>OW026453.1:46855400-56855400 GCA_932274525.1 Podabrus alpinus
TTTGAGCGTAAGAAATATTATGTTGTATTTGGTGATCACCAGTTAGAACTTGATTTCCACTATGCTGGGTTTGATTGTCGTTATGTTGAATTTGATTTCCATTACTATTATTTGGGAGAGGTGGAAAAGTATTTACATTAATATCATGGTCATTGTTAGTGGTCATTACAGGTGCAGCATTGATATGTCTTTTACGAAGTGCTGGGTATCGTCTTTTTTGGAGCTCCTTGTATACAGAACACCCTTTAAAGTTGGCTGGATGATTTTCGTTGCAGTTTGTGCATTGGACCTTGTCGTCTCTTTCCTTGCGAGGGCAGTCCGAAGTTGCGTGGTCACCAGTACATTTAACGCACCGTGGTCTGTGTTGGCAATATTTTTGTGTATGACCAAAAGATTGACATCGAGTACACTGGGGAACCTCACGTTTGGGGTGGGGAGGTTCTATTTTAACTATTGTATTCAATAAATTAGTAATTTTGTAGATATCTTTGTTATTTGGCTTAGTGTTTAGCTCTAGGTTGATTAGGGGTAATAATATTTTGGTGCCTATTTTTCTGATGTAGGAAATATTTTTTACTTCGTGTCCTTTAGTTTGGATATCTTCTTTGAGTTTTTCCAAGTTTGTAGTAGGATGAACATTACGTATAACTACACGAAAAGTGCGGTTTTCCTTTAGTTGATACGTGTGGAATTGCGTGGCTTTTTCAGTAAGTGCTTTGATTATTTCTGTGTAGAACTGAGAGTTGTTCGGTTGAACTTTTACCTGATTATTATAAAGGTTTTTGGTTGTATAACCGTTTGGTGCAGTAGTATTAAGTACCTCAACGAGGGGATTTATGTCTTCGACACCCTCTACGAATATTGGGGGTGGTTTCTTTGTGATTTCCTGTACTGTTTCGCGTTCATCCACCAATTCTTCTTTATCTTCCCCCGTTCCTGCGAGAACCTGGAATTGATTTGAGGTTGGTGTTGGTTTGCTAAGCCAGTAATTGGCAAGGGTGGTTTGTTTACGCATTGTTCTCCTATGTTCTGGACTTTCGCTTTGGCGTGGTCTCTTTTTATACGTTGAGGTGGTCCATTCAGTTTCACGATTTTTTATCGTTTGCTCTGCTTTAGCCAAATCTTGTATTTGGTGAGCTGTAGCGGGAAGAATATAAGTAGAATTTGTTGGTTGTGATTGGGGTATATAGTTAGTGTTGACTATCCCTTGAGGGTAAAGTTGCCCAGCTGATGTATAGTTCTGATTATAATATACGTGCGGGATTATTTGCTGCGATGGTGGCAGGTACGGTCCTGCCTGTTGTTGCGTCATAGTTGCATTCTGATTACAATAAACGGGATCGTTTAGTAAGATTATTGGTTCCATACGATTTGGTTGCGATACAACGCCGTGTAGTTGGGGTAAAACTAAATAAATTAACAATTTTTAAATTTCTTATTACTAAATTTGGTTTGACAATTTTTATTAGGATCTTATTTGCTTTCATATTACATTTTGGTTTCAAACTTTTGTATTCTTTTAAATTAAAACAAATGTATTATTATCTGACCGGGTTTAAATTTTGTTTATCGACCTTTTTGGATTCGAAATCTCATGCAAATTTTGTGCTTCATATAATTTAACGTTACTAAGAATTGCTGTTAGCGTATCCAAACCCAGTGGCTTATCGTAGTATACCTCGCACAACCCCTTTTTATGAAAATTGTTTTACTTCGTTATTTTAGGTGTCCCGATGTCAAATAAAGTGAAGAGTGAAAATAACATTGCAATACCTACCCCTACCCACCCTCTGGACCACACGATTTTTGTATGACCGACAAATTTCTAATTCTCTGTAATGTCCAGTTTCACGAACCTTGATTAACTTTAACCTGTGTTAAAAAGTATAACCAAAGTAAAGTAATTTTTTTGAAAATATTAAATACACACTGGCTAAGAGCCAGTAACTTTTATTATCATATTGTACTGGGACCTTTCGCACGAGCCGCGCGATGGCGTTGCTGAAACGTGTTATTTACAGTGACTTTATAGAGACAGTGACGACACGAGAGCTTAAACCCCGCCCATTCGCCGCCATGTTGTTGCAAATTTAAACAAGAAATGTATGCCAGAGAATATAATTTAAGAGTTTATTACGAGTGTTTAATTCAGTAGGAAAAAATGCTCGTTAGTGGATAAATATGGATATGTAGGTAATGCATAATATGCGTTAATATCTTTACTCTAAAGACAGCAAATGTCAAGGGAAACACTAAGAATGAACGCTCGTATATGCTTACCGATTGACATTATTTAAATAATTAAGATGTTTAGTTTTCCACAAACAATAAAATACATAAAAACCCACTAATCATTTAAACTATTCAAAGAAAAAAATGCTTTATAATTTTTATTTATACATATTCTCTACAAATTAAATTCATAACAAATTACCAGCAACGGATTTACTTGCATACTGTTTCGAAGTTTTTTTTTGATATTTTTGAATTAATTTTCAATCGATATATAATTAAATATTTGTTTTAATAATAATAGTTCTTTACTTTGATTTAATAATCTGAGCTTGGTCTTAGTATTACGTAAGCGTTTTTTATATTTATTGGCTTTTGGGGACGTCCATAAATCACGTGAGGTGTTTTTTTAAAAAATTTGACCCCCCCCTCCCCCTTGGTGAGATTTGGTGAGATGTCGTGGGACTCCCCCCCCCCTATCTAAATCTCACGTGAGATTTTCCTTATAATTTTTCAATAATTAAATTTACTTGATATGTTATTGTATTTTGCTTTATTATACCACTAATAACTACCTAAGCGTTAATACTGATATCTTCTATGTACTACATTTTTTCTGTGAAATAAGCGGAGAAAAATGATACTACGTTTAAGGTGAACTATATATTTACGTATTTACAAATACGTCTAATGATTGTCTTCCTGTATTACTACAAAAAGATGAATGTGTGAGATCACTCACTCCACGGGAATTCATGTGCTTCCTCTATAGTAATGATTGGACACATGACGTCCGTGTCTTTTGGTAGAGATATAGGAAGACAGTCATTATACGTATCTACATCCTCCTCGTACAGCCACTCCAGCCTATCGTCCACGACGCATAGCAGCTCCTCAGCCCGAACGGCAACCACACGCGTTGGTCGAACCCTGACCACAGGTGCTCGCGGAGCTGCATGCAGCGCCGACCTGTGCTTCTGAAGCTTCACACGCGAAGCAAAGTAGATGCCGCACGTCTTGCAGCATCTGTTTTGTATTGTATTTAAAAGAGATGGGCAGTAGAAATCGTACGGCATCTGGGAATAGCCTGCATGTTTGGGATACACCGTGAGGCATTGCCGAAGCAGGAACGGTGAGAACAACTTCCCATCGTGTTCACCAGGCTCCGGCACAGTCGGTTCTCCGATCACTTGGAGGATTGGATAAGGTGGCGGCATGAAGCGTCCGCGAACCACAGTGTGCAGCGCACTCCTCAATGGCTTGCAGCAGTTGCGATTGTCACACTTGACCACCTGCAATTAAATTTCATTTAATAGGCATTTTAGCATGAAGTACATAAATATATAATAAATACCTGCAGCAAATATTGGCTTTCTCTAACATGGTCTGCATACCATTGCTCATCGGTCAAGTCGGGCACTAAAGATGGGCTATCCTTTGGTGTTACGTATTCGGCAACGACTTCGTGTCCGTCGATTAATACCGAGCTCCATACATCGGCCAGAACCTCGCCTGCTTTCTGGAAGTTCTCCCGTTCTAAGGTGGGATTAATAGTTTTGCCGCTGTCATTTAGGTGCGATCCATAATAGTCGTGAGGAAGAATCAGGCCTGTCAGTTCTCGGCTCAAAGGAGCCATTCGCCTTTCTACTTTGTTAAAAGCACTTCTCCCTGGGGCATTGGTCACTAAAAATATGCCGTCCAAGTCGTTCTCTTTAAAGTGATTTACAGCGTGTGCGATCACTTTAGGGTAGCGCGGATTTTCATCTGGCCCACCATCGCAAGAAATAATAATAACAGGCTTTACTTTGCCTTGACTATCCTTCGTAGATGCTTTAAAAGCCTCACAAGATAAAAACCTATTGAAATCATCAGCGTGAGATGTAGCCGTAGATGAAGAGTGTTTGGCACTGCGGATAGCGATGTACGTCGGCCCACTGTAAGTAACAGCTTCGGGGCGCCCCATCTCATTAGATTTGATTGCACAGATAGCGTACACACTTGGAATTAATTTATGTTGCGAAGCAATCACGAAGTCGTGATCCGCCAAAGAAACTTTGTATTCCAAGTGCATAAGCAATGGTGCCTGTTTGTTTGCTGCTGTTAGTCCAATGGGGACACGCGCTTTATCATCCTGAGATAAATAAATAACTTTATCTGGACCGAGAACTGAAGCAATAGTTTCCAAAGACCTTATTGAAGACACACAAAAATGCTGATCTGGGTGTTCCTTATGATGATCGGCTTCTGGGCGCTTGAGCTTTACGGGAACGGTTACAACGTGCCTCTTCGCCTCGGAGGTGTTAGTTTTTTGGGGAGCAAGCGAATATATGTGCCACTTCTTGATATACCGAATCCGAGTTCTACCAGCTTCGAGTGTAAGTCAGTTAAGGTGTGGCAGGTGCGAACAAGTTCACACCGTCGGCGTTCTTCGGCAGAGGCACCAAACATGGCTATGTCTGCGATGGTCTTAAGAAGATCTGACTGTTGCTCCTCCAAGCGCGGACGTCCAGGGGTAGATCTAATATTCAAGGAATTTGCTGCTTCCGGATTCTGAGAATAGAATTTTTGCAGTTTAAATTTCTGAGAATCCCTGCTTTTTTTTGAATAAGCCGTGTGCATTTGCTTCCTTTTAAGAGCTCTTTCACATTGATCAATTTGACGTCGTAGCTCTACTAGCATTTTATGTTCAGTGCCGTCAGCAATTAATGAATTTTTGCGACGCTCTGTCAGGTCAAGTTGCGTACGAAGCTGAGAAATTTTCACCTTGAGCGCGTCTTGGGCCGGAGTATGGCGTTTAGAAGCAGTTGAAGAGGTGCCGACTTCATTTTCGTCATCCCAAATTTGAATGGGTAGTAGTATTTTCCCCTTTTTAGAGCCTAAAAATTGAAAATTTAATTCAGAAAATAGAAAACTCTTTGGGATATTTTTGACGAGAACATGTTACATAGCTACCCCAATCAGTCACCCTGTATTAAAGGTTGATGTAGAAATGTAACAAGAAACAAATATTAAACTTTTACATGAAGGACCTTCTTCATTATCATCATCAGCTAGCGCAGAAGTTAGAGGATGTTCTTCAGTAGAAGATGACGCAGAGGTCCTAGCCTGATCCACATTAACACAATTTGACGAAGAACCTTTCCCCTGTAAAATCAGAATTCGTAAAATGACAATAATAAATCACTAATTATTTGATTCGTCACGGTAAAAACGTTTTGTTTCAATTTAATATGCAATTTTATTTGAAAAATTATAACAAACTTTGTTTTGCTTTTTAAATAAATTTATTTCCGTCAATCAAACTGAATTTGTTATTTAAAAAAAATTAATCTTCCAAATTTGTTAGCGTTAAAGAAATTTTTCTTTATTATAAATAATAATTGTTCATTATTTCAAATAGAAGATTGTTTGAATCAAATAAAAGTTGGAATCAAATAAAATTTTTCTTTTAGGCAACTAAAAAACCTCAAGAAAAATATTTATTGGGGTCAAGATAACTTGATAGTTGGCCATATATTATATGAAATTTTTTGTTTGCTCCAAATAAATTTATTTGAACCAAAAAAGCATTTTTTACTGTGGTTATAATATTTAGTATTTTCTTTTCACTTTGTATATTATAAAATATTAAAATATCATATTAGAACTTACTTTGAAGATGAAAGTCAACATTGTATGTGCCTTCCTTACAACCGTGTCATTCTGTAGTTTTTCTATTTCTTTTTTTATATGATCACTAAGAACACTCTTATCGATGAACTTCAGCTTTGCCTCATTCCACAAACGATTAACTTCTTGCTGGCAAGATTGCTTCGTCTTAGCGGAATGCCGCTTAACATACGCATTATAAAAATTTTGATATAAATTCATGTCGTGAAATACAGTGAAAACCACTTGATTCGCGGATCAAAAACTAACAATATACAATGTTTGTACTACTCGTACTTCAAAGATTTATAATTAAAATTACAATTTCGCACTTTTAAAATGATATCTGCTGCGTATTTTATCTAAAAGAATTCAGACGCTTGCATTGCAAAATAAAATTGTGTTGGAACATAATTACCTACATACGAGAAATGATATACTACATTTTTTCTAAAGAAATGCTTATTATTAAAAAATCTAAAAGTGATTCGCAAGATATTCAATTACAAATTAACACCACTCACCTATTAAAACAAACAAGTAGGCGTCCAAGTATTTATAATAAAGAGAAAATATTATTGTGGCTAAACCTAAAACGTTCTTGAACAAAAGCAAAATTTTTGCCGTAAAGCGTAAATCCACCGCTGAATATATTAATATAGGCTTATTTTAAGAAAATTTCAGATTACCTTCAATATTAAGGATATAGGCATAAAAAGGCTAAAAATTCGGTCTCTAGTTTTATAATACCAATATATTCGCTGAATTAAAAAGTTGACGTGAGATTTTCTTTGAGCCCCCCCTCCCCCTTGGTGAGATTTTGCCGGACCCCCCCTCCCCCATTTTACCTCACGTGATTTATGGACGTCCTCTTTCTCACTTGCTTCAAATAAATTTTTTTGTAGTTGGCCAATTTTTTCAATAAATTCACATCGGTTTGCATAGATGCAGTTTTATCGCATACAGATAATTCATTTTTGCTGTCTTCACTGCTTGACGTCGACGACTGGTGTTCTGAAGATTCCTGCAATAAACTTTGCAGCTCAATGATTCTTCGGTCTTCTGACTCAGCACTATTGTTAATATCGACTTCATTGTATTCAGGTAAAACCACTGTAGGTAAAACTTCTTCAATAGCCTCGACTTCATCTAGTAATAATTCCTCTGAATTATTTTCAATAGTGACTTCGTTACTTTCTTCGATATCCAAGACTTGACCTACAATCGATTCAAGATTAATTTTATTTAAATTATTTATGTACATACTGCTGTGTAATTCCCTTCGTAAACTGCACCACCCTGGGTCTTGTTAGGCGCCAGCTTTCAAAGTGAAAGCAAAATTTATAAAATAAAATGAAGTCTTCAGAGGGTGCAAATTTACTCAGAAATTCACTACACTTGTCCCATTTATCTAGCTCAATCGTTGAGATTCACTCAAGGTGTGATGGATTCGTTGAATTATTGAGATGCTTGTAGAGTTTAAATAAATTTTGTTGACTTGAATCGTCGATGTTATGATAATTGAGATGAACAAATTTGCTTTCGATGATGATCTTTAAATCTTGTAATGCTTACTGTTACTTACTAGAGACGAAGAATAAAAGATTGTTTGAATTAAAAATTGGTTTTATATTTAAGAAAATAAATTCAATCAGATCGCATGCGAACACAAAAATTTTCAGATAAATTCTTATCTGAAAAATAATGACAATGTTAAATATCAAATAAATCAAATCAATACATCCAAATTTCCTTCCTTCTTCTTGGTGGTTTGAATAAATTCAAAACCTTCTGCTTTCCAGTAGCAGTTTTAAATTGTTCATAAATTAAATGTTGTATATAAAATTAAATAATCGCAAAAATGTTTATTGAATTTCGTTGACGAGGATAGTGCTACTACTTAGTCACGTCCTATTTTAAAATGTTGAAGACAAAAATACAAATTTTCAAATAATAAAGTTTTTCAAATACCTGGTGTTTAAAATATCCAACTGCATGAGAAAAAGACCTGCGCACTAACAAATTTTAACTGCGCGTACACATCACTGCATTTCACCACTTTGCTTCTCGTTGATGTTGTTGATAACTTTCGCTTCTGTTTGTGATCGTGCGGAGTTGATTTAATGGTTGAAGCCTGTTGATTGTTTTGATCGAATTCGTGATGTGCCAGTGAATTGTTATTGGAATTCGTTTACCAGTTATTTAAAAGGTGAGTCATACTTTTAACTCGTTAATCGTGAAGATGCTTAACAAAAGGTACCCAAGTAACATTTTTAGCCTGCAAATAGCCTGTAAATAGCCTGCACCTGACACAGGCCTGTGTCAGGCCTGCAATTTGTCTGTGCCTGCATTTAACCGGTAATTTAGCCTGCGTCAGGCCTGCCGTTGGGTTATTTATCTGGGCCTGTAATTAGCTAATAATTTAACCTGCGGCAGCCCTGCGTCAGGCCTGCCGTTGGGTTATTTATCTGGGCCTGTAATTAGCTAATAATTTAACCTGCGGCAGCCCTGCGGTTATGTTATTTATCTGTGCCTGCAATTTAGCTAATAATTTAACCTGCGGCAGCCCTGTCGTTAGGTTATTTATCTGTGCCTGCAATTTAGCTAATAATTTAACCTGCGACAGCCCCTGCCGTTAGGTAATTTATCGGTATAAAACAACATAACATTTTTTTGAAAAAAAAATTTGATTGTAAAAATTAATCAAGGTAAATTAACGGTATCTTGGAATATATATTTTCAGAAATTGAAAAATGCATATTCATTATAATAACCTGGTATAAGTGTGTACACGTGTTGCTCGGAGCTGCATTTTTAAACATTTAATAATTATCGGCGTTTGTTCTTTTTCCGAATGCTGTTAGAAAAAATGCTGTTCACACATACAGTGGAAAGTGTATTTTAATAAATAAAATTTTTTAATAAATTACATATTATAAAACTTAATATAGTCATTGCCACGAAAGTTGACATCTCGTCATAAAAGCATAATCGTCTGAACTAAGCCAATACTCCCTAGTCAAATGAAGTGTATTTTAAAATAAGAATATATTGGTTATCTTTTTTTTTTAATTTTCTTTCTCACTTTCTTTTAGTTTAACAAATTTGAACTTGTCACCTGTCAAATCAAATATAGGTTATGCTGAAAGGAAACTTTTATGTTTTTATTGTCGCTTACCAAATTTATTTATTTATTAAGCAATAGTTATGAACAAATTCAAAATAAGACAAAGCATAAGTATAGGTATACAGCACCTGTGCAATGCAAAAGCAAAACAATGAATGGCAAAAATTGCGATTTTGAGATTTTTGTACCGTTGCGTTGATAATTTCTTTGTCAATCTGTTCAGAGCTTTACTCAAAACTAACTTTTGGCAATTACATTGTTTTGCCTTTTCACACAGACCTGAAGAAAAACAAAATTGTGTAACACCCCACGGCGTTAAAGAGTTGAATTAATTGAAATTTTTCGGATTAACTGCCACCACATCGAAAATTTTTGGTTACTTTACCTGAAACCTGAGCTTTACGATGAACACTCAATTTGGGAATACGTAGCGCTGACCATGATCGAATTTCGGAAGTCGTAGGATGATTAAGATTAAACAACGTCTTAATTATTTCAACAATAAAAAAAAAGAATCGCTCTAATTTAATTATTTATTAATTATCAAACAAAAATAATTAATGTTTTGGACATAAAAATTGTACATATTAATTAGCATTAATTAGCAATAAATAATAATTTTACAACAAAATTTCTCGTATAAAAAAGGTGGAGAATTTAATTCTCTACAAATTTGTTCTCACCATTTTTAGCGAGAAATGCAAAATACTCCTGCAAATTACAAAACAACAATAAAAACAAAAATCCAAAATTCCGGAAACAATCAGTCGTAATCACTTTCTTCAGAATCACTGGAACCATTAGCATGGATGATAAGTTCATCGACCGTTATATCTAAAGCCTTTTCTCGCTCATACCAATCTTGTATTACCTTTTCGGTGTGACAAACACAGTTTTTCCATACTTCAGGAGAACAATTTTCTAATGCTTCATTCCACATATCAATTACGTTTTCATTACCATAACCATCTCTTCCAATGTGCTTGTTGTAGTAAGTTTTACAATGAGCCCATACTAATTCAATTGCATTGAATTCACAATGGTATGGTGGTAACCGTAAAACTTCATGTCCGTGGCTTCTTAATAATTCGTCCACTTCGTAGCGTTTTTCTTTTTTATGTAGTTTAGCTAGAGCTAGCAATTCTGGTTTAAAGCAGGACGGTTCAAATTCAATATTGTTTGCAGTTAACCATGCTGCAATATTTGGTTTTGTCCATGCCGAAGTAGGCATTTTTTCTACTACAGTAGAATGATACGATGCGTTGTCCATAATTATGAGAGATGGTTCTTCTAAATAGCATATTAATTTTTCAGCAACCCATTTTTTAAACAGTTCACCATTCATTTCACCGTGGTAATCCTCTTTTTGCGATTTTGAAGCAAACACTAATGAGGTATTATTAATAAATCCAGATTTTGACCCAGCGTGAAGTACAATGAAACGTTTTCCATCATAACCTTCTGGTTTCCTAACGCTTTTTGTAGAGCCATCTTGCCACGACATTCCAGGATTACCTTTAGAAAAAATCCATGTTTCATCTAAAAACACGACATCACGTTGAAACTGAGAATTTAAATTATTTCTATAATTCTGAAAAAAATGAATTCAATCTATTGCAATACTGCTTTTTTCGACCAATGCTCTTCGATTATTTTCTTTAGCAAATTTAAAACCAATTTCGTGCAAAACACGATTTAAGCTCCTGTTGCTTAGTAAAATATGCAGCTGTTCAATCTCCTTGTTTAACAAAGCAAGTTAAATGTCTTTCTGCAAAAAATACACAAATTACATTTTGTGTTAATTATAAATGACAACGAAACTTACTTTGACTGTACATGTTATAAATTGTGTTTCTAATGTTCATTTTCGATGATTCTGGTAAATCGCTAGTTTTAACTTTCCTACGTTTTCGGTTTTTACCGGGACTTGATAATTCTGGATTTAGTGAACTACGGTTTCTAATCCGGGCAACAGAAGATACACTGATTCCTAAAGCATTGGCAACACGCTGCAATTTATAAAATATTTTATAAATATAAAATTAATGTAAAGTAATCTTTTTATATTCACCTCTTGAACACACTGTAATGGAATTAAACTGCCCCCGTGCTGTTTTTCAAGTTCAAAATAATTTAATAAATTTAAAATCAACTGTTGCGATTGAGATTTTAATGTTCTTCCACGTACAGAACTAGACATTTCGAGAGTTCTGAAAAGAACTAATTTTGTATTTTGACTAATTTTGACAAGCTTAAATCCACAAACCGAAAACTTAAACCACGAAAACTCCAAACTTCAAAAATACTAAAAGTGACAGAAATTTTATATAAATTACTACGCGAATCAAATTCTTTTTCCGGTACTAGTTACGACATGCTATGAGTATATCTGTCTTTTACTATCGTATAACAAACGCAACAGCGTATGTCGTTACTGGAAACACGTGCAATATATTTTCGTGCTTTGTCATATCAATACAAAATGACTGGTAATGCTCATAAGCAATACGTCGTTGCTATATTCAGTCAATCTATGACGAGACGTCTTCTTTCATGGCAATGACTTTACACAAAAGTGTAAAAAAAATTGTGGGTTTCTGAGATTTGAACCCGGGGCCTCTCAGTACCAATAGTTAGGTTAAAATTTTTACAGGTTTACACTGCCAAAATTTTATTTGCGATTGATGACTCACGAATATTTTTTTCTAAAAGTTTCTGGAAAATTTAAATAATTTTTCATTGTAAAAATTAATCAAGGTAAATTAACGGTATCTTGGAATATATATTTTCAGAAATTGAAAAATGCATATTCATTATAATAACCTGGTATAAGTGTGTACACGTGTTGCTCGGAGCTCGATTTTTAAACATTTAATAATTATCGGCGTTTGCTCTTTTTCCGAATGCTGTTAGGAAAAATTCTGTTCACACATACAGTGGAAAGTGTATTTTAATAAATGAAATTTTTTAATAAATCTTATATATAAAAATGCTTGTATGTGTGTGGGTATATATGTGTGTATGTTCCGCATAGACGCCTAAATCCCGTAACTGTGGGCGTTGAAACTTTCACGAGATCTGGCGACATTCAAGAGTAAACTTTTCGTCGTCTTTGAATTTAGTAATTCGTCACCATAAGACGGTCATCAGCAGTTAAACGCTTCAGGTCACAGTAGTTGTCATAGTTACGATGCGATTTTGACGCTAAAAGATTAATTCAATGACATTGACATATTATAGTCAGTAGCGGCTCGACAAATAGGGGGCACAACTTTGACTAACCTTAAAAATGACATTGACATATTATAGTCAGTAGCGTTGCACAATATTTTTAAAATTAGCAAAAATCATTTTGCATATACAGGGTAAAACATAAATAGTGCGCGTTTTAGCAAGACCCTTTTCATAACCTAGAGAGTGACCCTGATAGTGTTGAATAGCCCCCATGGGCCCCCCGATAGTGTCAAAGTGACGGCATTAACTACATAACCTAAAAATCATTTTGCACATACAGATTTAACTTTACATGAAGATGTAACTTTACGTGAAGATTATGTATGTATGTGTGTATGTATGTATTGCTGTGTTAATTACCGAATTTTATTTTTTTTTATAGCGAAGGATTATACTAAACGGCACTCTTTTTTTAATTATGCCTCGGCCAGCCTGCAATGAGAACTCATAATATTTGGGCGTGTAAATGGTCCGACTTAAGAGAAAAAACACTTTGCAAAGAATGCTATTGTGCATTAAAATCTTAATGAATTCAAAACCTGAGAACTATACCAAATATTTCGATATTCCAATGCTGTAAATGTGAACCAAAAATATTCAAAATAAATCAATTTAAACAAAATACCTGGTTTTATTAATTTGGAATCGAAACAAATCATAAAATTTTATACAACGGAAACAAATTAAGCATACAAATTTTATTCTTAAAACTAAAATAGTAACCCCTTTTAAATTCGCACTTTAATGTTATTCGCGTTATCAAAGTTTCCCACCGTATAAAAAGAGCGCTCAAACAAAACAGTCTTACCAATATCATTCGAAGATAGCGACGCGGGTTTTTGTGACCAGTGCTTCGTAGAAAAAGAACGGCCTGCTGATTTTGTGTGGATTATCATGAGAAATTCGGACGTCGACACTCCAAGGATCTTTACGAACACAATTGTATCCAATCGAATATTAGGTAAGTATTTCCAATTATTTAACAACGTCTTCTAATTTGTACCATAACCATCAAATTTCTAATGACCAGTGGTATCCGAAATTTTCAATCACCACCAAACGAGATTCCAAAACTTCTTCAATAATTTAATTAAAATAGTAAATGCTGGACGTCAACCAATCTTTTATAATGAATTCAATATGTCGTCCCTTTTTCACGGACGGAGCGAAAACTTAAAAATCACGTTGTCTTAATCTCATTGACGGAACAAAACTCGTTCCTTATGTCCTCAAGTCACCGTGGACGTGGCTCCACTTACTTCTTCAATCAATCAAATACGTCCGCCCTTGTTGCTGGACGGCGACCAACTCAATTTATCACGTCCTTGCTATTTGCCGGACGAAGCCCAACTTAATTTCCTATCCATTTCCAAAATTGTCCTTCTCCAAACTTCTCGAGCAGGCGCGTTCTACCCATTTAAAACTTGTTAGAAAATAAACCCGTCCTTCTTCAACTCACTCAACACTTTTATTACCACTTAAAATGCGCTTTACCTACCATTCACAAATATTACAAATTTACCCAATTTGTTTCCTTATTTTTTTTATAAATTACTAACATTTCTGATTTTATGTTATGTTTCTTACACCTTAAAGTTTTTATTATTACAGAGATGGTTTCTATTTAAAGGATTTACTTTGAGCATCAAAACAAATCTGAGGAAACAGCAATATCACGAATTTCAGGCATTACGATAATCTGGTATAGCAAAATTGAACAAAACAGAGTGTTCCAGTGAATAAAAATGCAATGTGTTTATTCTCCATCTTGACCCTCATTTTGGACCATCGCATCACCCCTTCAAGTATTAGCACAAAAATCATATTCTGAACAAAATATCACAGCAGTATGTATGTATGTATTTATGACAGATGACAGATGACAGATGACGGATGACAGATGACAGATGACGGATGACAGATGACAGATGACAGATGACAGATGACAGATGACGGATGACAGATGACCGATGACAGATGACAGATGACGGATGACAGATGACAGATGACGGATGACAGATGACAGCTGACAGATGACGGATGACAGATGACGGATGACAGATGACGGATGACAGCTGACAGATGACAGATGAGATGACGGATGACAGATGACAGATGAGATGACGGATGACAGATGACAGATGAGATGACGGATGACAGATGACAGATGAGATGACAGATGACCGATGAGATGACAGATGAGATGACAGATGACGGATGACAGATGACAGATGAAGGCTGAACAACTTTGGCCTTCACGGATCTATTATTGTCCGCCCTGTGAGGCCGAAGGCCGAACAACTTTGGCCTTCACGGATCTATTATGGTCCGGTCTGTGAGGCCGAAGGCCGAACAACTATGGCCTTCACGGATCTATTATGGTCCGGTCTGTGAGGCCGAAGGCCAAACAACTGTGGCCTTCACGGATCTATTATGGTCCGGTCTGTGAGGCCGAAGGCCGAACAACTATGGCCTTCACGGATCTATTATGGTTTCACCCTGTGAGGCCGAAGGCCGAACAACTATGGCCTTCACCGATCTATTATGGTCTTCCCCCTGTGAGGAAGACTTTATATAGGTCGCAGAACTCGCCGGAATTCTGCAAGAAGACGCAAATCCACCTCTTCGTGGAAGATCCACCTCTTTGCGGAAAATTTAACTTTACCTGAAGATTAATTTGTTTTTAATTGGTTTTCTAAAGAAAAACTCGCCGGAATTGTGCAAGAAGACGCAGACCCACCTCTTCGTGGAAGATCCACCTCTTTGCGGAAGATTTAACTTTACCTGAAGATTAATTGAAAAGTGAAAATTGTGTAAAAACTTTGGACGTATGTAGCGCTCTTATTTACGCCAGAAATGGACGGGCAAACCGTTTTTGGGATTAGTTCCATCAAGACAAAAATTGAATTTAACATTGGAAGCATTTAATTACGACAAAAACTACGATTACATGAATCACGAGGATGTAGCAATAGGTGTTATGAACAAACTTTGCTTGCATTGTCGTGTTTCGAAGTTCGCTAAGGAATCACCAGGAATGTGTTGTTCGAACGGCAAAGTTGTTTTGCCACCGCTGATTGATCCACCTGAGCCGCTTCTAAGTTATCTTACTGGCACCACTGCAATTTCAAAACACTTCCTGCTAAACATTCGCAAGTACAACTCATGCTTTCAAATGACTTCATTCGGAGCAACAAACATATTCTCCAACGTCGGTTACATGCCCACAGTCATTTTAAAGTTGAAATAATAAAAAAATTGTTCATAATGTGTTGGTTCTGTTTACTATACGTATGTCTAGCGCCGCAGGCGCTAGTCTTCTTATATATAAAAATGCTTGTATGTGGGTATATATGTGTGTATGTTCCGCATAGACGCCTAAATCCCGTAACTGAGGGCGTTGAAACTTTCACGAGATCTGGCGACATTCAAGAGTAAACTTTTCGTCGACTTTGATTTTAGTAATTCGTCACCATAAGACGGTCATCAGCAGTTAAACGCTTCAGGTCACAGTAGTTGTCATAGTTACGATGCGATTTTGACGCTAAAAGATTAATTCAATGACATTGACATATTATAGTCAGTAGCGGCTCGACAAATAGGGGGCACAACTTTGACTAACCTTAAAAATGACATTGACATATTATAGTCAGTAGCGTTGCACAATATTTTTAAAATTATCAAAAATCATTTTGCATATACAGGGTAAAACATAAATAGTGCGCGTTTTAGCAAGACCCTTTTCATAACCTAGAGAGTGACCCTGATAGTGTTGAATAGCCCCCATGGGCCCCCCGATAGTGTCAAAGTGACGGCATTAACTACATAACCTAAAAATCATTTTGCACATACAGATTATGTGAAGATCTTCACTTTACGTGAAGATTATGTATGTATAGATAGAATGGAAAATTTCTTCCCCTCGAAATTAAGTTAAGTTGAATATTTCTTGTCACTCTCATAATTATCATTGTACAAATTGTTACTAGAAAGATTTTTCATCTTTAGACTCTAGAAAGAGTCACCAACTACGCATTCTACAATCCACCAGGATCACCTTTTACGGGAGTTACGACGGGGTCATCTTGCTTCGAGTCTTGAAGATGGATCCATTTAGGGTCCGAAACATGTCGATTAAGTAAATTGTCGTTTTATTTCCCAACCCTCAAAACCGAGAACTTTGTAATATTATGTATGTATGTGTGTATGTGTGTATGTATGTATGTATGACAGATGACGGATGACAGATGACGGATGACAGATGACGGATGACAGATGACCGATGACGGATGACAGATGACCGATGACAGATGACAGATGACGGATGACAGATGACAGATGACGGATGACAGATGACAGATGACGGATGACAGCTGACGGATGACAGCTGACAGATGACGGATGACAGATGACGGATGACAGCTGACGGATGACAGCTGACAGATGACGGATGACAGCTGACAGATGACAGATGACAGATGAGATGACAGATGACGGATGACAGATGAAGGCCGAACAACTTTGGCCTTCACGGATCTATTATTGTCCGCCCTGTGAGGCCGAAGGCCGAACAACTTTGGCCTTCACGGATCTATTATGGTCCGGCGGTCTGTGAGGCCGAAGGCCGAACAACTATGGCCTTCACGGATCTATTATGGTCCGGTCTGTGAGGCCGAAGGCCGAACAACTGTGGCCTTCACGGATCTATTATGGTCCGGTCTGTGAGGCCGAAGGCCGAACAACTATGGCCTTCACGGATCTATTATGGTTTCACCCTGTGAGGCCGAAGGCCGAACAACTATGGCCTTCACCGATCTATTATGGTCTTCCCCCTGTGAGGAAGACTTTATATAGGTCGCAGAACTCGCCGGAATTGTGCAAGAAGACGCAAATCCACCTCTTCGTGGAAGATCCACCTCTTTGCGGAAGATTTAACTTTACCTGAAGATTAATTTGTTTTTAATTGGTTTTCTAAAGAATAACTCGCCGGAATTGTGCAAGAAGACGCAGACCCACCTCTTCGTGGAAGATCCACCTCTTTGCGGAAGATTTAACTTTACCTGAAGATTAATTGAAAAGTGAAAATTGTGTAAAAACTTTGGACGTATGTAGCGCTCTTATTTACGCCAGAAATGGACGGGCAAACCGTTTTTGGGATTAGTTCCATCAAGACAAAAATTGAATTTAACATTGGAAGCATTTAATTACGACAAAAACTACGATTACATGAATCACGAGGATGTAGCAATAGGTGTTATGAACAAACTTTGCTTGCATTGTCGTGTTTCGAAGTTCGCTAAGGAATCACCAGGAGTGTGTTGTTCGAACGGCAAAGTTGTTTTGCCACCGCTGATTGATCCACCTGAGCCGCTTCTAAGTTATCTTACTGGCACCACTGCAATTTCAAAACACTTCCTGCTAAACATTCGCAAGTACAACTCATGCTTTCAAATGACTTCATTCGGAGCAACAAACATTTTCTCCAACGTCGGTTACATGCCCACAGTCATTTTAAAGTTGAAATAATAAAAAAATTGTTCATAATGTGTTAGTTCTGTTTACTATACGTATGTCTAGCGCCGCAGGCGCTAGTTACATATAAAACTTAATACACAAAAGTGTAAAAAAAATTGTGGGTTTCTGAGATTTGAACCCGGGGCCTCTCAGTACCAATAGTTTGGTTAAAATTTTTACAGGTTTACACTGCCAAAATTTTATTTGCGATTGATGACTCACGAATATTTTTTTCCGATTTTTAACAGTTTTAACCAATCAGAATTAAGAAACATTTCACCGTTAACATAACGCTTGTTACTCATTGGTTACATGTTATTATAAATATATATTATGTGTCTAAATTAAGAGGGTGGCAAGAAGTACCCGTCTTAATTTAGTTGAAGTGAGAATCACTAGAGTTGTAAATTCTAGTGATTACTCTAAATTAGGAATAAGGGTGGCTAGAAGTACCCCTTTCCTAACTTGTTGGTTTGAATAACATTTAAGTCGTAAATTCAAATGCTACTCATTTATTAAGTTTTACATACAGGTATTTATATAAAAACTTAATAGCTAGGTTATCACATTCCAATTACATTAAAGGTATTAATTTGATGACTTATGATATAAAATTTTCCATTAATAATTTTAAATGTAGTACTTGCTGATTATAATTGTTTTAAATGTTGATAATGCGGAAATGAAAATTATATTTGTAATTGACCTACTGGAAAGTGTTATTGTGCATATTAGCTTTATTTACACTTTTAAATTTGTACAATTTTGCATATTTACTTAAATTATTAATATATAGGATGGTTCTAAACTAGAACTCACCCAACCAACAAACCTGTTTAATTTCTAAATTAAACATATTGCCACCTCCCAAATAATGGCGACTGGGTAGTGGCGTTTGGTCATCATTGGACTGCTGAAATTGATAATTTTGAATCTTCTTTTGAAGTGTCGTCCTCAAGTAATGGTATGAAATGGTGAACACTTTTCCGCGTTGTTTGACCCTTTGCTTTTTTGACACTGACGACTCGTAGTGTGCCGTCTGGATCTGGATGTTTGTCACTAATTTTTGCTAATGGCCATTGACTGGGATTGATGTCTTTTTCTTTGATGATTACTATGTCTCCTATTTGAAGGTTTCTGTGTTTTGATTGCCATTTGTATCTTTTTTGTAGTTGATTTAAATACTCCGATGACCATGCCTGCCAAAAGTCATGCTTGAGTTTTTGGACTAATTTCCATCTGGAACTTAAATTTGTTGTCATCATGTTGTTTACATGAACTGGTGGTATTAGTTCATGTAAGCTGCCGCCTCCAAAAGAAATTTTAAAACTGCCTGAATCCAATTTCGTAATATTAATTTTTTCTGCTTGTATTGTTATTACGTTTATTAAGACTACTAATAATAATATTAGCAATGTATTTGCCTTTGCTGAAATTGATGATTGTTTCGGTTCTTCTTTGTTGTATTGATTTCGAAGTTTTTTGTTTCTTGGTTGATCTTTTTTAAATGATGTTTTATTAATGTTGTGGACGAATTCTTCTTTTTTGGTTTTTTCCGCATAATGTGCCTTGCATTTTTCGTTTTCTACTGACATGGGCTTCTTATTTTCGACTACTTCTTGTTCCCAAAATTTCTGTAATTTTTTGTCTTCTTCATAACGGCTGATCATACTGATTATTTTGATTGGTTGTTGATTTTGGTGTGACACGCTGCCTGACAGGATCCATCCTAGTTGGGTGTTTTGGCAGACTAGTCCATTCTCCATTCTTCGTAAACCTTGTTGAATGATGCGGCTTAATTCGGCAGCCCCTAATATTGCGTCTATTGGGCCTCTTTGCTTGAATGTTGGATCTGCTAATAACTCGTTGTCCCAAGATAAATCCATATCCATATGTTGATCTGGATGATTTTGTGTTAATGTTGGAAGTATCTTGAAATTGATTTTTAGCGAAAACTCGCTTGGAACTCGTGGTCTAATTGTAACTTGTATTTGATATTTGGATACTTTTGGATTTGCATCGCTTATCCCTGCTATTTCTGCTACCATTTTTTGCTTGGGATATCCTAATCGTTGTGCGGCTTCTTCAGTTATCAGTGCTGCTTGGCTCCCGGAGTCGATAAGGACTCTCAAATATTCCATATTGCCCATGTAAGATGTGGTGCATACTAACGCTGTTGGTAATAACACTGTACTTTGGTCCTGGTTAGTTGTATAAGCACCTGTTGGAATATTTCTATCTTCTGTGGTGTGCTTTTGGTTTTGTTTTGTATTTGTGTGTTTTGATCTGACTTGATTTTGCCCTTGATAAGAATTATACTGTCTTGTGGATGATTGCTGTGGTTTCCAATTTCCAAATCTTGAATTCGTTGGTTTCCAATCATCATGTAATAACGTATGATGTTTTCTGAAGCAAATTTTACAGCTTCTCTTGCTGAAGCATGGTGCGGTAGTGTCATGATAGATTAAACAATTGCAACACCCTTTGTTTTTTGTCACTTCTCTTCTTCTTTCCGCTGGATTCATGTTCTTGAATTCGCTGCAGTCGTAGATGATATGTTGTTGACCGCAACAGATACATCTTGAACAAAACTTTTTTGATGCATAAGCGTTGGTTGACCCATATATTTTTTGTATTTGATGTTTTCTTAACCGTCTTGCTTGGGCACCCATCTCTGTATCTCGTTCTGATCTTGCTCGTTGCTTGTATTTTCTTGTGGCTTCGCTGTGGACCCTTGTATTTTGATAGTTAACAGTGAAGACCATGATAATGTATTTGCTTGTGGTGCCTTCTTGACCCTTGTTTTTTTTTTATTCTTCTAGTGGCGTCGCTGTGTGGACCCTTTGTATTTTGCTTCTTCTAGTGGCGTCGCTGTGTGGACCCTTGTATTTAGATTCTGCTTTGGCGTCGCTGTGTGGACCCTTGTATTTTATTCTTCTTGTTGCTTTGGCGTCGCTGTGTGGACCCTTGTATTTTATTCTTCTTGTTGCTTTGGCGTCGCTGTGTGGACCCTTGTATTTTATTCTTCTTGCTGCTTTGGCGTCGCTGTGTGGACCCTTGTATTTTATTCTTCTTGCTGCTTTGGCGTCGCTGTGTGGACCCTTGTATTTTATTCTTCTTGTTGCTTTGGCGTCGCTGTGTGGACCCTTGTATTTTATTCTTCTTGTTGCTTTGGCGTCACTGTGTGGACCCTTGTATTTTAATCTTCTTGTTGCTTTGGCGTCGCTGTGTGGACCCTTGTATTTTATTCTTCTTGTTGCTTTGGCGTCGCTGTGTGGACCCTTGTATTTTATTCTTCTTGTTGCTTTGGCGTCACTGTGTGGACCCTTGTATTTTATTCTTCTTGTTGCTTTGGCGTCACTGTGTGGACCCTTGTATTTTTGATTGTTGTATTTGATTTTGGCGTCGCTGTGTGGACCCTTGTATTTGATTTGATGCTGTTGTATGTTGTATGCTGTGCGATCTCTTGTTTGGACCGTTGATTTGATTTGATGCTGCTTCGATCTCTTGTTTGGACCGTTGTTGATGCTGCTGATGGTTTATCTTCTTAGGTTCGAAGGACCATGTCTAAATTTAAGATCAGGGTTGCAAGAAGTACCCGTCTTAATTTAGTTGAAGTGAGAATCACTAGAGTTGTAAATTCTAGTGATTACTCTAAATTAGGAATAAGGGTGGCTAGAAGTACCCCTTTCCTAACTTGTTGGTTTGAATAACATTTAAGTCGTAAATTCAAATGCTACTCATTTATTAAGTTTTACATACAGGTATTTATATAAAAACTTAATAGCTAGGTTATCACATTCCAATTACATTAAAGGTATTAATTTGATGACTTATGATATAAAATTTTCCATTAATAATTTTAAATGTAGTACTTGCTGATTATAATTGTTTTAAATGTTGATAATGCGGAAATGAAAATTATATTTGTAATTGACCTACTGGAAAGTGTTATTGTGCATATTAGCTTTATTTACACTTTTAAATTTGTACAATTTTGCATATTTACTTAAATTATTAATATATAGGATGGTTCTAAACTAGAACTCACCCAACCAACAAACCTGTTTAATTTCTAAATTAAACATTATGCTTATTTGTGATTAAAAGTATTTAAATTAAATTAATTATTGTTAAAATTAAAATTAATTAATTATGACAAATAATAAGGTGTAATAGTGAAATAAGATATAAAAATACAAATTTTTATGAACACCCACGTGGTATGTCGAAAACAAAAATATTGTAGAAAAGAAAACTAATATTGAAATGTGAAAAATATTTAACATTAAAATATATTATATTATAAATAATTTAAATTTAAAATTGATATATCGAACCATCAAACGTTACAATGAGACATCTACGAAATTAGATCCGATTAGAATTTTTTTCTTATAAAAGTAATTCCCTCGACTTATAATTTTATCACAACTAAAATAAACAGTTCTACGTGGCTCAGACGTCAACGCGGTGGTACATGGAAGGCAAAGGTCCAGGGTTCGATCCTCGGTAAGGGTAAGAATTTTATTTCAAAAATTCAACATTTAATTTCAGATTTTTCAGACTCCAAGAACAAAGAAGGACGACAACATCATCAACCAATAAATATTAGATATTAGAAATATTACAAGGTCCTACAAATATTAAAAAAAACGGGTAAAATAAAAAATTATATGTTGTAGAGTTAAAATTGTAAAATTAGCAGCTGAAACGAAGAAATAAAATAAATGGTAAATTAAAAAAATTAAATTTTTTTATTTTGATTTTCAAAATTGATTATAGTAAATTAAATTTATTAAACGAAATTTAATCTATATAAATTATTTTTGTGCCAGGCGCTGCCTCGAGCCTGCGATAAAGTTTAATGCAGGCTTTTTTTGCCTGCGATAAAGGTAACCGCAGGCTAACCGCAGGCCTGTGTCAGGGCTGCCATGAGGCTGCCATTAGGGTAATTTTTTACCTGCGATGAGTTAACCGCAGGCTATTTGGTGCCTGTAATCAAGTTTAACACCGGCTATTTCTTGCGCCACTTAAGCTGTTTCGTACCTGTGTCAGGGTGTTATTGAGGCTGCCGCAGGTACAGGCACAGGGACAGGCTGTACCTGACAGGCTGTTTACAGGCTATTCGCAGGCTAAAATGTTTATTGGGTAGCCATTGTTGTAAAATTGTTATCTAATTTAGACAAACATCAAATTGGTCGAACATCTGGGTGTTTTTGGATTGAATTTTCACCCTGGAGGTACACGTCTTGCTTATTCGTGAGCTAAAAATAGACTGTTTGTTGTTTTTTTTGGAGACACCTGTCCATCCATTTCGATTATTTTTGGAAAACTTTCATTATTTTGAGCCGCACATCCGTGGTTTTGAAGAGTTCGTGGAAGACTGACTTTCTACTTGCGCCGTTCGTGAAAATTGGTCAAATTTCCTTATCAGTGAGTCGAGTTCGTCACCTTTTTGAATTTTATGTTCACTAATTGTCTTTAAATTTACAGGAGCGCTTTCATCCATGATGAGTTGATTAACTGTGTGGTTCCCCGACGTCTCGTGAATACAGTAGCACTTTTGTAGGCAAGATTTAGCTGAGTTTTCCACCTTTTTCTTATCACGAAGCTCGTTATCAAATTGAAGCGAAAATGACCTTTATATACACTTTTGGAGATTTATAGTTGCAAATTATGACCATTAGAAAGAGTAGATCATTTAACAAGTTTTCATATAATTAGTTTTACACAATAATTGTTATTCATGGAATAAATTCCATTTTTCTACAGTACAATTTTGGTTATGTTCATTTGTGATAATATTCACAGCAATTTTATCATTTTTTTACCTAAACAATCCTTTATTACCAAATTTTGAGGTGACAAAAACCTCTGTGAAATCATTTTACAGCTTTTAATGTCATTTACCAATGCTTAAAGATCTTTATTTGTTCATTATTTAGAGAAATTGCTAAATTTGTTTATCTTTCTTATCTTTTGTATTTTAATGAGGTCAAATGCTATGTGCAATTTAGGTACAAGTAAGAAATTCAATGTTTTGCATAGACCTGGTAGCTTAAAACACAGCAATACATACTTAATAAGGGTACTCCTGATTGTGAAGGTAAGGCCATTCTTTCAGTTGGAGGTAAGGCCATTCTTTCAGTTGGAGGTTTCCTTTGCATTTGTGGAGGTGCAAAAAATAAAACTGTTGGTACAGCATTATGTTTCAATTTTCGTTAGCCATCTTCCCGAGTTCTCTCCCACATTTCAGCAGAAAAATGAACCAATATTTATTGTAAAAATTAATTAGGAACAACAAAAATATTTTATAACATACCTCACACAAATACGACGAGTAGTTGGAACCCATTTATCTCGTTTCATTTTAATGAGCCACTCCTTCCTTCTCGTAGGGTCTCTCGGAAATCGTTTCATTAGGAAACCTTTCTTGGCTGAATTACTACATTTTACGGCTGCACAACCAGGCATCTTAAAAACACAAATTAATAAAAATATACGATTTGAAATTATTATTTATCTACAAATTACAAAACTAGGTTAGCTAATAATGAAATTATTTAAAACTTATGGGTATGTATAATAAATTAATGAGTAAGTACTTACCAACATAATGAAAAGCTTAAAAGCAATTTACACACAATTTAAATTCAAAAAAATGTTTGCACGGTGCACATATCAGGAAAACCTTCACTTTATACATAAAACTTATTGCATTCAATGTAAACAAACCGAAAGTTTGCAACAACATGGCGGTCGACACCATGTGATCCACGCAGCCAATCAAAAATCGGACATCGTTTGTCGCCACTGTCTCTATATAGTCACTGTAGTGTTATTTTGTAAGTATTCACTTACTTAGCTCGTGGATGGCAGAATAGCCGTAATGCGCTCGTCGATCCTTGCCTCCTCCCTTAACCCGGTCATGGCAATCAAATACTTGCAGGAATCGATGGACGCCCTGAAAACATGGTTCCGCACTTGGCGAATCGAGGTAAACTCTGACAAAAGTGAGGCAATCATGTTCACCTGGCGTCGACCGAAACTGGACAAGAGAGTTAAAATATTCGATGAAGAGATACCTTGGACCGGCTCCGTCAAATACCTTGGTGTGACCCTCGATAGTCGATTAACTTGGGTGAAGCACATCGACCAACGAGTGACTCTAGCAAGGGGTCTAATGTCCTCATTGGCCCCCCTGATAGGTCGCAAAGGGGCGATGTCGAAAGATCTCAAGATAAGAGTCTACAAGGCGATCATCCTCCCTATCCTTACGTACGCCGCCCCCGCGTGGGCCTTCGCGAGTGAACGACAGTTAGAGAGGCTACAAACAATTCAGAACACCTGCCTGCGCAGGGCACTGGACGCGCCATGGTTTGTCACCAACCGTCAAATCCATCAGGATACAAAGACGGAACAGGTAAGTAAGATGATATACAAACTAACAGAAAAACTGTACGAACGGAGCCACGACTGCGAAAACCCTCTAGTAAACCAACTAGGGAAATACGAAATCGTCGATTTCCACAGGTTTAAGAGGCCGAAAAGCATCTTGACTCCAAGAAATACAGGATAAACTGGTAGCAAACAATTCATGCGATACTTATTGGGATAACTACTTCTCTTTCAGCGATTAATTTTTTGTAATCTGTTTCAGCGTGTTAACTCTGTTTCAGATTAAATAAAGTTTAACCCGTTCTCTCCCCTTTGGGATAGGTGCTATTCGTCCCGTTATTTCTGGGACAGGTGCTATGCGTCCCCATATAATATGATTTTTGGGATAGGTGCTTTTCGTTCCGTTTTTCTTCTCGCTTCGCATCAAGCATGGATCATGGACAACCGGGCCTCACCCGGCGGTCTGAAAATTTTTCTTTTCTCATTTTATTCTACTAATATCATGCCTTTCTCAAGGCATAATGCGACCGGCTTCTACGCCTTTTCAGGGTTTTGACCCATGTTACATTTTCAACGAGAGTTTTTATTCATTTTTTGAGCGTTGGAGGAGACAAAGCTGGGCTCCGCCCAGCACGTGCTTCGCTTCGCGAACCATGCTTGCTTGCTTGAATGCGCTCGTACAATCCTTTTGTAAATTGTGCTGATGAGAACTAATAAGTTCGAAACTCGAGTACACATTTCAAATTGGGTTGTGCGATATTTTTTTGAAAATATTAAATACACACTGGCTAAGAGCCAGTAACTTTTATTATCATATTGTACTGGGACCTTTCCCACGAGCCGCGCGATGGCGTTGCTGAAACGTGTTATTTTGTAAGTATTCACTTACTTTAGCTCGTGGATGGCAGAATAGCCGTAATGCGCTCGTACAATCCTTTTGTAAATTGTGCTGATGAGAACTAATAAGTTCGAAACTCGAGTACACATTTCAAATTGGGTTATGCGATTTTTTTTTTGAATATAACCAAAGTAACAACAATAATTATACTTTAATCATAGATTAAGCCTTAATTAATGTTCGTAAAAGTGGCCATTACAGTAACAGAAATTGTCTCAGCTAGGCAGTACATTTTAAAATTAAATTTCCAACTGAATGAACGATATAATAATATGGCAATGTCTAGGAAGCCGGTACCGGTTACTATATTGAAAGCCGGTAGCCATATGGAAAAAAAAGAAAAGTAAAAAAAGACAGCACAAACACAGAACTTATCTGGGTTGGCTACTTCGATGATTGTGGTTAGAGCCAACAGTTAGCTACCATCATCCAGTTGATTAACCAGCACCAAACAAAGAGGCAGTAACCAATAGTCGTTACTAAAGGTCGATAACTAAAACCCTACAAGACATTGTTTTTAAGAAAAGGAAAATAATGATAGAGACCAAATTTTACCTCGTGGATGTTATGAGTGGTCACGCAGACAAGCGTAAGGCGTTATCTACAAGTAAAACAATAGACGGTCGCTTGTTTATTTTAAAATTGACAAGAGCTACTTACAAGAAAAGATTTTGAATAACAAATTGTCCTAGGGGAGATGCAATCTTCACTTTAAAAATGCTCAAAAGCAAACGATAAAATAAGTGAAGATCAAACCAGCGTTGTGCTATGCTTAATCCCAAACAAAATATTTGTATAGCATAAATTACACTAATTAACAAACTGTCAAAGCACCCGAAATTCAAAGAAACAATTTTCTAACGCAAAGCAAATTATTGTCGATTCTGACGACTAATGTATTCTATATCGCTTTAACGCCTCAAGATCTCCAACAAAATTAAATTTTTCGAACAGCAGTGGCGTTCTTAAAAATTAGTTTGAATAAGGTTTACACTGCAAATAAGAAAATTAACCTACGAAGCAGACATACATGACTGCTAAAGCTGGCTCATACGATCATTATAGTTCATCTTGGCCAGCAAGAGCAAATGCAACCAAATCCCCTTTACGAGCTGATCCACAAACTTTGAACTGTTACATCAACCAAAACGCCTAACATATTACTATGTATCGCTTCTCTTACCGAAGGGACACATGTAATAATATAAATTTTATTAAGTGAAATTTGAAATATTTTATTTTATGATTAATCACTCGTGCTAGCTCAGTTTTAATGTTTTTAATTTTTGCATGAAATCTCTTAATCGCAGTAGTAGATTCCTCGAGGGTTGGCTCTTTACTTATTCTGAAAGGTAAATTAGGAGGAGGAAAATTCCTTCCTCAATGATACGCAAAAAGATGTTGAAAAATATAAACAATTTATTTTTAACGATAACATAATCAAATGAAAAACCCAAACTTATACTAAAAATTGCAGTTTAACATGAAACAAGTAATTAAACTAAATCTACGCAAATTAATGTTTTTATTTTCCCGTTTACGAGACGTTGTTCGTATCTTTTAATTTTAAACCGTCCAATCTTACCGCGTAAAAGTTAATCAAGTTTATTCTTACCGACCAGAGATGTCGATGCACTTTCTTTCGTTTTCTTCACAATATCAAGACTGCAACGCCTGTTGAATCTCGCTTTTTCTTATTAGCAACACTTGTTTGTGCTCCAGAAATTTCTTTATTGGAATATTGGTTCCAATCACTTACACTCACTTTATTTCTTATTTCAAGGTAAGTACCTGCCTTCACCTTTATCAAATTTATTTTCCAAAACTGCATACAAATTTTTGTAAACTACTAAAAACTTCTTTCTAGTTTTAGGTTACACACATTGATTTGGATTTTTATCCAATTTTCACTGATTTTGGACGAGAGTACAAGAACACCTCCGTCCTTCTACGCACTCGCGTAATTCTCTGTTTATTATTTTTTTATTTTTTTTCGTTTCCCTGGTTTTTTGTGATTTTGGATTTTTTTATCACACTTGATGATTTAATTTTCAAACGTAAGTAACTTGCTATCTTGATAACGTTCATTTTATAATCAAATGTCATTAAATTAATTTCACTCTTTTTCAGCGTTGTCATAACAATCCATCGTCTGGTCCGGCTACACGTAAAATTGTTTGCCTCGGATGGCGAATGGTTGCATTAGTCTTTCCGTTCACCTCCATGTCAATCACCACTACGTAATAATGCTGTTTATTTATTATTGCACTTCTTAATTTTTAACCTACTTTTTACAAATCTAACTTAATTATACGTTAAACAAAATTTTCTGTGAATATAAAATTTAATTTGTAATTCATAATTTTTGTGTTCGTATCATTGATGAACGAATCCTGCCTCTCACCTATTTTGTAATAAACTGACTTCATCAGAGCTTTCAAATTACCTGTTGGAATTTTCGTTTGTTGTCAAGAAACCTCATGCAATTTTTGATTTTAAAAAGAGCTCTATTTTATTTCAAATTATTGGTATTTTAAACCAGCGCAATATACTTTATGTATGAAGTTTATTTGTATAATTGGTCGGTCTCAAAATCCAATAGAGAAGTAAAAAATTTTTGGATTGAAAAAACAACGTCAAGTTTCGTTTCATTTACTTTTGATTTGAAAAGTAATAGATATTCTAATAATAAACGAAGCCTTACAGGTTAACACGGGTGTTATGTATAACCGTTTGGATAAAGAATATGGCATATTACATGGCCTGGAAAAAGCTAATATCTGATTAAATGTAGATGTCATTTCAGCATGAGAAATTTACCTTTGTTTTCTAGTTATTCCAATTGTAGTTTATTTTGCAAGCTATTTTTATAAAAAGTATTTTCTTATTTTCTTGTTGAGTGGGTATACGAAGAAACGCGTAACCTAAAGATTAAAATGCAATTTTATGCAAGATATAGATGCATTTGCATTTTATATTTCGTGATTTGTTTAAAAAAAATTAAATCAGTTTCTTTTTCAATTACAGTAATTCCGTCGAGGTTACTCTATTCCTTTTGGTTAATTTAACTAGTTATTATAACTTGAAATTATAACCAGTTATTATAATCCAATGAAATGGACCCAGCTTCATCAGTTGTAGTCCTCAATTAAAAGTTGAAACAAAATCAGCATTTTTAAGAATCAATACTCGACAATTGTGAACTTCATAGTTATCGTAAGTTAGTAGAGATACATAAATATAAGTTTAAAACAAATATTTTACGATTGCAGAAAAGTTTGATACTAATACTTTTTAACTTTTTAAGAAATATATTTTTTGCGCGACTATGCTCTATTTGGTTGTTTGCCGCGTCTGTTTCCACGACAGTAAGTTTTGTTTACTAGTTGCTAAGGATAAGGCGACGGTAAGTATTTTTAGCGTTCTAGAACGGTAAGTGAATTTATTCAACATTAATTGTTATAGCAACGTAATGCAAACTTTGACATTAAGGCAACTTGATATAAAGAGACTAACATATTTTTTATTTATTAAGTACACATTTAAATGTTTTTTAATAAATTTAGTCGCGCAAAAAACGTCATAAGCATCTCGAACATTAAGGACTACCTATCTCAGACAATAATTGTTTGACAAAAGACAATAAAACAATTGTCTTCGATCGGTAAAATGTCCTTACTGTTCTTGATACTTAATATACTATTTATTGTTGTGTTTTCAAAAATCAATTGTTTTTACATTTGTCTTAAAACCCAACAATAAATCAATAAAGTTTGGTTCACAAATTTTTTATTATCAGCAAATTGAAATACAAGAAAAACAACTAAAATAAGAGCCGTAAAAGAAACATCCATAATTAAAACAAAATAAAAAAATTAAAAATTGTTTCGAGTTATTATGAAAAGTATTGCTGGTGAACAAACATTTAATGTATATTCTTTTAAGTATTTCTGTAGCATCCTTTTTTCTTTTAAAAGGTGATTTAATAAGCGGTGCCCTTTTGATTTGTTAAAAAAACTTTAAAAAGTAGAAAAATTAGAAAATTTTTATTTCAACATGAAGAACAAACATCGTGATTGTAGGTGGAACACAACCTCATTCAAATGTCCTCTACTGCTTTGCTGGCATGATATAATTTTTTTGATAAAATTTTCCATTACGTTTTCTCATAAATTAAACTGCAAGTTTACAATTTTACACGGGCCCGGACAACTGGGCGAATCAAACTGGGCAACGTGAAACTGGGCGACGGGTAAACTCGGCGATATTCCGGAAACTTTTGATAACAACAACAATGTGGTAAATTTTTCCGCGGAGTGAAATTCAAACTTTTTTACTAGTCCAGGCAACGAAGCTAAAAAATTGGCTCAAGCTTGCAAAAAATCCGGGCAAGCTGAATTTTGATCGCTACCTTCAGGAGCTTCTCTCTGGGTGGTGTAAAAGTATACAACGGTATCTTTTTATCCTGGAAAATAATCAATATTAAATCTCGATGGTCTTTTGGTGTTTTTGGATTGATTGCTATTCTATTAGTGAACTCGATACGATTTGAAATAATTTGAATGCAATCTCAATTTTCTTCTACTTCTTTTTGGCTAGCTTTGGCTTTTACGTTTGGTTTAATTATGTCTGATTTATTTGAAATTGATGAATTATTAGAATGATTTGAATTGTTTGAGTAAGTTGATTTGTAGGATTTGGCAGTCAAAGTGGACTGGGGTTATCCAAGTCGTCCACTTCTACCATCTGTATATCCACGTTAGAAGATTTTTCTGACACGTTGGGGGTTTGATTGCCTTGAAATTTGTTCTGGTTGCAAAAGTCTGCTGCATCTAGTAAAGATGCGGTTGTTACTGTGCTGCTTTGGATTGAATTGAGATCCCCTTGTAATTTATAATGACACAACGATCACAGTTTTTGAAGATTGGTGTTATACCGGTTCGTCCGGATTTTTATTTACTTTAAATTTTAACTCATGCATTTTTGTCGAAGGATGCACCAAAAACGAGTAAATTTTGAAAAACTGATAGTATTCTTATCTTCTAAATTTAATGCGCACTAAGAGTGGGGCATCCCCCCCCCGAAAAAGGTGTAATTTAATATTCGCAAAAAAATATATTATCTTTATCACACTTTTGCCTATTTCCACACCAAATTTCAGAGTGGGGAAGCTTCTGGTTTAGCAGTGACACGTAAATGTGATGCTCAGGGTAATGAAAATCTAAGCATTTTCGTAAATATCCAACAATTTGAATTGTAATTTAATTAATTGAAGTTATGATAATGATGCGCAATATTTGGTCGATAAGATAAGTTTATTGCTAATTGTTGTATCAGGCATAGTCGTGCAAAGAATTTCCTAATACCAAGAACTAGCTTGTGCATCCAACGGGGAAATGGCGCTGCGGTTAATGCTATTCTTGAATAAATGTTAAACATTTATATAAAAAAATTATTGAGACAATTTTAATGGTTACAAATATACCTTCATGTGGCGTTACACCCTGCTCCAATATACTTTGACTAAATTCACCATTACAATTTGCTGTAAAATTTAATGTATTTTTAACTCTTCTGGGTTTATACATTAAATATTCGATTTAGTTATATTAAACCAAAATTAAACCCAGGCTAAAAGAAGTTTCTGGAGATGATTTTCCAAATTTCCACAATAATATTTGTAAATAACCCCAAAATGTGTAGGAAATGGAAAGAATTGCATACAATTATTACAAACAATTGCAGGCAACATCTGGTACACCAAAATTGAAGAGTGGTCATTTATTTTAGATTCATGAAAATTCGTATAATGTAGCTTTGGATAGAGAGCCTATCATTGGGTTGGATATAAAATCACGACAAAAATCGTGGTTTTCGTTACGATTTTATATTCACTCGCGTCATGGCTGTGACACACTGAGAATCACGTCAAGCGCTCAACTCTAATCCAGAAGACACTTGAGCCCTCCCAAGCATTTGAAAAACTTCAAGAAAATGTTAAGTTATTGCCTTATTTTTTTTTTAGAAAATTTAGCCCTATCCCTAAGAGGTTCTAGTTACACCACTGTGGTCGGGTCCTCTGATCTGATTTTATTGTGATTGGAATTTGAACAGTTCTTTGTGTTCAATATTTCAAAATTTTACGGCCTCTGGAATTTTAACTTAACTTAAAATTGGGGTTCTACTACATTTTGGTAACTGAGTCGTCTATTTTCAAAACCCACTATAATGATTTTTTTGTAAAATATTAAGATTTACATTATAAAAATGTAAATTAATATCAATTCACTATGGCTATGGAAACTAAGAGAAATATTGCTTACCTGGATATGCGGGGTTACGGCGATGATTAGGATGGTAAACTTTTAAGACCTGTTCTCGTACTACAAACCTACATATTCGGTTAGATTGCTGAAGTATTTCTCCAGCCACCCCAGGACGCCAAATCAGTAATGTAGCACGTAATGTCATTCATAATGTCCTGTCCTTATCCCATGCAAAATTTCAATCTGACAATCACAAGCAGGGACGTGCTCATGGGGGGGGATGAGGGGGGAGCTTCCCCCCTCAATACTTTAGAAAGTTGGCAAAATCACCCAAAAGTTGGTGAAGTTGGCAAAATCACCCAAAAGGTGGTGAAGTTGGCAAAAGCCGCTAAACCAAAACTAGGTTTGTAAAAATTTTATCAACTCCAAAAAATTTCAAGTAATAAAATAATATAATATGCCTATTTTCTCCAACTGTATAAAATAACGTGTGTAATTATATTTTGTAACTATTTTAGTTATATTTTGTAACTAAACACGTTACTTTAGTTACACAATGTTACTAATTTTGAAATAATTAAATAATGCGTAAAAGTTTTGCTTTTGTTGAAACCAACATTCAGTGTAAAATGTAATACAAAATTTTAATTTAAGTATTCATAATTATTTTATTTAGGGCCGCGATTAAAAAGGACAAATATTTGTCCTAAAAGGTGTAAGATTCCTCAAAAATTGCTTTACTACTCGAACAACACGGTTTTGCGGATCGCGTTATGTAACCAGCCCCAGCCAAATAAAATTTTCCTATTGACTACTGTAAAGAGAATGGTTAATAGAGTCTATAGAAAAATATTTTGGGTGAACCCTTGAGAAATAACCCTTATTTCGAATAATTAAAAATCCGGGTGAATACGCCACGCCCCCATGCAATTTCACAAAAATTGGGTTAATATCCGGACTTTTTGGGTATGTTTCGGTCCGAATGTGACTCTGACGCCGTTGCAGACGGTTAAAATTATCGAAGAATCGATAAAATCCGAAAAAAGTGCGGAAATCGGCAACATTCATGCCAGGGGATACAAGTCATAACAGCCGGCGCGGCCGCGGCTACTGGCTTTTCCGTGCCCGGTCGGAATGAGTGAAAATCAAAATGTATCACCCGTTATTTGTGTGGGATTCGATACAAACGGTTGGGTCGTTTTAGAAACCGCCCTTCGGGCGGTTTTTTTAAACGCTACCACTTGGACTAAACATACTTGAGGAATATTAATTCACCCTAACCGGGATCAATTAAATAGGGATCATATAAAACCGGGATATAGCTTTTAAAAGTATACTTTTACTTATCACCCCCAAAATATGGAATAAAACAAAAAATAAAGGGTAAACAATAATTTTTAATAGATGTTACGCTTACGAATGGTGTCGTCAATCGTGTCGTCAATTTCTAAGTGTTAGGGTATATCTTTTTGCACGGACTGAGAACAGAATGGGGAGATTCCACAAATCGTCCCTCATGCGCGTCACCGAATGTGTAAAATTTGCTAAGTTCAAATTCGATTTATTCAAAAGTTTGACCCGCTTTCACCCTAAATATTTTTACAGTTTACTATATAAACCTTATACTATCCAATAGTCAATAGGAAATTTTGATTTGAGTGGGGCTGGTTATATAACCTTAGCAGCGAAGTTGATATTTCTGACAACATTCATTTAGATAGAGTCATCAATGTGTGGTCCGAATTAAAGAACAGAAGAATCCGTCTAAATGAATGACAATTATTCAATATTAATCTAATTTAATAACATGTACTACGTATAATATTGTAAATTAAATTATATTTTATTATTTATAAAATTATCTACTTTTTATGTCCCAATTTATACCCAATTACTTACAAAAAGTTGGCAATTTTTAATTGATTCAGTTGGCAAATTGAGGATTGCTCCCCCCTGAAAAAAGTTGGTTGAGCACGTCCCTGATCACAAGTTATGAATCTCGTCCAAACTGCTAACGATTTTCTTAACACAGTCATTGCGTCACTCCTTAAAACGGCTTTCAGCTTAAAAAAATCGAATATGTAATACTAGTAGGTACATCGAAAACCCCTACTTCTAAATTTCCGAGTCTCACATAAATATTAGAGATCTAACTGGAAAACTCATTTTTGCCTTTAAGCTGGTTCAGGAGATCAAATTTAATCTTAGATACACAAAGAAAAATTTGATGAAAAAATATACAAAATATTTTTGACTGAGAGTTCCATAAGAGCTATCCTTCTATATATAATCCTCTTTGACTGTGTTCAAGAAATTGGACGTAAGACAACAACTTTGTGGGAAATTATGAATTTTGCAACTTCTCACACATCCAATGTTATAATGGAATTACTGAGAGATCTATTTTAACCACAAATTATCTCAGAAAATGGTGATGACGATTAGCCTCCACAGTCACCGGATTTAAGAGCCCCGGACTTCTTTTTATGGGGATATCTAAAGAGCAAGGTAGATAGCAACAAACCAGAAACACTTGAACAATTTAAACAAAACATTCCTGCCCAAATTAATCAAATACCTGTTGAAATGTGTGAAAATGTGATGAAAAATTTTATAAAAAGAGCCCGCATTTGTAAGACTAACAGAGGCGAACATTTAGCTGACATTGTCTTCCATATGTAATTCCCAACATTCAATAAAACATTTATCAGCAATAAACCATTTTGTTTTCATTTTTCGATGAATTACACAAATATGGGTGACGGTAAATTGCACGAACGACTGCAGGTAGCCGAAAAAAAAAAGTAGTAAATTGCACTCCGGGTAAACTGCACGAAATTTTGCAAACTGGTAAACTGCACTCCGAACATTTTCCAGGTAAAAATAAAATAAAAATATTTATTTGTATAATCATGAAATAGTAACGAGTTCGAGGGAGCGGTTAATCCACCTCTTTGCGGCAGATTTAACTTTACGCGGAGTATTGTTTTTTTAATTAGTTTTCTAAAGAAATATCAAAAACTAACACTAACCTAACAGCAGATCCACCTCTTCGCGGAAGATCCACCTCTTTGCGGAAGATTTAACTTTACGTGAAGATTAATTTGTTTTTAATTGGTTTTCTAAAGAAATATCAAAAACTAACAATAACCTAACGGCAGATCCACCTCTTTGCGGAAGATTTAACTTTACCTGAAGATTAATTTGTTTTTAATTGGTTTTCTAAAGAAATATCAAAAACTAACACTAACCTAACAGCAGATCCACCTCTTCGCGGAAGATCCACCTCTTTGCGGAAGATTTAACTTTACATGAAGATTTAACTTTACGTGAAAATTTATTTGTTTTTAATTGGTTTTCTAAAGAAATGTCAAAAACTAACACTAACCTAACGGCAAATCCACCTCTTCGTGGAAGATCCACCTCTTTGCGGAAGATTTAACTTTACGTGAAGATTTATTTGTTTTTAATTGGTTTCCTAAAGAAATATCAAAAACTAACACTAACCTAACGGCAGATCCACCTCTTCGCGGCAGATCCACCTCTTTGCGGCAGATCCACCTCTCTTTGTGGCAGATTTAACTTTACGCGGAGATTTGTTTTTTAATAAAAAAATTTAATAATTTTTGTTTGGAGTGCAGTTTACAATGGGGTTGTCCCGTGTTGTCAAAAATATAATTTTTACCTATAAAAATCGATGGCCCATAGCAAAATACTATATATAATTACAAATATATAATTTTAAAACGCTATACTAATTAAATAAAGTGCCTTTTTTAAACGTATACGTTTGAAAAGTCGCCATTCTGTGACGTACCAAAAGGTAGTCCAATCACAATTTGCAATTCAAATTGCATTTACCACGATGCCACGTTTATATGTATGCGAAAATTACATCCTTGAGTGTACCCATGTGATGTGTTTAAAAATTGTTAAAAAGCCGTAAATTCAAATACTTATTATAACCATGGCAAACATGCATACATAATACGCCATCTACGTTCACTATGAAAATATGCAATTTGTAAATAAATAAATGATGCTTGTTCAAAATTAATTTCTAATTGCTACCCATTTTGAAGTATAAAAATAATAATATATAGTTTCAATTCATTCTTTACATTTAAATACATTATTATTTAAACTTTTAAGGTTATAGTATTCCAACTGACATTTAAAAATAATTAAATTTCAATAGTGGGAGTGTATTGGCTTCTAATTGGCTTACCTTTATGTACGTCATTATTTACCGCGTTTTAATTATTTAAAAATATTTCAATTTTTGAACTTCAATACGATCGTTAAAATTGCTAACAAAAATTTTTTTTTACGCAAGAGGGGTTTAAAATCACTTAAATTTTCGATTTTAATGAAAAAAAAATTTGAGGGATTAGCCCATTTTTATTTTTACCTGGAAAATGTTCGGAGTGCAGTTTACCAATTTTCAAAATTTCGTGCAGTTTACCCGGGGTGCAGTTTACCATTATCAGGTGGTTTTGGAGTGCAGTTTACCTTACCCCACAAATATAAAGTAAAAATATGGGTATACCTTCCTGGTAAACATCCTGTATTAACTACATGAGGTCAGACCGTTCTAGAATGAAATATTATCGGCCGGTCCGACTGTTCCTAAATGAAAAATTATTGCACGGTCGAACCATGCAGCAATCACTCCCTTGTCAAATACGTCAAAAACATGCAACTTGCATAACCACACTTTTTTAAAATTTAAACCTTTGCACTTTGCTTTTTGATTAAAATCTTTCTATATATAAGTTTAAAAAAATTTAAAGATGCAAGCCTCTAATGTTACTGCTAGACGAATCCAAGTTTTGTTACGAATTTTGCAACATTCAAAATTAAGAGTTTCGTCTATAAATTGTCGAGGTTTAGCATCGAATAATGATAACGTTAGCATTGGAGATGTACAAAGAAATATTACAAAGGCAACTTTCCCTGAATATGTACCCCGTCAATTTTGTAAGTAGCAAGAATTGAATATGTATCGAATTTAAAAAATAAATTCATAATTTTAGATCAAGATAAACAAGGGCAAACTACCCTACATCATTTACGATGGATTATGCAAAAAGATATTTTAGGCCAAGATATGTTTTTAATAGGTTCGCCAGGTCCACGACGCCGAAATCTTGCTTTACAATATTTGCAGTTAACCAATAAAGAATTAGAATATGTTGCTTTAAGTAGGGACACCACAGAATCAGATTTAAAGCAAAGACGAGAAATTGTCGATGGCTGTGCTATTTATTTTGATCAGGTATATCAATGATATTAAGATATAATAATCAAATAAATGCATATTATTGTAGAGTGCTGTTAGAGCAGCAACCGAAGGCCGTATTTTGGTGCTAGAAGGAATAGATAAGGCTGAACGGAATGTTCTTCCAGTTTTAAATAATCTTTTAGAAAATAGAGAAATGCAGTTGGAAGATGGACGAATGTTAATACCGTCGTTTAAATATGATAAATTATTGGAAGTGAGTGACTATATTGTAATAATTATTATACCATTTTGTTTCAAAGATGCAATGTTTTAGATAGTTTTGAAACAAATTTGTTAAGCAGAAAGTATTGGAATCAAATATTTTCTTGCATACTAGAACCTTGATTATTTGAATTTACCCCTACTTAGGGTAACAAGAAAATTGCTTGTTATCTGCTTCAATTTTAAAATGAATTAATTTGGATATTCGGCGTTCTAGAGTGATTGCAAGTTTCAACTTCAATTTCTTATTGAAATTTATAAAACTGATAATTGAGTAATTCATAAAATTGTTACTAATCCAAAAAAATAAAGGTACCATAGATTTCTATATAATTACTGGAAACTGCATCAAAGATAGTGCTTATACTATAAAAACTCTTTCTGGAAAATATTTCTTTTTTAAAATCACTAGAACTTTACAATAGTAAAGTACAAATTAAAAATTTTATAACATTTTTACTAGAGAAAAGAGTTCTGACCTCTAAGTTTAAACGTTTAAAGTCTTGTATTTCAAAAATTGTATTGTTGAAATCAATTGAAATTTTTTGCGCAACAAACAGACTGATACTAAATTTAATACTATAATATAATGTACTAAAATTTCAAAATTGTTGGCTAAACAATTTGTTTTTTACATATAAATATTTAACCTTTGCATAATAATAATAATTTACAATAATTTCCAATCTTGGTTTACAAAAACTGGGTCATTATTGACCCACTATTTAAATGACTAATTTATGTTTATTTTAGTATTTTTTGGATTCACTTAAATATTTTATCTATTATATTTAAATTGAAATGGTTTTAAACGCAAGAAAGTAAAACTACTGTATTATTAAACAGTAATACAAATCTCATAACACTAAAGCAATAAAAATTAATTAAATCTAATATTTAAAAAAAAAATTACTAAAAATTTAACTTCAAAACAATCACTGTATAATTATGTGTTTCAGCAACATTTGATTTGAAATTTTCCAAAACTTGAAAATAAATAACCTACATAGACTGCGTTCGATCTGACACTTTTTTCGCTTTCAAGCTTTGTCAAATGCATTCTGATAATTCGATTTGTAGGTTTTTCACGTTTTCAAACTTTAATCTGCGCTCGTTTAAAAATATTGCGTGTTTTAAGCTTCCAAAATGAACGGAATTACAGCATTTGCAAGGACGCAAAAGCCTCAAATCAAACTATCAGAATTGGTTCGACAGAGCTTCAAAGCGAAAAAAGTACCACACCAAACACAGCCTATGTTATTGTTATGCTAAAATTTCCAATAGCTGATAATCACATAGCAATAACTCAAGGTGTTACAACACGTTTAGCATCCACGACACCTTTCCAACAGGTAATAAAAGGTTGACTAGCTCAAAGTCGCGAAGGGGTGGGTTGGTGAAAGGAATAAAAGGGTCGTGTGACGGCACGTCGCAAAGCGTGTGTTTCCTATCGACGACCGGGCAATCCTCGATCGCGATTCTAAAAATTGTCAAAATCGGTGTGAATAATTTACACAGGGGGGGAGTTAAGTCAAAATCGATGGGGTTAATATACACGAGGGAGTTTAAATGGGCGCCACGCATACGAAGAAATGAATCTTTTTGAAGGGGACTGGTTATCACACCTTCCAAGCTGGTACGCGACAACTTGATGATCTTACGGCGAATTCTCACTCCGGAAAAGCCTCGCTCAATGACCTTACCTTTACAGGAGGCGAACTTTCCGTTGGTGAAAATAGCTAAATAAACATTAACACAATAACAATAAAACACAAAGTTGGGAAATAACAAAAATGTAATGAATAAAATAATATCAGGGGGGAGTTGACAAAATTTACACAAGATACTATCAAATTTACATGTATCGTATAAAAATAAATATGTACAGTTGACGGAACCTTTCAGTGTGGTTTCCGTTGCGAAATTAATATTCGTAAAACGATTACTGTTACAAAAATACAAAATGTTAATTTGCAAAGTATGATCCAGAAAGTTCATACGTAAAAGGGGGGCGTATTGAATACAGCACTCCACCAAAATGAATAGTTACTTAAGTGCAACTCGATAACGTCTAAAACTATGATTCATAAAATTGATCATGAAAACTTAATCAGTGCAATTGATTATCAAAATTCCCAACAACGGGAAAAACAAACTTGAGCTACAATGCTAAACTTGAAATATTACGTTAAATTTGGTTACAATCTGAACGCTCGAATGGCGTGGTAAAAGTTACGTTAATAATAGACAATAACCTTAACTTACATAAAAGATGTACAAAAGGGTTGCGATATCGTCTTCCAGGGTTGAACTGAACGTTCATAAACACAACTGGTGGTCAATATGACCACTTAACATCACAATCTTAAAAATATAAAGGTTTCTTACTTAGTGTATTCGTTGGAATTCGACCTCTAGACAAAGCCGTTGGCGGGTCCTTCAGGAGTGAGATTCGTCCTCGGAATGTAGAATGGAGCTGAATACGATGTCTCAAACCATACCAGCAGGGCAGCGCAATAACCAGCTTCCAAAACCTCTTCAAATCGGAAGGCGGTGAAATGGCGGGGTGATTACACACTCCGTAACGCGATAAATAGGGGGTTCCGTACGAAATAATTCACTGGAATAATTATTCGCGAATTTACAATTAATTAAAGCCGGCACTGTGTAAATAAGAAACGTCAATGTGGTGTTCGATAAAAAAAAAAAACGATCGGAATGCACACATGTGCTCACCACGCAACACCTGGTTTATATCGTACCGATAAAAAAAGAAATGCAATGCGATTGCATTCAAGCGACAAATAGTGCGAGACTAAGGTACGAGATATTAGTCGAAATAACTCGATAATATTAAAAGCGATAAACAATTGACATTCAATGTTCGGTAAGTTTAATTGAAATAACTCGATATGGTTAAGCGTCACAAACAATTTATTAGTAGAAAATGTTCGTTAATTTATTTGCAATAATTCGATATAGTTAAGCGTCACAAACAATTAATTAGTAGAAAATGTTCGTTAATTTATTTGCAATAATTCGATATGGTTAAGCGTGATAAACAATTCGTATAAAATGTTCGTTAATTTCATTTGCAATAATTCGATATTATCAAACGTGATAAACGATTAACATAAAATGTTCGACAATTTTACCTGAGTTGAACGCACAATAATTTAGCACAATTGAATTGTATTGATTTAAAGATCTCGAATGTATGTGAGATCTTGGTATTTTAATTCCGCTTTTGGAAGCGTTACGATACGAGAAGACGGTATCGGATTCTAAGTGAATCTCCCTGAATCTGCAATTTGCAGCTCATTTTATGTGTTTTCCCTACCACAATTTAGGATAATTCCCACTTAATGATTGATTTGGGCCCTTATAATTGGGTCCCATAAATTTGGAAAGAAGGGATATGCATTTTAATTGGACGGTGCCTAGAGTGTGAAAGCACGCTTTCGTCTTTCTCCATGTAAAGTGTATCGAGAAGTTTTGCCAGACACGTGCGAGCAAAACAATTTTTTGCTCGTCTATTTGGACGAAAAGGGTCTATACTTTTGCACTTTTTGTTTGTTTTTATCGAAGCTTAAGATTGCGAAATCGCTATACTTCCCATGTTAAAAATTAACACATTGGCTTGCCTGTCGATGCATGTTGCAGATAACGACACCAAATGCATTCGTTCACACGGTTTCAACACCGCACGTGTCCGTTTTTTGTATTGACAGGCGACGTGGGTTTATGGATCGCATAAAAGTGTCTCTCAGTCTTTTATAAAATTATAGCAAAGCATATGTATGGGTTGACGTTTGGTTTGCAACGCTAACGAATGGAGACTTTCTTGCTGATGAAGTGAATTACTGATGGGTGCTACGTCAACTTTATTAAAACTATATTATCTACCGCATGGTTTATTAGACGTGTATTAAATTCTTTTGAGAGAACTTTCTTTCCCATCAAATATTACAAATACTACTCGATCGTAAAACATAAATTTGTCCGTTTAAGTTACCGATTCAATCTTTTCGATATATCCGCTGACCTAAAAATGTCTTCCCACGGAATATCTGACTTTAAATTTTTGCCGGATCTATTCGAAATTTTCGTTATAAGTAAAATACCTCATAATAACATGATTTTAAAAAATGTGACCGATGCGCGCAGTCAGGTGACACTCCCCTTACGTCAAGAGTTGTTATCCCTAACTACTCTTCAACTGGGACGCGCGCAACCTCAACCGAAACAAAAATTGTCCTACAATAAAACATCAACACTTGTAGTATTGAGATAGCTACTCAAACTAGTGACTAGACTATACGTATATGCCGGGAAAAAAAAGAGAGAAGGTTCACCTACCCTAGGCTTAATCAATCTGTGCGTCGTAGTGACTCCTACATGAGAGGGCGGTTCGCGAAATCACGCGATCATTCGCTGGCCGTGGGACCCACAAATGTCTGTGAAGACACCGGACTCTAGACCAAGGTAGACCTGAGCTGAGGTAACACTTCATCGGCGTATCATATTTACAAAGCCTTCTCTTAAATGTTCAGTCGATGGGGACTGTCTGCCTTTTTCAATATCGTTGAAAAAACAGAGTAAAAAAAAACGTGTGCTTGGCTGGATCATATTTACAAAAGCCGTTTGATGCACTTCAGTAGATGGGGACTGTCTGTTTTATCAGTTATCGTTGGTGAAACAGAGAAAAAAACTTGCGCTTAGCTTGCTCAAATTTACAAAGCCGTTTGAGAGATCACTAACCTTCATCATGACTTCGATCCGGACGAGATGATCGGAAGAGAGAGAAGAGGTAATGATGGGGGGGGGGGGGCGAGAAAAAAAATTTGAGATGGGGTGACAACCTATGAGGGACAGTCGAGGGAACAAACCCTTGATCCGTCCGGGTTGAACACGGATGTACACGAGAAAAAAAAATGTGGGGCATAATCGACAATCCAAATCGGGATGAGGTAATAACTTACAAGGGCAGTCGAGGGAACTTGTCCTCGATCCGTCCGTGTTGGACATCGATGTATACAAAAAAAGAAAAGGGAACATGGGGCCTAGCCATGAATCGGGTTTCCACTGAATAAAAAAATATTCGTGGGGCATAGTTGACGGTACGGGTCGGGATGGTTTGCTTTCATCAGTGTAGTCGAAGGGAACGTCCTTGAACCACACTGATGTAAACGGGAACTTTCATTGAATACAAGAGAAAAAAATATATTACGTGGGGCCTAACCGTGGACCTACATAATCTATCGCCGCAAAAAAAAATGAAGCTATCAAAGCTTGGTTGACTCTACCAACGCTAGTGGTGAGTCTTGATGTGCAAAATACATCGTCAATTTATTGAGAAGTCCTGCGGTGATCGGCACCGGAGAAAACTTCACTCTAAATGTTGTCTTGCACAGGTAGTGTTAGTGCAAGACGGGGACGTTGTACCAGTGGAACGTATCCACTAGGGTACAAGGCCACAAAAGATAATACATGTAACAAAAAGGGGGGGGGTTAGAAGTTGAACGACGGCTGGATCAAATTTACAATGCCGGTTCTATCTAATTCGGTAGGCGGGGGGGTTGATTAATTTAAACGGGACTAAAGTTTTCGTTTATACACGAAAAAAAAATTCAACAACAAAAAAAATATACGTAAACTGATTGAAATTCGAAATGGTGACAACCGTCCGGGTTGCACCTAAATGTTTGCTGAAAAATATATGAAGTGACTCTACTATATGAAACTGACGAATGTGAGAAACAATATTTCTCCAAAAGGCCTAAAGTGATTACGAAATTAACGCATGACTAATGTTGACACTAGGTAGCCGTTCTAACGCAACACCAGTCGATACTTGGCTTACTGCGCGATTTACTGGGTGGCTAATCCCAATGGACCGCTAAGCGTACCCTATAACTTCATGTAAAATAATTTCTCAAAAGATTGACTAAAAATTCAAAAAAAAATTCGAGATTACAAAACGGCATAACTAACAATTCAAAACAACAAAGAAAAACTCGAGATTATAAAATTGACACGCGAGATACACAATGAAGCAAAAGAAAAATGACCCGTTTATACTTTGGGGGCACGTAGTTTTCTGTCGTACGATAGGGACATAACAAATATCTCCTTTAACCTTAATGACTTAAAACTAGTTTTTTAAAAAAATACCCAAACTTAACGCTAACTAAATCGATACCTAAAATTAACTAAACCGAGATTTGAACTTAATGCTACCTAAACCGAAATCTAAACTAATCCTTACATACTAAAAGCGCGAAACAAAAAAGTTACACAGAGAAAAATGTTCCACGTCCCAAGTCTTAACCAAATCTGAAGCCGTTGTGACCGTTGCAAGAGAGGGCGGTTCGCGAAGTCACGGGATCGTTCGCTTGCCGTGAGACCCACAATCACAAACAGAAACGTCGAACTCTAGCTTGGGTTGGACCCGAAAACGTGGTAACAGTTGGGAGGCGTCAAATTATATGCCTCTGGGATGAACAGATCAAATTTACAAGTTCACCCATGATTGGTTTGTTCTTCCTTAGACCGGCAGGTGTTATGACCGCGTAGTATAGTTGTAGTCAATCTGTTGTTCCCTAACAAAAAGGTAAATTTCCCAGAGTGTTGCTTCGAGTTGTAACCCCTACTTCTGTACAAAATTCCCTTTCTAAGAAGGTTCCTTTGGGGCAGATTTTCATCCGCCAAAAAAAAATAAATGGGACGATAATTCGCCGGGGAATGGACTAAGTCCACGAAATTACTTTATAACCCTGGGGTTTGGATCGTTATCCAACTGTGGATCAACGTCCAAAAAATGTTTATCTAGCAGTGGAGCTATGTCCAGCATGATAACTCGATATCTCGATATCTCGATGAGAAGTGGGTCACTCTAATCAACTATTAACTATGACAACCTTACTACAAAAAAATAAAATTCGGTAAAATTTTCCTAAAGGGTATGTTACAAAAAAACTTCCCCTAAAGGGTGTGTTGCGACAAATGATTTGTCCGAAAATTGGACACAGGTCCAAACAATACAACACGGCATGAGGCAATGTCTACTGCAATTGCATTCTCAGCCCTGATCTTAATTTTTAATTTCAAAAACGAAAACGAGAAAAAAAAACGAAAAACAAATCTATTTCAAACGGTACTCGATACCAAGAAAAAACGGTGAGGGATGGTGGGGGCAAGTTAACGTCGTGCGATTGACAATAAGACATGGTCAGTGTGTATGAAGCGACAGTGACACATTGATCTCAACCCGAAATAATAACTAGATGTTACCCTACCACTAACTTAAAGAAAAATGTCTCAATGGACTGGGATTCAAAAACTATACGTTAAACTTCAAAAAAAACTTTACGTTACATGTTGATACTAAATTCAAAAAACTTTATAAAACTTTACGTTAAATGTCGAAACTAAATTCAAAAACTTTAAAAAACTTTAACTGACTTCGAACAACTTCAAAAACTTTCAAAAAACTTTAACTGACTTCGAACAACTTCAAAAACTTTCAAAAAACTTTAACTTAAATTCAAAAAAACTTTCAACTGGATTTGAAAACTTTCAATCTAATTTGAAAAACTTTCAATCTAATTTGAAAAACTATTAATCAAGTTTGAAAAACTTTTGATTAAATTCAAAACAACATTCCATTAATTTCAAAAAAAAATTCCCCTCAATTCGAAAAAACTTTTCGTTAAACTGAAAAAAACTTGGCTCCAAAGGCCGATATTAAATTCAAAATGTTCATCTCAATTCAAAAAAACTTGACGTTAAACGAAAAAAAGTTGGCCTCAAGGGTCGGTATTAATTTAAGTATCACTATAAAATTTAAAATGTTTACTTTAATTAAAAAAACTTGACGTTAAATTCAAAAAAAACTTTAATTTAAATGGTAACATGAAATTCAAAATGTTTACTTTAAAAAACTTGAAGTTAACAATAACTCAAACTGCTCTAGATCAAACTCAAAATTCGGAAATACGTCTGCAAATGAAATTCAAAAAAAACTTTTACTATTCCACTAAATGTGTGCGTAAAATCTCAAAACTACACCCACAAAACTAACTTCGAAGATTGAATCTTGAAACTAAATTCAAAAAAAATTTTAGAAAAACTTTACGTTAAATGTCCATACAAAATTCAAAATATTTAAAAAAATAAATGCGTAACCTAATGAAGTGCGTAAATGCGTGACCCGTATTAAAGCGTAAGAATGCGTACGAAACGCTTTGTGTCTTGTTCGAGACACATGAAAACAAAAAAAAATGCGTAATAAGTGTACGGTGTTACTAGCAGAAAATACGTATGGAACCGAGTGCGTAAATAACATGCGTACTTAAATATACACGGTCTACATGTAAACATGTGTGCTAGGCACAACAAAAAAACTTTCTATCGCTATATGCTAAAGATGGAAATAAAAAAAACAAGGTTCGCTATACATGGTACGCAGTGATAATGCGTAACGGTGCGTAGAAGACGCAGATTCAAATCTTTTATCGTTAATTGCTGAAGGCTAATAAAAATTTGTTACTAAAATTTTCGATGTGAGGGAGGGTGGCATCGTTAAGGAATTGTGCGTTAGGGTGGTTTTCGTTCTACAGAAAGGGTTGCGAAATACAGGGTAGACTTTCAACGTCCGATATAGACGGTAAGGGTTCACACAAAAAATAGTGAAACGAGAAAAAAAAACTTTAAATTAAGTTGAGTGACAAGTAAGAGTTTTCAACCAAATTTAAGGGTTGCGGTATTCATCGCCACGCTAGGGCGGTAAGGGTGTTCGCAGTTTTACGTCATGCACGGGACAAAAAGGGTTGTACACGCCAAAACGGCATTATGAACCGATAACAAAAATGTAGGTTGTTTCGGTCTACAGTCAGCGGTGGTCCGCACCAGACCTGACCTCCTCGATTCAACCTAACAAACATATAATACAAAGCGCAAGGTAAAATGTTATGATGACATTTTCTAAAAAGTACAACAAAAAGCTTAACAACTATTACTAATGACTAAATGCATTCGCAACGAAATACACGCACAAAAAAAAATTCACTCATACATTCACACAACAAACAAACAAAAACCTTAACATTAACAATCGGGCTCTAGTTTCTTTTTATAATTGGGGCATAGCGCCCTGCAAAGATTCTATTCTTAGTCCTACTCTGTCTGGAGTTACAATGGGGACAAGTTTTTGTGGTCTCATCTTTTCTCCCACAACGATAGCAATATATACGTTTCCGCGGAACGGTACAACGCGACGCTAAATGTCCTGTGCCACCACAATTCCAACACAAAAAGGCGTTATTATTTATTTTAATATTATTATTATTAACACGGTTCCTAAAAACAAACTCGTGATTAATTTGATCGTCATTTTGCGGTCCGCTAAAACTGTCGGACTCGACTCGAGATAAATTGTCGATTTCTTTTACTGACATCTGTTCACTTGTCAGTATCGAAACGGCTTCGACTTGACCGGAAATTCGCAGGTGTAATTTCACGACCGGAGTCGATATTTCGAAATCTCTACATTGACAAATTTCGTCCGGAAATTTACTCGTAGGGTCGATAAAATTTGCGTCGGTTATTATTTCGTTCGAAACTGCCGAGGTCATGCTCGATATTGAATTTGCAGTTTCGCTTACGTAATCAACAGATTTTTGGATAATTTTTTCCACGATCTCTGATACAAAATTCGCCCGAGAGTTCGATAACAATAACCCATATGTCGACCTACATTTTTCCAACTTGTCCAAAATTGCAAGTTGGGATTCCTTGTCTTTATTTAACACTGGTCTCGCTTTAAACAATCTATTGAAGTAATGCGCTAATTTGGTTTCTACCTGAATTCTTATGTCGACTTCATTTTCACAAAAAGTTTCTAACCGACCGAGTAATTTATTAATAATTAACACGCCCGTTTTTAACGCTGCCAAATCTTCCGTGAAAGTAAATGGGTACCATAATAAAATGTATCTTTCACCCTGTTCCTCTTTCATAAGGGCTGATACTAGTTCAACACGTAATTCTTTTACCGAACCGTGCAAAGGTAGGCCTCTGACTTTCAATTCGTACTGGACTTCGTCCTTACGTAATCTGTCCGGTACGATCCTGAACGCCATTATAAATCGAAATGGATTAATTTAATTGAATACCAAAAAAAATTCGCGGAACACGACTCTACTTTGTTCTCCAAACAACTAATGGTAAACGGAAACAAAATATTTGATCTTAAAATCACGATAAATTTTACTTTTAATTCTAAATAGGGGGGCGTCATGGAATCTCGTTAGTCCATTCATGCGCGTCGGTACTACTTTTAAAATTGAAATCTTAATTCAAAACTTCGTGATTTACAAAATTTTCACGTAATGTGCCAAAAGGGCTTTATCGATAGCCCCTTAGTTGGGTGCCAAGTTATATTTTTAACCTACAAAACTTAATTTGGAATTTACTTAATTTACTAACAAAAATTCGATACGATGTGCCAAAAGGGCTTCTCGATAGGCAGGGGTTTCTCGATAGCCCACGTTGGCGGCGCCAAATTATTAGCCTGTTACAACACGTTTAGCATCCACGACACCTTTCCAACAGGTAATAAAAGGTTGACTAGCTCAAAGTCGCGAAGGGGTGGGTTGGTGAAAGGAATAAAAGGGTCGTGTGACGGCACGTCGCAAAGCGTGTGTTTCCTATCGACGACCGGGCAATCCTCGATCGCGATTCTAAAAATTGTCAAAATCGGTGTGAATAATTTACACAGGGGGGGAGTTAAGTCAAAATCGATGGGGTTAATATACACGAGGGAGTTTAAATGGGCGCCACGCATACGAAGAAATGAATCTTTTTGAAAGGGACTGGTTATCACACCTTCCAAGCTGGTACGCGACAACTTGATGATCTTACGGCGAATTCTCACTCCGGAAAAGCCTCGCTCAATGACCTTACCTTTACAGGAGGCGAACTTTCCGTTGGTGAAAATAGCTAAATAAACATTAACACAATAACAATAAAACACAAAGTTGGGAAATAACAAAAATGTAATGAATAAAATAATATCAGGGGGGAGTTGACAAAATTTACACAAGATACTATCAAATTTACATGTATCGTATAAAAATAAATATGTACAGTTGACGGAACCTTTCAGTGTGGTTTCCGTTGCGAAATTAATATTCGTAAAACGATTACTGTTACAAAAATACAAAATGTTAATTTGCAAAGTATGATCCAGAAAGTTCATACGTAAAAGGGGGGCGTATTGAATACAGCACTCCACCAAAATGAATAGTTACTTAAGTGCAACTCGATAACGTCTAAAACTATGATTCATAAAATTGATCATGAAAACTTAATCAGTGCAATTGATTATCAAAATTCCCAACAACGGGAAAAACAAACTTTAGCTACAGTGCTAAACTTGAAATATTACGTTAAATTTGGTTACAATCTGAACGCTCGAATGGCGTGGTAAAAGTTACGTTAATAATAGACAATAACCTTAACTTACATAAAAGATGTACAAAAGGGTTGCGATATCGTCTTCCAGGGTTGAACTGAACGTTCATAAACACAACTGGTGGTCAATATGACCACTTAACATCACAATCTTAAAAATATAAAGGTTTCTTACTTAGTGTATTCGTTGGAATTCGACCTCTAGACAAAGCCGTTGGCGGGTCCTTCAGGAGTGAGATTCGTCCTCGGAATGTAGAATGGAGCTGAATACGATGTCTCAAACCATACCAGCAGGGCAGCGCAATAACCAGCTTCCAAAACCTCTTCAAATCGGAAGGCGGTGAAATGGCGGGGTGATTACACACTCCGTAACGCGATAAATAGGGGGTTCCGTACGAAATAATTCACTGGAATAATTATTCGCGAATTTACAATTAATTAAAGCCGGCACTGTGTAAATAAGAAACGTCAATGTGGTGTTCGATAAAAAAAAAAAACGATCGGAATGCACACATGTGCTCACCACGCAACACCTGGTTTATATCGTACCGATAAAAAAAGAAATGCAATGCGATTGCATTCAAGCGACAAATAGTGCGAGACTAAGGTACGAGATATTAGTCGAAATAACTCGATAATATTAAAAGCGATAAACAATTGACATTCAATGTTCGGTAAGTTTAATTGAAATAACTCGATATGGTTAAGCGTCACAAACAATTTATTAGTAGAAAATGTTCGTTAATTTATTTGCAATAATTCGATATAGTTAAGCGTCACAAACAATTAATTAGTAGAAAATGTTCGTTAATTTATTTGCAATAATTCGATATGGTTAAGCGTGATAAACAATTCGTATAAAATGTTCGTTAATTTCATTTGCAATAATTCGATATTATCAAACGTGATAAACGATTAACATAAAATGTTCGACAATTTTACCTGAGTTGAACGCACAATAATTTAGCACAATTGAATTGTATTGATTTAAAGATCTCGAATGTATGTGAGATCTTGGTATTTTAATTCCGCTTTTGGAAGCGTTACGATACGAGAAGACGGTATCGGATTCTAAGTGAATCTCCCTGAATCTGCAATTTGCAGCTCATTTTATGTGTTTTCCCTACCACAATTTAGGATAATTCCCACTTAATGATTGATTTGGGCCCTTATAATTGGGTCCCATAAATTTGGAAAGAAGGGATATGCATTTTAATTGGACGGTGCCTAGAGTGTGAAAGCACGCTTTCGTCTTTCTCCATGTAAAGTGTATCGAGAAGTTTTGCCAGACACGTGCGAGCAAAACAATATTTTGCTCGTCTATTTGGACGAAAAGGGTCTATACTTTTGCACTTTTTGTTTGTTTTTATCGAAGCTTAAGATTGCGAAATCGCTATACTTCCCATGTTAAAAATTAACACATTGGCTTGCCTGTCGATGCATGTTGCAGATAACGACACCAAATGCATTCGTTCACACGGTTTCAACACCGCACGTGTCCGTTTTTTGTATTGACAGGCGACGTGGGTTTATGGATCGCATAAAAGTGTCTCTCAGTCTTTTATAAAATTATAGCAAAGCATATGTATGGGTTGACGTTTGGTTTGCAACGCTAACGAATGGAGACTTTCTTGCTGATGAAGTGAATTACTGATGGGTGCTACGTCAACTTTATTAAAACTATATTATCTACCGCATGGTTTATTAGACGTGTATTAAATTCTTTTGAGAGAACTTTCTTTCCCATCAAATATTACAAATACTACTCGATCGTAAAACATAAATTTGTCCGTTTAAGTTACCGATTCAATCTTTTCGATATATCCGCTGACCTAAAAATGTCTTCCCACGGAATATCTGACTTTAAATTTTTGCCGGATCTATTCGAAATTTTCGTTATAAGTAAAATACCTCATAATAACATGATTTTAAAAAATGTGACCGATGCGCGCAGTCAGGTGACAAAGGATAACCCTGTCCACCAGATGGCGTAGAAAAGCCATCTATCGAGCTGAAAAGTGCAAAATATTTATTTCATTTTTAAAACATAGCTGGCCCTCTATATTTATATACATCCACTTTGATTATATACATTATGTTTGCTTTTGTTCAAAATGCTTTTATTGCACCAATAGTATATAGGAAAATGAAAATTTATAGAAATTTTATATACATTTTTTTATAGTAATTTGTAGAAAATAAATTGATACCTTTGTATCAGACGAAAGAGTAGACTTTTTTTATATACTACATAAATTTTATGCAATTTTATTAATAACAAAAAGTTGTAAGCATATTATACGAGTACAGTCTAGATTTTGCAAAGATGGATAAAAATAGTAGTTTTTTGTACAGTTTCTTATATAATTTAAAAAGGGCATAAAGTAGAATAATGAAATTTGAACTTTTTTGACTCGTTAGTTTTAATTTTATTCGCTCTTAAGGTAATAATTTTGTACTCCGATAGTAATTTATTAAAAATTCACATTTTTTTATGAAATTAATTGTCATAATTACAATATATTTTCAGAAATATACAAAGGAAGAGTTGGATAAGTGGAAATTGGTTCGTGTTCACGAAAATTTCCGTGTTATTGCAATAGGACTTCCGGTACCTAAGTAAGTACCTATTCTACTGATATGAATAATTCTTAATTTACTAATTTCAACAAACATTCTTTTTTTTATTTAAAAATTATATTTTCAGATATATGGGAAATCCTTTAGATCCCCCGTTACGTTCCAGATTTCAAGCTAGAAATATTGGTAATGGGAATTACTATGTAAGTAACAAATTAATTTTAATATTTAAACAAATGGCCATTAAAACAAAAGAATCGAATCAGTCTTTTTAATCTATAAATAGATATGTTGCTTATAACATACACCATAAAGAATATTAAATGGCAAGAACCGTTTTCAAGATCAACATGAAATGGAAAACTAGCAAAAGAAATCATTAAATTTAAACAAAACCTTAACGAATTATATGTTTTGATCTTATTCATGATTTTACCCCATAAAACTGATGTCATCATATCCGTACTGGCAAAATATTTGTGTTAGGGGCGTACGACACAGTCCTTATTTTCTTCTTTAATTGTATTCAATTTTGCGCAGAACGTAGTGCGCACTGCGCATACGTACTAAGTTCGTTACTGCGCAGAATTGAATACAATTAAGGATGAAAATAAGTATCATGTCGTGCGACCCTTACTGTGTTATAAATAGGGGTGCGCATATAATCGATTAATCGATTACGTAATTCGAATAATCGATTATTTCATAATCGATTATGATATTTTATAATAATCGATTAATCGATTATTGAAATAATCGATTATTCATAATCGACTATGAGTTCATAATCGATTATGAACTCGTAATCGATTATGAACCCATAATCGATTATGAATTCATAATCGATTATGGACTCATAATCGATTATGAACCCATAATCGATTATGAATTCATAATCGATTATGAATTCATAATCGATTATGGACTCATAATCGATTATGAACTCATAGTCGATTATGAACTCATAGTCGATTATGAACTCATAGTCGATTATGAACTTATAACTATAATAGGTAGGGCTATTAAGGGTTACTAAATTACTATATAATTTATTATTTTGCTAATTGTGTTACGGTGGTGCTAATAAGAAGTGTTGTTAAGCACCAGTTGATAACACATTACGGTCCGGTATCAATCTGTAATAACTTACCTGCGTAGCCGATTATAATGTTACTTACAGGTGTGTTGATGAGAATTTACGACTCCTTCATAAAAACGCTGATTAAATCTGAAGTACCAAATATTTTGTTTTTAAATTTTAACTGAATGTTACTATTGTATTATGCATTATGTAATTAATTTATTGTTAACAATAATCCATCTAAAAGGCTTCTAATTAAAATTCATTTTTAAAAGTATACACTTTCACTCAAAATATCGGACAAATAATTTAAATCCATATTGATGAAAAAGGGTTGCAATCTTTAATTGAAAAGCAAAAAAATATTTTTTAAAAACTATCAAATTTATAAACAAAAATACCTAAAAGTTGAATGGCAAATCCATATTTTGAATCCAAATATTTTGAATCCAAATATGGATTTGCCATTCAACTTTTAGGTATTTTTGTTTATAAATTTGATAGTTTTTAAAAAATATTTTTTTGCTTTTCAATTAAAGATTGCAACCCTTTTTCATCAATATGGATTTAAATTATTTGTCCGATATTTTGAGTGAAAGTGTATACTTTTACAAAATGAATTTTAATTAGAAGCCTTTTAGATGGATTATTGTTAACAATAAATTAATTACATAATGCATAATACAATAGTAACATTCAGTTAAAATTTAAAAACAAAATATTTGGTACTTCAGATTTAATCAGCGTTTTTATGAAGGAGTCGTAAATTCTCATCAACACACCTGTAAGTAACATTATAATCGGCTACGCAGGTAAGTTATTACAGATTGATACCGGACCGTAATGTGTTATCAACTGGTGCTTAACAACACTTCTTATTAGCACCACCGTAACACAATTAGCAAAATAATAAATTATATAGTAATTTAGTAACCCTTAATAGCCCTACCTATTATAGTTATAAGTTCATAATCGACTATGAGTTCATAATCGACTATGAGTTCATAATCGATTATGAGTCCATAATCGATTATGAATTCATAATCGATTATGAATTCATAATCGATTATGGGTTCATAATCGATTATGGGTTCATAATCGATTATGAGTCCATAATCGATTATGAATTCATAATCGATTACAAGTTCATAATCGATTACGAGTTCATAATCGATTATGAAATCATAGTCGATTATGAATAATCGATTATTTTTAATAATCGATTAATCGAAAAAAATCGATTATTTTTTATAATCGATAATCGATTATGAAATTCCATAATCGCGCACCCCTAGTTATAAACTTTGATTTACAAGTTTAATTATTAACATTAATGTTATTTACAAAGAATATGAAACAATAATTGGAAGATTTATAAATCTCAGTTTTTAACAAAACTTCTTCAAACAAAAGTTATTAAGTCATATAAAAAACAGGTTTTGTTTTAATAATTTTCTTTTACAATATCCCACATCCAATTCACAATGAAACAGCAAAATTGTTTACTGTTCAATACATAATACTTAGGGAAAAAAGATAAAGGAAAATGCAACTTTTTTTTATAGATTATGTAGCAAACCTTTATTTTTTTACAATAAATTATTCATAAATTGATCCATACTCGTATGTAATTACAGGAAAGGTACTGTACATTTAAGTTTTAAGTTATTACATTCTAATCTTAATTTAAATCAAAGATATAAGAGCTCTTATATTATCTTAGTTTGAACATAATTTTAAAAACACAATCTTTCAGTGGCTTGTACCAGCTTACTTTAACATCGTAGAATTGTTTTAAAAATCACTTTCTAATCATGTTTCGTGTAAATATCGGCTAAGCAATGCATTTCCTACACAATTATCAAAAGCTCATTGCCAAAACACATAATAATTATATATTGTAGCGTCTGGTGCCTTGAAGATACACGAGTACACACACAATCGGTTTATGGACACCTACCTTTAATTCGACTCTTACTTCTCAGGAATATGCGTCGTGATCTGATTCAACCAACACTTTTTTATACGAGCTTATGTCGAACGAATTCTTGATTCCAACAAAGATAAAACTACAGTTGGATTCCGTTAACAAGTTTTTAATCAAATAAACAAATTCCAACATATAACATATAACCCAAACAATCAAACAATCTTTATATACTACTACTCTACGCACTGATAAATAAATGGTAGCTAACCTGCGATTTGTATCGTGCGCACAATCTTCTTTTTTCTCTTCTAATTTCCAATATCGTCACGATCCAACTCTCGTGCGGATCTGATCGTTCCACTCTTTCTATGACTGCTTCTCATAGATCGGATAATTTGGTATCCGGTTCTCCCCTACGTATCTGTATGACACGATCTCGACCACAACCTTTGTTGCCAACACCTTTCGTATCCCGCTATCTCACGGAATCTTAATTTCTCCAAGGAATTAATTTTTTTTGGTAGCACCACCGTATTTAGTTCACGAATATAATTTATCTCAGTATATTTAAGTGAATCTCACTTGATTTCGCGACTTTGTCTCACAGTACTAAATACGCGACCGTCACCTTTCGTGATCTCGATGATACTCTTTTATTTACTTTTATGTAACGTGCGTTACTATATAAATTTTGTTTACAAACCGGAGCTTCTTATATTCTCGGTTTGTTTGTACATGGCCGACGGTTCTCTGCACGTTTGATTAAATTACACATGTTGTATATCATGTTTACATACAACATGTAACACGAACAAACTTAAAATTAAATTCAAACGACAAAAAAAAGCAAACACATGCAAACAAATGTGTTTGAACCTCCGGTCTCCAACTGTACTTCTCTCCTTGTTGGTACGACTCTATCCTCAACATGGATAGCGCGTATCACAACAATATATTTACATACATTATTTTCGTACTTTTCATCGTAATTTTTCCATTTGCTTACTATGTTGCCCTACAGCCTATGATATCAGAATTCCCGCCAGAAATCGTGTCGCTTATTGTTAGATCCCAATAAAAAGCATAACTTAAGCCAGTGGCACGCAAACTTTTTAACTCGCGGCACACAGTACAAAGAAAACAGAAAGTTTTTTGTATAGAATATTGTCCAGAAAATCATCTTTGTGTGTGCCAAGAATTCGAATTGCATAGATAATTATGATGACCCAAATGGCTCCAAAAAGAAATATTGAATTTTCTAGTTTACATAAGCGATTAAGTACGTCAAGAGTCAAGACTTCTACACTCAAAGAAATAGTATAGGTTAATTCAACTAAATTAAATGTTTAGCTAACAATCTATTCAATTTTGTAAAATCAAACTACATTAATAGTATTTTCAAACCAAAGTGGATTGTTATTACAACTACTAAAAAATTGTTGCACAACAAAATGAAAACCTACTTAAAAAATAGGGACATTTGACTATTATTTTGTCATCTTACTATTAATTTGTTAAATTTTGTAAAATCAAACTACCAATGCGTTCAATTTTATATTTAACTATTATCAAATGGTTAAATCTAACATAGTAATAGTTTGCTTACCTTTATAATTGTTATATAAACAAATATTACAGCAAAATCAACTAGTTGATATGTTTATGTAAACATAAAATTGTTCTGCTACCGATCTTTATGATATTGTATTTTTTCTTAAGACCCCAGAAACATTTATTATGTACACTTCGCTGAATATGCATTTGCAATTTTCAGTTCTTTCCACCTAGTGATACAAAAATGTTCTGATCGTGCAATTTGTTTAATTACAGTCTTAATACCTTCAAAAAATAATATAAAACTTTAAATTAATCAAGCTAAATTAACGTTATAAATTAACGGTATCTTGGAATATTTTCTGAAATTGAAAAATACAAATACAGCCGTGGCTAAAGTATTAGATTTAGATCACCCCGGATTTTGGCCAAACGTATTAGGTCGGGTGGTAATTTTATTAATTTTCTTGCTTTATGTTACACCTGCGACCTTTTAAAAGGTTTTTAATCCAAATCAACCATCATTTGCAGTTCTAGGAAAAAAATTGTCATAAAAATGCTATTTTCTAGTTTATTACCTGACCGTAACGGTACTTTTAAAATCCCTTAAAATGTGTCCGCTTCAAATAATTCCAAAGCGATAAATTGTTATGTAGGTATTTTGTTTTCAAATTATTTGTGTATTTTAATAAATGAAAAATGTATTATTAAAATACACGTTGCATAGTGACTACAAAATGTGTTTTTAAAAATAGCAACTTTTATCAAAAACTAAAGATTTCTTTAAAATTAAGTAGTTAAAAAATTTTCAAATTTAATTAAACAATTTTGCCATCAATTCAATTTAATGTAATAAATTATAATGCTTGTATTTTGTGTGTTTTTATTAATTAATAACAGTTATTTATTTGTCTTAATTTAAAAAAAATTACACGTGGCTATAAATTATTTTAAATAAATACTAGTTAATGTAATAAATTATAATGCTTGTAAAAAAGTGTGACACGTGTTCTTCCCTTTTCTACAACCTGCATTTTTTTTAAATAATTCATAATATAAAATTGATCTGAGAAACATTTCAGAAAATATTTTATTTTTATTTTAATTTAACACTGAATTTTTAATCTATGAATTATGATAAATGAAGTTGTTCATCAAAAATCAACATTCGTTTAAGTACACCCTTCCAGGTTCGACGGCAAAGCAGCTACTTTCAAATCTGTATGCACGTTGCGGCTTTGGTTCGAATCTCGTTTGGACGAAAAAAAATGTAAGTAAATTTTAAGTGATTTATAAATTTTCAGTTATTTCCAGATACACAGATACGGAGGATGGAAGCATAATATGGTAAAATTAATGATTAAATAATATTGTAAATAGTGTCGAGTTGTTAATAAAATAATTAATCAAATTGTTTAAAATTGTTAAAATTTAACAGCTGAAACGAAGAAATATGGTTAATTACAAAAATTAAATATTTTTATTAATTATATTTTTATTATAAATATTAAATAATATACTGAACTACTATTAATTTGTTTATATGAACAAATAAAGTTGTCGTAGAACTAAAAAAATTGTTACTTAACTTAAAAAATTGTTTACCAACTATTTCTTAGTTCAAAATAACAATCAAAATTGTATGGTAACAAAAATGGTTTAACTATTATTTTGTGGTTGATTTAACCATGATACTAGATAGACGCCGTTTCATATGCTCTTTTTAGTTGATTTTACCTATTATTTTCTTTGAGTGTAGCGAAGAAACAACTTGATTCCGCATAGCATAACATAAATGTAGTATTGTGGGGTATATTGAGAATGAAGCTTGCTTTACACCTTTTCAATTGTAAATTAGGCTATTGAGCTACGACATAGATTACAGCGTCAGAAGGTTTTAACAACCATTATAGTGGTAATCGGGCTTTCAAAAACCAATAGGTGCTGACCCAGGACGTAATTTTTTTCTTTTTAACTCTAATTCTGATTTTTATTCAGGAGAAAAGGTCGCCAATATTAGGGAGACCTGAAAAGATACTTGAAAGAAAATTTATTGTATTAACATTAAGCGACATATTGTGCGCGATTATTGATGTTTTTAACAAACTTACAAAATTTATTATATGATATAATAAATAGTGTTGGCCAGTGTTGGAGAACTGGAGAAGAACTGCAAATAATGATAACCGCCCTAAGAAAAACAGTTAACGCTGTCTTCGCCGATATTAAGAAGGAAGTAATGGAGCGGAAAGCCAAGATATAAAATGTGGAGAACAAGTTGAATATAGTGCAGCAAGAGTTGAAAAAGGATATTGAAGGATTGGATCAAAGGTGATAAAACTAGACTAGAAGATGACATCTGAAAAAGAGCGAAGAAAAAATAGTAACGTTATCAAAGGGGCATTCACAACGAATCTGTAACAAAGGAGAAAGGTGGCGATTTCATTCAGAAAAGACTTGCGATTCAGGTAGTAGAAAACTTCAAACTTGGAAAATTACTAGGAAGAGAAATTAGTGATCACTAAAATGAGAAACTTTCATACTTGGGTAATTCTAATACAAACTTAAAGGAACGAAACTATACATTGAAAACGACTTTGCACTGAAGGAAACAGCTGTTCAATATAAGATCTTAGAGAAACCCAAACTAGATACTACTAACGGAAAAAGAGTAAGGGTAGGATATCGGAAGTTGTATATGAATGGAAGGATGTTTACATGGAGAGATTTAATTGCCGAATTAGAACCGGTAGAAGAGCCAACTATTGGAGAAAAAACTGAGTGTTGGAAGGAGAGCGTCTCATGCAGGAGCTCCAAACATTGGAAGCGAGATATATACAATAATAAGACAATACAAACGGAAAATCAAGATGGAAAAAAACGCAAACAAAATCTGATTGAAGTCGGCACATGAAACGTTCGAATGCTACTAAAACACAGAACGATGAATGAAGTTACAAGCAAAATTAAAGGATACGGGGTGGCCGTGGCAGCGCTACAAGAGCAAAGGTGGAGTGGGAAAGGCAAAGTACAAAAGAAAAACTATTAGTTATTTTTCTCAGGAGAAAACAAATGAAGAAGAATGGTACAGGTTTTATTGTAACACGAAAAAGTTGCAGGAACATACTAACATTCAATGCGGTAAATGGAAGAATGTCATTCATGACAATCCAAGCAAACATGTCTATTACTAACTGCTATGTCCCAACAGAGGAAAGCAACAAAATTGAAACTAACTAACCTAACGGCAGATCCACCTCTTCGCGGAAGATCCACCTCTTTGCGGAAGATTTAACTTTACGTGAAGATTTATTTGTTTTTAATTGGTTTTCTAAAGAAATATCAAAAATCTGATGTGGCCAGCACATGACTTCCCTATAAGGAATCATTCCTTTATCGTTCATCTAAAGATTCGCAGAAATATTATTTAAGGTAGTACTATCGATACCACAAGTGTCAAATGTGTGCTTACTGTAATTTGACTTCAGTCGTATTTATATTTGGCTACGCCGCGTAAAAGCAAAAGAGACAAAAAATACCTACACTAGCTCTGTTTCACTCAAAAAAGGTAAAAGAGTTAATATGGCATTTTAAAGGGATTTAGCTTGGATTTCTAATAGTTTTATATTAACTTTTAAAGTCGGCGAATTCATGTGATATTTTAAAATACATAAAATTTTCAAGAGTTACAATATTAAAACGCACAGGAATAAATCCTACTTGACAATTACGTCATAAATTTCTTGCCGGCGTTGCCACATGTACGTAACATATCATATTTTTCTTAATTATTTATTAATTACTCTTATCACAATCTCCTAGGCTTGAATTTTAAATAACCAAAATGTTCAAAAAATTTTTTTCTTTCCATTGATACCACATTCATTAAAATCTTAACGGCAGTTTTCGAGAAATAAAATAAATTGTGTGATTTCCCATAAGGATCAATGTTAAAAGCAAAAATTTTATAAAATTAATAACTTTTTTCCAGTTCTCCAAAGACCTCCAAAAATTTAACTGGTTTATATTCTTATTATAGAGTACCAATATGCCAAGTTTCATCAAATTCTGAACGGTAACTCTATGACCGATAGTACTACCTTAAATTTTATTTTATTATTTAATTAAATTATTAAATTTGTTGTAATTCTTAAATGGTATTTGGTACAGAAAAATATATTCCAATATATTTATAGAAAATTGTATTTGCTTTTATTTTGATTAAAAAAAAATTTCATAAATAAAATATTTATCGTATATGTATAATATTTAAGAAAAACCATTTCGTCCTTCCAGTAAAGTGCTACTTCCGGTTTAGGGATTTGCTCCAAAATCAAATGGTGCTTTCGTATACCGATTAAAGTGTTAAATATGAAATTTGGTTACTATATAACAATTCGTTCCTGAGATATTGAAGAAAAACTATTTCGTCCTTCAAGTAAAGTGCCATTTCCGGTTTAGGGATTTCCTCCAAAATCAAATGGTTCTTTCGTATATTGATTAAAGTGTTAAATATGAAATTTGGTTACTATATAACAATTTGTTCCTGAGATATTGAAGAAAAACCATTTCGTCCTTCAAGTAAAGTGCTACTTCCGGTTTAGGGATTTCCTCCAAAATCACATGGTGCTTTAGTATACTGATTAAAGTGTTAAATATGAAATTTGGTTACTAGATAACAATTCGTTCCTGAGATATTTAAGAAAATCCATTTCGTCCTTCAAGTGAAGTGCTACTTCCGGTTTAAGGATTTCCTCCAAAATCAAATGGTGCCTTTGTATACCGATTAAAGTGTTAAATATAAAATTTTGTTACTATATAACAATTCGTTCACAGACATTTTGCGTTACATACATCCATACAGACATACATACAGACATCATTGCGAAAGTAGTCAAAACGGATTCAGAAATGCTCAAAACGGATATTTCCGTTAAAATATCGACATCGAATTTTTTCATGATTACAATACTTCCTTATAGGGAAGTAAAAACTAACACTAACCTAACGGCAGATCCACCTTTTCGTGAAAGATCCACCTCTTTGCGGAAGATTTAACTTTACCTGAAGATTAATTTGTTTTTAATTGGTTTTCTAAAGAAATATCAAAAACTAACACTAACCTAACGGCAGATCCACATCTTCGCGGAAGATCCACCTCTTTGCGGAAGATTTAACTTTACGTGAAGATTTAACTTTACGTGAAGATTTATTTGTTTTTAATTGGTTTTCTAAAGAAATATCAAAAACTATCACCAACCTAACGGCAGATCCACCTCTTCGTGGAAGATTATAACGGATTTTTATACCTCATATCCGTTATCAATCAACCTACAGCAATAATTTGTTGAACACTGCTATTTCATTCAAATCTATTGAGCACTCCCATATTTTTCGTGTCTTTCGTAGAGAGCGCATGACGACGGCCATGCTGGTGGATTATCTTCACTTTTATTCCGGGCAGCTGAGCGAGTAGTTCTAAAAGTGTGCGTAGTTGTAATCAAGTGAATTTAATTGCGGGTGCAAGTATAAATTAGTATACCGAGTTAATTCTGCTTCAACGTCGAGTGCACGAGGGTGAGATTGGCACATATTTTTTGGAATACGGAGGTTGCCGTATTATTTTTTCGTTTAAACATCTGGCCGTCCACCATTATTTGTACATCGATTATCTTTTCGATCCGGTTACAATCTGCGCATGCTTGAGCGCCCTCTTTGGGGATTGAGTTGAACAAGTATTGTCAACAAAAGCTACATCGAGCTACATCTATTCAACACCTAACCGCTTTTGTTAATTCCGTGCAAGAGTCTTGATTGTCGTGTCCGTTGCCTGTGCTATCGTCGAACTGTCATATTTGTTGTGGAACGACCCGCCAATTAACCGGGCGAGCCAACGTACTGCGTGACATTGGAATTGGATTTTGCTGGAACCAAATAATACCAGAGTATATTGGAACAACTCTCTGGGGTGGAAAGTCCAGCCATAGTTCTGTTGCCAAGTCGTGGGGTCGCTGCGAGGACGTCATCACAAATAGCGTGCGGTCCTTTCTTAGTGATTCGAGGCTTAGCGGACCAGTCAACAACAACACTCGTGTGCAATCCATCCAGGCGGATTTGGGGTACCTGTCACCAATATTTTGTGAGCTTTCTGAGTACTCAGGTGAGACATTTTTACTACTATTTCTGTTTGGTTGTGATTGCAAGATATCTTTAACGAGTAATTTTTTTTAACGTCATTAAGAGGTTCTATTATTTTGACACCTCAAGTTTTGTAGTTCACTGGGTCTCCCTCACGGGGAGGATTGCTTCACGCTTTGTGTTTTTGGCCGACTTCCATCAGAAGTCAGTATTTACTTATATTTGCCACCGAAGGTTGTTGCCACCGTTGTGTATTTTTGTGTACATTTTTGATTGATTTTTGTGATCATTAAATTGTTCTATTTAAACCGTATTTTATTTCCCTGGAAGAGGGGATACCTTTAAGCCTTTTCAGTGAGATTAGAGATTTGGACCCACGTCCCTCGCAGACCGACGTTACCATCAGAGGAGCTAGTCAATTCCATCCAGGGCTCCCCACGTTAAAAAGTGAGGTGGTTTTCCACTTCGCGTGGGAGGAGATTTCTCAAGCCTGCATCAGCGGGAGAGGGGCTTTTCCTTCTCACTGGCGCCCAACGTTTTTAGGGGACTCCTGTATTGCTTTGTCTCACTTGGGGTTGTCTCAGTGGCACCCTTAGTTGATTGTTGGCGAGGGTTCGTGATCTCGAACTTCGAACTGAAAAGGTTTTTCACTCACGCGGTTAAACAGGTGGCGACTTCTGTAGGTGTGTGTAATAACTTTGCTTTCAGCGACCCGTTCGACGGTGCAAACTTGGCTGGACTGATTAGTAAGTTTTGTTTTTTTGAAACTGGTCACGTCGGGCGAAGGCTACGCTACGTACGGTTGTTGTGCTTATATTGTCATTTTTGTGCGACAAGTTTTGCAGGTTTATGCGAAGCAGGGCAGTACTATACGGCACGACATATTTTATTTTATTTATTATTACACCTTTTTATTGCACTTGGCAAATCGGGGTTCGTGTATTGTTATATCACGAGTCGTCTTATCGGTGAAGAACCATTTGTAAGCTGCGTGTTGGCTAGCTTTGTTTGTGGGTTCTGTCACTGGCCATAGCGACTACCCGGGCTGTTGCCAAGGTGTGCATTTGGTGGGATTTTAATTATTTTTCTTAATTAAGTATTCCTGTTGTTGTTGGGTGTAATAATTTTAATATTTGTTGAGATCATACTGGTGAGAAACCATTTTTCTTATATTTATCGATCAGTCTTTATTGTGCATGAGATACCGTGTTGTGACATTTCCTTATTCACTGTGGGTTCGAATATATATTTTAACAATTTACCAGGGTTTAACGAAGCGATTTATTGCGATTTATTAAGAATTCGCATCGGCGAGAAACCTTTTACCGTGTGAATTTCCAATTTCATTCATCATGCCTAAGAGAGAGTACGCTATGAATTTGCGAGCAGAGGAGCTCGATATAGAATTCTTTATGCGGGGTTTGTCCATTGATGCAAAAACGGTACCGGAAAAGCGCCGAGAGCTAGCGATTATCAATCGGTCCGAACTGTGTACATCAAGACCTACCATTTTAAAAAACAAACCCTTAGATTTAGCGGCAGAAATAAATTTATGTAAGGGAAACATTGACGAATTGATGGGTGTGGTAACACGTTTAGAGACCTTGCCTAACCTCGATCTGTTGCAAAAGACATTCGATAGAATGGCGCATTATTCCACTCGCTTAGAAGCCCTAGAGGAATCGGCTAATGAAGCACGACAACCGCTTTTACATAATTTAAAATTAATGCGCGAGAAACTTGAGTCTATTTTGCAAAAACAGTCGGTGGGGGGCGAAGTTGAACATCCGGAAGTCGAGGAACCCTTACATAATCAGCTGTTAGGCACTCCTAGAGGACAGTCCTCTGTAATTTCACCTAGAGCTGATGTAGAAATTGATAATGACCGGCATAGCGCCGAATTAACAGCTATTTTAAATCGGTTGGTTGACCGCGATGTGGGTACCGCAAAGCAAGTACCGGTATACAAGTGGAACCTTAAGTTTCATGGTACTGGGGGGTTTGCGGAAGTATTCGAATTTTTGGACCGCGCTAGCGAGTTGTCGAGGTCGCGGAACGTTTCGGAACAACAACTTTTCAGCCATGCGGTTGAGTTTTTCTCCGGCGAAGCACTACGTTGGTTTCGAACAATAAATTCAAGGGTTAATAATTGGGCAGAATTGCTCAATGAGCTTAAACTTCGTTTCTTATCGCGAGATTTTATGTCTGATTACGAAGATCAGATAAGAAATAGGAAACAACAAACCAACGAGTCAGTGTTTTCTTACTTGGAAGTCATGTCCGAAATGTTTTCGCGATTGTCGCCCGTACCTGCGTTAGCTAAGCGTATATTAACAATCCGAAAGAATATGCTTCCGAATATTTCACTCGCAATGGGTACTAACCCCATTTTAACGATGGAGCAATTGTCCGAGGCTGCCGTTTCAGCCGAGGAATTAATAAAGTGGACCTCTACTTTCGAGGCCACGACTTCAACGCTAGAATCTCCTGCGGCGGCGACGGTTACGCCCGGACCCTCTAAAAAGAAATACCCCGGTGCTTGCTGGAATTGCTCGGGTCCCCATCGATTCACATATTGCGATAAACCCTTGGGAACATTTTGTTTGAGATGCGGACGTAAGGGGGTCACAACGGGTGGTTGCCCGAGGCGGCATTTAAAAAACGCTTAGGGGCGAGGCGATGTCACGGCGCATCCCTCAGGCGTGCCCGAAAAGCCGAAGCTTTAACATGGGGGAAATGGTTGGGGCGTGTTCGCGATTTTTGCAGATCGGATCCGCGCGCTTCCGCCATATTTTCTCATCCTACATCAGATGCGCGACCTTTTGTCAATTTGACAGTGCGTGGGATCACCTTGACTGCTCTTCTTGATTCAGGAGCTTCACTATCCGTTTTGGGTACGGAAGCTCACTATATAATCGACCAACTCGACTTAAGTTTTAGGCGTGGTGCGGCGCTTTCACTGCGTTCGGCGGACGGTACTCCTCAGGATGTGTTGGGCCAAGTTGATATACCCATCACGATATGTGGGGTTACAAAAAGCCTGAGCGTGGTGGTATGCCGTAGCATTAAAGTTGGCCTGACTCTTGGAGTCGATTTTTGTAAACTTTTTGGCGTACGCGTTGATTTTAGACGCGACGAATTTTTAGTTGGAGAGGTTAATTCATTGGAGGCAATTAAGTCTCATCATGACCTCGACGTTGAGCAGCAAGTTGTTCTCACTGCACTCAAAGAAAAATTTAAGGGGATAGCTCATGACAGGTTGACACGTACCAACAAGGTCGTGCACATAATCGACACGGGGGATGCGCGTCCCATAAAGCAACGTTTTTATTCCCTTTCACCTGCAATGCAGGAAATTGCGCACAAAGAGCTCGATAACATGCTCGCGATGAACGTCGTGCGACCTAGTTCATCTGGTTGGAACTCACCTATGCTTTTGGTTCGGAAATCCGATAACACTCATCGTTTATGTTTTGACGGGCGAAAATTGAATTCGGTGACCCGTAAAGACGCTTATCCCTTGCCGAGATTACAGGACATTTTAATGCGACTTCAGGATGCGCGATTTTTAACATCCATTGACTTAAAAAAGGCATTTTGGCAGGTTCCTCTCTCTCCGGACTCTTGCGAAAAGACAGCGTTTACCGTTCCGGGTCGGGGTTTGTTCGAATACACGGTCATGCCATTTGGTATTTCGAATGCTCCGTCCACGCAGCAGCGGCTCATGGACAACATTTTTGGACCTCTCATTGGAGAGAAAATTTTTATCTACTTGGACGATATTATCGTCGTGTCAAACTCGTTTGACGAGCACATGAGTCTGCTGGAAGAAGTCCGTGAACGACTCCGGGACGCCAACCTAACTGTCAACTTGGACAAATGCGAATTTTGTCGGTCCAGTTTAACTTTCCTAGGTCATGTTATTGACAAGTCTGGACTCCACACTGATCCGGCCAAAGTGGAGGCTATCACCAGACTGACGAAACCATCTAACGTCACTGGCGTCAAACGATTCCTTGGGATGGTGGGGTGGTACCGTCGTTTCATCCCTAATTTTTCAACTTTATCTGCTCCCATTACTGAGCTTACCAAGGGTCGCATTAAGCGCCAGACCGTCAAATGGACTCCGGAAGCCGAAAAATGTTTTGATGACCTTAAGTCATTGTTGGTTTCGGCTCCCATTTTGGCTAGTCCTGACTTTCAGGAAAAGTTTTACATACAGTGTGACGCATCAGACCTGGGGTTGGGTTGCGTTTTGACGCAGGGTGAAGGGGAGAGAGAGCGTGTCATAGCCTATGCATCACGTACCCTGAATAAAGCCGAGAAAAATTATTCGGTTACCGAACGGGAGTGCCTCGCGGTTATCTTTGGGATAGAGAAGTTTAGACCATGGGTGGAGGGTACAGTTTTTACGGTTATCACCGATCATTACTCCTTACTCTGGCTCATGAACATGAAGGATCCCAAGAACAAGCTTGCGCGTTGGTCAATCCGTTTGGCACAGCATTCCTTCGATCTCCGGCATCGTAAAGGGAAATTAAACGTGGTCCCCGACGCCTTATCTCGCGAACCATTGAGCGTCTCATCTTTGGTATTGTCCGAGGGCGACTTGGACAGGTGGTACCGGCGCATGTTAGCGAAAGTAAATGAAACGCCAGATAATTACCCTGATTGGCGTATCGAATCAGGTAGGCTCTTCAAGCTGGTTGCCAATAAACACGATATTGCTTCAAACCTAGTTGAATGGAAGCAACTCATACCCAAGTCGCGTCGGAAGGACATTTTAAAACAATGTCACGATGACCCGACTTCAGCTCATTTGGGTATTTATAAAACTTTTTGTAAGGTTGGCGAACAATACTATTGGCCTAAGATGCGCGCTGATATTGCTCGCTATGTGCGTCGGTGCGCTGTGTGTTTGTCGTCCAAAGCTTGCCAGGGAGCTCGTTTTGGGTTAATGGGACGCGAAAAGAAAGTTAGGTTTCCGTTCCAATGCATATCCGTGGATCTTATGGGTCCCTTTCCTCGTTCGGCGAAGGGCAACACCATGCTTCTTGTAGTCTGCGACTGGTTTACGAAATTCGTGCTAGTTAAACCATTGAGACGGGCAACATCTAAGTCGGTATGTGAATTCTTGGAGAACGACGTGTTTCTTTTATTTGGCGTTCCCCAGATTTGTATGATGGATAATGGTGCTCAATTTATAAGCGCGGAGTTTCGGGAACTCATGACCAGATACAAGGTTTCTCATGTCTGGAGAAACGCTAACTACCATCCGCAGGTCAACTTCGTCGAGCGTTACAACAGAGTTATCGGGACGGCCATGAGGTCTTATGTAAAAAGCGATCATCGTACCTGGGATGTCGAAATATACAAAATAGCTCACGCTATTAGAGCCGCGACGCACGAAGTTACTGGGTTCACTCCTTCGTTTCTGAATCTGGGGCGGACCGTTCCAATTAGTGGAGATTATTACGGACGCATAAGGGATTTAGGGGAGGGTGACTTGGCTTTCGATGGTCGCGAGGGCGTTGCATTGGATATGCGTAAACTAAACGAGGTTTACGAGAACGTGACCAAGCATTTAAACGATGCGTACAAAAAGAACGCCGAACACTACAACTTTCGAAAACGGCCTGTTAGTTTCAAGGTCGGCGACGTAGTCTGGCGTCGTAATTTTGTTTTATCCAACGCTGGCGAAAAACGGTGCAGTAAGTTGGCACCTAAATATATTAAATGCAAGGTACGCGAGGTCACGGGTCCTCTAACCTATCGTTTGGTGAATGAGCGCGGTAAAGACGTGGGTATATTTCATGCGAAAGATCTCAAGCAGCATCCTGAGGGCGATGACGTTGGGAGCGTACAAGAGTTGAATAGGGGGTAGATTCACATTGCTTAGGGGGGAGGTTGGTGTAATGTATGTCACTAATTGGTCTATAAACATCTCAGATCATAACTACAGCGTGTTTCCTGTCGTCGATTCAATTTTTTTTTCCAACTTGCGTTTTGAATCGTCTTCGTGCGGCCTCGGGGCGACATTCTAACTTGCGATCGCTTTACCACTTGATCATGGCTTTGTTTGTGTTCCGTGTATTCCGTAAGTCAGTTTACTGACTCACCATTTCCGTGGGGTCAACAAGTCCCGACCCAAATTAGTTTTCGGTCTTGGCGTTTATGGGGGCCGTCGGACTCCTTGCCTTGTGCAGGAACAAAGGGAGCTTGTTCGGTTGCTTCATCGGTGGGATTTGGCTATACCTGCACGCCCTGCTTAGGTTAGGCGTGCCGTTGCACTGTTGGCAGTGGGGTTTGTCAATCCTTGCTGGTTGGTAGTCGGCAAGTCTTCCTCCTGTTACGGGTAGGGGGGGTCGTCGGTCGTATTTTCGTCGAGACCATAGTGCCTTCAGCCATTCCCCAACTGTGATCCCGGTTTTGAGAGAGAACCGGGTGAGTTTTTCACGTCTCTCAATGACATATTGTCATTCCCCGGGGTTAACCTTTCCTCCCATCCTCAAAGATGGCCTGGTGCCCGCTGTCTTCTCGCTTCGGTGGTGTGCGTTTGTTAGCTGGCGGTCCACGACGCGTTGTTTTCACCCATACGCGAGGACGAGCTATCGCTCATATCATCGGGGTGGGGACGCATCGGCCATTAGGGTTGTTTATCCTTTCCCACAATTCCTTAGTTCCAACTCCACTTACCTCAATCCTACCAAACATTCCTTCCTCTTTCATATTGGGAACCTTTTAAATTTTCCAGGGTTGGGTTCAGGGTATATTTTTTGTTTTTTCTCCTTGGTTTTTACAACATAGCTAGTAATCACAACATCCAGATGCTAGTTATACCATCTTTTCTGAGGATCATCTTTGTTTTCTCATGGCAGTGTTTTTGTTGGTTTTCATTAACCGAGTATTAGATTTATTAGCTTCTTTCTGTATGTTAAGGTCGTTGAGTGCCTTGCATCAGAATACATAGTAAGTCTGTGGGGAGCGAGAGCGTTCCTTCGACTCATAGGAGGGGTCCTATGTGTTCCCTTCTCTTAGTTGACAGTCAAGTGTTGTTTGAATCTTGCTGTTCAGCCTTTTTTTGTTTTGGTGCGGGTCCGATGCGAGCCGTGCGCTTATCATTCAATGATAATTCCGAATGGATGCGTTTATGCCATCGGAAAATTATATACAATTTTTTTGTGGTTTTCAATAGCGATTTACGCTTAACCCTTAGTTCACGCTTATGCGGCTTTCAAGGTGATGCGTCATCACTTTTGAGCTAATATTTATGATATTTTTTTGGAATTTTTTTATTCCACTGTCCCTGCCATGATGAAATCAAAGACTACCTATTACTACAGATTTTAATTTTATTACGATTGGAATTTTTACATTGAGCGAAGCGACATTCTTCTTTACCATTCAGCGGGCGCGTTTTGCGCTCACGGAAGACACTTAGAGATCGGTTGATTTTTTTTGAGCCACAGGCGATTTTTTTTGAGCCTTTAGCCCTATCATACCGGCAAAGACGCTTAGGGGGGGGTGTATAACGGATTTTTATACCTCATATCCGTTATCAATCAACCTACAGCAATAATTTGTTGAACACTGCTATTTCATTCAAATCTATTGAGCACTCCCATATTTTTCGTGTCTTTCGTAGAGAGCGCATGACGACGGCCATGCTGGTGGATTATCTTCACTTTTATTCCGGGCAGCTGAGCGAGTAGTTCTAAAAGTGTGCGTAGTTGTAATCAAGTGAATTTAATTGCGGGTGCAAGTATAAATTAGTATACCGAGTTAATTCTGCTTCAACGTCGAGTGCACGAGGGTGAGATTGGCACATATTTTTTGGAATACGGAGGTTGCCGTATTATTTTTTCGTTTAAACATCTGGCCGTCCACCATTATTTGTACATCGATTATCTTTTCGATCCGGTTACAATCTGCGCATGCTAGAGCGCCCTCTTTGGGGATTGAGTTGAACAAGTATTGTCAACAAAAGCTACATCGAGCTACATCTATTCAACACCTAACCGCTTTTGTTAATTCCGTGCAAGAGTCTTGATTGTCGTGTCCGTTGCCTGTGCTATCGTCGAACTGTCATATTTGTTGTGGAACGACCCGCCAATTAACCGGGCGAGCCAACGTACTGCGTGACATTGGAATTGGATTTTGCTGGAACCAAATAATACCAGAGTATATTGGAACAACTCTCTGGGGTGGAAAGTCCAGCCATAGTTCTGTTGCCAAGTCGTGGGGTCGCTGCGAGGACGTCATCACAAATAGCGTGCGGTCCTTTCTTAGTGATTCGAGGCTTAGCGGACCAGTCAACAACAACACTCGTGTGCAATCCATCCAGGCGGATTTGGGGTACCTGTCACCAATATTTTGTGAGCTTTCTGAGTACTCAGGTGAGACATTTTTACTACTATTTCTGTTTGGTTGTGATTGCAAGATATCTTTAACGAGTAATTTTTTTTAACGTCATTAAGAGGTTCTATTATTTTGACACCTCAAGTTTTGTAGTTCACTGGGTCTCCCTCACGGGGAGGATTGCTTCACGCTTTGTGTTTTTGGCCGACTTCCATCAGAAGTCAGTATTTACTTATATTTGCCACCGAAGGTTGTTGCCACCGTTGTGTATTTTTGTGTACATTTTTGATTGATTTTTGTGATCATTAAATTGTTCTATTTAAACCGTATTTTATTTCCCTGGAAGAGGGGATACCTTTAAGCCTTTTCAGTGAGATTAGAGATTTGGACCCACGTCCCTCGCAGACCGACGTTACCATCAGAGGAGCTAGTCAATTCCATCCAGGGCTCCCCACGTTAAAAAGTGAGGTGGTTTTCCACTTCGCGTGGGAGGAGATTTCTCAAGCCTGCATCAGCGGGAGAGGGGCTTTTCCTTCTCAAGATCCACCTCTTTGCGGAAGATTTAACTTTACGTGAAGATTTATTTGTTTTTAATTGGTTTTCTAAAGAAATATCAAAAACTAACACTAACCTAACGGCAGATCCACCTCTTCGCGGAAGATCCACCTCTTTGCGGAAGATTTAATTTTACGCGGAGATTTATTAATTACAATAACAGATCTAGCACCAAATCTGCTCTGAAGAAACCTCACACCGAATAAGCTTCACGCCGAATGATCCTCGCGCCGAATGAGCGTCGCGCCGAATAAACCGGCGCCGAAACAGATGTCGCCGAAAGGGCTTCGCGCCGAAAGGGATTGCGCCGAACAGGGTTGGCGTCGAAACGGCTGCGCCGAAAAAGTCGTACCGATTCGGCTGCGCCGAAATGGCCTATTCCCCTAAACTGACGACCTGCGCACTCCTCTTTGAACAGAATAAATAATGGAATCGTCCGCATCCAAGTTCAACTTAATGGGCAAAAAAAAGTGCTGTAGGTATAACGAAAGGATACTGTCGTAAATATATTGTCATGTTCCGCTTATAAGAGATATAGACCGAGAGCCAGCAAGAAAAACGACGTATGATTAGCGAAACGCTGAAACTTTTTGAGAAGTTAGCCAGTGTTATAAAGAACAGGGAAACGCAAGTATGGCGGCCCGTATGTGTCGGTGTTGCGCTGCGCAATTTTTTGAATGCGTCAAAAAAAACTATGCCCTTGGGGAATGAGCTAAAAGGTAATTCTGGTTTTATATCATATATTCGATAGCCAGAGTATGAAGGAGTCGTATGCCATACCGATGCGGCGTCTCAAACTGTCCGCCATACTGAATTAAACGTGTCATTTATTTTATGTTCTCTTGAAATACTAGCGAAAAGCTAATTTTTTATCCAACCATACAAAAGGATGTCTCATCACCGATTATGACCATGCCATACTGTTTCGGTGTCCCTAAGTACACGCCATACTGATTCAAAGATGTCGAATTTTCAATCGATACTTGTCGAAAATCAATCGATACTTGTCTTTTCCAGGTATATTCCTATGATACATGGACTGGTGAAAAATTCGACATCTTTAAATCAGTATGGCGTGTACTTAGGGACACCGAAACAGTATGGCATGGTCATAATCGGTGATGAGACATCTTTTTGTATTGTTGGATAAAAAATTAGCTTTTCGCTAGTATTTCAAGAGAACATAAAATAAATGACACGTTTAATTCAGTATGGCGGACAGTTTGAGACGCCGCATCGGTATGGCATACGACTCCTTCATACTCTGGCTATCGAATATATGATATAAAACCAGAATTACCTTTTAGCTCATTCCCCAAGGGCATAGTTTTTTTTGACACATTCAAAAAATTGCGCAGCGCAACACCGACACATACGGGCCGCCATACTTGAGTTTCCCTGTTCTTTATAACACTGGCTAACTTCTCAAAAAGTTTCAGCGTTTCGCTAATCATACGTCGTTTTTCTTGCTGGCTCTCGGTCTAATAGGGGGTATGACGTAATTGGGTCGATTTATTAAAACACTCATAATTTTATTAATTCAATAATAACATAACAAGCAATTAATAGATTGTATCTGAATCTTCTTTGATTGAAAGATTGTTTGACTGCTTCTGCCTCACATATCCGGAAGATGCAAACATTGCAAACGCTGTTAAATCTGAAAAATATAATAAAATTGAGAAGGACAAAATATTGGTGGTTGTTTGATTTAATGAAAATAAGAGAAAACAAATTAAATTAATTTGGTTTATTTGTTCAAGTAGGATTTTCGTTTAAATAAAATAAGTGACGATTTGTGAGATTCGTGAATGCGCGAGTTGAGAATTGAGTGGGGTTTGAAATGATAAAGGAGCAGAAAAGGGGACTCTCAAGCCAGCCGTCGGAGAATTAAGACGTGCTGTTCGTATTAGTATTTAGAAATAAGTTTTAGATTCGGAAGTGAGCCGTCGAAGTGTGAAGACGGGTCGTTAGAATTGGAGAAAATTAGTTTTTGGATATTAAGTTGGAATTTTTCGAGTCAGTCGTCAGCAAGAAAAGACGTATTTATTATTTTTGATGATAGAAAATAATTGGAAGTGATAGTATTTGGATTTGGTTATAATTTTAATATTGTCTGAAAGAGTAAAATTAAGTTCAATTGAAAGTCGATATTGTGTTTGATGAAAAAATTTATGGAAAGTTTTGGAACCACTGACACTAACTTTCATGGTTATGTTTTATGGTTGTGTAAATGGGAATTTATTGGAGAAAATTCATTCAAATTGCTTACCTGTTATTGATTGTACGATTCGGAGGAAGATAATTATTCACTAGTCGTTCCTACCTGCTTTTGTTTGGTCCAAGATCAGAAGCTGTTTTTCAACTGTAATCTTCACGCTTTGATGCTCCACATCATACCGGCCGCATCGGTAAACTCCGGAAAAACATTACACTTCGGTAAGAGTTTTTTGTGACGCACTAATTATTTGATAAATAGACAAATCGTTTTAAAATTCGGGCGCGTATAAACTTTGGGGGATTTTATTACGAATGTTTGATTTTGTAAAATTTAATTTGTTTAGGTATAAGAAAACTAATATTTTGTCTAAAATTTCTATTGTGTTAAATAAATTCCATTATTTTCGTTTTGATAACGTTTGCGTTTAATTTCATTTATTCATAGCAGTAGTAGATCGAAGAATAAACAGATACAATTTTCCATTTATTTGAGTCGTCTTTATAAGAAAGATCACTGATTAAGGTGACGTATATGAGTGTTTTGATTGATCTAGATGAACCCAAGTTTCGACCCAAATTATCGAGTCTGTCATGCATAGCTGGTCGGAACATTATTGAATTAAGTGCCATTACATTCCCCGCTATATAAGTAAAAAAAAAAATTTAATCTGTACAGTAGCGAAACATGGCAATATACTAAGGGTATTCACACTCTCTTGTGTATTCCCCTTGTATTTATACACCCTTGTATTTACACACAAGTTTACTAGGGTGTATTTATCCCCCCTTAGTTATACGCCCCCATATTATATAATTATTGATCGTAATTGAAAAATCTAAATAAATTTAAAGGATGGCTTTAACTGTTGCTAAAAATCTAAAGTCAAAAATTCATTTTGATAAAGATATATATTTCTTCGAAATACTATAATTCTGACAAGTTGCTAATAAAGTGCCATAATCCAAAAGTTTGTAACACTTTTCTCTAGTAATTTCCCTTATTTCCTATAAAAGAAGATACACCTAGGTGTTGTATTTATAAGTAGCCCTTGGACGTGTTTTTTGATGTTGCTTTTTAATACAAATTACGTTAGTGCATTTAAGTAAATTAAATTTAAAATTGATATGGATAAAAATATGGTCGACGATAAAGGAGGAAAAGTAAAAGCAAAACGCCTAAGAAAGGGGTCGAATAAAAAATGGAATGAGTTGGAAGTCAATCTGCTCATAAACCTTTTAAAAGAGAATAGGCCGTTTGAGAAACCAACTGCCCAAATTTTTTACAAGAAATTTATTCAAGACTGTCCAATAAATGATGTCGAATGGAATCTTGTAAGATTTAAAGTACGGATAGGTCAACAGGTGCACGTGTACTAGAAGAAGGCAAATCAATTATGGAATTGCTTAAAAATGTCCAAATTACGAGGGCGATTTGATAAGTCAGTGACTTTTTGAATAAGGGATATTTTTTTCCGCAAAAAAAACGTTTTATTTCTCAACATAGTCACCTTTTAGCTCTATACACTTAGGCCAACTTAGGCCCAGTTGTTCAGTATTCGGTTATCTTTTAACCTGAATTATTTTCCATGGAAACAATTTTTGAAACAATCATTTCTATGGAAAATAATCCAGGTTAAAAGATAACCCGAAACTGAACAACTGGGCCTTAGTCCAGCGTTTTTCCGCTTGTTTCAGTGATGACCTCTTCATTAGACCCAAATCTCTTACCGTCGAGCCATTTTTTCAGGTTTGGGAACAGAAAATAGTCGCAGGGGGCTAAATCTGGAAAATATGCTGGATGAGGAAGCAATTCGTAGCCCAATTCATGAAATGTTGCCATGGCGATGACACACGTGTGCAACCGTGCATTGTCCTGGTGAAAGGGCACTTTTTTCTTCCCCAAGTGCGGTCGTTTTTGCTTCAAATCAATGTAAAATCTGTTCAACAGCTCTGAATAATATTTGCCGGTGATCGTTTTACCCTTTTCAAGGCAATCGACGTGAATGACACCGCGTGCATCCCAAAAAACTGTCGCCATGACCTTGTTGGCCGACAGACCCACCTTGACCTTCTTTGGTGCACGTTCACCCGGAGCAGTGCACTGCTATGACTTTCTTTGGTCTGTGGTGTGTTGTGATAGATCCATGTTTCGTCCACGGTTACGAAACGGCGCAAAAACTCATTCGGATTGCGGTTGAACATCGGCAAACACTCATTTGAAGTGGTCACACGATTGCGCTTATGGTCGAGTGTGAGCAATCGCGGCACTCATCGCGTAGATAGCTTTTTCATGTCCAAATATTCATGTAAAATGTTATGTACCCGCTCAGTTGAGATGCTTACAGCTTCAGCCATCTCACGCCGGGGATCTCACGCACCTTTACTCTCCGATCGTCCTATATTATTCCATGGATTTTATCGACGATTTCTGGCGTGATGACCTCTTTTAGGCGACCTGAACGTTTGGCGTCACTTGTGCTGGTACGACCACAACGGAATTCAGTAAACCACTTTTTAACCATTGAAATTGATGGTGCAGAGTCCCCGTAGTATTTATCAAGCCTTTCCTTGGTTTCGGTGTTGTTTTTTCTACGCAAAAAATAATGCTTGATGAGCACACGAAATTCACTTTTATCCATTTTCGTCGAAATTCACGAGGTTGTCAGCTTTGCATGGCTGTCAAACACAAACTAAATGACGCAGCTTGCTCAAAATTTGACAGTACGCTATTGATAGATGGTAACAGGGGTAAATACAAAAAGGAAAGAAAAACACGGGAAATTCAAAAAGTCAAAATTTAGATTTACCAGATGTTTCATTTACATCGTCCATTATTTCACCCAATGAACCCGAAGATTTATCTGAAATCCTTATACCTGGATCTATTATTAATAATGATATTCTAACGACAAGCGCTGGAAAAAAAATAACAAAGGAATATATTCTCGTACAGCAGTTGCCGATATTTTGAAAGTAGATTCAGATATTGTGGCAATAAAAAGCAAAAATTGGATATAGATGTAGAAAGAATGAACAAAGAAATTGATACTATTAAAGAAAGAAAATTGTTGATCAGAGAGAAAGAAATAAAAATAAAAGAAGAAACACATCAATTTGAAGAAGTAAAGATTTTAAAAGGGCTAGAATTGAATCAAGAAGATATGGAAAGTCAAGAAAAAATAAAATTACTCGAATTACAAATGAAAGAAAGAATCGCATTGAAGGAACTAGAGTTAAAAGAAAGGCTGGAAATGAAGCAATTTAATCGTTAATTTAAATACAAATTTCTTAAATAAAGGTCAAAAATAAAATTTAGATTTTTAAATTATTTTTATTAAGTACGTAATTTACTAATCCGACTCTTAAATTTTCATTGTTGTGGGTTCATGTGGGTAATTATTAAACTGAATTACTGTTGAATCATTTTCAAAACTGTTGAAATCTATTAATGCATTATGTAAAATACAGCATACCAAAATCCATTCGCAGCAGTCTTTGTAATTTTGGTCATTATTTAAACGAAATTTAAATTTTTTTAAATTGAAAATTTTTCTTTTAATTTACCTAAACAATTTTCTACACGTACCCTGTAGCTTGAAAAGTATTTATTAAACCTATCCCTAGATTCTTTTGTTAATTCGTTACTATTACTACGAAACGGTGTAATAATATATTGTCGAAGAGGATATACAGAATCACCAGCAATCCATTGCAAATTAGAAAAGTAATTTTCAGGTGCACGTGCAATTGGAGATTCTGAAAATATTTTTGCATCATGAACACTTCCTTGGTATCCAATAGTTACTTGACGAATTCTTAAATGATAATCACAAACTACTTGCATTTTTATGGAATATTGTCTTTGTCGCAAGAAAAATATTTCATTATGTTTTGCGGGTGTTTCTGCTAGCTTGAATTCGGTTCCATCAACATAAGCGATACATCCAGGAAGTTCATTCATGGTTTTACAACAGTGTTTAATTTACAAGGGAGTGTGAATCCTCTGTTGTATTTACAAGCTATAAATACAAGGGTGTATAAATACAAGGGCAAATACAATAGAGTGTGAATACCTTTATTATATCTCTTAATTCGTTTAACAAAATTCACAAATAATGGCATTTAAAGAAAAAGTTGATCGAAAAATAAAAATATGGACTATAGCAGTTGACTCAAATATTAACAGTCGGAAACTTCATAAAGAATTTTCTGCTTTTCTGCATCAAAGTAAATCCTTTTATTATATTATAAAGGTTGAAGGACTTGATGCCGTCATTTCCTCAATATTCAAGAAAATATAGGAACTTTAAATAGCTTTAAACAAGCTACGGAGTCTGTATAATTACAGCCTCGTGAGGAAAGTAACAGCCCGGGGACTGTTACCGCGTGGCTGTGACAAATAAGACCTGGGAAGTGACAAATAATCGGTGTTTTTCCCTTTGACAGTCATTCTGCCCTATTTCCATAGGGCTAAATCTAAAGTCATCGTCGTCGGGCAACAAACCAGTATCGTCATTTCCCTGGAACTGTTGTATACAAAGAAAAATTTGAGGCAGATATAAAACAGTTTTATTATAAATTTCACAACTCTCCAATGAAAATGGTACGAAGTGGTTACTAACAGTTTGTATAGTAACTATAATATTTTGCAATAATTTGCGCCTAAATGAATAAAAATTTGTGCAGCTAATTAAGAAAAAAACGGAATAATATAATTAAGGTTTAGACAATACTGCAGCAAATAAATATCCATTACCTACTAAAAGTTTTTTTTAATGAAGCTGCGCAGTTTGTGTACCAAGCGGTTCTACATCTAGTTTGCGGTTACGAATATACGACGGTTGTGTATTTCCGGAAATGTCCTCAGAAGCGGTCGTGCCTGTCCCCATAGTAGTATTTCGATTTATACAAACTTGCGTGTCGCAAAGTCACGAAATTGTTTCTTTTATTATTTGAAACACTGTAGTAATATATTTTTTCAAATAAATATTATTTTTCAAATTGCTGAAGTGATGAGTTTTGTAAGAAAACCGCTCAACTTTAATTCGCGTTGGGAATCGAGTAAAAAATCTCTTACGGTGAAGACTGTGTGGGTGAATGGATATCATCATGTTATTTTATATCACGAAGATCCTTTTGATGATTATATGAAAGGGAAATTGAAAAACCGATCCCGAGTAAATTCTAGTGTTAATCAAAATTATAATATAAAATCTTCTCCAAATGGAAACTACCTTAATTCTGATTATTTTCAAATTTCCCCGATGAAACCTTTACTTGAAGATATTAAAAATATTAAAACTTGTTCGCGTCAATCGTTAAGAAAAGTTCAGTCATCTAAGGTTAAAACTGTATCTTTTAATACTAGTGACAGTGCAAAACATCAACATAATAATATGAAGGTAGACTTGATAATGACACAAAATGAAAATTTCAATAAAGCACAAATTAATTTACTAAAAGCTTTCAGAGTTTCTCGATTATCGACAAGTGTGGAAATTGATTATAAGACAAGTTCTAATGATAGTGATCATCACCACACATCTAATTTATTAATTTCGAAACAGTGCTGTCCAAACTTTTACAATAATTCTATAAGCAATCAAGTTTTAATGTGGCTGGATCTAGCAACACAAACCAACGAGAACGTTAAAACCAACTGGCGATTCAGTTCATTTAAAGATAAAAATAATAAATCGTTTGAATTTAATACTGAAACTCTTGAGGTAGAAAATGGGGACATGCCTTTAAATTGGAAACCTGATGATTGTGAAGAAATTGAGGAAAATATTTTTGTAGCTCAAAATCGAGACGAGAGCGAAGTTGGTGTTAACGACGATTCGGTTAGTACAGAAGATCCTGTTTACCTAAAATGTACAGAAATGATTTCAAAAAATAAAATATTAAATACTTGTGGAAATAACGTCAAGAGGAATATTCGCTCCAAGTACGTTAATTTGCCCATAACGTCCCACAAAGAAGAATGCCAATTTGCTGTAACATCTGATCAAATCGATATAAGAATGCAATCCAACGAAATTTTCAAAAGACAACTTCACATATTTATGCCCAATATTCCGGAAAAAAAAGACGATGGAAGTAGCCTTTTAAGTAGCAAGTGCAGCTCGCTTTTGATTAAAACTACGCTATGAAGACGGTGACGTAATAATTTTCTTATTACGTACGAATAATAATTATATTACATAATAAGTCTTCACGCGAAGTAGTAATTTTCATCTAAATTTTTAATAAAGATAAGTTTTAAAATACATAAAGTTACCTAAGTAAACCTAGAAGTATTTATAGTTTGAAAACTAAAAGAAAGCTAATGTATTTTTGTATTAAATGAAGTAAATAGTTTCGTGCTAAACGGCAGTTACTGTTTGCGCGCGTGTGAACACTGATGGCAAAGCTCATTCAAATTTAGTGTAGTTAAATATTTCTGAAGTATATTATCTTATGCTAAATCTGTTAATAAATTTTGCAATTTAGCTTGCAAAAACAATGTTACATTAATTTTTGCTACTTCCAAAACAAAATAAAATTTTCTTTGTATCAACTGGTTTTAATTAAGTCCTCCTTTTTTCAGAAAACCTATAAAATCGATTAAACTTTAATCGAGTCGATCCATAAAAATATTAACGACACCAAAACTCATGTTTCTATGATAATAAATCACTTCAAAATAGTAAACGTCTTTTTTTTGCTTCTCTCTAATTTCCAATATATTTAGAGCGAAACTGAGAATAAGGTACATAGAGAAATTTAAAAATGTCAACAATGTACCTACTTAAAGTTAATAATTTTTATTAAATTACATTTAAAATATTAACAAGCTAAGTAAACAATAATCATCAAATTTATTTTCTTCAGATGAAATTTTTAAGAAATTTTATCCTATAACTTGATTCTATCTCTCCTCGGAAAACTATGGCAAATCACCGGTGTAAGTAATCTTCCTAGTAACCCTTTTTAAAATGAATAGCACTTCTCGTATTTTGGAATCCACATGAAGGAGGAACACCACTGCGACAGGTTCGACTTTCGACAGGTTCGACTTTCTGCGATTTTTTTTCTAAATTATGGTAACGTCTGGAAAAAGTTAAGAATAACTATAACATTTACAGTAGTATCTTGAAGAATGTTTGTCTTAAATTTTATTAAAAATATAAATATTTATTTCTTTTATATTTACCAAGTTAATGAAAAGTAACTTACATGAACATAATTGTTTAAATTAATATGAAGTTACAACAAAGTTCTTTTCATACTTATTGGGAATTATCAAGCAACTTGCTATAATATTATTTAAAAAACAGAATGAAACAAATTTTCTTGTAACTTCATATTTAAACAATTATTATGTTCATGTTAGTTACATTTTATTAACTTGGTAAATATAAAAGAAGTAAATATAAATATTTATCTCTCAAAAAATTAGAGAAAAATTTCGAATGAAATCGAATTAAAATTTAATATTCCCACGCGCAACTTGCTCGGAGCTTTTGAAACTTGCATCACTTCTGCTGAGTTCAGAGCTAAACTTTCGGGATATGAATTTTTAAAATGCACATAATTTACACATCATTCTGATGTGCTTATTTTTTTTAAGCATTACGGATTACCATCTTACAAAGGTGGTGGTGCTGCGTTTATATAAAGCTAGCACCCTCACCATTAAAACGATTATAACTTTAAAACCATACCTGCACAAAATTTTCTGCAAGTGCACTAAATTTACACATAATTATAGACTATTTTATTTTTTACTTTGAGAAAGTGGGGGTGCAAGCTTTATACAGGTCACAAAAATTGGTAGAAAAGTAAAATCATTAAAGAATTAAAAACGGCAGCGTACAACAATGGCAGTATTAATTTTGAACATTTTTGCGTAAATGCCATGTCTATAGGATAATTAGTTCTCGAGTAATGTCTCGGGCGAACTCAAAAAATGTCATTTTGAGTAAAACGCTAGTGAAGTTTTACTTTAATTACCAAATTTATATAAAATATAAAGGAGCTACTCTTCATGGCAATTACTTTTTGTTAAAGGAGTACAATAGCGAAGATGAACTGACTTGTCCACGATTCGACCACGTAGTTTTCTGAGTTTGACCTGGTATGAATAAAGTGACATACTTCCCTTCGTCAATTTTTCGAATTTTAGCACAACGAAAAATATTCATTTTTGAAACCGTCACGGTGGTGTTCTTCCCATATAATATGGGTCATATGTCCTCTAATATAAGATGATACTTCACAAGCACACCGTAGACATAAGAGAGAAGAGTTTTAATGAAGATCCACCGTGGCACTTTAAAAAAGAATTATGTATGTGGGGCATGGATAAAAATAGGAGGAATGAAAAATAAATTTTGTTTTAATATTTTGCAAGTTTTTAAATACTCTCTTCCGAAAAATTCTGCAACTCATTAAATTCATAAATAAACTATTAATCCTGAACATAGGTTTTAGGGAGGGATGAAAAATACATTTTTCTTAAAAATTCTGTAACGCTCTAAATGTATGTATGTATGTATATCAATATTAAATCTGTGAATACAGCAAAAAAAAATTTAAAAAAACTGAGCGAAGCACTCGAGGGTTGCTTTCAGAGAGAAAGAAAAATAAATTTTGCTTAAAAATTCCGTAACCCTACAAGTCAACTAATATTAAACATATGAATACCTCATAAATAGTTAAACAATTTTAAGCGCTTTGGGCTTGTTTTTAGGTAGGTACTAAAAATACATTTCGCTTAAAAACTCTGTAAAATAGTGCGTGTATACCATTAATTAACTCTGTGAATAGACAAAAATAGTAAAAGAATACTACAAGCTAAGCACTATTAGGGAGTTGTTTTCCAGGGAGGACTAAACATATTTGTTTAAAGATTTTGAAACTGTAAGTTGATCGAGTCTATCAAGTCACTGTAGCACTGTACTATTTTTTTGCAGCTTATGTAGAATATTTTTACTATATTTCTGGTGTATTGAGAGGTTTGATATTAGTAGAGTGCAAACTCACTTTTATTTTCACTTCAGTAGGCATTTTGATGTAAAAAGCAACAATCGATCCAAAAATGCAAAAAAATCCAAAAATATTTTAATTATTTTCATGTATTTTGCCGTTTACACTACGCTACTGCCGAAACCGTATATTTCTCAAATACATTTTTTAAGAATAATTTATAGATTGATTCTTCCTGATTATCATTATGTAATTTTTATATTTTTCCAATTTTTAATAAGATCACAAATTAATTAATTAAACCAGAACGTAAAAATCTCGGAACGGTTGCTTTCAAGTACATCGATTCATTCCCTTTGCTGCTGCCACTTCCGCACCTACACTTATGCACATACGAAAAAGCTCCAAATTTGCATCTCGATGTTTCATTAAAACATAATAATTTACAGTTGTTAAACATAAAGTGAAAATCAAAAATTTCTAGTCTTTATTTATTTCTTTATTAGGGCCCATGTTTCAGTACGATAAGTTAGTATTGTCGGTAATATGTACTGATCGAAAGTTCGTGCTTTGAGGGTGTTTGGTACGCAAGGCCTCAAAACCTGTTGCAGTTTTCCAAATGCTGTCCACGCTAGAGATATTCTTCTGCTTAGGTCGGTTTTTAAATTTTCTTTAAATGTTATAACTTTTTGACCAAGATATTTTTTCATACTTATTATATTATAGGAGTTCACTTTTTCAATTATTAAATCCTCGACGTTCAATTGTGCTATGTCTTCCTCGTTTTCTACAACATCATTTTTAGGAATGTATTTAGTATTTGAAGTATTCGTTTGTAGGTCTATCTGTCGCCAAGTTTCATGCAGCTCACTGAACATTTGTTTGGAGTTCTATTTAAAAAATTGGGTACCGAGTGCGTTTATTTTTATAAAAATTCGATCCTTAGGATGTCATTTGCCATGTGATATGATTAGATTAATTTTTCGCAACTCATTTCCATGTAATTAAAGATTAAAATTTACATTAAATAAAGTCGTTTGAGTATAGCAGCATTCAAATGATGCCAGATGACAGGCATTTTGAATATCGATTTTACAAATTTCCCACCCTACGGGGACGGTAACAGCTCGAGGACTGTTACCTCCGGTCTGTAATTCCTCAAACAGACCGTGGGAAGTGATAAATATCGGCGTATTGCCCTTTGACAATCATTTTAGAGAGGCCCGTCTGGGTTCGTTGGCGAACACGTTTACCGGTAATGGGAAGATGCAATTCATCTCTAATTTCAGATGAAAATAATTTTTTTATTGGTGCAGCTTGTATTACATCCATTATATTGCGAAATGTAAATTTTGGTTTGGGTCATTTTCATTCACATAAGCAATAATTTCCGTCTAATTTTATAAAATTATGTACCACTGTGACACAGATCTATTTATTTTCAATGCTATCTTACGCATTGTTAAACAATATTTTCTAGTATATATTTCAATATTAATGCTTTCTTCGGGAGTTAGTTTACTACTTAAAAGATTTTGCACAGAACAGATATATGTTTTAAAATTTCATAAACATTTACCACTCTTTCGTAACACCACGAAAATAATTTAAAAAAAAGTATTCAACGGTTTATCACCTGTTTTTATAACTACTCCCATGCAGTTTATAGACAAAACTGATAAAAAAAATCGTATAAATGCGATTAAAATTAAAAAAAATCACTGATGATGTTATTTTAATATGAAAATGCAAGTAATCTATACAAACAATTATTACTCTACTGCACAAATATATTTGTCGATGGGCTGTAATCTCCCTGCTGACAAGTCGTTGTATTAATATTGGGCAACTATGAAGGGATTTAATAAAAACATAAATAGTATTTTCTAGACACGCGTTAATGTTTGATTTGCTTTCCGAAGCAGAATCTTGTTAAATAATCTTAACATAAGAACCTATACAGTATCCAAAGATTTTCGCGATATACTCTGTATACATCTTCCATCCGATGGGTTGGGTCGTATTCCGCGTATTTTGTCCCAAATAATACACGAATATTCTCGTCATCTATAAGGAAGATTTCTGGCCAACCATTAGCAGTGTCAAATCATTCTTAAAATGTCTATCTGAGGATATTATTTTAAAAATTAGTTTGCTCCAAGCAACATGCGTTGCATTTAGAAAAAATGTCGATGTGTAATTGGAATGTCATATGCGGTGACAGAGTCCAGGGGCTATTATGGAACGGTGACAATTGACAACCCAGATAGACAGTCGTGAAATGAAACCTTTTTATTGGCTGTTACAGTGGAGAAGTTCAATAATCAATATAATTGCACGTGCACTGGTGGTTCTTTTCTTATGCTACAATTCGAGAAAGACCTAAAATAACGGATATACATGTATAAGTATTAACAAAACTTTATACTGCAGAATTGTACTATTACAGGAGTGCAAATAATATTTAGGAACTATAAAACTTGATTCAAAAAATGTTAGTGAACATTTTGCTTATTCTTAGTTTTCTAAAAATAGGATTGTAAAAAAAGGTTCTAAACCATGACGTGAAATAGAAGTATTATGGAACAAGTCCCTAGTAGATTATTGTATTTATTTTACAATATGCTGATCTTTGCTTATCATAAAGTTTCCTATTTGCTTTTATTCGCCCTCTACATTTCTGAATTTTTTTAGGAATGGCTAGAAGAACTAAAATTACTAACACCAAATGTACCGGCCGATAAAGTTGAAAATCTATTAGGTGCGGGTTTTGCTTTATTAAGCAATGAAAGTGCGTCTTTAGGGATGCCAGATTTTCCTATAGATAATTTGATACCTGCAGCTAAAATACTGGTAAGTTTTTATGTAGTATCTACTTACATTTTTTGTTTATTTACATCGAATGTGAAAACTAGAAGAAGAAAATTTACAGGAGAAAGCAAGTCAAATTTTTTAAAAAGTTATAATAAATTGAAATTGAGACATTATTTGGATCAATAGTTATACTACAATATCTTTCATATCAACCTAATAACTGGAATATTAATAGTATATTCATAAATCTTACAGTAAAGTTCAGATTATAAGTTTTTTTAACAACCCTTACCTTAGGCTTCAAAAATTCTTACTTTGCTCTTCTTCTCTTTGTCAATTGGACGTAGTTATGCAGAAATGATTCAACCCACATAAGTAAAGTTTTGAGTAATTTAACCTCAAACATTTTAGTGTGCATAAGCTTATGAAGAAATAATATCGGCAATATTATCGTAATGTATGAAAAGGCGAGCTAAACTAATTTTTTTACTTTTTGTGGGATAGATCGTTTCCGCATAACTACGTCTTGAAAACAATTCTGTGCGCTATTTCAAAATTTCCATATTTCGAAGTCCCTGTTTTAAAAGTTAATTATAATTTAATTATTTTCTAAAACTCTCGTAAGTAGGATGATTAAGGAAAATGTTAGGTATACTATTTTAATAATATTATATACCTTTTGATTATTTTATAACTTGTTGAAAATATTTAATGTATTCTTTGCCGCAATTTAAAATATTGTACGTTAACTAACTTGAAATTTTTAATAGTAAGTAACATTATAATAGTATATTACACACCAAGTGGCAAAAGGAGGCCATTTAATCTCGCGTGCAAATTGCACCAGAGATTTAATGGCGCTTTTGTCACGAGTTGTGTATACTATTTTATGCAATCCTAATAACAACCGACAAAAAATAGCCGAAAAGAAAAATTGAAATAACCAGGTACTAATTAAAGTATATAAATTGAAGTGGCTGTTAAAAAACGCATTGCAAAAGATAACAGTGTATGTAAAAATACTTTGTAATTATGCAATTTATAAAATTGTGTATTAATGTATCCCATTACAAATGATAACAGTGGCTGTATGATCAAACGAAAGAGCGCATAATTATATAAAGCTTTGGCGGCCTACGCCTCACGTCGAAAGAATATCTCATTGCAATGTAATAACGCATTCCTTTGAAGGAAGCGATAAATAATTCTAACGTAAGATAAAATATAGCATGTAGACTTTTGTTGAGTCAATAATTATGAGGTCATCCTATGATCCCTTGGGATTAAATAACCCCATGGGAGTAAATTTACTAATAAATGCCACGTGGGACTGAAGAAGGTCATTACGAACTGCAGAAGTAGTCATAAATCCTTGATAAACACGCAAGGATTGCATAAAATATTTTATAACGTTACTTACTATTAAAAATTTTCAATGTGCATTTACTTTCTAATTTTATGCTTTGTGCTTATTGTTCATCCTATTTTGTTAAATATTAATTTTTTTTTACTTAACTACTTATATTATATACCTTGCTTCTATCTAGTTCTACTTAAAAAAAATTAAGTACAATAAAAGATTTAATTTTAGGAAAACGATCCAACACTCTCAGTTTCTAATATATTTCATCGCCTTTATCCGTACGAATTATTTTTAAAAGATAACAAGAATTCAATCGAGGTACTTTTAAATAAATTTGGAATAAAGCCTTCTACTCTAGATACGAATACATCTAATAACTTACATAATAAAAAAATAGGAAAAGCTGATGATTTTTATATTGAAACCGAATATCAGAATAATGTAATTCAAAATATAATTAATTCCAATTCTGTAGCAGATTTTTGCCTAATAGGTCCTAAAGGTTGTGGGAAAAATATTGTTGTATCAAAAATGGCAGATATGCTTAATCAAGAGATTGAGTCTATAGTTTTGTACCAAGATATGACGTCGAGAGATTTAATTCAACAAAGAGCTACACTTACTAATGGAGATACTGTTTGGAAGTTATCGCCATTAGTAAATGCTGCTGTCGAAGGGAAAATAGCCGTTGTTGATGGGATTAATCGCATTCACTCAAGCACATTATCTGTTTTACACAGGTATTTTGAATTGTTTAATAATTATCATTCCTTCATTTTAAATATTTTCTTAGGCTTGTGCATGATAGAGAATTACAGTTACATGATGGTCGGAGAATGATTAGTTTAACTAAATTTGAAGAGCTAAAAACTGAACTTAACATGAGCGACGAAGATCTACAAAATAAAGGAATTTTAAAAATTCATCCCAAGTTTAGAATAATTGCTCTAGGAGAACCCCCTTCGTCGCAAAATACATCTAATTGGCTTTCATCTGAAGCGTTAACTTTATTTCTTTTTCACAACATTAGAATGCTCACCAAATCGGAGGAATTGCACATTATCAATTCCAAAGTATGCACTGACAATATCAATCTCAAAAAAGTTTGTAAGCAAATATGTTTTAGTTTGGTTCCGCTTCCACAACATTGCAAAAATTAATCGATTTAGCTCACGTTCTTCGTAACCACTCTGACCCTACTTTAAAAAATCTTGCTGGACATTTATCCACCCGACAATTGTTACGTATTGCAGCAAAATTAAACAAATTTCCAAGTGATGACGCCTATGATATAGTAGAAACTACTTTTATGATGAAATTTTTACCAAGTCTTACTCTTCAAACTTTAGAAAATATTTTAAATAAAATGGAAATCAAGCCAATGCAATCCAAAGAAAACATTTTATCTAAAATAGGAGTGAAAACTAACGAATCTGACATAATTAAGTGCGAAGTTATCGGCAATGTATTAACGATCGGTTCAACGTCATCGCCAGTTTACCAAACTAATGATATAACTAAAGTACCTAGTATTATATTTTATAACGTTCCACAACACTTAATTTTAATGGAAAAGCTCTTGCAAGATTTTCAATTAGGTTTTCATTTGCTGCTAGTAGGAAATCAAGGAGTTGGAAAGAATAAAATTGTGGATAGATTCTTACAATTGCTTAATAGACCAAGAGAATACATTCAATTACACAGAGATACAACTGTGCATAGTTTAACTGTACAACCAACAATTAGAAATGGAATATTAACGTATGTGGATTCTCCTCTTGTAGAAGCCGTCAAGTATGGACGGGTTTTAGTTGTTGACGAAGCTGACAAAGCTCCAACCCACGTGACGTGTATTTTAAAAACTTTAGTAGAATCAGGTCAAATGAATTTAAGCGATGGTAGAAAAATTATTAATAAAGTAAAAAGTGATAACGATGGTAGTTATATAAGCATACATCCCGATTTTCGAATGATCGTGTTGGCAAATCGTCCAGGCTTTCCATTTTTGGGAAACGACTTTTTTGGCGCTTTGGGAGATCTTTTTAGTAGTCACGCAGTTCATAATCCATCCGCCGAATCCGAGGTTAATTTATTGAAATATTATGGTCCTTCGGTACCTCAAGAAACAATTAATAAATTGGTTCACATATTTGGTGAGCTACGTTTGATGGCAGATCAGGGATTAGTGAGTTATCCGTATTCAACAAGAGAAGTAGTTAATATTGTTAAACATTTAGAAGTAAGTAAAAATATTAAATTTGATATTTAAAATTTCAAGTGTTTTATTATAGCAATTTCCTAATGCAAATTTGGAGGATACTTTGCTGAATGTTTTTGATTTTGATAAATACAGTCGCGATGTATTACAAACTTTGGGAGATGTTTTGTCCAAACATGGTTTTTCCAAAATATTTACTGATGAATATTTAGCTTCAAAGCGCTCTAAAGAACATCTGGATGTAAAACGTAATAGTGGGTAAGTTTATTTGATCAGTATAAAAAATATAAAGCTGGGAATAAAAAGTTAGTTTCCATTAAATTTTATTTCTTTCAGTTTAGATGCTAAAAGTCCCAAACATGGTAAAGAAGATCCTAAAAATGAACCACATGTTGGTGGTAACACGTGGGCTGGTGGTACCGGTGGAAGAGATACTGCTGGTCTTGGAGGTAAAGGTGGTCCTTATAGATTAGACAAAGGTCATAAAGTTCATCAAGTAGGTAAACAGGGATCACTATTTACTCATAATTAAATAATTTAATTTAGCTTTCTGATGAGGAAAAAAACGCACTTCCTGATCACATTAAACAGGCTGCAATGGAAATGAATAGGAGAGCTTTCAAAGCAAAATTAGCTGAAATCGGCATGAGTGAATATGATGCATCACTTTATTCGCAATTTTCAAATGCTGTTTCTAGGCAAGTACAATCATTACGGGTGATTTTAGATTCCCTTCAATCAAAGAGTAAAGAGAGGCAATGGGCACGCCATCAAACTTCTGGTGAAATGGACGACATTAAATTGATTGATGGTAATTTATTAAAAGTTTTATGTACTTTTTAAATTAAATATATTTTTAGGATTACTTGGTGAAAAAAATATTTACAGAAGAAGGAAAGAACACGAACCAGAAATGGGTTCACCACAGGTTAAGCCTAAAATTTTAAGGCTGGTTGTTGATGTTTCTGGAAGCATGTACAGGTAACTAACGCTTATCTATGGTATCAGTATAAATGTATAGCATTCATTATAGAGGTTGTTTCTAAAATATTTACCTTAACTTTGGCGATTAGTTCGTCACCAAAATGTAAGATATCAACACATTTTTTAAATTATGATTTGATTTAATAGTGGGCATTAAAATTTTTTGAATTATTGTCACCGAGATAATCCAATAGACAATTAATTTATATTCACGTCTAAACTTAAATCCAAGACATCCATTGGCTATGACATTAAGGTACTGCTGAATACTTTGCGCCACTCTATGTGCGAAAAATGGATATAATATAATCTTTTAATACAGACGGATTGAAAAGAATCGAAACGCAACTTAACATTTTGGAAATTTTATACTTACAAAAACGCTAATTACCGTAATTTAAAAACGTTAATCCAGGGTATTGAAACGAGGTTTCAACATGTCAACAGGGTTGGGGTCAACTCGGGTCATAACGTGAGTTCGGTAGCTCTGACTTTATCAATGTTAAACAAATGAGACTTCTGTGAGAGAAACCCCATAGTTCATCTACTTACACCCAAACCGAGATCTTCACGAATATTCGTAAAAACGTGATTCCTCGCGTAGTTTTTCTATGGCGGCGAAATCCGAGGTCGCTAGAGGGTACAAAATTAGGACGTATGTCTGTTTGGAGAAAATAATAAAATTTATTCCAGTTTGCCCGCAATTTTTTTACGCAATAGCCCTTTTAATTGGGTTGTTGACTGGCCTAATAGCAATACACAAAATTTTTAGTTTATTACCGTCATCAACTGAGAAAATCTACTCACCATGGATGAGTAGTACTAAAATACGACGTTGTATTCATAACACTTTTTTTTCATTCAAATTTTCGCCACTAGGAGACGTTGATTTTTAAAGAACTCAAAAAATTTCAGATTGTGAATAAATCAAAATATATGAGCGAGTGTAAGCTTTAAATATTATAGAAGGTTTACTTAATTTGCCATATTAATGAAAGCTTGCGAGATATTTTTAATTTAATTGTGTTTTTAGCTTGTTAATTTTTAAATTTGTATTAAGTACGTTAACAAAAAATCTGATGTGACAACACATTACTTTCCCATTCAAAAATCCAGAAATCCCGTTCACTAGATTCTAAGTCATTTTATATTAAATGTTAATAAAAAAAATGTTAACTCAAAATAAATTTTAACTTATAAAATAAACAAATTACTTTTACATATCGAAGTTACCAAATTTCATTTGTAATTTGTTGGGTGTTGTCTATACATATGCACATGGTAACTCATATTTTTTAAAGGCGCTTATTTAATGTTTTCATTTTAACAATAAAATGTGAACTCAGTGAAACGCGTAGATTAAAGAGGTTTAAACCTTGTGACCATAAAACAAGATTTGTAAAAGAGTAACATTCTACTTTATATAATATGTTATTTGTTGCCACGTAGCATTATGATTTTACGAGGGTGTATCACTGGATTCACCCTCACATGTTAATTTCTCTAACTGTGTCACGATATTTACTAAATGTTGTAAAAACAGATTGTAAATTTTTAAGTAGTAGTCAAAAAAAAAACAATAAAATAACATGTTTGCATTGAAAAATATTTTTAAAATGTGATTTAGCAGAAAAAATTAGAAATTTGCGGGACGCCGGTGCCGTCTATATGCAATCAAATTGTAACTATGGTCATATTACATCAGTATTAATTGTTAGATAAGTAATTAAAAAATTCGTTTAAAATTAATTATGTACATAGTATATTTATATACTCGTATTATGTAAATTTGTTAAAATAATAAATTATACTATACACGCAAAACAATACAAATCACGTTGACAGATCAAAATTATCCAAGGCAACACATATTCTTTTAGAAGCGCTTATTTTATTTTTGCATTTTAACAATAATTTAAGAGAAAAAGATCAAGTGTTGGGTATCATAAGATGCAGAAAAATAATCTTTTTCAATTGATATAATTTTCATTCTCATATGTTCCACCGGGAAAACGGCACTGCTCTTGAGCAATTTTCATTCTTCTAAAAAATTTATTTAAAATGGACGGTTTTCAACTAAAAGCTAATCAACTCTTTAGACTTATAAATAATAATAATAATAATAAAAGTATACAGTAGAATTAATTTATTTTCAAGATTTAATTCATATGATGGGCGACTGGATAGACAACTTGAAGCAGTTGTATTACTAATGGAAGCATTGGAAGGTTTTCAAACCAAAATTTCTTATGATATAATAGGCCATTCAGGAGAAAGTCACGATATTAAGTTTGTTAAATTAGGCGATCCTCCAAAAAATAATAAGGAAAGATTAACTATCTTAAGAGTAAGTTAATCGATAATGTTAAACTTCTAGGATTAAAAAATTTTATTGTAGACCATGCATGCACATTCTCAATTTTGTTTTTCTGGAGATAATACTTTAGAAGCTACTGAATTGGCGATTACATCCCTTGGAGATGAAGAATGTGATGAAGCTATTGTTGTAATTTTATCAGATGCTAATCTGCAAAGGTATGGCATTCATCCATCTCAACTTGCAAAAGCTTTAACAAGTTCCTCTAAAGTAAACGCACATGTTGTGTTTATTGGAAGTTTGGGCAATCAAGCAGAGACGTAAGTCAAAATGTTGTTCAACTTCAAGTTTTGGAAATATCTCGTTTTTTATTTATAGATTAACTCGCAGCCTACCTGCAGGAAAATCGTTTATATGTGATGACGTTTCAAATCTACCTCAAATATTAAAGCAAATTTTTTCATCATCCATAATCACAATATAAATAATAAATTTAGATAAAATATATAAATAAAATTATATTTTTAAATTAATTAGTGGTGAATTGTTACGTATCTATTGCAAGAATGTCAATGGAATAAATAACACAATTTAAATAATAAAAATTATATTTAATAGTAAATAGAAATCTAATAAATCATTAAAAATTATTTATATATTATGGAAGTATAAAATAAAATATTTTGATAAATTCTTCGCATTCCCATTCCCAAAATATTCCAGTTAAAAAAAATTATTTCAAATACAGGAAGATTTTACCCATTATTATAATAAGAAATACTTCACCTCCATTGCGTAGGTATTACAGTAAAATTTGACTAAGTGGAATGAATAATTTGTAATCTAAAATAAAATAACAAAATAATTTAAATTTTTATTAGTAAAATTTGTTAAAATATAAAATTAGTTAAATTTAAAGTGTTCACTATTAGTTTCTTAAAATGGAATTGCTAATTCTATTCTCAAATACTATATAAACAAGCATCAATATAATTGAATATTTTACTATTAATAATAAATTATTAATTTATTAAAATTGTCAATAGTTAAAAATCATAGATTTACTATTAATAGTAAAATATTCGATTAATTTTAAAAAAGAAATGTAATTTTTCCGATTTAATGAAAGAATGGAAAATTACACAATACAGCATATTTATTACCTTAAAAATTTATTTACGCTTTTCCCTTTTTATAGCGCTGTCTTGCTTGTGATTTAGTGTATTTATGTGTAGATGGCGATTTACCTTCGGGATCTACTTTTTCAGAATCACTTTCATTTGCCACTAAAACATTCAAATCAGAACTAGCTAACATTTCATTAATGACAAACTAACTTAAGTCCATAGGTAATTCCAATAGGGAATCCCTTTGGCATCTTATGTAATATCTATACGCTCGAGCTATTCCATATCCTGTTACAGAAACTGCAATAGCCATAGTTACCATTAATATTGGATGCTAGGAAATAACATTTTAAAATTGGAATGTACATCTCAATGAAATACTCACGGTCAATGTTGGTGTTTTGGTGAATAAATAATCGGCTATTACTATTAATACTCCAACAACAATACCAATTCCACCACCCACCCACGGCACTTGAGCATCGGCTACTCAAAAATAAAATTTCCATTTAAAACCTTATCAACTATTTAATGCAAACTACCTTTTATATCTTTCTGTTGTTCTTTAAGAACTCGAGTCATAGCAGTAACAATTCCAGTATCATTGGGTTGCAATTGTAGAGCTTTTTGATATGATTTAAAAGCTTCCGTAAATTTGTATGTTGCAAATTCAACTTCAGCTTTCCGATAATATCCCTACAATTGCATTAAAAATGAGGTTCTTATTTACCGAAAATAAAAAACCACCTACTTTAGCCCACGATGGATTTAGCTTGATAGTTTCAATTGCATCTTCTAACGATAAATAATATTGCTGGACTTTTAAAAACGCTAGTGATCGATTACTGTAAAGTACAGAATTTGTAGGTTCCATTTTAATGGCACAAGTATAATGAATAACGGCTTCTTCAAATTTGCCATTTTTCACAGCTGCATTACCTAGTTCTTTATACTTTTCAACAGAATCGATTTTCTAGAATAAGATAAATACGAGAATTTTTGCAAGACATGAATAATGTTCCAATTCTAAATAATGAATAAATAAATACCTATAACCTTAAAATATTTACCTCTTCGCTCATTTTAAAAATATAAATGGGTACTTATAATGATTTTTAAAAAATAAAATGCACACTATGGTGCTTATTTCTACAATTTTTATGTTAATGATTTGATAAAAATTAATTAGACTATTCCAACATTTGAACGCGTTGCTTGAACCACTTCCATAGAATAAACTGGCAGTGTATATTAGTATCTCTTTTAACTCTATTGAAGTGGTGGACGCTAAAAATCGATTTCTCTTCATTTTCTTGTTAATTTTTACTTCAATTTTAAGCAACTATAATCCCGCCCCCTGTTTGTGATCAGGTGATCACTAACCTATTTCTACTAATGATTCGGGCAAGGAACATTTTTAGTTTGCAAGAAATCCGTGCAAACTGAAATTTGGCCGACATGTATATTGGAGCGTCCTAATGAATGTAGCAGCCCCCCCCCCAATCGCCCAAAATCCCATTCCGATGTTTTAACCCCCCCCCCCCCCAAAGCAATGTTTTGCCTATAGGGGAGAAATATTACCGGTGGCGCGCTGTAAGCAACAACAAACGTGACGTCACATTAAGGTTATAACCTCGCTTGACCTCGCTCATAGTAAGGTTAACTTTTGAATATGGTTACGTACAATATGAAAACACATTAAAAAATTTGTTATACTTACATATTAATATTATTTCACCTGGATGAACAATAATCACTACCGTATAAAACCCATATGAAAACAATAAAAGTTTTATTTTCCCTTCTAGTGACGTCAAATATTTAGTTGATATTACAGCCACCAGGGTGCGTACAATTAATATTTTTCCCCTATAGCTTGCTAAAAAAATTATCATGGGACCAAATTAAAGAGCTTAAAATTCTCTACAACATATATTTTTTCCAAATTTTTCTATGGCATACTATTTCTGAAACAACCTTCGCTGCCATATTGAAAATATGGTGACCAAAATCGAAAACTTACCATTAAGCGCATTAAGCCAGAAATTGAGTTAACAAATAAATCAACACAATCACCAGAGATTGTAATATGTAAAATTGCTATGAAACCTTGGACAAATTTAAATAAAGCTGAATTTTAGTTTAGGGACTCTATTAAAAGGCAATTGTCGAAGGTTCTCGTACTGGCGTCATAGTTTTTTGGCCGCCATCTTGGAAAGTGGAGAGTAAAATTCTATTTTTAACATTTCTATCGAAAAATATCTAAACAAAATGCTTTACATGATCTATAGCTTTTGATCTTAACGTTTTTTTTTGATAAAACTTACCATTCATTTAAATTTAATTCTTTCTTTATCTGCCAGAATATCATAAACGAGAGTTTTGAAGAAAAAATGCAAATAACAAAAGATGTAGATAATATTATGTAAAACACTTTTTGTTTCAAGTATTTTTTGATAACGGGGATAGTTTTCGGGATAAATGTAAACAATAGGATTTTAGTCGCCATTTTTTAATATGGCTGCTAATAAAGCTAAGTGCCCATTCACAATGGACGTAAGCATAAGAATTACATAAGCATAAACATAAGCATAAGATGGCACCGTTCACAATGACCGTAAGAATTACATAAAAATTAAAAACTGCGCAGGCGCTATGAAGTTTCAACACGAAACTATTTTGTGCCATAACCTCTCCGTCGTTTAAGTAATTATATCGTTTGTTAAGAATGGATCTACTACCATCTGAACAATTGAAAAATTCAATTGAAAAATACCATCTGAAAAAAACAACCCCGTTTCTATTGGTTAGAAAAACGGAGCATCATTCAAATATATATTTTATAATTTATAAATTTTTAGAGCGTTTACAAAAGAATGTACAATTTTAGGTTATATTATTACAGACCGGACCATAATAGATCCGTGAAGGCCATAGTTGTTCGGCCTTCGGCCTCACAGACCGGACCATAATAGATCCGTGAAGGCCATAGTTGTTCGGCCTTCGGCCTCACAGACCGGACCATAATAGATCCATGAAGGCCATAGTTGTTCGGCCTTCATCTGTCATCTGTTATCTGTCATCTGCCATCCGTCATCCGTCATCTGTCATACATACATACATACTGCGATATCGAGATACCACGTCAATGGAAGTACGTTATTTAAGATTCGGGAAAATTTTGTTATTAATAAAGCATGTGACTTATCAACGTAATCAGAAAAACTTCGTCCGATACCAAGAAATTTAGTTCAAAGTCAAATGATTTGTAAAAAAGGACATGAAGCAGGTTTGAATAAAATAATTTAAAATGTGACATTTAATAATTCTCTTTGTTGAAAAATGTTTATTTATAGTAAATGAAAGATTGTTTAGTAATAAGAAAGGTATTTCAAAAGTTAGAATATTGTTAATTAATTGATTAATGTAAAAATTCGTGTTAGCGTTAAATTTAAATAAGTTCTTAAAATCATTACGTGAGTTCGACGTGTCACAAGTTAATGAACTGTGAATGGAAATTTCATGTCCAGCATCTTTATCAAGTCAACCACGAAGCAATTAGGAAGAAGTCAATCCAATCTGAAAATATAAAAAATTTTATTTATAAAATTTCAACGAGTCACAATTGGCTTAATCCATACCTGTACTGTGCAACTTCAATAATATTGATTTTCCGATCAACCAATAAAAAATGCGTCTACGCAAACATCGAGATTGCTATGAATTTCGAGATGGAAAATTATAAAACAATCGAAGAGGTCCTGGTGTTAAATTTCACACGTAATGGTGGCGAGTTTGGATCGTCCTAATAAAAAATTAATTTTATAGTGAAAATAATTGGTGAAGGTATAAAATACCAGTGTAAAAATCAGCAAATTAATTACTTACCTACGTAAAACTAAAAATAAGTTGAAAAACGTAAAGGATTGGGAATATTTATGAAGAATTAAAAATCGACACCAACGAGGTCAACAAACTGCAACTGGGAACATTTTCATGGTAATAAACCCATCGAGTGAACTTTGGTGCGCAATTGTACCATCTCAAGTACAAGTAACTAGAAGATTCCTGTATTTTTCTAAGGTAACGTGCACATTAAGTACAATTTTAAAATAACTAAGTGAAATTTTCGGACACCATACGACACGTGTTTTTCTTTATTTAACGTTCAGGATTTTGATAATTAGATTTAATAATAGAACTTTTTAATATAACAAAACCTTTAATTACATTTGTGTGCTAAATAAAAACATTATTATTTTTGTAACGAAGGATATTTATTTTGACCTGTTCCGAGCCCATAAATTTATTTACAGTATTGGTCACGGAACGAACTCACCCTGTACAAGGTAAGACACATGCACTACGAACCAGCTAAGCCGAGGCATAATATTTCCATTTATTTGTATTTACTAAATTTCACATACATTTCCAGTGACGGGGTACATTTCCGTACACTCGTACAAACATCAACAATAAAACGAGTAGCCCTAGTGAAGCTCAGAAACTACATAGCACTTTTTGGCTAGCCCAACGTGAGGCTACGATAGCACATAGCAATACATACATACATAATCTTCACGTAAAGTTACATCTTTATGTAAAGTTAAATCTTCCGCAAAGAGGTGGATCTTCCACGAAGAGGTGGATCTGCGTCTTCTTGCACAATTCCGGCGAGTTCTGCGACCTATATAAAGTGCTCCTGTCTTATTCGCGGCATTCAGATTAATTTGTTAGTGGTTTTTTGTTAGTGGTTTGCATTTTTCGAATTAAAGCCGCCATCCCCGCCATCTGTTAACAGTATTTTCAAATTAATTTGTTAGTGGTTTTTTGTTAGTGGTTTGCATTTTTCGAATTAAAGCCGCAATCCCCGCCATCTGTTGACAGTATTTTGAATCACTGACTGTACGTCAGATTAATTATTTGACAAATTAAATTTTTTGTCGAACTTGTGATTTGATTTTCGAAAAAAGCGAATAACTTTTTTCCCCGCGCGAATTTGTTCTCCATTTATGCACGAATAGTTGCGCCTGGAGCTACAAAATAACTGTGCAAAATTTGGTTGAGATCGGTCCAAGGGTCTAGGAACGTATAGCGAACACGCAAACACGCACGCAAGGAAGCAAGCACGCAGATCTTCTCTTTTGTATATTTAGATTTTTATTTATAATTTATAAATATAAATATATTTATAATTTATAAATTTTTAGAGCGTTTACAAAAGAATGTACAATTTTAGGTTATATTATTATTTGAACTGTCACACAAGAAGGTGTGTTCACTGCGTGAAAAACGGCGCATCGTTCAAATTAAGGTTAATTTCCATAAGAAATACGTAAAAGTTGAAATATTCCAACTTCTTATGTAGTTCTTATGTTGTTGTTATGGGCCTCCCTAAACATAACAATTACGTAACTGCATTGTGAACGCTCCCATTTAAAACCAGGTATCCAACTTTATGTATTTCTTATGCTTATGTTATGCTTATGTATTTCTTATGCTTACGTCCATTGTGAATGGGCACTTATGTTATGCTTATGCAGGGGTGCAGTCGTAAAAAACGAGGTACCGGGGCGGTCAAAAAATGAATGGATATCTCCATATATCCCCCCCCACCCACTTACATAAACGATCATCCAGACGTGTCGATCTTACAATAAATTTTATTTATTATAATTTTTCTTTTCCCATTACTCACCCAGTATCAGTAGGTACTTAGAATAAAGCCCAAAGCTCGTTCTTAGTATCGGCTGCTGCTAATGCGATGTTGTGGTCAACTACTTTTCGCGATCGACTGACGAAAGAACGGCAATAATAGTAGTGTGGTAGTGTTTGAGTTGTGGTTTGTTGAGTTGGTAGCTGTTATACTCAGAACACTATACGCTAGGATTTGATGTAAGCGATGGTTTTAGAAATTCACGGAATTTACGGAAGCCGCGTTTCCTGTCGGTTTTGTGCTGTCTGCAGCGAGAAAATAATACACTTTCGTCTAAAAGTTGCTTAGAGCTGTTATATTTAATCAGAACTCTATATTATGGGATTTGATCAACTAAAATGTAAGCAAATTGCTGGACCAAATACGTATACCAATTCACATTGCTTTATCAAAATTGTAAATGTTAATGCATATTTTCTGACAGAACCTGGACGGGGCACCGCTCCGGCTCCAAAAGAAGTACCGGGGCGCCGCCCTGCCCCGCCCTGCCCCCACTGCATGCCTGTGCTTATGTAATTCTTATGCTTACGTCCATTGTGAATGGGCACTAAGACGCTGGGATGAGAACTGATGAGAACCTCTGACAATTTGAATGTCCTTCCATGTGGCCAATAGAGTCCCTAAACAAAACTTTAGCTTCACTTTGGCATTACATGAAGTTTTTCAAGGTTTCATAGCAATTTTATCTAGAATTAACTGCCCAATAGTGTTAACATATTTTTCAACTCAATTTATGGCTAATTCGTGAATTTTATAAAAATCACATATGACAACATATTACTTTCCCATTCACCAGATAAATTTTAACTCTATAAAATACACAAATTATTGTAACATATTATTATTAAAGTTAGCAAATTTAATTTGTAATTTGTTGCATGCTGTTTGAAAGCGCACAATATTTAAAAGATATAATTTAAATAATTTAAAAGATCCAAAATTGGTCTTAAACAATTCGTATAGACTCATAGACCTTGGAAAAACTGCTAACTCAAAAAAAAATTAATGGGAAAAATGCTTTCCTTTACTACGTAAAAGAGAAAATAAAAAAATTGTTAATAACAAAAGATGTAGATAATATTATACAAAATGCATTTTGGTCGCCTTTTTTAAATATGGCAGCAAAGGTTACTTCAGGGATATTATGCCATAGAAGGAGAGGTGAAATGCGTCTACTGCTAATGCGAAACGCTCGGATATAATCAGGGTAAGGCAAGAACTTTATTCTGACCGTCTCTCCTCGGAAGGCAATGGCAAACCACCGAGGTAATCTGCCATGAGAATCCATCTCAAAATTAAGTGTATTAGGTATTACACTTCCCGTAGTTTGAAGCCCACGTTAAACAAGTAGGTCCTCTATGTATGCGAAAAACACATTGAACGCATGTCACGTGCATAGAAGAGATGGATCACGATGCTTCTGTTAAGAAGTAAACGGCTGGAGAGAGAGAGAGAGAGAGATGCCATAGAAAAATTTGGAAAAAAATAATATTCTAGAAAATTGTATGCTCTTTGATATTTGATGTAAAGAACTTAAGTCAAAAAACACAAGTTTACAGTAGAAGCAAACTAACGGTTTACAAAGCAAAATTAAATCGATTGCACCTCAAGCACTTTTTACGCACTGCTATGCTCACGCGTTAAATTTAGTTTTGAGTAAGGCATGTAATTCGAATAAAGATTCCCGAATTTATTATTCAAATTTGAACGGATTTTCCACATTTTTTTCAAAATCGACCAAACGGACCAATGTTTTAAATGAAATTTGTGGCAGTAAATTACCGACAAACGTTGCTACACGTTGGAATTTTACCTCGCGAGCAGTATTTACAGTGTAATTAAGAAAACAACAATTAATTGACGTATTTAATTTTATAATCGACAGCGATGATTTTAAAAACGACTCTCAAACTATTACAGAAGCGGTAGGTTTAAGACAATATTTAAATGAATCAAAATTTTGCTTGTTATTAGAAACTTTTAAATTAATTTTTGAACAGACAGACGTAGTATTTTCAATTTTACAAAGTAAACTTACCGATATTAATTTCGCCAAATGTCGTTTAACAAAATTAATCGAAACTCTGCACAGATACCGTAGTGATGATTTGTATTTTGACAACATTTAACAGTTTAGAATTAAATTGCTAGCCGGCTCAGAAAAAACGAAAAACGACATTTGATTTACCAGATATGCGTCAAAGTTATAAACAAATTTTTGCGGAAATTTTGGATACGGTTATCGTGCAAATTGAAGTTAGATTTGCAGACTTACATAAATTAAAATTTTTTGATGAATTTATGAATTAATTAATGAATGAAAAAATGAATTATCGGTAGCATATAATGACCCCGAAATGTTTGGACAATGTAGGACTCCATCAGAGATATTAGATTTTACTTCCAAAAATGATTTACGCAGTTGTATGCCTGAATTTTACAAACTTTTATGTGTGGTCGTCACCGTACCGGTAACATCGGCTTCGGTTGAAAGAAGTTTTTCCACATTAAAACGTATTAAAACTTACACTCGTAATACGATGAACCAAAATCGGTTAAGTAACGTCGCGGTAATGTCTATTGAAAAGGAATTCGTTAGCTTATTGTCTCGAAATAATGAATTCTACGTGAATATCATCGATCACTTCGCGAATACTACTAAAAATCTCCGTATACCTCTTACGTACGTTTAAAGCTTCATAAATTTCGAATGACTTAAAATAATATTAATCTTTATATTGTACAGCATTTTTTCCGAAAAACACTCTGTACTCATCGAACAATTTTTTCCATTGTACACAGTACTGAAGATAGCCAACGAGCTCGAAACACGTGTCTACCGCAGAAAATTAGCCTCCTCAAATGGAAAAGTCACGAGCCGCCGCTAGGTTGGAATCAACTTTCCTAAAATCCCCTGTCTATCATTGGACCAAAATTGAAGAGGAGAAAATTCCCTACAAGACAATATTTCAGGATTTACTTCATATCTGAAGTAAATCCTGAAACCCTGTTTTGTTTTGTTCACCATCGATGGTAAAGTTTAAATGCACGAAATTTTTATTCAGAATTAGAATTATTCAAAACCTTTTTCAATTATTTTCTCTTGATTTTCTCTTTATTTCATAAATACTTAGTATGATGTAAGCAAATTTCGTTAATCTGTTTTATAGAGAATTTTGTATTCTTCAATTTTGATTTGATGATAATTTTCACTAAAAATGAAAGTAAGCGAGTTATAGACGAAAAACTACTGTAGAGGATAAAAATCCATATTTGCGGATAAGGCCGACAGGGCATTTTAGGTGATGTTACAAATAAAATCGTGGTCAAATTTTCGAATTTAGTCACATTTGAATATCTGTCCCCACCCCCAAAAGATTCCTATCTTTTTGAAAAGTTGAAACTATTATTTATTGGGTTTTGTCAAGGTTTAGCGCCCCCATTGCGATGGCGCCTGAAGCAAAAGCCTCTGTCGCCTCACCCTTGCTACGGCTCTGCAAGCAGGTATTACAAGCACAAATAATTAATTTAATGAAATACTTATTTTGTACAATCCTGATAACAGCCGACAAAAAATAGCCAAAAATGAAAATTGGAATAAAGAGGTGCAAGTGAAGAGTATATACAGTGACTTCCAGTCATATATTATGTACAGCAGTGCATGCTCTTATTTTTATTTAAGTAAACACGGTATTAAACAATTTCTCGTTACTTATTTATTATTAAAATGTTCAAAATATTCCGTACTTGATAAAATTAATTCATTTAAATCTAATTTTTGCATATTTTTTACTGAATATCGTCAAGTACAAAAAACAATAAAATTTACCTCACACTCCATTCGTACACTAACCAAAACACACCCACATACAGACATCCTTCCAAAAATGATAAAAATGGATTCAGGGGACCTCAAAACGTGAACATCTGTCAAAAAATTGGGGGGTCAAATTTTAGCTGATAACAATACTTTCCTTACCTAGGGGTTCGGAATGTAAAAATGAACTTCTTAATACTCCTTTAATATTTGACTTACAGTTATCAGGTTTTGTCAAAATGTAGTTTGCTCTTATTTGAATGCAATCATGTATATAACTCATTTTGTCCAAAAATGGAGTTATCTTGTTTTGGCAGTAAGCCGACGATTTGTAACTCTTGCAAAAAAAATTAATGCAAAGTGTGCAATGTATTTAGTCCAAGAATATTTATTATATAAATGACCCTAAGTGATATATCCGCCTCCCCAGTCTCCCGACCCTAATCCCGTGGAAATCTAGGCGATGAATTAGACCGTAGAATAAGAACCACCCCTACAACTACTAAGAAGAAGTTGGTTCAAAAGTTCAAAGATTGCAAGAGGAATGGGCTGCTATACATAAAGAATATTTGAAAAAGAAATGGAAAAAAAATTATTTCTAACATGCCCACACGTTTGAGTGATGTTTTAAAAAGAAAGGGGTACCCATAAAATATTTAAAAATGTGCCAAACTGTTTAAATTCTCAAACTCAAAGCATTATATTATGTGATGCCCAAGTTCTTTTGCGACTATTATTTACGGTGTCAATTTATTAAAACGTTAAAATATTTAATTGTGATAACATTTTTTAAATTTTTTTTATGTGTTTGCCGCCCTCCCAAAACAATACAACTCAAAATAATATTAATAGTAGTGCGGTCTATAGGCCGCACAACCAAGGCTTTCTTGAGGGCCCACATTAAAAATATTTTCCGCTGTTCAGAATTCACATCAATAGAACATAATTTTACGGTCTAGGACTATTGGGCGCGACCGATTGGGCGCGGAGACAACCGAGTGCAAAGACAACCGGGCGCAAAGACTATTGGGCGCAAAGACTATTGGACGCAAATGCAATTGGGCGCGAGGAAAAATTTATCCATTACGTATTAATTATTATAACTGATTCGGGGTCGTCCATAAATTACGTCACTCAATTTTAAGCAATTTTTAATATAATATGTATTGTAGCGTCTGATGCTTTGAAGAATGCACGAGTACGCACACAATCGGTTTATGGACCCCTACCTTTAATTCGACTCTTATACTTCTCAGGGTAATATGCGTCGGGATCTGAATCAACCAACACTTCTTATACGAGCTTATTCTTGATTGAACGAATTCTGGGTTCCAACAAAGATAAAACTACAGTTGGAATTCCGTTAACAAGTTTTTAATCAAATCAACAAATTTCAACATATAACAAGAACCCAAACAATCAAACAATCTTTATAAACTACTATTCTACGCACTGATTATTAAAAGGTAGCTAACCTGTGATTTGTATCGTGCGCACTATTTTCTTTCTTCAAATCTTCCACTTTCCAATCTCCAATCTCCCCAATCTGCTTCTCATATATCGGATAACTTCACGATTTAACTTCGAGACACGATCTCGATCACAACCTTCGTTGCCAACACCTTCTGTATCCCACTATCTTGCGGAATCTTAAATTCTCCAAGGAATTAATCTTCTTGGGTAGTACCACCGTATATCGTTCCCGAATATAATTTATTTCAGTATATTCTAATTGAATTGCAATTATTCGCACAACTGCATCTCGCAGTAACTAATATGCGACCGTCACGCTTCGTGATCTTGATGGAACTCCTATTTACTTTTTATGTAACGTTCGTTACTATATATTTTGTTTTTTCAAACCGGAGCTTCTTATATATCGGTTTGTTTGTACATGGCCGACGGTTCTCTGCACGTTTGATTAATTTCCGCATGTTGTATATCCCGTTTACACAACATGTAACTCGAACAAACTTAAAATTAAATTCAAACGACACAACAAAACAAACACATGTAAACAAATGTGTTTGAACCTCCGGTCTCCAACTGTACTTCTCTCCTTGTTGGTACGACTCTATCCTCAACATGGATAGCGCGTATCACAACAGTATATTGTTAGGACTAATAATAATACTCGACATTTGTGTCGAGTATTTCAAATACAAAATACAGTATTTCAAATACAATTAAAATACATTTAAAATACAAAATACATTTCAATTACAATTTCTAAAGCGTCATTCACATCCACTTTACGTAACGTAAGACATAACGTAACGTTATCAGTGGCGTAGCAAGGGGGCGGTGGGGGGGGGGACCGCCCCGGGTGCCACCCGTCTGGGGGTGACACCCGACCCCAAATTAACAAAAAAAAAAGGTCATCAGCCGGCATCTCACCCGACCCTCCCATGCCTCATAGCTGTTTCCTTAAGTGCAACCCCTAAAAAAAAGGTCATCAGCCTTAGGCGGGGGTGAAACCCATTAAATCCGCCCCGGGTGTCACCCATGCTAGCTACGCCACTGTAATAGACTATTATGTATAGTACACTCATCGGCTCGCACAATATTAAAAAAAAATCTGATGTGGCCATCGCATCACTTTCCGAACAGACGCAAATTTTTACATTATATTTTTAAATAAAATGGTTACATAATTTCAACAGTAAATCGATGAAAAATTTCATATTTTGCCAAAATAGGAAGAAAAAAACTTTTGAATGCCTATATCTTGCAAACGAAGCATTTTTGGACCCATGTTATTAAAAACTTTTCATCTTATTTTCGTTAGTAGAATGCGGTTTACTATTTTATTTACAAATACAAAAAAATTTTACAAATACAAATTTTTTTGAAACGCCCTGTATATTTTAGAGAAAAACTTGTAGGACAAAAAATGTAGGAAATTCCATAGCGCTAATTTTTTGTTATTAATATTTTTACATATTTAATTTCGTTTCAAAGTTATGACGCATAATGTCATAATAGCTCCAGGTAAACCCCCCTTTCCCGTTACACGATTTAAATTATTTTCATCTGGCTTCGTCCTACGACAGGAAAAAGCTTATATGCAAAATTTGGAATGATTTGCTTGCTTCGTTTAGACGCTATCGTGTTCACAGACGTACATACACACACACACACACATACATACAGACATCCTTCCAAAAATGATAAAAATGGATTCAGGGGACCTCAAAACGTGAACATCTGTCAAAAAATTGGGGGGTCAAATTTTGACTGATAACAATACTTTCCTTACCTAGGGGTTCGGAAAGTAAATATTGCTAAGTATTGTCATTGTTAACAATGATAAACAATGGTATTGATATGTTACAGTTAATTTAAGATTAAATTATAATTTAGATACGGCAATATTGCAAATTTCGACTACAATGAAATATTTCCTTATCTAAATTACAATTTAATCTTAATGTCATGTCAATGTTTATCAATATTGTTAACTAATAACGAGACTGTCGTGAATTGTATTGTTTTACTACAGGGGTTACTAATATATTTATATTTACTTTCCGAACCCCTAGGTAAGGAAAGTATTGTTATCAGTCAAAATTTGACCCCCCCAATTTTTTGACAGATGTTCACGTTTTGAGGTCCCCTGAATCCATTTTTATCATTTTTGGAAGGATGTCTGTATGTATGTGTGTGTGTGTAGGTGTAGGTTTCACTATATTTATGGCAACTTGTGTGTGAATACGCCTGAACTGTGGCAAATCCAAAAATTGTGGCAACTTACACGCGTTGCCACAATTTTAAAGTAGAATATCTCGTAATTAATTTATATAAGACGCCACAATTGGGGACTACCTATACTGTTTGTTATTTACGTATTATATAGGTTTATTTGTTTTAACGTAGATGAAAAATTAAAAAAGATATTCTATTTTGTGTTGGAGGTGCCACAATATGGGACATTGCAACTACATGCTTTTTGATATATATGACAACTTCAAGTTTGCCTTTCGCGTGGCGCCCTCTGCAAAGTATTGCGCTGTTGCCAAATCTACTTTAATATTTAACACTCTGTATCATCACAGTTTTTCTAAATCAAATGGGTTGCCTATTCTATGTACCTACAACAAATAGGTATTAACTTAAAAAAATTTAATTTCATCACAATTTTGCTAAATCAAATGGGTTGCCTATATTCTATATACAACAAATAATAATTACTTAAAAAACATTTAATTTCCGACACCGGCACCGATTTCATGAAGGCTGACACTGAACACCAACTGAATGCCTGATGTACAAATTTCACAAAAATATTATAAACAAAAAAAAGGTTATTTTATCATAGTCTAGCCAACAAGGAAATGAAAATTAGGTGCCCTCATTTAATCTTTTTAATTTTAATGTTTAAATTTAGGCGCTTTAATAAAATCGGCGCCTATTTTTTTAACCTTTCAGAACACGCGCCAAATTTTAATACACCATAACACGCGGCGGTTCCATACCACATTTTTAAATAAAGTGCTTTATTTGAGAAATAAAAAAAAATTAGCTTAATTTCTTTGGAAAAATATAATCTGACTCGTACCCAATGACTCGTACCAAAAGCAACAAAATATCTATAAATTAATGCTCTTCTAAAAAACTATATTGATAAGAAATTTAAGCAAAATTAAAAGCTTAATATAAAAATAGACCTAATTTAAATTAAAAATTTTTCAATTTTTGAGCTAAGCTCATTTAACAATTTCAAGGTGATAGCATTCAAAACAGATAACTTATATGTGCGCTCTAAGCATAAATATCGATTACAACGCTCACAGCAGTTTTTTTAATTGGTCATAATAGAATTTCTTCCATTCACCTTTTTGATTATGAAATCCGGGCGAAGCTCAAACTTCATGAAAAACCGTTAAAGTCCAGGTTATTAGTGCATTATTATTTAATTTATCCATGACCACTATAATATTATTCTTCTTCTTCTTCTTCAGCCATTCTGTGCACTCCTGAACGTCGTAGGCCTCTTCAAGTTACTTTTGTTCATAACTTGAAGGTGCAGCCATAATCTTAATCTTCCCACGCTGACCAAGTGCGGGTTGGGAAGAAGACACGATCGGAAAATTTCGGTGTACTTGGCAGGGATTCGAACCCAGCACGAATCCATCTACGATCGTGTCTTACCATATTATTAGGAAGGTTTAATACGTCTGATATTTTCCGTGGATTGGCGGCTTTTTAATACACTAGTGGATTAGAATAGCATTTTCTATTTTGCAAATTTTTTCACTCTTGTTTACAAATAAACGAACGCATGTCATAGAAACGATTCAAAAACTTTCTAGTTTTTAGCTCAAAATAAATATTTGCGGTCAAAATAAATTTGTCTAAATCTGACGTTTCTCAAAACCAGAACTTTTCACCTGCGGTTTTGGCTATAGTCGTTGATAAAGCATTGAATAATTACATTCGGGAATTAACTTGTTATAATCCCTTTATATAATTAATAATAATAATAACTATTAAATACAATAAAAAGCATTCATTTACTTATAGAAAAATTTTGAAAAACAACCAATTGAGCTTATTTTAGAAAAAACAGTGGCAGCATGTCATCATTTACGTTGTTATCAACAGATTAGCTGCTTCAGAGGTCGGTCGGTTGAGGTATTCTGAATAGGAAAGAATCCGCGGCGTAAGCATTTTCAAAATATTTAACATTTTATACGTTTGCGGTTCTCATACCATGGCGGTTAAACATTTTGATATTTTAATTTAAGATTTAGTAAAATTTTCATTTTTGGTTCTTACGAGTATTTAAGGACGGCAGTCTTGTGCGCAGTTTTATATTAACAATTTTAATTTTTGACTGTAAAATGTTACAAAAATTACTGTTTGCATATTTTAAATCTTATGTTCTTATGATGTACTAAGGTACTACATTGAACGGCTTGTCCATGATTTATTGTTTTAATTCATTCATCTTGTACATTGTTTATAATACTATAAACTCCTGGAAGTAGTTGAGTTGGTAAATCGTTTTATTTAGCGAAGAAGCAACACCAATCCCCATCCTCCGCAACCGAACTAAAACCGCCCCTATCTACACTACAATACGGAACGCCAAATTTTAATTTTATGGGCTGGTAAAAGGGGGACTATGACTAAACCTGTTTTGAACGGTAACCCCCTTTGAAAGGTAAGCAGTGCCGTTAGAGCAAAGTACGGAACAACTCATAAGTTATTTTTAGACCCTCCACACCTACGCATAAATTAATATCATAATAAAAAAACGCGGGAAAACTATTGATGTAAATAATTATGCATTATGTGCTATTGTTGAATCGTTGAAATAAATTTTTTAATTATTTCAAATACAAATTAAAATCGTTTTTGAATTTTTTTTTGAACAAAAAAAAATTATTTCAAATAATAAATTTAATTACTTAGAAATACTTGCTAACTAACGTAATTTGGCCTTTTCGGTTGAAAATTTTTAATTCCGTGTGCATGTTTTGTAATACTAAAAATTACCAAATAAATATTGAAATATTAAGTCGAGACCGGATTATAAGCTTTAAACATAGTATTTTGTTTTTTGTTTTGTTTTGTATTGTGTTCAAAATAATCAGCAACAATATACATAATAATATTATGTATAAATGCTATTCCGGTCTCATCATAAGAAAGAGATCTATTATGCATGTATGTACATATGTACATACTACGTAGTCAAAAAAAAATAAAATTGAAACGGAGGCGTAAGAATGTTTCCAATAGTATTTGTGTGATTGATTATAATTAAAGATTACTATAAGCGTTGAATACTATATTTTAATAAATTAATAATTTTAAATTAAATAAAATAAATTAAAAATTTTAATAAATAATTAGCGTTATGCTTACACAATACTATCAGGGAACATATTTCTTCAAATTTGCACTAGTTTGGCGGAAAGTGACATCAATTTATTATGTACATGCGTTATACAATTTACATAGAATCATAGAACAATAAATTAGTTAAGCATAAATAGATGATGAATTTTTGATTAGGTATAAAATGAATTCTAATTGCAAAATAGAAAGTAGTGTCCAAGAATTGGGGCGCAGTCGACCATCTCTGACTAGCCGAAAAAAATTTCTGCTGCTACACACTTGAGAACAGGCTTATATTTGTCTAATTAAAGGAAAAAAAGGGTGATTATGGTCAAAATAACCAAAATATCGACTTTTGAAAAGAAGGGAAAGTAAATTTATGTAGCCGGTCAAACCCGGGGTCTGCACATGTATCGGGTTACAGTCCCTTGAAATGGAGTGCAATTTTTTCGGTCCGATTTTAATTTTTCTTTGAAATTCGGGTAGGGGGGGGTGTGCTTAGTAGATATTAGTATAAATTTTCGCGAAAAAATGGAAAATAAGGCGGTTATTGCCGAAAAAGTGAAAAAATTAAATTTTTTTTGCCTTCCATTTTTAAGGGTGTGCATTCGAAAGGGAGGGTCAGCCATCGTCAAATCCTACTCCTCCGGGGCGCCGCTCCGCTCCGCTCCGCTCTGCACCCCTACGGAGCGGATTTGACTCTGGTTACTAGGCTAAACATACGAGAAGCGCGACAGATCAATGAAACCGGGATCTATGCAACCGGGATGTGAGAGACCCTCGAAATAGCATTAAAAAGTATAGTTGCGGTATGGTGCAGTATACTATTACGTTTCACCCCCTAAAAATCGCGTAAAAAAAAAAATAATCGATGTTACATGTAGGAGCGTCGAGCTGCATCTGCCGGTGCGAAATTTTCTAAGTGTAAGAGTATATCTAGCTGCACGTACCGTCAACAAAATGCGCGCGGCCGGGCGAAGCTAGTGGCATCGACCGGTTGTGTGGCACGATCATGCTACTTTTTCGTACTTTTCAAATTCGATTATTTCAAAATTTTGATAATAAATTCACACTTCATATTTTGAGAATTTGTTATATTAACTGTGTTCTTTAGTGTGTAGCAGAAGAAATTTAGTTTCGAGTAGTAAGAGATAGTCGACTCATACCAAGAATTGCAATAATAGATGAGCTCCGAGCATGTAGCGGTCAGGACTAGACACAGGCATATTCGTTATTGTTCTAAAAATAGCATATGTTATCACATCAGCTGTTAATCATCAACCAACGTTTTTTACGCTACGTAATAAGAATAAAAATTACCATAGGATTATACGCTACAAGCCAAACTGCGTGCAGTTAATTATATTATGACGTACGTCAACTCATTCCTGGGATAGAGTGGCAGACTGAAGTAAATAATTATACAAAGTGCATATAGTTCAGTCAAATTAGCAAAAATAGAAAAAATAATCGGTAAAAAGCTATAAATTTGTGGAGGCCTTCACCTTGGCATAGTATTGAACATACTGAAAGTCCTGACGTCTACATGCAGGGCTCGATCCGCCATCTTGGAAAGAAGTGCTCCAAGTCAGGTTTTTTCTTCATATCTCGATAATAGTGGGTCCTATCGCATTTAAAGTTATTATAAAAAATAAAGCTCATTAAATTGTCTATAAAGAAGGTTCAATAAATTTTTTTTATATCTTTATTAGTTTCTCTGTAATACACAGTTGAACATATAAAAATCACTTCCAGTGTAAAATCTGCAAAAAAATATATAAAAAGACATAATACCTATGAAAATTTGGCAACTCTTACTGTTTAAAGTTGTAATACACTACTAGTACTGGGGGTGGCGTCATCTATAAAATTCTTCCTAACAGGGCTATCATCTCGATCTTCAGCATCGGAATCATTTTCGTCAAACTCCCGCTCAATGGAACTCTCCTTATCTTCGTCAAGAGCAGAATTTGAATTTAGGCATGATGTACCATGACAGTAGCCACATAATTATAGCCGCGCAGTTCAGTCCTGCTTTTCTACACCCACAGGAAGAAGTGCAGCCTTTTTTACAATTGCACGAGATCAATGTAAGCAATGAATCCGGAGCTGGTGCCTTGAGTGTCGGTACAGGTTTTAGACACTAATTGATATTTTTCCAACCCCACAGCTCAGGGCATTTCTCATTACCGCGCCACTTTTGTAGACTGCGTGCAAAAGCTCAAAAGTTATACAATGCGCGAAGGGCGAAATACATACATATAAATGTTACGTGAAAACATTAGCTTGGAGCGAAAATTTAAAAAATGTGAATAAAAAAAGACGTAATTACTCGTTCTTGAAAATTAATATGAAAAAAATATCAGTAGGCATGTGTAATTTAATAAAAAAGTTATTGTTATTTATTTTATTTTGAAAGTAAACGAAAGTAAACATGCAACGAATGTTTTCTAGTTGGGCTTTTTAGTGTTTGAACGTGTTATCGTTAATGCGGCGATGACAGTATAACTTTTGACCTTTCGCATCTACTCTACCTGGTAATACACGCGAAACGAGTGTTGTTGAGCTGCTGCAGCTGTAGGAGGCAACGAAGCTAAATTCGGTTTACTCTTGTACGCTGATTTCGTAAAAACATTATACCGATGTCGATTTAAAGATGTCTCAATTGCAGGTGCACCGTATATAGCCATAAAAAAACGTTCTCCAGCTAGAGTAATATCATCATGAGAAGCGTTGTTGTCATTAAATGTTGTTATGATATCACGTAAATCTTCTCGTTGCCTCAATAGTTGAAAGCATTTTAGTTTGCCCTTTTGGAAGAGACACGATGTTGTATCACAACCACTAAAAGCGTGTGCAAATAGTATTCTATCTCGAAGTCCTCCATGTGATTGTAAAGTACGAGAACAGTATATTTTACGTTCGGACTTTCCTCTTCCTGGTTTTAGGAAATAAATATTCCGTTTCTGTGGAGCTAGAGCAGTTAGTAAAACGAGAAGGTCCATATCCTCACCGACAATCACAGCCTTTTCGAAAGAAAATACTTCTATCGCTGTTGTGACGATAAGAGTATCAGCATTGTCTTTAGCCTGTTTAACGATAAAACCTTTGGCCTCAAATTTTTTCGATAACATTGATATCAGTCGAGTCTTATTTTTTGCGTTGCCCAGAAATTCTTTTAACATTTTTTATTGATATTTCTAACGTGTACAATCATAGATTTCAGAGTACAGCCCAGACATAAAAATTATTTACGTATTCACTGATGTATTACAAAGAAACTATTAAACATATGAAAAAAATGTTTTGAACTATTTTTATAGAGAATTTAATGAGCTTTATTTTTTATTATAACCTTAAATGCGATAGGATCAACGATTACCGAGATATAAGAAATAACCTGACTTGGAGCACCCTTTTTCCAAGATGGCGGATCGAGCCGTGCATATAGACATCAGGACTTTTAGTATGTTCAATAGTATGCCAAGGTAAAGGCATCCACCAATTTATAGCTTTTTACCAGTTATTTTTTCTATTCGCTATATTTTAATCTAATTTGACTGAACTAATAAGATTATAATGATCAGCAATAACTTTTATTACAGTAGAACGTCGATAATCCGGATCAATTGCGATCAGAGCCGATCCGGATTGAATTATCGAAAAGAACCAAAAATAAGGGCCGTTTGACCATAATGGAAACGAAAATGTAATGAGTAATGACTAATGATCCTAAAATCGACGTTGCTACATAATTACCATATTAGTTGCGTACTAGTATATATTATATTACATTACCGAGAATTGAAATTTTATTAAGTACATGGCAATGTTTAATTTGCTTCTTATTATTTAATAATTAATTATTCAAAAAATCATAGCTCCTTGCTTTTAGAATTATTTAACGGGACAAAGAAGTGTTTGTCCCGTGAAAGCATTCTTAATTCGTTGGTCTTTTTAATAAAACTTAATATACCGTAAGTAATTTAATTACTGTCCGATATAATTAAACTGCAAATGATTTTAGTTTCCGTAAGGATTATTTTCAGTTTGTTGTAATTTATTCTGCTCCGAGCAACTTGCTTTCGGGAATTTTGCTGGGTTGTATATGGGTAACTCAATTTTATAAAAAAAATTTGTGGTACTTTTTAGTTGGTAAATGACTGTTGAGAAGATTGGTATATTATATCTTATATCTAATTTGCACCTGTACTATAGAGCTCGTGTGAAGTAAAGTTGGAACCGTCAATGAAGTTGGAAAGTTTACAGCTTGGCCCCTAATATAGCTACAAAATTGTTTTATGCATAGAATTGCAGATAATTGAGTCTAGTTTCACTTATCTATATGGTAAACTATTTTTGCGCCAGATGAGCAGAAAAAGAATTATGCAGCGAAAACCGAAAATTCCTGATCCAACTTTACTTGACACGAGCTCTACTAAGCGTATAAGCTGTAAGCCAGATCAAGTCGGTTCATTTTGCATTTATAGCAGTCATGTGAACGATTTTGGCAAAAATGGAGAATTTATAACAAAACCTCGCAGTTATGGAACAAGTTGCGATGGTAGCAGAAAATCAAAATCAGTACGAAAATGTTTACAAGTATAATATAAGCAGAGTAACGTGGTAAACGAACGCGATAAAGTTATGCTTGCATATTTTTACGAAAAAAAAAGAATAATTATTGCTAGTAATTTTAATTTTGTATTTCTGGTAAGTAAGTGGTAAGTTTAAGCACGTTTAAGTGTTATGATTAAATTTTGAGTTTACTTTACTTGTGCATTAAAATAAGGCGTGAGAAAACTATTAAAAATAATATTGCTGTAGGTTTAAAACACGGCAATAAATAATCTAATCGCCGTCGTCTGACGTAATTTCGCCATTAGGTTTGTAGTTAATAAAAATTAGAATAACATTTCTTGAAAATTAGCTGGTACCGATCTGACGTTATGGAATATTTACGAAATCCGGAATCCCCCCCCCCCTTAACGAAATCCTGTATCCGCGCCTGTTTCATATATCTTTAATCAAACTTGATGTCTTTTGTAAAAATACAGAAAATTGTTCATTATCCTATAATTTTTATGGCTATTTGAAAATCAGATTTTATGCAGACATCACATTTGACTCCCTGATTTTACTAATTCTCACCTCACCGGTTACTCACATTTTGTAACTCTTTCGTCTCTTAGGCATGATATAATGCGTAATAACGGACGTAAAAATAATTGCTTCGTTTTGGTTCAATTTTTTGAGGTTTTCTCTAGCGCAGAATATTAAAATATTTACTATATGAATTTGAAAGAATATCACGATTAAAAATCTGTAATTTGACTTCGAACGCTTTGATTAAGTCAAACATTATAATGACTGTTTTATTAACACCTTGTAGTTTTATATTTAATTCACGGTTCTAGTTAACATACTAAGATACATACTAGGTATTCAGTACTACAAATTTATATCATAAATTATAAATTAAGTGTAGATTAATAATTTTTAATTCATTTCTATCAAAAAAGATAACTTATAAAAAAAAAAATTTTGTTTTTGTGTGTGCCATCAAAATTTTCAAACGTGCCACTTGTGGCACGCGTGCCATTGGTTCGCCATCCCTGACATAGAACAATAAATTAGTTAAGCATAAATAGATGATGAATTTTTGATTAGGTATAAAATGAATTCTAATTGCAAAATAGAAAGTAGTGTCCAAGAATTGCAATAATAGATGAGCTCCGAGCATGTAGCGGTCAGGACTAGACACAGGCATATTCGTTATTGTTCTAAAAATAGCATAATATGTTATCACATCAGCTGTTAATCATCAACCAACGTTTTTTACGCTACGTAATAAGAATAAAAATTACCAACGGACGTAAAAATAATTGCTTCGTTTTGGTTCAATTTTTTGAGGTTTTCTCTAGCGCAGAATATTAATTTTTGTAAAATAATAATTTATTTTTCGTAGCTTTGCATTATACGATTATATTAATAGTATAATCAAGTTTATCTGAAATTAAATATCACACCGTCTTGAACCGGCCGTGGCGTCGCCGTCGCGTAGGCGTGGATCGGGTGATTTTGCACAGAAAGCAACTTTTTCTTCGTGATACACGGTGATACTTCTAACTTCATACGTTGTTAACTAGTGAACGAGTGACATCAGTAGTTTTGTTGTTAATTGAAGCTACATACATTTTAGTGAATTTATATAGTTTTGTACATCGCTCTCATAAGACAAGTATAAGGTAAGTGTAATTTTAAGTTTTTAAGTTATCATAAAAATTCTTTAAGTTTTATTTTATGTAAATTCATATTAGGAGATAGTGTTGGTTGAAGGTTTTCGTTTATATACAGTAGAATCCGCTTAAAATAACCTACCGTTTATTATTATGTAGTATGTCGCAACTGGAGTAAAGTTTGGTATTCATATATAGGAACTTACATATCGCTTAAATTTGCCCATTTTTGCATGCTTTCATGAAAATTGATCCGGTCATAATAACGATTGCGTAATACCTATTGCGATTGTTTCATATGCCAAGAAATATCTAGGCGGGAAAGAACCGTCGCGTCGGTTCTTTCTGTGAAGTACATAGTTTAGCGTTTTGACCCGAAAAATACCTCGACGGCGTGATAACGTCGTAAAGCATTTACCATTGCAGAAAAAGGTGCAATATTATGCAGACTGGAAAATGGAATCAAACTCGTCTCTTGCAGAAGAACTTGGCGTTAGTCATTCGACGATTAACGATTATCAAAAAATGAAAATGTACATTCAAAAATAAGCTTGGTGGAGCTGTATAGCTTGTCCGTTTACTATGACATCAATTTTAATCTCCCTTCAATGTCATTATAAGCGAATTCTACTGTAAATTAAAACATTATTTACTTAAAAACATTGATATTAGATGTTACAAAATTGAAATGTTTTCCCGCTATTTGACTGACGTCCTTGAAGTTGGCCTTCATTTTTTGAATTTTAAAATTTAATTGGTGCTAATAGACCGAGATCCCAGCTTCCCATGACACAAGTAATTTAGGCAAAGCTGAAATATTGTGAATCAATAGTTTAATATGCAATTAAGAAGGTATGCGTATTTGCTAGTTTGAAACCGGCAGCCTATTATGACCTCCATCAAGTTAGCCCCCCTTCAATCGAATTTTTAACTTTTTCTTATGCCAAACGTTTGGTAATCGTTAGGTAAGATTTGGTAGTTCGATTAAAAGTTTTGGTAGTTCTTTGTTTTTTCGTAATAAACCAATCAATTTTTTTTGTCAAGTTAGCCCCCCTTCAATCGATTTTTTAACTTTTTTTTAGCTCATTTGATCGATTATAATACGCAGAGGTTTGGTACCCCAATAAAAAGTTTTGATAGTTTCTAATTTGGTGGTAAATAATTAATTAAGTTGGAAGTTTACTTATACGCACGCGCTAAACTTCACGTATATACAACAATAATTGTTTATTGCCAATTTGGCCTAATTTAAAACATTTTTTAACTTTTTTTTAATGCCAAGCGATAGGTCATCGTCATGAAAGGTTTATTAGTTCGATTAAAAGTTTTGGTAGTTCATAGTTTTTTCGTAATTAGTTAACTAATCAAATTTTTTTGTCAAGTTAGCCCCCTTCAATCGATTTTTCAACTTTTGTTTAGCTCATTTGATAGATTATAATATGTAGAAAGAAGTATGGTAGCCCTATAAAAAGTTTTCGTAGTCACTAATTTGGTCAAATAATTAATTAATTGATTAAATAATTCAGTAACTTGAGCATAACTCAAGTTACAATGTTATCCAACTATGCTGTAAACGGCTTCCCCAAAGAACAAACTATAATTTTGGTTTATGAATCGTCGTCCTATCTCAATTAAAAATACTGTTAATTTAACAAAATAACATCATTCTTATTGCAAATTATATGTAGCAAAAAATCTTTAAAATGCCCTCATGTAAAATAAGCAAAATAAAGTTACAATGTTATTCATATCAAGTGTCGTTATAATCTTATTAAATCATCTTATTAGAATGCAGCGCAAACTTTTTGTATAATGCATAGTTACATTTTTCATGTTTGTTGTATAAATGATTCATCTTAAAAATTAATTAATCATTTGACCAAATTAGTGACTACGAAAACTTTTTATAGGGCTACTATACTTCTACATATTATTATAATCTATCAAACGAGCTAAACCAAAGTTGAAAAATCGATTGAAAGGGGCTAACTTGACAAAAAAATTTGATTAGTTAACTAATTACGAAAAAACAAAGAACTACCAAAACTTTTAATCGAAGTAATAAACCTTCCATGACGATGAACTATCGCTTGGCATTAAAAAAAGGTTTAAATTAGACCAAATTGGCAATAAACAATTATTGTTGTATACACGTGAAGTTTAGCGCGTGCGTATAAGTAAACTTCCAACTTAATTAATTATTTACCACCAAATTAGAAACTACCAAAACTTTTTATTGGGGTACCAAACCTCTGCGTATTATAATCGATCAAATGAGCTAAAAAAATGTTAAAAAATCGATTGAAGGGGGGCTAACTTGACAAAAAAATTTGATTGGTTAATTACGAAAAAACAAAGAACTACCAAAACTTTTAATCGAACTACCAAATCTTACCTAACGATTGCCAAACGTTTGGCATAAGAAAAAGTTAAAAATTCGATTAAAGGGGGGCTAACTTGATGGAGGTCCTATTATGGGTAGCAGGGACTAAAGGTACATAAAAACCTTACCCACTTAAGTTAAAGTAGAAAAGCTGGTTTTTACATATGTATGTTTTACAGAATATTGTCAAAAACCTACATTCATTATTGCCAGACGCTTTCCGAGCGTCTTAACTTCCGACAGACACTTTAAAGATCGTTCCGAAAAAAGTTCCGCTGTGAGTGCGAGCGTGAAAGCGGAACTTTTTTCGGAACGATCTTTAAAGCGTGTGTCGGAAGTTATGACGCTCGGAAAGCGTCTGGCAATAATGAATGTAGGTTTTTGACAATATTCTGTAAAACATATGTAAAACCCAGCTTTTCTACTTTAACTTAAGTGGGTAAGGTTTTTATGTACCTTTAGTCCCTTCTACCCATAATAGGCTGCCGGTTTCAAACTAGCAAATACGCATACCTTCTTAATTGCATATTAAACTATTGATTCACAATATTTCAGCTTTGCCTAAATTACTTGTGTCATGGGAAGCTGGGATCTCGGTTTATAAGATTGTGTTGCTATAGATTCCTGTTAAAGTAAAGTATTTATAAATTTTCAGTTTTATCCATCATGAACACCAGATCCTCAAAGATAATGCGTATGTTATCCAGTAATGGAACTGCGCCCGCAAGGATTAATGAAGGATCTAGCAGGCAGCCTCTAGGAAACGTTAAAAGTAAGTTTTTTCAGTATATTAATGTTCTGGTTGTCAGAATTTGGGGGGGGGGATATTTTATAAAAATATTTTAAAATTGGGGGAAAATTGATATTTCAGATCACTGTTTACACCATTTTTTTACATTAGGTGAACATCATCAGTGGCATAATCAGAGAGGGCTATGAGGGCCAAGCATATCAAAAAATAATATAGGAAAATATTAAATTCTAAAAAAAATTCTCTTGTGGCATTCTTTTTCATCGTAAAAATTATGCCCACCCAATGACATTCTGGTTATGCTACTGCACAACCCTTATGGATTGAAATAAAACAAAAGTATTTTTGCAACTATCCTGATATCTTGGAATTTAATTTTGTGTTTAGTAATGCAGGAAACTAATACATATTTTTGTTAAACTTTAATATTAATTATTTTTGTCATAAATTGATTTCATTTAAATAATAATAATAATATGTAGATAAATATAACATTTATGACAAAAATAATTAACATATTTAAACCAAACTATTATTTACTTTGTTGCTAAATGCAATTTCAAAATTTAAAGATTGTGCAGCATGAAGAAATACTTGGATTTTATTTCAATCCACAGCGTTCCAAATTTTTAAAATTAAAAAAAAATTGTGAGCGTCTAATAATACAGCTTTCAGAAGTACTAATGTTAAATATGTGTTGAATTTCAGATGCCCCTAATCAAATAAAGATTCTTTCGCAAGTTATTATCAAAAAAAGCCAACCATATTCCTTGGAGGATGTTTCGAAATCGGATACTAACTGCCAGTTGGAAGAAATAACAAGTACTTCGCATTATGAAAATTCTTCAGCAAATGGTAAAACTACGCTGAGAAAAATTTTTACTCGCACCAATTTGAAGTAAATAAATTTTAATTAAATAATTTTAAAAAATTTTTAGTAAATTTAAAATAAATTTTACTTCAAATTGGTGTGAGATTGATTTGGGGTTCAATTTGAAATAAAAATTACTTCAAAAGACCAAAAAATTTTCTCTGTGTAAGCATGATGACAACAATTCTTTAAACCTCACGGAATTCTCTTAAATTTTAGATTTAGATGATTGGTCTGAAGACAAAAGTAGTGGAAGTGAGTATCTTCCGTCGGATTGCAGCATAATATATCAAAATGAAAGTGACGAAGAATCTCATAAGTCGCTGAAATTTGAAGAAAGTTTGAAACTCTCTAATGAACATACCTCCAACCCTCCACCTGCAGATATAAACCTCAATGAACTGTCATATGCCCCCAACCACAATAAATTAATACAAAATGAACAAGTGGGTACTTCTTCCATGGAACCTAATATAGTTAACATTTCCGAAGCAAGTAAAGTAATACAAAATGAACAAGTGTGTACTTCTTCTATGCAACCTAATAAAGTTAACATTTCCGCAGCAAGAAAAGCAAATAGAAAGCGTATTAGAAATAAGGGGCATTCATGTTATTTTTGCCAAAAAATAATTTTAAATTCGGCAAGGCATTTGGAGGTAATGCATGGATCAGAAAATAGCGTTGCAAAATTGTTGGCAATGCCAAAAAAATCTAAATCTAGAAGAAATGGCTTTGCAACCCTCATAAGATCGGGAGATTTCTACCACAATGTAAATGTATTATCTACCAAACAGGGCGAACTTATTCTTGTTAGACGTCCTACCGAAGACGAATTAAAATTTAACAAATTTAGTGATTATGGCCCTTGTCCTAATTGTTTAGGGTTTATGTTGAAGAAGCATATTTGGCATCACATTAAAATAAGCTGTACTATTAAGAAAAGCATTGAACCTGATAATAAATTAGTGATTGCAGAGAGTAACGCCTTAATAAACAATACATTTGGAACACAATTTTCATCTGATTTTGTACACAACATTTCATCAAAATTGCGGAATGATGTTGTTGGTGAATATTGCAAGGATGATAATTTGATACTGCAATTTGGGGCCATGCAGTTCGAGAAGTACGGCACAACGCAGTGCGAATTAATTCGACAATCGATGCGGCAATTGGGTCGATTTACTCTTCAATTACGAAATGTTGAGAAAAGCAATAGATGTTTATCAGATTTCCTGGTGCCTGAAAAATTTGATATAATAGTACAAGCGACAAAATTGTTGTGTGTTTCACATAAAAATATAGCCAAAAGACCTGAGTTCGAGATACCTTCTTTGGCCTTAAAAATTGGATACGCCTTGAAAAAATGCGCTTCGATAAAACGTGGCATTTGCTTAAAAGGGGGTAATTTGAAAGGAAATGAGACGCTTTTGGCTTTTTTAAACCTTATGGAACTAGAATGGTCCATCAGGATCTCTTCAAATGCGTTGGCTACTCTTTCAGATCGAAAAATGAATGCAACGCAATTGTTGCCCGTAACCAGTGATTTAATGAAACTCGGTCAGTATATTAATGATAACATGGTAACTGCCCGAAATTCTTTGTTAGAATGTCCGTCAACTACAAAATGGAGTCTTCTAGCTACTCTCTGTTTAAGTAAAATTATCCTTTTTAATAAGAGAAGATCTGGTGAAGCGTCTCGAATGAAGATTAAGGACTTTGTTTGTAGGCCAAATTGGAATGAGCAGTGTACTCAAGAATTGAAAGATTCCCTAACCGATTTTGAAAAAAAATTATCAGAACAACTTATTGTAGTCCAAATTGTTGGGAAGCGTGGTAGACACGTACCTATTCTTTTAAATGATGATACCAAACGTTCTGTGGAAGTTCTTATAAAAATTAGGGATGTTGTCGATATATCAAAAGAAAACCCCCACGTATTTGCACGAACTGGTAATTCTACTGGAAATATTAGAGGGCACGATAGTCTACGTAAGTGTTGTTTGGAAGCCAAATTAGAGAACCCAGAAAATATAACGAGCACAAAGCTCAGAAAATATATCGCTACAGTGTGTCAGATATTTAATTTGTCGGAAAACGAATATGATTGGCTTGCTCGACATCTCGGGCACGATATTAGAGTGCATAGAGATTACTATCGCCTCCACGAAAGTGCGGTTGAATTGACCAAAGTAAGTCGATTATTGATGGTGGTAGACGAAGGTCAGGCAAACAAATTTGCTGGGAAGAAACTCGAGGAAATAAATTTGAACGGTAATTTAATATAACAATATTACTTTTTTTATACTTATTTCTTGTGTTATTTACAGATATGCCAGATGTGGATGAAGTAGAAAATGATAAAGAGGAGGATGAAGATGCATATGACAATGAAGATTCACATGACGATAACAAACATGCTGATGAAGATCGGGTATTGACATCGCCAGCAGTTGTGACAAAAAGTAAGTATAAAATCATAGGTACTTATAGTATTTTTGAATTATATAAAAATAATCAAATTTATTACAGGAAAAAAATTATCAAAAAAAGGAGTTAAACGGCCATGGTCAAGTGAAGAAAAAGATGCCGTTTTTAAATTTTTCAAAGGGAAAATTACAAAAGGCATTGTACCAGGAAAGGCAGATTGTACTAACTGCATACAAAAATATTCTTTACTGAATAACAGAAGTTGGACTGATGTTAAATTTTGTGTGAAAAACCAAATTGACAAAATTAAAAAAACGCTTAAGAAATAAATGGCTTTTTGCACTTAATATGTTGAAATGTTTACTTTTTACTTCCTTTTTTATTACGCTTGTTTTCCAAGAATTTCAATTTGAATTTTCAAGATTTTTGATTTTTTGTACTTTTTAATTAGGTAATAAATAATAATTATACTAAACTTATAAAAACTTATTATTAAACTTTGTAATTATAATGTTGTACTTTTTTTCCTCAAAAATCTGTTTTCTGCCTTTAGTGGACACTTCTCTCTAACGGACAAAATATCATTCCCCGTCGTATCTGCTAGGGGAAGTTTCACTGGACTACCTATTCATAACTTTAAAACAAATTTTTTAAGTGATTCATTTCTTTTAAAGTCTTGATTGCATGGTTGTTTTTGCCTGTTAATTTTGTGCAATCGAGTTCTTCAATTTGAATGCCATCTAATGATCGAACTCGACTTGGTGCGACATACACTTGTCCTTGGGTACCTAAATAATTTTGAATTATAATTACCTAATTCATTTTTTAATATTTTATTAAGCTTTCGAACTATATTCCGTTCTTCAGAAAATAATTAAAAAATGAATTAATTATAACTCGAAATATTTTAAAACAATATTATTTAATAATTATCCCGAGTTAATAAACTAACATAATTTTGGTCCCAAATAGACAACAGCATAATCGACAGTACTACCTTGCATTGTATGAATCGTAGAAACACATGAAAGAACTATTGACAGCATTTTTCTTTCTAGAGTGCTGCCCATAACTATATTTCGCTAGAAACTGAATTGATTTAGGTTCAATAGGATGAATGAGACGGTTGTATGCCTAGCAGTAGTGCGTTTGACTGCTAAGCGGAAAGCCACAGTTCGATCCTGGCATAGTAAAAACTTTAGTCTGACCGTCTCCCCTCGGAAGACAATGGCAAACCACCGAGGTGTATCTGCCAAGAAAAGCCTTCTTGAAATGAAGTGTATTACACTTCCCGTGGTTCGAAGCCCACGTTAAGCAGTAGGTCCCCTATGTTTGTGATAAATTTTAAAAACGCACATCACAAGCATAGGAATGGAAGCATGGCACATAGAAGAAGAAGAAGGATGAATACCAATCACGTACAAAGTCGACAACTTGGTACTAGAGTAAAATTCAAGTAAAATTGGAACTGTCAATTAAGTTCGAAAGCTTACAGCTGGGGCCCTAATATAGCTACCAAGTTGTTTTATGAATAGAATTACAGATAATTGAGTCTAGTTTCACTTATCTATAGACTATTTTCGCGTCAGATGAACAGAAAAAGAACTATGCAGCGAAAACCGAAAATTCCTGGTCCAACTTTACTTGAATTTTACTCTAGTGGCGGATGGTGACTTTTTGAGGTCTGATGCTAATTACATTTCAGGGGCCCCATGTAGCATATTATTGGGGGAGGGGGGGGGGTCGGTTGTCTAAGGATGGCGAATTTAAAAAAAATAATGGATGTAATATGTACAAAATTTATTCTTAGTAAAAAAACATATACTTACGAGTAAGTATCACAAGAAAAATTATTATAATTTAAAAGTTTAAATTATTATAGATTGATACTATAAACTGTCTTCTACATTTGAGACTTTTGAGGAAAGGAATTTTAGTTCATAAGAAAAAGAAAAACTATATTCTACAAAATAATGAGTAAAGTCTTGGGGGACCCTAATATTGGTTTAAATCAATAGTAAATATTTATAATAATGATATGTAGGTAAACGTCTTTTCCTCTTCTTGAAAAAAATAGTTTTTGGGGCTTTGAGGTATTAGACCGACGGCGACGATAGCAACTTAAGTTACTTAACATTAAATCTTCGATTATTTACGAAATTGAATTTATTTAAAAAGATAATCAATAGAAATTACTCGATAGATAAATTAAAAAATTAGTAAAGTTAATATTTCAGATTATATTATTTCAATAATTTAGTTTAATAAACGTGGCAACATAGCAGTTATACACGAATATGTATGGTAATATTTCTGGCGTCCCAGTTTAACACGATTCTGGTGTACAAATATTTGTGGCTACTTCAATACACAGATCATGTAACCACATATGTGTGGCGGAGTAGCCACATTAAAAGTATATTGCAGATTTCTTCCTATGGAAGGTATCTTGAAATTTTCCGAATGTATGCATTTACTAAGAGATGGCGCATTCCCAGTTCTAATTTTAACGATAATGCCACAATTGAGGGTTATTCATGATATGTCACAAATATTATGAGACGTGTATGTGTGTGTGTGTGTGTGTGTATGTACGTCTGTGAACACGATAGCGTCTAAACGAAGCAAGCAAATCATTCCAAATTTTGCATATAAGCTTTTTCCTGTCGTAGGACGAAGCCAGATGAAAATAATTTAAATCGTGTAACGGGAAAGGGGGGTTTACCTGGAGCTATTATGACATTATGCGTCATAACTTCGAAACGAAATTAAATATGTAAAAATATTAATAACAAAAAATTAGCGCTATGGAATTTCCTACATTTTTTGTCCTACAAGTTTTTCTCTAAAATATACAGGGCGTTTCAAAAAAATTTGTATTTGTAAAATTTTTTTGTATTTGTAAATAAAATAGTAAACCGCATTCTACTAACGAAAATAAGATGAAAAGTTTCTAATAACATGGGTCCAAAAATGCTTCGTTTGCAAGATATAGGCATTCAAAAGTTTTTTTCTTCCTATTTTGGCAAAATATGAAATTTTTCATCGATTTACTGTTGAAATTATGTAACCATTTTATTTAAAAATATAATGTAAAAATTTGCGTCTGTTCGGAAAGTGATGCGATGGCCACATCAGATTTTTTTTGTTTAATTTATAGTCCAAACAAGTTAGGCACTACATGTTTAACTTGCCAAAAATTCTGGTATACTGAACTTGGACAGACAGATGTATATCTGAGTGTCTCAATGAACCCCAAAAATTCTTCGAAAATTTTAGCCTCTTCTGATTGTTTTTTTTTGGCTTTAACTCCCGTAATTTCATTCTTACTGAAAAGGGTAATCAGATCAAAATTGAAGAGCATGAAATTATGTAACTACTAATTACATTTTGCAGGACCTCTTTCAAATAATAAAGATGACACGTAAGAATTTTTTTAAATCAAACACATTTCTCTATTCTGGAATTAATTTTGACGTATTATAGGAATAGTACAGCATCGGCCAATTTTGAAAAAAATTGTTTTGTATAAAATTGTATGTTCTTTCTTAATTTTTGTCTGATGAGAATTTTTCTTTAAAATAAAATTAAAGCAAATTATAGGCCAAACCTTCGATCATGTATTTATTAGATAGGACATGCCCATTCAACACGCAAGTAATTTTGAAGCACAGATGTATGGTGGTGGGGGTTTGTATTCCTTTTACATAACCTCTGCAACTAACCATACACGTATTGTTCAGTGCAGGTATGATTAAGGTATGAACCAATGAACATCCATATAACAACAAATTATGGGGTTTACATTTACATACCCATCTCTTCAAATGATGCAAGTGATCCAATAAAATTTACAACCGATATCAACAGGCCATTATGCGCATCAAAAGTAACAACTGGCACCGCAATGAATTTCATAAATAAATCTTTGAACTTGTGCATTATTACGTCATCACGTAACACACAATTTATTATTACCTTAATGTAAGGTAAGGTATGATAAACGATTAACAGATTTGTTGCAGGTTTGAAGATTTGACCTACGCAGCAAATAACGCATAACATACAAATTATCATATTTTTATAATAAAGATAAGAATATTTTTTATGAATGTATCTGAAAAACATCTGAAAAATTCGAACTTGAAATATTTTCAGCCGGTGAAAAGTCCCTGCGTCAAAAGCGAACACGTCGAATATTCCGCAATAATTGATACATAGGTAACTCCTTATCTATGGGTAACTCCCAAATGCAATTTTGGGTGAAAAAAGGTATCTCCTAGCCAAATAAAACAATCAATCTACTCTAAGGGTTTCGATTCTAACCATCTTCAGGAAAATTCGGCATATAATAATTGAGCTCAAAACTCCGTAACTGAAAATGATTTCCCACTAGACGCCATTTTCAATGTTGAAATTTTGCACATGCGTAGGTTTAGTATTGGATAGACCGACAAAATTCGCAAAAGTCGAAAAAATGGGCCCCTTCTTATTTTATGAGGGTGGGGGTAAAATTTTCACGAACGGACCTGCGCCACTCCGTTTTATTTGCATCCGAATTTTGATTTTTTATTTCTATTATGAACCTTTCGAATTGAAATTTACGTTTGAGATAAAGGAGTACTATCGCCATGAGATAAAGGAGTAAGACTTCATCTTGCAGTGTATCGTTTATTGGTTACATCTCGTACATATACTTAATTTCTAACAATACTCTTCTTAACTTAACTACATCTATCTATTCACTATCCTTATCTACTTCTATCTCTACTACTCTCGTATTAATTATGGCTCCTATTTATATGAAATCCGTAATAAGCTTAATAATCAAATAGTTACATATTATGATATTACTAGGGGGGCTCCGCCCCCCTGGCCGCCTTCGGCGGCCCAACCCCCTTGGGCCGCTTCGCGTCCCAATATTCCAGGCTGATTTACGCTTGAGCTACCCCCATTTCGCCACCTCGTAATTCCATATAAATGAGAAATCTTGCGAGTTATAAAACTTCTTTCCATACGACATTTGTTATGTCGCTTGTACTTTGAATTTGTATTCCATCCTTTGCTCGACATCTTCATAATGCTACATAAATATAACTGTTCATGACTAAACAAAGGCCTATCGATATTTATACCAACTTTGTCAAAGCTCTGTCCTTGACATTTATTTATAATTTATTATAACGAATGCCAACACTATCGGAAATTGTCGCCTATGTATGTAGTACAAATGGTAATCTGATTGCAGATATATCACCAGTATCCAATTTGGATACTGGCGATAATTTGGACAGTTTAACTTTACCATTATGACAAAAACTTTTCTTGCAAAATTCATTTTTCCAAAACATAGCATCACAATTTGAACATTTCTCGGTCATTTCACCCGCAGCATGAGGAGTTACTGATTCCAAAACAGTGACCAGATCTGTCGATGATCGCTGTAGCGCTCTTCTTTTTCTGCTACTTTCAGTTGAAGGTTTTGCTGCTGGTTTTAATGTTGAAGGTTCTTGTTCCTCTTGTAGTTGTACCGATTCTAAAACAGTGGCCAGATCTGTCGATGGTTGCTGTAGCACTCTACTTTTTCGGCTTCTTTCGGTTGAAGTTTTTGCTGGTGGTTTTGATGTTGAAGGTTCTTGTTCCTCTTGTAATTGTACCGATTCTAAAACAGTGGCCAGATCTGGCGATGGTTGCTGTAGCGCTCTACTTTTTCTGCTTCTTTCGGTTAAAGTTTTTGCTGGTGGTTTTGATGTTGAAGGTTCTTGTTCCTCTTGTAATTGTACCGATTCTAAAACAGTGGCCAGATCTGTCGATGGTTGCTGTACTGCCGTCCAACGCTAAAACGCAGTATCTCCAAAATCGTTGTTTCGAGAAAACGCTCATTTAGGAATTTATGGTTGGGCCACCAAGAAATAATTTATTAATTTTGAAATTAGCTAGGCTAGCTAATCTAATAGAGTAGATTATCGAATAACATCTTCCCATTCACAATAATGAATTTTCAATAACAAAATTTTCATTACCAAAAATTTAAATCCGAAACCGATCGCAAAAAGCAAATTTGCTTATATAGTAAATTTTTTATTACCAACACAGAAATTAAGGGATTATCCCCCGTGTAACACAACTACGTGTAATACACGGTTACACAACTACGCAGCACTTCGGAAAACGGTAAAAAGAAGAAGAAACGAGATAGGCGCCACTCCCGTGGCACCCCTAAATCTCGAGGAAAACTATGATAAATGGTTTGGTACCGAAAAACAGGTTCCATGTTAAATCTTCATATTTAGCGAACGATAAAGCCCTGTTTAGCGCCCCTTCCACAACCTTATTTAATTCTCGCAAAGCCATTTTTTGTAAAGACATTTTTAGTTCACGTTCAACACATTTAAGTCATAATAAATCATTTGGATTATATAGTATTTTTATTAAATATTAACGGATTAACGTATTAACGTTAATCCGGATTTAAGTTAATCATTAATAACCGTTATTTTCTATCTCCTCGATTTTTGTTTCTTCTTTTCGTTCCGTTCAGATCCTTCCCCTTCCATAACTTCGATTAGTGCTTATGTTGGTATCAAATTTGGACCAATGAGATTAGGTTTTGACACGCCGCAGGAGAGAGCTGGCATTTTATATATTAAGATATTGTAATATGAACTATTATTCGTCTTCTAATAAGGAATTTTCGGAAGCACGCAGCGATATTGCCAATTCCTGTTCTTCTTTCTGTTTCTTCTTCATATAGGCAGCAGCCAATTTTTCCTCCCTTTTAGGCTTCTATACAAAGTATAGCAAGAAGCCTTATGATCTGGCTCCGTGTCCGTCTGTCTGTCTGTCTGTCTGTCCGTCCGCATAATTCAAAATCATACAGAGCGTTTCAAATCGTATTGGAAATACTCTGTGTGTATAGAGGTCTATGAACTGGGTAGCCAGTGCGCTACTTTTAGGCTTCTATACAAGGTATAGAAAGAAGCCTTATGGTCTGGCTTCGTGTCCGTCCGCATGTTTTTTCAATGCAGACCAAATATAAGTTATACGTATTTTATTTACATAATTTTTCACCTATATAGGAAATTTAAATAGGTTGATCCGTTGATATGTTGATCTGTTTTTTTCAATGCATACCAAATCTCTTATTATAAAAGGCCAAGTCCTTCTGTCCCACGGAAATACCCGAAGCAAACCGAACATCAACGTATCATCGGATCAACGTATCATCGTATCAACGCATCATCGGATCAACGTATCATCGGATAAGTTAATCCGATTATCCTACTCAAAATTACTATATAAGCAGAATTACATTATAACGAAATAATAAGTGTTGAACGTCAACGAAAAATGTTTTCAGGTGAATTAATAAAGGATGTGGAACAGGCGCTAAAGAGGGACTTATCGTTCGGAAAATACGAAGATTTTGAAGTCAGAGAAGAATTCAAACGAGCTACTATTAATTCGTTAAAGGAGGCACTTCGTGAGTTTAGCAGCAATGGAATGCGTAAAATTGATTTAAATATTGCGAAAAAAAAAGTGGCGGCAAAACGTATAAGAAACAGAAAAAGAGTGGAGAAACTGATTGCTGCCGAACAGAAAAAGAAACAAGTTGGAACTTGCTTTAGCAGCGGTTCCTAGGCTTCTATACAACAGATTTAAGAAATGAAATATTCTGAGATTTATATTTGAACTTAAAATGCTATTCTTTTGCTTTTATGTGAAAAAATAATTTTTTATCCGATAATAAAGATACTAATCTGATAATCGAAATCTCTTATTGTCACTAAATTTTACTTATACTATACTAGAATATTTTTTAGCTTGGTAGGTATTAAAAATTCAGATTATCAGAATTACCACAGATATAAACAAGGTGGAACTCGCTTTAGCGGCAGTTCTTAGGCTTCTATACAGCTACCTTTCTGGTGTGGAAAGTTGTTATTATCTGGTTAGTTTTGATCGCCATATAATGTAACATCACATAATCAGATAATCTGCACCAATTAAATTTTTTGCGGTTGGTAATTATCATTTACTATATAAGTAATAACAATCAAACTTTTCCATTCTATTCGAAACTTTACTTCTCTGTAATGTTTGGTCCTTTTTTGAGGTGGACCAATCCTCTCCTTTCTCTTTTATTTACAACTTAACTTCACTAACCACATCATTAAAAAATTATTTTTTCACATCAAAGTAAAATAAAATACAACTACTTTTCTGGTAGTTGTGGTAGTGTACTTTTCTGGTAGTGTAAAACTACCGTTATGAACGTCGACATTTGGTTCTACAACGTTACCTACTTCAAGAACAGCTGCGTTTTTACTTCGTGGATTTTGTCGGCGAATTGCATGACTACGTGAACGATGTAATATTTGCGAAGGGGTCATGTTGGCAATTTGCTTTCGCTTTCGAAATTCGCGTAATTTCCGGTCCATTTTTTGAGGTGGATCCATCCTCTTCCTTCTCTTTTATTTACAACTTAACTTCACTATCCACATCAAGCCACTGCTGTGGTTAAAATAAAATAATAAATAATTAGTGCAGATTATCTGATTATGTGATGTTACATTATATGGCGACCAAAAATAACCAGATAATAACAACTTTCCACACCAGAAAGGTAGCTGTATAGAAGCCTAAGAACTGCCGCTAAAGCGAGTTCCACCTTGTTTTCGCTTGTTTATGTACATTTTTCTTTATTACAGTCTTGAAAATGACCCCGATAGAGGGTCGCAACTAGTCGATTCAAAACCTAGTCTTTCTTTAACACGTCCCCTGATATCCAATATCCTAGTAAATCATATCCTTGGAACAATAGCTTATCTTCACTTTATTCTGGCCGTTAATCCCTGCGGCAGTTAGACCAGTAAGCCACGTATCAAAGAATAATTGGATCAACGGACAATCGTATCATGGTATAATCGTATCAACGGATCATCGTATCAACGGATCATCGTATCATCGTATCAACGGATCATCGTATCATCGTATCATCGTATCATCGTATCAACGGATCATCGTATCAACGGATCATCATATCAACGGATCATCGTATCAACGGATCATCGTATCAACGAACCATCGTATCATCGTATCAACGGATCAACGTATCATCAGATCAATTTGCTTATATAGGACATCGCCCTATGAGTATAGTAGATGTAACAGTTTGGCTAATTTTTCGGGCGTTAAGTAAAAGTAAATTATTAACAATGGCATTAATCGAAAACAAATCTGCTTTCAAAACTGTAAAGAATGTGCAATTTGGCATTTTTAGTCTGGAAGATATTCGTAGCATGTCTGTCGTCCCAGAAGGTATAAATCATGTAGAAATTATGGAAGGAAGTCTTCCAAAAGTGGGCGGCCTGATGGATCCGAGGATGGGAGCGTTTGACAGCACTTTACCATGTCAAACATGCGAAGGCGACCGGGACACTTGCCCCGGTCACTTTGGTCACATCGAATTGGCCAAACCGATCTTACACGTTGGCATGATTAAAGATGTCATGAAAGTTTTACGCTGCGTCTGCTTTAATTGCAGTAAATTGTTGGTGAACCCAAAAAAACAAAACCACTTCGAACACGCTCAGAAGATAACTGCAGACGATTCCAAGAAACGCCTACAACTAGTGTACGGTTTGTGCAAAGAACAAACAATATGTCACGCGGATGGTGGATGTGGAAATCATCAACCTGTAATTAGAAAATCGGGTCTCGATTTGACGGCCGAATGGAAGGAATCCGACGGAAAGGTTCCACAAGAAAAAAAGTATTTGTTGGCGGAAGAAGTGCTGCATATCTTTAGACAAATTAGCGACGCAGATTGCAGCGCCCTGGGAATGGATCCGAAATACTCACGACCCGAGTGGATGATCGTGACGGTTTTACCGGTTGTTCCTCCTTCCGCGAGACCCGCAGCTTTCATGGGCGATTCGCCGAAGAAACGTCAAGACGATTTGACAAATAAATTGGCCCTAATCATAAATATACCTTGTATAGAAGCCTAAAAGTAGCGCACTGGCTACCCAGTTCTTAGACCTCTATACACACAGAGTATTTCCAACACGATTTGAAACGCTCTGTATGATTTTGAATTATGCGGACGGACGGACAGACAGACAGACAGACGGACAAACACCGAGCCAGATCATAAGGCTTCTTGGTATACTTTGTATAGAAGCCTAAAAGAGCCCCGTTCGGATCCGATGCGTACCCCGATATTTTAGCTTCAATCGGGAATACATACAGGGTGTCCCCGTGACCGTGGAGAACCTTTGAGGTGATGATAAAGGACACTTTTCTAAGACAAATTTTCAAATAAAATTTTTGCCCAAGTCCAAACCCTTGGGGGGTATCTCCCTTTAAAGCAATTTTTTGAATTTCTGATTTCAAACGGCCATAGCTCCGATATTATTGATTTTTTAAAGTTAATGGATTAGAACTTTGTTAAAGATCATTCGCTTTCTACAAATTAGGTTATAATCCCTTATCGTCTAGAATCAACGGATTTCGAGTTATAAATTAAATTAAGGGAAAAAATGTTTAAAAAATTCAGGTTTTTTTTTAAATTTTTTTGCGAACCCCGTATCTCTTAAACGAAACGTCTAAGAGAAAAACTAATGGCTCAAACCGGATAGGTAATTTAACTGGCTACAACTTTCGTCAAATAAATTTTTTTGGGCAACCAACCGTTTTCACAAAAACTCTGAAAATAATGAACAAAGTGTAGGTAAAAACAAGGTGGAACTCGCTTTAGCGGCAGTTCCTAGGCTTCTATACAGCTACCTTTCTGGTGTGAAAAGTTGTTGTTGCTAGTTATTTTTGGTCGACATAATATTTATAATGTAACATCAGATAATCCGATAATCTGCACCAATTACATTTTTTGCGGTTGGTAATTATCATTTACTATATAAGTAATAACAATCAAACTTTTCCATTCCATTCGAAACTTTACTTCTCTGTAATGTGCGGTCCATTTTTTGAGGTGGACCAATCCTCTCTTTCTCTTTTATTTACAACTTAACTTCACTAATCACATCAAGCCACTGCTATGGTTAAAATAAATAAAAACTTGTTTTTTTCACATCAAAGTAAAACAAGGTGGAACTCGCTTTAGCGGCAGTTCTTAGGCTTCTATACAGCTACCTTTCTGGTGTGGAAAGTTGTTATTATCTGGTTATTTTTGGTCGCCATATAATGTAACATCACATAATCAGATAATCTGCACTAATTATTTATTATTTTATTTTAACCACAGCAGTGGCTTGATGTGGATAGTGAAGTTAAGTTGTAAATAAAAGAGAAGGAAGAGGATGGATCCACCTCAAACAAGGTTGTCGAGAGACAATTGTAAAACCGACCTTAAGGTGACTTAACATCGCAATAAGAAATTATCACATCATCTGTTAATCGATAACTAAAACATTCTATATTATAACCGTTCTTAATTTGACACTATATATTTATATGGAATATTATACGCAATAATATATATATTTTTACTTGATTTTCAATGTTTAATTAACATTTAACGGTTGTAGAAAACCATAGAATCATAATTGGTTGTACGCGTATCATCGGATTATCGGATAATCGTACCATCGGATCATCGTATCATCGTATCATCGTATCATGGTATCATCGTATCATCGTATCATCGGATCATTGTATCATCGGATTAATAGATTAATCATCTGTATATAGGTTGATCTAAGTCTAACAAGAAGTAAACTAATTATTTCAAGTAGAACTCCACATATTAAAATTCAACATACCTGAAGAAGAAACTGTAAACCATCACGAGCTTCACTTGAAATAATCAGATAATCTGCACCAATTAAATTTTTTGCGATTGGTAATTATCATTTACTATATAAGTAATAACAATCAAACTTTTCCATTCTATTAGAAATTTTACTTCTCTGTAATGTATGGTCCTTTTTTTGAGGTGGACCAATCCTCTCCTTTCTCTTTTATTTATAACTTAACTTCACTAACCACATCAATAAAAAATTATTTTTTCACATCAAAGTAAAACAAGTAGTTTATATAGGGAGACCTCTTCGAAAATATCTTTAACTTAGTAAATTTCCTTCGAACATTTGCGTATTTATAAATTGCATTAGCGACTCGAAGCAACGGATTAACAGATTAACGCAATACTATATAGACGATGTATTTAAAATATAACAACGTATCAGTTGATCAACGTTATGATTGGCTCTGAAACATGCGGACGGACACGAAGCCAGACCATAAGGCTTCTTTCTATACCTTGTATAGAAGCCTAAATAAGGCTTCTTGTTATACTTTGTATAGAAGCCTAAAAGTAGCGCACTGGCTACCCAGTTCTTAGACCTCTATGCACACAGAGTATTTCCAACACGATTTGAAACGCTCTGTATGATTTTGAATTATGAGGACGGACGGACGGACAGACGGACGGACAGACACGGAGCCACATCATAATGCTTCTTGTTATACTTTGTATAGAAGCCTAAAAGTAACTAGAATTTTTGTTGGTAAAACCGTGTAAAACTAGCTTTAACTGATTTCGCGGAAAAAAGTTAACCTTAAATACATACCAAAAACAAATGTCAATAATAATTATAACCTACAATATTGACACATAAAAATATTACTTATCAGTCTGTTACCTATGTTGACAGCCCAATATTGCTCTGTTAACTTATCAGACGACTTGACAGACTGGTAACTGCTAAAAGTCATTGGTGAATACAAATATATCACATTAACAGACTGTTATTGACTTGACTCTCTGTTAGCAACTTAACAGATCTTGGTGAATACGGCTGTAAATGTCACTGATTACATTTTTGCTTGGAAAAACAAAAACACGTCTGGACTAGTCGACTGTTTACTCGCGACACCGGCAGGCCGCTTGTGTTAAATTAATAATTATTATTAATAATATTAAAATTAATTATTAATAATGAAATTATCATCTTAAACCTAGTAAAACACTTAAATATTAGTGGGATATTCGAATGTTTGAATATGCCGTAGTTGGTAATTTGTTCGAGAGAAATTCGTCCAACTCAGCATTTGTACGACTGAACATTTAATCGACAGGGCATTTTCAAACAAATTTCTGTCGCACATAACGCTGTCGAACAAATTACCTAGAATCGAGTATTCGAATACTCGATTTCCCAGCCCTCGTAGATATAACACTACCATAACACACCAGCTACAAGATTTTTTTTTAATTAATTTGATTTTGATTAAAAAATATTAGTTTTTTGATATCTATGATATCAAAACCCTAAAATAGCATCGTCCGAACCAAGTAACGTGATATAACATGCTTCGAAAATATTATTTTTAAAGCATGGTATATAAGTTACGTTCGTAATATAGATTGTACCATAATTGCTGACTTTCGATGTGATAAATACTGAAGAAAGATATGATTTCGCGCTATGCTGAAGAAAAATTGGTCACAAAGTTGCTAATGATTGTAATTTCATACAATTTCTTAACGGTGTGGATATATTGTTCAAAAGATAAAAATACAAATAACGGATAAGCAGATAATGCAATAAATGTATAAACAGATTAACGGATCAACAGATCAGCGGATCAATGTATCAACGTATCAATATATCAACGTATCAACGTATCAATGTATCAAAGTATCAATGTATCAACGTATCAATGTATCAACGTATCAATGTATCAACGTATCAACGTATCAATGTATCAACGTATCAATGTATCAACGTATCAAAGGATCAACAATTTACTATATAGGTTACACTTTGTATTTAAAATTTAGGTAATACTTTTGAAAAGGAATCGATATAGCAAGTACCACTAATTTATAAACATGAACAACTCAAGCAATTATTCTAGCAGCGACTTTTCCGATTCCGATTTTGATTCTGATGAAAGCAATACAAAACATCATCTAACCTGTAATAATAATAAATTGCATTAGCGAATCGAATCAACGGATTAACAGATTAACGCAATACTATATACACGAAGTATTTACAATATAACAACGTTTCAGTTGATCAACGTTATGATTGGCTCTGAAACATGCGGACCGACACGAAGCCAGACCATAACGCTTCTTTCTATACCTTGCATAGAAGCCTAAATATGGCTTCTTGTTATACTTTGTACAGAAGCCTAAAAGTAGCGCACTGGCTACCCAGTTCTTAGACCTCTATACACACAGTATTTCCAGCACGATTTGAAACGCTCTGTATGATTTTGAATTATGCGGACAGACGGACGGACGGACAGACACCGAGCCAGATCATAAGGCTTCTTGCTATACTTTGTATAGAAGCCTAACATAAAACTTTATGTGCAAACTTTTCATGGAACGTTTTTGAATAACAATTTTAAATCAAATTAATGATTGGTTCTTTTTTTTAACCAGTAGCCAATGATATTGCAAAACTTTTTATGGATAAGGGATTCCCAACCTTATATTTTAAAACGAAGAAAATCTTGGAGAACTACCTTGTTAAATTGATAAATCGATGTTTTCCAATTTTGGTTTTTAATTAATATTGCAGTTGACTTATATAATAGATTTTTTTGTTGGTTGTCAGATTATCCCATTATCGAAAACGTTGCATAAAATCGTTGCATAAAACGTTGCATAAAAACGTTGCATAAAAACCCTTATCTTTTTATATATATAGAGTAGATTAACAAATAGTGGTCTACTTGTTCTACTTGTATATTAAGCATTATTAGCAATCTTATACTGTTCTACTTACTAATTAATACATGTGTGGTACAATAATGCCGGTCTCACACGATACCTAATAATTACCCTGCATCATCATACTACACGTTTACGCCAAAAAAATACCTAGATTATATTATCTAAAAGGTTTTTGGTCAATTAATTTAATTAATTTTGAGCAAAATTTTATTTTCGCCTAGGTAGATATTTCTACGTTCGCGTACTACTGAGGAGCCAAAATATTGCAAGAACCACCTTTCTTCGGTGAGAGTAGAAAGTAAAAGTTAAAAAACTTAATAAAAAAGAGCCCCGTTCGGATCCGATGCGTACCCCGATATTTTAGCTTCAATCGGGAATACATACAGGGTGTCCCCGTGACCGTGGAGAACCTTTGAGGTGATGATAAAGGACACTTTTCTAAGACAAATTTTCAAATAAAATTTTTGCCCAAGTCCAAACCCTTGGGGGGTATCTCCCTTTAAAGCAATTTTTTGAATTTCTGATTTCAAACGGCCATAGCTCCGATATTATTGATTTTTTAAAGTTAATGGATTAGAACTTTGTTAAAGATCATTCGCTTTCTACAAATTAGGTTATAATCCCTTATCGTCTAGAATCAACGGATTTCGAGTTATAAATTAAATTAAGGGAAAAAATGTTTAAAAAATTCAGGTTTTTTTTTAAATTTTTTTGCGAACCCCGTATCTCTTAAACGAAACGTCTAAGAGAAAAACTAATGGCTCAAACCGGATAGGTAATTTAACTGGCTACAACTTTCGTCAAATAAATTTTTTTGGGCAACCAACCGTTTTCACAAAAACTCTGTAAATAATGAACAAAGTGTAGGTAAAAAAAATAAATTCACAAAATTAATTTAATAAATGCTGAAAATGGCCTCCCTCATTTTCAGCACACGGGCGTGCTCTTTTCAAAAGGTGTTGCAAGGTATTATTTAATACGTTTTAACAATGTTTTAACATTAAAACAAATGCTATAAATCAAATTGAGATTATTAGTAATTATGTGAATTTATATTTTTTACCCACACCTTGTTTATTATTTTCAGAGTTTCTGTGAAAACGGTTGGTTGCCCAAAAAAATTTATTTGACAAAAGTTGTAGCCCGTTAAATTCCCTATCCGGTTTGGGCAGTTAGTTTTTATATATTTTTAATTACATGTGGTATGCAACAATAGCACAAAACGCATTCATTCACACCGATGTCGACATTTTCTAAAATGTAACATAACACCTTCATCCACTCATGTCTTCAATTGTCTTAATGATGTATAAATACTATAACCGAAACTGGCAGACTTGATTGATTGTTTTATTTGGGAAGGAGATACCTTTTATCACAACATTCAGTCAATAATTGTTCGATTTAATTCGAACATCATGCCATTAAATTTCGTTGTTGAGTAGAACAATTTTTAACGTTAAAGGTACGACTGGGGCATCTAAACATACTTCGCACGATTGCGGTGTTAAATCCTCGTGACGTCACAGGCTGTTTATTTATGTGATTTTATTTAAATATTTCATCATCATCATGCACCAGCGCTATGTGTTCCATTTTTGGACAAACGCCTCCCCTAGCTGCTTCCATTCTGCTATACTCGCCGTCAGTCCCATCCACTGCTTGCCCCCCATTTGCTGCAAATCATCTCTCCATGTCGCTCGAGGTCTTCCACGGCTTCTCTTCCCAGTTCTCGGTCTCCATTCGGCGATCTTTCTGCTCCACCTATCATCTTGTCTTCTTCCTAGGTGGCCCGCCCATCGCCACTTAAGTTTGGCTATGCGTTCCGTCGCGTCCTTTACCTTGGTCTTACTTCGAATCCAGGTGTTTGTTTTTCTGTCCTGTAACCTCACTCCTAACATAGATCTTTCCATGCGTCTCTGAGTAACTCTAATTTTTTCCAGATTGGTATCTGTAAAGCTCCAAGTCTCGGAAGCATACGTAAGCACTGGAAGCACGCACGTGTCAAACACTCTTGTTTTGAGATTTTGAAATTGTTAAATATTTAATTACATGTAAACGAGTTGTGCTAAAAATATCATGGCAAAAATTTCTAATAAGTAAAAAAACTGTTAGTGGGATTTTGAACTTTGCTAGTCCAAAATCCAAAATCCCACTAACAGTTTTTTTTATAAGTTTGATGGACGATAACATGAAAATGAATTTATAATAAGAATGGAATATCCGGAGTTATTTGTTTCGTGGTTTGGATTCCACGTTAAGTTATAGATTCCATTATATAGTAGGTTCAAAAGGTGGCCTGTAAATAAAACTACGGACTTGTAATTTGTTAGTGTGGGTGACAATAATAATATCACTTATGGGAATGCACAATGCACTCCTACTTTGCTTAGCGACACGCGCCCGGGAATTGACTTAACAGTACATACAATATAAGATTATTGTTATTGCCCCCATAACTTGCTTGGAGTTCTGGAAACTTTGTAAAAATGGTTAAATTTATATTAAGGTAATAAAAGCTCAAACGAAGCTGCCAGTTTTACACATACATTCAAAATGGGAGGTAAAATAAAAACACATGCCCCCCTCAATTTCGCAAAAAACTCCGACTATTGATATTGGGGTAAATACCTGCTCCGCAATGTGGGGGGAGAAAATTTTTTTTAAGTTTGACGGGTGGTTGAGGAGCGCATTCGAAAATTTGGCGGAGGGGTAATATTATTGTTTCTATAGTTATGCGACAGTTGAGGATAAAACCATGGAAATGGGATCTCATTGAGGCTGAAACTATGTTTAACATTTTACTCAAACATTTGCCTAGAGGAGAGGCACTTGAAAAATATTGTCATTTGTCCTAATTCGCAAAAATAATTTTCTAACTACAATGTTGGTGATATGATAGTGAATAAAGTTTTATTGGAAAAATTGTTTTTTCGAAACAATTCTGGCTACCTAAGAGCCTACATTAAACGAGTGAAATTTTAAATTCGAAATTTTTTAAAAGGTAAAATTTACATTGAAGGATTTCACTTTAATATAAATATAACCAAACATTTTATATAAACTAATTGACATTAATTTCTTACATGCAGTTATTACAATTTTAATAAATGTCCGGGCCAAGAAAAAAAGATGTGTAATTTTGATTTTAAATGTTACATGATTGGCTATGTGGACGACGCCACTACGAAATGCATTATGGGAAGAAAAATCATGTACGTCTCTGACAAGTAAAATCTTGGGTGCCCTTATTTGATCAAAGTAAGTGTAAACATAGCGGTTGGTGTGTTTGTTACAATTATTATTACTGTTCAAGTTTTAATTTGAACGGTGGTTTAGTGAATATCGGGGTGCATTATTGTCATTGCAAAAATGTTGCCAAATGCACTTGGTTACTTATTATTCCTGTTTTCGTAAAATATTGGATACTTAAAAGAAATTTGTTATTAATCACGGACATTAACTTAAAAGTTCTGTGTTTATGCATTATTTAAGTGTTTTGTTGTGAGTTATTCGTTTTAGTGGTTAGGTTGCCTGTTGTTTGCATTGTTTGAAATTTTTTATTTTTAGGTAAATATAAATCATACATGACAGAACTAGTCAACAATGTGTGAACAAACGCCTGTTGTTTATAAAAATGGTGATATTGTATGGGTTAAGCTAGGGTCATGTTGGTGGCCAGGCGAAGTTCAGGACTTGGACGATTTGCCTGCCGATTGGCTTAACGATTTTAAGAAACCACCGTTGGCTGCGATTAAATTTTTTGATGAAGATAACTAGTAAGTGTTACTTTTATAGTTTACAATATTGCTTCAGGAATTTGTAAACTTCCCCATGCTGTGATTCATTGTGTTTGTTTTTTTTTAAAATTAATCACCAGTTATCTTGAAACTGCAGCTGGGTGAAAGTACAGTGTAAAAAATAATCGATGTTAAGAAGAAGTTGACTTGGTAAATGATCTATTTTGATGTGTAAATTTGCATTATAAGTATGATTTGTAAATAAACGGGACCTTATTTAACTTTTTAACTTGCTTATTACCCCTAGACACTAATTTTCAACATAGTTTAGTACTTTTAGTTTAATTTAGTACTTCAAAGTTTAGTATCTTAACCCTCAACTGGTATGATGGTTTCTGAGTCACACAACTGGTATCGTTGGGTCAATGATGACCCAGCCCTATTTTTGGGAGTTGTTTAATTTTTGTTCGGTCTAAATGAACTGTGTATTCTATAGGTAATTACGTAAAACATTATAGAAAAAACTTGCAAAAATTTATTAAAACTCGTGAATAAAACTACAACCGAAAAAAAGAGCATTAAAAAAATTGCCATCAGCTTTTTTGGAACAAATAAAAATAACTTCTACTTAAAAAACAAATTAAACATTTAAAAACATTAAAATATGGTTGAAACTAAACACATATGTAAACAAAACATAATTGGAATTCAAAACTAAAATTCTAACAAGGGCTTTAACGTCCATTTTTGTAAACCAATTATTCAGCTTCATAACATTCATTACAATGATTTTGTTGGTGTAAATGTTGCTTACAAAATGTTTTTTTACATTTCATGCAAAACGTCGAGTGTTTACTGTCTATTGTACACTTTCTATTGTACTCGTTTTAGACATATTGAACGAGCGATACTTTTTGAATGTGGCAACACAACTGGTATTGTTGGGTCAAATTTGACCCAAACGGTCTACTCTCCAAACTAGGAACGATAACTGAGACACTCGTACAGTGGAAGGAACTACCTAACACGCTCGACGAATACCTGGAGTTGCAGAAAATTATCTCCTCCACTTACCTAGATATACGCGATTAAAAATGCCGTGGATCAGCATAGACCCAACAATACCAGTTGGGAGTTAAAATAGGCTACGATGGAAAGCATTTCTAATGGTTTTATTCCACTACAAAAAAAATAGTTTTAAGTGAAATATTTATTCAATAATTATTTCATTTTATCTACATTTTAATAAATTCATTAATCATAATGTATTTCTCTTGATAGACCATTTTGTTTCAAGTATCTTGCTTTATATCTTAAAATTGCTGAAAATTTTACTCTTGTTTTAATAAAACTTAAGAATGTTATCCAATACTACACTGAGTAATTCTTGTTTTATGTCATTTACTTTCAGAATTCATGAAAAAAGAATGTGATTTACTCATTAGAATATTGTGTAAAATGAAAAAGAGTTTGGGAATCTCCGAATCATAGTTTTAATTTTTCACGATGTTCCAATGAATAAACTCAATTTCGTTTTAGTGTTTGCTATTTTTGCAAGTTTTGTATAATTTTGGAAGTAATTCACATAAAACATTACTGCTGATGTCTATTCACTTGTTAGTACTAACAGAGGCTTTTCATTAGTTAATAGTTTTAAACGCTTGATTTAAATTTTTATAAAACTTAGACTCAGATAGACAGTTAAGACTTTTTGTGATTAAAAGAAACCTGAAGGTAATTATTTAATAGAAATAAACATTGACAATCTTTTTTCTTTTAGTGAATACGTAAAGAGTATTGATAAAATATACTCTTATAATTGCAGCAGAAAAAATGAATTTATCAAGAAAGGGTTAGGTAAGTCACAATTTATATTAAATAAATTGAATTTGATGAGAACTTGTAATTCAGACTTACAATATTTGATCCTAATGGTAATTTAACTTCAACAACTGATTATTTAAACAATTTAATTTTTCTTTATGCTGGTTGCTTTCTTACAAAAAATTTGTTTCTAGATTTACATAAAGCTAAAAATTCTTTTATGAAAAAATTTCCCGATGACGTGGCTACGGCTGAAAAGAAAACAAATGGAGATCCAAACATCATTAGTGATCCTATGTTCACTACAGAAAAGAAACCTAACTATGCATCCATTTTATTTGGATCCAGTCCAAAAACAAGAAAGACCCCAAGAAAATCAACCGGAAGTAGTAAAAAATCACTAAGTTCAAGTAAGTTCTGTGTAATTCAGTAAAACACCAAACATTCCAGATACCAGAAATTATGATCAAACTTGAAAATTATCAGCGTTTTTCTTTTGTCATCATGCATGTGCACATGGTGCTGAATAATCTTACCACAAAGAAAATACCAAGTTGTAAACAAGTTGATAAATGAAAGTATTTAATAAAAATAATAGAAGCGTTGCCAATTAAACCAGTATCCAGTATCATGCAATGTTGATGTTAAAAATCGCGAAAGTAAACAAAGAAAATATAACTCATTTTGATAAATAAACCATTCTGTATTTTTGTCATCCGTACTTTATTATTCCTTAAATTTTTATGACGTACATATTGACAATTTTTCTAATGGCAAACTCCCATTTCTGAAGTGCCATTTAAAAAGGGAACATTTGACTTCATGTGAAATAACAGAAATTATGTTGTTACTACAATAAAAATTTAGAGTTGACAAAGAGGTCTCGAGGACTTCAATTTGAAGGGGTTATTCTATTGCGACCATTTTAAAAAACTTAATATATTTCTTCGCTTTAATGCATAGTTTATTAACATCTTAAAAGCAATGTGTAAAAGTCTGATAGAATTTCAAACGAACCAAGAAGTAGGCAATAAATTGGTAAAATTATGCTCACATTTTAACTAGGTAACTATGATTAAACCAAAGTGCTTAGTTACATTGTAGTAAGGTAGCGGGAAAAGTCCACTTAATGGATCAGGAATCGCACATTAACAATCCTGATTTTCTAAGAAAAAAATTAATTAAATATGTTTGTTTACAAAACTACATTTCTTTAACGGTATACACGATTTTTCAAATATATATTCAGAGAATAGTAGTTTTGATTTTACCCACAATTTTGTTGATTTTTTCCGTTAATTTTTTATTCAAAAAATAGTACTTGCAGAAAAAAATGCAATTTCTAAATTCAAAACTAATTTATCAACTAAAATGAAAATAGATAAAAAGCTCCGATACGCTATAACCAATGTACTGGAATTAGAAAACATGTTTTTTTTTCGGATCAGCCAAATGGCCTAAATCATATAAACCAGCGTTTCCCAAACTTTTTTGACCGCGACCCGGTACGAGGTTTTAAAATGTTTCGCGACCCACCTTAGGGGCCGTTCATGTATTACGTAAGACGTTTAGGGGGAGGGGGGGGTAGCTGACATCTTATTTTTTCTTACTCGGGGGAAGGGGGGTCAAGACAATTTCTTACGTAAGATTTTATTTTTTTAATTAAATTTCAAAATTTGAGAATTATTTCATTTAATTTAGGTGCTGTTGGTATTAATGTTAATGTGAAACACAATACTATTAATTATTTACGTTCGAATTCGTAGCACGAATTTATTCACCTGAAATCGACAAATTTCCTATAGAGATTCGGAAAGCTGAACGTTTTTATAGTAGAATTGAAAAATACATATTTTAATAATTTTTGGTTACTCTCTCTAAAAGAGTCTATTATATGATAAAGTCTATTAATATTATATACTCTATTCTATATATTATAAAAAATATGTAAAAAAAATTTTTATTATAAAAAAGTCAGGTCAAAATCGAACGTCATTGAAATTTCAAAAATGTGCTCTATTTAACAATGCTGGCGCTCAGCAACAAACTATTAGACTTATTAGTTAGAGAAAAATAACTTACTTAAGATAGAAGTTGTAGTAAATTTTATTCTCTGTAAGATTTATAGAAGTCATTTTCGTCCTAAAGTCAACTGGTAAGGAAATATTGCGAAGAAACATTTTGTTTTCGCCATTTTTTAAAAAATGGCGGCACTTCTGGACGGTCTCCGAGGTCGCCAACTCAGGGTTTTTATTAGGACCGAAATCTTAAAACATATCCAAAAATCAGAACCCTCTGACCATTTTTAGGAAACTCTTCTTTTCATGATTTCGAGGATGTTATAAAAATATTTCAAGTGTTTTTAATTTTTTTAATGAGTTATATGATAACTAGAGTCCGGATTTATATGCGGTAAAAAACATCAATATAAGTATTTTATATGCGGTTAAAATGAGTCGATATATGCGGTAATATTGCTGAAATTTGGATAATATGCGGTTAAATGAAAACAAAGGAATATAATGCTATTGTTTACATATTATTTACATATATAATTATTAATTTAGGAATTCGCAGAAATATTATTTATTGAAATCAACGTCGCTAAATTTTCTGGATCGGACAGGTTAAGATTAGTTTAGAAGTTACAAAAAGATGGTAATGTTTTTCAGACCCCAATAAATAAGAAGTGATAATACAATTATTTTTAATTTATTGATTTAAAAGGTTTCAGACGTGGTAATGCGTTATTTTTTTTAAATGGAACATGTTGCAAGGGATAGAAATGGTCCAGAAAACGTGTACCTATAAATAAATGTGTTTGACAAGGTTGGATTTTGTACCACATTTTTAACATTAGAATTTTATTTTAAAAAACTTGCACCTACATAATATAATCTATATAGATATATAAATATGGATGTATGTATGTTCCCTATGGACTCCTAGACCGTTTGACCGATCGGAACCAAATTTGGCACAATTATTATGTAGGTTCCTACGCATGTTTTTGTATTGAAATAGTGCAAAAATTCGCAAAGGAAAGGAAAGTTGATTTTGAGTAGCCTGAAATCAAAATCAACTTAAGAGAGCGCTGCGGAAAGAGAGAGAGGGAAGCAGTAGATATGATGAATAGACAAACTATTTTAACCGAGATCCAACTAACTTCGTTAGAAATGCAACAGAACTCTGCTCACCATTTCAAAAAAATCGTTCAAAACAAGAAAAAATTATTATTATTTTCGGACGCAGTATATCTTCTAGAAAAATGCATATAATTCTACCAAATTTTTTTTCAAATTAGGTCAAGCATTTGTCCTGGATGTGAAACACTTTTCAAGTTTGTAATTATAACTGTAATGATTATAAAAATTATTGCACGGTCACATTTTTGCCCTGTGAAATAGAGCATCTTTACAGCAAAAATTTCAATATTACTAATTGGAATTAAAAATTTATCAGATCCAAGGGCCAAGTTTTAGCTTTACAATGATCATAAAATGGTTGCCTAAAAGTGCATACTGTTTTACCTAGTGCGTCCGCAATCTCGACAAATTTCCCATATTATATTAAACACTGCCAGGACGGCAGCCTTAAGTGTTTTTAATTTTTTTAATGAGTTATATGATATAACAATATAGCTGAAATAGAAATTTGTTTAAAAATATTTTGCCGAAAAACATAATTTTCACTCCTTCATAAAAAAATTTCAACTGCAGACGAAGAATTCGATAAGAAGCTCAGGGTTCCTAGAGGACGTTTTTTATTATACAATTACCTAACGAAATCCGTCGAAAAATCGCAGAAGACCGATTTTGGATTTTTTTTACAATTTTCTTACACTATAAAGTAATTTGTGTGAATAACATTTTTTTTAATATAAAATAAACATATCTTCGTTAATTTCACTTTTAATGTTTAATATTATCTGACTTCTCATTGGGTAATAATTATTTATCTTACGTAAGATTAGTGAGGGGGGGAGGGGGTATACATTTTCTTATTTTTTCTTACTAGGGGGAGGGGGGGAGTCTAAAAGTAGGAAAAAACGTCTTACGTAATACATGAACGGCCCCTTATGAAAAAAAACATTTATTTACAAAACAAATTTTATTTTTTAATAAAAATCAAGTTATTTGTTTGTTTATTTCATACACAAAAATTGCAAAATAATTATATATATAACAAAAACATAAGTAATTAAAAAACCATTATCTTCATTTAAAACTTTAGTAAATGAAGTATACTTTGTTTACAATTTTTGCCGCGACCCAGCAGAATTTTTCTGCGACCCGGTGCCGGGTCGCGACCCACACTTTGGGAAACGCTGATATAAACCAATCCGACCGCGCGGAACAGCCACGTTGTGCGCTAAGTCACGCAACTTCTACAGTTATGAATATTTTATTAATAAAATTTTAAATTTGTACTTCCTAAGATTGATATTAACGAATACCCAAAAATCAATAAAATCACATTTATAGTTCATACGGAATTAATTCTCAAAATTTATACACTGTTAAGGTTGTTCACAGTAGGATAACCTATTAATTTAAGAATTAAATTAAAATTTTTTAAAAAAAGTTGTTATTAGCATCTATTAATTTCTGTATTCTACATGTAGAAAATAGAAAATCTTCGCGTTTCAATGGTACTATCAAAACCGGAGATTGGTTGCCATTAAAAAATTTTTTTTGTACTACATGATAAAATGCACATAAAATACATGGGCTGGCATAAGCAGTTTAGTATATTGGGTAGTGAACGAGGATATTTCAAGTTGCTATCTAGAGTTAAAATTCAAGATTTTAATTTTTTAATTTAAGAAAATTTTAAGTATTCTCATCCACTACCAAATATATTAAATTACTTACATCAGCCCATGTTGCTTACTACTTTTAGTTGCAAAATTTGTTTTAGTGTAAAGAAAAGATTTAGAAATCGATATATCATAGTGATTGTTTTCATTCGCTTTGTGATGATTGTAGAAATAATATTGTGCTTCGTTAGATTTAGTAATTTGTGTTTTGTCATTGTTTTGCAGAAATTGACGAAAATTTAAATAATCGGGCAAAACTTCCAGAACGTCCTTGTTTAAAAATCAAATAATAGTTGTAATGGGGATATAGGCTATGTGCAAGTGATTTGAATTTTTAAAAATTCGATGCCAGCGATTACGGTGGCGAAATATGGCACTTTTCATGGTACAGATTGTGACAGTGTTTATGGATTGTGGTATTATTAAATGATTTTTACGTTATAAAACGAGAAATTTAATTCAATTTGTGGAGTGTATTAGTACATTAGTTGAAATTATTGGATTATCAATTTTATTTTGCGCGGTTTTTTGCGATACCTCTAATGCTAATCTTACTTCACGTTCTTCTTTATTTCTGCACTCTTCTTTTATTATGTCCCCAGCAGACGATTGAAATCCTGCAAAGTCTTCAGGGCTAAAAATTCTAGCTGGCCGTTCAATTTTTCTTTCCATTCTCTTCGGAAATAATTCGGAAACTTCCATTCCTTTGGAATACATTTCTTTTCCCAATTGGATTGTTGATGGCTTACCCCATTCTTGTTCCACACTTGTCTTTGATTTGCTTTCATCTGTGTTAATATAATAAATCAAAGCATAAATATGTTTACATTTCTCCAGCGCTTTCGCCATACAGGTACATTTTGCGGCTATCACTTGGCGATATTCGTTAATTTCTAATTTCACATTGTACGGCGGTGATGTAACTGATGTTTGTCGTATCACGAAACCATCAATTTCGTGTTTTCCATCTTTTCTAACTTCTTTTACGTAGTTTACATGATGAGATTCAACTAACGCTATTCCTTTTTTTTACAATTTGCGAATTTAAATGAAAATTACTTGTAATTTTAGAAAAACCACACTTAAGAACAAAATCCATGCTTTTAAACTATACTAACCTGCTGCAAAAAATATTCACTAAAATGTTACTACATTAAATTTACTTCAAATTCATTTATATTCTAATTAATTTCAAAATTTTATATTGGTAAATGACAGGTACACCATGAAAAGTGCCGGCGCGCCCAACCAGGGGGCGCTAGTTTTGAACTTGCACATAGCCTTATAGGCTATGTGCAATGAAACAATTGTTTACCCTATTGTCGACGTTTCGCCGCCACTCACGACTTCATCAGGACTAAAAATTTTCTTTATTTCGAAAAAATCATGAATAATATACGCAATTTGTTCACCTTAGAACAACAACTTGCCAACATTACCAACGAAGAGAGTCATGCAAGCAAACATCATCGGAACAATACATAATCAGCATTACAAAAACCCTCACAATTACACGTTAGAAAAAACTTCTACTAACACATTAAAATATTTAAATAATAATAAAAACCTTTTGTAAAGTGAAAACACTTAACAAGTCGCAAGTTAAAATTACCAAAAATATAAAATTATAACAACTATCTACGATGACTTATCTAAACTAATCATGCAATAAAACAAAATGAAACAAAGTAAAATTTGCATGTTCACGAATAAATTACCAATTTCTTTACTAAAATATAACTCCACACATACATTGTCCAAATAAAAACAATTCAACGCCCCCTACAAAAATCATCAACAAAAACTTAACTAATAATCACTTCAATAGGTCGCTATAAATTAAACTCAGCTTCTGGGTGTCTTCTCTAAAATTCACACATTTATTCCTACTTATGTGGCTCACTTATGTTTCTCTTCAATCTACCATTTTCATTATCTAATATTTTTATGTTTTTAAAATTAAAATCGTGTCGAGTTTGTAGATGTAGATGATGTACCACAAGTGCTGTGTTCTTCTCTATCTTGTAGCTGTTATTCAGTGTTGCTTGATCCCCATCTCTTTCTCTCAAATTGTTGTCTTTTATCGCTTTTTTGCAATCTCTTTGATGTTGTTTCTTTCTCTCTCCGAGAAACTGCAAAGTTTGCCCTACTTAGCAACGGTCACATCCCATACAAGGTATCTTATACACAAGTTCTGATCTTTTTTCTTTTTCTACCTTGTTTTTCAGTTCTGTGTATAGACTATAATTGTTTTGTAGAGTGTAAACTCCCCAATCTGCAATAAGGTTTCATTATTTTGCTGATTCTTTCTGTAAAACCTTTTATGTAAGGGAATTTCATGAACTTATTGATCTCTTGTATATCTTCATCTGTTCTCCCAGTATTCTTATTTCTACACAGTCTCTCATTCATTGCTGATCTCCACTGTCTCTCTATGTACCATATAGGGTACCCATTCATGATTTTTTCTAAATAAAGGAAAACTAGTTCTGATGAAGCCGTGAGTGGCGGCGTAACGTCGACAATAAGGTAAACAATTGTTTCATTTTACCTGTCCTATATCCCCATTACAACTATTATTTGATTTATATAATCATTAGTTTTCACCAATTTTAAACCTTGAAGCATGCAAATATGAAAAGAAATTCTGATTTAACCATAGAAACATTGCGTACATCGAAAATTAGGATTCGGAGGTTTCCCAAACTCAAATTTTAAGTTGACTTGATATTGTAATTGAAGGGGATATTGTCGAAACGTGATAAGCCACAAAAGGGCCAGTTTACGAAAATTAATGTTACAAGTTTTGAACAATTCACTAAATTCTAGGGTTTTGTATTTTACTTCCAAAATATTTTTATTGTTAAGACCATTTCGGCAATAGTTATTGGAAGGTAAGAAAAAATCAATGGTTGACATTGACTACAAAATTACTAAAACTTGCTTTGAGGTTTCTTGTAATTTCCTATACATTACTCGGCACTAGGGGTGCGCGATTATGGAATTTCATAATCGATTATCGATTATAAAAAATAATCGATTTTTTTCGATTAATCGATTATTAAAAATAATCGATTATTCATAATCGACTATGAGTTCATAATCGATTATGAACTCGTAATCGATTATGAACTCGTAATCGATTATGAACTTGTAATCGATTATGAACTCATAATCGATTATGGACTCATAATCGATTATGAACCCATAATCGATTATGAATTCATAATCGATTATGGACTCAATCGATTATGAACCCATAATCGATTATGAATTCATAATCGATTATGAATTCATAATCGATTATGGACTCATAATCGATTATGAACTCATAGTCGATTATGAACTCATAGTCGATTATGAACTTATAACTATTATAACTATAATAGGAGGGCTATTAAGGGTTACTAAATTACTATATAATTTATTATTTTGCTAATTGTGTTACGGTGGTGCTAATAAGAAGTGTTGTTAAGCACCAGTTGATAACACATTACGGTCCGGTATCAATCTGTAATAACTTACCTGCGTAGCCGATTATAATGTTACTTACAGGTGTGTTGATGAGAATTTACGACTCCTTCATAAAAACGCTGATTAAATCTGAAGTACCAAATATTTTGTTTTTAAATTTTAACTGAATGTTACTATTGTATTATGCATTATGTAATTAATTTATTGTTAACAATAATCCATCTAAAAGGCTTCTAATTAAAATTCATTTTGTAAAAGTATACACTTTCACTCAAAATATCGGACAAATAATTTAAATCCATATTGATGAAAAAGGGTTGCAATCTTTAATTGAAAAGCAAAAAAATATTTTTTAAAAACTATCAAATTTATAAACAAAAATACCTAAAAGTTGAATATTTTGAATCCAAATATGGATTTGCCATTCAACTTTTAGGTATTTTTGTTTATAAAATTGATAGTTTTTAAAAAATATTTTTTTGCTTTTCAATTAAAGATTGCAACCCTTTTTCATCAATATGGATTTAAATTATTTGTCCGATATTTTGAGTGAAAGTGTATACTTTTACAAAATGAATTTTAATTAGAAGCCTTTTAGATGGATTATTGTTAACAATAAATTAATTACATAATGCATAATACAATAGTAACATTCAGTTAAAATTTAAAAACAAAATATTTGGTACTTCAGATTTAATCAGCGTTTTTATGAAGGAGTCGTAAATTCTCATCAACACACCTGTAAGTAACATTATAATCGGCTACGCAGGTAAGTTATTACAGATTGATACCGGACCGTAATGTGTTATATCAACTGGTGCTTAACAACACTTCTTATTAGCACCATCGTAACACAATTAGCAAAATAATAAATTATATAGTAATTTAGTAACCCTTAATAGCCCTACCTATTATAGTTATAAGTTCATAATCGACTATGAGTTCATAATCGACTATGAGTTCATAATCGACTATGAGTTCATAATCGATTATGAGTCCATAATCGATTATGAATTCATAATCGATTATGGGTTCATAATCGATTATGAGTCTATAATCGATTATGAATTCATAATAATCGATTATGGGTTCATAATCGATTATGAGTCCATAATCGATTATGAGTTCATAATCGATTACAAGTTCATAATCGATTACGAGTTCATAATCGATTATGAACTCATAGTCGATTATGAATAATCGATTATTTCAATAATCGATTAATCGATTATTATAAAATATCATAATCGATTATGAAATAATCGATTATTCGAATTACGTAATCGATTAATCGATTATATGCGCACCCCTACTCGGCACATAGTCTTTATTTGCAATCATATTATCACAGGATTCATTTCTATCGCCACTAAAAATCCGTATTTTATCACTTTTCATTCATAGTAACACCTAATGCAATCACTGGCCATTTTTAGTGGCTTATGACGTTTTATTTTGCAATTTGGCAATGGTTTCTTAATATCAAATCGCAGAAAAAAAAATTTTTTTTGCATAACTTTACATAATTTCAAACTAATATTTTATTAGTTACCTCTATCGACTAAAAAGTCAATCTACAGAACCTACAATTATTGTTGATCATTTTTGCATGTAAAAACCCTTTAAAACGGATAACATATTCACAGCGAAAACCAAGTAACTCGCGTTATAAAGTTTTTCAATTTTATTTTGAAAGGTTTTTCAAAATATTCCGTGGATGGGTTGTTGACACTATTCTTCAATGCCAAATCAGTTAAATCTAATTTTTGAAAATATGTAACTTATCACTTCTGGGTTGTCTACCAATAAATCTTTCAATTATAGGCAAGTCGACAATGCATTCAAAAATGGCTATTGCATAAAAAAATGGGGGCAAGCTGGAATAAATTTTATTCAGTTTATTAGGACCCCTAAACATACGTATTAATTTTGCACCCTCTAGCGACCTCGGATTTCGTCGCCACAGAGGAAAAACCACGCGAAGAATGACATTTTTACGAATATTCGTGAAGTTACTGAAAGTAAAGTATACTAAATTTTATAGAGAAAAACTCCTATACTTTTTTCTTATAAATAAATGTTACGTAGTTACAACCATTAGAACTTGTGGTATGTCTTCAAAATTCTTTATTTGTTAATGCCATTAATGGATATTCCGCACATCCAAAAATATGTTTAACGATAGTCTTTAAACCATTTTAACCGATTAATATTTATATCCACCATGATCCTCCTCAATCTATCTGCAAAAGATAGGTAATGAGTTACTATGAAAAGAAGAGCGAGGCACCAGAAATTTCCGACCCATCACATATAACGGGTCTGCCTATTATTAGTATATTCTTAAAAGAGGTGCGAATTAAGGCCCTCCTATAGGTGAAATTATATTGCAGAATCATAAATGTTAATGTTATTGCAGAGAAGTTGAGTTCCTATGCGATTAAACATTACCCATATCACAACATTTGCAAATATTCAGTCTAAATTCAATAGTCCCATAAGCTTGAGACATAATTTCTATAAAATGTCATCCTGAGGCAAAAAATACGGAACAATTATTTTACTGCATTTAGCTTTTATTTTATTCTCTTTATTAGAACCTCTGCAAAGATATACTAATTTTGCACCATCTAGCGATCCCGGATTTCGCCGCCATAGAGGAAAAACCACGTGAAGAATGATATTTTTACAAATATTCACAAATATCTCGGTTTCAGTGCACTTTAGAGCAAAATGTTAAGTTATTGAAAATAAAGTACACTAAATTGTCTAGAGAAAAGGTCTGCAATTTTTTTTGCAATTAATTGAACGGTTACGGAATTACAAACCATCAAAACGGGAACAAAACTATCTACTTAAAATTATCATTAATGAAAATATTTTGAGGAACACAGAACAATGGAAATTATATACCCTGCGTTCTGATGGCTGTAGCTCCGTAACCGTTCGATTAGAAAAAAAAATAGAAGACCTTTCCTCTGTACAATTTGGTGTACTTTATTTTCAATACCATAATATTTTGCCCTGAAGTGCACTGTAACCGAGATATTCACAAATCTTGGAAAAAAATGTCATTCTTCGCGTAGTTTTTCCTCTGTGGAGGCGAAATCCGGGGTCGCTAGAGGGTGCAAAATTAGTATATCTTTTTAGAAGTCCTAATAAAGAGAATAAAATTTATTCAAGCTTGCCCCCAATTTTTTACGAAAAAATAGCTCCTTACAAGCTAAATGCAGTAAAATAACTGTTCTGTATTTTTTGCCTTGGGATGGTATTTTATAGAAATTATACCTCATAAGTTCATGGGACTATTAAATTGCATAGGAACTCAATTTCTTTTCAATAATATTAGCATTCGCATCGCCTTTGAGAATATACTAATAATAGTCAGACTCGTTATAAGTATGTGATAGGTCGGAATTTTCTGATTCCTCCGTGTCTCGCGCCCTGCTCATGTTTTCGTAGTAACTCGCTACCTGTCCTTTGCAGATACCTTGAAGAGATTAAATATTAATCGGTTAAAATGGTTTAAAGACAATTGTTAGAGATATTTTTGGATGTGCGGAATATCCATTAATGGCAATAACAAATAAAGAATTTTGAAGACATACCACAAGTTCTGATGGTAGTAACTTCGTAATCGTTCGATTTACAAGAAAAAAGTATAAGAATTTTTCTATAGAAAATTTAGTGTGCTTTGCTTTCAGTAACTTCACATTTTGCTCTAAACTGCACTGAAGCTGAGGTATTCACGGATATTCGTAAAAATATCATTCTTCGCGTGTTTTTTCCTCTGTGACGGCGAAATCCGAGGTCGCTAGGGGGTGCAAAATTAGTACGTAATTTTAGAGAAATTTTATTTTTTGGAAATCGATTTTTCTTTCTGGAATCATAAATAAAAGTTATAAATATAATTATATATGTAGTAAAAAATTATAAAGGACTTAATTCTCCGCAATTTACATGATTTTGACTGAAAACGAATTTGTTCCTCTGGACTTAAAATTATTAAGGCTAGAACAACTTTTTGTTTAGTTTCACACACTTTTCTAATTATTTTAAATCTTATCTTATACTTTTTCTCGGTGAGATGCACCAAAACCGAATAAAAACTGATAACTTCAAAATATCATAAAAAACTAAAAAGTAATCAACTATAAAGTTCATAGTTAAGGTTAGATAAAGGTTAGGTTCATAAATTAAGGTTAGAAACTTTTTCATTTATCTGTTGCCACTTTCGTGTCGGATGGGCAAGTAAAATAGTCTATATCAAAATCCTAAAAATACGTTATTTTGACTCTTATTTTGAATCACCATAAACAAAAAACGAGGTTCTTGGCTAGGCTGTGCCTCGGAAACTATAACTTAAATAAATTTTATTTATATAATTTATAGTGCGTTTCTCTAAATATTACATTACAGACTGTCAAGATAACATTATATAGCTAACGGCGCTGTTATTTACAGCTTAACAGAGCTTTACCAAAATGTTAAACCTTTGAGAATTGCACTAGCTTATTCAAATCAGTCGAACTTATGCAAACCTATACAAATTAGCTTATACCTAATTTGAACACAGGGTGCTTAGAAAATGGCCAATAATAATTCAAGACTGTGATTAGACAGACAGATTGTCCGAGTCTGGTGTTGAAAACTTAAGGACTTTTTTCTGATGCAAAACTAAAAGGTTTAAACCATAAAAGTCGCATTTACATTACTATACAGACCCTATTTTCGCGACGTAATGACTGGACTATTTCTCAAATTAAAATTTTTTTTAATTTGGAATTTATTTATGTTGGTATTGTGCATTGACCTGCCCCGGCTAGTACATTTTTGTTTTTTGATTTACTGAAATAATCAGGGAAATTTTAAATTATAGTAACAGAAAACCTAGAAAAATTTAGTGAGAACCTTAAAAGAGTTTTTAACTGCAATAACATAAAATATTATTAGTATATGAATAATTTAGCCATAATCACTTAAAAAAATACTACAGATAGGTTGATTGATAGAATAAATAGGTACAACAATTTAAAGCAAAGTTTTTAAAATAGTGAACGAATGACCGAGTGGTTAGCTTGTTGGTTTCTCATGTCAAGATTCATGCGTTCTATTCCTATGCTGTACCATCTATATTTAAGATTTTTTACTCTCTAAATCGTCGTTGATACTGCAATAGGTCGTATGTCAAATAATGTAAATGTTCAGGAGAGCGGAAAAACAATTAAGCTTGCGCCTGGAACAACTAAAAATGCTTCTACTTGCGTAAATAATAACTCACCAATTTTTTTTATGAGATGACTACTTTTAAATAAAGCCATGATGTGACATGAAATTCCGCATACGATTAATTTGCAGTATCCAATTCCGCGCCGATATCGATATACGACAAATTTCAATATCGAAATATCTGCTTTCTGACTGGTTCATCACATACGAGGTTTTGCTGTGTCATAAAGTAGACTGCACTGATTACTTAGACACCAAAAACCGAAATTGCATTTTTGGTGACATACGACCTTTTGAAGTATCAACGACGAAATGTCTATCTACTGACCGCAGTTAGCTTGAACGCCTAAATGCTGTCCTGGTTTGAAATTGGCAGTTTAATTCCTAAGGTTCGGAATCTACATTTCAACACACAATGGATGCAAGCAGGAATATGCGGAAACTGTGTAAATGGCACAAAACCGGGAAAAAATTTATTTTGTTTTGTTAAATTAATAGTTTGTTAGGTTTGGTTACTATTTATTTCATTTTATAGGACTATTTGAACTATTGATTTTATGCTGCCAATGAATTACTAATTCAGCATTGCATTGTCTCTAAAATAATAATATGCAATTAACAGCCATAATTTATTAAGAGAGGGTTTCCTATTGATTGAAAATTTAAAATGAGCAATAAAAAGAGAAACAGAACTAGAATTTTAAATCAAATTGAATAAATTATCTTAAAATGATTCATCAAGTTGCATTACATTTAGAACAAACATTAATTAATTACTTCATAATAATAAATTCTAATTGATAATCTCGTAATCTGTTTTTAGCCATGGAATCGCCTGGTTCTTCTCCAAAAGTTACACCAACAAAATCAATTACACATCCTCGTTTTCTTGGTCGCGATGACCACGAAGTACGAATATTAGTCCAATCTCCTACTAGAGTAGAAAATACATTTCAAGATGATTCAAATTATAATTGTTCCACTTGTGGTTTTATGACATCTCGAATAGATGTAATTGTATTGCATAATAAGTCTCATATTCAAGGCGTTTACAGTACTCCAATATCTTCCACACGAAAATCTAAAAAAGCATCTCCTAAAAGAGGTAAAAAAGTTCTAAAAATGGCCAAATCAAAAACTTCATCGATTATGGAAGATTTGGCCCTAATTGAGAAGGGTTTGTTTTTGACTACCGAATCCAGTGATGATGAGGATGTAGAAGATTGGGATGACGAATTATTGCCTCCACGAAAACGACGAAAGGTTAAGCGTAAACCTAATAAGAAGGCATCCACTAAGAAAGACATTGCTTCGCCATCTAAAATAGATATTCGTAATAATTTGTTGGCAGAATGGGAAGAAGATAGTGAAATTGAAGTTGATGATAATCTTCCAATATTATCTGCTCCTGCTGAAGATTCCGATGCCTCTACTAATAAAGCCGATGAGTCCATTCAATCTACAGACACAAATAACGAAAGTACTAGTAATTTGGAGGCAAAGGAATCTAGTAAATCTTGTTTTGATTTTGAAGAGGAAGATAACGAAATTGTTGGTACTTCTGTTGGTAGGAAGATACCGCGTGTGCTTCCTCCAAGTAAATTATCACTATCGGAGGCCGAAAATGAAGATTCTGGTTTATCTGATATCATAAGTTGTCCTGCCGAACTAATAGAAGAAAAGGCTAAAGATGATAAAGTAAATCTTGAACAAGAAAACAATCCAGTTCAATCTAAAGATCCAGATGTTGAAGCTTTTAAAGATATATTAAGTGTAACTAATGTACCAAGTTTACCCGAAGTACCACATTCATTAAAATTTCAACAAAATTTTCATGATGCCAAAACCATAAAATTTCCCGATAAATCTTCAACAAATGAAGAATTAAATGCACCTACTAGTGATAATGATTTATCACAAAAGCAGCAAAGTTTTGAAGAGAGCACCGACGAGCTCGATACTAAAAGTTTTAAACCTAAAAAGAAATGCATCCATTCGTTAGAAATGGAAGTAGACGACGTGGTGCGACCTAGCATAGAAAAACTTACCGAAACTTTAAGTAAACAAGATGTGGAAGTAGAAATTACACCTATGGCCGATTTGAAAGATATTTCAGATAGGGATTCTCAAAATAAAGATTCAAGTAGAAGCGAATTAAAATTAGAAGTGAAAGATAAATTGGCAATTGTCAATAAATTTGGCTCCGACGATTCAATTGAAGTTTCCACACCTAATTTGAATAAATCTCCCGTGAAAGAATCGACAATGCTTTCTTCTAAGTTAATAAATCCTAAGAAACGCTTTGTTAAATCTTTTGAGGACTTTGAACAGCAACTTAATAATGAACAAAGGAAACTGTTGGAATCTGAAACGTCGTCTTCTGAAGAATTAAATACTCCCAAGGTACAACCAAAATTGACCGACGATACCGATATTGTTATGCCGCAAGAAAAACCTGTAGTAGACGATTTCGAAATAAAGGGAAGAGGTGTGGAATTTTCCAAACTAAAAACACAATTGAAATCTAAACTTGAAAATTCGGATAGTTATCAATCGAGTCCAACGGAAGTAATGAAACCAAGAAAGGAACGAACTTCAGAAAAACGTAAACACCGTGATCATTTTGAATATAAAACAAAAGCCAAGCAAGCTAAATTTTTGGATGCGATGTTGTATGATGATCATTCAACTGGAGAGGATAGTTTGCAAGAACTAATTGTTGCAGCGGATTCTCACACGCCATATGAAGTACAAGAGAAAGAAGATATAAAAATGTCAGAGGCTAGCGTAATGGATTCTCACACACCATATGAAGTACAAGAGAAAGAAGATATAAAAATGTCAGAGGCTAGCGTAATGGATTCTCACACACCATATGAAGTACAAGAGAAAGAAGATATAAAAATGTCAGAGGCTAGCGTAATGGATTCTCACACACCATATGAAGTACAAGAGAAAGAAGATATAAAAATGTCAGAGGCTAGCGTAATGGATTCTCACACACCATATGAAGTACAAGAGAAAGAAGATATAAAAATGTCAGAGGCTAGCGTAATGGATTCTCACACACCATATGATGTACAAGAGAAAGAAGATATAAAAATGTCAGAGGCTAGCATAATGGACGATATAAAATTTGAATATTCAGAAAATAGTTTTGAAGATAAAAATACAAGTGAAAATGTAAAATTGGAACTGGATGTGGAAAATTCAACACCAATTGAAAACTCCAACATATTGGAAACCTCTGAACCATCAATTGCTTTACAGACAAATGCGATGGATAACAAGGATTCAGATTTACTTAATACAACACAATCATCGGTTGTATTAAAATCAGATCAATTACTTAAAGAGGATTGTGAATTACAGACAACTGAAAGTACAGGAACCATTGCCGTCGATGAAACTATTTCCAATCCTGATTTTGATATTAAAAATGATTCCGACGATTTATCTGCATTAAGTGCTTTGGCAGCTGTTTCTGAATTAAGCACAACTTTAACTGTGCAAAATGAAGATTCTGAAGATAAAGCGAAAATAATAAACCAAGATCTCGGTTTAATTGAATCTGAGGAGTCTAAATTAGCTGAAGGAAATATGACATTCTTCACAGAAAATGATTTAGTAGATAGTCAAGTAGAAATTGTCAACCTTTCTCCGGTGAAGGAAAAATGCAAACCTGTTACTTTATCAAACTTTTCTGTAGATTTTACAGAGTCGGAGGAAAAAAGTATTTTGGAGAAAGCGCCACCTGTAAGCGAAGAAATCGGTAAAACTGATATTAAGTCAAAATTGAAAGGAAGCGGTAGTTTAACAAAAGAAAGCATTGTTGATTTCAAAAGTGAATTTCAGAGTAGCGACAGTTCTGCTTCCGAAGATAATATTTCCAATTTATCGCCGATATATACGCCAAGCACTGCAACAACCATCCCGGATTATGGTAATTCTAAACTCTTGGAGATTTTAAGTGAGGGAAAAGAACAAGATTTCCTTCAAAAATTAGCAAGTGAACGCTCTCACCCGAGGGTCGAACATATGTCGTCTTTATTTAATAAAGAATTTTCTAAAACTGTTCCAAGATGTGATTCTAAAAACACAAAATTTTTGATCAGGTCTAGCGCGGATAAATTAACGACGTCGTCGAATAAATCGGGAAAACCAATAATATTATCAAATAAGATTATTAAAAGTACGCCCGATATTGAAACTATATCTGTTCAAAAAATATCATCGAAAAAGACAAATCAAGGTTTCGATGATAACATTGATGCCTTTATTATTAAGAAGCCAATCAAGAGAACAATAGTACAAGAAGATGACAGCATTGCAAATATGCCCATAATAAAGAAACAGCCTGCATATCGCGGAAAAGCAAAAATTTTACAACAAACAATTATTAAGCCAACGGGAGATATCGTCGCTTCATCTATGAAAACTTCTAGTATAGACGATAACATGTTTGATATTAATTCGATGCCAATTGTTCTAGGCGATCAAATTCTTACCGAAGATTGCATCGAAAATATGCCAGTGGTTTTATCTGATTCGATACAATCTTCGACTACGAAAATTAATACTTCGTTGATAGCAAAACCACATGGCACCCAAATGAAATTGTTAAATAAACCAATCAGTTCGCCGAGTTCCAGTAAGGTTCTTTTAAAAACTTATGCTTCTCAAAAGGTGATCAAAAGTCCTAGAATTTATCAGCCAAATCCGACTAAACCGATAAAACCTGGTGCAACTTTAATTTCACGACCCAGTAAACCGGACAAATTCATTATAGTGCCGCCCTCTTCAAATAGCAATACACCGACGCCATCAAAATATACCGTGGGCAAGAAAACTATTATAAAGAAAGCACAACCGGTAGTTCCTGCTCAAGCAGGTTCAACGGCAAGAATTGCAAGTAGCGCTTCGGAACCTACTGGAAATAAAATAATGATAGTAACAAATCAGCAAGGACAACAGTCACGAGTATTATTAACACCGGCACAACAAAAACTTCTAGGCTACCAAACCACAGGTACGAAATTGGTAAAAAACACACTGAAGGGTAATATTTTACAAAAAACTACTCTTAAAGGTTCAACAAATCCTAAAGTATCGAGTGTATTATCTCATGCAATTATTAATTCTATGGGCAGTGTGGTATCTTCGCCAAATCAGAATTTAATATTATCCGACGGTCAGAAGTTGGTGCCTATAAGACCTCATCAAACAAAAATATCGAAAGCAGAAATATCGAAACCTGTAAAAAAAATTCAAATGCCTTCTCAAAAGGTGTTGTTGCAGGAAGGATATAATGCATTGAAGGGCCAACAGAAAACAATAGTTATCCAAAATAAGTTGGGACAAGTTATTAAAAAAATTCAAGGCTCCGAAGACACTCTCCTGGAACAACAAGTTGCTGAAAATTTGCAAGCTATTAAAGCTTCAGGTAGTTTTAGTACGGGTAAATCTAAACCGGAAGCTATCGGTGCATCTAAAAGTAGACCTCCACTGATCAAACGACCTTCCTATTTTAAAAGAGTGTCAAGTGCAGAAATTCCAACAAAAAGTACCCCCCCTAAAGTGCAAACAGTTCCAACTGCAAATATTATTAAACAAAAAGTTGAAACCTCGTTGCCTCCATTGACTCCTATATCGCCGAAGAAACTCGATTTTCCTCAACCACCGTCAAAAATTGAAGAGATTAAAATTGAACCGACAAGTGAGGGTTCCTCGAAACAAGAACAAGTTCAACAAAAACCTCCAAACCAGTTAATAATCCAAGATGCTTTAGGAAATCAAACAACAATAACCGAGGGGCAAATATTGGCTTTACCTAGTGGTGAGACAATCGATGGTCAACCTCAGTCTTACATGTTGGTCACACTAGATGAATCTGGAAATCTTGCACCACTAAACAACGAAGCTTTACTTTCTTTGGATCCAAACTTGTGTTTGGGTGGTGATCTTAGTAACATGGTTTTACAAATTGACGATGGATCAGTATCCACTAAAAAAGATTCCATTCAGCCCGAAGAAGAATTGCTTACCAAGAAGACTTTGCAAGAAACACCTAGTTTTGAAAATAAAAATGTTAAAATTGAGCAAGTTTCTGATAATAGCGAAAAACTTACTCCAACCACTAAAGAATTAACATGCTTGGACAATATATCCCAAAACTTGAAAGCTGATAATCTAGGTGAAAGTGTGTTATCGACCTACGAATCGACTGCAGAAACACCACAAGCAAGTTTAGACAGTGTGCAAACTGTTACTTGTAATATAGGCAGCGATCCTAACCAGCAATTAATAATAACGGGTGATCCTGTTAGTACTCAAAAGTTTATCGAGTCCTTAACGGAAGGTAATCAAGATCTTGCTAATTTGTTAGCTAGTGCCGAAGGAAATATTTTGATTCACACCGATGAACAACAAATTCTCATCAATACGGATGCTAACAATCAAATTTTACTGCCCATGAATACGGATAATTTAAACGTATCCGAAAGTCACGGTAATCCAATGTTTGCTACACAATCGAATAAGAATCAGGATATTTTAGCAGCTGCTCTAGCCGATACCGACGTTTTTCAATCTGAACCTTCAACTCATACTAAGATTGTACAATCGCAGTTAAGTCCCAGCGGAGGATTATATCCGTCTGGTGTTGCCAATGTCTTGGGCACCACTTTGAGTTTAAGTTCACCTATAATGACACCACTGGAAGTTCCTAGTTGTAATAATAAGAAAATCCCCGACGAGGAATCCAATTTACTTATTACAGAAGTACCTAAAAATGTGGATCTGCCTATTACTATTACAGATCCTAATATTTCCCAAACTGTTGCTCAACAACGAGTTGCATCCTTGATTGTTAACGAATTGACGAATAATTTAGATTTACCACTCAACATCACAGAATCGGGAGTGCCTCTAACTTCTGCCGAACTGAATAGTCCCTCGTTTGTATATTCGTTACCTTCTTTGGATGATTCGGTAGATATTCACCAGAAAGCATTTAGCGAACCGATTTCTATGCCGCTATTAACCGAAGACCATCACGATGCAGTTCACGAAGAATTGTCATCTGGTAACACAAATTTAGAATTAAACTCACCTGACACGGAAAGCAATTTATTACTATCTGTTTCAACTTCCGAGAAAGAAGAAAACGTACAATCCACTGGTGAGTCGTTTCTGACATTAGAAACCGAAGGTTTGTGCACATTAGGAGGTGCCATGTGTAGTTCGTTGAGCGAACCGCCACCAGACATGTTTGATTTGTCTCTGGTTACTAGCAGTAATTATGTAACTGAAAGTGAACTCAAAGAGCACTCGACTGAAAGTACTACTACCACTATAACGTGTAGCATATCGGATAATATTACTACGTTGTCGAGTCAACAGGAATCGCCTAAATCTAGCATAGAAGTATCGAGTAACGATCAAACTAACGAATTAGATACATATGACAGTGAAAGTAGAAATGTTTCAACGCCGTTGTCAAGTTTACCACTAAATTCTGAATCAAATTCTCCTGCAGTAAATTTAGATGAAAATTCGTGTGAAATACCGGTTCAACCTCAAATTGTTGCAGATCTTAACTTACCCACGTTTGAAAATAATGAAACGGCAGATGCAACATATTTTTCTTCAAACAAACGATTAAGTACGGAATCAAAATTTGAAAATGAAGAAAAAGAAGCAAAATTGGACTGAACTTGTATTAAGTAATAGTGTATTTGTATATAAATTGTATAAACTGTCGCAAGAAAATTTGAAATAACAATAATGTATTTGAAAATAATTGTTAGTTTATCTTCGATTAATTTTATCTAATTAAGTATGTATATATACAAAATATTGTGTATGTGGTGTACATAATTTGAGTTTCTTTATTGAGAAATTATCATACAATAACGTCTTACACAGTTGAGGTATTTCATTTAATGAATTTGCTTTTTACTTATACTTGATAAGATATGTTTTTGGGAGCACATTTGTGTAGAATTATTTTAAATATGTGTATAGAATAGCCAGAAAAGATGTATTTTGTGTGATCAATTATTTCAAGTGTTTGGTAACGGTATAAATGATTATTATTTGTTAGTTTTTACATAGTTAAGTTTAAACAAATTGTCTATTAGAAAATCGATTTTAATTTTATGTAATTTTATTATAATATATCGATACCTCTCATTGATATTTCAAACGCGTTATTTTCAAATATTTTTAATGGTTATTCCTAGCATTGACTTGATGGGAACACTGCTGAAACTACGGATTGAAAAACTAGTTTTATCTAAAAGTGCTGTTGCTGCATGCAGATGGAACTGCGAGAAATGGCCGACCATTTGGACTATTATAAACCAAATTCATATGTAAAATATACCGGGTGTTCATTTTAAAACTTCCAGCAATTAATATCTCAAAAACCAAAAGTCAGATGAAAAAATGTTTCGGACAAAAGTTGTATGATAGCGAGGGGGAAAGAATATGGCATAATTGTTTTTTTTAATTTATTGACCTTTTCAAGGTCAACTTTGTTTTTTTTAATGGCACCTTATATTTTTTTTAGCAGATTCATATTTTGCATGAATAAATAAACAACTTTTGTTGGAAATTGTTTTTTATCCGACAGGCTTTTCGAGTAAGATGCGTTGAAAAAGTTAGAAGCGAGTTTCAACAAAGGCTGTATCATTGTTTAGCTGTAAATGGGGAACATTTTGAAAACTTGTTATGAAAACACTCGTTTACAAACATTTTTTCCACTGTTTAATACTAATAAATAGCCTTCTAAAACTTGTAAATATTAAATTTTGATTAACAATGTTGATTATTTATTTTGTTTCAACGCATCTTACTCGAAACGCCTGTCGGATAAAAAAAATTTTCCAACAAAAGTTGTTTATTTATTCATGCAAAATATGAATCTGCTAAAAAAATATAAGGTGCCATTTAAAAAAACAAAGTTGACCTTCAAATGACCTTGAAAAGGTCAATAAATTAAAAAAACAATTATGCCATATTCTTTCCCCCTCGCTATCATACAACTTTTGTCCGAAACATTTTTTCATCTGACTTTTGGTTTTTGAGATATTAATTGCTGGAAGTTATTTATGGCTAAAAAACTTCCCTGATGGAGTAGGCTGAGTAAAAATCGTCTATTCCCGTGGTTCGGAATCCACGTTAAGCTGTAGGTCCTCTGTGCTCGTCAAACATTTTCAACGCGCAACGAGCAGAGATAGGGAGGTATTGGGAAAATGTCGAAAGACGTTCAAAACCGAATATACATACAATTGCTGGAAGTTTTAAAATGAGCACCCGGTATGTTTTTGGTCTTGTGGTTGATAAACAACTGCTGGTTGCTAATTTTTGTTGGATTTCTTTTTCAAATCCAACATTGAAATTTTGTATCAAGATTAAACCTTTCCCAAAGGAAACTATAGAGTAACTCCATTGAAAAAGAAGGGAGCGTAGCAGACCCAAAAATGTATATAGGCGACCGTAGCTCCCGCCGTTAAATAAACAACATTGAAACCTAGAATTAAGTTGAACATTTTATTTGAGCGATGGTTCCAAAATATGATTTTTTTATTGCTTGATAAGTTGATGTAATTAAAAAAAATTAAATTCTTTGAAAAATTCTTATTTGTGATTGTATATGCAGTTTTTTTTATTAGGAATAAGTTTTATATTTCACAATATTGTTAATTAAGATTTCGAACCAACTGCAAAATCTTTGAATCTGATATAGTGCAGATTTCAAGCTACAGTCACACCTGCATAAGCCGGAACTGCTTAGGTTCAATAAATTTCTGTGGTAGGCAAGATTTTGGTTTACCCAGGTTTGACTATTATGCTTTAATATGTAAAAATTATACATAATATGTGTGTATGTATGTACATGCAAATCGGCAAAAAACGCTTTTTTAAAAGTTTTTTTGCCTATTTTTTATTTTCTTGTAAAAATGAAGTTAATATTTGTTGGCTCTGGTGCATTTTTTTGAAAAAGATTTCTGCATAATATAATTCATAATTTCAATCAGTGTCTTACCTAGAGCTCTACCTAAAAATTAACATTTAAAAGTAATTAGGTGACTAATCAAATACAGGTCAATGGTAAAGCCTTGTATACCATATCGTCGCCTCAAAGCGAATACACCCCATTTCGCCGCCTATGCATTAAATTAATGTTTTTTGGGAAAATCAAGAGCATAGGACAAACAATCACGTGAAGGTTGGCACAACCGCTTTAATAGGTTGGCCAAGAAATGTCATCCCAATATTGAGGTGATGGAGAGCAAGAAAAAATAGAACGTGACTTGGTTGCAATTGCCAATGGTAAACCAAGAACACGTAAGCGACCAGAATATATTCGCAACAATGAACGTATCCAGAACTTGCAACAACTTGTGTTGAATAATGAAATTCAGTGGATTGAATATTTGGACGGTGTTAGTCACATTTATGGACATTTGAATTAATTACTGTAACTAAACTGTAAATTTATTATTTTAAATAAATCAAATTAAATTGGCGGCGAAATGGGAATAAAAGCGGCGGCGAAATGGGGTGATACCCCCTCAAAGCACCAGTAAGGCATTCACACAACTTGGCCATATTTTAATCTTTTAAAAATTAACAATAAATATTAAAAAACATTACAGGCGCCCAGAAATTTTTTGTAAAAAATGGTAATTTTCAGCTTATGAGACAAGACATGTAAAACTATTAAAATCTGAATTTTTATTGGCCATATTAAAAAAAATATCGGTAGGTAAATAAGTTTCTGTGAACTGATTTCAACCAAAATTTATTCAGCTTTAATCTCCTTCTAGAGATCCTAAACATGAAATTTTGTTTTGAAATCGGTATTGATTTCTGAGTCGGAGCACACAAAATTTGACTACGAACATTTTTTGGACATGGTAATGGTAAAATTTTCTAAGATTATTAATAATTAATATTGCATATAGACTTTCAATACAACTAAGCTATTCTATTCGAAATATTGCTACTTTGCTTTTCTGCAAAGTCTTCACAATTATTTTCTGAGATGGATCAATCCTCTTCTTTTACTTTACAATTTATCTGCAGCGCGTTGTTCACCAGAGGGCCGCGCTTCGAACCCAGAATTTCCGCGCTATAACACTGTAGCGGTCCTAGAATGAGTTCACAATAAATAGAAGTTCCGCACTACTTTAACTAATCGCCTCGGCAGCGCACGTATTCACAGCTAAGACGTCTAGGTTCGAATCCAAGTTGAGGAACATATTTTTCAGCATACCATCTTGCTAAATTGGTGACTCCTGTTCTAAAAATCTAATTTCTAGGAAATTCACGCTTAACTCCTTCTTTTTCTCCCACGGCTAACGAAGCCACCGACGGCTACTGCTAACAATCGACATGGTTGCTAGGGGAGGGCGATGTAGCGGTCCTAGAATTAGTTCACGATAAATGAAGTTCCGCGCTACATAAATCAATCGCTTCGGCAGCGCAGTTTTTGGAGCGCACGTATTCACAGCTGAATCCCACAATAGGCGTTTTCAACTTGGGAAGACTAATTGGAGTGTTCAATGGCAATTTAATATGCCTGACCTACTTCTATTTAAAATTTGCGATGACTTTTTGCGTTTATGTTTAAAATTTTTCCAAGTTTAATAAAAAGAAATGAAATTTTAAAGTTTAATCACACTAAATGATATTATACAAATTATATATACTTAAATACGACATCTTTGTTACTTTCAACGCTTTGTAATTCTAATTTAATGGGACACTGCAACCAAAAACTTAACAGTTCTTCGGTGTAGCCTATTAAAAAATACATCTTCCTAGGACTTATTGCTTGTCTTACTATACCCGCAATACGAATAATATTATGTTGTCGTTTTATAATGACTTCGCTTACAAAGAGAGAATGCCACGTTCCAGTCATAAATCGACGAATAAACACATCTTCAATTGCAGTTTCGGGTGACCTTAAACCACCTTCTAAATTTGCTGAAAATTTTGAATGTAATTTTAACAATTGATTATGTATTAAAAGTTATACACACATGTATTCCAAGAATTCCAGGATTTTCTATGTGCTATATAGTGGGGAGGATTTGCCATTTCATAAGTCAAAGGAAAATTTCCTTTAGGAGTTACGCGATATCTTCCTGCTTGTACTTTATTACATGCAGGAGTTGTATGGATGCATCGCTGTGTTATATTCATTAATTTTACATTTTGTAAAACCTACAATAAAACCGTTTATAATAAATTAAATTAATATTAACAGTTAGCTTACGCTTTTGCAATTTCGTATCATCTTTCTTTGAATTTTGTATATTTTAATTTAAGTGAATTTGAGGTTAAGTTAAAATTTATTCTATCAATGCGTATACCAGTGCACCTGCATCTTTATTCTCTTATCTATCTACCAGTGCTTCCCAAATTTACAAGTTGTGTAACAATTTATATTATACTAGCTGGCACGGGCGGCATTCGCCGCCCTTAGCTATCTAGACCCAGAATAGATCCGAGAAGGCCATAGTTGTTCGGCCTTCGGCCTCACAGAGAGCCGACCATGATAGATCCGCGAAGGCCATAGTTGTTCGGCCTTCGGCCTCACAGAACGGACCATAATAGATCCGTGAAGGCCATAGTTGTTCGGCCTTCGGCCTCACAGATTAATTTGTTTGTTGTTTTTCATTTTTGAATTAAAGCCGCCCTCCCGCCATCTGTTGACAGTATTTTGAATCACTGACTGTATGTCAGATTAATTATTTCGATTTTTGACAAATTAAATTTTTTGTCAAACTTGTGATTTGATTTTCGAAAAAAGCGAATAACTTTTTTCCCCGAGCGAATTTCTTCTCCATATATGCGAGAATAGTTGCGCCTGGAGCTACAAAATAACTGTGCAAAATTTGGTTGAGATCGGTCCGAGGGTCTAGGAACGTATAGCGAACACGCAAGCAAGCACGCAGATCTTCTCTTTTATATATTTAGATTGACTTATCCCACTGTTACCAAAAATAAAAAATTGAAAATAAACAAAGTCATCGACAAGATAGGGATATGAGATTAAGATCGCAGCGCCGCTGGGTAAAAATGTGAACTACGTTAAAACCATGCGTTAAAACACTTTCGTGTGACAGCTGTAATAAACCGTACTGGCGGTTTAATAAAATAAGTTTAATTAATTCCACCACTAACACCAATGTAGTAAACCGTGGAGGCGTAATGTAGCAGTAAATAACAATCCGAGACCAGATAAGGACTTGCCAGCACCAAACGACTCGATCGATAAGAAAATTTTTTGTTCTTCTTCACCATGCAAGGTACATCGCAAACACTTTACCACGACACCAAAGGTATGATTAAAGGAAAAAATTTCTTTCCTGCCTATTTTTTTTATTATTGTTCATTGTGTTTATTTTGATTATTTCTCGTTTTGGCTCATTAGCCATCTCGTTTAAAACTTAATTTTAAGGGAGAAAATTTTATGTAGAATTGTTATCATTGATTGGTATAACATTTGAAAAATTTTTGTAGCAAGGTAAACTCCGATGCAGGGATTTACCTTGAGTATATCATTGGTAGTTACAATAGCCCTTCCGACAAGGAAGTAGGTTGCCATCGTAGCTATGAACTTAAATGTGCACGACTAATTTTTCGTTTGCAGTGCCAATTGTTATCAGGCACAAGTTTTTGACGGAGCCTTTTCTGTATATGGAGCCTTGTAGGCTATGCCACCGACCCCTGGACGATGTGTTCGCCAGTCCAACGACGTGCCAACATACCAGCTGCTTTACGTGTTTTAAAACATACTCATGCCTAAGCAGTCCAGAAACCACCAGGTGCCACGTATGTTGGGAAAGGTTCCAGGAATATGCGTTGTACTGCCGGGGGATTTATGTTACTTTCGCCGGTGTCGGCCCTTTTTCCTAAGAAAGGAAGGCGCGGGGCTATGCAAACCCCCCGTTCTTTCTCTCAGGGGCGGGCATTGTGACAACGCGGACCAAATTGTATTTATTAAAAAAGGTCTGTCCTCGTCATGTAAAAAGTAAATTATCAACTATGAATATAAATAAAATTAATTGTTAAATCATATTAGGTGTAAATTATTTAGTTTATAATAATTTGTTTAATTTATAGTTATTAAGCCATTGTACAGATTGTTTGAGAAGCACTGGAATTCTCGAGCCAAATATTGTAAATTTTATCAACCCTCTTTTTAAGAAAGTTGTAACAATGAATTAGAAACTTTCAGGGTCTGCAACAAGAATTCCAGAAATAGTAAAAAAGCTTTCAACAAATACTTATAAATTGTAAGAAGTCATAAAACCATATAAGTTTATGACATGCACGTGAACAACCCCTTTGAAAAGCCAAGTTTCTATTTTTATGAATGTGCAAACGATTTCTAATTTTTAGAAATCGTTTAAAGCCGTTACATTTTCAGAACCGGCATAATGCACGGTAATAATAAAAACATCCCTGGAAGAAACTTTCACATATAGTCTCTACCACGGGATTAAAAATTAAGAATCCACTTACGAATTTTTACCATCTCCACGAGGGGAAGTCATTCAATAAAACAAGGTCCGGAAGCCAAAAATCAGTTAGTTGTCGATCATCACGCGAAAAGTCAGTTTTCAATCATCACGCGAAACGCAGTTTTAGTCAGTCACGCGATATTAAGTTCAAGTATCAAATAAGCGAGTTAAACAAAATAATCAAGTTAAAAGTTCAACTTAGCATAAATTAATAAAACATCAACTTCATATAAACGTTTCGCGAGTATAAATAATTAAATTGAATAAATACTATTTGAAGAACAGCGGTCTATAACCTAAATAATAATACAACATAAACACAGAAATAAGACAACAAAAAAACAAATAAACATATATTATTAAAAAAATAAAATAGAAAAGATTAAAACCTAAAATTACAAAGATTAAACTTATATTAGAAAGAAAAATATGGCCTTTTATTATCACTGAAGGTGAATTCTGACGTCAATGATTTGAGACAACTTAAACTCTGAATTAAAATAAAATATTAAAACTACGTTAAAATTTAAATTAACAAACTAAAGGTGCATTAAATTAATAAAATTGGTTGTGAATTGATGATAATTAAAGTACAAAGGGGAAACGTGAAACAACACTTCGGTTTAAACACAATAATAGTTTTTGACCGTCAAAATTGCGTTGAACAAAAACGATAAAAATATAAAACACTTACGGCGTTTCCACCCAATAAACCGCTGATGACCTCCGTGAGTGATGTAACCAGGGTTTGTAATAGAAATGACGGGTGTCTTCCCAGTAGCAGATTCTGAACGACAGGCAATACGTAAACCGTTCCTTGAACGAATTGACACTCTAAGGACATTCCCAAGCGTCGATTACCCCTTAATTTTTTATATGGTTCCTAAACGTTAAATCCTCCTCCACGAGATCTATTGATTTTTGATTATTTGGCAAAAATCCGGTAAAGCGATAGTAGGTTTCACAAATTAAGTTGGTGTAATTGCATAATATGTCAATCTTTAGCGAAATTAAACGAAACTGCCACTGTATGAAAGTGCTAAACTGCATTTAAATTGCGTATCACGTTTACTCAAAAGTTGTGTTTTTAAATGTTCAAAACCGTCACTATAATTTATCAATTATGGATATCATTAAACGAAATTTACTAATTTAACCACGGGAATATCGAACTTAAACCGATTCCTTTATGATCCGCCTAAGCGATAAAGGAGGTTAAATACCCAAACTTTTCACTACATAAACGGATTTGTCTTGTTGCTCCTTTGAACAACTGAAGTCAACAATTAACTAACAACAACTGACTACCACTGCCCAACAACTGGCTGACACTGACTTCCTCCCGCGGAATTCGCGGTTTTCATCCCATATCGGGACACGTGAAACGCATTATGTGTAGGTGGTATGAGGAAGGAAGTTTCGAGAAAAACAAAATCATAAAAATATCAAATTGAATGGTGTTACTAAATAGTACCAAAAATTGTTACTAAGTAAGAAAATAAATGTGAACGGAGCATGCTGAAAAAAATCCACCGTGAGACTTAAATAAACTTCAAGGATTGGTAGAGCCGCTCCCTAATAATTAACTTAAATCTAGCTTCGGTACAATGTAGCTATTTTTTTTATGGTTTCAGAATACATTAAAATTTTATAGGTCTATTAGTTTTAAGTATTAAGTGTTTTTGGTGTATTTTTAAGATTTTAGATACAGGAAATTGTATCATTGTATTGCAAAGAAGAAAAATTAAATAATTTGTAAATAAGTGTTTACCAAAATATTGTATTAGAACTGCGAAAATATGACAAATTCAAACGGATGTCACACGATGCATTGACTTTGCCGAAAAGAGCAGGAAATCATTTGTCAAGGCGTGAACTGGCTCTAAGAAAGCTGGGTAAAGATGCGGGCGGCTACGTAGTCAAAAGAGCGCTCTGCCGCTTATTTCGTAGTAACGATTAGTGTAAGTCAATGCATACAATAGAATTAACTTTACATTGCACTTATTTTGCATGTGTGCGGAAATGCATTTTTGAGTTATATCTGCACCGCCAAACGATCCTGGCCCATAATTTAGAACAAGGGATCGTAAAGCGTAGTTTTAATTTAACGGCTCATTTGCATAATGTGTGGGAATAGTTTGTAGAAACCCTCATTTCGAGGAAACTTTAAAAATAAGGTGCCGCTGAAAAGTCACACGGTCCGTGAACGGCCACCCATGTAAAAAGGAACTAAGTTTTGAAAACGAGGAGATTTGGTCACATCCCCCTTGGTTTTAGGCAGGATGAAGAATCAGGGGATTGGTTCTTCGCCTGGCGCGGGGGTGGTGTAATGAATATCCAAAGTGGGAAATTGGTCATAAAAATCCCAACTTGGGAAAAATTCACGGAGTAGTTACTCGAGAGAGACCTCGATCAAAAGTACAGTTGTTACTGAGTCAATATTCATTTAAAAGTTAAAGTTTCTTAATAATTAAAAAGTATACCTAAAGTGTTATTTTGAATTCAATACTCAAATAAAAGTTAAAGTTTAAGAGTTATGCGAGTCAATACTTAATAATGAAAAAGTATAAAGTTGCTTAATTTAAAAGTCAAAGTCGTTTGAATAAAGTATTCAGTGTTAATTTTGAGTAATTATAGTACGAGATCAGAAGTTTGAGTGTTTATTGCAATTACTCGTAAAGTTAAAAGAGAAGTTTGTTTAGTTTCAAAAACTCCTTCCTGGATTTTACATTGGTGACTTAGCCAGCTGACTAGTAATAAAAAGGTATTGTGCATGTGTATTAAACTATTCCCAGTAATTTGATTATTTTGTAATTATTTTATAATTTACCAACTTTATTTCTGTGTATAAAGGTATCAATAGATTTGTTTTGTTATAAAGAAGTCAATTTATTATTGCTTGGGAAATACGCAAGTGTTAGTGTTGAGACCTCCTTTACCTGCGTTTCCGGAACGGCCAAAGCTACAAACTTAGGCAAGAGTTAAAAGGGAGTTTCTTCGAGCGTTCTCTCCCGAAATTACCGAACCTGTAAAATAGGTAAAGGTGAGTTATAACTAAAAGGAAGCTCGTGGTGACAGCGACAGAAGCTATTTAAATAACGCACCTCCGATTTTCTACCTTGGTGTTAGCAGTGGAATTAATTAAATATATTTTATTAAACCACCAGTACGGTTTTCTACATTGGTGGACTTAGCGGTGGAATAAATTCTACTGTTGTGATCACCTCCTCTTGTGTCGCTTTTATGGACAGAGGACGTGCGACAACAAATCGATGAGCACCTACCTTCTATTGACTCTTTGGCTCTCAGGGTGCCTACTATTAAGCTTTACTGACTTGATCGGAGGAAACACAAAAAAGACACAATTCAACATGAACAATATTTAATAAACACAAATTATAAAACAAATTAACAAACATTTTCTTAAACTAAAAACAAACGAACTCAAAATAAAAATGTTAACGTGAAATACCTGCGAGGTAATGCTTATCAGTGCACTTGGTTCTGCGCACTTTCGGAATCTTTGGCTCGTGGCTTCCAGCTTCTCCTGGAAAATGCTGTTCTTTCTTTGGATCGTGGTTTCCAGCTTCTCCTGGAGAATTCTGTTCTTTGTATAATCTTCGGAATTCCAGTAATCGGATTCCGTTTTTCGATGCCGTTCCAACACTCGAGGTCGAGTGGAATGACTCTATTCAGTCCAATAGCCCCCAACTGTGGAGTACTGATTAGCTTTGTAGTGCGTGCTTAGCAATTGAATTCAAACTTCGAACTTTATTTTTTACGGAGCAAATTATTTTGCGACTATTCGTTCGCTCGCAAATTTTCGAACTCCTTAATTATCTTGGTTGTTTTCTGTTACTTTACCAAGGTGATTCCCTCTTCATTTTGTTTTAATGGTTCTTGCCATCCAGATTTATTTTTTATTGATTTGAAAACCCGTTTCCTTGCCTTTACTCGCACTCGCTTTTAAATTAATAATAACAAACTTAATTTAACAATGATTAATCCTAACAAATACAATTATAAAAATGCATAGCAACAAACAATAATTGTGTCTCTTTCAATGTATTGCTATTACAATAAGCGAATTTACCCTCGTTTGCGGTAGACACAACACTACATTACGCCTCCACGGTTTTCTACAAGGGAGAGATTAGCTCGATAGAACTCCCTTTTTCAAACTTACGTAAGTTTAGTAGCTTTGGTCGTTCGGAAACGTAGGTAAAGGATCTATGGACACTAAACACTTGCGTATTTTCAAGCAATAAAAGATTGAACTCTTTATAACATGAAGTCTATTATTACAATTATTATATTAATACAATCCAATACAATTAATGCAATAATGAAAAAATATAAGGATCTAAATTTGGTAAAATTCACAAATATGTACAAAATAACAGTTTATTGGGAACAGTTTCAAATATGCACAATACCTTATTGTTGATATTTAACGAACTAAATCGCCAATGTATAATCCAGGAAGAAGCTTTGAAACTAAACAAACTTCTCTGTTAACTTTACGAGTAATTGAAATAATCACTCAACTTTTAGTCACGAGGAATGACTCAAAATTAACACTTGATACTTTTTAATCGAGCACCGACTCGAATAACTATTGAACTTTTAATTGAGTAACGACTCGAATAACTATTAAAGATTTTATTCGCGAGTCACGACTCGGGTAACACTGCTGAACTTTTGATCGAGCACGGTCTCGAGTAACAACCCATGAATTTCTGCCAAGTCGGGATTTTTATAACCAATTTCCCACTTTGGATATTCATTGAACCACCCCCGCGCCAGGCGAAGAACTAATCCTCTGATTCTTCATCCTGCCTAAAACCAAGGGGGATGTGACTTAGTCTCCTCATTTTACAAAACTTTCTTACTTTTTACATGGGTGGTCTTTCAAGGACCGTGTGACTTTCGGCGGCATCTTATTTTTAAAGTTTCCTCGAAATGAGGGTTTATTTAAACTGTTCCCACACATTAGACAAATGAGCCGTTAAATTAAAAACTACACTTTTCGCCCCCTCGCTCTACTTTATGGGTCAGGCTCTTTTGGCGGTGTAGTTATAACTTAACCACCCATTTCCGTACATGTGCAAACTACGTGCGAAATACTAACATTATTTTTGTCGTATGCATTGACTTATCATAACAAAAACGCCGAAATAGGGGCCAGCGCTCTTTGAGAGCGACCTACCGCGTGCCGGTATCCTTGTGGACTTGCACCCGCCTTGACAAATGGTTTCCTGATCTTTTCGGCAAAGTCAATGCATCGATATTTAAAAATTAAATCCTACATAATTACTTTATGCATTAAATTAAATAGGATATTCTTAAATTACCTCTATTTAATTATCTCAATTACAATTATCTATGTCGGTAATGAAAATACTTAAACCGTATTTTCTTGGTCGATATTTAAATTAATTAAGCAAAAGCGCGGGTTGTTACACAGCCGCGCTCGTGTTCGTTGTATTTTACGAGTTTTTCATTCCTTTCTCCAAGTGAACTTGTTATTTTGTTTAAGACAAATTACGGTTAGTGTTGTTTAGTAGTTCATCTTCCTGCAGTTAAATAATATATACGGTTAGGTGAGTTTTAGATCGCTTATTTTTGACGTGGGGTTTTATGTTTAATTTTTAAAATTTGCAGATATGTCAGAATCTTACGAATTAAGATTAAGTCTTCTTGACTATCTCAAATATTTAGAGGGGTCTGAAACATCTAGATGTGTTTATGAAGGCGAAACAGTTTTAAACGAAGGACACGTTGTTCTATGTGGTAAAACATTAATAGAAGCGAAGCAGAACAAAATAAATATTGTAGCATTGTGCATCCAATCTTCTGCAATAAATTTACTCCCAATTTATTTACCACGAGGGTCTTCAGCCGTGGGGAAAAAAAATGAAAACTTAACTCCGGATTTTTCTTTGCCCAACATGAACATTGAGGCACTGAACAATATTGATTAGCGCTCATATCGAAGTATATTATTAGAAAATTTTGTTAATCGTCGAAAACTTTTAAAATCACCACTACAACATACGCAAAATTGCGTAAAATAAACGATACTAGTCATTTAACTAAGTTCGCTAAAATTCCGCTAGGTGCCGTGTTGCTTGTCACTAGTTCCCTATTTGATTGAGCAAAAAATAAGTGGAAGCTGGAACAAATTTTATTATTTTTATTAGGACCTCGATGTAACAAGGAGAATTGAATTGTAAAGCATATTAAAATAAAATAGAATAAAACTTAACTATGGTGTAAATTAGATTGTAATTAGTGTATCATCAAAGATATAAGAGCAATCATCTTATCATTTAGCAAATTGTTTGAGGACCTCCGGAATTCTCGAATTTAAAATTATCATGTTAACAATCCCTTTTAGATAAAATGTAACAATGAGTCAAAAACTTTCTTATTTGTAACGAGAATTCCAGAGCTGGTAAAAACCTAGCAACAAAGAGTTAGGATTGTAAAAAGTCATAAAATTAACAATTGTCAAGCGAAGGCGTACGAGTTAAGACTTGCAGGTGGTCCGCAAATGCGCGCGTATCATGAAAGAAACACCAAGTTTCTCTTTTTATGAATAGAACATAGGATTTCTAATTTTTAGAAATCACAACACAAATAGTTTCTATTTTCAGAACCGGGTAGAATCAATAGCAATAAACCAACCCTTAAAAAACTTTCCAAAAACTAGCCTCGAGTACAGGGATCTAATGAAAGAAATCACGTACGTTGTCTCTTCCACTTCCCTTAAGGATGTGATCTGATAAATAGGGCAGTAATCAAAAAATCAGGCAGTTATCAGTTATCGGGGGTTATCAGTCATCAAATCTCACGCGAAAAGAGTTATCACGCAATACGTGAGTGCCGAGTTATTAAATTCAATCAAATTAAAACTTAAATTAAACGTTGTCAAATTATTAAATTAAAATCAACATCATTTAAATCGAGTCAAGTGTCATTGATCTTAAACCGAGTTATCGCGAATAAATCATTTTAAATCAGAGCTAAAAGTTAAAAGACGTGAGTTAAATCAAAGAATTACGCGAGCTATAAGTGGAGATAAGACCGTTCCACCTTCAATCAAGCCAACCGGAGCAGGTATAAAAATATTAGTTAATCTCTTACAATTTGTTACTTGGGCATTCCAAATAGAGTAATTATTTACTTTAGTAGGTTCAATAATATTGGACCATTATAATCTTTGTCTTTGTCATTGTAAAAATATTGTCGTCACAAAAATACATCAAATCAATCATTCTGATGAATAAACTTGTTAACTTAATTAAGTCGTATTTTATTTGTGGTTTCCCGTACAAGTAAAGCATTGTCTGTTTTAAATATTTTTCCCGCTCTTCCGAAGCGACTACGATCTACCAAATTACCAAAGTAAGAATTTATAAGTAGTAAGTATTGTTATTTTCGAGTTGGAGTCTCAACTCGCTCGCAATTTATCCAAATTAGTGAGAAAACGAGGCTCTGGTGGCAGCGAAAAGTTAATAAGCACAAAACTCCTAGTTCGGTGCAACCGAGAAACCTATCGCGGATTTTCTACTAACCAACCCATTTTACTACATCGAAAACGACATACTAATTTTTCACCCTCTAGCGACCCCGGATTTCGCTACCATAGTGCTGATAAATCACGCGAAGAATGGCATTTTTATGAATATATTCGTGAATATCTCGGTTAGAGTTCATTTTAGAGCAAAATGTCAAGTTATTGAAGATGAAGTAAACTAAATTATCTAGAAGAAAGTTCTGAAGTTTTATTCTTGTTAATCGATCGGTTATGGAGTTACACCTATCAAAGCGCACGATATATATTCACCATTGTTCTACATAGAAGGGTATTTCAAAGTCCATGTTTCGAAGTACTCGATCTCAGAACAACCGCGGACCTAGAAAAGTTAGTAGTAATCCTAGACGAAAAGGTAACGGGGGTGGCAACAAACGTCGCGGTCACTATACCAATTGACGATCTTCGAGGCGGACTCCCTTAACGGATTAACATCTTAATCCGGAAGAAAAACCTGGTCAGGCGGAAAGCACAGAATAGCTGCCATCCAGAAGATAGCCGACTCTACACAAAACTAACCGATAGGGTCAAGACGAAAATCGCAATTTATAGGCAAATCAACTGGGGCAGCAAGCTGGAAGAACTCACCTTCGAGAATTCTTCAGCTTAGAGTTTGGTCAAAGCTTTACGCAAAGCAAACGGAAAGCGACCCCCCCCTCGATTGACTGCACGGAATGACTTTCAGCTTCCTGGAAAAAGGTAAAGCGCTAAACGACAGTCTGAAGGCGCAGTGCAAGCCCAACAGTGACATATCCGACCCTAGCCACATCATAAGGATTGACGCAGAGATACAAACCCGGTTAAACGCGTCATGAGAATACTTTGGCCACCTTATCACTTCTGCAATGTACCAAGAGGTCCAGATAGCAATCCGGAGACTTAACAAAAAGAAATCCCTCGGACCAGACGGTATAACTAACCAGTGCTATCACGGAATTTTCTAAGGTGGCGTAGTCGCAGTCACTGTCAAACGAAAAACGTACTGTTCAAGCGATCAGTTTGGTTTTCGGGCGGGCCACTTCACGACCCAGCAAGTACTGAGGATGATCGAACACATCATGTTGAACTGGAAGTAACTAGGTAACAGTAACTAGGCAATGGGTGCTGTTTCCTGGACGTGGCCAATGTATTTGACAAAGTCTGGCACCAGGACCTACTCTACAAATTGTTTGTGGCCAACATATCACCCTTTCTCGTACGTTTAAATTTAAATATTAAACACATTACTTGTAGAAACTCACAAAGAATCTTATCTTGATTTTTAAGGCTATCACCAATATCAACTCAACCACGATAACTTAACCATACCCCTTAGCTTTCATATCACCCACCCACCTTCTTCTTTTAACCGCCAGATTGTGATATTTTGTAGATCGCTGAATTAAATATAACTACGAGTATATTAACTTGAACTAATGCTTTAATATTTGGTAAGAAATAATAATAGAATGTATTACAACGTGATAATTAATTGTTTATATGTAAACTATTATTTAAAACAACTGCTTAGTAACAGGGTTACTATGTATTGATCATAAAAGAACGTTTCCATATTACCACACTCCCACTTATTGAAAATTTTCTTTATTTCAAATTTTTAATATCAACTAGACCCATGTTGTTGACACAAAATTTTTGCTTTGGGCTTGGAACTGCTTTTGTTAATGCGTCTGCCACCATTTCTTCAGTTGGTATGTAAGTCACATTAACAGTTTTCTTTTCCAAAGCATCATGAATAAAATGATAGCGTATATCAATGTGCTTTGATCTTGATTGAAAAACATCATTTTTTGTCAAGTAGATTGCCCCTATATTATCGCAGTAAATTTTTATTGGTTCCTTGAACATTATTTTTAATCCAAGTTCTTGACCAAATTTGTTTAACCAAATAGCCTCTTGAATGGCTGATGATAATGCCATGTATTCAGCCTCTGTGGATGAAAGAGCCACTGTTGGTTGTCGGCGACTTCCCCATGAAATAGCTCCTCCTTGTAACTTGAAAACATAGCCCGTACAAGATCTTCTTTTATCTAAATCGGAGGCCCAATCTGAGTCTGAATATCCTTCGATATTTAATGAGCCAATTTTGTTAAATTTTAATTTTAAATTTTCGGTACCTTTTAGATATCTCATAATACGTTTTACAGCTGACCAATGGGCGCGATTAAAACAATTATTATATCTACTTACGTCCCCCACAGCAAATGATAAATCAGGACGAGTTCCTTGAACCAAATATAACAATGCTCCAACTGCCTGTTGATATGGTATTTTGCTCAATTCTTCGTCTTCTCTCTCAGAATCTTGGGACATTTGTTTAGATAACTTCTGATTTTTATCAGATGGTGTTGATAAGGTGTTACAATCTTTCATATTAAACCTTTCAAGAATTTGCTTTATGTAATTTTCTTGATCGAGATAAATATTTCCTTCATCGTCTCGGGAAATTCTCAATCCAACACAACACTTTGCTTCTCCTAGATCTTTCATCTTGAATTTTGTAGATAATGAATTTTTGATTTCGTTCCTTTTTGCTTCATCTAACCAAAATATTAAGAAGTCGTCTACATAAACAGCGATTATCATAACAATTTTTTTTTTCAATTGCATATACACACATGGATCTGCTTTTGACCTTTTGAAATCGAGATCTATTAGCGCTTCATTTAGTTTTATGTTCCATTGTCTTCCACTTTGTTTCAATCCGTACATGGCCTTTTTCAACTGGCATACCTGTGAAGTTTCGTTACTGAATTCTTCTGGTTGATTTATATAAATTTCTTCGTTTAAATCTCCTTGCAAAAATGCGGTTATTGCATCCATTTGATCTACCTTGAATCCAAATTTTGCAGCTATAGCCATTAAGTAACGAATTGATCCATATCTTATTACTGGTGAATATGTGTCACCATAATCTAAACCTGGTACTTGTGCATATCCTTTTGCAACCAAGCGGGCTTTGTATCTAGCTATGTTAACTTCATTATCGTATTTTAGTTTAAATACCCATTTTGTTTTTAAAACCCTTTTGTCAGGTGGTAAATCGACTAACATCCATGTTTCATTTTCTACCAATGAATCATGTTCATATTTCATTGCGTTTAACCATTCATTTTTGTTTTCACTATTTAATGCTTCAAAAACAGTTAACGGTTCTCGGATTGGTTCGGTTATTGCTAACATAACAAAATCATCATAACGAACAGGTGCTTTTCTCTCTCTTGTGGGTCGTGAATCATTTGTTATTTCCAAATTTTCTAGATTCTCTTCTTGTGTAATTTTGGAGTTAGCATCTCCCACTAAATGGTTTACCTCTTTCGTTGTGATGATTATGGATGGATCGTTATTCTCCATGTCATCAAAATCAGAATATTCAGCTACTTCAGGACTACAATCTATTTTTGTACTTTCAAAAAATGCAACGTCCCGAGCCTTCGTTATTTTACCTGATTTTTTATCAATAAGACGATACGCTTTCGTCTCTTCACAATATCCGACGAAATGTAGTTCTTGAGATTTTGGATCCCATTTTCTTCGCTGAACTTTCGGGATATGGTTCATGACCTTGGTCCCAAATATTCGTAAATTTTCCAAATTTACCTCGGAATTTGTCCAAATTTCTTCTGGCATTTTTCCAGTCGCTTTTGCTGGCGATCTGTTTATTAAATAAACCGCTGTGCTGACAGCTTCTGCCCAAAAACGTTTTTCAAATCCAGAATCAAACAAAAGGCATTTGGCTCTCTCTACGATGGTTCTATTCATGCGTTTAGCTCTGCCATTTTGCTCTGGTGTATGTGGTACAGTAGTTTGACTTATTATACCACATTTCTTAAACATATTTTGAAAATTTTGGTTAATGTACTCACCCCCATTGTCTGATCGCAATATTTTTACCTTTCGTTCGGTTTGATTTTCGACCATCGACTTGAATTCACAAAATATTTCAAAAGCTTCACTTTTATTTTTTAAAAAGTATACAAAAACTTTTCTTGAAAAATCGTCTATGAATGTCATGAAGTACTTTTTTCCACCAATTGATTCATTTTCCATTGGTCCATTTAAATCACTATGCACTAAATCTAAAAAATTAGTTGCTCGTTTTTCTGATCGTTTGAAAGGTAATTTTGTTAGTTTAGCTTTCGCGCATATTTCACAATTCATCTTAGTTCCAGTTGAATTGTACGAGATTCCACCAACTTTATCGTTTTTCATTTTTTGAATTTCATTAAAATTCAAATGGCCTAATTTTCTGTGCCATATCACTAAATTGTCCGATTGTTTCGCAATCATTCCGTACGCGTTTTTCGTTTTCAATACATAAACACCATCAATCAAAATTGCCCTTGCAAATTTTTCGTTATTGCAATTTATTATTGAACACCCGGTTTTATCAAATTTCAATTGATTACCGGTTTCAGTTATCTTCGACACAGATAACAAATTCGCGGCGAGACCTGGAACAAATAGTACGTTTTTCACTGTAATAACTTCATCGTTACAAGTTATCTTAGTGTCACCAATGCATTTTACTAATAACTCTTCGTTGTTTGCAGCACAAATACTTTTCGTTGTCGTAGACCTAGTATTTATTAATAAGTGTTCGTTCAAAGTCATGTGCTGTGATGCACCCGAATCTAAAACCCAATCGTTTTTATTCAATCCCTTTGACGCGAGCACTACACTAAACGCGTTATTAGTTTTTTTATTCAGTTTATCTGGACATTTATTGGCGAAATGTCCCTGCATTTTACAATTATTATAACACGTCACTTTTGTTTGTGATTTCTTCTTTCCTTTAAATTTCTTACCGAAAAATGCCTGTTCTTTTACATTTACCGATGGACCAATTTCATATAATCGAGATTTTATTCCATCGCCTGTTATTTTTATTCCAGAACTTTCTATGCCCATTATAAATGGTTTGTAGTCGTCTGTAAGTCCAGCTAATAAAAATGACCCAATGTACTCTTCGGAAATGGGGAAACCTATTTCTGTTAATTTATTGGCCGTTCCAATAATTTTGTTAATATATTCGTCTATCGATGAGCACGATTCCAAATTCGTTGATATTAACATCCTTAACAAACCAATGCGACGAGTTAAGCCTTTATCTTCGAACATTGTTTTTAACACCATCCATATATCAATTGCTGCAGCACATGATTGTATGTGCACATACAAAATTGAATCAATTGCTAAAATTAATTTCCGCCTTTTCCTTTTTTAACTTATTCGCATCTTTCTCGGTATCAGTTTCCGAAATGCATTTTTCAAAATCATGTAGTTCAAGCAGCGCTTGCATAGAATATTTCCATGTATTGTAGTTTTCGGAGCCTTTTAATTTTTCTAGCGACCCTTCTTTATTATTTGACATTATGATATTATTAAAAATTGATATGCCTGACAATAAACACTTTTTTTTTTAATTGCGTAGACTGGGCGTCATAACCTGTGATATTTTGTAGATCGCTGAATTAAATATAACTATATTAACTTGAACTAACCCATGTAGCACACAATGTTGGCGCAATATTGGACAAATATTGGCTCAATATTGAATCTTGGCCCAATATTGCAAGCTTTAGCCAATATTGGTTCAATATTGATTTCCAATATTGCGCCAATATAGCAAACCAATATTGCGCCAATATTGGCTGATGCTTGGTGCAATATTGAACCAATATTGATAGCCAATATTAACTGCCGATCTTCAACCAATATTGGTTCAATATTGATTTCAAATGTTGCGCCAATATAGGAAATCAATATTGGCTGATGCTTGGTGCAATATTGAACCAATATTGATAGCCAATATTAACTGCCGAGCTTCAACCAATATTGGTTCAATATTGATTTCAAATATTGCGCCAATATAGGAAATCAATATTGCGCCAATATTGGCTGATGCTTGGTGCAATATTGTACCAATATTGATAGCCAATATTAACTGCCGAGCTTCAACCAATATTGGTTCAATATTGATTTCAAATATTGCGCCAATAAAGGAAATCAATATTGCGCCTATATTGGCTGATGCTTGATGCAATATTGAACCAATATTGATAGCCAATATTAACTGCCGAGCTTCAACCAATATTGGTTCAATATTTATTTCCAATATTGCGCCAATATAGGAAATCAATATTGCGCCAATATTGGCTGATGCTTGGTGCAATATTGAACCAATATTGATTGCCAATATTAACTGCCGAGCTTCAACCAATATTGGTTCAATATTGATTTCAAATATTGCGCCAATATAGGAAATCAATATTGCGCCAATATTGGCTGATGCTTGGTGCAATATTGAACCAATATTGATAGCCAATATTAACTGCCGAGCTTCAACCAATATTGGTTCAATATTGATTTCAAATATTGCGCCAATATAGGAAATCAATATTGCGCCAATATTGGCTGATGCTTGGTGCAATATTGAACCAATATTGATAGCCAATATTAACTGCCGAGCTGCAACCAATATTGGTTCAATATTGATTTCAAATATTGCGCCAATATAGGAAATCAATATTGCGCCAATATTGGCTGATGCTTGATGCAATATTGAACCAATATTGATAGCCAATATTAACTGCCGAGCTGCAAACAATATTGGTTCTATATTGATTTCAAATATTGCGCCAATATAGGAAATCAATATTGCGCCAATATTGGCTGATGCTTGATGCAATATTGAACCAATATTGATAGCCAATATTAACTGCCGAGCTTCAACCGATATTGGTTCAATATTTATTTCAAATATTGCGCCAATATAGGAAATCAATATTGCGCCAATATTGGCTGAAGCTTGCTGCAATATTGAACCAATATTGACTGCCAAACTTCAACCAATATTACCGAAGAAAATATTGAAGGCTGCTGAAATATTGCATCAAACAATTTTTTTACACAAATGTTGGTCCAGAATTTGTTTTGCTCCGAATTGGATGTTGCGCCATTAATTTTTACATTATAAGTTTAAGTGCAACTAAGAATGCAAATAATTAGTCCGCGAAAATTTTAAAGGGGCTATTATCATTTACAAAAAGGGTACAAAATATTCAAGAATATTCTAAAAAATATTTTTTACTTTGATGATTTTTGAAAATCCGCCTTGTTTCAAAGATCTCTCTCCTCAATCGTGATGCTTCTTTGACAGAAGCATCGTGACCCATCTCTTTCTATGCATGTGATGTGCGTTCGATTTCAAATCACCTTAAATCGAAGATCGAAGATATTTGAATCCTGAATATTTTCACTGTTTAAAAACTAAAAATATAAGTTTTTTAATTATTAAAAACTCATAATGTTATGAACAGTTAATAAATGTTATTGCAAAATCAGTAGTGAAAAGCTGTTTGAAGCTTCAATATTTTAACGGATTTTCTCCCCCCCCCCCTTAATTATTTTTAAATATGAAATTGTTATCAATCGATTGAGAAACGTTTGAGATTTAATGGATGTCTATTCTTATTGTTTGACCCTAATTCGTAACAAAATTTATAGCGTTTTGATGGTAACATTTTACTACATTTTTATCCTTATACCATACACTTATACAGACACGCCGAATGCTATCTTATACTGGTTCTGCTGTAAAACCAACATTAAAAGTTTGCGCATGGTTTCTTGTGACGCCATCGGCGTCATGCACCAAGGTTCATAAATTACGTTACGCACGGGGGGGGGGGGGGATTCAAACTTGCGTGATTATTTGTGACGCTGGGGAGAGGGGGGTTTCTAAATGCGTGACGTCACGCTTCTGTATGGTTGCCAACTTAGAAATAATCTGCACCAATTAAATTTTTTGCGATTGGTAATTATCATTTACTATATAAGTAATAACAATCAAACTTTTCCATTCTATTAGAAATTTTACTTCTCTGTAATGTATGGTCCTTTTTTTGAGGTGGACCAATCCTCTCCTTTCTCTTTTATTTATAACTTAACTTCACTAACCACATCAATAAAAAATTATTTTTTCACATCAAAGTAAAATAATCTGCACTAATTAAATTTTTGCGGTTACAATCACAATTTCGAAGGTTCTGATTAGATTTGAATTATGCGGACAGACAGACGGACAGACGCGGAGCCAGATCATAAGGGTTCTTGCTATACTTTGTATAGAAGTCTAAAAGTAGCGCACTGGCTACCCAGTTCTTAGACCTCTATACACACAGAGTATTTCCAACACGATTTGAAACGCTCTGTATGATTTTAAATTATGCGGACGGACGGACAGACGGACACGGAGCCAGATCATAAGGCTTCTTGCTATACTTTGTATAGAAGCCTAAAAAAGTAGAACATTTATCCTTCACTTTTTTGAGAAAATGTTTATGTAGAAATTATTTATTTTTAATTCTGATTACAATAAAATTGTCCCAAGATCCCAATTTTGACAGGAAACCTTTCAAATACCACTAAAATTAGGCTAATATTTTAATAATCAACATTGGGATTTCGGGATAGTTTTATCCTAATCAAAATTAAATATAAATCATTTCTGTATAAAAATTTTCTCAAAAAAGTGAAGGGTAAATGTCCTACTTTTCCGAACTTCTCCTTAAGGGGGTTCTGTATGTTACAAAATCGGACATTTATCCTGCACTTTATTTTTGAGAAATTCTTTTAAATGTATTAACTATTTTCTAGTCGGTAATAACTTTTTCGTTGTTTGGGCTTTATTAAAAAGGTAAGTAATAAAATATGGGGGTTTCAAGGGTGCGTAACGTAATATTTGGAGGTGGTTTAGATTTTTGTGACGAAGCATTATGATGAGGGGGGGGAAGAGGGGTATAAAACTGCTGAAAATTGCGTGACGTAATTTATGAACGACCCCCAATGAGACCACCAGAAATTGGTTTACTATTATTTTGAACAAGTCTTATATTTTATAAAATTCATTATTTATGTGAAATAAATAAAATTTGTTAATAATTATATTGTTGTACCATAAGTTATATTACGCTCCACAATATTTATTAATATTAATTTTAGGATAGAAAAATAAATAAAATATGATTTTTTGTTCATGCTTCCAAAACGAAACTTATTGCCATTGCTTAATGCGCATTTTTTAATTAAGAAGATTAGGAGAGTACCAACTGAAACCATACATATACGAGGCTATAGAATCGAATAAGAACTGAAACAACCAACGTATTATCGAAGAGAGTAGAGAAAAGAAAAAGAAAAATGTTGAAAACAAGTAGATCTGCAAAAAGTATGTTCGTACTTCTCCTCCTCCTCCCCCATATTTTAGAAAGTCATCCTGAGATTAAGAGCTTGCTAAGGTAGGTGCAGAAAGTTTGTTGTTCTTCGTCACCCAGAGCAATTAGGGGGGCAAGGACGCAACACTATATATATTTTTGTGTCCTCTTACGAGTGACTTCTCGCCCTATAGTTGGGCGCCACGTTTTGTGTCCTCTTCCACTCTCAGGTCGCTTATTTTTGTAGATCCTTCAGACGTGATACACAATCAAATAAGAAACAGGATACATCAAACATAATTTATTAAAAATCATTCTTCTTTTATAACAGACAACAACAATTAAATCTCTACCTCAATCAACATATAACTAAACTACTTAACATCCCTATTCTTTAATGATAGTGTAAAGCTTTACCTGTTTGTGTTCTTTTTGTCGACCGACCGTTATTCCGTCGCACGTCATCTATCGTACTGACGAACTGACTACACTTTCTTCTTTCTTCTATCTTCTTCACGTACTAGCTTTTCGCGTTCCGGTACTCAACTCTGACCCCAATTCGCTCCACGTACTAGCTCTACACGTTCCGTTATCCACTTCTCCTATCTCAAATTGGTCCAATTATCCAACACTCCTATACTCTTATACTGCACCACAGTTCACTCTTCTTTTATCTTACACCAATCAACTTCTTCGAATATATCCAGATTCTGTACACAACGATTTTCCATGTCGTTTTCTATTCGACTAGAGACTCTTCTAAACACGTCCGTCCACGTATTATTTATTTATTAATTGCCTCTAAACACAACTGTACAAGTATTCTCTAATTATTGAGCTCTCTAAACACAACTGATCTGCGCTTCATCTAATTTGGAACTGTTCTAAACACGACTGGTTCGCGTATTATTTATTTAGGAACTCTTCTAAACACAACCGATCTGCGCTTCATCTAATTTGGAACTGTTCTACCACCCTTTATTATCTATTGGCCTGGTTACCCTTGCATCTTCATGCTTCTGTTTTTCGTTTGTTCTTCATACGATACCGCTTCGTCCTACGTGGTTCCTTTTATTAGCAGCATCAACAAAACTTAAATCTAGTAACATTTTATTTGTAATTCACATTCATACTGAACAAAACTTTATCAATAAATTGGACATATCCTCCCCCTTATTTCGATTGTGTATCCCGTACACATTTATGAGGGAGCTTGTGGTGGACACAACAATATATAAAAGAGCTTGTCTGCGTGCGTGCGTGCTTGCGTGTTTGTTTGTTCGCTATACGTTCCTAGACCCTTTGACCGATCTTAACCAAATTTTGCACAGTTATTATGTAGGTCCAGGCGCAACTATTCGTGCATAAATGGAGAAAAAATTCGAGCGGGGAACAAAGTTATTCGCGTTTTTCTATATTTATTGATACACCCTATACGGATACCCATACTTTACCTGGCCATTTTTGCTCACACCGCTTTCGCTAGATGGTGCACTTAATCTATCATGTAAGTGTACTGATTGGTGGCCAAAAATCTAAATATATTTTTTTAAATCAGTTATCCCACCCTGCAAATATGTACTATAAATAGTCTTATGTTGCTGTAACCCTATACGAGTATGAACTGAATCTTGGCCTCCCTGTCTTCCCTGTGACCGAATCAAACAGATTACTTTTTAATTGGTGACAAGCTTTTCTATATAAGCAAACTAAAAAAACAAAAAAAAATCAAACAGAAGAGCCGTGGCCGGCACTTCCAATACGGAACGGCCGGTCTATAGTTTTACAATAGTCTATATTTTATTTATAATGCTTTCACACTCCGCATTCGCTAGATGGTGCTCTTAATCTATCATATAACCCTATATGAACTGAAATTTATTTTGGAGTAAAAATTCGCGAGGGGAACTGACTTATTAGTTAAAAAACTTAATTATTATTTAGAACAATATTAGGGAGATATATTATGGTCCTCCCTGTGAGGGCGAAAAATTATGGCCTCCGCGGATCTATTATGGTCCTCCCTGTGAGGCCGAACAACTATGGCCTTCACGGATCTATTATGGGTCTAGATGGCTAAGGGCGGCCGAAGGCCGTCCGTGCCGCTAGTTTATTTATAAATCACTATGTTAATTGTATGTGTCGGTAATATTACGACTATTTCATTAAAGTTTTTTTCAACCTTCTCAGTACCTACTATGGTCGTATTTAAAAATAATGGTTCATAACTTCTAAAGAAAGCTAGCCTAATGCTAATAAATAAAATTATTTATTCATAAGCAAATAATGTATTAATCGTTTATTTCGGTAATGGTTTTCCATTAATTTTCTCAGTACCGACGCTCATAGTTAACAAATAACCATTCATAGTAGTTCAAAAAATAAAGAAGAAATATTTCGTAATGTATCAACAAGTACGAAACAAAACCTCAGTCGTTCATATCAATATTCTTTGGAAAATTGGAAAATTCTTAGCAATTTCGAATGTTTCCTATGATAAATCAAAAAAATCATTTACATATTCAGGAAATATCCTTTGGTGTGTGCCAATTCTTGTATGTACAATTATGTGCAATATTTTGATATATCATGGCTATCTCAACTTCGAAAATCGATTTCAAAAAACATTGCAATTTAAAGAATCGATAACTTTGGGTTTCTGCACTTTAAGTTTAATCACTAAAATGATGGTTTATCATGCTAACAGTATTAAATTGACCACAATAATGAATTCTATAAGATTTCAATATTTTAAAATCGATAAAGTTGTAATTGTAATACTTTTGGCACAATCAATAAGTTTTCTCGTTGTGTTCGAATCATTTTTATCAGAAATTTTAGAAAAATCCTACTTACAAACGACTGTTGCTGTGATTCACCTGATCAAAATGGTTAATATCTTCGCTGTGGTTCTAGAAACTGTTATTATCAGTATTATAATGAACGAACTGAAGGAACAAATAGAAAATACATATAAATACGTAATACATAACCGACGATTTTCAATATTACAAATAGAAAATGTAATACATGAGCAGTATGAAATTAAGCAATCCGCTAAGTTAAACCAAGAAGTTTTTAAGATATCGATATTATTTAATACTCTGCTGATTCTTGTATTATTTGCAAATACAGTATATGTCATCACGATGTCACTGCGTGAATCCGGAGGTATAAGTAAATCTTTAATTCTAGCATTATCCTGTTATCTTTCTGCAATAGTGTTAACATTAAAAATCGAGATACAATCATGGAATGCAACTAGTGTTAAGGTGAGTTGGCTGTACTAGAGACACTTCCATTTGGGAAGATTTTTGGGCAAATTAATCCACGGTTGATTTGTCATTGCCTTCCAAGGACATGTCATATTATTGAATAACAAAAACCAATTAATACAGAATTTTTGCAATATTTTGTTTATCATGCAATATTGGCAGACACTGTTTTGGGGGGTAACCCGATTTGTAACTTCCAGGTTTTCGCTGTAGTTATCGGTAGTGCCATATTTTCGGGCTGCTATTATTTTCCTAAAATTCTTCTTGGCTTTCCAAAAGTGATTGAAGTTTGCCCGGGTGCATTCGTTATTTTTCAAGTGAAATGAAAAGTGTAGGTCAAATGTTCAGATGACTGAATGAGAAAAAAGTACACGAAGGAAAAAAGTTTTTCTTATCTTCTGTCAAATATCCAGTTTTTCGGAAAAAAAATTATTTTAAATGTGGGATGAACACTTAACGGTGTTCATTGGAAATGTTAGCAATTTACTCCCACAATTTTCTCGCAGATCCGCTCGTCATCCCATTCCCTACAGTAACGTTCATCTAGGGATTCTGCAACTGCAGAAAAATATAATCAGCTGTTCATTGATGTCGCCATATTGTAGTGCGCGCGCTATAAACTATATTTATACTTCAATTTCATTGGAGCTTGCGCCGCTTGTCTTGCATTGCAGGGCAGAAAGTTTGGACCTTCTGAGGTTGAACAGGATAACGCAAGGTAACACGCCATGCGTACTTAATTGTGAACGCTCGCTAGATTAACACAAAGTCTAGCTTTTCTGCAAGACTTCAGCGCTGTAACATAAGACAATTAATCCCTATGTGAACAATACTTAAGTCTTTACGATGCTTTTCCCTACCATTTACCGATGCTCATCGAAAAGCTCGAAACTTTTCAGCGAACGTTTCTTCGAGCGGCTTGCAATTTTGCTCGCTAATGTGTACCAGGCATACGTTTAAATGTTACGGTGCTACCCAGTCTAAACATCGTATGCAAGTCAAATGAGTTCCTGAAAGATTCTTAATTTTTCTTCTTCTTCAAAAAATACGGTCCAATCACTCCTCCAAACCAAAAAGCGCACCAATATTTCAATATTATATTTATCAACAACATTATCATAATATTTACAGCATCGATAATAATATTTTATGAATTAGGCAGTAAAAAACTATACTTGGATAGCTCCAACTACCTTGAAATGTTATTGATTAACTGTATAAAAATTACTTATTCATAAGTTAGTGTCCAGCACCTAATAGTCGAAAAACTAGTGGTTCATAAAATTCTGAAGGGAACTGTCATAATGTACGACCAAGTACAAAACAAAACCTCAATCCGTTACATCAATATTCTTTGGAAAATTGTAAAATTCTTAGGAATTTCGAATATTTTTTATAATAAATCAAAAAAATCGTTTACGTATTCCCGGTCTAGTACAATTGGGCGCGATCGATTGGGCGCGATCGATTGGGCGCAACGACAACTGGGCGCAGCGACAACTGGGCGCAAATACAATTGGGCGCAAATACAATTGGGCGCAAATACAATTGGGCGCGAGGGAGATTTATCTATTACGTTTAATTATTATTACTGATTGTAAGAATTTTTTTTCTAAAAAACTATTATTTACGTAACTAAATCTAGAAATGTTTATTTAGCCAATAAAAAAAATTATAATTAAAAATTTAAACTAAATGTTTTTAAAATGTTTATTCCTTCTAACTTCCACTAAAATTTAGAAATAATGTTTATTTAGCCAATAAAAAAAATTATAATTAAAAATTTAAAGTAAATGTTTTTAAAATGTTTATTCCTTCTAACTTTTACAAATAATAACAATGCCTATTAATATAGTACCCAACTGATCAGGAATTCATTTTATAATTATGGGAAATACCTCGCAAAAAGTCTATAAAACTTCTATTCGCGTAATCCTCTACTGAAGCGGCACATAGACGATTAGAGACAGAGCTAAGTATCTAAGCTAAGTATGGAGCTAAGTATGGAAACATTTGGAAATTAATTTCTAGTTTAAAAGTTATTCAACGTGGGCGAGATCTGTTTTATGAAAAATTAGTTGCCGGCAACAATCCACCTATTAAGAAAAGAAAATAGTCGGAGGCTGATGCGCGCATCAGAAATCTAGTAGAGGATTAAGCCACATAGGGGTCGTCCATAAATTACGTCACGCAATTTTAAGCAATTTTTAACCCCCTCCCCCCATCGCCACACTTCGTCACACAAACCTAGACCCCCCTCCAAATATTACGTCACATATTCTTGACCCCCCCCCAATGTAGTTTTATTGACTTCTTAGTAAATTTTACAATCGGTTTCATTTTGATTTTTATAACAATTTATTATAATAGATTTATGACGGCTCTGTATATTTATACATAAATATACACGTACAGATTACCAACTAAAATTAAGTTTTTTAATCTTTTAATCTTTTTACGTTTTTTAAAAATCATTTTGAAAGTTCAAAAAATAGTATTTTTGAAATGCTTGTTAGAAGAAGGAGAACATGAGTGGCCAAATTATACGAGGGCCGGTCCTGACCAATGTCAGGACGTTAGAAACCAATTATTGCATGTGTAAAACATACTTTTATCTTAAGTTGTCAAGTTGGCAACCTGTTACTAACTCGACATTTCAAGAAGCTTTTACGTTTTTAGAGAGAGAAAGAAATAAAAGCAATAATAATTTTTGTGACGTCACAATTTTTGAAACCCCCCCGCCCCTCATCGTCACAAATCGTCACAAGGGTCGGAACCCCCTCCCCCCCTAGGAGCGTAACGTAATTTATGGACGACCCTATAGAAATATTATAGACTTTTTGCGGGGAATTTCCCATAATTACGAAATGAATCCATGATTAGTTAGGTACTTTATTAATAGGCATTTTTATTATTTGTAATTGTTAGGACTAAACATTTTAAAAACATTTAGTTTAAATTTTTAATTATAATTTTTTTTATTGTCTAAATAAACATTTCTAGATTTAAAACATTTTTATACGTAAATACCTATTAGTTTTTTATAAAAAAATTCTTACAATCAGTTATAATAATTAATACGTAATAGATAAATCTCCCTCGCGCCCAATTGTATTTGCGCCCAATTGTATTTGCGCCCAATTGTATTTGCGCCCAGTTGTCGCTGCGCCCAGTTGTCGTTGCGCCCAATCGATCGCGCCCAATTGTCGGTCACCGACGTATTCCGGCAATATCATTGGCTGTGTGCCAATTCTTCTATGTACAATTGCGGGAAATTTTCTGGCATTTTATGGATATCTCAATTTGAAAATCAATTTCAAAAGACGTTGAAAATTAAAGAATCAATAACTTTGGGTTGTTGCGCTTTAAGTTTGATTACTAAAATAATTGTTTATCATGTTTACAATATTCAATTGACTACAATTATTAATTCTATTCGATTTAAATATTTTAAAGTCGATAAAGTTGTAATTCTGATACTTTTTGTACAATCAGTAGCCTTTCTCATCGTTTTTATAAAATTTGTAACAGAAAAACAGATACACAGACAGATTGTTGCTGTAATGCACATGATCAAAATAGTTAATATATCTTTGCTGTAATTACTGCTATTATCAGTATTATATTGCACGAAATAAAGGAACAACTAGAAAATACGTATAAATATTATGTAATATATGTATAACCGAGGTTTTTCAATATTACAAATACAAAATCTGATACAAGAGCAGCATAGAATCAGACAATTCGCAAAGTTAAACCAAGAAGTTTTTAATATATCGTTATTGTTTAATACTCTTCTGATTCTTGTGTCATTAGCAAGTACAGCATATATTAGCACGGTGTCACCGCGTGAATCCGGAGGTATGAGAAAACCTCTATTTGTAACATTGTCTTGCTACCTTAGTGTGAAAGTGTTAACATTAAAAATCCAGATACAGTCATGGAATGAAACCAGTATTAAGGTGAGTTTACTGAACTTGAGACACTTCCATTTGTGGTACATGTCGTCCACCCCCCTCTATCGCTAATTTTTAATAAAATTGATATCAATCATTTGAGCTTCAATGAGCTTCTAGTCACGTCATGTGAGCTTCAAAGGTTTTTAATAAGAATTTAGTTGTTTAAAACTATTTTGGGATAGACTGTAGAAATGGTACCCCCCCCCCCATCGTAAATTTTCTAATAAAATTAGTAATAATTGTTCGCGAACCGTTCGAGCTTCAATGTGCTTCTATTCCATCGTTTGAATCCCATCAGGTAACCAATAATCAATCAGGTCAAAATGTTTGAATTTTGAAGTTCAAATGAGGGGAATAGAAACGTTTGACAGTAATTTCATTAAAAATTAGCTATAGGATAATTTGAATTATTTAATGAATTATTGGCATGGCAATTTTATTGAACGATACTTTGTTAAACTTTGGTATTCCCATTTGTAACTGTTATGCTTCAATTTGGTTGTCGGTAACGCCGAAAATAGCCCGGAATTTGGACTTTGAGCAATAAAACTCTTGCACAATTATTATTGATCATGTGGGAGAAGTTGTGCCGATCTTAAAATAAATTTTCTGTTATTAATTCCTACAAAAAAAAGCAGATTTTCACTTAATTTCAATAAATGGATTATTGATTCCTGAAGAAATGGAAAAGCTTGATAATAATAATAATAATAATAAATATTACGTTAATAATTATTATTGTGCTAAAGCTTCAATTCAAAATTGTAAACAGATAGTCCCCAATTTTGGAAAATTGATTTTTAATTAATAAAATAGCTTGTGTTACTTGATCTGCACGTCTTCTTACAATTTCAGTTTGATATCACAAACCAATTTCGAGAAAATCGAAAATATAGTTATCATGGGAGCCACCGACACTTTCAATAGATTATACCATACTTTTACAACTTCAAATTGGAAATAATCAATGTCAAATTGGAATTGCAACTTTGAAACTCATGTTTTAACCCATTAGAGTATGAAGTTGACCGATATGTTTTTTTTGACTAAAACTACATAGGGGTTTCAATTTTGTGGGGAATAAACAGAAAAAGCCAAAAAAATATTTTATTTTCTTCTAGTATGTGAAATACGAACCGTCCGTCCGTTTAAACGGACACTATACTATTGGTAACTATACAAAACTTTAACACGAATTGCGTCAATTCGTTGGTCCGTTTAAACGGACGTTGTACTCTAATGGGTTAATTCAATTTTGTTTATTTCCATCATTTTGTTTATGTTTTCCAATAATTTTGTATTGTTCATTTCCATCTCCTATCTCGTTTTTCTTATTTCCTTTAACAATGTGTTAAATTTCGTCTTAACCATGATTTCAGTTCCAGCCGAGTGCTCGAGAACTAAAATATTCAAACAAAACGCAAGCTCCAGTCTCATACAGTCGGTTCTGTTAGTTTATTATATTATCTGCCTCTCCACTATTTGCTATGCCTATTTGATTTGAGATAGAATGACCCAATCTTCTTTCTTTACTTCATCACCCATCTACTTCCAATTAAACTATTTTTGAATAATTATTCATCATTCACAATTTTTAAATATATTGAAGTGTTCTTTCGTATTTAATAGATTTTTAATTTCAATTTTATAAGTTTCAAAATGTGTTAGTCCTTTGTGCGTGTTTCAAAAATGTGCACCATCACTTTTCAAACCAAAATTTTTATCATCCCATTTTTTACCAATTAAACCAATTTATGTAAATTGGTTTATCCGTATATTAATAATAATAATAATTAATAATAATAATAATTTAAACTATCATCCAATGCTAAAAAGACTCATAAAACAACTCTTTTAAATTTTTAGCGTGCCTGCTCCAGTAACGCTTAAAAACCCACTGACGTTCGACTATGATGTCGAACCCACCATCAAAGCAACATAGTGCCAACATAAATATTAAATGCCCAAAAATAAGAGATAACTCTGTTTTCTTTACGACAAAACGTCAAAATGATAAAACTGACATTTACATGCATGAAAACCTCTTAATTTATGCGTTTGTTGCAGGCCAAAAAAATGGCAACTTATATTCACGATATATGGAATAAGTACAGTGAAAATTTGGACCATCCAAATTTGAATCATCTACAATTGATTTCACTTCAATTAATAAATACACAGTTAAATTTTACTGTTTGTGATTTTTTCCCACTTGATTGGACATTGTTATATGCGGTGAGTAATCCAAGATAGAAGGAAAATTAATTTAGAGTACTATTAATGTTAGGATGGAGTGCACGATCCCCAGTTAAAAATATCCTAACAGGTGCTAATAGTCTAGCAATTATGGTAGGCATTCACAATCACGTTATTACCTTAACAGATTAAGCAAAAGGATCTGAATAGTTGTAGCCAGAAAAACTCCTTAATTGAATAATCCGCACCAAAACTCTCCACACTTTCACTTCGACAACATCCACAAACCGAGTTTGTTTTGTATTATTCTCATTCATTTTTAAAACCTTTAGTTTTTCTCTTTTTGAGAATTAATTTCAAATATAGTATGACGAAAATAATTAGAATTAAAATAAAAAATATTTAACTGGGGCGGTAGTACAATCAACCCTTAACAATGCAAAAATCAACTTGGTCTGGTGCTTTATTTATCTTAATAGTTGTTAAACAACAAATTAATATTCGCCATATTTTTCAGATTGTTGGAGTTGTTACATCTTACGTGGTTATACTTATCCAATTTGAAACGCCGTAAATGTAAAAATAATCTGTGAAATTACATTCTTCCTGTGAAATCACAATAAAACTTTCAACTTAACTTTCACATAAGTTTTGTAAACGCAGTAAATGTTGCACTGGCATTTCTCTTTGACCACTAGCCAAAGAGCAACTACTCTTCACATATATATTTTCACCTAATAACGATGTATTGTGACTGACGGACGTTGTGAGATCCAAATCTTTACCATGATTTGAAAGATGGATGTCAGTGGTATAGTAACAAACTGAATAATGATTGATCTAAATACAGTAAATTCCATCATACGAGTACAGTTTCAAAAGTGAAAGAAATATTAGCCCTCGGTGTATGTCAGAATGTGATGTTACAGGAAAAAACCGTTTTGTAAAATATTTACAACGGCAAGAAGGGATGTACTTGATGCTCTCTACCCATAATACAATCCTTTTTAAGGGAGAAAAGACGAAAAAAACCTGGATGCGTTGAAGAGTTCAAAGAATGAAAATCAAAATGGTATTTAGAAGTTTATTTAAAAGTGGAATCAGGAACAAATAGTTATATCAGACACTGGCGAGCTTTCTTGGAGGATGTTACCCAAACCCATCACTTAATGCCTAGGCCCTAGGTTATCGAATGATGTCGTGATGATCACCAATATCCTAAATTTTTAGTGCTATTCGAAATTAAATGGGAAATTAGAGACATACCAATTTCCTGGCTATGTGTCGTAGTACATGTATTTACTTTTCGATGTGCGTCTGAATATGATTGAATGTATTATGTATCCTAATATAAAAAATAGAAAATATTTCCTTAATGTCATTTTGAGTTGTTAATACGAGATTCTCAGAAGCTTCCCTCCCTTACTACACGAATAACTAACATATTCAATTTATCACTGTCTAAATACTTTTTCATAAGCAGCTCTCGTGCATTATACCTGGACTTTAGACCTCTTTTCCGTTGACAGGACGATTACTACCACGCTGACTAAGTGCAGGTTGGTAGAGAAGTAGCCACATGATCAACTTGCTTGAGTCTCGCAATTTAACGATGAAAAGAGTTTTTACATTGCTTTGCGTCGCTGTCCTATGAAGTTTCTTCTTCTTCTTCCTTTCAAGGTTTAGGCATTTTTGCCTGTTCTGACCTCTCAAGTCACGCCAACGTTTTCTCGAGCGGTCAATATCCCTTTTCCTCTTCTAATTTTTATAATTAGTTCTGTGAGCATTTTTGTTTTTACCTATCAGATAGCTTGCTAGGCTTGCCTTTCGATGTGCCTGCACCCTGTTTGTTTAATTGTTATGATGGCAAATCATTAACACAAGGGGACCTACGGCTTTACGTGCCCTTTTTGATTGGGTAAAATTCCTTTTGGATTATAAGAAAGCATTTTCTTCGGAATTCTTTTGTTTTCCATTCTATATAAGTGTGACCTCCAATTTTCTCTATATTCTGAGATTTTTCTATTGGCTGAGAAGATTTGTAATTCGGCACGAATTGGTTCGTTTTTTATTTGGTCCAGTCTTGTACATCCTTTGGTTCTTTCTAGGAAATACATCTTCGGCGCTTGCAGTTTTGATTCGTCTCTTTTGGAGGGGACCTATGTTTCGCAACCATATCTTAGGACAGGTATCGCCATTGTGTTATAGAATTTTATTCTCTAACGAATTAGATTTTTCATTTTTATATATCGTTCCGCGTATATGGAATATTTGTCCTACAGGTTGGTTTTCTATAGCAAATTTACTCCTGATTATCCCTTTTTCCTTTAAACGCCATAACTTCGTCTTTTATTTCGATTTCGCAGTGAAACTTCGCTCTCTGGAAGTCGTCGTCGATCTTCTGTATTATTACAAGGTACTCTGTCCTATTAAGCTGCTCAATAATCAATTGAGGAAAAGATATTATTTAATATTACGTGGACAGATTATTAAGTCCTTAGAATAAGAAAGAAAGGATAATTTTTGGGGAAACATTAATTGCATTTTTCAACAGAGCCTCTTTTTAGGTCAAAACACTTAATTCAACGCGATTCAAATTGTTTGATACCATTAGTATAATAGAATTTGTCAAATTCTTCAAAATAAACAGTTGATTCGTCTATCACTTCTTCATTTGACCTAATCTTTTTTATTTTTTCTTTATTCAACTTTGGAAACAAGAATTCTACAATTCCGTAGACTATGGTGGATGTGGAAGCAATTCGTAACCCAATTCAGGCAGTTTGCAAATTCTGGAAAAAAAGTGCAAAAAGAAACCCTTTTTTCTTGCCCAAATGAGGCCGATTTTCCTGGATTGCAGCATTCAAATGGTCCAATAATTGTGCATAGTATACCCGTGTTATTGTTTTTCCTTTCTAAAGATCATTTGATGAACACTATTCCATGAAATCTCAAAAAAAGTTTCCATAACCTTTCCAACCGATGGAACTGCTTTTGCTTCCTTTGGAGCACTTTCACCAGCTTCAACCCACTGTTTGGCCAATTATTTCATTTTTGAAGCATAATAGTAGCGAATCGATGTTGCACAAAAATCCTTGAGGAGTAACGATGAAATAATACGAAACACTGCTTTAAAATGTTCATCCGGTTGCGTTTGCGATCACTTGTGAGCAAACGCGGCACCCATTTTGCTGATACATTTTTCATATACAGCTCTTCATGGCTAACATTCCAAATGCTTTTATTCGTTACTCTATGTATGTCAACCATTTCACGCAATTTTACTCTTCGATGATTTAATACGATACCATAGATTTTTTAACAATTTCTGGTGTAACCACATATTTTGACCGTTTTACTCTTTGTTCATCGCTTGTGCTTATAGGACCACGTTTAAATTCATTATACCAATTATATATGGTTGCAGTCTATGGAGTAGACTCGCCCAAAACTGCATTCATGTCTGCAATGATTTCTGAAAACGTTAAGCATTTCAAGTACAACTATTTGATCACCGCGAATTTCTCGTTTTTTCCATTTTATCAGATGTACCTATATAAGTGGTTAACTTTGAATGGTCTGCCATAATCAAACTAATTGACGTATTGCCTAAAGTTTTATACTTCGAGATTTAAAAGTAGGTACTGCAATGATATTTAGATCCTCAAAGAAAAACTACACACAACTTCAACAAGTTTCGTAAAACTTGAAAATTTTGTATTGTTGTAATTATTTCATTTTCTTGTGTTATAGTAAATGTTCATAATGACCTGTGATTTTTGTATTTGCGAAAGGAATTTCAAAAAGTTTATAATTCCACGATTAACGAGTTTATTTCAATTTTGCTTCACAACGAAAGAACGCAATACGAATAAAGTAAAACACTGCTACAGAACCACACAGCCGGGCAATTTTATTTTGTAAACAAAGAGTAGTTTTGTTGCTGCATTACATATTTAAATTGGCGACCTAACGTACAGGCGTTTCATTTCATTTCATTAATTATAAAGGGAAGGGCATAGCATGTTTAATTGGCACCCAACAAAGGGACACTGCAGTATTTGTCACAAATCATCTCTGTTTGATTATAAGTACTTAATAATCTGCCCTCGTAAAATTTTATCTATTTATTAACTATAATATATAAAAATTATTTATTCATAAACAAATAATTTATTACTTCATTCATTTAATTCAGTAATAGTTTTCCATCATTTTTTCAGTACTTACGTACGTTCATAGTCAACAAATAGTCATTCTAGTAAGCGTTAAAATACAAATAAGAACTTTCGTAATGTATGAACAAGTAAGAAACAAAACCTCAATCGGTTACTTCAATATTCTTCTGAAAATTGGAAAATTCTTTGCAATATCGAATATTTCTTATGATAAATCAGGAAAGTTATTTACTTATTCTGAAAATATCCTTTACTACGTGCCGTTTCTTTTATATACAATAGCTTGCAATTATATTACATATTTTGGGAATCTCAATATTACGAATACTCAGTTTCAAACAACGGTTAAAATTAAAGAAGCGGCAGTTATTACCTGGTTATTACTTGTTGTACTTAAGGTTTAATCATTAAAATAATTGTTTACAATGTTCACAATACTAAATTGACTAGAATACTGAATTCAATACAATTTAAAAGCTTGTAATAAGTTGTTTTTTTGTTTTATTTAAAAGTTGTAATATTAATACTTTTGGCACAATCAGTAAGTTTTTGCACATTATTTCAAATATTATTTTGAAACATTTTTTGAAAAAAACTTACTTAGGAACAACTATTGTTGTAATCGTCATAAACAAACTTGTTAATATGTCAGGCATAGTTATAGAAACAGTTATTATCAGTATATAACTGAACGAAATCCAGGAACAAATAGAAAATATATACCAACACTTAATACCGAATAGACGTTTTTCAATAAAAGAACTAGAAAATCTAATAAATGAGCTACATGGAATCAAGGAATCCGCAAGGTTAACCGAAGAAGTATTTAATGTATCGATCTTGTATAATACTCTCCTGATTCTTATGATATTTGCAAATTTAGTATATAGCTATGGTGACCATATTATTTTTATGAAAAAAGAGTACATTTCGGCGAAACAAGGTAAATACCTAAAAAACTTAAAAAAAGGTCAATGGCGTACCTACAGCTACGAACGATGACTTTTTTTTTTTTTTTTAGGGGTCGCACTCAAGGAAACAGCCATGAATGCACGTCTGTTTCCCCCACAATGAAATGTGGCACCCCCAGGCTTCATTGTGATTGCATTTTAAATTTAAATATTTCAAATGAAAAAAAAGAGTACATTTGTATGTACTTGGAGAAGTTTTAAAGTACATAGGACATCGTTCTAAAAAAGAGTACTGTCCTACTAAAAGGAGTACATATGGTCACCATATATATAGCAGCATAGCCGCAGTGCGCAAATATACACTTGTAGGAATGCCCAAAACCGTATCAGCATTGTGTTTTATTGGTGCGATAGTTTTAATGTTAAAAATCCATATACAATCCTGGAATAGAACCAGCATTAAGGTGAGTTTACTGTAAATTTTACTTTTACTGTTTATTATTTATTGTTCCATGCATATGAAAATATATTTTTCAAAAATTTTCGCCATTTAGGAAATGAGCTAACCGGATTCAAAATTCGGCCCTTTGACTGCAAATCAAGAATGCAGATTTTTCACTTGCAGTATAGCTCTGTCGTTGTACAAAATATTTAGGGAGGTTTTTAAATTATTACTACTTATTATTTATTGCACCATGCCTGAGAAAATAACTTTTTCAAAATTTTGGCCGTTTAGAAAATTAGATAATCGTCTTCAAAATTAGGTCCTTTGATTGATTTCCTTGGTAAGATTTTCTACTTAAGGTAGTTCTGTCGTTGTACAAAATGTTTAGGAAGGTATTCAAATAGACTTCTCAGAAAATTGTCTAACTTCCTAGATAAACCACGTAAAAGATTCAGTAATCCATCGTATTAAATGCATGAATAGCAAATCCAAAACTGTATAGCAATATCGCACGATTGTGTTGCTGGATTTTGAGAGGTTATTTACTATGAAACAAAAATTTTAATTTTCATTCAACTAATATTGCAGTGAATAAACATATTCTGTTATCAATTTCCGTTTAAAACGTATTTTGAGTCGACATTTTCGAATTAACTTTGTTTAGTCCTTTTTCTAAAATTGTAACGGGAGTCCTGTATCTTTCTTTGTTCTCCTAAGTACAGGACACCTTTGTACCTGGACTTTAGTGCATGGACAATAAGACTGGATTTGCCAGGTTTTAGTACGCAATTGATGTAATTGGTTTAAGGTTTTCACAGACCGTTAATATTCAAATGGTAACGGTCCATGTACCTTTGTCCGGCAATTCTAGGAAAACCCTCCCTTTCTTTATTAGTGTATATTTTGCTTTAAAATAATTAACTTGCGAAGTACGAACCAAGACTGGAATTGAGTCAAGATTGTGAGCCAACTGAGCAAGTACACATTGCAAGTACTACTAAGTTTCGCATCGCAAAATGCTCCATAGTTAATTTTTGTGAGCCGAAACTGCAGTTACACATATTTGAAGTTGTTATTTTGTTATTCGTCGCTATTTAGTGTTGTGTTTTATTAATAAAATTGTTATGCGAGATCCAAAAGACGTTTGATTAATTAAGGCCAAGAAGTTAGCATCAAATTTTATCAAATTGGTGCACAGCATCGCCGCGATCGTTCGGACAGTCAAAAAAAAATCTGTAGTTTTGTAGAAAAGACACTCATTCGTTTAGTTGCTAATTAAGCAGCTCAATAAGCAATTAAGGAAAGATTATTATTAAATACAATGTTATCTATTCATTAACTTACTATATAAAAATTATATATTCATGAACAAATAATTATATTAATCATTTATTTCAGTAATAGTGTTCGATCAATTTTTTCAGTACCTACTTTCTTAGTCAGCAAATAGGCATTCTAGTATAGTCGTAAAAATACGAAAAAGAGTTGTCGTAATGATGTATCAACAAGTAAGAAACAAAACTTCAATCGGTTACTTCAATATTCTCTTTAAAGTTGGAAAATTCTTTGCAATTTCGAATGTTTCTTATGATAAATCAAAAAAATTATTTACACATTCTGGAAATGTCTTTTATTGTATGCCATATCTTCTATTTACAATGTTTTGCAATTATATTACATATTTTTGGAATCTCAATATTACGAATGAAAAGTTTCAAACAACCATCAAAATTAAAGAATCTGCAGTTACTATTTGTTGTACTTTAGGTTTAATCACTAAAATAATTGTTTACAATGTTCACAATTCTAAATTGACTAGAATACTGAATTCTATTCAATTTAAAAACTTTAAAATCGATAAAGTTGTAATATTAATACTTTTGGCACAATCAATATCTTTTTCCATATTTTTGCAAATTGTTTTATCAGGTATTGTGAGAAAAACTAACTTAGGAACAACTTTTGCTGTAATCGTCGTGAACAAACTTGTTAATATGTTAGGCATAGTTATAGAAACTGTTGTTATCAGTATCATACTGAACGAAATCCAGGAACAAATTAAAAATATGTACCAATACTTAATACCCAATAGACGTTTTTCAATACAAGAAATAGAAAATCTAATAAATGAGTTGCATGGAATCAAGCAATCTGCAAGGTTAACCGAAGAAGTATTTAATGTATCGGTCTTTTATAATACTCTCCTAATTCTTATGGCATTTTCCAACGCTGTATATACCAGCTTGGCCGTAGTGCGTCAATACGCAGTTTTAGGAACACCCAAACTCATATCAGCATTGTGTTTAGTTGTCGCAATAGTGTTAATATTAAAAATCCATATACAATCGTGGAACAGGACCACTATTAAGGTGAGTACTCTAAAATATTATTTAAAGCCGACAGGAAAATTTATTTCGCTTTTAAATTAAACGGGCTGATTAACGAAAAGAAAACTTTTATTTGAAATTCGAGATGAAGCAAGGAAATAGTATTCATATTTTCGGACGCCTCCCAAGGAACTTATTTAAATAGAAATATACCACCTGCAACTTTTTGTAGGAATTTTTTTTTATAAAATTTTCATTTTGAAATTTTGGCGTATGTTTAAATAGTTTTTGATGCTTAGAATGGGAGCGAAACGAGAGTTTTCGTATATTGGTGCAATACTCACGAAATTCTAAGCTGAGAAACAGTTCAATTAAACTTTCTGGATGTTTCGTAAAGAAATTCAACTTTCTGCATGTTTTGCGAAGAGGTAAACCGTTGCTCAACCCAGAATTTCGTACGTATTGTATAGCTATCGTAGAACGGACTTACATAAATATATCCTAGATGCGCACCAATGGAGTTGCTCATCAATGAAATTTCCGGTTTACCTTTAATAGACGGTCATGGCTGCCGTTATTTCAATTATTGGCATATCAATTAATGTTCATAAATATGAGAATAATAATAATTAAAGGTGAAATCATGGATGGCTATTATGCCATCTATACAGTCGTCCTAAGTTAAAACGTCTTAACTAACAGATTGCTTGCGGGAAAAAATGACTTTCTGTAATATATTATTTAAATAAAATAATACATTTTTAACGCTTCACAGAAATTCCATCGAGCTTTTTCTATTTCGCTAAGCCAGATAAAAAACATAATCAATTAAAGAACGCTTATTATTCTAGAAATGTTATTGATGAACTGTATAAAAATTATTTATTCATAAATGTTAATCGTTTCTATCATTAATTTATAACTTTTTTATAACAGTTTTCGATCAACATTCTCAGCACCTAATTGTCCAAAAAATAGTGGTTTAAGAAATGTTAAAAAGAGCTGTCATAATGTACGAACAAACACGAAACAAAACTTCAGTCGGTTACATCAATATTCTTTGGAAAATTGGAAAATTCTTAGCAATTTCGAATATTTCTTATGATAAATCGAAAGAATCATTTACGCATTCTAGAAATATCCTAGGATGTGTACCAATTCTTTTATGTACTAGTATGTGCAACTTTTTTGTATTTTATGGATATCACAACTTCGATAATCACTTTCAAAAAACATTGCAAATTAAAGAATCAATAGCTTTGGGTTGTTGCACTTTAAGCTTGATCACTAAAATTATTGTTTATAATGTTAACAATATTAAATTGACTACAATAATGAATTCTATTCGATTTCAATATTTTAAAGTCGATAAAGTTGTAATTGTTATCCTTTTGGCACAATCGGTGAACTTTGCCATCATTTTTCAAACATTTTTATCAGAAGTTTTGGGAAAAATCTACTTTCGAACGACTATTTCTATAATTCATATGATCAAACTGATTAATATCTTCGCTGTGGTTCTAGAAACTGTCATTATCAGTATTATAATGAATGAAATTAAGGAAGAAATGGAAAATACATACAAATACGTAAAGTATAACAGACATTTTTCAATATTACAAATAGAAACCCTAATACATAATCAGCATGGAATCAGACAATCTGCAAAGATAAACCAAGAAGTTTTTAATATATCACTATTGTTAAATACTCTGCTGATATTTTTGATTTTTGCAAATACAGTATATGTCAGCATAGTGTCACTGCGGGAATCTGTAGGTATAAGAGTATATCTAATTACGTCATTATTGTTTAATCTTACTGGAATGCTATTAACATTGAAATTCCAGATACAATCGTGGAATGCAACCAGTATTGAGGTGAGTTTGCTGTACTTGAGACACATCCATATGAGGTCCATTTCGACCTTCCTCCCTCTATACTTTTTCTATAATTCTAAAGAATTGAATATTGATTAAAAACTTTTGAAGTTTATACGACCAGAACAGAAGCGCATTCAAGCTCAAATCACGCTCAACCGTTTGAGACTGCGATGCGATGGGGTGGAAGCTCTGAAACGTACCTTCCATTTAATAAGGTTTTTCTGTTTATCGGTTTATCGTTGTCTTCCTTATCGTTAATCGTTAAAAATATCGTTGGCATGATATTTTTATTAAATGATATATATTTTTTAAATAATTGTTATTGATTTTGTTTTAATATTTACACAATATTGGTGGATCACAATTTTTGGCACACCCTTCTGTAACTTCAATGCCTCAATTTAGTTATCGGTAGCGCATCTTGTTCAGGTTGCTGGTATTCTCCAAAAATTCCTCTAGTCTGTCCTCACAAACGTTACACGTCACAAACGTTGCTGCACGTGTTACACTTGTGAGAATTAACTCTAGCTTTGTAATGATTTCGTAATACAAATGAATCTGTAATTACTAGTAGAGTTTAAGCAAATAACGTAAATATTCCGTACTTTTAATCTTATTTTGTATGAGACATTCGACACTTGAATATGTGGTTAGTAAAATTTAATATTACTACTTTTGAATAATAAAATATGAGCACTGCAGGCTCATAGCTCGAACAATTTGTTTCCATATTTTCCGGTCTCTAACCAACACTGTCCAGTTTTCCACTCCCAATGTCCTCAGGTCTTCCCACCGCTTGTAACGATTTTTTGAATCGTTACTTTTTCTACTTTGCATTTGACAACTTTAGCAGCGCCCTGTATCGTGGATTCATGCATGAATTCCAAGGTTGGCGGTATTGCTGTGTTTTCGATAGCGGGGTCGTGATAGCGACTCGAAAAGGGAGAATAGTTTTGTGAAGTGCCGAGGAAGGTTGAGTTTTGGGGGAGCTAGTCGATTCCTGTTTGTGATGGAGCGATAGCCATGGATGTGGTTCAGGAGGCTCTGGCGAGAATTCGTTTTTTGGCTTGCGCAATTCTCGTTGAAGGATTTTTTAGTTCGCGTAGGTGAGTGCGATATTTTTGCTATCCCTTTGATTTCCGTTCTGGTTTGTCGTCTCTTGACCAAATTTGGGCATATGGCTTTGCTTTTTTGTATTGCTTCCGCAATTACGAAATTTGTGCGTAATTATTATTTTTTCTACTCCTTGGTACCCGAAATTGTTTTTCCTTGTGTGCGTGAATACAAGTTTGTTCTGTGTAGTAATTGTTGCTTCATACTGTATGTTTTTTTGATCTAAACGGTTTGTTTAGAGCCATTTTTTTGTGTAGTTTTAGTACTGCAATTTTAATTTAGGCAAATTTATTTGAATGGGAACGCTGATAGCACAAGATACGACCGCTTGGCCTGCCAGATAGCAACGTTGTCGCTCGCTTTGACAATTCGATTACTTTTCCACGTTAAATATTTTTAATTTGAAATATTTAAGCATTGTATTTTCTTATTGTAATTAAATACGATTACCATCTAGGGGTTGGCATTGGTGTGATGCTCGCTTCTAACGGGAGTTCTAATCGATTGTTGGTGGTTGGTTTTCTTTGTGTTTTCTGGTAGCGGTCGATCTTACTATTTTATCACAGATGAGGTGGTGTCGTTCGACGAGCCGTTATATATTTTTCCGGTCACGGGGGCATCCTCCGACCTTTGGTTATCTATTGTCGGAAGCACAAATTGTAATTTTTGTGTTTCTAAGTTCTCTCTTATACGGGGTGAATATAATTACATGGCGCCCAGACCAACACCTTTTTTTCGCTACGTTTATGTATGCTTAGCGTCATCCCGTATAATTGTGTAACATCAACCGAGGGAAAAGGGTTCCGTTTTCTTCATGGCCCGTGCTTGAGCTAGCACTTCGTGGCATTTTCTATCTTTGTCCGGCGATCCCCTGAGTTATCAACAAAGATCGTCGGGGCAGTTTTTGTCGTTCCTTGGAGTGGCAAAAATTGTTACACGCTTCCAACCATTTTCTTCTTGGTATACCTCTTCTTTTGGTACCTATTGCACCCTGCCGTAGGACTTTTCCGCTTCATATTCTCTTTGCTTCTCTGCATTTGTCTTTATATAGCTCTTTGTTTTCTTCGGTGTTATTTCTTACCATGTTTTCTCTCCATTTCCTTCTTTCTTCGATTGCTCTTGTATAGGTATATTTCATCAAACCAGTCCTTACGTTTAACCGCTTCCCTTTGTGTCATAAATCTCTCAGAGATTTCTTGCAGTATTTTCGTTATTAGTACTTCTTGTTTTAACTTAATTTTTACCAAGTAATGGTCTGAGTCTGCATCTGCTCCTTTGTAACTTCTGATATTTTTTATTTGTTTGGCGTATTGTGCTTCCATTAAGCAGTGATCTATCTGATTAATTATTTCACCATTTGGCGTCCTCCGCGTTCCTTTATAGATATCTTTATGTTGCAAATGGGTGCTACTTATTATCATATTCTTCTCCATTGCAAATGCAATCAGTTTCGTACCATTTTCGTTACTATTAAATCGTTCTATGGTCAGCATATATATTTCCGCTCTTCAATATTTAGATTAACCTTGAAATCCCCCAGAACCTTCTTAATGTCGTACTTTGGTATTTCATCATATAACTTTTCCAGATTTTCGTAAAATTAATCTTTTTCTTCATCGTCTTTTGCCTCTGTAGGAGCTTGAACGTTTACAAAGCTAAGCTTTCTATGTTTGCTTCTTACTTTTATGTAGCACAATTTATCCGTTTTTGATCTGAATTGTATCACCACTAGTTTGATTCTTTTGTGTATCATAAAACCCGTGCAAAATCGTCTATTTTTCCCCCTCTTCCGAAACAGTGTATTCTTCTATATATCGACTATCTCGGTTGCTTTTTGTTTTGTTTCTTGTAGTGCTATTATATCGATTTAATATTTTTCACTTCTCCCACCAAAACCTTCATTGCGCCTTCCGAAAACGTTCCTCTCAATAAATAAATTCTCGTGCATCTGTTTCTTTTTTGTATCCGTTTTCGTTAGTCCATTTTCTCGCGTTTTTTCTTTTATTTATTTTTATCCCGGTAAATTCTCTGCTAGTTTTTTGGCGCAGGTGCTCGATTATTTTTGACTATTTCCCCCAAATGTTAGTTCCAGTCTCATCGTTCACGGTTTATGAAAATTCTTCCGTACCCTATTCTTGCATCCCTTCCCTTAACTCTTTCAAGCTTTGCAATTTCTCTCAAGCTTGCTTGCATTTTTTATTCCTGCAGGGTCAAATCGTCGTCAATGAACTTATTTGTGCTCCTTAACTTGGATTTTGTTCTCAGCACAGCCATTTTATCTTGCCATGAGTTTTTGCCATGACTTTTACAGAAGTAAAAACATCATTGCTTTCTTATACTTGTATCAGCTGCATTTCTGAGAACTATTATCACGTTGTTGGAGGTATTCATGAATTTACTCGCGTTGTTGAGTAAGAATTTATCATAAAACTTTAATTATTTCGCCCAATGTTTGTAAATAAAACAAACAGAAAATTAAAATTTGTTTTACAAAAACGATACCGTCTCTACATGGAACATCTTCATTGCAACATTTTGAATCGGAAGATCTTCATGGCACAGAAATTTCGACTTGTACTAAATTTACCTAGCACACATTTAATACATAAATATATAGGTAGAAAATGTACAACAAATGTAATAAATTATTATTAATCATATCTTACAAGTGTTACAAGTAAAATTACAAATTAATATTCTTTCAAAAAGTATTCTTTTTGTTCACTGTGCTAGAATTTCATATCAAAAGTGTAAACAGATAGCTCTATTTTTGGAAAAATTGATTTTTAATTGATAAAATAGATTGTGTTGTTATGCATAAAATATAATGAATTAAAGAACGGTTATTATTATAGAAATATTATTACTTAAATGTATAGGTACTATGTAAGCGTTTATTTCGATAATATCGTAACTATTTTATAACAGTTACGTTAATAGTCGACAAAAGAGTTAGTCGTTAAAAAAATACTGCAGCGAGTTATTGTAAGGTATCAACAACTAAAGGAGACAAGTTTTGTTTACACAGCATTTTAAAGAAAGTAATTGGGCGAAAAAATTGAACTTTCATGTGAAAATTTCGTGCTCTGAGTTTTTACGATTTTAAATGTGGTCTGAAGCCGAAATAATCCATCGATCGGCTTGTTTTGGCTTTCGGAAAAGTACTGTTTATAGTGTGGGCGTAACCAATCCCAGTGAAGAATTTCGTGCAGCTCATCCAGTAACGTCGGTTATTGTCACTAATGTTACTGCTGTACGTGAAGTCATTGAGCGAGATCGACATGAGACATACAGAGAGATTCAAGCATCCTTAGGTTTTGACATGAAAGCAATACACAAGATTTTGCATGATCATTTAGACGTACGTAAGCTTTGCAGTCGTTGGATCCCACACAATTTGACAGAAACTCAAAAACAAAGTCGTGTCAAATGGTGCAAGAAATTGTTACCTGACAAATCGCAAACAAGGCATTTTCTGAACAAAAATAAATAGGGTGACTAGCTCGAGTCGCGAAGGGGTGGGTAGATTGAACGAGCAAAAGGGCTTGTGACGTAACGTCTCGATTTGCGGGTCTCTCATCAACGATTGGGCGATCCACAATCGTGATCCGGAATATTGTCACAATCGGGGGGAATAAATTTACACGAGGGGTAGTTAAATGGGCGCCACGCGGAATTAAACTGGAGTTTATTCGATGGGGATGAAATATCACCCCTCCAAGCTGGTTCGCGACAGCTTTCTGATCTCTCACGCTAATTCTCACTCTGGGAAAATCCTTCCGAACAACCTTACCTTTACAGTAGACAGATTCTCCTTCGGCAAAAATAGCTAAACATAACACACAGATGACGACAATAAAACACATAAATAAATAATAACACAAATATAATAAAGACGAAACAAACAAGGGGTTTTGACAAAATACAACAATTGTACAATCAAATTTACAAACACAATTGCAGACTAACAAAATATTTACAGGTGGCTTGACTAACATAAAAGTTATCGATAAAAAATATTAATGTTGGCACACCAACAGCTGTTCATGAAATGGGACAGCGTAAAAATTGGTTTATTAAACTACGAAAATTGAATGCAGAAATCCCATAAGTGGGAGTATAAATTCGACATAAAACACAATTCTAATCGTTACGTTATTGCAACAGACAAACTTTAAAACACCAACGGCATACTGATGGTAATACCACATTTGATTAAATACTAATAGATAGACAAAAGGAATACACGGTTGCGAATTCGTCTTACGAGGTGAAACGGAATGTTCCTTAAAATATATGGTGGTCAATGGGACCACTCGGTACAATAAAACTTAATATTAATAAAAGAAATGCTTACGTAATAATTTACATGAAGGCTTCTTATCTTCAGGGTCGGTCCTCGGGCAGATGTTCCCCAGCGTGAGAATATCAATAAATGTCGATTGATTGAATCCCTCCAATGATGGAGGTGATAAAAATGCGATACCAAAAAAATACTTCTTCGAGGTGCGTTCGACTTCTTCCACGGATGTCCCTCTCGAATGAGGTTCCGGTGCGAAATAATTTCGCCGTAATATGGGAGTTATAATTCTCCCGTTTTCTCGAAAATTGAAGAACCGAAACTCGAACGAATGACTGTTGACATAATTCACCGCTTTCCGACCTATCCTGAGTTCGTCACTGTATTTAGCAAAAAATAACACGCCGTAAGATAAATGTTTGCGCACAAAAATATTTGGTAAGAAATAGACCAAACTATCCGATAAAACCGGTTGGTTTTTAAACGAACCGCTTTAAAAGAGTTCACAAAATTCTTCGATAACGACACGAAATGTTTAAATAGTCAAACGGAACAATACACCATAATTAGCATAATTATAATAACGATACAAAACGAGAGTAATTTATCAGCGATACGAAATATTTAATTTATTCGGTACGGCAGATTTTAAATAACGTAGAAAAAGTTCAACAAACTAACTTTAATTAACAACGATATTAATGTGTTGGCTTCACACTTCGAAAATGGGTTTTAAATGCGACCACGATCTTTACACAGCGAGTGCAGTTTGATATCGCGTCGGTAAGGTCTAACTCGAACAATGAACAATTCATACGAGCGTCCCACAAATATTTAGTTGAAATAACGATAGATAATTCAAAAATAATGTTCATAAATCTTTAATACGGAAATGGTTTAGCGTAAAGTTTGTGGAATATTTAGAACAATTTAAAATAGCGGCAAAATAATTTAAAATAACGTCAATGATAATTGTTCAATTTACCTGTCTCACAGACACTAGTATTTTACACAAATAAGACCCGATTAATTTAATTTACTTGCAGTAAATATGTTAATTCCGCTTAAAGCGATTTTACCCATCGGTCGGGCAGAGTTACTAGTGACACTTGAAAAGTTCAAAAAGTAGTCCTGATTGCAACCAAGTGCACGCTATTTATATTAACGCTCCCGTAAAATCGGAGTAAAAGATGCATTTTCGGGGAATCAAAGATTCCCCTCAAGCGGCGGTTCGATATTCTAATTGGTCCCCGCTTTTGAAAAAGACCGTAAAACAAAAGACAGCATATATGCAATTGACCGGCCTTGCTCCTGATTGATGTAAATCCTTTTCCTACTTAAAGGCGGAGTTTGCTAGAAAAGCTGCCAGATTTGTCTAAATATGTGTCTGCACGTGTGGTATTTTATCGTAAAGTTAATTTTCTATCAGCAAATGCAGCTGGACATTTGCTTGATTTTACCATTTTTTGCTCCTTTTTATCAGGCAAGTTTCAACATAAATACAAAATAGAGCTGCAATTTACCACATGCAGACTTGATAAAGCGAGCAAAAGTAACACTTGCATCAACATGTGTGCAGCCTACAAGCGGTTTATTCTATTCTACGTGAAAATGTCTATACGCGAATAGTTCATATGTTTGTTATTGCATACAAATTAACGGCGTGAATATAAAATCAATCTATAATTTTAAAAGGTATTGTCAGCATAAATTTTTGCTAGTAGGTTCGTGCTACGTAAGCTTGATTGCGTTACTTCCTAATGTACAAATTTCAATAGTACGTAAGTTGACATTCTTATACCTAGATCGGTAGCATTTGCTCGGTAATATTTTCGAACGATAATATTTAACTAAAGCATCGAATTGCATTGTAACATAAAAAAGCCATAACCCGGCAAATGGTTATAAAAAACACAAGCTTTCGGCTTCACATGCCACTTTTCATGCTTCATCCGCCACTTGTCATGTCTGTAGTTGGAAGGTACAAGACAGCTAACCCATAGGAATTACCCAGTGTCGGAGCTCGCTGGGTCGCTCGAAAGCGTTCGTGGGTTCGTATAAAAATAATTGATCTGCTTTGCGAAAATAACTGTGCCCAGGGCGCCAAGCGAAGAAATAAAAGATTTCAGAAACCTCTTAGTCCCTTAAATCAACACTAAAAAGGAAATAATAAATGAACGAAAAAATATTAGAGCACACACGGATGTGAAATAAGCTCTACTACAGCTCATGGTAGATAAGCGGAATGCTTCTTACAAAAAAAGAACAAATTCCAAAATTTAGTTAAACAGGATAACTAATAAAAATCACTACCAAGGCTAAACCAGAGCCATTGTCCGTTATGAAGATGGAATAACTAGTACCTGGATGTTATGGTACTTAGTTATAAAAAAATAAAGTGGTAAAATGCTTTGTGATGTTAAAACCAGTAGGCGAACGAACCTTAGCAGATTTACCTGGTTCCTGATGTTATCGAACCAGTAAGCAGACAAACATTCACCCATCCAACCTCCCATAAGATCCACAGCAAGCTAAAACGTATTTCAGCTTGTGGAATAACCACATAAAAATCAAAATAACAGTACATCAAAATTTATTAAAATAAACATAAATTCGGCAATCAGATGGTCGTTGCCTTAACGTGGTAGAAATTTGCAGTGTTTGCAGACCAAAACCCGTACGGAGGCCTGGATGCTATCGCTGAAAACTACTCCCTAAAATCAATCAGCTGGAAGTTCAAATGGTCATACAAATCCCGCCAAGCGGAACCACTATCGAACTCCAGGGTCGAACAATCGATAGCGTCGACGACAAAAATCAAAAATCCTGTACGTTGGTTTACAACGCTAATTATTTTCAAAAAACTCATAAATAAAAATAAACACATAAAAAATGTCGAAGGTAAAACTTTCAAATTCGGTATTTGAACGTACAACGATCAGTTTGGACTTCCAATGCCAATTGCATTCAACCAGCGCCGTTCGATACTAATTATCGAAAATAATGCTCTGTTCAAATTCAAACAAAATAATTATTAATTTAGAATTCAAAATTCATTAATAATTTCAAAAACAAAGGTTTGAACACATCGCATTTATAATATCAACGCCTTGCGAACGTAAAAATTTAATCAGCCTGTAATCACGTCGAACAAAAGTGCTAATCTACAAACAGACGATTACTTCGGCCAAAAAAAACGTTCTTAGCCAAAGTGCGTGGCAAAGTAATCTAAGATGTTGAACGAATAAAAAATAATAAGACATAAGCAATAAGCAAAAAGCAATAAAACATTAAAGCAAAATGATACGGAAATACCTACTGTGATCATCTGGCTAGGTCGTCACAGTAGAAGATGCGGTCAGGATTTTCCAATGTGGTAGAATGATAACGATACCTCATAAAGAATCGCTCCGGAAGCATCAAAAAGAGATGCACTTATGCTTCCGCACTTAAAATTAAATTTTACCATTTTAAAACGTAAAAATTGCGAAAACCATGGAGAGCAAAAATTTGCACGTCTTGCTTGTAGCACAGAATTTTACCGACCTTTTATCTTTTCAAACTGTCTTACCGGCCTCTTTGATTTTAATTTTGAAAAATTCTGACCGTCATTTTGGTTGTCTAACTCACAGGCATAGAAATATATAAATTCTCAATTAAATTCGGTCGTCTTTAAGGTGTTAAAAATAAAACGACCTACGATGGTATCAGAAATGAGAATTAAAAAATAAACTATTTCGCTGGGCGAAATATAGTAACAATTGAATTGTTACAGTATTTATTTGAATTTAAAATAACTGACTTTATCTTGACTTACGATATTTGATTTTTAAACGTTACAAAGACGGAAATAAGTTCTATGATTTTACCGAAACTATACTATAAAAATTTGCCTTGCACGCCAGCGTAAAATCCAGGTAACAAAATTCAACCGAGGTCTTTCAAATTTGGTCTACAATATCGTTACTATTGATGAAACTTGGACATAAGTTGGACATAATAATCATATGAACCCGAAAATAAACAACAGTCCACTGTTTAGATTCTTTCAAAGTGAGCCTAATCCGACAAAAGTTGTCCATTCACGTAGTGCTTCAAAGAAGATGCTCGCTTGTTTCTTTAGTGTTACTGGACATGTGGCAAATATATAGCTTTAAAAGATGAAGAACCCTGAACGCCGATTGGCATATTACAATTTGTTTGCCGGAAGTTATTGAGTTAATAGGAAGAAGCAATCAAAATTGGCGAATTATTCTGAATCATGACAATGCAAGCTCTCACACAGTGCATCAAACTGTTGACTTCTTATCCAGTAAAAACGTTGATTTAATGACTCATTGCCCGTATTCACGTGATTTGTCACCTAATGTCTTCTTTTTGTTCCCAAATATCAAAAATAAAATGCGTGTGAGCGTTTTTGTCGTCTAAAGCAGCTGTTGAAACATTTCAAATACTGCTTTCTGAGGTATCAGCTTCAGAGTGGAAAAAATGTTTTGCAAATTGGTTCCAACGTATGCAAACGTATTAATATCAAAGGCGAATACTTCGAAACACAATAAAGTCATTTATCAAATTTTATATTATGTGTTTTATCATATTATAGTTCCCAGAAACTTTTCCAGCAGCCCACTATAACTTACTTTACAATGCACGAAAATCTCTTAATTTATGCGTTTGTTGCAGGCCAAAAAAATTTCAACTTATATTCACGATATTTGGAATAAATGCGCTAGTGAAAATTTGAACCATCCCAATTTGAATCATCTACAATTAATTTCACTTCAATTACTAAATACACAGTTAAATTTTACTGTTTGTGATTTTTTCCCACTTGATTGGACACTTTTATATGCGGTGAGTAATGTAAGATAAAATATTGACGATTTTATCGTAACCACAAGGGCAAATTTATTTAGTTTTTTAATATTAGAGTGGATTGTACAATCGCCAGTTAAAAAGCTCATAAGAGGTGGCTATATAGTCTATCAATTATGCTAGGCATAATAATCATACGGCATAATTAATCTATCCAGATCAAAAATCTCCACACTTTCAAAGTCTTTAATTTCGACACCGTCCATATAAAGAATTAGTTTTATATTGTTCTCTTTTGTTTTTAAAACTTGAAACTTTTCTCCTTTTTAAAATGGTTTTCATATGTAGTATGAAGAAAAGACGTCACATGTTCGATTAATCCGATCGTTAGTTATTTGAGTCTCTAAAGCCCAGTTGTTCAGTTTCGGGTTATATTTTAACCTGGGTTATATAATAATTGTTTCCATGGAAAATAATTTACGTTAAAAGATAACCTAATACTGAACAACTGGGCCTAACTGGAGGTGACAATAATTATGTCCAAAATGAAAATCATTTAACTGACGGTAGTGTAATCGACCCTTAACAATGCAAAAAGTAACTTGTTCATAACTTTATTTGTTGATTTACTTATCTTAGTTATTGTTCAACAAATAATTAATATTCTTTATATTTTTCAGATTATTGGAGCTGTTACATCTTACGTTGTTATACTTATTCAGTTTGAAGCGTGGTAAACGTAAAATATCTGTAAAATTACAGTTTTCCTTCGCGGAATAAAACTTTGAAGTTAACTTTTAAGGCTTATAAACGCAGCAGAATTTGCACTGGTGTTCAGCCAAATAGCAACTATAGTACTCTTCATATATATTTTCACATAATACCCACGTATTTTGACTGACGGACGGTTCAAATGAGGTCCAAATCTTTACCATATGAAAGATAGATGTCAGTGATGTGGGACAAACTGAAGAATAATCGATCTAAATGATGAAGTATATTCCATCGTAGGATTTAAAAAATGAAAGCAATATTTTATTTAGCAATATCAGAATGTGATGTCACAGAAAGAAAAACCGTTTCGTGCTATATTTACAACGGCAAGAAAAGACGTACTTGAATAATTTTTCTTAAGAAAGAAAGGACGTACAGTAGAACCCCGATTATCCGTGCGCGCATTATCCGTGCGGCGGATTTTCCGGGCGACGGATTTTCCGTGCGGCATTTTAAAATTTCATCCGTGCGCGGATTATCCGTGGCTGACGGCCAGAGGTTGGCGCATGAACGCTGAATGCACCGTGCAGGCGTTCGTCTCGGGGAATACCCAAGTTCGGCTCGGGAAATCCCCTGTTTATGTGTTTACTTATAATTTTCGCCAATTGCCGACCGACTCGTTAGTTAAACCATTGTTAAACGTAAACAGACGCACAAAATGCAGCGTACCGGTGCTAATGAAAAGCGTAAACGTAATGTTTACACATGTATTTGTCTGAATAAATTATTAAAAAAATAAAAATGAGGTCTTTGGATTATCCGTGTTTTCGATTATCCGGCGAAGGCTCGGTCCCGGCTGGACCGGATAATCGAGGTTCTACTGTACTACTTAATCTTTTCCGGAAACGTGGATGCGTTGAAAGATAAAGATCAAAATGTTATTTAGAAGTTTATTTAAAAGGTGTAACCAGGGAAAAAATATAATATCAGATATTGGCGAGTTTCCTCGGTGGACGTTTATCAAATTCATCACTTAATTCCTAGGTTATGGAATAATGTCGTAATGATCAGTGACATCCGAATTTTTTACTGCCATCTGAAATAAAATGGCATATTAGAGATATATCAATTTTATGGCTATGTGTACTTTTCTATGTATACCTGTATCCTAGTATATAAAAATAAAAAATGTGTTGTTAATTTCATTTTAAGTTCTTAATAGGAAATTCTTAGAGACTCTCCATTTTGCTATAAGTACGAATAACAAATTCATCCTAGCTCAAGTACTATTTTATGAACAGGTTGTGTGGGTCACTCTTAGACTTTAATATACTCTCTCTTAAGCGGAGGGTTAGGCCATATTCTACCACGCTGAGCAAGTCCAAGTTGGTAGGCGAGTAGCCACGCAGTCACCCATCCGAGTACATTGCCGCTGGCAAACTTTCTTGACTCTATATATAATCTAACGACCGAAAATTTTTACATTGTTCTACGTCCTTCCCAATTAAAACGCTCAAAAATCAATTAAAAAAGATTATTATTAAATATCATATTATCTATTCATTATCTATATAAAAATTATTTATTCATATACAAATAACACATTAATCATTTATTTCAATAACAGCTTTCGATTAATTTTCTCACTATCTACGTTCATAGTCAACAAATAATATTCATTCCCAGTAGTCGTAAAAATACATAAAAGAGCTTTCGTAATGTCAATGTATCAACAAGTAAGAAACAAAACCTCAATCGGTTACTTCAACATTCTTTTGAAAATTGGAAAATTCTTTGCAATTTCGAATGTTTCTTACGATAAATCAAAAAAATTATTTACTTATTCTGGAAATATTTTGTACTGTCTGCCACTTCTTTTATCTACAATAGGGTGCAATTATTTTATTTTTTTGGAATATTGGAATCGCAATATAGATATTCATTTTGCAGCTACGATTAGAATTAAAGAATCGACAGTTACGACTTGTTGTACTTTAGGTTTAATCGTTCTTAATATAATAAAAACGATAAGACGGTCGCCAGCTTAGCGGTTAAGTGCGTTGCTGCTAATGCTAAATACCTGGTTCAATTCTGGGCTCAGTAAAACTTTATTCTGACCGTCTCCCCTCGGAAGGCAATGGCAAACCACCGAGGTGTAATCTGCCTGGTACAGCCTCTCTGGAGATGAAGTGTATACATTTCCCGCGGTTCGGAGCCCGCGTTAAGCAGTAGGTCCCCTATGTGTGTGATAATACTTCAAACGCACAACACATACATAGGAGAGAGGTCGCCTACGTCTGAAAGCAGGCACGGCACTTAAAGAAGAAGAAGAAAGTCGATAAAGTTGTAATATTGATTTTTTTAGTACAATCAGTAACTTTTGCCATATTTTTTCAAATATTTGTATCAGAAATTTTGGAAATTACTTCCTTAGGAGCAACTGTTTCTGTAATTGTTATGAACAAAATTGTTAATATGTTTGGCATGCTTCTAGAAACAGTTATTATCAGTATCATACTCAACGAAATGCAGAAACAAATAGAAAATTCTTACAAATTCTTAATGCCTAACAGGCGTTCTTCAATACAAGGAATACAAAATCTAATAAATGAGATACATCGAATCAAGCAAACTGCAAGATTAATAGAAGAAGTATTTAATGTATCGGTCTTGTACAATACTCTCCTAATTTCTATGCTATGTACGAACTCAGTATATTGCATATTGACCGCAGTACGTCAATACGCAACTTTTAGGACCAACCAAAGTCTTATCAGCAGTTTGTTTAGTTGTTGCGAAAGTGTTAATTTTAAAAATCCATATACAATCGTGGAATATAACCAGTATTAAGGTGAGTATACTGTAAAACATTATTTGAAGCAGACAGAAAAATTAAAAATTTGCTTAGCTTTCAATTTGGAAGCGCTAGGTAAACCAAAAAAAAAATTGGTGAAATTTTATTTGAAATTTGAGATGGAGCGGTTAAATAAATAGTATGACATATTTTCGGACACCTCTTTTCTTGGTCTCTTTACAACTTTTTGTAGGAAATTTTACAATCTAAAAAATTTCATATTTGCAATTTTGTTGCATCTGGAATGGTTTTGTCGGGAGATGCGTTGAAAGCGTACGGAACGTGATTTTTCGTATTTATTTACATTTTTATTATTGCTTATTCGGCCTGGGATTCCAAATTTTGACTTTTTCTTTGTATTAGTCAATTTAATAACCAAATTTGGAAGCGTCACGATTTATCCTATTACCATAGATAAAAGATCGATAATATGCCGAAAACGAAGTACGGGCCAATGATGAGCTGCTGGCCGATTGCTTCCAAATAGTGATAGGATAGATGCACAGAGAGCCGTTGCCGCAAGTACTGTTTACTATTGCCTTGGGATGGAGATATTGAACAATTTTAAGGCGATAACATCAAAGCCTGACATTTGAGTACAAAGAAACGGCGAGGAAATTATTTCTGCGACTAAGGAGAAAAGATTATAAGGAGCAGTAACCACAGATAGTGGTGAAATTTGAGAAGACAATACCTTTTAATTCCTGGGAACGGTAAAAGCAAAGAGACCTGGTTGCGAAGAAGAGATGCAAAAATGTTTGATAGCACAAGCAGTGATTTTGTACTGAAGGCGGAACTTAATAATACGTTGTTTTCAAATTAAATCAACACAGGAGTATATAAAACCACCTTAAAACCATCAGTTGTATATGAGGCAGAGGTGTAAATATTAAGAAAGTAAAGATGTGGATAGGAAGATTTTGAAGAGAATACGTGGGGAAAATACCTGAAAGGACAATGGGTAATTAGAACTAATGGGCAATTGAGAACGCTCAATGAGCGAAATTTGGAGAAAGTAAGAGACGAGGTAAACCTATGCACCGTTGGAAGGATAAAATATATGAATATTTGGACGAGAATGGATTGGAGGATTAGAAAGGAAACTCTTGAGAGAGAGGACCCAATGGAACATGATGACGAACAAAGCCATAGACCTGTTGGTTTGTAGCACTAAGTTTATATGCCGGGTGTTAATTTTAAAAGTAGTCAGTCGAAATACCTTTTTGTTTTGAGTAAATTGGACAAAAAACAAAGTTTAATCACCTCCCTACTAGCTACCACTACTTTAAAATTTTAAATAGTGCCATCTACCTTGCGATTCATTCTTTTAAAGGTGGACAAAATTCTCGTTCGTCGACGTTAAAAGATTGAATTTAGTGGAATCGTTTATGAGTTAGAGGTAGAAATTGAAAAATTGCTTTCATTTATAGTCTTTGAACCGCCATAGTTTGTATGATAATACAAAAAATTTCATTTTGATTCTCGAAAATCTCGTAATTTGTGCGTTTGTTGCAGGCCAGAAAAATGGCAACTCATATTCACGACATTTGGAATAAACACGCTAGTGAAAATTTAATCAATCCAAATTTGAATCAACTGCAATTGATATCTCTTCGATTGCTGAATACCCAATTAAATTTTACTGCTTGTGAATGTTTTCTACTTGATTGGACATTGTTATATGCGGTGAGTAATTTAATATGGAAAATATAGGCTATTATATTGAAATAACAAAAACAATTAATTTAGTTTATTGAAATTAGGGTCGATTGCATCATAGCCAGTTAAAAACTGCCAGTTAAGTACTCAAAAATCCTTAAGTAACATATCCTTACTAACGGTTTCCAGATTTTCTTATCCTGCATAAGTTCATCTAAGTTTAGTTTTCATTTTCTCTTGTGTTCTTAAAACTTTTGATTTCTCTTGTTTTCACAAATACCTTCATACCATTCAAACATATCTTACGTGGTTTAGCCTTTACTTTTGATCTGCATACTCGTTATAATATATTCTCTTATTTATTTACCTTACAAGAAAGTAATCTGTTGTTTATTTTTCAGATCATTGGAGCTGTTACATCTTATGTTGTTATACTTCTTCAATTGGAAACATAAATTTAAAAAAAAACTTTTAGGTTACGTTTTTTTAGGATTACCTAAGATTATAAATAACTACTTTTTCCATGAAATTTTGGAATAAAACTTTCAAGTTATAGTTTGCAAAAAAAATCCTGGCTAGTCGAAATTTGTTAGACATGTTATGTATCTTAGTCTGCCAAATTTTTTAGGCTTGCCCGGATTTTTGCAAGCTAAAAGTAGTCTTTGTCTAGACTATTAATTTTAAATACTGTTGTAAACACAGAAAACAATACACTGTTATTTAAATTATATTATGTTAAGTTCCTAAGGTTTCATTTATTTGAATTTCAAATAAATAATAGAAAATTAGCTTGTATTTTGTATTTCACCTACTGAAATAAAATGTATTTCCTTTTCGAACACATTTTATCATACATTTTGACCACCTCTAGTTGACGTCAACAAAGCTTTCAAAATACAGCTTGGCTGGTCATAATTCCTTAACCATAAAATATATCAAAAATTTCATATTATATCCTTTTTTATTATTAACACAAAAAGTGCAAGTTGTCTATTTTAGTCTTTGATTAGCCTTAGTTACTTTTTGTTACAAACGACCGCTGTAATTTAACTATTAATAATATTAATGCGACAATAAGTCGATATTCATTTCAAAGTAATGAAATATCAACAACATAATAATAAAATACTGAAATACTTTAATACAAACACGTTAGATATTTTTCTTTTCCGAAACTTTTCCGTGTTTCGGAGGGCACGTTAAGCAGGCGGTCCCCCTGTGTTAATGATTTGCCATCATAACAATAAAAAACAGGGTGCAGGCACATCGAAAGGCAAGCCTAGCAAGCTACCTGAGATGTAAAACCAAACTGCTCATAGAACCAACAGTGCCTTGAACAGAGGCACTATAGTTGGGAAGTACAGGACGTTGTCCTAGATTAAGAGGAAGAAGAAGAAGAAGAACGTTAGATATCAAAAAAGCCATGCTGTACAATTTTCTTAACGATTTTAAATTTTTAATTTGCTTATGTAAAATATTTGGAGTGCTTAGTTGCCCAATATTTAAGGTGGACCATTTTCTAATTAAATTAATTATTGAATCCATATGGCATGCACCTTTAATAATTTTGTACCCAACTATTTTATATAGAATAATGAAAATCAATCAGGGTTTATTATTTCCCGAGGACAATGGGGCCAAAGGAATATCCAATCAAATCCAACTGATGGGAATTATTTTTGCTACTACCGCACAATTATTCTTTAGTTTTTACGATAAAAATCGATTATTTCACCTACTGCAAGAAATTTCAAACCATCAGCGATATTATAAGTCTACAAGTAAATTCGTACAAAGAAAACTTTTCATAATTTTTATAATCATTGAAGTATTGCTGTTAGCTGCTGATATGATTACCCAAATCGAGTATTTCGAACTACCGCATTACAGTGTATTTGAATATCTAAATTTTCGAATTATAGTTTTTATTGGTCAATTAGAGCTTGTTTTCATCTTTATTACTTTGGCAACATTGGCAAAACAATTTGAAGTGCTCAATATGGAATTACACAGCATTACTCAAAGATGTGAGAAATTCCATGGGGAAACCGTGTACAGGAAGAAACTTTTTTCTGAAACCGTGGAGGCCAATATAAAGTATATAATGAAAGAACATTTCAAATTAAATCAGTTAACCACATTCGCAAATCAATTATTTAGCAATAAAATATTTTTCACGTCAGGATCAATACTTTTAATGCTTATCATAATTGTTAATTTTGCACTAACAAGTATAGATAAAATAATTAAAACGGGAGCGGTTTGTTTTTGTAATTTTTCTAGCGTGATTTGGATTGGGTATTTATGTGCCGGTGTCATACTAGTTATCAAACCGTGGGATCTTATCGAAAATGAGGTTAGAAAATTTTGCATATTGCTCAAGAAAAAATATCATGAACTTAATTATTCAGTTCAATTAAATTTTAATGTTGTATTAGCAATGTTGTGGTAGTGTGAAGTTAAAAAGTCTGAATATAATGAGGAAATCTTAAAGATAAACTAAAGATAAACTTATTTTAGACTAAGAAAACTGCAACGTATATTCACGATATATGGAATAAATGTAGTAGTGAAAATTTAGGCGATCCAAATTTAAAGCAGCTACAATTAATTTCCCTTCAATTACTTAATACCCACTGCCGTTTTACTGCTTATTAATTTTTCTCGCTCGATTGGACACTGTTACATGCGGTGAGTAGTTAAAATAGATAAAAAACAAATAATTTTGTTTACGTTTAGGATGGATTGCATTATCGTGTTGGTAATAGTATATTGATTATTGGTCTGATATTCTCTTCTTCTTTTTTTGGCTAGGAATAACCCTGTATCCCTGGCGTTTGGTTTATTCGGTGGAAGAGGAAAACCAGCTCTGTGCCCATCTTTTGGTAGGTCGTCCAGGCCTTCTTTTCCATGTAGGTCGTCCATCTTTGCAAATTTTTGTCAGCATATCCTCTTCCATTCTAGCGGCGTGGTCGCTCTAGTTTCATCTCCTCACCTTACTCTATTTTATTACATCCTGTATTTCGCAGTCGTTTCTTATTGAGACACTTGTTTTCCTATCGCGTAGAGTGTACCCCATCGTAGCTCTGAGGTACTTCATTTCAACTGTTCTCAAATTTTGTTTTATCATCTTTATGTCCGCGCGTGTCTATACATACTAGGTCAATATCGGTTTCACCATCGTTTTCTACAATCAAACCTTACGCCCAATTGTTCGGTATTAGGTTATCGTTTAACCCAGGCTTTTCTAAATAAATACAATTCTTTAAACAATCATTTCTATAAAAAATAACATGGGTTAAAAGATACACTTTGATTTACACTTTTACACAGATTTACACTTTGTCTACCTTTCCTGTTGTTAAATCAAAAATTAATATATTCCAATTTTTCAGATTATTGGAGCTGTTACAGGATACGTTGTCATGCTCATTCAATTCGAAATGGTGTAAATTTAACAAACACTATATAATGCTGTAAATCGTCCAACGATATCAATAATAGAGTGGTTAAACGCCCCCTTTTAGAAGTCTGATCAAAAAAGAAATTGATAGCACGTGGATAACCCAAAGATAAATATAAACAAAATATATTGTAGTAAATTTAGGAAATATAAATATCCTTGCTTATTTTTTATGTTGAGTATTTATTTATTTGCAAAGTACTTTCCACTGGAATTCCGGGAGGAATTCCCATAGTGAGGTCCAAAATTTCAAAAAACAAGAGGAAGTTCTTATGGATAGAATAGTAACGCTATCATTCATATCAGAACCTGAATAAATTTTTTGTTTCTATTATAAAAGTTGGATACAGTATTCCAAAAAAGCAAAACAAATCCGAGGAAAGAAGAGAAGAGAAACAAGAAACATAGAAATAAATGCAATGGTTTAAAAAACAAGAATGAGATTATGGGGATACAAGAACATAGTAAAAGAAAGGAGGTCATCTGGAGCCGAGAAAATAAAATACCGAGAAGGAGAATAGAATAACTAGAAAACGCGTTTGAGAAACAAGAAATGGCAGAAAAGAGAAACAATATAATAATCAAAGAACTTATTGAAGTAACTAGCGTAATGAATACGAAAGAAAAAGTCTAGAACCCCCTGAAAAAAGGAGTTGGTTGTAGATATCAATCTGATGGAAACTTTTCAAATCGGAAGGAACGTCGAAAACAAAGCGATATTGGTACAGTTGCAGATCTGGGCAGAAAAACTGCAAATAATGAAAAGTAAAAGTAAGTTGAGGGAAAGAAAAATATACATAAACAACGATATGACAATGAATGAGTTAAAAATCCAAGGTAATATAAGAGAAATGGTGCGGAAAAAGATCGAAAAAAGGAAATAGGATTAGGTAGATTAAATTAGAATAACAACCAGGAATTTATGATTCATAAATATATTGGTGGCCAAAAGAAGAACATTTAAAGTAAGTGGTATGAAAGTCAAAATGGCTAAAATCGAGGTAGATGCAAAACACGAAATAGCTAAAAACAGATCGGGAAATGAAAAGCTGAATGATGATAAGATCCAGAAGAAATAATACGCCCAACGCTACAAGGAGAGATGATTCGTAAACAAAAAAGAGAGGATATAGAAAAAGAATTGATCAATATTAGAAGAAGCATACTGAGAGCAGTTGAATAGACAATATTGTTCAAATAGATGAACTCTCGTGGGATAGTGGATCGCAATAAAACACTAAAGTTGTCACGTCAACGTTTCGGAATCATTTATTGTTCCATCATCAGGACTGTAAAAAACAATGTCGATGAGAAGCAAAGTAACAAAGTCATGGGGGGGGGGGGTTACACAACTCATAAAGGTTACATACCTAAACAACCGGATGTAATTTCGCTTTTTGCGTTAATCATGGAGCAGGTCAATGCTGAAGGCCATGGGGTTACAATCATCAGTGGTGTCAGAAAATAAAAATTCTAACAAACTCATAACATTACAGTAGTCAACCAATAAATATAAAACTAAACTATTAAAAACTTAACAATTGTAAATATGAAACATAAAATAACAATAGATCACAAATAAATATACATTATAACATCCAAAAATCTTTCTTTTCTACATATACTACTAAAGTAATTCTGTCAAACGCACAAAATGTGGCCAAATCACTAGAACGTTGATATCATATACTACTAAAGTAATTCTGTCAAACGCACAAAATGTGGCCAAATCACTAGAACGTTGATAACAAAGATAAAAATACAAAATTTCAAATTTTTGCCGCGTGAACCCCTACATGTAAACAAAACCAGTTGGTAACACTCCAAACAAATAAACATAACCCGATCCATTCGAACGCGCTAGGCAGTGAAACAACTTTTTTAAGCAACCCCCTTAATCGGAAACGTTGGAATAAAATAACACCAAGTTATTCAAACCTCGGAATAAAAATCCACCACATAAAACAAGCACATCTCACCCGCACAAGAAAGCAACATAATATAACCACTAACCTAAGCAAAATCAACGCCACTTGTCAAGGTAATGTCGTAATAAACTCTTATAACCCATATTGATATAATTATAATCTGTTTGCTTATTCACGTGATTAGGAGTAGTCGAGATGTAAGCTGCCTCCAAGAACTGTCTCTTAAATAAATTGGATTCCACATCCAAAACCGACACATCTTCCGGCCTAAACGAATGTAAGTTGTCAATTAAATGTTCTGACAGTCCAGTTTTTGCCTTGCCCTCTCTAGCATCACGTATGTGCTGGTCGACTCTCTTCTTCAGCGTTTGTTTTGTCTGACCTATATAAACACGATCACATGAGCACTTAACACTGTAAATCAAGTTATTTCTCAACAGTGTCGGGACCGCATCCTTAGTGGAAGAAAACAATACCCTCGACAGTGTGGAACGATTGTGAAAGGTGATCCTCAAACTACCATCTCTGATAAACTCCTTAAACAAACGGCGTATTCCATCAGCCATCAACGGGTGGAAAGAAATCTTGTGGAATCTAGTACCAGTGGCAACGTCCCCTTCGCCGATCGAAATCGTAAGAGGGGGAGGGGGCAACCCCCGTCCCCTCCCAAAAAGCAACAAATCCAGCAATCTTGATGGATAACCATTCCTCACAAACTGAATCTTGAGGTCATGCAATCTCACACCAACCAATTCTCTAGGTACACATGATTCAATTCTATACTTCATGGTCTTGATGAGACTAACCTTCTGGTTAACGGGATGGGAGGAAGAAAAGCTTAACAACCTCTCTGTGGAAGTTGGTTTTCTGTAGATGTCCGTGACCACACTTCCATCATCCTTCCTACTGACCAAGAGGTCCAAAAATGGGATGGAGCCGTTAACCTCTTTTTCATAAGTAAAGGTCAGTAACTCATCATAATTGTTTAAAATGGATAAACAACTCTCTAACTCATATTCAGGTATGGAAGTTAAGACATCATCAACATACACCAACAAGAATGGTATCCCAAATTGAATCTCCCCGAAGAAATTATTCAAGAGGTCATTCAACACAAAACTGGCAAAAATTGGAGAACTCGGGTTTCCCATCGCTGAACCCACTAACTGCGAGTAAAATTCCCCATTATATGAAAAATAGCTATTCTCAAAAATTAGAGCTATTAACTTCAGGAACACATCTAATGGGATCACCGTAAACGGTTCAATGAGGTCCCAATTATTCCTTATCGCACTTAAAGTTGCCTCCTTTGAGATGTTGGTAAACAAAGAATTTACATCGAACGAAACCAAAATGTATCCTGGAGGTATGACACTGTTAACTATTTGGTCTCTTGCAGCAACCGTATTCTTTACTATATAGGGCAACGATGGGATAACGTTCCCCAATATCTCCACCAAAAACCGGACTAAAGGGACGGACGGAGAATTGATACCGGTTTTTGGTGGAGATATTGGGGAACGTTATCCCATCGTTAGCTATTTTTCATATAATGGGGAATTTTACTCGCAGTTAGTGGGTTCAGCGATGGGAAACCCGAGTTCTCCAATTTTTGCCAGTTTTGTGTTGAATGACCTCTTGAATAATTTCTTCGGGGAGATTCAATTTGGGATACCATTCTTGTTGGTGTATGTTGATGATGTCTTAACTTCCATACCTGAATATGAGTTAGAGAGTTGTTTATCCATTTTAAACAATTATGATGAGTTACTGACCTTTACTTATGAAAAAGAGGTTAACGGCTCCATCCCATTTTTGGACCTCTTGGTCAGTAGGAAGGATGATGGAAGTGTGGTCACGGACATCTACAGAAAACCAACTTCCACAGAGAGGTTGTTAAGCTTTTCTTCCTCCCATCCCGTTAACCAGAAGGTTAGTCTCATCAAGACCATGAAGTATAGAATTGAATCATGTGTACCTAGAGAATTGGTTGGTGTGAGATTGCATGACCTCAAGATTCAGTTTGTGAGGAATGGTTATCCATCAAGATTGCTGGATTTGTTGCTTTTTGGGAGGGGACGGGGGTTGCCCCCTCCCCCTCTTACGATTTCGATCGGCGAAGGGGACGTTGCCACTGGTACTAGATTCCACAAGATTTCTTTCCACCCGTTGATGGCTGATGGAATACGCCGTTTGTTTAAGGAGTTTATCAGAGATGGTAGTTTGAGGATCACCTTTCACAATCGTTCCACACTGTCGAGGGTATTGTTTTCTTCCACTAAGGATGCGGTCCCGACACTGTTGAGAAATAACTTGATTTACAGTGTTAAGTGCTCATGTGATCGTGTTTATATAGGTCAGACAAAACAAACGCTGAAGAAGAGAGTCGACCAGCACATACGTGATGCTAGAGAGGGCAAGGCAAAAACTGGACTGTCAGAACATTTAATTGACAACTTACATTCGTTTAGGCCGGAAGATGTGTCGGTTTTGGATGTGGAATCCAATTTATTTAAGAGACAGTTCTTGGAGGCAGCTTACATCTCGACTACTCCTAATCACGTGAATAAGCAAACAGATTATAATTATATCAATGTGGGTTATAAGAGTTTATTACGACATTACCTTGACAAGTGGCGTTGATATTGCTTAGGTTAGTGGTTATATTATGTTGCTTTCTTGTGCGGGTGAGATGTGCTTGTTTTATGTGGTGGATTTTTATTCCGAGGTTTGAATAACTTGGTGTTATTTTATTCCAACGTTTCCGATTAAGGGGGTTGCTTAAAAAAGTTGTTTCACTGCCTAGCGCGTTCGAATGGATCGGGTTATGTTTATTTGTTTGGAGTGTTACCAACTGGTTTTGTTTACATGTAGGGGTTCACGCGGCAAAAATTTGAAATTTTGTATTTTTATCTTTGTTATCAACGTTCTAGTGATTTGGCCACATTTTGTGCGTTTGACAGAATTACTTTAGTAGTATATGTAGAAAAGAAAGATTTTTGGATGTTATAATGTATATTTATTTGTGATCTATTGTTATTTTATGTTTCATATTTACAATTGTTAAGTTTTTAATAGTTTAGTTTTATATTTATTGGTTGACTACTGTAATGTTATGAGTTTGTTAGAATTTTTATTTTCTGACACCACTGATGATTGTAACCCCATGGCCTTCAGCATTGACCTGCTCCATGATTAACGCAAAAAGCGAAATTACATCCGGTTGTTTAGGTATGTAACCTTTATGAGTTGTGTAACCCCCCCCCCCCCCATGACTTTGTTACTTTGCTTCTCATCGACATTGTTTTTTACAGTCCTGATGATGGAACAATAAATGATTCCGAAACGTTGACGTGACAACTTTAGTGTTTTATTGCGATCCACTATCCCACGAGAGTTCATCTATTTAATCTTTAGCATTTGGACAAGAATTTGGTTAATAATATTGTTCAAATGGATGAAAACAATTAAAATGCGTGGTTTGGCGAAGAATGTGAAGCAATGAGAATTAAAAGAGAAGCCAGAAGTGCACGAATTCCTAAACAACAGAAGATAACGAAATGTGAAAATGTAAACATAAGAAACAACAATGGATTAAGGGAATGACGAGAGTGATAGAAATAATGCATAACCCAAGGAAATTTTACAGGCAAAAACAAAATGAGAACAACAACAAAGCTGAAGCAGGAGGAACGAAAGACAAAAAGAGAAATACGAAATATGAAGAAAAAGAAATCGACAACACATGGAGAGAATATTTCAAAGAATTACTTAGTGAAGAAATAGGAGAGAGGTCCATAGGTAATAGGTACAACAGCAATATATTTCTGAAGAGGTAAAAATTTTAAAATAAGTGATTATCTGGGTAAACACCAATAATAAGAAAAAAATAGGTAATGATTGACAAAATAATGGCTGGAAATGGAGCGTTTTACGGTAACAAGAAGTTAATTATGAATAAACATACACAAAAAAGACGGAGATAAAAATATATAAAACCCCAATAAGACCCATTGTAACATATTATGGAATAGATATACATAATTTGTCTGGCGAAGAACGAAGAATAGAAGCTACGGGTCTTTGAGAGAAACATCATGAGCAAGATCTTGGGTTTGGTAAAATTAATGAAGAACAATACAGAAGAAGACGAAACAATTAAATACAACTATAACTGTAAGAAGGAAGCATTGTGAAACACATTGAAGTTATAAGATTGTGTTGGTTGGGTCACGTGCTGACAGCGCAAATGAATAGAGCACTCAAATGTGCAATAAAATTAAGGCCATATGTTGATAAGTCAAGAGGAAGACCAAGAAGTTAACAATGACTTAAGAATTATGAAAGTCAAGGATTGGATAACGAGAGCTCTAGAGAGACAACGATGGAAAGGGTCGTGGAAGAGGCGAAAACACATAGAGGGTTGTAAAGAGTGTAATGAGCGATAAAGAGTAGAAAAATAAGGATAAATCCGCCCTAGAAAATGGATTGAAAAGTGTCCAACGATGTGGCGATATTCCTTCAAGGAATGGAGTGCCGTGATGATGTTCCAAAAATTTATTTGACTCCAATGTATTTTCAACTGCAATTCCGAAGAAGATATCCAGTGCAGGTCCAAAATTTAAGAAACAGAGGAAGTACTTATGAATACCATAGCTAAGATATCATCGATATCGGAACCAGAATAAATTTTCTCCTTCTATTTTATTTCAATCGGCGTTAGAATTATTATATTTTTACAAGAAACCGATATGCTGTGTCATGAATTTGAAATGAGAATAACCATTTAATATTAATGAAAAAATATCAACGGTAGAATAATAAATTAGCAAAACACCTTAATACAAACAAATTGGTCCTCGAAGAACGCGCGATGCTCTACAATTTCCTTAATGATCATAAAATTTTAATTTTCTTATGTAAAATATTTGGAGTGCTTTGTTGCCCCATATCTCAAGTGAATAATTTTAAAACCACTTTTATTGAATTTTTATGGCACGCACCTTTAATAATTTCCTACCCAGTTATTTTGTACATATCAGCAACAATGTATCAGAATAATTATATCATTTCCAGAGGAAAATGTGGTTAAAAAATTTGCCCATCAATTGCAAACGATAGTTGTTATTTTCGCAGTTACAGTAAAAGTATCATGCAGTTTTGTTACAAAAACCGAGTGAGTCATTTACTAAAAGAAATTTCAAACCATCAACGATATTTAAATTCGACCAATAATTTCCCACAATTTAAATTAATTTCAACTTTTCTAATCATCGAATTATTGCTGGTATTTGGATATAGTATGTATAATTTGCGAAAAGGATTATTTTGAACTACAACAGAACGGAATGATTTTATATCTAATCTATCGGCATGCTGGTCTTATTGGTCGATTAGACATCTTTTTTATTTTCATTATTTTGAAAACATTAGTATAACAATTTCAACGGATTTATATGAAATTATGCAGGATTGCTCAAAATTATTGGAAATTTAAAGGTGGAACTCTGCATAGGAAGAAAACACTTTCGAAACTCGAAGTATCCAATATAAAATATATAATGAATGAACATTTTGAATTAACACAGTTAACCGTATTTGCGAATGTATTGTTTCGTAATAAAATATTCTTTACGATAGTATCACTTTTTGTTATGATGATCATGAATTTTCACTCTGCACACGTATTTGTAAATGAAATAATTAAAACAAATTTGGTGCGCTCTAATGTTGCTTTTACTAACGTGGTTTGTAATGGATATTTATTAATCAGTATCGGTTTACTCATCAAACCGTGGAATTTTGTACAAAATGAGGTAAGACAAATTTTGTGCTGAGAAAGGGAACGAAACAAAGCTGCTTTAATACAATTCAAACAATTGTGCTGTTGCTTTAACAATGTTGTGGTCGTGTGGAGTCAGAGGCTTAAATTAATGTATACTAGAAATGTGCTATGAATGCATAGCGAGAGTTAAGTTATTTACCCAAAAAGACTTTAAAAAAATTTCAATTTGAGTCTTAACAATTTATTTGAGTACTTGCAGCGATTTTAGCATACAGAATAATACTGACTTACAATACAATTATTACAACTTATATTTAGTAAAAAATGCTTATGTTAGTAAACAGATCTTATTTTATTAAACTATGGAAAGTTCAAGCGAGTTTCTTTCCCTGGTTTCAGGTGAAGTCCTGGGAACATTTTATGTGTGTGAACTTGGTTTCACATAACACCTCCCTGCCGAAGATCAAAATTACGGTTCGTTAATTTTGTAAGCCGACCTGATCGATTGAGCTGATTGGTGAACCCTTTTCCTGAGCCGAAAGCTGAACCTTTTTCCATTTGTAACTAAATTTGGCTAGAACATAATACACTATAAAAATTATTATTAATACATATTGCTATGTACCACGGCCACGTCATTAAAAATGATCACGTTTCGATTCAAGGTTTTATTTATTAATAAAGATAGCACATGACTTATTTGGTCGAAAGTAAAGGTTTCATCTGACACCAAGAATCTGCTTTAACGTCATGATTTATGTAAACACAAGGTCGCGGAACGAGAGGACAAAATAAATTCAAATGCAACGTTTTGATTCTATTATAAAAATGTTTGTTAAAATTGTAAATTAATTTAAGTAGTTATAAGAAATGTAATTTGAAATCAAAATAATTGTTCAAAACATTAGTTATAAAAATGTGTTAAAACGTAAAACTTTTAAAATAACAAAAAATTTACATGTGTTAATAATGCTTCGTAACTCAATGTACCACGAACGAGAAAAACATTCTCTTTTCAAAAACTTTACTGGATGATCACAAAAGAGGCTGGTACTTCAAATAAATCTGAAACATAAAAACTTTATTAAAAATTTTACAAAGTATTTTGGGCCAAGTACGAACCTGGAAATTTTACGTCAAAAAATATTGATTTTTATATCGACCAAATGGAACGAAATCAGGAATGCTTTGAAAATACAAGTAACTATGGAAAAACAATTGATGAAAAAAAATAATAAGTTGATTCTTGAATTCAATGGTGGTAAAAATTTGCGTCTCCTAAAATTAAATAAATAGTGAGAAAATTGTTTTAAAAACCGTATTAAAAGTAAAGAGATCATTAAAGCAAAATTACTTACGTGTTATAAAAGTCAATTTCGTTGAATTTATAAAGTGATTGTGTTTATTTTTGAAAATTTGGTGCTGCATAAAAACGTGGTTCAACACTACACATAAGAAAACTTATCTGGATTATTATTAGTAACTGAAGGTCATCGGCCAGGCAAAACCATCCTATTGTATGCTGTTAACAACTAGGAATAAGAAATTCCCTACATTTATTAAGGTAAAATGCACATTAAAAGTTATTACATAAAATTTAGTGAAAATTTTTGGAAACTTAAATACGCGTGCGTTAGCCCGTTTAAAGTTTTAATCTTAAGATTTTGTCAATAGATTTAAACATTTCTATTCCATTTTTCTATTTTCATTTGCACTATTTAAAATAAAATTATTATTCTTTTAACAACGGAGCATAATTTGTTTGTACAACCTTATTTTCCAACGGCCAATAATTTATATTTCAGTAACACAACTTGGTCAAGGAAAGGACCCAACTTGAGATTAGGTAAGTCAGTGCTCTCCGAAATAGTCAAAGCCGAGGTGAAAATTTATTTTATTGCAATTTATCAAATAATTTTACAATCATTTTTATTGACGAGGTACATTTACGTACACTCGTACACAACATCAATAGAAAACGTGCAGCCCTAGTAAAGCTCCGAGGGTACACAGCAATTTTTGACAGCCCAACGTGTGGCACTTTTATAGGAAACAGTACATTACAATTTTGGCGTCACAACGTGAGGCTCGAATAAACACGAGTCACCTCGAGTAACCTCGAACCTCGAATAGGTACGTGTAGGCATAAATCAAACAGGGGGTACCATAACGTTACCAATTTCAAACAGGTTATTTATAATAATTTCTTTACAAAATTATTTTACAAAGATTGACGTACAGATTATTTCTCTTAAAATTAAATACAATAAAGTCAGCAATAAAATTAAAGATTTCCTTAAAACTAAAATTAAAAATATTCTTATTACTAAAATTAAACGTACGACACAATGGATACAATAATAAAAGAGCAGCAACGATGGGACATGATAATGGCTTTTATGAACAGGACCGATAATTATAATGAAATGGCAAAAGAACACCGAAAGAAAGCAGACGAAAACCACAAGAAGTTGATGGAGAGATTACAAGGGACAATACGAAAAGCGACAGAAGAAGTTAACGTAATAGATAAAAATGTGTCAGAAATTAAGGGGCAAATAACGTTAGAATTAAATAAGTGCCGGTCATACGTGGTAAAATCAAGAAAAGCATGCAAACGGGTGCAATTAAAAATTAAAAAGTTACGGCTAAGGCAAAAACATCGAAATAGGGGCATGCGAGCAAATAAGAAAAACTTACATAAAGAAAACAGTTTACAATCACAAAGCGGGCTACGAAATAAAAATATTACATTAAAAATTACAAAACGTCATAAATTAGCAGGTACAAGAAAAATAAATAAAAAGTTAACATTTCAAATTAAAAGATCTCAAAATTTAACAAACTTAAAAATTAAAAACTTAATGGATGAAACGGTAACAAATAAAAATTTAATAAATAAACAAAAACGGGTCAACAATACAAAATTTACAAAAACTGGGGGTAACAATAATTTAACAAAAGAAAAATTAAATAAATGGACAAATTATGACAACATCGGCAAGAAAACAAAAATGAATTTACAAAAGAAGAATCGGTTAAAAAGAAAAATAATAAGAAATTATGAAGTGCATTGGACAAGAGAGTCCAACATAAATGCATGCATTAAAATTAAAGAAAAAGACTACATTAATAAAAAAAAATTCTATAAGCGGGTGAAGTTTAAAATAAAGAATTTATCAGAAGGGGAAGAAAAGATTTCTTCTACCATTCCTCAATAAGCGGTGAATAATACTATGGCGAAACTTAATTAAAAATAAAATATAACAACTTTTTTAAAATGACCGCTGAAGAAGTAGTAAAAGACAACGGCGAAACTAAAACTTAAAAAAGGAAAAATAAATAATTAACAACTTTTAAAAATGACCGCTCAGGAGAATAGCAAGAATTGAAATGGCGAAACTTAATTTGAAATTAATAATAACAACATCTATAAAAACCGCTGGAAAAATCGTAAAATAGAACCAAACATGACAATTGTAAATATGATTTTGTCTGAGAATAATTTGACCAAGATGAAATTTTAAAAATGCTACGCTTGAAAATAACAATAAATGTAAGAGAACAAAATAATTATTGAAAATTTTAATTTATTTAATGAGGTTCAGTTATAAAATGCGCGAAAGTAAAATTATTTAAATAGATCCGTTTTTTTAAAATGAAATTATTAGGTGACCAGAAATGAAAGAAATAAAATGACAAATAACAGATCGTAAGAATAGGAGTTTTAAAATAAATGGTATCCAAGAATATGTTTAATATTGAAATATGAAGAATTATGAATATTAGGGGAAAAATATGATTGAATATGATGATGATTATGTAGGAATATGAATAAAGATTATGAATTATTACGGGGGGGAAAATAAATGAATATGATAATAAAAATATGATGATAGAGAATTTATTAGGGGATACCAAATATAATTAAAAGAAAAGATAATTTAGGTCACAAAATATGATTGAATGAAAATTGAATTAAACAATTACTTAAATAAAAAGAATCAGAATTGAATAAATAAAGTATACATAGTTAACAACCAAGTAATAAAAATAAATAAGTAGTTAAAATTTGAAATAAATCAAAATATGAAACAACGAATAGTATAAACATGCTAGTAAAAAGAGCAATTATAAAAAAATAAATAAAAAATCAATCTTGGTCAGATTAGTTAGTTAGGTTAATTAATTAGGATAATTTGAATTTTATAAACAGTTAGTGAATTATTTGAACATTTATTTTAATTTATTTAGTTAAATTCATATTTTTGCATTAGAGTTAATAATTTGATAAAGGTATTTAATAACGCCACATTATAAATTTAGTTTGATGGGTTTATGAATAAACGCACGTGTGTTAATTAAGAAATTTATCACAAAAATTAAGTGTTTTCGGATAAATTTTAATCAACAGGGGGTAAATGCTATGTACCACGGCCACGTCATTAAAAATGATCACGTTTCGATTCAAGGTTTTATTTATTAATAAAGATAGCACATGACTTATTTGGTCGAAAGTAAAGGTTTCATCTGACACCAAGAATCTGCTTTAACGTCATGATTTATGTAAACACAAGGTCGCGGAACGAGAGGACAAAATAAATTCAAATGCAACGTTTTGATTCTATTATAAAAATGTTTGTTAAAATTGTAAATTAATTTAAGTAGTTATAAGAAATGTAATTTGAAATCAAAATAATTGTTCAAAACATTAGTTATAAAAATGTGTTAAAACGTAAAACTTTTAAAATAACAAAAAATTTACATGTGTTAATAATGCTTCGTAACTCAATGTACCACGAACGAGAAAAACATTCTCTTTTCAAAAACTTTACTGGATGATCACAAAAGAGGCTGGTACTTCAAATAAATCTGAAACATAAAAACTTTATTAAAAATTTTACAAAGTATTTTGGGCCAAGTACGAACCTGGAAATTTTACGTCAAAAAATATTGATTTTTATATCGACCAAATGGAACGAAATCAGGAATGCTTTGAAAATACAAGTAACTATGGAAAAACAATTGATGAAAAAAAATAATAAGTTGATTCTTGAATTCAATGGTGGTAAAAATTTGCGTCTCCTAAAATTAAATAAATAGTGAGAAAATTGTTTTAAAAACCGTATTAAAAGTAAAGAGATCATTAAAGCAAAATTACTTACGTGTTATAAAAGTCAATTTCGTTGAATTTATAAAGTGATTGTGTTTATTTTTGAAAATTTGGTGCTGCATAAAAACGTGGTTCAACACTACACATAAGAAAACTTATCTGGATTATTATTAGTAACTGAAGGTCATCGGCCAGGCAAAACCATCCTATTGTATGCTGTTAACAACTAGGAATAAGAAATTCCCTACATTTATTAAGGTAAATGCACATTAAAAGTTATTACATAAAATTTAGTGAAAATTTTTGGAAACTTAAATACGCGTGCGTTAGCCCGTTTAAAGTTTTAATCTTAAGATTTTGTCAATAGATTTAAACATTTCTATTCCATTTTTCTATTTTCATTTGCACTATTTAAAATAAAATTATTATTCTTTTAACAACGGAGCATAATTTGTTTGTACAACCTTATTTTCCAACGGCCAATAATTTATATTTCAGTAACACAACTTGGTCAAGGAAAGGACCCAACTTGAGATTAGGTAAGTCAGTGCTCTCCGAAATAGTCAAAGCAGAGGTGAAAATTTATTTTATTGCAATTTATCAAATAATTTTACAATCATTTTTATTGACGAGGTACATTTACGTACACTCGTACACAACATCAATAGAAAACGTGCAGCCCTAGTAAAGCTCCGAGGGTACACAGCAATATATTATAATTGTCCATCCACTTGTTCGGTGAAAATAAATTGCACTTGTCTTTGTTTCGCCAATTTTTTCCTTGATTTGGTGTAACTTGATATCTGCTAATTTCAATTCATCCAAATTAATTGTTTCCAATTGAATTGGTCGAAGCTGAATTTCTTCTGTTTTTTTTCTGTTGTATTCCATTGATAAATTTGGGACCTTGATGACATTTGTAATTTGCTTTGTTTCATAACTTTGAATAAATTTTGAGTAAATTGTGTTAGGTGAACTTCGCAAGGTGAGTCTTCTTTAATTTGATTGGTCTCAAATTCGCACATGTATTTATTTACTTCTATCTCGGTGCACTCTTGGTTATTTAATGCATAGCTTTGCTCATTAATTAAGAGGAATTTTGCATGAGGAATTATTATTGAATAACTGGAATTTTTTTTAGGATTGGACATGAGTATAAATGGAAATAATTATATTCGATAAGTTCGACAGTTGGAATTTCTAAGATTAAATGTATTTTAGAATTTTGGATGAATATCTTTATGTGGGTCAATTTTTGAAATTCTGGATAATTTTCATTCTTCAAAGGTATTGGAAATTTCGTATTTGTGAAGGTGGCTGATATTTCTATTAATTCTTTGATGTCGATGGTTGTGGTACATCTTCCTGTGCAGCATCTGTAACAACAGGTCTTCTTAATAATCTCAGATGAACTTTTTGCACTTGATTATTTTTTTTAATTTCTACGGTGTTGTCATCAAAAATTCTTTGTATCACATAAGGTCCTTCAAACTTTTCTTTCGTTTTTCCTCTTATGTTACTGGTTCTTTTTACATAAACTGTCTGCTCAATTTTGAATGGGTGTGGCTCCGTTGAATTTCGGTTTCTTGCTATGTTTTCTTTTGTTGTGTGCATTTTTTCTTTTACGGTTTCGTAGATTAAATTTAGTTTATTCATGTGGTCATTTACGTATTCTTTGTAAAATCTGGTATCCAAAAATATGTCGAATGGATCTCGAGAATTTGTATGACCTAAGGTCAATTCGAGGGGGCTTGTAGCCTGTGGATACATGAATTGAATTGTTGTATGCAATAAGAGCATATCCCATTAAATTTTTGATGTTCGTTTTCTTTTCCTGTGTTCTTAAAATTCGTAAATGTTCGATTATTGTTGAATGCATTCTCTCGATCATGCCGTTTGATGGTGGGTTTCGTGGCGTGATGAAATGAACCTGAATTTTATGTAACTTCAACAATTCCTGGACCGTGTCGTTTTTTAATTCCGTGCCATTATCAGTGACAATGGATTCTGGTACCCCATAAAATGTGAAATATTTTATCAACGCGTCAGCTACCTCTGTTGCATTTTTACTGACTATGTGAATCGCTTGTCCCAATTTCGAGAATGCGTCGATAATAGTCAAAAAATTTTGTCCTTCGATAGAAAACGTGTCAATATGAATCTTTTGGAATGGTCTTTGTGGTGTCTCTGTAACCATAATAGATATTTGGGTTGGGTGTCTTTCGTATTTAGTTTTTTTACAGATCTCACATTGGTTGATGAAATTTTGTATATCTTGGCTCATAGTACCCCAATAATAATTTCGTTTTATCGCTGTTGTTGTCTGCGCGATTCCACGATGATTTGTCTTGCCTTGATGATGTAATTTGATCATTTCGATTTGTTCATTTTTATCTAAAATTATTTGTAATCGTTCCGTACATCTGATCAATTTTGGTCCGTTATTGGTGAAATATTTTGTATAAACTTTGCAAAAACTTTTATAGGTGTCTTCTTTGTCAAACCATAAATAATACCGTTGTCCAGTAATAGTGTGTTCTTGTAGTAAGTTTAAAATTTCGCGTTCATTGTTTAATTTCGGAATACCTATTTACATATTTAATAATTTTGTTGTCCAATTTGTTGATTTTTACTGTAAGTTCGCCTTGGTGAATGGTTTTGATTATAAATTGTTGCCTTTTGTCATCTATCGCTTCCTTTAAAATTGGTATAGCTTCACTTGGTTCGTCGCTTAGTCTAGACTTCTAGAGTGAATTGTTTCATTGTCGTCTTCGATTACATTTTCTGTTAGATCAGTTGGGTTGACCTGATTTTTGCTTGCTGCTTCTAGCATTATTGACCGGATATTATCGGGTGTAGGTGAGGGTGCTTCGGATGCTTCGAGCTCTGTGTGAAGGTCAGGTATATTTACAATCATAGATACGTTGTCGCTATCCTCTTCACTTTCTTCAATCGCATTGATTTGAACTCGTGATAATGCGTCGGCGTTAGTGTTCAATTTACCCTTTTTATAAATGATTTTGTAATCGTACTCTTCCAATCGTAGTTTCCATCTGGCCAACTTCGAATTTGGTTCCTTTAAATTCATTAACCAGACCAAGGGTCGGTGGTCGGTGTAAATTGAGAAGGTTCTACCATATAGGTATGGCCTAAAATACTTAGTCGCCCAAACGATGGCTAAGAGCTCCTTTTCGATGGTTGAATATTTCTGTTCTGTTTCGCTTAATGTTCGCGAGGCGTATGCGATTGGTCGATCATTTCCCACATTTCCTTGGGAAACCACGGCCCCGAGTGCCACGTTACTTGCATCGGTGGTTAATATAAATTCTTTATCAAAATCTGGATACTGAAGTATTGGATCGTTCATTAAAATTTGTTTGCTGTTTTCAAATGAGTCAATAAATTCTTGAGTATGTTCAACTTTTGCTCCCTTCTTCAAACATTTTGTCAAAGGTTTTGTTAATTTCGCGAAGTCTTTGATAAATTTTCTATAGTAGCCTAATAATCCTAAAAAACTTTTAATTTCCTTTTGAGTTCTAGGTATTGGGAAATTTTTTACTGCCTTAATTTTGTCAGGATTTGCCTTGACTCCCTCTGGTGTAATCACATGTCCTAGGTATGCAACTTCTTTTTGTAAGAACGAGCATTTTTCAAGTTGAACCTTGAAGTTAGATTGTCGTAATCTGTCAAAAACACTTTTTAATCTTTCAAGGTGTTGCTGTAAAGACGTTGAAAATATGATGATGTCATCTAGATAGACCATGCATTTTTCATTTTGGATACCTCTCATGATGTTGTCCATTACACGTTGGAATGATGACGGTGCGTTTTTTAATCCAAACGCCATCCTTTTGAATTCATAATGTCCTCGCTGAGTACTGAAAGCTGTCTTAGCTGTGTCCTGTGGATCCATTTCTACCTGGTGGTAACCAGATGCTAGATCGAGTATGGTGAAGTATTGACTACGTCCCAATTTATCTAGAATATCATTAATATTCGGGAGAGGATACTTATCACCAATTGTTTTATCATTTAATTTCCTATAATCAATTACCATTCTCCACTTTATCTTTCCATTAGCATCCGGTTTCTTTTGTACTAAATGTACCGGTGAACTAAATGGTGAATGGGATTCTTGAATTATGTCTTGTCTCAACATGTCTTTGACTTGTCTATCGATTTCCTGCGTTTGGCTAGGTGATTGTCGATAAGCTTTTGAATAAATGGGTACTTCGTCCGTTAAATGGATTTGATGTTTAATTTGATTGGTGAAACTTAAAGGAATATCTTCATGATGAAAAATATCTTTATATTCGAAACATAGTTGTTTAATTAAACGTTTTTCTTCCGAATTCATATGGTCCAATTTAATATTTTTCAAATTTTCTTTTAATAATTCTTCATAATTTTGGGTGTAATCAATTTCCATTTGTTCAATATTATTTATTTCTATGTTTTCATTGATTATTGGTTCGACGTTTATTGGTGTTGTAAAGTTGATTTGTTGAATTTTCTCTGAAGAATTTGTAATTGTCGTAATTGCAAAGTTATTTACACATTTTACCAATGTTTCGGGAATTTCAATTCCATTTTTGAGTTTTCGATACCTAATTATTCCGTCTTGATTCTTCAAGTTAACAGGAACTTTAACTACCTTCTCTGTACGTGGTTCAATCGTAACTTGATAAACTTCTTTCTGTTGTCCTTGTTGGTTATTTTCAAACTTAAGGGGAATATTTCCATACTTCGTTATTAAAATTTTGTTTTCAAAATCAATTTTTGCATCTATTATTTTGAGTAAATCTAACCCTATCAATCCATCATATTTTTTATTAAAATCAAAAATATAAAATTTATGCTTAAAATTTGTTCCAAAAAGAGTTTTTAAATTAACAAGTGTTACCAAGTCGTGTCTACTAATTTGATGGGCTGTCTGAATTTGAAATGGTTCATAAAATATTTCAGAAGGAAAATATTTGAATGCTTGACATCGATTCATTAATGATCTTGTCGATCCTGTATCAATCATTAGTTTAAAATTTAATTTTGGTATTTCTATGTAAGCTAATTTTGACTGTTCCATTAAAGTAATGTTAATTTTTGTCACATTGTTTAAGTTTTGATCGTTTCTGATGGAAACTTCGCGAAAATTTTGGTTATCGGCCTCTGGATTTTCAAATTCATCAACAGGGACTTGATCGATTTCATTTTCCTGAAATTCATAGTTTTCACAATCTTGATTTTGGTCATATGATTCGAAATAGTCGTAATTTGTATTATTATGAATTTGACTTTCATCAAAATTATTATAATTTTCTTCAATATTTTGGTGGAATAATTCTTCTGAGGTCCAATTGCGTGTAGGTTGATTTGATCTTCTCGTATGTGCTGACGATGTATCCATTGGTTCTACTGAGGGTCGTTGAAATTGTCCTCGGAAATTGGAACCTTGCTGATAAGTGTTAACTCGATGACTCGAAGGTTGATAAGTAGGTCGAGAGTAACGTTGACCCGTTAAGTTCGTTGCTTGGTTATTGAATTGTTGAAACGTACGGACGTTTTGTTGAGGTGGCGTAAAATTTATATTTGGATTAAAGGTGGCTGGTTTAATAAATTGCGGTCTTTGGAAATTTTGAAAATTAGAATTGTGTATATATAGTTGACCTTCCATTATAAATTAGTGGATATTGTTGAGGAAGCGGTCATAAAAACAAATAAAATTTGCCAACGTTTCGGGTTCTTTATTGACCCATTTTCAAGGCTACAAAAAGAAAGAAAAATTAAATAGAATGTAAAAACATAAAATGTGAAAAAACCATAGAGAAAACAAGATGACTAAAATTATAAAAACTAAGTGATTATAAAATTTTTACAAGAAATATAACAGAATGAAACAAAATGAATAAAAAGATTGAAAAAACACATATAGATGGAATACAAACCTAGATGGAGAAAAATGGAGGTTAAAGAGCCATCATTTTTCAAACTGCCCTCCTCCTGGCCAATCTCACTGCCACGTGCTGTCTTCAGATTTAAACTTATTCAACAAAAGAATTAATCGACCAATTCAGATAGTCGTCAACTTAAGAATGAAAAAATTTTTTACCCTAAGTTAACTACTTCCTTGAGGTTGGTACCAGATAAAATTCAAATTGAAAAATCCAAAAACTAAAAATTCCGTGGGTTCTAAAAAACCCACGGCTTTATGCAGACATATGGTGGATGAAAACCACTCCATTGACTATGACAACATTAACATTCTAGACCGAGAGAAGATAGACAAGAAGAGAAAAATTAAGGAGGCAATTCACATCTATACACAAAAATCGTCAATAAATGATAAAAGGGATGTTGACCACTTTGACGGAGGCTATAAGCATATTTTGGATATGTTGAATCCGGTATAATTTTTGGTTTTTAGATGGAATATTAACCTAAATTCCTCTCTTTATATCCTTTCTCATTCCTTTGGGTGTTTTTAGTTTTGGATTTTTCAATTTCAATTTTATCTGGTACCAACCTCAAGGAAGTAGTTAACTTAGGGTAAAAAATTTTTTCATTCTTAAGTTGACGACTATCTGAATTGGTCGATTAATTCTTTTGTTGAATAAGTTTAAATCTGAAGACAGCACGTGGCAGTGAGATTGGCCAGGAGGAGGGCAGTTTGAAAAATGATGGCTCTTTAACCTCCATTTTTCTCCATCTAGGTTTGTATTCCATCTATATATGTTTTTTCAATCTTTTTATTCATTTTGTTTCATTCTGTTATATTTCTTGTAAAAATTTTATAATCACTTAGTTTTTATAATTTTAGTCATCTTGTTTTCTCTATGGTTTTTTCACATTTTATGTTTTTACATTCTATTTAATTTTTCTTTCTTTTTGTAGCCTTGAAAATGGGTCAATAAAGAACCCGAAACGTTGGCAAATTTTATTTGTTTTTATGACCGCTTCCTCAACAATATCCACTAATTTGAAAATTAGGTTTATGTTGATTTGGAAAATTTAGACCTGAATAATTATTTTTGAACATCATTTGATTCATTACCGGTTTGTGTGTAATTGCCGGTTGTTTAATTTCAATCGGATTGTAATGACGTTGACCGTTGTTAAATAGGTTGGTTTTTGACTGGGCGTACATAAAATTTTCCTCGGAAATCAAATGTCCTAAAGCTTCTTCTAACGTTCCTGGGTTTTTAAGCCTTACTACTAAGCCAAGTTGTCCGTTTAACCCTTGCAAAAAGGTTTGTAATGCTAAATCATCGTACAATTTTGTTTTAATAACCTTAACGTTTTGGTCGGTTTCCTTTAATTGTAACCTGGTTAATAATAAACAACGTACATCTTGACATCGCATCCCAAATTTGTATGATGACTCATTTTTAAATGGTTTTAGACTCATCAAATCCCTAAGTAGACAATTTTCATCTCTTTGATCCCCGAAATGTTGTATTAATAAATCTTTAATATTACCCCAAGTAGTAGCATTTTGTCTAGAGGCAATTAAGGTTAATGCACGACCTTCTAACTTGCTAAGAATTATTTGAATAAGTTGTGTGTTTACATCGGATGGTGTCGGAGTACTACACATGGATAATAAATGCTCACATGCGTTTGTAAAAATTGACAAGGTTGCTGCATTTCCATCATATTTAGGTACTGCGTCGATGTGGAATTTCTCTAATTTTGCCATTGTATTAGTATCAATTTGGAGATGTTGATTTAAAGCTTGACGTTGTTCTTCTATTACTTCGTTAGTTATGGATAATTGTGATAATAGGTCTGTGATCTCGGATTCGGACATGGGAAATTTTAAATAATTTTGAGCAAAAACTTACGCAATGAATACCAAGAGCGTTGTGAATCTCTTCATCACCGGGTAGTTTTCCTCGTGGTTGATTGAATTTTCTTTTTAATTTCTTTCTTCCTCCTTGGTTTGGTAGGTTTTTCTTTTATGCACTTTAAATTATATTTGATTTTTATTCACTGAACGGCGTTCCCGTTTATTTTAATTTTTAATTATTTATTTTCACTTATACACTAACTTATCACTAAGTTCTGTCAGTAAATCGTTGAAACGAAAAAGATTTAGAAATTTTATCTAATGCCTTTCTGACATCCGTCCCGACTGCGCCAGTTAAGTTATTTACCCAAAAAGACTTTAAAAAAATTTCAATTTGAGTCTTAACAATTTATTTGAGTACTTGCAGCGATTTTAGCATACAGAATAATACTGACTTACAATACAATTATTACAACTTATATTTAGTAAAAAATGCTTATGTTAGTAAACAGATCTTATTTTATTAAACTATGGAAAGTTCAAGCGAGTTTCTTTCCCTGGTTTCAGGTGAAGTCCTGGGAACATTTTATGTGTGTGAACTTGGTTTCACATAACACGAGCAAACAAACAATCAAGCTCATTTATGTACATGCGCACATACTAGACAGATTATTATCATAGCCTCGAAAAATATTTTGAAGGAATATTGGTATGAATACTCTAGAATTTAATATCTGCCGAGTTTTCTACTCGAAAAGCCATTTGGTAACAATGTACTCATTCAAATGCGCAATTTATCCAGCAAACCCCTACTTCTAGCCTCTATACCACGGGAACTATACCATTTAGGGCCGATTTATTCACCTCTCAGTAAAGTGTTCAGTAGCGCTACTGATAAGATTGTTATCGGTAAACGTTTATTCACCTTCCAGTAGTGGCAACCTGTCAGTAAATTGAGGTTACCGAACAGATAAATTTACAGATCAGTTTTTACAAATATAAGTCGTTACAGAGAAGATCCTAACCTCAAATTAGCAGTTGATGCATGTAAATAAACAAGCAAAATAAACAATATTTAACAATTATTTACTTATTTGTTCATTTTACAAATAATAATAATTAATTTCTTGAATAAAATACGTTTATTGAAGAAATTAATATAACAAGTTGGAGTAGTTGTTAGTAGTTTTTGTAAAAGTGTATCAATCTTATTTAAAAATCAATCAAAATTGATTTTATTGATATTAACCTTGTACTTGACGATATTGACTACAATTTTGTAAATCGTAAATTTTGTAAAAATTGTAAATCCTTATAACAGCCACAATCGATATCAACAATGCGATAATTTAAATCGTTGGGATGATTTGGCGTTTTTTCAGAGGTTTCGTTTGACAAAAACCTCAGCATTGGAAAATTACAAGCAGTAACACAAAATTAGAAAAATAATTAAATTATAATAATTATTATTAGAGAAAATCAACTTCGTATAACAAAATAATTTTACAAAAACAATAATCAGCTGTTGTCACTAAACTTGGGCCACAATCAGATAAAAACTCGTCCACGTCTATCTTTGTCTTTCTTGGGCATTTATAGCTTTGTCTTTTTCAACCCTACTGTACTAACCGTTTAAAAACACGGTAAATTTTAAGTAACTACGGAATACATAAAATAACATGAATATACCCAAAATTCTTACAGGTGACATGTAAGTTTACTGAACACGTAACTAACGGAGACTTTACTGAACAGATGAATAAATCGGCCCTTTTAGTATGTCAAACTCTGTTACAACATTTTTGTTGAAAATTTTATTCCCATCAATTTTACTTGATATAAAAATTTACAGAAGATGCATCATTTATAAGATAATTGCGAAAAACTACACAGATTCGTCATTTAGAGGGTGGTATTTGAATTTCAAGGGATGAAACCCCCACGGCGAACAGCAACTCGATGGATATTCAATTGTACACTACAAGAGTGAAAGACTAGAAGAGTATGAATATCAAATTTCAAAACTATATAGCTTATTTCGATTTGGCGAGTGAAGGCTATTATATCATTACTGTTACTTTTTTTATTTGTAAACTCGTCACCTCAGAATTGGTTTGTTCTATCTCCTCGCAATTGCATATCAAGAAAAAGTGATTTGAAGTTTAAATATCATTATAGTTGAAACCATATTATATCTAAAAGTTTTAATTAGCATATTGTCTTTTATATGTTAAACCCTATCACTTAAGTATCACCAAAAAATATTTTAGTATTAATTGCCATCAGTACTAAATTAATTAAATTAAATTAAATGCAATTGGATATAGAACAATGTCTGTTATTTATGAACGTTCTTTTAAATTTTTCGGGATATACACCAAATCAAACGACAATTCTTTTTACATATTTTTCTGTATTTTAGTTGTACACATTACAAAGCTGCTATTGTTTTTCGAACATAAACAATAGATAAACATAAATATTAGATAAACATAAACAAGTATTATTTATTAAGCAAAAATTGATTTGTAATAATTTTTATCACATTCTGGCATACAGGATAACATTGATTTTAAATCAGCTATTTTATCTTTATTCAATTTTACATCTTGTCTTAAAACATGAATTTTTGGCAAAGTTGGTGTAACATTGGTTTTTCTAGTTTTCTGATTTTTTATAATATTTGCAGTTTTTAATGTTAAATTATCAAAAGTATCGTTAAAATTAATTTTGAAAGGATAATCTTTTTTGTAAGTTAAATGTTTAATTTTTGAATAAGGAATATTTACAAAATTATAACTCGCAGCTGCTGCTTGGTAATTACAAAAATCATTATTTTTATTTAATTGCATTATTTTCAATTTCACTTTTGAAGATTTTAGATTTGTAAGAATACGCAACAAACTAAGCGGGCTATGAATTTCTAAATATCTTATATATTTTTCTATGGCGCTATGTACAGCATCTATTTCCTGTAAATTGCTATGACCTGGTTCTGAAAACTTTTGTTCAATTGTTTCTATAATGCTAGAGTTATTAATAAAATCAATTAAAGCCATAGACGTAAATGAATTTTTGTTTTGAGGAACACAAGAATCTGACCATAATATTATTTTTTTAATAGATGGATTGTCTTTAACGACTTCTTTTAAAATTTTGATTAGCCCACTAGCAATATGGTTACCAGCTCGTCCGCTAATAGTTTCGTTCCAAAAACTGCAATAAGTTATCCCATTAATATTACAATGAGCTGTCAGATTGTAACAATTCAGTTTTCGTTTATAGAAAAAACTTGCCGCATTGGCCTTTGGTAAAGGGAAAACATTTTGTAAATCATAAGTAATTACAGCAATATCAGGATTTTTAATTTGTCTGTCTAAATTCTTTTCATTTCTGCTCCATTCTTTACCTTCACGATGTTTGTAATACTGATGAGATTGGATATAGAACAAAAAACTTTGTTATTTTCTTCTAGGATATAGAACAATTTTGATGCGGTAGCTTTAGAACAAAACAATTCTAAGAAATTACTTCAGTTTTAGGATGTAGAACAAAAGTGATGCTAAAATATACTACTTCTGCTTTACTTTTTAAAAATTTTATTATGGATATAGAACAAACCAATAGTATTCTCTCAATTCCAACTCTAAAATAAATAATTTTAAAAAATGGATGTAGAACAAACCAATTCTGAGGTGACGAACTGTTAATCTGAAGGGTAGGGGGTTGGTAAATTTTTCCATGCAGCAGCATTCTAGTAAACTTATTTTTGAGAATTTCAAATTTTTACAGTCATAAATTAATAATAGCTTCTACAATAAAATACGAACTGCAAGACCGAAAAACCCTGGGTATTTTAAACGGAAAACCTTATCCCTCGTGGTAAAGGGTTAAATATTATAACAAAATTCTGAAATAATTTCACGGTTTGTATTCATTTATTTGTAGCCTATTTGGGAAGCGACAGCATAATATAAACTCGTTACGAACCAAAATAACGACCATCCTAATATTCACAATAAGAGTTAATTTTTGGTGTATTTTCGCCATTAACCTTAAAGAACTATCATTTACTCTTATTTATTTAATGTAATTTACATAAATTAATTCCAATTTGAAGAAACGAAACTGTAAAAGTTGAATCCGACACTTCAAAGTTATAAAATATGACAGCTGTTGCTGCTCAAAATGGATTCTAGCGATCGACCAATCACAGAACAGTAATGGAAGACATGCGCGTAATGGAATGAAGAGATCTACTACGAACGGAATGTTTACTATAAATTCTCGCAACACATCTAGGGTGCGTTCTTGGAACTACACATTCCGATTGTTTGTAGACAGCGTAGTATTTCTTCTCAGAATTACGTCTGACTTGATTCTTGAATGAAAACTTTTTTATTTTACAGAAATTGTTGTTTATATTTTTAAAAATTTGTTATAAAATTGATAAAAATAAACAATAATAAAATAAAATAAAAATGAAATTGGTAATTAAAATTTCTTTTGGGTTAATTTTGATTACGAAGAAGGAAGAAGCCGTTTTAACTAAAAGGTTGAATTAACAGTAGCAAATTAATATAATTTAATTTTAGGTAACATGTACAAACAATATTATATGTCATCAACATGTGTTTTTAACTTTTTGAACACGAAACGTTTATGTACACACTATAATAGTAAGTATAGTGTATTTCAAATTAATTGGAATTAAAAAAAGTCTAGCATCAAATTACGTTGTTATAAAAACATACAAACTATGCAAGGAAAAACAATATAAGAGATAAGATTATCGCGCCAACGAAAGCCCGCATTTCATACTCCACGTGGAGTAGTGTAGTTCTAATTGGTTAATATTTATAATAAGGACTTATTATTGGATAATATTTCTATTACGAAAATTCTCTTTGCGACTCCACGTGGACGCGTGTACCAGGTGTACAGTAAGTTTGTATGTTTTTATAACAACGTAATTTGATGCTAGACTTTTTTTAATTCCAATTAATTTGAAATACACTATACCTAGTTATATATTCCAATAACTAATAAAATAATTATATAAGCCTGGTAATTTTCCGATAAATGATGTAATAGGAAATGCTAATATTGTAATTGTTTATCCATTTGTCAATTTAGCAAAAGGAAGTCTGGAATAGTCTAGAATAAAAATTCCGCTAAATAAACTATTTTGAAACATACATAAAAATCAATGTTAATAAAATTTCAGTCAGTATTGTTTAAGTATTCATTAAGTTAACGTATAATCTATGTCCATTTTATGATTGAAAATTAAATTATTTTACTGTGAAAATTAATAATCATCGAATAAAAAATTTTAAATAAAGAAATTTAAGTGTTTTTAATAAATTAGTGTATAAGTTCAACGTATATAACTGGCGCAGTCGTTAAACGGATCCGAATTTTTTGGAAAAATAGGAACAAAAATCGTCCGAAAATTTCCAGAAAACCACGGAAAGCTGCAAAAATTCAAATTGGAAGTGGACAAAATCGCCACAACTAGTTTGAGGAAAGGACCCAACAGCAAGCCAAAGGTAGACAAAAATCGCTGCCGATAACGTAAGCTGTGGACCAACCAATTAATTTTAAGAAAACAAGAAGACAAATTATGAAGATATTGATATTAACGTGAGTAGAAAACAGCTCAATTATTCCTAAATCCTAAATCCATATTTAATAATTAAAATAATTTGAATTAGTCATATACGCGAAATAAATTAAATTTAGAAATAATTTACGTTTTAAAAAAATTACATCACACAGTAATAAGATTCATTTACAAATTCTATTTTTAAAACTAGGTAAACGAACTAACATTCTACATTATTCAACAAGTTATTTTTTTTGCCAACGACACCCCGGAAATAACAATAGAAAGAGTAAACGTTAATAACTCGATACAATTTTATAGATTTAAATCAAATTCATTCGCCTCTAAAAATAAAAATGTCAAATTTCCAAAATTTTAGACCCGATAGTTTAATCATTCATGTAGACCATGATTATGACACGACAGGACGTAACCAGATATTTATACACATTCCGGAGATTCAAGCAAAATTTTTAATCGAAGATTTCAGTGAATATAGTCTGATAAGTTCAGATTTGGCTTTAAAATATTTTAAAAATTACATACAGACCGAGAATTTTCAAATTCAAAACTCAAGTGGATTGTCACGACATAACCAAATTTTATATACTCCTTTACCTAAAATTTTCAAAAATGATGAAAGATGCAAATTTTACATTTCCAATTTTTCAAAAAAATACGACGGTTTGATAGGACGTGATTTGCTACGTCAACTAAAAGTACGACTTGATTTTGTAAATGATATTTTCGTTACACCCCAAGCAAAATTACCACTTTTTATAATTCAGCCCATTATAACTTCTAACGTGAAAAATTTAAATACAATCAAAAATCATCATTTGCCACACCCAAATAAACCTACCAATTCTTTAGAATCCACAAATTTTAAAGAAAACAAAATTTTTCAAAAAATTGATTCAACTACTGATTTTATGAACGCACATGTCACAAACCTTCCAATTAACCAAAATTTTAAACCTAATAATTTTCAACAACCACATCTTCAAAATTTTAGACGAAATAATTATCAACAAACATCTAATCAAAATTTCAATAACCCTTTTCAATCTGTACAACCAAATTTCCAAAATAGTACATCAAACTTTCATAATTTAAACACACATTTTCAAAATAATAATTCAATTTTCCAAATGAAAAATCGAACAAGAACATCGACTTTTAATTTGACACCTACGGAAGTTTATAATAATAAAATTACAATCAGCAAAACGATGCAAAATAAAGCATTATATCACGAAAATGTAAACATACAAAATTTTGATAATCATGAACAAAATTCTGAACAAACTTTCCCACAAAATTATGAAAATCAATTTAAAAGTCAAGAACCGGTCAAAAAATATAAACCCCTAATAGCTAACAATGTTATCGAATTATTAAACCAAATTTCAAAATTATATCAAGAATATAAATTAATTAAACAAAATTTAGAAACAGCACGATCGGAAATTAATAAAAAGCATAACGAAATTTTGATGAACCAAATTCATAGAAAATTAACTTTACTACAAAAAACAATTGCAGAAAATAAAAAATTAAGTCAATTAAAAGAACAAGAATTACCTGTTCAATCAAAAGATCAGAATTTGAAACCACTTGAATTATTAATAAATTCACATCGTTTAGAACCGACAAATTTCCAAAAACAAAAACCGGTTAGAAATTTCAAATACATAAACAATATTTCGACAAATAATTACAAAAAGAAACATTTTAGGAAATTCAAATTATCTTCAAATAAATTCCAACAAATTTTCAAAAAACGAAATCTAGTTAAAAAACTCAAATACGTGAATAAAATTTTGATTAATAACAATAGAGAAAATCATTCTAAAAATTTCAAATTATTTATAAACAAATCACAGCAAATTCTAAATTGCAATAACCAAAAACGAAAAAATTTAAAATTCCAAGTTTCAAAAACCAAGCAAATAATAAGACAAAATTTAGATTCAACAAAATTAGAAATTGACGATTCAAATAAAAATATTAATATCAGTCGTGCTGATCATTCAAAATTAAAATTTAATGACGTTAACACAAATAATTTATTGTTGAAACTAAATAATTCAAAATTTCTTAATCAAAATTATAAAAAATTAATAATGCCGAAAAGAACAATTTCAGAAAACCCACAATCAAAAATTCAATCAGAAAATCAAAATTTAGAATTACCAAGATTAACTAGATCACATTATTTGAATTTGATAAAATTCAAAGGGAAAAATCGGAAAAATCTAATTAAAATTCCAGAATACGCAAATAGAAAATCAAATAATAATTATAAAAAGAAAAATTTTAGGAATTGTCATCTTTTCATAAATAAAACACAACTAAATTTAAAGATCAATAACAAAAGGAAGAAAAAACTTAATAACCACTACATTGACCGATACTCACTTTTGGTACCTCCAAAAAACCAAAACAACAAACTTTCTTTCTTTTTCACAATACACAATTTTTCGTCGGCTTACTGCTAAAACAAGATAACTCCAAAATGATAGTTTTGAGTAAAACTGATTTTAATGTTTGAATGCACGAGATAAATCGAATATGAATTTTTTGAATATTTTTGGACAACAATTCTACTTATTGATATTAGAACTTTATATTTGCCAAGTTTCAACACTCTAAGTATTTTCATATTGTTTATAATTAATATTTATTGTCCGCTTACTGTAAAAACAAGATAAGTACAATCGTTGTACAATGGAGACTTACTGCAAAACAAGATAAGTGCATAGGAAATGCAACATATTCATCTTAAGTCGACGATTATTACTATAGCTGAATAAGAGTAATTTAATTTATACTACCTATTATTTTTCTAGTCTTGCAGAATTGAAATAAAATACTCATAATGTTAAACATTTTTATTCAAAAAACCTTACATAATAACCTTAAAAATATTTATTAATTATTGTCCTCTTCGGATGACAACTCTTCCAGTGCAGGTTCGGGAATTCGATCTACGATATCGGTATCGGTTGGTATTGATTGATACCATGGATGAAATTCGTCTGGAATTACTCCATCTTTACAAAGCTTTAACAAATCTTTGTACTTTCGTACACTAAAGCCCGCATTTCATTAGAGCTTCTTGCAGCCTGCTTCTTGCCGCTCGCCTGCTAAGCAAAATTTGTAAGGCATTGGCTTATACGGGACCGCACTCACTGTAGCTTCTTGAAGCTGCTGATAACAAGTATCGAATTTCAGAAGCCAGGCTGGTAAAATTATCCATGTGGAGTAGTGTAGTTGTAATTGGTTAATATTTAGAATAAGGACTTATTATTGGATAATATTTCTATTACGAAAATTCTCTTTGCGAGTCCACGTGGACGCGTGTACTTCCCCTGATAAAACATGCATTTCTATACCAGGCCGGCTTGTGACGCGAGAGTTGTAAATTTGTACAACTCAAGCTGCAGAAGCCGCCGGTAATTAGATACTTCTACTTATTAGATAATAAAATGTGTTGTATAGTTATTACTAATAATAATTTATTTATCTAATTGATAAGCAATATGAAAAAAATGGAATATTGATGTCGAAATTTTTTCGATGCTGTTCTGTACCGATTTTTAAATTTTTTGTATATTCCGGGATTTTACGCATTCTTCAATCGGAAAATAAAATTTATGATAATATTATCCCAAATGACTAATAATTTTCTTACCTTTCCAATAATAACATCCAGTACCTTCCTTCATGTTTCGCCGTTATAAATCGTATAATAAAACTATCATTTTCGACGCCTAGTATTTATTGTATACTTTCTTGTTCTAGGTGTCAATCATCGTAACACAATTTTGGTTATTCGACGTCATCGTTAATTAGATATTTATACTAATTTTTTAATCATTCCCATAATAAAGAGCAATAAAAGAAGGTGATTATTTTTGGATTCTAACCCGGTCTCGGTTCAGGATTAGCTATTGGAAAAGTTTGTACTCAATAAAAATCTATGAAATCGTAATTTTTAACTTTAACTAATAAACATTTATAGTTAAAATCAAAAAGAATTTGTCTTCGATTGTGTATAATTTTAAAATAACTTACCGTCATTAAATTTTTCCAATGCTAGTTCAACTAGTAAAGAAGCTCTAGAATTCATTTTGTTAAGTTATTATAAAACACTATTCACAATTAACTTTGAAACATAACTGATTCCAGGCCCGTAGCCAGGAGGGGGCACCTGGGGGCACGTGCCCCCTCCCCCGAAATTTTTAAAAGACAAAAATTTTAAAAGTAAAACATTTGAATTTCGAAAATAGAATAGGTATCTTTTGGAAAAAGTTTTTTCCAAATTTCCTCATTTAGGGGAACGCCGGCTTGGGATTTTTATGAGAAATTTTGGGGGTTTATTAGAACACTTCAATATACATCTTTGCCAAATTTCAGCTTGCCCGGATCTTCTGTAAGCTCAAACCAAAATTTCGGTTTCGTTACTTGGAAGATACTATAACTTGGGCAAATTTTGAAAAAAATTATTTTTCTCTTCATTTTCCAACCTTGACCACAATTTCAATTAATTTATTATTAAAAGCATTTCCCTTGCCCGAAAACATTTCTCCCCCTGCAACGAATCAATATTGTGCCATTTTAAGGGTGGGTTGTGTTTTCGGTCAATAATTTAAGTATTAGTGTGCCATGGAAAAATATGAAAAAAAAAATTTTTATAGAGAATTTTATGCTCTTCAATTATGGTCTGATCATAATTTTTAATACAAGCATAAATAAGCGAGTTATCGGCAAAAAATCGCGCTGGGAGAGCTAAAACCCCCCGATTGTGGGGGACGCCGGCGTTGGATTTTATGGGACTTTTGGGGGGTTCATTACAACACTCCAATGTACATACATCTCTGCCAAAATTCAGCTTGCCCGGATTTTTTGCAAACTAAAAACCTTCCTTGGCTGGACTATAATGTTTGTTTTAAATAAAAATAAATTAAGAAAAATAAAATATTGAAAAAATTTGTTTGTAATAAAAATTCCCGGAAGGGGAACCCCCGAAAATTTTACTTTTAAAATATTTGTAAAGTAGTTTAATATATAAAATAAATAAACCTTAAAAAAATTTGTAATAAAAAGGGGAACCCCCTTTACAAGTGAACCCCCCCAAATGAAATCCTGGCTACGGGCCTGACTGATTCACATAAATTAACAGAGTGATGGTTTGTGGTGGTAAATTCTTATCGTCGTTATAAAAATAATGTAAAATGAGTTTCTTGCAAGATTGCAGTAAAATAATACCTTAGGTCAGAATGAATCATAATGTACATAATTTTATTATTATAATATCACTTATCTTGTTTTAGCAAAACTTCAAAGGTTGGATCATTTTATGACAATAAGTTAACTGCACTTAAGTTATTTTAGCGTTATTCACGACAAACAAGTTGGAGTTAGTTAAAAATGAAATGCCTAATACTCCTTTAATATTTGACTTACAGTTATCAGGTTTTGTCAATATGTAATTTGCTCTTATTTGAATGCAATCATGTATATAACTCATTTTGTCCAAAAATGGAGTTATCTTGTTTTGGCAGTAAGCCGACGTTTTGATAATTAATATAAAATTTAAATGATTTCAAAAATCCCAAATTTTCAAATTTTACATATGGACTTACTCGATTATACAAGCAAGCATATTTAATAAGATACATTTACCAAACTGACGCAATTATTTAAATTACATTCTGAAACTCGATTAACAGTAAAATAACAAATCCGTAATCAATAAATTTAACCAAACGAGCATTAATCTTATTTCTAATCAAAAACTATTAGAATCCAAATTAAACAAATTTCAAAAATTAATAAACGAAACCGAAATCAAAATTTATGACTATTTCAAATTTTATCCTTTACTGATTCATACTTCCGAAAACAACCCTAAAAGAATCCTTCCAAATTCAAATTTCCTTGTTGTAAATGAGCAATACTACTCTAATTTCGAAAACGAATATCAAGAGGAAAAATTGGAAGAAATTCAAATTATTCAAAATACCAGACTTAAGAGTGTCTACAATAAAAGACGCGAGTGATAGTTATTCGGAACTAAAACCCCTAGTGCTTTCTAAAGTGGACTTAAGTGACATTAATAAAATTCAAAACAAACTTAATGATCAAAAAATTAAAACTAGATAATAACACCGTGATACATTTTAGAAAAACAAGTGTTTGGACAATTTAAATTATTTTGTCATTCTATTCATTGTTTATTGTTAATTTATAAAATTTTCATTTATATAAAAAAGCATAGACATTATCCGCCTGAAATTCAAACCAATCCACAACACCTGGAAGATACTACCCAAAACGTCATCGAAACTGTATTGGACGCTGATAAAAATTTAGTCACCAATAAAGTTCCAAATTTTTCATCTAAAGGGGGGAGAAGTTATATATTCCAATAACTAATAAAATAATTATATAAGCCTGGTAATTTTCCGATAAATGATGTAATAGGAAATGCTAATATTGTAATTGTTTATCCATTTGTCAATTTAGCAAAAGGAAGTCTGGAATAGTCTAGAATAAAAATTCCGCTAAATAAACTATTTTGAAACATACATAAAAATCAATGTTAATAAAATTTCAGTCAGTATTGTTTAAGTATTCATTAAGTTAACGTATAATCTATGTCCATTTTATGATTGAAAATTAAATTATTTTACTGTGAAAATTAATAATCATCGAATAAAAAATTTTAAATAAAGAAATTTAAGTGTTTTTAATAAATTAGTGTATAAGTTCAACATATATAACTTACCTAATACTTTTTATATTCTTATATAATAAAATAAATAAATTTTAAACATTTTTGTAAAAAAATACATTTTTTTATGTACAAGAGGGTTTAAAAAGTTAACATTAAATTGATCGATAAAATATCATTTAAAATTCACATTGTACATTCGTTAATTTCTGCTTCTACAATTTCTACTTCAAATCCTAATTCAGTCTCGGTGAGTTCGGTGGTCATATCGCCATGGGAAGGTGATCCGGATTGATCTTCACAATCGCCGATCTCACCCCACTGCAAATCTCAGGTAGTGGTTGTAACTATCCATCGACGTTGGTTGTATTGAGCGGCGTAGTGTCGTTGTAGAGGTCTAGAACTGTATTTTGGAGATCTCGAACTGTTACATATAAGGACCATCGTGCTAACGGCCTTAGAGGCGTGGTTTCCTCAGCACCTGAGGAGTTACTAGTGCTGTTACCTGTGTCAGAGTAATGCGGAAGCAGTTATTTACAATGTGTGAATATTGTACGTATCTTCTGTTGAAATAATCAAAAATTTGTAGAAATTATAACTTCTGTTTGATCTAAAAAGTTGGCTAGGTTTGAACAAGTTACGAATTCAAAATTATAAGACCTAAAGCAGTGCTTGGCGGATTTTGAATGATAGCGACGCTTTTTTACTTTTTTTATGTTAAAAAAATTATTGGTGAATCAAAATGACGATCAATAAAAATTATAAAAAAGCAAGATAAGCAGAAAAGGTGGAGTGAATTCTCCATTAATAAACAATAATTAATATTAATAGCCATATTTTCCAGATTATTGGAGCTGTTACATCTTACGGTATTATAGTTATGGAGTTTGAAAGAGCATAAATGTTCTACAACTTTGAAACACATTTTTTTAAAATTGTCTATAAGATGATAAATGCCTACTCATTCCGTGGTTAATGTGAAATCGTTGAATAAAACTTTCAATTGAGTGTCCGAATGAACCACCCATTCCACGCAAAACTAAATGTGAAGACTTATAATATAGTTTTCTTATATTTTGGCGGATGATAATTTTCCAAAAAAATGAAATTAAGTTAGTTATAGACGAAAAACCACATGGAAGGAATTAAAATTATTAATTGGGGGAGAAGCTAACTGGGGATTTTAAGGAACTTTTGGGATATTCTGTATTTAAAATATTGTATTTTATAGTTTTGAAATTCTGTATCTGGTATTTTTAATACTGAAATAAAATCGATTTTCTATTTCAAACACATACTATTGCATACCTTCTGCCTCGGAGCATTCAATCCATCAGATACTCAAAGCCCTATACCAGATGGACTTGCCAATGAAACGTCTAAAAACCACTGAAATCAAAGCATTTATAACATACAACCTGCACTAGAGAAAAGCTCCGGGATACGACTTGCTTTCTAGTCAAATTCTAAAAAACCTACCCACATTGGGCATTCTTCATCAGCTCGACGATGTTCTTTCAAAAATCAATTCAATCCACTCTGGAACTATAGCCTCTCCCCCATAAGAGGGAGGTTTAGGCCATGTTCTACCACGCTGGCCAAGTGCAGGTTGGTAGGGAAGCAGCTATATGCGTTATTTTTAAATTTGGCATCATGAGGTTACCCATCCAAGTGCAAATAGCGAGCAACCTTGCTGGGCATTTGCTCAGACTCGAATTCTTCCCTACGCAGTGGAAGGTCGCACAGGTAGTATTGATCCAAAAACCTGGCAAGGATCCATCAGTAGTATCATCCTAACCGTCCAATCAGTCTCTTGCCATTCCCTCCAATGTTTTTGAGAAACTAATGTTGGAAAAACTCAAACCCATCATTAAAGAAAGAAACCTTATTTTGCCAACAACATGCGACAGTGGAACAAGTTCATCGTGTTGCAAGAAAAATCAAAAACGATATTGCACAGCTGCGTTGCTTGACGTCTCACAGGTTTTCGATAGGGTTTGGTAGCAGCGCCTGATATATAAAATTTAAGTAAGCCTTCCATACCCGTACTTCAGAAAACTTAAGTAATATCTATCCGATATACATTTCTTTGTTAAACATGGCAAGGCTCAAACTATCCTCGTTCCAATCCAGTATAGTGTTTCCCAGGGAAGTGTCCTTGGTCCAATGTTATATGTATTATTTACGAATGATCTGCCTATAAATGCAAACACAGAGATTTCCACCTTCGCTGATGGCACTGCTAGGTGCAGGTGTAACATTGTACAGTAATCTTCTGCCCCACAAAGATGACGTTAAATATTTACCTTGCAATCCATCTAGACAGAAGACTTACGAGAGCCAAATATATATGGTACAAGCTACTCCAACTGGGGCTCCTCCATCGAAAAACGTATTGGCTTATGGGTGGTCACTCACAACTAAAATTTGAAAATAAGCCTTTGTTATACGAGGCCATACTAAGACCTATTTGGACCTATGGCATCCAACTATGGGGTTCTGCCAGTGACTCAAACATATTAAAAATCCAACGGTTCCAATCGAAAATATTGTTCAATATCGGTGATGTGATATAGGTGATAAATCAAATCAGACTATCCACAATGGTGAAAATCTCATCTTTGTGGAAGATGAATTACATGATGATTCGCAGTGCAGCTCCAAAATTTCGAAAAAGAGAGAGTCCTTATGAATACAATAGCAAAGATATATCATTGATATCAGAACCCGAATAAATTTTCTCATTTTATTTCTCTTTAATCAGCATTAGTAATTTATTTTTCAAAAAGTCAGCATGGTGTATTATTAATATCACAAGAAAATAACCATTTAATATTAATGAAATATGAACAGTAAAATGATAATAAAAGCTACAACACCTTAATACAAACAAATTGGTCGTCAAAGAACGTCATGCTATACAATTTCCTGAAGGATTACAAAATTTTAATTTGTGTATGTAAAATATTTGGAGTGTTTTGTTGCCCCATATCTAAAGAGAAAAAATTTCAGTTACGATTAATAGAATTTTTATGGCACGCACCTTTACTAATTTCCTACCCAGTTATTTTGTATATATCTATCTCAACGTATCAGCATATATTATTTCACGATGATAATGGAGTTAAAAAAATTGCCAACCAATTGCAAACAACAATACTTATTCTTGCAGCTACAGTAAATGTATTCTTCAGTTTTTACCACAAAAATCGAGTGAATCATCTGCTGAGAGAGATTTCTAACCACCAACGATATTTAAATTCGGCCAACAATTTCACACAGTGCAAATTAATTTCAACTTTTTTAATCATTGAATTAGTGCTGCTATTTGCATATATAATTGCCAATAATTTTTATTTTGAACTTCATTATTATAATGCAATGCTTTTATATATAATTTATCGAGTGTCACTTCTTATTGGTCAATTAGACATTATTTTTATTTATCTTATTTTGACAACATTGGCAAAACAACTTCGAGTGCTCAATATGAAATTATACAGGATTGCACAAAGTTATGGAACATTAAAACATGAAACTCTGCATAGGAAGGAAACGCTTTCCAAACTCGACGAATCCAATATAAAATATATTATGATGGAACATTTTGAATTAAGACAGTTGACCGTATTTGCAAATCAAATATTTTGCAACAAAATATTTTTTACGACAGGATCACTTTTTATTATGCTGATCATAAATTTTCACTTTGTACAAGTTAATATAAACGAAATAATTAAAACAGATTCAGTGCATCCGAATTTTGCTTTTGCTAACGTTGTTTGGAATGGATATTTATTAATCGCTCTCGGTTTAATTATCAAACCTTGGAATTTTGTACAAAATGAGGTAAGAAAAATTTTGTAGTGAGAGATGGAACGAAACAAATTAGCTTTGGAACAATCCAAATGTGATGCCGCTTTGACAATGTTGTGGCCGTATAGAATCAAAGGCCTAAATGTTTTTCATTTATTAAGTTTTTCGTTTCTTGTAGGTCAAGAAGACAGCAATTTATGTTCACGACGTTTGGAATAAATATGCTAATGGAAATTTTGGGAATTCAATATTAAACCACCTACAATTAACTTCCTTTCAATTGCTTAATACTCAGTGCAATTTTACTGTTTATGGATCTTTTTCTCTCGATTGGGCACTAGTACATGGGGTTAGTATTAAAAGTTAGTTTAGGCGGCAAAACAATTAAATTTAATAAAGTGTATGGTAGATAGCTATTACTCCATAATTTTTTGAAAAATACGTTCTGGAAAATATGAATTCATTTTTCATTTACCTCTCACATCACTCAACCAGCAATAATTAATAATATTCATATATCCATTTTTTCCAGATTATTGGAGCTGTTACATCTTACGTTGTAATACTACATCAACTCGAAATGATTCCAATTAAGGTGTGAAAAATATCAAACCAGTTTAAATTGCGCCCGATAGAAAACGGGTGGGACGTCTTGCTGCTCGCGTGCTGAATTATTAGAACGTAGTTTTAAGCAATCTAATGTTTATATAATAATAAATTAAAAACTGTAGGTGTCAAACGATAATATTTATAATAAAACACTCTTCTACAGAAAATCTTTAACATAGCATGCATAATATCCCATGCATATCATCAAGGCAACAAGGCATTGGACGGTTTACCAGGTGGTTAGGTTAATGGAACATATCGCGCTAAATTGGAACAAGAAGCAGCCTACGGGGGCTGTGTTCCTAGATGTCGCCAAAGTGTTTGATAAAGTATGGCACCAAGGCTAACTTTTCAAAATGCTGGAAGCTGGAATTCAAACGGAAATGGTGGAACAGAGTCAGGAAGTTTCGCGTGAAACTTGAACAGACCCGCTCCACTGTAAAGTTCATCACAGCAGGTGTCCCCCCAATGAAGAATCCTGTCTCCTAATCCTTTAACTGTTTTTATCCACGATTTACCTTCGACGAATAGGGAAGAGGACATTAGAACATAGACAACGCTCTACGCTGATGTTTTGATGTTTCATAGTAAGACGTCTTCAACGCTACCTAGATGAGCTAGAAAAATGTTTCAGTATCTAAAGGATAGGGAAAAAAAGTGCTGCAACCTTTTTCACGAGTTAGTAGTAACATGAGAAAATATGGTCGAATAATAGAAAGGAGGAGACATGACTCACTGATCCACCTTCGACGCAGAAATCCGTCCAACGGATCCTCGACTTTGCTACTTCTACTGAAAATTTGCTTTCTTTTCCACCGCCATTTTCTTTTTTTCATTGAATAGACCCAGATATATGACTTGGGATATGACTTAGGCTAGTTTCTCTAACCTGAAATGGAGCTATCTCGTTGGTTCAAAAGCCGTTACAATGTCTTTGAGTTGATAATCGATAGGGCAGATTTCTCTGACCCTGTAAATGTGTAGAAGTGTTGCATGACAGTTAAGTGGCTGTATCTTGTTGCTCGGAGCAACGCAAGTTGGAATTTAAAAAAGAAGTTTTTTTCCAAAGAAATTAGACTTTCTTCGCTGAAATGTGTCTAATTTCGATGAATGTTTTAAGCACAGACGTTATGCTCTCGCTCGATCCGCTCACTCATACAATACTCTTCCCAAAACCTGTTCTCCAAAAGTATTCCAGTATTTTTCGTTCCTTTGTGCTGTTACACCCGCATATTATCATCATAGAATTATTTTCCATAGATATATAGAATTACCAGAGGATTTCCGGTGCAGATTCAAAATTAAAAAAAGAGGGAGTCCTTATGGATACGATTATTGATATCAGAGCCCGAATAAAGTTTCTCTTTTTATTTCTCTTTAATCGGCGTTAGTAATTTTTTTCTTTTCACTAAAAACCTTTATAGTGTATCATTAATATGAGAAAACAAGAATCATATAATATTAATAAAATATCAATAGTGGAATAATAAAATTAATAGAAAAGCACCTTAATTCACTAACAAATTGGTCCTCTACTGGTCTACGATGCTTTACAATTTCCTGAAGGATTATAAAATTTTAATTTTCTTATGTAAAATATTTGGAGTGCTTTGTTGCCCCACATCTAAAGTGAATAAGTTTAAAACCACTTTTATTGAATTGTTATGGCACGCACCTTTAATAATTTCTTACCCAGTTATTTTGTATATAACAGCAACAATGTATAAGAATATATCATTTCCAAATGACAATGGGGTTAAAAAAATTACGCACGAATTGCAAACGAAAGGAGTTATTTTTGCAACTACTGTAAAAGTATTCTTCAGTTTTTACCACAAAAACAAAAAAAAATTTCAAACCGCCAACAATATTTAAATTCCACCAATAATTTCACACAATTTAAATTAATTTCAACTTTATTATTCGTTGAATTATTGCTGCTATTTGTATATTTAATTTCCGAAAACGTTTATTTTGAACTACAGCAGAACGGAATGCTTTTATACCTAATCTATCGAGTTGCCCTTCTGATTGGTCAATTAGATATTCTTTTGATTTTTATTATTTTGGCAAAATTGGAACAACAGTTTAAAGTGCTCAATAGCAAATTATACAGGATTGCGATCTTAAAAGGTGAAGCTCTGCATACGAAGAAAACACTTTGGAAACTCGAGGTATCCAATATAAAATATATGATTGAGGAACATTTTGAATTAAGACAGTTAATTGTATTTGCAAATCAAATATTTTTTACGACAGGCTCATTTTTTGTTATGCTGGTCATAAATTTTCACTTTGCACAAGTTAATATAAACGAAATAATTAATGCAGGTTTGGTACGCCCTAATTTTGCTTTCTCTAACATGGTTTGGAATGGTTATTTATTAATCGGTACCGTTTTAGTCACCAAACCGTGGAATTTTGTAGAAAATGAGGTAAGAAAAATTTTGCACCGCAAGGCAGAACGAAAAAATAAATGTGCTTTGGTACAATCAAAATTGTGATGACCTTAGATTTGAAAAACGGGTTCCACCAAGTCAAAATGGACCCTGATTCAATTAAATACACTTCTTTTGCAATTCCAGGTGCCCAGTACGAGTATGTCCAAATGTCGTTTGAGGTTTGCAACGGACCAGCTGTTTTTCAGCGCTTTATTAACAAAAATTTTAGGAATACGCTGAACGAAAACGAAGTACTCGATATACGCTTAGAAGCCTATGTTTGGAATTCCACTATAAATGGGTCGAATATGAAGATAACGAAACCGATTCCAGTGGTCACGAAAGAGAAGAAGAGGATAATAATTGTGACGATGAACCAGAAGAAGCAAGTGCTTTAATAGAGAGTGAAGTATTTCTTACGTTCTGATTTTGTATAATATGTGTATTATTCATTTTGTTCCTTTTGTTCATTAGTTTTTTTATTATATTTTGTCAATAAGCTTTGTTTGAGTGAGGACACTCTGTCATCAGGATGGACGATCTGTTAGCGTCAATTTAGACACTGCCAATGTTAGGTTAAGTTCAGTTTACCTACGTGGGGCCGGGGTGAACGGCCCAACTGACAAGGAATATCCAAAAAAAAAGTCCCTTATATTTAGGTCAAAAAAGGGATTAGTTACAATGTAAAACCAGGATATTTGAAGATATTTAAGAATTAATACCGAAATTTGAGTAAAAACCCTATGCGGTGGCCGGAATAGGTTGTCGGCCTCTTTTTTGCGTGGTTTCAAGAACTACGGACACGCCCCTAACATGTAATTTAGCAAAATTTTGGGTAATTAACGGCCTTTTTGGCTATGTTTTGATCCGCATGTATAACTGTTGTCGTCGCGGAGGTGATCATAAAAAAAATCCGAAAAAAGTGTGAAAATAACAAAGTTTCATTTGTACGGGCCACTGATGCACCACGAGTCGATGTGACATCGTTCGCCCGTGGTCCCTTGAAATCGAGTGAAATTTTTTCGCTCCGATTTGAAATTTTCTTTGAAAATCGGGAAGGTGGGGGTGTGATTAGTAGATATTAGTAATAAATATTCGCAAAAAAATGGAAAATAACACGTGTATTGCCGAAAAAGTGAAAAAATTAATTTTTTTGTCTTCCATTTTTGGGGTGTGCATTCGATAGGGAGGGTAATCCATCGTCAAAACCTACTCTTCCGGGGCGCCGCTCCGCGTTGCACCCCTCCAGAGCGGTTTTGACTCTGGTTACTAGCCGGATTAGGTTACTAGCTACAAACCGGGATATAAAAAACCGGGATGTTAGGGACCCTTGAAAAAGCATTAAAAAGTATAGTCGCGGTATGCGGCAGTTATCTTTTACGTTTAACCCCCAAAAAAGCGCGTAAAACAAAAAATAATCGATGTTACATGTAGGAGAGACGAGCTGCATCTGCCGGTCCGTAACCTTTACCTTTACCTGATATGTATTTGATGGAGCATCCCGGCGCAGCCGGCCTTCTCCTTCATCTGAAAGAATACATTAGTGACATTGGAATTTATAGAGACCGGTGGGTCTCTGGGAATTGGCGCTTGGCGGACTGACTGGTAAAAACCTGAGCTGTGACTGTGAATATGTAATATGAGAAGAAAAAGAAAATTTTTACGTTTGCCGATATAGTAGAGTCCCTAATTCGAAGAAAGAAATTATGAATTAATTTCTATTGATGACCTCGGAGTGAGTGGCTTCTACTTGGAACTAGTCAGAATTGGCAACTAGTGGGATTATAGTGATGCTATGGGGGGTGATTTAAAGAAGCTTGTGATAATTGATCGAAAAATTACACAAATCTAGTGAATAAATTCACTTTCGAAGAGAATTTGTGTAAGTTAAACCTATGAACATACATTAGTCTGTGTGGGGGTGAGTTATGGTCAGGAGTTGTCCGTGGTCAGGAGTGATTTGGGACGGGGAATGAGAAAGTCAGCTGGGTTGTATTGACCTAGTTGGTTTACTAGTGGGTTTTCTGAGAATTTGGATTTGTTGTAGAGATTGGTGGCATGTTTACGATTAAGAGTGTTAATGAGGTCTAGTTTGGCGTCTGCATGTAGTCGCCTGTTAGTGACGTAGTAGGGGGCGCTGAAAATAGCTCGGAGATTTTTGTTTTGAATGACTTGAAGTTTATTTATGGCCCTGGGGCGTGCATATCCCCAGACAGGGGAGGCGTAAATCATTGTCGGGCGGATTATGGCTTTGTATAATCTTAGTTTGTTAGCGGGGGACATGGTACTTTTTGCGTTCATGAGGACGAACAGTCTATTGAAGAGGCATTTGGCTTTACCGGCTGCGGAGGAAATGTGAGCGTCCCATTTGAGGCGCCGGTCCATGGTAATGCCAAGGTACTTGACCTTGGTTTTCCAGGGGATTTGCTCCTCGAACATCCAGACACTGGAGTTGTGAGGCTTGCAACGATTTCGAAACATGATCGCGGAACTTTTGCTCGAGTTAACCTCGATGCGCCAAGTTTCGTACCACCTTCCGAGATCGGTGATCGCCTCCTGGAGGCGGGTTGTGGCTATGTCCGGGTGGATTGAGGATGTGTATATTGCAGTGTCATCTGCATGTAGTGAAATTTTTGTTGCGGGATCTAAGGGGGTTGGAATGTCACTCATGAAGATGTTAAACAGTGAAGCTGCAAGGATCGAACCCTGGGGGACCCCGGAGGTAATGGGGCGCTTTGTGGATCTGGTGTTCATGAGTTTGACTTGGAGATTTCTGTCGTGAAGGTAGGAGGCAATAAGTCGGACTAGTGTGGTCCGTAAACGGCTAAGTCTAAGACTAGTTCATCTCGCACGGACCGTCAACAAAAAGAACGAGATTCCACCTAAATCCCGCCCCGCGCGTCACTGAATCGTGAAATTTTGCAAACTTCAAAGTGGATTTTCTCTATCAAAAGTTGGTTTATCCTGCTATAGTAGTGTTACCATTGACTTTTAAAAACATTAAACTATCCGAAAATCGATAGCTAAAATTGAAATTCGATGTTGGATAATACGTACTCTTCCCATCTACGTTATTACGATTGATAGTAGCTGTTAATTTTATTTATGTTCCTTTTTACTTACATTAAATTTATTATTATCCAAGTATTTGTGTTAAATTATTTTATCGACCAAACCCATTGGCCATCTAACAAGTAATTTAATATTAATAATTTATATCAACAGTACATAAAAATACAAACCGAAATATTACATCAATACAAAGTAAAATTAGTTCTCGTGAAAGGCCATGCTTTTCAATTTCCTTCACGATTATAAACTTATCATTTTCTTATGTAAAATATTTGGAGTGCTTGGTTGCCCTATATTTAAAGTGGAAAAATTTTTAATCAAATTAATTGAATTCATATTATGGCATACACCTTTAATAATATCCTACCCAATTATTTTGAATAAAACAATAAAAATCTACCAGGATGTGATATTATATCCCGAAGATAATGGAGTTAAGAAAATATCCGATATAATCCAAGCAATAGGAGTAATTTTTGCTACTGCACTAAAAGTATTTTTCAGTTTCTACCACAGAAACCGAGTTAATCGTCTATTGAGGGATATTTCAAACCACCAACGACGTTTAAAATCGACGCATAATTTCACACAACTCAAATTAATTTTAATTTTTTTTTTCGTTGAAGTGCTGCAGTTGGCTGCTGATGTAGCTTCCCAAAATGATTACTTCGAAATACAGGAGTACAGCATATTTTTATACCTGCATTATCGAATTGTCCTTTTTATTAGTCAATTAGACATTTTTTTCATATTTATTATTTTGGCAACTTTAGCAAAACAATTCGAAGTACTCAATGTGGAATTATACAGGATTATTCAAAATTATGAGAAACGCAAAGATAAAAGCATGTATGGTAAGACAATACACCTTAAAATCGAGAAATTTGATATAAAATGTTTGATGAAGGAACATTTCGAATTAAAGGAGCTATCCACCTTTGCAAATCACACACTTTTTAACTTTGCACTATTTAATATAAACGAAATAATTAAAACAGGGACGGTTGGTTCTTATACTTTTTCTAGTGTGGTTTGGAATGGATATTCAGCGATGGGTCTCATTTTGATTATTAAACCGTGGAATATTGTTCAAAATGAGGTGAGAAAAAAGTTTTATTTGCTTACAGTATCTATGAAAAATATCATGGATATTTCATATAGTGCACTCGCAGCATGGAATAAGGTAGTGCACCTACATGTGTATAACAGCTTTCATTTTTGAACTTCTAAACCCAATTTTTAATTCATTAAAGCATATAAATAATAAAAAAGTTATCAAGTTAGCCCTTGGCCGCACAGAAAGCATTTTAAGCTTCTTGAAGCTGTAGGTAGGCCTTTGAAGCTTGAATTTTTACCGTATCGACAAATAACAGTGGCGTCCTTACTTATTCCCGAATTATCGAAGCGACGCCCACATTAATTTAGAGTTTGAACCACCCCTCCCGCTGCAACGAGGCCGGCACTTTGTTTGTACGGGTGTGTGCATGTTCGCGACGTTTTTAGCCATACAACAACAGCCCTGCGGTGACAGTTCCAGGCTGTATAGCTGTATTGCTCATGCTCGCATATTAGCGAGAACTCCCAAGACGTAACTACGTACTACAGCATACGAGAAAAGTCCTGTCGATTTATTTATTTGTCCAACCCCAAGACTTTGTTTTCACACGAGCAGCCCAGAAATATGTTATATTGTATATCTAATTTGATAATAATAACATTCTATTGACAAGCAAATATACATTTAATATTAATGAAATATCGACTGTAGAATAATAAAATGCCGAAACATATTTAAGCACTAAGAAATTATTCCTCGAAAAAAGCAATGCTCTTCAATTTCCTTAAAGATTATAAACTTTTAATTTGTATGTGTAAAATATTTGGAGTGATTGGTTGTCCTGTTTTTAAAGTCGAAAAATTTCCAATAAAATTAATTGAATTCGTATGGCACGCACCTTTACTAATCTTCTATCCGATTATTTTGTATAAAACAATCATCTTTCAAAATATGCTATTGTATCCTGATGATAATGGGGTTCAAAAAATATCTGATATAATCCAAACCATGGGAGTTATTATTATCACTGCAATAAAAATAATCTTCAGTTTTTACCACAAAAATCGAGTAAATCACCTACTGCGCGAAATTTCAAATCACCAAAGTCATTTAAAATCCACAATTAATTTCACACAATGTAAATTAATTTTAATTTTTGTTTTCATTGAATTGCTGCAGTTGGTTGCTGACATAGCTTGCCAAATTAATTATTTCAAAATACAGGATTACATTGTAGTTGCTTACCTACATTATCGGGTTGTACTTTTTATTAATCAATTAGATGTGTTCTTCGTTTTCATTATTTTGGCAACATTGAAAAAACAATAAATTCCAAGTGCTCAATATGGAATTACACAGAATTTCTCAAAGTTATGAGAAGTTCAAAATGAAAACTGTGTATAAGAAGAAATTACTTTTCAAAATTGGAGAATCCAATGTAAAATCTATGATGAAGGAACACTATGAATTAAAGAGGTTAACCGTTGTTGCAAATCAATCATTTTTCAATAAAATATTTTTGACGACGGGATCATTACTACTTGTCGTTATGATTATGAATTTAAACTTTGCGCTGTTTAATATAAACGAAATAATTAAAACAGGGAAAGTTGAGGCTTATACGGTTTCTAGTCTGGTTTGGAATGGATATTCGGCGATGGGTCTCATTTTGATTATTAAACCGTGGAATTTTGTACAAAATGAGGTGAGAAAAAATTTGACTAATGATAGAGGAATCAAAAATCATTAAATTACATCTTGTGTATACATTTTCGTTATGCTGGGTTTATCCGAACCCTATTTGGGAAAAATTGTTGCCTAGAGAGATGGACTTTCATATCATATGGACTACCTTGACCATAGTCAAAGGCCTAGGTACATGATTGGGAAAAACTGCTTCTTCCATTACATGAACCATATGTCAAAAATGATGCTGCGGTGTCGTATGATTATCATATGATCTAGCTTGACTGGCACGTAGGCCTAAGGCTTTTTGCACAACACTTCTCCATTTCTTCCTATCTTGTGTTTCCTCCATCCATCTTTCAATACCTAGTAGTCTCAGGTCCGCTTCCACCTCATCCAACCATCACTTCTTGGGGCGTCCTCTCCTCCTTATTTCCAAGAGTCTTTCTTCCATTGCCTTTCTTGTGGTTCTACTGTTCTGTAGTCTAAGTACATGTCCCAACCATCTGATACGATACGATCTCGGTATGTCCGTTACTGGTGGTTCGTCGTACATTTAATATATTTCAGCATTTGTTCATCTCTTCCATTCATTTCCACTCTCTTCCTTCCATATATCATTCTAAGAACTTTTCGCTCCCACACCTCCAATTTCTCTCTATCTCTTCCACTCATTGTCCATATTTCACTGGCATAAATTACTTCTGTTTGGATAACCGTTTGTATATCTGCAGTTTGACATTGCGTGACACATTTTTGTTTCTCATTATCTCCATCAATACACCTATACTTGTATTTCCCGCCATGATTCTTGCATTAATCTCTTTACTATAGTTATTATTTCGAGTTGCCATTGTGCTCAAAAATCAAAATTTTACTTGGTCTTACTTTCACTAATTTTCAGTCCTAGTATTTAAGCATTTTTTCCCAATTTTGTCATTACTTCCTTTAACTCTCCGCAGGATCATTATTTGATGTCTTCTATTATACAATGTTCCTTCGCGTATGAAACCACTTCTTATCAACCATTCAAGTGCCAATATGAAAAGCATTGTCGATAAAGGCTCTCCTTGTCTTAACCCTCTACTAACTTGGAAACCTCCTGACAGTTTCGCATTCACCGTAATCTTATTCACGGTGTCACTGAGCGTCATTCTAGTCAATCTTATTAACTTTGCCGGTATTTTCAGTTCACCCATGATTCCATACAGTCTTTCTCTAAATTGTAGAAAGCCAAATAAATCATTATTATATGTTCATAACATCTTTCTAGAATTTGTCTCAGAGTGAATATCTGGTTCATTATGAATTTATTAGGTCTAAAACCGCATTGATATTCTTTGATGTTTTTCTCTATATAATCTTGCATCTTCTCTTTAACAACATAGGCAAAAATATTGTAGACCACATTTAACAGTGCTATTCCCCGATAATTTTCGCATCTCGTTCTGTCTCCTTTCTTAAAAATTGGACATATCACTGCGTTCGACTAGGTCTTCGGCATCTCTTCAATCTTCCACATTTCAGTAATTAGTTCATATACTTCTTTCATTAGCAACTCTCCTCTATATTTTATCAGTTCCACCTTCTTCTCCCGGACTTTTGTTGTTCTTTAATTTCTTTATGATGACGTCTATTTCACTCTCCGGTGGGGCCGTTATAGTATTTGCCTCACTATTATTCATTTCATCTGCTTCTTCCATTTCCATTCTCTTCTCTCCATCATTCAGCATATCTTCAAAATATTAGTACACTCAGTTTGCTTGGTACCCTTTCTTTTCTTTCTATATTTCTCCTCCAAATACTTCACCTCTTCCTCTTTCAACTTTCTCTTTTTCATTCTGCATACTCGTTTAACATTTCTTTTCTTGTTTCTGAATTCAATTCTTACTTGTCGTCTCTCCTCTACCACTTTTCTGCATTCATCGTCGTACCAGTCCTGTCGTAGGTTCACTTTTCCTTTTCCTAGTACCAGTTCTGCAGTTTTCTTTATAGAACCCTTTATTTTTCCCCATTTTTTTTTCTACATTTCTCATTGACTTCTCTTCAGTTGCTTGTAGTGCATTTTCGAGTCGAAAGTCTAAGTACATAATATATTAGACAACCTCAAGATCATACATTATGATTTGAATAGAATTCAATAATTTAATTCCTTTTTTCTTCCAGGTCAAGAAGACGGCAACCTATATTCACGATATTTGGAATATATACAGTAGTGAAAATCTAGGCGTTTCAAATTTAAACCATCTACAAGTAATTTCACTTCAATTACTGAACACTCAGTGTAATTTTACCGCTTACGGATTTTTTCCGCTCGATTGGACACTCCTATATATGCGGTTAGTTATTTAAGATTTGAAAGAACTACCGCTTTTTATGGAAACTATTCAACTATAAAACTAATATGTTTTAGATTATTGGAGCTGTTGCATCTTACGTCATTATACTCATTCAGTTCGAAATGGTGTAAATAAAAAACAAACTACAACATTTCGATTAGGCAATGAAACAATATAATTTTCATTCCAAAATCCAAAATATCTCATAAAATAAAACTTTAATTGTCCGAATTTCATTCGAATGTTTTTTATTTTTAAGTTATATTGCACCTGATACCAAACGATTGCAAGATCTTCAAAGATTCCCCCCCCCCCGCCTTCCGTTAATTTAATTTTAATATTGGTATCCGAATATTTACATAAAACTGCGATATTTATATTTGCTATGTATTATCACACCACCATTCAGGTAGCTATTCGGATCGGGAAAAAATTAATAGAGTTGCATATCAATCCAGTACCAAACAATTCTTACATACTGGGTAGCTAAGGGCGACCGATAAGCCGCCCTTGCCAGCTAATATACGAATATCATAATCTTAATTTAATGAAATCATAATTTACAAAATTACTAATAATATTTCAATATCGACCAAAAAATATTTGGAGCGATAGATAATTGACATAAAAAAATGTTGATCCTACAGTAATTGAAATTGTATTATGGTACATCTCTTTAATCATTTTATATCCAGTTTGTATGTAAGCTAAACTAAATTATAAAGGTTAAATAAACAAAAGCGAAGAAATAAAACATTCCATGGAAATAAAACATAAATGCTGCAATGTTGACAACTTACAACAGGATATCACCGTATCTTTATATCAGTGAGAACTAGATAAATTTCTCTCAGAAATTAAGAAGCAGGCAGAATCATATAACTACGACGCTTGTGGACTAAAAGTATAAGTACTGGTGGATCCCAAAGATTGAAGAATTAGTACATGCTAAAAAAAGGACTCCATAAAAGATGGTTAAGCACAACAAATGAAATAGACTTCAGAAAATACAAAGATATAAAAAGACAAACAAGACTCAGCCCCTTGTAGTAATTTGACATGGTTATGTATTGTATTCGCAAGATATTTCTAAGCTAATTATTGAAGCTTAGGAACAGGTCAGATGTATTATATGAGCCCCCCCCCCCCCCCATACATACTAAAAAATCAGTGCATGCAGTGCTATTCGCTTAGAATTCACACATAAACTTGTTATAACTCTTTAATAATCTCAACTTATATTGGGTTGCTAACTAATTTTTTACCAAGAATTCTTAGGAATTCGCTAAAATACATTTAGGAATTCTGTACTTTATCAATTCTTGTGTAGACTTAATTTTGGATGCATTAACCTCTCAACGGGAGTGTGAACAACCTTAGCACCTATTTACCTATATATTGCCATGTATTGCTACTGTAAAACTCAAAATTTGATTTATATCGCGGGAGAATATTAATGGCACTTAATTTAATTATGCTCAGACTAGCTTGCATGAAAACTCGTTATTTCGGGTCGAAAATTGGGTCCATCAATTTGGTCAAATACTCATATAAGTTACCTTAAATTAGTAACCTTGAGAAAATTGAAAAATAATAAACTTATTGTATCTTACTGTATCACTGCTGTAGAATTAAATTAAATCAAACGTAATTACTTGTAAACAAAATATTGTGATTTATTAAACAAATATAATCATTAAAAACAAAAGATTGATTTTCATTAAATAGGAACAAATTAAATTTACAGAAATAATAAAAGAACAGTTTATAAACCCCCGTATTTAGATTCACGCGCGAACTTGGTTATTTTACTGTTAAATGTTATTAAAATTTGTCGACACAAATTTTGCTTACCGAAGTCAATATAGTCGTGCACCATCGATGTGTAGGATGTGTAGCGGAACAAATCAGCGTGAAGATGACTATGCCATTGGATCCAATTTCCATACCATGAAGATTACAGACAGGATTGATAATAGATTTATTTTCTTCATCTCTTAGGATAAATGCCCAGGTAAGTCCATAAAATATTCTTCAATAACTTTCCAATCAAAAGAAGAAAAACATAACCATCAAAAACGTAACCATCAGAAATTCTACCAGCGGACACCAAAATTTTCCAAATATCATTCAATAATACGACTCGAAACTTTTGTAAATTCTTCTATTAACATACTTCATGAATCATCAATAGATGTTTGATCATTCAAAACTTAACAAGGAAATGATTACAACTCTTTCCCAAAATTCTACTTTATTCACAATCCCGTCCTTACTCGCCCGCGGATCGTTCCATTCTCCTCACGCTTCCTTATCCATTTTTCTATCCCACCAAAATCCTCTGTAAGCCCGCGCACTAATTTGTTTTAACGCAAACACTTATCATTATTATTTACCTATACTTTTACAAATAAATTAATTTTATTTAATTTCTTCCCAAAACTTTCTTAAAATAAAACAAATATACCTTCTTTTGCTTTTTATAACATTTTCTCACATATTTGTGTATACAAAAATTACGCTTGCTGTATTTCAGATTTAGTTGATGCAAGCAGTTCATCATTCACAATATCCAATTGTCATGATGGTCCTTTAATTGAATATCTAGTCATGAGTATTCTACCAGAAATTAACCCAATTGCAACAGACCCCCCCCCCCCATTTGATAAACAGAACATCGCAATATACTTTTGTGTCCTCTTAACGAGTGACTTCTCGCCCTCTAGTTGGGCGCCACGTTTTGTGTCCTCTTCCGCTCTCAGGTCGCTTATTTTTTAAAAAACATTCTCCTTTTATAACACACAACAACAATTAAATTTCTAAATCAATCAACATCTAACTAAACTACTTAACATCCCTATTCTTTAATGATAGTGTAAAGCTTTACCTGTTTGTGTTCTTTTTTGTCGACCGACCTTTATTTCGTCATACGTTATCTACCGCACTGACGAACTGACTACACTTTCTTCTTTCTTCTATCTTCTTCACGTACTAGCTTCTCGCGTTCCGATACTCAACTCTGAACCCAATTTGCTCCACGTACTAGCTCTACACGTTCCGTTATCCAACTCTCTCACTTCAAATTGGTCCAATTCTCCAACACTCCTTTACTCTCAAACTTCAACACACTTAACTCTTCTTTTATCTCACACCAATCAACTTCTTCGAATATAGCCAGTCTGCGTATCATTTATCGATTACATTATCCAAACATAAATGGTCTTCATATTCTTTATCGACTCACTTCTGTACACGACTGTTTTGCATGTCGTTTTCTATCTGACTAGCGACTCTTCTAAACACTACCGTACACGTATATTATTTATTTACTGAGTGCCTCTAAACACGACTGTACAAGTATTATTTCATTAGGAACTCTCTAAACTCAACCGATCTGCGGGTCATCTAATTTGTAACTGCCCTACCGCTCTTTATTATCTATTGGCCTGGTTACCCTTGCATCTTACTGCTTCTGTTTTACGTTTGTTCTTCTAACGATGCCGCTTTGTCCTACGTGTTTCCTTTTATTATCAGCATCAACAAAACTTAAATCTAGCAACATTTTATTTTTAATTCACATTCATACTGAACAAAATTTTATAATCACAAACAAAACTTAAATCTAGTAACATTTTATTTTTAATTCACATTCATACTGAACAAAATTTTATCAATAAATTAGACATATCCTCCCTCTTATTTCGATTGTGTATCCCGTACACATTTATGAGGGAGCTTGTAGTGGACACAACAATACATAATAGTAACTTGGTACAGATCAGAAAAGAACTACTACGAAGTAATTTAGAAAACTTAACATTCTTTTCCAGTCTCAAAAAACGATAACTTACATCTATAATATATGGAACGACCGATTAGAATTTACTGAATATGGATTAATTCCACTCAATTGGACACTCATTATGTGCAATGAGTGCTTAGAGCACATCATGATGTACACTGGATTTTAAGAGTGAGCGAAAAGAAATGACTTAAAGCTGGTCAAGTGGTCTTCCAGTGCAATTCTGCCGTGCTCAGTTAAAAAGTCCTAACTAATAAATTGGTTTAGCGGTGAAAAATCACTTTATATTTTCTATCCAATGAAGTGAAAAAAAGCGTTATAACATTCACATAAAGTTATTTTATCCCGAAAACCAATTTGTTAGACTGAATTAACAGAATTAACGGTAAAATTAACGTAAAATTAACTAAATGCACTATTTTTCAGATTATTCGAACTGCTCCATCTTACGCTATTATACTTATTCAATTCAAGATGGGATAAATTGTCCGACCAAATCACAGTTTTATGCCCCCCATCTGTATCCACCCTTGGCACAGTTCTATCTATAGATCCGAATCCGGATTAGTAATACGATTGTACTGCCGACATTTTAATAAGTTAGCAAGTATTTAGTTAAGGATGATGCTTGTTTTAGTCTTCCCGAGGAGTTTTGGAATATTTTTGAGTTCCCCTAGAATTTTTACGTTGGGAATTCTTGTGTACACTTAATTTTGGATGATATAATGATTCCTGAAGTTCATTATTTAAGAAAAAAAAATGAGAGCGGTAGTCGGACCGTCCACAGAAGCTATGCTTCTTACGCACAATAGAATGTGAGGTGGGGAAATACATTAGGCTCAGTATGTTCGACTAAGTTAAAATGAAAAGAAAAGTATTTTAAATCAAGGAGGTAATTATTTTTAAGTATTGTTAAAAAACATTTTTATTAGTAACGAAATTGCTATTAAATTTGTATTACGAAATTACCAAATATTCAATTTTTTTTATTTTTTCTTGCAAGGGAAGGGGGGAACCTTCATAGGCATCACCCCTGTCTGGGGTGGTAGTCTCAGATTCTTACTGACTAAAACTAAAAAGCAAGTAGTGTCGCACACTACATTAACTGTATCATTTGTATCATTCCTAAAAGTAATTAGGCTAATACAGATTTTGACGTTTAAAATTGTATTAATCTTCGAACAGTAGCTTTATTCAACCGCTTATACAGACCCGAAACGCCATACAGAACCGACGTTATGAGGCCAAAAACGACGTTACGAGACCCGGCTTCGGGTCTGGTAACGTTTACAATGGTTTTTGGGTTCTCTATACCTTTAGGTGTCATTTGGCAAGATTTAAGGTGGGTCTGGTAAGGATAGTTGGACGTATCATTACATACATATTTAGTTCACCGTTTCTCTCGGCAGGGAGCGCGCCATTAGAAGCGTATATAATATACACAACGTTCTTGAGCCCGATACATGTATTCGACGTTTTCAATCCCTAAATTTTGCAACATCGCTTCAGTAACTTAATATTATTAAGGTTATTTATAAAGTTAATTAGCTGATAAGTTTTGTTAAATAGAAGTTATTTCCTTGCATGTTTGATTTAAAACTTTAATTTAAATTTAAATTTTATAGTCATTTAAGTTGTATGCAGTACTATTTCCTGAAGTATGAAGCCTATCAAATTCTTTTTAGTACCCAAACAGAAGAATTTTGCAACAGATTTAAGTAGGAGCTAGTGAGGACTAGTGTTATTAGGTAACTATTTTAAGAAATAGTTACCTAATATTTGAATTCAAAATTTTCTTGAGTCGGGTTACAATTTTAGTGTAACTTCGGGTAGTAATTTTAAATATTCTTGTCCGGTATCCGATATGCCAAACTGTTTATGCCACCGATTTATATTAATTAATTTTATTGTGAATTTATTTAGTGGTAGGTAGACATTTTATAACAAAATCGAAAATATTTAAGCTTTCATAATCATTATATGCTGCCAATTTTTAAAATTGACTAAATATTTATTAAAATTAAGATTGAATAAAATGAACTTCTAAAATTTTCTTTTAGCTCCGAGCCTCATACGTTCGGTCCCGCTAATTTAATTCAATATTAATATTCAATTAGATTACCAGATGATAAAAAAGATTTAATTCGGTAAAAAGTAACACCATTTACTTTTGGCATTTCCCCGGCACCCCCACCACAAAACATTCAAATCGGACTTGGTGGAATCATTTGTACTTCGTTTGTATCGGTTTGTACCGGAAAAATTTTCGTTTGTAGTATCATAAAGACAAAAAAGTTACAGCACTTTCAAAGTGGGGGTGCCAGAGAAATGCCAGCACCCCCACCTCAAAATATTGAAATCGGACTTGGTGGAATCGTTTGTACTTCGTTTGTATCGGTTTGTACCGCAAAAATTTTCGTTTGTATCAAAAACACAAAGATGAAAAGCTGAAAACAAGTTAAGTAGAGAAGTTCGAGACCAATGCGCATACGCCGCTTTTACAGAGGTGGCTTGAGTACACAATAAAAAACTTTTCTCCCCCCTCTATTAAGGAAAATAATGATGGATATTAATATTATTATTATAATAAATAATAATGTATAATCTATATTGAAGAAAAGTTTTTACGAAGTTATGAGTATTTCAAATTTTAGAGAACTCCGAGCAAGTTACGCTTGGTTACATTTCATTCGGCAGAAAAGATGAACAAGAGTTATTTGAAGTAAATAATTTTATTAAGTTAATATAAAAGAAAACAAACTAAATAATTAATAAAATGTACAATTATTAATATATTATTAAGTTAGTAGTATAAATCAAAAATTGACAATTAGTTGCTACTATTGATTGTCTCACTATTTTGGACCGATCTTGTAGGTCGTCGTAACGTTCCCATTTTCCAGAACTGTTACGCCAACAGTAACAGACGTAGTGACCAATTGCATTCACATTCTTTAATGTTGGAGGTAGAAAACTAATAGCACCTTGAAAATGGTAAACCGTATCGTTGAGAACAATTTGAAGGGGAATTTCTTTTAAAGGAATATTTAATTCAATTGGTGAATTTAATGTAGATGGCCCACATATTTCAAACAATACTTGTTGACCAAGAACTACCTTTTTTCGTACTGGGATTTGCACATTTTGCACTGACTGAGGCTACCATTATTTTCATTAAACTTAAAATTTAATGCATCTTGAAGGTTTAGTACACTACTATCTGGAAAATTTACCACTGTCGAAAGATATCGCGTTTCAATTTTATGCTTACATTTAACCACAGATTTAACACACGTACGGCCCTCTATAACTGATGGATTATCTTTTAATAATGCATTACATAAGTAATACGCGGTACTTGCAGCATCCACTTCGACGTGATTATTTGGTAGGTCTTTCTTATTGGTAATAATACCGATTAAAATAGAAGCCCGCTTCCTATATCGTCCCCCTTATGCCAAAACCACGAATGTGCAAAAATTGCCATTTTGACCTACACTCAAAAAAATTTGCTCAAGAAGTAAATCAAGAATCCGTGCATTAAATTAAGAATCTTGAAAAATTCTTGATTCTAAGAACTTACTTCTTATTTTTAACATTTTGGTATTAAACCAAGAACGCTATTCTTATTCTTGCAGTACTTTATTAATTTAAGCTTAATTTTGGAAACAAGAATGACGTTCTTAAATCAAAGAATACAAGCTAACACGTTAATGATATCACTTTTGTTACTTTTTCGTTCAAACACATAAATTATAATGCAATTTTAAGCATTTTTATCTTCGCTATCGTAATACAAAAATTGTCCTCTACATGAAAAGGCATATTTATAAAAAATATTTTACACACGTTTTATTTTATTTTGTTTTTTAAGGGTATTCGTTACTCTGCTCATTTTTAGGCACAAAATTTTATAATAGTTGACGTTATTATAATTCATAATTATATAATATACATTATTGCAAATTTATATTTTAGCTGCGAAAATCGCATGGCATGGTAACCAATTCTCGACTTTAAGGTTTGGACAAATGCCGTAAGCTTTATTCGCTGTACACTGGGCCAACTCCCTTTTTTGCTAAATTTTCTTCCTAAATAACAATAATTTACATTATGTTCATTATGTACATTATAAATCAGTGTTAAATTAAAATAAATAAAACATTTTCTGAAATGTTTCTCAGATCAATTTTATATTATGAATTATTTAAAATAAATGCATGTTGCAGAAAAGGGAGAAACACGTGTAATATATACTTTTTTACAAGCATTATAATTTATTACATTAACCAGTATTTATTTAAAATAATTTATAACCACGTGTAATTTTTATTTAAATTAAGACAAATAAATAACTGTTATTAATTAATAAAAACAAAAAAAATACAAGCATTATAATTTATTACATTGAATTGAATTGATGGCAAAATTTTTTAATTAAATTTGAAAATTTTTTAACTGCTTAATTTTAAAGAAATCTTTAGTTTTTGATGGGTGTTGCTATTTTTAAATACTAAACATTGTAGGCTCTTGCACGAATATTTTGAAAATTTTGCCGAATCAGTCGCTTGAAATTAATGTCAAAATTTTTAATTAAATTTGAAAGTTTTTTAACTGCTATTATTTGCGCGCTTGTTTATAATGCTTGATTGTGAGATTTTTTTAAATTTTTGATAAATTGTAACCTGAAAATATGCGAGCGGCGCATTTAGAAACTTTGTTGAAATGTCGTAGCGATCATACAAGAAAAATTTCTCATTCTTTTAAATTTTAAAATCAAACTTTTAAAAGTATTCATTTCTTGGTCTTTTAGTTTAATAATCAAGGAGTGAATAAAACTTTCGTCCTTGTAAATTTTCAAAGCAAAATATTTTAAAAGTATATATTTTGTTACGATGGTTAATATATCTTAATATTTCAAAGTTAAAATTCAGACGAATCGATATTTTTAATTTGCTTAATATATTGTACTGTCTGGGGTTTTAACCAATCAAAATCCGAGGCCATTTTAAGGACCAATAATGGAACATTTCAAAAATCGCGTAGTGGGATTTTGCAGATTTCACGTGCATGTTTGTGCAGGATTTTTGCAAGTCCGTCAAATATGTTGATTTCTGGTAGGGATTTTTATATAAAAGGCGCTCACGAGCACATTAAGTTGGAAGTTTTACGATGTAACTCTTCAAGGGTGTATCGCTGCTAGGCTGTTGAGTGAATTCGTTTATAATACGGAAGTAAAAATAATCTTGCAAATACAACAAGATTTTTAGTGCATTCAAGTTTGTGTCATCATACGCAAGTATTACCTATAACGAAATAAACATTTAGTTATTTAAATATTCACACATGTGTCGGCCTTTAATTCAAACTCACCGACGTGGAATAGTAACAAACTTTTATTTAAATATTCACACATGTTTTTCGATTCGCGCAAGAACGTTAAACTTTGTTCGAATTTTATTGAAATACGAGGTTATTTCAAATCAATCACGCTGCGTTTATTATTTCATCGTATTTAAAATCAATCACGCTGCCTTTGTTTAAACATTTAACGCAAGTGTCGAGTTTATTTAAACAAATTATTGGACTTTATTCGAGTTATTTCGTCATTAACATCAGTTTCGAGATTATTTAAACAAATTATTGGACTTTATTCGAGTTATTTCGTCATTAACATCAGTTTCGAGATTTTTTAAACAAATTATTGGATTTTATTCGAGTTATTTCGTCATTAACATCAGTTTCGAGATTATTTAAACAAATTATTGGACTTTATTCGAGTTATTTCGTCATTAACATCAGTTTCGAGATTATTTAAACAAATTATTGGACTTTATTCGAGTTATTTTGTAATTAACATCAGTGTCGAGATTATTTAAATCGCTATTGACTTGAAGCAAATAACTTGCAGTCAACGGTGACCATTCATTACGTGCATTATAGTCCACGCGACTCCAGTTTACCCAGATGTTTAAACCGCGCTTCGCATTCATCGTCCAATTTTAAAGACAGGTGTTACATCATTGAAACATATTTGCATTCAAGCATTTTTTTTTGTCGTTAACCATTTTTACGATAACGTGCTTTCCTACAGTGCCGGCTTTAAAGAAATTCAGTTTCGGGAGTAATCATTTATATAGTGCTTTATTTCGAACGGGCTTCCCTCTTTGTCGGGAAACGGGGCGACTAATCACCCTGTTGTTCCATTCATTTCAACGTTACGATTTGGAGAGATTTTGGATTCTGGAAATCACACCAACTTTGCCGGCATGGTTTCCGACATTTTATTCAACTCACTTCCGTATTGAAAGGAAGTAACTACACCATCTGTCGAGATTCTTGCCTCTGGAGGTCTGTTCCAAAGACCTTGTCTGAAGGCCGAGCACCAGCAACAGTATTACGTAAGAAACCTTTGACTATTTTTAAGATTTGTAATGTTACGTGGTCACTCTGACCACCGTTTATATTAACGGGTCTTCAATCCGAACCTCGAAGTCGATCGCAATCTCTTGTACTCCTTTTGTTATTGATTAGTTTTAGTGCCTCAAGGTAACGTAACTTTCTTTAAACCAGTAATACGTTCATGTTTAGAATAGTTATTTCACGTAAGATTTTACATTTAATATTAAAACTAAAGTTTGCTTTCCCGTTCATGGGAATTTTGTATTCAATTGGACACGTAGTTCATAGATTAATTTTTGGTAATTAATACTTTCCGAAGTTGCATGTGATCCATTCAAGTAACTATTTGTATGGAGTGTGGTATTCAATACGCACCCCTCACGTATGGAATTTTCTGTCCATTCGCTACGAATTTTGTACAACAATACCTGTAAATTTGATAGTATTTTGTATATATATTTTGTCAACCCCCCCCCCCCTGTGAAATTATTTTCATTATATTTATGTTATTTCCCATTCTTGTGTTTTATTATTATTGTGTAGATGTTTATTTAGTTATTTTCACCGAAGGAAAGTTCGCCTCTTGTAAAGGTAAGGTCATTGGACGAGGCTTTTCAAGGGTGAGAATCAGCAGAAAGATCATCAAGTTGTCGCGTACCAGCTTAGAAGGTGTGATACTCCGTCCCCTTCAAATAGATTTATATCTTCGTACGCGTGGCGCCCATTCAAATCTCCCTCGTGTATATTATCCCCACCGATTTAGACATACTACCCCCTCGTGTAAATTATCCACACCGATTTTGACCATTTTTCAAATCGCGATCGAGGATTGCCCGGTCGGCGATTGGAGACATACGACTCGCGACATCACGTCACACGACCCTTTGGCTCTTTTAGCCCAACCCCCCCCCCCTTCGCGACTTGAGCTAACCACCCCTTTTTTATATCTGTTGAAAAGGTGTCGTGGATGCGAATCGTGTTGTAACAAAATGTTGCTATTTTTAAACACTAAACTTTGTAGGCTCTCCACGTGTAATATCAAATTTTATTTCCGCGCAAGTTGGCGCATACTCAGTTTCACCAGATTATTAATTTGTGTTTATCAGTGTTAATTTATTAATTGTTATTGGTTCCTTGCTGGTTTGGTTTCGAATAAGTAAATTAGCTTAACAGATAGTAAATTATTATTTATTTCTTAGCATTCACCATCAGGTTATTGAAAATTTTTACCTCTAACCTGACTTATCAAAACCAAAACAAATCTTGAAGAAGAACGCAGACGAACGGAGGAAGTTGTAAATTCAAAAACTTTGACGATTTTTTACAATAAATTATTACTAATTATGTAAGTTCTTAACTTTTCTAATAAATTTTTTTTAATGTAATTTAATTTCTTAGCAACTTTTTAAACAGCTTCCACATAATCGGAAACTTCTTGGTGACATTTATACAAAGAAGTTATTGCAAATGAAAGTTAATAAACATATTATGCTACGTGCTGATTTAGAGAACCGGCTTAATAAATGCATCACATCGAAGGACGTTAAAAACCTGCAACAAATGGAAAGAGAAGGGAAAAAAACAACATTCAAAAGCTGTATGTAACAAAACATAATCTAATTTTGGCAAGTTGCATTTTTAAAAATTAACTTACTACTTATTTTTATTTAATTCTGCAGGCGCAGGCTCTCACCTGTTACTGGACAACGATGATGTTTAATGATTTCTTCGCTGTCAGCATGCCCGGAGTTCATCTGCATAGATGCAACTTATAAATTATTGAACATCGAACCATCTCTCTATCTTATTTTAAATGTAGATGGTACCTAATGGTGAGAGCAGTATTGTGGCTATGATTGCATTGATTCGGGTAGACGAAGAAAGTTTGGAATGGTTTTTGGAAACCTTTAAGAATTGCAATTCGTCATGGAATAAAATCCAAAATATTATGTCCGATAAAGATTTGACCGAGCGGGAAGTTTTAAGCATACGCACATAGTATATTAATTAACTTTTTTATAATGTAGCATTAAAGTTTAAAGTACTTCTTAGCTAAAATTACAGAAATAAATAACAAAAAAATGGTAAAATAATTTTTATTGCACGCTTGTTTTATTAATTTTAATTGGTTTTTATAATTATAAATATATGCAAGTAGAAAAGTAGTAGTGAAATTAAGTATAAATAAAAATAAGTAGGTAAGCAATAACTTCTGAATGAATAAGTTCATTTGCAATAACTTCTTTGTATAAATGTCACCAAGAAGCTGTTTAAAAAGTTGCTAAGAAATTAAATTTACATTAAAAAAAATTTATTAGAAAAGTTAAAAACAAAATCGTCAAAGTTTTTGAATTTACAACTTCCTCCGTTCGTCTGCGTTCTTCTTCAAGATTTGTTTTGGTTTTGATAAGTCAGGTTAGAGGTAAAAATTTTCAATAACCTGATGGTGAATGCTAAGAAATAAATAATAATTTACTATCTGTTAAGCAAATTTACTTATTCGAAACCAAACCAGCAAGGAACCAATAACAATTAATAAATTAACACTGATAAACACAAATTAATAATCTGGTGAAACTGAGCATGCGCCAACTTGCGCGGAAATAAAATTTGATATTTTAAATACGATTGAAAATTATTCGAATTTTGTCAGTACAAAAAAGACGCAACTGCGCAAGTACCGTCGCACGTGGAACTAGTCACTCTCAAGGTGTAAACTTCATAATCATAACCTTAAAATAAAAATCAATTACGAAATTTGACAGGGCGCGGCCATTTTGTCTGGAGGGCATACCTGTCGTGACGTCACCTCAAAATGATCTATTCTAATCCTAACCTAAATAAATTGACGTTAATTAAAGTTGATAAATTAATATTGTATTGCACGTAATGCATACATATAAGTAACACTAGTGCATTAATTAAAAAACTTGGAATTTTGGCAAAACTTATTTGAAATTTATTGTTATCAATTATCATCATTACAATGGGTATAATAACATGGCATATGTCACTGCATAGTGAGTATACATCATCATAATATTATTATAATTATTTGATTTTGTAGCTAACTCTTATCGTTCAAACGGCGATGGAATGGATAATGCTCTACTGAAACATGCAGAAGTTGTATCAAAATCTGTCGATTTTAAATTAAAAGTAATACCGTCACGAAAGTTATTGCACTCCTTAAAACCAATTGAACCGAAGCTACCCATTATTACTTTAGTACCTAAATATGTACCTCATATGAAGAAACATACCAAATGTTTAATAAGAAAACCAAAAGAACCTAAATTTATCCCTTATGAGCCTTATAAAGGAGCTATCGAACCAATAATTTCACATAAGAAAGTTGTGAAACCAGAAGTATGTGGAAAAGTTCGAAGAAATAACATAGATATTCACGATTTAGTTACACAAATTTCAGAAGTACGCTTAGCTGAACTGAAAAGTGTTAAAGTAGAAGTATCGGATAACGAAGAAACTTTTATGCCAAGAAAGCAATGGGAAGAAGATAAGCGAGCATATGAAACTGACATTAATAATCTAAGAGAAACCAATGCGCATTTGGAAAACAATGTAAAATTCCAAGCACAGGTTAGATTTTTTTTTAATACTTAAATATTAAATTGTATACAAATACTTCAAGGTAAACAGCGAATTGAAAACATTATTAGTAGCTGCCGTTGGTGAAGATTTGGAAAGTAGGGTTCAGCATCTTACAGCGGATAAATTGCAGTTGGCTCGGGCTTTGCTTAGTTCTGCAAATCATTTAACAAGCCATCAAGAACAAACGGAATGGTTATCTGGGCAGTGTGAAGTTTGGCGTAGTAAATTTTTGGCATCTAGGTTAGTGAGTTTTTTAATTTATCAAGTTGAAATTGTCTTATATATTTATACAGTTTAATGATAGAAGAGTTGGCCAAATGGAAATCGGCGTTGACAAATAGAGTTTCGGAACTGCAAGATAACATAAAAAATTTACTTAATGAACGAACTAAAGTACAAACTCAATGTTCAAGAACATTTAGTTGTTTAAACTTTACATCTAATCAATTAAATAATCACGTAGAAGTCAAATTAAAAACTGCCAATATAATAGACCTTTCTCTGGCTAATAGTATTTTGAGTGAAAAATTGATGCACAATTTAGTTGAAGGTGGTAATAAGTCGAAATCTTTTAACGAGGATGTTAATAGTTTGCCAAAGAATACTCCAGCAGAAATTCATGCAACGCAAGTAAGTTTCATATTTCCTTTGAGAGTCATTCCATCTTGATCAACTGAAAAATTAAATTGTCTCACACCAAATTTATCGAAACTTGGTACACACCATCATATAATAAATAAAAAGTACAAATTTAAGGATTTGTCTCGAAGGGCCTTTGTGTTTTTGTTTTGATCCTTTAAAAAGTCAATAAGTTTATGTGTAGACCTGTAGAAAACGACTGTAACTCCATCCACAGTGGTCTAAAATTAAAAATGTTCTGTAAAGGTAAATAAATATTCTATTTAAATATCCAACCACTTTATTTTTAACCCGAAATGGGTTAATTTTCTAATATTAACACTATTTCTAAACAGGTCTTTCTTTCCATTTTTTTACTGTTGTTTTGTGCTATTGTGTTCACTATGTATACCAAATTTGATTGTGGGCCGAAGGTTGGATTTGGTTACTAAAAATAAATTAAGAATACGGAGAAACAGACAAAAATTATTTTTTCTCCAATTTCTCGACTTCTTTCAGCTTTACAGCAAAAATAGTTAGATAGAAAAGTAAAGTTATTTAAATTCTCTGCAAAAAAACTTCTATAATATATATTTTTTGTCAGAATCGTAATTCACGTAGTAATAACAGTCAAAAGTTGAGGTAGGTTGGGCATTACACTACGTAATTGACCCTTGAACCATTTTGAACTCTTTGTAACTGTATACATGTTTGTATGTATACATCGGTTTTTGTGACGTTCTAGGCCGTCTTCCAATTTCCCTGTCTTACTCAGTTACTCTTTATAACTGTTAAAGATAAAATCATCTTTCAATGTATAAAGGAATGCAAAAATAAACTAATTAAAAAATATTTCAGGTGTTAAAAGATTCAATTAATTTGGTGAATAAACCAGATGTTGTTTACAATGCCTTGGTTGGAGCTGCAATTTCTTTAGGTGGAGGCCAAATGTATTTACAGCATCCTTCTCATCATGCAACTTGCTGTGCACACTGTAAAGGTGAATTGGAAAATGTATGACGTCAACTAAAATTTAATAAAAAATTCAAACGCTGATGAAAAATACAGTGTTAGATATTTCATAGCGAATTGAGTAATTGAAGCAATATTTATTTCATTTAATGATAGAGAAGGTAATAATTATTTATTTTATTGTAATTATATTTATTATTGTTGATTGCTAATTATACCTTTTATATATTATATTTAATGTAAATATTTGATTTCTTAAGAGAATTCATAATAAATTAAACTTTAAAAATAAGATAGATAATTGAAAGTTTAATTTATTATATTATTTAATGTTAATTATGTTATAATTATAGCAATTTATTTATTTTAAAGTTGAATAATGAAAATGACAAAATGTGTAGTGCATTTCAGACCTATAGTTCCTGATAATGTTGAATGCTTAGAAGCAAAATTGTCAATATTAAAAGATTCCTAAATATTTGTCATAATTGCTAAATGCCAATCAACAAGAGGGCTAAAAAATTAAGAATCTGTATATGTAGATTCCCATAAGGTTGCATATCTTGCTCAAATTTATAATCAATGCTTTGGTCTAATCCATGGATTTAGAAGTCCATGGTCTAACTTTTAATAGAACCTACCTACCATTTGAAAATTAAAGCCCTATATCTAAAACCAACATTTCCTTATATCATAATAATAATTACTTATTAATCATATTTAGCATAATAATTATTATGCCACCTTTGTAACACTCGAAAGAAAGGAATTATAGCTTTGAAAAAGACTAAATATTAACAAAATTAAACAAATACTTTTACCTTCTAAAAGTCTGTGATCAATTTATACTGTTTTATATTAGGGCAATAATAAATTTAATGAGGCATTAACTGAGTTCATAAATGAGCTAATAACTGTACGATGTGATTTAACATGAAATAATAATTAATTATTAACATTAAAAAAAATTGAAATTGGTTTTTGAGTTATAATTACATGCTATCATTATTGAAATTCTATCTGGAGGGCAGGATCTAATGTGTTTTCTTTGCTAACAGACATTCCACTTATAGAACCATTACCACTGGAGTCTTGCAGTATTTAGTAATAAATGTACCTTGCTCTTGATATACATTAATCATCTGCCAGATTGCTCAGACAAAAGTTTCACTTTATTTGTAGATGCCACTGTAACTTTTAATGCAGGGAGTAATTTCATTGCATAGTGCATTCAAAATGATTGTTTGATCCATGAATGGTGTAAATACAAACAGATTATGTGTTACTGACAGCGCTAAAATAAGGATTGGTGTTTTTCCTGAGGATAGTGGACCTTAAAAATAAATCAGTGGTGTTTTTGAGCATTGACTTATGGACTCGAAATTGACTTCAGAGTTTTACATAAATGTACTCAGTGGCAAGTTGATATACTAGCTTCTGCAGCAACTGAAGTTTCATTTCGCCTAATATTCTAGACTTCTAGAGGCTGCTTATTTTGGTTTGTTTCATAATGGCCTTTCCTTCCTTCAGGATGATTTTTGGAGTATCTTTCAGTGAATATTGATGAAATAAATTTGTTAAGCTCAACATACTAAGGGTGCCATGCCTAAACATACTGCACACACAGACCTGCATAAAGCAAAATAAGGTATATAATAATAAATTACCACATGTATACCAGGAGATGGCCATTCCCTTAAACCAAATTATCCCATTTTTACAATACGAATGCAAATATTTACTCCAGGACGAACGGGTTAAAAGTAAACAATTGGTAGTTTATAATATATACAGGGTGTCCCCGTGACCGTGGAGAATCTTTGAGGTGCTGATAACCACCCTGTGGTACCGGTGGGACACCCTGTATATTTGGGCTAACTAATTACACCTCAGTTAAAATTAATTACAAATAATTATTAACATTAGTATAAACAGTTATACAGCAAGTCGCTGTCTACCAGCGGCGGCTCGTGACTTTTCCATTTGAGGAGGCTAATTTTACAGCTGAACTACCTTATAAAATAAAACTTAAAAAAATAAATTTAATAAAATATTATTTAATCTGCGGTAGACACATGTTTCGAGCTCGTTGGCTATCTTCAGTACTGTGTACAATGGAAAAAATTGTTCAATGAGTGCAGAGTGTTTTTTAGAAAAAATGCTGTGCAATATACAGATTAATATTATTTTAAGTCATTCGAAATGTATCAAGCTTTAAACGTAAGAGGTATACGGCGATTTTTAGTATTCGCGAAGTGATCGATGATATTCTCGTAGAATTCATTATTTCGAGACAATAAGGTAACGAATTCCTTTTCAATAGACATTACCGCGACGTTACTTAACCGATTTTGATTCATCGTATTACGAATGTAAGTTTTAATACGTTTTAGTGTGGCAAAACTTCTTTCAACCGAAGCCGATGCTACCGGTATGGTGACGACCACACATAAAAGTTTGTAAAATTCAGGCATACAACTACTGTGTAAATCATTTTTGAAAGTAAAATTTAATATCTCTGATGGAGTCCTACATTGTCCAAACATTTCGGGGTCATTATATGCTACCGATAATTCATTTTTGAGTTGGATTTGATCAAAAAATGGATACTGCTCTAATAGACTATCTAATAAATTTTGAGGAAAGTTTTTCCTATAATCTTAAAATTTAGCAAATAATGTTAATAGATCAAAAAATTTTAATTTATGTAAGTCTGCAAATCTAACTTCAATTTGCACGATAACCGTATCCAAAATTTCCGCAAAAATTTGTTTATAATTTTTACGCATATCTGGTAAATGAAATGTCGTTTTTCGTTTTTTTCTGAGCCGGCTAGCAATTTAATTCTAAACTGTTAAATATGTTGTCAAAATACAAATCATCAATACGGTATCTGTGCCGAGTTTCGATTAATTTTGTTAAACGACATTTGGCGAAATTAATATCGGTAAGTTTACTTTGTAAAATTGAAAATACTACGTCTGTCTGTTCAAAAATGAATTTAAAAGTTTCTAATAAAAAGCAAAATTTTGATTCATTTAAATATTGTCTTAAACCAGCGCTTCTCTAATAGTTTGAAAGTCGTTTTTAAAATCATCGCTGTCGATTATAAAATTAAATACGTCAATTAATTGTTGTTTTCTTAATTGCACTGTAAATACTGCTCGCGAGGTAAAATTCCAACGTGTAGCAACGTTTGTCGAAATTTACTGCCACAAATTTCATTTCAAACATTGGTCCGTTTGGTCAAAATTTGAAAAAAAAATTCGGGAATCATTCGAATTACATGATTATATTTAGAACATATTATGCATGAATAATGCAAAGAATTGCAAGCGTCTCCATAAGAGGTCCACGCATATGAGCCCAGCCTCCAACGCATGTAAAATTACTATGTTCGTACATTTAGTAAGATAACACAGACTAGTATGCGCTTATGTTACAAGCTTAATACTTACAATTTATCTGTTATTCGCTCATGTTGATTATAAAATTTACTAACGAGTAGCCTCTATGACGTATCTCGGACGTACTACCGTATTCTGGGTTGCCTAACTCTGTGCTAATAAACTAATAAGATAAAGAAAGGCTAGCCGCTGGATATGTACTATTTCGAAGCTAATTTCATTATTAAATTAAATTTTGTTTTAAACAAATTAAAAATTGGAAAAAATACTAATTTAAAACGAAATATAAATAGCAAGTCCGTCCAACAATTTGAGAGGAGGCTAAGCCTCCCTTGCCTCGATCACCTATTGGAATTCACCTATTGGAATCACAACACTCGATCACCTATTGGAATTCCCATTCCCTCGCATCTACGCTTCCACGATTTTAGTGCTGTTTCCACATATATGTTAAAAAGCAGAGGAGACAGACTACATCCCTGTCTTAGACCTTTACTAGTAAATATAGGTTCCGATAGTTGATTTCTATCCTTAACATACGCGATATTATCTTTATATAGTTCTTGTATTATATTTAATAATCTAGGATGGGTGTCTACGATTTGTAGGGCTCTCCATAATTTGCTTCTTGGTACATTGTCATACGCCTTTTGTAAATCAATAAACGCCATGTATACTTCATCTCCTGTTGATATTTTCTTTTCTAAAAGTTGCTGTATTGTGAACAAATTATCCACACATGACCGTCCTGGTGTAAACCCACTTTGATCCTCTCCTATCTTATGTCCAACATCTTGTCTTAGTCTCTTTTGTATAATCTTTCCATATAATCTGCTAAGAGTACCGTTTACACTTAAACCTCGATAGTTTTGCGGATTTTTCCTATCGCCCTTTTTATATAGCGACGTGACATAAGATATCTTCCATTCTGTTGGGGTCTTCTATTGTTCGAGGCATTTATTTAATAAATGTTTAATAGCTTTTACCAATAGTGGTCCACCTACTTTTAGTAATTCTACCTGTAGATTTCCTGGTCCAGGTGATCTTCCATTTTTCATTTCTCTTATTGCTAGTATTACTTCTTCAGTTGTTATTGCTTCCAATTCTTCAATGTTCTCGTCATTAATTTCAATTTCCTCATTCCGAAACTCCTCTCTTGATTCTATCCATAACTTACCGTAATGTTCTCCCCACCTAGCCAACGAAATTAATTTAGTACTTCTATTTACATTTATATTATTTGTTTTCATATCTCTAATGGTTCTCCACACTTCTGTTGATCGAGCGCCTCCAATCAAGCTATCTACTCTCAAACACAGTTGTTCCCAATGCTGATTTTTTTCTTCACTTATTTTTCTTCGCAACTCCCGATTTTTTATTTTATAATTTTCGTATGCTTCATCAAACTTGAGTGCTAAATAATTATGATATAATAAATTGCTTTTTTTTTACTACGAGCTACTGGATTTCTTCATTAAACCAAAACGGTAACCTCTCCTTTGTTTTCTTTTCATACTCTCCTAGAACTTCCCCAGCTATTTTATGTACGGCAGTTTTTATTCTTTCATATTCTTCTTCGATGTCATTGCTCTCTATTGTTTCTTGTAATTCTACCGTCAATCTTCTTTCATAGAGCATTCTGATGCTATCTTGTTGTAGTAGATATATTTTGTACCGTTTTGTCCGTACTATATGATCCTTTATATCCGGTATTTGCTCTTTGTCTGTTTTTCGTGTTTCATAGGGACATACCATTTTCGCTACTAATAAATGATGATCAGTTCCACAGTTTGCTCCTCTTTGCACTCTGCAATCGTATATTTTAAAAAACGTATTTTATATATATATATATATAAATATTTAAATATTCATTTAAAATATTTATGATGGAAGCATACTCATATAATCATAAGTGTTGCAAAAGGTAAAAAAATCTCCTTTTCATTTATAAGTTAATTATATTTTTTTAAATAATACTCGTAACTCTTTGTAATTTTAATTTCTCTCTCCCCAGCCCCCACTAGAAAAAATTGTAATACATTTTAGATAGCTATTATGTTTTAATGATTATTTTTATTTATAAAAATTTTAATATCACAGATAATGGATAATGAAATGTGTACAATAAAATGAAAATAATAATACTTAAATATGGACGTATATTGTTTGCAGACCCTGAAAAAATAAAACAATGTTAATAAATAGCATTTCATAATTGGAGACCATTACAAGCTTATGCAAAAATTAATTTTGATTTTTATTGTTTAATTAACTACTTCATTTTAAAAATTTATTTTAAACCTCTTTTGAATAATGTTCCCATTATTTGCGAACATAAAAGATTTTTATTATAGTAACGCCCTCTTAAACGTAAATTTTAGTGTTGTTAATCTTTGAATAACTAAAAAATTATATCAAAAATCATTTTCTTTTTCCCAATATTTTTGGAGTTTTATAATAAATTAAAAATAGTCTTTTTCTCCAAATTCTTTATTAAATAATACGGGATATCGGGTTCGTGGACAGAAACAAATTAAACAAGCGTCTTTATAGTCGACGTTTCGGTCTCAAAACGAAAGCCTTCTTCAATTATTGTAAACAATTTCCACCTATGTTTTTTAAGTTCTGAAGATGGTTTTCGTTTTGAAGCCGAAACGTCGACTATAAAGACGCTTGTTTGATTTGTTTCTGTCCACGAACCCGATATCCCGTATTATTGATAATTATTTGGACGTGAATTGCTACCACACTTCTTTATTAATTGAACGAGACGCGTTTCGAGAATCTCAATATATCATCTTCGGTCGTTATTAAAGGATAAATCGTAAGAGGTGTCAAATATTTATATATTTGACGTCTAGTTCATTTAATAAAGAATTTGGAGAAAAAGACTATTTTTAATTTAAAAAATTATAGTATAAAAAATTGCGAAAAACAAATCCAAAAACAGTCCTCTGCGATTTTTCGACGGATTTAATTAGTGCAGTATCAATAAAATTATAAGTAAAATTAATTTTACAGGAATATTTTTATTCCAATAGTTTAGAAACTGGCTCAGGAGAAAATAATATTCAGATGAGTTAAAAAAAATGATATTCCCATTATAAAGTATTGTGTGGTTTTCCCGTGATGACATTGGACTTTTGCACAAAATTGATGGCATTATGAATTGGTACATAATATGTATACAGTATCCGACAAAAAGAAAGCGACGCCGTAAATTTTGCTGATAAAATATTTTAAAATAAATTTGTATCAATGCTTACCTTGCTATTCTAAGAATTCATACTAATATTTGCTTATCAATTTATTATGCAAATGTTTCTTTTATCTCAACTTCTTCAATTTAAGTACATTTTACTAGCGACAAAAATTAAGCGACTATTAATTTAACTAGTTCCATTCGTTGTGGCGAGCAGTTTTATTGCAAGTAAAGTAAGCGAAATAACTTTTTATTATGCCTAAAGGCGAAAAAATTTCGGTTGATTTAAAAGAACGTATTGTAAATGCGTTTAAATCGGGAATACCGCAATATTCAATAGTTGAACGGTTAAATGTGTCTAAATCAGTCGTTTATAAAACGATAATAAACTATAAACATCAAAGAGTGGTAGTGAACTTAAAATCCACGGGAAGACCGAAGAAAACAACTCCTCAATTTGATCGAAGAGTAAAAAAGTTGTATTTGGCAAATCCATTTCTATCAGCAAATCATATTTTGGCAGAAATAGGAGAACCTTCAGTATCAGAAAGAACAATCCAGAGAAGATTAGTTCAATGTGGTCTTCCAGCGAAAAGACCTGGCAAAAACCCAGACTGTCCAGAAAAAATATACTGGCTAGACTGGAGTTTGCCTCCACGCATTTCAACTGGACGCCAGAAGACTGGTAAAAAGTTCTTTTTAGTGATGAATCTAAGTTTAATGTAATTAGTGATGGAGTGCAGTACGTGCACCGTCCAATTAATAAAAGACTTATTCCTGAATATGTTAAAACTACCGTAATACACGGTTAGCAGAATGTGATGATCTGGGGAAGTTTTTAAAGTTATGGATTGTGACCATTGCATGAAATTGAGGACATAATGGATCGTTATATGTACATAAATATATTGGACAAGGTTATGTTACATTATGCGGATTGGAATATGCCTCTTCGGTTCATTTTCCAACATGATAATGGCCCGAAGCACACGGCAAAAATTGTGAAAGACTGGTTTATCCGTACCAATGTGAGAGTTTTAAAGTGGTCCGCTCAATCCCCAGACCTAAACCCGATCGAGAAACTTTGGGAACTAATAAACAAAATAATTCGGAAAAATCAATTCAAAAATGCACCTGCCTTATTTGAGAAAATCGCTGAAGTATGGACCTCGTTTGATTCAAAACGTTCTTGCATCTATGCCTAAAAGATGTCGGGAAGTGATTAAGAATAAAGGGCATTGGACAAAATATTAATAATATATTACTTAAGTATGATCCAAATCATACTTCAAACCTTGTTAAAGATTACATGAGCAAGATGAAACTTCGCCTTCTTGAGTGGCCTAGTCAGTTTCCAGATTCGAATCCGATAGAGCATCTGTGGGCTAAGCTCGAACGACGTATAAGAAGCAAAACTTACCGAAACATCGCACTTGTAGGAATGTGTGCAGATGGTACAGAATGGTACAAAATACTAATAAGCATTTAACGAAGCTTATTGACTTTGTATAGAACGTTTGGGGTTTGTAAGGAAAGTAAAAAGAGGAGTAATTAATAGATAGATAAATAGATATATGCATGTTAACTACTTAACTAGTGAGGAGTGGCGGTCCTACAATTGTACTTTTTTTTAGATATCATAACTTGGCTGATTTCGACATTTGCTTTAAACTTTTAACATATCCAATAAATTATCCTTTTTCTTCCTTTAAAAAACCATTTTCCCAAAGATATTTTCAATTTTTCCTTCAAAATTTCAACTTCTGACGCAGAATTGGGTAAGAAGTTTAGGGTCTGAATACGGTGACTTTTAGTATGTGAAAGTACAGACCATTTCGTAACGAAATTCGTCGAAAATTTGCTAGAGGCCGTTTTTGGAATTTTTTATCATAAGGTGTTCAATTTTCTTACTCAATTAGTATACAAAATTATAATTAAAATTTGGAAACAAACCTGAAAATATATTACAATTTCCAACTATTAATGGTAACTTATGGTGAGGTTGTCCTTTCTCTAAAATAATATCTGCTTCTGAACAATACAAATTAAAAAGTTTTGCAACACAATGTAGATGTGCAAAGCCATTATCAAAGATTGTTTCATCAATCTCAATTTCTGATTTGGATATAATTGTTTTGGGCATTTGGCCTTTTTCAGTATTGTTGGATTCGTATATGTAAATGGAAGAGCTTGCATTTACCTAAAAAAAAATCCAATTTAGCCTTGAGTACTAAAGTAAAGTTGAATTCAGATATGGCAGTGCATTTATATTGCATAAATTAGCATAGGTTCTATATATTTTGCAACAGTCTTACACCGATCGTTGACATATTCCAAGTTTTACATTTTGTCTGTTCGAATGTTGAACTTTATGTTGCGTTCCTCGGTAACTTTTACTACTGCGTTACTCCGGTTTGTAACGCATTGCAAGGCATTAATCTTTTGTCAACGCTTCCATTTGATTTAATGCTTTTTCATTTTTACGCTGCAGCATAGTTTATGCAATACAAATTAATGTAACGCTCTATCCGAATTCAGTTAAAATTTTAAAAGATACATTAAAGCATCATTAAGATAAAGTGGAGTACTTGGAAACCAATATAAATTATATATAGGTACCTATTATGATATTTTATTACTTACTTTTTTTTGATTGACGTACCAAGTAAGATTTACTGCAGGATATGTAGGTGGAGATATGCAATGTGCTTTTAATGAGTGGCCAATTTCCCGAGAGTCTCCTTCAATTTTTATATGCGGGTTTTCTTTCGGTATATCTGTTTGGAAAAATATTATGAAAAACTATGAATGTAATCGATCGATCATACATGTAAAATATAATTTTTAATTTCCATATTTAAAATAAGTTGAAAATTGCAAAATAAAAAATTGCGAAAGTCCCGATACAGAACGTTTCGGTTTGTGATATTGAGAAACAATTGTCAGAATTGTCCAATTGATGTTAAATACTTATTATAAAATAGAATTTTTTCAAAAATGTGCTTACCAATTACGAACATATATCCAGTTTTTATTATTGTATAAAAGTTAGGCGCGTCTGTAGAAATTTCACATCGATATTTGCCTGTTACCTCAGGCTGTACATTCAGAAGAACAACTTGATTAGGAGTAGATCTATAAAGCTGTAATAAAATTAGCTGCAATTAAAATCTAAAATTATTAAAGTTCAGTTTGCTTCTAGACAAACTTAAAATTTATAGTTCTTTGCTCGGTTAGTACCCTTTTTGTATTGAAGAAATAAAAATAAATGCATAAATATATTTATAAATATATTAAATTAATATAATAAATAGTTTACCCAAAACTAAAAATAATAGAAAAAGGAATGTATTTCTTACATCTACTTTTACTCCAGGAAGAGGAAAAACTTGTTTGTTTGGCAATTCTTTTGGTATGAAACGATAAAATTCTTTTTGGCCTTTATACCATTTTACAGTGTAAAGAGGCTCACCTTCCAAATTGAAGCGGCATTGTAGGAAAACCGTATCTCCAACAGACACGGCTTGTGGTATCTTGACTTTTACATCTTTCAATCCGTATGTCACTGAAAGAAAAAACATTTCGAGTATAAGTTTTGGTTTTCATAGTGTAAATACGAAAAACTAGGGCTACGCCAACACTTTTATTATAGAGCATATTGTATTATCTATAAACGATTCAAATAATAATAATTACGAAGGCTGATGCTTCTACGAGTATAATCCATATCAGGCATAGCTAGACTTTTCTTGATGAAGGTCAAAATTAAACTGAACTAAAAATAACGTGTAAGATTGAGAAAAAATATTTTGCTTCAAAAGCTCGAGGTGTCTGATCGGAAGCTGTTTTTTAATTTAATTGATAATTGCATTCAGTGTCACATGATGGTCGTTTCGACCAATCAGCGTGCGTTAATTTACATTGTAGATAAACGAATACATATCGTGCACCTAGTGCAATATCCAGTTATATTGAACCCTAGGAATTTATATTCAAATATAATCCTACGAATATATTTCAAATAATAATAATAATTTTTGATTTGTTTGATAATAATTTATTTTGATAATAATTTTTAATATGAAATAAAAATTCGCCGTCGGCAAGATTCGAACCTCGGATGTTCACATTGCAAACCATGTACTATCACCATTTCGCCACAGGGGGTGACATACAAAGTAATGCTTAAAATTGTCAAATCTGCTACACAATAACCATAGAAACACTACTTCAATTATATTTAACCTCCAAATTCTAATGCGTCTAATAGTCATAATAACCATAGAAACACTACTTTATATAAATTTTTTGATTTTTATTTCATACTAGCGCCTGCGGCGCTAGACATACGTATAGTAAACAGAACCAACACATTATGAACAATTTTTTTATTATTTCAACTTTAAAATGACTGTGGGCATGTAACCGACGTTGGAGAAAATGTTTGTTGCTCCGAATGAAGTCATTTGAAAGCATGAGTTGTACTTGCGAATGTTTAGCAGGAAGTGTTTTGAAATTGCAGTGGTGCCAGTAAGATAACTTAGAAGCGGCTCAGGTGGATCAATCAGCGGTGGCAAAACAACTTTGCCGTTCGAACAACACATTCCTGGTGATTCCTTAGCGAACTTCGAAACACGACAATGCAAGCAAAGTTTGTTCATAACACCTATTGCTACATCCTCGTGATTCATGTAATCGTAGTTTTTGTCGTAATTAAATGCTTCCAATGTTAAATTCAATTTTTGTCTTGATGGAACTAATCCCAAAAACGGTTTGCCCGTCCATTTCTGGCGTAAATAAGAGCGCTACATACGTCCAAAGTTTTTACACAATTTTCACTTTTCAATTAATCTTCAGGTAAAGTTAAATCTTCCGCAAAGAGGTGGATCTTCCACGAAGAGGTGGGTCTGCGTCTTCTTGCACAATTCCGGCGAGTTTTTCTTTAGAAAACCAATTAAAAACAAATTAATCTTCAGGTAAAGTTAAATCTTCCGCAAAGAGGTGGATCTTCCACGAAGAGGTGGATTTGCGTCTTCTTGCACAATTCCGGCGAGTTCTGCGACCTATATAAAGTCTTCCTCACAGGGGGAAGACCATAATAGATCGGTGAAGGCCATAGTTGTTCGGCCTTCGGCCTCACAGGGTGAAACCATAATAGATCCGTGAAGGCCATAGTTGTTCGGCCTTCGGCCTCACAGACCGGACCATAATAGATCCGTGAAGGCCACAGTTGTTCGGCCTTCGGCCTCACAGACCGGACCATAATAGATCCGTGAAGGCCATAGTTGTTCGGCCTTCGGCCTCACAGACCGGACCATAATAGATCCGTGAAGGCCAAAGTTGTTCGGCCTTCGGCCTCACAGGGCGGACAATAATAGATCCGTGAAGGCCAAAGTTGTTCGGCCTTCATCTGTCATCCGTCATCTGTCATCTCATCTGTCATCCGTCATCTCATCTGTCATCTGTCATCCGTCATCTCATCTGTCATCTGTCAGCTGTCATCTGTCATCTCATCTGTCAGCTGTCATCTGTCATCCGTCATCTGTCATCCGTCATCTGTCACCCGTCATCCGTCATCTGTCATCTCATCTGTCATCTGTCATCCGTCATCTGTCATCCGTCATCTGTCATACATACATACATACAGACACACATACATACACACATACATACATAATCTTCACGTAAAGTTACATCTTCATGTAAAGTTAAATCTGTATGTGCAAAATGATTTTTAGGTTATGTAGTTAATGCCGTCACTTTGACACTATCGGGGGGCCCATGGGGGCTATTCAACACTATCAGGGTCACTCTCTAGGTTATGAAAAGGGGGCCCGTCTTGCTAAAACGCGCACTATTTATGTTTTACCCTGTATATGCAAAATGATTTTTGATAATTTTAAAAATATTGTGCAACGCTACTGACTATAATATGTCAATGTCATTTTTAAGGTTAGTCAAAGTTGTGCCCCCTATTTTTCGAGCCGCTACTGACTATAATATGTCAATGTCATTGAATTAATCTTTTAGCGTCAAAATCGCATCGTAACTATGACAACGACTGTGACCTGAAGTGTTTAACTGCTGATGACCGTCTTATGGCGACGAATTACTAAAATCAAAGACGACGAAAAACTTACTCTTGAATGTCGCCAGATCTCGTGAAAGTTTCAACGCCCACAGTTACGGGGTTTAGGCGTCTATGCGGAACATACACACATACCCACATACATACATACATCCATTTTTATATATAAGAAGATAAAAATTCGTTTTTATTCGAAGTTGTGTCGTTTCTTCACGGAATTATCATCCAAACAGCAACGCGGGTTCCGACAATATTCAAAGATTCAGCGAGTACAGGTTTTAGCAAGGAGATTGACACTCACTCCGCTGCGCTACGTTCGTGCAATCTCCTTGCTAAAACCTGTACTCGCTGAATCTTTGAATATAGTCGGAACCCTTATGCTGTTACATACGATTATTTAATTTCAATTCTTTAAAGGCAATACATATCTAGGTAGCTGGTATCGGTTACTATATTGAGAGCCGGTAGCTTACGTTTATTGGTCTATGGAGGATTGGATGCCACTGATTTTTGGGAGAATCGAATGACGCCAATTTCGCTTGTTAAAAATACGTCAGGAGATTTAACTTTGAACTTTGAATGATTTTCGTTGAAATAAAACACTTTATTTACGTAACTCTTTGATGTTGACATAAATTTATTGTTATTTATTACAACTGCTAATTTAGTACAAATAGCATGAGGTGCAAATACATTAATTCGTTGAGTGCAGAATTGATACTGATGAAGCGCAGAATGCATACTAATTGTGCAGGCAAGTGCATGCAAATTTTTAAGTAGGAGAAACGAAATATAATTGGTAACACAAGTTGTATAAGTGCCAGGTAGTTAAAACACAATTTACATATTAAAATGATTAAAAACAAGTGAAAATCTAACAGTCTATTTAAAAAGGCGGAACTACCCGAAAATTAAGAATTTCAGGTTCGATTTACGAACATTCAGATTTTTGTGTAGGTACATTTATTTTCCAGTGCCCTTAATATCTGTTACTTTATAGAAATTTATTAACTAACGGAACATGTAAAACAAAATTCATACGTAAGTAACATAAAGCATAAAAATTAAAACCAGACTGCTATAGGAATGCTTTACTAGTGTTATCAAGCGTATCTTAACTTCAAATGAGCTTCATAGAAGTTCTGTCACCTTATTACGCGCATCGGGCGCACCCTTAGATTTTGCGTTTATGATCTATTAAACTTATATTTTAAATTTCGAATCGATCCGTTGAAAATTACTCTTTGAGAAAACATTTTTAGGTCGGGTTGTAATAATAAAAGATTGAAACATTCGCTCAACTAATAAATTTACGTTTTGCAAATGCACAATAATCTTAAGAATTGTATAGTTAGGAAAGTATCATCAAATATTTTAATACACGTACAATAAACCATACGGTAGATGAGGAAGTGTTAATAATGTTGACGTAGCATTAATCCATAATTCACCTCATCAGCAATAAATTCTCTATTCATTAACGTTGCAAACTAAACGTCAACTCATACCTATACTTTACTATAATCTTTCAAACGACTGAGAGAAACTTTTATGCGATCCATAAATCCACGTCGGCCGTCGATACAAAAAACGGGCACGTGCGATGGAGAGACCATGGGAACGAATGCATTCGACATCGTTATCTTAGACAGGCATCGACTTGCAAACTCATGTGTTAATTTTTAACATGGAAAGCATAGCGATTTCGCAATTTTAAAACTTCGATAAAAACCAACAAAAAGTGCAAAAGTTAGACCCTTTTCGTCCGACCAGACGAGCAAAAAATTGTTTTGCTCGCACGTGTCCTGCAAAACTTCTCGATACACTTTGCATGGAGAAAGAAGAAAGTGTGCTCTCACACTCTAGGCATTGTCCAATTAAATCACGTCTCCCTTCTTTCTAAATTTATAGGACCCAATTACAAGGATCCAAATCAATCAGTAAGTGGGAAAAATCCTAAATCAGAGTAGGGAGAATGCATAAATTGAGCTACAAATTGCATATTCGGGGAGATTCACTTGGAATCTGATACTACCTTTTTCGTATCTTAGCGCTTCCAAAAGCGGAATTAACTATCGAGGTCTCACATTTATTAGAGATCTTTAAATAAATACAAGTCATTTGTGCTAAACATTAGTGTGTGTCAACTGCAGAATATCGTCAATTGTTATTAAACAATTAATATTTTATCGAACCAGAATATCGTCAATTGTTATTAAACAATTCATATTTTATCGAACCAGAATATCGTCAATTGTTATTTAAGCAATTAATATTTTATCGAACCAGAATATCGTCAATTGTTGCTAAACCTTCAATATTTTATCGAACATTAATATCGTCAATTGTTGCTAATATTTAATAAGTGATCGAACAATTAATATCGTCTATTGTTACTAAACATTGAATCAATTATCGGACTTTTTATACCATCTGCTTATCACGTTAATCACGTCGAGTTATTGCTTGCCGCTCATAAGGCAAGTACGTAGCATTGCTTTTATCGAATGGTACAAAACAGGTGTTGCACTTCCAACCCATGTGTGCATTCCAATCGTTCTTTTTTTTATCGGACACCACATTAACATTTCTTACTTAGACAGTGCCGGCTTGAATTATTTGTCACTTCGCGAATAACTAACATAGTGAATTATTTCGTACGGAGACCCCTATTTTATCGTGAAATACAGTGCGTGAACCACCCTGTTATTTCACCACCTTCCGATTTGAAGAGTTTTTGGGAAGCTGGTTATTACGCTGCCCTTCTGATATGGTTTGAGACATCACATTCAGCTTCATTCTACGTTCTGAAGACGAGATCTCACTCCTGAAGGACCCGTCATCGACTTTACCTAGAGATCGAACATCAACCACCCAAATTAAGTAAGAAACCTTTTTATATTTTTAAGATTGTGATGTTAATTGGTCCTATTGACCATTAGTTGTGTTTATGAACGTTCAGTTCAACCCTGGAAGACGATATCGCAACCATTTTGTATACCTTTTATTTAACTTAATATTATTATCTATTATTAACGTAACTTTTACCACGCCATTCGAGCGTTCAGAATGTAACCAAACAATTTAACGTAACGTTTCAAGTTTAGTATTGTAGCTAAAGTTTGTTTGTCCCGTTGTTGGGAATTTTGATGATCAATTGCATTGATTAAGTTCCATGATCAATTTTATGAATCATAGTTTTGAATATTATCAAGTTACGCTTAAGTAACTATTTATTTTGGTGGAGTGCTGTATTCAATACGCCCCCCTTTCATGCAAATTAACCTTTTGTATCTTTGTAAGAGTAATTGTTTTACGAGTACTAGTTTCGCAACGGAAACCACACGGAAAGGTTCCGTCAACTGTACATATTTATTTTTATACAAGACATGTAAATTTGATAGTATCTTGTGTAAACCTTGTCAACTCCCCCCTGATATTATTTTATTTAATACATTTTTATTATTTCCCAACTTTGTGTGTTATTATTATTGTTGTGTTAATGTTTATTTAGCTATTTTCACCAACGGAAAGTTCGCCTCCTGTAAAGGTAAGGTCATTGAGCGAGGTTTTTCCGGAGTGAGAGTTCGCTGTAAGATCATCAAGTTGTCGCGTACCAGCTTGGAAGGTGTGATAACCAGTCCCCTTCAAAGAGATTCATTTCTTCGTATGCGTGGCGCCCATTTAAACTCCCGCGTGTATATTAACCCCACCGATTTTGACTTAACTCCCCCCCCGTGTAAATTATTCACACCGATTTTGACAATTTTTAGAATCGCGATCGAGGATTGCCCGGTCGTCGATAGGAAATACACGCTTTGCGACGTGCCGTCACACGACCCTTTCGTTCCATTCACCAACCCACCCCTTCGCGACTTTGAGCTAGCCAACCTTTTATTACCTGTTGGAAAGGTGTCGTGGATGCAGAACGTGGTGTAACAGGATAATAATTTGGCGCGGCCAACGTGGTGCTATCGATAAAGCCCTTTTGGCATGTTATGGTATCGAATTTTTTTTTGTTTATAAAACAAGTAAATTCCAAATTAATTTTTGTAGGTTTAAAAAATAATTTAGCGTCCAACTAGACGGCTGTCAAGAAAGCCCTTTTGGCACATTATATCGAATTTTTGTTAGTTAATCAAGTAAAATAGTACCGACGCGCATGAATGGACTAACGAGATTCCATAACGCCCCCCTATTTAAATTTAAAAGTGAAAATTATCGCGATTTTAAGATCAAATATTGTATTTCCGTTTACCATTAGTTGTTCAGAGAACAAAGTAGAGTCGTGTTCCGCGAATTCTTTTTTGTATTTAATTAAATTTATTCATTTCGATTAATAATGGCATTCAGGATTGTACCGGACAAGTTGCGAAAGGACGAGGTCCAATACGAATTAAAGATTAGAGGTTTACCTTTTCACGGTTCGGTAAAAGAATTACGTGATGAATTAGTAATAGCCCTTGATAAAGAAGAAGAAGGCGAAAGTTACGCTTTAGCGTGGTATCCGTTTACCTTTGCAGAAGATTTGGTGGCATTAAGAGCCGGCTTATTGATTCCTCATAGACTACTTGGTCGCTTGGAAGTTTCACGAGACCAAGAACCTAACGTAGAAATCGAGGTAGAAACGAAGTTAGCACATTACTTTAATAGATTATCCCGATCAAAACCCTTTTTAGTAAAAGATAAAAATTCAAAACGAACAGTTATGGACGAATTAGAAGAATGTAGATCCGCGTACCGCTTATTTGTAGCAAATTCTCGAACGGAGCGAGATTCATTATCGAATATCGTGGCCGAAATTAGTCGAGAGACCCCAGTAGAACCAGAAGTAATCGTAACTTCAAATCCAGTTTCATTAAATATTAACCCCCCTCCGGTTGAGGTAGGGCAGAAAAGTTATTGTACGAAATCAACACCTGTTGTCAAGTGGCGATTAAAGTTTTCCGGTGAAGCAAAAAGTATTTCGATCACTGCATTTTTAGAAAGAGTCAATGAATTAATTGTTGCTAGACGTGTAAATTTAAGTCAACTCTTCGAAGAGGCGATTGACCTGTTCGAGGGTAAAGCATTATTGTGGTTTCGCGCAAATAGAGATAAGGCATCTACTTGGTCAGAATTAGTAGTATTATTAAATGCACAATTTCGACCAGCTGACTATGACGTCAGATTACTTGAGGAAATTACACGTAGAACTCAAGGGAACGAGGAAAATTTGGCAATGTATGTAGCAATGTTAAAAACAATGTTTGCTCGCTTAGTCATCCCATTATCGGAAGAAAGACAATTAAGTATCGCATTACGAAACTTAAACCCATTTTATATTGCACAGTTAGGTTTTACCGAAATTACGTCTTTTGATAGGCTAATTGAACTCGGGCGCATTCTCGAAGCGCGTAGGTTGACCATTTCCAATTACGCACCGCCGTCAAAGAGGAAAAACGACTTAGAACCAGACGTAGCTTATACCCATTTGAGTGTACCGACTCAAGAAAATGATCGCGCACCGCGTGCCGAATCAACGTCTTTTAATAAATCACGAAATAATAAACGATCTGTAAATAAACCGACTTTTAAAAGTCGCAATAGCGCTGTCGAAGTTTTTAGTAAAACTTCAAGTGATAATTCTTGTTGGAATTGTGGTGGCACAGGACATTTAGCGTCGCGTTGTACCGTTCCGCAGAAACAAATATATTGCTATCGCTGTGGGAGAAAAGGTGAAACAACAAAAACCTGCCCCCACTGTAACCCCAGTCAGAGTAGAAGGAGTTCGGAAAACTCTTCCGGGACTCACTAGGACGTGGTCACCTAGTGAACTCCCGCAAGTTTGTAAATTCGACCCATTTTCATAAGGTGTTAGCTAAACGAAAAGATAAGATTAAAACTATATTAGATTATGTATTAGAGGATTCAAGACATGATAATCGTCCCCATGTAAGAGTCAATGTTCTCGGTTGTGAAATTTTAGCCCTCCTGGACTCAGGAGCGACCAACACGATTTTAGGCGAGGAAGGTTGGAATATTTTACAATCTACCGGTGTAAAAATTCAACTTGACTCCACGTTACGACCAAAGTGTACCGTAGCAGACGGTGAAATTATAAACAGTATCGGGATAGCTCAATTACCCATTAGATTGCAGCATCGTGTCGCCCATATTTCAGTCATTGTGGTACCAAAGTTTTCACACGCACTTATTTTAGGTGTAGATTTTTGGGAATCCATCGGTTTCGTCCCTGATTTGAAAAACAAATCGTGGTATTTCGGGAAACCCCAAGTTACATCTGTAATTACCGACAAGAAAACACCGTTAGGAAATCTTTTCAATTTATCAGTTGAGGAACGTCAGCGTTTAGATAAGGTCATTGACCTACATTTTCGGACTAAGGTCAAAGAACTCGGTTGTACTGACCTAGTGCAACATGTTATTAAAACCGACTCAATGCCGATTAAACAGCGTTATTATCCGGTTAACCCTAGTGTACAAGCACATATCGATAAAGAACTAGATCATATGCTTAAGTTAGGTGTAATAGAACGATCATCTAGTGGTTGGTCAAACCCCATTTTGTTAGTCAAAAAGAAAGACAAATCATATCGATTTTGTGTCGATTTCAGAAAATTAAATCAAGTATCCGAGAAGGACGCGTACCCAATCCCGTATGTGTCCTCAATTTTAGATCGTCTTCGAGACGCACGGTTTATAACGTCCCTGGACATTAAGTCAGCGTATTGGCAAATTCCTGTCGAGGAAAATTCCAAAAAATATACCGCCTTTACAGTACCCGGACGTGGATTGTTTCAATTCACCAGGATGCCCTTCGGGCTTCATAATGCTCCTGCTACTTGGATGAGGCTGATAGATCAAGTTCTAGGTCCCGATCTCGAACCCTTTGTATTCGTATACCTGGATGACATCATCATCTGTACATCCACCTTCGAAAAACATCTCGAAGTGTTACAGGAAGTTTTTTCTCGGTTACGTACCGCAGGTCTATCATTAGGGAAAGACAAATGTCACTTTTGTCAACCCGAATTGAAATATTTAGGATACGTGATCAACGCAAATGGATTACTTGCAGATCCAGATAAGGTAGCGGCAATTACGCGTATACCAGCCCCTCGTACGGTTAAAGAAATTCGGCAATTAATAGGTATGGCTTCGTGGTACCGCAGATTTATCCCGCAGTTTTCAACAATCCTTGCACCGCTCACGGCGTTGTTAAGAAAAAATTCCAAGTTCATTTGGGATGAACCTTGTGAAGTAGCGTTTACGACTATTAAGAATTGTTTAGTTTCAGCCCCTATTCTATCGTGCCCTGATTTTAGCGTCCCCTTTACCGTACAGACAGACGCATCCGGTTTTGGACTCGGAGGAGTCCTCAGCCAAACCATTGACGAAAAAGAACAAGTCATTTGTTATATTAGTAGGTCATTAACTCGTAATGAACGAAATTATTCCGTTACGGAACGAGAATGTTTAGCAGTTTTGTGGGCAGTAGAGAAATTAAGACCCTATCTCGAAGCTTCACATTTCACGGTCATTACCGATCACCATTCCCTGATTTGGTTAAATAATCTGGAAAACCCCTCTGGACGTTTATGTCGTTGGGCTCTCAGGTTACAACAGTACGATTTCAAAATCATCCACCGAAAAGGAAAGGATCATTTAGTCCCTGACGCTTTATCGCGCACTGTTCCCGAAATAACGTCAGTATTAGTTGACCCTGTTCAAGTTAGAAAGTCACCCGATAAAGTAAAGAATCCAGTAGATAACGACCAACCCTTAATTAACTCGCATACCGATCGTTGGTACTATCGAATGTTGAAGAATGTCAGAAGAGACCCCCTTCAGTTTAGGAAATGGCAAGTTATTGAGGACGAATTATTTAAACAAGTAAAAGTTCGATATCCATCTCTATCGGATAGAGAGTGTCAATGGAGAACAGTAGTTCCGAAATTTCGTAGAAAGAAAATCATTTCCGAGTGTCACGATAAACCTACTTCCGGTCATTTAGGAGTTTTAAAAACATTTGATCGAGTAGCTCATGAGTATTATTGGCCGAAGATGAAGACCGATATTACTCGTTATGTAAATAAGTGTCCAGTTTGTATGGCTCATAAGCCTGAACAGCAAAAACCCCGTGGTTTTATGTCCCGTCATCCCGTAGTAACTAGGCCATGGCAAATGATATCCATCGATATAGTTGGACCACTGCCTCGGTCGACTAAAGGTTACACTCATATTTTATCGATTGTGGATTGTTTTACCAAATTTGCATTATTTTATCCCTTACGTACAGCTACCGCATCTCAGGTCATTCAAAAACTTGAAGATAACGTTTTGTTAGTGTTTGGAGCCCCACAGTATATTTTGACTGATAACGGAGTCCAATTTAGAAGTAAGGAATTTCAAAAAATGATACAGAAATATAATACCCGAATTATCTTTAATGCATATTACCACCCCCAAGCGAATCCTGTTGAAAGGGTGAATCGTGTTTTAAAAACTATGTTAGCTTCTTACGTTAACGATAATCATAAGAGTTGGGATATTTATCTCCCCCAGGTTGCTTGCGCAGTACGAACTGCACTGCATGAAGTCATAGGAATGACTCCGTATTTCGCAAATTTCGGTCGAGAGATGATCATGTCCGGTGGACAGCGTATCGAAACAGCTGATCAGAACACGCTGAAAGACATAACGTTTGCCGATCGTGACGAACTTAAACGACGTGCATTAGCACTAGGTGATGTTTACGATGACATCACCAAAAGATTAGAAAGCGCTTATGAGAAATCTAAAATTGTTTATGATTTGAGACGACGTCCGTCGAATTTCGATGTCGGTGATACCGTGTATAGACGTAATTATGTTTTATCCGATGCATCGAAGCATTTTAATGCAAAGTTAGCTCCAAAATTTGTAGGACCTTTTGTTATTCATAAGAAACTTTCGAACACCACATTTGTACTGTCAGACACCACAGGAGTGAGACCTGGTGCATGGCATGCCAAGGACTTGAAGTCAAGCCCCGATTAAAGTTCAGGTTAGGATTTAAGTATGTTTTTTGGTGAACTTAATTTTGAAGTTCAAATTTTCTAATTAGTTTATAGGTACGGTTTGGAAGTTTACGCATCCACCTAGTGGACCCGTAGAAGGTTGTTTTTGACTTTCACGTAGTTAATTTACGTCAAGTTTTTTGAATTCAATACCGACCCTTAAGGTAAAGCTTTTGAAATTTTTTTATTTAGTATCGACGTTTACCGTAAAGCTTTTCAATTTTTTTTCATTTAGTACCGACTTTTACCGTAGAGCTTTTCAAATTTTTTTGAATTTGGTACCGACTTTTACCGTAAGGCTTTTAAATTTTTTTTGAATTTAGTATCGACATTTACCGTAAGGCTTTTAAAATTTTTTTTTGGATTTAGTATCGACATTTGCCGTGAAGTTTTTCAAATTTTTTTTGAATGTAGTACCGACATTTATAATAAGGCTTTTTTAAATTTAGTTGGGAGTTTAGTTTGTCGAATTAAGTTAGAGTTTTCTTTTGAAAGTTCTTTTTTTTTCTAACGCACCCTGTAAGGAGATTTTTTTTTGTATCGAATTTTATTGTTGTAGCGGTTGTGTTGGTTGATAGTTGTTTAGAGTAACCCGCTTCTCATTGAGTTATCGTATTATCAGGCTGGACCTAGTTCCACTGTCAGATAAAATTTTTTTGGACGTCAATCCAGTGTTGGATGTCGATCCAAACCCCGGGGTTATTGAGTAATTTTGTGGACATAGTCCATCCCTCGGCGCATTATCGTCCCATATATTTTTTTTTCTTCTCGTAGTTTGGCGATTTATAATCTGCCCCAAAGGAACCTTCTTGGAAAGGGAGCTTTGTACAGGAGTAGTGGTTAAACTCGAAACAACAACCTGGGAAATTTACCTTGTTAGGGAATAACAGATCGACCACCATCGGCCTACGCAGTTAGGACATCTGTCGGTCCACGGAAGGACAATTCGATCATTAGTTTGTATTTTTTTCTCCCCCCCCCTTTTTTTTCTCTCTCTCCTCTACGACATTTGGAAAATAAATAGAAAATTAGGGATGAACTTGTATATCTGATCCATTCATCCCAGAGGCCATTGTAGATTTGATCGCGCCTTTCTTAAATTTCACCTTAGATTCGGGCCCAACCCAAACTAGAGTTCGGCGTCTCTGTTGTTAATTGTGGGTCTCACGGCAAGCGAAGGATCGCGTGATTTCGCGAACCGCCCTCTCTTATGACAGTCACAACGACTTTAGAAGTGATTAGGACCTCGAATATTTTCCTTGTGTGTAACTTTATTCTTTTATTGTGTAATTAGCAGTTTAGGTTGAGTTTCGGTGTAATTAATTTTAAGGTATCGATTTAATCAATGTTAAGTTTAGATATTATGTAGATAGATTGAAGACGTTAGGGGAAAGGAAGTTATTTAACGGTATCTCGAGCGTATAGAGTAAAATTACAGACCCAATAAGTAATCAGGTCTTTAGTTGGTTTTTTTTGTTTATCACGCATGATGGTAGGAGTCGCGAATTTCGTTTTTTTTATCGAACATTTAAGGAAGTAGTTTACGCGAAGTTAGAGGGTGTACTTATCGGTCCATTGGAGTAACTACCCAATAAATCGCTTAGGTAGACCAAGTATAGATTGGTGTTGCGGTGGCTTAGTTACCCAACGTCCTCATCAGTCATACGTTAATTTTGTGGTTAATTTTGATTTTTGTTTGGAAGAACGATTGTGTTCTCCCCCCTTTTTTTTGAATGAAATGTAGTAGAGTCACTTCATGCGGTTACAGTAAACATTAGAGATGCAACTCAGACAGTTGTCACCATGTCAAGCCCTGACCAAATTACGTTTTTGTGGGAATATTTTTTTCTCGTGGGTAAACAACAACTTTAGTCCCGGTTTAGTCAATTAACTCCCCCCCCGGCTACCGAATTGTATATAGAACCAGCATTGAGAATTAGTCCGTGTAAGACATTAAACTACCCTTCTCACTTTTAGTTTTAGGGTTTTTAAGATTTTGTTCTCTCACGACGTGATAGTTACGTCCCGAACTTTATGTCGCTGTTGTTATGGTTTTGAAAAATAGTCCGTGTAAGACATTAAACTACCCTTCTCACTTTTAGTTTTAGGGTTTTTAAGATTTTGTTCTCTCACGACGTGATAGTTACGTCCCGAACTTTATGTCGCTGTTGTTATGGTTTTGAAAAATAGTCCGTGTAAGACATTAAACTACCCTTCTCACTTTTAGTTTTAGGTTCTTAAGATTTTGTTCTCTCACGACGTGATAGTTACGTCCCGAACTTTATGTCGCTGTTGTTATGGTTTTGAAAAATAGTCCGCGTAAGACGTTAAACTACCCTTCTCAATTTTTACTTCCATATTTTTCAGATTTTGTTCACGTACAACGTGATCGTCACGAACGTCGTGTTACTGTTGTTTCTTTTTTGGAAGTGTCGGTGTTTTCCGACGCACGTCCAAGAATACCGGTATAGGAGTATCTGATATGATGCGAACATTTTTCTTTTTTTTCTTTTTCTTCTCGTACTCTAGTGCATAGGTGCTCAACCCTTGCATTCTTTTCTTTAGGATTAAGGTATAACGCTCAGTATCTGTGAACATTTCGTTCATTTTGTAACGACATTGGCTCTCGGTTGGAGTCAAAATAAGTTCCCGATATTTTTTTTGGTTTCCAACCATGTTGACTCTCGGTTGGAGTCAAAGTAAGTTCCCGATATTTTTTTTGGTTTTCAACCATATTGACTCTCGGTTGGAGTCAAAGTAAGTTCCCGATATTTTTTTTGGTTTTCAACCATGTTGACTCTCGGTTCGAGCCAAAATAAGTTCCCGATATTTTTTTTGGTTTTCAACCATGTTGACTCTCGGTTGATGTCATGGTACTACCCTGGGATCCAGGCACTTTACGGATTGCCCGACTCCGAAGTATTATGTCGCCATCTTGGAGCAAGACCCTCTTGTTACATTCCTTACACTTTTGTGACATATAGCTCTGGTGGATACGTTCCACTCATATGGTGTCGCCATCTTGGGCGAGCATTGTCGCTTTGCGCGATTTGCGCTTAGATTGGAGATTTCCCCCGGTGTCAGTCACCGCTGGATTTCCCGATCAACCGTCCGTGCAAGACACTAAACTACCTTTCTCGCTTTTTTCACCTCCAGATTTTTCAGGTTTTGTCGAGTGTGGTATGTTCATACTTTGCATAGGAGGTACAGGCGTTCCTTGGATTGGAGTTTCCAGTCGGCGCTTACCGCCGTTGGACTCCACCAGTCAAGTTGACGTCGGGTATTCTCAAGTAGGAAGTTTTTCCAAGTTTTTTTTCATGGAAATGTCCCGATCATTTCGGAGTAGCGTTCTCGTTTTCGTCGGTGTAATTCGGAGATTCGGTCCCTTCGGTTATACTGACAAAGACAATCCCTACCCCCGTATAGGGTTTAGTTTTTCTGGTTTTATTTCATATTTGATGCTCGTTGTATCATTGTTGACGACTGATACTCCCGTCTCGTCAACTCGAGCTCTGTAGCGTAAATATCTTTTAAAAAGTATCGCATATTTAGTTGTGCGACCACGAGTTGTGTAACTTGTACCTTTTGATATGGGTGTCGGTTCGGTACCGTCCCACTCTCGTCCCGCCGGACTCCATATCCCTTATATCGCGTCTTTCGCGAATTTTGGATCACGCCTATCGTGATCCTTTATTAGTCTTTACTTGTTGGTTCGGAGATTCAGCCCCTCCGGTCAACACGATTGACGCGGCATTCGTGCCCCATTTTTTTTCTCGTGCTGCACGCTCTCGTGCGTAGATCCGTGTTCAACCCGGACGGTTCGAGGATTTGGTCCCTCGACTGTCCCTTGTAGGTTGTCATCCCACCCTAATTTTTTTTAGAAAACCCCCCCCTATTTTTTTTTCTCGTGTTTAGATCCGTGTTTAACCCGGACGGATCGAGGATTTGCTCCCTCGACTGTCCCTTGTAGGTCGCTATCCCGTCCCGTTTCGTATTACGATTTAGGCCCCACTATTTTTCCCGGTTGCATCCGTGTTTAACTCGGACGGTTCGAGGATTTGGTCCCTCAACTGTCCCTTGTAGGTTGCTACCCCTCACTTTTTTAACCCCCCCCCTCCCCCACTCTTATCTCTTACCCCCCCATCACTACCTCTTCTCTCTCTTCCGATCATCTCGTCTGGATCGAAGTCATGATGAAGGTGGATGGTCTCCCAAACGGCTTTGTAAATTTGATCAAGCTAAGCGCAAGTTTTTTTTCTCTGTTTCACCAACGATAAATGATAAAACAGACAGTCCCCATCTACTGAAGTGCCCCAAACGGCTTTTGTAAATTTGATCCAGCCAAGCACACGTTTTTTTTTACTCTGTTTTTTCAACGTATTGAAAAAGGCAGACAGTCCCCATCGACTGAACCATTTTAGAGAAGGCTTTGTAAATATGAGTACGCCAAGGAAGTGTTACCTTAGCTCAGGTCTACCTTGATCTAGAGTCCGGTGTCTTCACAGACATTTGTGGGTCCCACGGCCAGCGAATGATCGCGTGATTTCGCGAACCGCCCTCTCATGTAGGAGTCACTACGACTCACGGGTTGATTAAGCCTAGGGTTAGGTGAACCTTCTCTCTCTTTCCCGGCATATACGTATAGTCTAGTCACTAGCTGAGTAGTTGTTTCAACACTACAAGTGTTGATGGTTTATCGCAGGACAGTTTGTGTTTCGGTTGAGGTTGCGCGCGTCCCAGTTGAAGAGTAGTTAGGGATAACAACTCTTGACGTAAGGGGAGTGTCACCTTATTACGCGCATCGGGCGCACCCTTAGATTTTGCGTTTATGATCTATTAAACTTATATTTTAAATTTCGAATCGATCCGTTGAAAATTACTCTTTGAGAAAACATTTTTAGGTCGGGTTGTAATAATAAAAGATTGAAACATTCGCTCAACTAATAAATTTACGTTTTGCAAATGCACAATAATCTTAAGAATTGTATAGTTAGGAAAGTATCATCAAATATTTTAATACACGTACAATAAACCATACGGTAGATGAGGAAGTGTTAATAATGTTGACGTAGCATTAATCCATAATTCACCTCATCAGCAATAAATTCTCTATTCATTAACGTTGCAAACTAAACGTCAACTCATACCTATACTTTACTATAATCTTTCAAACGACTGAGAGAAACTTTTATGCGATCCATAAATCCACGTCGGCCGTCGATACAAAAAACGGGCACGTGCGATGGAGAGACCATGGGAACGAATGCATTCGACATCGTTATCTTAGACAGGCATCGACTTGCAAACTCATGTGTTAATTTTTAACATGGAAAGCATAGCGATTTCGCAATTTTAAAACTTCGATAAAAACCAACAAAAAGTGCAAAAGTTAGACCCTTTTCGTCCGACCAGACGAGCAAAAAATTGTTTTGCTCGCACGTGTCCTGCAAAACTTCTCGATACACTTTGCATGGAGAAAGAAGAAAGTGTGCTCTCACACTCTAGGCATTGTCCAATTAAATCACGTCTCCCTTCTTTCTAAATTTATAGGACCCAATTACAAGGATCCAAATCAATCAGTAAGTGGGAAAAATCCTAAATCAGAGTAGGGAGAATGCATAAATTGAGCTACAAATTGCATATTCGGGGAGATTCACTTGGAATCTGATACTACCTTTTTCGTATCTTAGCGCTTCCAAAAGCGGAATTAACTATCGAGGTCTCACATTTATTAGAGATCTTTAAATAAATACAAGTCATTTGTGCTAAACATTAGTGTGTGTCAACTGCAGAATATCGTCAATTGTTATTAAACAATTAATATTTTATCGAACCAGAATATCGTCAATTGTTATTAAACAATTCATATTTTATCGAACCAGAATATCGTCAATTGTTATTTAAGCAATTAATATTTTATCGAACCAGAATATCGTCAATTGTTGCTAAACCTTCAATATTTTATCGAACATTAATATCGTCAATTGTTGCTAATATTTAATAAGTGATCGAACAATTAATATCGTCTATTGTTACTAAACATTGAATCAATTATCGGACTTTTTATACCATCTGCTTATCACGTTAATCACGTCGAGTTATTGCTTGCCGCTCATAAGGCAAGTACGTAGCATTGCTTTTATCGAATGGTACAAAACAGGTGTTGCACTTCCAACCCATGTGTGCATTCCAATCGTTCTTTTTTTTATCGGACACCACATTAACATTTCTTACTTAGACAGTGCCGGCTTGAATTATTTGTCACTTCGCGAATAACTAACATAGTGAATTATTTCGTACGGAGACCCCTATTTTATCGTGAAATACAGTGCGTGAACCACCCTGTTATTTCACCACCTTCCGATTTGAAGAGTTTTTGGGAAGCTGGTTATTACGCTGCCCTTCTGATATGGTTTGAGACATCACATTCAGCTTCATTCTACGTTCTGAAGACGAGATCTCACTCCTGAAGGACCCGTCATCGACTTTACCTAGAGATCGAACATCAACCACCCAAATTAAGTAAGAAACCTTTTTATATTTTTAAGATTGTGATGTTAATTGGTCCTATTGACCATTAGTTGTGTTTATGAACGTTCAGTTCAACCCTGGAAGACGATATCGCAACCATTTTGTATACCTTTTATTTAACTTAATATTATTATCTATTATTAACGTAACTTTTACCACGCCATTCGAGCGTTCAGAATGTAACCAAACAATTTAACGTAACGTTTCAAGTTTAGTATTGTAGCTAAAGTTTGTTTGTCCCGTTGTTGGGAATTTTGATGATCAATTGCATTGATTAAGTTCCATGATCAATTTTATGAATCATAGTTTTGAATATTATCAAGTTACGCTTAAGTAACTATTTATTTTGGTGGAGTGCTGTATTCAATACGCCCCCCTTTCATGCAAATTAACCTTTTGTATCTTTGTAAGAGTAATTGTTTTACGAGTACTAGTTTCGCAACGGAAACCACACGGAAAGGTTCCGTCAACTGTACATATTTATTTTTATACAAGACATGTAAATTTGATAGTATCTTGTGTAAACCTTGTCAACTCCCCCCTGATATTATTTTATTTAATACATTTTTATTATTTCCCAACTTTGTGTGTTATTATTATTGTTGTGTTAATGTTTATTTAGCTATTTTCACCAACGGAAAGTTCGCCTCCTGTAAAGGTAAGGTCATTGAGCGAGGTTTTTCCGGAGTGAGAGTTCGCTGTAAGATCATCAAGTTGTCGCGTACCAGCTTGGAAGGTGTGATAACCAGTCCCCTTCAAAGAGATTCATTTCTTCGTATGCGTGGCGCCCATTTAAACTCCCGCGTGTATATTAACCCCACCGATTTTGACTTAACTCCCCCCCCGTGTAAATTATTCACACCGATTTTGACAATTTTTAGAATCGCGATCGAGGATTGCCCGGTCGTCGATAGGAAATACACGCTTTGCGACGTGCCGTCACACGACCCTTTCGTTCCATTCACCAACCCACCCCTTCGCGACTTTGAGCTAGCCAACCTTTTATTACCTGTTGGAAAGGTGTCGTGGATGCAGAACGTGGTGTAACAGTTCGTTTTTTGGGTAACGAAATGGCACATTTAAAATCTAATAAGTGTTAGAGAAAAGAATCAAAAGTATATAATAAAATAAATGCCAGCCACATCACTCTTTTTGTGTTCATTCATATTTGAATTTTTCCAAATTCTTGTTACTTGGTTTTACCTTATATAAATTTTCATGTATTCTGAAAATTTATGAAACGTCGTGTATCACCGGAGGCAGCTGGTGAGACGCTCGTTGCAGCATTGAAAACGCCAACTCCGGCAGTTTCTCCGCCGCGGGTAACACGCTGGCTATGCAACACATTGGTTTGTATTGTACTAACTACACGGTCATTTTGTCAGAACACTCGGGGACATTTGCGTTAAAAGATGTTCAACATTGGGAAATTTATTTTAGAATTGGACCAAAGGCCGGGTTTGTACAATATGAAGTTGAAAGATTCAATTCTATAGATGTCAGCTTTATGAAAAATCTATTACTTATGTCTAGATTTTTCTTTTATTGTAGTATTTTACCTGAGAACCAAATATCTCTATTGCAGAAGGGGGTCCAATTATTCTTTTAAAAATTATTACCAAGTGTTCAATTATATTGAACTTAAGTTCGTTATAAACGGCGACTCTACCACTAACTCAGCCATTCGAAAAATTTTTTCGAGTGCTACACACTAAAGAACAGGCTTATATCTGTCTATTAAAACAATAAAAAATGTGAATATGGTCAAAATAACCAAAATATCGACTTTTGAAAAGTACGGTAAAGTAGCATCGATTAGGCGGCCGACCGGGGTCTATGTGCATCAGTCGCCCGTGCTCCGTCGAAAATGCGTAAAATTTTTTCGCTCCGATTTGAATTTTTCTTTGAAATTCGGATAGATGGGGGTGTGATTAGTGGATATTAGTAATAAACATAATCAAAAAAATGGAAAATAACCCGTGTATTGCCGAAAAAGTTGAAAAATTAAAACTTTTTTGCCTTCGAATTTTGGGGTGTGCATTCGATAAGGAGGGTAATCCATCGTCAAAACCTACCCTTACGGGGCGCCCCTCCGCTCCGCTCCGGGTTGCACCCCTCCAGGGCGGTTTTGACTCTGGTTACTAGGCTAAACATACGAGAAGGGCCTCCGATCACGAAAACCGGGATTAAGGCAACCGGGATGTGAGAGACCCTCGAAATAGCATTAAAAAGTATAGTTGCGGTATGGGGCAGTAAACTATTACGTTTCACCCCCAAAAAATCACCTAAAAACAAAAAATAATCGATGTTACATGTACGTCGGTCGAGCGGCAACTGCCGATGCGAAATATTCTAAGTGTTAGAGTATATCTAAGCGCACGGACTGAGCACAGAATGGCTGACGCGCCCCTGAATCTCGTTAATCCACCTAAAATTTCATGAAAATTAGCTAAGTTCAAATTCGATTTTTTAAAAAGTTTTGACCATATTCACATTTTTTATTGTTTTAATAGACAGATATAAGCCTGTTCTTTAGTGTGTAGCAGAAGAAATTTAGTTTCGAGTGGCTGAGTTAGTGGTAGAGTACCCAACCACCAAGTTAACAAAATCATTTTAAATGTTAATAATTTTTTATGTGCCTTAAATCACAGTCAGAAGTTCATCAAACAAAGTTATCGACATTCGATAAAATGCAAAAAATGTTTCGGGATATTTTCGATGTTCAATAAATTTTAGGTGAAAATAATTACTTAGTTGAGCGTGTAAAACGCTGCGTTTTCGATGTCCAGCTAGTGCTAGACTTACCTTTCAAAATGTTTCTACACAAAATATATCTTATAACTTATAACAATAAATACCCTTGGTTGGAAAATTATAACGATCCGTCTCATGTAAACAAATGATCACGGGTGACTATAATGAATTACATATACCAGTGTTGAAAAACGTTTCGGATTATAATGATGCGTCGGAGCATTCCTAGCGGCAATATTTAAAAATATATTATCCCATGTATTGAACTACATTAATAAGCTCTTGACGGAGTCGAGTAATACCTACCTAGTGAATATTATATCATTAAGCTTTATAATAATTACGTATCTTATATGGCCTGTTAATAGGTAATTATTAGTAAGTTATAGTTATATACGTAATAACTATAATAATACAGAGTAACCTACATATTATATAGGTATATCCCATAGTAATAAATTACTCCTAGTTACACCACATATAATAGCAGTTGTAAACAAAACTAAAATTTCTTTGCGCAAACAAAAAGAGGACATTAATAAAAAAATAAAGAGTACAAAAGTAGTGGTGTAGGTACCTCAAATTTCATCCAGTATTTCCATGTATTTTAAAAATGATACACAGTCGCTTAGTAATCCTACCGTATTATTGTAATGTAGATTCCGTAAAAATCTAAAAAGACTTGCATAATACGTACCTACATAGTATGTAAGTACTACTTAGTTAATACATACGAGTACATATTTTGAAAACTAAATATAAAGATACGGAGCAAGTGTGTGCTTATGAATTTGTGAACATAATTAAGGAATAGATTTATTTAATGCATCCGTTTAAATTTTATGTTTTTATTTCCATAATTTTTTATTTAGCTTTTTGCTATAGATAATCTCTCCTACATCTAGTATTTTGTTTAAATTCCATATTAATTATAACGACCATAAATTAAAATAAAAACAGGGGTTGTGTCTATGGATACAGTACACATGCAGGTTCTAAAATTACAACGCGGCCATTAAAATATAGGATCTACTACGTTTATAGAATAAAAAATTAGTGTATGTAAGTGTTTACTATCATGTACATAAATATATCGAATATTATTTTATTAGCAATATAAGGAGGTATGCAAATCTACCTTGTATAATTAGGTACCTACAATACATATACTATAATAGTCCAGTTGAACAGCACTTTCGATGTTTCACAAAATAACTAAATAAGAAATGTACTTGTATTAGCATTTATTACAATAATAACTCCACTGTTAGAACCTCATGATAATAATATAATTTTTATTGTTTCATTATCTTGTTCATTATTTATAAATTTTAATTTAATTACAGTTGACTCGCGATAATCCGACAGTTGCGGGACCGAGGGGTGTCGGATTATCAAAAATGTCGGATTACCGAAGGTTGATTTTTTAAAACTGAATTTTGACTTCTAAGACAAGAAAATTTAAGTGGAATAAAACAAAATGAATAATACAAACAATTAAAGTACTAGCAGCATTCAAATATGTGCATAATATGCATGACATAATATGTATGTACGTAATATCAGCATTAAAGGAGCTCTTAGCAAATTACACAAGGCGCCTCTCTTCCAAAAAGTGCGAGTCAGCGTCTGTGATGCAAAATTTTGTATGGAGTGCGTGCACACTCGCAATTTGAATCAACTTTTTTCAAAATTACTGTGAAGGCAACAACTTGACAAGTTTGGTTAAGGCATTAGAAGGGTAAGCAATAATCCAGTACCCACTGCACGAATTTGAAAATGTTTCGAGGCATTACTACCAATGAACCTTTACTGCCCTATAAATATTAGCCACGCTTTCACACCTTCATTCGAGTAAAACATTAAAAAATAAACTAATATTACTTCAGATATTAGTATTTGTATTAAAATATTTTGAAATTTTTAGTGAGAATTTCTTTAATCCATTCATGCGCGGCAATGGCCGCAACAATATTCAAATAATAAGAAATATTAATATTAAGAAATATGCAATAATATTTTTAAAATCTGTGATACTTTTTGTATTAAGTTCAACGATACTCTCAACAGTAATACAACAATAAAAATTGTACCAAGCCCCAACACATCGAAATAAAATAGTTATTATTAAAAAAAATTATAAAGATAATTTATTCTGCTACGAAGTACCCTTTTGATTCCCTATGAAAAATAGCGATTATCCGTAAAGTGGGATCAATAGGGTCGTGCATATTAGTTAACGTGTGATCGCTTTTAAAGTTGTAGGTTAGATCCAGTCATAAAAATGCATTCTTAAAAAAAAGTAGTTTATTTCTAAATAATTAGTAAAGTTTATGAACAATGTTTCCGTGTAGTTAACCCAAATACACTAGAACAGCGTTTCCCAAAGTGCGGGTCGCGACCCGGCACCGGGTCGCAGAAAAATTCTGCTGGGTCGCGGCAAAAATTGTAAAAACACAAAAAAATTTAAAATTTAACAAAAACAAAGTTTACTTCATTTACTAAAGTTTTAAATGAAGATAGTGTTTTTTTAATTACTTATGTTTTTGTTATATAATTATTTTGCAAATTTTGTGTATGAAATAAACAAACAAATAACTTGATTTTTATTAAAAAATAAAATTTGTTTTGTAAATAAATGTTTTTTTTTTTCATAAGGTGGGTCGCGAAACATTTTAAAACCTCGTACCGGGTCGCGATCAAAAAAGTTTGGGAAACGCTGCACTAGAATATAATAATAGAAGATAGGTGGGCAGAGCATGAAAAACGGTCCCCGGATTTGACAAATTTCCTATAGAGATTCGGAAAGCTGAAGGTTTATATAGTAGAATAAATTGAAAAATAAAATTTTCGGAATATTAACATTTACTAGTCTAAAACAACCCTTGAAGTTGATTAAAAATAGGTTTTTTCACAGAGTTCAACCATACGTCATGCTTTCTGTTGTCGGTGCGTGTACTCCGATATACACTTAGAAAATTTTCACTTCAATTGGCCGCCCCACCATGACCTACGCCTCCCCCGTTTGGGGCTACGCCCGCCACACATACATGAATAAAGTCCAAATTATTCAAAACAAAAACCTCCGCTCCATCTTCAACGCTCCCTTCTATGTCACCAACAGGCGACTGCACGCAGACGCCAAACTAGATTCCATCTCCACCCTTATTCGCAATCACGCCACCAGTCTATACAAGAAATCCAGATTTTCCGACAACCCGCTCATAGCTCAACTAGGTCAATACAATCCTGAAGACTTTTGTATCCCCCGACCTAAATCAATCCTGACTGTAGACAACCCATGACCACAACCCCCATCTGCACAGACTAACTCAGGTACACCGGTATAATTACACAAATTCTCTTCGAAAGTGGATTTAATTCACTAGATTTGTGTAACTCGACTTAATTTCCCACCCCCCCAGATTCTAATTTATTTAGCTCGCCAACGCCAATTTACACGACGGTAGATGCAATTCGCATCAACCGTCAATTTTTTCAGGTAGGAGCCACTTTCTACGAGGATATCTTCAATCTTCGAATTAGGGATTCTACTATATCAATAACGTAATTTAAATTCTCTCTTTTCATATTCACTTACCACAGCCACAACCCAGGTATTTCCCAGTCAGTCTAGCTCAGCGCTATTCCGCGAGGCCCACCGGCCTCCATAATTTCCAATGTCACTAATGTATACTTTCAGATGAAGGAGAAGGCCGGCTACGCCGGGATGCTCCATTTTGGTCAGTCCAGAAAATCGAAAAAAAAAAAAAAACTTCAATTGGGAATTTACATTAACCATGCGCCACTACGCGTCTATAATATTAACTACTCCGTTTAGTATACCCAAAATTTTATACGTGTATTTGTTAATTAATTGTGTGTTAGAATTTGAATTTTACCACTATTATAACGCAGTCGACTAGCTATATTAGTACAATACGCATTAATAACTTATGTGCAATATCGTGCTATACTAATTAGAACAGCCATTATGACGCGACGTTAGCGCCCTCATCGGTGATGTAAATTCCCAATAGTGCATCGTACGTTTTACTGCAGTACATTACATTTTAAGTTAATTTTAATTTTTACAAGTTTACAGTTAAAAACTAGATCCATTTATGTCAAATCTATCGGATGGCGAATCTGTCACGCTATCAAAAATTTTTTCAAGTTGAACGCAAAAAGTGAGATGGGCACAAAATAATAAGGGTACCCCAAAAAGCTAGATCCATTTACGTCGAATCTGTCCCGCTATCGAGCCAATGTCGAGCAAATGTGAGACCCCTCTATTTCTACCTTTTTAAAAGCTGTTTCTAGGGGTTTCTTATGTATATTTAGTGAATTTTACTTTTTACGTCTACTATAAAAACGTTCAGCTCTCCGAATCTCTATAGGGAATTTGTCAATTCCGACGACCCAAATTCGCGCTACTCCCAATAAATGAAAAAATGAAATTTAAAATTTTTCAGCAAAAACTTATGCATATTAGGGTTTTTTCAAGAGCTATATCTCGAAAACTATTGGGATTACAACATTATAATTGCTTTAGTTGTATTTAGAATTGTATTCTCAATACTTTAAGATATATGTACAATTTCTACTTCAGTTGTACTGAAATTAAAAACCGACGATGTTTGCAAGGTTGCATCTCGGAAACTGTATGGGCCAGAAGAATTTTTTTAAAGCTTTTACTCACAGTTTCACTTAATTTTGGTTACTTCCGAGTTATTTCTACACAAATTTACTTTTTATAATAACAGCAATTCTTACGAATTTGATTTTCTGGAACAATATAGAATAAACCTAAAATAATCTGGAACGACCAAAAATATTTCAATTGAATACTAAAATTGTGCTTCTCTTCTCACGACTGTATTTTTGTACTTCTGATATTGATTTTCTGGAACAATATAGAAAACCTGGAACAACCAAAATAATATTAATTTTTGAAAAGGAGAGGGTTGGCCTAAAATTTTTCTCTCCCTCCCAAGACTTCATTTTTGCACTTATTTATGAATTTGAGTTTTTGCAACATTATAGAACAACCTGGAACAATTTTGAAAAATCACTTTTTTCAAAAAGCAAAAAGTTTTTAAAAAACATCACACACGTGCGCTTCAATTCAACCTTACCAAAAACCCTTACTAATTGATTAAACTAACAAAAACCAGATAAATGATACCTATTGGAATAACTGATTCAAATTTAATGATTTAGTTGCTACCTGTGAAATCGAAACTTGATGTCTTTACAAATAATTATCCTATTCAATAAAATTTATTCGTGATATACCCCTAGGCTAGAAAAAATAGTTTTTATCCCATTTAACACCGCTAAAATAAAATTGAGTTACACTGTCATTAATTACAAAACTCTTCTATTTATGATATATTATGTTTAACATCCGGTCTATAATCAAACTTTGCCAAAGCGACGTGCGAAGGTGATTGAACCACTTTACATTATTTCACCAGGCAAATAATTCAAAAATATTAAAATTTTGTAATATTCTTAAGAATTTAAAAATTATTTATTAACACCATTAATTCTTGACAAGATATAAATTTTTTTGAAATAATATACATAAAAATTCTGTTAAATATGATTTTTCATCGTATTTATAGATGAAAATATATCACAAAATATCGGGGTCTTAATATTTTCTGTAAATAGAAATTTAAATTTTTTAATCGTAGTATGTTACGATGCAAAATTACGACCGGAAGTAGAAAATTTTGTAAGCAATTAGCACTATAAATACATATTCCTATATTAGAATGATATATTGATTGATTGTAGGTAAGATTACTTTGCCAGTTGCCTTGAAAAATATCGTTGTCTATACATTTTTAAGGGGTTAAAATTTAGAACCTCTGTCGATAACTACTATTAAATCATAATATCGATACATAATTATAATTTGTCAACAGACTGCTAATTATAGGTTCTCCATGTGGAGATGGTTATATATTTTTTACAATATAATTAACCGAATTATATTTAGGCTTGTAACGATAAATTATTTCGTAAAATTTCCGCTGACTGAAAGATTATTTCGTTTACGCTGACATTCATTTAGTGGTTAGTTTATACTTGCTATTTTCATTTATAGCAAGAAGGTAGAACATCTGTTCTCATAAGTTCATTCATAATATATAGTTGATGGCGTGCCAAAAATTATTCTCTATTAATGTCACCATTCATATTTTATTTTGCAAGCAAGTTCCTTACTTACATTAATGTAAAAATTTTAAAGTGCATTGCATAATGATTATTAAAATGACTGTCAAGTTATATCTGCAAAAAACTTCCCCTTTTTTCACAAAATATTATATACAAGTGCCGTATCTGCCCAACAAATATTGGCTTACGAAAAAAATTAATAACTTAAAATTTTTGGTCACAATTACAACTTACGTAGGGTAAAGGCACCGGTTGTGGCCACCTCCCCGGTTTTGGTCACTTCCTTTATATTTTGAATAATATTAATTAAACCTGGAAAAAAAGGGTCGATATCAATAAGAGAGAGGGTTAGATACTTGCCTATGCAAATGGCATACTCATCATGGCAAGAACACACAAGAGAATGCCAGAAATGGAAAAAGTGACAGAAAAATTGATATGAAGGTGAATGAGAATAAGGCAAAATATATGAGGTATGTAAGGAACCCAATATGTATCACGAACAATCTGGTGATTGACAGGAATACATTTGAAGAAGTATTAGGCGATCAACTATTTGGGAGTATATAGATATAGTATGTAGACAAAAACAATAACAGAAGATAAGAAATCCTACTACACAAATAAAACTCTGCTTATAGATAAGAAACTGCCGAGAGAAACCAAATTATATTTTTTATTAAACGTTGATTTGACCCGTGATCGCGTATATATCAGAAACAATGTGTCTGTCCCAGATGGAAGTAAAATTATTTGTATTTGAGAGAAAAATTTTTCGCACTGGTCCAATATTGTGAACCATGAAATCAAAAGAGAGGTGAACGGTGTATACATAGTGAAGTTAATTAAGGTTTTACTTAAAAAGTTCTTATAATGAAGAATTAACAATTATAAAATATGAGTTATCAGTCTGTACTTGATTTTATTAGAAATAGTCATAGTTTTCAGTTAATTATTTATATTTTCTTATTTCTAGTTCCGGTTTCTAATAATAACCGTAGTAGTGCAACAAAGTATTAGGTTATAATTATGAAATAATATTATTTCTAATTACACCCTTGGTTAATTTTGATGACTAATAATCTTCATTATTTCTTAATCTTACACTGTAAATCTATTGATTAATAATGAATGTAAAATTAATTTTTATTTCCTAAGTCAATAATAAAAAATTATTGACCAATAATGAAAACTATCACCCCGTTGTTACTTTTTTGAAGTAACTCAAGGCACGTAATTTCACGTATTTAATTGGAGAAAAATACTTTTATTGGCTTCTCAATTCAAATGCAAAGCATAATAGCAGGTATTAGACTGCCACCCGTAGTTAAAACATCTTAACTAACACATTGATTTTCGCGAGAAAAATGACTTGATGTAGTTGAACTTTATTATAAAATAGTAATTAATACTTTTTGTACTATTTGGTTACTTTAAATTTCTGTAAAATGATTAGAAAATGGCGTTGTGACATCCACATAAACTCATGTTTCTCCTAAAATCCAATTTCTTATAGTTGGGACGTTTTAACTAAGAACGGTAGTAGATAGTTGTTACTTATTTAATTAATAATTAAAACAAAAGGATAATTTAATTTGTAATTCAGGCTACTTGTATTCTTCAGCGGTTCGCACTTCAGGATATCTTGGCCATTGATAATATTAGCAATTTTTTCAACCTTGCTACCCAAAAAAATTGAAAAACAAAGTATAATTATTAGTATGAAGGAAATGTAACCATAATGAAACACACTCTTATGGTCGGTTTATACTAAAAAAGTAACGTAACGGAATACAACGTAGAGTGTAATGTAAGAGATGCACTTATGCACTGCGGACTTTTGTCTTTGTCGTTGTCCAGACAAAAGTCCGCAGTGCATAAGTGCATCTCTTACATTACACTCTACGTTGTATTCCGTTACGTTACTTTTTTAGTATAAACCGACCATTACTCGCGCTGTGTATAAAATCGTCGAACTGTCATTCAAAACTTTATTTGTATTATCTTAGATAAATTTTATTCTTCATCTTAACGACTAATTTATTACTATTTTAGAATTAATAACATGCATATTTTATACAACTATGTAGGTACTGTAATAGCTCTTGCTGGATATTTACGAACAATTAATATTAGTAAGTACAGTGGGTTTGTTAATAAAAATTAATAACATTTTTTTATTAGATCCTTAGTAAAGTTCTAATAATATACTCGTACAGGTACTGGGTACACACATACATATAGTATGCGGGTATATACAGGGTGACGGTTTTTTGGTTGTATATATGAGGTGGTCAGAATAGAAGTGAATAAAGTCCATAAATGCTGTTAATGAATTATCGCAACTTGAAGTTTTATTTTGATCTTTATATATTATTGTCAGTAAAGAAAGTAAACAAGTTACATAGGAGAACAAAACAAACAAAATGTGACTTGATCTACTTTTGCACTGAAGTAAATTATGAACTAGGACGCATAGGAACCATAACTCCAAAAATCACAAAAATGGACTTGATTCACTCCTGTTCTGACCACCCCATATGGGAATCTCAGTTAAGGTTTAAATCTCTAAACTGAGATTTAAACAAGGCAAAAAAAATAAAAAGATGAAAAAAACGTGTTTTAAGGTAGTAGGTGAGCTGAAGCCGATCACTATTTAATGTAGAATAACTTGTAAATTTGCAATGTTGATATATGGAAAGTAAGTTTTGAAAGAGCTTATATTAATTTTTTTAAATATTTTGCTGTAAAGTTAATCCCAAAATCAAACAAAAATACATTATTTTGATAGGATTCACCCCACCTTACACTGGACGAAAGGGGGCAGTTCTAAACATATTTTTTGTGAGATTCGTATTAATATAGTAAGAACCGTTCATAATTGAGCTAAGTTGCGCGCCCTCGATATGTTTATTTAAAAATCCTTAGGCGTTACACGACGTTTCATGAACGATTCTGAAGGAGTCATTTGTGTGCCTTTAGTGGTGTTGATTCGGTGTCCACAGTTTTATTATAACATAAAATGCAAAATTAATTAGCAATATTATCACATATTCCTCAAAAATTTGTCTGGGTGTTAAGGGCAGTTATGCACGAATTAATGGTGATATTGACGAAGACTTTCTCGACTATCACCAAACAATGTATAAGTAGAACTCCAACACTCTTTTACAGCAAATCGTCGCTATCAAAACGTAAAGGCGTATCTCGATTTTCCTCACTTTACAAGAGAGCGAAATAAATAGAAGTACTGTTCTTATTTTTGCTCTCCTGTAAAGTGAGGAAAATCGAGATACGCCTTTACGTTTTGATAGCGACGAAATGATGATAACGAAACCGATTCTTCAGAATCCTTCTTAGAACGTCATGCAATGCCCAACATACGACGAATTTGTTAACTTACATTCAAATAATAAATATTTATGCTGAAAATCTATACAATTAATTAAAAATCGATCCCGACCTTTTTAAATAAATATATCGGAGATCGTGCAACTTAGCTCAACTTTGAACGGTTCTTACTACCGTAAAAGGTGGTGACATGAAATCACGGGGGCCACTTGAAACCTTCTGCATAATTTTATTGATACATCCACTGACAATTGTGAGTGAGTAGTGGAAGCTTCAGTTTCTGGCTATTCCTTGTACAGGTATACCTAACTTAAAATTATTGTGTTTCAACCGTCGATAATGAATCGTTCATGTGAAAACTAAACATTATTATTGGTGTGAAATACTGTGAAAAAAAAAGGCTGAATACTTCCAGGTGGGCAGACCAACCCAAGAAATATCATAGTGAGTAATTTTTTTTTTCTACTCCTCATACTGTCGGCTAGAGATTCTGACCTCCAAAATATTTTAATATAATGAAACGAAAAACACAGGACCTGCTTCATTTATTTTGGTCATTTTAGGGGTCACTTGAAACAAAATGGTGAAGGATTATAAACGGAAGATTGGTGCCAGACCATATATAAATTATGATGGAGAACGACTGCAACGCCATTGATCAACGAATAAGGGAAGGAACAAGCTTCAAAGATCTTGAAAAAGAATTCGGAGAATGAGAATGAGAGAATGAGATTGAAAAAGTTCTTCCAATTCCTGAAATGATGAGGAGAGGTAGTTTTCTCTTCAGAAATGTCTTGCTTTAAGTATTAAACTCATTCAGTTTTGTATTCACTTGTTCGTTTACGTTTATCTGATATAATTCATATTTCTTGAATAAAAAAAAAATCCTGCGTTAGTTATATTTTTTTTAAAAAAATGTGCATTTCAAGACACCTACACAACAGCGCAACATGAAATATATATGGAAAACAAGGCGATTTCGAGCATATGTCAAGTGACCACTTTTTGGTGGTGACTTGAAATGACAGGTTTTTTTTAAAAAACTACTATCAAATACAATGAAAAAAATTGTTTTTTTTCTTAAATCGCTTCATTCGACTCTAGATTTTGATATAAAAATATCAATCTTTTTTTTCGAATTTTTCTCTAATAATTATCACTCTTGAAAGTTCAAAATCATTTCAAGCCACCACCTTTTACTACATTAATGCGAATCTCACGAAAAATATGTTCAGCTGCTTTTTTGAAGAGAATTAGCTTTTATAAATTTTAGATCAAACTATTTTTACCGCCAAGTTTAAAAAAGTCGAGATATCGGCAAAAACTGATTTTTGTGAACTTCTCCCAATTATTAATTTATATTTAGTAACCGAACCTGAAGTAACTGAACAAAAAGGAACTGAGATAGTCGATATAGAAGAATATACCTTCTTCGAAAGCGGGGGACAAAATAGAAGATTTGGCACGGGTTTTATGATACATAAAAGAATCAAACAGGCGGTGTTACAGTTCAGACCAATAACGGACAGAATGTGCTGCATAAGAGTAAGAGGCAAGCACAGAAGATTCGTAAATGTTCATGCACCAACAGAGGAAAAAGACGAGGAAGAAAAAGATGAATTTTACGAAGAGTTGGAAAGATTATATGACGAAGTACCAAAGTACGATATTAAGATGGTTCTGGGAGATTTCAACGCAAAGATCGGAAGAGAAGATATTTATATGCCGACAATAGGACGTTTTAGCAAACATACCGAAAGTAACAAAAATGGTACGAAACTGATCGCATTTGCAATAGAGAAGAATATGATAATAAGTAGTAGTACCAATTTCCAACATAAAGACATCCATAAAGGAACGTGGAGAGCACCAAATGGTGAAATAATCAATCAAATAGATCACTGCTTAATGGAATCACAACACGCTAAACTAATTAAAAATATTCGATGTTACAGAGGAGCAGATGCAGACTCAGACCATTACTTAGTAAGAATTAAGCTAAAAGAAGAAGTACCAATAAAGAAAATAACGAAGGAAAAAACATATAAGTATGAAGTTACACAATTAAAAGAAGAACGCACACAAAACAACTATGTGAAGATCCTAGAAGACAGATTAATTAATATGGAAAAAGTAGACAACATAAACGGAAGATGGAAGAAAATTGAAACTATACTGCAAGAAACCTTTGAAAGAGTTATGACACATGAAACAACGGTAAAAAGTAAAGACTGGTTCGACGAAGTATGTAAAAGGGTAGTTGAAGAGAGAAGGACATACAGAGAAAGAATGATAATAAATAACAGCGAAGAAAACCAAGAACTATATAGAAACAAACGCAGATAGGCAAAGAGAATATGTAGAAGAGAGAATCGGAAACATAACGAGAATAAAATAAAAATCTGGAAAACAAACTCAAGAACAAAGAGATCAGAAATTTCTATCAGGAAGTGAAGAAAATAAGATTGGGCTACAAGAGTGTTGCGACAGTTTATAGAAACAAGGAGGGCGAACTAATATGCGGAGAGAGGGAAATTATGGAGGGGTGGAAAGAGTTTTTCATGGAACTTTTGAACAAAGAATACAAGAATGGTGACGAAGAAGAAGAAGATGAAAACAGAGCGGCGAGGTATCTAGAGATTGACTCACCAACTATTGCAGAAATAAAGAAAACAATGGAGAAAATGAAAAACAACAGAAGCCCTGGTGAAAACGGAATTAGATCGGAATTGATAAAATACGGAGGAGAGGCCTTACAGTTGGAAATCGCAAACTTAATACAAAAAATATGGGAGGAAGAAGAAATGCCAAGAAGCTGGTCAAACGCGGTGCTAATCCCAGTATACAAAAAAGGAGACAAAACAAGATTTGAAAATTACAGAGGAATAGCACTACAAGACACAGTGTACAAAATACTAGCAACAAAAATAAAACAAAAGTTGAACGATTTTGCCGAGGAAATTGTTGGTGATTATCAATGCGGTTTCAGAAACAATCGATCTGTAGTAGACCAAATCTTTACCCTGAAACAAATACAACTGAATTGCTATGAACACAAAGTGGAACTGCATACGATTTTCATAGACTTCAAACAGGCCTATGACACTGTGAATAGAGATAAATTGTATGTCGCAATGAAGACTTTGGGAGTACCAGATAAGATAATAAGACTGACAAAGATGACCCTGAATAACACCGAAAACTGTGTAAAGTCATCAAACAAAATATAGGATAATTTTAGGGTTGGAAGCGGTTTACGACAGGGAGACTCCCTGTGACGTTAATTGCAAAAAGCCGACATGAACTACAAAAAACAGTGAGTAGCCTTATCATGGAAGTACAAAAAATGGGTATGCAGATTAACGAAGAAAAAACTAAGTATATGGTCATGGGCGCAAAAACCAAAGAGACAAGATTATTTACGGTTAAAGTAGGAAGAGATAAAGTATACAATTTCGAAAATGTAGAGAGTTTTATCTACTTGGGAACATTAATAACGAGTAACCTTAACAACAGTAAAGAAATTGATGCAAGAATAAGAGTGCTGGAAGTTTGGGTACAATATTGCGTAACAAGGACATATCACAAAGAACAAAAACCCGGATCTACAAGTCGGTGATAAGACCGGCGGTGCTGTACGGCAGTGAGACGTGGACGTTAAATAAAACCGATAATGAAAAGGTAGAGCGATGGGAGAGAAAGATTCTAAGAAGAATTTTTGGTGGACGAAAGATAGATGGTGAATGGCGCAGATTAAAAACCGAGGAGGTAATGAGTTTATATGGAGAACCAAATATAACGAAGGTGATTAAGGCGCAGAGAATCAGGTGGGTGGGACATGTCGAAAGGCTTCCAAAAGAAAGAATGACGAGAAAAGTTCTACGCCAGGTTGCGATATGTACCAAAAGAAGAGGCAGACCTAGAAGAAGAAGGTGGAAGAGGACCTGAAGACGATGAGAGTGGAAAGCTGGACAGTGTTGGCTAGAGACCGGAAAAAGTGGAGACAAATTGTTCAAGCCATGGGCCTTTAAGGCCCGTAGTGCTTATATTTTATTTATTTATTTTATAACCGAACCCAACCTCATCCCATGATCAAATTTGGCACACATGTTCAGCACAATTGCACAAAAATATAGTAAAGAAATGAGCCCATTTAGAAATAGGGGTTGAAATCGGGTTAATATTCTATTCTGAAAATAAAAGTTTTTTGTAAAGGTCGAGATCCTATTAAATTGAAATTTCGCAATAAAACTGTTTCGTATTTTCACTAGCGTTGCTTCACATTTTCCTTAATTTACGTTTCATTTTTTCTCAAAAGTTTAACTCAGAATTTAAAAATACGAGTTATCAAACATAAAATCAAAAAAGACATTATTATCTTTTATGTATTACTTATATACTATGTGCAAAATTGACATGACACCAAAATTTCAATTTATAGGGCAATTATAGCCAAAGTTGTGGTGCAACAAAAAATGAAATTCATTTTTATATGTTTTTAGATTGATTAACAAAAGCCGAAACCGGATAGGGAATTTAACGGGCTACAACTTTCGTCAAATAAATTTTTTTGGGCAACCAACCGTTTTCACAGAAACTGAAAATAATGAACAAGGTGTAGGTAAAAAATATAAATTCATATAATTACTAAAAATCTCAATTTGATTTATAGCATTTGTTTTAATGTTAAAACATTGTTAAAACGTATTAAATAATACCGTGCAACACCTTTTGAAAAGAGAACGCCTGTGTGCTGAAAATGAGGGAGGCCAATTTGAGCATTTATTAAATTAATTTTGTGAATTTATTTTTTTTACCTACACCTTGTTCATTATTTTCAGAGTTTCTGTGAAAACGGTTGGTTGCCCATAAAAATTTATTTGATGAAAATTGTAGCCCGTTAAATTCCCTATCCGGTTTGGGCGTTAGCTTTTCTCTTAGACGTTCCGTTTAAGAGATACGGGGTTCGCAAGAAAATTAAAAAAAAAACCTGAATTTTTTAAACATTTTTTCCCTTAATTTAATTTATAACTCGAAATCCGTTGATTCTAGACGATAAGGAGTTATAACCTAATTTGTAGACAAGCGAATGATCTTTAAAAAAGTTCTAATTCATTAACCTTAAAAAATCAATAATATCGGAGTTATGGCCGTTTTAAATCAGAAATTCAAAAAATTGCTTTAAAGGGAGGTACCCCCCAAGGGTTTGGACTTGGGCAAAAATTTTATTTGAAAATTTGTCTTAGAAAAATGTCCTTTATCACCACCTCAAAGTTTCTCCACGGTCACGGGGACACCCTGTATGTATATTTCTTTTTTATATCTTTGAAGTTAATATACTAACATTATAAGGAAAATAATAGCGCTTGAAATTTTGTTATAAATTAATTTGTTAATTAATTACACGCTTGTTTTACTTATAGCCTAATTTCTGAGTGCTACATTTTTACCGCAATCCATCCTATAAATTTTGAATAATTATTACTAAAATTTAAAAACTTGGGAATTTGTTAACATACGAAAAAAATTAAATTATAATGTGAATATAAATATAGTTCATAAAACAAGTTTAGTTAAGGAAACAATAATTAACCGTTGATTTGTTTTACTACTGAAAAAACGTTCTCCATCTCTTGCAGTACCTATAAAACAAAGTTAATGTTTTAGAAAAAATTAAGTACTTACTAGGAGATTGCTCTGTAGTAATGAAGTAATTTCGTTAAATTATTTGTTTATTTTTAACTTTACATTCATATTGAATATTGTTTATCCTATTTTCAGGATTTCCAAAACCGTTTGAAGAGGATTTGGGATTAGCCCCCATAAAACATACATATTTAAAATTGCGCTTTTTATATTGGTATGGTCTCTTGCCGCATTTTTTCCGTGGGTCAATGCAATCGTCATGATTTCCTTTCAACATTTTATATCCTGGGTCTTATGACATTATTCCACTTACTGACTTGAATATTAATATATTTTTGTTATTTTTTTTTATCATGTTGCAATAAAGCCTGCGCTGTTTCTAAATTATTTCTACTGGTCGAACCGTACCACTTCGAGACATGATTTTTTTATGAAATGAAGATATTGAATAGGCCTTTTTAGTGTAAATAATTAAGGTCACCAAATGGGGGCCCTGATCAAATTTTGACTTTGAGTGCCCCTCCCCCCAAAAAGCTTAATTTAAAGCTTAATTCTCAAAAAATATATTTTCTTTAGTATACTTTTGGATACTTACACACCAAATTTTAGATTGGGCATACTTTTGGTTTAGTATAAAATATGGTAACATATTTTTATTAAAGTGTTTCGATTTATGATCACGATCATTCATTTCGATATAACTTCTAAAACCAAAACCGTGCCCACTTTAAAATTTGGTATATCAGTAACCAAAAGTATAAAACAGATAATATATATTTTTTTAATTTTAAATTATCCTTTTTTTGAGGGACACAAAGTCAAAATTTGATCACGGTCCCCATTTTGCGACCTTAAATATTTATACAAAAAAACTCGCTGAGAAGGCCTATTCAATATCTTCATTTCATAAAAAAAAATCGTGACTCTTTAAGTGGTACGGTTCGACCAGTAGAAATAATTTATCGAAGTTCTTCAAGCCAAATTTGACTTATTTTGGAAGGATGTACAATGTAAACGGGCCACTTTACGACCAAACAAAAAAATACGGGTCCGTTTATTTGGCATAACTTGTATTTAAGTATAACTTAAATTTAAGCACGTTTCAGCGAAGTTCTCGGGAACTAAAAGGCTTTAAGGCTTAAGAACTGCTTTTTAACTAAATAATTGGATTATGTTATGTTAAGATTTTTTTATTAAATTGTTTAACATTGAAAATGATCTTTTATTGTTTTAAAATTGCATAAAATGTTTACTACTATAAATTTACAATTTTATAAATTAATGCCAAATAGAATTAATTAAAAAGAAAGTTGTTGTTAAGCCGCTTAGGTATTTAAAAAAATTAAAAAGAAACATTTAATAATAATTCATTTCATGTAAATAATATGGGTAAAAAGGATTTTATGGAGAGGGCCACATGTCCAGCAGGAGACTAATTAATAAAAAAGAAAATGATTTAGAATAATTTTGAGTTCCTACGAACCAAAATATCAAGTCCACAATTAAGTGTATAACACAAAAAAATATATAACATATTTAATTAGTAACAATGCTCATAAAAACACACGATGAGATCAAGAATTGAATATTTTTATTAATTAATTATACCAAAACAACAATAATTCAAGTTTCAAATAAATTTAAAATTAGTGATTAAGTAGTGTTTTCTTACCACAAATAACTTTCCATAATAACAATATTAACAACCAGTCCATAATATTGTTTTTAGTACCACATCCAATTATTACTTTTTACACAACCCGTACTATTAAACCTCAACTTAATGTTTTACAAGAATATCATTTAAAGCTTATGTTGTAAATTTTGAAATAAAGTGTTTACATACTCGAATTTATTTTAGAAGTTACCTACTCTAATCCAACATTCATTCACAAGCAACGTTCGTATACTGTGGAAGAGTGATACCGCGCGCACGGTTTCAAAAAACATTTTTAAGCACGCATAAGGGATCTTTGGTAATACCCATTTCAATTTTAACTTTTTATTCAATATTAACATGTGTAAATAAAGATAAAACACATTCTTAAACTTCCTTTTGTATATTACAGAATATATATTTACTATTTTGTTATTACGCTAAAATAATTCGCTTTAAAGTGCATTTCGCTGCTCAAACAATTTGCATACCGATTTAAACCAATAAAAAAAATCTGATGTGGCCATCGCATAACTTTCCGAACAGACGCAAATTTTTATATTATATTTTTAAATAAAATGGTTACATAATTTCAACAGTAAATCGATGAAAAATTTCATATTTTGCCAAAATAGGAAGAAAAAAACTTTTGAATGCCTATATCTTGCAAACGAAGCATTTTTGGACCCATGTTATTAGAAACTTTTCATCTTATTTTCGTTAGTAGAATGCGGTTTACTATTTTATTTACAAATACAAAAAATGTCTACAAATACAAAAATTTTTGAAACGCCCTGTATATTTTAGAGAAAAACTTGTAGGACAAAAAATGTAGGAAATTCCATAGCGCTAATTTTTTGTTATTAATATTTTTACATCTTTAATTTCGTTTCGAAGTTATGACGCATAATGTCATAATAGCTCCAGGTAAACCCCCCTTTCCCGTTACACGATTTAAATTATTTTCATCTGGCTTCGTCCTACGACAGGAAAAAGCTTATATGCAAAATTTGGAATGATTTGCTTGCTTCGTTTAGACGCTATCGTGTTCACAGACGTACATACACACACACACATACATACAGACATCCTTCCAAAAATGATAAAAATGGATTCAGGGGACCTCAAAACGTGAACATCTGTCAAAAAATTGGGGGGTCAAATTTTGACTGATAACAATACTTTCCTTACCTAGGGGTTCGGAAAGTAATTATACATCAAAAAAATTAAATAGATCATAATATCATTATAATATAATTATTATGTAGTATATAGTTATGTACTTACTAATGATTTTCATTGAAATTTCGCTTTTAACATTGTCGTTTTTCCACCTGAACGGAGGGCCGAGCTAAGAAATTCTGTGAGTATAAATTCTATGATTCGAACCCGGAATTTCGCTCCGTTATTAAAAAAACGGTCATAGTTTAGTGGTTAAGTGCATCTACTGCTAATGCAAAATACTCGGTTCAATCCGGGCAGAGTAAGAACTTTATTTTGACCGTCCTCCTCGGAAGGCATTGGCAAACTACCGAGGTAATCTGCCATGAAAGTCTATCTCAAAATGAAATGTATTACACTTTCTGTGGTTCGGAGCCCACGTTAAATAAATAGATCTTCTTCTTATTCAGCCTTTTCCCGTCCACTACTGGACGTAGGCCTCTTCCAACCTTTCCCACTCTTTCCTGTCTTGGGCTATTTGGTACCCTTTCCTCTCAGCTGTTTCTTTGATATCATCTATCCAGCGTCTCTGTGGCCTGCCTATGCTTCTCTTTGTTTCACGTGGCCGCCGTTGTATTACTCGGGTTGTCCATCTATCATTTTCTTATCTCGAAACATGTCCCACCCAGCGCCACTTCAGCTCCGCCACGCGTTTCATCACATCGGTTACCTTGATTCTTCTCTTAACCTCATCATTTCTGACGTGGTCTCTTAGAAAAATCCCTAGCATTGCGCGTTCCATACCCCTTTGCGTTGTTCTTAATTTATTGGCATGCCGCTTCGATAGGGACATTGTCTCCATGCCGTATGTAACTACTGGCAAAACACAGGAGTCGTATACTTGACGTTTTCGATTGATCGGAATATATGTATTTGTTCTTTAGGATGTAGTGTAGCCTGCCAAAGACAGCCCAGGTGAGTCCGATTCTTCGGGTTATTTCTGCTCATTGGTTTTCCTTCCCCACCCTAATGGCATAGCCCAGATAGATATATTCGCCCACATTTTTTATTATTTGGTTGCCAATTAAGAGTTGGATGTTATTTGGACTCATTATTTTAGTTTTATTGATGTTCATTTCCAATACTACTTCTCTGGATGCTTGGTTTAGCTGTTGTAGCATTTCTTTCAGTTCATTTGGGTCGTTTGAGGTGAAATGTCGTCGGCAAAACGTACGTGATTAAGATAAGTTCCATCAATTTTCACACCTTTCTGGTCCCATTTTAATTATTTGAAAACATCTTCTAGGACCAAAGTAAATAGTTTTGGCGAAATGGTATCTCCCTGGCGAACTCTACTTTGCATTTTGATTTTGTTAGTGGCTATGTCTTCTTCGATCTTTAAATGCATTGTCGCATTCTGGTAAATATCTTTTATAATTATAATTGCCGTATATCTAGAGTCGATTCTGGCTATATTCATAGACCCTAGGGTGGACCATGTGATTCTATTAAATCAAACGCTTTGTGGAAATCTACAAAGACTAGGTGAATGGATGTGTTATATTCGATCGTTTTTTCAATCAAAGTGCGTACGGTTTGGAGGTGGTCTTCCTCTTCTTCTTCCTCTTAGTATAGGTCCAAGACCTGTTTTTTTTACTAATTTTTGAAATTAGTTCTGTGAGCATTTTTGTTTTTACATCTCAGGTAGGTAGGTAGCTAGGTTTGCCTTTCGATGTGCCTGCACTCTAATCTGGTCGATGCACTTAAAAAAGAAAACGTGGAATGCTTCTCGTACTCTACAGCTGAAAAAAAGGTTTTTTATTATTATGATGGCAAATCATTAACACAGGGACAGCAACTGCTTTAAGTGCCCCCCGAAAGCACGGAGGGGGTCGATAGTACTATATACCTTCCTGAGTGCATGCATGCTCGTTCTACCGATTGGTAGAAATCTGTGGTAGAAGTATAGTTTTTTCGATAGTGAGGATTTTTGTGAAGCATTTATGTAGGTGGGATAGGACAATAATTTCCCATATTTGATATGAATATCTCCTTTTTTAAATAGGAGGATAACTTCTGCATTATACCACTCTTCAGGTATTCTATTTTCTTGCATAACTTGTTTAGCAATGGTCTAATTATTATTTCCATAGTACATCCTCTAAGTCTCAGCATTTCTGTTGTAATTTAGTCTTCCGTTTTTCATTTTCTTCAAAGAAGTTTTTATTTCGTTGATAGTTATTTATGACATCTCCTCCGATCCTACGCTTGTTACTTTTTCCTGTGATTTAAGTTCTCTATCGGGTGTGTTTGATGAATATAGGTTTGCGCAGAAGTCTTTGATAACTTTGACTATTTGGTCCGATGTTGTAATTACTGTTCTTTGTTTGTTCTTGAGTTTTGTCAATCTCGCTCTTCCGTTTCAGAGTTTGTATCTAAGAAATTTCAACTTAGACTTATATCGTAGATTCTTACATCTTTGCGGATCTCTTTTTTAATTTTTCTGTTTATTGTTATATATTCGTCGGTTCCTCTCTCTATGTTCCTTCTTTGTCCCATCAGTTGTAAGGTATTTGAACTAAGTTTTTGGTTCGTCGGTTTCTTTCTTTTTGAGCATATTTTTCTAACTGATGTTTGCATATTCGTTTGAATCTTATCGGCGAGCTGATCTATATTTGTATTTATGAAGGCTTCAGTAAGTTCTAGTCTTTTCGCTATTTCTTACTGATATTCTTCTTAATTCGCTTCTAGTTCTTCGTTAGTAGGAAATCGGAGTGTTCTTATTAGTTTATTTCTTTCTTGCCAGATGTTTATTTTAATAAAACATGCTCGGACTAACCTATGGTTACTTCCCATGTCAAATCTGTTCAGGACAGATACGTCAGATATATTTTACGGCTTATTTGAGAGCACATACTCAATTTCAGTTTTCACTTCATTATCTGCGCTTCGAAATGCCCATTTTCGTTTCTTGAAAATTGCTAATATTTCCACACTTCATTGGATCAAAGGCAGTAAACGGCACCGTTTGGTGGCGATTGAAAAAACACCATTTGGCCACACTATGTGACGTTGCCTCAGTCATTAGATATTCCGCTTTCGTAACATCAAACCCAGAATATTGATATACAATCTGGTGTCTTTCGGATTTCACTTACATTGATAGAATTGAGATTTATGAGAATGCTATTTTAAAAATCGAATTATTTATGAACAGAACTACACGGTGACAAGTTGGATTACTTGGGCATGAAGTTATTATCGGCAAGAAGATCTGTCTCAGATTTGATGTTAATGTTTAAACTTTTTAACAATTTGATAAATTGTCTTGATTTTCTGCCGCTATTTAATAACCGAATACCTGTGAGATACTTGCGTGATAAATTTATATTTATAGAACGTCTTTAGAGGTTCTCATTCGGAAATTGCTAGAATGTGTCCTTTAGAAAATTTAGTTAACCGCGAATACAAAGATTGGGTCGAGTAACCTATTTTGGTGACCACTCCAAATAAATTGAAAATTTCCTATTACAAAGAGGAAGGTTTATATAGTATACTGATATAATTTAAACATGCGAAAGTATTATCAAAATTTTGAGTAAATCGAATTTGAACTTTGCAAATTTACATGTAAAATTTAACGAGATTCCGCGCGTCGCTCATTCTGTTGACAGTCCGTGCAGTTTGAATGACCCTAACACTTAGAGTATTTCGCACCGCCAGATGCAGCTCGTCTCTCGTACATGTAACATCGATTATTTTTTGTTTTTACGCGATTTTTTGGGGGTGAAACGTAATAGTTTACTGCCCCATACCGCAACTATACTTTTTAATGCTATTTTAAGGGTCTCTAAGCTCCCGGTTTCATTTATCCCGGTTTTTTTTATGTGAGGCGTCTTCTCGTATGTTTAGCATAGTAACCAGAGTCAAAACCGCCCTGGAGGCGTGCAGAGCGGCGCCCCGAAAGGGTAGGTTTTGACGATGGATAAACCTCCCTATCGAATGCACACCCCAGAAATCGAAGGAAAATTCGCTAAATTTACGTACTTTCAAATTCATTTTTCTCGAAATTTTATGTATACTTTCGCAAGTGAAATTTTTACAGTATACTCTATAAACCTTCCTCTTTGCTATAGGAAATTTTCAATTTTTTTGGGGTGGTCACCAATAGGTAACCGTCCCCCAAAGATTTTGATATTTTTGATGGTAACATTGTTAGCTTTAAGCGATTGTTAATATTACATTTTGGTTCACAAATAGTATATTGTTATTTTTCCCATATGTTGGTATTAATGGCGTTGCCGTAATTAAGTATTATTATCGTTCTTTTTCGTATTATATTTTTCTAAAAATGCGTTAATTTCATATTAGTTATATTTAACTATTTTCGTTCAATAAATACTGGCCGTTTTCTTTACTATCAATATAAAAATTATTTCAACGAAATTTTATATTTAAAAAAATCGGTTATATAAACATTGCATAACTTTCCCCGTTCAACTCTTGGGTCCCAAATTATTTTCCGGTAAAACTAACGAGGAGGTTTGGTGAACTTCATGTTTACACATATACCCCATTTTGTACCATTATGACGATTATAATAATTATATTTGATGATAAATTATTGTAAAAGCAACTAAATTGGAAACCATTTAAATTGTATCAGAAACCGTAATTATTTCTATTATTCCTTCCTAGGAAAGTATTCAGGCGAAAACTTACAAAAATTTTGGACTATGTCGTAGACTTTCATTTTTTTAAAGTTTCTAACGTGCCAATTTCAAGGTTATTAGCACCTATATATTATACTAGCGCCTGCGGCGCTAGACATACGTATAGTAAACAGAACCAACACATTATGAACAATTTTTTTATTATTTCAACTTTAAAATGACTGTGGGCATGTAACCGACGTTGGAGAAAATGTTTGTTGCTCCGAATGAAGTCATTTGAAAGCATGAGTTGTACTTGCGAATGTTTAGCAGGAAGTGTTTTGAAATTGCAGTGGTGCCAATAAGATAACTTAGAAGCGGCTCAGGTGGATCAATCAGCGGTGGCAAAACAACTTTGCCGTTCGAACAACACATTCCTGGTGATTCCTTAGCGAACTTCGAAACACGACAATGCAAGCAAAGTTTGTTCATAACACCTATTGCTACATCCTCGTGATTCATGTAATCGTAGTTTTTGTCGTAATTAAATGCTTCCAATGTTAAATTCAATTTTTGTCTTGATGGAACTAATTCCAAAAACGGTTTGCCCGTCCATTTCTGGCGTAAATAAGAGCGCTACATACGTCCAAAGTTTTTACACAATTTTCACTTTTCAATTAATCTTCAGGTAAAGTTAAATCTTCCGCAAAGAGGTGGATCTTCCACGAAGAGGTGGGTCTGCGTCTTCTTGCACAATTCCGGCGAGTTTTTCTTTAGAAAACCAATTAAAAACAAATTAATCTTCAGGTAAAGTTAAATCTTCCGCAAAGAGGTGGATCTTCCACGAAGAGGTGGATTTGCGTCTTCTTGCACAATTCCGGCGAGTTCTGCGACCTATATGAAGTCTTCCTCACAGGGGGAAGACCGTAATAGATCGGTGAAGGCCATAGTTGTTCGGCCTTCGGCCTCACAGGGTGAAACCATAATAGATCCGTGAAGGCCATAGTTGTTCGGCCTTCGGCCTCACAGACCGGACCATAATAGATCCGTGAAGGCCACAGTTGTTCGGCCTTCGACCTCACAGACCGGACCATAATAGATCCGTGAAGGCCATAGTTGTTCGGCCTTCGGCCTCACAGACCGGACCATAATAGATCCGTGAAGGCCAAAGTTGTTCGGCCTTCATCTGTCATCTGTCATCCGTCATCTGTCATCCGTCATCTGTCATCTCATCTGTCATCTCATCTGTCATCTCATCTGTCATCTGTCATCCGTCATCTCATCTGTCATCCGTCATCTCATCTGTCATCTGTCATCCGTCATCTGTCATCCGTCATCTGTCATCTCATCTGTCATCCGTCATCTGTCAGCTGTCATCTGTCATCCGTCATCTGTCACCCGTCATCTGTCATCTCATCTGTCAGCTGTCATCCGTCATCTGTCATCCGTCATCTGTCATACATACATACATACAGACACACATACATACACACATACATACATAATCTTCACGTAAAGTTACATCTTCATGTAAAGTTAAATCTGTATGTGCAAAATGATTTTTAGGTTATGTAGTTAATGCCGTCACTTTGACACTATCGGGGGGCCCATGGGGGCTATTCAACACTATCAGGGTCACTCTCTAGGTTATGAAAAGGGGGCCCGTCTTGCTATTTATGTTTTACCCTGCATATGCAAAATGATTTTTGATAATTTTAAAAATATTGTGTAACGCTACTGACTATAATATGTCAATGTCATTTTTAAGGTTAGTCAAAGTTGTGCCCCCTATTTGTCGAGCCGCTACTGACTATAATATGTCAAAGTCATTGAATCTTTATTGTGCAACGCTACTGACTATAATATGTCAATGTCATTTTTAAGGTTAGTCAAAGTTGTGCCCCCTATTTGTCGAGCCGCTACTGACTATAATATGTCAATGTCATTGAATTAATCTTTTAGCGTCAAAATCGCATCGTAATTATGACAACGACTGTGACCTGAAGTGTTTAACTGCTGATGACCGTCTTATGGTGACGAATTACTAAATTCAAAGACGACGAAAAGTTTACTCTTGAATGTCGCCAGATCTCGTGAAAGTTTCAACGCCCACAGTTACGGGGTTTAGGCGTCTATGCGGAACATACATACATATATACACACATATATACATACATCCATTTTTATAGATAAGATACATTTTTATTTTATAATTTTGTTAATAATTTGCTTATTGTTTGGATCATAATAAAATTATTCTGAATGCGGTCCTCCAACAATCATTGGTTTATATCCATGGTTTATATGAACCACGATACACTTACAATGGTATGCTCATACGCATGTTGTGTGACGTCACGTGCGAATTGGAATTGTGATGCGAACCATCTTGCGCTTTTGCGCAAATACACCGGTTATTTTCCATTTTTTTGATAATAATTATTATTAATATCTACTAATCACACCCCCACCTATCCGAATTTCAAAGAAAAATTCAAATCGGAGCGAAAAAATTTCACTCGATTCGAAGGGAACGTGATGCATTTCCCCGCGTCTGCCTGGGGAGCCGCGGCATATTCGATGCTCATTTTCCCTACTTTTAAAAAGTCGATTTTGGAGTCGATTTCAACGGTTCTCGAAAATTTTTGTTTCATAAAAAAACATACCATTTTTTAGGTTTATTTTATCCTCACGATGACATGCAACAATCCATTTTTTAGAAATGTCTTCAATTTGTGGAAATCGGAAGTATTTGATTTTCGTCCCTTTTGTCGTTTTATTATTTTTACCACATTTCTCAACTGTATTCATTCACAATTCACAACAATAATAGAATTTTCAATTTTCACAAATTCGAATAATTTCAAATAATTTGAATTCGACAGAAGACAGAAACAGTGAGAAATGAGTGAGAAACAAACAGTACGAGTTCACGAGTACGGTTCGTACCACGTTCGTACACGATCGTTCGTAATTTAGTTCGCACGTGACGTAATGCGCTGTAGTAAACGTGTTTGAGAAAAATAATAAGCATACCGTTGTAAGTGTATCGTGATATGAACCTAAAAATGTATTAACAGTGCCGTTCTAACTTAATAATTACAAGGATATCCGATGCCGCAAAATCGTGGTCTTTTTTGAACAAAATCCAAATATGAATTTTGAAGGCAAGTGAAGACCTTTTCGCAAAAAATGTTTAACATATTTTTGGATTTGAATTCTTGGAAAGGACTATTACATCATAGATGGATTGTTAAGAACATATTCGTCGATTCCTGAGGAATTATACATTAAATATTTTAAATTTTCCTTCAGCTCTATATTTTATATTTTCTCTATATTTTCGCCAAAATATTACAGATTATTGCAATTTTCCTAACATTATTTACAATATTGCCAATTTTTTGACAACGGAAGAAGAACTTGATAGGAAGTTTTCTAGTTATAATTATCAAAAACGTCCATTTCCGTCGTTGATTTATAATTTTTAGAATTTAATTTTTTTTTAGAAAATCAAAAAAAAAAAATTTGAACTGAAAATTCGATTTCACGCCTTTAGTGTTGCAAATACTAAGGAAAGTTATATAACAGCTATTATAGACCTTTGTGATACACTTTCGCTGCATCTTAAAAATTGAAAATCGGTCGGTAAATAAGAGTGCTACAGACGTCCGTACCGGAGCTTCGGATACAGTTTTTAAAGGTCTTTAACTTACTTAGTATAAAACGATAGTTGGCAAAAAACGACAAATAACGCCACCATTTGAAAAATAACATCTTCATAAAAATTTCAAATCGAAATCTAAGGGTATTAAATCGGAGAACCAAGCGGCCCTTTTTGGGAAGCCGGTGCGGCGCCTCAGGATATTTTAAAAATTCGCCACCTATGTACCTACTACATGAAAGTTTGGACTTTTGACTATCAATTGGCACCGGTCGCATCGATATCCGGTTCGGAAGTACTCGCGTTGCCACGCAGTGAAAGTTTTTGCGCTCCCTGAGCCGCCGCCAAACCGCCATCTCAAATTTTTTGCCGGTATCGGATAGAATTCGTTGGCGCCGACATTTTAAATGTCACCCGCTAAAATCCCTTCCATTTCCACAACAATTTTCTTGTTAAACGATCTTAATTTTGGAGGCCTTACTGCGGAGGAACCTTTTTATTTCTGAGAAATACCAATCAATTTATCCACAATTTCAAACCTTCCAACATCGATCGCCACCACGTCCTCAAAAATCGATATGCTGGGTTTTTCTGTGGTTCTCGAATAGATATTTTGGCGTATAATGGCCTCTTTTTCGATCCTCCACACCGCTCCCTCAACCGCCGCCCAATTAACGGACATCCAAAAAAATTGATAAAATGAAAAACAATGCCAAATCTAGGAAAGTTGCCAAATTAAATAATATGGGATGTCTTCCGAAGTCTACACGAATATCCGTCGATGGATCAAATTCAAAACAATTGAATTACATATAAGCAGCTAGCAAAATAATCCGGAGAATATTTTTCAGAAGTGGTAAGAATGAATTGTAAACAAAAGTTATTTGAGGGGTTAAGAAAGTCTTCTTGGACAGTAAAGAAAATTAAAACAAGTTGGTTGATTAGTTCGATTTGGGGCCAACAAAACGGTCCCACCTGGAAGCTTTCTGGAAACCCCCAATGTTAAAATAATGTTAATGTAAGTTGTATTTTTTGTATATAATTAATTTTAACTTTTGTTAATAACAATTAAATGGTGTTTTACCCACTAGTATTTTAGTAATTGGATCCCGTTACTAAACGTGACAATACAAAAGAAGTGATAAATTTGTGTACAATAAACTCAAAATGACTGTTCCTGAATATGTACATCTTGGGTATCAATTAATGAATATCTTTTAAAACGAAAACCACCCTCTCATTTTCTCGGGCACTCATCATGTGACAGCGGGAAACCGTAAATATTCTGAAATCTCCAGTATTGTCTTAAGAAGGAACATTGGACAGTATTATTTTCAAGTGCTTTTAAGACTTAGGCAACGTATCTTTTCTTTTGCTAGTTCACTTGAGTCGAGTATCAGGTTATTTATAGAGCAAGAACAATATCTATAAGATATCGCCCGAGCGAAAGCGAGAGTGATATCCGGTTTAACCTGTACAAGGCGAAATCTGAAGTATTTTCTTTGCATGAGTTGATGTATTTATGGTAATTCCCCGAAGAAACAATTGATCATATCACATCAACGACCATAATATGAACCTGAGTGGAATTACCAGGCAGATTACACCTAGGTGGTTTGCCAGTGCCTTCTGAGGAGAGACGGTCAGAATCAAGTTTTTACTGAGCCCAGAGTCGAACCGGGTATTCGGCATCAGCAGCAACGCACTTAACCGCTTAAGCTAACGACCGTCTTATATTTGTTATTATAACTGCTGAAATTTATACTACACTAGATTGTTTTCCATCAATTATTTTTCCTAATGCATACCATGCATGATTCCGTAACCATGTGAAGTAATTACGAAATTATGTTTAGCGAGTCTCTTGTTCTTCTGGTGTAGAGGGAAGATAAACGAAATTGTGCGAAAGAGTCGACACATCACCTGAATCACCAAGTTACCAGTTCGACATTCGACATGTGGAAAAAGTTTAATTTTAGACTTCGTTTTCCGCTTAATTTGTTTGTTTATAGTTTTAATTGAATAATTTTTATGTTATGAATAAATTTAATTTTATTGTATATAGGTAATTTCTTTTTTCTTTGCTTTGTTTTTAATCAAATCACAACAAGAGTTGTTTTTTATTAGCTTTAATTAGCTTGCGAATTTTATTAATAATAATATTATAAAGATTTTCATTGCAATAGTCATTTAAGTGATTTACTAGGCGAAAGCTCCAATTCGGAAAGCTCGAAATAGTTTTTTTAACGTAAAACTTGTACTGCATGTTTTTTATCGCTATATAATTTAAACTAACTGTAATAAAAATTAATAAAGTTACCTAACTAATTACTTACCTGGAATCGTAAAATTTTTTACGTAACCGCGCGGCACTTTATAAAATAGATCGCAAGTTGATATTATTTTATTACAATTAAGGTAGATTCTGTATAATAATTATAAGGCCACTGACTGAGAGTTGAAGAACGTCATATAAATTGCTAGAAAATCTATATTTTTTGTTATTTTATAAGGAAATATTAAAAGATTATATAAAAAAGTAAATTTTTTTATTAACAAAGTTTTTATTAAAAGTACCATTTCAATAGCTCTGCTTATGTTTTGTAATGCAATATTCGATACATGTAAAATAAAATTAAGACATTGCAAAGTAAGTCAATATTAACTTTAAAACAGGCAAATGCATAACAAAATAATTAAATAACTCTGGTTTAAATAAAACTGAATCTCACATATATTATATTTATACAAACCTATAAAATATTTATTTGTCTTAAATATTAAGCAAGGTACCAATTTAATTTTACATTATATTACATTATCATATAGAAAAGTTAGTAAAAAGTGCTGTATTAGTCATCTCCCCATAAGATAGCTCTCTTCGAACGATCCACACTAATAAGGTATGTTCCAAAAGGACTCCATGCTGTTGCCATTATTGAGGACCTGGAGAACAGTCCAACACTGCTTCATGAAGAAAACAATTGTACAAGCATGCACGAAAAATACGTTTTAAACGGTTTACATTCAAAAAAATATTAAATTATTATTTTTAAAATTATAGAACAAGCATTGAAATCCTGAAGTTGAAATCGCAATTACATCCTTCACTTTCCAAAACGCAACATACAGGAATTTGCACATATTTAAAAATAATTTAATAACTATATCTTGCAGTGAATATTATAATAAGTTAATATTTTTTGTATGTGTTCTGTGGTTTATAAATCTTGGACCGAAAAGTAAAAGAAAAGTGACCTACCCTTCATCTTTCAGTATAGCTTCAACTTTTGTACTATGCACTCCCCATATATAAACGCTGCCATCTGCCGAACCTACTGCTACATATTGACTATCCGGACTAAGAGTCGCACGGGACCAATCACAGCCAACTTTGAATCCATCCGAACTACAGCAAGAAAATTACAGTCATAATTATTTATGTATTATCTTGATGACTATTGGCATCAGATATGATCGATATGTTATATGAAAACACTAAAGTGACATATTGGACTCGGATCAGTTTCATTTCGCCAAGACCTACATTGATGGAAGAAAACAAACGTGTACAAGAGACGGTAGCTCCACTTATGGAGCTACTCCACTTATATATTCTTGACCATACTTGGTAGGAACGGATCCGGGCGCCAATGTAGCCACCACCTAAACAATGTTTCGTTAAGACCCATTTTGATCGAAAAAATCAAATATCTATGTTGTTATGACAGTGGCTATACTTGGTCGGAACGGAATGGATCTGGACCCAATGTAGCCACGGCTTTAAAAGGGAATTTGAAACTTAAGGTTCCCTTTCGATTCGGTGTGGTCCATCGTTAAAGTAGAAGTAATGATTAAATTAATTTGAAAAAACTCGACAATCACTGTATTAAGACCGTGCTCGGTTTGGCACTTTTTTCGCCTTGAAGCTTCGTCGAACATATTCTAATGATTCGATTTGGAGCTGTTTGCAAATGCTACAGTTCCGTCCATTTCAGAAGCTTAAAACACGCGAAGTTCTTAAATGAGAGCAGATAAAGCGTTTGAAAGCGTGGTAAAACCCAAATCGAACTATCGGAGTGCATTGACGGAGCTCCAAAACGAAAAAAGTGCCAGACCGAACACGGCCTAAGTAACCCAGCTCATGGAACCCTTCTATTTTTATTGATTAAATTAAATAAACTTACCTATAAGAGGAAATAATTTGGTTCATTCGAAGATCTATTAATTTTAAAGTGTCATCTCGAACACAACTTATAAGGTAATTAGCATCTGAAATATAAAATATAACAAATTAACAATTTTTCTATTGCTAGTAATGTCTATTCTATTCTACATGTCTATTTTGAGTTCTTCAAACTAGACTTCATTTAAAATGACACGGTTATAATGATGTATTAATTTATTGATGAACGTATAATATACGTTACTATGTATTATAAAATTATAATTGAGCATAAAATATTAATATGCCGGCCGACAAGTGTTATATTTCGTAAAAAAATGGGGGCAAGCTGGAATAAATTTTATTGTATTTATTAGAGTCTCTAATTTGCACCATCTAGCGACCCTGGATTTCGCTACCATACTGGAAAAACCACGCGAAGAATGACATTTTTATGAATATTCGCGAATATCTCGATTTGAGTGCATTTTAGAGGAAAAGGTCAAGTTACTGAAAATAAAGCAGTATAAATTATCCAGAGAAAAAAATCTTTCTTCTAGTTCATTTAGCTGTTACGGAGTTACAGTATCAGAGCGCTGTATCAGTATCATATATTTAAAATTCTTTATTTATTATAAAGTATTATAATTATTTTTTATTATTATAAATTACTAGCTGGCACGGGCGGCATCCGCCGCCCTTAGCCATCTAGACCCAGAATAGATCCGAGAAGGCCATAGTTGTTCGGCCTTCGGCCTCACCGTTAGGTTAGTGTTAGTTTGTGATATTTATTTGGAAAACCAATTAAAAACAATTTAATCTTCACGTAAAGTTAAATCTTCCGCAAAGAGCTGGATCTTCCGCGAAGAGGTGGATCTGCCGTTAGGTTAGAATGTTCGGAGTGCAGTTTACCAGTTTGCAAAATTTCGTGCAGTTTACCCGGGGTGCAATTTACTACTTTTTTTTTCGGCTACCTGCAGTCGTTCGTGTAATTTACCGTTCCCGCCATCTGTTGACAGTATTTTGAATCACTGACAGTATGTCAGAATAGTTCGATTTTTGACAAATTAAATTTTTGTTTGCAAGACTTGTGATTTGATTTATCGAAAAAAGCGAAAACTGCACTCCGAACATTTTCCAGGTAAAAATAAAAATGGTAAACTGCACTCCAAACAAAAATTATTAAATTTTTTTATTAAAAAACCAATCTCCGCGTAAAGTTAATCTGCCGCAAAGAGGTGGATCTGCCGTTAGGTTAGTGTTAGTTTTTGATATTTCTTTAGAAAACCAATTAAAAACAATTTAATCTTCACGTAAAGTTAAATCTTCATGTAAAGTTAAAACTTCCGCAAAGAGGTGGATCTTCCGCGAAGAGGTAGATCTGCCGTTAGGTTAGTGTTAGTTTTTGATATTTCTTTAGAAAACCAATTAAAAACAAATAAATCTTCACGTAAAGTTAAATCTTCCGCAAAGAGGTGGATCTTCCGCGAAGAGGTGGATCTGCCGTTAGGTTAGTGTTAGTTTTTGATATTTCTTTAGAAAACCAATTAAAAACAAATTAATCTTCAGGTAAAGTTAAATCTTCCGCAAAGAGGTGGATCTTCCACGAAGAGGTGGATCTGCTGTTAGGTTAGTGTTAGTTTTTGATATTTCTTTAGAAAACCAATTAAAAACAAATAAATCTTCACGTAAAGTTAAATCTTCATGTAAAGTTCAACGTTACATTTCTTAGAGCTGTTTTACATTACACTAAATTTTTCAGGACTGAAATTTTCAGTCCTAAAAAGCCAATGCGCGCGCCGAATCAGGACACTGACAACAAGAAATTAGAATGGTCCCGTTTTACATTACACTAAATTTTTCAGTACTGAAAGTTTTAGTACTAAAAATGTAAAGACTGAATATGCGCCGCGCGCATTAGGTAAATTGTCAAATGTCAATTGGTTTGTAAGTGTTTAAAAGTAAATTTTCAGAAATCAGAGAGAAAATGTTAAGTAATTAAAATTTTGCAATTTAAAAAGGAATTACTAGAGATTCTAAAAAAACACCATTATTTTGATGTTAAAAACTTAGGAACGGTTTTCTGATACCAAGCGCAAAAAAATTGGATTTCCTAATTATTTCATTTCATAATTATTATAACATTAATTATGGCTAAAAAACTTCCCCGATTTGAAGATTTCTTGCAATCATTTTCCGAATTGGGATTTTTTACGCCTTAAGGGCTGATCGATTCCTTTTTACTAAAGAAATTAAAAAGTGTTTTGTATAAATTCAAAAAATAAAATAAAAGCGTTTATTTCTGATACATTTTAATTATTTTTAGTAAAATATAAACGTAGATACCTATTATTTATTACATCTGCAGATAAACATTTAGTATTTTTCAATTTTTCTGGTATCGGCGCATCACATAAACGTGATTTTTAATTTTAACATATCAAGAAAAAATTTACTACGAGTTACAATTTAATTTCTTCATTTTGTAAAAAAATAAATGTTCCAAAAAAAAAATCTCGTTTAAACAATAGGTGTCTTCCAATGATTTGTTCGCGTTTGTTATTTTTTTTGTAAAATTATAAGAAGCTTGTACTCTTATAAAATAAAATCTCGGGTGTGAGGGTTGATGGGATAATAAAACAACTGTTAACAATACGTACTTATATAGTAGGTATATGAAAAGATGCATTACCAACCTTTTGCCATTACCAAGAATTTTGAATTTTAAATTACGAAACTAATTTTACATCATGCGCGCGTCGAATCAGGACACTGACAACAATAAATTAGAACATGTTCTAAATTCTTGCTGTCAGCATCCTAATTCGGCGCGCGCATTGCATTTTTAGGACTAAAAATTTCAGTCCTGAAAAATTTAGTGTAATGTAAAACAGCTCTTAGTCTTCTTGCACAATTCCGGCGAGTTCTGCGACCTATATAAAGTGCTCCGTTCTTATTCGCGGCATTCTGTTCTTTGTAATTATTTGTATTATTTTGAGCGTTGAAATTACTAAATTCTAATAGATTAATTTGTTAGTGGTTTTCAATTTTTGGAATTAAAGCCGCCATCTGTTGACAGTATTTTGAATCACTGACAGTATGTCAGAATAATTTTCGAAAAATTGGCAAGGCTATCCCATTGAAAAAATAATTTAAAAATTTAAATTCGGTATAACACCTTCGGCATTGAAAATACGAAGGAATGTTATGGACGAACTATTATAGAGCGTCGCGATACGCTTCCTTTGCGTCTTAAAAATTCTTCTTAAAAAAAGAGCGCTACATTCGTCCAAAGTTTTTACACAATTTTCACTTAAATGGGTCTCTCACAAAGAAACGACGGATAATTTAGAAAAAGCAATCGGAGCTTCGGATACTATTAACGGTCTTTAATTTAGCACATGACGACGGTTGACGAAAAACGACAAATAACGGCAGCATTTGCAAATTAGTGTCGTCGTCAAAATTAAAAATCAAAATCAGAGGCGATTTCGGGCAAAATTTAAAATATGCAAAATGTGTATTTTCGTTGCGAAGTAAAGTTTTGTCGAGAAAATTTCATTCGACATTTTCGATTTATATTTGTCTCCTCGACGTATTAAAGGCAAAAATAAATTTTTAAATCTTCCGCAAAGAGGTGGATCTTCCGCGAAGAGGTGGATCTGCCGTTAGGTTAGTATTAGTTTTTGATATTTCTTTAGAAAACCAATTAAAAACAAATTAATCTTCAGGTAAAGTTAAATCTTCCGTAAAGAGGTGGATCTTCCACGAAGAGGTGGATCTGCCGTTAGGTTAGTGTGGGTTTTAAATTTTTTTTTACAAAACCAATTAAAAACAAATAAATCTTCACGTAAAGTTAAATCTTCATGTAAAGTTAAATCTTCCGCAAAGAGGTGGATCTTCCGCGAAGAGGTGGATCTGCTGTTAGGTTAGTGTTAGTTTTTGATATTTCTTTAGAAAACCAATTAAAAACAAATTAATCTTCAGGTAAAGTTAAATCTTCCGCAAAGAGGTGGATCTTCCACGAAGAGGTGTTGATATTTCTTTAGAAAACCAATTAAAAACAAATAAATCTTCACGTAAAGTTAAATCTTCATGTAAAGTTAAATCTTCCGCAAAGAGGTGGATCTTCCGCGAAGAGGTGAATCTGCCGTTAGGTTAGTGTTAGTTTTTGATATTTCTTGAGAAAACCAATTATGAAGATGAAGGTGAAGATGTTCAGGCAAAAAGGCAAAACCATTTTGAGCATTTTAGCAGTGATTCCATCAATCAGTTGCATCCGATTTTTGCCCAAGAACGGCTTTAGCTACATCGTCAGTGCTAACCAAGCGAAAAACCAGATTATTCGTGACACGGGAGTGGAAACTGTTCGAGAACTGTTCAATAATCTTAGGGTCCAAAACAGTACCAGGTGCCGAGTTTGCAAAAAAAAACTATTTAACATGTCAGGATTGGTGTTCTCCAGGTTTATTTCATTTTTGGTTCTAGAATGTACGTTGACTTTATCGAAAAACTTCCACTACTTCCTATATTTGCACATAATTCTAACATACAGCTATTTTAACCGATTTATATCAAATTGGATCATTCTCAATGTCATTGGTAAAGTTAGACAGTGAGTGTCTATGATAAGAAGAGGAGTGAGCGAGACACGGAGGTAGGTACTAGCAACTTTCGACTAACATACATAGCGGGTCTGTATACTGTTAGAGTATTTTCGAAAGCGCTGCAAATTAGGCCACCTCTAGACCTGAAATGATATTGTGAATTCGTTTTTATTAATGTTGTTGAAAGGATGTCGAGTTCCTATACGAAACATTACACATGACACAAAATTGACAAATAATCATTCGAAATTCAGTAGTAGTCAGGTATTTATGTAACATATTTTATATAAAATGTCAACCTAAGACAAAGCCTATTGAGCAGTTATTTTACTGCATTTTTCTTGTAAGAGGCTGCCATTGTGTAAAAAATAAGGGCAAGCTGGAATAAATTTTATTGTCTTTATTAAAATCTCTAAAAGGGCATACTAATTTTGCACCCTCTAGGGACTTCGAATTAGGCAACCATAGGTAAAAACATGCGCACAGTTTGGCGTCGCCCTTTAGGCACGATGCTAATTCACCGCAAGTCCGTTTCGACGTGAACTGATTCGGTGCAAACCCAATTCGGTGCAAGACCAATTCGCCGCAAGATAACTTCGACGCGAAATGATTTTACGATTAATTTTAATGTATATGCAATTAATTGATGGTGTCTTACCATACAAATTGCCGGATTTAACGTTCATTTCCTCCCGGCTAAAAGCATCAATCTACGAGTATATTATTATATCTCTATGAAACTGCTTCCACGAGCATAGCAATTCTTGTTGCTAAACATGAAACTTTTTGAAAAATAATTTTGATTTATTGCTTGATTTTATAAATATTATTTGTAAATCTCGAATTTCCTGCTTAAAAGTGGCAATAAAGGCAATAAACGAAAAGCTTTTAAAAGATTTCCTTATTTTATTAATTTGATAAAATGCTGGGTTGAATAAGACAAGTATAGGTGGTATAAAAAAAATTTGGTAACTGTTCTTACATCTTCATAAAATATTTCATTTTTGGTGTTTTCTAAAATACAATTAAATTCTTGTTATAGAAAATTAATGCATTGTTTCATAATATTAATCATAGATTAAACTTTAATTCATGTATGTAAAACTGTATACTGATATATAGCATGCCTACACTAACGATCATGGATGAATTCTTCCAATTTCCTGGTTAATTTTTGTAATTATTGTTTTTGAAATTTGTAATTTATATTGATTATTATTAATATAAATTTTACCATTAGCTTGAATATGTAATGTTTTTTTTATATAGGTGATATATTTTAAATACTGTAAACTGAAATTATTTTATTCATATTGCAATTAATAAATAACAAATTGAAATAAATTTGATTATATTAAGAATATATTATAGTGTATGTTTTTATTAACAATCAGTATAAATACCATATTTTAGAAACATCAAACAACAATCAACTGAAATTAACAAAATCAAATATGCAAAACTATAAAAACATCAAATAACAAGTGCAAAACTTAACCCGTAAGCTGGAAGAATTCGTCCATGATCGCTACTGTGGGCATCGATCCTAGAACGGATGCAGCATATCGTTGAATGCACAAACTGATTCTGTGCATCAGAAAACTCTTTACTCGGCTATCCCCTGAGACAACAATTAATAAACGGCCGATCCTATCGTCCAAATCCTTCGCGCATTATTCAATGGACCCAGTGTCTCAACGACAAAAACTGATAATTCATAGTGATCCTTTATTGATTTATATTTATTGTGTTTTAAATTCTCCGCCTTTCCCGCTGCTGAACTAGCAATATGACAAGACACACCTAAGTGGCCAAGAGCTAAGGTATCAACACAAGTCACGTCCCATACTAAGGCTCTTCCTGGATGCCATGGAACCAGCGTCACCCCGTCTGGACGTTTTCCATCGTCCAGACGTTTAATTCAGTGGGTTCAAGGATGCAAGGAATGTTTGCAGTGGCAAGGGATCGTCTAATGATTTCATTAAGAGTGGCATGTCTGGATAATCTGCCTGCACTTCGCGAGCACGAAAGGCCGTGATGACCGAATTGATCGACCGGCGCTCCGCAAAGACATGTATGATCTTGACACAATCTAGCTCCAATTCTCAGATTCACACAAATTCGGAGTGAGTCAATGTCCATATTCGTACCTAAGTTCGAAGATGGGTACGCCTCTAGCCACGCACCGGATTTCTTTTCTGAGGCAGCCAGAATGCGCGCACGGTTGATGTCTGTAGAATTATTCAGTAATGACGAGTGGATAAGTTTAACCAAAGGAATATCCCAATTTCTCAGAGAGCATGAAACAGATGGAACAACTTCAGACGGGTAAAATGTCTTCCAGGCTACAACAGCTTCTTTTAAGTAAGAAATCTCAAAATCCGCTAGGGATGGATTAAGGATAGAACCAATGAGTGTCTCAGTACTGTAAATAGAAGAAATAAAAGCTGGAAGAGCCACGTCTACCGATTTTCTAACGTCTAAACCGCTAAAACGTATTGGTAAAGAAGCTAGTATTAGAATATATTAATATTATAAATATCTAACCATGTTAATAAAAACTTACTTGAAATCCCTAATTGCAAAATACCAACTTGTGATAATTTTTAACATTACAAATTTGTTTCGATCATCTAATTCTAATGTAATGAATTAATTAGAATAAAAAATATATTGAAAAAAATGTAAATTAATTTTAGAAAATCGAATTCATAGGTTCTTTGATTTTCTTTAGCGCCATTGGTCAAGGCATATATTATGTATAGTAAATAAATTATGAATAATACTAACACAATTCTAAAAAAATATAATTTTTGTAATAAATTTATCCTATTTAAAGGTCCCTTTTGGACCAACAATCAGAATATTTTAAATTCTCGAAACGCATTCGAATTAATAACGTTTGATTTGCAACAAAAAGGTTGGCGTCTATCGAATCAGGTTTACATCAAAACGGTATTGCGCCGAATTAGTGACGCCGAAAAGTCCTAATCCCGCTATTTCCCCATATTCGGATGCTCGACTACCTCTGATGCGATAAAGCGTTGAGAGTGTTTTATTTAGTGTTTTCTGAAGAATTATAAGCTTTACACGAATTCAGAAATGCTAGGTATAAATAAATAAATAAAATGTCTTTTGAACCTATTGCTATGACCTCCCCTAACTAATTTTCAATGGCGCCAGCCCTTAATTTGCTAGCTAAAATACTCAGGTAAAATGGTTCGGTAAATATTTTTAGCTAAGGGATGCTCAACACTATTGCCCCTTCTCACTAAGCTCCGGTGATGATACGCACAAGGGTGAGTTCCTGGTAATTAAGAGGTGCTCTTTGAGTAGGTAAATTGGCTCTCTCGGGATACTTAATTGCTTTCTTTGAGTGAAAAATAAAAAGATTTCAGTAGCTTTGAAAGAAATGTTTTATATTAAACAAAATGAAATAATTGCAAATTTTCACAAATAAATGTTTACACAAATTTTTAGATCACAGATCTACCATTAATTAAATTTTACAAATAAGAACAGTTGATGCAAAAATGTTTTCAAAACAAAGAGGCTTCCTCTCTTTGTCCTGACGTGCTCGATTAGTCATAAACCAACCAAGTCTCTCGCTGTGCATTAGCGGTGTTAAATGTTTTTAAATAATATTTGTGCTTATTTAAAGCTTAACCTTGAATAATTAAATAATAAAATTTGAATGAAGAACCTTCCAATTAGGGTAATGAAGAATGCCCTTTCCTAAAAGTCTTTTCCCAAATCCTATATTTTACACGCTTATGGCAAAAGTTTATAATAAATAAAAGAAATAATAAAATTCACTGTACCTTTTCACATTGACAAGTTGGAATTTTAAATTTAAAAATGATATTGTGTGTGCCCTGCTTTAGTTAGTAAACATTTGGAGCCTTTATTAAACATTTTGAATCGTAGCACTATGTTTATCAAGACAATTTTGTTTGTTATGTATTTATTCCTAAAATTTGGTACCACAATTTTTGAACATCCTGTATACATCAACAAAATATACAAGATGAAAATGTATTTGATTGATGTTGAGTAAATTAATATTTGATATAGGTACATAACATACGTAAGTATTTCTTGAATTGAGAGCACGAATTATCAATCAAACTCCGACGTGAGTCGCACTAGCTCCGATTAATTTGTTTCGTCGGCATTTGAGTAATGCGAAATACGCAATAAAGGCTAGTTTAAAGTGAAAATGCTCACACTGCGATCTTATTAAATAATCGCTTACGAATAGAGGTAAAGATTAGTAATTATAAAAATCATATTATGTGCTTCAATTTTAATCATCCCTCATCATTGTGTCGGTCTTTCATAACAGTTTCATAACCAACTTCTTCTGTTCCATTATAATCTACACCTCCATTATTGTGTTAGCCTTCTTCCTATTGCACAATTGTTAAATTTAGAATGTCGATAAATATCCATTAATAACTAATATTGCTATGGCAATGGTTCGAATAATATGTAAAACTGGCTCTAGTTCATTCGTGTGTGACTGTTGCAGTAATCGAATTGCCGAATTTATACAAAACCTTCAATCAAATATCGCTAAGCGATCAAATCATAGCCTGCAATATGATTGCATTTACCCACTGACTTTGAAATATCTGGCAAATATGGTCCAAAGCGACCAGTCACACATGAATGATTACACTTCAATGTAATTTTTATATTACAATTTTCCAAAATTAGGAATGTGACAAAATACGGAGAAAACTTTGAAAACTTAGATTTAGACTGATGTAACTGTACTGAGTTGCTCGTCGGTTATTTTGCAGCTGTGGTACTTGCTGGACGATGGTATTCTCGACGTGCTCCGCTACTTTGTTGTTGATTATAAATATCCATACGCCAGCATAATATCATGCTAAAAACAAAAAAACTATTTTCCGCAATACTCCACGTCAAAACTGGACGTAGCAAAATTTTAACCCTTCAGCTCCCAATGACAGCGTTGGAACGACTACCTTGATCTTTCTTCCTTGCACGTTTTGTTCCAATTTCTAAAGTCAATTTCCTCATGAAATATTCGGGTTGGTAAGATGTTCTTCAAATGTTTTAATTTTATTAAACTTTAACCGACCAAACCATTTCCGCACATCTTAAAAACAAAATTCATATTTACAACAAACATGATGGCGGCAAATTGAAATTTATCAGCACTAAATTGATTCAAACTTTATAACCATTTCGCTGGTTTCCGCGAATGTTAAATGGATTAAATGGCGTCGTGCATCATTTAGGTCATTAACAAACAATAAAAAGTATATGAGCGAAAGAAAAACATACAAAAATGCGTTATGGATATTTTAGTAACTCGTAACTTTTTGTCATTTTCTTAGAACGCGTTCTGAGCAAATGACAATATTATGTGTGAATTCGGCGATTGAGTACATTATACAAAAAATATTCTGGCAGGAACAGTATCAATCTGCATAAATTATATAATAACTATGTAATAAAAAAAATTCGATACACAATTTCTTTTTCAATGGTAACTTCCATAACAAGTTATTATGCTATAGTTTATACTGGTTTATACCTAACATTCTTTCATTTATATAGTAAATGTTGCCTATATAGCGGGCTGAAATAAACGTTAACTAAACTCAATATTATAAGATATCGACTAATATAATTTAGTTAATATTGTCATCTCGAAAGTTTCAATTCGTATTTATAAAACTAATTATCAATTAAATTTTAACAATATTTTGTCAAAATTCATTCTTCATTATCGGCCCATTACAGCAAGTTTTCAGATACCTTCAACTAAAGTGTCAAAAATGTTATTATTTTGGCTACTTTTTAGATTACAATCAGATGCAGTTTAGCCAAAAATTGAAAAATCTAAAAATCATAAGAACATATTATTCTGTGATCTATCGTACTTGAATTGAAAATAATTATAGTTTTTTTTCAAACTATGTAAAAGTTCCGCTTTTTGAAATTGATTTCAGTTGCGAAAGTAGCTGTTTCCCAAAACACGAGGAAGTAAATAACTACCCTATCCATGGACCGAAAAGTAGGTAGTAATCAGATATGAAAAATTTAGGTATCAATTTTTTCTTTGAATTTTTTACACTTACAATTTCTAATTTCTATTTTGTAAGGTATAATTCAAGAATTAATCGATGAAGAAACTTTAACACAACTTATAAAAGGAAAATTTTGAAGTAAATGTCAAAAAAAGTTTGCAATTTTGTTCATTTAACTTTTTTCTTATAATCCAATCTATTGTTATATTGCCATATGTTCACTTTTGATTTCAAGTTATTTGATAAAATATCTAAATAATAGTTTTACATTGTAGGTTAGGATAATAAATTAAACTTTAAAAACAAAATATTTAAATAAACGTGAAAATATTTTTTTATTTTAACATGAGCTTACAGCAGTGTATACTGCCATAAAAATCACTATAAATGTAGGTATTTGTTTAATGAATCTCTGAAGATATGTTATACACTGCTGAAAGTTCATGTAAAAAAAAATAATTTCACATTTCATGAACTATTTTGTTTTAGAGTTCATTTATTATTAATTTTCAATAGTTAAAAAACCAAATATGTAAGTAGGTTAGGATACTTAAAAATTAAGATGTGAGATGTGATCGACTGATTTTCGAAACCGCATCCGCGTTTGATATTTTCAGTATCATCAATACTTTTCCAGCAATGTCTAACCCTCTATAATTCTCAAATTAAAATTGATCGGAACCGTATGAAATATTCTGTAACCCCTAGCACTAATCTTTTCGCGTCAAAAAGTACTCAACCCTGTCTGCCATATATAAAAGGCCACGTTCGGCCTAGCACTTTTTGCGTTTTGAAGCTCCGTCGAACGCATTCTAATAGTTCGATTTGGAGCTTTTACACCCTTTCAAATGTGGTTTCTATCAATTTCGGAAGCGTATAGCACGCAAAATTCTTAAATGATTGCAGATAAAATGTTTGGAAGTGCAAAAATCCTCAAAATCGAACTTTCAGAATGGTTTGACGGAGCTTCAAAGTGAAAAAAAGTGCCACACCGAATGTGGCCCAAAGTAATGCGAATTAAAAAGGTTTATTATATAAAATAGGTAATAAATACCACCCGTTTTATCAAAAATAATTTTATTTTCCCAATATTTTGGAGTTATGTAATAAATTATAAATAAAAATTCGTTTTTTTCTCCAAATTCCTTTGTAATTAAATTTCGAGACGAATTTAATTAGAATTTAATTTTGAATTACGAAATTCGAAAATTAAACATTCCAATTTTAAATAAATTATGAATTCCAGTAATTATAATGAAATTATTTAAAAAGATCTTACCTCTAGAAAGCGCCAATGATGTGATTTTACCCTGCAACAAAATTTCATTCGCGTTTGAATCAGTTCGTGAATCCCAAAACCGAATTCGCTTATCATAATGTCCGCTGATAATAGTAGCACCTGCTCCTTCTGTGGTAACAAGATCGTTACAACTGGATCCGGCAAATTTCGTTTCGATACCTGAAAATATTATATAATGTTTTGACTTTAAAAATATTAACAAATTATTGAAAGGCCTAATGCAAAACACAATATTTTTTTTAAGAAAAAAAAAACAAAATACGCATTAGGACTTTCAAGTAAGTGTTCATTAACTTGGTACTATTTTTAAATGAATAATTTTATATATTCGTATAAACACAATATTTTTTTTGAAAGTGAAGAAACAAAATCAACAAAGATTTACGAACAATTGATTATTTAGACAAAATTCATACATAAAGTATGATTTGACGGAACGATTGTTGTTGTTGCGCTTAATGTTTTAGTAAAATGTACATACATACTATAAGATGTTTGCTACTCGAATAACGTTACCGCTTGCTAATGCGTGTCTGACGAGTTGAGTCCCATTTATGAGGTGACAACGAAACCGCTCATCTTTCGATGAGCTATCTATGTGTTTACAGCTTACACAGATGGTACTAATCATGTTCGCTTATGCTTAAGCTTTGGATGTATTTGCAAAAAGTTGTGTATTCGGCTAACATGCCGTCTCAATCAACTAATACACCAAATCATACTTTATGTATGAATTTTGTCTACATAAATAATTTTATTATTAAAATATTTTTGAAATTAATTAACTTTTTAAAAATTAAAGTTAGTAAACTCACAATATTTATTAATGTTATAGAATATTATTCATAATTATTTGCATATTATAATCATCTGATAAGATTAAATAAAAACGAAACACGCGTCATGGTTTATACCTATACAAACCATTAGATCTGCAATAAATATTATAAGATTACTAATTTGAAATTTTAAAAAGTTATACTTCATTTAATTAAAACTATATAAATTATTAGCTTGTAAAATTAATATAAAATTAATTAATGAATATGCATTAGATGGTTCTCTTTTAAGATATTGAAAATATCAAAATGTTAATGTAGTACCTACATATATTATTTTTTATAAAATTGAAATACAAAAGTTAACAAGCCAAGCAAACACAATAAATTTAAAATATCCGAAGATAAAAACACGATATATGTACGTAAGTACCTAATATTTATTTGTTAATAATGAGAATTTATGATTACCTTCTGATATGAGCAAAGCTCGTCAGTTTTTCTTCGGCATTTAAAATGTGCAAAAAGGGGAAGAAAACACAATAGTTATTTATGAATATTATGATGATAAGATGTTGAATAGGTTTAGCAAGATGATGTGCTGAAAAAATGTTCCTAAATTTGGATTCTAACCGTGGCGTATTAGCTGTGAATAAGGACGCTAAATCACTGCGCTACAGAGGCGATTACTTTATGTTGCGCTGAACTTGTATATTTCGAATCAGAAATATAGGACCGCTATAGAGGATTCCATTGGTCCTATTACTTCGATAACTTTGTATCAAATTTATCGAAGACTTAGGAACGATGGATTCACAAATCTGGGGCATAATAAGTTTCGTTGGAACAGATCTTTTTATTTTTGTACCACACTCCATATTAGGAATAAGAATAGTAAATTATACTAAATTCTACATAAACTTACAAGCTCTACTGCGTAAATCCCAAATTTTTAGTGTTCGATCGTAACTTCCAGTAACTACTTTTGATGATTCTCCCAGAAATTTTCCGGCCATGACTTTTCCAGAATGTCCAGTTAGTGTATGCTAAAACAAAAACCATCCATGAATAATATTATACATTTTAATTTTGCTAAAACATGTTTTTGTTATAAATATATTCATACTCATTCATACATCGGTTTTTGACGTTCTACGCCGTCTTCCGATTTCCCTGTCTGTGCTCGCTGCGTGTTGAAACTGTGTGACGAGCACAGAGGACTTACAGCTTAACGTGGATTCCGAACCACGGGAATAGACGATTTTTACATCGTCTACTCCGACCAGGGAAGTCTTTGAGCCATATTTAATGTTACCTGTGGCCAGCAGATAGACATTTGGTGAGCGAAAAATCCTTTTATAGATAGCACCTCACAGGATTTGAACCTATGAATCTCGGCATGAGAAGTTAACCGCTAACGCTAACCGCTCAGCCATTCGCCCACCTTTTTGTTATACTATATAAGTATAATAAATATATATACATATTATAAATACTTGATTTTTTAACTATTGAGAATTAATAATTAATTAAAGGTGATTATATTTTTTTATTTTAACATACGAGCTTTCAGCAGTGTATACTGCTATCATCAGATGTTTATTATAATATTTAATGTTTTTTCCATGTCCTTGTTTAATGAACATTTGATGATAGCAGTATACACTGCTGAAAACTAAACATGGTTTCTTCCTACTTTTATTTTTCAAGTAAATTTTTTTATTGAAACTTTTTAAATCATACCACTTAAAAAGAATAGGTACAGTACAGATAATTATATACAATTTTCTAAGTATTTATTTTGTTAGTCAATATGTGGGAGGGCAGCGCCATCATCAAAACCGAGCCATCTTGCAACGGGCTTAAAGCGGTGCCGTGTGCCGCGGATGCACATGCTAGTTGCACGTATTATGGCAACACCAATTCTAGCTCTAAGCCAGCCCAGTATGGTGCTTAGGGAGCAGTTCCAACGTTCAGATATGGCCTCTCCCATATGCCTAATGAAGGAAGACATTTGGGGTGCAAAGACACCATCGACTGATGTTACAAGTGGGGTGAAAGTAGCATGTCGCATTTCACAGGCGTTGGAGTATTTTCTCTTCTTTTCGTCTTCAGCTGATCTTAGGACGGATGTAACAGGACGTGAGAGGTATGAGGGAGCGTCGGTGTCAACAACACGGATATCGAATAACGCCTCCCTCTGAGCATCCCATACACCCCGGCAGGATAGGTCTGCACGCAGTCCACCGTCATTTTCGGAAATGATCGGCTCTTTTGTCACATTGCCCCAGGCGTGTTGGCAGAGCTCACAAAGAAGATCTCTGATCTCATTGTGTCGCCGTGTGATTAGGCCTCCGGTTTTACAGCAGAGCGCGTGATCAATGTTGAAATTGCTGTTACCACAGCCGTCACATGACTGTGGCATGCAGTTGGGTATTCTATGGTAACGAATTGATAACGCATCACTGAATTCTAATGGGGATAAATCAAAGTGATCTTTTTTTGTAGGGATAACAGAGAGCCAATTTGAGGATTTCGTTTTCATCTTGGATGCGATGGATCTTTCAAATGCCCTTTTCTTGTTTGCACTGAATTTTGCTAGGGTAGTTTCTAAGAATTTATCATCAAGAGCTTCTTTTTCTTTGCGGCCCTCTTTGCGTGCGTCTTTTAGAGATGTATTATGGTCAGACAGGATAATCTGTTTTTTTTCTAATAGGGCTATAGTGAGAGCTATGCAGCCTTTCTTGGAAATTTCATAGCTTAAATTAGTGGCTTTAAATGGGTCAGAAATTGCCAATCCACCTTTCTGTACAGGTAAGGAGATTAGGTCCGCTTCTATGGGAGAGACGTCGCTGCCAAAGAGCGCCGGTAGGAAGGTAGTGCGTAATGCATGTGTCAGTGGTTCAAAAAATTCATGGGAGTTTTTTAAGACTCGTAATAGGAATGACCATTGGAACTGAATTGCTTTGGTGAGGGCAGTGTAGGCAGCTTGAGGGGAGTCTTTGCATATTTGTGATATTTTTTCTACGGTGGAAACGAATCTGTTTACATTATTTTTTATAAAGTCATCTTTTCCTTCACCGATGTAGCTTCCTAAAAAGCGAGATCCAGTAACTATTGTTAGATTGGTCCCCTTGAAAATCTGGTGAGCTGTTTGTTTATCAGCATCAGCTACAATAAGCAGTGTTTTCTTGGCTTGCGGAAAGTATCCATAGGATGGTCCTATGATATTTATTTTATCCCACCAAATGCGTAAGCTTTTGAAGTCACCTTGGGCTGAAGAATCATCTGCATACCAAGATTGAATAGTGCTTTGTTCTTCTTTCATTTTATTTATGATAGGTAATGTTGCAAGAGCATAGAGCGGCATGGCTAGTGGGTCTCCCTGAGTTACCCCTTCTTTGCTGTAAAGTCTCATGTCAGAGTCACGAATAATAAGTTCCGCATGACCGTTATAAGTATTATATAAGAAACGAGCACAATGAGGCCAATATATTCTTGCTTGCCAGAGAGCCAATTGTCTATTGACGGCATTGAATGCGTTGTTTGCATCAACAAGGAGCATTCCCCAGTTTGATCCGGGGATACATTTATTTTGATAGAGGTCATTCATTGCATGTATTGCACCTTCGATACCGCTACTAAGGCCACTGCAAAGTTGTGACTGGCCGCATGCTTCTGTAACTTCGGAGCCGGTGGCGAGAATCATGCATTTTGATAAGATTCTTCGTAGGCATTCGCCTATGCCAATCGGTCTCACACCTGGGCATTTGTCTAAAGCTACGAGGCGGCTTGACATTAGTGCTTGTATTTGATTCCATGGGATGTATTCATTACTTAATTTCATGGTTAGTTGTGCTATTGAATTTCTAAGGTGTAGGCTTGCGTTGCCAAATCTTAAGAGGTACTCCTTCCAATTTTCAGAAGAGGTACCTGTTGGGCCACCACCACCATGTAACTTTCTGGCAACGTGTTCCACGTGAATGCTGGTTATGTCGACCTCTAGTAGTGGCGGCATTTCCGTGATTTCATCTGGAAGGGTAAATAAATCAATATTGGGCGTTTTAGGACATGGGTGTTTATCTTTCAAGGCATCGCCAACAGTTTTACCGGTAGCATCAATTTCATCATTGGTATTAAGTATTTTACTGGTGTCTTTTGTCAGCAGCCAGTTTACGGCATCGCGTATTTTGCCTCTTAAGATTAGGCGTGTGAATGTTTGAGTTACATGGTCATTATGTTTCTTTCGATTGTGGGAATTACGAAGAGTTTTGTCTGATTTGATTGATTCGGTTAGAAGAATTTCATAATGTTCATCTGCCCATAACTTTAGGCGACGCTCAAGTAAGCGGCTTATGTCTTTCGCTTGTTTAACATTCTTGTCTCTTTGTAGCATTACTGTAATAAAAATTAATACTCGTTCTGAAGGGTATTGGGAATTGGTTAGCAGTTCTATTTCATCAGCGAGCGTATGAACGAATTTCCTGCTGATGGTATTGGAGGAAGGGAGATCGTAGAGCTTGCCACGGAGAGTACATACTTTGTTCCAGCGTGTTTGCCAGATGCCACATTTCAAACCTGTGTCATTGAGGAACAGTGACCCAAAAGCTTCTTCAAGAGGAGATACTTGTATTGGTCTTTGTGGTGGAGATGCTCGTGTGGAATCTTGTGCTTGTGACGAGCAGTCGGCACTGTGAGCGCAACGTATGTGACGTTGTAGACCTTTCTTTTTAAAGGTTTTGGAGCAGGTCGGGCATAATACCATGTCTATATTTTCTTCTTGATTTGTCAGATTGTTGCGTGTGATATCCATTGTGCCAGTTTTAAAGTGACAAATCTATCTTGTGCGTATTAAACATTCAGTCCAAACATAAAATAAAACATTAAAACATTGAATTTGGTAAATGCATCAAAAATATTACGATGTAAATATGTCAAAACGGAATTTTATTATGGAATGTCAAATATGGCAATGTCAAATATCTTTATAATTGATGATATTGTGTGCCTTCCGGTAGTAATTCTTCGGGAACCTCACTATTACTAAATAACTTCGACTCGATTATCACTTCCAACAACAAGTTATTCCGAAATTCACAAAATTTCCTATCAACTGGGAACAAATTTTATAGAGACGACTTTTTACACGTCTAATGTCGTTTTTCAAAATACCAATATTCAAAGTCACAATATCTATGCGTAACGCATCCGCGATCGATTAATTTCTTGCCAACTTAAAATGAGTGAGGCAAAAGGCCGAATAAATACGATCTTTACCTAAAAAGGTTATGACTGAGAAATTTCCAACAGCCAAATTCGGTTAGTCTATTCCAGGGTTTCTCAAACTTATGGCCCCACGTACCCCCGTTCAAGTTCCCAAATGACTGCGAACCCCTACCCCCCCCCCCAAAAAAAAAGAAAATCTAGCTGTATAAAGAAAATAAGGTTTTATATTTTAAATAGGTATTATGTTAATATTAATGTGATGGGTGGGCTTGTTTCTTGTCGCAAATTGAGTCGATTTTAGGAGCAATTTTGGACAAACTTTAATTTTAATTCTGACTCAACATCAAGTCCATTTCTGTACTTGGTTTTTAACATGACCAGGTGTGAAACCCACTCTCATATAAATAAGTTGTTGCGAACGGGAAGAGGAAATTCATCGCTTTGCGTGAGAGTTAGGGATATTCTTCCTGTCTAGCTGCCCAAAGCTATCCAGCCGCCATTACATAAATCTTGTCGAACCCCCTACCATCAAATGGCGAACCCCTAGGGGTTCGCGAACCCCACTTTAAGAAACCCTGGTCTATTCAATAGATATTTATGTAATCTATCACATTCGAATGACCGATGTACATAGGATTATAAGTTGGATGTTGGAGTATGAAGTTTTGTACATACTGATAAAACATATTTTAATATTAATTTAGTTTAATAAATTTATTCTATATTCTTTTAAAGTTGCCCTAAAAATCAAAAGAATAATAGCACTTGCATAATGAAGAAGTATTCATTTACACCGTTACGTTATAGTATATTGTTCCAATAATGCATTAGTATTATTATGTGCTGGTAGCGTGTGAACTGCACGAACACGAAATGGTATTATACTCACCTACGCAGAAAATATTACCTATCTACAATGCGACAACTACATACATAGGTAGTACTATAACTCAAATTTTTACGTTAACAATTTTAAGAACATCATTAAAAACTTAAAAAGATCTTTTTATCTTATATCTTTAAAAATTAACATTTTAAATTCAAGATTTTTAATAATATTAACACAGAACCTTTTTAAATTGTCTTGGATGTAATTAAAAATATTTTACGCTTTGTGATTTACTATCCCGCATGTCCTATAATAGCTGTCAATGTAGTGGGCACCTAATAGCAAAACTAGCATAGTCGGTTCTATCTGATTTTTCTGTGTGGTTTGGATTCCACGCAAAACTTGGCTCATCTCGTGGTTGATGCTATTGAAAGCATAATATACAACTCATTTTTGAAAATATGTGGTTGTCAAGTTTAGAAAAAAGATTTGATTATTATATAACAATGGCAAAATTAAAAATAATAACTTAAGGCAGTAAGATTTTGCAAAAAATAAATTACATTTTTTTACTTTAATAATTATTGTTTCAAAAGTAATAAATATCTCGTCAGTTCAATCATTAAACACAAAAAAATACTTGCGGTTCAAGTTCTATAATTTATGATCAAATAAATTTTTGAAACTTTTTTAAACTTATACGTAGTACGTAATCTTAAATTATATTTTACATTGTATAAAATGATTATGTGGTATCAATAATTCTCACACCACATTGAAATAGTTTTGTTGCCTTTGAGCATCTGTCTGCACTGATTGTTTATTTTAGTTGTTATTTGTTATTAGATATTGTTCTTATTTCAAACATATTTTACCATACAGTGAATGAAATACGCATATAAATAATAGTAGACTATATGGCCATGTGGTGGTATAAAGTATCTCATGTAAAGGTTAGCGACCGAATACAGACAACGATAATATTAATATTATTCTTAGACACAGAGTATGTTATCTATATGGGTACTGCACTATGTATGTATAGTAAGGCACTTTCACATTGTAAGTAAATTATAAAATTCCGTGAAGACAATACATAATTTCCCTATGGTAGGTACTAATTAAACAACAACGTTGAAAAATTTGTTTATAAAAGTAACAAGCAATAGTACCTACTAATTACTTAAGCGAACTTTAATTAAAATAATAACTAGACAACATACATATTAAAATGTAAGTATTTATACTAGACCAACTAAACTTTAAATTTACTACCTATATCAATTCAATACAATATGAAACATACCTTAGTATACACATGAAGAATGGATTTATTAAATGGATCTGTTTGGTATAATAAAGAATTTTTTAATTAATTGCAGATTTAATTTTGTTGTTAAATTTATGCCGCACCTTGTACTTTTCCAATTTGATGCAAATACATAAACAGGTGGGTTTGAATTAATTGCATTCATAGTAACTTATGAGGGTCAATTTTTGTGTTGATAATTTTATTGAAAGTTTTCCGGCAGTATCGAATTTAGTTGATATCCTCATAATTGGTATACCGTTTTTTAGAGGAGAGAAAATCTCTTTTGATTTATTAATATCGCTGCTGCTTTTAATATTTTTTTGCAACTTTTGGTTTGATCCATTAACGCATTGACCTCAACTGTACATAAATTTTCGTGAGTTTTACTTAATCTATTAGTTGTCCTAATTGAATAATTTTCTTCAACACCTATTAAAGGCATGCACATTGAAGAATAGTTGTAGATCTTTCACTACTTTTATTATTGAACAAAGCTGTTTGAGTTAGTAGAAAAAAGTGAGTTACTCCAGTTTCACCATAACAACGTGGACAATACATTTTTATACACTTTGTTAATCTTGTGTATTACTATGAAATATAACATAATTATTTTTTCCTAAATTTCCATGAAAAGTTATCATTTGCTTATTCGTTCCCCAAATCTCAGATTTCTAATCATTGCAGTGAAAAAGATAAGCGCCTGAAAGAATTTCGTCAAACTGTAATCAAACAATTTTTAATTCGGGTAGGCCTAGAATTTTTTTGTTAGAAACTAAACGGCCTCAAAATAAAGAGGTATTTTATATTATAACTAACGCGATACAGTGAGACTGCTTCAATAAAGGAACCCAAAAGTGATCAAAGTGGTAAAAGAACGGATCAGAAAAAAACGTTAGCGCTCAGAACGAAAATAGCCCTGGCCACTCAGAATTTTTCAAATTTCTGTATTTTATGTCAGCATTATTTTGCCAAACATTTCAATTTTTACCTTTACAATGGCTAATATTATGTAAGGGGATGTATCCTGTATACACAAGTGATTTGGGCATACATCAGATATTGTCGATAGCTTTTAAATCTAACGAATTGTCTCGCCATGGGAGTACGGGGGATATTCTTCGATGACAGGAGTTTTGTGACTGATTTGGCTCTGAGGCATGGAGTTCCATCTTACAAATACGGATCCCGAGATTCCCAAGTTCCTAAAAGCCGCGTAATAAGGAAATAAAATGTTATTTACATGTTAAATGTTATTAGTAAATTTAATCCCACAGTGTCATTTAAACCCAAGACCTCATAATATTTACTTATTGACTCATCACTCTTCCACTGGCTAAGTTTTATCTTACGTTAGAATTATTTATCGTTTCTTTGTAAGAAATTGCGTCGTTATCGGTTTGCATTCAGATATTTTTATCGGCGTATAGGCGTTGAATATCGCCAGAGCTCTTATACATAATGTACTGTTTTTTATAATTATACATCCATCAATGTCACCGTTTGTAATGCGATACTTTAATAGCCTCTCCAATTTATATACTCTAAATTTTTAGTTGTTTATTTCAATTTTCCTTTTCGGCTATTTTTTTTCGGCTGTTAGTAGGATTGCATAAAATAGTATACATAACTTGAGACAAAAGCGCCTCTCAATGTCTGATGCAAATGGGATTCCCTTGGCAGAGAGGGAAGCTGGCGCTTCCCCCGCTGCCGCGTGAATCCCCGTCGCACGCGAGATTAAATGGCTAGATTTTGTCTCACGTTATGTAATAGTACTATTATAACATCATCGTACTGTTTTGCATTCATTATTCCGTTAACAGAGTACACTGGACCGGGCCGTTCATTCGTAATAATAGAACCAAAACATTACTCCTTGGGGATGTTTCACAGTTTTCACTACGTAATCTGAATCAAATCGCTCTAAAAGCCTGCTTCTTCCAAATTGAACATAAAGTAATTTGGGAAAATTTAATGATGTCATGAATCATAATACAGTTGGGCTCAAATAAATTGGCACTTGCGTCATTAATGAAAATAGTATGAATTAAGCTTAAAATCATTAGTTATATAAGGGCATTTTAAAATGCACATTTTCTTTTTATTTTAATATAACTTTCTCTCTTCACTACAATTTAAATTATCTGTCAATTTCATAACGTTGGGTTATGTCAATGGTTATGTAATAAAAATCTTTATAAGGGACCCTTATTATAAACGCCCATTCATGAAATTATAATTTACCGATTATTAAATAAAACTTTCGACACGAAAAATGTTAACAACAAAGAAATATTTTAAATAAATGAACTGCACATTTATTCAACTGTTCACCTCCAAATTATACTCGGTGAATTCAATTTCAATACGTGAGTCAATTAAATTTTTTGTTTCAATGTATAGTAAAAGTTATGTATTATTAATGTGCAATGTTGGTAACTTATGACTTTTATTGGTCTTTACCAAATTTGCAAAACATGCAAATATTTTTCGTCTCTTTTAAATAAACCTCAACGACGTCTTAAATTATATGCAGGATATATTTTCTTAATCAGAAATTCTTGAGGTAGTGCTGTGTTTTAAGCTACCAGGTCGATGCAAAACATTGAATTTCTTACTCGTACTTAAATTGCACATAGCATTTGACCTCATTAAAATATAAAAGATAAGAAAGATAAACAAATTTAGCAATTTCTCTAAATTATGAACAAATAAAGATCTTTAAGCATTGGTAAATGACATTAAAAGCTGTAAAATGATTTCACAGAGGTTTTTGTCACCTCAGAATTTAGTAATAAAGGATTGTTTAGGTAAAAAATGATAAAATTGCTGTGAATGTTATCACAAATGAACATAACCTCAATTGTACTGTGCAAAAATGAAATTTATTCCATGAATAACAATTATTGTGTGAAACCAATTATATGAAAACTTGTTAAATAATCTACTCAGGTGAAGTAGGGGATTGCTAAGTAAGACGTGCGATATTGGCATGCCAGCAACACTAGTTTGGGAAAGCACTCGGATGGGTGACCCACAAAAATCACAAAGCGGGAGTTCGAAAGTTATCAACGCCATCAACAAGAAGCAAAGTAGTGAAACGCAGTGATGTGTACGCGCAGTTAAATTGTGTTAGTGCGCAGGTCTTTTTCTCATGCAGTTGGATATTTAAACACCAGGTATTTGAAAAACTTTATTATTTGAAAATTTGTATTTTTGTCTTCAACATTTTAAAATAGGACGTGACTAAGTAGTAGCACTATCCTCGTCAACGAAATTCAATAAACATTTTTGCGATTATTTAATTTTGTAAACAACATTTAATTTATGAACAATTTAAAACTGCTACTGGAAAGCAGAAGGTTTTGAATTTATTCAAACCACCAAGAAGAAGGAAGGAAATTTGGATGTATTGATTTGATTTATTTGATATTTAACATTGTCATTATTTTTCAGATAAGAATTTATCTGAAAATTTCTGTGTTCGCTAGCGATTTGATTGAATTTATTTTCATAAATATAAAACTAATTTTTGATTCAAACAATCTTTTATTCATCGTCACTAGTAAGTAACACTAAGGATTACTAAGCTTAAAGATTACATCAACGAAGGCAAATTTGTTCATCTCAATTATCATAACGTCGACGATTCAAGTCAACAAAATTTATTTAAACTTCAATAAGCATCTCAAAATTCAACGAATCCACCACACCTTGAGTGAATCTCAACGATTGAGCTAGATAAATGGGACAAGTGTAGTGAATTTCTGAGTAAATTTGCACCCTCTGAAGACTTCATTTTATTTTTATAAATTTACTTTCATTCAGAAAGTTGGCGCCCAACACTAACCCGGGGTGTGCAAATTTGAGAGGAATTACACAGCAGTAGGTACCAATTTATTTAAACCCAACTTTATGTTGGATTAGGGCATTCACTAATATAAATAACAGTTTCCCAAACTCAGAAAAATAATTCCGTTGATTCAACAAAAATAACTCAATAAAAAAATATTATTCAATCAATACCCCCATGAAATAAAAGCGAATGAGTATTATATGTGTGACCATCCAAATGTGACGAAAAAAACGTGCGTGCAAATCGAAGAAAGTAAGTAAAGGTGCGCCCAAATTCAATCAAAAACGTGAAGATAATAGTGAAATTAAATGCAAGCAATTGTAGGTAAACGAGCATTGTAAAATTTGTAATTTTGTAATAAAATCGAATTCTACTTCTACTTTTATTAAGAAGTCTCCCTCTTAATATAGGTTCAGGACCTGTTCTTTACTAATTTTTTTAATTAGTTCTATGAGCATTTTTAGTTTTTACATCTCAGGTAGCTTGCTAGGCTTGGCTTGCCTTTCGATGTGCCTGCACCCTGTTTTTTATTGTTATGATGGCAAATCATTAACACATGGGGACCGACGGCTATACGTGCCCTTCGAAAGCACGGAAGACGGTCAAGAAATTTTTAGAATTACCCGGAGTCGAACCGGGGAGCTTTGCATCAGCAGTTGATCTCGGTAACATTCAGGCCATGACCGTTGATTCGATAAAAATCGAATCATCAAAATAAATTATCGGCAACGACCGAAACAAAGATATTTCTGCAAATTAGGTTGATGTGAAACAAGGACAACTTCGGTTGAATTTGATTAAAAAAGGGCTTAAAATAAATGCTGCATGCTGCATAGAAAACGTTTTACAACCAAGTTTACAAAAAATGTCTGGGAAAGATTGCTTTCAACAGTATGGATACCCTCTCACATACTGCGAACATCGTTCAGGATCGGTGCCGATAAAATTGTTTGGTTACAATATTTTACATGCTATCGAAACTTAATGATTGCAAATTGAACAATTTGGCTGAACAAAACAGGGTTGTAGAGAAGATTTGAGATGAATTGCCAATGAAATTTGTGCGTGTCGCTTGCGATTCTTTTAAAAAATGATTGAAACTGAGAAAAATTTTAAAGGTGGTTGAGTCAAAAACATTTGTTGTAACTGGAAGCTCATAGATAATATCCAAAATACTGATTTCGAGATATAATCGATTTTGTATAGCAACTTACTGAAAGCTTTCACGAAAAAATTATTCGAAGGTTATCATAAGTTCAGCTTTGCAATATATTATACCGGGTGACCGGCCGAAAACTGAACATAGGGAAATAACATGGGAAATTGATTTTTTCTAAATTCCTGCTTCCCATTATAACTGATATGAATAAAAATAATACCAAATTAAAGAGATTTTTTTCCGCGCCTAAAGATACCAAACACTTAATATTTTGTTTTTTAATTATTGTTAAAAAGTCGATAGTAAAATTAAGAAATAGCGCTTCTTAAAAAATATTAGCGGGCTGGGTCGTTGCATTACGTCTAATGTGCCGCATTGCTATTGTTTTTAAACTTTTTAAATTTGTTTTTATTTAAAAAATAATAAGAACGCAATTTGAATATTATTTTATCAGCCTGCTAATATTTTTTTAAGAAGCGCTATTTCTTAATTTTACTATCGACTTTTTAACAATAATTAAAAAACAAAATATTAAGTGTTTGGTATCTTTAGGCGCGGAAAAAAAATCTCTTTAATTTGGTATTTTTTTATTCATATCAGTTATAATGGGAAGCAGGAATTTAGAAAAAATCAATTTCCCATGTTATTTCCCTATGTTCAGTTTTCGGCCGGTCACCCGGTATAGGTATAAGTGTATAAATGTAAATTTAAATTTAACTTATTTATTAATGGATAAAAAAAAATTGTTTTGCAAGAAATATATTGCAAACATAATCTAAGTCCGCGAATTTGAGTAACATTTGGAAAAAATGAATAAATAATACTGTTCAACATTATCACGTCTATTGTTTTTCTCCCAATAGTATTTATATAATTTACTTTCGTACGTCATCCTCTTGATGTATTCGTCACATCTAAATTATATTCATTGCAAATTTTTAAAATAAATACAGAAACGTAATTATTCGTTTAATGCACGAGTAATTTTTGCATCAAGTGATAATTACCATTTAATACGCAGTCGCAGCAGGATTTGTTGAGTTTGCAATATTAATATTAGTGGACTTAATACGTGATTTTTGATATACTATATCTCAAAACATTTAATATAATTTCAGATTACTTTCGTCGTAAATGGCGTAGATCTCGATTTTCGTAAACTTCGTAGAATTTTTAGTTTACGAAATCTACGCATTCGTAGATGTTGGCTGTGGTTGGTAGCAGTTTCGTAGATGTGGTACATATACAAAACATAACCTGATTTGAAGCTTATATATAGTAGTTTCGCTTATATAGTAAATAATTAACAAAAATTCCAATACAAACATAAACTGTCAAATAAACATAACCTCAAATAATCTACAAATACAAGTACGAAAGAATTTACGCAACATTCACAAGGAGTATATGTTCACGTCACGTAATTCTACGAAAATTACAAGTACGAACTTTACGCAGTGAAGTGAATACCCCTGCTATTATATAGCAACTAAATGTCGATTTTTTATTTTTTGGACTTAGGAAGTTTTGGAATGGACTCTTCAGTTATTTTTTTAATAAACGAACTGTTATGGTTTAAATATAAACATCTCTTTTTCAATTTTTAACGTAAAATGTGTTACGGAAAATTCCTCATCCCTTCATAAAGCTCCTGTGAAATCATCGACTGAAATTATCGACTACAAAAAACAAGGAACCACCATCGTGGTTCCAATTCAAATTTTCTTTTTTGTATATAGTTTATTGCAAAACAATTAATTTTCTTATATTTTTTAATAGAAATTGCAAACAGGTAAACGTTTCAATTGATGCCTATTTAGCCAAATTAAGTGCAATTTTAATGACTTTTTATTCAATCAACAACTCTACATACTATCGTGTATCATTCCGAGACCTACATACGTACATATACTTCTTACGTAATAATATGTACAAGTACACATTATAATAAGTACTACTGTATTTTTATATTTTATTACAAATTCTGTCGTAGCTTTACAATGAATAGAATTTCATTTCTGTAAGTTAATGTATTAAAGGTAAATTTTAACTAAAATTAAATTAATATAGAATTCTCAACAATAATAAAGCATCACACGACAGAAGAAGTAATTTTCCCATTCTTCACACAGTTTATAACATCGCGTGTGTAAAATAAACAATTATAGGAATTGTCACAAAACTCGAACAATAAAAACAGAAAAATATTTTCTTAGTTACTTCCTTGTTATTAGGCAGGTATCAAATATAAATTACAAAAATTATTGTACATGATTTTATGATGCGCTATAATAAAAGTAAATTTAAATAAATATGATTAGTATAATATTATACCGACAACTTTGGTAACAAAATTGTTGTTAGTCAAAAATGCTATAATTAGTGCTCTCTGATTGAAGAAAATTTAATTAGTTCTGCCCCTCTCCACGTAACGACTATGGTATATTTATGAAATTTTCTTACAAGATTATTGGTAGTTAATGATAATTTTAAATCGGATGTTCGGATGTTTAAGAAGTTTGCAAAATACTATAGGTTCATCAATATATGTATTTAAAAAAAATTTGGATAAAAGTAAACTTTTCCTACATGGTTACTTATACAGAAATGATAAAATACAATGGTACGATGAAGACATTATAAAATTTATAAAAAATATAAAGTAACTTAATAGTTTTGCCATATTAGTTAACATTATAACTTAACAGTAAGTACCATTACGATTAGAGGCAAACGTATGAAAGTACATAATATCCAATTATATAAATCCTGAAGAACGGCGCCAATACAAATAAATAAAAAATAATAATGCCTAGACATAAATAACTGTTTTTGAAATTTTCAAATACCTACCGAAGTTATGTCTGGGCAAAATTTGGAAACAAGTATATTCCAAATTTACAAAACAAATCATATTAAATATTTTAAGAATCGATAGTGAATATTTTAGTTCAACACTATTATGCAAAAGAGACGTGAATAGTTTAGTCGACCAGAATTACCAAGACCATTTTAATAATTTTACTTGCAGACAGTCTTAATTAGCGAATTAAGAGACCAAAATAATTGAAATGAAAGTCAATAAATTAATATTTGACAGACTTAGAGTGGATATTTTTTTAAATAATTAAAAGTCAAACTGTGAGTAATTACTGGAATACATATTATACCGTTATCTTTTTAATGTTTTACATTTTAATTTTTTATTGCTAGTTAATTATTCTATTTCCTTTGACAATAATTATAACGCTGCTTACTAATTATTGAATTTATTAGAATTACAAATAAAATTTAGTTGTTTGTAAGTTGAGTGAACTAGATTATGCAATAATTTCGTATAATTACAAGAACTGTAACACTTACGCTGAAAAATTTCATGACAATGACATACTATATCAATGCAATGTTAATGTTAAACTTCAATATTATATTGCTGTGAAACTCCATTAGACCATAAGACTCCATAAGACCAGCAGTGTGGCGTTAAGCTTACACCGGCAGACTAGCGAGCGGGAAACCGTGGTTCTATACCTAGTCGCGCCGGATATACTGCTGTGATCTTCAAGCCCAATATAAATCTGTGGGCTATGGGGAAGGCAACGGGAAACCACCCCATTAAATTTCTTTCCCTAGTTAAGTCATCTTGACTTCGGTCAAGTTGATAACCAACGTTCGCTGAGCGGATACGGTACTTTAAGAAGAAGTGAAACTCAACTAAAATTTAAATTTTTCCAAATCCTCCTCATAACCAATCTCCAACTTCAATAAAAATCATCCATCAATTAATTTAAAATCCAATAATCTTCCTTTTGCAAATCAAATATAATCGACACACTTTAAATCTAATACACTTCTACTAAATTCTCCAATTTATTTTTATTTTTAAATCAAAATCAATATTTACAAACTATTCGCATCAAATAAAAATTCTCTCCGCGACCCACGTCTATCCAGTTTTGTCACCCTTGCGTGAGTCTCCGCTCCAATTATGCTAGGGTAAAAGGGAGATTTATTTGCCATGGATGCAAAATAATATATTTTGTGATTTTAATACACGGAAGAAAACTTCTTCCTAACTTGGAACTCTTTGATTGCTTGCGCATTTAATTCAGGTTAATTTTTATTTAATAACGATTAAGCTTAATTAAGATAATCGGCATTTTCGTCATCGAAACAACCAAACATTATTAGTCAGTGAATCAGTGCATTTAAAAAGCGATCCTAGGTTCTAGATTGGATATATCCAATTATAGATTGGATAAGACATAATAGTGGTCTAGATAGATTACGATCAATCTTATATATTGCGTATGTCAGGTACTTGTAAATAAATAGCTCTTAATGGCATATCGGTATATTACAACATATTGCAGAAGTCCTTAATCAGTATTAGGTACCTATGGTAAACAAAATGACCAAACACTGGAGAATTTTATTTAAAATATCAGTAAACAAAACCAGTTTGCAATTATTAAGTAGTTATAGCATATGGTGATATAAAGTAAGATAAACAATAATAGTTGTTTCCTGTGTACTTTATACAGTTAAACGAGATGCAATTACAAAAGCTCTCCTTGCTATGTATGTGATAAGCCGAGTGGGCAGTGAGCAAGCACATAAGCCTGTTGGTCATACAACCTGGAATATAAGTAAGTAGGTTGTTATCGCAGATCATGCACATGCAATTGAACATGATTTCACATTTTTCACACATAAAAACCCTTTTCAAAAGACGCCGAAACTACAACATATTTAAAATATAATAGTATCGTTAAATATAATATCCATTTTGTACGTTTTCGTAATAGGTACTAGACTGATTAAACGGTATGGCCATAAACGTAAGAGATGATAATGTAGATAACATAATTTGGACTAAAACATCTTGGTACACTCATCTCTTATTAACAACTGTTAACCAGTAAAGAACGAAAGCCACTTACTTAAAATGATCAACACATTACGCAGTTATGTTAATTATTAATGAAGATTTACTCATTCCTTACTGAATATACATATTATCATTGAGAATTTATGGAAGATAACGGTGTTAATATTTTGCCACTCTAAATCATCCCCTATACATATTTATGACAATAACAACTATATTATTTGATTTGAACTTGCCGAATCCAAATATTAATTATATTGGTCAAGCACCAATCACTCGACAAAGGGAAAATTTTAAATATCTTTCTGTACATCACTCTTAAAAAAACGAGTTTTTTTTTTATAATGGGTAAATCGTAACGGTATGCTAACAGTTGATACATTACAGAAAAAAAACATTGTAATCTGGTCATATTTTTATATTAAAAGTAATGTATGTTACATAATAGCTGCGAGTTTTATGTAGGGGGCGATATTAAACAGGTTTTTTAATTTTATGTGAAATGCGAAATCAGTCTTTTAAAACTTAAATCAAAATTATTTCACATTTAATTCGAAAAATGCCCCTATTTCATCTAAACTTTTAATTCAAATCTTAAAAGGAAAAGTATTTATATTTTTTAAATATCAATTCCTACGAAGGATATACAAGACAGGATAGAATTAGAAACACCGGCTTAAGTAAAAATCTAAATATCTACAATGTTAAATATACCGGATGAAATAGAAAGAAGAAGTGGAAAGAATGCACGACGCGGAGCGGCGCAAGAATTCCGAAACAAATTATAAATTACAAACCGCATGGGCAAGGAAATGTTGGATGTCCACGCAAAAGATGGAAAGACGTATGAAATCGGAACAGGTTAACCAAAGCCTAATCCATGAAGTGCAGAAGAAATATCAAGATAATATTTATTTACATGGTTATAAAAGTCCGCACATATCGTAACTAGAACAAAAAAGTTAACTCAAGAAAGAATCAGTTACAAGAAAAATAATGCTTGCAATTGGCCCTTAACCCCTAAACTCTAATTCCGTTGGTTGTCAACAACTAGTCTTGTGATGTTGCAGGGGATAAATTGTAAAAATGACCCCACCCCAGAAAAAAATTCGAAATATTTTGTAAAACTTCCTTTTCTTCTCAGGTCCGACTCAAGGAGGTGAGCGGAGTGGGCTCCAGTCAATGGCGCTTTATTTCAGTGGGCGCCAAAAACCATAACCGTACAATTTAAACAATAATATTACTTCAAGGGTAACTTGAAGTACAAAACATCAATGGGCACAAAACATTAGAAATGAGTGAATCCGGGAGTGAATCTTATGTACAGAAGACTGAAACATTTGGAATTAAAAATTCTCTTTTGTTACATTTTTAAATAACATAAAAGGTCGGTTATAGGACGATCTGTATCTAACCTCGTTCGAGGCAGTGATACAACTTATAACACACCTTATAGATATATTCTGTTTTCCTTAGTTAAAACGTATTGCCAAATAATTTCATTTACAGAAGAAAACTGATTTTATGTAGATGTTTTTAACACTGTTTTTAACAGATGTTTTTAATTCTGTCATATTTTATAATGGTCATATCAAATAATTATAACCATTTTAGATGAGAAAAGGCAAAATAAGATGGCCTCAGCAGGGCGACTTCTGGAACAAGAAGTATAGGGTGAATCTATACCGATGCCACACTGGGAGGTGAGGCAGAAGTTAGATTGGCTTCCGATCGAGAAAAATAAAAAGCTGCATCAAACCAGTTACTTGAGAGAGAGAGAGAGTTCTATGAGCATTTTTGGTTTTTACATCTCAGGTAGCTTGCTACGTTTGTCTTTCGGTGTGACCGCACCATCTTTTTTTATTGGTATGATAGAAAATCATTACCACAGGGGGACCTATGGCTTTACGTGCCCTCCAAAACACGGCAAACGGTCAAGAAAATTTTAGACTGTACCCGGAGTCGAACCGGGGAGCCTTGCATTAGCAGTTAATCTCGCTAACATTCAGGCCATGACCGTCGTCTCGTTTCCATCGAAGATTAAACACCATAAACAACTCAGAAGAAAATAATTCTTATCGTTTGGCACACTCATAAAAATTTGCACTGAAAAAATTCACCGGTCGTGGTGGGCGCTATTCTTACCATTAGCCTATAGTCAAAAATATCCTTGAGCTGGGCCTGTTTCTTCTCCCTTGTAAATTAGAAATTTGTTTAGTATTAATTGATCCTATATTTTTGCAGAATGAATTACTGAAGGGATACATGATAAATAATAAATCAAAACCACTACTACTCGATAAGATCTTACTTTAACTATACATTAATCCAGAAAATTAAGCTAAATGTGAACATTGTGGGGCTGCTACTGTATAAAAAACCTTAACTTTGAAGCAAACATTTATGTATGTCTTGGCAGGCATCATTAATATCTTTAATGTTTGTCCAATATGCTTAAAATAACTGAAAATGCATGAAATAGTACTTTATGCACCAAGGGAGCAAAGTGACACTATTTTCAAAAGTGTCACTTTTTTGTCACTTTAAAGTGACAAAAAGTCACTTTACTCCCGTCGTGCATATACTGTTTTTTGCAATTCCGGGAGGTAAAGTAGGAACTTCGCCAATTTAGAAATTTAAAGCAAAAATTTTACGCATTTTTTTAATAATGCACGTGCTCGATAGTATACCACAAAATAGCATTTTAGTAATATTACCAACTACTACCACCAAAAAGTACTAGGAAATAGCAGTTGGCACCCCTGATTCTACCAATGGTTCATTTCAGTTCATTTACATATGTGCTTTGGAAACAGCAAGACGTACCATGAGCGAGAACCTAGAAATTGCCGAAAAAATCGCGCGTCCTAACATCTGACCACGTGGCGACATTTTTAAAAACGGCACCTCGTGAGAATTATGTGGTAGCTAAAGTAAGTATTTACTTTTTATTTATTTATTGACTCATCAATTTATTTCATTGCATAATATGCACGATTTAAAAAGCTAAAACCGGCGTGAGGCGCACTTTCGTCATTAAGAACGGCGAAGAAAACCCCATCGATCACGTGGCAATCTAATGACTTTTTTTATCAGTCATCTGGTGACTTTTTTTGACCTAGAGCAAAAAATTTTTTTTTTCTCCCGCTCCCCCCCCCTATTTTTTAGGTACCTTACCCCCGGAATATCAAAAAAATTTTTATCTACTACCGTGCAAAACCAACTTTTCGAGCATATTTGCGTTAGGGAACGGCAAGGTTTTTCTCACTAGTGAGATAAAGTAGGCCGTTTCCTAACGCAAATGTGTTCAAAAAGTAGGTGTTTTCGCACCATCTCTTCTATGCATGTGATGTGCGTGCGAATTATTTTCATGTACATGGAGGATCTACTTGTTTAGAGCCCCTGCAGACTGCAGACTTTCTATCGGCCGATAGTTAGTCGGTTTATTAATCAGTATGAAGCGGTATGCAAGTGCGCAAATTATAACGATTCGGTATAGGCCGACACTGCGCAAATTATAACGATTCGGTATCGGCCGACACTTGCATACCGCTTCATACTGATTAAGAAATCGACTAACTATCGACCGATAGAAAGTCTGCAGTGTGCGGGGGCTAGTGCTAAAAAATCTGGCCGTTCCCTAACGCACAATTTAAAAAAATTTTTTTCATGCAGTTTCAGTTAATTTAAGCATGTTGGACAAATATTTTTAAAATAAAAGAGAAATAATGAAAACATCCTATTATGGAAAATAGCAAGTAAATTCAAAATCATTGATTTCAAAAAGAATACGGTAGCAGATAAAATTTTGTATGCAACTCGTGTGAAAATGCATATTGCATGGGTTATGTCTTTTTCACACTCGTAGCCTAAATAACCATTAATTTACAGTGTCATAAAAGACATAGTGCGATGTAAGTTTTTCATGGTGGGGCAGGTAAGGGCGTGAGTCCGAGAGCAAATCAGATTACCTAGTCTCCCTTGGTAAGTATATAATTTTGAATTTTTAAAAATATAATATAAATAAAATAATTTCGTATATCCATATGAAGCGCCAGGATCAGTAATGTGGTATCAGTGCTTATCTCGAAAGCGAAAGAACTACAAACGAAAATAGAAGAGGTACAAAATTTTCAATTATTTTTGATTCAAAATTCTATGGAAGCCCATGTTTGCGGATATACTGCATACAAATCGTTTTATTTTTTAAAGTTAATTATGTTTTTAATTGCTCTGCAATTAAATATTTCTGTTCCCTCAGTGATCCGAGTTTATCAATGTTTTATCGTATTCTTTATTGCTTATGCGTTTTACCATTTTATATAATTAAAAATAAATAAATAAAGAAATTAAATTCATACTGAATTTAATTTTTTGAATAAAACATGCGATTTGATTAAAATTATTTAATAGTCGTGCAATTTGTAGTGCTTATTTCAAAATTTCTATAATGCAATAACGCACATTTTAGATTGATGTGTATAGTAACCATCAATTTCCTTCAGCACGCAGGTTAAATTCTGTTCTCATGTACTATATATTTAGGTACAAGCAACGTCATCGAGAGAAAGTAAAAAAACCACCAAAATACAATATTTTAAATAATTTACCACTTTTTGGTGGAAATTAGAAAGTTGAAAAGCTCGTACATTCAGTACGGAAATATTCGAATAATAAAAAAGTTTCAAGGACAGAGAGACATGATTATAATTTTCTGCTGAAAACTGACAATTTTCACTAGAAACATAAACATGTTCTGTTTTATTAAATAATAGAAAAAACACGGAAGAGTAAATTTGTAATTTTTCAACTAACCAAATAATTATGAGACCTATAGGTTTATTGTAAACAATTTTGAAATTAATTTAATATGCAGTTTTGAAAATGGGTAAAAAATTAATTTTATTGTTCTTAGGCACAATTCCAGTGTTATTTATGAAGTTATTATTTTATGTATTCGCTTATAAATTATTTATTACATAATAAAATTACGATATAAACTGTTTAAATTATACAGCATTAAAAATTATTCTGAATTAAATTTTCTAATTTTAGACTTCTGTAAAACAATTTTTCATCCATAATTTCAAAATACTATATCGTCAGTGTAATATATTAATGTAATAGATTAAATAGCAACTATAAAGTTGAAAATTGTAGTACTAGTAGATGCAAAACTTTTGTACTACCTTTTTTACAGTCGGCTTAATAATTCAGAGTATTAATCTGGGTTCATAATTTAAAACCTTCTAGCTATCACGATAGCTCTTCAAGAAAAAAGTGATTGTAAACCACGAAGTAGATATTTTTCAGAATACCAAAGCAAGATTATGTAGCACCCAAGGTATTTAGAAATTCCCACATTTCAATTCAAATCGAATGAAATTGATTAATCGATACACCTGAATAATTTTTGTAAATTCAAACTGTTGTTTTCGTTTCAAAAGTGTAAATAATTTATCTCTAACTTAAAGAGACGGTGCATTTTCGTTAAGTTTAGCAGAGATAAGAAGTTGAAAGAAAAACAGATTAAAAAGCAGGTGAGAATTTCTCGCTCACAATTTTAGAGTTATTCCAAACTTAGTAAATGAGTTTCCCCATAATAAATTATTTTGTAATTCAAAAGTTATGCGCTACCTAAGTTTGAAATTTTCTTGAAAAACTCACCAAAGTGCGATATGCTGCGGTATTGTGTTTGAATACCAACTTTTTAATAATTCAAATTAATGATCTGAGAAAATTTTATCGTTTATATAATTAGTTATTTTTGACATTTTATACATATTGCTACTTGTTTTTTTAGGTACACTGCGCTTATTTAAAATTATTATTTGGATAAACAAATAAGATATTAAAAAGGGTTTACTGCAAGTTTTATACAATTGACAGGAAATTTTTTTTAACGAATATGTCACAGTTAAACATTTACCCCTAGGTTTCAGCTACTCTAACATAATAATCTTAAACGACCACAACTGTAGCAATACTAAGAATTTCATATTATAATTAAAAATGTAATTAAAGGGAAAACAGAATTCTTATTATTATATAGAAAATAGAAAAATTTCTTCCCCTATGAAAATTAACACAAATAAATCATTCGCCAAATCGAGACACAAAAGGAAGTCAAGACAAATTAAACAGAATCCTTAATCACCCTCAAAAACTCATCATGCTGTAAACATAGCGCTTCGGGTCCGCTTTAAACAATTAAGTAGATATGCAGGAAGCGCATTAAACAACCTGGTTTTCAACGCCTTAGGTGCCTTCCTCGTTAAGTTAAGAAAAGTTAAGATTGACCAAAAAGAAACTTGTGGCCAGCGATGTGGTCATAAACATCAACATGTCGCCGAAATGTAATCTTGCTTTGACGTCTAATAAATAAATACCAGATAATTAAACACATAAACACTATGCAGGAAGAAGAAATTGATTTCAACCCCACAAATCACCATCTATACGAGTTCCAAGACATCCATCGATATTCTTTAAAAAACAACAGGTACCTAATAATAAAAGAACAGTGCTCTTGAAAGTACGTATCCGGTAGCACAATGAGTTAAGTCGACCAATAAGATAAAATTATAGTGGCTTCTCCTACTTAGTGTATCATCAATATTCAATCCCAGAAATTTAATATTGAACTTTTTCTCAAAGCCTTTTACCTCTCAAACCCCGGGATCGAACATTTTACCGCGGCCATAATACCGCAGGGGCAAAATACCGCAAGCAAAAATACCTCAAGAAAATAATACCGCGAATATTGTATCATAATATAAAATACATTATTCAAATAACATAATATTACATACTAGTCGGCCGTGGTTGTGCGGCCTGAAGGCCGCACTGAGTGAATTGCGACAGATATCTATCTTCTATATTAATATAGTCGTCCGTGGTTGTGCGGCCTGAAGGTCGCACTGAGTGCATTGCGACATTAATATTTAATTTTTTAGTTTTTTCAATTTTTTATCCTCCCAATCGAACGGACCGGAGAATTATAGGTGAAATGTAGAGTAAAAGTTTTTTCGAAAAGTCCTTCCCTTGCCTTCAAAATTCACATTTGGATTTTATTCCAAAAGCACCCCGAATTTACGGCGGCACCTTGTAATAATTATTAAGTTCGTACGGCACTGTTGAGCATCATTCATAATGAGTGACAGACGACCTTGTAATTATTAAGTTCGTACGGCACTGTTGAGCATCATTATATAATGAGTGACAGACGTTATCAAAAATTTTGACGGTAAATACAAATCGCACCGTAATAATTCAACCAATGAGATTCGTTCCCGAGCGTGACGGACAGATTAAGGCTATTATTTATAATATTGATGACTATTCAATTCACATGTCATCTGTCAAAGGTGGACTAATCAAAAAGCAGCATTTGGAATTTCAGAGCCAACCGAAATGAATTGTAATGCCTATTGCACTAGTAGTGAATAGAATCGACTATTGCACTAGTGGTTCAAGTGACTATTTTAAACAAATGAAATTTTTTTATTAGAAAAATTATTTTGCAACAAAATTAATAGTACAATTTGAAAATATTACATTGCTGCAATTATGTAAAAATCCTGTTGTTTCTTTCGAAAGAGTTTCAATCACAGAAGTTTCACCTTGAATTGAATCACTAAATTCAGAACTTGTAGTGACTATATTCGTTCTCATCTTTTTAACAATTTCTTGATGATGCTCACCATCTAATTGCAAATATGATTTTACCGAATTGATGTTGCTGTGACCTGTAATTTTCATAAGCTGATGTTCGCCTACGCCAGCTTTTGCCAATGTCGACACGGCAGTGGATCTAATAGAATGATTAGATATTTTTCTTTTCTTAACATCCAATCCCGTTTCTTCTGCCGCAATTTTTACCCACTTTGCTATTTCATTAATACCAACGGGCGAGTTTTTATACCAGCTACTGGATTCATTCAAATTCCAGAATTTATTAGGCGTAAGAAACATTTTATCGGTTTTCACATTATTACCCCTCTTGGAAATAAGTTTATGGTACAACCTATAAATGAAATAATATTAATGCAAATAGATATCATTATTGAGAAGGGAACCTTACCTTACAGGACAGAGATCAACGTTTTTATTGGTTATAAGCCATTTGCTTTTGGTGAGCTTTTTTGCACCTCCTTGTGCAGTCTTTGAAAAAATAGGGTTGTATTCAATGCGATTTGTAAACAATCCGTGATTATCAATTTCTTCTTTGAAAAAGTAAACCATACATTTGAACCCTTCGCCACCTCTCCAGGCGAGTTCATATGAAGCTATGAAAAAAAATTTCTTTTGAAGACCCTCGGGGTTAGTTTCGTGGAAAATTGTTAGAATTGTTGAAAATTTTTTTTCGGTAATAGCCGCTGCGCTACTAGTTCGCTTTTCTGGGAACACTTGCAATTTTTTTCTTGCAGCGTCTCTGGCCTCCCTTGCGGTTTTGAATATGGCGTCACTAAACGGATTAATCTCTATATTCCAAGTTTTAAAATACATTTCTTGAACCATTTTTGCTGTGGTGTTCCACATGTGTTTCACCACATTTTCTTTATAATCTGTTCCATCCTGCTTCTTCATATTGGAGGTCCAACTTTTTAAAATCATATTTATCTCCATGGGTGATGTCGATTTATCAAATTTATAATGTTTTTCTGTGAGAAAATTAAGAAATTGTCGCCAAACTGATTCTCGAGATTTTTTGGTATTTTCGGGCACGTTACATTTAATATCGGTGTCGATTTCTGCATCACTTTTATCACCAAATCTTTTTGAACAATTTGCCATTATAAATAAATGTTATTCACTAACAAAGCTATAACGTAAGAAAATTTAGAAAACTTTGCGAATGACAAAAGTTTGTGTACTGGTTGTCATGGAAATGAAATCATGTGTAGCTCAATTTTTAAAATAAATTATAATTTTTGAAAATGAAATTTGTTCATTGAATAGTCTGTCGAATACCATTCGTAGTCAAAGTTAAGTAGATTATTTTTGAGGTGGTATCACTCATATTCATTGCGCTTGGGAATAGCACTCGTGCTATTCAAACACAAGCGCAATGAATATTCGTGTACCACCTCAAAAATAGTCGACATAACTTTGACTACTTGTGGTATTATAAATGATTATTTCAGTAAATGCTTTCATTTGATTCAACAACTTGTAAATTTTTGTTATTTACTTTTATAATCTCATCAAGTACCATTTTCAAAGTGGGAAATGGCTGGCAGTCAAAATTTCATAGATGTTTTTGTTTGTAATTGGAAGTTTTCAAAATTTGCATTTTAGAAGAACTTTAATCAAGACATATTAATTTTCTGCTGTGCAAATACCATTATTAGGCACTATATTTGGTATTCAAGAGCACTTTTCTGGTATAAATGCGTTTCTATACAAGAAAAGTGCTTTTAACCATAAAATTTACGTAATAAAGTTAATTGTTGAACTAATTTAATCTTTTTTTAAAATTACAGTTGAATTAAATATAATTTTAGTTTGTCCACCGCGAAAAAAATCGAATGGATGTCCATGATTGCATTTCTTCTAGAGTAAGAATATAAAAATTATTTGAAAGTTTTTAAACACTTTTAACTAATACATTGTTGATTTCAAAATTAAATATTAGTATGACGGTAACAAATTGCTATTTCGAATCTTTTCGTTTTATTAAGGTACTAGCTGGCACGGGCGGCATCCGCCGCCCTTAGCCATCTAGACCCAGAATAGATCCGAGTAGGCCATAGTTGTTCGGCCTTCGGCCTCACAGGGGGAAGACCATAATAGATCGGTGAAGGCCATAGTTGTTCGGCCTTTGGCCTCACAGGGCGAACCAGAATAGATCCGTGAAGGCCATAGTTGTTCGGCCTTCGGCCTCACAGACCGGACCATAATAGATCCGTGAAGGCCAAAGTTGTTCGGCCTTCGGCCTCACAGACCGGACCATAATAGATCCGTGAAGGCCATAGTTGTTCGGCCTTCGGCCTCACAGCCCGGACCATAATAGATCCGTGAAGGCCATAGTTGTTCGGCCTTCGGCCTCACAGACCGGACCATAATAGATCCGTGAAGGCCATAGTTGTTCGGCCTTCGGCCTCACAGACCGGACCATAATAGATCCGTGAAGGCCATAGTTGTTCGGCCTTCGGCCTCACAGCCCGGACCATAATAGATCCGTGAAGGCCATAGTTGTTCGGCCTTCGGCCTCACAGACCGGACCATAATAGATCCGTGAAGGCCATAGTTGTTCGGCCTTCGGCCTCACAGACCGGACCATAATAGATCCGTGAAGGCCATAGTTGTTCGGCCTTCGGCCTCACAGACCGGACCATAATAGATCCGTGAAGGCCATAGTTGTTCGGCCTTCGGCCTCACAGCCCGGACCATAATAGATCCGTGAAGGCCATAGTTGTTCGGCCTTCGGCCTCACAGACCGGACCATAATAGATCTGTGAAGGCCATAGTTGTTCGGCCTTCGGCCTCACAGACCGGACCATAATAGATCCGTGAAGGCCATAGTTGTTCGGCCTTCGGCCTCACAGACCGGACCATAATAGATTCGTGAAGGCCATAGTTGTTCGGCCTTCGGCCTCACAGAACGGACCATAATAGATCCGTGAAGGCCAAAGTTGTTCGGCCTTCGGCCTCACATGTTCGGCCTTCATCTGTCTTCTGTCATCTGTCATCCGTCATCTCATCTGTCATCCGTCATCTCATCTGTCATCCGTCATCTCATCTGTCATCCGTCATCTCATCTGTCATCCGTCATCCGTCATCTATCATCCGTCATCTGTCACCTCATCTGTCATCCGTCATCTGTCATATCATCTGTCATCTGTCATCCGTCATCTGTCATCCGTCATCTGTCACCTCATCTGTCATCTGTCATCTCATCTGTCACCTGTCATCCGTCATCTGTCACCTCATCCGTCATCTGTCATCCGTCATCTGTCATCCGTCATCTGTCATCTGTCATACATACATACATACATACTGCTGTGTGTTAAAATGAATAAGAAAGGCTCCCGATGCTAAAATGAATCATATATTCGAAATAAGCACAAAATTCTAAGTCGAAAGACACTTTAAAAATTTACTCTACGAGAAATTTTTATTTTTCAAAATTTCAATTTTCTAAATTTATTTGAGTCTCTCAGGATGAATGAAACATGACAAAGATTGCTAAATCTAAATAAACTGATGATTGTCACATCAGAAATGAAACAAAAAACTTAATTAGCTCAAAATTTGTAAAAATGTATTAATTATGATAACCTAGAAAAATTTAAGAATTTGTAAACCAATTTACTCTACAAATAACATTCTCTGTAAAAATGTAAGCATATCAAAAATTATGTAATTGTTTCATGCATTTAATGTGTATATTTTCAACGGATAAATCAACAATTTAGTTAATAAGGGTCATATTTGTGTAACGCCCCTGTAAACAACCAAGAAAGACGAAAATGAATCAATCAACAATCCATAAAATTGATAAAAATGGAATGTACCAATCAAACTGCTCGGGAAGATGTTCCAAACGAAATCGAGGTTGATACAGAAGAAAAATCTACAATAAAAATAATTTATTAGAGTAAAATAAATTCGAAAATACATGGATTTGACTCACAAAATTCAAACAAGAATACCAATTGTATCGATTTTCGATCAAAAATCAGTTCACCTCTAGTAACTCCGCTGTGTGCACGCATTTTTCGATGCTCTCCGAGAAATATTATTTACCAGAATTTGGAGGTTAATCAAATTCATTTGACTTCGGAGAGGTTAGAAAGTTCGTTTATTCAACGTCGATTCTAAAAATAGATGTCAAGGACATAAACAAATGCAATGGAGATGTTGTAATTTACAAAAATTTATTCATATAAAAATTTTCTGGATAACAAGAAAATCATTGCAAATTAATGGAACAACTTACCTCAATATTTTTGGAGATTTTCAATAGGAAGGATGCAAATACGAGCACAAAATTCAGCACTAGTCAAAGTAAAGTACCGTTTCAAATGACATCCAACAAAGTCATGACAGGTGGAGTGAAGTTCAATCGTTGCAAGTAAAGATTAAAGCAGGGCGCACACAGCGAATAAATGATATCCTTTTTAAACAAATAAAAACTGCGATATATTCAGGAGCCAGGTACAGTGAATTTATGATTTCTATAATTTGTTAAAATTTTGCCTTCAGCGTGTTAATAATAGGATTTGGGGAAAAGACTTCTAACAGAGTGTATTCTTTGATACCCTAAGTGATAAGTTAAAAATAATCAAAAGTTTTATAATTTTCGTCAAAAATATTTTAAGCTTTAAAAATAAGCAACAAATTTAAATTTATAAACATTTAAGCCCGCTAATGTAAAGCGAAAGTCTTGATTGGCTTAAAAATCAAGCAACTTGGGACGAAGAGAGGAAGCCTCTTTGTTTCGAACAATTATTTGTATTAATTTTTCTTTTTAAACTATAATAAAATTTGTATGGGAGTTGATGAAAGTTTTTTATTTCTTTTTTATTCAAAAAAGGAAAGCAAAAGTTATAAATATCCTGAGAGAGCCAATGAGCATAATAAGATCGCCTCTAATAATTTATTTCGAACCACAAGGGACCCACTCCCTGAACGACTCAACCCGCGAGCTTAGTAAGAAGGGGCAATAATGTGTGTACCTTCCTGTGCCTAACATTTTATTAGGAGGAGGACATAGCATCTTTTGTCGGCCAACGTGGTGCTTCGAAAAACACGATTAGGGGTGCGTTGAGTAAAAATTTAAAAACGTTGCAGCACCAAAAAGATAGCATCTTTTGGCAGCCTGGCAACGTGGGGCATCGAAATCACGATAGGGGTAGTTTTGATAAAAATTTAAGGGTAAAAACTTAAAAAATTATTTTGTTTGTGAAAATAAAACAATATTTTGATTATTATAATAATTAGTTCTTTATTGACAGGTTTTGTGTTTAAACATTTTCTATTTACAAATTTCTTTGATAACTATTTGCAAAATTCTTTTAACAACAAAAAAATTAATCATGTCGAACGCACAAGTAAAACAAAACCTGGTATATGTAAGCCAATCCGACATACAAAAACTGATGGAATTTATAACAGCTGGAAATCAAGCCCAAGCAAAAGAATCAAGCGAACAATTTGAAAAGTTAATAAACAAAATAGAAACTGGAAATCAGGAATTAATAAACAAAATAGAAGCTCAAAATAAAGAAAGAATAATGGTAATCAGACAAGAAATCTCCTCTATGGACACAAAAATGGATCCAAAAGTTGAAAACGTACAAGAAACCCCAATTCCAACACAAATCGAAGAAATGGAGGAAGTTCGATACAAATTCAACGTTGTGCATGCAAGAAGAAATTTCAAAAGGCTCTACTTGAAGATCAAGAAATTATATGCAAAGCCGAAGTACAAAACAAGAGGTACAAGAACAAAGAAAAATAAAAGATTTCCAAGAAGCTCCAAACAAAAGAAATTTAGCAACAAACAGCAAAATAAAAGAAAACACAAAAATGTGAAGAACCAAAAAAGTGCAAGAAAATTTAAAATAAAGACAATTATTAGAGTCAAAAGAACATTTAAAAGTGAAAAAGTGCTCACAATAAACAGAAAGAAGCAGACTTTAATAAAACATAAACATTTTAGATTGCGTAAACTTTTATTAAATAAAACAGTGAAATTCGGGAACATTGTTCAATTCAAAAATTTTTCACATACAAAAATACAAAATAAACATGCTCGGTTGAAAATAATGGAGTCAATGAAAATTCGGTACAAACGGATAAAATTTAAATTAAGGTACAGTGATAGACAGTTGAAAATTAGAACATTTAATAAACAGTGCAATCACAAAACCAAAAAGACAAAAACGCGGAGTCAAATCACAACGAATAAAGAAGTGAAATGGATAATGGACTTCAACACAAAAACAACAATTGGAACAAATGCTGAAGATTACATCATGAAGATGGAATTATTCAAACGGGTCCGCTTAAAAATCAACACATAAAAATCGGAAACTTTGATAAGGAAAATCAGGATGCCGAAACTTGTAAATTTGATTAGCGAGTGAAATGGACACGATCATTAAAAGTGAAAAATTTATAAAAATTTAAAAACATTGAGATTTGAACTCAACATTATTAATTATGAATAAAAATTGTCAAGACTACAACAATTTAAAAATCTGAAAATTATGAGAAAACTAATTGACTACAAGAAAAATAAGCGTACAAAAATTTCGAAGATTCGAGATGACAACAAAAATTTTAAAATTATAAACATGGATAAATTAGTGACAATGCGGAAAAATTTAATTGAAGAAAACATTTTGATGAAGAAAGATTGGTAACAAGAACATCATAGGATGGACCAAAAGGAAGATTTGCTGTAGATGAAGTAAAAATAAAATAATTTTTGATAATAAAAATAATTGACGATTGATTACAATAATAGAAGTTTATTGATGATAAATAAATGGGATAATGAATAAATGCTGAAATTGCAAGAGACAATTTGAGCAAAATAGTTAAAAGTTGCGTGAAATAGTTTGAAAAAGAGGGCACATTGACTAGAAATATTAAAAAGGGGGGAAAAGATTTAAAATTTAAAAATTAATATTAAAATGATCAATTAGAGAGAAAATAAACAATCAGGAATTAACAAAATAACATTCAAATACAGAGGATGTGAATTAAAATCCATCGCATTGAAAGAAAGAAGCCAATTAAATATTCATCACAGTAGGAAACAATTGATCCAAACTTATAATTAATTAAATAGTTGAAATTAACAAAACGCTTAGAAAATGGTCAAAACTAAAAAAAAAAAATTTCAGAAAGAGTCAAACAATTAAAAAGTCAGATGTCAATTTAAAAATTTAGATAATTTAATTAGTTACGATTTTAGTTTTACAAACAATTTAATTTAAAGGGGAAATTTAATGACAAAAAAATTTTAAGTTTATTTTACAATCAAGTTAATTCATAATTTAAAAATTTCAATTTCAAAAGACATAAAGTTTGCAACATTTTAAATAAGTCATAGAGGGATATCACAAGAGTGAAAAGCCATTCGCACAAACAAAAAGACAAGTAAAACTTGAAATGGAGGAGATTAACGCATACAATCTTGAAAAATACATTTAGACAAATGGAATCAAAATCAATCAGTCACATATATCAAAAATCAGAGAGGTACTTAAAAAAAAAAAAAGGAAAATTTTATAACATTTGAACACAAAAATTTTTGAAATTGAATCTTCAATCTAAAATTAAATTTATCTTTTGATGCAATTTGAAATGGATTATGCTGTGTGTTAAAATGAATAAGAAAGGCTCCCGATGCTAAAATGAATCATATATTCGAAATAAGCACAAAATTCTAAGTCGAAAGACACTTTAAAAATTTACTCTACGAGAAATTTTTATTTTTCAAAATTTCAATTTTCTAAATTTATTTGAGTCTCTCAGGATGAATGAAACATGACAAAGATTGCTAAATCTAAATAAACTGATGATTGTCACATCAGAAATGAAACAAAAAACTTAATTAGCTCAAAATTTGTAAAAATGTATTAATTATGATAACCTAGAAAAATTTAAGAATTTGTAAACCAATTTACTCTACAAATAACATTCTCTGTAAAAATGTAAGCATATCAAAAATTATGTAATTGTTTCATGCATTTAATGTGTATATTTTCAACGGATAAATCAACAATTTAGTTAATAAGGGTCATATTTGTGTAACGCCCCTGTAAACAACCAAGAAAGACGAAAATGAATCAATCAACAATCCATAAAATTGATAAAAATGGAATGTACCAATCAAACTGCTCGGGAAGATGTTCCAAACGAAATCGAGGTTGATACAGAAGAAAAATCTACAATAAAAATAATTTATTAGAGTAAAATAAATTCGAAAATACATGGATTTGACTCACAAAATTCAAACAAGAATACCAATTGTATCGATTTTCGATCAAAAATCAGTTCACCTCTAGTAACTCCGCTGTGTGCACGCATTTTTCGATGCTCTCCGAGAAATATTATTTACCAGAATTTGGAGGTTAATCAAATTCATTTGACTTCGGAGAGGTTAGAAAGTTCGTTTATTCAACGTCGATTCTAAAAATAGATGTCAAGGACATAAACAAATGCAATGGAGATGTTGTAATTTACAAAAATTTATTCATATAAAAATTTTCTGGATAACAAGAAAATCATTGCAAATTAATGGAACAACTTACCTCAATATTTTTGGAGATTTTCAATAGGAAGGATGCAAATACGAGCACAAAATTCAGCACTAGTCAAAGTAAAGTACCGTTTCAAATGACATCCAACAAAGTCATGACAGGTGGAGTGAAGTTCAATCGTTGCAAGTAAAGATTAAAGCAGGGCGCACACAGCGAATAAATGATATCCTTTTTAAACAAATAAAAACTGCGATATATTCAGGAGCCAGGTACAGTGAATTTATGATTTCTATAATTTGTTAAAATTTTGCCTTCAGCGTGTTAATAATAGGATTTGGGGAAAAGACTTCTAACAGAGTGTATTCTTTGATACCCTAAGTGATAAGTTAAAAATAATCAAAAGTTTTATAATTTTCGTCAAAAATATTTTAAGCTTTAAAAATAAGCAACAAATTTAAATTTATAAACATTTAAGCCCGCTAATGTAAAGCGAAAGTCTTGATTGGCTTAAAAATCAAGCAACTTGGGACGAAGAGAGGAAGCCTCTTTGTTTCGAACAATTATTTGTATTAATTTTTCTTTTTAAACTATAATAAAATTTGTATGGGAGTTGATGAAAGTTTTTTATTTCTTTTTTATTCAAAAAAGGAAAGCAAAAGTTATAAATATCCTGAGAGAGCCAATGAGCATAATAAGATCGCCTCTAATAATTTATTTCGAACCACAAGGGACCCACTCCCTGAACGACTCAACCCGCGAGCTTAGTAAGAAGGGGCAATAATGTGTGTACCTTCCTGTGCCTAACATTTTATTAGGAGGAGGACATAGCAATACATACATACATAATCTTCACGTAAAGTTACATCTTCATGTAAAGTTAAATCTTCCGCAAAGAGGTGGATCTTCCACGAAGCTGCGACCTATATAAAGTGCTCCGGTCTTATTCGCGGCATTCAGATTAATTTGTTAGTGTGGTTTTTATTTTTCGAATTAAAGCCGCCCTCCCCGCCATCTGTTGACAGTATTTTGTACAGATTAATTTGTTAGTGTGGTTTTTATTTTTCGAATTAAAACCGCCCTCCCCGCCATCTGTTGACAGTATTTTGTTCAGATTAATTTGTTAGTGTGGTTTTTATTTTTCGAATTAAAGCCGCCCTCCCCGCCACTGACTGTACGTCAGATTAATTATTTGACAAATTAAATTTTTTGTCAAACTTGTGATTTGATTTATTGAAAAAAGCGAATAACTTTGCTCCCCGCTCGAATTTCTTCTCCATTTATGCACGAATAGTTGCGCCTGGAGCTACAAAATAACTGTGCAAAATTTGGTTGAGATTCGTCCAAGGGTCTAGGAACGTATAGCGAACAAACAAACACGCAAGCAAGCACGCAAACAGATCTTCTCTTTTATATATTTAGATTATTATTAGTTTGAATATCAAATAATCAAATTTGAAAACAAAAAATGTATGAAATTGTTAGAATTTTTTATTTTAACTTTGCGGTATTTTGTCTTCGCGGTATTTTAGCTCGCGGTATTTCGTCCCGGCGGTATTTCGGCCGCGGTCAAATGTCCTAGACCGCTCAAACCCATCTTAACCGAAGTTACCACGTATATTAAGCAATATCATGTATTTAATGTTAGCAATATTAAAATGCATTCTAGTACGGTCAAACCATAGACTCGATTAAGCCAAAAGACATTCGGCGGAGTTCTCAACTGACTACAATATACAAATTGTCATCAGTATACATGATGGTAACAAAATCAATTAAGAACAAAGAATCATCAATGAAAAGAAGCAAGAGGTCCCAAATTAGAACCATGCTGTGTTCCGATGTTAACCTGTAAAACATGATCTATAAACACGCTTAAAACCAATCTGGTATGTATCGTATGTACGTATGTAGTGTAGTACATTATTTTTACTGATAAGAGCTCTATAATACGTATGTACATATAGCTTACAAACTATGTTCTATTAGACAGATATGAGAAAAACCAATCCGTCATCGTACTTTTCCAGCTTACTCATTAGTAAGGAGCGGTTTACACAGTCAAAACGCTCTGTTTAAATCGGGAAAGACAACCACCGAATGCTATTCCGTCCACAACCTCAACCGCATAATGGAATGACTGGAATTACCATAAGGATGTTTATTTCACTTCGTGCGTATGTAGATTTCGTACTTCGTTAACTTGTGTGACATGAATATTACGTTCAAATTTTTGTTCGAACTTAGTATAATTCTAAAAGTTAAGCGAAATAACCATTGACGTATCTTTTTGTTTGCCCCCAAAGTGAGCCCTTCACGTTGTACAACTCTGCAAAATAATTCAAATTTTCCTTGTGCTCCACAAGAAGCTTACATATTTAAAAAATTCGCATTATTTATAACGAGGAGCTTTGATAAAGTATTTTTACTGGCTGAATCGAACCACTCTGAGGCACGATTTTTATTTAAATGTGTATATTGTGATATTACTGAATAAGCCTTTTTAGTGAGTTTTATGGCATAAATAATTATGTAATATCAAAAAAATGGGGGCTCTGAACAAATTTTGACTTTGAGTGCCCCTCCCCCTCCGGCGAAAGGTGTAATTTATAATTCCCAAAAATATATTACCTTTATCACATTTTTAGTAGCTACTAGCATACCAAATTTCAGTGTAGGGAAACTTCTCGTATAGGAGTGACATAAAAATTAATGATAGTGGTAATACAAATCTAAACCTTTTCATAAATTTCCAAGTGTATAGAATATTGTACACAGTATGCCAGCATGCTGCCGTCACAACAAAGGTAGTTTTGAAAGAATATTATGTTAAATAACTTTTCAAAACAACTTCATCTACATTCATTTTCTCAATTTACTCTAACAACAATTTTCTATTGATTGTTTTAAAAGCCCTTTTAAAATCAAAAACACTTCCACAACTTGAATTTGCCAATTTATTTGACAATGGAAGAAGAACGTCATAGTAAGTTTCTAGTTATAATTAGCAAAAACCGTTGGCGCGTCCATTTTCGTCTTTCATTTACCATTTATTGAATTTTATTTATTTTTAACCTAACCTAACACCCCTTTGAAAAAAATTTTAAATTTAAATTCGGTTTTACGCCTTTGGTGTTCAAAATACGAAAGAAAGTTATATATAGCTATTTTACAGCTTCGCAATACGCTTTAGGTGCATCTTAAAAATCAGTCGGTAAATAAGGGCGCTACAGACGTCCAAAGGTTTTCCACAATTTTCGCTTTAATTCGTCTCTCGTGGGAAAACCATCGACAATTTTGAAAAACCTATCAGAGTTTCGAATACAGTTTTAAATGGTTTTTAAGTTAGTATATGACGATAGTTGACGAAAAACGACAAATAACGCCACCATTTGAAGAATAATATCGTCGTCATAATGTCAAATCGAAAGGTTTTCGAGAAAAATTTTAAATATGCGAAAAAATGCGAATTTTCGTGCAAACGAAAATTTTTCCGCGAAAATTTCATTGAACGTTTTCGATTAATATTTGTCCCCTCGACGTACTAAGCGAAGAAAAAATTTTTATTTTCCAAATTTTGTAATTGTTGAAAAAGTTTATCGATGTTTCCCCGTCAAATATTGAACTAATTAAATCATCGCCAGAATAATTTATTCTTACAATTTGAGCTTTACGTATTTCGATGGTAAAATTTACAAGTTTCAAAAAATTTCATCTGATTTGAACCAAATATTTACGAAAAAAACAAAATATTAACAATTCTTCATTTTTGGGAAAAATTCACCGCCTAAAATCCCACAGCCGGTTTACATTCCAAAACCATTTCCACAACAATTTTCTTGTTAAACGATCTTCACTGTTGAGGCTTCACTGTGGAGGAAGTTTTCATTTCTAAAAAATTACAACTAATTTGTCGATCATCGATCGCAACTACGTCCTCAAGAATCGACATGTTGGGTTCTTCTGTGGTTCTCGAATAGAAATTTTGGTGTAAAATGGCTTCCTTTACGATCCTCCACACCACCTCCTCGACCGCCGCCCAGTTTTTTCACACCAACAGCTCGACTTCGTTGAGCTCGTCATTTTAAAACGTTGCGTCGTGCATAAAAATCCGTAGAATATTAACTTGACAAAACTCGTTGATGTCACGTATTTTTACTCATTTTATAATATAAATTAGAAATAATAAAAGTGGTGGTTTTATATAAAATATAAAACCTTAACATAACTCGTAAAAAGAAATTCTGAAGTAAACATCAAATAAGTATACCTGCTTTAAACTTACACATTACCAGGTATACTTCACTGTTATAAAAAGTCGCTAGATTAATTTGAAATCTTATAAATCTTTTCGGATTGATGGTCCTTGGCAGAAAAATAGCAAGTATGATTTGGATTGAAAAGTGTTTTTTTTTGACGTACAAAGTTTAGCATTCATTCATTCGGTTACTTTTGCTTACCAAAAAAAGCTTCATTTTCAGTCCTTATAAATATCTCCTGTGGTTCAAAAATATTTAGGGTGGATACTTTTTAAATTGACACACTGCATAAATATAACTAAACGTGTTATCTACATTTTCCATATTTATATTATATAAACTATAAGTAGGTTCGACTGACATAACAATGAAAATATATGTACAGAAAAGGAAAACTAACAGTTTAGAGTATACACGTAAGGTTTTTTAACATTCTTTCATTCGAATACGAAACCAGCTTATGTAAAAAATAATTCAATTAATAACATTAATAATAGATATATTTTGCATATTTAAAAATAATCTAACATTTAATTAAATTTTCAATTTTTATATTACCATATTTACATGAAAACAGTTGAAATAGGGTTGTTGCATGATATCGAATTTAGCGATGACGCTTATTATTCCTTGTAAAACATAGGAAGATAAACTTATAACAAGAAACAAAAATTTTTTAAAGTGTCTTTGAACGTGAAAATCGAATTTAAAATTCAAAATACGTTCGGTTTGCCGACGGCCCCTCTGACGTCACACGCGTTTTGCCGAATAATTTTCTGATCTATTTGGCAACGTTGAATTATTTAATATTTACTTCATTGACAGTTGAAAAAATTTTAAAGCGTTTGACAGCTTTTTAGTTTAAGGTTATTGGTTATTGTTCTAAGTAATTATTTTATTAAAAATGGCTTCTTTGGATTCAAATTTTGTAAAAGCTAGTTCGGATAATCTTCCTATTGTGCACATTTTTATAAGCACTTTTTAATCTGTTCGTTTGAACTCATTTTTATTAATGTTTAAATTTTTTATAAGGCTATCACAGAACAACTTGACAGCTAACTGCTACTATGTTGCCAGATGTTTTCAAAAGTAGAGTGTGACGTCACTCGCGCGAAATTCCTGTTTCAAATTAATACTTTTTTAATAATTTTTTTACGGAAAACCAAAGTCTTCTTAGACTTTTGATCTATACAGTACTGTTGAACAATACTTAAACTTTATAAAAAAAAATACTTAGAAATTCATGCAACCTATTGGATGCAAAATTAATAAAGCTCCAAATAAAAAACGAGTTTTTTTCCACAATCATCGCTAGTTGAAAGGCGTACATATTTCATTATTTAACATAACTTAAAAAGTAAATAAACCATGATAAAACAAATTGTTAAAGAAGATCGAGGATCTAAAGCAAACAGAAATCTAAATTTTATTAAATGCCTCCCCAACTCGTCAGCAACTTACATGAATATAGAGCGATTGCAAAACAGAAAAATTTATAAAAGCTAATAGATTTTTTTAAAATACAAAACATGAAACAGTGATTTGATAAGTGCAAGTTAAAATTCGTTACTTGAAAAAGTAAAATTTTTTTACATATGAAATTGTAGTTTTGTAATTGAATTATGCATTTTATATTGTAAGGCGTGTGCCGTTTACCATAGAAAAACATGCGTGCTATTTGAAAACGGTGGTAACTTGATAGCACGCAGATTAAACACATTCTTCACGCATAACTGTCTTTTCACGTTCGAGGTGTAAAGAAATAATATTAGTTTAATAAATTGTATTATTAATATACCGCATAAGTAGATAGTAAGTAGTGTTATTGTTTAGATTTTGCTGCAAATATTTACAATAAGAATTACAGTTTTTATACCATTTAGTTGTAGTAGTATTTATACTAAATAAACAAAATTCAAAAACACTCTCGGTAAGAGACAAAAATTTTGGCGAATATTCTTATAGTGTATTTTACGTGCAAAATTGGTTCAGTTTTAGGTTAATCTAATATGCAGATATGATCAATAATAAAAAATTAATAATTGTTTCCATTTGCCCAATAAAGGTGAAAAATCTACATAATTGAATTTAGATTGGTTCAATATCGTAATTTCACCATCAAAATGATAATCTTGATAAGCTTCCAGATTTTTTACACTATCATTAGCCGCATAAGTTTGCTAATAATAACGTGGGATCTCTCAAAGATAAAACTTATTGAAGTAAACCGGAAATAATGTATTTAAAAATCTTGCACGTCATCTCAGTGGATATTTCAAGGCCAGCCGCATGATTGATAACCATCATTCCCACACATTTGATAAATTCATTTAAGTTATAGCAATTGGCTAGCACACTGGTCATTAATAATGGGATCTTATTAAGAAAAGTCTATACCTATTAGCATAAATTCATCAAGGGCATGTAAAATTGCATTAGTAGTGTTTTTCACTTTCTATGCTACGTCCAACTCATGCAGATTAATGAAAGGTGCACCTACGCATATATCCATTGGAAATCACAATACGCAGACCCCCTCGAATAAGTTTGATTAATTGGTAATTTGAAAACTATCATGACACTTCGGTTTTAAGAAGTATCACACCTACAATTTATTAGTTACGTAAGTTATTTATTACGTCCTACAGGGTACTTTATTAACAACTATTAATAGCTTGTTGATTGATTTTTACAGTGTTGTTTTATGCACGTTGATCAATCAAAGAACATCAGTTTTTGAACTTATTTACAAAATTCCGCGTGTTGATTGAACATTTTTTGAAATTTCAAAATCGATGTTCTTTGAATTCTTTTAATAAATGAAAACTACAATCCAGAGCAGCTCTGCGTTCGTAATGGAATTTTCAAATTTTGATTTGGGAAAACCTAAATAATGCATAGCAAGTATGTCGAGCCTATTTGATACCACGGATCTCAGAAAGAAATATGCAAAGGCTAGACATTTAAATATATGAAAATAAGGTCATATTTTTGTAAAACACTCAAATTGAATCTTTGGAAACTTCAAGAAATATAATATGCTATATTAATAGTAATTTATAAATTAATTGTATGGAAATAATTATATAGATTATGCGTTTACTACTCGAGCAATGGTCTACAGTAAATAATATGCTATTTATTACATTACGTTCGTAGGTTTACAATTCTATTCTAATTTTGATTTGCTAGTTCTTTGTGCACTTAAAAACAAGTTTTTCGCGAAAATTTTTATGGTAAGATAGTAAGTACATGGGCGTACTCCATATTTGATTAAACATCATACGTTAATAATTATACTTCTGTTTATGGTAAAAATAGTAAACTACATGTGATTTTAAGTTTATTATAAGCAATTATCACATTAAACGCTCATTATACTTCAAGTATATAGTAAAACAATTTACTTGTCACCCAATAGAATGAGATATATTTTAAAACAATTCATATTGTGTCCATTACATTATTGCATTGTTTGGTTTCCGTAATCGAACACTGACCACGATTTCCAATATATTTGCATAAAACGTGCTAAATGAAATGAAAAGGTCAAGAAATAACGGTAATCACCATAGTTGCGAATAAGGATTGAATCGTTGTACGCTTATAGGACTTGCATTTTTTAATCAAGTACAATGGTAAAATAAGACACCTCCTACAATCTAACTAAAATGCACGCTTTCCTCCATTAATCCATGCCAACAATTAAAAAAGATAATATTATACACTTTAACTGGATTTAATTTCCTTTTCTATTTAAATTTATTAATAACATTACCGGTTCTTTTATATTTTTGTATAGGTACACCTTGTATAATATGACGGGAACTTAATTATGTCCGCGTATTCGTCGACACTAACCACGAAAGTGACTAGCAAAACAAAAATATTCACTTATAACTTATACCTAACTGCAACTATCCAACATTAGATGCACATAATTTTATTATATTTTCTTAAACAAACTTATAGTTAAGAATTAGTTAGGAGTCTGTTATAACTTATGAATGGACACCCTTTCAAAGTTGGGGGGGGTCCAAAATAAAATATTTTGTTATATTACCAGGACCGTTTCAGTTTAGTCTAAAAAAATTTCGAATATTCGTTGCCAAACGAATAACGGTTCCTTTTTCACCAAAAGAAAAAGTCTAAGGGGTGTGGTGTGAGATCCTAAGGGGACAACTACTCACAGGTGCATTGTGAGTTATACACCACGATATTCTTGACACAGCTAAATTGAAATGTGGGGGTACACCATCATGCACCACACTCCCCCTCATTAAGTTTAGGGGCATATCTTGTAAAACGTGAGGTAATATTTAAATGTTTCCTGTTTGGTTTCAGGTCTGTGTTTTCCAGTATAAAAAATAATCAGAAACAACCAAGTTTTCAGACGAACGTAAAGCTTAAAAAACGAATAAGATCCAAATTACTTATTTATCCGCGGAATTACTCAAGAGGAACATTAATAACTTATGGTAAGGTTTAGTAAAAATTATTAGATTTAGAATTTTAATTTGATTGGTTCACACAATTATTGTTGACTTTTTGCTAACATTTATAAGTAAATATTCCTTATTATTGATGTACCGTATTACGAGAACCATAGTTCAAACTGCAACATATGCAACTATTACTTCCAACTTACTATAATGATTAGATTAGTGAAAATAAAATTGTGAAAAAACAGTAATAAGCAGTTGTTTATAGCGTTCATTTAAAAAGTTTCTAAACGAAAACACTCAAACTCTGTCCTTAAATTAGTTAACGTGTTTTAGACTGATATATTAATAAAGTCCTTTGGTTCAGGAAATATTTCTGATGAAATCTTTTAAATTTTCGTACGGAATAATACCATTTTACTAACTGAAAATCAATTTTTAATTTTACGAAAAGTTTCCTTATAATAAATAGGTATATTAATAGATAACATTTTTGATAAAAACATAAATTAATTGAGATTGTGTAAATAGATACCAAGTAGTTATAATATAATAACCATTAATTATTGTACCGGTAAATGCATGCTTTAAATGTTAGAAATAACATTATTTTTACATAAAATAAAAGTAAAATTAAAACCACATATAAAAAATTTCTGACTGCTAAATTGAGTTTAAAAATAGATCCGAGACATTCGTTACTCTTTCGGAATGCAGAATTCACAAAAAAATGCACTATTTACTACGGAAGCAAAAAAGATCGGAGCACTGGAAACAGTTCATTCCACTTGCGTCCTTCAACATCCCCCAACTGACCTTGTCAGTACAAGAAGGTACGCAAATGCGTTCCCAAGAACGTTCTGCTAAATAAAAAATCAAATTGTATATAAATAAGCACTTCGTTTTATCAGATGTATTTAAAATCAAAAGCTTCGTTTCCATTAATTCTATTATTGAAATTTATTATAGGCTATACCTATCGCTATATCTACTTATTGAAATTTAAAATAAGTAGGTACAAGTCATTTACCTAATTAGTTACATATACATTATGATTATTTAAAGGATATTACCGACATGTACCAAGTTTACTGTACACCATTTTTGCATTTTGTAAAAATTTAAATACATAATTATTATGTTAATTTTGAATAAAAAATACCAGTACTCGGCAACTTTTTCAATAACCAGCAATTTTCCGGATCCTCAAGTTAGAATAGTGCCGATTATCCAAAACTCTATAATTTTGATTTTTTTCACGACGACGCGACGGAGAAAATAATGTAATAGGTATCACGAAATTTTTATTGCATGTTAGTAATCAAGTTTTAAACCTCAGAGATTACAAAGAAGTAAAAAAATTGTTTTCTCAATTTTTTTTCAAAACAAGGTGAATTTTAGCGCTCTTACCTTTTTTCCTGTTGGAACTGAAGTATATGAGAAATATAATTAACATTTAGTTCATGTTCTACGAGTTTTAAGTCAAACCTGATATTTTTTGGTTCATTAAACGCATATTATGCTTTAATTAAACAAAAATTTAATAATAAAAAGGAAGTGGGAACTTGATTTTGAACCAAACTAAAACTTGATTAATAAATTCAAACCGAAGTTATTTTCTCTTGGAATAGGAAATTGTCAATTCTTTCTTCTGAAAAGTTTAAATAGGCATTGTAAATTATGCTACCTACTAATTATTAAGAAAATCTGTTAGATACGTGAGGAAAATGCAAAGCAGTATAATTTGATTTAATGTTACAGCTATTCTTAATTTCGTGAATTTATTATAGGTATGTTTAAAAGGTGCTTCGAGTAATTAGAATAAAACACATACTTATAGCTAATTAAAATTGACAATACATAAAAAACGAATTAGTTAATTAAATAAAGTTAATTAACTAAAATTACACCGCACTCAAAAAATTGTAAGTAACTAACAGATTTTCAAATTGTTGTTATTTGCAATTACTATAAAACACAAATTATACTAAATTTTTATTTGAAAACGTGAACTAATTTAAAATTTAATCGTGTGAACCTACACAAATTAGTAAAAATTTTAATGAATAATATAAGTTAACTGCAGAAAAAATTTCAAAACCTGTTAACTTTGATTGCAAGTAGTGTAGGTACCAAGTAAGACTTTCAATTTTCAAAAGGTGAAGTATACATAATTCATTGCCGTAATATAACTATGAAATTACTTAATTATCGATAACCTATTGGAATACTTGCCTATTTTAAATTTTCTTATTTTAATAGAAAATTTTTTTTCTCATTTAATTTTAATTAAATATGACGAATATAAAATATAATACAGTACATAATATTTATTATACATTATAATATATAATCATTACATAGGTTTTATTGATCGTGGTCAAATAAGTTGAGTTACGAATAAATTTACAGAATGAATAAATTCGGATTTTCTGAATGTAATCAAAAAGTAATTAAATAAAACAAAAAATTATCAAAACCCCCTTTATATATCATGTAGGTGCTATATTGAAATGATCACTTCGATCATAGAGACTGGAATTAGAAAATGGAAAGCAGATAGATATAAAATAGATTTGTATTACTGGTCCAAGCTGTTACTCCTGATGGCTATCCGATTATCAAGCGTAATAATTATGCTGTATGGCATTGGAAAGCATTCCACCTTCTTGATTACCAGGGTAATTTTAGACGGCTAGATGGTTTGCGTTTACTTATACAATTTTCTGTTCAGGCCTTTGGCCGTAGGTAATTGATTGAATGGTAATACATCTATTCTGCTGGTTTTGGGATTCCTAGTTGCCGATCATAAATTTTTTTTTGTAAGATAATAAATTACAGTTAACATGAAAATCAGAAAAATTCTACAGTAGTTTTTGAAATGCATTGCAAATAAACATACTTACGTTTAATCGATAATGATAACTTATGTTTCCATAATTAATTGTTTTTATAGATTTTACCATATATTAAACAAGCTCTTGCTGTTATGGCTATTAAATATATCTGAACTCCAATGTATTTAATTGATTTGATCAATTACCATAGAAGAAGTGCGATATAACGCTTTCATGTAATAAGTTCCACGCAGTTTCTATTAGTCAAAATGGAATAAGCTTTAAAATATTATAATAGTTAATAATTTGTAATCTTGAATGATTAAATAAAACTAGTGCAATCTGATTTCACGATTTAAATCAGGGATGAGCAACCTTTTTTTTACAACGGGCCAGCTACAAATTTAAAAATGTTTGCGGGCCGCATGTAAGAAACTTCATGCAAATACTGAATGATGAACTCAAATGATCTCTTTATTAACAAAATAAATCTATAAACCTAACCTTAAAAGGCAAAATGTAAAATATTTGAAGGGCCGCACGAGAACGTGTGGCGGGCCGCGGGTTGCTCATCCCTGATTTAAATAACATTTCTTTATTTCAAAAAAGATTTTTCCATTAATGATACATCATTATTCTTCTTCACTTTTAAAAACAAAGTTTATAAACAAATGAAAGCAGATATGCATAAATCGGGGATACTTTTATTTTCAACTACGCGATTAATTGTCTTAATTAAATATAATGAAAAAGCAGTGGACCAAGAATGTTGTCCCAAGACACGCCAGTATTATTTATTCCCACTTCATATCTAATTTCCGCCAGAATTCTCCGCAACAGTTCTTTGTATTTTGTCCGAGAATTATATTAATTAAAAAAAACTCCTAATGCAAGGCATACGTACTATAATAAACAGAGGATTAAAATTTAATCTATCCGCAAGAGCGACACCACAATAATTATTCTAATAGGTACTTTTCAGCTTTTAATCAATTATTAAACCAATTTAACAATAATTAGAATTTTTCGGCGTCCATCCCGGAATTTATTTCTGATTTACACCGGAAAAGCGATGCAAGGGATCGATAATAGTTATTTGTATACCAAGTGTACACGGCAATAAATTAATAGCTTAGAGGTTCAGTGCTTGACTGCTAATTCGAAGTACCAGGTTTGACTTCGGATGCAGTAAAGTAACGTTCATAGTGGCGTTGCAAGGGAGTTGCCTTGTGCTTGACTTGTTCATCCACGGAAGGTTCAAGCTTTTGCCCTGCAAACGCAAGACAAGCGAAGCAATTCCCAATGAAATTTAAGTATGAATATACAGTGAGTGTCACAAGTATTCGTCACCTAACATATTTTGAATTAAAAACGATATAACTTCTCTACATTACACGCAATAGAAACTACTTATATAAACATATCTGTTTATGATTTAATTTTTCTATTTAAAAAATTTCAAACATTTGCTTAAAAATTAAAATATGAAATAAATACATTCATAAATACGTCTAATGTATTCGACATTCCAACTTTAAAAATTCAAACACGCGTTTAAAGAAGTTTTTAATATTTAGGCATAGATTTTACTAAATTTCGTATCACTGAAGACGGGATTTTATTCCATTGTTCTTAAGAACACTTTTTAAATCATTTTTAATTCTAATTTGTCTTGCCCTAATTTTTTGATCAAGGTGATCGCATAAATGTTCAACATGATTAATGGCTGGGCTTCGAGGAGAAACTTCCAAATATTTTAGTGTGCTATAAAGGATCCACGTCCCCGTTATATAAGCTTTATGCTTTAGATCATTATCTTGAATAAATATGTAATTATTTTTTAGCCCCATATTGTAATCGTTAAATATACAAATATTGGTCAATTTCGGCGTAACATGTTGATATACATTTGTGGTGCATCATACCATCGATAAAATGAAATTTTGGTGTACCAGAGACACTTGCATAACCCCATACAAATAGTGATTCATCCTAACTTAATACAAGATATACATTTTCTTTATTTAGCTTTGCATTTTTTCCTTTCCCACACAAATTTCCTGCCATCTGAATTAATAATATTAAATTTTGAGTCATTCGGCAAATATCATCCGATTGCAAAGTTCTCCGTCGCATTTTTATATTATTTTGCAAATTTAAATCTTTTTATTATATTTCGATTCTATTGGTGTTACACTAGAATTACACAAGTATTACACTTCCCGTGGTGCGGAACATACCTATGTTAAACATTAGATCCAGTACTTGAAAGAAGAAGACACCTAGTACGGAAAGTACTACTGCTTTGTTGCATAAATGCAGAACAAAAAGTCACGTGAAAGCGGCAAAAGGTTCTTTCGGGTTGTTGTACTTTGTTGTGGCGACTTTCTCTCTAGCCGCATCCTCATGACTGAGGAATCGTGATCCAAATAGCTCATTCGCAGTTGCCCATTATGCTCTTCCATTCTTGCCGGTCTTCTGCATCTCTTATTGTTGTCTGTAAGGGCCGCTTTGTTATGTGTTTTATTTGATCGATCCATCTACTGGGTGATTTACCCCTAGGTCTCCTACCTTCTTCATTTCCCTGAATCATCAACTTTTCCAGGTTTGACCCATCTCTACGCATCACGTGTCCGAAATATTGCAGGATGCATCGTCGACATATGGTCGACAATCTGTCCATTATTTTCAACTCCTGCAATATGGACACGTTCGTTCTTCTCGCTGTCCACGGAATTCTCAGCACACGTCTCCAGTACCACATCTCGAAGGCGTCAATGCGGCGTCCATCCAACATCTTAATGGTCCATGACACGAAGCCATATAGGTAATTTGAGAAAATTAGGGTCTTAACAAGATGACTTGGTATTCGTGGTGATTTGCTTGTCAATCCATACCTTCTTAGCCGTGGCGACTAAGAAGACTAAAATACCAGTTTTACTCTCGGCACAAATAAACTTCACTTTTAAAGCAATTTACACAATTCAATTTACATAATGCTGGTATTAAAGTTACCTATTTATAAAATATGAAACTATGTTTGAAAGTTAATTTTAATCTCAAAATACAGGACTAAGGTAACAAAAAATAGTGCTTAGACCACAGGAAGAAAATTAATTTTAATCTCCCGTGTGATTGAAAGATCCACTCTATTCCTTTAAGAATGAAACTAACGGACTAAAGATTCTACTTTACTGATTCCTAGCATTCCAAGAGATCAGAAAACAAAAATCATACTTCTATAATATATGATGATGAACTGATTGTTTTTGTTTTGTATTCTCAAGTAAGTGACATTGCACCATCACCCCATTATTTGGGGTAATTTAAGTCGCAGAATAAATATCGTATGGAACGCAGTCTAAAAGTGTCGGACGACTCGTGGACATGTGCAGTAAAATCGCAGGTACCACTTTCATATATTTTGTATCTCAAAAGCGGGTGTACTAATGATGGAAGTATCTATAATTAGAGCATACATAGTATATGCACAATACACTTAAAATTAACTTCTGCATAAATTATAATACTTTTCAAGAAGTTAGCGATTGAAAACAAGCAGCTAATGAACTTGGTAGTTGACGTCGCCAAAATAAACAAAACATATTAACGATATTAAAGTTTAATTGCATCTTTGTTAAGATATGCGCACGTGATAAAGAATCCTTTGACCACGATATCGAAAAGGAAATTAACTGAGTGTAATAATTAGCTTTCAATTATTATTTATTTAAAAATACTATATGACTATAGATCGATATCGTTAATTTGCCTATAAATTTATTATGTTCACACAACGATATTCATACCTGGATCTAATATGGGTCGACATTCTATTAAAAAATAAGCATATCATTTTATGTATTTCTTTCTACCTCGAGAAATCTTGCGCTTAGTACATACGAACTTTTCGCAATTTTAATAATTCAGAAACATCCATGGAATTATATTTAAAAAATCGAAATAATAAATAATCGAAATAAAAAATAAAAAGAAGAGAACAGATGAAGAGGAAACGGTTCCATAATCTTATTATGAAAAAATAATGGAGGAACCAAATTTATGTAAAAATCATACTTTCCTTACCCAAGGGGTTCAGAAAGGAACAACCTATTGCACAAATTATTTAATATACAGAAATGACATTATTATGTCATCAATAATAAATTAGTGGTGATAATATATCAATTCGTGAACCCTATGTGACAAAGCGATTGGTGCAACTATGTTGCATTAAAATTTTATTTGTAATAAATATAGCATACGGTAATTGTTTTTATTGTAAAATGTAAATTTTACCTTGTTCGACATCTAAATTCCACATAGTCAATAAATTTTCAATTCTCGAACGAAAACATTGAACCGGTTTAATCTTTTACACTCGTGTTTGTTTTAACTACATGTATAAAAAAAAAATCAATACTTGAATAATATTAGTTTTTGAATAATATTAAGAGATAGACGATCAGGATAGGCGATTAGGTTGTAGACTTCTAAAGCTGGCTACTTGTTCTAATGTTACATTGAGAAAATTTAAGTTCTGATTTCTCTTCCTCTTTGAAATAAAACAAAACGAGAGATTGGCTACTTTTTATTTTAAGAAATTTAAAATATAATATAACTAAAGATATTTATGTGGTAGAATATTGACGATGTGGAGTAAAACATGGGCAATTTCGACAATATCAAAACAAACATAATATCTGTATAAATACCTGATACAGAAAGAAGAAAGCAAGAAAGAGACTAAAGAAAAAATTATTATTATAGGTGATTTCAATAGAAGACTTGTAGTTACAGTAGAGTCAAGCACAGATTTAATCAACCTACAATAAACGAAAGTGGAGAAAGACATTATAATTCTGTATTATGAACGAAATGAGAATAAACAACACGTTCTTCGACTATAAGATTACATGGTCCAATAGTAGAGGAAAAAGCTCTATGCTTGACTACATTCTAAGCAACAAAGAGATATGTAGGTACACCTAAAGAATGTAATAGTTGTGTGAACCCTCACTTTAGCAAATATAGATAGGGAACATGGACTGGTCATGATTAAGCTCAATTTATATCTAAAATTAAAGAAAAACACCGGTATCCATCTTTAGTATTTATCTAAAAACTCAATATGGAAAATATAACCTGAAGTAAAACAAACATCACTGAAGCAGCAGTAGAAGCTCTAGGTATAAGGAAAACGAATAAAAATCAAGTCTGCACAAAGCCGCCATGGTTTAATGAAAGGATTAGGGAACCAGCGAAGGAAAAGAAAATAGCATTCCTTAGATACAAACGAAATCAAACGGTTGACGAATACTCGTATATAAATATACGCACACGAAACCATATCAATCGGGAGGTAAAGAATATCAGCAGACCATTGGGAAGAGTATAAGGACATGTCGTCGCCCCCATGCCAAAGTTACCAATGTGCAAATTTGTAGTTGTGAGATAAAGCGACTTGAATATGTAAGTCTTCATGAAAAATCAGAATTTAAAGTTATAAAAACTATTTTTTGCCCATCTATAGTATATATTTAATGCTCTTTAACTGAGTATTTTTGTAATTTTAATTTTTACATTTTTTAGGCTTATTTTGCACATTGGTGTCTTTGGCTTTGTAACTTTTATCAATTATTGATGATTCGTACAACAAAAAATAAAACATCTTATCATTGTTATTGGTTATATTTAACATTTATAGCAAAAAAAGTATTATTTAAACTAAAATTCATCTATTGAATCTTCGTCTTTATCGGGTGCTGACAATTTGTCCTTTACAGCTTTGCTATACTTGTCAACGAATTGTAAAAATTGTGATACACTTTTGGTATCGTTAAATCTTTGCACATTGTTTTTAAATTTTGCAGTTTCAGCTCTGCTATAGGAATTTTTTCATGGTATGCTTTTTGAACGCTTTCTTCTCGTGGTCTTCCTCTTTTCTGCTTGATCTCGACTTCAGTAAAGTTTTTTGTCTGAAGTTATTTTATTTTATTTTTATTATATTTTATTATGTGCAGTTTTTTCATAGTGCAACCAACTTACTTTTCGCCATGGAATTTGTTGCGAACTCACTTTGGAATATGACTTGAAATCGTAAAAGTCGTCATACTGCATATTCCTCACAACAAAAGGACGTGGATTTCTTCTTGCATCTCTAATAAGCTGCGTCCAACCTTCGGGTGTATACACCGGCACGTGTTTGAATTTCTGTTCAATTTTTGAATGAATAGAGTCACACTCCATTTCAGTGTATCCAGTTTGAAAAAATTTATGATCTATTGTTTCAATTGTCGGATGATTTGTAACCGTATACAGACACGTCCCTGCAAAAGCGTTTGTTCAATATTGTTCATAATGAATTGCCGTTGGGCTTCAATAGAAGTACTAGCACCAAATTCTGCATAAATTGCTAATCTGTGATGTTCTTCCACCAGATCAGTACATTTATGTAGTAGTTTTCCAGAGCATGGAGATGGTAGCATAGGACGAGCAGGGTATTGAATATTGCGAAATCCGATATACTCTTCACCTTTCAATCTTTTTGCTTTTTTCGCGGATTTTGTCCATTTTGACGCGTTCTTTCTTTTCTTCTTATCAAAAGAATCTTTGGCTTTATCACCATCGCTACTTTCATTATTTGGAAGGTGCATATTCATCTGATGAAGAGCCTACAAAATCGCCATCAGAATCATAGACAGCTTGAATACCATCATCGGTTTTGTCTTCATCATCGATTTGTCTCCATTTACACTTTTTATAAGATCTTGATCTACTTACTTACTAGTTTCGCTTTCTTCTGAAATGTTTGCTTGGCCATCCTTTGCCAAATTACACAAGGCCAATATTCGTTTACTTCTGCTGGCCATATTTTCACTCAAAAATAAAATAATAAGCAACAAAGATACTGATACAAACAGATACTGTTTGTTATTCACAATAATTCACACGAAACAAAAGAAATAAATATAAATTTAAAACAAATAGATAACTAGATACTCACTTGATAATAATTATAATATCATTTTATCTCACCTTAATCAGTGGCTAGCTAGGGGGGGCTAGGGGTGACACCCGACCCCAAATTAGTTAAATTTCCTGACTAAAATTACCTCCTTTCTTGGTTTTTAAAAACAAAAACGAGTGACCTTGTCACCTTATTACGCGCATCGGGCGCACCCTTAGATTTTGCGTTTATGATCTATTAAACTTATATTTTAAATTTCGAATCGATCCGTTGAAAATTACTCTTTGAGAAAACATTTTTAGGTCGGGTTGTAATAATAAAAGATTGAAACATTCGCTCAACTAATGAATTTACGTTTTGCAAATGCACAATAATCTTAAGAATTGTATAGTTAGGAAAGTATCATCAAATATTTTAATACACGTACAATAAACCATACGGTAGATGAGGAAGTGTTAATAATGTTGACGTAGCATTAATCCATAATTCACCTCATCAACAATAAATTCTCTATTCATTAACGTTGCAAACTAAACGTCAACTCATACCTATACTTTACTATAATCTTTCAAACGACTGAGAGAAACTTTTATGCGATCCATAAATCCACGTCGGCCGTCGATACAAAAAACGGGCACGTGCGATGGGGAGACCATGGGAACGAATGCATTCGACATCGTTATCTTAGACAGGCATCGACTTGCAAACCCAGGTGTTAATTTTTAACATGGGAAGCATAGCGATTTCGCAATTTTAAAACTTCGATAAAAACCAACAAAAAGTGCAAAAGTTAGACCCTTTTCGTCCGACCAGACGAGCAAAAAATTGTTTTGCTCGCACGTGTCCTGCAAAACTTCTCGATACACTTTGCATGGAGAAAGAAGAAAGTGTGCTCTCACACTCTAGGTATTGTCCAATTAAATCACGTCTCCCTTCTTTCTAAATTTATAGGACCCAATTACAAGGATCCAAATCAATCAGTAAGTGGGAAAAATCCTAAATCAGAGTAGGGAGAATGCATAAATTGAGCTACAAATTGCATATTCAGAGAGATTCACTTGGAATCTGATACTACCTTTTTCGTATCTTAGCGCTTCCAAAAGCGGAATTAACTATCGAGGTCTCACATTTATTAGAGATCTTTAAATAAATACAAGTCATTTGTGCTAAAAATTAGTGTGTGTCAACGGCAGGTACTATCGAACAATTAATATCGTCAATTGTTGTTAAACAATTAATATTTTATCGAACCAGAATATCGTCAATTGTTGTTAAACAATTAATATTTTATCGAACCAGAATATCGTCAATTGTTGTTAAACAATTAATATTTTATCGAACCAGAATATCGTCAATTGTTATTAAACAATTCATATTTTATCGAACCAGAATATCGTCAATTGTTATTAATCAATTAATATTTTATCGAACCAGAATATCGTCAATTGTTGCTAAACCTTCAATATTTTATCGAACATTAATATCGTCAATTGTTGCTAATATTTAATAAGTGATCGAACAATTAATATCGTCTATTGTTACTAAACATTGAATTAATTATCGGACTTTTTATACCATCTGCTTATCACGTTAATCACGTCGAGTTATTGCTTGCCGCTCATAAGGCAAGTACGTAGCATTGCTTTTATCGAATGGTACAAAACAGGTGTTGCACTTCCAACCCATGTGTGCATTCCAATCGTCTTTTTTTTATCGGACACCACATTAACATTTCTTACTTAGACAGTGCCGGCTTGAATTATTTGTCACTTCGCGAATAACTAACATAGTGAATTATTTCGTACGGAGACCCCTATTTTATCGTGAAGTACAGTGCGTGAACCACCCTGTTATTTCACCACCTTCCGATTTGAAGAGTTTTTGGGAAGCTGGTTATTACGCTGCCCTTCTGATATGGTTTGAGACATCACATTCAGCTTCATTCTACGTTCTGAAGACGAAATCTCACTCCTGAAGGACCCGTCATCGACTTTACCTAGAGGTCGAACATCAACACCCAAATTAAGTAAGAAACCTTTTTATATTTTTAAGATTGTGATGTTAATTGGTCCTATTGACCATTAGTTGTGTTTATGAACGTTCAGTTCAACCCTGGAAGACGATATCGCAACCATTTTGTATACCTTTTATTTAACTTAATATTATTATCTATTATTAACGTAACTTTTACCACGCCATTCGAGCGTTCAGAATGTAACCAAACAATTTAACGTAACGTTTCAAGTTTAGTATTGTAGCTAAAGTTTGTTTGTCCCGTTGTTGGGAATTTTGATGATCAATTGCATTGATTAAGTTCCATGATCAATTTTATGAATCATAGTTTTGAATATTATCAAGTTGCGCTTAAGTAACTATTTATTTTGGTGGAGTGCTGTATTCAATACGCCCCCCTTTCATGCAAATTAACCTTTTGTATTTTTGTAAGAGTAATTGTTTTACGAGTATTAGTTTCGCAACGGAAACCACACGGAAAGGTTCCGTCAACTGTACATATTTATTTTTATACAAGACATGTAAATTTGATAGTATCTTGTGTAAACCTTGTCAACTCCCCCCTGATATTATTTTATTTAATACATTTTTATTATTTCCCAACTTTGTGTGTTATTATTATTGTTGTGTTAATGTTTATTTAGCTATTTTCACCAACGGAAAGTTCGCCTCCTGTAAAGGTAAGGTCATTGAGCGAGGTTTTTCCGGAGTGAGAGTTCGCTGTAAGATCATCAAGTTGTCGCGTACCAGCTTGGAAGGTGTGATAACCAGTCCCCTTCAAAGAGATTCATTTCTTCGTATGCGTGGCGCCCATTTAAACTCCCGCGTGTATATTAACCCCACCGATTTTGACTTAACTCCCCCCCCGTGTAAATTATTCACACCGATTTTGACAATTTTTAGAATCGCGATCGAGGATTGCCCGGTCGTCGATAGGAAATACACGCTTTGCGACGTGCCGTCACACGACCCTTTCGTTCCATTCACCAACCCACCCCTTCGCGACTTTGAGCTAGCCAACCTTTTATTACCTGTTGGAAAGGTGTCGTGGATGCAGAACGTGGTGTAACAACCTTTTTCGTTTTTTAGGGGTGACACCCCTTTTTTCACTGGGTGCAACCTCTAAAAAAAGGTCATCAGCCTAAGTGGGGGTGACACCCATGAAATCCGCCCCGGGTGTCACCCATGCTAGCTACGTCACTGCCTTAATGGCAAGAGTAACTAAAAACTTTATAGATAACTTTTAATGTTCACGACATCTGCCAATTACAAAATAATTCAAATATTCGTATAAGCCAAAACGACGAATGTGACGCATTGGTGCACAATTTGTTTTTGTACCCAAGCCAAAACAACGAATGTGGTAAATTCGACGTTTTGGCGTTGTACATCTGAGAACATTTGCACATAGGTAAATTTACAAAAACCTACTACAACGAATTTTATTGGCTGATTACATTCGCTGTTTTGGCATTGGATATTTTGATAAAATTTGAAATAGGTTGCGTGCATAACTCAAAAATGACAAATTTGCACATTGGTAACTTTGGCAAGGGACCGACGATGTATGGTGCATAGAAGAAAATATCGGGGATACTGCGGAGTCAAAAGAAAGAAATAAGTGAACACTTGTCATTCAGTAATATAGAGGAACAACAGTGGATACATCAGTTTGAAACACAGCCATACACAAAATAATGTAAATAATAACGTAGTAAACATTACTCAAGAACAAATACAATTATTGTAGAATAAATGAAAAACTAGAAAATCTCCTGATCCCGATGGAAAGCATAACATACTGCTGAAATACGGAGGAGAGACTTAACTCAAGTAAATACAAAATCTATTCAAAAGCATAATAATTGAAGGAAATACGCCATCAGATTGGAAAGAGAGCCTAACGGTACCCGTGTTTAAACGGGAAGACAGAAGAATACATATTAGATAACTATCGCGGAATTACACTTCTTAATTCGGCATTAAAGCAGGTCATTTAAATATTTAGTGCAAAATTATAAGAAAAAATATTAGTGGAAGAAAAGCAACATGGGTTTCAGAACAACAGAAGTACACTACAGCTCAAAACGATAAGTACTGCACTTATATTTTTAAACAGTTTTCAAAATTTTAAACATTAAACTCTTTTTAAATCAATATATTTTAAAAGAAATCAAGTAATATAATTTATTTACAAGTTTAACAAAAAAACTGAAAAAATATTATTGTTGGTTAAATTCTGTTTTCTTCAAAATATCCACCTTTTGCTTTTATAACAGCTCGTCACAAACGAGGCATTCTTTCGGTGAGTTTATCCAAAGTTTCAGATTGAATTGCATTCCAAGCATCTTGCAAAAGTTTCCATAAATGGGTTTGTGATTTTGGGCCCTTTAGTCGAACCGTCCGATCCAGTTCCTCCCACAATATATAGGATTCAAATCCGGGAACAAGTGGCCAATCCATATAATTTAGCACACCCCTTTTTTTATTTTCTCTCAAATAATCTCTGCACAACTTCGATGAGCGCTTGGGATCATTGTCATCTTGAAAAATAAAACCTCTCTCAATTAAACGCCGACCTGATGGCAGCACATTGTTTTCCAATATTTGTTTATAACCTCCTTTTTTAAAATTCCTTCTATTTTAATAATAAATCTCCGACGTAATTGTTGCCGTCGGACCACTCACGTTAAATGCATAGACCACCATAGATTAGCCAAAATTTGTAAAAACCGACAGGGAAAAGACCTCCCAATATATGCATGGGTTCAAAGTTAGTTTTCATCATCCGTGGAGTAACGACATAACAAGACGAGACAAAGAGATACAAGTTCCTAGTCCAAACTGGAAGAAGAATCTCGTAGATTTTTAACACACTTTCTGATCCCAGAAGTGCGATTGTTGAAGGCCATCAAAATATAACTATAAAATTTATACTTATGTATATCAATCAGTTTAAGCAAATTTTTCCATAGAAAGAACACTTATTTGGGGATAAACAGGGTTCCCACTGAATTTTTCAAACCAAATTTCCCTAAATCATCAGTTAATTGGAAAATAACAACATGCCCAGCGGTGTAGGTCAGCGCACAATTTTATACCAACATAAAAAAATTTACGGAAACAAAATTTTAATTAGAAAAAATAGAATTTCAAAATTGATATTGAAATATTTCCCTCACCAAAGTTTTAATTTCCCCGACTTAGCGCTTAAAATAAAAAATTCCCTCCAATGTAAATTTAGGGAAATTTAAATTTACCGACTTTTCGAAGTTTTCCATATGACTGGGTAATTTTTCGTTGATCGCTTTATAAATTTTGGTTGGCATAGTGCATGGAAATTAATCAATCGGCAATATCTCTTTAGCATTCCGGAAAATTGAATAAATTCCCTCTCCTGCAGAGAAATTAAACTTGGCATTTTTGGTGGCATTCGTTTTGGCTGCTGTTGTGTGTCAAGTGTATTATTCACAACAATAAGAATAAATAAGTCTATTTTCTTCCGTTCTGCCAAAGTGTAGTCGCTTTTCCATAAGAATATTATAGTACATATTATTTGTTTTGTTATCTTCCGTGAAGACAAATCTTGACAGAACGGATTCAGTGTATCCGCCACCTTAGCTTCGGCCAGATTGTAGATAATAATGACTGTTCATTGATTGATGAATAAAATGGCACATATAGAATCTAGATATCTGCGATAAAAGTTTTCAACTAGGAGCAATTTACACTTCCCTTCTTACTATGAAAACAAATTTTCAGTAAGGATTCCGCTTCAAAATAATAATGTAAATAACTAAAAAATGAAAAACGTGCTTTAAGGTTAGAAACAAAAATATAATAACTCAACTAAATCTGATAAACAACGTAAAGCATTGCACGTGTCCAACACACGCAAAGTACAATCGTGACAAAGATTGCAAGCTTAATGCGAAATGGAAATTTTGTCTTAAAAATGATAAACCATCAATGATCTCGTAAACTAAAATAACCTCAAAATAATTATTCCGTATTATTAGAAATTATCTTCCTTCGTTAGCAATCCTAGAAAGTATAAAATAAACCATTTTTCTCTTCATCAAACATTTAAAAGAATTTCATTTTTCAGCAATTTTATTAAATCTTATACTATCGAAACTACCAAATTGATTTATTAGACCGCAAATTAGCTTAGAGCCTCCACAATGATTGAACCTTTTTTTTAATTAAAATGTTATGTGGGGCGCATGGTAGATTTCCTTCACGATCAATGTTTTTCTGTTATATTACGAAGCGACCACCCGTAAAACTTCTTGTTTACATTTATTTTGCTACGCATCGGTTCAATAAGTTATACAAAATATTACGAAACCAATGTATTTATATTTGTATTTCAAGCATAAAAATTAGAAATCGCTTGGAAAAATTTAAAATCGGATGGAGTTCTGGAAACGGTAAACTAAAAACTAAACAAATATACAAGTTCTAGAAACGATTGATTTAGACTAAATTTTATGTTAAACGTTGGAAGTAAAATAGAAATACAAAAGCTGAGATACACATAATACGTAGTAATATGTATGTATGTGCAATAAATAATTTATTGTATGCAGTTAAATATTCTTACACTTAGGGTTCCTGTAAAGAATATAATTATATGTAGTACACAAAGCAGATCCCTACATAAATAAATTAACTTTCCCCATTCAAATCTAGGATCACAAATTTTTTTTTAGTCACATCAAAGAGGAAGTTTGGTGAGGTTTGTGACCTCCCGGACACAAACTTTCGTGCTAAACCGGGAGGTCATCGGGAGCCTGCATCATCGATGCAGCAGGGAAGATCGCAGACGACAGCGGAAGTAATGCCGAGAAGGTAAAGCCCGCTGTCGTCGGGGAGGGGGTTTTGGTCAGTAAGATTCTGACACTACCATCCCTGATGGGGTGGTGCCTATGAATGTTTCCCCCTTCTTTGCAGAAAAAAAAATTAGAAACCGTATAAAACTGTAACAGACACCGTAATTAGTTCTTCAAATTTTCCTTTAGTTTCTTCGTAGGGGTGTATTTATAGGAAAAGATTCACAATATATGGTTAATCAGCCACAAAGAGAAATCGTAACCATTCGTTGTAAAGTTGTAGTTTAGTTTCCTTTTTTTTTAAACCTCTCAGGAATATATTATGTTTTGCCAGAAAAATTGAATTCCTGAACTCCTAATTAGCAGGGTAATGAACAAAAGATCAATACTGGTCGCAGTTCTGAAAGGCTCTTGCAGCCAATCGACCCCTAAGTACAATACAATACAATAGTTTCCTTTTGCATTTTCAACAGGAAAACCGTGAAATAGAATTTAAATTTTGAAAAAGGATGTTCTATGTTCTATTGAAAATTTTAAAAATAAAATTAATTCATGAATATTATAATGGAATTCACTAATGAAACAGAATTTTTTTAAATAATAATATAGGGTGGTCTCAAAGAAATTATTGCTGTAATTTTATTTATTTCGTTTACCATTTTTATCTGGTCAGTAATAATCACATATCGCTTTACCAAATCAAATTTTATAATAACTTGTGCAACTAACTTTACAGATGGCGTGGTTCCAGTGGCAAAACAGATAACTGCATGAGGCGTGTGGTCTCGCAAAGCTGTATTTACTTAGTGCGAAGCCACAGGTGGAATCGGTTTATAAAACACATAACTACATCATTTATGAAGTGTGAAGCAATAAGTCGAGCCATGTCACCTTACATTAAACCAATTAACTCTGCAATATAGTAGAATTAACCAGTCGGACGATCTATCTTACATGGTATTATTAATCAATAATATGGACCAAATACATCCAATAACATAATAATTAAATAATTTTACATAACATTTCATTTCTAAATTCAATGAGATATTCAATTATTTAAACAAGTTCACAATTTTTAAGTGTTATATTGGGTTATGTAAGTGTGGCAGAGGTGTATAAAATTTTTTACGTTGCAAGAATGATAATTAATTCCACGCATTGACTGGATTTATTTTCAATGTTTATCATAAATTTATGGAAACGCCCTATTTACGGTAAATTCGTGAAATTTTGTTAAATTTATAACAAAAATTATAAATAGTATGAATAAAAAACTTGAACTATACTGCTAAAATTATAATTATATAAACAGAAACACCTACATTACCTGAATTTTTATTTTCTATTAAAGGCCGCAACGGTAATAAATTATAATAAATATACTAAATATTAATAGATTAGATAACTATTCCATTATTATTTAGAGAAGTTGATACTTTTTATTAACTGTTTTTAAATTGATGTAATTTACTAGGTTAAACGATTTGAAACGCACAATAAACAAAACAGTAAATATCTACGTATAAGTACATTACTTTCTCTCGTGATGAGAGTGAGCTTGAGATAATAAATTGCAAAAATTGGTCTTTGTTATTCAATGTCATGTGCTTTGGTATATTATAGTAGTATATAGTAATTTTAATTGTGTAACGACACAAAAAATCCAGGTATCCTATTACCGAATACTTAAAAATTATGAATATTTTAAATTAGTTACTTCATGTACGCATAAATAATTCGCATATAAAATTTTAAAATTACTATTTTTATAGCTCCATTAAACGCAATGAGTTAATGTGTTTTTTGTCGAGTGACCATCTTTAAAACGTTTTTCTAAATTGTTTGTATTATTGTATTATAGCAACGATTATTGTTGAAAATAAATATTTATACTGTTATTTTTCCAGTGAACTGAAGAAATTGACAGTTCTTCATAATTTTGGGTCTAGATTCCGAATATAATAAGACACGATTACATAACAGTTAATGTACCATAGGGTTTTCCAGTTTTATACAGCTTTCTTTCGTAAACCGGAAAACCTTCAAAATGTATTTTTTCCTACTGTTGTAACAAAATTGGGCACATTTTGATCAAAATAATCCACAATCGGTTTTCTGCGATTTTTCGACGGATTTCGTTAGATAATTGTTCATACTTCAACATACTAAAAACGTCCTCTCGGAACCCTGAGCTTCTTACCGAATTCTTCGTCTGAAGTTGAAATTTTTATGAAGGAGTGAAAATTATGTTTTTCGGCAAAAAAAGTTAGACACACTTAAAATATTTTAACAACATCCTCGAAATCATGAAAAGAAGAGTTTCCTAAAAATGGTCAGGGGATTCTGATTTTTGGATATACGTGTTGTAAAGTTTGGGGTCATAATAAAAACTCTGAGTTGGCGACCTCAGCGACCGCTCAGAAGTGTCTCCATTTAAAAAACATGGCGAAAATAAAATATTTCTTCGCAATATGTCCTTACCAGTTGACTTTAGGACGAAAATGACTGATATCAATCTTATGGAGAAGAAAATTTACTACAACTTTTATCTAAGATATTTTTCCAAGTCTAATAGTTGCTGAGCGCCAGCACTGTTAAATAGAGCACATTTTAGAAAATTTAAAAAACGCTCGATTTTGCTGACTTTTTATAATTTTTGGTTACTCTCTCTAAAAAAGTCTATTATATGATAAAGTCTATTAATATATTATACTCTATTATAAAAAAAAATCATGTCAAAATCGATCGTTTTTGAAATTTTCAAAAATGTAACAGTATAGATGTTACAACAAATGTAACAAATTCAAAAATTTAACAGTGCTGGCGCTCAGCAACTATTCGACTTAGAGAAAAATACCTTAGATAGAAGTCGTAGTAAATTTTATTCTCTATATCTCTATAAGATTTATAGAAGTCATTTTCGTCCTGAAGTCAACTGGTAAGATAATATTGCGAAGAAATAGTTTGTTTTCTTCATTTTTTTTAAATGGCGGCACTTCCGGGCAGTTGCCAACTCAGAGTTTCTATTATGACCCCAAACCTTACAACATATCCAAATATCAGAACCCCCTGACCATTTTTAGGAAACTCTTCTTTTCATGATTTCGAGGATGTTGTTAAAAAATTTTAAGTGTTTTTAATTTTTTTAAGGGGTATTCCGTTATTTTCACTTCAAAAAATCCATTTTTTCTATATATTTATTATTAATCTGGAATCTTTCTGGAACATGTTAGTGAAAGAATTTTGTGAAAAATTTAAAAAATGAGGAAGTTATGAAGATGTCTAATAACGCAGTTGCAAATTCGTATATGGGAAACCTGAACTACAAGAACATTACCGCATAATTTTAAATGCGTTTTTCTCCAAATGACATTTCTTTAGGTGGTGGGCATTCTATCTTAAAATAATAGACCGATTCAATTGAATCTTGCGGCATTCGATTTTATATAAAATTCTCTATCGTCTGAACTTATGCATTCGTACAAAATTTAGGTGCTTTTTTGTGGTTCCAACTTGAAAAAAATGTAGAAAATTTCAATTTTTTTTTTAAACTGCCATTTCCTCGGCAATTTTTTTTTCTATGATTGTAGTTGGGACGATAGCGACAACTCTGTTGAATGCGAAAATCTTTCGTTTTTTAATTTTGGACAAATACAAAGGACCTGAGCTTGCCCACCACCATTTTAATAGACTTACGGCAGCATAAATTTTTATTATTTTTATATGAAAAATTCACAATTGTGTATTCAATATATAATAAAATAACTGGCACGGGCGGCATCCGCCGCCCTTAGCCATCTAGACCCAGAATAGATCCGAGTAGGCCATAGTTGTTCGGCCTTCGGCCTCACAGGGGGAGGACCATAATAGATCCGTGAAGGCCATAGTTGTTCGGCCTTCGGCCTCACAGACCGGACCATAATAGATCCGTGAAGGCCAAAGTTGTTCGGCCTTCGGCCTCACAGGGCGGACAATAATAGATCCGTGAAGGCCATAGTTGTTCGGCCTTCGGCTTCACAGACCGGACCATAATAGATCCGTGAAGGCCATAGTTGTTCGGCCTTCGGCCTCACAGACCGGACCATAATAGATCCGTGAAGGCCATAGTTGTTCGGCCTTCGGCCTCACAGACCGGACCATAATAGATTCGTGAAGGCCATAGTTGTTCGGCCTTCGGCCTCACAGACCGGACCATAATAGATCCGTGAAGGTCAAAGTTGTTCGGCCTTCGGCCTCACAGACCGGACCATAATAGATCCGTGAAGGCCATAGTTGTTCGGCCTTCGGCCTCACAGACCGGACCATAATAGATTCGTGAAGGCCATAGTTGTTCGGCCTTCGGCCTCACAGACCGGACCATAATAGATCCGTGAAGGTCAAAGTTGTTCGGCCTTCGGCCTCACAGACCGGACCATAATAGATCCGTGAAGGCCATAGTTGTTCGGCCTTCGGCCTCACAGACCGGACCATAATAGATCCGTGAAGGCCATAGTTGTTCGGCCTTCATCTGTCATCTGTCATACATACATACATACATACATACATAATCTTCACGTAAAGTTACATCTTCATGTAAAGTTAAATCTTCCGCAAAGAGGTGGATCTTCCACGTTCTGCGACCTATATAAAGTGCTCCGGTCTTATTCGCGGCATTCAGATTAATTTGTTAGTGGTTTTTTGTTAGTGGTTTGCATTTTTCGAATTAAAGCCGCCATTCCCGCCATCTGTTGACAGTATTTTGAATCACTGACTGTACGTCAGATTAATTATTTGACAAATTAAATTTTTTGTCAAACTTGTGATTTGATTTTCGAAAAAAGCGAATAACTTTTTTCCCCGAGCGAATTTCTTCTCCATTTTATAAAAAAAAACTGCGCCTGGAGCTACAAAATAACTGTGCAAAATTTGGTTGAGATCGGTCCACGGGTCTAGGATCGTATAATGAACAAACAAACACGCACGCAAACAGATCTTCTCTTTTATATATTTAGATATCCCACCATAACAGAAAAATTTCTACGTTGTTTCATTTTTCTAAAAAAAAATCCTGAAAATTGCCTAGATTTATGAGCGAAAAAGTGGAATACCCCTTTAATGAGTTATATAATAACAATATAGCTGAAATAGAAATTTATTTAAAAATATTTTGACGAAAAACATAATTTTCACTCCTCCATAAAAAATTTAAACTTCAGACGAAGAATTCGGTAAGAAGCTCAGGGTTCCGATAGGAAGTTTTTTAGTATGTTAAAGTACGAACAATTACCTAACGAAATCCGTCGAAAAATCGCAGAAGACCGATTTTGGATTTTTTTTCGCAATTTTCTTACACGATTAGTAAACTTCTGTAAAAGTATTTATTATTTCATTATTGTTCGGTTACCGTACCACCACTACTGTTCAAAAATATTAAATTACAAAGAAATCATAGCATTCAAAAATAATTATCAGACGTCCGTCGTAGTGAAAAGTTACCAAATAACCTTAAATTATTGAATTACACAAAAATATACGTTTTAAGTAATTGTTACCCATTTTCCCTCACAATTTGCATTCCTAATTGAATAATACCAAATAAATTATAGACTATTTCATTATAAACTACATACTTGAGTGCTTTACAATAAACTACAGATACGAGATTTCTTGAAACTCTAAGCTGAGAAGGAGCTTTTTTTTAATTTGGCAGACTAAGAAAATTCCAATTAAAAATAACCAGTATTGATCATCTATAATAACACGTGTTAATGTGTTATTTAAATTGAAAGATATTATGTTCATAAAAATGTGGATTTTAATCGTTACCTACATCTTATGTTTTAAATATATCAACACTAAAAACGAGTTTAAAAACAAATGCAACAGTTACTGTTCTAAAAGCAAAAATAATCCATCACAAATTCACTTGCCATTCGCATGGTAGGTAGTATAAAACGCAGCGTGTGTATGCAGAGCACTGCATGCATTATTCATACAGGTTCATGATATGCGCTCTTATTCTACTTGCCGTTAACTTGCTTTTGATAGCAATCTTAAAAAACATGCTAAACTACGTACTACCTAACCAAATTCAATTACTGAACAAAACTAAAAAGATGGCTATGTTCTTGCAATAAAAATTATTGATATATTACTTTCTATAGGTATATTTTAAAGAAACTCCGATTAAAAAATAAAAACAGTGGTCTACTGATATAACCAAAATATAAATAGGTAAAATGGTTGCCAAAATAAAATCTCAAATAGTAAAACTTTAATAATATAAAAAGTGTAATGTCGAGAAAATATGAACAAATAAGCATATATGTACGTAAAAAAGAAAATTCATTTTAATAGCTACGTAAGACTGTTACCACACGGAGCGGCTCTTAGCTTCCTCATCATGCATAGTATAAAGGAAAGCTCGTGTGAAATACCTTATAATAAGCCGTCTTTAGAAAAAATTACACCCATTTCTGAACTCCATTATGTATGTTTTGGTTATTCTTTACATCTTAATGATTTAAAAATTTTCAACAACAATCATATCTGTTAAACGGTGAATGACAGCTTAATGAAATTTTAAACATATACATAATACATATATGTACATATTATGTAGGTGATACCGATGTAAGACAGGTTAAATTAAATTTAAACTAAATTTATACATGCTGGTAGGTGTGTACATTACTTTCTTGATATACAATGTATTACAAATGTATCATCAATTAAACTATTATTTGATAATTTAGAATAACGAGAACTGAATAATATTTTGGTATTTATTACAAAATATATATATACATCTCATCTGTAAATATATAGGATGTTCCATAAATAGATCGACAAAAAACCAAAACCGGCAATTTTAGTCAATAAATCTTATCCGAAAATTAGCCTTTTGGGCACTAGACTGAATCAACGACTAATTTATTGTTCATTGTAAGTATCTTTATTTACATAAGTTTACAGAAGTTGTTTAAGATGTTGGCCATTGACTTTAATATTATAAAGATTGCAGCGTCGCGTCAGTTTATGGATGCACGGATCGTTTTGAAATATTTGTGGGATAGTAGTGTAATACACTTATTTCAATTTTACTCCTTATTTATCTATACGGGTTTAGTAACGAAAATTGTTTTGGTTTCCTTTATCAGTACTCGAAGTTTTTCGATTTATTTATGCGACACCCTGTATACAAACTATTCTTTTTGGAAAAATATTATTTTTGAATACTGCATAAAATACCTACATGTATAATATATTGATATAATATTATGTATATTGCATTTCCTAGTCGGGGTTTAGGTAGATAGTTTGATCTATATCAAATAACAATTATGTTTAAAATTTCATTAAGTTATCGTTAATCGTTAACGGTTTTAAATTAGTACCTCCTCTTAAAAGATCCCGTTTAAAGAATTAAACAGAAATTAAGATATCTCTAAAAGATCTACATATTTTAATAAGGAATATAATTTCTTTATAAACAATATAATAAAATTTACTATACTATTTATTTATTTTTAATGTGAGAATTCCCGAACAACTTTGTATAAAGAGCAATGTCTAGTAGTACATCAAATAATTCGTGTTTTAGGTCATATCTATAGTTTCTCATCATCTTGAAACCGTTTTTAATTATAATTAAATTAGAGATTCGGAATCCCCCAATCATAGTTAATCTATTGCCTTACTGTGTGTTTGTGATATTTGTTCTCGTTACCAAGTTCTACGATTTATAGGTTCTACCAAATAAATGTTTACATTTTTCCCTAGTTATATAAGTTTGGGTTTATTTAACATTAATTCCACACAATTAATTAGTTTTAACTTTGTTAATCTCTGTATCAATTTGCAGAATATACTCCCCCTTTGGGTAGTTTAACCCAATGGAGAAACAGAAAAAAAATCATAGCTTCCATTTTACCCAATATTAGAATGAGTATAGTGAAGTGGGATAAGTGGGTAGAAATTCAGCTTAGTTTGAATTTAGACAGTAATTACAAATCAACTGAGAAAGAAAATAAAATGTTTGATGTAGCTCTCCTTTCTTTAGAGTTCAATTAATATTCTAATGTATAAAACAATTACATAGAAAATAATTTTTCTTTATTATTTATTTAAAAAAAAATAAAAGACATTACTACACACTTCCCCAAAGATTTGGGGCAAGTGTGTAATCACTGGATATTTTCTATATCTATTAATAGAAATAAAAACGGGGTAAGGGTTTAAAGGTTCAATGGTTCCTGTTTTCAATGACACTTTTCAAACACGTGACTTAGTAACATTTTCGATGCGTTTACGTGTGGCTTACGTTGTAGAAACCGAGATTATACTTAACTCATCACTTATAATGCAGATGGCGTTTATTTCACTTTTTCTTAACAAATTTTAGACTCTTGTACACATTTGCCCCGGATACACACTTACCCCACTTCACCTTAAATAAATTGTTTTCGTGTTTGTCTCAATTTTGTAACATTTCGGAAAAAAATTATATAAAACACTAACAACTGAATATAGAACTAGACATTGTTCTTAATTAATTTAGTTTACCGGGTCGCACTGTAAAGTGAGTACTTACTGATAGTAAGTAGTATCGATAATTTTTAATTATGTGGAAGTTATTTATTTAGTGCAATATGAAAGTTACGTCGTGAATTGATTGCTTTTTGTTTTATTTTATGTTAGTATGGTGATTATTTCATAAATTATTTACAGTACATATAAGGAAATCCGTAATAGTTATTTACGTAGTAGTTAGAAGCAACAGAAAATTATATTTTATGAAATTCTTATGTTCTATAAAAACTTATGATAATGAAAGTGAAGATAATGAAACGTAAAGAATTGTTTCGGTGCGAATTACGTATGCTATTTTTGCTCCAGAACAAAGCCGTAATCTAAATAAAAGAAGAAAATCTGTAAACAACAGAAAATGATACTTGATGAAATTCTTAAATTTTATAAAAGCTTATGAAAATGAAATTTATTCGTATCTGTACTCGTCCTTCGGACTCGTTTGGATATTGCCTCGTTCATTTCGTAAAGAATTGTTTTCATGCGAATCACGCATGCTATTTCTTCTCCAGAACAAAGCCGTAAACGAAATAAAAAAAGAAAATCTTTACTAAAGAATTAAAGGAAATAAATGATTATTTCAGTAAATTTGTAATATTTAAATAAAAAAAATTGTTATATTATATTTATTGTAATGTTAATTCAGGAATACATTGAATAAGCGCTTATCTACCACAACTGATAGTATGGGTTTGTACGTGGGCGATCACATACCTACCGCAGGTCTATTTTATTTTATAATTAACATTATGTTCTTTCAATATACAGTGAGTGTCACAGTTATTCGTCACCTAACATATTTTCAATGATTCATTCGGTAAGTATCATCCGATTCCAAAGTTATCTGTCGCACTTTTATATTGTTTAGTAAAATTAAATCTTTTTAATTAATTTTTTATCTTTTTAATTAAATAAATAGGTAATTTTGCCGTAAAATAGTAATTTTTGTAAAATAACTAGTACGCACAGTAGGTACTATAGTCTATCCGTTTTAAGAATGCAGAACTAAATTGTACTAAAACTGTGACCTTTGAGCGTGATTGGATAAAATTTCTACACGTTTACACTGCCGAAATTTTATTTGCGATTGATGACTGACGAATATTTTTATCTAAAAGTTTCTGCTAAATTTAAAAAATTTGTACAAGATAAATTTATTGTTATTTGATAAAAAAATACTTTTAACTCGACTATTTCAAGTATCAAATAAGTGACATTTGTCTTTTGTCACTCATACACTTTAATTATTTGACGTTTCCCCGTGTAAATCTGACTTGCCGTTCAAGGCGACCTCTACTGCAATCCAAAACCAGATGGACTATTATAGCTTCTATATCGGTGACGGTAAATTGCGTCCCACGGTCAAGGGTACGGGTAAATTGCGTCCCATCGGAAATGTGGTCAGAACGGTTAATTGTAATCTCCTTATTTTTTAAGCTGCATTGTAATCCCCTTATTCTTTAAGCTGTATGGAAGTTTAAAATGTTTTGGACATTTTACAATACAGGGTACTACAACTATTATTACAAAAAAATTTTCTATAAATTAATATATTTTTTTGTTTATTGATTTTTTAAAATTATTGTATTGTTGAAAAATTTATGTACTTATTAGCTTTTTAAAATTACAATACAATCACCTAAAAGTGAAAATGGGGAATTTTTTTTCAAAAAGTTTAGTTTACAAAGTAGAGTTTCTAGCTGTATTGAGATGCCTTCGTAAGTTTTAGACAGAGGCGCATTGCTGAGGGGCGGGGGTGAAATTAACCCTCACGATGGTTCTCCTGTATTTGCTTGGTGTGCTACCATTTAAATAACAATATTTTTGAATTTCAATACTTGCACATTGGTACTAGATCTTGTTTCAATAGATAGTATATAATAAAGAAATATAATATAGAAAAACAGTATAATAATAAATTGGTTTTCTTGCTTTGTGAAGAATTAACACCTTATAGTACGATATTGAAATGGTAACACCGTTAATTATTTCTAGGATCCCGCTTTTCTAAAATCCCGGTTGGGGTGGATTAATATTCCTCTAGTATGTTTAGCCCAAGTCAAACCTTCAAATCGAATGCACACCTAAAAAATCGAAAATTACACCAAATTTATGGTGGGCGTGGCCGAGGTTAGGTATTACCTCGTTATAATCCGTTAGGTATTACCTGTAATCCGACCTGAGTTCGGGACGCAATTTACCCGTACCTTTTTCTGACCACTTCAAAAACCTTCGAAAATAGTGACTGCGGGACGCAATTTATATGCGCCCTTTTATATTTGTCCTTAATGTGTTTTGCAGTTCCGGTGCAATTTTTGCGCAAATAAATTTAGGGTTTTTGAATTTTACCTACATTGTAAGTTATTAAAACTTACCAGTTTTACTAGTACTACCGGTACTACTAAAACTACTAAAAAACAGGAATAGCTGATTTTCGTTTTAATTAATCACTACACGTTATGCTGTTCCGGAGAAAAAAATTAAATAAAAAAGTGATGGTTAAATTCAGTGATTTGAACGCTTGTCAAAATGTTTAATAAAACTTTATGTTTCGCAGATTTCAAGTTTCACTTGCTAGTTACTACAATAATTAATGTACTAATAATTAAACGTGATTAAACGTCAAATAAATTCTAACTTTTAGTTATTAATTTTTATTTACCTTTACAGTATAGAGGCTAATACAATAGATATAATTTTATATTATTTTATTAATTAGTTCGGAATGAACGCCTTACTTACGCTTTTTTCCGATTTAAATAGAAACACATATTTTGAGGTACCGTACCGGAAGGAGGCATTCCTTTCCATTTATTGAAATAGTTTTAATATTAACAATTTATTATATGACAAAAATGTAAAAAAACTGGTACATATTTACATCTTTAGTCACGATTTTTTTTCTAAATTATACCGGATAGATACCAATAATAATAACATATTAAAATTTATTAAATTTGGAATTTTGTATCCGGCGACTCTGGCCGTTACCATTAGCATTTTAATATTTATTTAAAGATATACTTCCGCAGAGCGAAATTAAATGTATTTGTAGTGAAGTTGGCCTAGAAATTTACAGCAGAATGTTCTCGAAAAATTTGATATCAGTTGATTGTCCCATTAGAGCAGGGATGATCAACTCGCGGCCCAGTACGCTTTCTTGTGCGGGCCTTCTTAGTTTTTAAATTTTGACTTTTAAGGTTAAGTTTATAGGTTTATTTTGTTTATTAGGCAGGGGCGGATTAACCAATTCTGCCGCCGTAGGCCGAACAAATTTTGCCGCCCTATTTTTGAGAGGAAATCATTAACAAGTAGTACATTTTGCACTATTTTATTTTTCCAATTACAACCTCTTTCGTCTACATTTTTTTTTAGCAAACACATCAATAATATGATCAAAATTTATGCCTTTTAGAATTTCAGATTCGATATTCAACAAAGCCAATGCATTAAGTTAATGCATTAAGTCACATCTCGTGTTGTTTTGTGACCGTTTATCAGAAATAATCCTATCATCTTTAGGGAAATGCGATGTCTACATGAATCGTAAGCTTGAGAAAAAAAAAATTAAAATTTGCCGCCCCAAATAATTTACCGCTCTAGGCCGCAGCCTACTCTGCCTACCCCTAAATCCGCCCCTGTTATTAGGTTTATTTTGTTAAGAAAGAGATAATTCAGTTCATCATTCAGTGTTTGTATAATCTAAGTTTCTTACATGCGGCCCGCACAACGTTTTTAAATTTGTAGCTGGCCCCGTTGTTTGCTCATCCCTGCATTAGAGAGTAGTGATACGGATATAATTATTATGTATATGTACATACAGAAAGACTTTAATTTTTGACTTCAAGATTTATAATATGCAGAAGACGACTGAAAAGAGTAATATTCTCCAAAGACAGGTTATGAATTCCACAAAATTGACATTTTTATTATAATGTCCATTTCATGATAATATTCAAATATGAAGCTGTTAAGATACACCTACGTTTATCATTAGTGAACCTTTATTTTTATCAACTCTTATCCTATTCTTATATGCAGCAACGGTTCTACACCTAGTTGGCAAAACAGATTTGAATAGAATGCAAATTATCCAAAATGGAGGTATGCGAATGATTTAGGGAAGAAACAGAAATATCGGTGTAATTTGGTTAACGTAAAATATTTGATGATAGAACTTGAAGAATCTGATGATATGAGTACATACACGGATATTCGATAATAAATAGAGAAATCTTGAATTGGATAAGTAGAAATCAGAACTTGTTCGAAATACGGTATTTATAAAGGAGATGGAATGATATAATATACTGCCAAGGCACATAAAAATATTACATGAATTCAAACGTTCAAGAAAAGTCTCAAATGGTATTTACTGGAGAAACAGTGGTCGAAAGCGGATAAGTAAAAAAGAAAACTGGAAGGCATTATAATAATATATTGTATATTTTTTGTTGTTATGTACACCATATTGTAATCAGTGGCGGATTTAGGTTATTTGGAGTCTGCAGCTAAATGAGTAGGTAGTTTTGAAAGCAGACATAAGACATAGTATCGAAAGAGACTACTAGTGTCAAGCTTATGCTGAACCTTCCGCACTATTTTATAAAGACACTTCAATTTATTCTACTGTAGGGGTTCAATAAGGTGATCCATTAGGACCCGCAGTTTCTAGTTTGAGTATTGACAAAATTATTTAATCTTTCTCTTCGGAGTTTAATATTTCGTATTTAGATGACGGGACTTTAGCTGTTAACATGGACACGGTACTTTTAGATCTAAATAAACTAATTTTATATTTAGTTATAATAAACTAAATTTCGAGAAAAAAAGTTCAAATTTAAACATTCTTGGTAGTTAAAATTGAACTCTTCTTGGTCCCCAAATTAAAGATGAAGCGGGTTTTCCTATTGTCCACAAAACCCAGAATATATTAAAATTTTCTGTTTCCTTTAAACGAAGTTAATACTGTCATGGTTTTATTCATATTAAGATATTGCATATGCGTTCCAAAATTAGCTTATTTCATAAGTACAAGCCCAATTTGGAGATATTTCGATTTAATGCCCACCATCGACTGTGTAATGAGAACTCATCCAGAAAAATGGTTCAATATGAAATTAGAAGACTCCTCTTTCAAATATGTTTAGGAGTTAGAAAAAACGGTACACGCTAATTTCAATACCCTTATCAACATCTTGGTATTTTAAGCCAATTAGGTTACTTTTTTTGTATGTATATTATCGTGTCATTATCGAAATTTTAAATTTAGACAAATAAGTGTCAATAGGAAATACTTGACGTTTTTTGATGTAACCAATTTACGGTAACGTAATGGTAACAGCAAGAAAATTACAAAAAGTCAAAAAGGGGCGGGATTTATTAAATTTTGTAAAATTTAAACATAACTGAAATTTCGGTTGTTGCTTGTGTATTCCTAAACTCTTTTGACATTTTGAATAAATAATAATACAGCGTTGAGTGATAAGTCTACCAAGCGTTTCAACCGGACATATTGCATGTTCAAAAACAAAGATGGTGTTAATGATTATAATTTTTAAGTTGCTCGTGCGAATTTATTCAACTGAGAATTTAGCTTGCATTACATCAAGGAGTTTTGATTTTTGGTAGGGTTACGTAGTTTTAGGATCTTAAATGATTATCGGAGTTTTTCACCATTGTTTTGTTGGCCAGTTAGTATCCAATCTAACAGAGGCTTAAAGTAGACAACATCCTGTAAATGATCAAAAACGATCAAAAATGAATATTTCTGCCAATGTTTTTTAAGGTTATCGGTTTTTTCAAGATCGCAGCGGGCCGAGGTCGAAAAATCAGGAAATCATTTAGGACCCCAAATTACATAACCCTGCCAAAAATAAATATTTGTTGATTAATGTAAGGGAATATTACCTATTCGGTACTATATAGACAATAAAATCGCAATAGAATTTTAAATTGTCCGCCGCTCCCATACACTTTATTCTATTTGCAATGAAACGTCATAAAAAATATTATAGTAGCTACAACTTGAATGGTTCAATTTCAACTAGAATTAAATTAATTTATACACGTATCTTTTTTAACATTTAGTTTTTAACAACTGTGATGATTAAGCTCATTCAAGAGGCAAATGTGGAATTCGAACCCATAAATACTTATTTATAGTCAGTCACCTACGTTTTCCAGTATATTATAAAACTCTGTTGGGCTATTTATATTTACATATATATCATACATAATATATTATACTAAATGTCCGGCTTTGCTCTCTAGCACTTATACCAAATAGAAGAGTTTTATGAGCTCATTTAATAAATGTCACAAGTTCAAATTACATAATATATTGTTATTCAAAATGCTTATAATGTCTTGATGGCTTTATGTTATTCGATTCAAGATTCGAAAGTAAAAATGCAATGAAGTAGCATGTAATTTCCTGAATATGTACTAATATATTATATCTTAATAGAACATCATAAAAATATGCAAAAATACTAAATAATAATTCAATGTTAAAATTTATTTCATCTGATCAGACGTGTATAATTACCAAGTAGAAAAATATGGCATTGGTTAATTTATTTTGGTAAGTTGAGTAATAAATAAACAGAAGAATTTCTTGGTAACTCACCTTTGCGATTAAAATTTTAAATTAGTATCAAGTGTCACAAAAAACTGTTATATATAAAATAAGATTGATTTGACGTACAATTATTATATAAAATCCTCGTGGTAACTTCATGACGGGTTTATTACCTGTGTTTCTATGTATGTATTACACATTATGTCTTTTATAGTGTTATTTCCACAATTGTGTTTTTAAAAGAGTATCCATTTATGCCTAAAGAAAATCTCACAAGAAGAATATAGTTATGTGAACTATTAAATTGTCCAATTAGTATTTTATATGCATCATTTAATTGCATTTAACAACAAAGTAAGAGTAATTTACAACAAAAACACGAAAATGATATGCACGTTACTTTACTAATTACTGTACATCAAATTTATCTGCTTTTCAATTGAATAGGTAGATATGCCTACATAAACGCTTTTATAAGCTAGATAAATTAGCAAAGTAGCACCCACTTTTCGAATTTTAAGATGCCTTCGCTAATGTTTACAGCGAGTCGTTAATAAGGTAGATATTTATTATGTAGTACTTTGTTCGTAAGTTCAAAATTAATTTCATTAAGCGTTTAATTTCGTGAATTAACTTTTCATTAATAATTAATAACATATTAAATTTATCTTTAATGCATCGGCTGCTTGCTTTTCATAAACGAACGTTTTAATTAAAAAAAAACCCTCTAGACTGGAAAATTAATTTTCGAATAAGGTCAGCTGCCACTTTTACAAATTTTATGCCAATCTTATTTATTTTCTGTTAAGATATTAAAAAATTGTAAAATTGACTGCTGGCCCAATTTTTTCACAAATAAAATATTCCTATCGAGAGAAACTTAGAAATGCAATCGCGGACTTACAAACCAGTCGGTAATAACGATTTTATTGTAAATGGCATGAAAAATTCTGAGAGCAAATATTTTGTGGGTAGTTAGCAGATTTTTAATATAGATACGTGGTTAATTAAAAAATTAATTAAATCCAAACTTTTTTGACGAAAAAAAGAATTTACTAAGTATTTTTACGTGAGGGTTCTAGCTTAGTGTGGAAACTCAATAAATATTCCCACAAGATAGATTAAAACGAGCACGTATAATTCATTGCTTGGTTTATACTGAAATAATTTATATAATAAAATGATAAGAGTATTTATTATTTATAAATAATTACCTGTTACAGGATAGTCTTCCATTCAGGGTCACACATACGACTTTCAATTACTTGATTATAGCCTCGGATATGGAATAGGATTTAATTATGACGGAAAGCAAACGATTAAGGAACAAGCGATTAGGTATAAAGCATGGTATAAAGGATTATATAAATGTCGGATACTGGAATGTACGCGGTATAAACCACTAGACGGACGAGCTATGTGAAACATAGGAAGAAAGACAAATAGATATTACACTAATAAGTGAAACTAAGAAAAAATTGCAACTTATAAAGATACAATGATCTACTACGGAGATCCATAAGAAAGAGAGCCATGGAAATTCTTATAAATAGGAAATAGAAGAACCGAATTAGTTATTAAAATTGCATAAATCAATGCACTAGGGGAAACGTCACTTTTTAACTTTTGTGATGGTACATGCACAGGAAGCAGGTAATAAAGAAGAAACAAAGCTATATTATACTATGAATAACTACAAGACAACATTGAGAATAACGATTACTTTACAATAAGAAATTTTAATGATTGATTCGGAAGAACACCTATGACAAAAGTCTTTGCAAACCATAATGAAGACATATTAAACGAAAATGAAAAATAATAAGATCTTTAGTGCGGATCTAAGGAGATAAATATCATGGATAAAACCCGATTAACATCGAAACATATCATCCGGTAAGGTAATCTTGAATTTATGATTTGACTATAGTGTATTCATTTAATCGTGATTCTGAAGAAAGCCCCAGCTGTTGGTGTTCTTTATGGTGAACGTTATGTTGCAAAGATCACCGATCTTTCAAAATAGATATTTGACTGAATATCTCAATTTTTAACTACAAATTTTTACATAAATGCATACATAAATAGGCATGATTTCGTAAAGCACAGGTTTCTATTATCTTTCTATTATATTAAAATTTTAGACAAAAATCTAAAAGAAACGACAGAATATACGAAATAACGAACTTGAAGAAGGCGTCAACTTAAAAAAAAAATTTAATTATAAAATAATAAAATTATAGAATATATCAAAGAAGATGTCTTAATGAAAGCAACGAAGCTAAAATATGTTATATATAAAGAATTACTCTATTATTATTATTTTTTTTAAAATTGTAAATCGGAAATACAGGAATTTTCATAGCACGGATAATGAAGGAAAACAAAAATAATAAATACAGGTATCAGACAGGGTTGTAGTATATCGCCAGATGACGCCATTCGTATCTGGAAAGAACAGATACCACATTACACGATAAGTATAAATAACAAAAATTTCATGTTTACAATACTTATATAGTCCAATGACCAAGCTAACAATAGGAACTCCTTCCTTCCGAAGAAGTTTTTAAAACATTATACATAAGATGATAATATCCACACTAAAAGAAAAGTCATGGGATTTAAAGGACAGGCAAGTTAGATCAAAGATAGTACTCAACAATGAGACCATAGAGCAAGTAAGAAGCTTCAATTACCTCGGTAATGTGGTAAAGTCCACCGTGTCTAAACCCTGAGTTTATTACCAAATTCTTCGTTAGAAGTAGAAATTGTGATGGAAAACTTTAAATGATGTTTTTCGGCAAAAGATTTTTTTAAATATTTCTATATTAACTCTATTGTTATTACATAGCTCATTAGAAACATCAATATCGTTTAAAATATTTTATCTACTACCGGGCGAAAACACCTACGTTTCGAACACATTTCCGTTAGGGAACGCACTAGTTATCGCACTTGTGCGAAAAGTAGGCAGTTCCCTAACTCACATGTGTTCGAAAAGTAGGTTTTGCACGGTAGCAAAAATACGGTGGTAGATAAAATTTTGTATGCAACTCGTGTGAAAATGTATATTTTCGCACTCAGAGAAACCTGTTTTTCCGTCATTGTTATCAAACTACTGGGCTTCCGGACGGTCGCCGAGGTCGAAATCTTTCAATTTTTATAATGACCTCAAACCTTAGAACATATACAAAAATCAGAACTATCTGATCGGTTTTAGGAAACTCTTCATTTCATACTTTAAAAGCTGTTGTTAAAGTATTTTAAGTGTTATTAATGTTTCTAATGACTTATAGGTAAAGGGAGTATAGTTGGGCCAGGTGGAGAGATGGACCACTTGTAATATCTCGCAAACTGTCGCGATAATTAGTGCTTTGTTCGGCTGTATATATGTAGTTGTATCAGCTGAAGGTGATGTATGCAAGTAATATGTAATTAAAGTGTTGATTTTTGAAATATCACAAAAACTTGATTTGAGTGCCTTAAAAAATAGAAAAAAAATCCGGCACCTCCACCCGGCACCTCCACCATGTTGTATTTAGGCCCTTTTACCTAAATTTGGGATCTTAGATTGGGGTGTACCTTTTAAATAATAGTCATGGAATAATATTAACTAATCTATTTAAATAAAATAATCGGGGGAAAATATTACATAATATATAATTATTTAAATTAATCTTACTCTACAATTATAATGACCCATAGGACCCAGGTAGATTGGATGACTCGTACAACTGACATCTTGTATTATTGTTCGTTAATATTAGGATGCACCAACACCCGGCACTTTCAACCGATTCACTTATTAGTCCAAATGACAACTAACTCCTCTATCCTCATTTTCGGATATTTAATAACTTTCAGTTGTTCCACATTTTCGTGGTATCTTTCCTAAGTCCTACTCATAACCGCTGACTTCGTGACTTTAGAATGCTCGTGTATGTTTTATATGTATGCAATATTTATTTATTTAGCAACTCCTAATTATAACGGACATAGGTAATGGAATACGTATATTGATGCGACAACTTGCCCCGTAAACATTGAGACAAATTACCCCAGCGGACACTTTTTTGTTGGTGTATAATTATTTCTCAAATAATTAGTAACAACCACAATAATATAGCAATAATATATTACGTACATCGTAAACTATCATAATACTTCAATTTATCTCACCTTAAAGTTCTTAACGTGGCACAATCACACAAAAGTTTTCACGGCGTAAATTTACTTCTCGCAACGAATTTGATGTTTCCTAATTTATGATGTTGCCATCTCTGCAAATTAGACCGAAACCTACAAATGGTAAAGAAGGCCACTATAGAGAAGCACTAGACATTGGTTTTGTACAGAAAACTTTTCTACGTTTTGAGATATTGCGAATACGACAATTTACCCCTGCGACAACTAGCCCCGGTCTCCCCTACTGTATTAAAAACATGGATTTATTTTAATCAATATAGAAATTATTGACTGTTTTTTAAAAGGTGGTCCAACTATACTCCCTTTACTAATAACAATAGAACTAATATGGAAATTCTTTTAAAAATATTTTGCCGAGGGACATCATTTTCAATTTATCCTTCAAAATTCAGGGATTAGTCACGGTGCCTTTTAGTATATGAAAGTATGGATCATTGCCTAACAACATTCGTTGTAAAATCGCAGAAGGCTATTCTTGGGTTTCTTTGCTTAAAATGGAACCCTACTAAACAATTTCAATACCACGGTTGTATAATATTATTATGGAAACGAAATATGAATGCTAACATTCATTCGTCGAGATGCGACGCGCTTGCAAATCTCAGAAATTAGATTTCTAAAACCCGGTTCTTAACGGCATTGCGCATTACGGGTGCAAAATTCGGCAAAATCTGAACAAAAACTATTTAAATATAATTGAAAAGATGAATTACATCTGCTAACATACGTAACGAATCATTAATTTTTAAATTATATCTAAATATCAAAAATCATATTCCCAATATTTGGAGTTAATTAATAAATAAAATTCCATCTTTTTCTCCTAAGTCCTTTAATTATAAAATTCGAGACGCGTTTCAAAAATCTATATTATTCTCATCTTTGGTTTATAAAGAGGCTGCATAAAACAGGAACTAACAGAAATATAAATATGCAATTTTTGAAAAAGACTGAATTTTATTTATTAATTAAATAAATGTTTGGTTCAGATTTTGCCGAATTCCGCAATGGGCGTTTGCACCAGCGACTCGGAATTCCGCGCCATGAGAACTAGGCTTAAGAGGAATTGCACGATGTAGGAGAATCAACTAGAAGCATAACAATTAACTGAACATCATCAGCTTATACGTCCGCATTAGGGATTACCGAAATTATTGTAAATAACGTCTTAGAAAGGAAGATAAACTAACGAATACCTAAACAAATATGTACGTGAGTACATAATATAAACTCAGAAGCAAGAAAAATGTGGACCGAGTTAGAAAAACACGAGACCAAGAGTGACGTAACCGATAGAAAATCCAATACGTGCAGATGATATTGATATAAGTAATCGATTAACATGATTGGTGTCTGGTTTTGGCGCATATTTGCTAGTCATTATCAATCACCATGTTTAAAAAAAACTGTGCAGGTAATAATGGTGTTTGCTCCTTTTGCTACTTTGTGATCCATTAAGCCATGGTTAATTATTGAAATAATCCGCGATTCAAACCTGCAAGATTTATCCCTGGAATAGTTTAAAAACGTTTGATATGACTTGTCATTATTAATCGATAGGTACCAAAATATTCTTAAAAGCTTCTAAGATATTAAAATAAAATTTTAGAGAGTTGAATACCCACCACTTACTATATCACAAGTTACACTAAAAAAATGCTTTATATTACCTGAATTACGTCAAGGCGATCGACATCTGTTTTAATCTAAAACTATCGGTATATCTGCAATACTCTAACTGTTTACTAAACTATAAAATCTAAAAAAGTTTTATTGCATTACACCAGTATTTTTTAAGCTATTTAAATTAAAGGTATAATTATTTATTCCCCTACCTATTTCAAAAGATTATTAAGATTCCCGGTGCACCGGTTGATAAGCACAAAATTATCGAATGTCAACTTAAAAATAGGCACCTACTTAAAAGTAAATATATTAATTTTTGTATTCTTCCGGGCTGTACTAGAATAAATTTTATCATTTTTAAATTCCAAAAAATATGTTGACCGATTTAAGCCGCCTTTGCACGCACATAATATTATGTATGTGACATCAATAAAATTTGTTCAGATTTACCATTTTCAAGAATTGCAACTTTGGTAATTTTTTTATACAACCAAAATTTAGAACATTCATAATAAATTTGATTCTCAATCTAGTGTAGGTGAGAGCAGGGAGGAATGCGATACAAGAATGGTGTTTTGCCATACTAAGATTTTACTATAGTACATACCATACTGTAATTGTTATTCAACCTGAATATTTCAGTTACATGAGCACTTCTGCGTTATTAATTTACATATTATGAAAAATAATTAAGTTGGTGTTGACTGCTTCGAGTTGTAAAATAAAATTTATGCATGGACTTAAAAGTACACTTTCACGTAGTTACTGACTTTATTGAGTTTTAATGTTTTAAGATTAATTATAATAGTTATGTACATTTTAAATAAACAACTATTCAAGACTTGCAAGATAAGTAAAAAAATTTTTCAGTAATATAAAAGTTGGTAAATCGTCAACCAAGGATTCTGGAAATAATGTTTATAATAAAAACTGTAGTTATGAACCTTTTAGGTTCGAAAGTTAGATTTATCGCATAAAATGAAACTGGTAGTACCACCGAAACAAAATACCGCAAAATACTGAGCAAAATAAAAAAAAAATTTTGACTTCACCAACTACGTAATCTGTCTTTACAGTAACAAAAAATATTTACATTATGACATGTGGAGGGATTTCCCAATAGTCATCCTTTAGGTTTCCAGTACAATAACAGTAAAGTTATTTTACCTACACAACATGTGAAAAGTGGAACGAAACAAATCGATTCATTAGACTACTGAGGTATTAGTACATTACCAAGTAATATATTAATCAATCACAATTACGTAAATTTAGATTAAATCAAATATAGTTGTTAGGTGTGATGCTTTCAAATTTTTCAGTAGTCTTGGTTCGCCCGAGTTATTCGAGTCTATTCGTAAGTTTCTTGGGATGCATGCATAGTACTTATGTACTTTCACTATTTTAGTGTATTTTTGAGTTGATTATTTCATTTTCTGTTATACCAAGGGCACTACCAAATTTTAAAGACGCATTTATTATTTATTACTCCGAGCACTTTACTTTGAAATGGTTGCAAGATTTCTAAATATATATTTTTGGCTTTGGAATAACAAATTAGGCAGCCCTATTTTAGATGATTAAACTTTCAACTAATTCTCATAAAAGTAAAGCCCTACTTTAAATACAAAGGTCTCACCCATCAAGACGTATTCTTACTGGATTTCTATATTTGAATGTCTTGGTGGTACTACAAAACTGAATAAGTTATGTCCAGACCAGTTACAAAACAGTCTTAGTTACTGTAAACATTTTAAGGATTTTTATATTTAACGATAATATTTTGGTTATTTAATAAAAAAAATAAAATTTCTACTAAATTAGCGGTTACTAAATTTGGTTAGATTGTATAGCGGAGGAAATAGCTATAAAATCACCGAAGTATTTTATTAGAAAATGTAATTTAATACAAAGAACAAAAAAGTTTGTTTTCAGTTGTTACAATATGCTTGCACATATTTAGTTCAGATCCTGCATGATTTGATTTATAAACAATTCGTAATAAGATATATAACGAAAAACTTATTTGATGTTGAACTTTGAAGGATATTGGCTATGGACCCAGTGATTTACATAATATATTATCGGCGAATGAAATTTGAATATAAATGGTTCTAAAGGTTTCATTATTTAGATTTTGAAGTTTAAAAATAATTTTTAATCAAAAAAATACAAAAGTCTTAATCTTAAGCGGAACTAAACTCTAAAAGTTACATAGAAAAAATTGAATTACTATCTAAATTGGGAATGACAAATGAAAGAATTTCGAGTGAAATGGGAAGGTCGTGTTCAGTAGTTAATCACTACTTTAAATTTGGAAATCACTATATACAAAAAAAGCATCCTGGACCAAAATCTGAGAAAAATCAATGGCCAAAATATCCAATTGTTCAAAAAGCGGCAAACGAAAAACTAACTGCGTTGAAAATGAAACTTGAATTAAATTTGTTGACATATTCGTCAAATACTACCTACACAACTCGTCAAGATTGTAGTGGACGAAAAGATAAACAAACTCCAAGATAACTGAGACACAAGCAAATACGATTAATATTTATTTGCTATAAATACATACGCCATGGAAGAATGAATGGTCTAATTTAGTTTTTAGCAACAAAAAAACCTAAATTTGAACGGCCCTGGCAGTTACCAGATTTATTGGCACGATTTGGGTGAAGGTGATTTATTTATTGCATTAAAACTTCAGTTGGTTGGATTCCAATAAAAGTGAACCCAAATAACTACACTGATCTCCTTAAAAAAGTTGTAATAATTTTTATCGATGATTTTATGGAAGGCTAATTCATATATTCCAACAAGACAATGCAGAAATTCATCGGTCGCATCACACCATAAAGTGGTACGATTGATTGAAACATTGAATATATTTTTAAAAGTGGGATTCGTGCATTATGAAAAGACAGACAATCCTTTAATTGATTCTGTTAATTGTTACTATAGTAATTTGAATCAATATCATAAGCTCCTGCTACAAAAACCTTTTAATCTTGCATTGTTAATATACTCTGTACCATCTAGCGAGGTGAAGGTATCGAAGATGGTATGAAATACTTCTGGGAAAGGCATATTTTAGGAGACGAGTTTAAAAATTTTAAGGCAATGTGGGTAAAACGGCAAATTTTTCTGAAGGTAAAAAGATACGATTCCATGTTACCTCGATTGAATGTCAGAATATCCAATGTTACCTGCACTATTCAATATTTATTTTTTTCCACTACTAGTCATATAGGCTGTTACACCACGTTCTGCATCCACGACACCTTCCCAACAGGTAATAAAAGGTTGACTAGCTCGAAGTCGCGAAGGGGTGGGTTGGTGAAAGGAATGAAAGGGTCGTGTGACGACACGTCGCAAAGCGTGTGTTTCCACTCGACGACCGGGCAATCCTCGATCGCGAGTTATGATGTTATATCAAAATCGGGGGGGGGAGTATATTTACACACGGAGTCAAAAGGGCGCCACGTGAATTCTGAACCAACGTTCATTCGAAAGGGGTGCAAATCGCCCCTTTCCAGCTGAATACACGACAGCTGTTGACAAAGCTAAACGCGAACATCTCATACTGGTGGCCTCTCTTTGGATTACAGGTACATCTTGCTGTTATAAAACCTTACCTTACATCATCGCTAAATAACCAAACACATAAACAATAATAAAAACACAAACATAAATAATAAAGATATAATGTCGAAATATACAGGGGGCACTTGGTAATTTATAACATATGTCTAATCATATTTACAGCTACATGGTGTTACAAAAACTCAAATGTGAAAAACTTGACTTGAATAAAGGATGAAACGTTATCACTAAAAATATTGACTTGACGTTGATTTAATTCAGTTACTATCAAACATGACATAAAATTCAATTTGAAATATGATTGGCTTAATTTATTAATCTTAAATATTACGTAAAACATAATTCGAAGAATATGACGGTATTTTAATAAACAATTTAGAATATTAACATATAAAAAGGACATACAAAGAGGTTGCGATCGTCTTTCAAGGTACACCTGAAAGGTGGTAAAATGTAATGGTCAAAACTGACCAAGAATACAATAATACTTAAAAATACGAAAGTAATGCTTACATATAAGATACTGATGTGTTCCAAACGGAATTTCCATGAGATTTGCCAATATGAGATACGGGAATAATGTTCTTCCATAATCGAGATGACCATAAAATACGTTGAAATGTTGAAGGTAATTCGGTAAAAGATGATGACAAAACATAAGAGTTTCCAATTCCGATAAAATTAACTTGATCCGGATCTGACCGTGGTCAGTTTCGCGCAGCCGGATTAGATGCGTTAGAGTGACCCGAACGAGTTTGTTAAATAATAACCTCGACTTTAAATTTCACTGATTTAATTTACACGAAATAAAATATTGGAGTACGGTACTGTTCCTTCTTAATTAATAAAAAGTTATCTCGAAAGAATGTCCACATGTGATGCACGTAAACATCTGGATTACGTGGTATACTTAAAGAAGGTTCGATAAAATGATCCATATCGAGCGGCGCGTACATATCGACCGCTGGTTTATTATGCCGAAATGATTTACATAAAAACTTGCATTAATGTATGCGTTAATAGTTCAAACCGAAATTGATTTTAATTCACTAAGTTTAATTCCAAAAACGTTAAATGTTTAACTCGAAAACTGATTTTAATTCAATAAGTTTAATACTAAAAGCGTTAAATGTTTGATTCGAAAACTGATTTTAATTCAATAAGTTTAATACTAAATGCGTTTAAATGTTCAACTCGAAAACTGATTTTAATTCAATAAATTTAATACTAAATGCGTTAAATGTTCAACTCGAAAACTGATTTTAATTCAATAAATTTAATACTATTTAATTAACATGTCCAGAAAGAATTAAAACACAACTAAATGACCGAATGATCATTAAATCAAATGATGCCGTTCCATATTGATGAAGGTTCGTAAAATCGATAAAAAATCTGTTACCTATTTGCACTGTTGCACATATTATATTACACAAAATGACTGTTAAATGATTTAAAATTTTACGTTGGTAAAATTTATATAATTGACTTGTATTCAACTACACTAAAATTCCGCCTGCACTGGCGTTGCTCGGAAGTACTTCCGGCAGAGTTTTTGGATACTACATGTTCACTGTTCAGGCCGACATAGATTCGGACCTGAAGATCCCTAAGGAATCTTAGCTAAAATTGGGCTCTGCAGTGCCTTTTATGTGATTTTCGATGGTCGTGGGGATAAAAACCCTTCCATATTTCTTCCAGAAAAGCCTATAATTGGTCTTTAAATTCGACCTCGATACCTGATTGGTCAGAAAATTCAAGTGAAACGAGTCACTTTTGTCTTTCTTCCTACGAAATCTTGTCTGAACTCGCAAAATGCAGCTGGTGTTATTGCATTTTGAATGTTTACTTTATAATTTTTTGTGGAACAAAAAGGTATACTTTTAAAGTTTTTTGCCATCTGTGAAGGCAAAGCATGATTGCGAAATCCTCATAAACGTAACGTTAAAATATCTAGGCTCGGGTTCGCCACATGTACACGTGTACAGATAAGAAAATAAAATCCATAAATCAACGTGGTTTTGACAGGCACATGTGCAACTTTGAAGTAAAATTGCAGCGAACAACGCTATTCCAATTTAAAGTTTCTACATGTCCAACTAATTTGTTAACTATGTACCTATGCGAGAGGACGTAAATTCAAAACAGTACTGGAATGAAGGCAAAACTGATGACTGCCCAGATTCTTAATTTGTGCTACGTTAGTCTCGAAATATCATTCCTATCGTATGATTTGGGATGGACGTGATTAAAAACCATTGTAATAAATTTAAATTATTACACGTTTGAAAAATATAATTTCGTCTGTTAATTTACACTAGATCTCTTACAGATATTATTCGACCTGCAAATATACGTTTCTAAAAATATTTTGATGTTAAAAATTTACTAAGACGGGATTTCGTTATTTCCTTGATTCTAATTTGAATTGACCAAGAAATATGTGACAATTTTTAAAAGTTAGATTTTAAAAATTCAAAAAGACGGGAAATAATGTAGTTTGATTCTAACAATATTTTCGCAAAAATTTCAAGACTCTGCGAGCGGGATTTCCACGTTACACTCCCCTTACGTCAAGAGTGGTTATACCTAACTACTCTTCAACTGAGGCGCGAGCAAGCTTAAAACAAGTCGAAGGTTGACTCCTGGCAAAAAAAATCTATCCTACTTGGATTTAACATCGAAAATGTAATATCTCATTATTCAAGTCTTAACTAAATGTCAAAGCGTATCTAGGGATACCTAAGACGAAAACAAAAACTAAAAGAAGGTTCACCGAACCCTGGGCTTGGTCAGTCTGTGAGTCGTAGTGACTTCTACAGGAGAGGGCGGTTCGCGAAATCACGGGATCATTCGCTGACCGTGGGACCCACAAGTGTATATGGAGACACCGGACTCCAGATAGATTTGGACCTGAGTTGTCGGCAATACTTCATCGGCTGGATCATATTTACAATGCCGGTTCTATTTACAACTTCAGTAGATGGGGACTGATTATCTTAAACGGGAAGAGACTTGTTGTTAAACAAGACGAAAAACAAAATTTAAAAAAAATTCGAAAACTGATTAAAGTTCAAAACGGTGACAACCGTCCGGGTTGCACCTGAAAGTATGCTGAAACTGAATGAAGTGGCTTTAACATATTCAACTGAAGAATTGTGAGAAATACTTTCTCTTCAAAAGGCCGAAACGTAACTACGAAATTACCGCATGACTAATAGTGCCCTTAGGTAGCTAGTCTAACGCAACACTAGTCGATACTTGGCTTACTAACCGATCGGCGGGGTAGCTAATCCCTTGGATCGCTAAGCATACCCTCTAACTTCATATAAAAAAATTGCGGAAATGGTTGACTTAAGATCCAAAAAAAAAAATTCAAGATTACAACAAAAGTGACAAGCGAGATAAACAAGGGAAACGAAACAATAACCCGTTTAAATATTTGACACGCAGTTTTATGTCGTACGACTGGGACGTAATAACAATCTTCCTTAACTCTAACACCTTAAAACGAGTTTAACGATATCCAAACTTAACACTAACTAAATCGAAACTTAAAGCTAACTTAACCGAAACTTAACCGAAACGTAACCGAAACCTAAACTGAACTTAACGCTACTTAACCGAAACCTAAACCGAACTTAAATACTACAAGAGCGAGAAAAAAAAATCCCCCTAACCCTAGGCTTAGCCAATCCTTGTGTCGTAGTGACTCCTACATGAGAGGGCGGTTCGCGAAATCACGGGATCATTCGCTGACCGTGGAACCCACAAATGTCTATGAAGACACCGGACTCCAGATCGGGGTAGACCTGAGTTAAGGTAGCACTTCATTGGCGTACTCATATTTACAATGCCGTTCATGAAATGTTCAGTCGATGGGGACTGTCTGCCTTTTTCAATTGTCGTTGAAAAAGCAGAGTAAAAAAAGACGTGTGCTTGGCTGGATCAAATTTACAAAGCCGATTGATGCACTTCAGTAGATGGGGACTGTCTGTTTTATCAATTATCGTTGGTGAAACAGAGAAAAAAACTTGCGATTGGTTTTCCTTTCGTGGATCGGCAGATGTTATAACCGTGTAGGTTGATTGCAGTTAATCTATTATTCCCTAACAAGGTAAGTTTCCCAGAGTGTTGCTTCGAGTTGTTAACCCACACTTCTGTACAAAATTCCCTTACTAAGAAGGTTCCTTTGGGGCAGATTGTAGTCCGCCAAACGAAAAAGATGGGACGATAATTCACCGGGGAATGGACTAAGTCCACGAAATTACTCAATAACCTCGGGGTTCGGATCGTTATCCAACTGTGGATCAACGTCCAAAAAAAAATTTATCTGGCAGTGGAACTATGTCCAGCCTGATAATACGATAACTCAATGAGAAGCGGGTTACTCTAATCAACTATTAACTAATACAATCTCACTACCAAAAATAGATCTCGATAAAAATTTCCTAGAGGGGGCGTTACAAAAAAAACTTTCCCTAAAGGATGTGTTGCGACAATGATTTGTCTCACATTGGACACGGGTCCAAACAATACAACACGGTACGATATAATGACCATAGCAATGGCATTCAAAAAAAAGATCTTAACTTTAAACAAAAAAATAAAGAAACGAAAACACATCTACTCTAACCGGTACTCGATACCAACGAAAGGGGTTGGCAATTTAACGTCGTGCGATAGACAGTGGTTGGTGGTTGGCAATTTTGCGTCGTGCGATAGACGGTGCGACATAATCAGTGTGTGTGACGCGACAGGGACACACTGACTTCAACCCGAAATGATACTTAACTTTCCCTAACACTTCAGCATTAACTCGAAAAACTTCACGATAAACTTCGATCGAAAAACTTCAAAAAAACTTTACGTTAAACTTCAAGTAACTTCAAAAAACTTCACGTTAAACATCAAATAACTTTACGTTAAACTTCAAATAACTTCAAAAAACTTTACGTTAAACTTCAAATAACTTCAAAAAACTTTACGTTAAACTTCAAACAACTTCAAAAAACTTTACGTTAAACTTCAAATAACTTCAAAAAACTTTACGTTAAACTTCAAATAACTTCAAAAAACTTTACGTTAAACTTCAAACAACTTCAAAAAACTTTACGTTAAACTTCAAACAACTTCAAAAACTTTTAAAAAACTTTACGTTAAATGTCCATACTAAATTCAAAAACTTTAAAAACTTTACGTTAAATGTCCATACCAAATTCAAAAAACTTTAAAAACTTTACGTTAAATGTCCATACTAAATTCAAAAAACTTTAAAAACTTTACGTTAAATGTCCATACTAAATTCAAAAAAAATTGACTACGTTCAAAAACTTTCAACTAAATTCAAAAAAGTTTGACTAAGTTCAAAAAAACTTTCAACTAAATTCAAGAAAACATTCACCTCAATTCAAAAAAAACTTTACGTTAATGGTCGATATCAAATTCAAAAAAAATTTACTTTAATTTAAAAAAAACTAAATGCGTAACCTACATGAAGTGCGTTAATGCGTGACCCGTAGTAAGCGTAAGATGCGTGCGAAACGCTTGTGTCTTATTCGAGACAAAAGTAAACTAAAGATGCGTAATGCCTGTACGACGTCACTGGCATAAAATCGTATAAAACGAGCGCGTAACATGCGTACGTAACATAAACGGAATCCATCGTAAACATGTGTGCTGGACACAACTACAACTTTCTATTCTTAATCGCTACAGACGAAATTTAAAAAAATGATTCGATAAAAAACGGTACGTAGGGGTAGTTCGTAAATGTGCGTAGAAGACGCATATTAAAGCCTTTTAATGTCAATTGCTAAGGACGGAATACGAATGCGTAAATAAAAAATTTTCGGAATGAGGGAGGGTTGATGTATTCCTGAAGGGTTGTTCGTTAGGGTAGGTATCGTTATACACAAGGACAAGGGTTGCGGTAAACACGGGATGTATTTTAACGTCTTACCTTGACGGAGAGATTCCTTAGGCTATCACAAAAACTTCGAGATTTATTTGATGAGAACAGGGGTGGTTTCCTGTATAGGGGTTCATAGAAAAGGTAGGTGCTCGCTGTCGTCCGGACAGTTTGCAAAAGAAAAAAAAAACGAAACGGTAAAAGTCAATCTTTAATTGATTGAACACAAAAAGTTTTCAACAAAACTTAAGGGTGGCAACATAACGCCATACGTAAGCGATAGTGTACGTAGTTTAAATGTCATACACGGGACGATAGCTAAAACCCGCAAAAACGGCATTACCTAAGCGAGAAAAAACTTGGGTTGTCTCGGTCCACAGTCAGTGGTGGTCCGCACCAAACCTGACCTCATCGATCCAACCTATAAATGCGTGACGAAAATAAACTCAAGGTAAATGTCAAAATAACATTTCCTTTTAAAATCTAATACAACAAATATTTATCAACAAAAAAAATTTAGCAACAATAGTGACTCACTTAATACTGATAATGATTTACTTTAATCGTAACGAGATGTACTTGAAAAAAGAAAAATTCACTCGTACTTTCTTACAACAAAAAGAATACTAAAATTGAACTCGAAATTGTCTAAAATGTGGTTTCAAAACGGAAGTCATAATTGGGTCAACCAACACCTCGTCGGGAGGGGGTTGTTTAAAAGTTTCCAATAAACAATTGGGCGTTGAATTCCCTAACTCGTCTTTTCCGAACTTGTCCGGTACAATTTTACATATCATTCTAAAACTAAAATTGTTTAAACTAATTTAAAAATCTAATTCGACAAAACACGGCCGATAATTTACATGTTACTCTAAAAACAAAATTTCGTTACTAAAAGGACAATGAATGATTATTACCTACAACAAAAATCTCGACAAAATTTAAACTTAACACGCAAGGACTTGACGTCACGGAATCTCGTTAGTCCATTCATGCACTTCGCTAAAGAACCATGATGACGTCACGGAATCTCGTTAGTCCATTCATGCGCTTCACTAAACTTTAAAATTTCAAAAATTCAAAAATGACTCTACGGACTTCAAAGAAAAATACAACGATATGCCAGAAGGGCTTTCTCGATAGTTACACGCGGTTGTGGTGCTATTTAAACTTGAAAACTACTCAATTTCACAAAAAAAAATTTCGGAATTGACGGACTTCAAAAAATTCAACACGAAATGCCAAAAAGGCGTTCTCGACAGCCACTTAGTTGGGTGCCAAATTATTTTTTTAACTTACAAAAATTAATTTGGAATTTACTTGATTTTCAAACAAAAAAAATTCGATACCATAACATGCCAAAAGGGCTTTATCGATAGGCAGGGGTTTCTCGATAGACCCACGTTGGCCGCGCCAAATTATTAACCTGTTACACCACGTTCTGCATCCACGACACCTTCCCAACAGGTAATAAAAGGTTGACTAGCTCGAAGTCGCGAAGGGGTGGGTTGGTGAAAGGAATGAAAGGGTCGTGTGACGACACGTCGCAAAGCGTGTGTTTCCACTCGACGACCGGGCAATCCTCGATCGCGAGTTATGATGTTATATCAAAATCGGGGGGGGGAGTATATTTACACACGGAGTCAAAAGGGCGCCACGTGAATTCTGAACCAACGTTCATTCGAAAGGGGTGCAAATCGCCCCTTTCCAGCTGAATACACGACAGCTGTTGACAAAGCTAAACGCGAACATCTCATACTGGTGGCCTCTCTTTGGATTACAGGTACATCTTGCTGTTATAAAACCTTACCTTACATCATCGCTAAATAACCAAACACATAAACAATAATAAAAACACAAACATAAATAATAAAGATATAATGTCGAAATATACAGGGGGCACTTGGTAATTTATAACATATGTCTAATCATATTTACAGCTACATGGTGTTACAAAAACTCAAATGTGAAAAACTTGACTTGAATAAAGGATGAAACGTTATCACTAAAAATATTGACTTGACGTTGATTTAATTCAGTTACTATCAAACATGACATAAAATTCAATTTGAAATATGATTGGCTTAATTTATTAATCTTAAATATTACGTAAAACATAATTCGAAGAATATGACGGTATTTTAATAAACAATTTAGAATATTAACATATAAAAAGGACATACAAAGAGGTTGCGATCGTCTTTCAAGGTACACCTGAAAGGTGGTAAAATGTAATGGTCAAAACTGACCAAGAATACAATAATACTTAAAAATACGAAAGTAATGCTTACATATAAGATACTGATGTGTTCCAAACGGAATTTCCATGAGATTTGCCAATATGAGATACGGGAATAATGTTCTTCCATAATCGAGATGACCATAAAATACGTTGAAATGTTGAAGGTAATTCGGTAAAAGATGATGACAAAACATAAGAGTTTCCAATTCCGATAAAATTAACTTGATCCGGATCTGACCGTGGTCAGTTTCGCGCAGCCGGATTAGATGCGTTAGAGTGACCCGAACGAGTTTGTTAAATAATAACCTCGACTTTAAATTTCACTGATTTAATTTACACGAAATAAAATATTGGAGTACGGTACTGTTCCTTCTTAATTAATAAAAAGTTATCTCGAAAGAATGTCCACATGTGATGCACGTAAACATCTGGATTACGTGGTATACTTAAAGAAGGTTCGATAAAATGATCCATATCGAGCGGCGCGTACATATCGACCGCTGGTTTATTATGCCGAAATGATTTACATAAAAACTTGCATTAATGTATGCGTTAATAGTTCAAACCGAAATTGATTTTAATTCACTAAGTTTAATTCCAAAAACGTTAAATGTTTAACTCGAAAACTGATTTTAATTCAATAAGTTTAATACTAAAAGCGTTAAATGTTTGATTCGAAAACTGATTTTAATTCAATAAGTTTAATACTAAATGCGTTTAAATGTTCAACTCGAAAACTGATTTTAATTCAATAAATTTAATACTAAATGCGTTAAATGTTCAACTCGAAAACTGATTTTAATTCAATAAATTTAATACTATTTAATTAACATGTCCAGAAAGAATTAAAACACAACTAAATGACCGAATGATCATTAAATCAAATGATGCCGTTCCATATTGATGAAGGTTCGTAAAATCGATAAAAAATCTGTTACCTATTTGCACTGTTGCACATATTATATTACACAAAATGACTGTTAAATGATTTAAAATTTTACGTTGGTAAAATTTATATAATTGACTTGTATTCAACTACACTAAAATTCCGCCTGCACTGGCGTTGCTCGGAAGTACTTCCGGCAGAGTTTTTGGATACTACATGTTCACTGTTCAGGCCGACATAGATTCGGACCTGAAGATCCCTAAGGAATCTTAGCTAAAATTGGGCTCTGCAGTGCCTTTTATGTGATTTTCGATGGTCGTGGGGATAAAAACCCTTCCATATTTCTTCCAGAAAAGCCTATAATTGGTCTTTAAATTCGACCTCGATACCTGATTGGTCAGAAAATTCAAGTGAAACGAGTCACTTTTGTCTTTCTTCCTACGAAATCTTGTCTGAACTCGCAAAATGCAGCTGGTGTTATTGCATTTTGAATGTTTACTTTATAATTTTTTGTGGAACAAAAAGGTATACTTTTAAAGTTTTTTGCCATCTGTGAAGGCAAAGCATGATTGCGAAATCCTCATAAACGTAACGTTAAAATATCTAGGCTCGGGTTCGCCACATGTACACGTGTACAGATAAGAAAATAAAATCCATAAATCAACGTGGTTTTGACAGGCACATGTGCAACTTTGAAGTAAAATTGCAGCGAACAACGCTATTCCAATTTAAAGTTTCTACATGTCCAACTAATTTGTTAACTATGTACCTATGCGAGAGGACGTAAATTCAAAACAGTACTGGAATGAAGGCAAAACTGATGACTGCCCAGATTCTTAATTTGTGCTACGTTAGTCTCGAAATATCATTCCTATCGTATGATTTGGGATGGACGTGATTAAAAACCATTGTAATAAATTTAAATTATTACACGTTTGAAAAATATAATTTCGTCTGTTAATTTACACTAGATCTCTTACAGATATTATTCGACCTGCAAATATACGTTTCTAAAAATATTTTGATGTTAAAAATTTACTAAGACGGGATTTCGTTATTTCCTTGATTCTAATTTGAATTGACCAAGAAATATGTGACAATTTTTAAAAGTTAGATTTTAAAAATTCAAAAAGACGGGAAATAATGTAGTTTGATTCTAACAATATTTTCGCAAAAATTTCAAGACTCTGCGAGCGGGATTTCCACGTTACAAGGCTATCATTTTTACTTAGGTTAGTCGATCAAGAAGTGACACGTTTTCAACTAGTGGTGAATAAATTTTTAACCTATTATTATTATTCATTATTAACCTAGGTTAATAATGAACAAAATGACATTTTTTGATAACTTGGCGACTATTTTAAAGAAAAATGTTGTTATTAAATGATTTAGAATAACCAAGAAATGCTAATTAATTGTATTTAAACTATTTAAAACGCTTTTTTAATACATTAATTTAATTTTAAAAATTCATTATAATCGAATTAAATGTGACAGCAAGTGACAGCAATTTGATGTAAAAATAATTTGACCGATTTAACTAAATCTGTATGCTAAAGTTGAACGGTCATTGTTGGAAAAGTTATTGTGGAAACCATGTTTAATATAAAACAAATAGAACCACTCTTAGCGTGCACAAGGCACATCAATTATTATTAGCAATACTTATTGTATCCATTAGAACAATATTAAAACATTTACATTACATTTCTTTTATTGTAACCCCGAGGCAACTAATCAAGGTTAGAGAAATACCGGCAGTTTTGTTGTGGATCAATTAATTTATTTAGTTTAACATAACATTAAAAAATTTATCCAAATAAAATGATTAGTATATTGAACTGTATTTCAATGGTTATCCAAAATTCGAAAATATCAAAAAATTAAAATTAAAAAATTAACGTGTTAAAATTCAAAATGTAACAAAAATTATTGTAAATTAAATTTAAAAGAAGAGGGAATTGGAATTTGGATAAATGTCTTTGTGCGCAGACGAAGAACTTTTGCATTGGGAGGAGGGGGCAGTCCACGCCGAGCAGTCGAGTGTGTAGGACGCTTGAGCAAGAAGTTTAAAAAATTATTGTATAGAATTTGTTAAAATTAAATAAAAGCGAAATTTTAGTTTAAATTTGAAGGAGTGCGTTTCATTTAAAGTGGTTAAAAAAAAAAGTGTTTTGGAAAAGAAAAATAAAGTTAAAAGTAAAAATTTTGAACCACGGAGTTCAAAAAAATAAATAGTTGGTCCGTGGACCGAAAAGAACACGTCAATATATTCATTATTTAAAAGTCGTTTAGATATTTTTGAGCAAATTAGTTTTCATTATCAAATCTACTGTAGATCTTGGCTCTATTATATTATATAGCTATAATATAACAACTGTTAGTTAAAATTTTTGTTTGATTAGCGACATTTTTTGAACGAACGGATTACTGTAACAGGATACGGCACTAACGAATATATCGATCCTTAGTAGAACAAATAATATTGAAATTTTATTGTTAACTGTCACTCCAAATCCCAAATGGATGTAATGTTCTATCTGCAAAGGTTTTCATTTTATTTCAAAACAATTTTTCGCATTCATGGGATTACGACGGTTGATATAACATATGATTAAGTATAGTTGTTAAGGACTAATCTGTATGATAAAGTTATAACTTTTTTAAAATAAACTTCTTGTATCAGTAGCGACACTAATGTGGATGTTTTAATAGAACTTTTAAAGTGATTACCTTTTAAGGATTTCAAGTTCTCTAATTCCTATTAAAAGTTTGCATGCATATTGGACACAGTAGCATATCTAATGTAAAAAAGTTTATTTCTCTGAAAATAATTGGCATTCATTGTAAAGCACGTATTTTTATCACCTAAATTGATATAAGATCTTGAAGGACAGTTCAAGTCCTAGCAAAATATTCATTAATTCGTTCAAAAAAAATTATTTTGTTTGCAGTTTTTAAAATCTACACAGAAGATCTAAATTTATTTAAAAAAAAAGAACAATTAAAACTGAAAAACATTTTTTTAAATATGGAAGAACTTTTAGTAGATCTACATTTGATATTATATAAATTAATATTATTTATAATTTTATACGTTTACATCGAGGATTAAACCGGTTGAGTCAAGTCTGAGGGCTTTTCCAGGTTCATTAAAGCATATTACGAAGATGCTTCAAGTGAAATAAAAATATGAGTTTTAAAAAATACAGACTAAAGGTAAACATAAATCTTTACAAGCAATAAATATGTTGGTGGCATTCAGTAGTTCTACTCAATCGAAATAAAATAGTAAAAGAATTGACGGTATCATTAGCAACTTGTAGAATATTTCATTACCCATAATAAAATTTATAATTTAACTGAAATATACACAAAAATAAACGACTAACAATGTATCTTCATAGTAAATTTGAATGTAGGTTGTACATATTATATAAATAGCCAATAATATGATAGATTTACTAATTGTACCAGTATTGCAATGTCATGAAGTAACTATATTCCATTCATTGAAAAAAAAACGCAAGCTATAATAATCAAAAAAGATCCCACGTATAGTTTCAACAGACATTTTAAATTTTTTTATGAGTTGGTATACAATAATACCGTTGTAATACTATTTTCAAAAAGAAGACTTTGTTTTTGCCAAAACAAAATTTTAAATCTTTATAAATGAAACTAATAAATTATTGTATTTTAATTTTTTTGTTGATTAAACTTGATTAATATTGGATATTTTGTTTTTATCAGAATACGTTTGTGTGAAATCGAGTGCCATTTTGTCAGTCGGTAAAAGTTCAAGATTTATACCAGTAAATTATTATGTATAGAATTTTGACAAAAACTTTTCCTGCGTTCTAGAAGAATTTTTAAAAACCCTTTTAAATAAATCATGTAGAAATCGCGGTGGTAATTCATATATTATGTTGACACTGATAGATACCAAGTAATAAGTAATACTGTTTATAAAAACGATTTTGTACTGATGATTTTATAAACGTCGAAATTTTTATATAAAGTGCTATTAAATTTACACCACGTTCCTCCATCTGCAAGTCCTGGAATGTCTATGCCATCCTGGAAATGTTAACTTTTAAAAACCTTCTTGGGGGGTTTTAATCAGAAAATGATCTGGAGTTATTAATGGTAAAGTGTGACCTGAAATTGAAAATAAATACTGCAATAACAATAAACACTTGGACATTGTATATACCAATCAATATATTCTACCTACTGCCTAGGCATAACAATTTATCAAGAATATTAATAGTTAAATACTGATTGATGATTTTGATAAAGAAACACCTCTTGTAAAAAATTTGTATCTAGTAAATTACGATTAGTGCAGTTTTATAGAAGTTATAATTAAATTCATCGGTTTATTAGTCACTCGCCCTGATGACGTGCCTGTGAATTTTTTATTTCAATTTTCCATCTAGTACTTCAGAATAGCTATAATTGAAACTATAATTATATATTTGTTTATTTATGAGTACATAGGTAACCTTCAATTAATTTTTTGAATTGCTTTACCAAAAAAGGAATATATATTTTGCCTATATTATGTACCTAAGTAAAATTTTAAAAAACGGGTCAGATGAATCTAATAGGCTCTAGAAGTCTCAAGTATTGTATACTATAACATATTGAAAACGTTTTCATTTTTTTCAAAAAAGCTAAACAAATCCTGAGTAATGTAGGAATGAGATAAAACGATGGCCGGTGATTTGTGGACACGTATGCTTGTTAGACAATCTAGGAATAAAAGGTCGAGATTTTCAGTAAAAGAAATTCTTATAGTTGAAGAAAGTACCACATGTTTTGCACGATATGCCGGTTGTCGAGTCAATAGTATTCGTGGGTGAACGGAAAATAATGTTAAAGAAGACAAATGTTGGTTATTGATACTGTCACTTACAAATGTACATTTGATCAGATAAAATGCTAGAGTCACATAATTTAAACAATTTTTAACTAGCACAGATAGGCTACTGAAAGCATAAAAGTTTTTAAGTTCCTCATGCCATATTATATAAATGGCAAGTTCTTTTAGTATATATTTCTACAATAGTAATAGAATTGACAAGAAAGAAGCGCATAAAATTGTAATATGGTAAGGCTAATGTAAAAAATGCATTTGCATTTACAATGAATCATATCTGTAATATTCAAATAAGCGTACTTCTTTACATGTCATAAAACCTACTTGTTATTTCATAAAACTTATTTAACCGTTTGATTAAATGCAATTCAGTCTATAAACTAACTAATTTAAGTAATTTTAGATGGAAATTATATAATAAAAATTATTATAACTCCACTTTTAATAACGCCATAAATTGCAGCAGAAGTAGATGTTTAAAAGGCAATAGCAATCTTGATTTATTAATTTATTCTTTTTATTGATAAAGATATTACGATTAATTAAAACTTATGTAATTTCCTTAACGACTAATAGTAACCTTTTATACATTAATTTTAAACTTAAGTTATAGACATACATACATAAGTTTTGTTCCTATAAAATAAAAACCACTGTGGCAAAAACATTTTTTACATTCGCTAAATGATTGCACACATGTAAATTTACGGTGTTCATAAAAGTAATACAAGGATGTATTATCGAAGATGGACACCGAAGATAAACACTCCAGTTTAAATATGATATTTATTGATCATTCATCTAGTATTTTTGTTGCAAAAAATGTTGTGCGCAAAAAATCCACTGTCATGTGCATGTCATGTATTCACTTCATAATTTTTCTAGGTAAGAATATGTTGCGCTATTAAAATCTTAATTTCGTTCTTTAAAGTAACATTTTTTTAACTTATTTCTTTAATTAACTTTTATTTTTAAATTTGCCCGTCATTTATCTAATAGTCTCTCGATTAAGCTTCTACATTATGAACTTGTTGAGATCTAATAAGATGGAAGCAACCGTAATAGGCTATCGGTTTCCTATATTCATTAATTTAAACACCCCCTGTACCCTGTATATCATTAAATTAATATTTTCTTTTATTTATTTTTAAATTGTAATTAAGGCTATAATTATGTGTCATGGCTGGGCAGTATTTCAATTACATATTATTATATTTAATCGTGTAGTACATATTAATGTTTTTATCAATTTTGTAAATTTTTAATAGTTTTATCGCAACCATCTGCTACATTTTCGTGCGTCGCGCAACTGTACCCAATTACTTAAAAAATACAAATGTTTTTATCATCTACTTGTTATTTCACCTATCATCCAATGCTAAAACACTTTTCAAAGTTAATTATTTAAACACTTTTCTAAATTAATCCTATATTTAAAAAAAAACTTTCATACAAATTCTAACATGCCGTGTTCAATCAAGGCTCATAAAGCAACTTCACGCCATTCGACCCTGCAGTGGCTTCACTATAAAGCAAACATAGTGCCAACCGAAATATAAAATCTCCAAAAAATAATTTTTAATTACAAATAATATTTAGTAAACATTATAAAAAAAAACACGACAGTATACAAATAAATAAAGATCTTAAAAAATAAGCAAATTTTGTAAGTCAAACTATTGCATTAACCCCCACCTCTTTCGAGGAATTATCGATTTAAGTTATTAAATGAATAATAATAATAACCGAATATGCTAATAACCGAATAAAACGTCGTTGCTTTTTTAAAGACTTTTTCGACGATATTATTATTATTAATTTAATCGAATATTCCTCGAAAGGGAGGTGTGGTAATAAAATTGAAATTCCTACAAAACTTGCTTATTTTTTTAAAACTTTTTCAACGATACCGCTTTCGACTATCCGTGCTATTTCACATTCTCTTTTAAAGAGCCAACTCTTCAGGATACCGACTTAGTATCTGGGGAATGCCAGTATCCCAGTATCACTATTCGATTCTTCATTAAAGCTTTTGTAATAAAATTTTTTGACCGATTTCTCGACGACTATCCGGTTTTAAAAAAATTCCTGATACGGGTGTTCTGGGTCACCCTGTATTCAAACAGAGTATAAAGCCAATACAGTGTTGATAGAAGACACTTTATCAGAAAAAAATGTCAACTATAAACTTTTATCTAAATCCAAGCCATCCTGGGTAATCATCTTTAAAGATTCTACTTCTTATGTATTTGCTAATTTATTTCAATTTGTTCTATCAGCATTGGTTTTCATATTTGAGCTAGCTTGCTAGGCTTCTCTTCGATATGTCTGTGACCCTGTCGTTTTATTGTAATGATTGCAATCATTAACAAACAATCTTTAAAAAAATTTCTTGCTTCTGTTTCAAAAGGATCATAGCTACGAAACTATTGATTTTTTATTGTTAATCATTTACTGTTATTTTAAAGACTGTGAAATTATCTACAAGTTTTATATCGGGTGTTCATTGCAAAAGTAGCCAATCGAAAGAACTTTTTTTAGTAAATTTGAAAAACCAAAATAACGTCGATTTAAATTAAAGAGAGACGTCCTTCCCGCCAACTATTATTTGGAAATGATAAATAGCACTTTCTACCTTGCGATACATCATTGTAAAGGTGGAAAATCCTCGATTTAGTGGACCCATTTATGAGGTAAAGGTAAAAATTAAAAATGAAACAAAAACAATTTTATTCGGATTATTCGAATTAAAATTTGAAAAAATTTATGAAATTACATTTTAAAAATGTTCTCCGTTATTGGCCATACAATAATACAACTTATTTTGTAACGTTTCGCGGAGTTTCTGGACTAATCCGCCGACATTCTTGGATTAACCTTTTTTTCAGTTCTAGAAGATTTTCAGGAGGAATTTTGTAAATTGCCATTTTCAAACGTCTCCCAGAAGACAAAAAAGGTGTCAAATCGGGGGATCTTGCCGGCCATTCTATGGTACCTCTCCTAGCAATTCATTTGCAAGGAAATTTTTCGGACCCGGACAACTGGGCGAGTCAAACTGGGCGACGTATAACTGGGCGACGTGTAACTGGGCGACGGGTAAACTTGGCGACGTATGACTGGGCGACAGGTAAACTCGGCGACGTATGACTGGGCGACTGGTAAACTTGGCGACGGTTAACTGGGCGACGGGAAAACTGGACAATGATGAACTCGGCGATATTCCGGTAACTTTTGATAACGACAATAATGTGATAATTTTTTCCGCCGAGTTAAATTCTCGTACATGTAACATCGATTATTTTTTGTTTTTACGCGATTTTTTGGGGGTGAAACGTAATAGTTTACTGCCCCATACTGCAACTATACTTTTTAATGCTATTTTGAGGTTCTCTCACATCCCGGTTTAATTTATCCCGGTTTCCTTGATGGGTGGCGCCTTCTCGTATGTTTAGCCTAGTAACCAGAGTCAAAACCGCCCTGGAGGGGTGCAACGCGGAGCGGAGCGGCGCCCCGTAAGGGTAGGTTTTGACGATGGATTACCCTCCTTATCGAATGCACACCCCAAAATTCGGAACATTGACAAGATACATAAATATATCATATTTATGTCGCCTAGTTGACAGTTGCCGAGTTTTCCCGTCGCCCAGCTAAACGTGGCCGAGTTGACCGTCGCCAAGTTTTATCGTCGCCCAGTTGACCGTCGCCCAGTTTACCCGCCGCCCAGTTTGCCCATCGCCCACTTGTCCGTCGCCCAGTTATACGTCGCCCAGTTTGACTCGCCCAGTTGTCGCGTACCGAAATTTTTCAGTCTACCACTGTGACACATTTAATTTGTAATGTGGGGGCCCACTATCTTGTCGAAATTGTACATTATGTTCATCTAGCAGCGTATTTCCTTCATCAACTTGATTTTCTAGAGACTGATCGATAAGGGGGACAATTTCATTTTACACATAATATGATGTATGTAAAAATTGGTTTTTATTATGATACATTTACCCGGTCAGATTTCGTTCAACAAAAATTGGCCCAATTGTTTAGCCAAACACACATTGACCTTTTGAGGATGCTGTGTATGATCTTCTCGAAACATGTGCGGATTTTTATTGTCCCAATACCTACTTAATTTTCAAATTTAGTTTTCAAATTCAAACATGATTGTGCAAACATAATATACAAGCATAATCAGCGCGCATTCATGTTTGGGTAGACAAGTTGAACCAAACATATTAGATATACTTGTATGAACGTCTAGTTTGGATATAATTTTTTACTTCGTTTTAATTGTGCATACAAACCTAACAAACTTGATGGTACGTTTGGGGGGGGGGGCTTTAGCAACCTTTTGATTGGAGGTGCCAGAATTCTCTCAGAAAAATGACCTAGTACGGGGTACTATTTAAAATTTCAAAGTAGACGTAGCTGGTGGGGATGTGGTTAAACTTAAAATTAAAACAGTATTGGTTTCCCTCGCTGTCTAAACCGCGTTCTTGATTTTTTCTCAAATTTATCAAAAAAAAAATTATTTTAACTGGCTAGTTTTGAAATGTGAGCACTAGGTATAATCCTATACTTATTGTTTAGAATTAACGGTTCTTGAGTAATAGGTGCATGAAAAATTGAAATTTTAAATTATTTACGAAAAAGTGCCATTAGATTAAATGATCCATTTAAGCCCAATTAGTTCAATAAACTTGATTGATCTATTACAAGATATTTAAATGAGCCAAAATTGGACATACCTTATATTATTATGCAATTGCAATTATTATTAGTAAATTAAACATTTAGATCAAAATAATTCACGGAAAGCAGTGAGCAAAAATCGTGCGAAAATTTAGATTACCTTGTCAATCAAAGTTTAATTCACTAATATTAATTAAGCGTCTGTATCAGCAATGGTAATTAAGCTCACCCAACAGGCGGACGTGGTATTCAAACCCATAGTTACGTATTTCTATACGCTTATATTTTCCTCTACGACACTCTGCTGGGCTACATAAATTATTCGGTCCTGTTTTTCTATCTATCTTCTTGTGCACATAAGCATTACAATTTGTTACAAATAATGTTATTATACGGTCGAATGAGAGAAAGAGGAAGAGTTCATTGTTAGATTTTAAATGTCACGAGTAAAATGTTGTTAAAACATTAAATAAATCCACGACAATTTTGAAATTAAGACGTTATATTATAATCGGTTTACAAGATTTTTATCAAAATATCCTGTTATTTATATCTTATTTATGTAACTATTTGTTAATGTGTTGCAATTACACCTTTCTTTTATATAAAAAAGATGCAAATTTTGTATCAAAACATTAGTTACACTTTAAGTTGGTTATTTTAATAAATTTGGTTACATTAAAGAACGTAGCTGCATAAGTATCGATAAATTTGTTACCATTTAAAACAAATTAATAATATTATTCATTTATAGTGTATTTCAAATTAATTGGAATTAAAAAAAGTCTAGCATCAAATTACGTTGTTATAAAAACATACAAACTATGCAAGGAAAAACAATATAAGAGATAAGATTATCGCGCCAACGAAAGCCCGCATTTCATACTCCACGTGGAGTAGTGTAGTTCTAATTGGTTAATATTTATAATAAGGACTTATTATTGGATAATATTTCTATTACGAAAATTCTCTTTGCGACTCCACGTGGACGCGTGTACCAGGTGTACAGTAAGTTTGTATGTTTTTATAACAACGTAATTTGATGCTAGACTTTTTTTAATTCCAATTAATTTGAAATACACTATACATCAAGAATTTTGTAAGCTAATGGCTTAAAGCAAATCAATAGTTTTTTAAGCTAGTATACTTACAAATAATATTTGCAAGCATGGGTGACTGGTAACTCACATTGATGTTTCTTCTCAAAAAAGTGCTTCGTTGTAGCAAAGAGGATAATATTATATTTTTCGTGTTATTTCAACGTATCGGAGATAAATTTTTCCTATTTTGACGGAAACTCAAATTAGGTTGTTCCTTTAGCTCGCGATCAACATGTCATAAATTTATCGATATCTCGTATTTCTAGATCGTATATCGAATGACAATACGTTTTTTCTGTATCTCTATTTTCCTGTACTTGTTTATTAATAAACATCCGCAGATATCAGTAAACACTTCTAAAAGCTTACGCAAAAATATAATTTAATATTAATATCTATAGCCAAAAAAATCATGTATTATAATATACTTAGGTATTATATTATAAGAGTACATTTCCAGATCAAAAATAAAAATTATACAAATGTTTAAAGATATGGATAGATAAACAGCAAAATAGGGGTTGAAGGTGGATACAGATAAGACGAAATATATTAAATTCAAGAAACAAGGCAACACAAGGCAAAAAATAGATTTTAGAATTGAGAAAAATGTATGTTTTCGAAGCAGTAAAGAGATTTAAGGAGTGCATAATAAACAAGCACGAGAAGAACAATGACAGAAGAGAAGAGATAAAATAAAAATTCAAATGGGACGGAAAGCGTATCATCCAAACAAGAAAATTCCGAAAAACAATAGTATATGTGACAAAGAAAAAGATCAACAGGACACTTATAAAACCGGTAGTAACGTAAGCAGCAGATAGTCAGCATAACAAGAGAAAAGGAAAAGTTGAGAATTTTTGAAAGAAATATAATGAAAGTGCTTTTGGGGACAAAGTTGGTTGGTGCAAATGAGTGTAGTCTGAAATCGAGTGAAAAAATAATGGAAGAAATTGAAAATGATGATTTGTGAAGTGCATCAAAGCAAAAAGAATCAGATGGTTCGTTCATATGATGTGAAGGCAGAAAGAGAGCACCTAAGGCAAGTAACCAAATTGAGTGAAAAGAGAAATAGAGGAAGAATAATATGGACAAGATCTACCTCAAGAAAAGGATAGTAAAGACTTGTGAAAAAATCTGATGTGGCCAGCACATGACTTCCCTATAAGGAATCATTCCTTTATCGTTCATCTAAAGATTCGCAGAAATATTATTTAAATTTTATTTTATTATTTAATTAAATTATAAAATTTCGTCCTTCAAGTAAAGTGCTACTTCCGGTTTAGGGACTTCCTCCAAAATCACATGGTGCTTTAGTATACTGATTAAAGTGTTAAATATGAAATTTGGTTACTAGATAACAATTCGTTCCTGAGATATTTAAGAAAAACCATTTCGTCCTTCAAGTGAAGTGCTACTTCCGGTTTAAGGATTTCCTCCAAAATCAAATGGTGCCTTTGTATACCGATTAAAGTGTTAAATATGAAATTTGGTTACTATATAACAATTTGTTCCTGAGATATTGAAGAAAAACCATTTCGTCCTTCAAGTAAAGTGCCATTTCCAGTTTAGGGATTTCCTCCAAAATCAAATGGTTCTTTCGTATATTGATTAAAGTGTTAAATATGAAATTTGGTTACTATATAACAATTCGTTCCTGAGATATTGAAGAAAAACTATTTCGTCCTTCAAGTAAAGTGCCATTTCCGGTTTAGGGATTTCCTCCAAAATCAAATGGTTCTTTCGTATATTGATTAAAGTGTTAAATATGAAATTTGGTTACTATATAACAATTCGTTCCTGAGATATTGAAGAAAAACCATTTCGTCCTTCAAGTAAAGTGCCATTTCCGGTTTAGGGATTTCCTCCAAAATCAAATGGTTCTTTCGTATATTGATTAAAGTGTTAAATATGAAATTTGGTTACTATATAACAATTCGTTCTTGAGATATTGAAGAAAAACCATTTCGTCCTTCAAGTAAAGTGCCATTTCCGGTTTAGGGATTTCCTCCAAAATCAAATGGTTCTTTCGTATATTGATTAAAGTGTTAAATATGAAATTTGGTTACTATATAACAATTTGTTCCTGAGATATTGAAGAAAAACCATTTCGTCCTTCAAGTAAAGTGCTACTTCCGGTTTAGGGATTTCCTCCAAAATCACATGGTGCTTTAGTATACTGATTAAAGTGTTAAATATGAAATTTGGTTACTAGATAACAATTCGTTCCTGAGATATTTAAGTAAAACCATTTCGTCCTTCAAGTGAAGTGCTACTTCCGGTTGAAGGATTTCCTCCAAAATCAAATGGTGCCTTTGTATACCGATTAAAGTGTTAAATATGAAATTTTGTTACTATATAACAATTCGTTCCAGAGATACAGAACTTACAGACATTTTGCGTTACATACATCCATACAGACATACATACATACATACATACATACATACATACAGACATCATTGCGAAAGTAGTCAAAACGGATTCAGAAATGCTCAAAACGGATATTTCCGTTAAAATATCGACATCGAATTTTTTCATGATTACAATACTTCCTTATAGGGAAGTAAAAAGTGGGTATAATCCACAAGATCCATCAATAAGATTGATTGATACGAGTTTATAATAATAGAGGAAAAGTTAGTAATACGGCATTATAGATTGCTTTTTCTTCATAAAATAATCTGCTTTTTTTTCTCCAGTCTCAAACTTTTAAAGAAAGTAAAAAAAAATTCTTTTCAAAGTTGTGATATTGTAATGTTTCGGTCTCACCTAGAGGTCGAGGCATTTTTGTTAAAACTTATTATTTATGTAGTAAATTTTAATGTAGGGAAATTATGTTATTACTATTTGAAATAATGTTGATATAATGAGTTTTTGACTAGTATGTTCGGTTTCGGCACATTATGGAATTCATTCGCCTTTGAGACCTTGAATAGGACACATGCACATTAATTTGAGTAAAATAAACTTACTTATAATACATTTTGGTAGGAAAGGGTTGTTTAATTGGAAGCAAAAAAGTGTTAATTAGTGGAAAGATACTAATTAAAGAAAGAAGAAAGACAACTTAAAAACTAATAATAATTATTGTTGAATCAAAAGAAGATAAGAGTATTAAAAATTATAGGTAAAAAGAAATTAAAAGTAAGTTATTTTGAATAGGAACATTAAATAAAGGAAAGTTTGGACGAAACCAGCAGATATTAGAATATCGCCACGTTAAAAATTGTCCATTTTGAATGCAACATAAAGTTTAAAATTGATATTTGATAAAATTTGAATTAAAAAAGTTAAAGATTGGTTGTTCTGCAAAGCTCAACAATTTCAAACAAATTAATACATGTATCTCACCAACAAATGGCCAGACCGGGAAGCTATTTAAATCACCTATCGGCGAGAAAATTAATACTAATATTCCGTTCAAAACCTCAGAAGCTTCATAACAATCATACAGCAAGAGGATTGGAGCGCGACTACCGAACCAAACGAGTATAAAATAGCAAACTAATTCAAACATAGTTAAGGACGCTATCGAGGAAATACGACGGTCAAAGAAGTTTTGCATGATAACCAGAGCACCTCAAGATTAAGAAAAACTCAACAGAACAGTAAGGAAAACCAAAATCCTCATCAATGACAAGAGAAACCAAGCTCTACAGGAATATGTGGAAAGACTAACACCAACAGAAGCCACCCAACTCACTATGGTAGGCAATGACAAAAATTTGAAAATTCAAAGAGGTTATACCCCCCCCCCATAAGAATAACATATAAATAAAAGGCTGAGGTATTCTCTAACCATCTTCAAGAAGAAGAAATAACTGAGTTTTTGCATTTGCAGATTTTACAGTTATTCCAGTAAAAGTTAGTAGAAAGTTAATAATAATAAGTTCGATTTAATTCAAACACGAAGCCAGTAAATTCAGTTGTTGAGTAGAACAATTGTGCAAATATTTGCATTTTTAACGTTAAGGGTAGTCATAGATGGGTAGTGCGATCGGGACATCAAAATATACGTTTCCAATACAACAACACTTCACTTCACAAAACAATACTTGATTCACTGCCACTACTTGTGTCTTTATGATCCTCGTGATGTTTTCATGACATTTTCGATAATTTTATGGAATTTGAAATAATTACTATTAAATGATTGCGTTGAAGAAAGTCATTTGGCCATGTCAAATGACATCCTCAGATACAAATTTTCGCATCTTTCGTCGAGAAAGTTTTATTGTTTCAGTACCTCATTAGATCAAAAATTTTTGGGCAAGCCAATGAAGAATTGCTTTCTAATGGAAAAGACAATTAAAATTAGTAGTTTCAACTTTATCAGAAGATGATGATATGTACATATTTAAAGAGGGGTTTATAATTATAATTTCAATTATATTTTATTATATTATAGAATAGAGATATTGGCGATGAAGAGGAAAACGCAGTATCTATCTAATCTCTAATGGAAATCAAAACATCTTCTACCAAAAAAATTTGTAGGTCTATGACCTGTTTTTTAACTAATTTATTCAATTAATAGTTCTGTGAGCATTGATTTTTATATCTTCAGTAGTTTGCTAGGCTGGCCTTCGATGTGCCTGTGTCCTGTTATTTATTGTTATAATGGCAAATCATTAACACAGAGGACCGACGGTAACGGCTTTACATGCCCTCCGAAGAACACAGCCGGTCCAAAAATTTTAGACTGTACCCGGAGTCAAACTGGGGAACCTTCCATCAGTAGTTAATCTGGTTAACATTCGAGCCATGACCGTCATCGAAATAGAAACATAATTTAGAAAATGCACAATGACTGAAAAACAATTACAAATTATCGTCGTTTTTATATTTTTACAGAAATAACTAAAATGATTTTGTACGTTATAATCCATAATGCATTTTTTGAAAACACAAAAATAAATATATAAAAATTCTTTTAAAGCATTTTAAAACCCATGAAGGAAGTTTTTGAACTTGCCTGTCCGGGTGGCCTAGCACAAACAAATTGTGTTACGAAAAAATGTAAAATAAAAATTATTAACATTGTTCAAAAAAATATTAAATCATAATTAAAAATTAACAAGTGAATTGAACGAATTTGATAAATATAATTTGTTAAAAAGCAACAAAGTAAAATTACTTAACTGAACTGGTTATAATTGCAGAAAAATTGCAACCCATTTAGTAGTGGGTAATATTTTTTTGAACGTTGATAGCTACTAAAATTCTGAAGTAAATGAAAAAAAGAAAATGTCAAAAAATATTTTGAATTATAGGCCGTAAATCAAAAGTTATAATAGTAAGTACATAATAAAAACTTTCTTTCCAACTAGAGACTGTGTGGGTTTTCAGAACCTTTAATACTTTGAGGGAAACTGTAGAATAATGGAAAATGTATGAATAATAATTAAGGTGTTTATTTTTAATGCATTTAAAATCATCTGTAAGCGTAAGAACTTTGCAAATTACATACACCATGTGTTCCTAAAAAGACATTATGGTATATCTAATGCTAAATTACATCATTTTCCCACACACATCTAAATAATGTAAATTTAATTAAATAAATAGACTACACACCATGTTATCACTCAACATCATTAATATTTGAGACTTTTAAAGTTATAATTAAACGTTACGATGGTTATAATTTGAACATACACAGAACCGTACGTTGAAATAATTACTATGCATATGCAGATATATGTACTTATGCTGTTACTCTCACTAGAACCATTATTGTATAATTCAGCTTTATCATTATTTTTATATAAAATAATGTAATGTGCATGTTCATAGACAATAAAGCAGATAAATCAGTGAAATTTATTATGAGATAATATTATTTAAAGTTAAAAGATTTTAGTATTACGCCTATTTTCGTTACAAGAACTCGTTTTGCTTAAACATAGCTTATTGCAAATTAATATTATAAACAATGCTAGAAATGTGTTGAGAAAATTTTCGACGATTTCTTAAAATTTTATTCGTTTTTTTCAAATAAAGATAAATTATTCGCTCACTTCCTAGCCATTAAAAATAATCAAGAATCATGCAGAGCAATCAAGTTCTTTCACAAATTGTTTTGACTTGACCACTTTCAAGTTTTCAGCTTCCTTATTTTTTTTTGCAAAATGTCTTCACCATTAATAGTTCTTATTAGCAAAATTTAAATTTTTATCTTCTGATAAAAATTATAGTAGACAAAAGCATAATATTTATAAATTATATAATATAATCAGTTAATTAATTATTTTTATGTATTTAACCTACATGTTTTGTTATAAGTTATGCAAAGAACAACTATTATTATTTTGACGACGCAGTGTTGACTGCTCAAGTCATTAACCGCTTCTAAGGCAAGAATTTGCAATTTCAAACTTTTAAAAATATTATTATAGTTTTCGACTCCATCAGCAAGATTCTAAACTAGATCGACTGCTTAGAAAGTCGTAGTCTAACTCTACGATCACTTCGCCGGTATATTATTATTATTATTTCAGAATATTGAAAACAGATTAGAATTTTATAAAATAACCGGTTTCGGCTAATATTACTACTAATTTTTCTGAAAATATACAATTTAATACATGCGAAGGTACCGATTGCGAAAAGATAATATATTTCCTCTTAGCCTTAAAAAATTTTAAAGCAAAAATTTTCGTAATGTTGGTGTCACCAAATATGCTATAACGATTATTGGCTTAAATTGCTGCAAATTCTAGTAATAATAGCTTTAGTCGTTTCATTGCGACAAGACGTGTTCTATAAAGTTCGCCTTTCTGAAAAGTCCAACAAGAAATAGTCCGACGTTACATCGGAATTACAAGCTTACAAACTAACCAATAAATATCGTTAAATCGTGAAATAACGTTTGAAAAACCATCACGTAAACTTTCCTTATGATTAAAAACTTAAGCGTTATAAACTTGTACAAAATGAATTAAATGCTTCTCCGATATTCAATTACTAACTTTAATTTTAATTATAAATTTTTAATTTGGCAACTTTTTTTTGATGTGGTTCCAAAATTTAAATTTTCGTAGGTATTAAGAACAATTTTTTCTGTATGTAAATTTTAAGCAGTCTGTAGAAATTAATTGGTTAGAAGTTAATAAAAAAATATAATTATTCTAGATGAATAATTTCAAGATAGGTGTTTGATGTATTGTCCGATTCAGTTTATAATACAATATTTATAATAATACGGCAGTACTAGAAAAGTACTTGTAGAGTACTTTATAATTATCTGGCACCACAACAGAAGGCGCAAAACATAAATTATCGTATATAACACCTAGTATATGGTACGTGTGATACGTACGATACACATTTATAGGTTTTATTACAAACATTAAATAATTAGCAGCGGAATGCTAATCGATAAGATAATTTTTGTTGTGAGAGTGCAATGTACCATAACGTCTAAAAGAATTGAGAATATAAATCAGTTGATTGTTAATAAAACGAGAAATTAATGTCAACAAAAATGCATTCCGCTGTTAACACAAGTAGCAACAAAAGTACAAATAGAAGAAAGGGTTTTTCTTCGTTTAGAAGGAAATAAAAATTTTAGATCATCATCCGCCAATAATCAGTTTGCAAGTACAAGTCTTCCACCTGTCAAAGAGGAATAGTGGTAAGAAGTAAAACCCCACCATCTTCCTGTTAGTGTATTCTTTTGCAAAGCTAAAGAAGAAAAGTAGCAGTTCGTCGTTCGCTTAAGCATTTCTGTTGTGGTTGTGACCGTGAAAGCACGAGAAGGCCAAGGACATTTGTAAGCATCAGTGTCAGTGCCAATAATCATCGGTGACATAATATTATCATCGCCGGTAAGTACACCATTCTTTGATAAGACTTGTAAACAAATCATTTCTATGTTACAAAATCAAATCGTGTATAGCTTCGTGCTGTCATTCATTGATTTTTCAAAAGTCAAACATTGACATGAACATAAAGGTCCATGTTTTGATTAATAAATTGACCAATACAAAATTAAATTGAATTCTTTATTGAAAAAGAAAATAGCAGCCACAAAAAATTTTACTTTCAACCTGTTACAATTACGAAATCGGTAGTAGGTAAATTGATTAAAAGATTGATGAAATTTGATCGTCTTCTTCGTGTGCAGGTCTTTTGTGTTATTGGAGACTTTAGAAGAAAAAAAAACTAATTTAAACCGTACAATGTCAAATTATTTTTTTTTAAGTTTTAACTTTACCTCACGCTGGGATAGTTCTATTTAGATGAAGTGCAACTTGTGAATGTTAAAGAATTAACTCGTGACAAGTATTATTGGCAATCCTTGTGCTTAATTCAAGTTCAAACGATTAGCTGTTATTATTTCATTGATATTTAGTTTTAAACAAAATAGCGCGATAGATTAACAAGAAGTAACTAAAGTATGAAATTATTAAATGGAAAATCGTTTGAAGAGGAAAAAGTGAAATTAATTTCGTTTTCAATTTTCTCTTTAAGAAGTTCCTATTAAGTTTTTAAGTGCATTATTCTGTTATACTGTTAAAAAGTAGTGGTTACGTAAATTAAACTGTTTTACAATTTATTTTTTATTAACTTTACAATTATTTCGAGCTCACGTTTTTTTCAAAAAATTTTTCTATAAAAGAACACGTTCGGTAGCTTTTTAAAAAGTTTCATTAAACCACTAAAATTCTATTAAATGCGTAAAATTTAATAGCATGAGCCATTAAATTGGAAATTGAACAAATTTAAAGTCATTAATTTATAAAATTGACATTGAATACTGATGAATTGCTTAAGTTAAATTTATTGGAGATTATATGAATTACTGTAAGAGCAAGTGACACCATCACAGAATTGCAGAAAATATGTTTGTAGAACACTCTATATTGTAAAACTTACATTTAAAATCATTAAAAATCATTACCATAATAAACTTGTGCATTATTACTATAATTATGTTGCATCTCGACGATAATAAAGAAAAATATTCGCGATTATAATTTATTTTCTTTAAATTCAAAACTTTCATCTTTCCAACAGTGGTACCCACTACACAAAATAATTTAATTATTAATAATAAAGTGAATTGAATAGATGAGCAAAGAAATATACACAAAACGTAATTGTACTAAAAGTTACTTTTGAATAAAAAGTGTTGTTAAAGAAATGGAACAGTTACATCAACAAATAAATACTAAATAAGTATTAACTGTTAACAGAAGTATTTTTATCCACGAGTCAATTGGATACTTTTAAATATTTAAAATAAACTAAAATATGTAAATATTCAAAAACCTGTATGCAGAATATATTTCGAAACAGTTAGAAAAGTTATCTCTGCAATTTAATAAATTTACTTGTTTGTTCTTAAAACCTATTCTATATATTTGAACTATAAATAGGAATACCGTTTTAAGCAGTTGTAAACCAGAAAGAAGTGGTCAAGTAAAATATTTTAATATCGAAACTCGTGTGTATTAACAATTGTGATTCTAGCGATATAATTCACCAACACTGATGTGTTTTCTAGACTGTCAATGAAAAGAAAATTTTTTTTATACGTGGAATCACTTTTTCCATTCGGTTTATAACCAGTTTTATAACTTGAACAAATAATTATTAATGATGCGAAAAAGCTACTGATGGAAAAAAAATTAATATTCCAGCACAAGTTTTAGAAATTCATAAAGACCAATTATTATTGACGATAATATAGAAATTAAATAAGAAGGAATCTTTATAGATACTATATAGACGGTCATAAAAAAATCGTCCATGGTAAAAATGTCTCGACAATATAACATAATTTTCTTATTTAATTTATTTTAAATGAGTCTTAAAAATAACATAACTTAAAATTCGCTTATACACAGACGCACACTTAGTTAAAATTACAAATTGTGTAGCAATTATTTACCCAATTATTTTTATAAACAGCGAAATTTTAAATTATTATGTTTTAAACTTTTTATTTTAAAAAACGAAAGACAATCGTAATAATAATAGCATAATTATGCATATCATATAAGTACCATTTTTACATTTTTTATGGTCCGTTACAAATTTGAAAACTGCATAAGTAAATAGATACTTATTTATATAATCTGTTTTACATTTTGTTAAGAAAAATTTAAAAACATTAAAAACCAAAGATAACCACAGAATAAGTGTTAACTATACGGAGAAACAAAATATGTATTTTCAGATTTCGATATAATATTATGTAATTAGTAATTACTTACAAACACTTGATCAATGAAGAGAAGTTGTTATTTTAACAGAATACAAAATAAAAATAATATTGGTACATAAAACTCATATTACTTTTATACCCAAAACTTAAGATTCTGAAGTAAAATTATAAATTTCCAAGTTTAAACGAACTAAGAAATACCATTGTAAAATAAAATTGGTGTATTAACTCACACATCTTGAAAAACTGTATCCAAAAATAACATTCGATACGATTACAAAGTAATTACTTTTAAACTTGAAGTGTTAAGCACCGTTATTAAATCTTTCAAAAATCATAAACGAACATTTCATTAGCATCGTGAACGTTAAAAATAATTAAAACTGCAACACATCAAGAAATTTCTTTTACACATTATAATAAAAAGCGAACGTCTTGATCATATCGTTATATAAATGCAAATTAAAACGTCATGCATTAACTTATTAAAGTGAAAAAGGACAAAAACGTACAGCACAGAATCTAAGTTGAAGGTGCAACATAAAAAAATTGAATATTAATTTATCCACTTGTCCAATATTCAATCGATAACGCATCAAGGGCAGATGAAGTAGTAAGCAAATGAGAGAACGCTACGGAAAAAGCAATAAAAATACTGCTCCTAAGGAAAAATAACTAAAGTGAACCTAAATAGGAAAATGGCAGTCTTCATACTTAAGAACTTAAGAAGTGTATTTCAAAAATTGAAATGCTAGAGATATGTTATCCGTATAAGATGATAATCAAAGATGATAGTAAAGGAAGAAAATGAGAGGAATATACAAAGCAAGATATAAAAGGAAAGAACTGGGCAAGACTTGGAAAAGCCTACAGACGATGTCAAGTTAACTAATAATAACGTTTTAAATGTCCAAAACTTTATTCTACGCGCCTCTATGGCGCGTAGAATAAAAAAAGGGATCCCTATGGCTGTAAAAACTTGTATAATATCGCATCATCGTGTTATATTGAAATCCCCCAATATTTTCGTTATGACAGTGGTTGAAAAATTGAAATGTCAAATAACTTCAAAGTTGTAAACTAAATGCAATTATCTCCATCAATTTTCTAACAATTTTCTGAACAATGCAGAATAGATTAAATAGATTAATTTTATAACAATAAAAATCGAAAGTAAACTAATTAATAATCCCATAGTAATAATGAACTTGAAATAATTAATTATTATACCATGCCATTACATAAATTAATGTTTTCCTTTAGTGTAACCAGTGAACAATTGATTTTTAAACAATATAATCATAAATTACGCCATATCAAAGTAATCGCCGTAAGTCACGTCATTAAGAAGTTCTATCAACTTATGTTCAGGTTAGAGGTGTACCACTCTGACCTATGCGGTAGCGCACGTTCTCTGCAGGGTATTTGATGATTCAACTGTTAAGGCTTAACAAGCGTCAACTTACATTGATTACATCCAACCTGATAAACCATAAAATATTTATCGATTTTGAGTAAAATTAGAAAATATTTTTATTAAATATAATGGTTGATGGATTCACGAACGAAAGATTATGTGATGGTTAACCTTAACCCAACAACAGGTTTAATGCTTTTCTTGGCTAAATATATTTTATTAATGCGGCTATCTGATAAAATTAAGTAGAAGGAAGATCTTCTGTATGTGCTAGAGAAGGTAATGGCAATCATTATTATTTTTTTAATCTTTCCACCAATTTATTTAAATTATATTTTAATAATTTGCACACGTCATGTGCATGTGTGCATCGAAATTTTTGGGGTTAACCACTACAATTTTGGTGTACAAAATATGTAGCACATGTCTACAGTTAATTATTGTTTGCAAATATTGTGGACAATTATTTAAATTTCTTACACATTTTAGGGTTGTTTGCAATTTTCTCTGTAATTATCGTGCAAATTTTGCAAACCCCTCGGAAATACCAAAACCGCTTTTCTTTAGAACGACTTTGATATGACTTGTTAAAATTTAAAATGTTTATTAAACATAATAATATTGTTATTATTATTGATTATAAAATCTTAATATTTTCAAACATTCGCAGTTTTCAGCTAATATAAATTTTGAAAAAGCAATGTAAAAATTTATTGTAACTACAAAGGGGTCAATGTTTTTCTGTAAACTTATTTTTTTAAATTTGAATTTGTGTGGGGAAATTAGAATTTTTATAGTTTTCTGTGTTTTTGGGGTTTAAGTATTCGCGCTCGACCCAGTGATTGAGAAATATGTTGATTTGATGTTAAAAGTTTGACTTGAATAATGTTATCTCATTATATCTAATTAGTGAGATATGGAAGAGAGATTTTATTAATTCAGGAAAGTCTAAAAGTGTCGTTTTATAGAATCAAGCAACGGTGCGCGGCGTTCGCGAATCATAATAATTATTACAACATGGCAGGAATAATAAAATAAGAATACAAAAATTTAAGAATTATGAGGAAAATGAATAAAATTTAAGTATAAAATTAATTACACACCACATAATATTGTGAAATAAAAATAGCATAGCAATTTTTTTACAAATTTAAATTTCACAAGCGGTTTGTTAATAGAAAAACGAAAATGGAAATTGCCATCAGTTGTAATTATTCATAAACAATTTTAATTTTGTCAATTTTTGAAATTGAAACTCTTGCAATTTAATTAACTTTAATAAATAATTTAAACCCTACACTTGACTCTACTCGAAACATCATCATTATTCATCAAGATAGAGTATAATGACATTAATGTGACGTTAAAAATAATTTATTACTATTTTCTTGTAAAAAATTAACTTTGTTAGGGCCGATCTTTTCACTTCCAGTTAAAGTTCCAGTTAACTAACTGTTCCTTAACCTTTTTTTAATTTAACTACAATGCAATTACAGCAATAGGGCACTTCACTAATATCACTCTATGCAATCAAAAACTTCTAACTACTAGTAGTTAACTTATCTGAACCTTTTAACTGGAGGTGAAAAAATTGGCCCTTACTTTTTTAAATCACTTTTGATTTTCTGCTATTCTAATTATTTTCTAGTTAAACAAAGTTATATAATACATAATGACCATAACCTTCCTCAAGTATAGTAACTTTTGTACTATCGTAGATTCAAATTTTTCAAATTCTTCATTATATTAATAAACTAACTATAATGAAAAATGTCAATTTAAAAAAATATTATCTCTTATTTTCAATTTGACGCTGTTACAGTTATCTTACAAAAAAATTTCTTTTTATTTCATTTTGGTTACAGACATTTGGCCAATAAAATGTTTCCACATCTCTACAACTAAAAAATGTATTAAAAACAAAGAGGTAGCCGAACTAATAATATTATTTTGTAAAGATCATAATGTGAAAGTATTTTGTGTAAATTTAAAATCATGCGAATGTGTACGTACAAAGTATTCGGCAAAAAAATTTAAAATGTTGAATTTGATCAGATATTTGCTGTAGATTCGAATCACAACTTCTACCATCCACCCAAGGATGAACACTTTTCAAAAATAGTCCCAACCAATCCGTATCTGCTCACCAAAAGTTGACTACCAACTCGTCCGAAATCAAAGTGACTTATTAGGGAAATATAAATGTGGTGGTTTTCCGTTGGCTTAGCACACAGATCTATGTTGGGTTTCAGGTCACAACAGTGAATACGGTGCGAGCAAGAATAGAACCACGGTTTTCCCTCCCCTGTATACTTTACCCCACGCTGCTGGGCCAACCGGTTAGAAAACTTTTAAATTTGCAAAGACAATTAAAAAAATTTAACATGTAAATTTTTCCCAAAATTAATATGAAAAGTAAGCTTGGATACATATCGTACTATTTACTTTCTGTGCATTTTTATGGTTGCAATAAAAAAATGTCTAACAGAAAAATAAAAACGTTTCTATTTTTAAAATAACAGAGTTAAATGAACTTGTACATTTAATAACGTACTGAGTACGTGATAATTGCTTTTTTTTTGGATTGTTTTTTTTGCATTCACTTAAGTTGATAATTGCAATTAAACGTATCTATAAGTTGATTTAACTTGGTTATTTAAAAAAAAATTAATTCGACTATATTTTCAATAAGTTATAAAATAAATTCATTAAGCAGAAAGATGTATTTTTAGTTAGAGATATTAGATTTCAGGTGAACTTTTACTTAAAATCCAAAAATAATTAAAAACTTTTGTATGTGGGGTTGTTGGGTGTGGAGAAAAGTACTCCGGGTAAAAGGTGTCATATGCGATTTCTCGACACATGGATATTTGGTGCCCAAATTGAGTACATTTAGAGTCGCACTGATGATAGAGAAACAGGTGGTGAAAATTTAGTTACAATACGGTTTTCCTATCGAGAGAACGAAAGCTTTGACATTTTTATGTTCAAAAATTTACAATTTTGTTTTCTCTTAAAATTTAAGTCAATCGACAACTAGGGAAGTTATTTTAAAGTATTACGAACTACGAATAACGTAGAGAGTTTGAAAATGCTCAGAAATCAATATTAAATGATGAAGTAATAATTAATTATTTCGAGCTTCATGTACCTTGACTGTGAAAATGTCGCATCAAGTAGAGAAAGAAATTTTAATGATATTTCCCGTGAAAAATTGGTAAAGTAATTAAATTATTTATGATTGGTACATTGTTTAATTTTATAAACGTCATTAATTTATTACAAATAGAAAATTTGTAGAAACACAAGATAATGCTGATGAACTGGCCAGATCATGGATGGGCAGTAGGGCCATACAAGTTATTAAATCATTGACAATTATTGAGCAAATGAGCAACAATTGTAAAATTAAAAGTAAATTCGATTTTTTAACTATTGGGAATTAATAATAAATTAAACTTGAAAGATAAAATAGTTAATTAAACGTGAAAATATTTCTTAGTTTAACATAAGCTTTCAGCAGAAGTATATATTATTGGTATCATCAGATGTTTTTTATTTACTTATTAACCATTTTGTTTTTGAAGTTTAATTTATTATAAAAAATTAAAGAAGAACAATAGCAATGATTAGTAAATAATTAAGAGAAGCATTAATAAAAAATAATTAACAAAAACAGATTAAAAATAAGATATTATTCGTAAAGATGGAAGCACCCCTATTGTTGAGGGAGTGTTTATGGTAATATATTTAAATAATTCAGAACAATTTATTGGTCAATTGAGAATAAAGCAAGGTCAAAAGTAAAAAAAAAATTTTAAATATATAAAAGCAAATTAAACGAATTCATGCCTATGTCGTGTTTGGTAAGTTTTTGTTTAAATTGACCCAACTGCATGACCTAGAAGTTACCCACGACACTCTGTATAAATATGTATTTAATTCATTCATGATAATCATTGCATTAAATTTAATCGATTTCCTTTTTAGATAAATTGAGACGCGAGTTTTATGAACATTATTAAAGTTAATGTACGACCTTTAATAATTATAATCACAGTTTTGCCGGTTTTTGCTTTAATAATTAGTCTCCGGAAACCAACATATAGGTTATGTTATGTATGCACTTAATAAAAAGCCCATCATTTTATATAACTGTATATAGGCGCAGATGATTGCATTCTGGTATTCCATTATGTAAATAAATGTAACAGAATAAGAAGTGCGTGCTGTGGTTGATGTGCAAGCGTTGAAATTCCCGTTTGTCGCATAAAAGTAATTCTAAAAACTTGAATTGCAAGACGATATTAATTATTTATATAATTTAATTAGGTAAATCTGAGGAACACGAAATAGGCAGGACTGATGGATACTGTAAGTTGCAAGCAGACAGTAGCAATAAAACTAGCTAATGAAGACTCACAATAGTCACAAACTTTTCAGGGATCTATACATCAGATACATTCAATAGCAAATTAATTGTTACTTGTTAGATTTATTCCAACATCAATGCATAATTGCTTCGTATCGTACAAGAAGTATTTGAAAAAGGAAGAAGTGCAGTTACAGCGTAGCCTCATTTTTTTACACTTGCATCTGATGATTATGAATAACATCGTACAGACGTTACGTCGATGAATTTCATATCACACCTGTAGTATTTCTCACTTTTTAATTACGGATAACATATGATAATATATGAATAATAATCTACATTATCATGTAGTACTATTTTGAATACTTCTATTCCAAGTGACAAGATATAATTATCCTAAAAGTATTTTTTCCGAAATTTAAAACTGTTTCAAGTTGAACCTATATTTGGGTCCTACATACTACATGTTTTCAACAAACGAGCTTTAAACCAGTCGGTAAAAAAGTAAAACCTTTCCTTTCTCGTACAACATATCTTTATGAAAAGACATTTTGTTAAAATATACCGTAGACGTTTCGGTTTTAAGCCTCTTGTATTGTGAATACGTGATGACGAGTGCAGAGGCTTTAACGTGGAAATGGGAACATGGGAATAAACGATTTTTATACCGTCCACGTTAACCAAGGAAATTTTTGGCCATACTATATTTATTTGGGGCCATCAGGTCGATATTTCTTGAACGGAAAATGTTTCTAAATGTTTCTTTGAACCCGCAAAGCTATTAACACGCTAGCCTCTCAGTAATTTGCTCACTTTCTTTTTTACTTATTTTACACTGCCAAGTTGGTGTTTCAAACCTGATTTTAGAAGTAGCGTTTTTTGTACGATATCAACGGATAACCATTTTATTTAGGGATAAACCTACACTAATATAAGTCCACAGTTTTACTAAAGACTATATCGATGGTGAAGAATGGAAACCTTCTATGTCAAAAAACTTAACTTTTCAGGGGACAAAAAAAACTAGTTATTGATCTATTTAGTGGTGCTATATTATCGACTTAAAACACAAGTTTTAAATACTTTACCGTGTTATTACGACATAGACGGTTTTTGCATCCGATGTATAAAGTTTACGTTGAATTTTTGACACCACTAACTCAAAAATGCCAAAAATTGCCATAGGAGGTTTCCATTCTTCACCATCGATATGTGTATGTACATAATAGGACCTACAGCTTTACGTGGAATCCGAACCGCGGCACAAATAATTCGGGATTAACTGATATTTTAACTTAGGCTATCAGGTCCACAGTTCAACTCTTTCGGCACCACACCAAACTACGTGTAGCATGTAGCGTTACAAAGTTGGCACAACACGATAGAAACTTTAATGTTGTTCTAGTTCACTTTAATTGTTAAATGGTAAGTTATGATGGTTTAGGCCGAATTCGAAATGAGCATTTCGAATATAAAAGGTATTTTTACAATTCCCGTTATACTTTATCAAAAAAATTGTTGAATATGGATAGGAATCCTATAAATCTATTTGGTAACTAAAGGTCGCAATAAAAATTTTACTTCCAATATTTTTCTATGTTAAATCTTGAATTTTACTGATAAAACCGTAACCGAAATCGGTTATTTTGCTAACTCAATGATTACTTAATAAAATAATAAATTTTATATGGGCTATAAAGCTATAGTTTGAATATCATGTAAGCTGTGTTAATTTCTTAGTAGACGAAGTTTTCAATCACAAGCCTTTGTAAAGTTGTAAAGATAATTTACATCGCAGGTATGCTATATTAAGTGTTGAAAATTATAAAATAAATTACTCTCATATCTTGTATTTTAATGACCAATAAAATTTAAATAAAAATTCTTATGTAGTATGTAATGTAGCTATCTTTAAAAGTACAAAAGTAAAAGTTATTGTAGTTGTTATTAGTTAGTGTTATGAAAAATTCGTTGATAGACTCAAATAAAAAAAAACGTATATTTTTGGTATCATAATAACTTCCTTATTAAGTGAAATACTGTTACTTCAAGTGCACCCACACTATCCAGTTTAAAATTGTACCGGTAGTAGTTTCTCACCCAGTTGTATTTCAAAAATAGCACTCAATAATGTAGTCAGGTTTGCCCACTAAGTACCTTGACCAAGTGACCCATAATTTGCACTGCTTACAGATAGGCTACAATAAAACTTAATAACTATTATAACTTTATGTAAGTATGAGCAGACACTTGTCTCAGCTTTACTGTCACTACACATCATGAAATACTGTTAAAGCTATTTCACGGTACTTATCTAATTATGTTCATTCCATATCATGATATTATGTTCAATAGTGCAATTAATTACTATAATGCATAACAAAATGCGTTAATTAATTTAATACCTAACATTTTAAATTTAAATTAAATTTCATTAAATAGCCAAATTATTAGAGCCGTTTTACTATGCAAAATTAATAGATCTTAACGATTAAATTATCTAGATTACAAAATGCAAAAAACTTAAATGCCTCACTAAAACCATAATTAACATACATAATTACAAAAGAAGAATGTAAGGAGGTTCATTAAGACACGATAAATTGAAATGTGTCTAAACAAAATGAAATATACATCTTATAAATATGCAAAATGTATGTCTATAAAAGTAAAATCAACAAATGAAAAAAAAAGATAAAATATAAAGCCTTAATTATCTTTTTAATGGTTTGCTCAAATTTTTAACGAATTGAGAATTATGATGCAATTAAGTAGTGTGCTAAGTAGTTTCCAAGTAGATAATTTGGTGTGCAAGCTGAATGTGTATGTATAATTCATGTATAAACGAGAAGTTTAAGTTCGCTCCTCTACAGTCTACAGTAATGATAAAAAAATGAAAAATATTCTGTCCGTTGGACGTTTATAAATAAATTATATTATTATAGTCTCGTATTATGATGGCATTAGCAAATGAATAATATAATATGGTTTATTTTACGATTATTAAATTACCAATTTACTGGTTTGTGACCACGTTTTAGAAACTTTCAGTTAGATAATTTTGTGTGGGACATTGATTTCATTAATGGAAAAAACAGTTGATTAGCGGTATTTTGGTTTTCAAGCTAAAATTTTGACATAGTAAAATAGAAAAAAGTAGGGTACTTATTTTCAATATTACCTAATTTTTATTTTATATTACTGTTATACCAAATCAATAATTTATTATAAATTAATGTAACTGGTCCATGGTCATATAACTTAAACAAAAAATAATAATAAATTTATTTGTTATAATAGTTAGACAATTAATTCCGATTAAATCTGTGTAAAACGTTTAATATTTTAACAATTTTTATCAAAGTAAATATTAATTACACTTTTATAATTTATGATTTAACGTTGCATATAAATAAAATTATAGGGGGTTGTACAGGTTTATTAGTTTAAACCTCTGCACGATCTACAAAATTATTAAATCAATTAAATCATCGATATGATTCAAATAAATCAATTGAACATAGCAGTAATGAAATTATAAATTTACATGGTCATGCAATTTTCAAGAATTTATGAACCTCAGTTTTCTTAAATAAAAAAATTGTATAACCATCGATCAGCCGAATATTTGGTGAAAACTCAAGCGGTAAATTACATTTAAATTAAATTAGAAACCGCAAAAATGTATGTTCAGTGTCTAATATGAAATTGGGGGAGTTACTAGTTTTGATAAACATTCAATAATATTTTAGTGAAGTATAATTACGTGAGAAACTATTGATTAGTTTTAAATAATAAAATAAATTTATGTAATGAAATGTATGCTGTGGCGCAGAGGTGATAATATTATACTTTTCGTGTCGGTACATAACAAATCTATCGTTAAATGTAACAATTAAATTAAAAGAATAAAATAATTTAATATTGAATAAGATATTTATTTAAGATAAAAATATTTAATGGGTATAAAGTACATAATACGTCTTTTAAAAATAAGTTCAATAAACTTGAAAAACCTAATATACGTTGATGACCGAAAGAGCGCCACAAACCACAGTGAAGGAACAAAATTCCTCGGGAGCGGTATCTTATTTATACAAATCAATAATAAACTAGCAAGTTATAATCTAACTATATAATTATGCACAAATGTATATTCGCAATTCCAAAGTTCTTCGTGCAATTTAAAAGAACAGTTTGATTCAAGTGGTGCCTTAATTACATTTTAAACAATCTTTGAACTTAGAATAGAGAAAGTGATAATGCAAAAAAATTGTAAAAAATACTTAGTATGCGAAGCACCGTATCATGAGTCTCTATATTCATATAATGTAGGACCTTGACAAATGTTCGGTAATGTATGCACAATAATTGTACGACTACTATATTTCGAACAAGGAAATCGCTAATACTATATGGTTATAGTAATACAGCAAGTGGAACATTTTTATAGACACTATAAATTAATATAAATAGTACGGGTATCTAGCATAAATTTTTTTAATTGAGACTGACGAACAGTAACTGTCACTTAAATAAAAGTAGTAACAATCAATCAACCAATTACATAAAAAAAATTAAACCAAAAAAACCAGTTCACGTTCCATATGGAGTCACGCATAAAAATGTTCGCAGCTTACAAATGTAAATAGCTTACTTGTAGTCATAAAGTTTTTGAGATCGATCATATAACCCAAGTGGGCTATCCGTATGATCTCGATCACTTTGCATATTTTATTAAGCAATAATAAACATTTTTGAACTATAATATTAAGAAGATACATTAAATTCACATAATGTATATAAAAGAAATTTCAAGTTCAAATATCCGGTCTTCTCGGAGTATCGTAACTCGATCCTCCGGTAGAATTTACATTAGAGTTATAGTATAGCAAGTAGCATCCAAATCAAAAACGATGAAAGTGAAGGGTCAACTGTGATGAAGAAGTAACTAATAAGTAGAAAGTAATGAAATAATACCAGAAGATGGTGATTAAGACGAAAAATGTATTCAAACTTATGCATTACTAAAACAGAAGTTGTTGAACTCAAACCAGTAGATAAAAAATCCAAGAGTTGTTTACATTTTTTTTGCTTGAAAAACCACAGGTTTTTACAAAATTTACCTATCTCAAGATCATCTCAGATTTACACCCAAATTAATATTAAAAAGGTTGATCATCAAAGTACTAGCTAATTAAATCGTCTTAATTACGGAAAGGTAACCAAGTAACTACTTAAATTACATTTCAGGAGCTTACATAAATGATCCATTAATCATTCCGGAATGTAAAGATTTTTTTAAATATACTAAAATATTCCGCTATCCTACTGTTCCGCTTTTAATTTCGTCACTTTCTTACCTACATCTCCGAGTTAAAAGGCTTCTAAAAACTATGTATACTACCGGAAAAAAAAGTATTTTAAGTTCGCGGAACCTACTCATATGATGTACGAAAATATCTCATTTATTATTCAGTCTGTTACCTTGTACAGTAACCAAAATGTGGTATTTCGATAAAGGAAATGTATTGTTTAATAACTATAATTTTGAATTAGAAGATGTCCCCAGTAGACTAATTTAATAATTCAAATTGTTTTTATGTAAATATAATTAATTGTATCATAACTGTATTTTTTTTAATTACGTAACAGTAAAATTGTAATAGCTTATGTTAAAATCAAGTTAATTTATGCATCGTTACTTAGTTTTTAAAATTAATTGAAGTTATTATACACATGCAAACATACATGAAAATGTAATATATTCCAAAACTGTTTAAAAAAGTATTAATTGATAAAACTATAATATATTATGCACATGTCTATTGCATATTAGCGATACATATTAATCAATTTGCATTTAATTAAGGTATGACCACTGTATAATGTATATCATGTATCCATCCGAGTTAGGTGATCAACTAAAAATTCTATTCCTAATATCATTTTACTTTTTATATATTTTAAATTGAGCTTGAAAAAAACCTTCACTTTCTAATTAAAAATTTACATCATAAACCATTCAAAGCAAAATAAAGCGAGTCTTCCTTTTAACAATATCATGCGATATGAAATATATGCATATAAATTTATTAATAATAAACTCATATGCGTGTCTATTGAGAACAAATTTACACACATATATGTATGAAGAAGCCGAGTGCAAGATAACGGCATTTTAAATCTTTTATTTTTATTTTAATTAGAATTCTTGCATAATTTCCTTCGGCAAGCTTCATTCATGGGAATTTAAGCTTTAAATTTACACAATGCAGTTTTTTGCTTTCAAATGGTCACCAAGGATTGTAAAAAATAGCTCGAGGCTATTTGAAGATTTGTTCATTTAATAAGACAATTCGTGTCTTCCGATTTATGTTTTTTTAAACTTAATTCAAGAATAAAGTATGTTAAGCCATACGTAGATAGGAATACCGTAGTAATACATAACTACTAACGGCCTAGTCCGTTGCATTCCCATTTTCAATCGTGATCGATACAAAAGTACTAACATCAATTTTAAGTGGCCACTTCATCCATGCATTGCACGTATAGTTACTGTGATTTTTCACTTATTTAACATACTTACCTTACAAAGTGTTGAATGTCTTCTAATCATAAACTATGTTAACGCTTACCTGAAAACAAAAATATTGATGTATTAGAATCATTTGTGCAAAATCCGAAACTCCTACAGAGTCTCGTATAAATACTACTCGCATAATTTACTATAAGTCTATAAGTAGTAATCCTACAAGGATATTGCCAAATTTCAAATTCAAGTTACAAGAATTACGTGACTGCCATATTTAACTTTAAATATAGGTAAGTATAACTGAACCGATCACATAACCTTAATTTTAAAAACCTTAAACTGTTCAGAGTGACTTTAACGTTTCATTATTATTCAGACAGTTTACATTTTACTGTAGTATCAATGAATTATTTATTTGACCCATACCCATACTAAAAGTTTTGCGTTGAATATTCAATTGCCAATAAGAATACAGATTTTACATCAAGTACATCAGTTTCCCGCAATGGGACATTGTAACTTTAGTTTCTAGTAATAACGATATAAAATGAATACAGCAATAAAATTATCTAAAAGATTTAAAGCAAGCCTCTCACAGTTGCCCATAATAAAATACGCACATTGACAGTAAATTACCATAAAATCGTTGCATTGCATTTAAAGAAACTAGAAATGGTGGCATTCGTTCCACACAAATAAAATGACAACAATTTACATGAAAACGATCCGACCTAGACAAGGTAGGTTATCGTTAAAAAATCTAAAATTGTCATTTAAAATGGTCGAAGCTGTCTGAATATTGAAATATTTTCTAGGAATTTTTAAAAGGATTAGCAAAGTGTCGGATAAAAATGTCGGTTTTATTCTAGAAAATAACAATGTACATACAATTGACCATGTGAATTCAATATCACTTGCAAAATATTGAACTTGACTATTTCTAACAATAATTATTAACAGAAAGTGGAATAATTCCGTGGGTAACTGCAACCTCAATAATTCGCAACCACAGTAATCCGAATACAAGTAATGTTTGCATAATTATGATTGCTATTTTTCGTAATTTTAAAAATATGCATCTGCAGTAATATCTCGAGAACTGTTACTTATGTTGCATAATTGCTTAGTGACAAAGAGTAACTATTTGTACGTGCCACTCTTTGTAACTGTCGAATTACACGATATGATCGTATATCTAAAATATCTAAAAATGCAATAAACCGCAAATTTAAGTTAATTTTCTTTTGCAAAAATATTCTGGTTACGGAAAATTTACATATTAAAAAGAGGATCTATTAAAAACTAATTAATTATTTCAGGTATATTTTTAGTGTAATGTTCATGTTAATATTTCAGGAACATGACATACCATATGGAATACGAGCAAATTGGGAGATAATTATTATTGCAAATAATTGCACCATTTTGTACGCCAAAATTGCAAGGTGGTCACCCCTGCGGTAGTTTGTACATTCTAAAAAGAACACAAATTTATAAACACTACTTCGCCAATTTTTTAATTTTCCAAATAATTGATAATAAAACTTTTCCATAACATTATGTCTTGTGTCTTATTTTATATATAGGTACACTTTTCATGTAGGGTGAGATAATGTACATTCGTGATATTTCTAGATTTTTCTCTGGTAGTTAAGCAAGCAATAAAATTTTAAATTATGATCTCAACTATGCTATAGACTTATGTACTATATTAATTTTATCTAGTAAAGCTTGAGGCAACTCACAGCAAATATTTCTAGCATAATAAGTAAGATCAGGATACATTTTATAAGAAATATCACACCACAGAAATACCTTACTTTACCCTACATACTATAATAACCCTTAGTCATTTTAGATTAAACATCGGAAAAATTACAATCTAGCTAAATTTGGGTACACTTATAATATTTAATCCTTAGAAATATGTTAAAAATCCCCATTGTTTCCTGGCACCAAGCTTAAAAGCTGTGTTGAATATATTCTATACGTCTAATTTACTAAATATCTACATAATTTTAAAAAAGTAATAAGTCCCTGTAAGTATAATATATAATATTAGGTATAAATAATATCTAGGTAGATATTCTAATAAAAAAGTATGGCTCTTTTTGGCTTTTAAGGCCGAAAATACAAACTTGAAAATATCTGTAACTTTTATTTGATGTTAGTTACTGTTAAGCATAGCTGTTACTCGACGATCCTTTCTAGAGATTCCATTTTATACTATAGTAATTACAATAAATTAAACTTTAAAAAATAAAATACTTGATTAAACATTAAAAATATTTTTTATTATATCATGAGCTTTCAGTAGTGTATACTACTATCATTAGATGTTTGATAAACAAGTACATCAATCTGATGATAGTATAGTTATACATACAGTACTGAAAGCTCCTGATATAATATAAAATACTTTCAATGTATAATTAACTATTTTATTTTCTAAAGTTTAATTTATTATAATTCTAACTATATTTAAATCTATAATAATTACAGAGTGGCAACCTCCCCAAAAATTATACATTTAAACTGAAGTATTTGATGTTTGGTATTGGTTCCATTTTTAAAAATATTTTTGTTTTTGTAATTTGTCATGCATACATTTAATATTACAGCTAGGGTCCATTTTGCCAGACTAGATTGAAAAAAATATAAAATACCTTATTATTTTGACTAAATTCATATAAATGTGACAAAAATATTAAGCTCAACAGTAAAACCGAGAAAAACATATACACATATAAAGGTGTATACCAAAATTTAGCTACATTTAAACAATAAAAAACCATTAAACGATGTATGAGTGCATGTAACACATAGTTGTCTATTTTATTACCTAAAAGTGAATGCAATTTACGGCGAAATAAAACTTTCTGTTCTAACAGATAAATTTTATATTTTATTATCAACGTAACGCGGCGGTATGTCAAACAAAATCAAGTTGTATTTGCTGCACAGGTAATTATTTTATTACTCTGTATACTAGTTGATGTTATACGTTAGATAGAATCGTGTTCAGATCGAGCCAGAATAGAATATTAATAGTGACGTAATCGTGCAAATTATGTTTCATAGATTTTGTGTTACCATTGCTTTTCCAATTAAACGTGAGCTATTGATGGTGTTCTAATCATAGAGCTATCCAATAATCACTCAGGGTGTATAAATCTTCCAATAAACGTTTACGCGCCAAGATTATAACTTATTTAAGGATTACGATAGTAGTTGCATAAAATAGTCAACTTGTGCATCGAGAAATTTACGTCAAGGGATATCATTATATAAATATTCGAGATCAGCTTTAGCATATTGCTTCCGCAAATGTTAACTATGCACTATGTGAAATTCGTGATTTTGGTAAACCACGCTTACATCGTATACGTTATATGACAGTTAAGTTATGCTTGTATGTGGCTAGCTATACTACAACGTAATAAACCACGTTATGCTTCAATAGAACAAAATGAAAAATGCTATTCTTGATCTAACCGCAAATATTGAAACATCCAGAACAGCCTTATTAATCTAACTGCTGATATAAAAGTAAATAATTTTATTATTAAAGACGCAGCAGTACTTAGATTTTTAATTATATTTTATGGTCAGATCATCCGTTAGTCACCCACGCTGGCCAATGTAGTGCCATATTATATCCATTCGGATATTAAACCCTCTCGGAATGACTAGGAGTTTTCAGGAATATCTTTCAGTGAACATAATAATTTATTACAATTTTATTATTAATTTATGCAGCAGTATTATAATCGAAAGAAATAATCGATTGTAAGATTTCCAAAAACGTGCAAGAATCTACGAGTATTGTGCATATTTCATAAATATTTCAAATTACTAAATTAACTTAACAAACCACGAATCAGAAATTTATTTTGCTTCATAATATTATGTAGTGCTACATAATTACCTAGGAGTTGTAAAAATTAGTTTTTCACAACCACGCGATATGATGGTGTAGGTAGATTCTGTTAACCAACTTGATTTTTCTTCACACGATATGAGACTGTTCGAATTATTATGTACAAGAGTAATGTTAATTAAGAACTGCTGCATGCATAGCAACAAAACTAATAACCAATGTGAACATTATAATATATTAAAATTTAAATTACATTTCATAACCCATCTCTTATGGTTAGTTTGATTCGTGCAAGCGAATAAATACATTAAGAAAACACTTGATGTGGTTGTATTTGTAATTCTTATTTATAACTATAAAGTACAAATGCACACGATAAGTGTAAACGTTAATAATGGTAAATGCAATTGTTTCTATATAATGTGGCTGGCATTCCACAAACTAACAAACGTATGTACGCACTTGGAAATGTATTTATTGATTGCCTATAATTTTGTGTAAATTCCGGTTAAAATAATTGAAAATTACGTGTAAACCTTTACAGTAAAAACGAAAAACTATACATTACATCCGTCGATATTTCATGGAATAAATTTAACAATGGCTTCAAGTAACCTATGTGATAAAGAACGCTTATTTAGAATTCTGAGGTAAAAACGGTGCTTCTCGTTCAAATAATAAGCAAATAATTTAAATTTGCATTTTCAATAAATTGCAAATACTATGCTAAAATGTGTATGATTGAAAGCTTGTATAGAATCGAACAGGTATGCGTCAATCATGATTAACAGTCATTCCGATTTCTGCATTTCAAATAGCGCAAATTACAGAAGAAATATTGCGTTCTTTTTTAAAAATTCGTGCAAGTCTTTTATTAAATTCAGTGATTGTATGTTCACGTGTTTATTATTATGTCTTCCTATAATCAGGTAAATCTTTATTTAACGATTCGCATAACAGCTTAGTGAAAGCGATTAATCAAGCTCATAACATTAATTTTGATTGCAGTTTAATTTAGAGGTATCCAAACTTTCTCTAATCCGTTCGATACATTTTTTTTAAATTACACCTATGTTATCAAAATAACTGAATAAATTGGTTAATCGTAATGTTGCATACATTAACACCAAACAAATTGAATAATTATTTAATTAATATATTTAAAATCTGAACCTGTATTTCATTTTTTGTAATTAATTTACAGAATATAGGACATTATGTATTAAGTAACATAATATGCATAATTGAATAATTATACCATAGATGATACTCTTCTAAATTCTTGTAAATTTAAATAGTTCTACGTAACCTTCAATATTATTATTGCTATAATTGCTATACATATTTTTTTATTTTCAGATAAAGTGGAGACCAAAAACCAACACAAAGAAAAATATTAAAATTACATAACAGGTAAATCATAGCATAGATATACAAAATTATTATATAAATATTTGATTTTTTAACTAAAAGTTTAATTTATCAAAAATATTATAGTAATAAACGTACGAGTAACCAAATAAAATAACACAAAACCGAAAAACATAATTTATTGTTATTGCACTCTTGTAATTAATTATTATATGTTATGGCGACGCGTTTCGGTCACAAACAACCATCATTAAAAATAAGTGCCATAAATAAATTCGCCAATTTATCATTTGTGACCACAATATGTCCCCATAAAGATTTAATAATAATTAGCAAAAGTGAAAAACAATTTAGTTCCATTAATAAATACCTCATAAACGAACTCGATCTTTAAAAAACAATGTAATAAAAAATTGTGAGCAGGTGTTATAAAAAAATTCTTCAATAAATATTTATAATGACGGTGAATCCCTAACAGTAACGCGAAAATTATTATATAACTTGATTTAAAAAATTAAAAAGTAGCGTTGCCACCATTAAATTTGATGTGCCTAAAATTATTTATTATAAAATTAAAATTTAAACTAAAAACATATTTTTATGTACATACAAATTAAAAATATCTCGTGAGCTTTCAGCAATAATTAATAATTTATTTTAATCAATACAGTAAGGCTTATATTATTGTGTTATACATAAAGGCACACAAAAGTTAACCAGCGCGTCAACTTTAAACTAGAATTCCGTTTATTGATGTAAGGTATGTCGTTTATGGTTAGAAATAAACATTTAAAAAACTTGTTTAATTATAATTATTGTTGTTACAAAAGCAGTGGTTATAATAGTACCATACTTAAATTTTTAATTAACTATTCTCAATAAGGAATAACGACAGGTACCTATAATTTATTGCTTTACTAAATTTTCAATAATTTTATAAAAGTTATTTTTTCATTGCGCTATCCGGAAAGTAAGTTTTTTTTCTCGGCTAATTTAAAACCAAGCAACTTAGAAAAACGAGTTTATATCCAAAAGCATCTGCATAATTTTTACTCTATTTTTACAAATTATTATTCATCTCTACGATTCAAGCATTTATAGTACCTAGATAAATTAAGTTTCTGTCCAACTGTTTTAATGGTCTAAAAAAATTATGAACACTGGACGCAAGACCTGGGCTATACGTAGGATGCTGGAAGATATCCCATTAAAATGTTTTCCAGCATTTCATGTGGTTTAGCGGCCATATACGGTCGGATATTATCGTGCAGCAGTACTTTAGTTTTTGCCGTTGCCTGTCACAACTTTTTCCGAATTTAGCAGTACTACGCATCACAGCTTATGATTGTTATTTTTTGCATCCACTTTTCAAGTAGAATTTTCACACCTATCCGAAGAACACGGTGCACAACGGCAGCACCTGTATTTAGCAGTGCATTTTTGATTTGTTCGTCTAATTTTGATCATATTGGATTTGGCAGTATATACTCGTATGTCCGTAAAAGATTTGCAATTAGTGATGATACTTTAATGATCATATTTTCTCAATTTTTAAAAATTGACTAATAATTAGTTTCCTTTTACAACAACCTACAAATGTTTTTATGGACGTAATGCTAATGTAGGGGGGATCAAAATTAGATCAAAAGTTGACAATAAATGTAGTACAAATATTGCTAACATGCAAAGTGATAATATGTGAAAAGTAGTTAATGCAATTGGCCCCTGGTGTGTTGCCAGCACTTGGACAACATGCTGGTTTCTGACAGAATATGGGATATCAATGTTTCGTTTCCTGTCGCAAAATGATCCAAAAAATACTTTTCTTCGTAGTGATACACAGTTCAAGGTCAAAGTCGCTGGCAGCCGCTGTGTTTTGTCTAAAAAAATTAATTACCGATCGAATCTCAGAACTTAATTGGACGGATTTTCACATTCATTTTGAATCACAACAGAGAGAGACTAAAACAACTGAAGTGCATTGAACAATACACCAATGTGTTCGTCTTGAAAAAAGGAAATATGGCCTGAAAATAGATAAACATAAAGTGTTTTTTCTAATCCTCGATTTTAGTTTGGTATAGAGGCGAAGGAGTTGAAATGCGGATCCGATGGTCCGAGTTCGAATCTGAGGTACTTACGAATTATTTGTGCCATGGTTCGGATTCCACGTAAACTGCAGGTGCTATTATGTACTTGCACGAATAGTCTGGAAATAAAACTACGAACTTATAATTCGTTAGTGTGGGTTTATAACGTAAATACCGTACTGAAAAAGGGGGTTTATTGCATTTAGAATATTACGGCCGCTTAGCGTTAGTGTTATGAGAAATAGAGATAGTATAATATGTTATTTGCGTAGCTACACTACTAATTTTTTTTAATTAGAAAATTTTACTAAAAAATCCTATGATGTTAAGATGCATTTAGAGATTTAAACTGAATTTATGCAGATGCCTCGCCGTAACGTAACGCTACGATTCACGCTGGTTGGACCAAAACGAAACATAAACGTCATTTTCCATAGCCAATACAACACAACAAACAACAGCCAATTTGAAATTTTTTTAACAATACCATAGTGTATTTTAAAATTTTTCACATCGCCAGTAAGTATACGAACATTTAGCGGTTATGCTGGTGTTTAGTTTTATCATTGTTCAAGAAATTTATAGCTAACAATGGTCATTTATTAAAACGCTTTTCAATAAAACTGCAACAGAATCGAACATAAATCGCATGATACAATTCCTTAGAGGCAGGAAACGAAGCTCATCAGTCGCTGAACAAACGCACGGTTAATGTCCTTCCGACACGAGAAGGCCACTGCACTAAGCTCGAGTTGCACCTAAAGTTAGGTAAATCAAGTTGTATTTTTAATTATTAAACTAATATTACACAGCTTGTCTAATTAAGAAAAATTATGTGTAAACATGACGAGTATTTTAGCTACAAATATTACATTAACTGAACTGGCTTATGAATGATAATTAAGCGTTTCAATATTTACAAATGATTTAAAAATTCATACTAACAATATTGATAGAGGATAGTTAAATAATATTATGACTATAATCGTCAAGTTTATTATTATAAACCAGTAATGGCATTCTTAGTCCTAATTTAGCTATTGAAATTTGCTGGTACTAAAAATAGTTTGGAAACAATAAATTCAATTAAAATCTGAAAAATATACGAGTAGTTAGTTCTCTTTTTTAGTGATACTATTTACATCCTCGAGCAATTTCAACTTCTCCAAGTTGAACAATCTCGTGTTTAATTTTTTGTTCTATGAAATAAAAACGCGATCGAAAGACCAAAAACGGTCAAAATATTTTTCGAAAGAAAGAGGAAATTGCGCCCTAACAAATTAAACGAAAAAGAAATTTTCGACTAGTCACCGTCACAGTTGCTATAAATTATAATATGTAGTAGTTGCTACTACAAATTGTTTAAATAATCTGAATTAATATTTACAAATTCTAAACAAGCTTAAGCTTGTTTGCACATTTAAGAGCATTTCAATTATAGCAATGTATGTAAAAACTACAGTAAACAATTTGTTGAATACAAGGTAAATTGTTACTCGTGATTAGTTATTTAGTTGGGCCTGTAATGCATACAAAGAATTTGCATAACTAGGTATGTAAGCATATTTTTAACCATGTATTCTCTCTCTAGCTGCATGCATTATACGGACTGCAGTACAAGTTGAGATAGATTATGCTTTTGAAATCAACCGTGTATATAATATTTAAATAACAATTTATTATTTTTGAACTTCGAATAGAACACTAACATGAAAAATATTATAATTCGCTACAGAATTAACCTTAACCAATTATACTTGAAAAAAGAATAGCGAATGACATGATTAGAATATCAAACGACATATCTACAAAAATCTCTCGACAGAACTTGATAGATGAGCTGAGTTTAGATCGATGAACTATCATTAAAATTAATGAACTATAATTTTTCACACTACCGATTTCTCATCAAATGTAACAGACTACATGCATTAACAACACTCTTTCATTAACAAACCCGATCCAAAGTGGAAACAAAATAAACTATAAGCTACCCGGTTACCCCACGATCAAATATTAATGATATGGGCTTACCAATAAATAGCAATAACAATTATCAGTGGTGGATTATGACTTTGGGGAGCCCGAGATGCAAACAGGATTTGGAAATCCCACCTAAAATTTTGAAAGAAATATGCGGCACTTATACTGCACTGTTGTAGTACAGTTAATCATTATGTTTTTTTTTAGATTTTTTTATATAAATAAAACCTTCGTGGAAGTTAAAACTTGAAAATTAAATAATTTAATTTGGAGCCCCTGGGCATGAGGGCCGACGCGTACTCTTCTTAAGCCTGTGCGGTAATCCGTTACTACTATGACTATGGGACGTGACGGATATGCCAAAACACGTTTTGTTCTGTAAGATGCGGAACTGTAATTTGATAATTACAATAAAGATTGGTCAAAATCTGGAACATTGCTATAATCGGTGTAGGCCATACGTCTGCAGTGGATGCAAGGATGCATGATGACGTATGGCGCTGGTAGATATGGAGAAAAACAATTTTTGCTACTGGATCCAAATGTAGTTGGCCGATCCTGCGTACTGTAATCGGGTAATAATATAATTTTTCAACTTTAAAAATCTATATTTCAGAATTATATTCATATAACTAATAAATCACATTGTGATGTTAAAATACTGAAAGAAATAAATACAAAAAGACACATAATTATAAGTAGACGTAACAAAAATAGTTAATAAATAAACAGAAAGTGTGCCCATTCAAACGATTGAACACCCCGGATCTCGTATTAAAAACTTCTAAACGCAAACCACAAACAAATAAAAAATTGTTCCAATCAATCGATGTAAATTAAAATTGGTAACGGATATTATTGGTTATTGCATAGTTTTTAGCGTCGTTTGAAATTCTTATTTTTATTCGAAGGAGATTAAAAAACATACTAAATGCTTTCCTGCAGTAGATTGTTTTTAATTCAATTAGGTGCTTTTAAAACAAGTAGCCGTTTTTAAGAATTTACCGTTAAATTCGATTAAAGCGCATCATTATTGTACAACATTTTAACTAAAAAGAAACTTTCATAATTCAATTTACTGTACGATATAGTTTATTTTAAATAAAAAGAAAATATTGTTGTTCACTTACTAATAAATACATAAGCATGTATTGTGGTTTCGTCGGTTATGCATCAGTAATTAAAGTTACATAACTCTAAAGGCCAATGTACTGTCTCGAAATACAATAAAACAAAAATTTACTTGATGCTGAAAAGCTAAATTAATTAATTTTAAAATGTAGTAACGACTGCATCCAACTTGGAGATAAGAAATTAAAAATATTTAATGAAATTCATAAAATTAAATACCTACATATCTCTTGACTATTAGGTACATACTAAAAAAATTAAATATAATATGCAGTAGGTATATTAGATTAGGTAAATAATGCGCCTGTGGCGAGGTATGCAGTGTTAATTAAAGTGTGTGCATAGCATAAATAATATTCGATTATTGCTATTCGTCATAGTAAATATATACAATAACAGTAGCATTTTAACATATCTGCAATAATTAAATAAAAAAGGAAACAAACAATAAAAATTTAAATTTTAGGCTGAGAAATTATAATTTTCAGTGTGGGTTAAGCCCGGTGTTAGGCGCTCATTTGCCGAGGTGGAAATACCAGGTTAGATATACCTTTTAAAACTTATATAGCAAAAATTAAGAACTAACGCTGCAAAATTTTCCATACTGATGTAGGCAGCCGTGGGGTCTAAATATCTAAAATAATCTTCTCTAATGGTGCCTCCACACATTGCGCGATGAACTTTTGATCTTCGGGCCGAGTGCAGCAGTTTAGTGTCGGTTTTTCCATCCAGCATCAAAGAACGCTAGTGTCTGAACACTGGAAATCCGGCTACACTTCGTCTGATGAATGAACACGACTGATCAGCGAGCGGTCCCATCGCGATGTGTGGACAGGTGCATTCCTCACGAATGATTGATTCGCCGAGTTTTCGGGCAGATATCGGCGATGTTTGGAAGGAGTTTTGCTATGCTCAATTTTAATGGCGAAGAAAAGTACCGAACAAACAAGAATAAACTGTACATTTTCTTTAACATAGAACATAAACTCGATGAAAATTATTTAAGTAGCGTCCGAAAATCGGCATTGCAGTTAAAAAAAACTACTTGGATTTGATTTTAAATGACATTGATTAGTTTTCTTTAAAACAATTAACAATTTCAGTTTCAATGTACCTACGGAAAAGTTATATTTTTGATGAAATGGGAATTAATCTTCATTTAACCCACCAGTGAGCATAGTTACCTTAGATTCCTTAGAAGCAAAATAAAATAAAGTTGCAATATAGATGACTCGTATAAAAACTAGCAAAATAAAAATGGCAATTTGTTGATTGTAATTAATTAGTGCGTATTTCAGTTATTCACATAATTTTTAATAGGTGTTTTTAAATGCCTACATTAATATAAACAGTTGGGATGAATTCAGCAGTTTATCGATACCGTTTTATCGCAGAAGTTAATGTTGATATACCATATTAGTAAAGAGTATATTCTAAAAACATAATGCTAGATAACATTTCACCGTTACTACCTATACCAGAACTCTTGCAAATAGTGATAAAAAGTTATATTCTCAGACACCCTATGTAATGTATTCTAATAGCAATAATTGTAAAAGTAATAATTATTCAAAATTTGACAGAATTTAATTACTTACAGGTTACGACATATTAATAGAAAAAACAGATTTTGCTATTTAAATAAAATTTATTATCGAAATAGAATTTACATATTTTATAATAATTTATAAGTTAACTGACCCATATGCCACCCATATCTAGCAATAAATTTTTGAAAAGTAAATGTTATTAGGAGGCAAAATTTTATGAATCATTAAAATATTAATTTATACAAACTATTAGCACCAATTTCAAATTAATTTTTGATACATAATAATTTAATACTCACCTAAGTAGGTTTGGTAGGCATATATAAATCACAAAATATTCTATTAAATTACAGAGCTATTTAAACTGTCACGTATTTATGTATAGATATTGAATAAATTATTATTTGACTGTTACCTACATTCTGTATAATTTTAATTTAACTTAAACGTAAGACCTTATACATAGATCTTACAATTAGTACATACGGGGTGTTTCATGAAATGTTCACATTATTGAATTACGAGTAATTTTTAGTTTACTCTCAGTACGCTACATTTTTTATATTTTAATGAAAGGAAATTGTTTTGAGATAATAATGATTGTGCTTATTTTATTAATAATAAAAAATTAGTATAAGTAGGTAGTGGGACACCATTATTTTTTCTTCGAATATTTTGCGAACAAAGTCATTTAGAATGCACTTTTCTAAATGTAAAAGAAATATATTAAATATAATTTTTCATGTAGTTATAGATGAATTTAATTTAAAAGATATTGTTAGATATATTCGACCTGTAAATATGGATATAATATCATATGCTTTAAGAACACTACTACAGAAATTTAATTACGGAAAGCTTTAAAACTCGAAAAGAAAAAGAAATAACACGTCGCTCATGAGAAATATACATTAGCAAAGAAAATTAATAAAGCATTCTTGCAAAACTAAATAGCTCATTATTGATAAATGTTCAACAATTTGTTAAGCACAAGTTAACTATACATTATTAATAAATTAGAGTTTAGTCGGTTATTATATTGTCGTTAATTTCACTTTATGTTTTCTTAATTAATAGTATAATCATAGTTCAATTCAGAAAATTTTGAGTACTAAATTGAACAATTTTTTAAAATATTACTTCGCATGCTCCAATCTTATTATAATTTTGTATTCTGTGGTTAACGAGTAGATTGAATAGGTTACTAAATAACATAACAAAATCTGTATGAATTTTTTTAGACAAATTCCACCGGCCGACAAATGAAAACTTTTTGAACGTTGTTTTGATTTGAGTGAAAAATATCACTAATTTATAGTATTTTGAACACAAAATTATACCTACAATCAGATCAGGTTTTTTTACAAAAAGGAAAAAACGTTTAATTTAAATTTTTAGGAAAAAATTAATTATTATGTTATAAATACATATATTTCAAAACTAACAAAGAAAATATCAAGTACAATAATTGCTACAAGGCTAGTTTGTGTGACATCTCTTACGTTTAGCGATAAAATTACGTCTGGGTGTAATTTTTTTGTGAGAATTATCAATAATATCACGTTTTATTGACCAGCAGTAATCAGCCATCATATTCACATTCCATCGACCTTGGTACCTTGTTTCCATAGTTTTTATGTCTTGGTGAAACCTTTCTCCCTGTTCTTCACTATAATCACCAAGATTATCAGGGAAAAAATCTACATGCGAATGTAAAAAATGGAGTTTTATACTCATATTACACCCCAATTTTTTATACTTATTTAATAAGTTTTCCACAATATTTTTATAGTCAGGGTGTTTGTGATTTCCCAAAAAATTGTTGACAACATCTTTGAACGCCAGCCAAGCTTCTAATTCAATAGTATTTAGTATTGCATAAAATTTTTTATCGGTCATCAAAGATCTAATTTGTGGTCCATCGAACACTCCTTCTTTTATTTTGGCATCTGATAATCTTGGAAATTTTCTACTCAAGTATTTAAAACTATCATTTTCTTTATCCAATGCCTTAACGAACTGTTTCATCATCCCGAGTTTAATATGAAGCGGAGGTAATAAAAATTTTTCAGGATCAATTAAATTTTCTCGTATAACATTTTTGATTCCAGGTTTGAGATTTGTACGAGGATTCCATTGTTTCTGAACATAATGCTTTTCTCGTGCTCTACTGTCCCACTCGCACAAAAAACAAGGATATTTCGTGTATCCTGACTGCTGACCTAACACCATAGTTATAATTTTCAGATCTCCACAAAGCTGCCAACCGTGTTCTTCATATTATTTAATTTTATCTAGTACTGTTTCCAAATTTTCATAAGTCTCTTTTAAATGAACAGAGTGAGCGACAGGAACAGAAGCATACTGATTAGTATTGTGTAAAAGAACACCTTTTAAACTCCGTTTCGAAGAATCTATAAAAAGTCTCAATTCTCCAGGATCATATTGCGCTCCTAAGTTTTCAATGAGATCAGGAATATTGTGGCAATAAACTAATGATTCTTCTTGACTGAAAAAAGGTACAAATTCTTCTTCACGCTTCCTATACCAAGCAAAATGTGTATCAGGAGCTAACAGGTGTTTTGCATGAAGTCTAGACCCAAGAAGTTGAGCAGATTCTTTAGAAAGATTTAAATCTCTAATTAAATCATTTAATTCACCTTGTGTGAATTTCTGTGGTTGATTTAAAATTGGTTCGAAAACTTCATTTGACTCTTGACTCTGTGAATTTTGTTCTGACGATGTTGAGCTGAGATCAGATATTGAACTTGGAAGGGGCACTGGAATTTCTAGACCGTGTGGAATGGGACGTGTAACTGAGGTTACATTTGCGTAGGCTATCTTATTTTTATTTTTAGCATTAAAACCTTTCACATTGGTACAGCAAAAATAACAATCATCAATATGATTAACTTGCTCTCTCCAAATCATAGGTCTACCAAAAGGTAGAGATTGTTTTTTGCGGTATGTCCACTGCCTTAATTGTTCAACACAAATAGTACAAACTAACTGCGGCGTCCACGATTTTAGTTGTATTTTGAAGCCAAAATAAGCATTATACATATTTTCCACAAACTCAGTTATTTTCAGTTTTTGCTTTGAAGCCATAAAGTTTCCACAAATGTAACAAAATGTATCTGGACTACTATGACACTTTCTTGAAGACATTATGTTTTTTAGACGTTTTTCAACCACAAATCGTTAATTAAATACTATATTAAATACCAAAAGTAAAACGTAAACAATTTTTTCAAATAAACACACTGATTTCAGTAAAAAGTTTGTAAACAAAGTAACTATAACGGTTTATTTCCATGTAACGCGTTTCGAAAGGGCGTATCATTGTTCTAACTAATATATTTTCTCACGAGAGGTCGCTTAATTCAAGAAAAGAGCGCCAAAACTCGATAATTTAAATTATTTTTACTGAAAAATCGAAAATAGCGAATATATTAATTTTACTAAAAATCTAATGTGATACGATAAAATTAGGTCTGATTTCGTAATCAGCACTACAAAATTAGTGGAAAAAATTAATTATATCTTGGACAACGAAAATCATGTCGGCCGGTGTTCTTATTCGAGATTAAAAACTTGTTATTCCTTCATCAACAAGAACGAAAATTTACGAAAAACTTTAAATAATAAAAAAGCACACATTACCTATTATTATTATTATAAGTAAATTGGATGACTTTTGTAAACAACTAATTCTATATTCATATTACTTTATTACAACAGATCACTTTTCTGAACTGTTATAATTGGCAAAAATCAGCATTGTTCAGGCAATTTCTCATATTATATATTTTAAATGTTTAAATTAAAACTTTTAGAATTTACAGCTTAACGTGGAATCCTAACCACGGTGCGGTTTATAAAGCTATTCTCTTGATACCCATTTTACTAGATAATTTTATTTATAATTTACAAACAAATAGCAGTCTTTTTTGCTCGCGAAAGATAATAATAATTATTATTATATTAATAGTTTTACGGTATACGGTGAAACCTAGTATATAAAAAGCTTTGGTGTAGTGTTGAAATTTCAAAGCATATTTAAAACAAGTCGGTATCCCCAAAAATTGGTAAAAAGGTGATATCGTGGACATAAAAAATACAATGACTTAACAAAACTAGTAGCTTATACTATGGTAAAATTAAACGCCTTATTCGTCATAGAGCAATGTAAATTATAATTTAAATTGTGTTACATCGTATTATTTTGTTGTTATACACCCAATTCATCACTACCAAACAGGTATTCACTTGAGTTTTTTGTTTGACACAATGCGTAGCCTAGGATAATAACACATTCTTTGTATTTATTAGGTTTTTTTTTAATAATTGGATGATACAGAGTTGTTTATAATAGGTTTTTTTTATATATATCAGATATAACCAATCTTATATGATGACCATATAGGAACATGAATTTCTATTATATTATAATAAAAAAAAATGTTACATTTGCAATTAGCAACGCTTATAAAGTATATTTATAACATTGCAACGTACAAACAGAAACACACACTTTACTCATAAAATGCATAATACTGTATTATACCAATTTAGTGTATACTATTTTACTATCGAGTTAACAGGTTAAATTTTTATTTGAGATTTTCATTCACGCAAGGCACGCACACCAGTTCTTCGTACTCACTAGTTATTATTTCAACAAGAAATAATAAAGAAATCCAAACAAGGAATAATAAATTGTTGATGCATAAAAATAATCGGATTAAATGAAAATTAGATTAGTATTCAAGTATTAATTGAAAATCTGTGTTAAAAAATCTAAAGTAGATTCATTTATTTTACAGAAATTACAATTTAAAATACAGATAATTTTTGAAATTCCTATAGATTTTTTAAACTTATGAAATCGTTCTGAAAAGCGCTGCTGTTGCATCATGAAAAACTTGATCTATAATAAATTAATTTAGAACTGTATCTAATAATTTAAATTTTAAATATACTAGGTAATCGCAATATTTTACTAGTTCATCAGATAAGAGAAATAAATTTCTTGAAGCACATAACATGCTTAATAAAATAACTTTTAATTTTTTTAACCTATAATGAAGTTCATCTTTAATTACTTTCTTTAACTGGAACTTTATCTTGGCAATTAGTTTATTACATTATGAGTAAGTAGTTTGTCATATATTAGTTTTGTTTAATAAGTGTGAAATAGCAAAATTTAATTTTGTTGTACTGAAGAAAAATTATTTAAATATAAGACTTTTAACTAAAGCTAATGATAAATAAATATTATTCATATTTAGTTAACTAATTTATTTTCAAAGTTTTAATTATACTGAGGCAGTAGGCAGAGAAGTTCATTTTAATATTTTAACTGTGTCATTATAACAATGCAATGGAAAAGGAACTAAAAGTAATATTAGGATATTTTTAAACATAATAATTATAATAAAAGCGCAAAGAAAAGAATTGTGTCAGGCAGCATATTAATATGTATGTACTCGTATATACCCACCAACGTAGTTAAAAATTCGACTATAATAAAAAAAAAGACAATTCTTATTTTAAACCTGTTATATTCTCATTATTATGCCTCAAGTGTAATAAACCGCTTAATGTAATGTAATAATTAAAACTATACATTTTTAAATAAATGTGTAAATGTATTTCACTTTACTCAATTATGTTTATATAAAAAAAAGCAAATTTTTACTATTCCTTAAAGCTATCACGGATCTTACCAGTTATAATCATGTATGCACAGGCACTGTTGAAAAGCTGTTTAATTTTTCTTTTTGTTAAGAATAAAATTAGTAGATACGAGTATATCTATTATGAGCAAATTTTTTTCAATAGTAAATACCACAAAAACACTGATTTAATCTATAAAACAGTTACATATAAGCTTGGTGTTGAAATTTGAATTAAAATTTTTCATAAAAAAAAATTCAATTGTTATGTAATATGCCGGTATTCGCTTGGATTTACGATCTACTATGTAATTGGAAATATTTATAGACCTACACAATTTACACCTTATATGATGCTATCATCATAAAGAATGACTAGAAAATTACTTTAGGAATTGCGCTAAAAAATATTTATTCCCTTTTTGAACTTACCGAAGTAATCCAATTATTTAATTCAATGTTTTTACATTTATTATGCACGTCTTGGATTTCGTACTTCTTCATAACTCTTTCAACGATAGTTTTGCAATTATAGATACAAACAAATTGGAATAGCTACATGTTGTTTCAAGTGGTTAAGCTTCCAATTATATTAACATTTGCAACTTTATCAGCTGCACATAACAAGTTTTTTTTATATTAATTTAATTTGGTGATTATCGTTATCCATAAAGCTTTCATTTAGGCACCCTATTAATGCAATACCATGCATAATATTAATTATTAATGAAAATTAATTAGAGATACTTTCAAGAAAAATTTATTTGAATTTAGTAATCATCTGTCAGTGAAGTTAAAAGCATTAACGAATTAAAATATCAATAAAATGATGTACTAATGAAATTTTTTCAATTCTTATTCTTTCTGAAGAATAATTTTAAATGTTTAATTCTCTATCCAGCTTTATTAAGAAATTGTTAAAAACAAATCTTTTACAATGATCACGCAAGTTTATCCATTTCACAAGTGACAACACGTTCTGGTAGAAATCCGTTACGGGTCTATGATCATTACAAGTACGTATGTACGTACATACATGCAAAGCAGTTTGTAATATAGTTAATCAATTTATACTTTATTGTGACTACAATAGCTGTTTTATTTCCATTGATATTAATCGACAAGTTAAAGCAAACGTTTTCCTTCCTAACAAATGAATAGTGTAGGTAACAATGGATCAGTAATTGTTTAATAAGAAAATTATGATTTTAAGAAGAAACAATCACTAGGATCACACATCTATTAGAGAGGTATAATACAGTTTTGATTTGGTGTATCAAAAATATTACAATGAAATTGTAATTTTACACAGAACAATAAATTATTAATTAAGTTTTCTATAAAACTATTTTAATTGCTACAATACAATTGCATTCAACAATCGCTTCCATACAAATTAATAAGTTCAATTTGTCTAAAGAATATTTTAATTAAACGCTAACACTTGTAAACATGCATGTACGGATATATTTTTTTATAAAATAACCTGATTATTAAATTAGTGCATCACGTAGTACGTAGGTTAATAAAGGATATAATCAGAAGAAAGCCGCAGACACTTTTTTAATGTCAAGTGCATTTACTCATCAACAACTACTTTCATGTAGTAGTAGTCTAGCAAGGTTTGCTTTTTACTTAACAAATTATAATTATCTGTTACATAATAATTTTCAATTTCAATTCAATCAGTTTACTGTAAGAGAACAATGGCAAATTCTGGAAAACAAAATGAAAATAATATTCTCATAAGTTAATTCGATTCATCCATAATTTGCTTATCGAAAGGCATATTTGTCAAATTTGTTTCAATTAGTTTTAATTTGAAATTTTCTCCGGCATCTTATTTTATAAGTATAATTCTTACCAGTGTAAATATTTTACCTATTTCATAATATATTTCACTATCTGGTGTTATTTTAATAATTGTTGTACGCTGTTGTATGACAAATTTCTTAAATCATTTGAATTAATATTTTTAATAATAAAAATTTATAATTAATAATGTTAACAGTAATTCAGAGCCCATTTGTAAAAACTGTAAAAATTGAGGCGTTGAAATTTTTAAATGCAAAAATATGTAATAAGTATAGTATTTGTATGCAGGCTTAATTTTATTCATAGTCATAAAGATACTTAATTTTTAAAGTATAATTATAAATTATTGATAAGAAATCAATCAATTAAGGCACAAATGACTAACGAGATGACTAGATACTGTCAATGAATTTAGAAGTAACGCGGCAGTGTTCATAAAGAATAATAAAACCCGATTTTATGGTTGAACACCTTATCATTATTTCTCATCATGCAAAACTATAAACGATTAATTATAATATTAAACTATACCTTGTTGTTTTATCTGACAATCTATATTTAACTGTGCTTAGGCTGCAATAAAACAAGTATATCCTAAAAATCTAAAAACAATTGAGCCATTGTTTATATCAATCACAATAATTTTAATATTAGTCAGCTACTTTTATAATAACTTCGTTACATCATAATTTTCTTGTTGCTCCAAATAAGGTGCAATTGAAAACCATTGTCTTTTACGATAACATTAATTCATGTTAACACAGCTGGAATTCAGTTAAAGCTGAGATCAATAAAATATAGTCAATATATTACAATATTTTAATTATACACTTGAAATATTCTACGAAAAATTCAAATTATGGTATACCCACACAATATGTAAATATAAAAAGCACAGCTTAAATTTGACTAAACTATCCGTAAGAGATCATAGAGCACGAAGTACTAATTAATAACACATTAGTTGATCAGCAAACCATCAATAATTGATCAGCAAACCATCAATAGTAGTACGTAAAAATAGATAATTATTATCTATTTTTACGTACTACTATTACATTCCTATATCTGGTTAAAAATGTATACCAAAGATGTTGAACAAATAATTTCATTGAATAATGTAAATTTTCGTTTAGAATTATTAGTTATTGATTGTTTTCTAAATTTTTTTAATTTTGTTACAGAACTCCACACAAAAATAAAATATGAATTGGAAATTAGGAATAATATTTATAATGCTAACTGGTGCGGTAAATGGACAAACTGATGAAGTCACGGAGGAAACGTTAGAAGATAGCGAGAAAACGTCTCCTTTGCCTGCAGAACCTTTAGATGAATGTGATCCGGATATGATAGGATTCGAGTTAATAACAGGCTATGTTTTTTCTGCTCCGAGTAATGTATTGGATTCAATACCTGGTACATTAATGTTAACAGACTGCTTGGAAACATGTCAAGGAAACGAATCCTGTAGGTCTGTTAATTATGAGACTGGTCTGTGCATACTATTTAGTTCCAATTCAGACTTATTACCAGGTAAACATGATTACTATAAAATTTTCTTATAATTAATCTGAATGAGATTAGTAATAAAGTACATTATAAAATTAAAAAAAAATTTCATCGCTCAAAGAAAATATTTTTTTTTAAAAGAAAATAAAATAAATTTTCATTAGTATTCCGCGCCAAGCCTGCATTTATAGCAGCGCAGATATGTACCTACAATTTTATTACAAATATAAATAATGTCCGAGCTAATGAATATTCCATACAAAGAAAAGCAATGAATGTTTTGACGAAACAAATTTACTTATAATATTACTTGTAACGTAATCATCAGTAAATTCCAATTTTACAAACTAGTTTTGTGTATTGAGCAAATATGTATACTATTATTTATTATATGCAACATTTCTGCGAATGTTAAAACTAGGGGGTTGGAGCTCGAACAAACAGATGAAAGGACACCGTTACATCGTTAGTCAAGTTTAAAAAACGGAACCTTATAAATTATAACAATATTAAATTATTCAATACCCATGAGCTTTAAAGCTCATTTAGTTTCATATCGGTTCAATACGCATCAACTGTGTTTTATGTAATAAAAACCTTCAACTCCTTAAAGCATGAATGTAACAAAAATAATAGTAGCAAAATCATCAAGACGCATATAATTTGTTACACATCCACAGGTACTTAATAAAGCTAAAATATTAGTCAATGTTTTTGTAAGTCTGAAAGTACGCTATTTTAATTCAACGAAAGTAATATGTATATTTACCTACATAATGGAACTAACTGTGAGCAATTATTAAATTGTAAAAATTAATACAGTTACATAAATTACATTAGGTAGCATGAGAAAAAGTATAATCAACATATCAATCGATTTTATCAGTTCAAGTGGCATTTAAACATAAAAATTTAAACAAACATATCAAGTAATTTATTATAAAAGATTTTTGAATAACGATGTTCTTCCTCTCATTCTCGCTGCAATAAATATTAAACTTATACATTTTCTTTGCGTAAAGATTAACTGTTACATCCAGTCACATTTATAATCCTAAAATGTAAAACCATGTATGCTTTCTTTATATGTTTTGGGATTGCTGAATTCAATAGCCAATTTGCCAAATTTAACGGTAACATATATGTACGTATTCATTTAAGTTAATGAATTCTGGATGGGTAAGCATTTTTCTTTCCAATCCGTTGTCATTTACTCGGGCTTTATTTAATGCTGACATTATAATTATTATATTTTATTGGGTATGTTTACTTTCAGGTCAAAAGTCTCAAAAGCATTTTCTCAATGCAACACTTTCAAAAAGTTAAATTAATAAAATGTCAAGTTTGATTTTCACCAAGATCCTATAGAACTATAAACTGGTCTCCGCGAAACTTTTGTCAGGTGATCGAAAACACAATGGCATGAATTCAAAGCACTTGCAACAAATAAAATCGTTTTTAATAAAATTAAATATTCATCATATTATAGTTACACAAAATGGGGGCCCCAAAATCTTCGCAATAAAAAAGGGGTTCGCAGATTATTATAGTTTATGAATTGCTGTTCTAATACTAGGGCAAAATGCGCACAGTTTTCCAATTGATGAACAATTTGCTTTTCTTTGTATGTTGACCGTTCCATTACTCCGTAAACTGTTTGGCGGCTTAGCTGTAAAGGCTACAAGGTTGCCCCGCACCCGAACTGTAGTTTATGAAAAATTTTGATTAAAAAAATTATAAAATAAATTGAAAATCACAGATATAATGTTATAATAGTACACTTAATGATTACTTAATAAATAGTAGGTATATAATTATTATAAAATTTAATACCTGTAATACTATTCATAAATTGTATAAATTAAGATATCATATTATACGTGAGCAAATTATGTTTGGCTGATCAGCGTTTATATTTTTGATTTTATGATTTAAAAAAAACTAAAATAAAATATTTCTTGCAGGAGCTTTAACCAAATCACAATTTCCAGTATTTACGATATATGCGCAAAAAAGTTGCCTTGGAGTAAAACCATGCGAAAGAGCGTGGTGCATTGATCGTGTTCAAAATTATCGCCTCTCGGGTTACTCAAAAAGCCAGCACGTTGTTAGTTCGCGTCAGGAATGCTTTGAACTGTGTCTTGGAGAAACTGAATTTGCCTGCAGGTGAGTAATCAATTGTTCCCAGTGCTTATTACTACTTTTCCTACGCATAGTCATTACAAAATTCTAGTTCTATCCAATCAACTAATTAACGTAGAGATGAAGTTAAATCAATATTCAATATAGACATTAAAACGTCGTAAGTTGCTTTAAAAGCTTAACTATTTATTAAGTAAAATATAAAATAATAATCATTAAAATACAGTACGTATATTTACAACCCAATATTATTTGTACGCTCTTCACACAGAATGTAATAAACAATACAGCAAAATAATTTATTTCAGCAAGATTTACAAAATTTACGATCATTTGTTCAATTACTACTGAACGGTATTTATTAAAAAATTTAAGTAATAATTATTATTACATTCGATATTAATCATTTCTATAATGGGAGCTTAATTTTATTCGTATTTAATGTGTGCAAATATAAAACGATATAAACAAGACAATCCTATTTTACTTCCATTACTTATTACCGGGTACAAGAAAATAAGAATAAAAATATATAAATGGCATAACGATATTTTCAAATTGTTTCCGTATGGATGGATACCCAGTGATTCTTTTGAAATATCTGCATCTCTTGTCACTCTGTAGGAATTACTCAATACGTATGCTTACAATACTACTTATTCTTATAGTATGCACAATACTACCTATATTTTCTACATACTACATAATAATAGGCACATTTTTCATTTATTTTGAAAAATGTATTTAATAGGAAAACCTCTTGTTAGTAATGTACAGTATTTTCAAAAAGGAAGGTGTGGATGGGCTTTTTTATGTGGGGGTGTCGGTTTTTTTCACCTAACTTTACTTCCTTTTATTAATTTTACAACTGGAACCCTCCAACATACAGAATGAAAATGTATATTTTGGTATCTTTCCTAAATTTTCATAAAAAATTATTTTATACAAAATTTGAAAAAAAAAATGCGGTGGTTCGCAGAAACTATTTACGTGTCAGTGTAAATAACTCGTAACTTTTAAGCGGATGTTAAGTCGCAACTAGTCTATAACCCAAAAACTAAATTTAAACAGTTTAGCAAAGAAGAACTTATATGTACCAGGAAAAAAAAATTTGCTTAAATACCCACATTGTGATACTATACTGTGATACTGATACTGTAATAAAGTAAAAGTGCTTGCAAATGTTCTTGTAAACACCCTGTAGATACAACTGTTGTTCTTATATAATTACTTTTATCAAATTAATGTTATTTTAATAGCTTTAAGCTATGAATAGTCATTGCATTGATTTTTTTTTGAATATAAATTAAATCAATAATTGCAAGTTCAGGTTGGAAATCTTTACAACGCAATGCAGTATTATCGAACTATAAAATAAGTAAACTTATTATTATTTACTTTAGTTTCAGCCCTCAGGTTTTTGCACAGCTAGGTACATAATGTAATTATAGTAACACTAATACAGAATAAAATCGACAAACATGATTTAAGTAGTGTTGCAATGTTAATTGTAATTAATTTAAAGCATATAAGCTATTACTTTGCGAGTCGCTTATCAGCGTTACCATCAGCGGAGCACTACTATTAAATTATGTACAATACATACAAGAATTTTATACGTCCTCCTCGAACATGTAACTTACTGGCTTGCAAAAGAAAACTTGCAATTAGACAACGAAAACTATTATAAAACAATTCCCATAAGAAATATTACAAATAATTACTACCACTTTAAATTAATTTTAATTAATAACTAAAAAATGTCTAATTACGTAATTAGTTCTATTTTTTGTTACAATATAAATCGTTTTGAGTCAGTAAAAATAATGTTTTTTAAATTTATTTAAACATCAAGATCATAGCACCGTATTTAATTAATTTAAGTCTGAAGTATTATAATTAAATAATAAACAATCTTATAGTAATACCATACGGTAGTACAAAAAGTCACATACGTTTAACTTCGAATAAAATTTTAATTTTATTAACCGTATTTAAATTTTTTTGAAATCATTAGTAACACTCGTCGATTAGCAGCTATATTATGCATAGGCGCCCGGTGGGTGTAACTACGTTTGTTAATTAGATTTTTAAACAGTTATCCCAATAAAATGTAATCAATAATAATAAATATTATTTTAAAGAATTTAGGTAGCTAAAAAACACATCACCTACTCAATAAGAAATATAGAAATTATTGAATCGTTTGGCAATGGTATTTTTTGAGTTACAAAAAATTACTTAAAATATTTATAGTGGGGTTGGGTGGGAAGAAAAGTTTCGCGAGTACAAAGTGCCATTTTAGTGGCCATAGAGAAATTTGCAATTTCCCAAGTGCCCAAATTGAGTACATTTATAGTCGCACTGGCGATAGAGAAGCACGTAATAAAAATCTAGTTGCAATGTGGCTTTCCTATCGAGAGAAAGAACGCTTTGAAATTTGTATGATCAATAAGTTACAATTTTGTTTTCTCTTCATTTATGGATAGAACACTGCATTAAAAAGATATTTTGTTTAAATAAGTATATCCAAATAGTTTATTCATTGGTGTTTACGATGTTGAGTCATTTAAATTAAAATATTAAGTACTTTTTGAGTATGTGATTGGTTTTACTAGCCACTGCGGACGGGGTAAAAATTACATTTGGCTCTTTTCATCACATAGCTTTCCATTAACCGTAACTATTGCCAGTATGTTCATCCTATCTCCAGATTATACCACTTCAGCATGTTCACCATACAAATTCAGATATCGTTATTCCTAAAAACGATCATGGCAGATTTAGCTGATGCCATCTCCAGCACGTCAATTACATGTTCAGATATTGAAGTTATTAATATGATGAACTCATATTGAAATATTGCCATCCCCAGTATTTTCACCACATATTCAGTTCAATTGTTTTTCTTTCGATGTATCAAAGACCCCGTTTAAAGCTAGTTCACAAAAAATAGACCCATATGTATGTAGTATGTACTATATTTCTGATATTGTGAACACTGACAGTATAAGTTAAATGGGACAACATTAGGAAAACGCTGAACTGATGAAAAATATATTACAAAGGATCAAGTACATTAATTATTATTCAAAATTTTGATTCTAATGATTAAAATAATACATTTGCAACTGTTAATATTTTCATTTTGCATGTTTAATTTTCAATTTACTTAATAATTTAATTAATGCTCGAATTTTTTATGTTCAAAAACTATTGGTCCTTCTTATTGTATTTTTTTAAATAAGATTTATGATTTTTTAAAAATTTTTCTAAAACCCAACGAGTATCTCATGTTTGTTATTATATGAACTTTTGATTCCACAATCTGAAACTTTTTACCCGGACTAGTGAGGTGAAAATTGCCTGTTGAGAAGCTTCACAAAAATGAAAATGTTTCGTTATGTTTGCGAAATATTTAGTGAAAAGTAACAAGTGGCATTTTTTACATATCAAGTCATAATACTTCAACTTCATAATTCTTTTTTAATTGAAATCCGAAAGTATTAATTGAAAAGAACTTAAATTATTATTAACAAAAAAATTCGAGTCGAGTCACAAAGGTTAAAAATTAATAATTAATAAAATGTAATTTTCAACTAATAAAACGAAGTTGATTGAATACAAGTTTCCAAGTGCATGGGCGCTACAAAAAAAATCATTTTGTGAAATAGTAAAATATTATGACAATCTGTAATACAAACTTTTATGAAAAAATATCAAAGTTGAATGGCATATTTAAAGATCACATCTAAAATTAAGTATTTATGTCAGCATACACCACAAACTTGACAACTTAATTACAAAGTATACCGTTATGCAAATTTGCAAAAAAAAACGAAAGAAATAAATCCCAACTTTAATTATGGTGAAATCGCCCACGATAGCAAACACAATACCTAACAATTAATTACAATTTATAAAATTTAACGAAACTTTAAATCAAATTTAAAGCTGGGAATGATAATAATTCACATTGTTTCTTTCATATCAAATTAACCGACATCGTCTTTTCTAAAACGTTGAAAACGATTAATCTATAATAATATTTATAGATGATACCTTCACTGAAATTATGGCTCGGTAATTAATTTTTTTAATGGTACAGACATGGTTAAAAAACAGTACAGCTTTGAAAATCCGGTAAACTGAATTACAACCATCATTAATTCGATATATTGGGGTTTGCATACCTAATATAATTGCCATTGTCCGTTTAATAATTATCATAAAAAATTTCAATTTTGAGACTTAAAAAAATTCTTATGTCTTGGTTAATGTATCTTATTTATACCACCTACATAATTTCTTATAAATGCCATTTCTTTGAATAATTAAAATTAAAACTATAAAATTTTAGTAAAAAGCTGTATTTATTAGTTACCTTGCATTAATTAGTTTGGATTATTGAAGTTCACCGTACAAATTTGAAAAACCATATATTCTAGGAGAATTAAAAATAAATTGATGCGACTTTCTCATACATACCTACATATATTCATGGGTACCTCTCTCAGATATGTATAATATGATTACACGCTTAGAATAATAGTTTCTTTTTAACTGTTTATTAAATTTGTACATTATTCACACTGTAATCATTAGTAATAATAATAAAAAGAAGTCATATCATTTAGTATTTTTAATTACTTTTCTTTTTCTTTCAATTGTTACTTTCAAGTGGCGTGTATTCGTATAGGAAATGGTAAAACTTATTTTCGCACAATAATACAATGTGAGATAATTTAAGTTTGGATGATAGACATTTTAAAATATTTTTGAAGCACTTACAATTGACTAAAATCATTAAGTTTATAAAGTATAGAAAGAAATTAAACGCCATTCTTCAATTTGCCTCATTTATCAAGCTGGTTGAGCTTTATTAGTACTAATTAATACAACAGCCTGATTTTTCTCAAGAAAATAAAATATGTTTTAAGTACTACCGACCCATAAGTTAAATTATCCAATTTTCAAAATCATGACAAACATATTAATTTAATATATACAAAAAAAAACTAAGTTACCTACTTAAAATACTTCAGACTTAGTTTAATGAAAAAGTACTTAAAAATTTTGCTTCTAGCGGATATTTTGCTTTACTTTCATCCGACGAGTAGATTTAATGAGTATAAAAAGTGCATTCATCAAGTTTTTATATCGGAAATAACACACAAAATGTAACATCTGCTTGATCAGTTTTATTCATCATTAAACTATTAAAATCATAAATAATTACATATTTAATTTATACATTTACATTTTCACTCTTGTCATTTTTCCGCAAAACGATTATCATAATTTGATTTTATAAAGCAAAACAGTGTCTATCCAACATGCAGCATTATCCTCAACGTGACCAAGCAGTTAAGGCTATCTGTGTGGCTCGTCATCCAAAAGCGATGACACTAAACATCCACGTTTTCCATCTCAAACAATACAACTACCCCGGCGGTTTCCAGTAACAATATGCCCGATACGGCTGATTACCTACATATTTAAAATTTTAGATGTGTTACAAGTGTGCTACAAAATGTTGTCGATTTTATTACTATATTTTATATTGTTGATATAATATAACATTTTCTAAAATATAAATAATCAATAAATTTAGTAATAATACTAATCATCTGCTTTTCAAACCAAGTCTAACAATAAAAACAAAATTTCATATGTCATTCAAACAGAACATTGTATATTTTTGAACAAATGAGAACTAATAAGTTAGAAAATAAGGAATAGCATAGCTGTTTATCTACACATTCGAGGATTACAATATCGGTAAATCGTATTACCGATTACTTGATTCAATTGTTCACTTTTATAGCACCATCATGTATGTTCCACTTGCTTTATAAAATTTGTGTGCATTTAAAAAAAACAGTAATGACTAAAATCCTATAACACCTACTCATTATTCTGACAAAATACTGCATATCCGAGATTACACATAGAAAATTAGGCTGGTGTTGAGAAACAAAATAGTCATAAATGATGCATAATATATTTTTACAATTTATATTCGTGGGGAATACTAGAAACCTAAGAACAATTTTGACGAAGAGTAATCAAGAAATGAATTATCTTTAGCCCTCCTTCAGAATTTCATAAAAATGACGAAAAGAAATTAACTGAACTTTTAAAGCTCCCATCTACCATCAACAATATAGGACAATATAGTAAGCTATTGAAGTTAAAGAAATGAAACAAACTATTACAATACGTAACTCAAACGCAAAAAAAAGCATCTAGGTAAGCCTTCATCATTGGTAGAGTACTAAAAGAGTTACCTAAGAGGGGTGTAAACTGTATTATAAATTCGAAACATTTACCCGATGGAGTGGAAGGCTGAACAGATAGCCCTAATACTTAAATCAAGTAAGTCCCATCACTATGTCACTTCTTCAATTTCTCACCTGTGTTGTCAGATATTTGTTGAAAAACCTCGACCAAAATGAATACAAGCACTCCTATAACCATCACAGCCTTCTTATAAAAATTTCTACAGATCCTATCTTACTAAACGAATGAAGTCAAATACCAGGAACCATATATGCGAGTTTTCTTTCAATAACCGCAGGAGTGCCTCAAGGTAGTTTCTTGGGTTCAATGCTTTACTGAATATTTATATCTGACCTGCCTGTAACTAATTCAAAATTGTTACATTTGCGGAATAGCCCTTAAGGTTCGTAGCCCAACTCCCTATTAACTACCACAAACTCCATATAGGTACTGTATCAAATATGTAATACACAGCATCTCAAACATACAAATTTTGCAAAAAGTCTTCATATACGAATACAGTAAAACATAAAAGTTTTTAACGAGAAATACCAAAATAAGTTGAATGTGTACCCAAACCATCTAGCTGTAAACTAATAAAACGGCATCATCCTCTGGACTTTACAAATAGATATAACTGAATTTACTTTCTTTTAATCAAACTGTATGTTCAGTTAAGTGACGATTAGAAGAATATCGGGTCAATAGACAAGATATTCTGTACGATTATTATTGTTAAAATGTTAAACAGATTGTCATAACAAAACATTATTTATTCAAATGATTTTTGCAGTTTCATAGATATTCTCGCTAATTAAAATGAATTATTATAGGTTAATCTAAAAGCTCATTGATAAAATAAAAGTTAAAAGAGCTATAATGTATAATAAAAATTGAACTCGTTCATACTAAAAATGGTAAAAGCGGGGTAAAAGCATCTTCTAATTGCTGTTTATTTGTCGTAATTATGCACTTATAGTATGCAAATTATTGATTAGGTATTAATTTTAATTAATAATACTTAGTGCAGACATTTAAAAATATTAAACATCTTATTTACTTTACTAAAAGCAACTAATAAAGGTGTTAAATACGAGTACCAAAAAAAAAAGAGATCATCAGTCACGGAGCGTTTTATTCGGAATTAACCAGTATCAATCAGTAGAATGAATTCTAACAGTCACCTAAGCTTCCGGAAAGTGCGAGTGGTCATAGCACTCTCAAATTTGTTTAAGGTTATATAGTACTAAACCGAAAAGTGAAAACTATTTAAAAATCGTTTTAAAAAAATGTTCATACGTTAGTAATGGCCATAGTAGGTATAGGTAATGAAGCAATAAAACAATAAAATTCCAAGTAGGTACCTAAGTTAAATGATTACTGCAATTTCCATAAAGAAGCACCTTATGAGCCTATAAAGTTTGGACAGGAAATGTTCTATTATGTATGGCTTAAAGCCATAATCAACTATTCCTACTTAAAATTTATGATGATTTAATTTATCTCTAATATTAAGCCTGTCAGTATTAATTTATGACTTTTTTTTTGCTATATTGAAAATTTATAATTAACAAATTTTAGAACTGAATCAATACAAAATTTACGAGCAGTTTATTTAAAATAATATAGTTAAAAATGTAATCGGTAAACGTTCCGTAACTATAGGTAAATCATTGGATGTTGTATTCTTTTATTGCTGTCAGTTAAACGTCGTACAAGAAAACCCAATTACGTAAAAGTAAATACAATAATAAATCGGTACTATGTAGATGAATAAGAATTTGTGACAATCGCATTACTAAAGGCGCATTTCCATATCGCACAATCAATCCAATTTAGATTGACACTTCAATACCTTTTTGCATATATTATGATATGCAAAAGCAGTTCGTATATATTCGCGGCAGCTGCACAGTTTCAATAAGCGATATATTAGAATTTATACGAATCAGATTATTATTTGGATCGCATATAAACAATGTAAAGAAAGTATCGAGTATAGAGAATATACAATATACCGACATACAATTCCTTTTTGCAAAACCATTGTACGCCCAACAGGAAGATTCAAATCGGCGTTTACATTTTATTGACCATATTATAGTTACTTGAGCAAATGGAAATAATAATTAAATTAATTTTTAATTTATCTGCTAAAGTTTGCAATATGTATTGTGATGGTAAAACATGCAAATTTCTTTATTTTTTTTTTTATTATTAATACAAATACGACGGACAATATTTTCGTATACTATATAATTACCCTTTTAATTCGTTCCTTTAAAGTTATCTAAAAAATATATCTTCCTTGCCGAACGAAAAAATTAAAAGTACCCACCCCCCATTCTAAACTGATTATACAAGTACTAAAGTAAACAGTTAAATTAAGATAATTGTATACCATAACTAAAATGTTTTTAAATTTACAAATATTTGCCTATAATAGTATGCAGTAATCAATTGTCAGTCAACAGTTAGAAGCGTCCACTATCACCAAACGCTTCTAACTATTGCCTTCACATTTTTAAGTAATAAATTCATAAAGAATAGAAACGCGACCGACAAGAGGTACTTTATCGTAAAGAGTTTCTTACTCCCAACATGGAAGATACAAGTTCGTTTTAGAAACCGCAAATGGGAAAGACAATGAGACGTTTATCGGTACCAAGTTTATAGCGTATGCCAGCCTATAACATTTACTACCAAATGATAATCGACACGAAAGTAAAGACCAGAAGTAATGATATGTACTGGCAATTTTACTTTAATGATTAATAAACAATTAAATTGTGGTCGTAACAGTCAAGTCTTCAAGAGTCTAATATTTACAATTATTTGTTTTCTAAAAAAAACTGAAATGCTTTTATCACGTTTATTGTAATAAAAATTCTTTTAGATCTTCTAATTACAAACCTTCCACCGGTGAGTGTGAGCTATCCAATATGGACCGCATTACTTTAGCTGGTAGTAATGCTTTTCAACCTAAAGAAGGCTACGAATATATGGAAAATAATTGTGTGGAAGAACCAACAAAAATGTGTGAATTCAAGAAATTAAGTGGGCAAATTTTAAAAACCGTTGACTCCGTCTATCAAGATGTTGGTTCAGTAGAAGAATGTCGAGAACTATGTCTGAGTTCTCCTTATCGTTGTCATTCGTACGATTATGGCGATACTGGTGAAATGGTATGTCGCTTAAGTCACCATTCCAGAGCTACATTAGCTGATATACAGGTAAAAATTCTGTTAATTAAATTTATTAACTTCTAACTTAGATCTTAAAGTTTAGAAACTCCTAGAAACAAACATTCAATCCAAATAATATTGCTTACAGAAATATTTAGAAAAACATTTAAATAATAATTTCGGTACAAATCACACATGAGGTCAAATTTACTAAGTGAAGGTAATAAAATTAAGAACAACCCTCTCGAGTAAATTAGAGTATGTACTAAAATTTATTTTCAAACCAGTTTATCGCGTAACTAACTGTAAGTATCGTTAATCTGATCTTCATAAAATAAACTTGTTTATGAAATACCGTAAAATAAGTAGATAATCAAAACGGCAACAACAATTAATAAAATTTAAATTTTCCCAAAAATATAAAATTATTATGTGTTCTCTTTATATATGGGGAACGATACCATCAGTAGAATGTTTTAATAATAATTTAAATAAAAAATTATGCAACAAATGAATCTCATAAATTTGTGTAATATTATAATCTCAACAAAGACAGCCCAATATTGATAATGAACAAATTAACCAAATTTGAACTGATATAAAGAGATTAATTTAAATAATGGTTTCCGACATGTTTCAAATTTACAAACATATTCACGCAGTCATTGTTTCAGTTACACTTGCTTACATTGCCCAAGGCTATCTTCAATTTATGCAAAATATATAATTACCAGAAACTATTTATGTAATTATAATTATGCCTTTTAGCCTATTAATTTTAATCGAATCTAGTAATAAAATTAAACATTTTGTAGGATCCATATTTAGATGTACCAGAAGCTGCAACCTACGAATTATACTCTTGCTACAATGTCAGCATAGACTGTCGATCGGGAGATATGATTGCCCGCATTCAGACAAGCAAATTATTCGATGGTAAAATTTATGCCAAAGGAAGTCCTAATTCCTGTGTTCGAGATATCAGTAACAGTCTCGAATTCGAATTAAGTATGGAATACAATGACTTGGAATGCAACGTTCGAAAGAATGGTTTGGGAAGATACGTTAATGACGTAGTAATACAGCACCACGATAAAATTGTAACCAGCTCTGATTTGGGACTAGCCGTCACTTGTCAATACGATTTAACAAATAAAAGTGTAACCAACGAAGTAGATTTAGGAGTTCATGGTGACATATCTCCGGCATTATCGGAAGAAGTGATAGTCGATTCTCCCAATGTGGCTATGAAAATTACAGATAGAAATGGAGGTGATGTCATGCCTTCGGCAGAAGTTGGTGATCCTCTGGCTTTACGTTTTGAAATTATCGACAAAAACAGTCCCTACGAAATATTTGTAAGAGATTTGGTGGCAATGGATGGAGTCGATTCCAGCGAAATTGTTTTAATCGATTCGTATGGTTGTCCTACCGATCATTTCATTATGGGTCCTATTTATAAATCCGTAAATTCCGGAAAAGTAAGTAGAATACAAATTAAGTTATTGTACAAACTAATGTGCATACGTAATGTTTAAAAATTTGCAGGTACTCCTATCTCATTTCGATGCGTTCAAATTTCCTTCTTCAGAAGTAGTCCAGTTTCGTGCTTTAGTGACACCTTGCATGCCGAAATGCGAACCGGTTCAATGTGATCAAGATGAAGTATCTACAGGGGAACTTCGATCCGTTATTTCTTACGGCAAACGAAGAAGACGTCGTTCTGCTAGCGATTCAAACGACGATTTGATATTAGTACAATCGATACAAATAACTGATAAATTTGGCTTTGAAAGAGAAAATAGCACCAAGTCAACTGAAAACGATGCGATATACATTACCAATAACGAATCGAGTTATTGTGTAAACATGGCAGGATTGATAGTCGCCGCCGCAGTTTTTCTTGCAGCACAATTAGCAGTTATAGCCGCTTGGACGTACATTTGGCAAAAAAGAAAATTAGAACAAAAATTACACTCGGATTCGATGTCGGTGAGCGTCAGTATGCCATCAGGATTAAGTAGCGGTCGTACAGATAGTCTTTGCAAATTGTACGATGTCGGTTACGTGAATTCCCGCAGATTTTAGAATTAGATTTAAAACAAATAGTCAATAGTGACACACATTTACAAAAATTGCCAACTACGTGTGATACTTATTTTTTACATTAAACTAAATTATTTTCGAATGGACTGTAACAGCTATCAAAGTCCATTACAGTTGTTAAGTATGTAATGTATTTGGTTGTGTTATGAAAATTGTACGTACACATGGGAGTGTGAACTGGCAAAATGTATTGCAGGGTGCTATTACTTTATAAATTAAATTGAGTAAGATACATACGGCTATGTACAAAATTTAAAAATTACCACAAAGACTTTCAAGTTAAATTTCAAGTTTACGAAGATAAATGAATTTTTAATTAATTATCATATTTCTACGAAAAAATGTGATAATTAACTTATAAAACTATAATATTAGGTACTTGCTAAATAATTTGAAAAGGCAAAAATGGATTCAAGGACGATCTTAAGTATGCTTATTTGAATGAAAGCTTAGACAATCTAAACTAAAAGTGTGATTGATGATGAAAGTTATTTATATTTGCTTGTCCTCGTTTCCAAATGCCTTAAAGACGATTTTACGAACTATATCTATACCGTTTTTAACGGTTGGAATTCGCAGAGTTGTCGTTTAATTATTAATTCTCCTTGTAATTCATCATTATAATTAGAAAAACTATTTATGTCTTAATTCTAATTCATATTTGTATCGTCGCATAATTACCTTTTTGATTAATAAACTTTTATACAAAATGTGTTTCGTACTTTTTTCTTTCCGACTTTTCTCACTGTCTATAGGCTATAAAAGACCAGGCCTGGCCAACCCGCGGCGTTATTTTGTGCGGTCCAAGGAAAGTTTTGATGCTCCTAACTACATCAGTGGGGAATCCTTCACCAGCAGCACCAGGTGTAATAAATAACAGGAAATGTGTGGTAGAATCGATTTACAGTGCCACAATTAATTTAAAAGAAAAACTCGCGCTACATCAAAATAATCGCATTAGGCCTAATTCATTCAATAATCAATAGCCACCAGATAATCAATTAAAAATGTATTGTTCTTAGATAAGAAAACTGCCATACGTCTATTAAGGTGGCACCATTTTGGGGATATTGGTCTGCAATATTGGTGTAAACATTTTTCTTCGGTTATCACCTCCCGCTGACACCCTAACCGGGAAAATCTCTGTAGTTTCATATAATTTCTTTTTATTATATGATCGCCCGGAAATTTGGCAATCCAATTTATAATCGCGACTATCTCAAGGTAATTTATTTCAACAAATGGACGAGAGTATTTTAATAATTAATAGAAATATTAAAATCAATTACCTTTAGTCTCATATCGCCTACACCCCAAACTCTGCTAGCATAATCATTGGAAGTACCCAGAACCAATGTTCCAGATGGATCAAATGCAACCGACATAACTGCTGCGTTACTACCTATTAATGTCCCAGAATTTTTATACGATCCTGAAAAAGAAAATTTTTGCCTAGAGTATTGAATAAAACTAGTTTTATTTTAAAATTTAATGTAATAAGTATTAATTTCAATAATTGTTAAAAAATCATATATTTTATCAACAGTTAAGTCAGTAGCAACTACATATTATTCAGTTCTGGAAATACTTGTGGATATATCGCTGGCTGGCAAGAATAACGGCACAACTCAAAATTTGGCAAAATTGAGTTAACCATATAAATCGACAGCATTTGACCATATTTTATTGATAATAATGACAGAATTCAAAATTTTAATAATCCGGCGCTAGTATGGCGGAAGTGTCGTTAGCATGCAATGCAAAGTTACTACTTATTTATCATGAATAAAGACACTATTTCAGTTGCATCACTGATGTCAAGTGAATTGATGCTAATTTTTACGCTAAAACAGGCTTATTTTTAATTATTACGTTTGTGTTGGTTAATTTGTTGTTAAATATCGGCTTATTTGGAATTAGAATCTATTCTAATCTATGGGCGTCCTATAGTGACGCGCATGAATGTATTATCGAGATTCCTTAAAGGAAGGTGTTGCAATTAAAGTGATTGCAATATTTTATTTATTAATTACCTAGTCAAAATTAACAAAATCGATTGCAAACTTTAATTCTTTATGATTTATACAAGAATTACACAGTGTTTTGCAAAATCTTACTGTTGTCTTAACTAAAACTTATACTTATTTTGTTATCAGGAATATAGACATAAGTACAAATGGAAGGAATTTATGCATTTTTTATACTATTGAAAAATAATTTTCTTCAAATTTTTGAATGCCAATTGTAGCCATTGAAATTTTATAATTGTTAGTTAAATTTAAACAACTAAATTTTAAATAGCAGCGGAATTATACGAAATCGTATTAAGAAAAAAGTTTAAAAACGCTCCCCTGAAAAAAGTGCTTTTTTGAGTTGTGCCGTTGTTCTTGCCAGCCAGCGATATGTACTTCAGTCTCAAATCTCAATGTTCAAAATATCAATAAAAATAATAAATTATTCACATAAGAATATAACTAATACCTTGTGAAATACACCATAATTGAACTTTCCTGTCAGATCCTCCTGTAGCAACGACGTGTTGATCGTCTGGGGCCCACGTAACCGCGTTAACTTCACCATCATGAGCTTCCTTTAAGAAATAAAATAATATTCGTTATGAATTGATTAAATAATGCAGAAAATAATTGTATATTTAGGTTAATAATTTACATTATTTTTAAAATATCGCGTAAAATAAAAATTAGAATTTCCGAATCCTGGTTTTTAGTTTATCCTATGTTTTTATTTGTCATGCATATTTCGTGTATATACTATGTGTAGTTTTTTTTACAGAAATTTCTATATTATGAAAAAACATTTTATTTCTTCTTCAGACATTCTCGATTCTCAAGAAATTGTGGTAGGAGGAAAGATCTTCGTTTAGTTCCATATTCAGCATATGAAATACATTTCTGCTTCTTATTTCTTTGCTTTAGCTAGGGCTAAATAAGAGTAACCTACATTTAAAAATAAATAAATAATAAATTATTCTTTAAATTATAATTATTTTATTGTTTAAAAATGAACTGTTTAAACCAGCGTTGAGATGAAAACAAACACTCTGTGGTCTCCAGCTGATCAATGTAACTCATGATTAATTTAATAAATCACAATAAGGACTGTTATTATTATTCGCAAATTTGTCAATTCATACTCGTTATTCTTTGTTGTACATAATAATTAAATTAAAACTTGTAAGAATTCAAATAGCACGATTTAACAATACTATTACAATATATAAAAAAAATTGTAAAATTAAATTATGCGAGTTTTATTATTTTGACCTAGGATTGATTATTATTATTGCTTAGTAATTTTATTTATTCGGGACAGGCACATTTGTTGTTCTTTTAGTATCAGAAACATTTTTCTGTAGACCAAAAATTTTTCAACTGAGATACAAAGAATTCAAATTTGTCATCTTCATAATTATATTGCTATTAAAAGTTATTAAGCGTAAAAAACCAGAAATGAAGACGATACTAACTTATAGGTGCTAACATCAAATATGAAACTCTGAACAATGAATACTGAAGCTGTTATTAGTTAAGAATGCAATAATAAGTATGTGAGTGTTGGTTAATACTATATATTTTTTTAAGAATATCATACAGAAGTTTCACTCGATCTCATTTCTCGCATAAAATAAAACGTGAGTCAATAGTGCGAATTTCTTTTCTTGCCATTCAAATCACGAAAAAAATTTTAATTCAAGGTTACATAACTGCTTCATGTGCATAATCCAAAATTATTATTAACTGTAGATAGTATTCCGTTATTGAAGGAGAAATTAAAAATTTGTTATTTAAATGGAATACCTTGTTACGAGTGCTTTTGTGTTTACAAAAGATTTTCAAAAATAAACATCAAATTTATTCATAATGCTGTATGTTAGTCCATCTGCTTGAGTTGAACATGCGTAAAATTTAATTAAGCTTCTGAATACACCTACCGCTTCTTAACATGTCAATTGTAAAGTTTTTTTAACAATGAGTAATCAATAAAAAAATAATACGGATAAAACTAGTTCTTAAGCTAATTAGTTGGGCATATTTCTTTTATAGTTACGCACCAAAACCTTCACACTGGGATTATTCTTAAAGATACCAAAATATGTGCTCGAAAAATATTTTAATGATTCTTTGGTACCATTTATTTAAGCTAGGTTTAATAATATTAATGTTATAGTTGGTTATAGTTAATTGAATTTATTCAGAGTGTTTAAAAAGTCTGGGACACACAACTACCACTGTTTCGTAACCAGAAAGGCGTGCTAGCAAGCCGGCACAAACGACTTTTGTGATTTAAAAAATTTATAAAAATGCTCTAATAGCGCCGTAAAGGTAAGATCAGACTAGGCTACTTTTGCTGCGCGCAGCAAAAGTAGCTGTGTGTGAACACCACTGCAACCGATAAAAGTGCACATTGCTGCAGATGTGGTGATGTTGCTCGTAGGTTTTATCTTTGTTAAATCATCAACATGTACTGCGCACGCTGTTAAAAGCAGCTTAGTGTGAGTGCAAATTTTATATGTTGCATTCGCAACTGTAATTAAGCTGCCTACTGTAAGTTGATACCTAACTGATAAGCTGCTCCGGGGGTGACATCATGCGCTGAGTAAACGTAATTGAGTAATGCACCTGATAAATCATATATTCTATTCGCAGTAAAAAATATTCATTTGGTTTAATATTTTGCTGTGACTACCGGTGCAGCTTTTTAATTTACAATTTCAAACGACCGCACAATACTCACGAATAGGGGTGCGCATATAATCGATTAATCGTCACCGTAATTCGAATAATCGATTATTTCATAATCTTTTATGATAATTTATAATAATCGATTAATCGATTATAGAAATAATCGATTGTGAGAATAATCGATTGTGAAAATAATCGATTGTGAAAATAAACCTGCAATTGCAAATTTTACAATATACAACATTGTAACATGCTTGCTAAGAAATTTTTTTCTTGCTTCTTGGCAGAAATGTGTACATTAAGAAAATTGTTTGCTGACACAGTAACAAATAATATAATTTTAAATATTTTTAGACACGTTGACACAACATCATGTTTTATTTAAAGTCGGGTGGAATTTTATCTCTCCAATTAATAAAGTGTTTGTAAATACACACATATAATACTACATAAAAGAATGAATTTTAAGAAAAGTTTGATGCGAACATAGAGAAATAACGGTACACCGAAATATCATGGTAAATCAGATTTTTTAAAGATTCCTGATGCTGACTGTAATTTATAGGAATGAAAATGGGAACAATCAGAAGATAATTTTTTTCTACGTATGATTATATCCAACACGTGATATTTATCTCTTGAACGCGATGTTTGCAAAATCTTACTAGATCCTTCGACTGAATTTTTTGGAGAAATGCATGGTTTCGATAATAGTTAATGTAGTGCAAAAAATCTGATGTGACAACACATTACTTTCCCATTTAGTAGATTCCACTTTATATTATATTAAATATTAATAAAACAGATGTTAACACAAAACAATTTTTAACTCGATAAAATACACAAATTACTTTGAGATATCAAAGTTACGAAATTTAATTTGTAATTTAACATGGTAACTCATATTTTTTAAAAGCACTTATTTTATATTTTCATTTTAACAATAATTATATAACATGTTTGCATTGAAAAATTTTTAAAATTGACATTTTCCAAAAAAAATTAGAAATTTGCGGAATGCCGTGCCGTCTATATGCAATAAAATTTTAACTATGGGCGTAATGACGTCAGAATTAATTTTTTATAAGTAATTAAAAAATTCGTTTGGTATTAACTACATAATATGGTAATAAAAGTAAGTTAAAATATTAAATTATAGTAATGAACAATACAAATCACTTTGACAGATCAAAATTATCCAAGGCAAACCATATTTATTTAAATAGCCCTTATTTTATTTTTGCATTTTAACAATAATTTAAGAGGGAAATATCAAGTGTGGGGTATCAAAAGATGCGGAAAAATAATCTCTTTCGATTGATATGATTTTCAATCCCATATGTTCCACCGGCAAGCGGCAATGCTCTTTAACAATTTTCATTCCCCTAAAAAAGGGGTTAAAAATGGACGGTTTTCAACCAAAATCTAATCAGCTCTTTAGACAGCTACTTCAAACTAGTGTATAAAATTTCAACTCAATCGGTGCACGCGTTTGTCTGAAAACGTTGACGAGAAAATCACCACACATCACACTTCATACTTCATACATCACACTTCATACTTCATACATCACACACACATCCGGACATCATTCCAAAATTGGTCTTAAACAATTCGTATGGGCTCATAGACCATGTGAAAAATGCTAACTCAAAATTTTTTTTTAACTCGATAACAATACTTTCCTTTACTACGTAAATGGGAAAGTAAAATGACAAAGAGTTCATAATCGACTATGAGTTCATAATCGATTATTTTTAATAATCGATTAATCGAAAAAAATCGATTATTTTTTATAATCGATTATGAAATTTCATAATCGCGCACCCCTACTCACGAATAATTAGCTATAAAGTACTTTAGCGGTTGCAGTCGTTGCAATTTTTGCAGCCGAAGGAAAAGCAGCTATGTGTGAGCATGTGTGAGTAGGTTTGTATCTTTTGACGCAGCTTTTGCAGCCGTAGTTGCAAAAGCTGCGTGCTGCAGGCTACTTTGACTCTGTGTGTGAGCCTGACATGCAGCTTTTGCAGCCAGAGTAAAAAGCGTGCGCAGCAAAAGTAGCCTAGTGTGACCATAGCTTAAGATATTAGAGAGGTTCAGTGACCAACCAACGCCGACGTCAACGTGGACGTCAACTTGGCGTTTTTGTCGACGTTTGGACGTCAAGTTTTTTCGGTTCAGAAACCACATTTTAAAATTTACGACCGTGAAAGCGTACGTGAGATAGAGCATGCGCACTTTTCCAAAAGTTTCTTGAATTTTAATAGTAAAAATTTACCTAGACGTTTATCATTATATTAAATTATGAATTAATAATTTAATCATGAATATAAATTCGTTTATTTAATTATTTATGATAAATAATATTACTATTTGCAGAAAAAATGGGTACGGTCCCCTAAGGGTGGCGGCTCCAAATAAATTGAAAATTTCCTATTGCAAAGAGGAAGGTTTATATAGTTTACTGATATAATTTAAACTTGAGAAGGTATTATCAAAATTTTGAGTTAATCGATTTTGAAGTTTGCAAATTTGCATGTAAAATTAACGAGATTCCCGCGCGTCGCTCATTCTGTTGACGGTACGTGCAATATGAATGACCCTAACACTTAGAGTATTTTGCACCGGCAGATGCAGCTCGTCTCTCGTACATGTAACATCGATTATATTTTGTTTTTACGCGATTTTTTGGGGGTGAAACGTAATAGTTTACTGCCCCATACCGCAACTATACTTTTTAATGCTATTTCACGGGTCTCTAAGCTCCCGGTTTCATTTATCCCGGTTTTTTCTTGATGGGAGGCGCCTTCTCGTATGTTTAGCATAGTAACCAGAGTCAAAACCGCCCTGGAGGGGTGCAGAGCGGAGCGGAGCGCAGCGGCGCCCCGAAAGGGTAGGTTTTGACGATGGATAAACCTCCCTATCGAATGCACACCCCAAAAATCGAAGAAAAATTCGCTAAATTTACGTACTTTCAAATTGATTTTTCTCGAAATTTTATGTATATCATCTCGAGTGAAATTTTTACAGTATACTCTATAAACCTTCCTCTTTGCTATAGGAAAATTTTAAATTTGTTTGGGGTGACCACCCTTAGGCCACCGTCCCCGAAAAAATTATTAAGTTTTTTGAATCGTGGTTTTTGACACTTGTTTACAGGAAAGGGGAGGAGTTAAGTCGACGGACGTATCTACGTCAACTAGCCAGATCTCACGTTCAAACGTCGGCAAAACAAACGATATAACGTCGACTTGACGTCAAAGTCGACGTTTTTAGTTGACGTTTGTGGTTTCTGAACCTCTCTATTGTCAAGTTTAAACGCGATCAATATTGAGCATCTACAATTCGTATATAAACAGTCCATCCTCAAAAAGTATTATTGTAAAAATATTGTAAAAATTATAATAATTGATAAATCGGTTTTGTAGTCTATATAATATAAGGTACGTGAGCTGATTCTGAGAGAATGGTATAAGTGTACATCTACCCAATTGTTCAGAACAGCCGTTTCAAAGATAAAAATAGCAATGATGATTGCCAAACTCCGTAGCGGGGACGGCACTTGAAGAAGAAGAAGAAGAGCTGATTAAGGCCCGGCATTAAATAAAGCCCATTTTTAAACTTAGCGCTTTCAAACATCTTTTACGCGCTAAAAATTTTCTTAAATGATGTGTCAGGTAAACCTCTGATAAGAGTTTCAACTATTGCAACCGATATCAACACACATGCCTTTTTGTAACAAAATCATTGTTAGTCAAGTGTATAAAGCTGACTGCTTATAAAAATCTGTCGCAAAAGATCGTAAGTATTTCAAAAATTTTGCTAAATGTTAATACATTTTGTGGTTTATTATAACTTCCTTCTCAGTCCTTTTACCCTAATCAGGGTTTGGTGACCCATCTCGTTCTATCTCATATGATATGAGATGATGTGCGATCAAATTGTTTTCACATACATAGAGGACCTACCTGATTAACGTGGGCTCCGAACCACGGGAAGTGTACTACACTTCATTTCGAGATGGATTTTCTTGGCAGATTACCTCGGTGGTTTGCCATTGCCTGCCGAGGAGAGACGGTCAGAATACCGCCTTATATTATAACTATAGTAACATCATTCATCTTCCGAAAAATAAAAATGACAAATTAATATTCAAATTTTTGAACTTTACTTAATTCTTTTAAAAGCTAACCATTTTTTATCTAATTACCACCACTAATTACCACTTACATAGCCGTTGGGCTTTATTAGATGCATACAAATTTGCATTATAAATTTGGATTAAATGCAAAAAAAAACGAATCAAAATTTATTTACAAAGCGCTCTCCAGACCAATAGGACCAACCATCAATATCAAACATCAACAGCCACACCATCAGCCATATGGTTTTGTAGTGTATGTGAAAAGGACAGTATTGAAGACATTAGACAGTAACTTTGAATGTTGGTAACTTTTTAAACCTAATATTGCCCAATGAGACTTTGTTTTGGTGTTTACTACAATTTTATAAGTAGTTTAGAGAACAATGTTTAGTTTTTGTATTAATTTTAATGTATTTTTGATTCGGGCCTTAATAAACACCGCACCACATAATAAGGCCCAAAATTAGATTTTTTTTTGGGGGGAATTTTTTTTTGTTATTTATATTAATTCTACAAAATCAAAAAATTTTATTTTCGGTACAGTAAAGATTTTATCCTTAGTTGTGCATTTCAATATCTCCATAAATAAAGCTATAAAACCATTTAGTACGTTAAGTGGGCCTTAATCAGCTCACGTACCTTACATAATATAATTCTGATTGTTCCACTCAGATACATTGAAGCCGGTTTTCAACCATCTGCGAGTACTATTTTGCATTGTACATTTACGGGAAAACAACCTGCATGCGCCGATACAGATGCCCTTGTGCAATATCCAGCACAGCAGTCCGATATTAGTGTGACCGTTGAATAATAATTATTATACGTTTTGGTGTTGGCACCTAGCTCGCAGTAGTTTTCTTTGATGTTAACCGTGATTCGCCGCAACCTTGATTTATTTATATTATAACCATTACGTTCCCAAGTAGCACATGTATTGCGCCAATATTATGTTGTGCTACCTGGATTAATGGGGTACCGACAAAAAAAATTAGTATTGTTTTCTTTACGTAAATATGATCCTTAGGGCGTAGTTTGCCATGTAATGTGGCTAGATTTTTCTAAAGCGGCTCATTTGGATGTAATTAAATAATGAAATTCAAAGAAATTTGAATTATTTATTCAATCTGTAACGTCGTCACAAACATTAGTTAGCAGATCTTGCTTAGAGATGGTGTGCAAAACGGTATTGTTGGTATTGTAAGACTGCTGTAAAATAAGAAAACTGTTGTATTACTTTTTGCAGACGTATTTCTACACATTTATAAATCGTAGATGTATTTGACATTTTTAATCACAATACAAACGTACAATACAAACAATTCCTATTTGAACGCCATCTCTAAGAAAGATCTGCTAACAAATGTTAGTGACGACGTCACAGATTAAATTATTAATTACTTTTATAAATATAAAAGTAAAAAATAAAAATTATTAATAAAAATAAGGTATATTTGAATTTCATTATTTGACTACATCGAAATGAGCCGCCGCTTTTAGAAAAATCTAACCACATTACATAGCAAAAGACATCTTCAGGGACGTATTTATGTAAAGAAACACTACTAATTTTTCTTGTCGGTGCCCCATTTATTATGATAGTATTAATATTTTACTATTTTACAGTATAATGCTTATATCGCCATATCCACTGAAGATAATAATATTTTTGTCATGACCAAAAATAAAAACCAATTTTTATGTAACGAATATTGTGAAATGATGTAAGCAGGTATACTTTCATGAAATAATCCTATAAACTGCAGCTCGTGTTCGAAAAATCTCTTGATTTTTGAATGATTGATGAATCCCCTGGGAGTATTTTGTAAGAGAACAGAGGACCGATTTCTCAACTATAATTTTTACAATATTATCAGTTTATATTGATTAAGAGTTTGTTGAGAATAGGAGTCAGTAAAAGACTTAATAAATTGTCCAACGTTTCGGACCTCTATTCGTCCATTTTCAAAGCTAATGAGGGGGAAGTGCTTTAAGTAGCCTTCAAAATGGACGAATTAAGACCCGAAATGCTGGACAATTAATTTAGTCTTTTACTGACCCCTATTCTCAACAAACTTTTTAACAATTCAATATCAAAGGTCAACTAACCAAAACTATATTCATCAGTTTACGTTGTATCAAATTTTAAATTTCCAGAAATTCAACATTTTGAGCTTTTGTGAACGTGAACAGAGCAACCTTTTATACTTTGATCCTTAATCCTATTAAAAATTTTGAAGTGTCAGGAGAGCACATACATAGATGACAATTTCAAAAATGTTGCAATATTTATATCCTGGAGGATTCCTGTTCCCTGCTCGCCTCTGTAGTTGACTCCACAGACGACTCCATGCTTATAACTTGAACAGGGTTGCTGGAACAGGTGCTCTCAAGCCCAATAGAAATCTTGACTTCAGTTAAGAAGATAGCCAATGTTCGCTAAGCGAATACGGCACTTTAAGAAGAGAAGGGTTGCTGGGTGTCCTTTTTTAAACGAAGCATCTTTTTGCCCGTGTTGTTCTTTTGAAAAAGATGTTCTTTTTACAAGCTGATACGCAGATATTAGAATTTTTGCCCTCGAAGAAACATAATATTTGAAAGTCGAGTCAATCTTAAATATCCTTTTTGGTTTCACAAAAAGTTGGAAACCGGAAACTTTATGGTGCATACCTATATTTGCACGGGGACGCTTATTAGGTTTGACGCGGCTCTGTTCCTGGCGCCAAAATAGTCGGATTTCAGCATTTAATCCAACTTACTACATATATGTATATATACAAAAGTTATTCCCGACAATTATAGCTACTGGGCAGCAACTTACTAGTGAAGATGGGCCGTGTTTGAATTGGGAGCTTAACGCTCTTTTGTATTAAATTAAACTTCAAAAATTAACTAGTTAATTAAACGATTCAAAATTATTTTATAACATAAACTTTCAGCAGTTCATACTGCTATCTTATTTATTGTATCGGGTTGATGTATAAGTTCATAGCGTTTTTTTTTTAATTTAATACATAAACTAATCAATAATATATTCTCCTGCATTGTTTATGATTGACTCCCAACGTTCTGGCAGTTTTTCGATTCCACGCCTGAAGAGATGCGGTGGTTTGGAGGTGAAGAAGTCGTCGAGACAGTTTTGAAGACCAACGTCGTTATTAAATCAGATTCCGCGGAGATTGTTGGATAGAGAGCGGAAAAGTGAAAATCTGATGGAGTAAGATCAGGAGAATAGAGCTGATGTGGAATAACCTTCCAACCAAGGTCTTGAATAACTGCTTTTGTAATGTTAGCAGTATGCGGACGGGCATTATCATGCTGCAAAACTACTCTTGTCGGTTGGTTTTCTTGAATTTCAGCCTCCAGGCGACGTAGTTGTTGACAATAAACTTCAGAAGTGATGGTTACATTCCTCGGAAGCAATTCATAGTAGATAACGCCTTCTTTATCCCACCAGATGCACAACATTACCTTGCGTGAATGGGCACCAGCTCTTGCGCAAGGATTTCCTGGTATGTTAGGGCTCAGCCACTCGTTTCTGTTTTTGATGTTGATGTAAAGACACCATTTTTTCGTTACCAGTAACAATTTAGGACAAAAACGGCCGATGCTGTTGACGAGCTAAACGATGATGAGCAAGCAAAGAAGCACAAATACGCTGATTTTTGTTGTTTTTGCTCAAAACATATGTTACCCAAACACCCTTTTGAACTTTCCCCATGGAATGCAAATTTCGTACGATAGTTGATTGGTAACAATTCATCATATTGCCCGTGGTGTTAGGATTGTATGGTGTGCTCACGGCAGGTCTCATTATTGAAATGTTTGCGCATGACGTCACTTTGGGAGCAAAGAGTAGGCGTGTTACAATATTTGACAAGTGAAGCATTGTTACAACTTTAAAGTTTGCGTTTTAATTCGTTCAATTCGTTATTAAAATAGTGTATCAAAGTAATAGGTGTAATCGTTATTAATAATGCCTGCATGTGCCGTGTACGGGTGTGGAAATTATAGCAGGAAAACTAAAGGCAGTGATATTCGATATTACAGTTTTCCAAAAGACGAACATAGTCCAGTCAAATTACGGCTCAAAATGGGTTTATTAAACATAAAATTATATAGTTTGGAGATTATTAGGGATCGATAGGGGGGTGGATTCTGAACATAAATTCCAATTTGAGGGGTTCTCCGAAGGTCAGCTGTACCTCATTTCGCTAAGAACGCGTTTAATTCGATATCTCGAGAACGGTTAGTGTTAGGCAAAAAATTGTAGAGACCTTTTCTCTTCTAAATTAAATTTACTAACTTTTTTATCTGAAACTTTTTATTTTAACATCAATATTTTTCAACTTATTACTTCCGAAAGGCAAAAATTTTCCTTTTTTTTTTCTCCCTATTTTTCATTTTTCGCTATTTCCTCCCCAACCGTTCAATTTTATGAAATTTTTTTTATTATCAAAGTTGTAGATCTTTTAATTACGAACAACTTTTATCTAAAACTTTTTTCTCTACTACAAATACCTTCGGAGTTATACCTTACTTTACCGAGCGAAATCCGCGCCATTGTCACAATATCATCGACATCAGTGGGTATTCAGTACTTGCAAGAAATATTAAAGTATTCCATGATCATTTATTAGCCAACTTACCTGTATAAAAAGGTGAATCGATTAAACCATTTAAATATTGTACTTCATTTAAATATTAAATATTGTAATCATTTGAATATCATTTAAATATTGTACTTCTTCAATTTGGGTATTTTTTATTGCATTCAATGGGATAATAATGTGAATAAGGATTAGAAAAAGAAGCAAATGAACAATTAAAACTGTTCCACACATTTATTGATAAAAAATAGAATGTAAAATTCATAAAATTAAGCACCCGAGGTGGATGGAAGTAATTCGTTTGTATCACTAAAGGCCCTGACGGTATCGGGGCATACGTCGTCCTCGTCGATTGCGTCAACAATATTATCGTCCATTGCGTCAACAACATTAGCGATATTCGAACAATAGTTCTCTTGGCAATTAATACAAATTACTGAGCAATATAGGCCGGCCTTTCTACATTGTTCTACATTGTTCATTTGCTTCTTTTTCTAATCTTTATTCACATTATTATCCCATTGAATGCAATAAAAAATACCCAAATTGAAGAAGTACAATATTTAAATGATATTCAAATGATTACAATATTTAATATTTAAATGAAGTACAATATTTAAATGGTTTAATCGATTCACCTTTTTATACAGGTAAGTTGGCTAATAAATGATCATGGAATACTTTAATATTTCTTTCAAGTACTGAATACCCACTGATGTCGAGGATATTGTGACAATGGCGCGGATTTCGCTCGATAAAGTAAGGTATAACTCCGAAGGTATTGGTAGTAGAGAAAAAAGTTTTAGATAAAAGTTGTTCGTAATTAAAAGATCTACAACTTTTATAACAGAAAAATTTTAATAAAATTGAACGGGTGGGGAGGAAATAGCGAAAAATGAAAAATAGGGAGAAAAAAAGGAAAATTTTTGCCTTTCGGAAGTAATAAGTTGAAAAATATTGATGTTAAAAAAAAAAGTTTCAGATAAAAAAGTTAGTAAATTTAATTTAGAAGAGAAAAGGTCTCTACAATTTTTTGCCTAACACTAACCGTTCTCGAGATATCGAATTAAACGCGTTTTTAGCGAAATGAGGTACAGCTGACCTTCGGAGAACCCCTCAAATTGAAATGTATGCTCAGAATGCACCCCCCTATCGATCCTTAACAATCGCCAAACTACATAATTTTATGTTTAAAGATTTCGTAATTTGACTGGACTAACATGTTTCCATGCAATGGGTTAACGCCTGTCGCCGACAAGATAAATTTAATGTTCAGCAAAATAAATACTCAAATTTAAATCTGGCATACCTACAAAAAATCTGCAGCTTTCAAGGTGTCCAGATTGGACTGAATATCTTTCGAGAGGCAACTTAATGTATCCAAGAGATACATTATTAAAATTAGCGCGCATAATGAATTTACAAATGTAAAAAATAAAGATCCTAAATAGTAATTTAATAAAAATATCATTTTAGATGTTTTTTTCATTTAATTTTAATATATAACGTATGCTTTTTCAAAAATTTTCTACGTCATACTATTATTAAAATAAAGATCAATATTGTAGAAAGGCGAAATGCATTTAATTGTAAAATATTAAAATTTATAGTACTGTTTGGTGTTAATTTTATTCCATTTGCAGAAATTTTAGTGATATTTATCAAGTTTTGTAGACGTAGTTACATTGTTTTGCGCCTGTAGCCAAGTGCAAAGTTATGAATCTGCTCCCAACTTGACGTCACATTGTGCAACAAGGACGGGTATATACATGCGCGTAAGCACACCATACAATCCTAACACCACGATATTGCCCAATTCCCAAGTTGATTGACGTGGATCATCACGAATTGAAGCATTTAATCGGTCTTCATCAAAGCCAGATGGTCTTGTTAATGGTTGGTTAAACTCAAACAAAAAGATATGTCGGAAATGTTCACTTTTTTGGACTTGACACTCCATTTTATTTAGCCAAAAATTACCCCTAACTTTCTACAAATTGAAAAATTCAAGAAGTATTCAATTAAATAATACTATGGCATTAAAATGACATTGATATTTCCCAAATTAATTTGTTTCCAGAGCACTCTTACCTTGGAAACCAAAAACGCTACGAACTTATGCATCAACCTGATATAAACAACTGTGCCATTTCAGCGCAAAGACGAGGTTGCAAAATTTGCACCCGACATTCTGCGCAGAAACCATACCGTTTCTTGTACAATAAATTGCATAGCAGAATTTTATATAGCTCATTAAAAATATGAAAACAGCTTTTAAAGCATAAAATGGAGAGTTTCCTTAAAAAAGGGGTCGATAGTTCTAATTTTTTAATGCTTTCAGGTTGGGGATCTTAATAAAAACTGTGAGCTTTAGACTTCTGGAAGTGCCGCCACTTTAACGAAAATAACGGAGGTTTCTCCGCAATATTTCCTTATCAGTTGATCCTAGGACGAAAATGGTTGCTATAAATCTTATAGAAAATGTGGATTTTGTAGAGAATTTTGTGCTCTTCAATTTTGGTCGGATGATAATTTTCCCTAAAAATGAAATTAACCCATTATGTCCCAGGCTAATGTATAACTTATGCGTTTACTGTACTCATACGACGACACCGGTCCTTAATGAGTTAAGAGAGTTACAGACAAAAAAAAACAAGTTGAAGGATGTACAATTACCAATTGGGAAAAAAGCTGGCAGAGAATTTTTGGGGGGTTCCTTCGTACACTCAACTACGCATGTCTGCCAAATTTCAGTTTGCCCCCTTTTTGCAAGCTAAAAGTTTCCCTTTTCAGCATATTTTTTGTTTTTAATTTAAGGCGTCTTCCCACATACCGAAAAATCCGGCACCCGCATAGGATCCAATGTTATGAAATACTACAGATAATAAACATAATCTTGTCGGACCAAGCAATGTGTGAAGGCCCCCATTTGATAACATTGGATCTGTTGCCGGTCCAGGTTTGTATGAAGATGCCCTTAAGAGTTCCTTTGAAATGCATAATGCTACAAAAATATTTTAATACGGCTCTTTTGCGTTTTTCTGCGAAGAAAACGCTACTATATTCTGTTGTTACTTTTTAGTGCCGAGTATAAAAATTACTGCTCAATGATGGTTTTGGATGTGAGTCAGGCTTTTGATCAAGTGTGGCACGAGGGTTTCTTTTGTAAGGTGAAAACAAGATTGCCATATCACTACCAAACTTGATCCAATTCATTCAGGCGTACCACAGGGTAGTATTCTGGGACCCGTGCTCTATTGGTTATATACTGTTGACCTTACAATTACTAGTAAATTGTAGTAGCAAACTTTTCAGGCCCATAGTGTAGGTCTTCTACGGTCGACGGAATTTTCATAGCTTCTAAATTTTATATATGTATATTATATATAAAATTTAAATATACACCATCTAGGTGTATATATCCCCTTAAATTGAAAACATTCAAGGGAACGTTTTCTTCAAATCATTTTCCTTTCAATTGTCATACAATTTACTAAATGTTTAATTTATTAGGCCGATTGTAAATTTTAATCCAAATTAAAAAAATATATTAGGTACATTTATATCGCTAGAGAATCACAGTTTGCATGTTTCGCATGTCATAATGATATCACAATGCACTATCATGCTAATATTAACGCACTTGGTAAATGTTTCAGAAGGTCGCAGTGATATCTCTTTGGCACAGCATGGATGTATTTTTATTAGCTTTTCGTACACAATCTCCCTTTATGCACTAGTTCTTCGTTGTTGAGTAATATTCCGAAACATAGACAAACAAATTATTAGTAAGATATATTTAACCCTGGGAGTACCATCGGGTCCGTTGGACCCGAAACTGATTTTCATTTGGATATATCTGCTAAATGGTTACTAATTATGAGTTGTCGTTCTATGACTTTTCCTAAATACTTATTTTGAGCAACTGTTTTTAATATTTTTTATTTAGCAAAGTTTTTTCTATGCGTAATAAATAAAACAGCATCAAGTGCCGCCGGGTCCAATGGACCCGTGGGTATTAATAAGTATATTATAGAATAAAATACTAATATAATTTGATTGAATTTGATTAATTGTAAATGAATATCTTTGCTGTATGAGAAATGTCTAAAAATGTGGTAGAATTAGAGGAAATTATGGAAAAAATGAGTGACGTCTCATGTAACGCTTCTGATGATGAATAGGAAATAGACAATGAACCGGAGATAATTGTGACAAGGAGTGATAGTGGCAGTGATGAAAGTGAAATAGATGAAGTGCCAAATTCTAACCATTTTTTTTATCGAAAAATAAACTCCAAAAATGGTTAAAAATTCCAATGGAGTGCAATCAGGGCGTGGTAACAAAAAAAGTATGTTGGGGACTGAAACAGGACCGACAAGATTTGTCAATCGGGAAATAGATTCAGTACAATCTGCTTTTAGATTATTTTTTCTAAATGCATTATTGAAAGAACTATGCAAATGATCAAATAAGGAAGGGATAATAGCTTACAAGGAAAGTTGGGAACCAATCACTGTAAAGGGACTTCTGCAGTTTATTGGCGTTGTGATTCTTATTGGAGTTTACAAATCAAAAAACGAAGTTGTGAAAGTTCTATGGAGCTTGGAAAACGGTAGAAAATTATTTCGTGATATAATGTCGAGAAATAGGTTTTAACAGATTTTAAGAGTTTTACGGTTTGACCACGTAGGTCACAGATCTCCTGATAAATTACAACCCATTAGAGCATGTTTTGAAATGTGGAATGAATATTTACTTGATACTTTTATACCAGGTGGGTGCATGAGAGAAGTTGTAGCTACTTAGTTGTTCCAGAAAACGTCCTAATGCAAATGAAATTCCTAGCTAAAAAGAAGAAAAGATGTTTTGTATACCCTTCTCCAAAAGATAGATAAAGTAACACTGTTTGTTGCAAATGTTCTAAAAATGTGTGCAGCAATCATTCAAATATTATTTGTAACTAATGTGAATAAATTATTTACGTAATTATGACATTACATTTTTTCAAATATAAGTACAATTTAATACAATGTGTCTATGTTTATCTTTATTTATTTATGTAGTGTAATCAAAACGATTATAAGTAATGAACAAATTTGCTAAATTTTTTGCATTTAAATACTGCGTATATTATATAAGTACTTGCGTATAATTATTTTTTGGTACTCTAAGGGTTAAAATGATCTTAAAATATCTTCCAACGAATTTATTTTGCCTCATTAGGAATTTGTTTGCTGAATTAGTGCCGAATACAAATTGATTATTTTGACGTTTGTAAGGCTCAAAATGTATTCAAATAGTTAATCTTCTGTTTGCTTGATTTCCTGTAAGATATTTTCTACATCAATATGTTCAATTGGCTGTGAAGTTGAATTGACTTTGAATCGGATCTATAAAGCATCAACTCAAACCTAATTTTACAATAATCAATAGTATTAAAGTTCCTGTTAATTAACAGATCTAAACTTCAGAATTAGGCCAGTGCTTTTAGAATTAATCCTCGCAAGAAATTGCAAATGGACCAAACTTTGTAGTTTGGTAAAAGTGTAAAATAATAAAGAGAAGTAAAAATCAAATTTTTCGGGATTCCAAATAGCCAAGAATTTTGTTAAAAATTAAAGACCTAAGATTTTGAGGAAAAATGGCACACGTTTATCTATTATCGCTTACGCTGCAAAAACTACGCAAGCAATTTTTTGTAGTGCATAAAATTATCTAAAAAAAAACGTCCCCAAGAACACGTACTATCTAAGATAAGTGGTTTAGGCGTGACAGTCGTTTGAAGTTGTCCTCTCGATACGCCAACTTTAAGATTATATTGTGATTTTTGCCAATAAGTCAATTTTACTTAAGATTGATGAAAATAACGTTAACAAAAAATTAAAAATCTGAAAAAATGCATGGCTTATTAGAACACCATAATATAATTTCTACATATTCAAAAAATTTCTATTTCTATCATCTATTTCTAAGATCAAACTTAACATTATCAACGCCACACTTTTTTACTTTAATTGTTAACATCTCGGGTAGTGCTGGTCCAAGAATAATGCTGATTTTTGTACTTATAAGTAATAATATTCTCTATAATTTTGTTCCCTTGTAGTTTGTTCGTAAATTCAACCGTTCGTCAGTTATGGTTACAATGGTTTCATTCAGAATGGAACAAAGTGGCACCTGACCTGATTTGAATTATAGCTCATCTTTTCATATTAACGGATTTTTCACTAATGTCATCCATATCAGATAGACATCATCCCGTTTTTTTAACTGGATAGGTACCTTTCAAATACATCAAGTATTGCGATTGTCGTTAATACTACAATATAAAAATATAAAGTATTGTTGTATTTATTTCATTAGAGCAACTGTTACTGAGAAAAACCTAATAAGCAGTTTGTTACTGGTTTTTGGCCACCATTTTTTAAGATGGCTGTGATGTGGTTGAAGGGGAAGTGGATCCTACTCAAAATTCAAAGCTTAGGATCCAAGTGGTGCATAAAAATAATTGGGGCTTTTGTCCCACGCGTTCACATTTTTTTCATTAAGTGGCCCGACTACTAGGGAGACTTGTGTTCAGGGAGAACTGAAAATAAATTTTGTTTCAAAACTTTAAAAGCTTCATAAATATAATAAGTACGAGTAAAAATTAAATTTTTTTAAGAGGTTTTTATAAATTTATAAATTGTACTTTTCCCATATAAATCTTTATTTGTGACGTGTTTCGATCACAAATGATCTTCTTTGGACACAATTATTAGATTATATTTTTTATAATTTATATATTTATAATGGTTTGTTAAATAAATTTTAACTTAAATTAATGTAGCCTAACCAGATATTAAATAATGATAATTACATATTATAATCTAATAATTGTGTCCTAATAAAATCGTTTATGATCGAAACGCGTCACAAATAAAGATTTATACGAGAAGAGTGCAATTTATTAATAAATAATAAGTAATATTAAACTTACGAATACATAAAAAATAGTAGAAAATTTCAAACTTAAGCTCGACTTGATTCATAGATTTAATATTAGAATGTACCTATACAAAGTTAACTAAATTCATTTTTCTGCCCTTCCTAACAGCAATCCCCGAGTGCTTATAATGTTTTTGGCAGTATTGGTAGGTTACTACAATAATTAGTAGGATCTTTGATTATTTATTGATAGAAAATTTGAGCATGTTAACCGATATCATACAGCTCCACCAACGTTAGAACCGACCTGAGGGGGCGTGTCAGGCGCTGCTAAAATTAAAAATGTACACTCAGATGAAGAAATTTCTCGGCGCGAATATTTAAAATCCATAAATTATTTTGTCAAATTGCAGTCACGAAATACGTAAAAAATGTTATCGAAAATATTAAATAAAGCACTTTTGGAATAAATAACACGAAACTGAATTACACAAAAAACACGAAAAATTACACACGCAATGATTTGTAACTTTTACAACAGAATGTACTTGAGAAATAACTCAACGTTCATTGGTTCATTCAAATTAGTTGGCATATTTGCCGCGTCCTTTCTCAGCTTGGTGGAGCTGTATGTACCTATAATGATAACCAAGGTACCATTTAGCTTCATTGGTGGTTTCAATATTTTTTTAAGTACAAAAATAATCAAATTTCCTCATTTACATGCCATTATCTTTAATAAATAGATTAATTGAAAGTGTTACTATAGTTATATGTGGATACCTGGGGAATGATTTTTTTTCTTGGGGTGGGGGAGGTAGTGAACGTGTTACAGACCAATTCGATACACGAGAGTCCATGGGTCATATTTTCCAAAATATTGTTCCCACTGACGATTTTTGCGTGTTTAAATTAACCCATTAAGTCCCAGGATTATGTATAACTTATGCGTTTACTGTACTCATATGACGACACCGGGCTTTAATGGGTTTTAATGTCAAAGCTAAGTTACTAAGTAACACGTTCCACTAATTTTATTAATACTAACAATAAATAATAAATAGAAATAAATTGAACACATAATTTATTACTTAAAAAATTGAAGTAAATGTTGTATCACTGATTACTTACAAACTTTAAAGTAGCTTTGCTCGGTAATGAACATTTATAAATTGGAACGGGATTCTCATGAAAATCATCCATACTAGCACCTCTGACATCTTTACAGGCATCTTCCAAGTCTTTCTTTACTTTTGCATATTTTTTTCTGAAATAAAAAAAAATAATTACAAAAATATTTTAAACATTTATCAATAAAAGTCTAGTTCTACTCACAATTAAGAAAGTTTACTAAAAGTGCACAATATAAATTATAAAAAAAAGAAAAAATATTTATACAATAATAATGTATTTCACGAGTATTGTAATATTTTGATTGTTAACATGTTGAAAATAATATTAATTAATGAAATAAATTATTAATTTTTTAAAAAATTCAAGTCGGTCCCCTTATTATTATTATATTTTTGTATGCAATAATAATATCGTATTATAAGATTTTTAGTCGGGTCTGTAATATTTTTAAAATATTTTCCAACGTTTCGGGCTGTTTACATTTGGCCCATATTCAAGGCTAAAAAAGAAATTATTGAATATATACTTGACTAAAAATCTTATAATTATATAAAACGGTTAACTAAAATACAAAAATATAATAATATCGTAAGTTTACTAACTAGAAATTTTTAAAATATTGATTTTTAATTAATGAAACATTTTTTATTCATGTGTTTGACGTCTTTCAAAATTGTTAAAATAGTGAATAACATAGAAGAAGTTGTTTTAAGCAGTGCAAGGTATTTTTTACGATAGTTTGGTGTTCCAAAATTGTGCAGTGGCTTAGAATCCACGGTAAGCAGTAGGTTCTATTTGTGGACACTTGTTCCAAATTATTGAACGAAACCCATTATTAGTAATTGAAATTTAAATCAAATAGGCGTAGAAAAATAAAAACAGATTTAGCTTTAACAAATTGTTTAACATTTATTTGATCTATTAAAATTAAAATAGCATCTACATAACTTGCATTATTTTAGCTGTACAACAAAATTTAAAAATATATTAAGTAAACGCTTTGTTGTTAAAATAAATAATTCACATTGTATATTTTACAATTATTTAAAAAATTCTTCAATTTCTGGTAGAGGTAATATGTATTATGAAGTAAAAATACTATCCCTGCAAAAAAGAAACTAATTTGTAAATCATAAAATTAGATAGCGGAAATAAGAAAACAGGAAATATATGTGGTTATTGTATCAAATGTTAAGCTATAAATACATACTTTTTAAATCTAAAGTGAAAGAGAATTTCACCGTAAAGAATTTTCAACAGTACAAAGCAGAAATAAATGTTTAAAGACTAAAATATGCACTACCATTCCCAAGATTATAACTAACAACTGTACACAACAATACTTTTAAAAATACAGCACACACTAAACCAAACACTGTCATATACTACATACAATGAATATGTTCATTGAATCAATGAATTTCAACTAATGAACAAAAATTCAATGTATTTATGAAAATTTCGTAGTATTAATAAAAATACGTTCGATAAATTGGAATTTTAACTTGTTAAAATATATAGTATAATAATAATTATTCTTTTTAAAATTAAGCAAGTTAATTGATTTACTTAAATGAATTAAATAAATAAAGGTGAAACGATCGTATATGATTACTTATATGTACGAATATTTAGTAACTTGAATTCCTTTTTTTTTCATTTAGGTAAGGCAATTAACTCAATTAATTTTAAAAGAATAATTATACTAAAAACAGGTTCTTTGAATTTATTAAATTTTTCATTGTATTTATGAAGCTTGATAAAATCAAGGAATTTCAACCATAGAACCTAGGTTTATTGATATTAAGAATATAAAGGCCAGTAAAGCCCGAGTCAAAGTTCAGTCTTCAGTCAATATACTTGGCTAGACGCTAAACTGAAGGGTAACCCTGGGTTAACTCTGACTCGAGCTTTATACAACTTACCCATAGTTTTTTCAGTGTAAAAAAGGCAATAAAAATAACTCGTTAAAATTATCAGCAAACAAATTTTTAAAATTCAATTTTAACTGAATTGGAAGATTTAAAGAAAAATTGTGGAAAGTATTTTCGTTTAATTAATAAATCTCATATTACCAAATTTTGGACAATTTCGCCGTTTATTACAAGGAATCCAGATACGCTAAAGTTGAATGCATTTTAGATGTAAATTAATATATTATTTACGTTAATTAAATTTAAGTTTGGTTTGAGAAATATATTATTTAAAAATTAATTTGTTTGGTTCCAAATTGAATTATTATGTTTAAATACAACTGTTTTGAGAAATTGGTCATTATAATCTACCAAGTAGATGTATTTCAGAAAAACAATTAGTTGATGTAAATTAGGATGTTTAGAAGAAATAGTTTATAGTTTATATTTTTTTGGTATATGGATTCTCAAGGAGGTCCAGAATAAAGATCCGAAAAGAAACATCCCTTTATGCGAAAAACCACCCTAAATGGAGATTCTTTCATTTTGGGAACTGATTTACCTTCCAAATCAACAGTCGTATGAAGCAAAGAATGAGAAATAAAATATTTTCATTAAATTCTGCTTAAAGTGTTACATTCTCCGTTGGTCTCATTCTTACCCAACTCTTGCAAACAACGAGATTAAGTCATAATAAACCTCTAAAAGCTGTCTATCTAGTCGGAAATAAATTATATTGTTTTAAAATTTGGTATATGGACTGTTGAGTACCGTAAAATCGATTTACAATTACAAATTACTAAAAAAAACAATATTTTGTGTATTCAATGCCTTGTGCCGGTCAACTATACCAATTTAAATAATCAAAATGTGTCCAATTTTCTTACACTAATTTGGAACTTCGTGAAATGTAAACGATAGCGCGCATTATCCAAATCGAAAGGCAAACATTTGGTACGAAAAGTGCAAAAGCTCCCAGTCCAAATACGGCCTTCGAGTATGTATACCAAAAATATAAACCCTTTTATAATGTATTTCTTAGACTAAATGGTAGATTGTAAAACATAATGATAGATCAAATTGGTAGATCAACTATAATATAATTTTACAATTTATCAGGTTAAGGTCAACAATTTGTTTTAATTTGGAAATTTCAAAAATTTTTAATCAAAAAAGTTTATTGTAAAACATGCTCAAATAAAAAAAAATAAAAAATACATGCAGTTCTTAATAAAGTCTTAGTTTCTGTGCTGTTGTTAAAGAAGAAGCGGCTTGCCCTAAAGTGCTCAAGTGTTTTCGTCTAAAACCAAAAACAACCGCGTTTTAAAAATTATTAAAAGGAAAAATGAAAGACATTTCATTATAAGTAGATAAATATACAGTAAATGTGTATTTAAAATTCACGAACCGCCACTGAGTCAAAGTTAAAATAAATTATTTGTAAGAATTTGTTTTACTCTAAAAATGAGATATAAATACATTTTGGCGTACTGTTTCGGAATCTTTTGTAGTTTTTTGTTCAATATTTTTGAAATTCTAAATAACTTAAATAACGTTTATGAGCATATTATGCAATTTACGTAACTATATAAAACCGCCGATATAATTATTGGTTAAAATATCTCCTATTATTAAAATTGTTTCCTACTAATTATTTTTGCTATAAAAATGATAGTTTCTATAAAGTTGACCGTCAATCCGCTCCTACAAATATGGATAAAATACACATGACGAAAATTTTCAAACTAAACTGTATTTTCTAACATAAAAGTTCAAGATGCCAATGTATAGTAAAAAATAATTTTCAAATTAAAAATTCAAACAATTGCTATTTATTGAGAGGAGAACCAACACCAAAATTAATTCATTAGAAATAGAAAATTATGAAAGTACAGAAAAATTTTGTGGTTTTGTCCTCATTTAGATCCATTCACTGGCACTAAAAAATATAAAATAAGGATTCTTTGCAAAATTTTGATGAAGTTATTATTCCTCAATTAGACTAGTAATTTTTTTGCATTGGTTTACTCAAAAATTCGTCCTTTCAACCAAATTAGTCTCAGACAATTGTAAAATAGAATACTCTACATAGGTTTCTGCAGAATAAAGAAGTTATTCAGATTATGAAATGAATGTGCATCAAAAGTCTATCCATATTTGTAGAAAGTAATTATTCAACAATTAAGAATGTAAATGGTACACAACAGATATCAATATTTTAATGACTTTCTATTTACAAAATACTTTCAATGCTAATGCAAGAATACAATATCCAATTCTGAACAAGTTTCTGTTCCCAGTTCCTCATGCCCTTTTTGAATAAAAAAATGAAATTTTGAGAAGAGTTATTACAATACACGTGAATAATAATGTAGCATACTTTTTCGATTATTTTTAAATGTATATGCCAATCAGTTATTGTAGCTCACCTGAACATACGAAAACTGCTTGATAACCTTGGAATGAGGGTACCATCACTGGAAATTAAGTGTAAGAAGCTATGCAGTGTATTCTAAAGGCTAATTAAGTTCTAACAAAGCTAGAAGTGATGGCATCTTTAAAACCACTAAAATTGTAATTCTACAGCAAGAGTAGAACCATGTAAATCTGAGCGATAATTTTAGGCACTAAAATGCAACGTAAAATTTTATCTAATTTCCAATTATTTAACACCAAACCATTATGTATTTACAGTAACAAAATACTTCATTAGTTACAAAAAGCTACCAAATACCTGCATGCTAAAGAGATATTAAAAAAAATAGTTATCCTTACCTCACAAATTTGTCGTTCTCTTCATTCATTTTATCTGCATCTTTACTTTTATATAGCATAAATTGTTCCAAAATGTTCTGATTTTCTTCCTGCAATGCGTACAAAATACATTAATGAATAAATTATAGAAATTATAGTTCTATAATTTTACTGCAAAAATGCCTTATTTTGGCTCATTGCCTTGCATTAAATCACATCATGGATCACCTGTCTATATTTAGAAGTGTTATGAAACTTGAAAAAATTAATATCAGAAAAGCAACTTGATAAATATGGCATATAGACATGCTTCGTCAAGTGCCTCATTATTCTTTATCGAAAATGAAACTTTTTTCAAATACTTAATCATTTCTTGACCTTTTAAGTCCATTAAATGTCTGTTTACTAAACTCGATTCAACTAATTTCTCAAATTTTACCACGAGTTTACTTTATAATTATCCACGCAACTGCTATTAAAGCTGCAAATTGTACATTTAATTGCATAGTTTAGTAAAAGCATGATAAAAAAATGTATAATTGCCCATTGAATAAAAATTAACACAATATATCCCAATTGCACTGTGGTACAGTTAGGTACCTAACAAGATATGCAAATATTTTAGTTCTCTTAGCTAAACGACGTCCTAAATTACATGCAGGATGTCCTTTTTTAATCAGAATTTTGTGACGTAGGTGCACATTATTTGATCCCAACTGTATCGACTTATCATCGAGGTGCATATAAAGCATGTAATTTTGTATCGAGATTGATTTTCTCGCATGCATATAAAATCAAAAAACATACCTGCGTTTTTCGTAATTTTTCTTCGAGTATTGTAAAAACTAATTGCAAACCCTGATGCTCATCACGAATTGTTTGATTTATATTTTCTAATTCCTTACTACTATTTTGATACATACGAGTTTCAGCACGCAACATGGTTACGGTAGCTTCATATTCTGCGATACTAAATTAGAAAATCAAACAATCCCGTTACTTACTTTTAAAGTCATAGATCGTGATTAAAATACTTTACCTAACATCCTTCGCCATTAACAGTTTATCCTTTTCTTGGACCTTAACATTGAGATCGATAATTTGTTGTGCATTTTCTCCTTTTCTCTTATGTAATTCTGTAAGTTCTTCTTGCCGCATAAGTAATTTTGATTCCAGCTGTTGAATTCTCTCATTTAATCGAGTATCGTTTGTAGTTGCAGATGTACTGGTATTGGTTAAACCTCCGAGACGAAGTTTTTCATTTTGAAGAGATAATTGTAAGTTTTCGTTACGAAGGGCAGCAGAAGATTCAAATAATTTATTTTCTAAAAAATTTCAAGATTATATAGATTCAAAAACTACTCAATTGCAAATTACTCACGAGAAGCTACCAGATCCTGAAAAAAATCTGTTTGAATCTTATTTCTGCGTTGTAGTTGTTTAAATATATCACTTTTCCATTTGTTTTCGTCCATTATTCGCAATTAATTTAAACTATTCCGTGCACTAAGTTACTTTAATATCGTTTACTGCGTAATATTGTTATTTGGAAAGAAGCATTAAAATTTTACTGAGATAAGTGCCACAATTAAAGTTGTAAATCTTAAAAGATGAGTTATAAAAAAGTTAGGTTAGATAAAACTGGATCAGATCCTTACAATTGGATCCGTCTACACTGCGCAAAAAACAAACCGATGTACACTGATCCTAACATGCGAGACGTTTTTATTTGCACTAATGCGCTTATTGGTTGATTTTTCAGTTGATTTTCAATTTCAAATTTCAAAATTGTGAAAACAATTTCAAATTTTTAGTACAAATTTTATTACTTTATTGTGAAAAATTTGTACTAAAAGTTGGAAATTGCTTCTATAAAAAAAATGGCTATATGGGACATTGCATAACTTTCCCCATTCTATTTAGGATTAATAGTATATTACTATACAACGTCGGTGGTAGAATTGATTTACCTTCTTGTAACTTCGTGTCTCGATTTACAATAAATTCATTTGAGACGGTACCTAAATCAACTAGTACCGCCCGAGTTTTGGTAAGATATTATGTTAGCTACTACTTAAGTAAATTGACAATAAAAATAAAAACACAAATTTGACGCAATTACATTTAAAAACAGACATAATTAAAATGTTTATTTTCATAATATGGCAAATAAAAATCTACACAGTTTATTTATCTTGTAAGGTGATAACCCTTGTATCACGATTACGTGATTAATTCCTATTAATACACTGAAAAAAAGGTGGCATTATATCAATGAAAACGTTCATGAAACTGATGAAAATTCATAATTTTTGAGTAACTCGCGTATGACTCATCGCAATATTTACAAAACGTGTGTCTTATGCCCGTACTAATAGTCGAGAATTGATCTCGATTCCGGAATTAATTCTAGAATTGTTTGAAGTTGCTATAACTCCGCCTTCGATACGATTCGAGAATTGTTTCTATGATCTACCGGTTAGCCTGGTTTATTTGAACAATCCCGGAGTCGTTGCTTGACATTTGACGCATGCATATTATCAACTGTTTAAGGTTAGGTTATACTATTATTAATATAAATTAATACAAAACAACGTTCGTAACCTGAAGTATAATATTTTAACCAACTAAACTTGAGTGCTACCAAATATAACTAGAAATCACTGAAATATTAACAATTCTAGAATTAATTGACGGCTTTACCGAAACTACCCGAATCCTCTACTATTAGTAGTGTCAGGATTGTTAGTCGATTCTAGAATTGATGAAACCAGAATTAATTCTAGAATCAATTCTCGACTATTAGTACGGGCATTAGAGTTCTTTATGTAATTGAGAGATTTAACCTCACAATGTTGTTTATAAATTCCAACTGTCAAGTTGAAGTTAAAAAGTTAAGGGAGTGACTAGCTCCACGTAATTTGGTACTTGCGCAGTTGCGTCTCTTTTGTACTTGGACAAAATTCGAATAATTTTCAATCGTATTTAAAATATCAAATTTTATTTCCGCGCAAGTTGGCGCATACTCAGTTTCACCAGATTATTAATTTGTGTTTATCAGTGTTAATTTATTAATTGTTATTGGTTCCTTGCTGGTTTGGTTTTGAATATGTAAATTTGCTTAACAGATAGTAAATTATTATTTATTTCTTAGCATTCACCATCAGGTTATTGAAAATTTTTACCTCTAACCTGACTTTTATCAAAACCAAAACAAATCTTGAAGACGAACGGAGGAAGTTGTAAATTCAAAAACTTTGACGATTTTTTACAATAAATTATTATCTACTAATTATGTAAGTTTTTAACTTTTCTAATAAATTTTTTTTAATGTAATTTAATTTCTTAGCAACTTTTTAAACAGCTTCCACATAATCGGAAACTTCTTGGTGACATTTATACAAACAAGTTATTGCAAATGAAAGTTAATAAACATATTATGCTACGTGCTGATTTAGAGAACCGGCTTGATAAATGCATCACATCGAAGGACGTTAGAAACCTGCAACAAATGGGAAGAGAAGGAAGAAAACTGTATGTAACAAAAGATAATCTAATTTTGGCAAGTTGCATTTTTAAAAATTAACTTACTTATTTTGATTTAATTTTACAGGCATTTCTTCGCTGTCAGCATGCCCGGAGTTCATCTGCATAGATGCAACTTATAAATTATTTCTCTCACCATTACCATCTACATTTAAAATAAGATAGAGAGATGGTTCGATGTTCAATAATTTATAAGTTGCATCTATGCAGATGAACTCCGGGCATGCTGACAGCGAAGAAATCATTAAACATCGTCGTTGTCCAGTAACAGGTGAGAGCCTGCGCCTGCAAAATTAAATCAAAATAAGTAAGTTAATTTTTAAAAATGCAACTTGCCCAAATTAGATTATGTTTTGTTACATACAGCTTGAATGTTGTTTTTTTCCCTTCTCTTTCCATTTGTTGCAGGTTTTTAACATCCTTCGATGTGATGCATTTATCAAGCCGGTTCTCTAAATCAGCACGTAGCATAATATGTTTATTAACTTTCATTTGCAATAACTTGTTTGTATAAATGTCACCAAGAAGTTTCCGATTATGTGGAAGCTGTTTAAAAAGTTGCTAAGAAATTAAATTACATTAAAAAAAATTTATTAGAAAAGTTAAAAACTTACATAATTAGTAGATAATAATTTATTGTAAAAAATCGTCAAAGTTTTTGAATTTACAACTTCCTCCGTTCGTCTTCAAGATTTGTTTTGGTTTTGATAAAAGTCAGGTTAGAGGTAAAAATTTTCAATAACCTGATGGTGAATGCTAAGAAATAAATAATAATTTACTATCTGTTAAGCAAATTTACATATTCAAAACCAAACCAGCAAGGAACCAATAACAATTAATAAATTAACACTGATAAACACAAATTAATAATCTGGTGAAACTGAGTATGCGCCAACTTGCGCGGAAATAAAATTTGATATTTTAAATACGATTGAAAATTATTCGAATTTTGTCCAAGTACAAAAGAGACGTAACTGCGCAAGTACCAAATTACGTGGAGCTAGTCACTCCCAAAAGTTAAAAGTAAACTTTAATAAACATTGTACGTTGTAAATCGTGTTTATTTTGAATGATGAAAAACTTTTTAATGCGTATTAAATGTATTTGAAAACTTTAATAAGCATTCGTAATATCAAAAGTTCATTCAACTTAACAGTTGGAATTTATAAACAACATTGTGAGGTTAGATCTCTCAATTACATAAAGAACTCTAAGACACACGTTTTGTAAATATTGCGATGAGTCATATGCGAGTTAAAAAAAATTTGACTATACATTAGGTTCAGAAACAAATTCATCACAATGATGCAAATATTCATTAATTTTATGAACAGAAATTGATGAAATGGCATTAATTGTATTGATGTAAGCATTCATCAAACCACAAACTTATTTGATGATTCATTATCATGATGAATTTTACTTAATGATCGATGTTCTTCAATATGATGTACCAAATTTTTTTCAGTGTAGAATACGCTCTCTAGTACATTGTCGAGTTATGACTCATAGCTAACGTTAATCCGAGGCTATAGTTTGCTATCATTGCATATTCCAAGTCTATAATATTTCTCTAGACTAATGTTTTGCGGGTTGCAAAATAATAAGCAAGAGCAATTAATAAGGGTATATGTAAACTGCCCTTATCTGCCAGGTAGATTTCCAAAAAGCATGTAAACTGCCCTCCGAGCCAAAACGTCACCACTTAAGCTCATGGACTTAAGCTCACCTGTAAACTGCCCTTCAATGTTAAAATGGATGAGGAGAGTTTACATGCAGGATCAAACCAAGAAATTGTAATTACCGTTGACAACTCAGGACCGTACACAGGATTTCTTTGCGGACGGTATTTTTGTGGACCCGTTTTTGTTGAGCCATCCAGATTCATGATCTTGCATATCATTTTCCCACCTAATATAATATATTTAGTGAAAAACTTAAAACCTAAATATTTTTAAGTTAATATTTTCGCTCGAAAAGGGGGGGGGGGCGTTGAACCTGTGTGATGGAAATTTCCCCAATTGGAAATTGGCGATTCATGAAACAATACAATTTTATTTGAAAAATTACAAAATAATAACCTATTTATTTAATTAAAAAAAACTCTTTCATTGAGGGCTACTGAAACAGGAGACTGCTTTAACAAATTCCAATCGCGATATTTCCTTTATGTTGTATTTTTGCAACAGTTCCGCAATAATTTTTTGCTTCACTTTAGAATTGCTGTTATGTGGAGTTGGATTGGCAATACTGTTTAAAGCAACGTAAACTTTGTGTTGTTCTTGTTTAAGAGCATCTACAAATTTGTCAATATTAGGGTGAGATGGTGAGAAGAATTAAAATTGAGTTTAAATGCGGCATGAAATGATTCACAACAATTAGTTGTTGAAATCAAATCCGCAGATGCCTTAACCCATACATAGCCATACAAACGTTAGAGCATACGTTTGACACAAAATTCACCCAAAAATTTGATACTGTGGGGGGGGGGTTACGCTCGTGTTTACGCCCCCCAGTAATTGTTTGCGAATAACTCCGCGACCTTTGAGACTCAAACGAAAATAATGGAAGCTCATTTAGGCCCTAAACGATGCTCTAACGTTTGACCTCAAATTCACCTGAAAATTCGATACGATCATGTCTACGGCCCCCAAAAGATTTTTTGCGAATAACTCCGCGACCTTTGAAACTCAAACAAAAATAATGGAAGCTCATTCAGGCTCAAACGATGCTATAACGTTTGACACCATTTTTATAAAAAAATTCGAAACTGGGGGGGGGGGGGCACTGACATGCACCTGTTTACATGCAGGATCAAATCAAGAAATTGTAATTACCTTTGATAACTCAGGACTGTACGCAGAATTTTTTTGCGGACAGTGTTTTTGTTGAGCCATCCAGATTCATGACATTTGTAGTGCTTCTAACTTTTAACGTTCGGGGACCGAAATCTTACTCACACCTCCTCGGGGTGGTCCCTGGTAAGTTGCGGAGGACCCTCAAAAATTGGGCGCGAACCCCAGTGGATGGGGGAAATCCGCAAGGCTGACGTGAGAGGTAACATCAAGGAGACGAACACCAGTCTCCCCCAACGCCAAGCTGAGGGATGTCGACCCGACAGCGGTGTAGACCGCGCAGACCAGGTCAAGACTCTGCTCATCAGGGTGCAAAGAGACGAGCCTCGCGGGCCACTACTTAGTGGCTCCCAATACGCATCAGTACACAGCGATTCGGGTGATGACGGGAGGCCGTAGAAAAAACGACAAGTTGAAGACCATCGCAGACGACAGCGGAAGTGATGCCGAGAAGGTAAATCCCGCTGCTCGTCGGGGAGGGGGTTTTAGTGAGTAAAAATCTCACACTACCATCCCAGATTGGGGTGGTGCCTATGAAGGTTTCCCTCTTCCCTGCATTAAAAAAAAAACATTTAACGTTCAACTTGCGAAAAAAAAATCATTTTCTAACACTAAGCTAAGCTCGACCCGACCAATACACCTCTGAGCGGCCCATTTACCTTTACGCGCAGCATTGATGAAAAACGGATGGAGATTTTTCTGATGCTTCTAATATTCCTCTTGCGAAACAAAATCGTTTCCTAACAATAACCTAAGCTCGTCTTGAGCTGAGTCTCTTCCCCAGTAGTTTTTCGCGAATAACTCCACGACCTTTGAGACTCAAACGAAAATAATGGAAGCTAATTCAGGCTCAAATGATACTCTAACGTTTGACTCCATTTTTATAAAAAATTCGAAACTGGGGGGGGGGGGGGGGCACTGACATGCAGGATCAAACCCAGAAATTGTAATTACCGTTGACAGCTCAGGACTGAACGCAGAATTTCTTTGCGGACGGGTTTTTGTTGAGCCATCCAGATTCATGACATTTCTGGTGCTTCTAACTTTTAACGTTCAACTTGCGAAAAAAAATCATTTTCTAACACAAATCTAATAAGCTCGACCCGGCCGATACACCTCTGAGCGGACGATTTACCTTTTCGTGCAGCAGGTAATTTAATTTAAATTATAATGTCCCCATAATGTATCACACGTAAAGTAAACGATGAAGTTCTGAGGTGAAATTAGCGATTTTCACTCGGTCACTACCCTCTACAACCCCTCGTCTAAACCGGCCCTGTCTATTTAATAAGCCGTTCTTAAATTCTAATTGATATAATCTCCTACTTAGGTATAAGTAGGGATTATACAGTCCGAGGGCAGTTTACATGCCTACATATAAACCAAAATTGAAGAAAATACAAAAAGGTAATTTTGGAGGGCAGTTTACATTACCCCATTAATAAGTACTTTTAGTTTCTCCGTAGAGTTTTTACTTACCAAACTATTATTAATTTTTGAGCAACAAGAAAATGTAATACGTATAATAATGCGCCATAAAGTTATCTTCTAGCTTCTACATAGTTATGTACATATTTTCAACAACGTAGTCGTGAAATGGAATCGAAATTAACAAGAAAAGATTTCCTACACGAGCCCATTAAAAGATTTAAATAAATTTATAATTTCAAGGTCATCAAAATCTAGAATAAGTTCTGGAAGAAAACGCAAGCGTACCCGCGAGGTGGTCGCACAAGCAAATTCTATTAATTTCCCAATTATTATCACCTAATAAAACTACACGAATACGCAAAAAAGCCACTTGACCTTGGGGATTTAGAAAAACTGCTTAATCCTTCTGTTGCCGACAGAAAGGGCGCAACGCGGTTAGTGTTTGGATTTGTGATAGCATGGGAACACCGTGTGCCATTGCCCACTTTTTGCATTATTCAGTTCATAAAAATTGTGGATGTGGTCCTGCAACAATTCTTCTTCTTCTTGTGCCTTTCCAGGTTTAGGCGCATTTGCCTGTTCCGGCTTCACCAACGTTTCCTCGGTCTACCAACGCTTCTTCTTCCTCTAGGGCTGTATTGAATTGCTTGTTTTTGGATTCTGCTGTTTTGCTTTCGTGTTAAGCGTTTCTTCAAGTTTTCTTTATATCCCTGGGTCTTTTCCACAATTGAGTACATGTTTAGTTCTTTCCTTATGTCATCATTTCTGATTCAGTCTTCTCATGTACATCCTTTAACTTTACTTTTTTACAGACTTTAACAGACATTGTATAGAATGATTTAATGAATGAGAATGATCAATCGATTGTTTCATGTAAAGTAAAGTTGGTTATGATAGTGTAGAGCAACAGGAAAGTTCGGCTTACCGAATGTTTATAGGTTCAAGAGCCATAAAAAAGATATTTGAATGTGGACACTAATGCTATTGTTCAATTATATTGGAGCAGGAAACATGTGAAATTAAAAATAAAATTGTTTGGATTCAACTTATGAAGTCAATTAGGAATTAATAACAAATTAAAGTTGAAAGTGTAAAATAAAATAAAGTGACGGGTTCTAATTGACTAAGTTTTGTAAAACCTAAATTTAATAAAAATGATTAGACAAGAATTTTTGCAATTTGAGTCGAAGGTCGGCGCATGGTGATAATAATAGAAGAGCACAATTAAAAACGTCGTGCGGTGAAGTCGCAGGAAAATGGTGCACGAAAGTTATAAAAAATTTAAATTGATTTTATGGATCCCAGAAATAAAGAAGAAGTTAGAAAGTGTAAATACGATGGCACCTGTATAAATTATACGACGTATAATATTGGTGCTGCAGATCGGCAGCGCATCGATGCTTTCGAGATGTGGTGCTGGCGGAAAATGCTTAGAGTCTCTTGGACTGAACATAGAACCAACGTATCCATACTAGCTGAAATAAAACCTAAACAGCGGTTGTCTACAGCTGTCTATGGCACCATTCTCAGATTCTTTGGCCACATTACTCGAAGCGACAAGTTAGAAAAACTGATGGTTCAGGGAAAACCTGAAGGCAAGAGAAGGCGCGGTAGATCCCCTAAGCGCTGGTTAGATACCGTTGAGGTGCTCCTGGACACAGACGTTGAGCATGCCGTCCGATCAACATCTGATAGGGAGGAATGGCGCAGGACAATACGGCGGGTTACGGCTCGGTTAGACAGCATGGCATAATCACTACGCGTCTGTCAAGACGGATAGACTGGAGGAGGAATATTGGATTGGTAATTAATAAATAAAATACCGAATAAATTTGATGTATTGGATAATTTGCATCAGTCCATTGGTATGAAGAATGGCCGCCTGCGATATCCTTTTTTAGAAGTGGTAATCGATTGTATTGATTTTTATGGACAAATTTAATTATGCGAAGGGCATCAAAGGGTTTCACGGATTCAAATTGATGATGCTCTGCTTACACCTTCAAGACCACACTGACGAGTCGACTGCTTGGCTTGCAATAAACACAATAACCAGGTTATGTTGAAAAACAGCTTTGCTGAACATATACTTTTTAATGCAACATATTAAACTTGTAAATATTTTATATTAGCATTAATAAACTATTATTATTATTATTATCACCGGGTTGGACTATAATATGTATAATGGTAGCGTCTCCACAGGGCAGGATCCAGGAAATTTAGTAACATGGTTAAATTGAGACTGGTGAGTTAAATTTGTGAAACATTTAATAATAATTTCGCGTGTGTCGAACATTAAAAACTTTAATAATAAAAAAATATATAAACATTTAAATATTCAAATTGCATTAAATATTGGGGGTTATTTGTTGTATTGCTGTAGGTTTTTTTATATGTTTTTTGTGTTTTAAGGATGTCCACATCCAGGTAATTATAATTGTATTATTCAGAAATTTCTTGTTGTTGCTTGGATTTAAATAAATGCAAAGGTTTAGATTGGTTGAGTGTTTTCATTTATATAAAAAGAATTAGAATTAATAATTTTAAAATTTATCTATAATGCTTCGGGCAGTTTAATACTGGGTGGCTCAGTTCTCCGAACCTCCAACGGCAACCTGAGATATAATAAGATTTGGGGTCTCATAGCTCTTGAGTATAGTCCGGAAGTTAGGTTCTATGGTCCAGGGGAGAACATAGCAGTATAAATATATACTATATGTATTGCTATGACCTCCCTTATATTAAAATTAGACACGTCTTTAAGTTGGGCGCCACATTCAAATGAATGAAAAATATAAAAAAATGTAAATGTTAGAATTCGCGTGCTAAAATTTAATTAGAGAGTTCACCACTTTGTCCCTCTTGTTTAGCTCAGTCTAAGGCTCTCTCAGAGTATTGCAGGTATTAAGATAGATTAGGGGATGTAGCTTATTAAGTTGAAAAGTTTTGTTCTTAAATGATAGAAAAATATTTAATGACTTTGATTAAAATTGCTTAATTGTTTTTACCAGATAAACGATCCACTTCTTTATTTGAATGATCTTTAAAATTTTGAGTGCTGACCTGTAAATGTTTGATAATAATAATGAAAGATTGCATTAATTTAGAAACGATTTTATATTAAAAAAAAATATCGCAAAGCGCAAATAATCAGTTTAACAAATTTGTACAGATGTCTTATCTGTTACCAGAATGTTTTACAATAATCAAAAATGTAAAATGGAGATCCTTTTCTTCTCTTGCTTCTTCTAAATGCTTAAATAAATTTAAGTCTTTCCGTTGTCTAAACGGGTTAAATGTTTTTAATTTGAAATGGTTGCTTTTGGCAAAGAAAATAAAATAATAATAATGTTTTGTTAATGAAATATTTATAAAATAGGGTAGCCGAAAATTCACTTTTTACAGTCTTTTCCCAGCATCCTGTACGTAAAATGCTGAAGGCGTAAAGCTAATAAAAATAATAAATGTTTTCAAATACCTTTGAATTTTATAATCCTGACTTTTATATAAGTCTGCGTAGAAAAACACTATCTTGATGAACACAAGCGCACTATGAGACACTTCCACGTCAGATGTTTTAGTTGATACGACGCGCTGAATCTTCTCTTCTTTGGATTGACTTGTTCTTATAGAAATTATCCAAATTTAACTTTCTAATTGTGTTATTCAACTAAATTGTGTTCCGGTAAGTAATTTTAAATTATATAATCCTCGGATATTTGAGAGTTGAGTTGATTATCAATACTTTTCATTTCTAGGAGACGCAACTAAGTTTGCCATCTTGGATTTTATCGATCAGATTGATGAATTTTTGGATCACGTTGCAATACGACCATCGAGTTCAAATATCAAAATTCAACTAACTTTTGCTTGCGCAAAATACCAATTTGAGCTGACTTCAACAATTTGTAAGTCAAATTTATTCCTTTTTGCGATTTTTACTTTAATGAAATTTCATGTAATTTCCAGAGTTGGTTCCATTATTGAAGAGATTACTTATACGATGCTTTCCAGTTGATTTCCATCACAGTAGTTGATTTGGTAGCCATTTGAAATAGTACATTTGACTATTTTCATTATCACTTTTCACTTATCAACCTTTAATGGATTTTCACCCTTATGTACCTTTTTACAAATTTTGGACCTGAATTTATGGTTATCACATACAATTAGATATAATAGAATTTTGGTTATAAACAGATTTTCATATAACAAGTTATTCACAGAGATTTATCAATTCAAAGTTTATAAACGTAAAGGTTATGTTTTTCAGATAACAAATTGTAACAAATTTCATCATTTCTAAGATAAAGCATCTTATTAGAAGATTTCGACTTGTTCACCTTCAAATTGAATGTATTTAGCAGGTTTTGATATAGCTTTCATATCTTTAAAGATCTCTTTAGGTCTACAATATCATAAATTGAGTTGGATGTGTTTATCTGTTAAATCTAAAGTTTGAAATTAGCTTAATTTTCTTAAATATAACAATTAATTCAGTTTTACAACCATTTGTGTTGTGTGGGGTCATTTTAAATCACAGCAGTATGTATTAAAAAGCGTGTCCAAAATTTTGTGCGCCAGCATTTGTTCGACAAACACTTAATCGACAGCATTTGTTCGACACGGAATTTTATTCGACATGCATTTGTTCGACTCAACATTTATGCGAATAAGCATTTGTTCGACATGGAATTTTATTGGACATGCATTTGTTCGACTCAACATTTATGCGAATAAGCATTTGCTCGGCATGGAATTTTATTCGACATGCATTTGTTCAACATTAAAAACAACAAATCTCCGCGTAAAGTTAAATCTGCCGCAAAGAGGCGGATCTGCCGCGAAGAGGTGGATCTGCCGTTAGGTTAGTGTTAGTTTTTGATATTTCTTTAGAAAACAAATTAAAAACAAGTAAATCTCCGCGTAAAGTTAAATCTGCCGCAAAGAGGTGGATCTTGAAACGCTATCCTTTCTCCCCGTTCCTAATGAGGGAACGGCCCAGAAAAGAAAACGCACCACGCAGAAGGTAAAACCCTCTACTTTTATTGCGTGGTAACCCTGATGGACTTGTAAACTAACTCGCTGTAGCTGGGAGCGAGGATCGTGAGTTCCACTCCGTGCAGTGCTGGAAATAATGTGAGGATACGCCTATCGTAGAAATAAAACAATATTTAAATTGACGATATTTAATAATAGCAAATCGACAAAACAAACGTGGCTGTGACGTGCTAAAAATGGAATGCACGTTAATGAATTGAACAAACGCCACGTCAAAGATACTACACAATTCGGGAAACCAGAAGGTAACCCCGCCAATACAAATGTTGGCTTCAATTGAATATAAAAAATATACCACCATAAACAAACATCAAGAATAAAAAAGATACTTTACCAGAGCTCAGGAAAGTTCACAAACTTAATGGTGACAAAGGTTCCTTGGATGGATAGGTGGTTGTGATTTTTGACACTATGGCTTCCCTCCTCGAATCCTCGAACGTATAGCACCGACGTGATGGCACGAACAGCAGGTTTCGGCAGGATGAACGTTGACGAAACTGCGCCCCTCAGTAGAATGTGTGATGGAATGGTACACTCAACAATCCAATGATAGTGAATGATGATCGTTCAACAAAATATTCGATCATCCAAAAAGACAACAAACTTGTTGACTGTCAAAATTAATATAAGTCGGATCACACCAAATGACAGTTGGCAACACTGCGTGTCAAACGTAGAAAAGTACAAAATGTGGTGGTGATAAAAAAATGATATATCCAGAACGGTAGAAATGGCTGTTAACGGTATCGCTACGCTTGATTTTCTTGATATCCGTCGTTACGGTGAAATAGTTATTTATGTACCAAGGGCGATATAGGTATGTTTATGCCGGCGGATGCAAGTTTCAGCCGAGGGCCCTCGGCCCGAGGTTGAAAGCAGTCAAGGGCATAACCTATATCGCCCGTGGTGCATATAACGTTTTATTTTTCACTTTGAATATTATATTATTTGTATATATCGAATATTTTCTATTGATATTTAGTAAATTGATAAGCTTAAATATCAATTTGTTTAAATAGACATGGGTAGCGTTGGTAATGTTTTTTTTTGTTTCAATTTGTTTATGAACTATATTGACATTTTGTAAAACGCAATTTTACATTTATTTAAAATGTAAGAAATTCCACAGATAATAGCTGAGAGAGCAGATTAAATGTTCCACATAATATTCAACTTCTGAATAAATTATAATATAAAAAATAAATACCATATTTTATATTTGACATAAGAACAGCTGTTTTCATTTCGCCCGCGCGGGCGAAATGGATCCATTATGCCCGCGCGGGCGAAATGGATATGTTTTCATGTTTCGTATCCAAGGCAAAATCAACAAATATATTCAAAGTGAACAATAAATACTATTACGCACGATATAAATTATCAACTGGCGATCGAAAATCGAATAACTAATCGATTACAAAAATCGAACCACAAAATATGTCGACTGCACCGTTAACTGCTCAGACCAAGACTGACTATATTGGCATGCGCGTGTCTAAATTCCGGTCATATCACGTTCGTTGTACATACGAAAGTGGCGCTAAATGTAAGAATTTGAATTTAATTAAATTCAAAATGTTGTGAAATTGAAAAAATTTTGTAACAATCTGCCGCGAAGAGGTGGATCTGCCGTTAGGTTATAGCGTTAGTAAACAAACAAACAAATCTCCGCGTAGATCTGCGCAAAGATCTTGATCCAGTAAGCCATGGATGGTGTACATTTGCTGGAACAGAGACGAAACCGTTTTGAAAGTTCCATCTGCATACCAATGATTAGAGTTCGCTAGAAGTTGTAGATTTCTTCTGGTGGAAAATATAACGACCCTATCTTCTACATTACCGGAATCGAACAACAAGAACGGTTCATTGTTTTCAGTTGTTTTGTACATTTCCGGAAATACGATTTCCCGTCGGGAATTGTGTGTTGTGCTTATAAATCCGCTCTATAATTATATCTAAAAAAGGTTACCTACGTCTTTCGTGTCATGTCGGCATGTCGAACAAATGCATGTCGAATAAAATTCCATGTCCAGAAAATGCGTATTCGCATAAATGTTAAGTCGAACAAATGCATGTCGAATAAAGTTCCGTGTCGAACAAATGCTGTGGATTAAGTGTTTGTCGAACAAATGCTGGCGCACAAAATTCCTAGAATCATTAAAAAGAGTATGCGATAGACTGCATCCTTGCCTTAATATCCCTTGATTAGTTCTGATTAATGTGGTTATTTCTTTTAGTAGTAGATGTTTTGGATATCCTCCCTTTAGTCACTATTTCCCATAGTTTCAATCTATTTATTCGGCAAATCGTGGGTCAAATGCATTTTCGTAATCTATGAAAGCTTGATGAGTCTTTAATTAAATTATCATCTTTTTGTATTATATGATTTACAGTGAAGACGTTGTCATCAGCGCAGGATCTCCCTTTTCTGAATCCTGCTTGTTCTTCCAATAAAAGAACAGCCGAGATAGCTTCAAGCAGTTCATTTATGATCTTACAAAATCTAATTTGCATGTGGAGTTCAGCAGACTTATCCCTCTATAGTTATTTGTGTTGTGTCTTTCTCCTTTTTTGGATATAGATATCACTTTTTCTTAGCACCATTCGTCTAGTATGCTATATCTTTTCCAACACATATTGAAAAGGTGTAATATTCGAAATTACACGAATTTACGAATAGATGACATCAATTCGGAATTGATGTTATCTATTCCTGTTGATTTTCTGTTCTTGGTTCTTTTTGAAGCTTTCTCCAGTTCATTAATATCTATAGGGTCTATTTCTGGGGTGTATGTTGTCTCTGATTCTTCTACATTTTCCGTTATTGGATTATACCACATCTCTTGTTAATATTTTATCCAATCTTCCTTCGTTATTGTATTTATGTTTGCTACGTCTTTCTCTGTTCTATTTAGGTGTTTCATTAATTAATATACAATTGTTTGTCAGCCATGTAATTCGTTTTCTACGTGACTTATAAAAGTATCCCACGAATCTTCACGTGCTTTCCTTGCAATATTTTTTGTTCTATTTCTTATAGTTTGGTAATGTTGTTTTGTTGTTTCTGAAGGGTCTTGCAGATATTTTTTGTAGGTTGTATGTTTTCTTTCAATTGCTTCTTTAATCTCTCCGTTCCATATTTGTAATCCTCTTTTTCTTTATTTCCTTTTGTTTTTCGTCCCCAGCGTTTCATAAGCTATTTGTATGATGCAAATTTTAGTGGTTTCCCATTAGACATTGATGTTTTCCGCTGTTGGTGTTTGTTATAATAAATGAAAGCTAAGAAAGAATCTCTGGTAAAGTGATATAATGAATGAACTGAAACAAGAATGTAAAAGAAGCAATACAAGAGCTTTCTACAAAAAAATGAATGTACAAAGAAGAATGAATAAAAGAAGATTCAGAGCGATAACGGATATGAACATGGTTACCTAGAGAATGACGAAGAAAAAATAAAAGAAATATGAGATTAAAGAGCGAGATGAGATAATCACGCAGAACTCGAGAGTGAAACGACGAGTGTGGCCTCAACATAACCCGAAGATAAACCGGCTCTCCACTCTTCAGGATCCTAAAGAGTAGAACTCCAAAGAGCAACGAACACCGTTGGTCGAATTTCAATATGTGCAAATCACCATAGATGGGAGTTACATAGCTGTATTTACGGATGTTAAACGCTAGTCGCAAGCAAGAGTTCTGAAAGAGCTGGAGCCTATAGCTGTAAGCTTGTGTCAGAAATCAATGGTAGACCGCAGAACAATAGTCAATCAAAGATAATATTGTGCTGTTCACAATAGATCACCTTAATTGAGGTGGAAGGAATCACTAAATTGCTATCTTAACGATAGCCACAAAATGTATTGAAATCTCACTGTTCTCGTAATGAACTCTTGTTATCAACAACCACAAAAATCAAATTTTAACAATCTTTATAGGTGTTGCTTTCCGATTTCATTCAATCTCAAACACCAAAATTATTCAGCAACCAATGAGATATTACTAAAACTAATACAATCTATTTATTTTAAAACTTATTACTAAACCTTAAATGCTATAGAAAATGAGGAATCACTCATCGACATCTTTAATTGGATTCAACTATCCTATATACTGTCGTGTTCTGTTTATCATAGGGGGTGGTCTGTCGTAGTTGGGTCAATTTCTGGTGAAATGCTCATGACGAAGTATTCAATTGATAGAGACCATTATGAAAATTAGATTTACACCTAGATTTTCTTAACTTCAGAAGGAACTGCTTGAATCACCTAATTTTGAAAAAGAATAACAAGCGTAGTTATTTTGTACACACAGGTATCTCAAAAATGTTGTGGAAGCAAAAGAGGGTTTGGTTGTTTTGTTTCATGAAAAATTTGGAATTAAATTAAAATAAATTTTTATTTGTAAAAGTGCAGGCATTGAAAATTAACATAATAATTGTGCGTTAAAGAATAGTGCGCGGACAGATAAACAATTTGGTGGGATGAACAAGAAGGAGGGAAGTCTCGTTCCGTACATGGAGACGGCAGGACGTAATTTTGGACTCTCTCTGTATGTCCGTAGAGAGAAAACGTCAATTTGAGAAAGTTGAATTTTGGAAATTGTTTTTGAATAATCGCTTATTAAGTTGTCAATGAAATGTTTATTGATGATTCAAGAAGTTAGAAGAAGAAGTGTAAAGTTTCGATTGATATTTTGAAATATTTGGAAAATTTTGGAGACCGCTAATAAATTTTTATGGTCACGTTTTGATGGTTCTGTTACTGATTATTGGAAGATTATTGAAGATTAACATTTTATAGACCTACCTGAGCGTTTATCATGAGAAACGAGGAAATTCAATTAGTCAGTAATTCTGTTTGGAATCTTCATTGTATGGAAATTGGATTCAATCGCAGAGTCATCTCCACTTCATTTGTTCCGCTAAGTGTTCTACACATCGATGGTGCACAACGATATAAACTTCGGTAAGCAATTGTGTCGGAAAAAAATTAATAACATTTAAAATAACCGAGTTCGCGCGTAAAAACTGTGGGGGATTATTAATTTTATTATTGATTGTTTTTGTAAAATTAATTTAATTCCAATTATTAAAAATCCATCTTTTGCTTTTGAAAGAATTATATTTGTTAATAAATAAATTACATTATTTGGTTTGCAAATAACTACGTTTTATTTCACTTAAATTTACAGCAGTGAAGTTAAAAGAGGAAAAATGTAAAGTACAATAAGTTTGTTGTCCCGTGTATTTTTACAAGGTTATTGAATTAGGATAACTTACATGAGCATTTAACAGATTCAAGAACCCACCTTTGACCCTGAATTAAAAGAGTTCTCATTGCTGGCCGGAGCGTTTTTTTTTAAATTAAGTGCCATCTCATTCTCCCGCTATAGAAATTAAATTTTGAAATTAAACAGTAGCGATACATGGCAATACATACAAAGTATGCCTCTTTATTTTGTGTGAATCTATATTTTATACTTTTTATTATTTTGTTTTGGCGAACACTTTTTTTTTGACAAGGGACCCTTTAAAACTAGAAATACCCCAAACCATAAATTAAGTACAAATCTTACATTGTAACGATCGAATCCTGAGAATTTGTAATAAAATTTGTTTACAAGTTTGAATTTATTATGAATTTTACGGGATAATTTTTTGAGTCTTTCTTTTCTAAAATTGATTTAATTTTTAATAAGAAATATTTTTTATTGGAAATTACGGTTTTGAAACTAGCCGTAACATATTACAGTAACCGAGCAGCTACTCATTCACAAGTTGTTGTGAGTTTTCTATGGTAACAATTTGCCAGGGACTCTTTTACAGGTTACTTCGCTATTGCTATAAAACTGCTATAAAGTTTGTTCAGATTGGTAACCTGCCAAGTTCTCAATTACAAGTTTTTTTGAATTAAATTAATTTTAATTAATTTAGATTTTTTTTAAATTCAGATTAAAAGAATAACTTTGACCATCTTAAATTTTTTTGTAACTCAATTATTAAGGTCAAATTCAATTTTAAATACGTCATGACGTTGGTCACAATCTTCGGACTTTTAATATTTGGATTTGGATAAAATTTGGATGGAAAAATTAACTTTTATATTTCAAAAATAAAATCCTGCGTAAATACTTGTTGACAGACATCTGTGACAGTTTGCTAACAGGAACCTGCGATAGTTTGATGCCAAGAACCTGTGAGATTTTGCTGGCATTTGTAGTCTCTGTGTGAATCCTCACATTGAATCCCGCGAAATCTGAGCTTTTAGTGTTGGGTAGTTCTCTGCTTATTAGTGGGGCTTTAAATACTGCGACATGTTCGGTGGTCATTGGTGGTGAGGTTATCGAAATGGTCGATTCCGCCCGGAGCTTGAGTCTTGCCTTGGATAGCGAGCGAGCTTGGCTTTCGACAGCATGTTGACCGTAAGCTGAGTTCATGCCGTTTTAAGTTAAGATCGCATTTTTACAATTACATTTTACAATTAAAATTGTATTAAAAATTATAACTTTCTTATACAATTAAAATTATCGTAGACCTCATGATTGAGGAATCTTCTTCTTCTTCAAGTGCCATATCCGGTCTCCCGGACGTTGGCGACCTCTCTCCTATGTATGTGTTGTGCGTTTGAAGTATTATCACACACATAGGGGACCTACTGCTTAACGCGGGCTCCGAACCGCGGGAAGTGTATACACTTCATTTCCAGAGAGGCTGTTCCAGGCAGATTACACCTCGGTGGTTTGCCATTGCCTTCCGAGGGGAGACGGTCAGAATAAAGTTTTACTGAGCCCGGAGTCGAAGCAGGCATTCAGCTTTAGCAGCAACGCACTTAACTGCTTTAGCTGACGACTGTCTTGAGGAATTGAGGAAAGATTGAGGAATCATGTTATCAAATCCGTTATAAAGTGAAATAAGATATGTTTTTATTCTAACAATAAAGTGTTGATAATGAATAAATTTTTGTGACTTATTGTAGTAACTTAGAAATCAGTGTTTAACACCCTTAATCCGGTGTAATAAAACTAAATAAACTTGTTATAATTATCCGGTGTTTTTTATGATGGTTTCCTTTTAAATAAAGTTTGACACACCCTAAAATCTCCGTAAGAACTCATGCCTAAAGATCGTTTATCCACCCGACGCTACTACCTGGAGAAGAGGACCATAACAAATACCAAGCTTAAAGCAACCTGTAAATGAGCACCTGCTAAGCGCCTGTAATAACAAGCTTATAACAACCTGTAAATTAGTTCCTACCAGGCGCCTGTAATAACAAGCTTATAGCAACCTGTAAATGAGTATCTGCCAGGCGCCTGTAATAACAAACTGACAGCAATAGCCAAGTAAATTGTAAACGCTGTCTGCCAGCTATCTTCAAGGTATCTGCCAAAAAATATAGATTTTACAGGTAATAGCCAGCACAAAATGTTACCTGCGTGAGCGTCGTCCGCATACGGGTACAACGAACAATCAGAATCAATTACTTACACAAGAGTAATATATATTATATTAAGATTTATATTAAGAGTAATATAATCGCTCTTTTGTATCATATAAATAGGAGTGGGGCAAGGATACTTCTCTGCGAAACTCTTCGAACTCCGCACCATCTCCCATATGTACCACTAGGGATCTTCCACCCAAATATGAGCCGAACCACCTGCAAAAACATTCATCGCAGTCGTAGTCATTGAGTTTGTCTAAAAGACTATGATGCCTTGGCCCTGGAGTAATCCAAGAGCACCAGTAGAGTGACCTCAGAACGGTCGATTGATGCTGTGACGTCCGATGTTAGGCGCAGCAGAGAGGTAGTGGTACTGTGATTCAGTCTAAAACCAGACTGCGCGGGTGAAAGAACCCTGTGAAACGCAAGGTGCTCATATAATGATCGCTTAGCGAACGACTCAATAATCTTCGTAATGGGGACAGTATGATGGAACAACTCTCAGAAAAGTTCTATGAACATGGGATGGAGTTCCACATGATGTTCACAGACTTACAGCAGGTCTTCGATACTTTAAGATGACGTATGCTAAGAATAATGAAAGAATTCAAAATCCCAGAGAAACTAATACTAGTTGGAAAACTCAAAAAGTACAGTCCGAGTTCAAGGAGAGACTGCAGAATTTGAAATAAACGCAGGAGTAAGACAGGGAAAATAGGAATAAAACATAATTATGTTAGAATGATTTATTTAAATGAAGAAAAAGTTATTTTTTTAAATTCTGAATCGGAATTTTCGCTACTGGGTGGGTTTTCTTGCTTAACTTAATATTTTTGTAGAAATGCTATTGCTGCCAAGAGGAGGTTCAACACTTCTGCGCTAAATGATTCCGCTGTTTTTTAAGAGATTTTTTCGAAAACTTGATGTTCTAGGATTTGATGCCAAGAGGAGTCTATTGAAAATATTTTCTAATGTCATTTCAAGGGAGCATTTCCTTGAAAATCCGTCTCTATTTAGCGCCTCCTCCGAAAGTTGTTTAATGGGCAAAACTGCGGACCCTATTACAGCGGATCAAGGTATTAAAATTGTATGTACAGTTGTCGGCATGTTACGATATATCAGTTATATTTTTCGGAAAATAACCAGGCTGTCGATATTACATAATCTTGAAACTTGGCTATATTTATGGTAAAACCGCTCGAAATAGTTTTCAAAATTGTCTTAAATCATTTGCTTATTATTGCTTTTAAAATAATTAACGCTAATTTATAGTTTTGAAAAAATAACATAGTTTATTTACAACTTATAATTATCTCAACACTAATATTATATTATAATCATTTAAACAGTATCCCTTAATGGTGAAAAAATTCTCACCCTAAATGTAAGAATCGGAAAGTAAGTTAACAATCACATCTTGACTATTAAAATTCACAATTTTCCATAAAAAATGTCCTTTTGACACAATTTTACTTTTTTTATAATGTATTTAATAATTTTACTAATTACAAATTTATATTATTAATTTATTACAGTATGCTTAAACAGAGTCCGCAGCAGTGGCTTGGTGTGATTGCTGGTTGAGTTACGATGCGGAAATTGTGGGTTCGAATAGAGAGCTTCATAAAATTTCTTAGCTGGCCCTCTGGTGAACATCAACACTCTGTGGATGAGAGCGAACGACGAGATACCGGATAAATCCTGTTATAGAAGGAGACAGTTGCACCTTTGCAAAAAATTGGCGGGCAGTATATTGCCAACATATTTGGCAATAGTTATTTTATTGTATTTTTGAGTCACCCTGGATATTTTACGATTATTACCCACAAACAAAAACAGGTTGTAACCAAATGCCGCAAATATGCGTAAGATTTTTTTGAATTTTATAATAGCTAAAGGGTTTTAATATATTTTAAACACTTTTAGGTGAGAAATGCAGAGGTCACTTTTATGTGTACTACTCGAATGTGCCAGAATTTTATTAAATGACAGAAAATGGCAAGTACGATCTTACTATTAGATTTGTTTTGCTAAATCACTTTAAAAACAGTGTTTTCTAAACGAATAAACAAGGATATTGTATAATTTGCGCTTGTATTACAAAATTATTGTCCCTATGCTTCATTTCGAAATGGAAAATCCTCGGTAGGTAGACTACGTGCCAAAGCTCAAAACTTATACAATGCGCGAAGGAGAGGCAAAGAGGGCGAAATACATACATATGAAATGCTACGTAAAAACATTAGCTTGGCGCGAAAATTTAAAAAATGTAAATAAGGCTAAAATAGCCTTAAAGAAGGCTGATTGTTATTTATATTATGAAATAATACTAATACCATTTAATAATAAAACGCGAAATTTGTGTAAAACTGTCAAAACGAAAGTAAACATTCAACGAATGTTTTCTAGTTGGGCTTTTTAGTATTTGAACGCGTTTTCGTTAATGCGCCGGTGAATGTATAAGTTTTGACCTTTGGCAGGAGCTCTAATAGATGTAAATGATCCTTGCGTTAAAAATGTCAAATGACAACTTTAAATATTTTTGATTTTGGCCAGCTTTTTCATGCATTTGCCCCAATGTGTGACGGTAATATTTAGGATGTACTGAGTTTACTGAAACAATTCTAACGGTTTTGACTGATTACAACGGGAAATATTCCACATCCTATTTAATTGTACTCCGGTATCACGTTCCGACTCGGTATCTCCTACATACAGGGTGTCCCCGTGACCGTGGAGAACCTTTGAGGTGGTGATAAAGGACACTTTTCTAAGACAAATTTTCAAATAAAATTTTTGTCCAAGTCCAAACCCTTGGGGGGTACCTCCCTTTAAAGCAATTTTTTGAATTTCTAATTTCAAACGGCCATAGCTTCGATATTATTGATTTTTTAAGGTTAATGGATTAGAACTTTTTTAAAGATAATTCGCTTGTCTACAAATTAGGTTATAACCCCTTATCGTCTAGAATCAACGGATTTCGAGTTATAAATTAAATTAAGGGAAAAAATGTTTAAAACATTCAGGTTTTTTTTTTAATTTTCTTGCGAACCCCGTATCTCTTAAACGAAACGTCTAAGAGAAAAACTAACGGCCCAAACCGGATAGGGAATTTAACGGGCTACAACTTTCGTCAAATAAATTTTTTTGGGCAACCAACCGTTTTCACAGAAACTCTGAAAATAATGAACAAGGTGCAGGTAAAAAAAATAAATTCACAAAATTAATTTAATAAATGCTCAAAATGAGATTTTTAGTAATTATGTGAATTTATATTTTTTACCTACACCTTGTTCATTATTTTCAGAGTTTATGTGAAAACGGTTGGTTGCCCAAAAAAATTTATTTGACGAAAGTTGTAGCCCGTTAAATTCCCTATCCGGTTTGGGCCGTTAGTTTTTCTCTTAGACGTTTCGTTTAAAGAGATACAGGGTTCGCAAGAAAATTAAAAAAAAAACCTGAATTTTTTAAACATTTTTTCCTTTAATTTAATTTATAACTCGAAATCCGTTGATTCGAGACGATAAGGGGTTATAACCTAATTTGTAGACAAGCGAATGATCTTTAAAAAAGTTCTAATCCATTAACCTTAAAAAATCAATAATATCGGAGCTATGGCCGTTTGAAATCAGAAGTTCAAAAAATTGCTTTAAAGGGAGGTACCCCCCAAGGGTTTGGACTTGGGCAAAAATTTTATTTGAAAATTTGTCTTTGAAAAGTGTCCTTTATCACCACCTCAAAGGTTCTCCACGGTCACGGGGACACCCTGTATATGATTAAAATAAATCCCATTTTCGTCTAGATAATAAAACTCTCATTAATATTTATAACAACTAATTTGAAAAAAAGTCAATATTAAGTTCTGTCACTGATTATATTTATATTTCAAGTTTAGTATACTACACCATCCGTATACAAATATAATTTTTTTTATTATAATAGACTATTATTATTCATAAATAAAAATACATTAAAAATAAATTATGTTTATAAAATCTATTTGGATAACAATAATTTAAAAACTATGATTTTTATATAGTAGAACTACATACATTAAAGAAAACAGTAATAAAATTTATCACAATACTTTTAATCTAAATAATAACTTAAAACGTAGGTAATATTTAAGTTTTTATTACATTTTATAAACTAATAAGTTTGATGACAATAAAAATAATTTACTACCTGAAAAATTTAAATTCGAGATCGTGAGTGAATTAAAGCTTTCGTCGAATCAGCTAAACTTTTCAAGTTATTAAAAAAATTATAGATTATTAAAAAATTAGACAGTTTAGTGCAGATTTGTTTCAATTTAACATTCATTTTCTTAACGTAGGTGTAAATTCATTTTAGTTGATTAATTTCACATAGGTAATGCAATTTTGAGTTACAGTATAATTATTATGAATACAGCTAACTATTTCAAAATTTTCAATATGGCTATAAAACAATTTTTTGCTATTAATTACAAAGCAAATCATTTGAATTTTTTTTTGAAGCAGATATTAATTAGTGTTTATTAAGTATATTATCTATGAACTTCAAATATAAGCATAGATATTACATTAACTTTATTAATTAATATAATATTTCTTATAACACGCAGACTTTACTAAATTAAATATAGTATGTATGTACCTATGTAATAATAAACAATAATTAATAGGTACTTAAGTAGTTTATAAATATATGCTTATATATTATAATATGTCAAACACCCGGTATTACGTTATTGACAGATTGAATACAAACTAATAATATATTAACTATTTTCTTTAAATAATTTTTAATAATAACATCTTTAATTAAAGTTAATGTAATTAATCAACACCATACCTATGCTTAATCTATTTTCTATGCAAACAGCTCCTTGCTAAGTATGAAAATTTCTCCAATATAATATAAATTTACTTAAGTTTATAAACAAACCAAATTTTAAGTTTTATTGCATATAATTTATTTAATGAACAATATTCACAACCTTCAGTTAACTAAATTGTTATTTTAATCGTTGGTTTATTTCACTACTGCTAAACGTAATATTGTATTGTAATATTATTTGAGCTGCGAATAATCTTTTTTTTTGAAATTTTTGTTAATCAATAGTATCTACTATATTTCCATGCTACAGAAGATGAACTATATTGCTACACGATACTAATAAGTAATATAGATTACACTTGTACTTATTTGAATATTTTTGAAGATTTTTTGTGCGTTGTGCAATAAAAACTATAGGCTTAAAATAATTTTCATAATTAAAAAAAAAATTTCTTACATGGGGTTTTGTACAAGTGTTATCATATATTAAATAATGGAAGATCACCTTTCATCTCAAAATTATAAAAAATAGATAATTAAAAATATTTATTGAATACAGAAATTGGCGAATTAAAAAGTAGTAAATTTAGTAGAATTATAGGATATTATAGGGGGTGTCAGGGTGAAAATATATAACGATTGTGCCGTATATTACAGTTTCTCTCTGTACTAAAATTTCCTTAAAATTGGGTTGCCGCCGGAGCGGTTAAATTTATAGTAGTGAAATTGGTTTATTGCAAATATATTCTTTTTTGTTCATTCTAAACAATAAATTATTTTATATAAAATTAAAGGTGGGTAACATAATTTACAATTCAAAATACTACGCTCCAAAATTAATTTCGGTACTACAGAGGTTATAAATTCGGTCCAAATATACTTAATATTTTTTGATAAAGCAATTTCACTAGTTTAATTTAATATTTTTATAGTCCTTTCGATAAAGATTTCACAAAACTTATTACAGTTCAGTCACATAAATGCTAATATATTAATAATATCCAAGATATTAGTTTTGGATTTCAACATTGTTGTTCAGGCAAGTTAACTATTTTATAAAATATAATAAAATAATATTTTATCATATTCAAATTATTTAATACTTGTGAAGTTAACAATGTTAATATAATATTGTCTGGCAAACAATAAAATTCAAATGTTTTCATAAGCTTTCAGCTATTAGAGATTATTTATTGCTTTCTTCGGATATTTTTAATGTCGTTAATAAAAATATACATGAAAACAGTTATTATTTTATTTACATACTAAACGTACCGTTATGTGAAAAATGAATAATAAATATTGATCTTGATGTTAGTTCCAAATTAATGTAAAGGCTTGATGGTCACGAGTTAATGAACAACATAATTTTAGTATCAATTAAAATAGGAAAATCTTCACTAAGAATATAAAAAGTTGTTTAAATGAATAAATGGCTGCAGATGTTGCTCAAAGCGTCGGTATCAGTTTTCCCGTTCATTGCGTTTTACCCTCTTTATGCATATTATTTCGTGAAGAAGTCAGTTCTTATAATTTATAACTGAATTAATTATTTTCGCATTTTTAAAATCGGTTTTATATCCGTCGACTAAAACTACTTTACAATTACAGAAGTTTCTGGTCAATTACATCTAAGAAACAGGAAAAACTGACATCTACGGTTTGAGCAACATCTGCAGTCATTTACTGAAATTTAAATTAAGCTGAATTTTCACCACTGAATTGTTTACAAATGAAAGCTCTATAGGAAAAGCAATAACCTATTGTTGAAAGCTCACGAAAAAATTGATTTTTATTGTTTGCTTTTAAATTTAATTTAATATCTTGGTACTGTGTCCAAAAAACTTTTATGTTCGATTTAGATTTGTTCAAGTTGTAGCTAGAAATTTTTACTTTAGATTTAATACCGATGGATTTATTTGTAAAAACTCTATTTCACAAGCTTTTAACGTTCGCTACAACTGCCGCGAGCGGTATTCAGTCAAATTTTATGATACTTTTAGTAGGTATTTTTATTCGAAGGGCACAAACAGTTTTGTATTTTTGTAGCTTTTTTTTAGCTATTTACAATTTTTTGTAGTGATTCTCTAGTCAAATAATAAATAACTATAATAAATTCTATTAGGGGATGTATAAAATATATATTATAAGAAAATATAGACCTAAGCATCTGCACAACATAAAAAGTTGGGTAAAAATTTGAAAACTCCCCAAACAGTCAAGAATAGACTGATTTCAATAGATTATGCAAGTTGTCAAGGTTTTGGTATTTTGGTCCATTGCTTTTAGTTTGCAGAAGTGCGGCCTCGAAAGGCAAATAAGATTTTCTTTGTTTAAACTTTCACAAATTGCGCTACGAGACCATCAATTTAAATCTGTATTTTTAAAACAAATGGATTATTTTATGCATTTTGCTCCAATGATCCAAGCCCAAAAATTTGTTACATCGATAAGTTAATTACGCATTATCAGTAAAACATACTGTGCTATCTACAAAAATGTATTGTTTCAAATCTTAATATAAGCTATTATACTCATGGGATGTTGGATAACTATATATTTCCTTCGGATACCGATACTCTATCAAATAGTACTAATAGGTATAAGCGAAAAATGATGGATATCGTATTATATCTAAACGGTTAGAAGTGTTTCAGTACCTAATACAAGCATTTTATTGGTTTTAATAAATCATTATATTTTTTATATTTTTATAAATTATATAATTACCTTTTACATACCTATTAACTTCCTTCAAGAATCCATTAGCGAACTTCGTTAGTACATTTATTTAAATATACCTGATGTATTGGTTTGTACAAAGTGGTTCATTTTTATGGTATTACATGGGTCAAGTAAAATATTTGCCATCTGCCGTAAATTCTAAAATACGGGCGAAAATAAAATAAAACAACATCTCGTCATCAGTTTTTTTTAACACTATCGATAGTGTTCCCATTAAAACCATAAAAAATCGACAAACCTGTACATATTTAATATCCCATTTATGACGTATTATTTTTTCGTGAATTTAATTTTAAAACATTTTGTTATTTAAATAGTAGGTACGTATTTAAATATTGTACTATAAATATTTTCTATTACCTATGTGTATATTTTGTAATGTAAACTTGGATTGACAGAACCTTAGAATGCAAGTGGTATAATTCAGAAAGTGAAGAATTGGAATTACGTTAGTAAAAAACACAATTTCTGGAAATCAATATTTAAAGACATGAAATTTACGAAGAGTAAACACCCTGTATACATGACTGCTCAACCTGTCGATCGCGATATATTTGTTACTAGATCACGAGTTAATACGAAGATCAAAAGATTCCTCTTCTTTACAAAAATGTATTTCAAACATATGTATTTTCTCTTTTTAATTCTGCACGAATACCTTGCGAACTTCGTTTTGTATCGTGGAACCTAACGAGATGAACATCCCTGATATAGTATGTATTCCAAAATGACGAGGACGTGTCCTTTATTTCCGTCAATTTCTTGAATTTTCCCTCGCCAAATTTTGTAAGTAGTTTTTTTTCCACTTAGGGCCAGTACAGATAATGGTTTATACCATAGATAATAATATATCGTCAGTGAAGTACTAATACCTCGTAACCCACAAAAATTCAAAAACACTTTTTTATTACTATTGGATAGCGTAAGCCGCTTTTAACGATCTACCAATATCTTGTAAGCCGCAAAAATTTACTGTATTAATTATACGAGTTTTCTAATACCTTGTATTGTGTAAATAGAAATAATTCATTAAACCAATACCTCGTAACCAATCATAGACTAAGTTCTAATCATCGTATCCCACGAACAACCGCTGACTAGTGCGCTTTTAAACATCGTAAGCCACAATTTCTTTATTCATATTGACGGTTTTTGTAGCAAAAATACCTTTTATCCCACATCAGCAACAAATTTTATTAAAGTAATACCTCGTAAACCACAAGAGAAAGGTGAAAATAAATAAAGTAATTTAAATTCATATGAATTTCTTGAAAAACGCATCGTAGTAAATACATATTGGAGAAAAAATTAAAGATTTTGACAAAACTGCTAATTAAAAATAGTTTTTTGTCTCTCCTGAACAATCGTGTTTTAGTTTTTTGTCTCTCCTGAACAATCGTGTTTTTGGGCTTACGAGGTATTAGTACTTCACTGACGATATGCTGTTAGCTAGTGATAGAAAATAATGCTATGTATGTATCTGTATCATAAAACATCCTACACTAAATTAATTTAATTTTGAAACAGACAGACTCGAGTGTTTTCTGCACTAATGTTACTAATTTTATAAAGTTATGATGACTACTTATAACTTTTCAATGGAATTACTATGTACTGCATCCGCATGTTACTTTGAATACATAAATAATTCCGTAGAATATGAATTCAAAGTTCATATTATAATTGTACAACTGGCACTGATGTAAAAATTCTTCAAAATTATATATTATAAGTTTTTGAAAATAAAAAGTTTTCTAGTATTGAATTTTAACTTGCAGAAATTATTTTTAATTATATTTACTTTTTTTAAAATCCAAGTTATATTTGAGCAATAAATTTCATGTAAGATACATTTCTGTAACTTGACTTGTTAAACAAGTAAATATAATTAAAAAAATGTTTCAAGTTTACGTATTTGCAGAATAGATTATAATATTAACTACAAATAAAGATATGGCGGTTATCTTTTATAGTTGAATCTTTCTTGTTATGTTTGTTTTTCATTATTTTACTTTAATTGGGAATAAATGCTATTAAATATCTATACTTGATTTTGATTTGTTATAATATCAAAAAATGTTCTGCGGTTTTTCAAGTTTATAGTGTCAAGTTCAGGTAATTGATAATAATTTTTCAGTAGCATCTTAACACCCAGAATATTATGATATATTTTTATAACAAAAAATTGAATTTGCGTAATGATGAAAATTTAGCACAATCTCTTAAAATGATAAAAGATGACTTAGGAACACGACAAGACTGAAATATTAAAATAATTAATAATAATGAAGCAAACAAAGTACCTACCTATATAATCAAGATAAATTCCTGAAAAGAAGGGATATATTGATTATTTGAAAAAATATGCGATTCAAAAACATTTCATAAATTTAATTTACAATTAATTCATTATAATGAATTACCTACTATATAATTTTACATAGTAAGTACACGAGAAACCAGTTTCCTCATGACAGCAATTTCTTTTAATTAGCCTAATAAATTTACTATACTATATAGATTTGCTACAAATTCACAAAATGTTATTTATAGTATGTACACAAATCTAAAAGTACTGCAGATGATTAATTAGAATTTTTAGAACACGTGGTGATTCTAATTAATGCAAATTAAATAACAGCAAAGCATAAAATTGGTTATAAAGCTTTTCTTATATTCTAAAATTTCGTAAACTTAAATAACGATAAAAATTAGTATGAGAAATGTGTGATCTTTGACTATCACGTAAAAATTATAGTAAAAGCTACTAATAAATTATTTTAAATATTTAAGTTTCTATTTAAAATAAAATTAACACTCTTTAATAATTATTTTATCACATGTGTGGTAATGTGCAGTACAGTGTAAATGTAAATAATTAACCTTTAGTAAATAGCATTTTGTCAATGGATCTTAACTTAATTATAGTATAACACAGTTAAAACTAACAGTATGTTAGAAATAAGATGAGCTTACTTGCTTTCGCAAAAATAACAAATTAAAAATAATATTTAATAATTATATTATATTATTATTATGTTGTTTACTGATGATGTCACTTTTCAAAATCAATCGTCTTGCTAAATATTTTTTAAATTTGAACATACTCGTACTTACATAATTTGAACAAATAAATTTCATATTAATTTAAAAAGGTTGCAAGAAATCAAAATCCGAAGACTCTTGTTGTCAGTAGACCCATGACACAGGTATCCATTGTGGAGTGGTATGAACGCAATCAATTGCTTCTTCCAAAGCTAAAATGGTTTCTTCAATATCATTATTTACAATGGTCAAGTCAAAATAATGTCCGTAAGCTTGGCGCAATTTATCAGATTCAAATGCTAATCTTTCTAAACTACCATCAAACTGCAATTTAAAAAAGAATTGATTGGTTAAAATTTTAAATTAAATAATTAGTGGTAGGACCTACATCATTTAAATTTTGTAAAGCTGGAGCAGCAATAAAAACAACATAAGGTGAAAATTCGGCAGTGCGTAAAATTTTTAGAGCTTGTGGTTCTACATCTAATATTGCCATCTTGCCTTCGAGATGAATTTTACGAATAGTTTCCAGTTTTGTTCCGTACATGGCGTCTTCGTGTGTACCTATAAACAAGATACACGTTCAAGAAACACCACCGACGTAATTTTATTTAAAATTGCCAAGTTTGTAATTACTTTTTGAGTAAAAAAATATTTATGCAAATTTATGTAATCATACAGAATACCGCTATGTAAATTTTGAGGTGGGTTGATTCTATTAAATATTATTGTTGTCACATAAAAGTATGCAAATCACGAACTTGTTCTTAGTGAGCTTCCCATATTCTGTACACTTTGATGTGGCCCTCAACACAATGCAAAATATATACAAATTAAGTAATCAAGTTTTAATGGTTTACAGGACACAGATAAGTTCCAGGTTAATTGCGTGGTTTTCATTCATTTAAATTACAAAATTAAAGTGACCGTAAAAAAATGTATTCAAAAATATTTATCTAAGAAAATGTATGTTTTTGTAAAACTAAAAAGAAAATGTAATCCATTCAAGCAAGATACATTTTAGTAGGTACCTACTACACATTTGTATGTACTCGTATATTACAAGGTACATGGATAATGAAGTTTGGCGTACAAGTATTATATTAGATGCTCTTAAATCCTTAGTCAAGAGGAAAGCCTTAAGCTATAAATTTCAGATATTACTTTTCGTGAAGAGTACTAAGCATCTACGTACATAAAAACTTATTCCTGATTCAGAATTTGTATTATTATTATTTATTTAGATATAAAATTTGGACTCACCATATTCTAAATATTCATTTGCTGCAATGTCAGCCATCATTTCATCGTGAGATACAAAAAAGTAATTTCTACCATTTTCTTCATCGGCCCTTGGAGCCCTGGTAGTATCTAGAAAGAGACAACAAATACAATTTGCTATAGTAACAATACAAAATAATAGCGCTTAAAAATGTATTCTAGAACCCAAAGCTATTAGCGCTACCATTAAAAGAAAGAACATCTTCCAGTTTTATTATGCATTAATGTTATTAGGTAATTAGAAAATTATTAAACTACATACGTGGTATTGGATATGCATACTGATCCGGATGTCTTGCTATAAGTGTATTTTTAATATGCCTTCTTCCAACTCCGTGAGCTCCTAATAGCACCAGCGTTTTTCTTTTGAATGCTGGATCGTTCACTAGTAAGTAAAAAATAAAATTGTTACAATAAAATATGACTCAAATTGAAGTTCACTTACTGGGTAATTTAACAACTTCTTCGTAAGTTACTAAATCTAATTGGTCAAAAACTGCATTATGTTTTGCCAAGTATTTATCCTTGTATGGCTTTTTTTTTCGACTGAAGATTGAGCAATTTACTAAAAATAAATAAAACTTTCACTATAATGAAAATTAGCAATTTTTCTTCTCTAAATAAAAATCTACGTTTGCAAAATTTATAATACTAAATCTAAAAGTAAAAGTTTAAAGAAATTTGTATTAGTCAAAAACGCACAATACCAACAAAAAAATAAGTAATTATATTGTTATTTTAAAACACAATATTTTTACGTTCAATTAGTAAACTTACTCCATATTATAGGAAAAAAAAATTTTCTTCTGCACCCGTAATTTATCGCCCTTATATAATAAATTGTCTAAAATAATGTAGATAAGCAGAACGGAACTTTTTAAATTTATTGTTATCGATTAATTCTGCTGTGATTTGTTTCCTTGTTTGTTTTAAATTCTATTATTTTTTATATTTTATGACTCACTATAACTATAAATATTATTTTAACCTTTAGGCTACGGGGTTATTTTTATCAGTGTTAACTAAGGCGTGAGGTCCTCGAAAAACTCTAATTTTTTGAGATAGCTATGGAATAAAAACATGATGCAATGATTCAATTAATGTTTTAATGCATTTTTTTATATGAAAGTGTCTTGTATCACCATGGTCACAGAGCCGATCACAGCTTAGTGGTTACGTGCATCTACTGCTAATGAAAAATACCCGGCACTACTCCGGACAGAGTAGAACTTTATTCCGCCGTCTTTTTTCGGAAGACAATGGCAACCCACCGAGGTAATCTGTCATGAAAATTCATCTAAAAATGAAGAAATTTACACTTTCCGTGGTTCAAGCCCACGTTAAACAAGTATGTCCTATCCATAGATGTATTATATTTCATAGATACCGACTGCCCTATACCTTAGCATTGAAACATCCAAAACCAACATAGTTCCGACTTAGTACTGTATTGCTATTTCTGTTATACACTAGTACTATCAATCTTTTATCTCTCTTAAAATTCTGCTGGAAGTATATTGTGTGCGTTTACATGGTTACTACCTCGTTACCATCGTTACTGCCACTGTTTGAAGTATTTACTTAAGAGCAAATACGAAGAAATTCAAAGAAAAAATAAAAAATTACAGCAAGAAAATTATCGATTAATACAACGTGTTACTTCTACCAAAGATCTGTTAAAGAAAATTACGCTAAGATATTAAAATTCTAACCTAAAAATAAGGTTTAACAGCTGTCATTTTATAACTGTACTCCTGAGTGAGATGCAAAATTCATGAAGCACGTGCTATGAGCATGTGTTAAACAAGGATGGCGACAAAAAAGTATGTGTAGTCTATGTTGCCGTTGAAATTTACTAGTAGTCTGTATCTATGAAATATAATACATCTATGGTCCTATCGTATATTATGTATATTTGTTAAAACACTTCGAATCTACAACTTACGTCCGGTATTATAAATTTTATTTAAATAGCCCTTTAGTTAATTAACCTTAAGAACTGCATCGATAGCAGGGACACCCTGTATAAATAAGGGTTAATGGCTGTTTGTCCTAAATTAAAAATTTAATTTTCTTTGTGTATGTTTTTATTGTGTGCAATTAGCCTAACGTAAATAATTCAAAATTGACATTATTTAATGACGGCCGTATTTGTTTTTGCAGGATGCACCATTTTATGAAGTTTAAAGGGTATATTTAAACTGATAAAAGAAATTTATTCAGAAAAAACGGGCTACAAAAACTTTTACATTTAATTTTTAGCATTTTTTAACAATGGGGTCATTCCATGACCCCATTATATAAATCATGACCCTGTTCGATTTTGTTCAAATTTGGTATACTTCTAAGTTATTCCAAGTAAACGGACCTGTATTTTTTGTTTGGCCATAAAGTGGTCCGTTTACATTGTACAGCCCTCCAAATTAATGCAAATTTGGCTTGTCGAGCTTCGATAAATAATTTCTACCGGCCGAACCGTACCACTTAGAGACACGAATTTTTTTGTGAAACGAAGATATTGTGAGTTGTTTTGGGTAAATAATTAAGGCCATAAAATGGGGGCCCTGATCAAATTTGAATTTGAGTGCCCCTCCCGCAAAAACGAAGTAAGTTAAAATTCTCAAAAAAAAAATCGTTATCAGACTTTTGGCTACGTGCATACCAAATTTTAGAGTGGGCAGGCTTTTGGTTTAGGAGTGACATCGAAATGAATGATCGTGACCATAAATCGAAAGTACCAAAAAAACCAAAAGCGTGCCGAATTTAAAATTTGGTATACAAGTAGTTAAAAGTATAATAAAGATGATATATTTTTTTGAGAATTTTAAATTACGTTTTTGCGGGAGGGGCACTCAAATTCAAAATTTGATCAGGGACCCCATTTTGTGACCTTATTTATTTACACAAAAAAATTCACTGAAAAGGCCTATTCAATATCTTCATTTCACAAAAAAATTCGTAACTCTAAGTGGTAAGGTTCCACCGATAGAAATTATTTATCGAAGCTTTACAAGGCAAATTGAATTATTTTGGAGGGCTGTACAATGTAAACGGACCACTTTAGGGCCAAACAAAAAAATACGGGTTCGTTTTATTTGGAATAACTTAGAAGTATAACAAATTTGAGCAAAATCGAAGAGGTACATGAATATAATTGCAAAAAATTAGTTGATTTGATATGGAATGACCCAATATGTCCCATTTTCACGAAAAAGTTTTTTCAGAAAGCTTCTGGAAAGAACCAGATAAATATCTGAAATTTCAGCTCATAACAGTACTATGACTACAAGCAGATATATTGCAAGCACAAAATGTTAAAAAATGCACACTTCCATGGTTGTATATTATACAGAATGTCCCATTAAAGCATATAAAAGTTTTTAGGTACTGATAGAAGACATTGTTCTGAAAAAAATTTTGAACCAAAGTTTTTGTCTAAATTTAAACCCTCAGTGAGTAATCCTCTCTAAAACAATTTTTTAATTTTACCTTAACATGGCCATGCACCAAAACTATTCATTTTTTAACATTAATCAACTTAACTTATTAAAATTAGTAGTATCAAAATGAATTTTAAAATTTAACCAATTAATTAAATAATACAAAATCAAAATATTTTCTATTTGTAAGCTTTCATCAATGTTTATTACTGTCTTCAGATGGTTTATTTAATAAATAAGTATATAGAAACCGTTATACAGTTCAAAATGTATCGACATTTGATACCATCAAGAAATATATGATGTTGAAAAAACTTGAGTCTTGATGATCAATAGTTAAGGAACAACCTAATTCGAGTTTCCGTCAAAATAGGAAAACCTTGACTCCAATACTTATAAAACTAATGAAATGAGTAAATGGCTGTAAATATTGCTTAAACATTCAATCGGCTTTTCTGCTTTTCAATAATAATGCTTTTCAATAATAAACATTCCTGAAAGCTTATAAATAGAAAGTATTTTGATTTTTTATTTAGTTACCTGTTTTAATTAAAGGCGGATTCAGAAAAAATAATATTCATTACATAATATCAAAAAAGGTATATTTTCAATTTTGTTTAACAAGTTTAATGCATTTGGTTTTTTTTTACTTTTGAACATTCATGGGGAGGTAGTTACCCCTTCGCTCCTTGTATTCGGCCTTGAATTACTTTTCAAGTTTACTTAAATATAAAACTGCTAAAAGTAAAAATGCTACAGCTGAAAAATGTGCATTCCTATGGAATAATTAAATTTGTTAATATTTTTAAATTAGTAGATGTGCCATTTTCTTTGCAATATCCTTACTGAATCAAGATACTAAAGTACATTTTTTGCTTAAAATACCAGAAAATATCAATTTCCCAAAAACACAAAAAATATCAGCCATATCTTGAATTAATTATTTTCAACAATGTTACTTGAATTTAAAAAATGTCACTATTAGCACCACTTTTCCTCTGATCCCTCAATTATTATTTTTCAACGAAATGAAATACAGTACTAAAAGCTATTTAGTTTCTCCACTTTTCGAAAAACAAATTTAAATTGAATTTATGTAACGTTGAAAGAAATTCAGTTTAAGTAAGTTTGAGGACTTTTAAGTTAGGAAACTCATCCTTCATGATCAACTTACTTAGTTACAGCAACCATTACACTGCTTGCAAAGTTTAAATTTACCATAGAATTCGTTTCAATCTTTAAATTTGTATTCAACATGATAAAATCATTTTGTGCTCTACCTATTATTCGTTTATATAGGTACTATAAAATATTGAATCTAAACGTTGAAAACATATTTTAATAATCCAGTTTTATAATACAAGTATTCAAGTTGTACTTAACAGAGACCCAATATTTTTGATGTTCACGTTGATTAAACTTTGTGGTGGTTTTATTATATTTATTTAGTCACTATTTCATTAATATTAATATGAAAATTAATATTTACGGATAAAATAAAAATACTTGATACACATTGTTATAAAAAAGATAAATATTGCTACAAATAATTGCTAAGATATACTTGTATAGCACCTTATTGGAGTAAGTAAATAAAAATTTTAAATTTTGAAGCAACTACAAAATAATTCATGCAGACTCGACTGTTTGATAGAAAAGCTTCATTATGGCAGGTTTCCTTGCAAACTGCAGCACACTGAACGTATTTACAAAATGATGCTTCATTAAGCATCGCATAAAACTTGAAAATAAATGTAAGTGTGTTTCCCATTTTCGCAGGATTTTATAAGATTTATCTGGTTAAATCATTCTCTAACTTTGGCACGACTTTCTAACACAAATCCGTTAATTAAGACTGAAAATCTCATTTAGCGAGATAAAGAATTAATTACATCCGAATTAAAAGAAAAAATTAATTTGCATTTACTTAGCTATTAATGTTGTCTTATTTACATTGCATTATTTCTACGCAAAATGGCACAATAAAGAAACATAAGATGCGTATGAAACTTTTATATAATTAATTAATAAAGAGGGGCGGTAAGTTTTAGGTGTGCATAATTGATGCCTTTTAATTATTTCCAAGAACTTTCCATTTCATTAAACGTGCAATATAAATTTCATTTTTAAATTGAGAGTTAAACAAAAATTTGATATTTATTCGACAAACAACTAGGTAATGTTTAATTTATTTAAAATAATAGAAGCCTTAAGTAATTAATAATTTAAAATGGAATTTTCGATTAATTTACATCAGCAGTAGTTTTCTGTTTAAGAAATTGCCTTTTGTACAAAAGTTCCCTGGTGTTTGTGAATATATAACTAAGCTTGCTTTGTTTAAAAATCTTGTCGTTGAATATAAAGCCTGAAGCATATTAATAACCTCCGGACGTAACATTAATTTTTGAATAAAAACATAATATAAAAAATATTTTAGTTCTTGCATGCATCAAAACATTTTTTAATTTAAATCTTGACCATTTTAATTTTCTAAAACGAAGGTTTAATTATTAACAATTTCAAAAATGTTTTTAACTTTTAACCACATTGTGCTGACTACAACTTTTTATAAAATATGAGCTTTTCAACCAAAGTGCCGTTTATTCCAAATAATTAATACTTGTAGATATTAAAAATACACATTCAAATTGCAATTACTTTTCTGCAAAAATCAAAATTTAAAGTGTGTACCTTCCCAGCAGATCACAAAATAATTAGTTACTTGATCCACACGAACTTTAAGATAAAACAATACGTTCCGGAAATGTTACTTGTTTAAATACAAATGACTAGCTAACCTACAATAAATTGGGTAACTTTAAATGTGTAAATGTATAATATTGCATATTAACGTGCATCATGCTGTGGCAAAACATTCTCAATTTATATAATCATGCCATGTACCTGAGGACCCATCACAACCATTTGCATGAGAAGTACATCCTTTTTCCATGTCTTGGCATTCAACAAAAGTACAAATCATACCAATGCAAAATTTTAAACTTTATTTTATGAAATTAGTCAAACGTTAAATATATTATTTTAATCAATAAGTAATTAGTAATAATAACAATAAATTATTAGTGGCATATAAACGTAAACAGTTTTAAACCATCTTCAATTTTAAAAACAGCAAAACACTCACTACATGCAAAACTCTATCAGTAAATACAAAATTTATGAGCTGCTGGAAAAATAGTTTAGAGATGAAAAAATTATTTACTTTATACAGTGGCTCCAGTTGTAAATTTTGTACAGATAATAATAAATTAATGATCGTTGAATTAAGTATTCTAAAAATTATTAGGTACCTAAGGTATTGCACCTAAAGAGTACTAAACATTTTTTTATACTAGTAAATTATTTTTATACCTTGTTCGTGTTTAGTTTTTTCCATAGCTGCACATGCGGCTCGCCATTCTTGTAGTTCTGGAGAAGGAATAAGACCAGCCGAACCAGCGGCGCTGTCTTTCCTCGCTTGCCACCAATGGTGATCATCTTTGCTAATGATCTAAAAAAAAAAAATTTTTTTGTATAATATTATATTGAGACTTGATATGGCTATATTAAGCACTAATATAAAATTTTCAGTGCCGACTAATTAATTTTAAAATTACTAAAGTATGGATACGCGTAACATTTTTATCCCTGTCACTTTGATTCTAAACGAATTTGGCTTGCTTTCGACAGTATACATTAGCGCAAATGTTTTTGTCAGGTGTAGTTTGACGACGCAATTCTCTTCCTCTTTTCGTTCTTATAAAACTTTCGGTAATAACATTATGTGCCTCTTCGGACCCTAATTGAGATTTCTAATAAACATAAAACTAAAATACAATACGTGCTATTACCTGAAGAATATCACCAGTGGTAAATGCTATACCAGCTTGAGCACAAGGAATTAAGTCGTCTCCTAATGGGTCGTAATCAAATTGGGCCCGTACAAATATCTGCAAAAAAAATTGAAACACTTTAGTTTTATTAATTATTTTTGTAACACTGCTAAATAATAAAAAAAATTATGTTTTTTTCTAGAAAAAAATTTAAATACTATGTAGCTACCGTAAATTTTTACGTTTATCAAAATCGGAAAATTATTATGCTAAAGTATATTTGCAGGTGTCAAACAAAATGTATGAATTTATTTACAAAAAATAACAAATTAAAAAGCACAAAAGAAAACTACACGGCATGCCAAAAAATTTAACAGCTCAACATAAAAAAATTGAAGTAATACAGTAATTGTCTCTATTTGGTTTGCTTTGGTAATAGTTAAAATACATATTTTTCATAAAGGCAATCCTTGTGAAGTTCTAAAAAGTGTTTTAAAAGTCGTATAAATTTTTAATGAAATACTAAATACATTAGATTGAAAAAAATACGTAAATATTTTATGCTTGAGTATTTACGTGTTTATTTGGATATAACCATGCCAAATCACCTAGCCTCCTCAACCCCAATATTTTTAATTTCTAAAATAAAATAAAGTAAGTTTTTTTTATATATTTTTTCAAATTCATATAACTATGAAGAGAAAAAGTACATTGACAAAAACAAGCATCTCAATTTTTCCGTCTCGAAAGGTATCTTCTGAAAAAATATTAAAGGTATATAAAATATTAAATAAACATTTTATTCAATTTCAATGTAGAATTGAAATAACGTAAGATGAGCTCACGTCACACCAACTGGTTATTTAAAATCATGACTAAAATAGTAAATATGACAAAGACAAATGTAGCAATATTAAAAATGGTCGGATTTAGAGGCTAGATAATTATTAGGCGTAGAATATACATTAGATTGACATTGAAAATAATAATTGACTTTGAAAGTTTTACCAACAAAGCATCACAGAAGTTGTTTCAAAAGTTAATTTAATAGATATTCTACTATCGATAATATTAAATAATTATATCAGAGATGAAGATATAAATTATTTTAGATACCATAACAAAAATTCTTAATAAATACCAATTTTTCTACAAGTTATATTTAGCTTTACTTTCAGTATTGTTTTATATTATTGCTATCGTACTTTATTAACATAATAATTATAAAAATAATTAGTAAGAAACCCGAATATAATTTTTCTCTTTTTAAACATATCAATTCAAAAGCCTTAAAAAAAATTTTTCTTCTTATTTTTGATATATTCAGCAGTGCACTAAGAGCACTAACTAAAAGCACATCACAGCAGAACCAGATACAAGTAGATATTATGTACTTACTAAAACTGGAAGAGGTTTGATCCTGAACAACTAGACAGGCAAAGAACAAATAGTTGTAATTAGTTTACTATAATAACTGGTTGCATTAAAAATGATCTAAAATACTGATAACTAATGAACAGTAAAACTGTTGTCACATCATGTTACAACTAACTTTACATTTACAACTATTGTATAATAAATGTGTATGTATAAAGCAGGCATAATAATAAATACATTTTAAAAATGTTTCGTAAGCAACCATGAATATTTACAATATCTGGTATAATGAGATGTGCTTTTATAAAATAGAAATAATAAATTTCATGTATCTACGATAATGATGATATCTTTAACTTAAATACTTTAGTTAGTTTATTTAACACAAAAATAAAAGTTCTTAATGAAAAAGTCCTTTAATGTTTTTAAAATATTTTGCATAAAATAGTAGTTCACTGTTTAAATAATTTACAAAGTATTTTAAACAAATGGTAAAACATTTAGAATCTTTATTCCAAGTTGAAATACATAATTGGTGGAAATTTTAATCAAAAGGATACCAATTAACTCCAAAGAAATTATTTATTTATGAGAATTCAACGAACAAAATAATATAAGATGATCATAATTAAAAACACTAACAGCCGTATGCATAGTCGTACTTTAGTGGCTACTAGTTAGTAGCCACTAATAAAATGTAGGTTTCCATGGTTTTACCAAATAAATAATAGTAAACGTCAGAATTAGTAATTTACTAAAATGACAGTACTAACTTTTTAATTTAAAAAACCATGGAAACCTACATTTTATTAGTGGCTACTAACTAGTAGCCACTAAAGTACGACTATGCATACGGCTGAAAATGTTTAGTTTAGTACAAAAATTCGAATAGATTGTAGCTATAGTTACTTTCAGTTAAGCTCACTCACGGAAACTTTGTAGTACTGTTTCAACATCGCTCATGATTGATTAATTTTATAAAAACGCGGAATAAACTTACCATAAACTTTCACCGGCGTAAAAATTATTTGCAGAATTGCATTACGATACATAACATGTATCGATACAATTCTTAAATTATGCTTATAATTGTTTCTTTTTTCGTGTTTGCCTATTCAAGGATGCGGCAGTGGTACACCATAATTATGGAGTAAACTTAACTGAAATCGACTATTGTATGTATGTAGTTCATGATTACATCAGAAATTAATTTATTTTAATTAAGATGAAAGCTATTTAAAAAGAGTACATTAGCACAATATAATAGAATTATGGAAACAATCAAGTTTTGGTTAAAAATTTTAAACTTAACAAAATATTTCCGTTTAGAATGAAATGAATATAATTATGAGTTGCTTTTGCATAAAGCTTAAAGCGGCTTAAAGTTTCTAAATTAATTAAAACTCATTAAAAACAGTGGTAAAGAGATTCCTAAAAACCCATTTTTAGTTTAAGTTTGCAGTTATACATCCGTTTTAATGTAAAAAAATGGCGTAATTAATTTACAGACATTTCAAATAAGCATTCAGAGAAAACAATTTTCCCAACCTAAATTATTTTCGCTTGGATTCATGACAGACGGGGCTTTGATCTGCAGACCATTTTTAGATATATTTTTGGGGTCAGATCCCCTTAGTCCTTTTACCTACCCATTTTGTGAAATGCTGTTCTGGTTTATAATAATTATTTAGTCTTCATTTCAATTTAATTATGTTATAATAATATAAGACACCGGCGCAAAATTTTGTTGCGTAAAATTAGCGAAAATTTGATACATTTTTTATACTGAACGACGGAATATAGTGGTTTATTGTTTGAATTAAATCAAATAAATTATAGGCCGAGTTATAAATTTTTGTGAGTTTTTACTTGAAAAGCTTAAAAAACTGTAACAGATATGAAAATATTCTATACAAACAATTCTGTAGAGGATTAAATTTCCCATAGAAAAGTTCCGGACAGAATATTTGTATCTTCTGTAATTATCTGTAAGTGATCATAATTATACCGTGTATATTTTTACAAATGTTTAAATACTTCTACACCAAACATGAACAATGTACCAATAAGATCTTTTGAATAAAAATAAAACCAAATTAAAGCAATTCCTACGATACTTTTTTTAAATGAAAAAAAATGCAGTGAAAATGTTTGTTGCACATTTTGACATTGCTGTCCAAGTGAAACAAAGCGACAATCAATATTGAATAGAATTCAAGTATGAAAAAGATAGAAGAAATATGGCGTTCACGTATGTTAGCGATTCTCCTGAGTGATGACGAAGGTCAAACAAATATGGCCCTCACGTACTAGAAGGTCATAGCAGCCGTATGGTCACCTGACCTGATAATAAATGAATAATGTTATATTATTACAATGATTTTTATTTGCGAATTAATAATTCTAATTTCGTAAAATATTTGGCCCACGTAGGCCCGGTTGTTCAGTATCAGGTTATCTTTTAACCCAGATTAATTTCCACGGATACAATTCTTGATACAATAATTTCTATAGAAAATAACTGGGCATTACATTAAAAAAGCTAATAATGAAACATCACAATTTGCCCATTAATTTATAAAATAAAGTCAAAGAGAACGACACTGTGTAAATACAGTTTAACGCCAACGCCTGGCATAACAACATATTTCCCATCAGAATAGTTTAATCAAATTTTTCTTGATTCTGGTTGGTTAAAATCTTCTTTAACACCAGCATTGTGCTTATACCTGAAGTGTATAATATGTTCGCACTATGTCTTATGTACGTGGAACACATGGAACATTTGTAACAAAATAAGACATTGAACTATTTTATAAATAAAAAACATAAATATTTTATTGCCCATATTTCGGTTAAATTTTTGAAAGTGACAGGAATAATTTATTATTGTGGATTTGGTATGGAGAGTATACTGGGTTTCTGAGAAAAAATATGAGGAACAATTTTAGTCAATTTATATCCATACCTGTTTTAAAAATGGCAGTACCTACTTATTCAGAAATATAATATTACAATTTTATGAATAAGTTGAATTTAAAATTTTGTGTACTTAATATAAAATGGCATATAATAAAAAGTAGACCGTATTATGGCGCCATATAGGTTAGATCAGATTAAATAAATTTCATAGCAGAATTCACAAATGAAAAATCGAGTAGGGCATTTCTCAATTTCCGTAAGATGATAAGATACCACTATTATAATTCTGTTTATAATAATATATCATTTCATGTTTGACAGTTATTTAGTACCTTTATCTTATCAATTAATTTATAATCAAATTATCCGAACGTATGTATCATATAAAAAAATCTTAATTGAGAATAACACATTTGCTTACAAGATCAGAATTTCAATTTAATTAGGTATAATATCATTATCTCAAGGTACCACTAAAAACATTGATAAGCTTTCAAACAGAAACATCAATGTATGCTATAATACTATTAGTACATTTGCGATTCATAAAGCATTATATTATAATGTTAGCAAAAAAACTATACACATCAGTTCTGCATTGCAGACTTGGAGAGCTCGGATATTGGATAACAAATCAAAGTTTTTCCTGAATAATCAATGGTATAAAATAATGACGTTATAATAGTAAAGCAAATAAAGAAGTTTTACTCATTATAACTAGGTATGTACCTAACTTCTGTTCACCTAAAAATATTTTGTATTTTATTTTACTTTTTTTTTTAATGTAGTTCATAAATTACAGGAAATAAACCAATTTATTGTGAAGCAGGTTAACTTTAAATCTTTATAGTAAAATGAAATAAATTTATTTGAAAAACAACAAAATACACTGACAAAATAAATTCAATATAACAAAGTTTGTCTGTCTTTTCATTCGGAACATATTGCATTTTTATATTTCATTTCAAATTAATTTAAATATATTTATACTTATCTAAATCTAAAAGATTCAACTGTTGTTTAATTTTGCCAGGGGTGAATTTTTCGTGTGGGAAAATCATTGTACACACTTTCTGTGGAGTTTCACATAGTACAAGCACTTGATGGTTGAGGTTCTGCTGGAAAGTTTCTGATTATCAATAACCTCCATCAAGTTAGCCCCCCTTTAATCGAATTTTTAACTTTTTCTTATGCCAAACGTTTGGTAATCGTTAGGTAAGGTTTGGTAGTCCGATTAAAAGTTTTGGTAGTTCTTTGTTTTTTCGTAATTAACTAATCAAATTTTTTTGTCAAGTTAGCCCCCCTTCAATCGATTTTTCAACTTTTTTTTAGCTCATTTGATCGATTATAATGTGTAGAGGTTTGGTAGTCCTATAAAAAGTTTTGGTAGTCCCGAATTTTGTCGTAAATAATAAATTAAGTTGGAAGTTTACTTATGCGCATGCGCTAAATTTCACGTGAATAGAACAATAATAATTTATTGCCATTTGGCCTAATTTAAACCATTTGTAACTTTTTTTTAATGCCAAACGATTGGTAATCGATACGTAAGGTTTGGTAGTCCGATTAAAAGTTTTGGTATTTTTTCGTTTTTGCCTAATTAACTAATCAAATTATTTGTCAAGTTAGCCCCTCTTCAAACGATTTTCAACTTTTTTTAGCTCATTTGATCGATTATAATGTGTAGAGGTTTAGTCATATAAAGAGGAGACCGCGCTTTATTTTTGTCGTTAATTCACGTACAACTTAACTTTTTGGTTTTTTTTGTAACAGATATCTTAGTTGGTATTCTAGTAAGTCAGAAAAAATTTAAAACCAATTAATTTTCAATTTTTAATAACATTTAATAACACAAAAAGAAATTATTACCATATTAATAAGATTATAAGAAATACAATCTACGCTATACTACATTGTATGTATATCGCATAAGTAAAAATTCAAAATTAATTAATTATTTGACCAAATTAGTGACTACAAAAACTTTTTATAGGGCTACCATACTTCTACATAATCTATCAAATGAGCTAAACAAAAGTTGAAAAATCGATTGAAGGGGGCTAACTTGACAAAAAAATTTGATTAGTTAACTAATTACGAAAAAACAAAGAACTGCCAAAACTTTTAATTGAACTAATAAACCTTTCATGATGATGACCTATCGCTTGGCATTAAAAAAAGGTTAAAAAATGGTTTAAATTAGGCCAAATTGGCAATAAACAATTATTGTTGTATACACGTGAAGTTTAGCACGTGCGTATAAGTAAACTTCCAACTTAATTAATTATTTACCACCAAATTAGAAACTACCAAAACTTTTTATTGGGGTACCAAACCTCTGCGTATTATAATCGATCAAATGAGCTAAAAAAAAGTTAAAAAATCGATTGAAGGGGGGATAACTTGACAAAAAAATCTGATGTGGCCATCGCATAACTTTCCGAACAGACGCAAATTTTTATATTATTTTTTTAAATAAAATGGTTACATAATTTCAACAGTAAATCGATGAAAAATTTCATATTTTGCCAAAATAGGAAGAAAAAAACTTTTGAATGCCTATATCTTGCAAACGAAGCATTTTTGAACCCATGTTATTAGAAACTTTTCATCTTATTTTCGTTAGTAGAATGCGGTTTACTATTTTATTTACAAATACAAAAAATTTTTACAAATACAAAAATTTTTGAAACGCCCTGTATATTTTAGAGAAAAACTTGTAGGACAAAAAATGTAGGAAATTCCATAGCGCTAATTTTTTGTTATTAATATTTTTACATATTTAATTTCGTTTCGAAGTTATGACGCATAATGTCATAATAGCTTCAGGTAAACCCCCCTTTCCCGTTACACGATTTAAATTATTTTCATCTGGCTTCGTCCTACGACAGGAAAAAGCTTATATGCAAAATTTGGAATAATTTGCTTGCTTCGTTTAGACGCTATCGTGTTCACAGACGTACATACACACATACACACACACATACATACAGACATCCTTCCAAAAATGATAAAAATGGATTCAGGGGACCTCAAAACGTGAACATCTGTCAAAAAATTGGGGGGTCAAATTTTGACTGATAACAATACTTTCCTTACCTAGGGGTTCGGAAAGTAAAAATTTGATTGGTTAATTACGAAAAAACAAAGAACTACCAAAACTTTTAATCGAACTAATAAACCTTTCATGATGATGACCTATCGCTTGGCATTAAAAAAAGGTTAAAAAATGGTTTAAATTAGGCCAAATTGGCAATAAACAATTATTGTTGTATACACGTGAAGTTTAGCACGTGCGTATAAGTAAACTTCCAACTTAATTAATTATTTACCACCAAATTAGAAACTACCAAAACTTTTTATTGGGGTACCAAACCTCTGCGTATTATAATCGATCAAATGAGCTAAAAAAAAGTTAAAAAATCGATTGAAGGGGGGCTAACTTGACAAAAAAATTTGATTGGTTAATTACGAAAAAACAAAGAACTACCAAAACTTTTAATCGAACTACCAAATCTTACCTAACGATCACCAAACGTTTGGCATAAGAAAAAGTTAAAAATTCGATTAAAGGGGGGCTAACTTGATGGAGGTTTATCAATACGGGTATGGGGACATAATTACGAGTGTTGCGTCGGCAACTACATAAAATATGTAATTTTAGGTTTTAGTTTAAGTAATAAACTTGAATTACCATTGTCGATTGTCAGATACTTTGCCGGTTGCCAAGATGTCGGCTTATTTTATTATATCTAGAGGTTTCAAAAATCGACAATGGTAAATTTCAGACAAAGGGCCTCCCACGGTTTGGGAAAAATTCCAAAATTTAGAAATATTTGTAAATAGTGTTATTGTAAATTTTATTAGTTTTAAGTTATATTAAAGGGCCCAGAATATGCGATATCCTTTAGTTTATATCAAGAATCCGTGAAAGCATTACCAGGATCTAAAAGATGGGACTCTTTGCAATCCGAGTTGTGCAATTGCAAATAATTTAATAGTGTTTTTAATAAAGAGTTTGTTAATCAAGGTATTTATTTTTTATTGATTACAAAAATAATGGCAACTGGTCCTTCGTCAAATACAGTGAAGAAGATTTCGGCAGTCGTCAACTCATTAAAGTGAAAAATAAAAGGCCCGAACAACGAGGCTACCACAACTATTGATGATTGTTGTAGTAAATGATTTCGTCGAAAAAGATTTTATGTCTACTTTATAAGTAGATATTGAGCGAATACCTAAATAAGTTATTTAGTAAATGTTGCTTGTTTTTTTTTAACTTAATTTGTTAGTATTTCGCCAACAGTTTAATAATTATGTTTACAGATTTTTATTAAAACTTGAACATAAAATTTTTATATTTTGTAGAAAAATTTAAATCCGGTCAATTATTCTTAAAATTTCGCTTTTCACATAATAAAAATTTAAAATTTTAATTAAATAATGTCGTATTCAACTTTTCATTAGGTATTAAAAATTTTCTACTCAAATTTTTATTTTATTTATCATGTTTCTCGAACATTTTTTGCCGAGTTGGAATAGAATTTTAAAATTATATTTCATTTAATATTGTATTTAGTAGTTAAATATTTATAAGTTTATAAATCTTTTCAATTAAAGAAAACTTTTTGAGTAATTAGGTACCAAATTAAAAATTTTTAATGTCATTTTGAAAAAAAATCCAAAGTGGTGTTTTTGTCATATTTTCTAATTTGTATTTCTAAATTACTTAATACTTAACCGGCACCGTTGTTACTCAAAAAGTTTTTAAATTACTAGTATTATGCTACGACTGAAGTGTAAACTTGGCTAGTTTGTAAACTAACTAGATAGTATACAAACAAACCAATCCCTTTTGGTTATTTTAGTAGAATACAAATTTTCTCGTAAATTAGCGGCAAATTTGATTAGTTTATAAACTAACTGGATAGAACTATAAATTTTCCAAAAAGGTTGTGGCTAGTTTACTTGCTTGAATTATTAGAGTACATAAAATAGCCAATAAACTAGATAATTTTAAATGGCTAATGTAAAAGCTTTTGTTCTGGTAATACAACATAATAACCAATACTTCAGCTAGTAGTACAAAGTACATAAACAACTGGCTATTTGCACCTGCAGTTGTTTTCATTTAAAACTTCTGAAGGTAAATTGTGTATCTACTAAAATTCAATATTGTAAGCAATATGCTAAATTAAAATAAAAAGTTAACACTGAATATCTGTGCAATATAATAATTATTAAATTAACCTGATGAACTTGAAGTAATGCTAGGGTAGCATGGGTAACAGTGAGACGCGTTTTTTTCTGAGGTTCAAAATAGGATACTATTAGCTATAATTAAAATTACTTGTTCTCTATACACACCTATACATTCTAGCACACAGTGAGCTCGTAAAGTTTGGAACAAATTCGATAAAAAATTTTGAAGGAATTTTCTCAGTAAATCCGCGGACACGTCAACCTTATTTTTTTAAATGCCATTTTTTTTTCTGCCATTGACATTGACATCATTGTAAATTTTTTAAATAGCAACCCATAATTTACTTTACTAATTTGGAAAGAGCAAAATTTTCTGAGTATGAAATAAAAAAAACCTGACCTTGAAGAAAAAAACTTTCAAGGTAATCAGTCTCAAAGTTACAAAAAAGCACCTTGGTAAATAATTGATATACTCGAATAATTTTACCAAGCATTTTTGAAACAGTGAGTGAGAAACATTAACAGTGAGGGTAGCGTATATTTTTACTCTTTAAAATTTGGGAGATATGGGAATAACAGTGACGTTCTATTTCTAATTACCTACTATGTTTTAAAGTTTCCTTTGGTGAAGGACAATTTTCAATTTACCGGGATGCCTAAAAATCCACTAAATAAAACCAATTATGGAGCATTTTCTGACAAAAAAAATACTAGGCAATACAAGCAATTTTCAAAGAACGAAGTATAAAATTAGTGGCAAAAGAGGAGCTTCTAATTAATTTTTATTCAATAGATATTAATTTGCTGAAATATTTTGAACTTAGCACCTAAACACAATATTGTATAAATACAGTACTGTCGTGTTTTTCTTTATAAAATTTACTAAAATTTCAATATTGTTTGTAATTCAAAATTATTGTTGGGGATTTTATATTTCTGTTGGCACTATGTCGTTTTGATGGCGAGTAGGGTTTGACGGTTTTTCAAACCCGGTTTTAAAAAACAGGTTTTTAAAGTAAATTTGTCACATTTGAAAACCGGTTTTTAAATTGAGAAAACCGGTTTAAAGAATTCACATTATTATGTAAAAATTAATTTTAAACTTATTTGATTTGCTATTCATTCTATGCAACGGGCAGCAAACAAACTTTCTTTAACTTCAAAAACCGAAATTATTAAGTTATCTGGAAAGATATTGTCTAGAATATTTCCAAATTCTTATGTGGAAACCGATTCTTATGATAAGCAAATCGAAGAAACTACTCATCAGAGTAAAGCCCGAGATACAGATGCTACTGTAAGTAAGTAGCATGTGTATCTCGGGCTTAATGCTTTTTAAAGGAAGCCATGGAAAAATCAATTCATAAGTTTCTTGAAGACCCTGAAGAAAAAGTTACAAATCCAAAGACACTGAAAGCTCAGTAGCTAGTGAACGAGTATTTTCAATTTCAGGCAATATTGTGTCCAAAATAAGAACAAGACTTAGCCACCGTTCAGTGGATATTTTATGTAAAATCCTATTTTCTTAGGATAAATTAAAATTAGTGAAAATAATATAAATATTATTTGAAATTTTTGTTTGAGTTTTCGTTATTTTGTGTATTTTTCGTTAATTAATAACGAAATAAAATTCGTTAATCGTTAAATCTTGTAATCCTTAATTTTTTTTTATATTTTGACTTTGATATTGATTTTGTTTTTTGTTATTTTATATAAATTAAATAACATATTTTTCCATAATTATTCTATTTTTTTTGATAAAAATTCGAAAACCGGCTAAAACCGGTTTTTTGGAAATCTTGAATTCGAAAACCGGTTTTACAAAAAGTCGGTTTTTGTATAAACCCTAATGGCGAGTTCGACAGCAGAATCGAAGTTGCTTTTTGACCCTTACTGGGGCAAACACGTTAAATTTTGTACAGTTACTTTATTAGCTTTGATTGAACAACACATAGTATTAGAATTTGTATGAAAGCTTTTGGAAATAACGAATTAATTTAGTAGTATTTAAAAATTTTATTTGGAAAAGTGTTTTTAGCATTGGATGATAATTGAAATAAGTGGAGTATAAAAATTTTGGGTTTGGAAAATGATGGTGCACATTTTTGTAACACGTACAAAAGAATAGCAGATGTTTAGCAGCAAAGTTTTAAAACTTTAAGAATTCTTTTTCTTCTTCCTTTCAAGGTATAGGCAGTGTTTGCCTGTTCCGACTTCATTGATCGCTCCAAAGCTTTGTTGGGCGCCCGACATCTTTTCTTCCCTTTGGGTTATATGAGACCATCTTAACTTTAAGAATTAAAATTAATAATTTATAATTAATAAAATTATAAAAAACATTTCAATTTGGCTAATACAAAGTGGGATAACTTGTAAAATTGATAAAAACACTTCAATACATATTTTTGCTGGGGGATTTTCTGAGAAAATTCTCGGACACGCCAATCTTATTTTTTTAAGTGACACTTTTTTCTGTCAATGACATTTTTCATCGTGTTTTCTTTTTGAGCTATGAACCCTTATTTTTCTTTCCAGATTTGGATAGAGCACAATTTTCTGAGCATGTAAATGTAAAACCATAGAATATTAACCATATAATATTATGAAGTACTCGTACGTGCATACCTGCATTGTACAAGTTAGTAGGTTGTTAACTTTTCGTGCATGGAATTCGGTGTTTATATTTTTTAGGATGTCATTACAATTGCATTGAAACTTTAGTATTATTTATTTTCCTTGTGAGTTTTTGGGATTCTATTAAAATGACCAAAAAGTGTAACCCTGCAAGAACTATAAAATTTTTGGAAGTTTACGAAGAATGTCAGTTTATTGAGATATTGGACTTGGTTAAACGTTAAATAATAATACGATACTATCTACTCTTTGTTGAGATTTATTTTTCTCTTCAGGACTAAACAGAAACTATTTACATGACCTGACACTTAATTCAAAAACATTTCTTTTCCTCAAGTTTAGTGTTTTCTTATAAACCAGGACATATTTTATTACAAATATGTGAAGATAGTTGGAGTAAAAATAATAATACAGGCATCAATCAATAATTTTTTCAATACTATCAACATACAAATGCATTGTTTTCAGTGATCGGTTCAAAGATTTTAAATGTTTGTGTATCAACAAATTAGCACAAAAGTATCAAAACATAATATATAAAAATTGTTTCAGTCAAACTATATAAAACGTTATGAAACATCCAATTGTACAATTTGAATACACAATCAAATAATTTACTTCGCATAAACGTTATCTACACAATATTATGACAGACAAGCGCGCACAGTATCAATTCAAAAACAGAAACCGAAACTGGTGCAATTTAACCATTATCAATAACTTAATCGTAGAAGTTTTCGGGTGTCTTCTCTATAATCAGTGGTGTAACTAGATTTTCTTATGCCCTGGGTCAAGGTCTCATTTAACTTTTTTTAAGATCCCTTAAGTTGCTCTGGGAAATGTCGTAGCAGACGATTTTTCGAGAATTTTCAAGGTCCTAATGCATTAAAATTTACACATTTACAATTTCATCTACAGTTGCTCAAAATTGACATTAATTTCGTATTGGATTAAATTTAATTGTTTAAATTAAAGCTGGTTTACAACATTTAAACATGACTCTTAAATATAAAATATTTTAAATGTGCCGGCCGAGGTGAACACAATTTATTTCTAAATTCAGGCACTTGTGATGCACCAAATCCGAAAATTGTTCTTTCTTCACAATTAATTATAATTTTCAGAAATTTAACAAGAAAGTATGCTTTTATATAAAGTGCGCGTTTCAATCGCAGTTAAATGACAAAATTATTTCTTGAAGCCTTCAATTTTGAAGGAAGAATTGATTTATATTCTTAAAACGGAAGTGTAAAATCAAATACAGATGATCAAAACATCAGAAGGTATTTATTGTCCTTGCAAGTATTTTACCCTAACGGTATTTAAAATTGCGTTCTATATCTATCCGTCTAATAAATTGACTCAATACATAAACCGTTTTAACAAATATAAATATTTCAACGAGATGGGAAAGTTACAAAATTGAAGTTTTTTATGTCTATTCCATTTTAAGCGCAGTTGTTACACCTGTGTAGTTCTGGCATGGTCTATAATAATTATTAATACTATTCTTAGTAACTTTTATAAAGAATATTTCACGTAAATATGTTTCCCTCTAAGTAATTGTCTTCATAATTCAAAATCTTGGATGTCCGGTGCCTTCATGGTGATGAACTAATGCTATGGTTCCCCCTCAAGCTCTCAATTCTCCTATTTATACTTTCTTGCAGCCTCACCGTTCAATTTCAGTTTATTCTACCAGTTATAGTTATAGTCCTCATGTTGCTTTCTTCTTCTTTAAGTGCCGTGCCTGATTTAGACGTAGGCGACCTCTCTCCTATGTGTGTGTTGTGCGTTTGAAGTATTGTCACACATAAGGGACCTACTGCTTAACGCGGGCTCCGAACCGTGGGAAGTGTATACACTTCATCTCCAGAGAGACTGTACCAGGCAGATTACACCTCAGTGATTTGCCATTGCCTTCCGAGGGGAGACGGTCAGAATAAAGTTTTACTGAGCCCGGAGTTGAACCAGGTATTTAGCATTAGCAGCAACGCACTTAACCGCTAAGCTGGCGACCGTCTCCATTTGTTGCTTTGGGCTTTCTTTTAGTCAGTGCTTGGTCTAGCCGATGTATGAACCTGAGCACTCTCCGCATGGAACTTGGTCTTTCTATATAAGAAAGATTCTTTAGCTTGGTCAGTGGTTTATGAAGCCATATTCTTCCCAAGGCAAGTTAATTAATCAACATTAAAATGAGAAATGAAGAACGTACGTGTTTATAATAAAGCTTTTGCGGAAATTTATATTTGATGAATAGTTTGTATACTAATCAACGTACTGTATGTGATCACTAAATTGAATTTATTAAATTTCATTTGTCGGTAACATTTGAACGATATAAAATAAAACGAAAAATATTTATTTTGAAGTGCCCTTGTATGGGAGCCAAGAGTAGGGGAGAGGTGTGTCAATTGTAACATTTGTTTCTACACGACACATATTGGCGAATAAAGGTAGCTCTTGGTTGCAATCGAAGCTTCATCGGATACTGTTTTAGCGACCAAACTTACAGCTTAAACAGTACACAGATGCGCCGTCAGTAGATGACAGTTTGAAATAACCAAGTTATCGTAAAAAACTTATACCGCACTATTTTTGTGATTATATTAAAATATAACAATATTACAATAGTTCAGTGGTGATTTTCTAAAAAAGACACATCGAGTCTACACGTGCAGGTATGTGAAGTGGTCAAATTTATCATAGATTTTATATAACTAAGTCTTCAATGCCGTAAAGTGCACATTACACGGGGCGTTCGGCTGCATGCAATTTCTGCGTAGAGACGAGTTCATGTATTTGCGCTTTGCGTATACCGTTCTGCACAGAAGTTGCTGCAGCCGAAGGCCCCGTGTAATGTGCACTTAAGACCACAATGGGGCAAAAGTAACACAACAATGAGGTGCAATTGTAACATTTTACAATTGACATTCCGTAATGTTACAATAGTAAATTATTTATTATATCATATCAGATTTTGCCCCAGACGTCGGCTCAGTCAACACCAAACCTCACTCTTCATACCTCGCCATGTAGTAGCACTTCCCTTTTAGATCTGGTACCGCTTACAAAAATACGAGTGAAATCTAAGACTGGAAAATTTCAAGGGAAAGTGCAATATATACAGATACAGCAGAAAAAGAAGAGTTATTCAAAGAAATGAATAAGTAATAAGAAAACGATCCCAAAATTAAGAATTTTAGACTCCAAGCCAAAAGCGAAAAAAGCGACGAAAAGAAATACCGTCAGAACTCAAAATAATAAGGCTGATGAAGATGTAGATGATGGAAACGAAGACGACAACTATTGTATTGTTTGTCTTTAAGATTATAAGAGCAGTACAGAAGATTGGTTGCAATGTAGATACTGTCATAAATGGGCTCACTCCAGCTGTGTCAAAAATGATCCCTATATTGTGTGTTTAAATTGTTTGTCGGAATAACTGACGCTGATTTTGATTATTTAATATGTTGTTAGTGAAAACTACTGATAAGTTTTTGTTTCAAATTTAGTTTATTGTTTTTATTATTGCTTGTTACAATACCCTCGTTACTGTTACAATTGACACTCTTGGTGTAACAATTGGTAACACTACCCCTTAATCTCAATAAGTGCTATTTCCTCGAATATTACTTAGTTTTATGTTCCTTTTTATATTTTATTATATAAATGGATAAGTTACTTAAATTTTGACCAACAAATATTCAACTAGGATTGTTCATTAAAATGTTATAAAAGATGGAATTTTTTTTGTTACAAATGACACACCTCTCCCCTACATGGAAGTCAAATGCACATACATAAAATATGCGTGGTCCACTTGCACAGATCATATGTACGGAATGGCATTCCATGGAACCTATGCAATTATAATATATTACCAGAACAACTTTTACATGAGTCAGTTGAAATTATTCCAGATACATAGTTTATAAACTAGTAGTTGATAACCAAATTCACCTCTAATTAAGAAAACACTTGTTCTGAACTAAAATAATCAAAGGATTGGATAGTTAGTACACTTTTCATCTAGTTTACAAACTAGCAAGTTTACACTTTACCGCAGCACACAGCCTTTCTTTTTTTGAGCGTTAAAAAACAAAAAAAAACAACTAAGATTATTCTTGAACGTTCGACTTGAAAAGCGACACTTTCATGGAATTTGTTTCGGTAAAATTCATTTAAATGTCATGTTTCAAAGAGAAAAGTTCAAGCGGTAAAACTTAGATAAACAAAATAACAATAAATTAAATTACTTATTGCAAGAAAATAATTATTTTGTGTGACAATTTTACACAATTATTTTCCTTTTAAAAAGCGTTACAGCCATAAATTTAAAAGAAATAATAACATTTTAATTAACTTAACAATTCAACTTGAATTTGCAGGACGTTGAAGTTCTAATTACATAAAAAAAATTTTAAGACAAATTAAATAATTATTAATCTTTGTTTAAAATAATGCGAACAAGTTATGATTTATAAATTATAGAAAATATCTCAATTAAAAAGCATCGGAGGAAAAATAAATTACAGAAATGAACAAACTTTTAAATAGCAATATTCATTTAGTATTATAATTTCTACCACATTTAGGCCGGAAGCATTAATGTTTTGTAATCTCCAGTTGCAAGTTTTAAATTCAGCTTTGGATTTGATTGTAAAAGTTTTGCAATACACCACCCATCAAAATACAAACAATCAAAAAGATATGGTACGTCAACCATGAACGTGAATATAAGCCACGATCTGACTTCTTAAGAACCTCTATGTAATACGCAAGCTAATAAATATGTATATAATTTATTAAATAAATTTTAAATATACAACAGTGAAAATATTTAGCACAGAACAGAGGAAAGTGGAAGGAAAAAGGAGAGGCCTACGTTCAGGAGTGGACAGAGAACGGCTGAAGAAGAAGAGAAGAGAAAATATTTAACGATAAATTATAATAATTGAGAACCCAACATGAAAGGTGCATGCGCAGTAAGTCTAGGTGCTAACAGCAATCAACTTATTAACTAGCCGTGGCATTGTCTTTTATCATGACTTTCAATAAGAAAATAAACTCGACCTAATTTAGAACTTGATCTCTTTATAGAAATCGTTATCCTTTTTGTGAAAGGTGAAGGGTAATATTAAATTAAAATTTAAAAACAAAAGTTAATTAAACAATAAAACGATGAAGCAATAACCCGTTGCTGAAAGCTGCTGAAAATAATTTAATTGTTATCCATTTTCTAATTAACTTGGTAATTTAAAAATTATATTATATATATGTATATAAAAAACAGTTAATTTAATATTAATCGCTTCAGCGATGCAAATATAAATCTGATGTTCATTTTGCGTTTACCTATAAATACTATCATTATTATTTATACCTATATTAAATATTTGAATTCAACATTTTCTATGTAATATTAATATGAAGTGGTAATCTAACTTTATATTTAGGAAATTCATAAACCAAAGTGGCACGTAAGTGGTACTTATCGAACATTGTGAGAATATCATATTTAGCATTTCACCACAACAATGTCTTCTTCTTCTTTTAAGTACCTTATCAGAACTCCCTGACGTTGGAACCCTTTCTCCTATGTCTCGAGAAGGTTTACTAGACAAATCCTTCCGACGCCGACGAGAGAAGAGCAGAATAAAGTTCTCACTTTTCCCCCGATCAAATCGGGTATTGAACTTTAATAGTCAAGGAACTTTAACAACGTACCGCTAAGCTATAACCGTCTCACCAGTCTAAAAATATTGTTCTAAATAATATTACTTAAATAGTTTTAAATATGAAAAATTAACTTTTTAACGAAACAAATATTTGAATAATATAACAATAATTTCGAATAGGTACACAAACAATTTAAATTTTACATCTCATGGCGTCATGACCCTGGTAACGATGTGGTGAATCTGTCATCTCAGCATGACAGTGTGTAGGTCCCTTAAAATTTATATTTATTCGGTAACTTTTTTTGTTCAAATCGTCTCATTCATTCAATTCATTTAAATATGTACACAAGTACATAAACTTGATTGATAAAAATAAAATAAAGTTTAATTACGAGTAATTCGTTGCTATCGCTGCAATTGAGTAAAGTAATCCTTTGTTGCGATAGGACTTCTACCTAATATGGTTTAAACTAATTGGACACAATAAAAATCTGAATAGTTTATATCGGGGCAAAGAAGTTTTTAATCAATATCATCATCATGTTATTAAGTTACAATATCCGATTTCCAACTGAAGTTTGGTTTATTATATCTCAAGCAAGGATCAGTATAATTAATCAAAGTATACGCTTAAACTATCGATACAGTTTTGCCATCTTAACGGTAGCTTGTCAATGCCGGCGGCGAAGAAATCTGGAAAGCGAGTGGTGATAAATCGCAAAATGCGTTTTCTACAGCTTGTTGGGAATTAAATATTTTTCATTGCAAGAAGTGCTTGGAAGAAATGGTAGTCAGTTGATATAAGGTCTGGAGAATACGGTGGATAACAGAGAGAATTCTATATCCAGTTTTTCGAGCCCAGAGAGCATTCCATTTTCGAAACGATTTCTCTTCTGGCGCTCGTTTAATTCATGCGGAACCCATCTATCCAGTTTCTTAACTTTGCCGATTTGTATCGAATGGTTTAATATTGTTGGAATAATAACTTCAAACCTTGTTGCTAATTCAAGCGTAGTTTGAAATGTATTCGCTTCTATTACTGCAGCTTTCAGCTCATCATTATCCACCTTGCTCTCAGGTTGATCCATGTGGTTCATTTTGAAGATCAAAATCGTGAGATCGGAACTTCTCAAACTATCGATTTACTGTGCGTTCATTAGCTACATCCTTGACAAATACTTCCTTGGCACTTAGAGTTGTCTGCGCTGCTTTACGTCCACGATGGAATTCCGTGGTTTATAAAATTTATAAAATATAGTTTATAAAAAGGTTTATAAAAAAATATAAAAGAAGAGGTAATTTCATAAGCGTATAAATTTATATACGATATTGTACTCCAAAAAAGGTTGTATTTTTTACTCAAATTTCTTACTCAATTCTTATCATTTAAAATTCGCAACTCTCGCTTAGCGCAGCATTCGACGACGTATTCTTATTAGCTGCTTCATCAAATGCTGAATAGTTGTTCTCATTGAGATCTCAAATGACCTGTTCTCTTCTTTTTCAATAGTCGCATTTCAATTCAGGCAAGCGCTTCCATAGAAATATTCGCATATCGCTGCGCATTTCTTTTCTACTTTTTGAATCCATAACATGAAGTGCCATAATACTTATAGAAATAGTATATTACATAACGAGAGACAAAAGCCAGCCATTTAATCTCGTGTGCGAAGGGGATTCACGCGACAGCAGGGGAAGCAATGGAATCCATTTGCACTAGAGATTAAGAGACGCTTTAGTCTCGAGTTATAGCAACCGAAAAGGAAAATTGGAATAAACAGGACAGATTAAGAGTATATAGTATATAAATTGGAGAGGCTATTAATTTATAGCAATACAACTACACTCTGATATGAATAATTTTATTGCAATCATATGACGCAATGCTTTACTAGCAAATGATAAAATAAATAAAATCTCGCCACATATGTAAAAACTTGCAAACGTAAATAAAATATAACTAAAGATATCTAATAATTATGAGTCCCTGGGCTTAAATGACACCATGGGATTAAATTTACAAATAAATTCAATTTGAGACTGCAGAAGGTCATTACGACTTGCAAAAGTCGTCATAAATTGTTAATTTACGACATAGGATTGCATAAAAGCGTTTTCCAGCTCGAGTTATTGCAATAATATGTACGTTGCATTCGCGTTGTTAAAAATATTTGGCATATCTTTATTGATGTTCTTTTGTATTACATTATTTTCGTCTATAATTAAAGATTTGATTTAATAATTTTTGCAAAATTGGACAATTTATTTAATGAAATGCAGCTTAATCTGTCGATGTTGTCAGAATAACAAATGCTTGTCAGAATAAACATTTAAGTGCTTTTTTAGACGTGAAAAAAATATAGACGCGGAAAAAATGTATATAGTAACCTTTTTATAGAAAATTTTAAAAAGTGTGATTGGGGAAGAGGAAAAATTGATTGAAAAATTTAACTAAAAATACTGGAATATTTGCAAATCACAGAAAAATAAAAAGAAAGGAAAATAGTTATAAAATTTGATATAGGTATCGGAATTTCGAATTATAGAAAGCGAGTGTAGAATAACTAGAGACCGCAAGCTAGATATAAAAATAAAAAATACATACAATATGTAAATAAGTTGTAAAGTAAATCAATCGATTTTATATGTAGTATATAAATATGTATCTGGTCTAAACAAAAATTATTAAATAATAAAAAATAAGAACAATTTGGGAACAACTGGGAGAGGTAATAAGCAAGAAATAAAATTGATATTTTATCAATTTCTACAGCCAATTATAGATTATTTCCTGGATAACCCTTATGTGACCAAATCTATTATATCTCAGAATCACGCACATCGAGTCCCGGAACTTGCAAGTAATATTGGTGTATTCTAGCGGTTCCTGAAGTTAGCTTGGAATTATTTTATTTCATACTTATTCATAATAGTTTAGCTTGCACCAAAATTTGTTACAATTGACTTCAATAGGCAACGCTTTATCTGATAGCAAAAACTCATCTTAGGTTAAATTTCTCGAAGCAGCAAATGATATTCAAAATAATTAACGCGTTAATTAAAAATTTTAATGTATTACTTTATGAGTTGACCAGATGCGCCCGGACATTAAAGTTATCAAATTTTAACAAGCAAAACATTGAAAATATACCCGGCGCGTATATTTTACAGAGAATATTCTACAGCTATTGGACCGTGTTTCGCATTCTAAGTGCCATAAATGCAATAAATTCTTCTTGTTATGTCAAGTTAGTAACACTTTGACAACAATATTGTAGGTTGGAAGAGACCTGTCCATATAGTATATTTCATACATAATATACAAAGTATTTAAAAAACTAAATTCAAATATTTTCTAAATATCATTCTGAACCATACATTTTAAAATTCATTATTCTGTGTAAAGATCCCTGTTCATTAAGGCGGAACGCACTGGACGTATTTGCAAAAAAAAATACTTTACATTGTTTTATAATACTGATGACATCATGATGACTGAATATGACATAATGCATCAAACGGATTTTGGAAAAACCGATCAAGCCACACAGCAAAGTTGGAACAAAGCAAACACTAATCACGAGTTTAAACCTGTGATCGGTGTTTGTTTTTATTATTGTACTTACTGTACAATTTTATGTATAAAATTTTTATGTATAAATAAAAATACATAATGAACGCAACATACTCCGCATCGTATGCTTTGATCGGCTTTTCCAAAATCCGTGCCATGCATCCAAGTTCTGTCGTAGCGAAAGAAATTTCAACTAAAGGTATGGATTTTGTAAAATTTCTCAATAAATTCTAAAATTATTTACATTATGAGAGAAATGATAGATGAAATGTAAAGGTTACTAGGTACATTTTGATTGAATTCTGCTATAGGTATTTCAAGTTAATAAAAATAAAAAGGTTTTAGATGTAGAAGTCAAGTTAAATAGTGTACTAATTTGAGAATTCTCTCAAATTACCTATCCTCAATAGTGAGCTTTTAAGAGACATTTACAACTAAACATTACCGTGAACTAAACTTTTGTTTTAAAAGATTATGTAGCAATTTCTATTTGTATTAGTTAAAAGCATTCGGGCGTTACGTACACCATTCACAACAGTTTCACGCTTTCTTCACAAACACACCTGCGTACAGCGGTATAGACGGAATTGATTTATGGCTGAATTTCAATAACATTATTATTTTCAGAATCAACAAATTATTTGCGATACTGTTATTATGGGGGTTTATGTAATTTAGTAATCAAAATCGACTGAGTAGCAGTATTATTAAATCCATCTACTAGAGGTTCTTAACATTTTGGTAACCACATATCGGAAACATGATAATATTTAAAAAATGTCAGGGCTAGTTTCTAGTAGTCCACTAATTCTTGTTTGATTATTTAGGAAATTGTACAACAAAAATAAAGATATGGGCTGATAGAACTTTGCGGGAGAGATTAAACGCGACCTACGGATGGGATCAAATAAATGTATTTTTGTATTCTCTGCGATCTATAGGCTATAACGTTGAGCATTTCAGAGCAATTTCCAATCTAGTGTAGGCTCAGATATCCATGCGATATCGCATTTATGTTTATTTGAGGCACAGGTATGATATTGCTGGGATATCGTTGCGATGGGGTTCCTGACTTACTAGTGATTTATCACCACGTGATAATATATCAGCGATGTTGCTTGCGATAACATTATGTGATTTGATACATGTCTCAAAGTGACATAGAAGTCATCTGAAAGTTACTTTATTTGTGATATCACTGCGATATAATTTTGTGATATCACCAGAATTAAATTTTTACCAGTTTGGTTATATTGTTACGAACGAATAGTGTACATGTACTAATTTATTGAATGTAACCTTTAAAAATAATTTAATCAATTGAATTTATAACTTGTTGAAAGTATTATTATAAAATTATTCTTTTAAAAATATTACCAAGTTAATCAACACTTACTTGAAATTAAAAGCTATAAGTTAACTATAATTAACATTTTTAGATGTTTTATCATATTAGCGTTTATTATAATATATATAAGAGATCTCTTGGTGGGTTTCTTACATTATCTACACCAGGGGTGAGCAACTTGCGGCCCGCCACACTTTCTCGTGCGGCCCTGATGCAATCATTTCCAAAAAAATAAGCATCGGCATTTCTTGGTATAAAATATTACGCCGGGTTTATTTGGTTAATAAACAGATAATTTGAGATCATCGTTCAGTGTTTGTACACTGTTGTTCTTACATGCGGCCCACATAAGATTTTTAAATGCTGGCCCGTTGTAAAAAAAGGTTGCTCATCCCTGATCTGCACCTTGAAGTTGAAAGCACACCATACAGTGGCCTTCAAGACTAGTTCATTTAACTCATCTTGATTTTTACTTTAAGACGCAAAAAGTACGCATTTTCTACGTTTCAAAGTAGAAATCATTAAACAATGATTTTATGATGTCAGTAAAATTTAATTCGTCTTGGTTTTTCCTAACTTACTTAGGTTGCTACGTACAAAAACGTCTATAAATTTTTAATTCAAAAATTTTAATACTTTTATTTTTGCAAATGATTTAGGCCGGAGGCTCACTGTATCATCTACTACTACTACCAAATAACATTTTTATTAATAGAAGTTACTAATTTATGGATAAGCGAGACTTTGAACTCGGTTTGAACCAATTAATTGAATTAGTTAAAATTTTATTTAAAGTAGTAGATAGTACAGTGAGACTCTGGCCTTACGGTCATTTACTAGTATTTTTATATCTCGTTGTAGCATTCTGAGGAGGATAAAAGAGTCCGAAATAAAGTCAATGTTGACAATATAAAAAAATTGGTATTTTGAACTAGGGCTTTTTATTTAAAGTAATTCTTCATTAATTTGGCACTTTTTTTAAGAGAATAATTTTAGTAAAAATAATTTAAATATTTCCTTTATTGAAAATAAACGTTAATAAATGAATTAATTAATATATTCAAAAAGTCTTACGAATAAGAATACTATTGAGCAATTTTAAAATTTCAATTTTCTAATGAATATGGAGGAAATAAAATACTAGAGGTAGTTGAATATTGCATAAGCTTTGCTTATTTAAATACAATTATTTAAATTTTTGTAATATGCTAGTGTATTATTACCGTACATTAACCAAAAATAAATTTTACCTTATAAACAATAATTATTTTGCAAATAATGCTAGTGAGATATTTCTTACAAACCAGTACCATCAAAAAAACTCATTAAATCAATGGAGTTGTTTAAAAGCAAAGAAAAATTAAAATTAAAATCAAGAAATATTGGTAACACTATCTGAAAATATGGAGTTTTATTTTCGCAAGTATAGTGTGTTTAACTACGTGGATATGTTTAATACAGTTTACTATTAATATATTATATTATGTACGTTTGTTAATGTTTAAATTTGCGACGATAGCGCGTAGACCCTCTGTGGACACAAACTCTCGTGCTAATCCAGAGGGGGGACGATCGCGAAAATAGTGCCGTCAAATATAAAGACGAGTGGACTGGCATTTTGCCAGTGACCACAAGTTTTTCAAGATGACCCGGTCGCATCGCGCTCTGTGATTTAATATGATTTGCAGGGTCGCTTGGGGGCTCGGGATCTCCGGTATGGATGACGGTCGGCTCGGCCTTGACTTTGTCGCCGGAATTTCCGCCTATTAAGTTAATGACGAGTGGACTTACACCTATACTGACGACCGCGGACCACTAGGTGACCCGGTGAGACGTGTTGGATCGCGGCGAGCGGTGTGTCCGGTTCAATTGAAAAAGTAGAATCAAGTGATAGTGCCTGACCTCCCGGACACAAACTTTCGTGCTAAACCGGTAGGTCATCGGGAGCCTGCATCATCGATGCAGCATGGAAGATCGCAGACGACAGCGGAAGTAATGCCGAGAAGGTAAAGCCCGCTGTCGTCGGGGAGGGGGTTTTAGTCAGTTAGAATCTGACACTACCATCCCTGATGGGGTGGTGCCTATGAAGGTTTCCCCCTTCCCAGCAAAAAAAAAAAAATTTTGCCTATATAATGAGCGGCTAGCGCATTACTTGTGTCAAAATTAGCGGGTTTAAATGATGTGAGATCCTGCGAGAAAGATTTCTCGCCTACCTGTTGGCCTTAGGTAACATTATATATAGCTAAAAACTTCCCTGATCGGAGTGGACGGTGTGAAAATCGTATTTCCGTAGTTTGGAATCCACGTCAAGCTACAGGTCCTTTGCGGACGTCACACATTTTCAACATGCAATGAGCGAGGAGAGAGAATCGGACAATGACGCAAGACGTTAAAAATCCGAGTATATTTATAATGTAATTTTAATATCAAAAATTATTTTATTTTTCCAATATTTTGGAGTTATGTAACTCCTTTTCGGAGAAAAAGACCAATTTTTATTTATAATTTGAATAGTTAACTACATAATTATAATATAATTAAAACTTTTATAAATAGTTAATTAAACGTGAAATAATATTATTTATTGATCTTTTTTTTAATAAAAAACATGATTTTTTAATACATCTGATGACGGTACTATGCAGTACCGAAAGCTTATGATCAATAAATATTATTTCACGTTTAATTAACTTCACGTTTTTTACACGTTTAAACAACAACAGGACTTTTCAGAGCTGCATGATAGCTAAATGATCGCCAACATCCGGTAACTGATAGGCACGTGAAGAAGAAGAATTAACTATTTAATTAAAAGTTTTAATTATATTATAGTTTTCAATACTTGAAAGTCCTATTTTAATTAAATAGTTAGATAATTTTTTATATATTCAGAAAAATATGCGCTATCCAAATATGCGATTAAAAATAAGGGTTGCTATTTAAACAAATTGCCGATGACGTCACACTCAAAACATAACCACGATCAAAACATTTCAATGGTGGAAAATGTGATATTTTAGAAAATAAGGTTGATGTGTCCAAGGATTTTCCGTGAAAACCTTTCTAAAATTTTGTTGCCGAATTTGTTTCAAACTTTACGTGTTCACCGTGTGGGTCTTGCATAGTGATGCAAAATTACCGGTAAAATATTTTTCGGTAAGAACGTTGGTAATATTACGTAATATTCCGTAATATTCGGTAACATAAAATTTTATTTGTGTATACAGGATGTTGAATGAGTTAGCCGTTCATAGGATATTTACATGTAAAAACTTATTTATGCAAATTCCTGCTTCCCTAATTATTTTAGAAAAAAAATGAAAGACACAAAAATCATGCAGAAAAATAAACTACAAATGATAAAAGAATTATTTTCATCTAGCTTTTACTTAAAGTGGCAAAAAATGCTTTTGAAATTGTTCAAATTTTCATTTATCAGACTAGCCATGAAAGTTTCCAAGGTAATTATTTTTGATAAGTATTAAAAAACAATTGCACTTTGTTTACAGTTTTGCACTTTATTAAATTTTAATTTAAAAGTTAGTAAAAAAATACTTTACATATTATTTTACTTAAACGTAAATAAACAAATCTATTTTGATCTTGGTTATTATTTATTACTATAAATTAAGAACACAAAAACAAAACTTAACACAAACACAAACAGAAAATAATATTATAAACGGTAGACTTCAACCCAAACGATGTTACCCGTAATATTACCCGTAATATTATGTAATTTTTGGTAATGTTACACGTAATATTTCTTTGCTACTTCGGTCCCTTCGTAATATTACCGTAATTACGGTAATTTTACCAGTAATTCTGATGGTAATATTCGCCCCTTGCATCACTAGTCTTGCACATGAATAAGTGTTATGTAACAAATGAATGTAATCAAGGTATTTAAAGGTTGCTAAACAATTTTCAAAGCGGTAGTAAATTTACTTAATTCTTCTTCTTCGTAATAAGCCTTCGGCGTGTTCTTGGCAAATTCATTCCTCCTGTGACGTCGATGTTCAGCATTCCTTCCATCTTTTAGGTGGTCTTCTTCTTGGTCCATTCCTCTTGGTCATTCTTTTCTGAGTTAATCTGGTAATGTACCTGTTCCACTCTCTACGCCGCTATCTTATCCATCTTGCAATATCTGGCACGTTACTGTCATATGCTGATCTCTTTGTTTCTTACATGATCTAAGCTATTTACGATAGTTTTCCATATTAAGTCCATCATGCCGTAATTTCTTAATAGCTAGAAAGTCTTTAATTTTCCTTCTTACAGTTCTAGTTCATTTTACTCTGTTACAAATTAAATTGCAATTGTATAAATTGTTACAAATTGCAACAAAGAAATAAATTTACTAGCATTTTAAAACAAATTTAACAACCTTTGATGTACTTATGTATATAATATAGTAACTTAATTATATTTGTTACATAACACTTGTTCATGTGCAAAGTACCTACATTATGTATGAAGATTCTAGCTTTTCTTGACTGTTAACACCTGATGATATCTTAAATAAAAACTCTATGTTCGCGCTTTTCTGTTTTTCTACTTAAAATAACTTGAAAACGTGCAAACCTAAAGCGCAATAATTGCTATAAGTTCAGTTAATATTGTTATATTTTGAGCCGAGTACAAATAAAATAAATAACTTATAATAAGTGTTACCTCCTTGTTTTTAATATACTATTTGAAAATTATATTTTCAATAAAAAAAAATTAATTTTTGGGTCTGCTTTAACGGAATATTGGTCCACGCGAGTCTGATGACAACTTTTTAGCTTTCAACGTTAGCGTATTGTTTTGAATTTTTGTGTACCTTATGTATTTCCCCAAAGATTCTTATCGGATTGAAATCCGCAGACCGTGCTGGTCAATTTTCAAGTGGTATTTTTCTGATTAAAATTTTTTTTTAGTTTTTCTCGATGAGTGAATGGGGGCATTATCTTGATGAAATATGTAATTTTTGTATTGATTTCATCATGAAAGTTAGTTAACACATTTTTCAGCAAGTCCATGTAGTTTTCGCTTGCCATTCGCGTATCTATACAACAGATTGGCATCTTTCCAGAGATGCAGCCCATATCATAACGGTGCCATATTCGAAATTTCTACCCATTAATTTTTTTTTATTTGTTCAAATTGTGCCAATAGGACTTGAAACCATCCGTCCCAACCAAATTAAACTTTTTTTATAAGAAAAAATAATATTTCGGTATTCCATGTGATGTGATTATGAGAATATTGCAATCTCGTCTATTAATTTTTTAAGTGAAAGGAAGCCATGCGATCATTTATGTCGATTTAAAATGCCCACTGGTTGTAAGAATTTCTTGTATAAGTCTTACACTAACAGAAAGATCCAAAAATGTCTTTTAATTTCAGGTGCCATAACTTATTCTATTACAGCAACACACGTAAAATATACAAATGTATTCTAGCAGTTCATTTCATCCTTCCAGGTTTTGAGTAATTTTTCTGAAGGAGTCGACGATTTCCATAAAATTGTTGACTCAATAATGCCGTCTACAAGTGTTTTTTGGAATTTGCCGATGAAAAACACCAATCTCTTTAAACCCAAGAATTTCTCCCTTTTCTTCTTAAGTCAAAGGTTTTTCTTTTGGCATTATAATAGTGAACTATTTTTAAAGATATCAATAATAGTACAGTTCATTAATTTACTTGAAATTTCCACTTTAATAAGTTGGAATATGTAATAGTAACTGAGTGAAGTTAGAGCAGTATTTATATCGCAGTATTTATAAACACTTTTCGGGTAATACTCGATTTACTGTAGTCCAGGGAGTTTCTGAACTTTCTCATCTTCTTGTTGGTTAGGGTATTCTCCGTGCCTGTTCAAAGCATAAAAACAGCTGTATTCTTTCTTTTTACTTTAAATTTTAAGTGAACTCATAGCAATTGCGGTTACTGTATAAATAAAATAATACAATTATGGCGTAACAAGGGGGGTCGTAGTTAATTAATTTATTAACTTTGTTGAAAACTGAGTTTTAGAAGTACTACTAATGAATGGTTGCAAAAAATTATATAAAATGCTCGTGTTCGAAAATTTGTTCTAATGTAAAACAACCGCAATTAAAACAGTCTAAAAATTGAAAAAAAAATAATATCACCGTTTCCATAAAAATACTTAATTAATAATTACTATTATTAGAATTTCAGGTATGACTACCTATAAATATTTAAACCATCCCATCACTAAATCTTGAATAAATTTGACAACCAAGTTATTCAGTATACTTTACCGAATCCTTAATTAAACTTTTTAAATTAATTTGTGAGAAAATAAATTAATATAAAACATCTGTGTTAATTCGAAATTATCAAATTTAATACTTCCAAAGTTTTGGAGTAAATTTAAATCATTGGATTTTATAATTATTATCTGTTAATCTTGAAATGAATTATGCAATTTTTATATGTTAATATTTTAAATTAGTTTAAGAAAAGATGTTTTTTGATTCAAGAACAACGATAAATACAACTTGTAAGTAGTAATAATACTAACTATGACAATTCAGTATCCTAATACTAAACGTTTATCTTGTTTTATTTGAGTTCTGGGTTATTATTTTTGTACATATAAAAAAAATTAAAATGAAAACAAAAATTTAATTAAAGAAATGAGAGGAATTTCGCAGCTGGATTAATCAACGAACAAGAGAATCAACTCAGTATTTACAACCGATAGCTTAGCTTACTTAGCTTACCCGCAGTCAAGAATATTGGAAGGAGGTTCAAAAGATTACAAGTTAAGAAAGAAAATTTATACATCGATTAATAATTAAAAGAAAATAATTTCAAACACAAATTAATTAAATTCAAACGCTATACCTATTAGATATTAATTTATAATTAAATTTTTAACTCAATTACTTTATTCTACCTTCCGATCAATCATTCTTCGTTTTTTATTTTACGTGTTTATTTGTGATTATTAATATCAAAGCATGTCCTAATTGTTTAATTACGTCAACATGAAAGAAATTATATTTTCTCGTATAAATATGTCCTCTGCTCTAAAATCAATATGATTTTATCAGAGAATAGTAATTTATGGAATGGTTTGCTGTTGTCTTTTCCATATCCTACAGAACACAGATCTATTTTGAACTTGGGATCAGAGTAGTGTATTAGTCTTGAAAACAAAAAATGTTGATTTTGGGGCGGCGCCACGTTTACTTGAAAAAATACAGTGGCTCACAAAAGTGAGCCTACACCCTGATATCACGTAATAATCTAATAATTGCATTATTTTTCAAGGAAATATATGGATTTTTAAGTCCAATTTTTCATAATTGTTATATTCTGTTGACTTTGATGTATTATAATTCGAAAAAATGATCTCTTATCTTCTATTGCATTACTAATTATAGAGTGAAATATGATAATACGGTTACATTTTATGACACAAAAGTGAGCATACACTTGCAGATTTTCTAATGTTATGAAGCGAAAATGCAATAATAATTGAATTACTTAGTTGCATTAGTTACTAATTAGTAATACAAATGATAGTGCAGACGTTAGTAGTAAATTTTATCGAATTTTAACAAAATGAATACAAAAAGAAGTGGTACGGAATTATCTATAAGGAAATTGATACTAAAATTAATTTTCGAAGGAAAATTTTCACTCCAAATTGGGCAATTATTTGGCTAATCCTATGTTACTGTACAAAAAATGATGAATAATTATAAAAATATCGGAAGCTTGTAAAATGAACCTCGTTGTGGCCGAAAAACAAACTTAGCAGCTGCGGATGAAAATTTTATTATAAAGAATATGAAACGAGAACCCAAAAAAATTGTACCAAAATTGACGACAAAATTATCATTTATGATTAATAAATCAATTTCAACAGAAAGTATTCGAAAAACCCTTCGTTCAAGAGGGTGTAATGGTCGTATAGCCAGGAAGAAACCATTCGTTTCTAAATAAATCGACTAAAACGTGTACAATTTGCTGAAACTTACTTAAATAAAATTATAGAATTTTGGAACACTGTAAATTTTAATGATGAAAGTAAGTACAATTTATTTGGTTCGGATGGCAAACAAATTGTGTGTCGGAAAAAGAATTTTGAATAAAATATAGAAAACATGTGTAGAAATCAGTGAAACACGATGGCACTTCAGTTTTAGTTTGGTCTTATATGGGTCGAATTGGTTTCGGAATCTCGAATTTATCGATGATATTATAGACAAGTATAAGTATTTACCAATTTTGCATAATAATTTACAACCATCTGTTGAAAAATTAAACATGACACACATTTATTATTTCCAGCAAAACAACGACCCTACATTCGTCGTATTTAGCTCAGGAATGGCTTTTGTACCATGTATCCAAGCAATTGAAAGCCCTTCCCCAATCAACGGACATTAACCCGGTAAAACATTTGTAGTTTATATTAGCCCAAAAAGTGAGAAATAGTCATTGCAGTATTAAAAAGAATTCAAATCAAAATTTTTAGAAATGGCAGAAAATTTCGCCTGAATTAACGAAAAAAATAATGCATTCTATGTTAAAATGATTGCAAGCGGTTTTGCAAGCCAACGGATACCCTAAAAAATATTAAGGTACATAAAATTGTTATATTTCTACATAAAAAGTGTAGTGTATGCTAGTTAACTTTTGGATTTCCCAAATTAATCTTTTAAAAACACACTAAATTTTTTTTTGTATTTATTATTGATTTTTACACAATTAATATTCAACTTGTAATAACTAATATTTTCTTAATGAATAATCTAACATCTACTGTTAACTAATGATCTAATACTACTACTGACGATCTAATACTACTACTGATTAAAATAATAATACAATTCCTTTTATAACTTTTGTGTATAATTTGCGATTCTGCAGTTTCTATGGGAAAATGCAAAATCGTACCTCACATGGGTGCAATGCTTCCTTGATATTGAAACGGGAAGAATTTATTACGTAATGTCCAGTTTATGGAAAGATATAACTTGCTCACTTTTGTGTCATATAATATAGGTGTGTTTTGATTAATCTTTTTATAATTGGTAAGATGAGATAAATTTTTAAACTATTTTTGCGTATAATACTTCAATAAGGTTTGCAGAAATTAATTATCAAAAAATTACATTAAAAATACATATATTTCCTTGAAATAATAATATAATGCACTTATTATGTGATTTAAGAGTGTATGCTCACTTTTGTGAGCCACTGTATATCCCTAACAACTTGAAGAATGATGCAAGTAAAACATAAATGATTTATAGTTCAGTATTGAAGAAGACCCTTCACAATATATTCCCCAGGTCTATACCTTTAAAATAATACGAACAACACCGAATTTGCGAGACATTTAAGTTTTGATTTCAAAAATAAAACAATCGGTATTTTTGAACCTCCCTGTAGAAATTTCCAAACTTTCAATTTTGTAAATGTACTGTCTTGTAACATGCATAATATACTATTAATTACTGCCTCTGTAATTACGTCACAGTAGGAATAACAAATTATAAGCATTTGTATTTGTGCTGTTTGCCTTAATTTATTACAGTTCGCAACATACTTTTCAGAAAAAAAATTCTATTTCTGCCAGCACTATTACAAGTTAATTAATAAAACCAACCACCATTGTCTCTAAGTTGAGTAAAATTATAGTGGCATACTGTTAAAACTTTTAGTGTGCCTAAATACAGGAAAAGCAAGTTTAAAATGTGTTTATAAATTTAAATTGTTACATTTCGATGTTTCGATACACAACGTTAGTACGACTACATACTAACAAATTTTCGATATCGTTTCAGAAATAAATTATTATTGTTTATTAAACTTCGATATATTGCCTTAAATTATTGATCAGTGTTTTCTTCACATTCAATTAAATATTTTGTAAGCGAATTTTAGTTTCAAAATGTAATTAAAGTTCAATTAATAAAGTGACAATAGCAGAAGCAAAGATAAACCTCAAATTTTGAGAAGGTAGCAAGTGATCCGTAGTATAACAACTTAAAGCAGATGTTATGTTTAGTTCTGCAGAATGTTTAGATGTAAATACACATATATGCAGCACTGAGAATAACATACACTAATAGAATGGGTTATCCATGCAAAACATAAATATCGTACATACCTCACATGGTGGTGGAGCGCTTCTATAGGAAGGAACAATTTTGAATGTAATTGATCCTCGAGCTTCTCTCTAATGTTACAAAAACAATCGTTAAACTATTACGTACAATAACAAAGCAAACCAAGCTTACAAGAATTTTTTGAAGTGCATTAACAGATTGATTTTGAACTGGCATTCCATTAATTTCACGAATTTCATCCCCAACATGCAAAGTAGCTTGCCTATGAATCATACCTCCGTGCATGATTCGAGCCACTATGCATTTACCGTCTTCGTTCATTTTTAAAGTAATACCCTTAAAAGAAAGAAAAACGAAATTATTAATTTCGTGGACAAAAAGCAACCTTTCCGTATAAAACTTTAAAAGACTCGATGCTTCTTTAATATATAAGTATAAGGAGAAAAAACAAATCCCTTTTATCGATTTTAAACCAAACTTGTTTGTCAAAGTTGGGCTTACTTCAGATGTGAATCGATTACAGCCATCGAACTTTTGATTAATTATACCATATTATTATTTAAAAAAATTTGCTTGCAGTTTTTCTAATTCATTACAGTGCTTTATTCAAAAGAAGAAAAAGTGCATTAACTTAGATTATTTTCAATCGCTTGGCACTCCATGATTTAAATTCAAAAATGTAAAACAAAAATTACCATTTTAAATTTTTACAAATATAGCATTGTTATTATTGGGTATTAGGTATTTATAAAAAAGGTAAGTGATTAAAAGATATTTCGTGTACCAATTTCATCTTTTGATCTTTTGTGCAAATCTATTGGCTTCAAATCTTGTGCATGAGATGGCACGTAAAATCATCTTTTTTAGTAATCCAATATTGTGAATAGAAATACGCTGTCCAAACATTCTTCACTTGTAAAGAAAAATATGAAACTGTAATATTACGAAAATACAACATCGAACATAACTTTTCCAGTGGTTTTATAAAAAATTCCATAAAAATAGGTCACACTATACGATGGAGAGTGATTGGATGATTATCATAATCATCCAATTATTTTATTAATTAAGTTCGAACTAAATACCACGTAACAAAATATTTGTACCTATTATATGGCATTAAATAATTTTGAATAGTAATACAATTTATAGTAGAAATAATCGGAATTATAATTTTCTAACAAGTATTAGGGTTGGAAAGCGATTATTCAATTTATAAGATAAGTAATAGTATTACAACTCTTGCTTCTATAATGAATTTCATCAAAAGAGATAAATAAAAAATACAGTTTACCGTACCATAGGTTCATCGGTGTTTTTTTGAAATTGAACTAGTCGTACTCGGGTAACGTTTTCCATTTCAACTTCGCCATTTGTAGGCTCCAAATCATCACCGCCATTAAGGTATGGAAGTAATGGTGGAGGCGTAACCCGCATTGCATCTTCACTATAAATTTCGTGAGCCACAACATCATGTGCTTGTAAAAGAGCCTGGAATAAGAATAAAAAGTTTAAGTTAATCGAGATACTTAAAAATTAAAATGTGTTAAATGTAAATTGATGTACATTAAAATAACCTTGAGATTAAACTCACTTTCAAAAATTCTGGTCGAATTTATTAAAAAGCAATTAATTTAAAATAATGTGTCCTTTAATTAAATTATATTTCAAAGCACACAGGTTATTTTCCCTTAAACCACTACAATTGGTCTTGTTATTAATGGCAATTCAAAAGTGTAAGCATATAGAAAGGTGGATTCTCGGTGGAAAAAGTAATATATTGAAAATAATAGTTTGTCAAACAATTGATTTGGCACAAAAGCTTTCATAACAAATAAATCTTAAAAAATGTTCTAAAGTGACTCAGCATATTTCTTTTCACAACACTGTGCCAAAAATAAAAATTTAGCATAGAATTTCCTTTTATCTGATGTACTATGTTCTGAATATATTATTTTGTGGAATTTTATCAATTTTTTATATTTTATAATATATCCCAGGGAACTTAAGCATTAATAATTACTAAAGAGCATGAAAGTTGTCAAATATCTGAACAATGAACATTGACGGAAAGAAAATATGGACATTGTGACTTTTCACAGAAGTCGATTATTATAGTTGCTCTACAATTCAGGATGATTCATAGAACTATATTAAAAGTTTAATATATTTTCTTTGAACAGAACACTCGCTGTTTGATCAACAAACATTTTTTCCTGAGAATATCGTATGTATCTTAAACGGCACACGTTTAACGAGTTAGTTCGATAAATCACCCAGTATTAAATAAAAATTTCCGGGAAATTCCTTATAAATTAAATCAAACTTTATAAACCAAGAAATATTCAACTTAACTTCTTTTTAAATCACATTTCTATAATACTATATGAAAGAACTCCATCATAAAAATTAATAGATTGAAACAAATATGAAGTAAATCGAGGAATATTCAAAAAGCTTTGTAAAAAACAAAGTGGTATATTTACTACGCGTTTCTATAAATAAAAATATTTTAGAAAAAGAAACTAAAATTGAAATGTCAAAATAGAGTCATTCCAACTCAAATCAACTAAAAAATTGATAAAATTGATTTGACCTACACCAAATTTGACGTAACTTAGTACACACCATCATAGTAATAAATAAAACTAAAAATTTAAGGATTTCTTCCAAAGGGTCTTTGTATTTTTATTTTAATCATTTAAAAAATCGAGAAATTTGTGAATAAACTTGTGGCAAAATTTTCATCCACGGTGGTCTAAAATTAAAAATGTTCTGTAACGGCTAAATGAACATTTTATTTAAAAAATATTCAACCACATTTTTCAACCCCTATTTCTAAACGGGTCTTTTCTCTTTCTTAATTCTTTACTGTTTTTATGCTATTGGGTTGACCATGTGAATCAAATTTGATCGTGGGCCAAGGTTGGATTCGATTACTAAAAATAAATTAAGAATACGGAGAAAAAGCAGACAAAACCAGTTTGTCGCCGATTTTTTCGACTTTCTTTTAACTTTACAGCAAAATTAGTTAGATGCAAAATTAAAACTAATTAAATTCTTTGTAAAAAGAGTTCTACACATATTTATCGGAAGATTCGTAATTTACATAGTGTATACCATAAAAGGTTTGATTACACGCTGCCCAGATGTTAGTGGCTGCTCCTGTTGCTTGAGGGAGAGCTGATGTCGTGGGTTTGACGTGAAAACGTTGTCCTTTTTAATTAAAGGAACGACTTAATTTTAAGAGAACATCTGGGTCTAAAGGCATATAAAAAAGAATAATTCAGGGCCTTACACAAAAACAAAAAGAAAATAGCCGTAAAAAGTTTTCAGATGAAAAACTTTTTACATTTGAAGGGCTTAGTGTGAAACAATGACAAGCCACAAATGAAAATTGTTGGCAATGTCAATTTAAAGGTTGTTCAAAGGTCGTTCCTGAAAATTTTTATTTTTATTTGTTTCGATTCGAAATGGTACGATTTCGACAGTGTTGTTTTTTTAATTTAAATGGTCCCGTATCCCGAAATCGAGCTGAACAAATCTTCTTATTAATTTTTTGCTTCCTTAATAACTAACTTCACAATTTCACAAGATTTCTTTCCATTAAAATGTAAATTTAGAACAAACTCGCGCTTTACATCCATCGTTACAAAAATTTTACTGAGGAATGTTATTATACATACATACGAGTACATACCGGTTGCAGTGCTAAGACATTATTAACAGATTATGCAATTGTTATTCGCAGAATTTGTCTAAGTATGTTAACACTGAAGATATAGATTTACTTTCAAGTGTGACAGTTATTATTTTAGACGCTGTATATTCCAACAGTTGCACTAAAGAAAATAAACGTATTTGTTATTGTTCATTTCTTTGTTGAATTTGTTCTGCATAATAAATAAATTACTTATAAGGGCTTTACGTGCCCTCCGAATCACGGAGACGGTCAAGAAATTTTAGAATCGAGGAATCCTAAATTAGCGGCTTATTAACTCGCTAACTTCCAGGCGCTTCCAGGTAATAACAGTCGTCTGCATTAGAATCGAAATATAAATTTAAAAAAAGAACTTTTGTTTATTACAACCAACGTGACATTTTAGTACGCATTTTTGAAAATAAAATATCTTTGTCATTCTTAGACATGATTTACTTCAACACCTACTACTTGTTAAGTTTGATATTCCTCTTTCATTTTGTTAAAAAGCTTTCCATTAACATAAATATTCAGAAATAATCTGTTTTCTTTCAGGTTGATATTTTTGTAAACGATTGTAGGATAACCTCAAAACTTTGTCATTCGCGTGAGCTTATTTTGAGACTGACTTTCGTTATAGTGCTCTAAGCTACCAATTTTTAAGATTTTGGTTGCGAAGTCAAGCATTCAAGCAAGAAGAGCCATTCAGATTTAACATCCAGTTTTGATCGTTTTTACCAATGAATAATGATCGCAATTTGAGAGTGGACGACAATTTATTCTTATTTCCTGGTTAGATAAACTACTAGTCCAGCATGGAAAGCTGACCCATGTCATAATCTTTAATAAGTCAAATTTAACGTCATTCGTTGAAAAGAAAAATTTTATCGTGGTAAAATTTACAATTGACTAACGGAATTATCGAAACCAGAAAGATATCTGTCATTTTGGGTAGTAAATTGATGAATTTTACATTAAATACAAAATTTAAGTTTAATAAAAATTTGTTTACCTATGTATTTGTTAACATTTTGATGTTGATTAAGCCGAACGCATTTCTATGTAAGAATTCAGGATTTTGTCAACGATTTTTTATTACTGCTTGGAACTGTACGTTGCTGTGGGTTAATCAATACTCAGAAGACCCATTTTGTTAATACATTTATTATCGTTCTAGTAGTTATTGTTAATCCAGTAGTATCGTAGAGTTAAATATGTTCAGCGCTTAATATTTTTTTACTTGTTTTAGCGGGTAGCTTATGTTATATAAATTGCGATATAAATTGCGCCTGAGATATATTCGATGTATTTAATGCCGAAATTATAGAGAGAATAGACTTAGGGAGGTAATAGGCTTGTAAATAAGTGTTATTAAATATGCAGAATATTTAGAAAGTCTCGGATCTGTGGGCATACTTGGCATTAAGTAGTTGTAAGTCCCATTTCATGAAGTTTTCGGTACAATACTTGGCTGACGTGAAAATGACACTACTATATTAGGTACTTTAATATTTTCCCAAAGTGAATTTATACTTTTTGAATCGCTAGTTCAAATCTACAACAATAATAATTATTATTGATATAGGCTGGAAACGTAAAGTATATTTTTCTTGACAGATGTTTACCAATGTTTAAAAACAATTTATGCATGTGTATTCTAATTTTTTTAGCAAGAAACAAAACGTTAAGGAAATGTAGTGGCCATTTTTGAATCCGTGAATTGTAAATAACTATTTAAAAGAACTTCGTGCAAAAATAAAACTACCGCCCGTATGTGCTAATATATTTATATTATGTTATCTATAGCGCACAAACATTTCATTTACTTCACAAGAAACAATAAAATTCTTTACACTATTGTTAACCATTAAGAAGTCTTTACCGCTGTTTTATTGTAGTATCTATTGATATGAGTCCAATGCAGAATGAACGTCCTCGATTGAAGTCGATAGTGGAGGGCGTTGTTTACATATTCCATTGAAAGCATGGAGCTTTATGGTATTTACAACTTGAGGCGGTGTTTGAACTCAACTATCTACAATGATTTTTCGTTTAATAATAACGCTAACTACTTGACGGTTTATTTTTCCTTGATCTGCCACGTAATTATGATTTAGATTAGCGTTCATTGCATTACATTATTATTTTGTGCATCACCTTGCTTCGCTTGTTTGTATTTACTTAGTGTTTATTACTTTGATGGAATTTAAATCCACCTATAGTCCATCCGTTTTAAGAATGCAGAACTAGATTGTACTAAAATTGTGAACTCGGAACGTGATTGGTTAAAATTTTTACAGGTTTACACTGCCAAAATTTTATTTGCGATTGATGACTCACGAATATTTTTTTCTAAAAGTTTCTGGCAAATTTAAATAATTTCTACAAGATAAATTGCTATTTGATAAAAAAATACTTTTAACTCGATTATTTCAAGTATCAAATAAGTGACATTTGGTTTTTGTCACTCGTGCACTTTAATTATTTGACGTTTCCCAGTGTAAATCTGACTTGCCGTTCAACGCGACCTCTACTGCAATTCAAAACCAGATGGACTATAGTAACTTTAGCACCCGCCTACGTTCATTCTCAATTATTTCATCTTTTACTCGAAAACAATAAATTATCGACGACTTCTACTTCTTTAATTTTTGCAAAACTTCAGAAAATGAATTTACCATTATAATTTGTTATAATAGTAATGTATACAAGTTAATGTATTAACTAAAATTTTTTTTAAATTTATGTGTGATTAGATCGATATTAAAAAGCACCACTAATCCAAATTCTACCAATGTACAAGTAAAGGCGTAACTATATTAACCTTCTTTGGCGCAATTTACATAGGACCCATATAATTTTTTGACGCAATTTACAGGTAGGATTAGAGAAATCCTGACCGCCTTGCACAATTTACAAATCCCCAAGATTTCAACGGAGTTAGTAAATTTTCAAATTTACTATCTTTGGTTTAACAAAGTTTTCTTGTGGAAGACAAGGAAAACGTTTTATTTCATATAACGTCCAAAATAAAATATTTAGAGTAAATTTTACTGCAATATTGAGAACGACTCGAAACTTAAGAATGAATTTTCAGGTTTTCGATATCAGTAAAAATAAACGAATAAGTAATACTTTTTAAAAATGTTGTTTTTTTCTACGGTATTTCTCAAACGACAGAACTTGGTGAAGTGGAGTTTGCGGTATTGAATTGCAACATTAATGTGGATGTACTTAATACAAATAAAAAGAACTTTCTCACTACGTACTCCATTGAAACATAATATGGACACATTTATATATTCTTTTAATGAAGTCAATAAAAACAAAATGCGAATAGAAGAATAAATTGATAAATATAGACAAGTTTTCGATTTTCATTAATTTATATTAATTGAAGCTGTCAAGTGAACTACGGTGAAGTCAAACAAAGTTGAATTTACCCATCTTAAAATGCACACTATTAATTTGATACATTCATTTTTATGCATCTACTTTAAACCACTCTTTCAAAAGTTTTTCAAACGCGACCCAATATTTTCTTAAGATCAAAGTCGTCTGGAGACAACTTAGATATACATACATATTATGTATGTAAATTTGTCGAGTCCGTAACCACATCGAAGTGGTCTAGAAATAATTTGTTTGCACTTTGTAGTTAAAAACTTGTTTTAAATTGTTCCTTAAGTACTACTAATGAAAATTCCGTTGGTCGCCAAAAATCGTCATGGGTTTAACAGTAAAAATTACCCCAAAAACAAGCTGGCTCTATTTTAATCTATAAATCTGATGACACACTTCTGTCGAGGTATAATGCAGAAAAGATGAATGTAAATGGTTTAAAATCAATGTTTAAGGCATACGAGAAGCACGTAAGTATCTGTAGAACGTCGCCACTTGATCGGTTGTAGCGCATATTTTAATTATAACGCTGAATCTATTGCATTTACCGCGGCACACTACGTTTATTTTTAATGATAATAAAAAATACCTATGAATAATGTTAAAGAACAGGGTTTTCACACATACACAATACACAAAAGTGCAAACAGAAATCACAATTTCACGAGTCATGAATTATACTAGAAGGTAAATCCGCAGACGGATATTTTCTTTTCATGGACGACCCTTCGGGAAAGGCTGCGGTACATCACACAATAATGCAAATAAAACAATAAATTGTTTACCAATAATATAATATTTATATAAAAGTTCACAATTTTAAATTCCTAGAAATTCAAAATTTGATATTAAATTGAGAATATTATAATAGTAGTATGTTGTAAAACTAGAGATTGAAGTGACACTTTTAATTTTGACGGTGTATTTGTGACCCAAAGCGTTAGCCGCGGGCAAAACTCACACAAGAGATTAAAAGTCACTTCAATCTCGAGTTTATGCATGGTGGACTCATTGCTAAACAACATAACTCCAAAATGATAGTTTTGAGAACATACGATTTAATGTTTGGATAATATGTAAAATTCGGATTTGAAACTACCCCATTGTTACTCACAAGATTCAGGTGCAATAGGAAATAATTTTTTAACCTACGTCATACCGAAATAACAGAATTTTACAAAGTATTCAAACATTACAGTTGTGTTTTCTCGAAACTATCATTTTTGGAGATATCTTGTTTTAGCAATAAGCCCAGGATTTTCTATTATTTTATGCAGCGGAGAGAGTGAAACAATTTTCAAAAAGTGAAATCAAAAAGAATATACATGGTCGATAAACTGAACCCACGAAAATCCAAACTTCTGGTAATCCAAATTCGATAAAATATAGAAATTTAAATTTTAATTACTGGAACGTTTGAATTATCGTGGGTTCAGTTTATCGACCGTGTAATATTTTTAATTTCAAATTTTTTGGGGTTGCTGTTGTTTTACTTCTCTATTGCATAAGATAGAATAAAAAACTCGATATTGAAGTGACTTGTAATTATATCGCATTATACATTCTTAAATTAAAACTGCATTTATTATATTGCACATTTCAACTTACGCCTATTCACTGAAAAAAATAATAAAGGTATATATATAAATTTTGCAATGTATCGTAAAAATTAAATAATGTAAATGATTTTACATTGTAATTCGACATTGTATTACATTTATGTATAAATTTTCCAATTTATCTTAAAATTAAAAGAACTTTAATTTTCAAGATAAATTACAATATTTTTATTATATTATAATATAATATTCAAAGTACTTTCCCATTATAACGAATGTGGAACATAACACATAAATTTTTAACTCAATGATGTGTAAATGCGATATTACCGTAATATGCGTTCCAAGTGCTTTCACATACATACGTACATAGAGGACCTACTAGTTTAACGTGGGCTCCGAACCACGCGAGGTGTAATACACTTCATTTCGAGATGGGCGCTCATGGTAGATTATTTCGGTGGTTTGCCATTCCCTTCCGAAAAGAGATGGCCATAAAGCTCTTACCCAGTCCGGATTCGAAAGAATTTAATTATAAGTTGAAATAGCAAGTGCCGATTGAAAGAAATATGCAACATAGTATTTTTTACAAACATTTTGTTTGCAAGTACTGAACTTTGTTAATTATTTATACATTATTGTATGTAATCTTCGTAAGTAGAACGTCAATAATAAAATTATAGACTACATTAATTTATAATGAGAATAATTTGATAATGCTAAATTATAAACTCGACAGCTACCCGACTCCTGCATGTCTGCCGACCCATTTTTTAAGCAAGATTTTTATGATACCGTGGGATTAAATTAAGCTTTCTACTCTACGAGAGAAGGAATAAAGTCATGTGTCCTAGAAATGCGAGAATAAGGATCAGTTTTATTCGCTGCGTTGCATAAAAAATTATAGTTGAGAAAACGGTCTTCACAATCTATAAATAGATGTTTTTCTACATAATACTATCTTTGATAATACATACATCGTAAAGAACATTAAACCACAAGTATCGTCTTCAGAATCAACATCAAATAAAAAACTAACAGCAAAACCATAAATTAAAAACCTTACAAAATTAGCATGTTTCGATCTATTCCATCTATTTATTTCGCGATTTATTCACAGTTAAAAACGAAAATTACACGAAAAAAAAAGTATTGAAATTAAAATATTGCGTCGAAAAATCCAATTTCAGTAGCATCGGTTGTACCTACATTATTCCTGTGTGTTTATTTTAATCAATTCTATAAATTAAATATATAATATTAGAAATCTCTCAAAAATTATTTTTTGAATAAGCGAGCTTTTCTTTGCTTTGTTTAGAACGTAAAATACATTTTTTAATACTTCAAACTGTTGGAAATAATTTTTGCAGTTGTTTGGGAATTCTGGTAGATAAATATTATTTAAATTAAAATATTAAAATACGAATTGCTTGAGTTGCTTAAATATTATTTTATTCATTTGTTTATTAAATATAAATACATATTTGCAATATTATAATGGATCGCTTCATAAAGAAAGATAATATAATTCCTTCTATTGTACTTCTAACTATTTTCAAATCTTGCAATAATTGATTATTGTCATTATATAACTTTTTCAATTCATCTTAAACCTTAAATATTAAACGAATTTATATATTATATGTCGTCGGCTTACTGCCAAAACAAGATAACTCCATTTTTGGACAAAATGAGTTATATACATGATTGCATTCAAATAAGAGCAAACTACATTTTGACAAAACCTGAAAACTGTAAGTTAAATATTAAAGGAGTATTAAGAAGTTCAATTTTAACTTTTGTTAACTTGTTTATGGTGAATCAAACTTTAAAATCAGTTTTACTCAAAACTATCATTTTGGAGTTATCTTGTTTTAGCAGTAAGCCGACGATGTGTACATTCAAATATTGATTGCCTAATTAAACAATTTTGTACATAATTCAACAAATATAATTATAATCCATTAAGGTAAAATAAGTTCCACATAGAAATAATTTTGATTCAAACAATCCAATTTAAATGAAGATTCGCGGAATAAGCATTCTAGGAAAATCTAATATTGTTAGGAGCAATTTTATAAATTAATAATAATTTTATATTTTTTGTAACAATATTATTTATAGTATGTGAAAATTGGTGAAAATAATAATTAATTATAGTAAATTATATTTGGGTTTTAAAACTACTACGTTAAATTTCTTATCCGACGTTTCGAGTCGTTCATTATTGACCCATTTTCGAGACTATAAAAGATATTTTTATCCATAGGTAAATAACAAAATATGAAAAAAATGGGCCAATAATGAACGTCCCGAAACGTCTGCCAATAAATTTAAGACCAGAAATCCCTTTTTTATTAACTAATCATTATTGATTGTTTATTTTCATTCTACCTTAAAAAATATAGTAAGGGAAAACGGCGACACAACGGTTTAGGATGTTTTTAGCCAACCGGTGTGAAGCGACCGTTTCTAAGTGGGGTGTTTTCATGTACGATGGAACATTTTACAGGTATATTTTGACAGAAGTAACATAGTTTGTTCACTACTACTTACGTAAGTAATGCATTATAATTATATCCTTATCGGGGCGTCGTAAGATAAATTTGTGCACATCATACTCTTAGATAAATTAAAATCAATTCCAAAAAGTTGAAATATGTTTTGTTCTCAAAACTTGAAATTGAATTTTTTTCAATTGAACGTATTTCGAAGAAAATGTTCTTACATGTCATATTCGTCAATTAAGTAAACTCTGAAATATGTATTTGGTTGAGAATTGTGTGCTCTTTAATTTGGATCTGGTGATAATTTTCTCTATATAGACAAAAACCCACGTTGGAGGAACTAAAATTACCAACTGGAGGAGAAGTTGGCATGGGATTCGTTGGGAATTTTCGGGGGTTCATTCGGACACTCAAATATACACATCTGGTAAATTTCAGCTTGCCAGTATTTTTTGCATGCTAAAAGTGTTTCATGCCTGAACTACTATTAACCTATATCTTCTTCCACTTTTATTATGAAGTCTCCCTCTTAATATAGGCCCAGGACCTGTTTTTTACTAAATTTTTGTAATTAGTTCTGTGAGAATTTTTGAATTTTACATCTCAGGTAGCCGGCTAGGCTTGCCTTTCGATGTGCCTGCACCCTGTTTTTTTGTTATGATGGCAAATCATTAACACATGGGGACCGACGGCTTTACGTGCCCTCCGAAAGCACGGAAGACGGTCAAGAAATTTTAGACTGTACCCGGAGTCGAACCGGGGAGCCCTACGTTAGCACTTGATCGCGTAAACTATCAGGGCATGACCGTCGTCACCTATATCTGATAATAGCATTACTTATTTGTATAAAAACGCATTGGCCTAATAAACTTAAAATAATTATTACGTCAGCTTTAAGATTTCCATTTTTGTATGTAGTATTGTATAAAAAAAGTTTCCAAATTAATCCAAAAACTGATCGTATACCATGCATGCCAGAAAAATACAGCTGGTTCAACCGGGCAGATGAAGCAAACTTGTTTGATAATTGCTGCCATGCTGGTTGTAGGATTTGATAACAAGGCGAAAGTAATCATTCGTACTTCAAGTCCGAAATTAATTAGCGCATGTGCAGAGAGCATACTGAGTTCACGTCTTTAGCAGTCAAATTCGCGAGTATAAACATCCCAACCAAAGAGTTGGCAAAGAGTCCCAAGATGACCAGTGGGTTTATTTTTTTGAATATTGTCTGGGAATACATTTTCTATATATAATTTCTATTTTTTTACCGAGTTTGGAATTATAGTTGCTTTCAATTGATTGCCTAAGAATTATGGTCATCGTCTAGTTAGTGCGATAACAAACAGTGCCGATTCCTGGTTTTAGAGTCGAAAAAAGTGATCAGAAGAGTGAGAGGAAAGGCTAATCTAACGGGAAAGATCAGTTAAGAGTGGTGGCCTACGAAACGGATAGGAAACAGAGGTTAAAGGGGTGAAATACCAGATAAAACAACTTAAAAAGAAACTAGTCTAAAAGTGAGGTTAAACACAAAATTTGCATTGAGCGAAGAATCAAACCAAAGTATAACGAGAGACTCGTCTCGAGCAGGCAACACACCATACAAGAGGCCTCATGGCGAGAAACCTTACAAGTACATACTGGAGAAAAACCAACAACAGCCGCAAATGAGTGAAGAGACAAGAAAGATAATAAGAGAACTTGAAATAGATCCAGTAGGAGAACAAGCATCTTTTGAAAGAAGCAAAAAAACGATAAGATCACCAGAACAAAAACAGGCGGAAGAAGAAAGAAATAGAGTTAAAGACCACGGCATGGATATGAATGAAGTCAAACAAATGTTCGAAACAATGATGGGCGAAATGAAGAAAAATACAGCAAAAATCAAGAGAGAAATGCAGGAAATAAAGAATGCATTTAAACAAAAAGAGGAAAAGTGGGAAAAAGATAGAGAACAACTGGAAACAAGAACAGAGATATTGGAGGACAAAATTGAAAGAGAGGAGAAAGCAAAACGAAAGAACAACATTGTAATCAAGGGTTTGACCGATATATCGGATGAAAGTACAACTACCGACCTGGAAAAGTTTATAGAAAAAGAACTACATGTTAAAGTGAGATTAGTGAAAGCTTACAAATTGAAATCGAACAGAGTTAGAATGTGATAGCGGAAGTCGAATCATGGACCAAATCACGATTGGGAAATAGAAAAATTTATATAGATAACGACCTAACAGTACTGGAACGTAGGATTCAAGGTGAAATAAGAGCGATAGCGAAGAAAGCGAGAGGGGAAGGAATAAGAGTTACAGTGGGCTACCAGAAAGCTATAATAGAGGGGTCTAGGACTTTTCGGCGCAGCCGGTTCGGCGTAGCCGGTTCGGCATAGCCCTTTCGGCGTGCACCCGATTCGGCTTAGCCAGTTCGGCGTAATACCGTTTCGGCGCGAGGACGTTTCGGCGTGAGGACGATTTGGCGTGAGGACGGTTCGGCGTGAGGACGATTCGGCGCAAGACCAATTAGACGGAAGGACAATTCGGCGGGAAATGATTTTCCGATTCATTTTAAAATATAATTAAATTCTTGTAATGGAAAATTAATGCATTATTTCGCAGTTTTTAATCACAAATTAAACTTTAATTCACGTTTGTAAAACTACATACGATCATTAACTTGAATATGTAATGTTTTTAATATACATATTATGTAGTTGATGTATGTATAGCAATTAAATTACTAAATTTTATACTATGAGAGAGAGAGAGAGAGAGAGATAATGTTTATTAAGCAATACATATATATACAAACAAGTAATAAATATTGCTTAAAAGGCAAAAGTTCAACATTTTCAGCTGATTTTCAACCATTGCCTATCATAATTAGGCCAAAACAATCCAAAAATCCAAATTAAAATTTCCAAGTGTCAAAGTCAATTTTTCAACACATCTCCAAATTCTACTTTTAATCTCATTCCAAATTCCACTTTTAATCTCATTCAATCGTCTTCCCCGCCTTCCAAATAGTACTTCTAGATGTTTTTAGAATGTTTTTCTTGCATTATAAACCTTTAAATTAGCAAAGTTCTGGGAGCTACTACAGACGCGTTCTGTCACTTCTAATAATTTAATAAAAATTTTGAAATGAAATTTATGAAATTTTCTCCTTTGATTATTTATCGTAGAATCATTTCTAGGTGGTAGATTTAAAAAATTCAAATTCTAAATGCAGAGGTGGGCTAATACTTTTCGTATTAAGCTGTATTTATAGAACAAAAATGGTTTCATTTGTAAATCATGAGGTTCAATAATTTTTAGAAATATTGTAAAACATTTTTGTTGTATTATACTTTAAGATTTCTTTAAGGTGGCCGAAAAATTCGCTGTTTTTGTTCGGTGCAAATCTTAAAAACGAATAAATTTAATGATATTCTAAAAACACCATCGAAATGGCTTGAAATTACAATGTGGATGGTTTTCATAAAAAAATTTCGGAAAATTTATTTTTCAGTGTCATATTTTTATTTATTTATTACTCATTAGTAGTCATCGGATTTTAGGCACTAAAAAACTACAAAATATGCTCTAAAATTTTGCAAATAAGCTATTCAAATTTACTATGACAAATTCAATAGTTGATAATGTAAATTTAATCAATTGTTATTGATTATTTTTGTCTTTTAATATTAAAAGACCTATACCCAATTTTAAAAAATATCTTATAAATTAACAAATAAAGGTCAACTATAATACAAAAATTTATTACAAATTTATATTACTCTCATCTTGAGATCCTGAATAACCTTAACAAAATGAAAACTTAGTTTGAAAACCAAGATCATGTAATTTAAAAATTAACAGCCTTATGCATAGTCGTACTTTAGTGGCTACTAGTTAGTAGCCACTAATAATATGTAGGTATCCATGGTTTTTTTAAATTAAAAAGTTAGTACTGTCATTTTAGTAAATTATACTAATTCTGACGTTTACTATTATTTATTTGGTAATTTAATTATTCATTTGGATATAAAACTAAATGATCCAATCGAAAGAGATTTTTCTTCCGCATCGAAAGATACCTAAAGCTCAATATTTTGCTCTTTAAGTATAATGTAAAATGCAAAAATAAAATCAACAATTTAAAAAAAAATATTATGTGCCTTGGAATAGGTACATACCTACTCTTAAAATGTCTAATTAGTAGCTACTAAAAGTTAGTGGCCACTAGTATACGACTACGCATAAGGCTGTTAGTCTTTAATAATTTGAGACGCGTCTAGAGAATTTAAAATATTCTCATCTTCGGTCGAAAAGAGGCTGTAGGATAAAAAAACCCGAAAATTAGCCAATGAAAACATTAACACATAACATTATTATACTTAAACACAGACAGTGAAACTTACGAATACTACTAACAGAAATTCTAAAAATTACAAAAATTTTTGTAATATTTCTATAGTCTCTCTCGACTGAAAATGAGGATATTTTAAATTCTTGAAAAGCGTCTCGAATTACTAAAAAGGTTAGCGCTGAATCGTCTTAGCGCCGAATTGCTAAATGGGCTACGCCGAATCGTCCTCGCGCCGAATCGTCCTCACGCCGAACCGTCCTCACGCCGAATTGTCCTCACGCCGAATCGTCCTCACGCCGAAACGTCCTCGCGCCGAACTGGCTACGCCGAACCGGCGGCGCCGAAAAGTCCCATTCCCATAATAGAGGGCGTAATGTATAAATGGTATAAAAGAGAGGGTAGAATGAAAACTGAAAAAGAGAAAGGTCACAGCTCAAAAAACTAATAGCAAAATAGAACAAACCGAACGGATGATGACGAAACTGGCAATGAATAAGGAAAAATGGCACGAGAAGATAAGAAAAAATAAAAGGAAGAGAAATGGAGAAGCAATGCGAGTGGGTACATGGAACATAAGAACGATGCTAGGGGAGGAGAAGCTGTTTGAGATAGAAAACGAGCTAAGAAGATACAAAATTGATATAGCCGCAGTTCAGGAAACAAGATGGAGTGGTAAGGGAGAGATACGTAGATGTAAGGAACTACAAACTATTGTACTCGGGTGAAGATAAGCAGGGCAGAAGAGGAGTCGGATATTTTGTGAGCAAGCAACTGCAGAATAACATAATCCAATTTGAGGCAGTAAATGGAAGAATAGCTTACATAAGAATTCAAACGAAGAAATGTAAATTTAGTATGATAAATGTATATGCTCCAACGGAAGACAAAGACGACAGCGAGAAGGAAGAGTTTTATACCGAGCTGGAGAGGGTCGTGGAAGAAGTGCCTAGACAGGACTTGCTGATCATCTTGGGAGATTTCAACGCGCAGGTGGGAAAGGAAGACTACTACAACGAGGTAGCGGGTAAATTCACATTGCATGAGGAAACGAATGATAATGGACAGAGACTATGTAACCTTGCCACTGCGACAAACCTGGTTATAAGTAGCACAAAGTCATCGTCTAGATTAGCTAAATAAACGATTTACATAGGCAATCGCAGAAAACAATAAATTTTGAAGCGTCGAAATTATTTTGTGACAATTTATGTTTTACCGCAATAATAAACTAAGGGTAGTCTTAGGGGAATTGAAAAAACCAATGACAATTTATTAATAAATGAAATTAACGAATAAATTATTTCAAGAAGTAATTTCAACAAATTATTACGTCAGTGTAAATTTATGGAAAGTTTGTCATACGTTTTTGTAAAATGAACCAATTACGAGCAAGGTCAAATTTTTGTGCGAAATTTCCTTGGGTAATTTTAACTGAAAGCAACAAGAGTTCCATTTCAAGACTAAAATCAGTCTAATTTGACTAGTCTATAGGTTTCATTTCTAAATTGATTGTGACAACCAACGCCCGGCCCAGTTAGCGCATTACAAGTTGTAGGCAAAAGTAATAATCTCGTCTAAATAAAAGCTGCTCAGCTGTTCTAAAATCAATAATAAGTAGCACAGACAATTTTGAAAAAAGGTTTTTCGTGGGTTTTTCACATAATTACTTTTTAACAGATGTCACTTTTCAAATTTATTACAACTTTTGCACCTGCTTTCTGATATATTCTTTAATCTGTGGAGACAAACAGTATGTTATAAAAAAATATATAAAGCACAATTTCCGTTGAAGTTTTGAAGTTATCGCCCATTTTTTATTCTATTATATTTTCATCAATAAATTTTTATTGCAAAATATTAAATTTCGTACAATTTGGAAAATATAGTTAGTGTTATCATTTCACTAGGGAATATTACATTGTTTTTGTGCCATGACGTCCAATCCTTAAGAGCTTTTCTTTTAGTTTTAAATAACACACATAAAAATTTACAGTTTTATATAATTTTCACAATTTTACCTTTAGTGATATGCATAATATCGCTTTCACTTTTTAATAGGGAACTCGTACTTACTTCAAAGTAGAATCTTACTTCTTGTATTTCTGGATTAAGTAAGAGTCAAGTTTATCGAATCGAGTTTTAATAGAAAATTCACTTTCCTTACTACAAAATTCTATGCGAAAATAATGTTTGAAGTTTCAAACATCCCTTTTTCATTAATTAATTAATTAATTAGTAATGCTATTGCTAGATCCTATAAGAATAAGGATGGAAAATGAACGTTGAAATTTATAATTAGACCCTTGAAACTACTCAAAAAAGTTATTTTTTTATTATTTAACTTTTTTTAATGCAAAATTTCAAATTAAACCTCATATGAAAATGATAAAAATCGGCAGCTGCATGAAAAATGGTTTAAACTTCAAACGTCTTTTTCTTTTTAAATTTCATAAGATTATACTACTGAAATACTTGAAATATCAAGTAGTGTCAAAAAGGAAAAATTATGAAAAGCTGTAGATTTTTAGATGTTATTTAAAACCTATAAAAAACAGTGTATTGAGTGATCTTTAACGGGAATTTTATACTTATTTATTTTATTAACACAGTTATGTTTTATTATTTTATGTTGTGTGTTAATGGTCAAGTTAAAAACCTTTTTAATTTTTTGTTGATGAATCTCTTCCAGCTTTTTGAATTTTAGCATGAAGACGGATAGGACAAATTTTACCTTTCCAGTACAGGCAGGCTTTTTACATCAGTTTCTATTTAATTTAGAACTGGGATACATTCTTAACAAGAGTAGCATTAAAATTTTTGTCTAGAATTAATTAATTTGAAACATTGCTTACAATGCATGACACGTGAAAAAAAAGGGTATATTAAAATATAAATATTATACTACCCTAAAATTTGATGAAATATATGCAGGAGTACAAAACACAATAGACAAAATATAACCTACTCAGTTGCACGACCAGCCGCTGCTGTGCTCATCAAAAACTCATTTACGTTGTAGAAAGTCCTCCCAAGAAGAGTCTCTATCGCTCGCTTCCCAAAAAGTCCCGGGTCAGATTTGCTCCGCGTGGTTATTATATTTTAAAATACTTTTATTAAAAGCGAGGATAAATGGTTAATTTATTAGGTAGGTATCTACCACATGTTGTACTAGAGCAAGATGTGCTGAAAATATATTCCTCGATTTGGATTCGAATCCTGTGCTAAGATTGGTTTATGTTCCTTAGTAATAAAAGTAATAAGTAGATCGTTAATACATAATAGTTATTATGTATGGTACTATAATAAAATTTATGTTCAAAACTGAACAAATACCTATTACTAAGAATATGAACAAAACATTAGACATTTTCACGAGAAAGCATATAACTATTATATATGCATTCTCATTTCATATCACGAACTGACAAAAGAGTAGAACTGTTTCAAAAGTGATTGGTGGAATACCGCGAACTGACTTTTGCTTATGTATAACGTGCATTGACTATCAAATAAATTTTCTTTATATTTAAACGTAGATCGTTCTCAATTTGTGCAATTTCATTAATCTATACGTTTTTAAATAAATCCATTCGTTTCCTCAATAAAAGGATAATATTACGAATATATAATATATATATTCTAATAATAGAATATATATTATTTGTGAGAGTATAATAAATATCTTGTATTGGTTTGTATCCAATTTGCTGGTACTGGACAAAGACCATGGATACCAAGCTGCTCGGTATTAGGTACTTCTAATTATTATAATCTAATTTCTAAAGTTAGAATCAAAAATTTTTTAAATTCCACGTTGCGTTTTACCAGAATTATCAACTTTATTATTTCTTAATTTAAACAAGGTGGAACTCGCTTTAGCGGCAGTTCCTAGGCTTCTATACAGCTACCTTTCTGGTGTGAAAATTCTCTGTAATGTACGGTCCATTTTTTGAGGTGAATCAATCTTCTTCTTTCTATTTTATTTACAACTTAACTTCACCAATCACATCAAGCCACTGCTGTGGTTAAAATAAAAAATGAATCATTAGCAACTTCATAAAAATAAATTGGAGCGTTCTGATCGACTCTGAAACGTGCGGACGGACGGACACGGAGCCAGATCATAAGGCTTCTTGCTATACAACGCATAGAAGCTTAAAATACAGTGCTTTTGGGAATGCAATGTATTTACTTATTTTGTCAATTAATTTATTATATTTGACAAGAATTCGTTATTTTTATGAGAATAAAATCTAAAAATAATGTTATTACTATACTTTACACAAAAAAATGTTTTTTTGTAAGTCGACTTATATAGTAGGTACCCACATTACATTAATTCCTCTCTGGTTTAAATTTTTTTAATTCATAGTACAAAAAGTTTCTTTATCGTGAAATTAACTTTGTTAGACCACTGCATACAACGCGCATACGTGATACATGGACCCTTAGTATGTTTTTCTTAAGTGCTGCATGTATAAAAGTTACCGAGTCGAAATTTTTTTAAATGAAAAGTTGGAATAGCTGGATTTAAAAAGTGCTCGTTTACTACCTATATTTTTCGAACTTGAAATAAATCAACAATTGCTTTTACGTAAAGCTGTGTATACTATTGCTACATAAGAAAAAATAAATTTAAAAAAGCTACCAATAAAATTGTTGGAAACTCGGAAGATATTTCACAATATACCAACATCCCGCAATTTAAAAGTGGTGCAGGTCAATGAAAGCAATGAAACTGCTTTGTAATATTTTTAAAATTATAACGAAATATTTCCAAATCTAAAAATAGTTAATTCAATATTAAACTGAGCGAAAGCTTGTGGCTATGTCCTGTTAAATTGAGTACCTAGTACACTCAAAGAAAATAATAGGTAAAATCAACTAAAAAGAGCATATGAAACGGCGTCTATCTAGTTCCATGGTTAAATCAACCACAAAATAATAGTTAAACCATTTTTGTTACCATACAATTTTAATTGTTATTTTGAACTAAGAAATAGTTGGTAAACAATTTTTTAAGTTAAGTAACAATTTTTTTAGTTCTACGACAACTTTATTTGTTCATATAAACAAATTAATAGTAGTTCAGTATATTATTTAATATTTATAATAAAAATATAATAAATAAAAATATTTAATTTTTGTAATTAACCATATTTCTTCGTTTCAGCTGTTAAATTTTAACAATTTTAAACAATTTGATTAATTATTTTATTAACAACTCGACACTATTTACAATATTATTTAATCATTAATTTTACCATATTATGCTTCCATCCTCCGTATCTGTGTATCTGGAAATAACTGAAAATTTATAAATCACTTAAAATTTACTTACATTTTTTTTCGTCCAAACAAGATTCGAACCAAAGCCGCAACGTGCATACAGATTTGAACGTACCTGCTTACTCGTCGAAGCTGGAAGGGTGTACTTAAACGAATGTTGATTTTTGATGAACAACTTCATTTATCATAATTCATAGATTAAAAATTCAGTGTTAAATTAAAATAAAAATAAAATATTTTCTGAAATGTTTCTCAGATCAATTTTATACTATTATGAATTATTTAAAATTGTTTAATTAAATTTGAAAATTTTTTAACAGCTTAATTTTAAAGAAATCTTTAGTTTTTGATAAAAGTTGCTAAGTTTAAAAACACATTTTGTAGTCACTATGCAACGTGTATTTTAATAATACATTTTTCATTTATTAAATACACAAATAATTTGAAAAAATACATAACAATTTATCCCTTTGGAATTATTTTAAGCATCACATTTTAAGGGATTTTAAAAGTACCGTTACGGTCAGGTAATAAACTAGAAAATAGAATTTTTATGACAATTTTTTTCCTAGAACTGCAAATGATGGTTGATTTGGATTAAAAATCTTTTAAAAGGTCACAGGTGTAACATAAAGCAAGAAAATTAATAAAATTCCCACCCGATCTAATACGTTTGGCCAAAATCCGGGGTGATCTAATACTTTAGCCACGGCTGTATTTGTATTTTTCAATTTCAGAAAATATTCCAAGATACCGTTAATTTATAACGTTAATTTAGCTTGATTAATTTATAAAATCAAATTTTTTTCAAAAAAGTTTTATATTATTTTTATAATTAAACAAATTGCACGATCAGAAAATTTTTGTATCACTAGGTGGAAAGAACTGAAAATTGCAAAATTGCATTAAGAAAAAATACAATATCATAAAGGTCGGTAGCAGAACAATTTTATGTTTACATAAACATATCAACTAGTTGATTTTGCTGTAATATTTGTTTATATAACAATTATAAAGGTAAGCAAACTATTACTATGTTAGATTTAACCATTTGATAATAGTTAAATGTAAAATTGAACGCGTTGGTAGTTTGATTTTACAAAATTTAACAAATTAATAGTTAGATGACAAAATAATAGTCAAATGTGCCTATTTTTTAAGTAGGTTTTCATTTTGTTGTCCAACAATTTTTTAGTAGTTGTAATAACAATCCACTTTGGTTTGAAAATACTATTAATGTAGTTTGATTTTACAAAATTGACTAGATTGTTAGCTAAACATTTAATTTAGTTGAATTAACCTATACTATTTCTTTGAGTGTATGCAATAAAACGGTATAAAATTTAACCAGTCTTATAAATTTTAAATTCTTATTGTGATGTACTTTTGATTTACATGCTTTATCAAATTATTCATAATAACTATGTCATACATACTAATTGCTTACTCAGCTTTGTTTCTCTAAAACATATTTCCCAAGTTTGCAATACCTACTAAAAATTTGTCAAAAATTAATTAGTATTTTTTAATTCACATTGCTCCAGTTTCATTTCCTAAATTTAAACCTGATAGTACGTATTTCCAACAACAATTTAAATTAGATTTATAATTAGAAATTTTACAAGTCCTTTACATACAAAAAAAATAATTGAACGCAATATGAATTACATTAAAGGGTTACATGGGTTTGGAAATTTCAAAAAATCCATTTTTTAAATTTTTTATGTAATATTTAGTATAACATGTCAAGAATATTTTCCCAAAATTTCAAGTCATTCGAAGTAAAACTCTTGGAAAGAGAGCCTTTGGAAATTCGAAAGTCTCAGGTATGTCGAGGCAGCTGCTTAGCTATTTTAGTTTTTTTCTCAAAACTCTATTTTTGAAGCCGGTGGACACGAATTCTCAAAAACAAATGCACCGATCTAGATAAGATCTAGTGATTGAACCAAGATTTTTTCTTCTTTGATCACAACTTATTTTACAAGGCAATACGTGGTGTAGATTTTACCGAAAATTGTACTTTTTTACATACAACTCTGTCAAAAATTTTAATTTTCTAAGGGGTCTCTGAAAACCAGGTCCCAACGACTTCAAAATTTTTAAATGACAATTTCGTTCATAATAATTCAACCAATAGGATGTTACAATCTCATCAATTTGAACCAATCATAATCTACTTCCTTTGACAATACAGACCACGGTGGTGTATTGTCGCGGCGGTGCTACCCGAACTGCACCACGGCTTATCAGGGGTCATTTCTTGTACCCAGGTAAATGTAATCCCTTGACCGAACTGCACCACGGTCAAATGTCGTTCCGTAATCGCTTTACCGAATTGCACCACGAGCAAACCGAGCAGGTATCACAAGCAAACAGATAATATAAAGAAATAAATACACAAATATCTAAATTCTTTGCAATTTAAATTTCGAGTTTAATATATTAATTCATATTATATTATACAGGGTCTGAGCAGGTATTAATAAAATAATAACCCAAAACAGTGAAAAAATTAAATTTTTTTTGCCTTCGAATTTTGGGGTGTGCATTCGATAAGGAGGGTAATCCATCGTCAAAACCTACTCTTCCGGGGCGCCCCTCCGCTCCGCTCCGGGTTGCACCCCTCCAGAGCGGTTTTGACTCTGGTTACTAGGCTAAACATACGAGAAGCGCCACCGATCAAGAAAACCGGGATAAATGCAACCGGGATGTGAGAGACCCTCGAAATAGCATTAAAAAATATAGTCGCGGTATGCGGCAGTTATCTATTACGTTTAACCCCCAAAAAATCGCGTAAAAACAAAAAAAATAATCGATGTTACATGTAGGAGGCATCAGGTTAAACTCCAGCTTTGTGCTTTAACTTTTAACAATAAAACCACCTTACCTAAAATATTACAATAGAGGTGGTGCAATTCGGACGACCGACCCTTGGTGAGGTGTTTACCTGAAATTACGGTGGTGCAATTCGGGTAGGAGATTTGTGAACTAATCTTTTCGTGGTGCAATTCGGGTGCACCGGTCGCGGCAATACGACCACCGTGGTCTGTATTGTCAAATTTCCATAGTAACGATGGAAACTACGCTACGTGAACGCATACTATAAATTATTTGTTGTTAGAAAAAATTGAAATTTTATTTACGAAATTGTCAAACGAATTCCACACGATACTATAAAATTGTCGGTTAATTTTTAAACCATGGAATCTTCGTGTTTGTCGCCATTTAAAATCACCATTCGTGCTAAAGCACTCATGGTGATTTTAAGGGCGGAATAAAATAATTCTTTTATTATATAAAAAAAATTAGAGAACATGTTTTTCAAACTTTAGAAACCCATGTAACCACTTAATTAAAATAAATAACAAAGTTGAGTGAAAAACTCTTTTCACAAATAAGTGATTTATACAAATCGTATAATAAGTCGCTCCAGACTCATGGATTTTCTGATACTAGACCACTGATTGTGCTATACTTACCTTTTGTGAGACTCTTTCTAGAGTATTGTTCGGTTATATGGTGGCCTTCCTACGTGTCTCATGTTCAGAGGCTGGAAAGAGTCCAAAAGAGACTTGTTCGACTGTTATGCTTAAGAGATTTTACTCTCGAGACCGAGACTTATACTTTTATACATCAGTATTTTGGTATTAAGCTCTTGTCTGCAAGATTGGTTGCTTTTTTGATAACTTTCGGCCAACATTCGGATATAGCTAAAATGTGTGGTTTTGACTTTTTGATATCGAAATTAACAGATTCAAACGTGTGTTGATACAAAATTCTAATTTGTTAATCTCGATGGTCTTGATTTGAGTAAAAGGTTTATTTCGAAACAGTGTAATTATTTATCACTATGTACATAAGGTGTGTGTGTATGAATGTACACCTAAGTAAATAAATAAACAAATTAATAAATAATTAGCGGTTATAAGTAAATGGACAAATAGTTCTATGCGATAATTTCTCAAATTTCAACATTTCTATTTTAAATTTTCAACAGTGTTATTATTTAAATACTATGGAATTAAATTAATAATTATATAAATAGGTAAAAATTTAAAAACAAAATAAATATAACATAATATTTTCTTATAACAAGTTATCATAGCAAGCATTTAAAACAAAACAGAAATACTTTATTGAAAAATATTATCACTGTTAATCGGGATATTGGACAAGGTATACAACTCAAACAACTGGGCGAAACGTCGACCTTTCGCCCAGTTGTTTGAGTTGTACATATTGTCCAATATCCCTATTAATCATGAGAGTATATGATAAGATGATGAGTGCAATCAAATTTTCAGCATCAATTGAAAAAAATTAGATTAATACATTCAGAATAAACCATTTCAAACCCCTTTGCACCTAAACTACTCTGCATCGTGATGGCATAGTCAACCAGCTTTACTAAACGCTGCAATGGTATTTTTAGCTATTTTAGCTGTAAAGCTTCCCACAACTGAGTGATATTTCGCTATGTACCACTTTTTATTTGTCGCTCGAACTCTTCACAAATGCTCAATAGGATTTAAATCAGGAGACTAACTGACTAGGCCACTTAAATAGGCGGATTTTGAATTTGTCCATGTAACATTTGACATGCTTTGAAGCATGTTTCGGAACATCTTGCTGAAATATCCAGCCGCATGGCATTTTATCGTTACCAATGGTAGCATATTATGATCCTTCAAAATGTTGGCGTACATAAATCGATCCATAATACCTTCGACTATATGTAAGCGACTAACGCCATCACGGGAAAATCAGTCCCACACCATGATATTTCCACCACCATGCTTTAACAGTGGAAACTTGATATTATGTTTCTTGTTTTTTGAACGTCGAATATACTTAATGCCATCTGAGGATTTCTTTCTTTAATTCCCCAGGTTAAATGATCCTTTGCAAATTTTGAACGGGCTATTCTTTGATATTAGTGGTTCCTTAGAAGGACGTCCGCCAAATAGTCCAGCCAACTTCAATCGATATTTCACTGCCAAAACACTTGTCTTTGCGATTTTCGTTTAAATCAGGAACGGTTTCAGTAGCCGTTAAACAAGGATTTTTAACTCCTTCACGAACGATCATTTTACCATCTATTCTGGTCGTTTTTCGTGGTCGCCCTATTCTTGGTCGATTGTCCGTTGGATCCATAGTCCCTACGCTTAAAACACCAAAGACTTTTAGTTTTACGTAGTACATCGAACTGGCGTGCTGCTGTCCTTATTGAATTTCCCTTTTCGAACAATTTTAAAACAGCGTTTTTCAAATCTGCGGAATACTCTTACCTCGTTGACATGATTCTTAATGTTGAAGAAACTATTGTAAGAAGTTTATTATCGAACAATTAAATTTATTTACAATTTTTGTTGATTTGATGAATACGTCTATTGAATTTTGGATGCCGAATAAAACAGAATTCTATTAGTATATTATACTGTTCGCGTTATTATCGTATGTAACAGCACTAGGGCTAAAGTTGTTAGCATGATGCGAGTACAGTTTTTTTTGCCTTGACAGCACGAGCGCTTGCGCGAGGGCTGTCGCGCAAAATAAAACTGTACGAACATCATGCTATTTTAGCCCGAGTTGCTGTTTTGGAGAGTAGATCCCGCCGAAAAAGGCGGGGCGAAAATTCGCAATGATGGTCCTTATCATTACTTCACACGAAAAGTTGACCAAATTTGTTAAATGTGGCGCCATCTTTCGGTATTCCCAAAAAAATAAATTCAATTTATTTTCGCATATAATTCATCCTTATCATTACTTCGCCTGAGAAGTTGACTAAATTTGCTAAATGTGGCGCCATCTTTCGGTATTCCCAAAAAAATAAATTCAATTTATTTTCGCATATATTCATCCTTATCATTACTTCGCACGAAAAGTTGACTAAATTTGCTAAATGTGGCGCCATCTCACGGTTTTCCAACAATCAAAAATTGTGACTTTTTGTCACAATTTACTCGCATAAATTCATCCTAGTGACTTTTAAACGTCAAATTATACGTACTTTTTTTTACTTTGAATAAATTTTTGTTTATTACATTGAAATTTTTGGTTTTATTTATTTTCGTCCTAATTTGGGTAGGTCATTCCGCCAGATGGCGTTACGTTTACTACTAGCAAGTCAACTTTTCGTCATCGAGTAATATATAGGGGTACATTAGCATTTTTAGTCGGCATTTTTGCCGACCGCCCGGATGCAACTTGTGTCCTCCCACTCTTGCACTCTTTGGAGGGGGGGGGAGCTCTTGTATCCGCCGGAGTACAACTGTATGCTCCCACTCCGTTGTGAGAGCGTCTTTTTGGAAACGGCCGAGTACAACTTGTATGCTCTGTCTCACTCTATTGTTGTACTCGATAGATAGCCGGCAGCTTGTTGTACTCAACTTAAATTCTCATTTTTGATAGGCCCATGTGGACCACGGCGGGATATACTCAGTATAACAGTTTTTATTTATGGTTTTGCTTATAAAAACGTTTGTCCATTTCCTTATGCTCCTACTGTATAAATACTTAATTATAATTTTCAAATTAATAAGCTAAAATCAATTTAGTAAAATTCAATTTTAATTGATTTATTTCAAATATCCTTATTCAAACATAATTTTGATTTGATTTTAGCTTGTTGAATTTTAAAATATTAATTTATAATTTAATTGAGCTAATAATTTTTATATTTTCGTCAAAAATTAATTACAGCAGGTAGATTACCACCAAATTGTACTATGTAAGCGTAATGTTTACAGCTTAAAATTTTAATTTGCGTTTACAAAGTTAAAAACTATTCAATTTATAAACGTCACTCAATTGCAGGAAATTTCTAATAAAATAATACATATTAACTATTTTTTTAATTTGTTTGGAAATTGCATTTTTACTGCGATGGTCAAATGGATGCTCCTGTAAGATGCACAAACAAATTCAACAAATTAAATGCCAGATTTAAAGATGCTTTGCTGGAAAATCGCCAAAATTTTACTAAAAAATATATGTTTATGTGGAGTATACTGGAAAACCTCATTTCATTCCTAAAATACATTTAATCGTGGATTTCACAAGAGGAAACTATGTATAATTTTACTTCAGCTGTACTACCGAAAACTTCGAAGAAAACTGACTAATACTAGATGGTTCAATTAGTCGTTTGTACCATATAAAGTTCTAACTATCGATTTCATCAGATTTTCTATACTGTTCGGCTTCCGACGATCGTCTTTGTTTCTACAAGTAGTATTAATAAATTATATTTCTATATTTAAATGAGATTAATTCAATATCAAAACTTTGCGTTTATTTCCCAATTTAAATTATCAATTTTTTGTTGTAATCTATGAGTAATTTTAAACATTGTTAAGAAAACAACTTGTTAATAATCAAACTGAATTTTAATATTAGACATGTCAAAACTGCATGAGTAATTTTTAGGTTTATTAAATGTCACAGTTGATTACAAAACTATCTACCTAGACATATACTAGATGCGATGGCTACATTTTCTAATCAAGAACACGCCAACATTTTATGTAAGTACGATTTTTGTGACAGTAATGTTCAGCAGTTGAAAATATCTTAATCACGATGGCCGTTTGAATCACATTTACGTTAAAACTGTATAGGCCAGTTGACAACGCATTCCAAAAAGGGCTATTGCGTAAATAAATGGAGGCAAGCTGAAATAAATTGTTTTTTCTTTATTACAACCTTTAAAAAGACCTACTAAATTTGTACCCTCTAGACTTCTAGAGGAATAACACGAGAAAAATGCCATTTTTATGAATATTTGTTAATATCTCGGTTTGGGTAAACTTTAGTGAAAAATATCAAGTTATAAAAAATAAACCAGACTAAATTATCTATAGTAAAGATCTTATGTATTTATCTTGTTAATCTATCGGTTACGGAGTTACAGCCGTCAAAGCGCGTGGTAGATATTTACCACTGTTATGTGCGTCTCGAAATCTTTATATTAAAGGTAATTTTAAGCCGGTTTCTACACCATGTATTGGTAGAGTCTATAAAAGTGATATTATAGGGTTACTAAAAATATTTTGAGGCACACAAAACAATGGCAAATTATATACCATGTGCTTTGATAGCTGTAACTTCATAAGCGATCCATTAGCAAGAACAAAACTACAGATCTCGTCTATAGATGTTTAGTATACTTTATTTTCAAACTGAGATATTCGCGAATATTCGTATAAATATCAGTCTTCGCGTGTTTCCACTATGGCGGAGAAATTCGGAGTCGCAAGAGGATGCATATTTAGTTTGTATTTTTAGAGGTCCAAAAGATAATAACATTTATTCCAGCTTGCTACCATTTTTTTACGCAATAAAACGCTTGTCGACTGGCCTAGTAATGGTAAGTCGTTATAAAATAACAAAAATGTATTTTAATTAAAATAATATTATTATATAGTGATGGAAATAGCTATAAGAACACTTGAAATTTCTGTGATTGTTTTTTTTTTGCAGTAAAGTAACAATGTCATCAATGATTCTCAGGAAAGTAATGACTACTAAATGCTTTTATACGATTTTATATCAGTTTCGTCTATAAACTGCATGGAAGTATAATATATAAAAATAGGTGATAAATTGCGGAATGCTTTTGAATAACACGTTTTTTTCTTTAATTATTTTCGTGATGTTCCGAAAGAGTGGTAAGTGTTTATGAAAATTTAAAACATATCCGTACAAATCCAAACGCACTAAAATTGAAATATGCAGAAAATGTGGTTCAACAAAATTACGAATATAAACAAATCTGTCACGGTGGCACAGAATTTTATAAAATTAATAAAAAAAAAGTATCTTCACCTAAAATTAGAGATGAATTGCATCTTCCCATTACCGGTAGACGTGTTCGCCAAATTTTGAATAATGCAAACACGTTTAAATTGACAAATAAGATAGCCAAACCATGCTTGATGCCACATAGAAAAATGATTAAGTTTTGCCAAATTTCATGTCATGGAAAGTTGAATGGCACGTGATATTCAGGATGTAAAAAAAATTAATTTAGACCGCCCTGATCGTCTACTGGTATTACTGGTATGATATTCATAAAGAAAGGATCACTATATTCAGTCGTAACTGCGGTGGAAGTTCTGTGATGGTTTGGGCCGTTTTCGGATATAATGGTGCAACATTATTGTTTATTTTCATCAAATGTTGGGAAGAATACTGCAATAATTGATAAATTGTCGGTGTTTTTATAACCATTTCCAACCTGATAAATAACTTTTATTAAATTTTTTTCCAGAACTATTGAGAGAATATTTAAACTTTATATCAAATATAGTAGTAAATATAAAATAAATAATAACTCTAATTCAATAAATAATATACTTGAACAACAAAAAATCGTTTGTTTTTATAATTATTTCCACCACTGTATACAAGATGTAGCAAACTTTTTCTAATTCTTACATAAACCAAACCCGGATCTCAATTGCACAACGCCATGCCCGATAAAAACATCAAAAATACAACACTGCAGCTGAAGATCTGAGAGGCTTATTTACGTCATTAGTGTGTAGTTGTGACGGCGTACTTCATGCAAAGTAAGATAATTTTTTAAAACGAAATGGGATAAGCCTTATTCTCAGGTTATAGGGTGGATACGTTTCAGAATACAATTCTCGATCATTCGGACTGTCTCATTACACCTTCGAGCCACCAGAAAAAAGTTTATGGGTTGGGACTTGAAAATGGTGCAGGACTTTTTTATAATTTTAGTTAATTAACTTTTGTCTTTCTTCTCTTTTGAACTTCTGTCACAGAAGTGGCTTGATGTGATCGCTGGTTGAGTTACAGTGAGCGGTGGGTTGTAATCTTGGACTTCAGGAAATTTCTTAGCGCGGCCCTCCGGTGAACATCAACGCTCTGAGGACAAGTTAAGTTGTCAAGTTCAAGAGAAAGAAGAGATTGATCCACCTCAGAAACTGGATCGTGAAAATTTTGCAGAGAAACCGAGTAGCAATATTCCGAATAGAATGGAACAGCTTGAATTGAACTTTAAAATATTGTATGCTCTCGTTATCGTTAAAATTAGTTTACGGTTTGAGTATTAATAAATTTTACAGCTCTTTCATAAAACCGACCAAAATTATCGGATTATACTTAACTCCAATTTTATTTAATCCATTTTAGGATACAACTACTTACATACATGAATGTGCATATCTTTAACTCAGAATACCATCAAAATTATGTTCACTCGTTATAAATCGCAAGTTATGAATCGCTCTGTATGCATATCTCAGCATGTATTATGTAGCATTTTCGCGAAGTTAAAATTTTTTTACTCTGTGTTAACGAAAATAATGATAGATCACCCAAGTATTGCCACATCATTCACTATTTTACATTTCCTATGGTAAATTTCTATTACTAAAAAATTCAGTAAAAATAAAAACAATATTTTTCAATAATAAAAACAAGCTCAAAGACTGTAATAAAATAGTAATTAATTATGTTGAAGCCACAGTCTGATATTAATGTACTATACAATTTTGTGAAGTTATGCTAATGAGCTTAAGTTTGAAAAATCCGGAAAAACTTATAATAGAATAAAAAAGTAACGTGTAAAAAATGCATGCCTTGTTCTTCGCTATAAACTTGAAAAGAATTTCATCCAACCACGAAAACAATAGTCTTCCACCAAGTGTCATTTAAATACTTTCTAGATAATATCAGCTACTTCATTTAAATACATAAATCTTTTGTCTTATTTTTTGTCACATTAATTTTCGATACGTTACACACTTAAGATTCATGAATGAAACTTTTAAAAAAATAACATTTTATTTTCATTATGTCAAAGTATATACCTTAAATGTCAGTATTATAGATACTATTGTTATTTAATAAAGTTCAATTTCAATTTAAAAACGTTGCATTGTATGATACGTAATATTTTTGAACATTGACTGCGTGTTTACTACGGGCTTTTCTAATTTTGATGTGGTGGAATTCTCTTTCAAGTACATCATGAAGTAATGAAATGACTAATAGATTCGGTGTAGCGGTACATCACAGAATAATGATGCTGGTGTGTGTTCCTTCCTTAAGAGAAAGAGGGTTAATAAAAATCAATGTTCTGAACAATCACACGCTACTCTCGACATGTTATTGTTAAATTAATTGTAATTTTAGTAAAGAAAAATATAAGCAATTCCTTTTTTTGACATTTTTTCTATGGTATGCATTTTAAATTTTACTTATTCAATGAATCAGACGGTTGTGTAGAAATTGCCAATATTTTTCGTTAATCTAAAACGCGTGTGGAAAGCAATCGAACAAACACTTTTTAAAAAAATATTTCTGAAAACTGAAAGGTGGTCGTAATCGATTTTGCTAAAAACTTTGGTTAGCAAAATAGCACAAGTAAAATGTATTTAAAATAGGTCGGGTCAAGTTCACTATCACTTTACACTTCAAACGAGAATTAGGTGTGATCTGTACGTTAGATGGTTAGTATACGCTTACATACACATAAGTACTTGAATGGCCGTCCACAATAATGTAGTACTTTAATGTAATATTTACTCTATTGATTAGAAATCAAACGGATATCTGCATTGAATCGACCCTTGACTACCCTTAGAATTAATAAGATTTACTATAATTTTCAGGTTAAAACTGGTCAGCTGTCCTTAATTTTCATCTCTACTCATTAGTACATCATTTCATTTCCAACATGAAGTGGTTATTCTCAATATTATTTAAAAAACAATACCCATATGATTTTCTTTCTCTATTGAGAAGTAATAATTCATTACAGCTTAACGTGGAACTTGAACCACGGTATACATAATATAAGAGCAACTGAAAATCGAAATAACGACTTTCCAATTAACAGTCGAATCCCTACCACTACAATAAATTGCATGTGCAATAATCAATTAATTTTTTATAACATCGTATCCCTACAATAACTTGACTGGATAAACTAAATTGAATTTATGATATACTGCTACCTATTACATCAAACATGAATAAATGTTCTATTAAATTAAAGATTTGCATTTCACAAATAGAAAAGAGAGATTATATAACTATCATACACCTATCTGCATTAAAAAATTTTGAATAATTAATATTACTATAATTTTCCAGAATTCATATACTATAAATAATAAGCAAATTTGAAAACTTTCAATATAAATCATATCAAATAGGTAATATTTTTATTTTTTCGAAGAATGCAATTCAAACTTAAAATATAATTCAAATGTTTTTGACAAGAACTCTGTAAAAATGAAGATAATAACATTCCTGTAAAATCAAGCTTAAAATCGTTGGTAACATTCATTGTTTTACGCAACGACAATTGGACAAGATTATTGACATAACTTTGTTATAAAAACAATAATTCTGTTTTGTACACAAGAAAGATTGAAAAATAAACTCAACTAATTGTTTTTTTAAAATCTTTTATTATAGTGTCTAACCATGATGTTGTGCTGCATTCAATCTATATACGTATTTGATTTATTGAAAATTAACCTTAGACACCAAGTAAAAATAAATTTTTCACCTGATGATGCGAATAACAATCAAGTGCCCCGTTTACAAAGCGAAATCTAAAGGGACTGTGCACAGGACATGTTGCATGGAAAGGACTATCCACTTGTCTCAATGAAGGTCCACCAATTGGCGTTACAGGATCAGAAGATCTTCCGGAACGATCACACCAGTATACTGGTCCTCCCACCGCTCCCTGATAAGAGTGCGGCTGGGAGGCCCATCCGGTGGTCACGTAAGGATCCACTATCCCTTAACTTCTTTCATCTATCAGCACAAACCACACGCGTAAATATATTTAACATGATCGTCATATTTCAATTAATTATTGAATTATTTTATAAAATTAAAACTTCCAAGGTGTTAAAAGGTACACTGCAACTGCGACGTTGGTAGCAACGATACTGGGGATGATTCTAACGCGCAGTTTCAGAAACGGCGCGCGTTTGTTGCTTGGAAACGAAAATTGTACGCATAAGTTCCCACGCAATTTTCATAAAAATCCTTTTACCATACAGCCTTTTCAAATTATTTTTTATAATAGCAATTTAACTAAGAATAAACTAGACATTAATGAAAAAAATGTATGCGAATACAATACTTTTATTGGAATTGACACAGGAACGTTAAATAAATCTTATTAAACAAATTAAATATGTATAGTTAATATCATAATTAAAATATAATTTAAGGTACCCACAGTACATAAATTTTTTCATGCTGAAACCTATACAGATCGACCTCAAAATTTTCACATTGGTATGTATCGAACGTCTCTGCATCCCACTGACCCAGTATATGTAACGGGGTCACAATGTTCATGCTTCATGTTGTCGAAATCTTTTAAAACTTAAGCGAAAGAGTTTGTTGTCTCATCGTACAGCATAACTAATTATTTTGCTTAGTCTATAGCTTATTTGTAGTACGCAACTGTAAAATATGGATGATCTAAATAATATACTAGCTACTAGAAGTCCCATTTATTGCATGCCAATTTTGAAAAACTACGAGTTAAATTTGTTTTTCTCTTGAGTTAACTAAACTGTAAAAATAAACCAAATTTTATCTGTAAATTGCAAAGAATACAAATTTTTATCCAATTTTCAACAATTAGAGGACTTTCCAGAAATATGAAAATTGAAATGAAGTTATCAATAAACAATGAAGGGGATTTTCGAGATTAACGAAAATAAGAAAGAAGATGGATCGAATCACAAAAATGATGTGTTTTCAATTCCTTTTATTACTTTTGACGTTGACTAAAGAAAACAAAATTCAGTGATATGGACATTTTTTCTACATTTATGATACAAATGGGTTAACACGGAAATTTTTCACTTTCAGTTCAGATTTCTATCAGAAATCGAGTGCAAGTATTCAACTCAATAAATCAATAACATTTTGCACACAATTCAAGTTAAAGTGTTAGAAAACATACTGTAATAGATTTCGATTCAAAATCGAAATACAGAAATTGTAAAAGGTAAAGGTTAAAGAAATCACCAGTAACGTAAAATAAATGACATGAACCAAAAAAAAGGAATAGAATTGCAAAAAATATTTAAAAACTTCAAACCTCATAAGCATAGGAAAAAATTTCAGCTACAGGAAAATTCACCACGAGAACAGATACGTATAAACGTTAAAAATCTGTTTTTAAATAAAATAGGCACAGATAGAAATGCCAATGTAACAAGTTAATCAGTATATCAAGTTTTAAAAAAACACGACAGAATAAGCACGGTTAAAAATATCAGGATGAAATTGTAAAAAGGTTTTCAAATATAAATGAAAGTCTCGCTAGATGTGAAAAATAAACATCTAACCTCAAGAAAAATCACTATAATAGACATGGTAAAGAAGAAATGAAACGTATAAAAATTAAATTGTAAAGAATAATAAATTTTAAAAAAAAAATTAAACCATCGTAAATGTTAAAAAAACACATTTACGACAAGAACATTTCAACATAAGCGTTAAAAAAAATGAAACAGCATTATTGACGTAAAACTGTTGTAATAATAAAAGAAGTACCTAATTCATATTAGCCTTCCGTGGTTTTTGTTACTTCAACAATAAATTGTAGTTATACTCCCCGTATATATATAACTCGAACATACACCAAATTAGTTCAGCTAAAATCTAATCTCCAAGCTAACTAACTGGCAATGATACGAAGAAACTCGCTGTTATGTTGTTTACGTAACAGTTAGCAACGATAGTTGGTTAGCCAAGTGGGAGTGCATGTAGCGTTTCGGTGATTACTTAAAGTTACAACAGATTTGGCAACTTAGTAAAAATAATTTCGTTTGCCTCACTACTCTAATGAGTACCATCCTCGTTACGAAATCTGAACATCGTTGTTTCGAATCTGCACGCAATTCCTACCAATTTTATACAACATAGTAAATTATCTTGAGCACCAAAAATCAATGATTTTTAAGTTTTTTAAGTTGTATTTTAAGTTGCAAATGAAAAGTGTTCTGTCGCTGATAATAAACAAATTCGAATTATCCTAGAAATATGATAAAGGAAACAAAAAGTCAAAATATTCTTCATATGAGAATTTGTCGAAAATTCCATTTGGAAATGAGGTTATTAATGCACAACTTTTAAATTGCAAATTTAATTGGAACTTCTGATTAAACTAGCTAAAAGAAAGCTTTTTCTTTTTTAATTGCATTTAAAGTTTTATGACGTTTAATATAAATTTATTCGTTTCAGAACTAATTACAAAAATCGGCAGGTTGTCTAAGCACTGCGCTATAATCAGTTTTTCAAGATTATACATCGCGGTTACAGATCACAAATTGATGATGATTCTCAAAATCTAGATTCTACATTTTTAATTTAAAAACTCAATCGATTATCGGTATAAATGTGTTGATATTTTGATTTGTTTTTGTGCCTTTCACATAAAATTGTATCGGCTCTTCAAATTTATTAAGGTACAACATGTAAATACAAAATTTATAAAAGAAATAGAAAGTACGAATCAATTATCTCGATTTTACTATTTTAAAGAAAATAATCGTCATTTCTTTGACAAAACAACCGAAGGGGGGTCAATTATCTAAAGTTGTTCCGAATATCGCTTTTCTCATAGATTGAATTTTCGCGCATCTATAATAATCGATTAACACGAATTCTCTTAATTGAAGTTAATTTTCAAATGTAATTAAATAAAATTAGATATACGAATAAGTAAAATTAATAGCCAAATTACCTTCCAACTTACTGGTTGATTTTTCAAATAATTGTTGTTTCCTGATTGTTAATAAAAATTGTTAATCCAAAAAGAAAAAGTTTGTCAATATGGAAAACAGTAATTCAATTTATCTCACTAGTTTTATAAAAGTGCTCCGAAGCAGTATAATATTTGACAAAATTCAACACAAATACACACTAAATATGTTTGTACATTTATTTCCAACGCGAAATCAAAATCAATTCGATTTTGGAATTGAAAGTAAAATTTGCATTTTAAATTTTGTTCTTTACTGACCTTTCGATCTATTGCCATATGTTAAGTTCTATACAGTTGATATCTCTGGGCAATAATAAAAGTATGGCTGCGCGAATGCCCTTTCTCTTCACTGAGTCGAGGCACACAAAGGCAATAAAAAGGCAGATAACCTCCCTAAAATCAACTCAAACTGTCTTCCCTGCGGCCCTGAGCCGATGATTGTGCCAGCCGTCAAAACCCTAGATATCCTTCTAAAACAGCGTACCCTACAGCTACAATCCAGCAGATGTATAAATGAAACTGAATGCAAACAAGCAAGGGCAGCGATAAAACATCCTCTAGTAAACATTCAAAATACTACTCGAAATTGTCCAGAGTCAATCTACGGATAATTTCAGGGTTTTTAACTGGACCGTGCAAACTCAACAAACACCTTAACACGTTAAGGATCGTAGATGAGCCAACGTGTCGGGATGTAATGGATCAAACAAGACAGCAGAGCACGTGCTCTATCACCGCCTTACTCTAGCGTCAAAATGAGGTACCATGTTGGGGGACTTCTGGCCTGACATGGTCAGAATTAGGGGCAGTTGAGAAGGCTCGGGAAATGATGGGACGACAATGGAGGCAGTACAATGGGCCCGGTGTAGTGGCCTAAGTGAGCGTGGGGTCTTTGACTCTGCCCTCCTACCTAAAATCCAGAATGGCTGCGCTCTGTCAAATAAATGGAAGTGTTGAAGTTTCAGTGTTTTCTTCAAAAAATTTGTAACAATATTTATAGTTTTTGAAAGCCCTATTATTGATTTACTAATAGTTTTCTTAGTTTACGTTTCGACAAAACAAGTTCTTCACAATATAGTATTTACTTATAAACATCCCATTTTCAGTGTGTTGAAAATAGTTGTTCCGTTTTTGTCCCTGTTATGCCACGGTGGCCAAAGTAAAATTTATTATGCAGAACAATGTGGAAATAGTGAAATGCATAGAAAAAACATATTGCGTCATTTCACTTTGCGCGCATTAAATCGGGCCAAGTTAAATATTGTCCCCATGCGGAGAAAGTAATATTTTATTTAGTATGATTGGCTGAGCGTGCCATTACTTCAGAATTTTAAAAACCTTAACAAGCAAAACAAAGGACCATAAATTTGAATTTTTTGAAGCGTTCAAACGTTAACTGTTATTTTGCCGCCCTATCCCACGCCCCTCCAAACCTACCTATAGATACAGCTTTTCACACATGATTCAACAAACACACTATATCGTATCGATTACATACATAAAATCAATATTCGCGAAAAATCTACTAGATAATCAATACAGAGCAGCGACGCATCGCAATGCAAATGCCCGTGGTCAATATAGATCACGAGAGTCCAGCAAGGTTTCTGGCGGTTTACACTTGGATGGGTGACCTCATGGTGCCCAATTTAAAAAGAACACCGCTAACTGATCCCCTACCAACCCACACTTGGCCAGCATGATAGGGTATGGCCTGAACCTGCCCCTCATGGGAGAGAGGCTTATAGTCCATGAGTGGACTAGATGTTTGAAAGAACATTGAGCTGAAGAAGAAAAATCAGTACAAACAGCACAATTGAGTGATTCTATACACCAAGTCAAAGAGTTAAAGTAAAAATGTTTAGCTGCAATGAAATTTAACAGACTTAAATATTCATCCACCCTGTTATAACTATAGTCAATCTGACAAAAATAATTCTCCTTTGTTAAACATCCTTAATAAATAATATTAATAATTATTGTAAGATACAAGCCAGCGAAATGAGATTTTTGAGAGAAACTAAGGGGTATACAAGGGCGGACAGAATAAAAAACGAAGACATTAGAGAGGAATTAAATATATTGTTGTGATATTTGGGGTGTAACGATTGTATCGCCCAAATATGAAAAAAGCCCCACGTTGGGTAATCACTAAAGATGTTGTGATACAAACCCTACCTTTGGCTTCTGCTGCTTTCGGAATCACAACTTCCCTTGCCACGGCTAACTGCAGTGCTAGTATTCTAGCTGGAGACTCTTTAGTTGTGAAAATTATAAAATGTTGAGCTGCGATGGACCGCCTTTGCAAGTCTAACGCAGACCTTGAATTAGTTGCTTTAACAAATGTACAACTCGGAATTACAACTTGCTCAATGTAAATTCCTAGTACTACCCTGTAAACGTAGCCCTTTTTATTGAAACTAAATAAAAAAAACAATCTCTCATGGGTAATTGTATTGGTTTTAATAACAATACCAAGTGTATAATTGCTGTGGTTATCAAATAGATGTAAATTTGAAACGATCAAATTATAAAATACATAAAAAGTTTTATTACAAAAATTTTGTTCACGATGATGCAACCCGAAGATATTTTTCGAAATTTGTAAAAGAGTTTTAATTAAATTTTTATAAAAGTTACCTTTAAGATTTAGTACGCCACTGGGAACAATAAAATTAGCTTCTGTAGAAAACGGTGATCCAGATGTTTTCTTATCAGTTGGGTTGGCATGTGTGTCGATGTCCTCGAATCCAATCAACAATACCGCGCTCGTATGATGTTCAATCGCATATCCAAAATAACCAGGTACGTAAAAATCAATTCCAATATTTGATTTAGCAATATCCAAATTTATTAAATCCAACCAAATTTTATTTTCATGTAACCTTAAAAGTCCATCCAACGAGACGAAATTATCAAACATAACCAGGCTGTGCTCGATACAATGAAAAGCGGTATAAATTTTTATAATTGCTGCACAAAGGCTTTCAAAATCAACATAAACCAATATCGATCGAATAAATCCAAAAATTTTCCAGTCAACGTCGAAGATTGTACAAAAATTCTACCAACCATAAAAATTCTCTCTCTTGCCAACTGCCAATTTCAAAAATAACCAAAATACTATTAACTTTTCGACATTTATTCCAGCACATTACAAATTCAACTGAGAGCGATTAAATTGTTCCAAGTCCTTTTATAGCCTTCGTTGGTGGACCGGAAATGGTTGTATCCAAATTTGAAAAATTCAAAATTTGTTAATGGAAATCTCAGTGATCTGGGCTCGATAGACATTTGGTAAATCTTCTTTTGATTTTTCATGTACACTGCACTTATAATTTTAATCAAAACACTAATTTTTAAAAGAATTTTCAGATTCCGAACCGTAATCATAAACATAACAGCGAATATCGACCTTATAATATTTTGACAAAAATTAAGCTTAAAACCACAGCAAATACAATATGATGCAAAACAAAGTACAATGTAAAAGGTAAGTATAAATTTACATCATGAAAACTTAAAAATTAATGAAAAATAACCAAAGCAAATATTTCAGGTCAATGACCCCGAATTACATATGAGGTCTTCAATCATCCATGAGATTTGTTTTCATCAGATGTCATAGATCTGGATTGATAAAGGAAAACTAAGCTACCTAAAGGTTCGCAGGGATGTACCAGGAAAATACTAAATTCTTGCTCCATTACGAACAAACATGACTCCGACATTTGCTACCGGGTCTGAGTTAGACTTTACAAAAACTTGAATTTTCAGTTCAATATATAACCTGCAAGATAAAATCGCTGAACACAACAGGAGATGGAATGAACACCTGGAAAGAATGAACACCAGAAGGATGCCGTTGGCAGCACAAAGATATAATCCTCCAGGATGGAGAAGTGTAGAATGTCCGAGAAAAAGATGGGTACAGGAACACACAGCTATGCCTATACCATGAAGCGAAGAAGAAGAATTATTGTAATACCCAAAAGTTTATCGTTGTATATAGTAACAGTCTAGTAAAATGATGACATGCGATTGTTGTGATTAAATGGCAAAACTCTGAATATTCATCACTTCCCGCAGCCCGTTTTGCAACTTACAGCCATAGGAGGAAAGTAGGAGCCCGGAGAATATTACCACAAGGTTGAAATTCGCCAAACATACTATGGGAGATGACAAATAATCGAAGTTTCTACGGAGTCTCTCCTACGTAATTGTTGTGGATCTTGAAGTATTATCACACACATAGGGGATTTATTGCTTAATGTGGGCTCCGAACCGCGGAAAGTGTATATAGTACATCGTCTCCAAAGGGACTGTATTAGGCAGATTACATCTCCCTGGTTTGCCATTCTCTTACGAGGGGAGACGCTCAAAATAAAGTTTTTTTTAAAAAACAAGGTATTTAGCATTAGAAGCAATGCACTTAACCGCTTAAGTTGAGACCGTCACCATATTATTACTACCACCCTCTCACTACTACTACTACCCCTTCCGTAATCGAAAACTTCTTTAACAAAATTCCTAAATTTCAACTAAAAAGTTTCATCTTTCCTCCCGTAATATTAAAATTTTTTTCTTGTCATCTTTGGTTTAATTCATCCCCTGATGTTGTTAGTTATACTTACAGTGTATTTTATTTGCGTAGTTCTGTGCTTTTCAGTCCTGAAAAGTATTTTGTGCATTTTTTGATGATTCTAAAATGCCGATATAATTTCGTTCAAATTCCATTACATGCGCAACGAATCAATTGATTATAAACAGGTATATAATTCTGTCGATTTTTAAAGTCTTTGTTAGTACGGAATTTCATAAACATTAATTTTCCTAAAATGTGCCAATAAATTGACACACCGTTTCTTTAAACCATCCTACGCTAAATGAACGTATTGATAAATTAATGGGATATACGATAATCACAGTGAAAGCACCCCTACCGCGTTTATTCCACGCACTACGCCAGATAAAATACTAAAAGTACTTTTTGCTTATTAGTAAAATTGTAGGGACGAAGGGAACGGAAGGCAAACCGCATGATGCTGGAATTTATCAGAAAAATTGTTATCGACATTTCATTCACACCAAAGTTACTAACATTTATTACTAAAATTCTTCCATGTTTACTACCTTCAACTAATCGATAACATATTTTTGTTACTAACATTGTTAGTATACTTTTGTTATAATATTTCCACAATTTTAAAAATGCTATCCACCATGAAGATATGGTAATGATTTTAATAATTCAATGACTGCGTGGATTTCATTAAAAATATTTAATTTGAAAGTATTAAGTATTTTTAGAGCATATTGTCTCTAAATAAAGAGTTTAAATCATTTTTGATTTGTAATAAAATGCCAAGATCTCGAAGTCAAACAAAACATTATTATGCCATCAAATATATCTTCCATTAACTCCCGTCCCCACTCGAAGTTAACCCCTCCATAACATTCTAAAAGACTTAAGCTGATATTGTTTCTATTATAAACATAATTTTACAGAGAATTTGTAGATAAGTTTAATGATGTTATATTGTAAATAAATGGAACTCACCGATAAACTGTTTCGATGATATTCTCGAGTAAGAGCCAAGTAGTACTTATAAACATGGGGTGGTAATGAACGTTTAGTTTCCTCGCCAATCCACATAATTCGACATTTGCGTAACGATTTCAAATTGTTCGGATAAATATGTTGTACTCGTACATGCGGAACACAATTCATATTAATACGTTATAAATTTATATCTGTCAACTTTTAAACACAAGTTCATAACTTTAACAATCACTTTTTTAATATAGTTCTTTTATGATGGCAAATGAGACTGTGGTATAAAATCATTTTATCGAGTTGATGACAAACGAAATACACAAATTGTGTACCGAAAACGGAATTATTGTAGGTTGCTCTAATGTAAAGTACTAAAATTTCCGATATTCTTTTACTACAGGTGGTCCAATGGGATTAAAAGGATTAGGTATTTTATGTTATGATTCGGCATCAAACTATTGTAGAAACTGGAACATTAAAAGAAAATAAATTCAAGGTAATATGGAGTTTTATATTGCCGTTATTTTTTGAATACAATGTCGCGTAAGTATCCTCCATTAACATTTATGATACATTGTAGTAAGTGTTCTCAGAAAATTCAATCCATATTGTTTTCAATGTAATATTCAATTCAACGTTTAATGTAACGTCTTCTAACAGAGATATTATTTAATACACTCTAGGGCATGAAGAAAGCGTGCAAAACCAACAAATACAGCAGACACATGTTTCCACTATTAGGCGTTTTGTACACTGAAACGATATCCGATATAATAGCAACACGCTACAGGGTCGCTGGCAGACAGGTGGCATTTACTTTTCTATAAAAGCTTTGGTTTATCCGATCCACTTATACATCAAAAAGACATTAATATCCTCAAACGCGAGATTTAAAAGAAAATTTTATATAGCACCCAAAACAGAAAGACAAAAACAATGCCGAGATTTTATAAGATAATAAAATTTTAAAAAATAAATTGTTGCCGACGGGTCTCAAGATACATTTTTTAACAATTTGAAAAATAAAAGTTTACCGACATAATCAACTTAGTAAATAATAGCAAATATTAAAATAAATATTATGTGCAATCGTGGAAATGTAATTAGCACACTATTGGATCAATGGTATTATGAAATTCGAAAAAAGAAGTTTAATAATTAGTACAGCATAACAATTTTGGAAGTATACAACAAAGGAAACATAAAGTACGCAGAGGCTTTCCGATTAAAAGAGACGTCATGTTAGACCGCCTACTACCTTTGCAAAAACAACCAAAGCTTAAGCCCTTAAGCGTAAGTGATGATGAGAAAGCGTCATTTGTATAATGTGTAAACACAGGTAGCTCATAAAAAATGAACCATACTTGCCTTATCTTGTCTTACGTGTCTTAAATTTTTAAATTTTGTAGGTATAATAACAATAATTTTTTGTTTAATTTTGAATCATTTTTACAATTGTTTTGGAATTACATCATTTTGGGTGATGAATTTAATTTGTTTGGAAATGACTTTAGAGGCTGTGTTCAACATCCGTAAGGCAAACAATTAAATTAAAGGTATACCAAAAACACCGTGGTTCTTCGTACTATGGTGTAGATCCAATATTCAATTTCATGACATTTTCGTTTCAATAACTTGGATTTAAAAAAGTAAATTTAATTTTAAAATATTTTAAAACAATTAAAAAGTCAATACTTTAAACTGCATCAGATGACCTACCATTTTGAGCTTGGAGATTATGAAAATTTCTGCATAAAATTGATCCCAAGCACACTTCACATCTGGCGCGGAAGTGGCTTAACGATCAAGATATTGAAGTTTTAAAGTGACCTGCTCAAAACCCTGATTTAATCTTAATTGAGAATTTATGGAGGATTGGTAAAAAAGCTGAGGCGCAAATCTTTGGAATGGGACGTCTCGCCGCCGCCGTTTCAATGTTGCAGTTTAATCGGAAAATTTGTCTTTTCAAGCTTAAAGCTTTGACGGCGTGAATCAAATGTGTGAAGGAAAATATAAACCTTTAGTTTTAAGCTTCATAAGAAAATTTTTATGCAAGATATTTAATAACAAAATTATTTTCTCCTTTTGAATTCACCGATATAAAGCTTTTGACTGGAAAAACATGTTTTTTACTTGGTTTTTTATTTTTTGAAAATTGATTACACCTCCTGCCACCCCTGATATATTTATAATAATATTATGTCTTTCAAAAAGTATAAAAGTTCAACGTCTAAAAAAAAAAGTTCAACGTTTAATTTACGATTCCGAGAATGGTATCGCTTTGCCAATACCTGGCTGACGAGTTAAGTCCCCAATATACGAAGTAAGAACAAAACAGCGGTCACACGATAAGGCAAATGTGGTTCATTTTTTGATGAGCTACCTACGTTTACAACTTGAATAGATGGAGCTACTCGATTTTGCTTCCGCTTAAGCTTCGGTTGTTTTTGCAAGGGTTATGTCGACACCTGATATGAATAACATTGTAACTTGAAGTTACAATGTTATCCAACTATGCTGTAAACGGCTTCCCCAAAGAACAAACTATAATTTTGGTTTATGAATCGTCGTCCTATCTCAATTAAAAATACTGTTAATTTAACAAAATAACGTCATTGTTACTGCAAATTATATGTAGCAAAAATTCTTTAAAATGCTCTCCTGTAAAATAAGCAAAATAGAGTTACAATGTTATTCATATCAAGTGTCGATGTATTCGTCTAATACGCCCTTTCAATCAATTAGAACGCCTAACATACTACGTGTAATATAAATTAATGTTTGCTTAATTACTACTGGATGTTAATCTTTATTGTATTTGTTCTTTCAAATTCAACATTGAAATTTATGTTCCATTAGTTTTTGTTATGCCGTAGTGTTCATAATAGCTATTTACGGGTAAGCAACAGAAAAAGATACTTTGCGGAATGAGAAAGCAAATAACTTGCACATTACAACACAAAGAATTGTTTTTGTGCGAATCTAGTATGCAGCTTTTTCGACAGAACCATATCCGAAATAAAAAAAAAAGAACAAAACCACTGCACTATTACAATAAAATTAAATAAAGAATTTAATTGCTTGCTGTAATTTCAGATATCTGGGGCAACACTTGTCACCCTAGTTAAAATTAAACAAGCCGATATGGTTAATTACAAAGTGACCGTATAGTACATACATAATGTAAGTTACTACCTACACACAAATACACAAATGTAACGTGATATAACATTACCAGAAAATATGTAACCTGACATGACATGGACAGAAAATGTCACTTTCTGTTCGTGTTATATCAGATACATTTTGCGTTTAAGGAAGGAGACCATTTTCAAAAATAAAACCACTAGAGAGCATTATGTTTTTAGTCATGGAGAAAAATTATTTTGTGATTTTCTATAATAAGTAGCAACCAATTCTTACAAACTCAAGAAATTAATTTTAAATTATAATTTTTAAATATTTTTAGTTATATACAGGGTGTCCCCGTGACCGTGGAGAACCTTTGAGGTGGTGATAAAGGACACTCTTCTAACACACTTTTCACGCTACAATACGTTTTAACAATGTTTTAACATTAAAACAAATGCTATAAATCAAATTGAGATTTTTAGTAATTATGTGAATTTATATTTTTTACCTACACCTTGCTCATTATTTTCAGAGTTTCTCTGAAAACGGTTGGTTTCCCAAAAAAATTTATTTGACGAAAGTTGTAGCCCGTTAAATTCCCTATCCGGTTTGGGCCGTTAGTTGTTCTCTTAGAAGTTTCGTTTAAGAGATACGGGGTTCGCAAGAAAATTTAAAAAAAAACCTGAATTTTTTAAACATTTTTTCCCTTAATTTAATTTATAACCCGACGATAAGGGGTTATAACCTAATTTGTAGACAAGCGAATAATCTTTAAAAAAGTTCTAATCCATTAACCTTAAAAAATCAATAATATCGGAGCTATGGCCGTTTGAAATCAGAAATTCAAAAAATTGCTTTGAAGGGAGGTACCCCCCAAGGGTTTGGACTTGGGCAAAAATTTTATTTGAAAATTTGTCTTAGAAAAGTGTCCTTTATCACCACCTCAAAGGTTCTCCACGGTCACGGGGACACCCTGTATATACGAGTAGATACATTTTATTTGTTGGTTTGTTATTTACTTTAAAATTTTAATATTTCAAGAGCGATGTAAGCTTCTATTCATTAGCTGGGGAAGGACTGCCTAAGGACTGTTAGCATTTTAGTTTCTAATTTCACAATTTTTAAAAACTCCAAATCAGAGAAATGATCAGTTTTTTAAATTTAATTTTCTTTAAAACTCATTTGAAAAACTTGGATGTTTTATAAGTTATGCCATTTTCTAATTTTTTTTCGGTAGTCCTCCCCGGCTCGAAATTATGTGAATGTAGTAATTTAATTTTAATTTTTTCTTTTTTTGTTCAGTATTTTTTTATTGCGATTGTTAAATGCCTTTTCTGGTACCTATGCTAATTGCTTTTTGTAGTGCCTTTGTTGGTTGCTTTTTCTATAATACCTTTTTTTATTACTTTTCTAATACTTTAATGGGGTCTTGTATTTTTCTTTATCTTCTTAAGTACAGAGCCCATTATACTTGTACTTTGGTGCCTAGGCAATAAGCCTGGGTTTGTTATACGCAATTTATTATTTAATTAGTTTGGGGTTTCCTAGAACGTTCTCATCCAAATGGTAACACTTGTGCCTTTGTTTGGAAATTCTAGGAAACCCTCTCTCTCGTGTATTCTTAATATTTTCTTTAAAATAAGCTAACCTTCGAAGTACCGAGGGAATATTAAGTTAGTTAATTTTGTGAGTCGAAACTGCAAGGTGCACATTGCAAGTACGAAACAGTTCTTCGAAACTCCTTATTATACTCACCAGATCAAGTACCATTACGCAACTTTCTGGTAAACAACATATTTTGGAATTGGTAAATCAGTTGTTAAACTTTGTTAATAATTTAGTGTTGTGTTTGTAAATAAAATTTGTTAAGCGATCCAGAATATGTTTTAATTAAGTAAGGCCAAGAAGCTAGCAACATATTTTGGTGACCCCGACGTGATAGACACTGCAACAGGACGTTTGTATTTCGTGTAGTGATTAACAGTATTTTAATCACACACGTGTTCGTAATTTTGATTTCGCACATTACTCGCCGTATCAAATTTACTTCTGTGCATCTATCTGGTGACCCCATCAAAGCTCAACACGTTTCGCAATATAGAAGAAATTCGCCGTTTACGCTGATCACTGCTCCAATTCAACAACAGGACCAAAGGCAAATCAACACAACTTCGTGACCTTCAGATCAAGTTCCATTACGCAACTTTCTGGTAGAGAACATAAGGTTAGTGCATTCCTAATTATCCTTTTACTATCCTTTGTTTTCGTTAAATTTTACTACTTGTGTTACACATTCTTGTGCTTCATATTGATAATTTATTCACATCTTTGTTTATTTTGAATTTGGTCGTTGACCGTTTTATCAATTGTTTTTTGTTATTAATTATTACATAATTCAATATGGCCGATCTTGTTCAATTAAATATTTAACGTGGTAGCATCAAAGCACGTGTTACAAAGTTTAATACTTATTTAACAAGTTTGACTGAAATCAACGATGTTGCCATTTTGCAACTAGAGGCTCGCCTACAAAAACTTGAGCCATTATTTGAGGATTACGAAATAATTCAAAACGACATAGAGCTGCTTGATAATAGCTCAGCTCAACATGACGAACGTGAAGCCTTCGAGCAATCATATTTTGAGGCGATTGCCAAGTCAAAAAAAATAATTCGCGACAATTCTAAAGAACTCAATGTAGCTAGTATGCCTTGTCCTTCAGAAGCTTCACACAACTCGGGTAATTCTTCTTTTAAACGTAATATTCGCTTGCCAGTACTGCAACTGAAACATTTTGACGGGACGTATGAGAATTGGGTATCTTTTTATGATACGTTTAAGTCACTTATTGACGATGACGTTGACTTGCCGGAAATTCAAAAATTTCATTATCTCAAGTCATCGCTGAAGGGAGATGCGCTTCGGGTAATCGACGCACTACCAGTGACCACCATAAATTACGCCACCGCTTTAAAGTTATTGCGCGAAAGATTCGAGAACAAACACCTCATAATCAATAACCATTGTTCCACGACATTTCATATACGTGTTTTAATATTTTTATTTCACCATGTATGCATTATGTAAATTGGGTTGCATACTCTGCAACTGCATTTTCTATTTAATTTATATCATGTGACTTGAGCACCGAAGTGCATTATTGTATTATTGTATTCGACAAGAAGTTGTAGTTCAACCAAGTTCAACGACGCCATTGCTAAGCGTCATATTAAGAATTGTTAAACATTGAACAAGTTAATTTTGTACCATTTATTTGTAATCATCATTGTTGTATATTACGAGAATATATGTTATTTTGCAACGTTGGAAGTGTTTTTGTATTGAAGAGTGAGTTGTTCGTATTACCATAATTAGACTTGATATTACAGTAGCAATAAATAATATCAACAACATTCAGAGAAAGCATAACTAACCCCAGAGGGAAACACTTAACATTTTGGTGACCCCGACGTGATAAACATTCAGCCACGAGAGTTTATTGTGAAAAACAACATTTTTAATTTACATGTGCAAAGTTGAGTTCGCGCCATTTTGCGCTTCCACCATTGCAAGTAAGTTTGGTGACCCCATATTTTATAACATTATTAGTAATACAATCAAACAAGTGTTGGAAAAGGACTTCACAAGTTGTAATACCAATCGAAATAACGTTCGTCATTATCGGTACAAACAAAACTTATGCAATAAAACATTATTGCAACCGAGTTCAGTGCAATTAACTTTCTTAACAAAGGAAAACATTCCTTTTTTACATACATCAACAGATGTCAATTTGTATGTGAATATCAGTTCACACTTGCAAGTAAATTTGACTTCGCACTTCATTGCCAATCAAATCTACATTTTTGCATTTCGTTTGTGTACAAAAACCATTTTGTACACCGTGAGACTGGATAAAGCAACCAAGCACCCAGCTCATCTAGAGGCAGACACCTGGATGACCACATCGAAGCAAGTCAGCCACTCATCATTGTTTAATACAAATTTAATTTCGTACGTAGTACCACTTAATTTTGTATGTTCATTTCGTTTGTGTACAGAAACCATTTTGTACACCGTGAGACTGGATAAAGCGATCACGCACCCAGCTCATCTAGAGGCAGCCACCTGGAGGATCCACATTGTATCAGGTCAGCCATCCATCATCGTTAAACATAAATTTGACTTCCTACTGCCGAGTAGCACTCAAATTTGTGTATTCATTTCGTTTGTGTGCAATAACATTTGCATACCGGAAGTTTGGAACGAAGCAATCAGCACGGTTCCAATTTCTCTAGAGGCCAACCATTGGATGATCATCATCAGGTTACCGGCCAATTTCATTATTCGTAGGCGGATGTCAACGCATCCACTGTCATACGCAGGAAAGTACGTCAGCTGCGCAGAGGTCATTGTCTCCTATCAGAAACAGGGGCGTATCGAGGACACAGCTGCAAAGGGTAAGAGCATCCTTCTAAATCTCCTTTCTTTCCACAAATTTATTTCTTGTGTCAACACTTCGTCATTTTATTTGTCATTATTATATACATTAATTGAAATGGATAATCTCGCGCAATTGAATACAAAACGCGGTAGCATAAAGGCGCGAATTACTAAATTCAATAATTATCTTACGAGTCTCACTGACTTAAACGATATGGCAATTTTGCAAGTAGAGGCACGCCTCGAAAAACTTGAACCATTGTTCGAGGACTACGAGGTAATACAAACCGACATTGAGTTATTGGACAACAGTCCAGCGCAACACGACGAGCGTGAGGCGTTTGAAACATCGTATTTCAATGCGATAGCAAAGGCGAAATTGATGATTCGTGATCACTCAAAATTAATCACTTCATCTCCTCAATGTCCTTCAGAAGTCTTACACGATGCTAGCGAGCCCGTGTTTAAACGCAACGTAAAGCTGCCAGTACTGCAGCTAAAAACTTTCGACGGTAGCTATGAAAATTGGGTATCTTTTCATGACACATTCAAGTCACTCATTGACAGTGACCCTGAATTACCGGTGATTCAGAAATTCCATTACCTAAAATCATCCCTAAAGGGAGATGCATTAAAGATAATTGATTCACTTCCGGTAACCACTGCGAACTACAGTAACGCGTGTCAACTGCTCCGCGAAAGATATGAAAACAAATACCTCATTATTAACAATCATGTTAAAACTTTACTTAATATTCCTCCATTGCATAAGGAATCACTAGGTGGGTTACGTAAGTTGGTAAATGACATAACTTGTAACCTAAATGCCCTCAAGGTACTAGACCAGCCGGTAGAGCAGTGGTCTACTTTATTGATACACATAACGATCCAAAAATTAGATCAGACCACGTTACGCGACTGGGAACGCCTCAATGAGGAAAATAGCGATATACCAACCATGGTAGCGCTAACCGAATTTTTGGAGAAACGTTGTAAAACTCTGGAGAAATGCCAGCACGGCAAACAAGTAGTATCGGAATCGCGATCATTTAAACGCGAAAAGGTCATCTCCAGCTTTGCTAGTTCTCAATTGTCATGCACCATTTGCAAGGCTAATCATCATTTCAGTATGTGCACTCAGTTATTAAACCTGTCAGTACAGGAACGAATACAGAGAGCTAAAGATTTGCGGCTATGTTTAAACTGCCTTCAAAAAGGGCACACCAGCAGATTTTGCAAATCTGCAAAATGCAGAAAGTGCAGAAAGATGCACAATACTTTGTTGCATTTAACAATGGAAGCACCTCAAACGACTTCCCCGTTAAGCACTGCTGCAACAAGTACACAAGCCGTAGAATCGCCACCTCTTACAGGTAGCCAAACCTCAACGGTAGCTTCACATAGCATCTGCGGCATCGTAACTCATTGCCTGCTATCCACTATAGTAATAAAGGTAAGAAATGTCACAGGCAGTCTCATAGAGGCACGAGCATTGTTAGATTCAGGATCACAATCGAGTTTTATTACCGAGAGATTGTGTTCGAAATTAAATCTTCCTAAATCACGGGTATCGATCGCGGTGACCGGTATAAATGGAACTGCTTCGGAGGTCTCTCAACGAACGTCCATAAAGATATCATCGGTCAACAATACGTACACGACCGAAATAAATTGTTTCGTGTTACCTAAGGTAACCGGTAGCATCCCGGCAATTAGCTTTGAACCCTCGTACCTCAAAATACCACCTGACATAACATTGGCGGATCCTACGTTTCATGTTACAGGTGATGTCGACATTCTGCTCGGTGCAGACATATTCTGGAAAGTCCTATGCATAGGACAAGTCAGGTTAGGTAATAATCAGCCAATATTACAAAAGACCCTTTTCGGGTGGATCGTAGCCGGGCCTATGTCCCCCACGCTACCCACTCGTGTGGCAGCGCTTCAATGCAATTTCGCTCACAACATCTCAATAGAAGAACGACTTGCCAAGTTCTGGGAGATTGAAGAGCTCCATTCGACAAGGCCGTTGTCCATTGAGGAAAGGGAATGTGAAAACACCTTTTCCGAAACAACGTCTCGAGACGCGCACGGTCGTTTCACGGTGACCATACCTTTCAACGATTCCTTATCGCGCTTAGGAGAATCACGCCATGCTGCTTTAAATCGCTTACACTCCTTGGAGCGAAAGTTAGCAAAAAATCATGATCTCCAGCAACAGTACACTTCATTCATGAAGGAGTACGAATCTTTAGGCCACATGAAACGTGCTGATGAACGCGAATTAGTCGGAATTACTTCATTTTATTATCCACATCAGGCGGTTATCAAGGTAACCGGTAGCATCCCGGCAATTAGCTTTGAACCCTCGCGCCTCAAAATACCACCTGACATAACAGTGGCGAATCCTACGCTTCATGTTACAGGTGATGTCGCCATTGTACTACGGTTCAGACAACACTCATACGTGCTTGTCGCGGACAATCACGAACTCTGGCCAATCGCGGATAACAATTTCGCTCATGAGCATGACTCGCTTGAAATAAAGTCATCAGCTCCAATTGTGCTGTCAGCACAAACCTCCTCAAATAACTTATTTGAGCTTTATTCATCCCTCATCAAATTGCAAAGAGTTGTTGCCTATTGTTTGAGATTTAAAAACAATTGTTTAAAGCAAAAACCTCGCTCACAAGGTTCACTGACCTCAGGCGAACTAACCGATTCACTAATGTCATTAATTAAAGTTTGTCAATCGCAAAACTTCACTGATGAAATAAAACGCCTGACATTAAAGAAACCGCTACGTAACACTAGCGGACTTCTAATGCTTCTCCCCTTTATTGATGAGTCAGGAATCATGAGGGTAGGTGGTCGACTTGACCACTCCAATTTTGATTTGAATAAAAAACACCCCATAGTACTGCCGGCAAAACATCCATTGACGACATTGATAGTAACTCAGGAACACCTGCGTCTACTACACGCTGGGCCTCAAGCTTTGCTTGCCTCTCTGCGAGAACGATTCTGGCCTCTATCCGGACCGTCTCTTTGCAAGAAGGTCGTCAGGAGATGTATTCGGTGTTTTCGCGTACGACCTAAAACTGTAGAAACGGTGATGGGTGACCTACCTGCATCGCGGCTCACTCCGACACGACCGTTTTTAGTGTCCGGTGTCGACTATGCAGGTCCTTATACGATAAAGGACAGGAAAACGCGCGGGTGTAAGACTTCAAAGGCGTACTTATGCATATTTATTTGTTTCGCTACTAAAGCCGTTCATTTAGAACTGGCTCCAGATTTGAGCTCCGAATCATTTTTAAACGCTCTTAGGCGCTTCATTGCTCGGCGCGGGTATTGCACCGATATTTACTCGGACAATGGGACAAACTTTGTGGGCGCTAACAATATTTTAATAAAGTTAGGACAGATGTTGAAAAATGATAATTTTCAAGCTGAAATATCTAATTTCACCTCGCAAAGAGGCATAGCTTGGCACTTCATTCCTCCTAGGTCTCCCACTTTCGGGGGCTTATGGGAAGCTGCAGTCAAGTCTGCCAAGTTACACATAAAAAGGGTTATTGGGGAAACAGTCTTAACGTTCGAACATTTAAACACATTGTTGACACAAGTGGAATCTTGCCTAAATTCCCGTCCATTAACTCCTTTGTCCAGCGACCCGTCCGACACAACTGCTCTCACTCCAGGCCACTTCTTGATTGGGCAACCTCTCACTGCATTGCCTCAAGAAAGGGTGCCAGAAATTCAATCGAACAGATTGACCAATTATCAGCACATACAACAAATGGCCCAACACTTCTGGAAACGTTGGTCCAAAGAATATTTATGTCAACTGCAGCAGCGTTCAAACCGAAATCATCGGAATGAACCAATCAAAATCGGCATGTTGGTGTTGCTGAAAGAAGACAACTTGCCACCTCTCAAATGGGCTATGGGACGCATCAGCGACATCCACCCAGGCAAAGATTGTGTTGTGCGTGTTGTCAGTGTAAAAACTTCGTCCGGCACGGTTCGGCGTGCTATTGCTAAGATATGCATCCTACCGATAGGATCATGACTATCGTGGGTCCTTTACGGTTTGTTGAAAGGCGTTCCTTTCAAGGTGGGCGATATGTTCCACGACATTTCATATACGTGTTTTAATATTTTTATTTCACCATGTATGCATTATGTAAATTGGGTTGCATACTCTGCAACTGCATTTTCTATTTAATTTATATCATGTGACTTGAGCACCGAAGTGCATTATTGTATTATTGTATTCGACAAGAAGTTGTAGTTCAACCAAGTTCAACGACGCCATTGCTAAGCGTCATATTAAGAATTGTTAAACATTGAACAAGTTAATTTTGTACCATTTATTTGTAATCATCATTGTTGTATATTACGAGAATATATGTTATTTTGCAACGTTGGAAGTGTTTTTGTATTGAAGAGTGAGTTGTTCGTATTACCATAATTAGACTTGATATTACAGTAGCAATAAATAATATCAACAACATTCAGAGAAAGCATAACTAACCCCAGAGGGAAACACTTAACAACCATGTTAAATCGCTATTAAATATTCATTCCTTGACAAAGGAATCTCTCATTGGTTTACGTCAAATGGTTAGCGATATAACCACGAACCTAAATGCCCTTAAGGCTTTGGATCAACCGGTAGATCAGTGGTCCACTTTGTTAGTACACATTATTTGTCAAAAGCTGGATCACACTACTCTACGCGACTGGGAAGGTCTTAACGAAGACAACCCGGAAATACCGACAATGGCAGCACTAACGGCATTTTTAGAAAATCGTTGCAAAACGCTAGAAAAATGCAAGCAAAACAAGCCCCATATAGTTTCGGAATCGCGCTCATTTCCCAAGCGCGACAAAATCATGTCAAACTTTACAACTGCCCAAACTTCATGCACAATTTGCAAATTGGATCACCATTTCAGCAGTTGTAACAGCTTCTTAAATCTCTCAGTTCAGGAGAGAATTCAGCGCGCCAGAGACTTGCGTCTCTGCCTAAATTGCCTTCAAAAAAGTCATTCGACTAGGTTTTGCAAGTCTTCTAGATGCAAGAAATGCAGAAGGCCACACAACACGCTGCTTCATTTGAATACGGGTGTTTTACAAGCCCCCCCGCCGTTAACTATAGTTCTAGAAAATATTGAACCGGCCGATTCGCTCGCTCCAGTAAGTAGCCAGAGCTCACCTACGGTAACTTCACACACCATTTGTGGCATCACCACCCAGTGCCTTTTATCTACCATCATAATTAAGGTGAAAGACAACAAAGGTGGTTTTACCGAGGCCCGCGCACTCCTAGATTCGGGATCTCAATCTAGTTTCATTTCGGAGGGTTTGTGTGCCAAATTAAATCTACCTAAATCTAGGGTATCTATTGCGGTAACCGGAATAAACGGAACGGCATCTGAAATTTCCCGAAAGACTTTGGTAAACATTTCATCCCGCAGCAATGCCTTTATTATCGACGTAAACTGTTTTGTATTACCCCGGGTGACTGACAGCATTCCGGCAACCACTTTCGAGCCATCACATCTTACTATTCCCGGCGACATAAATTTGGCAGATCCCACTTTCTATGTATCTGGCGATATAGACATTCTTCTCGGGGCAGATGTGTTCTGGAATATTTTATGTATCGGTCAAATCAAATTAGGCACTGGCAAACCAATCCTACAAAAAACCCTTTTCGGTTGGATCATATCTGGACCAATGTCTCACATGCTACCCTCTATCCGTCCATCAGTTCAATGTAATTTTACCAAGAATAATTCAATCGAAAAACTGCTCACTAAATTTTGGGAGATTGAAGAACTTCAATCACCACAGGCGTTATCGGTCGAGGAAACATTGTGTGAAGATAATTTCTCCAAAACCACGGTTAGAGACGCTCACGGTCGTTTTATAGTCACAATACCTTTCAACGACTCCATATCGCGATTAGGGGAGTCCCGCCATTCCGCGTTAAATCGGCTACTGTCTCTAGAGCGCAAATTAGAAAAAAATCAAGATCTGAAACGACAATACATTTCCTTTATGAAGGAATATGAAACCTTGGGTCATATGAATCGTATTAATGAACGCGAGATAACTGCAGGTACTTCGTACTATTATCCACATCACGCGGTCATTAAAGACGCTAGTGTGAGTACACGATTGAGGGTAGTGTTTGATGGCTCTGCCGCTACCACGTCAGGTCTCTCCCTTAACGATACACAATTAGTTGGTCCAACCATTCAAGATGACCTGACTTCGATAATTTTGCGTTTCAGACAACATACATATGTTCTAGTTGCGGATATCGCAAAGATGTACCGACAAATCTTAATTAACGCCAATCAACGTTCGTTACAAAGAATATTATGGCGTTACAATCCCGCAGACCCGATTTCCTGTTATGAGTTATCTACAGTGACATACGGCTCTTCCTCTGCTCCATTTTTGGCAACAAGATGTTTGCACCAAGTTGCTCAGGAAAACATCAGTACCTACCCTGCCGCTTCGGCAGTGATTTTAAAAGATTTTTATGTGGACGACCTACTCACTGGGTCTAACTCCATCGAAGAGCTTCAGTGTATAAAGGCCGACATCACAGATATTCTAAATTCAGCTTGTTTCGAATTACGTAAATGGCGTTCGAACAACTCACAATTGGTTGGAGCAGTCGAAAATAACTCTGATCTATTACAAATTGGCGATTCAGAAGCAAAGACGTTAGGTCTTTGGTGGAACTCGTCCACCGATGTTTTTAAATTTTCCATTCAAGATTACGACTCAACTCGACCAATCAGCAAACGAATGATCTTATCGACCACTGCCCAAATCTTTGACCCGCTTGGTATTCTGGGACCGGTAACGGTAATAGCCAAGTCAATTTTGCAGAAGCTCTGGTCTCTTAAAATCGGTTGGGACGAATCTCTACCATCTGACCTTTGTTACGAAAAATTTTCTCTTTTTCGCAACAACGTTGAATTTATTAAATTCAACTTTTACATCTAGCGACATATTTCGTAGCACTCTGTATAGCGAACGTATTTGACAGAGATTAAAACTCGCGCATGCAACGATAAGGACTTCTTGGGTTAGCTTTCGAAGCGAGCGGTCGGTTTTGTGTTTTACTGTGAAGTGAATACAATTTTGGTTCCAATTTTGATAAAATATTGGTAGCGATTTTGCGAGGGGTCCCTTTCCGCATCATGAATTGTTTTGGATGGTTTGCGCTCCAACCCAGTACTATGGGGATTTTTCACATTGATGTTTGCGGAATTGTGGATGTATTCCAGGTCGTTATCTTTTTGTCGGACCACCTTGTCCATATTTTCTGGAAGGATATTTTTTTACTCAGTTCGGTAGGTTTTTATAATTTGAACTGATTGCTTCACAGGGAAATGCATTACTCGACTTGGCCAAATTTTCCGCCGTACATCTGGTGTTCGATTACGTTTTAATTAACCCTTGACTGTCTTATTTTTTTTATGTGATATGTTTATTACAAAGGGTTTCATTGTCTTGCATATTTTTTGTACGAATGTTGGCCGAGATAGTTGATACGCCGTATTTTTCGTTGTATGCACGATGAGATATTCTATCTAATCTCACACGTTCGAAGACGTGAATTTTAATGCCAATGCTAAACTTTACTTTTTGATAATTATTTTAATTAATAATAATATTTAATTATGTATTGTTAATTGAGTTTTATTTGTGCATTTAAATTTCACTAGGAAACATCAACCGGCGGTGGTCAAATGCAAAGACTTTGAAATTTTATTTTAGATATTTTTTTGTGTTCATTCTTTGATTTTATGTTCTTTTTTATGAAAGGCTACGATGTTCGACCCATACACAGGGTGCGGCATTTCATCGAGATTGCTTTCATTGGTTTTTCATTGGGGATTCGACATGGTTCCACTTTATCGTGGGATTTTTATATAACCATTCGAATGTGCCCTTGGTTTATGTTTGGGAGTGATTTTCGGTGGCAGTGTCGTTGCCACTGTGCTTGTGTTGGTCGGCTAACACCTTTTAGATCCGACATCGTTAATATCTTTGCCTTCTGACAATTAACATCCAATTGTCCATTTTAATTGTGTTGTGTTAGCAAAGCTGTTTCCTTGATCTCTCCGGGGTGTTTCTTTCACACGATCCACGACTCTCGCTTCCGCAATAAATGAGCTAGTTTAAAACCTAACACCAGGGCCCCACGCAAATTTAAAGTAGATGGATTATCCTTCTGCGTGGACTTAATCTTTTCCGAGCTGACTTCTCATTAGAGCAGTAAGGAAAGATTTTGTTACACCTTCACACTAGATGGACTGACTTCCAGGGGGGTTTAAAATCTTTAAATGATTTAACAATTCCGCGTCATATTATGTGCAAAAATTCTTCGGTGATTGAAATTCACGGGTTTTCAGACGCCTCAGAAATGGCATATGGCGCGTGCATTTATATACGATCCGCGGACACTAGCGGCAACATTAATGTATCTCTTCTATGTGCAAAATCCAGAATTGCACCCTTGAAAAACCTAAGCATCCCACGGCTGGAACTATGTGGTGCTCTTCTTCTTGCCGACCTCTTTGATAAGGTAATCAATTCATTAAACGTACCATTTGATAATGCCTATTTTTGGACCGATTCAACTATTGTTTTGAGTTGGTTGAATAAACCAGCAAACATATGGAAAACGTTTGTCGCTAACAGGGTGGCACAAATTCAAACTGTGACACAGATCGACAACTGGCGTCATGTGCGCTCTATCGACAACCCAGCTGATTTACTTTCTCGAGGAGTATACCCGCGAGAGTTACTCACCTCCTCCATGTGGTGGAGCGGTCCAAGTTGGTTATCGGAAGATCACGAACGTTGGCCAGCTTCAGATAATAGTTATATGCGCGATCACGACTCTCCCGAAATGAAGTCGGTAGCACCGGTTGTGTTTACTGCACAAATTTCTTCACTCGATCTGTTTCAGCGCTATTCATCTCTTAATAAACTACAAAGAGTCGTCGCTTACTGCCTGAGATTTAAAACCAACTGTCTCAATAAAAATTCGCGTTTACACGGTTCACTGACCACAAGCGAACTAAATAATTCATTAACGTCGCTGATTAAGGTTTGTCAGTCGCACACCTTTGCTGATGAATTAAGACATCTGGCAACAAAGAAACCCTTACGCACCAACAGCAGACTCTTAACACTGCACCCTTTCATTGATTCAATAGGTGTAATGCGTGTAGGTGGGCGGCTCGACCACTCTAATTTCGAAATTAATAAAAAAAACACCCAGTAGTGTTGCCGGCAAACCACCCCTTGACTTCACTAGTAGTGATACACGAACACGCGCGTTTGCTACATGCTGGGCCACAAGCATTGCTCGCATCCTTGCGAGAGCGATTCTGGCCACTTTCTGGACCTTCTCTGTGCAAGAAAATCGTCAACAAATGCGTCCGTTGTTTTCGCGTACGGCCCACTAATTTAGAACCCATCATGGGAGATTTACCTTTATCGCGGCTCACGCCCTCACGGCCATTCTCAGTTTCCGGTGTTGACTATGCTGGTCCTTATATCGTAAAAGACAGAAAAACCCGAGGGTGTAAAACTTCGAAGGCATATCTTTGCATATTCGTTTGTTTTTCTACTAAGGCTGTTCACGTAGAGCTATCTCCAGACTTGAGCACGGACTCATTTTTAAATGTTCTCAAACGTTTCACGGCTCGACGCGGGTACTGTACAGACATATACTCAGATAATGGTACAAATTTTGTAGGCGCGAATAACGCCTTAAGCGAGCTGGGAAATAGATTGCGAGATGACGAACTTCAAAATGAAGTCGCAAACTACACGTCACAAAGGGGTATTCGGTGGCATTTCATACCATCTAGATCTCCCACTTTTGGAGGATTATGGGAGGCTGCAGTTAAGTCTGCAAAAATGCACATTAAGAGGGTTATTGGGGAAACGATTTTAACTTTTGAGCAGTTGTACACAGTGTTAACACAAGTAGAATCCTGTTTAAATTCCCGACCATTAACCCCAATGTCCAGTGATCCATCCGACATTACCGTTTTAACACCAGGTCATTTCCTTATTGGACAACCTTTAACTGCACTACCCCATGAGGACTTGCGCGACATGCCAACAAATAGATTGTCCAATTACCAGCATCTACAGAAAATGGCCCAACATTTTTGGAAACGTTGGTCTAAGGAATACTTATGCCAGCTTCAACAGCGGTCAAAACGAAGTCGTCAAGATGCACCAATCGACGTAGGCATGCTAGTCCTATTGAAGGAAGACAACCTACCACCTCTCAAGTGGGCAATGGGACGCATCTGCGAAATTCACCCGGGCAAAGATTGTGTTGTTCGTGTGGTGACTGTGAAAACTTCAACTGGCATAGTGCGGCGTGCCGTGTCCAAGGTTTGCGTGTTACCTACAAACTGGCAGTACAATTATTTAACTGACAATTATACGTGTTTTAGTCCTTAATGATTTTTGTTGAAAGGCGTCCTTTCAAGGCGGGCGATATGTTAAATGCCTTTTCTGGTACCTATGCTAATTGCTTTTTGTAGTGCCTTTGTTGGTTGGTTTTTCTATAATACCTTTTTTTATTACTTTTCTAATACTTTAATGGGGTCTTGTATTTTTCTTTATCTTCTTAAGTACAGAGCCCATTATACTTGTACTTTGGTGCCTAGGCAATAAGCCTGGGTTTGTTATACGCAATTTATTATTTAATTAGTTTGGGGTTTCCTAGAACGTTCTCATCCAAATGGTAACACTTGTGCCTTTGTTTGGAAATTCTAGGAAACCCTCTCTCTCGTGTATTCTTAATATTTTCTTTAAAATAAGCTAACCTTCGAAGTACCGAGGGAATATTAAGTTAGTTAATTTTGTGAGTCGAAACTGCAAGGTGCACATTGCAAGTACGAAACAGTTCTTCGAAACTCCTTATTATACTCACCAGATCAAGTACCATTACGCAACTTTCTGGTAAACAACATATTTTGGAATTGGTAAATCAGTTGTTAAACTTTGTTAATAATTTAGTGTTGTGTTTGTAAATAAAATTTGTTAAGCGATCCAGAATATGTTTTAATTAAGTAAGGCCAAGAAGCTAGCAACAGCGATGTATAGTTATAATGGTATCTATACTAAATAAAATAAATAAAGTTTGTTTATTAGTATTAAGTATAAATAGTAATAATGAAATTATTCTTTTAAAATAATATTACCAAGTTATTAAACAACTTACTTGAATTACATCTTTAGAATTATAATAATTTGTTTCGGATTCTTTAAATCCTCGTAAGAATGCTTTAACATGATATAAAAATACTAGTATACGAAATGAAATTCATTTGAAAATATAAAGATAATAAAAAAAAATTTTAAGTAAAACTTTAATTTGAAAATTTTGATTAAAAATGTACTTATACGAAAGCTGAATTCTGAAGTCTCGAAAGGCTCGTCATTTAAATTATATGAAAATTGTAACGTATACGGCAATTGATATACAATACTGTTACATGTTTTCAGATTTATATTAAAAGGGTGGCTTTAATTGATTGATGAAAGGTTCAATCCCCCTTGAGAAAACTGTAAAATGGCACGGAACCCCCATAACGCAAGGTAATAAACAGGAACTAAACAAACTTCAAGTATGGTTTCTACTATATAATATAAATCACATACTACATTGTCATCGACAATATATTCAGAAAAAAATACTTTGCTTTCTTCCAAAGAGGTATTTTAGTAGTATGCACTTTTAAAATACATTTTCAAAAATAAATTAACTGAAAAGTTAAGTTAAAGTGAAAATTAAATTCGAAACAGCTGAAATTATTCATTAAAAGAGGTGGGTTCTAATGTTGACCAGTTTTGACGAAAGATTTTATATTTTACGATTTATTCTTATTGAGTAAGTTATTTTTCTCTAAACTAATCTCTAAGCTGGATAACTATATTTGCTTTCCACAGTAAATATAAAATGTCCTTCTCAACTGAAAATATCGTTCTTATCAGCACCATCAGTGTCAGTGCCATGCAAGTATTGCATGTACACAATGCACAATAAAATTAGTAAGTTTTCAGCGTCTCAGTGCCCAGACGGAACTTGGTCGTAATATGATAAAAATGTACACTTTTGTGATACTACGATATCATCAGGCGTCGATGTCTGTCGAAAACGTTTGCGAATAGGTACTTTGGTGTATTTTATATGTAAAATTTTGTGCATTTTACTTCTGAAAAGAATTTGTGCAGTTTTGGTTATTTTAAATTACTAACATGTAAAAATGAAATATTCATTTGATCATTAATAAATGCGAGCGAGAAAAATTCAAAGAAAGCATAAACATTAATGGAAGTATACTAGAATGCAAATTAAACTTGAAAAAAAGACAGAAAAATTTAAATTATATTATGCCATTTTCAGACAAATTATAACTTCATAATAGATTTTCTCCTAGCTATACATTTCTAACTTGCTGTTAAATTATATTTTCATGCTTTAGTCACGTACATACCTTGTAAATTATTTTTCAGTGGTACGTAATAAAGTGATTTCAAAAGGATACATTATCATTATTTCTCAACAAGTTAACCTCAATTTGAGTTTGAACAATGGTCTATCATAATATCTTGTAGATATAAAACAATTACTGACTTATTACGGTTTCATTATGACAGTCAGTCAGTTCTAATAGTGTTCCTTATGGGTCAAACCTTCACTGCTTTTGTTGAGGGAGCTTAATCTTGAGAGCATTATTTATTCTTTCCCAACCATTTCAAGCTTTTCTTAACGTTTGCTTATTATTACGAAATAGTATCGAATCCCTAAGAGAAACGGTCGCAGCTTAGCAGTTAAGTGTATCGTCTGCTAATACCAAATATCTGCTTCAATTCCAGACGAAAAAAGAACTTACTATCGGCTTTCTGATTATCGGAAAACAATGGCAAACCACTGAGGTGTACTAGCTTAATTAACTTTCTAATTGTCTCAATAAAAAATAATTGATTCAAGAATTGTATTCATGGAAATATCCCTTTGGTTAAAGATAGCCGGAGACTCAAGAACAGTTGGTCTTGAAACTGGAATATAAACTTTCAATTGGTATGTTTTTTTCTTGTTGGAGTACGTATCTATTATTTAATATTCATAACATGCACATGAGAAATAAATTTAAAAACAACGTTAGCATTTTTTTACACATTATATTTTTTATTGAGACTATTCCGTTAGGCTCGGAGCGGGATTTAAATAGCCGCCTTCTCTCTTCTGATAGCTTAGCTTTTTGACAACATTTTCCATTGCATTAAGACATAAATGCGACTCTATGCGATAGCTGAACGGATGTTATCTTTCAGGTCTTGAATCGTTGTAGGGTTTTTACATAGATCTTTCTCTTAACATAGCCCAAAAGCAAAACGTATAACGCCCAGGCTTACCATTATATAATGGTACTTTTTGCTCGCACGAGTTGCTAAAAATTATTAGTTGGTGTTAGTTCTTCATTTTATTATTCAGCATTACATTCTAGTCACAATATTGCTATCTCATACTGAGATTTACAAATCCCTTTGTTGGGGTGGTTTGATCCCCATTTTTCAATATACTATTGTACTATACTAGTTATAATATACTTCCTTCATAGTCCTGGGTGTCTTTTGGCTTCTTACACAATGCTCCTACATAACCTTCTGTCAGCAAGTTTCTCAGTCCATCCGTTCATTTTCATGGTTCTCAGATCTTGCACCACTTGGTCCCACCACCTTATTCTCGGCCTACCTTTTGGGCGATTCTCGCTGGGCTTCCATAGCGTAATTGGTTTTTATCGTTGGTGTATTACTGGCTCTCATTACATGCCCAGTCATCTAATTCTCTGCGACTTTACATATTTGACTATATTTTCTTTACATCTCTTCATAGCCTCTAAAATTTCGTGGTTCATCAGCCATCGCAACTCTTCATTTGTCTCTTTCTTGGGCCCCCTCCCCGCCAAGAACCCCAATAAGTTCTCAAAACCTTATATTCGAAGACTGTTAACCGTTCCTCTTCCTCTGCTGACATGCACAATGTTTCGGCGGTATATGTGACCACCGGCCTAATCAGGGTCCTGTAGATTTTTATTTTTGTACTTTTTGTCAATTGTTTGCTCATAAGTAACTTTTTGTTTGCGTAAAAAGCCCTGTTCCCAGCCTTGATTATTCCTTCCGTTTCTTCTTTTCTTTCTTTTTCATTATAACTATTTCTCCTTCGTTCCATTCTTCGGGCATTCTCTATTCTTCCCAAACTCGTCTGATAATCTCACATATTCTCCCTTTTACCAATTTTCCGCTGTACTTTATAAGTTCTATGTTGATTTCATCTATTCCCGGTGCCTTACCATTCTTCATTTTGTCTATATTTCCATGATCTCTGTATTGGATGGAGTATCTACCTCGATTTCTACCTTATCTAATGTTTCCTCTTCAGAGTTGGGAGCATATTCTCTGTTTAACAGTTTTTGGAAATGTCTCGTCCATATCTGCTCGATATTTTTTTGTGTCGTATTTCACCACTCCTTGTTCATTTCTCACACCTCTCAATTTGATTTCACATTTACTTTTCTGATTTCTCATCATTTGATAGAACGTTCTCGATCTGTTGATATTATTACTTTTTTCTATTTCTTCCATTTGTTTTTCTACCCAACAATTCTTTTTGATTCTATAAAGTTTATTAGCAGAATGGACCATATAAGAAATACCGACATTAGAGATGACCTCAACATTTTTAGCATAAAAGACAAATTAAAAGAAAACAAAACAAGGTGGAAGGAAGATCTAGAAAGGATGAGCGAAGACAGATTACCTTTAAAAATATATAATTACAAGCCTAAAGCAAAGAGAAGCCTGGGTAGACCAAGGAAACGATGGGAATCGTAACAGGCAATTTCTAATGCCTAACACAGAGAGTGAAGAAGAAGAAGAAGTTTATTAGTAGTCTATTTTATCTTATTTCTGTAGTTGTTTTTGTCTTCCTGACTTCCGGTTCTCAGCCATTGTTCTCTTGTCTCGTTTTTGTCTCATATGCTTTGTTGTTGTCTATAGATCTCCTTCGGGTGATTTTAGTATTTTCTTAAATAATATCGAAAAGGTCCTATTGAGGTGTGTGGGGCGTGGCGTTGTTGTTGTTGGTGACCTTAATGTTCACTTTAATACACGTGACGGGAGATCACTGGAAGTAACAAATCTCTTTGCTTCCTTTGGTCTTATTCAGAATAATTTCCAGAATACCAGAGATGGTTCTTGTCTTGACAACGTCTTTTCTAATATTGGAGACCCTAAGGTTGAAGTAGTAAACTATGGCTTATCGGATCACTTCGGTTTGATGGTACATATAAAAACTAAAGAAAAGCATACAAATACAAAAAACACCATTAAATTTACCCCTATAACACGACACGGGCTATCACTTCTGCGGGAATGTCTGCGGGTAGTTGACTGGTCTTTTGTTAATAACGATAATTTTGGCACTGAAGCCAGGTTTCGTATCTTTAATAATTTAATTACATCAAATGTCTATAAATGCTTTAAAGAGAGAAAGCAAAAATGGCCGGGTAATAGAAAGGGGAATGGTATAGCTTGGTTTAATAGTGAACTCAAAGAGCATCGGGAGCGACTGCACCTGCTGTCGGATCTGCATAGCGAAAAGCTGATTTCTGGGGAAACCTTAAAGGACTTCAAAAAATTTTATAAGACTAAGCTTAAAATGGCTAAAAAAACTGCCAATGATAAATATATTGAAGGTTCAGCAAACAGTTCAGCTGCAGCCTGGAAATTAATAAACGCACATCGAATATCAGCAGATATTTCGTCTCAAATGCCTTCTCACGAAATACTTAATCAATATTTTTCAAATATTGCACGGTCAATTTCAGATGGGTTGCCTTACACTGGTGCCGATCCTATCGATTACATTGCCGAATGCAAGTGGGGAACAGAGCACGTTGGTTTTCAATTTAAGACAGTAACATATAATCAAGTTAGGGACGTTACTTTAAAACTCAAAAATAGCAACAGTAAAGATGTTTATAACCTTAACTCAAAAATTTTGAAATCAGTCATTGATGTAATCTTAATTCCATTCACTGATATCTTGAACTCATGTATAACTCATGGTGTATTTCCTGACATCTTAAAAATTGCAAGAGTCATTCCCATATATAAAAAAGGAAACAAGCATGATCCAAGCAATTACAGACCCATATCTATTTTGCCCATTATAGGAAGTGTTTGAAAAACTGCTAAAAGTACAAATAAATTCATTCTTTGAAATCAACGGGCTATTTCATGCAAGTCAGTTTGGTTTTAGAAATAACCGCTCAACTACTATGGCAATTAGTAGTCTGTGTAAAGCGGCAACGGCAGCATTTGAAAGTAATGAGTACCTCGACGCACATTTTTATGACCTGTCTAAGGCATTTGATTGCGTGTCTCATGAAATTCTTCTTGAAAAGTTAGCAGCATATGGCCTCCATAGCAATGCCATAATGCTAATAAAATCTTACCTGGAAAGCAGAAGTCAGTGTGTTTCCTTCAATAACATAAATTCTTCCTACAAAATGATATCAACAGGTGTTCCTCAGGGTTCGGTCCTGGGCCCGATCTTGTTCCTAATTTTTATAAATGATTTACCGAGATGTACAAGCGCGCACTCGGTTTTATTTGCCGATGACACAACAACTTTTAATACGGGTACCAACCTAACAGATCTTGCTTTAATTGCATCACAGAATCATGATGAGCTGAGGCAATGGTTTCTTGCTAACAAACTATGCCTTAATGAAGGCAAGAGTCAGAGCCTGGTGTTCACTCTTAAACAGACTGCCCCTAGAGGTGATCCTGTTGAGTTTCTCGGAGTTAGGATGGACTCAAAATTAACCTGGGAACCCCACATAAACAAACTCGCATGTAAGGTATCCAAACACATCTATGCCATGAGACAACTGAAAAATCTCGTATCCTTGAAGGTTTTAAAAACAGCTTACTTCGGTCTGATCCACAGCAATTTGTCCTATGCAATCCTAGCATGGGGTCATTCCCCCCACGCAAACAAGATCTTCGCCCTTCAAAGAAAGATCATAAGAATCATCTCTGGTCTGGGCTTTAGAGACGACTGTAAAAATAAATTTATTGAGCTAAACATACTAACGGTGCCATGCCTTTATGTATTTCAAGCCTTACTATTTGTGAAAGACAACGAATTGTCATACCAGACGAGTTCGCACTCCTACAATACGAGGCAAAAAGATAATATTGTTCCGGCCTTTCACAGGTTGGCCCGCTCAAGGGAGGCTACGGGATACCATGGTATCAAATTCTATAACGTTCTTCCCGAGCGTATAAAATCTCTGCCACCGGATCAGTTTCGTATGGCAATATCTAAATTTTTGTTGAAACAGGCATTTTATTCTCTAGAGGAATATAATAACCACAAATTTAGTGATCTGTAAATGTTTCTTATATAATTATACACTCGTGTGTTTTTTTCTTGCTGACTTGTGTAAATTTACAATTGTAATTAATGCACGCAATAAAATAATGAATAATGAATGAATAATGATACGCATTCGTCGTCAAACCAATCAACAATAAAAAATTATTAGTTGGTGTTAGTTCTTCATGGTCAGTCAAATAGTTAGTTCGTAGTGGATTAAAGTGAGTTCTTCATAATTGGTTCAGTTCTTCATGAATAGATTAGTTTACTTTCATCGTTTTTGGTTAACAAAACTAGGTTCTGAGCATAATGATATAAATTTGTAGTTAGTTTAGAATGTAGTTAGTTAGTTAAGATAGTTTAGAAAAGCAAGGCATCGTTATCGTTATCGGATCGTTAGATTTTCTAGTCTATAAGAGCGATTTACCCATTTCGCTATCCATCGCAATATTTTGAGAACTGTGTGCATAGGTGGCTACACATTAACATTTTAGGTTATGCATAACATAAGTTATGCTTGTATTACACTACGCAATAATTTATTATACAAAAATAGGTGAATTTACAATATGCTTGTACAATAAAGGCGCCCAGATGTGCGCAGAACGTTAAACTGACAAGTTGTTTCTATAATAAATTGCATAGCGTAATACAATCATAAGGTACATAACTTTTAGCATATTGTAGAATAAGAGTTAGTATAAAGAAGTTCACACTAACAACTTGCACTAACAACTTACCGCCGCGCCGATATAATTTATTAAGTTTTAAATGTTTTACATTTTTGTTTAAAGTATGGAAAAGTATCCGTGCCAAAACCTCTTATGTAAAGATAGAAACTAAACTGAAAACTTTTAGTTATGAATGAATTATTCATACGTTCTCCTTATTCTAGTTTACCAGTAGCAAACAAGATTTTCACCAAATCGATTATAATTACAGAAAATAGGGCATTTTAGACGTCACAATATTATTTATTAAGGATTTTCTTGTACCATGTTTCACATTAATTTCAAAAAATAGTAAATACATCTTTGTAGAGATTTCGTAACTAATGTTCCTGTAGTATATATAGTTAATTGAATAATGTTCAGCAAGCTTTTTTCTTATAAGGCATTAATAATAATGTAAAATTTGGGTTACAAACATATATTTCCGTTGTGGGCATTATTAACGTCTTGCAGTAATATACCTTATTATTAAATAAATACGTTGTGACATTTTAGTTTCCTATTAAATCACAAGTAGAAGAAATTTACTCTACTACATACATTATTAAACTGTCAATAGGGGTGTAAAATATAATATATATGTAAAATAAAATATAAAATATAAAAGACAAATTCCTTACAATATGTTTTCTTCATCATCACCTCGGATAATGAATGATATGCCATTTTTAAACCTCATCTACGTTTATGATTAAAGTAGTCAAATAATAATAAGCAAAAATATCTAGTGTACTTTCATTCTTGATGGCTGCAATTTTCCCGTTGCGTGCTGTCACATAATTCCTTAGTCTAGCAATTAACAATATTCCTTGTTTTTTAATCTACGAGTGGGAATAATATTCTCACATTTCCAAAATATTATACCAATTGCTCTTAGTAGGTATATCATATTTTGTTGTCATAATATATCGGCGAATTTCCCGTGTGAGTTAAGCTGGAGATGATTGATTTGTATATGTATTCATCAAGGATAATCTCGAAATTCAATTTGTATCCTATTATGACATTATAAGATAAGTTTTCGAAATAAATATTATCATAATTTCAAAATGAAAGCTCTCAAAGAAAATCAGTTTAATTAAATAGATAATGGATATGTCCCTATACCCTATACTTATTCAAGTTCTCATCTGATAAAAGAAATCCTAATATGCAAACTCGAAATAGTAGAAGGAATAATCAGCAAATAGTAATATCAATTTATCTTCAATACTAAGCTCTCTCTATGTCCAACACTGTATTGACTTGCTAACCTATTTGCCACCAATATCATTCTCCTAAGCACTTCATCTGTTTCGTGTGAAACATGACGAAGGCATTACAATTTTAACTTGGCAAAATATTAAGCTGTTAATTAATATGCTCAAATTCGTAAATTTAATTGAATATTTATTCAGTTAATATTTTGAATATACAATGCCTTTACTAACAACAGTGCTTCTAACTCGACAAGTATCGATTGCTAATATAGATGTCTGTGTTGCAGCGTCACGTCAGGAGGGTTTTCATTTATGTCAACTTACAATTCACAGTCGAGTCGTCTACACAAATTTGGAATAGCTAATGCTAATTTGTCAAATAAATTCATCGGCAAACTTGCATCTTTAGATAATGCTTTCGGAAGTAAAAAAGAAAAGTATTAAAAATTTACAATTCCAATTTAAAAATTTTGACTATGCCATAAATTCTAGATGTTCTGAATAAATTATGAAATAATTTATAACGGTTTAATATCAAACACCTCTCTTTTTACCCCAACGTTACGAAGAAAATTCTAAACAACGCATTGTTATAAAATAAACATACCATGACGAAAAAGCTATAGAGGGGATTAGAAGGCAAGGGGCACAAATAAGTTTAGTTAAAAAGTTTTTTCGGTTCTGAAATATAAACTAGATAATACCATATAAAAATATGAAAGTCACATCCGTACCTAGTGCCAAATTTTAGAGTTCTTTCTTTACACTGTACTTAACAAATGTTGAAGATTGTTTGAAGGAAAAGCAATCTTAAGTGCACTTTGAATCCTTTTGTCTCCAACTAAGTTAATAATGTAACGTCTAACTCGAATGTGTTTTTTTGTAGGTATTTATTTTTTACATGCAGAGAATACAAGAAAGACACAATTCAGTGTACGTGTATATAGAAAGATAATGTCGCTTTACTTTAAATCTCTGTCGTCAATCATCTGCCTCTTGACGGAAGCTTCGTGACCCGTTCTCTCTTATGTCTGCGATAAGCGTTAGAAGAATTTTCGGATATATAGGGGACCTACTGTTTAACATAGACTCTGAATTACTTACAGCATAGTACACTTAATTTCGGGAAGGGTTCTAATTAACCACCTCGGTGATTTGGAACGGCAATAAACTTCCAAGAAAATACCGTCAAAATCGAGTTCTTATGCATCTCGGCACTGCGACCATCCAGTATGTTATGCTGCCGGATCTTTTTGAAACGAAAATTAAGATGGAATAAGCAAGACACATTTCCAGAAGGAAAGATGATTTCTGAATTCGAATAGCTCAGAAAAGTAGTATGAGGCATCTACAAACTAGATGGACAGATGACATAAAGACATGACAGATACAATTAGAGAAACGGAGCAGCGGATCGATAAGATTGAAAAGTTTCGAGACGATGATTACGGAAGACTTTTGTTAAGCACCAAAAACAATATTATATTTATTCTACCATTTTATCATATGAAACAGTCAAAAGTAAGGACCAAAAAGTTTTAGACAGCATGGCATGACTTTCTTGAGAACCAACTAGTGTTGAAAAACTTCCTTCAATATTGTTTTATTAACAAACAATGATAGTTTTTACACCGTGTATTTTTGGTTGATTTTAACTAGCGTCAAACTCTTTTACTTTCTACTTTTAACTCGTGCCTTTTGATACGTACTTCCCTTTTATAATTTATTCTAATCGCTCATACGACCAAAGTTAAACGATTAGATAATTAGAAGAGAGAAACATTGACCCGAGTTAATTGTGGTGAAAGTAACGTAATGAGATGATAAGGGAAGTAATAAAGATAAGTAGAAGAGTTTAATCGTCGGAGAAAGTAATACGATAAAGATATATACATGGTAGGGGGTAAATTGTGTACTTCACAACCTGTGAGTTATCTTTATAATACCGTCATCTGCGATTGTGAAATTTTGTAAAATATAAAGTGATGTGTCTGGCGTAGAAAAACATTTTAACTAGGACCGAAGATAAAATAAGCTCTCTCCGAGAAAGTATATTATAATGATAAGTTAACGTCTTTAAAATACAACTAACTTTTATTTTAATCACTATGTAGGTACTATAAATATTCAATTTGCATACTTATTTTTATTTAATTTGTTTGCCTGAAAATGAATTTCGAGAGTCCATGTTTCAACTTAATTAAAAGATGAAGGAACGTAATTATGAGAAATTTGAAATTTACGGGATACCACCTTATAGTGAAATCCTTTGTTTAAGTAAGAGCTTGTGTTATTACATTACATTAATTTATAAAAATAGGTTTATTTAAATAGATTTTAGATTTAATATTAAACCTGAATTAATTAATTTTACAATTAAAATTTATTTTGTGAATTTCTGGGAAAGCAAAATCGCAACAAAAGAAAGTGAGAAAACTGGTGTAGTACAATGAAATAATTATGTACTGTATTCAAAAACTTTTTTTGACTGCAAATGGAAAAGATTTAAAATTCTCTTTTGTTTATGATGTTATTATTAGTGCTTTTCTATAGTTCGATATAGAAAAAAAATATTCTGCGTTCCCAAATAAATGTTTTGGTTCATACGAGATTCCTCGAAAATGAAAATGTATTACAACTGACAAAATAATATTTCATTTTTTAAATACAGGGGAGTTAAACACGCATGCCAGCTAATTTAAACGCATCGGTCAACTTTTAAACTGAATTAAAATAAATCCGCAGTTAATATTTGTTTGTGCAAACTATTTTTCACGTACCTTAGCGATAATTAAAGTTACAAAACTCATATAACAGCACATGACTTTCCCATTAATTAATTAGGCCCAACTACCATAATTTCACACAACTATGGTCCAGATTTACCCCATTTTTTTAGATCTTACAAAAAACCGACAAAATAAATCATTTCAAAAATTCTTTTTGCTTATATCAGCTGTAAAGCGATCATGAATTAATATTAAAAACTTTTATGGTTCTACTATATATAACATAATATGGGATTATTAATTTATATAAAATTAATATTAATTAAATTTGAAAAATTAATCGAAAATTTGAATAAAAACCAAAAAAAATTATGAATAATTACACCGTAGTATTTTAAGCACGCATTTATGTAGATAGAATATTTTCAAAACAGTCTAATATTAAAATAATTTAATTTTAAATATTAGTACAAATGCATACATTTTTGAGCCAAAACTAAAAATTTTAATAAAATTCAGCATGAATGAAATGTTAAGAAATAAAAAAAGGGCAGGGTAAAAATTGAAATAAACAATTAAAAAAAAACGACGGCATAGAACATCCATGTTTTGGAATTATTATTCCTGTATCAGTCAAGTTTAATCAAAAAATACATTTTGTTAGAAAATGAAAAATCAATATATTTATTAAAAGATAAGCGGAAAAGTTGAAGTGAAAGTGAAAATCTTAAATAAAGGACAAATATAATAAAAGAGAAATAAAATAAAATAATTACAAATAATCAAATAGCAGAAAATTAAAGAAAGGTAAAGTATCAAAAATCATTTTATTTTTCCCAATATTTTTGGAGTTTTATAATAAATTAAAAATTAAAAATAGTCTTTTTCTCCAAATTCTTAATAAATGAACGATACGCGTTTCGAGAACCTCAATATATTCTCATCTTCGGTCGTTATTAAAGGATAAAAACGTAAGAGGTGTCAAATATTTATATCAAATTAAATTAATAAGAGTTGTTAGTATGTCAAAAGTCTCGTTCACTTAATAAAGAATTTGGAGAAAAATATTATTTTTAATTTAAAGGTAAAGTACAACAAAACAAACAATAAATGATAAAAATTGAATAATATTACAAATAGTAAAATAACACCGAAATTGAAGAAAACAAAAAAATTTTAGACGCAAAATACAACAAATCAAACTGAAACTCCAACCAAAAATGAATAAATTAAGAAACAACTAAAAATTATTGTATGTTACAGCACAAGGGTAAGGACAATACTCAAAGATTCAGCTAGTACAGGTTTTAGCAAGAAAATTGCACGAGCGTAGCGCAGCGGAATACAAATATCCGATATTCTGCTAGGGTATTTGGAATATTTTTTATTTTCGGGTATTATTCGACTGTGCATGCGTCGTATCCATATAAGTACAATGTAAAATAGCGCACGCTGATTGGTCGGAACCACTATAATATGACCCTGAGTGGAATTATTTTAAAAACACGTTATCTTACCTACGCCAGTTGGACAATTAAAAATTCCACAATGGCTTCAAAACGTAGACCGTTAAATTTGTAAGTTATATAATTCCGAACTTGATAAATATTTAAAATATTATATTTCAAGTATCTATTATTTAAAATAAATTTAAAATTTTACTATTTTAATATTAGTTTGTTTTGAAAATATTTGATTGAAAATTAGCTATTTAATTAAACAATAATAAAGCATCTGAAAACAGCAATAAACTACAATAAACTAAATAAAATATTAATTTTCAATAGTTAAAAGATCACATAATATTTTAGATTGAAATTTTAGTGGATGGTTGACGTTGGTTGCAGCCTAACTAATTGCTGAATTGAAGGTATACAAAACTTAGATCTGGGTCTGCGACATTCCGATCAGAATATATCAAGCATTTTAAAACTTCCATTGCAAACTTTTCAAACATAGAAATTTAAAAACATATATGAAGACTGCTATGGCCTACAAAATGTATTGCACCATAGTTGAATCTCAAGTATAATTTTTTACAGTTGTTGCAATAAAAACACATGTATAATTGTAAAAATATTTATTAAATCTATTATAAAACTAAATTACCTGTCCTATAGAGTATAGACCAAGGAGGCACAGAAAACATTGTTGTTATAACAAATAGGCTACGAAGTTTCCAAGCGACGCGAAAACATCTCACAGATGAATCGCAATGATAAGTGAATAAATATAAGAATTAAAGTGTGATTCAACATTAAAATAATATCTTTCAATCTATGCTCTATAAGTTATTACTGCAATCATCACTAAAATGTGATCGTAGTTTTCGTGCGCGCAAACGTTTAAATCATAGTTGTGTGAAAGCTGTCTCCCCTCGGAAGGCAATGGTCAACCTTCCAGGTTTGACCTGCTTAGTAAAACCTTCTCGTAACGAAGTGTTACTACACTTCCCTTGGTTGTCACGTTAAACACTAGGTCCCCTAGGTGTGTTATAAAACTTCTAACGCGAGACACATCATTTTGCAAAGATTGCGTTCTTAAGACCACTTGATTTTTTTAAATGTTGATTTTACTTTTGCATTATTAACAATAATTAAATAGATAACTATCAAGTGTTGGGTATCACCAGACGGAGAAAAATGCATTCTTCTTATCCGTTACAATGGGAAGCAGGAATCTTAAAACAATTAATTTACCATACTATTTCCCTATGTTCTGATGCTCGACTAGCCACCCGGTAGGTTATTAATTTCTTATTAGAGTCTGCTTAGACTATCTACCACGTAAGGGTAAATATGATGGATGTATGTATGAACCTAGACGATTTTTAGATCAAACATGATTTGGAGGGTTCGAAACAAAAATCAACCAATTCAATCGGTGCACGCGGTCTCTCTGTTGATGGAAAACACATTTTGTTTCAAACGATTCGTATAAGGGAAAAGCGCTAACTCAAAAATTTGTATTTACTTGATCATAAAACTTTCCTTTTCTACGTAAATGGGAAAGTGAAAGGTCACCCTAATACATTAAATTACTTACATCTTTAACTATTAACCAAGAGATTACTGGCAATCAATTTAAGTTTATTAGAAGGAAACATGCCAGCGCTTCTAATAAGTGGGTTAAACAGCGCATTACAATGGTTCCTATCATTTGAAATCATTGACATCATAAAAGTAAAACTAAAACTATAAAAATTTAGTTATAGGTAGAACTTGAAGCTGGTCAAATAGTTTTATTTAAGAAAACTGTTATTCTCAAGTTTTAGGACCCTAAATAATCATAAATTTGCGTTTCTGAAAGGAAAAACGTTTACGTTTCTTGCGTACGGCATTTGAAAATAATATGGTTTGATATATTAAATTGATTTATACGTGATTATAAAATTCGGATCTCATATAATGATGTTTTACACGAATGCCACCAATAACAATCTAAATTAAACCATAAATTAAAAAAAATAACAAAATTTTCATGTCGATTAAAAATTTAAATGACTGTCATTGTTGTTAAAAATAGGTCAAAAGGTTACCGTCGTTAACCACAATTTCTGAAATACGTTTTTCGTTCGACGGAGTCGCTACTAGTGCTAACTTTCAACTCACTTTCCCGAATTTCCCGCACAGCTAATAGTTCCACATTCCACTTGCTTTCGTTGTACTGCACTGCTATTTGCGCCGGCGAACCCACACATCATTCGCAAATGTGTCGCGGCGCCCCAACTTGCATTGCTTTGCGACTTTTTGTTGTTTTAATACTTCAACATTTTGTCGTAGATATTACCTTTAAATAATCTGGCAAATAAATTGCTTCCACATTCTTAAACATAAATTGATTATTTTATGCTGGGAAAGCATTTCCTTAAAAGTAAATACATATTATTCACTCTTTTCCAATGTTTTCTATTGAGGCTTTTCTTTTTGTGTAGTTCTACTAAGATTATATAAAATTATATTATATAGTATGCATAATTAAGCTGAGTTGCTAGTAATTATTATCGTATTAGGGAATTAGGGCATTATACCACATCGTACTGCTAAAAAGTGGGATAAAATTTTTTGCTAACACCGTGAATATGGCCAATAAATGTAGGTAACAAAAAGTGGCAATGATCGTGATTGTGTAAATAATCAGGTTAAAATTTTTAGTCGAAAAATGTAATTTTATTACTGATATTATACAAACATTTGTGCCAAACTACATTTTCTGTGCGATATTGGCAAAAATTCCTTCTAGCAACTCATTCGTATAAGCATATACAAAATTATTATTACTTCGTAACTTCTCTTCGAATTTCGTTCATATATCCATCATTATTTGTGCAATAAATTTTCATAAAAAACTTTCGCCAGCTTTTGGCGTAAAACGTTTTCCTTATCTTCCAAAGGAGAACTCGATCGAAGTCAAACCGAAGGTAGTAAATTAAAAATTTACTAATTCGCTGCCGACTAACTGTTAAAAAGCGGAGTTAAAATGTTATTCATTATGGAAAGAAGATTTTGTCATCCTCGACTCAACGAGGGAACTTATTTGCTAATATGCGCCATTGGCACTTGCAAAGTTACAAAAAATCATTTTGGATTGATACCTAATTAAATAATGAATCTAACCCGAAACCATCGTCTACTTTTCAACAATTGCATAATGAAGGGAATCTTTGCTAAATAAGAAGAACACTCGGTTTTGAGGTTAACTTCTCAAATTATATGAATAAAAAGGCATGATATTGAAATATTCAGTGACATTAAGAGATCGAAAGAGGTTGCCTCAGCTAAAATGATACGCCAATTACCAGGAAATCAACGAAATTTAAAAGATTAACTGCTTGAAATATTCGACGTTGCTGGAAAACTTGAACAAACTTCACAACCAGTTAACTTAACGTTCAAGCACGAATGCAATCAATTGAAGTCCAGCTGATGATAACCGCACATGGATTTGCATTGAACTCGAAATGTAGTACAAACTGTGACACAACTTCAGCAATTTTCAATTTCAACCAGGATTATAGTGATATCTTAAATAATATATTTATATTATGGTAATATAGAAGTTGTGCTGAATTTTAGATGAAATATTATGAAGAATTAAATTTTAAAATGAAATTATACTACTTCTATTTTTATTTTTTTAAGTAAATGAAATTTAACCAGATCCGATTGCATCTATATGAAAGTGATATCTAGAACTAAAGATAATATTCGAAAAATTCAACATACCTGAATATTATACATAACTTTTGTCTATAGTTCAACAATCAGCCGGCAATAGTGTAATAATACATACAATAAAACACTTTTTTTTAAATGGATTTACTTAGATGAGATCTAAAATGGATCAGGGACCGATCAGATATCTATGGCTATATTTTATAAGATGTAAAATAAAATTATGCAATAGAATTTTACTCTATTTTCACCTTAAAGCTAGACCTGAGTTTGAATGTTTTTAATTAACTATTAATACAGAAGGAAATTTCCTCCTCGTCTCGGTTAAATCTTTCGTCCAGGGATGTGGTAGCCACAAAATGATAATAAAATTTGTTAAATAATGTGTTTGTTTAAAAATTTAATGAAATTGTGCAGTTGTAGCTGCCTACTAATCTTATTTTACTACATTTTCTTTTTTTGATTTAACTTTTTTATTACATGGCTTGAATAAATTTAATAAAATTGTGTAAAGCAAATGAAGGCAGGAAATTATGATACTCGCTTCTCGCTTCAAATTACGTTGTTTAATTTGGTGTATCAGGTTCTACCTATACACGCAATTTTTGTCAAATTTAAGTACAAATAATGTCGACAATGTTGTACTGTACCTATTTAGTTCATTTAAATAGTAAAAATATTAATTAAACCAGGTTGGAAAAACCGACCAGAATAAAATACGATGTGATAAGATTTCAAATATACACTTACTTACCTGTGATTAAACATTCAACTGGCATGTAATTCTTATTTAAGATCAAGTTACGAGTATAATGATTATGTAACTGAGTTTTCCATTTATCACACTCGTTCTACCACGTGAAAATTGCATTAATTAAAAATGTTTTTAATTCATATACTTAATTAAGTAGTGTCAGCTTCTTCTTTCTTATTAGTGTTGTTTGGATTTTATTCACAACTAATCAATAATTCACTCGGTATACAAATTTTTCTCAATTCGTACTCATTCAATGTCACTCAATTATACTACTTTTTGAATTTTGATCTATTCGAGGCACTGATGAGACCCAACAAGGTCGGAACACATGTCTACCGAAAATATATCATATACTATTGTAATATATTTATTATTATTCTGATAATGGTGATAATTGTAATTATCTGCAGCCTTATAAATTGCATTTGATAATCCGACAATAATAACTAACAAAAATTAGTTTTGACCCGTAGTGGCGTGTCGTGACTAGTAACTATTTTTTTTAAATATCTACATATTTCAGTAAATTTCAAATTTTTATTCAAATAAAGAAAGGAATTTAAATTGATAAAAAAAAATTTTTAATTATATAAATAAGTAATTTTGTTTTTAATTTGGCAAGACAAATAAGGGAAGCGCAGCTTCCCTAGCTTCCATAGAGAACACGCCAATAGTTTTGAGTTATAAATTATACGAATACTATTTCAGAACAATAGAATGTAGACCATGTAAATTTTATTCTTGTGCTCAGGCAAAGATTTCTCCACGAAAAACATAGCTATTCTCGTAAATAAATTTTATTAAAATTCCTGTCATTTTCTAAATTTTAAAGAAATGTAATATTTGTTATACCTTCATAATTAAATAAAATTATTAATTTTTAAAAGGTTATCTAATAAAATCGATACTGGATATGAATCATTGATGATTACTTTCACCTTTAAAACTCCATTTTAAAATTTTAATTTAAGATTATGGCTACCAGTAAACCATGAAGTAAACTTCATTTTTTGCCATTACATTATTATTTCTTCTATCGTGCAATCTTCTAAATTAATAAACCTACCTTCAAATGAGCCCTGCTTAACAAATCGATTAATTCTTGAACATCTCTGTGGTCCACATTACGTCGATGCTCTAATTCTCGAAGAATTTCTACTGTGTCACGAAGTCTTTGGAGACCGTCACTAGGCGGCGCTCTGACTGGTGTTATAACTTTGCTGCAAATGCGATCATATAGCTGTAAAAGGAAAGAAATGTTTTTTTTCAATAAAAATAACTTCATAATATAATATAACAGAAGTTTTCAAAGAAAATTCAGAGTAATATTTTCAAGGTACCCATACTTCTTTATATTAAATAAAATAAATATACAAGCCTACCAATACTCGAACAAGAGCAAATAAATCCGCTGCAAGCGACACATTGTTATGATATATTAGTTGCTGTTTGCGTTGCACCATTGTAGATTTATACAATTCTGTAACTACGTTTTTCTACATAGCATAATGTACCTAAATATCAGACCGAAGTGTTAAGAGAAAAACTTCTTCTAACAATAATTTATTATTATTGTTGGCATTACGTTAATCTTAATAACTTATTATATTACAATATCCATATTAATATACTATACGCAAATAAACAAAAAAATTTAAAAGTTTTTTCATTTAAACCAGTATAAATAATATCACTGTCGGTATTAGCCCACATTACTCGTTTAATTTACTGTAATAAGTAGAAGTAGAATAAATACATTTAATTGCGTAGTAATTAAGTTTATTTAAAATTGGGGAATAAAATTATATTTGTCTAAAGTTGATAATTGTACATTCCAAGTCCCTAAAAAAAGGAATGACAGAAAATGCGATCAATCGAATTCGAGAAAGACGCGAACTGGGAATGCACGAACATAATGATGAATTGCGCCAGCGCAAATTCGTTAAATCATAATAAACCACGAATTGATACACCAACTATTTTCTTAAAGTATTATAAATTTTTTAACTTGAAGGATATAACAAATTTCACAATTTATTATAGAGAAATCGTTGTTTGATACTTTATATTACGTGTGTGAATTTGGAAAAGGTTTGCTTTATGGATCACTTTCGATGTAGTAGTATTTAATAGTAATATCAAAATTGCAAACTCTTAATATCAAAGTAAAATAGTCTATTTATTATCTATTTTTACGAATAATAAAATAAAGTGTATAACCTAACAAAAATTTATGATGCAGGTAATGAAATTTGACATATCAATATTTTACAATAACCACAAATATTACAAACATTTTTGAGAACTTAATTAAACAAAAATTTCATTTTGATTGAGTTATAAATGGATATACGGGTTTGTTATGTTTGTTAAGAGTTTTGATGTAAATGTTGTAATGGAATCTGAACGTCACCCTTCCCCTGTGTTTTTTACAAGTGAAATTTTTCTGCATTTCAGTTTTACTAAAAACAGTTTGTGTTATTCTGAAATATTTATATTTTACAACAATCATCGCCTGTGCCTGAAACTAAAAGGGTAAAAACATGTAAATCCTGCGATGAGCAATTATTGAGTACCGTTTTTTTAAAAGTCGACATCTACAAAATCCTAAATTTTCAGGAGAGTGTTTTTTGTCTTTTACAAATCTGCATTGTGGTAAATAATAACACAATATTTTTTATTCATTTTATTTGAATCATAACTACAACTATATGAAATACCAAAACTGTACTTTTTTTATTTATAATTTTAAAAAATTAAACAAAACACACAATTTTTTCAAAACTCGACAAATATTTAAACTCGACATCTGCACGCTTTAAATGGAGGGTTCGTTATTTTCGTAAGATTTTCTTTCGTTCTCATCGGAATCTATCGAATTTCCTTTTAAAACTTCTTGGTAAAATAAATTTGCTTCTTCATCTAAATCGCAGCTACGAAGCAACTCCTCAACATCTTTTTTCTTCTTGACGCTCACATGATTGCAAGTTGGAACCTCGTTGACAGAATTGAGCTTTTTAGCATCTTTAACACCTTTTTTATAATTTTCCACTCTTACTGCCCCACCTGAATATGTTGCTTAAATTTCAACAGCAACGGACTTAGTTTTTATATATTATTTGATTACTCTCGCTTCACTTATTTTGAATGGTAGGTAACTTGGATTTTAAAATGGTTTTTGATGCAGTTTTAAAGTCGTATGTTTTCCAATCTTCTCCCCAGATTTTAACCAAACCATGTCTTTTGAGTATTTCATAATACTCAGAAGGCGATATAATCTGTTCACGTTTACGGAAGTCTTTTTCCACCCTTCCAAATGCCCTGTCGGGAGGCATAAAGCTGTGTCCTCGTATTGGGCAAATATGCGAAATTTCTTTGAAAATAATACTAATATTTACTAAAAAGTTACATAATACACAAGTAGATGTCGAGTTTTAAGATATTATTTGAAATTAAACCTTATTTAACTATAGAAGTTGAAGAGTTTTGAAAGATCTGAATAGTTTATCGTATTCCTTCCTATTAAAATATACAGAATCGATATATAACTCAATATTGGAAAACATGGAGTGTCGAGTTTCAAAAAAACGGTCCTCAATTATAACCTGACATCACCGTCGCTAAAAGAACGACTTTTATAGGCAAAAATAAATGAATCAAGTTAGTATGTAGAAATTTTAAATTGTAACAAATTTCATAATTTTATATAGCACCGACTACTTCTATTCCAGTTAGGTATAATTTTGACTAAAGAAATACCAAATACTACTAACGCACAATGACGGTTGTCAATTATACAGATTATTACATCAGTGGAAGTTTCTCCAACGTTTTTATAAAATTAACCACTACACATTTTCTTGGGTAATCTTAAATAGAAGCGACTATAGTTGGTTAAAATCAACGTGTGATGGTTGCCTAATTTAATAATCTAAAACTAATTTGTTAATATAAATTTACAAAAGAATTTAACTAAATTACCAAAATAAAATAATGATAACTGTAAGTTGAAATGCTTATTATTTTCCAATATTAATTAAGATTATGTACATATATAATTAAGAATCTTTTTAAATAATATGCAGAGTTATTTATGTTTTGTGTGGTTTATTTTTCAGAATAATACAAAAATTAACATAATCGCTTTTTAGCGTCCAACTTCAAACCTTTGTTTATGCAAATGTAAAAAAACCACTGATTTACTTACAGGAACATCGCGTAAAAAGAAATCTAGGAAAATAATTCATTTGGGGATTCGCCAACCTCTGAATTTCTTTTTGGGCGATGTGCTTATGAGTAAATTAGAGCTGTTAACTCACATTTGGATTTAAAGAATGACACTAAAAACAATTGTTTTAATTTTTGTAATATGATGAAAATACACCCCATAAAACATAATTATACAATTGTCACCCTTCAACTTAAATAATGGGCAGCATTGTATACAGATGCTAATTTAATTTTCAAATGGTAGTTTTTTTTAGCTTTTTCCAAATATTAAGAAAATAATAAATAAATAAATATTTTATTAACTTATAAATTAGCATTGCTCCAAATAACAATAATAATAAACATTAAATTGATTGTCAAAATCAGTGCCCTAAGGCTAGCAATAGACGGCATCGAAAACGCGGCGTGTAAAACGCCGCGTTTTCCGCTCTCGAATGTAACCAATGTATTTTAATTGAAAGCACTAGAGGAGCATTTAAAACGTCGCGGCTCATCGGCGGCCGCGGGTGAGACGCTCGCTGTAGCATTGAAAACGCCGAACTCCGGCGGTTTCTCCGTCGCGGGTAACACGCTGGCTATGTAAGACATTAGTTTATATGGTGGTCACTACATGAGCGTTGAGTATGTACACAGTCTGTACACCCACCATACAAAATGCTCGACATGAAGAAATTTATTTAAAAATAAATTTTAATCTTTATCAATTTTTTATGCGTGTTAAACAATTTTGTATCATGATACTACTATTGCTACTATGGTTTTTAAAAACCGAAATATGAATACGTTTAATTAAATTATTACTGTTCATGATTATTATAGTATTTTAGTAAAAGTAACGATTTTAAATTTTGTTCGATTTTATTCTGATTTATTTATTGTTATATCGATATAATAAATTATATAGTACGTTCTTTTTATTGATACAATACGGCCAGTTTATAATTTCTCGTTCTTTAGGTACCAAGTACATTTTAAACAAATCTACAATTTCGTTTCATGTTGATACAAAACTAATTTGAATGAATTGCATTTTCATATTGACTGTACAACCGCTGGTTAAAAACGCCCGTGTAGTGGCTACATAGTTGGGCGTGTAAAACGTGGCGGGTAAAACGCCGCGTTTTCGATGCCGTCTATTGCTAGCCTTAATCTGTATTAATTTTATTATAAACACATAATTTATTATGTATACTATACAGTTCTCAATAGTACATAACTGAATTTCGTGTAGTATATTCATTAGTCCGCGCTAATTTTTAAATATAGGCTCCATTTTTTTTTAATAATGTTGAAGTAAATCGCAAAAGCATAAAATTTTACCAAATCAAATTTTTACTTTGATCAAATTAATAATACTTTCACGGTATAAATTAAGTTTATGGTCAATGAAATGTAACGTTATTGTGTAAAATTCTACCAAATTTAACGCATTATACACTTGCTGGTAAGTTGAAACAACCAAAGTGTTGAAATTGTACTTAAAAAGTGCATTTACATATTATATTATGTATGTATGTATATGTTAAAAACAAATTATGACATTTCTTTTTAAAACCAAATTAATTACTGGTTAAATATTTATATTTTGTAGGCTCATTGGGTTAAAAATTGAACATGGTAAGTTCATTAAAACGAGATTAACGTGCAGTTGTAAAGTAAAAAATATAAAACACGTGTACTGGATTATAATTTCTCTCATTTCCATTGCATTTCTTCCGATCACATACATAATAAGTACACGAAGGTAGATGTTACGTTAACCGAATTGTGCTATTAAAGCGAACATAAAGTAACTTTTTATCATTTCTTTATTATAAAAATTTTAATTTATCCCCTAAAGATTTGATTACCCACTTCCAACTTATTTAAAATAAAGAGGCACGAAACAGTTGTTTGAAAGTTAATCAAATGTAAAGTATCCATACCAATAACTTATTCATTCTGTCTATCTGAAAGAACCGAAGTCTATAAAAAAGTACTCCTGACCAAATCAAGCATTTTCCTTAGAAATTATGGTTTATGAAAAATAATAATGCAATTTAACTTCTGTGGTATTGTCAAGATATGACTTTTGATTATTGGGGAATAGAAATGGAGTCGATCGTATGTGGATACGCCATCATAGTCATTTGAGAGGTAAAAGATGTACATAAATAATTTGAGACATCCAGATGGGCACTATCAATTTGGAAGATGTGATTATATATAAGCGATTCCTATATTGAAATTTTAAAACAAACAGAGTTTCAAATTCTGCGTCTGCCTACAATTTAGCAAGAAAATATGGTGAAAAATATATTCAACGATCAAGCACTCATTGATTATGCGCTTAGAAGACGATTGGTTTTTCGTTGTCTGATATATTACATTCATAATAGTGTTTCTGATTCTAGGATCGCCACAAATTTATGTAATTTTATGCTCAATTTTGAAATAAAATATTATTTTAATAAAGATATTTCATTTTATTTTAATTTTTATTTGATATACTAATGACCGACTCTTATTAATTTAATTTGATGTATAAAATTTGACACCTCTTACGTTTTTGTCCTTTAATAACGACCGAATATGAGAATATATTAGATTCTCGAAACGCGTCTCGTTCATTTAATAAAGAATTTGGAGAAAAAGGCTATTTTTAATTTTAATTTATTACAAAACTCCAAAAATATTGGGAAAAATAAAATGATTTTTGATATTCAAAGATATTCCTATTATACATAAATATATTAGATAGTAAAATAAAACTCCTTCCACTATCTTGGAAAAAATGTATAATTGGTATATTAGTACCTTATATCGTTATGTTGAAAAACTATGCTTCAGTAAATTGATGAAAATTTCATAATTTAAGTGATTCTCACAAAAAACAAATCGTTAGATTGATCTCCAATTTATCTCGCATCGGCAGTGCAGTTTTTACAATTAGTACGCCAACACTCGAATGCAGGTCGAAGAGCATAAGTTATCATCTTGCTGAACTCTTTAATGTACTTTTAAGGGTATGAACTATCGCAAAAATTATATTAATAAGTCACAATGGATATGGATGGGTGCCGACAGCATCATCACCTTTGGATTTCTAAGTAATACAATACACATTATTTAATCTTTTTATTAAGTTTGTAAGTACTATCGCTATTTAATTTCTGTTTAATCTAATTTGTTTTATTATAAATCACTTTATTTCTGAATTGTGAATATTTCTTTTGTGAGACGGTCGTCAGCTAAAGCAGTTAAGTGCGTTGCTGCTAAAGCTGAATGCCTGGTTCGACTCCGGGCTCAGTAAAAACTTTATTCTGACCGTCTCCCCTCGGAAGGCAATGGCAAACCACCGAGGTGTAATCTGCCTGGAACAGCCTCTCTGGAGATGAAGTGTATACACTTCCCGCGGTTCGGAGCCCGCGTTAAGCAGTAGGTCCCCTATGTGTGTGATAATACTTCAAACGCACAACACATACATAGGAGAGAGGTCACCAACGTCCGGGAGACCGGATATGGCACTTGAAGAAGAAGAAGAATATTTCTTTAACCAATGAACAAAAAACATAATTATTTCCTTTGCCCCAAATTAAAAAGTATCCAGTCGCCGCCCATAACAATGGAGGTATATTTTTACGTTTTGGAGATTTAGATGTGGCAAAATAACTCTATAAAACTTTTTCGACTCTTTTAATCAAGTTAATGCCAAAATGTAAATATTCTAATCCACATTTCCTCGACAACTTTTCACTCTTTTAGAATCAAATAGTGATGTCATTAATACAACAAACAAAACTGTTATTTTTATTGAATTCATTCGTTGAATAAAATAATAATATTAGATTCTTCACTAAAAATTTCTTAACAAACAAACAGTAAACAAATAAAATTTTAAAATAAATCCATATTCTATGATGATTGATGAAAGAAGCTGTACAACCGGAAAGCACTTCTACTTTTAATATAGAATATAGAATATCATTGAAACTCAAAGCTATACATCAATTGCACACATAAATTCAAAATGGGAAGGAAAATATAAAAACATGTTCTCAGCCCCCCCCCCCTCTCCATGAGGATTTCGCGAATAACTTCGCGACCTCGAATGTTCAAATAATAGAAGCTCATTAAGGCTCAAACGATGCTCATGTAATGTTTGACAGAATTTTTATAACAAAATCTGATTTTTGGGGGTTCACTGACATGCACCTTAATTTTGAGATTAACAGCTGAACAAATGATCAGCTCATTTATTTAAAATATTACTTCATTGATAACAACTTTCAGTTTTATTTAATAATCAATAAATTGTAATTCCATAAAAATGTATTTATAATAAGGGTCCCTTTCAAATATTTTTATTACATAACCCAACATTATGACATTGACAGATAATTAAAATTGTAGTAAAGAGAGAAAGTTATATTAAAATGAAAAGAAAAGGTGCATTGTAAAATGCACTTATTTAACTAGAGAATTTAAGCTTAATTCATACTATTCTTTCCAATGACGCAGGTGTCAATTTATTTGAGCCCAAGTATTTTATCATGTCGTCATAGTCGGGTTCATTCCTTTCCAATGATCCCCCAATCCCTACAGGTTGATGCAAAAGACATAACACTCATGGAAGAATGAAAACTATACCTGTATCTGAAAACCTCACTTGAATGTCTGGCGTTGCTTAAATTTGTGTTCTATTATTAAATGATATTAATAATATTATGCAATGATTTAAATAGCAATCAGCTTCTTTAAGGTTATTTGAGAAATTTGGTAATTTTGAAGTGAGAAAACAAATTAAAATAGCCAATGTTATTATTTAATATAATATATTGTAGTAGTATTTAATACATAAATATATGTAGTATATGTAGCAGAATACTGTCGAATAAAACCTTTATACATAAATCATATTTTTGAGTGAAAAATTAAAATGAAAAATCATAGTATGGTATATAGGACTGTTGAACATCTAATAACTTAGTATATAAGTAAAAAATAATGTATCTTACCTCTAACAAAGTATGCAGATGAGCATCTTCTAAAAGAGGTAGTAAATGTGCCCGTTCATGAGGTTTAGATTCTTGCAAACAGTAAATATCATCAAGTGAATCCATAATTGTAGCAACAGCTGTAATCAAAATCATTTTTCAGCACTTCATCATCGTCAGTATAAAACATTATTATTAAAAAGTACAAATAGAATTATTGGTAATAACATAAATTTCACTTTTATATAATATATAGACTATTTTGTACAATAAATAATATAGGTTCAAATATTATAAATTAAAGTTGATGTCAATAAATTAAGCTTGAGATTAAAAATTTTAAAAAATCCTAAACTAAAATAATTAGCTTTCGGCAGTAATTACTGATTCTTTCAAAATATATTTATAGAAAGCCATGTAAAGTATTAATAAGTGAAAGTTCAAAGTAAGCAACTAAGTTGAATCATATTTTTTAAAGGGGATCTTAATTTGAAATAAATTGCTGAGTTCAGGTAACTTCCAAATTTTCTTTATTTATTTAAATTCTTATGAAAATGCTTTTATGAATAACATAACATATTATAAGAGTCGCAATTTTTTCATAATTGAAATCGTATTTCTTCTTTGTTTTCCCATTTTATTTTATTCCAAATAATTTTATTAAAACAAAACAAATTTACTGTGCCCAGTACATATTTAGTTATAACTAAATATCAATTGCATTACTAACATACATACGTGTTATATTACCTTATATTACTAATAGCTAAAATTAGTAATTGCAGTAAATATTATTGTATAAATAAATGATTGTTTATTGTATGAAATATTATTGTATGAAAAATGATCCACTGATTCATTCAGGGTAATTTATTCAATCATAACAGCGGGTACAACGGCGTTGAAATTGTGTACGGACGTAGATTCGGTATTGTATAGAATATAGCAAAAAAAATAGCTAAATTTTTAATAAACCCCACGGAAGAAGTTATCGACGTTCTTAGAATTTAATTAAACAACGTCTGTGTGATCTTAAATTTTAAGGGTAGAAGGCAAGAGAATTCTAGCATCTAAATGGCTATAATAATTATATTATAAAAAATTATGGGTATTACAACATAATAAGATGAACTTAGTTCGAAGTTATATACCTAATACGGAAAAATTGAAAACGAAGAAATAAAATTTTATTTGAAATATAAAATCATAAATATAAAAGCATTTAATTTGTGCCTATGTTTAACAAAATTATGGCGATCATTATGACATAATGGCACATGAAGTGAGGTACCTTTGTATCAATTTCGAAGTCGACAAGTTAATTAAGCTAGGCGCGATAGTCTGGAGAGATTGGCAAACCAGACCGACATTCTACGTCAATAACAATAACAAGGAAGGAAATAATAAATTATTTTGTATAAACACATAACCTTAAAAAATAGACGGTGTTATCATAATATAATCATGAGGTTATGCAACAAACTTTTTTAGCAATTGACCTAGTTTCTAATAATGCATGAAAGTGTTTGAATTTAAAATAATAAAATTGTAAGATAAATCGCAAAATGTTTTTCATTTTTAAAAAATCGCATAATCAATTAAAATTGAATCAATGAAATTATCAAGATTTAATAATAACACTTACCGCAAGATGAAATTTCCTCATCTTCAAAATCTGAAAAGTTATCAGATGGATAATCTTCTCCTGAATACCATTTTGTAGAATTAACAGCACTCAGAATCATAGTTTTTAATTTTCTTCTGGCATTAAATTTTTTAAGTTCTTCAATTGCATCACCAAGATGTATTCTGAATCCTTTATCTCGTTCCTGAAAATAATTGTTTTCTTGTATTTGTCATGATACAACTATTTCAAATTTGTAAACATCACCTAAAAGCTTTTTATAGCTTTTTTAAAACTGTTGAAACTTTTTGAATTTTGAAATTTGAATGTTGAACATAATCTTGCTATACTTTGTATAGAAGCCTAAAAAACTTATGTGGGAGTCTATTAGAATTCTTATTTTCAAAATAAAAATTAACTCCTTAGATATAACTCGCCAATTTACAGTATGCAATTTTTCGCAAAGCAAATTAATTGATAATAATCTATTAATTAAAAAATTTCAAATTACATGAAATTTTCATATAAATTTTTCATACAAAAATAATTTTATTATTCGTAAAATCTAAATGTGCATTAATTTATTGAGACGCTCAAAAGTTAGCACAAACTTTCCGATGGGAACTAGTCAAAAATATTTTTAAAACTATGTACTTTATGATTAATTTTGTTATGCATGGTGTAAGCCATATTTTAGATCCTTTCATCTATATTTGTTAAAACAAACAGCACAAATCCAGTTGAAAGTTATAATAAATGTAATTAATAAAGTCAATACAGTACAACGTTAAATCAGTAAATTTGCACAAATTATTTGAATGTAAATACACCTTAAATGAAATACTTTTTTAATTATCCTCAACCATTAATGACGTTCTTGTAGTATAATATATAAAGGACTTTTTAAACCTAGTTAGTACATAAAATATTTTATAATAAAAACTTACACGTATCCATCTATGACTAAGAACTTCTTGTATTGTTATTCTTTGAGCTGGATCTACTGTTAGCATTTGCTTCACTAAGTCTTTTGCACTATCACTTATTATTTCCCATTCAGGTGTATCAAACTAGAACAAATATATAAACTCTATAGTCTATAAAATTGGAAATATTTCTTTACAAAAAATTGAATGGAGAAATGGCATATTGTAATTAAGTAATATGTAACCACAAAACAATGAAACTACGAATATTCTTAGATTTCGAGAAAAACTCCAATATTATGAGGTATGTAGACAAATTTTAGCAAAGAAATGATGGACAGTTGGTTCTTCCATTTAACATTCTAAAAGTCCTGCAGGCCAAGTCGATTCTCGCCACTGAAAACAGTTTTTCGCAAATAAATTTTCTGTAAAAATCATTGAATTGAATTTTTGAAACCCCTTTACATGGTACTCGTATAAACATGAAAATTCCATCAGTTTTACATTAATATCATGTGTATGAATGCCTAAATTGTGTGATAAATAATTACGACTAATTAAATTCGTTGTACAAATTATTTTTAGATATATGAAAATTTGCCCAAAAAATCTTTCATTTAAAGAGTGCACTAAAAACTAATAAGGTTTTTAATTTAGTAATCGACCTGCATTTTCAATAGTCTTTGCTGTATCTACATAATTATAATATTATATTATATAAGATAATTTACATATAATATTTAGTATACCTCTTTAATAAAATCTGATATCTCACTTTATACCAATAATTCCATTGTCCAACTAAACTAACTTTCTCAAATGGACGTTCATCGACTAGTTGTGGCTAAACTAAAGCCGCTACATAAAACAAAGAATCAGTGCACATTGGATATGCACATACCATATTATAGTAGTATACTTTTTTACTATTGGTTTTACTTGACTTTTAGTATGTTAAACAAGAAGCTGAATTAACCAACTCTGCCATAATCCGTTTCTCTGCAAGTTTCGTGGATTAAAATGTAATTCTACTGGACAATTGTTAAAAACCTTAACGGTATAATACTATTTGCAGTTTTTTTTATCAACAGATGTTTCGTGTCAAACATATTATTTAATACAAAATAATTGATGTCTGTAACAAACCAAATTTAAGAATACTTTAAGAAATGTACTAACATGAAGCTTGCCTCTACAAATTGTATCAAAAAGTCTTCTTCCAGTACCATGAAATGGAATGCTACCGGAGAGCAAGATGTGAAGTATCACACCTGCTGCCCAAATATCTACAGCTTTCCCATATTGTCGTCGCTCCACAACTTCTGGAGCCATAAAATGTGGACACCCAACCCTACCTAATAATAATGAATGGTAATATATTATAATGCAGTTTTATTATCATTATAGATTTAATTATTAGTTTTGTAAACAAAAACTCAGCATTAGTTTATAATAATCATTATTTTTTAATATATAAATTAAATTAACTGTTTTTTCAAAAGATCCCTAAATTTCAAACATAACCCTAACCACCAAATATCTCTGATAATGGTGTAAATGTTTTGCAAAAATCATTTCAGAACATAATATAAGTATGAAGTTTACAGTGGTTGTTCGATTTTGAATAGTTATTTTTCATTTTTAAAAATTTCCTTCTATTTTATTTAAGTAATAAATAAAACAACAATTTGCTTCCTACAAAAATGATCGAAAAAGTAAAACTAATTGGCATATAGTTTTAAGTAGCTTTCCAACAACTTTTAACTAAGTTTCAAATGAATTTAAGATAACATTTTCCGAACATTTTCTTTAGTGACAAATCTTACTTAGACAAATAGTCTCAAATTGCAAAAACCTATAATATAAAATTCATGGTATACCCACTAAACGTGATATATCGTACAACTACTGTTATCGTCAGTTGTCCTATTTTAAATTCTGTATTTCTTTTAATACTTGACAAAGCAAACAAATATACTAACTAATGCAATTTTCTATTTATAAACTAATTTTATAATTGCAAATCGTTACAACACTGTATATTTTTGATACTCACTCAAAACATTTAATGTTGTTCGATCTGGAAGTTGTACCGCTACTCCAAAACCACCCAATTTTACAGGTGCCGAATTTTCGATTGTAGCTAGCAGAACACATTCTGGTTTAATATCTCGATGAATAATATCATTTTCATGGCAGTATCTCAACGCTTCCAAAACTTGTCGCATGTAGTGGCTAATAATTAATTAAATTAAAAAGAATCATAATTTTCCAACCTCGCAGTGCTTTAAATAATTCTTAATCACCAAAAACTTTCAGTTTTATGATGTGATTCATGTAAAGTAGTAAATACTATTACAGTAAATGCTATAAATGTTTACCACGTTCCTGTAAACACGCATTTACACGTTTTATCGTGTTTGCAAATACTCGCAACAATTCAAATCCAGATATATTTATAATGAATATTGCGATGTATTCCTCGAGTCCCGCATTTCTACGGGCCTCGCATTGCGCTACTGTGCGATGCTTTCGGAGACAGATTAATCTCAAAAAACACATGGGCCACCTCGTTTATATAAAACAGTATACAGTAATAATTAAGCAGGAAGAAGCAAATTCAAATAAAACAACGCAAAGAGAGATTTTAGTGCAGTTAAAATATAAAGGAAGAAAAATAGAACAAGAAGGTATGGTGTCAAGTATTTATTGACAATAGCTTGCGTCAATTGCAAAGTATGACTTGAGTATATTAACTATCACTTTATGGCGTTTTTGACATGGATATGAATTTTATAAAAAATTAGTAACAATTAACAATGAATAATTTACTGAGGTCATTGCAAATAAATATTAAGTACCTTGGGCATAAAAACACTTATTAGTAGAGACTGGAATATATGCACTAAAAAACATGTCAAATATGCATGCAATATATGCACCCAAAATATACAAGAATATGCAGGAAAAATATGAAAATAATGCAGAATATGCACTTATCATTATGCAGGTAAAGGAAGAACTAAACAAGAAATAAAATTTTTAAACGACACGTGAAAATAATATACTATTTCCGGAAATCGTCATTGAAACAACATTTCCCTGCTTATGCACGCGCAGGGAAATTGAACTTTACTGACTAGTCCGGTAATAATTAGTAAGGTTAATAATCTTCTTCTTCTTCAAGTGCCATATCCGGTCTCCCGGACGTTGGCGACCTCTCTCCTATGTATGTGTTGTGCGTTTGAAGTATTATCACACACATAGGGGACCTACTGCTTAACGCGGGCTCCGAACCGCGGGAAGTGTATACACTTCATCTCCAGAGAGGCTGTTCCAGGCAGATTACACCTCGGTGGTTTGCCATTGCCTTCCGAGGGGAGACGGTCAGAATAAAGTTTTTACTGAGCCCGGAGTCGAACCAGGCATTCAGCTTTAGCAGCAACGCACTTAACTGCTTTAGCTGACGACCGTCAAGGTTAATAATAATATGCATTATTATATGCATATGCAAGGTTAATAATAACAAAATAAAATAGACAAATGTCAATGTCAAAAAATGTCGTTCAATTAGTGCTTTAAAATTTCGTTTTTAAATTTCGATTTTTTACGATTTTCGGAAAAATTTAATACAAAACATGTCAGTAAAATGTCTCACTTGACTCGGAGCTCTAAAATACTCGGCACGAAGTGCCTCGTATTTCAACATTTCCCCTCGTCAGTAATATGTCATTTTCCTGACTTTTATGTAAATAACTAATTCTCAAAAATTATGGCTACAAAATACGTTAAAAACTAATACATTATTGTTTACAATAATATACAATTATTGTAATAATTTACTACCATGTATTTTTCTATATTATCCAAGGTTAAATTTTGTCTCCTATCAGTTAACCCTCCAACACGGGTGAGGCCTGTGAGTCCACGCAATACACAAACATCGCTGTAACTTTGAAAAACGGAAGTTTACTTTTGCGAACTTCTGTATACCTTTCAAAAATGTTCAACGACATAATATAATCAAATTCTACAAAATGTAAAAATTATCATTTCTTTGCAAAAAAATAAAATGTTCTGATAGACCCCATCTGTGTATTCGAGTAACTTGCTGTTGAAATCCAAAAATTGAATTTTATGTGAAAAATTTACACCAGCAGCAAATGAAGCCCTACTTTGATGCTTCTTAATTTGTGTGGACATTTTTTATATAAATTTTCTTCTTGTTTTTTCCTTAGATTAGTATGTGTAGTATAGCAAAACATTAAATTTTGAATCCTATATGCTTTATATTATATGTTTCTAATGCGTTTTTAATAAATCATGTAAAATAACAATTTTTTTTATTGTTGATAAAAAAATAGGTAAATCTGGTTTTTCCTTTAAATTTTTTCATCGATCTTAAAAAGAACTAATCATAGTTTACATTAAAAAAAATCTTTTTTTTAAATTTTGAGACAAATTTTTTACACGCCTTTTAACTATGGGCCTGATAGACGTCACCCGTGCGCCCGTGTAATTTCTTGGCCACCCGTGTGCTGGAGGGTTAATTGAAACTAGATAAGTAAGGGGATTTCCTTATTTCTAATCTCAAATTTGCTCAAATATGCACTATTATGGTCTAGCGTCTAGCATATGCATTTAAAAAAAAACACCAAATGTGCATTATATGCACTATAAAAAATGTTAAAAAATGATTCTTTAGGGTGGAAAACGGATAAATACGAAGCGGTCGAAAAATATACCGCCAAACAAAGATATGCATTTTGCATGTTTTCCAGTCTCTACTTATTTAGTATAAGTACTATTTTTGTATTGGCAAAATAGTTAAACCTGAACATCGCATTGTAATCAAGTTAGATAGGTAGTTAAAAAAGATAAATAAAATGGCCCTAAATTTATTCAAAAGTAAATAAATACGGTGTATAAAAAAATGAATCACCTGCTTTCAAACAAAATTAAAGTCGAAGAAATTTCAAAGAGGATAAGTATCGTTCATTCAAGAAGCCAAGTATGGCATTGTGGCAAACGGTAAAGATTTACCTGAGTAATAAATTTGTAAAAAACACAATTTCTAGATGAAATTTTGCTGCTATGGAAAATAAAAGAAAATGCTTTACGCTACTCATCACCCAGGATGAAACCGCCAAGTAATAATCCAACTCGATCCTAGCTGTCAAGTTACAAATGATTACTTACAACCAAAAGATTTACCAAAAATGATTTTCTTCAAAGAAATAATTAGGACCTAATTCTAAAACGCAAAATAAATTGCTATATACAGTTGGCATCCACCGTATACCGCAATACGGGCCCTATCTTATTGTTTTTTAATCTTACGAAATATTTCAGAGGAAAACGTTTTGATTCCAACAATAAACATTCATATACTATGGATCTAGATTATTCTTTTGCTAGGTGCCTTGCCACTATAGGCACATTACAGCTCGCTAACTGGCCAGAAAGCTATCAATACTAACTAAGAATGTAGCGAACATTTGTTAGATATGTTTACATGTTTAAAATGTATAGTATATGTACATAGTAGTATATGCACGTTTGGAGCAACATCTCAAAAAAAATCTTAAGATGCTTAAAATTCCATATTAACGTTAAATACTAACTTAGCAAATAATATATTTTAGTACTCACCTAGCCACAGCTTCGCTATATACAAATCCAGCAGCTGCTCTACGTACTACTTCATAGCATAAGTCAGATCCATCCATACTGCAAAATTGAAACTAAATGATTTAACTTTTACAAAAAATGTAAAAACACAAATGTAAAAATACATTTCGGTTTTCTCACTGCAATATAGTTTTGAGCAGTTTATTTTAAAAACCTTAATTATCCCGACCGGATCCCGTGTTATTCTAGTACCCTATCACCGCCTATTAGTATTAAAATACACGCAAAAATTTCATAAAGCTTTCGATAAAAAAATTGAGTGTTCCAGTCTCCCTGAGGGCTAAGCTAAAGAAACCCCAAAGTCTGATATTCAAACTAGAAATTTCCCCTCTTTTCAACTAGTGGTAACAGTAAGACAATACTGATGTGATCTTTAAAGTTATTAATTTAAAATATATATTTAACTACTTAAGGCTAAACTTTTTCTAGGATTCCATATGAACATAAATGCAACAAAAACTTACAATTCAAAAACCATGTAAAGCATTCCTTCGGAAGAATATGTTTCTAATAATTCGACTATGTGGGGGTGCTTAAGCATATGACATATTGTAGCTTCTCGTTTCAGATCTGAAACTTAATTTATTATTATTCTCTCATTTCAAAAAATCAAACAATATTACCTTCTGTACTTAATCCTGGATTAGAAGTAAATTTTCCAACATCTACTATTTTAACTGCAAAGTGCTGTCCTGTTTGTCGATGAATACACCGTTTAACAACACTAAATGGTCCCCTGAAATATATTTAAAATATTATTAATAAAAGTGTTGTGTTTAACTATTTCTTATTACTATTGAGATTATTTTAATATCAGAATAATACATTAAATTTTTAATGAATGGGGTATTCTTGTGTAGTCACAAATCGAATTTTGACTTATTATTGCGCAGCGATTATAATATAGTACAAACGATATTTATTGGTAAGCAAAACAGTTATAATAGATCGTATAATATGCATTTGGTTATATACTACTTATACAAGAACAAGCATGTATAGCAACATAAAACAATATCAACAATTATTCATGTTCCTAATTCCAACACCTATAAAAATCGATTGGCCCTAGTAAAATACATATAGTAAATTATTAACAATATGTAATTTAATAATTATATAAATTATTTATTTTACAAGTAGTACACATTTGAAAAGCTACAATTTAGTTATATAGGAAGCAATGATCCAATCACAATAATTCCTTCGTGACGATTTAAATATCATTTAACATAATGGCTATACCAAAATACCATCCTTTGTGTCGACCCATTTTGTATATTAACAATATTGGAATATGAGATTTTTTTAAACTAGGTATTGACAATAAATTTAATATTAAATTAAACTTGAAAAATTAACTAATTAAATAAACGAATGAAAATTATTTAAGTGGTTCCATTAAGTAAAAAATTTTAATCAACACTTCTGAAAGCTTATGTCAAAAAAATTTTGATGCGTATATTTAACTATTTAATTTTTAAAGTTTAATTTAATATTAAAATTATTAAAAATTTGTAAATTTATTATAATTTTTACTCGTTAGCAGTTCTGTAAAGTTTATAAATTATGTTATGAAATAATGTTAATTTGTAAATATTTATCGCAATGTAAACATTTGTGTAAGCTCCCATAAATGTTTTTACAATTTTCTTATTTTATTTTTCAAGATTTATTAATAAATTTATTTGCTATGATGTTTAAAAATGTATTCTGCATTGAGTTATGAAACACCTAGAAAGCGATGAAACTTGAAAAGACTAAAAGAACGGGAAACGAAGAAGATGATAACAAGATTGATGGATGTGAAATGGAAAAGGCTAAAAGATCCAATTAATATAGACGAGACATTACTGGAGATATCGGAGTTAACGAGATTGGAGACGAGCACTTGCTAAAAAAATACAAAACTGAAAAACTGGATGACTAAAGAGATCCTGCAACTTATGCAGGAAAAAGTAAAAATAAAAAGCATGAAATAGCATATAAGGACATTCAGAGAAAGATAAGACGGGAAATTAGTGAAGCAAAAGAAAGATGGAAACAATGTACGGACATAGAAGAGCTTGAAAGAAAATATTATCTATTTTATGTGCACAAAAGGGTCAGAGAAATTGCTGGAATATAGAAGTCCAATACAACAGGAAAACTGCAAACTACAGACCGTAGAATTATAATCGACAGATAAGAGAAAATGCACACTTGGAAATCATATATAATACCTATATCCGAACTTCTTGAAGATAATAAATCAGAGCACCTCTCACAGTTCAATTGCTGGGAAGACCTACCCATAACAACAGACGAAGTCATGAAGATAACACCACAACTTAAAGACAGCAGATCATCTGGGCCAAACGGCATTCATACAGAATTCTGTAGATTGTTTCACGATGAAGGCATATCTTGGTTGACAACAACATTTAATAATTTACACTCTAGAGGAGAGATACCAAGGATATGGCTAAAATCCACATTTATTCTATTGCCAAAAGAACCAAATGCCAGATTTCCGCACATCAGCCTCATGAGTTACCTCTTTAAGCTCTTCTTAAAAATAATCAATAAAATAATATTTAAAATATGCGAAAAACACGTTAACCGCCCACAATGCGATCTTTATATGAGAGGCTCTGTTTGTTATCCAGGTGGTCCTTTTCCAAAGATGTCGAGCTGTCAATTGTGAGGTTTTAGCCTGTTTCGTAGATTATCACAAGGCATTCGACATCGTAAGACACGATAAACTCATCGAGATTCTGAAAGGAATAGGACTAAACCATAGAGATTTAAGAATTACCAGTAACTTGTACTGGAATCAGACGTCCACCATAAGAGAAAGAGATTTCGGAAGACGTTATGATCAAACGAGGTGTCCGACAGGTGTTGTTTTCATTACTGTTTCAAGTGCATTCAGAGCGAATTTTTCAAGAATTACTATGATAAAAATTTTGGCAATAAGATCTATGGCTTCATTCTTCTTCCTCTTATAGATCTTTGACCTATAAAAAATAAAAAACTATAAAATTATGTAACTAATTAATTATTTCTGTGAATTTTGGTTATGAAATTTTAGGTTGTACCCAGAGTCAAACCGAGAAGCATTGCATTAGTATTAGCACTGGGTCAACTTACAGTGAATATGCAACCAATAGAGATAGTACAAATATATGCATAAATGGAGACAATACCTAATGAGGAGTGAGAATACTCAATAGAAATAAAATCCCGAATAAAGAAGTCCAAAGCTGCGTTTCTGAAAATGTCGAAACTGTTCAAATGTTACAATATTTTCATTAACAAAGAAGCTCAAGCTATTGCAGTGCTAGCTACGTTTTTCCGCTGCTGCTTTATGGGGTTGAGTTTTGGACATTCACAAAAGCTTCTTACAAAAAACTAGAAGCGTTTGAAATGTGGTTGTACCTACATATTCTAATGATACCGTGGACAGACTACATACATTACCAATCAGGCTGTCCTAGAAAGAATTGGGAAGGAGAGAGAGTTACTCCTAAAGATAAAGGCGCGTAAACTGGAATAACTGGGGCATATCATGAGAAATAAACAACGATATGGGTTACTACAATTAATTCTGCAAGGAAGGAAGAAGAATATCATGGCTAAAGTGGGCTAAAGAACCTGAGAACATAGTTTACCGCCGCTTATTATAATCATGGATAATGAGATCAATCAGATATTGAGATCTTTTTTGTCCCGTATATGACTACCTACATAGAAAAAACATCGTGTATAGTGATCAAAATTCGGTTTATGCGATGAAATTTCTTTTAAAATGCATTCTTTTGCATTCAATAAAATATTATTTACAACCATTTTATTAATTGTAGGGATAAAATTCTACCTGACACTAACTAAACACGTGTCTATAAATAATATTATATAAAATCATTACGCGTTATTGTGTCAGCCAACAAATTACTTAATGTGCATTTCTTCTAGGATTAGAAAAAAATTTTATTTGCAAGCATTTTACAAATGTACCGCTAAGACCTTTTGAAACGTAATTATTGTCGTAAGTATTGTAAGAAGTATTGCTAGGCGTTTATGCTTTGTAATGTAGTATTATCATGACACTTTAGTTCTATTTGAATGTTTTACAATTACCATTAAAGGATGTTGCTATTATTTTTCAATTTTTATGTTTAAATAATGTTCCTATCCTAAATAAAAATTTGTGTTTTTTGATTTTTGATCAGTTTGGTTTGTTAAGATCATCGGTTATTGTGATCAAAAACCCCGAGTCCCGATGCGATCACATTAAGCGACGTCTACTGTATAACATAACTAGTAGAGCGTAAATAAAGTACACATTCCCGCGATGATCGCAAACATTCGAAACATTTTTGTGACAACATTTTTAATGCGAGGGGGGTTTAATTAATAGTAATAAAATTTGAGAAATTGATGGTTCTTCATCAACAAAGAGAGTAAGTTCGCAGCTAACATACTAGGTGCCTCTCATTGCTCCAAGTTACTGTTGTACTGGGAAGATTAACGGCCAAAGCACTCATTCGATCCTATTTTATACTTGGCATGATTATTGGTATTTAGAACACGCGTTTCTATGAGTAATCAGAATTTAAATAAATCGATTAGTTAATGACTAGTAATATATAAACTAGGCTGTTAGCTATTTTCGCTAAAAGCGGATAAACCGTAGCTTTTAATGCGACATAAAAGTATACAAAATAATCTCATTTACGCCCGCTTGCACTGAAAAATTACGCCGCGCTGCAGTTAAATCTAACAACTAATGCTTAGAATGGCATCTACGGGCATCTACTACTTTCACAGTAAACAAGATAAACCTAACTAAGGCTTAAGCTGGTTCAAATTGAAACACAAGTTATAATTAGCTGCGGTTTACTTATTATCAGCTTAATCAAAAAACGGTGCAAGCACACATTTACTAGTTTCCTTATTTAAAAATTGAATTATCATAATCGTATGAATAAAGCTTGCAATTTTACATTTTCTCTTTAGTTACATAATCTATTAAATAAACTACTGCCGAGTCGTGTTATAAAGAGAACAACGCCACAACACAGCAGCTGGAAATATAGTTTCCATATTTATTATAATAATATTATCTTTGGTAGTAGGTTCTACTACTGTAATTATTAAAATTACTAAGGTTACGTTGAAATGCTATTACAATGCATGCAGATTACGTTAAAAAAAAGACTGAAATTTATAAGAAACAATATAGCGGATGCCAAAATAACACAGTCCTCTACAATATTTTGTCCTTTTCTCAGAAAAAATATTATATCGAAAAGCGAACAGGTACGCTTTGATATTTCCGTGCGACTCCTTTTAGACAGACCAAAAAAAAAACTGAGAACAATATCGTGCATTAAGCGTTTCACAGTTCAATAAAGAATCTGAAGCTGGTCGAAAAAGGGAAAGAAAAAGAATTCATAAGCGAAAAGAAGTTAATCAGTTCATAATACTTTTTTAATCAGATCAAAGTTGATCCTCTTTTGGCGAAAAAGACGATTTTCGGCTTTTGGCATTACAGAGTGGGATTATTGCTATATTAAGTAATTCATTGTTTGTTTATTTTTATCTGCATGGTCGTTCTATTATGCACGGCTAAAAAATCGTACAAAAACGCCTCTCTTACTTTTAATCGATGGCTTCCAAACTATTTTTTAATTGCTTCCAAATACAGTAATTTAGGGACCCTAAATTACTAGGGGCGTTTTTCGTATGCTTGGGCTATCTGTAGTAAGTTATCAAGTAGCACATCGTATATCGTATTTATTGACTTGCTAATTTGCGTAAAGGACAAATTCGTGCCCATTTTAATTTAATTCCAACAGCCTATTTCCTCAATTACAAAGAAAAAATTAAACAAAACGTTCGCTCAAATACTATATTTTTCTTTCGTTTAAGCACAATTTACTTTATAAATCGTTGTTAGTCATCAGATCTAAATGTATCAATAAACTAATGATAATATACTGATTAGTTATAATTTATATCAATCTATCCTTGAACTATTTGATTCTACTGATTTCAATAAATTATATATTTAATAATAAATATGATGTATCTTAATCAATCTTCTCAAATCTTATTGTATCATTAATTCGTGGTGTTTTGAAGTTCCATGGTACGTACATAATGTGTACATATTATATGGTACATATTATTACCATACGGATATTACTTCTAATCAGTAAATATAATATTTACTGTGCGATGTTTTTCACAACAGACAACAGGGAATCTATGAATAGAAAAGATTGGAATTTCATTTCTGAATTCATATTGAATTCTTGATAAATTAGATTTTTCAATAATAAATTTGTCGCTAATCTACTCGAAACTTTTTCGAATAATTACTGTCTTATTTTATTAACTATTTACAATAAATATCATAATATATTGAATATAGTAATAATAATAGAATTACAATAAGAATAATTAGAATAGAATTATAATAATACAATAGAATATAATAATGTTTGCTACATATCAATGGATATATTCTTATTGGGGTGTTTCCTATTTGACGTTGGCAATATTTAACCATTTTTATTACTAACGCTGCGTCGGGGGATGCCTTGCGTTACTGCCTTTTTATAAGAGACGAGCGAATTTTTGTACTGGATCAGTAGTTGGTGGTTACTCGTATTTTTATGACACAATGAGGGATATGTCTGGATATTTCAGAGACGATAATAATAAAAATAGTTTTTTTATTACATAATGAAAAAAAAGTGTTTTCATACATTCCTTGAGCGAACGCGAACTTCAAACTTGGATATTCTTAAATATCTAGAGCTTATCTACTATAATTTTTACAGTACGTCTACAAAGTTTTAAATAAAAGCTATAATACCCTAATACTAATTAAAATTATAACTAATCAAAAAATAATATTATCGTATTATAAACACGTAACTGAAAACCTGTAACCTTGACATAGAAAATTAAAAGTAATTCTTTCCATGCAATATAGTATGAAATAAATATAAAAGTGAATATTTCCAATAAGTAAGGAAAAATTATTTTTTTACAAATTTACAGTATAAGATCATATCAATTTTTTACCTATAATACATTTCATATTATTCTGTAAAAATTGGATACATTTGTTGATAACAAAAAAAATTAGGTATAATTTTACTCGACCATGAGATAAGCGCTAAAGAAAAATGAACTTAGAATCTGTCACGTCTTTCGAAAAAATGTTTATTAGGTAATATCTCGAATCTCGATAACTCATTAATTTTTAAATTACTTTGTGGTGTTGTTATGGACATAAACCTATACAATATGCAGTGTGTATTTCAAAACTAGCCAGTCTTAATAAGTATTGATTTTAACAAGTAAATTTGATGTTAAAAAACATGTTGATTTATGTATCGATGTGTGATGTATGATGTGTCATACATCATTTTCATGGTGGAAAAAATTCTTATCTGAATATTATAACAGTCCTCATCTTATATAATATAATATTGTCTCGTCTTTCACGACCAAGGATGTTTATTTAATAGTGATTGTGATATGGGAATGGATTGGAATATCGAATATTATGTAATTAATTAGTGAAATAATTATCAAGTTTGAGTAAGAAAATAGCACAACACACACCTGGAAGAGAATATGATTACCGAACATAGTCCAAAAATTACGAAGAAGGAGACGATGTATTACTTGAAGACGTTACTATTATGGGGCACCTTTGTACATGGTACTACAAGGTACTACATGATATTTACATGGATTTGCACATTAAAATTAAAGCTATTTTTTAAATAAACATTAGGTACAATAGAAGTTCTTATAAATTTACAAAACAAAAATTAATAAGAAAAACAATAAATTAATTTTCGTAACTTAAATTCATAAAATTTTTGTTTAATGTTCCAATTCTATGGTTTAAAATATTTCAAATTTCTTGTAGTATGCTGTCAACACAAAAAATCGCCCTTATCTATGCAATAAATTGGACTCTGATCTAAAGGTCATGATGTAGTTGGAACAGTGCATCAAGGGTTAGATTTCGGTCCGTAAGTTCCTAGGTTCGAATCTCTGTGGCTACTAAATTATTTGTGCCATAGTTCGGAATCCACGTTGAGCTATGGGTAATTGTTTACTTTATTTGTATATTGCTTGTATTTGTCATTGTTTACGTTTAGTCAGTAAGCAACAACTACGTACTTGTAATTCGATCTAGCGGCTTTATCACGATTACAAAATAGTTTGTCTGTATAAATTGAATAACAGTATTTCATAATTCAATTAATATATATCTACCTGTTGGCCCTAGATATCATTATAATATATGGTTAAGAAACTTCCCTGATACCAGTGGGCGGTGTAAAAATGGTCTATTCCCGTGGTTCAGAATTCACGTTAATTTGTAGGTTCTCTGTGATCGTCACACAGTTTCAACATGCATCAAGCACAGATAGGGAAATCAGAAGACGTAGAACTTTGAAAAACCTACGTGTACATGTAGTATACATAATTCAAATCCCTAGTAACTTGTAAGATGGTTCGGAATCCACGTTAAACACGGTTAAGCAGTATATTCTATTTGTCGGTAAAGCTTTTAAAAATTAAGAACAATAAAAGGATTCGTATAATTAAGAATGAATTCTGTTATACGTATGAGAAAATTGGGTTCACCTATTGGAAATGAAATGGTTATTACGAGTATATTCATAAAATTTGAAATATAACTTTGTTATCAATTAGTATAATGTTGTCTTATGGTGGATTCATGCAAGACTTTTAATTTATTTTAACTTAAGAAACTTGTCCGGTTCATGCTAAATTTAAGAATTCTTTAGGGTAATAACCGTAAGAACTGGTTGCAACAAATATCGTTGGTGCAATTGTATCTGCACTCATGCACAGATACAATCTCCTGTAGCATAGCAGGTATAATGTAGAGTTGACAAATATTTTTTAAGGTAAATTTAAATTAAAATAGGTTAAATTAGTATGAACGCCTATAGGAGGTTACATACATTGAACTTTTTTAAATTAAAATTAAATTAAGTTTACGACGACGGTCATGGCCTGATAGTTAGTGCGATCAACTACTAACGTAGGGCTCCCCGGTTCGACTCCGGGTACAGTCTAAAATTTCTTGACCGTCTTCCGTGCTTTCGGAGGACATGTAAAGCCGTCGGTCCCCCTATGTTAATGATTTGCCATCATAACAATAAAAAACAGCGTGCAGGCACATCTAAAGGCAAACCTAGCAAGCTACCTGAGATGTAAAATTCAAAAATGCTCACAGAACTAATTACAAAAATTAGTAAAAAGAACAGGTCCTGGACCTATATTAAGAGGGAGACTTCTTAATAAAAGTGGAAGAAGAAATTAAGTTAAAGTCTTGCATGAACCCACCATTAATCCTTCACATGCTTCTTCTAATCTAATAATACATAATTATTCTGTTTTCTGAAACTTTAATCAAAAGATTTTCCATTATTATTTATAAACATCAACAACATAATTAGGCCTATGTTATAAAGACCCGCCGCAGAACCTTTTAAAGCAAAGCGTGAATTGACTCATCAATTAATAGGTGACCGGCTTCACAGAAATATGTATGAATATATAGGGTGTTCCGTAAGTTACGGGCAATAATAAATATACGTATTCGTTAGGACATTCTGATTAAGAAATATGATTGTGGACATTCAAAACTACAGCGTGTCGGGAGTTACTGTTTAATTAATTGGATAGATGTAACAGTACACTGTTACTGTGTTTCGTTCAGCGAAATAGTTTATTTTTTATTTCTTATTTTTGATACCTGGATAGGTCGATTTATATTACCACCTTTGAGTCGACCGAATTTAATTGGGGATTTGTGCATCTCTACGCCTGTCAGTTAGGTGACCAAAATGACGGACGGAATTTTTCAAAAATAAATCAGAAAAGGTCGGTAAGGCAGTTTCCAAAAAATAGAGGTCGATAAAATTTTGTAGCACGGACAAGACGTGTAAATTTTTGCTCTGCATTGTTTTGCAATTTTACAATTATTTTTGAAATGGTAAAATTTGATTTTAAGTGCGGAAGCACCAGTGCATTTTTCTTCTAGCGCGATTCCATTTTTTTTTGACGCTTCGTGGCCGATTTTTTAGAAGCTGATGTCCATACGAGGAGACGAAATCGCTCCGCCATATTTGGAAAATCTGCATTCTAGCCGCATTTTTAACTGGAACAACCTGACCAGACGTCTCCAGGTATTTTGTATCATTTCTCTTATGTTTTATTGTTTTTTTAAATTGTTTTAACATCTTGGTTTCCTTTACCTCGAATTTTTGCTTCGAACATTTTTTTGGCCGAAGTTATCGTTGGTTTGCAGGTTTGCATATTTGTTTCAACGTGATTAGAGACCGACTAATCTTTACGTTCGCGGGCGTCGATATGAATGCGATATGTTCGAATCTTCGTGTTTTAAAATCATTAATTATTTTTTAATTTTGAATTAATAATTGTTTTTGAATTCGAACAACGCATTATTTTTCACTGAATTGTATCGAACGGCGCTGGCTGAATGCATTGGCATAGGATTTCCGAACTGGCCGTCATACGTTCAAATCTTGAATTTGAAATTTTATGTTCGACTTTTTTTTTGTGTTTATTTTTATTTAGGTGTTTTTTTTAACTAAGCAGCGATGCGCGACCGATGTACAGGGTGTTTGATTTTTATCGTCGGCGCTTCCGCTTGTTCGACTGTGAAGTTCGTTAGTGGTTCCACTTTGTGGGATCTGTTATGACCACTCGAACGTTCTGTTGGTCGATTGTAGGGAGTAGTTCTTGGCGATGGTATCCAAGCTTCTGTACTGGTTTTGGTCGGCAAATATCGCAATATCACCACGTTAAGGCAACGACCATTTTGTTGCCACTTTATGTTTGTTTTTATTGATTTTGTAGTGTTGTTAATTTTGATTTTTTTGTGGTTATTCCACAAGCTAAAATGCTTTTAGCTTGCCGTGGATCTAAGCGTGGTGGTTGGAGTAATGTTTGTCCACTTACTGGTTCGATAACATCTAGAATCAGGACAATCTGTTAAGGTTCGTTCACTTACTGGTTTAATAACATCATAAACCATTTTATCGTTTTATTTTTCATAGCTACGTATCACAACGTCTAGATACTAGTTATTCCATCTATTAGAACGGATGATGGCTTTGCTTTAGCCTTGGTAGTTATTTTTCTTTGTTGGTTGATTAGTTTAACTAAATTTTGGAATTCGTTCTTTTTTTCTTTCATGAGAAGTATTCCTTTTACCTACCATGTGCTATAGTAAAGCTTACTTCACATCAGTGTGTACTCATATATTTTTTTTGTACTTTTTATTTTCATTTTGGTAATAATTTAAAGGACTAAGGTGTTTCTGAAATCCTTTATTTTTTTGCCTGGCGCCCTGGGTACAGTTATTTTGGCAAAGCAGGTCAACCATATTTAAACGAACCCACGAACGCTTACGAGCGACCCAGCGAGCTCCGACACTGGGTAATTCCTATGAGCTAGGCCGTTTTGTACAGTCCATCTACAAACGCGAAAAGAGGCAGTGGAGCGGGAATTTAACGGTTTTCGCTCATCTTACATAGAATTGAATAAAATTGTAATTATACAGGATCGGGCAACTCTTATGTAGTATATATTATGTATAGTTTGTTTCAGAATAATTGAAATTAAAAAAAGTCATAGAATCAAATTACGTTGATATAAAAGCGTACGAACTATGTGATAAGATATGCTGTCGACCAAGCATATGCATTGCTGAAGGCTGGCGCGAGATTAAAATAATTAACCTTATCTCTATATATTATGTTTCGTTTATAGTTTGTACGTTTTTATATCAATGTAATTTGATGCTATGACTTTTTTTAATTTCAATTATTCTGAAACAAACTATACATAATATAATCTATTTTCAATATGCTGTCATGGAAGACTTTTGTTATTGACAGTTCTAACACACATTTGTGTGTATCAATGTTTATTTCGGATTAATCAACTTATTTTTACTTTCCGAACCCCTAGGTAAGGAAAGTATTGTTATCAGGCAAAATTTGACCCCCCAATTTTTTGACAGATGTTCACGTGTTGAGGTCCCCTGAATCCATTTTTATCATTTTTGGAAGGATGTCTGTATGTATGTGTGTATGTATGTATGTGTGTATGTACGTCTGTGAAGACGATAGCGTCTAAACGAAGCAAGCAAATCATTCCAAATTTTGCATATAAGCTTTTTCTTGTCGTAGGACGAAGCCACATGAAAATAAATTAAATCGTGTAACGGGAAAGGGGGGTTTACCTGGAGCGATTATGACATTATGCGTCATAACTTCGATACGAAATTAAATATGTAAAAATATTAATAACAAAAAATTAGCGCTATGGAATTTCCTACATTTTTTGGCCTACAAGTTTTTCTCTAAAATATACAGGGTGTTTCAAAAAATTTTGTATTTGTAAAAAATTTTTGTATTTGTAAATAAAATAGTAAACCGCATTCTACTAACGAAAATAAGATGAAAAGTTTCTAATAACATGGGTCCAAAAATGCTTCGTTTGCAAGATATAGGCATTCAAAAGTGTTTTTCTTCTTATTTTGGCATAATATGAAATTTTTCATCGATTTACTGTTGAAATTATGTAACCATTTTATTTAAAAATATAATATAAAAATTTGCGTCTGTTCGGAAAGTTATGCGATGGCCACATCAGATTTTTAAATATACAACGTATTGCAACTTCAACTGTATTGCTAGGATTGTTTTCCGATCACTTGATATCGAGATTAGGCGACATAACATTATGACCGTATACATTCCCTCAATTTGAAAACTCTTGATTTCTCCCATGGGAAATCTGAAACAAAAGGTGTACCAGAAGTATTCCCGTACAACCCAAAAACTTAAAATTCGTAATGGGTATTGAATCAGAACCTTTCGATAGTTCGGACAAGTAATGCAAAATTTTAAACATCGATTACAATATTGCAATCAAGCGCATTCGAGGTTGTCTGGGAGGACATTTGAATGAATAAGTTTTAATTGGTTTTAATTAAAATTTAAATTTTAAAATCTAAAATTTATTTGACCATCCCTTCAATAACTGCCGTGGATTAATAACATTAATTATTTCGATTCGTGCTTTTCTTTTTAGTTAAAAATACATTATTTGTCTACTACTGTTCTGAAAAGCCTACTTTACAAACTCATTTCGTTAGGAAATATGTTATAGATCGTCAAAACCCTTTTGCCATTTGTTTTGCTTTAAAAATTAATTCCTTTTTACCATATTTTACTTTAGAATAACTGCGGAGCTGAAATTTAGTTTATTTTAAAAGAAGGGCTCCGTGCCCTGATATTTTTTTCTCTTATATAGCGTTTGTAACAACAAGGTCATTACGCTTTTTGTTGGTATGGGTTTATTTGTAAGGGTTACTTTTGGTAGGGTTTGTTTTTAGTATGGTTTTTGATCCACAGTGTGTGCATGATGCATACCGGGGAACTGAGCAAGCAATTCCGCGAGGTCCGTTATTGGAACCCGAAATTACCGCTCCGAATTCAACCAGTATGCACTCTAGCCACCGCTGTGAACTCCTGATATCTTACATTCGTTCGGAATTCTGATTTTTTTTATTTTCTTGTGATCCATCCGAAATTAGAATAATGCGTTTCCTTAAAAAAGTATCGGTTATGAAGGAAAATGTTGAGATGAAGAAAAAAGATGTCTTAACATTGTTCGTAACATTAATAAATTAAAAACTAAATAATATAGTATAATGTATTATTTAGATATTTGATTTTTTAACTATTGAGAGTTAATAATAAATTAAACTAAAATTTATTATTAGTTTATTAAATAAATTTAAAAAATTAAAATTAAATAATTTACTATTATGCATGCAAAAGTTTTGTATAAATGACGCTCTACAATTTTCAATTTCTTTTTTACCCTTCATTGATAAAAAATTTAAACTTTTCATGTGAAAGATTTAATAATATTTTGTTAACAGTTCCTCGATATCTGAAGGAGTATTACTTAAATTTGAAACGCTGGTATTAAGAGGTATTTTCACGAATTATATTTACTTCCAGAATTTAAATAAAACTTGATCGGCCGTATGCATAGTGAACTTAGTAGCTACATACTAGCAAATATTACAATGGCTACGGTACCTACATTAACCCTACAGTGCGCGCTGATTCATATATGAATCATCTGTCGAATTCGCGAAAATCTTTGCATTGCATAATTGCAAGATGTAAATAAGCGCCGTCCCATCTATCCTTCATCCATCCTCAACATTCTTAACAGGGTGCTTATCGTATAAACTATTTTTTAACCTTAAAATTTAAATGTTTGTGGTACATTGCACGTTTTGGTTCGAGTGGTTGTCGTGGTTTGCATTTGTGTTTCAGAAGCAATATAGATGTTATATTATTTTACGTTGTTTTTAAACACATTTGGTTTTGTTTTCTTGTATAAAACATTTCATATTTGTGCAAATATTGTTTTTATTTGAATTTAAAGTTAAATTTGTTATCATTTTGGTGCAGTGATGCATATATGAATCATACTCAAAATTGTACAAAAAAAAATAGAAAAAACGAGAGTGGATTTTTTAAATTATTTTTCCTATATTTCTAGTCATGTTTTTGAGTGATTTTAATTTTCTTACTTGAAAATAAAAAATTGCGCATTGTAGGGTTAATAATTAAAATAATGTCTTATATTTCTTAGCTATGGCCACTGCAGCCAGACAAGTAGCCATATATTACATATATATAAGAAATAGTATTTTATTTATTAATCTATGCAGGTACCATAGCCATTTCAATATTTGCGTAGTTATACAAACACGACTACGACCGTAGCGTAGGTTTGTAAACAGATAGAGAATGTTGCCATGGCTATAAACAAATCGGTATTGATAAAAAAATATATAATTTTAAACTGATTGAATAAATTAGACAATGTCAATTAAATTAAAATGTATGTCGATAAACTACGGTAGTAGATACAATTGTGTATGTAACACATGTGAAAATATATTATCATCATACTTGTGTAATAATAACATTATCTGTTTCACATTATATTAGGGACTCGTTATGTGAACTAATAAAAACCAGGATATTAATAAAATCAAATTGTATTAAAATTATTCTTTTAAAAATAATTGTTACAAGTTATTAAACACTTGCCTAATTGAATAAATAAGGTTCAAAATACTAATTCTTGTATAGATGAGAACACAATGACAAATTTGTGTCGAATTTTTCGTCAGAATGATTAATTTTCTCTTTAAAAATACTAGTAAATGAACCTAAAATATTTGAAAAAATATAAAAATATTTTAAATTACAAAATTCGAAACAACTTGGTCGATGTTTACTCATCTCTACCAGAATTAGTATTTTGAACCTTACATATTTATTCAATTAGTTACTTGATAACAATTTTTAAAAGAATAACTTTAACATTATATTTTCAACAAGTTAAAAGATCGATCAATTCATTAAAATCGAATTGTTTATCTAGTTAATATTGTGTATGACTAATAAAGTCGAACCGATAATAAATTGATTAAAAAAAAAAAAAGTATTTTAATTAAGTTATTAAGCGTTTACAGTAAATTAAAACAGGGTTTCCACTGACTTTCCTAAAACAAATTTTCGAACTTTTACAGTTTTTTTTTTGACTTTTCGATACTTTGTACATTCCAAAAATCAATAATGATGTTTCTCGATGAGTTCCACAGGGAAGTATCTTTGCCCTACTCTTATTTATCTTATATACGAGCGATCTTGTGGAAGTGGTTGATTTTTATTGTTCGCTGAACCTTTATGCGGACGACGCGACGCTCAAATTTGTGTATCGTGCGTGCGTTCCCTCGGGCATTGATGAAGCGATTGATTTCTTGAACAGAAATGTGGAGGCTGTGCGTTTGGGGTTTTCGTCCAATGCCCTCCATTGAATCCCGCGAAGTCTGATCTTTTAGTCTTGGTCTTGATCGTAGGGCTTTAAATACTGCGACATGTTCGGTAGTCATTGGTTATGAGGTTGTTGCCCGGAGCTTGTTTTGTATAGCGAGCTTGGCTTTCGACAACATGTTGACCGTAAGCTGAATTCATTCTATTTTAAGTTAAGATCGCTTTATCAATTTAGAGATATCATTCCTTCTCTATGAAAGTGGTCTATTATAAACAGCTCAAAATTATACCATATTGACTATTGTGTTGCGATCTATTATGGATTTCTTAATCAGAATTACAGGTATAGGATCTAGCTCCTTCAAAACTCTTGCTTACGGTTTGTATTTGACATCCATAAATAAGACCATGTGACGCCCATCTATAGTGATATGCATATTTTGAAATTCGACCAGCGGTACTCGTTGCTCTTTGGAGTTCTATTCTTTAGGATCCTGTAAAGTGTAGAGCCGGTTTATTTTCAGGGCATGATGAAGCCGCGGTCGTTGTGTGACTCATGATTTGGGCAATTACGGAGTGCCCTCCTATCTGGCGCCAAATTTCTGAAGAAACATGAGCAGCTATTTGTTGATTCGTTGAGTGTCTCCTATTTCCGTCGTGCTTTGGCTGATGCTCTACTGTTTGAGGTGTGAGTCGGTGTTATATATTGTATGTGTGCTTATGTTTTATGTACGAGTATTTGTATGATTGTTAAATTGCGTCCCCATCTGAGCATTTTTGCGCGCACGAAAGTCGTGCGGAACCAGAAAAAGGCGTGCGTAATTTTTATTGCACATATTTCGTGCCGCACACATTTTCTGTCTCCGTACGGATTTTGTGCGCGTAAAAATGCTCACATAAGGACGCAGCTTTAGATTTTCATTGCTTTAAAGGTTGTAATTTATATTTTTTATTTTCACCATAAAATATATATTGCTGTGATATCTCTCAATCAAATGGGAAGTGCAATCATTCGATAGAAATTACCATAAACTTAAATTTATTCAATTTTTGTTTTTTGTTATCAGTTATTAATTTGCTTTAATGGTGTCAAAAACATTTGCTTTGATATCGCCACAATTGTCTGCTCGGGCAATACAAGCGTTGTTATGTTCATTAAATATATTTTTGCATAGAATTTTAAATCCGAAGATTTCACTTCAATTACTTTATTATCGCTGCCATCCCAATTTTAAAATTACATTTTATTAACTAAATTAAACGCTATCTTTCTTCTTCCATTTTATTTTTCCAATGAAAAGTTTTTGTTTCAAAATTACACGACTTGATTGGTCAAATCTCCAAGGCCAAGTCCTTATAGTCCCCAATTTATCCATGAGTTCTCACAACAACTAGCGGTATTACCGTAAACTAGGGTTACTTTGCGCCATACGCGTAAAGTTTAATTTTATTCAACACAGTACCACGATGTGGAAGGACAGTCAAAATATTTGAAAGTAACTTACCATGTACCAGTAACAACTGGATGAAGGCATTTATAGCCAGACACCTTGAACTCTCGCAACGTTTTGTGGAAAACGTTAAACCCACACCAGCTTTGGTGAATTAGTTCACGTTAAAAGGTAAAAAGCTTTTATTGAAAATCTAGACAAAGAGCTAAAGGATTTTTTTTCTACAAATATGTGGAACTTTGACGAGACTAACCTCGCCGATGATCCAGGAAAAAAGAACGTTCTTGTCAAAAAAGGTCCAAATGCTCGGAAATTATCCGAAATGCCTCAAAAACCTCAATAGCTGTAATATTTTTTTGGGAATGCGCTGGAGAACTCCTTCCACCATGTTTGCCGCCCAACAGCATCTATCTAACCCAGTCTCTTGATGTTGCATTTTTCCGTTTGCTGAAAATAGCGTGGAGAAAAGTATTATCTAGAAGTTCATTTAAAATCCGGTTACCGAAAATGTGGTATATGGTATTACCCTATAAATGTAGAAGAACTTTTACAGCGCATACCAACATCTTTATACAATCAAGATGACGTTCACTCGGTGTTCCACCGGAGCCTCGAAACTAAAAGAGCAGAATCTACCAAAGTTCAGAATCACAGAAAAAAGTTCATATTCCGGGTGGAAAAAGCGTTTGCGCTGTAAATAATGAAGATATGGTTAGCGAAGACGTCGTAATAAATGAAGATATGCTGGAAGATGAACCTGCCACTTCTTCTGGACATGTCAACAAACTTATCTTTTATGACAACTCATCTAATGATTTTGATTTGAATGAAATAGCTGAAGAGCAACGAAAAGAAGAAGAGTTTATGGATTATATATGCCAGGCAAGTCAACTCATGCTGACGCTTTGCAGTTTGCAAGGGTTGTCCGAGAAATAGGACGTTTCGTAGTTTTTTCGTACAAAGGTAAGTTATATCTTGGACAAATTGTGGATTTTAAAGACAATAACGTCACGATTAACGGCCATGGAAAAGTCACTAAAATCGTGAAAAGCAAGATGGAATGACCCACTCCTGGTCGGACGTTCTGGGTGCTATAGAGCCACCTGAAGAAATTTCTAAAAACGGATTATTTAAAGTTTCTTAGTTAACCTTTTTATCGTATTTAGTTTTCTCAGACAACCCTTATAATATAAACTACAAAGCGTTATTAATATTAATTTTGAAATAAAAAAAATGCAAAAAACAACATTTTTGGAATTTTTTTAATATATAGATGATATATGACAATATGACCGTTGGAGAATCCTCTGTCATAAACTGTACCTACTTTGCTCCACATTGTTCTCAGTTGTGCATTACGTAGTATTTTATAAACTGGCGCAAAGTAACCCCGTCCATTGATAGACTGTGCTCCACCTTTCGAAAAATAAATAAATAAAAATATTTGCTAATTGTTTTTGGACTAAACAACACCACATCAAGATCACCAAAGCTTTAGTTTATGTTATGTAATAAAGTCAGACTTTTATCAACATTGTAACGTGACAATATAATTAAAAATTATAAAATAAAAGAAAAATTGTATGCAACCTTTAAAAATGTTATTTATTAATTTGAATAAATCAAAAATGCAACTTCTACAATATTTTACTTTTCAAAGTTTCAAAATAATTTTCTCCAAATTTTAATTTTCCTGACTTTCACTTAAAAATATACACCCGACTTTCAATGGCCACATTTATACATTTTATAAATGCCCTGACTTCCATGTTTTCCATTTCCGTAAAATATTGCGTTATTTGCTTTGGCACTTTCTTCGTAACCAAATTTTCTTCCAATGCCTTTTCTCTACATTTTCATACTACCAGTAAGTCATTAATATTGAAAATATATCTTTCACTTCAGAGAGTAGCCATATGCGTCCATAGCCTTTAATGAACTTTTTTCAATTATTTGTTTATTATTTCCCAAGTTTCCCTTTTTATCACATCTTCTTAGAACTTTTAAACTGTACGTAAACGTATTTATGTTTATTTTTAAATAAAAATATTCTTATTGTGTGCCCAGGGGAAGACCCTATTTTTCCATCAACAGGCTGTAAGTACGCAAGCTGTTCACTTTAATCAATATTGACATTGTTCACTCTTTAGAACATACTGTGTTTTATTGTGACTGTTCACTATATCGGATGGTTCATTTAATCGAGTATTCAGATAACCAAACGCCTGCTGTAGTTGCATAAATAACTATTACATTACATATTGTTATGCTTTATTATGCAGAATTATTGATTCAACTTCAATTATTAAAATTTACACAGGTTAATCATGATCGTATTCACATCTAATTTATGTGCTACATCATGTACATCTCGTTAAAAATTTTATTTTAATTTTGCTTCTGAAGGTACCAAACATTTTCAACGTAACAACTATTACCAAAACTTATTAAATTTTGAGACACGTAATTTGAAAATGGTTTATAACAAAGCAAATTTAGGTACAACAGTAATAATTATTTATGCAGTTTTTACAACAATACTGGATAATTCAAAAGAAATTATGCATTCCTTTATGCTATAAGTATGCATTTTCTAGGTCTGTATTTCCACTGCAGCAGCATGCTGAATTTCAAAAATATAAGTCAGCATAAAATATTTCAAAACAATAAATTTTCATTCTTATTGTTCTAGATTATTGTTTACGTTTAGTTAGTAAGTTACGATCACTGACTCGTAATCCTGTCTGGCGGGTTTATCCCAAATATGAAAATGGTGGATTAGTAAATTACGGTAAATTATATCCCTTATTTGTTTATTTGGGTGTTTATAAATATTAGGTGCCACTTTTAGGCTTTTTGTTGTAGTAACAAACAATTTATCATCATATTATGACGGCAGTAAAAAATGTCAGTGGCGGCGCTACGTAGGGGACCTACTGTTTAACTTGAGCTCCAAACTACGGAAAGTGTAATACACCTCATTTTGAGAAACTTAACTAGAAAAATTACACTTCGGTAATTTACCACTGCCTTACGAGAGGGAGACGGTCAGAATAAAGTTCTTATTTCGCTCGGAATTAAACCCGGTACTGCACCTTAAGAGTCAACTTATTTAACCCTTTAAGTGTTATGACTGTCATTAATTGTAATTTTTTTTCAGAAATATATTTTATAATAATAATTATCAAATTAGAATAGTTAAATAGTTAATGGTAAAATGCCTCCTTCCACCCCAAAACCACTTCAGTCTATTCAAAAACATAACTTAAGATACTGAAATTTTTTGTATTTCCTTCAGGTAGTAGGTACATGAAAGTAATACATTATTAGTCTTATTTCACGCAATTTCTGTAAAAGAGAAATAAAATCTACTATTTCGTTTTTTATTGCAATTCAAACTACAAACCCGGATTCGTAAACAAAATTGGGTTGTGAAGTTTTTAAACTCTTGGAATAAAAATCGCATAATTTTTACAGGCAAAGTACACACGTATTTGTATTATGTAAAATACGGCTTATCGTTTTTTAATTAACTTTTAATAACCCGCAAATATTAATTTAAATATAATATAAATCCTTAAATTGTTTTTGAGGCATATTTAAAGTGCATAAACTCAAGTTGATTATAGCTAATGAGATAATAAACATTCAATTTGAAGTACGTAATACGCAAATAATAACAAAAATTTAACGTAAGAATATTACTTGCCTTCCAATTTCTTCGCAAACATCATATACCTCATCAAATAGTACTTCTTCTTCAGCCATGGCTTGAATACCCAATGTTAAAGATTGTATCAATGTACCATCACAATTCACTCCGCCAGAGATATTTATAAATAGAAGTCTTATCAAAGGTAAACAAATTACGCGCCCTTGTGGGTGTTACCCTGAACATGGGGGTGAAGCGACTCACCCTTTCGTCAAGAGTGGGTGAGGCAAGTCACCAGGATTTCCAAATTGTATTATGCTAAGAAAGACCTACACCGCTGCATGGGTTGCCTGCTAATCAGGGGCAAATCAAAATAGCCGGTAATTTTTAATATGGCTGCAACACTAATACAAGAGTCCTCGCAATAAATACATTACACTACCTTAGAATTCATTTTATTTAAAAAGCGTTAAATCGTTTGAATGAAATATAAGCGTGAGATTAAACACATTAATAAATATATTCCTTGTATGTACACACCCACACCATAATAGAATTAACAAGAACAAGTGACAGTTGTTTTACTGCATAACGTACCGGCGCGGTTTCCAACAAATGCATAACTGACATGCGCCAATTAAACCGCCACTTCAAAATTTACAATATATCACCACATATCATTGAAAACTTAATCAACGTTTATTTTACATCATATATCTTAATCGAGCTATAAATTCCATTTAATAACCATAACTATGTTGTAAGATCGAAACAACCACATTTCTTTCACTTCAGATTTGAATTCATAGACAGGGGCGTAACTTTAAATTCGGAAGTTCGCTTTAAATCATTAAATATTTAACACTGATGAATTTTGTGGCGTAAAAAATGCAAGAAAATAAAATTCAAATGTAATCATTTATTTCACTTAAAATTTAAGTTTAAGTCTTAAATTGAATAGCCATTTAAAGATTTATTACTAAATATACAAGTACTACGTATTTGTTGAGAAAAATCTAGATTGATAATAATAGATATCAATAATTATTGCAATCAGAGTATTATTTTATAGCATAGTGTGCGGCTAAGAACTTTTTTTTTTTATTTTTTGATTTACGCCAGGCATGTCAAATTAGCGACCCGAATGCACCTATATATTTTTGGCAGCCCGAACAATTTTTCTCGAAATACCTACTATGTAATGCTGCCCAATCATATGTTCTGACGATGACGGCCGATTAATATAATAAACGATTAAAATGAGTCATTCCAGTGACGTCTTTATATCTTCTTAATTAATTACCATACGTAAACCAATAACTACAAAAACAAATTTTTGGTTAAAGTTGCTTTCATTAACAAACGATAAAAATAATATAAAACACTTTCTCTTTTTTTAAAAAACAAATATGGTCCTGTACTCAATTGAGTACACTGGGCCAATGTATGAAGAAAAATTGAAAATACACAAAAGCAAATAACGTACTAAGTATTTTACAAAATGAAACAAAAATCTTGTGTATTACACTACTAATTACCATTGCTATTTATTATTTTGGCAAAAGAAAAAGAACAAAAACATAAATATTATCTTGTAGGATATTTTTCAAAACAATCTCTTTCAATACGAAGTGTAACTAAACATTTTTTACAGCGCCACCTTATCCGGGAGTGACATATCGTATATCGCAGCTGCTTTTCCATTTTTTGGACAAAATGACCAACGTTGTCATATCTCACGTTACTAGGGGCTTGACACGGTGGGTTATATTTACGTAACAAAAAGGTAAACCAAATCCGGAAAGAAACAAAATTCCAAAGAAAACTTTTACATCTTCAGTGGTTACAAAAAAATCGTGGTTATTATTTTGCCGAGCGTATATAGTACAGTTTGATCTGCTATAAGTTGAAATACATTCTTTTCATACAGTTTTTAGAAAATTCATTTTTTCATTCTGCAAACGTTCGTTGGCACCGTTTTCAACATCACCTTTAAAAGTATTATAAACTGGCAGGCTTTTCTTCCATTCAGGATTTGTTGTCTCATTACGAGAACGTTTGGGGACATGGTTTGACAATGGTTCGTCATCGCTGTCACTCCATCCATCGCCATTCCTAAAATTTACCTCAATGTATCCCGGGACGTCTCTTTGCATTTCACTGTCCACGATGTCGTCATCGTCCTCGTCTGTGAGGATATCTGCCTCTGGTGGTATAATTTCAACATCCACTTCTCCTCGCCCATGGTTCTCTAGAGCCTCCGCAGCTTCTTGCAAACCATGGAATAGTCTTGTTCCATGTCTGCAACAATACTGCGTTGAATTTAGAAGTATACACATTGTCTCATTGTACTCAATCAAGTACAGCTGACTTTGAACCCTATCTACCTTGCACAAGTTTTGGTTATGAATTTGTAATTTGTGCTAAACGTCACCTTGATGTCTCCACAAAAAAATTGAATTTTTGACTAAATTTGAAAATGCAGGGTCCAACTTGATGCTCCGTCAACGTCTATTTTTTTCCTTTTTAGTGCATTTTTATTTAATTTTTTTCATTTAATGAAAGCTTTTTTTTTAAATTTTTTTAATTTATTTTTTTCCTTTTTTTTACTCATGAGTAGGGTTTAAAGCGCAACCCTCAATTTTATCTTTAAACTTGCCTATCATTCTATTACAATACAAAGGATGATAGTAAATCCACGGGTCCATTTTTAGATCAGTTCCTTCAAACAATAGGCCATGTGTAAGTAGTATACAGAGGCACTACAAAACAAAGGTCTCATTATGTAATTCCAATGTATCTTGCTCGGAGCTCTTTAAATTTCAATCTCGAATAAAAATTAAACTAACCCAGCACTTTCAAAATAAATTACAGCACTCGCCAGCACTTCCCAAGCACTTCCGATTGGCGTTAAAAAAAATTAAAAATTCAAAAATGGAGGGGCCAAGTTGACGCTTCGTCAACGTCAAAATTTCAATCGCGAATAAAAATTAAATTAACCCAGCACTTCCAAAATAATTTACAGCACTCGCCAGCACTTCCCAAGTACTTCCGATTGGCGTTAAAAAAAATTAATAATTCAAAAATGGAGGGGCCAAGTTGACGGACCCGCAGTTAAGTCCGGTTATTTTGGTGACCAAGGGCCCGCTTCTTGAAACCCTTATCTCTTGATACAAATATTGTATAATCTGATCTGATCACCTTTAATTGTAAACACCTGAAAAAATAAAATTAAGAAATGAAATGTGAAGAGTGAAAAGTTTCAAGAAATGGGCCCCGTCTGTCAGTTGATATCGTTAAAACGAGCAAATAAACGACTAGGAAATATCTGTTGAAAAATATTGATTATGCCTCTGGCTGTGGTAACTAATTGACGAATTGTGTTGATACTCGGCACGTTATATAATTAATAATTAATTAATAGTAATACGTTCTCTTAGCATGTACAGCTTCATAATAAATTCTCTACGTTATCTCTCGACAAATGCAAAAATGCATAAAACTGTAAAATCAATCTGTTATATTTTGTCACCTTGTATGGCACGCTATTTTTTAGCTTTGTACGGGGAAACCGCTGCTTTTATGTTGGATCATTGATTACGATTTCAGAAAGATAGGCAACATAATATGCCATAATTCATTCCAAAAGTTTTACCCATTTTTTATAATTGTCGCCCAAGCCTCTATAAAATAAATCTTTTCAAACATATTTCTGCTTATAAAAGGTAGTTCAATTAGAAGTAAGTCCATGCTAGGCACTTAAATTTGTAATAATGCGGCGGTATACGACAGAACAACGCATTTTAATTGTTAAAACCCATATCCGAAATGGTGACAATTTCACCAACGCGATTCTCTACGTAAACAAACAACATTTTCGCATTTGGGGTAATGAAAATCCACGGGTTATTCAGGAACAACCAATGAACCCACAGAAAGTCACAGTTTGGTGCGGATTTTGGGCCGGCGCGGCGGTGTTATTGGGTGATACTTTTTTGAAAGCGATCGTGGTGCTACCGTAACAATCTATGGTGAATGTTGTCGGAACATGATACAGCGGTGCGATACAGCGCGGGAAGCAATGTAATTATAGCACACACAGATTCCTGGCCGCGTAATCTTTCGTTTTGGCGACCAAAATTGGCCACCAAGATCATGTAATATCACATCGTTGGAAATTTTTTTTGGGGTTGAGGAGCAAAAGCAAATGACCCCCAAAGAATTCCAGAGTTAAAGGACGAAATACGTCGCGTTATTTATGAATTACCACAGGGAATTCCGAAAAGTAATGGAGAATTTCATCAAAAGAGCGAAAGTCTGCAGGGCCGGCCATGGCGGCCATTTGATCGATATTATTTTTCGTATTTAAAGTTAATGCTAATATCAGAAAATTATCAAAAACCTTCCTTTATTATCCTTCATTATTTTTTATACTCTTTATACCCTTTATTATCAGCAAAGCAGTCACGAATTGCTATTCAAAACCTTTATTCTTCTATTGCTGAACTGAAGGTGTGGTTTTAGAATTTTGACAATAAAAACACATTTGGAATTGTCAAAATATTTATTAAAAAATAACATCGTCCGAACACAATTACCTACAATACAACATGCTTCCAAAAAATTATTTTAAGCATTGATATCAAGTTACGGTAATTACATAGATTTTACCAGAATCGCCTACGCCATCATAGGAATCTGTTAGGTATGCCATCATAGGAAGAAGTGTAAGTTTTGCTAGATCACCATAGAAATCTTTTACCTAAACCTAACATCCTACTATGATACCAGTATGTATCATAATTATATCAGACCCGAACTGATAATAACTTAGTTACCGAGCAACTCCTTGTAACGGTTTGAATTTTCTCGCTACAATTTTGTTTGTTTACAATTTTTTAGTGAAAGTGTAGACGGCGCTACGCTGAACTATGCTGCGAGAGTCGAGCAAGGTGTGCGGCTTATAGTGTGAACACGGAAACATCGCATCGTGTGTGAAGAATTTATTAATTCTTATTTATTTTATTTTATTTCATCTTATTTCTTAATTACCAAAGAAATTATCTTGGTTTTAATTGTTATATTTATATTTTAAAGTTAATGTAAGAAAAGAATTTTTTTATTTATTTAATTAAGGGAATGTCGTAAAGGTTGGCACGGGTTTCGTTTTTGGTGTGTAGTTTTGAAACGGATGGGAATAATGTTAACTTCTATAAACCAATAAGAAGGTATGATCATTGGCTACAACTTTGCTGTAGAAAGTTATTTGATATCGTTTGCACGTGTTACACTCAATCGAATTTGAATGGCTGAGTTTAAGTGGCATTGCTCTCATGCAAATGATGCAAAAATCGACATCTTTATCATCATCTGTACCGTCATCTGATGGTGAACAAGAACTTGGGGATTTTTTCCTTGCCCGTTTTGGTGCAGCTTGCTTCCCTGCCAGTTTTCTCTTCAATTCTTTCTTTTCTTTATTCGCGGAGGCTGTTTTTTGCATCCATTCGTTTAGTTTGCTTTTCCTTCAATTCGGAAATGTTTTCAGGCGACGTCAAAATACTACTTTTCATTGGTTTTTCGTACGTACCGTGACATTACAAAACAATGTAACTAGATAAATAAATGTTTTTTATATAAAAATATCATTTAAATGGCATTGTACTGTCTTGGAATAAAAAAAAGTGGTGTCCCAACCTATACGACATGAGTGTCTCAACCTTTTACAAAATAGCCATTTTGAAAAAAGTCTAAAAATTGTTTTCTGCAACACCACATTTAAATTGCTCTTTCACACAATGAAAATACACTAAATACAAGACACATTGAACATACTGACTTGAAATAATTGATTTAAATTTTGTAAAATTTCAGCACGTAGAAACTACCTTGAAGATGGTTTTTTAAAGAAAATTTACGACTTGCTTGGCATACACACAATGAACACGACGTCTTCGTTCTAATGCACATAAAACGTTAGGTTATAACCAAACTTTAATGCGACAGTCATAATATAGGTGTCACGACTAACAACAACGCAGATATTCAGATGTCCCAACCTATACGGCGTCCCAACCTATACGACACTCCCTTACTTAAATATAAGACTTTTAACTATTGAAAACTATAATATAATTAAAACTTTTAAATTGAATAGTTAAGCATAAGCTTTCGGTACTGCATTTTTGATTGCATTTTCGACTCCTACGATAATCTCATCTGTGAGAAAACTTTTATTAGTAAATTAACTAATAGTTTAATTAACTATTTAACTTAAAAGTTTTAATTATATTATTTATTTAATTACGCAACAATTAATTGATTACTTTTTAAGTAATTATTTAATTATTTTTTTAAGTAATACATTTATTAATTGATTACGCACCATTCGATTTTGTGTTGTCTGGTTATTTCTTAGAAGTTGAATTCTTCTTCTTCTTCTTAAAGTACCGCATCCGCTCAGCGAACGTTGGTTATCAACTTGACCGAAGTCAAGATGACTTAACTAGGGAAAGAAATTTAATGGGGTGGTTTCCCATTGCCTTCCCCATAGCCCACAGATTTATATTGGGCTTGAAGATCACAGCAGTATATCCGTCGCGACTAGGTATAGAACCACGGTTTCCCGCTCGCTAGTCTGCCGGTGTAAGCTTAACGCCACACTGCTGGTTAGTTGAATTATTTGCTCATAATTGATTATTTCTTCGAATTAATTTCAGGCTCCTTGGCCGGGTTTAACTACTTGGCGCCTGAAACCGATATGTAATTTCTCTAGTACCATTTGGTGCAAAATCGTTAGCAATTGCCACTTGTTTATTCTAGATACAACTAGTCTAAAATTAATAAGTACATTAATGATTAATTAGCAAGGAAAAATGTATCTCTGCACTTGCAAGAATTGATGGTTTAATTAATTTTTGTCTTTTGCCCGCAGGAGCTAGCAAAAGGGGTAATCCATCGTTTAAAAAGGTCGTCTTTGTCTCTCCAGATTTTCTGGGGCGTTACACAGGCGATTTTAGGACTGTTTCATCCTTCGGGTGGCCCCCCTCTCCAAGAAATTTTTACAATGTACAAAATATAAAAAATCTGATGTGGCCAGCACATGACTTCCCTATAATACAACTAAGAAGCCTATTGTATTATTGTTAACAGATCCAGGTACAAATAATTCACATTATTCTGCAGTTTTGCCAAAAAACAATCAATGTGAGTTACTAAAACCAAAATATCGTGGGGATCGCAGGGCAGTGGCAGATTCCATGATTTCCCTAGCATAGAGATTTTATAATTCAGGCGATAGTATCACCATCTTTCCAAAGGCCCAGCAACTAAATTTCAGCTCTGTTTTGCTACTATGACGTTATTTCAATCTGGATCTCGACTTTTCGTTCTCAAATGATGCCAAATTTTATTTTCACAACTTCATTATATAGTCATGCATATAACGAAAATGGGTCATGTTCCGGGTTACTCGGGTCAGTTTTGCTGAATATTTGTTATAAATCGTTTTATAGTATAAAGAATTCCCAAAAATTCCTATTTCGAGTGACGTCAAGCGGTGGTAACAAATCTGCAATTTTGCAATTTTTTTTCGATTTTCGTCGAAATCGGACCCCAGCATTTAATTAAATTATTAAATTTGTTGTATTATTAAATTGTATTTTGTTCATAAAAATATATTCTAACATTTATAGAAAATTTTATTTGCTTTAATTTTGATTAAAAAATAAAAATTCATCAATAAAATATTTATCATAATATATTTAAGAAAAAAACCATTTCGTCCTTCAAGTAAAGTGCTACTTCCGGTTTAGGGATTTGCTCCAAAATCAAATGGTGCTTTCGTATACCGATTAAAGTGTTAAATATGAAATTTGGTTACTATATAACAATTCGTTCCTGAGATATTGAAGAAAAACTATTTCGTCCTTCAAGTAAAGTGCCATTTCCGGTTTAAGGATTTCCTCCAAAATCAAATGGTTCTTTCGTATATTGATTAAAGTGTTAAATATGAAATTTGGTTACTATATAACAATTTGTTCCTGAGATATTGAAGAAAAACCATTTCGTCCTTCAAGTAAAGTGCTACTTCCGGTTTAGGGATTTCCTCCAAAATCACATGGTGATTTAGTATACTGATTAAAGTGTTAAATATGAAATTTGGTTACTAGATAACAATTCGTTCCTGAGATATTTAAGAAAAACTATTTCGTCCTTCAAGTGAAGTGCTACTTCCGGTTTAAGGATTTCCTCCAAAATCAAATGGTGCCTTTGTATACCGATTAAAGTGTTAAATATGAAATTTTGTTACTATATAACAATTCGTTCCAGAGATACAGAACTTACAGACATTTTGCGTTACATACATCCATACAGACATACATACAGACATCATTGCGAAAGTAGTCAAAACGGATTCAGAAATGCTCAAAACGGATATTTCCGTTAAAATATCGACATCGAATTTTTTCATGATTACAATACTTCCTTATAGGGAAGTAAAAAGTTAAAAGTTAACAAATTATTTTAGAAAGTCGTAACTTATAAGATTAAAAAATCTCTCAAAATAACAATGTTCAAACTGCATTACTATAATGCCCGATCGATCTTACAAAAATACTATTATTGAACTTATTATTATGAATGTATACTACTTGACAAGGAGTCATCAATAGTATGTTAAACTACAAGAGACTGAAGCTAGTCATTTAATCTCGCGTTCGTAGGGGATTCACACGATAGCGGCAAGCGCCAGTAACGGGAATCCCCTTCGTACAGAAGATTAATAATGCGAGGGTGAATTTTATGAACTGTCCTCTACATGGGTTAACAAGTGCTTCATTAGTAATGATTATGTTTTGGTTATGTGACGTCAAGTTTGTAAAGGTGTTTATTTATTTATCAATATTTAGTACTACGCAGATTGTGATATTATGCAATTATTTCTGTATAAGGTAGAATTTTGTTAAATTAATTTCGACAGATCTGAAGGAGATTTGGGGTGAATAGCGTTAATTGTACTTTTGCAAGGAGTCATTGCAAGGAGTCGGTGTTAACTCAAGGTTGCCTTTGTAAATATTGGTTATTTGTGAGATTACTGTGGAGCAATTTTATATCATATCAATTTTGTATCAACTGTTAGCTTGAAGTTGATAGTGTTATATTTTATGTCGCATTCCTGCACGATCGATTTCATTAGTTATTTGATTAAATATCCGTGTTTTTATTAACACTGTGTTTTATTTTAAAGTGAACAACCTTTAATTAAGCTTACGCTCCATCCTCGCACACCGAGTCGAGCCTAAAACAGAAGATAACGAGTATTGATTTCCCTACCTTTTTAAACAAATCCTTAAATCCTTCGGGATTTGGTTCACAGATTCTTTTTCTATGACTGGCTTCTGTTGGAAAAGTGGAGGAAAGAATGACATGTTAATTTCCCTGCTTAACGTCGCGTCGTAAGACATTACACAAAAATTTAATTGAACAAAATTCAAAATTCAAGTCGGTACTGTCTGCTCACCACCGTTGAACCAGTCACCCTAAATCTTAAAAAACGTAATTAAGGGCTGCAATCCTGCGGCCCCGAAAGGCAGAGGTTATATTTAAAAGGGGTTAAAAGTATTAGTACTTAATCTCTGGCGACAGATGTGGATTTCTGGAGACGATCGGCGGGAAAATTAAGATTGAAAGGACAAGAAACGAGACAATCAAAATATTGTAAATATTGTTAAATTTCCTCGCAAAAGGTTATTTTGCATTTGCCTAACCCGGTATCGGATTACGATTGAGGTTCAACCCTCAACGAGAGACTATTGTAGTTCCTCGTTATATGCGCTCGAATTGGAATTAGGGCTTCCATTATAAAATATAGCAATGTATAGTATATTTCACTTTAAATGGAATTAAAAAAAGTCATAGCATCTAATTACGTTGATATAAAAACATTTAATGCGACGAAATATAATATAGCAATTACTGTACACCTGGTACACGCGTTCACGTGGAGTCGCAAAGAGAATTTTCGTAATAGAAATATTATCCAATAATAAGTCCTTATTATAAATATTAACCAATTAGAACTACACTACTCCACGTGGAGTATGAAATGCGGGCTTTCGTTGGCGCGATAATCTTATCTCTTATATTATTTTTCCTTGCATAGTTTGTATGTTTTTATAACAACGTAATTTGATGCTAGACTTTTTTTAATTCCAATTAATTTGAAATACACTATACCTTTAGGTTTCTTTAATAAAAAGTATTTATCGTAGTAAAAATAAATGTGACTACATTTATTAATGTTTTTGTAATGGGTTTTTTATTTTCGAATTATGTTTTTTATTCAAGATTACAATACATAATACATAAATATTACAAAAAATTTATGCAGTGTAAAAAAACAAATGCCAACAAATAAGTTGCAATGTCACTCTGGAGGTCAAAACGCTACGATTATTTACAGAGTTGGATTGTCTGAGGTCGTAAAGGTAACTGAGGTTTAGCTTGAAATTTCTAAAAAGAAATTAAATTATTACATTAAAAATATTTTCAACAAGTTAAAAAATCAATACTTTAAATAGAGATCATTAGATATTTTTTAGAAAGTTTTAAGTGGAATCTCGTAAATGCATTCATGTGCGTCAATAATATAATAGGTGTATAATAGGTATAAGTAAAAAATATTTTACTCGTTGAATTAACTATTTTATTTTTAAATTTGAATTTATTATAAATTCGCCATAATAGTTAAAAAAATTTATATCAATGCCCAAAAAATTATTTTTAACATCTATAATAATTTTTATATCTACTTATTTAATCGATACTCTCAACAGTAATATACTACAACAAAAAACGTGGCAATGATCCAAAATATGGTTATTAAAAAAAAATTTTAATAATTTTTTTCACTATGAAGTACCCTTTTTATCGCATTTAAAAACATGGGTTTCGTAAGGACGCCAAATGAAAGTACAAAACAAAGTTTGGTGATTGCATCAAGAGGATATATCATGCTTAAGAAAATCTGAAACAAATAAAACAATGTTTTTCATTGAACTCAGTATGACAGGCAGTTGAAATTTTTTTCGTGGATTATCTACTTTGTGTAGGTGAGCGAATGGCTGAAATGCTAGCGTGTTAGCTTTCAAGCCAAGATTCACGGGTTCAAATCCTGTGAGGTGCTATCTATAGAAGAAATTTTCGCTCACCAAATGTCTATCTGCTGGCCCCAGATAACATTATTTATGGCTAAAAAAAACTTCCCTGATCGGAGTAGGTGGTGTAAAAATCGTCTATTCCCGTGGTTCGGAATCCACGTTAAGCTGTAGGTCCTCTCTGCTCGTCACACATTTTCAACACGCAACGAGCAGAGACAGGGAAGTATCGGGAAAATGTCGCAAGACGTTCATAACCGAATATACACATCTACTTTGTGAATTTCTTTACAGAAAATTCCATCAAGTCGTTCAAAATATAATAATTTTTTTCGGTTTTCTATTTAAATAAATTATTACTCGAATTATGTTTTGTCAGCAGAGTTAATATTTTCAGGTCAGTCAAGATTGACAGTAATGTGTCGGAAAAATTTGAGTCAAATCCATATTCGAATCCATGCGGCGAAACGTGCGGGGGCCGCTGGACAATATTTACCTGCTACGGCCTTTACTTTAATTCATTACGGAAACAATTACAACATGCAATAAAATTTATGCACACCTTTTTCTGGCTTCGCACGGCTTTCGTGCGTGCAAAAATGCTCAGATGGGGACGCAGCTTAACACGCTTATTTTTAAAAATCTAGGATCGGCGTTGTAGCTGTAACATAAAGTTACGATTTAGGTACCAGTTGATTTCATAAATACAGTAACATACAATTTTTTCCCCGATTTTTTATCACTTTATTTTTTGTATGAAGATGGCAACTTTACCTCACCTTTTAGATAAAGTGGCCATATTAATAATTAACCACTTATTATCAAAAAACGATAGAATTACATTCATTTTCTGCTGTATAAGATATTTGGCATTTCGCAAAAGCATTTGATAAAATAGGGATAAAACCAGTTACATGATGGTGTAAATCGCAAGAACAATTTAATTTGGAAAAGATAACCATGATATATTGGCCTTCTTCTTCTTCACGGTGTATTCCCAAGGCCTGTTCCGATTCTTAACCAGATTCATCTTCTGATGAATCACCTTGTTCATTATTTTCAGAGTTTCTGTGAAAACTGTTGGTTACCCAAAAAAATTTATTTAACAAAAGTTGTAGCCCGTTAAATTCCCTATCCGATTTGGGCCGTTAGTTTTTCTCTTAGACGTTTCGTTTAAGAGATACGGGGTTCGCAAGAAAATTTAAAAAAAACCTGAATTTTTTAAACATTTTTTCCCTTAATTTAATTTATAACTCGAAATCCGTTGATTCTAGACGATAAGGGGTTATAACCTAATTTGTAGACAAGCGAATGATCTTTAAAAAAGTTCTAATCCATTAACCTTAAAAAATCAATAATATCGGAGCTATGGCCGTTTAAAATCAGAAATTCAAAAAATTGCTTTAAAGGGAGGTACCCCCCAAGGGTTTGGACTTGGGCAAAAATTTTATTTAAAAATTTGTCTTAGAAAAGTGTCCTTTATCACCACCTCAAAGGTTCTCCACGGTCACGGGGACACCCTGTATATTTAGATTTGGCCAAATTTTTTATTCCATTTGAGTCTATCACACTGTATAAAAGTTTTTGAAATTGTTTTATAACAGTAACAAACGTATAATTAGCACAAAGTTAATATAAACACAAAGCATAGACCTTTGTACATAGTGGGGGAAGTATAACTTCAATACTAAAACAAAATAATAATTAATTGATTTATAACATCTTTGTTAAAGCATGTAATGAATGCTTTTGATTTGACTTGACATAACAATGCTAAATATTTCAGCAAATTAATAAGCTAAAAATATTTCAATTATGTTCAAAAGTACTTAGGAGCTTTGGACAGCTATTCAATATTTTTTATGGTCGTATTAATTTAATGTCGTTGTAAAAAATAAACACACTTTAATAAAACAAATTCTGAATAAGAAATTTTTATTTTAATAGTATGTATGAATTTTTCATAATGTTATTAAAATAAATCACTTGAATGATTTATTGTCTAGTAGTAGCTCTAATAATATATTAGTAAATCGCCGTTAATAGTGAAAACCTCCTGTAAGTAAATAATTTGATAATTTTCAAAAGAGAAAACATATTTATACATTTTCCTTTATTAAATGTTTCCTAATTATACCAATTATTCTATAAAGTATTTTCCGCGGTTTTGCGTTACTCACGATCTACATCCTGTTTGAGGAATAAATAATAGATTTGACAAGGCTTTTCTTACTTTGGTAAAATTTCATTTTCAGCACATGGGGGTTTTCACCTTCAACCACGAAATGTTATGTATTTTAATTTGGTTATTAACATTGAATAAAGTCTGAACCTACTAGAAAGCTTGAAACACAATCATATGTAAATTAGCTGCAATACAAATTTCAATTCGAGTGCGCCAACAATTAATTACATAGGTGACTGTTAGTTAACAAACTCAAATTGAATATGATTAATTACACTGCCACACAAACATTTTAAATTTTTCTTATATTTAAAAAGACTAATACAAAATTTACATCTGCTGCAAGACCTGTAGAAATATGCAAAGGAATATTGAGAATACAATTTTAGCTATTTTAACAGTAAGGTTAGGCCAATTGAAGTGTATTTGGTAAGATTATTATTAAAAAGGTGTTTACGCCACTTTCAAAAACAATGTAAGTACATAATATGGAATACTACAAATTTTAAGATGTTACAATTTTTATTGTTGTAAACAAAATAAAAGTACATTAGTTAATTTAAATCTGTATCCCAGACAACACTGAAATTTAGTGTATATCCAGAAGCTAGTGGATATCCATTAGTTATTGAGTGTTGTCTGGGATATGACAAATCAGAATAAGGTCATTATTTGCAAATATAATTTTTGCATAATCAAGTACAAAATATTAATTATCACCTCCATAGCAGATCTCAAGTGTCTATTTGTAACATTAAATGTATTCCACCCAAAAAAAAACATCCGTACAAATGTCCTATTCCATATTAGGAACTATTAAATTTTGGAATGCAACAAATTTTACTGACATACTACTAGTTGTTAGTCATCCTTCTGCCTGCCCATGTTTGTATTATACTTAAGATATTGCTATCACTTTTGTGATAAAAAAAATTAACGCAATCAATAAAAAGTTCTAACACATGCTCATAACAGATAATTGACTCTCATTTAACCAAAACGAGTGTTGAAGCGTTACAATTTTTGATAATACACTCTTGTTAAAGTGCGATTTATGTATAAAATTGTTGAATGTCGCTCGAGGTAAAGAAAATATGACGGTATTCCATATTTGATCACTTTCATACTTGATGACTTTAAAAATTTTGATAATAAAAATTTTTCATTTAAGCAATTAGTGTTCGACTAACTGCGAAAAGTACGTTTCCTTCATTTATCCTTACTTTGATATTTCCAAATGCATTATTATTTATACCATTTTTATGAAATAGTGGTGTGAACTGTTTATTAAATAGCAGGATGTTGCAATTGTTTGCAAAACAGTTCATTTGCGTAAACTATTTAATCAAGTACAATAGTGCTTTAGAATAATTAGAATCAATTTCTTGGATATTTCACTATAATCGAGTATTTTTAGACTTAAAATGTGTTTTCTTTAATACAGCTTGTTTAGTAAGTGTGTCACATTAGTTTATAAGCCAGTGCTTTTATGTGATTTTTTATCAAAACCTCGAAAGAGATCGCGAATGGACCAATCTCGGTAGTTGGATGTAAAATAATATTAAGAAGTAGAAATAAAATTTTGTGTCTCCAAATACCTAACAATTTTGTTCAAAAATTAAAAACCGAATAATTTTATGAAAAATTGGTATATCTATTATTTCTTAGGCTGCAAAGACTAATAATTTTTTGTAGAGCACAAAATTATCTAAAAGAAAGTCTCCAAAAACATACATCTATAAGGTAAGTAGTTTAGGCGTGAGCATCTTTCGAAGTTGTCCTCTCGATATGTCTATTAACTTTATTTAAGATTGATGGAAATAACGTAAACATGAAATTAAAAATCTCAAAAATTCATGGCTTATTAGAACACTATAATACAATTTCAACATAGTAAAAAAATTATTTTAACCCCCAATATAATTTTTTATTAGTGCGGTCAAACACTATCGACACCACACCTTTTGTTTCAATTGCTTAATATCTCGTGATGTATTGGTCGAAATATTATGATGTAGATTTTTGTACTTATAGATTATAATATTCTCGACAATTTTGTTCTCTTATCATTTGCTCGTAAATTCAGCCGTTCAACAATTATAGTTAAAATGTGTTCATCCAGAATACAATAAAGTGAAAATCTCGGTAAAACAATTTTTGAAAAAATCCAAAGACACCTCATTGATCGATTTTTTCTCTTGAAGTAACTGCCATTTTAGAAAGATTTTGAGTGGCTGTAATTAGGATTGTGAAGTCTTCAAAAACTATCTAAAAAAAAACACTGGTGACTATTTAAAAAAATTTGGATGGCGTCATCCATATGATACGGATGACTTCACTGATTTACCCTTGACATTAAAAGTTGAACAATATTTCAAATAAGGTCACGTGCCCCTGGATATTTTCAAAAGTAGTATTTTCCAAGATTTCCACTCTGGATGAACACATTTTAATCATAACTGATGAATAGTTGAATGAAAAATGAACATATTCTTTGACCAGTATTTCCCGAGATATTAACAATTTAAGCAAAAATAATGGGGTGTTAATAGGGTTTAGTTTTACAGTGCTAATAAAAAATTAAATTGGTGGTGAAAATCATATTTTCAATATGCAGAGATTATATTATAGTGTTCTAATAAGCCACGAATTTTGTCAGCTTTTTAATTTCATGATTACGTTGTTTCCATCAATCTAAAGTAAAATTGACGATTTTATCTCAAAGTTACCAAGAGGACAACTTTGAAAGGCTCTCACGCCTAAACAACTTATCTCAGGTACGTGCTATTGGAAACTTTTTTTTCAGGTAATTTTAGTGTTTGCAGCATAAGCGATAATAGATAATCATGTACCAGTTTTTCATCAAATGATTCGGTATTTGGGGACCCAGAAAATTTGATTTATACTTTTCTACATTATTTTACACTTGACTACCAAGTTTGGTTCATTCGCGATCTCTTTTGAGGTCTAATCCTAAAAGCACTGCACAATTCAAAAAATGTAAAATTAAATAATTTAGGCAGATAGTGAGAATAAAATTATCTGAGATTATGTAATATTTGAGACTTATTTTATGAATGTAAGTTACACACAGATCTTAAACTTAAATTGTATTATATTTCCAAGTGAAAATAAGCTAAATAGTACCATGTTGTAATAGCGATTATACATTCACACAAGAAAGCTATATTTTGTGTGCCAGTGTTATTACGCTTTCTTAGATGTAAATATAAAACTAATCCTATACATAAAAGGTAATACAACAGCATAGTTTCTAATGTTGAATGTTTATTAATAGGTACTAGATAAAATTAAAAGTAATTCCTTTTACAAAAATTTGTATGCATTATTATATGGCAATCAATAATATTAAATTAGCAACATAAATTGTAATCTTAAACAATGACGATGTACTAGCTTGTGAATAAATAGCAAATTTAGTTTCATATCAATTGCGTACAATATGGAATCTATAATACTTAACATAATCTTACTTATATAAATTAAGTTTACCGGTTATGCTATTTACAGAGGTTTCACTTCCAAATATAGATAAAACTGTAACGGAACCTCTGGGTATCTCTGTTCTACCTGCATCGGAAATTAAACAGGAATGTAAATTTTTCTGTTGAGCATCGTTTTGCAGTTTTTGAAGAAGAGCGTGGTCATCACCTTGCACTACAACCTTTTTCTCTCTAAAAATTAAGGCTAACTGTTGGTCTAAAGATTACATTTTTACTAACCCATCTCCCATCCAATTTATAAGAGCTTGATTGGACAATTGGTCTTCTACTAGTATCCTATATAAGCCTAGACATGCATGGGCAACCTACATTAAACATTACACGATTAATATAATATAAAAGATGCTTAAAAATATAAATTTTTATCTACCTGCGCGGACATCTTTCCTGCGCTCATTTTTAAACTCGTATTTACAACAAAAACCATTTTATATTCTTCCTTTGAATTGGTTGATTTATCGTGACTATCTTCTACTTTCGATTGCAAACTTCCGTTACCAGATTCCGTCTCGGTTTCGTGTTGATTTAATAAATCTATCCTGGATGGAGTCTCATAATCATTTTCAGAATCAAACAAATAATTAGTAGCGGTTTCTATTGAATGGTTATCGGTGGCGTAAAGAGCCTAAAATATCTAACCTTTAGATTTCAATGAGAACAAGAAAACAAATAAATTTCACTTGTTCTGCGGCAAGTCGCGAAAACCCCATCTCCATTAATTGGCGCAAAAAGTCCCGATTGGGTTCCCACTTATTTTCTTCTGCTTGATCCATTAAATTTGATTTATTTGTTGCTGAATGAAACGATTAGCTGATTATATTAACCTAACTTTTATGTCAATTTGAAGTTTCTATCTGACGACCTAACCTATATCTTGTTTAGCTGTCAAGACCCATGATACGTCAAGACCAGTTGAAGAATCTAAGATTAATAACAAATTTGAGAACTACCTACAATCGAATTTACAAGTAAGCAAATTGTTGTTATTATTCTACGTATTCATAAATTAAGTCGTATATAATTATAAAATAAATAGTAATGATTGTAAACTAAACAAATAGGTGTATCAGAAATGTTCAATATTATGTAGGTACAAACCTTACAAAAGTAGGTACGTATCACAGAAAATACTATTTAATTTATTAATTATTATTACCGTCACAGTTGCTCTTTCTATTGCACAGTTTAAATTAGAACGCAATAGATATGCTTTAATGTATGTGGGATGTTCAATATTGCCTGATGAATATGAAGATTTTTGCACCTACCCATCTCTTTTTTTATATTGTCCTGTGAACACACATAATATGCATTATTATAATAGAGTTTTTGTTCGCCCATACATAAACATATTTTATATCATAACCGCTATTTATGCTTGTTAAACCTTCGGTTTTCAAAATGGAGTAAAATGATTTTAAAAACAATTTCACATTTTCGTAAAATTATAACTTAAATTCACGATGCTTTCATTAGTTTCAGCCATGAAAGTGATACAAGACAAAAAAATTAACGTGAAAAAACATAAATCGAGATTGAATAAAATTGCCAAGAAGAAAAAGATAAGCAAACGTCGTTCGTCATCATCATCATCGTCTTCTTCGAGCAGTTCTTCTTCCTCGTCAATCAGTGATTCGTCAAATTCAAGCAATAAGCACATGAAAAATCGAAGACAAAAGCGAAGGAAAAGACATATTTCAACTAGCAGCAGCAGCGATAGCAGCAGTACTAGCAGTAGCTCTTCGTCTGATGAAAGGTATAAAACAAAGAAATTAAAAACGAAAAATAAAAAACTGAAAGCAGTAAATGTGAAAAATAATGAAGAAAGTGGTAGTGCGGATGTACCACTACATTTAATGAGCAAGTCGAAAGCGTTAGCTCCAATGACAAAAGAACAGTGGGAAAAAGAACAAAGTGTCGTAAGAAGAGTATACGATGAAAGTACAGGAAGAAATAGGTTAGTATTTTAAACTTTTCGTGTAAATCTATTATTGATTTGTTTTTGATAGATTAATTAAAGGAGATGGAGAAGTGATTGAAGAAATTGTAAGTAAAGACCGACATAAACAAATAAACAAACAAGCTACAAAAGGAGATGCAGAATATTTTCAAAAAAATATCAACAAAGTTTGATCCTACTTTTGTCTTATTTTATTTGTGATTTATGAAAAGACTTTATGATTAGGTCATTATTATATAATGAATATGTACCGATGATACTTACTACACTTTATTTAGAAGAACTTTAAAACATTCCATTAGTTGGAAAATAATGTACTTATTAGACTGCAAATTTATGTATAATTGCATCGATAGTTAAAATAACCATATCTATGATATTGCTATTATAAACATGTAGGTCTATTTGAAAGTAGATACTGGTTTTCCTATCAATAAATACTTGATTATTAGTTCTACAATAAAATGTTCTATAAAACTGTTTATTTCTGACAGTGACATTATAAGCTTATATCGTCATAGTTACGATATCTATAATGAGGGTCATAACTCCCTTGGGATATTAAAGTTCAAAAACTCCCTCTTACCTTTTACAGGTGAAAATGATACAAGAAATGCTTATAAACGTTTATATGTAATGAAAACTAAGACATATTTTCCTTATTCACGTCATTACAAATAATAAATGTACAATTTTCAAATGTTCCCTGAAAATTACTTCCGCCGCTGGAAACAATTTCTTCTTTTTTATGGGTGGTGCTGTTGCTGTTCACTACAGTCGAGGTGCCTGCCTCTTCTGATGGCAAAGTAGACAGCATACGCGCCGTTTTATTTCTCAATTCAATACTGTCCTCCAGATACCCCTCTGCCACCGTGGAACTTCTCCAACCTCCGTGTCTTTTTAAGTTTGTCATAGTTGCTCCTGCATTGGCTAGGGCAGTAGCAGAAGTGCGACGAAGGCAATGTCCCGTATAGGTTAGTGGGTTTGGCAATCCTAAATACATTGCGATTTTGCTGGGAATTTTGCCAAACATATTCTTTCCAATTGGCTGAGTTGTACATTTATTTTGTCGGAAGCTCAAAAAAAATCGTTTTGTACCTTCAGGACGCAAGGACATATAAAGTCTCAATAAAGGCAAAGCAGAGAACTCTTTTTCATCCACAACTGTAAATTTCTTCGATACACCAGTTTTACTTTCCGGTACGTTCACTACCATAACAGTATCCCAGTCCTCTATATCTGCTATACTCATATTTAGAAGTTCCTGAGTTCTGCATCCTCCAAAATAACCCATAATTAGAACAACCTATAACAAATAAAACGACATAAACAAACGAAAAAGAAAATTGAGAAAAAAATTACCTTATGCAATAAATGAATTTCATTAGGGGCGTCCTTTAGAAATTTGATGACATCTTTAGGAGATAAGACAGCAGACTTTTTCGGCTTATACCCCTTACTTTTCCGTTTCAAAAAAGCCTCTAGTTCGTTGAACTTGGTGGTATCTCTTTTCTCATATATGGTCACCATCGATTTGAGCATTGACCATTTAGTCCATAACGAATTTGGGCTAAACGTTTCTGACTGCAACGAATAAATACAATTATTACCAAATCTACCAGAAAATACTGAAAATACTTTACCAGTTCTTGAAAATATGCCAGAAAGACAGTTTCGTTGGCATCTTTTGACATAACATTTCTCTGTGTCAGCCACTTCAGATATAAGTTGTATTCTTTTTGATATAGGGCTTCACTTTTCGATGGAAGTAATGATTGTCTTGCTTTTTCCGCTTTTTTTATAATATCCTCCATTATATCAGAAAAAGATCGTCGATTTGTGGTAAAAAATAAACACGTTTTTAACGGAAAAACATTGATTGATAAATAAAGTTTGCTTATAAACATGTAACATAGCGACAACCTAGCAACAACCAACAATGCTACAATCAACGCTACCTAATTCAAATATACCAGAAAAATTATGAATTTAAACATTTATTGCGTTCTAAATATGGACATATTGTTATGAAAATCGGTCAAAAATAAAATTATCTATGTACCACGGGAATTATAGAGCCTTAATAACCTCTCGCAATTGCTGTCCCTCGGGCCAGAGGCCCTCGGGACGCAAACTTTGCCATCGGTAATTAAGGCCCTCATAATTCCCTTAATACATAAATAACTATTTTTATCACTTTAAATAGGTATTTACCTTACCCTAGTAAACTTCTCTTGCAATTAGGGATTTAAGCTTTCCAACTTGTTTTCTTTCCTATAACTTGCTTAATTTCTTTCTTAGAGAAAATTATCTTCCAAAATTGAAGAAAACACAATTCTCTATAAGTAGTGATAATATTGAAATTTGAATCTCCTGCTTCCATTCTACAAATCTCAACATCCAGAAATTCAAATAAAATCCTATGATCCGTCTAACAAAGAAACTTGTTTTTTAGCTTAGGCGAGAATCTCTTACATGATTCCAACTCATCAGAGCTGGTAGTGGGGGACTTCATCCACTAAACTCAACCCTCTAGCACCGGGTTATCAGTTTTCCACCTCATGGCATTACATCTGTCATACTCGGTGTCATCCACTGTGTCTTGAGTGGTCACGTCCGGGTTTTTGTCTTCAAGTTTCTTCATGCGATAAATCTTCGGTTGACGAGGGCTTGTTGGGCGCGCTCCGCCTCTTCCTTTGTCTGATATTTCCCTTGTCTTGGCCCTCAAGCATAATAGCAACCATGTTTCGATGGTTATAGGTGCTGTTATAGCTGCCGCCGCGGATAGCGTTGCTCAGTTCATTTCTCGCAGTGGAAAATGTTGTGTTCTGCTGTATCTTTCTCATCATAGTACTACCTGCATGTGGAGGAAGCCAGTTTTCTAAACTGGTGCAGGTAGTGATTAAAATAACTATGGCCGGTAAGCGACTGGGCAAATAATCTCCTCATGATTGAATGTTGTGGATGAGTCTGAATCTACTGGCAGCTACTTTTCGTCGCTCTTGCCACTTAGTTTTTGTCATATCTGCGACCTCTGGTCTTTCTTCGTACTTCGCAGCTCGTTAAAGGTCGACGGGCGGTGTCGATGCAATGACTAGCACCGCCTCGAGGGCGACCGTGCTGTAGGCGCATGCCACCCTGATTGATATGCGGCGCTAGATGCTAAGGATTTTGTCTCTGTTTCTGGCAATTTCCGTACCTTCCTGCCACACTGGAATCGTACCGAGCGTTGTCCTCTTTGTAGCCTTGGTTTCCCCGACGCTGGGCATCAGTCGTGCGATGGATGTTGCTGCTAATGCCCTGGTAGATACATCCCTAATGTGCTTGGCGTAGTTAAGGTACTTATCTAAGACTACGCCAATGATGGTGACTGACGGCCGTATTCATAGATAAAGTGTTACTTACATTTACAACTTTACTTAAAAAATTGACTCCTTTCTATTTAAGTAACTGATTTTTATCAATGTATTTCATCTTTTTTTTTTTTACGAAATTTCTGAATTTCCAAGCGTTTTTGCCCATAAATGCGTCTTCTTAAAGTACTACCGTATCCGCTCAGCGAACGTTGGTTATCAACTTGACCGAAGTCAAGATGACTTAACTAGGGAAAGAAATTGAATGGGGTGGTTTCCCGTTGCCTTCCCCATAGCCCACAGTTTTATATTGGGCTTGAAGATCACAGCAGTATATCCGTCTATACTGTCTAGGTATAGAACCACGGTTTCCCGCTCGCTAGTCTGCCGGTGTAAGCTTAACGCCACACTGCTGGTCTACATAAATGCGTCTACGCAATATAAATTTAACCCTCGAGTTACTTACACTTAAGTAACGACTATGAATTTGAACGTAAGTCCTTAAGTGTTATGGGGGACTGGTACAATTAAAGGCTGATGTGCGGGGACCTTTCTTCTTCCGCTGGCCACAACAGCTTCCGATTTCTCAGGAACTAGGGCGAGTCCTCTGCTGCTCAGACACCGTGCTGATGGTCACGTTGGCTTCCAGTTCCGGGACGCCTCTATCCGCTACAACGAGGGTCCGTCTAACAAACCTACGCACGTTATATACCTCAGATCTATTTTAGAACGCAACACTACGGTTTTGCTGACCGAATAAGCCTCACGCTGAATGAGTCTCGCAGCAAACAGGGTTAGCGCCGAAAATTTCCAATTCCAATTTTTAATATTCCTAAATAAGAGAAACAAAAACATCCAGTTCACGGTCGAATATGAAAACGACAGATGCATTAAATTTCCTAGATCTCTCAATTCGAAAATAATGTTTAAATAATTTTGTATTAAGTTTATATTGAAAGCCCACAGCCATCACAGGCGAAATAATTCATAAATCATTTAACTGCTCTGAAAAACACTAAATTTATCGACGATTAAGAGAAAATGAAAGAGATTAACATCAGGAAATGTATTGACAAAAAATAGTGACTATAGGCGTATTCTTTTTACAAGTTTTATTTCCATCTCAGTTACGCAACTGAGACGAAGTGAGCTGAGCCGAACAGAGATTAACTGAGTCAAAGTGAGAAAAACATAAGGTAAAAAGAACAACTTACATATTATTACAAAATACATAACACAAATTACATAACCTCTAAAAATACAAAATAGAAATTTATTGCAACCGGCAATTAAAATTAAAGAAGTAAAATAAGTACAATAATTAAAACCAAGATGTACGAAGAAGTACCTTCAGTAGATGCTAAAACGATTGCAGTAAGTGACAAGTTTAATTAAATTTTTGTAATTAAAAATTGTAATAACTACCTAGGGGAGCATGCCCAACAGTGAGACACTATTTTTTTAAACCGATATAATTCAGAAACTATTGGATCTAAAGGATTAATTCTTTTACAACTATACATCGCTATCTTTACTTAAATACGTTTAAGCGATTTATTGATGTATTCTTAAATTTTCCCACTTTTTTTGTAAAAAGAAATTATAGTTACCGTTGTCTCACTGTTGGTCACTAGTGCCCAACAGTAAGACATACACAACCCGACAGTGAGACACCCATTGGTTGGTGTAAAAATTAAATCTAGTCGAGTTTTATTGTTTAAAATATGTATTTAAAGTAAAAAAATAATTAATACAAATAATAATACACACAAAATTTAACGAATATTAATCAAACTAAAGTCTATTTCAAATGTAAATGTAGCTTTTTGGCGGCTTGTGTGTCCGCATAATATCGGAGGTGGCATAATAAATTTAATATCATTAGCAAATACTACATGTACATCGGCAACATCTGGATACACGAATTTATTCGTCCCTCTTCTCTGATTCCGTAAGAAATTAATTTCATAATCATCATTCTCGTCTCTTTTAAGCACTTTGCCCACAAAATAAACAATTCTTTTATTCGCATTAAATTCTACAAGCACAAAATCTTCAACTACTGGCGCCTTATGTAGATTCTCAAATCCCTCTGGGTCAATTTGTACAAAGTCCTCGTCTCCTGATGACGAATGTAAATCTAGTTCTTCTTCAGAAGAGCTATCTGGATTTTCAAACAACTTACTTTTCTTTACTTTTTGAATCTTTTGTTCTTGAATTTGTTTTGCTTTTGTATTTTTTGCCTTGCTTCTTTCTTCTATAGCGTCCTTTTCGGGGGTGTCTGTTGCTATGATACTTTTTCCTTTACTACGCTTATTACTTGATTTCCGAGCTTCTGCTTTAGGATAGCCCTTAAATATGTCTGGACTTTGGAAGACATGTTCTTTATTTTCAAACAATATGTTAGGCAATTCAATATTTGTGCCCGAGTCGTGATTGGTGTCTTCTAAGTGAGAATTTTCCAGTTCAATGATATTAACTGATGGACTGCAAGAAACTGTAGGATTTAGGACCGTCGTTTCTGCCATATTGTTGGTATTTTTTTCAGAAAGTGCACGATCGGTAACTGAACTTGCAAGGAAATCGACATCAGTGAATACATTGGCATCAAACGGATATATTCCACATTTTTTAAATGCAGATATAATATTTTTTGGTGTTATTGCGTTTTCATGAGCAAAACCAACGCACGCAGCAACGTCATAGATAGTTAATGGTTTACCTGGATGCTGCATCATCCACGTATCTATAGCAGCGTTGTATACGGTAGAAAATGGTTTATAGACTCCCACATCCAAAGGCTGTAGCTTATTTGTTGAATGCGGTGGAACAGTAAGAACTGTCACCCCATTTTCCTTTGCCAAGTTTAGAACCGTAATACTAAGGTGACTTTCATGATTGTCATATATTAGGAGTGTTGGATCATCCTTTGAACTATGTGAAAATTTAATAAAATGTTTCATAACTTCTACGAATAATTCTGCATTCATCCATCCGCTAGGTGCAGCTAGACCCAATGTGCCAGCAGGGGATCCTCGAAGCTGTAAGATGCAACTTTTGAATTTGAACTTCGCGCCAACGTCCTCTCCAGAAATCCGCCATCTCTTGAGAACTAACAAAGTTCAAATCTAAAATCACACTTCTTCGACGACACGGAAAATAACCTGGACCACCACGTTGTGAAAAATACCTACGATCGCCATCTAGTAACCAAACTCTTTCTTCCGGTGTACAAAACATAATGTCAAAACAACTGTAACAAAACAAATGATTGCTCCGACAGAGAGACAACCTTTAACTTCCAACACAAATAAAACAACCAAATCTGGGCAATGTCAATTCTTTTATTATCATTAATATTCTTGTTTGAGGAATTTAACCTGAAGCAATGATTTACCTAACTCGTGATCTAATAAATCTGTAGATTTAATTACCCTGAAAGTCGACTTGTTTTAAATCGCTTTAATGATTTCGATAACTTTTAAATTACTTGTTTAGATTCAATCCTTTGGATTGTTTATAATCTTTTCTTCATGTACTTAGTACATTCTTTGAAGATTTTGTAAAGCTATTATGTGTTTTGTTTTAACACTAGCGGTTAATGGAAAAAAATACCTTTATTAATCTACCTTTAAATAACCCCCCTTGAATTATAATTTACTACCTAATTCAAACAAGTTCAACCATCCTGTATTTGAATAATAACGATACCTAATTTACCAATATTAAAACCCCAATCTCAGTAACCTGTCTTCCTTTAAGGAATCTCGTTAATCCATTCATGCGCGTCACTGTAAGTTATGATAACTTAATTAACAACAAATCTTTGGGAACAGTTCAATGTAATTTGCTTTATGGTTTGCATTTAAGCATATGTAGTACTGTGTAATTTATCTTCCAGTCTACCACGGGATTTGGGCCATTCATACAGAGTCGTCGGAAAGTCAAATGTACACGTAACGAAACCAAAACCATTGTTTTAAATAAGTCAATCATTTACAACTATATAAAGATTTGTAAACTCATCGTACATCTTTACGCAGCCTTGTAACTCTTACTTAGTAACGCTTACTTGGGGCTTAGTAATAGATTGAATTCATTTATCAAATCTCTTTAACTGCAAACAATTATCAATAACTTTAACAATCACCCTGTATATTAATATAATTATTTTAATAACAGATTACCTATTTTAAATAATGAAACTTCTTAATTTATAAATCTAAACCCATTTGAAATTAAAACATCCTGTATATAATTAATTTTAGCATACTTTGTATTAATAAATAAAAACAAGTTACTATTCTTTATAAAATTAAGTGTTGGTTTAACAAAGCATCCTTATTTCTTTTGTTAAATGAAGCTGCCCAAAATATAACCTTGACAACATCTGTTTTGCACTCAAAGAAAATTACCCCATTGCCACATTCCATTAAAACTCTTCACCCTCTTTCTTTTAACCTTGAAAGATTATTCTTTTATAAGTCCGACAAATTTCTCTTAATAATAATAAAATTATTAATATAAATTTCATTAAGCAAATCGAATTTAGATATAATTTAAAACCTTTAAAACCACCTGTTAAGATTCTATTAAGATATTTGAAAACAAGGAACAACACGTGACACAAGAAACAATTGAATTAAAGTCATTTTGCCACAAATTTGTACAGAAAACCGATTAAAATAATGCATAAATATTATACCTGTTAATTAAACGCCCACACTAAAAGAAATTTAACACTCTTAAATTAACTGTATTCAAAATTAAAGCAATGTCGAACAACTGGTAGAATGGTTCAACCACAAGTGAAGTCTTGTTACCTAAAAAAACCACCAGACACGTGTAATCAGCAAAACTTTTACCCTTAAGCACCCAGAACTAATAGATGTCGCTTACATTGTGAATATACAGGACGTTTAAAATTATACTAAACAAAACAAGCGGTAACTTTAAAATATAACTTAATTTCAAAATTCAATCTTACAAAGCATATGCTCTTTAAAATGTGTCCTTGGAAAAACCATCGCTGGAGGCAGGTATTGCCCTGTCGCATTAATAATGCAACAAGTTGTAACAAGAGTGCCTCTCTCGCCACTTGTCACTTTATTCACCTGCTTAATTCCCTTCGCTGCAAGTACTTTTTGGGGTTTTTGAACTGTCACGGTACTAGTTTCGTCCAAATTGTAAATTCGACTTCCATCAGCGAAATGATCAGTTCGTGTGTAAATATTTTTTAAATTTTCAAAAAACATCGAAACATTGTGCCTGTTAAAAGACGTCGCTCTAGATAGACTGCAGCCTTCTGGCGTCCTCAAAGATAGGAGAGGGTGTCTCTCGCGGAATCCTCTCATCCATTTTAATCCAGCCATTTTGACTTGATGCCATTTTTCAGGAATTTTTTTGTTATTTTGCACAGCCACTTCATACGCGAGTTTGCGACAATCGTTAAGAGGCAGTCCATAAAACATTTGTGAGCAGGTGATAACATATTTTTCTAAAAGTTTTTCTTCCGCTTCCGTGAAGATTTTATTCACAGAATAGTTAGGATACATCCGCACCTCCTCGATATTCTCAGTCTCCTTAGCCTTTTTTACATACCTAGCTAAGGTCTGAAAAGATACCTTTTTTAAAGCAGCCACTTTTCGCAGGCTTTCTCCTTCTAAAACAAGCTTCACAGCTTCTCTCATTGTTGAATCTGTAAAATCTCCTATTTTTCTTTTCTTGTTGAGACTCATTTCGATTTCTAAAAATATAGAATAGCTCATAAATAGTGATAGGGTTGTTAAGCCCAACACTGAGACACATAAACCCAACAGTGAGACAGTGTCTCAGTGTTGGGCAGAAGATATAGTCTCACTGTTGGACACATTGTCGCAAGCGTCATTTCGGTTTATAACTTGTGAAAGACAAAAGTTTAACAAATTATAAAAGCATGTGTAACAAAACGGGATTTTGGGTCATAAAAATTAATTTTAATATTTTAAATTGAGGTATAGGATTTATAAATTATTATAATAACTGATGATTGTTAATCAACCATATTTTATCACCAGCGGAAGCGATAAGTTTTATAACGTGAACGAGTATTGATAGTTTTATCAATATTCGTTTGCAATATTCCTGCGTCTGGAGATTGACTTTTATACTGTTCTTTGTTCGGTTAAGCTGTTTAATTTCAGACAACAGTGAAGTATCGTTAATATGACTGGATATTTTCAATGAAGTCGACGCGTTTTCATTGATGAAATAATCTAGGTTTGATTTCATGGAAGTAATCAGTAGACATTGCTTCTCGTTCAAAAGCGATAGGGATGTATCTATCTATAGATAAAATTGTCAGTGGTGCAATTCTCACGCTATGAAAGGTATAAATATGGTTGAATTAATCAGTCGAGAGGCAGAAGCCGGGGGTGAGCCCGTAGAGTCAGAAGTCGGGGGTGAGCCCGTAGAGTCAGAAGCCGGGGGTGAGCCCGTAGAGTGAGAAGTCGGGGTGCGCCCGTTGAGCTGCGGCCGGGGGCCGTGGGCTTTCGGGATTAATGTTAAAAGGAAGTCTTTTCAGTGAGTCCGACGGAGTCTATGGTATAGATTTTCGCATACGGTTTGACGGATTACCAGTTTTGATTTTTGTTTTGGGCCAATAAGACAAGGGAGCGTCTTGCCGAATTGTTGTGTTTGTGAATTCTAAGTGTATTAAAAGGTCAAATAGTTTGTTCATTAAACCCGTAAATAGATTGTGTGTTCTCTAGTGTGAGGCATCTGTTCCGAGTTTGTCGTTGTTTTGGGACCATAGATAAGGCATTGTTTGGCCGTATTGGATTGTCTGGGAATCCAAGGTAAAAGGATAAATTATATCACCTATGTAAGTAAAATTTTGAATTCTTTACTAACAGAAGGATGATATATTTTTTTGGATAGTTATTTTAGGTTGTATATTTATATGTGTTTAAAAGGGCCACCCTAAATTGTAAGGGAGATTTTAAAGTGTGTATGTATTTGTTTTAACTTTATCTATTATTAATAAATATTGTTTTGAAAATTCAGTGTTTTCGTTTTTCCTGTTGAGGAAAAGGACGTTTTATTTTCAGTGCCGAGCTTAGTGTCGTTTTGCCCGCACCGAAGTTTCAACTTCAACCTTTAGCCGGGGGACGTAACGTCAAAACGGGGAGTGTCTGGGACTCATTACCAGGAAGTCGCTTACCGAATTAATAGGGTGGTTTTTTTTGGAGAACAGAATTCTACGGTGGGCCTAATCGGTCGAACGGTGGTGGCAGCATAATCTATAAATATTCTCAGTAGATCGATAAGTGCCTAGGTGGAATTTTGTGGTCGACCAGCAAATTTGCTTATTTTTTTAATAACTCCAACCGTTCCTAGGAAAAGTGTTCCAAAGGACGGTTGCCGGTTACACATGTATAAAAACTACATAAATAGAACATACCTGGACATGAAACACTTTTCACAAAAACCTTCTTAATTTTTTGTAGAAATACAAAATAACGTATATATTAAAATTTACTTTTGCTTGTCATGAACACACCAACTAACAACATACATACAGCTCGACTGATAATCTAGCCAAACAGCAGTTTAAACTAGTGGTGTGACTGGTGTGACACTTCTCCTTCCCTGTTAAAAGGTGGGGAAATTTCGAATGCGCATGGTGTGAGAAAAACGCTATGTCTCACTGTTGGACCTGTCTCACTGTTGGGCACGCTCCCCTACTAGTAAACTAGAAACGTGAAATATTTATTACACATGATATAATTGGGGTGTTGTCGATAACAATAAAAGATTTATCGATGTATTTTGTGGGAAGAGGGAATGACACGAAGAGAGGAAGTATTTAGAAATTTAACATGTAACTAGATTTAAAAATTGTTCTTCCGTTCTGTTGTTTATTATTATAATTTTATTTTTTATTCAAATATATACAAGATTAATTTAATACATTTTAGTGTTCGTTTGATTTGTTAGTTATCCCTGCAATCTTTTCAAGGGCTATAACTCTTCTCTCATCCAATTGTAGTTTGCGTTCTAACAATTGTAATTTTTTACTTTGCAACTCATTTGTTTCTTTTAATTTTTCTTTTATTTCGTTCACTTCTTGTCGAAGTTTAGCATTGCTTAACTTCTTTGCTGGTTTTTTTGGAGCGACAACCGGGGTGCTACTTTCTGGCGGTACTTCTTCTAGAAAATTTTCAACTTCGATCATTTCTTCATTGTGCAATGGTAACACTGCCATTGAGGCAATACTTGGTAGTGGTTCAAAGGCTTCGCCAACATTTATAGAATGTGGCGAAGAGAAATTTGGTTCCATACCAAGTATGTCCTCCATTTTATCGAAGAACACAAAACGAGTAGGTCCCCTACCCGTTTTACCCTTGGCATCTTTACAAGATTTGTACGTCCTGACCAAATTTAACCATTTTTTTCTACAATTTTCTTCGGAGAAAACAAATTGTTGACTAATCAAGTCGTTACTCACGTTACTCCAAACTTGGCGTCGTTTGGTAACGTGGTTTAAGTGATCCTTGTATACCTCGACGTTAGCAATTAGAGCTAGCGTTTCCTCATGAGTCCACATGACTCGTTTCCCGGTTTCCATTTATTTCTACAAAAAGTTATACGTAACAAAATAAATACATATGTTGGGATTACAAATTTAGGTTTTTGGAAGTTGTATTTATTAAAATAAAATGTTACGCTTATATACTCGTAGAATAAGCTTGTTACCAATCAAAGATAATCTCTTTAATCCGGTTGATCAGGTTCAAGTCCTTATTAAATTAAATAAATTACCAAATGTTTATTAAGAGTCTATTTACGAGTTTATTACGATGTTTATTACAAATTAGCTCACAAATTACATAACCTCCAAAAAGACGAAATATGACGAAAGAGATGACGTTAACCTTTTTAAATCGACCAATCCGAGCTATTTCCAACTTTATCTCAGTTGTAACACTTCGAAATAGCAAGATCAGTTGGTATAGGGTGGGAGGTAATTTTCTCAGTTTAAACTCAATTCGGCACGGCACGGCACATTCGTTTGACGAATGTACAACGGTAAAAAGAACACACTTTTAACTGAGTCAACTGAGTATCTCAGTACATCTCACTTAAAATAGGTAAAAAGAATACAGCTTATAACGTAGGGGTAGGTAATTGAGAAAATTACATAAATTATGTACGTTAAACTTCGCATATTATACCTACCTATTATTTGAAAAAAATAAAATTAGTAGTTGGAAAAAACAAGAACAAAAAGATAGATGTCAATGAGAGACGGATGTAATAAGATCTCATACCTTGGACTAATTACCGTTTAGATTACACGACTTACAAGAGTAAGAAGTACAAACACGATAAGTGAAACCTTAATCAACAATAAAGATCGAGTTAATAAGATGGTTAAAACCGGGACTTATGAAGTAAATTGTAGAGATTGTAATCCAAGATATATACCTATAGACCAGACAGGTCGAGAGTTAAAAATTAGATTAGAGCATCGGAACAAATATAAATTTTCAGCAATCTCCCAACACTCACTAGAAACCGGATATATCTTTATAGAGGATGACATAAAATTGGTACATCAAGGTGGGAAAGGCAAGAAATTGAATTTACCTGAAGTAAAAAGATTCAACCACGATGAGCCTCACTGAACAGGAGGGAATAGATTACGCGTCAATTTTTGAAATATTCTAGTTCATTTAAATAATTATAAATTTGTGTAGTTTAGCAGGTATCCATAAATATCAGTTTTTAATTTGTCAAATCAAATATATTTAGTTAAACGACGAGTAACAAAATAATTCAATCAAAAAAATTGGTAACATTTTCATGTAATAAAAAGCAAAACGGTTTGCCATACTTACCCAAAACATTTTTATAATAAAAAAATATTTAGAAATCATTAATAAACATCAGACTAGCCATAACTACATTCCTTTGATTTAATTTACATCATGACTGCCTTAAGGGACATTTTTGGGGTAGTATATGTCATTCTACACTCTTAATTTTGCCTTAACCGATGATGAATAAGTTCGTAGGTCACAGTTCAACATGGAGTCTAATTTATTTGTCAAATTAATTATTTTAATTAATATTGTAAATTAATTATTAAATTAATTAACCCTTTTCCTTGATTATTTATGGATAATTTAAAGTAAAAAGATCAACGTTCCCTTAAAATTACCTAAACTTATAACTTGAAATTTCTGCTTATGATTATCAGTTTAAAAATTATTAATTTACAAATTGCTATTACCTATCAATTATTATTGTTATTTGAAAGACATAAAAACAATAATAAAATAATAATAAATTTTGCCTAATTCATCAAGGCCCAGTTATTCAGTATTAGGTTATCTTTTAACCTGAATTATTTTCCATAGATACAATTCTTGAAACAATCATTTCTAGGGAAAATAACACAGGTTAAAAGATAATCCAAAACTGAACAACTCGGCCTAAGAATGTTTGTCACATAGGTACTTCTTTTATCAGAATTGTACCAAATTTTCTGAATATAACCTCATCCAAAAACACTGGATCATCTTTTTATTTTTGAAGTACTCCATCAAAAACCTTGATCAGTTGGCAGAAATGTGTCCGTATTCAATTAAATCTCGATGACCATCTTCCATTTTATAACAAAAACCGATAGATATCATCTTTCAATATTAGGTTACTTAGGCATAAAGACTGTCCTAGAAAAAAACGACCACTTTATATTTGTATTAAATAAATGAAAACAGATAAAACTTTTGTTTCTCAATTTTTTTATTGACTATTTACAATATTGTTTTACACAAAAAATAATAAAAACTTAAAATTTTACCAAGTAGTATAAAATTTTCGCACTTTTTGATTAACTCCTTTCATTAAGGTTTGTACATCATCAATGCTGAAGGAATCCGCAGCTTTTATGTACTTTTTATTAAACATATCAATGTCAGTTGTTACCCTTTTCGTTTTTTTAAATTTTTGTTTAATTTGGGCGCAATATTTTTCAATTGGGCGAAGTTCTGGGCAGTTTGGTGGATTTGCATCTTTAGGTAGATACAATATTTATTGCATTATCTTCATAAAATCCTAGACACCTTTTGCTATAATGGCAGGTAGCCAAATCTGGCCAGAACAAAGGTGGGGTGTTATGCGACCTCAGAAAGAGCAGTCATCGTTTTCAGTTAAATATATTTCTGTATTAATTGTACCTGTAGTTATGAATGGTTTCGATTTTAACCCACAGGTACAAATTGCTTGCCAAATCAAATATTTTTTGGAAATTTCGAAATTTTTTGAGTTTTATACTCTTCGGCTACCTGACCTCGACGCGCAGCAATATAAAACTCCTGTCCAGGTAGCTGTTGGAAGTCCGCTTTGCAATAGGTTGCATCGTCCATCACCACACATGAATATTTTGTAAGGAATTTTCGCGCTCTAGTTCTTGCTGTCAATTGCTGTTTTTCGGACCGATTTGCAGTTTTTTCCACTTTGAAAGACCACACAAGCCCTGCCCTGCACAAGTTTTCATTAATTGGATGGTAGATTTTGATGTTCTCATTTTATGAGAACATCACATCCATAGCCATATCCCTTACCGATGTGTTGGGTTTACGTTTAAATTCTTTCACCACTTTTTTTTGTAATTCTGTATCAGCTAGACCTCGTTTTCTTCCAGAACCACGTTTTCTTTCAACAGTTGTCCGTTGTCAGTAATCCAAAACCTCGATTTTTAAACTTAAACTAAAAACCAACAAAACCCTTGATTAAATGAATAAATAATTAAACATTATCAATCTTACCTGCTGTTCGTATCTAATTCGGTCTTTATTTTTGTCAGAGCTGGATACGTTAGATAACACGTTTCAAGTAAACTATCAGTGGCACCATCGATTGTAGCACTAAACCAAAGCAATAACTTTAAATTTGTTTATAATGTTTATAAACTCACCTTTGTTCTTCAAAACTATGTATAATGGGTTTGATATCTACCGGTGATGTTCTAGAACTGTAAATATAAATAAACATTTGATATTTTAAGTTATTATCGATTATTTTAAAAACTTGTAAATTTCATTTACCTAGTATATCCATCATTGGTATTAACAATACCATTAGTTTCAGGAAGATCTTCATTAAATTGGGTATAATTCAAACTAGGAAATAGATTTTAATGTTTGAAAGGTTATAATGTACCTACTTTGCTACTACCTTTTGTTTTCTTTAGCTCTCCGAATTTTCCAACGTAATCTTGCGGACTTAGCTCTTTTATTTCTTTTAGGCGTTCTGCCAATACTTCTACCCATTTTAGTCAACTACTAATTTTATTTATTTTAAATAATAGGTAATATTATGCGAAGTTTAACTTGAAAACCTAATCGTGTAATTACACAATTCACAATTAACAAAATCACGTTTCTAACCTCAGAAAATTAAATATGCACAGAATAATATCAACAACACATCAACAGTTCCCGCGGAAAACCACCTGGCTGAACTTCTACTCAAACTCATTACAGTCGACCAGTTACCTAAAACAAGGTAAAAATATTAATATTCTTATTTTTGTTTATAAATTTAAAATGAAACAATAAAGCTCTTATAGAAGGTGCCAATACAAACTAATTAAATAAATTAATAGACCTCATGTAGACTTCCAAAACTAATAACTAATAAGCAATAATAAACAATAACCAAAACAATAAAAAAATTTCCAGGCGGCGCACTTGACGAGCTCTCCTCCTAAATTTTTGATATAGGTAATAATCTACTTGATGACAGGAATCTATGCTCCAAATTTCATAATCCTTTTGAGGCTAAGGGTGTCAAAAACCATCCCTTACCTCTAAGAAGTTAGAAAAACATTCCCAGACGGCGCAGTTGACGAGATCCCCTCCTAAATTTTTAATATAATAATCTACTTGATGACCTGAATCTACGTCCCAAATTTCATAACCGTCTTTTGGGGATAAGGGTGTCAAAAACCAACCCTTACCTCTGAGTAGTTAGTAAAAAATTCCCAGACGGCGCAGTTGACGAGATCCCCTCCTAAATTTTTAATATAATAATCTACTTGATGACCTGAATCTACGTCCCAAATTTCATAACCGTCTTTTGGGGATAAGGGTGTCAAAAACCAACCCTTACCTCTAAGTAGTTAATAAAAAATTCCCAGACGGCGTAGTTGACGAAGATCCCCTCCTAAATTCTTGATATTATAATCTACTTGATGACCTCAATCTACGTGCCAAATTTCATAATCCTCTTATGGGGCCAAGGGTGTCAAAAACCAACCTGTACTTCTAAGAAGTCATTAAAAATTTCCCAGAGGCGCAGTTGACGAGCTCCCCTCCTAAATTTTTGATATAATAATCTACTTGATGAGCTGAATCAACGTTCCAAATTTCATATCCCTCTTATAGGGATAATAGTGTCAAAAACCAACCCTTACCATTAAGAAAGTAGTAAAAAATTCCCAGACGGCGCACTTGACGAGATCCCCTCCTAAATTTGTGATATAATAATCTACTTGATGATTTGAATGTACGTTCCAAATTTAATAACGGTCTTATCCTCTTTTGGGGATAAGGGTACCCTTACCTCTAAGAAGTTAGTAAATAATTTCCAGACGGCGCAGTTGACGAGATCCCTCCCAAATTTTTGATATAACAATCTACTTTATCTATCTAGATTATTTTTTTCCGAATCTCTATAGGGAATTTGTCGATTTCAGGTGACTAAATTCGTGCTACTCTTAAAACACTTACTTTTCGAACACATTTGCGTTATGAAACAGCCTGCTTTATCATACTAGCGAAATAAGAAAAGTAAGTTTCACATGGTTGTAGATAAAAATTTTTTCATGCATATTCAGTAATTTTAAGTATATTGGACTCCGTGCCAAGCTGGATGATGAAGTGATCGAAGCAGCTCTGGGTTCAGGTCACGAAGACTAAGAAAAACACAACATCGCAGGTTGACAGCTGAAGAAATACCGAGAAGTGAATCCGGCTGTCACCGGGGAGGGGTTTTAGTCAGCAAGTAAATTAAAAATCATTAATTTCGAAAAAAATACGTAATTGAAAACAAAACGTCATGCGCCAAATTAAATTATTCGCTTTGTGAAAATGTCAATCATAAAACAAAAAAATATTTAAATTTTGAAATACAGGCTGTAAGATGCAACTTTTGAATTTGAACTTCGCGCCAACGTCCTCTCCAGAAAACCACCATCTCTCGAGAACCAACAAAGTTCAAACCTAAAATCACACTTCTTCGACGACACGGAAAATAACCTTGGACCACCACATTGTGAAATACCTACTATCGTCATCTAGTAACCAAACTCTTTCTTCCGGTGTACAAAACATAGTGTCAAAAACAACTGTAACAAAAACAAATGATCGCTCCTAAAGAGAGACGAACATTAAACTTCCAACACAAATAAAACAACCATATTTTGGGCAATGTCAATTCTTTTTATTATCTTTAATATTCTTGTTTGAGGAATATAACCTGAAGCAATGATTTACCTAACTCATGACCTAATAAATCTGTAGATTTAATTACCCTGAAAGTCGATTTGTTTCAAATCGCTTTAATGTTATTTGATAACTTTAAATTACTTGTTTGGATTCAATCCTTTGGATTGCTATAAACTTTTCTTCATGTACTTGGTACATTTTAGAAGATTGTGGGAAGCTATTATGTGTTTTGTTTTAACACTAGCTGTTAATGGAAAAATACCTTTTAAATCTACTTTTACACCACCACCCTTTAAATACAATTTACTACCTAATTTACCAATATTAAAAACCCAGATCTACGAGTAGCTTGCCTTCCTTTAAGGAATCTCGACAATCCATTCATGCGCGTCACTATTACCACAACTTAAATGAATACAAGTTTTGGGAACGGTTTAATGTAAACTTGCTTTATTGTTAGCCTTTCGTGGCTATGCAGTACTGAGTAGTTTATTTCCAGCCTGCCAAGGTGTTTGGGCCATTCATACAAGAGTCACCGGAAAGCTAAATTGTACTTTATAAACCGAAACCAAACCATCGTATTACCTAAGTCAAAATCTACCATGTATATAAAATTTGTGAACACCCGGTACATTATTTCCTACACCTTCTTTATAATTATTGTAAATAATGATTAATTAATTTGAAGCAACACCCTGTATATGAGACATAAATTAATTTAGCAACTGAAAATGAAATCTTTCATTATTAAATTAATCTTAGTTGAAATTTACACTCTTCCGGTATAAAATATAAATTACACTTCTTTGTATGAATAACAGCTTGCATTGATAACATTCAATGTAAGTTTTATTTCTAAAGCTGCCCACAAACCAGCGTTCAAAAGCGTCACTCAGGTATGTTATAGGTGTTTGCGCACCCATGTATGCTAGTGTGTTGTCAAAAAGTCGCACGTAAGTGCGTCGATTTTGTTTTCTGGTTAGACCGGAAAACAATAACGCGCAACTCGACTCGTACATACAGAAGTGTTGGTGTGTGGTGAAATATCACGGTCGTTCGCATTCATTATACAGTGTCTCGCGTGGTGTATTTTATTAGAAAATGATTGATATAAAACAATTTTCGAAAGCCTTTACGGCCGATTTCATTGAAGTGTATAAAAGTTATCCGTGTTTGTGGAAAATTAAAAGCACGGATTATAAAGATCGAAATAAAAAACAAACTGCTTATACAGTTTTATTAAAAAAATTGCAAGAGGTTGAGCAGGAAGATTAATATGGGTATATTCCGAGCGTTTTAAAAGCCATTCCTTCACCCATTTGGTTCGAGTTTGTCGCTGTCGAACTAATTTATTTTTTTTCTTTATAATCAAAGCAGCGTACGCCGCTGCTAAGAGAATATAGTCGTCGTCACTGCTCATCGTGCACTTTCAAACTAACTTGTTTGGCAAGATAGTGTGTACGTCTGTAGGCAATCACTATTGTCATACATGTACGTCAATAATGTATGACATACCTGAGTGACGCTTTTGAACGCTGGTTTGTGGGCAGCTTAAGAAAAGTTTCTGCTGATTCAATAACCTTGAATTCCACCCACCTACCTACAAAGATTTGAACAAAGAAATGTCTCAAAGAATTCATTAAATCATAACCCATAATAATATTAGAATTTGTAAATAGCTTTTATAAATGAAATGAAATGATTTACCTTTAACTAAAATTTAATAAAGATGATTTGTATTCTTTAAATTGATCTTAAAGTAAAAACATAAAATAACCTGCAACAAAGTTTTGTTGTAATATTTGAAAAACCCCCAAAATAATATCAAAATCAAATCAATCTCATTGCCAAAATATAGATCAAATAATTAAAATAAAGTTTTATACCTGGTTATTAAAACACCACTGTAAATTAACAAAATAGAATTTATCTCAATTCAACAAACAAAACTAGCGTGTTCAAAAGCCAACGAACAAGTGAAGTCCTTTTCCCCGCTACTCGTTAAAATCTCGTTGCGTTACCTATCGTTACCGAACTAAACTTTTGAAACTACAAATATACATGGCGACATAAAAATATTCTAATGGCGTTTTCTACTCGACATTTGAGTGCGCACTGAGTGCACATTTTACTGCACTTTTTTCATGTAGCGTTTTTCACTCGCGTTTTTAGTACACGCCCATTTTGCACCGACACGGTGTTTCGTTTTCTACTGGGCTATAAAATTGCACTCAGTTCAATTGCAGTGCAAAATTTCTGCCCCGGCTCGTAGGGTCAGTGCAACAGTTTCAGTGCAAAGGCGTGGCCTACGGTGTTGATAAACAACATAAAAATTTGTGGTTATGTTAATAATTTTAGTGAATGTAATCATCGAAATAAGGTAAAACTTTAAGTTTTACCTTACCTTTTAATTGAATATAAGTGTAGTGATCGGGCGCTTCTATGTCTACCATTTTATTATTTATTAAAAATTGAACGACGAGTCTCGTATCTTCCATCATAATTATTTACACTGATGGATATCAAATAATAAATTAAAATATAAACAAATAACCGAAATAAACAAAAACTCCGGAGTTTTTAAATATATAGAGCAAAATAATGCACTGAAAACGAAGTTTATGTTTCACTGGCGGTGCAATTTTATGCACGGTAATCAAAACTAAAGAAGTGCAATGACGTATGAGCACTTATCCAGTGCGCACTGCACATTAGCGAGTAGAAAACGCCATAACTTAAAACAGCGGCAAATTTGAAATTATATTAATTTCAAAATTGTAATCTTACAAGGCATATTATCAATGATGAAAAAATTGTTAAACAAGAAAATTTTAGGTCCTAGTAGGTACTGCAAAAATTGTATATACACCCCACTTGAGAATATTATTGCCTCGCGCCTTGTATCCCTTGGTGCTCTTCACCCCGCGATATAATCTTAATCTTGGCTCTTTGCAATAATAATACACTTCTCAAGATCTTGGTGCATAAGGTCTTGTGAAGGTCGCGGACGTACTACACGTAACGTTCGGAATTTGCACAACTAGGTATATCAAGTTATTCACTTATAGCATAACAGCATTGAAGGGATCTGGGACTTATCTACTTTTAGCAAGTGGATATTTGATATTTAGAAACATAATAGAACATTTTTAGTTGTAGCACTAAATAAAGTGATTAAAATTATGTGGGCACATGTAGCTAACTCAAAATAGCCAAAATTCGAGTTACCTAGTTATAGTCGTTATAGTACTAAGGGGACGTTATGACCCTGAATGGAATTATCGTAAGTACATTGCTGTACAATGGAAGTCCTAATTCCAAATCAAACACCTCTTATTTTTAAATATAAATGTTTAATTTTGAATTAATTCAAAATGGAACATTAGGTATTACAAAAATAATTTTTTTACCAACAGGTAAAACTGTAAGAGGTAACATTCAGTAATTTTATTCGTTAAATAATAATTAAACAACTTTTTTATTTACAAATACAAGGCAAAAATTGCGTCGTTATATTTTTAAAACAACTGTACAAAATACGTTGTTGATCCATCTTTCCATGATGGATCATCCACAATTTTCGCTCGGCACAATGGGCAAGTTTGTTCTCTATCAAACCAAATACTTACGCAGCTTTCACAAAAAATGTGTCTACATTGAAGCAAAACAGGGGTATCGTACTCATCATGACAAATTGGACAATTCCTGCCGGCAGTTTCAATCTGATCTTTATTTGGCGACGATCCCAACGTCTAAACAAATATTTAACAAACCAATCAATTTTAAAAAATTCACATAACAAATTACTCACAACATTTTGGATCAATTTCAAAGTAGAAGTTTTTAACAATCTCAGACGGCACATCAAATCCGATCCTTTGGAAACCATATAAGCAGCAGATAAAACTACTCCAATAACTTTTTCTGCTCCATCATATGATTCCAACAAATAATATAACCAAGGTTGAATGGTTGTTAAGCTTCTGAATAACTGAGAAGTTGACTCCATAAATAAATATAGTTTCCCCTAGAAAGAGTTATAAAAGTTATCGAGGCTTATATTTTTGTGTAAAGCAATATTACTTACTCTTTTCTGAAAAGGAATTATCTTTGCAGACAACATGGTTAAAATAATTTTAAAAGCAATCGTTATGAGTTTTAATATAAAATCGGTTAAAACACAAGTCCACAGTAACTCCCAAACGGTACTAGATGGAGGCCGTATAAACATCAAATTTAAATGTAATTTTTCATCTTTGTATACGTAAATTATGAACGCCACAGAGGCAAAAACGTACAACAAAGTGACAAATAGTGTGGATAACGTTCTTCGAGATCGTTTCGTTGCTTCTCGTTTAACAATGGAATTGGCATGAATAAACGTTCCCAATACTATTGCCAAGTAAAATACTTCGTTGCAGTGATCGTATATGCTCTTTGCTATTAATATTAATACAAAGGGTAAATATTTTTGCAAGATCTCCAAAGTTTGTTGAATTTCTATTACATTGTGTAAACCATCTCCATTACCGTTGCCATTCGTAGGTTCATTTGGATTTCTATTTCCGAAAGTTCTTTCGTTGGATGTTCCATCCGTTGTCCGAGGTCTTGAACTATCTACGAGTATATAAGAATCGGCATTGTAGCCAGGGTTTCTGTTTAATATACTATCCATGTTTATAACGACACTGTCAGTTGTTGGATCTGTATTAGTGGTCTGCGTCGACGGTTGTCTGGTCAATGAATTTGGAGTAATTATGCTGTTAGTGTGTCCCATTTGAGCTGTTTCGACATGTTGATGTATTTCTCTCAAAACATTATTTAACAATTGAGGCGATGTATACGAAGGTAGGATAGAATGAGTAAGCAGCATCTCTTCATAAAGATTTTGAATATTTTCGGTTGATTCGTTATTTTGATCATTGCTTGCCATTTTAGACGGTCGTGAATACAACGCAAATCAATAATATAATATTATGATTAATTAAATTGTTGACAAAATGATAACGAAAATCAAAACGGAATTTCTTTTCAAGATAGATGGTCTTACCGTTTTTACGTTTCAATCGGTGAATATTTTAATTACTTAAAATTTTAATTGCACAAACACCTTAAACCATAATTTGGTAAAAATAATATTGACAAAAAATATTCGGTTGATAGAAAAATTTGTTATTTATCTAAAATTAAGGTTAAAAGTTCCGACATTGACATTTTTGACAGATAAAGAGTATGCGGTGGGAAGGGTATCGCCCTCATTGGTTTAATTGAAGATTAAAATAGCGGCAAATTTTGAATAAAAAATTTCTTTCAGCATAAGTCCTTCGGTTAAGACATCACAAGGGACGCTTTTATTAATGCTATACGACCTAAAACTTTAAATAATATAAGAAAATATGTTTTAGGTTCAATTAATTTCAATTGTTAATATACACAGTGGCGTACCTCAGAGAGGTATTTCAGTGTGTACACACCCCCAATTGAAATAAAACTTTGAACACCTAATAGGCAAGTCAAAAAATGGGGGCAAGCTCGAATAAATTTTATTATCTTACTAGGACCTCTAAAAAGATATACCAATCTTGCACCCTCTAGCAACCCCCGGATTTCGCCGCCATGATGGAAAAATCAATTTTACGAATATTCGTGAATATCTATTATATTTATATCAAACTTGACCCTGCTCAACTACCTGTAAAATTTAGGTAGTGAGTGACTAAGAAAAGAATAGCAGGGGGCGAAACACGGAGGGACTACGGGACCTGATGGTATTTCCACACATATTTTAAAAAGGTACTCTTTATGGTATTCTTGCTCAGTTCAAGTTAGTCCAAGCAAACGAACAGACCTAAAAGTGTTGTGTTCTCGATATCCTGCCACTTCGTCGTAAGTGGTTCATTTCTACCGCTTGTTTTGTTTGATTTGAAAATTTTAAATTGGACTATAATGAATCCGAACTGATCGAAGCCGAACTGTGCGATGTATAGCAGATGTACTGTCTGTATAGAAAAGTAAAATGGTCTAGAACAGTGGTATTCAACCTTTTTTGTTTGTTTAACTCTATAGTTACACTGGTCATCCAATAACAACCATTTACATTACTTAGCTTCTCTTATACTAATTTGATTTATACTAATAAGTATTATACTTATACTACCGAGTAAGAGGCGGTCATAGCTTTGGCAGTTAGGTGCGTCTACTGCTAATGCAAAACGCTCGGATCGAATCCGGGTAGGGTAAGAACCAAGAACTTTATTCTGACCGTCTCTCCTCGGCAGGCAATGGCAAACCACCGAGGTAATCTGCCATGAAAATCTATCTCGAAATGAAGTGTAGTACACTTCCCGTGGTTAGGAGCCCACGTTAAACAAGTAGGTCCTCTATGTATGTGGAAGCGATTTGAACGCACATCATATGCATAGAAAGAGATAGAACGAGATGGTTCACCAAACCCTCATTAGGGTAAAAGAACTGAGAAAAAAGGATAAAAGAATGAATAAATAATAAGAATTTATAAAAGGGGATGGGTAAAAATTGAATTGAAATAGTGGAAAAACGATATCTACCATACGACATTTTCAAACAAAATGTTTTGTTTTATATTATAAATAAAAACCATCACTTCTCCCAGTTAAATGTTTAATTGCTGACCGGTTTCGTGCCAAACTATTACAAACAATGCCGTGTTGTCATCTGGAGATGACGTCACAGGTTGAATAAATAATTCAACTTTATGTGAATTTCATTATTTTGTTACATCAAAATGTGCCGCTTTTAGGCAAATCTAACCACATTGCATGGCAAAGGAAATTTTAAGGATCGTATTTACGTAAAAAAATCACTACTAAAATATTTTTGTCGGTACCCCATTAATATAATATGTAATACCTTTCAATAGTTTACTTCGTAGAGCTACGTCTTTTCTATAGTTGAAATATTTACATTCATTTGCTAATTATTTCTAATTTCCTAATTAAGGCGGCCACTCACTATAAGGTACACCTGACAGGTACGCCTGAACAGTTCGCCTGTTCAGGTGTACCCGATACCGGAGGAGCACACACACTCTTCATGTATACCCTGTCAAGTTTGTCAGTTTACCATGGATCCTTCAGAAGATGATGTGCTCTTTCTCACTTTATTTTCTGTGATTTTTGCGAAACATAAAAACAGACGTAAAGGTGCGAATCCACAATGAAAATATCTCATGAAATTTCTGTCTCATGAAATAAAAATGTCATGAAAAATGTAATTTCATTGTGGACACCTACCTTAACTCGTGAGTCATTGTTTCACGAGAGTATCTCTAGTATATCACGTATCTCAGGTCTGTTTCCACAATGAAATTACTATATATTGTAGCGTTATGCCGAGTGACTTCTCGCCCTCTAGTTGGGTGCCACTTTGTAGCGTTCCGCGCACTTGCCACTCGTTGGCTGGCAATTTGTTGCGTTATGAACTTAATAAGAGCAGACTTACCTATTGGTAGACTCAATCTCAGGGTTCGTCTTTTGCTTAAGAGTCACGACCAACAAAGAGCAACACAGACAAAGATGCAATTTCAAAATTCATATTTATTAAAAACACTTAAATCAAAAAAACATGAAACACCTTAAACTAAAATTGGAAATGTAACACTCAAATTTAAGACAAAACACAAACTTAAAATTATAATTAAATCTAATCCTAACCTTGTATTTTTTTTTATGGTGATCCGGCTGGGCGTATCGCACAACAGCAGACGCACATTCACTTTCTTCTTGATCAAGTATCTATCGCCTGGTCCAAATGGTAACCTGCAATGGCTAGGTCTCTGACCTGAGACAATTCCAGTCCAATTTCAATTCCAAAATCTTTCCCCGTAGGAAAAACGGAACCTAAGTCCGTGTAAAAATACTTTGTGAAAAACTTCGTCTTTGCGAAGTTTCCACTCACAATTAATCTTGGGCCTTCTAATTAAATGCGATTAAATGTTGATCGGATAATCAATATTTAATTATATGCTCGATGATGCATCACACCCCGAACTCCCGTTGATCACTTCAATTCCCAATTATTTAAACTTTCGGAAAGGAACTTTCAACACGTCCGTCCGTACGCTCTCAAATCAATAACTCCTTTTTTAATCTTTATCTTTTGAACGAATTTAACTAACCGCCGTTTTTCTATGTGGACACTCACGTCCCAATCAAACTTGTTTATTTTTTTAATCTCCACCGTTACTCTCCTCTTTCTTTGTTTTTATTTTTTTTTTTATAATCAACATTTCTAAAAACGTGCATGTCTTAAAAACATAACAACGAAACAATAAACAACAACTTAACATTAACAATACAATACTATTAAACGATCTAAACAATACTACGCTAATTAAACTAAAATTTTGACATGTTGAAACCACATCTCGTCCGCGTCGATCGCTGTTGATCGCGGCTCTTAAGATCTAGTGTGGACACAACACATCCCCCCTGCAAAGGTTGAACCAATGGTTTGTACTCTCAAGAGGTACTTCAAACCATTGTTCCACTCTTTGCACCGCTCTCCCTCATGTCTTTTTTCTCTCCCCCCTTCTTTCATTCATTTCTTTCATACCTCATTCGTCTCATTTATAGTCACTCATTATCATCACCTTTGCTCGTGGTATCTGGACCACACATTCATTCAACAATTTAAAAATTTCATGCTTTCGGGTTACTTTCGTGGTTCGCTTGAATCCGTTCAGCGCTCAGCTGATACCGATATATTTTTTATTGTAGCCTCAGCTCTCAATAATTTTCCCCTTGTAGATCTCGACGATTCATGTAGACATCTTGTCGATTCTTTTCTCCCCCCTGTCCCCCGTTGTCTTAAGACGTTACACCTTCTAGGTCATAACTAGTCCGCAACTTTAAATTCTTCTGGTAACTCATATCACCAGGCATTTGTCCCCCCTTTTTTTGAACCACTTTTGTTTGAAACCCCATGATTAATCTGTTGAATTTTCTTTCCGCCTTTACTACGAAATACTATTGGTGATGACCTTCTGACTGTCTTGTTTGATCTGTCACTCGACGAAAGGATATAAAAGATTAATATGAAACCTTCCTCTTGTCTCCCCTTCTTCATATCCCAGTACATACACGTTGTCGTTTATGACTTGTAATACTTTGTATGGACCCTCATAAGGCAGCGCGAGCTTGGCGCATATATTGTTGCCCCTGTTTGATGTCCTCAAACTTTTAACAATTACCTTGTCCCCTACATTGAAACTTAACCTTTTTCGAATTTTCCTGTTCATTTTTTCTTCGTATTTTCGAGAAAATTTATGTGCACTCTCTCGTGCCTTTTCCATATCGCTTTCAAAATTTCTTTCTTCCATATTTTCTACCCATGGCCTCGGAGGATTGGTGCCCTTCATTAGGTACCATGGTGAGTACTTGGTCCTCACATTAGGAGTACAATTTATGAAACGTTCCACCTCTTCTATTTTATTTATCCATTCAGGATGACACTCATGCGTGAGTATCCGAAGAAATTTGATTACTTCTTGGATAATTCTTTCTCCCGGATTCCCCTGAGGATGTCGAATGGAGCTGAAGCAAACTTCTATTTCCTTTTGTTCCCAATTGTTAATGAACCGTTCATTATTGAAATATGTGGCGTTGTCCGCCAAAATTCTCTTTGGTTTTATTTCCTCCTCTACGTAGCTTTCTAGGCATTCATTTGTAACATCTGTGTTACAAACTTTGGTTGGGTATAATTTTACATATTTTGTACACACATCGTAAACTACGAGTATGTGCTTGTAATCTTCCACCGTTGGAATTAAATTACTTAAGTAATCTATGGCGATTAAATCCCCTGGATTATCTACTTTAATGCTTTGACTGCTATTTTGATTGACATGGTTTTTATATTTAGCTAAACTGCACAGTGCGCATTTGTTGATTGTATCTTTAATTATAGATAAATCACGAACACAATAAAATGCTTCCCGGAAAATCAAAAATACCTTCCTTATTCCAATGTGGCCAAATCTCTCATGTAAATCTTGTGCCATCTCTATTGTTGTGGGTTTATTTACCACGTATAATTCCCTTTCTCCTATCTTTTTTATTAAATATTGTTCCCTGAATTCGTATCCCCTGTAACTTTGGACATTTTCTAATTTTTCGCGAATGAAATCAAAATTTATCTCCCCTTGCATAAGTTCGATTGTTCCCCGCGCGTACACTCCCTGTTCTTGGTTTAAATATGCCGCCGCTACCAACATGTCTTTCAACTTCATCCCCTTTTGTTCATCTTTACGGCTCAACGCGTCTGCAATCTGATTATCTTTTCCCGATCGATGTTTGATGTCAAAATTAAATTCTTGGATCAACAACGACCATCGGTAGACCCTATTGTTGCTAAAGTTCGTTTTCATCATGAACGTCAATGCCGAGTGATCTGTTTCAATCAAGAACTTATTCCCGGTTAAATAAAATTTTAATTTGTTCAAGGCAAAAACTATCGCCAGCATTTCTTTCTCCGAAATCGTATATTTTATTTCAGCCCCCCTTAAAATTCGTGAAGTGAAGTGAATTGGCACTTCTTTCTCCCCTTGAATTTGAATGAGAACGGCGCTGACGGCGAAATCGCTTGCGTCCGTCCGCAAGATAAATGGTAAGTTGAAGTCCGGATGTAATAAAGATAAATTTTGGTAAAATGCTTCTTTTAAGCTAATGAAACTTTCCTCATGAATTTTTTTCCATTTCCACTGTACCCCTTTTCTTAACAATGTCAATAACCCAAGCGTTTTCTCCGAGTAATCCGGTATGAACTTTTTGTAGTAATTCATAATGCCTAGAAAACCACGTAGTGTTCGAAGGTTTATTGGTCGTGGATACATCTTGACTTCTTCTAATCTGTCATTGTCAACTGAAATGTTGTGACAGTCAATATTGAAACCTAAAAATTTTACCTTTGGTAAAATAAATTGACATTTAGTTATATTTAACTTTAGTCCTGTTTCCTCCAATGTCTTCACAACTGCTTCTAAATGTTTTAAATGTTCTTCGTGATTTTTGGAAAAAATTAACATATCGTCAATGTAGTGGACTAGGTAATTCTCGTGTTTTCTCAATACAATTTGCATTACTCGCACAAGCGCCGAGCTGGATGTATTTAACCCGAAAGGTACCACATTGAACTGAAAAGTTACTCCGTCAATACTAAACCCCGTATATTTTCTTGAACTTACTTCTAGTGGGATAAGCCAAAATGAATTTTTGAGGTCTAATTTCGTAAACACATTATTGTTTCCTATTTTCCCAAACAAACTGTCAATATTTTCCGGCTTTTCGTATTGCGGCTTGGTTAAACTATTTAGTTTTCGCGCATCTAAACACAACCTTATCGCCTTGTCCGATTTTTTTACTACAATTAAAGGATTAATGAAGGCGGTACTTGCCCTTGTAATGATACCATCACCTAACATTTGATCAATTTGATTCCACACTTCTCTTTTATGATTGTGCGGGATCGGGTAAGTTTTTGCAGTAAAAGACATTTCATTTTCAACATTTAATTTATGTTCATACCCCTTGGCCACTGTAACTTCTTCATTAAAAAGCCTTGTGTGCCTATTCAAAATGTTTTGAACTGCCAATTCGTATTGCGGGTGACAATTTAATTTATATTTGACATTTATTGTTGATTCGTTTTTGTTGACGTTTACGTTATTTAGGTTTAAGTAAAAATTTGCTTGTTTGTTTTTCTGTTTATTTAATTTCCAATATTTGCCTAAAGTGGATTGCCTCTTTTCGAGTGCATTTGAATTCAAAGATGGGCCTAAATTTGAATTGTTGTTTAATTTCAAACTTGGGTCCAAATATGAATTGTTTGCCCAATTCGCTTTCAAATGATGAAATGCGTTGGTGCATTCTTTTGCTGGTCATTTTGCTCTGATGCAAAATCTAACTCCATTTGACCTTTCTTTTTGTAGTATTTATAATTCATCATTATGTCATCTGTCAAACGATAATTTATGCTACCAGAAACCATAATTTTCTTATTCCTGCTGAGCCATACCTCAGTTTTTCCCTTTATAGCCTCCCGTATGATTGTTTGCCCAATCATGCATTCTATTTCATTTAGGTCATCGCCCAAACTTTGAATGAAATTTTCGGATTCTATTTGGTTGCCCCCATTTCGAAAACTGTGGTTTTCCATTTTTTCCACTGGTTCTCCTATTGATTCGTTTTTGACCGAATCCTTTATGACATCGATTTCACCTCGAAAGCATGAAATACTCTTGTCAATTTTATCCTCTGTTTCTGTCATTTTGACATTTACCTGATCGGAACGTTTATTTACCCCTTTTTCGAGGCCTTTTACATTTTTGTCGTTTAAGCCGACACATTCCTCTACCCGATCGTTCACCAAGGTTATTACCTCCGCAATCTTAATTTCTAATTTATTATTTTCACATTTGACCTCTGATTTCAGATTTGTCAACGATTCATTTATTTTTCCAAACTTGTCATTTACTGCGTCAAATTTTATTTTGACCAGATCAAAATTGACTTTGTTTTCCTCATTCATGCTTTTAATGCTTTCGTTGATACCATCCATTTTCTCATTTTGAATATCAATTTTCCCTGTGATTTCTTTTTTAAACCCTTTTAAACTGTCATTCACTTCTGCATTCTGAGCGTCCAGGTTGTCGAATTTTTCCGTGATTTCATTTTTAAAAACTTTTAAACTGTCATTCACACTTTCATTAATACTCGCATTCTGAATATCTATTTTTTCTGTGATTTCTTTTTTCAAACCTCTTAAACTGTCATTCACTCCCATCATCATTCTCATCATTTTTTCCATCGGATCTTCTGTCATTTGTGCAGGCATCGGTTCCGGCACCGATTGTTCTTGGATTGTGATCTCGGTCTCTCCCCCGTCATCGCTACTATCCCTATCTCCCCCCGCTGCATTCACACTTTTACTCCTGGTGTTCATTCTCTTTTATTGAGCTTTCCCCTTTTTGTGCCAATTGAATGTATTGTTGTTTGTAGTCGTGTACTCTTTCAAAAGCCCGCTCGTTGGTCGTCAATTTGTAGCGTTATGCCGAGTGACTTCTCGCCCTCTAGTTGGGTGCCACTTTGTAGCGTTCCGCGCACTTGCCACTCGTTGGCTGGCAATTTGTTGCGTTATGAACTTAATAAGAGCAGACTTACCTATTGGTAGACTCAATCTCAGGGTTCGTCTTTTGCTTAAGAGTCACGACCAACAAAGAGCAACACAGACAAAGATGCAATTTCAAAATTCATATTTATTAAAAACACTTAAATCAAAAAAACATGAAACACCTTAAACTAAAATTGGAAATGTAACACTCAAATTTAAGACAAAACACAAACTTAAAATTATAATTAAATCTAATCCTAACCTTGTATTTTTTTTTATGGTGATCCGGCTGGGCGTATCGCACAACAGCAGACGCACATTCACTTTCTTCTTGATCAAGTATCTATCGCCTGGTCCAAATGGTAACCTGCAATGGCTAGGTCTCTGACCTGAGACAATTCCAGTCCAATTTCAATTCCAAAATCTTTCCCCGTAGGAAAAACGGAACCTAAGTCCGTGTAAAAATACTTTGTGAAAAACTTCGTCTTTGCGAAGTTTCCACTCACAATTAATCTTGGGCCTTCTAATTAAATGCGATTAAATGTTGATCGGATAATCAATATTTAATTATATGCTCGATGATGCATCACACCCCGAACTCCCGTTGATCACTTCAATTCCCAATTATTTAAACTTTCGGAAAGGAACTTTCAACACGTCCGTCCGTACGCTCTCAAATCAATAACTCCTTTTTTAATCTTTATCTTTTGAACGAATTTAACTAACCGCCGTTTTTCTATGTGGACACTCACGTCCCAATCAAACTTGTTTATTTTTTTAATCTCCACCGTTACTCTCCTCTTTCTTTGTTTTTATTTTTTTTTTTATAATCAACATTTCTAAAAACGTGCATGTCTTAAAAACATAACAACGAAACAATAAACAACAACTTAACATTAACAATACAATACTATTAAACGATCTAAACAATACTACGCTAATTAAACTAAAATTTTGACATGTTGAAACCACATCTCGTCCGCGTCGATCGCTGTTGATCGCGGCTCTTAAGATCTAGTGTGGACACAACAATATATATAGTATATCACTATATATCACTATATATATAGTATATCACGTATCTCAGGTCTGTTTCCACAATGAAATTACATTTTTCATGACATTTTTATTTCATGAGACAAAAATTTCATGAGATATTCTCATTGTGGATTTGCACCTTTAGAAACGCAAACAATGTAAAAAAAACAGTAAACAAATTTTACAACAGTAAAATAAATCAAAATTACCAAGTCCTTTTTAAAAATTTAAACTGTTCACATCAAAAGAACTGTAGAAACTGAGACCTGTGATAGGTTTCCGCCACACACACATCAAGTCTACTCGTCCTGTCAGGCAAAACTGATCGAATTTTCATCAGTTGTCAGGTCGCCTTCAGGTCGCCTGAGAGGCTAGTTATTCCCGCCACACACCATCAGGTACACCTGAACAGGCGAACTATTCAGGCGTACCTGTCAGGTGTACCTTATAGTGAGTGGCCGCCTTTACAGAAACCGATTCTATAACTATAACATGTTTACATCAACTATATATTGAATTTCTAGGAATTTAAGATTTTTGTTCTTGGAATTTCTTTTTATAATAATTAACATCATTCATATTAATTATGTCCCAAAACTACATAAAAGTTTCCTTATTTTTAAGATAAAATATTGAAATCAGGCAATTTTCATCTCAATGAATCGGGTACCGACAAAACAAATTTAGTAGTGTTTTGTTCACGTAAATCCGATCATTAGGATGTCCTTTGCCATGTAATGTGGTTAGATTTTTCTAAAAGCGACTCATGTCAAGTCGTACGTATACCAATGGCGCTTTACGCGAAAAATTTATTAACTAATGTGTGAGATGACGTCACAGATTGAATAAATAATTCAAATTTATTTCAATTTCATTATTTAATTACATCGAAATTAGTCGCTTTTAGACAAATCTAACCACATCACATGGAAAAGGACATCCTAAGGATCGTATTTACGTAAAAAAACATTATTAAAATTTTTTGTCGGTACCCCATTTTGAAAGTTAAATTAAATAATGACGGATAATAACAACTTGTATAGTATATTTCACATTAAATGAAATTAAAAAAAGTCATAGCATCAAATTACGTTGATATAAAAACGTACAAACTATAAACAAAACATAATAATAGAGATAAGGTTAATTATTTTAATCTCGCGCCAGCCTTTAGCAATGCATATGCTTGGTCGACAGCATATCTTATTACATAGTTCGTACGCTTTTATATCAACGTAATTTGATTCTATGACTTTTTTTAATTTCATTTAAAGTGAAATATACTATAAATTAATAAATTTTGAATCGGTAAATTAATAAACAGAAATTAATAGTTATGTAATTGTAATTGTCATAGGCGTGTAAGGCGGTCATAGCTTTGGCAGTGAAGTGCGTTTACTGCTAATGCAACACGCTCGGATCGAATCTGGGCAGGGTAAGATCTTTATTCTGATCGTCTCTCCTCGGAAGGCAATGGCAAACCACAGAGGTAATTTGCCATGAAAGTTCATCTCGAAATGAAGTATATTACACTTCCCGTGGATCTATTCCACATTGAGAAATTAGATATGAAAATCGATTTTATATTATTAATTGTGTAAACCTATTATTTTTAAATACACCCCATTAAAATTTACTATATAAAAGTGTTTAATTCGGTGCAAGAGTTGAGTATATTTCCCTACGGCTTTATTCTACTAACCCACGCGAACCTTTAATCAATGATTGATTCGATTCGGTATAAAATCATCGGATCTGGTGGCAGCATAGAGTTAAGAACAACCGGGATATATTATGTATAAAGGGCGAAACAGAAGGACACCATTGAACGGCGTCAAATTTAAGTTGACATCCGTGTAAATAGGCAGGGGTGGGCAAAATACATTTCAAATGTATTTGTAATACATTTTACAAAATACATTTATGAAAATACAAAATACAATTGACAAAATACAGTACCTATTTCAAATACAGGATGCAGTTTTTGAAATACAAAATCCATTTATTCATGTCATTATAACATACTTATACTATGTTATTATAACATAATACAAAATTTTTTATTTTGTAATTCTATTTTTGTGTTTATAAGAAAATAATTATATATTTTTTTAAAAATAATATGTGTAGTTTTAATTAAAAACCACATTTATTAAAACCACATTAAAACTACAATTATTTTAATCATTTATCACATCCCAATTTCTTATAATTCATTTATTTAAACGTTTAAACATCATTTATCCTATGATTATGCACTACAAGATTTGAATCGAATCCTTTAAGGAGTGGGGGAAGCGTAAACTTACGTCGGACCGTTTTGTTGCATTTAGTGGTGCCTCCAGTAGTTTTAATATATACCTCTATGCCAATAACTAACATAAAATTTACTTGATCTGACACTAACCGGTATTCGCGAAAATAAGCCTGTAGCAAACTTGAAACATGAGATACGCCAATGCGCCGCAGGAAAAAATTGAAGAGGCGTAACTTCACTTTTACAATTCATCAAAAATTGGCTAGCGACGCACACCTTGGCAATCACTGTGCTTGAGTCTGTAGATGGTCTGTAGTAAATAATAAGTGGGAATAAAACAATTAAAATTTTATTTTATTTCATTTATAATTACAATACAATTTTAAAAATAAAGGACAATATACAATGATTTTTATGTATAAAAATAGACGTATCATAAAATATATTAGTATTTTGAATTTATAAATAAATGAACTTTAAAAATAAAAATTTGATTTATCTACTTAACTTATTTGCTAAAACAATTTTGTACTTATTTCCATGGAGGTTTGCCCGAACGGTCCCTAGTTTTGTGATTTTTAGAAGAATCATCATTTTCTTCACTTTCATTCTACAAAAAAACGTTTTAAAAAAATGTCTTAAAAACAAAGAAACTCACAAATTTCTGCCATTGAAGTGTAGAATAATGATCACCCGAATGGTTATCAACAGATACTTGTTTATTTTTTCCATTGTTTTTTAAACCATCAGTAGAAACTCCAGGAGTTTTGTTCAATAGCTACAATATTTTATTGACAAGAACATTTGTGTTTAAAGTTCAAATATCCTTACCAGATGAATGTATTTTTGTAGTTCATTTTCAATTTGCTGTTGACTTCTTTCTGGCTTACTACTTACAGGAGTGTCCATAAACAACTGTTGTTTTAATTGCATATTTTGATCATAAGATTCTTCATTGCTGAAAAATGATGAACTTTCAAATGCAGTAACCTTTGGTTTAACCAATTTCGAATCTCCACCCATTTTATTAGATGACAACTCTTTTTGTAATATTTCTTCTACATTTGTAAAAGATTTTGATTTCAAGCTGTTTAACTGGTCAATTGTGTTTGTGCTTTTGTCTTGCGCAACAATAGGAGATTTTCCATTGTTAATAATTTTCAGTGCTTCCAGCCACTGTGCTTCCATCACCCTATGTAATTTTTGTGCAATATTTGTTCTAGATTCCTGTTGTTGTTGAAATTTGTAATGTAAATTATCGACTTGTTGTTGCAATTGAGATAAACGTAACTGATATAGTTTAATTTCTTCCTTGTGTTTCTCTTCCAACAGATGTACTTCCATGTCATGCCTAAAAATAGTTTTATAATAATTCTGTACATTGAAACAATAACAACCTATGTCAAAAAACAGAACTTTAAGATAATTGCAATTGAAAATTCATGAAATGTTTGACGACGGTTTCTGATGACAGTTGTTTTTGTAACCAAAATCCAATTAATGGATCTAATTTGTATTGGCCTAACCTTTTGAATGGTCAGGTTTCAGGTTAATAAATTAAATTTGTCCAGTTTTTTGGGAGGTCAATTTTCATGTTGGTTCTCTTCTTCTCTTTCTCAATAGCTGCATGAATACTATCAGCCTCCTTTTGAGGACGATGCTCACAACGGGCATATGAAACTCAATATGACATCGGTTATTTTTGCATTTAAAAGAATAAACTTTCATCTATGTAAAGCAATTGAAATCTCATTTTCGACAAAATGTGACTTAGGTTGTTATTGTTTCAAAGTAAAGAATTATAGGTACTACAATCTATAGTACGTTTAGTACACAAACAATTCTGCATTTTTTGATTGGGATATGCTACAAAAGAAAGAGCGTTATTTCAGCATTCCATTGATATAAAATAACTTCTATTTTTATAAACAACTTGCTGGAAAATTGTTGATCACAGTAATAAAAATTGGTTATGATAATATATTATTTAAGATGACCTCCATTGGTGTCCTAAAATTGGTTGTATCTCAGTTTCTATTGATCTGATTTTAATTTTGTTTCTTTTATCTAGCAGTTAAGAAGAAATTTTACATTGATCTGTAAACCTTAAGGGTTCTATACCATTTTCAAAAATCTGAAAATTTAACCTTATAACCCAAGTTACTTCGTTTTTAAGTAGGAAAATATTTTTGTAATTGTAGGTTGTCGACAAGGCTATGAAGATATTGATTTTTACTTCCCTATAAGGAAGTATTGTAATCATGAAAAAATTCGATGTCGATATTTTAACGGAAATATCCGTTTTGAGCATTTCTGAATCCGTTTTGACTACTTTCGCAATGATGTCTGTATGTATGGATGTATGTAACGCAAAATGTCTGTAAGTTCTGTATCTCAGGAACAAATTGTTATATAGTAACCAAATTTCATATTTAACACATTAATCGGTATACAAAGGCACCATTTGATTTTGGAGGAAATCCTTAAACCGGAAGTAGCACTTCACTTGAAGGACGAAATGGTTTTTCTTAAATATCTCAGGAACGAATTGTTATCTAGTAACCAAATTTCATATTTAACACTTTAATCAGTATACTAAAGCACCATGTGATTTTGGAGGAAATCTCTAAACCGCAAGTAGCACTTTACTTGAACGACGAAATGGTTTTTCTTCAATATCTCAGGAACAAATTGTTATATAGTAACCAAATTTCATATTTAACACTTTAATCGGTATACAAAGACATCATTTGATTTTGGAGGAAATCCTTAAACCGGAAGTAGCACTTCACTTGAAGGACGAAATGGTTTTTCTTAAATATCTCAGGAACGAATTGTTATCTAGTAACCAAATTTCATATTTAACACTTTAATCAGTATACTAAAGCACCATGTGATTTTGGAGGAAATCCCTAAACCGGAAGTAGCACTTTACTTGAAGGACGAAATGGTTTTTCTTCAATATCTCAGGAACAAATTGTTATATATAGTCATTGCCACGAAAGTTGACGTCTCGTCATAAAAGCATAATCGTCTGAACTAAGCTAATACTCCCTAGTCAAATGAAGTGTATTTTAAAATAAGAATATATTGGTTATCTTTTTTTTTAATTTTCTTTCTCACTTTCGTTTTAGTTTAACAAATTTGAACTTGTCACCTGTCAAACCAAATATAGGTTATGCTGAAAGGAAACGTTTTATGCTTTTATTGTCGCTTATCAAATTTATTTATTTATTAAGCAATAGTTATGAACAAATTCAAAATAAGACACAGCATAAGTAGGTATACAGCAACTGTGCCGCGCAAAAGCAAACCAATGAATGGCAAAAATTGCGATTTTGAGATTTTTGTACCGTTGCGTTGATAATTTCTTTGTCAATCTGTTCAGAGCTTTACTCAAAACTAAATTTTTGCAATTACATTGTTTTGCCTTTTCACGCAGACCTGAAGAAAAACAAAATTGTGTAACACCCCACGGTGTTAAAGAGTTGAATTAATTGAAATTTTTCGGATTAACTGCCACCACATCGAAAATTTTTGGTTACTTTACCTGAAACCTGAGCTTTACGATGAACATTCAATTTGGGAATACGTAGCGCTGACCATGATCGAATTTCGGAAGTCGTAGGATGATTAAGATTAAACAACGTCTTAATTATTTTAACCTCAAAATTATTATTAACCTCAAAAATACTAAAAGTGACAGAAATTTTATATAAATTACTACTCGAGTCAAATTGTTTTTCCGGTACTAGTACGACATGCTATGAGTATATCTGTCTTTTACTATCGTCTAACAAACGCAACAGCGTAAGTCGTTACTGGAATCGTATCACAACACGTGCAATATATTTTCGTGCTTTGTCATATCAATACAAAATGACTGGTAATGCTCATAAGCAATACGTCGTTGCTATATTCGGTCAATCTATGACGAGATGTCAACTTTCGTGGCAATGACTTTAGTAACCAAATTTCATATTTAACTCTTTAATCGGTATACAAAGGCACCATTTGATTTTGGAGGAAATCCTTAAACCGGAAGTAGCACTTCACTTGAAGGACGAAATGGTTTTTCTTAAATATCTCAGGAACGAATTGTTATCTAGTAACCAAATTTCATATTTAACACTTTAATCAGTATACTAAAGCATCATGTGATTTTGGACGAAATCCCTAAACCGGAAGTAGCACTTTACTTGAATAATAAATGAATGAATAATATGTATAATACAATAAATGAATAATAAAATAAAATATAAATAATATTTCTGCGAATCTTTAGATGAACGATAAAGGAATGGTTCCTTATAGGGAAGTCATGTGCTGGCTACATCAGATTTTTTTGTAGGTAGTTTTAGTAAAATGTGTCTTACTAATTGAAATTATTACACATTGAAATGAGTAGCGTTACGGTAAAATACATAGTGTATTATAGACACTCAAAAACCAGATACTAGAAGACTATGCGGAAGACCACACAAGAGCAAGACCAAACTGTACGGTAAAAGCGTTGGAGTTGATCCCAAAAGTGTGTTAAGCTCCCAACTCGAACACGTCCTAGATAGTATATATTAGAATGGGTGCGTGAGTTACTTTCCATTTATATTCTTGGTCAAGAGTGAAAAACTCTGGAACCTCATCACCAAGTATATTAGGCAGGTAATGAGGCACAAAGAGGGGGACGAACGCAGAGAAGATAATGAAGAAAACGAAACGGAAAGTGAGGAGGAAGATACATCAATTCTCTCATTGTTTGGAGTAACGCTGAGAATGCATGAAATAATAAATAATATTGACTACAGTCAGTGCCAAATCCGAGGTAGCGGTGTAGATAAATATCGAAAGACAGATATCAAGCTCCTCAGCCGTAAAAAGAAGGGGGTTTTAGCGGGTAAAAATCCCACACTACCACCAACAACATCTGGGTAGTGGTCTTTGAAGTTTATCCCCTCTCCAACGCACAATAAAAAAAATTGCCTCACAGTAAAATATTTGGGCCCCCTAAAACCACAAGAAGTCAATGCAAAATTTTAGCTTTTCATGTTGTGTAGTAGAAATGGCAAATTTTTATGTGTCGAGTAGACTTTGGAGCGCTCGTACGCCACACATATTTATTTTACAAAAACAATTAAAAACTAATGGTTTTTGCGAGGTTTTTGAGTAAACACGTCTTATAAAATTTGTAGATATGCTCGGAAATATAAACTGTTCAGTAGAGGCGATTTAAAGTGCCGGTGGTATAAGGAATTCAATGTATTTGATGAACTAGAATAACTTTTTGTCCACTTTTGAAGTAAATAAACTATAAATAAATCGCATAAATGCAAAATAGATCTCTTGTTGAGTCCAAAAAAAACTTGTTGACAAAAATTGTGTTTCACCTCTTTACCACTACGCCCGCATCCCAAATTTTTGTACTGCTCTTTGGATCGTTTTTGTAATTACTAAAGACAACTTCTGATAGGTCGTAGCATTTAACCTTTTCATGCACACGAAAATCATTTATAGATGACTGTTTATGATTCGAACACTCTACTGTGAGCTGAGATGCAACCAATCTTAGGACACCTATGAAGGCCATCTTAAAAATCCTAGTCAATTTTTATTACTTTGATCAGCAATTTTCCAAGAAGTTGTTTATTAGAAGAAAAATAGAAGTATTTTTAAGTCAATGGATTGCTGAAATAATGGTCTTTCGTTTTATAAGAAAAAGATAAATAAGTGATATTGTGTAGAATAAACAAATTATTATTTGAGTGGGTTAAAGCCGTAGTGGTGTAAGTCACATTTTTGTAAAATTGCCTTTCAATAAATTGACTTTTAAAGATATGCCTACAATACATAACTCAAATTTTACAAAAATGTGACTTACACCACTATGGTTTTAACCCCCTCATTTATCAATGAAGATGAGAAATAAATAGCCGAAATAAATCCAATTAAAAGATACCAATATCGGTCATTTTGGTGTTCTACATGAATTTCAGGTGGCTCCCGATTTTCTGACCTCATCTATGACCACAGAAAGTGGCTTGTCCCAATCAAAAAGTACAGCGTTGTACCTTTATTTTCCTTGTACCAGACAAACTAAGCTATACATAAATTTTTGACACTTACTTATGTACTAGTTGCTGCATATATATAGCAGCAGATTTTGCAATTGCCATTTCTCGGTCACGTATATCTCCTTGCAATGCATTCTCAGCCTTATCTAGTTGAGCTTGAAACTCTTGTAACTTATCCTGAACTACAATTTCAACTTGATTTTGATAATAATTTCTTAAATCCAATTTGGTCTTCTCATTTTGACTTTTTTGCTTGCTGAGTTCTTCTTTTAGTGCTTTCTAAAACAAGTCAAAATATTGCTAAGTAATATAATTTAAAATTTTGCTCTGTATTTCTTTGCTTTTCATTCTGTTACACACTTACTTCATTTGTTTTATATTCCTCTGCATCTTTCAAATATTTCTTTTTATCCAGCTCTAAAACTTTGATTTGATCAAGCTTTCCATCAATTTGAGATTCTAAACGATTCTGATCTTCCTTCATTAGACTTAGTTCGTTATGACAAATTTCAATTGCTTTCTTACTTTGAAAAACTTCTTTTCTGGCTTCAGATAAAGCACTTTCATTCTGTATAAATAAAAATAAAGACTGTTAATTGTGCTGTATGAAAATATAATTTACAAACCTTTTGAATTTCATTTTCTTTCTCACTCAGAACATTTTTCAAATAATTATTATTATTTATCGAAACTTCATAACGTTCTTCAGTATCTTTTAAATTATCTTTCACTATTTGTAATTCCTGTAATAACGCTTTATTTTCTTTTTCCAAATGTTCCATCTTTTCCCGATTATTGTGAGCTATATTTATAGCTTTAACAGTTTCATTTTCATACTGTTTCATTTGCTATGTATAATAAAATAAACATAGGTAATGTAAAATATGGAAAAATGTAAAAATAATGTCTCACCTTTGCTGCTTCTGCAAGTTCAAAGGAAACGTTGGTTCTTAACTCCGTTAATTGCTCTTCTAAATTTAATTTATTTCTAAATAAGTTATCAATTTTGGTGGCCGCTTCCTGCCACGAATTATATACACGTAAAATGGCCTCATCTTTTGCATTATCGACCTCTATAGCCACAGCTAATTGTTCTTGAAACTCCAATATTTGCACCTGAAGGTTTTGTATCATTTGTTCACAATGCTAAAAATAAATTAAACTGAAAATAAAAAATTCCTTACAAGTTTAAAATTTGTACGAAACCTTTCTACGTAATTTCTCTTCCTGTATTTTATTAAAAAACATTGAAGTCTCAAAATTTTGGGGGTTATTATTTCTCGAAGGTTGATTCCACAGTTCTGAAAGATTAATTAAAGCCAACTTATCCTTCTCAGATGGCTTATAATCACTCGACTTACTTTCAACAGTCTCTACCGTTAATTCTGCCGAATGTTCTTTTTTCAAATGTTCATATTCTTCTATGTGACTATGCCTTGTGCCTTGATTTAAATTATTAGTAGCAAGTTTTTGAATTGGATTTTGATTGTTATATGCTGTTAATTGAGTAGAATTGCTGCTATTAGGCGAAGTGACATTATCGCTACTTCCAGATTCCACATTTCCACTCGATATATCAGATGTCTGTAACGGCATTGCAGTTAACACATTAATACGGGTTTCATCACTTTTTCCAACATCAGAATACAACGAATCGCGCATTCCCATTCCATAATCAGGAACAGAATTTTTAGTATCTCCTTGTTTCCATGTTGATTTCTTAATCTGGTGTAAATCGTCTCTATTAATACTAAGCTGACTTTCCCTTTGCTTTAACCTTACTTCGATATCACGTTGTTTACATTCGACAGCATTTAATAGATCATCTACGTCGTTCATATTTAATCTTGATTTAATTGGATGATTTCCGTTGTGTGAATTGAAATTTAATTTTTTGTTTGGAGATAAGCATGAATCAAATTGTTTTTTTAAATTTCTAGCAGTGTCATACTTTTTGATGGTGTGAACATTCGAGATGAAACTATCAATTTCGTTAAGCATTTTGTCGTGACTTCGGGTGGCAGTAACCGGTGGCGAATGGTATTTCTTATCTCTTTCCAAAATATTGTGTCGCCAATTAGAATTAGGTAATGGCTCCATTCTCAGTTTGTCTTGATCCTCATTATAAGGTGACGTAGTAATTTGAGAACTTCCTGTCGTATGAGCAATCGTACTAGGTGTAGAAGGTAGTGAATTCAGTTTTAACTTGGTTCGTGGTTTTTGAGGTGTACTGTGAGTACTTTGAATGTACTGCTGTTTTGTATTTGGGGCACCTTGCCATACACTAGTTTCATGATTTACTGACATCAGAGGTAGAGTGTATTTCGAATGTACAGAATTTGTGAGAAAATAATCTAAAGAGCTACTTCCCAAACTGCTATCGGAATTTCTTTCTATAAAATTAACTCGACTGTCTAGATTGTTCACTTGCGATATAAGATTATCGACGATGTTAAAATATGGTGGTCCGAACGAATAATCTTCAGGGTCAGACGAAATTACAAAAAAGTCAGGTGGAATTAGTAATAGATCGTCGGTATCGTCAGAATCGCTCATAACTTAAAATAATATTTGAACGTACACGATTTATAGTATTCATAACACGTAATTAAATTTTCAATTTATACAGAGATTTTCTTAACACGCCAATACAAAACTACAAAAAAATAACTAAAATGTATTAATTTACTCACTAATACTATGACAACATTTAAATAATATACAGGTTATGTGTACATTATATGACGTTTGTTTGTTGTTATTGAACATTTTTGGTGCTGTTATGGTATGGTCAGATGTCAGAACAGTCAGATTGCTAAGGGTGCGAAAACACTACACTATAGAGACTTGCAGCTAAGGAAGCCGCCCTCTTATGGCGTATTTTAGAAACCAGAGAGATGGAGAAATTCAAAATTTATGTTGATTTTCAAACAAATTACAAACATTCGAATATTAAAAATAATTTTCGCAATCTTCTTCAAGTGCCATATCCGGTCTCCTGGACGTTGGCGACCTCTCTCCTATGTATGTGTTGTGCGTTTGAAGTATTATCACACACATAGGGGACCTACTGCTTAACGCGGGCTCCGAACCGCGGGAAGTGTATACACTTCATCTCCAGAGAGGCTGTTCCAGGCAGATTACACCTCGGTGGTTTTCCATTGCCTTCCGAGGGGAGACGGTCAGAATAAAGTTTTTACTGAGCCCGGAGTCGAACCGGGCATTCAGCTTTAGCAGCAACGCACTTAACTGCTTTAGCTGATGACCGTCTCCATCAATTTTCGCAATATTTGGAGTTATTTAAGTAATGTATTAAAAATAAAATTCACTGTTTTTCTCTAAAGGCTTTTAACCCTTTTAGTCCCAAATTTTACTGACAAATGAAAACAATATTATTTTTGCAAATTCTTGTTCAGGAAAGTTATTTAATCACTAGCTGACCCGGCAGACGTTGTCCTGCCCAAATTTCTTATATTTGCCTACATGTATTTTTTAGATCCAATCCGCATAATGACCTTGGGACTTATTTGGTCGTCACAAATACCAAACGTATTACAATTAATTCGTTGACATCAATGTTTTTCGTAGCCAATATAGCACATTCGCTCAACCAAATATGGTTTTTGTAATTTTGAGCAATGTTTGGGAACACCTTTCGGATGAGTTCGGTTTTTGATTCGGTGAACTGGCAAAAATCGACGGGGAATGTAATGGTGCCAGTCGAAATTTCCAGCAATTTGGAAGGTTCCTACCGTGTAGGAACAGCTCCATACATTCCACAACATACAACATAGAATACAACATAGTATTGATGGCATCTCGAAGGTGAATATACTCTTCAGAACGGAGGTTTGTCTGGTTCAATCTGATAAATAGCAACCGTTCAGTTTCAATTTTGACGTACATATCGACAGCATATTGGTGAAATAGACGGCGACATTTCAATATGTGATTGTCCTCATTTTCACGAACCATCAATCGATATGAATAGTAGTTCATTGAACTGACTTTTTTGTTCGTTTCAGCGCCTGTAAGCGGATTTACCATCTTGTGCGAGAAATCATAACCGTCTTCACCTTGCCAAAATATGATGGGATATTGTATCGCATCATATGATCGGTGCGTTTCGTACACACGCTGCAGCAGCTGATCGTTTCGCCGTTGCATAACGATATCACGTGATTCCAAATTTTCTCCAACGACAACAATGGCGACATCATCAATTGTTGGCGCATTGAAACGTCTTGCGTGTTCTCCCGCAGGCGTCCTACCGGCTCTGATTACAATTTTGTGATTATCAGTTGGCATGCGATCCAGTGCGGTTTTAAACAATGCCATCAATTCTCATTTGGAAACAACTGTTGTATTTCTGAATTTGTGTTAGGAAATGTTTGGAATTTGTGCTTGCTCTAGAAACCAATGAGCGCAATGGTTCTGGTGGGGGGACCAATGGCGCCAATTTGACTTTTCCACTTGCGCAACACAATCCAGGGGCTTCAGTTTTGTATTTCAATGCCTTACAATGTGGGCACACAACGCTCATGGATCCAATAGCAACGGATTGGTCTGCACCGTATCAATTGTCACGTTGTAACGGAAAGCAGCTCGATGAGTATTCAACGCAACATTTCTTGGCCTTCTTGCACTATTCCGTTCAATTTCATTTTCCTCGCGTTGCACTGCAGTTCGATTATTTCGAATATATCTTTGGGTTGCAGCATTGCGAGTTCTGCGACCTAAATTACTCCGTCTTATTTGCGGCATTCTGTTCGTTTTAATTATCAGTATTATTTTGAGCGTTTTAAATCTTTTGGTTTTATGTTACTCCATGCAATGAAGTGTATCTTATATAGCTACATGCCAGTTAGAAATATTACCAACCAAAATTTGATTCTTTAAGTTGGTGAGTGACTGTTACTGTCGAATCAAAAAAGCACTTTCAGTTTTTCATAAGGTGACCCGACAGACGAATTGAATTAAAGCAATTGCCTCACTCTGGGAGAACCGCCTACGCGAGATAAATTTTTGCAAAATGCTTTTTTCCTTATTTGCTTTTTTTCTAAATCACCCCAGTATTGAGGCGAACAAAACAAAAATACGTTATCAAACCTCACTATGTGACAGAGCCGAACTAACGGTTATCGTGTCGCCAATCAAAACCTAATAACCAAATTACAAATTAATTTAAAAAAAAAATAACAAACCTTGTAATGCTACACCGGCATTATCTGCCTGATTTATATCAATCACCGGATCAAATATAAACATATTATCAATAGATAGCGCTACTAAATAAATTGACAGGCGTAATATATTAATTTATTCGTGGTTTTCATTTGGTTTTAAAGTAATTTTTTTATGACTTCCAAATTAGAGCCGCCATCTGTTGATCACTTATTTAACTAAAATGAACTTTCAGTTTTACCCGAATTTTCCAATTTCCGAACAACTTTTCCAGCATTTCATTACCTAACAACCTTATTCGGAGTATATATTACGAACATTAAAAAAATATATAACAAAATCGGTCCAAGTCGCCACTGTAGATAAAAAATCATAGTATAGATGAAAAAATAGTATTGTTCATCGGCGCAATAACGAAGAACCATTTTTGAACCAACGGATAATTGATTCACTTTGTGGTACAAAGTGAACAAAAGCTACGATTCACAATCTATTCTGTGCAGCTTATATAGACCTTTTGCAATATCTTTATAAGTTACTTGCAGCCTTCTCGATTCAGTCCAACTTTCCGGGGCAACTTTTTCAATTTTTTATTACGTAAAAACCGTCTTCAGACTATTACAATTTAAAAAGAAATTAACAAAATCGGTCCAGCCGTTATCAAGTGATGCCTTGACAATGGTTTTCACTATAGAAATAAAGTAGGTACTTTAATTACCTACCTACTTCTGTAGGTACTTAAGGTCGCGCCACCTATTGACGGTATAAAAAGCACTTTCAATTTTACCCGAATTTTCCAACTTCCCGGGCAACTTTTCCAATTTTTTTTTACGTAAGAACCATCTACGGACTATTACAAACACTTTTTAAAAAAAAGTAACAAAATCGTTCCAGCCGTTATCATGTGATGCCGTGACAAAGGTTTTCACATTCATTTTTATTTATATAGATTATTTATATAGATATAGATTATTTAATACAGAATGGGCTAATCCCTCAAATTTTTTTTTTCATTAAATTCGAAAATTTAAGTGATTTTAAACCCCTCTTGCGTAAAAAAAAATTTTTGTTAGCAATTTTAACGATCGTATTGAAGTTCAAAAATTGAAATATTTTTAAATAATTAAAACGCGGTAAATAATGACGTACATAAAGGTAAGCCAATTAGAAGCCAATACACTCCCACTATTGAAATTTAATTATTTTTAAATGTCAGTTGGTATACTATAACCTTAAAAGTTTAAATAATAATGTATTTAAATGTAAATAATGAATTGAAACTATATATTATTATTTTTATACTTCAAAATGGGTAGCAATTAGAAATTAATTTTGAACAAGCATCATTTATTTATTTACAAATTGCATATTTTCATAGTGAACGTAGATGGCGTATTATGTATGCATGTTTGCCATGGTTATAATAAGTATTTGAATTTACGGATTTTTAACAATTTTTAAACACATCACATGGGTACACTCAAGGATGTAATTTTCGCATCCATATAAACGTGGCATCGTGGTAAATGCAATTTTAATTGCAAATTGTGATTGGACTACCTTTTGGTACGTCACAGAATGGCGACTTTTCAAACGTATACGTTTAAAAAAGGCACTTTATTTAATTAGTATAGCGTTTTAAAATTATATATTTGTAATTATATATAGTATTTTGCTATGGGCCATCGATTTTTATAGGTAAAAATTATATTTTTGACAACACGGGACAACCCCATTAGAGTAGAGGGAGGTAAGAGTCCGCACTTAGTACGTTGTATTTTTTTACGCTTATATATTTTACTCCATCAGTCATGAGAAGTTTATACAGTACTTCTACTTTGTTATAAATAATAGTAGTGCCAGGGCCGTGCCGTGCTATGATGCAAAGAGGCGGTCGCATCAGGCGGCATCGTGAAGGGGCGGCAAAAGCAGAGAAATCAAAATATGAGATTTTGAATCGTTCAGTAATTACGCAACGAAATATTGGTCTCTGTTTCCTTTGTTGATTTATACGATTTAGAATTTATCGCGCGCCTCTCTGAGTAAGCGCTTTCGATACACTTGATTTCGGTTTCAAGTTTCAATAAAGTTCTCTGAAATACTTTCGATATGACAGGCCAAAGCGAACAGGATCATGCTGACAAGTAAACAGTTGACAAAAAGACCAAAGATAAAGGTATACAAAACTTTGATAAGACCTGTGGTCACCTACGCGTCAGAGACAATGTGTATGTCGGTAGACGAGGAAGCAAGACTCAGAGTTTTCGAACGACGGATTATGAGAATTATATTGGGACCAAAGAAGGGGGTCGACGGAGAACAAAGAGCCTTTATGAACCACGAAATTGCAAGATCGATCGATGGTGAAGACATAGATACATAAAGTCGCAACGCATGAGATGGTTGGGACACGTCATGAGATCAGAGAACGCAACTGCGATAAAAGTGATAACACTTTGGAAACGTGGAGAGAGTAGACCTCGGGAAAGACCGAGGATTAGATGGTTAGACCAGGTGAGACATGACTTGAGAGAGATGGGGATCGACGGCTGGGCGGAGAGAGTCTATGATAGACGGGGTTGGAGGGATATCGTGGATAGGGCCGCAAGTCACCCGAGACTGTGAAAGTGTGTGGGAAGGAGCGAACTGGGGAAAGGCTGCGGAATAAGTGACAAAGAGGAAGAAACACAAAAATGTAACGAAACAACCTGTAATACGGGGATTAATCCACCCCTATAAAAAGGATTTGTAAATCTCGTAAAGAGATAGCGATATTCTTTTTAGAGTGTAATAGCTAAAATAAAAATATAGTTTCAAAATAAAGTCAGTATTCGTATGTTTTGTGCAGTTTTTATCACAATTGAAGGTTATCGCAATGAAAAAAACATTTATGGGGCGGCATTTCTAAGACTTGCATCATATTGAAAAAATCTACCGCACGGCCCTGATGTAGTGCCATAATTTGAAAACGGTGTGTATTGAAAAAAATAACATACATGTTGCGGCAAAATGGGACTTTTGCCCCATAGGTGGGGCAAGAGTCCGCCACTGGTGGGGTACCCAGAAATGTTTCCACGCAATGACCTTTCCCAGACCATCAAACATAACTTATATTCTAACCTATAAGTTTGTAGCAAGAAACATGAGTTTTCAATAAAAAATATACTAGCTATGGTTACTACTCATTTTCTACATTTGAACGTAATTTCTACAAGAGCTAATTTTACATCAGACATAACCATCAAAATCGTAGTTACTCATAGTTCTCCAGTAAGCCAACTTTGCGTGATAAAATTTCGTCCACACACTATAATTGATAACTACTAACTACACCTTGCACAAAATTATGCAAATATTTTAACTGCGGCGCGATATTTGAATTTAGGACTCTTGCCCCATGCGGACTCTTACCTCCCACTACTCTATGGGTAAAATCTTTATAACAAGTTTTTCAAGCACTTTTTTTCACATGATGTCAATTGGCATTATTGGAATTTCGAGGAGTAAAAGCATCAAGTATTTAATATATTTATTATTATTTTACAATTAGAAATCTGGAAAATGTAAATATATAAATTCATATTATTTACATCTAAATATTTAACGATTATCAAATGGAGTATTTGTAATAGGCCTGAAACCGTTATAGTGTCAATTTCAATATTCTTTCTATTTCAAGTAATTTTTGTATTTTTATCGTCAGTTGAGAGTTTATTGCTTTTCTGACTTACCTTCTAATTTCACTACTCTAGAGATAATATTCCTTGCTAAATGTGAAGAAGTTTCTGGAAAGGGCTGCTGTTGCTCCAGAATTTCTCGTTAATCCATAATTTGTCTTTCAAGTTCAAGCTACCATTAAACATCAGATAATTTTACTTTTACTGTGAAATCAAGAGGCGTCAATGAAGAGGCATTGACGCCTCTTCCGTCAATGCTTCAAGATTTATTTTCCTCTTTTTTATAATTAGTATTTAAGAAAAATCAAAAAAATGCTATCAGTACCTGATGGCCACCAAGTCCCATTGCCGGCAAATGGAATCACGTATGATTTGTTAGAATACTATTTTAATATGCAAGATACTAAATAACCAAGTTGTGTAATGTAATTGCGATATTTACTTACCTCTAAAATATACATAGTTATTTTTACACAATAATAAAGTAAACGTACAAGTTTTATTTGAATATGTCAATAGGCTATCTACAAATTTGTACGTTCACTGCAACGTAACCAGTTTGTGTTGTGAATTGTAGTAAATAAAATAATTTTTATATGATACTTATGTTTTCTTATAGTACTAAAGTACAATTTTGTATTAGAAGTTGTACCACACGACTACATAAATCTGAAGTGGCGGTTAAAATGTGATGATGCCAATTGGCATCATTGGGCGGAGATCGTTAATTAGGTATAAAATTCGAGACGCGTTTGGAGAATCTATATTATTTTCATCTTCGATCGATAAAGAAGCTGTACAAAAACAGAAATTAGCCAATGAAAATTAGAAAATGAAAAAAAATAAAGCTATTACTTATGTACACAAACGTAAAGGGGGATGCACAATTGCCCGGTAACGGCAACGATAAGGTAAACAGAAAAACGATATCAATAAGCATCGATGCACAACTGACCGGTAAGAAAACGATAAGCTGTCGGTAAATTAGAAAACCTATATCAATAAGTAATAATAAATAATTAAAAAAGTGTTAGAAGAATATAAACCAAAGAAGACGAAAAATTGTGAAATCCAGATGAAAATTCTGCTGAACAATGAAGAACCCATTTATCACACGCCCAGAAGGTTGCCAATGCCCGAGAGACTGGTGGTGGAAGAACAAATAGAAGATTGGTTAGAAAATGGAATAATTAGACCCAGCTCATCAGATTTTGCAAGCAATGTAGTCCTAGTAAAGAAAAAAGATGGAGGCTCGAGATTATGCATTGACTATCGGAAGCCGAATAGACAGGTAATTAAAGATCGTTTTCCTTTATCTTTAATCGAGGATGTTTTAGACAAATTGCAAAAGGCACAAGTATTTAGTACAATAGACCTGCGAAATGGATTCTTTCATGTTCCTGTCCAAGAAGAAAGCCGAAAATATACAGCATTTGTGACGCATCACGGCCAGTACGAATTTTGCAAGGTCCCGTTTGGATTCTGTAACAGCCCGGCTGTGTTCCAAAGATTTATCTACCATGTCTTCCGAACATTGATGAACAATGGCACTGCGATACCATACATGGACGACCTGATTATCCCATCCGTAGACGAAGAAGAGGGTATAATAAAATTGAAGGAGGTATTGGAAGTGGCCAGCGAGTATGGATTAGAAATCAAAAAATTTAAGTGTCAAGTGCTACAAAGAACAGTTGAATTTTTAGGGTATGTCATTCAAGCCGGGACAATAAGACCCTTGTAACAAAACGGGATTCAAATTCATAAAAATTAATTTTCATATTTTAAATTCAGATATAATTATAAATTATTATTGCGATAATAACTGATGATTGTTGAAGCAAAACGTCGAAACGGAAGTACACACAGACGCGAGTAAATACGGTTACAGGAGTGTACTTCTACAAAAAGCAGACGACGATAAGTTACATCCAATTTATTATACGAGTTGAAAAACCACCCCCGCTGAAGAAAATTATCACAGCTATGAGCTCGAGGTGCTAGCAATAATTCAAGCTTTAAGGAAATTTCGGATTTATTTACTAGGAAATAAGTTCAAAATAGTCACCGACTGCGACGCTTTTCAGAAAACTATGAATAAGAGAAATTTGATTACAAGAGTAGCCAGGTGGGCGCTACTATTAGAAGAATTTGACTACCAAATAGAGGATCGAGCAGGAAGTAGGATGAAACACGTAGATGCACTAAGTCGATACCCGGTAATGACAATTGAACTAGAGAATATAAGCGCTCAAATTAAAGCTAAACAAGACGAAGACCAATTTATAGAAAGTGTGAAGACTATCTTAAAAACCCAGCCGTACGAAGATTACTTTTTGAAAAACGACGTTTTGTATAAGTATGACGATGGAAGAGAACTATTAGTTATTCCAAGTGGCATGCAGAGCCATATAATCAAGAAAGCGCACGAGAACGGACATTTTGCTACTAAGAAAACGGAAATATTGGTAAGACGCGAATATTACATTCCTAAATTAACAAGAAAAGTAGATAGATGTATTTCCAATTGTGTCAAATGTTTATTGGTAAATAAAAAATTAGGCAAGAAAGAAGGGTTTCTACACCCGATCTGGAAAGAAGACGAACCATTGAGCACCTACCACGTCGATCATTTAGGTCCAATGCCATCAACAAACAAGGATTACAATCACATACTTACGATTGTAGATGCTTTTTCAAAATTTGTGTGGGTGTACCCTACTAAATCGACGACTTCCAAAGAAGTAATATCTAAGTTGGAATCACAAATGAAATGCTTTGGCAATCCAAGAAGAATAATAAGTGATAGAGGTACCGCATTTACTTCAGTCGAGTTTAACGATTACTGTAAAGAAGAAGAAATCGAACATTTATTAATTACTACCGGAGTTCCTCGCGAAAATGGGCAAGCCGAAAGAATTCTTCGAACGATTATACCAGTATAGCGAAATTATCAACCGACGATCCGACGAAGTGGTATAAATTTGTCGGCCAAGTACAACGGATACTAAATTCGACTACCAACGAGCAATCGGCACGACACCGTTCGAATTACTAATGGGTACCACCATGAGAACGAAAGAAGATATTAGAATCAAAGAACTACTGGAGGAAGAGGGGGTAAAAAGCTTTCAAGAAGAACGACAGAAGACCAGAGAAGACGCCAAAAAAGAAATCCTTAAAATTCAGGAAGAAAATAAAAGAGGTTTCAATGAAAATAGAAAAGCCAGCAGCAAATATAAACTGAACGACCTTGTTGCCATAAGATGGACACAGTTTGGTCCAGGGTTAAAATTAAAATTTTTAGGTTCCTTATGTAGTAACTAAGGTGAAATCCGTTACTGGACGTGTTCGGTCTGGCACTTTTTTTGCTTTGAAGCTCCGTCGAACGCATTCTAATAGTTCGATATGAAGCTTTTGCGCCCTCGCAAACGCTGCAGTTCCGTCCATTTCGGAAAAGCTTAAAACACGTAAAATTCTTAGATGAGTGCAGATAAAGTGTTTGAAAAAGTTAAACCCTCCAAATTCAAACGCATCAGAATGCGTTTGACGGAGCTTCAAGCGAAGAAAGTGCCATACCGAACATGACCATTGTAATGCAGTCCACTCCATTTTTGATTTTCTTTTCTGTAATTTATGATTACTAATATGAAGTTGATTACGTTGTCCGATCGTATTTCAATTTAAGTTCCATCATTTGTGGTATAATCGACTTTGCCCGTTCTTCCAAATTTTGATAACACTAGAAAACACGCTATTAATCCGAGGGGATTGAAAACTATCATTAACATACATAGGTAAAAAATTTCAAGCGGCACACGATAAAAATTCATATTGATCGATTTGACCAACACATCCCAAGAACTTTTGCTCCAGGCGAATCGTCGACGTTGCAATCATGATATAAATATATAGTAGCTAGTTTTCTGTACGTCCTCCAAACCTTTGAGTGTTTCTTGACATTATTTGCCTCATGTTAATGTTTTGTAGCCATTTTCACCTGACTACTATATTCATGGCTAGATAAGAATTTGTTAAATTTTAGTTCGTATACGTAATATATTAAAATACCTGGCCGAAATGAATAATATAGTGAAATACGAGGGCTGTATGATAAGCACCTGGCCTAGGCAAGAGATGGCTGCTATTATTTAAATAAAAAGTGGTATTTTTCGTTAATATAGCCCTTCACAACAATACTGCCAAAGTTTCAAGTCGCTCCGTGGGTTAGTTTGTGAATCCCAGCCATTTAAATAGAACAACTTTTGTAAATTTACAACAATGGAAAACATTGAATATCGAGTAATGATAAAATACCTGTCCTTGAAAAAGAAAACAAATGATGAGATTAACACGGAGCTCAGCGAAGGTTATGGAAACCCTGCACCTTCGTTAGCAACCATAAAATATTGGACAACTAAATTCAAACGTGGCCGTACAACCATTTTTGATGAAGATCATCCAGGTCGTCAAAATGAAGTTACCACTTCAGAAATGATTAAAAAAATTCACGATATCGTGATAAACGACCGGATAGTGAAAGTGCGTGAGATTGCTGAGACCATGGGCATCTCAATTGAACGGTTGCAGAATATTTTAACAACCCATTTGGATATGAAAAAGCCTTCCGCAAGATGGGTGCCGTGATTGCTCACAATTGACAACACACACACGTGTGTCAACTTCAAAGGAATGTTTGGCGATATTAAACGCAATAGGAATGATTTTTCGACGGTTCATAACTGTTGACGAAACATGGATTCATGACAGCACGCCAGAGTCCAAAGAACAGTTCAAACAGTGGGTTTCCTGAGGCGAATCTACGGCTAAGGCGGCTTTATCGGCGAACAAAGTCATGGTTACAGTGTTTTGGGATGTACTCAGCATAATTCACGTCGATTACCTTGAAAAAGGCAAAACGATTAATGGAGAGCATTATGTCAACTTATTGGACCGTTGCAACCAAACTGTAAAAGAAAAACGTCCACATTTGGCGAAGAAAAAAATCCTCTTCCATCAAGACAATGCACGCGTTCCCACTTGCGTCGTCGCCATGGCAAAATTCCATGAGTTCGGATACGAATTGCTTCCGGATCTAGCATATTCGCCAGAGTTAGCACCCAGCGATTATTTCCTATTTCCAAATATGAAAAGATGACTCGGCGGAAAAAATTTTGGCTCTACCGATGAGGTTATTACTGAAACGATTACTTATTTTTAAGGGTTGGAGCGATCGTATTTTTTAGAGGGGATACAAAAGATAGAAAAACGTTGGACTAAGTGTATCGAACTGAAAGGTGTTTACGTTGAAAAATAAAATAAATTTTACACATATAAATGTTTTTTTCTTGCCAAGGCCAGGTACTTATCATACAACCCTCGTATATTAAAAAATAATGAACTACATAATATAAGGTTTGTTTCATCGACGAGTTCTCGTTAGTTCTAGAGCTATGCGCATGCTCTTTAACTAAAATCTGTTTCATCAAACGTTAAAATATGAACTGCTAGTTCTACGAACTACTAGTCCGCTGTTTCATCAGCCTAATTGTGTGTTCTAGAACAGTTCAGAATGGTTCAAATCAGTACTTGTTTAGAAGCAAGAACCAGCAAGAACTTGTAGTTCTAGACCACCCATAATATCCCGACTGAAGACGTACTAGTACGAATACTTGTTTTAGCCGCCAATAATGCATAAAAAAATTATTATATTTTATTTATTTTAATAATTAAAAATTATTTTAACTCATTACGCACTTTTGTGCTAAATTATGCACGCATAATTTCCTCATCACTAGAGACATTGTCAATATCATCATTGAAATCATGGAAATCACTGAAATCTGAATCACTCATTTTTTCAACTTAAATGTTTATAATTGAATGTAAATAAATGTACGTTTCTGCATGTTTTGCAACAGCAAATTTAGGTTGGGTTTAATAAAGTTCAAAATAAAACTCGAGTCAATCTGACATCCGAGTTTTCCCGAAAAATTAGGACTAAAACTGTTTCATCAAACTTTTTTCTTACGACTAGTTCTAAAGTAGTTATTGCGGATGCATGCGTATTAGAAAATTCTTAACTAGAATCGGTAGTTCTAGAACTGTTCAATTTGTTCGCGATGAAACAAACCTATAGTCAACAGTAAAAGTTTTCGATTAAATAAAATTGTATTTATTTCTTATAGTTACCTATTTTATAATTTATTTTTATCTTATAAATAATAGTTATCTTCTAAATTTTTATTTAACTAACATAAGAAATCTTTTTTTAAATTTATTTTGACAAATAAATTAAAAAATTGGCTATGTAAACATTGCATAACTTTCCCCATTCAGTTCTAGCGTCACAAATTATTTTTCGGTAAAACAAATGAATAATAATAAAAACACAATATTGTGCGATGAATACTATTTTTTCACACCCAAAAAAATTATAATAATATCCTGCTTAATTACCTTATATAAAAAAGTTCAAAAATACATTTAAAAAAAAATTTTTGAAAAATTTTTTAAATTTATTCGACGTTTTTTGCCGACCCACGAAAAGGGGGTGGGGAAATTTTTTAAATTTAGTTTTGTCAAAAAATTATTTTCCCTAAAAACCTGTTTGAGGCGGCGGGGCGTCGGGGGCGGTTGCCACCTGCCCCCCATCCATAGCCACCACTCCCAGGGTCCTAGCCCTCTCGGTTCCGGAGTTATGGTGTTTGAAGGAAAGTTAACTGCCCTTGCGATGGTCGAAATTTGTGTGACGAATTTGCGTTAACAATTTGTGTGACGAACAATTTTTTTCAGTTAACTGCCCGTGTGATACCCGGAGGTTCGATGACTCGATCGGGTCACTTTTGATATAACCTGAGGGGTTATATCTTCGCTGCCACCAGCTTAATTCTTTTTTAATGTCGGGAAATTAAGCAAAGCCCGAAAGGGGATGATTTAAATACAAGAGGTAGCGGGCTGTAAAGATCTTACCTCGGAAGTCGTTGGGAATAAACAGTTTTCTCTTTCACACTACATTCGCAAAATAAAAATTATTGAATAGAATTTTAATAATTTAATAATAAACAAGTTGGAACGTGCTTCAGCAGCGGTTCCTAGGCTTCTATACATACAACTACTTTTCTGGTGTGAAAATTTGTTGTTATTTTTGGTCGCCATAATTTTATAATGTGATATCAGATAATCCGATAATTCGGAACCGAGAGTTACGAGTACAAACTTAAAAAAGTTGTTATTATCTGGTTATTTTTGATCGCCATCTCGTATAATGTAACATCACATAATCAGATAATCTGCACCAATTAAATTTTTTGCGATTGGTAATTATCATTTACTATATAAGTAATAACAATCAAACTTTTCCATTCTATTAGAAATTTTACTTCTCTGTAATGTATGGTCCTTTTTTTGAGGTGGACCAATCCTCTCCTTTCTCTTTTATTTATAACTTAACTTCACTAACCACATCAATAAAAAATTATTTTTTCACATCAAAGTAAAACAAGTAGTTTATATAGGGAGACCTCTTCGAAAATATCTTTAACTTAGTAAATTTCTTTCGAACATTTGCGTATTTATAAATTGCATTAGCGAATCGAAGCAACGGATTAACAGATTAACGCAATACTATATAGACGAAGTATTTAAAATATAACAACGTATCAGTTGATCAACGTTATGATTGGCTCTGAAACATGCGGACGGACACGAAGCCAGACCATAAGGCTTCTTTCTATACCTTGTATAGAAGCCTAAAAGTAGCGCACTGGCTACCCAGTTCTTAGACCTCTATACACACAGAGTATTTCCAACACGATTTGAAACGCTCTGTATGATTTTGAATTATGCGGACGGACAGACGGACACGGAGCCAGATCATAAGGCTTCTTGTTATACTTTGTATAGAGGCCTAAAACGTATCAACAGATCAACGGATCAACGTATCAACAGATCAACGGATCAACGGATCAACGTATTTAAATTTCCTATATAGGTAAAACACGATTTGAAACGCTCTGTATGATTTTGAATTATGCGGACAGACGGACGGACAGACGGACAGACACGGAGCCAGATCATAAGGCTTCTTGCTATACTTTGTATAGAAGCCTAATAGACAAAAACAAGGTGGAACTCGCTTTAGCGGCAGTTCTTAGGCTTCTATACAGCTACCTTTCTGGTGTGGAACGATTGCGGACGGACAGACAGACGGACAGACGGACGGACAGACGGGCAGACACGGAGCCAGATCATAAGGCTTCTTGCTATACTTTGTATAGAAGCCTAAAAGTACACAGCAGTATCAACAGATCAACTTATCAACAGATCAACGTATCAACGTATTTAAATTTCCTATATAGCTGAAAAATTATGAAAATAAAATATAACTTATATTTGGTGTGCATTGAAAATAGATAATCTGCACTAAATATATTTTTGCGGTTGGTATTTATCATTTACTATATAATCAATAATAAGCAAACTTTTCCATTCCATCCGGAACTTTACTTCTCTGTAATGTACGATCCATTTCTTAAGGTCGATCAATCCTAATCTTTCTCTTTTATTTACAACTTAACTTCACCAATCACATCAAGCCACTGCTGTGGTTACAATAAAACCGGATCAACGTATCAACAGATCAACGTATCAACGGATCAACGTATCAACGTATCAACGTATCATCGTATCAACGTATCAACGTATCATCGTATCAACGTATCATCGTATCAACGTATCAACGTATTTAAATTTCCTATATAGGTGAAAAATTATGTAAATAAAATATAACTTATATTTGGTCTGCATTGAAAAAAAAGTTGTTATTTTTGGTCGCCATATTATTATAAGGTAATATCAGATAATCTGCACTAATTAAATTTTTGCGGTCACAATCACAATTTCGAAGGTTCTGATTAGATTTGAATTATGCGGACAGACAGACGGACAGACGCGGAGCCAGATCATAAGGGTTCTTGCTATACTTTGTATAGAAGCCTAACAAGTAGTTTATATAGGGAGACCTCTTTGAAAATATCTTTAACTTAGTAAATTTCTTTCGAACATTTGCGTATTTGTAAATTGCATTAGCGAATCGAAACAACGGATTAACAGATTAACGCAATACTATATAGACGAAGTATTTACAATATAACAACGTATCAGTTGATCAACGTTATGATTGGCTCTGAAACATGCGGACGGACACGAAGCCAGACCATAAGGCTTCTTTCTATACCTTGTATAGAAGCCTAAATAAGGCTTCTTGTTATATCGTACTTTGTATAGAAGCCTAAAAGTAGCGCACTGGCTACCCAGTTCTTAGACCTCTATACACACAGAGTATTTCCAACACGATTTGAAACGCTCTGTATGATTTTGAATTATGCGGACAGACGGACGGACAGACAGACAGACGGACACGGAGCTAGATCATAAGGCTTCTTGTTATACTTTGTATAGAAGCCTAAAAATGGGCACACAATTTATAATCATTGACTACTTAATTCACGACAAGAACAAAATATAATCAAAATAAAAAGGGAATAAAACAAAATCAAATAAAAACAAAATTAGATGTACAAAATTAATTAATAATTAGAAAATTTACACGATACCTTTTTAATAAATTGAACTCCTTTTTTAATAAATTGAACTCAGTTGGTTAAGCTAACTATTTGGCACTTAAAACACACGTGTAAAATTTGAGACTCGCTTGAGCACTGCCTCTATGAACAATTATATCGATACTGTCTATGAAAATATTTAAGGGGGTATTTATATCCCCCAACCTCCGATCTTTGGCTGGGTGGTCGAAATGGGTGGTCATCACACCACATTGATAGTTGTGTGGGGTGGCTCTTCTTCTCGGAAAGTAACCGACTTGTGTGTCCATCCCTTAATAATTTATGTTTCCGCCATCCCACTGAGTTCAATATATATTTCGCAATGAACTTATTCATTTATTTGCCTAGTTCTAAGGAAATTCAATAACACTGGGGCCTCCTGTAGTTTTGCGGCCACCTTGGAAGGAAAGCAACAAAACTACGGGGTTGACTTGGTCCGCTTAATTGCTTAAGGCTTTATTCTTATGAGTTTGCCTAACCTTAACAAAATATTGAATTTGTATTCATCCAGTAGCGCCTTTCATTATTTCTTTTGATGCTGGCTTGCATCACACGGGACGATTTTAAACTTATGTTACTCCGGGGTGGTCTACTTTTGTCCACCACGGTGAAACTATATTACTGTTACGTACGTTTAAACGGCCTTAAACGTTTAAAGATTTATATTTTAATGTAACGCGCTAGTTGGATGGTTATTTCTTACTTGTCATTATAATAAAAAAAGAAAAGTCTTACGAGCTAAAAAAATTATAAAAAAGAATAAAAATTGTAACTAAAATCTATGGGCAGGGTGCCACACCCGTGCAATACCCGTGCGATAAGAAGCATAGCTTCAAAAAAGTGCTAAAATCAAAATCCATCAAACGACCTTTCAAAATTTATTAATTTTTAAAATTATCCAATATTAACTTTGACGTGCTTTTTTTTCTCTCTCTGTCGTTTAATGTGTGTGCGAGTGCAAAGGGAGAGGGTACGATTAAAAAAAGCATCCGGTTTAGTATGGTAAATGGTGGTCCAAAAGTAATAAACACCGTACTTTTTTTCATTTCGTTCACCATATCCTTAATTTTGAACGGATTTTTACCATTTTTATCTGGCCTCTAAGTTTAGCTGTGATATACGTGCATACCAAATTTCATGACATTGTGTTTAGCGGTTTAAGCTGTGCGATTGATACTAATTTTTTCGCACAGAGTTACACACACACATACATACTGCTATGTACTTTTCTTATGTAAAACCTTTGGTAAAACTTACACACGTCGATTAATTTTGGGTGCCACTTTCAAATGAAAGAAAAATCTCTTATTATAAAAGGCCAAGTCTTTCTTTCTGTCTGTCCCACGGAAATACCCGAAGCAAACCGAACCGAACGCACAACGTATCATCGGATCAACGTATCATCGGATCAACGTATCATCGTATCAACGTATCATCGTATCAACGTATCATCGGATCAACGTATCATCGGATCAACGTATCAAGGGATCAACGTATTTAAATTTCCTATATAGGTGAAAAATTATGTAAATAAAATATAACTTATATTTGGTCTGCATTGAAAAAACAGATCAACGTATCAACGTATTTAAATTTCCTATATCGGTGAAAAATTATGACAGCTATTTCCAAAAAAGCATTATGTGAACTTCCATAATGGATAATGAAAATTTTGAAAATCCTGCTGCAAAGCGACGGCGATTGAATCGTGAGAGAAAAGCACGTACAAGAGCTAATAACACAGAATAACAGCTTCGATCACAGCGACAAGCTGACGCTCGGTCTCATGCGATACGTCGACAACGTGAAACTTTTGAACAAACTCAAGCGTGGCAAGCTGCTGACGCTCGGTCCCATGCGATACGTCAACAACGTGAAACTTTAGAAGAAACTCAAGCGCGGCAAGCTGCTGACGCTCGGTCCCATGCGATACGTCAACAACGTGAAACATTAGAAGAAACTCAAGCGCGGCAAGCTGCTAACGCTCTATCCCATGCGACACGTCAACAACGTGAAACATTAGAAGAAACTCAAGCGCGGCAAGCTGCTAACGCTCTATCCCATGCGACACGTCAACAACGTGAAACATTAGAAGAAACTCAAGCGCGGCAAGCTGCTAACGCTCGATCCCATGCGATACATCGACAGAAAGAAAATCGATACCAAAGTCAAGCAATTCAACTCCAAATAAGAGCATTGAGATTTGATGAATCTCACGTTACTCGACACGATTGTGGAGAAATGAATTCCATCTGTCAGTTCTGCGGCTCCAAGAATTTCGCCAAGGAGCGTCCAGTTGATAAACAATTTAACAACTGCTGTCATAAAGGAAAAGTGAAGATTCCGCAACCGCTCGATCAACATGGGAATCTATTGTTATACTAGATGATACCCCGTCCGAGGACGGGCAGCTAGAAGGACGGGTAGGCAGCCAAGGTCATATGGCTTTTGGATTGCACTGAGAGCTTTCCTTAATCTTCATTCAACTTAAGTTACCTTGGGTAGCTGCCCGTCCTTCTAGCTGCCCGTTCTCGGACGGGGTATCATCTAGTATAAAAATGTAAATGTTGAAGTTTCGCGTGCTAAATTTTACCGGAAAGTTCACCACCTTGTCCCTCTTGTATAGCTCAGCCTAAGGCTCTCTCAGAGTATTGCAGGTAATTGATTAGAATAAGGGATGCAGCTTAATGAATTGAGAAAAATTTTAATTTTGAGTGACTGAAAAATGTTTGTTGTAGTTGAATAAGAATGCTTAAATTAATTTGATCAGATAAAACGATCCACTTTTGTTTTTGAACGACCTTAAATATTCAGAGTACTGACCTGTAATAGTTGAATGATAATAAAAAGATTTGATTAAGTCAAAAATGATTTTATATTCAAAATAAATATCGCATAGCGCAAATTATCAATGTTAACAAAATAAATACAGATAGCTTATCTGTTACCAGAATGTTTACAATAATCAAAATATCAAAATAACGTAGAATGACGATCCACTTCTTTCTTCTTCCTTGAAATGCTTAAATACAATTTAAGTCTTGCCGTTGTCCAAAACGGGTTAAATGTTTTTATAGTAAAATTGTTGCTCGAAGCGTAGAAAATTAAATAATAAAAAATATTTTGTTGCTGAATGTTTATGAAAGTAGGGTAGCCAGAAATTCACCTGCTAAGGTCTTTTTCCTCGCATCCTTTATGTTAAATGCTGAAGGCAAAAAGTTAATAAAAATAATAATTTTGAAATACCTTTAATTTATTTAATCCTGACTCATTAAAAGTCTGCGTAGATAAAACACAATCTTTGGAATGTTTGGTTCCCCATTTTAAATATTACCTAAAATTAAATTGTTTGTAAAATTAATGTAATTGATCGAAAAATGTTTGTTTTTGTTTGGTTTCTCTCCTATGAGCCTTTATTTATTTTTAAATTTTTCTCAACTTGAGATCACCTCCTATTTTTATGTTTTTGCATCCTGTAGCTAAATTAAATTAAAATGTAATTATTGTATTATCAAATAAAATATAATATAGTAAATTAAAATTAAATCTCCCATTTCAAATTTTTATGTAAAAGTAATCTAAATAATTATTTTTGATAAATCATATTTTCCATTTATTGATGATTTTGTTTATCAATCCGTTTTCTTAAATATTTTAAATTTTTATTAACAATTTCTATTCTTTTAAACTTTATCAAAATTTCATATTTCTTATAATCGTTTATTATTGAATTTTCTTTTAAATTTACTTTAAATGTTTTTTAATTAATTATATGTCTTAACATCCCTTCCGCCCTCCTATTTTTATTATTAACAATTTCTATCTTTATGACACTAATCTAAATTTTATCAACTTTTTAAACTTTTACGTACACCGTAAACTTATCTGAAATTTCTATTCTAATTTTGACCATTTTCTTTAGCGTTCTATTTATTCTTCCTTTTAATTTAATTATAATTTTGGATCAAGTGCAGCTTATTGTGACAAATATTTTATTGGATTTCTTCCTTTCATTGTGATGGATTTTCACTTCTATTCTCCGTATTTGAACATTATTTTTCTAATTGCTGATTTTTATCTTCTCTCTAATTGACTATTTAATATTAAATTTTTAAATTTTAATCTTTTCCCCCCATTTTTATTCAATTATAATAATTTAATCAAGGTGCCCTATTTTTCAAACTTTTTCATGCAACTATTGATTATTTCACTACTAAATTCTTCAAATTAATTCATACAACTTTATCATAAATTCATTATCCCCTTTTACTTTATTATTAATAAACTTCCATTAACGTAATCAATCTTCAATTATTTTATAATCATTAATTATTTATTTTTAATTCATCTGCAGCAAATTTTCATTTTTATCCATCTTATGACTTTCGTGTCACCAATTTTTAATTTACCGTCAAACACCATTTTGACCATTAAAGGGAATATTTTATAAACGGTGTTGGGGCCCTCTGAGGCGAGTAGTTTTTGAAGCACAAAATTTTTTTTATATGAAACTTGTAGGGAACTACGTCGATTCCCGAGCTCCAAACGACGTCGTCACCCCAAAAATTATTTTAGGTCGGTAATAAATTAATAGTGGAACATGAAATGAATCGACCAATTCTGGTGCCAGCTTTCCAAATAGTTTTAATTATCGGCACAGCAGAAGCGAAGTTACAGTCAAAAAGTAAATGTTAGACCACTTTAAGACCATCTGACTGGTTCATTTATTTATTACCTACCTAAACTAATCTTTGTGGTGACGACGATGTCCCTTACCTCGAGAAACGATGTAGTCCAGAAACTTTTGTTCGGGTTCTAGGTGGAAAGCAGAGCTAATTATTGCGATTGCCCCTCGCCAAGATTAAAAACACCATAGCGCTAAAACTGCTGTTCCACTTGCGATCACAAACTTTTTGTTGGAGGATCAATTATTGAAGATATGTTTTTTGATGATCATTTAGCACCCTTTAGGGTGCTAAAATCTATATATATCTTGTGACGGCACAATTTTTGAACCCCCACCCCCCCTGAGCATGACGTAATTTATGGACGACCCCAAACTCTAAAAAAACCACGACAGCAAAATTGAAAATATAATAAGTATTGACCAAATGTAAGAATAACGAATCAGATGTCGTTTGGAAAGATCCTGTGGGTAATCACGTATAATTTTTCTACAATATAAAAAATGGAATAAAACCAGAATTTCTTGCTGCAGTGATTGCAGGCAGCGCCGTAGCGAGCTCTTCTGGCACAGAGGCAAATTAGAATATATGCGCCCCCCACCCAAAAGATTCCTAACATTTTGAAAATTTTAAACTATTATTTATTGAGTTTTGTCGAGGTTTAGCGCCCCCATTGCGATGGCTCCTGAGGCAAATCCTCGGTCGCCTCAGCCTTGATACGGCGCTCGCTTAGAGTAATGAAAACATATGGATGCTTATCAGGATCTCATTTAGGCTGCCGGGACCGGGTGGTGTGGGGGGTATGGAATACCACCCAGGTACACTTAATTTATTGGGAATGAAAAATTTTCACTTTTACGTCCCTTGGTATTAAGAAGAACGCGGTACTGAGATAGTTATGAAAAATATCACCTCCCTCCCGGATTACAAACAAAAATTGCAAAAGATTCAACGAAAAATAACAAATTTTGATGGTTCTGAATAATGACAAGTGTACCTGGGGGGTATTCAATACCCCCCCAGACCCCCCGGTCGTGTAATATCAATTTTTATCGTTGGGAACTTCTGAAGATCTTATATAAAATACGCATAGTATGCCAAAATCACCGCTTCCATGGTAGCGTAACGGAATCCCCCCGGCCCCGAAGATTATTTTTATCGGTAGGAATTTTTCTTTTCAATTTAAATATATTTGTATAACTGTCGCGATGATAACGTGATAGTTTCACCGGTTACCCAGTGAGTTCAAGGGAAATGAAAACGAACGCGGGGTTGGAATCAACTTTCCTAAAATCCCCTGTCTTATCATTGGACCAAATTTGAAGAGGAGAAAATTCTCTACAAAACGACTTTGTTTTGTTCACCATCGATAGTCAAGTTTAAATGTACGAAATAATTATTCAGAATATGAATTATTCAAAATATTTTTCAATTGTTCTCTCTGGATTTTATTTTTATTTCATAAATACTTATTAGTATGATGTAGGTAAATTTTGTTAATTTGTTTTATAGAGAATTTTGTACTCTTCAATTTTGATTTAATGATAATTTTCTCTAAAAATGAAGGTAAGCGAGTTATAGGCGAAAAACTACTGTAGTGGATTAAAATCTCTACTTGGGGAAAAGGCCGGCAGGGAATTTTAGAATTCACTCAAATTTGAATATAATATGTCTCAATAAATGGGATATCGGGTTTGTGGACAAAATAAATTAAACAATTGTTTTTAGAGTTTACGTTTCGGCCTCAAAATGAAAGCCATCTTCAGAACTATAATATAAAAAACATAAAACGTGAGAATACATAAACACAAGCATCAGCATAAGACATAGGTACCTTAAAAAACATAGATGGAAATTGTTTACAATAAAATGAAGGGGCCTGCACTGGTGTCACAAGTAAATAAAAATGTTATGTATAATATTAAAATACAGTCAAATTTTCACAATAACATGCATAAACTAAAACAGATAAGAAAACTGATACCGTTGACAGCGATTAGACTGACATACGCACACCACTCAGTTTTAAATTCTATTTAAACTTCACGCATGACATCCGAGGTTGTTCAAGTTATACCACCAATCTTGTCAACGAAATTGTTTAAAATGTTCTTGTACCCACTATTTATATTATTATCTTTTTGAAAATTTTAAACTATTTTTTATTGGGTTTTGTTATGGTTTAAGTTTTCTTTTTGCATTTTAATCAAGTTGGTTATCGAGACACACCAGATCTCCCTCCACCTGATAAAAATAAATAAATTTCAAAAACAATTGAAAATATTAATACGCGAAATTTTTCAATAATTGTTTTAATGGGGCATTTCCATGTGACGTCACGAACACTCGCACGAACAGCTGATCTCTGACGGCTATTACAATTTTCATTTCAAAAATTAAAATTAACTTTTATATTATGCAGTTTGCAATTTTTTCAAAGTGAAACTGAAATGTGTAAATTAATTTACGGACATTACATTACAAATTACAAACATTAAGCAGTATGTAAAATTCCGTTGTCCGAGAACAAAATAATTCATACTCGAGGTCAGGTTTGCGATTCATTCGGGAAAGAAAATAAACTTAACGTACTTACAGTAATAATTTTACACTACACTCTCTACGGTTTATTAATTTATAAAATTTTTACCAATAAAACAGGTAAAAACATAAGATTTATCACAAACTTGTAGAAGGACGCTAACAAACTTTCACGCAATCAGCTGTTCGAATGACGTCACTGTGACGTAGTTCGAAATGCTTAATTGCCTCATCTCACAACACAATTTTTCAAAATAAAAGTATCTAACAGGGTGCACAAGCAAACTTACAGTTTCTCGTCGAAAGTTAGGGTGGTGGCAAGCCAGGTTTTTCTAAAAACGTCCGTCTATTGAAGGTCACGGAAACAATTTTGTAAAAGCACGCCTCAGCCTGCGGCCTCCTCTTGATATTCAATCTTATGTCGTTACATTTCTTATTGCTAAAGTTTAGCATGGGGGACCTACAGTGGCAGTTATATATCAAAATCCGGAGAGGGGGGCGCATTTCTGGAAATATATATTTTTGAAATAACCAAAATTCTTCTTTTTAGAGTGTCGTACCTGATTCCAGGCGCAGGCAATTTCTCCAACGTATTGCTGTGTTCTAAATTACCAGGGCTATGCAAATATCTAAATTTCTTACAAATAATCAAAATTTACATAAAACTTGACCTCGTTAACAAACACAAAGATAAGAAAGATGAACGAATTTAGCAATTTCAGGTATAATGAACCAATTAAGATCTTTAAGTATAAGGGAATGTTTTTAAAGGCTGAAAGATAAATTCAAAAAGGTTTTCATCACCTCAAAATTTCAGTATAAGGGATTGTTTGCCTCAAATATGGTAATATTAATGTGAATGTTATCACAAATATACATAACCTTAATGATAAGGTACAAAAATGAAATTAATTCCATGTACTACAATAATTGTGTAAAACCCATTATGTCAAAACTTGTTAAATAATCTATTCTATCAAATGTTCATAATTTCAAACCAAAAAACTCCAAAAGTGCATATAAAGGTCAATTTCGCTCAATGTGATAAGAAAGTTTGTGATAAACAAAAAAGGTATGGAACTTCGCTAAATGTTGCTCATAAAACTGCTACCGTATTTGTGAGAGGTAGGGGAAACACACGGTTGATCAACTCAACATCGAGGAAACAGCTCCTGAAAGTTTAAACTCAATTAGTACACATAAGACATAAAAAGGTGTGAAACTTCACTTACTGATAACAAAATTTCAACGAAATTGAGGCACAGCGCAGAAATTTGAGACAGTCTTCTTTGAACGCTCGAAATGGCAAGATGTGTGGCTCCATAAAATAAAAATTTTCTAAAAGTGATCGAAATGGATGGACAGGTGTCTCCATCAAATTGACAGTCCACTTTTAGTTCTTGAAGAAGCAAGACGTATACTTCCTGGTTGAAAAGTTTAGTCCAGAACACCCAAATGTGTGATTAACTCGAAGTTTATCTAAAAATAGATAACAAAATTTGCAAATGGCTACCCTTCAGTAAACCAACTACGCCGTCAATGAAATAAAAGTGACTCACCTTTTTATAACTGAAGATTAACATCAACTAATATTTGCTGACACTCCACGAGCACGATTCTCAAAATCAACAGGTGTCAACTGTTAACTCAACTCCGCCTAAAAGCGAAACAGAAGCAAAATTCGTCGGGAGCGCGATCAACAACCGACAAGTTTGTGCATCTCCGAAAAGTGACCGTGAGCTAAAAATTGTGTTTGTGCGCAAAATCCTGTTTACATACAGGATGGATTAAAATTCAGGTATAAGAAACTTTATTATTTACAAAATTTACATTTTGTCTTCAACATTTTACAATAGGACGTGACCAAACATTGGCACTATCCTCGTCATTAATTTAATAAACATTCTTGCTATTATTTAATTTTACAAACAACATTTTACTTATAAACATTTAACACTGCTATTGAAAAGCAGCAGATTTTTGGAATTTATTTCAAAAATCGCCCATAAGAAGGAAGAAGTTGGATACATCGATTTGAATTTTTGTTACAATATTGTCTATTTCTTTAAGATAAAAATTTATCTAAAAACTGTATGCGCATTGCGAATTTATTTAATTACTTTCATGAATATAAAACCATTTTCGATACAAACAATTTTTTATTCGTCAACTTGATTCATTACAGTAAGCATTACCAAACTTAAAGTTCATCAATACAAGCTAATCAGTTCAACTTAATTATCTTGACATCAACAATTTTAGTTTTCAATTCATTTCAACCCACAAGCATCCCTTAATTGAGTTAATTCAATGAACCTACCACACCCAGAGTGGAATCTCTAGACTGAGCTGGACAAAAAAGGGACAAGGATCGTGAATTTCTGAGTAATTTGTACACCCTGAAGAATAAAATTCAATTTTATAAATTTTACTTTCACTTGAAAGTTGGCGCCTAACGAAAACCAGGGTGGTGCAAATTGCTTAAGGAATTACACAGCAGTATGTGTTGTGTGTTTGAAGTATTAGCACACCCATAGGGGACCTGCTGCTTAATGCGGGCTTCAAACCACGGGAAGTATATACACTTAATAACCATAATCTATATATCGTCTGTGTAATTCTAATACCTCGTAAGCCTCAAAAATATGAAAATCGGGTTATGATGTTTTTGGATGCTGTAAGCCACACTCGACCATTTTAGTATTACACTTAGCCCCAAAAAAAATTAGTTTAAGTATTAAAACGGTTTTCTAATACCTCGTTTGCTAAAGTGCATATGCAAAATTAAACAGTTTTTTTTATTTATCTCAGAACTTGCATTTTGGGTATACAAGGTATTAGAATTACACAGACGATATATAAAAATGGATGTACATATGTGTGTATGTATGTTCCTTAGAGACTCCTAAACCGTTTGACCGATCGGAACCAAATTTGGCAGTTATTCATGCGCGTCCCATAGGGACGCGCATGAATGGATTATCGAGATTCCTTAAAGGAAGGCAGGCTACTCAAAATCAATTTAAAAAAACAATAATGAATGCTGTCAAGCTGTCAACGGATCGACAATGCAAATACGCGTGCACGTGCTTTTAGTCCAGTCAAATTACGAAATCTTCAAACATAAAATTATGTAGTTTGGCGATTGTTAAGGATCGATAGGGGGGTGCATTCTGAGCATACATTTCAATTTGAGGGGTTCTCCGAAGGTCAGCTGTACCTCATTTCGCTAAAAACGCGTTTAATTCGATATCTCGAGAACGGTTAGTGTTAGGCAAAAAATTGTAGAGACCTTTTCTCTTCTAAATTAAATTTACTAACTTTTTTATCTAAAACTTTTTTCTGTACTACCAATACCTTCGGAGTTATACCTTACTTTACCGAGCGAAATCCGCGCCATTGTCACAATATCATCGACATCAGTGGGTATTCAGTACTTTTTTTGCCTTTCGGAAGTAATAAGTTGAAAAATATTGATGTTAAAAAAAAAGTTTCAGATGAAAAAGTTAGTAAATTTAATTTAGAAGAGAAAAGGTCTCTACAATTTTTTGCCTAACACTAACCGTTCTCGAGATATCGAATTAAACGCGTTTTTAGCGAAATGAGGTACAGCTGACCTTCGGAGAACCCCTCAAATTGGAATTTATGTTCAGAATCCACCCCCCTATCAATCCCTAATAATCTCCAAACTACATAATTTTATGTTTGATAAACCCATTTTGAGCCGTAATTTGACTGGACTACACCCCCTTCCACTTCCCGACCTCAGATCGCCCGTAAATTATTTTTCCTTTCATTTTTGTTATATTCTCTTCCTTTTCCAATGGGTTTCATCCTACTGCTATTTTTGTTCACTTTTTATCATTTTCAAAGGCTTCTGCACTGGTCTATTAGGCGAATACCGTAAATATCCTTCCCAATATTTGTGTACATACAGCTACGTCCATATAATTAAGAACAACCTTGCAAATTTTTGCAAATTTAAGGTAAGGGTAATAAAAATGTAGTTAGTTGAGGAAGTAATAAATAATACAAAAGGGTTTCTTTAAAAGGTTGTTTGTCGTTCCGATATTTACCTAAGAAAGTGTAAAAATATGTTAGTTTAATAACATTTTCCCAAAAATTTTAAAACGGTCATAAAACATCTGTAGTCTTAAAAATTCAATATAAAGAGCAGATTTGAAAATAAAACTCTTTGTAGTGCAAAAGTACTTCTCTATTCAGTTTGTAAAATTAATTTGTGAAATTTCTGTGTGAAAATGGGAAAAAACAAGACGTGTAATCCTACTATGAGGAAAATTTTGGGAGTGCGACAAAAAATCGTATCAACAAATAGCACGTGAGCTAAATATATCAAAAATGATGGTTTTTAATGCCATCAAGCATTATAAACAATATGGAACAACAGAAAATGTTTCAAGAAATCCTAAGCCAAGAAACACAACGGAAAGAGAAGATTCTTTAATAGTTCGAGAGTCTAAAAAATTTCCGCACAAATCTGCGAGAGATATTAGAAAATTAATCCAATTGATGCAGTAATAAAAAATAAAGGACATTCTACCAAGTACTAATTTATTATAAAAATAAAAAAATGATTTTCATAAATAAAGAAATAATTTTTTTAAATCACAAACCTGTCGTTCTTAATTATGTGAACCCTTACAAATAAAGCTGTTTATGACTGTTTACAAATTTTTAGGTAACCTTGATGAGTGGACCATCTATTTACACAGTTTAAAGGCGGTGCGACACTTGTGTAAATTTGCGTGTAAATTTCTACACCGCCACCGTGTCAAACACGTAAATTTGCGTGTAGATTTTGTTGCAAATCTGCTAGCAAATGCTTTTGCGAGTGTGTTTGCCACTTGTGTAAAAATTTACACGTAAATTTACAATTTGCACATGCGCGTTCTGGTCAATTGAAAATTCGATTGGTAAGTGGCTATAAGAAGTTTGTATGTCTTGGTCGCCTTGTGTTGTTTAATACTAGAAGAAACGTGATAATGGATTCAAATTGGCAGTTAATCCATTAATACCCAAGGGTCGAAAATAAAACTAATTTTATGTTTTTACTGCATTTTATTACTTATCATGTACTCAATAAGAAATTTATAAAGTTAAAAAAAATTATGCATTTGTAGTATTTTTACACAATAATGTTGCATAAAAATATTTATTATTGGTAGAACACGGATTTGTCAACCCGAATTTCAAAATTACCTAGAGATTCTGAAAGCTGACGGTTTATATATTATAATAAAAAAAAATTTTGCCGTAAATTTGGAAGTTTTTGAATAAATCGACGTTGAAGTTTGAAAAATTATGTAAGTGACGCGCATAAGGAATCTCATGTAACCTGTATGAAATTTCATAAATTCATAATCATAAATATGCAAAAATTAAATTTTGTGATTATATAGACATATTTCATAAAAAACATAATTACTGTTCTGTTGAGAATAAATTGTAGCAGCTGTAAAGTAATTTTGTTCAATAACAAAATAAAAAATTAATTATTTTAAAAATGTTGCGTATACGCAACGTTGGGGATTACTGGGTTAATGCCAATTCAAACTTTTACCAACTGACAAAAACACAACACAAGAAAAAATGGACCACACCTTCGAATATTCTTCTGCGCAATTTTACACGCACAACTTGCGAGAAAATATAGAAATATTCCTACAAAATATTTACACGTAAATCTACACGCAAATTTACGCGTTTGACACTTGTGTAAATTTACACGTAAATCTACACGCAAATTTACACAAGTGTCACACCGCCTTAAGTAAAGTATTGGTTAAAGGAAACACTTGCCAAATAATTTCTTTGTATTGTTGACGTAAACAAGTTTTCTTTACATATTATTTAAACTTCTTGGGTCGTTCTTAATTATGTCGACGTAGCTGTAGAACTTGGAATTCCAAAGATTTCCTAGAAAATCTAGGATTTCCAAATAAATGCATATTTTCTCCTTAACTATGGGGCCTTTTTTAAAGATCACTCGGAATGAAAATATAAATATTCAAGCTTTTCCATGGCCGTTGATCGGAGGGAGCTTCTTACCATAATTCTCTTTGTTGAGAACAACGAAATTTGTTTGGCCCAAAATCCACCTCAGTCGAACTTTCTAATTCAATAACCTCTCACTAAACTTCCATGTTTTTAAAAGCACAATTTCATTCCCCACGTTTCAGATTGCAATTCTAATACAAAAAAATATTGAATTTTAATAAAACATGAAATTGAAAATAATTGCTATATCTAAACCAAATGTATTTCTTACAGAAAAACCAGCACCATTCGTCAACACATCATAATAAATAATAATAACCCAAGTAAAACATTTTATTTGCCGAATTTGCACAAATTCACATTATGACCTTAAATACATATTTTATTAAAATAACAAATAAGTAATTTACACCCATATAATGAGTGTTAAACAGTTTAAAACCCCAACATTAAATTCCGATAAATAGTAATAATTTACATTACAACAAAATTTTATGTTCAATTTGTTTTAGTTACTTCTTCAATACATTGTATCGATTGGTAACTTACCAGTACAAAACTTCACTTTTTCTAAAAATCAAAATTGTCAATGTGAAAAATATTTAACACTGCTTTTTATTTGTCATAAAATTGGATAAAACTTGTGAAACAATCAATAAAAAAAATTAAAACCAATAATCAAGTTTTTCTAAATCGGAACAATTTCTTTGCCAAAAATTAAGTTCAAAATAAATTTGCCTATTAAAATGAAATACTACAGTTTAAGATTTCCTTTTTTTTAGTTTAATTGATAGTTTGATGATTCTAGAACCAAACAAAGATATATAGCTAAAATTCATCTTCTTGTCTGATACATTAAAAAATATATTTCGGGTGTAAAATTATATACGTAAATCGTTGACTGTAGAATTAATTTCAGTTCACAATGTAACAATACCGGATCATTGATAAATTTTTATTAATTCCCTTAAGGAGTTGTTCAAACCCAATTGGTTTTAGTAATTTTATTCCATTACAACGTTCAAAATTTATTAACCATATCAAAGATATCAAATATGATTCTGATTAGTTTAAGCTAAAAAATAGTATTAAAATTTAATTAATCAACGAAACAAATAAATTAAATTTTGGATGAAAATAAATGTGTCTATAAAAGTTTGTTATTATTTAACATAATTGTTTTAATCACAAAATTTTGTTTGGGTTAACTTGGATAAAAAAGGAGAATTATTAAGGCGTTTAAAATTAAAAAGGTAGAAACAATACTATTACTTGACGAATGAAACATGAAAATCTGACAATGGAAACTTTTTTAATATTCCCTGATATGTTTGGTATTTCGTATGAACGAGGCGAAGTTGTGTTTACGTTTTATAATTATTATAATTAATTACCCACAAGGATTTTTAACTTGTTTAAGGAACTTACAAAATAATTTAGATTTTCCACGGCTAATACGGCTTTCGAAGTTGGAAATTTCCTGTCCTTATAGTACAACTACAATCAAAGTACAATAATGTTCTCCCGACTACTATTATCTTGTTATAACTTTGTACTAATAAGAAAATACTGAGTAGTAAGAGGTAACAATGAAGAAATACACAACTTCTAGATTTAATTTACCTAAACTTTTTACAACTTCAACAACAACTAAAACTTTTATAAAAAACTTTGAAAACGACTTCAGTAAAAAGAGCATAAATTACATATCATATGAAAAAAATGTATGGAATATTCAATTATTAAAATTAATTATTTATACAGTCCGTTCAATATCCTATTAAAAATAGCTTACAACGACATTTGTTTTAAAGACAAAAGAAACGAATCACTAGGTCTAGTTCAATCGGTTACATGACATTTTCAGATCACAAATTTCCCTCCTTCCCTCATTTCCACAAATGCAAAATTTTTTTTCTCATTTTTTCGTTCAGTTTCATAATTTTTAAAATTACTACATTTGAAAGCAAAGAATCACGAATAAAATGAAAAATAGGAAATATTATGTTGAAGTTACTTTGAGATAATTATTACGAATAATTATTCATTCGACATTCACATAAATTTATTATCACCTTGCATATATTATAATAAACGCATATAATTGATGAAAATCCGAATTTAAAAATTACAAAAACTTTAGAAAAAAAATTTAAGTTCCATCGCATCTTGTTGAAATTCTGCTCGTCCCATTTACGTGAATATAAATGTTGTAACTCCGCGTATATTTTTTAAATTAAATTTTAACAAATCACAAACCCGAAAAGTAAATTAATGAATTGATTTAATTTTTTTCATGTTTAATGAAATTTTTAACATTTCCTATGCAATATTCCATCATCAAAAACCGGTTTTCAATAAATAAAGAGTGAATTTTATTAATAAAATAAAAATTAAACCTAACCCAGTATATAAACCCGAGTATCGTTTAACTTAAAAATTTACAATACACAACACTATTTATATTTTGATAATACGCTATTTTTAACTACAGCAACACTGAACTGCAGTTTATACCATTATTATTATCAAACTACAATTTATAAAAAGCAAAAATTTAGAAAATTTAAACACAATTTCATAAAATTTATCAAGCAGGGTATATGAAGATAGTGATAAAATAAAATCTTAAAACAATTTTGTTTGGGCCTAAAATTTTGCAGTATTAGAATATTGCAATTACGAAATTAAATTTGTTCAATTTTTAACGTATTTGGCAAAATATCAAAAGTAAAATACAAGATGACAAATTATTGGGAATATCCCGATTAAGAAAAATGGATAATAAGCAACAGACAATATGTATTCTATTAAATTGAATTAAAAACCCATATAAAATTATACAAAAGTGAATTCAAAATTTGTTAAAACATTACAGAAAAATGGTCAGCAGTGTTAAACATTTTTTTTAACAAGTAGTGGGTTATAAATAAGTTATCAACACCAAACAAATCACTTGGTAAAACTTCTTAGTTTCATCTACTATATTCAAATCAGTAAAATATGTCATCAAAGAATTTAATGTTGGGGTTTTAAAATGTCGCAAATATCACAGTTGACAATTTAAAATATCCATCTAATTATGTTGTTTATATTTTATTTTTTTCAATTGTTCCAAATTTGTTTTCCATATACAATTTTAATGGCCTAGAATATGTAAAAAACTGGTTAAAAAATAAAGTTTTTAAAGCTATTAAAAAATTTTTATGCAAAGAAAAGTATTTAAGGCGAAGTTGGAAGCAGAGAAAGGATTTTAAGAGAAGTAGATATGGTTACAGTGTTGTAGCCGAAGAAAATCAAGCGACTCCCAATTTTAAGTAGAGGATTAAGCACAAAGTAATTTAGTTTAAGTATTACAGAAGATTAAGAAAAAAAAGCACAAGAAAGATTTTTAATGTTTTAAAACTTACCGAAAATTTTCCTGAAATGGTGGCAAATGTGGTGAAAATGTTGTCGTTGCATGTTGACCTACAAAAATAAAAAAGTTATTACACATTAACAGAAAACTGTGCTTCTATTGTATTTCCAAATTAGATAAAATTTGATTATTGTAATCAACGATGAAATTGATCTTGAAATACATCAAAAATGAGTTTAGTTTGATTAATTAGCCTTAGAATAACTAATTGATTTTAATTTGAAACCATATACTCATAGACTCCTCTTGTTTTAATGTCATTTTCTGAAGATGGCAATACACCGCAATGAATCAGCATGAAGCATTTGCTTTGTCAACAAAGATACACCCTTTGCCCATAATATTAATCACGCCAGTCAATTTGTTGGCTGAGTTTTTTTATAATTTCTAGTCCAAAATCATTTTTAACCAAAATTATTGTCCAGGGCTTGTAGGTTTCGACTCAGAAAAGAATATTGGTCCCAATATGTTTAAGGCATTGCTGAATAAAATACTAAAACTCCCATGACCTCAAAATCTGGGTTCATTGATTTTCTGTCTTTGTAAGTCCTTATAGAAAACGAGATTATGATGAACAAAGTTTACGAAACAGTTGGTATTAGAACGTTTATTTTAATACGATCACATAATATACGGTCTTCTGAATTTTGTCTGGCTCCAAACTTAAAATTTTAAGCAGAATGAACCCGGAGTTTTGGTCTTGGGAGCTTTCATCTAAAATACGCCTGAGCTATTACAATGACGAGATTACTAATTTGTTAAGATAAAATATGAACTCACAAATTGGTTTCGCACAACTAATTCACCCCGGTAAAAATGATATTGTAAATAATCAGCAAGAATTCTGTCCCGGTCGGTCAACAGCTAAAAATCTGATATAGTTTGTTACATATTTATACTCTTTAATAAATCTTGCGAATGTTATCCGAAGACTTCTCTTATGATGGTGGACTACGAAATTGTAATACCAAATCGTTGGAATATAGAAGATTGGTCTCTGACGTATGCTTTGCCTATCGTATGTTTAATGATGGAATGAATTGTGAATTCTTTTTCTTCCAAATATGTGTTCAAACGTATCGGACCAGACTAAAGAGTACTTTTTGATTTCTATACAACGAACTACGGACTTAATAGTCCAGTGACAAGAATATGCTGGATATTCAAAACCAATATAATGTGGATAATTAACATCCTGAATTGTTTGATATAATTAAAATTAAATCATGATTAAAATGATAGATCAACTTTTATATTTTGTTTGTACAAATATTAATGCTTCGAATGGGTAAAAAGGTTAATCACAAACCAAACTAATTGACTAGATTTTTTTTACTTCATTATATCATCAGTAAAGGCTGCAATAATTATTTTGTTATTCTGAATTGAGTGATATAAATTTAATTAATTTGACTACGAAAGAAGTACTTCGGAGGGGAAGAGATGGACAAAAAATAAATAAAACCAAACATAAATATTTTACCTTCAGCATTTGGTGATGTGGAGTAGAGGAATTGTTACATTCTTTTAAATCAGTTTTTGACAAAAATTCTGGTTCTACCACCTAAACAGAAACAAAATGTTAAAAACAAAATAAATTTAAATTTTCATGCAGTTGAGGAGTTTTTGATTCCTACGTGAAAAGAAAAGTAAAATTCTTTTCGGGGTAGATTTATTGACAAGGTATTTTATAAAATCTGCTCAAAATGATGGAGGAAGTTCAAAGTTTAATGAAACATTGTTAAACATAAATATGAACTTGAAGTGCAATTTCAAGGCGGTGTGACACTTGTGTAAATTTTGTTGTATATTTGCCTGTAAATTTACGTGTAAATTTTTACACAAGTGTCAAACACCTAAATTTGCTTGTAAATTTTGTTGCAAATCTGCTAGCAAATTTTTTTGTGAGTGTGTTTGCCACTTGTGTAAAATTTTGCTGGTAAATTTAGAATTTGCGCACGCGCTTTTTAGTATGGGCGACCCTGCTTTTGATATTCATTTATTAAAATTCTAATTTTCTCTTGCGTTCACGTCATTATAATATTCAAAAATCAACAATTAAAGAACGAATTAGGAAATATAAAACATAACCAAACTTTTACCAACATTCAACTTTGAAATAATACCAACGTCAACATTCTTGTGCGCAATTTTACACGCAGGTTTAGCTAAAAAATATAGAAATATTCCTACAAAAAATTTACAACAAAATTTGCTAACAAATTTACGCGTTTAACACTTTTGTAAATTTACATGCAAATTTACACTAGTGTCACAACGCCTTTCGTATAAAATGGCCACCATAAGCAATGAACGCTTCTACCACAAGCGTCCATTTTGAAAATTGAAACCAATAAAAAGATAAAATCGAAAATTCCAAAATATCAACTTAAATTATTACATGCCATATTTTTGTTACAAATGTTTTCCACATTTTTGTTGTATTTCTCCTACGTAATTTATTAAATAAGCACTTGGAGGGGGGGGGGGGTTAAACAAAAGAAATTAAATAAAGCAAAAAAATTAAACGCTAAAATGAATTTACCTTCAGCAGTTGGTGATGCAGGGTCGAGGCATTGTTGTATTCTTTTAAATCAGTTTTTGACAACCATTCCGATTCCACCTCCTAAATAGAAATAACATGTTCAAAACATAAATTAAACTTTTCATGCGGTTTGATTCCTTCGTGAGAAGAAAAGATTCGGGACAAATTTATCGAGAAGGATATTTATTAAAATCTACTAAAACTAATGGGGAAGTTCAAAGTTTAATGAAATTGTTAAAAATAAACTAAGTTTACTCTTATTCTTATCTTAAATGGCCGCCATAAGCAAAGGACGCTTACCGCAAGCGTTCATTTTGAAAATTGAAACCATAAAAAATAAAATCGAAAATTTAAAAATATCAGCCTAAATTACATTCCGTGTTGTGCTCTAATAATTATTATTTCCAATATTTTATCCCATTTCTACAACTTAATGTACGTAAAAATTCGAAGTACCTAGGTAACTTTTTAAAGAATTAAGCTCCGAACATTTCTCACTATTAAAATACCATTTGGCGTCTCAAAATTAATCAAATTAATTAAAAAAGTAACTCACCATATTTGTGCACATACCTAATTTACAACAAATTGTTAAAATTTTACTAGATTAATTTATTTATGTTTTTAATAAAATCAATATAATGAGGCGGTTGATCACCGCACGCCCGCATCGATTGCCACATGACGCCTGAATGTTTAACGGTTCCCAGGATGACGTCACCCAGCTTCGCGTTTATTGAACACAGCCGTTGCGACCAACGATCGCAGCCACTTCCGACGTTGAAAATTTGAAATGATTTTTTATTTATTCGAAATTATTTTCTACGTCTTTGTTTACCATATTAAGGCAATTCTATAGGTACTAATAAAGTAAAAAAAAAGATCACAAGGTTTCTAGAACTCGCATTATTGTCGACCGATTTTGTGTTTTTAATAAAATTGTTGTAAAAAAACAAAATTCGTGTCATTCGCTTAAGCCCTAATAATTTTCATATGAGCCTTAAAGATCGAAAAAATTATTCGCGAAAATACACTTTTGAAAATTGAAACCATAAAAAATAAAATCGAAAATTTAAAAATATCAGCCTAAATTACATTCCGTGTTGTGCTCTAATAATTATTATTTCCAATATTTTATCCCATTTCTACAACTTAATGTACGTAAAAATTCGAAGTAGGTAACTTTTTAAAGAATTAAGCTCCGAACATTTCTCACTTTTAAAATACCATTTGGCGTCTCAAAATTAATTAAAAAAGTAACTCACCATATTTGTGCACATAATTTACAACAAATTGTTAAAATTTTACTAGATTAATTTATTTATGTTTTTAATAAAATCAATATAATGAGGCGGTTGATCACCGCACGCCCGCATCGATTGCCACATGACACCTGAATGTTTAACGGATCCCAGGATGACGTCACCTTGCTTCGCGTTTGTTGAACACAACCGCGACCAACGATCGCACCCACTTTCGACGTTGAAAATTTGAAATGATTTTTTATTTATTCGAAATTATTTTCTACGTCTTTGTTTACCATATTAAGGCAATTCTATAGGTACTAATAAAGTAAAAAAAAAGATCACAAGGTTTCTAGAACTCGCATTATTGTCGACCGATTTTGTGTTTTTAATAAAATTGTTGTAAAAAAACAAAATTCGTGTCATTCGCTTAAGCCCTAATAATTTTCATATGAGCCTTAAAGATCGAAAAAATTATTCGCGAAAATACAATTTTGAAAATTGAAACCATAAAAAATAAAATCGAAAATTTAAAAATATCAGCCTAAATTACATTCCGTGTTGTGCTCTAATAATTATTATTTCCAATATTTTATCCCATTTCTACAACTTAATGTACGTAAAAATTCGAAGTAGGTAACTTTTTAAAGAATTAAGCTCCGAACATTTCTCACTTTTAAAATACCATTTGGCGTCTCAAAATTAATTAAAAAAGTAACTCACCATATTTGTGCACATAATTTACAACAAATTGTTAAAATTTTACTAGATTAATTTATTTATGTTTTTAATAAAATCAATATAATGAGGCGGTTGATCACCGCACGCCCGCATCGATTGCCACATGACACCTGAATGTTTAACGGATCCCAGGATGACGTCACCTTGCTTCGCGTTTGTTGAACACAACCGCGACCAACGATCGCACCCACTTTCGACGTTGAAAATTTGAAATGATTTTTTATTTATTCGAAATTATTTTCTACGTCTTTGTTTACCATATTAAGGCAATTCTATAGGTACTAATAAAGTAAAAAAAAAGATCACAAGGTTTCTAGAACTCGCATTATTGTCGACCGATTTTGTGTTTTTAATAAAATTGTTGTAAAAAAACAAAATTCGTGTCATTCGCTTAAGCCCTAATAATTTTCATATGAGCCTTAAAGATCGAAAAAATTATTCGCGAAAATACAATTTTGAAAATTGAAACCATAAAAAATAAAATCGAAAATTTAAAAATATCAGCCTAAATTACATTCCGTGTTGTGCTCTAATAATTATTATTTCCAATATTTTATCCCATTTCTACAACTTAATGTACGTAAAAATTCGAAGTAGGTAACTTTTTAAAGAATTAAGCTCCGAACATTTCTCACTTTTAAAATACCATTTGGCGTCTCAAAATTAATTAAAAAAGTAACTCACCATATTTGTGCACATAATTTACAACAAATTGTTAAAATTTTACTAGATTAATTTATTTATGTTTTTAATAAAATCAATATAATGAGGCGGTTGATCACCGCACGCCCGCATCGATTGCCACATGACACCTGAATGTTTAACGGATCCCAGGATGACGTCACCTTGCTTCGCGTTTGTTGAACACAACCGCGACCAACGATCGCACCCACTTTCGACGTTGAAAATTTGAAATGATTTTTTATTTATTCGAAATTATTTTCTACGTCTTTGTTTACCATATTAAGGCAATTCTATAGGTACTAATAAAGTAAAAAAAAAGATCACAAGGTTTCTAGAACTCGCATTATTGTCGACCGATTTTGTGTTTTTAATAAAATTGTTGTAAAAAAACAAAATTCGTGTCATTCGCTTAAGCCCTAATAATTTTCATATGAGCCTTAAAGATCGAAAAAATTATTCGCGAAAATACAATTTTGAAAATTGAAATCATAAAAAATAAAATCGAAAATTTAAAAATATCAGCCTAAATTACATTCCGTGTTGTGCTCTAATAATTATTATTTCCAATATTTTATCCCATTTCTACAACTTAATGTACGTAAAAATTCGAAGTAGGTAACTTTTTAAAGAATTAAGCTCCGAACATTTCTCACTTTTAAAATACCATTTGGCGTCTCAAAATTAATTAAAAAAGTAACTCACCATATTTGTGCACATAATTTACAACAAATTGTTAAAATTTTACTAGATTAATTTATTTATGTTTTTAATAAAATCAATATAATGAGGCGGTTGATCACCGCACGCCCGCATCGATTGCCACATGACACCTGAATGTTTAACGGATCCCAGGATGACGTCACCTTGCTTCGCGTTTGTTGAACACAACCGCGACCAACGATCGCACCCACTTTCGACGTTGAAAATTTGAAATGATTTTTTATTTATTCGAAATTATTTTCTACGTCTTTGTTTACCATATTAAGGCAATTCTATAGGTACTAATAAAGTAAAAAAAAAGATCACAAGGTTTCTAGAACTCGCATTATTGTCGACCGATTTTGTGTTTTTAATAAAATTGTTGTAAAAAAACAAAATTCGTGTCATTCGCTTAAGCCCTAATAATTTTCATATGAGCCTTAAAGATCGAAAAAATTATTCGCGAAAATACAATTTTGAAAATTGAAACCATAAAAAATAAAATCGAAAATTTAAAAATATCAGCCTAAATTACATTCCGTGTTGTGCTCTAATAATTATTATTTCCAATATTTTATCCCATTTCTACAACTTAATGTACGTAAAAATTCGAAGTAGGTAACTTTTTAAAGAATTAAGCTCCGAACATTTCTCACTTTTAAAATACCATTTGGCGTCTCAAAATTAATTAAAAAAGTAACTCACCATATTTGTGCACATAATTTACAACAAATTGTTAAAATTTTACTAGATTAATTTATTTATGTTTTTAATAAAATCAATATAATGAGGCGGTTGATCACCGCACGCCCGCATCGATTGCCACATGACACCTGAATGTTTAACGGATCCCAGGATGACGTCACCTTGCTTCGCGTTTGTTGAACACAACCGCGACCAACGATCGCACCCACTTTCGACGTTGAAAATTTGAAATGATTTTTTATTTATTCGAAATTATTTTCTACGTCTTTGTTTACCATATTAAGGCAATTCTATAGGTACTAATAAAGTAAAAAAAAAGATCACAAGGTTTCTAGAACTCGCATTATTGTCGACCGATTTTGTGTTTTTAATAAAATTGTTGTAAAAAAACAAAATTCGTGTCATTCGCTTAAGCCCTAATAATTTTCATATGAGCCTTAAAGATCGAAAAAATTATTCGCGAAAATACAATTTTGAAAATTGAAACCATAAAAAATAAAATCGAAAATTTAAAAATATCAGCCTAAATTACATTCCGTGTTGTGCTCTAATAATTATTATTTCCAATATTTTATCCCATTTCTACAACTTAATGTACGTAAAAATTCGAAGTAGGTAACTTTTTAAAGAATTAAGCTCCGAACATTTCTCACTTTTAAAATACCATTTGGCGTCTCAAAATTAATTAAAAAAGTAACTCACCATATTTGTGCACATAATTTACAACAAATTGTTAAAATTTTACTAGATTAATTTATTTATGTTTTTAATAAAATCAATATAATGAGGCGGTTGATCACCGCACGCCCGCATCGATTGCCACATGACACCTGAATGTTTAACGGATCCCAGGATGACGTCACCTTGCTTCGCGTTTGTTGAACACAACCGCGACCAACGATCGCACCCACTTTCGACGTTGAAAATTTGAAATGATTTTTTATTTATTCGAAATTATTTTCTACGTCTTTGTTTACCATATTAAGGCAATTCTATAGGTACTAATAAAGTAAAAAAAAAGATCACAAGGTTTCTAGAACTCGCATTATTGTCGACCGATTTTGTGTTTTTAATAAAATTGTTGTAAAAAAACAAAATTCGTGTCATTCGCTTAAGCCCTAATAATTTTCATATGAGCCTTAAAGATCGAAAAAATTATTCGCGAAAATACAATTTTGAAAATTGAAACCATAAAAAATAAAATCGAAAATTTAAAAATATCAGCCTAAATTACATTCCGTGTTGTGCTCTAATAATTATTATTTCCAATATTTTATCCCATTTCTACAACTTAATGTACGTAAAAATTCGAAGTAGGTAACTTTTTAAAGAATTAAGCTCCGAACATTTCTCACTTTTAAAATACCATTTGGCGTCTCAAAATTAATTAAAAAAGTAACTCACCATATTTGTGCACATAATTTACAACAAATTGTTAAAATTTTACTAGATTAATTTATTTATGTTTTTAATAAAATCAATATAATGAGGCGGTTGATCACCGCACGCCCGCATCGATTGCCACATGACACCTGAATGTTTAACGGATCCCAGGATGACGTCACCTTGCTTCGCGTTTGTTGAACACAACCGCGACCAACGATCGCACCCACTTTCGACGTTGAAAATTTGAAATGATTTTTTATTTATTCGAAATTATTTTCTACGTCTTTGTTTACCATATTAAGGCAATTCTATAGGTACTAATAAAGTAAAAAAAAAGATCACAAGGTTTCTAGAACTCGCATTATTGTCGACCGATTTTGTGTTTTTAATAAAATTGTTGTAAAAAAACAAAATTCGTGTCATTCGCTTAAGCCCTAATAATTTTCATATGAGCCTTAAAGATCGAAAAAATTATTCGCGAAAATACAATTTTGAAAATTGAAACCATAAAAAATAAAATCGAAAATTTAAAAATATCAGCCTAAATTACATTCCGTGTTGTGCTCTAATAATTATTATTTCCAATATTTTATCCCATTTCTACAACTTAATGTACGTAAAAATTCGAAGTAGGTAACTTTTTAAAGAATTAAGCTCCGAACATTTCTCACTTTTAAAATACCATTTGGCGTCTCAAAATTAATTAAAAAAGTAACTCACCATATTTGTGCACATAATTTACAACAAATTGTTAAAATTTTACTAGATTAATTTATTTATGTTTTTAATAAAATCAATATAATGAGGCGGTTGATCACCGCACGCCCGCATCGATTGCCACATGACACCTGAATGTTTAACGGATCCCAGGATGACGTCACCTTGCTTCGCGTTTGTTGAACACAACCGCGACCAACGATCGCACCCACTTTCGACGTTGAAAATTTGAAATGATTTTTTATTTATTCGAAATTATTTTCTACGTCTTTGTTTACCATATTAAGGCAATTCTATAGGTACTAATAAAGTAAAAAAAAAGATCACAAGGTTTCTAGAACTCGCATTATTGTCGACCGATTTTGTGTTTTTAATAAAATTGTTGTAAAAAAACAAAATTCGTGTCATTCGCTTAAGCCCTAATAATTTTCATATGAGCCTTAAAGATCGAAAAAATTATTCGCGAAAATACAATTTTGAAAATTGAAATCATAAAAAATAAAATCGAAAATTTAAAAATATCAGCCTAAATTACATTCCGTGTTGTGCTCTAATAATTATTATTTCCAATATTTTATCCCATTTCTACAACTTAATGTACGTAAAAATTCGAAGTAGGTAACTTTTTAAAGAATTAAGCTCCGAACATTTCTCACTTTTAAAATACCATTTGGCGTCTCAAAATTAATTAAAAAAGTAACTCACCATATTTGTGCACATAATTTACAACAAATTGTTAAAATTTTACTAGATTAATTTATTTATGTTTTTAATAAAATCAATATAATGAGGCGGTTGATCACCGCACGCCCGCATCGATTGCCACATGACACCTGAATGTTTAACGGATCCCAGGATGACGTCACCTTGCTTCGCGTTTGTTGAACACAACCGCGACCAACGATCGCACCCACTTTCGACGTTGAAAATTTGAAATGATTTTTTATTTATTCGAAATTATTTTCTACGTCTTTGTTTACCATATTAAGGCAATTCTATAGGTACTAATAAAGTAAAAAAAAAGATCACAAGGTTTCTAGAACTCGCATTATTGTCGACCGATTTTGTGTTTTTAATAAAATTGTTGTAAAAAAACAAAATTCGTGTCATTCGCTTAAGCCCTAATAATTTTCATATGAGCCTTAAAGATCGAAAAAATTATTCGCGAAAATACAATTTTGAAAATTGAAACCATAAAAAATAAAATCGAAAATTTAAAAATATCAGCCTAAATTACATTCCGTGTTGTGCTCTAATAATTATTATTTCCAATATTTTATCCCATTTCTACAACTTAATGTACGTAAAAATTCGAAGTAGGTAACTTTTTAAAGAATTAAGCTCCGAACATTTCTCACTTTTAAAATACCATTTGGCGTCTCAAAATTAATTAAAAAAGTAACTCACCATATTTGTGCACATAATTTACAACAAATTGTTAAAATTTTACTAGATTAATTTATTTATGTTTTTAATAAAATCAATATAATGAGGCGGTTGATCACCGCACGCCCGCATCGATTGCCACATGACACCTGAATGTTTAACGGATCCCAGGATGACGTCACCTTGCTTCGCGTTTGTTGAACACAACCGCGACCAACGATCGCACCCACTTTCGACGTTGAAAATTTGAAATGATTTTTTATTTATTCGAAATTATTTTCTACGTCTTTGTTTACCATATTAAGGCAATTCTATAGGTACTAATAAAGTAAAAAAAAAGATCACAAGGTTTCTAGAACTCGCATTATTGTCGACCGATTTTGTGTTTTTAATAAAATTGTTGTAAAAAAACAAAATTCGTGTCATTCGCTTAAGCCCTAATAATTTTCATATGAGCCTTAAAGATCGAAAAAATTATTCGCGAAAATACAATTTTGAAAATTGAAATCATAAAAAATAAAATCGAAAATTTAAAAATATCAGCCTAAATTACATTCCGTGTTGTGCTCTAATAATTATTATTTCCAATATTTTATCCCATTTCTACAACTTAATGTACGTAAAAATTCGAAGTAGGTAACTTTTTAAAGAATTAAGCTCCGAACATTTCTCACTTTTAAAATACCATTTGGCGTCTCAAAATTAATTAAAAAAGTAACTCACCATATTTGTGCACATAATTTACAACAAATTGTTAAAATTTTACTAGATTAATTTATTTATGTTTTTAATAAAATCAATATAATGAGGCGGTTGATCACCGCACGCCCGCATCGATTGCCACATGACACCTGAATGTTTAACGGATCCCAGGATGACGTCACCTTGCTTCGCGTTTGTTGAACACAACCGCGACCAACGATCGCACCCACTTTCGACGTTGAAAATTTGAAATGATTTTTTATTTATTCGAAATTATTTTCTACGTCTTTGTTTACCATATTAAGGCAATTCTATAGGTACTAATAAAGTAAAAAAAAAGATCACAAATTAATTAAAAAAGTAACTCACCATATTTGTGCACATAATTTACAACAAATTGTTAAAATTTTACTAGATTAATTTATTTATGTTTTTAATAAAATCAATATAATGAGGCGGTTGATCACCGCACGCCCGCATCGATTGCCACATGACACCTGAATGTTTAACGGATCCCAGGATGACGTCACCTTGCTTCGCGTTTGTTGAACACAACCGCGACCAACGATCGCACCCACTTTCGACGTTGAAAATTTGAAATGATTTTTTATTTATTCGAAATTATTTTCTACGTCTTTGTTTACCATATTAAGGCAATTCTATAGGTACTAATAAAGTAAAAAAAAAGATCACAAGGTTTCTAGAACTCGCATTATTGTCGACCGATTTTGTGTTTTTAATAAAATTGTTGTAAAAAAACAAAATTCGTGTCATTCGCTTAAGCCCTAATAATTTTCATATGAGCCTTAAAGATCGAAAAAATTATTCGCGAAAATACAATTTTGAAAATTGAAACCATAAAAAATAAAATCGAAAATTTAAAAATATCAGCCTAAATTACATTCCGTGTTGTGCTCTAATAATTATTATTTCCAATATTTTATCCCATTTCTACAACTTAATGTACGTAAAAATTCGAAGTAGGTAACTTTTTAAAGAATTAAGCTCCGAACATTTCTCACTTTTAAAATACCATTTGGCGTCTCAAAATTAATTAAAAAAGTAACTCACCATATTTGTGCACATAATTTACAACAAATTGTTAAAATTTTACTAGATTAATTTATTTATGTTTTTAATAAAATCAATATAATGAGGCGGTTGATCACCGCACGCCCGCATCGATTGCCACATGACACCTGAATGTTTAACGGATCCCAGGATGACGTCACCTTGCTTCGCGTTTGTTGAACACAACCGCGACCAACGATCGCACCCACTTTCGACGTTGAAAATTTGAAATGATTTTTTATTTATTCGAAATTATTTTCTACGTCTTTGTTTACCATATTAAGGCAATTCTATAGGTACTAATAAAGTAAAAAAAAAGATCACAAGGTTTCTAGAACTCGCATTATTGTCGACCGATTTTGTGTTTTTAATAAAATTGTTGTAAAAAAACAAAATTCGTGTCATTCGCTTAAGCCCTAATAATTTTCATATGAGCCTTAAAGATCGAAAAAATTATTCGCGAAAATACAATTTTGAAAATTGAAACCATAAAAAATAAAATCGAAAATTTAAAAATATCAGCCTAAATTACATTCCGTGTTGTGCTCTAATAATTATTATTTCCAATATTTTATCCCATTTCTACAACTTAATGTACGTAAAAATTCGAAGTAGGTAACTTTTTAAAGAATTAAGCTCCGAACATTTCTCACTTTTAAAATACCATTTGGCGTCTCAAAATTAATTAAAAAAGTAACTCACCATATTTGTGCACATAATTTACAACAAATTGTTAAAATTTTACTAGATTAATTTATTTATGTTTTTAATAAAATCAATATAATGAGGCGGTTGATCACCGCACGCCCGCATCGATTGCCACATGACACCTGAATGTTTAACGGATCCCAGGATGACGTCACCTTGCTTCGCGTTTGTTGAACACAACCGCGACCAACGATCGCACCCACTTTCGACGTTGAAAATTTGAAATGATTTTTTATTTATTCGAAATTATTTTCTACGTCTTTGTTTACCATATTAAGGCAATTCTATAGGTACTAATAAAGTAAAAAAAAAGATCACAAATTAATTAAAAAAGTAACTCACCATATTTGTGCACATAATTTACAACAAATTGTTAAAATTTTACTAGATTAATTTATTTATGTTTTTAATAAAATCAATATAATGAGGCGGTTGATCACCGCACGCCCGCATCGATTGCCACATGACACCTGAATGTTTAACAGATCCCAGGATGACGTCACCTTGCTTCGCGTTTGTTGAACACAACCGCGACCAACGATCGCACCCACTTTCGACGTTGAAAATTTGAAATGATTTTTTATTTATTCGAAATTATTTTCTACGTCTTTGTTTACCATATTAAGGCAATTCTATAGGTACTAATAAAGTAAAAAAAAAGATCACAAGGTTTCTAGAACTCGCATTATTGTCGACCGATTTTGTGTTTTTAATAAAATTGTTGTAAAAAAACAAAATTCGTGTCATTCGCTTAAGCCCTAATAATTTTCATATGAGCCTTAAAGATCGAAAAAATTATTCGCGAAAATACAATTTTGAAAATTGAAACCATAAAAAATAAAATCGAAAATTTAAAAATATCAGCCTAAATTACATTCCGTGTTGTGCTCTAATAATTATTATTTCCAATATTTTATCCCATTTCTACAACTTAATGTACGTAAAAATTCGAAGTAGGTAACTTTTTAAAGAATTAAGCTCCGAACATTTCTCACTTTTAAAATACCATTTGGCGTCTCAAAATTAATTAAAAAAGTAACTCACCATATTTGTGCACATAATTTACAACAAATTGTTAAAATTTTACTAGATTAATTTATTTATGTTTTTAATAAAATCAATATAATGAGGCGGTTGATCACCGCACGCCCGCATCGATTGCCACATGACACCTGAATGTTTAACGGATCCCAGGATGACGTCACCTTGCTTCGCGTTTGTTGAACACAACCGCGACCAACGATCGCACCCACTTTCGACGTTGAAAATTTGAAATGATTTTTTATTTATTCGAAATTATTTTCTACGTCTTTGTTTACCATATTAAGGCAATTCTATAGGTACTAATAAAGTAAAAAAAAAGATCACAAGGTTTCTAGAACTCGCATTATTGTCGACCGATTTTGTGTTTTTAATAAAATTGTTGTAAAAAAACAAAATTCGTGTCATTCGCTTAAGCCCTAATAATTTTCATATGAGCCTTAAAGATCGAAAAAATTATTCGCGAAAATACAATTTTGAAAATTGAAATCATAAAAAATAAAATCGAAAATTTAAAAATATCAGCCTAAATTACATTCCGTGTTGTGCTCTAATAATTATTATTTCCAATATTTTATCCCATTTCTACAACTTAATGTACGTAAAAATTCGAAGTAGGTAACTTTTTAAAGAATTAAGCTCCGAACATTTCTCACTTTTAAAATACCATTTGGCGTCTCAAAATTAATTAAAAAAGTAACTCACCATATTTGTGCACATAATTTACAACAAATTGTTAAAATTTTACTAGATTAATTTATTTATGTTTTTAATAAAATCAATATAATGAGGCGGTTGATCACCGCACGCCCGCATCGATTGCCACATGACACCTGAATGTTTAACGGATCCCAGGATGACGTCACCTTGCTTCGCGTTTGTTGAACACAACCGCGACCAACGATCGCACCCACTTTCGACGTTGAAAATTTGAAATGATTTTTTATTTATTCGAAATTATTTTCTACGTCTTTGTTTACCATATTAAGGCAATTCTATAGGTACTAATAAAGTAAAAAAAAAGATCACAAGGTTTCTAGAACTCGCATTATTGTCGACCGATTTTGTGTTTTTAATAAAATTGTTGTAAAAAAACAAAATTCGTGTCATTCGCTTAAGCCCTAATAATTTTCATATGAGCCTTAAAGATCGAAAAAATTATTCGCGAAAATACAATTTTGAAAATTGAAACCATAAAAAATAAAATCGAAAATTTAAAAATATCAGCCTAAATTACATTCCGTGTTGTGCTCTAATAATTATTATTTCCAATATTTTATCCCATTTCTACAACTTAATGTACGTAAAAATTCGAAGTAGGTAACTTTTTAAAGAATTAAGCTCCGAACATTTCTCACTTTTAAAATACCATTTGGCGTCTCAAAATTAATTAAAAAAGTAACTCACCATATTTGTGCACATAATTTACAACAAATTGTTAAAATTTTACTAGATTAATTTATTTATGTTTTTAATAAAATCAATATAATGAGGCGGTTGATCACCGCACGCCCGCATCGATTGCCACATGACACCTGAATGTTTAACGGATCCCAGGATGACGTCACCTTGCTTCGCGTTTGTTGAACACAACCGCGACCAACGATCGCACCCACTTTCGACGTTGAAAATTTGAAATGATTTTTTATTTATTCGAAATTATTTTCTACGTCTTTGTTTACCATATTAAGGCAATTCTATAGGTACTAATAAAGTAAAAAAAAAGATCACAAGGTTTCTAGAACTCGCATTATTGTCGACCGATTTTGTGTTTTTAATAAAATTGTTGTAAAAAAACAAAATTCGTGTCATTCGCTTAAGCCCTAATAATTTTCATATGAGCCTTAAAGATCGAAAAAATTATTCGCGAAAATACAATTTTGAAAATTGAAATCATAAAAAATAAAATCGAAAATTTAAAAATATCAGCCTAAATTACATTCCGTGTTGTGCTCTAATAATTATTATTTCCAATATTTTATCCCATTTCTACAACTTAATGTACGTAAAAATTCGAAGTAGGTAACTTTTTAAAGAATTAAGCTCCGAACATTTCTCACTTTTAAAATACCATTTGGCGTCTCAAAATTAATTAAAAAAGTAACTCACCATATTTGTGCACATAATTTACAACAAATTGTTAAAATTTTACTAGATTAATTTATTTATGTTTTTAATAAAATCAATATAATGAGGCGGTTGATCACCGCACGCCCGCATCGATTGCCACATGACACCTGAATGTTTAACGGATCCCAGGATGACGTCACCTTGCTTCGCGTTTGTTGAACACAACCGCGACCAACGATCGCACCCACTTTCGACGTTGAAAATTTGAAATGATTTTTTATTTATTCGAAATTATTTTCTACGTCTTTGTTTACCATATTAAGGCAATTCTATAGGTACTAATAAAGTAAAAAAAAAGATCACAAGGTTTCTAGAACTCGCATTATTGTCGACCGATTTTGTGTTTTTAATAAAATTGTTGTAAAAAAACAAAATTCGTGTCATTCGCTTAAGCCCTAATAATTTTCATATGAGCCTTAAAGATCGAAAAAATTATTCGCGAAAATACAATTTTGAAAATTGAAACCATAAAAAATAAAATCGAAAATTTAAAAATATCAGCCTAAATTACATTCCGTGTTGTGCTCTAATAATTATTATTTCCAATATTTTATCCCATTTCTACAACTTAATGTACGTAAAAATTCGAAGTAGGTAACTTTTTAAAGAATTAAGCTCCGAACATTTCTCACTTTTAAAATACCATTTCGCGTCTCAAAATTAATTAAAAAAGTAACTCACCATATTTGTGCACATAATTTACAACAAATTGTTAAAATTTTACTAGATTAATTTATTTATGTTTTTAATAAAATCAATATAATGAGGCGGTTGATCACCGCACGCCCGCATCGATTGCCACATGACACCTGAATGTTTAACGGATCCCAGGATGACGTCACCTTGCTTCGCGTTTGTTGAACACAACCGCGACCAACGATCGCACCCACTTTCGACGTTGAAAATTTGAAATGATTTTTTATTTATTCGAAATTATTTTCTACGTCTTTGTTTACCATATTAAGGCAATTCTATAGGTACTAATAAAGTAAAAAAAAAGATCACAAGGTTTCTAGAACTCGCATTATTGTCGACCGATTTTGTGTTTTTAATAAAATTGTTGTAAAAAAACAAAATTCGTGTCATTCGCTTAAGCCCTAATAATTTTCATATGAGCCTTAAAGATCGAAAAAATTATTCGCGAAAATACAATTTTGAAAATTGAAATCATAAAAAATAAAATCGAAAATTTAAAAATATCAGCCTAAATTACATTCCGTGTTGTGCTCTAATAATTATTATTTCCAATATTTTATCCCATTTCTACAACTTAATGTACGTAAAAATTCGAAGTAGGTAACTTTTTAAAGAATTAAGCTCCGAACATTTCTCACTTTTAAAATACCATTTGGCGTCTCAAAATTAATTAAAAAAGTAACTCACCATATTTGTGCACATAATTTACAACAAATTGTTAAAATTTTACTAGATTAATTTATTTATGTTTTTAATAAAATCAATATAATGAGGCGGTTGATCACCGCACGCCCGCATCGATTGCCACATGACACCTGAATGTTTAACGGATCCCAGGATGACGTCACCTTGCTTCGCGTTTGTTGAACACAACCGCGACCAACGATCGCACCCACTTTCGACGTTGAAAATTTGAAATGATTTTTTATTTATTCGAAATTATTTTCTACGTCTTTGTTTACCATATTAAGGCAATTCTATAGGTACTAATAAAGTAAAAAAAAAGATCACAAGGTTTCTAGAACTCGCATTATTGTCGACCGATTTTGTGTTTTTAATAAAATTGTTGTAAAAAAACAAAATTCGTGTCATTCGCTTAAGCCCTAATAATTTTCATATGAGCCTTAAAGATCGAAAAAATTATTCGCGAAAATACAATTTTGAAAATTGAAACCATAAAAAATAAAATCGAAAATTTAAAAATATCAGCCTAAATTACATTCCGTGTTGTGCTCTAATAATTATTATTTCCAATATTTTATCCCATTTCTACAACTTAATGTACGTAAAAATTCGAAGTAGGTAACTTTTTAAAGAATTAAGCTCCGAACATTTCTCACTTTTAAAATACCATTTGGCGTCTCAAAATTAATTAAAAAAGTAACTCACCATATTTGTGCACATAATTTACAACAAATTGTTAAAATTTTACTAGATTAATTTATTTATGTTTTTAATAAAATCAATATAATGAGGCGGTTGATCACCGCACGCCCGCATCGATTGCCACATGACACCTGAATGTTTAACGGATCCCAGGATGACGTCACCTTGCTTCGCGTTTGTTGAACACAACCGCGACCAACGATCGCACCCACTTTCGACGTTGAAAATTTGAAATGATTTTTTATTTATTCGAAATTATTTTCTACGTCTTTGTTTACCATATTAAGGCAATTCTATAGGTACTAATAAAGTAAAAAAAAAGATCACAAATTAATTAAAAAAGTAACTCACCATATTTGTGCACATAATTTACAACAAATTGTTAAAATTTTACTAGATTAATTTATTTATGTTTTTAATAAAATCAATATAATGAGGCGGTTGATCACCGCACGCCCGCATCGATTGCCACATGACACCTGAATGTTTAACGGATCCCAGGATGACGTCACCTTGCTTCGCGTTTGTTGAACACAACCGCGACCAACGATCGCACCCACTTTCGACGTTGAAAATTTGAAATGATTTTTTATTTATTCGAAATTATTTTCTACGTCTTTGTTTACCATATTAAGGCAATTCTATAGGTACTAATAAAGTAAAAAAAAAGATCACAAGGTTTCTAGAACTCGCATTATTGTCGACCGATTTTGTGTTTTTAATAAAATTGTTGTAAAAAAACAAAATTCGTGTCATTCGCTTAAGCCCTAATAATTTTCATATGAGCCTTAAAGATCGAAAAAATTATTCGCGAAAATACAATTTTGAAAATTGAAACCATAAAAAATAAAATCGAAAATTTAAAAATATCAGCCTAAATTACATTCCGTGTTGTGCTCTAATAATTATTATTTCCAATATTTTATCCCATTTCTACAACTTAATGTACGTAAAAATTCGAAGTAGGTAACTTTTTAAAGAATTAAGCTCCGAACATTTCTCACTTTTAAAATACCATTTGGCGTCTCAAAATTAATTAAAAAAGTAACTCACCATATTTGTGCACATAATTTACAACAAATTGTTAAAATTTTACTAGATTAATTTATTTATGTTTTTAATAAAATCAATATAATGAGGCGGTTGATCACCGCACGCCCGCATCGATTGCCACATGACACCTGAATGTTTAACGGATCCCAGGATGACGTCACCTTGCTTCGCGTTTGTTGAACACAACCGCGACCAACGATCGCACCCACTTTCGACGTTGAAAATTTGAAATGATTTTTTATTTATTCGAAATTATTTTCTACGTCTTTGTTTACCATATTAAGGCAATTCTATAGGTACTAATAAAGTAAAAAAAAAGATCACAAGGTTTCTAGAACTCGCATTATTGTCGACCGATTTTGTGTTTTTAATAAAATTGTTGTAAAAAAACAAAATTCGTGTCATTCGCTTAAGCCCTAATAATTTTCATATGAGCCTTAAAGATCGAAAAAATTATTCGCGAAAATACAATTTTGAAAATTGAAATCATAAAAAATAAAATCGAAAATTTAAAAATATCAGCCTAAATTACATTCCGTGTTGTGCTCTAATAATTATTATTTCCAATATTTTATCCCATTTCTACAACTTAATGTACGTAAAAATTCGAAGTAGGTAACTTTTTAAAGAATTAAGCTCCGAACATTTCTCACTTTTAAAATACCATTTGGCGTCTCAAAATTAATTAAAAAAGTAACTCACCATATTTGTGCACATAATTTACAACAAATTGTTAAAATTTTACTAGATTAATTTATTTATGTTTTTAATAAAATCAATATAATGAGGCGGTTGATCACCGCACGCCCGCATCGATTGCCACATGACACCTGAATGTTTAACGGATCCCAGGATGACGTCACCTTGCTTCGCGTTTGTTGAACACAACCGCGACCAACGATCGCACCCACTTTCGACGTTGAAAATTTGAAATGATTTTTTATTTATTCGAAATTATTTTCTACGTCTTTGTTTACCATATTAAGGCAATTCTATAGGTACTAATAAAGTAAAAAAAAAGATCACAAGGTTTCTAGAACTCGCATTATTGTCGACCGATTTTGTGTTTTTAATAAAATTGTTGTAAAAAAACAAAATTCGTGTCATTCGCTTAAGCCCTAATAATTTTCATATGAGCCTTAAAGATCGAAAAAATTATTCGCGAAAATACAATTTTGAAAATTGAAACCATAAAAAATAAAATCGAAAATTTAAAAATATCAGCCTAAATTACATTCCGTGTTGTGCTCTAATAATTATTATTTCCAATATTTTATCCCATTTCTACAACTTAATGTACGTAAAAATTCGAAGTAGGTAACTTTTTAAAGAATTAAGCTCCGAACATTTCTCACTTTTAAAATACCATTTGGCGTCTCAAAATTAATTAAAAAAGTAACTCACCATATTTGTGCACATAATTTACAACAAATTGTTAAAATTTTACTAGATTAATTTATTTATGTTTTTAATAAAATCAATATAATGAGGCGGTTGATCACCGCACGCCCGCATCGATTGCCACATGACACCTGAATGTTTAACGGATCCCAGGATGACGTCACCTTGCTTCGCGTTTGTTGAACACAACCGCGACCAACGATCGCACCCACTTTCGACGTTGAAAATTTGAAATGATTTTTTATTTATTCGAAATTATTTTCTACGTCTTTGTTTACCATATTAAGGCAATTCTATAGGTACTAATAAAGTAAAAAAAAAGATCACAAGGTTTCTAGAACTCGCATTATTGTCGACCGATTTTGTGTTTTTAATAAAATTGTTGTAAAAAAACAAAATTCGTGTCATTCGCTTAAGCCCTAATAATTTTCATATGAGCCTTAAAGATCGAAAAAATTATTCGCGAAAATACAATTTTGAAAATTGAAACCATAAAAAATAAAATCGAAAATTTAAAAATATCAGCCTAAATTACATTCCGTGTTGTGCTCTAATAATTATTATTTCCAATATTTTATCCCATTTCTACAACTTAATGTACGTAAAAATTCGAAGTAGGTAACTTTTTAAAGAATTAAGCTCCGAACATTTCTCACTTTTAAAATACCATTTGGCGTCTCAAAATTAATTAAAAAAGTAACTCACCATATTTGTGCACATAATTTACAACAAATTGTTAAAATTTTACTAGATTAATTTATTTATGTTTTTAATAAAATCAATATAATGAGGCGGTTGATCACCGCACGCCCGCATCGATTGCCACATGACACCTGAATGTTTAACGGATCCCAGGATGACGTCACCTTGCTTCGCGTTTGTTGAACACAACCGCGACCAACGATCGCACCCACTTTCGACGTTGAAAATTTGAAATGATTTTTTATTTATTCGAAATTATTTTCTACGTCTTTGTTTACCATATTAAGGCAATTCTATAGGTACTAATAAAGTAAAAAAAAAGATCACAAGGTTTCTAGAACTCGCATTATTGTCGACCGATTTTGTGTTTTTAATAAAATTGTTGTAAAAAAACAAAATTCGTGTCATTCGCTTAAGCCCTAATAATTTTCATATGAGCCTTAAAGATCGAAAAAATTATTCGCGAAAATACAATTTTGAAAATTGAAACCATAAAAAATAAAATCGAAAATTTAAAAATATCAGCCTAAATTACATTCCGTGTTGTGCTCTAATAATTATTATTTCCAATATTTTATCCCATTTCTACAACTTAATGTACGTAAAAATTCGAAGTAGGTAACTTTTTAAAGAATTAAGCTCCGAACATTTCTCACTTTTAAAATACCATTTGGCGTCTCAAAATTAATTAAAAAAGTAACTCACCATATTTGTGCACATAATTTACAACAAATTGTTAAAATTTTACTAGATTAATTTATTTATGTTTTTAATAAAATCAATATAATGAGGCGGTTGATCACCGCACGCCCGCATCGATTGCCACATGACACCTGAATGTTTAACGGATCCCAGGATGACGTCACCTTGCTTCGCGTTTGTTGAACACAACCGCGACCAACGATCGCACCCACTTTCGACGTTGAAAATTTGAAATGATTTTTTATTTATTCGAAATTATTTTCTACGTCTTTGTTTACCATATTAAGGCAATTCTATAGGTACTAATAAAGTAAAAAAAAAGATCACAAGGTTTCTAGAACTCGCATTATTGTCGACCGATTTTGTGTTTTTAATAAAATTGTTGTAAAAAAACAAAATTCGTGTCATTCGCTTAAGCCCTAATAATTTTCATATGAGCCTTAAAGATCGAAAAAATTATTCGCGAAAATACAATTTTGAAAATTGAAACCATAAAAAATAAAATCGAAAATTTAAAAATATCAGCCTAAATTACATTCCGTGTTGTGCTCTAATAATTATTATTTCCAATATTTTATCCCATTTCTACAACTTAATGTACGTAAAAATTCGAAGTAGGTAACTTTTTAAAGAATTAAGCTCCGAACATTTCTCACTTTTAAAATACCATTTGGCGTCTCAAAATTAATTAAAAAAGTAACTCACCATATTTGTGCACATAATTTACAACAAATTGTTAAAATTTTACTAGATTAATTTATTTATGTTTTTAATAAAATCAATATAATGAGGCGGTTGATCACCGCACGCCCGCATCGATTGCCACATGACACCTGAATGTTTAACGGATCCCAGGATGACGTCACCTTGCTTCGCGTTTGTTGAACACAACCGCGACCAACGATCGCACCCACTTTCGACGTTGAAAATTTGAAATGATTTTTTATTTATTCGAAATTATTTTCTACGTCTTTGTTTACCATATTAAGGCAATTCTATAGGTACTAATAAAGTAAAAAAAAAGATCACAAGGTTTCTAGAACTCGCATTATTGTCGACCGATTTTGTGTTTTTAATAAAATTGTTGTAAAAAAACAAAATTCGTGTCATTCGCTTAAGCCCTAATAATTTTCATATGAGCCTTAAAGATCGAAAAAATTATTCGCGAAAATACAATTTTGAAAATTGAAATCATAAAAAATAAAATCGAAAATTTAAAAATATCAGCCTAAATTACATTCCGTGTTGTGCTCTAATAATTATTATTTCCAATATTTTATCCCATTTCTACAACTTAATGTACGTAAAAATTCGAAGTAGGTAACTTTTTAAAGAATTAAGCTCCGAACATTTCTCACTTTTAAAATACCATTTGGCGTCTCAAAATTAATTAAAAAAGTAACTCACCATATTTGTGCACATAATTTACAACAAATTGTTAAAATTTTACTAGATTAATTTATTTATGTTTTTAATAAAATCAATATAATGAGGCGGTTGATCACCGCACGCCCGCATCGATTGCCACATGACACCTGAATGTTTAACGGATCCCAGGATGACGTCACCTTGCTTCGCGTTTGTTGAACACAACCGCGACCAACGATCGCACCCACTTTCGACGTTGAAAATTTGAAATGATTTTTTATTTATTCGAAATTATTTTCTACGTCTTTGTTTACCATATTAAGGCAATTCTATAGGTACTAATAAAGTAAAAAAAAAGATCACAAGGTTTCTAGAACTCGCATTATTGTCGACCGATTTTGTGTTTTTAATAAAATTGTTGTAAAAAAACAAAATTCGTGTCATTCGCTTAAGCCCTAATAATTTTCATATGAGCCTTAAAGATCGAAAAAATTATTCGCGAAAATACAATTTTGAAAATTGAAACCATAAAAAATAAAATCGAAAATTTAAAAATATCAGCCTAAATTACATTCCGTGTTGTGCTCTAATAATTATTATTTCCAATATTTTATCCCATTTCTACAACTTAATGTACGTAAAAATTCGAAGTAGGTAACTTTTTAAAGAATTAAGCTCCGAACATTTCTCACTTTTAAAATACCATTTGGCGTCTCAAAATTAATTAAAAAAGTAACTCACCATATTTGTGCACATAATTTACAACAAATTGTTAAAATTTTACTAGATTAATTTATTTATGTTTTTAATAAAATCAATATAATGAGGCGGTTGATCACCGCACGCCCGCATCGATTGCCACATGACACCTGAATGTTTAACGGATCCCAGGATGACGTCACCTTGCTTCGCGTTTGTTGAACACAACCGCGACCAACGATCGCACCCACTTTCGACGTTGAAAATTTGAAATGATTTTTTATTTATTCGAAATTATTTTCTACGTCTTTGTTTACCATATTAAGGCAATTCTATAGGTACTAATAAAGTAAAAAAAAAGATCACAAGGTTTCTAGAACTCGCATTATTGTCGACCGATTTTGTGTTTTTAATAAAATTGTTGTAAAAAAACAAAATTCGTGTCATTCGCTTAAGCCCTAATAATTTTCATATGAGCCTTAAAGATCGAAAAAATTATTCGCGAAAATACAATTTTGAAAATTGAAATCATAAAAAATAAAATCGAAAATTTAAAAATATCAGCCTAAATTACATTCCGTGTTGTGCTCTAATAATTATTATTTCCAATATTTTATCCCATTTCTACAACTTAATGTACGTAAAAATTCGAAGTAGGTAACTTTTTAAAGAATTAAGCTCCGAACATTTCTCACTTTTAAAATACCATTTGGCGTCTCAAAATTAATTAAAAAAGTAACTCACCATATTTGTGCACATAATTTACAACAAATTGTTAAAATTTTACTAGATTAATTTATTTATGTTTTTAATAAAATCAATATAATGAGGCGGTTGATCACCGCACGCCCGCATCGATTGCCACATGACACCTGAATGTTTAACGGATCCCAGGATGACGTCACCTTGCTTCGCGTTTGTTGAACACAACCGCGACCAACGATCGCACCCACTTTCGACGTTGAAAATTTGAAATGATTTTTTATTTATTCGAAATTATTTTCTACGTCTTTGTTTACCATATTAAGGCAATTCTATAGGTACTAATAAAGTAAAAAAAAAGATCACAAATTAATTAAAAAAGTAACTCACCATATTTGTGCACATAATTTACAACAAATTGTTAAAATTTTACTAGATTAATTTATTTATGTTTTTAATAAAATCAATATAATGAGGCGGTTGATCACCGCACGCCCGCATCGATTGCCACATGACACCTGAATGTTTAACGGATCCCAGGATGACGTCACCTTGCTTCGCGTTTGTTGAACACAACCGCGACCAACGATCGCACCCACTTTCGACGTTGAAAATTTGAAATGATTTTTTATTTATTCGAAATTATTTTCTACGTCTTTGTTTACCATATTAAGGCAATTCTATAGGTACTAATAAAGTAAAAAAAAAGATCACAAGGTTTCTAGAACTCGCATTATTGTCGACCGATTTTGTGTTTTTAATAAAATTGTTGTAAAAAAACAAAATTCGTGTCATTCGCTTAAGCCCTAATAATTTTCATATGAGCCTTAAAGATCGAAAAAATTATTCGCGAAAATACAATTTTGAAAATTGAAACCATAAAAAATAAAATCGAAAATTTAAAAATATCAGCCTAAATTACATTCCGTGTTGTGCTCTAATAATTATTATTTCCAATATTTTATCCCATTTCTACAACTTAATGTACGTAAAAATTCGAAGTAGGTAACTTTTTAAAGAATTAAGCTCCGAACATTTCTCACTTTTAAAATACCATTTGGCGTCTCAAAATTAATTAAAAAAGTAACTCACCATATTTGTGCACATAATTTACAACAAATTGTTAAAATTTTACTAGATTAATTTATTTATGTTTTTAATAAAATCAATATAATGAGGCGGTTGATCACCGCACGCCCGCATCGATTGCCACATGACACCTGAATGTTTAACGGATCCCAGGATGACGTCACCTTGCTTCGCGTTTGTTGAACACAACCGCGACCAACGATCGCACCCACTTTCGACGTTGAAAATTTGAAATGATTTTTTATTTATTCGAAATTATTTTCTACGTCTTTGTTTACCATATTAAGGCAATTCTATAGGTACTAATAAAGTAAAAAAAAAGATCACAAATTAATTAAAAAAGTAACTCACCATATTTGTGCACATAATTTACAACAAATTGTTAAAATTTTACTAGATTAATTTATTTATGTTTTTAATAAAATCAATATAATGAGGCGGTTGATCACCGCACGCCCGCATCGATTGCCACATGACACCTGAATGTTTAACGGATCCCAGGATGACGTCACCTTGCTTCGCGTTTGTTGAACACAACCGCGACCAACGATCGCACCCACTTTCGACGTTGAAAATTTGAAATGATTTTTTATTTATTCGAAATTATTTTCTACGTCTTTGTTTACCATATTAAGGCAATTCTATAGGTACTAATAAAGTAAAAAAAAAGATCACAAATTAATTAAAAAAGTAACTCACCATATTTGTGCACATAATTTACAACAAATTGTTAAAATTTTACTAGATTAATTTATTTATGTTTTTAATAAAATCAATATAATGAGGCGGTTGATCACCGCACGCCCGCATCGATTGCCACATGACACCTGAATGTTTAACGGATCCCAGGATGACGTCACCTTGCTTCGCGTTTGTTGAACACAACCGCGACCAACGATCGCACCCACTTTCGACGTTGAAAATTTGAAATGATTTTTTATTTATTCGAAATTATTTTCTACGTCTTTGTTTACCATATTAAGGCAATTCTATAGGTACTAATAAAGTAAAAAAAAAGATCACAAGGTTTCTAGAACTCGCATTATTGTCGACCGATTTTGTGTTTTTAATAAAATTGTTGTAAAAAAACAAAATTCGTGTCATTCGCTTAAGCCCTAATAATTTTCATATGAGCCTTAAAGATCGAAAAAATTATTCGCGAAAATACAATTTTGAAAATTGAAACCATAAAAAATAAAATCGAAAATTTAAAAATATCAGCCTAAATTACATTCCGTGTTGTGCTCTAATAATTATTATTTCCAATATTTTATCCCATTTCTACAACTTAATGTACGTAAAAATTCGAAGTAGGTAACTTTTTAAAGAATTAAGCTCCGAACATTTCTCACTTTTAAAATACCATTTGGCGTCTCAAAATTAATTAAAAAAGTAACTCACCATATTTGTGCACATAATTTACAACAAATTGTTAAAATTTTACTAGATTAATTTATTTATGTTTTTAATAAAATCAATATAATGAGGCGGTTGATCACCGCACGCCCGCATCGATTGCCACATGACACCTGAATGTTTAACGGATCCCAGGATGACGTCACCTTGCTTCGCGTTTGTTGAACACAACCGCGACCAACGATCGCACCCACTTTCGACGTTGAAAATTTGAAATGATTTTTTATTTATTCGAAATTATTTTCTACGTCTTTGTTTACCATATTAAGGCAATTCTATAGGTACTAATAAAGTAAAAAAAAAGATCACAAATTAATTAAAAAAGTAACTCACCATATTTGTGCACATAATTTACAACAAATTGTTAAAATTTTACTAGATTAATTTATTTATGTTTTTAATAAAATCAATATAATGAGGCGGTTGATCACCGCACGCCCGCATCGATTGCCACATGACACCTGAATGTTTAACAGATCCCAGGATGACGTCACCTTGCTTCGCGTTTGTTGAACACAACCGCGACCAACGATCGCACCCACTTTCGACGTTGAAAATTTGAAATGATTTTTTATTTATTCGAAATTATTTTCTACGTCTTTGTTTACCATATTAAGGCAATTCTATAGGTACTAATAAAGTAAAAAAAAAGATCACAAGGTTTCTAGAACTCGCATTATTGTCGACCGATTTTGTGTTTTTAATAAAATTGTTGTAAAAAAACAAAATTCGTGTCATTCGCTTAAGCCCTAATAATTTTCATATGAGCCTTAAAGATCGAAAAAATTATTCGCGAAAATACAATTTTGAAAATTGAAACCATAAAAAATAAAATCGAAAATTTAAAAATATCAGCCTAAATTACATTCCGTGTTGTGCTCTAATAATTATTATTTCCAATATTTTATCCCATTTCTACAACTTAATGTACGTAAAAATTCGAAGTAGGTAACTTTTTAAAGAATTAAGCTCCGAACATTTCTCACTTTTAAAATACCATTTGGCGTCTCAAAATTAATTAAAAAAGTAACTCACCATATTTGTGCACATAATTTACAACAAATTGTTAAAATTTTACTAGATTAATTTATTTATGTTTTTAATAAAATCAATATAATGAGGCGGTTGATCACCGCACGCCCGCATCGATTGCCACATGACACCTGAATGTTTAACGGATCCCAGGATGACGTCACCTTGCTTCGCGTTTGTTGAACACAACCGCGACCAACGATCGCACCCACTTTCGACGTTGAAAATTTGAAATGATTTTTTATTTATTCGAAATTATTTTCTACGTCTTTGTTTACCATATTAAGGCAATTCTATAGGTACTAATAAAGTAAAAAAAAAGATCACAAGGTTTCTAGAACTCGCATTATTGTCGACCGATTTTGTGTTTTTAATAAAATTGTTGTAAAAAAACAAAATTCGTGTCATTCGCTTAAGCCCTAATAATTTTCATATGAGCCTTAAAGATCGAAAAAATTATTCGCGAAAATACAATTTTGAAAATTGAAATCATAAAAAATAAAATCGAAAATTTAAAAATATCAGCCTAAATTACATTCCGTGTTGTGCTCTAATAATTATTATTTCCAATATTTTATCCCATTTCTACAACTTAATGTACGTAAAAATTCGAAGTAGGTAACTTTTTAAAGAATTAAGCTCCGAACATTTCTCACTTTTAAAATACCATTTGGCGTCTCAAAATTAATTAAAAAAGTAACTCACCATATTTGTGCACATAATTTACAACAAATTGTTAAAATTTTACTAGATTAATTTATTTATGTTTTTAATAAAATCAATATAATGAGGCGGTTGATCACCGCACGCCCGCATCGATTGCCACATGACACCTGAATGTTTAACGGATCCCAGGATGACGTCACCTTGCTTCGCGTTTGTTGAACACAACCGCGACCAACGATCGCACCCACTTTCGACGTTGAAAATTTGAAATGATTTTTTATTTATTCGAAATTATTTTCTACGTCTTTGTTTACCATATTAAGGCAATTCTATAGGTACTAATAAAGTAAAAAAAAAGATCACAAGGTTTCTAGAACTCGCATTATTGTCGACCGATTTTGTGTTTTTAATAAAATTGTTGTAAAAAAACAAAATTCGTGTCATTCGCTTAAGCCCTAATAATTTTCATATGAGCCTTAAAGATCGAAAAAATTATTCGCGAAAATACAATTTTGAAAATTGAAACCATAAAAAATAAAATCGAAAATTTAAAAATATCAGCCTAAATTACATTCCGTGTTGTGCTCTAATAATTATTATTTCCAATATTTTATCCCATTTCTACAACTTAATGTACGTAAAAATTCGAAGTAGGTAACTTTTTAAAGAATTAAGCTCCGAACATTTCTCACTTTTAAAATACCATTTGGCGTCTCAAAATTAATTAAAAAAGTAACTCACCATATTTGTGCACATAATTTACAACAAATTGTTAAAATTTTACTAGATTAATTTATTTATGTTTTTAATAAAATCAATATAATGAGGCGGTTGATCACCGCACGCCCGCATCGATTGCCACATGACACCTGAATGTTTAACGGATCCCAGGATGACGTCACCTTGCTTCGCGTTTGTTGAACACAACCGCGACCAACGATCGCACCCACTTTCGACGTTGAAAATTTGAAATGATTTTTTATTTATTCGAAATTATTTTCTACGTCTTTGTTTACCATATTAAGGCAATTCTATAGGTACTAATAAAGTAAAAAAAAAGATCACAAGGTTTCTAGAACTCGCATTATTGTCGACCGATTTTGTGTTTTTAATAAAATTGTTGTAAAAAAACAAAATTCGTGTCATTCGCTTAAGCCCTAATAATTTTCATATGAGCCTTAAAGATCGAAAAAATTATTCGCGAAAATACAATTTTGAAAATTGAAATCATAAAAAATAAAATCGAAAATTTAAAAATATCAGCCTAAATTACATTCCGTGTTGTGCTCTAATAATTATTATTTCCAATATTTTATCCCATTTCTACAACTTAATGTACGTAAAAATTCGAAGTAGGTAACTTTTTAAAGAATTAAGCTCCGAACATTTCTCACTTTTAAAATACCATTTGGCGTCTCAAAATTAATTAAAAAAGTAACTCACCATATTTGTGCACATAATTTACAACAAATTGTTAAAATTTTACTAGATTAATTTATTTATGTTTTTAATAAAATCAATATAATGAGGCGGTTGATCACCGCACGCCCGCATCGATTGCCACATGACACCTGAATGTTTAACGGATCCCAGGATGACGTCACCTTGCTTCGCGTTTGTTGAACACAACCGCGACCAACGATCGCACCCACTTTCGACGTTGAAAATTTGAAATGATTTTTTATTTATTCGAAATTATTTTCTACGTCTTTGTTTACCATATTAAGGCAATTCTATAGGTACTAATAAAGTAAAAAAAAAGATCACAAGGTTTCTAGAACTCGCATTATTGTCGACCGATTTTGTGTTTTTAATAAAATTGTTGTAAAAAAACAAAATTCGTGTCATTCGCTTAAGCCCTAATAATTTTCATATGAGCCTTAAAGATCGAAAAAATTATTCGCGAAAATACAATTTTGAAAATTGAAACCATAAAAAATAAAATCGAAAATTTAAAAATATCAGCCTAAATTACATTCCGTGTTGTGCTCTAATAATTATTATTTCCAATATTTTATCCCATTTCTACAACTTAATGTACGTAAAAATTCGAAGTAGGTAACTTTTTAAAGAATTAAGCTCCGAACATTTCTCACTTTTAAAATACCATTTCGCGTCTCAAAATTAATTAAAAAAGTAACTCACCATATTTGTGCACATAATTTACAACAAATTGTTAAAATTTTACTAGATTAATTTATTTATGTTTTTAATAAAATCAATATAATGAGGCGGTTGATCACCGCACGCCCGCATCGATTGCCACATGACACCTGAATGTTTAACGGATCCCAGGATGACGTCACCTTGCTTCGCGTTTGTTGAACACAACCGCGACCAACGATCGCACCCACTTTCGACGTTGAAAATTTGAAATGATTTTTTATTTATTCGAAATTATTTTCTACGTCTTTGTTTACCATATTAAGGCAATTCTATAGGTACTAATAAAGTAAAAAAAAAGATCACAAGGTTTCTAGAACTCGCATTATTGTCGACCGATTTTGTGTTTTTAATAAAATTGTTGTAAAAAAACAAAATTCGTGTCATTCGCTTAAGCCCTAATAATTTTCATATGAGCCTTAAAGATCGAAAAAATTATTCGCGAAAATACAATTTTGAAAATTGAAATCATAAAAAATAAAATCGAAAATTTAAAAATATCAGCCTAAATTACATTCCGTGTTGTGCTCTAATAATTATTATTTCCAATATTTTATCCCATTTCTACAACTTAATGTACGTAAAAATTCGAAGTAGGTAACTTTTTAAAGAATTAAGCTCCGAACATTTCTCACTTTTAAAATACCATTTGGCGTCTCAAAATTAATTAAAAAAGTAACTCACCATATTTGTGCACATAATTTACAACAAATTGTTAAAATTTTACTAGATTAATTTATTTATGTTTTTAATAAAATCAATATAATGAGGCGGTTGATCACCGCACGCCCGCATCGATTGCCACATGACACCTGAATGTTTAACGGATCCCAGGATGACGTCACCTTGCTTCGCGTTTGTTGAACACAACCGCGACCAACGATCGCACCCACTTTCGACGTTGAAAATTTGAAATGATTTTTTATTTATTCGAAATTATTTTCTACGTCTTTGTTTACCATATTAAGGCAATTCTATAGGTACTAATAAAGTAAAAAAAAAGATCACAAGGTTTCTAGAACTCGCATTATTGTCGACCGATTTTGTGTTTTTAATAAAATTGTTGTAAAAAAACAAAATTCGTGTCATTCGCTTAAGCCCTAATAATTTTCATATGAGCCTTAAAGATCGAAAAAATTATTCGCGAAAATACAATTTTGAAAATTGAAACCATAAAAAATAAAATCGAAAATTTAAAAATATCAGCCTAAATTACATTCCGTGTTGTGCTCTAATAATTATTATTTCCAATATTTTATCCCATTTCTACAACTTAATGTACGTAAAAATTCGAAGTAGGTAACTTTTTAAAGAATTAAGCTCCGAACATTTCTCACTTTTAAAATACCATTTGGCGTCTCAAAATTAATTAAAAAAGTAACTCACCATATTTGTGCACATAATTTACAACAAATTGTTAAAATTTTACTAGATTAATTTATTTATGTTTTTAATAAAATCAATATAATGAGGCGGTTGATCACCGCACGCCCGCATCGATTGCCACATGACACCTGAATGTTTAACGGATCCCAGGATGACGTCACCTTGCTTCGCGTTTGTTGAACACAACCGCGACCAACGATCGCACCCACTTTCGACGTTGAAAATTTGAAATGATTTTTTATTTATTCGAAATTATTTTCTACGTCTTTGTTTACCATATTAAGGCAATTCTATAGGTACTAATAAAGTAAAAAAAAAGATCACAAATTAATTAAAAAAGTAACTCACCATATTTGTGCACATAATTTACAACAAATTGTTAAAATTTTACTAGATTAATTTATTTATGTTTTTAATAAAATCAATATAATGAGGCGGTTGATCACCGCACGCCCGCATCGATTGCCACATGACACCTGAATGTTTAACGGATCCCAGGATGACGTCACCTTGCTTCGCGTTTGTTGAACACAACCGCGACCAACGATCGCACCCACTTTCGACGTTGAAAATTTGAAATGATTTTTTATTTATTCGAAATTATTTTCTACGTCTTTGTTTACCATATTAAGGCAATTCTATAGGTACTAATAAAGTAAAAAAAAAGATCACAAGGTTTCTAGAACTCGCATTATTGTCGACCGATTTTGTGTTTTTAATAAAATTGTTGTAAAAAAACAAAATTCGTGTCATTCGCTTAAGCCCTAATAATTTTCATATGAGCCTTAAAGATCGAAAAAATTATTCGCGAAAATACAATTTTGAAAATTGAAACCATAAAAAATAAAATCGAAAATTTAAAAATATCAGCCTAAATTACATTCCGTGTTGTGCTCTAATAATTATTATTTCCAATATTTTATCCCATTTCTACAACTTAATGTACGTAAAAATTCGAAGTAGGTAACTTTTTAAAGAATTAAGCTCCGAACATTTCTCACTTTTAAAATACCATTTGGCGTCTCAAAATTAATTAAAAAAGTAACTCACCATATTTGTGCACATAATTTACAACAAATTGTTAAAATTTTACTAGATTAATTTATTTATGTTTTTAATAAAATCAATATAATGAGGCGGTTGATCACCGCACGCCCGCATCGATTGCCACATGACACCTGAATGTTTAACGGATCCCAGGATGACGTCACCTTGCTTCGCGTTTGTTGAACACAACCGCGACCAACGATCGCACCCACTTTCGACGTTGAAAATTTGAAATGATTTTTTATTTATTCGAAATTATTTTCTACGTCTTTGTTTACCATATTAAGGCAATTCTATAGGTACTAATAAAGTAAAAAAAAAGATCACAAATTAATTAAAAAAGTAACTCACCATATTTGTGCACATAATTTACAACAAATTGTTAAAATTTTACTAGATTAATTTATTTATGTTTTTAATAAAATCAATATAATGAGGCGGTTGATCACCGCACGCCCGCATCGATTGCCACATGACACCTGAATGTTTAACAGATCCCAGGATGACGTCACCTTGCTTCGCGTTTGTTGAACACAACCGCGACCAACGATCGCACCCACTTTCGACGTTGAAAATTTGAAATGATTTTTTATTTATTCGAAATTATTTTCTACGTCTTTGTTTACCATATTAAGGCAATTCTATAGGTACTAATAAAGTAAAAAAAAAGATCACAAGGTTTCTAGAACTCGCATTATTGTCGACCGATTTTGTGTTTTTAATAAAATTGTTGTAAAAAAACAAAATTCGTGTCATTCGCTTAAGCCCTAATAATTTTCATATGAGCCTTAAAGATCGAAAAAATTATTCGCGAAAATACAATTTTGAAAATTGAAACCATAAAAAATAAAATCGAAAATTTAAAAATATCAGCCTAAATTACATTCCGTGTTGTGCTCTAATAATTATTATTTCCAATATTTTATCCCATTTCTACAACTTAATGTACGTAAAAATTCGAAGTAGGTAACTTTTTAAAGAATTAAGCTCCGAACATTTCTCACTTTTAAAATACCATTTGGCGTCTCAAAATTAATTAAAAAAGTAACTCACCATATTTGTGCACATAATTTACAACAAATTGTTAAAATTTTACTAGATTAATTTATTTATGTTTTTAATAAAATCAATATAATGAGGCGGTTGATCACCGCACGCCCGCATCGATTGCCACATGACACCTGAATGTTTAACGGATCCCAGGATGACGTCACCTTGCTTCGCGTTTGTTGAACACAACCGCGACCAACGATCGCACCCACTTTCGACGTTGAAAATTTGAAATGATTTTTTATTTATTCGAAATTATTTTCTACGTCTTTGTTTACCATATTAAGGCAATTCTATAGGTACTAATAAAGTAAAAAAAAAGATCACAAGGTTTCTAGAACTCGCATTATTGTCGACCGATTTTGTGTTTTTAATAAAATTGTTGTAAAAAAACAAAATTCGTGTCATTCGCTTAAGCCCTAATAATTTTCATATGAGCCTTAAAGATCGAAAAAATTATTCGCGAAAATACAATTTTGAAAATTGAAATCATAAAAAATAAAATCGAAAATTTAAAAATATCAGCCTAAATTACATTCCGTGTTGTGCTCTAATAATTATTATTTCCAATATTTTATCCCATTTCTACAACTTAATGTACGTAAAAATTCGAAGTAGGTAACTTTTTAAAGAATTAAGCTCCGAACATTTCTCACTTTTAAAATACCATTTGGCGTCTCAAAATTAATTAAAAAAGTAACTCACCATATTTGTGCACATAATTTACAACAAATTGTTAAAATTTTACTAGATTAATTTATTTATGTTTTTAATAAAATCAATATAATGAGGCGGTTGATCACCGCACGCCCGCATCGATTGCCACATGACACCTGAATGTTTAACGGATCCCAGGATGACGTCACCTTGCTTCGCGTTTGTTGAACACAACCGCGACCAACGATCGCACCCACTTTCGACGTTGAAAATTTGAAATGATTTTTTATTTATTCGAAATTATTTTCTACGTCTTTGTTTACCATATTAAGGCAATTCTATAGGTACTAATAAAGTAAAAAAAAAGATCACAAATTAATTAAAAAAGTAACTCACCATATTTGTGCACATAATTTACAACAAATTGTTAAAATTTTACTAGATTAATTTATTTATGTTTTTAATAAAATCAATATAATGAGGCGGTTGATCACCGCACGCCCGCATCGATTGCCACATGACACCTGAATGTTTAACGGATCCCAGGATGACGTCACCTTGCTTCGCGTTTGTTGAACACAACCGCGACCAACGATCGCACCCACTTTCGACGTTGAAAATTTGAAATGATTTTTTATTTATTCGAAATTATTTTCTACGTCTTTGTTTACCATATTAAGGCAATTCTATAGGTACTAATAAAGTAAAAAAAAAGATCACAAGGTTTCTAGAACTCGCATTATTGTCGACCGATTTTGTGTTTTTAATAAAATTGTTGTAAAAAAACAAAATTCGTGTCATTCGCTTAAGCCCTAATAATTTTCATATGAGCCTTAAAGATCGAAAAAATTATTCGCGAAAATACAATTTTGAAAATTGAAACCATAAAAAATAAAATCGAAAATTTAAAAATATCAGCCTAAATTACATTCCGTGTTGTGCTCTAATAATTATTATTTCCAATATTTTATCCCATTTCTACAACTTAATGTACGTAAAAATTCGAAGTAGGTAACTTTTTAAAGAATTAAGCTCCGAACATTTCTCACTTTTAAAATACCATTTGGCGTCTCAAAATTAATTAAAAAAGTAACTCACCATATTTGTGCACATAATTTACAACAAATTGTTAAAATTTTACTAGATTAATTTATTTATGTTTTTAATAAAATCAATATAATGAGGCGGTTGATCACCGCACGCCCGCATCGATTGCCACATGACACCTGAATGTTTAACGGATCCCAGGATGACGTCACCTTGCTTCGCGTTTGTTGAACACAACCGCGACCAACGATCGCACCCACTTTCGACGTTGAAAATTTGAAATGATTTTTTATTTATTCGAAATTATTTTCTACGTCTTTGTTTACCATATTAAGGCAATTCTATAGGTACTAATAAAGTAAAAAAAAAGATCACAAGGTTTCTAGAACTCGCATTATTGTCGACCGATTTTGTGTTTTTAATAAAATTGTTGTAAAAAAACAAAATTCGTGTCATTCGCTTAAGCCCTAATAATTTTCATATGAGCCTTAAAGATCGAAAAAATTATTCGCGAAAATACAATTTTGAAAATTGAAATCATAAAAAATAAAATCGAAAATTTAAAAATATCAGCCTAAATTACATTCCGTGTTGTGCTCTAATAATTATTATTTCCAATATTTTATCCCATTTCTACAACTTAATGTACGTAAAAATTCGAAGTAGGTAACTTTTTAAAGAATTAAGCTCCGAACATTTCTCACTTTTAAAATACCATTTGGCGTCTCAAAATTAATTAAAAAAGTAACTCACCATATTTGTGCACATAATTTACAACAAATTGTTAAAATTTTACTAGATTAATTTATTTATGTTTTTAATAAAATCAATATAATGAGGCGGTTGATCACCGCACGCCCGCATCGATTGCCACATGACACCTGAATGTTTAACGGATCCCAGGATGACGTCACCTTGCTTCGCGTTTGTTGAACACAACCGCGACCAACGATCGCACCCACTTTCGACGTTGAAAATTTGAAATGATTTTTTATTTATTCGAAATTATTTTCTACGTCTTTGTTTACCATATTAAGGCAATTCTATAGGTACTAATAAAGTAAAAAAAAAGATCACAAATTAATTAAAAAAGTAACTCACCATATTTGTGCACATAATTTACAACAAATTGTTAAAATTTTACTAGATTAATTTATTTATGTTTTTAATAAAATCAATATAATGAGGCGGTTGATCACCGCACGCCCGCATCGATTGCCACATGACACCTGAATGTTTAACGGATCCCAGGATGACGTCACCTTGCTTCGCGTTTGTTGAACACAACCGCGACCAACGATCGCACCCACTTTCGACGTTGAAAATTTGAAATGATTTTTTATTTATTCGAAATTATTTTCTACGTCTTTGTTTACCATATTAAGGCAATTCTATAGGTACTAATAAAGTAAAAAAAAAGATCACAAGGTTTCTAGAACTCGCATTATTGTCGACCGATTTTGTGTTTTTAATAAAATTGTTGTAAAAAAACAAAATTCGTGTCATTCGCTTAAGCCCTAATAATTTTCATATGAGCCTTAAAGATCGAAAAAATTATTCGCGAAAATACAATTTTGAAAATTGAAACCATAAAAAATAAAATCGAAAATTTAAAAATATCAGCCTAAATTACATTCCGTGTTGTGCTCTAATAATTATTATTTCCAATATTTTATCCCATTTCTACAACTTAATGTACGTAAAAATTCGAAGTAGGTAACTTTTTAAAGAATTAAGCTCCGAACATTTCTCACTTTTAAAATACCATTTGGCGTCTCAAAATTAATTAAAAAAGTAACTCACCATATTTGTGCACATAATTTACAACAAATTGTTAAAATTTTACTAGATTAATTTATTTATGTTTTTAATAAAATCAATATAATGAGGCGGTTGATCACCGCACGCCCGCATCGATTGCCACATGACACCTGAATGTTTAACGGATCCCAGGATGACGTCACCTTGCTTCGCGTTTGTTGAACACAACCGCGACCAACGATCGCACCCACTTTCGACGTTGAAAATTTGAAATGATTTTTTATTTATTCGAAATTATTTTCTACGTCTTTGTTTACCATATTAAGGCAATTCTATAGGTACTAATAAAGTAAAAAAAAAGATCACAAGGTTTCTAGAACTCGCATTATTGTCGACCGATTTTGTGTTTTTAATAAAATTGTTGTAAAAAAACAAAATTCGTGTCATTCGCTTAAGCCCTAATAATTTTCATATGAGCCTTAAAGATCGAAAAAATTATTCGCGAAAATACAATTTTGAAAATTGAAACCATAAAAAATAAAATCGAAAATTTAAAAATATCAGCCTAAATTACATTCCGTGTTGTGCTCTAATAATTATTATTTCCAATATTTTATCCCATTTCTACAACTTAATGTACGTAAAAATTCGAAGTAGGTAACTTTTTAAAGAATTAAGCTCCGAACATTTCTCACTTTTAAAATACCATTTGGCGTCTCAAAATTAATTAAAAAAGTAACTCACCATATTTGTGCACATAATTTACAACAAATTGTTAAAATTTTACTAGATTAATTTATTTATGTTTTTAATAAAATCAATATAATGAGGGCGGTTGATCACCGCACGCCCGCATCGATTGCCACATGACACCTGAATGTTTAACGGATCCCAGGATGACGTCACCTTGCTTCGCGTTTGTTGAACACAACCGCGACCAACGATCGCACCCACTTTCGACGTTGAAAATTTGAAATGATTTTTTATTTATTCGAAATTATTTTCTACGTCTTTGTTTACCATATTAAGGCAATTCTATAGGTACTAATAAAGTAAAAAAAAAGATCACAAGGTTTCTAGAACTCGCATTATTGTCGACCGATTTTGTGTTTTTAATAAAATTGTTGTAAAAAAACAAAATTCGTGTCATTCGCTTAAGCCCTAATAATTTTCATATGAGCCTTAAAGATCGAAAAAATTATTCGCGAAAATACAATTTTGAAAATTGAAACCATAAAAAATAAAATCGAAAATTTAAAAATATCAGCCTAAATTACATTCCGTGTTGTGCTCTAATAATTATTATTTCCAATATTTTATCCCATTTCTACAACTTAATGTACGTAAAAATTCGAAGTAGGTAACTTTTTAAAGAATTAAGCTCCGAACATTTCTCACTTTTAAAATACCATTTGGCGTCTCAAAATTAATTAAAAAAGTAACTCACCATATTTGTGCACATAATTTACAACAAATTGTTAAAATTTTACTAGATTAATTTATTTATGTTTTTAATAAAATCAATATAATGAGGCGGTTGATCACCGCACGCCCGCATCGATTGCCACATGACACCTGAATGTTTAACGGATCCCAGGATGACGTCACCTTGCTTCGCGTTTGTTGAACACAACCGCGACCAACGATCGCACCCACTTTCGACGTTGAAAATTTGAAATGATTTTTTATTTATTCGAAATTATTTTCTACGTCTTTGTTTACCATATTAAGGCAATTCTATAGGTACTAATAAAGTAAAAAAAAAGATCACAAGGTTTCTAGAACTCGCATTATTGTCGACCGATTTTGTGTTTTTAATAAAATTGTTGTAAAAAAACAAAATTCGTGTCATTCGCTTAAGCCCTAATAATTTTCATATGAGCCTTAAAGATCGAAAAAATTATTCGCGAAAATACAATTTTGAAAATTGAAACCATAAAAAATAAAATCGAAAATTTAAAAATATCAGCCTAAATTACATTCCGTGTTGTGCTCTAATAATTATTATTTCCAATATTTTATCCCATTTCTACAACTTAATGTACGTAAAAATTCGAAGTAGGTAACTTTTTAAAGAATTAAGCTCCGAACATTTCTCACTATTAAAATACCATTTGGCGTCTCAAAATTAATCAAATTAATTAAAAAAGTAACTCACCATATTTGTGCACATACCTAATTTACAACAAATTGTTAAAATTTTACTAGATTAATTTATTTATGTTTTTAATAAAATCAATATAATGAGGCGGTTGATCACCGCACGCCCGCATCGATTGCCACGCAGCCACTTTCGACGTTGAAAATTTGAAATGATTTTTTATTTATTCGAAATTATTTTCTACGTCTTTGTTTACCGTATTAAGGCAATTCTATAGGTACTAATAAAGTAAAAAAAAGATCACAATGTTTCTAGAACTCGCATTATTGTCGACCGATTTTGTGTTTTTGATAAAATTGTTGTAAAAAAACAAAATTCTTGTCATTCGTTTAAGCCGTAATAATTTTCATTAGAGCCTTAAAGATCGAAAAATTATTCGCGAAAATACAATTTTGAAAATTGAAACCATAAAAAATAAAATCGAAAATTTAAAAATATCAGCCTAAATGACATTCCATGTAACTTTTTAACATATCGCACTCTCGACAAGTCTAGTTCTGTACGTGGAAGAACATTAAAAGCTCAATATCAACAGTTGATTTTAAATTTATTAAATTATTTTGAACTTGAAAAACAGCACGGGGCAGTTTAATTCTATTACATTGATATGGCTTATGCCCGGAATTTTGGATTTTTGTTTTTATTTTTGTTTTGTAATTTGCAGGCGTATTTTGCATTTCTCGCTAAAAATGGTAAGAACCAAATTTGCAGAGAAATAAATTCTCCACCTTTTTTATACGAGAAATTTAGTTGTAAAATTATTATTTATTGCTAATTAATGCTAATTAATATGTACAATTTTTATGTCCAAAACATTAATTATTTTTGTTTGATAATAATTAATAATTAATTAAATTAGAGCGATTCTTTTTTTATTGTTGAAATAATTAAGACGTTGTTTAATCTTAATCATCCTACGACTTCCGAAATTCGATCATGGTCAGCGCTACGTATTCCCAAATTGAGTGTTCATCGTAAAGCTAAGGTTTCAGGTAAAGTAACCAAAAATTTTCGATGTGGTGGCAGTGAATCCGAAAAATTTCAATTAATTCAACTCTTTAACGCCGTGGCAAAATATGTTCAATATTCTGTTAAAAACAGCTTTAAATGATATTCGTTTTCAAAACTTAAGAAACTAATTTCTAGGTTTAATTTAATCCATTACATTACAATTTCAAGTCAAAAATTTCCCCCTTGCATCGTTTCCACAAATAAAAAATTTTTTTCTCATTTTTTCTTTCAGCTTCATAATTTTTAAAATTACTACATTTTGATCAAGGCATCACAAATACAATTAAAAATTAGAAATAGTATCTTGAGGTTACTTTGAGAAAATTATTATGATTAGGTAATTATTCGTTCAACGTTCACAATAATTTATTATTACGTTAAAAATATTATAATAAATGCAACTGATTGATGAAAATTTAAATTTCAAAATTACAAAAATTTTTAGAAAAAAAATTTATTTCCATCTCATCTTGTTTAATTCTTCTCGTTCCATTTAGATGAATATAAATGTTATTCCTTCGAGTATAGTTTTTGAATTAAATTTAACAAAACACAAGCCCCGATAAGAAAATTAAGGTGTTGGTTGAATTTTTTTCGTGTTTAATGAACTTTCTAACATTTCCTTTGCAATATTCTATCAAAACTTATGTTCAATAAATAATAATAGAATTTTATTAATAAAATGAAAATCAAACTTAACCCAATATATTAACACACGAGTAGCATTTGACTTGTGAAATTAAAATTCAAAATACTATTATTAATATTTTAATAACACGCTATTTTTAACTTCGGAAACACTGAACTTCAGTTCACATCATAATTGTTTAACTACAATTTATATAAATCTAGAATTTAGAAAATGTAAACACCACTTCATAAAATTTGTCCAACAGGTATATGAAAATAGTTATTAAATAAAATCTTCAACAAATTTGTTTGAACTTCAGATTTCGTAGTATTGGAATATTGTAAATATGAAATTAAATGCGTTCTATTTTTAACGTATTCGACAAAATATTTAACGTAAACCGCAAGTAGACAAATTATTGTAAATACCCCGATTAAGAACAATAGATAATAAACAACAGACATTATGTTTTCAATTAAATTGAATTAAAAATCAACGTAAAATTATACAAAACTGAATAAAATTTTTTTTAAACTTTACACAAATGTGTGCAGCAGTGTTAAATATTTCTTTTTTTATCAAATGGTAGGTCTAAATAAGCTATAGACACCAAACAAATCACTTGATAAAATTTCTTCGCCATCATATTATCTACAAATCAGTAAAAAGTGTCATCAGAGAATTCAATGTTGGGGTTTGAAATTGTTGCAAATCACTGTTAACAATAAATTTAAACATTTTACTTTTGTTAATTGTTCGATATTACTTTCCATAAATATATTATTGTAATGTGTAAAAAGCTGTTTAATAAAATTTTTTCTACTGTTAAGAATTTTTTTATGTAAGGAGAAGGCGAAGTTGGAAGCAGAGAACGAATTTTAAGAGGTAAGTGGATGAGGTTATAATTTATTTTAGCCAAAGAAAATCAAGTGAATCCCAAATTGTAGTTGAGGATTAAGGACAAAGTAATTTAGTTTAAGCAATGCTAAAGAAAGATTTTTAGTGTTTTAAAACTTACCAGAAATTTTCCTGAAAAGGTGGAAAATCTGGAGAAAATGTTCTCATTGCATGTTAAGCTAAAAAATAAAAAAAAACTCTCAGAAAACTGATTCTGTTTTTATTTCCAAATTACATAATTTTGACTTTAGTAATCCAAGCTCAAAATAATGTTGAAATACATTCAAGAATGACTTTGGTTTTAATAGGTCAGTCAATGGGTAGTTGAAAGTTACAAAATTGATATAGCTAAATTTTTGAGAGCAGTTACAAAGTCGCGAACCGCGAAAATCCACCAAAATTTCCCAGTGGGTCACGAGATAAAAGTGTTTTTAATATCTCTGCTGTCAGGGCCGTAGTTAGACATTTGCCATGGGGGGGGGGGTTATGGAATTAAAAAAAAAGGTTGGCATAATAAGTCCGTATTTTAAATTTATTGTTGTAATCAGGAAATACTAAGCATAAATTACAAATAAAATATTAATAATGATACATTTAAAAAAAAAACAATTTAAAATTATAAAGCCATTTTTCTATTTTTGAGGCAAAACTTTTCGATGACTTCTTCGGGGTGAACTTGAATATCCCTACAGTGCACAAATTTCGCCTTAGGATATTTTTCACTTATTAAACTTCGCACACCTTTATGTTTGCCACTCATGACTGCGGCACCGTCGTATCCCTGACCGATAAAAAGATCTAAATCCAAGCCGAAGTTTTTCAAAATTGACAATATGGTATTTGTTAATCCTACTGCTGTAACATCCGTTACTACTAAAAAAGTCATAAAGTCTTCTCTTAATGCACATTTTTCGGTATCTATATACCTAATACAGAATGAAAGTTGTTGATTTCTCGAAACATCCTGGGTCTCGTCGACTAAAATTGAAAAATATCCGGCCTTTTTTATTCTCGTTATTAGAGATTGTTGAATAACATCACCGCACAACTCAATAATTTCATTTTGGACTGTTTGACTCGTGTACATTGTTTTAAAATTCTATTTCTGGGAAGCAATATGATCTCTGAGAACAGAGTCGCCGCCTTGTGCCCTATATCTTAGCAGGGCTCTAAAGTTCCCGTCGTTAAAATTTGGTTCCTTGAAACCTATTGGACCTGCGCCATTAGTGCCCCTCAATGGCAGCTCCTGACGCCCACACAACAAAATTGTTTTGATAATGGGCTTAAGTTTCCTTCAGTTTTCATTTGCTTGCTTTATTCTCTCTGAATCCACCAAGCTGGCAACGTCAGGTACTTTTCCACCCATAACCGATACAAAATTTTCTGCTTTCAAAGATGCGTTCTTGTGGTAGTCTTTGGTTTGATGCGCTTCAAAAGTTTCTTTGGAATTTTTCCAGTTAACAAACGGTTTTGTAACTAAATTTCCCAGTTCTTGCCTGCCCTTTCCTCCAACTAGTTGGTTAAATAAAACGCAAAACTTGCATAACGCACCCAGTCCTTTTTCGGAATAAGCTAACCAAGGATAGATTTTTAACCACTTCGTTTGGAATGAAAGGTGCCTCTTTTCAGAAACGGGAAACACGTAGTTTTCAGAAGGTGTCCAGCATTTAGTTAAAGCTTCAAATTTGCTCAAATCATTAATATGAACTTTATTCTTCACAAAATTTCCGATGTCCAGCGGATTTGATCCACTTTCCTCTGTTGGGATTTCACCTAATTCAAATGAATTTATTTCAGTAGAAGGTAAACTACAAGAAGTCGAAGCAACAGAGGGGTCAATTGTTGCATCCGTAGTTGATGACGCTTTGGTTTCGACACTGGCACCATCATTTGTTTTCTTCCGCTTTTCAATAAAGCCAAAAATAGATTACTGATGTAGCCTTTTCATTTTAGGTCTTAGTCACTGGAACAAGCAGTTGTTAAATAACTATATTTAATAAATAAACAATAATTCTCTTACCTGATCTACTTAAAAACACAAAAACGGAATTATTATAAATTTTAATAATAAAATTTACGTGTAGTGAAGACGCGCACGAAAACAAGAATACTTAATAACTTAAATGCGTTACATAAATGTGGTATTACGTCTTAGTTAATAAAAATAATGTAATTTTTATTTTACAAAATAATACATTCATCTATCAGTTTATATTTGCAGACTAGGCCACTGACAAATGACTTCAGATTGAAATTTGCAGACTAAGTAAAAAGCGATTACACTTTGTACTTTACCTGCATCATTTATTACTTCATTTTTTTACTTTGTACTTGAACTTTTCCAGTTTACAGTTAAGAGATGAATTACGCATTGTAATAATATTTTGTTCGGCTTCTAACTTTACTAAAGAAACTATTTCTTAACAAATGTTAAAATTTAAAAAAAGTGCATGTGAAAGTTATAAAACCATGGGGGGTTAAGTTAAGCTTCAACACCCTTTGCACTTGGTTGCAAAAATGACCTGCAGCTTTTATTACTTCCTTTGTAAATTTTTTCAGTTTACAGTTTAGAGATGAATTTATCTGTCGTATTATATATTGTTTATTTATTTTGTTTTCACGCGCACATTGGAAACATTTCTTAAATGTAGTAATTATTTAGAATTGCTAAACCCATGGGGGGGGGGGGTTTGAACCCCCAAAACCACCCCCTTATATACGGCCCTGTCTGCTGTTGTTGGTGTGATTTTTATTTTTTTCTGAAATGTGCGGAAAAATATTTGGAGCAACTTTTGTCTAAAACATTTTTCATAATTATTCAAGAAAAGTGCTACAAGCCAAAAGGTTTAGGGAACGCGTTTTTCGATATTTTCTATCTGCTTTTATACGATACTTATGAGAAAAATGTTTAAAATAAAGTTGTAGTGTCTACGATTCCCTACAACTTTGATACAAAAACATTTTTTGTGCTGCAAAAACTACTCTTCCCACAGGGCGCCAAAGTCAACCCCGTTTTTTAGGTTTTTTTTAATGTAAATTACATTAATATGTCGCTTATGTACGCCATCACTTTGCAGAACATACATACCATTGGTGTCTTCGATGAATATTGCGAAGATCCGGAACTTTCTGAAAAGACACCCTTATGGTCAACACTGCGATAGAAAATGCACCCTTTTATGATTCCGTGTAAATTCCGTCAAAAATAATGAAGCCACATCAATAACTGGTACATCAGCCAAAAAATAAAGAAAATAATAAATATTAAACACCTGTTAAGGGCAGTGTGCTGAACCTTTCTCTTATAATTAAAGAAAAATAAAGAGATTTTTTACTTTCCGAACCCCTAGGTAAGGAAAGTATTGTTATCAGGCAAAATTTGACCCCCAATTTTTTGACAGATGTTCATGTTTTGAGGTCCCCTGAATCCATTTTTATCATTTTTGGAAGGATGTCTGTATGTATTGCTGTGTAATCTCTATCAAATTTGCACACCCCGGGTTCGTGTTGAGCGCCAGCTTTTTTAATAAAAAGCAAATTTATAAAAATTGAAATGAGATTTCCAGGGGTGCAATTTCTCAAGAAATTCACGATCCTTGTCCCTCTTATAGCGCAGTCATGGAGATTCAACTCAAGGTGTGGTAGGTTCATGAAGTCAATTAAGGGATGCTCATTAAGGTTGAATAAATTTCGTAGATTAAAATTGTTGATGTTGTGATAATGGAGATGAACAAATTTGCTTTCGTTGATGATCTTTAAACTTTGAAATGCTTACTGTTATTGAATGGAATCGATGAATAAAAGATTGTTTTGAATCGAAAAATGGTTTTATATTAATTAAAATAATCAAATCGCAATGCGCACATGCTTTCAGATAAATTTTTATCTGAAAAATAATGACAATGTTTAATACAAAATAAATCAAAATGTGGTTCCAAAAATATCTTCTTAGGTCGTCGACAAAGTTACAATAATAAAATATAAAATTTAATAAAATGTTTCAAATACCTTTTCAAATTCGAATAATCCTGTCTTTTCAAAAGACATGCGCACTGCACATAATTCACGCTCGAAGAACTACACAGATCAGCTGATGTGTTGTGGTGAAGGTTGCTTCTGTTGTTGCTGCCTTATTGTGATTCACACGGTGTTGATACGCGAAAAGGAACTGCTAATCATTTATATTTGATTAATTTAAATGCTGGTAAGATGCTTCATTATTCTTTACATCCATGATATTTATTGTGACTGTAACTTAAATTATATTTTGTTTGTAGGCTGGTTCATTGACTCGGTAGCCATTTTTGTATTATTTTTGGAAAACTTTCACTTTTATTCTACGGAGCTGCACGTCCGATCATTTCAAGCATTAAAGGAAGACTGTCCGATTTTCCTGCGCTGTGTTTGAAAATCGTCGAAATTTGCTTATCTGTGAGTAGAGTTCATCACCTTTTGGAATTTTATGATCACCAATTGTCTTTAAATTTACAGGATCGCTTCCATCCATGATGAGTTGATTGTTTGTGTGGTTCCCCGACGTCTCGTGAATACAGGAGCAGATTGTAGGCAAGATTTAGCTGAGTTCTTCACCTTTTTTTCTTATCACGAAGCTCGTTATCAAATTGAAGCGAAAATGACCTTTATATACACTTTTGGAGATTTATAGTTGCAAATTATGACCATTAGAAAGAGTAGATTGTTTAACAAATTTTTATATAATCGGTTTCACACAATAATTGTTATTCATGGAATAAATTCCATTTTTGTACAGTACAATTTTGGTTATGTTCATTTGTGATAACATTCACAGTAATTTTACCATTTTTGACCTAAACAATCCTTTATTATCAAATTTTGAGGTGACAAAAACCTTTGTGAAATTATTTTACAGCTTTTTATATCATTTACCAATGCTTAAAGATCCTTGCTTGTTCATAATATTGAGAAATTGCTAAATTTGTTTATCTTTCTTATCTTTAATATTTTAATGAGGTCAAATTCTATGTGAAATTTAAGTATAAGTAAGAAATTCAATAATTTGCATCGACCTGGTAGCTTGGGACACAGCAGTATGTATGTGTGTACGTCTGTGAACACGATAGCGTCTAAACGAAGCAAGCAACAAATCATTCCAAATTTTGCATATAAGCTTTTTCTTGTCGTAGGATGAAGCCAGATGAAAATAAATTAAATCCTGTAACGGGAAAGGGGGGTTTACCTGGAGCGATTATGACATTATGCGTCATAACTTCGAAACGAAATTAAATATGTAAAAATATTAAGAAGAAGTAAAAAAAAGGTTATGAACAACGCGATAACCGTATTGTGCGGCTCCGTTTTCATTGTGATAAAATTGCGAAGTGTGAACATAGATAAAGTGTGAACAGTTGCAAAAGGGATATAAGGACCAGAAGTAAAACTGTGATAAAGGTCAGAGTGGATAATTGTTAAATAAGAAAAGCGATAGAAATCGGAAAATTTTCGATTCGATCGAAGGTCAAATCAAAAGTGGTAAATAGAGAACACATAGGCAACACCTATTACACTTGAATATCACAAGGAAGTTTTGAACATCGAGAGGTCGGAACATAGAATGAGTGTACGTGGAGACTCATCAGCAATCGATAGTGAGGATTCGACAACAGAAACCACAGGAAGAAAAAGACTAGCCAATTACGACCTATTTAATAAGAGCAAAAAAACTCCAAGAACACCAACGAAAACTGTAACAGGAGCAAAAGCAGAAATGGAGGAAATAAAAAGTATGATGTACGAGATGATGCGAGAAATTAAAGAGGTACGAAAAAGTCAAACATCCTACGAGGAAGAAATAAAAGCTCTAAAACGAGAAAATAACCAACTAAAAGACCGAATTATATCTCTCGAGATTAAGATAAATCGTATGGAAGGTATGGAAAGGAAAAATAACATAGTTATAAAAGGAATAGATTTTAATACAAATGAACTGGAAAAAGATGTACAAGAATTTTTAAAGTCAGAGTTGAAGGTCACCGCAAAAATAAAAAGAGCGGAATTGATAAAACCAAAAACCGTACCTCCCTTCATAGTGGCTACAATGGAATCTTGGACCGAAAAGATGGAAGTGATGAAAAAGAAAAACGTCCTACGAGGCACCACAAAATACATCGACGATGATTTGACAGCGGAAGAAAGAAGAGTACAGGCTAAACTGAGAGAAATTGCAAAAACCGAACGAAACATGGGGAAGAAAACAAGCGTTGGCTACATAAGAGTATTTATAGATGGAAAACGCTGGAACTGGCAAACAAATATGGAGAAGATAATAGAACACACGGCGATACCCATAACAAAAAACGATTAACAAGAAGAGATGTACGGGAACAAACGACGACGAAAATGGCAAAACACGGAAAAAACGAATTGGAGTGCGGATTGATAAAAAAAAGGAAGATGATAAATGACAGTAATATATTTGTAACAAATTGGAATGTAAGGGGGATTTTTGAGAGGGGCACCATGAAACAATTAATAAATGTTTTAAAAAAGTACAAAGTTGATATTCTAGCATTGCAGGAAACAAAGCACAAGGATAGTGGGGTGTTTGACATGGAGGGATACACATTTCTTATGAGTAGTGGGTTGGATAGAAGATTGGGAACAGGATTTGTTGTAGGAGAACGATTGCGACATGCAATTTTAAAATTTACACCGATATCGGATAGAATGTGTATCCTCCGACTAAGAGGTAAATACCAAAAAATAAGTATTATAAATATTCATGCACCAACGGAAGAAAAGCAAATAGGTCACAAAGAAGAATTTTATGAAATGCTGGACAGAGAATACAAAAAAATTCCAAAGTACGACCTAAAAATGATCATGGGAGACAGCAACGCTAAAATTGGAAGAGAAGCAGTGTACCAACCAACTATAGGAAGACACAGTAAACATACAGAGACGAATGAAAACGGTGGATTTTTGATCGATTTTGCTATGGAAAACAACATGAAGATAGTAAGTACACAATACCAACATAAGGAAATTCATAAAGGCACATGGAGAACACCGGATGGAGAAAATGTAAACCAAATCGACCATGTAATGATAGAAAGAAAAAGTGAAACAAGTGTAAAAGATGTACGAACTTATAGAGGTCCAGATATCGACTCAGATCATTTTATGGTGGGAACAAAATTAAAACAAATTATACCAATAAGGAGAGCAATTGAAGAAAAAACGACAAATCAGTCTATGCAAATTAAATTTCAAGAAAAATCGGTACAACAAAAATATGCAAAAGTAATCAATGAGTTATTAGAAACTGAGAACAAACCCGAAACCATTGAAGAAAAAGCAAATATCTTAACAAAAGTTATGAGAAAAGCAACGTCCCGACAAGACAAGGTAATAAGATACAAAAATAAGGACTGGTACGACATAGAGTGTCAAGAAGTAATAAGTAAGAGAGAAAAAGCTAGGAAGATAATGCTACAAACGAAAACCCTAGAAAATAAGCACAACTATGAATTACAAAGAAAAGCATGCAAATCATTACTTAGAGAGAAGAAAAGAAAACACATGGTAAAGTATCTGGAGACAATAGAAGAAAAATATAGAAACAAGGAAATTAGAAACTTCTACCAGGGTGTAAAAAAAGTTAAGAAAGGCCACCAGACAAGGACAACATTATGCCAGGACAAAGAAGGAAACCTGATAGGAGACCAAGATAAGTCGATAGAAAGATGGGCAGAGTACTTTGAGGAACTCCTTAACAAACCATTAGATGGAAGTGAAGCAGAAGCATTCGATGGGGGGACGGAAGACATAGCAGAACTAAAGGTGGAAAAACCAGCCATAGAAGACATCCAAAAAATAATAAGAAGTCTGAAAAATAACAGAAGCGCGGGAGAAGATGCTATACAAGCGGAAATGATAAAATACGGAGGTGAAAAAGTCGAAACCATGATATATGAACTGATCGATAAAATATGGGAAATAGAGGAAATGCCAAAGATATGGAGAGATGCTGTAATATGCCCAATACACAAAAAGGGAGACAAAACCGATTGTAATAACTATAGAGGTATAGCCCTGTTGAACGTTATGTATAAAATATTGGCAACATGCATAAAAAATAAATTAAACCCATATGCAGATAAAATACTGGGGGAGTACCAGAGTGGATTCCGTAGAGGCAGATCAGTGACGGACCAAATATACGTACTCAAAGAAATACAGTCTATAAGTCATGAGTTTAAGCTACCAACACACATATTGTTTGTCGACTTTAAGCAGGCATACGACAGTGTCAGAAGAGAACAGTTATATATGGCACTTAAGGAGTTCAAAATACCCAATAAACTTATAAAGTTGGTAAAAATGACGCTTGAAGAAACCACCAATAAAGTAAAAGCAAATGGCAAAATATCAAGAGGGTTTAAGATTGAACGAGGGTTAAGGCAAGGAGATCCTCTTTCGGCAGTATTGTTTAATTTTGTGCTGGAAAAAGCTGTAAGAGACAGCACAATCGGCGGTAAGAGCATAATATTCCGAAATAGACAACAAGGTCTGGCCTTTGCAGATGATATAGCAATATTGACGCGAACAAGATATGAACTGCAAGAAGCTACAAAAATGTTATTGAATGCCGCAAAAAGAATGGGACTGGAGGTCAACGAGGGAAAGACCAAATATATGCGATGGGATGATGGACCTTTTGAACAAAGCAAATTTTTCCGGGTGCAGTTGAAAAATAATAGAACGGTTAATTTCGAGGAGATAGAAACATTCACTTATCTCGGAACATTGGTGACAAGAGAAGTAGGAAGTAACGAGGAAATAAGAGCCAGAATCGCTGCGGGGAACAAAAGTGCCTTTGCCTTAAAATCAATATTAAATGGTAAAATATTTTCAAGATCGGTTAAACTTAGAGTTTACAAGACGATAATAAGACCAGTAGTAACGTACGCAAGTGAAGTTTGGACGTTGAGAAAACAAGAACAAATAAAGTTGAGTGTATGGGAACGAAAGATATTGAGAAGAATATTTGGAGGAAAACACGAAGGAGAAAGATGGTTAAGAAGAACCAACCAAGAATTGTACGAAATATATAATGAACCTACTATAGTTGGGGTGGTTAAATCGCATCGTATAAGATGGTTGGGTCATTTGGTACGAATGAGTGAGGAGAGAGTACCAAACATCTTGTTGAGAATGAACATGGGTGGAACGAGGAGAAGAGGTAGACCAAAGACAAAATGGAAGAAAGAAGTACAAGATGATTTAGACGCCCTACATATCAAAAAGTGGATGGATGAAGCTCGAGATAGAAAGAAATGGTCCAGAGTGGTCAAACAAGCCATGGGTCTGCAAGGCCCGTAATGCTATCTTATATATATATATATATATGTATCTCTGTTAAGGAGTGACTTCCGATGCATAGAAATGGCGACCTGACTTCCATCCCTACCAAGCATTTAATTGATATATAGATTCCTACTTATGCTTGAGGGGAACTTTCTTAACGAGGTTTGCAACAGAGGGGAAGACATTTTTTAAATTATTTTTCAAGAGTATAAAAGTGACGAAGGCACTTCCGAGCATATATGCAGTCAATCTCTGAATTTGCAGATAAACAGAACGCGTACAAACTTCAAGCAGCGCTGCCACGTCGCGACATTCCAATCATACTTACATCATGATATCATGATACGAGTACTTACACTTCTCATTAAAATGTTCAAGTGCAAATTTAAAAAATTAATTATTCATTTTAGATGTTTATAAATGTTACAAAATTAAATTAATAACATTAAAGGGGTATAATAATAATATGCTATAGGTAACAATAAAAATTGAATTAAAATCTTTTAATTAAATATAGCATTATTTCGACGGTGACCTTCAATAACGTAACAACACAACAAATCGAATATTTTTCTTCATTGGAATGAAAAATTTTGAAATTTATTTATAATAATTGAAGGGCTAGGTGCAAAAACCGTATAAGTGCATAATTAAGAATTTAAAGTAAGACAACTTCAGAGTTGATTTTATTAAAAAAGTAAATTATGATCAAACTTTGACTTAAAAGGACCAAGGACGTTGACCGCTCGCATTACTAGATGCGGGGAATTCCCGGAAATATGCTTCGTTTTAATAATGTACTGAACGCAATTTTTTATCTTTTGCTTAGTACATTATTATTTAATAATTAATACTTTTCAATGAAATTTTTTACTTTTTCATAATAAAAATTAATAAAGCAAATCAAAAAAGGCCCTTAGAAGGTAAAGTTGAAAACTTAAAAAAAAATTCTTACGTATGAAAAAGTGAAGGGGTTGCTAAAATCTTACAATAAATGGGTAGAGATGGGTCTAATATTTATAAAGCATCCTTTGTGATTGATCAAGTTTTGAAATCTCGTCTAAACAAATTGATTTCGTTAGGATTATAGGATTCCCCCATAATTAACAACGTAATTTTTTCAATGTTTTGACGTGTTAACTCCGAACAAGTACCATAGTAAACACAGATCCTATTAAGCCTAGTGTACGATATTTCCATAACAAATTCCTCAACATTTATGCAATTTACAAAGACACAAACGAATATTAAATTTGCATAGCTTATTTTATGATACTTATAAGTGATTGATAATTTTTTACTAACTTAAGTTTAAAAATAACTCTTTATAGTCCGGTCAAATTAGACCAAAGAATAGGAGTGAGGTTGCAATAATTCGCACCCAGCTGAAAATTGGTAGGATTGTTCAAAACACGATCATAAATAAAATCTCAAAAGTCCTCATCGATCCGACACCTGGAAAAAAATTTATTCGGGGTCTAAGGTCACTAAAACGGGTTTTTCGCGATTTTCAGCAAAACGGTAAGTTTTATCATAAAATTATCCCATTCAAAAATTGTAGATCAGATAATTATCTATAAAAAATGTCTAAATACGGGTCCGTTACTTTGCCCCCCCCCCCGGTTAATATTTTTACACCAAAAGCAAGCTCTGAGATCCTTAGAGCTAGCACTAGCTAGCACCCAAATATGAAAGCTAGCACCATTACAGTTTTTTCACAAAACGACTTTGAAACCGGGGGGGGGCCAAAGTAACGCTAGCCCCCCCCCCCGGTTAATATTTTTACCCAAAAACCTAGCACTGGGATCCTTAGAGGTAGCACCCAAATATGAAAGCTAGTACCATTACAGTATTTTCACAAATCGACTTTGAAACCGGGGGAGCCAAAGTAACGCTAGGCCCCCCCCGGTTAATATTTTTACCCATAAACCTAGTACTGGGATACTTAGAGCTAGCACCAGCTAGCACCCAAATATGAAAGCTGGCACCATTATAGTTTTTCCACAAATTCATTTTATTTATTTGCACCTAAATGACGATTACAACTCTTTCAACTTTTCGAATCGTTATATCTCAAAAACGGTGACTCTTAGGAAAAAAAGTATTTAGAGGGTCCGTTACTTTGCCCCCCCCCCCCCCCGGTTAATATTTTTACACCAAAAGCAAGCACTGAGATCCTTAGAGCTAGCACCAGCTAGCACCCAAATATGAAAGCTAGCACCATTACAGTTTTGTCACAAATCGACTTTGAAACCGGGGGGGGGAAAGTAACGCTCGCCCCCCCCCCCCCCCGGTTAATATTTTTACCCAAAAACCTAGCACTGGGATCCTTAGAGCTAGCACCAGCTAGCACCCAAATATGAAAGCTAGCACCATTACAGTATTTTCACAAATCGACTTTGAAACCGGGGGGGGGGGCAAAGTAACGCTAGCCCCCGGTTAATATTTTTACCCATAAACCTAGTACTGGGATACTTAGAGCTAGCACCAGCTAGCACCCAAATATGAAAGCTGGCACCATTATAGTTTTTCCACAAATTCATTTTATTTATTTGCACCTAAATGACGATTACAACTCTTTCAACTTTTCGAATCGTTATATCTCAAAAACGGTGACTCTTAGGAAAAAAAGTATTTAGAGGGTCCGTTACTTTGCCCCCCCCCCTCCGGTTAATATTTTTACACCAAAAGCAAGCACTGAGATCCTTAGAGCTAGCACCAGCTAGCACCCAAATATGAAAGCTAGCACCATTACAGTTTTGTCACAAATCGACTTTGAAACCGGGGGGGGCAAAGTAACGCTAGCCCCCCCCCCGGTTAATATTTTTACCCAAAAACCTAGCACTGGGATCCTTAGAGCTAGCACCAGCTAGCACCCAAATATGAAAGCTAGCACCATTACAGTATTTTCACAAATCGACTTTGAAACCGGGGGGGGGGCAAAGTAACGCTAGCCCCCGGTTAATATTTTTACCCATAAACCTAGTACTGGGATACTTAGAGCTAGCACCAGCTAGCACCCAAATATGAAAGCTGGCACCATTATAGTTTTTCCACAAATTCATTTTATTTATTTGCACCTAAATGACGATTACAACTCTTTCAACTTTTCGAATCGTTATATCTCAAAAACGGTGACTCTTAGGAAAAAAAGTATTTAGAGGGTCCGTTACGTTGCCCCCCCCCTCCGGTTAATATTTTTACACCAAAAGCAAGCACTGAGATCCTTAGAGCTAGCACCAGCTAGCACCCAAATATGAAAGCTAGCACCATTACAGTTTTGTCACAAATCGACTTTGAAACCGGGGGGGGGCAAAGTAACGCTAGCCCCCCCCCCGGTTAATATTTTTACCCAAAAACCTAGCACTGGGATCCTTAGAGCTAGCACCAGCTAGCACCCAAATATGAAAGCTAGCACCATTACAGTATTTTCACAAATCGACTTTGAAACCGGGGGGGGGGGGGCAAAGTAACGCTAGCCCCCGGTTAATATTTTTACCCATAAACCTAGTACTGGGATACTTAGAGCTAGCACCAGCTAGCACCCAAATATGAAAGCTAGCACCATTATAGTTTTTCCACAAATTCATTTTATTTATTTGCACCTAAATGACGATTACAACTCTTTCAACTTTTCGAATCGTTATATCTCAAAAACGGTGACTCTTAGGAAAAAAAGTATTTAGAGGGTCCGTTACTTTGCCCCCCCCCTCCGGTTAATATTTTTACACCAAAAGCAAGCACTGAGATCCTTAGAGCTAGCACCAGCTAGCACCCAAATATGAAAGCTAGCACCATTACAGTTTTGTCACAAATCGACTTTGAAACCGGGGGGGGCAAAGTAACGCTAGCCCCCCCCCCCCCCCCGGTTAATATTTTTACCCAAAAACCTAGCACTGGGATCCTTAGAGCTAGCACCAGCTAGCACCCAAATATGAAAGCTAGCACCATTACAGTATTTTCACAAATCGACTTTGAAACCGGGGGGGGGCAAAGTAACGCTAGCCCCCGGTTAATATTTTTACCCATAAACCTAGTACTGGGATACTTAGAGCTAGCACCAGCTAGCACCCAAATATGAAAGCTGGCACCATTATAGTTTTTCCACAAATTCATTTTATTTATTTGCACCTAAATGACGATTACAACTCTTTCAACTTTTCGAATCGTTATATCTCAAAAACGGTGACTCTTAGGAAAAAAAGTATTTAGAGGGTCCGTTACGTTGCCCCCCCCCCCTCCGGTTAATATTTTTACACCAAAAGCAAGCACTGAGATCCTTAGAGCTAGCACCAGCTAGCACCCAAATATGAAAGCTAGCACCATTACAGTTTTGTCACAAATCGACTTTGAAACCGGGGGGGGCAAAGTAACGCTAGCCCCCCCCCCGGTTAATATTTTTACCCAAAAACCTAGCACTGGGATCCTTAGAGCTAGCACCAGCTAGCACCCAAATATGAAAGCTAGCACCATTACAGTATTTTCACAAATCGACTTTGAAACCGGGGGGGGGGGCAAAGTAACGCTAGCCCCCGGTTAATATTTTTACCCATAAACCTAGTACTGGGATACTTAGAGCTAGCACCAGCTAGCACCCAAATATGAAAGCTGGCACCATTATAGTTTTTCCACAAATTCATTTTATTTATTTGCACCTAAATGACGATTACAACTCTTTCAACTTTTCGAATCGTTATATCTCAAAAACGGTGACTCTTAGGAAAAAAAGTATTTAGAGGGTCCGTTACTTTGCCCCCCCCCCCCCCCCCGGTTAATATTTTTACACCAAAAGCAAGCACTGAGATCCTTAGAGCTAGCACCCAAATATGAAAGCAAGCACCATTACAGTTTTTTCACAAATCGACTGTGAAACCGGGGGGGGGGGCAAAGTAACGCTAGCCCCCCCCCCCCGGTTAATATTTTTACCCAAAAACCTAGCACTGGGATCCTTAGAGCTAGTACCCAAATATGAAAGCTAGCACCATTACAGTATTTTCACAAATCGACTTTGAAACCGGGGGGGGGGGCAAAGTAACGCTAGCCCCCCCCGGTTAATATTTTTACCCATAAACCTAGCACTGGGATATTTAGAGCTAGCACAAATTCATTTTATTTATTTGCACCTAAAAGACGATTACAACTCTTTCAACTTTTCGAATCGTTATATCTCAAAAACGGTGACTCTTAGGAAAAAGTATTTAGACATTTTTTATAGATAATTATCTGATCTACAATTTTTGAAGGGGATAATTTTATGATAAAACTTACCGTTTTGCTGAAAATCGCGAAGAACCCGTTTTAGTGACCTTTGACCCCGAATAAATTTTTTTCCAGGTGTCGGATCGATGAGAACTTTTTAGATTTTATTTATGATGGTGTTTTGAACAATCCTACCAATTTTCAGCTGGGTGCGAATTATTGCAACCTCACTCCTATTTTTTGGTCTAATTTGACCGGACCATGATTGGTATATTTCGTATGTTATTCAGAGCTCTACAAAAATGTAACGAAAGTAAAGTGGAAATTGATTTCCTACTCTTTCTTTTAAAAAATAAGACTGTAACGTGATAATGATGGGCGTTTATTTAGCCTCATTTTTTAAATAAGTAAATTTTTATCACACTTTTAAAAGAAATTACTATTTTTTCACCATTTTTGTTGAGAAAAGGTATTTCACAATAACAAGTTTAAGAAAACAATTTAAGTTTGTTATATTCGTATGTTGTTCAGAGCTCTACAAAAATGTAACATGTAAAATGGAAATAATTGGTCACCTTCTCCTTTGTTTAAAAAATAATAAACCCATACCAACAAAAAGCGTAATGACCTTGTTGTTACAAACGCTATATAAGAGGAAAAAAAAATAAATGTCATCATTTTTAAAAGTAGGTAGTTATCTAAAACAGAAATTGGCACGTCATGGGATACGTCATCAAATAAAATGGGAACTTGATTGCCGATATGATATGCTGTGTCCTAGCTAGTTTCAATGACCTATAAATATTTTGAATAAATTTAAAGTTTTTTTTCACTCAGATGCCTACTTTCAATTACTGTACGCCGCGCGCGTCTCGGCGCATTCTACTAGAGAAAAAGCCGAAATTATAATAGTTCAAAAAATTTTAAACAGAATTGATTTTAATTATTTTTAATTATTATAATGTATAATCAACAGAAATTTGCACAGATTTTTAATGGTATACCATTATTAAATCTAAAGAGTATTAAATTAATAATTCTAATCAAAATTAAATATAGAAACTGATTTCCAAGAAATGTCTAATGCAATGTTGCCGATAAAAAGAAGTGAGAACGTGCAGTCGTATTAACGGAAGTTGCACGGTCCCGTTGATACTTTTTCATATATATTATCATATATGCGACGCTAGCGCCAGCCATATACAGTGGAACTAAAACATTTTTTTGCAAGTACGAGTGCTCCGGAGTCACTTCCAGTAAAAATTTCGGATTTTAACGCCTGATCCCATACACTACCCGTTAAACACTAAAAACATGGAGATTCGTAGTGACTTCCAAAATCGGAAGTCACGACGATATATATGAAGTGACTCCGTTGCAAATGTATCTACTTTGGAAGTGACATGATACACTTGATAAATATATATATATATATATAATATTAAGAACAAAAAATTACCGCTATGGAATTTTCTACATTTTTTGTCCTACAAGTTTTTCTCTAAAATATACAGGGCGTTTCAAAAATTTTCGTATTTGTAAATCAAATAGTAAAACATACATCTATGAGTAAAACGTATTCTACTAATGAAAATAAGATGAAAAGTTTCTAATAACATGGGTCCAGAAATGCTTCGTTTGCAAGATATAGGCATTCAAAAGTTTTTTTCTTCCTATTTTGGCAAAATATAAAATTATTCATCGATTTGCTGTTGAAATGATGTAACCATTTTATTAAAATATATAATATAAAAATTTACGTCTGTTCGGAAAGTTATGCGATGGCCACATCAGATTTTTACTTTCCGAACCTCTAGGTAAGGAAGTATTGTTTTATTTAGCAATTATTACCAAAAAAATGCAAACAAAGCTTTCGTTATTTAACTATTATTAGTAAAACGTTGGTATGAAAATAAATGAGAATTTAGCCCTCAATGGAGTTGACATTGACGCCCTTTGTATCTGGATATATTTGTACCACAAAAATTTCCTGGGACCAAAGTTGTAGGAAAATATATCCTCTGCAACTTTTGTTATTATAATAGAAACGCTTTTATTATTTATTAAATAACTTACCGCCTAATAAAATCAGAAAAAAAATAAAAACAATGAAATAGTAGATTATGCACCAAGGGAGCAAAGTCACTTTACTCCCGTCGTGCATATACTGTTTTTTGCAATTCCGGGAGGTAAAGTTGGAACTTCGCCAATTTAGAAACTTAAAGCAAAAATTTAACGCATTTTTTAATAATGCACGTGGTCGATAGTGGGTATCACAAAATAGCACTAGTAATATTACCAACTACCACCAAAAAGTACTAGGAAATAGCAGTTGGCACCCCTGATTCTACCAAAGGTTCATTTACATTTGTGCCGTACAAGCAGCAAGACGTACCATGAGCAACAACCTAGAAACCACGTGGCGACATTTTGGTAGCTAAAGTAAAGTACTTTTTATTTATTTATTGACTCATCAATTTATTTCATTGCTTGAAATAAATTTGAGCGTGGCAGATGTGAAAGAATTTGATTCTTCCATGCTAATATGCACGATCACGTGCCAATCTAGTGACTTTTTTATCAGTCAATCTGGCGACTTTTTTTATTGCCCTAGGGCAAAAAAAGTTTTTTCCTCCCGCCCCCCCCCTAATTTTTAATTTTACTCCCGCAGGGTAAAAAGTGCCCCTTTTACCCCGCAAATCGGGGTAAAAAGTGAGTACTTTACCCCCGGAATGGCAAACATTTTTTTTATATGAAAGTTGTAGGGAACTACATCGATTTTCAAGCTCTAAACGACGTCGTCACCCCAAAAATTATTTTAGGCCGGTAATAAATTAATAGTGGAACATGAAATGAATGGACCAATTCTGGTGTCAGCTTTCCAAATAGTTTTAATTATCGGCACAGCAAAAGCGAAGTTACAGTCAAAAAGTAAATGTTCGGCCACTTTAAGACCATCTGACTGGTTCATTTATTTATTACCTACCTAAACTAATCTTTGTGGTGACGACTATGTCCCTTACCTCGAGAAACGATGTAGTCCAGAAACTTTTGTTCGGGTTGTAACAAAACGGAATTTTAATGCATAAAAAATTAATTTTAATATTTTAAATTGAGATATACTTATAAATTATTATTGCGATAATAATTGATGATTGTTAATCAAACATATTTATCAACAGCGGAAGAGATAAGTTTTATAACGCGAACGAGAATTGATAATGTATTTTATCAATATTCGTCTGCATGCGAACTTCCTGCGTCTAAAGATGACTTTTACACTGTTCTTTGTTCAGGTGAACTGTTTAATTTCAGACAACAGTGGAGTATCGCCAATTTGATCGGATATTTCAATGCAGTCTACGCGATTTCATTGATGAAGCAATCAAGATTTGATTGCATTGAAGCAATCAGTAGACATTTGCTTCTCGTTAAGAAAGCGATAGGGATGTATCTGTCTATAGGTGAAATTTGTCAGTGGTGCAAATTCTCACGCTATGGAAGGTCGTGATTTCTGAAAGGTATAAATATGGTTGAATTAATTAGTCGGCAGTCAGAAGTCGGGGGTGCGCCCGTTGAACTGCGGGCGGGGGCCATGGGCTTTCGGGATTAATGTTAACATGTAGTTGAATTGAGTATTGTAAATTTTCTTGTGCGGGACATTTTTATGAGTTTGGTAATTGTGATTTTGTATTGGGAAATAGTTAAGGGAGTGTCTTTGTTGAGTTTGTGTTTTAAGTGGTTGTCAAATAGTTTTGTTTATTGAGTTTATCTTGATTTTGGGGAATAGACAAGGAAAGGTCTTTGCCCTGTTCCGTGGTCTGGGTCTCCAAAAAATGTATGTAAGTACCATGTTTGATTATTTTGGATTGTATAAATATGTGTTTAAAAGGGCCACCCTAAATTGTAAGAGATTTTTAAATGTGTACATGTGTTTTTTTAAACTTATCCATTATTAATAAATATTGTTTTTGAAAATTCAGTGTTTTCGTTTTTCCTGTTGAGGAAAAGAACGTTTTGTTTTCAGTGTCGAGCTTAGTGTCGTTTTGCCCGCACCGAAGTTTCAACTTCAACATTTAGCCGGGGGACGTAACGCCAAAACGGGGAGTGTCTGGGGCTTATTACCAGAAAGTCGCGAACCAAATTGATAGTGTGTTTTTTTTGAGAATAGAATTCTGCGGTGGGCGTAATCGGTTGAACGGTGGTGGCAGCTTAATCAATAAATGTTCTTAGTAGATCGATAAGCGTCTAAGTGGAATTTTGTTCGAACAGCAGATTTGATTATTTTTTTAAATAACTTCAGCCGTTCCTAGGAAAAGTAGTTCCGAAGGACGGTCCGCGGTTACAGGGTCCTAGGTGGAAAGCCGAGCTAATTATTGCGGCTGACCCTCGCCAAGATTTTTTTTTTTTCTGCAGGGAAGGGGCACCACCCCATCAGGGATGGTAGTGTCAGATTCTAACTGACTAAAACCCCCTCCCCGACGACAGCGGGCTTTACCTTCTCGGCATTACTTCCGCTGTCGTCTGCGATCTTCCATGCTGCATCGATGATGCAGGCTCCCGATGACCTCCCGGTTTAGCACGAAAGTTTGTGTCCGGGAGGTCAGGCACTATCACTTGATTCTACTTTTCCAATTGAACCGGACACACCGCTCGCCGCGATCCAACACGTCTCACCGGGTCACCTAGTGGTCCGCAATCGTCAGTATAGGTGAAAGTCCACTCGTCATTAACTTAATAGGCGGAAATTCCGGCGACAAAGTCAAGGCCGAGCCGACCGTCATCCATACCGGAGACTCCGAGCCCCCAAGCGACCCTGCAAATCATATAAATCACAGAGCGCGATGCGACCGGGTCATCTTGAAAAACTTGTGGTCGCTGGCAAAGTGCCAGTCCACTCGTCTTTATATTTGACGGCACTATTTTCGCGATCGTCCCCCTCTGGATTAGCACGAGAGTTTGTGTCCACAGAGGGTCTACGCGCTATCGTCGTACCGACACTAACCTACCCTGTCGAACGACCGTCACTACTCGACCCGACCCGACCCGCCGATCAATGACGATATTCTTCGGGAATTCTCTTGGGAACTTCTCGCGCATCTTCTCGCGGGAACTTCTCAAGGGAACTTAAAAAGGCTGTCATTGACTTAACTGTAGGGCGAGGACTCGAGCTGCGGCTTGCTCAGCTCGTCCGTCTCAATCCTTGGTCTTCATCACTTGACTGATGAAGACCGCTACAGCCAGCCATTCGTCTCCGCCGGACAGCATGAAAGCAATCATGTTGTCCGGGCTTAGTGTGTCGCCCATCCGGAGCGAAATCATCACTCTCTCCCTCTCCCATCTTAGGCATCCGAAGAGAGTGTGTTCCGCCGTATCTTCGTCCCCGCAGTAACGACAGGCAGGTGACTCGGTCAGCCTGAACCTGTGGAGATATGCCTGGAATTTGTGTTATATGAAAGTTCACCTCTCCGTGCTTTCTCGCTACCCAAGGACGAAGATCCGGAATGAGCTTTCTGGTCCAAGCGGCATTCGTGCCGGAGGACCAGCTCCTTTGCCAATCGTCGAGCGTCCGCTGCTTAATGGTGGGGTCCGGTCCCGCTCGTACGTCTGCTCTCTCTCTAGCTAAAAGCTCTATGGGAGGCATGGAGGCCAAGACTCGCACGGCTTCGCCAGACACGGTCCTGTAAGCGCAAGTTACTCGAAGTGCCATCTTGCGCTGGACCGCTTGCAGCCTCTTACGGTTACGCTGGACGTTGACGGCCTCTTGCCAAACGGGAGCGGCGTACAACATCACGGACTGTGCGACGGTGCCCAACATCCTTCGCTTCGTCGGTTTTGGGCCACCGATGTTGGGCATTAGTCTAGCGAACGAAGTAACTATCGCCGTCGCCTTAAAAACACCATAGTGCTAAAACTGCTTTTCCACTTGCGATCACAAACTTTTGTTGGAGGATCAATTATTGAAGATATATGTTTTTTGATGATCATTCCAGAAACAATAATTTACATAACAAACCTCAATACTCAAAGGGGTCGTCCTTAAATTACGTCACGCAAATTTAAGCAATTTTTAACTCCTCCCCCCCCGATCGTCACACAAACCTAGACCCCCTCCAAGTATTACGTCACATATTCTTGAACTCCCCCCCACTCACAAATATTTAAAATTTATACAATAAAAAGAAACCCGGAGCGGATTTCATCGGCCGATGACCTTTTTTTTAAGCACCCCTTAGGGTGCTAAAAATCTATATATATTTTGTGACGTCATAATTTTTAAAATCCCCCCGCCCCCATCGTCACAAAGGTCGAACCCCCCCCCCAGGAGCGTGACGGAATTTATAGACGACCCCAAACTCTAAAAAAAACCACGACAACAAAATTGAAAATAAAAAAGTATTGACCAAATCTAAGAATGTAACAAATTAGATGTCGTTTGGAAAGATCCTGTGGGAAATCACGTATAATTTTTCTACAATATGAAAAATGGAATAAAACCAGAATTTCTTGCTGCAGTGATTGCAGGCAGCGCCGTAGCGAGCTCTTCTGGCGCCAGAAGCAAATTTGAATATATGCGCCCCCCTCCCAAAAGATTCCTATCATCTTGAAAATTTTAAACTATTATTTATTGAGTTTTGTCGAGGTTTAGCGCCCTCATTGCGATGGCTCCTGTGGCAAAGCCTCGGTCGCCTCACGCTTGCTACGGCGCTCGCTTAGAGTAATGAAAGCATATGGATTCTTATCAGAATCTCATTTAGGCTGCCGGGTCTGGGGGGGTATGGAATACCCTCCAGGTACACTTAATTTATTGGGAAAGAAAAATTTTCACTTTTACGTCCCTTGGTATTAAGAAGAACGGTACTAAGATAATTATGAAAAATATCACCTCCCTCCCGGATTACAAACGAAAATTGCAAAAGATTCAACGAAAAATAATAAATATGATGGTTCTGAATAATGGCAAGTGTAAATTTTTATCGTCGGGAACTTCTGAAGATTTTATATAACATACGCATAGTATGCCAAAATCACCACTTCCATGGTAGCGTAACGGAATCCCCCCCAAAGATTATTTTTAATCGGTAGGAATTTTTCTTTTCAATTTAAATATATTTGAATAACTGTCGCGATGATAACATGATAGTTTCACCGGTTACCCAGTGAGTTCAAAGGAAATGAAAACGAACGCGGGGTTGGAATCAACTTTCCTAAAATCCCCTGTCTTATCATTGGACCAAATTTGAAGATGAAAAAATTCTCTACAAAACGACTTTGTTTTGTTCACCATCGATAGTAAAGTTTAAATGTACGAAATAATTATTCAGATTATGAATTATTCAAAACCTTTTTCAATTGTTCTCTCTGGATTTTATTTTTATTTCATAAATACTTATTACTTAGTATGATGTAGGCAAATTTTGTTAATTTGTTTTATAGAGAATTTTGTACTCTTCAATTTTGATTTAATGATAATTTTCTCTAAAAATCTGATGTGGCCATCGCATAACTTTCCGAACAGACGTAAATTTTTATATTATTATTTTTAATAAAATGGTTACATAATTTCAACAGTCAATCGAGGAAAAATTTCATATTTTGCCAAAATAGGAAGAAAAAACTTTTGAATGCCTATATCTTGCAAACGAAGCATTTTTGGACCCATGTTATTAGAAACTTTTCATCATATTTTCATTAGTAGAATGCGTTTTACTATTTTAATTACAAATACAAAATTTCTTGAAACACCTTAGAGAAAAACTTGTAGGACAAAAAATGTAGGAAATTCCATACCGCTAATTTTTTCTTATTAATATTTTTACATATCTAATTTCGTTTCGAAGTTATGACGCATAATGTCATAATCGCTCCAGGTAAACCCCCCTTTCCCGTTACAGGATTTAATTTATTGTCATCTGGCTTCGTCCTACGACAGGAAAAAGATTATATGCAAAATTTGGAATGATTTGCTTGCTTCGTTTAGACGCTATCGTGTTCACAGACGTACACACACACATACATACACCCACATACACACCTACAGACGGACATCAATAAAAAATTGATGAAAATGTTATCAGGGCATCATAACGAATCATTTAATACCAAAATTTCAATTTTCGATTTTTGACCCGATGACAATACTTTCCCTATACATACGTTAATACGTATGGGGAAAGTAAAAAAAAATTTTTGATAGTTAAATAAAAATTATCAATCAAACAACAAATTTTGGACATAATAAATGTTAAGAACACAAAATCATTTTTATGAATGCAGGATTAAGAAAATGTCAACCCTTAGGTTAAACTAAAAATATAGATTATGATAAATATCAATTTTAACTACATTAACTATGAATGCATCGATTACACCGGCCGACAAATGAAAACTTTTTGAACGTTGTTTTGATTTGAGTGAAAAATATCACTAATTTATAGTATTTTGAACACAAAATTATACCTACATAATTACTCTATCACATCAGGTTTTTTTACAAAAAGGAAAAAACGTTTAATTAAAATTTTTAGGAAAAAATTAATTATTATGTTATAAATACATATATTTCAAAACTAACAAAGAAAATATCAAGTACAATAATTGCTACAGGGCTAGTTTGTGTGACATCTCTTACGTTTAGCGATAAAATTACGTCTGGGTGTAATTTTTTTGTGAGAATCATCAATAATATCACGTTTTATTGACCAGCAGTAATCAGCCATCATATTCACATTCCATCGACCTTGGTACCTTGTTTCCATAGATTTTATGTCTTGGTGAAACCTTTCTCCCTGTGCTTCACTATAATCACCAAGATTATCAGGGAAAAAATCTGCATGCGAATGTAAAAAATGGAGTTTTATACTCATATTACACCCCAATTTTTTATACTTATTTAATAAGTTTTCCACAATATTTTTATAGTCAGGGTGTTTGTGATTTCCCAAAAAATTGTTGACAACATCTTTGAACGCCAGCCAAGCTTCTAATTCAATAGTATTTAGTATTGCATCAAATTTTTTATCGGTCATCAAAGATCTAATTTGTGGTCCATCGAACACTCCTTCTTTTATTTTGGCATCTGATAATCTTGGAAATTTTCTACTCAAGTATTTAAAACTATCATTTTCTTTATCCAATGCCTTAACGAACTGTTTCATCATACCGAGTTTAATATGAAGCGGAGGTAATAAAATTTTTTCAGGATCAATTAAATTTTCTCGTATAACATTATTGATTCCAGGTTTGAGATTTGTACGAGGATTCCATTGTTTCTGAACATAATGCTTTTCTCGTGCTCTACTGTCCCACTCGCACAAAAAACAAGGATATTTCGTGTATCCTGACTGCTGACCTAACACCATATTAATAATTTTCAGATCTCCACAAAGCTGCCAACCGTGTTCTTCATATTTAATTTTATCTAGTACTGTTTCCAAATTTTCATAAGTCTCTTTTAAATGAACAGAGTGAGCGACAGGAACAGAAGCATACTGATTAGTATTGTGTAAAAGAACACCTTTTAAACTCCGTTTCGAAGAATCTATAAAAAGTCTCCATTCTCCAGGATCATATTGCGCTCCTAACTTTTCAATGATATCAGGAATATTGTGGCAATAAACTAATGATTCTTCTTGACTGAAAAAAATTACAAATTCTTCTTCACGCTTCCTATACCAAGCAAAATGTGTATCAGGAGCTAACAGGTGTTTTGCATGAAGTCTAGACCCAAGAAGTTGAGCAGATTCTTTAGAAAGATTTAAATCTCTAATTAAATCATTTAATTCACCTTGTGTGAATTTCTGTGGTTGATTTAAAATTGGTTCGAAAACTTCATTTGACTCTTGACTCTGTGAATTTTGTTCTGACGATGTTGAGCTGAGATCAGATATTGAACTTGGAAGGGGCACTGGAATTTCTAGACCGTGTGGAATGGGACGTGTAACTGAGGTTACATTTGCGTAGGCTATCTTATTTTTATTTTTAGCATTAAAACCTTTCACATTGGTACAGCAAAAATAACAATCATCAATATGATTAACTTGCTCTCTCCAAATCATAGGTCTACCAAAAGGTAGAGATTGTTTTTTGCGGTATGTCCACTGCCTTAATTGTTCAACACAAATAGTACAAACTAACTGCGGCGTCCACGATTTTAGTTGTATTTTGAAGCCAAAATAAGCATTATACGTATTTTCCACAAACTCAGTTATTTTCAGTTTTTGCTTTGAAGCCATAAAGTTTCCACAAATGTAACAAAATGTATCTGGACTACTATGACACTTTCTTGAAGACATTATGTTTTTTAGACGTTTTTCAACCACAAATCGTTAATTAAATACTATATTAAATACCAAAAGTAAAACGTAAACAATTTTTTCAAATAAACACACTGATTTCAGTAAAAAGTTTGTAAACAAAGTAACTATAACGGTTTATTTCCATGTAACGCGTTTCGAAAGGGCGTATCGTTGTTCTAACTAATATATTTTCTCACGAGAGGTCGCTTAATTCAAGAAAAGAGCGCCAAAACTCGATAATTTAAATTATTTTTACTGAAAAATCGAAAATAGCGAATATATTAATTTTACTAAAAATCTGATGTGATACGATAAAATTAGGTCTGATTTCGTAATCAGCACTACAAAATTAGTGGAAAAAATTAATTATATCTTGGACAACGAAAATCATGTCGGCCGGTGTTATCTTTAGATTTCGGCCACAATTTTACCGAATTTTACAATACTAATAATTATTGATCTTAAAAATACAAAAAGAAATTCTAAATAAATCGTTCGACTGATTTGAACTGGCAAAGTCATAATTTATCAACTTTTTGTAAGAGAATCTGATTGCTTCATTGCCAATACAGTATTTTGCTTGCCTTAAAAATATATCATTTTGATGAAATTATCTCGAATGATAAAGAATTATTAAAGATTATTTTAGATAAGATGAACATCATATTATACATTTCTATACTCATTCAAGTAAATCTATAGATTCGGTGACAATTGGAAAATATAAAAATGATAGTTTTGCTAAGTTTTCTTTCAATTTTGGTTATTCTATTATGTTATTATGTGTTTATCAAACCTCATAATTATTGGAAAGATCATGGTGTCCAATTTGAAAAGCCGACGTTTTTATTTGGAAATTGGGGACCAGTATTTCTTCAAGAATACTCGACTGCTTTATTATATAAAAAGTTTTATGATAAATATTTCGATAAACGGTATTTAAATTATTGCTATATTAATTATTATTTCAATAAAAGTAAACTGATAAACTGAGATTTTTAATCTCACAAGGGGACTCGGTAGTGACGGTGCCTTTAAATTTCTTAATTTTTAAAAAATTAAAGTAGAGTAAAAATGTGGAGATACGTGTCTCGACGTTAGATGTCAATGGGCTTTATTGTATAATACCACAGATTACTTACATAATAATATAACATGTGTTATACGTATATAATGTAAGTTTGTGGTAGCGGTAGCTTAATGTTTATGCTAAGTTCATTTTAATTTATTGTACATTTCAATTTGGGTTCAAATCACGCCGGATACTAAACTGCAAAAAATATAATGTTATTGAAGAGCATGAATGGATTAACGATATTCTGGAACCGATAATAGGAAAGGTCCCAAAATTAAAAAAAACTTTACATCCATCAGCGTGATTGATTGAACCTGACAATAAATACAGATAAAGTTAACATGAGCGCCTAGCTACCGCTACTTGGATTTCAAATTAATTTTGTAAGTTTATATACTATGTATACACATTCGCATTTCGAAGCTTTTCCGCATTTTCATCCTACTTTACATAAGAAAATAAAATCATCGATATTGACGACATAAGTAGTTACTATTAGTTCCCCGTGTCAGTTAAATCTCCAATTAGGTTAATCGACGATTACTTAACCAATCTTTTTAACCATTGATTCATAATCTTTGGTTTTCCATTGTCGAAAAACCACCGATTAGCTTGAGTCGCTTGGTGTGATCTCTGACAGGAAAGTTGTACACTTTTGTGGTGTTGCAATAAATTTTATTATCGTTCACAATGAAATACTCTTGTGTTGTAAGCGATGTTATGACATTTACATATTTTTTTACAATAGCTGCCTAATTTTCATCGAAATTAACGTTTTCATTTTTTCAATTTTAAATTTTAGTTTTATCATAACAACCAAGGAATAAATCACAACTGCAGAAAAATATAATCAGCTTCTTTACAGTGAGGAAATTCCGGGTTCGAATCGCGGACACAGATTTTCTTAGCTCGGCCCTCCGGGGAATATTGACAAAGTGCATTGGAATTTAAATTCATTTTATTTCGAAAACATGGTGTAAATAAATTTCGACTATGTATTTGGCATCCAGGACCATTTTATTGGCCAGTTTGAAGTTGCTAGCCAATCGATGGTCTGCTACTGCGAAATTTAGATATAGATTTTATTAGTGATAACGCATTATGTGCCTTACAATTGAACAAACTGCGAATCACTGGCTCAAAGTAAAATGTTGATTATGAGAATTTATATAGTGGGCTGTTCCAAGTTTAATTGAAATTTTTAAATAATTCAAATATGAGTAGCTATTGAGAGCATAGATAAGCATAAACAGAGCATAGGTAAGCAAAACTATTTTATTTTTGTAATATTTAAAGAAAAATAAAATATGTAATAATGATGTTTTTCACTTACCTATGTTCTTATTATAAATTGATAATAATAGTGTAAGAAAATTGGGCACATTTTGATCAAAAAATTCCAAAATCGGTCGTCTCCGATTTTTCGACGGATTTCGTTATGTAATTGTTCGTACTTTAACATACTAAAAAACGTCCTCTCGGAACCCTGAGCTTCTTACCAAATTCTTCGTCTGAAGTTGAAATTTTTTATGAAGGAGTGAAAATGTTGTTTTTTGGCAAAATATTTTTAAACAAATTTCTATTTCAGCTATATTGTTATCAAGTTATCATATAACTCATTAAAAAAATTAAAAACACTTAAAATATTTTAACATTCTCGAAATCATGAAAAGAAGAGTTTCCTAAAAATGGTCAGGGGTTCTGATTTTTGGATATGTTTTAAGGTTTGGGGTCCTAATAAAAACTCTGAGTTGGCGACCTCGGCGACCCCAAACCTTAAAACATATCCAAAAATCAGAACCCCCTGACCATTTTTAGGAAACTCTTCTTTTCATGATTTCGAGAATGTTAAAATATTTTAAGTGTTTTTAATTTTTTTTAATGAGTTAATGATAACAATACAGCCGAAATAGAAATTTGTTTAAAAATATTTTGCCGAAAAACATAATTTTCAGTCCTTCATAAAAAATTTCAATTTCAGACGAAGAATTTGGTAAGAGCTCAAGGTTTCGAGAGGACATTTTTTAGTACTATGTTAAAGTACGAACAATTACCTAACGAAATACGTCGAAAAATCGCAGAATACCGATTTTGGATTTTTTTCCGCAATTTTCTTGCACTATAAATACTATAAGAATTACTTAAAAATTATAATTAAAATAAATAACCCACTTTGAACACAATCGCCATATAACTTCCCATTTTGCTTCCCATAAGTAACATTGTGTTCTGGGTCAGTGTTTCGCAGGATGCCCAACTGTAAGGGAGCAATGATGTCACACTAATATAGTTATTAAAATATAATAGGGTTGTATGTATGTAAATCATAATTTATCTAATATTTGCTTGAAATGTAATATAAGTGACTGGAACCAGATTTTAATAGAATTCCGTGCAAATCTCCAGTAATTTGTAAATTATCAAGTTACATTAATTTGGCACATTATCATCAATAGGTAGGAAAGTATAATCTAAATAATACTTCCAAATTGAGAGCAAATTACATAATTAATATTCCAATCTGAATTCTATTCAACCATGGTTCAATTCATTAATATTAAATTGGATACGAATATTCAATTAATCTGTATTTAAGCCATGTGCTATTTGAGTTAAAGCAAATATTACTTGAATTTCGATTTATAATCTTATAATATTTTAATAGAATTGTCCAGATGAGTACGAAATTGTGAATTTTTAACGTTAATACTATATTCCGCATATGGAATTCGTAGCGAATTACATTATGTACCTGCATTTGGCACCAGACCAGTTCAAATTGGCCAGAAAACAGTCCAAATACATAGTCGAAATGCTTACATACTCCAGAGCCACACTGGGTCCCAAATGGCATTTTTGTGTCCATATGACTACGCAGTATTCTCGGTTGCATTCTTCTATTATAGAGGATCATTTTTTTACTTGACAAAGCTTTCAGATAGATTTTTCATTAATTTTGTTTTTAAGATGCTGAAAAATATATTTAAGCAGAACATGTATGGAAAAATACATTTTTCTTTCTTTTCTTAATTCTCAATTTTCTGATTGATTTTTTAACATACTGCATTAGGTATTACTCTGTTACAAATCAGTGTAAGTTATCAGTGTTTTATAACATAAATTTACATTGTAAATCTATGTAAAGTTTTAACATTAAAGCTTACGTAACTTGTACTAATTTTTAACAGTGTAGAAACCTAGATTTAATTGATTGAATAATTTTAGATGCATTCCATTGTATCAATTTTTCACTCCAATGCTGCTTATAAAAGATTTGGAATTAATAAAACAAGTAACAATTAAAGATTTTGATTCGTTTTCTGAACATGCTAATTTAATTTCTACGGAAGATGGTCCATTATGGTCTAAGAATTTGTTTGTAATGCCAGGTTTGGTTTCACTACTTTATCTAATAATTTATTTGTTAATTTATAATGAAATATTTTTAGGTGATCAAGAATGGAAAGATATTCGATCCATTTTGAGTCCAGCGTTTACAACAAACAAGTTAAAGATTATGTTTAATTTAATGGCTGCTTATGCTCAGCAATTTACAAATCATTTTGACAGCACCAAGTTCACAACATTCGAAGCAAAATGTGCATTTTCTAAAGCTACTAACGATATTATAGCAACAACAGCTTTCGGGCTGGAATGCAATTCAATGAAAGATCCGAAAAACGAATTCTTTTTAGCGGGTCAAGATATTCTTAGTTTCAATGGGTTTTTTTTTAAACTGAAAATTTTTCTTGCTTTTATAAGCCCGATCTTTTCAAAGGTAATTTATAAATAATTATTGTAAAAATTTAAGAATCAGCGATATTTAAATTTTACACCCCAATGTTTGTGTGAATTGCATTGCCTGACTGCAATCAGATTGGTTCACTTCTTATTTATGTTATCCTGTCCCGGATAGATCTGTTTTTGTCTTATGAAATTCTTAGCCCCGGAACAGTATTCGATCCGAGAAAAATTTTAATTTCAAGTTGGCATGTTCAGTTTTAAATTAAATATGTTACGTAAATGTAGTGATTTACATAACTTACTGCTCGCTTAGATGTAGATGTCTGCCCAGAAATCGTGGGTTAATTTTGATGAAAACTTCAATAACGTTGCTATTTATTTCAAGTTTCAATATATTCCGTTATTCGCAGGGTTCACTTTTATGAAGTAATATTGCTATCGATTTAAATCTAAAAGTAGTCGTCTTCTTGAAAAACTCTACTTTCACTTTGAAATTTTTATTTTTCGTATTCAGTAATTTTTAATCTTCACGGAATTTCATTTTTTCTTCTCTAGTATTAATTTCAATTTTCTTTTATAATTTTTCTTCTTCTATATGTAGGGGAGTATGGGTAACAGTGAGACGCGGATAACAATGAAACGTGGGTAACAATGATAATAATACAGCATTCTATTCCAGAGGAAATTTTTGCCATCTCCGCAGGGATTTCATAAAACCATTTATTGCAGTGGTTTGGTCCCAACTTTCTTTACATTTTGTTCTATAGTCTCATATCGGATTTCGCTTCATTTGATAATCTTCTCCATGTCTTTCTGTCCGTTATGTTTATTTTCCAGTCCTCGACCCTCATCCTTCTTATGTCCTCCATCACCTGGTCCCTCCATTGAACCCTGGGCCTTCCTCTAGTGCGGTCCTTCATTGGTCTTCACTCTGAGATACGTCTTGTGATTGTATTTTCGTCGCTTCTCATTACGTGTCCGAACCATTTTATTATCATAGACTTGATTTTTCTTAAGATGTCTTCATTTCCAATTTCTCGTAACAACTTAAAATTCATTGTATTTATGTCTGAATTCTTGTCCAATTTTTTTACACTCAATATTATTCTCCATATACTTCTTTCAAAAATTCGTAGTTCTTCTCTCTTAGTTACACATAGGTAAAAGGTCTCTGCCGCATAGGTAAATACCGGTCTCACCAACGTCTCATATATTTTTACTTCCCTATAAGGAAGTATTGTAATCATGAAAAAATTCGATGTCGATATTTTAACGGAAATATCCGTTTTGAGCATTTCTGAATCCGTTTTGACTACTTTCGCAATGATGTCTGTATGTATGTATGTCTGTATGTATGTATGGATGTATGTAACGCAAAATGTCTGTAAGTTCTGTATCTCTGGAACGAATTGTTATATAGTAACAAAATTTCATATTTAACACTTTAATCGGTATACAAAGGCACCATTTGATTTTGGAGGAAATCCTTAAACCGGAAGTAGCACTTCACTTGAAGGACGAAATGGTTTTTCTTAAATATCTCAGGAACGAATTGTTATCTAGTAACCAAATTTCATATTTAACACTTTAATCAGTATACTAAAGCACCATGTGATTTTGGAGGAAATCCCTAAAGCGGAAGTAGCACTTTACTTGAAGGACGAAATGGTTTTTCTTCAATATCTCAGGAACAAATTGTTATATAGTAACCAAATTTCATATTTAACACTTTAATCAATATACGAAAGAACCATTTGATTTTGGAGGAAATCCCTTAACCGGAAATGGCACTTTACTTGAAGGACGAAATAGTTTTTCTTCAATATCTCAGGAACGAATTGTTATATAGTATTTAAATTTCATATTTAACACTTTAATCGGTATACGAAAGCACCATTTGATTTTGGAGCAAATCCCTAAACCGGAAGTAGCACTTTTTTTTTAATAATTTAATTAAATAATAAAATAAAATTTAAATAATATTTCTGCGAATCTTTAGATGAACGATGAAGGAATGATTCCTTATAGGCAAGTCATGTGCTGGCCACATCAGATTTTTATCTTGGTTGTGCTTGATAAATTTTTGTCGCTTAATAAATGTTAAGTTGTTACGTGGCAACAATGAGACATTTAAAGTATTTTCTATTAGTTACAATATATTTAACCTTCGAGGGTATCGTTCTATTTAATTTTAAACTGTGTGTGGTGGCAGTTTTGGCAGTTACGAGGTTTTCTTGGTTTTCGAAATGCAAAAATGATCTCCAACAGTGATTTCCTTAAGTGATTGTGCATAAATCAAGCAGTATTGCTTAATTTTTGATGGGTTTCGTGAGTAATTAGTATATTTGACTTAATATAGGGTATTTTTTAGCTGCATGAGATCTTTCAATAGGGATAACTTTTTTTTAATGTTTTATTTCAATTTGAAGTTCTCATGCAGCTAAAAAACACCCCTTATAAATGCATTCATATTTTTAAATTAACGGAGAAGTTAACGTATTTTTTTACTGTTGAAAATTTTCTATTACCCATGTGTGGTTAACAGCGAGACTTTTTTAGTTTCTGAAGTTTTCAAACCTTGTGCGGTAAGGCTGTCGAGCTTTTCTATTTTGTTTTAAATTTCTGTTCTTAAACCGTTTCGTTTTACATATTTCTTCTTCCATTATTGCCTTATTATTTCTGTTTTTATGGTGTACTTCCTTAATTTTAAATGTTATTAAATTAAATTTTAATTGTTATTAAAATATATTTTTTTAGTTATTTAAAATTCGATTAATCAGCGAAAAAAATTCACAATTCTTTAGAAATATAGTTGTAGACACAATTAAAGTTAGAGAAGAACAAGGAATTGTGAGGCCGGATATGATACATTTAATGATGGAAGCTAGGAAAGGAAAACTTAAAAATGACCATGAAGATATAAGGGAGGAAACAGAAGAAACGCAAAGAGATTCGCATTCTTCTAAAAACAAATCCTCTATTTTGACTGATGATGTTGTTGCCGCTCAAGCAATGATTTTCTATTTTGGTGGATTTGATACTATATCTACTTCTTTAAGTTTTATGGCTTATGAATTGGCAATTAACCCAGATATTCAAGCAAAACTATTTGGAGAAATATCAGAGGCTTTTACCGATTGTAATGGTGAAATTACTTACGAAGCATTATTGAACATAAAGTATTTGGATATGGTTGTTTTAGGTAAAATGTATATTACTTAATTTTAATTAACATTATTTCATTTGATATCGTAGAATGCTTACGAAAATGGCCACCATTTGCAGCAACCGATAGGAGAACTGTTAAACCATTTAATATAAAATCTGAAGCAGGAAAATCTTTACAAATAGATGAAAATGTAATATGTGTTATTCCAATATATCCACTCCATCGAGATGAATTGTATTGGCACGAACCTGAAAAATTTGATCCAGAAAGATTTAACAATGAAAACAAATCCAAAATAAAACCATTTACGTATATGCCGTTTGGAGCAGGTCCAAGAAGTTGCATTGGTAACTATTATAAGTTAATTTTTCTGCAACATAAAAATTTATTATTTTAGCTAATCGTTTTGCATTACTAACCATAAAAACCGTAATTGTTCATTTATTGCATAAATTTGAAATAGTGACGGTGGAAAAAACAAAAATACCACTAGAATTGAGTATAAACTTTTCAGATCTAAATTCTGCGGATGATTATTGGTTAGGTCTAAATCCAAGAAATGAATACTTTTAACGACAGTAACTCGCAGGTCACTAAAGAAATCTGATAAGAGTTACCAACAAAATTTTAATAATAATATGTACTCGATAAATAAATGCTACATTAATATTTAGAAATATTACTTTGTGAAATCTAGTTTTTTTTAAATTTTAAATTAAATGCGAATAATTAATGCAAAATAAGTTAATATAAAGCATAAGGCAAAATACGTAGTAAGTTGTATGTTACTTCTAAAAGTAAGTGCTGCTTCATGAGAAGTCACGAACTGAAACAGAAACATCAACTTCCATTACGTTGAAGTAATTATTAGCAATTTGTGTGTAAACTATGCCTCTAATCGACATTTACTAATACCATTTACAGGCAATTCGTTTATATGTGTCTGCATTACTCACATTATCTACCCATTCTTGGTTTATAGCTCTAGAAGAGCATAACGTTCATTAAAACATACAGAATCGTGTTAAAAGTTTTCATATTTAACAACTGTAGGATTATTGAATTAACTATAGTAATAATAATTTTAAGAAATTACATCAATCTATTAGAAAATATTTCATTCGCAAATACATTTTTTTATTACTTTTCAAAAAGTATAGCCTAATACTACAGTTCTCAGAAAATCAAAAAGCCTATTATAGAATAGGTCTCAATTTTACTAACGGCGAATTAATAGATATTTGGAACACTGGCTAGACATTGGCTGTAAAATAATATAGATTACAATAGTAACTAGGTATAACAAATTAATCCAATTATGATATATTATTTTGATATAGGTAATGTTATAACTTAGATCCAAATTTTAAAATTGATAATTGATAATGACGACGATCATGGCCTGAATGTTAGCGAGATCAACTGCTAATACAAGGCTCACCGGTTCGACTCCGGGTACAGTCCAAAAATTTCTTGACCGTCTTTCGTGATTTCGGGGGGGACGTAAAGCCGTCGGTCCCCCTATGTTAATGATTTGCCATTATAACAATAAATAACAGGGTGCAGTCACGCCGAAATGCAACCCTAGAAAGCTACCTGAGATGCAAAAACAAAAAATGCTCATAGAACTAATTACTAGAATTAGTAAAGAACAGGTCCTGGACCTATATTAAGAGGGAGACTTCTTAATAAAAGTAGAAGAAAATTGATAATAATGCTACTATACCTTGTAAAATAAAATAAATCCTAACTGTTGCAATCTGAAGTTTAATATCGATTTATTGGCTATGTGGAAGCACAACGAGGAGCTACCCCTGTAATTACATATCCATAGTAAGTAATCTTGGCACCTGCTAAGTTGATCTTCGACACTTCAACGTTAGAGGTACCGGGATAAGGCATTTGTAAGAAGAAAAAATAATGAGGAAATGAGAGTTATTACAGTTCTGTTTTAACGAGAAACTATAAATCATAAGTTTATTGAGTAAAATTGGAAAATCAATTCCACACTTAATAAGTTATTAAAAAAATATAAGTAGAGCTACATGTTTTCATAGAGCAACACCACCGCCACTAACATTACTTCCCAATCACCTATTACATCTTTCATAATATGGTTTATGTAACTCATGCTTTAAAAACATAGGTCAAAGAATTGACCCTTGTGGAACACCATGCTTGCCTAAGATTCTTTTACTAGCAAGGTTGTTATGTACGGTGTACTGGAATCTTTAGTTTAGGTAACTCTCGAATACAGAGTGTTAGTAATTTTGCCGACAAGAGTATAGGTATTAATATAGTAGGTTTAGAAATAGACTGATATTTATAGTTTTCTTTATTTTGTTCAGTATTCAATTGTTTTGTTTAAAAATTATTACAGACGGTTCTCCAGATATTTCGGATGGATCGTTATTACCGGGTAGCCAGTTATCATTCCTATAATGAAAATTATATCAACAGAAGTAGATTTTTTTTCCACGTCTGAAGATACCCAGCACGTCATTGTTATTTCCTCTCATTATTGTTAAAAAAGCAAGAATAAATTGATCGGTTTTTAAGAAATACGACGCGCATTGAAAAAATAATTGCCTACAAATTAAAACTAAAATTTGTTTATTATTTGTGAAAGTAATTTCTAAACAATTACTTTTCAAGTACCTACTATTTCTTGAAAAGTGTTCAATTTATCCTTGTATTTTTAACAATAATGAAGGAGGAAACAACACGTATTGGGTTTCTTCCGACGCGAAAATAATATTCTCTTTTGATTGTTACCATTTTCTTACTATCCTTTGGAATGCAAAGCAGGTATCCAAAAAACTGATTTACTAAGGAAATCCCTATGATCGAGTTTAAGATTGAACTGGAAGCTCTAGCAAACTTGGCTATGTTTGTTCGACATCACAGCGTGGGGATCGTTAGCATAATCTTGGTTGCCAAAATATGAAAGAATAAAAGCAAATTATTGTCAAAGCAAGGAAAGTTTAAATAATTGTCTTAAAAGTAAAAGTTGGGTTTTTATACCCAATCACAGCAGCCTGTGTACCTCAGTGGTCATTTTGTTTTTTCACATTGAAAATGCAAAGTATTACAGTACTAGTAACTATGACCAAGACGTCCAAAATTAGACGGAGCAACATCATCTAGTTCGCGCATAGCAAAAGGGTATTCGTCAATTTTCATCGTTTTTTCTTCAAAACAATTGGATTGTTGTGACATGATGTACAGTGTTTGAACCATTGTTATAATACTATCTCGTTGACGCCTACCTTTTTCTATGTTTTGCGAAGGAAGGAGGAAATCTTAAGTAGGACACCGCTCAGCTGGAACTGAGTGGTAGTGTGGCCTATTTGTAAAGCTGGGTCCCCATCTGAGGGGACTCAGCCTTCCAATACGTGCAATATAAATTACGCATACCTTTTTCTGGCTCCGCACGGCTTTCGTGCGCGCATAAATGCTCAGAGATGGACGTAGCTTAAGGTTTCTACGGCCACGACGTATGGGAGGCATAATGGAATTTTGCAACAAACGAATATAAAGGAATAAATCATTACGTATATTTGTCCGCTCAATCAATCTTTACAGTGTTTATTTCTATCTATAAGCAAAGGATTTTCTTGAATACAATTTTTCAAATTATGACTTTTTAATGCACGCCTACATACATGCATACCTGAACAGTTCAGAACAGAATACAGGAGTATTAAATATGCATGTTTACCTAGTATATACTATGTACATACAGCCTATATGACCTAGTTTACATCCGCCACTGTTTAGCTAGTCACCCATACCACAAACTTCTTATACGTAATCTTATTAGTATACAGGATTGGTTAAGACATAAAAAGGCACAATTCCTGTAGTTTGTAAATTCATTATATGTGCACCAACGTAACTATTCGTCCTTATTTGTTCAGAGACATCATCAGACGTCGTAAGTCAAAATACAACGATGATATTGCTCAACATGACAATAAGCATATCACCGCTGGACGGGAAAACAGAATAGAAATTTTAAAAATCACTGAATTAAATAAATTAAAGTAAAAATTGAAAACAAACCAGGTGCATGCCAGTGGCCTCCCAAAATCAAATTTTGTTATAAAATTGGTATCAAAACTTAGAGCATCGTTTGAGCATCAATGAACATCCATTATTTTAGTTTGAGCTTCAAAGGTCGCGGAGTTATTCGCAAAACCTTTTTGAGGGGGGAGCTGTAGACACGACCCCCCCCCCCTGAATATTGCTCGAAGTAATTCGCGAAATCTTCAGGGGGAGCTGGAACATGTTTTTCTATTTTACTTTGTATTTTGAAATTATGTGTGAAATTGATGTCAATCGACAGAGCTTCGTTTGAGCTTCAATGAGCTTCTAACTATAGTCAAGATTTTAATTTAATTTCTTACAAAGCTATGAATACTTAAAATTTTCGAGCAAACTCCGAGCAACATGTGTTAACTTTAATTTTGCTAGATTACAATTTTATCATCAAATTAAAGGAATATAATACTTTAGTTATTATAGTTTAAAAAAAATTTTTATTAATACAAATTAAAAATAAAGTTTAACAGTATCATACAGTGGGCGGTATGATAGCTAATGTCTCCTCGAATGTAAAATCTATTTCCATGAACAAAAATTTCTTTGTGATTCTTTGTGATTCGAATTTGCGTTTAAGCCTCAAAGATCTTTAATTTCAATTTTGACAAATTAAAACTTGGTTATAAAATTAAGGGCGTGAAACCGCTATGTTGAATCTTATACAAAAAAGAAGCCTTACAATTTCTAGAGTTTATCAAAAAGTACAACGAATTGACCATCGCAGAGTTATTCGCGAAATCTTCGGGGGAGGGGGACATGTTTTCTTATTTTCCGTCCAAAAGTTTATTTAATCGTTTGGATATCTTACTTTTCACGATGAAATATTACCAATGCGAGTATTAGTATAGATAATTTCGTAAAAGTGCACGTGAATAACATAATTGAATCCATGATCTTGTTGAGATCCAGATTTAATTCGGTCGAAACAGTGATGATTTTATGTGTCTTCCGAACCTAGAGGACAAGTTTCAATTTCAAATTTGGAAGTATAAATCAATCAATCGTGTAGCTCTACAACCCTGGGTGGGTCTTGGTTGACTTCACAATTTCTCTTCATCTTTCTCGATCTGACATGAGCGTCTCTATCTGTTCTTCGTCTATTCCTATGGTTCTGAGGTCTGCTCTAATATTGTTTCGCCATCTAAGACGTGGTTGTCTTAAAGGTCTTTTACGTTTCGGGTATAGGTTATTATAGTATAGGGTATTTATAGTATTATGTCCAGGTCTTTGTATAGTTCTTTAAGTTTGGCATTTGTACTTATCTGGTAGGAGTTCGTGGTAGGATCGTGACACGAGTCCGAGTTCAAACATTGCGGCCCGAAGTTCAGTCTGCGTAAAAAGGGTACGTTTATGTTGGAGCTGCGATAAACGATAAGAGCGACGATACTAGCGAAGCAAAGAAAATGATGTCATTATTTTATATGCAGGTGTTTATATTGGAGCGAAGCTTTGAGCAACGCTTGGCAGCAGAGCAACGAGTAGGGTATGTTTATGTTGGAGCTGCGATAAACGATAAGAGCGACGATACTAGCGAAGCAAAGAAAATGATGTCATTATTTTATATGCAGGTGTTTATATTGGAGCGATGCGTTGAGACACGCTTGGCAGCCGAGCAACGATAAGAGCGGCGCTAATTGTACTGCCTATTTTCTTTGCTTTTATCAGGTGTCATTAGCCGCTTTTCGGATAAAATTGGTCTACTATGACAATTTCTCCATCTTTTTTCAATCCCATCAGAGATGTGCGAAAGTATGTAATCAAAGTATCTATTCTCATTCTCATATATTCCATAAATTTTGCAGGGTGTTGCCTTAATTGTTTGCAAAGATGATGATATTCTCCAAACATGTACCTTTGGGTATTTATAGGGTGCGCAGAGCATTTGCGCTTTTTATTAGCACTTTCAACAATATAATACTTTACGGCATTTGAAGTTAAAAGTATTTCTTCTTCAGAATCACTCATTTTTAAACAAAATATTTTTAATTAATTGGTTTGATTTAGATAATAAATTAAACATCACCTACAAAGCAGAGATCGTCGCTATTGTCGAAGCTCCACTATAAACTGCATATCATAGAAATGAATTTTGCGCTGCTCTTGTCGCTGCTCTCATCGCTGCTCTCATCATTTATCGCAGCTCCAACATAAACGTCTATTGTCGAAGCTCCACTATAAACTGCATATGATAGAAATGAATTTTGCGCTGCTCTTGTCGCTGCTCTTATCGCTGCTCTTATCGCTGCTCTTATCGCTGCTCTCATCGCTGCTCTTATCGTTTATCGCAGCTCCAACATAAACGTACCCTAATGCTGTCGTAGGCTTTCTGAAAGTCTATGTACATATTTATGATGTAGGGTTTTGTTAAATTCCCAGTTTTTCTCAAGTAGTTCTCTGATTGTAAATAACTGATCGGTTGTTGATCTGCCAGGTCTAAAGCCCGCCTGATACTCTCCTATGCTGTTCTCAACTAGTGGTGTTATTCTACTTAGTAGGATGTTTGAGAGTATTTTGTATGCTGTGTTGGTCATGCCTATTCCTCTATAGTTGTCGCATTTTGACCTGTCTCCTTTTTTGTGAATGAGTTTTATGATACCCTGCAATTCTTCCGGTAGTTCTTTTGTTTTCCAGGTTTTGAGTATTAGATCGTGTAGGTGTTCATATAAATTTGGAAATGTCACAAATTTTATTATCAACTATACCCTATTAAATTTTCTTTTGTAACATTCACTAGCCTCCGCTGAATTTTTAATAGTTTTCTCGATGTCTTTATGTACTGGAATTTCTACGCCAGGTCCTCGCCAGCGGATAGACATTTGCTGAGCGAAAAATCTTACTATGGATATCACCACACAGGATTTAATCAACTAAATTTTGGCATGAGAAGTTATCACGCTAACCTAATTATAATTATTTCAATATTCAATAATTTTAATTAAGTATAACATTTTTATTGCGTATAGGTCTTTTAATATTTTTATAATATTATCCAAATTGTTTTTAATTTCCATATTGTCAATTATTTTCAATTCAAAAGTGTTTAATTAGTTAATTAATAGTTTATTTATATTTTAGCCTTGAAAATGGGCCAAATTTAAAGGGTTTGAAATGTTGGATAATATAATTAAAATTTTAAGAGACCTACATACCTACATTAAAACCGAAACATATTGAATAAGGGAGAAAACCCCTACAGAAAAACCTGGTCCTCCAAGTAGGGGGTCGGGTCGATGGGGCAGCTCCCCATCACCTGTAAAGAAGTCAAAAAGCTCCTAGAACTATAACCAAGCCTTGGAAGATGCTTGGCGAAAGGGCACGGATAAACAGTTTCAGGTGTAGCACGAATATTATGAGGTGTTTAACTTAACTATGAATAAGTACTTAACAATGTAATGTTAATCCGATATAACGATAAGGTTAATTAATCTACAAATATTTTAATAAGTTTCTAATTGACTTTAAGTAATTAACTTATGCCTTGATCAGCCTTTTTGATTTTAAAATTTTTACCCAGTACGTCTTGTTAAAATATTGTGATCTGATGAATACAACATTCATGTTTATTTAACAATGTTATAATAAGTAATTTATTATAAAATTTTTAATTACACTTATGATAATGTGGCTTACAAATACTATTACCGAACGTATCAAGTTGTTCTTATTGTTCACAGTTGTTTGACTTTCTTGAAGTCGTGTATGTACATTCCAGAATTGGGGAGGCTTACAAACGGGAATATGTCAAACATTGTTAAACTGTTAAACACGAAGGGGGTAGTGTTATGACTTGGGAATGTATGACGTCGTTCGGGGTGAGAAAAGTATTTATTTATATCGGCCAAATGAATTCGGAAACTTATAGAACCGTGTTGGAGCAGACATTAGAGTTTTCGATGGCAAAACTATATAGAGATGAAAAGGAGCATGTAATATTTCAACAAGACAATGCTCCCTGTTACACAATTTGTAAGAGCATTGCATGGTTTCATAAAAAGCATATTAACTTGTTAGAATGACTTTCATAGAGTTTAGATCTTTAACCATTTCTAACCTTAAAGAAGTGGTTGTCGAAGAATGGAAGAAGATACCAACTTCTGCATGCAAAGGGCTGGTCCTATCCTTAACCAAAAGAATAGCAGCAGTTATGAAAGAAAACTGTGCTCCAACAAAATATCAGCTTTTGTAATCTTTTTAGAGAATAAAAATGCTAACAGTTATAAATTTTATATTATTAATTTCCATATAAATTGCAAGAAATAATTAAATAAGTAGGGTGCCTAGTAATTATGTCTCTGGCTGCTTATGCACCTATTTATTATTACTATTTATTACACAAAACTTTCATTAAAGTCTAATATAATGGAATATGAAATCATTACCTTGGCTATCTTCTGAAGTTAGTAGCTATCCAATCTTCCTAAATGATTGATTTTGGAGGAACTATTTAAAACGATATAAAATACCCACATTAAAATAAGCACCTCCTAATATCATATTAAATATGAAAAATTATAGGAGATATAAAAAGTAAATGTAAATTAATGTAAATTGTAGATTGTCAGAAACCGTTGTTCTTCACGGTTGTGCATTTTAAAACTCGTTCCAATAATACACTTATTTATCAATTACTATTACTATCTACTTATTTATTTGGGTTATCTACAAAACTTTATATGACTAAAATTAAAATGGTGCGGCGCGACGCCGATCGGTGCAAGTAGGGTTTTAAATATTAAAGGAGAATTTCCTAATATTTAAGCTTCCTACTTTTAGTGCAAATGCATACATCCGAAATGAATACAATATTAAAAATTTAGAAATGGGGTCGAGGAAAATTGGTTTTGAAAAATGATCAAAAACGATCGCGTGCAATATCGAGTTTCAATATTATTATTATCACGCATGTATGCTTAATCAAAGAAGAAATGATGATTGATAGTAAAATTAGAAAACATTTTTCTACAAAATGAAAAATCAAAAATTAATGAAAAATTTGAAGTGAAAATCTTAACTAAAGATAATAGAATAAAATAATTATAAATAGTAAAATATAAGGTAAAAGTAAAAAATAAGGTATGGTAAAAAATATAAGGTAAAAGGTAAGGTAAAAGTATTTAATAAATAAAAATTAGTGTTTTTTGACTTTTGTAGATTTTTCATTTTTTGGGATCATCGGCTATTGTGATCAAAAACCCCGAGTCCCTATGTGATTACATTAAGCGGCAGGTATTTAAAATAAATTGCATCTGTTTAAAAAATCAAGAAATTTGGGTAAAAAAATGGGCGTTGAACTGTTGAATAGCTGACGAAACGGATATGTAAACCACCCTTAATTTTCTTGTTGTTAAAATTTTTTGTGTGTTTTTAGTGAGGTTTAGCATTATTTTTTGGGAGAATATCTGACACTCGGACAGGATTTTTGTTACTCAAAAGATAGTTTTAAGGATCATATTCAACAATTAATATGGACAATCATGTACATTAGGGGTGTATTTAAACAAAATAATATCTTAACTACATAATATGCATTGTATTTGTAATAATGTCTGATGTTCTTTTTTAGAAACAAAAATCATAGTAGAGTGCTCAGACACCAAAAAGTCGCTTAAAAACGGAGTTTGTGGGCATTTTGAGGTAAAAAGCAACAACCTATCCAAAAATGTTCCTCATTTTTCACACATTCCAAATCTACAAGTCGTCAAAAAGTCGTCAAATGGAAAAGGGCACAATTTCAAAATTTTCATTTAGCCCCATGACAACAAACTTCGATACCTCAAATATCTGTGTAAATTTTTTCAATGGATTCTCTGTGGCCCTTCTACCTGAAAAAAATTGTTATAATTTTGCAAATACACGCACGGTTATGGAAGAAATAATTTTGAAACTCGATTTACTCGAAATGAAAACCACAATATTTTAATTATTCTCATGTATTTTGCCGTTTACATTACGCTACTGCCGCTACTTCGATATTTGAGGTATCGAAGTTTGTTGTCATGGGGCTAATTGAAAATTTTGAAATTGTGCCCTTTTCCATTGGACGACTTTTTGACGACTTGTAGATTTCGAATGTGTGAAGCATGAGGAACATTTTTGGATAGGTTGTTACTTTTTACCTCTACTATCAATCGCAATTTAAAAAAAAATCCTGATGTGACAGACAACACATTCAAGTCCAACTATGTATCCAAAATGTTAAATATAACGTGCCCGTTAAGTCAAGGTTATCCAATTTGTTATGTTATTTATTAAATGATTGTAATGTTTTACCTTTTATCGATAACGTTAGACGTTTAGTTATCAGATACGTACTCGTAGTAAGAATTTAATAAATAACATAACAAGTTGGATAAAATTGACGTAACGGGCACGTTATATTTAACATTTTGGATACATAGTTGGACTGATTACTTCCCATTTACTAAATTCGACTTCATTTTATATCAATTTCATTGGTTTATTTAATAAATTTTTAATTCAAACATTGTTTTACCTCAATAAAATATGTAAATCACTTTGACATCAAAATTGCTCAATTTAATTAAATAAAACTAATGTTTTTTAAAAGCGCTTATTTTATTTTTGCATTTTAACAATAAAATAGTTTTAAAATATCATTTGGCACAAAATATTAGAAATTTGTGGGTCTGCCGGCTATTGAATCAAATTTTAATTACGATCATAATTATATCAAACGTTAGAATTAATTTTTTGATAAATATTAAAAAATTTGCTTTATATTAATTACATCGGTTTATTCATTAAAATTTGTTACAATAATAAATTACATTACTATATATACACAAAACAATAAAAATTACTTTGACGATACAAATTAGCAAAACAACTCATATTCTATTGAAAGCGCTTATTTTATTTTTGCATTTCAGCAATAATTTAAAGGAAAAAAATATTAAGTGTTGGGTATTATAATGGCCACAATATACGCTACGAGAAATCGTTACGATCAGACGGTACAATAAAAACGGTGCCGACGCACACGTGTCAGCGATGGCTTCGACGGACGACGTTTTAGCACGTCCACCCGAACTGCGACTGACGACAAAACTGAACACGAAAACTGAACGAGCGCATAGGTACACGTTACGATCAGTCGGCACAGTTCATCCGATTCCGATTAATCAATTGAAATTTTCGTATTGTTCCGTTCGACTGCACAGTCTTAAAAAATCGGACGAAACTGTACAGTTTTATAACATACATGTAGCGATTTATCGGTACCGTTCGAACTGTACAGTCTGATCGTAACGATTTCTCGTAGCGTATATTGTGGCCATAATGGCCACGTCGAACGGAACAATACGAAAATTTCAATTGATTAATCGGAATCGGATGAACTGTGCCGACTGATCGTAACGTGTATGCGCTCGTTCAGTTTTTCCGCTTCACTTTTTTTTCTTTCAGGGCGAATATTAATCCAACAACTGCTAAAACGTCGTCCGTCGAAGCCATCGCTGACACGTGTGCGTCGGCACCGTTTTTATTGTACCGTCTGATCGTAACGATTTCTCGTAGCGTATATTGTGGCTATGCCATGTACGATAAACTGTACCGTTTTTATTGTACCGTCTGATCGTAACGATTTCTCGTAGCGTATATTGTGGCCATAAGACGCGGAAAAATAATCGATTGATTGATATAATTTTGATTCTTATGCGTTCCACCGGAATGCAGCACTGCTCTTGAGCAAATTATGTTCTTCTAAAAAGATCTTCATTAACCTTCTTCGTCGCGTAAATTTCTAATTTTTTCTGCTAAATGACATTTTAAAAATATATTTCAATTGTAACGATTTTTTGCGTTACAGTGCGGAGAATATCTGTGCTCCGCCCTATACATTTCTATTTTCATTTTTCGTTAAATTGAAGGTCGGTGATATGAGAAAAATGTGGGGATTATTGATGAGATAGCGGTCGACATGGAATGTCGAATTTTTAATTGTGAATTTTAATTTGGTTTTCGTTTTGAATGTTTTAAAACACCACGGTTTAATTATGGTTTCTGGTTTTTGATTGTGATGGGAACCTAATTAGTAATTTGCCGTTTTTACCCTATATCTAATGGAATGCGAATGTAAATAATTTATGGAGGGTAGTCTCGTTGGTGGATGATTTTGGAAGGAAATACTGATAAGCTATCCACTGGTTATGGTGTCCGCTGCTGTATTATGGTTCTATCCACTATGGTGATTTGGATTTGATAGGTTTTTCTTGCCTCAAAGTATCTGGATGTGGAATCTCGTATTGCAATCAGTCGGAGACGTCAGAGGCCGTTCTACGTTCGAATTGGTTATGGTTTTCCTGAAGGAATTGTACATTGCAGCGGATAGTTCTTCAAGATATTTTTTTGAACATGTGACGATATATTTATGTAGATAACTTTTTCTTATCAATTATGAACATCTTCAAGGTTAAAGATGGAGGTTACAGGTTATGGACTTGGTTAGGGTGTAATCAATTTTGTATTTTGTAGCTTGCTTCGCATGGCCACGGATACGACGGACCACAAATCATATTGAGGTCTTGGATGAGATGTGTAAATCGGAACCAGTTGGATCATTGTGGGTGAGTTGCATTTACAATTTTGTTTGCATTTCTGACCATAGGAAAATTATCTGTAACTGTTTTTTTATTCATGTGTTTCAACCCTATTTGCTTCGTTGATAAGTTGTTATCTAGATACGTCGGATCGTTTTATTGGGTATGTTCCTTCAGAGCTACCCAATTTTTACTTGCATTATGTTGAATAGCCTCTTCAAGGCAATTTCAACTTTAACTTGTATTTTTGTTGTTTCGCTTATTTGTTAATTGTTTGCGTAATTGTTAGATTTTAAATTCTGTTGATATTATATTCAAGATAACACGTCACCCATTCTTTTTTACTTCATTTTGGTGTGACAATAAAGCAAGACTCTTCGTTCTTTTATTGTTTTATTATGCTCACCTGGCGCCCATAAAACACTAGCATTGTTTTTTTTCCTAGTTAGTTGTAAGACAACACTTGTGCAAGAAGATTCCACGAATATCCCTACTCTCGACACTGGTAAAAGCTAGTCGCCCTTTGCAAAAGGGGCCTTCGAGGCAACGTATAGTTTTTGAGCAAATGTTGTTATACAATGCATACAATGTGTTCTTTTATTGTTAAAATGAAAAAATAAAATGAGCGATTTTAATAAATATGAGTTACCATGTACATACATAAATTGCAAATTAAATTTGGTAACTTTGATATGCTAAAGAAATATGGGTATTTTAACGAGTTAAAAAATTTTTTGGGTTAAGATTTTTTTTATGAATATTTAATATAAAATGAAGTGCAGTCTAGTGAATGGGAAAGTAATGTGTTGTCACATCAGAGTTTTTTTAAATTGCAACTCTTATTTTTTCTCATGAATTTAGAAAGAGCACAATATTCTGAGTACGAAAATGTAAAAAAACCCTGACTTAAAGGGAAAAGTTTTCAATGTAATTAGTTACAAAAGGTATCTTCCTGATAAATAATTGGTATCCTGGAATAATTTTATTATGCATTTTTAGAAGTTTAGGACTGAGTATCTCGAAAACTTTTATTTTTCGGTTATTTTGTTTACATTTTTATACTCAGGGATTGTAATTTAAAAAAATTTACGATGACGTCGTAGCTTAAAAAGAAAACAAAAGAAATAAATGTCAATGGCAGAAAAAAGTTGTACTTAAAAAAATAAGGTTGACGTGTCCGAGGATTTTCTGAGAAAATCTCTCTAAAATATTTTATCGAATTTGTTCGAAACTTTATGAGCTCATTGTATGCATAATTATGTGCTTCAGAATCTTCAACAAATTACCAGCTCCAGTAAATTACCAGAATTAGAAGTAAAGCTTGTTATTATTATTTCAGAAAGGTTGAAATTACCTAAACAGTAACAAGAAATAGTAATATTTTAATTTTTCGCACTGCTACGCCGGCATAAAAGTATGAAACAATGTATTTCTATGCATACCTTGTAGTAGCAATGAAAATTAAAACAATCTGTTTGGAAAAGGGCTACTTTCTGTATCGAAAAAGATTAAACAGTTACATACTCTCTATTGAAAAGTAGAACAAATTAATGATTTTGATTATTTTTTAAATGCCGCTTAATGTGATCACATCGGGACTCGGAGTTTTTGATCACAATAACCGATGACCTTAATAAACGAAACTGATCAAAAATTAAAAAACACAAATTTTTATTTGCGATAGAAACATTATTGAAACATAAAAATTAAAATAATTGAAAAATGAAAGCCACATCGTTTAATGGTAATTGTAAAACATTCGAATAGAATAAATTCAAGTGTTATGATAAATTACATTACAAAGCATAAACGTTTAGCTGACAATAATTACGTCTCAAAAGATCTGCGGTATGTTTGCAAATTGCTTGCAAAGAAAATTTTTTTCTAATCTTGGAAGAAATGTACATAGTAATTTGTTTACTGACACAATAACACGTAATGATTTTGCATAATATTTTTTATAGACACGTGTTTATTTAGCGTCAGGTAAATTTTATCCCTACAGTTAATAGAATGCTTGTAAATATTTTTTTTTGAATGTAAAAGAATTCATTTTAACAGAAATTTGATCGCATAAACCGTATTTTGATCACTATACACGATGCTTTTTCTATGTAGTCATATACGGCCGGCAGGTTGTTCAGAAAAATGATCACAATGTCCGATTGATCTCATTATCCGTGATTATAATATATTATAATATATGGCAACTAAATATTTGGTCAGTATTTTTATCATTACATGGTCAGTATTTTTTTAAATACATGGTCAGTATATAATAATATTTTGGTCAGTATTAATATGGTGAGAGGGTAAGATAACTAAATATTTGGTCAGTATTTTTTTTTAAATAAATGGTCAGTATAAATATTATAAGTATTTATTTTTAAAAATTAACTAATCAATTAAACAATGAATCAAAAACCATTTTAAGATAACAATAAACATTGGCAAAAACTCACGAAATAAATTATTATTTATTCTTTATCCACTACCGAATTTTCGTCTTTCAAATTCGTTCCCACAATACTAATTATTTAATTGGCACTTGTCGCTCCATCTAGCGGTCGAACTGGGAAGAGAGATTGGGAAAAGATAAGGCATTTGAATCGGCGCAATCGGTCACTCTGGTCAGGGCTGTCGAGCCGAAAGGTTGTGTTTTGCGAGTGCATCGAATGAAGTGATAGAGGTGAAACCAAGTATGATTGGAAGATCAACCACCCACTGTAGTTGGGGATTCTGTTGATTTCCACTGCATCAATTCTCGTGCACCGAGGTTCCATCCGTTTTGGAATATTTCGGGTTCCGCCGCAGAATTTTGAGAAGTGCGGACCTGACCAGACGTCAAAGGTATTTCGTATTATTCCGCTTTTATTTTATTGTACTAATTATTGTTGTTTTTAATGTTGTAACATTTTGGTTTCTCCTTTGCTTTACATTTTTGATCATAAAGTGGTTGCCAAGATTACGATTAGTTTGCAGGTTTTGTATTTCTGCATCGAGATGATAAACGGCAATTTTATCTTTCACGCTCGCATGCGTTTAAATTTTATGTTGGTGAAATTATTAATTATAATGTTTTATTTATTGAATTTAAACGACGTATTATTTTTATTTTATCCAGGTACCATCGTGCAGATCTGGCTTGTTAGAGAGGCAAGGAGATTCCGAAGTGGTCGACATAAGTTCAAATCTCGTATTTGAAATTTTATGTTCGATATTTTTTTTGTGTTTATTTTCAGTTATGTGTTGAAGCAATATCTGTCCTCACTATCTCTAATGAGAAGGTAGCTCGGAACAGATAATGTCCACGCAGAAAATAAATTCTACTTTTATTTGCGTGGGGCCCTGATGGTAGGTATAAGCCAGCTCGATATAGCGGAGGCAAGGCCGTGGGTCGTATCAAATGAACGCCCCGAAGAAAATCAAGGAAACAGCTTTGCTAACACACAAAAATTAAATCAACAATAAGATGTTCGTTGTCGGAAGGCGATGACATAAGCGATGTCGGATGTAAAGTGCATTAGCCGACCAGACTAGTGCAGTGGCAACAACATTGCCACCAAGAACCACTCCCCGAAATCAACCAACAGAACGTTCGAGTGGTCATATAAAAATCCCACAAACGGTGGAACCAATCGAACTTCCAACAATAAAATCAAGTGGAAGCGACCCCGATGAAATGCAACACCCTGTACGTTGGTCGCACATCGCTGCCTTCTTAAAAAAACATAAAACCAAAAATAAACACAAAAAAATGTTCAACATAGAATTTCAAATTCAAGATTTGAACCCATGTCGAACACGTAGGAATTCTTATACCAATGCAATTGACCAACGCCGTTCGATGTTACCTAGTGAATAAAATGCACAGTTCAAACTCAATCAAATAAAACATAATAATATAATATAATAATTAATTAGTTTTCCAAATATAAAATTCAAACATTGGCATTATAATCCACGTATGCGAACGTCAGATTAGATTACCTTTAATCACGTCGAGGGTCGAGCAGAAAAGTAAAACCTGCCACTTAAAGATTATTTCGGCCAAAAACGTTCCAATCAAAACTGCAAGGCAAAAGAAAACCTAAATGACAAAACATTAAAAAAAAAAATACGAGAATCAGCCAAGGGTGAATTAAACAAAACGAACTCCAGGTGGACGGAGCAAAACTTGTCCTAATCGATCAAAGCATACCACTGTGGAACAATTAAGTAACAAAAAGGCTACTCACCAATCCGACGGGATACCAAAACCTTCAAATATAGCATGGGCAGTAGATCCGACCAAGAAACGTCCGATATGGGGTAAATCCACCATTTTCCAACAACGAAGATAATATGTCAGATCTCCATCGAGTCTGCGCGAATAAAAATTGTCCCGGTAGCCATATCTTCGCTCCATATCCGCTAATTACGTAACCCAAAAGCCCATGATTATTCAACAGTAGCCAACCAAATCGACATTGGGGCGTGAAAAATTCACACCCCGCCTTCTTGCTTCAAAACTTGACACAAGAGCGTGTTACTCGTTCAATGGTTCACCCAAGACTATCCTTGCGCAGTCTTGAACAAATCCCCACCTCGGCGCGGATAGAATGCGCCTTTAAAGAACAAATGATATACCGGGTGACCGGCCGAAAACTGAACATAGGGAAATAACATGGGAAATTGATTTTTTCTAAATTCCTGCTTCCCATTATAACTGATATGAATAAAAAAAATACCAAATTAAAGAGATTTCTTTTCCGCGCCTAAAGATACCAAACACTTAATATTTTGTTTTTTAATTATTGTTAAAAAGTCGATAGTAAAATTAAGAAATAGCGCTTCTTAAAAAAATTTTAGCAGGCTGGGTCTTTGCATTACGTCTAATGTGCCGCATTGCTATTGTATGAAAGCCAAATATTACAAACAAAAGTTACTTTGACAGATTAAAATTAATTTTGTTAACAATGAAGTGGTCTGTTGAAGAAAAAGTTTTCATGGTAAAATATTATTACAGCGGTAATAGTTTACGCCAAATACGTGACTTATTTTCTGTTAAATTTAATACTAGCCAAATTCCATCAATATCGGCCATACAGAATATAATTAAGAAATTTGAAGACACTGGTAATACTTGGACAAATTTAAATAAAGGTATTAACCAAAATTATTAATTGAAGTTGTCTTATCATTATTTTTTAAATAGGATATCAGAGAAACAACCATGAATTGGAAGAAACTATATTAGGTTTAATTTCTGCGAATCCAAATGCAAGCATTAGATCCATTGCAGCTGAGTGTAATGTTGGTAGAGAAAATGTTCGAACAATTTTAAAAAAGCACAAGTACCATCCTTTTAAATATCAATGTCATCAAGAAATATTTTTGTTTGACGAAGAATCCAGGCTTGTATTTTGTGAGAAAATGCAAGAACGTGCTAACAGAAACCGAAACTTTCTGAAACAAATATGTTTTACAGACGAATGTACATTTACATTAAACAATGAGCCAAATGTACAAAACCATCACTATTGGGCTATACAAAATCCGAGACTAAATTTAATGACCGGCTCACAATATCCTCAAAAAATTAATATTTGGGCTGGCATTTATAATAACCGTGTTCTTGGTCCATTTGAAATACTTGGAAATTTAAATTCAGATATGTATTTAGATCTTCTTATAAATAATATTGGTCCTGCGTTAGACGAAATAGCTTCTGAACACCATGAGGTGTGGTTTCAGCAAGACGGTTGTCCAGCACATTTTGGGGTAAACGTTAGAGATTATTTAAACCAAGCATATCGAAATCGATGGATTGGTCGTGGTGGTGCTATAAACTGGCCAGCCCGATCTCCTGATCTGGCACCGTGTGACTTCTTTTTGTGGGGTCATATTAAAAGCAAAATTTATAAAACTCGTCACCCAAATATTGATTCTTTGAGGAACGCGATCTTTGCAGAATGCAATCAAAATACTGCTAGACAGCTAGCAAATGTAAGAGAATCATTTTATAATAGATTGGGTTACTGTTTAGTGCAGAATGGAGGGTTATTCGAATACTTGTTATAATATTATTATTATTTGGTTACTTTCGTTCAGTATTTAATAATCCAATTGATATTTTTCTTATTCTTGGGTTTTGTTGACTAAATAAAACTACTTTTAACTTTTAATATTGGTCAACTTGTTATAATAAAATAATATTCAAATTGCGTTCTTATTATTTTTAAAATAAAAACAAATTTAAAAAGTTTAAAAACAATAGCAATGCGGCACATTAGACGTAATGCAACGACCCAGCCCGCTAATATTTTTTTAAGAAGCGCTATTTCTTAATTTTACTATCGACTTTTTAACAATAATTATAAAACAAAATATTAAGTGTTTGGTATCTTTAGGCGCGGAAAAAAAATCTCTTTAATTTGGTATTTTTTTTATTCATATCAGTTATAATGGGAAGCAGGAATTTAGAAAAAATCAATTTCCCATGTTATTTCCCTATGTTCAGTTTTCGGCCGGTCACCCGGTATAGGGTTGAACGTAAGTGATGGATTTCAAAAATCCGTCACAGTGTTTTTTTTTGAAAGTAGGTAGCGATGCACGACCAAAGCACAGGGTGTTGATTTTCATCGGGGGCGCTTCCGCTTGGTTGATTGTTTGGAAGTTCGTTGTGGTTCCACCGTTATGGGATTTTTAATGACCACTAGAACGTTCTCTTGATTGATTCGGGGAGGGGTTCTTGGTGGTAGTATCTTTGCTTATGTACTGGTCCTGGTCGGCTAACGCAATTACCATCCGACATCGCTAATATTATCACCTTAGGGCAACGACCATCTAGTTGCTACTTTAATTTTGTTATGTTAGCAAACCTGTTCCTCGATCTTCTTCAGGGCCTTCATTAGAGAAGTTCCTACGACTCTTGCTACCGCTACAACGAGCTGGTTTAGACAAACATCAGGGCATCACGTAATAAAAGTAGAGATTTATTCTTCTGCGTGATCGAGGTTTGGTCCCGAACTGTCTTCTCATTAGAGATAGGGGTGGGCAAATCTCATATCACCGTGCGAAAAGACCTACTTTTTGAACACATTTGCTTTAGGGAAGAATCCTTTAGGAAGGATCTACCTTACTGTAGTAGAAGTGCGAGAAAGTAAAATTTGCGCTTACTACTGATTTTTGGAGGCTGCCATAGAGTTGAAAATTTGCGCGGACATAAGTTCCGTATTCTATGGTTAGATAAGAATTAAAAAAAAAAGATTATCCGCTTTTCATTTTAAGCGGGCTGAAATATTTTATGATCTGGCCCCCACAATTGAATTATTTATCGAAGGATTTTTCATTTCATTTTGTAATTTTATACGGACGTAGGTTCCGTAATGGATACACGGAAGAAAAACAAAAAACTTAAAAGAATTATACCCTTATGTTTTAGGAGGGCCCAGATATCATCGTACCCCATAACTCCGTTATTTATGGAAGGATTTTAGATTTTTGTTTCCAATTTGTTCATTTAGAATTTACTATATACGGTCATCACGGAACTTTTACCATTGTTGTTCCATTAAAAATAAATGAATTTTACCAAAATTTTATATACGTGGGTTGCTGGAAAAGCTTCCGGAATTTTGTAGTTCTATTGGTGTTAATTGTTTTTAACTGCCATATTCGTAAAAGTTCACATTTTTAACTTATAATTCAGTTGAAAATTCGTACTAAAGTAGACAAGTTTTGTTCACACAGCATTTTAAAGAAAGTAATTGTGTGAAAAAATAGAACTTTCATGTAAAAATTTTCGTGCCATAATTTTCTAACTATTTTAAATGTGGTCCATCACCAATCCATCGATCGGCTAATTTTGGCTTTCGGAGATGAAACCCCCTCTAAGAGTACTGTTTATAGCTATTTTTCCGAATTTCAACGTGCACGCACCACTCTCAGTGATCAATTTCGTGCAGGTCGTCCAGTAACGTTTTTTTTTGCCACCAATGCTAATGCTGTACGTGAAATGATTGAGCGAGATCGGCATGTGATATACCGAGAGGTTCAAGAATCCTTACGCATTGACATAAAAACAATACACACGATTTTGTATGATCATTTAGACGTACGGAAGCTTTGAAGTTGTTTTTTCAGAAGCTCAAAAACAAAGTCGTGTCATATGGTGCAAACAAATACTCAAGAAATTAAACCGAAGAGAAATTCAAATTTGGTCTTCTTCTTCTTCTTCGTGTGCCATATCCGGTCTCCCGGACGTTGGCGACCTCTCTCCTATGCATGTGTTATGCGTTTGAAGTATTAGCACATACATAGGGGACCTACTGCTTAACGCGGGCTCCGAACCGCGGGAAGTGTATACACTTCATCTCCAGAGAGGCTGTACCAGGCAGATTACACCTCGGTGGTTTGCCATTGCCTTCCGAGGGGAGACGGTCAGAATAAAGTTTTTACTGAGCCCGGAGTCGAACCAGGCATTCCGCATTAGCAGCAACGCACATAGCCGCTTCAGCTAACGACCGTCTTTTCGTTAACATCAGGTCATTAGGACATAATTCAATTTACCTTCGGTAGGTACGTTAATGTTGTAGGTACAAAAAATGGTGGGCAGCTGCGAATGAGCCATTTGGATCACGATTCCTCAGTCATGAGGATGCGACTGGAGAGAGAGAGGTACGTTAATAAACTCTGTTCTGAATTTTTTGTATAAAATCACACGTGAGTATCATTTCCAAATACATAATGGATACTAATATTTCGCAACCGAAACCTTTTAGATTTCCTTTATTTCAAATAATGCATTAGGGACAATTAAATAAATTATTTATAATAACCTCGTGCAAGAATTATCGAATACAACAAACTTTAGTTTGTCACAACCGAAGAGAAATTCAAATTTGGTCTACAATATCTTTACTGGGGATGAAACCTGGATTTATTCATATGAACCCGAAAATAAGCAACAGTCCATCGTTGTTTTGAGCCTAAACCGACAAAAGTTGTTCTTTACGTAGTGCTGCAAATGATCGCTTGTTTCTTTAGTGTTACTGGACATGTAGCAACCATACAATTTGTTTGCCGGAAGTCATTGAGAAAATAAGAAGAAGTAATCATAATCGGAGAAATTATTCTGAATCACGACAATGCAAGCTCTCACACAGCGCATCAAATCGTTGACCAGTAAAAATGTTGATTTAATGACTCAATGCCCGTATTCATCTGATTTTTCACCTAACGACTTCTTTTTGTTCCCAAATATCAAAAATAAAATGCGTGGTGAGCGTTTTTCGTCGCCTGAAGCAGCTTTTGAAACATTTTGAATACAGGTTTCTGAGGTATCAGCTTCAGAGTGGAAAAAATGTTTTGCAAATTGGTTCTAATATATGCAAAAGTGTATTGATATCAAATGCGAATACTTTGAAAACCAATAAAGTCATTTATCAAATTTTACATATGTTTTATCATATCGTTTCCAGAAACTTTTCCAGCAACCTGTATACGTAGAAATTTATATTTTCGCCAAAAAGGATGTGTAGTATTTCGAGGGAGAGGTTTTATGGAACTACCTGTCAAAAATATTTTGTATATTATGTTCATTTCGATAGATGGCCGTTTCACACTATCTGGAGGACTTTATTGTTATGCTAAAATTTAGAATAGCTGATAATCATATAATAATAACTTAGAGATAAGCTTGTCCACCAAGTGGCGTGAAAAAGTCAACTATCGAACTGAAAAGTGTGCAAAATATTTATTTTAATTTTTAACATCACAATCATCAAGGAAATATTGAGAAAAAGAAAAAGGATCTTCAAAATTTTTCAGATAAAATTGAAAAATAAAATATTAAAAATTAACAAATAATGAAAAACTCTAAAATTCTATTATGAAAAATGCAAATAAATTAAAAATCATTGATTTCGAAAAAATACGGTAGTAGATTAAATAGAATTTGTATGCAACACGTGTATGCAACACGTATACGTGTATACGTATGCATATTCCGCGCTTGGGTGGATTATGTGGTGGATTAAAAATTAACTATGTACTACATACATAGTTAATTTTTCAAGTTTTTAAATGTGACAAAAAAACTGAACGAATATGAGGGACGAAATGTGTTTCAACACTGAAATAATATCATTAAATCAATGCTATATATTCTACAAGTTAGTATACTTAAATAATCACTAAAATGTCAGTCAAATTTTAAATATCGCAGTTTTTGTGCGCGCAAGTGATTGGACAATAGGTCTGGCTTTGGATCATAGTTGTGTGAAATTACGGTACTTCCTCTTATTACTTAATTATTGTCATTTTATAGATCAAAATTTTTAAAATATTTGTACGGGATTACTTTTTCTTCTATCACTGACTGAGTTCATTCTGCCAATTATACTTGAATATAAATAATTCTTTAAAATGTGAAACATAATTCTTAAATTTTTTATTTGTTCGGAATATTTGTGATCTTATATCTACTTAAAATTTATTATATTTGTCTTATTCATTAATTTTTTATAAAAAGTGTTTCAGTTCTATTACAAAAGTTTATTGTATAATTTGTGTGCGACATTCTTTATATCGTTCTAATCTAGTATTCAATACTATCAATCTTTGTGTATATCTATCAATGATCTCATGTAACTGTGTGTTATCTAAATGTTCTCTGCTTGTTTGTATTATAGATTCCATTTCTTGAATTATTCTATTTGTACTGTTATTCTTTTCTTATTAACTCAAGTTATTACCCAATCATTTTGAAGTCGCATAATTCATATCAATGTAGGATGAATCATATCTAGATATGAACCCAATTGAAATATACACAAATATTTTATATACTTTTTCAGTACATTAGTAAGTTGAACATTGCTATCGTACATATTGTCGATGAATTTTGTTCCAATGTTATAGACGCTATATTAAGTATAGGAAATCTTAACACTGGATATATTACAACATAATCGTCATTAGTCGATTAGTATTCGATGTATGCTTCTTATTATTATTGTCTTGTTAATTAAAACTGATTAAAGTTTTCACTCTGAGAAAATTTTTGATCGTATTCCAAACTGTTTCAGCAGCATCACACGTATTTAAAAGCTCAAGCAAGAATTCCTAGTCTCTCAATGTTGGTATCCCATGTCCTTCCTCGTTTCTATGTACCTCATTTTGTAAAAGTGTCTGTTTCGTAACCGTTAAAGAACAACGAAAATAGGGCCGGAAAGGATTGATCTATTCGGGGAAGACAGATCTCATACCATTTCAATTTAAGCTTTATTTAAAATAAGTTTGTTTACACGTTTAATTCGTCAGTTCTTTATATATTTAAAACAGTTTACGGTTATTGTTAAAAGGTATAAAGAGCATTCCAAACAAAAGAAAATTTTATTTTTCTATCGTTTAAAAAAATATAATAATTTAAACGTTTGTTGAATTTTGATAACCTTAATTGGCTCTGTAGTCGCACGAGCGTTGTGAGAACTACGTTTGAGTTTATTTGTTACAAATTATACAAACATTTAAATTATTGTGTGCACGTAACATCAACGACGTGACTGTATGAACAGATTTTATAGCAAAAAAATTATAATGTTTGGTTCCTAATTAATACGTACTCAAAGCTATTTCTAATAAGAATCCTTTGAGAAGAATCGTTCATTGATAAAATATATTTCTATGAAAATATAAATAGTGAGTACAATAGCGTAAAAGCTTGACAAATTATAGTAATTTGTCACGTTATTACGTGACAAATTACGTTATAGAACGTAAATAATCTTAGAAAATAAATGTTAAAAAAGGAGATACTGCATAAAAATAAGAATTTTAGTAAAACGGCGAATTTGCAGAAAAACTTTCAATGACAAAGAAATCTGCAATTTTTATAAAGAAATTTGCTTGATATAGTCGAATTCATTTTAAGTCGCGTATGACTAATCTCTGAATGCAGTGAGATTTACGCATAACATTTGGTTATCTTTGACATATTTAGAAATGTAACTACTATCAGAAAAGAGCCAGAAAAAAATAGTACGTCGCGTCGCGTCGGGGTAACTTTGTAATGAAAATGAATTAAATCTAAGTATGTGTATTTTCACATAGATTTGTCAAACTGTCATCTCGTTTGGTTTCCTAACCTTATTGTTTATTTTATTTTTTTATTTTATTTATTTTGAATGTTGAAATAGTATTTACTATTAATAGTCCAGGCAACGAAGCCGAAAAATTAGCTCAAGCTTGCAAAAAATGCGGACAAGCTGAATTTTGGCAGAGATGTACATTGGAGTGTTCTAATGAACCCCCCAAAAGTCCCATAAAATCCCACGCCGGCGTCCCCCACAATCGGGGGTTTTAGCTCCCCCAACGCGATTTTTGCCGATAACTCGCTTATTTATGCTTGTATGAAAAATTCTGATCAGACCATAATTGAAGAGCATAAAATTCTCTATAAAATAGTTTTTTTTTCATATTTTTCCATGGCACACTAATACTTAAATTATTGACAGAAAACACGACCCACCCTTAAAATGGCACAATATTGATTCGTTGCAGGGAGAGAAATGTTTTCGGGCACGGGAAATGCTTTTAATAATAAATTAATTGAAATTGTGGCCAAGGTTGGAAAATGAAGAGAAAAATAAAATTTTTCAAAATTTGCCCAAGTTATAGTAGTATCTTCCAAGTAACTAAACCGAAATTTTGGTTTGAGCTTACAGAAGGTTTGGGCAAGCTGAAATTTGGCAAAGATGTATATTGAAGTGTTCTAATAAACCCTCAGAATGTCTCATAAAAATCCCAAGCCGGCGTTCCTTCAAATGAGGATTTTAGCCCCCTAGGTGCGGTTTAGTACTACCTACTGCAGCGCAACAAGTTATAAAGAATTTTATGTTCTTCAACTTTGCTTAATGGTAATTTTTCGTAAAAGTAAAAATACGTGAGCTATAGGCGAAACACCGCACTTAGGGGGCGATGAAAATTTTTGGGAAAGAGGAATATGTTACTAATAAAGTGAAAATTGGTGAATCCTCCGATAAAGAAAGCACGAATAAAATAATCAATGTGTCTTCAGAAACTTCGACCACAACAGAAAATAATGTAACATCGGCTTTGCGCTTAGGCACTCAAATATCGAATTTAAAAGACTGTACCATAAATATATATAAATAATAAAATTTTAAAATTCTAGTATGAAAATTAATTTAAAACAGAAGCAGACGATCAAACATTTTTTGGTGAATTATCGGTAGGAAGGCATATGCAAGAATTCAGATCGATATTGAATATTATGTTATCATCAAAACTTTGCCGCTGGAAGTATGCACTTACCCTTACAAAATATAATTACGTTTTTGATTTTTCCTAAAACGTAATTGTTTGAATTAGCAATAACTCGAGAACGGCACTAGATATTCAAAAACGGAGCAAAAAATTCTCCCCCATGTCTGTAGGAGGGCATATGCAAAAGTTCAGATCGATCACGCGCAAAAAAATTTACTCATAAAACAATATCAAGTTTAAATTCGTATTTTAATTTTGGCGCTAGTGCGAAAATATGACAAATTATTGCACTAGTGCCAAAATAACTATCATTTCGAAATCGAAATGACAACTGCAATGTCATCATTATGATACATAATTAGTATATTACATTAAAAGTGGAGAAACTGAAAATTTCGCTCACGGATTTTCGAGTTTTACACGCGAGCCGTCAGGCGAGTGTGCAAACGTAAATAAAGTGAGCGAAACGGTTTCTCCACGAGTGATGTATAGGGTTTTGTTTAATCCTGCGCTTATAAATGTAAAAAATTTCTGAAAATACAATTTGTTAATATTCGTGACATCAATAATTAAATTTAAATATAAAGAACGTAGGCAGTTGTGTTGTTACGTTGCTAGGATATGGTAATATGTTTCAAATGTCATTATTGTTACACGCGGTTCAGCATCCCGAAAAATTTGCCTTATAATATTGCTAAAAAAATGAAGCAAATTGAAAAATTTGCTGTGCCCAACGATGTCAAAAAAGCTGCTGATGCCGCTACATTTCATTTGTTGTCAGAAAAGTCAAAGCGAAGATACATGAAAGAAATTTGTTACTTGCAGCGCCATCCCTTATAATTTTTTGAATTAAAAAAGATGGTTGAAAGTTTACTTTCGCTCACTACTTTCGCCCATCCGTTACCATGAAAACAACCTGAGTGAGCAAAACAAATGGTTTCTCGCTTGGTATCTAAGGAAGAAACAACATGTTTCTATAGTAGGATTAAACAAAATATGTTAATTCAACTTGACAGTTGCAGTTTGTAAACAACATTGTGACGTTAGATTTCTCAATTACATAAAGTACCCTAAAAGGGCTCGCCACATAGCCTGTGCTGTGCTATGCCAATGTAATACATTGAAGTAGAAACATAGGGTTTCAATAGTGACGTTCACATAGTTATGCGAGTTGCTATGCTATTTTGCGCATGACCATGAAATCGTTCAACGTTTGTGTTGACATAGCACAGAGCACGGCACAGAGCACAGCATAGCACAGAAGTTCAACTCGTCTCTACTTCTGTGTACGATTTAAGCGGTTTTAAGGTTAAAAACGTGTTGTTTTTTTATTATTTTTAATTTTCTTACACTACACTTGATTCTACATCCTTTTTAAAAAGAGATAAAAACTGTCAATTAAATATCAGTTGTCAAAAACAGCATAGCATACCACAACCCATGAGCACAACCTACTATGTGACCACCTCTGTGTTGTGACATGCTATGTTAAATTTTACATTGGCATAGCATAGCATAGCACAGGCTATGTGGCAAACCCTATGTACGCGACTTAAAATGAATTCGACTATAGTTGTATGGCCATTACGTGCGATATTAAATGTTCCCACGTTGCTAAAACTAATAAATATAATTTGCTTATCGTCATCAAGATTTTATAGGCAGCATTAATTTATTTTAAATAATTTAAAAAAAAAGTGAAAAATATTGATTGGTTCAAGATAATATGCCATTCCCTTCTTATGGCACTATAAAAGAATATTTAGAAGCATTATTTTTATTTCAAATATATATACCTTAAAAGCGGTACTCTTGCGGTTTTCAGAACTTTTAAAATCATCACGGATATTTAAATTTAAAAGCAAAAATTATAATTAAAGCACGATTTAGTCGCCGCTGTAGCGAGGCAAGCATAATATATTATTTATTATGGGTAAGTTCGTTAAGTACGGTTAATTTTTCAATATTTAACCAAACGTTTTTGCACATTATAAATAAAACTTCCATAGCACATTATTAGGTATTACCACGAAGATAATTTAAAAATTTTTTTGTTTCATTCTATTAATTTTTAATACAATATAAGTCTGTCTATTATTAAATTCATTAAAAATCAAATTAAATAAATTAATGTAATAAAGCAATTATGCGGCACAGCCATTGCTCCTAATTTCATGTTGAAGATGTTCAATTTACAGAGAGAAGACATTTTTGTTTTGACTTCAAATATTGATTGAAATAATTAAAAAGATTAATTGGCTATTGGGATATTGGATTTATAATAAAACTCAAACTCTGTATATTAGGTCAATATTTGGCATCGCCATTTGAAGTAGTTTATGATGAATTTTGTAGCCAATGTCAGTTATTACCACTGTATTGAGTCTTGAAGAAGATTGCAAATAAAGTCAATCGACTTAATGTACAGAGTTTGACATTTATTATAAAGTCCAATATCCCGATAGTTAACTAATTGATTAACATGCATGATGGACGATAATGGAGATTTACAATAAATTAAAACTTAAAAATTAACAAGTTAATGCAACATACAGTTAAACTTAATAAATTTTAACATCAGAGACGATGCCGAAGCAAAATAATAAGAATTGATATAGGAAATTTACCATTTTTACTTAACCGATTTCCATAAATAACGAAGTTATCTAAGATTTGTTAATTGTAAATTTGTGTAAAATTTTATAACAAGCGGTTAAAGAATTTGCATTTAATTATCATAATAGACCAATAGTTTGATCAACCGTTCGTATACTTCAGTTTTAAATTTTTTCAAAATTAATTTGAAGGCAGACTTTTGCAAATAAAAAAGTTTCGAGTTAAATATGATTAAATAATTTTCTTTAATTTATATAACCTTTGTGTGAACGATTTATTTACTACTTTTTAAAATGGAAACTATCACAAATGTTATATTGCGATCCTAGAACGCAGGTTCAACTCCAGAGCGAGGAGCATATTTTTTAGTATTCATTTAAAATTAAGTAATCTTATAATTTTAATTAGGATGTTACTTCTTTGCAGGTGCATTAATGTGGTTACTGTTATTTTTTATTAAATTTATTTATTGTAGTTTTGATAAAAACTTTTGCACATTTTAATAATCTTCTCTTATTACAGCATTAATTTGGTATTTCCAATTAATTAAATATTTGACAGAATCTTATAATGTAGCGATAAAATTGGAATTTTTAAGATTTTTATGCCAATAGATAATTAAATTTAATATTTATAATACTGTCGTTGCGTTAACTTGTGTAAAATAAAAATTCAGGCTCAGATGATTCACTCACAATCATCATATTCCAATTTATTTCCACTAATTACAATGGCTAGGTTATTCGCTTCAGTGGTGCAATTCGACCCAAGATTTAATTAATACATAATTTTTACTACAAGTGTTCGTTAAAAATTAATAAATACATTACGGAATTAACACAATAACCGACATACTTTATTTTATTAATAATAATTAATAGTTGCTACTAAATTTGAATTTTAATGTATTGGTTTTAAATTACTTAAAAAGCAACATAAGTTATACTTTTACAATACAGTTAAATGTATAACTAAAATTCTAAGACATTATAATAACAGTATGTTACATTGACAAATATAACTGTTGATAATTCATTAACACTTTTAATGTGCTCGATCTTTCCTAGTATATCGTCCTTCCGATGTACACTATTCGTGCAAATTTTTCAAATCATAAATAATTTGTCATAATCTAAAAACAGTAACGGATAACTGCTTTTTCTATTTCTTCTGAAAAACAAACTGAAACTATAAACAGATTTAATTCGTTCGTAGCAGGAATAAGCAATCCGGGGTTACCACCTTTGATCAGGGCCAAACACTTCCATTAAAAGGTGACTGTCAAGCTAAAATGCCCAGTAACAGTATTATGGAGTCTAAACTTCCAATGATTTGAAGACATTGGGAATCATCGATATATTCATGATTCAACTATTGAAACTTGATAGTAATGAGAAAAGTTAAAGCTTATGCAAATGAAAAATCGAGTTGATGGAATGGTATATTTATTAGAAGTTTATCATTATCACTTCACCTGTTGATACCCTGTACGGCACGTTTCCAAACAATCGGAAACACAAAAACACATGCAAGACAAGTTGCTAACAACCCTTAAAAGGAACTGATTCAGCGACCCCATCAAGTGTTCTTAGAAAACAAAGACAGCTAGTTTTTGCCATCAGCTAGAAAGGAGAAGTGTTAAGAAAGTATTTTATCGTTTATATTTCTAAAGTCAACAAGTATAAGGAAGTAGCAGAACAATCGTTATGGAAGGAAAAAACATTTCGTGCCACATGTTAAAAGTATATGTGTAAATGGCTACAAGTTGAACTGTAAATGTAATAGTTAAAACGTTTGTTTTGGATATAGGTGTATAGTAATGCCATTAAATATGTAAATATTTGAAAATACCAGTAATTATTATATTCTAAATGTATAGGTGAAATAGTAAATAATAGAAATTGCAACGGATTAGCGGACATGTGTTTCAAGAGTTTTCCTCCGGATCTGCACAGTTCGAGTCGTTGCCCTTTAGTGTCTACTCTCCATCACTCCGAAGACTGCCGCGTATCCCCTCGATTCACCTGCCGCAAGAAGATAGGATTGGTGGATTAATAATCTTACCAGTTAACACACAAGAAGACGATCGACCGTCTTCAGTTATAGATCAACTTTCGCTTGAGGTAATCTGAAACGTACAAAAGTATCTGGAGGATACGATACTTAACACGCGTTTACGTTGTTTCTGAGATTTTTGCCGAACGTTTAGATTAAATCAGCGTTTGCTGGATAAACTTCATATAAATGAATTGCTATTAGTGTTTCCGTTATGTGGCGGCTGTCGTACGACTGCCGTCCGGCTTGAACGTTATTTTTAATTCGTGTAATAAAACTGCTTGTGCGCGGTCGAAGACAAGTTCTTTGCAATACTTGGATAACATGTGGCGATTTACAGACATAGAATATATATCTTGCTGACATTCTTCTTTACTGACGACCAAAGGTAAGATTTTTAAATGTACAAGTTTTTCTAATCTTTACCAATTCAAATGGCGATTCTTCAACGACAAAGATTATATAGTTCTCAGAATAATATGTAGTCAAGAATGTAAAATGCTTCAAGCAATTTTTGCAGTACTTCAAAAATTACAGGGGCACGCATCGTAATATTACGAGCAGATTCCACAGACAAGCACCTCGGGCAAACCCACCTTTCAAATAAACCTGATTAATTATTTATAGTCATTCAAAATGATTAGGTACCTACTATCCAATATTAATAGATGCATTTCTCGAAAAATTAATTAATCATGTATCATTTGCAACTGAATATTTTTTTAAACGTATCTATTAATTTTAATAAACTTAATATGTTTATTAATTTTTGATTTCAAATGTCATCTCCAAAGAATTTTCATTATCGGATATCAATTTTATTATTTCTTGCCTTCGACTGGAAGCTTTAGCGATCATTTCTCATTTTCAGTTAAGAGTTCTTTCATTGACTAGATTCATGTGCAAGTGCATGCATTTCTTATTAGGACAGTCACCATTAAATGCATTACATAACGCAATATACGGTTATTATTTTTTATTCAGTTTAAAATACTTGAACCTACTAGAAAAGTTGTTTACTAATTGGAACGTTGTTTTACAATGTCTTCCTTTACAAAATATTGAAAAAATTAAAATTAACCGCAGGGTAACATCAAAATTTAAATAAGTTATTAGGTCGGCCAAATTTCTTAGAACTGTTTATATCAACTCCTTGCTATGTTAAAATACCCCAATTTCAAAACTCATTCTCAATATATTATTGTCACTTTCATCAAAAAATGAAAATAACAGATTTTTTGTTTATCGATTGGATTTTATCCCATTTGAAAATTTTTCGCGAGGGGTTAATCACAGAGGAAGTCTCGTGGCATTCTTTGGAAGTCTTGTGGCATTATGTGGAAGTCTTTTGGCATTATGTGGAAGTCTTTACATTAATTTAGCAGTCTGGTGTGTATATAAATTTCGCTTGTGGTTAACCCCTCGATTTTTCGAAGTTTTTAAAAATCGAACCTTTTCAAAATGTGACTAAATGAAATTTAGGGTGATTGACGAGATATGATTATTCATGTTATTCGTAGTGAAAATGTTAAAATATCCATGTCAAATATTCAACTAATATATCAACCCTTATAACCTCTCGAAATTTGGATCCAAATAGAATTTGGAGAAAAACATACCAATGCACGGATTTTCAACTCTTGCCGATTAACGGGTAAATACCTTATTCATTTAAACGGACCTAATATAATTATTTAATATATCTTTTGGATACCTAGACCCGTTATTATTTGGTAACAGTTGAAGATCAAAAATGGGTCCATTAGTATGTTTATTCCAAATTTGATCCCTATAATTCACCCGTTATTGTGCATTTTAAATGTTGAATTTTGGTTAAAATAATGTGGTATAATAATAAAGAACTCCGATGGTTCACGGGTGGTGATTTTGATTCTCGGTTACTCCCAAATTATTTTTGATGGTACTTTTGCATGGAACTAGATTACAATCTAGAACATGCGCATACTATATCGGTAAGCTTAGTACCCAAAAGGTACTCAAGTTTAAATATTTAAGTATTATAAAACAATTTGATAAAGTAAAACTGAATAAGTACATGCAGGTGTAATAATATTATAGTGTTTATGATGAACATTATATACTGATCAACTCATTAGGGCAAGAGTGACGCGTGTGTATAATTCTCGACACGCGTTTTCAATTTATTAATAATTGGATTCATGTTCATACTATAAATTTTTCTACAAAGTAAGTAGTACATACATAAATCTAAACCTTTCCGCTTTTCTTGTTGATATAGGTAACAAATATATTGGGTATGATAGTATTGATTGAATTGATAAAAGCACTATCACTATAGTGACTATACAGTTTTAACGTACGGAGATTTTGCAGGTTTATAAAAAGACTTATTTGTTTGTTTGCTATAAATCCTAACCAATGATATGATGTAACATTGCTTACTCTACTTAGTAGTTGGCCAATCATGGAGTGGAACGTTTGATACCCTACTCAGGGTGGTATGCCTTGGTTGTCAAAAACTATCGTTATGATTGCTTTTATTTTGCATTTCTATTGGTCGTTTATGATTAGCGGGATATAATCTAAGTAAATAATCTTTCAATTGCATTAACTGTCATGGATTATACAGACAAACAACGCGTGTTTTTAACAAAAGTGTGCTTCATTATGTGATGTGCTAGAATTAAAGTTGCATTGGAGTTGATGGCGGTCATTTAGAAGACATAATTTATAAAAGTTTGTTTTTGTAGCTTATGAAGATTTTATTTATATATCAAAATACGTAGTCTATTATTGGAAACCCTGTAGTATTGGGAGGGTATAATATAATGCTTCATCGAGGACTACTCGCTTACGGTCAGGCGAATAAACTTCTCATTTGGGATTAAAAATTCACCTTAAGTCCTTTGCTTTACAAAATAGTATTAAAAAATATGGAAAACCGTGTTCAGGGAAAGCACAAAATATTTTTGAAATACTCAAGATAACAAAAAATTTTTTTGAATAAATTATACCTTTCTTACAATGTTCAAATTTAAATATCCAGTTGTGTTTTGAATATTAATTTAAATTAACATTATATTATACCCGCTCTAAAGATGCACTATTAATACAATATTACATGTTTCAATGAGGGGTTTATTTATATCGGGGAGATGAATCGGTAGGTAGTATATTGATATATATAAGTAAAATTCGAAATTGCTTTGTATAATGTACTGTTTAAAAATTTTCCTGTATAAATGTTTTTACAATAGGGCAATTATTTTATTTATTAACCGCAGTGATTACAAGTAAAAAATTTCCTAATAGTGCACACAGATAAAAAACCATTAGTGCAGATTATTGAATCGTTGAACCACTTTAAGAGATATAGGTAAAGTTAAGCGATTATAAATCTATCTAGACAAACTGGTCCGTCAAAAGAATTTGCTGCTTTGCAGGTGCTATTAGGAATCGATCGCGAATTCTATTAGAGCTTATTTGGTACTGAATAGATTACCTATTAATTTACTTAACTTTTTACATTACCGCTTGGAAGTTTGAATATTATCGTAATATATTTCATAATACACAACATAAATAATTTAAAGTTAAAAATAATTAAAAATTAATTGAAAATACTCCAAAGATTTAGATAATAATTTACACAAGAAGATAATTTTAAATTATATATCAATGTTAAAAATTCCTTACCGAATTGAAAAATTAATTATATGTATCTCCTAACCTACGACGAGCTGTGATTTACTAATTTCCTTATAAAAATACTTTTTAATTGAGTTAACAACTTATAACTTTCTTGGAAAAAAATACTTTTAGTTATAGGATGTACAATACGTTCTAGTAGCCGATAAATTACTGTAATTTTTAACTAGAACGCATCTAATTTACAACTTGGAAATTGGGTCTACCGCTATCTACTTAAGTCGGTAAATAATAAAATCTAATAGTTTTCATGAATAACTTGCGACTACCATATGGAAATGTTCAAATTATTTCCAGTTATTATTTAATTTGTATAATGTATACAAATAATTAATATTAATTAAAACTAAATTAAAGCCTTGATTAAATTGCATCCGCTTTTATTACAATTTTAGATATTTAAAGGGCTATAATTACATTTTAATAGATTTAAAAGCAGCAAAATTATCATTCTAATAGTATACACAAATTAGGTAAGTAGTCTCAATTTAGTTCCTTATAATTACTTACGTTTTCGTAAACGCACCGGTAAAAAATTAAACTTTTGTCTTACCAGAAGCATGCACAAGTCTTAAGACTTAAGTGTGGTTTTTCTAGAACGCCCTTTCATGATCATTTTAAGTTTACATTTACATTTTCCTGAGCACGTGGGATTAATGAATTATAACGGATTTTTGTTTTACGTCACTTTTTTTTTAAAACAGTACAGGGTAAACTGTTTGAAAATTAACAAGTTAAAAAATAATTAATCTTTGCATGTTTCTCTTTGATATTTTTAATTAATTAATTTTTAATTACATTATTTGTAACATTCAGAATGTTTTGGATCACGAAATATCTTAAAAAACATTACTACATATTTACAAAACATTAAATAATATGTAGGTACATAAATGAACAATGGTAATTCAAAATTGCATGCTCCTTTGTATGTGCAACTTATAAGTTTCACGTATACGCTGTAGGCTAAAAGTTGGAATGTAAATATGTATGTAAAATATTCATAAATTAACAAACTAAAGCATTCGGTACCATTCAACCCTCTTACTAGCGAATACGACCAAAAAGGCCTGTTTCATTGTTTTGTTCTTGGTTTACCAATTTTTTTTGTAGCTTCCACATTTTAGTTATACCTACTTATATCAATGATCAATACAATAATCTTTTCTATTTATAATCTGCAACCATTTGAACTAAACATCATGACGATGTCACAGTATGATGAAAAAACGAGAAAATGTAGGGGAGACCGGGTAGAGTTGTCACAACGCGGTTTACTAGCGGTTTGAATGTTAAAGAACCACACCTTTAGCACAGTTAGATTGTGTATTGTACATTTAATTTATATACCAAGTTTTATTTCATTCCAACAGCTAATGCAGAAATAGTACACGATATTTATTTTAAATACCTACCTCCAACTGAAAGTTTACTTTGTTGAACTTGATTTAATTGCTCAGGTATGGACATAAATTTTGCTTATTTTCCTATACTACTTAACAGCTTAAAATACGGAGAAATTTATAATAAAAAAGAATTTAACTGTTGTTTGTAAAATGACGAGATAGGATTGATTGTCACAAATTGACTTGGGTTGCTTATATATTATAATAACTAACCATTTAAATATTTGTAGTTATAAATGCGCTTTATCAAAACCAGCTATTATTTTATTATAATAAATTAAACTTTAAAAAATAAAATAGTTCATTAAACATTTATGAAAACATTTTATTTTTAAAGTTTAATTTATAGTAATTCTCGATAGTTAAAAATCACATATTTAAATATTATTTAATTATGTATTTACATTGCCGAGGGCAAGTAATGCCTAAAAATGTTCAAGTTTTGTATTTTTTACTTTAAATATTTTATTCCATTTAAAATATACGTGACAACCAACCACACATACTGTGACAATCAACCCCGATGTGGGGATGATTGTCACAACACGAACAATAGTTAAATTTTGACGATATATAGTTTAACCTAAAATTACATGTACGTAGTATATGGAAAATCGAAATAATAAAAAATTGATTTTTAAAAAATGTGACAAACTTCTAACTCCAGATTATAGTCCTGAAGTGCTTAAACATTTCTTTATTATAAAATATCGATATATTTCAATGTTATCGTACAGGTATTATATATTAGGTAAAATAAAAAATTCTTAAGTTGAAAATAGGACAACATGTCAGTTTTACAGTTATTACCGAGTTTTGCAAAATTTTATCGACATGAATAAGAATTTTAAAAAGTATTACAAATTTGCAAACTACACGAATACATTTTACTACTTAAAACCAATATGAATAATCATTATAAATATATGTGAAATTTTTGGAATACTTGTACAAGAATAAACACAGTACCGTAAAACGACTTACCGTAAATTTTTACGATATACAAAAACTGAGTATTATAAAACATAATCTTGCATATCAGCAAACACGTTTACAAACTATTTTCATTCGTTTTGTGCAGCATGGCTTTAATTTCAATTTATTTTTGAATAACACTAATGAAAAAATAGATCACTGTTCTCTATAACAGTAATTATCGTTATTTTGTTTGAAACCATATTACATTTTAATTATTTCAAAGGTTAAAAGCTATGTACATATGAAGTCCAGCAGAATTGTGTAGTGACTGCGTAAGTGACTGAAAACCAAATATTAACTTAAATAATAAAACATTTACCATGATAGTGACCACAAGTGTTGTTAAGTTACCTTTAAAAATATGCATGGTATTTGAAATTTTCTCAATCCAGTGAACCTTGGATCCTTGTGAAGATTGAACTATAAAGTCGACAACATACAGGTAATTTTCTTACAAAAATATTATTAGGTTGTTCATTTGCTTGATCAAAAAATCTACCTCATAGGTGTGACTTTGAAAAATTGAATATTGTGTCTTTTCAAACATTCATTTAAATTTCAGTTGCATTTCCAAATAAATAATTTATGTAAATATGTCATCGATTTATTTTATTGAAATAAATATTTCCGTCGAAAAATTACCTAAGTTTTTCTAAAAAATTACAGATGTGCTTCGTTTAATAATTAAGAAAAGGCATAGGTTTTGGATTTCAAAGCCACCCAAGAATTGGAATTTTAGTGATTGCATTATAGTAAATAGTCCCGTATAAAGTTAAATATCTGTAAAACTTCACTGATTTTACATATAATAGTATGTTTATGAATCACATAATATTATTACTGTCGTATAAAAAAAGTTTTAAGTAAAATGTATTTAATAATATTTATTCTATTATTTTGAATTAAAATAATTAAATCCATAATATAGAGCATTTTTTGCAATCGAAAAACCAAGTAACTCCAAACTTGCTTTGAAAATGAAAATTTTTTACATGAACTCTAATAATTTCAGACAAACATTTCCTAACTTTACCTACTAAAAAATAAAACTTAAGAACCTTTCAAATAACAAAACATACACTTATAAACATGTTTTCATGTGAAATTCCTTAAAAAAAGGTGTATAACCGAAAAAAAAACAAAAACTGATAGATTTATAATTCAAAAGAAAATTAAAAGGAATCTCAAGTATTTTCTTGTATTTTATAAATATAAATTGCTTCAGATTTTCTTATAAACTTACACTACAAAATTCTAAATGTTTGGGGAGAGGGTTAAAGTCAATTATGTACTATCATGGCTACGCCACTGCACTATGCAACAATATAGTATCGTACTTCCAAACTGGTAACTAAAAGTAATTTTTAATTGTTTCATCATCATAAAGTACATTAATAAAGATTTTTATGTATTAAATATTTCTCAAATTAGTTGTCGAAACTGACATCAGAAAGTGTAATTTCTTAAATTATTAATTTTATTGATTTATAGCAGCGATTATACAAAAAATATTGTGCTATAAAAATTATTACATTCAGCTGTATCATTATGAAAACTTCTCTACTAACAAAATTAAGCGATATTTTTAACACTTGTATCTATGGTAAATAACTATTATTACTACGTACTGAGGTGGAAAACTCTTTAATATACCAATGGGTTATAGATGGCCGAGGTTCGAAGTGACGGTAATGAAATCTTTGACATTTGGTATTTTATTCACAATAATTTGGTTTGAGGGAGTAATTAGCAAATAACATTAGTACCTAAAATATAATTTTCAGTTCGTGAAGTGGTCGCTTTCCGAACCTCCCTATTCACGGGTCGGAAAGTGAATATTTCCCGACCGAACGAATATTTGGAAAGTGACCACTTCGCAAACTGACCGGTTAAGTTAATAACCCAACTTCTTCTTTCTTTCCCAACTTAAAGTTTAGTAATGGATCAATACTAATACCTCTTTGTAAATAAATATATTAGTATAATTTTTTACATATTGAGGTGGAAAATGCTTTATTATAGTTCACGAAGTAGTCATTTCATGAACCTTATGTGCGCTAAGTAATGGATTGTTATTATTACTAACAGCTAGGCTAGAGAGGTTTTAAATTTGGTCAGTTCTCTTATTAACCGCTTAGGAAACCTAAACATAAACGTCGTCGAGCCAATCAGAATAGTGGAAAGCGACATTACGTTAAGTAAAATTAAATTAAATTTCTTGTATGAACTCACCTTCAAAGTTAGTAATCGATCCATTACCAACTGATTGTAAATAAAAATAATTACGTGTACAAAAAGTGGTACTAAAAATCATAAAATTAATATTACAAACTTTAAGAGTTAACCAGTTCATTAAACAATTAAAAAACAAAATATTTTTTATTTATAAGCTTTCAGAAATGTTTATTACTATCTTCACATAGCAATAATAATATAGTAAAATAATAAGATATACCTACACTACAAAACACTTAAGATCAACTCCATCAATAATAAATAATTAAAATTTATAATAAGCAAAACTTTAAAAGAAAGTACAAATTTCTACAAAAAAATGGGTTCAAATAACTACGTTTACGTTATATAGCCGAAATAATTAAGAATGAATAGCTAATGGACGTCAAATATTAAGAAAAAAAATGCGGTTAAGTTTTTATGCATCCTATTTATGCATAAAACAGGTACCTATTAGTAGTAAAATTTAACTAGATATAATTCTGCATTAAAATAAACAAAAAAATGGAAAAACGTAGAAAATTATAGTATATAGAATCCTTCCTTCTCAGTCCTTTTACCCTAATGAGGGTTTGGTGACCCATCTCGTTCTATCTCTTTCTATGCATATGATGTGCGTTCAAATTGTTTTCACATACATAGAGGACCTACTTGTTTAACGTGGGCTCCGAACCACGGGAAGTGTACTACACTTCATTTCTAGATGGATTTTCTTGGCAGATTACCTCGGTGGTTTGCCATTGCCTGCCGAGGAGAGACGGTCAAAATAAAGTTCTTACCCCCTGCCCGGATTCGATCCGAGCGTTTCGCATTAGCAGTAGACGCACTTAACTGCCAAGCCATGACCGCCTCTGTATATAGTATATAGAATAGTTTAAGATAAAAAGGCAAAAAGTTTCAATTAAAAACTGAAAACTACTTTTTTGATTAAACTATGCACTGTATAGTAGTTGGGGTAATTTTGTTTTTATGTTGATGCAGAATTTTATGTAGTTTAATTTTTTAAAACTAACAATTCACGATTTTTTATTTTTGGTACTTTTTTTTGACAAGTTTGCTTCTGCTCTCTTACAGGCCTATTTTTTCACATCACATTATTGATGTACTACTATTAATAATTGAATCTGTCACAATTAGTAAATATATATTATATTTTTATTCTTAAAAAGTTGTCGGAGTATAGCAGAGGTACTCATCGGATAACACTTATGGTGTTTTTATTATTCTATTTTCTTAAAAGTTAAGCCATAAAAATACCCCTATTATAAAGTTAGCTTTGTGGGTGGGTTTATCCTTAGTTTCTGAAAGAAATAATGTATGCAATTCTTTTTACGACATAATTACAATGATTTATGATAAATTTTACTATAGCTTAACACTTGCAGCGAAACCAATATAATAAAATATTTTCTTCTCTACTAATTTTGTAAGTGATACATATTACCCCTTGCTTATTAATTAATTGCTATAGCTTGTTATCTTACAAGTTTGTTATCACACTGGTAAATATGTCGAGAGAAATAAAGTCTTTGAATGTTCAACTTACATGCACTCTTCTGCAGGTGCAGACTTATGTCTTATTAGTTTTCATGTTGCGATTTATTTATTTATTTATATATTCACGATGGTAAATCGTTTCTACCACCCTTGTAGAATAAAATACTATAAAAGATATATCACATAATTATTAAACGAATTATTAAAATGTACAAATTTGTTCTAGAAATTGTAAAACTAAGTAGCATAATATCTACATACTTTTGGAGTAAAAGTTGATTTTATATCTTAATCTTCTACATATACTTAAGAAAAGCAGGACGCAGATCTCCTTTTTAAAAAAGTATAGCTATTGTTATTAAATTATATTCCAAATTTAAAACTAAATCATTTATCATAATTAGGCCTATCATTTAAATTATTCCCACAAATGCAGAAAACAATAATTTTGGAGACGTTCAAAAGTATAAATAAAAGTATAATAGAAACCAAAATTGTAGATAAAATTCATTAATTTTCACGCTAAGATGTACGTATTTTTCTCTTTCTTTATTTTCTTTGAGCATTACCTGGTTTAAACTTATGGTACGCTATTCAGTTACCTTTCTGTTGTTATACACCAAACAGGCACCTCCCATATGAAATCGAATTTTCGTTCAAGCGAGACATCAGCCTTATCTTCAAAAATATTATTATTCAACACAAATTAAATTCTAATTAAATATCAAGGAGATCTAAAATATCAATTTGATAATTGAAAATTGTATTGTCATTTACACCTCCATGTAATTATAATACAACCATAACTAATTTGTTATTAATTTGTTTTATATAGTAGTACATTGTGTGGATAATATATTTCCTACTGAAATTACTATTATACCTACTTCTTTCAGTTTTAAAATATTATAATATGGTAATTAGATAGTAATCAGTAATTTAAAATCCTACAATTGAAAATTTGTGTTTACTTTCAAACTAAATTTAAATAATTTATTATGTATAAAAAGGTATTATGAGATTGAAATTGAAATTATTTGTCTTGTAACCTAATTTTTAATTTAAACTATAAAATAAACAGTTTTTTTTTAAATAATTATAATTATTCTCATTTTTATTATTATTTTAATGATGTTTATAATGGACAATGGACATCTTACAACTATCACTGGATCTTGAGGTATTGTTAATAAAACTTTTCGAAGAAATGGTTTTTGTTATAATAATTTATTTCAGTTACTATTGTAATTAAGTCTGAATATAAAACACCAATTTTTAAAATATACGAAATTAAAAAATAAGATACATAATGTACATACACAAATATACTAATTATTTCTTTAATGAAGGTACATATTAAGTAAATTAAATTGTATTAAAAAAATTATCGCAAAATCACAAGCATAAATATGTGAAGTATTTTATGTAAACAAGGTTAGTATGACATTTTTTGAAAATTTCATGAAGTTTAACTACTACAATGAGTACATCAGAAAAATGCAGCGATAACGGCTCCCCAATTGAGAGCAATTACTCACCGTGAACCAAGAATACTTAAATATAATAAAATTAAGAAAGGTTTTCCGAATATCATTTTCATTAACTGAAATTATAACCTAACATCATAATATAATAACCTCTTTGATTTTGATTTGAAAATGTTTTAGCTAAAAATAATCATAATTGAACGGCCATAAGTTCTTGCATAGAAAACTGAAAAAAACTCTAAAGTCATAGTACTGGAATTAAATAATAATCTAAAGTATTTGACTTTTGAGTAATCAGTTTGTAATAGTTTTTCACCGTTTACACAATTTCTGGTTGTCTCTTCCTGCGAACATTATAATATAACGTGGATTTCGAACCACGGAAATAGACGATTTTTACACTGTCCATTATGGACTAGGGAAGCATTTACGCCATGTGAAATGTATGCTACCCGGGGCCAGTAAGTAGCTATTAGTTGAGTGAAAAATCCTACTATAGATTGCCATGGGAGTCGAACCTGTAAATCTTGGCACGAGAAGTTAACACGCTATCCGCTCGGCAATTCACTCACATATGTACTTACTTAAATTATACAATTATACACGTACCTACTAATAATTCGCTAGAAAAATTTAACATATTTTATTAGTAACTATATAATAAGCAGAAAATAATCACATCTGTAGATCTGAATAAAATCTGAACGATCTTGTACAAACATTATTCCTAAGTGGCAGCATTTAAAGAAGACGCAAAACACTTAATTACATGGGAGGAAAATTATACCTGCACTAAGCTCTAAATTAAATCCTTTATAAGAACTGAGTGGAAAATATATTTACTAGGAATAATTTTCATGTAATACGAGTAAATATATTTTTAAATGTAATATTGCGGTGTTGGTTTATGGAATATGTTAAAATGTAGAAAACGACTCAGTCAGTCCAATAGACTTAAAAAATCTTCCGATAGCAATCCACGTGGTTTAAGGAATTTTGGGACCGTGTAATGTTGTCCTTAGAATAGTTCTTATGATTTTAATAATAGCCGTAGATGTCAGAACATAAAAATTTCGAAGAGCAAAACCACAAACTGAGATGGTTATGTACGAGATAATTATTTTTGGTTCTATTATTTTAAAAAGTAATAACGTAAAATTAAATTAAACTATACGCTAGTTGCGTAGCTCAAGTGGCGCTGCCCTGGTGGCCAAATTTAGCGCAACTGGGATGGTGAGCGCAAACGGTTTTAAATACAAGTAATAGTTTAATTACGAATTAAACATTAAGAATTAGAATTAAGAAGTAAATTTGAATTTAAATAATATTCTATATGCCCTATATAACTTAATAGTATTATGGTTGGTATAGTGCTGACGGTTTTATGTGATTTAAAAATTGACATAAGTAGTAGATTCACATAGAAAAGTTGATTTAAAAATGAGTACAAAAAGGTATTGTTGTGTAGTTGGATGCAATAAATCAGAGAATAAGAATCCTGATTTAACATTTTATCGCTTTCCTGGAAGACCTTACCAGATTAATTTGTATTGTAATAATTATATTTACTTGCCTTTTGATAACGATTTACCCCGAAAAAAGTCAATAATGTTTATATTTTGATAACCACATTGAATAGTAACTGGACTGAATTCATAATGTGAAAAGCGAAGTATTTCAACTAAACACTTGGGTTTATACGCTAGTTGCAACTTGTAAATTTTGATAACAAAACATTGTGTATTTTATTTTATAGGTATAGTAAAATTCATCTTGGTTATGTACCAACATAAACTTAAAGGATCGACTAGTACAGTTTATAATAATTATTACATAATAAAATATTTTAAATTAATAAAAATAATTAATATTTTTGCTAATATTACCATATAAACATGAACATTCGGCCATCCCAGTTTTGACAAAATGTATCCACGAGACGGCGCTTCGTACGCTTTTGGGAGCTACGCAACTAGCGTATTAACAGCCTTATGCATAGTCGTATACTAGTGGCCACTAACTTTTAGTAGCTACTAATTAGACATTTTAAGAGTAGGTATGTACTACCTATTCCAAGGCACATAATATTTTTTTTTAAATTGTTGATTTTATTTTTGCATTTTACATTATAATTAAAGAGCAAAATATTGAGCTTTAGGTATCTTTCGATGCGGAAGAAAAATCTCTTTCGATTGGTATCATTTAGTTTTATATCCAAATGAATAATTAAATTACCAAATAAATAATAGTAAACGTCAGAATTAGTAATTTACTAAAATGACAGTACTAACTTTTTAATTTAAAAAAATCCATGGATATCTACATATTATTAGTGGCTACTAACTAGTAGCCACTAAAGTACGACTATGCATAAGGCTGTTAAAAATTACCAAGCTTGTAACAAATTTTTACAATCTGTTGGTGTGATATCCGAATTGTAAAATTTACCAAGTGTAGTTAAATTAAATTTAATTTTCTAGTAAATTACGAGTTCTTAGGTAAATAGTAATTTGAGTATCCTTTACAATAAATTATATTATCATAATTGTTTTATCTTCTTTTTAGAGGCAATCTCTTTTTTTGGATAGTTATAATTTGCCGCACACATTTCTTTATGCATCCAATCTTTTCAAAATCTCTCCAAATTCGAAGATTTTTTGAGAGCTTTGGGTTGTATCGATTAGCAGCTAATTTTTTTGGCGAATTCTCGGAGCGCAAGTATTCTGAGGGTAAACGAGTCCCATTCATATTGGTCTGGAAAAAATGCAGATCTTTTCCATTGCAAGATTAAATTTCCGTCATCCATGGAAGAAATTTTATTGTATCTTGAAGAATTTTGTATACCCTTATCCTCTAACAACTGTGGTAATACCAAAGATCAAAAAGCTTTACTTTATTTATAAGTACATTGTTTTGAAAGTTCTAATAAGGTTTAAATACACTCAGTGTGTATTTTCTCCGACAGCCTTTCTTCGCTTGTTACCATCGCTAATAGGAGTAGCACCGTACCTTTGGTCACCTCCATCCATCGTTCACTGCTCAAACTGAAGGACCAAACGATCATCAGGTTTGCATGGGTAAAGGCTCATTGCGGCATTGAAGGGAACGAGGTTGCAGACCAATGTGCCAAAGACGCGGCTGTTTCACACAGTCGCATGGCATACAACCAGTTCCCTCTTAGCTATGCAAGAAGGGTGATTCGTCTTGAGGCGGCATGTACTTGGGATACCGAGTACAGAAATGCCGTCCAAGGTTCGACCACCCGGCAGCATTTACCTACGCTACATGATGTTCGCTTGTTCCGAAGTGCCGTTGATACCTTCTTTGAAATGACGCAGGTATTGACGGGTCACTCGTTTGCGCGCGAGTATCTATACAGATTCAAGATCAGTCCTGTTGACGTGTGCCCCTGCGATTCAAAAAGTAGGCAGACTCTGCATCATTTATTGTCTTCCTGCCCGAAATACGTCCAACAACGCCATAACCTACACTTCACATTGTTCCTTTTTAAATATTTCACCTTTTACAATTTCTGAAATAATATCAAATAAATTCATCACCCAAATTTTTATAACTTTCTGTAAATCAATTATCAAGACTCTAAAACAATTTAACACCCCCCCCCCCCTTAGTCTGTCTAAAATGGATTTATGCCACACCAATATTTATCAATAAATCTGTTAAACTTCATTCAATTCATTCCAATTTTAATTTTGCTATTACCTTTGATTATCTATTACTTACCTGCTGTTCATTTGTCTAATTTCTATTTATAATTAAATATTTAATTCTTATATTGTTAAACTCATCTACATTAATACTCATCACCATTTATCATCACCATTCTAGTTGTGCCAATTTATTGTTAAGTTTTTATTGTTTATATTGTTTATATGTACTATGTATCACATTGCACGAATATACTTCCTCTCGAGGAAACAGGGAAAAAATAAGGTTTAATTCATTTTCTGTTAACTGTGTGGTTTCATTACTTTTGGAGCTGATCAAGCGGAATCCTTATGCTCTTTTACTATTTTGGTTTTGTTCCTGCTAATCGAAGCTGCATACGTAGCTTCATTATGAATAAGATTGGTTTTTGTTAATATATTATAATATTGATTATCATGGTCTTGTGTTTGATTACCCTTGACTACCCTTTGCTTCCACGTATTTCTGCTAGTCTGGCGTTACACTTAAACGCAGTTGGTGGATTATCTAATCTACTATCTTCGGTTTAACGTGGACCAAATTTTTCTTCGGGAGAGTAAGGAAAACGTTTTAAGCTTAACACGGAGTAAAAGTAACACGTTTTATACCCAGGCGTGAAAATTGTGCTATAAAAAGACACTTTTACCTCATACTTCATACAAGATTTTTTCTAATTCTGTTGCAAAATGATTTTTCCTAAATTGTAATATATTTAATTAAAAATAACCCAAGAACGACGCTAGATAACGAAAAACTGAGTGGAAAAAAATTCCACCCTGCCTTGTGCTCCCCCTCTCTAGCAATTTGTCGGTTTGAAGGCATATTTAAACATTACGATTGCTGGTGCGTAAAATAATTTACTCATTAAATAATATCAAGTTCACATTGATATTTCGGGTAAAATTGCACGAAGTTAGTGAGTTCCTATACATAGAAGAAAAATTAGTGGTTCTGAAGATTCTAATATTGAAAATGATGCCAATGCAGAAAATTTGACCGTAAATTCGTAAATTGTGTTGTAAAGATTTACAAAAATTTAAAATTCAGTTAACTTACGTTGTAATATTATTTTCATTTTATCACTAGTGATAAAAAGTAACCATTTTATCCCTAGTCATGAAAAAAATGACTTTTCACAACTGAAATGACATTCAAAAACAGTCATTTTGCAACAGAATTCAAATAAAATAATTTTTTTATGTGTTTTACGTAAATTCAAAATAATTTGCATTTAAAAAAATCCGAGGAAAAATCTAACCACATCACACATGGTAAAAAGGACATTCTAAGGATCGAATTTACGTAACACAAACACAGCAAAATTGTTTTTGTCAGTACCATATTATATCAGAAATATACATTATAGCGTGGTCCTTATCGTAATGATATTCAAATTGTAGTGCTTAGCTAAAATATCTCAAAATAAATCAAAAACGATGTGGCAAAAATTTCAGGTTCTATCTCAAATATGAACACCTCCCGAAAGCTTTCCAATTTTATCATTTCAGGATCTTATGAACTTTACGGTTAAATGTTGTTCCTATCCCAGTATTGCTTCAAAAATCTGAAACTTGGCGTATACCTTACATATAGTAGTACTAAGTATTCCACAAAAAATTTTCAGATTTTTAACGATGTAATTTTCGCAGCTACAACACCACAAATTTTTCTCTCTCAATTATCGCAAAATTCTTAAAAATTATTTAATAATAATTAAAAAATGGATCCACTTCCAATTGGTTGTGAGCCCAATCTGCGAACGCACGACGCAATCGATGATCATTAGGTTTCAATTCTTAAACTAACTGGATCTTGTAAGGATGTAAACCAAGATCTTGATGAAAAATTTTTCACGTAGTGGACGGACAAAGCCCAAGTTGTTGAGCACGATGGCGAATTGAAATGTTTGGGTTCTTTTGCATACTTTCACTCACACAAGCGATAGTTTCTTCGGTACGCACATTTCTTTGTCTTGTTGGTGGTCTTACATCATGCAATGAAGAAGTGGTACGAAATTTAACCATCATCACCAATAGCCTACTCAGAAAGTCGATTATGTCAACCATAAAATGGGCGAAGAGCTCTATAAGTTTTATAAGTATTCATGATTAAATGGCAAACCTTTCTGAACACAAATGTCAAAGAACTGTCACTTTGACAAACTTCATTCAAAAGTTATCCCTATTGAAAGATCTCATGCAGCTAAATGAACACCCTATTATGTACATACGAGTACATCAAGCAATAATTTTCGAACAATAAAATTTCAAAGTAGTGCTTATTACTTACTACTTAACATAATAAGTTCTTATTTATTAACCCTATTTATTCATATTTATTTCTATATACTACAAAGATATATTATCATACATACATACATAGAATTGAAATTAATAAGGCGCAATTATAGAAGAGAACTACATAATGCAATAGTTTTTTCTACACCATTTTTTGTTTAAACTTGCTTTAAGTAACACAATGATATTGCATATAAAAATATTGTGGCTTTGATATAAAAAAATAAATTATAGTATATTCGATAATATCTAAGCTCAATAGGTCGTGTCGGAACATCTAAACTTTACTCGACGTTCGATAATTTTTTTATTTTCAATCTTTTTTAAATTTGTACAAATACGATTGGTTACTGGAAATTTAATTATACATTCGAAATAAAGATGTTCTATGAAGTTATGCACTACCTATATTGTATTTTTAAGAAATGGTTTTGAATAGAATTATTAATCTTTTCAACTGTTTCATTATTAAGTGTTAATTGTGATGGATACATTGTTATTTATTAAATAACTCTTATAAAAGATGCCTAATTACAAAATCATACTTACATTGTTGAGAATATTCGATCGTTTCATTATAGTACTACTATACAAAGCGTTATACCGTTTGTTTTATTTATTAACATCTTATAATATTATCTAATCAAGATATAGTATCTATATTTAATTAAAAATGTTATTCAATATTGTTTATTTTCAAGATTTTAAATTAATATAGCTTTAGATAGATCGTGTAGAAAACAACGGGAAAACAATAATTTCAAAAGAAAATTGTTTAATTTGTGAACATTTGTGATGGCTAATGAAATTTTCTACTTCTACTCTGCTGTCTACTTAGGGCGGGTTTCACCGACAACCTTATGTTAACTCATAGTAATTAATTAACTGGTATTAGTTAATGCATTGGTTGCACCATTAAACTGACTTACGTTTAATAATGGTTGGTGCTAATTAAGGTCGGTGCAACCCACCCTTAATACTTTTAAACAGATTTGCCGACCTAACTTTGCCTGATACAGCTTCCTTCCTTCCTGATAATTGAAGCGTGTGCTGGAACAATGATCTATGTTACATTTTAAAAACTTTCCACAAACAGCAAAAAACGTCGTAATTGCAAAAATTTTGGGTTTCAGTATTTTTGAACTTTGCTAATCGAATATCATATGTGTCAGCATGATGAAATTCTCATAATATTATTCACTGCTAGTACCTAATTTGAAAAAATGGACAATCTTTTTCTTTCCGGAAAACTAATAATTAAATTATAAAAGCGTTAGTAAAAATATTAATAATTTTATTATTTAAATATATAAAAAAAACATAAATAAAAAACTTATTTAGTAATTATCATTAAGAATTTAAATTAATCCACTCAAATATGCAAACAATTAGTAGGAATAATAGATCGTTGTTCCACTTACGTTTGTTGGTAGCTTTTATGCAGGAATAACTTGATTTCTTTTAGAAATATATTCTTTACCGGCATCCCTAAGGTTCTTGCGTTTTACACATTTCCACTCAGAAACATTAATTTTTCTTTTTCGCGTTTTATGGGCCATTTTTAATGCACTTGGCGGTAAAATCACGTCATCAGATTCAGACGCCATCACAGACAACATAGATCATTGTTCCCTGATAAGCAAATTTAAAATAACTCCTATGTTGCTTCTAAGTGAAAGATGGCATCATTATAGATACATATGCATTGCGAGTGCCTTATAGAACATTATTCCATATGTAACTCAATATTGCCAAAAATGTAACATAGATCATTGTTCCAGCACACGCTTCAATTATTGATGCAGCAGCATACTATATCAAGTATACATTGCGTAGAAAAACACTGTTTCGGCCAATCTTCTTACAGAAATATTTATTGTTATTGTACTTTATCCAAGTTTGTACAAGCAAGTACTAGTACAAGTACTTTGTAAACATCTTATAGTTTCTCATCAATGAAATGGAAAAAAAACATGAAAATACGTATTTTAGGATATCGTGAAAGTAGCACTATTGTATTTGGTGAATAGCAATTATTAGGTAAACAACCACGTGCTTAAAAATTAAAGCCTTCCAGCGCATAGTTGGACTGTTCGGCAATTCACACGACCGCTATTGTATAATAGCTTGAAGGCACATTTGGTTATTGACACCAAAATGGACCGAGCTCTGATGATTATGTATATTCTTAATATGCGGATATTACTGTTATTTTGATTAGTGATTTATCAAGATGTCAACTATTTATTGTGATATCTACGTTTACTTATTGTTTTAATAAAATATTTTAGTAAAATTATTTTTATTTAAGATACTGATATATACAGCGTAAATGATTATACTAAAAATGTTAAACATTTTTGTATTGAAAGAACTGCACAAAGATTTAATTGTATAGTACCTTCATACCAAATCAGTAATAATTCTTCAACTGAAGTTTATGGAGGTATTGTCCAGGTTCCGGAACGAATTCATTTAATTTTATTACATGGTACAAATTACCATTGAGACATATTATGTACATACATACAATAAATATGCGATAAAACTTCAGGAACACTACACATTTTTGTTAATTAATCGATAATTACTTATAGTAAGTGATTAAATAAATATTCCAATGTTTTCAAGTAATATAAATGAAATCCATTTTTTGTTTAAACAATGTAGAAACACATGCAGCCGAAAGTTGGCCAAAATTGAAACGATATAACTTTAGAGTATAGAGATCCTCAATTTATTTAATTTAAACTATTAAATAATAAACATAAAATATATAAAACGCTTATAAAAACTCGAGAAAAATACTATATAAACACGAAGCAGTACTTCTTTAATTATTAGTGTCATAAATATCGTCAATTAGGTAGAGGTGTCATAATTTGGAGTGCACTATGGAACAGCAAATGTGAACTCGTATTAAATTCGTTAATTATTTATGTATTTCAAATTGAGCAGTTTTTTATTAACAGCCATCATATAACTAATAAAATTTTGAAAACAAATCCTAGCACCGATGCAGCATTCCCCCGTTGGATACACAAACTGATTCTCTGAATCAAGAAACTCTTTGCTATCCCCTGGCACAACAATTAATAATTAATTATATATATAATAATAATTTTCCATCGTCACGCGAAATTCCAGTGGGCTCAAGGATGCAAGGAATGTTTGCAGTGGCAAGGGATCGTCTAATGATTTCATTAAGAGTGGCATGTCTCGATAATCTGCCTGCACTTCGCGATCACGAAAGGTCGTGATGACCGAACTGATCGACCAGCGCTCTGCACATATTATGTACATGTATGCTCTCGACATAATCTAGCTCCAACTCTCAGACTCACACAAATTGGTGAAAATCTTTATCCGTAATCGTACCTAAGTCTGAAGATGGATACGCCTCTAGCAACGCACCGGGTTCTTTTTCTGATGCAGCCAAAATGCGCGCACGGTTGATGAATATAGAATTATTCAGTAATGACGGTTGAATACGTTTACACAACGGAATATCCCAATTTGTCTGAGAACATGAAATAGAATAACTTCAGACGGGCAAATTGTCTTCCAGGTAACATCGGCTTCTTTTAAGTAAGAGACCCTAAAATTCTCTAAGGATGGACTAAGAATAGAACCAATGAGATTCTCGGTACTGTAAATAGAAGAAATAAAAGCTGGAAGAGCCATGTGTACCGTTTTTATAACGCCTAAACCGTCAAAACGTATTGGTAAAGGAGCTTGTTTGAAAGAGGAGTATTCTAATTTGATTTTTAACAGTTTTAACAGTTTTTCTAAAAGAGTTCACATTGCAGAGTCGATGGTAAACATTAAATCGATATATGTCCAGTTTGGCTTCTAGCCAAAGATTTAATAAGATTGTCAATAGACAAACTAAAAACGAATAAAAAAAGCAATAAAAAGCGACCGAATACAGAATAATAAGCCCACTTTAAAGTAATTTTTGGCATTACTGTTTCTATTAATAGCCATAGCACCGAAACTATTTATTTTTCAATTGCATGGTTTGGAGCTTTAGTTATTAAAAAGATACGATTATTTACAAACTAGATTATATCCTCTTTATCGTCTAAAATTAATGGATTTTGTGTTATGAAATAAATTAAGAGAAGTGTTAAGAAATTTGAAGTTCTAATGTTTGTTTTTGTTTGTAAACCTTGTATCTTTTAAACAAAACGTTTAAAACAAATTTATAGCCCTTTCCGGATAGTAAATTTAACAGACTACAACTTTAGTTAGTAAACTTTTTTGAAAAAACAATCCAATTGAAAACTGAAATTAGATGGGAAAAATGTAGTTTTTTTTGGTAAAATGGACTGCACAAAGCAAAAAAAATCTATTAAGTCAAAAGCTAATTTATTTCTTTTTTATAAATTAGGGGTTGAAATGAAATGAATTGTTTTTTCATAAAAGGTTACTGGTCTGAAATTGTATTCCGTTAAATTTTCTATCCGAAATAGGCCATCAGTTCTTTGCAAAATGTTTCGTTTAAAAAATATAGTTTGCAAGAAAACCAAAAAATAATAAAACTCCGAATGTTTTAACATTATTTCTTCTTTTCATTTACTAATCGAACTCCATTGATTTCAGATGAAAGTACTAAACTATTAATAACACTGAAAAATCACTAGTTTCGGTGCTATAGCTATTTTTAGGCAGAAATTCAAAAACTGTTTTGAAAAGGGTTAATCTCCAAGGGTTTAGTTTTATATAAACATTTTTCTTAGAAAAGTGTTTTCTATAACGAATTTGATAAATTTAACTTGCAATTTTAAAAATTAGAAGAACCATTAAACTGAAAATTATGCTTTCATTATTATGTAGGATACTCATTTGACAAGCACTTACTATATCATTTTGCTTGGTATAAACTTTGATTATACGTAGTATAGTATTTAACAACGTAGGTTAGATACTATACAATCAAAGATATAAACAATAGCTGATGACGTTCAATTCTTTTTACGCGATAATAACAACAGTATATTATTGAAGTTTACAGGATTTATGTACAATAAAATGCACATTATTATTTATTTTGTAATAGTAACTGGTAAATTTTGTAATAGTAATTTGAGTAGAAATAAAATTTGAATAGAAATAAAATTACTCTGTTTATGAAATCTGCGTTGTGAATTATTATCTATTGTCGTGATATCTTTAGCATAAGGGTAGGTCTTGTATAATTGGGTGTTTTCTGTGAAATGCTCATGTCGTGATTGTCACTTTTGAGACCATAATGATAGATAAGAACTTGCACCTGAAATTTCTTGATACTTCAATGTTAGACTGCTTGCTTCATTGATCTGTAAAAAAAAATAACAAATGTAACTATTTTGTACCCACAAGGATTGTAAAAATTTGTGTAAAGGACAAAGGGAGATTTAGTTGTTTTAATTTTAAATTGAGAAGTTTATGATTAAGTCAAAATTAAAAATTATTTGTTAAAAGTGTAGGGGATTATTTTAAATAGTAGTGATTTTAAAACGAATGCGCGGGCTGATAAGAAATTTTGGTGGGGCCAGGAAAGAAGAATTTTGAGAGTCGGATTCCGTCCATCAAGGAGTGAGGACGTAATTTTAAAGTGGAGTTCCGTCCATCAAAGAGTGAGGACGGAATTTTGAAAGTCGAGTTCCGTCCACGAAATAGGGACGACGTATTTTTAGAGGGGAGTTCCGTCCATCAAAGAGTGAGGACGTAATTTTGAGAGTCGAGTTCCGTCCACCAAAGGGTGAGGACGTAATTTTGAGTTCGAGTCCGTCCACATAATAGTAAGGACGTAAATTGAGTCTTGTTCCGAATGTTGGGACGTCAACACGTAGTTTATGGAGAGGCGAAAAGACGTGAATTTGGTTAAATTTGCAAATTTTGGGAACAATTTACACGTTCACAAGAAGATTGAAAATTATTTTAGTAATCGAGTTGAGAATTATTTGGAAGTTTCGCGTATAAAGCTAAATAAATTAAATTCAGTTTACGAAAGATTTATGTTGAATAAAGAAGAAGATTTAAATTGTGAAGTTAATGAAAATTTTTGGGACCACTGCATTTGGTATAACCGATGGTATTGAGGGTTATGTTTTCGAGTTATGTAAAATAAGGAAGTTATTGAAAATTCAACCTACCTGCACGTCTACACTGTCAATAGGCGATATCCAATCAATCAACTACACATCCTGGAATTCTTCATGTCATGGGATCTAGATTACACCTCAACACATCTTCCTGGTTGCCGTCGCATGTTCTACGTCATTTGTGCACATACTGAGTGGTAAGAGTTGCGTCTACACTTTTCTTAACATTAAGTTCGCGCGTGATTTAAAATTTGGGGTTTTTTATTAAACATTTTTTAGTATTAGTTAATTTCTTGTAAAAAATTGATTTAATCACAATAATGAAAATTTCTCTTTGTTTATTTTAATATTTCTGTTTATTAATAAATTGCATTCTTGTTGTACATTAGTTACATTTGGTTTGATTTCAATACAGCAGGAAGTAAAAGAAAATAAGGTGCAAGGTATAGCAAGTATTTTCCGATTTTTATGAAAGTATTTATTAATTACAGTTAGATTGAGCATTTACTGAATTGACGACCCACTTTTGACCCTGAAAGAGTTCTCATTGCTGGCTGGTGCATAATTTAATTAAGTGCCATATTATTACCATCCTCGCTATAAAAATAAAAAACGGTAGCAAAACATGGCACTATATTAATTCTTTTATTTTTAAAAATGAACATGTTAAAACTTACATTACCTATCGCTGAATAGAAAGCGAATATGACTTTTTTATCCATATTTTTAAAATAACAAAATATCGTAAATATCTTCAAATAGAAAATGTGTATCAAAAATATAAATGCAGATTCAAAATCTTCTTGGTAGAAGTGTCTTAGGAATATATTAAAAACAGTTTTTCTTTAGTCCTTCTATGTAATACTAAAATTAAAAAATTATTTCACTTAAAAAAATCATTGCCGAATCTCCATCGCGTACCGTTTACCAGATACTTGTGCCGTTGGTCGGCAAATTCATATCAACTACATGATTGTCGACAAACATTGTCGTAATAATAAATTATCATTGCAACGTAAGCAATTATTTTGTCGAAAAGTTTTGCAATTTATAATAATCACTGTAATTATGCAGTTCTGGGACTTAAATTGCTTTTAAGCCCATTTTTTGGAAGACTATAGTTGTATTTTAAATCTCGATGGACTTAAAATGAACTTAAATTGAAACAATTTTGACCGAGTCGGTGAAACCCAATCTTCACCGTCTCACGCAAGCTTCTGTAAACAGCAGCCTACTTATTTATTGTTATTGCCCTTTGATCTTCAATTTAGGCTAGTTCCTGATTTTCGGGGAGACTGGATCGCACGTAAGTTTGCGGTAACGAAGGAAATGCTTCTCGTACATAAAACACTGAATAACAACAATAAATTTAATAAAAGTATTAAAATTATTAAAAATATTACCAGGAAACAGTATGGGAATCCCAAGCAGTTATCAATAAAAATGGGTCTAACTAACATCAGCTGCAAACGGAAGTCTATATCACCAATGTACAGTGAGACTACTACAGGCAGTAATCGCAATGACAAAAAATACCAAATAAACGGCCACGCCAAGTTGAAAAAAACTAAATGACTACCAGATCTTATCAGTCTTATAAAATAAATGGTGACAGATAATTCTTTCCATCTGGCGACAATGGTATTAGGCGTTAAAAAAAGCACTGACACTAGTGATGACGAATTCCTCTGGCAGTATATGAAGAATGACGTTCCCGTCGAATGTTGTTCCCTTCAATTCCAGAAAACTTGGCACAACGCACAACTGTTGTAAATAATGGAATTTAAGGCGTTTAAAAACACTGAACGCCTGATGTTAATTAATAACAAAACGCTTTCGAATTTGTTTTCTAATAATTGCGCTCGAATTATCACTAATTTGGCCACTTACGCACTCTCCTCTGAACCGATGGAAAATTGACTCACCCATTTATACAAAACTCCATCATATGGTTGCAAAAAAATCACGTTACAAGCTCTGAACTACTGTATACTCTCCGTATATATACGTACAGCTCCCCGAATGAGCTAAATCTACGAACCTCACTGGTAACAAATAATTAAGGCCGCGAAAAGTAAGGTTTCAAAGACGAAAAGAAAATGGTCGTCCAAAACTCAACCTTCTAGCTTCAAACCAAGAATAGAACTGCTTTGCGTGCACTTTTTCCCATCACTCGTGGTGCGGTTGCGTCGAATACTTTAGTGATATACAAGGTGCGTCAAAGTTTTGTGACAAAGCAAAAATTTGCCACAAAATCCCAAGGGACTTAATGTGTGAAAAATATCAAACCGGTTTAAATCGAGCTCGATAATGTCAGGCGTAATGTTTTACGTCCACCAAAAGGATTGGCACATTTTGCCGCTCGTATAACGAATTATTAGAAAGTTTTGAGCAATCTAATGTTTATATAACTGCAAAAATTATTTAAAAAGTCAAATGTATGAATTTAAACATGGAGTCAACTAGAAATTAAGTTTTCATTGCTTATAATAATATGATTGTAGTGTATCAAGTCAAAAATTGAATTTCAAACTGAATAAACAAAATTTTCCTCAGCGTTTTCATATTTTATATTTATTGTAACTTGTAACTAACATTTTTCTAGCATGATATTTAGTCGCCATCTACAGGACGCAAATCTGAATTAATATTAATATTGACTCTTATGGGATTACTAAAGAATACTAGCGTTTCGTTATAGGTGTACTAAAAAGTAGGATTTTAGAAGGTACTACATGATTGAAATTATTACCTTAATAATATATATTTATTATAATGCGCATTATTTTCCCCGTAATCGTCAAATGATTTTCGGATAATTTATACGATATAATAATATGTCATCGTGTTATTTATTTTATTACGAACTTAATAGTTGTTTTTTATGCCCAATATTTCAATATGTTATACAGGAAGCTTCGGCTAACAATCTGCATAATTTTGGTAGCTGAAGATAATGTATTAATTAAATTCAACTATTGTTTGTTCTTATAGCTAAATAGCATACAAATTTGCCACATTAGGACTGCATGCAACTTAATTTATTATTAAACGTCAAACTGATATTTATTTTGAGAGGGTTGTTTTTATTATCACCAAACAATGCACAGCACACTTTTCAGAACTAAAATCTCACAAATTAAACTATATACTATCCCATTTTTTTTAAATTGGCGACTCGTGGAATAAAATATACCTCTTATTAAGCATGGATACACCCTGCGGAATGGAAGATTTTTTAAAATTAATATACAGGGTCTCCCAGTGATCAATACAAAACTGAAAAGTGATAATATTAGAAGCGACTTTCTTAAGAAAAAATTTTAACTAAAACCCTCAACAAGGCCCTCGGGAGAAGCCCTGTTAAAACAATTTTTCTTATTTTTATCTTAAAGTGGTTCTATGTAGTTACAAATTATTTACATAGGCAAATGGGGATAGTTTCGTTATTTTGAGTATTCTTCTTCTTAGTGTGCTATATCCGGTTCCCCGGACGTTGGCGACCTCTTTCCTATGTGTGTGTTATGAGTTTGAAGTATTATCACACACATAGGGGACCTACTGCTTAACGCGGGCTCCGAACCGCGGGAAGTGTATACACTTCATCTCCAGAGAGGCTGTACCAGGCAGATTACACCTCGGTGGTTTGCCATTGCTTTCCAAGGGGAGACGGTCAGAATAAAGTTTTACTGAGCCCGGAGTCGAACCAAGCATTTCGCATTAGCAGCAACGCACATAACCGCTTTAGCTAACGATCGAGTATAAATAATGAAAACACTCGAAAAGTAACAAAAATAAATTGTCTTTAATTTTAATTATAGATGTAACCTCCCTATAACTTGGTAGATAGATTCCTAGGAAATACCGTGGTATGTGAAACCGTGTTATATGAGACCCAGAGCCAGTATAAAAAGGGGGGTTAGGTTTCGAAAACTTATTAAAAACATATTTTTTAGGCAATCCAAGCAACTTCAATTTTATTAAAAATTTAATATTCAAACAATACAAAATATAATTATTTTCAATTTATTAACCCTCAATTTAATAATTTTTTTCCTCATCACTGCTCAATACAATTAAACTTAAACGTTTTTTCGGTTGAATGATATTATCATCTTCACTCTCTGGTAAATGTAGTACTCGTAAACTAATACTTATTTGTGTATAATCATGTAAATTGTAATGTTAAGCATTATTTTCTTACATATACTGCATTAAGTATTGTTTTGGTATGCTAGAATCGCTACAGGTTTACTTCAATAAATTATTAAGAATCCAAATGGGGAACATGCATGAATAAAAAAATTTAGTTAAAACAGTATTTTCCGATTAATCCTATATATTAAATATCAAATCAGCAAAAATAACTTCTATTTATTGTATTTTGTTATAAATAATCCATTTTAAAATTCAATGATAATTTAAAATAAATCATGTGACCTTAAACGCAACGCGTTTGCTTGCTTGCTTGCAATAACCTCACTTTCTTGTTTACTCTACTCGTGTAGAGTACTTTTTTAACTTTTTTGTTTTTAATTGATTTAATTATGATAAATAACAGCTTTTAACACTAACAAACTTCAACTTTCAAAGCACAAAACCACAGAAAAATAATATAAATGAATGTAAAATTCAGACTTTTGACGTCACAAGTACATGGCAAATTGCGCGGTCGTTTCCTTCAATTCAAATTGACGGATTTTTAAATATTTTTTAAATTATTATCAAAACGAAAATAAATAAATTAAATAGCATTAATTAGTATATTTAGTTATTTTTGATCCAACTACGCTATAAAAAAAATTTATGCATCTTCCCTATTGGTTTTGTTTCAAATATTTTTGGGAAAATAACTTAACTTACGTATCATACTGTGTTCTAAGAAAACATAATACATAGGTCATTTGCTGAATATAGTCATTTGCATGTTGTCTCAAATAAAATAAAAAATGTACTACATTTATTAAAATGTTTATTTTTGTTCTTGCTTTGTTTATTAGTTTAAAAAATACATTAAAAATACATGTACATAAGTATATAAAACTGTGTTGCAAGAAACCGTTTCTACGAGGGTTTCCGCAAATTTATGATCGTGTTAGAGCGAAACCGTGTTGTAACATACTTTGGTATAGAAGGGTTACTTGTATAAGTGTACATAACAAATATTATTTATGTCCACATTTTTTGAGTAGGCCAGATTTAACTTGCCTGTTCGGTAAAACTGCCAGTAGTTATTGTATTATTTTTATTATTGAAATTGAATTTTAAAAAGATGTATGTCTAACATTCCCATTAACCTTCTTTGTAACGCAAAAGTGGCTTGATGTAATAGTTAGTTGAGTTATAGAGCGGAAATTCCGGATTTAAGTTGCGGACTTGACGGAATTTCGCAGCTCACGGCTCTTCGGTGAACTTCAACATGCTGTGGATTAAAGAATGGGTTGTACATTTTCATAATTCTGGCCAATGACAATATCAAAAAATCCTTCTCGATGATATCAAATGATATAGATAATATTTATTGTCTTCAGAATAGTGGATAATTCCATTGATGTGGATGACACTATAATTAACAATAATGCCACTTATAATATAAAATGAATTTAGTGTTAAGTTAGTATAATATGAATCGTCATATCTTCAAATTACCTAGTATGTACCTTATAAATAAATATATCGTTGTACTTCATGATTGCTCAACACTTGGCTTTATAATAGCTCAATATGTGTATCATTATACACTATTAATGTTTTTTTATTACAGCATAATAAAATAATATTATGTTTATTATGTTTTTTATATTGGTATGTACTACACATTAGTTGTACCTAAATTATTTTACGAACTATAAATTGCGATGTGTATTTTTGATCCACGGTGAAATGCCCATAGTCATTTATTTAGTCTTCACTAAATGATACAGAATTTATTAGAGTTTATACGATACACTTTAGTACAGTGTTGGTTACCAAAGGTTACAAAAAAACCCGTACCATTGTTTTATATTATTTTTAAATAAATTTTAAATAAACCAAGTTGCATTATGGTTCCTTTAGTGGAAAACAATATTTCTCATCGATTAGAGGCGGAAGACGGTTTTGGTTTGAACGTTAGCGCAATCAACTGCTAATGCAAAGCCCCGGTTCGATTCCGAGTATAGTATAAAATTTCTTGACCGTCTTCCGTGTTTCGGTAGGCACGTTAATCAGGCGGTCCCCCTGTGTTAAAGATTTGCCACCCTAACAATAAAAAACAGGGTGTAGGAACATCGAAAGGCAAGCCTAGCAAGCTACCTGAAATGTAAAAACCAAATATGAGCCTCGAACAGAGGCACTATAGTTGGGCAGTACAGGACGTAGTCCTAGGGTAAGAAGAAGAAGAAGATGATTAAAGACAAATGTGATTGGTTTATATTGTATAGGGCGATTCGATTGGAGGTAACAACTTAAATTTGAAATAAAATACATTGGTTTTTAAAGCAAGACATTGCCATTAAACATTAAAGGGTCCACAGCGGTGGACCCTTAATTAACTCTTAATTAAAACACAACATTAAAGATGATATCGGTCAAACGGCCGCCATGGCTAAGGCTTACAGAGTTCCGCTGTTTTGATGAAATTTCTCACGACTTTTGGGCATTAATCCTGTGGTAGTTCATAAATAACGCTTCAAATTTAGTCTTTTAACTCCAAAATCGTTTGGTGGTCATTGGCATATACCATTTGCTTCACATAACCCCAAAGAAAAAACCCCAACGGCGTGATATCACAAAATCTTGGTGGGCAATTATGGTCGCTGTAAGGAGAGATTACGCGTACTCAACTTTATGTGCAATAAATGCATAGTTTCCCGCGATGTATGGCATGATTTGTTGAAACTGCATGTACTCAACTTCAATGTCGTCCAATTTGTGCCAAAAATAATTTGTTATCATGTTCCGATAACGTTCACCAGGGACTGTTACAGTAGCACCATGATCGCTTTCGAAAAAGAACGGCCCAAAATTCGCACAAAATAGTGATTTTCTTTTTTTATTTAATTCAATAATAATTTACAATCTATCCTGTCGGATAATAAGTAATTAGTTTGACATTACATTTTGACATGTAGGGTTGTCCAGTGACGCATCCCTTTAACTATACAATCACATTAAATGACCAATTTTGACTGATGATGAGCTATTTGTAATAACTTACCAGGAGTAATGATTTCGACACCTGATATGAATAACATTGTAACTCAAGTTACAATGTTATCCAACTATGCTGTAAACGGCTTCCCCAAAGAACAAACTATAATTTTGGTTTATGAATCGTCGTCCTATCTCAATTAAAAATACTGTTAATTTAACAAAATAACATCATTGTTACTGCAAATTATATGTAGCAAAAAATCTTTAAAATGCTCTCCTGTAAAATAAGCAAAATACAGTTACAATGTTATTCATATCAAGTGTCGATTTATAAGTTATGATTAGAGTTTATTGGTTGCTCTAGCTGTAAAGTAATTAAAGTTTATTTAACCAATCACCAATATTTCGTCGTTTTAACCTTCTGTTGTTGGTTCGTGTATTTAGTTTTTTCAATAGTTTGCTGGGATGAGCACTAACTCTTGCATGGTATTTTTTATTAAAACTTTTAATTTCCTCTTTTACGGTGGGTATCTCAAAATCATGAAGGATTACTTTGTTTGGAACAAACCATGGGGCATCGGAAATCATGCGTAGTGTTTTTGATTGATATCTTTCCAGAATTTCTACGTTCGAGTTTGATGCTGAACCTCAAAGCTGGATTCCGTACGTCCACACTGGTTTTATAATTGCTTTGTAAATTAGGAGTTTGTTTTCGATACTCAACTTTGAGTTTTTACCAATTATCCAATACAGTTTGCTCAATATTAAGCCGAGTTGTTTTCATTTAGTGAAAATGTGTTTACGCCAGGTTAGTCGTCGGTCGAGATGAATGCTTAAGTATTTAGTATTTTTAGTTTGCGGTAGCTGTTGGTTGTTTAATCGTACTGGTGGGCATGTTCCTTTTTGTAGCGTAAAAGTTACATGAACCGATTTACTTTCATTGGCTTTTATCCTCCATTTTCTAAACCAAAGTTCGATTTTGTTCAAGTTGTCTTGTAGTATTTCTCTTGCTACAGAGGGCACTTTATGTGCAGCTAGAATCGCAGTGTCGTCCGCAAAAGTAGCTGTGGTGGTATTTGGACTTGTTGGCAGGTCTGCAGTAAAGAGAAGATAAAGGATAGGTCCCATTACGCTTCATTGAGGAATTCCAGACTTGATCGGATAGATCGTGGCGTTATCATCCTGCAATCTGACACAGAAATGTCTGCCTGTCAGATACGATTTTAATATCATGTAAGCGTTATCGGGCAACACTTTTCTTATCTTGTACAGGAGTTCGGGATGCCAGACCATGTCGAATGCTTGGCTGATGTCAATGAAAACCGCAGAACAATGGTTTTTGTTTTCGAAATTCTCATTTATTTTTACAGCTAGTCGATGGACCTGTTCCAATGTGGCATGCTCATGTCTAAACCCAAACTGGTGATCTGGAAGAAGATCTTTCTCTTCTAAGATTGATTTAAATTTTTCTAGAAACATTCTAGAAGCTTTTCTTTCGAAAAGCTTGGATAGTATTGGTAGTAAGCTAATGTGTCGATATGACTTCACGTCTTCGGCAGGTTTACCAGGCTTGGGAACCATAATTTTTTCTGCGATCTTCCATTGCCTTGGGAAGTACCCTGTTCTTTGTATGGCGTTAAATATCTGTGTAATAAATTTTACACCACTTCGTGGAAGATCTTTTAAAATTTTACCATTAATAAGATCATATCCAAGTGATTTTTTGATGTTTAATTTCTTTTTAATCATAGATGTTATCTGATTTACCTTAAAAGGTTTTTTCCACTACTAGTCATATAGGCTATCATTTTTACTTAGGTTAGTCGATCAAGAAGTGACACGTTTTCAACTAGTGGTGAATAAATTTTCCATTATTAACCTAGGTTAATAATGAACAAAATGACATTTTTTGATAACTTGGCGACTATTTTAAAGAAAAATGTTGTTATTAAATGATTTAGAATAACCAAGAAATGCTAATTAATTGTATTTAAACTATTTAAAACGCTTTTTTAATACATTAATTTAATTTTAAAAATTCATTATAATCGAATTAAATGTGACAGCAAGTGACAGCGCCATCCATTGTTAATTTGACGAACCGCGATTTATTTGATTTAATAACCTAAATTTGTCAAAAACTGTCAAATCAACTGTCAAATCAACAAAACAAAACTGTCATTTGAAATAAATATTTTAAATTTGAAAATTTTTTTGTTAAAAAGAATTTAAAAAAGTGGTAATAAATCTAGTAGTGGAAAAAATCGTATATAAACCACGGTTGTGAAGACCATTATTGCCTCCGCGCCTTATATTCCTCGGTGCAAAGCACCTCGGAATATAATCTTGGCGCTAGGGCAATAATGACGGCCTTCACAACCTTGATATATAATATACTATTATTGGTAGTTCGAGTTGACCTGGAATATCTAAGTACTGATAAATTTCTATGTCTTCTTCAAGCATACTAGATTGGAAGGGTTGGAAAACTTTTACGAGATGTTTTGCAAATAGTTCGGCTTTTGTTTTCAGCTTTTAGCCCAGCTTCCATTCTGAATGGGGGTACCACTGTTTGTGGTCGATTTAGCTTCTTTGTTGCCTTACACAAAGAATAATCAGTTTCCTCTGTTGGACTTATGCTTTCTAAATAGTTTTTTATATAGTTATTTTTATCTTTTTGTAATAGGTGCTTCAATTCCTTCACTGCTTTGTTAAATTTAGTTTGATCGTGAGGACATCTTGTTATTTGCCACCGCTTTCTTAATTGACGTTTTGTAACGAATTTTCGTCTTTCAAATTCGTTCCCAATATATATTTAATTGGCACTTCTCGCTCCATCTAGCGGTCGAACTGGGAAGAGAAATTGGGAAAAGATAAGGCATTTGAATCGGTCACTCTGGTCAGGGCTGTCGAGCCGAAAGGTTGTGTTTTGCGAGTGCATCGAATGAAGTGATAGTGGTGGAACCAAGTATGATTGGAAGATCAACCACCCACTGTAGTTGGGGATTCTGTTGATTTCCACTGCATCAATTCTCGAGCACCGAGGTTCCATCCGTTTTGGAATATTTCGGGTTCCGCCGAAGAATTTTGGAAGTGCGGACCTGACCAGATGTCAAAGGTATTTCGTATTATTTCGCTTTTATTTTATTGTACTAATTATTGTTTTTTTAATGTTTTAACATTTTGGTTTCTCTTTTGCTTTACATTTTTGATCATAAAGTGGTTGCCAAGATTACGATTAGTTTGCAGGTTTTGTATTTCTGCATCGAGATGATAAACGGCAATCTTATCTTTCACACTCGCACGCGTTTAAATTTTATGTTTGTAAAATTATTAATCATTAATTATATTATAATGTTTTATTTATTGAATTTAAACGACGTATTATTTTAACCAGGTACCATAGTGCAGAGCTGGCTTGTTAGAAAGGCAAGGAGATTCCGAAGTGGTCGACATAGGTTCAAATCTCGTATTTGAAATTTTATGTTCGATATTTTTTTGTGTTTATTTTCAGTTATGTGTTTTTTTTGAAAGTAGGTAGCGATGCACGACCAAAGTACAGGGTGTTGAGTTTCATCGGGGACGCTTCCACTTGGTTAATTGTTTGGAAGTTCGTTGTGGTTCCACCGTTATGGGATTTTTAATGACCACTCGAACGTTCTCTTAATTGATTTGGGGAGGGGTTCTTGGTGGTAGTATCTTTGCTTATGTACTGGTCCTGGTCTGCTAACGCAATTACCATCCGACATCGCTAATATTATCAACTTAAGGTAACGACCATCTAGTTGCTACTTTAATTTTGTTATGTTAGTAAAGCTGTTCCTTGATCTTCTTCGGGGCATTCATTTGAGAAGATCCTACGACTCTTGCTACCGCTACAACGAGCTGGTTTAGACAAACATCAGGGCATCACGTAATAAAAGTAGAGATTTATTTTTCTGCGTGATCGAGGTTTGGTCCCGAACTGTCTTCTCATTAGAGATAGGGGTAGGCAAATCTCATATCAGTTTTTCTTTGATTTTTTGGTTTATGTTTGCGGGACACTCGTTAATTGAGTTATGTATTTTGGTTTCTGATGTGGAGTTCCAACCTGCCTGTTGCAATGTTTTATTTAGGTGTTCAATTGCTTCCTCTATATCTTTTCCTGTTTTTAATGGAATTTGTGTTTGAAGGATTATTTCCACCATCAGGTATTTGAAATGTATCCAGTTCGTTTTTTTAGAACACAACGACGGAGTTTTTGATTTATTGAGTACTTTTGTACTTACAGTGACTATTATCGGGGAGTGGTCAGATGACAGAGAGACTGGATTCTGCTTTTAAGCAATTATCTGGTTATTGGTTTAATTATCTGCATATAGATAATTATCATATACGCAATTATCTAGTTTATTCCTCTCACCACACAAAAATCAATTTAATCCGGTAGTTTTATTTGATCGGTAGGCCAGTACGTAGGTTGGCCCGTTGATAAGTGTTGATAATTGTTGTTCTGCATCATCTTCAGCAGCTCTCGTCCTTCGGGAGTCGCCAGTCTGGAACCCCATTGAGGACGCTTTGCGTTCTAATCTCCTCCAGCAATGAATCTGAGTGATTTTCTGTGGGTGCATTTGTTGTTTCTGAACAACCCGTGGATTTTCATCACCCCAAATGCTACAATTAATTATTTCGCAATGCGCGAATTTCGGACATGGGTTTTAACAATTAAAATGCATTGTTCTGTCATATACCGCTGCATTAAATATTACAAATATCAATGCCTAATAATCACACATGTCAAATAGCAATTGTTTATCTTTGACAGGAAAACAATGGTTATTTAAAAGATTTAAATTATTATACCTCTAATTGAATCACCCTTTATTATATATTTTATGTACAAACCAACATACTAAGGTATTGGTTATTATCATTGTGTTACCACAATAGTTTTTATGTTAATGGTCCCTAGTTGAAATTGGATAAGTAAGAATATTGGTTATTTTATTTACTCTAATGCAAGAGCATAAGTCAACTAGCCAATATTCTTGCACAGTTTTTTAAACTAAGAAATTTACCGCTAATTTAGTAGAAATGTTGTTTTGAGTTAGAAGAACCGAGCGATTGTGATTACTTAGTGTGTATAATCAAGCTAGTTTACAAACTGGCTAATAAGCCAAGGAAACACCTTTTGCATGAACATAATATTATTATAATTATGACCAGTAAGTTTTCATACCGAAGCAACTGGTCCACCGTTCAACGCGCCAACTTGCCAAATACGACTTTATTGACAACATGATTGGTATGGTAGTACGATCTCCAAAATTCAATCAATTAAACTGAAGTAACTATATGAATCCATATATATAGTACGTCGCGAATAATGAAAATCTCTAATCGTTCTATCACGATTATTACAGAAAATAAATGAAAATTCAAAGAAAAAAACTTCGCTTTAAGCGTTTTAGCGTACCGAAATTACAATGACATGCTCATTTCGTCAAGATGTACAAGGGGTAACAGAGGACACTATAAGCCTATAAGCTAGTTTTATAGTAGATGTCTAAAATAATTGGTCTAGGTTAACTTACCTCTGTATCCAACTAGCCCCGTTATCCCATAGAGTACTGTTTATAATTTATTACAAGTGCTATAGTAAGTCAATAAAAGATATCCACTAAGCTTAGTGTTTATCGTGGGACGAATTCATTCAATGTTACGAAAGTTTATTGGCAGGCTTAAATGTTGTAGTAATAATTCTTAGACAATAAAGAAATGTCAGTATTTTTAAGTACTACTTACTTTTATTTCATGTAGCCATTGGTAATTGGAAACCTTATTTTATTATATTTACATACTTAAATAATGTAAACTACGCAGATCTAAATGATTATTGTAAGAAATAACTGTACCTAACTGTAACAATAAATCTGTTAAAAGTTATTGCGAAACTACACTATTGTGCTATTGCTTTTAAAAGTATTATCGAGTAAAAGCTTCAGATCATCATGTTAATAATAATATATTTCAACAATGTATTTTGTATAAAGGCCATACAGCAATACAGATAAAAGTGATTAATAACACCAAGAATACCTTGAAGATGCTTAAATCTAATTTTTTTTAGAAAATATTATCTTCAAACAGTAGTTTCGTGGCTTTAGTGTTTATTTTTAAAACAAGTTTTATTGCTTCTTTTTACCGCACCATTTCAATATTAAACATTTTATTTAAATGAGAAATTATTCTACTAATGTTTAAGTATTAGGTACATTTCTACTCAAATCATCAAAAGGCAAAATTATTAATTATATTGGCTCTTAACAACTTGGTGAACTTAAAAACAAATAAGTACATGTAAACTTGACGATAAAAATTAGCTCAAATTACATTCAATTCTACATTTTTTATAACGAATTTATCTAGGTTAAAATCTGAAAAATGTTAATTATAGGGGGAAAAAATTATTATGAAAAAGCAAACATACTGCACCTGTAGAACTAAAAAGTTCAACTTATTGAATATGTCTGTCTATCCATCATTTTGGAACATGCTTATTAGGTATAACAGATGATATTAATCTATTAGATATTGGCTAGGTCGAAGCTAATGAAAAATAATATTACGTTGCTAGATAAATAATTATAAAACTAAAAAATTAACAAGATAAGTAATGAAAGTCAAGTTCTTTCATAAAAGTACGTACCTATCTGAAATAGTCAGTAATCACTGTTGAAAGCGAAATTTATCGTAAATTGCAGAAACAGAGTTACTATTTGCGTTATTTAAAGTTTCTTTTGATTTATTTTAAGGAATAAAAATTGTTCCACATCTTAAGCCAAAGTAAAATACAAATTTGTTTTAAAATTCAAAATGTGTACTCAATATAATTGGAAAACGTTTTTCAATTTTTTGTCTCTTAAGAAAATTATTTGAAATAAAAGTTGTTTTATTAATATCTTACATTATATTTTATATTTCAGGGTCCAGTCAAAATGCAGATCCCATCAAATGGTTTTAGGCAATTTACATTAGTAATTTCGTTTTACTGTTTTATAAATTATTTATCAATGGTAAGTAAAACTACTTTTTTCGTGCAATTTTAAAAGCTTTGTATTTAAACTATAATTTACCGACTGTAAGAACACTTTTATTATTTAACAAAAAACTGTTCATGTAATACTTTTTTCTGTGCGAATCACGTATGCAGCTTTTTCTCCAGGACAGATCCATTTCCGAAATAAAAGAAGAAAATCTGTACAAATCTACTCTATCTACTCTATATATATATAAAAAGATAAGGGTTTTTATGCAACGCTTTTATGCAACGTTTTTATGCAACGATTTCATGCAACGATTTTATGCAACGTTTTCGATAATAGGATAATCTGACAACCAATAAAAAATTCTATTATATAAGTCAAAGGGAATGCAATATAAATTAAAAACCAAAATTGGTAAACATCGATTTATTAATTTAAAAATGTAGTTCTCCAAGATTTTCTTCGTTTTAATATATAAGGTTGGTAATCCCTTATCCATAAAACGTTTTGCAATTTCATTGGCTATTGGTTAAAAAAAAGAACCAATCATTAATTTGATTTAAAATTGTTATTCAAAAACGTTCCATAAAAAGTTTGCACATAAAGTTTTGTTTTACTTATATGGAGTAAAAGAGTACGGATTATCTGAGCCGTAATCAGATAATCAGATTATTGCTTTCTTCGGATCACCGGATCATTGGATCACCGTATCATAGGATTATAGCCTATATATATATTTATTGGACGTTGATGTCTATATATTAAGTAAGTTAAAGAAGTTGTACTATCACGATCACAATTTGGAGAATTAAGTACTATAAAAGTAATTGAAGTAAAAAATAATTTAATACTATTGTCCAAAAATTACTACCATTCTACCTTTAAATTCAATAGCTGTTCGAGAGTTAACATCTAATCATTACCTTTCAACTTTGATCATATCACAAAATTTAATGAGATCCTGACGGTTAATACATAGTTTCGGCTAGAGATGAGGACTCATTTAAAAGTTATCTTTAACCAAAAAAGGATTTTACGTTTTCCGACTGTTATAATTAGCGGAGCTTCTTTAATTCTAAGAACAGATGGAATAAAAGCAAACAAAGGAGTGCGACCACAACGGGATACATCCTCAGATACTGAAAGTACACAGAAAGAAAAAAAAGACGAAAAACATCTACTGAACGTTCGAGAAAACACAAAACTCGACAGCAACAACTACAAGAGAAATAAGAACCTTCAACAATCAAGACCACCAGCAACAACTTCAACTGAAAGAAGCAGAAAAAGAAGAACGCTACAGCAACCATCGACAGATCTGGCTACTGTTTTAGAATCGGTACAATTACAAGAGGAACAAGAACCTTCAACATCAAACCCACCAGCAAAAACTTCAACCGAAAGAAACAGAAAACGAAGAGCGTTACAGCAACCATCGACAGATCTGGCCACTGTTTTAGAATCGGTACAACTACAAGAGGAACAAGAACCTTCAACATTAAAACCACCAGCAAAACCTTCAACTGAAAGAAGCACAAAAAGAAGAGCTCTACAGCGATCATCGACAGATCTGGTCACTGTTTTGGAATCGTAACTCCTCATGATGCGGGTGAAATGACCGAGAAATGTTCAAATTGTTATGCTATTTTTTGGAAAAATGAATTTTGCAAGAAAAGTTTTTGTCATAATGGAAAAGTTAAACTGTCCAAATTATCGCCAGGATCCAAATTGGATACTGGCGATACATCTGCAAGCGGATTACCATTTGTACTACATAGACGACAATTTCCGATAGTGTTGGCATTCGCTATAACTATAAATAAATGTCAAGGGCAGAGCTTTGACAAAGTTGGTATAAATGTCGATAGGCCTTTGTTTAGTCACGGACAGTTATATGTAGCATTATCAAGATGTCGAGCAAAGGATGGAATACAAATTCAAATACAAATACAAATTCAAAGTACAAGCGACATAACAAAAAAATGTCGTATGGAAAGAAGTTTTATAACTCGCAAGATTTCTCATTTATATGGAATTACGAGGTGGCGAAATGGGGGTGGCCAAGAAGGTCATTGGCCGAGTAGTTAGAGCAATCGACTACTGATGCTAAAGGCATTGGTTCGAGTCCAGTAGGAGTCAATTTTCTTTCGGACTTTCTTTCCTCCAATGAACCGTCTTCGTGCTTCGGAGGGCACGTTAAACCGGCGGTCCCCCTGATTTGAGCTGATCTAATATGTCAAACAGGGTAATAAAAAAAAATCACCCCTACTCCCCATCGACTACGCAATCGCGGAACTTCTCAGAACTCGGTCATCGAACGGACGTCCCTGGTTCGTGGTGCCGGCCATTGTTGGGGAGTTTTGGTGGGTGGTGAGGGCGAGAGACCGCCTAACGGCTGCGGTCATACTTAGCAGTGTCGACATTGTGGGTCAGGCTGGGGGTGAGCAACAAAGTGGAAGCAGTACAATGGGTCCGGTAGAGTGGCCTAAGTGCGTGCAGGTTAATACTTGCCACTCCCCCTCCCCCGAAATCCAAAATCCAATGGGGGTGGTTCAACCGTAAACCGGCCGGGAATATTGGGCAGCGAAGCGGCCCAAGGGGGTTGGGCCGCCGAAGGCGGCCAGGGGGGCGGAGCCCCCCTAGTATAATATAAAAGTAATATTACAAAATTATTTTTAATTTCAGTGATTTTGTAAGATTTAAATATATAAATTCGGTTTTAAAACGTCCTGCGACTTTGTTCGATTCCTAGTCTCGATTCTAGGGGTGCGCGATTATGAAATTTCATAATCGATTATCGATTATAAAAAATAATCGATTTTTTTATAATCGAGTTATGAGTTCATAATCGATTATGAACTCATAACTCGATTATGAGTAGGGTGCGCATGCGCATATAATCGATTAATCGATCACCGTAATTCGAATAATCGAATAATTCGGTCGTTCTAATTGCTGTTGGAGTTGGGATTACGTTTAAGTTTAAAAAGTTGTATTTATTAAAACAAGATATTATCATTATATAGAATAAAATAATACAGTTTTAATTAGTGAAATTTGTGGAGGTTAGAAATTGATAAGAGGTGAGAATTTTAAAGTACGTTGGGTTGCATATAGTACAGCGAAAGTTTTCTGTTGATAACAGTAAACAATTGGTGCTACAGAAAACACTTCTGAATTCGGTTTGAGTTTGGTTGGTTGGGTTTATTGCTTCCGAAGGGTCGACCTGAGCAGTAAGCTTGAGCGCGGTTCCAATTGGTATGTTTGCAGAAGATAGGCAATACGATAGCGAAAGCTCTACAACGGAAGAGAGCTCCAGAAAAAGACAGGCGAGCTTTGAAATTTTTAATAGAAGTAAGAGGACAAATAGGACCCCTCCTAAGAAACCAACAAAGGAAGGAGACAAAATGGAGGAACTTAAAGATATGATGAAGCAAGTCCTAACTGAGATAAAAGAAATTAAGGAGGGACAAAGAATATACGAGGGCGAGGTCAAGACCCTGAAAGAGGAAAATAAAGCGCTGAAGGAGAGGGTAGAAAATCTCGAGGTGAGGCTAAATCTTATGGAAAAGAAAGATAAGAAAAACAACATAATTCTGAAGGGGATGCAAATGGTTGGAAAAGACACCAAGGAAGAGGTGGAGACTTTCCTAAGAGGTAAATTGGGCGTTGAAGTAACAGTTGGCACTGCCGAGGTGATCAAACCAAAGTCATCACAGCCATTTGTAGTAGCAAGGATGAGTTCATGGCAGGACAAAATAGCAGTTATGAGAGAAAAAAATAAACTGAAAGGTACCAACAGCTTTATTGATGATGACCTAACATTGCAGGAACAGAAGATGCAAGCCAAGCTGAGAGAATACGCCAAAAAGGAAAAAGGAAAGGGTAACGAAGCAAATGTGGGATATGGAAGAATATATATAAACCGAGACCGATGGGACTGGGATCACCAAAAGGAGGAAATTGTGAAGAGCATTTTACCCCCTATACAAAAAAACTAGTAATAGAAAATGCCGGACGGAAGAACGATGCAAAAACGAATGAAAAAGGACAATCGAATAATGGACAAATGAAAGGAAGAGATGTTATGTTGTTTGCAACTTGGAATGTGAGAGGAACTTTCGTGGGGGGTGCGTTAAAACAGTTAATAGCGGTGATGAAAAAGTATGGGGTAGAAATCATAGCATTACAAGAGACAAAACAAAGTGGCGAAGACACAATAGACATAGGGGAGTTTACCTTTTTCAAAAGTGGAGGGAAAGACAGAAGGTTGAGAACTGGTTTTATGGTGAGCGAAGGTGGGAAGGAAATGGTGATTGGTTTCAAGCCGATATCGGATAGGATGTGTGTACTGAGAGTAAAGAGAAATAATAGGAAAATAAGTATAGTTAATGTGCATGCACCTACCGAAGAGAAGGATATAGAAGTTAAAGAACAATTTTACGAGTTGTTGGAAATGGAGTATGCAAAAATACCTAAACATGACATTAAAATGATGGTGGGGGATTTTAATGCGAAGCTGGGTCAAGAAGAAACATACAGACCCACAATTGGCCAGTTTAGTTTACACAGTGAGAGCAATGAAAATGGAAGATTTCTTGTTGATTTTGCAATGGGAAACGAAATGAAAATAAAGAGTACTCACTACGAACATAAAGACATACATAAAGCAACATGGATAAGCCCAGACGGAAACACAGTAAACCAGATAGATCACGTTTTAATAGAGAGTAGGAGCGAAAATATTGTTAAAGACGTCAAGACTTGCAGAGGAGCAGACATGGATTCGGACCATTTTATGGTGAGGGTAAAGATGAAAATAGCAAAGATAAACACAACGATAATGAAAAAGCAAGTAACAAAACAGAAAAATAGAATGCAGGTCCAACTGAAAACCGAGGAACAGAGAAGAAAGTATAGAGAAAAAATGGAGAAAATTTTGGAAAAGACAGAAGCACAACAAGATGTAGAACATATGCAGATAACAATTGAAAAAAGTATAATCGAGGCAACAAAGACACAAAACACAGGTATTACAAAGAGAAAAAATGAGTGGTATGATCAACAGTGTGAAGAGGAAGTTGGGAAAAGAGAGAAAATAAGGCAGGTATGGCTGGCCAATCGAAATGATGAGACGAGAAGGAATTATGAAAGACAAAGACGGGAGTGTAAAAGAGTTATAAGAGAAAAGAAAAGAGAACATCAAATAAAGAACCTGGAAGAACTGGAAGAGAAATACAATAGCAAAGAAATAAGAAACTTTTACCAGGGAGTTAAACGAATTAAGCAAGGATATCAAACAAGCACAACATTTTGCAAAGATAAAGACGGCACACTGCTAGGATCAAAGAAAGGAGTAACGAAAAGATGGGCAGAATACTTCCAAGAGTTGTTAAACGGAACAGAAAAACAAAATAAAGAGAGAGAACATGTAGCAACCGAAATGAACGACGAAAATGAGGACAGTGTGGAAATACCAAATGAAGACGAGATAAGAAAAGTGATAGCGGGGCTGAAAAATAATAGAAGTGCTGGTGAAGACGGCATACAAGCAGAAATGTTAAAATATGGAGGTGAATGTTTGCAAAAAATAGTCATCGACATGATACAGAAAATTTGGATGGAAGAAAAAATGCCTACATCTTGGAGGCTGGCACTGATATGTCCGATTCACAAGAAGGGTGATAAAACAGAGTGTGAGAACTATAGGGGGATCGCACTGTTGGATGTTGGGTATAAGGTACTCGCTGCATGCATAAAAAATAGTCTACAAGAATATGCGGAGAAAATTGTAGGAGAGTACCAATGTGGGTTCAGAAGAGGCAGATCGGTGACGGACCAATTGTATGTTTTGAGAGAGGTTCAGGGAATTAGCCATGAGTTTGGTCTGGAAACACACCTAATGTTTTTGGATTTCAAACAAGCATACGACAGTGTTAAAAGAGAGGAACTGTATAGCATTATGGTAGAGATGGAAATTCCTCGAAAATTGATAAATTTGGTAAAAATGACACACGAAGGATCTGAGAACAAAGTAAGAATTAGGGGCGAGTTGTCCGTCAGTTTCACAGTTGATATAGGACTGAGACAAGGTGACCCGTTGTCTGCGCTCTTGTTTAACTTTGCGTTGGAAAGTGTAATACGGAAGTCGGGTTTAAACAGACATGGTACAATTTTTAGAAGACGACAACAGGGCTTAGCTTTTGCGGATGATCTAACAATCATGGCAAGAACAAAGAAGGACATACAAGAATTCACAAGAAAATTGTTAGAAGCTGCTAAGAGAATTGGTTTGGAAGTGAATGAAAACAAAACAAAATACATGAACTGCAGTGATAGAAATTTCGAGGAAAAGAAATATATAAGCATAAGAATGGAAGATAAAACCGTAAATTTTGAAGAAGTTTGTTGCTTTACGTACCTGGGAACGGTGATAACAAGAAAACCGGGACTCGGCGAGGAGATCAAAGCAAGAATGGCTGCGGGCACAAGAAGTTTTTTTGCTTTGAAGTCGATCTTTAATAGTAAAGTGTTTTCTAGGTCAGTGAAAGTAAGAATATACAAAACAATTATAAGACCATCGGCTATGTACGGATCGGAAGTGTGGACACTGAGAAAGAGAGATCAAGGGATGCTGGAAGTGTGGGAGAGAAAAGTGTTGAGGAAAATTTACGGTGGGAAGTGCGTGGACGGTCAATGGTTTATACGGTCAAACCGAGAACTAGCCGAGATGTACGGTCAACCAAGCATAGTGGCGTGTGTGAAGGCACAGAGATTGAGATGGTTGGGGCATCTGGTGAGGATGAATGAGGACAGAACCCCAAATGAAATTTGGAATTTGACATTCGGAGGCACAAGAAGAATGGGTAGACCGAGGAATCGTTGGAAAGATGAAGTGCAGGAGGATCTAGATGTAATTGGTATGGAAAATTGGAGAGAGTGTGCTCGTGACAGGAGAGAATGGAAGATGATGATTGATAAAGCCATGGGCCTTCTAGGCCTGTAGGGCTAACATACATATAGAATAAACCTGTTACCAATAAAAAATAAAGTATTCTATAATCGATTATTTTCAAAATCGATTATTTTCATAATCGATTATTTCCACAATCGATTAGTTTCACAATCGATTATTTCTATAATCGATTATTATAAATTATCATAATCGATTATGAAAAAATCGATAATTCGAATTACGATGATTGATTAATCGATTATATGCGCACCCCTACTCGATTCTTCTCTGTTGTTACATATTTCATCCGTTAGACCTCTCGCGTCCATGCTTCTCCGCACGCCTTCCACCCAAGTTTTCTTTGGTCTACCTATCTTTCTGTTCTCTCTAGGGGTCCATCTCAGTATCTTTTTTGGGAGTTTTCTCTAGTCCATTCTCTGAACATGCCCATACCTTTTAAGTTGTTTTCTTTCTATCGTTTGTATAACTGTTTCCTTAATTTTCATTACTTCCTTGACTGCGTCATTTCATATTCTTTCTAATTTAAATATCATTATTATATATTTCCTTACTATATCTACTATATTTCCTTACTCCACAATATACCGTTCAAACATTGGACCATTCTTCTTGCATTTCCAATTTTTGCTTTTATGTCCATATCGTTTGTTCCTTCATTATTAATTAAAAAAATTAATTTCATATTCGTTGCCTCTCCTCCTACACATAAGTATCGAGTTTTTTTCTATATTCATCGTCAACTGCCACTTCTCGTATTCCTCTATTAGTTTCCGTGTCAATATACTCAAAGTCTGACTTTTCATTTGCACATATTACCTACTTGGTCATCATAACATAACATAATTTATAACATTATAACATAATTAATTTCCAAACAATAAAATATTACACAGTAATTAAATAAATGCAAAATGATGATAAAAGATTAGCCCCTCCCCTGTCTCTAATGCATATTACAGCTCGGGACCTCCCCTCGATCACGTAGAAAAATGAATCTCTACTTTTATTCTCGTGATACCCTGATGTTGATTAAACTAACTCGTTGTAGCAGGAAGCGAGAGTCATGGATTCTCTCGGATGAATGCCCCAGAGATGATCAAAGAACAACTTTGCTAACACAACAAAAATAAAGTGGCAACAAGATGGTCGTTGCCTTAAAGAGATGATATTGCGATGTCAGATGGAAAGTGCCTTAGCCGACCTAGACCAGTACAGTGGCAAAGACATTACCACCAAGAACCACTCCCCACAATCAATCAACAGAACGTTCGAGTGGTCATTAAAAATCCCACAAAGGTGGAACCACTAACGAACTTCCAACAATCAACCAAGCGGAAGCGCCCCCGATGAAACGCAACACCCTGTACGTTGGTCGTGCATCTCTTCCTACTTAAAAAAAAACACAACCGAAAATAAACACAAAAAAAATATCGAACATAAAATTTCAAATACGAGATTTGAACTCACGAAGACCACTTTGGAATTCCCATGCCTATGCATTCAGCCAGCACTGCACGATGTTACCTAGTGAAAATAATACGTAGTTTAAATTCATTCAAGACAACATAATGATATAATTAATAATTAATATTTTATCAAGCATAAAATTGAAACCAACATATCCATAACCACACGTGCGAGCGTAAAAGATAAGATTGCCTTTAATCACTTCGATGCAGCAATACAAAACCTGCAAACTTTATGATCAAAAATGCAAGGCAAAGGAAAAACCAAAATGTTAAAACAATAAAAAACAATAATTGGTACAATAAAATAAAAGAGAAATGATACGAAATACCTTAGACTTCTGATCAGGTCCGCATCCCCAAAATTCTGCGTCGGAACCCCAAAATATTCCAAAACGGACGGATCCTCGGTGCTCGAGAATTGATGCAGTGTAAGTCAACAGAATCCCCAACTACAGTGGGTGGTTGATCTTCCAATCACTTGGTTCCACAACTATCATTTCATCGATGCACTCAAAAACACAACCTTTCGGCTCGACATCCCTGACCAGAGTGTCGCATTGCGCCGATTCAAATGCCTTATCTTATCCCAATCTCCCTTCCCAGTTCGACCGCTAGATGGAGCGAGAAGTGCCAAGTAACGAAAATATTCGGAACGAATTTAAAAGACAGAAATTCGTTACAATGATACGAAATATCTTATGCGGCCTGGCAGAATGGCGTACATTCACAATTTTGCGTAGGTGCCCAAATTATCCTCTAAAAAGACGGGACCTCAGTGATCCGAGAATTGATACAGTGGAATCAGAAACGAAATCAACTCCAGATTCGGTGGCTAGTCGATTCACTGTAAAAAAACCTGATTCCAACGTGATCACTACACTCGACGCACTGTGCAAACACAACCTCTCGGTTGTACACCGCAGACCAGACTTTCAAAACACAACCTACTCGTAGTACACTCCAAGCAAGACTGCCTATTGCACTGAGCAAACGCGCTGGAAGTGCTTGCGCGGTTCGACCGCTAAGTGGCGCGACAGGTACCAATTAAACAAAATTGGTAACGAATAAAAATTCGTTACAAAAATTCACTGCCATCGCTTTCGGGGTCTTCCAGAATCCTTTCTTCCAGTTGAACCATTCATGTAAGCTATCTTTGGAATACGACCATCTTCTTTCTTTCCACGTGGACTTTCCAGTTGGATCGGTTGATATCGATTGTGTCCAAAATAAGTTTTACCTCTAGACATTCCCTTATAATATATAGGTATTTCTTATTTCATTCAATCGTGTACATCCTGCCGCACTTCGTAGAAACTTTATCTCACTAGTTTGGATGTGTGAATGGTCACTTAGTTTAAGGATCTACATTTCACTGCCATATAGCAGAATAGAAATGATCACAACTTTATACATCTTGATCTTAGTCTCTTTCATTGCCTTACTACGGAATGTTCTTAATGTATCGCAAATTTATATTGCTTAGACGCATTTTCGGGTAAAAATTCCTAGAAATTTAGAAAATTTGTGAAAAAGCTAACCTAAAATGCACTGATAAAAATCAATTACTCAAAATAGCATGGGTTAATTTATCAAGTAGAGTTGTGAGTATAAGTAATACTTTGTCTATGAATACGGGTGTTAATTAAACTTTTTTCGTTTTTCTACATATAATCTAGTGCAGTGTGAATACATTATCAATGCATAAGCGGCGAATAGCGGCAATAGCGAAAAATATTCACATAGCTATAATATCCGAAACCAAAAAGAAACTCCAGGGAAGCCGCGATTTAAAACATTATATTATGCTTTACAGTGGAGTAAAAGAAAACCAAAGAGCATCGGCAGGAATAGCAATATTTGTCACAAATCAACTAAGAAACCGAATACAGAGTTACGAATTTATAACTGACCGAATAATTAAGATACGAGTGAAAATAAATAGAGGATACATGACGGTATGCGGAGTGTACGCACCAGAAGAGGGAAAAAAAGAAGCAACAGAAAAATTTTATAGAAAACTACAAAAGACAATTAATACAATTAATAAAAACGATTACATAATTGTAGCTGGCGATTTAAATGCCAGAGTGGGAAACCAATCCATCGAACCCTCGGTAGGCACCTTTGGGGAACCAACATTGAATAGTAATGGACAGGAACTAATAAGATTTTCGTTATATAACAAGCTTAAAATAACAAACACCTTCTTCAGAAAGAAAATGATAAATAAATACACATGGGGAGCTAGAGGAACAAGATCCCTCATCGACTATATAATGGCAAACGAAAAATGTGCAAACCTTGTGCAAGATACACACGTATACCGAGGAGCCGAACTGTACACGGACCACTACCTTGTGATATCCAAATTAAATATACCAGCAAATTGGTATCACACTAGAGCGACATTTAATAAACAGAAACAAGAAATATACAAAGTACACCTTTTGGAAGACGAAAGCATTCGAGAACTATATCAAAGAAGAATAACACTCTACTTAGAAAAAAGATGTACTTCTGAAAATATTGAAGAAGAGTGGGAAAATATAAAATATATCATTAACGAAGCAGCTAAAGAAGCAATAGGAAAGAGATCAAATAAAAGACCAAAGAAACGACTTCGTATATGGAACGAAGAAATAAAAAAATCGGTTGAGGAAAAGAAGGAAGCTTATAGGAAATACCTGCAAAACAATAATAGCGATGCTTACGAAAATTATAAGACCAAGAGAAATATTGCTAAAAAACTCGTACAACAGGCACACCGAGATAGTTGGGAAAGATACGTAAATCAAATAGAACATGATCTGCATGGACGCCAACAATTTGCGTATAAAGTAATGAAGCATATGAATAAAATTGAAAGAGATACAGCCAACATAAACAATATAACAGAGGACGAATGGCTAGCTCATTATGGAGAATTATGGAGCGCTAGAGAAACTCCAAGTACATCAATCACAAATTTATCTAACAACACCTCGGTAGACTCTATTACACTTGAAGAACTTGAAGAAGCTTTAAAATCCACAAAAAACAGAAAAGCTACAGGCACAGATGGAATTAATTCGGAGCTAATTAAATATGCAGGAGCCTTTTTCAAACTCAGGCTTCTACACTTTATCAACATGTGCTGGAAATATACACATATCCCTTCGGAATGGGGGGTTAGTATCATCCAACCAATATATAAAAAAGGCGATCGTAACCAATGCCATAATTACAGAGGAATTAGCTTACTAAATTCTACCTATAAGATATATTCTAAAATCCTCACCAGAAGACTTCAGTCCATAACGGAGACGATCATACTAGAAGAACAAAGTGGATTTCGCAGGGGGCGCTCCTGTATAGACAACGTATTTACTCTACAACAAATAATCGAAAAAAGACGAGAATACAATCTAGAAACACATATGGCTTTTATAGATCTCGAAAAAGCTTTCGATAGAGTTATCCGAGAAAAGCTATGGATTATTATGGAAGAACGTGGCTTCCCCTCACACCTGATAAAAGCAACGAAATCTCTCTATCAAAACACTAAAATAAGGATGGCTACAGGAAAAAAGACCATTACAGTCCACCAAGGTGTTAGACAAGGATGTTCCGCATCTACGATATTGTTTAATCTGTACATAGATAAGATACTGCGAAAATGGATTAAGAAAACACCCAAAACTATCACAATAGGACGAAATAGCCACATTAATACACTTTTATTTGCAGACGACCAGGTTATACTTGGAGAGACCGAAGACGAATTGCAAAGAGCAATATATAAATTTTACAAGATAGCAGAGGACTTCAATTACAAAATTTCTACTAACAAGACAAAGGTGATGGCGTTTCTAGGAAAGGATACAATAAGATCTAAGATAACAATAAATAATGAACCAATAGAACAAGTTCGACACTTCCAATACCTTGGATGTGACATCAGTTACGATTATAACAACGATATACAAAATAAATTGAATCGCTTCCAAAACATATGTGGTACAATCAGAAAAGTCCTGAAAAATAAATCTAGACCAGAAACCCAAGTTAAACTGTACAAGATGACAGATGTACCGACCTTACTATACGGCAGCGAAACATGGGTTACCACTACTAAACACAAAACCCAAATCCAATCCGCCGAAATGAAGTTCCTTAGAGGGGTTAAAAATATACAAAGAACAGATCGAATAAGAAACGACTATATTAGAGACGATCTCCAAGTCTTTAACTTGAATGATAGAATAGTGGGAAACCAAACAAAATGGGAAGAACACCTCCAAAGAATGGAAAACTATAGAATCCCTCTACAAGCCTACAAATACCAACCCCAAGGACGCAGAGACGTGGGACGACCGAGGAAGAGATGGGCCGGAACAGGTCAACGACCTAACCCATGAAGGAAGTGATGATGATGATGCATAAGCGGCTTTTCTGATTATGCACCAGCTTTCAGGGATAGCATTTTGTATGCAACACATATTAAGAAGATGGAAGAAACGATGTTTTAAATGTCTATATTTTATCAATTCAACGTTAATTTTTGCCAGACCGGTGCTTTTTTATTTTTAACTTTCTTTGACGCTTCTTCTAGTTCATCTGTAGTCCTACATGTATCATCGCCCCTTAGGTGTTCATAATGGCTAATCCATTCTTCTAGTCTCTATGGTGTTCAAGCGCACTTGTTCATTTTCTTTGCTATTTAGAGATCTTATTAATTAAAAGTAAAGTTTTGTTTGCCCCATACATCGCTCTTCACAATACTTGCATTACTTGCAGTGTCTCTTTTTATTTGATAGCTTTATTATTATTATTATTTTATTTGACTTAACTTAAGCCAAATCTACTAATTGTTCGCCAAACCCTTGAAAATTTAAACAACTTTGCTTGATTTATGCTCAATTACATCAGGAAATCACTGTTGAAAATTACTTTTGCCTCTCGAAAATCAGTAGCAACTCATAACTGTCAAAACTGCCACCACAGATACGTTAAAATTGGATAGAACGGTACCTTCAAAACATAATATGATCGTATATTTTGTCTAATTACTGATTATTTACAAGCCCTTTGTAGGCTGCAATTGTTCGCAGATTATTATATTTATTTTTCTCGTAAACAGAACAAATTCAGTTTTGATAGTTTTAACCCAACGAACTCGTTCTGTGCACGATTCTTCTAAAATAATTCTAAGAGTCCTTGGCATCAGATTACATAATTATGATGTTCTCGAAATTTCCCGTAAGCAATATGGTTATATGTACCTAAAGAGATACAGTCAGATTGATTTTACAGATTAATTTCACTCTTTGTATCATACGCTTTCTCTTCAAGAACTCACATTAGATAATCTTCCTTTAGTGTAGGTCCTGAAGTATCACGAGCGGTATTTGGTAGAGTATGTTGGGTATTTTGCCTGTTAAATTCTGAAACTGAAATCCTACCTAATGCAATTGAAGGTAATCAATAGCAGCGATGATATAAGTTAACAAAAAACTAACACAGATAGTAGATAATCAAATTCATCAATACGTGGTTGCTTATCGTAAAACTTTTATTATCGTATGGCACACAGAGTGTTTTTTATGTAGCATTGCCATTTTCAAACCAAATAACTTACAAAAATAAAACATCAGCGCCATAACAGACACTCCTTCTATCGACGCGCTTTTTCCACCCCACATTTCGGGTGTCATTTTTGATCAACCTCTTGAAAAATATTATGGTTCAGCATTTGAATTATATTTCGTTGACTGCAGTAGACCGGATTAGATCTTTTCCATTAAGTGTTCCCAAAGAGAAAGATCTGAAGAATGGGAAGATCAATTTAGACAAAATCACGTAATTTTCTTTACGTAGTAGTCACTATAAATTATTTATGATTGGGGTTCATAAAACCTTTAATTTTTATCACTGAGTTGGCATTATTGTGATTGAGGAATTAAATTATTCATGATTAAAATGTTATTAAATTTGTTATTTAATCTGTTTAGTTGTTGATCCCCACCATTAAAAGTAATGAGATAAACAAGAGAAAATAAATTCAGTTATTAACAATCTTGGCTCGGTTTTACAAAACCGCAAATTCGAGTTACCTAGTTGTAGCACTAAGGGGACGATATGATGGAAGAAATGGAAAAAGGATAATAAATTAATAAATAAATGGTAAGAGATAGAAAATTGGATGCAAAATAAAGATGGGAGGAATAAAAAAATAAACAAGGAAATATGTAAAATGACGCAGAAAGAATAAATAATATTTGGGTGGCACTTTCGAGAATTGTTAAATAAACAAAATTGTAATGAACACACGTATTACGCCCATAATGAACGAAAAAATACAAGAAATAGAAGAACCAACATTAGAAGAAGTGAGCGGAATAATAAGGAAACTCAAAAATAGAAGATCGCCTGACAAAGTCGGCATAAATTCAGAATTACTGAAATATGGAGATGAGATGTTATATAGGGTGTCTTTTTAAACATCAGAACTTTCGATCCATATAGCTATTACTTGACAGATAAGATGTGATTTTTTATTTTCAGTAAGCATTGACAAATTATTATGGAAAGACTTATGCCGCAACAACGTTTATAAATTGTTGAAATTTATTGAGAGTATACGTTAAATCCTTGGTCTATGCCGATAAACCAGCGACGATTCAAACATTGGAAGCCAAAACATAATGAGAGTTATTGCGGACATATTGGACAAAAATTGGACAGAGAAAATGCACTGTATTCATCACTGTATTAGAGGTAGCAGTGGCGGACATTTGCCTGAAATTGTTTTCAAATTTTAAATATCGAATATTCTTCCATACAAAATAAATAGATTAGAGATATGTCCATTTATTGTGGTTTTATTTAAATTTAAAGTTCTGATGCTCTAAAAAAATATCCTTCATAAGAGGGTATACGACCTTATAAAAAAGTATTGACGGAGGAAAAAATTCCACAAAAATTGAGAGAGGGCATCATTGTAGCAATAACGGAAAAATGTGATGCGCAAGAAACCATAGTTGAATAACGCTACTGAATGTTACCTATAAAGTATTGTGCACAGTAATAAACAACAGATTAAAAAAAACTTAGAAAGGATATAATGGCAGAATGGATTTCATTAAGAGCAAATTGGCAGTGGATACACTAATATTTGTTCCAAAAAATGGAAATAAAATTAATGTTATTAAATTAGAAATTACAAGTGTGATGTCGCTGAATTTGTAAAGTAGGGTTTTTAAGTTTGAAAAGAGAGAAGTTTAGGGAATTTGTACGGACAAGACGGTGAAAGTTTGAGTACAGTAAAATTGAGAATAAAATTAAAATGCAGTAAAAAAATTAAAGTTTAGAAAAGTTCTTAAAAGTGAATAATAAAAAAAAAGGTTTTAACATATTTTAATAAAATATCTATTTTATTAAAAGATTTTAGGAAAAAGTCGAGAATATTATATAGACATGCATGAATGTGATATCACATCGGCATGTGTTAGAACAGTGAATGTGGAAACAGGTGACTTCACAACAAATAATAGTGGAGCGAGGCAAGGAGATGCACTGGCATTAACCCTATTTAATATCATTTTTGAATAAATTCTAATATCGGCTGAAGTAAATGGCACAATAATCAGTAAAGAAGCTCAAATGGCCGCATATGCAAATGATGTGGTATAGTATAAAGATTGGCAAAGAAATTGAAAGAAATAATTAAGAAAATAGAAAACGCAGAAAAACAAACTATATGAAGTGATAAATAAAAATACTGAAGAAAGAATTGTGCTAAAAATTGGTAATGAAACATAAATATGAAGAGGTATGTAGTACATGACTTCAATTACTGAACAGAATACAACAAGGAAATAGAGTTTACTCGGCGATAAGAAACTATCTAGGAAGACTAAGATGAAGATATATAAAACATTAGTAAGACCATTAATTACATATGCTGTGGAGACGATGTACCTCAGCAGAGGGGAGGAGGAAAGGTTGGGAATTTTTGAGAGGAAGATTATGAGAAAAATATTGGGACCGGTAACAAGCGAAGACCAAGAAAGCAGACAGACGACGAATCATGAAATTTTAAGAGAAACTAGTAATGTTGACATAATGAGAACGATCACTCTGTAATAAGACGAGTTACTGGAGCCTTATGGAAGACCATAATAGAGACAAATCCAATGTGAGATATGTAGTATGATAATCAAGTGTTAGAAGATTTGAGGAGCATGGGGGTCGGAAATTGGAAGGAAAAGATATGAAAAAGACAGGAATGGAGAAGAATTGCAGTGGAAGAGAGAACGAATAATAAGCGGTATAAATGAGAAATTTATTAAAAGACGAGAACTAATCCACTGAAATTAAGGGCTTTATTGTTATTAGAATTTGGATACGAAGATCTGATCTGGCCTATAATTTTTACTGTATCGGCATTATAATTACTTTAGCGATTTTTCAGTAAAAAACTCCCTCTTAAGCCCAGTTGCTTTCTTATTAGAAAATTTTAAGGCTCTCTTTACAATAACTTTATAATCATGCTATTGTTGTTGAAGTGCAGTTGCAAATGTTTAGCAACCAATGTTCATTTACTTTTACGATTTTATGTATTATTCTTAATTCTTGGTTCCTATAATTCCCTGTTTGGAATATAGTTATGCTAAGTTTGGATTGTCTGCTGGGCACATAATTATCATTCATCTGTGCATACGTGATGCATTTTAGTGCACATTTGCAATTTATGAAAAAATTTCTTTGTTAATATTTTTATTGTTTGTTTCAGTTATTTTTAAAGTTTACTTTAATAATTAACATAAATAGTTTTTATCTTTTGATAAATAGAATTGAGTTAGCTTTATATTAATTAAATTAGTATACATAAAACAAAACAATGTGATTTTAAATGGAATATGAACTGTTAACATTATTTAATTAAAAATTATATTGGCGTTATACATTTTTAAAAGAGGATATTTCAGTTTATACTATTAATATTAGTAATTAGGAATTTTTAGTGTTTCGCACGTATAACAGAACTTTTATAATAAATTTAAGCTTAATAAAGATAAAATCTACATTAATAAATGATTGTGTATTTTTTTATCTTTACAAATAGTATAAAGTAGGTATTATATACTTGCTATAATAATATGCATAAATATTATAAATATAGGAAGCGATCAGTGAAATGCTCGCATGGCACTCAATTATTTAAACAGTGAATAATCCAAAAAATTTAAAATATTATGTTAATAATATATTGTGAAATGAATACAAGAATAAATTATTATTATGGATTGCCTAGTTTTAAAATATTTTGGTACGTGTCAGACTAGTGCGATAATGTATTCCTTTTAAATGGCAAATTTGGAATTGTTGACTTGCTTCTCATGTGCCTAACTGTAAAAATGTTAATGCATACAAATGATATTGCAAATTGTCTTAATGTGAACAACAAAGTAGACAAATAACGTCGCTATCGATTAGTACGTGCGGTAATGTGTGGGAATCGATATGATGAACATACATATCGACCAACTTGCTAAACAGGTCAAAGAACCCTCTGGCTACCGAGCTGCACCCGTATTATTATTGGAATTGCTAATATACCTGTAAATATCGTTCTAATATTCTTTATTTATACATAATACAGATAGTATAAAGCGCAATAATTATTATTATATCTTGATAGATATAGACGTACATTATTGGCTTTTTGTATTATATTTAAACCATTCATCCATATAACTCTCCTGACCCTACTCATGTCTTGAGTAGGTTTCAATTTTATGCATTATTACTGCCATTCTTGTGGTCAATTTTTATTGCAAACCTTAAACTATTTGTTTTATTATTATGTTAACTATTACTAAAATACTAATTTCTGAAATATAGTGAATATGGTCTTTTATTCTTGATATGTTATGTATGGATGCATACTGTATATATTGAAGAATTTTTGGTATAGTTGGCGAAAAGTTTTTATTTTATTTTATGAGATTTTTAATTCATGAGGAAAATGTCAACATAATTTTTTTAATTAATTGCAACTGTATTTAAAGTTCTTTATTGCCTGTTAATGGGAACGTGTAATTTTTATAACTGTTTTTGAAAAAACTAAATATTTCACATTTTTAAAATTTTTGGCCATGGGTTGTACAATCACCCAGCGTTGATTATAACAAACTATAAAAATAATAAATTCTTCATTAAGGCAAAAACATAGAATTTCATTTCTTTTACATTATTGTCGAAGAAATTACTAGCGTTGTAAAATAAAATTTGCAATATTTATTTACTATAATAATATAATATACGGTATAATTTGAATACGCTTAGAATTTTACGTTAGAAACTATAAAAATTTTTTTATTAATTATTATTATAGGTACGTACTACGTAGGTACATAATATTTTTTTCACTTAAATCATGTAGGCTTTCTTCTTATTTTAGTATAAGTAATATAAATTTTATTACCTAACCAGTTATAATAACATATCTGCATATATCCAATATTAACATGGACATACCTCAAAAGTTATTTAAAATAACTGTTTTCTATATGTCAAATATTGACTTTTTTGAGTATTTGTTTATTTATTTTTTAGGGAAATTAGAATAGAGAGATATGAACCTGTAATTTAAAAATTCAATGTTAAATATAAAATTTTAACAATAAACAACTTTTATGTGATAGTTTTTCTATACGCTATACTCTATACATAGTAAAAAGCTTGAATGAACATTTGGGAAAACCCTGTAGTTATGTTAAATAAATAATTGATGAAAGAACAACACATAAAATAAAATAGATAATTTATGCTTTTCATTGCCTAGGTACTGGATGTTGTTGAAGGCGCTGGGGATATATGGCCTTTGGATAGGCCGGACGGAATGGCAACTATTCAATCCTTAGAAGTAATGTGTGGAAAAGATCACATGGATGTTCATTTGTCATTTTCCCATGCATTTGAAGGAATCGTGTCTTCTAAAGGACAACATGGTGACCCAAGATGTGTTTACGTTCCGCCATCAACGGGACAAACTTTCTTTTCATTTAGAATATCTTATACACGTTGTGGTACAAAACCAGATTTGCACGGACAATTTTATGAAAATACAGTAGTTGTGCAGTACGATAAAGATTTATTAGAAGTGTGGGATGAAGCGAAAAGATTGCGTTGCGAATGGTTTAATGATTACGAAAAAACGGCTTCCAAACCACCTATGGTTATTGCCGATTTAGATGTTATTCAATTAGATTTCAGAGGTAGGTACACTATAATTAAACATTTTTTTTAAATTAATACTATTTAATTTATCTTGCAATTTAAGGTGACAATGTCGACTGTTGGATGGAAATTCAGCATGGAAAAGGACCGTGGGCACCACCTGTTAGTGGAATCGTACCGTTAGGTTCTACCTTGACTCTTGTAGTTGCAATAAACGATTATAGAGGTAAAATTGTATAGTATGTTGTACAAAGGAGGAAATTTATATTTTTGAAATTTAGGTGAATTTGATATGAGAGTTAAATCGTGTGCAGCATCAGACGGAGGTAAACATTTGATTCAATTATCCGATGAGTTAGGTTGTGTTCTTCGTCCAAAAATGATAAGCCGATTTCTTAAAGCCAGAGGTGCCGATGAACGAGCCTCTGTAATTACGTATGCATTTTTCCATGCTTTTAAATTTCCCGATGCTTTAAGTGTTCATATAAAATGTAAAGTAGAAATTTGTCGTCATGGATGTTTAGATCATTGCCAGTTACAACACGAAAGAAGTGATGTAGACGTTGAACAATATTCCAGTCACATCGATCGAAAAGATACAAATAATCATGTTACTGAAAATACACAAATCGGACCAGATCCAATTCATGCAGAAGAAAAAGATGATGTAAATTACGACAATATTGTGCAAGAAGGAGACGAAGGAGCTGAAATTGGTATAAATTTATCGCAACTAAAATTACCTCTCCAAATGGGATTAACCAGCAACAAGAAACCTTCGTCTAACAACGCTTATCAAGTAATAGAAAGTCAGCATTCTGAGCCTGATTTACCTGATTATACAGATAAGGTAAATTTTTTTTTATATAACGCGTAATTCGATTATTTCATATTATGAATACATTGCTTTCAGGAAACATTTGTTCAACATGATAAATTTCCATATGGGCCGAGACAATTCAAAGATAAAGATATGCCACCTCAGCCGGCTCCTAGAAGTATGTCCAACACTGAAGAAAGCCCAAAGGGAGAATCGAGTAACCTCAAAAATTATTCTGCCGATATTCATAAAATTGTTAAAGATTTTGTTGATAAAGAAGAATTACAGGCAGATACATCTACGCCAAGAAAACGAAAACGATCTATAACAGTATCGGATAGACAAGTACGAAGTGCTGATGTAGGAGTAAGCGGATTATACGACGTTATTTCTGAAGCCGATTTGGCATTTAGTCCTGACACTCGCGCTGAAGCCGTAACTGTATTTCAAGGACAAATTCGTGAAGAGATTGTATATGGCATATGTATGCCTGTGCCAGGTTTCAGTATCCTTTTTGTATTAGTGGCGGTATCGGCTGTCGTATCAGCTCTCGTGGCTGGATCGTTACTTTATCGGTATCAATTACAAAAAGAGCAAATAGCTGAGTGTGCTCGCCAAAATGGAGCAGTTCCTTTAAGTACTTTTTCGAATTGGATGAGTTTACGATTATTAAGATCCAAACCCAAAGTGTCTTCATCGCCGGAAATTAATGGATCGATTAACGAAGCGGTGGTATCTAGTTTATCGTGTAATAAAGTTGATAATGAACCTTTAACTAATTTAAATGAACTATAATACAATAATAGTGCTCGGGTGCTGACTTTGAATAACATTGAAAAACGAATCGTGAAATTACAATAGATATTTAAAAATGGGCACATTTGCAATATAATATTATAGTAATATAGTACCTACGTCGTTTGTCTCACAGCTATATACCTTTTCAATATTTTAAATAAATAATTTATTATTAAATAGTACATAGGTATAAAACACCCACATACAAAAACAACTATAATGTTATAATTTTGTAGTACCACTCGAGTACTACTCGCTCACGCTTAAAAAATTATGCATTTAAACGTGTTTTACTGCTTAAGCTTTGGTATACTCGAAGGGTCGAAGCAGTTTTATGGAACGTGCCCTTTGCTTAACCAATCTATGTATTATAAGGGAAATATTTTAACCTGCGGGACCATTCTGTATAAAAGTGTTTTACGATTTGGTTGTGATCGTGACGGTAGTGTACAGGATATTTCTATTAATACAAAAATTATAATAAATTACTGTGTGTTTTAACCAGACTTTATATACCTACTTCGCTAGTTTTTAATAATTCCAAGATGTGCATTATTAAAATAATTTTAAAATAGGTAGGTACGTATAAGTGCCCGAGTGAAGTGTGTATTAACAAAACGAAAATTGCGAAGTTTCTCTAGTGCTATAATTATTATAGTATATATTTGTATATTATGTTTTTGAACTATATATTTTTAATAAGTATAAATGTAAACTTTTATTCGTATAAATTATTAAAGTTCACATAATTTTGAATGTTGAAAATTGTACGATACGTAGAATATTTATTTATTACAAAATTACTACCACAATGTATTATAAGACATGATTTGGATGGTTTTTAGGTAGCCATAATTACCAATTTGTTTGATTTATAAATTCAATAAAATTGACAAAAATAAAATTAGGTAAACATGATCACATACATAATATTATGTTATTTTAAAAATATATTTTAACCGATTTTAACTTTTAACAAATTTTATTCCTTGTTCCTGACAATTATTATCAATATGTTGTGCATTGGTTAAATGGCAAAATGGCTATATAGTGTTATTATATCAATTATATAATATATGTATGTACAGAATTAATAATAATAATAATCTAAGTGAAAAATATTATGAATAGGTACATTTGGTACATATTTAATAATGTTGCCTATAGAAACTTACAATAAATTATATTGTAAACAAAATTTAATTGGGGTAGTGTGCAGTTCAGTGATATAATTATATTGCCGCTCAAAAGTATTAAATAACAATCATTATTAAAAACTTTTTCCAAATTCAAAAGTTTTCGCTATCATATACTATTTAAAATTAAATAATGGTACGATTGCAATTTGAAATATAATTATCGTTTATTAGAGTTCCAATGAATAATATAGATACCGTTTTCTTTTTTTTGTCATACTAAAAATGTGCTAAAATTATAATGATGTATAGTTTGTTTCAAAATAATTGAAATTAAAAAAAGTCATAGTATCAAATTACGTTGATATAAAAACGTACAAACTATAAACGAAACATAATATATAGAGATAAGGTTAATTATTTTAATCTCGCGCCAGCCTTTAGCAATGCATATTATGCTTGGTCGACAGCATATCTTATCACATAGTTCGTACGCTTTTATATCAATGTAATTTGATTCTATGACTTTTTTTAATTTCAATTATGCTGAAACAAACTATATAGTATATCATACAGGAAAATTGAATATTAAATAATTTTTATATAAGACCAAATCAGTAGTGTAATCGGGGGAAGGGGAGCTCGGGCCCCCAAAGCATTTGAAAATATTAAGTTGTTAATGGATTTTTATTATATAATTTTTTGTAAATTTTAAATTTGCGGAACTGCACTCCTACCCTATAAAACAATGTAAATAAATGTTTTATTCAATTTTAATTCGTAGCGCTAAACTTTTATGGTGTTCTTATAATATACTTTAAGATTATGACGAGTAATTACTAGTATTACATAATAAACATTTAAAATATATAATAAATTTAAAAATATTTTATTTCATCAACTATATTCTTTTTTTTAATATTATTAAGTTACCAAATGAAAGGAATTGAACTACGTTAAAATTCTATTTAAGAGTTAAACAAAATTGCACATTAATTTCATTTTGATATTGTACGAAAAAGTAAAAGAAATATCAAAATGTTTTACACAACGGTTTTATACTTCAATTATTCTAACCTAAATTTGGATTTATTAAATTAAACTTTAAAAATTAACAAAAATTGTACATTTATGTACTTTATGGCAGGATATTGTTACTTTTCCTTAAAATATCCACATCCGTTATCAGACATATGAATATTGAGAAAATTTTAAATTATTAAATAATTTTATTCTGTTAATCTAAAGTGGTAACTTAATAATATATTCTTTTATTTCATTGTAAATGTTCACATTGCTCAATAATATTGTCAAAGATAATTAAATATGATATTATTTCGTAAATATATAGTTTACCTATAAGTTTTTCTTTTATATGAACTAGCTACTTTCCCAGAATTCTCCTATTTTAAATTATGTACCTAATAATTAAATTTTACCATTATCAATTAAAAGAAGCCGGGGGTCCTGTGCGATGCACAGGGGATCCTGTGCTAAAGTTTGTACAAAGTATGAAGGCTGTATTCAACGCAAAATGAAATGCAAGTGTAATATTTATCATATAGTGTGCATTGAGATGTCCCTGGAAGCATTAGGTGACTTAAACAAAAATGGGTAAATAGAACAGTGGTGTTGTCAGAAATGTAGCGCGAATGACATAACCTCAAATCAAACCACCAACGATAATACAATAATTCACACGGATACGGTTGACTTAAGACAGAATCTACAAGGTGATCAATATCAATGAAAAATCATGCTACATGCCGAACGAAATCAAATAAATAGTCCAGAATTATCAAAAATGTCCATACAATCAAAACCCATCCTAACAAGTAGGTAACCGTTATGATACTTTAACTAACACAGATGAGGATGAAAACGAACCCAATAACCACCCTCGAAAAGACTACCAGGTCCCAGAAATAAAGCTTACTGGTGTACAAAACGTCGTTACTTTAACCGATCTATTAAAAGATATAACGAAAACAAATATAATATGATAAAGTGTACCAGCAATGAAAATGTCACAATTAAGGTCAGTAATCCGGAGCACTACAGTCAAATAATCAAGAAACTGCATAGCCTAGGTAAAGCAGAATTAAAAAAACTGGGACACGAAGTTCTAAATACCGGGTTGATTCATAAGTTCGTAGCGTTGTTTTTTCAATTCAAAATTTAATTTTTAAAATATAAAAAATACATAAACTAATCAATAATATTATATTCTCCTGCATTGTTTATGATTGACTCCCAACGTTCTGGCAGTTTCTCGATTGAATAAATCCGCCGCTTTTATTGTTTGTTTGTCTTGGATAAAATAGTAGTTTTGTTCATTGGATTGCTCGAACCTCGTATATTCGATGTGTTACAGGGGTACCTGCTGCATGTGCGAGGAAAGGAGGGTTGAAGTGTTGGTTTTAGGGGCTCCGCTTTGTTTTTAAAATTTAGTAAGTTAAGATATTTTGGTAAGCATATACATGTGTTGCCTTTAAAATTCTTTTGCTCCGTCACAATAATTTGTATTTGTGTGCGTAAATTAAAGTTTTATTATAATTAATCCTGACTAATTATTGCACCAATAAATAAGTGAATTTACGATTTGTCTATTTTTGGTATAAAACTTCAAAACTGCGTTGGTGAAGTAAATTCCGTTAACCGGTAATATGGAAGCCAGACGCGTCTAACAGATTGCTTAAAACAACAATTTATCAATCGCCAAAAACCTTACGAAATACAGTCCACTAGGCCATTCTGTCTTAAGGAAGACAGAAAGAAAGGGTTCGAATTTAAGCGAGCAGTTGCGTCCAAGAATTCAACCAAGCGCAATTACATCGATTCCACGCCTGAAGAAATCCGGTGGTTTGGGGATGAAGAAGTCGTCGAGCCAGTTTTGAAGAACAACGTCGTTATTAAATAAGATTTCGCGGAGATTGTTGGATAGAAAGCGGAACAGATGAAAATCTGGTGGAGCAAGATCAGGAGAATAGGGCTTGAATAGCTGCTTTTGTAATGTTAGCAGTATGCGGGCGGGCATTATCATGCTGCAAAACCACTTGATGTTGTCTTGCCGGTCGACGCAATTGTTGACAATAAACCTCAGAAGTGATGGTTATATTCCTCGGAAGCAATTCATAGTAGATGACGCCTTATTTATCCCACCAGATGCACAACATTACCTTGCGTGAATGGGCACCAGCTTTTGCACGAGGATTTGCTCGTTTGTTAGGGCTCAGCCATTCCATTTTGTTCTTGATGTTGATGTAAAGGCGCCATTTTTCGTCACCAGAAACGGACAGAAACGGCCGATGTTGTTGACGAGCAAGATAGCACACTGATTTTTATTGTTTTCGCTCAAAACGTATGGTACCCAAACACCCAACTTTTGAACTTTTCCCATGGAATGCAAATGTCGTACGATAGTTGATTGGTCACAATTCATCATATTGCCCAATTCCCAAGTTGATTGACGTGGATCATCATGGATTGAAGCATTTAATCGGTTTTCGCCAAAGTCAGATGGTCTCCCCGAACGTGGAAAATCATTCATATCAAAATTCCCCTTTTAAAACGAGAAAACCATTTTCGTGCAGTACTTTCCACGATGGCGTTCTCCCCGTAAACGGCACAAATGGTTTTAGCGGCCTCCGATGCCTTAACTCCTCGGTTAGACTGAAACAAAAGGACATGTCGGAAATGTTCATTTTTTTTGTACTAGACACTCCATTTTCTTTAGCCTACGATTACCTCTAACTTTCTACAAATTGAAAAATTCAAGAAGTATTCAATAAAACAATACTACGGCATTAAAGTGACATTGATATTTCTCAAACAAATTTGTTTGTAAAGCACTCTTACCTTTGAAACCCAAAACGTTACGAACTTATGCATCGATCAGATATACATAAGCAACATGGTCCATGCTAAAACGAAGTAACCACTCCCATTATTTTATATTGGACTCAAGGCAGCACAAAATAATAAAGAAATCTAGGAAATCAAGGGATTCTTAAACACTATACTCAAATTCGAATTGCCGCACATCAAAAGAGAGATCCCTCAATGTTCCAGATACCAGCGCGTGATCCACACAAAAAATTATCGCTGCGTCAAGTGTGCTGGGACTCACTTGACCGGTAATTACCACATGAAGGATAAAATAAATAAAGATGTTAAATGCGCCAACCCAGCCAATTACAGGGGATATCACTATATAAAACAAATTCAAAATTTAAAATATCCTCCCTTAAGAATAGACCAACAACTTTACCAAGTAATAACATCAACATATTTAACACCTTCCCTAACATATCATATGCTGAAAAATTAAGATCAAATACGTACCCAAAACTTTTATTTTGCGACAAATCCAAATCCCACAGCGCATTAACCAAACAACGCAGAAATTATGATGTCAAAATTAATGGGGGAACTGGACACTATGCCAAATCCACTAACCACGCTCATATCAAAAATAAATTAATGGGGCGCGTACTTCGTATAGCTGTCTGGAACGCAAATGGTTTACTTCAACATGGTCAAGAGGTTAGTAAATTCTTAATAAATGAAAACATTGATGTGTTCTTAATCTCTGAATCGGACTTCACTGACAGAAGCTACCTAAAAATCCAAAATTAAAATATTTATCACATCAATATCCGTAGTGCAACAGCGAGAGGTGGCACAGGGATAAAAGGTCAATTAGACATCACGAACTTGAAGCATACTTCTAAAGTCACTTGCAAGCAACCAGTATTGAAGTGGGGGACTGGAATGGTAAACTACCTATTTCATCAATATATTGTTCCCCAAAGATAGCTATCTATAAGGAAGAATTTGAGGAATTTTTTAACAGTTTTGGCCAACAGTTTATCGTTGGTGGCGATTTTAACGCAAAACATCCCCATTTGGGATCAAGATTAACAAATTCAAGAGGCAGACTGCTGCACCACGCCATAAGAATACACGATCTACATCATTTATCAACAGATCATCCCACATATTGCCTCAACTTTTGCATAACAAAACGAATTGCGGCAAATTTTCTCCACATCGAACCTTTGTAACAAAATTTTATTCATTCTGCTACAAGTTTAAATATTTATTAAATTTAATTTGATACCTCTAGCGCCACCTCTTAAAAAACCCTTTAACTGCCTTTTATAACGAACTTGATATGATAAGAAAGATATCTCATGCGCATTAGAATTTTTAATTCTGGTTTGACGATCGAAAGTGAACGGTCGATTTTATGATCGAGTGAATAAATCGATAATTTTTAATTCGATTTACGATTTTTAGTTTATCGTGCGTGTTATATTTTCACCGTAATAACGGATATAAGTGAAATTGTACGTATTCGATATCTAGTCTACCTAATTCAACCGTTGATTTTGACAATCAACACTTCTTATCATTTGGATGATTGATTATTTTTTTGGACAATCATCATTGTTATCTCATTGGATTATATAAGTGTACCATTCCATCACATATACTGAAGGGCGTCAGTTCATCATCGTTCAATCCTGCCAAAACCTGCTGTCGGGTCATCACGTCGGTGTCTTCCGATGTTGGATCTCAGAGGGGAACCTGTAGTGTCAATACCTGCAACCATCATTTCAATCAAGAAGCCGTCTGTCACCTTTATTTTGTAAACTTACCGGAGCTCTTGGTAAGGTATCACATATTTTCTTGTTTGTTTATGGTGGTATATTATTTGTGTTCATTGAAGCCAATCTTTGCATTGGTGGGGTGCCCTTCTGGTAGCCTCAGTTTTTGGAACACCTTTGACGTGACGTTTGTCAATTTAATTAACGTGCGTTCAATTTTAAGCACGTTTCAGCCACGTATGTTTTGTTGCTTATACTGCATTAAATACCGTCACACATATATTGTTTTATTTCAACGGAAGCGTATCCTCCTTTATTTTTCAGCATCGCACAGAGTGGAACTCACTGCCCTCGTTCACCGCAACAATCAGGGGTTAGCTTATATTAACATCAGGGTACTCACGAATATAAGTAGAAAGTTTTATTTTCTGCGTGAGTCGTTTTCTTTTCTGGGCTGTTCTCTCATTAGGAGCAGGGAGAAGAGAAAACGTTATCACCTTCCTTATATATGTCATCGGTTCATACGCCCATTCAGTGTTGAATTCAGACCTTTTCCCTCGGCAGGGCTAATGAAACTTTCGGGGGCCACTTTTTTATTAATTTTTTTAATTAAAATACAAATAACCATGAATAAATATACCTTTCAATACATTTTAAATGCTTCTATAAATTTCCCCGGGGGGCATTCTGTAGTCTCCGGGAGGCATTATCTCCCCAGGCGCTCCCCTTAACCCACGTCGAGCGGTATAGGTACAATTGTAACTTTTGCGTTTTAAAATTGCGATACCTTTTTTTCCAGAAGCTGTAGAGCGTTGACATTTTCTGACATCTCTACATTTTTGGTCTAGATTACATAGGTCAAATTTCAGAAAAATATCTGCACCCTCTCTTCTGGTAGGGGTTCCTGTTGTTTTTACACCCATAACAGACGGTATAGGTACAATTGAAAACTTGAATAATATTTTATTGAATGATTAGGTTAATTTATTGTAAAAAAACTTATTGTGCATTACAAAACATAATTTGGAAATTATTTTAATTAATTTTCTTCACAAGTAATACATGTTGTCTTTGGTAGCGAATTGGTATAAATTTACACTACTTACGAGATACGTAACACGCGGCTAATCAAAATTTCCAGCTCCGTAAAATGAAAATTTCAAAAAATCAGTTAATATTTGTTTTGGATCTTTTATATACTTATTTATGTAGATGATATTTCCTTTGTTCTTTTATAAAAAATTAATAAATATAATATATTGTATGTAAATACTGTCACACATTGAAAATTTAAAATTCAAAAATCAAAATTAACTTTAATTATTACAAGACGTGACAACATCGCAAATTTAATATTATAAATTATTGAAAGTTCAATAGCACGTTCAACAGGACGTGAGATATAATATTACGATGCGAGACGTCTAGCTAGGTGTGTGGGAAAAGCTTAGTGGCAATACAGGAATACAGTCCTGGGAAATGCATTATTGCAAGATTGAAAGGTAGTTGAAACTTCATGACCTGTTACTTGGAAACAACGTCATGGGAAATGCAATGTTATCAAAATAGTTCAAACCCGTACAGAGAAGCTAGGTAGGATCAGAGATATTAAATATAGGTAGAGAGGGCTAAAAAGTTAGTTACGCCGGGAATACGCGTTTGGTCAAGTCAGACCCTACGGGAGTTAATGTTAGTTAAAAGTTACAAGTTCATGAACTTGTAACAATGACCTCCCGAACGCCTGCTCTGTACGGATACCAAGCTACCCTCGTAATAATACTTGTAAGGTTAGTGTAAATGATTGTACATAATTATATATATTCTACTATGATATTATTTCAATATACTAAATTAAATGTACCAATGACTTATTTCTTGCTACGCCGCTCAAACTTAAAGTGATCCCTCGAGCTACACCACCCCAAGACTCCACGACTTAGAAAAACCAAAGCTAAGCGTGACAATACTGTATGTAGTACATATTATAATAATAAATAAGTACATAGGTACACTTAAGCAATTTTCAAATTCGACTTACGAAAAATTCGACTTACGCAAAAGTCTACGGTCCGCATTAATTACGTATTTCGGGGAATTACTGTAATTCATTTGGTTCAAACCGATTTCAAAAACCCACCCACCCACAAATCAGCAACTTCATTAATTTTTCATCATTTTTATCAGGTACCCGTTATAAAATCAAAATAATTTTTTGCAGATAGTTCTGAATATCAGTAAAATATAACAAAACATGACTAAACAATTTCTAGATACAAAATATTATCCATTTATCGTAAAAAATTATACCTAAAATGAAGTTTTTCATATAAAATATATGAAGGTTGTGACGGATTTTTGTAATCCATCACTTACGTTCAACCCTATATATCATTTATTCTTTTAAAGGCGCATGATAACCGCGCCGAGGTGGGGATTTGTTCATACTGCGCAAAGGATACAGTCTTGGGTGAACGATTGAACGAGCAACACGCTCTTGTGTCAATTTTTGAAGCAAGATAAGGGGTGTGAATTTTTCACACACCAATGTCGATTAGTGTTTCTACTGTGGAGCGATCAGGGACTCCTGGATTACGTAATTGGCGGTATGGGGCGAGGATATGGCTACCGGAACAATTTTTGTTCGCGCAGACTCGTTGGAGATCTGACGTATCTTCAGGTTGCTGACGCTTCTTGGTCGGATCTGCTGTCCATACTGCTTTTGAAGGTGTTGGTATTCCGTCGGAGCGGTGAGTAACATTTTTGTTATGAGATTGCTTCACGGTGGTTTATGTTGATCGACTTTGCACATTTTTCTCCGTCCACCTGGAGTTTGCATTGTTTGAAATCACCCTTGGCTGATTTATGTTTTTTTATGTTTTTAACATTTGGGTTCTCTTTTGTCTTGCATTTTTAATTGCAGAGTGTTTGTCGAGATTCCGATTGATTTGCAGGTTTTGAATTGCTGCATCGAAGTGATTGAAGTCAATCTAATCTCTTTTACGTTCGCAAGTGTGGAGATAGATTAATGTTTGAATTTTTGTGTTAATAACTTATTAATTATAAATTATATTATAATGTTTTTATTTATTGAATTTGAACGACGTCTTATTTCCACTAGGTAACAACGAGCAGCGTTTGGCGAAATGCAATGGCAAGGGAATTCCAAATTGGTCGACTTAAGTTCAAATCTCGTATTTGAAATTTTATGTTCGATATTTTTTTGTGTTTATTTTTGGTTTTATGTTTTTTTTTATGAAGGCAGCGATGTGCGACCAATGTACAGGGTGTTGCATTTCATCGAGGTCGCTACCGTTTGATTTTGTCGTTGGAAGTTCGATGTGGTTCCACCGTTTGTGGGATTTTTATATGACCACTCGAACGTTCCGTTGATTGATTTTGGGGGAGTGATTCTTGGTGGCAATGTTGTTGCCACTGTACTGGTTCTGGTCGGCTAATGCACTTTACATCCGACATCGCTTATCTCATCGCCTTCCGACAACGAACATCTTATTGTTGATTTTATTTTTGTGTTTTAGCAAAGCTGTTTCCTTGATTCTCTCCGGGGAGTTCATTTGACACGACCCACGGCCTGCCGCCGCATTAACGAGCTGGTTTATACCTAACATCAGGGCCCCACGCAAATAAAAAGTAGAATTTATTTTCTGCGTGGACATTATCTGTTCCGAGCTATCTTCTCATTAGAGATAGTGAGGACAGATATTGTTTCAAGGTACAATTGTACCTATACCGCCTATTAACGTTGTAAATTTGTGCCGCTCGACTAGGGTTAATTCAACACTGCTCCCATTATAGTTACTCTCTCTACCCAGATCAAAAATAAAAGTAAACCACTTTCAGTCCAAAATAAAAAAAAACCAACTGGTACTACTTCAAAAATGCAATTGATCAAACAGTTAACCAGCAAGATACACTTTAAAGGAAGAAGTAGATATCGAACATGCGATGCGGTTGAATATTTTACAAGAAATATCCAAGAAGCTGCATGGAACTCAACACCTAACGCGGGAGAGAATCTCGATGTGGGTACGTGTCCTACGTTTATCAGAGAACTAGTCGTAAATAAGCAAAGATTAGGGAAAAAAGGGACAGACAACCTTTAACCCTGTAGAAAAAACCTTGTCTAATCGTGCTATTAGAAAATTGAAAAGAGCCCTTCACGACCTCAAAACTGTGAGATACAAAATTATTTACAAGAACTAACACCAACAAAAACTATAGATTACTCACTATGGAAAGTCACTAAAAAACTCACAAGACCGCAAGTACATAATTCCAAAATAACTAACGAACAGTGGGCTCTTGCCCACTGTTCTTTATTGCTTCTTAGCAATAAAGAGAAAGCGGACACCTTTTTCTAAACATCTTACAAGTGTATTTCAGCCACTACCCAGAGATTGCAATTCAAACCAAGAAGCTTTCAGCTACCAACTTCTGAGTGCACCTTACCATGTGGCACTACCTATAAAAAAGGTTAAGAAACGAGAAGTATACAAAGTTATTCGTCCCGAGGTTTCTTCAAACAATGCACTAGGTTTCGACCTCGTTACAGGTAGAATTCTATAGGAACTTCCCGACTCCGGTTATAGAATGATGACAATACTATTTAATGCCATCCTGAGATTGGGTTATTTTCCTCTTCAATGAAACGTTTCACAAATTGTAATGGTACCAAAACCGGGAAAAGACGAGAAAAATGTATCATCATATAGACCAGGAGTTCCCAACCAGGGGGGCGCGCTTCCCAAGGGGGGCATAGAGAGATGTCAAGGGGGGCGGGAAGCGTTTGCTTTTTAGAAAGAAAAAACAAAAAATAAACAAACAACATTAACAAATAACATTACAATGTAATGTTTAATTTACACGCATAAAATTAATGAAATTAAATATCATATTCACTTATTCTGTTAACCACTGTTTCAAAACCCGACGTCGTCAATCGCAGTTTATACAAGTTTCGACAAGTCACAACATGAAATCCGCGCGCACCCCCGCCGCGCCGCGAGAATCACTCAAGCGGATGAGATTGGATAAATCGGGAAGTTATCACACAGGTGTATCGCAGCATCTCAAAGCTTCATTTGAAATAGCTTTTATGATAGCAAAGCAAAAGAAACCTCATACTATCGGTGAAGAATTAATAAAACCATGTGTCCTAAAAGCCACGCAGATAATTTTAGGAGAAGATGCAGAGCAAAAAATGAAGTCTATTTCTCTTCCGAATAACACAGTCAAGCGTAGAATCGATGACATTGCAGCAGACATAAAGTCACAAATAATTAACAAAGTAAAATTATCGCAATTTTTTGCCATTAGTTGCGATGAATCCACCGACATCGTTAATTGTGCACAGTTAATAGTTTATGTTCGTTACATCGGCGGAGATATCATTCAAGAAGAGATTTTGTACTCACAATCTTTGACAGCAGGTACTACATCTGAAGATATATTTAATTCAATATCAAATTTTGTTGAAAAAAGTGATTTGGATTGGAATAAACTCATTGGACTTTGCACAGATGGCGCACCTGCAATGATAGGTGTACGATCGGGCTTAGCTAAAAAGCTCAAGGAAAAAAATCCAGCAATGGTTAGTACACATTGTGTTATTCATCGGCAAGCTTCCAAAACATTGCCACAAAAATCACGCCAGACTTTGGACTCCGCTATAAGGATTGTAAACTACATCAGTCGGTTATTTACTTTACTTTGCGAGGATCTCGATTCTGTTCACAAAGTTCTTCTGTTCCATACAGAAGTACGCTGGCTGTCCAAAGGCAACATGTTGGCTCGCCTTTATGAATTGAAAGAAGAGGTAATTCTTTTTCTTGAGTTCAAAGAAAAACACGATTTCTTGACAATGTTCAAAGATGACACATTTCAATGGAGGTTGGCTTATTTTACTGACATATTTGATGCCTTGAATGAGCTAAAGTTGAAACTTCAGGGCAGAAACAGCACTATAATAAGCAATTATGATTATATTCAGGGGTTCATATTAAAGCTTCAACTTTGGAATCAAAAAGTGTCTTCTGAAAATGTGATATCTTTCTCTCAGTTGTTCGAAGCAATTAAAAATAACATACTGGACGCAAATTTAAAACTGACATAAAACTCATTTGCAAGCGCTGGAAGACGAATTTCGCCGATACTATCGAGACATCAATTCAGAGTCACCAATATGGCACATGACAAGAAATCCATTTGTTGTCAATGTGTTACAATTACTAGAAGAAGTTCAGGAAGAATTTCTAGAAATGAAGGCTGATTCGTCCATGAAAGATGACTTCCATCTCTTGACATTGGAGAAATTTTGGATCAAAAGATTTCCTGTTAATTCGAAACTTGCCTCTCTTGCTTTACGAATACTAGTTCCTTTTTCTTCAACTTACTTATGTGAGACAGACTTTTCTGCTCTAGTTTTAATTAAAACTAAACAGCGAAATCGTCTTGATGTCGATAGCGACCTGATGATAGCTCTGGCAAAAACAGAACCTAGAATCAACCAACTGGTACAGAACATGCAATCTCAAGTGTCTCATTAGTACCTACTCTTATTTTATTAAATTTTTCCGATAAAAAACATTTATTAGTATATTTAAACTTAGTTTGTTTATTAGAATTAAAATAAAAATCTTTTAAGTACCTATATAATGTGCGTTTTTTTTGTATTTATTGAAAAAGTAAAGGGGGGGCATGAAAATATAATTTATAGTCCGGGGAGCCTTAACAAAAAAAAGGTTGGGAAACCCTGATATAGACCCATAAGTTTACTTCCACTACTTTCAAAGGTGTTGGAAAAAATTCTGTTGAAGAAACTTCATCCTCTGTTTGTTGAAAGCAAAACCATACACAAAGACACTCGACCATAGAGCAAGTGCATAGAATAGGGAAGATGCATAAATTTTTTTTATAGCGTAGTTGGATCAAAAATAACTAAATATACTAATTAATGCTATTTAATTTATTTATTTTCGTTTTGATAATAATTTAAAAAATATTTAAAAATCCGTCAATTTGAATTGAAGGAAACGACCGCGCAAGTTGCCATTTGCTTGTGACGTCATACGGCACAATTTTACTTTCATTTATATTATTGTTCTGTGGTTTTGTGCTTTGAAAGTTGAAGTTTGTTAGTGTTAAAAGCTGTTATTATCATGGAAACCAACAAGAAGACGAGCTATAACAGCCACGAGTAGAGTAAACAAGAAAGCGGGGTTATTGTTATTGTGCCGTGTGACGTCAAACTAATGGCGTTGCGTTTAAGGTCACATGATTTATTTTAAATTATCATTGAATTTTAAAATGGATTATTTATAACAAAATACAATAAATAGAAGTTAATTTTGCTGATTTGATATTTAATATATAGGATTAATCGGATAATACTGTTTTGACTAAATTTTTTTATTCATGCATGTTCCCTATTGCAACTAAAATAAGATCGGATCTAGAATCCAAAAGATACTGCTCTTCAGCCTTCTTGGACGTCTCGCAAGACTTTGACAAGGTTTGGCACGATGGTCTGCTGTATAAAATTAAAAGGAGCTTATCATACACCTTTTATACAGCGCCCTTATTATACCTTAGAGATCGGTGTTTCTTTGTCAAGCATCAAGATGCCACGTCAGAATTATATCCCATCAAATCAGGCGTACCGCAGGAGAGTGTTCTGAGGCCACTGTTAGACCTCAGGGGTCAGTGTTAGGCAGCAGATATAGCAACCGATGACAACACCACGCTAGCAACTTACGCCGATGACACTGTCACAATGCCATCCAATGGCAGGTGTGACCTCACAAGTGTTACAAGTCAATTCTTCTTCTTCTACTTTTATTAAGAAGTCTCCCTCTTAATATAGGTCCAGGACCTGTTCTTTACCAATTTTTGTAATTAGTTCTGTGAGCATTTTTGATTTTTACATCTCAGGTACCTAGCTTGCTAGGCTTGCCATTCGATGTGCCTGCACCCTGTTTTTATTGTTATGATGGAAAATCATTAACACAGGGGGACCGTCGGCTTTACATGCCCTCCGAAAGCACGGAAGACGGTCAAGAAATTTTAAATTGTACCCGGAGTCGAACCGGGGAGCCCTACGTTAGCAGTTGATCGCGTTAACTATCAGGCCATGACTGTCGTCCACAAGTTAATTATTCCAATTATTCTCTTACTCAATTATTACAATAACAATTCGCGTCTATCCTTGGATGTTATTGACAATATTGGATTATGATAACTGAAAGAAGTAATATCATTCTTGGTGTCAATACTGTCGATATTTCGAGTGAAAATGGCATCTATACATGATCCCTTGATACGATGATCTATTGATACACCATATATGGACATATACATGTCGATTTTTGGTGTCGATTTTTGCGAGGTAACGATTGTAAAAATATGTTCCATGTTAAAAATTATCAACTAAATGGAATCAATTATAATGAAATCGATAATCAGGTAAGTTTTATTAAAGAGTAATTCATATAATATGTATTCTACCTATTGGGGGTAGTTCTTAATTTGGCCATTTCCGAATTTTAGTTAAAATGTATCGAAAAAATTTAAAACATGTGGTGAAAACTTCAAATTCCTTTCCTTGTTCTAAATATTTCTCTAAAGTGTTCGAATTTTCCCATTGGAATAACGTCACAAAAAAATTGGCTAAACTACCGTAAGATATATTGGCTTATGGGCCGTAATACACACTTAAAAATGGAAAATAAACTCCTCTTGTTCAAGGAAATTTTGAAACCCAAAATGAAACCCAGCTGGACCTATCGAATTCAACTTTGAGGCTGCATCAACGACAAAAATAGAAATACAAAACATAGCGCAAAATCCAGCGGTTTCAATCTAAAGTCTTGCGGGAAACTTGTAACCTACCGTGGTACATTAAGAATCATTCCGTCCACAAGGATCTACAAGTCGATACCGTCACGAAAGAGAACGCCACCCTGAGTACAAGGTATCAAGATTGACTAGATGAGCACCCAAACACTCTTGCCAGAAATCTTCTTATGCCTCCTGTTTCGAGAAGACTACACAGATATGATCCCCTGGATCTCCGATAGAGGAATTAAGTGGTGGTGTTAAAACAAATTAAATATCGAAATTGTCTTAAATCATAAATATCAATCCCAAATATGGGTTCTCTTCCGTGTGTATTCAGTTTTATAGTTATTTTTGTATAAGCTGTTGATGTTTCTAATCAAATGTGTGTGATATCCTCGATTTTTCATTATAAGTACTCCATAATTTATGTCTGCTCACTTTGTCAAACGTCTTTTCAAAATCAACGAACCCAATGTGAGTCTGAAGATTAAACTCTCTTCGCTATTTAATAGTACCTGAGTCATCTTGCGGAACATTTGTATGGGTGCGGAAAAAACAGAGGGGGAGAGTGCTAAAACAATTGAATTTCGGTAACCTATTACTGACTAGGAGGCGGATTGTTTAGCTAACCTACTCATCAGTAGAGGCTCGTGGTTTATTCTAATGAGGGGGGGGGTTACATTATAATGATTGCCTCCGTTATGAATTATAGCCTTCTGGTGAAGATTTTGAAATATATTTTTTGCCATTCCGGAGGTAAAGTACTCACTTTTTACCCCGGTTTGCGGGTGTAAAGGGGCACTTTTTTACCCTGCGGGAGTAAAGTTACAAAATAGGGGGGGGGGCGGGAGTAAAGTTAAAAAATATGGGGGGAGCGGGAGAAAAAGTCACCAGATGACTGATAAAAAAGTCACTAGACACCACGTGGCGACGTTTTTAAAAATGTCGCCACGTGGTGAGATGTTAGGACGCGCGATTTTTTCATATAATGAAATAAATAAATAGTAATAATAAAAATAGTAATAATAAAAAGTACTTACTTTAGCTACCAAATAATTCTCACAAGGTGCCGTTTTTAAAAATGTCGCCACGTTGTCAGATGTTAGGACGCGCGATTTTTTCGCCACATTTCCTTCGTTTTTTCGCTTCATAAAAGCGGATAACTTGTGGAAATTGCCGATGTCAATGTTGTTTTCTATTTTAGTCACGGCCTTGATCATGGAATAGTGCGACCACATGGTCGACGACTTCAACGTTTTAGCCTTTTCGTAAAAAAATGCCAAAAACACGTCTTCAGTAAAACAATCTGCCAATTCTTTGTTCTTGCACCACTGCACAAAAGCGTCTTGCTGTTCCCAAAGCACAAATGTAAATGAACCATTGATAGAATCAGGGGTGCCAACTGCTATTTCCTAGTACTTTTTGGTAGTAGTTGGTAATATTACTAGATACTACCGACCACGTGCATTATTAAAAAAATGCGTTAAATTTTTGCTTTAAGTTTCTAAATTGGTAAAGTTTCTACTGTACCTCCCGGAATTGCAAAAAACAGTATATGCACGACGGGAGTAAAGTGACTTTTGGCCCATGGGCAATTGTTTCACTCGGCTGGCGTCTCGTGTAAACAATCCTTTGCCCTCGGGCCAAAAATATGTCACTTTGCTCCCTTGGTGCATAATCTACTATTATAGGTACAGTTTAAGAGGCTAATTCCCCTGTAATTGTGGCATTGGTTCGAACACCCTTTTGATATATTAGTTGGATGATACTGATTTCCAATTCCGAGGCATCTGCGTCTATTTCCAACACATCATGTTAATGAAATGTAAGGATTTAAGTTTGAAAAAATTCCTGCATATTCAGCTCTGGGTTGATTTCATCTATACTTATGACTTTCCTATTTTTTGTGGATTTCAGCGTTTCTTCTAATTTTTCTGTTGTGATAGGATCTATCGAGGTGTTGTTAGATGAGGTTTGTGTTATATTTGGGCTTTGCTTGGCATCCCATAGTTTTCGATAGTGGGTTAGACACTTAACGTCTGTTATATTATTTATTTGGTCCATGTCCTTTTCGATTTTATTTCATTGCTTTATACGCACATTGTTGTCGTCAGTTATTTTATCCGTTTCTACATACAGGTACTTCCCAGTTATCCAGATATTTTGTCAAAAACGACCGTACATATGAAAAGGAAGCCCCAATAACGCCGAAACGCATCGCCGATAAGGATCTTGTTTTTATATGCGATCAAGTGCAACCTCTTCTTTGTAATCTTTTAAATTAATATTAAATAGTAGTTTAATTTCATAAAAATAAAATTATTAATGAAACAATAATATTAAATTCTTTGACAATAACTTTATTGAAAATTATAATAATATACAGGTACCTATTGACTTAAATAAATACTTAAGCTATAAATTAATCTACTCTTTTATCACTTATGGCTGTTTAACTTAATTGTAGAATTATGAATTAACACTGGTTTGCTGAAAAATAGCATATAAAAAGAAATATTAATTTAATGACCAAGTCTTAGAGTAAATGAACGGGTTTCTTAATAAATGCTAGTGTATGTAGTTTATAATTTTATGATTAACTATTATGCAAATACTACAAAATAATGGAAATGTCTGTCTGAAAGTGTTAGGTAAACTGAAAAGTATCTTTTTAAATATTAATATTCCAGTGTATATTTTATTTTAATATTATAATATTTTTCCGATTTCCTCAATTGTTTCAATTTAATTTGAAAAAAATGTTGAACGAAAATACTGAAAACAAAAGGTTAAATTTTTCCGAAATGTTAATAATTTAATATAATATTTGAAAATTATTACAATATTAAAAACTTTCCAATATTTGAATAATTACAATAATAATTCTAAACGTTAACTTATTTATATTTTTTGTGATCATGACGATACGATTCAAGTATGTTTGAAGTAGTTGTTTTAATTTTTATAAAAATAAATATTTTTACGAATACCTTTACCTACCAAAACCGTGTCCAATCAGACTCCATATGAACTAAGCGTAATAAATATTACCTATATTTACATATACTGTACAAACTATTGTAAATTTAATGTGCTAATTTATTTTCTAATCATTTCAAATGCAAGTAAATTCATTTTGAGCACATTTAAAATTTACAAATAATATAATATATCTACCTCACAAAGTATGATCAAAAAGTTATCAGTCCAGTTATGTATTTTTAACGTTTTATTACATTTTTGCTTAAACCTAAATTGAGCATCAATATGCAATTCCGAATATATTTTTAATAAATAACGTAAATATTTAAAAATATTTTCGATCGAAAAAGAAAATTTTCAATTTTTGCAATTTTTAAATTTGATCATATTTTGTGAAATATTAAAAATGTAATTGATGTGTTGCACATTCTCTACAGAACACTACAATAATTATTATTAAAAAAGCGAACATATTGGTGTTTGTTTGTAATGATGATTAATCATTTGAGCCTTATTTTTAATAATATCGACCTTAAAATATAATTGATCATTTTTGGTTTCAAGTCTTCGTAGTTTTATAGCCAATATATTAATCGATGAATAAATTAATTAATCAATAAGGGCTAATCGTTGAAAACAGACCGACAATAATTATTGAAAATGATACGTCGTCGTTTTATAATTTATGAGCATGAAAATAAATAAATAAATTAATAAATAAATATATAAAGGAATAAACACAATAAACAAAAAATGGATAATTTTTTAACTGAATTTTTTTTTTCTAAAATTTATACTCGACTGTTCTGTTATAACGCTCAGTATCAAGTTATAATATAATTTTGTTATTAATCTTTTAACAACTATTTGAAACATCTCGGATATTACGAGCAAAAAATACTTTTACTAGAATTTTTCTTGTCTGGAATTGAACACTGTTTAAAGTTTGGATTAGTATTTTTACCTCCTGAAAACGGTCTTAATTTAACACATAAAATTGTCGACATGAGGCAAGAGCCTAGTAAAATAACAAGTAATATAACCAGAGTCGTTGTAAATCCTGTTGTAGTCATACAGATTAGAGATGGATTCTCTTCTTTAGCGGGATACACTATTGTGGTTGCTAACGAGTTATTTCCGTTATCGTCTAACGAAAATGTTAAATCGCCAGTGGATACAACTCTTATTATTCGATTGACGCCAACTTCTTTTTCGGGATCAGTACGTACTGCTCTTTTAAGTCTGCGTTCATCTCGTGGCCTATTATCCCGTGGAGCATAAGTTTCCAATTGAAGTGGTAGGTTTTGTGGTGGCCCATAAACTGTATCTGAATTGTGCGATGACACGCCTAATAAATTACTATGTAATGCATGTAAAGCACTACCATCAGAGCATTGATCTGGACATTGATATCTACAAATTTGTATGGTGCATTGAAAATGAACCTCCATAGAATCTGGAAATTTAAATGCTTGGAAGTGAGCATACGAGAGTACGGTTGCGCTCGATCCGAAGTTTCTAATTTTTGTAAATCTTGACATTAATTTTGGTCTAGTAACACATCCTTTTGAATCTACGAGTTGAATTGGCGCTCTTTTACCATCATGTGCTACACAATTTCTAACTAACATATCAAATTTGACATCGTCATCTTTAATTGCTAAAACCATCGTCATAGTTTGACCAATTTTAACAAGTCCAGATACTTCAGAAGCCCATGGACCTCTTCCAACTTGAATTTGCATCCAACATCCTACGTTATCACCGGCAAAGTCGGTTCTAACAACATCTAACATATCAACTGGGAATGGTCTGAACGTAACAGATTTTTCATATTGGTCATGCCAGGTACATCTTAATTTTCTAGCTTGATCCCATACTTCTTGAACTTGTGGATCATATTGTATAACGATTATATTTTCGAAAAATGTTCCGGAACCTGATTCAGCACCATAACCATACAGCCCATTTTCGGTATTTCCTGATGTTCCACATGCATGAATACCAATGTCGAAATGTGCCGATGTACGACCTAATCCAGCAGGTAGATGTACGCAATGGACGTTACTGTAATGGCCCTTACTGAACACAATTCCATAAAATGGTTTGTCAAATCCAATATAGACTTTCATTGAATTCTTTTCACATTTTACATCCAATGATATTATTTTGGGCATTTCAGGAATTGGAGCTGGCCAAGTTTCTCCCCCAGCTGTTCCATATTTTTCCATTGCTTGCGTTTTAGATTGTGGAGGTGGCGGTGGTGGTCCATTGTAAGAATTATGGTCATAAACGAGAGGTTTACCATGATTGACACTACCAAACTGTTTTCCACCACCAGGATGTGGTGGAGTTAAACCAGCGTGAGCCGATCCAATTCTTGCATTATTGGATACCGGACCAACTCGTGATGGCAAATTGTAAAGTAGGTTTTTAGAAGACGAACCATTATCATTTGATTTTGTATCTAATTGATTTGTTTTTGTTTCGTCGTCGCTTCTATCAATGCCGCTTTGTTTACTTAATTCTTCCGAATTAACTAAGTTGTCTGATCCACTAACTTCTTCTCCTTCGATTAAATGTGCCAGCTGTAAATAGAAAATTTGATCAAAATATTGTTATTTTATTGCAGTTCAAAATAGAAATTTAAAAACTATAAGCAACGTTTTTTTAATGGAATTTTTCCTTATTCTAACCAACGATCTTTGTAATCAGATAAGAAGTAATAGATTACAACAAAAATTTATAGTAATTTAAACTTGAAAAATAGAATAGTAAGTTAATTAAACGTGAATTTTATTTTTAAAGTTTAATTTATTATTAATTCTCAATAGTTAAAAACTCAAATACTTAACAAAAATTTATTATAGACAAACTTAAAAACTCTTTTGCAAATAGAGTCATCCACTTCGGCAGATGATTGTTACTATAATGTGTAACCTAAAATAAAATGCCATTTACCAATTCATTTAAATAATTATGCGTTATTTGTATATTTATTACATAATTACATAGTTAGAAAATTTAAGAAAAAAAATCAATTTTTTTCCAGATTTAAATCGTGACATATTTTATGAATTTTTAAAAGCAATTCGTAATTATTAAGCTTATAAATTAGACACGTTCAATCGATTTGTACGAAAATATAAAAATAGACATACTAAATGAGAATGCTGGAAGTTAAATCGACAGCATTTCTTTTCAAAGATGCGCATCTACTTTAAACTGGTAATTATTTAAGTATAATAACAGTGATTAGAATTAATGTTAAATGCTTTCTCTAAAAAAATAGGTTTTCATGAACTAACTGTTCACAAGGACAGGTCAATCGGTTGGTTTTTACTGATAGACCAATATTCACGTTCAAATTGACACACCTAAAAATTAATGAATATGGAACACTTGCAGTAATTTTTAATAGAAAAACTACTGTGTGAAAAAAATTGTAGCCTGAGCTTTTATTACTCTGATAATTAAAGATAAAGAGGACGGATACATTGTTTCATGCTGTATCTAAATCTTAGCTTATTAGATAATGCAGATTCAATAATTAATTGAAATTATGATAATCTAAGACCAGAAGAAAATTGATAATCATTCTATAGATTGTGACTTGGGGTAGATAAAATTTTGAATTAAGGAAGTTTATAGAAATATTAAAAAAAGTGATTGGTACATGTTTAATTTAGAGCATGGTGCCTTGAGGCAAGCCCAGACTAATAACGGTTTATTGACCGTCCACCTGAAGCTACTACTGACCCACATACGAAGAATATTATGAAGATACTATTACCGCATCACTAATCAAACCATATATCGACCGATTAAGAAGAATACATATTTTTTTAAATATATATTTTTCTAATGAGGAAAATACGTAAATTTGAAAATTAATATGCAATTTGGATAAATATATTTTTTCATGTATTTTGTTAAGTTTGATTTTTAATAACGATTTCAATTATCTATTCTATAAAAAGGGCAAATTACAAATATAATTTCTAACAAAACACAAACAATCAATATTAATAATATAGAAAATAATATTAGCATAATGTATTACATATACATATCCTGTACATGTCAGGTGTAGAGAAAACAATACTAAACTGTCATTAACATTAATTATTTAAAAAAATACTTTCAATTATGTTTTATAATTTATACCAGCCATGTCAAACACGTAGCCCGCAAGCCGGGAAGTTGCGACCCGCCGGCGCGGCGTGCCGGCCCTTACGAACAGTATTTATATTTTAATTTAAAAAATCAGAAAACATTATTTTAATATATTTTTACTGAACTTTTAAGCAGTGCATTTCAGTTTCACAAAAAAGCCGGAAATTTTACAGACATCAAGTAGGTATGTACGATATCATTAGGAAAAGCAATCATCGGAAGGTGAGTCTTTTATTGTTATTAATTTATTATTATTATTCAATAATATTCATTATTAATTTAGAAAGTATTTATTACACAAATAAAAAGTTTAATATCGGTCAGTACGTATATAAGAATGAAGTGATGCGCTCTTTTTTAAGATAGTTGTAAATTTATATTAACGTGATGTTATTTTATGAATAAATAGTTTTCAGAATACGAAAATGTACTTATGAAAATATACAGCATACAGCCGTCGAGCTATTACAAAATTTTTGATTGTATTGTACTTTTAAAAAAGCTCAGAAACAACATCGTAAATAATCGACTAATACCTATATTATGTTGATGTACAAACTGAAAACAAATGGTTTTTGAAAAACTAATACATCGAAAATGGAAATGAAATTATTTTCCTCTAATAAGGAAATTTTTCTCGATTTGAAGTGAAATTCCATACGAAAATCTATGAAAATCTAGAGGTTAAGTGAATTTGAAATTTCCGGAAATTTCATTGGTGATGGTCTCAAACCATATCTGATATTCAAATTAAGAAGTATAAAAGCTAGCATACAAAACATCTGAACTTTTTGATGTATTAATTTTTATCTAAACTTTCATACAAGATATAATTCGAAATTGTAACACTTTTTTCTAACTCTTCATTTTAACTTAATTTACTAGAGCGTTTCAATGAAAATGAGATAATCGGTATTTAATATTTGTGCAGATCCGTCTTTATAGGCTAACGCGAGCCCGGACACAATTATGTAGATACCACAATAATACAGCTAAATGGTATCTAAAGAACTGTTTTTATTGAATGGTGCTTTAAAATAAACCTCATTTATTTTATCTCATTTCATATCATAACGGAATCGAATTATATCAACAAATATTTAATGTTAAGAAAATACGGACCTATTGTAATAAATTCCACAATGGTGAGAAAATTTGTATTTAGCAGGTTGCTTGTTCAAAAAAACGTAATAAGTAGTTCATATTGTACTATAGTGACCATACAGACGTTCAGAAATATAAACGATTTCTGAACAAAATTTTAATAACGCTTTTAAAATTATTGATTGATGAAATATATTTATACAATATTATTTAAAACTTAAAAAACACAATAAATATGGTTAATCGAGGGCAATATTGAAGGGCACTAATAGCTTTGTAGTTTATGTAGCTTTTGTGGTTTATATGTGTTCATTGTGATTTCCATTTACTTTCAATTTCATTTCATCATGATTGGATATTTATAGATCATGATTGCAATTTTGATCAAATTATGGTTAAAATCATTTTAGAAAACCCATTTATAAAATTTATCATCCATATACCAGTGGCGTACCTAGGGGGGGGCGGGGGGGGCGGTCCGCCCCGGGCCCCTTTACTAAGGGGGCCCCACCCAAAAATAAATAATTCCATGTTTCTCAAGTGAGCGAGCTCATTCGTGGCTCAGTCGTTCAGAGAGCGTCGGTTTCGGAGCTGCGTTGCGTCGTGCTGAACGTCGTAGATTCAATTGTTCGAATTCGGGCTCTTACGATAAAACTTTTTATCAGTTTAACATTTTTAACAGTAATGATAATTGATGACCTCGGACTGCACGAGTTTGTTCCCTTATTCTATCTATTATTTCTCTGCACAGGGCAATAGCTTATGGAAGACGGTTAGATTAAGGCAAAAAAAGGCTAGCCACATTAAAATGTTTTTTTTTTTTAGGGTGAGGGGGGCCTCCAAAATAAATCCGCCCCGGGCCCCAAGTGGTCTAGGTACGCCACTGCATATACTTATATTCGGTTTTCATGAACGTCGTACTTCCTTATTATTTATGTATAAAATTGGTGTCAATCGTTTGAGGTTCATTTGAGTTCCAATGAGCTCCTAAGTAATCCCTTCGTTTGAGCTTGAAAGGTTTTTAATAAAAATTTAATTCTTTAGCTTTAGAACAATTTTAGAAAGTGATTTTTATAATACCATTTATATCAATCGATCGAAAATCGTTTAAGCTTCAATGAGCTTTCTATTCCCATCGTTTGAATCTCAAAGGTAAATAGTTAGCGTTTACAATATTTTGAAAACATCGCTCCGAACAAGTAGCGCGTAGAATTTTAGTGTTGCTGAAAATAATTAAAATAGTTTTTAGTTTTTAATATTAATACATTATTTGCATATCCATAGCACTGGCATGAATTATTCGCAAAAGTGTTTTAGTCGCGAATTTCTAAATTTTTTAATTAAATTAACTCGCAATGAACCACTAACACTTTCTGCGATTTACTGCCCGCCAAAATACACTGTGAAAGCGGAAAAATCATCTGAAGAAAAAATTTATCAGCCTTTTACCAATCAAATCCAAAACTTTTGAAAAACTATGCTTAAAGAGATTATATCTATACTTATTGCAAGAAGACTTCATTCGAAAACATCAATTTGGCTTCTGAATGCATCACGCCACCATCGAGCAAGTGCATCGACTTACACAACTAATAAACCAAGACCTGGAAGAGAAACGATACCGATGAATTGCATATCTGGATGTGATGCAGGCATTCGATAAAGTTTGGCATGCTTGATTACTGTATAAAATTAAAAACAAACTACCACATTTCTTTTGGAAAATTGTAAAATCAATCGATCTAATAGAGTATTTCATACAGCGGTCATCGCATCTCATTCTAATCCAATTAAAGCTTCGGAAAACTTACAAGACCACCTTAATAAATCAAAGCAAATATATTCATTCACGTTACCTATACAATGAAAAAGGATACTTGTCCACCTTCTTCTTCTTCTTCGTGTGCCATATCCGGTCTCCCGGACGTTGGCGACCTCTTTCCTATGCATGTGTTATGCGTTTGAAGTATTAGCACACACATAGGGGACCTACTGCTTAACGCGGGCTCTGAACTGCGGGAAGTGTATACACTTCATCTCCAGAGAGTCTGTACCAGGCAGATTACACCTCGGTGGTTTGCCATTACCTTCCGAGGGGAGACGGTCAGAATAAAGTTTTTACTGAGCCCGGAGTCGAACCAGGCATTCCGCATTAGCAGCAACGCACATAACCGCTTCAGCTAACGGCCGTCTCTCGTCCACCAGTATAATTAAACGACCACATTATCCCACAAGTCGAGGTCGCTGAATACCTGGGTATGCACCTGAATAGGCGACTCACATGGAAGCAACACATTTTGGAGCCTAAGAAAGCAACTTGGTTAGAAATTCAGGAAACTGTTCTTGTTAATAGGAAGTAAATAGATATAAACACTAGAAAATAAGCTACTAATCTGTAAGACTATGATGCTGAAACATATCTGAACTTATGGAGTGCAGCTCTGGGGAACAGTAAATAACTCAAATATTGAAGAATTGGAATACTTTCAGTTCAAAATAATAAGAACTATCATTAATGCGCCATTATACAGGGTGTTGAATGAGTTAACCGTTCATAGGATATTTACATGTAAAAACTTATTTATGCAAATTCCTGCTTCCCTAATTATTTTAGAAAAAAAATGAAAGACACAAAAATCATGCAGAAAAATAAACTACAAATGATAAAAGAATTATTTTCATCTAGCTTTTACTTAAAGTGGCAAAAAATGCTTTTGAAATTGTTCAAATTTTCATTTATCAGACTAGCCATGAAAGTTTCCAAGGTAATTATTTTTGATAAGTATTAAAAAACAATTGCACTTTGTTTACAGTTTTGCACTTTATTAAATTTTAATTTCATAAAATGGAAGCAAAGTACACAATTAGTGAAAAAAATCAATTTTTAAAACTATATTACTCTGGAAACAGTATACGTATGGTACGAGATCTCTTTGCTGGTTTATACCCAGAAAGACCAATCCCTACTTATTCGACAATTAAAAATGTAATTGATAATCAAAATCAATATGGATCTGTATTTAAGCCGTCATGCAAGACCTGCAGAAATAAAAAATAAATTTAGAAGAAATCAATATTGGTGAAGCTCCAGGTACCGATATCGAAACAAATGTAATTGCTGCCGTAGTGAATAATCCTTGTATCAGTACAAGAACAATTGGTGCGGAGTTAAATATTCATCACACTACGGCGTTCAAAATTATAAAAAAACATAAATTTATATCTTATAAGTTCCAAAACCATCAAGAAATTTTTGAAGAGGATATGTACAAAAGAATGATTTTCTGTGAAAGCATTATCGAAAAGGCCAATTTGGATAGAAATTTTATTAAAAATATTTGTTTTACCGATGAGACAACGTTTAGTATTAACGGGGAACCAAATGTTCAAAATTATCGGTTTTGGTCCACCGAAAATCCTCATTTAATGATCAACAATCGTTCACAGTATCGCCAAACTGTAAATGTTTGGGCAGGGATATTAGGAGCAAACATCATCGGACCATTTTTTATTGATGGAAATTTGAATGGACCAAAATATCTAGAAATGTTACAAAACGAAATTGGACCGGCAATTGATATTGTGGCAGGAGAAAATAACGTAATCTACTATTAACAAGACGGATGTCCGGCACATTATACTAGAGATGTAACCAATTATTTAAATGAATGTTATCCCAATTCTTGGATAGGACGCAATGGACCAATAAACTGGCCAGCTCGGTTACCAGACTTGGCTCCAAATGACTTTTTTTTGTGGGGTCATTTAAAATCTAAAATTTATGGTGAACGATACCAAAGTATTGATTCATTAAAAAATAAAATTGTGGAGGAGTGTGGCAATATTACCGAAAGACAACTTGCGAATGTACGATGTAACTTTTATGATAGACTTGGTTTTTGTTTAGCTGAATATGGGAACCTGTTTGAACATTTGCTGTAAATTTAATTATTTCTTAATGTTTGTAATTGTTTATTATTAATAATTTATGTAATAAATAAATTAAATTGAATTTATTTCATGGCTAGTCTGATAAATGAAAATTTGAACAATTTCAAAAGCATTTTTTGCCACTTTAAGTAAAAGCTAGATGAAAATAATTCTTTTATCATTTGTAATTTATTTTTCTGCATGATTTTTGTGTCTTTCATTTTTTTTCTAAAATAATTAGGGAAGCAGGAATTTGCATAAATAAGTTTTTACATGTAAATATCCTATGAACGGCTAACTCATTCAACACCCGGTATGTACCAAACGACATATTCGAAGTGATCTGAAGATAAACAATGTCAAAAATGAAATTGCAAATTACAGCAAGAAATACCAAGAAAGATTTAGTGTGCATCCCAAACAATTTAGCAGTAAGCTAAATGTTCACTAATGTTTGTTCACTAAAGCAAGTAAACAAACAAGAAGATTAAAATGATACGAGCCGCTCGAACTAATAAAAAAGATCCAGTCCTAATTTACATCGTGGAATGGTATGCTAATGGTTTAGTGTAGAGTAAAAACCAAAAAGTGTTCTAATGGGTTTATTTCCTTCAGGTTCACTTTTATGTAAGTGCCAAAACAATTAGGCTTTTGGGCAATTAGATTACTGAAAAGAACATTCAGAATTATTATTGTAATCACATACATAAGGAACCTACAGTTTAAGGTGAGTTATGACCTCTTTCTCTCCAAGTACTCTCAGGTTAAGGGAACCTAGATTTATTTAATGTTACCTCAATACATCTAAATGTTACGGAAAGGTTTTGCTTCGGATGAAAAAAAATCATCTTAGGTCAGACTCTAAATAGTCTTAGGTCAGACTGTACAATTCCAAGAAAAGACACTGAACCGGTCTAGTACAATTGGGCGCGATTGATTGGACCAGGTGACAATCGGGCGCGATGACAATCCGGCGCGGTGACAATTGGACCCGACGACTTTTGGGCGCGAATACAATTGGGTGCGAGGGAAGATTTATCCATTATTAATAACGAGAGGTTGGACCTCTTCCGTTATTTTGGGGAAGGGGTTTATCCCGGTTTCTACGAGGGGCAGGTCCGTCCCTGGAATAGAAGGAGGGCTTGCCTCGTCCGTTATTTCAAGGGGGGAATCTTTCCTATTTACTGATTGGCCCTCTGGCTCGTTTGGGCTCGTTGAATTCATGTCATGGAGGGGGTTCTCCCTTATTCAAGACTGGCTCCCGGATGGTTGCCGTTACTTTGGGGGTTGCCTCCATCAGTGACTTGCTTTCAACTATTTTTACAACTATTTCTAATAACTTGATGAAGTACTTACTATATCTAGTGTACTGTTTGCCCTCTGGCTCTTTTGGGTTGGTTGAGGTCACGTTTCTGTTGTTGGGCTTTCCCTTATCCAAAACTAGCTCCTGAGTGGTCACCGATATTTTTGAAGGAAACCTGAACTGAAACTTGGTTTCAAATCCCATTACTTGCCTTATCATAATCTTTGCATACCATCTGGATCCTTCGTTAAAGCTTTTGGTAAACTCATTGTTGAATTCCCCCTCGGGGGTAAGGTAGTAGAGCGGATTCACTGTAGATAAGAAAGCTCCCCCCCTGAAATAACGGACGAGTCAAGCCCTCCTTCTATTCCAGGGACGGATCTGCCCCTTGCAGAAACCGAGATAAACCCCGTCCCCAAATTAACGGAGGAGGTCCAATCTCTCGTTATTAATAAAGGATAAATCTTCCTTCGCGCCCAATTGTATTCGCGCCCAATAGTCGTCGCGTCCAATTGACACCGCGCCGAATTGTCATCGCACCCGATTGTCACCGCGTCCAATCGATCGCGCCCAATACATTGCGCCTAATTGTCGGTTACCGACACTGAACTACGTATATGAACTAAAACTCCAATAAAAAATGTAAAGTTGCCGATCAACCGTAAATAGTGAAAATTCGTATTCAGGAATCGTAAAAATAGTGACCAATCGTCCGTAAAATTGAATTTCGTGAAGCATTATTACGATATGAAAACCCATTTCGCCATGCAATCGAAGAAGCTAGTTAATTGAGTTATTAATAGAAGTTAAATAGTAATTTGATTACATATTAGGGCAATACTTAACTTCAAACCGATCTAGGCTATAATATTTAAAAATGACACCCTGCAAAAAAAAATCATCCAATAGGGAGGTAATAGGCCATAAAATAAATCTTCCAGTAGTTTGAGTTACTAGCTTCTACGAATGTACAATAGCATTACACCTGCGGATTTTGTGATGTTAAATAATTTTATTGTTATTTCAGGTTCACCTTTTTGCGAAGCTCTGGAAGAGACATCAAAAATAAAATAATATTTATTTCCAAAATTCCGAGTTATGTAAATGTTTATTTTTTAAGTTTAAATTATATCATTAGATATAATAATCCTGATTCGAATTTATAAATAATTTTATATTTGTCAAAGTATTTTGTTTAAAATTAAAGGTTATTTTTATTTTATTTTTAATTATTTTGTAATAAGGGTACCTAATTCCATATCAAATCAACCAACGTATTTTTATGTTTCTCAAATTTGGCATACTTCTAAGTTATATACGGTTATATCAAACAAGCGGACCCGTATTTTGTTATTTGGCCCTAAAGTGCCCCGTTTACATTGTACAACCCTCCCAATTAACTCAAATTTGACTTGTAAAGCTTGGATAAATTATTTCTACTGCCACTAAAGAAACACGATTTTTTTTATGAAATGCAGATATTGAATAGGTTTTCAATATTTTTTGGATGAAAAAGTTTTTGTGTGTAAATAATTAAGGTCACAAAATGGGGGGCCTGATTGAATTTTAACTTTGAGTACTCATCCCCCAAAAAGAAATGATTCAAAATTTTTTAAAAACAAAATATCTATATTATACATTTGGCTACTTGCATGCCAAATTTTAGAGTGGGCACGCTTTTGGTTTAGGAGTAACATTGAAATGAATAATCGTGATCATACATCGAAACACTTCAGTGAATTAATATGTTTACATATTTATTACCAAACCAAAAGCGTGCCCAATCTAAAATTCGGTGTGCAAGTATCCAAAAGTATAATGTAGATAATATATTTTTTTGAGAATTTTAAATTACTCCATTTTTGGGGAAGGGGCACTCAAAGTTAAAATTTAATCAAGGCCCCCATTTTGTGACCTTAAGTATTTACACACGGAAACTCACTGAAAAGGCCTATTTAATATCTTCATTTAAAAAAAATCGTGTCTAAGTGTTACGGTTCGGTCAGTAGAAATAATTTACCGAAGCTCTACAATCCGAATTTGACTTATTCGGGTGGACTGTAGAATGTAAAAGGACCATTTTAGGGTCAAATAAAATGTACGGGTCCGTTTATGTGGCGTGAAAATTATTTCAAAATATTTGTTGATTTCATATGGAATGACCCATAAATAAGATAGAGAGTGTTGCTTATAGCTTTAAGTTATTTGAGTTCAGTTTAATAAATTGTAGGTACTTACCCCATGAAACAACAGGCCAGCTAGGAGAAAAGCATGCAACCGCATTTCCTTTGTAATGTCTTGGAAATTCTGAAATATACAACATCTTTAAAAAACGTTAACAATAATCTGTAATAAAGGAAATGCAATTGCAATTAGTTAGCTTTTTGTGTGTTAATGAATATGTGAAAATTATAATTATGAAATGATAATATTGAAGCTACATTCAAGAAATTTTATAAAAATGCTGTTTTTTGGCAAACTTATTTACATATAATACAAGAGCACCTAAGTTTAATTAAGTGGAGCAGTTTTCAAAAGAATCTGTAATAAATAATATTACCTTTGACTGTACCTCTTGAATGTTTTAACAAAATAATTCTTGATTGAATCATAAATCCTAAATTTAAACATTTGTTAAACATTTCTAAGTAATAATATAAATAATAAAATAGGTACATTATATTTAAAGATGTTTAATCATGTAAGACTACGAATGTATCGCGGAAGTGTCAGTATTTCTTAAGCTTAATCCGGTGAGAGAACAACTTTTTAAGGACTTAATTCATGGTAATCTCAATGTAATTAAAACATGTTTATATAAGTCACACGCCACGCCGTAGCCGGATAAAAATGAAACAAGTTGAACATTTTTTGGATAAGTTACTCTTGTAACTTATCTAACTTGTAAATTACTTCCATCATAAAATTCAACTTGATTCGTTGCGGGGAAGAGGGATTCGTTATGCTTATCCGTCTACGGTTTTGTTTTAAATTATCGAATTCACTGCGTTTTTATAACTGCGTTCTTACACTAAAACTTATTAAACTAATAAACTTGTAGAGTTGTAAACTTCCAATTTTGTACATTCTGTACTTCAAATGTAATATAAGTGAGCTCGTCAAGTCTGAGTAAAGAGTTTTCTCATAAAATCCACGGACATATTAACCTTATGCAACTTTTTACCGCCATTGACATTTTTTGATCGTATTTGTTCTTTGAGCTGTAACGTCATCGGCAATTTTTTTAAATAGCAATCATTATTTTTCTTCACGGATTTGGATAGAGCTCGTCGTTTTTCTGAGTACAAGAACGTTAAAAACGTACGACGTTCAATAGGAAAGTTCTCGAAATAATCAGTCCCAAAATTTTGAAAATGCACGTTAAAGTTATTCCAGCAGACAAATGATTTATCAGGGAGGCGCTGGAAAAACTAACAGTTTTGACAAACATTAAAATTTTAGAATTTTTCATAGAAAGTATGTGTTCTATTTTGTTAATTATTAATCACTTCCTTAATTTAATTATTTTAAATATACATCATTTGTACGGAAACCTATTTATATACAAAATTAATTTTATCAACTTGATAAATTTGATTATCTCTAAAACTATCCTCTTCGAAGTCATATGTTTTTGACATTTTTGTACTTAGAAAAATGTTCTCTGTCCAAATCAATCAAGAAAATGACAGGTTGCAATTTAAAATATTTTTGATGTCACAGTTCAAAAACGAAACAAGATTAAAAAATTTCATTAGTGAAAAAAAGTTACATTTTCAATAATAACGTTTTCGTATCCGAGCATTTCCTGAGAAAACCCTTCTAAAATTTTGTATTGAATTTGTTTCAAACTTGACTAGCTTATTGCATGCTTTATAAAACTGTAACATTGCGGGAAGCTTAATTTATTTAAAGTTTGATTGTAGACGCATCCATAGACCTAAACTAATGCACCTCGCAAACTCGGTAATTGCTGTGAGATAAATTATGGTATTAAATTTCATGTGAAGCTATACAATTATTCAAACCATAAATTGAGTTTGTGAACGCTTCGTTACTTCTTAGAAAAATGTAAAAGCAAATGGTAAACAGAATATATGCCACTAGGTAATATTTACCTCATACATTATGTTGTGGTGAAATTTACCTTATAAAGTGGGCCAATTCAAAAAATATAAAATCTAACTTAATGAATATCATACATTAATACAATTAACATATTATATTGAAGTTTTCGGTACAATTTCATTTTATGAAACTAAAATTCCTAAATTGTTTCTGTAATTTAGAAGTTGTAATATAGTGTACTCCATCATGAGGTTCAAATTTTTTTTTCAAGAACTTTTGCAATTTTTCATCATGTACTCGTTTTTGGTGCATCCCACCACAAAAAGTATAAGATAAGATTTAAAGTAACTAAAAATGTGCATTGAATTAAAAAAAATATTGTTCTATAAGTGCAGGTTACGATATTGTGATTTATCGTACGATTTTGTGTACAATTTCTCTTTCGACTTATCGTAAGATTTCTGAATTATAAATATCGATAAAGAAGATCTGAAATATTCGATCTTATACAAATCGTATACAAAATCGAATGAAAATAATACATATTATCCTAATCGTATGATTTCGTTTTGAGTTACCTTACGGCTTTATTTTCAAGTCATTTCGTATGACAAATCGTACAATGTAAACGTTGAAATTTTTGCTTTTGACAAATCATACATTAAATTGTACGATAACTCGTATAAAGTAAACTGAATTTGAGTAGTTTGAGAGAAAAAATTTTTTTTTATGAAAATTATGTCAACGGTTTTCCAATAGGGACGGGTCGATTTTGACGGTTCATGGCGGCCATGTTGTTTTATCTTTTGTTAATTTTTTTCTTTTTTAATTTTGAGTTACTAAAGACAAATCACCATAGTAAGTTACAACGTTGAGCAACACGTGCAAATGATAAAACTTTATTATCAAGATGGGTGTTCTCTTGTGGCAACGATACGCCCGTTGCGTCCATTGTACATGGTCGTCCTTCCAAGTCGACTATTCAACGTTTGGTGGCCAAATTCGAGTCGACCGGTTCACTGAACAATGAGCCAACACCCGTACGTCAACGAAACGCAAGATCTGTCGAAAACATCGCCACTGTCCGTGAGAGTGTGCAGGAGAACCCGAGGCAATCAATTCCGCGCCGCGCACAAGAACTCGGCCTTTCGCAGACATCAACTTGGTGAATTTGGATTATATGGATGGGAACGACATGTGGTTCCAACAGGACGGCGCTACGTGCCACACAGCTGATGCCACAATGGATATTCTGGACGAGAAATTTGAGGGAATGGTTATATCACGCAGGGGCGATGTGAACTGGCCACCGAGATCCTGCGATTTAACCCCGTTAGACTTTTTCTTGTGGAGTTTCCTTAAGTTGCAGGTCTATGCCAATTAGCCGCAAACGACAGGTGCCCTGAAAGTCAACATAACCCATGCCATCGGTCAAATTCAGCCTGATCTATGAGCCAAAGTAATCGAAAACTGGACCTCTCGGATGCGCGCCACCCAGCGAAGCCGCGGCGGTCATTTGAACGATGTGATATTCCACAAATAATGTCATTGTCAAAATCGACCCGTCCCTATTGGAAAACCCTACTTAAAATTAAGTTATCTCTAACTTTTTTTTATCACTTTTATTCGTAGGATTCTCAGGAAAACATACAATTTCTAAAATATGGAATTTAATAATCATTTTCAGCAAAAATTTAATGAAAATTTTGGTTTTTCAGAAAGCGAAACATCAAAACTATTGGAGTTACAACATGTAATTCTTTTTTTTTTATTGTAATTCTTTTAATTTACTTGGGATTTTATTCTCTATACTTTAATACGCAATTTGTACTTCAGTTCCACTGAAATTGAGCTATTTTCAGAATTGTAAAAAATAGCAGGATACTATGTTAAAAACGATTAACTTTGAAAGCTCCACAGATAGGGACGTATTAGGCCCACAAGATTTTTTATACGGTAATTTACAGATAATTGAGGCTAGTTTAACTCATCTGTGAATCTGTGAATCAATTTAGTGTCAGATGAGCAGGTAAACAAGTTTACATCAAAATCAAGGGACTACATGAGTTTATTTTTAAATTTTGCACACAATTTTACTTAGTTTAAAAATGTTTGAAATTAAAAACACAATTAATTGACTGTAGTAAAAATTTGAATTAGTAAATTACAAAGAAGGAAATGTCTTGCAATTATGGAAGGAAATAATATTGCAATTTCCCAAAATTGATTTATCGTTTCGAAAATAACTTTAATTAGGTTATAAATTCATGAATTGGCTGTTTCTTATGCAACCCATGCCCAGTACAGTTAGTATTACTAAAAGTAAACTAGATATATTTAGTTATGAATAAACAATAAAAAAGAAAATTTAGTAGCCCTTTAGTTTCCGAGATATAGTCCTTCTAAGGCCCAGTTGTTCAGTTTCGGGTTATCTTCTAACCTGGGTTATTTTCCATAGAAATGATTGTTTCAAGAATTGTTTCCATGGAAAATAATTAAGGTTAGAAGATAACCTAATACTGAACAACTGGGCCTAAGAGACCCGTTTTTTTAGAACGTTACCCAAAGAACGTAGTTTTCTTCAGATTTTGAAGGAACCTTTTTCCTGTTGAAAAAGTTTCTCAATATATAATCTCTAAATAATAGTGTAACCAAATGATTCCTTAAATCGCCACCTCGTGTGCTGACGTCGAAAATAAATTGATTCGGTGTTTAGTTTCATTCATCTATGGATAATTTGTGCGCCAGACAATTTTGGGCAAAAATCTAAAATAAATCTTTTGGGCCCCCTAAAAGAAATAATCTAGTTGCTGCTATGCTATTTATCTGACTTCCCCCTGTTATTTCCTACCATATCAGGCAAATGGGTAGAGCACGGATTTGCCAACCCGGAATTTCAAAATTACCTATAGAGATTCGGAAAGCTGACGGTTTATATAGTATAATAATAATTAAAAAAAAATATTTGCTGTAAATTCAGAAGTTTTTGAATAAATCGACTTTGAAGTTTGAAAATTTCCCATAAGACTAATCTATAAATGATGCGCACAAGGAATCTCGCACTCCATTCTATCCCCTCTTACACTTACGATGTTTCACAGCAAATCGTACGAGTAACATGTATGAAATTTTACAATTTTCACATTTTTTTCGATTTTTTTGGGGTGCTACGTTAAAGTTAACTGCTGTATACCTCGAAAATAATTTTAGAAGTTATATCCCGGTTTTCTAAGATCCTAGTTGGGGTGTATGGATCTTCCTCAAGGATGTTTTAGCTAAGCTCAGCGTTGTCAAAACCGCCCGGAGCGCCCGTAGCGAACGGAGCGGAGCGAAGGGTAGCGGAGGGTAGGTTTTTACAACGCAAAACACATGAGAGTAGAATTCGGGGGGATTCTACCACTAACTCAGCCACTCGAAAAATTTTTTCGAGTGCTACACACTAAAGAACAGGCTTATATCTGTCTATTAAAACAATAAAAAATGTGAATATGGTCAAAATAACAAAAATATCGACTTTTGAAAAGTACGGGGAATGTAACCTGATATGCCTCCGAACCGGGTCGATGCGACATCAGTCGCATTTTTCGAACTTCAAAGTGGATTTATTCAAAAACTTCTGAATTTACCGCAATTTTTATTTTGAATTATACTATACCATATAAACCGTCAGCTTTCCGAATCTCTATAGGTAATTTTGAAATTCCGGGTTGACAAATCCCTGCTCTACCCGAAAATTTTTATACAGTATGTAACTAAAAGCATTATAGGTACTCGATGTTTTCCACAGTATTTTCGTATTTGGTCTTCCCGGGACATATAATATCTTAAAACGATTATGCATCGCCAAATCTCGTTTTCTTCAGATTAACCGTTGGAAACAAAATTGCAACCTTTCCACTAATGTAAATAGTTTTAATTGCACTTTAATCGCAAAATTCGCTACCCTAATGATAAACGTCCCACGTAGTTTTAAAAATATTAGCGGTATATTATTTTATACGTCATTTCAGGACACTTTTTCACTTAAAAATAGCGTAAGAAAAATTACTTCCAGTAATGCAACAACATAATTGGATAAAACTAACATGTGCATGTAGAATGCTACAAGCAATGTTGTTCAACCGTTAAAAATTTAAAACAAATTCAAGTTATTGTTCTATAACGGCATGAATGCAAATTATATTAAATTCTGATTTTCAATTAAAAGCAAAGATGGATACCCGTGATATATTGTGAAAATGTGAATTTTAGAAGAAAATGGGGAAAATAACATTTTTTTAAATATAGATTTAATAACAAATTCTTTTCATAACTTTATAGTTTTCATAATAGTTTTCATAACTAAAAATTATTTAACGTGGGTTTACTATGTAATAACCGTGGCTTCTGTATATAGAATACAACTACTCAATTTCCACCGATACCTATTTTGAGAGACCATACATCCCGTTATTGTGCAATAAACCGCAATACTCATCTTGATTGATGAGGTGAGTTTTTTTATATTCCTAGAAATATATACTATATATATTTGCTATGCTAGCATATTGAAACACTATTTGTATCCTTAACCAATATAATGGATTTTAATATGTATGATACAAACTAACTTAATCACCCATGTATACATGTTGAACTAGTAAAAATTATAGGCTCAATATGCAAGTCCACGTTGTCTTACATTTCCTGTATTATTATGTTGTTCTGTACAGTATGTTAACACCTAATTGTTAAGTATGTCAATTATGTAGGTACTCTTAAGCACACAACCACCTATTTTATACTTTTTCATTATTATAAAAATAAAAATCAGCCCCCGCCCAAAAATTCAGATCAATTTTTTCGAGAATTCGGGCATATTTAAATTACCAAATATATGTGTTTGGACAATAACTAGAAGTGTGCGTATTAGCAAAAAAAATTGTACAAGCGGATTCGTGCAGCCTGAAAAAGCAGATAACCACAACATTTACCAAGTACAAGGTCTCAGACTGAAGCGTGCAACTTTTCTTGCAAAGTTAGAAAGTTAGCAAAGCTTGTAATGTTTTTACGAAGATCAAAAATAATGATACTAATAATATAAGTACGAGACAATTGGACAGCATTAGTGATGATTAAGGTCGAAGGCCGAGACATTAACCTTGCAAAATAATACTTTAATAATTTTAAATATCACTTAAGTAAGGGGTTAGAATTTAATTTTAGTAATAAAGGAATTATAGAATTAAAAAAAATTGCAATTGGTAGGTAGACACTTAGATATTATGATTTTAAATAATAAATAGATACAATAATTAGGTATGCATAATCTGTTAAATGTGGGTTCAAAATGCGCTCGAGGTATCAAAAATTGATTGTAATCAATAAAAAGTGTGTTAATAGCAAGTATTAAAATCTTCAATTCGATCCTTCTGACCTACAATAACCGCGAATATTCAAAAGATTTTTTAAAACATTTTAACAACTTCAATTCAGAGATTCTTTACGATAAACCCGGCAGAATATCACATCTAATATTTGAAAATATTATATATTTTATTTTTTTTATTCTTAAATTTTACCCGGCTTTAATTGTCGAATTTGATATTATTTTAGTAGGTTAAATTATCACCTACATAAAATAAGAATTAATGTGAATATTGGTGAACGTCAAATTTCTATGTACCTATCTACTATTATTATCATATGCACAATGCACAAAATAATTATTATTCAATAACATTGTTATCCAAATTGTTTATACATAATTTATTATGGTTTGAATAATCACGATGTCTTTTCTAAAATTTTAAATAATAAATAATGTAAACAAACTTTTTCCAAGTCGCCAAATGTTTCCTATTTACCGCATGTTTTATATAATGCGAAATTTTATGTAGATATTTCTGTTTATTGCATATTTTGGTTATCCCAAAATACAAATAGGTTACTATCAAAGCCTTGTTCGATCTGGCGCTTTTTTCGCTTTGAAGCTTCGTCGAACATATTCTGATAACTCGATTTGGAGCTGTTCCGCACTTGCAAACGCTATGGTTCCGTCAATTTCAGAAGCTTAAAACACGCGAAGTTCTGAAATGAGCGCAGATAAAGTGTTTGAAAGCGTGAAAAAAAACCAAATCGAAATATCAGAATGTGTTGACAGAGCTTCAAAGCGAAAATAGTGCCAGACCGAACACAGCCCAATTTTGACATAAAATAAAACAAACTATTTATTAGTTATAATTACTAATAAATATAATTACGTATATGTATAATTATTATTAGTATGTATTATATTGGTAATCTGCAATGATGGAATTTTTTGGTACAGAAAAAATTTATTGTAAATAAATGTATCTTCCATATTTCGGAACTTCAGAAAAAATCTATAATCATAATTAAATAAAGTGGGTTTTAGTGAAAATAAAAATTTATATAGGTAATTGAAGCATACCATCGCACCGGTACGGTATCAAATAATTAAAACTATATTATAAAATATTAATTTTATTCACATATTGACCGTTGAATGTTTTATTAAACTTTTATTTATAGGTTAATGTATACGCCATACTAGATCTTTTTTATTAATTTTTTAAAATTATTTAAAAGTAATTTATAATATAGATTAATAACTGTAAAAATATTATCTACTTTTTCTTATATTGTATTGCTTTTACTATTAACAGCTGCGGTAACTCGTTAATTGTAATAAATTAAGTTTTATGTAATTATTATTTAATAATTTGAAAGATTAATTATTATGTTATTATTGCATTAAATTTCATATTGCACTTTATACGCGTATCAATCAAAACATTATACCTATTTAAAAGGACTGGCGTAGCAGACTGTGCTCTACTTGCAAGAGTTAGAAATATGCACAGTTCCGTCTGAACTACTAACCTGTGACGGTCTTTATACCTTCCAGCAAATAATAAGTAATTTATTATGTGTTAAAAACATCTTTACATAACAAGTTATAAAAGATTATATCCTACTTAAAATAGCATTTGGAAAAACTACAACTTGCTACATTTTGCACTATCTTCCTTTGATTATTTCTTTTACACTAATTTTTAACGTATTATGTAGATACCCAATATACTACTTCGTATTATGTAAATTACTTGCTAATAGTTACAACTAATTAATTAATTATTATTTACAGAAATAACTTCGTTTCCTTTTTTTATTAGGATAAGTAGTTATTACTTGAAAGTTTAGAGCGTCAGCTGTATCCTTTACATGACAAATTTAAACCGAAAAACTGTATAACATCCTATATAATCATATCTGTATTTTTAGGGTAACCTAAAAAATGCACAAAACACATTTCAGAACCAAAAGCACAAATTATTGTTACAAGTGAACTACTTACTAGTACACGTATCAGTGTTTTTTTTAACAATGGAAAACATTGAACATCGTGCAGTGATTAAATTATTTGTAAATAAAAGGTTTAAAGGCAATGGAAATTCATACCGAAATAGTAAATGGTCTACTCCTTAAAAAAATGGTTTGTAAGTGGGCTGGTTTGTTTAAAAATGACGAGCCTTGAAGACGATCCACGTGAAGGACGTCCAAAAACTGCATCAATACCAGGAATCGTCGCAAAATTACAGGATATGGTTTTGGAAGATGGTCGATTGACCGAGAGACATTTTGTAGAAGTTATATGCATTTCATTAGGCACAGCAAGCAATATTTTATATCAAGTTTTGGGTTTCAAAACGCTGTGTGAACAATGGTTACCGCATTCGCTAACAATGCAACAAAAACACATTAGAATGCGACTTTGTCAGCAACATCTGGAGCGTTTTAGAAAGGATAAAAAGGATTTTGTGCGTCATTTCATCACTATGAATGAGACTTGGGTCTACCACCATGATCCTGAATCAAAACAAGAGGCTAAGGAGTGGTGTCAACTCGACTCTTCAGCTCCGAAGCGAGTTCTTATCCAGAAATCGGCCAAGAAGGTGTTTTTTGGGATAAAAAAAGGTAGTTTGTTCGCAGATTACTTCGAAACTGGTAAAACAACAAACTCAGATTATTATTGTAACCTTTTGGACCAATTGGATGTAAAAATTCGTGAAAAAAGACCGGTTTACAGAAGAAAAAATCATTTTCCATCAAGATAATGCTCCACGTAGCTCAAAAAACCATCGGTAAAATCAACGAATTATAGTACGAATTGTTGCAAAAACCAGCCTATTCGCCAGATTTAGCTCCCTCTGACTTCTGGCTCCTGCCCGGAAAACCACTACAGAGATGGGATCCATAAATTGGAGGATCGTTGGAATAAGTGTTTTGAAGTTGAGGGAGATTATACTGAAAAATACAGCCATTTTTACAACTAAAAATTCGTTTTTTTATTTCCGTTTATTTCCATCTTGTATGGGTTCTAAGGTAGCTTGATGTATATTAACCGTTTTTTAACAATTTAAATTGTTTATATGAAGGCACACGCGATAGTTTATACAGCTAAATGTGTAATTAACTTTAAATTATACCAAGTTACATTTCAAAAATGCTTGTATATCAAAATTACAGTAATTAATTGTCCCGCTTATTTTTTTTTAATATTCTAGTAGTCAGCAATGGGATACTTTTGAGACTCACATCCTTACAAAACCAAAATTTATATAACATTATTTAAAAGAAAAAAGTGAAGGAGTTACAACCATTTATATGGTTAAAAAAGTTCTTTTTTGTTTATCTTGTAGGTCATATCGTTATATATCCAACGATGGGGCTGTAATGCGTGGGTAATTTCGTGTAATTATGATGCCTTTCATTTATTAATTAAATAATTATCACAACATTATCATTCATTTTATTTCTCACTTCACACATCATACTATTGTATAAAGTACTCGACTCTTTTCTTAACGGTGTAGACTCTAAACGAACCGTTTTGAAAACTAAACTATTTGGAAATAAACTTTAGAGCCATATAATAATTACTTTCATTTTTTAAATTAAATTATCAAATTTTGAGTTTGTAAGCTTTTTAATCAAAAACTTTAAATTAAATTCACTCGATTTACTTACTACAAGTAAAATTGGGCTATAGAAAAACGCAACATGTACAATTTGGTTTTTATTTTGCTTTAGAAAATCAGTATTCACTCTACCCCAAATTTTATTAAAATTTAACTGTCATCTTAATTATTTTGTCTCCTAATTATAAAATCTAATCCTTTGATTAAAGAGACGCAAGTTTACAACCTCGAAATTATTCACATTTAACAATGTTCAAATAACGCAAAAGATTAGCATAAGCAATTTTTATATGTAGTTCACAATCTCAAAATAGAGCTTCAGGCCCCCGTATGATAGGGGGCCTACACAGGCCAATAGGGACCCGGATATCATTTGGTTTAATATGCATTGAATAGACAGTCACCGATGAGCTTGTTTTAGGTCGATGTCTCTCATTTTTACCGTCTTGTTACAGAATGCAATAATTATGTAAGGCACCCCACAACATATTGAGCTTCGGGCTGTAAAGAAACTACTGCCCAACAGACTAATGTAAAATTGGTGCAATACACGAGATTTTGATACGTAATAACTACATTACCGATTAACCAACCATATGCTGGCCCTAACTTTTTATTCTGAATTCATTGCAATTCTTCAAGTTTATTTATTTTAGACTCGTTTAATATTTTGAAACCCCGTAGAAAATGTTGATCAAATTAAAAAACCTATAAATTCAGACTTCAAAAAGAAGGATAAGAAAATAATTCCCATAGATTCTGTGTTATCATTAATCCGTGAGAACTGTTATGCTTCTTTCGGAATCCGAATTTATATTTACACTCATTGACCAAGCTTAAAAACAGTTATATATTTATTATACATATACCATGGTAAGTTCTTAATTTTATTAAAAAGTAATTAATATTTCATAATAAGAAATAAGAAAAAAATTAATTAACGAATTTTACCATTTATAGGTACCTCTAACTTCAATAATATTGGGTTTTACAATATAATTTGTGATCTTATGTTCAACCTCGAATCATGTAAATATAATCTTCTTTCAAATTTTTAATAATATTTTGATTAACGATGATAATAACAGTAATGATTCGAATATTTACCTATTGTCCCTAAGCCCCTTAGACCAATTTTCAATATGAATTGTATCAGTAAATATGTACATTTTCATTTCAAATTATAAAAATTTAAATACTGAAATTTTTTCAAGTTTTTCAAAAATGTGACTTGTTAAATTTTATAAAATTATTAAAACAGATACTAATAGTAAACTACGAAATAAATTTGATAAAATCTTTTTAATAGTAAAATCATTATATACCTAATATTAAATCGCTGGGATTTACTCCAATTTTTCGCAGCTAAAGCATCAATAACTACGATGTACTGTGAAACTGCTTACCAGTAAAACTACCAAAACTGGTAAAATTATTATAGGTCATAACACGCCTGGTGCAAATTGTGTTCAGCAATATGTAAGATATAAGGCAGAAAATACACGGAACGTCGAGTCATAAATATTAATTTTATGACTTGTTGAATAGTTTATTAGAAAGGTATTATACTATTATTATATTTATATTATTTGTGAATTTGTAAAACATTGTGTAACTAATAATGGAATTAACAAATTATTAAGCAATACAGAATGATCCGATATTTTTATCCAATTTGAATCTTTTGGTTACATTTTTGGACCGTTAAGGATAAGCAAAAATTAAACTAGTTTGACCCAGGCCTCTCGATTTAGGGGCCTCAAAAAATATCTACAACTCAAAACTAATTAAAAACATAATCGCTTACATTAATAATAATTAGAAATCAACTGAATAATTTTATTCCGGAGCCTAACACCTACAGCCTATATATTATACGGTCGCAATCCCCCTAGGTGAAACAAAAAGCTGAAGATCTATGGCTTTCACATACGGCTGTAATCCCTCTAAATGAGCCTGAACGCCGAACTAATAAATAGAAATAATTAATATTTTCTTTCAATATTAATAATTCTGCATACTACTTATGAAAATTCTGAAATAATTCCCAATATTATATTATAGAACGTTTTATAAAAAATTCTAGTCAAAATTAAGCGAAATCCTAAGGTAATATCATAGTGTTTATGTAAAATAAGAGTCTTAATTTTAATACAATTATTATAATGTAGAACTTGAACTAAATCAATACCACTCATTACGAGTGTATTTGCATATTCTGTAAATAATGTAAACTTCAAATTATGTAAATATGTATTAATAATAAATTATACAAGTTGTAAAATTGTAACTATTAATCAAATTTTAAAGATTCTCCTTAAAACCTTATAAATAATTAACGAGTTTTATTTTATTTCTTGAAAAAGTTATTAATAGATACTAGTGGGCCTGAAAAAAGTCGTTCGCGGGCAAGATGTAATTCGTTAACTAATATTTTGTAAAATCGCAACTAGGCGTACAAATCATTCGCATGTAAGGGATGCTTATCCCGGTATCCCAGAACATATTATTAAATTTATGAAATGGGAACCTACTGGGAAATATATTTCCCAAGAAAGCCCTTCATAATTAATAGTGGTGCGCTAAGCGATAAGTTCAGCACTGCGGCTCCGGGTCACAACGTTTAAACGACAAAGAAGAAGAATCGATAATTTAATATATAGCCTAATGGCACCTGACCGGATAAATCTCAAATAATCAAAAACTTTTAAAACAGTTGTTCAAGTGCTTTCTCTAGATTGACTGTGCAATTCTGCAAAAACACGTTTGGTCTTGAAAACTTTCTAAGTAAAAATCGCTTCCTTTACCTGTACTAATTGCTAAGGTTCTGATTTTATATTACAAGTTAGATTTTAAATGATTGTGAATTTAATAACAAATTCAAATCATCTACATCGCAAAGGTTAATCGAAGTTATCCACATTCCAATAAATTTATTTGTTCCGGAAAATCGCAAGTACTTTGATAATATGAAATGTAACAAAATATAAATGAAAAGTATTATTTAAATTATTTATAACTAACATAATATTGATTAATTGATTATTTTTGCAAACATCAACAGAGAGTTGTTGGCCCTGCTATTCTTTCTATGCGAGTATCCGACCTCTTGGCCGAGTGACCACAGAATTCCCGCTTAGTATTAACGCTCATTAAATTTCATTTTTTTATACTATACGTAGTATTCATAAAAAGATTAACTAAAATTTTGAATTACAAATTATTTAAATATTGGAAAATGCTGGTGCAATTAATTTTAATTTTATGTTACCGAATTACTAAATCCTACATTGTTGAATAATTTTTTGTGCCAGTAGGTATTTAAAACATTTAATTTTTTTAAATTATTTCTAAATGGTCTATTCAAATTTTCATAATGTACCGTGTTTGGAAATTTATCTGATTTGATATACTTCTGTTTAATAACAAATTGTTTGTGAAAATGTTCACATTGTATAATAGTGAATGAGTTCTTGCAGTGGGTTACCGTACAATTTTTTTTTAATCAACATATCATAATGTAGTATGTATTACAATGTTATGTTATGTTTTACCTTCACTTCTAATCATTAATTTGGTAATGGTAAACCCAACACCCATCGACATAAATAAGTCTCGTTGCGATTAGACATTGAAAGAGAATTCAAATATAACAAAATATACAGGGTGTTGCATATTGTAGCATATAATATACAATTTAAAACTATCACGATTTATTGTACCCCTAAAAATAGAAACAAAAAGTATTGAAAACTTTCTTGCCTAAAATAATTATATATTGGAAAAATACAAGAAGATATGAAAGAAAACGTTTTAGACTGCAAACGAGTGACAGCAATCTAAACGAGTTCATGCACCCATTCCTCTCATCAAAAATTGTATAATATTATTATTACACTCTTGCATATTATTCTCCGGGTTATTCAAACAATCTATTGAGATAAGCTTTAATCGAAACGATGATTGATATCGCTTTTGTTACAATCAACAATACCTATTTGTCCTTTAGTATCTATGTAAAACTATGTCATTACCAACTTGCGACTATACAAATAATTGTATAATATTGTTCAAATTTTATACAAATGTATATTATTATTAAGTAACTTATATTATGTATATGTATATCAGTAAATCAAACATACAATCATATTGTTTGTATTATTCAATTCACTTCAAGTTCTGTTTAATTATTATTTGCATAAAGTACCTAATTAAATCTAGGTACGTAAAGTAAAGTACCTAATTGTAAAAATGTCATCATTATGTAGATAATCTAACTTTGTTTGAACGATATTAATTTCTTTTACGTTACGGTTAATAATTTAAAGAGCAAAAGTTAAGGCATTTAATTTTCCTGAAATGCAACTTAATTGTTACGTTTACAAGATTAGTAGATAATTGTAATTTGAATGATTGTAATTTTCAACAAATTTAAATTTTTAATTAGGTGAGATTATTGATGAATGATTATTACATTGACTAATTTTTAAATTATTTTTTAAATAATAGCGTGCCGGAATAATCAAAGAATGGATAGTATAGTAACATAACCAAGATAGCGGGCTTACCAAAAAAAGTAATAGCGTATTAATCCAGCTTCCGGTAAGCTATATGAAGCTATTCACTTAGTATGATTGTAACACTACACACCAGTTGAACGTAGATTAAGAATGAAATTCACCTGTTTCTTTGACTACTATGACAATCAAAGACCAGAGTTCTTCGGCGGCCCCACCAAAGGTGCTCATACGACCGCCTTCTGACCCAGACACGGGGATGTACAGTTATTCATCTTACAATCACCCTGTTTTAACCACCGAGCTAATTTACTCAAAGAAGTAGGTAAATAATGCGAAATATCTCCGCACCTGTGGTCTGCCTATAGTTTCGCACGACTGCTGCCATTACCATTTTACTACCATCATTGTCTCATACGCCAGCAGCTATCCTCTGCGGGTCAGTAGAGTATGTTCCCCTTACTGCACCAAATTTGCCAAAATTTTCTTATTTAACTTTTCAAGAATGCTGTTCAGCTACTTTTGCTGGCACAGTAAGACATTTCGATTGTTTGACAAAACAAATCGAATTTAATAATGAATTATCACTACCGCACCTTCCGTTGGCCTCTTTAATTTTGATATTTTACTAACTATTTTGCGTAAGTACCTGCTGCCGTTAGTACTACAATATTCTAATATAAACACTTACGCACCTTCCATAATAATATCACAGAAATAGAAAATTTGAATTATGCAATATTCTCTCTCATTTTTTATCAATTAATCACTTCTTAACTTATTTTATTATAAGTAAATGTGCGGATATAAATCAAATTATAATATCCATAGCTATTTAATTTGATTACATTACTAGTTTGACATAATATATTACACATTCCGTCATAATGTGTATAGTATCTCCTAATTAATTTATGATTACATGACTTGAAAAAAAAAGTCTTCCGATTTTTCCCTCGCAGTAATGAACCACTTCGGCAGATATTCATGTGCGGAAAAAAATTTAAAATTTCTTCTCCATGCTGGAAGGCCACCAAAGGTGTTGCAGAGGTATACAAAATACCAAAAACAAGTTATGTGGAAATAATTCGAGAACTGTTAATCCCACGATAAAAATTGTTTATTTTCATCTAATGTTACTATTATGTCTTCCGGTTTCATAAAACTTTTAACAAATTACTAAAATCAACCAATGATCTCCATTGGCATGTTAGTACAATTTGTTAAAATTTACATATTTATAGCATATAATTAAAACGCCTAACATAAAATACATTATTTCGTGTTTTTCAAAATTATTACTTATATGTACCTATATTAATGATATAATTAAAATTTTTAAATTAAATAGTTAAATAAACGTGATAATATTTATTGATCATAGAAAAAAGAAAATCTTAACTGAATAACCTTTCTAGCATAAAATACAAATGGACTCAAAACCCAACCTGGTGCTGAAGATACTTTATGTCCTATGTTCAAGGACTAAGTGAAAAATTAAAAAGACCTTCAAACCTCATAACATCAATATGACATTAAAATCTTCGAATAATTATTGGACAATTCTATACCAAGCTGAAAGATAAAATACCACAAGAAAAAAGGTCAGATCTTATATATAAAGTCCATTACAATAAATGTGAGCTTGTATACATGGGCCAAACTAATCAATATCTTCATAAAAGAATGAGTGGGCACATCTCATCAATTAGATGTAACAAATCGGAAAGCACTGCTATCGCCAAACACATCCTAGTCGAAAACCACTATACCCATTTCAAGAATTATACAAAAATTAACCTTGTATTTTATTTAACACGAGTTTTGGATTATAAATTTTGGAAATAAAATTAATAATTTATTATTTGTTGTATAATCCGTTTGAAATATTAAGATTCAAGTGTTGAAGAAGCAGGTAATGAATTAATGAGTTTGCATTGGAAGCGCATCTTAATCTGTCTTAATTTTTTCTAACTATTGCTTTATTGCTATATATTAAACCCAAATTTTTATTAATGAACACGCTGTATCTCAGGATCAGAATTTTATCAATAATCAATATATTGCTTTTTTTTATTTCTGTCTTCTTATGTTGAAATGGATTTGTAAAATTTGTATTGAATAGGAGGGGAGCACTCACGCGAGCGCCATGAAACTGAATAGACGTGAGTCGCACAGTCATAATTTATTAACTAATTTTGGAATTTATAAAGAACTAGCTGACCCAGCAGACGCTGTCCTACCCAAAAATAATATTTTGTTCGACTTTTTTTAAATTAATTTGTAATTAGGTTTTGATTGGCGACACGATAACCGTTAGTACGGCTCTGTCACATAGTGAGGTTTGATAACGTATTTTTGTTTTGTTCGCCCGCTGCTTGATTTTGAAAATCGTTAGTGAAAGATGAGCAAGAGTTGGAGCCTTACCGGGAGCGAGAGGTTGTTCACTTCAATAATCAATCGTACAAAATATCAATAATTTATTACTAATCTCAAATAATCTCCCATAATATTTAATAATCATTAGTAATCTAAATAATTATTAGTAATCTAAATAATCTCAAGTAATCTCAAGTAATCTCAAATAATTTCAAATAATCTCAAATAATTTCAAATAATCTCAAAATAATTTCAAATAATCTCAAATAATTTCACATAATCTCAAATAATTTCACATAATTTTTAACAATATTTGATAATTCTAGGGTCTAGGAGTTTATAACGGTTTATAAGTTCCAAACAAACAAATATTCAGGCGAGGATCCCACAAACGAAACCACCCGAAAAAAATTTTCGTGTGCTACATACTAAAGAACACCCTTATATTATTAGTCTATAGAAAAAATATTTTGGAGGTAATGTTAAAAACAACCCCAATATCGACTTTTTAAAAGTACGTAAAATTAGCATTGAAACGACATAAACAACTATGGGGAAAACCTAGGCTCTGCGGGGCTTTGCCCCGGGGCCGGTTTTGATGGCGCTAATTACTTTTTTGGGTGTATCCGGCCCGGCCATAACTGTGTGCATCGAAAAACCCAAGCCGTCCTGGCTCCGCTAGGCCGGCCGGATTTTCATGGCCGTCGGAGCTCCGCGCCAGATAGCTAAAGAAATTTCAAGCGCCTACAATCAAGAAAACCGGGAGCTTAAACCCCCAAAAAATCGCGTAAAACAAAAAATAATCGATGTTACATGTACGAGAGACGAGCTGCATCTGCCGGTCCGTAACCTTACATTACCTTACCTGATATGTATTTGATGGAGCATCCCGGCGCAGCCGGCCTTCTCCTTCATCTGAAAGAATACATTAGTGACATTGGAATTTATAGAGACCGGTGGGTCTCTGGGAATTGGCGCTTGGCGGACTGACTGGTAAAAACCTGAGCTGTGACTGTGAATATGTAATATGAGAAGAAAAAGAAAATTTTTACGTTTGCCGATATAGTAGAGTCCCTAATTCGAAGAAAGAAATTATGAATTAATTTCTATTGATGACCTCGGAGAGTGAGTGGCTTCTACTTGGAACTAGTCAGAATTGGCGACTAGTGGGATTATAGTGATGCTATGGGGGGTGATTTAACGAAGCTTGTGATAATTGATCGAAAAATTACACAAATCTAGTGAATAAATTCACTTTCGAAGAGAATTTGTGTAAGTTAAACCTATGAACATACATTAGTCTGTGTGGGGGTGAGTTATGGTCAGGAGTTGTCCGTGGTCAGGAGTGATTTGGGACGGGGAATGAGAAAGTCAGCTGGGTTGTATTGACCTAGTTGGTTTACTAGTGGGTTTTCTGAGAATTTGGATTTGTTGTAGAGATTGGTGGCATGTTTACGATTAAGAGTGTTAATGAGGTCTAGTTTGGCGTCTGCATGTAGTCGTCTGTTAGTGACGTAGTAGGGGGCGCTGAAAATAGCTCGGAGATTTTTGTTTTGAATGACTTGAAGTTTATTTATGGCCCTGGGGCGTGCATATCCCCAGACAGGGGAGGCGTAAATCATTGTCGGGCGGATTATGGCTTTGTATAATCTTAGTTTGTTAGCGGGGGACATGGTACTTTTTGCGTTCATGAGGACGAACAGTCTATTGAAGAGGCATTTGGCTTTACCGGCTGCGGAGGAAATGTGAGCGTCCCATTTGAGGCGCCGGTCCATGGTAATGCCAAGGTACTTGACCTTGGTTTTCCAGGGGATTTGCTCCTCGAACATCCAGACACTGGAGTTGTGAGGCTTGCAACGATTTCGAAACATGATCGCGGAACTTTTGCTCGAGTTAACCTCGATGCGCCAAGTTTCGTACCACCTTCCGAGATCGGTGATCGCCTCCTGGAGGCGGGTTGTGGCTATGTCCGGGTGGATTGAGGATGTGTATATTGCAGTGTCATCTGCATATAGTGAAATTTTTGTTAAGTTTAAGACTAGTTCTTTCTGCACGCACCGTCAACAGAATGAGCGACGCGCGGAATCTCGTTAAAATTTACATGTAAATTTGCTAAGTTCAAATTCGATTTATTCAAAAGTTTGGCCCCCTACCTCCCAAAATATTTTTACAATTTGCTCTATATTAACTGTGCTCTTTAGTGTGTAGCAGAAGAAATTTTGATTTAGGTGGTTTCGGAAGTGGGACTGTAGCCAATATTCATTTTTTTATAAGAGATATACAATAAAATATGATAAAATATAACAAATAATAATACATGGAATAAGTTTAGTCAAGTTAAATTTTTGCAGTGTATAAACATTAGTTTACACACCATAAAACATACGTACAGACGTCTAATACAAAACTTCCATTTTCTAACAAGGGTTTGGGAATCGTTGCTAAATAGTGGGCAATATCACGATAAACATCAATGCCCGCTGGAGATAAATCACCATTTTTTAGTACTCGGTACCCCAGTTGCCAGCCGTTTCAACTTCTCTCTTCTGTTCAAAACTGGGGTTTGTTGGAGCAGTTAGGGCTGAGAATTGCGTTTGCTTTCCCATGCCAGTTTTGTAACCAAAAGTCAGGATTCTTCCAACCGATCTAGTACAATTGGGCGTTATCGACTGGACGCGGTGACAATCGGGCGCGGTGTCAATTGCACGCGACGACTATTGGGCGCGAATACAATTGGGCGTGAGGGAAGATTTATCCATTATTAATTATTATTACTAACGAGAGGTTGGACCTCTTCCGTTATTTTGGGGGAGGGCTTCATCCCGGTTTCTACAAAGGGCAGGTCCGTCCCTAGAAAAGAAGGAGGGCTTGTCTTGTCCGCTAGAAGAAGTTTAGAGTACGTTTTTGTGTTATACTTAATTCCCAAAAACGGTTTGCGCGTCCATTTCCTGCGTTAATATATAATTATTGGAGCGTAATTTTTTTTCGAAAAATTTGTAAGGCTCCATTGAAAAAATAATTTTGAAATTTAAATTCGGTTTTACACCTTCGGCGTTGAAAATACGAAGGAATGTTATGGACGAACTATTATAGAGCGTCGCGATACGCTTCCGTTGCATCTTAAAAATTAAAGATCGGCCGGTAAATAAGAGCGCTACAGACGTCCAAAGTTTTTACACAATTTTCACTTAAATGGGTCTCTCACAAAGAAACGACGGATAATTTAGAAAAAGCAATCGGAGCTTCGGATACGGTTATTAACGGTCTTTAATTTAGCACATGACGACGGTTGACGAAAAACGACAAATAACGGCAGAATTTGCAAATTACTGTCGTCGTCAAAATTGAAAATCAAAATCGGAGGCGATTTCGGGCTAAATTTAAAATATGCAAAATGTGTATTTTCGTTGCAAAGCAAATTTTTTTCGAGAAAATTTCATTCGATATTTTCGATTTATATTTGTCTCCTCGACGTATTAAAGGCAAAAATAAAATTTTATTTTCCAAATTGCAGAAAACATTTCGCCTTTTTACCACCTCAAATATTGAACAATTACATCGTCGCGTTATGAATTAATTCTTACAATTTGATGCCTCGCGTATTGCGATGCTAAAATTTCCAAGTTTCGAAAGATTGCTGCTCGTTTGAACCAGATTTTCAAAAAAAAACGCAATTTTAAAATTCTTCGTTTTTGGGAAGTCGGTGCGGCGCCCCACGGTATTTTAAAAATTCTGCACCATACCTAAATGCAAGTTTGGACCTTTGGCCGTCGAACGGCGCCGGTCCGGTCGAAATCCGTCGGACGGTTCGGGCGAACTTCGCGGTGCCACGCGGAGATGGTTTTTGCTCTCTCTCCGTCGCCCCCGAACCCCCATCTCAAATATTTTGCCGTCAACGGATAGAATTCGTCGGAGCCGACATTTTAAGATGTCACAACAATTTTCACAACAATTTGATAGTTAAAAGTTCTTCATTTTTGAAAATTCACCGTGGAGTGCCGGTTCAATTTCAAGAGACTCCAAGCAAACTTTGCACAATTTCGGACTTTCCGGGAAAGCAGTTCGATGAGTATTCAACGTAACCTTTCTTGGTCTTCTTGCACAATTCCGTTCAATTTCATTTGCAGCATTGCGAGTTCTGCGACGTGAAGTGCTCCGTCTTATTTGCGGCATTCAGTTCTTTGTAATTCTTTGTATTATTTTGAGCGTTAAAATTACTAAATTCTTTTGGTTTTTTTTTACTCCATGCAATGAATAAAGTGGCAGGCGTAATATATTAAATTATTCGTGGTTTTCATTTGTTGAATTAAAACCGCCATCTGTTGATCATTAATTTAACTACAATGTAGTTTTACCCGAATTTTCCAATTTTCCGGGCAACTTTTCCAATTTTTTGTTACGTAAGAACCATCTTCGGACTATTGCGAACATTTAAAAAAAAAGTAACAAAATCGGTCCAGCCGTTATCAAGTGATGGCGTGGCGTGACAAAGTTTTCAGATTCATTTTTATATATGGGTGTCCCCGTAACCTTGGAGAACCTTTGAGGTGGTGATAAAGGACGCTTTTCTAAGACAAATTTTCAAATAAAATTTTTGCCCAAGTCCAAACCCTTGGGGGGTACCTCCCTTTAAAGCAATTTTTTCAATTTCTGATTTCAAACGGCCATAGCTCCGATATTATTGATTTTTTAAGGTTAATGGATTACAACTTTTTTAAAGATCATTCGCTTGTCTACAAATTAGGTTATAACCCCTTATCGTCTAGAATCAACGGATTTCGAGTTATAAATTAAATTAAGGGAAAAAATGCTTAAAAAATTCAGGTTTTTTTTTAATTTTCTTGCGAACCCCGTATCTCTTAAACGAAACGTCTAAGAGAAAAACTAACGCCCAAACCGGATAGAGAATTTAACGGGCTACAACTTTCGTGAAATAAATTTTTTTGGGAAACCAACCCTTTTCACAGAAACTCTGAAAATAATGAACAAGGTGTAGGTAAAAAAATAAATTCACAAAATTAATTTAATAAATACTCAAAATGGCCTCCCTCATTTTCAGCACACAGGCGTGCTCTTTTCAAAAGGTGTTGCACGGTATTATTTATACTGGCGCTTCTTTCGTTAAGTTCTGTCACACCTATCTGTATTCTTTCCATTAATTCCTCTCTGGTTTCGGGCTTTCTTTTATCGCTGTAAACTATAGCTTTAAGGGCACCCCATAAAAATAATCGAGTGGTGTTAAATCGGGTGATCGTGCCGGCCAATTGATAAATCCTCCTCTTCCTATCCATTTTTCTGGATACGCAGTATTTAAAAAATTTTGTACTTGTCGGCCAAAATGTACCGGCGCACCATCATGCTGAAACCACATTCCTTGTCTTGATGCCAGTGGAATATCATCTAGCAATAATGGAAGATTTTCTTCTAAAAAATTTAGGTATCCGGCAGCTGTAAGCCTTATGTTTTGTGGAAAAAAATAAAGACCTATAATTTGGCTTCCCAGTATTCCACACCAACAGTTCACACTGAAACGTCTCTGATGTCTTCTCTCAAGTTTTTCCCTAGGATTTTCTACTGCCCATCGATGTTCATTTCTACAATTGTTTACACCATCTCTTGTAAACTGCGCCTCGTCGGTAAACAAAATCTTTTTCAACAAATCTTTGTGGATTCGCTTGCCCTCGTAAGTAGTTGGAAAAAATTAATCTTGATCCATAATCTCCATTCTCCAATACATGCACCGGATATAAATGATATGGATAGTACTGGTATTTATGTAAAATTTTCCATATCTAATTGTAATAGGTCAAATTAATCTTCTATAATATAAAAAATAATTCATTAAAAATAATACTACTACTATTTGATTATTTGACTAACTTTGTGTTTAGATATTTGTAGTTCAGCTTCCAATTTTCTGATGCTAGTTGCCGGGTTGTTTTCTACTATATCCAAAACGTCTTGACTGTTTGGTAAGTTATCTTCAGCGACAGCATTCTGAGTTCTTTCTTTATATGTATTTGGGAATCTTCCAAATTCCGTTAAGTATCTACAGGGATTTAATTTTACATAATTTCTTTTTCAATGCATCTTGATGAGTTTAATAATAATTTTTATACAAACCCGTGTATCCTAGAAAAGACTTTTGCATTTGGAAGCCTCCTTTGGGGATATCTTCTTTGGTATTCTCTTTTAGCTGCCAATGCATTTCCATTGCAATAGCCGTATAAAAAATGCATATCAGCATATTCCAGGTTTGAATATAACATAATATTGATAATAAAACACGAAAAGAAATTACGCTTAAAGTTAATAAAACAATATAATTATCAATATTAACAATAATAAATAAACAATATAAATTAACAAAGTAATTGCCGATAAACTAATGCGCTTTATAACATGTCGCTCAAACGTCAAACGCTACAATACGTTTTAACAATGTTTTAACATTAAAACAAACGCTATAAATCAAATTGAGATTTTTAGTAATTATGTGAATTTATATTTTTTACCTAAACCTTGTTCATTGTTTTCAGAGTTTCTGTGAAAACAGTTGGTTGCCCAAAAAAATTTATTTGACGAAAGCTGTAGCCCGTTAAATTCCCTATCCGATTTGGGCCGTTAGTTTTTCTCTTAGACGTTTTGTTTAAGAGATACGGGGTTCGAAAGAAAATTTAAAAAAAAACCTGAATTTTTTAAACATTTTTTCCCTTAATTTAATTTATAACTCGAAATCCGTTGATTCTAGACGATAAGGGGTTATAACCTAATTTGTAGACAAGCGAATGATCTTTAAAAAAGTTGTAATCCATTAACCTTAAAAAATCAATAATATCGGAGCTATGGCCGTTTGAAATTATAAATTCAAAGAATTGCTTTAAAGGGAGGTACCCCCCAAGGATTTGGACTTGGGCAAAAATTTTATTTGAAAATTTGTTTTAGAAAAGTGTCCTTTATCGCCACCTCAAAGGTTCTCCACGGTCACGGGGACACCCTGTATAAGAAAAAAAAAGTAACAAATCGGTCCAAGTGATGGCGTGACAAAGTTTTCAGATTCATTTTTATATATAAGACAATTTTGAGTATAATAAACAGGAAATTGAATTATTTTAAGAAAACAATGCTTCTCCTTATAGTGCCTCTGTCCGAGGCACTGTTGGTTCTGTGAGCAGTTTGGTTTTTACATCTCATGTAGCTTGCTAGGCTTGCCTTTCAATGTGCCTGCACCCTGTTTTTTTATTGTTATGGTGGCAAATCATTAACACAGGGGGACCGCGTGCTGAGCGTCTCCTCCGAAACACGGAAGACGGTCAAGAAATTTTTAGACAATACCCGGAGTCGAAGCGGGGCACTTTGCGTCAGCAGTTGATCGCGCTAACATTCAGACTATGACCGTCTTTTGCTTTTCTGGACTTCTGGTCAACAAAAAAAATGCGTTTGATTGAATATTGATGGATTGATGATTGTTGGAAGGTAATTGGGTGGAAGGTTGATTTATGGACGAACGGAAAATTACTAGTTCATAAAAATGCATATTTAATTTAGCTGAATATCATAGCGATGTATATTTAGCAAGCTACAATCAATGATGAGTCATCGAAATGTTCGATCACTCTATACCAATGGTTCCCAAACTTTTTTTCGGTAGACCCCCTGCTGCTACATTTCTACTGTATTCCCAAAACTCCTAAAAAATATCACCCTAAATTGGGGGTGTTTTCTTTTTCTGTTTTCTTTTCACGTCTACGTGGACCCACGTGTGGGCTCCTATGGACCCCTGGGGGTCCACCTGGACCACTTTGGGAACCACTGCTCTATACCTTTAACAGTATTGTTTGGGGCAAATAAAAACAGATTTGGAACAAATGAAAACAGATATGGAATAAATGAAAACAGATTTTGAACAAATGAACACAGATTTGAAGCAAATAAAAACAGATTTGGAGGAAATGAAAACAAATTTTCTTCTTCTTCTTATTCTAGGACTAGATCCTGTACTTCGCAAATATAGTGCCTGGTTCTGTCGGAGGCACTGTTGGTTCTGTTTTTACATTTCAGCTAGCTTGCTAGGGTTGCCTTTCGTTTTTCGCAAATTTTCTACAAATGAAAATTATGGACAAAAATATATATATTTAGTTTTATGAAATTTCAACAATATCTTCCTGTTGCAATGACGCACCGTAATACCGCTGCACATACCGAACAAACATTTTAGCTGTAAATCGGCTATTAACTAGCTGCAGCTATTTTTAGCTACTAAATAGCCGTTTAACAGCAGATTTACAGCTAAAATGGTTACTGGAATGGTTTGCATATACAAGATATTTTTGTAATGCTTATTTCGGAAGCCATTTCCGAACTTGCATTTCAGAGATACCACAAGAAAATCTGTTTGGATAATATGCAAAATATGTGGAACAAATACTGTGGTGCATCATTGTGGCAGGAAGCATTCTTAGAATGCGTATTTTGGAAGCCATTTCCGATCTTGCATTTCAAGAAATGCCACAAGAACATCTTCTTGGATATACGAACCATCTGGAATGGTATTACGGTGCATTATTGAGGCAGAAAGACATTGATGCAATTTCATAAAAATAAATATATATATTTAGAGAGTTTTTTACAGCATACGCCGTTTCCCGCAACCCGGGAACCAACCGCCTACTTTTCATGGCTTCTTCTACACCTTGTGTCTACGTCCTTCGGGGTCGTCCTCTTCTTCGTATTCCAGCAGGAGTCCATTCTCAAATCTTTCTCGGCCATCTATCTTCCTTCATACGGTTTAGATGACCATACCATATCAGCCTTTTCTTCTCTATTCTATCTAAGATGTCATCATTCACTTTCATTTTCTCCCTTATCGTGGTATTTGGGATATGTTGTAGTATTGATATTCTACAGCTACGTCTGAGAGCATCCATTTCTAGGGCTTGTAGCTCTAAGCTATTTCTCATCGAGACGTCCCACACCTCAGAATTATACAGAGCAATATCCTCATTATTGTCTGATATATTCTGCGCTTTGAGATTTTCCTGATTCCTTTACTCTACCATATACTATTCAGTTCTTGTATGGCTCTCCGTTCCTGGTTTATTCTACTCTCAATGCTTTTATCGCAGTTTGGGATTTTGTTAAAATCCGATCCCAGGTACTTATATATCTTTGTTTGTTCAAAATTTTCATTTGCTCCAAATCTGTTTTCATTTGTTCCAAATATTTTTTCGTTGCTGTAAAATCTGTTTTCAGTGATCCATATCTGTTTGCATTTATTCTAAACCTTTTTCATTTCTTTAAAGAAAAAATTTGTTTTCATTTGCTCAATATCTGTTTTACATTTGTTCCAAATCTTTTTTCATTTCTTTAAAATCGGATTTCATTTGCTCTAAATCGGTTTTTATTTGTAAATGAAAGACTGTAAAAACTATAGACCACCTGGAAAGCTGAAATTTTGCAAGGATGTTGGTTAGGTATCGTACATCGTGTGCTGGAAATATCACAAAACTTTAAATTTCAACCCGCGGAAATAGATATTGTGAGTTCGTCGTACTTTATTACACACCTCATAACTATATAATATCTTAAATTCTGAGGTTAGATGGCAAAATATATCTGTTTATTCTTGGCATTTTTCAACCCAAAGTGCCTAAACTTAAGTACATGTTCAAAGTTTACTAAAAATCTCGATTACTTTATGAATCCGATAGAAGCCACTACCTAAACAAGCCCGTTGTAATATCAAATGTTCCTGAAGTGTAGAGGTAAAAAGAGATATAGATGAAAAATATCACTCATCAAAATGTTCGGCAATTTCTAGACCACCTGTAGAACTGAAATCTCGCAAGGACGTTTATTAGGTACATATACAGGGCGCTGGGAAAAATCACAAAACTTTAAATTTCACCCCACGGAACAAGATATCGGCGTTTGTCGTATTTTATAGGCTAACCCTCAAATTGTATCAAAGTTCATCAAAATGTTTACTCAGTTGGTTGGGTGAATGCATACACTTTTAGTTGAAATGTTATCGGACTTTCTTGTGATAGTATTCTATAAAGGAGATTTGCAGTAATATATTTAATTCGGTACCTCAGAAGTAACATAGAGGTAACATTTTCAGGAGAAGCAAAAGAAGCTTTAAAGGTGAGATAATGATTGCTAGCTCTTTTATTATTTGATAACCAATCATCTTGAAATTTTCGCAGAACTTTTAAAACAGCAATATTTATTTACCGATCTGTACTGGCAGAATAGGAATTGAAACGATTGGAAGAGTAGGATAGGAACTGACCTATCCTGTCCCATAGGAACTGAATTACCTAAAAATCACTTGAATAAATGGACTTAGTATATGGTACTTATTTTGTTCAAATAAAATTTTAAATAAGTTTTTTTTGCAGTTTTTTATTAAAAGTAAAAAACGAAGACAAGCTAAATGAAAGTAATGGAAATGAAAAGATATAGTAATAATTATTGGTCACCTTTTTCTTCATGGGGCAAATTTGTATAGACAGAATGGAACATTTTTGATACCCATTTCAGCAAATTTTGTAAATGATTATACTTGTTTGTGCTCATGGGCTTCAGAGCTTCGGACCTTCCCTAATTACAGGTATTTCTTCAGGAAAATAAGCTGCATTATGCGAAGTACAGGAGAAATCAACAATATCAAAGTGTGCACCAAAATTTGTCTTATACTAGTACAGTTGTCCCACTCGGTCATGGTGAATTTTAATTTCAACTACTTCCGATATCTTGAAATTTCAGTCACACTCCGACTTTGTTTTCGAAAAAAATTATGAATTTCGGCCGTCAATCTGTCACACATTGAAAATTTAAGATTCAAAAATTAAAATTCACTTTAATTATTACAAGAAGTGACAACCGCGCAAATTTAATATTATAAATTATTGAAAGTTCAATCACGTTCAACAGGACGTGAGAGATAATATTACGATGCGAGATGTCTAGCTTAGGTGTGTGGGAAACGCTTAGTGGCAATACAGGAATACAGTCCTGGGAAATGCATTATTGCAAGATTGAGAGGTAGTTGAAACTGCATGACCTGTACTTGTCATGGTCATGGGAAATGCAATGTTATCAAAATAGTTCGAATCTGTACAGAGAAGCGTGGTGGGATCAGAGATATTAAATATAGGTAGAGAGGGCTAAAAGGCAGTTACGCCGGGAATACGCGTTTGGTCGAGTCAGACCTTACGGTAGTTAATGTTAGTTACAAGTTACAAGTTCATAAAACAAGGATTACTTCACAATGACCTCCCGAACGCCTGCTCTGTACGGGTACCAAGCTACCCTCGTAATAATACTTGTCAGGTTAGTGTAAATATGACTTGTAAATATGTTATTTTATTTTCAATATAATTAACTGTTATGAACTTTGATTTATTATTCGTTACGCCGCTCAAACTTAAAGTGATCCCTAATGAGCTACACCAGCCCAAGAATCCACGACTTAGAAAAACCAATTCTAAGCGTGACAAATCAGCGTCCTGAAATTTTTTAAATCGGAATCGTTTTGTGGAATGCTGTTCTTACCAATTGCTGCCAATCCCACGGAATAATTAATTGGAATGGCTCCATTCTTTTTTTTTTGCTCATTCAATGAGTGAATGATCACTATCTACTTCATTTTGTTTGTCCTTTTAGAAGAAAGTATTAAAGTATTGTTCACCTTAGAACATAAATTGGACTTGATACTATTCGAAGAGGTCTAAAATCGGCAATTTATCTTCAAAAATATTTTTACCACATACATATACAGAAGGAAGTACTGAGCAACGTGGCACTATAATAACCCATTTTTGCAAAAAGTGAACTTTTTATCGTGAACGATAAAAAGCGTGTTATCTCTGAATAAAAATATGTTGTAGAAGAATGGGAGCCAAAGCTTAATGCGGAACAGCGATTTATCGTTCCTTTGGTGTTCTCGGAACTTCGCAGGTTTTGTTTGTTGACAGAAGGCACAGGAAAAACGATATTGCTAAACGTGATCTCAGCCAGACTGCGACTATTAGGTCAAATCGTCCTCTCCGCCTCATTGTCGCGTTAAATGTTCCCAGTGGCAGCGTGCAGCAACGCATCGCTATAAATATAAATGCTTGTGGTCGTTACTGGGTGACCACGTGGTGACCAATTAATTTAAAAATAACGCAGTTGGTCGGTGCTCCCCAACTAACCCGCACATGGTCAGTATGGTAGAATATGGCCAGATCCTACCTTTTGATGGAGAAGAGGTCTACATCCAGCAGTGGATAAATAAAGGCGGGAAAAAAGTGGGATCACGGTGCCATATTTTCTAACTTCTTTTAGAAACTGATAATCCTGCTGTAACGTGAGGGATAACCAACAGTAGTCAAAGAGCAGAGCTTATTAAAAAATCCATTCTAATAATCTTTGATGAAGGTCCCATGCTACACAAAAAAATCGGAGTGGATGGGGGATCTTCCTTATAATAATTCACGGTTTGGAAAAAATCCAATAGTTTTTGTAGGAGATTTTCGTCAAATTTCGTCGATCGTGCCGAAAGGATCAGTTAATGACGTTATTTCAGCATCTTTAAAACAGTGTACGTATCGGTCTTCTATAGTTACCTTTACTTTAACTAAATGTCAACGAGAAAAGGACGACCCATCGTACTTTAACTTTACATTTGCGTTGGAGAAGATCGCGTTGCGTCAGAAACCATTGATGCGACAGATGTGGTGGTAGCCTTGCAAAATGTATCTGTTGTCACAGCTCTTGAACAATTGTGAACATTTGTTTATCCACATCAGGTAATACAAAAGTCAGAGCATGTTGTCAACGGACAACTTTAGGTGGAACAAATGTCAACACTCGTAAAATTGTAATTAGTAACGACACTCATTTTCCTCGTTAGCATAATATGAATGTTGTATTTTTAAACAATGTAACCCAATCTGGTGTTCCAAATCATGACTTAAAGTTAATAGTTGGGGCTATAGTTATACTAATTAGAAATCTTCGTTTTTTAGAAGAATTGGTTTACGGAACTAAACTAATAGTGGTGAAGGCGACACAATATTTTGTTGAAGCGCGTCTTCCAACAGCAACCAAAACCGTTCTTATACCACGAATTTTGTTCAAATTTACTATTGTCCATAATGGGATGATGCTTACTGCGGCGACAATTTCCATTAAAGCTAGCTTACGGACTCCCCATAAATAGGTCACAGGGTCAAACAAACTCTACAACATTTGTTGTCCGATTGCCCACGCTATGTATCTTCCCGTTTTAACCATCTTACTCTCTGTAATTTCTACTCAGTTTCCCCACTCGACCTTCTTCAAATTCTTAAACATCCTTCCTTAGTTATCTCTTTCACCACCTTCATAAAGCATATAATTTCAACACTTAAAGATTTTAATACTCCACCCTGAGCTTGAGCTCATACCAACATCGAATATTGAAGGGCCATTGTATGCTCAAACCCGGTTTTGTTTTTCTTATATTTCATTCTCTCGTTCTGGCCATGGCTCACACCTTGACGAATCTCTACAAATCTCTACAAAAACACCAACACTAAACATATACAGGGCAGGGACAGTCAATCTCTTGCCTTAATATGTGTTTGTGTAATTATTTGTTCTCATTACCATGTTTTATCAATTTTTAGTTTTAATAGTTCTACCAAATAAGTGTTACCATTTTTCCCTAGTTATAAGTTTGCGTTTGTATTACATTGATTACATGTTAATTAATTAGTTTTAAGTTTAGGTCTGTATCCAATAGCAGAGTATACTCCCCCGTTGGGTGGTTTAACCCAATGAGGAAACAGGAAAAAAAAAACATTGTCTCGTGTTGGAATTGATTTAAGAAGCGATGTGTTTAGTCACTGACAACTGTATGTCGCTTTAGGAAGAAATCGTGAAAGTAATGCAATTAAAGTATTTGTAACTCTGGAAAGGGTTATTAAAGTCGTAGATCATACTACCAATATAATACATCATTAATTTATAAAACGGCCTTATTAGCCATTCCTTCACAGGCCGTAGACCGAACAACCACATCAAACACATCCTAGATGGCCAAAGGCGGTAGTCTGCTCCTCCTTAGGAGGAGCAGACGATTCTCACCCGTTGAGGCCGTAGGCCGAACGACCACATCCGATATGTTCTAGATGGATAAAGGCGATCGTGGGCCGTCTGTGACAGCTAGTTTAATAATGAAGGAGTAATAATTTCAAACTATAAAGTTTGGTGCAAAACCTATAGATGTATTAGTTGTGTATAGTCTTATCCTCTTTCCCAAAAGCGCTCGACCTACTTTTTAGAATATTAAAAGTCACTTTTGTTTCACGAAATATTTAGGTTAGCTACTTAGTTCATCAATTTTAAATGAACATTATTTAACAATCACGTATATTGCATGAAACTCGAAAATCCTTATAATTTATTAATTCATAAATGCAGGAATTTGACTTAGTTTCCCTTTATCATTCCAGTTATTGATATTCATTTTTTTTTGGGAAAGAAAATACTACATACAAGTCAAAACTTAAACTTTTATTTAAATTTTTGGGATACACTTGATATTAAATCTCCTCACGCATCGATTAAAGTATTCTAAAATTTTGGTAAGCAGCTGTGTGCAGTTTTCTAAGTTATTGTACATAGCATTTAAGTAAATTGTATGGAAATATACATACCTACATAGTAGTTGCTAATTAAAATTTTAATAATCTCTCTTTTTACAATCTTTTAAAGGAAGCAGCTGCATAAATTATTAAAAAATATATTTAAAATATTATATTGGTTATAAAATGTGAGAATAATTAATTTAAACAATTAACGAAGTTATACGGTTGACACATTAACACATATAATACCACGTCGTTTTTTTTAATTATATAACAAATAGAAACAGCTTTAACTTTATTATGCATTTAGATAAGTACAAACTAAACATCACATGTAGGTACTTAGTCGATTTTATTACTATTGGAATAGAGGCTAGTCAGAAGTTGCTTAACAACGAAGATGGCTTAGACATTTGGAACGGAAAACCGTCTGTGTTATGAAGTTCATTGGCTCATTTTAATCTAGCAGTTGACAGTAAACTAGAATTTACAAATAAGTAGTATCTAGAATTTAACATGATTGTGCGAATTGGTTTTTTTTATAATATTGAAACAAATAATGTATATTTTTATTTAAAACGAAAGCTCACTCCTCGAATGTAGGTACCAAAAATTTAAATCAATAATAAAATATTAATTTTGAAGTTCTGCATAAACGTGGTGGTTTTTGTTATTAAAAAATTTATTACCAAAAATCATACTCATGGATCTGTAAAAACGGTAAAACAAAGTAGTAGCATTTTTATGCTGAAAACCATAATTTTTTTAAAATATAGGACACCCTTTATGTTATAACATTTTTGAAAGTATCCAAAGCACTTCGGTCAGACACAAAATGACCGGATTACTTCAGGCTGTGTTGCGCTTCAGGGCGACCTTTACATAATTTTCAATTTTAAGGCACCAGCTTGGTGTGAACGCTGGTTTAGTTCAACAGCGGAAATTCCTTATTGGGTGTTTTTCTAAGAAGGAAAATAGTAAATGGCGAAATATAAAAATATTTTCAGAAACTCGTTCAAAACTACTAATAACCTTAATAAATACATTATTAACTTAAGTGCCCCAGTCTAAAGTACATCGATCCATTTTTATTTCAAGTAGGATTGGGACGTCCAAGTGTTAGGTATCAAATCGTTGGAAGAAATATCACTAATATACAAAGGTTAATATAGCTTTTTTTTAATATCTTTGATTAAAGTGGATACTAATAACAAATAGAATACTATAAACGTTATTTTATGAGATATTTAATGCGATTAAAGAAATCTAGTACTGCTACCATAACTCTCCATTTAACGGTCGATGAGTACGAGAAAGTTATAAGGTTATAACGTGCAAAATGGATTAGCAAAAACTTATTATCGCTATTAATTAATTTTATTAGTAATCATCTGTTTTTAGATGGATGTGTTTAAGAATAATATTAGAAACTTATAATTTCTAGTAGATAATTAAGTATGAAAACTATTAACAATAAATACAATTTCGTTCGGTTTCAGCGTTTCAGTAAGTATGACATTCGCTGCAGGTTTATGAAGTAAGAGGCTCCGGTAGGTCTACCAAATTATCGGTGGATATAGATAAAGCTGCCATACAGGAAGTTAAAAAATAGTGGGTCAGTAAGGAGGTTGTCAGTTTGGAATGTCGGTTGACCTTGACTAACTGCAAATGGTTTAATATAAAACTAAAGTATCAATGATCCTTTTTAATTTACTAAATCATTGACCAATTTTGAAGTCTTTATTAAAAATTTTATTTTGTGGGGCAAAACTCATAAAATTTTTAATATTCATATAACTCTCATTATAATTTAAATACAAATATTTATAGCTTTCATTAAAATTTTGTTGCTTCTTAAAATTTTAACAGCTTTATTTAATTTGCCTTAAATTTACTGTCACTTTATTTATAATTTCAGTTTAAAATAATAATATTTTCTCAGCAGGTAGTATTATCTTTATATTTTCCGTTTGTTATAATTCCTATAATTATATAATATATAAATTATAAACCAAATTAATGAAATGTAATTTACATGCAATTAAATGTTTAAATATAAGATGCAACAACGTTATTTCGTCTTTCTTGGGACTTATGACGCAACTGCAATATTTTAAAAACCATAGAAATCTGAATTCATAAACAATAAATAAACATGTTTTTTTATAATATATAAAAGCACAAAATAATCTCACATTTCATTAACTTGGGTTTATAAAAAAAGTAAATATAAAATTTAAATATTCTCAACAAGTTTTAACTCTATATTTTCTATAATTATATAATTTTATATTATAATATTTCGACTGTTTTAGGTTTACTTAAAATAGTAGATACCTATAAAGTTTTAACTGTTGAAAATCATAATAATGTAAAGTTTTAAAATTAACAAGTTAATAAAATAATTAAAATCAAAGAGTATTCTCATGTATGCTTTCATCACAGATTTTTTGATTTTTTATTGTTTAAACAACTTGTTAATGTTTACATAGTGCGGTGTTTTAAAATTAAATCATCTTGCTATTTCCGATGTAAAATATCCACCTCATTTTGAATAACCATGAGTTTAATAAAATCGTCCAAGACTGAAAGATACTGTTAAAGATTGCTATCAATACTAATCTTGAGATTTGTCAAGTCAAAAATCTCTAAAATAGATCAATTAATTTAGAATGAGTGAATTTGTAAATTTGTTTACATGAAAAACATAACCTATCATTTTGTAAATTTAAAACGTGAATATCTTTGTGAAAAACATACTCTGTGTAAAATGAATTATGTCAAAAATTCGACCATGTATTCATCTGTAAGGCTATCATAAAATTGTGTATGAGAATTGGGTGAGGATTACCTAATGTTGACCACTCCAAATAAATTGAAAATTTCCTATTGCAAAGAGGAAGGTTTATATGAGCCGTTGAAAACCATAGTGGACTAAGTCAAAAATCGATGTTTTGAGATATGGAGACCTAAAGTTAAAAGGTTCGTAATAAATCCTGAATGCAAAAATAATACTGTTGTTGCGAAATTTGCTTAGGAGTAGTACCTACTTAAATATCTATAGAATAATATTACCGATTTTTCTCTGCTTTACAATTTCTTTTTATGTTTTACTGACTTAGACCACTAGATTTCTATAATATGGAGTGGTTTCAGCTATTGACTTAGACCACTCTGACTTTCAAGGTTCTATAGAATATGTTGCATGTTGACCACTGTCATAGTGGTCTATGTCAGACTTAGACCACTTTGCCATACAACGCTAACAGTACTCCGTTAATGTGTGATATTACATTTGCACCATTTATGTAACAAACAATGACTTATATTTTTAAAATTTTGTCGGTAAGTAGATTTATATAATATGGATTGGTTTCAGCTATTAGCTCAAAAACGTGATTTTTTGACTTAGTCCACTATGGTTTTCAACGGCTCATATAGTATAATGACATAATTTTCACAAGCGAAGATATAATCAAAATTTTGAGTAAATCGATTTAGAAGTTAGCTAATTTAACGAGATTCTGGGGTCAAATCTTATGAGATTCCCGCGCGTCACTCATTCTGTGGTCAGTCCGTGCGTAATGAATGACCCTAACACTTAGAATATTTCGCACCGGCAGATGCAGCTCGTCTCTCGTACATGTAACATCGATTATTTTTTGATTTTACGCGATTTTTTGAGGGTTTCAGATCCCGGTTGCCTTCATCCCGGTTTGCTTGATGGATGGCGCCTTCTAGTATGTTTAGCTCTGCCGCGTAGCGGCGTACGCGATTGAAAAACCGCCCGGAGGCCCGGAGGGCCGTAGGGTAGGTTTTTTGATGCGCCCAATTCTGGCCGTGCCAGATCCACCCAAAAAAGGTAATTAGCGCCATCAAAACCGGCCGCGGGGCTTTAGCCCCGCAAGGCCAAGGTTTTCCCCACATTTTCCCGGTTTACATTTATTTAGAGAACTTATTCTTAAAATATTTTTGGAAAAAAATCTTGTGCAATCATAATTCCTACTATGTTATACGCACGGCCGTCGACTGACAAATGCGGTCGGCATCGAGCGACCGTAACATATATTTATAACCTCGGCTATGGGCGTGGCTTCGACATGCATTTTACATGCAAAATTATGCTATTTTAAAATTGATTTTTCTCGAAATTTTGATTATATCTTCGCTTGTGAAAATTATGTCATTGTACTATATAAACCTTCCTCTTTGCAATAGAAAATTTTCAATTTTTTTGGGGTGGTCAACAATAGGTAATCCTCCCCGAGAATTGTTTTATAGCGTAAGGTTCAAAATCGCAAGAAATCAAAGATTTCCTCAGTGATAATAAGTCTTCGGTCAAGCCATCTTCTAAAATATGGAGTAGGTAAATTCGGCTACTGTGAACAGAACAAAGAAATAATTAGTGCAAACATCATCAAATAAAATGAAGAGACTCACCAATACATTAAAATATTTTCGGGTGAACGATATTTTTCCAAAAAAGTTTCAAATTTGACTAGATATTCGCAAATTTAAGAAAACTGGACATTCGCGCATCAATTTTAGTTGGAATTTTGCTTTCAAGGAATGCAGTCGATTTTCAACGAGATCCAGATTTTTGTAAATGTTGTAAACTCAACATAAATTCAACATGGCGACGTTAGTTGAATTTCTGTAAACCAAGATAGTGAAAGGGCAACTCAACTTATGCGATATCGAATTATCAACTAGTATAAATGTTCACTTACCTGTAGAACGTCGTTACATAAAATGATAATTGGTGAAGATTATTTAAAATACAGTGAAGTTGTGCTTCTTTGAAAATTACGTGTACCTGTGTGTGTTAACATCAACTCCGACTACATCAACAGCTGACTGAAGGACGTCAACATAAGGCTTACGTTACGCCGCAAAGTGAATTTTTAGGAATAGCTGATAAAGAAGGTATCGTAAATACCTTCCCAATTTCGAAATTAAAAGTGGTCTTCAACATTTCAAACACAGGGCATAGAGCAACTGTTTAAGTACGGTTAGGACACTACCCTTATATATATATATTTCAATTATATATATTGTCGTGTTACATTTACTATAAGGGTAGGTCTGGCATAATTGGGTGTTTTTCTGTACAATGCTCATATCGAGATAGTCACTTCAGAGACCATGATGAAAAATAAGAACTTGCACCTACAATTTCTTAATACTCCATAGTAAACTGCTTGCTCCATTTAACCTGAAATAATAACAAATGTAATGATTTGTGCAAACAGGTTTGTAAAAAATTGTGTGAAATGCAAAAGAGGATTCAGTTGTTTTGGTTTAACAAGTTTGGGATTAAATTGGAAATAATTTTATTTGTAAAAGCGTAGGGGATTAATTTAAATAATTGTGATTTTGGAAACAAGTGCGCGGTCAGATAGACGATTTTGGTGGGGCCAGGAAGAAGATGGAGTGGAAGTCTCGTCCCGCTGGTGGAGACGTCAACACGTAATTTGAGTGGGGTTCCGTCCACGAAAGTGTAAGGACGTAATTTTGAAGTCCTGTTACGTCCATGTTGAAAATTGATTAAATTAAGAGTTGAATTTAATTTGTCTTGAAAATTTCTGAGTATTAGTTGAAGTTACATGAGTATGGTTCAATAAGTTATCAAATTGGGAATGAACAAGAAGATTTATTATTTTGAGAAATATTTGGAAAATTTGGTATGGTTTACAATATTTTATGGTTATGTTCTGAGTTATGGAAATTAAAGAAGATTATTAAAAATTCAACTTACCTGAACGTCTATCCTGTCAGTAGCCGATATTCGATTAATCATTAATCTACCCTGGGACTCTTCATGGTATGGAATTTGGATCAAACTACGATTCATCTTTTCCTGGTTATCCGCTATGAGTTCTTTGCATCAACTGTGCACGAGTAAGATTCCGATAAGCATTGTGTCGACACATTTTCGTAACATTCAGTTCGCGCGTGTTTTAAAATTTTGGGGGTTTTATGAAAATTTTTATTGTTAATTGATATTTTGTAAATCTGATTTAATCCTAGTAATTAAAAATTCATCTTTTGTTTTTGAATAATTCTGTTTATTAATAAGTAAATTACATTTCTTGTTGTACAATAGTTACATTTGGTTTGATTAATTAACAGCAGTGAGTAAAGGAAGAATAGGTGCAAGGTATAACAAGTTGTTGTCCGGCATTTATTAAAAGTTATAGAGTTTAAACAATTTTAATTGAGCATTCGACAGATTCATGAGCCCACCTTTGACCCTGAATTAGAAGAGTTCTCATTGCTGGCCGGAGCATTTTTTAAATTAAGTGCCATCTCATTCCCCGCTATAGAAATTAAAAATTTTGAGTTAAACAGTAGCGATACATGGCAATATATTATATTTCAATATATTTCAAATAACAAAACATTTTTTTTAATTTAATTTCAACGCTACGATTATAAACATTTTAATATAAAATTTAACTCGTTATTATACAACGAAAAGCCTTAATGGTAGATAGTAATACACCATTAAACGAAAGAAGGAAGAAAGAAGAATCTCCGACCCATTTTTGATTATTTTATTTGTAAACCTCTTGCTTGGTACAGATTTCGATCTAAATTCTTTTGTTAACCTTTATTTGTATTTCTTTGGCGCCAAATGCGATTGTTTTTGAATTAATAGAAACTCATTCTACCTTAATTAGATCTTTTATTCCATCAAAATTGCAAGTTATCTCTCAGAGTTTGGCGATTAATCATCAAAGAGTTGAATGTTTATCAGCAAATTAAGGTACATAACTGAATTTTAGTGTCATTTCCACGATCATATCTAAAGTTTTTACAAATCGTTTGCTAGCACCCTTATTTTTCAAATAACCTGCCATACCTTGAGAGAGTTTTAGACTGGCTAGTAAGAAGGGGCAAAAGTGTTAACCTTTCTTGTAATTTGTGCATCCGACTTATTTACTTAATTTTTGAATTTATTTCATCCTAATTGGATGTGGCGCCCAACAAACTGAGACATGCACAAATTATAACAAGGAGGTCATAGCAATAGGTATTGCGTTATAGATTATTATCTCAAAAACACAATTATTTCAATAGTCAGAATTGTAAAACCTTAAAATTCCAATAAATAAAAATTAATAACAGCCAACTTTAAACACTGAAATTATAAACTTATCCATAATCAAAGGGTTAACTAACCACAATCAAATTATTTCAATACAAGGAATACATGAGTTGACAAAAACCTAATTCCTCAAGTAGCAAGGGTTTCTTAACGTTTTATAGAGGTTCGCTAATCAGAACTATAGTTCAGATTAGCTATATAACTATATTGCTATGGTAATATTCCCAAACTTACCTGGTAAAGATTTAATTATACCTGGTTCAATTAAAAAAGCTTGGCTTTGAACATTTCTTGAGGTTCTTCGACGTCTCAGTATGTTTTTTTCGCACCTAAATAAACTATTCGAAACCTAATTTGAATCAGTCGATAATTCACTCTTCTTAACAATAATTATAAGTTAAATGATTATTAAATTTGGGTACATTTAGTACCATGTTAATATATCAGGTTGATGCATAAGTTCGTAGCTCTTTTGGTTTCCAAGGTACGAGTGCTTTAAAGACAAACTTGCTTGAGAAATATCAATGTCATTTTAATGCCATAATAGTATTGTTTTGTTGAATACTTCTTGAATTTTTCAATTTGTAAAAAGTTAAGGGTAATTGTTGGCTAAAGAAAATGGAGTGTCAAGTACAAAAAAAATGAACATTTCCGACATATTCTTTTGTTTGAGTTTAACCGAGGAGTTTAGGCATCAGAGGCCGCTAGAATCATTTATGCCGTTTACGGAGAGAATGCCATCGTGGAAAGTACTGCACAAAAATGGTTTTCTCGTTTCACAAAGCGGCATTTTGATATGAATGATTTCCCACGTTCAGGGAGACCATCCGACTTTGATGAAGACTGATTAAATGCTTCAATTTGTGATGATCCACGTCAATCAACTCCGGAATTGGGCAATATGATGAATTGTGACCAATCGACTATCGTACGACATTTCCATGGACAAAGTTCAAAAGTTGGGTGTTTGGCACCATTTTACGTTTTGAGCGAAAACTACAAAAATCAGTATGTCACCATGTAACGAATTATTTCTTCTCGCAGTTCGTTACTAATTTTTCAACACCCTGTACGATTCTCAAATTTAATGCTAGATAGACACTATCTGAATTTTGAGATCGGGTCATTTCTCGTTTTCAACGCCGAGGTCACGCGTTGATTTTTGCGTTCTATTAACTAGAATTTAGTTAATTATTTGCTAATAATAGAAGATTATTATTTGATTTATGCATCACCAAGTGACCTTTTGTTTATCGGATTTATCGTGTTTTTGAGAATCGTGGAAATCTTTGACCGCCATTTTCCAACCTTTCGGCAAGGACATTATTTACCACTGTTTTACAACCAGTAATTAACTGTATTGGAGCTGCATTTTGCCACTAAGTTTTAACGTTCGAGCTTACCATCATCCATCTGCCGATAATATTCCATCCGAGGTGTTTTGGATTGTAAAGCCGGACAATTACATTAAGCAGCCAATTCTCGTTCAACCATCGTCATCGGTTAATGATATCAGTTGTTAGCAGCATAGGGTGGCAAGGCAGAAACGCTTCTTTGTTTCAGTATTAATTGGCTAACTCACTCAACATCAGGACTGTGGACTGCGTTCGCTCGGAACAGGGTACCGGTGTCAGGTTAGTAGTGGACTGGTTTACTTTTTTGATTGTTGGTGGGTGTGTTAAGCCAAATCTCTTCTCAGTGGATCATATTTGCGTGATCACAAGTGAAGCGGTTTTGCTGACCCATCCCTATAGCTGTTTCTTTTTGAGACAACTTGTAATTTTATGCCTGATACTTTGAGTATATCTGTATCGTTGGAAGACCTGTTACGTGTTACAATTTGTACCTAATCATTTTTGTTATTGTTAATAATTGGTTTAACTGTAATTATATTTGTTACCTTGACTTTTGGACTATTATTTCACTCACAACCCTTGCCTCCGACGTGCTGAGAGCTAGTTTCAACATCTACTGGTACGTCTGCAAAAATTATATACTGTTGAGTTTTTGCTTAGCAGATGTACAGCCTTCCTTTTACCAAGCCGATACAAAAGGAAAGTAGAGGAAAGGTTGACAATGTTACATTTTGTGGATATAGTTCCTTTATCATTTCTATCAGCCGACTATTTGTGCCCACCTCCTGCAACACCTCTCACAGTTAGAGTCTGGGTTGAGTTCCAGATCAATGAAAGCCAAGTGGATTTCTTGCCCTGCTCCTATCTTTTTGTCTAATATCTGTTGCAGTGTGAACAAATTATCAATACACGATCTACCCGGGATAAAACCACTTTGGTCTTCCCCTATTTTGTTGCCAATGGTTAGTCTTAATTTCTCCTGTATAATCCTCCCAAATAGTCGACTAAAGGTGCCAGTAATACTTAGTCCTCTATAACACTTTGGGTCTCTTCTGTTGCCCTTCTTAAACAACGAGATCGCATGTGAATCTTCCACTCTTTTGGAACTTTATTTAGTCTACAGCAGGAACACACCAATCCCCAAATTCTCAGAAGCAGAGACTCTTCCCCATTCTTCAACAGCACTACCGGAATACCTCCCGAGCCCGGGGCTCTTCCATTTTTCATGTTTTTTAGGTTGCGTTCAATGTCATCCACAGTTATATTTATCTCTTCATCCACGTCGCTGTACAGGTCTTGCGGTATTGTATTATTTAGGAATTCCGTTCGTTTTTCCGTAAACAGGATCTCATAGTGGCTCTTCCATTCACTTATTACTACTAAGTTGTTCAAGGTATTAGCTCCATTTGTCTTCATCTGCTTAATCGACCTCCATATTTCAGTTGTTCTAGCACCCCCAATTAAACTTTCTATCTGTGCGCATTTTTGCTCCCAAAATCTATTTATTTCTTTGCTTATATTCTTTCTCAATTCTCTATTCTTGTTTTTATACTTTTCTCTATTCTCTGCTGTTCTTGCAGTTAACCAGTTTGAGTATAACATTTTCTTTTCCAATATCAGCTCATATATTTCCTCTGTCAGCCATCGTGATCTTTTCCTTCTACTCTGTTTATCGATTATTCCAAGAGCTTCTGTTGCTGCTTTATTTACCATTTTCTTAAGATTTTCATATTCCATTTCCACATCTTCGGTGCTTGGAGTTTCCTCTAATTCCCTATTCAATCTATTTTCATTTAGTTGTCGAATACTGGATTGTTGCATTAAGTCCAATTTATACTTTGAACTGCAATCACCTGCCTGTTTCGTTCCAGTATCTTTACTCGATTCGCCATCATATGATCCATATTGAAACATTAACTTGGCTATCACCAAGTAATGGTCTGATCCACAACCTGGATCTTAATGACTGCTAAAATCATAAAATATTATGATCATTGATAAATGGTCTTTTTTAAATTTGGGCCTGCTTATCTGGAAGTAGCCGATTTTTTAACATCGATAAAAATATTTAAACTTAAAATTTAACTTTTCTGAAGCAAATTCTCTTGGCGAGATTTTCTATTTTTGTCAAGTTTGCAAATTTTAATTGAAGTCGGAACAAATGTATTCTTAAATAAAATAAAAAAATAATCACAATTAAAATTATAAATTTTAATACGATATGTGGAATACTAATTTGTCATTTTGAAAAAAAAAAGCGATTATTACGAATGTTTTTAAGCTATTTTGGTAGGCAATTTATAGGGACCCGCAATTTATATAGCATTACTACTGGAATTTTTAAGGGTGTTAAAATTCGATAAAAAGGAATTAAAAATCATATTATCGTAATAGTTACTTTAATGTTTATTAGTACGTCTACATATATTCACTAATAAGTAAAAATTGTTTAATTATGATATGCTTATAATTACGAGATTATTTGCCAGTTATGAGTAATATAAATTCGCCTCCACATTTTGATAAGATATTTTTCATATACAGAAAGTTTTAGTTGTATTATAGATTTATATCATTAGGTCAGTTTTATATTACATTTAAAATGTTTTCCAACTTAATTTATATTTTATCGGGTGTTATTATTAGTGTTTCATGCTTCCAAAAGAATGAAGTAAAAACAGAATGTCCAAAAGTGAAAGCGATACAAAATTTTGTTTTGGAGCAGGTAAATTACGCAATATTAGTTAAAATAAATAATGATAAATTTATATGTAGTATTAAATACTCTTAAAATAAGATAATTTTGAAAACTATATTTTAAGCCTTTGTTGTTCTTGTTCTGGGGTAATTATAATGTGATGCGTCAAGTATACGCGGGTGGAAATATGTTGATCATAGATAAACAAATAACAGATTCACCTCCTCTTCCGGTTTGGTGTAAAGGAACAAAATATTCCCGACTTTACGCATCCCTTTAGTTCCTCGCTTCCTCTGTACCCGTTGATGTGGATGGCTTTTAATCAAGCGCAAAAATTGATTAGCATTTTTTAAAGTTAAAGTTTAAGGTGAAACCAACTACCATTTAAAAGCATTTTCTAGCAAAATAATATTGATAAAATCATTGCATCCACAAAATACCCTCTACTGGGTTGCATATAAAATAAACTAAATTAAATCAAAGATCAAGAGCTGTAAAGATAGAAAACGTTATACAAATTTATATACTGTCATGTTCCATTGATAAGAGATAGGGGAGTATGACGTAATTGGGTCATTTAGTCAAAACACTTATAATTTAATTAGTTCGATAAGACCATAACAGGCAATTACTGGGTTGTGTCTGGATTTTCTTTAGTTGAAAAAATTGTTGACTGCTTCTGCCTTACTTATTTTGAAGATAGAAACGTTGTTGGATCTGAAAATTTAAGGAATTGTAAAGGACAAAACATTGGTGGTTGTTTGATTAAATTTAAGTATGAGAAACAAATTAAATTCAATTGATTTATTTGTTAAATTAGGGTTTTCGTTTAATTGAATAAGTGATAATTTATAAAATTCGTGAATGCGCGAGTGGATAATTGGTGGGGGTTCGAAAATGAGAAGGAAGCGAAAAGGATTCCGAATCGAGCGGTCGAATAGTGAAGACGCGCTGATCGTTAGTAATTTGGAATTTAGTTTTGGTATAAAAATTTTTCTAAGCCGACCATCCAAGTGTGAAGACGGGTCATTAGTATTTGGATTCTGAGATTATTTTTATGAGTCAATCGTCGTCAAGTGAAGACATAATTTTATTAATGGTAGAAAGATATTTGGAATTGGTTCTCGTGTATTTGGATAGAATTTTTGAAATCGTATGAAAAATCAATTTAAGTTTAATTAAAGTGGATATTACGTTTGATCGAAAATTTATGAAAAGTTTTGGAACCGCTGACGTTCAATTTGGTGGTTATGTTTATGGTTTGGACGAATATTGAAATATTGGAAGAGATTGGTTCAAATTACTTACCTGTATTCGATTATCTGATTCGGAAGAAGAGATTGTCCACTGGTCATTCCTACCTGTCTCTTGGTTCAAGATTCGAAGCTGACTTTGATGGCAATCTGCACGTTTTGGAGAGTATCACATCATATCGGCCGATCGGTAAACTCCGGAAGACATTTTTACTTCGCTAAGAATTTATGTGTTGCATAAATTATTTGAACAATAAACACACCGTTTAAATTCGGGCGCGCGTAATATTTTGGGGGAATATTGCAATTGCTTGATTTTTGTAAATTTAATTTGTTTAGGTTAAGAAAACTAATATTTTGTTCTTAATTTTTATTGCGTAAAATAAAGTGCATCAGTTTTTGGTTCTGATAACGTTTGTGTTTGATTTAATTTATTAACAGCCGTCGTAGATTGAAGAATAAACAGACACAAGTTACGATTCGTTTGTGCTATCTTTATAAGAAAGATCACTGGTTAAGGTGACGTATTTTAAGTGTTTTGACTAATCTGGATGAACCCAATTTTCGACCCAAAAATTATCGAGTCTCATGCATAGCTGGTCGGAGCATTTTTTTTTATTAAGTGCCAGTTCATTCTCCCGCTATATAAATCAAAATTTGAATATTTACAGTAGCAATACTTGGCAATACATACTTCATATTTCTCCAAGATAAAGGAGTTTCCATCTAGCGCCCTAGAACGGAAAGTAAAAAATAAATGTTCTGATTGGTTAAAAGTAAATTTTGCCTGTTTTTCTAACGAATCTGAACACTATAACTTATTTTATACCTTCCACACTAAGGCGATAGATGACGATAACTTTTTCGGGTAGAATAAATATGATACATATTACATATTACATCTTTACAGCTCTTAATCTTTGATTAAATATAAAATTTGCAATACCCAATTATTTATATCATTAACAGATGTTGGGTAAATGGTTTGTCGTGCAGTATTACGCTACTTCCGAAGAAGCGATACCTTACAGATGCATGAAGGCAGAGTTTACAGTTTCTGAATTTGAAGTCTCAATGAATTTTAGTTACAGTTTCACAGATGATCCACTCAATGAAGAACTTTTTGGAAATATTACATGGAAAATACCAAACCCTTTACAGCCTGCTCATTGGACTCACTCAGAAGACACATGTAAGTTACTCTTGCAAGTTCTATAACAAGAAGTTTAATTTATTTTTAAAATTAAATTAAAACATAAAAATTAGCAATCAAAGCAAACACAATAAAATTCTAATTATTTGTTATCACAGACTAACAATTAATTTATGTTGTAAAAATAACTCTGGATAATCTCTTATAACTTTTTAGAAAGGGTTTTGCACTTTTCTAATTCCAATACTGTTTTTATAGATGAAGGTGTGTACAATACATATGTTGTTGATTCTGACTACAAATCTTGGACTCTTCTCCTTCATTGTGCTGAAAAGTCAAAAAGTCCACGATACTTATCAAGTTTCATTATGAGTAGAGAACCTTTACTGGGTAAAAATGTAATATCATATTTGAAGGACAAATTGCCAAGATATGGAATCGACTTGGCTTATATGTTTATTATGAGTCAGACCGATTGTGATGTACCTCAAACTGGAATTGATGTACCGCCGTCAGTGTTAGAAAATCGTTTGATGCAAAATATAAGTCATAATCCTTTTAAATCACATATTCATTGATAAAATTTTACGTAACATTAAAGTTTGTACAAAATACCTAAATACATGATGTTAATAGATATATTATGATTTCAAATGAATTGTTTTGTTATTTAAATCGTACATGGTGCATTTTCGGGTTTCTTTGACTTTTGACGTTAGAGACTAATTTATTCAAAGCCAAATTGATGAAATGAAGAGTTTCCTAAAAATGGTTACAGGATTTAGATTTTTGGATATGTTTTAAGGTTTGGCGTCCTAATACAAATTCTGAATTGTCAACCTTGCCGATTGTCCGGAAGTGCCGCCATTTTTGTTAAAAATGGTGTATTTTTGTTTTTGATATTTCTGATATTGATTTGCTAATTTTCATCTAGCTTTTATATCTTATATGGTATTCCCGAAGACTTTTGAAACTGAAGAAAACATGGACTAATTATGTGCTTAATAAGTGTTTTAAAATAGTTATTTAACTGCTTTGACTATTTGTTTTATTAAAATCACAAATTTTTGATGGATAATAATTTTACTAGCATCACTTTTGGGTTATATTGTTTCATTACCATCAAGGAGAAGCTTCATTCACTCCCAACTCCGAGGTAACTTTGTATCACTTTTTCCAAAAACTTGTTTTGAATAGTTACCATATTTGAATATAAAACAATACTTTCCTTTACTACGTAAATGGGAAAGTAAAACTAAAATTCTGCGCGCTACTTGCTCGGATCAATGTTGGTAAAATTCATGTGTTTAAAAAATACCTCAAGCTTGTCCTTTTGATATCACATTTATATTATCTAAAAATTTTATAGTGAGATCAACAAAATATTTTTTACTATTTGTTTACTTACGATATCTATTAAATTAAAATTAATTAATTGCTGCTCTTTTGCCACAGATCTTATACTTCGTTCTTTTACTTATTAGTAGAAATGTCTTCTACTTCTAGTAATCTTTTGTTAGCAAATGTTCAAAAATTAGTTTTATTTGGTGAATTTCTAAGCATCCTTGCAAATTAGAACTTTTCGTACACCAAATAGAACTTTAAAAAATGGTAATAACAAATAGAACGTCTGCATGATGGCCTGTACGATGTTGACGTGTGGCTTTTGTAGGAGTTCTATTACAAAGTACGAAGATTGCATGAGATGTAAAATGAAATGTGGGATGTCTTATCATTTAAAGTTGTCAATCGACACTTTCAATAAACTAAACCAGAGCGGAGAAATTAATCGGTGGAATTGCCAGAAGTGCTCCAAGGAAAACGAAACTTCAAAATCAGCGGACGATAACAACGGATTATCGCAAATAATACCACCACCAGTAGCCGAATTGAACAACGAAGAGTCGGTTAATCTTGAAGAAGCTGGTAGTAATGCTATATATTCAGAGAAAACTTTACAAGAAACACTTAGTAACATGGATCCGGGAACCGATAACTACACAGAATCAGAAGCCTAAAGAGAAATAGAAAGAGTCCTGGAGATGATAATAATTTTAGAACACATAAACAAACTAAAATTAACGACTACTGGCTTGGTAAAGCAATTACTACAATCAGAAATCGATTTGATATACTACCGGTGGAACAATCAGAAATAATGTCGAAGCCACAAGAGAAGAAAAAATTAAAGTCCCGCCTATATTCGTTGGAGGAGTATAAAATATTAAACCTTTACAAAAACTAATGAAGAAAGTTGCAGGAAAGGATTTTCAACTAAAAGTACTTATGGGTGATCAGGTTAAAATTCAACCCAAAACATCGGATAAATACTCCAAATCATTGATGCCCTTAAGCTAAAAAAGACTGAATTCCATACCTATCAATTCAATTCTCAAGCTAGAAATTTTAAGATCGTACTGAAAGGAATCCACTATTCTACCGAAGTTAATGAAATAAAGACAGCTATCGAAGAGCTTGGTCACATGGTAGCTAGTATCTTCAACATAAAGTATCGCACTAAAATTCCACTTTCACTTTTCTATATGGACCTGAATAAGCCTAACGAAGATAACAATGAAATTTATAAAATAAAAACTTTGCTTAATTCGATAGTTAAATTTGAACCACCCATGCCTAAAAAGGGATATTCCACAGTGTGCGAGGTGTCAGAGGTATGGACACACCAAAGCATTCTGCCACCGATGCCCACGCTGCGTCAAGTGCGCCAGGGAACCATCTAACTAATGTGTGCTTGTGTAAAGAAAAAACAAGTAATATTAAATGTGTACTATGTGAAGGCAACCAACCTGTAAATTACAAGGGATGTAATGTATTTAAAGACTTACAAAGAAAAACCTTCCCTCCACTAAGAAAAAAGCAGCTGACAAATTACGCTTCTCCTCCAAATCTAATCCAACCTGGAATATCATATTTATGCCGATCTCCTAAGGAAAAAAACCAACAACTGCCACATATTAATCAGAATCAACCATCAAGCTCAACTACCACACAACAACAACAACAAGCAGCACAACGGCCAAGTAACGACATAAATGAACTCAAGCAAATGATGAAAGGACTCTTGGCTCAAATGGGCACTATTCTAAATATACTAACAACTCTCATAACTAAAATCGCTTAAATGTGCAAACAAATACAATTAGCGCTTTGGAAAGCCAACGGCTTAGCTTAACACATCCAGGAAATTAAAACAATTATTAAAAACTCAGAGACGCATTTTACCAAGCAAAAAACTTCATACAAATTCCCCAGGTACTCGGTATATGACACACAACACCCTGATGGCAATTCACATGGAGGTACCGCCATAATAATAAAAAAACACACTAAAAAAACAAAAAAACACATGATAGTTAGCGCGATCAACTGCTAACGTAGGGCTCCCCGGTTCGACTCCGGGTACAGTCTAAAAGTTCTTGCCCCCCCCCCAACGCGAATTTGGGGTCGAATTTGGTGTCAATCGTTTGTGCTTTTATTATTTTTGTTTGTGCCAACACCGTTCACGAAATATAGACTTTTAAAATTTTATAAACCTCCGAGCAACAATCGTTACAACAAACATTAACTTAGGAAGAAATAAAGTACATTGTAACAGTTTTTCGTAAAATATTTTTATTTAAAATTATGATTTTCATCTACAAACAAATTTAAAAATTACTATAATGTATATACAATATATTATTCGCAATTTACTTTTGTATTAGACCGTATATTGGTTTTGCGATTCATTTTTAAAAGGTTGTCGTATTTTCCCAAATACCTAGATGGGATCGCCAGCAATAAGCTATATAATGTCCTAAGGATGATAAATTTCTACTTTTAGGTGGGAGAAAACTAATAATTCCTTTCAAATGAAATTGTTTTTCTAGAATATCTAAAATTCTGGGAACATTTGAAAGAGCTGTTGAAAATTGGGATTCATGCGGTATAGAACTGGTTACAGTTTCTATAAAAAAATGAGAACCTATTGTGAAACTTCGCGCTATAGACGGATTACCGCAGGAATCACATTTTGCTGGATCTTCGAAATACCTTAACATGATTTGTTGTAAAAGTTGAATATTATCCATAGGTAGATTAGCCACTATTGTTTCCCCTGGTCGACTGTTTTCGAAATCGCAAGGAGAGCATTTTCTAATTTCTGTGAAAGAAGGATATTTTCTAAATAATTGAGTTAGTAAATAATTTGCGGTACAATTAGAATTTACTGCGATACATTCACCAAGTTTCTGTGATCGGTCTTTAAATATTCCCAAAAGAATTTCCGCTCGTTTCCTGTAACATTGCACAGTAATACCATCGCGCAAGGCATTTCGGATTAGTTCAAAATATAAATATTGCTTTGAATTGTTATCTATAAAATTTGCGTATACATCACTGTCAGCATAACTAGAAAATAAAATTTGTGTTAAAGTGTCAAAAGTGCAGGTGTTTGCGACGGTATAATTTTGGTTATTATTATTATAACACCATTTAGATCAACACAATTGCCATTTCTTAGTAATCCTATGACGGGTCATTTACTTCGACTATCGTTGTATGATAAAATTATTTAGTCCGCGTCTAAGTAATTCGGCTTTCTTCTTTTTGCATTTTGCTGCTCAACTTCCTCACCACGGCTTTTTTCGGAAATTTGAACTATTTCGTCACCATCATCATCATCATTTTATTTTCCATTTTCGCACTCTTCTTTTGGCTTTCTATTTTTTTCCATTTGCTTTTCAACTTCTCCACCCCATTTTTCTTTGGAAATTTCAATTATTTCGTTATCGTCATTTTCTATTCCATTTCGCACTTTTCTTCCTGTAAATCTTCATGAAATTTAGAACAGACAATATTTATCGAACCTATAATACTCTCCAAGTGAATTTGAATAAATTCGTTAATTCTAACGGGTAACGGTTTATGATGAAAGACTCTGTGTTTTAAATCGTTGAACATGCTTTCAGAAGAAGCCGATGTCTCGGTAATATTTCCATACTTAAATATCGGCACCATCACAGCCGACCACAGAGGCAACAGTTTAATTCAAGCAATTTCTTAGCAACGCATGGTGAAAATTGTAAATTATCCCGATCCCCATGGTTTTCTGCACGTTTCGCATCCTCAAGACAAGTCTTATAACCACATTCTATTTCTTCAAAAAAACTTGTACATGGAGCTATATATTCATCTTTAACGGTAATGTCCTCCATAATTTCATGAATATCGTCTTCATTGTAGTAACTCATTTTGAAATTGTCAAAATCGATATCATCAAAATGTGAAGAAATTTTCAATTTTAAATAATTTTTTCCAATTTCGCCAGACGTAGCGCGACCAACCGAATTTGTTCCTTCATTTTCGTTAAGCGCTACCGAAAATATGCACCACAATAAATGTTTCGCTTCATTGAAATCGGTACTCGAGATTACCAAACCTATTGATCTCATATAAAAGTGTTTAAATCTTGGAGGAGCAGTCTTAAATTCGTTCCATGTACTTATCAAACTCATCGTATGGTTGAAATCAAGTCTTACCATGCAATTAGGAATTTCATTAGTTCCGACATAATCGTTTCTTAACAAAGATGAACATAATTTTGCAAGACAAAATTGAAGAACTTAATATCTGTTCATAATATTTAATACAGCATAATTTCAGCAATTACAGTAAGGCGTCGAGAGGTAAGTGTCCGGCTTGTAGCACCCTCTTACCTTTCTTAAAGCCCGCATTTCATTATAGCTTCTAGCAGCCGAGCTTCTAGAAGCTCGGCTGCTAGAAGCTATAATGAAATGCGGGCTTAAGGCTACAGCTCCGGCAACTCAAATTAATTAGCGGGCCGCGGGTAAGGAATCTAACGCGAAAAAAAAAAACCGACAGCAAATCAAATTTGGACGCCACCCGTTTATTATTAACCCTCCAGCACACGGGTGGGGCCTGTGAGGCCACGCAATACACAAACATCGCTGTAACTTTGAAAAAAAGAAGTTTACGTTTGTGAACTTCTGTATACCTTTCAAAAATGTTCAACGATATAATATAATCAAATTGTGCAAAATGTAAAAATTACCATTTTTTCGCAAAAAAATAAAATGTCCTGATAGACCCCACCCGTGTGTTTGAGTAACTTTCTGTAGAAATCCAAAAATTGAATTTTATGCGAAAAATTTACTCGAAACCCGCTCACAGCACTAAACGAGGATATTGCAAATATTGTAAACGAAGAAAAACCAAAGTTTTACCTAAAAACCAGATATTTCTGTAAAATTTTTAAGTGTTGGTTGTGCATGGAGCATATCGCTGTGGTAGTTCAATACTGTAACAAGTCAAAACAATGAATTTTTCTAATTATTGTTGTTTTTTATTCCTTATATCTACTTTTAGCAGTGCAATACTGCTACATAACAAAATAAAATAACTTAATAAACTAATTTTACGCTTTTAACTGATTAAATTTCCTTTAAATAATTTCTATCGCTATTCCAAACTTTAAAAATGTATGTTTTTATTTTTCTACTTGTTACAGTATTGAACTACCATAGCGATATTATAGCATGCTGTCGTGAATGTATTTCAAGCAAAGGAAGCCCTACTTTGAAGCTTCTTAATTTGTGCGGACTTTTTTATAGAAATTTTCTTCTTATTGTTTTTACCTTAGATTAGTATGTTTTGCTATACAAAACATTAAATTTAGAATCATATATGCTTTATATTATATGTTTCTAATGCGTTTTTAATAAATCTTGTAAAATAACAATGTTTTTATTGTTGATAAAAAAAGTAGGTAAATCTGGTTTTTTCTTAAAATTTTTTCAACGATCTTAAAAAGAACTAATCAAAGTTTATTTTTACCAAAAAAAATTTTTTATTTTATTTTGATACAAATTTTTTACACGCCCTTTAACTATGGGCCTGATAGGCCTCACCCGTACGCCCGTGTAATTTCTAGGCCACCCGTGTGCTGGAGGGTTAATGTCAAAATAACGGGAACAATTTTACAGACGTGCTTCACCACCGTTAGCCTAATATTTCACAATACTACAATTTTTGGTAATTTACAATAATTATTTGACCCTATGATAGGGTTCTCAAACATGTTTAAACTTACGCTAGCTCTTGTTGGTCTTCGTGGATAAGCACATCGTTGAAAAATATGATATCCTTCAGAAGTCGCTCCCGGCATGACTACGTCAGGTGGGGTTCCTTATTTGACCTTAATAAAGATCCGCTAAACTCTATATCTCGTCTGAATCTTCCGACGGTCTCAAATCAAAACTTGGAAGCCTTAAAAAAAGGAGGGCCAAATGAATGACGAGTCCAAAAGTGGCAATCGTACCTACCTTCCCCTGCAGAAGGAAAGCTTCCCGAACAAAAACTAGAACACTGTTCAAATAACCTTAAGCCACCCAATCGAATCTATCGGAAAGAAACGGTACAAAATATCTCAAATTCGGACTCAAAATAATCTAAAATTTAACGGACCAATATTCGAAATATTGTACTTCTCCGGCTCTAATTTCTAACCTCCTTTTATCGCTCCTAATCCGCACAAGTCTACTTCTCACCTCTTGTACCGGGTGCTTCGAAATAGATTGCTACAGGCTCATAATTCTGAGAGAGCCGGTTCGAATCTGCGATAATGAATTTTTGGCTAGGGTTATATAACTAGCCCCACTCAAATCAAAATTTCCTATTGACTATGGGGTTAGAATAAGGTTTATATAGTAAATTGTAAAAATATTTTGCGAGAATGGGGCCCAAACTTTTGAATAAATCGAATTTGAACTTGGCAAATTTTACACAATTCAGTGACGCGCATCAGAGCGATTTGTGGAATCTCCGGCAGATGGACGACAGCACTCGAAAGCGTAACATCTATTAAAGGTTATTTTTTGTTTTATTACATATTTTCGGGGTGATTAGTAAAAGTATACTTTTAAAAGCTATATTCAGGTTTTATATGATCCCGATTTAATGCATCCCGGTTTTCTTGATGGAAGGCCCTTCTAGTATGTTTAGCCCATACTTAGCCCTCTGTATCGTATCCCGGTTTAATATGATCCCGATTTTTTGTATCCCGGTTGGGGAGGATTAATATTCCTAAAGTATGTTTAGCCTAAGTGATCGCTTAAAAAAAGCGCCCGATAGGGCGGTTTTTAAAACGACCTAATCCTCTGTATCGAATCCCACACAAATAACGGGTGATACATTTTCACTCATTCCGAGTGGGACGGCAAAGCTAGTAGCCGCGACCGCGGCGGCTGTTAAAAGTGACTTGTATTCCCTGATATGAAAGTTGCCGATTTTCGCACTTTTTCGGATTTTATCGATTCTTCGATAATTTTAACCGTCCGCAACGGCGGTAGAGTCACATTCGGACCGAAACATACCCAAAAAGTCCGGAAATTACTCCAATATTCGTGAAATTGCATGGGGGGCGTGGCCTATTCGCCCTGTTTTCATTGCTAAATTTACGTACTTTAAAAATTCAAAATAAGGGTTGTTTATAAGGAATTCTCGCAAAATAATTTTTCTATAGGCTCTATTAACCATTATCTTTAGTGTAGGCAACAGGAAAAATTTTTTTGGCCGGGGCTAGTTTCATAACTCGATCCTAAATTTTAACACTTATATAAATTTCCCGTCGCCGAATATACGGTGCCGAATCGCTTTCGCCGAACTGCGGTCGCCGAAACGACGTGTACCAGGCGAGAGTGGACATGGTCGTACTCGGGCACAGGCCTCCCGCTGAGACATTCCGGCGAGAGCACTCGGGCGAGAGTGTACCTACAGCCGGCATAAGATATCGTCGCCTAAAATCCCACAGCCGGTTTACATTCCAGAACCATTTCCACAACAATTTTCTCGTTAAACGATCTTCATTGTTGAGGCTTTACTGTGGAGGAAATTTTCATTTCTTAAAAAATCCAACTAATTTGTCCACAATTTTGGACCTTCCAGCATCGATCGCCACCACGTCCTCAAGAATCGACATGTTGCATTCTTCTGTAGTTCTCGAATAGAAATTTTGTTGTAAAATGGCCTCCTTTACGATTCTCCACACCATCCATCAACCGCCGTCCATTTCTTTTTACACCAACACTACATGACTTCGTTGAGCTTGTCATTTTAAAACGTCGTGCATAAAAATTCCGTCGGATATTAACTTGACAAAACTCGTTTATGTCACGTATTTTTACTCGTTTTATAAAATAAATTTGATTGAGAGATGGTCATAGCTTTGGCAGTTAAGTGCGTCTACTGCTAATGCGAAACGCTCGGATCGAATCCGGGCAGGGTAAAAACTTTATTCTGGCCGTCTCTCCTCGGAAGGTAATGGCAAACCACCGAGGTAATTTGCCAAGAGCGCCCATCTCAACATGAAGTGTATTACACTTCCCGTGGTTCGGAGCCCACGTTAAACAAGTAAGTCCTCTATGTATGTGAAAACACTTGGAACGCACATCACATGCTGTTACGTTTGGTGCCCAATCCGTAACAGATTTAAAAAAAAATAAAGCTTTTAAGATTAAACCCTTGTAAAGCCATAAAATTTTGTAAAGTAATTTTTAGAATCCCGTTAGCACAAGATGTTAAAATTGTGAATAACTAAGGAATAAAGGAAGGTTTTAGGTAGAAAGATGGTCATTCTCTCACAAAATTCGGTGCGAGGATCATTTTTACCGACAATTACCTTATCGAAGAGTGTTAATTCTCTTATTTATTTTGTGTTGTGCGATTTTTGTGCCTTTTGTACCGGACAATTATTTCTCCACCTTGTGGTGTGATTTAAATAAGTTATTTTTTATGTGTCTTATTTTTGTATTAATTTTTAACTTGAATCGATCATCCGTAAACAATTTGTGTTTATCAATTGATAAATTTTTGGGTAAGCCTTTAGAATTGTTTTTATTATTAAGTGTTGTAAATTAGTTTAAGTTTTTTATTTCTCTCTTTGTTTTTGTACCTTTTTGTTATTATTGTTAAGTCATTCAATGTAAATATAGTATAGGATTTTAATTATGTTTTCCAATTATTTTTGTGTTTCTTTGGTTTTTCTTTCCACGTATAGCTGACACAGCCTACGCCCGATATTTTTTTGAATATTTGCAAACCGACTCTGCTTAGCCGGCAAAAGAGTATTTCAAATCATTTATATACTTGGTTTACACCATGTTTATTACACCTATGGGCTCCTAAAAAATAAATAAAAACAAAATATTGATCTTTAAAGTCTTTCTTTAAAATATATTTAAATTATTGTACATACAAACTATATCACTTTTGTTATTAAATACATCTACAATAAATTCATAATACATTTTTACAAGTATATTGATCAATTCTATTGATTTCATTAAAATAAATTGTATAGCACCTCTAAAATTATACGTCTTCACTTTTCATTAATATGTATAATTAGGATCAATAATTTTATGCCAATGCCGATGCTGGTAATGAACTATGCTTAGGCTTCATTTTATTAATAAAAACTTTCATGCAACCATTGAAATCTGCAGAAACTAAAACATGACCACCGCAACCTTTTGTGTGCTGTTCTATCATTGGATCCACAATCTAAAGCAAAAAAAAGGTATCAAATAAAGAGGAACTCCGATTGAGAAACAAAACATTAATTAGGTAAATTAGATAAAAGTTATGTACCTTCTCATTTTGAAGTTCTGAATTAACTTGTTCATCAACCATTTTCAAAATGTCGTCTGGATTAGGAGAAAATATAGCACACGTTACCACCGCATTATGAGCTTTGATAGCTTCCCAAAAATCATTTCTATCACGTCTAACCGAAGTAAACTTGGAGTAATCATGATTAGTTTTCCACACATATATATCCCTATTTTCAGACCCACTGACTATGTATTTACCGTCATGACTAAAGCTGCCTTTTATTTGACTACTGATATTTACATATCCTTTATATTTACAAGATAAATTTAGATCTCTTAAATCATATAGTCTTATACGACTATCGCATGAGGTCACTAATATTTTATCTTCTCCGGGCATTGGTTCTATTCCACTTATTTTACGGCCTATGGCATTTTTACCTCTGGTAGATCTCACATGAATTTGAGTGTGATACTTTAACTGATCTGTATTATAAAAAATACATCGTCCATCGTACGAGCCTACAACTGCAAATTTTCCATTTTGACAAAAATTTGCAGCAGTTATTAACTTTGATGAACCCTCGACTTCATTCCACACAGCAACCTTTAAATAAATAGATTGGGTAAGAAAAAGGATAAAATAATAAGAAAACGTACTTTTTTATCAGGTATATTCCATAATCTCAATTTTCCATCCAATGAACCGCTTAAAAAATATCGATCATCTCGAGGATGAAACACAATTGCCGTCACAAAATCTATGTGCTGGAAACAACACAAGCATTCCTTCCTAGAAATGTGCCATAAGCGAACGGTTTTGTCCATAGAGGAAGACAAAATAAAATAGTTTTTCGACCATGCGACATCCAATAAATCAGAAGTATGACCAGAATATGTACAAAAAGGTTTTGAAACAAAGATATTCTTATTTCCTTCGTCTGATTTTACAGCTTCTGCTAACAAATTATATTCATCTGTGGAATGATGTGATACCAGTGATTCTTGAGATGGTGTAGGAGAAACCTTTTCAGAATTATACTTTGATCTCATATCCTACAATTTTCGAAATAAATAATTATTCAGCGTAAAACTTTTAAGATGTTAAAACTGCACCTGAAAAAATGGAAATGCATTTTTCACTACCCATATCCTTAAAACCTTATCTTGACCGGCAGTGGCAAGTAATCGACCACAACCTGAAAATTTCATGCACCAAATTGGTCCTTCATGTTCGTCTTTCAATTCTTGCACGTGTTGGATATTTTCTAGTTCATATGGACCTTTATGAGAATTTGAAGCCTTCAATTTTATATTTTGTTCACCAGGATTAACTTCATCAATTATATCCATAATTTCCTCTTTATGACGTGCATTTGACATTTCTTGTGCAATAGTTTTAGCTTTATGCATAGTTCTTTTTACTGTAGAACCAAGTAATCGTTTAAGTCTTGCAGTTCTTTTACGAACAGTTCCAATTTCAACATCGATGTCATCATCTACTGGTAAATCAACTTTCTTACCACAAATGCTTTCTTCATCAGATTCCTTTTCTTTCTCAAGACTAGAATTACTTACGTATTCAGACGTTAACCTCATTATGTGTAAAGAAAGAGGATTTATACACTGTGGTAATTTTTCTTCTGCAATACTTAAAGGAACTCGTTCACCAGTATCTAAATTTAAAACGGTAACTTGCTCTAGGATTTCTTTATCAGAGAGGTGTTTTCCAGAGTTTGTGCGAGTTCTAACACATACATTCAAATTCTTTAGCATATTTTCATCACCAGCCGACCTTCTACGTTCTCTAGAATCCTTTGTCGATTGTCGTGTAGCTCCCCTAATAACAAAATAACTAATAAATAAACTAATAATAAATAAATAACAATAACAAAATCAATTTTCACATACCTGTGTGGTCCCAAACTGTAGTGACCAACGCCACTGCGTGTTGTAGTTTTGACTGGTTCATTGGAGCGTGAAACTTGATTGTGTACTAAAAGCAATTCATTTTTTAGGCGCTCAATTTCATTTACAGAAGGCCCTTCTGCTTTGGATACATCATCATCTTGAGGTTTTACAACATAATGACCTTTGGTAGCTTGTTTAATGTCTAGCGAATGGATAGAGCGAATGGTACTTGATTTTGAAGATTCTGAACTTTTATCTGCTGGACATATTACTTTAGATTCTGGAAGTTTATCTAAAGAATTTTCAAATTCTCTCGTAAGAGATTCAATTGTGCTTGCAGGACTTACTAAACAGGAAGGAGTAAAAGTAGCATTGGATGATCCCTAAAACATTAGTTGATGCAAATCTCGAGGTAAATATTACTCAAAAATTACTTACGGCAAGAGAAAGAGAAGATACTGCAGTTTTAATTTTCTTTTTTCGACGTGGTGGAGCAATAGGTACTGCACATCTTAACGATGAATAAGATTGTGAAGTGATGGCAGATTTAATAAAAGTATTTGTTGGTTTTGTGCTAGCAATTACATCAGGCTCTTGTAAGGGAAGATGGGATGTTTTTTCCTCTAAATTAGGCTCAGAAAGAGTATTACTACTAGGAAATTGTGAAACTTCTTTTGAACTTGGAGATGAACCTGATTCGTGTGAACTTACAGATAAAGTTGATGTCGATGGCAGATTTTTATTAATTTGTGCATCAACGATACCTGAAAAACATTCTATTGTGATTAAAATATTTCAAACGTAATATTAAAAAATAAATCAAAATTTAAAAACTAAAAAGAATAATTTATTATCAATTAATTAAAAATACGTCTTTGCTTGTATTAATTAATATGTTTTAATTGATTATAGCGAAACCGGTTATCCAATTAAAATATATTAAAACAAGCAAAAACGTATTTTTATCTAATTTATAATAATAATTATTAACAATATTTATAAAATGGACAAACACAAAGAAAATCAAAAGAAAAGCATCATTAATTTACCATCAATTGGTCCTAAAACTCTTCCTGCTCTAGTTAAAGAATTTAAACTTTGTAAACTAACAGCATCGTGTTGTATAATTCTAAATGGATGTGATGTTCGATTAGAAGGCACAAAGACACCTTCAACTGAAGATGTTTGACTGTCGGGGGGTGTTACAGTGCTACCTTGGCAATCTTCATCATCAGTTTGCAATTTGTTTCTGAGTTCTTTAAATCTTTTACGTCCAGCTGTGGTATTAGGTTTGACCTAATAAAAAAAAAGTAAAATTAAAGTTTGTGAATGGGTCATTATAATCTACAAAGTATATATTTTATATTTGTAACATAACATTATGCATCCAAAAGCCCATAAGCCTTCAGAATCAGCGTCACATAAACAAAACTAGTAAGAAAAACAAACTACGGATTTTGATTTTATACTGGAAAAATGAAATTTTTGACTTTTTAGGAATCAAACGAGAATCAAATCAAAATTAAAGGTAAAAAATTACCGTTATGGACTATTTTAAGGGAAATTTAAATCCCTACAAAATCGTTTCTACTACTTATATATAATTATTTCCAATCTGTTACAATTTTAATAACATTTAACAACAAATTAATGTTCTATTTGATTCAAACAACAAGCCACTGTCATATTGTCATATTAGACATAGAACCCTCCAATTACTCTGCTCAGCTTGAAAACGCCATGAATCGCTTTGGTTTCATTTTCTATGTAGGATTAATTTTAATTCGAAAAATTAACGCGGGCCACAAAGTTATTAATAAACCTTATCAACAAAGAACGCGATCTTGCGTGTTTTTTTTCGCAAATATCTCGAAAAATCAACAAGAATAACAAACTATAGGTAGGTACATATTTTTTGTAGAGCGTAAAATTATGTACAATATTAATCTGAACACCATTTAGGTTACACGCGCCGTCAAATTTTGAAACTTCGGTTCTAAAAGCAATTAATTTCGTCGGTTTTTTGATGTTGCGCCGATAATTTTTTTGGGCATTTCGAAAGGAATTAAAAAAATCACACATCATCTGAGAACTTCAAAGAATACTTTTCATGGTGCAACCAATTTTTGGGCCTTTCTTTGTTTACTTTGCAGCTATGTAAACAAAAATAGAAAAAGAAAACGTTTTGAGAAAAAGATATGCCACTATAATCTTACGTAGAACGAAGGAAGATGAGAGAGGGAAACAAAAAGATATGACTTTGTGGTACAGTCTAATAGATGTTTGCTGTTTTTATGTCTTATCACTGTTAAAATTCAGTGTAAATGATCCGAGTTTTACAATGTAATTGTACATGATAAATTTTTGCAATCTAATAACTTTACATAGATTTACCATGTAAATTTATAACTTTACATAGATTTATCATGTAATTTTATGTTATAAAACATTAGTAACTTTCACGGATTTTTAACAGTGTAGAATTGATTTAACAGGAATCTTATTACATGGTTCTTCTTGGGGATGAAATTTTAAACAAAAAAGACCCTTGTGGTTTTTTCATACAACTAGGCGGGCGGATGAACACCAAAAACGTTCACTAACCCAATCTTGGCGTAGAACTAATTGAGTGATACCTTAAAATGTCCGCATTGAAGTACTGGATATAAATCCAAAGTTACGACATCGGCCGTTTGGACTGACAAAAGTTATAGGCCAAAAACTAAAAAAAAATAAAAATTTCAAATAAGTTAAAGCTACTTTTTATCGCGCTAGCGATTGAAAACCACTATAGTTACTGAGATGATTTTAACACTATTATTTAGTATAAAATGTCTACTTTCCAACCATATATAAAAATATATATTAATTCAATTCTAATCAACCTCAATTTAACATTATATAGGCAGCGGGTAATTCGCGTAAAATTTATTCGGTTAAAATGAAAAGTTTTTCTTTAATAATATTCTTTTGAGATCGAAATCTAAAAATTCCTACACGTGACAAACAGCGGAATTTTATAGGGAATATTTCATACGCTTACATTATATATGTACTTATTTTGATAAATAAGGACAGGGGAGGTCAAAAACTAAATCACAACCTATTCTGCCTGCCTTCGTCTCACCGCACCAACCGCGGAGATACCGACAAGTAGACGGGCGGATGAACACCAAAAATGTTCAGTAACCCAATTTTGGCGTAGAACTAATTAAGTGATACCTTAAAATGTCCGCATTTAAGTACTGAATATAAATCTAAAGTTACGACATCGGCCGTTTGGACTGAAAAAAGTTATAGGCCAAAAACTAAAAAATTTCAAATAAGTTTAAGCTACTTTTTATCGTGCTCGTGATTGAAAACCACTACAGTTACTGAGATGATTTTAACACTATTATTTAGTATAAAATGTCTACTTTCCAACTATATATAAAAATATATATCAATTCAATTCTAATCAACCCTAATTTAACATTATCTAGGCAACGGGTAATTCGCGTGAAATTTATTCGGTTAAAATGAAAAGTTTTTCTTTAATAATATTCTTTTGAGATTGAAATCTAAAAATTCCTACACGTGACAAACAGCGGAATTTTATAGGGAATATTTCAACCAACCGCGGAGATACCAACAAGGCGCGTATTCATTTCGCCTTCATTCATAATTTTTGCTTGCAAATACATTTTATTTTCATAGTAAACATTCCATGAAACTTGTAATATTAAAATTAACTTTAAAAATTAACCCCTTAAACTAACAACAAATAAAATTATTTTTCATGACGTTTCAGGAATGTTTATTTATTATTATAGTCAGATATCTTTAATAGTTAAAAAATCATATATTTTAAGGAAACTTACAATAGTGCATTATAAAATGTATTTATTTATTTAGTTCTTTTATAATATTTATAATTAAAAATTAGCATCTTGGTCACCACTATAACAATAAATAAACATTCCTGAAACGTCATGAAAAATAATTTTATTTGTTGTTAGTTTAAGGGGTTAATTTTTAACCCTCCGGTTGACGGGTGGATTCAGAATCACACCATTCGACGGGTTGGGTCTCTCAGACCCAAACTGTGTTTTATTTTTTTCCCCTACTAATACATTGATTTGCCCAGTTTCTGGTATGCATTTGTTAACCTGGTCTATTTTGCACTGCTAAGGCCCGCTTTTACAATAGTCGGTTAAGGCTCAGTTACTTTACACTGGTGTTTAATTTGAGGTTTGACGTCTTCTCATTGGACATCATGTTAGATTTATCACCAGTGTAAAGTAACTGAGACTTAACCGACTATTGTAAAAGCGGGCCTAAGAGTAAAAATAGTTGTCAAAAAAACATTAACTTTGGAGTTCCCATTTACTAAAAAAAAGTTACATGTAATGCAAGTTTTCAAAAGAAATTATAAATTGAAAAAACGAAAAAGACAATAACAATAACATACAATTATCTGTAAAGTATATGGCTGAATAAGTGTAAAATAAAATAAAATGAGTGTACATAAATTTGACACACAAAATATTGAATGCAAAATTTCGTTAATCAAATTTTGCCGCACAGTCGGCGTAGCATGGTTTTGTGTGTTCTAAACAAATACAGGAACCACAAAACTTGCACGAATATCTTGATTTTCAGTCCTTGCAGAATTTGCACCTTCTTCGAGCAGTTGAAGTCGTCGGTCGGGGCTCTTCTGTGACTGAGACACCTGAGAATTTAGCCGCTAATAGCCTTACTTTCCATGGTAGATTTGGCATATTCGCTCGTAGTTTCATGTTTTCTATCACTAAGTCTTTGCCCAAATTTTCCAAAAACAGTCGTCTGCTTTTTGAAAATTCTCCATCTGTATTGTTCGATTTATTAAATTGTAGGGAAAAAACTTACACGAATACACGGGTTGGGTCTGACAGGCCCAAAGCCCTTCTGGCAGTCAAACGACAGATGATGAAATTAAGACAAATTAAGGAAAACATGTCTTTATTAAAGTTAGGAAGGTACCAAAAAGCTAAAGAAATTAAAAAAATTATTGTAGAAAATACAACAAAAAAAAAGAATTGCCTGGGGCCTCACAGACCCAGCCCGTCAACCGGAGGGTTAAAGTTAATTTTAATATTACAAGTTTCATGGAATGTTTACTATAAAAATAAAATGTATTTGCAAGCAAAAATTATGAATGAAGTCAAAATGAATTTTTTGGCTCCCCTGTTCTTATTTATCAAAATAAGTTGTATAAAATATAAGTGTTTAAAATATTCCTTATAAAATTCCGCTGTTTGTCACGTGTAGGAATTTTTAGATTTCGATCTCAAAAGAATATTATTAAAGAAAAACTTTTCATTTTAACCGAATAAATTTCACGCGAATTACCCGTTGCCGATAATGTTAAATTGGAGTTGATTAGAATTGAATTGAGATATATTTTTATATATGGTTGGAAAGTAGACATTTTATACTAAATAATAGTGTTAAAATCATCTCAGTAACTGTAGTGGTTTTCAATCACGAGCACGATAAAAAGTAGCTTAAACTTATTTGAAATTTTTTAGTTTTTAGCCTATAACATTTTTCAGTCCAAACGGCCGATGTCGTAACTTTAGATTTATATCCAGTACTTCAATTCGGACATTTTAAGGTATCACTTAATTAGTTCTACGCCAAAATTGGGTTACTGAACATTTTTTGTGTTCATCCGCCCGTCTACTTGTCGGTATCTCCGCGGTTGGTGCGGTGAGACGAAGGCAGGCAGAATAGGTTGTAGTGATTTAGTTTTTGACCTCCCCTGTCCTTATTTATCAAAATAAGTACATATATAATGTAAGCGTATGAAATATTCCCTATAAAATTCCGCTGTTTGTCACGTGTAGGAATTTTTAGATTTCGATCTCAAAAGAATATTATTAAAGAAAAACTTTTCATTTTAACCGAATAAATTTTACGCGAATTACCCGCTGCCTATATAATGTTAAATTGGGGTTGATTAGAATTGAATTAATATATATTTTTATATATGGTTGGAAGGTAGACATTTTAAACTAAATAATAGTGTTAAAATCATCACAGTAACTATAGTGGTTTTCAATCGCGAGCGCGATAAAAAGTAGCTTAAACTTATTTGAAATTTTTTTTTTTTTAGTTTTTGGCCTATAACTTTTGTCAGTCCAAACGGCCGATGTCGTAACTTTGGATTTATATCCAGTACTTCAATGCGGACATTTTAAGGTATCACTCAATTAGTTCTACGCCAAGATTGGGTTACTCCTAAACTAAGCGTCTTTTATGCTAGTATCCGCTCCTCTAAACGAACGTAGAATGTTTTATTGACACCAAAACTTATGTAAAATTGCGCACACAAATCTAACATTTATTTGCCTAGTTGATGAGGGAGGGGCGGGAATCTAGCATTCCTACAGTTCCTCTCCCAAAATTATTCTAAACGATTGAATTTGAATTATGCAAAACCGTTTGGAGCTCAAACGACAGTAGTTGAATGACTAACAAAAATTTTATTAAAATATTTGCGATGGGCTGTCGTTTTGTGATGTTTAAGGTTGCACGATTTACATGGAAGTTCATTGAAGCTCAACCGATGCTCCAAAAATGAACAGTAATGTTTTATTAAGAAATTCGCCATGGGGGGGGGGGGTAAATGTAGCTATTTGACGTTGATTCTGAAGGCGGCCTTTGCTATTTAACATCCTTTACGATGCATGTAAAAGGCGGCCATTGGCTTAGCAGTTAGAGCGATCAATTGTTGATGCTAAAGGCACTGGTTCAAGCCCGGGAAGAGTCTAATCTTCTTTCATTCCTAAATTAGTTGAATATCGGTTGGCAAATCTGAAATACAATTGAAGATTTCTGATGAATATCAGTAACAAATCTAAATTACAGTTGAGGATTTCTGAATTACTGGTGAAAAAGGTGTAGAATTATTGGATTATCATTTGGATTAGCTTTGACTTTCAGTTCATCTTGTTTCATTGCAAGTTTCATAGAAGGTAAGAAAAAAACTATTTAAATAATTATTTACGGCATTACATTAATAATTATTACTAGGGTGGTGACTAGCAAGTGCAGGCGTGGGAAAAATTGGAAAAAAACCAGATATTCCTAATTAATATTTATAACCGGAGATTATTCAAGAAAGCTGAAGACTTCATTTGTATTGGTTTTATCAAATAGCAATTTATCTTGTACACATTTTTTTAATTTGCCAGAAACTTTTAGAAAAAAATTAAAGTAGGCTATGTTCGGGGACATGCCGTATGGTTTAACGTGAATACGTCGTTGCAGGGTACCCATTTTGGTTCAAGTCTACCGATCAGATAACATCCATTTGAAAACATTCAAACAACTTCCAAGCTTTTGCTGAATAATGACAATTCGAAATTTATCATTTCTACACTTTTCGTACACACACACAATTTTCGTTACATATTTTTATTAAATTTTTAAACACGTTACCGATTTTATAGACGTATTCACGTCAAAATATTCGTGAGCCATCAATCGCAAATAAAATTTCGGCAGTGTAAACGTGTAGAAATTTTATCCAAACACGCTCGAAGGTCACAGTATTAGTATCTACAATTTAGTTCTGCATTCTTAAAACGGATAGACTGGCTGTGATTGCTATAGTAATAAACAAATTGTGTTATATTTCTTATATACGGCTATTACAGTCACACGAGTAGCCATATCTAAGAAATACATAATATTTTATTTATTATTATTGGCGATTTACATTACCGTTGGTGGCGCCACCAGCAACAACAACATGGCTGTGTTTAGACGTATATTTCAAAATTCAAAGTCATAGTCTGGTAAAAATTTGCATGCATTTCAGTATGGTGTTAAATTTATTGTAATATGTTTTGTTAATTAGTTGAATTTGTTATGTTTTGAGCCTGAAGAACGAATTTATATTTTAATTTAATACTTCATGTACTAATTTGAAATTCTCCCGCATGGTGGCGTTTGCTTAATGTACATTGCGAATATTTACTATACGCTAGTTGCGTAGCTCAAGTGGCGCTGCCCTGGTGGCCAAATTTATCGTAACTGGGATGGTGAGCGCAAACGGTTTTAAATACAAGTATTAGTTTAATTACGAATTAAACATTAAGAATTAGAATTAAGAAGTAAATTTGAATTTAAATAATATTCTATATGCCCTATATAACTTAATAGCATTATGGTTGGTAGTTCTGACATTTTTATGTGATTTAAAAATTGACATAAGTAGTAGATTCACATAGAAAAGTTGATTTAAAAATGAGTGCAAAAAGGTATTGTTGTGTAGTTGGATGCAATAAATCAGAGAATAAGAATCCTGATTTAACATTTTATCGCTTTCCTGGAAGACCTTACCAGATTAATAATTTGTATTGTAATTATATTTACTTGCCTTTTGATAACGATTTACCACGAAAAAAATCAATAATGTTTATATTTTGATAACCACATTGAATAGTTACTGGACTGAATTCATAATGTGAAAAGCGAATTATTTCAACTAAACACTTGGGTTTATACGCTAGTTGCAACTTGTAAATTTTGATAACAAAACATTGTTTATTTTATTTTATATAGTAAAATTCATCTCGGTTATGTACCAACATAAACTTAAAGGATCGACTAGTACAGTTTATAATAATTATTACATAATAAAATATTTTAAATTAATAAAAATAATTAATATTTTTGTTATATTACCATATAAACATGAACATTCGGCCATCCCAATTTTGACAAAATTTATCCACGAGACGGCGCTTCGTACGCTTTTGGGAGCTACGCAACTAGGGTGCGTTCAGAAATGATTACCCAATCGCCCAAGTGTGACACTGGTGCGAGAAAGTCGTTCAAAAATTAAAAGGGTGCAACCCATACCGGCGTTCAGAAATAGCTAGGTGTTTGCCCAAGAGTTACCTTTAATCGCCGCGGTCTGGACTGGAGTGTAAAGTGGGTGAACGAGCCGCGCAAGCGTATACAATCAAACAATAGATTTGTCGTGTTCTGTCAAAAACTCTTTGAACATGGAGAACGTGAATATTGGTGAATATTGTGAAAATTTTGTGAAAATATTGTGAAAATTATCACAAATAATCACTTTCTACAACAGAATCAATGAAAAATTTTAAAAATGAGGTTATAGGTTATGAATTTGAAATAAACTAATGGCACCAACACCTTGAGCCGTTCATATGAAAGCGTACAGGGTTGTCACACCATAGTCACACTCAGGCAACACCTTGTTAACTATCACCTTTACCTTGCCGTGCATTTCTGAACGCACCCCTAGCGTATAGGGGAAAAAATATTAATTGTACGCACCCTGGTGGCTGTAATATCAACTAAATATTTGATGTCACGATGATGCTAAAATAAACAAGGTGGAACTCGTTTAGCGGCAGTTCTTAGGCTTCTATACAGCTACCTTTCTGGTGTGGAAAGTTGTTATTATCTGGTTATTTTTGATCGCCATATAATGTAACACCACATAATCAGATAATCTGCACCAATTAAATTTTTTGCGATTGGTAATTATCATTTACTATATAAGTAATAACAATCAAACTTTTCCATTCTATTAGAAATTTTACTTCTCTGTAATGTATGGTCCTTTTTTTGAGGTGGACCAATCCTCTCCTTTCTCTTTTATTTATAACTTAACTTCACTAACCACATCAATAAAAAATTATTTTTTCACATCAAAGTAAAACAAGTAGTTTATATAGGGAGACATCTTCGAAAATATCTTTAACTTAGTAAATTTCTTTCGAACATTTGCGTATTTATAAATTGCATTAGTGAATCGAAGCAACGGATTAACAGATTAACGCAATACTATATAGACGAAGTATTTAAAATATAACAACGTATCAGTTGATCAACGTTATGATTGGCTCTGAAACATGCGGACGGACACGAAGCCAGACCATAAGGCTTCTTTCTATACCTTGTATAGAAGCCTAAATAAGGCTTCTTGTTATACTTTGTATAGAAGCCTAAAAGTAGCGCACTGGCTACCCAGTTCTTAGACCTCTATGCACACAGAGTATTTCCAACACGATTTGAAACGCTCTGTATGATTTTGAATTATGAGGACGGACGGACGGACAGACGGACGGACAGACACGGAGCCAGATCATAAGGTTTCTTGTTATACTTTGTATAGAAGCCTAAAAGTAACTAGAATTTTTGTTGGTAAAACCGTGTAAAACTAGCTTTAACTGATTTCGCGGAAAAAAGTTAACCTTAAATACATACCAAAAACAAATGTCAATAATAATTATAACCTACAATATTGACACATAAAAATATTACTTATCAGTCTGTTACCTATGTTGACAGCCCAATATTGCTCTGTTAACTTATCAGACGACTTGACAGACTGGTAACTGCTAAAAGTCATTGGTGAATACAAATATATCACATTAACAGACTGTTATTGACTTGACTCTCTGTTAGCAACTTAACAGAGCTTAGTGAATACGGCTGTAAATGTCACTGATTACATTTTTGCTTGGAAAAACAAAAACACGTCTGGACTAGTCGACTGTTTACTCGCGACACCGACAGGCCGCTTGTGTTAAATTAATAATTATTATTAATAATATTAAAATTAATTATTAATAATGAAATTATCATCTTAAACCTAGTAAAACACTTAAATATTAGTGGGATATTCGAATGTTTGAATATGCCGTAGTTGGTAATTTGTTCGAGAGAAATTCGTCCAACTCAGCATTTGTACGACTGAACATTTAATCGACAGGGCATTTTCAAACAAATTTCTGTCGCACATAACGCTGTCGAACAAATTACCTAGAATCGAGTATTCGAATACTCGATTTCCCAGTCCTCGTAGATATAACACTACCATAACACACCAGCTACAAGATTTTTTTTTAATTAATTTGATTTTGATTAAAAAATATTAGTTTTTTGATATCTATGATATCAAAACCCTAAAATAGCATCGTCCGAACCAAGTAACGTGATATAACATGCTTCGAAAATATTATTTTTAAAGCATGGTATATAAGTTACGTTCGTAATATAGATTGTACCATAATTGCTGACTTTCGATGTGATAAATACTGAAGAAAGATATGATTTCGCGCTATGCTGAAGAAAAATTGGTCACAAAGTTGCTAATGATTGTAATTTTACATACAATTTCTTAACGGTGTGGATATATTGTTCAAAAGATAAAAATACAAATAACAGATAAGCAGATAATGCAATAAATGGATAAACAGATTAACGGATCAACAGATCAATGTATCAACGTATCAATATATCAACGTATCAATGTATCAACGTATCAATGTATCAACGTATCAATGTATCAACGTATCAAAGGATCAACAATTTACTATATAGGTTACACTTTGTATTTAAAATTTAGTAATACTTTTGAAAAGGAATCGATATAGCAAGTACCACTAATTTATAAACATGAACAACTCAAGCAATTATTCTAGCAGCGACTTTTCCGATTCCGATTTTGATTCTGATGAAAGCAATACAAAACATCATCTAACCTGTAATAATAATAAATTGCATTAGCGAATCGAATCAACGGATTAACAGATTAACGCAATACTATATAGACGAAGTATTTACAATATAACAACGTTTCAGTTGATCAACGTTATGATTGGCTCTGAAACATGCGGACCGACACGAAGCCAGACCATAAGGCTTCTTTCTATACCTTGCATAGAAGCCTAAATATGGCTTCTTGTTATACTTTGTACAGAAGCCTAAAAGTAGCGCACTGGCTACCCAGTTCTTAGACCTCTATACACACAGAGTATTTCCAACACGATTTGAAACGCTCTGTATGATTTTGAATTATGCGGACGGACGGACAGACACCGAGCCAGATCATAAGGCTTCTTGGTATACTTTGTATAGAAGCCTAAAATGAATTCGCGGTTAAATTAATTAAAATACGTAAAATTTATTATTTTTGAAAAAATTATTTATTTATTATATAGTTGTAATGTATTATTATCGTTCAACTCGGGCTGACGTAAAATTTTTTTTTTTTCAAAAATTTTTTTTCTGAAAGCGATTCGGATAGTCGGAGTTCGGATAATTGGAGTTCTACTGTAGCTACTAAGTTGACTAAGCATACGGGTGTTAATGTTTTATATTTTTCTATTTTAAAGTTTAGGCTGGTATTCTGTAACTGTTTCTTTATTGCTTATTTACCTTAAATTTCGAGCGCAAACTAAACTTTACTTTTTGTTAAAGGACCTTTCATAAGGGACCACTATACGATAATATAAATTTCTCAGCGGTCACAACCTAGCCAGTTCGGGGAGAACTTGGGTTTTCGATGACATATGTAGCAGTATGTAAGGCTCGTAATTTATGTAGTAAGAACGCAAAAAAGACATTTTCTAGATACGTGACTTTTCGAAGATGGAAGCTGAATATCCTTGATATTCAAAAACATTTCTAGCACCACCACTGTACAATTCCACGAGCCGCTGCTAATACCTCTACTATTGTTTCTTGTAGAGTGTATAACAAAATATTGAATTTTAAATGTATTATCGATGTATAATGCAGTTTCACAAACATAAATGTCCATCTCGATGGAAATTGAAATAATCAGGCTTCTAGAAACCCTCTTATGAAATTCAGTTTTCAAATTTAAGTCATAATTTTATTTAAAATATTCACAATATCTTCATTATAGGTTGCAAAATTACATCGTTAAAATAATAAAATAGCAATTGATAATTATAATAATGTATATTTTGTAGATACTATTTTAATAATTGGTAATATATAAAGAGTGTCAACGACTATATTGTGATATTTATAGGCATCAAATAGAATGCATAATATAATAAAAGCACACCTAATATAACAAAAAAGATATTAATAAAAAGTTTCAATATTATTAATTATTGGTGACTGCAATGTCTATTAATAGAAATGTAATAAAAAAATGTGACAAGACAATCCAGTATAATAAGCTACCATAATGCTTAAAAAGTAATTCAAGTTAAAAATAGACTATCGATGGGTGGTAGATACAAGATAGGAAGACTACCCCAATAATTTTCAAGATGCCGTTATCCAAGTCAACTATAAAAACTGTTAAAAAATGGATAACTCCCCCCACCCCGTCGTAGTTACCTATGATAGGTGAAAAGGGAAAAAATAAAGAGGATTCTTAATTAACAATTATGAAATTCCACCATAATATGGAAAATGGAATTTTTAGCATGAAATTTTTTGTATACGACAATTTAAAAGGTGATGAACCATGTGAACTTTCATTCACCTATATAAGTTATAGGTAGGTATTAAACCTTGAACATGAAAACTTTATTGGTCTTCCATAAATGAAAAAAAAATTAATATAACCAGTCAATAAATTATAGTATTTAATTAAGTATGTATGTAGGTATACTTACAAATTCATCTTCACCTGACGTGTTGATTTTTTCAAAGATATACTTTTTAATTAATTTATCCTCATCCTTGATGTTCGATATATTTGGCTCCGAATTCGTTCTATGCTTTTCTCTAGTCAACGTATTACTGTTCCTAAAAGAAATTCAAATTGAAATTGGGCGGGAAATAGGGAACCAATAAATAAAGGGTATTGTGATCACAAGTTTTTTAATAAAAATATCGAGATTAGAAATGATATTGTCAAATTGTTTTTATTCAATTGTTAATTTTAACATTATAAACAGACAAAGTTAAATTTGATTAGTAATAATTGTAGGTTTTTTTGATAAATACGTATGAAAAGTTTCGCCAAGGTAATTTAATTTTAGTGTAATCTCTACTTTAGGTGCATTTTAAAACGAATTGGTGGCATACCTTGCAGCTTGATTTAACGCAGAATCTTCCGCATCGTAAAATTCTTCCGATTCGCTTTCACTAGACATATCAATTTAACAAATAACGAATTAATAAATTCGGGTACGTAAATTTATTTACCGCTCCGCCATATTTGCGCTGTCAAAATTTGGTTTAGTGCAGATTTTACAGATTTTGTAGTAGTTTTACAGACCAACCATAGGGGATTGTCATTTATCTCGTATTTATTCGTCCAGATTCAGAGCGTTAGCACAACTCATACTCAAGTGATGGCCGTTTGCTCACCCAAGAACCAAATCAACATGGAGGACATATATGTCGAAGTATGCGGCGAAAATGGTGCTTTGTATAAGGTTCGTAATAATTAAAGTATAATATTATATTTTGCTTAATTTGTGCGTGGTTAATCGTTAAGTATGGCCCTACTATAATATAGCGAGGTATATTGTTGTGCTTTCATACTTTGCGAGTATTTCTGAAATTTTTAACACAGAACGCGGTCTTTCTGACGCCATAGCTATTTGACAGGGCGTGATTATCCATGTGTCTTAAAATAAATTTAACTGATCGTTTAAATTACTTGTAAGATTATTTTTTTCACAATTTATTTATTTAAATATGACAGAGGTTATTCACATTTATAATTTATACAATCCGGCGAATATTTAGGTTAGTTGATGGCGAGTATCGTGTTTCACATTTAAACTGCATCATTGGAAAATCGTATTTCTTACCACATAAAATTATTTTCTTTTATTTTAGGGCACCGTTCTCGACGTATTCGACGACGAAATACTAATACATTTTGAAGACGAGTAAGTCATCGTTTTCCTCGTCCAAATAATCATTTTTTATGATAATTTCGCTTTGCAGGTGGCAACCAGATTCAAGATTTCCTTATTCTCAAGTAAAATTTCCACCCAAACATGATCCGAAAGTTGAATTTGCTGAAAATCAAGAAGTCGAAGTATATTCACGAGCTAATAGTCAAGAAGCCAATGGTTGGTGGAAATGTCGTATTAAGGTATGAGCTTTTATACATATTTTAATTAACTTGCAATATGTCTAGTTTTATTACATTTTGTCACGTTTCAATTATTTTATTTTCGTAACGTAGTAGCGAGCATTTTAAAATTCTTTACCTAATCTCCGATATAATTATTTTCTAAGAATTATTTGTCATTGCATATTTTAAAGTTCATGCTACCTTCACAAAGGTTGATCCATTTTTTATAACTCGTCACTGTGTTTCTTTAATTTGATTGACGAAATGTCAAACTTGACAACCGGTACCTATAAGTGCTTATAATGAACGTTGCACGACAAATTCGGTATGGCCAACAGATGGCCATTTAAATTTTAAATCGCGAGAAGCACCAGATAGGAAAATATAGCAAATAGAGGAAATATTAAATATTTTTACACAATAATTGTTGATTTTATGACTTATTATTATCACTCAAGTCTTGCTTAATCTTTGTGTTTTTTTCTTTACTATCAATAATTAATTTATGAGTAGGTTCTCTTCCCATTCCAAAGTACAGGTGTGCAAGGAATGTAAGTTTTAATTGTTTTCTGCCTTCTCTGATATAATATTGACATGTCAGAAGTCAAACATTTTTAAATTTTGTTATAAATAAGATAAGAAAACGACTTTCAATATCTTGTCTTGTTTTATAAATAACCAATTTTGATAATTTGAGGCATTCACACAACACCTTTTAAAATGCAGGACTTACAAGGTAAATTATTAAATAACTTTAATTTATAATAACAATATTGTAGTTTGCTTCTCTAACAGTTTGATCTTAATATTAAACTTTTGCACATCACTTTACCATTTATTAGAGGAGCTTATCTTGATATAAATGACAAATGTACTTTAACCGGGGAAATGAAGAATATTCGGAAAGGGAATTTATAGATTGTCATATTTTCCGTGTTTTGTTGGATTTTTCTTACTAAGGGCCATTTATTCAATCTCTAGAGTTATTATCTTCCATGAATGCAATGCTTGAAACTATTATCTCCATAGAAATTAACCTGGGTTAAAAGATAACAACTGGGCTTTGATCAGCAAACATCTACCAATTCAATATTTAATAGTTAATTGCACAAAACTGATAAAAGCTTGTAGCAGCTTGATAACTTTATATTTATAACAATAATGCATTTTAATATTTGTTTATGATTTAATGGTCTACCTACTTAAAAATGACCCTCAAGACCAAAATATTTAATCCTAACAAGCTACTTCAACACAGCTACTTCAGTCGAATTCTAATTATGATTCAATTTTAATTTATTTAATGGACATCTCTATTTAGAGTACAATTTTGTTGGCATCATCTCTGGCAACTTATCCAGTTGCACTTCTATTGCGTTTTATGCCAATACAATTTCTATTTGATAGCGTGATTTCTAATTGATTTGCTCATCTCTCCATTTCATTTCAAGTTAGGGAATAGGCCAGATTGCATGTTTAATGTAATGCCCATAATTTCTATTACGAGGGCACTTCAGAGAGATTTCACTGTATTTATATAAATTGGTTTAACGTCTTCCAACATTGTCCGATGACTAGTTTTCTATTGCCTACGGAATGTTGTCATGTCCATACTGAACCAAGTTATTGCTTGCTCTCTTCACTTTATCATATATCCCTATTCTGTGTCTAACTTATTCATTTCTAACTTTAAATTGGCTTGATATCTTATAATCTGAATACCGTCATTATGAGTATTGTCTGTCATTTTTTTAAATCTTACTTCCTAGTGTAACCAATGATCGTTCGTTTTCTTCCAACTGGAAATACAGAATTCTCACTCTTATGGAAAACCTGAAAAATCGGGAATTTTAAATTATTTTTGGGCAGGGAAAGTTAACGAATTAGTCATTTTTAGCGTGAAGTTTGAAATTTTTTTATTTGTATTTTGCACTGACCTACCACCGTAGGTGCATTTTTGTTTTCCGATTTACTGAAAGTCTGACAAAACCTGGAAGAATTCAGGAACCCTGAAATAATTCACTTTGTGTAGGTCCATTTTATATTTCATATTTATTGAGCTTCCTGATAATATACTCCGTGTCATTGGTTGTGTTGGCTATTTTCTTTTCCACACAGTCCTCTTGATACTTCTTCTTCCTCTTAATCTAGGACTACGTCCTGTGCTTCCCAACTATAGCCTCTGTTCAAGGCACTGTTGGTTCTATGAGCAGTTGGTTTTTACATCTCAAGTAGCTTGCTAGGCTTGCCTTTCGATGTGCCTGCACCCTGTTTTTTTATTGTTATGATGGTAAATCATTAACACAGGGGACCGCCTGCTTAACGTGCCCTCCAAAACACGGAAGACGGTCAAGAAATTTTTAGACTACCCGGAGTCGAACCAGGGCGCCCAGCGTTAGCAGTTGATCGCGCTAACGTTCAGACCATGACCGTCCTTTTGATACTAAATTTTCTTATTTATTAATTTGATTAATTGTATTGATTCCCTAGATGCAAAACTACATATCACACATTGTGTCCAGTGGGATTCATATTTCTCTAATTATTTAGTACAAAAACCGTTATCATATTATAATCTTACCTTACAATCATTAAAGGGGTAATGTTAAACCGTGTAAATGACTTTATTAAAAAAATTTTTTTCTTTACAATGTCAGCTCGACGGTTTTCCTTCTCATGTTTTGTTTAACATTATTACACTGATTTTTAGCATAGTTTCAACTTGAAACGATTATTTAAAAAAAATCACGATGTCACTTGGGCGGTTTTGCTTCTCGCCCTGTCAATTAAACTTATCAAACTTGTATCATATTTTTATGATGTAAGTAAGATAAATATTGAAATAAACCAAGGTGCAATCACTAGTATACATGTTTTTCTAAGGTGGAAAGCTTCAAAAGTTTTTGATAACGGTTACATAACTTCGAAATATAAATATATAATGGCTACAAAAAAACATCAAATTTCAATTACATTACATTAAGTTTACTATATTAATATCTATTTAAAATTGAAATTTAAACTCGTTAAACCTTAGTCTGAACATTTATTAATTGAAATATTTAAAAATTATATTAAAAAGTAATATAGTTTTGATTTTATCATGTTAATGCTACGGCACTAAAACAACCTATATTTCGCGGGGTATACATGCACTCTTAATATTTTAGCCACAAGAAAAGTGTATGAAGTAAAAATTTTTGTTTATTGTATAAACCTTATTAAAGATTTTTTTTTAAATTTTTGTTACCTGAATGCAATAAAATATTTCATTGAGGTTACCTAGTCATATTTTAATGTTCTTGAAGAAGACATTATTTCATATTTTCTAGTTTTAGACTCATATCTGAGCAATTATTATTAATAACGACAGATTGTATTTTGAAACTGTCCCAAAGATATTATTCAAGTAGCAGGAATAATAGAAGACACAAATTTTGTAGAATTAATTGTTTATTTGCTCAGTATCTCAGTAAGTCTCCTTTTTGAATATTATTAATTGGAATGCTTTTGTTTACAGATGATGAAAGGTGACTTTTATGTTTTGGAATATTTGGGTTGGGATACAACCTACACAGAGATTGTAAGTAGCGATAGACTTCGTCCCAAAAATAATAATCCACCAATCGATAAAAGTATGTTTCATAAATTTGAAATTGAAGTTCCTGAAGATGTTCGTGAATAGTAAGTGCTTTATTTGCTTAAAATAAATTAATTTCCTAAATATTGTATATTTTAGTGCAAAAATTGAAAATGCTCATAAGGAATTTCAAAAGGCCATTGGGGCAAGTATAATTAATTATGATGCTGATCGAGGAATGCTGGTGGTAATATCTAATTTCGAAGCTTGTCGTAAACGTGCGTCAATGTTGCAAGATATGCACTTTAGGAACCTTTCACAAAAAGTACTTTTACTTAAACGCACGGAAGAGGCTGCACGTCAATTAGAAAGCACGAAATTAGCAACTGTTGGAGGGTAAGTAAAATTATATTTGAGTTATTATAGTGTTCCATAGATATAAATGAGATGTAAAATTAAATTTTTAATGAAGGGGCACAAGGAATAACTTGAAAGTTAAATGGATAATGTAGGCATTAAGAGTATTCAATGCTATACCGATTAACTTATTAGATTTTATCTCCTTTACTTCCAAAATTAAAATTATTGCCAGTTTTTGCCAATCTTGAAACATCTATTGATGCATAACAAAAAAAATTGATTACTTAATATTGGATAAAATTAATCCTATTTTTATTCTCGGTATAGCACTGGACAACGCTCTTAAGGCTATTGTGGTCGCCTATAAATTTTGAATGTCCTTTAAACCTCAAGCCGCATTCACATAGAGTTTATTAGTAAAGATCTTTCTAAACATAATCAACGAAATTTTTTGTGACACATTCGATGCACAGCATTGTAAAATTATAAATTTAGTTATATATGTTTTATATTTTAGTTATAATATAACTAAACTGTCAAAAGGACAGACTTAGGTTTAAAGTACATTCAAAACTTAAAGGAATGCCCAGAGTCAACACATGCTATCGCATTTCTTTGTAGTGATTTCGATTTCATAAAATAGGTTACTTTGTAACAAACAGTTTTGTGCCTGGCTTCATACAACTTTTAAATTTAAAAAATGTTACAAGAAATTGATTTCCTACTTTAACTTATTTAACACTAAACTAGATTCATTTAAAAAAATTCATTTTCACAGTCCTCAATTTTAGCCAGCTATTTGATAGAATACTTTATTTTTATTTTGAACTTATTCTAATTTGGTTATAAAACAATTGCAACAATTTACAAGTGTTTAGGCAATAAGACTCATGACATAACAGGCATTTTGAATTCTAATAACTTTAAAATTTATTATAAAAGTATAACTTCAACATAGCAAATAAGAAGCAATCTTAAAAAATATTAAAACACTATTTATATATGAGGGCGTTAAAGCCATAGTGGTGTAAGTCTCATTTTTGTAAAAATTTTGTAAAATTACCTTTCAATAAAATGACTTTTAAAGATATGCCTACAATACATATAACTCAAATTTTACAAAAATGTGGCTTACACCACTATGGCTTTAACCCCCTCATATTATGAATTACAATGAAATTATCACAAGAGGAAACTTTGTTGATTTACTATGATCACTGATTGAGTTAGGAGCGGCTATTCCGCTCTTTGGGGAATTACTTATCTTGATTGTCCGGCATCACTCTGTGGTGAAAACGAATCTCTTATCCTGTCAATAACCAGGCTGTATTCCTCTTTGTTAGGATTAGCGGAATTCAGGATTGAATAGTGTTGATTATAACCCATTTGCATCATTAGTGGTGAGTTTTGTAAAAGTACTTGAAAACCTACTATTAAAATTATTAAACAGTATAGAAGAACCTGACAAAACATATATAATAAAATTAAAAACCACACACAACTCTGAAGCCAGTTTTTGGGCAAAGGTTTCCTTCCCCAACATTGTCAACAGAATCAACTTTAAATTGTAGGTCTTTCATACCCCAACCTCGGTGGTGAGGAAAAGTTAGTTTTAGGGAAGGAGGCTGATATCAAACGTAATTATCTATATCCGAGGGATATAAAAACAGCTGGTAGAGATCGACATTTTAAAACCTGTCGCTAATGATTTAAATGGGTTAATTTAACGTGCAAGTTGCCATTACTTAATATTAAAATTAATTTTTCCTCCCAAATTAATAATTGTTAATAAATAAATTCCAATAAAAGCTGAGCGGGGTATTTGGATACAAAATAACATTATTATGTGTATATTTATTTTGCTATATGGATACACGATTATTGAATACATAAATTATAAAAGTAGAACAAACGAACAAGTTTTGCATATGGGTATTTCTACATATCGTTACCTGAAAGCTACAGTGAGATATAACGAAATAGTTAATTTGAGATAATTCATGTTAAAGATTTAAATTGCAATTAGAATTTGAAATGTGAATATTTCTTTTGCATTTTTTTTTGTTCTATACAAATAAAGGAATATTATATTGAAATATTTCAATGTGGCATAAAATAATTTGGGCGATAGCAATTTAATTCAATACCTAACTGAAAATTGTATTTTTGCAAGATATCTCACTGTAGCTTTCAGGTAGCGATATTCTAATCATTATTGTTTGTAATCATCAACTCCATAAGTGTTGCTTTTTTTGAAAAACTTATAAAATTTAGTACGTAAATGTAAGTATGAATGAATGCCTTCCATTACATCTGATCCAGACATTTATGTACTTCATTAAAATAACTAACACAAGCTATAAATATTGTTTTAAACCGTCATAGTCTCTTGCCTAAAATTAATATTTAGCCAGGAAAGGATTTACCATGCCATGGTTTTACGTTGACAATTTGTTTTTCTTTCAGCAAATATAAGCCTATGTACCAACGGGTCTCGAATTATGAGGCTGGGCGGGGTAATTCCAGGTGAGATTGAACTGCAGCAGTATGCACGTAGTACCTTTTTTCCTGGCTCTTCCTGGCAGTATTAATTTTATGGCAAATTTTTTTATTAAGTTTGTTAGCTCTCGTGATTAGTATCTGAATTAGCATGAATAAATATTGATGTACATATTTGTGAGCATGTTTTTTGTTTACTTATTTAACTGCCAGGAAAATCACTGTTAATTTAGTTTCTATAAGGCTTGTACTTTATTTCAGATTATACATTTTATGTAAATAAATTCTTCATTTCATAGGCATATCGATACCTTAAAAGAATACTGTAACAACTCAAAATTCATAGTTTTGAGATATTGACGTTTAAAAGACTCATAGTAATAATTATCATCATATATTTACAAAATAATTATCTTTATCTATATATTTCTTAGCACAAGGTTATATGATGGTAAAATCATTTTACCATCTACCATAAATACCATGAGTCTTTTAAACGTCAGAATCTCAAAACTATGAATTTTGAGTTACAGTATTCTTTTAAGGTATCGATATGTAGGTATACTTACCTACATATTCTTGAAAAAATATACATCTACACTTGATGCACAAGTAGTGACAGAACTTCTGAAATGTATTTCAGCATTCTAATTTTATTATTGACACGATTCCATGTGTTTTTTGCATTGATCTTTTCTAATTTATAAAAATTATCATTTAATTATCTGTTTGTGTGTATGAGTATGTGATTATTTGATTGGGATATCAATTTTGTTAAATTATTAGTTGATTATGCATGATCAGAAGATTTATTGTATGATATTTCATTTTAGTTTGCTTTTCATTCTGGTGGTGCTAAATCCGGTTTACATTACATGTCTTCTCTTATGAATAAAAGTGTGAACTCACTTTTAATGTGTATGTCCTCAATATTAAACCAAAACAGTTCATTACTGTGACAGGGGCAATTATCTCTAAAAATTTGTGTACATTTATTTGGAAATCACTGGGAATTCAGTTTGGAAATTGTTACGTATATTAGTTTAAAATCACAGAAAAATCGATGGAATTCTCTGTCCTGTGGACACGAATTTTTAGGATTATTAAAAGTGGATTTTTACGTTTATTTGTCAAAGAAAACATAATGAAAATTGGATTTTAGTAGTTTATAGGAGCATTTTTTAATTTTAGCGAAACATTTTATAGTGGACTGAAATTATTTGAATTTAAGTTTTAGTTTCTGTAATCAGAGATTAAATTTCAAGGTTTATGTATATTTTTAATCTAACGACTACTTAGGTATCTATCTACTTGAAACCCTCTATAGCTCCGTTATTTTAGAATTACTTGGGAAAAATTATAATCAAGCTGAAGTTTTACACATCTGATTAGTTATCGGACACAATTTTATGTAATAAGTATCGAAAAAATCCTTAGTCCGCTTAATGTTCTGTATTGAGAAGTCTGAAAGGAGAAACCTTTCAAAGAAAATTCTAATACAAGATGAAACTGATTGAATGAATTTGAAAGTGATTGAAGGGTGTTTGTAAATGAGTAGTCATAATAACAATGCAAAGTTTACCAACAAGAAATTTAAATACAAACTAACAAAAATTAAACAAATTTCAATATCTTAATCATGTTTACTTTATAATAATTATATATACATATAAACGAGGTCAGAGTGGTATTTAGGAATTTTAATTTCTTAATCTATTACAGCAATTCTAAACTATGGTCACTGTACATTTAACAAAGTACTGAAATTGACTATCGTACATATCATCAGCTTTGTTTTATACCATGTTTTCATCGGTTTCAATATCAATTATGATTTTGCACTGTCAAATAACACTTCTGCAATTTGCAAAGTAATTAACGTGGGTTGGTGTAATAGGCCCCAAATCATAGATTTACTTCGTAAGACTGCTTAAATCCAAAAGTATAAGTATGACTATGCATATCAAACATCAGTAAAAGCAGAATTGCCTAGTTACAATTTTTGTCACAAATGTTTAGATTCAACTGTAGTTTTAGGCTTCTATACAAAGTATAGCAAGAAGCCTTATGATCTGGCTCCGTGTCTGTCCGTCCGTCTGTCCGCATAATTCAAAATCATACAGAGCGTTTCAAATCATGTTGCAAATGTGTGTATAGAGGTCTAAGAACTGGGTAGCCAGTGCGCTACTTTTAGGCTTCTATACAAAGTATAACAAGAAGCCTTATTTAGGCTTCTATACAAGGTATAGAAAGAAGCCTTATGGTCTGGCTTCGTGTCCGTCCGCATGTTTCAGAGCCAATCATAACGTTGATCAACTGATACGTTGTTATATTGTAAATACTTTGTCTATATAGTATTGCGTTAATCTGTTAATCCATTGTTTTTTTAATCAAGATTTCACTTTTTTCAAGACAAAAAAGATTGCAACATCGCAAATGCACATTGTGATTTGGTTTAGTAAATTCCTATCAGGACTGTTCAGTTGCTTACATAGGGTGTATCATCAATTGTTTCCACGTTTTACTGCGTAAAAATTTATACACTGAATCTTCTACCACTCCTAGTGAACATCACGCGCATTTTTTTGCAATATTATATCTTGTGTAGACCAAATTTTCCTGGGTACAGCCTCTGGAGATTAAGTGTATACACTTCCCGCGGCTTGGAGCCCGCCTCAAGCAGTAGGTCCCCTATGTATGTGATAATACAAACGCACAACACATGCATAGGAAAGAGGTCGCCAATGCCTGAATAAGGCAAGGCACTCAAGAAGAAGACCAAATCTCAGATTTAAATACTACTTTTGATAATGGTATTAGTAGCATTTATACGTAGCTAGGTTATAAATATTTAAAATTGAAATTTCCCAGTTTCTCATCACTAGATCTATCACTTGTATAAGAAAGTTCAAGTTGTTGTGATACTAGTTATTCAAGTATTAATAAATAAACAAAATACATAATTATCTCTTATTCGTTCCAGGTTAATGCATTAAAAACAAATATTTGAATCATCCTTCTGTTTTATCCTCCTTTTTAGTTCTTTCTTCGTTAATACCGTATCATATTTTGTTAAGAACACAAACAGTTTCAACATTGTGACCTTGCTGATTAATTTAAAATTTATGCGTTTTCGCACTGGTGAAATTTACTTTTAAAATTACTTGGTCCTAATAATCCAAAAGACTGCCATAAGACCAATAGTAATATACGGCTCTGAAACATGGACTCTTAGCGGAGCAAACGAGCAACGTCTCCGGCGTTTTGAATGATGAGTACCGAGAAAGATTTTTGGACCGTGTCACGATCCTACCACAAACTGCTACCGGATAAGAAAAATGCCGAACTTAAAGAACTATACCAAGACCCGGATATAACACAACAAATAAAAGCACAACTGCTAAGATGGGCGGACCACGTACAGAGATAGCCGAATGACAGACTAATTAAAATGGCATGGGAAGCAATACCTGAAGGTAAAAGACCCTTATGCCTTGATTACATGTAACGAGTACAGTGGTGAGAGAGTAAATTGTCAATCAAGGCATTAGTACGACCACTTCTTAGATGGTGAGACAATATTAGAGCAGACCTCAGAACCATAGGAATAGACAGAGAACAAATAGAGACGTTCATGTCAGATCGAGAAAGATGGAGAGAAATTGTGAAGTCAGTCAAGACCCACCTAGGGTTGTAGAGCTACACGATTGATTGATTAAGTCCTAATAATAATAATAATAATTAGGCGTGGGTACAACGTTAAATCTAAAGCTGGATTTATAGTTTGACGTACTGTAAACGTAGACGCACTGGATACGTAAGAAACGGACTGTAAGATATTTTCAAATTTATAAATCGACGGAACGGAATTTTCGCGCATGCGTAGAGGTGATAACAATATAAAGTGAGTGACATTCAACGATTCAACATAACCTACAAATTATACAAATCGTGAAATGACATGTACAGTTGGTAGTTTCTACTAACATAGGCAACCGTAAAATAATTTAAATTCAAATTAAAAAATAATTTAAATTCAAATATACACATAGATTAAACACACAGAATTCTTTCTTTTGATTGGTCGGACGTAAGAAACGCACTGTAAAAGATGAAAGTTGACCAACTCTTACGTTACAGTCCGTTTCTCTTACGTTACGTCATACGTCTACGTTTATTTATACACAAGAGTACCTAAATTCTATAGTCGATCTTTTTGCAGTGCGTCTACGTTTACAGTACGTCAAACTATAAATCCAGCTTAAAGGTGTTTCCAACTTTCAGCCAAATTGACCGCCATATTGAATTGCTGCGCCATAAAGCGTGAAAATGATTTGTATGAAAAGAATGTATATTTTTTGCAAGAACAAATTTTGTTATAATACCATTAGAGAAGTTGTTGACTTTTTTGCTCTTCGCTGTTCACTACAAGCTAATGAGACTTGAGGAATGCGAGGTAGCGCAAGCCAACATCTGTCAGTAACAAAAATTATCGACAGTAAATTAGCTATGACAGACGTAACCCTGATGTTCGTATAAAGCCAGCTCTTAATTTTGTGGAGGCAAAGGGTCGTAGGTTCGGAATCCCCAGGTAATCACTTATCGGAAAAATAACCTCAACTACAAGAACAATTAATAGTTTATTAAATGAAAAATATCGCTCTTGAATGTACAGTGCAAGCATACAGTGATCTTAATAATTAATGCTACACAGTCAAAGGCAAAAATCAAGATTGCAAACAGCAATTGTAATGAAACAAATATAATTATGGTGTAGCTATACACTGCAGTTGTGATTAAAAGAAAAAAATAATAATGGTACGAACCTTCAAGCGCTCTACAGTTCAACAGTACCGTACTACGCAATACAATTGCGGGCTCCCTTCTAATCCACCTGCAGTCACCAATGGTAGAATGATAAATGATTCCTTTGCCGACTGGTTCCGGAGTGAAGCAACTGGAACTTGATTTGGTAGACAAAACACCCTGGCTATCAAATAATCTGTTGGTTCTGATGTTGTGGTAGATGGTAAATAACAGCCGTCAACTTTTATAACTATTGACATGCAACCGTGCTTGACAGTGGTTGGAAAATGTCAAACCAATAATTGAATATAGTAACTGAATTTCACAGCTAAACTTGATTTGGTAAAATATGATAGATCAATTTGACAGGTCAATTTGACAGCTCTTGCATGTGATTACTGATCCATACAATTCCGCGAAAGCGTACAGTAACAATATAATAATGTTTAACAAACTAAAACATTAATTATATTCAGAAAAGCAAAAATTTGCACGAGTTAAACGTCACTCGACACAAAACCAGAAATGCTAATGCTTCGGCCATTAACAGACATGCGCACCATGTCTGTAGATATCAAAAAGAATGTACATGGTGTTGAGGAATAAATACAGACAGTAACGCAATGCAAAAATTCGTTACATTGCCCCCCCCTAACATTATTTCATGCCGTGAAAATAATAGCAATAGTCACAGCCAGACTTAATTATGCACTGATAAGTTATACTTTAGCGTTGAAGACGCACTTTAACAAATGTTGGAGTAAAACAAAGAAATAATGAATCCTAAAATTGACCCAAATAAAAAATAAAATAATAAAACGGTGGGTATCCACTAATGACGACACGTCATTAATAAAACCGCCTAAGCGTGAACCCAAAATGACTGAGCGCGTAACGCTTCGTGTAGCCAAAAATAAAAAAATTATTGAGACCATCCCTAGCATCAACATGCACGGGGATCCTCAATGGGTTCGGTACAGCACCACATAGGACCTGTATCCACTAAAAGAATATACAGTGGTCCATAACCAACAAGTACTTTGATGGGATCACATCGGACCCATCACACGGCTCGAAAGTGAGTAATAAAAGGTTCACCCAGCAGTAAAAAAAGTTGTCTCAGGCAAAGTCACTCATAGTACTTTGTACATAGAAACGTAAAAAAATAAAAAATCCAAACTAATTGGGGTTTGATCAATATCGACCAACAAAGGGTTTCCAACAGTTGCATCAGCAACGAATTCAAAATAAGTTTGAGATAATCTCAGATGGTACAACTGTGAACTTCGGATGTTAACGTTCACAGCTGTTTATAAAAAGACAAAAGACAAAAAAATTAAAACACAGAAAGTGAGTCGGGAATGATGGACCCACGGAAATGGTAAGTCAGATGTTGTGACTTACGGACTAGAAGGTAGATTCGCTCAACCACCACACCGTCTTTCAACCTGATCCTCAGGTTCAACTAAATCTGCAGCTGATGGATGGGGTTTTAGATCTTTGACGTGGTAAACACCAACCTCTCTACCGCGCTCGTTGACAAGACGATAGGTCAATGGACCAGTTACCTCCTTCACACGACTTTTCAAATACTTAGGGGCGAGTTTACCGCTAAAATATTTACCTGCATTAGACAAGGCAAAATTCCGACGCCAAACAATATCTCCCGCTTTGAATCTAATGCTGCGCTTCCTAAAATTGTAATGGGTAGCATTACGTTGATATGCGTCGTGTAACCGTTTGCTTACATCAACAAACAAGTCGTTTAACCGGTTCATTTCCCCAGCCACCCGTTCACGATTCTCCAAAGTTAAATCCTCCCCCCTCAGATCCATAATTCGACCATAATAATCTCCCTTAGCGGGTACGGTACGCCCTAGATTAAGGAAAGAAGGTGTAAACCCGGTAACGTCGTGAGTGGCAGATCGGATAGCATGAGCGATTTTGTGGATTTCTACATCCCAAGTCTTGTGATCTTCCTTGACATAAGATCTCATAGCGGTACCGACAACTCGATTGACTCGCTCAACAAAATTGACTTGTGGATGATACAATGCATTATAAAATAGATGGTTAACGTTGTAATCGCTCATGAGTTTCCGAAATTCGTGACTTATAAACTGGGGACCATTATCAACATGACAAATCTGTGGGGTGCCAAAAAGTAAGAAAACATGGTTTTCTAGAAAATCGCAAATGGCTTTCGAAGTGGCTTTGCGCAACGGTTGTACTAAAACAAATTTAGTAAGCCAATCACAAACCACTAATAACATGGAATTACCCTTTGCAGATTTGGGAAACGGACCCATCAAGTCGACCGAAATACACTGAAAAGGGAAGCGAACCCTCTTTTCGCGACCCATCAACCCGTAACGTCCGCCCTGGCAGGCCTTGGACGACAAACAAACCGTGCACCGCCGCACATACCTCGCCACGTCAGCACGCATTCTGGGCCAATAGTACAATTCACCAATTTTATGAAATGTTTTAGAAGTTCCTAAATGAGCGGAAGTCGGATCATCATGACATTCTCTGAAAATGTCAATCCGACGCGACTTCGGAACTAATTGCTTCCACTCAACTAAATTGGAAACAATGTTGTGAGAATTTGGTATCAGTTTGTACAATCGCCCAGATTCTATCCTCCAATCAGGATAAGTTGCAGGTGCCTCCGCAACTCGAGCCAGCATGCGACGATACCAAGCATCCAAGTCATCCTCGGACAGTTCCAAAGAAGAAACTTCTAGGGGTGCGCGAGACAACGCATCAGGAACAACATTCAAATTCCCTTTTCGATGTTGGATGTTAAAGGTGTATTGGGATAAACGAACACTCCAGCGGGCTAATCTATTGACCGGATCTTTCATCGACAGTAACCACAATAGGCTATAGTGATCCGTAATCACGGTAAACTCAGTACCTTCGACATAAGGCCTGAATTTCTCGATGCCAAAGATCACCGCTAGGCATTCGCGTTCGGTGACTGAATAGTTTCGCTCAGCTTTATTTAACGTTCTAGACGCATATGCGATAGGGCGTTCTTCCGTGCCTTCTCCTTGACTTAAAACACAACCCAAGCCATAATTGGAAGCGTCACACTGTATATAAAAACGTTTACTGAAGTCAGGACTGGCTAAAATAGGGGCAGAAACTAACTGTTTCTTCAAACTTTCAAATGACTCAGTAGCGCTTTGATTCCAATCAACGACTTGGCGTTTACCGCGACCCTTGAGTAGCTCGGTAATAGGCGCGGACAGGGTTGAAAAATTTGATATAAAGCGTCTATACCAACCTATCATTCCCAAAAATCGCTTAATACCCGTAGTATTCGTAGGTCTGGCAAGTGCCGTTATGGCTTGTGTTTTAGCTGGATCAGTATGCAACCCGTTCTTATCTATAACATGACCGAGATAAGTTAAGCTCGACCGACAAAATTCACACTTATCGAGGTTGATGGTGAGGTTGGCATCCAGTAACCGATCATAGACTTGTCCAAGCAGCTCCAAATGCTCTTTAAAAGTACTTGAAACGACAATAATGTCATCCAAATAAACAAAAATTTTTTCACCCAGAAGGGGTCCAAAAATAGTGTCCATTAGACGTTGTTGAGTGATTGGAGCATTTGAAATTCCAAAAGGAGTAACGACGTAATGGAAAAGTCCACGACCTGGCACTGTAAATGCAGTTTTTTCATAAGATTCGGGAGTCAGGGGAATCTGCCAAAATGCTTTCTTAAGATCTATTGACGTTAGATATCGAGCGTCTTGTAGGCGAGTTAAGATATCGTCTAATCGTGGAAGTGGATACGCGTCTTTCCGTGTCACTTGATTAAGTTTACGACCGTCAAAGCATAACCGGTACGAATCGTCTTTCTTCTTAACCAGAAGCATCGGAGACGACCACGCAGATTTACTTGGACGCACGATGTCCAACGCGAGCATCCGATCGAGTTCTTGGTGAGCAATTTTGCGCATCGCGGGGGAAAGCGGGTAGAAACGTTGTTTTAAAGGAGCAGCGTCTCCAGTATCTATATGGTGTTGGACTTTATGGGTTTTAGTTAACCCATCACGAGCGAGTGTTTTGAATTTTTCCTTCATGGCAGCAAGAGCAACTTGTTGTTCTAAATTTAGATCATCAGCAGCCCTAATGGACTCAATCGACTGAACCTCGTTGACGAAAAATTGATTCCGGGAAAAATCGGCCTTGATTCCAAATATCTTACAAAAGTCAATACCCAAAGTTAGGCGCGTTCGTATACTACTACAAACCAAAACGCTGAGGGGACGAACAACATCGCAAATAGAAATAGGTAACACCACAGAACCCAAAATTTCCTGTGACGTACCATCCGCCGATCGTAAAAATACGCTTTGGTTACGTACCAGCTTAAGATCTAAAAGATTTATCAGGTAGTGTCCTTCAGTACCTAAAATGGATACACTTGCCCCGGAATCTAATAAGGCAGTAAGTTGTTCCTTACCGACACAAAGATTCACATGAGGTCGTTGGTCAGACGTGGGGTGAGCGAATAAGGCGGAAGAATTGGCGGTTGATCCGCAAAAAGCGCCTACGTGCACCAACCAATCTCTCCAACCTAACCTATCTGCTCTTATACTCAAAGCTAGCGGCGAGCAGGTACTCCGCTTAGCCGAACGGCGTTTTTTGCATGGTTACCACTGCATGTCAGTGTAGTAACTCCTTTTCGTCCGCAGATATAACAAAACGTGGTAGGTGGATTCGGGCAAAAACGATATGAATGACCACGCGTTGAACAATTCCAACATGCAACCACCCTACGAGGATTCACTGAAGGTGATTCTAATGGAGCTACGGGGGCAATCGCAGAGGTCAACGCCGCCGTAGAGACTTCACTAGGGAGAGTTTTCTTTGCTAATCGCTCAGCTAATTGAGCTACTTTAATAAATTCTAATCGATCTGTTATGGCAGTCGTACCCATTACGAGAGAAATTGACGGTAACATGTTTTCTCTTATGGTCCAAAGCTGATCGATTTCAGAGGGTTTTGGCGTAACCCTAGCAAATTTGGCAAACATTGATTCAATATAACTGCTTACAGATTCACTAGAATCCTGCTTGCAGTTATTTATTTCAGCTAAATATAACCTACTGAAATCTACAGAAAGGAAACGTAGTTTTAACGCATCAATTAGTAACTCCCAGGTGGTGATATTGGGACTTAAGGTACGGTACCAAATTAGTGCTTCCCCCGAGAAAAATTCAACTGCTTTGGCAAACAGTTCTTGCGAACTAACCCCTCGAGTTCGTGAGAGTTCTGCAGTTCTTTCGATAAAATTGAAAACTTCTTGAAAACCCCCGGAACCATCAAAAGTAAGGCTCCATTTGTGAATGGCAACACGGTCATTATTTTTGGTGTTCAACACGGTCTTTAGCACCTCAGCCAACTCAACGGCTGGTATAAGAGAGGACTTCCTAAATGATGAATAACCAGGAGAGTCACTATCTCCTGCCCCTAACGGATTGTTAACTGTAGGACGAGAGACTACATCGTCTTCATCATCCTCACCTAGTGGTAGCAAATTCTCAACTCGAGATCTTAGAGTTTTAGCAGTTTGTAATAAGTTTCCCCTTTCCGTGTCTTTAAACCCCGCTCCTTCCATGATATCTAATCGATTATTATAATGAGCCAATCTATTAGTAACGGTATCTAATAATGTCGACTCAGGTGTTTGTTCTAATTTATCAATTTGAGCTGAAATTTCTGATAATGCCTGCTTGCATATATTTAAATCGAGATTTACATCTGAGGGAGTGTATTTATGGACCGCTAGACGGGAAGTGAAAGCTTCGTCACGCAGAAACTTTTTTAACGTAGCTCTGCGAGTCGATTTATGTTCGGCAATGTCGGTAAAATTCTCAACACGGAAGAGTAGCTCTACAAAAACCTCTTCGTGGGTCAAAGCCTTAACGTAACTATTGCTATTCGACATGGTGAGAATGAATTGAGTTCAAATAATAAAAATTTAATTCAAAAATTGATTAAAACGCCGTTAAAATTTTCTAAAACACAAAATTTACCAAGAGCTGTCACAATTATCAAACGTCTGATAAAAATATTATTGAAATAATCAAATTCAAACAATTGTAAACCACAATAAATCAATTGGATACCAGATATCAACAATAACCAGGTGTTCGCAGCAAAATCAAGCCCAAAAAAATTTACTGTTGCACTGCACAATCAAACGAAATCCTATTTCCGTAAGCAACTCCTGAAGATTCCACAAAAATTTAGCCGTCACGGCGGGCGCCAATGTTGACTTTTTTGCTCTTCGCTGTTCACTACAAGCTAATGAGACTTGAGGAATGCGAGGTAGCGCAAGCCAACATCTGTCAGTAACAAAAATTATCGACAGTAAATTAGCTATGACAGACGTAACCCTGATGTTCGTATAAAGCCAGCTCTTAATTTTGTGGAGGCAAAGGGTCGTAGGTTCGGAATCCCCAGGTAATCACTTATCGGAAAAATAACCTCAACTACAAGAACAATTAATAGTTTATTAAATGAAAAATATCGCTCTTGAATGTACAGTGCAAGCATACAGTGATCTTAATAATTAATGCTACACAGTCAAAGGCAAAAATCAAGATTGCAAACAGCAATTGTAATGAAACAAATATAATTATGGTGTAGCTATACACTGCAGTTGTGATTAAAAGAAAAAAATAATAATGGTACGAACCTTCAAGCGCTCTACAGTTCAACAGTACCGTACTACGCAATACAATTGCGGGCTCCCTTCTAATCCACCTGCAGTCACCAATGGTAGAATGATAAATGATTCCTTTGCCGACTGGTTCCGGAGTGAAGCAACTGGAACTTGATTTGGTAGACAAAACACCCTGGCTATCAAATAATCTGTTGGTTCTGATGTTGTGGTAGATGGTAAATAACAGCCGTCAACTTTTATAACTATTGACATGCAACCGTGCTTGACAGTGGTTGGAAAATGTCAAACCAATAATTGAATATAGTAACTGAATTTCACAGCTAAACTTGATTTGGTAAAATATGATAGATCAATTTGACAGGTCAATTTGACAGCTCTTGCATGTGATTACTGATCCATACAATTCCGCGAAAGCGTACAGTAACAATATAATAATGTTTAACAAACTAAAACATTAATTATATTCAGAAAAGCAAAAATTTGCACGAGTTAAACGTCACTCGACACAAAACCAGAAATGCTAATGCTTCGGCCATTAACAGACATGCGCACCATGTCTGTAGATATCAAAAAGAATGTACATGGTGTTGAGGAATAAATACAGACAGTAACGCAATGCAAAAATTCGTTACAAAGTTACTGAGATATTTATAAAATATTCTTATATGAAAACGTTAAGTGGACAGATTTTTTATGAAATTTGATATATTTTTGATGATAATTACTCAATGAAAGTTTGTTTTATTTATACACAAAACTTTTTTTTATAAAAATAAGATATACGTTACCAATAAATCCGCAGATTGGCGGATAATCCGTTTTTTTAAATGTCAAATTTTCTGTTTCCCCAGCGATAATTACTCAGCTATATTGTAATTGTTCCAAAGTGAGCTTATATATTTCTGTCTATAATGACTGGGTTACTAGTATTTTTTTGAAGTTTCATTCTTCAACGTGCATACAAACTATATAAATTATGTACATCATGGGTGGCCAACATGTTGATTGCAAAGCCATTTTTTGGTAGTGTTTACAATTTCTTAAAAAAATAATGTTTTGTAAACGTGCTTTGAATAATTTGCCGTGCAGAAAAAAATACTGCAATATAGATTCTATTTATGAACTCCATCGGAGGAGAAAAGCAGGATAGGCCCGCTAAGTAGGTATGAAGTTGCTTAATATTTCAATTGAAAACCTGTTGCAAGAGGGATGTAGCTCCATATTTTGCTGAAAATGAGTTATAAAAAACGAGTTATTTATATGCAAACTGGTACTTTAAAGATTTAGATCCGATGAATTAGTCCAAAGTTAAAAGCATTTTAGTACTTATATACCCCTATCTATATTGTGCACGGGAAATGCAATGTCGGATCTACTACTTTTTCTTACAACAAAGCCAAACTCATTACAAAACAATTAATTATACCAAGAAAAAGGCAGCTCCAAATTTTAAAAATTCATCAAGCCATATAGGAAAGGCATATTTGCTTAACACGTTTAGTGCCGCCTTCAAATGAAAAAAGAGCCCCAGGCCAACAAATTTTTTTGTAATCGGCTTATTTAGACCATTTTGTTTTCATTTGCAACGTTTTTCAAATTTTTATTTATGGGTACATGTATGTACCCATAACCAAGCCGTGCAAATCAAATGTAGGTAACCACTTGGATACCACTTGGCCAAATACTAAACTGATTTCTAACAAATATTCAGGTGTAAGACCACGTTGGTGTGACACGGCGCCCTAGACCTGAAAAGCCATGTACTTGTTAACAATAGTGCTAAATATTTTGTTATTATATAGATTTTCAAGAGAGTAAAACATTTTGTTCACTCGAGCTTTGGTAAGTGACTTATTACATATCCCTATCGGACTGACGTAAGCTAATTTTACCCCCTCGAGACTAATAATTTGGTGTAGAGAGCTAATAATGATTTGAACGTTGGATATGAGTCAACACAAGACGGCGCGGCGTTCTAAGAATTAATTACCATATCGTTTACTAAGTTACCTCATTCCCAGTGATACTATTTACATTGTTGCTTTGTATTTGTCATAGTCATAACATGCAAATTTAAAATATAGTGTGACTCACAAAAGTAAGCAATACACCCTTAAATCACATAATAAGTGCATTATATTTCAAGAAAATACATATAGGTATTTTTAATGTAAATTTTTGATAATTAATTTCTATAAACCTTATTGAAGTATTATACGCAAAAATAGTTTAAAATCGGACTACGATTGTAGACCACTTTAGATTTTTAGCTTGCAATAATTTGGACTTTTATTTTTTTAAACTAGACAAATGATATGATTCATTAGGCCTTTTTTAAACATATTTTGTAAAAACTTAGAGAAATATTGATGTGAAAGTAATCGGTTACGTTAAAAGAAACTAGGTATGCGGTTTGAACGTGTATTTAAATAGGTACATAATATGAAATATAATATTATGAAAAATAGAAAATATTTAAAAACTTTTTTTATGTTGCACTACATTTTAGACACTACATAATAATTAGAGATAAAAAAAAATTTTTAATTTAGAACAAATTTAGAACAATTATATAGACTACAATCGTAGCCCAGTCCTGTTTCAACACAAATAACACTTAATAACACAACTTTCAATACTCAAAAACTACTGAAACTAGGGTTGATAAATTATTATCAACAGGTACCCCAAAATTTAACCCGATATAATGCGATCTGCTACGAATTACCACGGTTAGAAGAAGCGTGGACTACGATTGTAGTCCGCGCGACTACAGGAGGGTTAATCAAAAAATACCTATATTACACGTCACAAAAGTGAGCATACACTACAGTTTTTATATAGAAATATACACAATTTTGTGGGTTGTAGGTATCCATTGGATTGCAGAACTGCTTGCAGCCATTTTAGCATAGAATGCACTAATTTTTTCATTAATTCAGACGAAATTTTATGCCATTTTTCTAAATGGCATAACCACAAATGTTTTATAGGGTTAAGTCGGGTGATTGGGAAGGGTTTTCAATAGCTTGGGTACATGGTATAAAAGCCATTTGTGAGCTAAATACGATGAATGCTTGGGTCATTGTTCTGCAGGAAATAATAAATGAGTGTCATGTTTAATTTCTCAACAGATGGTTGTAAATCATTATTATGTAAAATTGGTAAATACTTATACTTGTCTACAATACCATCTATAAATACCATTCGCCCCATACATGACCAAACTAAAACTGAAGTACCATTGTTTTTCACTGTTCCACACATGCTTTCTTTATTTCGATCAAATTTATTTTTTCGACACACAATTTGTTTGCCATCCAAACTAAGTAAATTGTACTTACTTTCATCATTAACCCTCCAGCACATGGGTGAGGCCTGTGAGTCCACGCAATACACTAACATCGCTGTAACTTTGAAAAAAAGAAGTTTGCGAACTTCTGTATACCTTTCAAAAATGTTCAACGACATAATATAATCAAATTGTACAAAATGTAAAAATTATCATTTTTTCGCAAAAAAATAAAATGGGCTGATAGACCCCACCCGTGTGTTCGAGTAACTTTCTGTAGAAATCCAATAATTGAATTTTATGCGAAAAATTTACTCGAAACCAGCTCACAGCACTAAACGAGGATATTGCAAATATTGTAAACGAAAAAAAAACCAAAGTTTTACCTAAAAACCAGATATTTCTGCCAACTTTTTAAATGTTGGTTGTGCATGGAGCATATTATAGCATGCTGTCGTGAATGTATTTCAAGCAAAGGAAGCCCTACTTTGAAGCTTCTTAATTTGTGTGGACATTTTTTATATAAATTTTCTTCTTGTTTTTCCTTAGACTAGTATGTGTAGTATAGCAAAACATTTAATTTTGAATCCTATATGCTTTATATTGTATGTTTCTAATGCGTTTTTAATAAATCATGTAAAATAACAACTTTTTTATTGCTGATAAAAAAAGTATGTGACAAATTTTTTACGCGCCTTTTAACTATGGGCCTGATAGACCTCACCCGTGCGCCCGTGTAATTTCTAGGCCACCCTTGTGCTAGAGGGTTAAAATTTATAGTGTCCCATAAATCTATACTTTTAATTAAGTAAGTTTTAGAAAATTGTACACGTTTTAGTTGATTTATTTAGAAAGGAATGGTTTCTTCCTGGCTATACTACCATTCCACCCTCTTGAATCAAGAGTATTTCAAATGGTATCTTTTATTAATCTTAAAAGATACTTTCGTCGTCAATTTTGGTACTTTTTTTGGGTTCCGGTATTTTTATAATTATTTATCATTTTTTGTACAGTAACATGGAATTTGCCAACTATTTGCCCCACTTGGAATAAAAATTTTCCTTCGCAAATTAATTTTAGTATCAATTTCCTTGTAGATAAGTCCAGATAAGTGTAGATAATAGATAATTCATATTGTTAAAATTTGATAAAATTTACTAGTAACGTCTGCACTATCATTTGTAATTCTGATTAGGAACTAATGCAACTAAGTAATTCAATTATTATTGCATTGTCGCTTTATAACATTAGAAAATCTGCAAGTGTATGCTCACTTTTGTAACATAAAATGTAAGCGTATTATCATATTTCACCCTATAATAATTAGTAATGTAATAGAAGATAAGAGATAATTTTTTCGAATTATAATATAACAGAATATAATTATGAAAAAATGGAATTAAAAATTCATATATTTCCTTTAAAAACAATGGAATTATTACGTGATTTAAAAGTGTATGCGCACTTTTGTGAACCACTGTACAATGGAATGCATAAAGAAACTTACTATTTAATAAGGGTACAATTAAAATGCGATTCTTAAAAAAGTAATTTAAACTAATGTGATTTATAAAAATTTAATCTTCTATAAATAAAATGGTTAGTTAAACTTGTTAATATTTTTTATCGCAACTCGTTCAGTAAGTTAGAAGATAACGCCTCCACAGACTATGCGTAAGCAGGTGTTCCTACCCGGCTATCTGTTGCTATAAATAATTGTTGTCTAGAGCTTATTAACTCGTCTAGGGAGATTTTAATGTTCACTTTGCAATTTTTATTTATATTTGCTTTTGAATTAACGTGATCAATATATCTTTAATTAAAGTAAATTTCAATTACTACGTTGGTTTTTAAGAGCGATAGTATTTTTTTGCATTAATCGTAAACAGTTCAAAACATGTGATATACTGTAAATTTATAAATAAAATTTAACGTTTGGTTTGCATAATGTAACTAACACCGCGAAATTCTTAGTAGGGTATTCCCCGTATGATGTAATATTTGTACATATTATGGTTTTTCTTACAAGGTTACTACTTTTATGCACTTATATTTTTATAAGTTATTGCAATATTTTAATTATGTCTGTTTTTAATTGTACTTCCTCCAAATTTGTTTATTTATTGTATTTTGGTTCTTACTGAAAGAGATTGCGATAAAATATCTTATTTTTCCTCGCCTCGTGACAATTTCATCCGTGACGGTAAAAAGCTCTAACGTGGCTCGGAGAATAATATACTATTATTGTAATTTGCTTTCATTATTCGTAATAGATCCTACGCGGAATTTATAAGTAGGGTATTCCCTGTATTATCTAGTATTTGTACGTGGGCTATTCCCCAAGTTAATGTGTTTTGCGCCTGCATCTTATCTTATCGCTTTAATGTGCTATTTCTATTAATTTTTTTTATCATATTTTAATTATGTCTGTTTTTAAATGTATAGTTTGTTTCACTTTAATCTGAATTAAAAAAAGTCATAGTATCAAATTATGTTGATATAAAAATGTACGAACTATAAACAAAACATAATATATAGAGATAAGGTTAATTATTTTAATCTGGCGCCAGCCTTTAGCAATGCATAATATGCTGTTTTGGTTGACGCGATAATCTTATCTCTATATTTATTATGTCTCGTCACATAGTTCGTACATTTTTATATCAACATAATTTGATACTATGACTTTTTTTAATTCAGATTAAAGTGAAACAAACTATACTTACGCTAAATTTGTGTATTTATTGTAATTGTCTACTTACCGCAGCTCAAATGAACAAAATATCTTACTCATACGCAAGGCGTTTTCGTTTTACCGTCTTGAATGAAATTGTTATCTCTCGACGCTAGCGTGTAGAAAACCGCAATACGACCCTGGACGGTAATATACTATTGAGACTACATGCCAAATTATTTCTACTAAAATTGGAGCTGCATCCCTCTTGCTGCAAAGTCTTTAAAAACTGTTTAGTATTATTTTAGACTACTTGATGTTTATAAAATAAAACTTACTCATGTGAAAGATTCAAAAATTAAAGGTGCTCACACAGAAGCCAGTGGGGAAAACTGCTCTTATAAGGATACTCATGTATTTTGTCTCAGGAGCTCACGATTATTTTAAAAAATTCGATTGCAGTATAAACAAGTTGGCCAACCCTAATGTACATAGAACATCGCAATGTGTTGTGTATATTATATTTATTGTCAATAATAACTGCTAATACATTTTTTCTTATTAAAATTTATTATTTATTTCAATGAGGAGAAATAAGTTTGAAATTTTTGGTAGCAGTAAAGTACTTATTGATATATAATGTAATTTTTATCAATTTGGTTTTTAATTTTTAATTATTTTATTTCTTGCAGGTATTCGGATGAATTCAATGTAAGAGAAGATTTGATGGGACTTGCCATCGGTGCTCATGGTGCAAATATTCAGCAAGCTAGGAAGGTTGACGGTATTACAAATATTGAGCTAGAAGAAAATTCATGTACCTTTAAAATTTATGGAGAAGTAAGTTTTATCATGGGATGATTATTAATCAATAAACATTTATTGTTTGTTCTTTTAGTCTGATGAAGCAGTTCGAAAAGCTCGATCTATGTTAGAATATAGTGAGGAGTCTTTGCAAGTTCCTCGAGCTTTAGTTGGTAAAGTTATTGGAAAAAATGGCAGAATTATCCAGGAAATTGTTGATAAGAGTGGAGTTGTAAGTATCTGCTAACCGATTGACTATTTAATTTACAAATAAAGGAATTTAAATTACACGTAGACTACAATCTTGCAGGTTCGGGTTAAGATTGAGGGCGATAACGAACCGCAACCTACCATACCCCGTGAAGAAGGACAAGTACCATTTGTTTTTGTTGGCACAGTGGATAGTATAACTAACGCCAAAGTTCTTCTCGAATATCATTTAGCACATCTAAAGGTGAGTTTATATAATATAATTGTGCATATAAATTTATATTATATCTAATTTTATATCGAATAGGAGGTAGAGCAATTACGGCAAGAAAAACAAGAGATTGACCAGCAGCTAAGAAATATTCATGGTTCAACAATGGGTTCAATGCAAAGCATTTCCATGTCTAGGAGAAATGACCGTGGATACAACTCAGATATGGATGGTGGTCCTCGAGGTGGACGGGGCGGTTCTATGCGTGGACGTGGTGGGCGTGGAAGAGGAGGACCAGGTCGCAACAGCGATTCTCGTTATACTTCCGGTAGTACCATCTCAGATTATATTAATAATGTGGACAAGCGAAAAGGACTAGGTAATGATAGATCACGTGGTCCTACGACTAATGGTAAACCTATGCGGGGGGCCTCAGGAGGTGACCGTAATGTACGAGATAGAACAAATAGAGGGAGATTGACAGTTGATGCTAGTGCGGGTGGAGATCAAGAACGTAAATGATTTTTTAAATTTTTATATTACGTTACCCACTACGGTTAACTGCCACTGCATCAATACTTGAAACAGTACCCCGACTTTATGCACCACAAATTAAAAGTTGAAATCATATACTAAATTAATAAATTGTTTTTGAATTCTGTAAATGTGAAAGCAAATTGTGTTTGTAAATGTTTACAATAAATTGTTTTCTTTTAATTTTAATGGTCAAAAATGGCAATTTTGTCACTAGCATGAATTATTTTGGTACTAAAATTTTGGCATATTTTTAACCGTGGTGTGTAAAGCCTTAGGTGGCTTCTGGCAGACAAAAATAGACTGACCCGGCTGATGACTTTCTTTATGAATCTTGAGCAATTCACTGAAATGACACTGATTGCAATTTAATGACGAGGAATATATACTGATTTGATAATACAATATACTGTCTAGAAAGAACACTGGATCTTTTCTGGACAATTACATGACATCTTATTGAAAATATTTTTCATAACATAAACAATTAGGTCAATGTTAATTTACTTAAAAACTATAATTAATAAGGGCATGTTTGTTTAAACTAATAATTATAACAACTTATAACGGCTTAAAAGATTTTGCCTTTTTTTTTCAAAAACTAAAACTTATTTTACAATGGTAGCAGGCTTCATGTTGTAAATAATATTTCATCTATCTTTATTTTTTTTCTGGGCCTATGTGCATTATGTATTAATCAAATAATACGTGTTGTTTGATTTGGATCATTTTGTTTTCCTTATTTTTGAAGAATAGTATTTCATTTCGTGTTATGTGATTTTTCTTTTAAATTGTAAATTTAATAACTGCTATGTTCACTATTGGCACGTAGGCCTATTTTGTTATGTAATGAATGGCACTTTGGATTGACCTGACATTTTACTTTATTATTTTTAAATAAAATGTGTTTATTTTTTTTTTAAATCTTTTCACATACATTATATTAGAGCAATTTGCTCCTTGATATGGACATTATTCTATAATATTGGCAATTTCTATTGTAAGTGGAAACTGTAGTTTATTTTAAATTATAATTTAAAATTTTTTCATATTAAACTTGTATTTTACATTCTTGTTTCAGTTAAAAAGGTTGTTTTTAAAATTCATTTTTCACTAACAATAATTTTATAAGTATGTGCCACAAACAGTGGATACATGGAGTTATTTTTTCGATAATCTACCAATTGTCTATTTTTTTTTATATTACTGCACTTTCCACATTGAAATTGCCTATAAGTCACTTATTTGTCAAATGTAATGTCGTTTCTCTTGGCATTTTATTACATGTTTTGTTTTTAATTTTAATGTGCTATTAATTTTAAAATTTGTCAATAGAAATGACATTTTCAAGTTAGTAAACCCCATAAGGCTTAGAACTTATTAAATATGTAAGTAAATCCTTGCTGGAAGGGTACTCAAGTCGAACTTTAATAGTAGGAAGACTGTTAATATACACGCAAAAATTTGTAAATTCCTATGTTCGTATTCAATATTACGAACAAGGAATAGACCCTACTGTGAGTTTGCTAACGTAGAGGGCATTGGTAACTGCCATTAAATTCAAGACTGGCTCGTACTCATGTCAAATCTTATTGTGAGACTTTTTTTTAGAAATATAACTTATTAATAAAGTAGTGTGTTTTTTTCTACTTAAAAGAGCAGACTCGTACCCTTTCAGCAAATTAGCTTGCATGTTTTATTTATCGGCTTTTGAATAATACTAATATGTGTAATGAAGTGGCATGTTGCATGTTTGCCTGAAAGGTTAGTCCGAGTCTGTGATACTTTTTTTTGACGAAATTTTACTGTATGTTTTATTCCGAACTACATACTAGTTTCATCAAGGAAATCTAAATCCAGCAATTTTGTTTTTTAGCAAGTTTTCAAAGAAAGAAGTTTAATTTGCATAATTATTTACTCAATTTTTATTAGAATCCTTCAATTACGATATTGATTATCATTTCCTTTATTAGTTTTGTAAACTTTGTTGTCTCAACATTTCATTCATAGTTTTGGTTTTAAGATTATACACAATGGGGAATTTTAGGGATAAAATTAATTCACCAAAAGGACGCGAAATTTATCATGTAATGAATTTGACTTTGAATTTTTTAATAATATTGTATAAGATCTCAATTTATCACAAGTGCTTTTTTTAACATAAATTTTTAATATTCAGGATCTCGCCATCAAACTCCAGACACTGTTGATGAGAGAGTGAGGGATCTTCCTCCTAGGCAATATGGCAGTCGTGGAATTCCTCGAGGAGGAAGACGAGACAATCGTCGGGACGATAGACGAAGAACAAACGACGAAGAAGACACAATTCTAGATAGTCAAGAAGTATCTAGTGCAGATCGTGGTAAGCTTTAAAATTGTTTAGATTTATAAATTGTTAGTAGCTAAAGTAGTAAAATTTTGTAATCATTACCATTGTTTTAACGAAAGGTTTGTATAATTTATTTACCTATATTACATGAAAGAAATTTTGGCTGTACATTGAGCTAATTTCTGAATGTTGCACTCTGTAATTTGCACGTACATATTTCACAACAAATAGTTTGCATGTATTTATGTAAGTATGTAAGACAATTGCCACTTGTCTAGAGTCGTTATCCAGTGCAGAAACTGTATCTTGGGCAAGTAGCAGATCCCAACGTAGACGTAGGCGTCGTGAAAAACAACGTAGTCGCACTGCCTCTATGAATTTGACTGGTAAGTGTTTTGTTGATATTCTTCAGCTGTCGATTTTAAACAGCGGAATGCATACAGCTTAAAAGTGTTGATATATTGTTTTTTAAATTTGTACTGTGTTAATATTAATTTGTAGTCATATAGTTTGTAGTTGCATGTCTTTAATAATGTGTATTTACTGCATTTACAATTTTTGTTAGGTGAAAGAGAAAATTTCTGTCTTGCTCAAGGTTGTTAAATATGAAAAACCCAAAAGCGACAATTTTTGATCTCCATTTCCAATTTGAAATGGAAAACCTGATTTATTAACAAGTTATTGTTGATGGGTAATGATTACTAAATACTACTAACGGATTGTTGCTTAAGAATTCCTGACCATTTGCTTTTGTATTAAAATTATAATATTGTATTGGAGGAGTAATAATGGGTATTTTATAATGTTATTATTTACAGTTAACAATGGTCATTCTACAGGAGGTTCGGGCGATCAACAATTGAGTACTACTGCAGTTTCAAATTCAGAACCGAAACAAGTAAAGCAGCAGAGATCAAATAAACCACCGCCGTCCCGACGTAACGATTCTAAACCGAAAGAAGCACTCGTTAATGGTACAACTGCCTAAGAGTTTAATGTGCTGTGCCAAAGTATTAATAAATTAGAGGTTGTATTACTAATTACCAGTGTGTGCTTCACGTGTAAGCAAAAACTTGTTTAAATAAGTTCTCTCATTTGTTGATGTTGTGTTTCATAATATTTCTCCAGCATAGTAAATAATTAGTGGGTGGTCGGCTGCCCTATTCCTGGCTGAAACAAAGTGACTGTTAGGTTCTGTGAACCGTGAGTCCACCATGTTGGTTTAGACTGTGTGCTACGTATCGCTTGAGTTGGCGTTCCATCTTTATTATTACACTGCAAGGGCAGGTACTGTTAATTTAATTTTAAGCCCAATAGGGTTAGCAAGTATTTTTGTAATCTGTAATATTTTGATGTTATTTACTAGCGCACACTATTCGATAGTTTTAAATTGCTTACAGTTGATTCTACATCATAAAAACTTAAGTTGATTTTAAGAAATTTGTTAATTTATCTATTCTTAATATTTATTTATTTTATTTTTTATTTTTTTTTAAGACTAGTTAGACTGTTTGTTAACTTAAATTTTTTTGAATAAGTTTTTGTGTTCCATCCGAGTGTGTAAAAATTGAAAACCAGCTGATTATGTAAATAGCCAAATATATAAACGATTTTCAATTTTGTTAGGATTACACGCTTTTATTTATGATTTGTTACACTTTCGCCATGTATTAACTCGAGTTAATAAATTTTTGCATTGAATAAAATTATAGAACTGCTTCATTTTTTTAATCAACTTTTTTTTTGTTATTGTTCTTAATGTTATCGACATTGGAAAAGCACAAACTGAAAGGGTAAAAGGTAATAGTATGTAGTTCTTTTTTCTTGTTATATCACAATCCTTTAGAATGTATAAATGTTCAAAGATCTGTAAATTGCTAGTTTTACCTACTAGTTTTACAGATCATAATACCATCAGTTGAAACTTGCAACTTTTTTAAATTGAACATTTACAGGTATTTGAATGTACCGTTTTTATATTTAAATAAAATTAATAAATACTAATAATATGCTTTTTAATAAGCACCACGATTGTGTAGTAAGTAATTACTTAAATCTGGTGACTTTCAGGCAAAAGAAGATTTTTATGCACAAATCATCAAAATAATATTTTGTTTTTGGTTTACAATAATTAAATTATTTTAAAAGCTTTCATTAATTGACGTTGATTGGTTTATTTTGAGATATGTAAGTAAGATGGTTTGATGTCACAACTAAATAATCACTATGAGAAGAGTGCATCTATTTTATTATAAAAGAACCTTGTAATTCTCAAATTTTAAATATATCAAATATGTTGGATCATATTATTTAATACATGTCGAAAACAGTTTTCAACACAAACATAAACGTTTTGTCTCAGGCCCACTAGATACCAACCCTGCCAGCTGTTTTCCTAACTTTATTATAAAACGGCGGCGTTTCATTGCTATTGATTCATGCTGGAGAGACGACCATATCATGTATGCATTCATACATGTCATTCTTTTCGCGGTGTAGCATTGCGTCTTGATCGATTGTATCAACCCCACCTTTAGTTTTGTTATTTTAAGTATATAAGTCTTTATTGTTTTTCTTTTGTTAGTATTAAAATGTACTACAAGTTCTCTTCCCATTTTATCAAATGAAAGAAACATACTTTTTGTAACATTGTGAGTTCTGATTTCTCCATGATTTTTATAACCGGTTCCAGAATTCCTGGGCTAAACTTTATTTTACCACACCATTTTCCAAGGGTCGATACAGCTGGGAATGGGTATTTTTTGTTTAATAATAAACGATGTGCCCCTGCACTGGAAATTGCTATTGCATTAATTTGCAATATCATCGGCGGACCAATTGAAGCGCTTACCAGGTTTATGCAGTCTTTTCATCTGACCTGCTGTGAAAATAGCAGTAACAGATTTTAAAATACTATTTTTTATCGCGGATCTCTCCCTCTAGTAATTTAATTTTGTTCTCAAGTTCTTCAACCCGATTTTTTAGTTGACATATTTCCATCCTTAATTTCCAAAAAATAAATGTATAGGTAAATAAATCAATAATTCAAACGTTTAATATAAATAATTTACCTTTCGTTATCCACTGCCTGTATTTCATTATTTATTTCAATAATGCTGCTATTATTGTTTGAAGATAGTTCAGTTCTGTAAGAAATGTATTACTACTCAATAATAATTGAAATGTTTATTGTAAATTATTTACCTTTCATTGTCCGGTGGTTGTATTTCGGTTTCATCATTTATTTCAAAAATATTGGTAAAACTATTATTTCTTGAAGATGAATTACTTCTATAAGAAATGTATTACTAATCAATAATTCAAATATTTAATATAAATTATTTACATACCCTCCTTGTAAACTTTTTGCATTCCTCCTTTTAAGACGATCAAATCGTACTGTACTAACTTCTTTTGAGCTCCGGGGCAAATATTTTGTTGGTATCGCTTGTTTGTTTAATTTTTTTAACTTTTTATGAATATCATAACGTGCTAAGAGGGCATCTACTTGGTAATCATCTTCAACAAAATGAACTGAACACATACGAGCAGTCTTTGCATTAATTTTGTCACTGCGTCCGCATAAATGTACCCAATTTTTGCATAATATAGGATCTTTGGGAAAAACATGCTAATTATGTTCACAGTAGCATTCTTACCTTGATTTCTGTTATTACAACCCAGCACCGCACACAACATCTTTTAATAAAATACACAAACTCAAATCAAATTTATTACTGAAGTAATTCTACATAACACCAATATAATAATATATCTTATTATATACCATATAATAATAATTTCTTGCATTATTATATCAAGATTGGTTTATTTCAAATCAAAATACAGAGTTGTATCTCTAAGGCCATCCGCACACGGAGCTACTCAAGAGTAACGCAACTCGTTTTTTACCGAGTTCGACCAATCACACACGGAAGTATAATATACGACCGTGTGTGAATGGTCGAACTCAGTAAAAATCGAGTTCCGTTCCTTATGAGTAGCTCCGTGTGCGGATGGCCTAAGGCCGCCATATTTGAATGCGCAGTAAATGACGAGTTTTGGTTCATGTTTAGATCATACCTTGTAACTCTTTATACCATGGGTAAGGATAATCTCCGATTTATTTTTTTCGCCAGTATCAATTTTTTTCTGGCCATGAAGAGTTGATAAAAGGTTAACAACTTTTCATTTTTTGGGGCAGTAAGAAACCAACATTACGTTACAGACGTACACACATGAGACGGGAAACGGGGGGAACATCAAAACATGAAAATCTGTCAAAAAATTGGGGGGGTTAAATTTTGCCTAATAACAGTAAAGGAGAAGGCCCGAATATGGGCCCCCATTTTGTTTTTTAATAACCATTTTTAGATTTTTTGGAAAAAAAATCTAAAAATCGGCATACACCTAGCCCAAAGACTCTCCTGTAATTGTAGAAGCAACAAAGTTGCAAACAGGCAAACATTACTTAAATTTGAGAAGAAATATGAAATCATGTCAATTTCACAGAGGAAGGCAGACTGTGTGAAATATGAGCCCCTATCAGAAATAACACAAAAAGCTAAGGAGTAAGAAAATAAACTTTATTTTCAAGAAATAAACTTACATATTAATAAATTTCAAATGAAAAAGATAAATTATCTGCAAAAATCACAAACATAATTGTCTTTCTCTTTGAAGTGTTGAACTTGGTGCGTTGAAATATTTACTGGCCTTTTTTAAACCCATGCGTTGGTTATTTACATTGTCCAAAGCCCTAATCATATCTTCGAATTTCCATTTCGTCTGCAGGGCCCATATTCGGGCCTTCTCCTCTACTTTCCTTACCTAAGAGCATCTTACGCCTAAGAGGTTCGGAAAGTAATAAAATAACAGATAATTGAAGAAAGGTAAAATACAACAAAACAAAAACTAGAGGTGACGAAAATGAAAAAAATTACAGATGGTAAAATAACAGAAATGAAGAAAAGAAAATAACAAGCTAAGACGTAGTTTGGTTTATCTACTGAGGATTTTAAATATAATATTTTATTTGGATTTCTTTGGTAAATGTTAGTCCTTAGTTTGTATATTTTTACAAAATTATTTTTGTTCACTACCTAACAAGTACATAGTGTAAATCAATAGTATTTTGACACATTACATATATGCTTACAACACATGTAAGCGAGGATTCCCGTCCACTTCTTATTTCTTTAGTCATCATCAAGAAAGTAAGTAGTTTTTGTTTTGTGGATGTTAATTTATTTGTATAAAGCTAGCAGGGAGTAAACAAAATAGCTTATTAAATTTATGTTCATGCGTACATAAATATCGCCTTTACCGCTCTTGCTTAATAATATACTATTGTTGGTTATTTTCGATTCATGCTTTTAAATGAACGTCTATTATTGTAATATTATGCGTACTTACCGTGCTTAATATAGTTTTATTAGCAATTTTATAGTGTATTTCAAATTAATTGGAATTAAAAAAAGTCTAGCATCAAATTACGTTGTTATAAAAACATACAAACTATGCAAGGAAAAACAATATAAGAGATAAGATTATCGCGCCAAGGAAAGCCCGCATTTCATACTCCACGTGGAGTAGTGTAGTTCTAATTGGTTAATATTTATAATAAGGACTTATTATTGGATAATATTTCTATTACGAAAATTCTCTTTGCGACTCCACGTGGACGCGTGTACCAGGTGTACAGTAAGTTTGTATGTTTTTATAACAACGTAATTTGATGCTAGACTTTTTTTAATTCCAATTAATTTGAAATACACTATACCTTTATACTTTCAGTTTCACTATCTATTCTTTAATTTTTAGCAGCAAAAAATGTGTTGTTTTTGTGCGATGATTAATTACACCAAAATTATAACACATTCGAAAAATTATCCTTCTCTTAAAAAATATCATAGGAATAGCTTTAGCCAATTTTGCGCTGACAATAAAGTTTTGAAACAGTGCTTAAACAGCATGAATCGTACCCTAAACTAAAAAAAGTAGTAAGTCTGATAAAGACATATTTGTGAATAGGCTTTCCACAAAATTACCATAACTTTAATTTTAGTCTAGGTCAAATTTTTACATAGATACGAACATTTTTATAAAGAATACTAGCTTGATGGAGTCAAGTGGAACAGGTTCTTTCTAATTTGGGACTTCCTATTAGACATTATAATGCCTAGAGATTATTGAAAACACTTAGGTCCATGAGGGAATCTAAATTATGGTCCTGGAATATCTTTGAAAAAACAGTATCGTAGTTAAAACAGAGCTTAAGAAAGGCATTCACAAATTCTGGATGTCGGGAAGATGTCCACTGTGACGAAAAGTTTGCGAATTATACCTTATAGTGTAATTTACTTGTGAAAATGTGTTTTTACTTCCCTATAAGGAAGTATTGTAATCATGAAAAAATTCGATGTCGATATTTTAACGGAAATATCCGTTTTGAGCATTTCTGAATCCGTTTTGACTACTTTCGCAATGATGTCTGTATGTATGTATGTATGTATGTATGTCTGTATGTATGTATGGATGTATGTAACGCAAAATGTCTGTAAGTTCTGTATCTCTGGAACGAATTGTTATATAGTAACAAAATTTCATATTTAACACTTTAGTCGGTATACAAAGGCACCATTTGATTTTGGAGGAAATCCTTATACCTGAAGTAGCACTTCACTTGAAGGACGAAATGGTTTTTCTTAAATATCTCAGGAACGAATTGTTATCTAGTAACCAAATTTCATATTTAACACTTTAATCAGTATACTAAAGCACCATGTGATTTTGGAGGAAATCCCTAAACCGGAAGTAGCACTTTACTTGAAGGACGAAATGGTTTTTCTTCAATATCTTAGGAACAAATTGTTATATAGTAACCAAATTTCATATTTAACACTTTAATCGGTATACAAAGGCACCATTTGATTTTGGAGGAAATCCTTAAACCGGAAGTAGCACTTCACTTGAAGGACGAAATGGTTTTTCTTAAATATCTCAGGAACGAATTGTTATCTAGTAACCAAATTTCATATTTAACACTTTAATCGGTATACAAAGGCACCATTTGATTTTGGAGGAAATCCTTAAACCGGAAGCAGCACTTCACTTGAAGGACGAAATGGTTTTTCTTAAATATCTCAGGAACGAATTGTTATCTAGTAACCAAATTTCATATTTAACACTTTAATCAGTATACTAAAGCACCATGTGATTTTGGAGGAAATCCCTAAACCGGAAGTAGCACTTTACTTGAAGGACGAAATTTAATAATTTAATTAAATAATAAAATAAAATTTAAATAATATTTCTGCGAATCTTTAGATGAACGATAAAGGAATGATTCCTTATAGGGAAGTCATGTGCTGGCCACATCAGATTTTTTAGTTTTTGAAAAATAAATACAAATATGATTAATATCCATTTTTACTAAATTAATCACGAATCTATTCGATTATGATCCTCTTTACCCCAACTTAAAGTTAAAGTTAACCTTAAAGGGGTAAAGCGGATCACATTAAAACAAAAATTCAAGGTTGGACATAAAAATTAGCAAACAATGTACGAATAACAAATTTTTTTCCAAATTTTCCTACATACGATACCTAACAGTAGAAAACTCCTAAACCGCTTAATTTTGATGCGCTTTACACCATTTTACGGTAATTAAACGCCAATAACGCTCGCTCTATACGGGTTTTCGTGAACTGCGGCGTGGTCAAATTGTCCGTTGCTATTCCATATAATAGTATGAAGTATGGATTGGTCAGTTGGGGTGCCCACCGGAACTTAGCGCCGCTTATAAGGAGTAGAACACAAGGTAAGTTTAAGTAGGTAAGATATAATTCAAGCAGTATTTTGCACAAATAAAATTCAGAAAAGAGTTTAGTTACCATCAGCATGAAGAGTTAATTTTAATAAAAGTATAAAGAAGAATCGTGTTGGAAATAGAGGTTTTTAAACTTATTTCTATGCCAGGCGCCAAGTATTTTAGAGCGGAACAAATTCTGACTGGATTTTTTTTCTGTATAATAATTCTTTAGGATGTCATTAAGAAATCTTGAAGTGTCCCTCCTCCAACGAGGTCGGTGTCTCTCGTACGACAGAGAGGTTGGAAAAAATCAGTTCTTTCAACTTTACGACAAAAATAGTTATATAAAAAATAATTAAATTCTTTACAGAAATTGTTAATTGCACCGTATATGTTTAGTGCAATCACTTTATCCAAGCGAAGAATCTTGGATATTTTTTGTAGCAAATGGACTGTATCTTGGTTTGGTTGAATAAAACACGGTTCTTTCCTTTTCAACTGTATATTTTTGTAACCCTTTGTAATGTTGAAAACGTTTTTCTTTAGTTGACAAGATATTGTTGTTACTTGTTTTTTAAGTACTTGATGTGACTACGTTTATTTTGTAACTTTCTTGTTGCCTCACAACCGAACTAAAAAACGGTCGCAAAACAAAATGAAATGCAAAATGTTTGCAATTCTGAACATACCGGCCGGGTTGAAATGTGAAGCATTTAAAGAATAACGTGCAAGTTACAATATAAGATGGTTGTACATTGAGACAAACTTATAGCTAATGGCATAGTAATAAAAATTAAATTGACAGCCAAGTGAAGTAAAAACAATTCATTTTTTAAAAAATGGAAAATTAAATGTTGCTAAAACAAAAACGAATAAATAATGTTCTCTTCACTACTGTAAGCAAACACAAGTGTTGCACTTTGTATTATTAGTTCTGGTCAGCACTAGGCAGCGGGCAGATTTTCGCGAAAGCTCTTTTTATGAGCCCACTAGCAGTTTGTACAGTCGCGACACGATTAATCCCGTCCGAACCGGGATGTAATGCAACAATTCTTCCTAATTTCCATTTTAATGGCGGTAAATGCTGGTCCTTTATCAGCACTAGAGTGCCTACTGTCAGATCTGTATGATGCGTCTTCCATTTAACTCGCTGCTGGAGTTCAGAAATGTATTCCAAGCTCCATCGCTTCCAAAAATGTTGCTGGAATCTTTGTATGCGTTGAAACGAGTCGAGCCGATTCTCATTTAACATCGTAACGTCAGGATCGGGCAATGACGAAAGGGTACACCCAATTAAGAAGTGCCCGGGTGTTAACGGCTGCAGGTCACTTGGGTCCGCAGTTAAGGCAGAGAGGGGACGGGAATTGAGGACAGCTTCTACCTGGTATAGAAAAGTGCAAAGTTCCTCATAAACTAAGATTTGTTCACCTATTACCCGCTTAATATGAACACTCAAAAAAATCCATTCTTACCAGCTAGAATAACGAACTTTAAATCAAGAACAAACGTTCTGGAAATTGACCCAATCATGCCTGGTACTTTGAATCGAGAATAATTTAAGAATGGCAAGCTTATTGTTAATTAGGGTTGTAGAAACCCTAATACTTAAGCAGGCATCCTCTATTTAAACATGCCCATTCTTAATTTATGCTAATCACACCCGAGGTTTATTTCAAAGCGAACACATTCTGGTTCCAAGATTTAAGAAGTTATTAATTTTAGAATGACCAGTCTTAAAACAAATAAAAAAAATAATAAAAGTTATTATTATTATTTCAATTATTTTACTTGACAATTTATCTATTATCATTTCTGTACAATTTTATTATTTCAAATTTTACTACTTATTCATGGTAATTTTGGTATTCATCATATTGCGTCCTGTTGTTTTTTGCATATCTGTAAATTCCTGATTAAATTCTAAATATTAAATTTATTTATACACGTACTACTTACTTTTTCTACCAGCTCGATTCGATGTGTTCTTTTGCATATATCTGTAAAATCCTGATTAAGTTAAAATATTAATTATATATACTTAGATTTTTTTTACGGCTCCACCGGGATTTGAACCTAGGACCCACAGGTATTGAGTCTAACGCTATAACATCTGTGCTACCTGGACGTGCTTGACTATTGTCATTTTAAATAGTCATAAAAATCCTATTTCAAATTCGAATTTTAAATTATAAAAGACTAGCTAGCACAGGCGGGCTACAATAATATTAATGACAAAATTAAATAACGTATTTTACATTTTTTATTTTACATTTTTATTTTTCAAATTTTCAATTTTCGTTATTCACGTTAACGTCTTTGATGAAGAATTGGAAAAACTGCATAACCTTTTTTATGCTCAATAGCAACACATTTGCATTCTATTTGGGTTAGAATAAAATTTTCATGTTTAATACCTTCGTGGCATACATAATAAATATTTAATTTACTTGATTGCAATGGAGTATCGTACAAATCATACATGTATCTATAAGATACATTTTGCGAGTGACTCGCAAAATTTTCAAATTACACGTGGAGAGCCTACAAAGTTTAGTGTTTAAAAATAGCAACATTTATCAAAAATTAAAAAAAATTTCACAATCAAGCATTATAAACAAGCGCGCAAATAATAGCAGTTAAAAATTTTTCAAATTTAATTAAAAATTTTGACATTAATTCAAGCGATGTGGCTCAGCAAAATTCTTAAAATATTCGTGCAAGAGCCTACAAAGTTTAGTGTTTAAAAATAGCAATATCTATCAAAAACTAAAGATTTCTTTAAAATTAAGCAGTTAAAAAATTTTCAAATTTAATTAAAAAATTTTGCCATCAATTCAATTCAATGTAATAAATTATAATGCTTGTATTTTTTTTGTTTTTATTAATTAATAACAGTTATTTATTTGTCTTAATTTAAATAAAAATTACACGTGGTTATAAATTATTTTAAATAAATACTGGTTAATGTAATAAATTATAATGCTTGTAAAAAAGTATATATGACACGTGTTTCTCCCTTTTCTGCAACATGCATTTATTTTAAATAATTCATAATATAAAATTGATCTGAGAAACATTTCAGAAAATGTTTTATTTATTTTAATTTAACACTGAATTATAATGTACATAATGAACATAATGTAAATTATTGTTATTTAGGAAGAAAATTTAGCAAAAAAGGGAGTTGGCCCAGTGTACAGCGAATAAAGCTTACGGCATTTGTCCAAACCTTAAAGTCGAGAATTGGTTACCATGCCATGCGATTTTCGCAGCTAAAATATAAATTTGCAATAATGTATATTATATAATTATGAATTATAATAACGTCAACTATTATAAAATTTTTGTGCCTAAAAATGAGCAGAGTAACGAATACCCTTAAAAAATAAAATAAAACGTGTGTAAAATATTTTTTATAAATATGCCTTTTCATGTAGAGGACAATTTTTGTATTACGATAGCGAAGATAAAAATGCTTAAAATTGCATTATAATTTATGTTTTTGAACGAAAAAGTAACAAAAGTGATATCATTAACGTGTTAGCTTGTATTCTTTGATTTAAGAACGTCATTCTTGTTTCCAAAATTAAGCTTAAATTAATAAAGTACTGCAAGAATAAGAATAGCGTTCTTGGTTTAATACCAAAATGTTAAAAATAAGAAGTAAGTTCTTAGAATCAAGAATTTTTCAAGATTCTTAATTTAATGCACGGATTCTTGATTTACTTCTTGAGCAAATTTTTTTGAGTGAAACTTACAAGATTTAACACCTGCTTCCCATAATCCTCCGAAGTGGGGACTATAAGCAGGAATGCAATGCCAAGTAATTTGGTCAATGCTGACTATAGTCGGTATAGATGATTCCTGGGTTTTCAAGAATTTACCAAGCTCAAACAGTTCATGTTTGGCTCCAATAAAATTAGTGCCATTATCAGAGTAGACATGCGATGGCATACCTCGTCTTGATACGAAGCGTCTGAAGGACATAATGAAGAATTCCGTAAAGAGACTGGTGACCAGTTCCAGGTGAATTGCCTTGGTGGCAAAGCAAACATACACACAGATATAAGCCTTTAAAGTTTTGGCTCCGCGACCTTTACGATCTTTTAAATTGATAGGGCCAGCGTAGTCAACTCCAACATGTTGGAATGGAAAAAATTCCTCTGCACGGGCAGAAGGCAATTCACCCATGATAGGCTTCGTAATGGATGGAGAAAATCTGAAGCATCTAACACATTTGTGTACGATTTGTTTCACCAAGTTTCTACCCGAGGTGAACCAGAATTTGTCACGTAGGGTAGATAAAAGGAGCTGGGGTCCTGCATGAAGCATTCTAAGGTGCTCACGTCTAACTACTAATTTGGCTAAGTGATGCTTGCCGTCAATAATTATTGGATGTCTTTTATCAAATGAGTATTTGGTGTTTTTAAGTCTGCCTCCTACTCGAATTAATCCTTCTTCGTCTACGAAGGGATTGAGATTTATCAAAGGAGATGATGATGTGATCGGTTTTTTCTGTGTTAGTAAATTAAATTCAATACTGAACGATTCTAACTGAGATAATTTTATCAACCTTTTGAGTGATACCTTTAATTCTTGAGGAGTAAGAGGTCTATATAATTTAGTTTTAGATAATAAGCAGTTATTACCGAAACGCAGACATACGGCGATTGCTCTTTCAAGACAATGTAGATTAGAGTAGTTTATAAACTCAATGAAATTTTTGTTTAAACTAATGAGAGCCTTTATGTCCTTTTTGTATTCTGGAAGTTTACTAGAACAAAATTGTGGATTTGGCCAAGAAGGTTCCTCTTCCTGAAGCCAAGTTGGTCCATGCCACCACAAAGTAGAGTTCTTAAGCATTTGAGGAGTGGCTCCCCTGGACAACAAGTCGGCGGGGTTAAAATTGGTAGGGACTTGCCTCCAAGAAGAGTTAGCGGTGAGATTTTGTATGTCAGCTACGCGGTTGCATACAAATGTTTTTAATAAGTTGGGACTAGTTTTAAGCCATCCCAATACTATTGTTGAGTCAGACCAGAGAAAGCAAGACGAATTTTGATAATTTATTGTTTTTAATACCTTATGAATTAATTTACTTAAAAGCAGAGCACGGAGCACCACATAATTCTAATTTTGGTACAGTTATGGGTTTTAAGGGAGCAACCCTTGATTTAGAGCATAACAAATTTATGAAATTTTTATTGTTTGAATCGGTAGATCTATATACACGCAGGCGCCGTAGCCTTCAATTGAGGCATCGCAGAAACCGTGCACTTGTATAAGTGTGGGCTCAGCACATTTGACGTGCCTAGGAATTTTTAATTCATTTAGGCCTATTAGGTCTGATTTGTAAATTAACCAACGTCTTTCTATTTCATTTGGGACTGGATCATCCCATGCAAGCTTTTCCAGCCATAGTTTTTGCATGAATAATTTTGCAATAAAGGTGCAAGGCGATAAAAGACCAAGTGGGTCGAAAATCTGAGAAATGTCAGATAACATCTGACGTTTCGTTATTTTGTCGGAATGTCGATTAGAAATGAAAAACATAAAATGGTCATCTTGGAAAGACCAAATGAGGCCGAGTGTGCGCGATTGTTCATGATCGCCAAACTCATGTACACCTGGGTGGACGTCATTGTGGTGTATGCCGGTAAGAATGTTCGGATCATTGGAAATCCACTTCCTTAAATTAAAACAACCTGATTTTAAAATAATTGATAATTGTGAGCATAGTTGACGCGCTTCTTCTATGCTTGACGCACCGGAGAGCAAATCGTCAACATAGAAGTTATTTTTGATAATTTTTGAGATTTTAGGTGATGTTTTTTCACATTCATAACCTAATTGGGTGAGAGATCTGATTGCTAGGTAAGAAGCCGAAGCGGTACCGTAGGTAACAGTGTTGAGATCATAGTGCTCAATGGGATCTTCGGGAGAAAATCGCCATAAAATCCTTTGGAGTGATCTTTGAGCAGGTTGAACCTCAACTTGCCGATACATTTTTTCAACGTCGGCTGATATCGCATACGAATGCTGCCTAAATCTTATGAGAATAGTAAACAGGTCTTGCTGGATGGTAGGTCCTACCATCTGAATGCTGTTTAACGAATGACCGGTAGTGGTCGGAGACGAACCATTGAATACCACCCGTAGTTTGGTGGTCAGGCTATTGATCTTGTGAACTCCGTGATGCGGAAGATAATAACAGATTTTTATTGTTGGATCAGCAAGCGACATGTGACCCAAGTCAATATATTCGCGCATAAAGTCACAATATGCCCTTTGAAGTGTTTCGTTGACGATTAGTCTCTTTTCAAGTGATAAAAATTGTTTTCTTGCAACGAAAAGAGAGTCGCCTAGAATTTGAGGTGGTTCCTTGAATGGAATAGATACAATAAATCTCCCTTTGGCGTCTCGTGTTGTAGTCTTTTTGAAGTGAGAGACTCGCAATTGTTTTCTTCGCTTGAGAAAACTCTTTCGGTGGGATATGTATCTATTTCCCAGAAACGGGCTAGCTGGTGTTCGATGTCACTTGCAATGTTGAAATGACATTGCACCTGCGCATTGGTGTTAAAACCTGTAGGTCCAGCTATGACCCAACCTAATTTGGTATTTTGGAGTATGGGCAATCCGGGGCCTAACCGAACTTGTCCAATACATATGAGTTCAAAGAATATAGGTGATCCTACCAAAAGATGAATATTTCCTGGTTTATCAAATGAAGCATCTGATAAACGGATGTTTGAAGGTATTTGAAAGCGTTACGTTCTACGCTAAAGCTGGGTAAGGTACCCGTTATCTCGTCGATGACCAGGAATGAAAGTTTTATTTTAAATTCAGAGTGATGAGCCTGTAACTCGACGTCACATCTCGATTTGATGTGTATGTTTGAATTGTTTAATCCAGACACATAAATGTTAGCATTGAATATCGGTAAATTGAGTTTTTTACATACATCGAGTTTTATGAAGTTGCTTTGAGATCCAGAGTCAAGCAGAAGGCGTATATTTTGGACGTTTCCTAAAGGATCAGGGGTCTTAGCCGTAGCGGTAGGCAATAGAATTTGCGTTGTGTTTGTGCAAAAAGCGGAAAGAATTTGAATTGGTTCCTCTGGTGGGGCAACCGTAGCAATGTTTGCAACTGGAGGCACCGTACTAGAGGTGTTCTGCCGATTTAAGTGAAGGAGCGTGTGGTGCCTAGCTTTACATACCCTACATGAATACTTGGATTTGCATTGGCTCTTAACATGGCTTGTGGACAAGCAATTAAAACATAATTTTAGTTCTGTGACCTTGTCTGATCTGGCTCTTTGACTTAATTTTATAAATTCTTCGCACTGATTTATGTAATGACTCTGATTGCACATTATGCATGTAGCAGTGCTAATTACGAATTATTTTACCTTTGATTTATATTTAATTGTTGGTTCTGTGTCTCGTTTTGACTGACGTCTTTCAAGACCTTCTAGAATTTTTCTGTCATGGTGGGATATTTATTATATTACTAGATGATACCCCGTCCGAGGACGGGCAGCTAGAAGGACGGGCAGGCAGCCAAGGTCATATGGCTTTTGGATTGCACTGAGAGCTTTCCTTAATCTTCATTCAACTTAAGTTACCTTGGGTAGCTGCCCGTCCTTCTAGCTGCCCGTCCTCGGACGGGGTATCATCTAGTTTTGAATATGATCGGATAGACCTTGATACAATTCAGTACGCAATTTACTTTGTTGATATCGTATGTAGTTCAAATTATTGGCTTCCACTTGCAAATATGAGTCGACAATCCACTGTTGCGTAAGTTTTCCCGCACTCATGATCGGATTGAAATCGTTTCTAATTGCTGTTTGCGCAACTTTAAATTGTAACATGCTGATTTTATTACGGGATTGCCGATATCCTTCGCAACTCCAATTGGGTTGCCACCCCGGTTCGCCAAACGGATAAAGAATGCCATAAGTCATAGGGTCAAGATTTGCACTGAGAATATTGATACGAATGAATTGTTGTGCATTGTCGACGGGATTTCGAGGATAGATACGGATATCACGTTCAAAAGGAGGTTCGCCGTCATCATTTACGAACACCATTGCAATTTCATTGGACGTTGGAGCATTGTAACGTCTTTGATCAGACTGCCGATCGCGCCGCATCACCATATTGACGACCGGAACTGGTTGTCCTTCTTCTTCGGCTCGTACACGCTCTTGTTGCTCAATTTCTTTCATCAGGCAATATGAAGCTGCGATACGATTGTTGACGCGATAGAGACAACCTCTATTCTCAGGCAGATTTACTCGTTCATTCTAAAGTTTCACGTTGTTGACGTATCGCATGGGACCGAGCGTCAACAGCTTGCCGCGCTTGAGTTTGTTCCAAAGTTTCACGTTGTCGACGTATCGCATGAGACCGAGCGTCAGCTTGTCGCTGTGATCGAAGCTGTTCTTCTGTGTTATTAGCTCTTGTACGTGCTTTTCTCTCACGATTCAATCGCCGTCGCTTTGCAGCAGGATTTTCAAAATTTTCATTATCCATTATGGAAGTTCACATAATGCTTTTTTGGAAATAGCTGTCCTATATAGACAAAATGATCCGATGATACGTTGATCCGATGATACGTTGATACGATGATACGTTGATCCGATGATACGTTGATCCGATGATACGTTGTGCGTTCGGTTCGGTTTGCTTCGGGTATTTCCGTGGGACAGACAGAAAGAAAGACTTGTCCTTTTATAATATTTATTATATTATATTGAATACACAATATTGTGAATTTTTCATATAAAAATAATAAAAATTTGTGCTGCTACAGCCTCCTGAACGTAAGTCTATTAAAATGGTGGTAGGCAAGCTCAGGTTCTTTGTATTTGTCCAAAATTAAAAAACGAAAGATTCTCGTTTTAAAAAAAATTGAAATTTCCTACATGTCCTCCTTTTTTAAATTTTTTACAAAATTCTTTCACTAACATGTTCCAGAAAGATTCCAGATTAATAATAAATATATATAAAAAAAATGTAATTTTTGAAGTGAAAATAATGGAATTATTCTTAAATCTAAAATTTAAAATGAAATAGTTGCTGTTGCAACAAATGAACACAATCTGTCTCTTATCTATGACAATCTGTAAACAAAGTTTAAATTCGTTTGCGTATGAACTCGTTTGGCCGATAATATTAAGTAATCTAGAATTCCGTCCTAGTAGTTCTTGTCTGTGGGAACGACATTTCATGAATACGCTTGCGTTGTAGTAATATTACTGGAAATAATCGTTGTTGGAACTAAGCTATTATCTTGTTCTCTGACTCTTGCTACCTCAGCAAAAGAATCATATGAGTGAGTAGACACGCATCCTTCTAATTTGGATACGATTCTAGACAAATATTCTATCCGGATGTGTGTGAGTCTAAAAATTGGAACTGGATTGTGCCAGAAACACAGATGTTTATGCAGCGGCGGTCCACAGGTTCGGCCACTACGGCTTATGGTGCTCCAGATATTCCGCCTGTAATAAAACCATTAGATGATTCCTTGTCACTACAAATATTCCCTGCATTCTTGAGTTCACTAGAATTTCGCGTGACGATGGTGCTTTGGCATCAAAGAAAAGCTTGAATAATTATAGATTGGTAAAAGACTATTACGATTTCTCAGTGTTTGTCATTGAGATCTTGAACCCCGGAGTAATATTACGAAGGATTTGGTTGATGAAATCGATCGATTGTTAATTTAGAATGGGGATATCGGCTTGCGAGTTATTTTATATACATACTTCCTTAGTAAAACAAAGGCAAAACATTAGCCACCCCCGAAAAATAATAAATAAAAAAAATGTAACCTTGGTAAACCGAACCCACGGTAACTTTTAATGATTTAATAAATTTGAATTTTTTTAAAGTTGAATGTAAAATATACGTTTTTCTACTCATATTAAATAATAACTATGTATAGTTTGTTTCACTATAAATGGAATTAAAAAAAGTCATAGCATCAAATTACGTTGATATAAAAACGTAAAAACTATAAACGAAACATAATATAGGTAGAGATAAGGTAGAGATAAATTTAGGATTGCTCTGGTAACATTTGTGAAGCAAAACTCAAGATTTGAAAATCAGATGTCAAACATTACTGCCAATAAAAAAAATTTACGACAAACCAGTTTTGTGAATAGTTTACGTGAAAATGGACAGCGCAACTATGATGAGCAGTGACGAAGACGTAAATAATTCTAACTCCGTCGGATATTGAAAAACAATAAAGCAAATGACCCTTAATTTACTCCCTAAAAAATTATGCACAATTATTACTGTAATTATTTAATACGAGTAGAAAAACTCTTCATTTCACTCGTTGAATAATACGATATAACTATTATTATAAAATAATGAAATGCAAGACGTCTAATTAAATGAGGATTTTAAATTAAAATATTCAAAAAAATGTTGTAAATCGTACATAAGTGTCAAATTGAAGTACAAAATAATAAAAGTGAAAAATACAAGGTGACAGTAATTTGATAATGGAACGCAATATTAAACGCTAGACAGTGAAGTTGCAAACTTTCATTAAATTATGTTAGTAAGCGAGCTTATGTAATAATTAATAAGGTTATAAACTACAACCCATGAACTTAGAAGATTAGGACCGGCACTCCCTATCTAAATGTTTAAAATATGCGAGCGCTTATACGAATCACGAAAAACTATATCACAAGGTGGCGCTGTCCTTAATGTATGTTAAATGGCATTTAAATTAAAATTGTACATGACTTTTGTGAGTATTTTAGGTTAAAATAAAAATAAAGTCATTTTGCACCTTACATTACTATGAGGTTGAGGCAGTATACACATCATATTAATTCTGAAATAAAGAAAAGTAGTGCTGAAAAAAAGTATTCTAAATTATTAAAAGCTTAGTTATAATTAATTGAGTTTTATTCTATAATTTTTTATATTTAGTTTTAATAAATGTACATTTATTTCTTGTTAGATATCTATTTTATTGTATAAAAAGTTTTGTATGTATGCAAAAATACGTTTTAAAGTGAAAATATTGAAATAACGTTATGAAACTTGATAATTTTCGTCATTTAATTGCATAGTGTAATACCAGCATTATAGCATTAAAGTCAGCGCCATCTATTATAATAGTTTTGCGCGATTCGGTTAAGCGCTCGCATTTGTAACCATAGTTGCCGGTCCTAATCTTCTAAGTTCATGCTACAACCTAACTTTTAGAAAACGATGACTAAAGTATCAGTTGCACTAACGGAAGTGCAAAAAGTATTTATAACATCAATGATGTTTTATATTTTTTATATTATATGTTGGAATTGTTCAGCACGTTATTGTTAATAAAGAGCTTGTACTTGTCAGACGTAAGTCGACAATTATTATAACTATTATTATAACTAGCTGATGTATTTCTGCACATCCGTGTCCCGCAGGATTCCATATTGGGGCGCTGCTATTTGTTTTATTTATGTTAATAATTTTGTACAGTACCGATCAAAAGTAAGTTGGCAAACAGTTTTTTAGACAAAATTTATAAAAATAGAAGTCATTTAGTGGAATATTATATCTTTTTTAAAAGTGTAGATTAATACGAATTTTGACATATAAAACTTTTAGTTTGTATTAACGCGAAAAGTATATAAGCGAATTACATTTTATTTAGGGTTCAAAAGTAAATTGGTATAAATCGTTTAATTAGTGAAAAGTTAATTAAACATTAATAAGCGTTCATAGAAGTGTAACTTAAGTTAATTAAGGTAAAATCGAGATGCCTAGACGTAAAGAGTATACCGAAGATTTAAAAAACACGGTTCTGGAATGAGTCTCTGGTGTCATAAAAATAATAATTATGGATCAGCAGAGACACGACCAAGAACAGGACGACCAAGAAAAACAACCAAAAGAGATGATAAAATTATCGTTCGTGAAGCAGTAAAAAATCCTCGTCTTACGGCTACACAAATTGTTCAAGATTTTAACAAAATTCGCAAAAATAAGATACATGTTTTGACAGTGAAACGTAGACTACATTCAGCTGGACTATTTGGCAGACGTCCTGCTAAGAAGCCACTTATATCTAAGAAGAATCGGATAGCCAGTCTCAAGTTTGCTAGAAGTCATTTACACTGAAAAAATAGATTGGTCTAAAATACTTTGGAGCGACGAAAGTAAATATTAGGTTCTTTCCAACCGACGGTTCTAGAACGGTAATCGGACTGTTGAGCATGCGCGTTAATAAATATCCTTTCCAACCACAAAAATTACAAGTTCGGAATTCTGAAATTACCACTAAAACGTTTTCCAACCACATTCGGAACTGTAACAGAACTGTTATAGAACTGTTCTAGCGGTCCTTGGTACCAAGCGATTACTAATTGTCCCGCGCAGACGGTTGTCGCTGTTCTTATAAATTTAATAAAAATTGCCAGCATAACCTAGTAACCTACTTGAGGATTAGCACGTGCAGATTAACAGATTAGGAAATTGTTTTTTATTTGTTTGATTATTTGTTGTTTTTATTTGTTTGATTATTTGTTGTTTTTATTTGTTGGATTATTTATTGTTTTTATTTGTTTTGATTATGGCTTCAGGAAGTAACTCGACAGGTAAGGAATTACTATATACAATTTAACATAATTCTTGATATAAATATAGGATTTATTATAGAAAATAATGCACCGTCAAATGAGGAATCATTCACGTGGACGGTGAATTATACATAACGAACGAGATAGCAGAGAATATAGACGCGCGCCGTTATAAATTAACTTTGGCTTGATAGTGCGACGAGACAGGTCGATTTTTATTGATCGCGTGTAAATCAATTATTTATCAGTCGATTTTCGTTACAAAATTAGTAATACGCAATAGTTAATTTCACCGTCACTACGGATTTCGTGAAAACAGTGCGTAACTATTTTGTTTTAGCCAGTTCAAGTAATTTTTGGATATATCAATTTCGTTATCTCGAACCACCATATTTTCTTTATCGAAAGTACAAAGTATTACCAACTATAATTTTATTTGGTAACATTCGTCTGGTGACTATTTTGACAGCTGCTTTTATTTACATTTGGAAGTCGATTGCTATTGTCAATCGCAGCTTCAGTTTTTGTGATCAAATTGTATTGGACGATCACTTTGTCTTATTTGGATCGCCAACCTGTACCTTACTATCAACGCAGCTAAGTGACGCCTGTCCATCTTCGTGTCCGCCTGCCAGAACCTGTTAATCGAGTATTACGTCGGTGTACTGCAGTCCGAGGATCCTAGATTGGGAGCCATTGGAATTCAACACCAACCACTGCATTCCATACAAGGATTATTGCTGTCGTACCATTATTGTGAACTCACGATTGAGCTCAGGTGAGACAAATTTTATATTCTTGTTGGATTTATTCTTGTGGTATTGTGGTAATAAATTACAGTCAATTATTTGTATTGACGGGCCTACCATTCTGGTGTCCCGTATTGTGTCACCTTTGACGTACCGTTGTCACAATCAGTTAACGTGCTTTCTGTTCTTGGCACGTCACTACCATAAGCGTTTGTAATTGTCGTAATCGTTTCAATTGTCATTGAAACTTTATTGTTTAATCATTGTTTTATTTTTCGACGAAGCGTACCCTCGTTATTTTCAGCACAACGCAGAGTGGACTTACGACCCTCGCTTCCAGACTACAGCGAGTTAGCTTATACGAACATCAGGGTACCACGAATATAAGTAGGAGTTTTACTTCTGCGTGGTTTTGTTTGCTTTTCCAAACCGTTCTCCCATTAGGAACGGAAAGGAGGGTAAACATTTCAACTTATACAAAAAATACCGGGAAAAAGTTGGCACCATGCGAATTAAAAATTTCAAAGCCATGTGGAAAATAATTGCTGATGAAATAACAGGTGCGTTATCAAAAAAAGTTCTGTTCTTGTTCAAAAAGCATTTCAACTTGACAATTTGTGAACTGCAGTAATTTTACGGGATTCATTAGCGCAGGCGCATTTAACAGTCCGATTACAGGTTGTGAACAGTAACAGAACTGTGGTTTGGAAAGAACCTATAATTTGTTTTCTTCGGATGGTATTAAGTATATTCGACGCCCAAAAAATAAAAAACATGATATTAAATATCAAGTTCCCACTATAAAGCATGGTGGAGGTAACATCATGGTGTGGGGCTGCTTTTCCCGTTGTGGCATTGGATCCCTACACAGAATTGATGGTATTATGGATCGGTTTATGTATGCCGACATATTGAGGGATCATATCGTCCCCTTAGTACTATAACTAGGTAACTCGAATTTTGGCTATTTTGAGTTAGCTACATGTGCCCACCTAATTTTAATCACTTTATTTAGTGCTACAACTAAAAATGTTATATTATGTTTCTAAATATCAAATATCCACTTGCTAAAAGTAGATAAGTCCCAGATCCCTTCAATGCTGTTATGCTATAAGTGCATAATTTGAGATACCTAGTTGTGCAAATTCCGAACGTTACGTATAGCAACGTATAATACGTCCGCCATATTCGCGAGACAGTTGAGATATCTATTTGTGCAATTATCAGCAGTGAAGTTTTATAGTGATAAAACAGTATTTCTATTCTTTATAATAATTATGTATTTTCTCTATCTTATTTTGTATTATGTATTACTATTTATCAGCCGTTATGAATAAAACTTATTTTGAAACATACAAAGTTAAAATAAAATAAAAGAACTAGATAAGTCTGATTTTTCAAATTTTTATTAGTGCTATAACTATGTAGATATCTTACTTCTAATTAAAAATTTCCTAAAATATAAAACATTAGACTGTGAGGGTATTAAATACATTTAACTTACATAAGTAGCTAAAGTTTCAGACGTTAAAACAAAAATAATTTTGAAGTTTAATACTTTTTTTTTGCTATTGTAAACTTCATTTACTCAATATCAGTAATTTCAAGTTACCTAGTTATAGCATTAAGGTGACGATATGTTAAGAGAAAATTGGCACGCTGTGACGGATTTTTGGAATCCGCCACTTACGGTCAACCCTGTATATCAATTATTTTTTTAAAGGCGCATTCTATCCGCGTCGAGGTGGGATTTGTTCAAACTGCGCAAAAAGACGAGTCTGGTGTGAACTATCGAACGAGCAAGACGAGGTTTGTGTCAGTTTTTGAAGTAAGAAGGCTGGTGTGAATTTTTCAAGCAAAAATGTCGACTTGTGTCTGCTGTGGAATAATCATGGGCTTTTGGGTTACGAAATTAACGGGATGTGGAGCGGAGGTATTCCTTCAGAACATTATTTGTTGCTGCAGACTCGATGGAGGTCTGAAATATCTTCGTTGATGGAAAATGGCGGATTTTCCCCATATCGGACGTTTCTTGGTCGATTCCTACTGCCTATGCTGTCTTCGAAGGTTTGGTTTCCGTTCAGATTAGTAAGTATCAGAATTGTTACTTAATTATTTCACAGTGGGATACATTGGTCGACTAGGACAAGTTTTGCTCTGTCCACCTGGAGTTCACTTTCGTTTGAATTCACCCTTGCCTGATTATTGTTTTTTTACGGGTTAACATTTTGGTTTTTCCTTTGCCTTGCACTTTTGGATTATAACGTTTTCGCCGAGATTGTTAGTGGTTTGCAGGTTGTGTATTTCTGCATCGAGATGATAAAGGGCAATCTAATCTTTTACGTCCGCACGCGTGGTTATGGATACGAATGTTTAAATTTGGTGTTTAAAATTGGTAAAGCAATACTTGGCAAATTTGCCATGTATTGCTACTGTACAGATTTAATTTTGACTTATATAGCGGGGAATATTAATGGCACTTAATTCAATTATGCTCCGACTAGCTATGCATGAAAGACTCGATAGTATGGGTCGTAACTTGGGTCCATCCAGATTAATTAAAACACTCATATACGTCACCTTAAACTAGTGATCTTTCTTATAAAGATAACTAAACCAAATTGAGATTTGTATCTGCTTTTTCTTTGCTCTACTACTGCTATGGATAAATTAAATTAAACGCAAACGTTATTAGAACCAAATACAATGCTATTTATTATACACAATAAAATTTTTATTAAAACAAAATATTATAGTTTCATTAAACCTAAACAAATTAAATTTAACAAAATAAAGCATTAGCAACAAATCCCCAAATTTAATTTACGCGCCCGAATTTAAACGTTTTGCCTATTTAATTAAAATAATCAGTGCGACACATAAACTCTTACCGAACTATGAATGTTTTTCCGGAATTTACCGATGCGGCCGATATGATGTCGTAGTAATCAAGCATAGGAGACTAAGATTGGAATCAGCTTCGAATCTTGAACCAAAAAACCAGGTAGGAACGACCAGTGGATACTTTTCTTCCTCCAAATCGTATAATCAATCACAGGTAAGTAATCAAACCAATTTTCTTTCAATATTTTACCATTCACAAAACCATAAAACATAACCATAAAAAGTTTAACATCAGCGATCCCAAAACTTCCATAAATTTGTAAATCAAACGCAATATCCACTTTTGACTGAATTCAAATTTACTTTTCCAAACAATATCAAAACGGTATCCAAATCCAAACGAATCACTTATTAATATCTCTTCTAACATCAATAATCCGTCTTTTCTAGATGACGGCTAACTCAAAACCCAAAATCCAAAAACTAATTTTCAAAATCAAACCGCACGTCTTGACTCTCCGACGGCTCACTTGAGAATCCTCACTTGCTCCCTTATCATTTTAAAACCCCACTAAATTGTTTCTCCAACTCGCGCATCCACGAATATCACGAATTGTCACTTTTATCAAATTTAACGTAAAATCCTAATTTAACAAATAAATTAAATAAATTTAATTTGTTTCTCATATTTTCATTAACAAAAACAACCACCAATATTTTATCCTTCACATTTTTTTTTTATTATATTTTTAGATTCATGGACGTTTGCATATTCCAGATACTTGAGTCAAAAGCAGTTAAACAATTTTTCAACCAGAGAAGATTCAGATACAATCTAATAATTACCTATCATGGTCTTATAGCTAATTAATTAATGTCATGAGTGTTTTAATAAATTGACCCAATTACGTCATACCCCCCATCTCTTATAATCAGAACATGACAATAAATTATTAATTATTAATTGAGGGGTCTAGAAGTAAAAGAGTTCAAGTGCACTTTTAATAGTTCTGAGATACATGGTTTTAAAGTTAACTTGAAATTCAAAATTCCAGGAATAAGTTTAGAAAATACAATTTTACGACCCAAGGGGACGTAAAATTTACTAAAATCATTTTTAGGATAAAGTTAGGATACCCTTTAGGTATGATATTCTGCACTTAGATCATTTTTTTCAAAAAGTGCACTTGAACCCTTTTACTTCTAGACCCCTCAATTGTTTTCTTTGATAAATTTAAGCTACGTATTATTTTAACTAGGTACCATCGTACAGTGCTGGCTGAATGCATTGGCATAGAGATTCCGAACTGGTCGACATGAGTTCAAATATCGTATTTGAAATTTTATGTTCGATATTTTTTTGTGTTTATTTTTAGATATGTGTTTTTTTTTGAAAGTAGGTAGCGATGCACGACCAACGTACAGGGTGTTGAGTTTCATCTGGGGCGCTTCCGCTTGGTTGATTGTTTGGAAGTTCGTTGTGGTTCCACCGTTGTGGGATTTTTAATGACCACTCGAACGTTCTCTTGATTGATTCGGGGAGGGGTTCTTGGTGGTAATGTCTTTGCTACTGGTCCTGGTCGGCTAATGCACTTTCCATCCGACATCGCTACATTATCACCTTAAGGCAACGACCATCTAGTTGCTACTTTATTTTTGTTGTGTTAGCAAAGCTGTTTCTTGATCTTCGGGGCATTCATTTGAGATGACCCACGGCCTTCGCCGCCGCTATAACGAGCTGGTTTATGCCTAACATCAGGGCCCTACGCAAATTAAGTAGAAATTTATTTTCTGCGTAGACATATCTGATCTGAGCTACCTTCTCATTAGAGATAGTGAGGGCAGATAATGTTTCAACGCGGGTGGATATTTCAGCAGGATAATGACTCAAAACATACTTCAAAGCATGTTAAGGACTACATGGAAAAGGCAAAAATCCGCCTTTTAGAGTGGCATAGTCAGTCTCCAGATTTGAATCCCATCGAGCATTTGTGGGAAGAGCTCGAACGACGAATAAGAAGTGAAAATTATAGTAATGCAACTAAATTATGGGAAGCATTACAGAGATAATGGTTAAAAATACCATTAGAACGTTGAGAGAATCTGGTTGACTCTATGCAATCACGATGTAAAGCTGTTATCGCTGCAAAAGGCTTTGCAACAAAGTACTAAATGTTTTTAATATATAGTTTTTGTATGTACCTATTTCTTTATTTTTTGGTTTTAAGAGCTTTTTGTCAGCACTTGCTAAATGCAAATATTTCGAATTTATTTTGTTTTGAAGTTTTTCAGATTAATAAAATTATTTAGAAAGTTATAATTATATTTTTTAATTTAAGAGTTTTTAAGGAATGAATATTAAAAAAATTAAAGAGAAATATTGCAATTTGAAAAAGTTATTGCAAAAATACTGTTTGCCAACTTACTTTTGATCGCTACTGTATGTTATCTGATTTTGCAAGTCTTTACTATACTTATTAGTTCGATGATGACATGAAACTATTACACACCAGCGCCTAATATACTTATTTTGTATTGCAACACTTCTGGATTATATTATAATGTTATACATACTGTTGTGTCCACACTATATCTTAAGAGCCGCGATCAACAGCGATCGACGCGGACGAGATGTGGTTTCAACATGTCAAAATTTTAGTTTAATTAGCGTAGTATTGTTTAGATCGTTAAATAGTATTGTATTGTTAATTTTAAGTTGTTGTTTATTGTTTCGTTGTTATGTTTTTAAGACATGCACATTTTTAGAAATGTTGATTAAAAAAAAAATAAAAACAAAGAAAGAGGAGAGTAACGGTGGAGATTAAAAGAAAAAACAAGTTTGATTGGGACGTGAGTGTCCAGATAGAAAAACGGCGGTTAGTTAAATTCGTTCAAAAGATAAAGATTAAAAAAGGAGTTATTGATTTGAGAGCGTACGGACGGACGTGTTGAAAGTTCCTTTCCGAAAGTTTAAATAATTGGGAATTGAAGTGATCAACGGGAGTTCGGGGTGTGATGCATCATCGAGCATATAATTAAATATTGATTATCCGATCAACATTTAATCGCATTTAATTAGAAGGCCCAAGATTAATTGTGAGTGGAAACTTCGCAAAGACGAAGTTTTTCACAAAGTATTTTTACACGGACTTAGGTTCTGTTTTTCCTACGGGGAAAGATTTTGGAATTGAAATTGGACTGGAATTGTCTCAGGTCAGAGACCTAGCCATTGCAGGTTACCATTTGGACCAGGCGATAGATACTTGATCAAGAAGAAAGTGAATGTGCGTCTGTTGTTGTGCGATACGCCCAGCCGGATCACCATAAAAAAAAATACAAGGTTAGGATTAGATTTAATTATAATTTTAAGTTTGTGTTTTTGTCTTAAATTTGAGTGTTACATTTCCAATTTTAGTTTAAGGTGTTTCATGTTTTTTAGATTTAAGTGTTTTTAATAAATATGAATTTTGAAATTGCATCTTTGTCTGTGTTGCTCTTTGTTGGTCGTGACTCTTAAGCAAAAGACGAACCCTGAGATTGAGTCTACCAATAGGTAAGTCTGCTCTTATTAAGTTCATAACGCAACAAATTGCCAGCCAACGTGTGGCAAGTGCGCGGAACGCTACAAATTGGCACCCAACTAGAGGACGAGAAGTCACTCGGGATAACGCTACAAATTGGCGCCCAACGTGGGGCGAGAAGTCACTCGGTATAACGCTACAAATTGCCAGCCAACGAGTGGCAAGTGAGTGGAACGCTACAAATTGACGCAACAACGAGTGGGCTTTTGAAAGAGTACACGACTACAAACAACAATACATTCAATTGGCACAAAAAGGGGAAAGCTCAATAAAAGAGAATGAACACCAGGAGTAAAAGTGTGAATGCAGCGGGGGGAGATAGGGATAGTAGCGATGACGGGGGAGAGACCGGGATCACAATCCAGGAACAATCGGTGCCGGAACCGATGCCTGCCCAGATGTCAGAAGATCCGATGGAGAAAATGATGAGAATGATGATGGAAGGTTTTAAAAATCAGAATGCAGCAGTGAATGATAGTTTAAAAGGAGTGAATGAAAATTTAAGGGGGTTTAAAAAAGAAATCACGGATAAATTTGACAACCTGGACGCTCAGAATGCAGGAGTGAATGAAAATTTAAGGGGGTTTAAAAAAGAAATCACGGATAAATTTGACAACCTGGACGCTCAGAATGCAGGAGTGAATGAAAATTTAAGGGGTCTCAACGAAAGCATTAAAAGCTTGAATGAGGAAAATAAAGTCAATTTTGATCTGGTCAAAATAAAATTTGACGCAGTAAATGACAAGTTTGAAAAAATAAATGAAGCTTTGACAAGTATGAAATCAGAGGTCAAATGTGAAAATAATAAATTAGAAATTAAGATTGCGGAGGTAATAACCTTGGTGAACGATCGGGTAGAGGAATGTGTCGGCTTAAACGACAAAAATGTAAAAGGCCTCGAAAAAGGGGTAAATAAACGTTTCGATCAGGTAAATGTCAAAATGACAGAAACGGAGGATAAAATTGACAAGAGTATTTCATGCTTTCGAGGTGAAATCGATGTCATAAAGGATTCGGTCAAAAACGAATCAATAGGAGAACCAGTGGAAAAAATGGAAAACCACAGTTTTCGAAATGGGGGCAACCAAATAGAATCCGAAAATTTCATTCAAAGTTTGGGCGATGACCTAAATGAAATAGAATGCATGATTGGGCAAACAATCATACGGGAGGCTATAAAGGGAAAAACTGAGGTATGGCTCAGCAGGAATAAGAAAATTATGGTTTCTGGTAGCATAAATTATCGCTTGACAGATGACATAATGATGAATTATAAATACTTCAAAAAGAAAGGTCAAATGGAGTTAGATTTTAACGCGTTTCATCATTTGAAAGCGAATTAAATAACAATTCATATTTAGACCCAAGTTTGAAATTAAATAACACACTCATTTTTAGGCCCAACTTTGAAGATTAGTAATTTAAAAGAAATCAATTTTAGGCAAAAGTTTGAAAATAAAAATATGATAAACGACATGTGTAGGGGACAAGGTAATTGTTAGAAGTTTGAGGACATCAAACAGGGGCAATAATATATGCGCCAAGCTCGCGCTGCCTTATGAAGGTCCATACAATGTATTACAAGTCATAAACGACAACGTGTATGTACTGGGATATGAAGAAGGGGAGACAAGAGGAAAATTTCATATTAATCTTTTATATCCTTTCGTCGAGTGACAGATCAAACAAGACAGTCAGAAGGTCATCACCAACAGTATTTCGGAGTAAAGGCGGAAAGAAAATTCAACAGATTAATCATGGGGTTTCAAACAAAAGTGGTTCAAAAAGGGGGGGACAAATGCCTGGTGATATGAGTTACCAGAAGAATTTAAAGTTGCGGACTAGTTATGACCTAGAAGGTGTAACGTCTTAAGACAACGGGGGACAGGGGGGAGAAAAGAATCGACAAGATGTCTACATGAATCGTCGAGATCTACAAGGGGAAAATTATTGAGAGCTGAGGCTACAATAAAAAATATATCGGTATCAGCTGAGCGCTGAACGGATTCAAGCGAACCACGAAAGTAACCCGAAAGCATGAAATTTTTAAATTATTGAATGAATGCGTGGTCCAGATACCACGAGCAAAGGTGATGATAATGAGTGACTGTAAATGAGACGAATGAGGTATGAAAGAAAGGAATGAAAGAAGGGGGGAGAGAAAAAAGACATGAGGGAGAGCGGTGCAAAGAGTGGAACAATGGTTTGAAGTACCTCTTGAGAGTACAAACCATTGGTTCAACCTTTGCAGGGGGGATGTGTTGTGTCCACACTATATCTTAAGAGCCGCGATCAACAGCGATCGACGCGGACGAGATGTGGTTTCAACATGTCAAAATTTTAGTTTAATTAGCGTAGTATTGTTTAGATCGTTAAATAGTATTGTATTGTTAATTTTAAGTTGTTGTTTATTGTTTCGTTGTTATGTTTTTAAGACATGCACATTTTTAGAAATGTTGATTAAAAAAAAAATAAAAACAAAGAAAGAGGAGAGTAACGGTGGAGATTAAAAGAAAAAACAAGTTTGATTGGGACGTGAGTGTCCAGATAGAAAAACGGCGGTTAGTTAAATTCGTTCAAAAGATAAAGATTAAAAAAGGAGTTATTGATTTGAGAGCGTACGGACGGACGTGTTGAAAGTTCCTTTCCGAAAGTTTAAATAATTGGGAATTGAAGTGATCAACGGGAGTTCGGGGTGTGATGCATCATCGAGCATATAATTAAATATTGATTATCCGATCAACATTTAATCGCATTTAATTAGAAGGCCCAAGATTAATTGTGAGTGGAAACTTCGCAAAGACGAAGTTTTTCACAAAGTATTTTTACACGGACTTAGGTTCTGTTTTTCCTACGGGGAAAGATTTTGGAATTGAAATTGGACTGGAATTGTCTCAGGTCAGAGACCTAGCCATTGCAGGTTACCATTTGGACCAGGCGATAGATACTTGATCAAGAAGAAAGTGAATGTGCGTCTGTTGTTGTGCGATACGCCCAGCCGGATCACCATAAAAAAAAATACAAGGTTAGGATTAGATTTAATTATAATTTTAAGTTTGTGTTTTTGTCTTAAATTTGAGTGTTACATTTCCAATTTTAGTTTAAGGTGTTTCATGTTTTTTAGATTTAAGTGTTTTTAATAAATATGAATTTTGAAATTGCATCTTTGTCTGTGTTGCTCTTTGTTGGTCGTGACTCTTAAGCAAAAGACGAACCCTGAGATTGAGTCTACCAATAGGTAAGTCTGCTCTTATTAAGTTCATAACGCAACAAATTGCCAGCCAACGTGTGGCAAGTGCGCGGAACGCTACAAATTGGCACCCAACTAGAGGACGAGAAGTCACTCGGGATAACGCTACAATACATAATATATAGACAATTTATACGGAAAAGTAATATATTTACATACTTGGACTGTCGAGTGACAAATATTTTCTTGTATAAAAAATTGATTGTATACTATTGGAAAATAGAATACAAATCAAAGATTTAGATGTTTGTTCACATTGTAAGATAAAGAAAACGTTTTAATAAAACAGGTCAACCGATTTAGGGATGCTGAGATAAAAAATGTTTTACTTTATATGTTAATATTCTTTTTCTAAATCGATGGACATGTTTTTTTATATTAATATTTCTTTTTGTTCAGAAAATATATAGTTGGTAAGGTGAATGGTTTTTAAATGAACACGTATAATTATATTGACGTAATGTCCAATATATTTATAAATGATATAGTACTACTATATTAGGTACTATATCTTATAGATTATTTATACATTCAACACATGTTTATGGGTTTTCAATTTTACTTTAAGTAAATACATTTATTGGTATAGGTGTTAGGTTTTCAATATGTGTAATACTGAAGTTAACTGTAAATTTGAACCGATAATTGCCAATCAATTGAAATTTTATTTCCGATCATTTATTTAAGTTTTATGATATAATATATTATTATCGTTATATTGTTGAAGTTCAACTCATGCTCATAATCAAATTACAGTTAACTACTTATATAAATTTAGGACATGAAGGTTAAACAATCCTTGTGAATCCGTTTAGAATCGTACATAATTATCTAAGCGATTTCTTGATGTTAAATTCTAAACAAATTGCACCATAAGTGTTTCAAACCTGTAATGTTTATTCAGTTGATTTCACGACTGTCTTTCTACAGTGACAGTTTACCCGAACGTTCACGAAAACCTGCCACCGACCGATAACAGCCTTTGGGTTCTGTCACCGGATGTAATTTCACAATTATATATCGAAATTTTTTCAAAGTGCAATGCATGTTGTTCGAAGCTACAGGTTTTTTAAAAACAATATCGCTTTAAAGCAACATTTAGAGTATTTACTTGGTGAATAATCGACCAAACAGAAATAGGGCTGAGATAAATATTAGATGATCGTACTATGCCAGTCATTTTACAAACGATGTTCTGAAGGTAAAGTCCTCACGATGAAACCCACGCGCTATGATCGAATTTTATCGTATCTCAGCTCTCTAGGTCTATTACATACAAATACACTTCTCGCCAAATTTTTACAAAGAAACCGCAATACAAAGCACAAAAAGGATCAGAACAATAGCAAACTTAGAAGTTCATTACATTATACATCTGTTAAGTGTAACATAACAGCTAAGTATGAGTAGTGTAGAACTACAACAATATCAATATGGTTTGTAAAATTACAATAAACTTTCAAGTTCTTCGGGAATTGATTCATCACTGCTAAAGTCGGTGTAATCATCATCTTCATCATCAAACCAGTGTTCAAATACTTCTTTGTGATGTTCCAACGCCATCGAAGATTGAAAGTAGCTGTCACAGACATCGCATCTAAACAATATAAACACATTTTTTTAATACTCTACTAAAATTTACACTATAATTATAGATGAATTATGTATTGTTGTGACCCGTGTTTGAATGTATAAGAGATGTGATGAATGCCCAGTACAAAGGCAACACAATTTGGAGAGGTTCGATTTGTTCCAAATTGTTTATGTTATTTATTGTACACGTTCATTTTGTTATATGTTAATGTTAAGGCATGTAGTTTAAGAGAGTGCAACCTTTTACGTTAAAGAACGACGTAGGCTATAGACAGGCAATAAAATAAACAGGAAACAAGATGTCCGGAAAAGAACAAAATAAAACAAAATTAAAATTCGTATCCAGGAATAACAACAGGATGCTGTAGTTAGTTACGATTTCGAGAGCGTTCAGATAGGACGTACGGTTGATTATCATTTAGAGAGCGTTCAGATAGGACGTGTTTTTGATTACCATTTCGAGAGCATCCAGAGACGACGTGTCGGTCGCGAATAGAATTGAAATTAATTCATCTCATAATTCATTTGAGACGGGCGTGTAGCCAAGGTGCTACAAACATCCCATACAAAGGGATCGTGACGGGTGTGTCCTTCAAGGAGACAACATATTAAGAGTACAGCATTTGGACTGGAATCGTCCCAGGCCAGGAGCCTAATAACCAAGGGGCGACCAAATTGGACCAGGCGATTGCCAGAAGAAAGTGTTGTGTTGTGCAACGATAGCCAACGTGTACCACGATATAAATCCAAGGTTAGCATTAGTTCATTTATAGTTTAAATTTGTTTGATTTGAGTTGATTGTTACTTCTGTGTGATACCATCGTCTTCTAATTTATTGCTAACTAATGATATTAGCATACGGCTTCTAACTGACATTTTCACTTTACTAAAACTTATGTGTAATAATTTTGTATATACGAGAATATTTAAAAATATTTTTACAATAATATTTACATCAAAAATAATTTTATTTTTCCAATATTTTGGAGTTATCTAATAAATTATAAATAAAAATTTGTCTTTTATCCAAGAATTTGGAGAAAAAGACGAATTTTTATTTATAATTTAATATATATTTACAATATTTCAATAAATTCAAATTATCAAGTCAATATTAAGCCCGAAAGTTCAATTCCTCAAAAATCCAGTTGGACATCAAGCAAAATCTGTGTAAACTAGCTGTAAATCTGTGTAAACTAGATAGCCAACTTCTTCTTCTTCAGCTTGTTCTAGGTCTGGGACCTGTTTAATTCTGGTTTTCCTGGGATGCTGACGACTAACTGTCTCTCCACCTCTTTGGGGGTCTTCCCGGTGGTCTGTTTCCATGGAGTATTCCATCTCTGGCGATCTTTGGAAGTCGATCATGGCTCATACGCGATATATGCTCATTCCAAGCTCTTCTTCTTATTCTAGTCCACCTTATTATATCGGGCATGTTACACTCTCTCCTTATGTGGTCGTTCCCAATTCTGTCGACAAGTGATCTTCCTGTTATGGCCCTTAAGACTTTCATTTCGTTTGTTCTCAGGATCCTCTTTGTTTTGGCGGTGTCTGCTCTTGCCTCAATGGCGTATGTCAATATGGGCCTCACGCATGCCTTGTATATTCTTGCTTTGCTTTCAACTTTTAGAAATTCATTTGTCCAGATTGTATCTCTCAAGCATCCTGAGATCATCGACGCTTTTCTAACCTGGGACATGGTTTCTTCCACCAGATTGCCACATCCATAGATCTCTACTCCCAAGTATTTGAAGTACGGTACTTCTTCTATTACGTTGTTGTCTATGGTGAGCATGCATCTTCTTGGATTTCTTGAAGTTGTTAGGCATTTGGTCTTGGTTGCGGAGATCTCCATATTATATAATTTCGATGTTGTGTTAAAAATGTTGAGCAGTTGTTGAAGATCGTCCTCTTTTTCGGCTATCTAGTTGGCTAGATAGCCAACTGTTTTACCGATAGTCTTCTATAGAAATGTCATTCTGTTGTCAACAAGTGGTCGTGAATGTGTTTATGAAAATCTGAATATATATTTAAAGGTAAGTTGCGTAAGATTATTGTGTACATTATAAGATGACTAGGTTTGAAATATTCGCAACAGTGTGTTGTATTAAGATCACAGTTTGTTATATCCACATAGAAATTAAGTCACTTGTAATATTGAATTTTGAAATTTAATTTATATTTTAATTTACCGCTTGTTTTGGTTTAGAATAATTTTAAATGCCCTGTATATTCACAATTTTAAATAATATTTTATGCGACACCTTTTGGTAAAATAAGATAACAGGTTCTTAAAGGTCATATTTGCGAGGAAAGCGTTTTTTTCTTTGTTACGTGGGATGATGGTTCACTTTGTGGTGTACCGTTAGAACGTCAAGTTGTCATTTATTTTGAACTCAAAATAATTATGTTTTAACTTGCTTTTGAATTGAGTGTGGGTGATAAATTGTACAGGTATAAATCTTTTAATTAATAGTTTATAATATTTATTATTAATTTGGGCAAATACTCGTATGTTAATTCAATTGTTTCGTGTTTAACATATTTTTCATTGTTTCAAATATCTTAATAGAATCTTAACAGGTGGTTTTAAAGGTTTTAAATTATAGCTAATTTCGGTTTGTGTAATGCAATTTTCAATTATTAATAATTATTATGAGAAAGTTGTCGAACTTCTTAAAGAATATTTACAAGGTTAAAGAATGAGGGTGCGAGCTTTATTATAATTTGGGTAAGGGGGAGTTGGACCTCAAACCGGGTGTTGTAATTTCAAGGGTGCGAGAGTGGAAAATTTTAACTATTCTATTCAAGGCTAAATGTAGATCATTGCCATATGTTAGAAAAACACAAAGGGATTATTTTAAACTGCAAGGTCAAATTTCTAATGGTAACTTGTTTTCATTAATACAAAGTAAATGCTACCAATTATTATCTACAGGGTGTTTTTAATTTCAAATGAATATAAATTATAAAGGGCTTCATTATTTAAAATAGATACAAGTGTTAGTAAAGTAATTATATTAATATACAGGGTGTTTCATTGATGTGGTTACTTATTGTTTATGAGTATGAAGATTAGTTAAATGATTTCAGTCATTGATTAAATCGCTCACAGCGGTTTAAAAGATATGGTATGATCAGTCAACAAAGCTTTATATTGGTAAATGATTGACTTATGTAATACAAGGTTTTGGTTTCGGTTTCTTAAGTACAATTTAGCTTTCCGACGACTCTGTATGAATGTTCCCAACCCGTGGTAGGCTGGAAGATAAATAACTCAGTACTACATATGCCTAAGGCAAATAAAAAAGCAAGTTTTACATTAAACCGTTCCCAAAGACTTGTATTCATTTAAGTGCTAGTAACGTAGATCTGGGGGGTTTAATATTGGTAAATTAGGTATCTTTATTATTCAAATACAGGATGGTTGAACTTGTTTGAATTAGGTTGTGATTTTAATTTGTATTTGAACAGTTGTACATATCTATGTTTTTCTAGAAGAAAGTTGGTCCCGGCGAGATATATAATATTTTAGCCACTATAAAAACTAACGAAGGATTCCTTGATTTAAACCAGCAAGCCAAATATAAATTATTGTTTCAACTGAGTTTAAATAAGTTACAATTAATTAGGTAGTAAATTGTAATTCAAGGGTGGTTATATAAAGGTAGATTAAAAGGTATTTTTTATTTAACAGCTAGTGTTACAACAAAACACATAGCTTCCCTCAATCTTCAAAGAATGTACTAAGTACATGAAGAAAAGATTATAAACAATCCAAAGGATTGAATCTAAATTAAGAATTTAAAAATTATTGAAATCATTAAAGCGATTTAAAACAAATCGACTTTCAGAGTAATTAAATCTACAGATTTATTAGGTCATGAGTTAGGTAAATCATTGCTTCAGGTTAGATTCCTCAAACAAGAATATTAAAGATAATAAAAAGAATTGACATGCCCAAATTTGATTGTTTTATTTTGTGTTGGAAGTTAATGGTTGTCTCTCTTTCGGAGCAATCATTTGTTTTGTTACAGTTGTTTTTGACATTATGTTTTGTACACCGGAAGAAAGAATTTGGTTACTAGATGGCGATCGTAGGTATTTTCACAACGTGGTGGTCCAAGTTATTTTCCGTGTCGTCGAAGAAGTGTGATTTTAGATTTGAACTTTGTTAGTTCTCAATAGATGGCGTTTTTCTGGAGAGGACGTTGGCGCGAAGTTCAAATTCAAAAGTTGCATCTTACACACTCAACCTCAAAAAATAATTTGACATTTTGTTTGAATGACACGCTTTGCTGGTAATATGGGACTTTTGCTGGTCCGAATATGGGCCCATATTCTGACTTTGTTTATAGTTTTTTCCAGGATCACATCATGCCACGTAATCAACCAAAGTACTCACCAAAGAATTTAAGAAAGAAATGGAAATTCGAAGATATGATTAGGGCTTTGGACAATGTAAATAACCAACGCATGGGTTTAAAAAAGGCCAGTAAATATTTCAACGTACCAAGTTCAACACTTCAAAGAGAAAGACGATTATGTTTGTGATTTTTGCAGATAATTTATCTTTTTCATTTGAAATTTATTGATATGTAAGTATATTTCTTGAAAATAAAGTTTATTTCTTGAAATACTAGCGAAAAGTTAATTTTTTATCCAACCATACAAAAAGATGTCTCATCACCGATTATGACCATGCCATACTGTTTCGGTGTCCCTAAGTACACGCCATACTGATTCAAAGATGTCGAATTTTTCACCAGTCCATGTATCATAGGTGAAAGTATGGCGGTCCGTTTTTATGACCCCCGTACTTTCACCTATGATACATGGACTGGTGAAAAATTCGACATCTTTGAATCAGTATGGCGTGTACTTAGGGATACCGAAACAGTATGGCATGGTCATAATCGGTGATGAGACATCTTTTTGTATGGTTGGATAAAAAAATTAGCTTTTCGCTAGTATTTCAAGAGAACATAAAATAAATGACACGTTTAATTCAGTATGGCGGACAGTTTGAGACGCCGCATCGGTATGGCATACGACTCCTTCATACTCTGGCTATCGAATATATGATATAAAACCAGAATTACCTTTTAGCTCATTCCCCAAGGGCATAGTTTTTTTTGACACATTCAAAAAATTGCGCAGCGCAACACCGACACATACGGGCCGCCATACTTGCGCTTCCCTGTCCTTTATAACACTGGCTAACTTCTCAAAAAGTTTCAGCGTTTCGCTAATCATACGTCGTTTTTCTTGCTGGCTCTCGGTCTATATACCGGGTGTTCATTTTAAAACTTCCAGCAATTAATATCTCAAAAACCAAAAGTCAGATGAAAAAATGTTTCGAACAAAAGTTGTATGATAGCGAGGGGGAGAGAATATGGGATAATTGTTTTTTTAATTTATTGACCTCTTCAAGGTCATTTGAACGTCAACTTTGTTTTTTTAAATGGCACCTTATATTTTTTTTAGCAGATTCATATTTTTCATGAATAAATAAACAACTTTTGTTGGAAAATTTTTTTTATCCGACATTAGGCCGTATACAGAAAGAAAGCTGGAAACTTATAAGCGCTTACCGCGCTGGTCCGTTCTACACAAAGGAAGCAGGTTGAAGCAGACCAAGCAAAATGTCGGACTCATCGGACGATGATTTGGTTTTGTTAGAAAATGTGTATTTAAAAATGCGAAAAGAAGCTATACATCCAATTAATAGAGATACGCCGGTAAGCGCTTATAAGTTTCCAGCTTTCTTTCTGTATACGGACTTAGGCTTTTCGAGTAAGATGCGTTGAAACAAAATAATATAATCAACATTGTTAATCAAAATTTAATATTTACAAGTTTTAGAAGGCTATTTACTAGTATTAAACAGTGGAAAAAATGTTTGTAAACGAGTGTTTTCATAACAAATTTTCAAAATGTTCCCCATTTGTAAATATTAAATTTTGATTAACAATGTTGATTATATATTCCTTATATTCCTTTAAAGAATCTCGATAATCCATTCATGCGCGTCCCTAGTTTCAACGTATCTTACTCGAAAAGCCTAATGTCGGATAAAAAAATTTTCCAACAAAAGTTGTTTATTTATTCATGCAAAATATGAATCGGCTAAAAAAAATATAAGGTGCCATTTAAAAAAACAAAGTTGACCTTCAAATGACCTTGAAAAGGTCAATAAATTTAAAAAAACAATGATACCATATTCTTTCCCCCTCGCTATCATACAACTTTTGTCCGAAACATTTTTTCATCTGACTTTTGGTTTTTGAGATATTAATTGCTGGAAGTTTTAAAATGAACACCCGGTATAAATTAAATTACAAAAAAATTATCTAGATTAATCATTTCGCCATAAATTCGTCTGTAGCAAATTTAGATGGTTCATATAGTTAAAATAAAACTGATGGTTGAATATCAAAAGTATGTACATTTGATTTAGCTTTTGTTTGCTCAGTGAAATGGAATTTAAATATACGAGTGTGTATTGATATATTTTTACCTTATTATAGAAACAAAATCAATTTGAAAACATTCAACATGAGTCATTATTCAACGACTCTGTAGAGCTTATAAACCTTTTACAAACAACGTTTTTTTTAGTTCTGGAAACCTGGTCATTAAAAGAAAGTTTATGATCTTTTCAAAATGATAGAGTCAAGGAAAGCAGATCCGTTTAATCCAGATGATATTCAAATGATTCCAACCCTAAAGCATGCATTTTATTCATTGTAATGTGCGATTTGACAAACAGGACATTTTTGACCAATTTTCAGCTTCTTTTTAGTTTTTCTCGCAGATTTTTTAATAATGTGAAGCAATATTATCGATCAGAAACCGAAAAGACAATAAAAACTATGTTTCTATAATTTGGTCGGTCAAAATTTCGAAACTCAATTATTATGATCAAAATTTATGAGTATTAAAAATTTTTCATTTAACCGGTCGCGGTATCCAGACTATTTAGTAAATTTTAACTACAGCGCATTAAAAAAATAATAAAATTGCGATTGTTCAAAATCCATACATTTTAAAATAAAATGTGTAGAGACCATTTCTTTTGGCTTAATTTTTGTCTTGGCGATAGTCATTTGGCCACATAGCCGTGACACGTCAAGAACGTCTTTTTCGGACGTATGAATTAAACGATTCAAGAATACGGATCCTGAACGGTCGATAGCAATTCAATAAATTTTAACAAATAATTGCAAATAGTAGATAAGAGTATTAAATTTTTTTTTTCATTACTAACTTGAAAAGTCTACTATTATTAACCGATTTTTGATCGAAGAAGTTGAATTTTATTATGGTTAATAATGAAAATTCTCACTCTTTTGTTCCTGTTTTAAGATAATTCAAGCTTCGGAATTTCACTTATTAAATGCAAGAAAAGCACTTTTATTAACTTCTTTATGTAAATACAAAGCATAATAATAGGTATTAGATGGTTATTACTTACTCAAGTCGGAATTAATAGTACCTACAATACCAAATTAAAAACAAAACGTCATGCGCTAAATTAAATTATCCACTTTGTAAAATGTTAATCGTAAAACAAAATAATAATTATTAAATTTGAAATTCCAGTTACTAAATTTATTATCAATAATAAAGAAATTTTTAAATAAGATATGATTAAAGTGCTACTAGTGAAAAAAAATAGTACATAGTACACCACACTTCACCTTGTATCGCTCGCCTATCGGAAATAATAGTTGGTAGAGTAAAATGCTGGGTAAAAGGCATCTCTTTCTTGAAGTAAGTGATACCGATGTAGAACTAAATGAAATTTATATACAACATTAGTTAGGTCATAACACTATTTGAAATGTAATGTGATGACTTTTTTACCGGTACCAAAAAAGATATGGACCTAAAACCTCAAAAAATAGGGTACCGCATGGCCCATTTTTAATTATTTTTTTCATGCCTAAGCATGTTAGAGAGATGTACTTTTTTTAGAATTATTGCCAACGAAATTACCAATACAAACGATATAGGACACTTGCCTATTTTATTTATATTTACCCACATAAAACCCGATTTTCCTAGAAATTTGTATATTTAGTAGTTTCTAGAACTCCAAAAATCAATAACTTTTTATCTCACGATATCAATTTAAATTTTTTACACTAAAAACTTCGCTATAGTCTGTAGATTATTTTTGCCGTTTTGAATTTTCTCGCGTTTTACAAATTAAACCTCTAGAGCTCAAAAACCTTAGCGCCGCAGGTTTTATGCGAATCCACACCGTCTGATGCAACGAGAGGGAGCGAGGCATGCGTATGTGATTCAACACGAGTACATGAGAGACGTCCGAGCTTGTTAACAAATCCCAACAATTATTTTGAATTAAATTGATAACTTGCTGAAAATATAATAATTTTTAATTCAAAGTTGTCTATTTAAACCTATAGATAGTGAATTAAATTTATTGTTAATGCAGCTGATCTATTTTCAGCAGCTTAAAGTAAATTAGCAAGTGTTAATATAGAGGCGAAAGTTGAAATATAATTAAAAAAATAACTTATTAGTAATTATTATAATAATTATTAATAATGTAAAAATCGTTAACCGAAGTCAATTATAATTAATTATTGTTTTGTTTTATTTAAAAAAAATATTTAATTAATAATAATATTGCTTTAAAGTGTACACTGACCGAAATTGCCATAAGTTCACTCACAATTTTTCAAAAATTCTGAAAAACAAATCTGAAATGTAATTAGTACAACTCTGTCTACTTTCATAAGTAGTCCCAAAGTTGTTTTTCGTACTTGTTTATTTACCGTTTCAAAGTACCTGCAAAGAGTCATAAAATAAAGCAAAATTACCATAACTTCAGTGTAAACTTTTAATGAATTTATAAAAGGAAAAATTATAATTTAATAATGCGTATGTTACAGTCAATGATGTGAATCGGGCATTGATGCAATGGGCGGACAATGACGTCAATGACAATTTTTGCTGGCCATTAACGTCATTGTTCAGTCAGAGAGAATGGACAAAGATGATTATTTAATTATTTTATTTAATTAGCGTTACATTCCGAAGAATTGAGCTGTCCCTTGGGACTTACAAAATCCTTTTTTAGAGGGGGATTGGTCTCCTTACAATTTTAAAATAATATCTTTCACGTTTTTTTTAAAGATTGTGATGTTGTTTCGCTTCATTTGTTATGCTCCTCCATTTGTCTCCGTCGTTTATTAGCTGCCTCCATTCATTTATACCCATCCTCTCCAGATCATTCATCACGCAGTCCCACCATGTTAACTTGGGTCTTCTCTTGAGTATTTTTCCGCCTGGTCTCCACATCCTCAACAATTTTATCGGTTCCCATTCATTACTTCTCATTACGTGTCCCAGCCACTTAATTCTTTGCCCCTTCATGACTCTCACAATGTCCTCTCCTGCCAATTCATCTCGTATCTCGAAGTTCATTTTCGATCTGAATTCGCCTTCTACTTCTTTTGGCCCCAAAATCGTTCTCAGAATTTTTCTTTCAAATATCCTCAACATCTCTTCTTCTTTTTGTGTGATGCACATAACTTCTGATGCGTAAGTGAGCACAGGCCTTATCAGAGTTTTGTATATCTTAATTTTTGTAGCTTTTGCTATTCCTTTATCTTTCAAAATATTTCTGTTTGCATAATACGCTCTGTTTGCTGCCTATACTCTTGTTTTTGTTGTTTATTTGGACTCCGAGGTAGTTGACTCTCTCAACTTTTTCAAAATTATGTTTGTTGAGTTTTATCTCTTTTCGTTTGATATTCTCTCGCATTTCATGTATTTAGTCTTGTCACAGTTTATGATTAAACCCATTTCCGTTGCTGCCCGTTCTATAACTTGAAACGCCTCAGCCATACCATTTTCTGTTCTCGAGACAATCACCACGTCGTCTGCGTAAGTTATTAATTGTGTCTCCTTGTTTACTATTGTTCCGCTGCAACGAGTGTGCTTAATTATACTTTCAAGTGCGATATTAAACAGATTTGTTGACAGTGCACCATCTTGTCTTACGCTGCAGTTCGCATCAAAGTTATCTGTCTCTCCTTCTATTGATCGCACAGTGACTGATGTTTGTTCAAGTGTCATCCGGATCAGCCTCATTAATTTAGTTGGCATTTTCCATTCTTTCATTGTTTGCACTAACTCATATCTATTTACTCTATCGAAGGCCTGTTTAAAGTCAACAAATAGTATATTATGTATGCCCATTTCGAATTCGTAGCTTTTTTCTCCGATCTGTTTAATGATATATGTAAGGCGTCAATTGTAGATTTGCCTCTTCTGAAGCCATATTGGTAGTTACCGATTATTTTGTCGCTGTATGTAGTGAGTCTGTTTATTATTGTTGAGAGTATTTTGTATGAGACGTTAAGGAGTGTAATTATTCTATAGTTGTGACAAATTTCTGCATTTCCTTTTTTCAAAATTGTTATTATTACTCCTTCTTTCCATTTACTAGGGATCTTCTCGTTTGTCCATATTTTCTTTATCGTCTCGCATATTTTGTTGTGTAATGTCTCACCTCCATTCTTAATCATCTCTGCCATTATACCATCTTTACCTGGCGCTTTTCCATTCTTAAGTCTATTTATTACTTTCATGATTTCTTTGTTTTTGGATTCCGTAATTTGTTCTTCGTTATCTTTCGTTTCTAGTTCAATCTGTTCCAGACTGTTACTTTGTTGTACTCTCAGCAGCTTCTTAAATTGTTCCATCCACATTCTTTTTATTTCTTCTGGTCTATTCTCCAGTTCACCTAGTTTTGTTTGGGGTTTGCCCAATTTATTTTACTTAAAATACACTTAAAACTTTTTATTTTATTTATTTATTAAACTTGTTACAACTTAATTTTCTTTATTGAATTCTAACACTAAACTACATGCTACTTGAACGGAGGTTCTTAATCTACTATTGTTTAACTACTACTGACAAATCATTTCTTTGGTTGAACTTTTACAGACACTAAACAATTTGCAAATATTGCAATTCCCACGGAAATGAAAGTTCGTTAGCACTAGACAAAGGAAGTATTTTTTATCTAATGTCAAGCACTTCATAGAATATAACTCCTCCCGTCTAAGTTGGAAAAATTTGGGACTTCAGTTTATAATTTTTCTGAATCAATTGAAATTGGTATTGTTTTTTGCTTGTCCCTTTTTTGCTTTAGACTTCCTATATCTAATTATAATTTTACAAACTTTATAAATGATTAATACAAAAATTAAGAGGTATACAAAATTTGTCTAAGTACTTGTCGGATCGAAGCGGATCACTGCACTTTTATTTAATTGCCCTTTGTTATCACTAAGTTCACTTTGAATATTTTTAAATTCACTTAAGCCCAATTTTGACAGTTCAATTGGTTTGGTGTAGAAACTATTGTGTTGATCTTCTTTAAATGCTGAATTGTTGATGTCGGGAATCGTGATGATTTTTAATAATTCGTTGTTATTTTTTAGGTTTTTTAATTTAAAATTTCCGATTTTTAATTCACAATAATTTGACAGTTCGATAGCATGTACCGTTTTAGAAAAACATTTTTTTTTTTTTTAGCACTTTTGATGGGTCACTATTTGTTCTGTAGTTACAATTGTCCATTTTCCGGGTGTTAATTTTTGAACTTTTAAACCAACGAGTGTTGCAATTTGTTGTTTACAATTGGAGAATTTCTCGGAGTATCACAAGAGTTGAATTTCACATTGAGAGTCGTGTTTCCAGTTATTCTTTTACATTTTTCTCCAAAATTCGAATAATAGTGTTCATTAGGATAAGAAATTTGGAATTAGGAAGGATTAATTTGTAATGATCATTGGTGAAAATTAGGATACAATTGAAAATAATCGTAACTTTTAATTTATAAAATTTTCGTGATTTTTGAATTTAGAATATTTTGATTTTGTGCAAGTTTTGTTGAACTTTGATTGAAAATTGAAATCGTGTTTTGCATTAATGTTATTTGATCTTTAACAATAGTTCTAATGTTATTTTGATTTCGAGTTAGATTTTCGATATCTTGATCGTATTTAAGTGCATCTTTGTGGTCTAAATTTCCGGTTACAATTTTTATTAGTGATTCTAATCCGTCAATTAATTCTCTTTTTCGTTTTTTTTTTTAATGTATTAAAGGGTTTGTTTGAAATGTTTGTTAGTTTATTGAATTTGCTAAATATTCGACTAATTGGTGGGAGTTATAAAATTCTATTTTATGTTCATTATTGAATGTTGAATTTAAAGTTTGGTGCTAGTATTGTAATAGTTCATTAAAATGGTTTACTATTTGGGAAATATCAAAAATTTGGATAAACATCCAAGATGAGAATTTTGATTTATTCATTTCCTAATTTGTCCAATATTTTGTAATATTGGGTATAGGGGATTTGCCATTTACTGTAATTTGGTTCATTTGCTGATGCTAGCATACTAGAAATCTGAAATGAAATTTGGTCCTTTTAATTCTTTTAAATGAATGATTTCGAATTTGTTCATTTGAATTTGAATTTTTTGAAATTTGAATTGAAAATTGAATTTTTGCTGTTAATTGCGTTTTAATATTTACTGTAAATATTTGTGCCAGTTTGGTAAATGCATCTATAATCGTTAAATATGATTGTTAGTATAATTGAACAGGTCGATATTTAAAATTTGAAAATTTAGAATTTTGAAAAATTTGGAATTATTAAGTTTTATATTAATTACTTAAAGTCGTGAATTGTTGAATTGCGTGAAGGAAAATTTTTGCTGTGTTGTTTTTTTTTTTTTGGGTGGTACCAAAAGTGAATATTGGTCAATGTAGTGGTTACTAAATTTCTTCCTTTTTCTGTTGCTATTTTTGAAAATTTGTTGTAATTTATTTAAGCTTAATTTGAAATTTCTAAAATATTTTCTTTTATTGTTGTTAGTCAAAATTTTATTCGTGTATTTAAGATTTCTAACCATTTTTTGTTTTTGGAAATTTACTAGTTTTAAACAATGTGAATGAGTTAATTCAAGTAAATTCGAATTCTGATCTTTTGATTGATTTGATAATTTTTGATCTAATTGAACTGGTAAATTCTGTTCTTCCAATAGAACAGGTAATTCTTGTTCTTTTAATTTAATTGGTAAAATCCGTTCTTCTAATTGAATTATTGATTTTTGATTTTCTGAATTTGTTTTTTGCAGTAAAGTTAATTTTCTATGAATTTGGTTCATCAATATTTCGTTATGCTTTTTATCAATTTCCGATTTTGCTGTTTCTAAATTTTGTTTAATTAATTGATATTCTTGATATAATTTTAAAATTTGGTTCTGTAATGTTTGTGATTCGATAATACTGTCGTCTATTAGGGATTTACGTTTTTTGACCGGTTCTTGACTTTTAAATAATTGATTTTGACTTAAATTTTGGTTAATTGGAAGGTTTGTGACATGTTCATTTATAGGATCAGCAGTTGAATCAATTTTTTGAAAAACTTTGTTTTCTCTCAAATTTGTGGATTCTAAAGAATTGATAGGTTTATTTGGGTGTGGCAAATGATGATTTTTGGTTATGTTTAAACTTTTTGCGTTAGAAGTTTTCATGAACAAAGTTTGAAATAATGGTAAACTCACTTGGGGTGTAACGAAAATGCTGTCTGCAAAATTAAGTATTGCTTTTAGTTGACGTAATAAATTTCGTCCTATTAAACCGTCGTATTTTTTTGAGAAATCAGAAATGTAAAATTTGCATTTTTCGTTATTTTTGAAAATTTTAGGTCAAGGAGTATATAGAATCCTATTATGTTGCGATAATCTATCCAAGGTTTGAATTTGAAATTTTTCGGTCTGTATGTAATTTTTAAAATAATTTAAAGCTAATTCTGAATTTATTAAACTATGTTCACTCATTATGTCAATTAAAAATTTTGCTCGGATTTCTGGGATATATATAAACAATTGATTACGTTTTGTTATATCATAGTCGTCGTCTACATAAATAGTTAAACTATTTGAATCGGTATTATTTAAATTTACTATTACGTTATTTGGTTTTGATCTTGTTTCATCCGAAAATCCAATGGTGTTTGTTTTCCTTCGAAGTTTTCGTTTAATTGATTTGCATTATCACATTGAATTTTTTGTTGAAAATTTGAATTAATATTTTGAGCGTTTGGTGTGGAATTTAATTTAGGTTGATAATAATTATTATTTTGTTGGGTGTAATGCGAGAAGTTCATTTCTTCCGTTACAAAATTTAATTTCAAAATTTCTTTTAGCGATTTCCAATTATAGATTTCCGGTCTATTAGCGATTATTGCTAAAACTTTGCTCGAAAGTTTTCCAAGAATTGCATGTATCAAAAATTTATTTATAGGGTCGTCCGAATTTGAATTATTTAAAAAACTGTCTAGAAAATTTGCGCATGTGTTTAAGAAAGTGTTTAATGTTACTGGATTTCCATCATACGGTGTTATCGTATCTAAATATTGTCGTATAGACTGATAGTCTACAGCTGGGTTAGATAAGGTTGGAGGTGTCATGTTTACCTTTCGTTTCAACTATAAATTAATTGTTAAATTTTGCAATGCGTTCGTTAATTATAAACGAAAATAAAAAATTTTATTCTTACAAAATTTAAAAATTTAAACTACGTGATAAATTTGATTATTCTATTTCGCGCTTGTTAATTCTAATTTATTTAATCTAATGTGAAATTTAAAATAAAGGGATTACTTTAATTAAAATATTTGCTTATGTTAAAAAAAAATTTTTCGTTACAATTATTTAATTGAATTTTTAAGGAGTGGATAAATTATTAGCACTTACATCAAAATTATTGTTAACTTCATAGTTCGAATTGTTTTCTTTTTTCTTATTTGGTAACTTAGCTAGGGTCGATTTCCAGATTGTAGCTTAACGATTCTTGTTTAATCTCCAATCCTTGATCGGTTTTGGGTCGTGGCTATTTTTGTCCACTTTCCAATTTCTTCTTAAACTAGGGTTTTTGGCGTTTGTAATCCACTTTGTTCCAAATGTTACGACGTTTTTAATTCGCTTCAATTGGTTGTTTTACGGCCAGTTTTATCCGTAGTTTTTCTTAAGCTAGGTTTGATTCCAAATGTTGTGACGTTTTTAATTCACTTCAATTGAAATCGGTTGTTTTGCAGTTTCCGTGGTTTTTTGGAAATTTCAGACGATTTGAGTACCAATTTTCCCAAAAAATTCGAATCCTTAGCGACTGCGCCAGTTTTGTTTGGGGTTTGCCCAATTTATTTTACTTAAAATACACTTAAAACTTTTTATTTTATTTATTTATTAAACTTGTTACAACTTAATTTTCTTTATTGAATGCTAACATTACATAAATTTTAGTCTAACACTAGTCTAACACCTAAACTTTTAGTAAACTAACAAGTTTAGTCTAACACTAAACTACATGCTACTTGAACGGAGGTTCTTAATCTACTATTGTTTAACTACTACTGACAAATCATTTCTTTGGTTGAAATTTTACAGACACTAAACAATTTGCAAATATTGCAATTCCCACGGAAATGAAAGTTCGTTAGCACTAGACAAAGGAAGTATTTTTTATCTAATGTCAAGCACTTCATAGAATATAACTCACCTTTATAGTTTTTCATTCCTCTCGTTTTGATCGTATATGCTTTTCTTATTTTCTTGATCTGATTATAAAATTTTCTCATGTTGTTTTTTTGCGTTGTTTTCTTCTATTTCTCTCAATTTTTCTTCTAACCACGTATTGTTTTTTTGTTTGTATAGTCTGTTAGCTTCCTGTATTTTGGTTTTGTAATTATCGAGGTCTTCTGTTTTACCGGTTGCTATCCATTTCAATCTTAATGTTTTTTTTCTTTGTTCTTTCCTATACAATCGTTGTCGAACCATGCCTTCCATCCTATTCTGTTTCCATGTCTTATCACTTGTTCTATGCTTGTTGTAATACTTTCTGCCATATGGTTCCATTCTTCGTTTATGTCAATTTCTCTTGTTGTTTCTGTCTTTTTAAACATTCTATATTTTATCGTTTTTATTTATCCAACCTAATGGATAGGAAGCAAAACCAAATATGTCGAATTTTGCTAAAATACTGTTTTGAACTATAGCTTGTCTAAGAGTAGATAATCTTCTTTTCTTTGGACAAATTGCTAATGTTTTCTAACAAAATCAACTTTTCAGTACAAGGGTTAGGTAAACTCAGATCGGGTATATTTATTCTATAAAACACCATCATTTGTGCAAAGTTTATAAAGGCAGGAAATTTTTCATTAGATAACTTGAGCATTTTGGAGGGTTGCTTATCCGATGATTATCGACATTTTTTACGCTCTATAGCAGGGATGAGTAACCTTTTTTTACACCATGCCAGCTACAAATTTAAAATGTTGTGCGGGTCGCATATAAGAAACTTATGATCATACAAACAAGCACTAAATGAGGAACTCAAAGTATCTCGTTATTAACAAAATAAACCTAGTAAACAAAATAAACCTATAAATTTATTATTAACAGCTACTACATTCTAAAGAGAATATCACTACCTCGTTTCCGAGGTTTACAAATTCGTTTGTTGGGGTGAATCACTCCCCGTGTTACAGATAGTTAGTTACTTTACGTTGTTCCTTCTCTTTCTGTCTTGTTGTCTTCCTGCATGTTTGGTCCTCTATTGCTATTTCTATAGTTTTGGATGTTTTGCTGCTTTCCCCACTATGTCCCTCCATTTCTGTCTGTCATGTACCTTTTCCCTCCAGTTAGCGATCCCCATCTCTCTCAGATCCTGCGTGACCTGGTCCCACCATCTAATCCGCGGCCTACCTCGAGGTCTATTTTCACCTGGTTTCCACAGTGTTATCTTCTTTATAGCCGCCGAGTCTTCAGCTCTCATTACGTGTCCCATCCATCTAATTCGCTGCGACTTCACGTGTCTGACTATATCTTCTCCGTTCATTAACTCCCGGATTTCGTAATTCATTAAGGCTCTCTGCTCTCCGTCAACTTCCCTCCTTGGTCCCAACAGGCTTCTCATAACTCTTCGTTCAAAAACTCTTAGTTGTTCCTCTTCATCGGCCGACATACACATTGTTTCCGACGCGTAAGTGACCACCGCACCGGTCTAATCAGGGTTCTGTATATCTTCATTTTAGTTCTCTTTGTCAGTTGTTTGCTTGTTAACACAGCTTTATTTGCATAGTACGCTTTATTGCCAGTGATTATCCTTCGTTTTATGTCTGCGTGCCTTTCGCCTTTTCCGTTTATTAACACTCCCAGGTAATTGAAACTGTCTACCTCTTCGAAATTGTACCCTTGAATGTTGAGGCTTCGTTGCATGTTGTGTTTATTTCTTTCGCACTTCATGTACTTGGTCTTACTTTCGCTTACCACCAGACCCACTGCGCATGCTGCCTTGGCTATTGATTCAAATAGTTCTTTCATCTTCCCCAGTGATCTAGCTATCAATACGACATCGTCCGCATATACCAATATTTGACCTTCCCGGTTTGTTATCGTACCTTTAGAGTTGGCTTCCTTGATTATTCTGCTTATCAACACGTTAAAGAGGGTCGCTGAGAGTGCATCGCGCTGTCTCACTCCGCTATTCAATTCAAATTTCTCAGTTACTCCTGTCTCTGTTCTAACACATGCGGTTGTATTCTCCAACGTCATCCTGATCAAGCGGGTCAGTTTTGATGGCGTACCGCCCTCCCTTAATGCTTTGTATAGTTCACGTCTGTCCACTTTGTCAAATGCCTGCTGGAAGTCGACGAACAGCAGATGCAAGGCTATGTCATGCTCGTAAGATTTCTCAATTGTCTGCTTCACTATGTATATTGCATCTACTGTGGATCGCCCCGTCATAAAACCATATTGGCACTCCTCCAGCAAGCCTTTCGTGTGTGCAATCAGTCGACCGTGAATCAGTGTTGTCAATACTTTATATGCCGAGTTTAGTAACGTGATGCCTCTATAGTTCTTGCACTCTTCCGCGTTGCCTTTCTTCTTTAGTACTACTATCTCTCCTTCATACCATTCTGTGGGCATTATCTCTTTTTCCCATATTTGTTTCATAAGCTCACTTAATCTTTCATGTAGCGAACTTCCTCCATATTTTATCAGCTCTATACCAATTCCGTCCACTCCCGGCGCTTTTCCATTTTTGACTTTGTTTATTGCCCTCATGATTTCGTTGTGAGACGGACTTGGTATTTCTAGTTCGTTTTCGGTCGTTTGCGCTTCGCTGTGATTATCGCTGTCATTATAATTTCTGTTTAATAGCTTGCTAAAATGTCTCCTCCATATTTGTCCGATTTTTTCAGCATCGTTTTCTACCACTCCATTCTCGTCTTTTAGACCTCTTGGACTGATCCTTCTTGCTGGTTTCTGCAGTTTTATTGTTTGATAAAACATTCGCGATTTATTTTTGTTGTTACTCGTTTCTATTTCTTTCATTGCATTTTCCATCCATATGTTCTTCTTTCTTCTGTACAACCTACTCGCTTCGTTTATCCTTCTTCTAAATGTATCGAGATCTTCCTGTTTTCCGCTTTTTAACCATTTTTGTCTTGTGTCTGTTTTCTTTTTACTCGCCTCGATGCACTCGTCGTCGAACCATGCCTTATTCTTTTTTTTCTTCTGTCTGTAGCCGATTTCATTTTCTGCACATACCTTCACACTCGATGCAAGATTCTTCCATTCTTGTTCTATGTCGTTGTTTCTTTATCTCTTTATTATTTCATTTTCCAATCTATCCTTGTATTTTCTTCTTCGGTCAGTATTGTTGAGATCTTCCGTTGCAAATCTTTTGTTTTTGTATTTTACGTGTATTAAATGTTAGCACTTTTTGTTTTATTTTGGCGATTACCAGATAGTGGTCCGAGTCCGCGTTTGCTCCTCTATATGTCCTTACGTCGTTAACTGTATTTTCTGCTCTTTTTGAGACCATTACGTGATCAATCTGGTTTCCATCGTTATTGCTTCCGCCCGGCCACACCCATGTTATTTTATGTACTCTCCGGTGTGGGAACATTGTGCTACATATTACCATATTCGTCATTTCCGCAAAATTACACAGTCTGTCCCCGTTGTCGTTTGTTTTTTCATGGATTGTATGTGTTCCTGCGACTGATCTTACGTAGCTCTCTTTTCCGATTTGGGCGTTGAAATCTCCCATCACTATCAGTATGTCCTTTTTGGGCACGGCTTCGCAGATAAGTTTCAGTTGTTCATAATATTCATCCTTTTCGGTTCCATTACTATCTTCGGTAGGTGCATATCCGTTCACAATTGATACATTTACTTTTGCCTTGAATCTCAAGTATGACATCCTTCCGTTTATTGGTTTGAAACTTATAATGCTATTGCTCATCTTTCTCGTGACTATGAAGCCTGTACCATTTCTACCTTGGGAATCATCCCCTGAGTAAAACAACGTGTATTTTTCTTTTTTAATTTCGCCTTCGCCTCTCCATCTCATCTCCTGTATTGCCGCCACATCCACCCCATATCGTATTATCGCATTTGCCACCTCTTCCATTTTACCCGGCCTCAGCAGCGTTCTGACGTTCCACGTTCCGATTTTAAGCACACCTTTTTTCCGTTTTTTATTCCTTTGCTTCTTTTCTGTTACGTAACCATTGGTCGCTAGCCTTGTTCTCGCGGTTGTCAACATTGTTGCGTCCGTATTAATTTGTTCGTTTGTTCCTATTCTTTGCGGTGTCATCGTCCTTTGCGTTTTCCATTTTCCATTATTCGTTCTTCCTTTTACTCGCCGGTCCGTCCAATTTACACTTTTCAATCCGTATGCATTTAGTTTTTTGGTAACGGGTCAGGGGCTTCTAGCCTCTTCTCTACTAGTTTTCCTTCGTTCGGATCCCATACCACAACGCAATCGGGCATGAACAGCTTTAGATGGCCTGTTTTAACTTTCTTCCCTTTTTCTCTCTCGATTTTTGCTCTTTCTCTTATTTCTTTCATAATGCGTCTCTCCATAGGTGTGAGGTCGCTGTCAATGTACATCTCGGATCCCATTAACTTGAATTTGTTCTTAAATATTTGCATTTTATCTTCGAAACTGTACATCTCGACTACGCATCTCTTCTCTCCTATTTTGTATGCATTCTTAATCTCTACTTGCGTTCCCATTTTCTCGCTAAAAAGGTTTTTCACCGCTGTCTTCAACTTGCGCGTGTCTCGTTCGTCTATGGATATTCCGCTCAGTATTAAATTGTTTCGTACATTTTCTCTCTCAAAGTTCTCCATCTTGTTCTCCAGCTCTTTATTCCTTTTCTCAAGCCTTTTCATTTTCTCCTTCCATCTCGTTCGTGTTTTGTTCGTTCTCCCTTTTCATGAGCAGCTGGTCGCTTTCGGTCCTTTCTGCTCTTTTCTTGACCTCCTGTATGTCTTTTTTTAAGGTACCCATTTCACTCTTAATATCAGCGACGCTTGTCTTGATGTCATTGACAAAGCCAGCCATCATTTTTGTTAGCTGACTAATTTGTTCCTCAAGCTTTTTCGTATCACTTCGTTGTTTACTTCTTTTGGTGTATCTAGCGGGGTCGCTACTTTCAATATCTGCTCCTTCTTCTTCGCTCCCAGGGCCTTCTTTTTGAACCGGAGATCTAATTATCTTTTTACTCCGTCTGAAGATATCGTAACTGGCTGTTCTTTTCCTATTGCCTTCATCCGTTGTTGTGCCTTCGCTAGCAAGCTTGTCTTCTGCTTTCTCCATTTTCTTCCGCTCACCTCTGTTAGTGCCTGTGTGTGGATGGTTTTTCTCTCGCGTCTGGCTCTGTTAGTGCCTGTGTGTGGATGGTTTTTCTCTCGCGTATGGCTGCTAGGATCTATGTCGACCTCTCGGAGATCGCGGCCTTTTATATTATTGTGTTTTGCTTGCGTACAGCATGGTATCCGGATCCACTCCTCGGAGATACCCTTGCTACAAAAACGTTTTTATTTATATCGTTACCCGCTTCTCGCCACTATGATAACTAGTTCCTATGCAATTGCAAAGGTTGGCACCTTCACAGCAAAAATGTTTCTATCCAAAAAGCAACACTAACCTCAAAGATAAGTATCCTGTTTTCCTTTTAAAAGCTTCTCCTGGTGCTGCAAACGGCCCGCAAACACTTTTTCGTTCTTCTTCACTGTTCCACTTTCATATATCGAAACAATATCCAAAACAATCGCTATTTAAACCCGAAAAATCTCACAATTCCAATACTATCTCTGTATTCAATACACAGGTCCGTACTTAGGTATAACTCCTATAAACCTAACCTTAAAAGTCAAAATGTAAAATCTTTGAAGGGCCGCATGAGAAGTGTTGCGGGCCACGGGTTGTTCAAACTTCCTCTGTAGTAATGTTCTCCTGGTGTTTGCAATTGAGGCATATTTCAGCATTTCGATGGAAATGTTTTCTCTCTTCGTGTCCAACAACGGATTCCAACTAGCTTTCAGTGTAATCTTCAATTTCAAATGCTAATTCCATATGATCATCCATTTCGCACTCTGAATTGTTATCCTCTATTTCTTCAGACCTTCCTTCGATTTCTTTTAACAGAGTTTCGACATCTTATTCAGTAAACAAATTTGGAATTTGATCATGCGGTATTCCAATTTGTAGTTATATTTTTCATTCATTCGCGCTCCCAACATATGCTCAATATCTCTATTGGCTCGTTCAATAGACCCTTCACTTTGGCTATGCCAAGATTTCCTGTAAACAATTTTTTCCTCAAGCGACATAGCATGCAATTTCGCCAGAACTGAATTGACGAATTCTCGTCCATTATCGGAGTGTAAAATAAGAGGTGCTCCAAAAGTAGTATAAATTTCCAGCAAGTGAAATGCATCTTCTGTTATGTTGCTTTTTAAAGCTTTTAGCAACACAAACTTTGTAAGATGATCTTGATACACCATACTCTTATCAGCGCCCGCTCTGCATTGTGTAATGGGGTCATTTCCCGGACAATGTTGTAAATAATTTTCATGAACATTGATGTCAATGACCGAGCAATGATATCAAAGTCGGAATTGTCATCTTTGATCGTAACAAATTTAACTACCCTTATTAAAATAAAATTAAAATAAAAGTTGGCTTTATGTGCATTGTAACATTCTATAACGAAAACCTAATACAGGGAAAGAATTTCACCGTTAACCGTTTTATGAGCGAAAATGTTCCAAAAAGTTTTATTTATATTATTCTTTAAAACTTAAGAATACGAGCACGTAGATCCGGTAAAAAACAAAAAATTATGACTTCAAGAAACGTCAATACAATAAAGAAATTATTTTACAATAAAGACATCAGTTAACAAGACGCAGCGATAAAATTTAATTGCACCCAACCATATAAATATCAATAAAGTTTTAAATAAAGTTAACATATTGCAAGACGGAAGCTAAAATCACCCAAGTACACGAAGGAGCAAATACAAGTCATTAAATTCCAATGCCGCTGGATAGTTAACAATTTTCGTGGAAAAACGTACGTTTTAGACGACGAAAGTTGTTTTGCTTTAAGACGTAATCAAATCCCCGGAAATAATGTCTTCCACTTTTATTAAAAAGTCTCCCTCTTAATATAGGTCCAGGACCTGTTCTTTACTAATTTTTTTAATTAGTTCTATGTAAGAGCAGTTTTAGATTTTACATCTCAGGTAGCTTGCTAGAGGCTTGCCTTTCGATGTGCCTGCACCCTGTTTTTTTTTTGTTATGATGGAAAATCATTAACACAGGGGGACTGACGGCTTTACGTGCCCTCCTAAAGCACGGGGAGGACGGTCAAGAAATTTTAGACCGTACCCGGAGTCGAACCGGGAAGCCCTACGTTAGCAGGTCGTCATGTATAATGTGTTTTATACAAATGACGTTTTGACAATATCTGCGAGTGTGAGGTTTAAGTTTAAGGAAAAATTTGTACCAAAAGTGATGCTAAACTTAATTATCTCAGAAAAGCGCATCTCTAAGTAATGGTTTAAACCAAACGGTATTGCAGTCAACCAGCAAGTGTACCAGGAAGGAATGTTTGCAAAAAATTTTTATTGTATATTTAAAGTAAAATCATTCTAACGATAACTACATCCAAGATTGGCAGCCAAGATTGGTACCACCCTAGCTAGGCTGATGCCGAGAATCGGCGGCCCAGGTCAACAAAGCGGAAAATATTGGCATCAGTGACCCACTCCATACTGTTGTACGCTGCTCCAGTTTAGATAAGTGCTATGGAAGTAGGCAGTTACAGACGTGAGTACGAGAAAGTGCAACGTAGGTTGAAAATCACAACCACGTCGGCCTATCGTACCGAGTCCATTGAGGCCATATCGGTTATTACGAGTACTCCGCCGATCGATCTCATGGCGGAGGAAAGAGTGCGAAACCAATATAACCCGGATAAACGACCAGCGAGCAGGAATGAAAGCAGAAGAGTCCGTCTCGAAGCGTGGCAACAACGATGGTCCCATGGGGAGAAAGGAGCCTGAACGAAACTCCTTATACCAGACGTTAAACCATGGGTCGAGAGAAGCCACGGTGAAGTGATCTAAGAAGTCACCCAAGCCCTGATGGAACACGGGTGCTTCAACTCTTACCTCCACCGATTCAAACGACGAGAATCGCCGGAGTGCTTCTATTGCGATGAGGAGGAAGACGTCGCATTCCAGACCATCTTCGACTGCTCGAACTGGTCTGAAGTAAGAAATAAGACACCCTAGTGACAGAAATGCTATCATCAAAGGATCATTGGGACAGAGTTGCTGATGCCCTAACTGAGATCATCCGTACCAAGCTGGACGATGAGAAGGTCGATGAAGACTAAGAAAGACGCAACAACATCGCAGGTTGACAGCTGGAGAAATACCGAGAGATAAATCCGGCTGTCACCGGGGAGGGGGTTTTAGTGAGTAAGAATCTCACACTACCATCCCAGATTGGGGTGGTGCCTATAAAGGTTCCCCCACCTCTGAACTGGTAAAAAAACTTGTACTAAAGCGCATGTAATTTATAAAAGTACGATACGGAACGTTATTGTTTAAATCTGATTATGTTCTAATTGGTTATGTTCTAAAGCAGATTGAGCTTTGGTCCTTTTTTTCTAATGGCGTTTACAAATTATGCCTATTTTCGCCCATGCTTCATTAGATACAATTTTGTTTATTTTCGGAAGCAGTTCATACAGAGTGATTTAAAAAAAATGGCAACCAAATAAGCTGCTTGTCTGTTAAGAAATATGAAAAATTATATCTATCAATTTTTTTAAATACTACTAACAACCCTGGTTTATTATTGTTAAAAGTTTATTATAAATTTTATTAAAGAAATTGTTTACCAACTGTATTCGAATCTCGTTAATCCATTTATGCGCGTCCGTGTTTGATGAAAAATATTCGATTTTTTTAAGAAAAACATATTCAAGAATCTATCTATGAATCTTTCTAATAGTATTAACAGCCCTGAAAAGAGTTATCCAACTTCGTTAGTCCATTCATGCGCGTCAGTGTCTGATATAAAAGTTCCGATTCTTTAATAAAAATATATTCAAGAATCTATCTATGAATTTTTTAAATAGTATTAACAGCCTCGAAAAGACAAATTCAACTTAAAAATCAATTAAAACAGTACTATTTGATTTAATAGTAGTTCTGAAGCTGTCTTGCCCACTGTACCGCATATAAAAACAATTGAAAGGCTAAAACAATAAAAGAACTCATCAATAAGATTCGTTTATGTATAAGCACAAACAAATCTGTACAGAAGGCTTATTATACACGTAAACACGTGTTGCAAATACGAGTCTGTTTGATAAAGTTAATTAATTTTTATTTCAAGTACACTAGACCCTCCATGTACGCGAGGGTTCTGTTCGCCAAAAACCTCGCGCACATGGAATTCGCGTAAATGGAACCAAAGAAGCAATAGAAAAAAGGGGGTTAGGTTCCAAAAATTATTTAAGACTAAAAACAAAAGTTTAAAACTAAGGTTTATTTACGAAATAGGTAAAATATAATGCATACAAAAACTAAAATATACCTAATTGATAAAAAATTAAATATAATGCATAAAAGAAACTGTAAATCGTTGACACCGTACTTGTATCATTCAAGTGCTACGTTTCAGCGCCTGTGAACGGAGTAGAAATTACTTTGTATATAGTACATACATCTCTATTTATTATGTAAACAACTGTCAATGAATATCTTTAGCTTCGACGTAAGATTTATATACACCTATACCTCCAAATTTGTTTATGCTATTTGGATAACACATAATCTATATAAAAATGGATGTACATATGTGTGTATGTATGTATGTTTCCTATAGACTCCTAAACCGTTTGACCGATCGGAACCAAATTTGGCACAGTTATTATGTAGGTTCCTGCGCATGTTTTTGTATTGAAATAGTGCAAAAATTCGCAAAGGAAAGGAAACTTAAAAAACAATAATGAATGCTGTCAAGCTGTCAACCGATCGACAATGCAAATACGCGTGCACGTGCTTTACGTTTCTATTTGACCAATCTTAACCAAATTTGGTGTAGAAGTTATTTACAACGCTACGAAAAACATAGGCTACTTTAGAACCGTGGAGTGAGGCCGAAGGCCGAACAACCACATCCGACACTGTCTAGATGGCTAAAGCGGCCGGTAGGCCGACTGTGCCAACTAGTTATTTTAATAATACGCGAAAACTTAATTCGCGTTAAAGGGAATTTTGCTTCGCGTACAAAAAATTCAGGTATCAAAATCTAATTCGCGTTATTCTGAATTCGCGTACATCGAACTCGCGTACATGGAGGGTCTAGTGTACTTATATGTGTAAGAATGAAATGTGATAATTAGGAGTAAAATAAAATAAAAACTGTATTTTTAATTAAAATATATAACTTAAAATAATTTAAAATCGGTCCATCTTTCTAGTTATCACCCGTTAAAACACTCTTTTGAAGTGCGAGAAACATTAATAGCGGCATTATCCCGTTGAAAAATAAAATCTTCAGTGCCATGTTACTCACCAAAATCTAACAATACTTCTTCCAATAGCTTAATTTATTTTTTGCTCTTCAGTGTAGTGGCTTATCCAATTATTTATTTATTTATTTCACCATCGAAGTTTTTGCTCATTGTGACATAACAATAAAGTTTTAAACCATCAGGACCATCTAAATTAAAGTTTTTCTCTTCAGAAAAAATAACCTTACGCCGTTCTTCCTCCTCATGGTTTCGCGAAAATTCCAATCTGACGGTTTTATGGTGTTTTACTAATGCGGCTATATTTACTTTTTTGTTCATTTAAAACTTTCAGTCGCAGAGAATACTTGAATCGCTAACTGCAGAAAGGGGACATGTCACATTTTTTGTGAAATTGACAATTTGATATTTTTTTGATCTAGATGCCTAGACGAACAATGTAATCTTCTATTATTACCCTCGACACTATGGACTGATAAAGAATTCGATTACTGCATAAACGGGACTTCTCCAGGGACATATATCTCTTTTCTGCAGTAAAGTGATAACAAACTGTGAGCATGTCGACAATATAATACGAGTGCAACATGATATCATAAACCATTATTACCATATTAAATAAGTAAATTGGTTTCATTGGATGCAAAATTGATCTGCATGTTAAAATGAGTAGCACAATATGCACTTTCGGAATCCATAATTTAAAATCCAAACATATGACTTGTTAGGTATACTACGAAGGCGAAGCAGGCAAAGGGGAAAATGATGTGTGTTCTTTTCTGAACCATTATAATATTACTAGCTGACCCGGCAGACGATGTCCTGCCTGGAATTAACTGACTTATTTGACATAAGAATGTTAACCTTAAAATAATGACATTGGCACTCAAAGAATTGTTTATCCAAATATAAATTATAAAGTTGTATTGATTTTATTTCATTTTATTCATTTAGATGATTAGGGGGAATCAGATATCAATTTTGGTAATGATCTATCAAATTCGAAAAAAAACTTTTTTTGTGCGGATGATTTTTAAAATTTTTTTTCGTATTATTCATTTAGATGATTAGGGGAAATCAGATATCAATTTTGGTGATGATCGATGAAGTTAAAAAAAAAACTTTTTTTTGTGCGGATAATTTAAAAATTTTTTTTTCGTATTATTCATTTAGATGATTAGGGGGAATCAGATATCAATTTTGGTGATGATCGATGAAATTCGAAAAAAAACTTTTTTGTGCGGATAATTTTAAAAATTTTTTTTCGTATTATTCGTTTAGATGATTAGGGGGAATCAGATATCAATTTTGGTGATGATCGATGAAGTTCCAAAAAAAATTTTGTTTTGCGGATAATTTTTAAAATTTTTTTTCGTATTATTCATTTAGATGATTAGGGGGAATCAGATATCAATTTTGGTGATGATCGATGAAGTTCCAAAAAAAACGTTTGTTTTGCGGATAAATTTTAAAATTTTTTTTCGTATTATTTATTTAGATGATTAGTGGGAATCAGATATATATTTTTTTAAATTTCTGAGTGTCTTTAATCCAAAGTTTTGTGCTGGGGGGAGAAATTATTCTCGACTTTAATAAAAACTCTTGTAGTGTGGATAAATGTCAAAAAAAATTTCCACTTTTAAAATGATTTTAGGGTTATGTGATTAGGTCCATCACTTTGACACTATCGCTATTTTTATAAAATTGTTTTTGATATACCAAATATGAGGAATTTACCACTTGGTTAAAACGCGCACTATTTATATTTTACCCTGTATATGCAAAATGATTTTTAGGTTATGTAGTTAATTCCGTCACTTTGACACTATCGGGGGGCCCAGGGAAACAGTTTAGACGTCTATACGGAACATACATACACCATAGAGGTATAATATATTAGAACTACTGGAGGCATCACTTATATAAAATCCCTATAAAGAAAAAACGGTCCGATTTTACCCCACTTTTTAAAGGTATAAACTCGACTTGACATACTATAATAACGTGGTCAAGATAGCAAGGTCAATTTTAGTTAGAGTTGTGTGGTTATGTGAATTTAACTATTTCTTAAGTAAATTATCTAGTAAATTGTTGCTAAAGAAAAAACGGTCCGATTTTACCCCATTTCTTAAAGGTATAAACTCGACTTGACATACTATAATAACGTGGTCAAGATACAAAATAGCAATGTCAATTTTAGTTAGAGTTGTATGGTTTTGTGAATTTAACTATTTACCTAAAATGGTAGCATCATGTTTTGCGTATGGATGTACAAATAAATTCAAGAGTCGGCAGACATATGTGGTTTTTTTTGCATGTAGTGGTGCCTCCATACATACATACACCCAGTTTTACACAAATGTGAAATATAAAGGAATATAAATGTTTTCTTACCCCTTCTTAGAGCGGTTTGCACACTTTTATGAAAATACACACTTGGTAGAAGAAAAATACATTAATGTCATAAATTAATTAATTTGTCACCTTGTAACTTGATTTTTGCTAATTTTAAAAATATTGTGCAACGCCACTGAGTATAATATGTCAATGTCATTTTTAAGGTTAACATTCTTATGTCAAAGTTGTGCCCCCTATTCTCGAGCCGCTACTGACTATATGTCAATGTCATTTAATTAAACTTTTAGTGTCAAAATCGCAACGTAACTATGACAACGACGTTGACCAGAAGCGTTTATCTGCAGATGACCGTCTTATGGTGGCGAATTACTAAAATCAAAGAGGACGAAAAACTTACTCTTGATCCTCGCCAGATCTCGTGAAAGTTTCAACGCCCACAGTTACGGGGTTTAGGCGTCTATGCGGAACATACATACATACATACATACAAGCATTTTTATATATAAGATTCAAGTAGTTGAATTAGACCAAAAGACAGCAATTAGACCAAAGTAATAAAAATGACTACATTTTAATCTGTGGGGATCTAAATGCAAGAGTGGGTAACCAACCTATACCAAATGTAGTTGGAACAGAAGGCGAGATCAGCAAGAACGGAAATGGCGATCGCTTACGTGAATTTAGTACCTTTAATAAACTCAAAATAACGAACACATTTTTTAGAAAGAAAGACATTCACAAGTTCACATGGACAGCGAGAGGTTACAGATCACTGATCGACTATGTGATAGCCAATGAAAAACTGGCCCCATTGGTTACAGATACTAAAGTATGTAGGGGAAGTGATATAGGCACTGACCATTACCTGGTAGTGTCTGAGGTTCTGTTGCTGAATCGATGGAAAAAGCATAAAAAGACAGAAGAGGGGCCCGTGCGAAGACAATATAAGATCCGTTTACTTCAAGATCAATCTATAAAATACCTGTACCAAACCAGAATGTTACATGCACTCCAAAATATCCCAACGGAAGAAAATATTGGAAATGAATGGGAAAATATCAAAAGAACCATAAAGAAAGTAGCTTATGAAGTATTGGGAGAACAAAAGCTAAATAACAGAAGACGAGGTCCTAGAATATGGAACTCGGAAATACAAAGCGCAATAAAAGAGAAACAACGCGCATATCTCAAATATCTGCAGAACAGAACAGCAGAAAATGAAATAGGCTACAAAACAAAAAGATCGGAAGCAAAATCACTAATACGTCAAGCACACCGAGACAGCTGGGATAGATTTATAAGTAACGTTGAAAGTGACGTTTGGGGAAGACAGGATTTTGCCTATAAGCTGCTCCGGACACTGAACAACGAAGAAAGAGAGGAAGCAAGGTTGAATAGTATCGAAGAAAATGAATGGATTAATCATTATAAGCAGCTCTGGACTGACAATACTATCAACACTGAACAAGATGTGCCATTTGAATCACCCTACACCGGCGACCTGATAACAATAGAAGAACTAGAAGAAGCGCTATGCAAAACCAAAAATAAAAAAGCACCTGGACTAGAAGGAGTACATGCAGAACTTATAAAATTTGGAGGATTACTTCTCAAATACAGATTTCTGCATCTTCTGAATGTATGCTGGAAGGAAAGAGTTATTCCTGAAAGTTGGAACATAGCGAAAGTGTTATCGATTTACAAAAAGGGAGACCGAACCTTAACAAAAAACTACAGAGGCATAAGCATCCTAAACACCGGATACAAGATATACAGTAAAATTATAAATACTCGACTCAAGACAATAAGTGAGGTATTGCTGTCAGAGGAGCAGCATGGTTTTCGAAAGGGCCGCTCATGCATTGACGACGTATTTACAATACAGCAGATTATCGAAAAACGAAGAGAATACAACTTGGAAACGCACATTGCCTTCATCGATTTCACAACTGCATTTGATAATGTAAACAGAAAGAAGTTATGGAACATTATGCAACACCGTGGATACCCGAAACATCTAATCGACTGTATAAAATCTTTATACAATAAAACCCAGGTAGAAATTGGTCTTCAAAGCCGCTGTAGCGAACCTTTTATAACAAACAAAGGAGTTAAACAAGGGTGTAGTATTTCGCCCACACTTTTTAATATTTACATTGACGATGCCCTACGAAGATGGAAAAACGTTAGCCCGAAAGGTATACAAATTACCAGAGAGCAGTTCCTTAAATGTCTGTTATATGCTGACGATCTTGCAATTATACAAGATAATGAAGACGACCTCCAACGAGCTTGCCACCAACTCTTCAGGATAGGACAAGAGTATGACCTTAAAATCTCACTTCACAAAACAAAAACAATGGCATTTCTAGGAAAGGAAGCAACCAGAACAAAAATATATATATAAATGAACAACCGTTAGAACAAGTGAGTCACTTCAACTATTTAGGATGCGATGTCAGCTATGAGCATAATAACGATATAAAAGTTAAAACGCACAGATTTCAACGAGTCTGTGGTACGATAAGAAGAACATTCCGAAACAAAACTAGGAAAGAAACTCAAATCAAGTTCTATAAGGTTATGGCGATGCCAATTCTATTGTATGGCAGTGAGACCTGGGTTCTAACGCAAAAAGATCGCTCACACATTCAAGCCAGTGAAATGAAATTTCTTCGAGGAGTGGCAGGTTACACTAGATTGGACAGAATTAGAAATACAGACATAAGGGACGGCTTAAAGGTGACACCCGTTGTTGATTCGATTGATACCAATCGAAATAACTGGAAAGCCCACTTAGAACGGATGGAAGATCAGCGATGGCCAAAGCTCGCATATAAATATCGTCCTACAGGAAAGAGAGACCAGGGAAGACCCCGGAAGCGATGGCAATAGAAGTCGGAACAGGCCTAAAGGCCTAATCCCTGATGAGAAGAAGAAGAAGTAGTTGAAGAAAAAATTTTAAAAATAACTTATTTTCTGCGATAATTGTTGAGGACAAAACAAAAACAACACAATGATTCGATTTTTGATGAGCCTAGTGGAGTTTAATAAATTGGAAGAAATCCAATTATATTTTCCTATGAAAGGGCATTCATTTATGCCCTACGACTGTGACTTTGGTCTTATCAAAATATCGCTTAACTAAATTGAAAAATTTTACACGGTCAAAGAATACTGCAAAATATTATCTAAACGTCAAAAAATTCTAATAAATTCACCATTGTGGAAGTTTATAAAGACTTAGTTTATGATTTTAAGAGCTGGTGGCCTGAATTTTATAAGAGGACTTGCCTGAGCAATGAATCTTATGGAAAAAATGTGCCAAGACGTGAAGAAAGTCATTTTTGATCTCTCGATCCATAGCACCACATGATGATTTCTGCCGCTCAAGAAGTGGTGTGTATGGAATTTATCAATAGCCTTATAACAGAAACATTTAGATTGTTTTGTTAGAACAGAGAGAGCTTTTTCAGCAAAGCGACCAAGAAATAAAAAGAGAATTGCTGATATAAAAAATACGATCAAATTCATTCCAGATGCTTATGAATGATATTGGAAAGAAATTTCAGCGTAGTCAACTAAGGACAATGAACACGACGACGAATAACTGTTTTTTAATTATTTTTTATTAAAATACCTTAAAAATAATACTTTTTTGTCACATTTTCTGTCGTGTATTTTGCATTTCTTGCAGAAAGGGGACATGTCCATATGTCTAATTAGGCATCTGATCTAATTGAGAACACAAATATCAAATATATTATACACTCATTCATTCCAGATGTTCTAAGGCATGTCCTGTCGAAAATTTGAGTAAAATGGATGGACATTTAAGATATAAAACGGTTTTTTTTATTTCCTGAACATTTCTAGAAATGTGACATGTCCCCTTTCTGCAGTTAGCGATTCACTTGTTGAACACATTTCACAGTAACAGTACGGACCAATTTATTGTTTCTGTTATTGTACATATTAATGTAAATAATATTGTAAATTATAAATAATTCATGTAACTCCTAAAGTCAACATACGATTTAATTCATTTATGGTTTTAAATAGGCACAACTTTTGCAACAATGGTTTAAATTGTAACAAATAATTCAACAGAAATTTAAATTATAATAATTAAATATAAGGCTTCTTGTTATACTTTGTATAGAAGCCTAAAACCATTGTTATTCAAACGATTACTACCTATTTTAAATGTTGCAATGAAAAATAAAGCGGTACGCCAAAACGATACTCTAGTACAGCGTTTCCCAAAGTGTGGATCGCGACCCGGCACCGGGCCGCAGAAAAATTCTGCTGGGTCGCGGCAAAAATTGTAAAAACACAAAAAAAATTTAAAATTTAACAAAAACAAAGTTTACTTCATTTACTAAAGTTTTAAATGAAGATAATGTTTTTTTAATTACTTATGTTTTTGTTATATAATTATTTTGCAATTTTTGTGTATGAAATAAACAAACAAATAACTTGATTTTTATTAAAAAATAAAATTTGTTTTGTAAATAAATGTTTTTTTTTCATAAGGTGGGTCGCGAAACATTTTAAAACCTCGTACCGGGTCGCGGTCAAAAAAGTTTGGGAAACGCTGCTCTAGTACATCAAGTTTCACAGAGTTGACAAACTGAACCCACCTTTTAACTTGTTAAATATCGGTTTGTCGTCGAAACAACGAAAATAAGTTAAGCCCACAATCTGTATTGTCTAAAGAGAGATTACATAATATGTCTGAATTTTCATTTTTGCATATAACTAACTGCTCATACATTTAGCTATGTTTAATCCACAAGCTAAAGAAGCAATTTTGGATAAAACCAAAAGACAGGATCAAAATTACTATAAACAGCCTCAATTTACCAATGGTTTTTAAAAAGGACTTAATTAAAGATTAGATAATAATCTAATAAAATATTATAAGTTGGTGTCGTGGACTAAGGCGGAAAAACTCTGTGCTTAATCGACTAGGTATTTAATTATTATTAACATGAAATAGCTGAGCTGAAAGTAATTAGTAAGGAATTTTTTGAATGTTTAATTGAATAGAAGTTACCCTTGAATTACGTATCTACACTTATAATCTGCTACAATCTTAAACAATGAGATTGTCAAACGCTATTATATTTGGCCGAAAAGTGTTATTGGTTGGAAGCCATAAACTGCATGAGCCACAGATGATATTTATGATTAATTAATAATTACCATGAGTAATAATTACATGCTAATTCATTTAATGTAGATCACATACCTATAATGCCTTTTCTCTAATTTATGAGAGAACAGTTGTTTAGAGCAATCAAATGATGTATCACATACGTTGCAAGTTAATGCTTCATCTAAAATCAAGTAAAAGCAGATCAAAGCATTTGCATATCAAAGTACAAAAAAGTATTTCAAGATTCATTACAACGCAAATTTATGCAAAATAGAATTGTTTCATGTTTAAATTTAACGACAATATCGCGTAGATTTAATTAAAAAGTGTGACCCAATAATCATATTTCGTTTTTAAAACTGTCTGCAATGAAAGGTTTCAACCCAAAACAATTTTTGCTTTCTTTATATTTACTGTCAAATACGTAGTACGTAGATATACATTACAAAAGGTCCAAAAATCGACCGCCGAATTTTTAATATAAAATAATATTTTTTTTTAAATAAATAAATAAGAAATACTAACATGTGAAAACAAAAATACGAAGAAGGCAGAATTAAACAGTGCTTATTATAAATTTAATTAAGTAATAAATTAAAATAAATAATTATAATTATACGTTTTACTTATATAAAATTTAAATTATACGAATATAATAAATTGGGTTTAAACAAGATATTATACAAATTTCCGCATAGATTTGCATGCAAACTGAAACTTGGCAAAAATAAATCGGTTAATTAATTTATTCTTCAGCATGAATGCTTTAAAACTACCTGTATGAAAAATTTTACGTACCATAATTACAATAATTGTTAATATTAACATTATTAGGAACTGGATCCATTATTTCGTCCTTAATAGTATTAGAATTGGTACAGTCTTCAACCATGTTTCCTATTGTCGATTCCTTAGAGTTATTGGTGATTGAATTTTCTACGTTGAAGTTTTCAATTGAGTTAAGGTTATTTTGTTGTGTTAATTTATTGTAATTTTTCTTGTTAGAACAAATATCTAAAATTAGCAAAGTTTTAATTTGTTACTTAAATAATAAGATATTCCATTGAAATCCTAACTGAATTTTTCCCGTTTCTTTTCAATTTTTCTAAGCAAATATATTTAGGGTGATGCGCAATCATCGCAGCGGTCCGCAAATGCATTTTATGCGGTCCGTATAATATGCATACTTTTTCAGACATTTTATGGACATTTTTTGATAATTTTCTCAGCCTCCGGCCCACATGTACCCAAAAAGGTTACGGAACGCTGTTATAGTAGAGAGATTTTGCATACAAAAATGTACAAACGGTTTGACGTGACTTCAAAGTCACAATGCTGATAAGTTAGCATATTACACTATTGTTTTCCCCATGAACCAGATTATCGATTTAGGGGATCGAAGCATATTATTGTAAATTCCAAATTAAATTTCCATTGATATTTTTTAACCACTAAAAACACCTTCGCGGCTTATTGCAAGCCGGAGTGGTGAGGTATCTTACGATGCTTTTTATTTTTTCCATGTCTTTTTTTGTCAAGTAGATAGGTCACACGCTCCAACCCAATTTGCTATTGTTTTAATTATACTATTTTTATAATATGAATACCTTCTTGAATTAATAAATCATCTTTAGAGTTATTTTTATATTTCAATTCTTTATGCTTAGAAAAATATCTACTAAAGTGAAATAATTAAAGAAAAATAAAACCTTTGAAGTTTTTTGCAAAGGAAAAATATATTTCGTGTTCAAAAATTTAATATAAAAAATTAAACTCAAGAGGAAATATTCTTTTTAATGTAGTACATACTGGTAAATGATATTATAAAAACAATAAATTTAAATACCATTAAAATTTCGTATACCTTATAATAGAAAAAAGGACTTGCTGAAATTCTATTATATTCTTATATTCGTATATTCAAATATGAGTTTGGTATTAGGGAAATTGGAAAAATACATTTTTACCTTGAATAATAATTATAGAATCACAGTTAATAGTTTTGACATGTAAATTAATAAATCGTTAGAAATTCGCTAAATGTACGTATGCAATAAAGTTTTTCATATATTTTTTAACACTAGCATTGTATTAAAAAGAAAAGGAAACGCAATTATAAAAAACTAATTGAATTTTTATTGCAGATTTTTAACAATATATTTAGTTAATACTACTTACCAAGAGTGTTGTTCTTAATTACATTTAATAATGAGTTGCTCTTAAATCTAGTTTTACGCAAAATCCAAAACATTATGATCCTTCCCACTCTGAAAGCGCACTGACAATGTATTATTGGGTGTTATGGGGGTAGCTCGCTCGCGTTAAGTGTTTCACAACCAGGCGGCGGTCGTTAAATTTATGCTCGAAGGTCTATCTATACCTACACCCTTATTTTACCGAGTGACATTATGATCCCGATCATGTGCTTCTTTTTTTTTTATTATGAATTAACTTTTGCAATTTGATAAAATTTGAAAGCGGAAAGTAATAAATAAATATTGGTATTGTAACATCAATAAAAGCAAAACAAGTTAAAAGTTTTAAATTACTACAATATGGTATTCAAAATTCATATACTATCTACCTCTATATTATTATTATTTTTAATTAAAATTTACTAATTAATATTCTTGAAATTTTTTATAATAGAAATATTTCTGTATGTGCAAAATCCCATGCAAGTAATAGAAGTATTTTCAATTTTAGGCATGAATTTCAATATTTTCATACCTATTTCCTACAGCTAGGGTTCATGGCAAATCCAAAGATTCAAAAATGCGCAGTGTTATGAGCATAGTCTTACATTTCCACTGCTCGTCCAATAATAGCTACCAATTGATCTCTCAGAAAAGTCTTTTGCGCAGGATCTTCAGATTTAGATAAAAGGGCACCTAAATAATTTAAATTTTGTAAAATTGCCGTTATTATCGAAAACGTGAGTCCCGTATTTTTTTAAATACATTACTGCGAATATCGCTAAGATGACGCTGGAGCATAATGTATACAACTTTTGGTCGTTGCATTCGTTCTATGATTATTTAGGTAGAAAACCTTTCTGTTTCGAACCGGAATTCTAGTTGCCATAAAGTTTAACCTGCCAGTAAGTTCAAAGCAATCAAATTTTTACTTAATAACATAAATTTTCTTGTTAACAATAGGGTTATTATCAAGGATTAACAAGGGTTAACAAGGGTTATCCAAGAATTACCGATTCATTTTATGTTGTTTTATAATGACCACTTTAGTTTTAATTACTATATTAAAGATTCATTGTTAACACAGGTAAATTTCGACTTTTTGGTTTTCTTAATGGCGAGAAACAAAATACTTACTTAGTTATAAAAGTTTTTCCCGTGCTCCCATACAAATTCTGAATACTTAGCGCTCGGATACGTCACGCTAATGGGAAGCTGGAACCTGCAAATCATTAAAAGGTCTAATTCAAGTATTTACTATATTTCTGAAGACATTAAAGAGTATAATTTGTATTGTAGTTTTTACTAAATCCATGTAGTTTAAAGGCACCCCTAAACATACATTCCACGAACTTCAGGGACGCAACATTTTTATTAATTTCTCAACAATAATTTCACCTAATTAAGTGAAAATTCATATTTAAACGCCGCATTAAATTATAAATGAAATAAACTTTTATTACAACATGTGGAAATGCATAAAACCGAAAGTTGGCCAAAATTGACGCGACAAAACTTTAGGGATACCTCATTAATTCATTGGCAACTGACGGTGGACAGTTTAGTTTCAAGTTAATGGCAGTCATTTACTTTTACTTATTGTACCTAAAGGGTGGTTCACACTATGCAACTTCTCATGTGACTTGATCATAAGAAAAATCATATCTAAAATCATAAGAAACGCTAATATCACATGACCAACAACTTTTAAGTTCACACTATACAATATTGCTTATGACTTTTCGTATGATTTAAACTGCCACAATACTGTCTACTGTCAAAAATGTTGTAATTAACCTAAGTTTATAGCAGTTTGTAGTCTCTAGTGTGTGGTTGATCATCGTTTCTAGCATGCTTATTGCTATAAAATTTGTTTTTTGGGTCATACAAACAGGGATACTGCTCATAACAACTTATCAGCTGTTGTAAGCTTTCTTTAGTCCATTCATACTAGAAAATCAATTGTAATATTTTTATAAAACTAATTTTTTGATTGACAGAAATTAAATAAAATAACAATTAAATAATACTAAGACCCGTTTTACCATAATAATAAATTTTCAAAGAATTTGAAATTTTCAAAATTTAAAATTAAAATTTAAAAAATAAATTTTAATTATCAAATTAATTTTAATAAATAGAATAAACGTAATAAACAAATCTGAATTACTAACCATAATATTAAAAATACCAACCATATAATGTTAAAATCTTAAAAAAAAGCGGTTTATTCAAAAATATCATACAAGAAGTCATAGCAAAATAGACACGGTTCTATTCTGAAAATCACTTATTATTTTGCTATTATTTGCTTATGATTTTAGCTATGACTTCAATAATACATAAAATCATATAGTCTGAACGTAAAAATCGTAGTCATATGAGAAGTCATATGACTTGTCACGTGAGAAGTTGCATAGTGTGAACACCGCTTAAATGAATACTTTGTAAATAAATAAAGGGAAGACTATAAATTAAAAGCACTATTATTAAATTGCGTTCCTTTGAAAAATTCAAATTTCAAACTATTTATAAATATTATGTATTTAACCTTCCAGTGATAACGTGAAATTATATAACGTTCTGTGAGACCGTCTTGAATTTAAATTTTTTATTGTACTTTTTGCAATTTTTTTGCAAATAAAATGAATTTCAAATTTTTAAATATAATATTTATTAATAATAATTGTAATTTTAGCAAAGAAATTTTATTATTATACAAATAAGCTGTGCCAAGTAGTATATGAATAAAAGAGAGGATTATCAGTCTGAGAGACCGAACGTTAATACGAAATGTGAATCTCTTTGTAATAATCTCGAATACACTTTTCGGCATAAATTAAATTAATATGTAGCACTCTTTGGTTATCATTCGCGCCGATCATCCAATATGATGATCCCTGCCTGAAACTGATTTTTATTATCAAATTGTGCTTACCATCGAGATAAACAAGTCTCGAATGTTTTCCCCATAGATTCCCTATAAGGTTTAGATTTCGTAAAGTGAAAACCACTCTACACTTTTAAGTCATTGTCACGAAATCTTGCTCAAGTAAACCTTGATGAATGTATTGGGTGCATTATATTGTTGAAATATTTAGTTATTGATACCTCGATCAATACAAAGTAAATTATTTTGGAGGACTTTCTGATACTTTAATGAATCCATAAATCCATTAAAAAACTTGTACAGCTCTAATGTCTTTTTTTAAACGGTGTAATTAAGTAAATTGAGGGCGTTCTTAAAGTTTGTCGCGTCAATTTTGGCCAACATTTGATTTTAGTGCTTCTACATGCTGTAATAAAAAAGCTTTTTTATTTATACGTCAAAACTTGACAGATAGGTTTAAATAAGAATTTTAAGTTGACGATTGACGAGGTTAAAAAGTTATTGAAGAATTAACAAATATGTGTTGATGTATCTATGTTACGCTAATTGAAATTAATTTTAAATAATTATGATTAATAGGTACCTAAACATAATATACAAATTTTAAACGTTGGATAACTGAATTACGCTTTCAATAGTGATCAAAGGAAATATAAAACCTTTCATGGGCAAATAATAATTAATGTAAAATCTGTTCTCAAAATACGCTCTTTCACCTCTATCAGTCATAATAATGCCTTCTCAATCTTAATTAATATTACTAATTAATAAAATAATTAGTCTTAATAATGAAAATTGGAGGAATTCATTTTTACTTCGATAAATAATTTATATAAAACTACATAATAATTATATCTATATACACATATCATGTTTGTACCGTTTACACAGCTTCCGGATATCCCTGTCTGTGCGCATTGTATGTTGAAAATGTTTGACTGGCACAATGAACCTATAGTTTAACGTGGATTTTTAACTATGGGCTAAACGATATTTACGGCGTTTATTCTAATAAACTATATTATAAAGTTAGCTGGCGTCAACAAGTAAATATTTAATGAGTGCAAAATGGTACCATACATGGTACGCCACAAGATTTATCAAACCCGTAAATCTTTGTACTAAAAGTTAACACGTTAATCGCTCGGCCATTCACACTTCAATAAATAAAAATGTGATAAAACCATATTATATTTACCAACTGTATTATTTCAAGTCTAAATTAACACTAAAGTGAAAAATAAACTAGTAGATAACCATAAATAAAAAAAATTGAGTTTTTAGTTATTGAGTTATGGAGAATTATTATGAAGCGATGTTAATAACGACTAACAAGTAACAAGTTAGAAAAATGTGCTCGTCATTTATTATTAAAAGTGAAAAAGCTTATCCAGCTTATTTTTCAAAAATAAAAGTAAAGTTTAATTTTGCACAAGCATTTTAATGTCAAGGAAAGTTTCACGAGGAAAGTTTCTAGTTTAATCAGCAGAGATTTCAATTAATGTATAAATTCGCAAATAAAAAAATTTATGGAAATCGAAATTTTTTTTTGTTATGTTATGATTATAAATGTAAATTATTCTTTCATGTATTTTAACGAATTATTTAGTCCAATAATATATTGAACAGTAGCTGATCAATACTCTAAAATAATTTATCACACCTTTATCATATTTCAGCTAATATTTTGTCTAAAGTGTATATCCAAATGCCATGTGGTGAGGAAGAATAGATAAAGACCCAAGATCAATTTCTGGAAAAGGTAGAACTTCAACGAAGACCCAATCGTGAGGTGGTTGAATGTCATCATTATAAGATAGCTACGCCGCGCCGGCGCCGTAAGCGAAAAAGAGGCAATATGATATAATAAAATAATATATTATTAGGGAACTGTGTCATAAGTAGTCCCAGCCGAAAAAAAATTTTCGGCTACTGTGCAGTTGTTCTGACCACTCGAAACAAATTTTCTTCAGCTACACACTAAAGAACACAGTTAATATAGCAAATTGTAAAAATATTAACCGAGAATTTATTATCAAAATTTTGAAATAATCGATTTGAACTTAGCAAATTTTACGAGATTCAGTGGTAAAATTAACGAGATTCCCGCGCGTCGCTCATTCTGTTGACAGTCCGTGCAGTTTGAATGACCCTAACACTTGGAGTATTTCGCACCGGCACCTCAATCCACCCGGACATAGCCACAACCCGCCTCCAGGAGGCGATCACCGATCTCGGAAGGTGGTACGAAACTTGGCGCATCGAGGTTAACTCGAGCAAAAGTTCCGCGATCATGTTTCGAAATCGTTGCAAGCCTCACAACTCCAGTGTCTGGATGTTTGAGGAGCAAATCCCCTGGAAAACCAAGGTCAAGTACCTTGGCATTACCATGGACCGGCGCCTCAAATGGGACGCTCACATTTCCTCCGCAACCGTTAAAGCCAAATGCCTCTTCAATAGATTGTTCGTCCTCATGAACGCAAAAAGTACCATGTCCCCCGCTAACAAACTAAGATTATACAAAGCCATAATCCGCCCAACAATGATTTATGCCTCCCCTGTCTGGGGATATGCACGCCCCAGGGCCATAAATAAACTTCAAGTCATCCAAAACAAAAATCTCCGAGCTATTTTCAGCGCCCCCTATTACGTCACTAACAGGCGACTACATGCAGACGCCAAACTAGACCTCATTAACACTCTTAATCGTAAACATGCCACCAATCTCTACAACAAATCCAAATTCTCAGAAAACCCACTAGTAAATCAACTAGGTCAATACAACCCAGCCGACTTTTTCATACCCCGTCCCAAATCACTCCTGACCACGGACAACTCCTGACCATAACTCACCCCCACACAGACTAATGTATGTTCACAGGTTTAACTTACACAAATTCTCTTCGAAAGTGAATTTATTCACTAGATTTGTGTAATTTTTCGATCAATTTCCACAAGCTTCGATAAATCACCCCCCATAGTATCACTACAATCCCACTAGTCGCCAATTCTGACTAGTTCCAAGTAGAAGCCACTCACTTCGAGGTCATCAATAGAAATTATAATTTCTTTCTTCGAATTAGGGACTCTACTATATCGGCAAACGTAAAAAATTTCTTTTTCTTCACATATCTCATATTCACAGTCACAGCCCAGGTTTCTAACCAGTCAGTCCGCCAAGCGCCAATTCCCAGAGACCCACCGGTCTCTACAACTTCCAATGTCATTAATGTATTCTTTCAGATGAAGGAGAAGGCCGGCCATGCCGGGATGCTCCATCAAATACATATCAGGTAAAGGTAAAGGTTCGCACCGGCAGTTCCGATCTTGCATCCGAACTAACCGCACGTCAATTTTTGCGCTCTTTAATTTTCACGAATTAAGTTCAAAAACTAATTTTTATTACTGTTCTCTAAACGATAATTTAATATAGAAGTGAAAGTGTTAAATCAAGCTCCTTTTTCTATTTAAATTTCGTCGACAAGTGTTTTAAAACACTTAAGTGGCCCTCCCAGTATTTTCCCGGCAAAAAGATCCCGCCATTGTTAAGTGACGTAGCTAGCTACGTCACAAAATTAACATACGGTCGCGCGCTCTTTAGCCCCCGCCCCCTTCAAGACATCAGGCGACGTTTACTGTAGTATACGCAACAAAGGTTAGTGAACTGAACTTGACCTAGATTACTTACAGATTATATTTTTATCGCAACCTAACAAAAATTTTGTCAGTCAACAAATTCCTTTCCTTTTAAATTTTCAAGTTCACCACATTAAAATAAAGGTTGATTCACAACACTAAATTAAAATTCAGATCTAAAAATTAAACTTGCATTCATTAAAATCAGCTGCTTCACAGATATAAACTAATTCAAATTTAATTTTATCAATTTAGATTTCGCAACATAATTTAATTTTAAAAATATTATTTTTATTATTTGAATTACCCGATCACTATGACGACAAACGACGACATGACTAACATCTCTTTTAACGAACTCCTTGCCCTTTTCAAAGAGCAAAAAGCCTCCGCCAGTCGGGCAAATGACATCGCTGACGGATTACGGTCCGAAATCAGTGACATGAACAAAACAATTGCAGAGATGTCCAAAACCATTGCTCTCTTCACCGCGAACTCCATTAATCCCCCCACGATCACTAAAACCACCCCAGTCGCCCCTTCAGGGAAAAGACTAGCCAAGACCCCCCACCCCAACCCCACGACTACCCCCGCCTCTAAAAAAGCGGAAACCAAGCTCAAAGAGCCAAAGAAGCCCGCTCTACCCAAACCCTTGATGGCAACGGCCATCCCGAAATCCCGGCTATCGACTCCAGCAGTCAAGCCCGCGATCATCCCCCGAACATCCCCCCGCATTTCTAAAATACCATCACTGACTCCCGAAGTCCAAGCTTCCACCTCCACCGGTGGAGATACTTTCGTCTTTCCAAAAGACAAAAACACCCTCAAACGGGCCCGCTCCAACTTAAGTAGCGACAGCCAAACCTCTGAACCCGCTACCAAGAACAGGTTCGCCTGTTTGGACGTAGAGGAACCCCCGACCGACACCCAAACCGAGCGCGACGATGACGGTATGGAAGTCAGCGACTCCCAACCCGACACCCAGGGTGCTTCACACCCAGACCGCACCACATACTCCTCCTCCAGCCGAATCCCCCCAATTGTCCTCCGTACAAAGGACAACTGGCCGGCCATCAATAAAATGATTCGTGACCGAAAAATTGACACCACAAAAATCCGCACGCTCGTGGACGGCATCTCAATTCAGCCGGCCACCGAGACAGATTACCGGGCCCTCAGCCGCTTACTCGAGGAAAAATCCCTCCCCTCACACTCTTTCTCTCTCCCTCAGGACAAACCACTAAAAGTGGTCATTCGAGGGCTCCCAATCACTATCACTGCTGCAGAAGTTAAAGAAGACCTTGTAGAACAGGGCTTTGAAATTCAGTCAGTTTTTCAGATGCGCCAAGGTCGCGACAAAAAACCTATGCCATTATACCTTGTCCATCTAACCCACAGCTCAGATGGCAAGAGAATTTTTGACATGACATCGGTCCTGTCCATAAATACCCGCACCGAAACCCCCCCACAAACGTACAGAGGTCGGTCAATGCCACCGTTGCCAACGGTTCGGGCACGCCCAAACCCTCTGCCGCGCCCCACCCAAATGCGTTAAATGCGCAGGGGATCACCTCACTCCGGCTTGTCAAAAAATCCGTGAAGACCCAGCCACCTGCGCTAACTGCACAGGAAACCACCCCGCAAACTACAAAGGTTGCGTTTCGTTCCCTAAGCCCAAGAGGCGAGAACTTTCAGCCCGCGAAGCAGCTTCCCGCTTCGCTGACCGCCCCACTTACAATTACCCCTCCTCCCAAGGCCCCAATCGACCTTCCTATCTGGGAGTCGCTAGTCGGCATGCCCCTCACAGGGAAGCAACTCACGCCACCCCCACGCCCACCACCTCCTACGATGAGACTCCCTCCCGACAAACAAAAGCAATTTTTGAACAACTCCGTAATTTCAATGCCAATGCCGAACTCGTCCGCAATATTGAAATAATCATGAACGCCAAAGCCACTAATATCACACCCGTTAATGTCTAAACCCAGATTCCAACCCACCACTTTGCAGACGGCTTTTTGGAACGCCAACGGCCTTTCAGCCAAACGAAATGAACTTCTCGCGTTCGCGCACGATCACGACCTTGACGTAATCTTGGTCAACGAAACCCACTTCAGAGCTGGCCAACTGGCAAAACTTCCTTGCTATTCACTTTATAGGAATGACCGTGACGGACGCGGCGGCGGAACCGCAATTTACGTAAAATCATCCATCGAACACGTTGCAATACCGACCCCCGACCTAGAGTACCTTGAAGTCACCACGGTGAGCATCCACACCGCACATCACGGTTGGTTGCAAATCTCCTCCGTCTATAATCGCCCTCAGCAACGCATCCTCAAAGAGGACCTAGAAACCCTCCTCGAAGGCCCCGACGCGAAGATCATCGCCGGCGATTTCAATGCTAAACACTCCAACTGGTTGTGTAAACACACAAACCATGTAGGACGTGACCTTCTTTCACTAGCAAACGAGCTGGACTTCGCGATCATCGCTCCTACCTCCCCCACCCACTTTTCTAACGCAGGTACGCCGTCCATTCTGGACATAGCCATTTTCAAAGACGTACAACTCCAATACGACATCTCCACCAGCGAAGAACTAAACTCAGATCACTACCCGGTCCTCCTGACACTTGGACCGCTGTTACCCCCAAAAGGCCCTCCCACGAGAACGACAACAGACTGGACCTCTTTCAAAGACACTCTGTCAAAAAACCTTGGACCAATCCCATTCTTTGAGTCCCCCACTGACCTAGACCAATTCATTGCCAATTTCCAAGACAACATCAAAAAATCCGTTGACGAAACTTCATTTGAAGTCAACACCACGGACGTCAGAGACAAACTCACTCCCTCCCTCAAAGATTTTATCAGAGCCAAAAACCGAGCGAGGAAAGTCGCTCGGCGAACTCGCAACCCTGATGACCAAAGGTCATACAACCGACTCAAAGAGCAAGTAGACGTTAAAGTCAAAGAATTTCATGACAATGAATGGTTAGACACCATTAACTCCCTATCATTTAAAGACATGTCCGCATGGCGCATGGCCGCCGCCCTCCAGGGGAAAAAGAAAGTCACCATCCCAATTCTCTCCCGCCCTGACGGCACTATTGCCCGGAGCGATCTTGAAAAGGCTGAAATCTTCGCCGACAGCCTCCAAGCTCAATGCTCCCCCAACACCACAAGATTAGACCAAGACCATATTAATTCGGTCGAAAATTATGTCACCACCACCTTAAACACCTCCGATGACACACATATCACCCCCGCCTCCCTTCTGGAGGTCACCATTGCCATTAAACGCCTCAAAATGAGGAAAGCCCCAGGTCCCGATGGCATCACCAATACCGCCCTCAAAGAACTCCCCCAAAAAGCCAAAGTTGCCATCACCGGCATAATTAACGCATGTTTTCGACTCAACTACTACCCACAAATATGGAAAACCGCTGACGTAGTGGTAATCCCCAAACCCGGTCAAAATCTCAAACTTCCGAAAAGCTATAGACCAATCAGCCTGCTCCCCTCCATCGGAAAAGTAGTTGAAAAAGTCATTCTCACCCGTCTCCAAGAAGCCATGTTCGATAACAGTATTATTCAAAACGAACAATTCGGCTTCCGTGCTGGACACAGCACGACCCACCAAGCCCTCCGATTAGTTGAGCACGTCACGCAGGCACTCAACAAAAAAGAATTCACCGGCCTAGTGCTACTCGACGTATCGAAAGCTTTCGATAAGGTCTGGCACGAAGGCCTCCTGTTCAAAATGCTTCAATCCAAAATTCAAATTCCACTAGTCCGACTTATTGCCTCCTACCTTCACGACAGAAATCTCCAAGTCAAACTCATGAACACCAGATCCACAAAGCGCCCCATCACCTCCGGGGTCCCCCAGGGATCGATCCTTGCAGCTTCACTGTTTAACATCTTCATGAGCGACATTCCAACCCCCTTAGATCCCGCAACAAAAATTTCACTATATGCAGATGACACTGCAATATACACATCCTCAATCCACCCGGACATAGCCACAACCCGCCTCCAGGAGGCGATCACCGATCTCGGAAGGTGGTACGAAACTTGGCGCATCGAGGTTAACCCGAGCAAAAGTTCCGCGATCATGTTTCGAAATCGTTGCAAGCCTCACAACTCCAGTGTCTGGATGTTTGAGGAGCAAATCCCCTGGAAAACCAAGGTCAAGTACCTTGGCATTACCATGGACCGGCGCCTCAAATGGGACGCTCACATTTCCTCCGCAACCGTTAAAGCCAAATGCCTCTTCAATAGATTGTTCGTCCTCATGAACGCAAAAAGTACCATGTCCCCCGCTAACAAACTAAGATTATACAAAGCCATAATCCGCCCGACAATGATTTATGCCTCACCTGTCTGGGGATATGCACGCCCCAGGGCCATAAATAAACTTCAAGTCATCCAAAACAAAAATCTCCGAGCTATTTTCAGCGCCCCCTATTACGTCACTAACAGGCGACTACATGCAGACGCCAAACTAGACCTCATTAACACTCTTAATCGTAAACATGCCACCAATCTCTACAACAAATCCAAATTCTCAGAAAACTCACTAGTAAATCAACTAGGTCAATACAACCCAGCCGACTTTTTCATTCCCCGTCCCAAATCACTCCTGACCACGGACAACTCCTGACCATAACTCACCCCCACACAGACTAATGTATGTTCACAGGTTTAACTTACACAAATTCTCTTCGAAAGTGAATTTATTCACTAGATTTGTGTAATTTTTCGATCAATTTTCACAATATTCGATAAATCACCCCCCATAGTATCACTATAATCCCACTAGTCGCCAATTCTGACTAGTTCCAAGTAGAAGCCAATCACTTCGAGGTCATCAATAGAAATTAATTCATAATTTCTTTCTTCGAATTAGGGACTCTACTATATCGGCAAACTTAAAAATTTTCTTTTTCTTCTCATATTACATTTTCACAGTCACAGCTGTGATTAATTGGCGACTGTGCAGTTACTCTGACCAGCTGAAAAAAATTTTCTTCAGCTACACACTAAAGAACAGGCTTATTTTAGTCTATAGAAAAAATATCTTGCGAGAAATCTTTAAAAACAACCCCAAAATCGACTTTTTAAAAGTAGGGAAATTAACATCGAATAGGCCGCGCCCCCCAGGCAGACGCTATACAATTCATCAGCGGCGGCTCGTGGGGTAAAATCTTAGGTAGGCCAGCTTGTTAAATACAGAAAAAAACTCCGACGGGGGGGGGGGTATTTTTGAAGTAATATTTAGTAAATAATATATCCTTGAAATATTAAATTAAACTGTTAATTTTTAGTTTTTAATTCTCATTAATTATTAATTGTGAAAAAAATATTTTTATTTGTAAAATAAAATGGTGAAAGATATTATAGTATTCTACTATATTATGTTATTACTATGAGGAGGTCGGATCTCACCTCGTCAATAGCAATTCTTATTACCTTTAATGAATAACGGAATTTCCGTTGTCGAAAAATTATAATATTAAATAAAAATGAATATTGCCACGGCTAACCTTTGCTTAACTTGCATAAGACTCCTTACCTTAAGAGTAGATCTTGTAGAAATTTTCTCCTTATCTTATTCTGTGAATTAATAAATCGAGAATACAAAAATTCCCAAATAATGATCCAAATTTTTAACAAAATGTAATGTATTTTCATAAACAAATCAATTAATAAAGACATAAACAAATTTATCAATGTTTTTAATTATAACTACCCCACAAATTCAATTTTAATATAACGTTATTTACTCGTCGCACTTTTCGAATTTCACCGCGTATCATTCAAGTAAAATTAGTTTTTTATAGTTTGCTTACCAATGTTGGTATCTTCCTGCATTTACTTTCGTTAACAAGTACAGCTTTATTTATGCTTATTATGCTTATTTATGCTTTATTCCTATGACCTCGTGCTATTCGTTTATAGTTGGATCCAAATCCAATTTTCTTTGTTAAGATAATCTTCACGTGTTTAGTTTACACTTTTTCTAATTAATTTTTTATAACTGGTATGTAATTTTTACCTTTAAATTTTTATCTGCACGCCTAATAACGTGACTAACCACTTTTACACTTTTAGGTTCTTCCAATTTGCACTTTTTGCAAATTTTCATTAATTAATTCGGGAGACAAAATTAACACGTCTCCTCGTGTTTAAACGTTTGGAAGAACTCCTTTGTTTTTGTTTTTTTATCCTTGGATACCAGAAATATTACATACTTGATCAAACATCTTCATTTGTAAGTAAAATAAAATCTCGGGTGTGAGGGTTGGGATAATAAAACAACCCTCACACCCGAGATTTTATTTTATTCAGATCCGAGGGGAAGAAAATTTTTTATTCATTTGTAAGTATTTATTTTCATAAATGTCATGTGTCACTTCACTAATATTTATTGTTCTTGTTTTAGGTTAGACACTTGCGACCCGATTGACCAAAATTCGATGTAGTCACTTACGTTTTACCGAGGTTTAACTTTTTGTTCGTACAACGTTATATTAACAACTACTAACTAATATTTTTAAACTAAACAAGTACAATTTTTAAACTTCCTACAAACAATTAATTTTACAATTTTATACTGATCTCATTTGGTTTTTGTTTACATTAAATTTCTAAACTTTTGTATTCCTTTTATTTTTCTTTATACAAAAATGTATTTTTCATAACCGATTTTAATTAAATTTATTTATCATTCTTTTGGCTATGAAGTTTTATGCATGTTTGTGGTTCTTATTAATGAACGATTCAGTAAATTGCCATTGACTTATTGATCTCCGTGGATCATCGCAGTATGTACCTATTTAATTGTAAAATGTGATTATAAAAAATATAATATATTTAATTAATCATCGATAAGAACTCTACGACGACTTTTATGACACGAATTCAAGTTATTAGGTTTTTCTTTACCATTCTGAAGTTATTTTTGATAACTCCTGAAGACAATCCTGGAATAAGTTAAATTCTTTTACAAGAATAGCACATTTGATTTAAACAATTATTATTTACCTACAAACCAACATACTAATAATATATAGTACATAGGAAAATTACATGAACACGCGTAGTAAATACTACAAAGTTTCAAATATTTATTGTACAGTGCAACTAATTTTTGCTATATATCAGTATTTGGCATTAAATAACGCTACGGCAAGACTTGAAGAGTAATAATATCGTAAGTTTATACATTTTAAATGCATATTCGTTTCTTGTAGCGTGGGTAGTAAAACAATTGCGGAAATAAAGATATTACGTGATATTACTTACATGATTTATTTATAAAGTAAATTAATTCTTCTATCCTTACTCTTCGCAAATCTGTCTATGACGTCATTGTAAAATGTTTCTCCATTTAATATTAATTCGTCGAGTATATCTTTATGTATGGATATAAGTCCAAGTGAAGATAGTCGATCTTGTGACATTGTGTTTCGTAAATAAGTTTTTATGCGTTTTAAGCATGAGAAGGTCCTTTCTACCGAAGCGCTCGTTGCTGGAATTGTACATATGAGACTAAATAGTTTGTAACACTCGGGGAGTATTTTGTTAGTTTCATTGTCATTCATTTTTTTAACTAAATCTACCAGGTGTTTTTCGTGAAAATTGTTCTTATGAACCGGAGAAAATATTGTTTCTAATTCTGTTTTTAGCTCACTTTTATTAAAAAACACTTTATATATATCCATTAATGAATCCAATGAACTTTGTGGAAAAGTTTCACTATATTGTACAAATTGTTTTGTGTCACCTAATTGCAAAAATTGAAGTTTGTCGTAATCAGAAAAACGCTGCTCTAATTGAGTAATAATATTGTCTAATATTTCAAAATAACACCTTCTGTATTTAGATGTAACTGCTGCAGAAATATCTTCTTGTCCCTGTAGTTCACTTCGGTTTATTGTTGGTTCAGATTTTGTGATTGTCACAGCATCGTTCATGTATTTTGAAAACGCTGTGTCATTTCTCCAGGCCTTCAAAACTGCGATGCAATGAGATATTGAACTGACACAAAATTGCACATCATTACTTTTTTTCTGCAGTATATTATATAAGAGCTCCGTTTGTTGAAATATGTCATTAAAAAATATTAAATAAAATACAAATTCCAATTCTTGCAGTGTACGTTTGAAACCATGTGCTTGTCTTACTGATTTCGAATTTGAATCGGAACAGTTTATGATTTCTTCGAAGACTTCGATTAATTTGCTTCGTTCTGTTGCGACAGCGGAAATTATTTTTGCGTTAGAATTCCATCTAACTTCACTATTGGTTGGTATGCGCGTGCCGACTATTTTGTTCAAAAAATAGGATCGTTTTGATGATAAATGAAAAAAAGCAGGAATGCCTTGAAGCGTTGAAAAAAAATTTTTCACACTTGTTATTATATTAGTACAACTTTGTTGTAAAACTAAGTTGAGGCGGTGAGCAAAGCAATGAGTAAACAATGCTTGTGGTGCAGATTCTCTCACTAGTTTTTGTAGTCCGTTAAGATGTCCTGCCATAACACTAGCTCCATCATACGTTTGCGCAATTAATTTGTTGTTCAAGTCAAATTTGCCGAGAACGCTAAATAACAAATTACGTAAAGCAACAGCATTTCTGTCTTCAGCCAAGTCGAAAAATCCTAAAAAATATTCTTACACTACACCTTTTATATCCACAAGTCTTACGACTATCGAGCACTGCGATTTTTCGGTAATATCGGTTGTTTCATCAACAAGATAGGCAAAAAATGGTGCTTCATTAATGGCATTTTCAATGAAGCAACTAATTTCCTCTTTTATGCAGTCTATGAGTTCATTTTGAATTGTTTTAGAAATTCCACGAAAGCACTTATTTTGCAGCCAGTGTTTTTTTAATTCTTTATTGTAATTTAACATTACCTCCAAAAGTGCCCTAAAATTTCCAGGGTTTCCTGAATTTGCCGTTTCGTCGTGTCCGCGGCATGCAAGCTCTTGTTTTGCTAATGTGCAAGTTAAAACAATTAGGGTTTTAATAATTTCTCTATTCATTTTAACGTCATCATTGTATCTAATTTTTGACAATTTGGCGTGTTCATTTATCATATCATGAACGGAATAGGCTTGCCTCTGTAATTCTTTGTATGAAAGAAAATTATTTAAATGTTCTCTGCATGTAGAATGCTTCTTTAAAGATGCAGACAAATTTTTTAAATCCGCGTACCCTTGACAAGTCCACACATTTTTTTGTTTGATAATAACAAACATGGCCAACAGAAAAGTCTAATTTTTGTTACACTACCACATAACCAAGGATATACGTTATACCAGGAAACATTAAATGTACGAGTTCGTTTATTGTCCTTTTGTTCTAAACATAATTTTGGGGTAGGTTGTGTACTCACAAGAATATTGCGTCTTTCCACATCCGATCTTTGTGATAATCCTATTTCCAACAAAGAAGCAACTACATCACAATTAATTTCATTTGGACTAGTGGAAGGCACTATTGAATTCATTTTTACAACTACGCAAAGTGAACCTGACAGATAAATGATAAAAATGATACTAAAGCGCATAATAATCCACGGCCTTACCCAGCCTATTATCATATGGTACGTGATTCATACGTTTCAGTATGCGAGTAGATATCGGCTTTCACTGCCTATTGAAAACTCATACAAATAAAAATTACCGACTTTTACTGATGTATTATTTAAATTTTGAATATATATATAATGAAAACAATAAAAAAATAGTAAAAATATAAACTGCATTACATTTAAAAACTTATGACTATAGTTAAAAAATTCAATGAAATAATCCACGGCCTAAAGCATCACAAGTTGCCGAGTAGGCTAGGGGCCACTTGAAAACAACTATACTTTAAAAAAAATTATAGCGCGGTGAATTTTGTTATGTATTTTTGTACTTTTGAGTATAAATAATGAAAACAATCAAAAAATAACAAGAATTAATTGTGTTTAATACTAATATTAAAATATATAAAAATATTATATTCTTGGGTAGGCCTGGCCTAACCTTCCTGGTCGGTAAAACCGCCACTGCAATTCATCAACGTTCCCTTCAAATCGCGTAAAATTTTTTCGCTCCGATTTGAATTTTTCTTTGAAATTCGGATAGGTGGGGGTGTGATTAGTAGATATTAGTAATAAATATTATCAAAAAAATGGAAAATAACCTGTGTATTGCCGAAAAAGTGAAAAAATTAGATTTTTTTTATTTTTAAATTCGATAGGTAGGTTTATCTATCGTCAAAACCTACGCTTTCGGGGCGCCGCTCCGCTCCGCTCCGCGTTGCACCCCTCCAGAGCGGTTTTGACTCTGGTTACTAGGCTAAACATACGAGAAGGCGCCACCCATCAAGAAAACCGGGATAAATTAAACCGGGAGCTTAGAGACCCTTGAAATAGCATTAAAAAGTATAGTTGCGGTATGGGGCAGTAAACTATTACGTTTCACCCCCAAAAAATCGCGTAAAAACAAAAAATAATTGATGTTACATGTAGGAGAGACGAGCTGCATCTGCCGGTGCAAAATTTTCTAAGTGTTAGGGTCATTTATTCTGCACGGACCGTCAACAAAATGAGCGACGCGCGGAATCTCGTTAAATTTTACATGTAAATTTGCTAAGTTCAAAATCGATTATTTCAAAATTTTGATAATAAATTCTCGGTTAATATTTTTACAATTTGCTATATTAACTGTGTTCTTTAGTGTGTAGCTGAAGAAAATTTTGTTTCGAGTGGGGCTACTTATGACACAGTACCCTATTATTATATAGTAAATATTATTAAATTGTGAAATTATTATTTTAATACTTAAATAAACTAAAATTTAAAAATTAACAATTTAAACTAAATAAACAATCAAAATAAAAATATTTTCATTAGCATTCAGCAACAGGTTATTGAGTTTTACAGATATTTTTAATTTGCATGTTTTTTATAATGAAATTATTAATTGAATAAGCAAAGTTTAATCTTACATAATATATTTAATTTAGGTTAAGGTGGATAGGTAAACTTGTACATCTAAATTAATTTTTTTAATAATAATTTTGTGTTAAATTGAAATTAGGAATTAAGTTAAAAACTTCACCCCCAATGCCCAAAGCAAACAATGAACTATGGTTTAGCCTTTAGATTAGTCTGAAGGAGCACCTCTTAAAAAAATTAAAGAGTTGGATTGTCCTGTAAATGCAAACCCAGCAAATTTAAAACGTTTCACGAGCCAAAATAACTCTTTAATGTGCAAATTATTGTTGAGAAAATAAGTAGTTACAAATAATATTACTAAATGCAATACGCTATCAAAATTGCTTATGCTACTTACCTGATTAAATAAACAAGTATGTATTTCCGATTCATCACTACATTCGAAGTGAATCTCTCTATCCTGCGTGCATTTTGCATGTAATAGGATTGACTGATAGGAAGGAAAATCCTCTTCCTTGAATATGTCAGGACAGTTGAATAAAAACTTTTAATTGGGAAGCAAGCTAAAACCAAATCGTCCTATAATCGGGTTTTAATCTGCATTAGTTCATGTGGAATGAAAGAAAAATAAGAAAATCATTGACGTAAAAGTTTGAATTCAATACCTTTGAGGTCGTTGGCAATAGCACGGCATCCAATTCGGCTAAATACATAGTGATTCACAAATTAAGCGCCAAGTACTAGAAATTAGAAAATATCGGAAATCCACAGAAGTGGCTTGTGTGAACTCTGGTTGAGCTACAGAGCGGTAATTCCGGACTGAATTAACGAATCACGTGGAATTTATTAGATTGGTTTCCACTAGGCATCAACACGCTGTGGATTAAACTCTATAAGAAAACCTACCAAAAAAGCCTTACCAAAAAAACCTTTAGCGGAAGAGCCCTAACCAAACAATTACAAAGCGCTATGACTTTGTAATTACAGTATCACGTAATTCTTTCCTCCACTTCCACAACAGAAGCCAGCCATGGAAGAAGAATTCGTAAATCAAATCTCATAGGATTTGTTTAAAAACCGTAAGGAAATCGATGCCCATTACCTTCTGCTAGGCTCGAGATGGCGAACAATGGAAGGTACGGGGATAAGCTTAACTAAGGATTGATCGTTTCAAAATAAAACACCGTATAAAACAATTATACAGATATAATTGCATAAAATAATATTCTGCAATACAACATCGTTGTTATACGAGTATGTATTAATTAAAACACATTTGTAAATATGGTGGCTCACAGAGATTACAGTACAAATTATTATTCACGTAACCAACCAAGACTTCCTAATTCAATAATTGCACTTGTTAATCCATGGAGAGGACAGTTCGTAATAATTCACCTTCGCATTAGTAATTATGACTAATAACTAATCCCGATCGCACAGATAAAATGTAGCAACTATTATTTGCGTTTGCAATGCATATTCGTAGCCTTGAGATACGACCATGCAATTCAGAAAAGCAACCCCAGATATAACGCCTACATCCCTATATGCATTCATTGAATCGGGAAGTATTCATTCTTTATGGAATTTTACATATGGAATACTTCTAGCTCGCACCAATTCTAAACCTTTCGGATCGACGACTGTATTGAAACTTAATAAGCTGGCACGGCACACACCAAGCATTTCGTGTACCATGGCGCTAATGTAAGAAGATGTACAGGGGAAAATTTAAGTTTTTAAGTATACCGAAACTTTTAAGTAACGAAACTTTTCTGATAAAATTCCATTACAAAAGACGCTATAAAAATTTTAAAAAAAATATAGGATCATTTAACTGTGATTCTATATTTTCCAACTTAAGTCTTAAATCTCTTCCTTTCTTTGTTTTTTATATCTTAACAATAAATTAAGAATTGTAGGTGTCAAACGATAATATTTGCAATAAAAACACTCTTCTACAGAAAAATATTTTTTTAAATTTCTTTCTCTTATGTTTTACTTTTTTATTTCTTTTTTAAACATGACGCACCTTTTTCCCATAAATCTGTTTAATTCTACATGTTACTGTTCAATATCGCATCTATTCTCGCATTCAAATTTTCTACCGTACATTTGCTCAATTTTTACATCATACTTTCATTAAACTTTTATGTCTGCTCCATGTCAATTTCTGATATGCTTTTAATTTCTGCAACACTTGCATTTATTTTCTCATTTCCATTTTTTAATCTCAACCATATTTTCGTTCAATTTTTTTCATCATACATTCGTTAATTTCGCTTTCCCATTTTATTTCTTCCACACAACTTGTGTTTATTAGTTTCTAATTTTCATTTCTTATCTCAACCATGCCCTCTTTAATATCTCTTCATGGTTTTCCACATAGTACTTTCCAACCAGATTGCAAATTCGACTGTAATATTTTTATTTTATTATTTCCTAATGCTAAATTACTAAATTTATGCCCACCATCTAACTTTTAGGCTTCGATACAAAGTAGTATAGAAAGAAGCCTTATCATCTGGCTCCGTGCCCGTCTGCCCGTCCATCCGTCCGTCCGCATAATCCAGATTGTTTTTTTAATTAAATTGCTAATGAATTCGTTTCATTATTTTAATTTCAATCACAGCAGTGGCTTGATCTAATCGCTGTTTGAGTTACATCGCGGAATTTCCAAAAATAAAAAAAGAAAGGAAAAGTTTGTTCCTCCTCTAAAAGTAGATCGTACTCTGCAGGGAAGTAAATGGTTATATTTCGAATCAAACGGAAAATTGCAGTTATAGTCTCGGCTTCGTATAGGTAAGGATCGGTAGATAAGGATTGAAGTTCAAGTTATACGATATGTGAACACACAAGTAGGTTTATGAGTCGAGAATGGTATCGCTTTGTCAATGCGTATCTGACGAGTTGAGTCACCATTACATACGGAGTGACAACGAAACCACAGTCACACGATAAGGCAACTGAGTGGTTTATTTTTTTGATGAGCTACCTACGTTCACAACTTGAACGGTTGTAGTTATTCGTCTTTACTTCTGCTAAACACTTCGTTTGTTTTTGCAATGGTTATGTATTCCACTAATATTCAGTTTCAATAAACCAGGACGTCTCTAAACATACTTTATGTATGAATTTTTGTTTATACTAATACTGGTTGTTAATCTATAATCTTTGTAGAAATTGTATTTTCAAGTTCAACCTATACAAATTTCTTATAAAAATTGATGTTTGACATGTGTGATTATTAAGCATTGATATTTGTAATCAGCGTAATAAGACAGAACAACGCATTTTAATTGTTAAAACCCATGTCCACAATGGGGAAAATTTCACCTACACGATTTGCGCATTGCGAAATAATTCGGTGTACATAACCGACCAAGTCGTGCCTAGGTTAAGAAATTTATCGAAAAATTCGATCAAACCGGGTCAGCGTTAGATGTCAAAAGACCAGTGCGTTCTCGTAGTGGTCGGTTACACCGTAGTGGTCAGTTGGTGCAGTGAGTGACATTGTGTAACAATCAATTTTGAAATACCCAGAGGAAGTGGTTTAAGTCTACACGACTTGCGCGCACGGCGAGAGATAAGAAAAAAGAGGTTAAGAGATACTAGTAAAAGTTTTGGGAACTTAAAATTTTAACTAATGAAGTCAATTTCTTTATGATATTATTTTGATACGGAAGTGGTTGTAGTTTGATCAGAATTGTCCGAGTATCTAGTAGTTTTTGTTTGAGAAGGTTTCCTGTAGCAAGGGAAGGCTGGTAGTTTCTTTTAAATTTGTGGACACGACACTTGGCCTTTAAATAGACTTCTACGCTTGAGTATTAGAAAATCCAAAACTCAATGTACTGTTTGATTAATAACACTGTTTGACCAGATATAAACGGCCCGAAACGATGGTTTAATAATTAAAACTTTAAATATACCTACCTATACCCGACTAATAATATCTTATAATTAATTATCTGCGGCTAGCTATTTTTGAGTTTCCGGAGTTGCAGCCCAAAAATAAATAAAAAGGAGCTACAAGTGTTCGTGTTCATTTCAATCTCAATTCGCCATCGATCTCTACAATAGACCTTTCCTACAACTCCACGCAGCGCATTTTAGTAATAGATTTGTATTTGCATGCATACAAGGTCATAAAAAGCATCGTGACTTTTTTGTGTAGATGATAGAAAACCAAGTTGATTGCAATTTTTCAAAAAAGAAATTTTCAGCGATGAAGCTCACTTCTAATTGAATGGCTAAATAAACATAAAAAGTTGGTACTTTTGAGATAATGAAAATCTATGGGTTATTCAGGAACAACTAATGGACTCACAGAAAGTCACTATTTGGTGCGGATTTTGAGCCGGCGACTGATTGAACTGTACTTTTTCGAAACTGATCATGGTGCTACTGTAATTGTTAATGCTGGACGTTATCGGAACATGATAACAAATTATTTTTGGTACCAGTTCGACGACATTGATGTTGAGGACATAATATTATTATGGTTTCAACAAGACGGTGCCACATGCCACACATCGCGGAAAACAATGCAGTTATTGCACACAAAGTTTCTCGGCCATATAATTTCTCATTTCGGCGACTAAAATTGGCCACCAAGATCGCGTGATATCACGCCGTTGAATTTTTTCTTTGGGGTTATGTAAAGCAAACGGTGTATGCCAATTACTCTCAAAAGATTTCAGAGTTAACGGACGAGATTCGACGAGATTTATGCCGAAAGTAATGGAAAATTTCATCAAAAGTGCGGAAGTCTGCAAAGCCGGCCATGGTGGCCATTTGACCAATATCATTTTTCATTTTTAATGCCAATATCTTAACATTATTTTAAAATGAAAATATCAGCAAATTATCATAAACCAATGTGTTTTATTTCAAAACTAAATTGTTATTTCCAATTGAATCAATCTTTATTGTCGAATGTCCTGTTGAATGTGATATTAAATTCACTGGGAAATATTAAATTACAAAATTATATTTTTCATCAATTTCTAAATTTTACTTTTGGTTGAAAAACAATATTTCAATATTTTAAAGTATATTTTGACCTAAAACGCACTTCAAGTAAATTATTACCTATTCAAAATGTTCCATTGAGAATAAAATATTCTTTTAGCCATCTCCTTATTCTAATTAAAGTTGTTTAAAAGCTATTAAAATTCTTGTTGTAACTTATCTATAAAGGAACCTCGATAATAAGCAAATAAGAATAAGTATTTTTTTATTGAATAAAATAGTACGATCAATATGCCAGTAATTCCATTAAAAGAGTTTCTAATGCAAGGTCAATATAATAAACACCTTGTAAGTATGGGCTTCCTTCACATTTATTGGCATGGACGTTTATGCATACTACATATAATTTTTATTTAATATAATTCTATTTCGTGGACGACCTTTAAATCCAAAACCTATGTCATTTCTTACACCAAGCGCATCTACCATTTGTTGGGAAAACATGGTTTGTTTCAATAATAAATTGTGAATTGAAAAGATGTGACGTCCGTTTGAATTGGTATTATTTTTCTATTTTTCGCAGTTCTTGAGTAATACGTAGAAAGAATCTTTTAAGTCAATAATTAATAGTAAATATTAATTCATTTAATTTAAATCCCACTGAAAATTATTCAGTTTGCTTAAAACATTCCATTACAAAGTATAGCGATTTAAACATTATACTTTATTTTCGCGACTTAGCGCTTCTCACACAAGGGAATGTGCTTATCAACGCTTAAAAGTTTCCGTTGCATCTGTCCAGGGTATGTTAAAAAACCGCGAAATGCATTATCACCATTCTTTCGAAGTCAAAATCTAGCGTCAGTTAGTTAGCTTAAGTTTTCAGAAGAAGTAACAACACTTACTTACCATCTGTCTTAAAACCGGGTCACTAGTGAAAAGTTTGTCAATCTAACATTCTTCATCGCTTCGGCGGATGAAAAGGAATCGTTAATAGTTTCGATATTCCGTTGGTTAAAATTGTCTCATAAGTACGCAGACACGTGAATTTTGTTAAGTAATATCCGAAATTGATTAATTAATCACGTTGTGTTCTGATAGTGTCGATTTGTAGTGAACGGTTTAAACTTTCAAAAGAATCGTTAATTTCAACTGGAGGGTAAACATAAACGAAACGTTGTTAAGTAATTGAAGTGGTCGTTTTGCATGAACAGTCCAATGGTAGTTGTTTAACGTAATGTGTAGCAGATTCGCTTACATCTCGCGAAATATTTACATATGTAATTACGCCAACTTAATTTCGTGGCCAAGATTTGTATCGATTTATCGGGTTATTGATATAACCAATTTAAGCTCTTCGGAGGATTTAAAGTTTTGGAACCACAAAGAAATTAAGGGTTAACCACAAAGGAAAGACGCTGGTCACTTCTGCTAAAATTACCCTGGTTACATCGTCACTGAGGTCATCCGCAGTATTTTGGGTGGAAACGCCGTAAGTGTTTTATATTTTTGTTGTTGTTTAAACCTAAGAACCAATTCACGTTTCCCCATCTTTCAGTATTTGTCAAATAGTTCACAGTTATTTGATCGTTAGGCCAACCTAGGCCATATTTAATGCATGTAATTTGGTGTTATTTTCAATTGTAACATAGTTTTAACTCCGAGTTTAAATTTTCTTGATGCACTGACGTCAGAACTTACCTTCAGTAAGAAAAGGCCATACATTCATTCAATCAATAGAATAAGTTAGAAATATTTCCTGTAGAGGGTGTGATTTTGTGTTTAACCTTTTTTTTAATATATGCTTTTATTTAATATATGAAGAAATGAGAGAGGCCTATGTTCAGGAGTGGACGACTAAGGGCTGATGAAGAAGAAGAAGAAGATTTGCTGTTATGTTATTTAAGTTTTAGACAGCTGCTCTGTGAGGCCCCAGTGAAATCAGGTGTAATCGGATTTCATAAGGTTGTAGTAAGTTTTCCCAATTTTTGGCACTTTTACACAGGCAGTGCGTAATTCGAAAACTTAGGGCTTCAAGTAGGTTTGATTCCGTCCCCTGAAGTTAATTACCGCGACAGCCCTAAAATCACGTTTTAACCCACCCCAAACTCCCTGAGTTGAGCCGACGCACTTTTACCTGTCCGGGGTTGTCGTCCCGACGCAGAAGATTATGACTTAAGATTTCGATATTAGTTTTTCAAATTGTGAAATTTTAATTATAAGGAAGTAAATACACAAGGTATAAACAGCAAGAAGATAACATATTAAGGAGACCAAGATTTACTTGGCTGAAAGATGACCGAAACGCGATGAACTCCAGAGGTCCCGCTGAAGGTGATTGGGAAAACTGAAAATCTTGAAGTGAAGAGTGCGAGATACGTTAGCAGGCCCGGATTGGCCCACCGGGAAATCGGGAAGTTCCCGGTAGGCCGTAGGTCTAACGGGGGCCTGTGACTGATTCCTTAAAATTCTTTATTAAAATTGTTAGGTAATTGAAATTCAAAGATAAAAAAATGTCCAACATAATATGGTAAAAAATCCGAATGAACATTGAACAGGTTGCATGGTCTAAGTTTCCTGTAAATTACGTGACTTATCTTATCGCGATTCGCGATAGTCGAATAAGTTTATTTTGTAACTTGATTCTCTTTACGTCTGCGGTCTGGATAAGAAATGCTTTATGTTTACGTGTTTGTGAATCGAAGGAATTTAATGTTTCATCATTTCAATTTTCTTAGCTCATTGGATGTGAAGTGGACGTACAGTAGGTGCTGTGTAGTTAGTGCTAGTACGCCAATTTTATCTTTAGTTAATTGTGTTGGGTTAGTGAAAAGGATAGAAGAGCACGAAAGCAGTAAGCATCATATGGCTTGTGTAGATAAACATCTATTTCGAATCTCAGAGAAACAAAAAACCGTGAAAGACTTCCCGACAAACAAGGAGAAAGGCTTAAACGCATTACGAAAAGAACAAGTACTAAGACGCAGGGAAATAGTTACCCGTATTGTTGAAATTGTTAAGCATATTGGCAAGAGAGGAATCAGTTATCGTGCAACAAATGAAGCTTTATCCAATTTGAATAATGATGAAATTGATCATGGTAATTTTCTTGAGCTCATCAAACTCATGACCAAGTTTGATCCGATTTTACGGTCTCACGTAGACGAAAGCATAGCACAAAGGAAAGAAAATCCAAATGCAAAAGGACGTAGAAATATGATCAGTTTCTTGTAAAAAACCACTGTAAATTATATTTTTGAGATAATTAGCGATTTAATCAAGCAAGAAATTGCTAAAACAGTTAAAATAGCCCAGATGTTTTCTGTTCAACTAGACACAACGCAAGATATAAGTGTAATCGATCAGTGTTCTCTCGTTCTACGATATATGAAGAATGGTGTTGTTACAGAAAGTTTACTATCGGTGATCTCGTGTACTCAGTCTACTGGTGAGGCAATGTATAAGTTATTCAAACAAGAAATTCAAAAGTTTGGAATAAATGTAAAATCGTGTATTGGAAGTTCAACGGATGGAGCAGTAAATATGCAAGGAAAGTATAAAGGATTTCAAACTTTACTTGAATAAGGAGGTCCCTGAACAATCTCATGTGTGGTGCCATGCTCATGTCTTGAATCTCGTCATAGGTGAAGTGAGTGAACTAGTTCCAGCAGCGAGCACTCTTTTAGGACTTGTTAACAAATGTGCTAGTTTTCTGAGAGAATCTTACAAGACGATGGATGTTTGGCGACAACAGAAGACTGGAAAGAGAAGATTGAATCTTATTGGAAAAACCAGATGGTGGGCCAAAGACAAAGCTTTGAGAACAATATTCAATATGGAAAAGGAAAAGTCGGAAAATTCTATGTTTATAGCGTTGCTATCTACATTTTCAGAAATTGAGAAATCTACAGAATTTGATTCAACACACAGATTTGAAGCACGATCTTTGAAGGAATCTCTGTGTAAATATGAAACGATAATGACCGCCTTTCTCTTTTTACGTATTTTTGAATTTACGACACCGTTATCAAATTACTTGCAACAGGGAGGATTGGATTTGTTTAAGGCGCATTCTATGATTTCGGCCACAGTTAGAAGTTTAAAAAAAATTGATCGAGACTTTGAAGGCCTGCAAGATAAAGTTGACTCTTTTGTACAATGGGCCAGAGACAAAATTAATGAAAAAGATTTGGAAATCGATATTTAAATTAAGTTACCTGAAGTAAGGAGAAAAAAAACTATGAAAATGTTTGACGAGCTGACGGATGACGATCCTGTGACTGGTTGCGAACAACTGTTATAGGATAAATGTGTACAACGCAACATTTGACACTATAATAAACGCTTTTCAGGAAAGGTTCAAAGAACAAGAGAACCTATACGTTGAGTTCGCAGCACTAGACCCAAAAAATTATAATCAAGAGATATCTACGGATTTTGTAAGGTTGTGTCGAGTTTTAAAAAATTTTATAACGATATTAGTTCGCAATCCTTAATATCAGAATTGAAGGACTTCAAAACAAAATGGCCTATGCTGAAATTGAATATTGAAGAAGCTCGCTTGGGTTTCGACCTATTGTCCCAAGATCAATACCCAGACACAGAGAAAGAATTCGAAGATGAAGACAGTCAGAATAACCAATGTTCTGTATCGAAATCGCGTCGTTGCCGCAATTGTATAAGATGTGTAAATGACGTTTATCTTTGCACTTGGCTTACAAGTACATACTAACTCTATCCGTAACACAAGTAGAATGCGAGAGAAATTTTTCTAAGATCAAAATCATAAAAACTCGATTACGATCAAGCCTTTTTCAGGATCATTTAGATCAGCTCATGATTATGGCCACCGAAAAGGCTTTATTATCGGATATTAGTAATGAGGTAGTCATCGATCAACTCTCGTGCAAAAGCAACCTTCTTGCAAACTTGCTTCGGTTTTAAATTTTTAATTTTAGATGTTTTAGTTGTAAGTGATTATCGTATACTGTGTATTGTTAATTATGATAAATAACCTATTTAAAAAATACTTTTCATTTAAACCTTGTTGACCTTGAAATGTCTTAAATTTTGGCCTACGGCGCATTTTAATATTTCATACGTGACGGGGGCCGGTGGCAGGCTGCGAATCCCAGTAAATAATTTGCTTCCAATCCGGCACTGTACGTTAGAATAATTACAAACAATTTTTGCAATAGTTTTTAAATAGACAGACATAACCTATCACGATCTAGCATACGTTAACATAATATAATAGCATTCTGGTAGAAGTCGCTGATGGACAAACTCTCATTTCTCACAGTCAAACATTCCGACTCCTTAAGCTGCTCGTAAGAGCATTTCCACAAGAAGAAAAGTTTATAAAACGTCTGTAAATTGCGTTCCGCAACAGGTAAAGCACAAAATCGACGAAATGGTATACTAGTCATACAATTTTTATTTCAATGAATGCTTTCTAATCATGCTTTCGGTATCGTTTTCAGTATAGTAACAATAGCAGATACGATACTGATTCTTTTAGTAATATCGTAAGATATCTGAAGAAGTGCATTAGCCATAAATTCTCAAAATTTGAAAGAAGTGATATTGGTTCAAGCTATTTTTCGCTTTTGATTTCCATAAAATGTATTTTTGAAGTGCTTAGAATTTCGTTATAGACCTGAACATAAGTCTATAGTTCCGATATTAACACAAAAATAAAACCTATGAAAATTAAATAAGTTTTTATTAACATATTGAAAAGTTTTACAAAAATACATAAAATACATAAAACAAGTAAACTGCAATAGGTGGGCTAATACTTGCGTCTGGTGAAGTACCTACTTTGATTTATTTAAAGAAGCTTTGAAATAACTACAAAATTAAATAAATTTTGTACCTACCGAAGTTCTAAAACTGAGGAGTTGAAAATACTTACAATTATAGATTGTATAGGTATGGTAATTATTTTATAGTATTGATCGATTTTTTCATATCGGATACTGAAGAGTATTACAATTTACTGAAGTGTTTGTTTTGTGTTGAATATAACATATTTTTTACTTTGTTAATTGATTGCTTAAGTCGTGATTGCTATTTTAAATATTATTATAATATAATAATATAAATATTATTTTTTCTGTAAAATATATTATATTTATTAATATCAAGTCTTTTTTTTTGGATAATAATGGTATTTTGTGATTAATTTAAAAGTGTTCTTTATTTAGTAGACATAAGGGTACGTTTATGTTGGAGCTGCGATAAACGATAAGAACGACGATACTAGCGAAGCTAAGAAAATAAATGTCATTATTTTATATGCAGGTGTTTATATCAACGCAACGCTACAATATAAACAACTGCATATAAAATAATGACATTTATTTTCTTAGCTTCGCTAGTATCGTCGCTCTTATCGTTTATCGCAGCTGCAACATAAACGTACCCTAAGTCTATTGTGTGTAAAATCTGCGTATAACCCCTTCGCTCTTGACTTTCATAATGTTTGTTATTTAATTATTGCAATAAGATTTATACATTATGTTGAAGAATACTATAGATTTAAATTTGAATCCTACACAAAACAGCATTTTTTTCGATAGGAATTCACATTAACATTATGGACTAATTTTTTATGATTTCAGCAGCTATTAATTATTGTCTATTTGGGTTTCATCATTGCTTATATGACACAATCTCTAAATTATCAATTTAGCATCTACTGTAGCTTAATAACTATATTCATCATAAGTTGTGGTAAATTAGTAAATTACTATTTATCTTTTTTACTACATGGCCAAAACGTTGTTTTATAGTAGAAACACAACAACAAATTTTTGGTTTTTATTGAATTAATTAAATTAAAACATGATTTTAACAAAACATAAAACTTTATAATTCAACAATCTCTAAGTAGGTATTGCTTTGAGGAAAAACGTTCTTACGGTACAGCAGTAAAGTCTAGTCTTTGGAATGTTAAGATGATAATAAATTGTATTAATATGGTGCACTTACAATTAAAATTATTAAATTTAATTACGATTTATTTGATATGTAAAAAATCTGCAAACGTACATAGATGTTTAATGTTGTATCACAGGGTTTTTGTGTTAATAATTTATTATTTATTAGGTAATGGTACCTTCCTAATAGATACTATACAAGCTACATTGTGCTTAGGTAACTAATAATTCATAATTTTTATATTATTATTTATAATGATAGATACATTTAATTTATTAATCACATTTTGGGTAAATAGTTAATTATCAACATTGCAATAATTGGTATGTTAATGACTAACATTACAAAAACATAATCAATATTTAAATACTATTAATCATTTTTATTAACGCTCATTTTCTTTAAAATGTGTACATCATTTGGTTGCTCATAATGGCAGTGAACTATAGGGCTCAATATAGAAAACTGTCGTTACGAAGTACATTTTACTAAAAACTAACAGCTCGCTACCATTTATAGGTATTCTATAAAAATCTGCGGAAAAACAGTTTTTTATAAAATATATTATCTTACTAATTTTTTTTCTGTATTATACAATTAACACTAACAATTGAGGTTTTGCAAAATCGTTCAAGTATCATTCTTACAGCATAACAATAACTTACAAATTAGAACATAAGCTGTAATTATTGTCCATTATAATATTGACTTGTAGTAAGAAATGCAAAAAATGTGACATTATACAAATATTTTAGATACCTAACAATTATTGCCGTTCTAATTTATTATTATTAATCTACAATAATATCAATTTATTAATATTAAAATCTAATTTAAATATAAATTACGATAAATGTAAATCACCTTTAAGAATGCGTGTAAAAGTCTTTTTAAACTGCTGATTTGCAAGCGCGTAACAAAATGGATTTAAAGGACTATTCGCGTAGCAAAGGAAGTAAGAGAACATAAATAAATGTTCATTCGTACAAGGCGGTTCTGCACAAAACCCTTCTACGAGTGCTAGTATATGGTAAGGAGTCCAGCATACAACAAATGCTCCCAATATAAACGATATTGTGCGCAAAGCCTTTCTTGCCCGATTTTCCGATTTTGATTTTTGCCTTCCAAGTGCCCCAAAAGGCCCCTCTATTGTTTTTTGTTTTTTACTTTTTAATTTTTTTCCTAAATTTTTCACGAAACTTCTTTTAACTTTTGAATTTTCGGCATTGCACGAAACAGCGGTTTTATTATTTTCGTGAGGTATTTCAGAAATTATACTAGGCGCAGTACACGTTTGATTATTAGATATACCACAAATTTGAGTTTCATCTTCTGTAGAGCAATCAGGTGTGTGGAATGTCGGTTGATTCACAATACTTGTAACTGGTTTTTCTGATGCGATGGTAACTTCTGTACTTAGCTTCTTCGATGGCGGGACATTTTGAGAAGATGCCCTCAGCAGTGCAGTCTGAAGCAAGGATGTATTGGTTACAGTATTTACAGTATGTATAGGTGATTCATAGGCTATACTTGATGGAGGTGAACTTTCACAAACAGGTGAGGGTACATTTACAGAACTTTCATCCATATAACGAAGGTCGGCGCCATCAAGTCCTACTAAGACATCATAAGTGACTTGTGATTTAACTTGCAAACTACGTGGCCGATCAGATACGGAGGTAACATTACTAGGCAGTGAAGATTTATTTAATGCTATAGGATTGTGCAATACAGGTGGGCTACCTTGAAATTGTACAGGAGGAGGAATTATAGTTTGAGATTTTTGAGATAAACTTGGCGAAATTGGATGCTCTACGGGTTTTTTAATTGGTGTATCATCGCTATTAACATTTTCGGATTGTAAGGGTAGTAATTTTTCACCTACCCCACTATGACTTACTTCCAATGAATTTTGCTCTACGATTTTAGGCAAAATACAACAATCGTCATCGCTATTTGATTTTTGCGGATTTAGCGGCCTCGGCGCTCCTGGAGTTGTTTTTTGAGTTGACGGAATTCCACCATTAACACGATTGCTGCCGTCGAACGCGTAAAGCGGTACGCTACTTTGTATTAAAATTCCTACCATAGAAGAACGTTTCCTAGTTAAATTTTCTTGATTTTGAAAATGCTGTTGTTGGCTTGGAGCGGTGCTATCTTCATCTGATTCGAAAGCTGGACTACTTGATCGTTCAGATTTATCAATGTCTGCAACAAGCTGCGTGGTAGGAAGGCTTAAGTTACGACGATCGGAACTTTTGTAATCTGCCGTTGTAGTTGTTATAGTAGCACCACTACCTCTATGCAGATTTGTTTTTTGACTTGAATTAGAGTCACCCGATCCAACTCCTTGATTATAATCTACCACTGGTAGCCCCAAATGAGTTGGGGCGCTAGTTTGTACATTTGGAAACGCTACACTAGATATTATAGGCGGCTTATCCTGACTTAATAAAGTACTTTGTGTTTTTGATAAACCAATTCCGGCAGCACGACCTGCCATACCTGACATAGCACCGGCACTTAGAGCTACCATAGACTGCATTTTGCGTTGCTTTGCTTCACTTTTTCTTTGCATGTCGTATGCCGTTTTATATATTCCACCGTATAAAATAAATAATACAATGAGTGTAGTCCAATAATATCCAATAATTAAAGCAGTGTTAAATACGGGATCCTTTAAAAATTGTACAGTGCATTGGCCTGGTAATAAATCACGATAACCTACGAAGTGTTCCCAACCGAATATACTAATAAAAAACAGAAGGGCTGGTATAATCCAAGTTATAGTAACCATCCAAACTACTTTATCTTTTGTTCTCCAACCTCTATACTTTGCTGCAATTTTTACTGAACAAAATCTATCAATTGTTATAAGTAATACTGTGTATTGTGATACCAAGCATACTGTATAATCAACCGATAGCCAAAGATCGCATAAGAGTGGTCCTAAATCCCAATATCCCATAAGAACATAAACGGTATAAAATGGCATGGAAACTGTCCCTATAACAGAAATTTTGTATTATTTATTTTTTTATCAAATATATAAAATATAAAATTACCTATAAGCATATCGGTCGCCGCTAAGGAAGCAATAAAATAATTACTAGGTTGACGAATACTGCGATCAACGATAAAAGCGAGAAGCACTAAAACATTTCCAGCAACGGTTAAAATTATACATATTCCAAGACACACTGCTATAAATATTGTTTGCCATAGTTCAAATGGTGGTAAAACAGAAACAATGGTAGGTTCTGAAAAGGTGGTGTTATATGATTGTGTACTGTTTTCGTATTTTATCCAGTCTGTTATCGAGGAAGAATCATTTCCTAAGATGTTTAGAGGATCTGGATCCCAGGAGCGAAATGATGTAGTAGAATTAAAAGCTTGAGTGCATTCTGTAAATGATAATAATCCTTGGTATACGGTTTTGCAGAATCGTTCCTTTTGTTTTTGTAATTTCCTAAAACAAATATAGAGAATTATTTTTCAGAAATATAAAACCGAGGTAATAGAAAAAATATAAAAAAATGTTAATATAGAAAACAATAGCAGCTTATTATCGTTCTCGCATTATGTGTGTATACCTATTATAAAAATATCTTATCCTAGATTCCCATTTGTATTTTAGAAGACAAATAATGTGTACCTACATGCTTCCTAATACGTATATGTATTTCCCATTCGTAGGGAAAGTTTCAATTCATATACAAACAATAAGCTTTTTATTCCCACTTTGTATGCCTTTTGGATTATGGGATTTTTCAATGGATGATAATATAAAGTATCTAGTTCAAGTGGATAATCAAATAAAATTGCAACATTATTATTATAATGTAATAGATAAAATGCATTATTATGTTTTGAAGTTATTAATTTATTGTGCATAGATACAAAACATTTAATAAAAACAAGCTATTGCGATTGTTTGTTTAAATTTGCATTTTTAATGATAAAATCCGTTATGTAATGAAAGAAAGATGGAAGTCGACAGGGATGTAATTTTCAAGAGCTAAGGGACCATTTAGTTATCAGTGTAGTCACGGTAGTAACCGTTTAAACTGCCTACGTTTACTCACACCAAAATGACAAACTGAAAATGTCTATAAAGTTTTTCAAACCCATTTAACAAACTTTAAAAATCACTTAGTATGTAAATAGCAAAACGTTTATTATGTAAGATCAGTAAGCAGCGCTGTAGTAAGTAAGCAAACGTAATGAAAAAAAGTAATAAATAGGGTAATAATTATAAAATGAAATAGGAATTAACGAAGGCATTTAATTTTTTTAAATTTTAATTAACTTTACGCAAACATAAATAATCGAATAAAAACATCTGAGAAATAATTTGTTTTCGATTTAAAGTTTTTATTTAAAAATGCAATTTTAAGCTATAAATTTGCTTACAATTTTCTCCTAGGTGGTATAAAAAATGGTGATATTGGATGCTTACCCGAACTTTCCCTAGGGGTCTTTGACTGATCAAGAAAAAGTCGACATTGACTGATGAACAGGAAAGTTGATAAGTTGGTAATATATACTAAACTTTTATAGATTAATTCCCGGTTGTCAAAAGATTGCATTTCATGTTTATTGTTTTAATGTAATATTTGCTTTATAATATCCCATTTAATTATCTACAAAGCAAATTAAATACTCAAGAATCTAACGAGAGTTCTCATTAATCTTCTTTTTATATAGTAGTTAGTTTTTGTATTTATACCATTTTACATATTATTAAAAGAGTTGATTTAAGCAGACAGGGCCGGCTCAAGGTGTAATCTGTCTGCTAAATATTTTTCACCCTAATACACTATTACATACTATGCAATAATTACTGTATAACCATGTATAACTATTAGTAAAAAATAAAAATTGATTAAGTTAATTATTATTATAAGCTAAAAGTTATATAGTGTGTTCAGGATTATGTAAACGATAAGAGGTAGATAATCATTGAAATGGAAGGAAATGCTCCATATATAAATTGATATAAAGGTAATCTTTAAAAACATTACAGTTTTTATTAGTTTTCAGTCATGATAATCTTTTCCAGTCGTATAATAGTGTCATTCTGAACATTACCGTTTTCTTTTTTGAGTGTTTTGAAAAAACCTCAAGTGTAACGTCCAGTTCTGAAGCACATATTAATTTATAGAGTATACAGCGAGTTGCAAAATTAGCTTTTAATTACTTCCGGATTTTTTTAACCGGAGTCGAACCTAGTATTTTCACATTAGCAATCGAGCGTTTTACCACTGATCTACCAGCCCGCTTGCATTGTACTAAAATTTTTAGTACAGGCAGGAACGTTACCAACGCCACTTTAGCAGTGGTTCTACTCCTACAGAGTTCACCCAAGATATTGGACGAGGTGAATTAAAACTAGGAAATTCTATTCTGTTCTAGTAAATTCTGAATAAAAAAAGTGAATAAAAACTAAAAGAGTATAAGCTTAAGCTTATTTGATCTAACCACTAGGCCAATGACCGCCTCTATACTGAACTATTTCTAACTATTAAGGAAGTCCGAGTACTTACGTGATACTGAAAGGTTCACTTAGCAAAGAGTATAAGCTTATGTAGCTTAGAAATAGTTCAGTATAGGGACAGTCATTGTCCTAGTGGTTAGAGCAATTAACTACAGTACAACTTAGATAATCCGGATACACTTTAATCCGGTCACTTCAATAATCCGGCGCCTGCTATTATTCGGACATTTTATAATTTTTACCACTGCAATCTGGACAAACTCCTACTTGCAGCTTCTACCTTAATGTAATTCATCAGTAATAATATAACACCAATCAATGATATCATTAAACGTGTATTACACATTTTTACCGCCTTTTATTCTATCAGTTTTTTTTATTACAAATGGAATATTGCACACTGTGTTGATACTTTTTAAAATTTACTGTTTAAATTTTTTAAATTTAATAAATAGCAACCACCAAGTTGCTGAAAATTGGAATATTCCTAAATCAACTATCAGATATTGGACAGAATGTAGGTATTTCAACCGTTTCAAAAACTTCTAAATCCATGATGTGAATTTTGGATTTCATTTTAGACATAAGAAAGGCCATATATTAAACAAAACATCCACAAATTGTGAAAGCTTCGTACACTTTGTTCTTGAAAGAGCGCTGTAATCATGTAAAAATTTCAAATTTTACGCACTTTGTCATTTTATTTATAAACAGATAATTGGAATAGACGATTTCTCAGCAAGTTCTGGTTGGATAGACAAGTTTAAATTACGGTGTTGAATTCGTTACATAAAAATCTGTGAAGAGCGAATTTCCATCAATGTGAACGCTTTAAAACCATTTAAAGAAACATTCTACGCTATTGTATAGGAAATGGGATTAAGTCGTAAACAAGTTTATAATACTGATGAATCGGCGGTTTTATGAGAGTTTTACCTGGAACGACTTGGGTGCATGAAAAGGAAAAATCAGCTCCAGGACGAAAAATTTCAAAATAAGGCTGTGTTATTTGGAACACATAAGCTAGCTCTTTTAGTTCTTGGGAAAGCCTAACATCTCGTTATTTTCTTCCTGGTGAACTTGTGCTCATTGTGAAAATAATAGTTATTTATGTATCAAGGGCACAATCAATAGATTATAGCACCGAGGGTAATTTAAAGCCCGACGCGTTAGCGGATGGCTTTAAATTGCCCGAGGGCTATAATCTGATTGTGCCCGTGGTACATACAACGTTTTATTTCATTTTGGTACTTGGTACTTGAATTGTCAAAATTGAAGAATTAAGTATTTTGAGAAAAAATATCATGTCATTTTGTTTGTGCTATGAATTTTTGGTGTGCCATGGTTCCTATGGCGAGAAACTTGGAGGGGCGAGAATTAATTTTTTTATTTAGCAATAACTCGAAAACGGCACTAGATATCGAAAAACTGAGCAAAAAATTCTCCCCCCTCGCAAGTTACCCCTCCGTGAATTGTCGGTAGGAAGGCATATGCAAAATTTCAGATCGATCGCGCAAAAAACACAGAGTCTGGACTAACTCTTTTGTTTTGATATTGTTGTCATTGCTTAGCAACTTTATAGGCCATAGGGCTATAAAAGCCATATTATGCACCATTTCCGTGCTAAAAAACAAGGTTATGATACCAAAATGAAATAAAGTATAATATAATAATATACGCATCGTTTTTATTCAATAAAAAGGTACTAAAAAAATACCTCGATAACTCGATAATTATCGAAGTTGTACTGTACTATAACTTAAAGGAAGTTTTTGTGAATGCCTTTCATATAAAATACATTCCCAAATGAATTTAAAAACCACAATTATAAAGTTGCAAATCCAGAATATGGCCCAAGTATAGTATATTTCACTTTAAATGGAATTAAAAAAAGTCATAGCATCAAATTACGTTGATATAAAAACGTACAAACTATGCGACGAAATATAATATAGAGATAAGATAACGTATATAACAAGATAACGAATGCATTGCTAAAGGCACGTATTCAGGAAATTGTAAAACTTTTAAATTGAAAGAATAAAATACAAGAACTCAAAATAAAATAGTATAGCACAAAGTGTACCGAACTCCTACACTGTATAGCAATTACTGTGCACCTGTCTTATCGCAATAATTTGCATAGTTTTACAATGGTTGTACGTTCTTATATGAAAGTGATATGATTCTATGACTTTTTTTAATTCCAATTAAAGTTAAATATACTATACTAAAATTTATTTATAACCAAGGTATCGCAAGAAGAGGTAAGTATTATTGAAGAAAACTTTAAGGAATATCCACATTTCAAACGATGCCTTGTTGTACATTGCTATGTGATAATTTGTTTGATGTAAATTACCTATATTTAATTTTAAATAAATTGAATTAATATTTTTTTGGATTAACTACTAACGCTAAAGGCACTGGTTCAAATCCGTCAAGACCCTAATTTTCTTTTGAACTTTCCTTGTTTCTATAACCGCCTCCGTGCTTCGGAGGGTACGTAAAGTTGGCGGTCCCTGATTTGACCTGATCTACTGTATCAAACAGGACAATAAAATTACTAGGGTAATTTTACGAGCCCGAGCGGGCGAGTAACGGCTGCGGTCGAACTGCCACTGTTGTAGTGAGTAGTCTGGTGGTGTGAAATAAACGGGAGTGTTAAAATGGGCCCACAATAGAATGGCCTGAATGCATTCAAATTTATACTTGCCTCCCTTAAAAAAATCCAAAATAGTTCAGTACCATTTAGTTAAAATAAGAACTAGGAAAAATTAAAACTATGATTTTTGATGACCATGTTTTTGTTGGCTGACCTAGGTAAGAGAAATCTTGGACACGTAATATCGCGTGGAGACATTAATGTAAACATACTTTGTACAAATAGGGAACAGTTATTAGTAATGGATCTTTTTGAATTGATTTGTATGGTTAGTGATTTATCGGAGCTTGAATTCTAATGTGAGGTTGTTAATCTTCATCGTTCCGATCATTTGACCTTGGAATTTTCCTGGAATATGGTAAAGGAGCGCTATAGCGAGGACAGCAAGACCAAATATACGATTATATTGAATCTGAACGAGCTGAAGTATCGCCTGTCTATGTGTCGCATGTGCGATTGTTGTCTGTCGTGGACGATAGTGCTGCGTTTGATGAATTTTTGAGGAATTATTTCACTTCGATGTTTCATGTCTAATGAAGAGAGGCGATGTTGTGGGCATCTGAAAAATCCTCTAATTTTTTTAATTTTAACGATTTCAACAATTTTCTTCCTTGATTTTCTCTACCAAAATTCATTAACTTGAATAATTTCCAAATTCTTCATTTAATTGTATGTCGTCCCCAAATTCCAATTTTCATCAAAATTACGTTTTTCCAATTTTCAAATACGTATCCACGTCCCAACTTGGACGAAAACCTCACTCTTTGATGGACAAAACCAAAACCTTTTTAAAATACGTCCTTCTATTCTCGTGGACGGAACTCGACTCTCCTCCTCTTTACTGGTCACCCAAAAACTCTTTTTCATCCGCGCACTCGCTTTAAATTCACCAATGCTTTAAACAATCCCCTACACTTTTAACAAATAAACTTCAATTTGATTTAATGTTAAAACTTAAATCATGAACTTCTTCTTCTTCTTCGCGTGCCTATCCGTTACCGGATGTTGGCGACCTCTCTCCTATGTATGTGTTGTGCATTTGTAGTACTATCACACACATAGGGGACCTACTTGTTTAACGCGGGCTCCGAACCGCGGGAAGTGTATACACTTCATCTCCAGAGAGGCTGTTCTAAGCATATTACACCTCGGTGGTTTGCCATTGCCTTCCGAGGGGAGACGATCAGAATAAAGTTTTTACTGAGCCCGGAGTCGAACCGGGCATTCCGCATTAGCAGCAATGCACTTAACTGCTTAATCTGATCACCGTCTCCTCATGAATCATGTCTCATCCATGAACTTACTATACCAAAATAATCAATTCATCCTTTGTCCCCTATACAATCTTTAATCATCCTTCCTTTCGCACAAGTAGTTACATTCTTTTTATTATTTTTCAGTAAATGAAGCAAAGCAGTCCATTAATGAAGTATCTAGAAATTTCAGGTGCAAGTTCTTATCCATAACTTATGGCATTACACAGTAAAAAATTTCTTCGTGTAAAAATTGTAGTGTTGATGGTAAATTAATTCGTGTGAAATTTTAGAGTAAAATTTAACACTATTCGTTATTTTAACTAACATATACTCTAAAACAAGTAAATTGCAACTATACGCTAAAATAAACTCGACATCAGGTAAATTTTACACATATTACATTAAATTATAATACTTTGTAACGGTCTTCCTACGTAAAAATAATATTGCTGATGGTAAAAATTCATTATGCTATAATTATAAAAGCTTATCAGCATAATCTAAGATATGACGTGGGCATGACCGTTGGTATAAGCGCGTAGTTTCATTTATTCTTTGGTTTCATTATGCGTCTATCCGTCTATAAAGGCAGCCACAGACCATCGGCTTTGTTCGACGTACTTGTTCGACTGCTTTGTTCGACGAGCAAGTCTGTGGGTGTGTGGCAGTAACTCCGTCGTACTTGTTCGCCAACAAGAACGACGGATTTGTTCGATGCCTTTGTTCGACGAAAAGTCAGTCAGTGTGTGGGGTAAACGTACTTGTTCGACAGACTTGTTCGTCGAACAAGTACGACAACAAGTACGTTAATCTGTGGCTGCCTTAAGTATTCCATGGTATTCCAGTTGTGTAGTGATAATAGTTTTATTTGCTCAAGTGACTTATTTTTTTTTAAATTCAATTAAAACTTTCCAAAATAATGTTTATTTCGGTAAAACATATACATACAAAAAAGATGCTTAAATTTGAATCAACTTTTACGTACCGAGAATTGGAAATTTTGGGTAAGTAACCTTGAAATTAATATCTAAGTATTAGTTGGTATTTATGCATAATAATTTAAAGTAACGTTTTTAGTATTGCATATTTTTGATTGATTTTTCAATACTATTGAGTTACATCGAAGTACAATAAAACTTACATTTTATAATAATAATTATATATTATCTCGTGGCGAACAAAAGATTCGAATATTTTAATGTGGTTTATTTCATTTTACTAGTTGGTATACTAGTGATGTTGGTCAATCCCATAGATAAGTGATCCACGGTCAATATTTGTTCTACACGTGTTGAAGAAAATTTTGCATATTATAGCAAATTAATGCCAAGTTTTAAAATTTTAATACTTGTACGACGATTAGCAGCATTTTTTATAGCGATCGTGTGTATACCAAGGGTTATTTATATTGCTAGGTATAATGTTTCAAATCTTAGTCATTGCCGATGTTAAAAATTTGAGGTTATCATTTGCGAAAAAAATTTTACAAGGTAAAAACATATAAATTTTATATTGGAAATAATAAACAGTTATTATATTTTTGATCATTTTTTCGCGGTGTGTATTAATATTTGTATTTAAAATTTTTGTATGTACCTATTTTATGATTACATTGGTACGAATTGCAATTTTTTTGGAAACCATAATTATCTTATTTGTGGTACTGTTAATAAAACCAACTTAATTGTGTACGAGAGATTGATTTATTTATTCATTTCCAAAGACAATCAGAAAAATGCAATAATCCGAACATATTATTACATAAATTATTATTATAATGCGGATGATCGATGTTGCACCTTTTATTAAATGGAAAATAATTTTAGTCAAGAAGAAGTTCCCCGAATTGGGAGACAAGATTTTTTTTGCCGATCCAACTGGTACAATACTGGAGGAAGATACACTTATTGATTTTATAAATGATTATTCATCGGAAGGTACTCTTGAAATCCTTGTTGCTACACTCCGTACTGAAACCAGTAAGTAACTATTATTCTTAGTACTTCGTGTTCAACGATTGTATTTTTTTTTAGACCATTGCATGTTATCATCGATGGACACTGTTTCATTCAATGAATTCATAGTAACTGTGGATTCTCCTGGTACATCGTCTGATTCTCATTCATGTGATTCGGATTCAGATTCGGATTCAAAACCTGCCCTTCACACAGATTTACTTGCTCCCAAGGTTAGTTTATAATATTTACAAACATTTATTAAATTGGAAGATTTGTAGAAATGGGAAGAAATAATTAGACGAAAAGGCGGTGAAAATATTATTGACTGTTACAAAAAGGCAGGCTACCTTTCCAATTCCGAAAGAATGACTCTTGTTAAAATAACAGTGGGAAGTTTAGTTGAGAGATACGGACTGAAAGTGCCAGAATTTGCCAAGCGCAATTTGGGGGAAGCTATCATATCTATTTTTCCAAATCTCAGGGATCCTCTAGGAAAATTTGGTTATGTTAGTATCTATAAACATGCATGAGTTATTCTGCAGGTGTAATCCATTTTTTACACATTATTTATTATAGGAAGCATTCTATTCGTGCCGCAACGGCGGTGAAGGATACATTTCTTGGCGTCTTCGTGGCACGTAATAGGAGTGTAGGTTATAGAAAATTATTCGTCAAAAAGTTGTCATAAAGTGCTGCTACCTAGCTAAAATGTTAACAACTTTATTTACAGTAAAGTTGGTTTGAAAAAAAGCTATATTATGAAGATTACCTAAATTTACCTGACATACCATTAAGTCCTAAAGATGCATAAAGCCATTAATAAAAGGTATTACAATCTTTGAAGGTTGAAATTTTCTTTTCTATTTACCAAATTTTAGATTCATAGGTTTAATAATAATTAAAGTTATTTGCAAAAATTTATTAATATGAAAATTATACAACAAAATAAATTCTGGAAAATATCTAATTTTTCATGTACTTATTATTGGTTTTTTAAAATATTAAGTTTTCTTGTTGCACTTTGTTTATCTTTCTTCTCAATCTGTATTTTACATGTACGGAACAGTTTCGTTCGCAGTAAACGGTTTATTAAAAAAATTTTATGTTCTTCACACTTCTTGTCAGTGATCCACTTTTTAATTGTATCATTGTTCACGATTTTTTGAAATATGGAATCTTTAATACCCCTGGTGTAAAATATTTTATTAATAGGACTTGTTGTATATGCCTAGACATATGCTGATAATTTGAATGAAAGCAGTGCTGCGTCTTTTTAAAAATTGTATTTTAGTTTCATCTACGCCGTAATCCCTAGACAAAATCAACATTTCATTCTTATCAACTAAATCAGTGTTACCTTTTTGAAGTTCTTCTACACAATATTTACACCCAAACTTTTTAATACAGGATTGAGCTAAATAACCTGCAAAGTAGGTCACTGAGCATGCTTCATAGTTTTCCTTTATGCTACAGTCCTCATCGGAGGATGATGATGTTGATTCCATTTCCACTTCAAAGATATCAGTAAAATCGGAAATAGTTTCTGATACCACAGGCAAATCTCCAGAGAACTCGATTTTTTCTTCCAAATTAATTAATTTATCTTCATCGTTCTCGCAATTTGAAGTTGTGCATTCTTTCTCCAGACACGATGAAATAATTCCTTGTAGAGATAACCTAAATTGCTTTGCAGAAGGATTGGGATTATATCCGTTTCTATGGCGTATTTGGGAAAACAAATTTTCAATTGGATCTTGACAAAGCCTATTTGTTAAAAGAAACTTGTGATCTTCTTTTATCGCGTTCCATAAAGAAATATAATTCCCTTAATTGTTTGTAGAAATCCGTTAAAACAAAACGGAGTGTTTTTTGGAACCTTCCAAGTTCGAATCCAAACCAAACATTCTTCTAAATATTTTAGGGATTCCTCATTTTTTAAACAAATGGCGCCTTTCAATTTATTTGCTTCGTACAACACTTTGGAATTTAAACAATCAAATAGGTTATTCATTTTTAACAAAAAACTTGCAGTATTTAAAGCAGTATCGCTTTTCAGATCCCCAGTTGCTACGGCAGTTACAATCCCCGCGTAAAACGTTTTACTAAACACTTGGGTGGCCAATTTCACACTCATTTTTTGAAAATTATTTGGACTCACGTGGGCTTCGGTTATTCTTAAACTATTATTATTATATTGTAACTTTTATTGTTTCATTTACTTATATACCTATAATTGTGACGTCACAATTTTGAACCTCCCCCGACCCCTAACGCCACAAAGGTCGGACCCCCCCCCCCCCCCCAGGAGCGTGACGTAATTTATGGACGACCCCAAAGCGTATTCCATAGGAGGAATCCTGGAAATCTTTGCAAGTCGTTGGAATTCCTTCAAATATTTTGCAAAGTAAATCCTTGGAATTCTTTAGAAATCTTCGGTGTTCTTTGTAAATCTTTCAAATTCTTTGGAAAGCATTGGAATTCCTTGGAAATATTTGAAAATCATTGGATATCAGCGTACACGTAAATCTTTGAAATTTTGTTTTCCGAGTTTTGTATACTTAAATATTTATTTATTTTGTTTTTAATTCGTTGAAAATCACGGGGAATTTTTCGCAAATCACTAGGAATTCCTTAGAAATCGTTGAAATCTTGCAATACCTTAAAAATCTCTGGAATGCCTACTAAATTGTTGAAAACTTTTTAAAACATTTGTAAATTCTTGGAGTTTCTTGCAAATCTTTAATAATCCTTAGAATTCATTGAAAATCGTTGGAATTACGAATTCTAAACTAAAATGTTCAAAACAAATAGGAGAGAGTGATCAAAAAGAAACTTTCTTGAAAACCGTGCTATTTTATTACGAATTTTTTGAAAATAAAAATATTTGAAAATGCCTATATCTTGCAAACGAAACAGCAAACGAAAGTAAAAATAAATTTTAAGTGGGATCTTAGCAAACAGTATTGTTAAAATCATAAAGGAATGTTTTTGTTAAAAGAAACCCTTGTTATAATCTACATAAACCCCCAATAAAGGATTTATTACCTGCTCTAAGTAAGTACATATCTAAGTTTGAAACCATTATAACAGATGTACATGGCTAGTTAGTAATAACTTTGTACGCTGCGTGGCGATTAGGTGATTTAAAGCACCATCTGGCGTACAAAGTTCTCCAACTTATAACCAAATTTAACATTGCGTGCAACATCTATAAGTATATAAAATCAATGGTGATGCCCAACTTCAGCAAAACGCAACTGTTACAACAGCAGTTGAAAAATCTGCTGATGTAATTGATGCACTTTGTTTTTTAAAAAATATTAGTACTGATACGGACCCAGACGCTATTAGGAGTAGGATGTTATTAACTTTGCCTTACAGGAGATCTTTGGGAATTAATGTCTTAAAAGAATTCCCAAGATTTCTTGATAATTCGTGGCTTGTAAGTTTTATTGTCTTCATTTATCTGAATTTATATATTGAAAAATAAAATACTATTTTAGATTGAAGAAGATTTTAAGCAGTTGTATCCAACTGAAATAAACTTTGAAGAAGTTTTTTCGAAAGACGTAGAAAAAATAATTCAGATTTATTCTAGTACTGTGAAATATCCACAGCTGGAAATCATATCAGGAAATGAAAGTGCATCATCAGGTATGCGAATTTATCACTGCTATCTACTATGGATTTATTAATAATTAATTTTAGATTGGAATCCAGCAACAAAGGCCCTCTTTGCATTAATGCAAATGGTGCCTCCTATTGCAAGTAAAAAGAATAGATGCAAAAATAACGTTAAATTGGAAGATCGATTAATTACATTTAAACCTGTAAGTTATTTTACTATACTTCTAACATTTATTTTATGAATTCTTACATCTTTTTTTATGATTAGCTGAACACGACAATTTTAGAAATTATATCAGCAAGCAAAAATCGTCAACCATTTATAGTAGCGGGGGGATTAACTAAATCCACAATCTGTCAATACAATTTAATTATTGACCAGTCTAGTATTAGCTGCGCTTCTCCATGTTCAGTTTTAACAGCATTTGCACTTCTGTTTAAGGCACATTTTGCTTTTGGGATTCAATATGATGAGCAATTAGATCATTTTTATAAATTTATTCAAAGTTTTTATTTTAATATAGACAGTGAAAAAATTTTGTTTACATCAAAAATGATAGAATTACGTACTAGACTGCTCAATAATTAAGTTGCCTAAGTTAATATTGAGTGTATTTTGTTAAATTTATAGTAATTATTTTTAAATTCAATTTTAACGTTCACTATAATACTTATTCCATAATGCTTATTTGTTTTCTTTGTTCAGTTAAATTAAATAGTGTTGCGGATACTGTTAAACATTTAAGGGCATCTCATTCACTTTTTGATAATCCTAAACTAAATTTAAAATGCTGTTTTAGAAATTGTTTTAATACATACAATACTTTTAGTGGTTTTCGCAAGCATTCCTTAAAACATACAATGCATGTAGGAAATTTAAATTCTGAATCATTTATCATCAATTCTAATAATGCTAGTAATCAACAACCAGATACTACTTCTTTTAATAATGCTATGTTGCCACCGTTTTGTTTTAATGAAGTAAATAATGTTGACGAAGAAGATTCAATTCAAAACAAACCTCTGGAACTTGCAGATACATTTCAAATATTTTTTTCTCAATTTTTATGTATTCCTTTTACAAATCCACAAATGCAGACTATTTTTAACTCGGTTGATGAACTTTTAGAAAATATTTTTATTAATTTGCTTTCTCTTTGTGGTAGTGAAGAAAATTCAAACACAAATGATTTCTATAACTTAATTAAACAAGAATTGCAAAAATACAATTCAATCTACAAGAGGAATAAGATAATAAATTCATTTCAATATGTTAAACCCAAAGACGTAGTACTCAGTATGAGACCAGAAAATGTTTTGGACAGAACTCTAAATCAATATGTTGAAAAAAATCTTCCATGTTCGTTTCAATACGTCCCTATTTTAGATACCTTAAAATTGCTTTTAAAAGAAAACTCTGACGTAATTTTGACAAAGTATCCAAGTGATCCGAAAATGATAACTGTAGGCTCATATTTGCAAAATAATCAACTTTTTCAAACTAAAAAATATTTTTTACAGTTGCAACTATATTATGATGACTTTGAAACTACAAATCCATTGGGTAGCAAAACTGGTAGTAACAAGATGGGGGCAATTTATTTCTCTTTAAAAAATATTTCAAATTATTTCAATGCTCATTTAAAAAATATTCATTTGGTGGCTTTGTTTTTTACGTCAGATTTAAAAAACAATTTTTCTTTAGATACTGTCGACTTAAACTCTATATTAAAACCTGTAGTTCAAGATATTTCAAGTTTGGAAACAGATGGTATTGTAATAGAAGGTTTAGATGAGCCTGTATATGGGACTCTAGTGTCACTCTCTCATGATAATTTAGGTGGTAATGCGTTAAACGGAATGGTGGAATCTTTTCAAGCAAATTATGATTGCCGTATAGTATGTTTAACGCATAAATCTGACATTCAAAATTTATTTCGGACACGGAGGCCATTATCAGAAATTTTGAACTTACGGAATCGCATTACCCTTTTGCAAGTAAAGAAAGCAATTATTTTGGTATTAAATCGAAAAGTATTTTAAATGAACTCAAATTTTTTAAATTATTTGATTCCAGTTCTGTAGATATTATGCACGATGTTTTAGAAGGTTGTGTTCCACTTGAAATTAAACTGTTTATTACGAGTATTATAGAGTTTAAACTCATAAGTTTACATGATTTAAATGATAGAATTAAAATGTACCATTACGGAGATTTAGATCAGACTATTAAACCTAGCCCAATAGTTTTGGATAAAGTAGGAAGTTCGGTTGGACAAAGGGCTATGCAATCGTGGTGTTTGATAAGATATTTGCCATTGATAATAGACGATTTGCAATTAAATAACGAATTGAAACTTAAATTAGATGTCATTTTATTATTATTAAAAATTATGGAAATAATTTTTTCCCCCCGAATTTCAGAAGAAATGGTCGGGTCTTTAGAAAATCTAGTCGAACAACATCATAAAGTATTTAAAAAAGCATTCAATCATAATTTAATTCCAAAAATGCATTTTATGGTGCATTATGGACGAGTTATACGTACTATGGGACCTTTAATTAATTTGTGGTGCATGAGATATGAAGGCAAACATTCGGTGTTTAAAAATTTTGTAGCAAAGTACAGAAATTTTAAAAATTTAGCAAAAACTTTGGCCACAAAATTTCAAGAAAGTACAATTTTCGAAAATTATTTTGAAGTTCAATTGCTCACTGGGCCATCAAGTACATGCAAATTAATTGATTTCACTTATTACGATTTAATTTTAAAAGAAATTGAAGATTTTCCGGAACAAACTCTGATACAAATATGTAAATGGATTAAATTAGGTTATCGGTATAAAATAAATTATTTCATATGCTCAGGTAGAACTTTGAATTCTACTTTACCTCAGTTTGAAAAAATTAAAGAAATATTTTTATTTGGAGAACATCCGTATTTTGTAACTGAAAAGTGGGTAACTGTTGAATTTTGTCACCAGTTTAATGCGTATAGATTGTTACCTAGTCTTGAAGAAAACATAATTGACTTAAAATTGTTAATATACAAAGAATCATACAATTTACATCAAGGACATTCTGCACCTGATTACTATTTAGTTCCCAAGTACAGTTTTTGCTTTTAATATAACTTGTTCCCATCGTCATTGTTTTCTTAATTTCGTTTAGTACAATTATAAAGTAATATTACGGAATTCACTTAATCCTTATCAATTAGAGGTAACAATTTTAATTTAAATTAAACGCATTCACATTAAACATGAAAAATTATATCGGTCAAATAGTCGCTATTGGCGGCCTTGCAGACTTTCGCTGTTTTGATAAAAGTTCCCATTATTTTGCTGTATATGTCCTGTGGTAGTTCATAAATAAAGCGTAGAATCTATAGTACTTTCACTCTTGAATAATTGGGGGGGGGGATTGATATACTCCTTTTGCTTCATATAATCACAAAGAAAAAATCCAACGGCTTGATATCACACAATCTTGACGGCCAATTTTGGCCGCCGAAACTAGACATTATTACGCGGCCGGGAAATCTGTGTGCAATAACCGCATCACTTTCCGTGCTGTATAGTATGTGGCACCGTCTTTCAACAAGACGTCCACATGCCACAGGCACCGTCTTTAAACAAGACGTCCAAATGACCACATGCCACACAGCGCGGGAAACGATGCAGTTCTTGCGCACAAAAAGTTTCCCAGTCACTCTTGATCTCTAGTTTCGGCGGCCAAAATTGACAACCAAGATCAAGAGCGAAAGTCTGCAACCGGCCATTTCACTGATATCATTTTTAATGTTAAAAAGAATCTATAGTACTTTCACTCTGGAATAATTTGGTATTGGATTGAGTATATCAATCCCCCGGATTGTTATACTCCTTTTGCTTCATATAATCACAAAAAAAATCCAATGGGTTGATATCACACAATCTTGACGGCCAATTTTGGCCGCCGAAACTAGACATTATTACGCGGCCGGGAAATCTGTGTGCAATAACCGCATCACTTTCCGTGCTGTATAGTATGTGGCACCGTCTTTCAACAAGACGTCCACATGCCACAGGCACCGTCTTTAAACAAGACGTCCAAATGACCACATGCCACACAGCGCGGGAAACGATGCAGTTCTTGCGCACAAAAAGTTTCCCAGTCACTCTTGATCTCTAGTTTCGGCGCCCAAAATTGACAACCAAGATCAAGAGCGAAAGTCTGCAACCGGCTATTTCACTGATATCATTTTTAATATTAAAAAGTTTAAATATTATCAATGGCAAGTAGTTTTTTAGACATAAAATTTGCTTAGCCTTCTGCCCTATCCGATTTTCTAGTTTTATCATTTATTAAAATTCACAATGTGTGAAAATTTTATACTAATGCTTGAATTTGAAACCCTTATGTGTTTAACAGTCGCACAGTTTTTAATTTAATAAAATGATTATTATTTTACAATTTTTATTATTAGTACTAATTATATAACTATTATTATAAGTAATGGTGCATTATATATATATTTTATATTATTTTAATAGTCATAAGCTTCTCAATTTAGTAAAATAATTATTATATTAGAATTTATTTTGGTATTACTCGTAATTATTATTTAAGTGTATTTTATTTTTAATATTTCTTATACTTATATATACTTTATTTTTCTAAGTTCTATATTATCTGTATTTTATGATTTTTTAAATGTATATAATTATAATTATTTTAGTTCATTATTGATGTCAATAAATATAAAAATTTCTAATAACTAATGTTTTATTTTCTATTAAGGTTACGGTTGTACTTCTTCGCTTATTTTATTAATCTATAGTATTTTTTTTATCCTAGGAATGTTGTAAATTTTACATCTAAATAGAGAAACCTTCCAAAAAAGTTGGTTTTCTCTATTTAGTGTATATTTCAACTCGATATTTATCTAAAATACACTTGCAACGGTGTAAATAAAGTCTCTATTTAGTGTACATTTTTACTCTATATTTATCTAAAATACACTCGCAACGGTGTAAAGAAAGTCTCTATTTAGTGTACATTTTTACTCTATATTTATCTAAAATACACTCGCAACGGTGTAAAGAAAGTCTCTATTTAGTGTACATTTTTACTCTATATTTATCTAAAATACACTCGCAACGGTGTAAATAAAGTCTCTATTTAGTGTACATTTTTACTCTATATTTATCTAAAATACACTCGCAACGGTGTAAAGAAAGTCTCTATTTAGTGTACATTTTTACTCTATATTTATCTAAAATACACTCGCAACGGTGTAAAGAAAGTCTCTATTTAGTGTACATTTTTACTCTATATTTATCTAAAATACACTCACAACGGTGTAAAGAAAGTCTCTATTTAGTGTACATTTTTACTCTATATTTATCTAAAATACACTCGCAACGGTGTAAATAAAGTCTCTATTTAGTGTACATTTTTACTCTATATTTATCTACAATATACTCGAAATACGGTTAAAATTTTTACCAATTCTAGTGAACTAATTTACACTGTACATTATTAAAACTGTTAGTGTAAAAATGTACACTATATGTGGTGGACTTGTATGAACCATTTGTAGTGTGAAATAGAGTTCAATATTAACACTATATTTTTTACTGTGTAGAAGTGATAATCGCGACCTGAGCATTTTATCCAAAAGATACCCAACCATGCCAGAGCTGGGTCAAAATCACCAAGGTGGAAAATTCCAAATTCAGTTTTATGATAAAAATACTTAGCAGCTATTATTTTGACAATTAACTTAAATGATCACTAAACTTGTGTATAAACAATAGTTATGTAGAGCAAGCATATAATTAATTACTTTTCTTGTAATACACTGAAAGAAAAACATAGTTGAAAGTGTTATTATTATAGCATTTGTCGCTATCTAAATAGTGGAAATCGAGATAGTGCATTTTTATGATTTGAAATGCTATGGTAAATAACAAAACCTGAAAGTGTTGTTGAACAGTTTTTCTGTCATTCTTTGCTTACCCATTAGCAGGATATGCTATTTGTTTTTACTGATAAAGGGCAGCGTTTGTTAATTGAATAGCTAAAAATGCTATTCAGATATAGCTGAAATAATTATAAAATAGTAGAAAAAAAGAAATGCAATGCATGAATATTCCGATGGAAAATAGCAGTATATCCTATTTGAAATAAGAACCAGTGCTACACGATATACTATATTTCATAAAAATATGTGCAAATATTGTAAAAGAATATTGCAATTTTTAATAACAAAATAATTAGGCATTCGCATTTCTGTAGCAGTAAATGAAATGTAAACTAGCTGAAAGTCAAATAATATTCAGTTTTAGTTGCATTTTGTATATAGCAGATATTCATATTCAATACTGCCATTGTTGTTGCTGAAATATATTGAAAAATAATATAAATGATACCTATGGGAAAAATAATAATCAAATAATTTACATAATTTTATTTTTATATCAAAAATTATACAATTATAATTCAATAACAAATTTTGTCGATTTAAAATTGACCAAAGAATACGTTTTACAAAAATCCCGGTAGGTACTTTACTTACAACATATTAGTAGACAAATATTATCACATGTTATCATGTATCATCTTACCTATAACGCATCTAAAAAAAGTTGCGACGTCAACGAAAGAACGAAGAAATGTAACCGTTTTATTTAATTATCAGCCCATGACTTCTGAAATCATAAGTAAAATACGTAACAGTCAAAGTTCCATCAAAATCGGATAGAATTTAATTTTAAACGATTTAAATGATTTACAATAACACAGTTTAAAAATTTATTTTATTGAGAGCACACGCGAACTTTCTTAAATGGCGACTTAGCTTTAATGAAAATTGAATTTAATATTAGCCAAGTTACTATTAGCAGTTGAATTCAAATATGATATCTATTTATTTAAACTGTATTCACAAAATAATAGTAAAAACATTAATAATATTTACCTTTGAATATTTCTATTAAATTTTGAAGATTCCATTCTTTCAAAATATTCTGTACAAATTCATCAGCCATTGGTAGCACAATTTAACGCTCTTGTGTATACAGCACAATAATATATAAAATCCCACATAAGACTAACTGCGTTGTAATCACGTTGTAATGTTCTGCTCACTTTTACAAAAAGTGCTTATTAAGCATTAAAATATAGTAATTCTTACTATTTAAATAACTATTTCTGCTTAAATACTAACAAAGAAAGGTATATAAAAAATATAAACTCTTCTATGGATAATATCCGAATTTGTTAAGACGTACAGCACGCGTAGGCATATATTATTTTAAATACAGCTATATTGGATAAAAATAATACAAAAACAAAATAGCAATTATTAGTATTTTTGATTGCTGTTTAAATAACTATGACTGTTATCACAGATTGTGTATTGAAAAAATGATAGACAGGAGTTTTAGGTATTTTTAAGCAGTCATTTGAAATAATATACAAAGCTATTTTTTACAGTAATTTCTAATAAATATTAGGAAAATTTCCTATAATTCCAAGCGTGTGTAGCCCATATTAGCTCTGCCATTGTTTATAGCACTTTCGGCACCAGCTAGTTTTTTCAGTGTATGAGTTTTAAAGAGAGCCAACACTGAAAACAGTCATTTCGAGAACGTTTTTGTAAGGTTTATTGATAAAATTAAACAATAATTTAAATATTTCTTATTTAGCGTATAAAATAGCATAGATGTGCAGTTAATAATATGAAATAAAAAACTTAAGGAATTTCACATATAAAAACGTTTGGAAGTAAAATACCACCATGAACGAAACTATGTTACTATTTCTATGTATTAAATTATCTAAATATGAAAATATCGCAAACTTACATATAAATGAATTAACTGTAGGTACAGAGAATCCAACTTTTTTAAATATTAACTATGATTTTTTTCAAAATACCTAAAATTGTATGCGTTTTCGGTGATTTTAATTATGTTCCCGGAAATGATGAGATGTTCTCGAAATGACGATATAGATAACAATTAAGGTTATATTGAAATCATGAGCGACAATGACTTTAGAAGTTATTTTTATTGATTTATATAAATCTAAATTAAATTTTGAAACAAAAGCAAGTTTACTTAATCATATTAATTAAACTTAAGAATAAATATAAAAGGAACAAACATTAAGATTTTTCGAAAATATCAATATCAGTATGGAAGTAATAATACTCTCGATTATTTTCTTTTTTTGGTAATGGTGTAGGAATAATACTAATTATTTGCTCAAATTCAATATATGATACATCATTTAATTCTACTTTAAATTTTTTGGCACTATTACGAACTGATCTCAAAAAAATTACTAGGATTTCTCCATCGTCTTTATCAACACATGTCTGACAGGTGGCTATACATATCTGTAATAGATATTTTTCTTTTTAGTGGGTACAGTAATTAATAAAAATGTCCCAGGGGATATTAAATTTGGGTGTACGTTTTCCTTGTCTTAGCCGTAAGATGAACCAGCTTCAACACCAATGAATTTTTGCTCAGTCTGCTGACGAACTGAAATTGCCATTACATCATCTTCATCTGATGAAGATGAGTTATAAATGGTTTTGCAAATGCTGTGTCTCTTCTTAAATTTCATCAAATCTTCCAAATCATTCGTATCCATGGTCTCTTTCGGATCAGGAGAATCTCTTAAAGGTGTATAATGAACATCATTCATTGATTCGTTCAAGTTCACGTATAAACTACTAGATAACGTAGACGAGAACGTACCGTCATGTCCGGGAACGTTCCCGAAATGACCGTTCCCGAAATGACTTTTTCAAATAAACGCGCCCTTTTTCTGAAGACAGCCATCTAGACATCATAACCGGCATAGTTTATGTAAAATATTTGAGGTTATTTTATACATTTTATACGCTAAAACGTATTTTTTCAATATTCCTAGTTAATAAAGTCGTTCCCGGTATGACGAACTATTGATGTACGCTCTGTAAATAATAAATCGAAAGATACTTACCACTTATTTAAAATTCTTTTGGCGAAAAACACTAATGACAACCACTTTATTAATATTTTCCACTACAACTGCGCCCCCTAGTACCTAAAGGCGCCTTCAACAACCAAGATTTTCGGGTAGTGAAAACTGCGTTCACTGAAATGATGCTTACTTTGTGGGACAAAATATTTTAATATATTATATCTTTTATTATTTTTTTATTTTTGCAAAAATGCTTACAAAAACTTCATATTAGATACATTTTAAGGCTAGTAAGTAATGAAAACTTTTAAATTTATTTTATTTTATAGGAATTTTCGGTGTTCGTTTCTAAGAATTGCTAATTGGGACGCGTTCTCGAAATGACTTTTTGTACTTATTTTTTAAAATAATATTGAAAATATTTTACTCTTTAAGTATATTGTATGATGTACAGTTAAAGTGAATACATTCAAAATATTTACTAATGCTAATTTGTTCTAAAAGTATGTGAATTTAGTCATTTTTTACTGGCGAAGCTAACTTTCCACCTTGGTGATTTTGACCCAGCTACTCTAATGGGAAAGAAACCATGACAGTATATCGTCGCCTCAGAACCAGAGTATTCTATCTCCATTTTTTTGATAAATTGAGTTATTTATGCCATTTTATTCTATGTTCATTTCTCTACAGCATAATGCAATAAAAATTGCCAAAATGTGTATTATAACTTTTTCAATTGAAATTATGTCAAAATATCCTAATGAAGAGTAATGCAATAGAGAAACTTTAAACAGCTGTACTGTAAAATTTATAAAAATGGAGATAGAATACTCTGATTCTGACGCGACGATATGTTACTGTTAAAGTACTTATTTGGCTAGTTTGTAAACTAGCTGGCTGGTACAAAACTATCCAATCGCTTGGTTAATTTAGTAGAAAACAAAATTTCTACTAAAATAGCTGTAAATCTAAGAAATTTTTAGTTTATTTATTTATTACATAATAAAAGTTCATAAAAAACAATTTATAAAAAAACATTAAAAAAATAAAAAAATTAATAAAAGTTAGTTTATTTTCTCGGGTTAGAGTATAAACATAACAGCCAATATTTTTGGTTAGTTTATAAACTATCCAGCTTCCGTGGGTATACGCTAATTTTTGGGTTAGAATTTTTATTTTCTATTAAAATAGAAACCTAACCTAAAATTAGCGTATTAGGCATTCCACATCACGTGATATTTTAAGAATTCCATATGGACGCCTGATGGCAGATGTCAAACATTGTTGTGTTTATATGGATTTATAAGTGTTTTTTCGTTTTTTTTCTTCGTATATTTAAGTTATTTCTACTAATTTATATAATTAAATTCAAAACTTTGCCAAAATAAGACAAATATTTTTGGCAAAAATGTAAACAAACAACTGACGTTTAACTGACTTTGCCATCAGGTAGCCATTTTAAGATCATTTAACATGAGGTTGGAATGCATAATACTAAATTTGCTTAGTTTATACGAGTATATTAGCCAACGTATGTATTGGTAATTATGTATTATCAGAATAACGTTTTTATATTAGCCAGTTGAAACTAGATAGTTTATAAAGTAAATAAAGTAAAAAATGGTTGATATATTATTTACTCGAATAAATTCAGGTAAGTAAACTAGCCAACATATTTAGATAGTTTATAAAGTAACCAAATTTGTAGCTATTTTAGTGGAAATTTTGTTTTTTACTAAGATAACCAAGCAATTGGTTAGTTTATATACTAGCCAGTTTTAATGATGTTCTTAATCGGGGTATGCACGTTGTAATATACTACGTGTTGGCTCTTAAGAAAAGAAAAACTAAAGTAAATAAACTAAACGTAACCAGTAAGTAAATAAATTGCATTTTCCGCACTATAAATTGTAAGTTCAGATTTTTAAATGTTAAAGGATTTAATACACTTTCTCTCAGGATTAAAAAAATGCTTATTGAGGATACTTTTCAACTTTATTATATCACACATAGTCATAGTCATGTCAAAGTATCATAAAAGATTAAAAAGCCATAAAAAAATGATTAAAATCATCAAAAGCATTGAAAATCATACTGTTCATGTAGTATGTACTTGTAGAGCACTTTTAAAATAAATTGCAACCTGAAAAAGACTGAAAAACCAGTAGCGAATACCCTAAAATTTCCACAAAAAACATAAAACCGTAAAAGTGACTGTCAAACTGTCCAATGTCATCTATCGATAGATAGCTTTTTTTAACTTCTTTTTACACTTATACGTTTGGTTATTAGATGTTGTAAGAGATTTAAGGATGTTTGTTCAAGTTTATTTTAAGTATTTCACTAGTACTACATGCATGATGGGTTTTTCAAGGATTTTAATACTTTTTATGACACTTGGACATGATTACGACTCAATAAAGTCGAAACGCGTCAACAATAACTATTAAAAGTTCATCAAATAATTAATTATTTAATATGTAAGTCTTTAAAATTTACTAGCATGCCCATGAAATGTTTAAAAATTTAAAAACAACTACTACTTTATTTAAGTAGAAAAATTTGAGATTTTTTGATTGAAAATGTTATTGGTTTAATAAGTTTCTTTAATAATATTTAAACCTTCTAAATTAAGTATTTTATATTTAAATATATGTTTTAGAATATGACGTAGTAATTCAATTACAAATAATACGTATTTAAAATTGTTCTTTACAATATGGCTGAATTTTTGCAATTCTGTAAAGAAATATTATCCAATAAGAACTATCCATCTTGTTGAAAATTATCATAAAACTTATAGATTTACAAAAGAAAATGTGAAATTTTTTATTTGAACTGTAGTGTCGCGTCGTTCGCAGTTTTTTTTGCTATGAATTTCATTAAAAGCTTTAAAGTTATTATCTTCCTTAATTTTAAGAATCTGTGATTTTTTAAAATTTACCTGATGTTGTCCTCCGCAAGATTAACTTATGAATTTTGATATTTTATGTAGGAGAACATGGGTAACTGAGCGATGAGGGTAACAGTGAGACATTTGAAATATTTTCTATTCTAATTCACTCACACAAATGACACCCGATTATAATAATACCTTTGGTTACTGTGTAATATTTTATTGTTTAAAAGTTGATTTTTTTATAATTAATTTCGATTTCGTGTATTTGATTTTTGTGTGATAGAGTACATTTGGTGGACGATATCAGTTTCAGTGATTTCGTTATCTACAAATTGCCGGCGGCCACGTTTGGTCATTTTTACATTTTGCTTTTGTTATCCACTAATTTTGACTCTATTCTAATATTTTTGAATTTATGTGTTTTTATTATTTTGCTATCTACTCGGGATTATTTTCTGGTAGTTTCTCTACTTTTTTTTGCTAGCGAAGTTGACCGTTGGGGTTTTCATTGAGCATTCATCTAGAACAATTCACGACTCTAGCACACCGCTACAAAGAGTTAGTTGACCGAACACTAGGGCTCCTCGCGTAAAAATAAGTAGGAAGTATTTTCTACGTGAGCGTAGTGATCTAGGCTGTCTTCCCATTAGAGACAGGGTGATCATCTTACGTTTCAATATTCTGACGAAAGAATTACTTAGAAGTAGAAGAGAATTTCATAGAACGTTGTATAAGATCTATAGATAACAAAAAAAGGAGCATCTTGAACTCAGCACCTTGTATTGTATTTACTTTTTTTGATAAATAAATTGTAAAAAATAATTTATTGCTACCAAAAATTAATAAATTAATGATTAATTAATAATGAAGTGTACGCCACAACTACATTTAATAATGTATGCATGTGGTAGTGTTCCACTCATTACCAAATTGAATAGAGAACCATATACAATCATATAGATAATAATATGCTACTGGAATGTATAGGTAAAAAATTGTATTTGCTTTTATTTTGATTAAAAAAAAAGGAATATATTATGGCTAATAATATCCTATCTTAGGGGCTTAGAAAACAAAATGTCTCATTGTTACCCACGCTCATCTACCGTCGAAAGAATCATCTTCGTCTGATGAATAAATATTATAGAAATCGTACTAAATTTCATTTATACAAAGTGTTCCATGAAGAAATATTAGTTAGTAGCGCGGCCGCCACTAACCGTCAGATCGGTTCTGAGAAATTCAGTAGCAATGGTTCTCTCCACGGGATCGTAAAAATTTCAATAATATTAAATGAAATTCCAAGTGCTCAACTGATTGAAAATTCTATGAGACTGGATCGGGAATAAACGCCATAAACGTATAACCTTTGGGATATCCTAGGAGGTCAGGAAGTAGAGAAACTGTGGGACGAGATGTCTTTAATACAATACGTGCCAATCCGACGCAGTCGACACAGAAGCGCTCAGTGGAACTAAACCTGCTAAAAACTTCTTTTAGAGCGGGTTCAATAATTGTCAAGATTTAATCAAACTTTTTCAAAATGGTTTACGATTTACAGGACTCCCGCATTGAAAATTCATCTCCCTTCTACCTTCGACTAAGTTGTTACTTACTTGACTTTAACTTTTTCTGTGGAAACATCCGGCATAAGATATTTGATATATTTAAGAGTCGCGTTTAGTGTAATAATCTACCATAAGTAGTATTGTAGTTGGAAGAGAATATTCATCAAGAATCGCGGGTATTCTCCTGAAAATTTACCAACGCATTATGAAGAATTTCGGGTTTTTGCTAAAAGAATATCGCAAACCGTGAAGAATGTCATTTTGATGATATTGTTTTCAAAAAAAGATTTCAAAAAATTTGAAATTTGAATTTTGTAAAATTTTACTTTTTACCCTATATAACTCATAGCAAATGTTTAAAAAGATTAGCATTTCCTTATAGCTAAAATTAGCAGTTTATTCACTTTAAAATCAGCATTTAATTTTGCTAGTTGGTTTTACAAAGAAAAGCTTTTACTTAATCTTTATAGTACTTGAAACATTTACAGCCATTGGCACGAATTTTTCCATTTTATATGCGCGCTAGTGATGCCCATATGAAAGGCTTATTTTAATAAATAACCGAAGTATTATGAAAGAAATTAAATATTTTTAGCACAGGCGTTTAGGATGAAATTTCACTAAAACCTAGAAAACAATATTATGAAAGTTTGAAAATTGCTATGAAACTGACAAATATTTGCTAGTCCTCCAGATTTTTGTTATGTTAAATATTCTGCAAAAAAATTTTCGGTGTTGACCCAAAAGCAATTGGAAGTGTAAAAATTGACTCCAATATTCCTAAGACATTGCTGAATAACATATTAAAATTGCCAAGGCCTCAAATGTCGGCTTCATTGATTTAATTTTTAAGAACTCTTCTAAACAGAACTTTTAAATTTTCAACCAGAAAATATCTAGAAAACCTTATTATGATGAGTATTGAAATAAATGTTTTTTTTTCTAATGCTGTTTTATAAACTTTGTTCATCATAATTTCCTTTCAGAAGACCTATAAAGACAGAAATCAACGAATCTGATGTTTAAGCTTTTGGGACTTTTGGTATGTTGTTCAGCAAGATATTAGGTTTATTTGAGCCAATTTTTAGATTAGCAATATTTATTTCTGGGTCAAACCCTGGGCTGTTTATAAACAATTAATTGGTGGTTAAAAGTAGTAAAAGCTGAATAGTTAAAAATTAGCGTTATTTTAATTAATTTTTGTTGTTTGCGTGATTTATCAATTTACGTTTTATAAAAGTCTTATTATTAAACGTATTGATGTTTTTATTCTACATAAATGTTTCAATTAAAAATTTACAAATTAATTAAAATTGATTGAGTTAGACCTTGTCAATAAATGGCAACAATATTGATTTCATTATAGAATTTCTTCAGTAACTATCAGTCTAATACAAAGTTAGTTTCCAATATAATACAAAAACTTTGTAATACACACTTATGTGGTAAATAATTAACCTAGAAACATCACAATTGAAGAAATTGTAGTGTTCTGTTGCTTAACGCCATTTAAAATGTTTTGCATCATAAATAAAGTTGATAATATCAAAATTAATTCAAACTTCTTATCCCGTATTTTAAAGATAACTGTCTCTCGTGATGAAAATTCATGTCTGACAATCAAAAGAAATGATTACAATTTTCATTACAAAATGAGAACAGCTTACACCACAACAAAAACTTATTTTGAATAAAAATTATTCAACTGTATTTAAAAATTGTAAGTAAATATGATTAGTCATTTCTTACCATTTATTAAAAAAGCATTTTAATTTAATATCCTTTAAAAACTTCCGCGTTTTCCTTCGACTTCCTTTCAGTTGTTGAATATTTTACTCTCTCAAAATTTAGAATATTTACAGGTTTAATCGTTTTCTTTAATGGTTGCCAATAAAGGATATGTATTTATTATGTGTTATTATTTATGTTATTATTGTTAAATAATTTACATGAGCCCAAAATATGTATTCGATACACTTCCTAATATATTTCGAGTTGAGTGTGGAGAAAATGTTAATTTTATCTGTTAAAATTCCAATCAATATCAATCTCGAAATGGGAATAACGCTGAATGCGCTAATTCGGTATTGTTATGATACGAGTATGTCCGGAGAGTGATGGACGTATTTGAAAATGGTTTTCCATCGTTATTTTAGAAGATTTACTATTATGTATTTCGATACGCTGTTCTTAGCAATGCTGTGAGTTAAAGTGGTCATATTACAGTAGCTTGCTGAGACGATGTAGTTTTCGTGCATTGGATGGTAGACTTTATTCAATATTGGAGTGGTTTATGCAGCCATATTTCGTATAACAACTTTAAGAACTGCGAGTCAGCAATAGGGTTCACTCATGTTCCTGACGTTCTGCTCATTTTGGAGTGTTGAATTCTTGGGAGGGATCCTATGGGAATAATCTATTTGTTGGATTCTGTATTATAATGCACCCGCCATATGCTTTTAAAGATTACGTGTAATCTTTACAAGTTGTTGCAGTTGAGGGAAATCATGATTCTTATGCATAAGGTATTATAATTAATTCTAAACCATCTACATATCTAAGCTCTAAGATTAGTAGATATATAAGTTTTATTACTAATGTTTTTTCCTGTACTACCAGAGTGATATTTTTGGTACGACAAGCTGGAGAGCTCTTTTATTAATTCGTAAATATCGATATAATTATGAGATGTTGCCGTGCGGGATGGTTTTTGATCATTTTATTAAATTATATTTGTTATTGTTGATACAGTGTTTTATTTTAAATTGAGCATTTGAGTACCCCTTATTTCAGCTTATCTATGACTCTCGCGCACCATTTCCAGCTAAAAAAGATCACGGGTAGTGATTTCCCTACCTTTTTTTAAAACTAATCCTTCCAGATTTGGTTCACAAATTCTTCTTCCATGACTGACTTCTGTTGGGGAAGTAGAGGATCAAGAATTTTGTGCTAAATTGTTAACTATATATGTTACAGAAAATTACCACCGAATATTTACCTCATTCAACTAATCGTAAGCATTTTTGTATGAAATAAATTTTATTTCATACAAAAAATGCCTCTATCAAATTTTAGAAATTATGAATAATACATAATAACTGTATAGCGATGTGGCAATTGAGGGGAGATAACGCGGCTGCTTGTTTTCGACGAAATTCTGTATGATTGTGGAGTAAAAAACACATTGAGCATGACAAAAGAAATAATGGAACGTTGAAAAATACTTCAAAGAACTTTTAAATGAAGAAAAAATCATACCAAAGACGAAGAACCGAAGACTTTATTCAGAAATCATGCAAAGAATGGAAGCAAACATTCTAGCAGAATTGAATATAACTGAAGAAGAACTGGAAAGGACATTGAACAAAATAAAACTGGGCAATGCTCAAGGACCTGCCAATATTTTTCCAGAATACTCGAAGATATACTACTTGCGTGCAATTATTGTAGAACCTAGTAAGTCGAGTTACTAAAAGTTAATATAATGAGTGGGCAAACTGCTGAGCTGTGAACTGCTATCTATAGAAAGATTTTTCATTCACCAAATATCTATTGGCTGGCCTGAGGTAACATTATGATGAATTTTGATGAATTATGGTGGATTGAGTTGGTTTTCTGAATTTTTGCGTCGAGAACGAGACTGGAACAAAAATTATTGAGAGAATGAATCCACGTTTGACAATCGTGGTGATTGGGTCAAATTTGAGAGTCCACGATTGACCGCTATGAAGTGTGGGTCGATATTTAATTAAAAAGCCGTTCGATCTCCAGAATAGGAGGATCGAAAATTGAGTTGTCGATATAACAGTCGACATTGATTTACGTTATTACCTAACAAGGGTAATTTGATATAAAGTGATTTTGTGCTAGTGATACGATGCTTGTACAACAAAAGCAAAGCCGTAGTACGAGTGTCAAGAAAAACCTCTGAAGAATTCACCGTGGAAGCTGGAGTACGACAAGGATGCATAATATCGCCGATACTGTTCAATATATACAGCGAATATGTAATGCGCAAGGTCTTTGACGAATGGAAAGGAGGCGTATCCATAGGCGGAAGAAAAATTAATAACTTGAGATATGCCGACGACACTTTAATCGTAGCATCAACTAAGGAAGAGATCGAACTAATAATGCAAAAGTTGGACACATGCAGCAAGAAATACGGCTTGGAACTTAACAAAGGCAAAACAAAAATGATGGTAATAGACAGAGAGCAAATTAACGTACCAGAAATCGAAATAGCTGGGTATGAGGTGGTGGATAGTTTTGTTTATTTGGGTTCGCTCATAGAAAGAAATGGAGGATGCGAAAGCGAGATTAGGAGACGACTGACAATAGCCAGATCAGCAACAACGAGACTGGTAAAAATCTGGAAAGACTCATCCATATCAAAAACGACAAAGCTACGGCTGGCAAACGCCCTGATCTTTCCCATTGCAACGTATGCAGCGGAAACATGGACGCTCAAAAAGGCAGACGTCAAAAGAGTCGACGCGTTCGAAATATGGGTATACAGAAGGCTCTTAAGAATACCATGGACGGCACATAGGACAAACATATCCGTTATAGAAGAACTATACATCACAAAAAGACTGATAACAACAATTAAACAGTCAATATTGCGATATTTCGGGCACATAGCTAGAAGCGGCGACTCAATGGAAAGACTTGTTGTGGAGGGCAAGGTGGAGGGACGAAGACTCAGAGGAAGATCGCCAACCCGGTGGACGGACCAGGTGAAGAAGATGACGGGTTGTGGGCTGGCGGAGGCATCGCATAGGGCGCATCACCGGAAGACATGGTCCTTAACGGTAAACGAAGCATCTCTATAAGGTCACCATACTCTTTCGAGAGGAAAGGAATGAGGAGGAGGAGGATTTTGTGCAAACGGGAAATTAAATTGTGAAGAAGTGGATGAAAATTGTAAATTTGGAAAACAAGAGAAATAACACGGAAACAAGGATTGGCCGCCACAAGAAATTATAAGGTAGAACATTTCAAAATGAATTATAGTGGAATTTTGGAAATGTAATAAACTTTTTTAGATTTTAAAATATTTGTAGAAAAATACCTCATCGTTTGTCATAAAATAAAAAAAAATTTTAGTTATCAATTTCAAAAATTTTGAAGTTTATTTTAAATTTTAGAGCAATTTCAATATACAACGAAAGCAAAAAAATATTGGAAATTAAAAATTTGGGAATTGATTAGAGACCAACTCTCTAAATTGGGGGAAAATATCTTGTTGCCGGGTTTCATTTTGGAACACGACAATATAATATACTGGCTCACCGACAGAAATAAATTGCCAGATGTAATCGACTTCTGCGTTACAAAATGTATTTTGACAAATTATTCACATACTAAGTCCTGCCTAGATTTATCATTGGATCATTCACCGGTTTTAATAACATTATACTCGAAAGTAAAGTTCACCATATTTGCATAAGAGCCGAACCGACTGGAATAATTTTAAACTGTTAGTTAACCAAAGGATCAACACAAATTTGCTAATCAGAACCGATACTGATTTAATCGAAGTAGTGTAACGCCTAAACAGTGCCATTAGCCTCCTGCCACTCCTCCCAAAGGTTTTCGTAATATTCTTTTGAAACTATTACAACTACACCTGCTGAAGAATTATGTGAACCCAGAACATTAGTTTATTTTCAGAAAGTCACATGGTACCATAGAGCAGGTGCATCGTGTCGTTAACACTATAAACCAAGATCTGGAAGAGAAACGATTTTGCACTTTTGCCATTTTGGACATTACATAGGCATTCGATAAAGTATTACATCCCGAACTACAGTATATAAAATAAAAACAAATTTACCACATTTATACCACGCAATTCTAAAAGCATACCTCTTTTATAGAATGTAGCAAGTGAAATTCCAGGACGAGAAAATTCTATACAGCGTGCTGGGATCAATATTATATCTTTTCTTTACGCCTGATTTACTGACCAGTACCTGGGAAAATGTTGCAACACATGGAAACGACACAGCAATTATGGCATCACACCTTGACTCAACTGTAGCTACAAATCACTTACAAGCACACCTTCTAAAAATCCAAGACTGCCTAAAAAGATTATGCATTCGAACTAATGAAACCAAATCTGTACAAGTCACTAAATGGTAACTCTAAATGGTCAACTGCTACCCCAACCTGATGAGACTGGATAACTTGGTATGTGCCCTGATAGAAGGCTCACTTGGAAGCACCACATCTAGTTAAAGAGAAAAACAGTTGGGTCTAACACTAATCACAGCTGATCCTAAAAAGTTAGATGCTATTATAAAAAGCTATACCAATGCCCATAATGGTCATATGGAATCTAGTGGCGTGTTCTCTATGGAAGCTAGGGAAGCTGCGCTTCCCTTATTTGCCTTGCCAAATTAAAAACAAAAATTACTTATTTATATAATTTAAAATTTTTTTTTATCAATTTAAATTCCTTTCTTTATTTGAATAAAAATTTGAAATTTACTGAAATATGTAGATTGTAGATATTTAAAAAAAATAGTTACTAGTCACGACACGCCACTAATGGAATCCAACTATCTATCACAGCAAGCAATTCCAACATTAAGATACCACAGCGATTCCAGTCATAAGTTTTAAGAACCTTTTGGTACATACCAAACGTTGTAATCCACAAAGATCTAGAAGTTGACACTCTCAAAAGCCAAATAGCGAAATTCAGTAAAAAAATAAAACACGATTTAAACAGCTGGATTTAATCCAAATATTTTTAGCCTTAACCAAATGTACAAAAAATGGAGAGAAGCACTATTGGGCGCTTCTTATAATGTTTAATTGTTGCTTAATCATTTACTGAATGTTATGATGTAACAGATTGTAAATAATAAATGGAGTTAATAAAAAAATATGGTTATAATAACCATCACTTTTAAAAGGATCATTTCATTTAATAGAACAAATAAACTTCCTTAAATTAAAAGTGAAGCCATAAATCGATATCTTAAATTATAATTACATACCAAGAGGTAGTAATTGCACATTAAAAAATTAATTCCCATCAAAGGAATTTTGATGACGATCAATATTTTTTCTATTTACATTTGGTTTAAATGTGATGTATTTCAAGTTTTACTGAAAAATAGGTAACATTAATTAACCTGACGTTTAATAATCTCTTTGGTAGGTCATAGTTTGTAACTAAAAAAATGTTTTAACTTATTTTGTTAATCAACGATTATTCCCGGCTAGCTTTTCATGCTAGCAGCTGAAATCACATCGTGATTAACTAAATTTATAAATAAAGAGTATTTATCACGAACAAACTGTTCACATAATGCAATCGATCAAATGGACATTTTTCCATTAATAAGTTGACTGGATTCAAACAGTGTATAACTTGTAAAATTAAGTTTTTGATTTTTGTGAAACTATCATGAGAAAATTTAGAATAGTACTCGTTTTTTTAATACTATAGGCAAATATGCATAAATAAGTTAAGTAGAATTTAAATAATTCGAAAACAATTTATTTATAAATATCACAATTTAATTTGTATTTGCATTATGTCCAGATTTCCATATTAATTTATGCCGATATACACTATGAACATGACAAAATAATGGTTGGAATGATAAAGTTTTAAATAATTTTCTCATCTTCTGATCGAACATTTTGGACATAAAACTTTAGCTAAATAACCGAGTATATTATTGCTAGGTAAGTAATTACAAATTGGCGTCCGAATTTTTTAAATTCGCTTCGGTTACTTGCTTACTTCATCATCGTTTTGAAACCCCTGTCCTTCCTTAAATGTATTAAGATTGCTGCAAAAAGATGGTAGTCACTTGGCGCTAAGTCCGGGGAGTAAGGCGGATGTTCAAAAACTTCCCACTTAAATTGTTTCAATAAGTCTTGCGTAATTCGTGCAGAATGAGGCCGCGCTTTGCCGTGAAGAAAGAAAATTTTTATTGAAAGAAACCTGAGTTGTTTGCTCTTAATCGCAGCTCGTAAAATTTGTGATATAATGCAATAATGTGTGGCATAAATTAAAGTTCTTCTAGGTGCATATTCAACATGCATAACACAATGGTAGTCCTAAAAAACTGTATCCATACGTCCATTTCAACATCGGAAGAGCGTTGCACAGGAAGCTCTATTATAAACTATTGATGATAAACGCGTTGTGGTAGTTGAACCGCTAACCAATAGATATCAAACACTATGTCATTGCAATTTGAATGTTTTGTCTATTATATTTTTTCATAAAAAAATGGGACATTTACTTCTCAAATATACCTCGTATTTCAAATCGTAATAATATCATAATTAGATGATACTTATTATAGCGTCATTATATCGAAACATTAGATATTAATGGGTAGCACCTATTTATAAATTGCTTTGGTTTAAGATAAGTACACTTTCTTTTATTTTTTTAAGCAAATATGTCTGTGTCGATATTCAAACTGGAGCGACCCTAGGGTCGCATTATATTACATTGCTGTTTGCTTTTTACCCTATACTCCTATTCTATATTTAATCGTATGCTAGCATACAAAACCATGGCAAACTCATCACAAAAGTAACACTTTTTTTGATTAATATTTATACTTTTTAAATACTTGAGTATTCCAAATTCTTCGGCAAATACAGAAAATTATAAATAGCTTATATTATTCGTTTAATAAATATTAAAAACTTTTAACAAGCAAAAGTTAAGTTAATTATACAATTATTTCATTGTGCTTTATTTCAGCTTGATAAGCTTAAAATATTTATATAATTAAAATTTCAGCTAGTAGGTATCTGTTATATTCTACCAAAGTTAATGCACTATTGTTACTACTATATACTTTAACTAAAATATTTTAAATTCAGTTTTAAGTGCAACCATTTTAAATAAAAAAATAATTACCTAATGTAGCAGCAATAGTAAGTATTGATTCTACCTTATCATATTTTAAAATTCAATTTTGCGGTTTTACATTAGCATTCATTTAAAAAATAAAAACGTAATTAAACTTGACTTTTGCATATATTTCAATCTTCATTAATTCTCTATTATTGTTATACCTAAATGAATAATACTAAAACTGAAATTTTCAAGTTTCTAATAAATATAATAAAATATTAAAATAAGTACAATTTTAAACTATTTACAAGCTATAAAATAAAATTTATACATAATAATAATGTAGTAATACATTATGAAAGGTTTAGGCAAATTCTTTTGCCCTTGTCAAAGTTTGCAAGTGTAAAAATATGTATTATTATTTATATCGAATACACCGGAAAGTTCTTTCGAATACGATTTCATGAACTCACGCGATCATATTATACTACAGTGGTGTAGTGGTGTCCACTCATTATTATTCAATCAGATCTTCGTTTCGAATGAATATTATGTGACCACCATATACGTTGTACAAATTATTTAATTTGAACGTACAAAATAGCTAAAATTAGGAACTCTAAAAACATTTGAAAAGAATATCCCCACTTGAAGGGGATAAAAAATTAGGTCATTCTCAATGTAGTTTAAAGGTAAATTTTTTTAATAGCAATTTATTTATTGACGTTCCAAGCTCATTAAATAAAATGAAATAAAATTGACATTGCAAATAGTTTCGTTTTTCACCGAATGCATAAAAGTTTTCTTTTAGAACAATCCTATAAAAATTTTGTTACTCTCATTTTTGGGGGGTGGCAATATCTGACCAAACATAAAGATTGCAAAGATAAATAAGCCATCCGATTTATGGTTTATGGTCAACTTGCTATTGATGAGCCCAAATTAGCTGCAAAAGAGACGGGCTGAGCAGAAGCTTGAATTTTGCAGCAATTTTGATAAGGGCGGTGAAAGTTCAAATCGCCACCGTCTCACGCAGACTTCTGCAAACAGGAGTCTACTAAATTTATTGTTAATGGCCTTTGATGGTCATGGTCGTTTAGGCTAGCTATCGATTTCAAAAGCAAAATCGATGTTGATTGATAACCAACGCTATCGAACTTGTTTACTAACAATGGCGTACAAATTATCACAAAATTTGCGACGTACGCACTCCACTATGAACGGAACAATAATGAAATCGTCCAAACCGAATCTTCAGCAGATGGGTGCAAAAAATCACATTACTATTAGTTCTAGTTACTGTGTCTAATCCGTAAAAAAATACGCACAGCTTCTCGGATTCTATAAGGCTTCTCTAAGGCCGCGAAACTTAGGTTTTTAAAAGCGAAAAAAATGGTCGCCATAAAATTCAACCTTCTAGCTTTAATCCCAGAATAGAACTGACTTGCGCGCGCATTACCTGTGACTCATGCGACTGTCCGTCGAAAACTTACGTGGTAATTATATACAGGGTGCGTCAGAAGATTCGTGACAAATAAAACTTTTGTCATAAGTTGTCAAATTTGCGCAAGTATTTTAACAGAATTCTCACTGCCAATGGATGCTGACCACATTGTTTATCAAAACATGAAATGGATAAGACTAAAATAGCTATTGGAATATTAAATAAAATGGCCAGATCTAGCACAAATCAAAACACGTACCTTCTCATAAAAAGGAATAAACGAAGCAGTAGCACAACAAATAATATGTACAATCGTCGAACAACTTTCAAAATATTTTTGGAATAAATCATTGCTTGGGTCAAGAGTTGGATAAATTAACAGTTTCAAGAATTAATAAATTACATTGTTTCATAAAAGCCAAAACGGCCGACAATATAAAAAAGAAACTACGTTAGCAGTAAACTAACCAATTTTGTTCGTGGTACCCACTAAAATTATTTAACAACATGAATAAAATAGTTAAATACGTCCTCAACAACAGGCATCAAAGATTTGAAATCACCAGAATAGTTGCTATTAAAAATTGATACCATAAATTAATAACTACGCGAGTTCATTGTGAACACAATGCGTTGGCGTTAACATATTTTTCAATCAAATAGAATATTGTAATCTAACTTGGGAGAAAATTGGGTTTTAAGCTATTTTCACATTTTAAAAATCAGTTTTACAGCGGACTGAGGTGATTTTTTCGGTAAACCTTTGTTTGATTATGTTCTTGAACATATGGTTCTCTTCCATTCTTTCCACGTGAGCTTTCCAGTTGGCTCGGTTGGTATCGATTGTGTCCAAAATAGGTTTTACCTCTAGACTTTCCCTTATATAGATATATATGTAATTAATTCAACGTAGTGACTCATTCAGTTCGTCTTGAGTTTCTTCTATGTGCAGTTCGACAATCTTTCAGTGGTTTCTGAAAATATTATTGGTAAATTTTTATACGACTGATAAGTTTATCTAAAACTTCTTTTTTTTTAATAGATAGCAACAGTTTATAAGGAATATAGAGCTCCATAATGGGGTTGTCCCGTGTTGTCAAAAATATAATTTTTACCTATAAAAATCGATGGCCCATAGCAAAATACTATATATAATTACAAATATATAATTTTAAAACGCTATACTAATTAAATAAAGTGCCTTTTTTAAACGTATATGTTTGAAAAGTCGCCATTCTGTGACGTACCTAAAGGCCGTCCAATCACAATTCGCAATTAAAATTGCATTTACCACGATGCCACGTTTATATGTATGCGAAAATTACATCCTTGAGTGTACCCATGTGATGTGTTTAAAAATTGTTAAAAATCCGTAAATTTAAATACTTATTATAACCATGGCAACCATGCATACATAATACGCCATCTACGTTCACTATGAAAATATGCAATTTGTAAATAAATAAATGATGCTTGTTCAAAATTAATTTCTAATTGCTACCCATTTTGAAGTATAAAAATAATAATATATAGTTTCAATGCATTCTTTACATTTAAATACATTATTATTTAAACTTTTAAGGTTATAGTATACCAACTGACATTTAAAAATAATTAAATTTCAATAGTGGGAGTGTATTGGCTTCTAATTGGCTTACCTTTACGTACGTCATTATTTACCGCGTTTTAATTATTTAAAAATATTTCAATTTTTGAACTTCAATACGATCGTTAAAATTGCTAAAAAAAAATTTTTTTTACGCAAGAGGGGTTTAAAATCACTTAAATTTTCGATTTTAATGAAAAAAAAAATTTGAGGGATTAGCCCATTATGATCGTTTCGGGATCGGTCTTGACCAGCAACTGAAATCTTTTTATGTTACAGGCAATTGTCGTATCTGTAAATATTATGTTTGGGAATTATTTCTCCAATTTGAGTCATTTTAATTTTAGCTATGAATCCGAATTTCCATCATAACCATAGTTTCAAATCACTATTGACATTGAAGAAAGTTGTCGCAGGTCCTTATCGAATCCGAATGCACACTCTCGTGTTCGGAATAGCGAATATTTCTGATTAACAAATCGATTTAGAAGTGAGGGGGATGTTCAAAACCAACCTGTTGAAATTTTAAGTTTAGCCTTCTCCCCATCGGCTACCCCTACATTGATATTACCCACCATTTTCAAATGTCTTAAGAGGAAAATGGCCATTCTATCGGAGCTCTCCTCTACCAATCCATTGGCCAAGAAATTTTTCATCCAGCGCTCAAACGATGGGTGCTCCATCTTGTTGAATATGTACATTATATTCTTCTAGTTGTTCTAATTGATTATCAATTATTTTGTTACATATGGAACCGGTTTCTTTAAAATTTCGTGCTGACTTTATCATGTACTGATGGTGCCCTACAGTTTTTTCAGGGTGGCTTTTATCGAAAATTCGAGCATTTTTCTTAACACAACGATTTCCAGCTATATAAAGTATATTTTTACCAGTACACAACGTTTTCAAGTATTAAAACTCAAAAAATCGATTTGAATTCGATTGTTTTATTATTGTGGGTGGTAGAGTGGAGTGCACATTATCACTCCTAACGTGAATTTCGGAAAAATAAAATAATTTACGAATAATAGTATAAATATAATGCATCAAGGTACAGAAGATTACTGTTGTTGCTTGGGGGAGGATGGGAGTTCACTAAATTGAATCTTGTTAATGTGGCTGAACGAGGTTTTTGCAAAGTACCGCCCATACCATAATTAACATCGTTGAGTAAATAGAAGATAACTTAAAATGATTTTGCAACTAAATTCCTATATCAGTCATATTCAGATTCAAACACAACGAATCAGATAACTTGTGCAACGCTACCATAAATCCGTGATCTACTCACGAGTCCAATAACCAAATAGACAGAAATGAATGCAAAGCTTCGAAAATCCAATTGCAAAGAAACCCCTCGCAAGTAAGCACATACCAATTCCAAAGGTAACTTAGTTAGTGATGTCAATCCATTAATAATAATTATCGATGTCGATTGAATGAAGCAGGTGTTGAAGCGATGATGTTATCCATATTATGCAGCAATTATCATTACCCATTAACTTTTAGTTCGAATTCAAATACAACCAAATGGGAAATAAAACCCACGAAAAAGGGTCATTATCAGATTACATCACATATCCAAACCATAATATGGTAAAAACCGACATTATCTGTGATTCCACAGTAAAATTCATTACCAACATGAGTCCAATAACAAAAATATGAATAAAAGAGATTCACAGCTTCAAAATCTTGTTGCAATTTATAAATTTAGAAGCAAATAACAGCACAACTTTTGCTGAGGTCGCTCAATTATCAATTACATTTTTCCAGAAACTCACCAAGAACTGCACGCTTAACCAAAAAAATCAAACTCAAAATCGCTTAATAGCCTCACGCGAAATATTCGATTTCAATTGAACACAAATAAATGGATTCGCCAAAAATGTAGTGATATTGATTTTTAATCACATAACAATGTTAAATCTAAAATTTTTTGAAAAAAGATGTGCATAAGACGGAATCGTTTGTAGCTTTACACCGAAATGTATGAATTTCATGATATGCTTTTCATATGCATGCATTCTTATCAAACATAATATTAAAACGGAGTTTGAAACCTGCATTTTGCGTGCAATTTTATTCCCAATTTCAAATTAAAAACTCAATTACCTACTCAAATCTAACTGTCACATTAATTTGATTTCACTTGAAGAAAAATCGATTTGACAAGACCTTGAAAGAAGTAATGCATTTTTCGGCACGTACATAATATATTCTTAAAATTTTAAAAATCAAGTACTCAAAAACTTTACGGTAATAGAAAAATCTAAATAGGTATATTGGTAGTTTAATTTAGTATTACCTAATTGATTTTGAAATATTGAAAAAGATAATAATTGTGCACATTTACAAACAAATCAGTCATTTAATTTGAGCTAAATACTCAAATCAATCGTATTATATAGGGTCGTATCACAGAATAACTATTCCTAATTAAAATAACTACCTAATGATGTAGTGAGTCATCGTAGCTTCGGTCAAGTTTGTAAGCCAACCTCTAAAGAAGATATGGCACTATGAAGAAGAAGATTATTTTTTAACGTTAGTAATGGTATATTACTTTCAAGGGCGGTAAATCACTTACCGCCCGTGTGAGAGTAAGATATTTTGTTCTCTCTTCATTAAGTAAATATGGCGTAAATACATTTAAAAATAGACAAAATTAAAATATTACATTATGTTAAAGAGAATCGCTACAGAAATAACTCGCAATACGATAAACTTGTAAGCGATAAAATGTATGTGCAAATTCTGCATAATTCGGGGAATACCCTAGCTTGTAATGCCGCGTATGTATATATCTTGATCATAACATAAGCATTCATTAAAGAAACTTTATGTTACAATAAAAAATATTTTCATGTTTAATTAACTGTTTTATTTTTTATAAATCTCGTTAGTTCAAAATCATATAATTTAATATTGCATTTTTATTGTACCCTTAAGAAATACTAGTTCGTTTCTTTATGCATTCTATTTTAATTTTAAATTTTCATATTATGACAAACACAAGGCAACATTGTAAATATCTTTGGAATTGTGATTAACCTTGTAAACGATACGGTAATTAATTCTCAGAATGCTGTCGTTTGTGATGTCCCATATCCAACGTTATATAGACACTTTACTTGCCCATTGCAAATATTTATTTCCCTAGACTATTTATGCGGGGTGCAAAATAACAAGTGATAGCAATTAATAAGCGAGCGGTAACTTTAGCTTAAGACAGTCCGATAAGGATTATGTAATGAGTCAATTACTTAAGGAGGAGCGAACAAAAGATGTTTATCTTAGTATTCTCAGAATTTCCAAAAATTAAGAATAGGTATTCTGTCAAACTCTGTATAGAGGATATAGTAAAATATCAATTACTCAAAAACTATACGGTCGTTTAATTGTTCATTGTCATAAACAATCTTTTAATAAGTACCAAAATTTATAAATGTAGAAAAATGTCGAAATTTTAATTCAAATTCAATGACTAAAAAATTAAAGCAGTTGTTTAAAAGTACAAAAACTATAAAGGCTCATATGCTCTGAAACCCTAGTCGCCAGAAAAAAACTCGTCGCATTTTTTATGACCAGCGAGTTTTTATTGCACGAGTTCTTTCTGTCATATTAATATTTTTTTAGTTGTTATTTACATTGTGTGTTTTATTCCAAAATCAAAGAAAACATAAAATGAATTCACTAGGAATGGGTGTATGTAAAAGAAAATTAATGAAAAAAATTGGAAATGGTACTTTAGGATAATAGAAATTTTATGCTACCGGGCCATATGGTAAATAAATGTTATCGAAACTTTTATAGGTCCGACTATCAAGATGCGATGAAATCTCAAGAATTCTAGCAGCAAGGCTCTAAAAACTCCACTGTCCGTCATGAGTACGCCTGGCAGTGACTTCACTCGCCGACGAGTTCTCGCCAACGATTTTATTTCCGTGTAAAAATTCAAAAACTTGCAGTGAGTGTCAGAGAATAACATTTTAAACATATAATTTTTTTTCCATATAATTTAGAGACAAAATGCGAAAGTATTATTATTTATTCTAAAACACTAATAATATATGAAAACAATATTATTTATATAATACGATTTAATAATAATAAAACGCAATTAATTCTATAATTATATTTTACAAGGTATGACGGAGTTTATTTTACATTACAAACAGTTAGCACTAAATCTACGCTAACGTAACGAGGAAAATTAATTGCATCGATGGATTAAAGAAATTTATATGATAATTTTTGATACAATTAAAAATTAAAAAGAAAAAGCATAAAAGCTTGAGGTTATATCATCAGTGTTAAAATGATTTTACATAATATTTAACGTTTCAGATCGTGTAAATTGGAGATTACAAAATTTAAATAAAATTATTTTCCAAATGAACAAACGTACGCTAATAAACACTAATTTAAATTAAAATTATAATTACGTTTTAAATTAAGGATTTAATTTATTTAAAAAAGTATACCCATATATTTATTATTAAACCAAAACAATTAAAATTGTAAATATTGTATGCTGCAGTAGTTACTATACTTTCGTGCAAAAATGTCAACATGTTTAATGTATATTTTTCCTTCGATCTGTTAAATTTTAATGCCGAGTTAATGATTTTATTATTTTTTTAAGTTAATAATAGATTGCAGAAAACAGAGTGCCTACTACTCGTTAAGCAAAAATATTTTATATGTGCCTGTATATGCAGCGCATATTTTTAATTTGTGTGCTAATTAAGTTCTCTAACGAACAAAGCCAATTTTCAGTGGTAAATGCATATTGCATGATTTAATCGTATACGTAGCTCAATACGATAACCGAGTTAGCTAAATGCATCTAAATATTTATGACAATCAATTTAAAGTAGGTTTAATCGCAAATAAAAAATAATATGAATGATTGTCTAATAATACTTATTCATAATACTTAATGATATATAGCATAATACCTTATACTACAATTAAGCACTAAATAGAATTATGTAGTGTTTTAGCTTGTACCTAGGTCAGTGGCGGTTCTACCATAGGAGCTGCAGAGCTGCAGAACCACCAAAAATAACAATAAAAATACCAATACTTGCATAATTAATTATATAATTATAACCTTAATCAAATTTAAATTATTATAAAGAATGGTGCATTATCAGCTTAGCTTTGAAAGCGTGTTTCTTATTTTGGCTAGCATATCAGTAACTGATATATAATTTAACAGCTAGTCACATAAATAGTGTAATAATAAATACACGTCCAGTCCGCTATCAAAATGTTTGACTAACTTGAACGCTATACTTACACTTGTGCGCAGCTGAGCTGTAATGAAAAGCAGACTACAATGCTATAGCAATTATTGGTATAGTTTTACGTGGTATAAGTATCTTTTATGATTTTGTTTCGAGGTAGTTTACAATTCGAATTTTGAAAAGAAAAACTAATTTTAATATTAGTTCATCAATTGTTAAACAAATTGCAGTGAAATTAGGGCATAAGCAATAAATTTTTTAAAAACTTTTAATTACACCAAGTTTCTTGCACATATTTATAGCAAAACAGTAGTTAAATTATTTTTGGACAGATTTTGCAACTTTAAATAAAATTATGAATGCATAAAATTAAAATGTATGTATTTAATACAATAATAATTCTTAAAGCTCGTGATACGTATGTACACGCATCGAATGTAGAGTCGAATGTACTGTGGCTGCATTGAAACGCAGCTACCGTTGCTAGCATTTCATGCAATAATATTTTAAAGAAAGATCTTGTATTATAAACTTTAATTGAAATTATGGATATAATGTCCTTTATACCTACTAGATAAAATGAATGCTTATGAATTTACTAATATCCCTAATCCTAATAAAATTTTATAATAATTTTGGACTTAGAGATTTTTCTACATTGTAAAACAATTCTCAAACTATAATTTTCTGTAATAAAATGTAGATCAAGAAATTTGGACTTAGGTTTTTACTAACATTACTCATATTATTTATTAACTCAGCTTCTCTCATAACCCGTAAAAATAGGATTTTTTTCGAAAATTAGTTAACAATTACAAAACTTTTTGTGCGCATAAATAAAATCTATTGTTATAAAAATGTTTGCGTCGTTTGTTTTATTTCGAACCGAACACAAACGGCTGTTTAAATTACAAAGTATCGTAATAAGTTCTATTTTTAAAATAACAAATATGCAGAATTATTACGACGTGATAAGCTAACTAAGGCATTTTATTTAGTCGTTTTTAAAATCTCTTACGAAGAAGGTCGTTTTTAAAAATGAATGTAATTTTTAAATTTAGTTATCAAGAACAATTATTAGTGATAAGAAATTGCCGGTATATACCAAGTCGAGGTAAAATGTATAAATGACAATTTAATACGAATATTTATTTACGGAACGAATGGATTTGTGCCTGTAATCGTAAGAACGAATTGTTTTGTTTTCCGTTTGTGTCTTTCGATATTGTCAATAGTAAAAAAATTTATCTCGGGAATATTGAATTTCAACGAAAAAGTTATTGATAAGTTAAGTTTGCCACAAGCAAGCACTGGCGCACGCCATTAATGCTTAAAAACGTGCAATAAGTAAGTTTATTTTTTGAGATTAGCATTTTACTGATACCTTCCCTTTTTTATAATGCAGAACAGCCAAACATATTTCTCACGAGCCGCCACTGACCTAGGTACCTAATGTGTGTTTAGTAGTTTATAACTTAGTTTTTACTAATTACTATGTAAATAATATTAGATTAACATAAGCTTACGTACATACAATTTTAGTTTCCCTATAGCTTACTTGACCTTTTTTCAGAAACTTAATTACTATTTTAACGAGGCATTATAATAACTTGTATTAAACTTTCGTTAGATTAGATTAGTATACACCACTACAATCTCGATAATCCGTACTCAAGGTAATCTGAATTTTCAATAATCCTATTTCGACCTTTTTGATCATCGTCGTTTGAGATAGAAGCTGGATAACTTTTGTACTTTTGAATGAAGCGGTTGTAGAATTGTCGGAAAAACTTATTTTTGATGTTTTTCCACCTTGAACAAATCGGGAAGATCGATAAGTAAGAAATTTGTTTGTAATTAATTACCGTTGAAAAATTATATAGATTTTTTTTGATTATATTATTAGTTCTATTTATATTCACGCATGTGTAATTTATTGTTAGGAAATGCTTATTTTGTAAAGCTTTGATTTTTATTCTTCTCGTACCCTCAATTGGTTTCAATCTGTTAAAAAATAACCTCTGTAAAAATAGAGCTTGATTCAATAATTTTAACCCGTGCTGCTAAGCTCTTGAAATTAAACATTGATTTTAAATGGGAAAAATGACTGTAATAGGCAGTAAAAATGTTGTTTGGGTAATCACGTTCACCCCATAAATTACTTGAACACAATCGAATCCACCAAGTATCTCATGTGATGAAATTCGTTTACTGTAATCGTTTTCGAGTAAAATGATCATAACAATAAAAAATGTTATAGTTAAATTACAGCATTTTGAAGTGACGAATTTTTGATTGCTCATTAAGCGTTCTAATTCAAGAGTTCAACATAGAACGAATATGAAAAGGGTAATTCAAATGAACGGCCGGAATTCAAAATATGTAAACTAAAATTTTCCAAGAATCTTACAGGTATTATAATATATCTTCGACTTTAACGTGAAATTTGAACCACGTCATACAGTAGTGTACTTGAAAAAACTATATATACAACATTTTTTATTAATAACTTCGAAGTAGGGTCCTCCTTTCTAATTAAATTCCAAGATATTTATTAAATCAATATTTAGAGATAACAACGCAAACAAATAAAACACACGCTAGGTTATGCATATTACTGTCAAACTATCGCTACCATTCTTTTAAATGTATTGTATCCTTATAAGTTAGCTATTTATTATTAATTACAACACAGCTACTATCTCCTATTGTAAGTATGTGTATATGGATAATATCGTTAATATCCGGCCCTGTTGCTTATTTCGTATACGAAATGTATACGAAGGGTATACGAAATGCAATTTACATAATTATGATTAGCGCAGTTTAATTCTCAATTGATAGAAATTTTTGTTAATTGCATTTTAATTTTCATTGTATCACCAACGATATAATTCAGTTTCGGATCAAATTCCAACTTGACTGAAAACATGAAAATAAATTTTTTAATAATAATTATAAAACGTCGATCAAGCCGTGATAGTTTTATTGATTGGAAAATCGCGAAAAATTATAAACATAAGAAATTTAAATAATTTTCAATTTTAACTTTACTTTCCCAGCTTATTCAAGAACATAGTAGCTTCACATGTTATGGTTAGCAACAATGCCGATCAGAACACAATGAAAGGTATATATAAAGGTATGTGCCAGTTTATACAATAATTTCAAACTCGAGTGGTAAACTAGTATAAAAGTGAACATATAAAATACGATACTCTCTTGTTAATGGTGGTCGTACTAGGCCACACCACATTGTTAAAAGATAACCCATCCAAATAATCTGTCATTTTAATGATTTAATACTACTGCGCCTCCAAATTAAATTATATATATTCAATAACTTTGTAAAAATTGAATCGTGTAAAATACGCCATTCAACAGAAATGGGCAGCCACATTGTTACAAGTAATCCGTCATTTTAATGTTTTATGACTTGTTAGGAATATAATTTGCATATACTAGATTAATTAAATGAAACAATTTCCAAATAATGTTTACTGTGGTATAAATTTGTATTGTGAGCTTGACAAGATTTCAAAACGAATAGAAAATATATTATGCCACTAACCGCAATACACTTGGTAATAGCAACTCTAAGTATCGACAATTTTCCAATAATGACAGCTAATTAACAAACTTGGGAATTTTGCTATTATTATTATATATGGCTAAAATTTAATAAAATACGAAAGTATGCTTATGGTTTTTAATGTTTTAAAAGTATCCTTATTTTTTGAAATCCAAGTTATTGAAGTGAAACTGACATGCAATTAATTTAATTTCTTGTAAGATACCGGCGGCAAATACAGCCCACTTATATTTAATATGTTTATAACTTTTAACCTTTACTAATTATGTTAACAGTATCTACAGAAAATTTAAAGGTGAGACACTTATCAAAATGATGCTTACCGGAAAGATATATAGAATTACCCAGTCCTGCCTTTGGGCCATAATATTCATCTATTCGGGTTAAATGGTTAAAAATAAAAAATCACTAAAAACATTAAATGAACGTAACGTTCATTATATTTTTAGGACTTTGAAGGTGGACTGTGCAATACCGCTTTGCTGTTTGGGAGTTGACGGTACTGAAACTTTTGGAATAGAAGACGCCATAGATGATTTATCGCGTTTACGGAAAAGTTCTCTTGTTACATATACTACACATTAGTCCAGTCATTAGGTATTTCTGAGAAAATAACTCGGAGATACGATGTTACTGCTTAAACTATTTATTTTAGCACCGGAAAATAACCCAAGTTTCTACATCAGGCTCGGACCGGACTACGGACTCAATTTTCCGAAGAAGGTCCCAAAAATCACAGTCATGAATTAGGTCGATTGCTATGTAGTATGTAATGTTCAGAATACATAGGTATTAACAAAATTCAACTAACAAGTAAACTTCTGAGCAAATGCTAAAAAAATATTCTTCTAGTACGCATAGTTTCCGAGATCCAGTCTCGCAAACAACCTAGGGTTTTATCGATTAGCCTTATTAATATCTGTACATTTCTATATAGAATAACTGCGTGTGCCACTCACTCCCCTCAGCGAAGTGTTGCTTTTATAAACTCGTTGGTGGGCGCGGCCCCGTTAGCCAATGGGTAATCCCCGCGCACTTAACCCTTAAAAAATGGGTGAGTTTCTGAATATTCCGCAAATATTTTTTGCTAAATCGACTATTCACACCTTTAGCTTTCCGAATCTCTATAGGAAATTTTGAAATTCCGGGTGAGCAAATCCGTGCTACTCCCCTGCGTGTGAGCCTAACAGGTACCTAACTGCGAGCTTCCAAAGTGGATCGTTTTATCCTTTTCTGTAACTTTTTGCATTTCTACAAACAGCCCAATTTTAGTGCTACTCATGCATAAATTGAATGCAATGTTGTAACTTTAATAGTTTTTGAGATATAGCTTTCTAAAAAATAAAGAATTTTCATTATATTTTTGAAAATAGTTCTTTTTTCTGTAAATTCTATGAATAAAAATCTTCTTCTTAAACTTAGTTCAGGCCTTAAGGTCTGTTATTTTCAGCAATTTGTGATAGACTGCCAGCTTTCTTTCCATATTTTCAGTGGTTTTCCAGGGACAACTTGCCTATCTTTGACAATTCGAATTAGCTTATTGATGTTCACGCGGTTCATGTGTGCATTCCATCCTTTTCTTTCTTTCTGCTAACGCGTCGGGCTTTAAATTACCCTCGGTGCTATAATCTGATTGTGCCCGTGGTACATACAACGTTTTATTTCATTTTGGTACTTGGTACTTGAATTGTCAAAATTGAAGAATTAAGTATTTTGAGAAAAAATATCATGCCATTTTGTTTGTGCTATGAATCGCGCAAAAAGAACAGAGTCTGGACTAACTCTTTTGTTTTGATTTTGTTGTCATTGCTTAGCAACTTTATAGGCCTTCGGGCTATAAAAGCCATATTATGCCCCCATTTCCGTGCTAAAAAACAAGGTTATGATACCAAAATGAAATAAATGTCTTTATTGGTCCTATACATGTCTTATACGCCCGCATTTCACTTTTGATGTTCAGAAATGCGTTGTTCCGTATTGCTTCTCTCAGGCATCCCTATACGGCTTTTACGGCTTTTACGATTTAGTTACGTACCTCTTTTATGAGGTCTCCATAACTCGTGACCTGCACCTCCAGATGGATAAACGAAATAATTTGTTCAATGCTTTGACCTTCGACGACTAGCTTACATCTTCATGGTTCTTTTGATATCAGTAGCCTTTTTGTTTTTTATACCGATTTTGTCATATTATATTTCACTGCTTCTATTTTAAAGGCCTGTAACAGTCTTTGTAAGTTATCTTCGTTTTCCGTTATAATAACTGCGTTATCCGCGTAACATCCGATTTTCATTTCATCCCTACTAAGTTGATAGCCTCTATACTTAACAATCTGGTTTTCTTTATTATGTTATCTATAGACTAGACTTAGTTAGTCTATCTCCTTGACGAACTCCAGTTCGGATATTGATCTCTTCCGTTAATTTGCCATTTATTCTTAGTCACGTGTTGTATTCCTGGTGTTCAGGTCTTTTATTATTTTAATTGTTTTCTTTGAGAGATGCCTTTTTCTTTGCTTAGCCGCAGCACGTTCTGTAGTAAAACACGGCCAAAAGGCTTTGTTAAATCATTAAAACACATGTGCCTACGTTGATTTATTAAATTCTAGTGTTCTTTCTATTATTTGACGGATTATGAAAAGAGCATCAGTAGTCTACATAATTTTACGGAAGCTCCATTGTTCTTCACTCTTATTTATTGTTAGAGTTGTTTTATCAGAATAGTATCCGTGCCTGGGGGTTTTCGATTTTTTAGTTTCTTTATCTCATCAGCAACTTTTCTTAATGAGTGATATGTATTATTCCATCGCCATCTTCTATGTGTTTCAGGATAGTTTCATTCTCTTTTTGACTTTCAAATAACCTTTCAAACTAAGGTACTCTATCCATCGTCTTTCGCTCATGTTACTGACCTGTCAGTATTCATTAATATTCCGTTTTTGCTTTCTAAGCATTCCCCAGATTTTCCTTTGTACAGTAGGTCACACTTGTACAAGACTTCTTATTTGTGCATTAATTTACTCTATTTCTGATTTCTACATATTTTTGGTGTTAAAGTAATGTGTTGTTACTTTGGTATTGAAGATAGGCTATTCGTTTTCCTTTAGCAAGAAGTTTGAATTCTTCTCTGTGATCAACGCAACCACTTCAGAGTCGAATCCCGACCTGAAAATGCCGTTGGTCTCTGATTATTCAGATTACGGTAGGCCTTTTTGCTCGGAGCTTAAAAAGAGATTAACCACTGCACCCTCGGGTTATTTACAAAAACAATAACCAAAAATAATCACCTTTTTTATTGCGTTTTATTATGTGTTGTGGTATGAGAATGATTAAAAAAATAGTATAAGTATTTAATTAACTATGTCATCCAATAACAAACCAAAAATGTTTGTATTGTTTATAATGTAATGTTCATAATGTTGAATATTATTTTAAGCTTTTGCTCACAATTTTATTTATTAGTTTAATTCAGGTTAACTAAGGTTACTACAACTTTTTAATTTACAGTGCTAATTATTCAATCCAGCTCTTAAACTTTAGTAGTCTAGAAACCCCCTATTTCATGAAATAAACACACACGAACCCCGATTCAGTTAATTATATGGTAAATATTTTATGATATACCTTACAAGCAACATAATTTCATATTAACTATACATTATTGGTTGTTAATAAAACAGTAAATCGGTGACAGTTGAAGGGAACTAACTCCACAAAAGTAAAATGTTGAGGAATTACAAGAAACGTACCAGAACGTTATTAACAGGTTTAACAAAAATTCCTTTTGGGCGATATAACATAATCATATAGCAACTCAGATTCACAAATAATTTGTTTGATTATGACCATAAAACCTGTGCAATTTGCCGAAATAGGGCACGGAGTTAGTTCCTTTTAATAATAAGTGAAATTTTATAGGAAACAAGGAAGCAATAATAATATTATTAGGCCTTATAAGAAAGTTTATTCAGTTTTACATTGGAAAACATTATAAAGAACATTATAAATATTTAAAAACATTATAAAGAAACATATTGCGGTGTTCTTGCCTCACGTTGGGCCGACATTAAAATATGCGGTTTTATTGTTTAATTATATTAATTCTGCAAGACACCCGCTATATTTTTTTTATTATTATTTGAAGATTGATTTTTAAAATTATTAATTTCCACAGCTAGCTCTTTTAAATAAATTACCTTGCATGAAAACTCTCTCTTCAGTAGTCGGTTCTGCGCTCTTTTTCTGAAATTAAATTTGTAGGGATAGAAAAATCCTCGAATGATACGCCTATGTTTTCTAACAAATGATAATTTATTTATTTTTCATCAAATTATGCAAACACAAAACACAAATCTTATACTAACAAAAATAAACAATAAATAATAAACAACCAATTCTTAAAACTACGCGTACTCCAACCCAAAGTTAACTACGTAACGCCGTGAAATCCGTTTAATGTTATTTTAAATTTTGCACTCACGTCGCGTTATAAATATTAAAGTTTTGTTCTTACCACCCGTAGATGTCGCTCTTTGGTGTGTAATATTTTCGTCTTGAATCTCGTCTTCCAAGCTTTTACCAGTATCCAGAAATTTTCCTAAAATCTCGCCCCTGTGTTTGTACATCTGTGATCCAGTGATTATTATAGGATCGTTTCATCCAAATTACATACCATCATTCTCAAATTTTATTCCAAGTAAGTATCGTGCACTTTTTATTTAACCTCACTTAATTTTAAATTTTTACATGTACTTATAATCATTTACTTTTCAGTTCTACACACTTTTTTTATTGATTTTTAATCAATAAAGAAACTTTTTCTGGAGCCGAAATTTACACGTGCTCCCCGCTTTGGCTATCGTGTGAGAAGCATTTATTTATCGAGCTGTTGCTAGGCTTTTGAAAAATTCCTTTTTTTTTATTATTCCCACTTTATGTCTTTTCTTCCTGGTAAGTTTTGTAGCACTTTTGATAATAAATTGATTTGCTAATTGTCATTAAATTATTTACACCATTGTTTTTTGTTTTAGCGTTCATCTTATAATTCGTTTTGCCGTTACGATCTTTCAAATCTCCCGGAGAAGCATCGTTACATTATTGTTCAACCGAATTCGAACACTCACGTAATTTCTTATTCTTAACGCACCACTTAATCTAACCTAATTATACATTTTTTTTTATTTAAATAACAATTTCTTACAATCTAACAATTTTTGTGTGAATTAATTTGTGGACATTTAATTATATTTTTCAATATCATTCTTGGATTTTCCCATTCCTTACCTGTATTTATTAATAACCGAATTTATTTGAGTTTTGTTTAACGTCGGAGAACCTTCTAAATTGTAGAAGAATTTTCATGCAATTTGTAATAGCTTAACTGCCTGCCTAATAATTGTTAATTCCTTTATTGACGATTGAGTCATCGCAATATTTTATTCATTATTCTCTTTCTTGAGCGTCTGCATAAAATTTTCGGTCTCTTCTATTTACCTCTAGAATATATTTTAGTAGGTTCCTTACAGCATCTACTTTATGTTTGTTTTGTTTTGTTTGTACTCTTCCTTCAGGATAAGCCGGTAGTAAAGAATCAAAAAATTTCGATACTTATGGTAGGTCCAGGCTGTTTAAAGAGAACTAACTCTGGCCTTTAGTTCCTTTCTCCACTAAATCATTTTTATTATTAAGAATTTCTGCTGTACTGAGAAGTCGTAGAAAGTTCCCTTTATCACCAATCGATCAGAAATGGCTTAAAATATATGAATATAATATATAAATGTCAAAATTTCACTTTTGTGGATTTAGTTCCCTTCAACTGTCACCGATTCAGTTTAAAAACAATGTTTCAATATTAGTAGCTGCTATTTATTGCTATTTATTGCATTATTGCATTTATGCAACACGAGGTAAAAGTGACACTTTTCGGCTGCGCCTCGATGAACAATTTTCACGCTTGGTTATAAAAAGACACTTTTACCTTATGTTTCATACAAGATTTTTTCTAATTCAGTTGTAAAATGATTTTTCCTAAAACGTAATTTTTTTAATTAGCAATAACTCAAGAACGGCGCTAGATCGAAAAACTGAACTTCCTTTCGTATTCTCCTCCTAGCGATTTGTTGGTAGGAATCATCAATAAATTCTATCAAATTATATCAAGTTTACGTTGACAGCTCAAATACTAGTCAAAAAAATTTATATTATTCTGGGAGTTTTGAAATATCAATTGCTATAAAAATATGTATAAGGCCACGTTCGATCTGGCACTTTTATCGCTTTGAAGCTCCGTCGAACGCATTCTTATAGTTCGATTTGGCGCTTTTGGCGTCCCTACAAATGCTGTATTAGTTCCGTTCATTTAAGAAGCTTAAAATACGCAAAATTCTGAAATGAGCGCAGATAAAGCGTTTAAAAACGTGAAAAACCTCCGAATCAGAATGCGTTTGACGGAGCTTTGAAGCGAAAAAAGTGCCAGACCGAACGCGACCTAAATAACAAGCAATTTTTAATTTTGGGTAACATTGTAAGAGGTTGGTTAGTTCCTATATATAATAAGAAGAAAAATGAGTTGTTCTGAAGATTCTAATACTGAAAATGATGCGAATGCAGCAATTTCGACTGTAAATTCGTAAATTGTGTTGTAAATATTTATAAAAATTAAAAATTCAGTTAACTTGCGTTGTAATATTATTTTCATTTTATCATTAGTGATAAAAAGTAACCATTAGAAAAACATTAGGGGTATTCACTTCACTTCGTACTTTCGTCGTAAATGGCGTAGATCTCGATTTTCGTAAACTTCGTAGAATTTTTAGTTTACGAAATCTACGCATTCGTAGATGTTGGCTGTGGTTAGTAGCAGTTTCGTAGATGTGGTACATAATATACAAAACAACCTAATTTGAAGTTAACAAATAAAAAATAAATCCAAAATAACAATGGATAACGTAAGTAAATGTGAATTAAATATTTGAATGAATAAATTAATTATTAATCCCCTAAAAATTCCAATACAAACATCAACTGTCAAATAAACATAACCTCAAATACAAGTAGGAAAGAATTTACGCAACATTCACAAGGAGTATGTTCACGTCACGTAATTCTACGAAAATTACAAGTACGAACTTTACGAACTTTACGCAGTGAAGTGAATACCCCTAATATTTTGTATCTAAGTAAGTTTTTTTAAACCATATTTGGTTACACACTAAACAAATAATATTTTAATAAATTTAGTTGTAATTATAGGTAAAAATATTTTAAACTAGCAGAAAAAAGGATGGTTGCTATATTTATGTGAATGTATTAATTAGTTTTGCAAAAATATATTTATCAACGGTTTTTAATTACGGTATACTAACCGAAAACCAATATTGTTCGCAAATTTCATAATAAATTATTTTGAACAATCGTATCTTTTATAAATTCTAAATTACAATTTTTTTCATAATTTTTTAAGATATTTTTCAATTGAGTAATAAACTTCTTGAATAACAAAATTATATAATTAAATTTAAAGCTATTATATACCTACTTTTGTAGAAAAGATATGTATAGGAAAAATCTGATTCTCAGTATCTACTCCCTAATAAAACGTTATGACACATAAAGCAAATCTCCCTCGTCTTCTTATAAAAGATTATTCTTGTTACCAAGATATCTGGTGATTTGTAAGAACAACTGTATTTCGGCGTTTTGTAATGAAATGCGATAATAAAATATATTAAAGAAGTATATAGACACCATTCGGTGTATAAAATACTAATCAAGTTTAAATTCCTCTCATAATTTTTAACTACGACTATATATTCAGAAAAATATGTTTCCTACACAAAAGTTATTAAAATAAATACAGTTTTGAACAAAATTTTGAAATTTGCAGTCGTTTCGTATGTTTGTAAATACGTATTGAAACTTCAATCAATTATGAAATAAATATTAAAATATTTGTGGTTTGATTTAAAAAATTTCGACTACAAGAAAACATAAAATAAATTGAAAAATTTATCTACTAACAAAAATGCAACCCTCATCAAAGATGAATCAGTAGATACACTATTATGTACCACATTGGGTTTCTTTATATCCCCTCTATATCTATAGTATAGTTTGGCATTTTTAAATTCTGAAGAACCACAAAAACAAAAGGAAATGCATTTATTTTAAATATTTATAATTTTATTTAACCAAAAATGTTGCTTTCATTATTCGACTAATGAATTTTTTTGCATAGAAACCTGAAATATTTTCGATTTTAATTAACCATGTTTTCAATTTCAATTTTTTAATTTGGCCATAATTTTGACAATTTATAATCAGATTAACAAAACTTAAATTTTTACCACACTATTATTAATTTTTTTACTTCCCTATAAGGAAGTATTGTAATCATGAAAAAATTCGATGTCGATATTTTAACGGAAATATCCGTTTTGAGCATTTCTGAATCCGTTTTGACTACTTTCGCAATGATGTCTGTATGTATGTATGTATGTATGTATGTATGTATGTCTGTATGGATGTATGTAACGCAAAATGTCTGTAAGTTCTGTATCTCTGGAACGAATTGTTATATAGTAACAAAATTTCATATTTAACACTTTAATCGGTATACAAAGGCACCATTTGATTTTGGAGGAAATCCTTAAACCGGAAGTAGTACTTCACTTGAAGGACGAAATGGTTTTTCTTAAATATCTCAGGAACGAATTGTTATCTAGTAACCAAATTTCATATTTAACACTTTAATCAGTATACTAAAGCACCATGTGATTTTGGAGGAAATCCCTAAACCGGAAGTAGCACTTTACTTGAAGGACGAAATTGTTTTTCTTCAATATCTCAGGAACAAATTGTTATATAGTAACCAAATTTCATATTTAACACTTTAATCGGTATACAAAGGCACCATTTGATTTTGGAGGAAATCCTTAAACCGGAAGTAGCACTTCACTTGAAGGACGAAATGGTTTTTCTTAAATATATCAGGAACGAATTGTTATCTAGTAACCAAATTTCATATTTGACACTTTAATCAGTATATTAAAGCACCATGTGATTTTGGAGGAAATCCCTAAACCGGAAGTAGCACTTTACTTGAAGGACGAAATGGTTTTTCTTCAATATCTCAGGAACAAATTGTTATATAGTAACCAAATTTCATATTTAACACTTTAATCAATATACGAAAGAACCATTTGATTTTGGAGGAAATCCCTAAACCGGAAATGGCACTTTACTTGAAGGACGAAATAGTTTTTCTTCAATATCTCAGGAACGAATTGTTATATAGTAACCAAATTTCATATTTAACACTTTAATCGGTATACGAAAGCACCATTTGATTTTGGAGCAAATCCCTAAACCGGAAGTAGCACTTTACTTGCGTGAAGGAATTTAATTAAATAATAAAATAAAATTTAAATAATATTTCTGCGAATCTTTAGATGAACGATGAAGGAATGATTCCTTATAGGGAAGTCATGTGCTGGCCACATCAGATTTTTTTGGTTTACGTTTTTCTTTTCAGGTTTTTAATCATATTTCGTATGGTTTTGTGTAACAAAACAATTTATTTCTATTTTTCGTATCTTGATATTTAATTCTAATATTTGAATCAATTGATCAAAATTTAATTACGATATGTGTATTTTTAGCGCCTGTTAGGTAAGCTACTTTAATGTCATTTAGAAAAGGTCGATAATCAATATTGCAGTTCCCTTTTTAAGAAACTTTTAGAATAAAGGAACATCGATTTCTTTAAAAAATCAAGGTTGGCGAAACAAGTACGGTAAACAATACACGAAAATTTTGTGCTCGGTTAAAATTTTTAATTTCAACCGATATTTCTTTTTAACAATAAAAGTTTTGAGTGAGGTATCACATAAAGTGATACGAATCGTGAAGGTGTTTTCGACATCCGATTATTGTATTCGAGGATTTATAATCAATTATCCAGAATCGGGTTGGTGGTGAATGCAACGCAGTTTTCCGCCATTTTGAAAATCCGAACCAGGTCCCTATAATTTTGCCATTTGTATCATCAAGGATCTATGGTATTTAAAAGAATAGGCCGCACTAATCCCAATCAATCGTCCGCTATAAGCAGGAGCGAGAATAGTACGCCCACTGCAATCCCAAGATTATTTATCGATCACATGTGTGCAATTTATCAGTTCAGAAATTTTTCACGAAGTTCAACAAAGCGAGCTGGTGATATCTGAGATTTTTTATTAATTATTATGCATGTCAATCTTTTGAGATATATTATATTGGTTTTCAACCTCGTATAAGTGTGTTTCCTTCAATTATTTTTTAGTATATCATTTTCGAGGAATGCAGATTATTTCCGACCTATCTTGGCTTGTGCTCGTCCGATCGATCGAATAGTTAGAAGTCTACGTCACAGCTACACAAATTGTATCTTTTTCTTCAATTGTATCTTTCATCTTCAATTACGCAAGTAATTGAAGATTCCTTACTGTATGAGATTTGAACTAACCATTTTGTGTCAAATAACTAACCACTTAGTAATAAAATTTAATAAGGATCCTAGATACCAGTATCGAGACACGTGGAGTCAATACTACCACCATCAGTTTATTTTCAACCTGTTCAAATATTTTATCCGTTATTATATTTAAGGTTTTTCATATTGTTCATAATAAACGAGAATTTTGTCACGTCATTGTGTTTTTCGATCTTAGTGTGTACTCAAGGTTTTGTTTTGTTTATGTTTTTAATTTTGATCCGAAATAAAAAGATTAAGTTAACTCTGAAAGTTTCATTTCATATCTGGCGCCCAAGGATACGGTTATTAACAGTAAGGCAGTCTCAACTTGTATAAGCGAACCTACGATAGTTGAAAAACAACCCAGCCCTTCGACAGTGGTTAATGCCTATGAGCTAGGCCGCCGTGTACTTCCCATCTACAGGCAAGCAAAGAGGCACTTGAGCAGAAATAGAACGGTTTTCGCCACATGCAAACAATTTACGAGTACAACAAAAACAATAATGTTCCTACGAAACCAACTATGCATACTACTAATAAAAGTATTAAATAAAAATAACTAATAAAAATACTAATAAAAAATTAAAACATATAATTAAATCTATTTACAATACGCCAGCTAACAAGTTCACCATTGGGTAAACAATTATTCATTTGTTACTATGTTAGTGAATCGTTCAACACACTGAACCAACTGTAAATTCATTTCACTGCCTACTCGTGATCAGCAGTACGAGGTACAGAATTTTACTTTTTAAATGCGAATGCACCAGACCACATATCGCTTGGATCATAAACGATGGCACTTTACACCACTTTCCTAAATAGTAAAAAATATAATTCATAGCCCCCCCCCACCCGCCGTAACAATTAAATTGTTTTACCTCCCTCCCCTAACCGTAAGAATCAAATAATGCATTCGATCTGCAAGCTCATTTTATAAACCTATATAGCGTATTTTGCAAGGTGACTTCGTTCCTTCGTTGCAGTTAAATAAATATTCTGATGTGATTCTGAATAAACTTTTCGCGTGTTAATATACATATTTATAATAAAATATTTAGAAAACGGCGGGCTCATTTACGATATAAATCTGTAGAATATTAAATTATAAATTAACAATTTGGTAAACATTAAAAATTCATTTTTTTTCAGAAGTGTGCAGCAATAGATTATTGCTTTTCTCAACAGTTATTATCAATTGACATGAGTCCTTAAAAAACGTTTGTTTGGCTTGCTAATTTCTAAATTTTCATATAATACTCATTGCACAAATTAATTATTAAAACATACATAATTAAATAATTGCCTTAATTAAATAAATTCAAAAATGTATATAAGGATAACAACTTTAGGTACTTCGTAAAAATTTTAAAAAGTTCAATTTATCCTTTTATTAATTTATTTATCAATGTGTATACAACGCTGATGCCCAGTTTCATAAAACTTTTAACAAACCGTTAAAAGTAACAGATGATTTCTAGTGGCTTGTTAGTACTAACAGATGCTTTCTATTGATGAGTTAAATTAAAAGGCTTGCTAAAAGTTTTACGAAATCGGGCATCATGCCCTAATGGATCAGTCAAACTCTCCACCAGTGCGGCCTTCAGGACGCACAACTAATAAGGTAATTACGGTTTAGTTGTCTAGTATAGCTAGCTTGATGCTATGTAGTGGCACGCAAAGGAATTAGGACCACTCACGAATTTTACATTTTTTCTTGATTATAACTTTTTATATTTTATGAATTTTTATTTCTTCAAGTTAACAAATATTTATTGATATGCCACAATGTAGTTTTTATGAACAACTGGAAGAATTTGGTTTTATGGCAGTAAAATTACTCCTTTTTGTAGAAGTACCTGTATTGCGTGTGTAAATAATAAGAAATAGCGGGTTTTAGGGTGGCGTAATTCTTAGTAATACAACGGTAATACTCTAGGGGTTCTTTCATTTAAAGTTTGCACGTACTTTGATTAGTTTTAATGCGTGAATTTTGTTAAATAAATTTAAAACATTAAAATTTTTTATTTTTTGCAAATTTAATTTTGTAAAATGGGAAAGAGTCAAATTATTGAATTAGAAAAAAGTAGGAATTAAAGAATTTTTACGAACTGGTAATTATTCAAATCGTGAAATTGCCAAAACAGAGAAGGTTTCGCACCAAACTGTGGACCGAATAACAAAATTAATTGTTTTGGTCCCTTTTATGACGACTTTGAAGGGTAAACGTCGTGTTTCTACCTTTATGCAACATGGAGCTCCATGTTATTGAGATAACTTGGTTAAAAAGACGTTAGAACTCAAAATAATTAAATTATTGAGGTGGCCGGGAAATTCCCATGATTTAATTTTTACGTTTTTTTACTTTAGGTTTTTACGTTTTCAAACGCTTTATCTGTGCTCGTTTAAGAATATTGCGTGTTTTAAGCTTCCAAAATGGACGTTATGCGAAATAAACGGACCCATATTTTTTTGTTTGCCCTTAAAGTAGCCCGTTTATATTGTACAGCCCTCAAATATAATTCAAATTTGCCTTATAGAGCTTCAATCATCTATTTCTACTGGCCGAACCGTACCATTTAAGGCCGTGTTCGGTCTGGCACTTTTTTCGCTTTGAAGCTCCGTCAACACATTCTGATAATTCGATTTGGGATTTTTCCACGCTTTCAAGCGCTTTATTTGATCTCATTTCAGAACTTCACGTTTTTTTAAGCTTCCGTAATGGACGAAATTATAGCGTTTGCTAGCGCAGAACAACTCCAAACAGAACTATTAAAAATGTTAGACGGAGCTTCAAAGCGAAAAAAGCGCCAGACCGAACACGGCTTTAAAGACACGATTTTCTGTGAAATGAAGATATTGAATAAGCCTTTTTAGTGAGTTTTTTTGTGTAAATAATTAAGGTCACAAAATGGGGCCCTGATAAAATTTTAACTTTGAATGCCTTTCCCCAAAAAGGGGTAATTTGAAATTCTCAAAAAATATATTATCTTTATTATACTTTTGCCTACTTGCATACCAAAGTTTAGAGTGGGCACGATTTTGGTTTAGGAGTGACATCGAAATGAATGAACTACCTATATCTTTTGACAATCCATATTTTTAGCCTGTATTACTTTGCTATAAGAGAGAATTTTGCATTAGTTTTCGATTGACGCAAACATCTAAATATCGAGAAAAATGACTTTCCCCTTATATCAAATGAACCGACGTATATTCATGATCTTTTTGATTTTGCTCAAATTTGGTATACTTCTAAGTTATGCCATATAAATGGACCCGTATTTTTTTATTTGGTCCTAACGTGGCCTGTTTACTTTGTACAGCCCTCCAAAATATTTCAAATTTGGCTTTGATAAATTATTTTTTATAGCCGAACCGTGCCACTTACAGATATGATTTTTTATGTGAAATAAAGATATCGAATAGGCATATTCAGTGAGTTTTTCCGTACTGTAAATAAATTTTTACTTGTGGAATTAAAGAACTTTACAAAGTTCTTATTGAAATAAATACAATTTAGCTCAACAGGCCGTGCAGACCCAAGGCTTCTTCCTTCATCCTCTCTCGCTTACTCACATGTCAACACTACCAAGACAAAGCCGTGTTATCCGGTATCTTGTCGTTCGCTCTTACTCATCATCAACACACAGAGTGCTGATGTTCATCAGAGGTCCATGCTAAGAAATTTTGTAAAGTTAAGGATCGCTTAACTTAATTTCGTAACTAATATTGTAACTTAACCAGCGATCACACCAAGCTACAGCTGTGGACATTAAAATAAATAAAAAACATTAAAGAAAATGTCATCAAATTAAAAATAAAACCTATAATTTAAATAAGTAAAATACAATTAGTAAAAAGTGTATTTACATTACGGATGTAACTTTATTAAAACATCATAAGTACTGCCAAAAGCCGTGCTAAAATATTAATGTGACGTTGTCATTTCGAAATATGCAAAATATAATAAATTCCACGCGACGGCCCGACGCACAGTGGATCATTTCACGAATCTAGTGTGCATTAATTCAAAAATTTCATGGTAACAGATTTGATCGAAATATGTCGCATTCTTTTACCAATTAGTGTGGCTCCTACAAGAACAAATGACAACTGTCTAAGTGTGGGTGGGAGTTAATAATCACGCCATGCATTGCACTGTAATCAATTAAAATTGCACAAGTTACAGTTGCGCTAAACGCATCGTTTTGTAAGTATCGTAGTGATAGTATTCTGACAGTTTTTTGGTTTTGTGTTTATATCAACATTTAGCGGAAGGTATGTACTATTTAACATACTAACTTAAAATACACTTTTAAGTCATTTCATTAATAAGAAATGCTGTTTAAAACGCACCTTTGAAAATCGAATTTTTATATATTTTTTTAAATTATGGTTCCGCAATCTCGGGAAGTTCATGGAAGTTGGTCAAGTGTTATATTATTTATTAGGTAGTACAACCAGTAGCTTCTCGAATAATCAAGAATTAGGTGCCGAGAGGTGCCGACTGATTTTTAATAATTTTTTTTAGGCACCATGGCGCTCTAGCTAGGCGAGAGTTGTTGGAAGTGTGCCATAAGGAAAATACATCAATAAATAAATAAAAAAGTTTCCTATTAATTTCTTAAGAGCGACAGGACGATAAATGTAAAAAATAACAAAAAGTGTTAAAATTGTAAGCGATTTATTTAAAAAATGGTGGACCGCGAGTAGACTTTATTCGGATAATACTCTGGAGAGTGTATTTCTGACTCAGAATAAGTCATGGTTATTTTAATTTGTTTTATTTTATATATTATTATTTATATTAAAACTATATACCTATATGTATTTACATAGTATAATATTGTTGTGTTTCGCGACATTCACAAAATAGGAGCTCGATATGCACTAGTATGAAAGGAAATGCAGACTGGGGATGTGCAGGTTGTTTTTTAATTGTTGTTAGAAGTTAAGTTGTTGTTTTATCGTTGTTAGAATTTAAGTTGTGTGAATGTGAAATTAAATTTTGAATAGACAGTAAAGACGAGTAAGCGCACCAAGAAAATAACGTAGGCGGATACCCGCAGGAACAGACAGGAAACAAAATAAAAAGAAAATGAATATGGTTTCCAAGCAAAACAACGGACAAGAGGACATTCACTTTAGATCTGACGAGTGAGATAGACGTGCCGGACTAAGTTCCAAAGAAAATTAATCAGAGTCAAGATTGAACAGAACACAGTCGGATACGGTGAAAGTTCACCAAGCAGTACGACTGAATCGAGAAAGACCAGTAAATAACACGAGAAGCTTCAAGGCAGAAAGACAAGCTGAGATCAGCATTTGGATTGGGTAATCCATTTGGACCAGGTGCAACGGTGCAGAAAGTGTAGTGCGACGGATAATACCCAAGGTTAGAGAGTTATTTGGTAGTTTTAAGTTCTGTCTTTGATTCGTTATTGTTGATTGTTTAGTTATTATTTGTTTTTTTATAATTCTTGTTTTAATAATAAATTTTGATGTTAGCTGAACCAGTGTGTAGTTTTTTTTATGTTTTTGCTAAGCCGAGATAAGACCGATAAAATAACCTGAGATATAAGGGGCGGAGGTAAATGTGCCACCAAATGTACCTGACCAGAAAAGGGTACCGGTAAATGTGCCACCGACCAAAAGGGTTCTTTAAATAAACACAGGTATTTGTGCCACTAACAGTGAAAAAATTAAATTTTTTTTGCCTTCGAATTTTGGGGTGTGCATTCGATAAGGCTGTAGGCCAGCTCGGCAAATGGTCAGATATTTAATCCGGGTCCAAATTTTCTACCTGGAAATACATAGACCAACTCGGCAAAATAATAAATTTTGGCTTGGCCAGAACTGCGAGCATCAAAAAACCTACCCTCCGATGCTCCGCATCTCCGGGCGGTTTTTCGTGCTCCGAGCCGCTACGCGGCGGGCGCTAAACATACGAGAGGCGCGACAGATCAAGGAAACCGGGATAAATGCAACCGGGATGTGAGAGACCCTCGAAATAGCATTAAAAAGTATAGTTGCGCTATGGGGCAGTAAACTTTTACGTTTCACCCCCAAAAAATCGTGTAAAATCAAAAAATAATCGATGTTACATGTAGGAGATGCATCAGGTAGATGCCGTTTTCTCCGGTGGCACAAATACCTGTGTACTTTTAATATCCTAAATTCGTAGCAGGTAGAATAACATTACTGGTGGCACATTTACCTCCGCCCGATATAAGAGCTTGCTGGAACAGTAAGGTGAGGGAGATTTGTTGTCCTACGACTGTAAGAGCATAAAAAGGCGTAGCCGCAACAATATATTACTTATAATATGTTGATTTTATTTTATTTTAAATCTTGATTAGTTAGAATTATTCGCTTTCTGTAACAGTATTCCTTGTTTTGCGAAGTAATAAATTATATATTGTTTAGAATTAATTTCATGTGTTTTATTTAAATCCCATTTCAAATAACCTTTCAGTTATATAAATAAAGTATCTGCATAACTATACAGACATAAGTTTTCATCTTATACATTTTTTAATACGTTCATCAATTAATGCACGCTAAGATTCGTCAAATAATCCACTGTGCGACGGTCCGAGGTGCCTGCAAATAAATACACGACCTGTCCGACATATCTCTAATTTAAATACTCGAAACGTCTGTAGTTATTCCTTAGAATTAATAAGAAAGTTGTAATAAATTTAAAGATTCTTTAAAATTCAAGTTTTATTACAGAATCTTAAGTACTGCCAAAAGCAGTTCTAAATTGTTAATGTGATGTTATATGTATGTGAGCGCATCTTATAGTTCCAAACTGTGCTTTGTGCAATTTTTGGTGATTATAAATAGTTAGGGCCGGTTTTATCACCTCTAGTCAAGTGCTAGTTAACGCTTGACTAATAGGGGCGGAGGTAAATGTGCCACCAGTAATGTTATTCTACCTGCTACGAATTTAGGATATTAAAAGTACACAGGTATTTGTGCCACCGGAGAAAACGGCATCTACCTGATGCATCTCCTACATGTAACATCGATTATTTTTTGATTTTACACGATTTTTTGGGGGTGAAACGTAAAAGTTTACTGCCCCATAGCGCAACTATACTTTTTAATGCTATTTCGAGGGTCTCTCACATCCCGGTTGCATTTATCCCGGTTTCCTTGATCTGTCGCGCCTCTCGTATGTTTAGCGCCCGCCGCGTAGCGGCTCGGAGCACGAAAAACCGCCCGGAGATGCGGAGCATCGGAGGGTAGGTTTTTTGATGCTCGCAGTTCTGGCCAAGCCAAAATTTATTATTTTGCCGAGTTGGTCTATGTATTTCCAGGTAGAAAATTTGGACCCGGATTAAATATCTGACCATTTGCCGAGCTGGCCTACAGCCTTATCGAATGCACACCCCAAAATTCGAAGGCAAAAAAAATTTAATTTTTTCACTGTTAGTGGCACAAATACCTGTGTTTATTTAAAGAACCCTTTTGGTCGGTGGCACATTTACCGGTACCCTTTTCTGGTCAGGTACATTTGGTGGCACATTTACCTCCGCCCACTAATAGTTGACGATCATTTTGCCGTTTTACAATCTCTAGTCAAAGGACAAAATGGCCGTCGACTAATAGTTAATTCGACTAGTGGATTTTTTGGTAGTTGAGCTTGACAACTACTAGTCAGGAGAAACATAACCTTATTTTATAGCCTACACAAGTAGTTTACTTTTCGTAATATTTTTCAATTTTGATTTTATTTCAAGTGATGAAGAAGAAAAATAGTCGATCTTCGTAGGAGATATAAGGTCATAAGAAAAAGGGTCGATTATTTCAATTTATGGAATTAAAATCAGTGTTTTCATTTTAGACATTGTAACTCGTTGGCCAGGCTCTTCCCATGACCAAACAGTTTTTAATGCATCTCGAAGACGACACAGGTTTGACGGGGTAGAGTTTGGCAACATTTTAATTGGCGATTTAGGTTACGAATGCAGGAGTTACATTGTAGTACCCCTAAGAAATCCTGTATTACCATAAGTGCTTTTTAACTAATCATTAATAAGAACACGGCTGGAGTGTGGAAACATAGATTCCCAATTTTGTCTACAGGTATTCGGGTTTCAAGACATAATATGTATAAAATTGACAATTACATAGTTGCATGTGCTATTTTACATAACTTTGCATGCATTCGTCATGAAGAAGTACCTCCCGTTGATCCCAAAGTAAAAATTTCACCTGGCGATGGTGATTTTGCAATTGAACCCAATGCTGATAGAAATGGCCATGCAAGATATTCTGTACGGCAGGCTTTAATTAACGATTGGTTTGCTGCTCTGTTATAATCATATTTATATAATTTATAATTATTATAATTGATTTATTTTTGTTAATTTAAAATAAACATGAAGAATAACAATAAAAGATTTATTTTATAACCTACAAATTTTATATTAAATTGTTTCATTATATGACAAGATCATTTTTGTGGCATACCCTAAAGCAGCTTCGATAATAAAAATTGTAAACATCGAATTTCAAACAAAAAGCAAGGTTAGGAATACCTTATAGAGACTATTGGTAGTGAAAACGTTCGCTTATTTTGTACAAAATCTGTCATTTTAGTAAACGTTTTTAAGATGTGCAGTACCAAACTTGTACAGTGTATGGTTTGCAACTATGATGTGTTGGTTAACGTGACTAGAGGTTGTCAAACGATTGTAAAACCGACCGCGGCCTACAACTACTAGTCAACGTTAACTAATACTCACGTCAACTAGTAGTCAACGGTAAAATGGTAAAACCGGCCCTTAATATACGTAGTACATTATATAGAGTTAAATTAAAGCTCCTAAAATTATAATTTTAAAATAAAGAAAATTATAGTAATGGATTTGTGTATTGTTGTTATTAAAGTAATATATTTTTAAAAAACCGATTCTTAATAGTTTGAGAACCAAAAAAATTTGAATTAAGTATTAAGCATGGGAAGATTTCCCAAGAAAATGCGAAATAGTGTAGGCCAATATGTTATATACTATGTATTTTAAAATACAATAATATACCTAGTCGTGCCATAAATTCTGTCGCAGTTAAAGTACCTGTAATTGTTCACCCAGGTATAGGGGTTGGGGGGTGGTTTACGGTAATTTTGAAAATGTCCATTCATAGATAGTAAATGTGTATTAGTTGATGTTTAAAGTTCAAACAGTAAATATGGAATGGGGTGTACAAGAAAATCGTGTTGCGGTAATTGCATTACATAAATGTGATAAAAGTGCAAGTGAAATTTTTAGTTTGCTAGAACCTTTGAAAATTTCGAAAAAATTTATTTATTGCGCCATAAGTCGATTCACTGAGCTTTCTTCTGTAGGTGATAGGCCAAGAAGTGGACTTCCACGAACCACAAGAACTCCAAAGGTAATAAAGGCAGTACGGGAACGAATTCGCAGAAATCCATTACGAAAACAAAAAGTAATGGCTAGAGAATTGAAAATTTCGAAAAGAAGTATGTCTCGTGCTATAAAAGAAGACCTTAAACTTTGGGCTTACCGTCGAATCACAGGAAAACGGCTTACAGTGGCTTTAAAAGAAATTAGACACGTAAGATCAAAAATTCTGTTGCAGAGGCACGCTAGCAATGAACACAGAAATAATTTGTTTACCGACGAAAAAATTTTTACGGTAGAAGAAAAATATAATAAACAAAATGATAGGGTGTATGCTCACAGTTCCAAAGAGGCGTCAGAAAAAATTGCAATGGTTCAACGAGGTCATTTTCCAGCTTCTGTAATGGTTTGGTGGGGAGTATCTTACGATGGGGTAACTCAATTACATTTTTGTGAAAAGGGCGTTAAAACGTCCGCAGTTGTGTACCAAAAAATGTTAGATGATGTGGTAAAACCACTCAATGACACCTTGTTTGATGGTAAGCGTTGGATTTTTCAACAAGACTCGGCACCAGCGCACAAAGCTAAAACCACCCAACGGTGGCTAGAAGAAAATCTACCTGGTTTTATTCGAGCTGAAGATTGGCCCTCAGGGAGCCCCGATTTAAATCCCCTGGATTACAAGTTGTGGTCTGTGCTTGAAGACATGGCTTGTAGCAGTGGCGGCTCGTGAGGTTGTATAGTGGTGGTGCCAGATTTTTTTTTGATAAGTTTGTAAATTCAAGTTCGGGCCGAAAAAGATTTCTTCCGAATCCAAAAGAACTGTATAATAGTGTATACATTATTTTATACATTTCCGGGACTTAATTTGCAATTTTTAATTATTTCGTACTGTAATTCCAACATAATCGACATTGTCCCTGTACAATTTTGTTCAGTGCTCTCGTTAATTGAGAGGAAATTAAAAAAAGAACAAATTCCAGATAAGTATGCAAAAAATATTCTAACCAATCGATTTATTGACGCTGCACCGTTCATGATCAGGTTAATTTGATGAACTTAACAATGAGCATACATAGTTGGCTAAAGAAAAATTATTCTTTCGGTTTTTTTGAATCTTTTGAATTGGTTTACCACCAAGAATGTAACGGAAAATGATAATTCATTCTGTGCTGTATTAGAGGTCTCTTTAAAGACTGACGATTTGATAATAGCTTTTTATGCAACACGAGGTAAAAGTGATACTTTTATAATCAGGCGTGAAAATTGTCCATCGACAATTTTTTTCATCACACCCGTAAATCCACTCATTTTTTAAATAAATACTACGATTGAATTATGTCGTTCTTACTTTAAGCTATTGACAAATATTGTAGTACTTAGGTTTTCAAATAATCAAATCAGGCAAGGGTCTACTCATTTTTTTAATTTCATTCTTTTCTTTCGCCGAACATGTGCAAAAAGATTTGCATAAAAAGTTATTTTTTTATTCATTATTTAATTACTATTGACGAGTTTATTTACTTCACTATTAATAAATTATTAGAAGAATTCTTTTTTATACCACATAACGCAGTATGAATAATTACACTGCATGAAATCAGATTTATTGTGGAGGTAGGAGGTAGCCACATTACAATCTTAAACGCGGGCTTGGTTCGTAGGTAGAAGGCTATCACAAACCCGTGGTATCTCGCTGCAATTCCAGTTCTATTCGTTCTATTCAGGAGCCGGCATTGAAGTGACTCGCTGTTAATAATTTATCATATTGTAACATGATGTACATTTATGAAATAAAAATTACATATTTTGTATACTTTGTTTACTTTGTTTAAGCTTTAAAATGAGAAAAATATTTAAGATTAAACATTTTTTAAACAAAATTAAATATTTTTTGAAAATTAAAAAAATAGTTAAGGCCGGTTTGTTATACTAGTGCCATGGCTCCTGGGCTCATTATAACGAGCCGCCACTGGCTTGTAGTAAACCCCACAAAAATATCGAGCTACTAAAACGCGATTTAGTGAAGGCAGCAGCATCGATACCTATTGAAGTCGTACGTGCCGCAATAGATGATTGGCCATGCCGCGCCGTTTGAAGGAATGTGTGAAGTCAAAAGGAGGGCATTTTGAGTAAATTTAATTTTATTTGTTGTCTATAATATACTTAATAAAATGCGTTAAAAAAATTTGGAATTTTTTATTTTTCAACTTGAATACAGCGTTTTTAATATGGGACAGAACTTATGGCACGACGTAGTTTAATTCATGGAATGTATTGTACATTTTAGTTCTGAAAAGTGGTTTATGCATGGTTTTGGTAATAATGTTTATGCAATTCCGGGACTTAAACTGCTTTTAAGTCCCTTTTGTTGAAGGCTAAAGTTTAAATCTCTAGGGATTTATTTAAAGCATTAAATTAATATTAATTGCAGTTTTAAGTCCCGGAAATGCATAAATGGATGTTAATCCATCATGTGAGTTTTTGCCCTCGACTTTGTCTCAGCAAAACTTTACACTCAGGATTAATAATGCACTTAAGTTCCTGGATATTGAATATACTAGCATTAGTAATAGCAAAAACTTTCAAGTTTTAAAGTAAAACTGAAAATTTTGGAAAATATTTTGCAATATATAAAAATAAAATAATTGTAGCTTGTTTTTGCATTACAATAATTTAATTTAATAACATACAATGAACGATATTGATCAAACATTATTGAAGGATTCAATTATTTGAATTTTTAGACGAACTTGAAAAATTTATAATGCAATGAATATTCAGTGTCGTAAAACAAGAAATTAGTAGAATTCTATTTTTAAATCATCTTTGATAAATTTATATTATTATAATATTTATTTATGTAAATGAAACCAAAAATAATTTTGGTATTTTATTTGATTTGTGTATATGCACACAGGTTCCATCATACATATTATTCTTAATCATTGTTAGTATTAGTTTTACGCAAAGTAACTTTATAGGTATATTGGTTAATGGTAATAATATCGGTTTATTGGTCACTGAAAAAATTTAGAAACTTTGAAATGTGCTTTATAATTAATTATATAAAGGTCTTCTGCGATAGAGAACTAATATGTTTTTGGTGGTTAATTTAGACGGCTCTAATGTTTCTCATGCAAATAATCCTAAAAGGCCTAAAAGTAACGTTTTAGGACGTAACGTAACGTAACGGAGTAGAAAAGTTAACGAAACGAGGGAACCGAGTATAGCAACCCTCTGAACGAAATAAAACCACTCTTTACACTTCTATCACACAACATTTTTTATACGACTGCTCCTGGAAATCAGTTATACAATAATTAATACTACTCTCATGTACCAACCTAATAGGAAATTTTATTATATCTAAACAATTTCACTATAAATCGAACACATAAGTTTATCGTCAAATTTAAAACAGTAGAAAAAAGTTAAAAGTTTTCGGTTAGTTCTATTATTACATCTTCTTTCTTTTTTAGTAGGGCGATCAAAATCATGGTACCTGACTAACTAATAATGGTTTTATAATATTAATAATTATTATAAAGTATTTTAGAATATATTACCTAAAAATATGGAAATTTTTGACAAACTAAAATTGAAAATTAACCTTGACACTATTATTTTATAGCTCAAGAAAATTTACAATAAATATATAACGTGAAATATCAATATTATGTGTTATGGATTGGTATAGCTAATACCGTCGTCCTTGTAAGCTTACCCAGGTACAGACACGCCAACTGGAATAACGCGCTTTTCCGCTAGACGGCTTGTTTCTCTTTCATATTTTCACTTGTCGTTTATATTATAAGCAGCCACATTAAAACTACCTTAAAACACTCGAGAAATATTAGAAATTTTTAATAAATACTTCCTTGTATTAATAGTAATCTGAATTATATATCAAATTTTTGTAACACTTGAATTATTGTTTTTATAAGCCGCCGAGTAGCTAACAAGGAATTTACTATTAATAAGAACACCAATAATCAATGCGAATTAAAGGAATATATTAGCAAATTTTAACTTTACCAATACATTTGTATCTTTGTTGATATCCTACAAACGCATTATTTAAATATTTTGAATACGGTTCTGTTTAGCAAAAAAAGTTTTAAAATAACTTCAATTTTTTTTCCACATCGGTGGCTTGTGTGCACAGTGAAGTTACAGAACGTTAATTCCTGGTTCTAATAACGGATCTCGCGGAATTTCTTAGCTCGGCCCTCCGCTCCGGTAGGTATCAACACGCTGTGGATCAAACCGTACAAAAATACCCTACCAAAAACCCCTTACCAAAAAACTAACAAACCAATCAGGTGCTAATTACCTAGATATTGATGCACCTTTAAGAAAAAATACCTATATAAAAATAAGTTGATAATCTTCACTGCAGTAACTCATTTAAAGATAGTGAAAAGTAAAACAATTTTCTACAAAATTTTTTAAATAATTAATTTAAGAAGTCATTAAATAAAATTTAATGACTTAACCAGTTAACCAGTTAAGTTAACCAGTTAACTAAACTATAAAATAATTATTTCCTATGTTCTCGAGTTTTAACTCTACCGCCAAGTGAATTATGATAAAAATATCAAAAAAAAATAATGAACTTTTAAAAAATATTTAGCATAAAATATTTCTATGAACTATATAAAATGTCGTGACCGTGACCATTTCGCTACCGGGGATATTTCGCTACCTAATTTTGCTATCACTTTGCTATCACATATTATTTACTATATATTCATTATTTTGTAATGAATAATAAAAATAAAATAAAAAAATATAATTAAAAAATGTTTATTAAAATAACTAAAAATTTTATTAAACACTTTCAGTTTTGTTTGGTGAACTTAGTGGTACTACGTGAAAAAAAAATTTCAATTTTCCAAAATTTACAAATATATTTTAAACGTCCCCACATAATGTGCCGAAAGAATTGTTAGATCAGTGTTACATTTTTAATGGGGATGCTTCATACTCACCACAAAGTATTTCTATAAATTTTGAAAATTTTACATCGTATCCCGCATTACTTTTTAGCCGTCGAGTTTGTGATTTTGTACAGTTTTTGGAAGAGCTTTCTACATTTTGCGAAATTTTTGCACAAAGGAAAAACAATTTTTCTAAATTTTTTACATCGATTATCTACGAAAATGCTCACCGAATACGCTTATTCCGTTAAAATAGCAATTTTCTAAAATAAAAACTTCCGATTTAGTTTCCAAGAGTTAAAAATTTCGTTTGAAAACTTCAATTTTACATTACCATTTCAACGCAAGGACGTTTGAACACAAGGACGTTTGAACGCGAACAGTCAGGATCGACGTTTTTTTTTAATTTAGTTTGTGTTCGCCGGATTTTTGTTATGAGTTTTAGTATAGGTAGCGGTTAAATGCTATATACAATTTCTAGATTAATTTTAAATGCTATATCCCGTTTTTTTAAGATCCCGGTGGGGTGTATGGATCATCTACAGGGATGTTTTAGCTGTCGTAGGCAATGGGGTAAACCTCCAATTGGGGTAAAGGGGCGAAGCCCCCTGGCGAGGCGCGAAGCGCAGAGTTTACATGTGAATTCAGTTAACGTGATAAATTGCAAAAATGAAAATTTGTAGAAATTAAATTCGAGATCGAGTTGATTATGCATATAAATATTGACTAAAAACAATGAAATCTCCGCGAAAAGTTAAATCGGACGCAAAAAGAGGTAGATCTGCCGCGAAGAGGTGGATCTGCCGTTAGGTTAGTGTTAGTTTTTGATATTTAGAAAACTAATTAAAAACAAATAAATCTCCTAAGAGATTACTCTTAGACAAACTGCAGCTTAAAACAGTGTTTATGGGGGATAGAGTTACAAGCATTGTCCCTGCAAGTGCGGATCTAAAAATAATAAGTGTGCATATCGCGTCAGTAAACAAATTATCAACAACAAATTATATAAAAAACAAATATCGTAAAATAAGCAAAATTGATTCTGTTTCCTATCCATTAAATTATGATATCATCATTGTCCATTCTCTTTTGGCTTATAACGTCATTGACTGGAAAAGGACGTAAATATTACAATCAGATGAAAATATTTACATCATTGCCCACCGTGAACGGGCATTGACGTCAAAGGCCGGATAATGACGTTAATGGCTAGCTAAAATGGCCATTGACGTCAATGCCCTATTCACATCATTGACCGTAACATATACATATTTATATATCGAATCGCAGACTTCATGTGAAAACCGGCCCTTCGGCGAACAAAGCTGTGAATTTAATGATTGGTTCTATATTTATGCAAGTCGGACCAATTGACACAACGCTTTTATTAGCAACGTCAATAACCAATTAAGGTAAAAAATAAAATAAAAAAATTACATAATTAATATTACCTAACCATCAAAGGGATAAAAAAATGTTTTTCAGTTTGCTATCAAATATAAATATTATGATTAATTATATTATAAATTATATTTAAATCTATACAGGATTAATTTTGTTTTTAATATTTAAATTAGAATACTCCTATCTAAACCGAGTATTTTTACATTTTGATGTATCCAGATAAAACTTTTAGCTTTTAAAATTTTACAAAGTTAATTCAGATTTTGCTGACAAATTTTTTTCTGAGCTTAATGCATTATTCTTTTGATGTAGGTATTTCCGGTCTATCATCGTTACTTTTGTATATCGTCCATTTTTATTTTATAGTATCTTAATTTAATTAAATTTGTTTTATACATATTATATATTTTTTAAATTATAAATAAGCAAACGTTTTAAGCTATGTATAAAATATTAGTTAAATATAATATAGTAAATTACTAACTGGCACAGTCGGTCTCCGGCTGCCTTGAACCATGTAGTACGTGATTAATTAATAATTTGACAGTTTGTTGTCTAAATTAAAACCAAATCAATATTAACGTTATAACGTAAAAAAACACGTTTTTGTAATGTTTTACTAAAGCCATAGAATATAATTGTAAATTATTGCGATTTTATTATACGTCATAGTGAATTTACATCCTTGCAAAATTTCACCATTTTGGGTGGTCTAGAAATGGTGAAATGTTTATTTCGGACATCTTGAACCCGTCTTAAATTAGCGATTTCACCGTTTTTGGTGAGCTCGTCAAGTTTGGAACAAATTTATTAAACAGCTACTATAGAAGGGTTTTGTCAGAAAATTTTCAGACATCATCAACCACTTTTTTAAACAGCAACCCTTATTTTTCTTCACGACTTTTGACAGAACACATCTTTCTGAATACATAGTTGTCAAAACATGTATGAGCTTGAAGAGAAGAGCTCATGAAGAGCTATGAAATTTTAGAGAGGATCAGCCTCAAAGTTTAAGAAAATTCTTGTGAAAGTTTTTAACGTTTATTTTGCCTCGCTCTATATTTACGTTACGAAGTGCGCCAACGCGAATTTTAAGATCAAAGGGGGGGAGCTAGTTTTGGAAAGGACTCGCCAGCACGCGATTTGAGAGACCGGTCGGTGTTTAATTTTTGCAAGCGGCATTTTTAGTTTTGGCATCTGGTAAATTTTTGAGTTATAAGAAAATTACACAGAGTGCTTCTCCAGAAGTTAGTAACGCTGGAGGTTGGTTTTTATTATTAACTACGTGGATTTGAAGAAAATTCGAGCCTTGACCACGTTTGTTATAACGGTCCACCATATTTTCTTCGCACGTGAGTTTTCAAGGCAATTGTCGCAGGCCTTTTCATCAATTGCAAATTAATTTGTTGGTAACAAATTATTATTGTGAATGGCGATGAAATAGAATTATCTCTAACCATTGGATTCAACTGTGCAAATAGAGAGGTCAGAGTCATTATCACCGGGTGTTATTTGAACTGGAAGTCCTTCTTATTTTGGTTATCTTCAGAGCTATCTTACAGTGTTTTTTATTGCGTCCATCATCTAAATATTGGCATTAAACTGTGGTAATGAAATTAACTTACGTACCTATAAGGTTTTAGTTGTAATACTTCGTTGGAACAAGTGTAACGTGGAAATCGCGCTCGCAGCGCCTTGAAATTTTTGGTAACATACCGTTACAATCAAACTACAATATTTCTCGTCTTTTCAAATTTTTAAAATCAAACTTTGAAAAAGTTACATATTTCTTGGTCAATTAGAATTAGAATCAAGGAAATAACAAAATTCCGTCTTGTAAATTTTCGAACGAAAATATTTAAAAAAAAGTATATATTTTGTTAATATGGATAATACAGTCTAATAGTTTCAAAGTTAAACCTAGACGGAACGATATTTTTAAAACGTGTAATATTCTTCCAATGTCTGAAGTACAAATTTATTGCAATAGTTTTTAATTACGTCCATCCCAAATCCATACGATTGGAATGGTATTTCAAGACTAACGTAGCATACATTAACAATCTTATCGGTCATCAGTTTTGTTTTCATCTCAGTACTGTTTTGAATTTACGTCCACCCGCCTAGATGCATAGTTAACGAATTAGTTGTACATGTAGAAACTTTAAATTGGGATAGCGATGTTAGATGCAATTTTATTCCAAAGTCACATATGGGCCTGTCAAAATCACTTTGATTTATGTATTTTATTTTGTTATCTGACCAGATGTACACGTGTCCAACCCAAGTGTAAATCTTTTAGCATTGCGTTTATGAGAGTTTCGCAATAATGTATTGCATTCGCAGATGGTAAAAAACTATGAAATATACCTTTTTGTTCGACAAAAACTTTATAACGTAAACATTCAAAGTAATAAAAACTTGGATATCGTACAGCTGTATTCCCACGGTTTGAACACAAATTTGCAATGATAGAGATGCAAGTGACTTGTTTCACTTATTATTCTGGCCAATAGAGTATCGAGGTCGAATTTAATAACCAATTAGGGACTTTTCTGGAAGAAATTATGGAAGGAGTTTATCCCCACGACTATCGAAAACCACATATAAGGAGCTACGGAGCTCATTTTTATTTAAGATTCCTTGGGAATCTTCAGGTCTGAACCCCTGCCGGTTCGGCCAGAGATCACGTGAAATCCAAAAACTCGGCCGGAGGCCATCTCCGACTATCGAGATAACGCCTAGTACAGGCGGATTTTTAGTGTAGTTGAATACCAAGTCAATTATATAGGTCTTGCCGACGTAAGATCTCAAATCATTAACGATCAATTTGTGTAATATATGTGAAACAGTGCAATAATAGGTAACAGATTTTTTATCGATAATACGAACCTTCATCAATATGGTACGGCAACATTTGAATTAATAATCATTCGTTCAGATAGTTATGTTTTAATTCTTTTCGGACATGCTATTTAAATAGTTTAAACATTTTCTCGAATATTAAACCCAGTTCTCGGATTGAACAATCAACGCTTGTTATTTAAATTTATGAATTAAAACCAACCGCCGATATGCAAGTGCCGCTCGATATGGATAACTTTATCGAACATTCTTTAAGTGTAACTCGCAATCCAGATGTTTACGTTCATCACGTGTGGATACTTTTCAGAGATAACTTTTTATTAACATATGAGAGTTCAGTATCGGACTTCAATATTTTGTTTCAAATCAATTAAATTAGTGAAAGTTAAATTTGTTGTTAATGTTTAACAAACCCGTTCGTGTCATTTACAACGAAACTCATCCGGTTGCGCGGAACTGACATACAGTCAGATACGGATTGAGTTGATTTTATCGAAATTGGAAACCCTTATTTTTCGTCATCACCAACAACCACCTTCTACCGAATCATCTCGCCTTTTGCAACTTATTTTATGGTCATCTCGATTATGGAAGAACAATATTTTCGTATCTCATACCGGCAAATCTATCTGGAAATTCCGTTTGGAACGCATCAGTACCTTATATGTAAGCATTATTTTGATATTTTTAAGTATTATTGTATTCTTGGTCAGTTTTGACCCTTACATTTTACAAACCTTAAGTTTACCGTGAAGACGATCGCAACCTCTTTGTATGTCCTTTTTGTGTATTGATATTCTAAATTGTTTATTACAATAGCGTCATATTTTTCGAATTATGTTTTACGTCATATTTAAGTTTAACAAATTAAACCAGTCATATTTCAGATTGAATTTTATGTCATGTTTAATATTAAATGAATTAAATTAACTTCAAGTCAATATTTTTAGTGATAACGTTTTATCATTATTCAAGTCAAGTTTTTCACATTTGAGTTTTTGTAGCATCATGTAGATGTAAATATGATTAGACATATGTTATAAAATACCAAATGCCCCTGTATATTTCGACATTATATCTCTTTATTATTTATATTTGTGTTTTTATTATTGTGTATGTGTTTGTTTATTTAGCGATTATGTAAGGTAAGGTTTAATAACAACAAGATGTACATGTAATCCAAAGAGAGGCCACCAGTGTGAGATACTCGTGTTCAAGTTAGTCAACAGCTGTCGTGTATTCAGCTGGAAAGGGTGATTTTGCATCCCTTTCAAATGGACCTCGGTTCAGAATTCACGTGGCGCCCTTATTACTCCTTGTGTAAATATATTCCCCCCCCCATTTTGAGATAACATCATAACTCGCGATCGAGGATTGCCCGGTCGCTGAGGAGAGGCCGACAAGACACAACTTTTAGTCACAAGCCCTTCTGCTCCACCCTACGAACACCACCCTTCGCGGCTAGAGCTAGTCATTTCGTTAATCTCTGTTCGGAAGGTGCCTTGGATGTGGATTGTCGTGTAACACAAGCTTGGGATACGAGGTAAGTTGTTTTAATTTGTTTATAGTTGCTGGATTTGAATGAGTAAACCGTTCATTTTCACCATTTACCATTTGTGCGAAACTGTGTGCGCTGATATAGCTGTTGTTTTTTTTTATTATATTAAAGATATGCACTTGGATGGGTGACCTCGTGGTGACCTATTTAAAAATAATGTCGCTGGTCGTTGCTTCCCACCTCGCACTAGGCCAGCGCGTGTTACGGTTTAGCCATACCCTCCCCCTTTATGGGGAGATGCCTACATCTAGCAGTGGATAAATATATAACGGTTGGAAAGAAGAAGAAAATAAATTATCTGCAAACTTTTTGCAATTTGGGGCCCGATTCTCTTTAAAATTTTCTTCTATAAGGTAATACGTTTTTCATCGGTTTTTGACATATTTGTACCCAGAAAAATGTGCTCTATTCAAAGCCGCGAAGAAAAGTAACGGTTTCTATTTCAGAAAATTTCCGATGACGTCGCAGCTCAAAAAAGAAATACAATAAAAAAATGTCAATAGCGGAATAAAGTGATATTTAAAAAAATAGATTTGACAAATTTCTTATTGCAATTGTTCCCGACTACGAGCTCACTGTAGATTAGCTTGCGAAGATTATTATTAAAAGGTGGCTTGTAGTGAAATGATCCATACAAACTCCGGAAGTAATTTAGAATACGGTGATTTTTACTTATCTTGTAGCTGTGGAACCATAGTGCCAAAATGTACTTTCTTTTATCGTACCGAATGTTTGTGGTGACTTGGAAGGTGAGCAAAATTCAAAATATTGAGTTTTAATTGACGACGACCGACGAAACATAACGACGGTCATGGCCTGATAGTTAACGCGATCAACTGCTAACGTAGGGCTCCCCGGTTCTACTCCGGCTACGGTCTAAAATTTCTTAACCGTGTTCCTTGCTTTCGGAGAGCACGTAAAGCCGTCGGTCCCCCTGTGTTAATGATTTTCCATCATAATAATAAAAAACAGGGTGCAAGCACATCGAAAAGCAAGCATAGCAAGCTACCTGAGGTATAAAAACCAAAAATGCTCATAGAACAAATTACAAAATTTAGTAAAGAACAGGTTCTGGACCTATATTAAGAGGGAGATTTCTTAATAAAAGTAGAAGAAAAAGAGTTTTAATTTATCAATTACTATCCATGCCAAAAATAAATACATAGATGTACTTAAATTTTGGTTTTCATTTCATTCAATTTCTTTACAAGATATTAAAAAGAACCTGCTCAATTTCTTATTTTAATAAAAAAATAAATATTTTAATCATTACCCATTTGAGGGAAGAATTTCCTAAAATACAACAAAAAAACCGGATCGAAATTGATATCTATAAAAATTAAGTCGGACGATACAAATTTTGATAATAGGGTTTTCACATATTTTAGAGAAAAGTAACTAATGTGGTAATAATATTTAAAATATAATATAAATTTTTTACTTTTTAAATTAATATTCTCCTTATCTCTTCAGTCGATATGCCTCTCTACAGAAGCGTTGTGATCCTTCTCTCTCTATGTACGAGTATCTACTATGTGATATGGAAGTGTTTTCACATACTACATAGAGAACCTACTTGTTTAACATGGGTTGCGAACCACGGAAGTGTAACACACTTTATTTCGAGATGGACTTTCAGGGCAGATTACCTCAGTGGTTTGCCATTGCCTTCTGAGCAGCGACGGTCAGAATAAAGTACTAACCCTGTCCGAATTCGATCCGAACGTTTTGTATTAGCAGTAGACTCACTTAACTGCCAAAGCTATGATCACCTTTACTATATTACTTACAAAATGGGGGAAAGCTGCAATAAATTTTATTCTCTTTATTATGACCTCTAAAATGACATACCAATTTTGTACCCCCTAGCGACCCCGGATTTCGCCGCCACAGAGGAAAAATCACACGAAGAATGATATTTTTACGAATATTCGTGAATATCTCGGTTTCAATGCACTTTAGAGCAAAATGTGAAGTTAATGAAAGTAATACATTAAATTTTACACAGAGAAGCTTTTATACGTTTTTCTTGTAAATCGAACGGTTACGGAATTATAACCATCAGAAATTGTGGTATGTCTTCAAAATTGTTTATTTGTCATCGTCATTAATGGATATTCCGTAGATCCAAATATATGTCTAACGCATGTCTTTAAATCATTTTAACCGATTAATATTTATATCAACCATGATCCTCAATGTATAGGTAAGGATAGGTAGCGAGTGACTACGAAAAGAAGAGCAGGGCGCTAGACACGGAGGAACCAGAAAATTCCGAACCATCACATAACGGGTCTGACTATTATTAGTATATTCTCAAAAGCGGTGCCAATTAAGGCCTTCCTAGAGGTGAAATTATATTGCAGAATCATAAATGTTAATGTTACTGAAGAGAAATTGAGTTCCTATGCGATTAAACCGGATTAAACATTATCCATAATCCATAACACAACATTGATAAATATTCAGTCTAAATTCAGTAGTCCCATGAGTTTATGAGACGTCATTTCTATAAAATACCATCCTAAGGTAAAAAATACGGAACAATTATTTTACTGAATTTAGCTTGTAAGGAGCTATTTTTGCGTAAAAAAATGTGGGCAAGCTGGAATAAACTTTACTCTCTTTATTTGGACCTCTAAAAAGATATAATAATTTTGCACCCTCTAGTGATGGTTCTCTTGCCATGAGAAATGCAAGCAGGCCAATACAGATCTGGAGGGTTTTTGCAGTGACTTGGATTAGAGATGGAAACAGCACTACCTTCGGGAAGTAGACAAGAAATAGATTTTGAATGGTCTATTTGGAAACTCTTGACCAAGGTACGCACGCGGACTGGAAGACTTAGTGAAACCATAATAAAATGAGGATATCTCCATGAATTACCTGAACGCGATTGTGGACTGTGCTGCAGTGTTGAAATCATACAACCAGATGTACTTTTGACGATTTAGATATAACCAACAGTAAGCGATATTATGTGCACAACAATGGATTTGAGTACTGCTTGAAGGTATTGAAGCTAAAAATTTTGTTATTGCTAAGTTTTGCCGATTGTTGAGTTTACTTGTTGAAGTTTAATAATTATTCCTGTGTATTATTATTATATAAGTCGAGTCGGATACGAAATAAATAAATGAAACGTCTCTATGTAAAATTTAATTATGCATTGTATAAATTTTCACATCTTTAACGTACTGTAAAATTTTATTTTAACGTATTCCGTTTTTCAGTGTCTTTTGAATAATATTGTGTAAATTATTTTCCAAAAAGAAATGTGCAATGAAGAAGAAGAATAAGTAATATTAATAATTATTGTAGTTCTTACATGAAAAGTTTCTGCATGGAAACACTCGGGCGCTTTTACGCCAAAAAGTTTCCATTCAAAACCTAAGTATAACAAATAAATGCACGGTCTATATGCATATAAGTAGAAAGCTTTTATCACTTTTGTGATGGAAAGAATAGATGGTACCTAACCAGTTCGCAGAAAATCTACATTAAAAATAAATGCTTTATAAACTATAATAATTATAGTTTCTAAAGCATTTATTTTTTATTATTAGTTCTTTTGTATTAATATTTCTTTATAATGGTGTTTCATTACAAATTTTTAATTTTTTTCCAACAAAATTTTTTTCAATTATTTTCGTGATTTATTAAACACAACCCGTTTTTATCTACTTTTCTACGTGCATGTTATTTTTATTAAAGATATTTTAATGTTAATTTAGTTATGTACTGTACAGAATACTAAAAAAAGGTTGTAAGAGAAAGATTTTCTGAAAGACCTTAGGAAACAAGTTATTTTTATATTATCGTTTTCTACACATGAAAAATATTGTCGCATTTCCTATTCCTTATTTTTACATAGTACTCCAATGCTGGTTTTATTAAGTGAACTTTTTAATAAATGAGGCACTTTGTTATTTTTACCTCACACACAAGATAATAAAATTATGCATAAAAAGGTCGGAAGTAGGTATTTATTAAATTCATCATCAAAGAAATAAAAAGTTTTATAGCTTATTGAAACATTTAATTTTGACGAATGATTTCGATTTGGTTGGATGTAAAAAGGGTTTTTCTTCTAAGCTGCAAATCTCTACGACGTACTCTACAGTGAAAAAGTTTAATCCTTGATGGCTTTCTGTCAACTGACGTGTGCTCTCACTTTTCCTTTTTTTAATTTACTTTTCTTGGTAAAATATTTTATTTTTCTCTTTGAATACTGTCTTCGATAATATATAGGAGAGGGTAACTGTTCTTAACTGCTAATTTAATGGCTTTTAAAAATAAAATATTAGTAGATGGACACGAAATTCTTAGATAAAGTTTTATCTGCAATATCATAATTGAAAATTTTTAATGATTAACCAAGTTCAGCTGCGTTATACCTAATAGATGGCTGACCGAATAGAGCAATTTATAATAAATTATTCGCAAACGTCGACATTAATAAATAATTAGTAGCATCACTAACGCAGAAATATTAATATTTATTATTCAGATAACACGTGTGGGGTATTTTTAAAATGTTTGCTCTAATTTCGGGGGTAAATTATTCACTAAATTGTAAATCTCGTGTATACGTTTTAAAATTTTAACTTATAGAGTAGAGTAACTATGGCGTTTCTGGACCACTTCAATTTATTTTTAGTTGCCCTTTATGGACGCCATTTTGATTCACACGATTGTGCGTCCTTGTCGAGATTTTTATTACTTGAAAATTCATTCATGTGTGTATCATCATCATCGAGTTTTTGATAGCTCATTAATTATTGACGAGCGTCGAAAACCAACTGACATTTTAATCAAAGTACCAGTAAAATTCCTTTTACTACCAATCTGCTGCTAAACTAAGGAAGTTTGGAAAAAATCAAATACTTACAACTGCTTATATCATCATCTTTTTTTTATCTCATTGTAGTATATAACAAGCTTATGTATTTCCCTTACATCATGCTAACATAATATGCTGATCTAATTGCATTGAACATTAAATTTTATGCCAACGTTTACATCCTTCATTTTTATAATAATAGTATATAGCTTTGGTTTCATAGGAACCGGTACGGTCAAATAGCGGCCGTATTACAATATTGGGTGACCATACTTAGCGTTTTCACACCGTTTCACATCGTGCTGGCCACCGTCACACATATTACGACATCGAAATTTATTACGTTAGATGTTACGGTATCTATTGACACACTATTAGAAATCATTTCTACGATGCTGTGGTGTTTTTTGATTTTTTAAATTCTATAAAAATTATACAAATTGAAAAGTAATGAAATTCTAAAACAAGGATCAATCAATTTTTGATAATTAATTCCCACGGTGTTTACATAGCTCAATCGGACCGCATTTGACCGAATAATACAGAAGCACTTCACATGTAAAATCGCAAAACTCAAATGAACTATTGATAATTTTATTGAACAGAACAATAAAAAACACAAACATATGTGTTTTAAAAAATGTGAAATGAAGGATACCCAAGTGTACAAATAAAATGCAAATTTTGGAATAAAAAATAACTTATCTATACTTAAACCTCCCATTCAATTCTAACTTACTATAAACCCCATACAATTTATTCAGAATCCAATGAGTTTGTAACAATAAATAAAAGCAATTCCACAATGTTTTGTTACTTTAATAATTAGCCATTTTTATAAGTTCCACCACTGTTTTAAATTTACTTCATATTTTTCATATTTTTCCCAAAATTACCTCGAGGTTTCAATTTTGATTTTATCAAAATTTTAATCTTAGACTCAGTTGTTCAGTTTCGGGTTATCTTATAACCTGGTTTAGTTTTAAAATAGAAATAATAGTTTGAAGAATTGTATTCATGAAAATAAATCTGGGTTCAAAGATAACCCGAAACTGAACAACTGGGCCAATTAAGGCTATCAAATCAATCCATCCTATGGTACTATTACAATCCAAAACCTTTTCTATTTAAACAAAATAAACACAAGCATGTGTATGGGAATTTACTATCTGGTTTCACTATCAACCGATCAGAAGCACTTTGTACCACCTTCCACATAATTTGAGCTCCGTACCACTATCTAACGGTTAAATCCACAATTGTTACTTAAGTACAAGTACGTCTACATAGACGCATTTTCGGGAAAAAACACTTGGAAATTCAGAAACTTCGTAAAATAACTGACATGCAATACACTGATAAGAATCAGTTACTCAAGTAGGAAAGGGTTAATTTTTCTAGTAAAGTATAAGTAATGCTTTGTCTATGAATCCGGCTGTAAAGCAATTAGTACATGTTGCTGGACTTAACAATGGTCCCAATTTGGATCAACCCTTCAAAAAATTAGCTTAACGGTACACTAAACGCAAAATTCGCATGCGTAAATCTAATCGTCGACCTGGACTACGCTTGATCGCGACTCAATTCGACTCTCTCGTAACCCAATTGCGACTAACTGTTCTGATCGCTCACACAGTTCATCCTTGTACCTCGAATTCAAATCATCTGTTAATTTCCAAATAAGTTTTCAGTCTTCCCACCCGAATGATATTTCCGCACATATAAAATTTAATGTTCACCTTTTGTAAATTTCAGGACTGAATTATTTTATGTACACAAAATAGTAATAAAATCAACTTCTATAAATCAATACTAAATAAGAGCGCTAATTTAAAATCATCCATAGCAAGTTCGTCTATCGCAGGGATGAGCAACCCGCGGCCCGCCATACTTTCTCGTACGGTCCTTCAAAGATTTTACATTTTGACTTTAAGGTTAGGTTTATAGGTTTATTTTGATAATAAAGAGATAAATTGAGTTCATCATTCAGTGTTTGTATGATCATAATATTAAGCTTCTTACATGCGGCCCGCACAATATTTTTAAATTTGTAGATGGCCCATTGTAAAAAATAGTTTGCTCATCCCTGGTCTATCGGAAGAAGAAGAATGGTCGATTTTATTAATCATGCCGGGTATCGCGAATGAAACATGAATCAACTCCAGTTGCGCGGAACAACTCCAAATCGAGTTATCAGAATATGTTCGACAGAGCTTCAAAGCGAAAAAAGCACCAGACCGAACACGGCCTGAGATTAATACAATTGGTACTATACCTAAAAAAATGGCAATCTTATTAAATTTATCTAGCTCTGACCAATATACGTCACTGTTTTCGTCGATATTCGGCTTTCTTATGGCTGATTCAGGAGTGGATTTGTTTACAGTGCAGTGACACTTGGAGATCTTCTACCGTTGCCGAGAGGTATATTGAAGATTCATAGAGAATAAGAAAAAAATTTCTACTAAACTTTTGGGCGAAAATGTGAAAAAGGGCATTACTAACACTCCGATGTCACTGGAGATTTCCAGAAGAAAATCATCATGCCAGCGATGCCAAATGATCATGCAGAAATGAAATTCGTAAATTGCGTTGAAAAAATATATAAAAAATAAAAATTCGTGTAGGTAACTTACTACGTTGTTAACTATATTATTTTTATTTCGTCACTAGAGATAAAAATTAACCATTTTATCACTAGTGATAAAAAGAATGACTTTTTAAAACTGAAATGACGTTCAAAATGCAGTCATTTTGCAACAGAATTAGAAAAAGGCTCGTACATATTTACATTTACCTCTTTCTAGCGATCTGGTTTTTCAATATAAGCAAAATAAGTAAACAAGATAATATATAAATGTAGTACTTACATACGATACATCATTAAAGCAAAGTAAAATTAGCATATTATGTTACAATTTCAATGAATACATTTCCCTATAGCAAAACGGCAGTTATGAATTTTGCTGACATATTCCGTTTGGACTAAAATTATTATTCCATTTCTAGCTTGAATAGCAATTAATATATAATAAATAACGATTAATGTTGGACTGTTTGGGGGCAGATGATGAAGAAATATAAGAAAAGTAAAATAATTGGTTGCTTATGTTACCTATATTACAATATAAAATGTTTTATAGTTTGCCTTACTAATCAAGTACATTTTTCAGCATAAAAGTTTCTCATGTTTTATTATTAAAAAATTAAGTATACTCATTACTGTAACTCGAATTCAAATGATTAAAATTTCCATACATACGAGTACATCTGCAAAAAGGCATAAGTCAATTTACATAATATATTTATTAGTAAACTCAAATTAGAACACTTCTGCACTGAAAAACAAGTTGAGTTAAGGGGGGGGGGTAAGGTTAATTCGTACGAAAAAAGGCATGTTTTTGTGAATTTTTTGTGACGACACAGTTAAAATCTCTTTATTAAAACCAATAGTATATTAAAGTATGACATTCTAAGAATATTGTATAAAATTTTCACGAAGAAATATTAAAAAATACGGCAATGGCAGCAATTATTCGGACGTGCCTCGGAAAAAAGTAGAATTGCGGTGCCTCTCATAACTTGGTGCTGGATCATCTGAAATCAAACAATCAAAGTTCATTCGTTAGATAATAGTTTTCCCTAGGTAACGCTGGGAGGGTTTTTCGAAATTTCAAATTTTCACTTTTTTGGAACACTTTGAAGGGAAAAACGCGATTTTTTGCAAAAAAATCGGCTAATTTGTTATTGTAAAATAAAAATTATTAACAAATTTGAAAAAACTCTCCAAAAAAATCGAGTTTTTCCCTTCAAAGTGTTCCAAAAAAGTGAAAATTTGAAATTTCGAAAAACCCTCCCAGCGTTACCTAGGGAAAACTATTATCTAACGAATGAACTTTGATTTTTTGATTTCAGATGATCCAGCACAAAGTTATGAGGGGCACCGCAATTCTACTTTTTTCCGAGACACGTCCGAATAATTGCTGCCATTGCCGTATTTTTTAATATTTCTTCGTGAAAATTTTATAAAATATTCTTCGAATGTCATACTTTAATGTACTATTGGTTTTAATAAAGAGATTTTAATTGTGTCGTCACAAAAAATTCACAAAAACATGCCTTTTTTCGTACGAATTAACCTTAGCCCCCCCCCCCTTTAAGAGTTGCTACGGTTTTCCACATTTGTGAGTTAGTAAATACACTTTCAAAATATCAATTCGGTGGTTATAAGTTAGCAACTTGAAAATTGAAATTAAAAAAACGTTTTTGTGTCTGCTGTAAAATTGGGTGTTTTGTATGTAACAGCACAAGAGGGAAATACTCCAAGATTTGTCGCGTACAGGTTGATAAATATTGCGCGAGCGAGAGAGAGTGCAATATATAAGATATCGCCAGCGATATCCGCCTAAACCTGTACAAGATAAATCTAAAATCGTATTTTCTAAATACGAGTTGTTGTTTTTATGATAATTCCCCGAAGAAAAATTGTATGACATCATCATTGCAAAAATTGGTAAGTACCGAAAAAAACGGAAGCATAATCGCACAAAATTTGTTACATAAAATTCTTTACAAGACCTAAAGCGAGATCGGGTGGGAAGTAATGACGGCAACGCATATAAATAATGTAACGTTCCTATATACTATGAACTTTTGTAATTAGGTGATTTTTTTATAGGTTATAACAATTATATCGACGTAATTTTATGTTTTATTTATAATAAATTCTGCTTTTTATTGAAAGTTCAATTTTATACGCCAATATAAACAGCTGGTTATAGTTGGCCATAACTAGAGATTAACGTGGCAACAACCGGGGATTACATGGCCAAAACCGGTGGTATTATGTTTGACAACGATTATGTTTATTTTAATTGTTCTACCACATTAGGTGCTACCTTTTTCAAATATATCTCATTAGAAACATTGTAGCATTTATTTTTAATTTAAACACTTTGGAATGCTACAAAAGACATCAACATCATCAGGCGACCTAAAAAGACCAACATTAGTTTGTTTATTTTAGTCTATTAACTTAATCAGACTTTCGAAGTACCCTGTACTTAACTTTTGCGTTTTCAAAATTTAATAATTGATAATTTGGCAAGGTCGTCCGGACAATCAGAGAGGTCTGAGATAAGTAGAGAAGTGCGTTTTACAAAAATTTCGTGGTAGTTTTTCGAAAAAGTTTACTAGTTTTTAAACCGATCTGGGTCTTTTCTACGACTTATTGAGTAATTTGTAATTTGCTTATTCGGTGTTGTCCGGTATCAACGTAGAAGGCCAGTAATATTTAACTTGGTGGAGTACGCGAGTTATCGGTACCACACGTTAATTTTCCTATTAAGGAAGCTAAAAGGATCATTGTTTAAAACGACGTTTTCAATCGATCAATTACTTAACGCTATTTCGAACACATCTTTCGATCTGTTATTTTTGGATGTTATCATCGATTTGATTTACCGCTACTGTTTGTCACCTGTATTGCTCATTCAACTACGTTATCAACCGTTGATTTGCCTGATTGCTGTTCCACTGCTACATGCTGCTACATACCTCTGCAGCGACGTGATTTCAACATCACCACAAAATTGGTTCTCGCCCAGGTCGAACTCCAGTGCCGTCCCGACACGAGTTTTGTTAAGGGTGAGAGTTTTTTTTGCTATATTAAATTTTCGTGTGGGGTTTGCGATACCGCCACAATTGTTTTCGTCGTGTATTGGTGCGCCGCCGACTATCAACCTAATTTATAATTTGTTTGCTTTGATAGGGGTGAATCCCCCATGTTATTTTTGATATTTTGGTATATGATTTAATGATAACAGTTGTTATCGACGCCAACACAGATAACCACTTGTACGGTGCAACTATTTATATTTTTTTTGTACTGTGCGATTATTTTTGTACCGAATTCGACTAATAATTATATGTTTATTTGTGCTCCGGTGTTTTATTTCACCAGCATTTGCACTTTCAGGAAAACACCTATTTATAGCGACATAAAGGGTGTGGCGCCTTTTTTTTGAATTCAGTTCTAGGGAGAGGGTATTCATCCCCTGCTCGCCTGACCCCCCCATAAATTGCTCTGCTGCTGAGCTTGCTGTAGCGTCGTTTTTTTTATAATCACCGGGAGTACAGGTAAGGTCGGCATATTTTTACTTAGTTTTGACGACTGGTGCTCAGGTGGAGTACGCAGGTCGCAAATTTGGCGCCCAACGTGGGGCCATAAGCCGCACAGAACGCGAGGCCTTAAGCCGCACAGAAGTACAAGTGGGTATTGCGTTGGCGAAAGCGAAATTTGTTTTCGCAGAGTAGATTTGTGCATTAAAATTCGGTTAGGTGGTTAAAATAGTTTATTTTGGGCACGGCTTACAGACGAAAGCGAATTTTTTTTACAGTCAATTGCTCACCTTCGTTAGTGAGACGTCATTGGTGTAAGTTGACCTTGGAGTGTTTGCTCGCGAGTCATTTGAATTGCATTGTTGGCAATCTTTGTTTTTTTGCTGTATGGAGATGGAAGGTAGCAAGATCAACGTAGACAGGTTGTCGAAGGACGAACTGATCTACGAAATCAGAATCAGAGCGACGGTTGAATACACAGGTAGTAGCGTCGACGAACTCAGAAAGATACTAAGATCGATCTTTAAAAATAAACAATCTTTAAACGCTTCGATACCGGTGTACCCTTTTTCTATCGCGGAAGATTTAGAGGCAGTTGTTGCCACCGTAGAAGAGTTAGGGCGACTCATGCTCTTATATACAGGGGTAGAACGCGACAGTACTCATAAAAAAATCGAGACAAAATTAACTTACGCATTAGGTAGGTTGAATCGCGCTAAAGCTGTCACCGAGGCTGACACAAGTAAAGTAGCGAATTTAAACACTCGATTGTTAATGTTGTCGGAAGATTTTAGGTCCAAGGGTAAAAGAGTTGGTAAATCTCGTGAGAGCATTTTAGACCTAGGTATTTTGAGTAGGACTCTTCGTGGAGTCGACGAAATAGAAGTTTCTGAGACAGAATCTTCATCCGATTCCGAGGTTGAAGCCAATTCGGTTAAGCGCCGGCCAAAACCTTATCCGGTTAGGAATTGGGGAATCAAGTTTTCAGGTAAGAAAACTGACGCGACGATAAACGACTTTCTCGATTCGGTGGACGAGAAAAGAATACCGAGTGGCTTGTCAAAGTCCGAGCTATTTGACCAAGCGATCGAACTTTTCACGGGAGATGCAAAAATTTGGTACAAATACATACGGTCTAAAGTTGGTTGTTGGGATGAACTTGTCGATGCGTTGCGAGAGGAGTATCTTCCTCCGTTATATGACCGCAAACTTTTTGAAGAAATAAAAAAAAGAACGCAAGGGAAGTGAGAAAGCATAGGAATGTATGTAGCGTTCATGCAGACCATGTTTTCTCGCCTGCAAACACGCATCCCGGAATCGACAAAACTCGAGATTTTGCTGGAGAATTTTGCTCCTCGCTATCAGCCGTATTTCGTGTTCTCCGAGGTCGAGTCAGTCGATCAACTAGTCGATCGTTGTCGGAAAATCGATCAGAGGCTAGACTTAGCCAAAAATTTTGTGCCGCCTCCACACAAAAGCGGTTGTGTGGAGCCGAGCTTAGCATTTGCTGGTGCATCATCAAGCAAATATGAGAAAGCGAGCGTTAATAGGCTGGACACAGTCAGCCCCGAATGTTGGAACTGCGGTTCGAGGGGACATTACGCGAGGGACTGCAGGACAGGAACCGGGAGTGTTCGCTGTTCCGGTTGCAGGAAACCTAATGTCTCGCGGGAACAATGCCCGGTTTGTAACGGCGCGCAGGTTCGCGGGGGTAGGAAGATGCAGCATAGACGTGCGGGAAACGGTTCGGGGCGAATCTAGGCAGTCGAGCTAGATCCACCCCTAGGACAGTCTCGACGAACCATTATTTAAAGGCGGTTCTGCACTACATTCTAGAGAGTGCTAAAGACGACCAACGTCCATATTTGACGGTCACTATATTTGGTCAAAAGATAAAGGGATTACTTGATTCGGGGGCGAGCAATACAATTATTGGTTCTCTGGGTTTATCTTTCTTAAATAGATTGGGAATCAGGGTTAAAAGCGGCGAGACCGTTTGTAAAGTTGCAAATGGGCAGCTTGTTAAGGGTGTGGGAAAGTGCACGCTTCCTATGAAGGTGGCTGACCACACAAAATTAATTGACGTCACAGTTATACCTGAGGTGCCGCATGCCCTCATATTGGGTATTGATTTTTGGAAGGCAATGGGTATTGTACCCGATGTGAGAAGCGATAGTTGGGATTTCTCTACAGAACCCATAGAATGTTTGGCGGTTAACGATGCGATACGCGATGCTAATGGTTTAGATAGTGGGGAAAAAGCGCGTTTGGAAGCATTAATCGAAAGGAATTACAATCTTATGGGAGACGGATTGGGTTGTACGAACCTCGTTGAACATGTGATTAAGACTAACGCGGAGCCAATCAAACAACGTTACTACCCGGTGTCTCCGATAGTACAAGCGCAACTAAATAAACATCTCGATGAGATGATTGGACAAAACATAGTCAGAAAAAGTTGTAGTCCTTGGGCATCTCCGGTCATCTTAATCAAAAAGAAAAACGGTGAGCAACGTTTTTGCGTTGATTACCGCAAGCTCAATGCCGTAACCGAGAAGGATAGTTATCCGCTTCCTTACGTGACTAATACGCTCGATCAACTGAAAGATGCGCGATACTTGTCGTCTTTGGACGTGAAATCGGCATTTTTCCAAGTTCCTCTCGCGGAGGAGTCAAAGAAGTACTCTGCTTTTGTTGTTCCTAACCGTGGTTTGTGGGAATTTAATCGTTTACCTTTCGGCCTATCCACAAGCCCGGCTACTTGGCAACGGTTGATGGACCGGGTGCTGGGATATGATTTGCTCCCTCACGTATTTTGTTATCTCGATGATGTCGTGATAGTCACTCAAACTTTTGACAAACACTTAGAGATTTTAGATGAAGTGTTTAGAAGGCTACGCGAGGCCAATATTACCGTTAAGAAAGAGAAATGCCAGTATTGCCGTTCCGAATTAAAGTACTTGGGTTACGTGGTAGACAAACACGGTTTACATGTTGATCCCGATAAAGTGAGAGCAATGTTAGAATTACCGGCACCAAAGAATGTTAAAGGTGTTCGCGGTATTATTGGTACTTTTAGTTGGTACCGCAGATTTATTCCCGAGTTCTCTACTCTTATAGCTCCCATTACGGCTTTACTTCGTAAATCTAACAATAAATTTGAATGGACAGAGAACTGCGAGAGTGCTTTTCGTACCCTAAAAGAAAAATTGGTTACCGCTCCGATTTTGAGCTGTCCTGATTATAACTTACCATTTGAGGTCCAGACAGACGCATCCGGCTGGGGTATCGCCGCGGTGTTGACTCAAACTCACCCGGACGGTGAGAAAGTCATATCTTACATTAGTCGGTCTTTAACTCGCCAAGAGCAGAAATACAGCACCACCGAACGTGAGTGCTTAGCTGTCCTCTTCGGGCTCGAGAAATTCAGGCAGTACATTGAGGGGGTACCTAATGTAAAAGTCGTCACAGACCATTACTCGCTTGTTTGGTTACGAAATCTCCGTGACGTTAACGGACGATTGGCACGGTGGGCTTTGAAAATGCAGGGGTACGATGTACAAATTGTCCATCGGAAGGGCAAAGAACACGTAGTCCCTGATACATTAAGTCGTGGTGTCCCTGTGTTAGATAGTGTTGAGGTGGATAGAGAACAATGTCCCGACGATCGGTGGTACGCTGAAATGAAGCGTAAGATTAGCTTAAAACCCCTTAGATACCCGCAATGGCGAGTAGAAAACGGGATAATTTATAAGTACTTACCGCCCAAATTCGTTGGTTTGTCTAATGCTTGGCAGCGTTGGAAAACTGTTGTTAAAAAGGCTGATCGTCAAGCGCTTTTGTTAAAGGCGCATAATGATCCTACATCCGGTCATACGGGGGTGTACAAAACGTATGCTAGGCTAGCGGAGACATACTTCTGGCCCAAGATGAGGGAAGATGTCGAGAGGCTAGTTAGGCGTTGTAGGATTTGCCTACAATACAAATCGCAGAATAGAGCGCCGGTGGGTCAAATGCTGTCGCATACGCCACCGTCACAGCCATGGGAAACCATTTCTTCAGACTTAATGGGACCGTTACCAAAGTCAAAGAGTGGCAATAGATTTATGTTGGTGGTCACTGACTACTTCAGTAAGTATGTGTTGGTATTCCCAATGAGGAACTCCCTCGCCACCAACATAATCAAAAGACTGGAAAACGAAGTTTTTCTTGTTTATGGAGCACCTAGGGTGGCCATATCCGATAACGGCCCTCAATACATCAGCCGTGAGTATCGTGCGTTACTCAATCGTTATGACGTCGAAGCGAAGTATACACCTTATTTTCATGCCCAAAGCAATCCTACAGAACGGATGAACAGGACAATCAAGCGGATAATTGCGTCCTACGTTCAGGAAAAACACACGGCTTGGGATGAGAATTTGGCTAAAATAGCGTGCGCAATAAGAACTTCTAAAAGTGAGACTACGCAAGAAACTCCGTATTTTGTTAATTTCGGTAGGTCTATGATCCTATCCGGAAAGGATTTTATGCGTAGAGACGTGTTCAAAGATGAGGAGGTTGTACACGAAAACAGTCGCGATGAGAGTTTGAAGGATCTGTTCGGTTTCGTGAAACGTAGGTTACAGATAGCTTCAAACAAGAACAAGAAAGCATACAATTTAAGACGTCGACCCGAACAATTTATAGTAGGTCAGGAGGTTTATAGAACGAACCATGTTTTGTCGAAAGCGTCCGACAGGTTCACACGGAAACTTGCTCCAAAGTTTGTGGGCCCTTTCACGATAAAGCGCAAAACGTCCCCGTGGACTTACATTCTGGTTGACCGAGACGGAATAGAACGCGGTACGTGGAACGCAAAAGATTTAAAAGCGAAACCACCCGATTCGGATTAGGGCGCTTAGTATAACAAATTAGTTTTTAACATTAGTGCGTGTCCACGTACGTTTTAATTAGATTAATCAATTAGTTTCGTCCAATTTTTTTTTGTATTTAGTTCACCCGACGTTGGGGTGGTAGCAATTTTAGGAAAATCGCTTAGAGTAAGGGGGGAGTTGTAGCATTTATTTTTAATTTAAACACTTTGGAATGCTACAAAAGACATCAACATCATCAGGCGACCTAAAAAGACCAACATTAGTTTGTTTATTTTAGTCTATTAACTTAATCAGACTTTCGAAGTACCCTGTACTTAACTTTTGCGTTTTCAAAATTTAATAATTGATAATTTGGCAAGGTCGTCCGGACAATCAGAGAGGTCTGAGATAAGTAGAGAAGTGCGTTTTACAAAAATTTCGTGGTAGTTTTTCGAAAAAGTTTACTAGTTTTTAAACCGATCTGGGTCTTTTCTACGACTTATTGAGTAATTTGTAATTTGCTTATTCGGTGTTGTCCGGTATCAACGTAGAAGGCCAGTAATATTTAACTTGGTGGAGTACGCGAGTTATCGGTACCACACGTTAATTTTCCTATTAAGGAAGCTAAAAGGATCATTGTTTAAAACGACGTTTTCAATCGATCAATTACTTAACGCTATTTCGAACACATCTTTCGATCTGTTATTTTTGGATGTTATCATCGATTTGATTTACCGCTACTGTTTGTCACCTGTATTGCTCATTCAACTACGTTATCAACCGTTGATTTGCCTGATTGCTGTTCCACTGCTACATGCTGCTACATACCTCTGCAGCGACGTGATTTCAACATCACCACAAAATTGGTTCTCGCCCAGGTCGAACTCCAGTGCCGTCCCGACACGAGTTTTGTTAAGGGTGAGAGTTTTTTTGCTATATTAAATTTTCGTGTGGGGTTTGCGATACCGCCACAATTGTTTTCGTCGTGTATTGGTGCGCCGCCGACTATCAACCTAATTTATAATTTGTTTGCTTTGATAGGGGTGAATCCCCCATGTTATTTTTGATATTTTGGTATATGATTTAATGATAACAGTTGTTATCGACGCCAACACAGATAACCACTTGTACGGTGCAACTATTTATATTTTTTTTGTACTGTGCGATTATTTTTGTACCGAATTCGACTAATAATTATATGTTTATTTGTGCTCCGGTGTTTTATTTCACCAGCATTTGCCCTTTCAGGAAAACACCTATTTATAGCGACATAAAGGGTGTGGCGCCTTTTTTTTGAATTCAGTTCTAGGGAGAGGGTATTCATCCCCTGCTCGCCTGACCCCCCCATAAATTGCTCTGCTGCTGAGCTTGCTGTAGCGTCGTTTTTTTTATAATCACCGGGAGTACAGGTAAGGTCGGCATATTTTTACTTAGTTTTGACGACTGGTGCTCAGGTGGAGTACGCAGGTCGCAACATAAATATTCAAATATTTAATCTTAATCGTAATCAATCTGAATAATTGACATAAAGATACTTTCATCTGTTTAATTTACCGAGAGCTAGAACCACGCCAGCTGAAACCATGCATGTTGAAACGTCTAAATATATTTTAGTCCAGGGATTTTAGAATTTTGCTTCGGGATAATTTAAAAAAAGCTCAAATTTGATATATCGTCACCCTAATTCTAAAACCTCGTAAATCCAAATTTATGCGATTTTGAGATTTTAGTTGTATGATATAGAGAAATCCAAAATACATCGTTCTAAAACCTCGTAATAAAAAAATTATACTTATTGTGACATCTATAAAACTATTAAGTGTGAAAAATCAAGTCAATACTAATAATATATTTCTTAAAATTCACTTTTTTCAGCCTTCTGTAAAATTTGATTTAATAGACTTACGAGGTTTTAGAATTAGGGTGACGATATGTACGTATTGCTATGATCTCCCCTATATAAAATTTATACACGTCGATTAATTTGGGCACCACATTCGAATGAATGAAAAAATATAAAAATGAGTAAATACTAAAATTTTTGCGTGCTAAATTTTATTGGAAAGTTCACCACCTTGTCCCTCTTGTATAGCTCAGTCTAAGGCTCTCTCAGAGTATTGCAGGTATTTGATTAAATTAAGGGATGCAGCTTATTGAGTTGAAAAATTTTACTTTTAAATGTTGGAAAAATGTTGGTTGATTTTGAATAAAATGCTTAATTACTTTGACCAGATAAAACGATCCACTTCTGTTTTTGAATGATCTCAAAAATTCAGAATACCGACCTGTAAAAGTTTAATGATAATAAAAAGATTGGATTAATTCAGAAATGATTTTATATTCAAAATAAATATCGCAAAGCGCAAATAATCAATTTTAACAAAATTTATACAGATACCTTATCTATTACCAGAATGTTTACAATAATCAAAAATCAAAAATAATGTAGAATGACGATCCTCTTCTTCCTTCAAATGCTTAAATAAATTTAAGTCTTGCCGTTGTCCAAAACGGGTTAAATGTTTTTATGTTTAAATTTGTTGCTCTTGGCGAAGCGTAGAATATAAAATAATAAAAAATGTTTTGTTGATGAAATGTTTATAAAGTAGGGTAGCCGAAAATTCACCTGCTAAGGTCTTTTCTCAGCATCCTGTATGTAAAATGCTGAAGGCGTAAAGTTAATAAAATAATAATTTTCAAATACCTTTGAATTCTTTAATCCTGACTTTTTAATAAGTCTGCGTAGATAATACACAATCTTGATATACACCCGCGCACTATGAGACACTTCCACATCAGATGTTGAATGGATACCAGTTGATGTGGCGCTTCAGATCTCCTCCTGTTTGAATTGTGTTATTGTAGTAGTAATCATCCAAATTTGATTTTTCAATGGTGTTATTTTATTAGATTATGTGCTGATAAGTAATTTCGAATTAAATTATTCTCAGATATTCGAGTGTTGAGTTGAAAAATAACATTCTTAATTTTCAGTTGATGCAACTAACTTTTGCCATCTTGGATTTCTTATCGACCAAGGTTTGATATATTGGATCACGTTGCACGTCCGTCCACTTTAAATATCAGAATTCAACTAACTTTGCTTGCGTAAATTACCAATTTGAGACGATTTTTAACAACTTGTAAGTCAAATTTATTCCTTTTACGAATTTTATTTTAATGAAATTTTCTGTAATTTTCAGAGTTGGTTCCATTATTGAAGAGATCACTTCTTATTCTCTGCTTGCCAGTAGATTTCCATTACAGTAGTCGATTTTAGAGCTATTTGAAGTAGTAGATTTGACCATTTTTGTTATCACATTTCACTTATCAACTTTTAATGGATTTTGAACCTTATTTACCTTTTTACAAATTTTGGAGATGAATTTATGGTTAACACATACAGTTAGATATGAGAGAATTTTGGTTATAAACAGATCTTCATACAACAAGTTATTTACAGAGATATTTCAATTTCAAGTTCACAAAAGTGAAGGTTATGTTTTACAGATAACAAATTTGAACAAATTTCATCATTTCTGAGTTAAAGTATCTTATTGGAAGATTTTGACTTGTTCACCTTCAAGTTGAATCTATTTAACAGGTTTTAATATAGCATTCTCATCTTTAAAGATCTCATTAGGTCTACAATATCATTAAATAAGTTGGATGTGTTTATCTGTTCAATCTAAAGTTAGAAAATTAGCTTAATTTTTCTTAATATATCAATTAATTCAGTTTTACAACTATTTGCGTTGTGTGGGGGTCATTTTAAATCACAGCAGTATGTTTTGACGATATAAATATCTACTTTCTCAAAAGTTCCCAGCATAAAACTTTCTTTTGATTTAAACGAACATAATAACAATGCATAATCTCTTTACAAAGAATCTATAATAAGTTAAATTTAATAGTTAAATATTTATGGAGCTTACTATAAACATATCCTTATTATAATTTTCTCACGAAAAAATAGTATTTACCTTTATTTGTTTACACATACTATAATAAACACAGTCATATAAAATGCATCTGTTCACTAACATCATAGATCATAATATCAATCCCTACATCATTAACGGTAACATCTGATTGATAATAACGTTACTATCACATATGGGCCATCTCTCCCGTTGGGGCGTCTGTGCTTGAATTACCTTATATGAGAATAGTTCGACATATTATAAAGATATTATGAAGTTAACATTACAGAATAATACTACATAATATCTGTCTTATATGTTTTCCAATACTGATGTAAAGCACGTAGAAGTAATAACATACATTCACAAAATCGGAGAGCCGTACGTCGAAATAATAAAGACCTTATCATTTCCAGTATACATATTATGTAGCTATTCGATACATTAGTATAAAGTATTCGATTATTTTGATGGTAAGCATGCTTATGTAGGTACACTAGATTTAGACATTTTAGTACACATGCTACGTTTTAGGAAGTATCATGTATTTTTGATGGTAAACACACTTATTCGTTTCCTACATGTATTTTTAAACGAATTAGGTTATGATTACTATAGTTGTCAATATATAAACTGTTTAAAAATTAACTTGAATAAGTTAAGGGCATACTAATATGAATTTATAATTATATTTATTCCAGAAGTTTCAATTTGATAAATTTTAACTGAATCGGTGGAAAGCCAATCGCCACCGTCTCACGCTCCTGTAAACAAGAGCTTACTTTTATTGATGTTGCCCTTTGATTGTCGTTTTAGACTAGCTCTTGATGTTTGCAGAGGCTAAGATCGTGGGTTAGTTGAAGTAATGACGGAAAATGCTACTCGTAAATAAACACAGTTTCTTACAAACTTTGAAATTGAAACGTAATTTAACCAACCTGTCTCTGATGAGAAGTCATACCCGGCCAAACTACGCCCACGCAGAAAATTAACTTCTACTTATTTATAAGCGTGAGCAGCCCTAATGCTCGGATCAACTAGCTGGTATAGCGGCAAGCTAGAGCCGTGGATTCTCTTGAGATGAATGTCCTATCTGTAAAAGAATAACGGGCACCTTCGCTGACAAAACAAAAACCAAAATCATGGGTCAATTACGACGAGCGACAATAGAGTATCGATTCGCCTCTGACCAACTTTGCTCAACCCAATCGAATGATGAACAATAATGGAGTAGCAACCAGATGGTCATTGCTAGAAGGTGATAATATTTGCGATGTCCTATGGTAATTTCATTAACCGACCAGGATGTACAGAAGTAAAACGTTACCACCAAGAACCTCTTCCCGAATTAATTACTTAATTATAAGTTGTTTAGTTTTATTAACGAAAACATTATTTCTCATAAATAATGACCCAACAAATATAGCAGTTAATATCTATATCCACGCGCGCGAGTGTAAAAGAGATAATATTGCCATAATCAATTTTTATGCAGAAAACACAAAACCTGCATATAAATTGCAAACTTGGCAAAACTTGCCAATCAAAAAAATACAAGCCAAGAGATATTCCTAAAATGTTAAAACACAAAAATAATATACAGCCAAAGGTAAATTTAAACGACGCCAACATGGAACTAAAAAATATATTTATCGAATCTTGAACAAAATTTGTTTCAACTGATATCGATAACAACCTCCATGTGTTACCAGAGTTGTACAAGTGACCGAGTTGATTAACGTATGCATCTGTGGAGTAATTAACAATAAATTTTGGTGACTTATAAGTTTCAATGAATAAAATCTTTCAAAGGAAGTATGGACGATGGGGTCCGACAAAAAGAAACCGTGCGATACGGGAAAAATCCACCATCCATCAGCAACAAATTTATATCCCCGATTGGGTTTGGAAAAACACAATATTCCAAATCAATTCGCATCACTGGATCATTCCAAAAAGGAAGCAACTACAATTCTCCCAAAATCACAACCACATCTTGCAAAATTCGGAACCCAACTCCAAAATCACGTCCACATCACACCACATACGAAAGTCAACCTCCTCGTTCAAGAGCTAACCCAAAACTTGTATTGGCTCGTTCGAAAGCCAACCCAAAACTGAAAATTCGTGCGCGGTTCACAGAGCTGCCAACCTCGAACCTCGATAATTCCCCGGTTTGACCGACCAATCCTAGATGGCGCGGGTGTTACCAATTAAAAATTAATTGTAACGAATAAAAGATTCGTTACAGAAATGACAGAAAATTCCTTTCACCTGGCGATAATGGTAGTAGATTTGAAATAAAAACACTGACAATTGTGACGACGATTTCCTCCGACAGCGATGAAAGATCATAGATGTTGACTGAGACTATGACAACTCGCAAGAAAAATCCGTCGAATATTGTCAAGTAAAGCGGGCACCTTGGGAATGGCCCAAATCCCAAATTTCACCATATAGGTGCAAAAACAATCGCGTTTTGAGTCCAGATATACTGTGTTAAATCCGTAAACAATACGCAAAGCTTCCAGGATGAGCCAATTGCACGAACCTTACTGGTAACAAAATAATTCTGGCCGCGAAAATAAAGGTTTTAAAGACGAAAAAAATGGTCGTCACAAAATTCAACCTTCTAGCTTCAATCCCAGAATATAATTGATTTGCGCGCGCTTTACCTGTCACGTGTGCGACTGTCTGTCGAAAACTTTCGTGGTATATACAGGATGCGTCAGAAGTTTCCTGACAAATGCAAAATTTTGTCACAACTTCTAATAATAGACAATTATTTAACAACACTTATTATTACCAACCCATTAAGTTTTTACTGTCCAACTTTGGGTACGAATTGATTTAAATTTACCGAATTGAAAAGGATAAAGATTTGACTAAAGATTCGAAATAACTATAAAAAATTGAATCAAATACGGCTTTCTAAATTTATAATTATGCTTTAACGGCCTTAAAAACATCACGGTTTTCATTACAACCCTTTTAGACTTCCATACGCAGTGTAGCAAGAAGTCTTATGATCTGGCTTTGTGTCCGCATGATACATGGCCAATTAGAACGCTCCAAACTCTTAGCCCATCAGAGCGCTCCAAATTCAGAGCTAAAAAATGCCAATAACTTATAGCCATATGCATAGTCAATTTGGTAGTTACAAGCAATAATTATTACAATGGCTGTGGTACCTAATTATATTAATAAATAAATTGTGCTGCTTTTATTATATCTGGCTACTACAACTATACGAGTAGCCATATAATTATACATCCTTCTTTGGGTGCCTATCCGCTTTCGGATGTTGGAGACCGCTCTCCTAAGTATGTATTTGTTGTGCGTTTGTAGTACTATCACACATATAGGGGACCTACTTGTTTACCGCAGGCTCCGAACCGCGGGAAGTGTATACTCTTCATCTCCAGAGAGACTGTCCTAGGCAGATTACACCTCAGACGTTCAATACAGCCAAATTATATTTTTAAATTAAAATTTTGTAAGTATGGTAGTAGGTATAATAAATTTTAACATGAATCTTTTAAAAATATACTAACTCAATTATTATTAAAAGTCTATTTACAATCTTACAATGAAACACTAACCACATTTTTCTTTATGGTTCGTAAAGATTAAAATACTAGTATACTAAATAAATATAGAAATGTAAAACTTAAATTTTGTATATATAAAATATAAGAGTTTATTAAGACTTTTAGTTGAGCATTTCAAACTTAAATCAAGTCAATATATTTCTTATATTAAATTACTTTATGCTTGTTGCTTGTTTTCTTCAGTGAGTTAATCTAATAAATTTTTTGTAACATTATTGATTTGAATCGAGAAAAGATATTGGTATCTATGAAATGTTTAATTGTGTTGATTAAAATTTAAATAATACTGCAAAAAACTTTTCAACTCCGCATTTGAATAAATTATTATTACTAGCCTAAGTTCAAAATAAGATTTTTTGTCACGACAAGTTTGCGTGTTTATATGTAGGTATAAAATATATAGCACGAATATCTGGACATAGGTTGCCTTGAACAAAACGTATTATAAAAATGCAGTAGCTATTTTATTTGCTATAATGGCTATTGAGCACTTGACTATTATTTATCCTGTTCAACATTACAAGGTTACCTTATTATTTATATATGTCATGAATAATTAATAAGAGGATCGCAGATAGAAGATATGAGTGTAAATAGTATCATTTACTAAAAATAGATTCATTGATATCTAAAATCGAACCCAAGGAGCTCTAATATGCCTACTTAACGTGATGAGCGCGGTATAATAAATATAGTCCAGTCAAAATACGATTTGACTCGGATATAATTATTATGAAGATGAAGCTTTCAGGATATCATCGATTTAGTATTATAAATAACCTATAAAAACCCACCTCTGCCGGAGAGGATGCTTCATCCTTAAACCACCCCCAAATGATAAATTTTTAAATTTTTGCTTATAACTTAGTTATTCATAGATTTACATTAAAATATGAAGAGTTAATTTATAGAAAATTAAATTGTCTATACAAAGATGTATAATACAATATATTTTTAGTTTCTATTTCAGCACTATATAGGTTGAAAGTGCGCGGTGGTAAGTGCAACACATTCTGCTGCTTCTGAAAACCTGCATATTATCTTATACTACGTTGAGATAGTTTCAAAGCTCAAGAACTCTAATCTACGCGAGGAGGAGCCAAGAGGACGAAATACATACATATACGAATGTATAATACATACATACCCCACGCCTTATGCGTGGGGTTTCTTGAGCTTTGAAATTATCTCTACTATGTATAGTATAAATATATTGTTCTAGATGCTTGCTTACTTACTTTATTAAACTCTATTAATGAAGATATTAAATATTACCATTAAGTTAAAAATGTATGTTATCAAATCAGCATTGTAGAAAGTCCATGATTAATAATACCTAGCAGAATCACTTGTAGGAAGAACAGTTGCCAATTCGAAAGTGGTTAAATCTTCTGGTTAAATAAAAAATATACCGTTGACTATTAAAGATTTTACATTTTACCTTAGAGATGCCCCTGGAAAATTTGTACTCATTAGAGCTGCTTTTCCTACTTTGATTACTTCATCTGCTGATGTGCTCTAATAATAAAATATGGAGTAGATCTATTAAACATTTTGAACCAAACTTTCTATGCAAATTGGTACTTAAGGTATCTTTACATTATTAGATTTTGTATTGGATTTTTATATTCGAGATTTGTATTGGATTCCATATCCAATGCTCGAATATAAACGCATTTACACTATTGGATATTTTGTAACAGATTTCTGTTACCTCGTTTCGGAACGATATTTTTTTCTTTTCCTTTTTAGATTTTTTTAAATTTTTATGAACTATGTATAATTTTTATTTAGCGAGTTTTGTTCATCAAAACTGATCTTTATTTTCGTATTCTTGTTAAATAAATTTATCCGGTAATTTTGAATCTTAGCGCCTAAGGGGTATTATATGACCCATAAATCATTTTCGATGAAATCGAAATCAAATCGATAATACAGTTTTCCGTTTGATAGCTCGAATACGCGCCGACGGCTCGTGAGCGCCCAGGGACAAGGTTCGCCTAACACCTCTTCCATAGTACAGACGTGAAAATTTTAGCTCTTCCAAAAATTTAAGTTTTAATGGTTTTAATTAAATTTAACAAACCAAAGTTTATGAGTTTTTACAAACAAGAAATAACGCGTACGAGTGAAGTGTTATATTTTAGCTCTCACAAGATCTGTATGATCAATAATCGATTTTTGGATTCAATAATTTTAATTGCCGCTACGCCATTTTGGGAAGAAACGATCGTTCCAATTTCGAAATCCGATTCTAAGCTGTACAACGCTACCATTGAATTGAGGTTATCCTTTATTAACATTTGTTACGACTTCAATAATTGTGGGCAATCCGGAGGTTTGTTAGCAACCCCAATAAAGAAGGGACTCGATCACCCGCATACCAATCTGCGCAGAATTGTTCTCCAACAAGAAAATTTTAGCCATCTTGTAATTTCAAGAGCGTCTAATTTGGTGAACATCTGTTCAAAAGACTTTCCAAAAATTGCGTGCGTTATCTTAAATACCATCCCAAACACAGCTGAGGAATCTAAAGTAAATCTGGTGGTATTGAATATCGAATTTAATTACTTTTTTAATAATTCAGAAAACAATAGCTACATTTTTATGGTTTTTAACAATTTTATACACGTGTGTTTTTCTTGACTACTTTTAGATTGAACATTTATCAACAGAAGTCATGTTGCCATTTATGAGGAACCGCGGCATGCCATCGAGTCCGAACAAACTAAGTAACGTAAACATTCCGACAGCACAAACTGTAAGTAGATCCAAGGATTGCTTACTGTATAAATTGTATAACAACCAACCTATAAAGCACGTAGTAGCTAACCATCTTGTAACCTGCTTGATTAATTTTTGCCTACCTTCTGTAGGACTAGTAGTTAGTTTTTTCCTGCTTTTGAGTAGTATTAGAGCGTCTTTTTGCAACGCTAAATTTTTATAAAGTAATAAAATTCATAGCCACACCAGATACGTGTGAAGTTTCATCTAGAACACCACTCAGCAACATCATTGCGACATCGATTGATTCGCCGGATTATTTTGTATATAAATTTTTGTTCAACCATTATAAATCATTTACTGTGTGTACCCAAGAATCTGTCTATTTATTTACGATTAATTATATGTTAGTTTTCATTAAATGTGTGTATTCTAAGCAGTCAATTTTATTTTATTTTAAGTTCCATTTTGTCCCGATAAAAGCAACTAGTTTAGCGAAAGCTTCTATTCGAGGCTGGCGCCCAAGAAAAATAATTATTGTGCAGAGCAAGGCCCCTTTTAAGAACCTACGACTGCCGAAAGGTAACCCAGCATCTCCGACGCGGGGTAATTCCCAAGAGCTAGCTGCTCCGTACAGTATATCCACGAGCAAGACAAGCGGCAGATGTGACCGAAACTATTTTGTAGCAACCGAGTTTAGGCCATTTCAATTTGTATTGGATTTGTTATGACAAATGCCAGTGTTGAGAATAAAATCATGTTAAAATCTTTGGTTAGGTTTTAGTTTTTGTGGCAAAATAAGTAGTCAATAAAGTACATATGCACAAAACTAGACAAAAACTGAACAAAATAATTTCTAAAAATTTGAGGTTAACAAAATCAACAACGAGCACAAATTACCACAAGTCATACAATCACACTGCGCATGCTCACCAATAAATCTATTGAAAAATCCAATACAAATAGACACCGTCCTATTCCTTAAAAATCCAATGTAAAGTCTAATGAAAAATCCAACGGCTGAAGTGCAATGTAAAATCGAGTAATGTAAACGCGGAAATTTTTACATTAGACCAAATCTAAAATAAAATCCAATACAAAATTTAATAACGTAAAGATACCTTTAGTGCATGTAGAACTGAACCTACATAGTACAGAATCTGCTGGTTTCTGGTTCTGCATTAGAGAGCATCCCGGTTAGACCGGCCTTCTCTCGGTCTCGACTGGCATCGGACGATGAATTCGTTTGATTGTCATCAAACTTCTGAGCGTAGCTCCGGAAACAACAGAATCTACAAAGCACAGTGTTAGACTATAGGAAAGCACACGGACTGTCAATAGATTGCGTGACGTCAGCTGCTGAAAATTGACTGCTAGCTTCTGCTTGGTCGAGTTCTTTAAAATTAACAATTTTCTATCAACGTCAAGGGTTGTTTTTAAAGGGTAAATGTAAATATTCCGTTTTTTTAATCTATTCCGGGTGCCATTTTACATGCTCTTCCCCAAGCGTAGTAACTTGTTTATATACAAATTTTTATGATTCCGCTGCCGAAATTCAATTTTATTGTAAAAATGTAAAGTGTAAAACCCACCACTAATGAAGGTGTTCGGAAAAACCTATAGACGCCTTTTAGGCGGTCATTTATTGCATATTTTTTTGCTATTCCTTAAACATTTGTCAAAAGGGCTAAGAAAAAGTAAAAATTACAACTTATAAGTAAGCATTTAAAATAATCTATATGTTTTCAGCGGCAGCAAAATGTGTTGCACTGACTACGCGTGCTTTCAAACTATATTTCGATGAAACAGAAATTACAAATATATCATACCATAATTGCCGTGTTTAGCTACTGAATTTTATTTTTTATAGCGAGGGTTTAGCTTACGATTCTTTTTTTTAAATTGCCTCGGCCAGCAATAAGAACTCTTCAGGGTCAAATGTGGGTAAATGGTCCAGATACAGAGAAAAGACACTTTGCAAAATAATGCTATTGTGCATTGAACTTTGAATAAATTCAAGACTTTAAGCTACACCAGAACCTTTTTTACTTATATGCTGTAAAATGTAAATCAAAAATGTACTCAAAATAAATCAATTTTAAAAAAATACCTTTGTTTATTGAATTTCTAGACAACTCATAAAATTTTTATCAAAAAGAAACAAATCAAGTGTACAAATTATTTTCTTAATAACTAAAAATGTACCCCTTCTTAAATTAAAAATTATATCGCACTTTTAATAATAAGCTATACGCGTTAGCAACGTTTTTAACCGCACAAAAGAAAAAAAAGAGCTCTTTAACAGTCTTACCGGCAATCGTCGAAAGAACGAAGTTCAGCGCATGGGGGTGAAGGTTATATTTGAAATCGAGAAACACACGAAAATTAACGAAGCTTGCCATCTCGCCGTTTTTCGGAAAAATCTTCGCATCCATTCGTATTTTACGAGCTTCTAGTGGCTTCTAGTGATTTTTCCATTGTGTATTTGGTGTTTATTTATAAATTCAGTTCTATTTCGTTCACCAATTTTCAGGTTATAAGAATTTTGTGTTTAAAAATGTAATAAAGAAGTTAAAGCGAAGAAATAAAAGTAATTGTTCGTTAATTACAAGGTGAGGAGACGATTTTACACATACTACATAATTTGAATTTCTTTTCTTTTTATCTTTAGGTTTCCACACGTGTAATGGCACGCGCGTTAGTTAAAGGAAAGCAAAGAAATAATAATAATAGTTTAGTGCTCGCAAGTTTTTAATCCAGTTAGCAGTTTTTAAGTCCAAATTTCTAAGATGAAATGTACAGATCGGAACTGTGCATCATTATTTTACGAAATGTCGTTACGCCAAGGATTTCATTACGAACATCACCAACAAATCATAAGTGGTTGTTTTTATGATTAAAAGTGCAAGAAAACAATGGAAACAAGTTATTGCTTATCATTTCACTGCAAATACTATTGCAACCCAGCATTTAAAGGCTCTTATTAAAGAAATAATATTACAACTTCTGGGGGATCGGATTAAATATTTTAGCAACGTAATGTGCTACCGATCGGTCAGCTTTATCTCAGTTATGTTCAGAGAAACGCCCTAGACAAAGTTCATATTATTTCTTTGTTAATGATCAGCCTATAGTGACAATTTTTGATGTTCCCCATCTTTCAAAAAATACACGTAACTCTCTATTAAAGTGCAAGATTCAATTTAACCCTCACAAGATTGCAAAGTTTGAACATATATGTATGTAAACTGATGTAAACTAACTGAACTGATTTATAGATGTTTTGTGATTTTTTTTAAATTAATAGAAATTTTGTGATTTCTTTTATAGTGTTTGCTTATGGACTTATTTCAGAATTATTAATTCTATTTATTCATTATTAAATTTCCTTTGCATTGATCATTCCTTTTGTTATTGAATACATTGTTATTTTTTAAAAATTTGTAGATGCTTTTATTAATATTTTTTCTGGCATGTAAGTTCGAATATGATTCGATCTTGATGTTTTATTATATTATGGAAAATTTGAGTTTTACTAATTTATATTGTATATAAGGTTGTTTTAAAATTTATAGATTATAATTAAAAATTAACATTTTTATGCAAAATATTGCTTTTATTTGTTTCAAGTTTCATATTTTATTATGTTATGGTTTTATTTCTGTTCATGATATGTGATATTTTTGTTTAATAATATATATTTTTATTCGATTTATGACTTTTTATTCATATTTATCATGTTGAGCAGATCATTTTTTCAAATTCTTGAGAAATTTATTTAAATGATATTTTCTATGTAAACTGCCTATTACTGTAAGTTTACTATAGAAAATATCTAATAAATAAATTTTTTAGAACTTGAAAAAATAATTTTAAAAGAAAATTCAAAGTACATTAAAATGCTATGGTTATTCAAATTTCGCGGTAAATTTTTAGTTTGCCATCTAGACGTCGAGAATCGGTAGAGGGCCGTGTTGCGCTTGTTTAACTAGGGATATTCTCTTCTCTTAATTTATATATTCTTTGGTTCAGCGACCCGTGCTTCTGTGAGTGACGCCTTGTAGAAAAAAAAAGGCCTGCTTATTTCTTTGGATATAGTGATGCTTAAAGTTGATAATAAACCATGGATTCCCATTAACCAAGTAGTAACCAGTTTTCGAATTCCGTAAGTATTTCCAAATTTTTAATTATTCTCGCTCTGTATCATAACCAACAATTTCCATAATATCCAGTGGTCCCCAAAATTTATAACTTTCTAATAAACTCCAGAACTTTTTTTTGACTAATTAATTGTACGATCACTTTTACTCTAAATTTCTAGATCCACTTTCCATAAAACTTTAAATAACCTCCAAAACTTTTGTTTCTCAATTACACTATCCTCTCCTATTCGTTTAACTAGTTCGCAATTCTCGGAATCAACCCAAAACAAAATAAATCCGTCCGTTCTCGTTGCTGGACGTGAGGAGAGTTTTCAATCTTTTACACACTTATCTTTTTCCAAAATTTTCACGAGCAGGCGCGTTTTAATTCCATCCTTCTCTTTTCCGAAATATCAGCCCGTCCTTTTCCAAATCACTAATCATTTTCAATTATTACCACTTAATCTTACTTTTCTTAATTCTAACAAATATTAAAAATTACCCAATTTGTTTCCTCATTCTATTGAATTACTAATATTTTATTTTATGTTTTTGTCTATTACATTAATATTTTTCTTTTACAGAGGCGGCGTTCATTTAAATCAATTTACCCTGAGTACAAAAACAGATCTGAGGCAACAGCATTATAATAACTTCCAAGTATTCGAAATTCTGGCATAGCAAAAATTGACCAAATCATAGTGAATTGAAGAAAAATTGCAATTGTGTTATATCTCATTCTCTGGACCACGCAATCCTTGGCTTAATTATGTCATGTCATCCCTTACTATGAGCAAAACACGACAATATGCACCTACGGAAAAGGAATTTAATTTTCTATAAACTAGCTTTCGTACTATTTTGACATCATCATTTCCTTCAGGGATTAGGTGAAGGAAAAATCTATAAATGTATGATAAATCTATGAATAACTAAGTTATAATAGCCCAGTCAAATTAGACGAAAAAATGGGTTCAGCTCGGAAAAATTCCCACCTAGCTGAATTTTGGTACACATCTTTATGACATCGTTGTAAACAATATGTAAAAAGTCGACCTCGATATCATGTCCGCGTTAAAGGTTATTCGAGGTCAAAGGTCACGAAATTGGCCTTTTTTTTAATATCTCGTTTTTTATTAGTCGTACAATAAAAAGTTTTAGATACAATTTGTAGAGGAGGTAATTATCTACAAAAATGGTCTTATGACATTTTCACGTTAAGTTGATAGTTTTTGCGTTATAAGGCCAACAAAATGGACCCACCCTTAAAATGGCACAATATTGATTCGTTGCAGGGAGAGATATGTTTTCGGGCACGGGAAATGCTTTTAATAATAAATTAATTGAAATTGTGGCCAAGGTTGGAAAATGAAGAGAAAAATAAATTTTTTCAAAATTTGCCAAAGTTATAGTATCTTCCAAGTACCGAAGGCGAAATTTTGGTTTGAGCTTACCGAAGGTCCGGGCAAGCTGAAAATTGGCAAAGATGTATATTGAAGTGTTCTAATAAACCCCCAAAATGTTTCATAAAAATCCCAAGCCGGCGTTCCCTCTAATGAGGATTTTAGTCCCCTAAGTACGGAGTTTCGCCTATAGCTCACGTATTTTTACTTTTACGAAAAATTACCATTAAGCAAAGTTGAAGAACATAAAATTTCTATAACTGTTGGCGCTGCAGTAGGTAGTACCACAATACATACTGTAATAGGCAAATTAAACTTTGTTTAATGGTAATTTTTCATAAAAGTAAAAATACGTGAGCTATAGGCGAAACACCGTACTTAGGGGGCTAAAATCCTCATTTGAGGGAACGCCGGCTTGGGATTTTTATGAGAATTTTGGGGGTTTATTAGAACACTTCAATATACATCTTTGCCAATTTTCAGCTTGCCCGGACCTTCGGTAAGCTCAAACCAAAATTTCGCCTTCGGTACTTGGAAGATACTATAACTTTGGCAAATTTTGAAAAAATTTATTTTTCTCTTCATTTTCCAACCTTGGCCACAATTTCAATTAATTTATTATTAAAAGCATTTCCCGTGCCCGAAAACATATCTCTCCCTGCAACGAATCAATATTGTGCCATTTTAAGGGTGGGTCCATTTTGTTGGCCTTATAACGCAAAAACTATCAACTTAACGTGAAAATGTCATAAGACCATTTTTGTAGATAATTACCTCCTCTACAAATTGTATCTAAAACTTTTTATTGTACGACTAATAAAAAACGAGATATTAAAAAAAAGGCCAATTTCGTGACCTTTGACCTCGAATAACCTTTAACGCGGACATGATATCGAGGTCGACTTTTTACATATTGTTTACAACGATGTCATAAAGATGTGTACCAAAATTCAGCTAGGTGGGAATTTTTCCGAGCTGAAAACCTAATTTGACTGGGCTATAAGGGAGAAACTGGAAAATGGTACCTTTGAGGGTGGTTTTAAGGGTTGTAAGGGTTGTAAGGTAAAAGTTAGTTCGGACAACTTTTTGCAAAAGTAAAAAATATTGGTCGTCTTTACTGTTAGAAGACCTCAGAGTCTTTCATTTATGCTTCTAGGTAATTTGTATGACAGAAAGTTTTACGACTGCTTTTGACTGAACAATCGACAAGGCATTTTATACGCCATACATTTTTACGACGGAAGCTTCTACGACTGAATGTGTATACATTTAAACGGGATTTTATATTATGTTATACAAAAATTATTAAGGGTGTTCACGAGGCCGTCGTAGTTTCGTAGTTTCCATGATAGTTTCGTACTTGCGTATGATAGCCATGTGACATTCGTACTTTAAACAACCAATCACAATCAAGGAAGTTTCTGGTTATGATTATTATGAGGTGTAAACTTCATAATCATAACCTTAAAATAAAAATCAAGTACGAAACTTCCTTGATTGTGATTGGTTGTTTAAAGTACGAATGTCACATGGCTGTCATACGCAAGTACGAAACTACCATGGAAACTACGAAACTACGAAGCCCTCGTGAACACCCTTATTATATCAAATTGAAAGTATGCGCTGAATGGTAATTTCTACGTTTGTTGCCAAATTGCATTTCGCAATTATTTTTATTGACGAATTCATTCTTAAAACAACATTTTATACCAGTTGGCGTTTAATTCTATTGTCTATTGAAATTTTTGTTGCTTTGTTTATTAGTTGAAGTTAGTAAAGGATTTTTGTATTTATATACATACCTATCTATATTAAAAAGTATATTATTACGTAAAAGTGTCTTTCAAAATAATATATTTTTTATTTTAAAGGATTTGTAGCAATCACAGAACTTTCTGTCGTAAAAATGCTGTCGTACAAATTACCGGACAAGTTAATTTATATATTTATAGACTGATCCAAACTAAGTGACTGCTATTTAATAATTATTATCATTGGATATAGAAAAAACGTCAATTTATCGGACTATGGTGAAAGCAGAAAAGCAATCCAAGAACGCGTACTCAAATTATAAAATATGTTTTAATAAAACACCCTGTACATTATAGAAATATTTTTGGAAAATGAGTTTAGTGTCGTTCCTTTTCTGTATTTAATTAATAATAAGTATATTATTATCATCATTATTATAAATTATTCTACCTCTAATTATTAATAAATTCAGAACTATTATTTATAATTTAAATTAAATTATTATTATTAATTAAATTATTTAAATAATATGATATTTAAAAGTAATCTAAATTTATTTGTAATAATTTTTGACGTAATAATAGTAACTTGAATAACACAATTATTTACTTTTATTATTAGTTGTGTTGGTTTGGTCGCGAAACAATAAATTAATGCGATATCGGTAATATTTAAATACTCAAGATTTGACCCGTTGATTTTGATTATTGGGGTATACTTATTTATAAGTAGAGGTATGTCGATGTTAACGCGATAGCAGAAAAAAACAGACAGTGTAATCATTATTTTTAAAAGCAGCTCGACGATGCTTTGAGAACCGAATAAATTATTAGTTTATTGTAAATCAAAGGTTTTTTTAAGCAATATGTATATTGTTTATAAATGTTGTTTAACTACTTTGTTTTTATCGATTTGTAACTCCATTGTTTTTCATCATTACAAAATGTACAGGTTGTTCCATTGAAAACATCATGTTTTACTATTAACCCACAACTTTAAAACCATTGGCAATTCCAAATAAAAAAATGCCAATACGAGGAATTTTATATAACTATTAAAACATAATTATTATGGACTATTTACTTATGTAAGTTTTCGTCGTAGTTTCGAGTGATAAAAGTGATATTTAAATTGATTGTGGTATTATTTAGACTCTTTCAAAGTAACTTGTTCTTATTGTGACTTATTTTCATTACGTAAAAATCTTCAAAGCGGCCATATTTGTTTACATTCGCAGCGCTACCAACAATAATTTCAGTTCCGCATAATTTATTTTCTTTTGGTTATCATCATAATCAGCTGATTCGGCAATTAGAAATTATGTATACATAACTGCATCTAATATTTAATAAGTATATGATTTACTATACATAATATTGCATAAATTACCTATCTATAAATAACCGAGATATTAACGATTTTATCATTGCCATTGGCCGACAACTTGATTACATCAAAATTCCTATACGCCTAAAATTTACTTTGTTAAAACTAAACAAAAACATATATGTAATTTGCATTGAAAGTAAATGTTCAAATAAAATAATTTCGAAAAATCAAGAATATCGTTAAATCAATGTTCGTTACATCGTAGTTTTACTTTAATCATATTAGTCTGTACTTTTCTTAGTATTATAATCAAAGGTATTATAGTATATAAATTGTTTTATTATCAAAAATATATCTTTTGTATCTTCTTTTAGTAACATTTAAATAAAGTTGGGCCCAAATAAATTGGCACCTATATATTATGTATTGCCGTGATAAGCTACTGAATTTGATTTTATATAGCGAGGAATAATTGTACGGCTCTTTTTTATAATAATACCTACGGCTACTCGGCAATGAGACTCTATGTGGCGTGTAAATGGTCCGACTATGAAGAAAAACACTTTGCATAAATGCTAATTTGCATTTAAAATTTGAAAAGACTCAAAAACTTAACGCTATACCAGAATTTGTCTTGTACCTATGCTGGACTTGTGAAACCAAAATGTACTCAAATAAATCAATTCAAATTAATACCTGTTCATTTATTATTGTTATATCGAGACAAATCATAAAATTAAACAAGAAAAAACAAATTAAGCATACAAAATTGTTCTTAAAGCTAAAACTACCCCCCCCTCGAAAATATCGCACTATTATTTGAGTTTATTCGCGTTAGCGTCGTTTTAACCGAACAAAAAGAGCGCTTAAAAATTGTCTTACCGAAACTTGTCGATGTCGATGCACAGCTGCTTGGACTCCCGTGGATGTCGTTTCGAAGTGCCGGCTTCTTTATGTCTTCTGACTGTAGTGACGAATTGGGAAAGTGATACACCATGGATTCTTCTTGACAAAGTGAAAACCAGTTGAATCTTACGTAAGTATTCCAAATTATTAATTGAAATCCTTTCTTTCCATATCATAACCAAACAATTTCTTAAAAAACAGTGGTACCAAAAATTTTCATTATAGCATTTAAAAACGACTTTCAAAACTTTCTTGAAATAAACAAACTTGCTATTCTTTCTTCTTCAAATCTCATCAATTAACTTTTCCTTTTAACTTTGGCGTATTTAAAAAAAAAGAAACCAATAAATTTTAACTTCTCCAAAACCAAAATTTTCGCACGTCTTAGCTTGTCAACCGTTCGTACGCCAATCCTAATACATCCTCACGCGTCGATGGACACACAGTGAGTCCCTGTTCTTCTAGAAAACGTTTCCTTCCAAAAATACCGAGCAGGCGCGTTTTACTACTTTCAATTCGTCGGAAAATAAACCCGTCCTTTTTCATAAGTTTAAACACCTCAATTATCACCGCAATTTCGCTTCCCTAGCTCAACAAATATCATTTATTACTCAATTTGTTTTCTTTATTCTTTTCTATGAAAATACAGACATTTATTATGATTTTATGCTTTGCCTCTTACATTTATTTTCCTTTTAGATACAGCATCTATTGAAAGAATTTCATTTGAGTTTAATACAAATCTGAACCAACAGCATTTCAACAAATTTTTAGGTATTTCGAAATCCTGGTATAGCAAAATAAACAAATCATGGCGTCTAAATTAAATAAAGTACAATTGTGTCCTTTCTCCAAATCGATCTCATTTTGGACCACCGCAGTATGTACGTACGTCCCAAGATTCTGATTGAGCAAAGACATCCTGCATATAATGTAGGACATCCTTTAGCTTTATTTAAAAGAGATCAAAATATTTGCATACCTTTTTGGTAGACCAACAAAAATCGTACGTTACCAGCATTGTACTTTAATAATACCTTTGATAATACATACAATGTAAAATTAGTATGTCTCAATTTGTACTGGACATTGAAACAAAAAACGTAAATGACTCACTTATTGAAATAGGATTTAACGAGAATAATTTGTTTGTTTTATTTTGAGGTTAAGAGTTGCATAAATGAGCAGTTCATTCTGTAGTGTGTATCCACCTTTAGTTAAGAATATTATTAATAAGCATATTATTTAGCAAGCATGCAAGTAAGTGAATTGGTATGAGCGTATGAAAGTTAGTTGTGTATGAGAGTCCGAGTAGTGTATAGTAGAGTCAAGTGTAGGAGGAGTGATTGACCAGTCGACGGGTCAATAGTGAATCCTCACTATAGTAATGTAAACGTAGACAATGTACTAAGTGATATTAAATAAAATAACAAATATTAATTAAATGAAGTTCTTATTGAATCTCAAGTAACCCAAAAGTAGGAACATATTACATTACTTAAGGAGTGCCAAAAGGTACTTATCACATGGCGACCGCGACAGGACCATTTTTTCAAAATATGAAAAATTTAATTTCATAAATTATAATGTCGAAAAATGTCAAAAAGTATTTAACTCGGTTAAACGTTAAAGAATCGATCACCTATGCGTTATTCAGTTATTAAAAAGTCAGTAATTAAATAGAGCTTCAATGTAAGCTAAAATTCAAATCTTGATCGGCGTGTTTCAGCACTTTGTGCCTCGTTGAAAGATATTGAAAAATAATTCTACGAAAAAGAATAAATAGTTCCCAAATAAAGGTAATGCATCAAATGTATCGATAAATTGTACATTATTATTATGATTTTTAAGTCTGCGAAAAACCGATAACAATAATTGTAGAAGGAAGTAAAAACACCGAATTCAAACATTTCTATGAGGGATAGGCGTCATGAACCTAAACTTGTAGAATTACTTAAGAAACCAGAGGGTAGCGTAGAATTCGTATTGGAAACGGCAGGAAGAATGGAAACTTTAAGAAAAATTGAGCACATCAGAACAAAAAGAAACATTAATATATATATATACAGTCTCTATAAGCTATTTATATGGATCCAAAAAACCTACTCAATGACGACACGAGATGTCTTATTGAAGGATTTGGAAAATTCTATGTAAAGAAGCTAATATTCCGGAAATCGTAATAGTTAAATATGTAAAGAAGCAAATATTCCGGAATAAGAAATCGCGATAATTAATAATTAAAAATGAGAATAATGGTAAGCTCATAAAGGAAATAAGCGCTAATATAAAAAAGCAACTCCAAATGGTGCCGGACGCGGACCAAAAATATATGTAAAGTAAAAGGAGTGCAAAGAATAAAAAATAGAGACGCATGTGCCTTCCAAATAATGCTGAATAATATTAAAACGATAATAATATTAATAATAAAATGCTCGACAGGTATCGACAGTTAAATACAAAAATTAAAGTAAATAAATTGTAACGGCATTACTACGTGAAATGACATAATAGATCAAATTTTAAAAGAATCGACAATAAAATAAATAAATTAAAAAACTATCCATCACAAAAAGCAAATTTAGTAAAAGTCAATTAAAAGATGAAACAAAAAGCAAATTTATTAAAGGTTCAATTAAAAGACGAAATATTAAGTGTTCATAAATTTTACAAAATCAAAACTTGAAAAAAGAAAAAAAATTTTTAATTTAATAATTATGATAATATTTATAAGAGGGTTTTATTTTATGTAATAATGTAAATGATTAGATTAATTTCTAATCTTCAATACAATTAAGTTGTATAATGCAATTATGCATATTATTATGTTTATGTTTATGTTTTTATTCTATTAATAGTTATGTTGGGATAGGCTAAGTAGCTTTAAGTTGTAATTTAGTATTAACAACTCTTGAGAAAAAAAGAGAGGTGGAGAGTTTACCTCAACTATATGTAAACATTACAATTATCTCAAGGCATATGTAAGAGGTAAAGAATTTAAATTCCAAGGAGATAAATTCTTTTATTCGCCGAGGGAGATGTAGTGTGTATCCACCTTTAGTTAAGAATATTATTAATAAGCATATTATTTAGCAAGCATGCAAGTAAGTGAATTGGTATGAGCGTATGAAAGTTACTTGTGTATGAGAGTCCGAGTAGTGTAGTAGAGTCAAGTGTAGGAGGAGTGATTGACCAGTCGACGGGTCAATAGTGAATCCTCACTATAGTAATGTAAACGTAGACAATGTACTAAGTGATATTAAATAAAATAACAAATATTAATTAAATGAAGTTCTTATTGAATCTCAAGTAACCCAAAAGTAGGAACATATTACATTACTTAAGGAGTGCCAAAAGGTACTTATCACAATTCATTTAAAATATTTTTTCATTTTTAACATATTTCATGCCGACATTTTTATTTAATATTCAGTAAATTGTAATTCCTTGAAAAGGTATTTATACTTAATAAGGGTCCCTTATAATAAACATTTTTATTACATAATTAAACTTTAGTTTAGTGCCGTAAATTGTAGTTTTAATGAAAAGATGCATTTATCTGACTAGCGATTTTAAGCTTAATTCATACCATTTTTACTAATGACGCAGTGCCAATGTATTTAACCCCAACGGTAACAATATTTGAAGCTTTAAACTATAAATATGCAAATATACCAAATACCATCGATTTTCGCACAAATGTTATAATAACAACTTTTGTAGTGCCATTAATTATCTCTAATAAGATCTTTTAAAAATTGGAATCAGCAGTTCATAAATAACTGAAATATTAACAATTTGTGGTTTCAATAGTCCACCATTTTGATTACGTCATAATTCTTATACCTACATTATGAACCAATAAGTGACGCTGTGGAATTTATTCATCTAGAAGACGGCGTTAATGAAAAAAACATACTGATACCTTTTCTTCACAATAAATAAATTAAATAAGTTAATTAGTTAATACTAATGTACATAAGTGTGTGCTTAACAAATTTAAATTGCAATAATTATATTTTTATTTCCCCAAAATGGTAAATAAACCATTTTAAAAATAAAATATTTGGTTAACTCAATTAGTTATTTTATGGAGGTACTCACCATTGGGCGATAAATTGAGGTCCTATGGCAAAAACAGGAGTAGTAATATTCGTCTCCAATTCAAGACCACCAACTTCGGTATTGTTTTCCATACTAAAATTATTTCACCTCATGTTTTTTGTATTTCGAAAACTATATTTGAATTGAATTTTGACCTGTAAAAAAACTAAATAATTAAAAGCATCATAAGCAGTAATAATTTTTTAATTATTACATTAAAATTATAAATATTTTCAGACCATGATACAATATTATCAATATTATGTACTATGTAGTGGAGTGTAATATAGTATAAGTAGTCGTGCTCAAATGTATTGAGCCTCTTTAGATTACTCCCACATTAATCAAGGTATCCAGTTATTTTGAAATATAACCTTTGAAGTTATACTGCGTAAAGGTTATAGAAGGTTTTATTTTTACTGTTATATTGTTATAAATTAGACTTTTGAACGTCTTGCGACATTTTCTGATTCCCTGTCTATTGAAAATATGTAACGAGCACAGAAAACCTACAGTTTAACGTAGATAGACCACGGGAATAGACGATTATTTCTGTTAATATCTGATGTGACAACACGTTACTTTTCCATTCACCAGATTCTACTTAATATTATATTAAATATTAATTTAAAATAATGCTAATGCTAAAAATAATAATAACATGCTAAAAAAGCTCTTTGAATACTATATTTTATAATAATAATACAGCCAAGCGTCAATAAAAAATTATTTAAAATATTAATATAATTGCAGTTTCGCTTTAATTATTTTATATGTATTGAAATATACATTAAGTATACGTAAGATGTTCAATACAATTGACCACGACTGTAGAATTAATGCAAAAATATTACATTTTACATACACATACAATATACTACATCATCTCAAATCTAAATTTCAATAATATAGATAAATGATAATATCTCGGAGAATATATGCATTAAGTAATCGTATTATCGAATTATAATGTAATAAAGATAGAATGATATTATTTACGAATCATTCATTCGACGATACAATATTGTAATATTAAAGAAAATGTATCATTATACAGGGAAAAGTAATAAATATAATTTTAAAAAGATTACATAAAATTTTGAGTCCTTGTAGTACTTATTTAAAAATATTACAGTATTTTCTGTTTAGAAATTTAAAAAAAACTGTCTTTTTCCCGCAAACTTAACTGACTTCTTTAATCTTTAAGTAAATGATTACGGCCCGGATTTGCAACAATAATAATTGTATAGTAGTGGATGTTTATTTTACTGTTGCTGTTCTACATTTTCAGTTCTTCAAATAATGAAATAATAAACTATTAAATTTTATTATATTTACTATTTTTAGAAAACAAGTTAATGAAATCTAACTTACAGGTAATAAATTATTTAAATACAGGACACGACGACGTCGTTTCACCCTCATATTCTTGGGTTTTTTACATATTATGGTCACCTGAAGAGTCTTAATGAAGCCGAAACAACGTCGACATGTCCTATATTTAAACAATTTATTGCATGTCAGTTAGCAATTTATTATTAACTTGATTTGTAAAAAATGTAAATATAAAATTTAAATATAAAACTGTTCTTACTCCAAAAGGTTATTATTGGAAAGGAGTTCTCGGGGTAGTGGAGTGACCACAGAAAAAACACAGCGTTCAAATCGTCAACAGTTTCGGCTAAAATTTAGCCATCCTCAGGACTAGAAAGGAGAATATTTATTCAAGACTACAGACAAACTACAATTTTTCAAACACAGAAAATAAAATGTTGCAGAACAATTGTCATACCTCTTAAACAGGATGTAATACGTTTTTCTTTCGTGGCATGGAACATATAAAACAGAGCGCTGTACATATATGGAGTCAATGATATAAAAATATACAAGTCGTTTTAAAATTGCCGGTGTTTTATTGTTCCAACAGTTATTTTTATAGTTGGTAATTTTTATTTTTGTTTTGTTTTGTGAAACTTTTCTGGTGGTTACTAACTTGTGTCACCACATGTTAATGGCCAATAGATACATTTGGATATTGTCACTTTTGTGTTATTTTAGCCTTTTGACTTGTATATTTTTATATCATTGACTCCATATATGTACTGCGCTCTGTTTTATATGTTCCATGCTACGAAAGAAAAACGTATTACATCCTGTTTAAGAGGTATGACAATTGTTCTGCAACATTTTATTTTCTGTGTTTGAAAAATTGTAGTTTGTCTGTAGTCTTGAATAAATATTCTCCTTTCTAGTCCTGAGGATGGCTAAATTTTAGCCGAAACTGTTGACGATTTGAACGCTGTGTTTTTTCTGTGGTCACTCCACTACCCCGAGAACTCCTTTCCAATAAAATTTAAATATTCTCAACAATTTAAAACTGAATCTTATTCTTCTTCATCAGCTCGGTGTTTTTTCAAACATCCGGTCCACTCCTGGACTATAAGCCTCTCCCCCATGAGGAGAGGTTCAGGCCATACCCTACCACGCTGGCCAAATGCAGGTTAGTATGGGAGCAGCTAACGGCGTTTTAATTAAATAAGGCACCACGTGGTCACCCATCCAAGTGCAAACCGCGAGCAATCTTGCTGGACTCTCATGATCTATTGACCAAGGGGATTTGTATTACGCTGCGACGCTGCTCTTATATAGTAATAAATCTTATATAATCAAGTATTATTCCATTCTTTTAGAAGGTTCAATTTAGAAGGATATTTCCATAAAAACATTTTCAAAGAGTGAAATTATTCTCTATAAAAAAGTTCACCAAAATGTCCTTGGTATTTGAAAAATTTGCAAACTACTGTTAAATGTCCCAGATTTTTACCTAATAAAAATTATCTTGGAAACGGCGTGCCTATATACTTATTTAAAAAAATACTAATTTTACCGGGTTTTAGTGAGAAAACCTTTTTTAACACAGTTTTTGTATTTTGATATCAAATATTTAAAAAAGTAATAAACTTGTGGTAGAACATGTTAGATAATAAAAGATAGAACAACAAATTCTGTCTTAAATCAACAGTATTCCAGCTTAATATGGTTTACCTGGCCTGAGATATAGCAAATTTGGTAATAATTCAATCATAATGTTGGGATAAGCTCAGAAAAGTGATTGCTTTAGCTTAACACTTTTATTAGCTTGGCATCGGAAAATAGTCCATAACCCATATTTATAGCAAAAACTGTTCTGTGGATGCCCGTCACAGGTCCATATTAGGTTCGTCCATTTTAGACACGTAGTATATTTGGACTATAAATGGATGTACATAAAATCTACATTCTATGACGTTTTTAGGATGTCCTGAATAAAACATTTCATTTATGTCCAGTTATGTTTATTTTAGATAGGTAGCACGTTTTTTTGGACGCCTACAACAAAATGTGTTTGATGTCCCACGCAGCACAATATATTGCTATCCAATATAGCGCAATATGGAGATTTGAACATTTTGTAATATTGTTGCAGCAGTGCAGCCCAAAATATTGCTCAAATGTTAGTAGTTATACATTACTGGTACATTGTTGTTTTATAATATAGTAGGTACTATATTATAGAGACCCACATCAAGCTAGCGCCGCCACTTTCGAAAAATGTAAAAAAAATATATGGATAATTTGTGGCTAATTTGTTGCTAATTAGTTGCCGAAAACGCGAATTAATCGCCCTTACCGTTCGCAAATTACAGCCATTTGAGTGTGGCGGCGCTAGCTTGATATCAAGCCAGCGTCGCCACCAATCAAAAACTTACTAAAAACAAAAAATAAGTATATGGGAATTTGTGGCTAATTTGTTGCTAATTAGTTGCCGCAAACGCGAATTAATCGCCCTTACCGTTCGCAAATTACAGCCATTTGAGTGGTGGCGGCGCTAGCTTGATATCAAGCCAGCGTCGCCACTTTCGAAAAATGTAAAAAAAATATATGGATAATTTGTGGCTAATTTGTTGCTAATTAGTTGCCGCAAACGCGAATTAATCGCCCTTACCGTTCGCAAATTACAGCCATTTGAGTGGTGGCGGCGCTAGCTTGATATCAAGCCATCAGCACTGATACTCAAAACAAAATTTTGATGAACTAAAATTAAATTGTATTAAAGAAATTATTTATCTATATATATAAAATTCAATGTATGTATGTATGTATGTATGTATGTTTTCTATACAATTCTACACCGTTTGACCAATCTCTACCAAATTTGGTGTAGAAGCTATTTACAATGCTACGAAAAACATAGGCTACTTTAGAATCTTGCCGCGAACTTTGGTCAAGCGCTGTATTAGCTTGACCAACGTTAGTGCGGATCAACGGATCAACGTTTCAACGGATCAACGTATTAACGAACGATATCTATATATATAAAATTCAATGTATGTATATGTATGTATGTAAGAAGAACAGGAATTGGCAATATCGCTGCGTGCTTTCGAAAATTCCTTATTAGAAGACGAAGGGGAGGAGGAAAAGGAAGAACACAAAGAACAAGAGTAATTGGCAAAAATAAAATAAAGTAAAATTAGAAATTATTGTGGTTTTTGTGAATACTTAACAGTTTTGTTAAACTTTTTTTTTATTAAACCTTGATTTGTATTTTTTATTAATTTATTTATTTAATCCTTTTTTAATACGTTTGGTATTTGCGATGACCAAATAAGTCGCAAGGTCATTATGCGGATTGGATCTAAAAAATACATGTAGGCAAATATTGAAATTTGGGCAGGACAACGTCTGCCGGGTCAGCTAGTAATTTATATTATACAACATTTTATAATAATTAATAACAATAAAACATTGAAAACAAACATTATAAAGAATACAATATAATTGATGGATTAATTTTTGTTTTCGCGTCTATCTTTTCTGTATTAGATTTACAATCATCCAATTTTATCCAGGGCATAATAATGACCCATAAATGTTGTCTTCTGGTTTGTTGTTGTTTCTGTTAAATGCGATGGTGCTTGGAAATGCACCACCGCTCTGAGAGTATAATCATTATTCATAAATGAATATTTGATTTTTTTTGGAATTTTGTCTAACTCGACTGTTGGAGATTCCGCAGGGTTGCTGCCTTTGTACATTTCAAAGGCAATAAAGTGTCCTAAAATTATAAAATTAATAATATGCAACTACATATTTTTTACAAATTTTCTTATAATAGTATTAATTTACCTACCCGTCTTTGAAATTTTGACATCTTCAAAACCATTATTACATGGACCTGTACATCGACGAGACTTTTTAAGCAAAATTTTCTTTTCCATCTCTTCATTGGTATTCTTAGATAAAATAGCATCTTCGCTCATTTGCATTATCTCAAAATTTGTTTTCCTAATTGGGCATCCTTTATTACAAGTACCAGTTTCTTCAAAACTAGGTAAACTTTTAAACAAAAGTTTATATAAGTATCCTACGGTAGTTTCACAAGGAATTATCAAAGATAAATTAACAAGTTTGTCCCTGTCCAGCTTATTCATATGAATCAGAGTCTTAATTTGTAGGCCTGTCTTGTAATCCCCTTTTGACAAACGTTGGACACCAGTTCAAAAAACATATTTCCCTTACTGTTTTGAAATATCAGTTTCTTTAATTTATCGTAATCCAAAGACATCGTTAGAAAGCACTGAAAAATACTGTCAAAAGCGCAGGTATTCGTTAGGGTTATTGATTTTTTTGCTATTTTTATATCCTTTAAGTCTACATTTCCACCGTTTTTCATTATTGGTATTTTTGATAATTTTGTATGTAGAATTAAATTATTTCCACTTATCGGTGTTAAGTATCTGGACCTTAGATTTCGTGGTACTTTTTGTGATAAACCACGCCAATTTTCAACTTCCCGTGTAGCCAGCATATCTGGACAGTCGATATGATCATCTACTTCACTACAATCATTAGTTTTTGTAACATCTTCTGCGCCTACTGCCATTTCACCGGACCCATCACTAATATTCACTGCATCAACATTTTTCTGAAAAATTTCACTATACTCATTAGCTTTTACAACATCTTCTGCGTCTTGTGCAATTTCGCCGGACCCATCAACAATATTCACTTCATCAACATTTTTCTGTTCGCCGATGGATTCTACATTACATATATCTTTATTGTGTGGCATTGTCGAGTTAGCCGCAGCTATTTTAAATCGGCCATTTAAGTATTCAAAGTGTGTTGATAAAAAGTTATCAATTCTCATAGGCGTCTGGTCATTCCCAAAAATATGGTTTTTGATTATGTTAAATTCGCTTTCTGCAGATGCAGAAGATGCTGGTATACGCCCGCATTCAAACAGATTGCTACAAACGCAGGACCACAAGGGCAATAACGTAATTGCATGTACCTAGTAAGCGTTCGGCAAATTCAGGATAAAAATGTGCATTTACACCCTCACCGTTAGAATTGTCTATGATTTTCAGCACTTTATCATTAATTTTTTGACCCCATTTAAACCATCTATTACCTGTAATCAAACGTTCGCCTTCTTCATCATCTACTTCATCTTTTCCGCTTTCATCGGTCGATAGATCTCCTATGAGAATTTCATTAACACTTCCACTTTCAAACAAATTTTTCAATTTTAGTTTAGCTATACTACACGGTGTTAAAAGATTCTCATCGTCTTCTCCTTCGGTTTTGCACTGTGCAACTATCAAAATTGATTCTAACACATTCTCAGCGGTTAAAATATCACGACAAAGTATTAATTTACCTAACGCGTGTAGGTAAAACGTTTTAACTAATCGTCTCTTGTTCTTCATAAAATTCGAGTACGACTTGATGAAGTGTGCTACATCAATTCGTATGTAACATTTAGGCTTTATATTACCTTCAAAACATACGTCTGCATATTCTTCTAATGTTAGAAATCCGGTAAAAGCACGAGTGGCCGCAATTAAAATTGCTCTTGAATAATCACTCACCACTTCCTTTGGTGGGGGTGCACCTGTCCTCACCCATTCCAACAACCAAAACTGTATGTTGTTAGTTGTGTGTCTTTCGGTCAACATTTGAGAAACAGAGAATTGTTCTTCTTCCCCTATTCCACGATTGATTACACAAATATACAGAAATATTGCTTTAGATGTAATCGAATTCAAAGTTTCTACTTTTCGAACCAAACTCCCTGTGGCATTTTGAAGGCATTTTAGCAATAATTCAAAACTGAGCTTTTGCGGTCTACCAATCGAATTCATGACTATTTCTTATGATCTTGATTTTTCTAATGTACGCGTTACGCCTTAATTTATTTATTAAAAAATTACAACTCTAATGGTATTCACTCACGTATCACTTTATCTGCAGACGCGGTATGCAGATTCGTTATCTGCAGACTACTACGGCCACTGACAACGGGTGGGGGTTAAAATGTCGAAAAATATTGCGAAAAGTGATATTATTAGGATAACAAAACTAAAACATTAGAAAATAAAAAAAAAAGGTAAAAATCGGACCATCCGCATAAAATCCCGCGAAACAGTAGAAAATAAAAATTAAAATAAATTATTTTGAAAGAAATACAATTTAAATTTTTAAACGTAGGGTGTTAGGGACATTAATACCATATCGTACCATACCATATGAAGGTCCCTAAAACCCCACGTTTAAAATTTAAATTATATTTCTTTAAAAAATTTTTATTTTAATTTCTATTTTCTACTTATTGTGAATTTTTTAAAATGGCAAGAGATAATTACTTATTATAATTAGGTTTTTGGCTCAAATAAATTTGGCAACGAATTAGCTACAAATTCCCATATACTTATTTTTTGTTTTTAGTAAGTTTTTGATTGGTGGCGACGCTGGCTTGATATCAAGCTAGCGCCGCCACCACTCAAATGGCTGTAATTTGCGAACGGTAAGGGCGATTAATTCGCGTTTTCGGCAACTAATTAGCAACAAATTAGCCACAAATTATCCATATATTTTTTTTACATTTTTCGAAAGTGGCGACGCTGGCTTGATATCAAGCTAGCGCCGCCACCACTCAAATGGCTGTAATTTGCGAACGGTAAGGGCGATTAATTCGCGTTTGCAGCAACTAATTAGCAATAAATTAGCCACAAATTCCCATATACTTATTTTTTATTTTTAGTAAGTTTTTGATTGGTGGCGACGCTGGCTTGATATCAAGCTAGCGCCGCCACCACTCAAATGGCTGTAATTTGCGAACGGTAAGGGCGATTAATTCGCGTTTGCGGCAACTAATTAGCAACAAATTAGCCACAAATTATCCATATATTTTTTTTACAGTATTCGAAAGTGGCGGCGCTAGCTTGATGTGGGTGGGTATTATAGAGATGTGAACTTTTTGCAATATAGTTACAATGTAGTACAAAATATTAATGCAATATTGATACTTCATAGTTGAATTTTTCTTGCAATATAGATTTCCAAAGTAGTGTAATACAGAAGTGTTAACATTTTGCAATACTGTTATAAATTTGATAAAGAAAGTTCCAAAGATCACAAAATCGTGGATTAGTATATTTGTATGACAGAATTATTCTGCATAAAATTATGGGCATCATATGAAAACAAATTTTTTATAGCCTACGTAATAGTAGATTCCTAAATATAAACTCTTCCACAAACCTGTTTTTTTAATTTATGCCCAAAACTAAGTAGTTGTCATGATTTGTTGTAGACTTTTTGTCTTGTTATTCTGAAACGTGGGTTTTCGCTTGTTTCCATCAGCAACAGAAGCTGTACTTCACCACTGGTCACTTCCATCCATCGTTCTCTTCTCCGTCTGAGGAACGAGTTGACTATCAAGTTCGTGTGGGTAAAGGCTCATTGTGATATAGGAGGGATGCCGTGTCGCACAGCCGCCTGGCATATAGCCAGTTCCCTCTGAGTTACGCAAGCAGGGTGATTCGCCTTGAACTGGCAACTACTTGGAATTCTAAGTACATTAATGCCGTTCAAGGTTCAACCACCCGGCAGTACTTGCCTACACTGCAAGATGTTCGACTGTTCCGAGGTGCCTTCGACACCTCTTTTGAATTGACGCAGATATTGACGGGACATTCGTATTCGCGCGAGTATCTATTTAGATTTAAGGTCTGCCCTACTGATGTGTGTCCTTGCGATTCAAGGAGTAGACAAACTGTACAACATTTGTTGTCCGATTGCCCACACTACCTATCTTCCCGTTTTAACCATATTACTCTCTGTAATTTCTACTCCGTATCCTCACTCGACTTCCTTTAAATTCCTAAAGATCCTTCCTTAGTTATTTCCTTCATCACCTTCATAAAGCATTTATAATCTCTACTCTTAAAGATTTTAATACTCCACCCTGAGCTTGAGCTCATACCAACTTCGGATATTGAAGGGGCCATTATATGCTCAAACTCGGTTCCGTTTTTCTTGCATCATTTAAACTATACCATCTTATTTATTCCGAATTCTAGACATTCAAACATTAAATTTAAACTAGATCAATTCATTTTATCTCATTCATTCTACCTTAGCTCATAATATCAAAATTATCTCATTCCGTTCAACTAATCTTTCATTCTCTCGTTCTGGCCATGGCCCACGCCTTGACTCATATCTTCAGATTCAAACACCTACACTGAACACATACAGGGCAGGGACAGTCAATCTCCTGCCTTAATGTGTGCTTGTGATATTTGTTCTCGTTACCAAGTTTTACGATTTAGGTTCTAATAGTTCTACCAAATAAATGTTTACATTTTTCCCTAGTTATAAGTTAGCGTTTATTTAACATTAATTCCAAACAATTAATTAGTCTTAACTTTGTTAATGTCTGTATTCAATAGCAGAATATACTCCCCCGTTGGGTGGTTTAACCCAATGGGGAAACAGAAAAAAAACATGGGTATTTCTGAAAATCGTCGTATAGAACAACTTTATAGCCCTAATAGAGCCCTAACTGTGGGCGACAGTTTAGGGTCACAGTTTTACAAAATTTACTCGTTTTTAGTAGAGGAGTATGGGTAACAGCGAGATAATTTTTTAAGGCCCTAATCAAAGGTATTATTAGCCATAATTATAATTCCTTTTTTACTTATGCATTTTGGGATCAATAAAATATGGTTTACTCTTTATTTACCAAAATAAGCGAATATTTACTGAACAAGATTTAATTAAATCTTCTTTTGCCAGATCCTATACTTCGTTCTTTGAGAATAGATTCTACTGCTACTCATTTTTAGTCAGAAAATATTTTAAAATTAGTTTTACTTGATGGATTTCTAAACATTAGGTTGAATTGAAACTTTTCATACACTAAACAGAACTTTAATAGAATAGCCATAAGAAATAGAACGTTCTACTGCTATCCATTTTAAATGTTTCACTGTTACCCATATCGCCAAAATTTTCAAAAATAAGAAATACGCTAATTTCACCTGTAATTTAAAAATGCGAATGCATTTATCTTAATCCAAATTACTAATCATTCACCAGACTCATCAAAATTTAAACAATATTGCTTGATTTATAAGGGCTATTTTTTTATCAACTTCTATTAGGTTGGCAATGGATTGTCAGTTATCATATTGACATTGCGCTTGCATGATAGTGTTAAGTCATCTATCTGTCAAAACTTCCTAACCGGGTAAGCCATTGCGCAGCGTAGTTTTTATGTGAGTGTTGTTTTATCATGGCCACTATACTCGAAGCTCCCGCCAAATGCGAGATTCGATCTGTGATCCGTTTTCTCCAAGCTGAAGGCAGTCCTGCGGCTGAAATTAATCGAAGATTGTCTGTAGTGTATGGGGAAAAGATTATGAGTGCAAGTGCAGTGCAGGTTTTATCGGGAAGGACGAACTGACGTTCATGAAGATGGGGGTCAGGGACGGAAATCCCTAGCAACAAATGAGATCATCGAAAATGTGAACAAAGCGGTTAAGAGCGCCGCCGGTTTACAATCTCTGAGCTGTCTACTGATTTTCCTCAAATCTCTCGATCAGCACTTTATAACATTATTACAGTACAATTAGGCTACCATAAATTTTGTGCAAGATGGGTCCCCAAACAGCTCACAGACGTTCACAAAATCCAGCGAATGAGTTCTGCGTTAACATTTTTGCAACGCTACAGTGACGAAGGAGAAAGGTTTTTAAGAAATATTGTAACGGGGGATGAAACGTGGGTTCAGTTTGTGAACGACGAAACAAAAGATCCGAAACGAAAGAAGAAAAGAAAAAATCCAGGCGGCAACATTTTATGAGGAGGGTATACAAAAGCTGGTGCCCCGTTACGACAAATGCCTCAATCTCGGTGGCGACTATGTTGAAAAATAGCTGACATGTATGAGCAACTATTCTATATATTAAAATTTTTCCTATTTGCCTTATTTGCTTTTACTAGCTTAATGGAAGTTGATTAAAAAATAGCCTCGTATGTACAATTCCTTCAGGCAATTACAGTTGGAAATTACTTTTCCGTCCATTTCAGAAGCTTAAAACGCGCCAAGTACAGACATGAGAACAGATAAAGCGTCTGAAAGCGTCTGAAAGCGTGAATAAAACCCAAATCGAACTATCAGAATGCGTTGACGGAGCTTCATAGCGAAAAAAGTGCCAGACCGAATACGGCCCATTTGTCTCTATTACAGTTGCGTTCGTCTACTGCACCAAGCGAAAATCGCTTCAAATTTGATGTACAAAAAATTTCATAGGCAAACTGTTATATTTTAAATTAAGGAAATAAATAATAATGGGGGACGGTGCAATAAGTAGCCTCAGCCGCAAAAAATTTTCTTCAGCTACACACTAAAGAACACAGGCTTATTTTAGTCTATAGAAAAAATATATTGCGAGAAATCTCTAAAAACAACCCCAAAATCGACTTTTTAAAAGTAGGGAAATTAGCATCGAATATGCCGCGCCCCCCAGGCAGACGCTATACAATTCATCGACGTTCCCTTCAAATCGCGTAAAATTTTTTCGCTCCGATTTGAATTTTTCTTTGAAATTCGGATAGGTGGGGGTGTGATTAGTAGATATTAGTAATAAATATAATCAAAACAATGGAAAATAACCCGTGTATTGCCGAAAAAGTGAAAAAATTAAAATTTTTTTTCTTCGATTTTTGGGGTGTGCATTCGATAAGGACGGTTATCCATCGTCAAAATCTACCTGTTTTGACTCTGGTTACTAGGCTAAACATACGAGAAGGCGCCACCCATCAAGAAAACCGGGATAAATGAAACCGGGAGCTTAGAGACCCTTGAAATAGCATTAAAAAGTATAGTTGCGGTATGGGGCAGTAAACTATTACGTTGCACCCCCAAAATATCGAATAAAACATAAAATAAATCGATGTTACATGTACGAGAGACGTGCTGCTTCTGCCGGTCCGTAAAACGCTAAGTTTAAGACTAATTCTTTCTGCACGCACCGTCAACAAAATGAGCGACGCGCGGAATCTCGTTAAATTTTACAAGTAAATTTGCTAAGTTCAAAATCGATTATTTCAAAATTTTGATAATAAATTCTCGGTTAATATTTTAACAATTTGCTATATTAACTGTGTTCTTTAGTGTGTAGCTAAAGAAAATTTTATTTGAGTGAGGCTACTTATTGCACAGTACCCTAATAATGAAATAATCATGATTGTGTACGAAATCTGCAGAGCAACAATTTTATACTTCAAAATGCTAATGTATGGTATATTATATACATATACCGCAAATACCTAAAAATATATGTATTCCAATTTCGTAAACCTTCTCATTTACTACCTTTCTTATATTTTTAGTAATTTTTAATTAAATATTAAATGCAAATAATTTGTATCCGCATCGTACATGCCCCTAGTTGGAAAACATAAAAATGTGAGTTCATGCAAAGAATTTAACGTAACGTCACTTTCCACCTTTATGATTGGCTCGACGACGTTTATGTTTTGGGTAGTTTCGTGTCCGGGCCAGTCGAACCAATCAACATCAATACTCGTTGCGCTACGTTAAATGATGTTACATTAAATATCTTGCATGAACTCATCTTAACTATTTAAAATTTTATGTTTATAATTAACTAATTTGAAATTTTCAATATCCACGTAATACGATATCGTAATACTAAATTAATCTTCTTTCAATTTATAATATTCAACTTTCCACTTACTCCTCGGCTTTTAATTCATTACACTTTAAATTTGATTATTAATTATATTATTTTCTATCCTTATTTTAATTACGTTTATTCTTTAATTTTCTTAATTTGATCTTCAACTTATCAAATTAATTACATTAATTTCTATCAACTTAGCGCTCCAAGCGTTTTTAACAAAAATAAATTTGTCTAGATAGCAAAATGCAATCTACAATTTACTGATAAAAAACAATATATTATAATAATTCTCTAGTCTAGGAACATAATAATGCAGTATAGAGAAATAGTGCCCACGGCGGTTTTTGTGAATAAAATTTCCTTTAGATGAACCATTTGCAATGGTGTCATTTTCTAGAACGGTATGTAATATTCAAAACGAATTTGTGAACAGTGTGATAAGGTATACATTTTCAAACTGAATTTACAAATTCATTCATATCATTTCATTTTTCATATACAGTAGAACTCCAATAAAACGAACCTTAAAGGATTGAAAATTGTATACGTTATAACCCAGTGTTCGCTAGCGCCAAAATTTTTTGTCTAAATTATTATGTAAAATCGGAAGATAGCAGTAATTACTGATAAAAGCTTATGTGAAACAAAAATTTTTGATTTATTGTTTAATTAATTAGTTAATGTTGAAAGTTTAATTTAACCCACGTCGGACGGTATAGGTACAATTGTACCTTTTGCGTTTTAAAATTGCGATAACTTTTTTTCCAGAAGCTATAGAGGGTTGATATTTTCTGACATCTCTACATTTTTAGTCTAGATTACATAGGCCAAATTTCAGAAAAATATCTGCACCCTCTCTTCTGGTAGAGGGTTCTGTTTTTTTACACCCATTACGGACGGTATAGGTACAATTGTACCTTTATACATTTTCTATATAAAAAAGAGTAAGAAAAAACATGAATAATATTTTATTGAATGATTATGTTAATTTATTGTGGAAAAATTTATTGTGCACTACAAAACATAATTTGGAAGTTATTTTAATAAATTTTTTTCACAAGTAATACATGTTGTCTTTGGTAGCGAATTAGTATAAATTTACACTACTTACGAGATGCGTAACACGCGGCTAATCTAAATTTGCAGTTCCGTAAAATGAAAATTTCAAAAAATCAGTTTATATTTTGGTTCTTTAGCGGTGTGAATTAAAATAGGTGTGTATACCATAAAAATATATAATAGTTATTTACGATATAAGTGTTAAAAGTGAGTTTTTATTTTGTTAGTGGGGAATTTTGCGAAACGAACGATAGCGAGTTGAGCAACCCCCACGAACAAAATAAAATCACTTTTAACATGTATATCGTACAATATTTTTTATACAACTGTTAATAGGTCTTGTTTGATGAGTAAATTTTTTTGCGAATTGAAACATGACTACATCACGACATGCTGATTTTTGTGACTATCGCATTCACATATCATGTGACGAACATCAACCAATTTGATTTACAAATAAATTACTAAAACAAAACCAGAACCTGCGACAAATTAATTAATGACATTTGTGTATATCAATGCAACCTAATATTATTTTTTTTGTAAATTTTTTGAATTATAGCTATAACTCGGGAACGACGCTAGATATCGAAAAACTGAGCAAAAAAATCCCCCCCTCGCTCTATTCAGCCGATTTGTCGGTAGGAAGGCATATTATGCAAAAATTCAGGGCGAATTGTTCTAATTCTAATGTGTATGTTACTATTTATAAATAAATTATAAACTAATTACCACTAGTGTTAAAAAGCTTTATTTTACTAGTGTTAAAAATATTTTTAATATGCTACCTTATAAAATTGAATTTCTAACCTGGGTAAATTGAACTAAAAGTGTCATTTTTAATGTCAGTTGTATAAAAACATAATTTACACTTATTTTTTTAAATGTAATTACGGCGCTATTTGTTGCCGAACATCAGCAATGAAGTAACTTTTGGAAAGACTACCTAACAACAGGTTACATGTTAGCAAATTAAAGGGTAATTCCCAAATAAATGTAAATGTGATAAATTCAACTGTGAAATAAAATAGGTGTGTGTGTTGTAATTGTTAAAAATAAACAAAAAATAAAGTAAAATTTTATATAAAATAAGTGGTGGGTACATAATTAATTGTAGAATTGGTATTTATTGATAAAAAAATTTACTTGTATAGCAGTTATGGGTCGCAAAAAGCACTGCACAAATACTGAACGCAATTTGGCTATCTCGCTACGTAAAAATGGAAAAACTTATAAAGAAATTGCGAAATTAGTTGGGAGATCCGAAAATTTTGTAACAAATGCCTTGAAATGGAGGAATAACAAAGAAAATCGCGGTCGACCTATGAAAATATTGCCAGTAACAGAACGACAAATAATCAAAATGGTTAAGAAGCACCCTTTCGTTACGTCTACAACTATTAAATGCGACTTAAATCTTAATGTACACACATCAACAATCAGAAAAAGATTGTTGAAAGCGAAATTACCATCCAGAAGTTCCAGAAAAGTACCATTATTGAGTGTACGCAATGTTAAGAAACGAATTAAGTTTGCCAAATAACATCTTATGTGGTCTCAAAGCCAATGGCGAAATATTCTATGGACGGACGAGTCCAAAATGAATATGTTCGGTTCTGATGGTAAGCGGCACTATGTTTGACGCCCTCAAGGCAAAGAATTTTCACCAAGGTATACGATCAAGCCCATAAAACATTCTGGAGGAAATATTATGGTGTAGGCATGTTTCTCCTGGTATGGTGTTGGGCCGATATACTGGATAAAAGAGATTATGAACCAAGCAGTGTATGTTGACATTTTAGAAAATGTAATGCATCCATATGCTGATGAAAATATGCCATTACGGTGGGTCTTCCAACAGGACAACGACCCAAAGCACACTGCAAAGAAGGCTAAGACTTGGTTTCAACAGAACAACATGAATGTTATGGAGTGGCCTCTTCAATCACCGATCTGAATCCGATCGAGAACGTTTGGGCAGACGTCAAGACGAGAATTTCTAATGTGAAACCAAAAAATAAATCCCAATTGTGGGAAGCTGTGTCTGCTACATGGAACTCAATACCTGTTGAGCGTTGCCAGAAACTGGTTGATTCTATGCCGCGCCAAAGCCACTCCGTTATGAAGAACAAAGGCTATACGACCAAATATTAAAAGTACCATGCATATCATTCAATGAATTTCAATTTATAAGAGAAATAAATATTTTTTTGATTTTACACCTATTATTATTCTCACCTAATTTTTGTTCAAGTGCTTATTACACATTATTGAAATGAAATTTTCCATTGATATGTATAATTTTATCTTCCAAGTAAAAAGAAAGTAACAAAAAAAAAGTTGCATTAATAAAGGTAATCTTGTTTTAAAAATATTAGAGAATTATGAATATTTTTTGGTCACACCTATTTTAATTCACACCGCTTATTATTAATGTTACTTTTTAGCGTTTATTTGAGATCGGCCTGGAACTTATTTTGGCTATAAAATGCAAACGGTGCATAATCGAGATGTGCCTTTTCGTCACATCACGGAGATCATTATCCAGCAAGTAATGGCATATATAACTCATTTTTGACAAAAAATGAGATACGCCTTTACGTTTTGATAGCGACGAATTGTACCTATACCGTCTCTTAACGTTGTAAATTTATACCGTTCGACTAGGGTTAATAAACATTATTAACATTATTTTATTATTAACAAAATTAAAAAAATTTGTAATTTCATAAATTAATAAACGAATTAAAATTTACCCAAAAGTTTGAGGATTTTAATCGTGACTTGCATTTGTGTTCGTTTATTGGTTATATCAGAGTTATATTGTATTTGACTAAAATTTTTACATAAATATTTCCAAATGAATTATATTTTAACATTTTCTTGAAGTTATTTTTGTAAATTTATCAAGTACCTATACGAACAGTCATCATGACAAATTCAATAAAATTCCTAAAACATCCAATGGGTTATTTTTATTAACTTATATTAGTCATTTATATTTTTTATACATGAATATCGTATTGATATCGTATTGTATATTATATGAAAAATAACAGACAGTAATCTTAAATTTTAAATTGCAATATTGGGAAGTTTTTGTGCTACCGGTGCTCAAAGTTAGGATTGCAATTTGATAATTTAAAAGTTGTTGACTTAGAAGTAAATAATGCAATGTTCTTGGGACTTTAAAATATATATGAAGTGATACCTTAAAAATTAAAATTGGTCCATAAATACAACCAATATTGACGAACGCCATCTTGATGACGGTATGAACCTATGAACGTTGCAAAGAGTGGGGCCATCGAAATTATTTATGAAGAGATAGCTTTTAACGGTTAATCAATCCCGTTTTATCCATATAAAAGCCGCCGCAAAATGATATATGCCTCCCTGCTAGTAAGTTTAACGTAATAATTTTATAATAATGTAGTATTCAAATTCCATTCAAAAGCTTATAGTAGGTATTATGGAAAAATGTGAAACCTGTTGCGTTTATGATTTATCAACTTTTTTTTAGAAATTACATATTATATTCAGAAATGAAGTAAAAATATTTTTAAGTGCTTGTAAATACAATTTAGATAATTTATATTCTTTGGTTGATATAAATCTCTTCCCTTTAGTTTATACCCGAAAGCCTTATCACAATTTCGCATTTACGTTTTGATGTGACATGTGCCAATTTCTAATGCAAGGAGTTCGATATAAATACACGACTTTATATTGAATTTTAGAATATTTAAATATTAGGAATGCTCAACTTTTCCATCATATCAAATAGAACTTGATTACATTGATTTAATATTATTTTCTGAAAAAATAACCTAAATAAATACGCACAAGCAAAAATAGATGTGATTAAATTTTTAACCCTTGAAGGGTATAAATAGTATCACAATAATTATTATTTCACAATAAAATACCTTTTTCTTTTTAAAACCAAAAAGTATTACACCATTTTCGATTTGTTAATTTTTGTACTCAAAAAAACCAATGTGCTAGGGTTGTCTATATAGGGTGCCTGCCTGAGGAAGTTGAGATGTTCCGATTCGAGAAACGCTCGTGTAATGTGTCTAATGCGTGTGATATACGGGTCATTCCATCTCAAATCGATCAGTCACACATTCATCCCACAAAATACAACAATTTCTAATGATTTATTTTGCTAAACAGAAGTTGGTAGGTACTACTTATTGATTAAAATGCACCATTACACAATTTAAAATGACATGATATAATATTACTTATAGTGGTATTTAATTGAATACTGAAAGTATAAATAGTTCTATTAACTACTTCAACTACGACTCGAATTTTTGTAGTAATGGATTCAGTAATTGCGACAAAGTAATATTATGTACTATCTACTTTAGTACCCGATTAGTAGGTAACGCTGTTGGCTGATTGTTTATTTCCGTTTGTAAAATTCTGAGGCATTCCACATCCAAACAAATTTCCGATTTTCATGAACCGACTCTCACTTTATTTTCTGCTTTGCATTGCATACGTCTATTAATAAATTATCACTGCTTTGCATTTTTAATATGCAACTTTTTTACCTTAACATACTTTTCAGTCTTTGTATTATTTCGAGGTATTTTTATATGGAAGTTTATATTTGCTATTCTATAAATAATAAGTAAATTGGACGGTATTTATGGATAAACAATTTTAATTATGAATAAACTCACACCAACGAATTGCAAGTCCACAGTTTCACTTACAGACTATGAATGTAATTGTACATCGTATGGGTTCATGCATAAGTTTACAGCATTTTTTTTAAATTTATAATTTCTTCTACTTCTACTTTTATTAAGAAGTCTCCCTCTTAATATAGGTCCAGGACCTGTTCTTCACTAATTTTTGCAATTAGTTCTGTGAGCATTTTTGTTTTTACATCTCAGGTAGCTTGCTAGGCTTGCCTTTCGATATGCCTGACCCTGTTTTTTATTGTTATGATGGGAAATCATTAACACAGGGGGACAGACGGCTTTACGTGCCCTCCGAAAGCACGGAAGATGGTCAAGAAATTTTAGACTGTACCCGGAGTCGAACCGGGGAGCCCTACGTTAGCCCATTTATTAAAAATACATAAACTAATCAATAATATATTCTCATGCATTGTTTATATTTGACTCCCAACGTTCTGGCAGCTTTTCGATTCCACGTCTGAAGAAATCCGGCGGTTTGGAGGTGAAGAAGTTGTCAAGCTAGTTTTGAAGAACAACGTCGTTATTAAATGAGATTCCAGAGAGATTGTTGGATAGAGAGCGGAAAAGGTGAAATTCCACATCTGGCGGATATGGAATAATCTCCCAACCGAGGTCTTGAATAGCTGCTTTTGTAATGTTATCAGTAGGCGAACGGGCATTATCATACTGCAAAACCACTTGATGCCGCCTTGCCGGTCGATTTTCTTGAATTGCAGCCTCCAGGCGACGCAGTTGTTGACAATAAACCTCAGAAGTGATGGTTACATTCCTCGAAAGCTATTTATAGTAGATGACGCCTTCTTTATCCCACCAGATGCACAACATTATCTTGCGTGGATGGGAACCAGCTTTTGCACGAGGATTTGCTTATTTTTTAGGGCTCAGCCATTCCTTTCCGTTCTTGATGTTGATGTGAAGGTACCATTTTTCGTCACCAGTAACAATTTGGGACAAAAACGGCCGATGTTGTTGACGAGTTAAACGATGACAAGCAAAGCTTTGACAGCAAATAAGGTCAAATGATAACGCGCTGATTTTTGTTGTTTTCGCTCAAAACGTGTGGTACGCAAACACCCAACTTTTTAACTTTGCCCATGGAATGTAAATGTCGTACGATAGTTGATTGGTCACAATTCATCATATTGCCCAATTCCCGAGTTGATTGACGTGGATCATCACGAATTGAAACATTTAATCGGTCTTCATCGAAGCCGGATAGTCGCCCTGAACGTTGGAAATCATTCATATCAAAATGTCCCTTTTTGAAACGAGAAAACCATTTTCGTGCAGTACTTTCCACGATGGCGTTCTCTCTGCAAACAGTTCAAATGGTTCTAGCGGCCTCCGGTGCCGTAACTCGTCGGTTAAACTCAAACAAAAGGATATGTCGCAAATGTTCATTTCGTTTTGTACTTGGCACTCCATTTTTTAGCCAATAATTACCCCTAGCTTTCTACAAATTGAAAAATTCAAGAAGTATTCAATAAAACAATACTATGGCATTGAAATGATATTGATATTTCTCAAACAAATTTGTTTCCAAAGCACTCTTACCTTGGAAACCAAACACGCTACGAACTTATGCATCAACCTGATAGATCCCTACAGCATAACGTGAGATCAGAACCACGCCACAAAATTAGTATTCATTAGCTGAGCTTTTGTAGTGTCGAAGAGCAATGACTGTCATTGGGTTGAGCGGCTATTATATTTGTAATAAATAGAAGGGTCTTTTATTTTCTTAATTTGTTTACTATTTTTTGTGCAATTCTGTTGTGCATATATAGCAAATTTGATCGTGAGACTTGGTTAGGTTCGGTTACTAAAAATAAATTAAGGCTAGGGAGAAGGGAACAAAAATCAGTGTTTATCCTATTTCTTGACTTAATTTTTTAACTTTACTAATTAAATTACAGCTAATTAAACTCTTCTAAACATAGTTTCCGTCAGATTCGTATTCAAATAGTTAACCGTCTGTAAGTTGAGCTAAGTTGTGCGGCTACTGATATATTTGTTTAAAAAGGTCGGGATCGATTTTTAATAATATAGGTCCTCAGTATAAATATATTATTTGAATATATAGGTAGTATGTAAAGATTTATAATTTTTAAAAAAATTAAATAAAAAAAATATTTATACAAATATAAATTTTTTCCTAAGAATTGAGAGGATTATAATTTTCTACATACTTAGGGCCGGTTGTATGTCAGTGGTTTAAACTCGGATCAGAGTTAAACCAGGGATTTTTGTAAATGTCTGTTGTATGAACCTGGTTTAGGACTTGAACTAGGTTTAACTCTCGATTTTTCTCACCTACCAAAATCGGTGGTTTAACCCTGGTTCAAGTCAATATTTACATTTTTATAACCTTAAAGTGCTGATGTTTTCCAACAACGAAATTTTCATTTCGACAGTATTTATTAAAAATCAGATTTTTTAAATTTATTATAACTTATTATGTTATTATGGAATATCAATTAACCGACGACGAAGATTTTATGGACTTTATCGAAATTTTTACAGAAAGCGTTCAAAGAAACTCTCAAGTTTTTCGTGATCGCCCAAATCATTTTGTTAGTTTTTCAGATAAGGAATTTTTTGCTAGATTTAGTTTGACGAAACATTCGGTTCAAATAATATTAAACCAACTAAATCTTGGTTCGGAGGCAATAAAGTATAACTTTCAGTTTCAATCTAATGTCATTGAATGTTAAATGTTAAAAATCATCAACAAAAATCAAAAAACTGATATTTGTCCGCTTCACTGTATTCCTTTTCTGTAATTTAAATGCTCAATTGCGATGTATTTTTAGTTCCCTTATATTCGTACTCGATTAATTCTAGATTCGTCAATCCGAGTTTCTACCAATCATATTACTGAAATTTAGTTGGTATCATAGCAATAGCAGGTATTTTAAGGAAATTTGAGGCTTAATCTTAAATCAGGTCTCAAATCTCAAACCTCGACTATTAGTACGAGCATTAATAATGAGTAAAAAGCTTTTGTTGGAACGTTTTGAAACTCAATAAAGTTCAACGTATGGTTGTTGCAGTGGCCTTTTAAGGGAGTCAACTCCGCCTAAATTCTGAAAGATAAACATAGGAATGGTCTGTTGACACCGGTTGATATATTATCATCTTTGAAGACCCAAGAATTAGACACTTTTTAATTCTCAATTACTTCGAATCGATAAAACGTTGAAAATCCTTGTCAGATTCTTGTTCTTCAGACATATTATTAAAATCAATAACTGCAGGGAACGAAATAGCTTCTACTCTAGACAACGCATCAGCAACAGCATTATCTTTACCCGAAATGTGTTTGATGCACGGCGAAAATTACCCAATTAAATCGAGATATCGCAGTTGTCGAAGTGATGATTTTTCAGAATCCTGATTGAATGCTACGGTAAGTGGTTTATGATTGGTGTACGTGTCGGCCTTACACCACCTTATGTTTAAAATTTTAATAGCGGAATAAATTGCCAGTAACTCTCGATCATACGCACTGTATTTTTGTTGAGCTTAATTAAATATTTTACAATAGGGAGCAAGTGGTTTCAGCCTTTGTTTGACATTTGTTGTAATACTGCATCGACTGCAACTTCCGATGTATCGGTCATGATTGACCTGTCCGATGTTGAATCAGGATGTGCTAAAAAAGAAACGTAGGTCAGAAATTTTTTTGAATTATCGAAAGCTTCGTCTAAACCTTTTGAATAATTAATTTTTATTTTATCATTCCTTTTGTCTTTGTCAATTAAGGCATTTCATTTAGCTTGAATGATTGCTGTATTTGATAAGAAACGTCGATAAAAATTTATAATGACTAAATATCGTCGAAGATTTTCTAGCGTATCCGGTCTTATATTAATTTGAATTAAAAAAAAACTTTAAAAGAAATATATTTTAAAATATTTTTTAAAGGAAATTACAAAAGTATACTCCAAAATTATAACTAACAGATTGAAAGCAATAACCAAACACACACTATTAGAAGAAAAGTTTGGTTTTAGAATGGGAAGATCATGCACAGATAATGTGTTTAGTATAAAGCAAATAATCGAGAAACATAGAGAATTCAACTGCGAAACTTACATTCTATCTTTGATTCTATCTATTGACTAACTAAACCAAAGCATTTGATCGCGTACTGTGCTGCAAATAATGAAAATATTACACAAACAGGGCATTCCACATAGCCTTATTAATGCCAGAGAAGAAATATATAAGGATACACAGATATGTCTCTTTAAGTGAAAGTAACTTACTACTTACCAATAGCGGACTGATGATACAAGGTTGTAGCTTTCGCCGACAATGTTTAACATAGTATACTTAGACCATTTAGACGATGCTCTTAGGGAGTGGAAAAACATCATTAGCTTTTACTTCTTCAATATCAACAGACATAAATCGTTGCCAACTATGCAATTTGCAGATGATTAAATTTTGGTATCAGATAGTGAGGACTGAGGACTCACTTCAGTATGCATATCATAAACTCCAGCAGATTATGAGAAGGTATAACATGATGATATCAATATCGTAAACAAAAACCATGGCATTTTCAGGACGAGAATATAGAAGATCCAAAATAATACTCGAAGACTTACTTATTGAACAAGTGAATAACTTCAAATATTTGGGCTGCACGCTAGACCTGCTCCAGGAGGTTGATATCCGAGAAAAAATCGAGAAGTTTAATTATGTACCTAAATGGAACGATTAAGCGCACATTGAGTAAATGCACAAATAAAGCCACTCGTCTAAGTTTCTATAAGGTAATGTCCGTGCCTACATTTACCTATGGTAGCGAAACATAGGTGATAACGAAGAAACTGAAAAGCCGATTGCAACACGCGGAGATAAGTTTTTTGAGATCTATCATGGGGTTCACGCGACGGGGTAGAGTGCGAAATACGGACATCCGAAACACTTTGGGCATCTTCAGTTTAAACACAAGAAAATATTAAATCGCGAGGCATGGAGACCACACCTGATGAGGATGAGCGGTGTCCGACCTCCAAAGCAATTATACCTATTATAAGCCTATAGGAAGGCGTAGTGTAGTATAGGCGTAGTGACCAAGAAAACGCTGGAGCGACCAGTGATGGATTGTGTCGTAACGGGTATACTTACCTAATACGTGCATAGAAGAAGAAATAATTTTTATTATTTTTCCTGTTGGTAATGGCACTTCTATTCCTAAATATTACCAATATTTCGTTATTAATAGTACAAAAATGTATTCGTAAATATTACAAATCTATTCGTTAATGTTACCAATTTTGAGTAATTAAAATATTAAAAATGTCTTCTTTGATTTTATCAATTTTGGGTCATTATAACCCTTCCTTTTCAGTCCTTTTACCCTAATGAGGGTTTGGTGACCCATCTCTTTCTATGCATATGACGTGCGTTCAAATTGTTTTTCACATACATAGAGGACCTACTTGTTTAACGTGGGCTCCGAACCACGGGAAGTGTACTACATTTCATTTCGAGATGGATTTTCTTGGCAGATTACCTCGGTGATTTGCCATTGCCTGCCGAGGAGAGACGGTCAAAATAAAGTTCTTAACCTGCTCGGATTTGATCCGAGCATTTCGCATTAGCAGTAGACGCACTTAACTGCCAAGCTATGATGACCGCCTCTATTTAATATTTATGAAATTTTTAATTTAATTCAATTAATTTTAAAAGTTATTATAATAGTTATTATAATTGGTGAGCGAATGGCTGAAATGCTAGCGTGTTCGCTTTCAAGCCAATATTCACGGGTTCAAATCCTGTGAGGTGCTATCTATAGAAGAAATTTTCGCTCACCAAATGTCTATCTGCTGGCCCCAGATAACATTATTTATGGCTAAAAAACTTCCCTGATGGAGTAGGCGGTGTAAAAATCGTCTATTCCCGTGGTTCGGAATCCACGTTAAGCTGTAGGTCCTCTGTGCTCGTCACATATTTTCAACACGCAACGAGCAGAGACAGGGAGGTATCGGAAAATGTCGCAAGACGTTCATAACCGAATATTGATTATAATAGTACAAATGTATTAGAAAAGCTTAAAAATTTACTTTTTAATATTAATTTTGACTTATTAATAGTACAAATCTATTCGTAAATATTACAAATCTATTCGTTAATATTATCAATTTTGAGTTTCTAATAGTACAAAAAAATGTATTCGTAAATATTACGAATATTACCTATTAAGTAATATTAACGAAGTAGCTGTAGAGTAATATTAACAAAATTTACATTGGACCAAAGCTGTAGTAACATTAACGACAAATTTTTTCAAATACACACTACTCTTTTTCTGTGTAGTGAACTTGCCCGATAACTTTTATAAGGGCAAAAAATTCCCTTGGTTACATTATATTAAAGTACATGTTTGTCTTATACTCGTATACAAGAATTTCAAGTCCTTGTTAATTTAAGTTTGTTGTTCTACAAAGTAAATCTTAGTCGATAATTCCCTAAATAATACATAATATGTATATCTATATCGTCATCCGGATGGTTATATGAACGTTTTCGAAGCCAAATATTTGTTCTTTCCCTCACAATTTCACTGTGTCCTCCAATAGGATGTTAATGTTAAACTTAGCGCTTAAAAATTTTTGAAACATTAAAATTTAAAATAAGCATAAGCTTGAACTTTATATAGAAAGTTACTTGACCTGTTTTATATATACATATTTGTAACTCCGCGATGCTAATCGTTAACATATTTGTGATTTTTATGATATTTACAAACTCAATTATGACGTTTATGTGGAATGTAATAATATAATGTAATGATATCTAAATTGAATGTAGCAATGTAATTATGAATGTAAACAAATATAAACTGTGTGTGAATGAAATAGCAGGTGATCCGAACGGCCGGACGTCGAGGGTCCTTGCTTGCTAGCAGGTAGCGAGGGACCGAGCGCGGTCAAAAACAGCAGCCTATACCAGCATTTGACTCGAAAGGTTGTGTAATCTTTTACGATCTTACTAATGTGATTATTTTTAATAAATAAATGATTATTATCATCTTCTAATTAATTATACATCTTAATTAATATCCCACAATTGGGGGCTCGTCCGGGATAGAAGATTAATTAATAATTAAAATTTTGATTAAAAAGTGCATAAGTTAAGATGAATAGAACGGCGGCAAATTTTAAGTTAAACGAATTGAAGGAAATATCACGGCGGCAAGGTTTAGGAACGACGGGATCCAAACCGATTTTATTCAATCGTTTGATGACGAATGATACAACGGGATCATGGATGGACAAGTTAGGTGACGACGATGGCGGTTGCAACGCTGTTAACGGTGGAAGTGCTGCAACAAACAATGTAACGAACGGTGAAGACGAACAGTTTAATGACGACGAATCTAACGACGAAATACACGGTGTGCGCGAGTTGGAGCTGACTGTGCGCGAGTTGGAGCTGACTCGGCGTGAGAAAGAGCTAGCGGAACGCGAATTACGGATAATGCGGCGTGAATTGGAAAACCTTCGGGCGGTGGTATCGGGTAACGGCGAACGACGGAGTGAATCGACGACGCCTAAAGCAAACATCGGTGCGATTGCAGACGTTTTAAATTATTTCGAAGGTAGCGGCGAAGACTTCGAAATATGGGAAAGCAGCTTAAGCTTTTACAAAAAACGTACAACCTGAACGAAGGGTTAACGAGAATACTGTTTGGCATGCGGCTGTGTGGAAAAGCCCGTAACTGGTTTAATTCGAAATCGGAGTGTCTCGAAATGCCAATTGCGGATTTGTTGGAGGAAATGCGATTAATGTTTGACCACAGACCAAGCAAATTGGTACTGCGAAGGAAGTTCGAAGCGAGAAAATGGAAAGCAGAAGAAAACTTCAGTGATTATATGCTGGGCATATATTCCTGGGCAATCAGGTAAAAATCGACGAAGATGAACTAATTAGCTTCATAATCGACGGCATACCCGACGAGATTTTGCGAAATCAGGCAAGAATTCAACGCTATAACACCACAAGATCGTTGGCAGATGCTTTCGCCGAAGTTTCGTTAAAATCAAAGACAACTCGGAGTACGATAGAGTTAAATCCGGTGGTAGAAAAACAATGTAGTGAAAGTGTGCGCAATAAAAGTTGGCGGTCTCCGAAGAGGTGTTACAATTGCGGGTCGCGGGAACATTTAAGTGCAAGTTATCCTACTAAAACACAAGGCATAAAGTGCTACGAGTGTAATAATTACGGATATATTGCATCCAGATGTGCTAAGAGACTGGAAAATTCAAAGGCGGCAAAAAATACGGTGAATAATTGTGTCACACCTCGGGGTGTGGAACGGAAATTGCTCAAAGACATGGTGGTGAACGGTAATAAAGTTGTCACGCTGGTCGACACGGGGAGTGGCCTAATGATGATTACCGCCGAGAAATACGTTGAAATCGGTGCACCGGCTCTCACAAAAATTCCAATATCGTTTTGTGGAATCGGGCCGGGAAATGGAGTACAAACGATAGGATACTTCGAAGCGGAAACCGTTATAGATGAAACAGATTACAACATGAACATACACGTCGTTCCAACAAAATTTATGAGTTACCACATGTTGCTGGGAACAGATTTTCTAAATTCAGTGGAACTGCAGATTAAGAAAGGCGAAATTTGTATTCGTAAGCTGTTAAACGACAGGCGGCGTCCATAAAAGGAAAGACCCCACATATACGAGATCGAATACACGCAGGATGTGAACGAGGTCTGTATCGCCCATGTAGTTACACCGAATTTCAGAAAAGCAATAAAGGAAATGGTATCAAATTACGATCGAATTAAGAGGCGCGAAGCCAACGTCGAAATGACAATTGTAGTGACAGATGACGAACCGGTTTACCAACGGGCACGGCGATTACCCCAGAGGGAAAAGGAAATCGTGAATCAGCATGTAGATACGTAGTTGAGAGAAGGAATAATTCGACCATCGTTATCAGAATATGCCAGCCCGGTGGTGCTAGCGAAGAAGAAAGATGGATCTATACGGTTGTGTATAGATTATCGTAGGTTAAATAAGAAAATTGTAAAGGAAAGGTATCCCTTACCATTAATAGAAGACAAGTTAGATCGACTAAAAAAGGCGCGTGTTTTTAGTACAATCGATCTGAAGAACGGATTTTTTCATGTTAAAGTGACAGAAAAAAGTCAAAAATATACGGCTTTTATTATGCCCGACGAGCAATATGAATTTTTGAAAGTTCCTATGGGGATTTCCAACGCACCTGCCTGCTTTCAACGGTTCATAAATACGGTGTTCAGAGAATTAATTAACAGTGACGTAGTGTTAACTTACATGGACGATCTGATTGTGCCATCGATAGATTATTTGAGTGGTTTGCAGAACTTGAGAACAGTTTTAAAAGTCGCGAGTGAATACGGGTTACTAATAAATTGGGGAAAGTGCCAATTATTAGAAACGAACGTCGAATTTCTAGGACATTTAATAGAGAATGGTAGTGTACGACCATCAACACACAAAACTGACGCGGTGATGAAATTTAAAGAGTCAGCGAACGTCAAACAAGTTATGGGTTATTTATGGTAAGTTATGGGTAAGTAACGGGTTATTTTCGGAAATTTATACGGGACTACTCTTTAATTGCGCTACCGTTAACAAATTTATTGAAAAACGACGTAGACTTTAAATTCGGTACCGAGGAGAAACATGCCTTTGTGAAACTTAAAACCGCGTTGAGTGAAGGACCAGTTCTAAAATTATATCGGGTAGACGCGGAGACTGAATTACATACAGACGCGAGTATGTGGGGGTACGGCACGATCTTGGTGTAAAAGTGCGAAGAAGACAATGTATTTCATCCAGTGTTTTATGCGAGCGGGAAAACGACTGCGGCGGAGGAAAAATATATTAGTTACGAACTTGAGGTGTTAGCGATAATTAAGTCGTTAAAGAAGTTGAGGGTCTACTTAATAGGGATTCCCTTTAAGATCGTTACGGATTGCAAAACATTCACATTAACAATGAATAAAAAAGAGCTGTGCGTGCGTGTAGCTAGGTGGGCATTACTCTTGGAAGAATTCAACTATTCGATCGAGCATCGGCCGGGTAAATGTATGCCACACGTGGATTCTCTGAGTCGAAACCCTACTAGCGTGTGTTTCTTAATAAATGAGTGCGATTCAAGTCTGATTATGAGAATTCGCAGCGCGCAACAAAAAGATGAACAATTAGCAAGCATCTTTGAATCAGCAAAACAACCGGGGAGTGATTATATCGTTAGAAACAAACTTTTGTATAAAGAAATCGAGGGTGAAGTGTATTTAATTGTACCTCGGTCAATGCAGACACAGGTAGCGCGATTAACCCACGAGAGAGGACATTTCGCGGCGGGTAAAACGGAGATTTTATTAAAAAGAGACTTTTGGTTCCCGAACATGCATAAAAAAATCGAGGAGGTAATACGTAACTGTGTGAGCTGCATTTTGGCGGAAAATAAATGCGGTAAACGAGACGGATTTTTATATCCTATTGATAAAGGCGATGTACCCTTGTGGGTGTATCACATATCGACCACCTGGGGCCACTACAAACGACGTGGAAAAGTTATAGGCATATATTCGTGGTTATCGACGCCTTTTCAAAATTTGTCTGGGTATACGCCACGCGATCCACTGGAACGGCGGAAATGGTAACGCGATTAAGAAAGCAATCGGCAATCTTTGGAAATCCTCGGAAAATCATTTCGGATCGAGGAACGGCATTCACTTCGAATGAGTTTAAAGACTATTGTAAATCGGAATCGATCGAGCATGGCTTCATAACAGTGGGGGTTCCGCGGGGAAACGGGCAAGTAGAGCGGGTGAACCGAACAATCATACCGCTGCTAACAAAATTATCGGCACCAAAACCCGACGAATGGTTTAAATACCTCGACACAGCGCAAAGGTATTTAAATGCAACGCCACATACGATAGAAGCATAGGTACAACACCTTTCCACCTTCTATTTGGGGCCCACATTAGTATGAACAGTGACATATTCATCCGCGAATTAATCGAGAAGGAGTGGATAGATATGTTTAACGAAGGCCGCGATGAATTACGTCAACACGCAAAAGAAAGAATCCTTGACATACAAACGGAGAATAGAAAGGGGTATAATAAAAAGCGAAAGCCGGCAAGATCTTACGAAGGGGGTGACCTAGTAGCAATAAAACGAACACAATTGGGACCAGGCTTAAAATTCGCTTCAAAATATTTGGGGCCATATGAAGTCACAAAGGAATTACGCAACGACAGGTACCTAGTCCGTAAAGTCGGAAGTCGGTGCGAGGGGCCATAGAATACGTCAACATCGGCAGACTACATGAAGTCATGGGTGACGAATTACGGAGGTTCCTTTGAAGAAAGCGAAAGTACCGAGGTCGGCACTTGTTTGTCAGGAAGGGCCGATTGTGGAATGTAATAATATAATGTAATGATATCTAAATTGAATGTATTGAATGTAGCAATGTAATTATGAATGTAAACAAATATAAACTGTGTGTGAATGAAATAGCAGGTGATCCGAACCGTATCCGGAATTTTGTTCGCCAGCATTTGTTCGACAAACACTTAATCGACAGCGTTTGTTCGACTATACATTTATGCGAATAAGCATTTGTTCGACATGGAATTTATTCGACATGCATTTGTTCGACTCAACATTTATGCGAATAAGCATTTGCTCGACATGGAATTTTATTCGACATGCATTTCTAGGGTCGGCGGACGTAAGCACATAAGTCAAAACTTCACTTTTTTTTGTTATGTTCGCAAACTGCGCTTATTTCTATAACTCACAATCAGACTTAAAACACATAAGTCAATTTCGTATGTAGACTAGCAAAACAAGCAGGCGTTCTCTTTCAACCCAAAGTATTGTTTCCACTATATTCGTACTAAAGCAAATAATTTGACTTCTGTAAAGTTAACATTTTTGACTTATGTGCTTACGTCCGCCGACCCTAGATTTGTTTGACATTAAAAACAACAAATCTCCGCGCAAAGTTAAATCTGCCGCAAAGAGGTGGATCTGCCGCAAAGATCTTGATCCAGTAAGCCATGGATGGTGTACATTTGCTGGAACAGAGACGGAACCGTTTTGAAAGTTCCATCTGCATACCAATGATTAGAGTTCGCTAGAAGTTGTAGATTTCTTCTGGTGGAAAATATAACGATCCTATCTTCTACATTACCAGAATCGAACAACAAGAACAGTTCATTGTTTTCAGTTGTTTTGTAAATTTCCGGAAATACGATTTCCCGTCGGGAATTGCCTGTTGTGCTTATAAATCCGCTCTCTAATTATATCTAAAAAAGGTTACCTACGTCCATCGTGTCATGTCATGTCGGCATGTCGAACAAATGCATGTCGAATAACATTCCATGTCGAGCAAATGCTTATTCGCATAAATGTTGAGTCGAACAAATGTATGTCGAATAAAATTCCATGTCGAACAAATGCTTATTCGCATAAATGTGTAGTCGAACAAATGCATGTCGATTAAAATTCCGTGTCGAACAAATGCTGTCGATTAAGTGTTTGTCGAACAAATTCTGGCGAACAAAATTCCTAGAGTCGATCCGAACGGCCGGACGTCGAGGGGTCCTTGCTTGCTAGCAGGTAGCGAGCATGGGTAGCGAGGGACCGAGCGCGGTCAAAAACAGCAGTCCTATACCAGCATTTGACTCGAAAGGTTGTGTAATCTTTTACGATCTTACTAATGTAATTATTTTTAATAAATAAATGATTATTATCATCTTCTAATTAATTATACATCTTAATTAATATCCATATATAATCTAATATAATACAATTAATATTGTAAATAATTATGAAAGTAAAAAGTTCTTTCAAGTTGTACATTTTCAAGTCAGTTTCTGTTGTTAATTATTCTATAGTTTTGCAATAGTGAAATTATAGACCCTGAGGGCTACCGAGCGGTTTTGACAATCGGCTATTGGGAACAGTAATGCATGTCAAGGTATTCCGTTTCCTAAACAGGAAAGAAAATCGGTTAAATAGTAGTACTTATTATTTGGTGTTAGTTCGTAACTTTTTGAACATTAATTATGTTACAACTATATGAGCTTCCAGGCGCAGACAGTGCGGAAATTCCGGTACAAACTGTAAACAGTCTTCCGGGATACTCCGGAGTTGAAAGCTGCTGGCCCAAATGGTATACCGCACGCCCAATTCCACATAAACTTGAATATTAACCTCGGGTGGAGGCGACGGCCATCAAAAAATGATCCCGCGTTGATGCGGTAGGATCTTCTGCAACCCGAACACCTGAAGCAATGATGCAGCCAGTAGTTTCGGTCCCGAATCACCCGACAAAATCGTCTGCATCTTGTTTTGCTGCAACGCTTTTTAGTCTTGATTAATTTCCATTCTTGGAACAATTCGATGGTTTTACGGTCGCCAAAACTGAATATAAACGCCACATCGTCGTCATTGTTAAAACAATCTTGTGCACTCATAATTACTCCGATGTTATACGCACGGGAGTCGACTCACAAATGCGCTCCTGACCGTGCAATCGCATGATACAATAAGTTTAAAGATATGATATTGCGCAGGTATGCCGCCATGTGCAATTGCTTGTGACGTCAGATGGCCATTAGACGGCTCATGACGGCTAGTAAACAAACATGATACAATAAAGTTTGCTACCAATATAAAAGTAAACAAAGTTTTAAGCAAAGTATATATAAACGAAAAAGAGCATGAAACAAAGTGTAGGTATATTTTTTATTGTTGTGAAATTAGTTGTGAGTAATAATGCGGTGTGCTGTGTTTGGATGTAATTCTGACGATCAAGCTAAACATTTTAATAAGGGCGATTTCAAGTTTTTTCGCTTTCCGACCGACACTACAATTTGTAAAGCTTGGGAAATAGCTTGTAGTCGTAAAGACGATTTTAACTCGAAAACTTCTAGAGTGTGCTCGAAACATTTTAAAACGGACGATTATAAACGTAATTTAAAATATAAGCTTTTGAAATTGAGTGTACCAAAGAATTTTCGGCTGATTAAACCAGAAGCAATTCCTAGTGAAAACTTACCGAAACTTCTTTCGTTACTTCTTTCGTTACTGGATCTAGTACTTCCCAAAGACAAGAGCGGATAGTTAAAAGAAATCGGTCCAAATTGGTTGATGATATTTTAAAAGAATGGAAGGTTGAATCAATATATGTAAGTACTTATGATAAATGCATGAAATAGCTTACATTATAAATTATTTAGAAATACGGATGACGGTGGTAGTAGAAACTCTTCGGAAGGTGAAAGTATAATTAATTTAGATAATTGTATTATAGATGTAGATAAGAATATTATGACTAACAATAGGGGGTAAATAATATAGTAAATCTAATGTTCACATATTTTCTAAATATTTTTTCTTTCAGAAGTCAGACGGTAGTCGATGATCGAGATGACATTATTGCAGAATTAAAGAAGAAAGTAAAACTTTTGGAAAGCGAGGTTGAAGCTCTAAAAAAATTATTTTCTTCAAACCAGATCAAGAAGCTTAAAAATCCCAAAGGACGTATACGATGGTCAATTGAAGATGTTTCAAAAGCAATTGTCATCCATTCAGCTGGTCCCCGAGCTTACAGATTGCTTCTAAAAAGAGGCTATCCTTTTCCAGCTGCATCGACACTTCGATCTTGGTTGAAAAATATTAAAATTTCACCTGGTATATTAAAACCTGTATTTAATATAATAAAATTAAAAGAGATGAACAAAATGGAAAAAGTGTGCATATTGTCATTCGACGAACTAAAAGTTCGAAAAATCAATTTGTACGAGAAGGCTAACGATGAAACCTTAAAGCCATCAAGCTATGTACAAGTATGTATGTTACGAGGACTGTTTTCGAATTGGAAACAACCAATCTTCTATGATTATGACTGCAAGATAATGACTCTGCAAGTTTATGACTCTGCAAGTTTGCAGAGGCTGAAACACATCAAGACGAAGAGCTCGATTCAATTGAATTAAAAGATGTTGTATATGACGGTTTGGAAAATTTGGCTGGTTTCATTTGTCACAAACTGAAAGAGCCAAACAGTTCAATAACAAGTGCTATTGTGTCGTCTTACTCTTGGGTTGATCATTTGAGTGAAGGTGGCTTAACCAAATCATCAACAGATTTCATGGCTAAAATGGAACAACTGGAAGCAATTTTTGTTAATGTGAATTCCAACAGCATTTTAATTTCCAAAATTTATTTAAAAAACTTACTAGACAAAAGTAGTAATGTAGAATGTACTGAAGATACAAAAAAATTATTTTTTAGGTCTAGGATGTTTTTTAGATTACAACATTTAAATAAGGGGTTAACTGATACTTTCATTAGCAAAACGAGAAAGTTACAAAAGGTTGTAAAATAAATTTATATGTTAAATCTGTTTATATTTATTGAATAAAAGTCGACACTTTCAATTTTCTTCTCCCTAATTTATATGTTTTATTTGAATAAGTGTAATAAATTTTTTCTATTTTAGTGCATTATTAAATAAATATTATTTTATACCTTTATTATGTGTTTTATTTCAATAATTGTGATTTAAAGTAAAAAAATAATCAAGCATTTTTATTATTTTTGTCAAATACCTATTTGAATATATAAACATCGACTGGCCGTGTGACGTCATGCGCAGAAACGTACGTAATTTGAACTCGATAGTGTCATACCTTGTAATTATTGTATCATGGTGCGATCGTGCCTTATATTTTTATAACCTCGGTAATGGGCGTGGCCTAAACATGCGATTTAAGGGCTCGCCACATAGCCTGTGCTGTGCTATGCTCTGTGCTATGTCAACACAAACGTTGAACGATGTCATGGTCATGCGCAAAATAGCATAGCAACTTATAACTATCGTCACTATTGAAACCCTATGTTTCTACTTCAATTTGACATTGGCATAGCACAGCACAGGCTATGTGGCGAGCCCTTTACATGTAAAATTTAGTTTTTTTCAAATTGGTTTTTCTCAAAATTTTGACTATACTTTCATACATAAAATTTTTACAGTACACTATAGTAATGTTCCTCTTTGCTATAGAAAAATTTTAAATTTATTAGATTTTAACCTCACAATTTACTTTTTCTGTCACCCATGGCGGGCGATAAAATTAATTTAAGCACAAATTTTTTTATAATATGTCAAATATTATATACTATACTTACTTAAATTTTTATCGATTTTCTACGTTGAAGAAGAAATAGCATATCTAATTCGAAGTAAACGTATTTTTGGTGTGGAGATAAAAAGTGGCACCTTTACTCCTAATTAAACAATAATATTATGTAAACAGTCATCTTTGCTTATTTTACTTGCTTCTATTCAATTTTAAAGCATTTATAAACACTTTTATATTTTAATAATATTTTTATATTACAATATTATAAAACAAACATTTTTTATAAGTTAAAAATTTAAATAAAAAATTTTAATATGTTACATGATAATGGTGTGTATACAGCCATGAAAAATTGAATTAGTTGGTTAATTTGTTGTTTAAATAAAGAAATAAAACAAAATAAATTCAACATTTACCTATAGTAATTAGAATTTATGTATATATTGATATATAATATATTGATAGCGATTTATTCCTCACTTTAAACAATATTATGTAACAGAAGATATAATAAATTGTTTATATTTATCAAAGTATAGTGTTTCGAATCAAGATCTATACGAATGGTTTTATAATTAATTTTGACTTAATTAATTTCAGAACTACCGATGTGGAGTAAATAAGATAACCAGATTATAATCGGAATTAGGTAGGTATACCTTAATGACTGGTTTTAGGCATTATGTAATACTCTAAATTGCAAAATTTTTACAGAGTAACTGAAGTTTTAATTCCATTAATAATAAACAAATAAAATAAATGCCTAATAATGTACACTTTATATTATTATGTAGCTCTTACAATAAAATTATGATAAAAACTTTAATTTGTTTTCACATTTTCATTATTAATTCAATTACATATAAATGTACTATATTTTATATTGTGTAATACGCTTTTTAAATTGGTAGATGTATTTAGAATTTCGATATTTATGTAGGTAGCGTACCTTATAGGTGTGACGTTCACAAATTGCTTGCGAGCGACGCGATATACAACGGCATGAATTGACTATGCAACATTTGCAGTCATAAATAGTCATAAACATGTCGCCAACGGACAGCGACAAAATAATTGATGAAAATTATTTGTCTCGTAAAAACACGAATCAACACTAAATTTAAAATGCATATTATTACTTTTAATAATTAAAGAAATTATCGACGTTACTCTTATGCCTAGATCACACGGAACGAGTACAGTGGCGAGACAGTGCTCTCGGCCGAGTGCTCGGTTGGTCTAAACGTATTACCGAGCGTTATTCACTTATTTCGCCCATATCACTCTCTCGACCTAGTGACATTTTACTGTCTCGTCACTGTACTCGTTCCGTGTGATCTAGGCATTACTCGGCGTGCTCTCGTTGCTTGGAAGCTCTTATTAGTAGGGAGCATGAGTAACAGTAAGACACGGGTAACAGTGAGACATTTCAAATATTTTCTCTTGTAGTAATAATAGCCTAATTAATTAATAAAAATTTAATTTGGTTTTTAGAAACTATTCTTCATATTTATAATACTTATTAAATATTGCGATCAACATTCAAATCTCATCATTTCGCTTGTGCTGTTACGTACAATTATCGTAAATTTTGATTCAATAAATATTTATAATAATAATATCCTTTTTTAATTATATAAAAATAGTACAATTTATCGAAATTTTGAACTTTATTTTGTATTTTACACCATTATATCTATATTTTTTGATAAATAAATAGTAATCAATATATTACGGGCCCAAAAACTTATTGTCTCACTGTTACCCACCCATGAGTAACAATGGGCGCGTATGACACATGTTCATTTAATACTTTTTGAGGAATATTCAACTCATTACTAAATTGATCAGTGAAAAGCAACAACCTTATATTATGCTAGAATGTATAGGTAAAAAAATTTTAATTATGGCTAATAATACCCTAGATTAAGGAAATAGAAAAAAAGGTGTCCCATTTTTACCCATGGTTCCCTACTTTACATATTTTAACCATCACAATATACGTATGCCTGATATTACTTTCAGATTTTGAATAAGAAATATTATACAAGGTTTGGTAGTAGAAAGACTCAATTTAAATCCGAATAATTTACAATAAAAGCTTATCAATTTAGTTACAAAAGAAATTATTCAATAGGAAATTTAAGTTTTAAATGTATCGTCTTTCAAATGTTGGCCTCAATTTTCAGCACATTGAGCGCGGCGTCTCCGGAAATTTTGCATAACTCTCCTCAAGAATTTCATTGATATTGCTGGAATCTACTCGTATATTGTCAGTAATTGAAATAACATTCGCGGACGGTGTACATAATATAACTTGAACTTCAGGTATTCACGAGCGGAAAAGTGTAGTAAGCGTGATTTTGGGGCAAGTTTTTAAAAAAATTTAAGGTTAAAAACTATGTTTTTTAAAATTTGTTTGTTAAAAATCTACTTTTAGAATAAACTAGGTAAATGCAAAATTAATAATATCATTTTGACTTTCCAAAATTCCAAAAAGATGTAATTACTAAGTATAAAAAACGCACTATAAATTTCGATTTACGTGTCCGAGCGTTTTAGCAAAATACGATAAATTTTCAAGTTACAATATGTACCTACATATATTACATAGTAAGTGGTTTCCATGCTGTATAATTATTATTTTATTATATATTATTATTTTTATCATTACATAATTTTAAACCAATTTAATACTATTTGTTGTGTTGAATTTGCAGCTGCCCGTTCATTATTAAATAAATTTATTTATTATAAATAAATGAACTGGGAGGAATAATATTTCGTGTAATAGAAATGGCCACTACTAGTCGTAATGTAAATGAATAGCATTATTTCAATTTAAATTAATTGTAATTTTTAGGAAGGCTTTTAATAAAATGTAGATGCAATATTAAAAATTAATTTTGTTGAAATACTACATAATTATTGTCGATATTAAATATTTTCTGTAACAATTATAGATAGTATATAACATTAATGTTCAATTTTTATTTGATGTAAGTTTTCAAACATTTTTAATAACTCTGATGCTTTCACTTAATAATGTCAACTATAAATTATTGTTGTTACTACCAATTGTGATTTTATCGTGCTTAAAAGCGTTTAACAGTAGCTATTCTGATGCGTCTGGTATCTGATTCTTGTAAAATATATCACAGTTCTAGATAAATTACTAGATTAAACTTTAATGGTCTATATTCACTCCCAAGTTTTTCCAAATTTTCATAATATATAGGTAAAGCATATTAAAAACATTATCAACATACTACATCAACATTAAAATAATAGATAATATTTAAATATTTCCTCTGGGTCTTACTTTTGAAACGGAATAATTTCTATTTAGTTGCGAAGACCTTTTAATTGAGATACAGGTAGAGAAAGATTAATTAAAGTGGCATTCCATGTTTTCATTTTTGATTATTAATTTAATCCTTAAATATAATAACCATATTAATTTAATATGTCTTCTACTAAATATTTCTTTATTGTAAAATTGTCTAAAGCCGTTTAATAAAGAATAATAATTGTGCGTCAATTTGCAAAAAATATTGTAAAAATTCGGATATAAATTTGGACACACTCAAATCTAACATTAAAATTCAACTAAAAACACATAAAACTCAAGCTTTGAGGACAGAACGGTAAAACTGAAAAACTTTCAATCGTATTTTGTTCACTACAATATTTTCCAATCTCACAGTGTTTGCATATATTTTACATAATCTTCAGATGAAAAATCTTAATAAAAAGAGCAGAAACTATCAGCTCAGGCCTTTGTTTCATAATTTTGTGTAATTAAACTCTAGAGAAAACATTTTTGAAAAGTTTAATAGCAGAGTTTATGGTCATAGGTTAGGGAAATTAATAAATACATTTATTGAAATTGCATGAACATATTTATCACAACCGGAATCAATAGAATCTGTAGATTTTGTTGTATAAACGTCATTTCATAAAGCGTATGTTCTCTGAATTCAAAAAATATTTCAACTTAAAATTCTATTTGAATATTATTAAAAGTGATCAGACCCTGTACTTTCGTGCCATAGAGTCAAAATCCCCACAGCAATGTATTGACTCTTTGGTTAAAAGTATTATTTTAATATCTAACTTTTATAAAACAAGATGCTTTTTGATACACGATTCGAGAGAGCAACGAAAACGGTCTACGTTTTGGACGACCATTTTGTTGATTAGTTTAATCATTGCTGCACGTAATTACTACGGATCGAAAAGAGCAGTTCCGAACTCAAATCTTATGTTTTTGCGCACCCATGTGGTGAAAATTCTTTTATTGCGTATTACAAAGTATTTGTTCTAACGGAGTACGCAACATTACCATCAAAGAGGGTTTATAATATTGCAACCAGAAAGCTTTCGACATTTAAATTCAAGAAGATTTGCATTGATGCGTTCAATTTTTAGGAAAGCATTTCGAGGCATAATGCGAACAACACCATTGTACCTGCCTTTCCACACCTTTCGACGGGTTATTCTTGTGAAGTGTAATCCCATCCACATCCAGCGGTAGATCATCAGATAGAGCTGAAGAAGTTTCACCAAGTGCATCAGTTCAACTTAAAGTTCAAAACCAAATTTCGCTTCTTGAAAGAAGTAGCTTCTGTCATCATCTGAGTTGTAAAGCTAACAGATCTGGTGAGTTAAATTTATTTACTTCTTTTCAAAAATGCGAAACCTTCATTGGTAATTTGTGTATTATCAAATTTTATTGTATAACTTCGTTTAACGTGTCTTCTATAACAGCTGACTTTTCATTTTTATTGCAAACGAACAGCTGTTTGAGAATTCAAGATTATGTGACCACCTTTATGGTGGAATTATTCAAGCTTTTATTAAAGTTATTGTTAAACTATATTTAGTTTTATTTGAAATAAGCATTGCCCTAAAAACACTCCAACTTATTCACTACCCTGCTTCCACAAAAAAAACATAGCTAGCCGTATACAGAAGATCAAAGGCTTAACGAATAAATAAAGATAAGCTATTTTTCAAGTAATTTATCGTGGACCCAATTTAGATTTGGTTCCACAGATCAAAATTCGGTTTAACTCCTAATAGTATAAAACGAATTATTCAGAGGCTTAAAACCAGAAAAGCTCCGGGAGGTGATGAAGTAAGTAATAAACATTTTAAACATCTTCCAAAAAACTGGATAGTGCAATTTGACTACACTGCGAGCATGTTTGAAATTTTGTTATTTTCCAAACGCATGGAAAACCGCTAAAATATTGGGAATTGTCTAAGCCGAAAGACAAGAGTGAAACCTCGAATTATCGCCCGATAATTTTGCTTTCTTTCATGAACAAAATTCTCGAAAAGATCACTCACGCGGCAATGGTGGTTCACTTATAGAGTAATGATTTAATAATTAATGAACAACTTGAATTTCAGAAAGGTCACGGTACCATCCATCAACTTGCTAGGGTAGTCGAGGACATGCTACTAGAATCCAGCTATAATCACCACAGAGGAATGGTGTTACTAGACCTGGAAATGGCTTAGATCCTCACACGACAGCATCATTATTAGGAATTCTCGCATTGGAGAGAGATTTGAACACGGAGAATTCAGAAATTATGTATTGGTTGGAGATAGAGCATAGTACGTTGTTAGATAGTTTTAGATTATACCACTGATGGATAATCCTGTAAATCTAAGTAGAACTTTTAATGCGTTATGACAGATTACCTCTATGACCGTTCTCGGTTCAAGTTTAGTGTTTGTTTAAGAAGCATTGATTATCCACAAACTAGGGGATTAAATTCTTTTATGGTCTAACATCAACGAATTTCGAATTATGAATTAAATGTTTTTTTTTGTTTTCTTTACAAATCCTGTATCTTGTTAACGAAACGTTTTACAAAAAATGGACGACCCCCCACCTAAATAGAAAATTTAAGATGCTACAACTTTCGTCTAGTAAACTTTATTCCACAACTAATTCATTTCACAAAAAAATTCACAGTGATTGTTGAGAATGTGTTGCAATTCACTAGAAATTCATAGTTCTCACTCGACAAAATCTGTCGATGTGCTAAAATTATTATTACTTTAGCGTGTTGTTGATACGAAAACCAATTAATTTATTGAAAACCAAAACAATTAATTTATTGAAAACCAAAACAATTTATTTTCTTTTGAATTATTTGCATTTGTCTTGTGCAATGTATTTTATTTAAAAACTTTAAATTATTAAAATCTTCAATTATTTTTATTTAATTTATAATTTATTCGCAAGGATAGAATATCCTTGCGAAGAAGTACAAGGAGGCCCGACCCCAAATAAGTTGGGACAAAGGGCAGGAAGAAGAAGAAGAATTTAATTAATTTTTATTCAAATTATTAATTTAAAAATCTTTAAATTGTTAAAAAACTACATTCTTCTCTTCCTAATTTTATTTTATTACTATCTACTAATTTCAAATTTTAAAATAATTGCTTACGCTGTTTATTTTGATTACTATTGTTAGTAATAATAATAAATTATCATCCTTATAATTTGTTACATTTATTGCAGCGTAGCAATTATTTTGTCGAAAATGTTATCAACTTTTAATTTTACAATGTTTCGCATATAATGTGTTACGAAAAACTTCGTTGTAATCAAAATTAGTATATAATTATTAATTTTAATTTTTCTTTGAAATAGATTGGTAATTTAAGAAAGTGTACTAGACTAAAGTTGTATCCCGTAGATGTGATATTCGGAATGGGTCATCAGTTTGCTCATCAGAATCTCAAATCCCCAGTACAAGATTTAAAGTTTTTCAATAATCATTTAACAGGGTAATAAATTGCTGTAAATTATTTATAATATCGATAAAGAATGAAATGAAACGATAAAGAAATGACAATAATGTATAAATTAAAAGTATATTATTGTATAATGAAAGCCTTAATTCCAGTGAGATGTATAAAAGACTTCATTATGAAAGACACTTTCGTATTCATGAACGCCCGATTGGAATTAGGGTTTCCGTTGTCTAGCAATGTATTACATACTTTTAGTTTATAAAGGGTGTTTTCCTAGAGTGTCAGAACTTTAAATTTAAATAAAACTACAATAAATGAAGATATCTCATATCTGTTTATTTTATATGAAAGAACATTCGATGACATTTAACATTTTTTGAAAACAATTTCAGGCAAATGTCCGCCGCGGCTACCTCTAACACAGTGCATTCTCTCAGTCCAATTTTTGATCACGTTTTCAAGCATTTCCGAATTTACATGATATTGATCTGGAACAGATGTGGTTCCAACAGGACGTTGCCACATGCCATACAGTCACCGTAACAATTAATTTATTGACGGAACACCTTGGCAATAAAATTATTTCGAGAAATGGACGTGTCAACTGGCCACCAAGATCATGTGATTTAACGCCTTTGGAATATTTTCTTTGGGGCTACGTTAAATTCTTATTCTATGCCGATAAACCAATGACGATTCAAACATTGGAAGCCAACATAATTAGAGTTATTGCGGACATAAAGCCCCAAATGCTTGAAAACGTGGTCAAATATAGGACTGAGAGAATGCACTGTGTTAGAGGTAGCCGCGGCGGAATCTTTTGGGAAGAGGTCCTAAGCCCACGGTCTTGACGTAGCGATACCTGTAAATTCGGTACCCCGAATATCATTCAAATTAAAATTTCCAAATAAAGTAAATTATTACTTTGTTTCACATTCGACTTAAATTTTTCCCATAATATTGAAAACTATTTAACGGCGTTTTCATCTGGTAAATTTAGTACGCTCTGAGGATGTCCAAAAATGTAATAAAATTTTGAGCGCACTCTTAGTGCGCATAATAGATCCTAAACATATTAATAGTTCTTTAACCTTCATAAACCCGTGGTCAAAAACTTACATTAAATACCGAGTGGGGTCCAAATGTACCCCAACATTTTTTTGGCTTATTATTATTTTTTTAATGTTATAATTAGGGAATATTAAAAATAAAACACATTCTGCTTATAAAAAAATATATTTTTACATAAAAAAGTTATCATCATTGATAAATGAGTAAACGCATTTTGAAAAAATAATATGAAATGATTAGAAATAATAAAAACAAAAATAATTATGAAAAAAGAACAAGCATTTTAGTGACATTTTAAATAATTATTTAATTATCACACTTGTTACAAACTGTTATATTTTTTGAATGTTCTGCACATACGGCTGGACCCCAAGCAACAAAACTCTCTATAATTAGTTACAATAAAAAGCAATTTATTCAAATATTTGTATACCAATTTAGATATATATTTAAGAAACATAGCTGAGGGAAATTAAGAAAAAAAAATTATTTTAGAAAATATACTCAAAAATTCATGTCTGGGGTACAGCTGTACCCCGCTCGGGTTTATGAAGGTTAATGATGAGGCTTGTACGACCACCTTTCTCTCTCACAGTACGTAACACCCTCCTATCAAAACTAAAAGCAATCCACTCACCATCATCTACCAACCATTATGAAATAATATCTAATATCAAATAATCGTCTACCAAAAAACCAAATAGAATAGAAGCCATCCAACTTTATTCGCAAGCTGATAATTAACTCTTAAGTTCATCTGTTTAATCAAACATATTCAAATAGTAATATTTAAATATTATTAACTTTTTTATAGGATTTTTTTAACTTTATAGGATTTTAAAGAGTGGCGGATTTATTTATGGGGCATGATGAGGCCATGCTCATTATGTAACTCAGTCAGTCAGTAAACACTGTTTACTTGTCTGGTACCCATATTTTTGGCTAGTTATGAACGGGTGATTTGTTCATATTTCAGACAATTTTTACAATTTATTGTAATTTGTTCTTAATAAGAATGATTTATTATTACTATTATTATTATGATTACAAACAACCCAACCAATTTCTGGTAAGTACTAAAAGTAAAAATTATTTCATAAGTACACACAAATCGTTTGTAAAGTTAATGAATTAATCAATATGCCAATAACTGACCTAATTGAAAGAAATAACTAAATTTTTTAGAAACTAGGAAAACAAAGTTCAAGCGCGGAACAAGAAATTATCCACAGGTGGATAAGTTAAGATTATTTTAACGAATGACAAAAATGATTAAATTGCTTGCTTTTGCTCTCCCTCAGTTATCGAATACAATATTTTTCATGTTGCCTTTTCAGCATCTTTAAACAAACCCTAGGTGATCGAATGACTAAGCAGTTAGCGTGTTAGCTTTTCATAACAAGATTCGCGGGTTCAAATCCTGTGAGATGCTATCTATAACAGAATTTTTCACTCACCAAATTTCTATCTGCTGGGAGTGGACAATAAAAAATTCGTCTATGCCCTGGTTCGGAATACACATCAAGCTGTAACTCCTTTGTGTACGTCACACATTTTCAACACACAACGAGCACAGGCAGCGGAGAATCGGAAAATGTCACAAGACGTTCAAAACCCGAATATAGAATAATAAACAAACCCTAACGATAACCAGTCAGATATTATTGTATGGTGTAGGGTCAGGTGGGCTACAAATGAAACGTTATATAAAACTTTCGGTTGGCAAGGTACTTAAAAAGACAAATTAAATAAATATTAAATAAAAATTATACATAACATACTCCATACATAAGCTTCCAGCAGTATATCTTTAGATGTTTATTGAATAATTATTGAATTAATAATGGATGATAAGTGTGCCTATGTATGCGCGTTTAAGTTTCATGTCTGCTCTAAATTTCAAGATGTTCACTACCAAAATAGGATTGAATGACTAAATGGCCCAGGCAGTTACCGCCGCCACCCATCTGGAAATAGCCGCTATTGTTTCACATCAACACGGCTCCTATAGTTTCAAATATTCGGTTGGAGTATCGTTGCAGCCAACTTCAACCACCAACTGAAATTTAACTAATTCGATTGGTTCAAAACAATTTCAAACAGCCACCTATCAAAGCAGTCACTTCTATTAATAGTAGACTGCTCGCAGACGAATAAGTCCCTAAAAAGTAGGTATGTAGTAGGCATTTTGAGGTGAAAAGCAACAAGCTATCCAAAAATGTTCCTCTTGCTTCACAGTTTTGAAATGTGCAAGTCGTTAAAAAGTCATCCAGTGGAAAAGGGTACAATACCAAAATTTTTCCATATTTCTTAAATAATTTTTGTGGAATTAACTTTCATTCAAATTATATGTACCTGTTTCCAAATTTTGAAAATAAAATATAAATTTATATAAATCGATTTTCAGCAAATATTTTCCAATAAAATAATAAATGTGTGAAGCATGGGGAACATTTTTGGATAGGTTGTAATTTTTTACCGGAAAATGCCCACAGAAGTGAAAATAAAAGCGAGTTTGCACTCTACTAACATATAATTTGATCGAAAGATGTTTTCACAAAAATTATTTATATAATTCATTTACAAACAATTAAAAAAAGTTTAAATATTTTCAAGTATTCAATGTAAGAATGTGTTGATCGGGGGGGTCACGGGGATAAGAAAGGGTAGCGGTTAGGGAGAGAGTGAGATTCTAATGAGTATTTCGAGATTTTATCTCGGCTGAATTAAATAATTTTTGACACAATTTAAAGCCGGAAAAATATAAAATTTACATTGTGATAATCAGGAAGAATTAGTCTATAAATTATTCTTAATATTTGCAAAAAATTAAATATTGTTTCCAAGTAGAAAAGCCTTTGGAATCCAGTGAAAATTTCACACAGATATTTGAGATATCGAAGTTGATCATCATAAATATGGGGCTTAATCAAAATTTTGGTATTGAGCCCTTTTCCACTGGACGAGTTTTTGACGACTTGCACATCTTTCGAATCTGTGCAGCAAGAGGAACATTTTTGGATAGGTGTTAAAAAGCAACATGCCTACGAACGTAAAAATCGAAGCGGGTTTGCACTCTACTATAATAATTGAATTTTTAGGTGATTGTTGACGTTGGCTGCATTGAGATACAGCTTTAATAATTAACTTATTAATAATTTCCTAACTATTCTATCTGTTTTTATTTCGGTGATTCTTGCATAATCAAGACACGTATATTATGTATTATTTCTTCTGCGACACGGTTCTGAACCATATATTTTTTTTTCATGTTTTCTTGTTTGATGAATGATTATTATTATTATTGCATTATACACTTTACTTGCAAAATACCTCATTAATTATGTTCAGATAATCTTTTATGTATGTATTATCGTTAATTTTTATTAAATTTCATGTAACCTCGGCTTCTATCATCTGCCTGCCTGTTCTTTCGCGTGATGTGGCGGCGTTCGTAAACATTATAAATTAATGATACATAAACCACGTAACTGTGGAGGGAGCACTGAATGTCGAACATATGAGATAAATGAATTTGTTAGGCACCGGTTGTATGGTAGTACAGCATGCTCTTTCGTTTTCACAGGCTAATATTTACATAGAATCACGAATTTTTATGTTAAGTTCATTCTTTTATACTAGTTTTCCCACTCACTCTATTCGAAAGCAATTTTTTTGATTAAGTGCTTGTTGGCAATGAACGTAATATTCCGTAAGATTATAACAAACCGCGCAGGCGTTACTGTTCATTTAAATAAATAATTCCAAATTTATAAATAATTTTTTAGATCGATGTATCGATCAGAATCGATGAATGAGGAGCATACTGTCATGTGATAGATACACCTCGATTGAATCGATGCTGCAAAAATTGAATTTAATGAGTATTAGACAGAGGGTTCTATTTAACACAATGGTGCTTATATTTAAAATTAGAATGAAGCTGGTCCCTGAATACTTACAACATAATTTGAAATATGTCTCGGATGTACATGGGCATAATACACATCAGAAAAACAACTTTAATGTTGAAACTTTTCGTACCAATAAAATGAAGAATTCTGTTTTCTCTGATGGACTTGTGAGGTTTAACGGGTTATCTGAAGAAATTAAGAACTGCACCACTGTTAAAAGTTTTAAGACAAAGTTGATTCAACTGTTGATGTTAGTGGGTCGGTAATAATTTACAGATTTATCTTGTTGCTTTTTTTGGTTTATTTTTAAATTCTATGTATGTAGTATGTTGTGCAATAATTTGTAGTTTTTTTGTGTATTTTTGTTTTGTACTATTTTTATATAATTAAAGAAGGATATTATTATTATAATTTGTAATCTAAATTATTGATTTGTTCGTCAGTTGCAATTTTTTATGCATTTACATACTCTAAATAAACTTCACACTTGAATTATTATTTTCTTATGTCTTATGTTTTCTTATAACTTATATTAATAGAGTATCAACCAAAATTCTAATAATTTTACCAGATTTTACGTAAAACTTACATACTACATAAGATTGAAACCATTCCAACTTTACGGAATCTTATGTTCGTCAAAAATCGCAATGTAAAAAATACCTAAGCATAAAAATTATGTATTAGAATTGTGAACAGTTACATTGATTTGATATGATTCAACCTTATGTCTTAATGACGTCTTACGTACTTCTTATATCTTACGTTCATTGTGAACAAGCACTAAAGCCGTGGTTAAACGGAATCGGAGGTGCACGCAAATAAAAACAAACAATGCAAATTCAACAATTAATATATACAGTGCGACTAAAAAAACATACATAATACACGCATCCAGTACTAAACATAACCACAGACTAATAATATAATACAGGGTAAAGGTACCGGTTATGGCCACCTCACCGGTTATGACCGCAATTTTATATTTTTACCAATATTAAGGAAACAAGTAAATATATTTTAATATCAAATGCTGACATCTGTAGTTTATATAATTACCTTTATAGTTTGTATTTATGTAATAGGGTACATATTTGAATTTAGTAGGTTAAAATAAATATAATTTATATACAGATGCGACTTCGCGAACCACGGTAAAAGAAATATCGTTCCCTTATTTAAGTGTTAATGAATACTACCCAGTTGAAACAATTTTTACTAATTTCTTGGAATAATAAGGATTACATAGTAATTACCTTAAAAATAATCATTATTTTATGTTAAATAATTTCTTTTTTATGAAAAATAGTTGACCATAAACTAGATCTACAATTATGAAAAAGTTCAGTTTATGCCATACTATCTGACCATGAACGGACACCTTATTCTAATTAAATTTGTAGTAAATCATTCTGAGAGCAAAAATAATTTTTAGGTTAATCCACTGGTATCACTATTTAATTTCGATAAAAACCATGTGAGTAAAATACTAATTTTATAGTTTAAATTTGGCACTATGAAAAACAAAAACTATTCACCGAATATTACAAGCGAATTCGAAGATGAGATTATAGGCATATAATTTATTCGTATTATATAAATATACATAAAAAGTGGCCGACTCTACAATGCCATCATGGTTTATCTGGAAAACTTCAATCGTTTGGAAGTGTAGTGCATAAATTTGATTTGAAATGGAAAAATTCCTAATGTAATTAACTTAATGTGAAGAGGTGAACGAAATGTGTATTTGAGAAAACTTATAGGTATAAAAAAAAGACGGAGGTGATGATGTGACCCTTTTTTGTTAAGTTTTGTTTTGAAAATGATTTACCATACTTTACCGGTTACTCTGTCCAACAATATTGTGAACAACCAAAATGATTGTAAATATAGAATTATGTTGGGAAAATCACAATATTCAAAAACCTTAACGAATGACATATTCTTGATCTTACAAATTATTTTTAAAAAGCAAAGTTCCAAAAACAATAAATTACAAATATTAGAATACTTCAGTATTCCTATTCCACAACTATAATAATTACATTCATATAGATAATAATTAGTTATTCATTTAGAACAATAATATAGGCGAGGATAAGTTTGTTTGACTTGTACAACAATAATGAAGGTTTTCAATAAATTACATGACCATTATTATTTTGTTTTTATGAATGAAAATGAATTCGACCAAAAGAATATGTAGATATGAAGAAACCACCCTTCACATGCTTTGACAGCAATCAGATATGGCATGGCCGTTTCAAAGGACAGAAAAACTTAACATTCCAGGAATTACATTAAATAAAATTACAGGTCGAACACCAGAAAATATTTGTCAAATAGGACCGGAATGCATATTGGGAACAGATAGAGAGTACCAAATTACAGAATGCCTCAAGCAAAATGTTCGAATGGGATTCCCTATTAATAATGATGGACTTTTTTTAATTATAAGAATAGTTCGCGAATCTGGTAACGATATCCTCGGAAAAAAATAATAACAGGGAGTTTATACTATCGCAGAAATGAAAAAGTATTTGAACTTTTGTATTTAGGTGATTTTTTATAATGAATTGATTTTAATCAATTTAAATATAAAAAGAAGATTTTTTTTATAGGTTATAATAATTATATCGACGTTATTTTATGTTTTAAAGCCAGCAGAAGAGGTCAGCTCGTATAGACCAATTAGTCTACTGCCAGTCTTGTCAAAGGTTTTTGAAAAAATTATAATTAATAAAATAAAACCAATTATTAATAAAAATGGACTTATTCCGGATCACCAATATGGCTTTAGAGACAATCACGCAACGATTGAACAGGTTCACCGTGTTGTCAATAAGATCAATAATGATCTGGAGGGAAAGAGGTATTGCTTCGCCGCTTTTTTAGATATAACGCAGGCTTTTGACAAGGTTTGGCACACTGGCTTATGCTATAAGCTGAAAAATACCTCCCACATGATGTCTACGAGCTATTGAAATCGTACTTGTCTGAAAGATATTTACTAGTTAAAGACCAAAATGAGTACACCGACCTTCAACTGATATCATCAGGCGTACCGCAAGGAAGCGTGCTGGGGCCAACACTATACTTGCTATATAGTGCAGACTTGCCTACGACGAGATTAACCACAACTGCAACTTTTGCAGATGATACAGTCATTCTAGCATCGCACACCAATCCTGTAATGGCTTCAAGAAATCTGCAGACTCATCTTGATAAAATTCAACAATGGTTAACAACTTGGAGAATTAAAGCTAACGAAAGCAAGTCAATACACGTTACATTCACGATGAAGAAAGAATATTGCCCGGCGGTTTCACTGAATGGGAAACAGCTCGTACATTCAGAAAGTGCAAAATATCTTGGCTTACACCTGGACCGAAGATTAACTTGGCAAAAACATATATTTACAAAAAGAAAGCAGCTAGGTCATAAACTAAACAAACTGTACTGGATGATAGGTAGAACATCACAACTATCTCAAGATAATAAATTACTGATATACAAAGCTGTCCTGAAGCCGATCTGGACGTACGGTATTCAGCTTTGGGGTACAGCGAGCAATTCAAATATAGATATCCTGCAACGGTTTCAGAACAAGGTGCTTCGAGTAATAGTGAACGCGCCCTGGTACGTGCCAAACCTAACCATACAAAAAGACCTGAGGTTAACCTCAATACGACAAGAAGTGCGGGATTATAGTGAAAAATACAGCGAAAGAGTGAAAGTGCATCCCAACAAACTTGCAAACACACTTATGAGTAAATCAGACGAACCAAGACGACTAAAACGATTCAAACCATCAGACCTAACTACCAGATTTAACTTGGTATAATTATTGTATTTGGATTCAAAATTTGTTTAATTAATTAATTAATTTTTCAAAATTTTTAAATTTTTCACATATAAGTAAAGTAACTTAGCTCTAAAGGAGGACGACCACTGGGTAGTCACTCCACATGTCCTAAAATAAAGTCATAACAAGTACTTGTCAATGTAAAGACAGATTGTATGATTTTGGAGTCAATAAAAAAAAATTTTATGTTTTATTTTTAATAAATTCTGTTTTTTATCGAAAGTTTATTTTTATACGCCAATATAAACAGCTGGTTATAGTTGGTGATAACTAGGGATTAATGTGGCAACAACCGGGGATTACGTGGCCAAAACCGGTGGTTTATGGACAAAAATTACATATACTTTAGTTGTTCTTCAATATTAGGTGCTAACATTTTCAAATATATCTGATTAGAAACACAAATATTCAAAGAATCCATCTGAATAATTGTCATAAAGATACTTTCATATGTTTAATTTACCGAGAGCGTTAAAGTCGAAGTTTTCCTTAACCTGGCCATAACCGGGGTCTTTATCCTACTACATACACGCATTTTTGCTATGCTAACTGGTCATACAAAAGTACCATAGCCTAATCACACTCTGTGAGGCCGAAAATAGAACAACTATGATACTCATGCACTGGAAGATCTTGGTGTCTGTAGGTCAGTCTTACACACCCATGGTTTGCTTAAAACTCATAACTTGACCCAACTTTAAATTCATATCCTGGAATGGATCCCACATCTGTATATTTGCTGAGAAATAATTAAACCGACTTAATTTAGAATAATATCCTAACTCAATCCCATTTTTGACAACATACTGTTCTATGCCCCAATTGCGTATTAAATTTTAAAATCTGTCACCTAAAGAAATTATTAAAATCAATTAATAAATTACCTACGGCGACAGAAACATGCATACACTCAACCATTTGCAATATAATTTTAGGATTGTAGTATTATTAATTAGTATTTATTTTATTATTTAATGTTTGAATGTAGGCTTCGTGATTTAAAAATAAAAATTTTATTAGACTGCATGTAGTAGTTGTAGTTGTAAATATCCGCATGTAATAATTTCATTGTAATAGTAATATAATAAAATTGTGCCCAGTAGTTTAAATTTTTAATTTTTAGAAAAACGAAATTTAATAATAATTAACCAATTTTTAATATAGTTAATTATGCTATAATTGTGTGTTTTTAAAAATTATATATATTTTTCCACTACGATACTAGTCATATAGGCTATCATTTTTACTTAGGTTAGTCGATCAAGAAGTGACACGTTTTCAACTAGTGGTGAATAATATTTCCATTATTAACCTATGAACAAAATGACATTTTTTGATAACTTGGCGACTATTTTAAAGAAAAATGTTGTTATTAAATGATTTAGAATAACCAAGAAATGCTAATTAAATGTATTTAAACTATTTAAAACGCTTTTTTAATACATTAATTTAATTTTAAAAATACATTATAATCGAATTAAATGTGACAGCAAGTGACAGCAAGTGATAGCGCCATCCATTGTTAATTTGACGAACCGCGATTTATTTTATTTAATAACCTAAATCTGTCAACAACTGTCAAATCAACAAAACAAAACTGTCATTTGAAATAAATATTTTAAATTTGAAAATTTTTTTGTTAAAAAGAATTTTAAAAAATGGTAATAAATCTAGTAGTGGAAAAAATCGTATATAAACCACGGTTGTGAAGACCATTATTGCCTCCGCGCCTTATATTCCTCGGTGCAAAGCACCTCGGAATATAATCTTGGCGCTAGGGCAATAAAGTTTACTCTACTCTACTCTACTCTACTATATAATATACTATTATACCACAGGATAAATATTATGCTGGTCTTTTTGCAATTCAAAAGAATTTTTTAATTGCTAAAAATTGAAAATTCTTGAACAAGCAGTTGACTGTCAAACTAATAAATCCTGAAATTATAGTTGAGGTTTAGGTCATAATAATCTACAAAGTTGCTGTATGTTGCTATAATAGCAACATTACAAAAAACATCGGCGATCAGTACCGTATTCAAAATCAATGTAACAAGGACTTCTCGATTTTCATAAATCGTTTCGCTTCGTGTTTTCGTGAAATAATTTGTACTCGTAAGTTATTTTGGAACATTTAGTAAAAAATTCTAGATATGTCACAAAATTTCAACCAGTACAGTAAAATTAACAGCAGATTCATGAAATCTTACTTAAAAATGCAAAGTAGTATTAAAAAGCTCGCAAAGAAAAATGTTACTCAAAAATATTTTCGCTTTGTCTATATAACTTGAAAACCTTCAGAATGTCAAAAATAATTTTCCGTCTTGTGGAAATTACGTTTTCCTTTGAGCGCTGACAATTTTATATTAATATTTTATTATTATATTTTTCGGATATTTTATTTTAATATTTGTCAGAAATTATGACGTACTGAAACCAACAAATCCGTATACGTAGTATTGCCAGTATTTCCTTTAAACTTTCAACTTCTATACAGGAATTGTAGGTCAGAAATGTATTATACTATACATATTATATACCTACTATAATGTTAAGGTATATAGTACATATTTGATTCATTGCTACAACTCTCATGTTTATATTGTTGTAGAATAACGATTATTATAGTATTATGTTAACTTGAAAACAGAAACGTGATGACGAATGAATGATTTAAAATCCGCAATCAAAATTTAACTTACAACGGCTAATAATAACACAGTCAGAAAATTAAAATTCACAATCCTGTGTGATCTATACCCCAAAATCTTAATTGCTATATTAGTCCCGCGTTAAATACATCAAGTGTAAATTTGTCAATTTAATGCGGTTGTAACCTCTTGCAAAACTACTTGGTGTCAATCTTAATAATAAAAAATTATGTTATAGCACACACCTATTTAATTTGTTTCAATTTGTGGTAGGTACTTATATATTTTAAAAAACGATCACTTCAAAATAATATTTTTTATTAAATTAATATTATTTTAATATTAAATTTTTGTTAATATACTACCCTTACACGTATAAAAGCCAATTTAGACGTTCGTTTGAAAATTAGAATATCAGAATATATCTACTTTTACTTTTGAATTTATGTAAATTTAATTAACATTATTTGTTACTTAACAAATGCCACAGAACAAATAATTTTACCAAAACGTTGATTTTGAATGTAAGATAAGCTTTTGAAACTTTTCTCTCTTAAATAGCAGTTTTTAAAGTTTTTACATTTCGCTTTTTATAAACTCGAAGTACTAATACCACCTACTATATTTAAGACAAATACTTCCGATAGGTACATGTTTTGTTAATTTATTAAAAGAAAATTGTATTGTTTTATTAGAAGTTCAAATTAATAATCATACTTATGAAAATTTAGAAGATCTAATAAGTAATTTTTTATATAGTAGGTATAATATAATTATATTTATATACTAATTAACTATTTAAAATTAATGATTTTACATACCTTAAAATATTTTTTTAAAGTCACTAAACTTGATTGCATCCATCAGATTCGTTAAAAAAATTAACTAAATATTCACTAATCGTGATAATTACAAAACATAAAAATAATAAAACAATATGCAAATAATAATGTTTAATAAAATAAAATAAGTGAGAAAGTAATTTTTAATACATTTTTTAATCAGGCTAAAATTAGTATAGGATTGAATTACATTTGTATTAATTTTTAAACTAAGAAGAAAGAATATCAAAAGTTTCCTATAAACAATATTAGCGCACCTAAAAGAAGTGCTGTAAACCACATTTACCGAATAACCGATGCCGAATGCAGTTTACTTGTTACGAAGCGCGTCTGTTTTGTTAAACGTGAAATTGCGCAAGTGCGATTTTCTTTACGAAAATGCAATCATTGTTTAAAAATTAATGTAGTATTACGAATGTTATCGTTGTTTTTAATATTATAGTAAATAGGAATTCATGTAACAAAATTACTAACCAAATTTAAACATTTTCAAAATATATTTCTAATCTACGCATTGATATGTCGTACATTTGAATTTTATAATAGAACAGAAATTATAAAACTAAAAGAAAACGTATAAAAAAATCAACTTTTAACACTAAACGAGTAGCACAAAGACAAATAAGTAGAATTTTTTGATAACCTGTCACGTTGACATGAAAGCGAGAAAACTATAGTACGAGCTTTGTGGATTTTGATTAAAATTTTCAATTCAAAAGAAGGTTTTTTGCTTCTTTTCTAGTTTCTGCTTTAGAGAAAAATGTTTTCCTTAATTGCCCTAAATTTAATTACTACACATGTCTACTGATATTATTTAAAACTTTAGTTTTACATACCATAAAAGGGAGAAACACTTGTTTATTATTATCATCATAAAATTAATTCCTAAATTTATTACAATCTAATCATATTTTATTCTGTTGTAGTTATTTTTTTGTAGCATTACGGATTACCAACTTACGCAAAGGTGGGGGTGCTGAGTTAATATAAAGCTAGCACCCCCACCATTACAACGGTTATAACTTTAAAACCATATACGTGAACAAAATTTTCTGAAAGTGCACTAAATTTATACATAATATACATAATATCTTCTTCTCTTTTTTTAGGATAATTTTCCTGTTTGTAACCAACTTTTTATTATAATTATAATCATAATCTATCTCGCCATCTTTTCCTGGGGCGTCCCACACTCCTTCTATCTTTTGGACGGCTGTCTCTTGCTTTCTTTACTAGCCTGGTTTCGTCCATCCTTGCTATGTGGTCGTTCCATAGCTTTCGCCTATCGGTTATCCAATTTGAGATGTTTGTGATGTTGCAGGTTTCCCGTATGTTTATGTTTGGTATTCTGTCTCTTTTAGTTTTTCCGACTATTCTTCTCAATGTTTTCATCTCTTGTGGCCACAACCGCCTTGTTGTACCTCAAGTGCCGCTTGTATTGACCGTAGATTGACTGTACGAGACGGCTAGCTCATAGGGTTCAGTCATGCGTCGAAGAGCAGGGGGGGTTCAGATTGTTTTTTTTGAACCTTCGTGGGTTCGCTTATACTTCTCGTGACTTATCCTTACCTTCGTAACAAAACCGGGGCGCCAGCTGTAAGAACAAGATATCGGGAGTAGACCCGGATACTTGGTCCTCTCAACAAAATTAAAACTTGAATAAAACTATTTCGAGTATACACTAAAAGGCACAATAATACAAATGTTGGGCAAAATTGTCTTTTAATATAATAACTAACACTTCAATTAAAACAATTATCATGAACAGCTGACATTAGATTATTAAACATTAATATTTCAAGCAAAACAATTATAACCATGAACTATGAACAAAAGAAATTTAAAATATGTATAATTCAATGAGAACAATTATTATCATTAACTACAAATATTTAACCAACAGAAAAACTTATTGCTACGATTGCGGGTCTCGTCGTGTCTTCGACAAGACTTGACGGGGTTAATTTTAATGAGGTGTTACAACACGTTTCGCTTCCACGACACCTTCTCAACAGATATAAAAGAAAGGTGACTAGCTCAAAGTCGCGAAGGGGTGGGTGGTGAAAAGGAGTAAAAAGGGTCGTGTGACGGCACGTCGCGAAGCGTGTGTCTCCAACCGACGACCGGGCAATCCTCGATCGCGATTCTAAAAATGGTCAAAATCGGTGTGAATAATTTACACGGGGGGGGGGGGGAGTATGTCTAAATCGGTGGGGATAATGTACACGGGGGGAGTTTAAATGGGCGCCACGCGTACGAAGACCTGAATCTTTTTGAAGGGGACTGATTATCACACCTTCTAAGCTGGTACGCGACAACTTGATGATCTTATTGCGAATTCTCACTCCGGAAAAGCCTCGTTCAATGACCTTACCTTTACAGGAGGCGAACTTTCCTTCGGTAAAAATAGCTAAACAAACACTGACACAATAATAATAAAACACACAGTTGGGAAATAACAAAAATATAATGAATAAAATAATATCAGCAGGGGGGAGTTGACAAAATATATATAAGATACTATCAAATTTACATGTATCGCAATATAAAAATAAATAGGTACAATTGACGGAACCTTTCAATGTAGTTACCGTCACAATATTAATATTCGTAAACTGAATACTGACACAAGAACAAGAGCTGTCAATTTGTAAAGTATGAACAAGAAAGTTCATACGTAAAAGGGGTGTGTATTGAATACTACACTCCACAAAAATGGTTACTCAAGTGCAACACATATAACGTCTGAAAATAGGACTCACAAAGTTGATTAAGCAAATTAATTAATACAATTGATTACAAAATTCCCATCAACGGGGAAAGCAAACTTTAGCTGCAATGCTAAATCTAAAATATTACGTTAAAACACTGTTGTAAATATAAGCGCCTGAAGGGCGTAGTAAAAATTAAGTTACTTTTTAGGCACTAAAAATGGACTACAAACAAAAGAAGTACAAAAGATTGCGATCGACTTCACGGTTTGAATTGAAAATTCGTTAATATAAATGGTGGTTCGTGTGACCACTGGTCATCAAAAATCTTAAAAATAAACAAAAGTTTCTTACGTAATCCTACTGCTGGTGTTCGGCCTTCAGACAAGGTCGTCGGAACGGTCCTCCAGGAGTGAGAATCGGGCTAACTGTGGTAGCGTCGTCCTCGCAATACGGAATTGGGTTGAATAAAATGCCGTGGACCATACCAGTAAGTCGGTGTGATTATCAAAATCCAAAACCTCTCCAAATCGAAATGTGGGGTGAATGAAATGACAGGGTGGTTTATGCACTCCGTTTCCCGATAAATAAGGGACTACGTTCGAAATAAAGCACTAAAATAATTATTCGCGAATCTGAAATTATTTATAGCCGGCACTGTATAGAAGCGCGTGATATTAAATGCGTTTATAAAAAAATGTCTGAATAAAAATGTGTGTCGATAAACGAAAAACATCTGTTAATAAAGTTGACTTCGTTATGACATCTGTCTCGATGCGCGACATATGTGAGGTAATATAATAAGTAATCAGAATTACCTTCGATTGATTTACGTTTAGTTCGATACTGTCTAATAATTCGACCGGAACTAATCGTTACTCGACACGTGATTGTTTAAATAATATCTCCAAAAGGATTTAAATAATTCGGTGAAATTGTCATATATAATACCACAAGAGACTATCAAATTGTCGGCAATAATTTTTGAAACTGGAACTGAGTGTTTGTCGCCCTTAAAATCACCATGAGTGCTTTAGCACGAATGGTGATTTTAAGGGCGACAAACACGAAGATTCCATGGTTTAAAAATTAACCGACAATTTTATAGTATCGTGTGGAATTCGTTTGACAATTTCGTAAATAAAATTTCAATTTTTTCTGACAACAAATAATTTATAGTATGCGTTTACGTAGTTTCCATCGTTACTTGACAATACAGACCACGGTGGTCGTATTGCCGCGACAATACACCACCGTGGTCTGTATTGTCAAAGGAAGTAGATTATGATTGGTTCAAATTGATGAGATTCTAACATCCTATTGGTTGAATTATTATGAACGAAATTGTCCTTGAAATATTTAAAATAATTCAGCGAAACTGTTCTCGAAGTATTAAAATAATGTAGCGTAATTGATTTTAAATACGCGAATAATTTAATAAAGTTCAAATAATTTGTTCAACTAAAGTCGAAATTGTTTAGATATGAAATAACTCGAAATAAATGCTCAATAATTTAAGTAACTATTCTCGAAATGGTTTGCGTGCGAAATAACTCGAAATAAATGTTCAATAATTTAAATAACTAAAGTCGACACTCGCGCTAAATGTTTAAATAAATGTAGCGTGATTAATTTAAAATACGAATAAAGTTCAATAAATTTCGATGAAGTAATAAAGCAGCGTGATTGATTTGAAATAACCTCGTATTTCGAATAAAATTCAAATAAAGTTTATCGTTCTTGCACGAATCGAAAAACAGGTGTGAATATTTAAAATGACTAAATGCGTGAATTTGAATACCTGCGTATGCTGACGCACAAAGCACTAAAAACATCTTATTGTATTTGCAAGATACTTAATTTGACTTCCGTATTTAAACGAATTCACTACACACTTGGACAAAGGTACTATCTCGAAGAGTTACATTGTAAAACTTAACTTTTAATCGTTCTGCACGCCCTTTATATACCAAAATCCCTACCAGAATTGACAGATTTTATCGACTTGTAAAATCCTGCACCAGCTTGTCCGTGATATCTGCAAAAATCCCACTACGCGATTTTCAAAATGTTCCATTATTGTGGTTCTTAAAAATGGCCTCGGATTCTAATTGGTTAAAACCACAGACAGCGAAATATATTAGGCAAATTAAAAATATTGATTCGTCTGCATTTTAATTTCGAAATATTATGATCTATCAACCATCCTAACAAAATATCTAATTTTAAAATATTTGCTTTGAAATTTTGCAAGGACGAACGTTTTATTCTATACTCGATTCTAAAAATGATTGACTAAGAAAGATATACTTTTAAAAGTTTGATATTAAAATTTTTTAAAAAGATGCGAAATTTTACTGTTAGTTTGCTATGATATTTTAACAAAGTTTTACAGTGCGGCGGACGCGCGTAACCAGGTTACAGAGGTTCGACTTCACTAATGATATCAAAGGTTGACCGTGGTGGTAAACCGGAATCAACTGGTACCACGATTCTAACGTCTGAACTGAAATATGATTTCTTGAAGCTGGTAGGATCGCTCGACGAAGTCGGTCGTGGATGCCCAACACCAAGCGGTTTAGGTTTTTGACTATTATGGTAGTTCTTTGTTCGGTTTAAAAATGTCCGATTGAGGTCGTAGTGACCTGGTAGTTATGATTACGAGAACTTGACAGTATTTAGTAATTAAATAATTTATGACCTAGTATTTTCACACTCATATAGTAAGTAATGAATCTATTTCGATTACTTACTCTGTGGTGAATGTTGTATTTCCTTTTGCGTGCGATCGATCGACCTTCGGGACGGAATGGAAAATGGTTATTCCTCCTTGGGATGATGACCTAAAACAATCGAAAAAGACACACTTATATGAGGGTGAAAGCTGAGGGGATTTGCTCCTCAAATTTGATTGAACATAAATAATTACTGGCGATTATTCGCCTCGCAAATCTGATTGAACATAAATAATTAATCAATGATATCACCGTATTTTGTCGTTGGTTTCGTCGAACATTTTGTTCTAATAGTTTTTCCTGTTGTCACACACATCCTTTTAAAGTAAAAATTCGCAATGGCGAACCAGCCAGCCTTTCGTATTTGCACGATCCTTATTCTTGGCTCGTGACCAAATAATCCACCCAAGGTAGTTATCTCGTTCAGGACAATCTACCCAAACCACTGATGACCATTTTCTTTCGTTTGACCCACAATCTTCGACCTTTGTCGAACCGATTGATGCAACTTCAATTTAATATTTGTGGACCGCGACCACCAAAATGGCTGAACCGCATTAATTCGGATACGGCCGCTAATTTTTATTCTTCGATTGAATACTTTGATAATCGTTACACCACTTGCACGAATCACTAACCCCCCTTGTAATAGGGTTCGTAGCGTTAAACTTGTATTTAATATATTTAAACAATAAAATATTGGTTTTTTGTAGGACCTTAATTATTTGTGTACTTGCACCTTCTCGCTTGTTCTTAAACAACCTCGTTGCCAACCTACCGTCAATGATAGTTTGATTTTTTATATTTAATAGCTGTCAACGCGGCGAGTCCTCGCATGCTGTAGCAGCTGCCTACGTATTAGGCGCTAGGAATAGTACCTTTAGTATTTAAAATTATGCATTTATTTTTGAGTTATATTGGAATTTTTTAAAATTATTACTTTAGCGAATATTTTTTCATTAGAGGAAGCGGTATACCTTCTCAAAGAATTAACATAAAAGCTGGAGATCTAAATAATCCCAGAACACCTTATTAAATGTCGTCACTGGCCAGTGGAGCACTTCCCACTCTGTTAACGACAGAGGCGGGCAAGATTTCCAGCAGCTGTGACAGTTAACTGACATTCTGCCACTTCAGTTTGTCTTTTCTTTGATGCGGTGTCCGGTCTGTAAGTGAGGATCCCTTATTACGCTCTTGTATATTCTCACTTTCGCGTCTCTTTGTATGTGTTTGTTGTTCCAAATTTGAAAAATTGGAAAATTCATGAAACTTGGAAAGTATAGAAAAATAATACAGAAAACAAAGAGGGAATATAAAACAATATAATATAAGAAAATTGCGAAAAAAAATCCAAAATCGGTCTTCTGCGACTTTTCGAAGGATTTCGTTAGGTAATTGTTCGTACTTTACCATACTAAAGAGCGTCCTCTCGGAACCCTCAGCTTCTTAACAAATTCTTCGTCTGAAGTTGAAATTTTTTATGAAGGAGTGAAAATTATGTTTTTCGGCAAAATATTTTTAAACAAATTTCTATTTCAGCTATATTGTTATCATATAACTCATTAAAAAAATTAAAAACACTTAAAATATTTTAACAATATCCTCGCAATCATGAAAAGAAGAGTTTCCTAAAAGTGGTCAAGGGGTTCTGATTTTTGGATATGTTTCAGGGTTTGGGGTCCTAATAATAACACTGAGTTGGCGACCTCGGCGACCGCCCGAAGTGCCGCCATTTTTAAAACATGACGGAAACAATTATTCTTTGCAACATTTCCTTACCAGTTGACTTTAGGACCAAAATGACTTCTATAATATCTTATAGAGAATAAAATTTACAACAACTTCTATCTAAGGTATTTTTCTCTAAGTCAAATAGTTGCTGAGCGCCAGCACTGTTAAATAGAGCACATTTTTGAAAATTTAAAAACTCCCGATTTTTACCCGAATTTTTTTTATAATAGAGTATATTGCAATGCTCTGAAATAGCCCATACATTTTATTCTTATCATACAGTAGCAAAAACAGGAGATTCCTTAATTAAAACTTTCATCCGAACATTCAACTCCTACGACTTGTAGTATGGACTTTTAAAAAGCTTTATAAATTTGTAGGGTAATTTTAAAAAATGCTTAATAAATTAAAAAAGATATCTGTCATCTCAGATTTACTATAAAGGATACATTTGTACTGAAATTCATATTTTTGTGAAAATACTTTCTTATCATATAACCTAAAAATTGTTATAATTTTGTAATGCTAATTTCTCGCAGAATAACAATTTTTATGTAATTTCAAATGCTAGGTTGTTTCTCATTTTTTGTATATTTTAACATCACTGTACTATCGAAGTAAAAGTATTATCGAATTCCAATTGTATAAATTAGTCTTAAGGTTGATTTTCCAAAGTTCATATTGTTATCGGCCGGAAATAAATTGCAAGTAGTCAAAATTCGTCAAAAGTGTCATAATCTGAAATAAACGGTAATTTAAAATAGGTGATAAATCTTAAAAATAAATAAACAACAATAATTGAACAATCCATTAATTTAATTAATTACATTTAAAGAAATTTTATACTTACTTGACTTGGAAGTGTTTTGGGTTACATAAAAGGAACCGTTTGCGCATCCAAAATTTAGTATTCCTTTGAATGTCAACTTGTACGTTGCGAAAACTGGTCGATTTGGTTTATCAACACATTGATAAAATTTTGAGGTTATGTAAAATACCACGACATAAAATTTGGTTATCACAATACTGCAATGGGAAATTAGAAGGAATATTCGCCATAGAATACCTTGGTACTCCAATTATCATCATCAACAACATCTTTTATGGAACGTATAACCACTATTAACATCGTTTGGGAAATGCACAGCACTTTGTTATTGTATGATATTGGAACACGTAGCACTTATTAAACCGTTATTTGGAAGACATAATATTTCATCACGACATCATTTGAACGTCAACACTGGATACAAATTTGGTTCCACCGTCAACTTTAATTCATCAACTGTAAATTTGTAGTGATTCAAAATTGTGTTTAACCTTTAACTGCTCACGTTGGTGTACTCATTACACCACTTGCATTTAAGAAGCTGCCATTTGTGTTAAATGCCCTAATCTGATCTAACCTATCCACCTAACCTATTATTGAGGTGTTCAGAACAACCCTAGTCAATTTCGTTGTTATAGCTGTACAAATAAGTTGGATATTTGCTTTTAATTTCTACGTGGTTGCACGTGGTGTATAGAATACACCATGCGAGTACTTGTGTAATCGCATGAAACTATATCGCACTTTGTTACACTCGTGGCGCAATATAAAGAAATAAAAATTACCATTATTATCGCTGATTTCTATATCGCTATATATTTTAAAGTATTCAACGAAACAGCTTGAATTTTATTTACCGCCAAATGGTAACTATGTAGATTCTAGAAAACAAAAAAAATCTGAAATTTTTTTATGGTTTACGAAATTTCTTCGCCACCAGCAAAGCTCGATATACAGCAAAGTGCGATATAGTTTCATGCGATCTCTATTAGGCCCCTCGTAATGATAGCGGCACTTGAATTAAAAAATTTCCAGAAATGTATCACTCAACTAATATAAAATCGTATAAATGCATTATAAGCATTATAAGCATAATCAAACATTTGTGACATTTTGTTTGGTATTTTCTTAGATTTTAGTAAAAATATCTTATTATATTTTGTAAATATTATGTTTATTATTGTTTAATAAACATTTATTAAGCAAATATGTATCTAGAATTTATTGATTATAGCTTTTGGGAAACATTTTGATGTTGGTGTACACAGTACACCACGCGAGTACTTGTGTTATAATGTTATAAATCATAGCGCGTGTAGTTAAAGGTTGAAAGGAGTGATCTACGTTTTGATTTGCGCAGTAGTGTTTATTGTGACTCACTTTTTCGAATTTAATAGAGATATTTTTTCAGTATAAATACTATCTTTTATTTGCATATAAACAAAAGCAAAATCCAACAAAGTTCTACTGCTATTTCAATCAACAAAAGAAGCAACAAAAGTAAGCTGTCTATAACCTTACTGAATTTGCTACTGAGTGAATCTCTGTTCGAACTGAGCTAGTCAGGTATCATAAGGGTAGTGAAGTAAAATCATTAGCTGATTTCACTGCAATATATTAATAGACTTTATCATGTAATAGACTTTTTTAGAGAGAGTAACCAAAAATTATATTTATTTATGGCCGGAATTATGGATATGGATCATGCTAGGTCACTTGACACAATACAGAGTGAAGGGCGAAAAATTTCATTTTGAAGATTGCAAAAATTACAATTTTTATAATAAATTATTATAAATATATAAATTGATATAAAAACAAAACCGAAACCAACACCATAGTTGGATTTAAAAATCGTTTTTCACACACAAATAGTTAAAACCTTAACTTAACCCCAGAATGATGTATTTCCTGCGGCCTGGATAGTCTTCTGAAAGTTTACAAACAAGTTTTAACATAAGTTGACCCGAGAATATATTTTTATTTATAACCTTTTTATTTACAATAAATGCGAGGAACAATAAATATAATAAGTAATTAAAAATTAATAAAGAGACAAAAAATTTTGAATAACGCAATCGATTAAACGCTAGTATTATTCAGATAATATGTATAATATAATATTTACAAATTAAATTAGGATTAAGTGAAGTTAAAAAATGTTAAGCTCAGCCAAAGTTTTCCAAGTTTCTTGAAACTTGTTTAATTACAGTCGGTATAGGTATGTACGGCATTAGGTACATTCTAAAACAGGTAAGTTTATAAATAAATTTTCTATAAAAAATAATTAATTATTACACCAATTAAAAGTTTTACACTTCCAGTTACTTTTTAAATATTTACTGAATGAAGTGTTTCGAAATATTTTGTTACAAATTTTAGTATTGGAGAAAATCGAACCTGCGTAGATACTACATTGAATGAGTAATACAATTTAAAATCAATTATAAAGTAATTGACTAAAACCATGATTACAACCACAAGAAATTAAGTATATTGGAGGTAATTATTGTGGATTCAATATTGTCGAGGTAATATACAAATTCAGGGTTTGTCTATATATACATTTAAATTAAGTGTAGTATAATATAGAACTTAAAGATAGTTAATGTCTTGATTTTTGTTACCTAAAATATATAAATTTTTAACTTATAAAAATTAATATAAAATTAAAATAACAAAATAAAAAATTTTATGAACTTTTTGCAATGAGATCAATTTGATATTTATTGATTACTTACTGTATAACATAATAGAGCCGTAGGTACATAATGTTATTAAGAATTTGTAACCATACTATTTTACTTTAGAAGGCTCACCAAAAAACTTATTTCAGTCTTTAAACCAATTCAGCAGATCAAATTGGTCTCAGATGCCCAAAGAAAATGGTACGAAAATTGGTAAAATTTCTCAATTCTTGTACGATAACTGCGCCGGATAACAAATCGAAAATTTGAATTAAAAAAAGAAGTCTTTGAATACAGCGTAATATATTTTTGGTTCGTATTGCTATGATTCAAAATGTTTAATAAAGGCTCCCGATACAAAAATGAATAACAAATTCATATAAAGCATAAAATTCTAAATCGGTAGACACTTTAAAAATTTTGCTCTACGAGAAAATTTTATTTTCTAAAATTTCAATTTCCCAACCAAATTTGAATCTCTCAGGATAAAATAAAGATGATAAATATTGCTAAGATTAAATAGATTGATGATTGTCACATCAAAAATAATGCAAAAGATTGAATTAGCTCAAAATTGATAGAAAAATCATTTTATATGTAAATCGTCATAACCTATAAAAATGTAACATCTTGTAAAGTGAATTATTTGATAAATAACATGCTTTGTACAAAACTGTTCACACCAAAAATTATGTAATCATTTCATGTAATTGAAGTGAAGGTTTTTAAAACGAAAATCGTTAAAGTTGTACATAAGGGTCAATTTTGTGTAAAATCCAAGAGTTCATACAAGTTGGTAGATATGAGTCAAAGAACCGTCCAAATCAAGGCATAAAAACAGAATATACCAGTAAAATAGCATGAAAGGCACATCAAGAGACATAGATTTCAATGTAGATCATGAATCTGAAACAAAAACGAATTATTGGAAAGGTCAGAAATCCAAAAGGATAAAATTTGACTTACTTTGAAGGAACAATGGTGCCAATTTCATTGATTTTAGATCGAACTTCAGTTGACCTCGGGCATTCCAACAAAATGCACGCAATTTCAATGCGCTCCAGAAAATAATATTTACAAATCTTTGGAGGTTAACTAAATTTCAGTTGACTTTGTGAATTCAAATTGTGTAGACGTATCGAGATGTCCTCCACAAATCAATTGTTTACAAACAATTGAAGGTTAAGATTTTTCAGCTGGATTGGAACGGATTTATAAATAGATTCAAGGATGACAATGGCTGATCACAAGATGCTTCTACAAAACAACAATTCACGGATTTAATTCATCAACAATACTGGATCCAAAAAAAATTGTCAAGGATATGTAACTTACCTTTTTTCTCCGTTTTTAAACATCTACGATTTGGTAAATAACAACAACAAAAATATAAAAATTAGAAAGCAAACACCAACGAAGCAACTTCCCGTGACGATAAACAGTCGATGACTGGTATAATTAGATGCAAGGCCGATGACTCACCAACGTGATACCAACTAAAGCGATCCACACACAATATCCTTTTAAAAATTTAAAACTTCGATTTGCCAATGTGAAAAGGTACAGTGAAATTTATTATTTTGTTAATTTTATTATAAACTTTGCCTTCTGCGTATAAAATACAGGATTTGAGAAAAAGGACTTTTACGAAAGTGTATTTTCCAATACCCTAAGTGACAGGTTTTTCATTCAAACTTTATTATTTAATTTATTCAAGGTTAAGCTTTAAATAAGCACTAATATTATTTAAAAACATTTTAAACGCTAATGTACAGCGAAAGACTTGCTTTAGTTTATAACTAAAACAAGCACGTCAGGATAAAGTGAGGTAGCCACTTTGTTTTGAAAACAAATTTTTGCATTAACTGTTCTTATTTGAAAATTTAATTAATGGTAGATCTGCGATCTCCAGAAATTTGTGTAAACATTTATTTATGTAAATACAAACATCACATTTTGTTGAATATAAATCATTTATTTGAAGCTATTGAAATCTTTATTTATTCTTCAATAAAAGAAAGCAATAAGTATCCCCAGAGAGTCAATTTGCACCCTAAGATCACCTCTAATATTTTCGAACCATAAGGAACTCACCCTTGAGCGACTCATCACCGGAGCTTAGTAAGGAAGGGCAATTGTGTTAAACTCCTTAGCTAAAAAAAAATTACAACGAACCATTTTTACCTGAGCATATTTTGGCTAGCAAACTTAAGGGCTGGCGCCATTTAAAATTTAGTTAAGGAGGACATAGCAGTATGTTTGTCAATAAAATATTTAAAAAAAGGCTAACATAGACTAATAATATTAAAATAATCAAATTTTAAAATACGAGCATTAAAATTTAAATTTGTGATGAGTTTTTATTAATGCCACCGATAATTCAGAAATAACACAGAAACAATATTAATCACAAAAATATATTGATGAACAAATACACAATTGGCAAAACACATTAAACTTGGAAAAATAACTTGAAATAATAATGCATTCATACCGAGCGAAATTTTTAGATGATTACTTGTTTGCTTGGTTACTTGTTATTCGCCTTCTCGATGCATTTCATCGGTTGCATTTTAGACGGACGCGTACGTAATTGATAATGGCTCGGCTTAACTGATATACACGGTGTTACAATCTCCCCCTTAGAAGTGGGCTTACGGAGTGGTACACTTCTATTGGAAAAAGGTGTGGTCTTCTTCAGGCGACCTCTTCTTCGTAGAAATGAGATAGCTACAGGAACAGCTGTGGCAGCCGTATGGGTTGTTCGAATTTTTGCAAACAACGTGGACTGTTCGCTCGTAAACGTGAGTGGTGAGTCGTGGCATTCGTAGAGAATGGGTGCGATCTTTGACTTTGGGACGATGAAAGCGTCTTCGTCTCGGTCGGGATCGGGGGTCTCCCCCTGCATTAAAACAGCCTCCTTTGTGTGGGCGGTATAAGGCAGCGAAAGGTCAGCTTGTCGTAAGATGGGTGTCGTTACGACTGGTACAACATAGGGTGATTCGCACTCTTCTATGATGTCTTCTGCGAGCATCCGGTCAAGGTCTTTCTTGAGGAACGCTTTTTTGGCTGGCGTTAGCCTGTATGGTGGAACAGCAATGGGCGTCTCGTCGGTGAGAGAGATCGTGTGTTCTGCAAAAGGCGTAGGCGCCGAGTTAGGTGAGAATACGATAGCATACTCACGAAATAAGGCAGAGATTTGGGTTCTCTGGGTTTCGTCCAATTCTCGTCCTTCGTTGTCCCGGAGTGTGTGGGCTACAGCGTCTAAGGTTGTAGTGGTGGCGACATCGGGCAATTCTTTGGTGAACTCAAAACGGTTGGTGGGTTGATTTCCATAGAACCATTGTCCATTTTGGAAGTCGAACACCAAGCCAGCGGAGTGGATGAAATCGATGCCCAGGAGCATTCGACTTTCGGTGTGTTCGGGAATGGCGATCAGCGTAATGGTTGTGGTGTGGCCTTCGATGGTGATGTCCACCTCGAAAGATTTGGTCAGGACGTTTCGTTTGATGCCATCAGCGAGTTTGATTTCCATTTGTGCTTCGGTGAAAGGGCGTCCTTCTTGAAGGAGAATTTTGTACAGTTGGTTACCAGCGATGCTGCGTCTGGAACCAGTGTCGAGACATGCTTGTCCATTGCGGTTGAGGATTCGTACTCGTACCATGGGACGTGGCGTTGAGACGGTTTTGAATTCTGTGGAAGAAAAGATGATGTCCACACTCTCGGTTTCTAAAGAAGCTTGAGTCGTGGTGCACGAAGGGCAGTTGCTCTTCACGTAACCTGGTGTTCCGCACCCCCAGCAGGATAGTTGGGATTTTTCAACCTTGACCGTCGTTGTCGTAGGTTGGGGAACGGTTTCAGCAGCTTTTTTTCTACATTCGGTCTCCGAGTGGCCAAAGAAATTGCAAAAGTTGCACTTTGGTCGGGTTTTCTTCGTCTCTGTGTTTCGGGTCTCTTGTCTTTTCACCGTCATTTGTGTGGAAATTTTTGCGGTTGGGGTCATCTCTCGGTTTGTATCTTCGATGTTTCTTGCTGCCTCGAGCAATTCTCTGAAGGTTGTGTTTTTACCGGGTGAGAGCCTTTTCCGAATTTTCGGTTTTAATAGTCCGAATACCATGTCGAGTTGAGCTTTTAGTGGCAGTTCGTATGGCAGTTGTGCGATCAATGATCGAATGTGGCAAGCGAATAGTTCACTTGTTTAGTTTTCTCGCTGCTCACGAGAAAAAATCTCTCGGAAAATGAGGTGAGGGGATAATCTCCGTGAAAAAGCGTCTTTCAAGGAGGAGATGGCTTCATCCCATGTAGTTATACTACTTTTCACCCCTTTCCACCAGGTTCCGGCGGTGCCCTCTAGGAGCATTGGCAAACCTCGCAACGCGTTTTCGTTGGTGACGAGCGTGCAATCTTTGTACGTGATTGTGGCGTCGAGGAAAGCATCTACGTCGCTTTTTGCGGTACCGTCAAATCGCGCGGTGCACTTTGAAAAATTTCCGGTATACATAGGTGTGACGGCAGCTGGTTGCACAGCTGAGGCAGTTGTGTGTGTTGGTTGAATTTTAGCAAGCAACAACGCGAACTGTTCATTCGTAAACGCGAGTGATGGGGTCGCACCTTGTATATTCGTGGATTGGTTTTCTACCGTGTCGTCGAATTGCGATTTTTTTGGCATTTTGTGTGGATTCGTTTGAATCGGGTAAAGTTTTTTCACTGAATGTCTTTTGTATTGTTTTTGCACGTATTGATCGGCCACTTTTGCGCGGATAATTAAACCGGAATGGCACTTTATTTTTGCAATTTTAATAGTTTTTGTTACTTACAGTTTTGTAATCGGCCCCACGTTGGGCGCCACTTTGTGATGAGTTTTTATTAATGCCACCGATAATTCAGAAATAACACAGAAACAATATTAATCACAAAAATATATTGATGAACAAATACACAATTGGCAAAACACATTAAACTTGGAAAAATAACTTGAAATAATAATGCATTCATACCGAGCGAAATTTTTAGATGATTACTTGTTTGCTTGGTTACTTGTTATTCGCCTTCTCGATGCATTTCATCGGTTGCATTTTAGACGGACGCGTACGTAATTGATAATGGCTCGGCTTAACTGATATACACGGTGTTACAAATTGTTATAAAAAAATTATTAAAATTGAAATGTTTGAATACCAATCATTTTTGTAAATATTTTATTTCTTAACATCTGAACGGCATTTTAATTTTCATAAGAAGGTTTATTTCTTCCGAAAATTAAATGTAAACAACAACCGAGCGGAAGAAATAAAAACGAAGATTTAGATAGGATGGAGAACTTTCAACGCGAATAAGAAATTTCCCAAGAGCAAGAGCCTGTCAATAAAGACAAAAGTAAACATATACAAGACGTTTATCAGAAATGTGGTGACATATTATGCAGCAGAGGTGTTGACAAAAAGGGAAGAAGAGAAGTTAAAAATGTTTGAAAGAAAAATACTGCGACTAATTGTGGGACTAAAGAAGAGTAGCGAAGATTTTTACAGGATGAGAACAAATTGCGAAGTCATGGAAGTTGTTAGGAACCAAGATATTGTGAGGTTTATAAAAGCGAGAAGAATTGATTGGCTTGGACATGTCACAAGAAGGAAGGCAGATGGGGTGCTAAGACAGATAATGGAATGGAAATCGGCAGAGACCAGATGCAGAGGAAGAACAAGAGCTAGATGGTTGGACGAGGTGATTGAGGATTGAGGTCATATTATTTTGTACAGTGTATAGTGAGTCGATAGAGTAGTGAGTCGACAACGAAGCAAGTCGATTCACGTTACTTTTACTTTAAGGAGGGATACTTATCCACCTGTGCAAGTGACTTTTTGGTGGTGTGTATCCATTAGACGAATACCTCTCGAACATACAAAACTAAGCCCCAAAGACGAAGCGATGGATGGGGTAGCGCCATCTACATGCAATATAAAATTCCGACAGCACCTGAGAAAATATGAACTGAGTATATGTAGTTGTAACAAAACGGGATTCAAATTGATAAAAATTTATTTCATTTTAAATTCAGATATAATAATTACTTATTTATTATTATTTAGCGGATTCTTTACAGCATGCACCGTTTCTCGCAACCCATACGCCATTTCCTCCTATCTTGGACATCTTCTAGGTTTAGCCGCCTACTTTTCATGGCTTCTTCTACACCTTGTGCCCACGTTCTTCGGGGTCGTCCTCTTCTTCTTCTTCCCACAGGCGTCCATTCCCAGACTCTTCTCGGCCATCGCTCTTCCCTCATACGATTTAGGTGACCATACCATATCAGCCTTTTCTTCTCTACTCTATCTATAATGTTATCTTCCACCTTCATTTTCTCCCTTATAGCAGTATTTCGGATATGTTGAAACCTTAATACTCTACAGCTACGTCTAAGAGCATCCATTTCTAGGGCTTGTAACTTTAGGCTATTTCTTATCGAGACGTCCCACACTTCGCAATTATACAGAGCGATACCCTCGACTATTGTCTGATATATTCTCTCCTTCCCTGGTTTATTCTACTCGCAATGTCTTTTTCGCAGTTTGGGGCTTTGTTAAAAACCGACCCCAGGTATTAAACTCTTCACAGTCCTTTATTTCGTTACCGTTTATTTTTAGATTTTCATTTTCTGCCCCTACAGCAAGACATTCAGTCTTCTTCATATTTATTTGTAGGCCCCAAGATTCATACTCCTCTCTTAGCTTGCGTGTCATGTAAGCTGCGTCTTCCTCATCCCCGGCTACGATTACCTGGTCGTCTGCAAATAGAAGCGTATATAGACACGAATCATTAATCTGTACTCCCGTTATATATATTTTAAAAAGGGTAGGCGATAAGCAGCATCCCTGTAGCAGGCCTTTTGTAGTTTGGAAGCTTTCAGAGGTCTTGTTATGTAGTTTGACTGCGGATGTCGTGTTATTGTATAGTTCCATGATTGCTTTTATGTACTTTCTATTAATACTAGTATTCTCCAGTACTTGGAGCATTTTATTTCGCGGTACATTGTCATACGCCTTTTTAAGGTCGATAAAAACAAGGTGTGTTTCCAAGTTTCTAGCGTAGTGTTTTTCAATTAATTGCCTTAAACAGAAGATATTGGCTGTGCACGACCTACCTGCTCTGAATCCGCTCTGTTCCTCAATATCGCTCCACTCTTTATAGAAGAGCTCCCGATAGAACTAGTCACGCTAATTCCTCTGTAGTTATCCAATTTCTTTCTGTCGCCTTTCTTGAAAATTGGAGTTATATAGGCTTGTTTCCATTCGTCTGGTACGGGTTTTCTTCTTTTTATGCAGTCATTATAGATATCTGCCAGAAATTCTTTAGCTTGACACGCGCTGTGCTTTATCAATTCAATCGGGATGCCTCCAGGACCTGGAGCTTTTGTTGTGTCACCTCCCCTTTTGTCGCTTTTATGGACAGAGGACGTGCGACAACAAATCGAAGAGCACCTACCTTCTATTTAAACTCTTGGCTCTCAGGGTGCCTAATCGTTAAGCTTTATTTGACTTGATCGGCGAAACACAAAAAAAGACACAATTCAAAATGAACAAATTTTAATAAACACATAAGATGAATCAAATGAACAAACGTTTCTTAAAATTAAAGACAAACAAACTAAAATCTAAATGTTTACTCAAATACCTGCGAGGTAAGCTTAGCTGGGCACTTGTTTCGACGCACCTTCGTAATTTGTCGTGGTTTCCAAATTCTCCTGGAAGCTTCTGTTACTCGTCGCCGTTCCAATACTCGAGGTAGAGTGGAATTGGCTCTATTCAGTCCAATCGCCCCAACTGTGGGGTTATTGGCTTTGTCGTGCGTGCTTAGCACTTGACTTCAACCTTCCAACTTCGGACTTTATTTTTTCGGAGCAAATAATTTTTCGACTATCACTTGCTTGCAACTTTTTTCGAACGAACTTTTTTTTATATCTTGGTTGTTTCTTTTTTTCGAACCAAGGTGATTCATTCTTCTTCTTTTTTTTTATTTCTTGCCATCCAGATTTATCTTATTTGATTTGAAAACCTCGTTTCCTTGCCTTTTACCTCGCACTCGCATTTTAATTAATAATAACAAACTTAAATTTAAACAATAATTAACCCTAACAAATACAATTATAAAAACACATAGCAACAAACAATAATTGGGTCAAAATCACCAAGGTGGAAAATTCCAAATTCAGTTTTATGATAAAAATACTTAGCAGCTATTATTTTGACAATTAACTTAAATGATCACTAAACTTGTGTATAAACAATAGTTATGTAGAGCAAGCATAGAATTAATTACTTTTCTTGTAATATGAGTTTTAAAGAGAGCCAACACTGAAAACAGTCATTTCGAGAACGTTTTTGTAAGGTTTATTGATAAAATTATACAATAATTTAAATATTTCTTATTTAGCGTATAAAATAGCATAGATGTGCAGTTAATAATATGAAATAAAAAACTTAAGGAATTTCACATATAAAAACGTTTGGAAGTAAAATACCACCATGAACGAAACTATGTTACTATTTCTATGTATTAAATTATCTAAATATGAAAATATCGCAAACTTAGATATAAATGAATTAACTGTAGGTACAGAGAATCCAACTTTTTTAAATATTAACTATGATTTTTTTCAAAATACCTAAAATTGTATGCGTTTTCGGTGATTTTAATTATGTTCCCGGAAATGATGAGATGTTCTCGAAATGACGATATAGATAACAATTAAGGTTATATTGAAATCATGAGCGACAATGACTTTAGAAGTTATTTTTATTGATTTATATAAATCTAAATTAAATTTTGAAACAAAAGCAAGTTTACTTAATCATATTAATTAAACTTAAGAATAAATATAAAAGGAACAAACATTAAGATTTTTCGAAAATATCAATATCAGTATGGAAGTAATAATACTCTCGATTATTTTCTTTTTTTGGTAATGGTGTAGGAATAATACTAATTATTTGCTCAAATTCAATATTATATGATACATCATTTAATTCTACTTTAAATTTTTTGGCACTATTACGAACTGATCTCAAAATAATTACTAGGATTTCTCCATCGTCTTTATCAACACATGTCTGACAGGTGGCTACATATCTGTAATTGATATTTTTCTTTTTAGTGGGTACAGTAATTAATAAAAATGTCCCAGGGGATATTAAATTTGGGTGTACGTTTTCCTTGTCTTGGCCGTAAGATGAACCAGCTTCAACACCAATGAATTTTTGCTCAGTCTGCTGACGAACTGAAATTGCCATTACATCATCTTCATCTGATGAAGATGAGTTATAAATGGTTTTGCAAATGCTGTGTCTCTTCTTAAATTTCATCAAATCTTCCAAATCATTCGTATCCATGGTCTCTTTCGGATCAGGAGAATCTCTTAAAGGTGTATCATGAACATCATCCATTGATTCGTTCAAGTTCACGTATAAACTACTAGATAACGTAGACGAGAACGTACCGTCATGTCCGAGAACGTTCCCGAAATGACCGTTCCCGAAATGACTTTTTCAAATAAACGCGCCCTTTTTCTGAAGACAGCCATCTAGACATCATAACCGGCATAGTTTATGTAAAATATTTGAGGTTATTTTATACATTTTATACGCTAAAACGTATTTTTTCAATATTCCTAGTTAATAAAGTCGTTCCCGGTATGACGAACTATTGATGTACGCTCTGTAAATAATAAATCGAAAGATACTTACCACTTATTTAAAATTCTTTTGGCGAAAAACACTAATGACAACCACTTTATTAATATTTTCCACTACAACTGCGCCCCCTAGTACCTAAAGGCGCCTTCAACAACCAAGATTTTCGGGTAGTGAAAACTGCGTTCACTGAAATGATGCTTACTTTGTCGGACAAAATATTTTAATATATATCTTTTATTATTTTTTTATTTTTGCAAAAATGCTTACAAAAACTTCATATTAGATAAATTTTAAGGCTAGTAAGTAATGAAAACTTTTAAATTTATTTTATTTTATAGGAATTTTCGGTGTTCGTTTCTAAGAATTGCTAATTGGGACGCGTTCTCGAAATGACTTTTTGTACTTATTTTTTAAAATAATATTGAAAATATTTTACTCTTTAAGTATATTGTATGATGTACAGTTGAAGTGAATACATTCAAAATATTTACTAATGCTAATTTGTTCTAAAAGTATGTGAATTTAGTCATTTTTTGCTGGCGAAGCTAACTTTCCACCTTGGTGATTTTGACCCAATTGTGTCTCTTTCGATGTATTGCTATAAAATAAGCGAATTGACACTCGTTCGCGGTAGACACAACACTTTATTGTTTTTAATGTTGTTTAGAGCTTTGTCAATTTCTTCCACAGTGACATCATTTACGTCTTTTGTATCGTCTTCTAATTTTTTATTTACTTCTTTTTTATATGCATCTCTTTCTTCGTGTAGTAGTTTCCGGAAGTATTTCTCCCATTCGTCAATTCTTATGAGAGACAGATCTGTTTTTTCCTTCGTGTTCTTCCTTGTATTTGAGATTATCTTCCAGGGCATTCTACTTTTGTGTCCTCCCATTAAACTATCCACTCTTTCGCAGGTGTTTAACCACATGATATCTTTTGATTTGGTTACCTCTCTCTTTACCTCGGTACGTAGTCTTGCATACCTCGTTCTATCTTCGGGGTCACTTGTACTTAGCCACTTGTAATACGCTTCCTTATTTTCTTCAGTGATTCTTTCCAGGTCTTCAGTAAACCATCCTGGTTTGTCTTTTTTGTTTGTTTGATTCATTTCTCCTAGTGCTTCCTAAGCGGCTTCTTGAAGGCAATTTTTTAACATTTCTTATTTATCGTTTGTTGTTCTTTCCCATGTAAGCTTTGTCGTCTTTGCACTAAGTCTAAGTTTATAGAGAAATGTTGTAGAAACTTCTTTCTACGACTTAACCGCACGACGTTTCAAATTTTTCTCCTTTATCGCTATGAGCCGACCTTCGACTCAAATTGCCAATTTCTGTCCAATACCATTTTTATCACATTTAAATTTCACAATTTTTTTGTCAATCAGAACCCGTCACTTTTACTTTATTTTTCACATTCAATTTACGTTATTATTATCCCTAATTGACTTCCTAGTTGATTCTAAACAATTCTTTAATTACTTTTACAAGTCTCTTGCCTCTAATACAATTGAACAATAAAATTTTGTGTCCACATTCAAATACCTTCATGGCTCTTAAACCTATAAATATTCGGTAAGCCGAACCTTCCTGTTGTTTAACATTACTTCAACAAACCCTACTCTACACAAAATAATTGATTGATCATTTGTTACAACACGTTTAGCATCCACGACACCTTTCCAACAGGTAATAAAAGGTTGGCTAGCTCAAAGTCGCGAAGGGGTGGGTTGGTGAAAGGAATAAAAAGGGTCGTGTGACGGCACGTCGCAAAGCGTGTGTTTCCTATCGACGACCGGGCAATCCTCGATCGCGATTCTAAAAATTGTCAAAATCGGTGTGAATAATTTACACAGGGGGGGAGTTAAGTCAAAATCGATGGGGTTAATATACACGAGGGAGTTTAAATGGGCGCCACGCATACGAAGAAATGATTCTTTTTGAAGGGGACTGGTTATCACACCTTCCAAGCTGGTACGCGACAACTTGATGATCTTACGGCGAATTCTCACTCCGGAAAAGCCTCGCTCAATGACCTTACCTTTACAGGAGGCGAACTTTCCGTTGGTGAAAATAGCTAAATAAACATTAACACAACAATAATAATAACACACAAAGTTGGGAAATAACAAAAATGTATTAAATAAAATAATATCAGGGGGGAGTTGACAAAATTTACACAAGATACTATCAAATTTACATGTATCGTATAAAAATAAATATGTACAGTTGACGGAACCTTTCAGTGTGGTTTCCGTTGCGAAATTAATATTCGTAAAACAATTACTCTTACAAAAATACGAACGGTTAATTTGCAAAGTATGATCCCGAAAGTTCATACGTAAAAGGGGGGCGTATTGAATACAGCACTCCACCAAAAATAATAGTTACTCAAGTGTAACTCGATGACATCTAAAACTGTGACTCATAAAATTGATAATGAAAACCAATCAAAATGATCGATTAATTCTTATGAACTTTAGTTGCAGTACTAAACTTAAAATGTTACGTTAACTTACTAGTTCGAATATAAACGCTCGAATGGCGTGCTAAAAGTTACGTTAATAATAGACACTAATATTAATTTACATAAAAGATGTACAAAATGTTTGCGATATCGTCTTCCAGGGTTGAACTGAACGTTCTTAAACAATCTGGTGGCCAAGGTGACCAATTAACATCACAATCTTAAAAATATAAAAAGGTTTCTTACTTAATTTGGGTGGTTGATGTTCGACCTCTAGGTAAAGTCGATGGCGGGTCCTTCAGGAGTGAGATTCGTCCTCGGAATACAGAATAGAGCTGAATGCGATGTCTCAAACCATACCAGAAGGGCAACGCGATAACCAGCTTCCAAAACCTCTTCAAATCGGAAGGGGGCGAGATGACAGGGTGATTCACGCACTGTATTTCGCGATAAAATAGGGGTCTCCGTACGAAATAATTCACTAGGTTAATTATTCGCGAAGTTTCAATTAATTAAAGCCGGCACTGTATAAATAAGAAACGTCAATGTGGTGTCTGATAGAAAAAACGATTGGACTGCACACATGGGTTCGTAGTTCAACACCTGTTTTATACCATACCGATAAAAGAAATGCTACGTAATTGCCTCTAAGCGGCAAATATCGCGAGGTTACAGCTCGATACTCCAATTGCAATACTCGACGTTTATTAAACGTGATAAGCAGATGGTATAAACTGTCCGATAATTTATTAAATGTTAGCAACAATTGACGAGATTAAATGTTCGATGGTTTATTAAATGTTAGCAACAATTGACGATATTAAATGTTCGATAACTTATTAAATGTTAGCAACAATTGACGATATTCAATGTCCGATAACTTATTAAATGTTAGCAACAATTGACGATATTAAATGTTCGATAACTTATTAAATGTTAGCAGCAATTGACGAGATTAACTGTTCGATAACTTATTAAATGTTAGCAACAATTGACGATATTAAACGTTCGATAACTTATTAAATGTTAGCAGCAATTGACGAGATTAACTGTTCGATAACTTATTAAATGTTAGCAACAATTGACGATATTAAACGTTCGATAATATATTAAATGTTAGCAACGATTGACGATATTAAAGGTTCGATAACTTATTAAATGTTAGCAACAATTGACGATATTAAATGTTCGATAATACCTGTAGTGGACACACAATAATTTTAGCACAAATGAATTGTATTGATTTAAGGATCTCTAATAAATGTGAGACCTCGGTATTTCAATTCCGCTTTTGGAAGCGCTACGATACGAAAAGGTAGTATCGGATTCTAAGTGAATCTCCCGGAATCTGCAACTTGCAGTCCTTTTTATGCATTTTCCCTACCACAATGTAGGATTATTCCCACTTAATGATTGATTTGGATCCTTATAATTGGGTCCCATAAATTTAGAAAGAAGGGATCTGCCTTTTAATTGGACAATACCCAGAGTGTGAAGGCACGCTTCCGTCTTTCTTCATGTAAAGTGTATCGAGAAATTTTGCAAGACACGTGCGAGCAAAACAATTTTTTGCTCGTCTGGTTGGACGAAAAGGGTCTATCTTTTGCACTTTTTGTTTGTTTTTATCGAAACTCAAGATTGCGAAATCGCTATACCTTCCATGCTAAAAATTAACACATGGGTTTGCATGTCGATGCCTGTCTAAGATAACGATGTCGAATGCATTCGTTCACACGGTCTCACCATCGCACGTGTCCGTTTTTTGTATCGACGGCCGACGTGGGTTTATGGATCGTATAAAAGTTTCTCTCAGTCTTTTGAAAGATTATAGCGAAGTATATGTATGGGTTGACGTTTGGTTTGCAACGGTAACGAATGGAGAATTTATTGCTGATGAGGTGAATTATTGATGGGTGCTACGTCAACATTATTAACACTTCCTTATCTACCGCATGGTTTATTGGACGTGTATTAAAATATTTAATGATACTTTCCTACCTATACAATTCTGAAGATTATTATGCATTTGCAAAACATAAATTTATTGGTTAAGTGAATGTTTCAATCTTTTATTTTTACAACCCGACCTAAAAATGTCTTCTCAAAGAATAATTTTCACCGGATCGATTCGAAATTTAAAATATGAGTTTAATAGATTATAAAAGCAAAATCTAAGGATGCGCCCGATGCGCGTAATAAGGTGACACTCCCCTTACGTCAAGAGTTGTTATCCCTAACTACTCTTCAACTGGGACGCGCGCAACCTCAACCGAAACAAAAATTGTACTGCGATAAAACATCAACACTTGTAGTATTGAGATAGCTACTCAACTAGTGACTAGACTATACGTATATGCCGGGAAAAGAGAGAGAAGGTTCACCTAACCCTAGGCTTAATCAATCCGTGCGTCGTAGTGACTCCTACATGAGAGGGCGGTTCGCGAAATCACGCGATCATTCGCTGGCCGTGTGACCCACAAATGTCTGTGAAGACACCGGACTCTAGATCAAGGTAGACCTGAGCTGAGGTAACACTTCATCGGCGTATCATATTTACAAAGCCTTTTCTTAAATGTTCAGTCGATGGGGACTGTCTGCCTTTTTCAATATCGTTGAAAAAGCAGAGTAAAAAAAGACGTGTGCTTGGCTGGATCATATTTACAAAAGCCGTTTGATGCACTTCAGTAGATGGGGACTGTCTGCCTTTTTCAATATCGTTGAAAAAGCAGAGTAAAAAAAGACGTGTGCTTGGCTGGATCATATTTACAAAAGCCGTTTGATGCACTTCAGTAGATGGGGACTGTCTGTTTTATCAGTTATCGTTGGTGAAACAGAGAAAAAAACTTGCGCTTAGCTTGATCAAATTTACAAAGCCGTTTGAGAGATCACTAACCTTCATCATGACTTCGATCCGGACGAGATGATCGGAAGAGAGAGAAGAGGTAATGATGGGGGGGGCGAGAAAAAAAATTTGAGATGGGGTGACAACCTATGAGGGACAGTCGCGGGAACAAGTCCTCGATCCGTCCGTGTTGGACATCGATGTATACAAAAAAAGAAAAGAGACATGGGGCCTAGCCATGAATCGGGTTTCCACTGAATAATAAAAAAAATATTCGTGGGGCATAGTTGACGGTACGGGTCGGGATGGTTTGCTTTCATCAGGGTAGTCGAAGGGAACGTCCTTGAACCACACTGATGTAAACGGGAGCTTTCATTGAATACAAAAAAAATCGTGGGGCCTAACCGTGGACCTACACAATCTATCGCCACCAAAAAAAATGAAGCTAGCACAACTAAGGTTGACTCTACCAACGCTAGTGGTGAGTCTTGATGTGCAAAATACATCGTCAATTTATTGAGAAGTCCTGCGGTGATCGGCACCGGAGAAAACTTCACTCTAAATGTTGTCTTACACAGGTAGTGTTAGTGCAAGACGGGGACGTTGTACCAGTGGAACGTATCCACTAGGGTACAAGGCCACAAAAGGTAATACATGAAACAAAAAGGGGGGTTAGAAGTTGAACGACGGCTGGATCAAATTTACAAAGCCGGTTCTATCTAATCCGGTAGGCGGGGGGGGGTTGATTAATTCAAACGGGACTAAAGTTTTCGTTTATACACGAAAAAAAAATTTAACAACAAAAAAAATATACTAACTGATTAAAATTCGAAATGGTGACAACCGTCCGGGTTGCACCTAAATGTATGCTGAAAAATAAATGAAGTGACTCTACTACATAAAACCGACGAACGTGAGAAACAATATTTCTCCAAAAGGCCTAAAGTGATTACGAAATTAACGCATGACGAATGTTGACACTAGGTAGCTAATCTAACTCAACACCAGTCGATACTTGGCTTACTAAACGATTTGCGGGGTAGCTAATCCTTTGGATCGCTAAGCGTACCCTATAACTTCATGTAAAATAATTTCTTAAATGGTTGACGGAAAATCCAAAAAATTCGAGATTACCAAATGACATGACTAAAAATTCAAAAAAAACAAAGAAAAACTCGAGATTACAAAAATGACACGCGAGATCAACAATGAAACAAAAAAATGACCCGTTTATGCTTTGGGGGCACGTAGTTTTCTGTCGTACGATAGGGACATAACAAATATCTCCCTTAACCTTAATGACTTAAAACTAGCTTAAAAATACCCAAACTTAACGCTAACTAAATCGATACCTAAAATTAACTAAACCGAAATCTAGGCTGAACTTAATGCTACCTAAACCGAAACCTAAACTAATCCTTACATACTAAAAGCGCGAAACAAAAAAATTACACAGAAAAAAAATGTTCCACGTCCCAAGTCTTAACCAAATCTGAAGCCGTTGTGACCGTTGCAAGAGAGGGCGGTTCGCGAAATCACGCGATCATTCGCTTGCCGTGAGACCCACAATCACAAACAGAAACGCCGAACTCTAGCTTGGGTTGGACCCGAAAACGTGGTAAAAGTTGGGAGGCGTCAAATTATATGCCTCGGGGATGAACAGATCAAATTTACAAGTTCACCCCTAATGGGTTTGTTCTTCCTTAGACCGGCAGGTGTTATGACCGTGTAGCATAGTTGTAGTCAATCTATTATTCCCTAACAAAAGGTAAATTTCCCAGAGTGTTGCTTCGAGTTATAACCCCTACTTCAGTGCAAAATTCCCTTACTAAGAAGGTTCCTTTGGGGCAGATTTTCATCCGCCAAAAAAATAAATGGGACGATAATTCACCGGGGAATGGACTAAGTCCACGAAATTACTTTGTAACCCTGGGGTTTGGATCGATATCCAACTGTGGATCAACGTCCAAAAAAAATGTTTATCTAGCAGTGGAACTATGTCCAGCATGATAATTCGATAGCTCGATGAGAAGTGGGTCACTCTAATCAACTATTAACTATAACAACCTTACTACAAAAAATAAAATTCGGTAAAATTTTCCTAAAGGGTATGTTACAAAAAACTTCCCCTAAAGGGTGTGTTGCGACAAATGATTTGTCCGAAATTGGACACAAGTCCAAACAATACAACACGGCATGAGGCAATGTCTAATGCAATTGCATTCTCAGCCCTGATCTTAATTTCAATTTCGAAAACGAAAACGAAAAAAAACTAAAAAAAAATCTATTTTAAACGGTACTCGATACCAGGAAAGAACGGTGAGGGATGGTGGGGGCAAGTTAACGTCGTGCGATTGACAAAAAGACATGGTCAGTGTGTATGAAGCGACAGTGACACCTTGACCTCAACCCGAAATAATAACTAGATGTTCCCCTACCACTAACTTGAAGAAAAATGTCCCAATGGACTGGGATTCAAAAACTCTTTGATTGATTTGATTCACCAAAGAAAACTTTACGTTAAACTTTAAATTCAAAAAAACTCAAAAATAAACTTTAACTGACGTCAAACTTCAAAAAACTTTAAAAAACTTTAACTTAAATTCAAAAAAACTTTCAACTGAATTTGAAAACTTTCAATCTAATTTGAAAAACTATTAATCAAGTTTGAAAAACTTTTGATTAAATTCAAAACAACATTCCATTAATTTCAAAAAAAAATTCCCCTCAATTCGAAAAAACTTTTCGTTAAACTGAAAAAACTTGGCTTCAAAGGCCGATATTAAATTCAAAATGTTTATCTTAATTCACGAAAAAAACTTGACGTTAAACTAAAAAAGAATTTTAATTTAAGTATCACTATTAAATTTAAAATGTTTACGTTAATTAAAAAAAACTTGACGTTAAATTCAAAAAACTTTAACTCAAATGGTAACATGAAATTCAAAATGTTTACTTAAAAAAACTTGAAGTTAACAATAACTCAAACTGCTCTAGATCAAACTCAAAATTCGGAAATACGTCTGCAAATGAAATTCAAAAAACTTTTACTATTCCACTAAAATGTGTGCGTAAAATTTCAAAACTACACCCACAAGACTAATGTCGAAGATTGAACCTTGAAACTAAATTCAAAAAAATTTAAAAAAATAAATGCGTAACCTAATGAAGTGCGTAAATGCGTAAGGGCGTGACCCGTATTAAAGCGTAAGAATGCGTACGAAACGCTTTGTGTCTTGTTCGAGACACATGCAAACAAAAAAAAATGCGTAATAAGTGTACGGTGTTACTAGCAGAAAATACGTATGGAACCGAGTGCGTAAATAACATGCGTACTTAAATATACACGATCTAAATGTAACCATGTGTGCTAGGCACAACAAAAAAAACTTTCTATCGCTATTTGCTAAAGATGGAAATAAAAAACAAGGTTCGCTATAAACGGTATGCAGTGATAATGCGTAACGGTGCGTAGAAGACGCAGATTAAAATCTTTCATCGTTAATTGCTGAAGGCTAATAAAAATTTGTTACTAAAATTTCCGATGTGAGGGAGGGTGGCATTGCTAAGGGATTGTGCGTTAGGGTGGTTTTCGTTCTACAGAAAGGGTTGCGAAATACAGGGTAGACTTTCAACGTCCGATATAGACGGTAAGGGTTCACACAAAAAAATGGTGAAACGAAAAAAAAAACTTTAAACTAAGTTGAGTGACAAGTAAGAGTTTTCAACAAAATTTAAGGGTTGCGATATCATCGCCACGTTAGGGCGGTAAGGGTGTTCGCAGTTTTACGTCATGCACGGGACAATAAGGGTTGTACACGCAAAAACGGCATTACGAACCGATAAAAAAAAGTAGGTTGTTTCGGTCTACAGTCAGCGGTGGTCCGCACCAGACCTGACCTCCTCGATTCAACCTAACAAACACGCCATAGAAACAAAGCGAAATATAAAATGTTATGATGACATTTTCTAAAAACAATACAACAAAAAGCTTAACAACTATTACTAATGACTAAATGCATTCGCAACGAAATACACGCACAAAAAAAAATTCATTCATACATTCACACGAAAAACAAACAAACACAAAAATCTTAATATTAAAATCGGGGCTTTAATTTCTTTTTATAATTGGGGCATAGCGCCCTGCAAAAATTCTATTCTTACTTGTACTACAATTTGGACAAGTTTTCGTGGTTTCATTTTTTCGACCACATCGATAACAAAAGACTCGTATATGTGGGACCGGGCAACGCGACGCTAAATGGCCTATACCACCACAGTTCCAACACAAAAAGGCGTTATTATTTGTTTTAATACTATTATTATTAACACGGTTCCTAGAAACAAACTCGTGATTAATTTGACCGTTGTTTTGCGGTCCGCTAAAACTGTCGGACTCGACTCGAGATAAATTGTCGATTTCTTTTACTGACACGTGTTCATTTGTCAGTATCGAAACGGCTTCGACTTGACCGGAAATTCGTAGGTGTAATTTCACGACCGGAGTCGATATTTTGAAATCTCTAAATTGACAAATTTCGTCCGGAAATTGTCTTTCATTAATTATTAAATTTTCATCGGTTATTATTTTGTTTGAAACTGCCGAGGTCATGCTCGAAAGTGAATTTTCAGTTTCGCTTACGCAATCAACAGATTCTTGGATAATTTTTTCCACGATCTCTGTTGCAAAATTCGTCCGAGAGTTCGCTAACAATAACCCGTATATTGACCTACAATCTTCCAATTTGTCTAAGATTGCGAGATGAGAGTCCTTGTCTTTATTTAGCAAGGGTCTCGATTTAAATAATCTATTAAAGTAGTGCGCCAATTTCGTTTCTACCTGAATTCTTATGTCGGTTTCATTTTCACTAAAAATTTCTAAACGACCGAGTAATTTATTAATGATTAACACGCCCGTTTTTAACGCTGCCAAATCTTCCGTGAAAGTAAATGGGTACCATAATAAAATGTATCTTTCACCCTGTTCTTCTTTCATAAGGGCTGATACTAGTTCAACACGTAATTCTTTTACCGAACCGTGAACAGGTAAACCTCTAATCTTTAACTCGTATTGGACTTCGTCCTTGCGTAATCTGTCCGGTACGATCCTGAACGCCATTATAAAGTGAAATATATTAATTTAATTGAATACAAAAGAAATTCGCGAAACACGACTCTACTTTGTTCTTTAAACAATTGATGGTGAACGAAAACAAAATATTTGATCTTAAAGTCACGATAATCTTGTAATTAATTCTAAATAGGGGGGGGCGTCATGGAATCTCGTTAGTCCATTCATGCGCGTCGGTACTACTTTTTAAAATTGAAATCTTAATTCAAAACTTCGTGATTTACAAAATTTGATGTAATGTGCCAAAAAGGCTTTCTCGACAGCCACTTAGTTGGGTGCCAAATTATATTTTAACCTACAAAAATTAATTTGGAATTTTCCTAATTTATTAACAAAAATTCGATACGATGTGCCAAAAGGGCTTCTCGATAGGCAGGGGTTTCTCGATAGACCCACTTTGGCGGCGCCAAATTATTAGCCTGTTACAACACGTTTAGCATCCACGACACCTTTCCAACAGGTAATAAAAGGTTGGCTAGCTCAAAGTCGCGAAGGGGTGGGTTGGTGAAAGGAATAAAAAGGGTCGTGTGACGGCACGTCGCAAAGCGTGTGTTTCCTATCGACGACCGGGCAATCCTCGATCGCGATTCTAAAAATTGTCAAAATCGGTGTGAATAATTTACACAGGGGGGGAGTTAAGTCAAAATCGATGGGGTTAATATACACGAGGGAGTTTAAATGGGCGCCACGCATACGAAGAAATGATTCTTTTTGAAGGGGACTGGTTATCACACCTTCCAAGCTGGTACGCGACAACTTGATGATCTTACGGCGAATTCTCACTCCGGAAAAGCCTCGCTCAATGACCTTACCTTTACAGGAGGCGAACTTTCCGTTGGTGAAAATAGCTAAATAAACGTTAACACAACAATAATAATAACACACAAAGTTGGGAAATAACAAAAATGTATTAAATAAAATAATATCAGGGGGGAGTTGACAAAATTTACACAAGATACTATCAAATTTACATGTATCGTATAAAAATAAATATGTACAGTTGACGGAACCTTTCAGTGTGGTTTCCGTTGCGAAATTAATATTCGTAAAACAATTACTCTTACAAAAATACGAACGGTTAATTTGCAAAGTATGATCCCGAAAGTTCATACGTAAAAGGGGGGCGTATTGAATACAGCACTCCACCAAAAATAATAGTTACTCAAGTGTAACTCGATGACATCTAAAACTGTGACTCATAAAATTGATAATGAAAACCAATCAAAATGATCGATTAATTCTTATGAACTTTAGTTGCAGTACTAAACTTAAAATGTTACGTTAACTTACTAGTTCGAATATAAACGCTCGAATGGCGTGCTAAAAGTTACGTTAATAATAGACACTAATATTAATTTACATAAAAGATGTACAAAATGTTTGCGATATCGTCTTCCAGGGTTGAACTGAACGTTCTTAAACAATCTGGTGGCCAAGGTGACCAATTAACATCACAATCTTAAAAATATAAAAAGGTTTCTTACTTAATTTGGGTGGTTGATGTTCGACCTCTAGGTAAAGTCGATGGCGGGTCCTTCAGGAGTGAGATTCGTCCTCGGAATACAGAATAGAGCTGAATGCGATGTCTCAAACCATACCAGAAGGGCAACGCGATAACCAGCTTCCAAAACCTCTTCAAATCGGAAGGGGGCGAGATGACAGGGTGATTCACGCACTGTATTTCGCGATAAAATAGGGGTCTCCGTACGAAATAATTCACTAGGTTAATTATTCGCGAAGTTTCAATTAATTAAAGCCGGCACTGTATAAATAAGAAACGTCAATGTGGTGTCTGATAGAAAAAACGATTGGACTGCACACATGGGTTCGTAGTTCAACACCTGTTTTATACCATACCGATAAAAGAAATGCTACGTAATTGCCTCTAAGCGGCAAATATCGCGAGGTTACAGCTCGATACTCCAATTGCAATACTCGACGTTTATTAAACGTGATAAGCAGATGGTATAAACTGTCCGATAATTTATTAAATGTTAGCAACAATTGACGAGATTAAATGTTCGATGGTTTATTAAATGTTAGCAACAATTGACGATATTAAATGTTCGATAACTTATTAAATGTTAGCAACAATTGACGATATTCAATGTCCGATAACTTATTAAATGTTAGCAACAATTGACGATATTAAATGTTCGATAACTTATTAAATGTTAGCAGCAATTGACGAGATTAACTGTTCGATAACTTATTAAATGTTAGCAACAATTGACGATATTAAACGTTCGATAATATATTAAATGTTAGCAACGATTGACGATATTAAAGGTTTGATAACTTATTAAATGTTAGCAACAATTGACGATATTAAATGTTCGATAATACCTGTAGTGGACACACAATAATTTTAGCACAAATGAATTGTATTGATTTAAGGATCTCTAATAAATGTGAGACCTCGGTATTTCAATTCCGCTTTTGGAAGCGCTACGATACGAAAAGGTAGTATCGGATTCTAAGTGAATCTCCCGGAATCTGCAACTTGCAGTCCTTTTTATGCATTTTCCCTACCACAATGTAGGATTATTCCCACTTAATGATTGATTTGGATCCTTATAATTGGGTCCCATAAATTTAGAAAGAAGGGATCTGCCTTTTAATTGGACAATACCCAGAGTGTGAAGGCACGCTTCCGTCTTTCTTCATGTAAAGTGTATCGAGAAATTTTGCAAGACACGTGCGAGCAAAACAATTTTTTGCTCGTCTGGTTGGACGAAAAGGGTCTATCTTTTGCACTTTTTGTTTGTTTTTATCGAAACTCAAGATTGCGAAATCGCTATACCTTCCATGCTAAAAATTAACACATGGGTTTGCATGTCGATGCCTGTCTAAGATAACGATGTCGAATGCATTCGTTCACACGGTCTCACCATCGCACGTGTCCGTTTTTTGTATCGACGGCCGACGTGGGTTTATGGATCGTATAAAAGTTTCTCTCAGTCTTTTGAAAGATTATAGCGAAGTATATGTATGGGTTGACGTTTGGTTTGCAACGGTAACGAATGGAGAATTTATTGCTGATGAGGTGAATTATTGATGGGTGCTACGTCAACATTATTAACACTTCCTTATCTACCGCATGGTTTATTGGACGTGTATTAAAATATTTAATGATACTTTCCTACCTATACAATTCTGAAGATTATTATGCATTTGCAAAACATAAATTTATTGGTTAAGTGAATGTTTCAATCTTTTATTTTTACAACCCGACCTAAAAATGTCTTCTCAAAGAATAATTTTCACCGGATCGATTCGAAATTTAAAATATGAGTTTAATAGATTATAAAAGCAAAATCTAAGGATGCGCCCGATGCGCGTAATAAGGTGACACATTGTCATCCACCTCAAATATCTCTTTATACAGTGTTTACGTAAATAATTACACCTCGAGCATTCCTCAACATAGGCCTAATTTCCGGATCATCGCAATATATAGGGATTGACGTCTTCCATAATATACTTAATCTTTAATTATATTGTGTCAGTTCGTAGCTTAAGGAGTTTCTGTTGGCGCGAAATTAAAAAAAACTTCGTATTACAGGACAAGGTTTGTTTTTCAACTAATTTATTGAATTAGTTCTTTGAGCATTAGTTTTTACTGCTTGCTGGGCTGGACTTCGATGTGCACGTACCCTGTTTGTTATTATTATGATTTTCATCATGACAATTATTAACAAAACGAGAGCGAGAGCTTTATGTACCCTCTGAACCACGGAGAAAGTTAAGAAATTTTAAGCATTGTTTTAAGACTGTATTCCTAGTAAAACCGAGGAATTTTGCATTTCCGATAGCTCTCGCTAATATTCAGGCCTGACCGTATTTAAAAAATACTTAAAAATTCAAAATAAGGTCAACTATTAAAGAATTAAAAAGTATGAACCTGTAGAAAGATGCCGATAAGAACGGAGGCAGAAAAAATACTCGATGCTACAACCAGAGTAACGCCTGATATGAATATTAATGAAGAGATTGAAAAACTGCGTGTCACGGTGTAAAGTATTAAATGAATTGAAATTTTAACTTGTTGAAAATAATAAAAAATTATTATTATTCTTTTAAAAATATTACCAACTTATATTACACACTTACCTACTTGAATTGAATTTTTAGAATCAAAATACCAATCTTTGTATATTGTAAACATTGACAAATTGGTTTCAGATTTATTTAGTATTTTTATATCATGTTGAAACATTCTAAGAAGAATTCAATAAATCTGAAAGAAATTTGTCAATGTTTAAAATATACAAAGATTAATATTTTGATTCTAAAAATTCAATTCATCTAGGTACATAAGTATTTAATAACTTGCTAATATTTTTAAAAGAATAATTTATTGAAAAATATTGAAGATCTGCTGAAACCAAATGAAAAAAAGAAATCTTGGATGACCGACGAAATCATCTAGATAATAAGAAAGGAGACAAGTTAAAGGAAACCCAAAAGAATATTAATACAGAATACAGCAAGTATGTTAAAAAACAAAAGCGTTTAGAAAATTTAATTAACTTGTATTCTTCTAAAATAATTACAAGGATCGATTTTGTAAAAAATATCTCCAGTCATTTTTGTCTCATAAATGATAAAAAAATAATGTATTACATATTATATTTTCTTTATTTATATCTAAAGGTTAGTTGTTAATTTACAATTTTGTGTTACTTTTATTTTTCAATAAAATGCCTTTTCTAATAAAATTTATTTTTTAAATCTGACTATTGTACCTTACTAATACTTTTAAATCTATACAAATTACCATCGGTTTAATTTACGGGTGCTCGACGATGACCAATTTGGCAGAGAAGATTTTCTATGAACCATCGGTGGAGATTATATACTACTATGAGCTCCCTATTTAAACCTGAACACATCTTACAAAGTTGGGCGCCACATCCTGATTGGATGAAAAAAAATCAAAATATTAATTAAGTAATTTGCGTGCACAAATTTAAAAGAAAGTTCACACCTTTGCCCCTTCTTACTGCTCAGCCTAAGGCTCTCTCTGGGTAATGCAGGTGTTGGTAATTAAGGGTAGTTGCAAAATGATTCGAAGAAATAAATTCAGTTTTTAAAATGACGTTAGTGTTTTTGTAAAGATAAAATTTTGTGCTCATCAGATTAATAATCCACTCTTAATTGTTGATTGACCTTTAAAAATTCAGAAGTACTTTGCTGTAATTTGATAAAAACAATTAAAAATGGTTTCTATTTATTCAGAAATATCGCAATGCGCAAAATAAATGTGATCAGAAACTAACAAAGTTATTCAGATCCGAAAATCTGTTACCAAAATGGTTTACAATTAAATACCAAAAATAATGAATCGAAAATCCTTCTCTTCTATCTTTTTTTTGTGCTTAATAATTTATTAAGTCTTTTCGCTGTTGCGTAGCGAGTTAAATTGTTTATATTTAAATATTTTAAACGAAGCGTTGAAAATAAAATAAAATGTTTTGTTGATTAAAATGTCGCAAATAGGGAAGCTTGAAATATACCTTTTACAGTTCTTTTCCTGCGCCCTTTTATTAATAAACGTTGAGGACCAAATATATAATAGTTGTAATGATATTTTACTTTTTCCCTTCAATTTACGTTTTTCCCGCGATAATTTTTAAATTTCAAAAGTCCGCCATCTAGCGTTGACTAGAGTAGTTGTTTAGTGTCATGTGGCGCGCGCACAACTACAAGCGGGGCTTGACGAAAATGGCGTAGTAGGAAGGACGCTTGTGATTTGTGTGTGGTTGAAAACTTAGTAAAAATTACCGAATTGGCGTAATTCCTTTGTTCGTTCATCTGGGTGTTAATGAAAAAGGCCGTCCTTGTGACAATTATTACGATCGCCAATACTTGGTTATATTGAATGCATATTTGGTTTTATGTAATCAACAGCTTTATGCAAATTTATGTTACTGGAGTTTTAACGACAAAACTAATCAACACGCAATTCAATCAATCCGTGAAGTTTTTGCTACAAAATTAGGTTCGATCTCTTCCTTAAATATTGTGGTATTCGAAGCTGATGTATTTTGATGACGCCATCCCTTTGTTCGCACATTCCTGAATGCAGGACCGTATTTCGCCCCATCGTCAATGTGTATTTATTGTTTATGTTAAATTTTGCGTAAGTACTTTTTATCAGTTTATTTTAATTAACCCCGCTACCGATTCTAAATATTACAAACATTAAATTACGTCAAATTAAATATAAATTAATCATCACTTATTCTACCGGTTTTAAACAATTGAACTCCGAATGAAGTGTTTCGCCCATCCCTTTAGTTTTTGTGTTTCGGAGTTGCTATTCAAACAATTTTGCGTTCACCTTCAGCATAAATCTCGTGAACACTTGTGGTCCGTACCCAGGTGTAGTGCATTGTGTAATTCGATATTTTAAACATTTTAGTTATCTTCACGTCAAACTTTTCAACATTATTTGTTTTATCAAATGTTCATATATTTAATTATAATCTTAAGTACTAACCCCTTTTTTGGTTCTCGAACGTGGAATCGAGGTGTTGTTTTAGTGGGATACTACCCGAGTCAATTTTCATCTCGATTCGACTGACCGAAACCTTGTTTATGTTACATTTATGTTCTTTTATGTGTTTAGTTTATATATATACAGTGTGTTGAACATTTTATGTTCACCTTTATCATAAGTATTATTATCCTCTGTTATTATTATTTTATTATTGTGTATTATTAGTATTTAAATCCGACAACCATTTACCGTATTCATATTTCATTATTTTACAATCTTATCAACGTTTATTATTATTAATCTACATAAATTGTCAAAATCGCCGTCATTATTATTCACATATTAGTTTATTAGCTTCACCAAAATTAAGTCTTTTAATTAAAATATTGTTACTCGTTATTGGATATATTTTATTTCACTCTCGACTCCCCCCCCTATTTCTATATAGGTAAGTTCTGAATTACTTTTGGGGTAAGTTTATGACAAATTCAGTGGCGCCCTAATACCCGATTGTGACTTCCCTTGATTTTGCCGTCCCGGATTGTTATTGGAGTGATTTAAGCACCACGACCCACGCGATTGAGCTAGCGGCATCCAATACAAATCCAGGTAGGTGCCACACATTCACCTGTGTGATCACAGTTTGTTGACGGAAACAATTTGGCCCGTTACATAGTATATATATAAAAGCGCTACGGGCCTTGTAGACCCAGGGCTGAATCAACGATTCTTCTCCATGCTTCTCTATCCGTCGCCTTCCTCCTCCATTCCCCCACCCTCAAATCTCTCAAGTCTCTCTCCACCGCATCCTTCCATCGGGATCTTGGTCTTCCTTGTCTTCTCGTTCCAATTGGCCCTCTCCTAAGTACCATCTTTGGCATTCTCTCAGCCGACATTCTTTCCACGTGTCCCAGCCATCTGATTCTGTTCGCACGTACAACCGCCACTATGTCAGGTTCTCCAAATAGGTTCATCACCTCCTCATTTGTTCTTCTTCTCCATCCGTTCTCCGTATTCACTCCACCAAAAATCCTTCTGAGAACTCTCCTTTCCCACACTCGGATTTTATTTCGATCGGTGGCATTCAATGTCCATGTCTCTGAACCATATAAAAGTGTTGGTCGGATGATTGTTTTATATATTCGCAACTTAGTTCTTCTGGTGACATTTTTCGATGTTAGCACTTGTCTCATTGCTCCGATGCTTCTTGTTGCGCTTGTCATTCTTGCCTTTATCTCAGTGTTTTCTTCGCTCTTGTCAGTTATCTGGATGCCCAGGTACGTAACCGTTGATACCTTTTCAAACACAAACCCCTCACTCCCCTCGGACCTCACCTCCATACACCCTCCTGTTTCCCTGCCTTCTCCGACGTATCCCATCACCATATATTTAGTCTTCTGTTGGTTCATAATTAGACCCATCTTTCTTGCCTCTCGTATCATGCTTTCCGTCACTTTGCACAGTTCTTCTCGAGATCTTGCTATTAATGTGAGGTCGTCGGCGTATGCCAGAATCTGGTGGTTACCATTATAGATCGTTCCAGTTCGGGTTATTTTAGATCTTCTGACTACAACTTCGAGTGCTAAATTGAAAAGCAGAGCAGACAGGGGATCCCCCTGTCTTAAACCGTTCGCAACTTGGAAGAGTGCTGAGGTGAATCCGTTAGTATATACCTTGTTTGTAGTTTTCTTTATAGTCATCATTGTCAGTCGTATAAGCTTATCGGGGATTTTAAGCTCTTTCATGGCTTCATACAATGTCTCTCTATCTATTCTATCATATGCCTGTTGGAAGTCAATGTACAAAACATGTAGTGGTATCTTGTACTCATGGCATGTAGCTTGTATCTCTTTAATTGTGAAGATATGGTCGGTGGTGGCTCTACTTCTTCTAAAACCTGCCTGATATTCTCCTATTACTTTTTCTGTGTATACCTCAACGCGTTCTTTAATAATTTTTGCCATCACCTTGTACATTGTGTCCACCAAGGCAATCCCTCTGTAGTTTTCACAAACTGTTTTATCCCCCTTCTTGTGGATGGGGTATATTATTGCGTTGTTCCACTTGCTAGGCATATTTTCGGTATTCCAGATATCAAGTATCAGTTCGTGGAGTCTTTTAATTAGATTTTCACCTCCGTATTTGATCATTTCCGCTGTTATGTCATTTTCACCTGGGGATTTGTGATTTTTTTGACTAGCTATTGCTTTTGTGACTTCCTCCAGTGTGGGTGCCATTATATTTTCTTCGTCTTCCTTCGCTTGTTCGGTCTTTTCATCATTAACTTCTTCCATATCGACATCTGATCCTAGAACTTCTCTAAAATATTCCTTCCATCTATTTACTATCTTCTCGGGATCTGTCAGTAACTCGCCGTTTTTGTTCTTTAATATACTTGTCTCTTGTGTGTATCCCGTTTTTGCTCTCTTCACTTCTTGGTAGAAGTTTCTGATTTCTCTAGTGGTATATTGTTCTTCAAGTCTAATCATATCTTCTTCTTGTTGTCTTCTCTTCTTCCTTCTTGTGATTTGTTTTACTTGTCTTCTTAAGTGTTCGTAGCTCTTTCTGTTGTCTTCGGTATTGTGTGCTAACATTTTGCTTCTTGCCTTAGTCTTGAGCAGTGTCACTTGTTCACACTCCTCATCAAACCATTTCTTCATTCTACCCTTCCTTTCTTTTGGAATCCCATCTGTAATGACCGCTTTTATCATTCTCTCTATCCTACTCCACTCCTCCTCCGTCTCTGGACCTTTTTCCATTACTTCCAATTCAAGATTTATGCGTGTTTCGTATTGTTGCCTTTTTTCCTCGGTGTTAAACATTTCCATGTCTCTATATCTGGGTGTTCTTTTCTGTTTAATTATGTCGCTATCGGTGTTTGTTATTCTACACTTAATTCTAACCAAGTAGTGATCGGAGTCTGCGTCAGCGCCTCGCATGCTTCTAATCCCGGTTATAACGGACTTGTGCTGTTCTTCAATTAATACATGGTCGATCTGGTTAACCGTTCTTCCATTTGGAGCGATCCATGTCCCCTTGTAGATATCTTTCTGTTGGAACATCGTGCTTTTTATAACCATTCTTCTTTCAGCTGCAAAGTTTATTAGATATTGCCCATTCTCACTAGTCTGTTCGTGTTTACTATATTTTCCTATGATGGGTTTGTACATTTCTTCTCTCCCAATCTTCGCGTTTGCATCTCCTAGGACTATTTTAATGTCATACTTGGGTGTCTTCCTGTAGAGTTCTTCTAGGGATTCGTAGAACACGTTCTTTTCGTCTTCATCTTTTTCTTCCGTGGGTGCATGGAAGTTTATTAATGTGATGTTGCGCCTATTTCCTTTTAATCGAAGAACACACATCCTCTCCGATATCTCTTCGAACTTCAGAATTTTTTGTCTTGTTCGGCCTTGAACCATAAAACCCGTTCCCAGCAACCTGTTTTCTCCTCCGCTCTTGAAGAAAAGGACTCCCTCGACATTTACAACATCACCGCTCAACTGTTTGGTTTCTTGGAGTGCTAAGACTTCAATTCTGTACTTCTTCATCTCTCTAACCAAGTTCCTGACGTCACCAGGTGCAAACGTTCCCCTCACATTCCATGTTCCAATATATATACACTTTTCGCATATATTCCGTCTGCATCTCTTGTCGTTTCCATCGCATAATATATTTCCATTGTTCATAATCATCATTCCATTCCCACGCCAGTCCGTCATTTCTCTTTTCTTTGCCGTTCCTTCATTTCTTAGTTTTTTGATTGTGGGTTGGGGTCTATGGGTCTCTTCTCTATTAGTTGTTTAGCTTGTGTGTTCCATATCATTTCTCTCCCATTTACAACCATTTTCATGAATCCCATCTTCACTCTGCTACCCCTCTCTCTCTCCGCTTGCGCTACTCTTCTTATCTCCTTCATTATTTTCCTTTCCGCAGGTGTCTGATCGCTGTCCACGAAGATTCTACTTCCCTTCAGCTTATATTTATTCTTTAATATCTTCACCTTTTCGTTCCAACCTGGTAATTTTACTACGCATCGCTTTCCGCCTATTCGGTAGACATTGTCCACTTCGGTTTCCACTTCCATATCTCTTTTAAAAAATGCTTGCACGTGTGTCTTTAGGGTCTCCAGATCGGTACAGTTATCATTCAAGCCAGTTATCACCACATTATTCCTTATCTTCTCCTTTTCAAAACTTTCAAGTCTACTCTCCAACAGCTCGTTCTTCTTCTCTAGTACATTTATGCTTTTTCTCCACTCCTGTTCATTTTGTGTAGTGTTACTTTTCAATTGTTGTATTTCCTCTCTTATCCGATCTGCTCCCCCTTTCATCCCCGATAATTCGCTTTTTATTTCAGACATTTCGTATTTCATGCCGTTTATATCATTTTTTATTTCCTTCATAAAATTCGCCTTCATCTTTGTTAAATTATCAATCTTTTCCTCCATTTCCGTAGTGGTCTCTCCTGTTAGCCTTCCGACCGGTGATCTAAACAGCTTCCTACTTCTTTTAAATGGTTCTTCACTTGTTTCCGAAAAATCGGTTTGCTCCTCTCTATCTCGTTTTCTTATATCTCTTGGTGTGTTATTCATATGATTTTCGCGTTTTAAGGTTTCAATCCGGGTCTACCCCTCGGAGATTTCCACCCTTTAAATTTTTCGACCACTAATCAATTCGAAAATTTAGTCCTTTGCAACAGGTATGCAACCAAACCTACACCATTCGTTATCAATTCCAACCTCTATTAAATTTTTCCGTTTTTCCAAAAATTTCCGTACACCTCCACTCTACCACTGTTCAGGTTGCCAGATAAGTTTACTACTATTTATCTTCCTCTTATCAATACGTGGTGTAATTTCCGTCTTTCAAAATTTCACTTTATCTGTTATCAATTCTAACCTGTATTAAACTTTCTGTCTTCCTAAAAATTCTTAAGAGTTTATTATTAGCTTTTACCTCCTGATGGAAGGTTGTTTTCAATATCTGCTCTTTATATCTTCGACTGCAATCACCATAAACCACTATATAACGATTTTTTCCTGTTTAATTTGTCTTTTATATTTCCGTATGTGACGCGCCGTGTTTACGGTAATGACGTCGACATTCAATAGTAAATAATAATTTTCCCACGATACCTTATTTTGATAATGAATCTGACTCTGGTAAACAAGTCATATATAAACGCAGCTTTACATTGAAAAAGTGACCACACATGTGTAGAATATCCTTGCAGTTGGTTATGTTAGGCAGTGTTGATAAGGCGTGCGCAGTATCACTTCATTATTAAAAGCACTTAAATTCACTAAATTTAAACAAATCTCGCAATAAAATATTATAATCCAAGTAGATCTTCTTAAGGTAAGTGTAATGGAATTGTTCAATAAACAGATATCATGAGTTGAATTGAGTATTAACCTGTTTCATTTCCAGAAGTTGCAACTAGGGTAGCCATCTTTTATTTCTTATCGACCAAAAATTATTGAATTGTGGATCATGTTGCAATACGACTATCCAGTTCAAGCGTTAATAATCAACTGAAGTTTGCTTGCGCAAAACAACGAGTCGTAGTGACCTTTTGAAAAATGTGAGTCAAAATTGTTTCATTTTGCAAATTTTTGTTTTAGTTAAATAATTTTTATTTCCAGGTGACGTTCCATATTTACGAAGATTGCTTCTACGCTGCTTTATTCTTGGATTCATCAACGGTAGTCAATTTTATAACAATTTCCTGGATATGCATTGACTATTTTACCTTTATCAATTTTGATATCTCTAATTTCACGCAATTCTCACCTTTATGCTTTTTTTACAAGTTTTTGACACAAATTTATAATAAGGTTACATAATGATACATTACAGAATTTTTGATATTACCAAAATTTCATAGAATAAGTTATTCAAAAAGTTATTCCAATTTAAAGTTTACAAATTAACAGGTTATGTTTTAGATAACAAATAATACTTAAATTTACCATTTCTAATGTAATTTCTCTTTTTAGAGGATTTTTGAGTTTACGAATCTCAAATTGAATGTTTATAGCAAGTTTTAATATAACTCCTTAATCTTGAAAGATCTTATTAGGGTCAGGATATTGATTTTTGAGTTGGATGTCTTATCTGTAAAATCTAAGTGTTTTAAAAGAGCTTAACTTTATTAATTTTATGAGTTCTTTGATAATTTCTGCTATGCAACTACCTATCGTGATGTGAGGTCATTTTGAATAATAGCAATACGTACGTCCAGCAACCTATCAGACCAGCCGTGGCATCCATTGATTCACTAGTATACAACATCTGAAAATGGTTAAATGGAAAGTTACCCAAAATAATAGGGTTTAATCCTGAATTCAAATTAAAAATAAAAATGAAATTATAGAGATAATGAAATAAATTACAGGAAACAACAATAATATTATGATATCGTTTGATGTCATTAACTTATACGCCAACGTACCTGTAACAGATACAATAAACATCATTAAAGAAAGAATGAGAAAAGCTTCATCCACCAAACAAATAGATGAAGATTTTTTTGCAAATTAAACGTAAAAATTAGAAGTACCCGAAAAATCTACATCCGTTATTTATCAATATTTTTTTGTATATTACTATTCCGCATTAATACGCAGCAGTTGCTTGGTGTGATCGCTGGTTGAGTTATAATGCGGAAATTGTGGGTTCGAATAGAGAACTTCACAAAATTTCTTAGCATGACCCTCTGGTGAATATCAACACTTTGTGTACCTTAGTACGTCACCTTCTTGGAGCAAGTTCTAAGTAGTAAATTCGATGTGTAAGCCCTGATATTAGTAACTAGCTCCGAGTGTTGAGGTGCAAAGGTCGCAGTTCGTCTACAACAAAATCGACAATATATTATTTAATACCAACTTTAATAATAATGAGTGCAACAGCACAGATGGAGAGAAAACAGTATCGGTTATTTGATATAAACAATATCGCATTAAATGAATAAGCGTCGGAAGCACAAGGCAGTAACACAACCGACGATCTGCTCACAGGCAGCACATTTTGAATACACAAGAGGTAGCAAAACACCAAGTAATAAAGGACAAAAGACTTACCAGTCGAGCAATTTTCGGGGCTTACAAAAATGATGGTGACAAAGTATGCCTTTTCTACCGGTGCCGCTACCCTAAAGGTGATTTGAACGAAGCACTTTCGGTTGTGGGCAGTAATATCCTCTTTCTCCGACGATCCAAAACTTCGCTCAATCGGAGTACTGGTGATCCACCGGGATGTAGCGACTATCACTTAATTTCCCACGAAAGAAAAGGTAGCCAAACTCAATTTGCGGTGGCAATTGTAGGCAACCCAACACAATATCAATAAATACGTATTGCGGTGATTCGGATGAACACGTTACTCGGAATACGAACAGTCAGTTTCAAATTTGTTAATAATAAAGGTTTTTGCATGGAACTTGCTAATTGAAATAGAAGGTCAATTTTTATAGCAGTAACAAAGTCAAAATAAAAGGAATAATTTAAATCACAATTAAGAATACAGGCGTCAACAAAATAAATTTAAAATGTACAAATTAAAGATCCGTAACAACAATATTGTTAAAAGTTATTAAAATAAAATTGTTTAACATAAGAAATTGTAAACTATGTACATGCACAAATTTGTTAATTAAGTATTTAGAATAATTTTGTTAATATTAGTGAAACATAGAAAATGACTAGTCGAGCCCCTAACGTTGAGGCGCCATTTGTGTCACATAGAAAGCCATAACCCGGCAAATGGTTATAAAAAACACAAGCTTTCGGCTTCACCTGCCGCTTTTCATGTCTCATCCGCCGCTTGTCATGTCTGTAGGTGGAAGGTACAAGACAGCTAGCCCATAGGAATTACCCAGTGTCGGAGCTCGCTGGGTCGCTCGAAAGCGTTCGTGGGTTCGTATAAAATTAATTGATCTGCTTTGCGAAAATAACTGTGCCCGGGCGCCAAGCGAAGAAATAACAGATTTCAGAAAACTCTTAGTCCATTAAATCAACACTAAAAGAAAATAATAAGTGAACGAAAACTAATTGGGCACACACAGTTGCGAAATAGACTCTACTACAGCTCGTGGTAGCTAAGCGGTTTGCTTCTTACAAAAAAGAACAAATTCCAAAATTTAGTTATTCAATTAACTAACAAAAAATCGCTACCCTGGCTAAAGCAGAGCCATTGTCCGTTATGAAGATGGAATAACTAGTACTTGGATGTTATGGTACTTAGTTATAACAAAATAAAATGGTAAGATGGTTTGTGATGTTAAAACCAGTAGGTGAACGAACCTTAGCAGATTTACCTGGTTCCTGATGTTATCGAACCAGTAAGCAGACAAACATTCACCCATCCAACCTCCCATAAGATCCACAGCAAGCTAAAACGTATTTCAGCTTGTGGAATAACCACATAAAAATCAAAATAACAGTACATCAAAATTTATTAAAATAAACATAAATTCGGCAATCAGATGGTCGTTGCCTTAACGTGGTGGAAATTTGCAGTGTTTGCAGACCAAAACCCGTACGGAGGCATGGATGCTATCGCCGAAAACTACTCCCTAAAAATCAATCCGCCGGAAGTTCAAGTGATCATACAAATCCCGCCAAGCGGAACCACTATCGAACTCCAGGGTCGAACAAGCGATAGCGTCGACGACAAAAATCAGACATCCTGTACGTTGGTCTACAACGCTAATTATTTTCAAAAAAAACTCATAAATAAAAATAAACACATAAAAAAATGTCGAAGGTAAAAATTTCAAATTCAGGATTTGAACGTACAACGATCAGTTTGGACTTCCAATGCCAATTGCATTCAACCAGCGCCGTTCGATACTAATTATCGAAAATAATGCTCAGTTCAAATTCAAACAAAATAATTATTAATTCAAAATTCAAAATTCATTAATAATTTCAAAAACAAAGGTTTGAACACATCGCATTTATAATATCAACGCCTTGCGAACGTAAAAGTTTAACCAGCCTGTAATCACGTCGAACAAAAGTGCTTATCTGCAAACAGACGGTTACTTCGGCCACAAAAACGTTCATAGCCAAATTGCGTGGCAAAGTAAGCCAAGATGTTGAACAAAAAATAAAAAATAATAAGACATAAGCAAAAAGCAATAAAACATTAAAGCAAATAATTATAAAGCGTAAAATGATACGAAATACCTGTGATCATCTGGCTAGGTCGTCACAGTTGAAAATGCGGTCAGGATTTTCCCAATGTGGTAGAATGATAACGATACCTCATAAAGAATCGGTCCGGAAGCGTCAAAAAGAGATGCACTTCTGCTTCCGCACTTAAAATTAAATTTTACCATTTTAAAACATTCGCAGAATTGTAAAAACCATGGAGAGCCAAAATTCGCACGTCTTGCTTGTAGCACAGAATTTTATCGACCTCTTATCTTTTCAAACTGTCTTACCGGCCTCTTTGATTTTAATTTGATTGATGATTTTAATTCTGACCGTCATTTTGGTTGTCTAACTCACAGGCATAGAAATATATAAATTCTCAATTAAATTCGGTCGTCTTTACGATGTTAAAAATAAAACGACCTACGATGGTATCAGAAATGAGAATTAAAAAATAAACTATTTCGCTGGGCAAAATATAGTAACAATTGGAATGTTACATTAGATATAAAAAATTTAAAAACATTACGTTGTGCCTCGAATTTAACATTAAACCAAGTGACCGGTCATCCGATAAACCATAGTTGATCAATTCCATCAATAAACAATAATTATGTGTTTGAAATCATTGGTTAGCCTAAAAACATTAATAATTTTAATTTAAAGACAATTTCAAATTTCGCGCGATAACAAGATGGTGAATCTGTACTTACATATCGATTTTATTGAACAATAATCAAGTTGCTTTGGTTTTGCAAAAGGTTAACGAAAGCAAAAAAATCGAAGCTTCTTCCTGCTTGTTAGTTAATGGCGAGTCGTGTAAATCAATCAGCTCCTAAAAATAATTAAAATTTGTGTAAAATTCTCGTTAAAAAGGAAGAAATTAGTAAAAATATTATATTAAAAGTGAGTGCACACGTAATTGAAGTGAAAGAAATTAATTATATTTACCGATCGCCGATATTTTTGATAAAATATAAAATTTGCCACGAGGAATCACAATTTCGACGTAAAACGAATCCAGGTATATTTGTGGGAACGCACGACCATCGGTGTGGAACAACATTGGAATTTGAAGGTGCATTGTACCAACATCACGAAAAACACCACATTTATAAAGGTAAACCTACAAACAATTTTTTTAAACACAAATATCGGTGCGAACATAGCGATTTATAACGGCACGTGCTGTAGTTTTATTGTGGGGTTTAGAAATAAGAAATTGTTAATAATTTTAAGAAACATTTATTTGCATACTAATTCATTCATAATTTACATAATAAAAATACATTTTTATACAAAACGGATTATTTTTGGGATACCTGTATTCCCGAATACCTATTTATTTTAAGCATTAACAGACTTGATTTCCGAAGGAACCGACTACTGAGAGGGGTAAGTTACATGCAACAAAATCTAGTTAGCCGAGGTAATAAGTAAATTAATAATTTTCATTAAATTGCGATTGACGGGGTTCATCCGTTATCCCTCAGATCATCGTATATTTATTTGTCGAACCAACGTGGGGCTTTAGGAAATTAAGGGGACATCGTAGTATGTATTTAATATGTTCGATTAGGTCTGGCACTGTCTAGATCGATGTGGTTAATCACTGACAGTTAGTAAACAAACTGATGGCAGCACCCCAGAGCAAACTGTGGTGAAAATTGAAACCGTGACAAGTTATAAATATTTTTTTAAGATCTGATGGTTTTGAAAAAAAAAATGACTATTTAAAAAATCCGCTTGAACGATCCAATGTCAGTAAGACTTCAATAGCTTACAGCTCGTTACTTTTATTATACATGTTCAAGATAGAAACTTCACTAAATCGAAGATAAAATTTACCCGCCGAGAAACATACGTCTTGTTTCGCCTTACGTTACTTAAAAATCCCCGTGGTGCGCACGATCCTCGCGCAACTTGCGAACATGGATTCTATCACAAAGGAAGTCCGGCGTACGTTGATATACAGGAGACGTCATTACGATTTCTACACGCCGGAAAAAACCGTAACAATTACTTACTGGCACAGTTTCCTCAAATTTTTTATTAAATTGTTTTAAGCAAATTATGTAACTGCACAATTTCCACCATTTTGGCAATGTGTTTTCACAATAACTATACGTTCGTAGATCGTGTAACATTTCTTGATCAAATTGCATTATTTAGATGATGTATGTCAAATATGAGCACTCTTAAATTTATAGAGCAGGAATGCGGTGCAATTTAAAATGACACTTCTTATTAAATCACCCTATAGTTAACTTCTTCTTGGTATCCTTTTGTAGGTATCCATTATCTGCATTGTAGGGAAAACGCTTCTAATATTGCTTTTTAATGGTTTCTGGAATTAATTGAACGCGAGGACAAGTTAAAAATTGAAAGAAAATCTGCAATATTTCTTATGTAATTATGCAATTTGTTACTTTTATGATGTCAATTAGAATTTAATCCGTGTAATTATTCATTTGTTTGTCTACAATAATTCTGTTATGATACTTGATCAGCAGCATGCTTTAGGTTCGGCTGCCAAAAGGGACAAGGTTGCTAGGCAAAGCAGTAAAGAAACAAATTCATTCTGCTTGGCCTTTACAAAGTAATGGAGAGAGATATTTGTTGAATATTCGAAAGAGAAACTAAACTCGTAATTTTCTAAAGTAATTGGCCTATAATGTAACAGTTAAAAATAATATACTTCACAGATTTAAAAATGGGTCAATTTTGTTCTCATTGATTTTCATTTTCAGGTCATTCCATTTCATCTACATATTTATGTAATTAATAAATAAAAGCGCCATTTAGACTAATTTTAGTCTTGAACTTGGTTTAGATTAGTACTAATTATGTTCACTTAAAATAAACAAAAAGTAAAAATAAAATAAATTTATGTGGTAATGATGTAAAACTATTAATTTATTGATAAATGCGCTCTTCTTGTATACTTGTATAATATCATATTTGTGACAGATATGAGCTACAAACAGCCATCATCAAACAAACTATAATATGAGAAATACAAAATATAGTTGAGAATTATTAATCATAGTATAATAATAACCTATGTGTATCCATAGCCCACCTGTGATTGGTCAATTTTTTGCAATTTTACAAAGCAAATTTACAAAAGTAAAATAACAGGTAAATCTTAATCTTACATTGATCATTGCTTTGTTCATCTAATAAGTCTTAGAATTTCAATTAATTAAGGTCAGTATATTATATTCTTAATTACATTAAAAAGAAGGGGGTTAATGCCAGCATGAACCTCTTGGGAGTATGCAGATGCCGAATATGCACATTAACCAAAAGAAACGTTTTTTCTGTAGCTTGAACAGCACTGCTAGTAAATCTAATTTCCACGCCCTTGTGGAAACTGTTCATCCCCGTGCCCCTGGTAACACATGGTATGCTTTGGTAGGCCATGCAGCAAACGGAAGTGGGTGAAAGGCGAGTGTCCAACGCCTAAAAACTGGACCTTTTCGGCTAAGGGAGTGAATCCTAATAGAAAATCTCAGCCCTCTAAATTGGAGGTTGGGTTATCGGGCCAGCTCCTCAGCACCCAGAAAATAAATTAATTAAATAGCTAAATTTACCAGTATCAGCTTCGGAACAGATAAGGATTTTAACAATAGACGACATATGCAACGGAACCGGACCATGAATTTTGGAATTTGGAACGTTCAAGGACTTAGAAATAAACGAAAAGAAATCCACATGGAATTAAAAGAAAGAAATATCGACATTGCCGTGCTACCAGAAACAAAGAAAAAAGGGAAGGGTAGTGAAATTTGGAAAGACCATATCCACCATATATGGAAAAAAATATACTATGCAATAAATTTAAGGAAAGGTACCAAGAAAATTATATACAAATCTATAATAGAAAGCACAGGAACTTATGGAGCAGAAGTGTGGAATATAATCGTAAGAAATAAACAAAAACTTAGAGCAATGGAGATGGAATTCTGGCGTAGAAGCATAGAAGAACTATGGAGGTGCGATCAAATATTATAGTGAAAATTGAACGGTTTGGGCATGTCAACAAAATTCCTGAAGAGAGATGGCCATGGTGCCATCTCCTATGGATACCTACAGAGAAGAGAAAAAGAGGTCGACCACAATTAAACTGTAGGCAAAGAATAGACTAGGAAATGTCGGCAAGAGGCCTGGAAGAGGAACTTTGTCTGGACAGAAGAGAATGGAAACTGGGAACGGAGAGACGGCGCCAGCTGTAAAAATAATCTGTTATATAGATAAAAAAATAAAAGTAGTTAGTCTGAATATATTCCATAAATATTATTGTGCACCCAAGCCGAAGTAATGTTACTTATCTATTAAAACTCAAATTCTTTAATTTTTAATATAAGTAACTTGATTTAAAATCAGTAATTCAAAACCGGTAATGAAAAATCATAATTCAAGTTTTATAAAAATGTCAGGTCTACTGTGCTTAGCACGGCAGTATGCAGCTGACGAAAACGACTGAATTGGGCCAACTTTATATTCTTCCATTATCAACGTATCCATATGGTATTATTAAGACTTTAGCATGTTGACTGATCTCTCTCTCTCTCTCTCTCTCTCTCTCTCTCTATTATAACATTGGATAACAAATAATCGTCATGCACATATTTTAATCTAAAATTCATTACACGAATTACAAAACTATGACGATTGCTGGTGTAAAGAAATGACGATAACTAAGGTTTTGAATTTTATCCCCATGTCCCTAAATCAATACCAGAAAACGATATGCAAATTTCAATAAACACTGTGAAAAAGCATGGGAAAAGGCTTGTTAAAGCAAGAATCAAAGGCGGCAGCCAAAAATATTAAAATGCCGCGATTAACTATTTCTAATAAAGCAAAGAGAAAAAGCTTCACAATACGAAAATGGGTTCACCTTCAATACCAATTGAGGGGGAAGAGAAAAACTTGGTAAAATGGATTGTACCCTTTAGGGAAAAATCGGTTTCCAGTCACTAAAGAGCATTTACAAGCCAAGGTGAAAATTTCCATGAAAAAATTCAAATAAGATAACGTCTTCGTGAATGACAAGCCAGAGGCAAGCACTGCTAAACTTGTCTCCATTTCTAAATATCCTGGACGAAAGACAAAAACTAGTACAACAGGGGAATTCATAGTAACTATTGAATAACCAGTACAAATATAAGCATTCCAAGATTATTACCTCAAAGGATCGCCTAAAATTCAACCAGAACTCGAGCTTGAGTAACAGATATCAACATTAAAACCTAATTTAACGAAATTATACCCTGCTTCCAAACAAATAATCTATTCGATATTATACTAAACTCTGCATTTAGAGTTTTTAATTGCGATGAAACCGCTTTGTATTTGAATCCTATTGATATTAAAGTTCTACACCTTTTCAACAAGTAATTCAGAAATCGTCAACCGTTATTCAGATTTGTCAATTGATATTCAGAAATCGTCAACCGTTATTCAGATTTGTCAATTGATATTCAGAAATCGTCTAATTCAGAAATCGTTAATTTTAATTCAGAAACCGACAAATGAAATTAGAATGAAATGCAAAAGTGGGGCTTTTACAGTGCAGAATAAGGCTTTAATAAAAATCTAAAAAAATGGCAATATTTTAATTAATTTTTTTATATATATCCAACAGTAATTCAGAAATCGTCAACCGTTATTCAGAAATCGTGAATTGGAATTCAGATTTGTCAACCGATATTCAGAAATTGTGAATTGTAATTCAGATTTGTCAACTGATATTCAGAAATCGTGAATTGTAATTCAGATTTGTCAACTGATATTCAGAAGCCGTCAATTTTAATTTAGAAACCGACAAATGAAAATTAGAAAGTACTTAATGAAATTCAGAAAGTATCAAATGTTCAGCTCAATTAAACCATCAGTTGTTTGTTTTTCTAAAAATTTGAATGTTATGATTCTGTGTTGATTAATTTAATCCCTTAATCTGTGGATTAAGGGATTATCGTAATTCTTCTTCTTCTTCTTCTTAGCCTGTATTCATCCACTCCTGAATGTAGGCCTCTCTCATTCCTCTCCATGCCTTCCTATCCGCTGCCTTCTGAAACCAGTCCCGTCCCGCTATTCGCTTCACGTCGTCTAACCATCTCTTTTGGGGTCTTCTTATCGTAATATTAATCTTATATAAGTAAAAATACATTCTTAAATAAATCGAAAAGGTAATCATTGAAATGGAGTTTAAAGACAATTGCGTTATTTGTGGTTTCAATATGAGAAGACTTTCAGTAATTGTGCTCGTGCTGCGCAACACTGCACAATACATCATGCAGCAGCCTTAGCAATGGAAGTTATGCCAGTCGGTCGCTAAGTTATTCGCAAAAAATTTCTTTAACATATTGTTGTGAAATAATTTATGTTTTTCTTATAATATATTGTGGTGTTCCGTTAGCTAAATTCGAATCCACGACAGATATTTTTTTATGAAATATTAATTTTTTAACTTTTATTTTCTCGTTACACTCAAAATTCTGTTTTTTCTCATATGTGATAACTTTTTTTGTTTTTGAAATAATTCAATTCTTCAATTTTATTAATTTTTTGTTTAATAAAATTTTTTACAATACAAAAATGAAATGTTTGTTAGTAAATTAAAGAAATATTTTACACATAAAAATAAATTGTCTTTTTTAAATCTTAAACATCCTGTATAAACTAAACATGCGTATAATATGTCAGAATATGGTAAACGCACTTTATGAGTCATCAAAATTTTATAAAGTTTTTTCTTATTATGCAGTTGAATGAATTTGTCCACAAGAAATTTGTTTTTTTTTAATTTTTATTTTATAAGTTCAAAATACCTGTTTATTTTGTGATAAAATGTTTTAACACACAACGATTATTTTCGGTGAGAAGTACTTCTGATTTTTCTTCAAAATTTGTTCTTATCGAATCCATGTGCTTATTTGCAAATTACAAAATAATTCCATAAAAATCCATTCCAATTTCCATTATTTCATTATACCAATTTATCCAAATTAATTTGATACGTAAACTCAAACATAAATCCTCCATTAAATTGTCGGATAATATTGATCACCTCGGATCCAAAATATACCGCTTCTGAAACTCGATCACCTCTACGGGAATGATCGCCGCTTAAATTCCACTTAATTTTAACAATTAAGTTTCCACTGTGAATCCACATTCGAAAAAAATTCACTTTTTAAAAAATCCACGATCACCTCGATTGAAGACCACGGCTTCCTTTCTTGTTCATCCCCGAACGAATACGTCCATGTTCAACTATCGTTGCCGAAAATTCTTCACCACGCGTGTGCAATTGCAATTCAGCTCTTCTGGTTGGTTGATTTTGTGGATCCTGGCTTGCAATTTTTAAATGTGTCCTGTACTGGACGTCCACGAAAATTTCCAAATCTATCGAGTGCAAGTTTCGCGCACTTGTTTTTTTTTATACACTTCACGAATGAAATTAGCCACAAAATTTAAATTTAAAATTTTTGAATACAAATAATGTTTTTCATTTGTTTTAATAAAAACAAATCTAGTCTTTTTGGAACATACTCCAGACTTGTAAATTGAATAAATTTGAAGAATTATTACTGTTTAAATTTATTGACCATTAAAGATTTTTGTGTACAACGAAATTATAAAGTTGACATTTGAAAAAATTATTTTATTAAATTTTGAATTTTTTTATATAAAAATTTTGCTAAATTGTGAAATTTTGTTGAAGACAGTTCAATATATAAAAAATAAATTAAAATATTATTATTTTAGATTTTTAATAAAGCCTTATTCTGCACTGTAAAAGCCCCACTTTTACATTTCATTCTAATTTTCATTTGTCGGTTTCTGAATTAATAATGACGATTTCTGAATTAAAATTGACGATTTCTGAATCAAAATTGACGATTTCTGAATTTTAATTTCTGAATTAGACGATTTCTGAATATTAATTGACAAATCTGAATAACGGTCGACGATTTCTGAATATCAATTAACAAATCTGAATAACGGTTGACGATTTCTGATTTAGCATTGGAGAGTATGGGCCAAGTCGCAACAGAATGTTAGTTGACAAATCTGAATTACAATTCACAATTTCTGAATATCAGTTGACAAATCTGAATTGCAATTCACGATTTCTGAATATCAGTTGACAAATCTGAATTCCAATTCACGATTTCTGAATAACAGTTGACGATTTCTGAATTACTGGTGGAAAAGGTGTAGTAAGGAAGGGTTAAAAAATATATTTAAATAACATTATTAAATCCGACTAAAACGAAAAGGTGGAGGGGGTGGATGCGGATTCAGATCACCGCTAGTTAAGGCAAAATCTGAAGAATGTCAGGGGGTAGTGAGAGAAAGATATAGAATAAGGGAATGATACTACATCATGGAACAGAAGATAATATAAGACGATGTAGTGAAGCAAAGGCAAGAAAGACCTTTGAGAATTAAGAAGCGTTAATTCGAAAGAAAGTGGCACGAAGAGATGGAAGAAGATGGCAGAGAAGGCAGAATAAGACAATTCTACAATAATATTTCAGATACGAAAAAGGGCATCAAACCAACAATAGCAAATCTTCTTAAAGACAATGAACGAGGTGATTGCGGATTAGGCTACAATCGTAAAGGTTTTGAAAAGTCACTTTTATAAATTTCTCATCGATGAAAATCAAAATAACCAAGCAACGGATATTTACATGACCAAAGATCCTTATGTTAAAGACTTGACGCTCGAAGAAATGACGAAAGCTGTGAAATAGCTACAAAATTCAGAGACCATTGGAGGGCACAACATCCCATCAGAATGACTCAAACGCGGAGGGAAAACGCTGCATAGACTAATACAATGTTTTATAAGCGATTTATGGAGTAGCTAGAAAATGCCCAGCGAATAGAAAGAAACTGTAATAGTCCCAATATATGTAGGGTAGGGTGGTCAACAGTGGATCGGTGGTACACAGTAAATCACTCATTTATTAGTTAAACCATTGTATGCATGCGCTTCCGCGAGATGTACGTGGTAGCCAATGTGATCCCTCATTGACTCATTTCACAACTGAGCGGTTCCGTTGATGGTAGGATGTTCACCAGTTACATTTGTGGTTTAAAGCCTCCATTTGTTATTATCAGGTAAGTTGAACTGTTTGTGTAATTTGATCAGATCTTCTATGATAGAGTTCTGGATGTTTTCATTGTTTTAAGAAATAATTAACGCACGTGAGGACATTTGAATAACAGGTTTTACTCAATTTGTTTTGTCAAAACCACGGTTTGAAAATTAAATGGTGGGTTGGTCTACAGTGGATCAGTGCATTTTTAGTTTGAAAATCTGTTAGTTATTCCATTTTAAAATATGTGCAATAATCGTGGTGGCTGATCCACTGTTAACCGTAGGCCGATCCAATGTGGACCACCCCTGGTCAACACTGAATCATTATGCACTTAAAATTAAATATTTTTTTCATAGTTTGCTTGTAATACAACTTAGTTTAAATTACCATATTTCGATAAGATTATAGTCCATGTTACTCTACCAAAAATTTCAACAACCTTCATGTATTATTTTCCAAAATATATGGGTTTGAATAATTGGTGATCCACTGTCGACCACCCTACCCTACACATGCATATATAAAAAGGAGAAACATAAAGTGTGTAAATAATAGATGAATCTCATTGATTAACATAGGATATAAGATCTTGGAAATCATATAATAACACAGTCTGCTAACACCGGATGAAAACTATGTAGAGGGAGGCTACCAGGGTGAGTTCCGAGGGGGCAAATCCACCATCAATCAGATGTTTTCCACCAGGAAAATGGTGGAGAAGTGCTGGAATTTGATAGAAATATATACATAATCTATTCGTGGATTTTAAGCAAACATATGACAACGTCTTGAGAGTGAAGAATTTAGAATCCCAACAAAATTGATATACCTCACAAGGATGTGTGTCAACGGTTCCCGAAAGACAGTAAGGACTGGCAATCTAAATATAAGACAATAAATCCCAGTTGTTATGTATGAAAATGAGAGCTGAATGTTAACCAAAAGAAATTAGGGGAAGCTAAGATGCTTTAAAAGGGTGCCAAGGAAGATTTTTGGGGCCAACGAGAGATCCATAAATGGAAGAATATCGTCCTAGAAGAAACAAAGAATTGGAGCTTATCTACAAGGATCCAGACATAGTTAAAGACATTAAGGCGCAGCGTCCGAGGTGGGTGGGACATGTATCGAGGCAGACGGACTCACGGCTGGTTAGTGTAGTATGAGAAGGAGACCGATGGGATGCCCCAGATTGAAATGGGGAGATAACATTGTGACTGACCTCCACACAATGAGTTTAGTGTTAAATTCAGAAGAGATGAGAAATCGGAAAATTTGGAGACAAATTGTTAAATTGATTTAGGTAGGTAGGTCGGTCTAGGACGTTTCGCCGTCGCCGTTTCGCCGTCGCCGTTTCGCCGTCGCCGTTTCGCCGTCGCCGTTTCGCCGTCGCCGTTTTGCCGTCGCCCGTTTCGCCGTCGCCCATTTCGCCGTCGTTAATTAAAAATATAAATCAAAAGTTACAATTAAAATTTTATTATAAAATTTTATAATAAAATTAATAGTTTTAGAAGAAGAACAAAATGTAACCTAACCTATGGGAATTTTTTTTGGGATTTCAAACCCACTCACAATATGAGGCTGTTTCATTTATATAGTAAAAATTTATTACCAACTTAAAATGTTGCGATAATACAAAAAATTTCAAATGGAGTGAAATTTTTTCTCTCCGATTTGAATTTTTCTTTGAAATTCGGATAGATGGGGGTGTGATTAGTAGATATTAGTAATAAATATAATCAAAAAAATGGAAAATAACTCGTGTATTGTCACATTTATAATAAAATAAAAATATTAATACACGACTCGCCTAAGCAATTATAGCAATTATGACATTACGAATAAAAGGCAATACACCGGAAACGATTACATAGTGAAAAATAGGTTGATGGAAAAGTTTCCAAGTTTTCTGAGGTAATTGAACGTATGTAGAAACGATTTGATAAGCAGTTAGAAATGTAAGGTCAAGACAGTTGGTAATTGAAGTTAGAACAATCAAGATTAATTTATAAAAATGTAGTTACAATGTGTTAAGAAGATTTCACCCCCCGGTTGATAATGATGTACCTAGGAATGTTTCACCCCTAAATAAACATGTAAGAATTAATTTTAAGTTAGTTTAAGATGTATGTAAATATCCGTTGCTAGTTGTTTAAATAAAATTATGAAAGTTACGAACCCGCTTTAATTCAAAATGCATAAAAGATCCCAGTCACAAAATGGACTTGTGACAAATTTGGTGGAGGTGCCGGGCCCATGAATCAATCGCCCTGGAGCATGGCGTTAAACTGTACCAAAACATAACTACAAAACGGGAAAAAGGGACAGTGAATTATACGGACTTTTGGCCTAACTACCCAAACAGGGCGTGTATTTTGCTGGGTGCATGTTAAGAGATGCAGTAGATTAGTTACCTACGGGATCACTTATCACACGATATTTTCCAGTGGTAAAATTTTAAGTAAATCACTTATAATTTTAAATTTAATCGAAAGTTTTGCTGATTTTCCAACGATAACTGATAAATCAGACTCCATCTTTAAATGGTCAATTGGTCATTATGGCATAACATATTTTTGAAGTTAAAAAAAAAAATTTTTTTTCATTATAAGAAATTTTTATAATACAAGATAAAAGGATATAATATTAATATTAATTTAGTGATAATATGTGTAGGAAGTACGCCAATAACATTTTTTAAGTTTTAGAAGTATTTCATTGTAGACCTTAGAAAGTAGAAAGGAAAAACCGACCTACGAGGAAAATGGAGAAAAAATTATTCACAAATTCATTTACAAAAGAGCCAAAAGATGATATTACGTTAGGCGTGTTATAACATTTTTCTGATTTTAGATAATGAGTCAAAATAAACATAGGTATCCATACGCATACAGCCAAAAAGTCATTAGGAGCAGTATGGAAACCACTTCCAAGGGTGATGAGTCTAATATTAACAATGGATTTATGGAGATATGGAATGGATAACAATGGTAAACCAAATTGGATTGGCCGAACGTCGTAGAAGCCACAACTTTAAAACAGGAATTGCGAAAAATGGAAAAGGGACCATGGATTTCCGATTTGGACCTGATCACTCCATTGATGGATTTCATATGGTACAGTTTCTCAAATAATATATCTGGTTTTTGGATTTGGAAATCACAAGAATGAGTAAAGAAGGCGTTCGTGCAAATAGTTGAAAAAGGAAATAGTTATGGGTCAACCAAGTTGTGATGTAACAATAATCACCACCTACACGTCATCCAATTTAGTGTAATAAACAGTCGAAATTTTCAGTCGAAAATTTAATAAAAGTTACAAGCCGCCTAACCAAATATACCAAGTTTATAAGTAAAGAAAGAACCCCTGAACATTCAAAAATTAAAGTAAAATTACAGTACCGCGCGAAAAGTTTAGAAGATTTCGAAAAAACCCAAAATGTGAAATAAGAAAGTGCTACGCCTATAAGACTATTCCAACAAAAGGAAGAAGAAAAAGTTGAAGAAGAAAAATAATAAAGTGCCAAAAAGTGATAATCAAGTTAAAAGCAGAGTAAAATAATTTGAAGTGAATAATAGTGTTTAGGGTAAAATTTTTATATATGTATGTAGATTACCAAAAGGGATCCCAATTTGTAAAAATAATCCATGTAGAAGAATCGGTGAACTTTTAGCGCTAAATAATAACATCTCCGTATCACCAACTTCTCTATGGATTGTTTACAATGGTAATGAAATGTTTTAGGTAAAATAATAAAGGCACAAGTAAGAATTGTAATATCGGTAAACCATATCGAAAAGAAAATGTGTCTGGTGCATCTAACAGCCAAATATGTAAAATAAAAATAAGGCAAACGATTAGTTGAACGTTAGACACCATTTGTTAGAAAGTATAATTTTAAAAGTTGGACACAATAATTAAAAAGTAAATCCAGCCAAAATATTTGTAAAATAAAAATAAGGCAATTAAATAGGATTCAAAGGGTATTTATGAATGTAATTAAATAAATGAATTTAAACGAAAGGTACCAGGTGCATCTAACAGCCAAATATGTAGGAAACAAAAATAAGGCAAACTATTAGTTAAACGTTAGACACCAATTAATGAAAATTGTAATTGTGATAGATAGGCGCAAGAAGTAAAGAAATAAAAATCCAGCCAAAATATTTGTAAAATAAAAATAGGGCAATTAAATTGGATTCAAATGTTAATAATGAATGAAAAGATATGAATGAATTTAAATGAAATGATAAATTAAATAGTAAAGGCACTATAATAAGGCAAAATTAAAAGGCACATAATAAAGTTGATTCACACAAGGGATAAATTTCAAATATATTTAAATTTTAATTTCAAGGGTAAATGTCAGATAGTAAATTTCAAAAGCAGAGGAATTTCAAATGTAACGGTAGTTTAAGTGTATGTAAATTTTAAATGTAATTAAAATAGGTAATAGGATTAATTAGCATTAATGAGAAACTAAAGCAATAATTTAAAATATGAACCTCTAAAATACAACAATCAATATCGAAACGAATAATAACATAAAAATAATTTTTTTTTAAAAACGTATTGAACATTACAAGTTAAAAACAGATACAGTTCTGTAAGTCAAAATAATTGAAAAAGAAAACCACTGAACTAACTAATGTTACGAATCAAAAATGTTTAAAAAGGTAACTTACAAATTAATAATAAATAACAATAATCCCTACAGGTAATTAGTATACAATTACGCAATGGCTATCGAAACAAACTGAGATAAAGCCACAAAATATCTATTAAAAAAAATTACCAAAGTGGGATAAGTATTTTAAGATACTTTTAAAAGAAAATTTTAAATAATTATAAAGAAAGATGCGTTTGAGCTTGAATTTTCAGTACGGTTAAGCTATAATTTTCATAAAGTTTTTTTTTTTTAATTATAATATTGTTGTACTTTAGAGAGACGTTGTGAATAATAAATAATATTAAGAATTTTTTATTTTAAAACTTTTCATCAAAATTTTTATGTTTTTTGTATTGCCTCAAGTCAAATTCTTAATTAACATAACTGTTAATTTTAAGTTATTTTGACTGGTGGCACAATCTATTTTATCAAGTATATTTTTTAGACAAATTTTTGAATCAAGCTCATTAAGTTTTTTATTTATTTTTTTTAAATTATTATTTACTGTTGTTGTACAGTATTATGTACTAAATAATTTACAATTATTATTGTGTTCTAATTTTTAAGATTTGTACTTAGTTAATTTAGTTATTTTTTCAAGTATTTTTTCTATAGGAATTTTTGAATCAAGCCCATTGAAATTTTTTTTTTTGAAACGACTTGGGGCAGCCGTTTTTAGAAGGGGGGGGGGGTTATGTCACATTTATAATAAAATAAAAATATTAATACACGACTCGCCTAAGCAATTATAGCAATTATGACATTACGAATAAAAGGCAATACACCGGAAACGATTACATAGTGAAAAATAGGTTGATGGAAAAGTTTCCAAGTTTTCTGAGGTAATTGAACGTATGTAGAAACGATTTGATAAGCAGTTAGAAATGTAAGGTCAAGACAGTTGGTAATTGAAGTTAGAACAATCAAGATTAATTTATAAAAATGTAGTTACAATGTGTTAAGAAGATTTCACCCCCCGGTTGATAATGATGTACCTAGGAATGTTTCACCCCTAAATAAACATGTAAGAATTAATTTTAAGTTAGTTTAAGATGTATGTAAATATCCGTTGCTAGTTGTTTAAATAAAATTATGAAAGTTACGAACCCGCTTTAATTCAAAATGCATAAAAGATCCCAGTCACAAAATGGACTTGTGACAGTATTGCCAAAAAAGTGAAAAAATTAAATTTTTTTTGCCTTCCAATTTTAGGGGTGTGCATTCGAAAAGGAGGGTAATCCATCGTTACTAGGCTAAACATACTTGAAGCGCGACAGATCAAGAAAACCGGGATAAATGCAACCGGGATGTGAGAGAACCTCGAAATAGCATTAAAAAGTATAGTTGCGGTATGGCAGTAAACTATTACGTTTCACCCCCAAAAAATCGCGTAAAAACAAAAAATAATCTTTTATAAATAATCAAAATCTACTCTATATATATAAAAAGATAAGGGTTTTTATGCAACGTTTTTATGCAACGTTTTATGCAACGATTTTATGCAACGTTTTCGATAATGGGATAATCTGACAACCAACAAAAAAATCTATTATAGGTATAAGTCAACTGCAATATAAATTAAAAACCAAAATTGGAAAACATCGATTTATCAATTTAACAAGGTAGTTCTCCAAGATTTTCTTCGTTTTAAAATATAAGGTTGGGAATCCCTTATCCATAAAAAGTTTTGCAATATCATTGGCTATTGGTTAAAAAAAAGAACCAATCATTAATTTGATTTAAAATTGTTATTCAAAAACGTTCCATGAAAAGTTTGCACATAAAGTTTTATGTTTTACTTATATAGAGTAAAGAGTACGGATTATCTGACCCGTAATCAGATTATTGCTTTCATCGTATCATCGGATCATTGGATCATCGTATCATCGGATCATTGGATCGTCATATCAAGAAGGAGAACATTATTGACACTAATCCGCCCTGACCAAGGAGATTATCCTTATTAAAGGAGATTATCCTTATTAAAGGTGTACCAACTAAAACTAAAAACACTATATAAGAAAACTACATTATTGAACTAAAAAAACAACCTAATAGAAACTAAACCACCACGACCCCCCCTAGTAATTTAATAAAACTTCAATTGTAACTTTTGATTTATATTTTTTAATTAACGACGGCGAAATGGGCGACGGCGAAACGGCGACGGCGAAACGGGCGACGGCGAAACGGCGACGGCGAAATGGGCGACGGCGAAATGGGCGACGGCGAAACGGCGACGGCGAAACGGCGACGGCGAAACGGCGACGGCGAAACGGCGACGGCGAAACGGCGACGGCGAAACGTCCCATTCCGGGGTAGGTACCAGGTCAAGTTAACTCTGTTCGAAATAAAGTGTATTATTCTTCATGTGGTTTGGAACTCACATTAAATGGTAAGTCTCGTATGTAGAGAAAATATTTTAAAAAACACATCACAGACATTAGGATATAACAGAGTTACCTTTCTTCAGCCATGAAGATATGACGAGACTTAGAATCTGGGTAACTTGTGTGCTATGTATCCTTCTCCTTCTCAAAAAATCGTTGACTTAATTCGTGGCGACTTTGTGAGTCATCGGATAACGATTAAATAACCAGTTCAATGTATCTTTGAATATTTCAGAAGGTTCTCCTTCGTTGGTAGAAAACTACTATGTGTTCCCTACGGTTCACTATAATAGTTTTCCTGGATAGTTACGTTTCTCATGTACTCAGACAGCTTAACTAAATCTTTTTTAATTTGGTTAAATTGGAAATTTTAACGTCACCATCGTTAAATTGTATCATTTATACCAGATACATATACAAGCGAGTATTTACGATCGAATCCATTTCGCGCATCCTATTTCTCCAAACTTTTCTGTCAGTCCTATCTTCTTGTAGATCTGTAGCCTTTATCGGCTACTCCACTTACTCCGCTTAAGTTCTAGCTGGTCTTCCAGCTTTCTCCTGATGTTTGAGATCCAATCCCATATTTTCTTCGGTCATCTCTGAGTGTTCATTCTTTCAACGTGGCGAAAACATCTCAGTCTCGTAGCTTCTATTGGGTCAATAATTGAGCCATTAACTTCAATCATTTGTCGGATTTCGTCATTTCTAACATGTTCAAGTCCCAATAGACCTGAACTGCATCTCAAAAAATTCATTTCTAAGGCTTTTAGCTTATTTCTGTTTCCATTGTTCACCACCCATACCTCTCATCCTTTAGGTTGTTATGTTTTCTATAATTATTTTGTGTATCATTGTTTTGGTCGCTCTTGTTATTTTATCATTCCACAGTATTGTATTCAATTGCCTAATCGTTCTACGTCTTTGTCCAATTCTATTCAAAATATCGATAAATTGTTACCAGTGCTAGAAAACATAAGCCCCAGATATTTCAAGTTTTTGGTGTGTTTTATAATATCTGTTTCTTGTCCCTCTTGCACTAACCACCAAATATTTAGATTTTTTGTGTATATTATCACTAGGACCCATTTATTATGCTTTTCCGCAAGTTTTGTTACCATATTGTCACATTTACAAAAATTGAAATTAGAAAAATTATTAAATCATTGAACTCGTAAATGCTGATATTGGCAACCTAGCAAATGAATAGCTTATTATATTAATTAACAATAATAAAGTTCATTCACGCGAAAAGTGGATGTTATAAAAAATGACTGAATTGCATCTACGAACAACGGACGTAGACAAACGGACGTAGTAGAAGTGTGAGAATTGTCGAATAACCAATATTAGAAGATTGATTAACTGGAAGGACTTTGAAAGGGTCAAAGCAAAGAGAAAGGGAAGGAAATGGAAAATTAACAAAAAAAGGTTGCAGCCAGAATAATAGGCAGTCAATAGTGTTCGATCAAAAGATAATCAAATAGTAAAAGTACTCGTACGCGTATCGGTCCATGATGGTCAGTTCGATTGCTTTGACACCTGCCCAAGTCCTTCAGTGCATCATGCTAATATTAGGGTAAGTGGGGAAGAGTTATCTAACTCTCACTAGCTGAAACAAAATTTCTTCAGCTACACACTAAAGAACAGGCTTATTTTAGTCTTTAGAAATAATATTTAGGGTGAATTTGATGAAAAAAACACAAAATTTCGACTTTTGAAAAGAAGGGAAAAGTAAATTCATGTAGCCGGTCGAACCCGGGGTCTGCCACATATATCCGGTTACAGTCCCTTGAAATGGAGTGAAATTTTTTCGGTCCGATTTGAATTTTTCTTTGAAATTCGGATAGATGGGGGTGTGATTAGTAGATATTAGTAATAAATATAATCAAAAAAATGGAAAATAACTCGTGTATTGCCAAAAAAGTGAAAAAATTAAATTTTTTTTGCCTTCCAATTTTAGGGGTGTGCATTCGAAAAGGAGGGTAATCCATCGTCAAATCCTACCCTTACGGGGCGCCGCTGCGCTCCGCTCCGCTCTGCACCCCTCCAGGGCGGATTTGACTCTGGTTACTAGGCTAAACATGCTTGAAGCGCGACAGATCAAGAAAACCGGGATAAATGCAACCGGGATGTGAGAGAACCTCGAAATAGCATTAAAAAGTATAGTTGCGGTATGGGGCAGTAAACTATTACGTTTCACCCCCAAAAAATCGCGTAAAAACAAAAAATTATCGATGTTGCATGTACGACAGTCGAGGTGCATCTGTCGGTGCGAAATTTTCTAAGTGTAAGAGTATATCCAAGTGCGGGGACCGCCAACAGAATGGGTGAGATTCCACTGCGCGTCAGTGAAACATGTAAAATTAGCTAACTTCAAAATCGATTTATTGATATGTAATCGACCCGTTCACCCTAATTCTTTTGGCAATTAGCTCTATTAACCTTCTTCTTTAGTGTGTAGCAGAAGAAAGTTTATTTCGAGTTGTGAGAGATAGATAACTCATACCAAATAAGTTAACTTTAAAAGCGTAAAAGTAAATACAAGAAACAACGCAGTATGTAAAAAGTGGTTTTAGTGCCGCTGACACCGATGGTAAATCCAATCTCAAAATTTATCAGTCGTAACAATTTTACAATTTTTTAGCTTTTTGACACTGAAGAAAAAATAGCATGTTTAATTCTGAACAAAAATACTTTTTATGGCGGGTCAGTTTTGTGTACTTCCTCCGCCAAACCTTACTGACTTGCCACAAAAAGTGACATAATTAAAGAATAGGTATACTATTTTTTATAATTGCCAAAATTAGGATCCCGAATTTGGTTGTAGGAAGGCTACAAAATAATAAGTTACAATTAGACTACGTTACAATTTGAAGCTGATTCGGAAATTCAGTAAATTTACCAGTCCATCATATTTTATTAACTCTTTTTAACAATATTTAAATTATTTACAAGTAAAAGTTTAAAAAAAGCTTAAAAAACTATTCAAAACTTGCTGAGTAACTGGCATAAATAATGTACACCATCGATAATATCAACAGGTGCGGTTTAAATCAATTGACAAATTTCCAAATCTTTGTGAACCAAGATCTTTCTTAAACAAATCACCAATAAATGTACTACTCATAATAAATATTACCTTCTGAAAATTACCAATTGGTACATCAAAGTAGAGCACACTCCGTCCATATACGTGTCGAAAAATTTTCACGTGCAAATTTTACAAGATCATCAACAAATTAGCTAAATAATACAAAAAAAACATGAGAAAATCCGTGAGAAAATCTGAAAGTAGGTATTACCTCATATAGAAAATTTGTCAAATTGAGTGAATTGCTTATACTTGCTAATTGTAGATTGATGTTTCCTATAAAGTCGAATAAATCGTGAAACATTTTTAGATGATTCCCCTGATGGTAAATAAACTTTTAAAGTGTATTTGCATTATCATTATCATTCATGTTTACATTATTCACTTAAAACTTGCTTTAATATGGTAACACCCTATTACAAAATGACATTGCATAACATAACATCAGAAATGTCAGGAATTTACTTTATTATTTTATATAGTACTTGGGATCTAACGCAGATACATGCAGTTGGGCTCAAATAAATTATTATTTACTTACCTATATTAAATTCAAGGTTAGATATTAGTATCATAGAGGTGTTGTACACAAAGAGACTAAAGTTTTTGCATGAGATAAAGTCGGCCTGAGACGAAGTCGAAGGCAATTAAATCACACGAGGGATTAACAATCCACTTATAAGTATTGAGGTATATACGTACATTATTTTATGCAATTCCGGGACTTAAACTGCAATTAATAATTATTTCATGCTTTAATTTCAACATAACCCTCTCAAAATAAATGTCAGTTTGATGTTTTTTAACAATCAAGTTATATGCGGTCGTCATGGAAACAATGCATTTGCTTTTATTTAAGACATTTAGGATTTAAATTCACTTTAAATCCTTTGAGATTAAAAGTTAAATTTTAATCTTCGACAAAAGGGACTTAATAGCAATTTAAATCTTGGAATTGCATAATAGTATATTACACACCAAGTGGCAAAAGGAGGCCATTTAATCTCGCGTGCGAATTGGGATCCTGCGGTAGTGGGGGAAGCGGTAGCTTACTACCTGGCGTACTCAAGTAGTTGAAGTTGTGTACTACTTCAAACCCCATGAATGTGTGTATATTGGGGGAATTATTATTGACGCGATCAACTATCATGACTTTTATTTTATTGTAGTTGATCAGTAGGTCATATTGACTGGCTTATCGTGACTAGTTCTAGTTTAGTTAAGATGATTTTGAGTTCTTCTTGGCTCAACGTAATTATTAATGTGTCAACTGCATATCTCAGATTGGAGATTTTTCTACCGCCTATGGTTATTCCGCCATTCCATCCGTGGAGAACCTTTCGCATAACATATTCGGAGTAAATATCTATACTAGTGGCGATATAATACATCCTTGTCTTACGCCGGCACCTATTCCAAATTTTTGTGAATACGTCTTTTCTATCCGTATTCTTGTCGAGTTTTTTTCGTATAATCCTTTTATCAGATGTCGCGGCTTACCCATCTCTTCAAATATCCTACACAGTTTAGTCAAGTGTACAGAGTCGAAGGCCTTCCTGTAATTCACGAAGCACAGAGCCATTGAGACATAGAACTCACGCGCTTTTTCAATTATTTGGCGTATGTTTAATATATGCTCTCTTGTTCCCTTTCCCGGTACAAATCCCGCCTGTTGGTCAGAGATTTGGGCCAAAAGGAAACTTTTTAATCGTTCATTGACTATATGGAGCATAGCTTTTTACTTACGTGGGGGAATTAGAGCAATAAGTCTGTAGTTATTGCAGTCTGTGGGTGAACCTTTTTTATGTATGATAGGAAAACTCTGTATCGACATTGCCACTCGAAGTGTTTTTTGGATGAATTTTGTAGCCAATATCAGTTAGTACTGTGAAAAACTTTTCATTTTAATATCAAAGATTAATTATCAGAGTATTTGGGTGAGTATTGCAATGTACCAATGAACCAGCAGTGTGGCGTTAAGCTTACACCGGCAGACTAGCGAGCGGGAAACCGTGGTTCTATACTTAGTCGCGCCGGATATACTGCTGTGATCTTCAAGCCCAATATAAATCTGTGGGCTATGGGGAAGGCAACGGGAAACCACCCCATTAAATTTCTTTCCCTAGTTAAGTCATCTTGACTTCGGTCAAGTTGATAACCAACGTTCGCTGAGCGGATACGGTAATTTAAGAAGAAGAATTGCAATGTAATCACAGCCAATTGCGAGGTGTCTCTTCTTTTCCTTGCAATATTTCACGAGATCTACCACTTTTTTAGTAGGCGGCTCTGTGGTTTCTTAAATGGATGTCAGAATGACGTCTTCTTTATCATTCCTATAATCGCAGCTAATCCGCATTGATGTTAGATCTCAGTCGCTCTATTACGGAAAAAGTTTGGCCGGTTTTGTTTGCAAATCGGCCAGCATGTCGTTTGTTGGGCAATATACACACACAACTATTTCGTTCTGAACATAGTCTTTCACGAAATGCAGTCTTGAATCGATATGCTTTGTACGATTTGACAGTTTTTCTTCTTCGATAATCTTTACTTTCTTCTAAAAATCCTGGTGGTTGCTTCATATTGCTATGTTCCCTTAGGTATATTCAAATAAATTTCTACCCTTGGAAACACACCACTTTAATTACTCTTAAATCAGGGGCTCTCAAAAATCAAGCATTTCGCAGGTTACACGACACTGGTTATTTCCTAAATTATTTAAATTATAGTCATTGCCACGAAAGTTGACATCTCGTCATAAAAGCATAATCGTCTGAACTAAGCCAATACTCCCTAGTCAAATGAAGTGTATTTTAAAATAAGAATATATTGGTTATCTTTTTTTTTTAATTTTCTTTCTCACTTTCCTTTTAGTTTAACAAATTTGAACTTGTCACTTGTCAAACCAAATATAGGTTATGCTGAAAGGAAACTTTTATGTTTTTATTGTCGCTTACCAAATTTATTTATTTATTAAGCAATAGTTATGAACAAATTCAAAATAAGACACAGCATAAGTATAGGTATACAGCACCTGTGCAATGCAAAAGCAAAACAATGAATGGCAAAAATTGCGATTTTGAGATTTTTGTACCGTTGCGTTGATAATTTCTTTGTCAATCTGTTCAGAGCTTTACTCAAAACTAACTTTTGGCAATTACATTGTTTTGCCTTTTCACACAGACCTGAAGAAAAACAAAATTGTGTAACACCCCACGGCGTTAAAGAGTTGAATTAATTGAAATTTTTCGGATTAACTGCCACCACATCGAAAATTTTTGGTTACTTTACCTGAAACCTGAGCTTTACGATGAACACTCAATTTGGGAATACGTAGCGCTGACCATGATCGAATTTCGGAAGTCGTAGGATGATTAAGATTAAACAACGTCTTAATTATTTCAACAATAAAAAAAAAGAATCGCTCTAATTGAATTATTTATTAATTATCAAACAAAAATAATTAATGTTTTGGACATAAAAATTGTACATATTAATTAGCATTAATTAGCAATAAATAATAATTTTACAACAAAATTTCTCGTATAAAAAAGGTGGAGAATTTAATTCTCTACAAATTTGGTTCTCACCATTTTTAGCGAGAAATGCAAAATACTCCTGCAAATTACAAAACAAAAATAAAAACAAAAATCCAAAATTCCGGAAACAATCAGTCGTAATCACTTTCTTCAGAATCACTGGAGCCATTAGCATGGATGATAAGTTCATCGACCGTTATATCTAAAGCCTTTTCTCGCTCATACCAATCTTGTATTACCTTTTCGGTGTGACAAACACAGTTTTTCCATACTTCAGGAGAACAATTTTCTAATGCTTCATTCCACATATCAATTACGTTTTCATTACCATAACCATCTCTTCCAATGTGCTTGTTGTAGTAAGTTTTACAATGAGCCCATACTAATTCAATTGCATTGAATTCACAATGGTATGGTGGTAACCGTAAAACTTCATGTCCGTGGCTTCTTAATAATTCGTCCACTTCGTAGCGTTTTTCTTTTTTATGTAGTTTAGCTAGAGCTAGCAATTCTGGTTTAAAGCAGGACGGTTCAAATTCAATATTGTTTGCAGTTAACCATGCTGCAATATTTGGTTTTGTCCATGCCGAAGTAGGCATTTTTTCTACTACAGTAGAATGATACGATGCGTTGTCCATAATTATGAGAGATGGTTCTTCTAAATTGCATATTAATTTTTCAGCAACCCATTTTTTAAACAGTTCACCATTCATTTCACCGTGGTAATCCTCTTTTTGCGATTTTGAAGCAAACACTAATGAGGTATTATTAATAAATCCAGATTTTGACCCAGCGTGAAGTACAATGAAACGTTTTCCATCATAACCTTCTGGTTTCCTAACGCTTTTTGTAGAGCCATCTTGCCACGACATTCCAGGATTACCTTTAGAAAAAATCCATGTTTCATCTAAAAACACGACATCACGTTGAAACTGAGAATTTAAATTATTTCTATAATTCTGAAAAAAATGAATTCGATCTATTGCAATACTGCTTTTTTCGACCAATGCTGTTCGATTATTTTCTTTAGCAAATTTAAAACCAATTTCGTGCAAAACACGATTTAAGCTCCTGTTGCTTAGTAAAATATGCAGCTGTTCAATCTCCTTGTTTAACAAAGCAACGGTTAAATGTCTTTCTGCAAAAAATACACAAATTACATTTTGTGTTAATTATAAATGACAACGAAACTTACTTTGACTGTACATGTTATAAATTGTGTTTCTAATGTTCATTTTCGATGATTCTGGTAAATCGCTAGTTTTAACTTTCCTACGTTTTCGGTTTTTACCGGGACTTGATAATTCTGGATTTAGTGAACTACGGTTTCTAATCCGGGCAACAGAAGATACACTGATTCCTAAAGCATTGGCAACAAGCTGCAATTTATAAAATATTTTATAAATATAAAATTAATGTAAAGTAATCTTTTTATATTCACCTCTTGAACACAATGTAATGGAATTAAACTGCCCCGTGCTGTTTTTCAAGTTCAAAATAATTTAATAAATTTAAAATCAACTGTTGCGATTGAGATTTTAATGTTCTTCCACGTACAGAACTAGACATTTCGAGAGTTCTGAAAAGAACTAATTTTGTATTTTGACTAATTTTGACAAGCTTAAATCCACAAACCGAAAACTTAAACCACGAAAACTCCAAACTTCAAAAATACTAAAAGTGACAGAAATTTTATATAAATTACTACGCGAATCAAATTCTTTTTCCGGTACTAGTTACGACATGCTATGAGTATATCTGTCTTTTACTATCGTCTAACAAACGCAACAGCGTATGTCGTTACTGGAAACACGTGCAATATATTTTCGTGCTTTGTCATATCAATACAAAATGACTGGTAATGCTCATAAGCAATACGTCGTTGCTATATTCAGTCAATCTATGACGAGACGTCTTCTTTCATGGCAATGACTTTACCTACCTTTTCCTTTACCTAGAATCAACCCTTTGTGGAAATTATCAAAAATAAAATCTACCATTAAAAATGCGTTATTTTTAATTTCAAAATATAATATTCAAATCATGGATTAATTGCTTATATTACATTAAATCACAAAAATAAAATCAAACAGGTTATTTGTCGAAAATTGCAGGTGTTTTATTTAATTAATTTGTTTATCATTATCATTAATTTATCTTGTCCGTTTTGCGTATTAATTTTTAAAAGGCGCACTAAAATTTTAGGAAAGTTTGTTTGCTACCTTATTTCTGTTGTCTTCATTGTTGAGTGGTGTATGCAGTCCAGTTGAAGTTCTTCGTTCCAAAATTCTATCTTTCACCATCTGCTTTAATTCGCAACGCAATTAATCAAAAATACATTTTTCATTGAAGGTACGTATTGTTTTCCTTTGTTTCATCATAATATTTTATCTCTTCCTCTTGTATTCATTAAAATTTCAGTAGGTTTCTTAATTATAACCTAAAATTACACTTTCTCGAACATTTTTTTAACTAACTTTTGTTCCAGTTTTGGTTTTACGTCAAGCCTAGCGGAGGTCTGGATAGAAACTGAATTGTTTATACGAATTGCCCTTCGGTCTTTGTTCGTATTTTGGATAAATTCTGCGTACAAATCGATTCTATCAACCAATGATGTATTGAAATTTGAAATCTTGAAGTAAGGTAGGTTCGTAGCTTTTAAATACACTTTTTGATTTAATTAGACTTCTGATTGTTTTAGATAAATACGCGAACAATCAACTTTGTTTAATTTATGATCTGATTTAAAATATAATAATACAAATAATATAATAATACAAATTATAAATAATGGTTATGTCGATTAATTAATAAGTTTTTATACATTTTTACAATTTATTTACAATACAAAATAATTTTTTTATGATGTCATGAAGTAATTAGATTCAAAATATCGCATCTTTAGTGTGATTCATTTGTTTATGAAATACTTGGGTGATATAATCTGATTCTCTGTTTAGCTAAGGTAATTCTTCCTTTCTGATACCTTTTTCAATCTGTAATGTTCTTAATTGACATTTTGAAATACCCTGTTTTTATAGATTTTGCAATATACAGATGGCTTTTCATAATAAAACATGACAATATGTATAATTTCTTTTGATTTTCCATTGAGAAAAAGCTATTTTTGCATCCAAATGTTACACAATCAATCCTTCCTTTGATGCAATTGATAATAAGATCCTAAATGTAGTTTGCCTGAATACTGGTGCAAATACTTGATCATAATCTTCCCCATATTTCTGAGAATATCCTTTCGCCACCAAACGAGCTTTGAATCGTCGAGTGTCTACAGACCATAGCGATTTTTCCTTTTGGTAGTTCACAAAGTGTCCATGTTTCGTTTTTCTTTAAGGAGCTCATCTCTTCCTCCATAGCTTTAATCCAATCCTTCTTTTCTTTACTTGACATTGCTTCATGGAACGTTTTTGGCTCAACTGCTTCTTTATTTTCGTAACCACATTTACTTCTTCAATCAACCTAATTGGCGGTATTCCTTTATTACTTCTTTGAGATTGTCTTGTGTTTGGAACTTCTTCAACCTCATTAACTTGTAGTTCCGTTTCTTGGTCCAAATCTGTATCCACAGAGTCCATTCCATTTTCCACACTACGTGAGTCGCTTACATATTCCACATTGAATTTTTCACAATTTCCTTCATCAACCAATCGAACGTTCTGCTAATTCTGCCGTTGTAACGAAAAAGACCGTATCTGCAATTTTAATGATTTTGGGTAAAGCTGTCAGTTAAAATAAACCGAGGTCGGAGAATTCATTTCTGTTGCTTTAAATGCCGTATCCACATTAAAAAGGCTTCAAAATGCACTTACGTTTTTCAGAAAATTACGTCACAAGGGTCTGACCATAAGTTAAATGACCGCAACCAATATTTGTAAGTAAGAAAGCCGTAACGTGTATTTAATACGCTCTAACCTAACAAGACAAAATATTATTCTAGTCCCTTTTTATCTTAAAAAACCGTATCCTAAATTCCTTACTTAAAACACCATTTGCCAGTTTGATACGGCTGTATAACTTACAACATTGTTTCTCTTTAGACAATTAATAACAACAGTGTAAGTGCACGATACGTTTTGTTTACGATACGTAGCGCGAGAGTGTCGCTGTTTCTTTCACGGAAAGAAGCATAATGCAAAAAATTCCTATTGTAAAAAGGAAAAAGTTTATTATTGTAAAAAGGTTTAGCCGTAGATAAATAAATAAATAAATATAAATATAAATAAAAAGCTGTGATTTGTTAGTTGTTTATTAATAATAATGTTTCTTTTTCCTAAATGGTAAGTAACCTTATTTGCTTTTGGTGGGTGTTATGTTCATTATATTTCTCTTTCTATTAGATATTCGACGAGTCGCATGCTCAAGTAACATAACCTATAAATTGGGAATAAATTAATTGCCAGCCATGCCTGGATCACGTACAGAAAGAATCATGTTGTTGGCTAAGACACTGCAGCGCCAAGAACAAGAACCAGTGTAAAAGTAGCCGATTCTTCACAAGACGTAGCTTATTATTTGAGTCCAGTTTGCGGGACTGATAGCCTAAATCCACCCTCAGACATATCTGAGAATTCATCTCCGTTGTACAAAAATGTGAATATACATAATATTGTTATGTTAGACGAAAACCTAGTGCCCCTGCAACAAAATATTCATTACAGTAATAATGGTATTAGTATTAATAATGATAGTGAAGTTATAATTAGCAAAATCGCCATGTTTGAAGCAGATGGTGTTCAAGAATTACGAAATAATTTCCTACAAAACAAGCAATCTCAATCCGATTATAAGGTTGATAATCAAACAAATAATTATGAGATTCTAATGCCGCTCCAACCAAATATGCCTACTCCTACTGATAATGATATTGACATGGTTATTATGGATGAAGTTATAATTACGAAAACTACGTTTGAAGAAAATGGTACTCATAAAGTATTAGATAATGTTCTGCAAAATGAAGAATCTCGATCCAGTAACTCTGATGATGATTATCAACCAAACAGAGACACAGATAATATTTTTAGTAGTAGCTCAGATACATCGAACATTGCCATCCAACCATCTAAGAAAACATCTAGAAACAAAAACAAAAATGAAACGAATGCAGCGTTGGGAAATATAACAGATCAAATTGAAGATGAGCTTACAAAAAAAGGAACTTTAAGAAAACGCAAGAAAAAGAATAAGAAGGAATTTAAGGAGGCCCTGAATATGAAGAAAATGAAAACAGAACAGGAGAATCATAAACTAAAATTGCCATGTAACGATTCTTGCATAAGAAATTGCAAAAAAAATATTTCAGAAAATCGCCGTCAACAGATAAATATGGAATTCTGGACATTAAACTGGTCCGAAAGAAGAATGTTTGTACTTCACAACACAAAAAAAATGGGTGTTAAACGACGATCGAAAGGTTCAACAGAGGCAACCTCCAGACGAAATGACACGATATGTTATTACTTCAAAGACGAAAGCGGCGAAGTCCATCAGGTATGCAAGGTATTCTACTTAGCGACCCTAGGGTTCACCAAAAAGAATGATACTATCTTGAAACACGTCTTACATCATAACAAATCTGATGTAGTGGTTGCTAAAGATATGAGAGGCAAACATGCGAAATACGAAAAAGTAGATCGGGAAATTTTACAAAATCATGTTAAAAAATATAACCCTTGTGTGTCCCACTACAGGCGAGAGCATGCCCCTGATAGGTTATATTTACCCTCGGATGTAACTATAAAAGATATGCACAGTGACTTCCAGAAAGCATTTCCTGATGTAAAATGTTCTTATGAACTATATAGACATGTTGTGGTGAAAGAAATGAATATTTCATTTGCCCATTTAGGACACGAGGAATGTGAGATTTGCGAAACTCATAAGTTGCATGATGTTTCACATTCAACTGAAAACTTGTACCCTAACTGCGAAATATGCAAATCCTATCAAGTTCATAAGAAAAGGTATACAAAGGCTCGTGAAGCATATAAAGATGATGCTAAAAATAGTAAGCTGTCCTCTGATACACTGTTTTTTTCGGCTGACTTGCAAAAAGTGATAATGTTGCCGCGACTTGATATGTTTAAATTAGTAATTTTCACTCCACGCATCATAGCATTTAATGAAAGTTTCGTCCCTTTGGGTACTAATTCAAAGCATAAACCTGTGGCTACTATTTGGCATGAAGCTATTAATGGGAGGAAAAAGGAGGAAATAATTAGCTGCTTCCATCAGTTTTTCCTATTACATCGGGATTCGGAAAAAATTGTTGTTTGGTTGGATAACTGCAGCGCTCAAAATAAAAACTGGGCCTTAATTTCGTTTCTTATATATATTGTTAACTCAACAGAAATCGACACTAATGAAATATGTTTAAAGTTTTTCGAAAAAGGGCATACGTTCATGTCAGCCGACAGCTTCCATCACCAAGTCGAGATGGCACTAAAATTGAAGAAGAAGGTGTATGACTTTTCTGATTTCGGTGATTGTGTTAAAACCGCCAACTCAGGTCGTGTCTTGGTAAAAGAAATGCGCATTGAGGATTTTTCCATTTGGAACGATTGTGCGTCTCAAACAGCTTTAAGAAAAATAAATCCAAGACCCTATCTTTCTGAAATGGTTGCAGTTAAGGTAGTTAGAGGATCCCACAAACTTATGTACAAAAACGAATTTGAACGAGACTATTATACAGAGATAGAGTTTTTACAAAAAAAGTACACAAAAAACGTTTTTCCAAAGCCACCATCGGTACAGAAATGTCGAGGAATTAATTCTCAAAAAAAAGAAAAACTTTTAAAGGACCTCTCCGGAATTATGCCTGCTTCTAGGTTAAATTTTTGGAAAAATTTGCCTACTTCGGAAACAGCGACAGACCTTATCACAAATTTCGACTAAACTTTAAAATGTTAATAATTATTATTATTATTATTATTTATAATACTTATTATTGCAGTGTAACCTTCCTACGTTCTTTATAAATATGATAGTTCCTCTAAAACCGTTTCTCCTTTTATCTTAAAAAACCGTAAGTGCATTTTAAATGTTTTTCAATGGTACTTTTCAAATATAACTACTTTAAAACGATTTATAACCACCAAAAACATTGTAAACTTCCAAAATCACCAAAATTGCAGTAAATTTGAAATAAATAAAGAGTTCCTAATTCATGTGCTGTTTACTCCAAACTCTGTTTTTGCAGATACGGCTTTCTTTACTACGAGGGCAGAATTACAATTGCTCCTGATATTGGATCCAAACATCTGTAACCTTTTGAAAATTCATCGTATCCGATGAATAGCATGCACACTCCTGTTGGGTCCAATTTCCTTCTCTTTTCGGCTGGAACATGTACAAAGCATTTATTACCAAATAATTTTAAATTACTCCCGTTTAGTTTTAATTCATTCCACCCTTCGTACGGAGTAGGCACCGTTGCACTTTTAGTTGGCAATCGGTTCTGTATATGGTTAGCCGTTGACACTGATTCTGCCCAAAATTCATTACCGAGTTTTGCATCGAGTAGCATACATCGATGTTTAGGGCGATATTTAGGCCCTTCTGCCTAAACTTGGGATCTTATATTGGGGTGTAACTTTTAAATAATAGTCATTCAACAATTAACTAATCTATTTAAATAATATAATCAGGGTAAAATATTACATATATGGTTATTTAAATTAATTCTTACTCTACAATTATCATCATCCCTAGGACCCAGGAATATTGGCTGACTCGTACAATTGACATCTTGTATTCTTTCTTGTTAATATCTTGATTCACAAACACACGGCACTGTCAACCGACCCGCTTACTAGTTCGAAAGCCGACTCCATGACTACTAACCAACAACTAACTATTCTATCCTCATTTCGGATATTTAATAACTTTCGTCTGTCCCACATTTTCGTGGTATCTTTCCTGAGTCCTCCTTAATGCTGACTTAGTAACTTCACAATGCTCGTGTATAATTTTGCAATATAATTTAGCAACTCGTAATTATAAAATTTACTCTACAGGGTGATATTTATATACTGGCCATTTTAATATAATTTAATTATCTATTTGTGACACTATCACCGATCGATTTTTTCTTTCAGCCACACCATTTTGCTGCGGTGTATATGCTGTAGTATATTGGACTTGAATACCTTCATCCCTCATAAATTCCTTCATGTTGCTGCCCATATATTCTCCTCCTCGATTCGATCGCAGTACTTTAGGTTTCCTTGAGAATTTTGCTTTTGCCATAGCAACATAATCTTTGAATTTCCTTTCAACTTCCGACTTATGTGCCAACAAATAAATAACTGTATATCTTGTGTAGTCATCGATAAACGTTACGATGTACCGTTTTCCACCTTTAGAAACCGTTTGCATTGGCCCGCAAACATCTAAATGAACCAAGTCAAGTGGAGCACGAGTCTTCGTTAAAGACTTCTTTGGAAACGGTAATCGTGTCAACTTTGCTTCCAAACATACTTCGCATTGAATCTTTAATCCACAATTATTGATACTAATCAAACCATCCGAATGCATAGTCATTATTTCCTCCGGATCACGATGACGAAAAACACGATGCCAATAGTGTAAGCATTTAGAATGCTTTGCGGTGATAGCAGTGTAAATCTTGCTTGTTTCTCGTAAAATAAACAAACTCGAATTGCCATTCTCACTTTCGCCAATTACAATCTGTTTGTTGTTTTTGCTTATTTGACATACTATGAATAATCCATGACACCCTTTTTGAAAAAATTAATCACAAAACCGTCTTTTAATAATTTTTTAACAGACAACACACTTCCTTGAACTGTTGGCATGTATAAAACTTCTTTAAGGTTTATTGTAGATTTCTCTTCATTGCTGTTAACAACCTTCACAACACAATCGCCTCTTCCGCAAGCTTTCGCGGTTGTACCATTTGCCATGTGTACGCTTTCCTTATAACACCCATTAAAACCATTACCCCTATACCGAAGGATCCCAATTCGCACGCGAGATTAAATGGCCTCCTTTTGCCACTTGGTGTGTAATATACTATTTTAATTTTCCTATCTCATTTAGTAGACAACTTACTGCAACCAATAAATTTGTTAAAATAATTCTAGTAAGTAAATGTTTATAAAAATAACGTTTTTCTGATATAAATATCTTGCGCTTGAATAAATTGATTTTATTATTTAATAAAGTCAATGCAAAAAGTGGTAAAGTCCAAAGTAAAAAAAAATTCTTTTAAACATGAAAGACAATTTTTGAATGGAAATGAAATCTTCTTGTTGATTTGACTTATATTCACCTAATATAAAAAATGGTATTTTCTATCATATACGTATAAGATGTGGGAACGTATTGAAATATTGAATAGTCAATATCTCGAATAGATGAAAATGTGACTTAACCGCTTTTTGCACTGACCCCTGCAATTACAGTTAAGTGATATTAATTTTCCGTGATATTATTTATGATCCAACAATTCGTACACAATTAATTACAATTTACATAAATATAAACAAACAGGATTGTGGCAAAACAATTTAGATAGTAGGTACGGTTCCATTTTAAAATTCAACTCTGTCAATTATTAAACTGATAACTTAGTTAAAGAAAACTTTTCTTTGCATGTTGATCCAATCATCCAACAAATGTCATTGTTAATAAATATCGTGTTGTCACTGTAACTATAAGATAGTTAGGTGAATCTTTACGATTGGTGAAAGCGTAAGGTTTATTTTAAGTCTGATCGATTAATCGCTAAATTAAATCTCTGAATTTGCTGTCAGTGTTATAGCTGAAAGAGAAACGCTGTAAACATAGCATAATAAAATGATATTAAAGGACTTTTATAAAAACGATACTCTATTAATAGAGTTTAATTTTTTCTAATTTACCAGATATATTTGTAATAGGTATTTATAAAAATAATTAATTGAATTAATTATTATTTTGAGTAGATCATGCAACTTTTTTTAAATAGTTTGTTGTATGTAGTTAAAATACCATTTCTTCAATTATAATTTTTGTTAATTATAGGATACCTGTACCACAAATTTCAATATATTGATCGCAATAAATTATTATCTAGGTATTTAATATAGCATATGCACCCTAAATGGAAGGTCGTTGTTTACATTTGTCACTCATTTTAATATTAATTAGAGTTTTAAAGTTAGAAATCGTGTTTCTCTTTTCTAACTATTCATGAAAACCATCTCTGTTTTAATCTCAAAGGCAGCAATTTGCTTATGTTAAATGAGCCTACATGCTATAGGAGGGCTTGACCTCTCACTGTGTAAGCAAGCAATGCACTATGTAAACTTAATAGCAAGCAGTAAAACTATTCAATATTCTTGATAACCTATATCCATCTAATTAGTGCAATTTTAATATTCTTTTGAATGTATCTTGGATTATTAAATAATATTAATTTGTTTAAATAAATAGTTGCGGAGTAAATTATAATTTGCATAATATATTTATGGTATAGCCATTTGATTATTTACATAGCTCAAAATATTAATTTATAATCACAATTTTGGAAAAAAAATCATGACAGCCAAATTCTGACAGGCACGTCTGTTATTTGAAAGTCTCAATATAGACGAAAATTTCTGCAAGCAGAATTTTCATGACCAGCCGAAAATGGTAAATGAACTAGCAAGTCGGTATTGGTTGTAAAATTTAATAAAAATGGATTATGAATAAAAAAATTCGTAATGTAATATGTAATGAAAAAGTTAAGCGTTTTCATTGCGATGCGATGGTTCGCTACCGTAGAACCGTAGATAAGCTAATGAACTCTTTTGTAGTGAACGCCAATAAAATTTTATTGATTGTTATCCTTAACCAAATTAAATTAAAAATTATAAACTGATAATATAACAAAAGGTTCCAGACTTTTCACGTATTTAGATTTAAAAAAACAAACGAAACCACATCTACAATAAAAAAATAAAGCACGAGAAAATGTTGTCTACGAATTTAACGCAAGGAATGATTGTGAAAAAAGCAATACAATTAAAGACATTCTTATTGAAGGAATTGGTTTGTTTCAAAGTGCTAAAGTGCTCTTGATTCAATGTGATACTATCATGATATTACACCACCGAAAAACAGTTTGCTTTCGTATTCTATCTACAAAGTACTTTGTTTCAAACGGGCCAATATGGTATCCTGCTTAACATAAGAGATTCGGACTCGATTAATTGTACTGAATTTTTATAATAAAAGTACGAGTAAAATAATGGAAAAAAATTTAAAATATTTCGTCCGATTTATAATTATTCACGTATAAGCAAAATGGAAATATTGCAAAAAAATGTATTTAAACCAACCTCTTATGCCTAGTGAATGCATTTTTTAATAAAAGTAGTAAAAGAAATTCATGCAAGTCAATTTTTTTATGATTCAATCAATATCTACCAATTTTAAAATACTTTTCTTTGACCTTCATTTAAAAATATACAATATGTGTATTGATTGACTAAATTTTGCAGACATTCGTTAATTTAATAATAATGTTCACAAATATTTCTTATAGAAATTAACAATAATATCATAAATTATTAAAATTAGTAGATCTTAATAATTGTTTCTAAAATTTACAAAATTTAAATTTAAAAACAAAATTATAAGATATTATTAGTCGGGTATAGGTCTATTTAAAGTTTTAATTATTAAACCAACGTTTCGGGCCGTTTATATCTGGTCCATTTTCAAGGCTGAAAATTAATTAAATTATTAAAATATAAATTGTAGCACTTTTTTGAAATCATTTGACATTGTCAAACATTCAATTTACATTTTAATGATTTCATTAATTTTGAGCCTTGAAAATGGACCAGATATAAACGGCCCGAAACGTTGGTTTAATAATTAAAACTTTAAATAGACCTATACCCGACTAATACTATCTTATAATTTAACAAAAAAGGTCAACAATAATATAAAAATTTAATATAAAAACAAAATAGTTGACCTTAAACTATAACATTAATTCAGTTATGTTGAGGAAGAGGTCATTATAATCTACTACGTAGATACGTTTTAATAAAATAATATCACAACGAATATCAACGGTCAGGGTCGTAATCAGAATCAGTAACTAATGAAAATAGATAAATAAAAAAACGTATAAATCAAATTAACCTTATCGTATAACATGTTTTGGTATTATTTACGATTCTACCTGTGAAACTCGCTTCCTCAGGCAGGTTCTCCTCAAGGTGAGTTTATCCACGACGGATACGGATGGCGCAGCCGGATACGAAGACGTAATACGTGCAAGCTCCAACGTAGGAGTTGTATATTATTGCTATTTATACATTATCCGAGACCGATGGACACCGAACCAGGTTCGAAGAAACTTATCTTTTACAATCAATTTATGACTTTATTGTTAATAAAATGTTATATATTGCTGTAATTTATAATTTAATTTTAATTAACTTGCAAAATAGTCCAGGCAAGGAAGGTTTTTAGTTTTCAAAAAAAATCCGGACAAGCTGAATTTTGGTAGAGATATACATTAGTGTTCTAATGAACCCCTCAAAAGTTTCCTAAAATCCCACTCCGGCATCCCCCGTAATCGGGGGTTTTAGCTCCCCAACTCGATTTTTTGCTGATAACTCGCTTATTTACGCTTGTATAAAAAATTATTATCAAATCATAATTGAAGAACATAAAATTCTCTATAAAAAAATAGATGTTTCTCAAATATTTCAATGACACACTAATACTGAAATAATTGACCGAAAACACGACCCACCCTTAAAATGGCACAATATGGACTTGTTGCAGGGAGAGAAATCTTTCAGGCAAGAGATATACCTTTAAAAATAGATTAATTAAAATTGGAGACAAGGTTGGAAAATAAAGAGAAAATGGATTTTTCCAAAATTTGCCCAGGTTATATAGTATCTTCCAGGTAACGAAACCGGAATTTTGGCTTGAGCTTACAAAAGGTCCGGGCGAGCTGAAATTGAAAATCAAGATGTATATTGAAGTGGCCTAATAAACCCCCAAGATAATAATATAATAAATATAATAATAATACAGCACTTTATTCCTGATGGAATTTTTGCTATCTCCTTGGAGATTTCACAAAACCGTTTATTGGGTGGTTTAATCTCCACTCGGTCCCCACTTACTAAACATTGCATTCCATAGTCTAATATCTGTTTTTTTATTCTGTTATTTTCATTCTCTAGTCCCCGACCTTCATCCTTCTCATGTCCTCTATTACTCGGTCCCACCATCCATTAACCTAGGCCTTCCTCTGGTACGGTCCTGCATTGGCTTCCATTCTGCGATTCTTCTTGTAATTGTCCTTTCTTCGCCTCTTATCACGTATCCGAATCATTTCATTCTCATAGATTTCATTACTCTCACGATTTCCTCATTTCCCATCTCCCGCAGCAGCTCTAAATTCATCATAGGTCTGTACTCCTGTTCTGTTTAATTTAGAAATTAAACAGGTTTTTGTTGGTTGGGTGAGTTCTAGTTTAGAAACATCCTGTGTATTAATAATTTAAGTAAATATGCTAAATTGTACAAATTTATTAGAAAAGTGTAAATAAAGCGAAAATGCACAATAACACTTTTCAGTAGGTCAATAAAATAATTCATTTCCGCATTGTCAACATTCAAAACAATTTATAATCAGCAAGTACTGCATTTAAAATTATTAATGGAAAATTTATATCATAAGTCATCAGATTAATACCTTTAATTTAATTGGAATGTGATAACCTAGCTATTAAGTTTTTGTATAAATACCTGTATATAAAACTTAATAAAACAGTAGCATTTAAATTTACGACTTGAATGTTATTCAACAATAAGTTAGGAAGGGGTACTTCTAGCCATCCTTCTCCTAATTTAGAGTAATCACTAGAACTTACAACTCTAGTGGTTCTCAATTCACCTAAATTAAGACGGGTACTTCTTGCCACCTGATCTTAAATTTAGACATGTTCGTTTACCTTTTTCGGTCCCAATATCTTTCTCTCAAAAACTCGCAATTCCTCTTCTTCTCTCTTAGGCACACATAGTGTCTCTGCCGTATACGTAAGCACTGATGGTCTTATTAACGTTTTATATATTTTTACCTTAGTCGTTTTTGACAAGTTTCTGTGCCCTAGCAATTGCTTGTTAGCATAATACGCCTTGTTACCCAACTGCATTATTCTCTTTATTTTTTGCTGTCTTTCGTTCTTATTCTTTACCTGTATTCCCAGATAACTGAAATCATCCACCTCCTCATACATATGGCCGTCAATTTGCAATCCGTCTCTTGTATTTTCTTTCGGACACTTCATGTATTTGGTCTTATCTCTGTTTATTAATAATCCTATAAGTCTTACGGTTTCTTCTATTTTTTTTTTGCAGGTTGCAGTTAATTTTCTTTCAGTTCTTGATATGACTACCACGTCATCTGCGTATACAACTACCTGCATCTCTTTATTTATTACTGTTCCCCTAGTTTCTATCCCTCTGGTTATTTTTTCGAGGATCAAATTGAACAATATTGTCGACATTGCGTCTCCCTGCCTCACCCCGCCATTCACCGTAAAGTCATTGGTTTCACCATTTGAAGTTCTTATGCAGGCCGTGGTTTCCTCCAGAATCATAATGTCAGTCTTATGAGTTTATTCAGAATATTAAATTCTTGCATGGTTTCTATTAGCTTATTTCTCTTTATCTTACCAAGCGCCTGTTCGAAATCAATAAACATCATGTGCATGCTTATGTTATATTCATAGCTTTTTTCTATTATCTGCTTTAACACATAATATATCACATCAACTGTCGATCTTCCTTCTGTGAATCCGGACTGATACTCTCCAAATATTTTTTGTAAAACCTTTCAATCTTTTATTTACCAACATTGACAGTACCTTATACGTAGAGTTCAGCAGAGTGATTCCTCTATTGGGAATTTACATTAACCATGCGCCACTACGCGTGCATAATATTAACTACTCCGTTTAGTATACCCAAAATTTTATACGTGTATTTGTTAATTAATTGTGTGTTAGAATTTGAATTTTACCACTATTACAACGCAGTCGACTAGCTATATTAGTACAATACGCATTAATAACTTATGTGCAATATCGTGCTATACTAATTAGAACAGCCATTATGACGCGACGTTAGCGCCCTCATCGGTGATGTAAATTCCCAATAGTGCTCGCACTTCTCTACATCTCCCATCTTCTTTATGGTCACTATTATGCCTTCTTTCCATTGTTTGGGCATTCTTACCTCTATCCAGACTTGTTTTATGATATTATGTATTCTCTCGTGTAACATTTCTCCTCCATGTTTGAGTAATTCCGCATTCAAACCATCTCTTCCCGGAGACTTTCTATTTTTGAGACTATTTTTTTATTATTTCTATTATATTATATATCTTCATAAGTTGGTTCATCTACTTGTTGCTTCTCTTCGTTAATTCCTTTATGTTGTTCACTTTCTTCTTCTTCCACAGTTAGCAAATTCTGAAAATGCTCTACTCATATTTGTTTTACTTTTCTATGTCGTCTTCTAATTTTCCTTCACTGTTCTTCATTCCTCTTGTTTTTATTTTGTGTCCTGCTTTTTGTTTCCTTAACTTTTCATAGAATTGACGATTGTTGTTTTGTTTATTAATTTTTTCAATTTCTTCCATAATTCCTTTTATCCATAAGTTCCTTTCTTTTGTATATTTTACCAGCTTCTTTTCTTATTTCTCTGTAGTTTTCTAAGTCTGCACTCCTTTTTGTTGCCAACCTTTTCATTCTTGTCTCTCTCTTAACGTTGCACAATTCTCTGCACTCGTCATCAAACCATTCTCTATCTGTCCTCTTCTCTGTGTAGCCTATTACTTGTTCTGCACTCTTTCTTAAATTGTCTGCGATGTTTTCATACTCTTGTTGCATGTTATTGCTTCTCTCTTTACTTGTTATTAGTTTTTTTTACCGCATCCTCGTAACTCTTTCTTATTTTGTCATTACAAAATGATACATCTTTTCTAGTTCAAAGATAAAATTAAACCTTATAAATTCTTTAAAAAATTTAAGTTTTTCTAGTGCAAGCAGAGGAATAATGTGTCCTAACCGACATTTATAGCCTGATGAACGATTACTCATAGTGGAAAAATACCAGCACATTAAATCATTACGAAAAGTTGCCAATATACATGGAATACTTCAGGAAGCTATAAGAAAAACTATCTAAAAGCATGGCACTGGTAAACCATTACAAGATTTATCGAGAACCGGACGTCCCAAAAACACTACAGACCACATTTATGGTGAAATTGTTAGAAAATTTATGCAAAATTCAAAATCAACAACACGAAATACGAGTATGTAAGAAAACGTAAGGCACATCGGAGTTAATGTTTCTAAAAATACTATAAGCAATAGATTACAAGATTCGAATCTCTTCAGTAGGGTAAGCAGAAAAACACGATTATTGCAAGATCATCACACAAAAGCAAGGTTAGAATTTGTATTAAAATTATATAAACAAATCAGCAGAGTTTTGGAAAAGGTCATATGGAGCGATGAATCGAAGTTTCAACTATTTGGGAATCATCGCAGAGTCTCAATCTTCGAGAAAGGGTAAGCAGTGAAAGAATCCGCGAAACTTGTAACATCCCCGTACAGAATGTGGTCAAATGGAACAGAGATAGGCGACGACGACGTTGCAGGGACCATGTTGAAAGAATGGGAGAAGAAAGACTTGCCAGAGTGGTGGAAACCCAAAGGCCGGAGACTAGGAGACTACCCGGTATACCACATAAGAGAAGGTACGAAAGTTGAACATCATCGTCATAGGATAGCAACCCCTAAAGAAGTACGAGAGTAGTATGGAAAAACAGGACATTGTCCTGTAATATGAAAAAAAAAGAAAAAGAAACCTTTTAAACCCACAACAATAATCTCATCCGCGGTGAGATAGGTCCCCTATGTGTGTGATAATACTTCAAACGCACAACACATATATAGGAGAGGTCGCCAATGTCCGGGGGACCGGATATGGCACAGGAAGAAGAAGAATGTACATCTCTGCCAAAATTCAGCTTGCCCGGATTTTTTATAAGCTTAAGCTAAATTTTTGCCTGCATTGCCTGGACTACAAAGTTTGAAATAGCAACCATAATAGCAGAACCACAATTTTAGAAAAATCTAACCACATTATATGGTAAAGGACATCCTAAGGATCATATTTACGTAAAAAATACACCACTAAATGTTTTTTTTGTCGGTACCCCATTGTTAAATAAAAATGGCATTGATCTTAGTGTAGCAGTAAAACAGTGACCCTTCAATAATATTGGTTAGTTAGACGGTAGTTCAAATCTGAATTTATCAGAATTTTACTCAACGTTGAGTGTACTGAATGAGCCATCGCTGGCAAAGATAATGTTGATTGCAAATAGCAAGTTGCCAGTTGTTGAAAAAGAAATTTAGTTTAATATCTACATCGTTGCGATATCGATCTAGCTTTATTATCAAAATTATTCTACCTTAATGGTTTTTTGACCTTAAATCAAATAACCTCCATATTGGAAATGTACAAATTAATTAATATTGTTAATACAAGGCCTTAGGCGCCTTAAAAATGATTAATTTTCAAAAAATGTTTTAGGTTTTATCGATGTAACTGGAAATTGGCGATATTTGTTTTGTTAAAAAAAAAACATTTAAAAAATAATACCTTTAAAACTTAATTTTAAATGGCCTTGTACATTTTTAATGAATAAAAATGTATATCTTGTTGATTAGTTATTATTTTGCCACACTCGTCTACTTCAGCGTCACCTAGTGGTTCAGTTTAGCTGATTAGGTTAAGCACACGGTAATTTAAGCAGTTGCCATTCCTCTCCTTCTAGTGGTGGGTTCATGTAACATATTTTTAACTTAATTTAATTAATTTAAATTAACTTAATTAACGTAACTTAATTTAATTTATTTTAATTTAAGAAACTATGTAGCGTTATAAACGTACATTCGCTTTTGGTAATAATATTATAACACCTTTTATTTCCAAGTACCCCATACATACCTTAAGGAATGTGAATTAACTCGATTTTGATAAGGGAGTGATAATTTAGCGCGACCTATAGATAGAGATTGCTATGCAAATTTTTGTAAATGGTGGGCAATAAATAATTCTAAATTAGAATAAAATTAATTTTTAACAACTTCACGATTATCGAAAACAAGTGGAAGAGATTCGATACTATCCAGTTTTTTGTGCTGTATCGAATAAAGCGAAATTTTCGGCAGAAGGAACCATTTTACGGATTTTGGGAAAATTGTCAGATTGTAGAGGTTGCCATTCGTGTTGGGTACACCTGTGCATTATATTTAAACTGTTTCAGCCAGTCAACCTTATACAGGTGGTATTACGTATTATGTTTTTGATCAACGTCGGGTTGCAAAACCAAATTATTTACCATCCTGGCAGTGGACATCGCCGAAGCTTATTACATCAATCTGTTAATTACCATCATTGAATATTGCGTTGTTTTTCTTTATTCACTCAGGGCGACAGTATCCTGCTACTAGTTTTTTATTCAATATTTGCTTTTGGTTGGGTGTACTTGTATAAGACATTTGCTTATTGTGTGCTTGCATTTGTAGATCCTGTGTTGTTTATCAATCATATCGAAACCTGGAAAAAAAAGATTTTCTAACGGAGCTCTGAAGGACATTTCCTGGATCTACGGATACCTCTTATCGAGTTTATTAAGTACGGTAACAGGGGTAAGTGACGCAATATAGTAACTGTTTATGCTCGTGCATCTAATTTATTTTGAAACAAAGGCCTTGAAATAGCCATCTTCTTGGTAACTCGGTTACCTGTAAGCTAGTAGTCGCGAGTATTACCGCTTCGATGATTCAATACCAAAAGCACACACGGCCTTCAGTTTGTGTGGCTTTCTCTGTTCGATTTAATCCGGAGGCCTTCAGCCCAGTATTTGTTTGGGACGTTTTGGTCCAGTTGACACTGTCAACTATCTGTTTGTTTTGTATTAAAGGTGGCCAAATATCTTTCGTATTTCCTGTGGCCCTAAATAAATCACCATCTTAAAGCTATAGTGTATTTTTTTAGGCCTGGCGCCCACAATAAAATTTTCATTTCCATTTGAAAGCACATTTCATAAAGAGAAACAACAAGGAACGCCTGAGTCAAGTGAAGAACCCACGAAACCCTGCTCCGGTACTGTAGTACGAAAAGTACAAAGCTTAGCTGCCGTTAAAACATCAGGAAAAAAGGGGTCCGTCAACTTGGCCCCTCCATTTTTGAATTTTTAATTTTTTTTAACGTCAATCGGAAGTGCTTGGGAAGTGCTGGCGAGTGCTGCAATTTATTTTGAAAGTGCTGGGTTAGTTTAATTTTTATTCGCGATTGAAATTTTGACGTTGACGAAGCGTCAACTTGGCCCCTCCATTTTTGAATTTTTAATTTTTTTTAACGCTAGTCGGAAGTGCTTGGGAAGTGCTGGCGAGTGCTGTAATTTATTTTGAAAGTGCTGGGTTAGTTTAATTTTTATTCGCGATTGAAATTTTGACGTTGACGAAGCGTCAACTTGGCCCCTCCATTTTTGAATTTTTAATTTTTTTTAACGCTAGTCGGAAGTGCTTAGGAAGTGCTGGCGAGTGCTGCAATTTATTTTGAAAGTGCTGGGTTAGTTTAATTTTTATTCGCGATTGAAATTTTAACGTTGACGAAGCGTCAACTTGGCCCCTCCATTTTTGAATTTTTAATTTTTTATAACGCCAATCGGAAGTGCTTGGGAAGTGCTGACGAATGCTGTAATTTATTTTGAAAGTGCTGGGTTAGTTTAATTTTTATTCGAAATTGAAATATTGACGTTGACGGAGCGTCAAGTTGGGGGTCTAGGACAAATGGACGCGGCCGAAAGGACGCGACCGAAAGAACGCGAGCGTTAGGACGCAGACCCAAAAGGACGCAGACCCAAAAGAACGCAGACCCAAAAGAACGCAGACCCAACAGGACGCGGGCCATAAAGACGCAGACCCAAAAAGACGCAGCCATATAGGCGCAGACCCGAAAGAACGCAGACCCAAAAGGACGCGGGCCATAAAGACGCAGACCCAAAAAGACGCGACCATATAGACGCAAAAAATTATTTTGACATTTTATACTGATTATATACCAATATTTTGAAAATGGTGATAGGGTTACTATCGAGTTGCACTACTTAAACAACGTGTCAACAACAAAAAGACAACAAAAAACAACAAAAAAGAACCACCTCTTTGCGGAAGATTTAACTTTAAGCGGAGATTTGTTTGTTTTTAATTAGTTTTCTAAAGAAATATCAAAAACTAACACTAACCTAACGGCAGATCCACCTCTTGGCGGCAGATCCACCTCTTTGCGGCATATTTAACTTTACGCGGAGATTTATTTGATTTTAATTAGTTTTCTAAAGAAATATCAAAAACTAACACTAACCTAACGGCAGATTAACCTCTTCGCGGCAGATCCACCTCTTTGCGGCATATTTAACTTTACGCGGAGATTTATTTGATTTTAATTAGTTTTCTAAATAAATATCAAAAACTAACACTATAACCTAACGGCAGATCCACCTCTTCGCGGCAGATTCACCTCTTTGCGGCAGATTTAACTTTACGCAGAGATTTGTTTGTTTTTAATTTAGTTTTATTATTATGGCCGCGTCTTTTTGGTTCTGCGCCTATATGGCCGCGTTTATTTGGGTCTGCGCCTATTAGGCCGCGTCCTTTTGGGTCTGCGTCTTTTTGGGTCTGCGTCTTTATGGCCCGCGTCCATTTGGGTTTACGTCCTTTTGGGCCTGCATCCTTTTGGGTCTGCGTCCTTTTGGGTCTGCGTCCTTTTGGGTCTGCGTCCTTTTGGGTCTGCGTCCAAACGCTTGCGTCCTTTTGGTCGCGGCCTTTCGGCCGCGTCCATTTGTCGGGCTCCGTCAAGTTGGACCCTGCATTTTCAAATTTTTTCAAAAATTAAATTTTTTTATGTCATTTAAAAGCATTATTCAAGTGCTGGCGAATTCTGTAAATCATTTAAAAATGCTACATGAGATACGCTCTTATTTTCAAACTATTCTTTACGAGTTTAAAGAGCTCCGAGCAAGATACAATGGAATTACATAATCAGACCATTGTTTTGTAGTGCCTCTGTATACTACTTACAGATGGCCTATTGTTTGAAGGAACTGATCTAAAATGGACCCGTGGATTTACTATCATCCTTTGTATTATAATAAAATGATAGACAAGTTTAAAGATAAAATTGAGGGTTGCGCTTTAAACCCTACTCACGAGTAAAAAATAAACATATTGGCGGTAACGTTTAGACAGAAAATTAGAAAAGTGCTAGGTATGCTTAAAAAGTGAAAGATGGAAATATTTTACGGCGGCATTACTTTAGTTTTGTTAAATTTGGTTAATCTGCATAAAGTATTATCCATGTGTAGATACAATGTAAATTTACGTTGGAATCAGAGGAGTCAAACAATATTGTTGAATCAGAGTCTTGTGAACATGATGATCATGAAGAATTACGTTCCAATAATTCTTTGTTCAAAGAGTGGGTTCAAAATATTTTGGAAGAATCGCAACAATTCATATCCTCTAATGGCGAGGTGGATAATTTAAAATATGTTCCGGAATTAATTTCTGAAATAATTCATTTGTCAAAGCTGTTACCTCTAATGACAGCTGCTATGGTTCCATATTTTCTTAACGCCGAAACTGTTGCTTCTAGTGCTCCAGTGGAAAGTAATTTTTAATGTTGTATTTAGGCCCTTCTGCCTAAATTTGGGATCTTATATTGGGGTGTAACTTTTAAATAATAGTCATTCAACAATTAACTAATCTATTTAAATAATATAATCAGGGTAAAATATTACATATATGGTTATTTAAATTAATTCTTACTCTACAATTATCATCATCCCTAGGACCCAGGAATATTGGCTGACTCGTACAATTGACATCTTATATTCTTTCTTGTTAATATCTTGATTCACAAACACGCGGCACTGTCAACCGACCCGCTTACTAGTCCGAAAGACGACTAACTCTCCTATCCTCATTTTGGATATTTAATAACTTTCGTCTGTCCCACATTTTCGTGGTATCTTTCCTGAGTCCTACTAATAACCGCTGACTTCGTAACTTCACAATGCTCGTGTATAATTTTGCAATATAATTTAGCAACTCGTAATTATAAAATTTACTCTACAGGGTGATATTTATATACTGGCCACTTTAATATACATAATTTAATTATCTATTTGTGACAATAATATAAAGAATAGGGCGTTTTCCGATAAGCAACTCCCTATTCGCGCAGATAACTTTATTACCCACCACATAAATTTTCTTGGGGGAACTATGAAATTAATTCATTCTAATACCACCGTGGAATTTAAAGAAGCGATTGATGAAGAAATTGGAAGAATCGATATTGATACCACCAGCGACGATGAAGTTGACAACGTAACTTGTAATAAAACGAATATTTTGAAGACGGAAGAAGAGGACGCCGTTGAAAATTGGAGAGGACAGGGCGTATTGAAACCTAAACGACCACGTAAATCCTATTTGGAAAGACAAACAGAATGGCAAAATGTGGATTTAAATGATAAAAGGAATTCCATCCCAATTGGTTTTCTTCGAAATGGCAATTCTTCACATTTGAAACCTATCAAAATTGGCAAAAGAAATTATCTAGTCACAAGCACTTGTGCATTCGATAGCTTAGTTCAAATTTTAACAACTTCGCTTTGTGACCAAGAAATGCTGGAAGACACCATAATTTTTGAACAAAATAATATCATCTACAAAATTATCGTGAAACTATCCACTGGTAGAATTGACAAAAGCGTCTATACACTGAGAACAAAAATATTATCAGCAATCTTTGAGGGCAAGAACGTATATAATTTAACAACAATTTCTGCTGTGTGTACAATGCGAGAATTACTTTCGAAACTGATGAACTTTCAATGCTTATCGTGGTCGAAAACTGAAAAATCAATTTGTTCGAATTGTAATGTATCTGAAAACTTTTCTACACCATGTATAACCGTTGCTGGACAGAATATTGTAGAAAAGTTAAATGCGTCAATTGAAGAGAAGTTATTATTTTGCAGAAACTGTAAGACGAAAACCCGGCGAAACGAAATTTTTTTAAACAATAATTATATATTCGTGGAATGGCTTGCGCAGTGGAGAAGATATGACAATTATGTTATCGAATATCCCTTCCACAATAACAGTAGCGAAAACAGAATACCATTTGGGAGGAACCATAGAAAATTTTAATTCAGGTAAAGCGGAAGTTTTATTGGATATGCGAAAAGATTGCATGGCAAATATATCGTATAACAATTTACAACAAAATGTTGACACACATTGTAATCCGGGGAAATCCATAGAATGTACGCTGATATTATATTTAGCTAGTTAAGAACAGATAACGAGTAGATCTGTAGGAATTTAATTTCTGTGTTTCTTTCGTTTTTTTTGTCGAAACATTTTAATAAATAATATTTTTTAGTTAGATAAAACTTTTTCGATTTTGTTTCTGATATTGACTTTAGCTACATTATATATAGTGTACGCACACACAAAATTAGATACCAACTTTAGGTAATCAAATTGTAAATCAATATTTTTAGAATAGCAATACACAGGGCGTTGCAAAAAAGATAAAATCAAATTCTCATTTAAGGTTTTTTTATTTTTGTGCGACTCACGGGTCCATTTTAGATCAGTTCCTTCAAACAATAGGCCATGTGTAAGTAGTATACAGAGGCACCACAAAACAAAGGTCTCATTATGTAATTTCAATATATCTTGCTCGGAGCTCTTTAAATTCGTAAATGTGTTACAACACGTTTAGCATCCACGACACCTTTCCAACAGGTAATAAAAAGTTGACTAGCTCAAAGTCGCGAAGGGGTGGGTTGGTGAAAGGAATAAAAGGGTCGTGTGACGGTACGTCGCAAAGCGTGCGTTTCCTATCGACGACCGGGCAATCCTCGATCGCGATTCTAAAAATTGTCAAAATCGGTGTGAATAATTTACACGGGGGGGGAGTTAAATCAAAATCGGTGGGGTTAATATACACGAGGGAGTTTAAATGGGCGCCACGCATACGAAGAAATGAATCTTTTTGAAGGGGACTGGTTATCACACTTTCCAAGCTGGTACGCGACAACTTGATGATCTTACGGCGAATTCTCACTCCGGAAAAGCCTCGCTCAATGACCTTACCTTTACAGGAGGCGAACTTTCCGTTGGTGAAAATAGCTAAATAAACATTAACACAATAACAATAAAACACAAAGTTGGGAAATAACAAAAATGTAATGAACAAAATAATATCAGGGGGGAGTTGACAAAATTTACACAAGATACTATCAAATTTACATGTATCGTATAAAAATAAATCTGTACAGTTGACGGAACCTTTCAGTGTGGTTCCCGTTGCGAAATTAATATTCGTAAAACGATTACTCTTACAAAAATACAAACTGTTAATTTGCAAAGTATGACCCAGAAAGTTCATACGTAAAAGGGGGGCGTATTGAATACCGCACTCCACCAAAAATAGTTACTTAAGTGCAACTCGATAACATCTAAAACTGTGACTCATAAAATTGATAATGAAAATTAATCAATATGATCGATCAATTTTTATGAACTTTAGTTGCAATGCTAAACTTAAAATCTTACGTTAAATTACTGGTTCAAATATGAACGCTCGAATGGCGTGCTAAAAGCTACGTTAATAATAGACACTAACATTAATTATTAACATAAAAGATGTACAAAATGGTTGCAATATCGTCTTCCAGGGTTGAACTGAACGTTCATAAACATAACTGGTGGCCAAGGTGACCATTTAACATCACAATCTTAAAAATATAAAAAGGTTTCTTACTTAATTTGGGTGGTTGGTGTCCGACCTCTAGGTAAAGTCGCTGGCGGGCCTCCAAGAGTGAGAATCGTCCTCGGAATGCAGAATGGAGCTGAATACGATGTCTCAAACCATACCAGAAAGTTGGTGCAATAACCAGCTTCCAAAACCTCTTCAAATCGGAAGGTGGTGAAATGACAGGGTGATTCACGCACTGTGTTTCGCGATAAAATAGGGGTCTCCGTACGAAATAATTCACTAGGGTAATTATCCGTGAAGTTACAATTAGTTAAAGCCGGCACTGTGTAAATAAGAAACGTCAATGTGGTGTTCGATAAGAAAAACTATTGGAATGCACACATGTGTTCGTAACGCAACACCTGTTTTATACCATACCGATAAAAGAAATGCTACGTAATTGCCTCCAAGCGGCAAGTATTGCGAGACTACGGCTCGATAATTCAATTGCAATAACTCGACGTTATTAAACGTGATAAACAAATGGTATAAAATGTTCGATAATTTATTTGCAATAACTCGATATTATTAACTGTTGTAAACAATTGACGGTATTAAATGTTCGATAAGTTATTTGGAATAACTTGATATCATTAAACGTTATAAACAATTGACGGTATTAAATGTTCGATAAGTTATTAAACGTTATAAACAATTGACGGTATTAAATGTTCGATAATTTATTAAACGTTATAAACAATTGACGGTATTAAATGTTCGATAATTTATTAAACGTTATAAACAATTGACGGTATTAAATGTTCGATAATTTATTAAACGTTATAAACAATTGACGGTATTAAATGTTCGATAATTTACCTGGAACTGACGCACAATAATTTTAGCACAACTGAATATTATTGATTTAAAAATCTCGAATGAATGCGAGATCTTGGTGTTTTAATTCCGCTTTGGAAGCGTTATTCACGAGAAGACGGTATCAGATTCTATTAAGATCACTCAGAATCTTTGGTGAATCTCCTCGAAAATGCAATCTGCAGTCCTTTTTATGCGTTTTCCCTTCCTAAAACTAGGATAATTCCCACTTAACGATTGATTTGGGCCCTTATAATTGGGTCCCATTAATTTGGAAAGGAGGGATATGCATTTTAATTGGACGTTCCTTGAAGTGTGAAAGCACGCTTTTGTCTTTCTTCCAAACGAAAGTGTGGGGATATATATCAGCACATGAGCCCAGAATAACAATTTTTTGCCTGTCTGGACTTGAGCAAAATAAGTTTTTGTCTAGTTTTTATTCGTCCTCGATAATTTTAATTCCCTATACCTTCCATGTTAACTGCCAGCACATGTGGCCGCTCGTCGGCACACGTTTCAGATAAGAGAACAACGGGCATTGTTTTACACGATTTGAAAGACCGCACGTGGGTTGATATTCAACATGAGTTCATAGATCGCATAAAAGTGTCACTCAGTCCTCTATAAAATTATAGCAAAGCATATGTATGGGTTGACGTTTGGTTTGCAATGCTATCGAATGGAGACTTTCTTGCTGACGATGCGAATTATTGATGGGTGCTACGTCAACTTTATTAAAACTATATTATCTACCGCATGGTTTATTAGACGTGTATAAAATTCTTTTGAGAATACTTTCTTTCCCATCAAATATTATAATTACTACTCGATCGTAAAACATAAATTTGTCCGTTAAGTTACCGCTTCAATCTTTTCGATATATCCACTGACCTAAAAATGTCTTCCCACGGAATATTTGACTTTAAATTTTTGCCGGATCTATTCGAAATTTTTGTTATAAGTATAATACCTCATAATAACAAGATTTTTAAAAAATGTGACCGATGCGCGCAGTCAGGTGACAAATGATAGTTTGAAAATAAGAGCGTATCTCATGTAGCACTTTTAAATGATTTACAGAATTCGCCAGCACTTGAAGAATGCTTTTAAATGACATAAAAAAATTGAATTTTTGACAAAATTTGAAAATGCAGGGTCCAACTTGACGCTCCGTCAACGTCAATATTTCAATTTCGAATAAAAATTAAACTAACCCAGCACTTTCAAAATAAATTACAGCATTCGTCAGCACTTCCCAAGCACTTCCGATTAGCGTTAAAAAAATTAAAAATTCAAAAATGGAGGGGCCAAGTTGACGTTTCGTCAACGTCAAAATTTCAATCGCGAATAAAAATTAAACTAATCCAGCACTTTCAAAATAAATTACAGCACGCCAGCACTTCCCAAGCACTTCCGATTAGCGTTAAAAAAATTAAAATTTCAAAAATGGAGGGGCCAAGTTGACGCTTCGTCAACGTCAAAATTACAATCGCGAATAAAAATTAAACTAACCCAGCACTTTCAATAGTTATTTATGTATCAAGGGCACAATCAATTGATTATAGCACCGAGGGTAATTTTAAGCCCGACGCGTTAGCGGAGGGCTTTAAATTGCCCGAGGGCTATAATCTGATTGTGCCCGTGGTGCATACAACGTTTTATTTCATTTTGGTACTTGAATAATCAAAATTGAAGAATGAAGTATTTTGGGAAAAAATATCATGTCATTTCGTTTGTGCTATGAATTTTTGGTGTGCCATGGTTCCTATGTAAATTGTTGATGTTGCTATAATGCTCGATTGTTTTATTGTAAACAAATTAACTTTTTATTTGAAAATGGATAAAACCGAACAAGATTATTCCAAAGAAATTTTGGACAAATTTGAGGTCGCTCAGAGTAGATTAATTCCCATAAAATCAAAGGATTTGTACGAGAAGGAGTATGAGAAGTTTTGTGAGTGGCGGTATGCAAAAAATGTCAACAGTTGCGATGAAAAACTCGTTATGGTGTATTTATTTGAAATGGTAAGAAAATGTTCAACCGCTTAATAATTGTATTTATTAACAATTTTCGTTTTCCTTAGTCAAAGCTTTATAAACCTTCATCTCTTTGGTGTATCTATTCAAAGATTAAGAAGATGGTGAAAGTTAAGGAAAGTGTTGATATATCGAAGTTTCTTTTACTTACGGAGTTCATGAAAAATAACTCTGTGGGTGATGAAGCTAAAAAATCATTGGTCCTGCAACGAGATCATATTCAGCAATTCATGTTAAATGCACCAGATATTACGTATTTGCTGTTTAAGGTATGACAGTTCTATCTAATTGTTTAGTTTTTCATAATGTACATCGCTGTTTGTAGGTTGTTACAGTTTTCGGTATGTATGGAGCTTGTCGACGAGAGGAGCTTCATGATTTACGTGTTCAGGATGTAACGCTTGAGGGAACTGTCTTGCTGGTGAAGATCCGTCAAACTAAAACTTACACGCCTAGACAATTTACGATTGTTCCGAACGATGGTCCCGTAGATTACCTTGCTTTGTACAACAAATATATTTCTTTGCGTCCTAAAAATTCCAAAATCAACAGTTTGTTTTTATCCTATCGCTGTGGAAAATGCAATTTGCAGCCAGTGGGGAAGAACACTTTAGGAAAAATACCTAGGATGATTGCGGAATTCTTAAAATTACCGGATGCAAATAAGTTCACTGGACATTGTTTCCGTAGAAGTGCTGCAACTATATTGGCTGAGAGTGGTGGTGACACAAGAATGTTAAAACAGTTGGGTGGATGGCGATCGGATAAGGTAGCCGAGTCTTACGTAGAAAATTCATTACAAAACAAAATCAAAATCGCTCAAAGCATCTCCAATGGAGCTTCGATAAACGTGTCTCAAGCATCGATAAGTATACCTCAAGAAAATGAAGGACATTTTAGCTTTGGAGGTGGTTCTCTTACCATATCAAATCCAAGCAATTGCGTTTTTAATTTTAATAAATAATTTGTAACCCTTGTAACCTTAAAATTTAATTAATAAAATTGAAGATTTCCACTATTTTGTTTTGATATTTTGTATTTATTTGAAATGGTAAGGAAATGTTCAAGCGCTTAATAATTATTTTATTTATTAACAATTTTCATTTAAGCAAAAGTAAGGGTGGCGTAGTGGGTGGAGGTTAAAATGGTAGATAACAATATGATGGGATGCTCTATTATGTGTATACCAAAAATCAGCTCTGTAGGCGTAACTTTGGCGAGAAACTTGGAGGGGCGAGAATTAATTTTTTTATTTAGCAATAACTCGAAAACGGCACTAGATATCGAAAATCTGAGCAAAAAATTCTCCCCCCCTCGCAAGCTACCCTCCTCGTGAATTGTCGGTAGGAAGGCATATGCAAAATTTCAGATCGATCGCGCAAAAAAACCGAGTCTGGACTAACTCTTTTGTTTAGATATTGTTGTCATTGCTTAGCAACTTTATAGGCCCTAGGGCTATAAAAGCCAAATTACGCCCCCATTTCCGTGCTAAAAAACAAGGTTATGATAACAAAATGAAATAAAATAAATTACAGCACGCCAGCACTTCCCAAGCACTTCCGATTAGCGTTAAAAAAATTAAAATTTCAAAAATGGAGGGGCCAAGTTGACGCTTCGTCAACGTCAAAATTTCAATCGCGAATAAAAATTAAACTAACCCATCACTTTCAAAATAAATTGCAGCACTCGCCAGCACTTTCCAAGCACTTCCTATTAGCGTTAAAAAAAAATTAAAAATTCAAAAATGGAGGGGCCAAGTTGACGCTTCGTCAACGTCAAAATTTCAATCGCGAATAAAAATTAAACTAACCCAGCACTTTCAAAATAAATTACAGCACTCGCCAGCACTTTCCAAGCACTTCCGATTAGCGTTAAAAAAATTAAAAATTCAAAAATGGAGGGGCCAAGTTGACGGACCCGGAAAAAAGAGGCACTCTGTCAAAGTTATAAAAAACTGCGATAACTAGTCCGGTTCACGCTAGATATTTAAGAATTCTTTTACGTAAGAATGAGAAATGCGTAAAAACTACTTCTTGCCAGGTTTCAAATGGTTTCAAGAAATATCGTTTACGGATCGTATCACACTCATGCGCAGATACAATCTCATTAAACATAAGCGGTGTAATGTAAAATTAACCAATATTTGCAAAGGTTAAGTTAAATTAAATTAAAGGAAGTATAGCACGAACGCCTATAGGGTGTTACATACATTATACTTTCTTATAGTAAATTAAATTAAAGTTACGTTAAATATTTCGCATGAACCCATGATCACAAAACATGGGCATTTGACGTTTGAGGTTATGTATTCCTTTTCGAAGTTCTTTCCAACAATGGTACCATAACCCGTCATTTTGATAGAGCAAATCTGTAAGTCGCTTCGTGGATAATTAAAATCTTTTGTATTCAATTCAAGACTGCGCGGCTCTGTAATCTGAGCAGCGCCAGAACTTAATTTTTCAAATTCAATGTCAGTTAACTCGATCGTCAAACGAGAGGTTAAGCACGCTGCTCTTGTAATATACGAATACTTCCCAACGCCAGAATTACGCTATGCTATGCTATTCATACAGCTTTCAGATGATTGCTTTTTACCTTGTAACAATTTAACAAAAATCCATCAGGTGATACGATCGTTAACAAAAGAATCAACACAAAACATGTTGTTTCCGGACTACGCCTGCAAAAAGGGAATTTTGTACGATTGCCGGTTGAAATATGTGACGAATTTTTATTCGTTCACGTAATACATCTATGGTTCACGTCAACCTTTCCACTGCCCGTTAGTTGTAGTTTAGCGTGAGACTAGACACTTCCAAAACTATTAGTTTTACTTTTAGCCGTTGAGAGTGGGAGTGATTTCCGTGGGGACTTTTAATTTTGTCTCTCGCGGGTTCGGACGTAGTTTTCGTGATAGCGTGCGTGGTGTGGAAGATCTTGTGAAATCGATTATCATCTTCCTAAATTTGCGATTTACCATCAGCATATCCTGGCGATCCATCGAACTGCAAGAAGTGCTACTAGAGAAGCCCAGAATCGTAGTAATAATTTTCCAGCTCCGAAAATTCTTATCACCATTTTACCACATTTTGTTCAGTTATCGGTCCTCTAACGCGCACGCTAGAGATCATTGGTATATTTGTCTGGCGGGATTGGTACCATTGTCGATCCCGTTGGTTGCATGGTCGGGATCTGATCTAACCTAGCGAGAGACTTGGCCGAAATTATTATTCAGAAGGCATTTTGTCCTAGTCAAGCTGTCCGTACTCGTTTATTTACTGTTTAACGTTTGCAACGTCGCTCCATCAAAAATTTTAACATTCGAAGTGTTGTTTACACGAGTTACTCGTACACGCCGTCGACTCCATTGGGGTTCCCGCTCATTCGTCTCGTGTGTTAAATTCAACATCATCCTACCTGTAGAAGTGTTCCAATATTTCAATTCAGCAAGGCACGTTGTCGCTCGAGAAGATCTTCTAAGGAAGCGTACCTGTCGCCCTGTCGGGGTGGCCTGCAGCCGTTCCGAGTGGCCGATTCAGTACTGTACTCTCGTAGACGTCTCAGCCGGTGGGTGTGGTTCGCTTTTTCCGTGGCCAGGGTAAGTGGATTTGCATTTACTGTAACTGAGATTTATTTGTGTCTTACGAGAATTGTATTCAATTCACATAGGGTGTGTGTGTAGTGCCACCCTAATTTTTTTGCTGCTTTCTCGAGGCGGTTTTTGTGGTTCGCCTACGACAGGCCTAGCGATACGCTCATTTTTTATTTTTTTGGTTGGTTCTCCTTCAGAGACCAACATTTCATTTGTATTTGTGCACAGCTCAATTTACTGTAACCTTTGTATCGAATTTGTTTTCACCGATTTATTGTGTGTGATTATACTGTCAATTTTTACTCCGTTTCTTTATTCCCTCATCGAGGGGGCATTTTATAAGCTTTCAGTATAAGGCTCGCAATAAGGATTCACGGCTCTCGCATACCGACGAGAACATCTAAAGCTAGCTTAATTAAGATCAGGGCTCCACGTTGAAAAGTGAGGTTATCGCTGCACGTGAGGGATTCATTCTCTTCTCATTGAGTACCCTCTCATTAGGGGTATAGAGGGAGGAAAAATCCAACAAATAATTAAAAAAAACTGTTTTTCCAATTACTTTTGGTCGGTACTGTATGTGTTTTGCTCTTATTTATGTTATTCGATGAGCTTAAATAAGAGGGAAACATATAATGTCATGGTTTATAATTAAACAATTAGAACTTCGCAATTATCAATTACATTGTAAGTTCATTGAGTTGGATATTTTAAAGGAATTAACTTTACCAAAAATTATAGTTTGCAAAACAAATTAACGTCGATGAACACAATTTAATAATCTTGTTATAAAAACAACAATTACTTATCTGGAAAATAACTTTATTTGTAAAGATGTTCCGAAAGGTTAAGAAGGAACAAAAAATGTAATACCAATTTATTAAATTATTGAAGCAGAAACGAAAGCTATAATAAATTTGTTTCGACGGTTTTACCACTTAACAAGCCATACTAAATATCAATAGTTATATTCTTAAACAATAAGGTATTCAGTATTCTAATTTAATATAAAACTGTTGCAACCTACGCTGCAGAGTATATTGCATTACTCTATAGCTCTGAATATTGATCTACCTCCACTTATAAAATAAGTACAACAAAGCTAAGTTTTATTATGTACAGAAAGGTTCTGAATACAAAGATCAATTAAATAAAATTAAGAAGTGACCTGAACAATCGTGGTTCCTACTACGTAGCATATGGCCCAAAACCACCTACGACGTCATACGTGCCTACCATGACGTTCTATGTGTGAATGAATGTATGAGAAATATAGAAGTAAAAATATCCTTATTAATAAAATACTGAAATTGCACTCTTCTCGTATTTACAAAAAGCTTATGAAAATATAATTAGTTCAGTACGATAATTTGGAATTTCAATTGGTATACATGGTATACATGGTTATTTGTTGTGTTGGCTTATCAGTTACGTATCTTGTAGAATCCAGTATGTTAAGATCAAGATGCATTTGTCCCAGCCAATAGAGGTGTCTTCTGGTGTGCCTCAGGGATCCCATTTGGGTCCCTTACTTTTTACTCTCTTTATTAACGACATTGGCAGTGCTCTGGGATTGGGTGTTCGTTATTTAATTTTTGCGGACGATCTAAAGATATTTTATGCGGTAGGATCAAGCGATGATTCAGTTGAGATTCAGAATGCTTTATGTGCGCTCTTGGTATGGTGCAATTATAATCAACTTTTTCTGAATGTTAGTAAGTGCTGCGTCATGAGGTTTTGTCGGAACAAGTCGCCTTTCTTTTATAGGTACGCGTTGGAGGGGGAGGCTCTTCGATCGGTTGACACAGTGTGTGATTTGGGGATAATTTTTGATGCTAGGTTGACCTTTAGGTGTCATATGGAACATATATCTTCCAAAGCAATGAGAATGCTGGGTTTCATAAATAGAAATACTATAAATTTTAAAAGTATTAATACCCTTAAGATCTTGTACATGACCCTGGTTAGATCCCTTTTGGAGTACTCTTCTCCGATTTGGTCTCCTTTCTATGCTGTTGACTCTGATCTTATTGAGAGAATTCAGAGCAAGTTTTTGTATTTGGTTGCATATAGACTCCATTTGGAGAGCGATCTTGTAGGCGTAAAAAGGTTTGTGAGAGATTTATTGTGTTTGTCAACCCTGCACGATCGAAGGGTTGTGGCCGATTTGACCTGCTTATTTAATATAGTGAATAGCAAATATAATTGCTCGGAGCTCCTCCAGCTGATTAATTTTCGGGTTCCGCGGTGTGGTGTTAGGATTGGTGGCTTGTTTTACGTCGACTTGGCTTCGACCAACTATAGCTACAACGCTCCCATTAATAGAATCCAGAGATTGGGCAATATTCACTTGAGCGGGGTTGACGTCGACCTGTTTAGTTCATCATTGCGTGGGTATAAGAGGCTTTTAAAGTTACGTTTGGATGGTAGCCAATAGGATGGGTCCAATGTATTTGCATTTTTATTTTTATTTTGTGTATTCGTTAAACATGTACGCTTTATTGTGAATGTAAATGTTTGAGTACTCTGCGATAATGATAATATTAATGATTATGATAATAATTGTAAAAGGGCTGTAGCCCGTGTTTGATAAATAAATAAATAAATAAATTTTTGTTTAGAGTTATGAATGATTCTCATGCGATTAATTATTAATTATATAATTATTATTCATCATATCGCATAATACCTTTGTCCGTATATTATTTATTTATATGTACGTACATGTATATAAGGTCATGATGATATCTAAAAAATTTCAATTGAAAAAGTGTCTTTTTTAAGTTTACTTTCGATATGCATGACCGTTGGTCCTTTAAGAAGCGAAGTTGGTATTTCATCCACATTGTGTCATGAGAATTATATGTATACGAACTTACGATCATTGTTAGTTAGTAGTAATAAGGTTATAATATTTAGTACACTTTGTGAAAAGAATGTTGTTTCTTAGTTTCAGATAATGCAGAAATCCATGTGGGATTAGGACCAAGATGTAAATCTTGAACTGGATAAAATTACAATCTATAATTTGCTTCAAACGATAGGAATTTGAATATGTCTCATAGTTCTTATTACATAAGTAGAGAAATAATAAGTTCAAGTTGAAGAAATAGATAGCATGAACCTGAAATATCACTTCTTCTTTAAGTGCCGTGCCTGATTTCAGACGTAGGCTACCTCTCGCCTATGAATGTGTTGTGCGTTTGAAGTATTATCACACACATAGGGGACCTACTGCTTAACGCGGGCTCCGAACCGCGGGAAGTGTATACACTTCATCTCCAGAGAGGCTGTACTAGGCAGATTACACCTCGGTGGTTTGCCATTGCCCTGCGAGGGGAGACGGCCAGAATAAAGTTTTACTGAGCCCGGAGTTGAACCAGGTATTTAGCATTAGCAGCAACGCACTTAACCGCTAAGCTGGCGACCGTATATCACTGGCATCCGAAATATTACTATATACGTTATATAATCGTATATATTTATAGCGGATCATTTCTACAGCTGGCGCCGTCTGTCCGTCCCTAGTTTTCATTCTCCTCTGTCCAGACAAAGTTCCTCCTCCATACCTCTTGCTGACATTGCCTCATCGATTCCTTTTCTCCAGCTTAGTCGTGGTCACCGTTTTTCTTTTTTCAGTAGGTATTCATATAAGCATCTTCTTTAGCTATCGCTCTTCAGGCATTTTGTTGACATGCCCAAACCATACTGTTGCTTACGTTCAATTTTCACTACAATATTTGATCGCACCTCCATAGTTATTCGGATTTCGTCATTTCTTATTCTGTCGAGTCTTGATTTGCCAGTGCTTCTTCGCCAGAACTCCATCTCCATTGCTCTAAGTTTTTGTTTATTTCTTGCGATTATATTCCACACTTCTGCTCCATAGGTTAATGTGCTTCCTATTATAGATTTGTATATAATTTTCCGTGAGGGGAAGTCTGTAACCTCCATCGGGCGCGTCCCCAGGTGGCGGATAGGGGAAAGCCTCCCAGATATGGGTGGTAGGAGGGAAATCAAATACCTCCCGCGGACCAACAGATCGGTAAGATGAGTACCGTTAACTGGAGAAGATACCTCATCTAGGGTACCGACCCCAAACTCAAAGGATGGAAAGTGGCAGCTGACTTTTCACTACCGACCACAGGCAGAAGACATGCGTCTAAAGGGCTGTGATTCGGAAAGCAAACGGCGAAATGGCAACCATGAAAACGGCGTTTGTACAGCGGTGTAGAAGGCAACGGAAACTACTACACTACGATTTCCCAGGAAAAATCATGATAATGGCTGTAAAACTAAAAAACTGCCACGAGTACAGGCGTCCCTTCAATGGGACAGGGGTGCGAAGAATATCCCGAGCAGCCAAAGTCAGGTTAGAAGACAACAGTGTTCGAGTTGGAACCTGGAATGTTAGGAGTATGTATGAATCTGGAAAAATTCACAACACCATAAGAGAAATGACAAGACTCAAATTGTCCATACTCGTAATTACTGAAATGAGATGGCCAGACGCCGGTAAACTTACTATCGATAATCACGTGGTATACTATGCAGGAGAAGATGGCTCGCGACACCGAAATGGAGTTGCTTTGATTGTAACAAAAGAGATAGATCGGGCAGTGTTGAATTGGGTGCCTGTTTCAGATAGAATAATTATTATGATAGAAGTTAAATCCTCGCCAGCAAATCCTTGTGCAGGTCTATGCACCGACTTCTGCGAGTGACGAAATCGAGATAGAAAGGTTCTATACTGATATTACCAATTTATTACGGAAAATTAAGAAAAATAACATTACCATGTTGATTGGTGATCTTAATGCTAAGATTGGAGCTGACAGGGATGGGGATAGTGTTGGAAAACACGGACTGGAGGTTAGGAATGATAGAGGAGATAGGTTTCTACAATTCTGTGTAGAACATAAATTAATAATTATGAATACCTTTTTTAAACTTCCGAAACGACGATTGTACACATGGAAATCTCCGGCCGATTCGAAAAATAACTGTATACGCAACCAAATAGAGACTATATAACTATAAATAACAGACCAAAATTTTTTTACCTTGGGCACGTTATGAGACCTACAGCATACTGATTCTTATCATCCAGGGAAAAATACAAGGTAGAAGAAGTCCGGGTAGAAGGAGAATATCGTGGCTTAAAAACTTGAGACAGTGGTTTGAGAAGACAACGATTCAACTTTTTAGATCTGCAGTTGATAAAGTTGTGATAGCCAACATGATTGCCAACGTCCGATAACGGATACGGTACTCGAAGAAGAAGAAGATATAATTTTCTTTGTACATTTCCTTAAATTTATCGCACAGTATACCATTCAAAGTTCCTATAACATGCCTTTCCCTACTTATTCTTTTTTCGATTTCTTTACCACTGCTACCCGTCTTGTCAAATATTACTCTCAAATATGTACGTATGTACTCGTATATATTGTCATTCAAAACAACCCTTAAATTTCCCAACGTTTACGCGCCATAAATGTCATCATACCAATGCGGGTGAAATAAGAAAATTAACCCTTTTCACGCCCCACGTTGGCAGACCATTAAATGTCGTGCAAAACAACCCTTAAATTGCCCCACGTTTACGCGCCATAAAATGTCGTGATCTAGAGCCTCTAAATTTGACTAAGCACTTTTAAAATGCCTAAAGTTGGACTAATAATTTTTTTATATATCCCTAGATTGATTTAGCTCATAAATTTATGATACTTATGCTTTAAATTTGAAATAAGAATTACTTTTGTAGAATAATACCAACAACCTATTTGCTCCGGTCCTAGCTCAGCTCCGTAAAACAACATAAGTGCAAAACTCAGAAATGTTCATACAAATAACTCACCCAATTGCTCAAATGGTTCCTTATCAATAGCTGCGGATCTCTGTTAAATTCCTCACTTTTATGTGACAAATAAAATATTGTTGCATTGAAAGATTCTATATTCAATTTAGTAAATTCCAAAATTACCCTGGTACCGGTCAAAATTACAAAATAAATGTTGTACAAAATTTTCTCCTGGGAAAATTCCCTTACAAAATAATAAAATTGTTGAATTAGTTGCAGCTTCCTCTTCTTTAACTCTTTTGGTTGTGTTAATGTAATACCAACATTGATATGAAATGTTCTTGTTAAATTCGCGTTAATTTTCTTGATTAAGTGTTTTTTTATTAAATAAAAAGTAATGAAATTTTGTTTAAATTGTTAATGGTAGTTGCTATCAGTGCCCGTAAGTTAGATGCAACGCCGTAAAGTTCAAAAATGTTTTTTAAAAAAAAGTTCAAATAATAATGTTTAAAATACCTTATCGCTTTTAAAACTCGTTCACCTGATGTTTTACTATCATAACTCATGCTCAGCATCTGCGCAAGATCAAGGATTGACAATCCATCCAAAATTTCCTTCTTCGGTGTCTCGAGTCTTGTACACTTCAATTGCTCACATCGACCAAAATTCTCAACATTCCTCTGGGTTATCACCTCCAATTAAACGAAGTGCTACTATTTAAAATAGCCAACTGATAAATTTACTAGCGACTTGTCTTTAAAGATGCCAATTTCATCTACTTCACTAAAACAATGCATTCAAAAAAAAGGATATCAATTAAAGCAGCAAGGTATCTCAAACGTGAGTGTTGCCTTTGCATTCCACCCACGAAGTCTTGTAACAAAATTTGCGGTCAAATATTTCATAACCTCCAATTATAAGGATCCAAAATCAATATTGGTTAAAATTTAACTGTTACTGAACTTCATCGGTTGAGCGCCGAAGGCAAACTAAATTTCCAAGTCTTGCAGGTTAAATTGGCGAAATTTTGTGTCTGATGTACAGCTTCTAAATCTTAATTATATCCAAATTTTCCAAATTTCACGTTATTAAATTTATCAAACGTCCGAAGGTAAGTTTTTATTTAATTTTAGAGTTTTTAAATTACTTTAAAATGTTTTATGTTTCAGAATTCACTGGTTTTGTTGAAATATTGTGTCGAGACTTGAGTCACTTCCATTTACATAACACAACACACCGAATTATGGTCTTTATCACTAGATTACACAAACCAAGACCCTTAATACATTAAAATGACTCTGTGAAAAATTCCAGAAAGAATACAATATCTCACAACATACAAAATTTGTTATTTTTACAATAATCCACCTTTCTAGAACCCATACAATTTTAGGTTAAAGATAATAAAACCTTCTTATTAAAATTTTTAATTTTCATTGCAACAGCATTGTTTCCTTTGAATCTGATATGACAGATTCCTTCATGAGATCAAGTAGTGAGCCTAAAATACATTTTTCAGAGTTCCACAGCTTTATCCGGTTTCCTAGCACTAATCGTGTGAAAGTGAAATTTACCATAGTTAAGTTATTCCCACTAAAATCCCTGCATCCTGCTACCAAATCATGTTAACATGGTGATATTGAATTACTGAGCTCAGCCACCCAAATACAAAACGCTTGCTTGCATAAAATACAAATTCTATCGCATGAGAGAGAAACCCTTTTAGAGACAAAAGAAAGAAGAGTGAAGCTTTTCACTTACATGAAATTTTTAAGAGGCCAGCAAAATACGACAATATATATGCTTTAGTGCCTTTCATGACCTCATCTTCCATTACCAAATCTTGCATCTCTTCGGTTCCCACGCTCAACCACTCTGATTTTTTCATGTTTATATTCAGACCGACTTTCCGGTATTGCTTTTTGAGATTTCGCACCATATAGCTGAGAGCAATTTTGTCATTTCCGATCACTACTTGATCATCAGCAAAGTAGAGGGTGAACAGCGTATCGTCATTTATTTGCATGCCCATATTCTTAAATTGTTCTTGCCACTTTCCAAGTCATCATCATCATTACGGCACTCCATTCCTTGACACAATATCTCCACGTCGCTGGACGTTTTTCAATCCTTCTTTAGGGTGGATTAGTCCCTATTTTTCTTCTCTTAAGGCCAGTTGTTCAGTTTCAGGTTACCTTTTTACACGGGTTATTTTCTATAGAAATGATTGTTTTAAGAATTGTATCCATGGAAATTAATTTGGGTTAAAAGATAACCTGATACTGAACAACTGGGCGTAAGTCTCTCAATATGCTCTTCGCATCGGTGTCTATCCATTGCAATTTCGTTCCATTTTCTGATCTAATTATTCTTGGGTCATTGTATATCTCTTACTCCCATCTCATTCTTGGCACTACATCATTGCAAATCTAATTGCTATATCTTCTTGCGCTCTCAGTACGTGCCCGAACCAACCCAATCTCATGGCTTTAATGTATTTCACAATGCTTCGCTCTTCCAGTTTAATTCTATTTCCTCATTTGTATTTCTTCTATATTGTTCTTCGCTAGTATTGGTTAGAATTTATTATTTATTTAATTTGTTTCTATCGAAAACTCGCGGTTTCTTCTCGTTCTTCGTCAGGCACATTATCTCCATTCCATATATATTATTATCACTATGGGTCTAATCAGGGTCTTGTAGTATATTTTTATCTTTGTCTTTTTTGTATTTGTTTACTCATTGTTAGTTTTTTGTTACAGTAGAACGCTCTATTTCCAGCCATTATTCTCTCTTTAATTACTTCTTCTCTCTCATTTGTGTTGTTAATTTGCATACATCTTAACTTGCAACCTTGTATCTAAAGGTTTTTACTTCTTCAAAGTATAATCTTGTATTATAATTTCATTCATTGCTTTATTTCTTCCTCTATAGCATCTCATAAATTTAGTCTTTTTGATTGGGAGTCGTCGTCGTCGCCGTCATTGGAAGCATAGACACCTACTCAGAAGTGTTGGCCATTGTATGCTGATAATACGTAAATTCGTCGGAAGTCCACTCCAGCTCACATTTCAAAGAAAGTTTTAAGATTTGGTGACTTCCAATTTGGAATTGACCAAATTAACCCAGTCTCACACCGCTGGGGCACCATCCTCCTTATTATCGCAAACAGCTTTTCGCAAGATCCACTAAAATATGCTCATGACCCACATTTTGGGAATCGGTGGATTACAGGATTACAAATGAACGTGTTTATTCAGTTGCAGCCATTTCAGGGGCTATTAAAGGATAATATTATATTAACCGATATTAACCTATAATAAATTATACACCCACCGTTAATATACATCTGCTAAATATGGTATATGGTCATATCTAGTTGATTTTATTATTAAAGAAATTAGTTCAAAAACCTACTTCATTCAAAATTATTTTATTGATAATAAAACATTAAGACCAAATTGCATCACCCCAGGTTACATTAATAACAGATTAATTTCTACGGGAATCATTATTTCATTTTGTATATATGGAAATAAACCACAATTAGCATTAAATATAGTTAACATAGATGTCTGTGTAACCATTCTAAAGGTTTATTTTCATGAATAAAATTTTTGATATAGGTAATTGTAGAATTCAATAGTTGAATGAACAATTTAAACCAAGTAAACGAAAACTTTGGGACAAGTGCAGCTATATTTGGTGGATCAACTTCCGAGCCACGATACCACGAAAACTGTGGGACAAGTGCAGCTATATTTGGTGGATCAACTTCCGAGCCACATAAGAAGCAAATAATATTTTTCACGAAAATTGCTAACACCACAGAAAATAATGCTATATCTGGAAAAATTTTAATTTAGGGTTTAAATAAATGGCACACCCCATCTAGTACATGTAAATCACATATCGCTATGGTAGTTCAATACTGTAACAAGTAGAAAAGTAAAAACATACATTTTTAAAGTTTAGAATAGCGATGTAAATTATTTAAAGGAAATTTAATCAGTTAAAATCGTAAAATTAGTTTATTAAGTTATTTTATTTTGTTATGTCGCAGTATTACACTGCTAAAAGTAGATATAAAGAATCAAAAACAACAATAATTAGAAAAATTCATTTTTTTCACTTGTTGCAGTATTGAACTACCACAGCGATATGTCAATTGATTTAATTTCTAGGCGAAATTTTACAAAGACATTCTAATACAAAATGCATGCACAAAATTGACTTCCCATCGACACAGATTTTTGATAAATAAATAACTGTCAAATTGGAAATCACCACAGAGTAACAACATAATTTAAAATTTGAGACACGTGAAAATTTTCTTTCGTTCTATTAATCCACTGTTTGGACTTTTTCCGAACAAAAAGCAATAACAAATTATACCCTTGATAAAAATTTTTTCTCCTATAAGTATTTAAACCTATAGTATATCACAGTCAGTGGCGGCTCGTGAGAAATATGTTTGACTGTTCTGCATTATAAAAAAGGGAAGGTATCAGTAAAATGCTAATCTCAAAAAATAAACTTACTTATTGCACGTTTTTAAGCATTAATGGCGTGCTTGATTGTGGCAAACTTAACTTATCAATAACTTTTTCGTTGAAATTCAATATTCCCGAGATAAATTTTTTTACTATTGACAATATCGAAAGACACAAACGGAAAACAAAACAATGCGTTTTTACGATTAAAGCCACAAATCCATTTGGTCCGTAAATAAATATTCGTATTAAATTGTCTTTTATACATTTTACCTCGACTTGTATATACCGGCAATTTCTTATCACTAATTGTTCTTGATAACTAAATTTAAAAATCACATTCATTTTTAAAAACGACCTTCTTCGTAAGAGATTTTAAAAACGACTAAATAAAATGCCTTAGTTAGCTTATCACGTCATAATAATTCTGCATATTTGTTATTTTAAAAATAGAACTTATACTTTGTAATTTAAATAACCCTTTTTGTGTTCGGTTTGAAATAAAACAAACGACGCAAACATTTTTGTAACAATAAGTTTTATTTGAGCGCACAAAAAGTTTTGTAATTATTGTTAACTAATTTTCGAAAAAATCCTATTTTTACGGGTTATTATGAGAGAAGCTGAGTTAATAAATAATATGAGTAATGTTCCATTTCGTAATGTGAATGCAGAAAAAACCTAAGTCCAAATTTCTTGATCTACATTTTATTACATAAAATTATAGTTTGAGAATTGTTTTACAATGCAGAAAAATCTCAAGTCCAAAATTATTATAAAATTTTATTAGGATTAGGAATATTAGTAAATTCATAAGCATTCATTTTATCTAGTAGGTATAAAGGACATTATATCCATAATTTCAATTAAAGTTTATAATACAAGATCTTTCTTTAAAATATAATTGCATGAAATACTAGTCCGGTTATATACTTGTATAAATATGTAATGTAAATCTAGCGCTGATCTAACTGCAACTAGCTGCATCTGGGTGCAGAACGACTGTACATTCGATGCGTGTACGTATCACGAGCTTTAAGAATTATTATTGTATAAAAATACATAAATTTTAATTTTATGTATTCATAATTTTATTCAAAGTTGCAAAATCCGTCAAAAAATAATTTAACTAGTGTTTTGCTATAAATATGTGCAATAAACTTGGTGTAATTAAAAGTTTTTAAACAATTTATTGCTTATGCCCTAATTTCACTGCAATTTGTTTAACAATTGATGAACTAATATTAAAATTAGTTTTTCTTTTCAAAATTCGAATTCTATACTACCTAGAAACAAAATCATAAAAATTATACCACGTAAAACTATACCAATTGCTATAGCATTGTAGTCTGCGTTTCATTACAGCTCGGCTGCGCACAAGTGTATAGCGTTCTAGTTAGACAAACATTTTGATAGCGGACTGGACGTGTATTTATTATTACACTATTTATGTGACTAGCTGTTAAATTATAACTGATATGCTAGCGAAAATAAGAAACACGCTTTCAAAGCAAAGCTGATAATGCACCATTCTTTATAATAATTTAAATCTGATTAAGGTTATAATTATATAATTAATTATGCAAGTATTGGTATTTTTATTGTAATTTTTGGTGGTTCTGCAGCTCTGCAGCTCCTATGGTAGAACCGCCACTGATCACAGTGTACATATTATGTACCAATAGTCATAACATATTACGTGAGTCATATCTCATGAGGCAGTAGGTATTACGATACGATACCGTTGTAGGTGTTACGATACTGGAAAAGTTTCCGGAATCGAGTAGTTCTAGTGGTATCAATTGTTTAGAACTGTCATTGTACGTAAAATTTCAAATTTTTAATTTATAATTCAATTGACAGTTCGTACTGAAGTAGACAAGTTTTGTTTACACAGCAGTTTAAAGAACGTAATAATGTAACAGAATTCTGTTACAGCCGCTGGTACTCTGACCACCTCTACCTTTACCAGAGGGGGAAGAGGGCCAACGGTAGGTGACGAAAGTTATTTTGTTTGTTTGGGGGTACGTTAAAGCCCCATAGTTAATTTAATCTGGTTTTGCCCGGATGAACCGAACAAATATTTAAATTCAATTATTAAATGTACAATACTTCATTCAAAAAAATTTGCTCAAGAAGTAAATCAAGAATCCGTGCATTAAATTAAGAATCTTGAAAAATTCTTGATTCTAAGAACTTACTTCTTATTTTTTACATTTTGGTATTAAATCAAGAACGCTATTCTTATTCTTGCAGTACTTTATTAATTTAAGCTTAATTTTGGAAACAAGAATGACGTTCTTAAATCAAAGAATACAAGCTAACACGTTAATGATATCACTTTTGTTACTTTTTCGTTCAAAAACATAAATTATAATGCAATTTTAAGCATTTTTATCTTCGCTATCGTAATACAAAAATTGTCCTCTACATGAAAAGGCATATTTATAAAAAATATTTTACACACGTTTTATTTTATTTTGTTTTTTAAGGGTATTCGTTATTCTGCTCATTTTTAGGCACAAAAATTTTATAATAGTTGACGTTATTATAATTCATAATTATATAATATACATTATTGCAAATTTATATTTTAGCTGCGAAAATCGCATGGCATGGTAACCAATTCTCGACTTTAAGGTTTGGACAAATGCCGTAAGCTTTATTCGCTGTACACTGGGCCAACTCCCTTTTTTGCTAAATTTTCTTCCTAAATAACAATAATTTACATTATGTTCATTATGTACATTATAAATCAGTGTTAAATTAAAATAAATAAAACATTTTCTGAAATGTTTCTCAGATCAATTTTATATTATGAATTATTTAAAATAAATGCATGTTGCAGAAAAGGGAGAAACACGTGTCATATATACTTTTTTACAAGCATTATAATTTATTACATTAACCAGTATTTATTTAAAATAATTTATAACCACGTGTAATTTTTATTTAAATTAAGACAAATAAATAACTGTTATTAATTAATAAAAACAAAAAAAATACAAGCATTATAATTTATTACATTGAATTGAATTGATGGCAAAAGTTTTTAATTAAATTTGAAAATTTTTTAACTGCTTAATTTTAAAGAAATCTTTAGTTTTTGATAGATGTTGCTATTTTTAAACACTAAACTTTGTAGGCTCTTGCACGAATATTTTAAAAATTTTGCTGAGCCACATCGCTTGAATTAATGTCAAAATTTTTAATTAAATTTGAAAAATTTTTAACTGCTATTATTTGCGCGCTTGTTTATAATGCTTGATTGTAAATTTTTTTTTAATTTTTGATAAATGTTGCTATTTTTAAACACTAAACTTTGTAGGCTCTCCACGTGTAATTTGAAAATTTTGCGAGTCACTCGCTTGAAATTAATGTCAAAATTTTTAATTAAATTTGAAAATTTTTTAACTGCTTAATTTTAAAGAAATCTTTAGTTTTTGATGGGTGTTGCTATTTTTAAATACTAAACATTGTAGGCTCTTGCACGAATATTTTGAAAATTTTGCCGAATCAGTCGCTTGAAATTAATGTCAAAATTTTTAATTAAATTTGAAAAATTTTTAACTGCTATTATTTGCGCGCTTGTTTATAATGCTTGATTGTGAAATTTTTTTTAATTTTTGATAAATGTTGCTATTTTTAAACACTAAACTTTGTAGGCTCTCCACGTGTAATTTGAAAATTTTGCGAGTCACTCGCAAAATGTATCTTATAGATACATGTATGATTTGTACGATACTCCATTGCAATCAAGTAAATTAAATATTTATTATGTATGCCACGAAGGTATTATACATGAAAATTTTATTCTGTCCCAAATAGAATGCAAATGTGTTGCTATTGAGCATAAAAAAGGTTATGCAGTTTTTCCAATTCTTCATCAAAGACGTTAACGTGAATACCGAGAATGTAAAATTGTAAAATAAAAATGTAAAATAAAAAATGTAAAATACGTTATTTAATTTTGTCATTTTAATATTATTGTAGCCCGCCTGTGCTAGCTAGTCTTTTATAATTTAAAATTCGAATTAGAAAATAGGATTTTTATAACTATTTAAAATGACAATAGTCAAGCACGTCCTGATAGCACAGATGTTACAGCGTTAGACTCAATACCTGTGGGTCCTAGGTTCAAATCCCGGTGGAGCCGTAAAAAAATCTAAGTATATATAATTAATATTTCAACTTAATCAGGATTTTACAGATATGCAAAAACAACACATCGAATCGAGCTGGTAGAAAAAGTAATTAGTACGTGTATAAATAAATTTAATATTTAGAATTTAATCAGGAATTTATAGATATGCAAAAAACAACAGGACGCAATATGATGAATACCAAAATTACAGAAGTGATAATAGATAAATTGTCAAGTAAAATAATTGAAATAATAATAATAATTTTTATTATTTTTTTTAATTGTTTTAAGACTGGTCATTCTAAAATTAATAACTTCTTAAATCTTGGAACCAGAATGTGTTCGCTTTGAAATAAACCTCGGGTGTGATTAGCATAAATTAAGAATGGGCATGTTTAAATAGAGGATGCCTGCTTAAGTATTAGGGTTTCTACAACCCTAATTAACAATAAGCTTGCCATTCTTAAATTATTCTCGATTCAAAGTACCCGGCATGATTGGGTCAATTTCCAGAACGTTTGTTCTTGATTTAAAGTTCGTTATTCTAGCTGGTAAGAATGGATTTTTTTGAGTGTTGACGCCTACAACTTAGACCGCCACTACGGCATGTCAGTAATCACTGCCTTGATGAAAATTACAATAAAAGAAATCAAGCTAGTAAAAATATAACGTTGGCAACAAGGTTGTTTACAAACACGCGAACGAGCAAGTACATAAAATATTTTCGGTCCGGCAAAATTCAATTTTTTAGAGTTATTTAATCGAAATTTAATATTATAAACCTTACTAAAAAGATGGTTAGTCGTTATAACCAAGTGAGAAAAGATCAAATTTAATTTATCGAACGATAATGAAAATCAAAGTCGATAGCCATAGGAATGTTTACCCGTCATTTTTGGTGTGTGCAAATCGATCAAGTCATATTTAAACTGCATCGATCGTTTCGGCTAAGGCCGAAATCGTAGATTCAAGTAAAACAAATAGTCGTCCGAGTTTTGGGGTGGATTGTTCCGAAGAGAAAATTTACCTTGGGGAGATTATTTGGTTGAAGACCCGATTCGAGGTTGTACATACGAGGGACCGGTTATCCCACCATTATCGATTATTACCTTATTAAGGATGTGTGTGACCATCAAAAAACTATCCGAACAAAATGTTTATAGAAGCCAACAAAACGTGGTGATATCAAAAATATCTTATTTATGTTCATTTAAATTTGTAATACAAATTATCTTCAATAATTTATTTGCATTCAATAGAATTTGCGAGGCAGGTTCGCCCAGCCTTCACCTCATATAAGTCGTGCCTTTTTCGATTATTTTTAGATCCACACCACCAGGAGGATTAATCATTTTCAGTTTCATTCCGACGTCCGATCGATCGTACGAAAGAGGGAAAACAACATTCATCCGCATGTAAGTAATCGGAAGAGATCCATTACTTGTTATTTGAGGTTGAACAGACGATTTTGTAAATCATTCATTTATTTAATATTGCAAATTTCCGATAAACATAAATACCAGGGGCAAATAACCATCTTTGCATTCGAAAGTCAGATTCGTGGCATCAATAAATTTTATTTAACCACCACGAGTCAAAGTTGATATCATTCATGGAGTCCAACATCAATAAATTTAGCCCATTTATAAATCAAGAAATTTATCATTGAGATAAATAGTCGTTGGTTGATTTTCTATTTTTAATTCGATAATTGTTCCAGTTTATTTATTTATGTCCTATATTATTTTGTTCACCGTTAATTTCTATAATTATTTTAATTTGAAATGTCAGGGCTAATGTCAGATGTCAAAATAATCATTGTTTGCTTTAAAAATATTTGTTACCATTTCAAATAATTTCCATTTATAATAAAATATTTAATTTGCTTATTAAACGAGAATTTTTGCCCAAATATTTGTATCATTATGCCTTTTAAGTGTATACTCGAATAAATATTACCAATTTTGAAATTTGATGAGAGAAGCAAGTATTGGGATTTATTTTCAATGTTTTGTTATCCCATCTGGCGCCCGGCTTGCTACATAAGGTAAGGAGAAAGTTCGACGAAATTTAACGATCCCACGAAGGTTCAAAAATAACAACCTGAACCTCCCAGCTCTTCGACACATGATTGAACACTATGATCTAGCCGTTGTGACTCGGTAGTGCACTACTGATGAAACGGTGCTTCCAGTCACAACTGCCTCTTTTATGCTCGTCGATGTAATTAACGAAGCGGCTTAGCTTTGTACGTTTAGTACTAAGTACTCGAGAGCTGGGTAGCGATGAAGTCGCTTTCGTGGATTCTTTATTGGGTTCTTCTTTGCGTAGTAATATTCTCCGGTAGGGCGCCAGCATCGAATTAAGAACTTTCAGATGATCTTAGTTATCCTTATCGATACAAAATAAACCAAAGTAGAAAATAAAAAGACTGGCTCGTTTTTGAACACACACTTTTAATATAAATTAATTTGGGGTTAATCGTAAATAACATATGAGAATTCTTGTTTACACAGATAATATGAATAGTGAATGTTTGTATTAAAAAATAAAAATTGATAATGATTTACAAATAAAATTGAACACAAATACATATACTTAAATACACAGAGCGGATCAATAGATGTCGCTTGGTTGTAGTTGAAATGTCGAACGGAGAGAACCTTCGCACTTGGTTTGTCGTGTCTACGAACTTAATTGCCTTATCAAATGCTTGCGACAAAAAAATCGCACTAAAACTACCAAAAAAGCAGGAAGTACTAACTACGTCTACTGAGGGTAGAATAATGCAAGCAGGTGATAAAATGTTAGCTACAAGCTTGGTATTTTTTGTTAAACAATAATCATATAGTAAATAGTGTTTATAACTACTTACGGTTTCCCTTGAAATTATTACTGGATAGTATACGATCAGATCTGATGGTCGTTTATCACTCCTGGTCAAAATCGTCAGGATTTTGAATGGCAAAGCTTGATCTAAAATATAGTTAAAACACGATATACGATATTGTAATAACATAAAAAAGCGTAGCAATTAAATTGAATATTTGAATTATTTAAATAAGCAATTAAATTCGATTTTTGTCACCAATTTTGTGTTTTGTTCCTCGTGTTGTATTTGAAATATCGATTGTCTTTACACACATGAAACTTAAGAAAGGTTGGCAGATGTTTAGCAAAGCGGCGATGCTCGCTGACCCAAAATGGTGGAGATTTGTTCGTGGATGGAATGAAACGAACAGATGTGTTGGTGGGTTTTCGAGTTTTCTTCTTATTGGAAGTTTTACACTTCTCCAGATTTGTCCAATGATATTAGGATCAATATTATAAAAGAATAGTTCACCTCGATAGATTGGCTGCGATGTTTTGCGATATTTTCCGGATTTAGGAGAATGGAGTCGCTCGATTCTGCACATGTGTTTTGACAAATTTTCGATGGTCGTAATAAAAATCGGTTTTCGAGATCATATATTGATCTTAGCTATTCTAAAAAATAACACTTCACTCGTATTGACTTTACTAGTCATTAACTCGATAAACTGGTCGATATTATTAAATCGAATAATATTAAAATTAATATTTTTGTGGAGCTTAAATTTTTACGTATCGCCGTTACTACAATCGGTTTGCAAGAGAGTGATTTTTAATCGAATGCGTTCGATGCAACCTTGAATGTTAGCGGTTAGCGACCTACTCTACCGACATTTTATTAAAAGATCATTGATTATGTACGTAAGAAAGATGTGTTTTAATCAATGGTTTATAACGAGTTATTAATAAGTGTTGCTAATTTAGAATAATAATAGTAGCAAATAATAGTAAACCATAATAATAAAAAATAAAATTAGCTTTGTTATGCAAAGCTGGTCGAAAAATCATACATAATTAGAAATTTGTAACATAATTATTTATTAAAAATTCATAAACCCTAAAATTAAAATAAAGTTCTCACAGTGAGACCAGGGTAACAGAATTCTGTTACACCGTCACGTACAGAACATCTACGGTCAAGAAAAGCGGCACTAGAAGTCGCAATAGTTAATTGTGGCTATAATTGTGCAAAGAAATAGAACTTTCATGTGAAAATTTTCGTGCCATGATTTTTTACGATTTTAAATGTGGTCTAAAGCCGAAACAATCCATCGATCGGCTTGTTTCGGCTTTCGGAAATGCACCACTCTCAGTGACGAATTTCGGGCAGGTCTTCCAGCATCGTTTGTTATTGCCATTAATGTTAATTCTGCATGTGAAATGATTGACCGAGATCGGCATGTGACAAACCAAGAGTTTCAAGCATCCTTAGGCATTCACATGAAAGCATTACAGACGATTTTGCATGATAATTTAGACGTACGGAAGCTTTGCAGTCGTTGGATCCCATACAATTTGACAGAAGCTCAAAACCAAAGTCGTGTCAAATGGTGCAAACAAATGCTCAACAAATTCAACCGAGGTCTTTCAAATTTGGGCTACAATATCGTTACTTGTGATGAAACTTGGATTTATTCATATGAGCCCGAAAATAAACAGCAGTCCACCGTTTGGGTATTTCAAAATGACCCTAAACCGATAAAAGTTGTTCGTTCACGTAGTGCTGCAAAGCAAATGATCGCTTGTTTCTTTACTGTTACTGCACATGTTGCAACCATAGCTTTAGAAGATCGAAAAACCGTGAATGTTGATTGGTATACTATAATTTGTTTTCTGGAAGTCATTGAGAAAATAAGAAGAAACAATCAAAATCGGCGAATTATTCTGCATTGTGACAATGCAAGCTCTCACACAGCGCATCAAACTGTTGACTTCTTATCCAGTAAAAATGTTGAATTAATGACTCATAATCTCATTACCTAACGACTTCTTTTTTTTTCCCAAAAAATATGAAAAAAATGCGCGGTGGCAGCTTCAGAGTGGAAAATATGTTTTGTAAATTGATTCCGACGTATGCGAAAGTGTATTAATATCAAAGGCGAATATTTTTAAAAGCAATAAAGTAATTTTATATGTGTTTTATCATATCGTTTACAGAAACATTGTTATACACACAGTATAACAAACAAGTTTTGCAGATAAGTACATCCGGATTGGACATCAATGCCTTAGTCATGTTATTGTATAGATTTATAAAAATCTTAAGTACTCATTATATTTTTCCGAATCACCTTGATGTGAATTTTAATTGTCGTGTTATAAGTGGAATAATGTAATCTATTGACTTTTATACTACGATAATATAATACGTATAAACCAAAAATTATAGGGCGTCCAAGTTTTCTTTTGATTCGATAGTAACGCATAATAAAAGTAGAAATATATATTGTGTTTTTTTAGGACAACGAAGCTATTTAAAAATAAAACCCTGAGGTTTTCCGAGATTTTATATCTAATTCCATTCAAAATATCTTCCACTCTTATTCGTCCATCAATTAATTTTTATAGTTTTTTCCTTCTATCAAATATTCATCCATAAATTTCAATCAAACGAACTTTTTCTAAGTGTTAAATTTATTTTATCAAAATCAAAAATCATCAAAATTACGAGTCTTTGCGCGACCCACGTCTATCTCGTTGCATCGCCTTAGCGCGAGTCCTCATCCTTCTTCGTTCTTGCGCATTTCCCATTCCAAAATCCTTGCATTTCACATCAATATTTACAAAAGTTATTCTATTGAATAATATTGAGAAAAGTTAAAAGTTAGAAAAGTTTTTTATAATAAATTATATTTATAAAATGCACTATTCTCATAAATTAAAATATAACTTTATCGGTTAGTGTTTCGGCAAACTTTTGTAACAAACGTAATTTTGAAATTACGTAAAGAATTTTTTTAGTGCGAACCATACATGCAGCTTTTTTTCCAGGACAGAATAATGTCCAAAATAAAAGAAAACTGCACTAATACAATAAAATTAAATAAGGAATAGTGGAAAAATTACTCTAACTCCAGGAACTCGAATTGAGGGAGGTTCTCGGGATATTGGAGCAGCCAAAAAGAAACAATCGCTTAAATGGTCAACTAGTTTCGACTACTTTCTAGTCATCATCAGGACTGGAAAGAGACGAATATTTATTGCAAAGTTACATTACAACTATCTATACAAAATTTCAAAGACATGTTACCTAAACAGTACATCCTACCTCTTAAACAGTTGTAAAAAGTTTCTCTAAATGGCACATAATAATATGTGGACAAAGTACGTACAAAGACAGAGTCAAAATGTAAAACACACGTCAAGTATAATAAAACCAGAATCGTTCAATACGACAATAAAACATGTGGTGAAGTATTTTTAGTACCCACCAGGCAAGTTGTACATAACAAAACAAAATAAAAATTAATACTATAAAATGTTAGTTTGTAATTTGAAACCCAAAGACCCTTAAAAAATTCAAATTTACAAAATATTCTGAAAACAATTATTGTTAAAAAATTCTTATTAATTCTTAAAAAATTCAAATTTACAAAATATTCTGAAAACAATTATTGTAAACAAGAACATATCCAGGCAACTAGTATAGCAGTTGAGGACTGGGCTGGACCATTGACGATTGCAGCCGTGTACTGCCCACCAAAACACGCAATCAAAGCGGCACAGTTTGAACATTTTTACGACACATTGGGACACCGGTTCCTTGCAGGAGGCGATTACAATGCTAAGCACACTCAATGGGGATCAAGGCTCATAACTCCCAAAGGTAGAGAATTGTACAAAATCATGCAATCTAAAAACATGCACCACCTCTCTACTGGTGAACCAACTTACTGGCCAACTGATAGGAGAAAGATACCAGACGTAATCGATTTTTGTGTAACCAGAGGAATCCCTACAAATGGTGCCAAGGCTGAATCTTGTCTCGATCTCTCATCGGATCACTCACCAGTAATCGTCACGTTTAGCTCAAAAATAATATCGAGAGCAAAAGCACCCACACTGACGCCAAAGCTCACAGATTGGGAAGGCTTCAGGAGTGGTGTTGAAGAACAATTAACACTGAATGTCCCACTGAAAACTGACCTCGATATAGAAATATGCTCAGAATACTTAACGAATATCATTCAACACTCAGCCTGGAATTTAACCCCGGACACACAAAACAGCTCAGAAGAAAATGACTGTCCAACAGTAATAAAACAAAAAATATACGAAAAACGGAAATTGAGAAAACGGTGGCAAACTTCCAGATCACCCCACGATAAAACAAAGCTCAATAAAGCTGTTAAAGAACTCAAAGGGATCCTGAACGATTATAAAAACGAAAATATTCAGAACTACCTGGAAAATCTTACGGCTACCAGCGCCACGGATTACTCTCTATGGAAAGCCACGAAAAAGCTTACAGGGCCGCAAACTACAATTCCCCCTATACGTACTGAAGACGGAACGTGGGCAAGAAGTGATGCACAAAAAGCAGAAGTGTTTGCAGAGCATCTGGTTAGAGTCTTTAAACCCTTTGAATCCCAAGAACCTATCGAGGAAGAAATTTATCTAAGGAATGCATTGGAAGCCCCAGGACAGCTAGAATTGCCCATTAAAAATTTTAAAAGTACAGAGATAAAATCCATCATTAAAAGTCTCAATCCCAGGAAAGCTCCGGGCTTTGATCTCATCACAGGAAAAATACTGAAGGAACTCCCGGAAGTCGGTATAAGATATATTACGCAATTGTTTAATGCTATCTTATAAACTAAGCACTACCCAAGTCAATGGAAGGTACCCGAAATCATAGTGATGCCTAAACCAGGAAAGCCAGTGGAGGATCCAAAATCATACCGCCCAATAAGCCTATTGCCAATCTTGTCCAAACTCTTTGAAAAGCTACTATTAAGAAGAATTAAACCAATCCTAGAAGAACATCATGTAATTCCCAATCACACTTTGGATTTAGACAAGAACACACAACAGTGGAACAGGTGCATCGAATAACAACAAAAATTAGTAAGGCACTTGAAGAAAAAAAATTCTGCACAGCGGCCTTCTTAGACATAAGTCAAGCTTTTGACAAAGTCTGGCATATGGGACTACTGTTTAAATTAAGAAGAGTCCTTCCTGATAATATATACTTAATATTGAAGTCTTACTTGCAAGACAGGTATTTCCGGGTGAAGTTTCAAGAGGCTTACACATCTCTTAAGCCAATAGAGTCTGGAGTACCTCAGGGAAGCGTACTGGGGCCGGTACTGTACCTATTATATACGTCAGATCTACCAATAACAAACTTCTGCATGACTGCTACGTTCGCTGACGATACAGCGATATTGGCGACGCACACCGACCCAAAAAAGGCGTCTGAGATATTACAACATAACCTTGAGAGAATCCAAAAATGGCTGAAGAAGTGGCGGATTAGAGTCAATGAGACCAAGTCGGTCCAAGTGACCTTCACAATGCGCAGAGGAGACTGTCCGCCAGTGAAGCTTAATAACCTGGATATGCCTCAGGCTGACGAAGCAAAATACCTGGGAATGCACCTTGATCGACGCCTAACATGGAAGAAGCATATTTTCAAGAAGAGAAAACAATTGGGCCTGAAACTTCGAAATCTGTACTGGATCATCGGCAAAAATCTCAACTAACCGTGGAAAATAAGTTGCTTTTGTACAAATCTGTGATTAAACCAGTTTGGACGTATGGTGTACAACTGTGGGGATCTGCGTCTAACTCCAATATAGAGATCCTGGAGCGTTTCCAATCAAAGATGCTGCGACTAATAGTGAATGCCCCGTGGTATGTGCCCAATGAATTAATTCGCCGAGATCTGAAAGTGCTTAGTGTCAAAGAGGAAGTCAAAAACTATAGTGCTAAATATGGATTACGACTAAGTACTCACCCAAACCAACTTGTAAAAAATCTATTCGAAAATCCCACCGTACGTAGACTCAAAAGGTACACTCAAATAGACCTAACTACTAGATTTAAATAGTACAACAGTGAACCCAATTGTTAGTAGTATTCGATTTGATTTATTGAATAATTTGTAATAGGAGATCTGGTAATGATCAGACTCCTACATGTCATGTACTTATATTTGTCACGAAAAATTACTAAATACTGTAAGGTAGATTGTAATAATATATTGGGAGTTAAAACAAATATACAAATTTTTCGTATTATTGTTATTGAAAATAGTAGATTAAAATTGGGGTCCCGAAAACATACTGCACCTAGGGGTCCCAAGTTGTATAAATGCGCCACTGTGTAAAAATAATATTGTGAAATATGAAATTTAAGGAAGTTCACACTTATACATTGGAACTTCTAATAAACAAAATTAATCTATTCCAAAATGATTCAAATAATGAATAATTCCAATATTTTGATTAAAAATGAAGATCTTGCGATATAAACAATGTAAAATTTTAGGAAATGCGATAAATACTTATATCATGTTTATCGATGACTAAACAACTATTAGAAATGATAAAAATGTATATTGTGATTGCAAAATTACAGTTGAAGAATAGGCCATTATAATCTACCAAGTAGTATTGCAAGTAGGTATTATTATGTTTCAACAAAAAAATATTATAACAAATATCAACGGTCAGGGCCGTATTCAGAATCAGTGATAAAAAATATCTTAATCTATCAATGGGATAGTGAGGTATTTTGGGTAAATTAAAACCAGCTTTTTATAGACCTGCGTATATTTATAAGATTTCCATTTTCTTCTTTTTTAAGATCCACGAGTAGAGAAAAATAATCCTTACATAGCAACAAAACAATCAAAGTCAGAGAGTGTTCAACTACCAACAAAATCGTCTCAATAAAATTATTTTAACATGTTAAAAATCGTCAAAACATAATATTTTCTCTACACAATTATGTAGAACAAGAAGAAAATTGATTTGTATGATTTTTATTAAATAAAAAATAATATTGATTTTTTAACATTAAAATATTCTTGATCATAATCACACTATTAATAAATAATAATTTCTAGATATATTTTTCAATTATTGTTTTCCGGCGTGATCTGCATACCGATCAGTTGCGTTTCAGTATGCTCAACCAAAACAAAATCGGCTTGGTATTTGTCAATAGGGACAGAGAGCCACAGTTCGAATAAAATATTTGTTAAACGGTTTTACTTATAGGAAATAATCAAGATCAAATAATGAAGCAATTATTACTTTCAAGTAGTGTTGTTAAATCCCCCTGAGTACGGAGGAACCTTGGATCCCCAAGTGTTGGCAAATCGAATTGCATATCAATCGAAATCCATATTAATCGAGTTCCAACCAATTCACGCACTAGATGGCTAAGGACGGACAGTAGGCCGCCCGTGCCAGGTTGTTTAATATGAAAATCTTGGCTATGTAGACATTGCTGAACTTTGTCCATTCAAATCTAAGACCACAAATTATTTTTCGGTAAAATCAATTAGAGGGTTTGTTAAGGATTTATTTTTAACGCCCGGCATTTGTTTAATTATAACTATAGTTCGCAATTTTTGAAAAATTTTATACTGACGTGAGCACTGAACTAAATTCATTGGAAAGCATTTAAAACCTTCGGCCATATCTTAAACTACAAAGCACATTATTAACAGGTATATTTGATTTGCGTTTTAGATGCAACGCAGGTTGCATACTATTAAGTCAATATAATCATAACTATGACAATTTCGTTCATAATAATTCAACCAATAGGATGTTAGAATCTCATCAATTTGAACCAATCATAATCTACTTCCTTTGACAATACAGACCACGGTGGTGTATTGTCGCGGCAATACGACCACCGTGGTCTGTATTGTCAAGTAACGATGGAAACTACGTAAACGCATACTATAAATTATTTGTTGTCAGAAAAAATTGAAATTTTATTTACGAAATTGTCAAACGAATTCCACACGATACTATAAAATTGTCGGTTAATTTTTAAACCATGGAATCTTCGTGTTTGTCGCCCTTAAAATCACCATTCGTGCTAAAGCACTCATGATGATTTTAAGGGCGACAAACACTCAGTTCCAGTTTCAAAAATTATTGCCGACAATTTGATAGTCTCTTGTGGTATTATATATGATAATAATACAATTTTTATTAAATTTTTGGAAAATAATAAAAATTTAAACTTTAAAAATAAAATAGTAAAATTAAATATGAAAATATTTTTTATTTCATCATAAGCTTTCAGCAGTGTATACTGCTATCATCAGGTGTTTTATTAACTATTTTATTTTTAAAGCTAAATTTATAATTAATTTTCAATGGTTAAAAAGTCATATATTTATAAAAATTACGGCGTACGGCTGAGTGGCTAACGTGTTAACTTCTCATGCCGAGATTCACGGGTTCAAATCCTGTGAAGGGACAGTGTAATTAAAATCGTCAGAAGAACTAAAATTCTTAAATTCCCAATTTTTTTTTAATTTGCAAGGTTCTCTACAAGAAGAGAAGAAACTGATCCTGATGATGGTATTGCTTCACTAGTATGTATCTGACGAGATCAAACTTCATCGGAAGTAAGATCGAAACCATGCTCATACATTAAGGCAAATGCGATCCATTTTGGCGGCCTGTTCCGCGTTCACGCACTATGCTGAATGAATTTTCCTTACATTGCTTCACGCTTAAGTTTTGTTTGTATATGCAGGGATAGTAGATATTATGTATCTAAAATATATCTCTCCAACCAGAATGCCTATTATATGAACTTATGTACGTGTTTAGATATATTATCAAACAGCAAACACATGGTTCATTTTCGTTGAATAAATTTAAATTTATTTAACTTTGAATTTTATACATTTTTACTTTCCCCATACGTATTAACGTATTACTATGAGGAGGTCGGATCTTACCCCGTCGATAGCAATTCTTTTTATCTTTTAACGAATAACGGAATTTCCGTTGTTTTAAATATTGAAACATTAAATAAATTAACTCCTGCCTCGTCTAAACCCTTTTTCACTTGCATAAGACCTCTTGCCTGCAGTGTAGATTCAGGGGAAATTTCCTCTTTTACTTAACTTGTGAACTCAATAAATCGAGAATACAAAAACTTTCAAATAATGATCCGAAATTCAAAGATGTAATATTTTTAATCAAGAAATTCATTAATAAACACATAAACTAAATTTAACAATGTTTTTATTATTTCTACCCCAACTTAATATTTAAATAAATTTTCTCATAATCGTTGCACTTTTTGAATATTACCGCGCGTTGCATATGCAATTTAATAGTTTTAGTAATGTTAAGTTTACTCACAGTTGGTTTCGTTTGGTAGTACAAATAGTTTCGTCGACTCGAACTAATAATCTCCGTTATCCACTCGTGACTTTGATTTGTTTGATTCCAAGTGCCTTTTGCTCCAATTTTGCTGGATGCAATAATCTTCCTCAACAATTTTCACTTTTTACACTAATATTTTCTGGTAAGTAAAATTTTTCTTTTACTTTTCATAACCTGCACGTGTACAACGTGACTAGACACTATTTACTTTTTCGATTCCTCAAATTTTTGCAATTTATGCAAAATTTTAATTATTCTAGCGGGAGTCCAAATTAGCACCACTGCCCGCTTCTCACACTCTGGAGGAACACTAAATAACCACTTAAAGTCGGGAGCCCAAAATTGGCACGACTACCCGCTTTTCACCTTTTGGAAGGAACTCCTTTGTTTTTATTATTTTTCCTTGGTTACGAAAAATTCCACTACCTTTACCGAGATGTAGATTTCATATTAGTGCAACGTTATTCCGTATTATTACTAACACTTTAAAATTAACAAAATAACAATTTTAAATTTCTTACAACTAAAATTTTATTTAACAATTTAATAGGATCAAATTTGGTTTCGTTTACATTTTTGGTTATTCAAACTTTTGTATTCTTTGTAACTTGTTTTTTATATCAGTATTTCACCTCACCGATTTGAATCAAATTTGATTTATTTACTCTTTTGGATTCGAAATCTTATGCAAGTTTGTGTTTCTTACGAGTCAACAATTCAATGAATTGCCATTGACGTCCCAATCTCAGTGAATCACCGCAGTATGTATAGGGAAAGTATTGTCATCGGGTCAAAATCGAAAATTGAAATTTTGGTATTAAATGATTCGTTATGATGCCCTGATAACATTTTCATCAATTTTTTATTGATGTCCGTCTGTATGTGTGTATGTGTAACTCTGTGCGAAAAAATTAGTATCAATCGCACAGCTTAAACCGCTAAACACAATGTCATGAAATTTGGTATGCACGTATATCACGGCTAAACTTAGAGGCCAGATAAAAATGGTAAAAATCCGTTCAAAATTAGGGAAATGGTGAACGAAATGAAAAAAAGTACGGTGTTTATTACTTTTGGACCACCATTTACCATACTAAACCGGATGCTTTTTTTAATTGTACCCTCTCCCTTTGCACTCGCACACACATTAAACGACATAGAGAGAAAAGAAAGCACGTCAAAGTTAATATCGGATAATTTTAAAAATTTATAAATTTTGACAGGTCGTTTGATGGATTTTGATTTTAGCACTTTTTTGAAGCTATGCTTCTTATCGCACGGGTATTGCACGGGCAGTTAACTGAAAAAAATTGTTCGTCACACAAATTGTTAACGCAAATTCGTCACACAAATTGTTAACGCAAATTCGTCACAAAAAATTCGACCATCGCAAGGGCAGTTAACTTCCCTTCAAACACCATAACTCCGGAACCGAGAGGGCTAGGACCCTGGGAGTGGTGGCTATGAATGGGGGGCAGGTGGCAACCGCCCCCGACGCCCCGCCGCGCCGCCTCAAACCGGTCTTTAGGGAAAATAGTTTTTTGACAAAACTAAAATTAAAAAATTTCCCAACCCCCCATTTCGTGGGTCGGCAAAAAACGTCGAATAATATTTAAAAATTTTTCAAAAAATTTTTTTTAAATGTATTTTTGAACTTTTTTATATAATTAACCAGGATATTATTATAATTTTTTTGGGTGTGAAAAAATAGTATTAATCGCACAATATTGTGTTTTTATTATATTATTCATTTGTTTTACCGAAAAATAATTTGTGGCGCTAGAACTGAATGGGGAAAGTTATGCAATGTTCACATAGCCAATTTTTTCTTAGATAATAATAATTATTTTCATTATCTAAAGTGAATCCCAAAAGATCTTTTAAGTAAAAATTTGAAAGCATTGGACAAAAATAAAAATAAAGATTAAACTCATTGGAAGTACTAAAATTCCTAACTTGCCGCAAACTTTCTTTGTTAAATTTTCGCGGTTAGAATCAATTCTTTACTGTAGAAGATGTTAAGACAGAGCTCGAAACCTACATAGTAGTAGTTAACCAACTGAAGAATAACTGATTGATAATTAACTAAATAAAGGTGAACTAACTGACGGATAACTTGTGACAAATATTTGCATTGTCACTAAACTTTGACGGACCCTGTATATAACTAAGTATTCGACGCAACCGCATCGCGAGTGACGAGGAAAAGCGCACGCAGTTTAGTTCTATTCTTGAATTGAAGCTAGAAGGTTCGGTTTTGTGACGATCATTTTTGTTGCCTTTAAAACCTTAGTTTTCATGGCCTTAATTACTCATTACCAGTGAGGATCGTGGATTTAGCTCATCCGAGAATCGTATATTCGTACGTAATCGTACATAAATTTACGGATTGAACACAGCAGCTGGGGACTCAAACTCGATTTGTTGGGTTCATACATATGGTCGAGTTTTATATGCGGACGAGTTCATTATTTATTTAGTTTTAACGGAAATGCACAGGTCAATTTTGTGATAGTCGTGCGCCATTGCAAGTAAACAGATTCGACAACGTTTGTTGTTGTAAATATCCATTTTTTTATATGCGTTCAGTCATATTGGAACGCCTTAATTCAATTATTTGGAACAATAATTATGTTTTGTGCCGAGTTTCCTGGAAGTGGAAAGCAACCAGCGTTCGACAGGTTTTTGCTCACGTCCTGTGGTCTCAATTCAACATCCCAGTTCGTCATCAATTCGGCTGCTGGAGACGATCTTCAGAATTTACCAGTGCCAGTGCTTTTTTTCTTTCGTTGCACTACCTTACGTCAGGTGAAGGAAATTTTCCTGTCACCAACAATATTGTAAGGCTTCTCAGATCTGGTAAGTCCCAATTATTCTTTTTCATCTTGGCGTATTTTGTCATATATAGTAATTTTAATTACGCTTACTACTGTTTTGTAGTAACCGCACTATACTGTACAGTTTTGAAGGAGGATTCCGTTTGCAGCTGATGTTGGTTGCATTCAAATTGTTTGATAACTGCTTGAAATTTTCAGACTGTGTTGCTTGTAATAATAGTTTTGTTTGGTGGTGTAGCTACACCACATATATTTTTAATAGGCGATTCAAGATAAGCGATACGCCACCAACGGTCGCCGGTTGAACTAATTCCACAGACATGGTTTAGTTTGTTTACATTGTTTTCAATGCGAATACATACATGTTTTAATAAAATTTTTGTGATTTAGTGGAAGTAATAGTTTTTCAGTGTTGATGTTAAAATCATCGTATAATCATAAACTTATTAAACACCTTTGAGGTTGGTACAATCTCTCTTTCTAGTTATAACCTATATAAAAGGACATTATTTTGTATTTCTAGGTTATCACAAGTTTCTTAAGTTTTCTATGAAGTGAAAGAAAACAATTCATCTGACGAGGCATTTATATGTGACAATGAAGAAGAACTTGAAAATTTTCAAAATGAAATTCGAAATCCAGATGAAATACAAACAGCCGAGAGTTTACTACAGTTACTCAATTTGAAACCCGAGATGCTACCGAACAATGCTGGATTGAGAACTTTCCGAGACTTTGAGGTGCAGGTTAATATGCCAGAAGTTAAAACAGTGTGCGATTTAATAACAACAGATCAAACTTTAAACAGTTTTACTGGCCTGAATAGTTTAAAATTTTTGGAAGTGTTAGTGCAAGGTGTCGAAAAGATATATACAAATAAGAGAACACATCGGTTGGGAATAAAAGAGCGAGTTGTTTTAGTTTTGTGCAAGTTGAAAACAAATTTAACGTATTCAACGATATCGGTTTTATTTAGTTTATCTGCAGAACTCTGTTCAAATTATATTTTCGAAATGTTGTCGATATTAAGTCAAGTTTTAAAGTTGGTCATTAGATTTCCGCCTGCGGAAGAAATTAAGGAATACATGCCAATCTGTTTTCGAGATTTCCAAAATGTACGAGTAGTTTTAGATTGCACTGAAATTTTTGTACAAACACCTAAATGTTTATGTTGCCGGGTGAGGTTCTATTCGCACTACAAATTAACTACAGAAAATAACTTAGATTATTAAGTTTAAATAAATAAATTAACTAGATATATTATTATTTAATAATGTTTTTATCACACAAATTATGAAACATGTTTTCCATAAAAATTTTTTTAATTATAAATAGCATTTCTTTTGCAAATTCATAATTATAATCCACTTCAATAGTAAAAAAACTTTTGTCATATGATGCATACTCGTACAATTCAAAATATGTTTTGTTTAAATTTAAAAGGGCCCCCTGGTAAACCATTGTGAATATTCTTTCCTGCACCTAAAAAAACTTTTGTTGTAAGTTATTATTTTTATAGTTAAATAAAAGAACTTACATTCATATATGCATTTTATTTCTAATAATGCGGTTTGTTTTCCATTTTGTGTAGGTTATAACTAAAAAAAGAGATTGTACCAACCTCAAAGGTGTTTAATAAGTTTAAGATTATACGATGATATTAACATCAACACTGAAAAACTATTACTTCCACTAAATCACAAAAATTTTATTAAAACATCTATGTATTCGCATTGAAAACAATGTAAACAAACTAAACCATGTCTGTGGAATTAGTGACGATTCTTACCGCACTGGCGCTGCGATCTTAAATTCGATCGCCTATACCGTCATTAAATTGATTGTTACTGATTTGGTGTTTTATTTACAAGAAGCATTTTTTCATTACACTGACGGACGATCCCAGCCACCGCCATCAATCGAGAGCTAGGTTAAGTATACCAAACATCAAAGGGCAATAACAAGAAAAACAAGTAAGCTCCTGTTTACAGGAGCGTGGGATGGTGGAGATTGGGTTTCACCGATTCGATTAAAATTGTTATCAAACAGACTGACGGCTAACTAGCTGACGGTTAAACAACTGACGTATCACTAACTGTCAAATCGCTATCCAACAGATAATTCACTGACGGATGACCATTAAGTAACTGACGGTTAACTAACTGATGGTTAACTAACTGATGGTTAACTAGCTGATGGTTAACTAACTTATGAAGAACTAACTTTGAAACACGATATGCGTTTCATTTTAAATACAAAATGATTTAAATGAAAAACACAATTAATTAAAAGTAATCAGTTCTTAATCTCACTATAATGGTACTACTAAAATAAAATTTCAGGGCATCATAGCGAATTATATACCAAAATTTCCATTTTCCATTTTTGAGTAGATGACAGTGAATTCCCTAATACATACATTATTTATACGTAGTGCTATGATTCAAAATGTTTAATAAAGGCTCCCGATACAAAAATGAATAACAAATTCATATAAAGCATAAAATTCTAAATCGGTAGACACTTAAAAAATTTTGCTCTACGAGAAAATTTTATTTTCTAAAATTTCAATTTCTCATCCAAATTTGAATCTCTCAGGATAAAATAAAGATGATAAATATTGCTAAGATTAAATAGATTGATGATTGTCACATCAAAAATTATGCAAAAGATTGAATTAGCTCAAAATTGATAGAAAAATCATTTTATATGTAAATCGTCATAACCTATAAAAATGTAACATCTTGTAAACTGAATTATTTGATAAATAACATGCTTTGTACAAAACTGTTCACACCAAAAATTATGTAATCATTTCATGTAATTGAAGTGAATGTTTTTAAAACGAAAATCGTTAAAGTTGTACATAAGGGTCAATTTTGTGTAAAATACAAGAGTTCATACAAGTTGGTAGATATGAGTCAAAGAACCGTCCAAATCAAGGCATAAAAACAGAATATACCAGTAAAATAGCATGAAAGGCACATCAAGAGACATAGATTTCAATGTAGATCATGAATCTGAAACAAAAACGAATTATTGGAAAGGTCAGAAATCCAAAAGGATAAAATTTTACTTACTTTGAAGGAACAATGGTGCCAATTTCATTGATTTTAGATCGAAGTTCAGTTGACCTCGGGCATTCCAACAAAGTGCACGCAATTTCAATGCGCTCCAGAAAATAATATTTACAAATCTTTGGAGGTTAACCAAATTTCAGTTGACTTTGTGAATTCAAATTGTGTAGACATATCGAGATGTCCTCCACAAATCAATTGTTTACAAACAATTGAAGGTTAAGATTTTTCAGCTGGATTGGAACGGATTTATAAATAGATTCAAGGATGACAATGGCTGATCACAAGATGCTTCTACAAAATAACAATTCACGGATTTAATTCATCAACAATACTGGATCCAAAACAAATTGTCAAGGATATGTAACTTACCTTTTTTCTCCACTTTTAAACATCTACGATTTGGTAAATAACAACAACAAAAATAAAATTTAGAAAGCAAACACCAATGAAGCAACTTCCCGTAACGATAAACAGTCGGTGACTGGTATAATTAGATGCAAGGCCGATGACTCACCAACGTGATACCAACTAAAGCGATCCACACACAATATCCTTTTAAAAATTTAAAACTTCGATTTGCCAATGTGAAAAGGTACAGTGAAATTTATTATTTTGTTAATTTTATTATAAACTTTGCCTTCTGCGTATAAAATACAGGATTTGAGAAAAAGGACTTTTATGAAAGTGTATTTTCCAATACCCTAAGTGACAGGTTTTTCATTCAAACTTTATTATTTAATTTATTCAAGGTTAAGCTTTAAATAAGCACTAATATTATTTAAAAACATTTTAAACGCTAATGTACAGCGAAAGACTTGCTTTAGTTTATAACTAAAACAAGCACGTCAGGATAAAGTGAGGTAGCCACTTTGTTTTGAAAACAAATTTTTGCATTAACTGTTCTTATTTGAAAATTTAATTAATGGTAGATCTGCGATCTCCAGAAATTTGTGTAAACATTTATTTATGTAAATACAACCATCACATTTTGTTGAATATAAATCATTTCTTTGAAGCTATTAAAATCTTTATTTATTTTTCAATAAAAGGAAGGAATAAGTATCCCGAGAGAGCCAAATAACACCCTAAAAATCGCCTCTAATATTGAAAGTAACAAGGAACCCACCCTTGTGCGTGTCATCACCGGAGCTTAGTAAGGAAGGGCAATTGTGTTAAACTCCTTAGCTAAAAAAATTACAACGAACCATTTTTACCTGAGCATATTTTGGCTAGCAAACTTAAGGGCTGGCGCCATTTTAAAATTTAGTTAAGGAGGACATAGCAGTAGGTATAGGGAAAGTCGAAAATTTTCAAAGCAAAAAAATGCCCGTTATATCCTATATAACGCTAATAAAATGTCGTTTCGGCGAGTCAAAGTTTTCGCTATGCTTTTGGTTCAAACGATTTGAATGAAAGCTCATTGAAGTTCAATCGATTGAGCGTATATTATATATTGTCGTGGTCCAAAGTTGACCAAGAACTTCAATGCGGTGGAGATATGATTTGGCCAGCCAAGGATAGTATCCGACATGATACACATGATACCAAAGTTTCGGAACATCATGAGACAGTACTGCCGTCCTACGCTAAAACGCAGTATCTCCATTTTTTACGAATTTTAGTTATATCGCTTTTTAGGATTATTACAACAATATCTGTGATCCTGCAACACTAAGAAGCAGTAAGACCACTGGTTATATGCAATAATAGCCTTAGATATTGCAGTATCTCCACGTAATATCAACAAGTCCTACGCTAAAAAGCAGTAAACACCATCTATTATTATGTATTAACGGATTAAAAAGATTAAAAATATTTTTTGTTGGCCCAACCATAAATACTTAAATGAGCGTTTTCTCGAAACAACGATTTTGGAGATACTGCTTTATAGCGTAGGACGGCAGAGTACATAACATGCCTTTGTTTTATTCATTGCAAGTTTTATTAGACCATTTACTATGTAAAGTGAACCACTACCTTGGAATTACAAAAGATTTTATACCGAAAGAATGCAAACATAACCTAAAATCAAAATGTTTGATTTTCTTTATGAAAAACAATTTTTATGCTAAACCAAATACTTACTCATGTAGGAAATTTTGTGTATTTTCTGATTGTCATGTTTTCAAGTAGAAATTTTGCACTTTATCAATAAGTATCATTTTGGTGTGGACTGATAACATGATTAGAAATTCAGTTCATTAAGCAACTTATTTAACAAAAGAAGTGTTTAAACCAAAAACAAAGTGCGTGATTAAACTATAATAAAATTGGCAATTAATTTATCAACCATTTCTGCGAATATGAGTTTCCGTAACGCAAAAGGCGGTTGTAACATTGCTTGTAACATTCTGGAAATTAAAGACGAATTACACTTCAATGCAGAGTGCTAGGTTGATTATTACTGCATTGATTATACTATATTTAAGGAAAACATGCAGCCAGAGCCGTAGCAAGGGTGAGGCGACTGAGGCATTTGCCTCAGATGCCATCGCAATGGGGGCGCTAAACCTCGACAAAACCCAATAAATAATAGTTTAAAATTTTCAAAATGATAAGAATATTTTGGGAGGGGGGGTGCATATATTTAAATTTGCCTCAGGCGCCAGAAGAGCTTGCTACGGCGCTGCATGCAGCCTTATGAAAAACTGTTCTGAAATTGCCAGGCTGTATTTTAGCAAACTGTTAATACTTTTCGTATTTTATATAGTTTACATATTATGTAAACGCACCTCTATAACTTCGAAACAAAACGTAGTTACACCACATATTTTTCCGAATAATATACGGTAGAAAGTTTTCCAAACCATACCTTGTTAGAAATTTATAATCAATAATTGATGTCAAGTCAACTCAACTTTAATGTCAAAGATTTTATGTTTGTCCAATTTGTCTAATTTTAGTCCAAAATTAGTTCAAAGTCAAAAGTTATTTGATTCGATACAAATCACTATTATTATGGTAGGTAGTACGACTTCATGGTAAATCGAGTAATTTATCATCGTTTTGATGAAAATTCTATCAATGAGGGGTTATTTGATTTGTTTATGAAAAGTTATAATTTTTTTGAAATGTATTTGCTTTACAGACGGCAGCAAGGTCAGCGACAGGAAACAGCATTGGGAAATTTTCCAGTTAGGGTCTAGGATTAGATATTGGATTCTCCATAGAACAGTGACACTCCGTACATAAAAGAATTGAATCTAACCTACATGAGTCCCGCTAATTGACGAGAAGTTAAGATAAAAAGTATCCTAATGATCTCAATGATAAATATTATTCTGTAAAGAACTTTTAAGTGGTTGAACAAACAACTTATGTATGTCGCTTGAATTTGTATAGTAAAATTGAATATCGGCATTGCATATATTGACAATATCATTAAGTTTTGTTCTTTTTGGACTTGAAAAATATTTTGTCTTTCAAAATAAACTTTTATTGTTATTATTAAAATATAGAATAAGTATGAAGACTTCAGCATCTTAAGTTAATTCTAAACACCTGTTTCATGGTTTTTTAGCCTTAAGATTAACATCAAGTGCTATTTTTATCAAACCTTTGTTTGAAACTTTTTTATTCTAACATTATATTTTGTGTTAGCTTTGCAAAGATAAGGTGTACGAGATACTTATAAGTAAGCTTATGGATTTAAAATACGGGGATTTATTACTACGTATTTATTTTTGCTATATTATGTAATATAGATTGTTTTACAAAATGCCTGTAAAATAATTTCAGAAGTTGTATAATTTTTTAAACGCTAAATGATTCAACGTATTTTTAAGTAAATTAATTAATAATTTTTAGTTTTGTCGCTGAGATTGATGAAGTGTAAGAAAATAAAAAGTCACCTGGCTGGGGTTAGATACCTAACGAAGAAAATTATTGCCCACCTTAGTCGGCGAGGTCCGGTTCAGCGCAAAGCTTCTTTGGTGTGAAACTTGTTAATTAGTTTAAATTATTATTAGGTTCAAACCTACTCGGTGCGAAGGTTATTCAGCTCAATTCATGCCCGAACGATAAAAATCAGCAAAAATAAATTAAAGTAAAAAATAAAACATCTAGCAATAAATAAATACCATGTTCGACGCCTGGTATGCTAGTCAGTCTTTGTTTTGGCTGTTGCTCTCCGAAAAAACATCATGCCTAGTGCCAAATCTGCTCTACACTGAACAAGCTGTGACGAATTTTTATTCGTCAACGTCAACCCTTGCACTGCCCGCTATTTTGGCGTTTGGCGTGACATGAGACACGACCTACATAACCTCGATCCCAGCGCGGAGGTTCGAGCGTTGTCCGCCTTGTGCTAGGGGTAATTTCCGACTTCACTTTTTTGGTGTGGCTCTCACGAGAAAGGACGTGTTCCGTTGGTGTGTGGGTACTCATATAACTTGAAGATTTAATCGTTTCGCTGGATTTGGAATTCGAGGGTCATTTTAGCAAGTTGCGAGAGTGATTCTGGGTACGAAGATTTTTGCGCGCTGCAGCGAATTTGAAAGATTTTTGTGTTGCAATTTTTCGGATACAAGCGCGTTATCAACACATTTTTACGCCGAGTTGTTACCAGTGCGCACGCCTAAACCTTGGAGTTTTTGTTTTACCAAAGTTGGTAGAATTGTTCGAGCTGTCATATATTTTTTGGGTAACCTCAAATTCTCGCGAGAAGTTTAGCTGCACCAAACTTTGTTTGTGAATCCGTAGCCTTTGTTAAGTTGTGTCCGTCTCAATTATCATCTCCTCACTCCTCAATCGTGATGCTTCTTTGACAGAAGCGTCGTGACCCATCTCTTTCTATGCATGTGATGTGCGTTCGATTTATTTCCACATACATAGAGGACCTACTTGTTTAACGTGGGCTCCGAACCACGGGAAGTGTAATACACTTCATTGCGGGATGGGCGCTCATGGCAAATTACCTCGGTAGTTTGCCATTGCCTTCCGAGGAGAAACGGTCAGAATAAAGTTTTTACTCTGCCCGGATTTGAACCGTGCATTTCGCATTAGCAGTAGGCGCACTTAACCACTAAGCTATGACCGTCTCTCATTATCATCTCAAGTACGTCTTAATTACTCGTTCCGTACAATACAAATCTAACGCCCGAGGTTTCGTGGAAACCGCTATTTTCATATATTATTGGTCAACTCAATTGGGGGTTCAACTCGTTCTCTAGTGGCGTTGCCGACACCATTTCTACCTGTCTCAGGTGTCCGACCAAACATACAGCGAAGCATCGGAGTCGCTCGAGAAGAATCATTCCAAGAAAGCGTGACCTGTCAGCCCGGTGGCCGGAGGTTGTTTCGGGGTAGCCAGTCACACTCGGTCTCAGGCAGTGGAGTGTTTTCGTCGTCTGTCTTGGCCAGGGTAAGTCACGTTGCATTTTCATTCTTTTGGGATTGTTGGTTATTACGAGATATTTTTTTTATAAATTAAATAGAAGGTGTGTGTTGCTTTTGCCACCTTTATTTTTTGTGGCTTCCTCGAGGCAACGTTCTGGTTTGCCAGCGACCGATTTGATCGTACGCTGTTTTAATTTGTTTGGCTGATTCCCCTCAGGAATTAGCGTTTTCATTATTATCATTGTATCATTCAATTACTTGTCTAACCGTTGTCATTATTGTTGACTTTACAATTTTGTGTGTCATTAAAATTGTTAACTGTATTACCGTTTTAGGCTTCTATACAAAGTATAGCAAGAAGCCTTATGATCTGGCTCCGTGTCCGTCTGTCTGTCCGTCTGTCTGTCCGTCTGTCTGTCCGTCTGTCTGTCTGTCCGTCCGCATAATTCAAAATCATACAGAGCGTTTCAAATCATGTTGGAAATACTCTGTGTGTATAGAGGTCTAAGAACTGGGTACCCAGTGCGCTACTTTTAGGCTTCTATACAAAGTATAGCAAGAAGCCTTATGATCTGGCTCCGTGTCTGTCCGTCCGTCCGCATAATTCAAATCTAATTTATATATTAAGATAGGTTACAAAAATATTCTGTGCTTTAAGATTGTAATTTTCAACCTATATAGTAGACTTGATCCGCTGATCTGACCGATCAAGGTATCAACGGATTAAGGTATCAACGGATCAATGGATTAAGTTATCAGATCACGGATCAGCGGAATATGTTATCAAATTAACGGATAAAATTTATTGTCAATTTTATCTACTATATTTTTCTGAAAAAAAAACTTAAAAAAAAGGCTTCTATAGACAAAGTATAGCAAGAAGCCTTACGATCTGGCTCCGTGTTTACAATTGTCACGCTATTGGTTTTTCACCTTTTCCCTTGCATCGAAAGATCTTCTTTTGATATTGCGTATCGGCGTCTTTCTGATGTGCTTGAACACTTGGTCAGAAGTGTTTCCACTTCCGAAGAAATTGAAAATTACTGGTGAAGTAGAGATATTGGATTCTGCGCAGTCGATTTTTCTTCTCTTGGTATTCACCAGAAAAGAGTCTACCAAATCCTCTTCTAAACGACGTTTTACTCTTAAGAAGGTTGACATTACGATGGAATAATTGAAAATTGTATGAAATGATAAAATTGTAGCGAAAATATTTGATGATCATTTCATTAATGTTCCGACCTATATAGATATTTCCGTTGATATGTTGATCCGTTGATACAATGATACGTTGATCCAATGATACGTTGATCCATTGATACGTTGATCCATTGATACGTTAATACATTAATTTATTAAATTGTGGGTGATGGAAATATTGGACAGTTGCTTGATTGAAAGCAGTTAGTAGATGATGAATTTAGTAGATTATAGAAAATATGAGACCCTAATAATATACAAAAACTTATAACGCAACATTCATATGCAACTTTTCACACCAGAAAGGTAGCTGTATAGAAGCCTAGGAACCGCTGCTAAAGCAAGTTCCAACAAACTTGTTTTATTTCCCTTATAGAAGGGTATTCTTTTGAAAAGCTTTCAGGAATAAGTTCGCAATCGGAACCTGCGGTTCTCTCATACCGACGTTACCATCATTGAGCTAGCTTAATTTCGATCAGGGCTCACCACGTTGTAAAGTGGAGTGCATCACTTCACGTGGAGGGAATCTTTCTTTCTCGTTAGCCGTCCTCTCATTAGGGACGGGGAGAAACGAAAAGTTCTTACAAAGCCTTGCACCGAATAATCCTAACGCAGAATGAGCTTCGCCCAGAGTGAACTCGACGCCGAATCTGCAAGCTTCGGCGCCAAACCAGATGCAACTGAAAATAATTTGGGCCGAAAGGAATTGCGGTGAATTGCGTTAGCACCGAAATACATGCACGGAAAAGTTGTGCCGATGAGGATGTACTATTCGCGCGAGCGATTTGGCGCAGCTTATTCGGAGCAGGTTATTTTCGTGCTATACGACTTTCGGCGTAAAACTTATTGGATTCAAATGTATTCAACCGATTTTCGAGTAACGACAATCCGATTGTGTAAGTATAAATAAAATATTTATCCTAAATAAAATACCTGGTTCGACTCCTGGCGCAGTAAGAACTTCATTCTGGCGGTTTCCCCTCGAAGACCTGTGTCAAACCACCAAAGTATAATCTGATTTGTATATAGCTTCTCTGGAGATGAAATGTATATACTTTGCCGCGGTGCGAAGCTAGCGTTAAGCACTAGGACTCCTGTGTATAAAATAGTACTTCCAACGTATAACCTTTGCCAAGAGTATTGCTAAGAACAGATTTAGCACCAAACTGCCCCCCATCGAATAAACCCGTGAAAGTTATTTTAATTATATAAAAAGCAAAACATTACCAATTGTAAATAATTCCGCAAATTGGCGGGGATTTCAGTTTTTCGAAAAATAATTAATCAATTCTACCGGGTTTTTTATAAGGGTGTTACAAAATTTTACTTCTTCTACTGTTATTAAAAAGTCTCCCTCTTAATATAGGTCCAGGACCTGTTCTTTACTAATTTTTGTAATTAGTTCTATGAACATTTTTGGTTTTTATATCTCAGGTAGCTTGCTAAGCTTTCCTATCGATATGCCTGCACCCGCTTTTTATTGTTATGATGGAAATCATTAACACAGGGGTACCGACGGCTTTACGTGCCCTCCGAAAGCACGAAAAACGATCAAGAAATTTTAGACTGTACCCAGAGTCGATCAGGGGAACCCTACGTTAGCAGTTGATGGCGCTAACTATCAGGCCGTGACCGTTGCGTCGTCACAAAATTTTACGATTACATTTTTTTTATGTTTTAATTTTCCTTAATTTTCTTCCCTGGGGTCGGGTAGGTTTTGATTCTCATTTGTGTGGTTCATCCATGGGTTTCGTAATTACTTTGTCCTTCTTTTTTTTAATTCCGGTTATTTCCTAGTAGGTCAGCGTCGGATTATTCACCCCCGCTTTCAGCCTGTAATGTCACTGTTTTAACCTCGAGGAATGTACACATTAGGTCAGGTGGTGTTTCCTCATACAGCTGATCGAGGTGTGCAGGGAGGTGAATGCCATGATAAGCCGCCACCTCTGCCTGTTCTTCCATGTATAAATCACACCCTTGTATCTTGTGAATAGGCTCGTCGAGTATCCCGTATTCCGGACATAGTCGGGTCGGACTAATCGTTTAAGGTGCCGGTGTACCCGGGAATATTTACCCCCTTATATTTTACCCCCCGGGGGTAAAATTTCCCTAGGGATATTTTACCCCCGGTAAAATTTCGCTAGTATAATTTTACCCCCCGGTAAAAATTCCCTAGTGAATATTTACCCCCCGTGATAAATATTAAGGGGGTAAAATTATTCAAAATATCGTCAGTGAATTTTTACCCCTTTGAAATTATATAGCTGTTATATAAAAATTTGTATTGCTAATTTGTAAATTCGATATTTCACTATGTAAGATGTTAAAATATCCTCCGTGGGTTTTTGACGAAATTTGATAGTTAAATAGTTATACATGAAGAGGTCTCAAAGTGCGAAGATGGCGAAATTATTTTATAAGGGAAAATTTATTCAAAAATTACTAGAATTTAATAATTTTTTGTCTACGAGGTTTTTTTTTACTGAAACTATAGTTTCATAATGGTTAGAATTTTTGTGCTTCAAATATATTGCCGAGCTTTTGTAATTTGCTTCATCGGAAAGCTGCATTGAGCTAGGAAATCTTAGCCATGCAGAAGGATTCCTTGAAATTTGAGTGTAGCAATATATATCGGCGCCTATGAGAGATGGTCATAGCTTTGGCAGTTAAGTGCGTCTACTGCTAATGCGAAACGCTCGGATCGAATCCGGGCAGGGTAAGAACTTTATTCTGGCCGTCTCTCCTCGGAAGGCAATGGCAAACCACCGAGGTAATTTGCCAAGAGCGCCCATCTCAACATGAAGTGTAGTACACTTCCCGTGGTTCGGAGCCCACGTTAAACAAGTAGGTCCTCTATGTATGGGAAAACACTTGGAACGCACATCACATGCATAGAAAGAGATGGGTCACGACGTTCGGAAACGAACAATATGACTTACAAGACAATGAGTGCTGCAGTGAAAAATATTTCTACTACCGTCCCACACTGCATTTGTATCCATTTGCGTGTTTTCCATATAGTTTGTTGCGCCAGAAAACCGATCAACCTCTTGTTTTGATTTTCATGTAATCTGTTACAATCTTCCTCACTTGTTCATGCTCATTTTCACTTCCGGTAAAGCATAAAGATATGCACCTAAAAAAACAATTGCCGTCTGCCTTGACGTCTACGACAGTGTGTGGTGGATGAAGCAACGAATTCCTCGTTGATATAAAATTGGAATTAATGTGGAACTCAAGTCCAAACTTCTCAGAAAGTCGTTTTTGCCATTTTTGATTTACAGGACAAAAGCGGAATTTTAATTTTGTTGGAGTGGAATCGATTACTTCGAGAGAAGATGCATCTTCTTCGATAGTAGTAGTATTATCGTGGTCTACGCTACAATAAATTTTACCCGATTCATTACTTTCTCGTGGACTAGACATTTTCTTCTGATGTTTATGATACATTTTTTGTTCTTACTGGATACCTGTTTTTATTATATATAGTATTAGTAGATAGGTTGGTAATAAAAGTTGTAGAGCTGGAAGCTGGACAGACCTAGATGATGGTATTAAATAATTACAGATTAGGAGAATTTGAGCAGCAATCAAGCGAAAGCAATACTGCGGAAGGCGACTCGGGTGTACTTAAAGTGCAAAATAATTTTTAACATGGAACACGTTTTTACGGTCGTTACCTCGCAAAAATCGATACCAAAAACCGACACCAAAAATCGACACCAAAAGTCGGCACCACATGTATAATTAAAATTTACAGTTTATAATTTGAATATAGAGTAGATTATCGAATAACATCTTCGCATTCACAATAATGAATTTTCAATAACAACATTTTTATTACCAAAAATTTAAATCCGAAACCGAGCGCAAAAAGAAAATTTGGTTATGTATATATAGTAAATTTTTATTACCAACACAAAAATTATAAGGGATTATCCTATTATAACCAACAGTAAGAAGAAGAAACGAGATAGGTACCCCTAAATCTCGAGGAAAACTATGATAAACGGTTTAGTACCGAAAAACATGTTCCATGTTAAAGATATTAGTCGGAGACTAAAATAGAAGGAATCCGGGGGTCAAGGGGGCGGAGTCCCTTTGCGAGGCGCGGAGCGCCGAGTTTTACCAAATAACTTGCTTGAAATTGCATAAACGTTTGACATAGTGCAATTTTATCGATATTCAGACATAAAGAGCAATAAAACATTTATTTAACAATAAAATTCCTTCATGAAGGGGGTAAAATTAGTGAACTTTTATTAAATTTTAACAACCCCGGTAAAATATCACTATTGAATATTTACCCCCGGTAAATATTCACTAGCGATATTTTACCCCCTTTTATTTTTTACTGAGGGGTAAAATATCACTAGTGAATATTTACCCCCGGTAAATATTCACTAGGGAATATTTACCGGGGGGTAAAATTTCACTAGGAAAATTTTACCGGGGGGTAAATATTCCCGGTTACACCGGCCAACTCGCCATGCCCGGTGAGGAGTTGTGCAAGTTGGAACGAGTTGCCTCCTTCCACTCTGTTTTTCACTTGGGGGATGAACTGATGGTTAATTCTACCCAACACTCCTTCGTCCCACCTTCGCTGCCATTCGGATAGTATTAGCTCATTCATCAATTTTGTAAGTCCGCCCTGTATTTAAAGTCCAGGAGATTTATTTCTACACCAATAAAGGTGGTAGCTTTCTTGTTTCTGACTTGACGTCATGATCGATCGGGTGGATTGCTGCCAGAATACCCGCGACTAGGGCCGATACAGCACTATAAAATTTTGCAATCACGCGATGCCAAAAATCCATAGCACGATATCAGCCGGGATCGAATAAACCAGCGTCGAAACAGATGTAACCGAAAAAGCTTCACGCCGAATCGACTTTACGTCAAAAAGAATTGCACCAAACAGGATTGCGCCGAAACGACTTTCCTAAAAGGTGGAGCCAAATCGACTGCGTTGAAAAGTCCCATTCCTATCAAGTTCTTGTTACATGAGATACTTTAGTTTGAATTTTTCATCATTATTAGTCATTCTGTTTTTTAATTATTTAAGTTTTATACTGAATAGTGCTTTGTAAAAATTTGTAGTAAGGTAAGTGGCCCAAATTCAGACACCTTTAGGAATTCACGTTACATTTTATTTAATATAATTAATAATTATACAGTGACGTTGACCAGTTTTAATTTTCTTGAATTAATAATTATTTCTGAGGAGATCTAAGCAGTTATTTATTATAAAACTTTCATAAATTAATTTAATTTATATATTTATTAGAACCATCCCAAAATCACCTAATTCCGACAATAAGAGTGGATTTTTTTCCAAAATCAGACATATCAGGGAACCTAATTCTGACAGAGACCCTAAATCAGACATTTGAGGAACATTATTTCGACAAAAAATAAAATCACTTCAGTATTTATCATTAAAAGTTTAATACAAAAAAAATAGTATGAACGATTTCTAACATTATAATATAATATTGTTTTCTAACTCTTTAACAGCAAAAAGTCCTCTGTTATTTATTTCCACAGGAGGCTTGATCTTCTTGACGATTTCATGATTATCATACCAAATTTCATCTTTAATATTTGGCCATTTCCACCATGCACCAGTCTTAGCCATTGCATTAGCTAACACCTTTTCAGTGTTTTTATTTGTAATTTGTGCTGGATAATAATCTTCAAAATAGCTGACAATTACAAAATCACCAATTTTTATGGCTTTAACAAATAATGTGGGTTCCACTTCTCCATTACCTGTTAAATAATTGTTGTATAGTAAAATGAAGTTAAATACTTACAAGTAAAATTGTTTCTTACCTTCATCTTCAATTTGATTATTTTCTGTTTCATCATTATCCCAAATTAAGACTTCTTCACTATCTGACCCATCTTCCTCTGTGTTTTTTTGTTTATTTTGTCGAATAATTTGTTTTCTAGGTTTTTTTATTTTTTTCTCGGTGCAATTTCTGATTCTCTTCCCTTTTTCTCTTTCTATCCTCTTTTTCTTGAATTGCTTTTTTCTGTTCTTCCTCTTTTTTCAAAAAATATTCTCTCCAAGCATCGGAGGTGCCTACAGAAGGAACTTTAACTCGACTCTTCCTTGAGGTTACTTTTTTGGTTGGTTCAGGCCAGAACAAAGACTTTTTAAACGGAGATGGTATAACCACTCCTGGCAGTACTCCGGAATGTTTGGTATTACTGCAAGTATCCACATTTTCAGCTTTATTGACCGATTCCTCTCTTAACAGTTGCTCGTCTTCAATGATATCATTTCGTTTTTCTGGGGTCAATTGAATGTTTTCTAATATATTTTCTATCACATTAGTTTTTGTTGTTTCGTCAGTTTCTTTTTTAGCTGTTTCGTCAATGCTTTTCTCTTTTTCTATTATATTTTCTTTATCAGCATTTTCCTTAGGACCAATAACAACTTCTACTTCGGGTTCAGTATTGTTAACTGTGGGTTCAATTTCAAAAATGTCTTCAGGTAATGTATCATCAACTTCAAATACAATTGAGTTTTCCCATCCATCTTCTAGAATTAGACCTTCTTCTATATCTATTATAATGTTCGGGGTTTTTTCTTTATCCTGACATAATCCCGATTTCTGGTAGATTTTGTGCATCTTCCCAATAAGCGTAGTCCTCGGGACGTTATATTGTTTCGCCGCAGCTAAACACGGTGTGCCATTTTTTATGGCTTCCAAAGCCTGTCTTAAATCATCTTTGCTATATTTGCAATTTTTTTTTCCTACATTCTGTAACTAAAGCAAAGATTGCAATGATAAATAATAATAATTAATGCCAATGATAAATATATATTAAATGTAAAAATAACAGAGAATACTCGTTTACATAAATTGAACATAATTCAGACAGGTGAAGTCCCTAACTCTGACACCTGTGTCGGAATTTGGATACAAGCTCTAAAAGGAACTCTACTATTTAAAACGATATAGACTTATGTTAATCTAAGCGAAAAGAAAGAAATAGAACCATATTCACTCCATATCTCATGTACACATATCCGACACCCAGTGTCTGATTTACGAAACACACACATTTGTTTGTACCTAATTCTGACAACATTAAAATTTATTAATTCTGTAATTACCCTGACAGGAAACCCAGTGGAAATGAAAATTTAAAGCCTTTATATTCAACTACAACAAAAATTTATTCTAATTTTCTCAATAAGTGGTGTCTTATGGTACATAACATAATAGTTAAAATCTGCTTACCTTATTAGAAATTCTTTGTAGAGGAACACAAAACACAACTTTCAAACACCATCCAACTATTACGTTATATATTTATCGCTAGGGTGTCGGTAAGATAGGAAACAAATTTTTACTGAAAGAATCAATGTTAAATTGTACCAACAGTTGTGTTAACATATATCTGGATATTGTAAATTTCTTATTTTAACTGAATAAACAGAAATATGTCTGAATTTAGGACACTGTCTGAATTTGGGTCACTTACCTTAACATATCAAAATTTAATAAATATTACATTAAGATTCTTCCTGGTTGTTACTGAGATAAGGTGTTACTTTTAAATCCATAGGTTTTTTTATTTCGTTTATATTCTCTATTAAATTTTAAGATTGTAAGAGGCTTTATAAAAGAAATTTAATATAACTTTATATTATGTGAGCAGACAAGGCAATATATTTTATTAGATTTTAGGATTTGCTATTACAAAATATCTCAAAACTACATATGTACAATACAACAGAATTTCGATATCACATGAGCTTTACATTAGATTTGCAACCTTATTAAATAATGTAGTAGTTTGATTGTTTTTAACAATATATTTTATTCACTTTTCATTTTCACTTTAGAAATTTAACGAATTAAAGCTATGCGAAGAAATTTACATAAGAAATAGAATAAGTTTAAATGAATAAAAATTATATTTTAGTTAATTAGATTAGGAATAATAGATTTTTTTATTATAAATGATTAATGGAAAGGAAATATAAATGTTGTATGAAAAAGGTGTTTATTTCCTGATTAACAGTAAGATTGAAAAATGTGTTCAAAATACGTTTATTCAGAACATAAATCAAAGTGTACCTATTAAATTCAATTTATTCATTCAAAATTATAAGTCGTAAATGATAAAATACGTAGGTAAATAATACCAAGTGGTAGAAATAGTATATCATAATAATATATCAATTTATTGTACAATAATAAATGCTCGTAATCCCTTTCGTCGATTAAGAAACTTTAAAAAGGTACGTATTTTTTTGAGTGCTTTTTAAATAAGATTACATATACCTATTACAAATTATGATATTGCAATTACTTCAGACAAAAACACAATTAATACTTAACTGCTCAACAGGTATGTAATAAATTATTATTGAAATTTTCTTTTAATTGAAATAAATATTCATTGAGATTGACACAAAGTTTTTTTTTTAATTTAATTTCTCATAAATTAAAAAATTAAAATGTTCTATTTTAAAAAATTTAAATTTTCCTTATATTAATTTATTTATTAGTAATAAATAGTGAGTTAATTTCAGTTGCAATGAAACGATTATAATCTGCGGTGCAATCTGCATACATCTTTACAATAACATTTATAAATTATTTTAGAATTGAGATGCTATTTGGAACTGTGATAATAGTATTAGTGGGTTTATCTACTAGTGACCCACTTTCAAGAAACGAAATAGCTCAACCGCGAGCAGATGACAAGATATATCGTTTAAAAACCGATGTTATCCCCAAAGAGTACACACTTAAATTGACTCCAGATTTTGATACTAAAACTTTTAAAGGCGAAGTACAAATATTACTAGAAATACAAAATGACACAAAAGACATCACCCTTCATCATCGCTACCTGTATATAGAAGAATCTGAAATCTCTATCATTTCCGTTGACGATCCAGAAGAAAAAATATCTATTGCTAATGCAGGTCCATCTGGAACAGTCTTACAAGAGTTTTTTCTTATTACTACCGAAACATTATTAAAAAAAGGAAATGGATATATTTTAAATATACCACATTTTGAAGGGGAACTAAACGGTTTACGTGGTTTTTATTATGCCGAGTATAAAGATAAAGAAAATAAAATCAGGTAATTTTTTAACCATAATATACCAGTTTATTTCCTGAACCTTCAAAGGTATTGTTTTGTTGTATTGTAATATATAATTATTTTAATTTTTTAGAAAATTTGCGACTACTCATTTTGAACCTACTGGTGCTAGACAAGCATTTCCATGTTTTGACGAACCAAAATTCAAAGCTCAATTTAAAATTTTCATTACTCGACCAAAGAGTTATAATTCAGTATCGAACATGAAGCTTGAGAGAACAAGGTTTGTTGCGCACATTTACATTTAAATCAAATTCGAAAGAAGCTTGCACTAAAAATTTTCATGCAAGATTCGAACTAGGAATGAATCAAAGCTAAATTTCTGTTTCTGTTCAAAGTCTGCAATTTAGCTGCACGGTTAATCTAAACGTACCGATAAAAAACTACACAGTTTGAAGAGTATTGATATTAGGTTGATATCTATCGATATAAAATTGCCTGACGCCATTTTTATCTTTTAAAAGTATATTATTTTAAAAGAGGTTGATAAGTACCTTCACAGACTGCAAAATATTCCAAGTTTTAAATACAATAAAACATAATATTATACCGTGGATTATAGTTTATCCAACAATGCTTATATTAACTATAGCGATATGCCATAATTCCCATGTAATCTTAGGGGTCATCCATTAATTACGTAAGGGTTTGGGGGGGGGATTGGATATCTTACGGGCCCTTACTTAGGGGGGAAGGGGTCCGACGTATTCCTTACGTAAGTTTCTTAAAATATTTTTTTAAATTAAATTTAAAAATAAAATATAATTTTTTCTTTTTATGTTGGTAATTATATCCACACAGAAAGAAAAGATTCGCAAAATCAACTAAACATTTAATGAAATCATAGAAAAAAATGCAATGAATTTTAGCCTATGAATCTAATTATGTAATTCATATAATCTAAATTAGATGATTTAAATATTATAAAATTAAGCAAATCATAGAAACTATTGGATAAATCATTTAATTTGTTTCAATGATTTGACGAATAAATATTAATGATTTATTTAATTGTATTACATGAAATACTTAATATAATTAGTTGAATGTTTCATATGGTTTCATTAAACTGATGAATAAAATTAGATGTTTTATTTAATTGTATTACATGAAATACTAAATATAATTAGTTGAATGTTGCATATGTTTCATTAAACTGACGAATAAAATTAGATGTTTTATTTAATTATATTATATGAAATACTAAATATAATTAGTTGAATGTTTCATATGGTTTCATTAAACTGATGAATAAAATAGATGTTTTATTTAATTGTATTACATGAAATACTTAATATTATTAGTTGAATGTTTGAAATGGTTTCATTAAACTGATGAATAAAATTAGATGTTTTGGATTATCACTATAAAGAGAAAATAAACAATAGTTTTGTAATTTATAGTTTAATTTTGTTTTAAAAAAATACAGCAAATACAATAAAGTACATTAAATACATAATATAAATAATAAATATACATAATATAACTAATACTATACCTACATAATATAAATAATATAGATAATATTATAACAATACATAATTACTAAAATTATATAAAAGCACTTTTGAGCTTCAATAAATTTACACTGCTAACCTTTAATATATCAATAGGTGGATACTTTTTCAATTTTTACATAGTATCCTGCAAAGTAAAACCGATTTACATAAATATTCTAAAATATAAGCAATTTAAAAAAAATTAAATATTCCATTTTCTATATAAAAGTTACTTATACTTTTATATATTTTTACGGAAGTAATTTATAAATACCATTAAAAATTGGAATTAGATCTTCCAAACACCATAGTTGTAAAAACTTTTTCACAGATTCGCCTTCACTATTTGCCATTATTATTTACCACGAAACAAGTTCAACTTTGATTACAGTTCTTCTGAAATCTTTCAAATTTATACCAACGTGTCTCTAAGGGCCGATTATATATTCAAGTTTTAACTTCGAGTAATATAGGGGGTTCACACGATACAATCTCGTTGAAACTAAAAAGCACTAATAAGCTAAATAATAAGTTGCAACGTGTAGGCTCCATCAGCCTGCAATTTCAGCAAAATTATTTGCCGGATAGTATTTCTTGTCCTGCGTCTTATAGCTTCAGTAAATTACATTGAATGATTAGATGTTTCGGTAAATTAAATTGTATGATTCCATGATATGTTTTATAAAAAACATTGAATTTAATTAAATAAATTTAAGAATAATATATAACAAAATCATCTAAACTATTTGTATATTTTATTCATAAAAGTAGATGAAAATTAAATAATATTAAATAAATCATTAAAATACATTTGTATAAATCACATAATTATTATTAAATGAAAATAAGATAATAATTTAATGAAATGGTTATTTTTTATAAACGATTTAACTAAAGTTCAAATGATTTTTATCATCAATTTTAAATTAGATATTGTTACTAAACGGATTGTTTGAAATAATTAAATACTCTAATTGAATAATAGAAACTTTAAATAAACTATATAATTTCAATTCAACTAATTAAGATTAGATGAAAATGCGAATTTATTTCTTTCTGTGAATGGAAATACCATATCGTTGTGCTAGTTCTAAACTAAGAAAAACCAAGTTTTAAGGAAAACTTGTTAGAAAATTGTAAGTTAGCTTATAAATCAGAACTTTTAATTTAAATTTGAAAGAATGGTTTTAATAACTTTCAATCCTGAGTACAGGATTGGTCAGATACACCAAATTCTTATTGTATTATGCCGATATCTCAAAAGTGATGTTTTAAAGATGTCTTAGTTTAGAACTAGCACAGCGATATATTGAAATATAATGGTACTTAAAAATCATTAAACATAGTGGCATAATAGTGTGAATTATAGAAAATGGCACGGTCCGACACGGTCTAGATGGCTAAAGGCGGCCGGTAGGCCGACTGTGCCAGCTAATATAATATATTATTATTCATATTTTATAAATATAAGGGGTGGAGAGGGGGGTCAAAATTAATTTTCTTTTAAATAATCCTTACGTAAGATGTGGGGGGGGGGGTTGCCACAATCTGACGTACCCTTACGTGGCGGGGGGGAGGGGGCCAAAATTACAAAAATCATCCTTACTTATTATTATGTATGAATGGATTATAATCAATAGTATATTAATTCTATACTAAACCCTTAGTGATAAGTTTGGTGATAAGTAACAATTTTTTTCCACTACTAGTCATATAGGCTACCATTATAACTGATCCAAGTCACATGTGAAGTGACGCATTTTAGACCACCCTTTTCCACTTTTATTTGCGAAAGCGTTAATTGTAATTCAGATTAGTAACTTGTATTTGAGAAACCGTCAATTGAAATTCAGATTAGACAGTTGAATTTGAGAAACCGTCAATTTACATTCAGATTAGTCAATTGTATTTGAGAAAGCGTCAATTTTCATTCAGATTAGTCAATTGTATTTGAGAAAGCGTCAATTTTCATTCAGATTAGTTGACTATAATGTCAGCAAGTGTAGAGGTTATTCAAAATTGTGAATATTTTTTAGTTTGGAATAAATGAATGAACCAATCAGAGATTAGTTACAGCGATCAGACGGACAATATTCGTTTATTATTTCCATCAGTATGCTTCTTATAACGTTTACTTAAATAACATGACTTCCTGTAGGAATCTGAATTGAAATTCAGATTTGTCAATTCTATTTCAGAAAACGTCAATGTAATTCTGATCACTCAATTGAATTTCAGAAAATGTTTATTCAAATTCAGATTGTCAATTGTATTTGAGAAAACGTCAATTGTAATTCAGTTTAGTTAAGTTTATTTCAGAATGCGTTAATAGTAATTCGGAAAGGGTTACTTGTAATTCAGAAAAATTATTTTAAAAATATGTTAAATATTTGGCTCATGGTCAAAGAGTGTACTACTGGATTTACACAATATATGAATTATATGATGTAAAATGAATTTATTGCAAAAATTAAACTTATCATAAAAATGTGTTTAACGTCCAACTGCCATTTCATGCATTGCTAAAGCGACAACATGATGTATGGTGGTGTGTTGCGCTGCACGAGAACAATCACTTCCACTTACAGTGCGTTTTGCTTCATCAATAATCTCTTCTAAATAAACTAATCTTTGTTCCATAACACCAGGACCTCTAACATGAGGAATTCGCATATTAACTTTTACCCAAATCTTAATTTTTGACCAAATAATCTCAATGGGATTTAATTGGAGAGTAAGGTCCCAAACTTAATAATGTTGCTGACGTTAAATAGATAACAGTTTCAAGTCTTGAATGGCAAGGTGCATTATCACAGACAATAACTAAATCTGATAGTTTATTCCCCATGTCCTGCCACGTTTCTAATAATCTTGTAACCCAATCATTGGCTAAAATTGATGTGAATGAACCTCTCCGACGTTCCATTGCAACAATACCTGTTGCCGAAATTGCTCCTATCAAATGAACATTTGGACCTCTTGCTGCGGGAAGGATTTGTACTGATCTGGTCCCAGCTAAAGAGCGACCTCTCGTTTTACGGCAAAATAAATTAAAATTGGTTTCGTTTATCCACACGATTTGTTTGCCCAGCTCTATATATTCGTTAAGAGTCCGAACATATTCTGCTCGTTTCCTTTTATATTCTTCTGTATTCATTCTAACTGGTTCAGCATGAACCTGCTTTACAGTGAAAAAGTTTGCTTTCAAGATAATTTCCAATAGTTGCTAAAGATACCACTACTTGAAAAGTATCTAGCACTGTTTCTTTCAACTGTTTTAATGTATAACCACTATCTTCTTCAAGCCATGTAATCATTATATTGATCTGTTCATCGGTAAGAATTTTCGGTTTGAGGCCCCCTTTTGGTAACATTTTCTCACGCCCGGATCGCACCCAATGAAATGCAGTCTTATAGTTAATATTCAATGTCCGACACAAAGCTACCCAATCGTTACCTATGTTGGCGCACGCTACTATTCTTTCACGATCTTTATTGGTATGTTTATCATAGCGTTTTCTTTCAATAACCACACTTCCCATGAGAGAAATTTCACAAATGGGACAAAACGTCTCTTCTGGTCCATCAATTATAATTTGAGCAATTTCAGCGCATCTTCTCTGAAGAAGGTGACTGCATGGTAGTAATCGTATTATTTCCGTTCTTGCCATAGAAACTTGGCAAATTGCACAATTGTCTTTCATATCCATTTAAATTGTTAATTAACTTTTATCTTATGTATAGAATTCAGTAATTATATAACAAAATTTAAATCCGATTATCTGATAATAATTCCAGGATAAAGAGATTAACTTACAATCCAACCGCTTTAACAACCTAATGCGTGGTTGTTTGATGGATCTGTACTCGGGTAAAACTAAGAAGCACTACAATTTGTGGATCTGAATTACAATTGATGCTTTCTCAAATACAATTGACAAATCTGAATTTCATTTATCGTTTTCTCAAATACATGTGACCGTTTCTGAAATAAAACTGGAAAAGGTGTAGTGGCAATAATGTTTACATTATACACCAAGGTAAAAAATGAACCAATGAAATGATTTGACAGAGACGCGATTTAAGTAATACATTTTATTACAAAACCTAAATTTGTCAACAACTGTCAAATCAACAAAACAAAACTGTCATTTGAAATAAATATTTTAAATTTGAAAATTTTTTTATTAAAAAGAATTTAAAAAATGGTAATTTATCTAGTAGTGGAAAAAATCGTATATAAACCACGGTTGTGAAGACCATTATTGCCCACGCGCCTTATATTAATTCTTGGCGCTAGGGTAATAATGACGGCCTTCACAACCTTGGCCTATAATATACTATTGTTATACTAATAACATGACATCATTTTGATATTTTTCGTTTCTACACAATAAAATTCAAATTATTGTTTCAGCTTTTCATTATTTTGGGAGTTTTAATTTGTTGGAAATTTAAACTTAAATTAAAAATATATTTTTCTCCAGGATAGCACGAAATCATTACTTTCTTTAGAATTTATCTCTTCGAAAGTCAACATTTCTAGTACAATCTAAGATAATCAATGTTTTCGATTGATGTATAATCATGTTACATGTTTTAAGTCGATGTTATGTTAGGTCAATAGTTGCTTTGATGCGCTATTTGTAATTAAATATATAGTTTGCATTGTAATGCACTTGTAGTTTACTTAATAATGCTTACGTACATTCTTGCCAATAAATTCCTAGAAGCTGAAGTTTGCTTGCGGGTATCCTTTGCTGATTTTAATTGCACTTTGTAAATAACCTTATCGCTTGGAGTTTCCTGTTACTTTCATTAATAAAAATGCAATCATATTAAATTTTTGTTCGTCTAAGATTTTTATTTAATCTTGTACATATCTATTCGTTCTTAAAATCGAAAAATTGTACTTTAACAATTAATTTTAGTATATAATTTTGATACATTACAATTTAATTTCAAATAGTTATATAATTAAACAATGAAATTATTATTTATTTACGGTAATATACAGAACTGAATGCTCTTGTTGAATAATTAATAATTTAAATGTTTACTTAACTATCTATTTTTCAAGTTTATTTTGCAATATTAATTATTATTGCAAACCCCGACGCCCTGTCAGCAATTCTTTCCATCTGATATGTCGAACACATCAGAAGTTCATTTTTATCGCACCCACGTTTGTACTGAGCTTTCTATTTTATTCATTCATTCCAATAATCATTTTGTGTTTTGAATATTTTAATTTCTAACATTTTAATATTTGCATTTAACTTAGTTTGTTTTTATTTAAATGTTAGAATTTCACTTCATTACAAAATTATTTTGTAATATTCCTTTCATTATTTTGGTACAGTGTTCCTTTTTTATTTCGGCAAGGACTAATCCTAGAGATAAATTTACATACGTAATGCGCCGAGAAACACGCTTTACCGAATGAGAGAGATATACTCCGAACGAGACGGAGCGTAGCGTAGCGAAGCGAATAACTATATGTATTTTATAGTGGTGGTATTAGCACTCCCCATAACAGCGTATATTATATTTATTTAATTATAACTTATTATTTAGATATATAGACGCAACTAATGAAGAAGAAGATGAATTTCAATTAAGCGTGAAAATGTCAACATATTTAGTTGCATTTATAGTATCTGAAATGAAATTAACAGACGAAGTAAAAAATAATCTAATTCGTACACTTGCACCACAAGAAGATATAGAGCAGGGTCATGCTAACTATTCGGTTGACGTAGGAAATAAAATTATCCAAACCATTGAAAAATTTCTTGATGTTAGTTATTCAAATTCTATTGATAAAATGTACCAAGCAGCTATACCTGACAAATTTTTTACTCCTGGTGCAATGGAAAATTGGGGTCTCGTTACCTATAGGTAAATTACAGTAGCACATTAAGTTTTTATCGCAGTAAAAAATTGAAACTCGGAAATTTTATTATTTTAGACAAAGCTATTTATTACTGACAAAAGAAACTACAACACTAATGCAGCAACAAATAGATACAATAATAGCTCATGAATTTGGCCATCAGTGGTTTGGTAATTTGGCTACTCAAGAATGGTGGCAGTACCTTTGGCTGAGTGAAGGCTTTGCAACTTATTTTCAATATAAAGCAGTTGATGACGTAAGTATTTTAAATTTCTTCATAATATTATTTTAATAATAATATTGACAATATTATAATATTTTCAACAGTGTGGTTTATGATTATTATGAAGCACGCTGTAAAAAACGTAACATCGTACAGATGTTTAATTAATCTGAATATATAATCTTTTAAGATTAAACCTGAATGGAAACTTATGGAACAGTTTATTGTTAGAGTAACTCAGTTAGCTTTTGGACCAGATAGCTTAAATACCACCAGAACTATGAATCATGATGCCGGATCGCCTTCGGAAATTTCAGCATTATTTGACAGAATTGCTTATGAAAAGTGTAAGTGATGTTTAATTAACCGATTGATTTCTATCTGGTTCATGAATGCAGTGGCGGCTCGTAATTTATTATTATTTGCGAGGGGGGGGGAGGCAACACTATAAAATATTGAAAAAAAGCTGTGGTGGGCTGTCGGATTTGTCAAACAATAATTTATTGTTTAATAATTGGCTCATAGTATTATCATATATAATACCACAAGAGACTATCAAATTGTCGGCAATAATTTTTGAAACTGGAACTGAGTGTTTGTCGCCCTTAAAATCACCATGAGTGCTTTAGCACGAATGGTGATTTTAAATGGCGACAAACACGAAGATTCCATGGTTTAAAAATTAACCGACAATTTTATAGTATCGTGTGGAATTCGTTTGACAATTTCGTAAATAAAATTTCAATTTTTTCTGACAACAAATAATTTATAGTATGCGTTCACGTAGTTTCCATCGTTACTATGGAAATTTGACAATACAGACCACGGTGGTCGTATTGCCGCGACAATACACCACCGTGGTCTGTATTGTCAAAGGAAGTAGATTATGATTGGTTCAAATTGATGAGATTGTAACATCATATTGGTTGAATTATTATGAACGAAATTGTCATAAAAATTAAATGAATAACTTTCTTTATGTATATTTGCACAGAAAAGGCGCAGTTGACATTTGCCGAGATTCTCATTTTAAATGAATGCTTGGTGCACGAATTATTGTTCATTACATCATCTGAAAATACTGAATAATATAAAAGATTTCACCCATTTAAGCTATTCCATTCAAAACTTTCTGAACACGCCAATGAAAATAATAATTTTTTTATTACCTACATAGGGAGATAATCACTGTTGATTTTGAATTTTTGACTCTATTTTACAGAAGAAGATATGAAATAAGATTGCGTTTATTTACACATTTGATTATAAAAGAAAGCGGTTGAAATTGTTGAAAACAAATTGTTCATAAATTTTTACGACAATTCACTGTCCAGATCGTTAAATAATGCTAATTAAATAGTGACTAATTTTCCGAAAAATAACAAATTTCAAATGTCAATCATAATGTCAATCACACCTGAGTCTACCTTCGACTTTTTTCTTCCTCAATTTTCCTTTGTAAGGCGTTATCTTTGATATTTACATATTTTGTTTTAGTTTATAATTTTTGAGATGTGAATCGAGTTTGAATTAATTTATCTTAAACGAAATGACCATACTTTTCAAACCACTTCAAAGTGAGATTTTTATAAATACAGTAGAATCAGCTTAATGTGATCACGGATAATGTTATCAGTCGGTTATTGTTATCAAAAACCACCGGATAATGTGATCAAAAAGCCGCTTATTATTATCACTTTCAAGGAATTACCAACACAATAATCTTTTTTTCTAAGTTCTATAATTCAAAAATTCGCTTATTGTTATCAGTCGGTTAATGTTATCAAAATTTTCTTGGCCCAAAGTGATCACATTAAGCGGATTCTACTGTAATGCTACACCGAAGAAATTATAATACCACTTGTTTGCCCAATTTAAGAAATTTGGGTAATGTTGTTATTTTGGTTTGGATCTCACGTAGGTTTGTGATAATTTGTAATTTGAAGAAAACACTTTGAATAATTGAAATAAACAAATGTATATTCTTTAATGTTAAATTAAGTTGAAGCACATGTACAATGAAATGTTTGTTATTTTTACACGTCAAACTTGAGATTATTTTTTTACTAACTTGATCATGCATAAATGTTTGTGTATGCACTTAAAAATTGACAAAACAAATAAAAGTAATAATTGGACTAAACATATCGCCTCCCTTGAAAGCCGGAAGGGTTTAAAAACAAAATTAATAGGAACTAGTCACTTTGATTAGGTAGCACGCACACTTTAACCACTGGTCGTTTAAAGATGCCCGTGGTTGTCTTGATTGTGACAGCTCGGATGATGCCATCTCGTCCTGGATGTGTTTCCAAAATTCTTCCTAAACGCCACTTCATTGGAAGTAGACCATCTTCTTTGATTACCACCATGACACCTGGTTTCACCAACTGTTGTGTGTTCTTCTTCCATTTGGTACGGACTTGTAAATTGGAGATGTATTCTTTTGTCCAACGGGACCAAAAGCTTTGGTAAATTTGTTGAAGGTGTTGAAAACGCGACAACGTATTTTGTGCTGTATTTAGCCAATTGGGCTCCGGTATGCCCGTTAGTGTCGTTCCTATCAGGAAGTGTGCAGGTGTTAATGGGTTAGGATGATTAGGATCGTTCGATAAAGGATTTAGATTAAGTAATCTACTGTTCGAAGCTAATTTGCGTAATTTTTGTAAATTTTTATAATCATTAGGAAAGTGTTTTTGTTGTATGGCTCGAATTAAGATGTTAAGAGATTCTTCTAATTCGGTAGGTTCAAAAATACCGAGTTTTCTTAATGCTACAGGTTTCCTAATGTTGTTTGTAAATCTGAGTACGTAAGCGAAAATTCTTTCTAATTTATTGAGCGAAGAAAATTTGCTGATGAATTCGGGGAATTCGTGGTTGACGACGAGAAGTGAAGTCACTACACGATGTTCTGTATTATTACTTAAATCCTCGAAATTCACTGTATTGTGAGAGGGCCATCGATCTTCGGCTATGGAAAGCCATGTTGGACCGTGAAACCAGATCCTTGAATTGAAGAGGTCGTAAGGCGATATTCCCCTCGTGAGTAAGTCAGCTGGATTCTCAGCCGTACCAATGTAGTGCCAAGAGTCGGGTTTTGACAGAGTTTGGATTTGTGATATTCTATTAGCTGTGAAGACTTTCAGTTTGCTGGGGCAAGTATTTATCCACGCCAATACTATTGTGGAGTCGCTCCAGTAAAATGTTTTATTAAAATTGATGTTAATGGCTGTTTTTACCTTTTCTACTAGCTCGCACATCAATAGAGCTGCACAAAGCTCTAAACGAGGAATAGTGGTGTGTTTCAGAGGCGCAACTCTGGTTTTTGCACACAATAGATTGGAAGTAAATCTACCGCACGATTCTTCACATCGTACGTAGATACAAGCTCCGTAGGCGCTTTCTGATGCGTCTGCGTAACCGTGTAGTTCTATCGTGCTTGGATTGGAATTTAATATTTTTCGAGGTATCTCCAGTTCGTTTATTTTAATAAGTTGGCTCGTATAATTTTCCCATAGAGTATGAAGGTCTTGTGGGATCGATTCGTCCCAAGACAGATTAAGTTTCCATAGCCTTTGTAGTGTGATTTTTGCCGTTACAGTAACAGGTGCAAGAAGACCCAAGGGATCAAATATTTGCGCTATAGTCGACAGAATTTGTCTTTTCGTAATCTTGTTTTTGTGAGAATAATTTTTTATTTTGTATCTCAATGTGTCGTTGTTGGAATGCCATAAGAGACCTAAAGTTTTATTTTGTTCGCCGATTTCTATAAAAGTATTTTCTTCCTCTTCACAATTAATTGCATTTTCGTTAGAGATAAATTTTCGTAATTGGAATCCATATTTGCCCAGTATTTTAGTGATTTCATGTTTGAGTTTCAATACTTCGTTGATTGTGTCTCCTCCAGTTAGAAGATCATCAACGTAGAAGTCTCGTAAAGTAGTAGAGCTGGCATTTGGAAATTCCTTGGCTTGTCGTATTGCTGCTTCTCGTAAAGATCGTATTGCCATAAAGGCGCTTGCGGTCAATCCGTAAGTTACGGTGTTGAGCTCGTATACTTTTATCTCTTCCTCCTGATTGTAACGCCATAAGATCTTTTGTAAATTGCGTTGGTTGTCAGGTATTAATACTTGGCGGTACATCTTGGCAACGTCTCCGCCGAGCACAATGTTATGCTTTCTAAATCGAAGAATAATAGAAAAAAGATCGTCTTGAATTGTAGGCCCTACCATCATCAAGTCGTTTATAGAAACCCCAGTTGTCGTTTTGGCAGATCCATCGAAAACGACGCGTAAATTAGTTGTAGTGCTACTATTTTTAATAACGCTGTGATGAGGTAAAAAGTAACCTGTTGTGTCATCTTGATCCTTTGCCAAAGTCATGTGTCTTAACATGATGTACTCCTTTATAAAATTATCATATTGCAATTTGAGTTCAGGCAAACGTGAAAGTTTTCTTTCCAAAGTCGTAAAACGGTTCATCGCTATTTGTTTCGATTCACCAAGCCTTGTAATGGGCTCCTTTAGTGGGATTGCCACTATAAAGCGACCATCGGGGCTGATTGTAGTGTTGTCCTGAAAGTGATTTTCGCACTCGATATCTTCTGGTGATATAAATTTGTTTTTCGGGAATTCTTCAATTTCCCAAAATTTGGATAATTGCTGGTCGATGTCTTTTGTGACGCTGAAATGACATTTCGTTTCGGTGTGAAGCTGTTGTTTTGTAAAAATTGGACCGGACACGAGCCATCCCAGTTTAGTCTTTTGTAAGATAGGATAACCTTTACCTAGCTTAATTTGGCCAACGCTCATTATATCCCAGAAGGTATCTGCGCCAACAAGCATGTCTACTGGCGCTGCGCTGTTGAAGTTTGGATCGGCAAGAATTATATTTGACGGTATATTAATGGTGTTTATTGGAAATGAAATAGAAGGTATGTCACCTGTTATGTTTGGTAAAATAAGACAAGAAAGTGTGCAAGAAAATTCGTTGATTGTGGATTTAATTGAAACAGTCGTTTGAAAGTTAATCTTGGAATTCACTTGGTTTATGCCAGATACAGAAAAATTGATTTTGCTGGTAGGTAATTGTAAAATCTGGCATAATCGTTGAGAAATAAAATTAGATTGACTACCATTGTCGAGAAGTATTCTACAGTCGTGTGGAATACCTGTGTGGTCATAAACTTTAACAATGGCTGTTGAAAGTAAACAAAGTGATTTTTGATTGAAAGTGTTGTTGATTGTTAATGCAACTGATTGTTGTATCTCATCTTCCGAAGTCGAGTGATTTGAATTAAAAGTTTGTTGTTCGGATGAGGTGTTTGTGTTTTCAGCCGTGTGAGAATTTGCGGCTCTGCGGTCGGAAGTGCTATTAAAATGTAGAAGTGTGTGATGTACTAGACCACATTTTCTGCAGCCACCAGATTTACATTCTCTTGTACGGTGTCCAAAGGAAAGGCAGTTTACACATAACCATAAACGTTTGGCTTCATTTAACCTTTCTGAAGGTTGAAGTTTCTTGAAGTCGGGACATATGTATATGTTGTGATCTTTTTTGCAGCATGGGCAAGTTGTGTTTGAGGTTGTAAGAAAAGATCTTGACTTGTTTGGCTGTGTGGCTACTGGTTTGTTGTATATGGGCTTTGGTTCCTCAGACGTATCTAATGTTTCTAATATGCAACATTTATTTTTTAAGAAACTTGTCAAATCAGATTTTGTTGGTAAGTCGTCTGATTTGTGTACAATCGTTTCCCATTCTCTTCTGGAAATGTTATCGAGCTTTGAAGTAATTAAATATATAATAATAATGTCCCAGTGCTCTATTGGCAATTGTAATGCTTCTAGGGCACGTAGGTGTTTTTCCAGACTGTCCAATATAAGTCTTAAGCCTTGGTGTGATTCTTTTTGAATCGTGGGAATGTTAAACAGACCTTTGATGTGATTGTTTATTAACAGACCTTTGTTTTCGAATCTTTCAACTAATAGATTCCATGCTACTTCATAATTTGCGTCAGAGATTTCTAAAGCTTTCAAAGTGTTAGCAGCATTTAAGCGTAAGGATGAGCGTAAGTAATGAAATTTCTGTATGTTAGCAAGCGAATTATTGTTGTGGATTAAAGAGGTGAATGTATCTCTAAAATATGACCATTGTTCATAGGAACCATCGAATGTTGGTAAATTTAATGTAGGCAGTTTAATTTTTGGCATGGCAACTAAATTGCAATTGGATTTACTGCTATGTACGGATGTATTGCTACGTACTGATGGCGTTGGTGAACTAGGTGATGATTTTCTAGTTTTATCCGTAATGAATTTCCTGGTTATTGAAACTATTTCAAAATATTTATTTTCAAAATCTTCTCTAGCAGTAAAGTGAATTTTTTTGTTATTTTCGTAATCGGGATCAATTTCTTCCAATTTTGATTGTACGTTTCTAAAGGTTTCAAGTAAACTTTCGGCATCATTTAAACGTAGCTGTAATTGCTCTAAATTGATTTCGTTGTCAGCTGAATTTTTAATAGTTTCAAAGTACGTAATGAAACGTGTAAGAGCGCTTTTTGCATTTCTGCGCTGTTTTTTATAATTTTCAATTGTCATAATTATAATATTAATTTATTACACAAATCGCAATAATTGTTTGGATAATATAACTAACCTCTGATAGGAAATGACTCGATCTTCTGGCTTTTCTGGTTGTGTTCACGTATCTCGATTCGAAGGACCAATTTTATGTTTGCCCAATTTAAGAAATTTGGGTAATGTTGTTATTTTGGTTTGGATCTCACGTAGGTTTGTGATAATTTGTAATTTGAAGAAAACACTTTGAATAATTGAAATAAACAAATGTATATTCTTTAATGTTAAATTAAGTTGAAGCACATGTACAATGAAATGTTTGTTATTTTTACACGTCAAACTTGAGATTATTTTTTTACTAACTTGATCATGCATAAATGTTTGTGTATGCACTTAAAAATTGACAAAACAAATAAAAGTAATAATTGGACTAAACACCACTTGATTTCTTTCATTATACATTAAAGAATAAGTTTAACTATAATTTTGAACTATAGTGCTTTGGTAAGGCGGCGCCCCAGCGCCCTCCACACGAGCCATCACTGCATGTATCTTGGTTAAACTTGGTGGTAGCCAAGAGGATTATATATAGAGGGACCGCTCTTATGGAACTACCTGTCTCGAATTTTTGTATATTTTCAGTTCGATAGATGACCATTTCACGCCAGCTGGTGGACAGGGTTACCTGTCCACCAGGTGGCGTGCAAAAACCATCTATCGAACTGAAAAGTGTGCAAAAGATTTATTTCAATTTTAACATATAGCTGGTCCTCTATAATATATACATTCTCTTTGGTAATTGCCATAAAAGTATTTTTTTCACTACCAGCTTAAAAATCCTACTGTTTTAACCGATATTTGACCAGAGAAATTGAATTGTATACCCTTGGTCAATAATAAAAAATTGGCTTTGTAGATAGACATATTGCTTAACTTCCCTATTCAAATCTTGGATAGCAAATTAATTTTTCTTTAAATCAGTGAGGAGGTTTCATGTTTACCACCCGATTTTGTTTAATTTATTATATTTATCGTCTTCTATCTTTGACGATTTTCGTAAAATTTTACACTGAACTACATTGGAAACCATATGAGACTGTATCAGAAACCGTAATTAGTTATTTAAATTTTATTTTAGTTCCATCGTAGGGGTGTATTTAGGAAAAAGTTTATAAAATCTATTTTTTGTAAACTTTTGTAAAAATTTTGTAAAAATCAGTCACAAAGAAAGATCGTAACCTTTTTTTTAGTAAAGTTGTAATTTAGTTAGTGTCATTTTAACTTTTATATTTGGTATATGGACTCTCAATGAGACCACGAATAAAGATCTGAAAAGTTTCCACCTACCCGGGGGATGAAATACCTATTTTTTTATGAAAAACAACTCATAATAGAAATTTTTGCTTTTGGGAACTGAGTTTTGAATATCGATCCGTTGAGTTCTCCTCTCTCGGAGAGCGCTTCATGATATTACATTCAAAAAACCGCACCTAAAACGATTTGGCGTAAAAGTTGGAGTGTAATTTAATGAGATACCAAGACTAAAAGGTGTATAGAATAATTGCGTATTTGATTGCGTAGAGAATTAAATATTAAAGAAGTAAATATTCGATTTACAGTATAAACTTGTATCAAATATTAATAATTAGGTAATTATTTAAGTATCCAAATACAGGATTTATCAATCTACCTCCCATTTCTAGCTTGTGTAGTATATCGCACGAACTAGGATAGTTTTTACGTCAAGTCATTGATTGAAACGGTCAAACACTGTTAGATCATTTCTGTTCAAAATTTTGTTGGATATCAATTTTACCTGATCTAAAATTTTTCAGGCAATTCGCCGTTTACGATATAATCGCAAAAACTTGCACATACGATTAGTCAAACGGTCAATATAACACTTTTATACAATCATATCGCGGTAATTTACCATTTATGACTACTATTACGGTTCCTAATGACCTTATTTAGTCCCACGTAGCGTTTATTAGTAAATTTAATCCCATGGTGTCATTTAATCCCAACGACCCATAATATGATCTCTTGATTATTGACTCATCAATCTTCTACGTGCTATATTTTATCTTACGTAAGAATTATTTATCGTTTCCTTCAAAGGAATGCGTGATCTCATTGCAATGAGATATTCTTTTCGACGTGTAGACGTTGCGTGTCGCCAAAGCTTATATAAGCGCTCTTTCTTTTAATCATACAACCACTGTTATCAATTGTAATGGGATACATTAATAGACAATTTTACAAATTGCATAATTACACAAGTATATTACATACACTGTTATCTTTTCCAATGCGTTTTTTAATAGCTACTTCAATTTGTATACTCTTAATTTGTTCCTCTTTATTTCAATATTCCTTTTCGGCTATTTTTTGCCGGCTGTTATTAGGATTATATAAAATAGTATAAATTATTCCCGTGACAGCGGCAAGCGTCAGCTTTCCGCTACGTGTGAATCCCCTTCGAACATGAGATTAAATGGCTAGCTTCAGTCTCTTGTAGTTTAACTTACTATTAACCTTGAATTTAATTATAAATATTTCAATTCCCACTATTTTTTTGTTCGACTAACGGTTCGGAAGATGGTGAAAGACTGGGTTAATTTGGTGTCAATATCTCGAGTTTAAAGGAAGCAATACTATCGTTTCCCAAAAATGTTAACGTTTTCTTGTGGTAAACAAACTGGAACAAATTTTGGCGAACCTTCCATTTATTATCTTTATTATTAATTCAAAATGGAGTTTTGAATTAAAGGTTTTAAATAATTGTTCATACAACAAGTCAAATCAATTTTGACCCCCAGATCGACAAAAATTGATTTAGTTACACCATTGCCATTGTACGATTTTGGTCGTTTGTTTACGAGAAATATATTGCCCACGATTTGGACATAGTATAGAACCAAGCTTCATCAACTGTGATATATTTTGCCATTGTTTTTGTTTTTAGTCGTTTATAATATAAGCATAAGACTATAATGACCGACATACAGCGTGGTTTCTCGATTGTGTTTTCAGATAGTAAATAACATGGCGGATTCTCTATCAATTTATCTCCCAATCAAAACCCTTATTTTTATAAGGGTATCATTAAATTAAATTAAACTTTAAATTTTTGAAATTTTAAAACATTATTACAAATTTTGACAAAAATTACCAATTTTGACAAATTCAACATTTTTCCCACTCTAAATCGATTGACATGTTTTTATGTTATGAATATTTTTTTGCCGTACATTTTAGAATTTCGAATAACTACTATATGAATGGTTGGTACTACTATTCGCGATTTCGATTAAGGAAAATCACGTGACCAAATATTCAAAATGGCCGTTTAAAACGGGTAGTTCTATGTTTTGACATCATAAGCAAGGTTATTATATGCACATTAACGGGTTCAGAAACGTGTTGTGGTTTGTTTGTTATATTCGTTTGTGTTTAAATAATATCTAAATATGAATAAACAATTAACAATAAACAATATTTTGAAATTCTGTAGAGTTCTGAGGCTAGAAACTTTTGTGAGGGTGAAGCTTTGGCAAACGCTAAGCACGTTGTGTTGTGTGGGAAAACGCCTAGTAACGACGGATTCCATCATATTTATAGTTTAGTTTTACAAACTACAGCTTTGTCTGCACCGCCTCATGAGATATCAGGGCTAATTGACAAAAAAAACATGTTGATATCTAAGTTTTTTTGTTCATTGCTGATTGGTGATCGGTAGATGATGTCTCAGGAATTTCGATGTGTAGAGGTATTTCAAGACGTCGTTCAATTGGTTCCAGTGGACGGGCCACATGTAAATGTAATAAAATTTCTGCTACTTCCCGATCAATTGTTTGTGCCGATTGTGTTTCTTCCTGGTGTTTGTTTTTTTTAATATTCTCTCCCGTCTTCTTGCTGCTGCTACCTTTGATGGACTCTTTACAGCTATCCCTCTTTTTGGAAGCTCGGGCAAATTCATAGAAGGTACACTGTCCATTTTAAGAGTTTTCTTTTTTGTGGGGTGACCTAAAAAATAAATGCTCATAATAAGATCTACTCAAAACCTGTAAACTTCTAATTGAAACACATCTGTCCTCAACAACTACAATTTTACTAACCTGGTAAATAATAACTTTCTGTTTTGAAATGTTAACTGCACACAACCAGCTCCTTTCCCATTTTGAAGCTTTCATCCACGATTTTCTGCTATCAATTACTTCCACCTCACACAACGGATTTGTCCATTTCACTTTTAATTTTCCTTTCGTGGGAAACTTGTGGAAACTAAGGTCAGAATTCTTTCTAGCGCTAGAATTACATCCGTGAACACAACAAAACGCTCTTGATTTTGATTTACCTGTATTCATTTTGTCGTTTGCCTAATAACAAATTAATTTCGGAGGAATTTTCAAACACAAGCAATATTTAACGTTAATACCGGCTATAAACATGCACTAGATGCACATTTAAACTTATGAAGACTGGAATATATGCACTAAAAAACATGTTAAATATGCATGCAATATACACCCAAAATATACAAGAGTATGCAGGAATAATATGAAAATAATGCAAAATATGCACTTATCATTATGCAGATAAATGAAGAACTAAACAAGAAATAGAATTTTTAAACGGCACGAGAAAATAATATACTATTCTTAAAAACTATATGGCTACAAAATACGTTAGAAACTAATACATTATTGTTTACAAAAATATACAATTATTCAATTATTGTAATAATTTACTACCATGTATTTTTCTATATTATCCAAGGTTAAATTTTGTCTCCTATCAGTTAACCCTCCAGCAGGGGTGAGGCCTGTGAGTCCACGCAATACACAAACATCTCTGTAACTTTGAAAAAAAGAAGTTTACGTTTTCGAACTTCTGTATACTTTTCAAAAATGTTCAACGACATAATATAATCAAATTGTACAAAATGTAAAAAGAATCATTTTTTCGCAAAAAAATAAAATGTCCTGATAGACCCCACCTGCGTGTTCGAGTAACTTTCTGTTGAAATCCAAAAATTGAATTTTATGTGAAAAATTTACACCAGCTCACAGCACTAAACGAGGATATTGCAAAAATTGTAAACGAAGAAAAACCAGATATTTCTGTAAATTTTGTAAATGTTGGTTGTGCATGGAGGATATTTATTATAGCATGCTGTCGTGAATGTATTGAAGCAAAGGAAGCCCTACGTTGATGCTTCTTAATTTGTGTGGACATTTTTTATATAAATTTTCTTCTTGTTTTTTCCTTAGATTAGTATTATGTGTAGTATAGCAAAACATTAAATTTTGAATCCTATATAATATGCTTTATATTATATGTTTCTAATGCGTTTTTTATAAATCATGTAAATTTTTTTATTGTTGATAAAAAAAAGTAGATAAATGTGGTTTTTTCTTTAAATTTTTTCATCGATCTTACGTAAAAAGAACTAATCATAGTTTATATTTAAGAAAAAATTATTTTTTAAATTAAAAACGCCTTTGAACTCCATATTTCCATATTTCTAATCTCAAATTTGCTCAAATATGCACTATTATGGTCTAGCATATTATGCATTTTAAAAAAACCCACCAAATATGCATTATATGCACTATAAAAAATGTTAAAAAATGATTCTTTAGGGTGGGAAACGGATAAAGTGGTCGAAAAATATACCGCCAAACAAAGATATGCATTTTGCATATTTTCCAGTCTCTACTTATGACAATGCCCGTTTTAGCGAGTTAACATTTCTGCCGCCAGACGTCGCTTTACTTAGCTGTAATCGCGAATTAGGTACACATATGTAGGTATGTACTACATCGAATATGCACATAATAATCGGAGAATTTGACCAATTCTCAAAAATTAGTCATACTATTAGGAAATTATGCAAAATCTTCAGAAATAATTATATGCATAATCTCCTACTAATTAAATTCTACGTAACATAGTATAGTCTACCAAGTGCACTGTTTTAGAGTTACAGATGATAAATTAAAATTTCAAGTAATTGTACAATAAATTATTACTCAAGTTTTATTATAAGAAATTTTAAATTACTTTTAATACAAATATTATTTAAAATAATTACTGCGATTGTTAGTACACAATTCAACTCGAAGTATTTTTGAACTATCAGACTTGATTAGCATTTCTATTCTTTATTTTATTCAGGACTTCCATTATTCTATCAATTAGTTCATGTTTGGTGTCTGTCCGAACAGAATATAATTAACCGTACAATTTGATTCTAAATTTAAATGTAAATTAAAGTGTGAGATTTATTTATTTGACAAATTAAACACCAGGTCTCCCACACTATCCATCAACGTGCAATTTGAGCCGTTTAGTGTTAAAACCAGATACATACAAAAAATGTATGAGATTTTCACACCAATTCAGTTGTAGATTCATAAACTATCAGAAGATGCAAAAATAAGCATATTGAACTGGTGTTGCAATTCGACGAGTTATTTATTAATTTAGAAATAAAGTTATCCTAACGAGATTAGCAGCCAATTTCACAATATTAACCTGAAATCAGTTCAGTTTTAGAGTTGACTTTAAAAGAAAACTGATGATTTCATTGTTTATAATTATGAACTAATTAACCAATAATAGAAATTCTCTTTAACAAAAGAGACTTTTAAATAAATATTTTGAAATTGACATAAGGAAAATTTGCTGCCTAATATTCGGTACAATATCTTCCACTAACAATGGGAATTTTTCTTTTGAGAAATTTCTATAAAGATCTTCCGTGAAGCAATTTTTAAATAAAACTATTCCGACTATTTGCTTTATAATATTATAAAATTACTAGTTATTATATTTATTAATTTATACAGCTGGTGCCATAATTCGTATGTTAGAAGCAATTTTAACATTGGATGTTTTCAAGGCTGGACTTAAAGATTATCTAACTAACAGGTGAATTATTTAATAAATATTAGTGAAAACTTAAAATTTAATACTATTTAACCGTAATTTGGTGCATCATAAGCTTTGTTTCTGCGGTGATTTGAAACCGTTTCAAACGGGTCTAGGACTTTTCGGCGCAGCCGGTTTGGCGTAGCCGGTTCGGCGTAGCCGGTTCGGTGCGAGACTAATTTGCCGCTAGCCCATTTCGACGCGACCTTATTCGGCGCGAACCCAATTTGGCGTGACCCGATTCGGCGCAAAACCAATTCGGTGCAAAACCAATTCGGCGCAAAACCAATTCGACGCAAGGACAATTCGGCGGGCAATAATTTTCCGATTCATTTTAAAGTATGCAATTAATGTATGGTGTCTCACAAAAATTGGGCCATAGCTTTTTGTACCAACCAATACAAATCAATGGATTGTTACGAAATTTTGTCACTTTCGCAACAGCGTTGAATTTATTTAAATTCAACTATTCCATTTTGCAACATCTTTCGTGACGCCCTGTATATCGAACGTAATTGACAGGGAAATTAAACTCGCGCACGCGGGTATGGGAAGTCATTGGTGAGCTCTCGAACGCTCCGGTCATGTTTGAAGGTACTGTGAGGTGGTTATCATATTTTTGATTCAAAATTTCGAAGAGGGATGATGCGATTTTGTGAGGGTTCCCATCCATCAATACGAATGGTTTTTGGATCTTGCGCTCCACCCTTCATGGGGATGTTACATTCGTGGTTTGAGGGATGGTTGATTTTTCCCGGATCGTACATTTTTTTGTTGGACCCCTTGGTCAATACTTCCTGTGAAATATTTCTTTCATTTCACAATGGTAAGTTAGCTAATTATTTTGTTAATTGCTTCGCAGTTACTAGATAATTAATTTGGCCAAATTTTCCTCCGAATACCTGGAGAACGATGACGTTGGAGTTCACCCTTGGCCAATTCATGTATTTTTTTATGTGTAACATTTTGGTTTGCCTTTTTGTCTTGCATTTTTTATTCTTAGAGTGGTTGCCAAGATTGCGATAGCCTTGCAAATTTTATGTTCCTGCGGCGAGGTGATATCCTTTTATCTTATCGCATTTACACTCGCAAGTGTGAAGTGAATCGAATGTTCAAGTTGATATTTAATAAACTTTTAAATTATTAATTATATGATATAATTGTGTTTTTGTTTAATTAACTTGTTCAGGGTATTTATTTCCACTTATTACATCGAACAGCTTATGGTGAAATGCATTGACGAAGGAATTCCAAAATGATCGTAGTACGTTCGAATTTCATATTTGAAATTTTATTTTCGATGTTATTTTTTGTGTTTATTTTTGATTTTATGTTCTTTTTTATGAAAGGCTGCGATGTTCGACCCATATATGGGGTGCGGCATTTCATCGAGATTGCTGTCGTTTGTTTTATCATTGGGAGTTCGATATGGTTCCACTTTATCGTGGGATTTTTATTTAACCATTGGAACGTGCCCTTGGTTTGTTTTTGTGAGTGATTTTCGGTGGCAATGTCGTTGCCAATGTGCCTGTTACATCCGACATCGCTTATATCTTTGCCTTCTGACAATGAACTTCTTATTGTTAATTTTAATTGTGTTGTGTTAGCAAAGCTGTTTCCTTGATTTCTCCGGGGGTGTTTCTTTCACTCGATCCACGACTCTCGCTGCCGCAATAAACGAGCTAGTTTAAATCGACCACCAGGACCCCACGCAAATTTAAAGTAGATGGTTCATCCTTCTGCGTGGACTTTATCTTTTCCAAACTGCTTCTCATTAGAGCAGTAAGGAGAGATAATGTATCAGGATTTAACGTTAGTTTCCTCGGGCTAGAAGTATCAATCTAGGAAACTGATGCTTCTACGAGCATAACAGCATAACTTTGTATTCAATAATTTTGAATTATTGCTTAGTTTTATAGGCATTGTTTACTTGTTTACTGTCATTAGTTCTCTTCATACTTTACCTAAAATTAATTCTCTGGTCATTTATTGACATCACCTATATAAAAACTATTACGTAATTAATTGGCGATTTACATTACCGTTGGAGGCGCCACCAGCAAAACCAACATGGCTGTGTTTATACGTACATTTCAAAATTCAAAGTCACAGCCTGGTTAAAATTTGCAAACATTTCAGTATGGTGTTAAATTTATTGTAATATGTTTTGTTAATTAGTTGATTTTGTTATGTTTTGAGCCTGAAGAACGAAGTTTTATTTTCATTTAATACATCATTTACTAATTTGAAATTTTCCCACATGGTGGCGTTTGCTTAATGTAAATTACGAATAACAATTGATTAAATTGACATTGTCAACTAATTGCATAAAAAGCGCTATAATTTATAAAATTATATTATAATAATTAATTAATTTTTAGCCTTGAAAATGGACCACATGTAAACGGCCCGAAACGTTGGTTAATATTTAAAATATTAAAATACCTATAACCAATTAAAAATTATCTTATAAATTAACAAGAAAAGGTCAACTATTATACAAAAATTTATTACAAATTTATTTTACCCTAATCTTGAGATCCTGAGATAACCTTAACAAATTGAAAAATTAGTTTGAAAACCAAGATCATGTAATTAGCGAATTAATTGAAAAATTAAATCTTTTCCCCAAAGTCCTTTATTTCTTTAATAATTTGAGATAAATTTATCTTAATTTAATAGTAGATAAATTAATCAGAGACGACCTGTACATCAAAACATTAAAATAAAATAAACAGACAGTGAAACTTACGAATACTAGTAACAGAAATTCTAAAAATTACAGAAATATAATTTTTGTAATATTTCTATAGTCTCTTTCGACCAAAAATGACGATATCTTAAATTCTTGAAAAGCGTCTCGAATTATTAAAAAGGTTAGCGCTGAATCGTCTTAGCGTCGAATCGGGTTTGCGCCCAAATGGACTGCACCAAATCGTCCTCGCGCCGAACCGACCTCACGCCGAACACTCTTCACGCCAAATCGTCCTCGCACCAAAACGGTATTGCGCCGAACTGACTACGCCGAACCGGCGGCGTCGAACTAGCTACGCCGAATCGGCGGCGCCGAAAAGTCCCAATCCGTTTCAACAGCTGCAAATACAAAACTATAGAATCTTATAACTCAAATATTTTAGAAAATATACTTGGGCTATACCCGAGATGCTATATGAAAGCCTTGACAGAGCCTTAAATGCATCAACTAAAAAATTGCCGGACGGATTAACAATAGGCAGTATTATGAAATCATGGGATTCGCAAAAAGGTTATCCTCTGGTAACTGTTACAAGAAATTATGATGGCAACCAACAAACAGTTAAATTAGTTCAGGTATGTGTAACTACAGCAAAATTGCAAATTAACACTAAAATAATGAATTTGAAATTTTAGAATAGATTTGTATTAAATTCAGTACAAGACGAAACTTGGATTGTACCTATAAATTACGCTACACGAAAGTACTCAAATTTTAAAAGTGTTAGAGCTACCGAATGGTTAACTTCAAAAGAGAAATACATTAAAATCGACGTGTTGCATCAAGCCGATTGGCTTATAGTAAACAAACAAGAAGCATGTAAGTATATCTAAATCTATAATAAATAATAATGATAATGAAATAATACTTATTATAAATACTAACTTTATAGATTACTACCGAGTAAATTACGACGAGAAGAATTGGAATTTAATAATCGACGCTTTAAAGCAAAACCATACAAAAATTAATATTCTCAACAGAGCTCAAATTATTGACGATTCATTCAACATTGCAAAATTTGAACTTTTAAATTATGCTATACCATTTACCTTAAGTTTGTACTTACTAAAAGAAATCGAGTATACTCCTTTCCTCTCTTACTTCAACGCATTGACTTTTTTGAATGGCAAGATTTCTGGTACTCCAACAGAAAAAGATTTTCAGGTAAAAATGTATTTTAACCAACCTTTATTTTTACTTTTGTGTTAATCTAAAAGTTTTTTTATTACTTTAATATTTTTAGGAGTATATGTTAACTGTCTTAAGGGGCATTTATGAACACTTGGGATTTAATACTAAAATTAGCGATTCTCACACAGATAAATTAAATCGTGTTCTTGTTATCAATTACCTATGTAATTTTAACCATTTAGAATGTAGAAGCAAATCTTTGTCTGCATTTCATTCATGGAAAACTGGAAAATCACTTCCATTAGATTTAGAGAGTCCAATACTATGTGGTGCCATGAGAAATGCAGATTCAGAGGATTGGAAATATTTATATAATGCATATCCTAATATGGAGAATACACGTTTTCAATCGTATGCATTATCTGCATTGGGTTGTAGCGAAGATAGTTCTATTTTGGAACAGTACGTATTAACGACTAACTACACTAAATACAATCATCAATATTTAATGTCTTATTGTAGTTTCTTGAATTTAACCATGCCAGCTTTTAAAGGCAAAATACACTTCAATCAAGCAGTTTCTGTAATAACTAAAGGTGGATCTATTGGAGTGAAGACAGCGTTTAATTTTGTTTCAAAATATTTTATGTTTTTATTATCTATGTTAGTATTTTTTCACTTTTTGTAACTAAAACGCCATTCAATTTTTAAATTTTAGATATGGCTCAGAAAATATGTCTGTGGCGATGAGAGATATTGGTTCAAAGTTAACGACGGAGGAACAGCTTTCAAATGTAATGCAATCGTGTTCCTTATTGTATATTTTATAATAACACCATTCGCTAATTTCAGCTTGAAGCATTATCAAAACAACACAACTTAACTTATATATTTTCTCAAGGGATATCAAAAGCTAAAGAAAATATCGACTGGAATAAAAACCGTTTAAACGAAATTAGCACATGGCTCCAATCTAATAAAAAAAGTGGATCAGACGCGCTTTTACCTTTTAGTGCCTTTTACCTTTTGACTATATACAGTGTAGTGACGAAAATATTTTGATTTATTTGATATTATAACTTGTAATTAAACGTTTTTTAATAATTAAGAATTTGTAAATAATTTTGATGTATTTATAATTACAACACTGTTTAATTTTATAGTAAATACGCATTAAGTATCCAAATTTGCATTATAATATTCCTAAAGGGAAATCATGTAGAAACTAAGAATTTTCAAAATCATCAAGTAACAAGTAACCAGAGTATACAAATATGTACAACATAAATCAGGCTCGTTACTTCCCCCCTCCGTTGATATTTTTTCACTAAAAGCTACTAGCTACCAATGTCTTACAGCTAGCACCCCAATATTAAAGCTAGCACCCCCCAGGTTCGTCAACAAATCAATGTTGAGTTTTTGTTTTTTGTTTTTCGATGTTGATTTGTGGACAAACCTAGGGGTGCTAGCTTTAATATTGGGGTACTAGCCGGTGCTAGCTCTAAGAAATCAGAACCTAGCTTTTTGAGTAAAAATATCAATTAGGGGGGGGGAAGTAACGGATAAATGGTAGCATTTATAATATATTAGTGTAGAAAGTCTCTAAGTATAAAATACATGATAACTTTTACAGACTTAATGAAATTCTTATTTCGTCAGGAAAAGGATAACAGATTCCGCCTACTGCAGTTACACTCGTATCCACCAAAGCACCCACACACCTTCTTCTACTTTCTCTTAATGTAGGTCTATGACCTATTCTTTAACGAATTTATTTAATTAGTTCTTTGAGCATTTGGTAGCTTGCAAGGCACCCTGTTTTTTATTGTTATAATGGCAAATCATTAACACGGGAGGACCGATGGCATTACGTGCCCTCCGAAGCAAGGAAAACAGTCAAGAAATTTTAGACTGTGCCTGGAGTCGAACTCCATTAACAGTTGATCGCGCTAACATTCAGGCCGTGACCCTCGTCCCCCAGAGGTGTTAATAATTAATGTTAACGGAAATCCCAGTACATGCACTCCAACAAAACATCAATCTTGTCAACCTCATAGTGTGCTGCATAAAAAGCTTCTCAACATCTCGCATAACCATTATTACAACTTACTTATTATTTACGGAGCAACTTACTTCATCCATTTTCATGAAAACAATTAACTGGTTATAATCGCAGTACAAAAAAACGTAAAAGTAAATTTCCTCAAAATATTTCCTCGTAACGGTTGTCCCAAAGAGATGCGCTGTAGGTTTCAGTTCCTACCACAATTCCAACGAATTCACATGTCTCTTAAATTGTGAACATTGAATGAAATTCATTTGAACTTTTTATTTTTTGTAGTTTAGCCATAACTAAATAGGTTGTTCATTTATGCGTTCTAGTTTATTTTTAAATTTGCAGAATAAGACAAATATACAAAGGAAATAAGACTAGGAAAGTGATGATATGCGTATAAAAACGGTGGGTAATTTTCAGAACACAAGCTCCAGTTGAGTGTTGAAAAGATGGTCTTTGAAAAGCCGCGAAGTATCTGTATACGATTAATTAAAGCTAATTACTATAAAAAATACTTTCACTTTTAAATAACCAATGTAGTAATTGAAGTTTATTTTAGTTAAAGTTTTATTAATCACGTTAATTCAAAATCAAATGTAAATAAATATTGCAATTCCAACATCATTATTTACCTAGACGACTTAATAAGGTCTAGACCAAATTTATACCTATAATATAATAAGCGATAGCCGTGATGTAACTGACACTTACGACTTATGCAAACACACATGTAATGATATACTTACTGAAAGGGGAGTCGATAAGATATTTTAAATTTAAAATGCCTAAAGCAACCAGTGTTCGACGAGTTTTACGTACATAGGTTACGTTCCGTGGTCTCAATCCAGCATCTCAACTCGTCATCATCATGCGATGATTAACATGCACCCACTGCTCTCTACATAATATCTTGTTATGCTACAGAATAACATTCCATCTAGATTAAGAGGTACGATTTACTTGTATACATGCTGTTGTGATTTTATATTGACTTTGTCATGGCGATCCTTATTTGTATTTTGTCTTGATTACAGTCCCGATGATGGCGGAACGCTCCGTCGAAACGCGTCGATGATTTAATCTGTCGTTTTCTTGCATTTGCTCCCAATGCCCAAGATCCCATTACACTACCATTATATGGAGCGAGAATTTTCCTTTCATTACAATATGGGCTTTTTTAATAGTATCGAGGCAGAGTACGGGTTGGAGGTCGTCAGGATGATGAAGGACACAAAGAAGTATTCGTCCAAACTCGCGAGGGCTAAGAACAGGCGCATTTTCTTGCTGCGTTGTAGAGTCGACAATGTCTACCCATCATTTATACAGAACAACGTAGCGGCGGTGACAAGAAAGTTGATCCCTGACCGCAGGACAGTCCACAGAGCCGATTCACTGATCAAACACTTTAAGGATGGTATACTGGATCTGCACATAAGTATTGCCTGCGTGGAGATAAGAAACTTAAAACGCGACATACACAATAATAAAACATACCTTGCTTCCATACTTCCTAATTACATAATGAGTAGATTTTGCTATTTCAGTATTGTGACTGTCGAGCCTTTGTTCCTGAGGATAAGAGGTAGTAATGCTAATAATTTCTCGAGGTTGGTTAAGGGAAGAGATCAGGATCTGTTGGGTGACCCCTCTTGGGTCCTGAACCGTTCGAGTGTTGACATCCCTAAAGTTGTGCTCAGCACTGTCTCATTGGGTCCAAAATTCGGAATAACCCCTAGACTTAGAGACTTTCCCTTACATGTGTTCCTCTCTGAGATGAACTACATGGTGAACAGCTTACATACGTCCGAAAAGAATAAAAACCTCCTAAAAAGCCAAATCGTCAATGTGGCTCATAACTTTTGCAACCGGAACAATGATAATTACACTAATCACAGTATCATCAGGCAGGTCACTACCACCAGACGATTCCTCAAGGATAATCCAGACCTATACGTTCTCAAGGCTGATAAGGGTAACTCGACCGTCATCTTGAACCGACAGGACTACAGAGATAGGATGCTCTTGCTATTTAGCGATCCCAACGTGTACAGAGTGTTGAAGAGGGATCCCACGAGTGCCATCCAGACCAAGTTTAGAGAGATGGTTAACAGGTTATACGAGGGGGGTTGGATAGATGTGCCTACGAGAAAAAGATTAATTATTTATAACGCTCGGCCTCCTAGAGCCTACGGATTACCTAAAGCTCACAAATTGAACTTGCCGCTCCGCCCTGTCATAAGTTGTGTCGGTTCCCCTTCCATACCTCTGGCCAAGTTTATAAATTCTATACTCAGCAGCGTGGTTCCCTATTTCCCTTTCAATGTGGGTAGTTCGAGATCAGCAAGGGAGGCTATCATTAGCTCTAGATTGCCTGCAGATTACATACTGGTATCCTTCGATGTGACTTCACTGTTCACTAATGTGTCTAGGGAGGCGGTGGTCGCCTCCATAACTAACAATTGGGATCTTGTTTCCAAGTTTACATCAATCCCTGAAAACATCTTTGTGGATATGATCGCCATCATCTTTAATAACAGCTATTTCCAGTATGATGGCATATTCTACTCCCAGTTGGTGGGTTCTGCTATGGGGGACCCGTGCAGCCCTATTTTCGCTAGCTTCGTGATGCACAACCTGCTGATGAATTTTGTTGGATCCATTCAATTTGCCCTTCCCTTCTTGATGCTCTACGTTGATGATATGTTGATGGCCATACCATCTGACCGGGTTGATACATGCCTGGAGGTCTTGAACGGTTACGACCCGTTAATTAAATTCACGTGTGAATTGGAGGTGGATGGCAGAATCCCGTTTCTGGATCTATTGGTGTGCAGGGGGGATAATGGATCTGTGTACACTGACCTCTATGTCAAGCCGTAATCTACGGATAGAGTGCTGAATTATAACTCGGCACATCCACTTAACCAAAAGATGAGCGTCGTTAACACCTTAAAACACCGCATTAATACGTGTGTAAGTCCTGGGTTACGGGGTTTTCGGCTCACTCAGTTACAGGCCCAACTCGTGAGGAATGGTTACCCCCAGAGATTGGTACAGATGGCACTGTTCGGTCCGAATAGGGCATACTTTGTCATGGCGATCCTTATTTGTATTTTGTCTTGATTACAGTCCCGATGATGGCGGAACGTTCCGTCGAAACGCGTCGATGATTTAATCTGTCGTTTTCTTGCATTTGCTCCCAATTCCCAAGATCCCATTACACTATCGTCATCATCATTTTAGCTGCCGGAGAAAATTATCAGAATTTACCAGTGCAGTGCTATTTTTCTTTCATTTCACTACCCTAACGCCTGGCGGAAGGAATTTTCCTGTCATCAACAATATTGTAAGGCTGCTCAGATCTGGTAAGTCCCAATTATTCTTTTCCATCTGGGCGTATCTCGTCATAGGTAGTATTGCTGATCACATGTACTACGGTTTTGTAGTAGCTGCTCTGTGCTGTACAGTTCTGAAAGACGATTCCGTTTGTAGCTGATACTCGGCGCATCATTTAATATTTTTAATAACTACTTGGAATTGTCGTTTGTTTTGCTTGTTACAATAATTTGTTTTGATGGTGTAGCTACACTACACTATATACATTTTCTCGTCATTAAATTTATTGTTATTGATTTATTTTTACTGTTTTTTATTTACGAGAAGCATTTTTCTTCATTACTTCAACTAACCCACGATCTCAGCCTCCACTAAATTAAAGAGCTAAATGACGACCAAAGGGCAACAACAATAAAAGCAAGCACCTGTGTATAGGAGCGTGAGACGGTGGCGATTTAAGGGTTTCACAGCTTTTATTAAAATTGTTATTAATTTCATTAATAAAAATCAAGTTTCCATTATTTTATTGCCTCTAATAACATTTTGTTTTTATTTTAAGATTACTTCCTAAGTCGTGGCCTGTACCATTTGGAAGTGGTTTAGAATGGAACAAAGTGGATATGTCGGAAGAAATACAATTTTTGAAAAACTCCAGATGCACGTAGCATCATTTGAATTTTTGCCCAACCTTTAGTGTCAACGGTAAATCGGTGACGTCTTCCGTATCAGATGGATTACGTCATCCTAATATTTTTAAATAGCAACCGATGTTTTTTGTAGAGCTTTTGAAGAGTTTGTAATCCTGATTATGACCACCAGGAAAAAAACTTGTGGCGTTTATACGCCACAAGTTTGAAACCCATAAATATTGGCACGAAAAGGGAACACGCTAACCTCTCCTCTTTGCCATTCACTTATCATCGCATCACCAGACATAGTTTTAAAAATAATAAAAAGTAAATGGAAATATGGCACAATTAATATCCACGGGGGAGGGTGTTCTTATAAATTTTGTGTGTATTGTAATTTCCCCCCCGAAATATTTTTATTTCTCAAAGTAGTAAAGACTGGAAGTGATAGAATGGAATAGTGGAAGTTCATGAGGCACAGCGTGTGAAACCGGGGGATCTAGGGGGGGTATACCAAACTGGAGAGACAAGGCAGGTGAACCATCATAAGAAGAGCAAAGTCCCGAAAGGGCAGAAGATGTCTTCGACAGGAAGGATTAGAAGATGGCAGAAATGCCAAAGCAGGGGGTGTTCGGAAGTAATGCAGCTAGCGATTCCCGGCACCTCCACGGAGTGGGGTTTTAGTGAGTTAAGAACCTCACACTACCACCCAAATCATCTGGGTGGTGTCTTGTTGAAGATTTCCCCACTCTTTAAAAAAAAAGGGGGGGTATACCATACCCCCTAGTCACAAGACCCACCGGTTGGAAAATGTTGGGTTGTGTGTTTTCTCACATATTATCCTTGCATAGGCCATACGGGAAAACTAATTGTTAGCCAAGGGGTTCACTCTAAGAATGGATTTACCGCAAATGTTTCCTGGTATGGAATAAGATTTCCTCCCCCTCCCCCTGTTTTTTTGATCCGGGGCCTTCGCTCCGCTCCAGATCCCCTCCGGGCGGTTTGACAACGGTAAATTGGGCTAAACATACTTGAGGAATATTAATCCACCCCAACCGGAATCCTAGAAAAACTGGATCCTAGAAATCCTGGATATAGCTTTTAAAGGCATAGTTGCGGTATGCGGCAGTAAACTTTAAAAAAAACCCACATCCTAGAAGGATCCTAGGATCCTAGAAAAACTGGATCCTAGAAATCCTGGATATAGCTTTTAAAGGTATAGTGCGGTATGCGGCAGTAAACTTAAAAAAACCCACAGATAACTAACCCAATGTATAATCGCAACTTCTACTGAACAAAATTTGCGATGTAATATTTATAACAATGAAAATATACACAAAATATAACGCCAATATAAATTAAACAACCTAATAATTTAATCGGAATCTTACCTACTTAAAAGAAGTACTTATACGCTGAGCAATTAAGAGATTATATTTTTGTACCTTCGACCCACCAGATCCGGCGGTGGAACTTACATATAGGATTATAGAAACCCTTGACCATCGGTGGAGATTACAATCGCCCCAAAATGCAACTTGCAACTGAACAATTATTTCATCATCATTTCGTTCACGGATTAGATCTTTGACCTGTTCCGGCCCATCTCTTCCTCGGTCTTTCCACGTCTCTGCGTCCTTGGGGTTTGTACTTGTATGCCTTCAGAGGTATCCTGGAGTTTGTCATTCTCTGGAGTTGTTCCTCCCATTTTGTTCGGTTGCCTACTATTCTGTCGTTTAAGTTGTAGATTTATAGGCTATCTCTTATATCGTCGATCATTATTCTGTCCGATCTTGTGGCATGTTTTATCCCTCTTAGGAACCTCATTTCAGCGGCTTGTATTTTCGATTCATCGTTTTTTGTTGTGACCCATACTTCACTGCCGTATAGTAATGTTGGTACAGCGGTTGTCTTTATTTTCTAATCAGTAAAATCAGTAAAGTCTGGCTTCATCCTTTGATTATATTAGAAATTTCTAGTGCGTTCATATAATTTTGTCCAACGACTGTACAAAGACTGCTGCGAATGGATTTTGGTATGCTGTATTTTACATATTGCATTTATAGATTTCAACAGTTTTGATGAAATGTAGAAAATGATTCAACAGTAATTCAGTTTAATAATTACCCACACGAACTTCATAACAATGAAAATTTAAAAGTTGGATTAGTAAATTTCGTACTCTAGTTACTGCAATGCGATCCTGTCTTTCATTTGTATTTCGAGTAATTTTATTACTTTTTTCAATTTTAGTTTCAATTCTAACTCTTTTAAAATCTTTACTTCTTCAAATTGATGTGTTTCTTCTTTTATTTTTATTTCTTTCTCTCTGATCAACAATTCTCTTTCTTTAATATCAATTTCTTTGTTCATTCTGTAAAGTTACTTTTGTCGTTACATACTCAGTTATTTAATTCTCCTAATCTATCTCCATCAACAATTATATTTCAATTATTCAGTCCGAGTAATAATAACGCACTCGGTATATAAGTGGATAGGAGATAAATGGAACACGGCGACTCGTCGCTTATTGGTTTGGTTAGAGTAGAGATAGCACGCATTTTTGCTAGAATAAATTTTTAACGAATATTTCGATTGATTAACCGTAGATTATGCCCCAATCCTTATTAGGAGATTAAATAGTCTAGCTACCAGTACTTGAATGGACGTAGTGGATGTGGAATAGCTTAATACAAATATTTTGGAAAATTTGCCTACATTAGAAGTTGCGAAGTCGTTATCGTTGATAAGAAGGTCTATATTTCATATTTGGCTATTGATACCATATGTGGGTAATACCATTTGCTTTCCCATATTATTGGAAATTGGCTTCCGTCAGTATTACTGATTGGGAATCAAGATTAGAAGATAGGGCTAGTTAACAAATTAAATCTTTTTTTATCAACTGGATCAACTCTAGAAAATTTTCCATTTTGAACGAATTGTCAGTTGGCTATGTTTTCATATTTTGAGTAAAGCTGTGGTATTCACTTTGGCTATTGATTTTTTAGATAACAACGATAAGCTTAGTTGGATATCTGTTGCTTTTGTTTACTTGTGTGTACTTGCTGTTGGTAGCGATTATCATCAATAAGTAGCCATTTGACTGGGGATCCGAGATAGGGCTTTGTCACGGAATTGCAGTTTACCTTAAGGGTCCAGACGATTATTTCAGTAATCCAGCAACGAGGTAAGTTACACATTTGTTTACAATATCAGCTTTTATCTGACAGCAATAAGCTTTGCTTTATATACTATACTCCATAGAAATTGGGGTATTGACAGTAGCAATTTGTTTATGCTGGGGCCTTATTTCAAAATAGTTAAAGGACTTTCAGTCCAGACCTGTTAATTACTTCAACATCTTTGTTTGGGACTTTATTGTCCGTGAGAGGCACTCTCACCATTGTATATTGTGTGGAAATTGCTTAACCAAATTCTATTTTTTTATTGGTTCTGAATAAACATCCCTTCATTCTAACTGTGAGTTTTATTCAGGCCTGGCGGCTGCTGAGCACTTTCATTTTCAGCTGGGTATTGCAGAGTACTTACGAAGTAAATAGTTAGCGTATAAACGAACCCACGACGATTGTTAAAATCTCCCACGCTCTCGGTCTGTAATTCAGAAAGAATACAGCTACGCCACCTTAACATCAAAGGCATAAGACGCTGCCTTGTCAAAAATACATAAAGTTGCGACAATTCTTTCTAGATCTACATCCAATTTTTGTTTTTTTATTGCCACAATATCTGAATGTACTTTCAAAATATCGTCAACTGCTGTACGAGAATATATTCCTTTGTTACTTTCTTTCCAGCGCTTGTTAGAATAATATAATCATTAATATTAGACCCAGGTATAAAGATTTCAGATAATTCTTCAGGTTCATTGGGTGAAATAATGGACGATGTAGATGAAACATGTGCTAAATCTAAATTTTCAGTGTCAACAGTAATTGGTTTAAAAACCATTTCTCGATGGTCAAAAATGTCGTCTAAATCATAATAATTTGGACACTTTTTAAGCAATAATTCCGTAATTGATCTGCCTTCTTCTATTACACCCGCACCTGTTGACTTTTCCCAAGTTTTTGTTTTAATATACAATTTTTTTAAATTCCGTACTTTGAATCTTACAAGATTTCATTCGACATCATTTATTGGACAGTCTTGAATAAATTTCTTGTAAAAATTTTTTGCAGTTGGTTTCTCAAACGGCCTATTCTCTTTTAAAAAGTTTACGAGCAGATTGACTTCCAACTCATTCCATTTTTTATTCGGCCCCTTTCTTAGGCGTTTTGCTTTTACTTTTCTTCTTTTATTGTCTACCATATTTTTATCCATTTCAAATTTAATTTAGTTAAATGCACTAATGTAATTTGTATTAAAATACAACACCAAAAACACACGCCCAAGGGCTACTTATAAATACAACACCTAGGTGTATCCCATTTTATAGGAAATAAGGGAAATTACTACAGAAAAGTGTTACCAACTTTTGGATTATGGCACTTTATTACCAACTTATCACATTTATAGTATTTCGAAGAAAACTATATCTTTATCAAAATGAATTTTTGACTTTAGATTTTTAGCAACAGTTAAAGCCATCCTTTAAATTCATTTAGATTTTTCAATTTCGATCAATAATTATATAATATGACGACGGTCATGGCCTGATAGTTAGCGCGATCAACTGATAACGTAGGGCTCCCGCGCTTTCGGAGGGCACGTAAAGCCGTCGGTCCCCCTGTATTAATGATTTGCCATCATAACAATAAAAAATAGGGTGCAGGCACATCGAAAGGCAAGCTTAGCAAGCTACCTGAGATGTAAAATTCAAAAATTCTCATAGAACTAATTACAAAAATTAGTAAAGAACAGGTCCTGGGCCGAGAGGGAGACTTCTTAATAAAAGTGGAAGAAGAAGAATTATATAATAGGAGGGAATAACTAGTAGGGGGGGGGGAAATATACCCTAGTAAACTTGTGTATAAACAAGGGTGTATAAATACAAGAGCAATACATATGAGAGTGTGAATACCCTTTATGTTTTATAAGTTATTATCATTCTAGTACAGGGTCATGTTTCAAATACTTTCGATATTGAACATGGTACTGATATAAAATATCTTTAATTATAATATAGTATTTATTATGATAATAATTATAATATATTATAATATTTATTCTACCTATAATAGTAAAATATAATTAAATTCAAATTTATTGTTTTAATATATTATAGAATAATACACAACATAAAAAATGTATTATAGATATACATATTTTATTGAAAGTTATGTAACTTACGCAATGAATATAGTGCCCAAGATGGAAATTAAGGCAATTTATTATTTTAATTCTAAAAGAAGTTAAATTAAAAACTTCATATAATAATTAACATTATAATATATTTATTTCAAATTACTAATTTAACATTATTTATTATTGATGTTATGTATTTCTAGTTATCATTAAATTATCCAAAATACATTTACAGATAAATATTTTTTTTCGAAGTAAAAAACCGATTAAAATGTTTGCATATGAACTTTGACAAATCCATATCTATTTCTATTGGTAAGACCAGTAGTAAATTAATTACTTACTACATTAACATTCAAGTGTTTTTTAATATTAAAAGTGTCGATATCGTAAAGTTTACTCCTTTTACAAAATTAGGTAAGAAGGATAAATATTGGTTGCTTGAAATTAATTAATTAACTACCTACCTATACACTTTTAATTTATATTAATAAGTAAACTTTGTTTAGGCCTAATAAGTAAACGTAGTTTTAATAATAACTGAATCATTACTTAGTATGTTTTTACTAAAAATATATGTACATAATATTATGCCTAAATTGCCTAAATATATTAATTATCCAAAAGGATCTTTAAACATTAATACAATAATATTTACCTATGTCCTTGAAATTCATGGTAGCGACTTTAAAAAATTTAAGTTAGCTATTCGAGTTATTGTAATCTCCTACCCAGTGGTTACGTCACAGGCATTTTAACTTATTAGTGTGGACAATAGAAATTATATTGAAGATTAGGCCGTTGTTGAACTTTTTCTTTCTATTCGTCAATATAAATGATAAATGATTGGAATAAACTTTAACATGAAATTTTGTAAAAATCACCTACGACGCTAATGTATACATAAATAATAATAAATTTTATGATATTATTATCATAGCAATTTGTATTAAAACAATAATTTAATCGTTGAACTGGTTATGCGCTTAGAAATAATACATTATTTAAATTTGCCAATTTTCCGATTGACATCTTAAGAAACATATCCATGTTTATTAACATATCCAAGTATTCTATTAGCGTCATAGAAGATAATGTCCAGCATCTTCATTTCCCCAAAAACTACTGAAACGTTTATCATCATCTTTCAGTCATATTTGTCCACTATTGAACAGACCTTCCTCTCTGTAAAAAATTAAGGAAAATAATTATTTATTTAAATATAAATCCATGCAGATTAAGGTTTATACAAATATTTTTAGTGAGATCCAATAAAGCATGGTACCTTTTTGGTCTGTCAGATAGTGATTGTTTTCAGTGAGGTTCATAAAACCTGTTTGTTTGCATAGACTCTTTGCTTATTTTAATATTTTCTACTTAATCACTTTTGGATTTGATCTGAACTATATTATAAATCTTCTCATGCATTGGATTGCATTTTTATGTAAAGCCTTGATGATTGTGTCGTTTGCAATTATGGCAATTATGATGATCGCCTACATCCGGTAACGGATAGGCACGTGAAGAAAAAGAAGAAGAAGAAGAATGATGATTGGGTAAAGAAACTGATCGTAAAATACTGCGTTGAGGCACACAGAAGATTATTGGTCAAATTTGAGGGTTCCTGACACTTAACCCAAAACATTTTTGTAGCAAGGTATTATTTTAAGTGCATATATGCGATGTTATGGAGAATTGGGCCGCGGTTGAGGAATGCTCAAGTAATTAAAGTTTCACAGAGACCTTGGTTGAAATGATTTAGAATATGGGAATGATCAATCAATTGCTTAAAGTAAAATAGGAATTCGTAATGATTTGAAACAACAGGAAGTTTTGGCTTACCGAAAGTTTTTTATAGGTTGAAGAGCCATAATAAAAAATGTTTGAATGTGGACAGAAATGATATTGGTCAATTTTATTAAAGTTTAAAACATGTAAAAACTAAAATGAAAAATTGTTTAGATTCAAGTAGGAGTTAAATAATTGAATTAAAAAATTTAAATGTGCGAAATAAAATAATAACGGGTTCTGATCCTACAGTTTTGTAAAAGCAAAATTAAATTAAAAGTGATACGATGAAAATAGCGATTTTGAGTGAAAAGTCGGCGCATGGTAGAGATTAAGAGAAGGGTATTGAATGTCGACGAGAATAAAAGAAAATTATGTTGCACTGGATTATTAATTGGAATTGATTTTTATGGATCCTAATAATAAAATGAAAGAAGTTGATGTTGATAAATGTGATGGTACTTGTAAAATGCACTATGTAGAATATTGGATGGTTTATTCGAGTGAGAAATACATGGTAAATTTGTTATATTAGATAGATTTTGGATCAGTCCATTAATACAAGGAATGGCGGTGCGATATCGATTTTTGTTGTAATTGATAATCGATTATATGGATGTTCATGGAGAAATTTAATTATTCCAAGGACCTAAAAGGCGTTTCAGGGATCCAAATGAATGATCGCTGGTTTTGGTATTGTTTTATGGATCATGATAAATTCTCCACAGGGCAGGACTGAGAAACAATTTTAATTGATATAAAATTTGAACGGGTGAGTCAAATTGTGAACTTTTAAATACTTTTCGCGTGTGTAGAACAATAATTGAAATAAATAATAAAAAGATAAACATTTTAAAATTTAAATTAAATTAATATTAGGGTTTTTTGGATTATATTGCTGTAGGGTGTTTTTATATGTTTTATTAATGTATTTGTTTGTCCACATTCGATATTTAATAACTGTGTTATTGGGAAATTTCTTGTTGTTGATTAATTTGAATAAAAAGAAAGAGTTAGATTGATTGAGTATTCTCATTTCTACGAAAAGTATTAGAGTTTATGTATTTGAATTTTGTCGATCGTGTTTTGGGCGGTTTGATATTTAGTGGCGCAATTCTCCGAACCTCCGACGACAACCTGAGAGATAATAAGATTTCGAGTCTCATAGCTCTTGAGCACAGCACGGAAGATGAGTTCTATGGTCCATGGGAGTACATAGCAATATATAAATTAACTAGCTGGCACAGTCGGCCTACCGGCCGCCTTTAGCCATCTAGACCGTGTCGGATGTGGTTGTTCGGCCTTTGGCCTCACTCCAAGGTACTAAAGTAGCCTATGTTTTTCGTAGCGTTGTAAATAACTTCTACACCAAATTTGGTTAAGATTGGTCAAATAGAAACGTAAAGCACGTGCACGCGTATTTGCATTGTCGATCGGTTGACAGCTTGACAGCTTGACAGCTTTCATTATTGTTTTTTAAGTTGATTTTGAGTAGCCTGCCTTCCTTTAAGGAATCTCGATAATCCATTCATGCGCGTCCCAATGGGACGCGCATGAATGGATTATCGAGATTCCTTAAAGGAAGGCAGGCTACTCAAAATCAACTTTCCTTTCCTTTGCGAATTTTTGCACTATTTCAATACAAAAACATGCGCAGGGACCTACATAATAACTGTGCCAAATTTGGTTCCGATCGGTAAAACGGTTTAGGAGTCTATAGGGAACATACATACATACACACACATATACATCGATTTATATACAGGGTGTTGAATGAGTTAGCCGTTGATAGGATATTTACATGTAAAAACTTATTTATGCAAATTCCTGCTTCCCTAATTATTTTAGAAAAAAAATGAAAGACACAAAAATCATGCAGAAAAATAAACTACAAATGATAAAAGAATTATTTTCATCTAGCTTTTACTTAAAGTGGCAAAAAATGCTTTTGAAATTGTTCAAATTTTCATTTATCAGACTAGCCATGAAAGTTTCCAAGGTAATTATTTTTGATAAGTATTAAAAAACAATTGCACTTTGTTTACAGTTTTGCACTTTATTAAATTTTAATTTTATAAAATGGAAGCAAAGTACACAATTAGTGAAAAAAATCAATTTTTAAAACTATATTACTCTGGAAACAGTATACATATGGTACGAGATCTCTTTGCTGGTTTATACCCAGAAAGACCAATCCCTACTTATTCGACAATTAAAAATGTAATTGATAATCAAAATCAATATGGATCTGTATTTAAGCCGTCATGCAAGACCAGCAGAAATAAAAGAATAAATTTAGAAGAAATCAATATTGGTGAAGCTCCAGGTACCGATATCGAAACAAATGTAATTGCTGCCGTAATAGTGAATAATCCTTGTATCAGTACAAGAACAATTGGTGCGGAGTTAAATATTCATCACACTACGGCGTTCAAAATTTTAAAAAAACATAAATTTATATCTTATAAGTTCCAAAACCATCAAGAAATTTTTGAAGAGGATATGTACAAAAGAATGATTTTCTGTGAAAGCATTATCGAAAAGGCCAATTTGGATAGAAATTTTATTAAAAATATTTGTTTTACCGATGAGACAACGTTTAGTATTAACGGGGAACCAAATGTTCAAAATTATCGGTTTTGGTCCACCGAAAATCCTCATTTAATGATCAACAATCGACTTGGTTTTTGTTTAGCTGAATATGGAAACCTGTTTGAACATTTGGTGTAAATTTAATTATTTCTTAATGTTTGTAATTGTTTATTATTAATAATTTATGTAATAAATAAATTAAATTGAATTTATTTCATGGCTAGTCTGATAAATGAAAATTTGAACAATTTCAAAAGCATTTTTTGCCACTTTAAGTAAAAGCTACATAAGATGAAAATAATTCTTTTATCATTTGTAATTTATTTTTCTGCATGATTTTTGTGTCTTTCATTTTTTTTCTAAAATAATTAGGGAAGCAGGAATTTGCATAAATAAGTTTTTACATGTAAATATCCTATTAACGGCTAACTCATTCAACACCCTGTATATATATAGATTTGTAATTTAATGTTTTAAAATCCTTCATCAGCAAATAAACTCATAAATTGCATTAGGAATTTTACTTTAACTATTTTGCAAAAGTAAATTTTTTCTTTAATTTTAGAAACTAATATAATGAAATACACCGGGTTTATTTTTCTAATATGCACGGCAATAATTATAACCAAAGAAGTAGATGGAGAAATGGACAGTACATATGTTTTACCAAATAGTGTAAAACCAATACGGTACAATTTAACGCTAGAACCAAACTTCATTCTAAATGGGTCCTCTTATTTTAATGGTAGTATTGAAATCGACATTAAAGTCTCCGAAAATACCAAATGTATTAAATTGAATGCTAAGAATATAGAAATAAGCACGGATTCCCTTCAAGTTAGGGATTCAAATCAATCTCTAATCAAAGTAGTAAATTCTATGTTTGACGAAGTTAGAGAATTTTTTATTATTAATTTGGAAGTAGAACTGACGCAGAATTCAAGATATAAATTAGTAATTTTAAATTTCTCAGGAAATTTACGTCAAGATAACGTAGGATTTTATTTAGGAAAATACTACAAAACAACACAAAATGAGAAGTAAGTTAAACTTAATAATAATGATCGACAATATTACAACAATATAGATTAAGTTGTACTTTCCCGTTTACGTAAGACAAAAATTTCGATAAAATAAAAAACATTATTTACAAGCATTTTTCTCATAGTTTAGTTCAAGATCACTTTTGGATGCATGTCCGGATGTCTGTTTGAACTTTTTCGTTCACGATTTTGGACGATCGCGTGTACCGATTAACTTGAAATCGCTCGTGTTAGTTTAACGCAGCTGTCAAAAAACTGATTAAATTTTAGCCGAATACTCGAGTAAATGGGAAAGTCACATGTTGTCATAACAGATTTTTATAATAATAATATAAATAACGTAATGAACTTTAATATTATTTTGTTTAGAAAATACTTTGCTATATCCGATTTCGAACCATCTGATGCTCGAAAAGCATTTCCTTGTTTTGACGCACCTGATATGAAAGCAAAATTTATTATAAATATAATACGTACTAGTGACTATATTTCACTATCTAATGAACAACTTGAACACACCGAGTAAGATGATTATTAATTTAACACTATAATAAATACACAATCATTCATGCATTGCAATTTTTAGAGATTTAGGGAACAATCGTTTTAGAGATACATTTAAAGAAACTGCGATTATGCCTACCTATGTAGTAGCGTTTATTGTTGTTGATTTTAAATCCACTCCTCAAATAGAACGACATAGAGTTTTTGCCAAAGCGGAAGCTATAGATGCGGGAAAATTAAATTACGCCTTAGCAGAAGGCGTAAATTTATTGAAACTTATGGAAGAATTTACAGGTGTAAAATATGCTCTTTCCAAAATGGATCAAGTTGCTATTCCACATAAATACTTTCAAGAAGAAGCTATGGAAAATTGGGGACTAGTCACTTTTAGGTATATTCAATAAAGCAGATTGCATTCGGTTTTGTAAATGATTGTAGATAACATATAAACTATTTCAGTGAAGCTCATTTATTTATATCTAACGAAACTTCAAAAACAGAAGATTTTGAACGCTGTACAACATATATAGCCCATGAATTTAGTCATCAATGGTTTGGAAATCTAGTTACCTTTAAAGAATGGCAGTATATTTGGTTAAGTGAAGGGTTTGCTGCATTTTTCCAATATTATTTAGCATCATTGGTGAGTTTTATCTACATAATAAAATAAGTTGACATATTTAGGTGAATTACTATAAATATTTTTTTATCGAACCTTTTCAGGCTAAACCTTCATGGCGATTAATGGATCAATATGTTGTAACAATTTTACATAATGTTTTAATTCGAGATACGACTGATACTGAGCCCATGAATTATCCACCTAAAAGTATAGGAAAAATTCCAAATGTATGGATTTGCTATTTAAAAGGTATATTTATAAAATTTGTACATATACACTACCGCTAAAAAGTTTGGGTGCACTTGAACTTTTTTTAAAATATAAAAACTTTCACTACAAAATGCCACTTAAATTTGAAAAAATTTTGCACAAAATATCATTTGATAGTCATAAATCTAAAAATCTTTCAAAAGCCCCCCACACGTGTCCGGTTAAACAGAATTTAAAGAAACACCCAAATGTTGGGATTATAACAATTTCAGGTAGTCGCGGCCCGCGCCGGGAACCTTTGAACGAATTTCAACACTAAAAATTGTTTCCTAATTTCGTTTTAAATTTTAATTAATATCATTCGTGTATTTGTTACTAGATAAAACTGTGAAAATTTAACTTTTGTAATGGCAAGAAAAAATCAACTTAGTTTAGAAAGCGTAGTGCAGTTATTGCTGTTTACTAAGAGAAAAAAAATTGATTGATATTGGAAAAATGAGCTGACCTTATTGCTGAAGGGTGTACACTACATTGTTATGCACTTTACAGCTACTAGCAGTTTAAACGATTAAAATCGAAATAGCAGGCCAAAAATGACTTCAAACCAAGAAAATTTATTTATGCCACCACTAGCAAGCGAAAAAGACAACTGGAAGCATCCGAAATAAGGGCATAGGAAAATTATTTTAGAGAAAACCCAGTGTTAGTTGAACAGTTAATAGAAGGTTGGGGGATGGTGGACTTTCTGGGTACATATAAGTACGAAAATCGCTTTTGAGACATCAAAACATAAGGAACCGTTTATAATGAGGTCGATTACATAATGACTGGACATTGGATTAATGGAAAAAGATCGCTTGGACCGATGAATTGAAATTTGAGGTATTGGATACTAAAGAAGGTTTTTTTTCGTAGGGGAAAGTCCGAAGAAGTACCACCTCAATGCTTGGCCTCAACTGTCAAACATGGGGGTGGTTAAGTGCTACTGTGGGGGGTATTTTTGTGCTTCTGGGGTAGAAGACTTGGTAGCACTTGAAGGTGTCTATCTTAAGGAAGGTTATTTAAGAATATTACAAAAGCACTCTTGGTCATTGGGATTGAGGCTTATTGGCTCTCCCTTCATAATGCAGCAGGATAACGATCCGAAGCATTCCTATCGCTTATGTAGGGGCTATTTAGAAGAGCAGGAGCAAGAAGGTACCTACAATAACATGGTTTGGCCGACACAGTCGCCTGATCTGAACCCTATCGAGCTACTTTAGGATGAATTTGATTGACAAGTTAGAAAAATGTCTTTTAAGTAAATTACAGGATTCCTAGAATGCCCTAACAGTAGTTTAACTCGAGAACCTTGTTGCAAGAATGCCCAGAAATGTGTATCAGGTTATTAAAATAAAGAGGGCTACTTCGATATAAGGAACATGTAAATACGAGTATAACTGGTGTTAATCCGTTTAATTTTAAATTATATATTTTTTCCGATTTTTTCTAATACATTTTTTTGACTTTAAATGAAATTTGGTAATGTATTTCTTCAAAACTTTTAATCAAAATGAAATCAAACGTGTAAATATTTCAAAAAAATAAGAAGTATTTTATTTTATCCTGTGTACCCAAACTTTTGAGCGGTAGTGTATATATTGTATTCATTATTTACAACTTGAGCAGCAATACTTTCAAATTGTTTTTCGTTTGACCTTTTATTAAATATTTTGTATCCCTGTAAAAAAGTTCGTTGATATTTCCATTTAATATGATACATTTTGCCTCAAATTCAATACCACTGTTGGAGAAATAAGGCAATAAAGATAATGCCAGGAAAAAGTTATATTATATTAACTGCATTAGCTGCAGTTAGAGTAAATATAATAACCAATTGTTTTTAGGTTAGTTTATAAACTATCCAATTTCAACTGGCTAATATAAGAACTGTTATCTGATAATTATCCAATACGTTGGCGAGTATATTATGTATATGTTACACTCAATACCCGATTTCGGGCAATGCCCGAAAAAAATGCGCAAAACTAGTTTTGAGCAACGAAGATTTCCCAAACCCGAAATTTTACTTTTAAACGGCTATTGAGCGTTACAAAATAAGCAGAACTAGTTTTGCGCATTTTGAATTGTACAAAACTAGTTTTGTAGGTTTCTGAATGACCAGCACTAGTTCTGCTTTTTTCATTTAATCAGCATCCGAAAAAAATAAATAACATAAACATAAAGGGGGTGAAACGTAATAGTTTACTGCCCCATACCGCAACTATACTTTTTAATGCTATTTCAAGGGTCTCTAAGCTCCCGGTTTTTTAGATCCCGGTTTTCTTGATCGTAGGCGCTTCTCGTATGTTTAGCCTAGTAACCAGAGTCAAAACCGCCCTGGAGGGGTGCAACGCGGAGCGGAGCGGAGCGGCGCCCCGTAAGGGTAGGTTTTGACGATGGATTACCCTCCTTATCGAATGCACACCCCAAAAATCGAAGAAAAAAAAATTTAATTTTATACACTGGTCGATTTTTGGGGTGTGCATTCGATAAGGAGGGTAATCCATCGTCAAAACCTACCCTTACGGGGCGCCGCTCCGCTCCGCTCCGCTCCGCTCCGCTCCGCTCCGCGTTGCACCCCTCCAGGGCGGTTTTGACTCTGGTTACTAGGCTAAACATACGAGAAGCGCCTACGATCAAGAAAACCGGGATCTAAAAAACCGGGAGCTTAGAGACCCTTGAAATAGCAATAAAAAGTATAGTTGCGGTAAGGGGCAGTAAACTATTACGTTTCACCCCCTTTATGTTTATGTTATTTATAGCAGAACTAGTGCTGGTCATTCAGAAACCTACAAAACTAGTTTTGTACAATTCAAAATGCGCAAAACTAGTTCTGCTTATTTTGTAACGCTCAATAGCCGTTTAAAAGTAAAATTTCGGGTTTGGGAAATCTTCGATGCTCAAAACTAGTTTTGCGCATTTTTTTCGGGCATTGCCCGAAATCGGGTATTGAGTGTAACATATACACTATGCAAATTGAGTAAACGCTAATTTTAGGTTAGAATTTTTATTTTCTATTAAAATAACCAAAATTCAACCAATTTATAAAAATTTCATGATTAAAACATTTTACTCAAAATTCACAATATACTCGTATGTAACAGCACTAGGGCTAAAGTTGTTAGCATGATGCGAGTACAGTTTTTTTTGCCTTGACAGCACGAGCGCTTGCGCGAGGGCTGTCGCGCAAAATAAAACTGTACGAACATCATGCTATTTTAGCCCGAGTTGCTGTTTTGGAGAGTAGATCCCGCCGAAAAAGGCGGGGCGAAAATTCGCAATGATGGTCCTTATCATTACTTCACACGAAAAGTTGACCAAATTTGCTAAATGTGGCGCCATCTTTCGATATTCCCAAAAAAATAAATTCAATTTATTTTCGCATATAATTCATCCTTATCATTACTTCGCCTGAAAAGTTGACTAAATTTGCTAAATGTGGCGCCATCTTTCGGTATTCCCAAAAAAATAAATTCAATTTATTTTTTGCTATTTGCTATTTTGCTGAACTGATTTTAGAGCATCCCGGCATGGCCGGCCTTCTCTTGGTCTCAACGGACAGCTGGCGATGGATTTGTCTGAAAAAATCAAACTTCGGAGCGTAGCTCCGGACAATGCTCTGGGCATAGTCTCAATGGTAATTTAAGGGAGAGGAGGGGAGGAGGTTTTGTCATCGTAAAAATTTCGTCTGATGGGCACGTAACTATTCACACGCGGAATTGTCTGCATTGTTTTTTAAACACACGCGGTATTGTCTGAATTTTCACTATTGGTCACTTGTGGGTATTTTCTGATTGTCTTAAATTGTTTTTGCACGAAAATCACTCGTGTGGTCCTTTGACCGGGGAATTAAACTAATTAGTTTATCGTGGCGTGCGATAGAACCGAATTGTTCACGCTGGTTAAAATGTTGTTTTGAATTTCACTACTAATGTTTGCCTCCCTCAAGGCAGTGACAATAGCAGTGGTCATTATTGAAATGACCTCGGTGATGGTCATGGAGTCGGTGTTTTGTCGCGGTTGTTCTGGTTCGGAGGCAGTTTGTTGCACGGTCTGAGGCGGGCCTCTCGCGGTGGAACTGCGGAGGGCATTTCTAGCTGATGGATCGGCAAATTATCCGCCAGGCAAATGGCGGATAATTTTTCCTTTGGTTTAGGGTGCGAGGGACACCCTTTATAGTTGGCGGTGTGTGCGCCACCGCAATTGGCGCAAATCGCTGGTTCATTGCGAGGTTTGATACAGAGGTCAGTCAAGTGGTCACCGGCGCACTTGACGCACTTCGGTTTTGCACGGCAGTTCCTCTGCACGTGTCCGAAGTCTTGGCAACGGTGACATTGACTTATGCCTGTATTTTTCTTCTTGGGCGTTTCGACCTGGATGTTGATGCCAAGAATGGTCGCGAGGTTGAAGATTGATACACCCTTTGGCGTCCTTTCAAGGGTGACCAAGAAAAGCGGCATTGGGTATTTGTCACGGCCGTGAAGCAGCTGGTGGACGGAGAAGATGTTGAAGTCCCGTTCTTCGAGATGCTCCTTTAGGTCACTGGTTTTAAGCGAGTTGTGTAGCCCTCGAATGACTACTTTTAGTGGTTTGTCTTTTTGAAGCGAGTACGTGTGGGACGGAATGTCCTCGGCTTCCAAAAGGCGTGACAGAGCGCGGTAGTCCAATTCTGTACATGGATGGATCGAAGTTCCGTTTGAAACGGTCTTGATTTTATTAAATTTGATGCGTTTTTCCTTTATTAATTTGAAAATATTTGGCCAATTGTTGTTAGCACGGACAACAATTGGTGGGACTTTACTCGGCTGTACTGAAGGTACAGGCGTCGGGTTGGTCTGAGTTACCGGCCGCGGTTGTGGTACCGGGCGCGGTCGTGGTGTCGGACGCGGCGGTGAAGCCGTGTCAATCGCATTCGCATTCGCGAGGTTCGCTACCGAGGGGGAGGAGCCTTCGGTTACAATTAGGGCGGAGCTAGTGTGAGCAATCGGTGTTATTGGACGGGAGAGGGATACCATTGGACTAACCTGAATTGTCGCTGTCCGTTGTTTTTTGGTATTCCTGTCGGGCCGTGCTGCTTCATCGTCGGTGTCACTCCCCAGGTCTTCGAGTGAGCTGAAGCTATTTGACACATCAGCGTTTGGTGAAGATTCTTCGGATGATATGGGTAGTTTTCTTTTAACTACCTTCCTGGGGGTTACGAAAGGCTGCTCGTAGGAGCAGGATGGAATTTCTTCGTTTGGTGTTTCCTCGACGATGTCTTCCATTACAGGGTCAGGCTGAAGGCCCAACGCTGCACGAATGAATTTGCGTTGGTCTGGCCCCTCTTCCATGTTTACAGCGGTATCGTAAATCCGCTTTAAATGCTCTGCACGCCTCTGGCTGTCCTCTGTTGCGAGCTGCGCTTTATTAAGAAGTGCAGTTGCATCTTGGAGTGTTTTCTGTGCGTCGGCTGTAGTTTGCTGAAGCTGCCTGGCTTCAGGTGACGGGCCGGGGGTTTTAACCCTGGCTGGAGTTGATGGCACTGGTACAATGGGGCCCTTCGGCACCATTGCACTTAGATGTTTAGACTTTTTGGTTCGCTTACCCATATTTCTCGCTTGCACAAAGCACTGGCACTTTTAGGCACTGGTCACTAGGCACTACTGTTCACTTCGGAGTACTGGACGCGAATGAATTTATTTTCATTTATTCATTCATTCATTTGTTTCATTGCTATGTAGAGCATCCCGGCATGGCCGGCTAATCTCTTTATCTCAGCGGCGTCTGGCTTTGAATTTTGTTTCGACGGTAGTCGAAACTTTGGAGAAATTTCTCCGGTAACGCGCAGGGCTAGTCTCAATGGTTTTTATTTAGGGAGAGGAGGAGGAGGAGGAGGTTTTTGTCATCTAGTTTCTGAAAAAGTGTGGCTTTTCACTTATGTGAATTGTCTTAAAGTTTTACACTTTTGTAATGGTTTTTCACTCGCGTGAATTGGGTCGGATTTTCACTCGCGTGAATTTAGAATGGTTTTTCACTTGCGTGAATTAATGTCTAATTGTTTGTCGCGTTTTTCACTCGCGGGGAAATTGTTTTTTGCGAAAGTCACTCGCGAAGGTCCTTGACCGGGGTGTTAACTGTAAAAGTTTTTTTTTTTTATTTGACGTGTGTTTTCACCGCGTTACTAACACTAGACATAATGTTTTGCTGTACTTCGCAACCGATGTTTGCCTCCCTCAAGGCGGTTACGATTGCGGAGGTCATGATTGATATTATTTCCGTGATGGTTAAAGTTTCGGAGTCGCGTGTTGATAGTGGGGGCTCGCGAACTGAGTGTTCGGCTTGTGGTGGATCACTTTCGGTGGTTTCCCGTGGGATACGCCCGATTGGTGGATATTTGGTGCGGAAATTTTCTTGTAACTGTCTGGCTGTTAGTTGTTGACGTGGTTTAGGGCGTGAGGGACACCCTTTGTAGCTCGCAGTGTGGGCGCCGCCGCAGTTGGCGCAGATCGCAGGTTCACTGCGTGGCTTTCCGCAGGTTGCAGTCAGGTGGTCACCGGCGCACTTTACGCACTTTGGGTCAGCACGGCAGTTCCTCTGCGTGTGGCCAAAGTGTTGGCATCGGTGACATTGACAAACACCCGAGATTTTTTGATTTGGTGTCTCCACTTGGATGTTAATGCCAAGTATGGTTGTGGCTTTCCAGATGGTGCAACCCAATGGTGACTTTTCAAGGGTTACCAGGAAAAGAGGCATTGGGTGCTTGTCGCGTCCGTGAAGCATTTGGTGCACGGAGTGGATATTGAAATTCTGGTCTTCGAGATGTTCCTTGATATCGTTGCATTTCAGCGTGGCGTGTAACCCTCTGATGACGACTTTGAGGGGTTTATCTTTTGGAAGAGAGTACGTGTGAGATGGAATATTCTCTCTTTCCAAAAGATTGGATAAAGCGCGGTAGTCCATCTCGGTTAGTGGGTAGATCGAGGTGCCGTTAGCGACGGTCTTGATCTTGTCGTATTTTATGCTCTTGCTTTTGATTAACTCAAAAATTTGAGGCCAATTGTTATTTGCACGCACAACAATTGGTGGAACTTTACTCGTTCGTACTAGGGGTACGGTTGTCGAGTTGGTCGGAGTATCCGTGCGCGGTTGAGGTACCGGGCGCGGTCGTGGTGTCGGACGCGGTGGTGTTGCCGTGTCAATCGCATTCGCGTTCGCGAGGTTCATAACCGGAGGGGAGGAGCCTACGGTTACAATCGGATGGGCGGGGGCTATGGGAACAAGCGGAGTTATTGGGGAAACCATTGGACTAACCTGATTTTGTGTCGTCCGTTGCTTCTTGGTGTGTTTTTCGGGCCAAATTGCATCATCGGTATCACTTCCCAGGTCCTCGAGTGAGCTGAAACTGTTTGTCATTTCAACACCTTCAGGAGAGGGTTCTTCGGATGACACGGGTAGTTTGCGTTTAACTACCTTCCTGGGGGTCTCGAAAGGCTGCTCGTAGGAGCAGGATGGAGTTTCATCGATTGCTTCTGCGATGTCGTCTACCCTTACAGGGTCAGGCGGAAGGCCTAACGCTGCGCGGATGTATTCGCGTTGTTCAGGCCCTTCTTCCATGTTTGAAGCCGTGTCGTAGATGCCCTTTAGGAAGGCTTGCTTCCTTATAGTGGCTTCGCGTTCCCTCTGTGTGACTTCGAGTTGTGCCTTTGCGTCTCGAAGGGATTCTTCGAGCGTTTTGGCTTCGGGTGACGAGCCTGGGGTTTTAACCCTGACAGTCGGGGGTGGCACTAGTACAGTGGGGCCTTTCGACACCACTGCACCGAGGTGTTTGGTTTTCTTGGATTTCTTACCCATTTTTCACTTTTCACTGGCTTTGCACTAGGCACTGTTACTAGGCACTATTCACTGCTCACTGCGCGACTAACTGGACGCGAATGACGATTTATTTACCTTTACCTTTACCTGATATGTATTTGATGGAGCATCCCGGCGCAGCCGGCCTTCTCCTTCATCTGAAAGAATACATTAATGACATTGGAATTTATAGAGACCGGTGGGTCTCTGGGAATTGGCGCTTGGCGGACTGACTGGTAAAAACCTGAGCTGTGACTGTGAAAATGTAATATGAGAAGATATTTATTTTCGCATATATTCATCATTATCATTACTTCGCACGAAAAGTTGACTAAATTTGCTAAATGTGTCGCCATCTCACGGTTTTCCAACAATCAAAAATTGTGACTTTTTGTCACAATTTACTCGCATAAATTCATCCTAGTGACTTTTAAACGTCAAATTAAACGTACTTTTTTTACTTTGAATAAATTTTTGTTTATTACATTGAAATTTTTGGTTTTATTTATTTTCGTCCTAATTTGGGTAGGTCATTCCGCCAGATGGCGTTACGTTTACTACTAGCAAGTCAACTTTTCGTCATCGAGTAATATATAGGGGTACATTAGCATTTTTAGTCGGCATTTTTGCCGACCGCCCGGATGCAACTTGTGTCCTCCCACTCTTGCACTCTTTGGTGGGGGGGGGCTCTTGTATCCGCCGGAACTGTATGCTCCCACTCCGTTGTGAGAGCGTCTTTTTGGAAACGGCCGAGTACAACTTGTATGCTCTGTCTCACTCTATTGTTGTACTCGATAGATAGCCGGCAGTTTGTTGTACTCAACTGAAATTCTCATTTTTGATAGGCCCATGTGGACCACGGCGGGATATACTCAGTACATGATACTATAACTTTAGAGATATGCTCACGCGCACATCGGCATGAATCATACGGTGTCTTTTAGGGCGAAATTCGGGTGTGGGGCACGCTATGACGCGATGCGCGCCCGCGTTCAAAATTCGTTCACCAAGTGATCATATCTTGGAGTGTATGCTCACGCGCACATCGGCATGAATCATACGGTGTCTTTTAGGGCAAAATTCGGGTGTGGGGCACGCTATGACGCGATGCGCGCCCGCGTTCTAAATTCGTTCACCAAGTGATCATATCTCTAAAGTTATAGTATCATGTACTAATAATAACCAATTATTGGGTACTCTACCACTAACTCAGCCACTCGAAACTAAATTTCTTCTGCTACACACTAAAGAATACACTTATTTTAGCAAATTGTAATAATAAAAAATGTGAATATGGTCCAAACTTTTGAAAAAATCGAATTTGAACTTAGCTAATTTTCATGTAATTTAGTGGTAAAATTAACGAGATTCCCGCGCGTCGCTCATTCTGTGGTCGGTCCGTGCGTAATGAATGACCCTAACACTTAGAATATTTCGCACCGGCAGATGCAGCTCGACTCTCGTACATGTAACATCGATTATTTTTTGCTTTTAGGCGATTTTTTGGGGGTTTAAAATCCCGGTTGCCTTCATCACGGTTTGCTTGATGGATGGCGCCTCCTCGTATGTTTAGCTCTGCCGCGTAGCGGCGTACGCGATTGAAAAACCGCCCGGAGCCCCGGAGGGGCGTAGATCCAGATCCACCCAGATCCACCCAAAAAAGTAATTTGCGTTTCCCCATAGTTGTTTATGTTTATTTAATATTTTTTTAATTTTTTCACTTTTTCGGCAATACACGGGTTATTTTCCATTTTTTTTATTATATTTATTACTATAATATCCACTAATCACACCCCCATCTATCCGAATTTCAAAGAAAAATTCAAATCGGAGCGAAAAAATTTTACGCATTTTCAAGGGACCACGGGCGAACGATGCACATCGGCCGGGGTCTGCCGCATACTCGATGCGACTTTCGCGTACTTTTCAAAAGTCGATATTGGGGTTGTTTTGACCATGTTCACACTTTTTATTGTTTTAATAGACAGATATAAGCATGTTCTTTAGTGTGTAGCACTCGAAAATTTTTTTCGAGTGGCTGAGTTAGTGGTAGAGTCGCCTCCCTTTTTTTCATTAAAAACGTTTTATTTTTGTGCCTTTGATACAAAAGTTTTTAGATTATAATGAATTACCTTTTCACTATAATTAATCCATAATTATTATATCAAGATCCGTTTACTGTCTATTAAGTTTAAAATTTTTCAAATTCCCATCAGAGAACTTTTTCGGTTTTTATTAGTGGGTTAATGAAAACATTTTGAGTAAATTTTCTTAATAAATAAATTTGTATAAATCAGTCGAATTTTGGTTAATTTGATGTAAAATAACGACGTAACCTAAAATTAGTGTTTACTAAATTTCCTTAGTTAACATATTAGCCAGCGTAATGATTATTATGTATTTAGAGAATAACTGTTTTTATATTGCCTATACCTAGTTCATAAACTAGCCAAGTAAACACTTTAGCTGTAGGATATATACTTTGAAAATTAATTATGGTGAAAATTTATTCTCATCAATTTTTATTTCAGCGAGTGCCGTAATTCGAATGCATCAGCATATTTTAACAGAACCTATATTTAAAAGAGGATTGCATATTTATCTTGAAAGAAAGTGAGACTATAATGAAATACTATCAAAATACTGTTAATCAATAACAATTTATAAATTTTAGTAAATTCAATTTCGTTACTCCATCAGATCTTTATAAAGCTTATCAAGACGCAATAGACGAAAATAATGCAAACGAGCTTGTAGGAAATTATAATGTTTCTACAATATTGAGCTCATGGGACTCCAATGCTGGTTTTCCTATTATTACTGTAACTAGAAACTATGAAACAGGGACTGTTACTATCAGCCAGGTATTTATGCACAACTCCTTAATTACTTCTTCAAACTAATGTTGTAGACCAGATACTTTGAAAATAAGGCAGTGGATGAAACAAATATTTGGTATGTGCCGATAAATTATGTGTATCAATCAGATAGAAACTACAATTTTTCTGACACTTCTGCGAGTTTGTGGCTAATCAATAAGAATATTACTTTACAACATAACATTGTTGATGGATGGTTGCTACTTAATAAACAACAAACTGGTAATCGTATATACATTTTTATAATTTTTTAGCGCTTAATTATTATAAAGTATAAAATATATTGACTTCAATTAATTACAAATACTTATGCATACATAGTATAAACTTGAACAAGCTATATTAAAATCATTGGTATATTTTTGAAGATTCTCGAAATCTAAATCGTTGCAACGTCTCGACGTACTATATGCATTAAATATGAATATACCGTTATAATAATTTACCATATCCACGTATATCTTATCGTTCCAAATTTTAATAAACGACTTCAACAAAGATCACAATGCTTGTCGAAAGTTCACACGACATAAACTAATGAGTTTAATTTAGCTTGTTACAGTTTAATGTAAAAAGTTGGAATGCAAATCGTGGGTTTGAGATCAAATGAAAAACTTGCAGTGCAAAACTTCTAGCAATAAGAAAATACATAAAAATTAATACAAAAATAATTGGTCATCATGGAATACTAATTTGCTTTATGTCCGAATTTGTCAGGTTTCACTTTCAAAAAGAATCCCAGTTTAATAGCACAGATTTGCATATACCTAATATGCCATTTGAATTTACAATTTAGGTACCAAAGGATTTTTTACAAATTAAAATATTTAGAATAAATTACTACTTAACAATAAAACTTTTTAAAAGACATAATATATTTTGTATAAAATATCAAGATGTATCAACAGCCCAGGGTGGATCTAAATATATAGTGTTTTTTAGCTGCATGAGAATTTCAAATTGAAATAAAACATTAAAAAATTGATGGAATATTTTTTTAATCATTTTTTTATAAAAGTAAATTTAATGCCATTTATTATTTGAAAATGATTTCCGGCATGTGCACGGATGAAGCGCATCCGATCAGTCCAATTTTTGACCACTTCCAATATTTCTGGCAATGCTTTCAGAGTTGTTGGTTTGTTAGCATAAACCATGGATTTAACATACCCCCAAAGAAAATAATCTGGAGGCGTCAAATCACACGATCTTGGAGGCCAATTGATAGGACCATTTCTTGAAATAATATTGTCACCAAATTGTCCTTTCAATAAATCTATGATTTCGGTGGTTGTGTGGCACGTAGCACCATCTTGTGGAAACCATAAGTTGTCGATGTTTAACACTTGGATTTCTGAAAAACAATGTATTGAGCATGTGTCGATATCTCACACCATTTCATATCACATTTCGAAAGAAATATGAACCGATAATGCCGTTGGCGTGTATTCTATACCAAACAGTCAATTTTAATGGATGCAATGGAGTCTCAAGATAATGTTCCGGATTGGTCTCAGTCCATATACGGCAATGTCACTGAACAAAATTTGGCGGTAAAAAAAATTGATTAACTTCCAATTGGTTGTGAGCCCAATCTGCGAACGCGCGACGCAATCGATAATCATTAGGCTTCAATTCTTGAACCAACTGGATCTTGTGAGGATGTAAACCAAGATCTTGATGTAAAATTTTCCATGTAGTGGACGGACAAAGCCCAAGTTGTTGAGCACGATGGCGAATTGAAATGTTTAGGTTCTCTTGCACACTTTCACTCACAGAAGCGATAGTTTCTTCGGTACGCACATTTCTTTGTCTTGTTGGCGGTCTTACATCATGCAATGAAAAAGTGGTACGAAATTTATCCATCACCGCACCAATAGGCTGCTCAGAAGTTCCATAATGTCGACCATAAAATGAGCGAAGAGTTCTATAAGTTTCACGAACGGAACTCTGACTTTGAAAATAAATTTCCACAATTTGGTAGCGTAGTTAAAGTGTTAATTTATTCATGATTAAATAGCAAATCTTTCTGAACACAGATGTCAAAGAACCGTCACTCTGATAAACTTCGTTTAATAGTTATCCATATTGAAAGATCACATGCATCTAGAAAAACACCCCATAGAAGCTTGGAGCCACTGCTTTAATTCGAACCCCGTACAAACTAACATTAACATAGGGCTCGGGCATCATATTTTTATAACATCATTTTCTTTAGATCCATGTCTGATTTGTACCGTATTATTATGGAATACAATTACATATTTACCTTCAGGCCCTAAATAAACTAGATCCATCACTGTTTTTAAATTAATATTAAATAATATGTAATATTAAATAATATGTAATATTAAATATATAGTCAATAAGGTATGGCCTAAACCCACTCCCTCATGGAGGAGAGGGCTTATAGTCCGGGAGTGGATTGGATGTTAGTACATCAGCGCTGAAGAAAAGTAAATATAGTTGGACTGCCGAGTAATTGCATCTTCATCTCATTTTACATGTCAACAACCGTAGACAAAGTAGCAAAGTTGACTATAAAGCTGATTTAAAATTGGCAACTCGACTAACCTGAAAGATTTAAAAGCTTCGGCTAGGTTAATACCAAAGATCGGATAACCAAGACTCGGATAATCGGGGTTCAACTGTATTTAGAAAATTTTAAAAATTAGATGTTAAATCCCTGGATTAGGTACTATTCAGCGCATCCGATTCGGCGCGATCTTTTCAGAGCGACTTATTCGGCGCGAGCGATTAGACGCAAGATTTTTCGGCGCATAACCGATTCGGTGCGGTTCCGGTTTGGCGCATGACTATTCCGCGCCCGTCATTTTCGGCGCCATACTACTTTCGGCGCAAGCCCTTTCGATGGAAAGCCGTATCGGCACAAATCCGTTTCGGCACAAACTGTTTCGGCGCAAAGGGTTTCGGCGCGAAGCCATTTCTATGCAAATATTTTTGGCGAAAAACTTATTTATTCGTTCATTCAAGCTTATCCATTCCATTCCGAATATTGCTACTTTGTTTCTCTGCAAAGTCTTCACGGTCCATTTTCTGACGTAGATCAATCCTCTTCTTTCTCTTTTCTCTTACAACTTAACTTATGCATAGCGTGTTGATATTCACCGGACGACCGCGCTAAGAAATTTCGTCAAGTCAGCGATTCGAACCCAGAATTTTCGTGCTGTAAATGAAACAGTGATCACACCAAGCCGCTGCGCTGCTGTGGTTCTTAAACCTATTATTAGTTTCAAGCTAATTCGGTAAGAAGCTTAATTAGCTTAAAATATCCATACAGCTGTTTTTATATTACAGTAATCCCCCTTATAACACGGTACTCTTATAACGCATTTTTATATTACGCGATTTCAGTCCCTTGTATAACACGTGTATTCCCCCATATAACGCGGGGATTTCCCACGTTATATTTCTGTACCGTGAAATTTATAATGATTTGTACAGTTCATAATTAATTTCGCGTACCTTTTTTGGAATTATGAAATTTATTTGAAATTAACTGTTTTTTAGTTACATATGCATAAGTTTTTTATTTAAAATGTTCTTAGTTTAATTTTAATAAAACGCACATATTTCTTTCATAACATAGTTTTTTCTTAATATTCGATTTAAACCCCCTTTAACGAGAAAAGTTAAACGTGAATCATTTGTACATAACGCGTTATACGGGGTCATACAAGCGCGTTATACGAGAATACACCTACAACGCGTTTTCCTATAACGCGGAACCTATCTACCGTGTTATAGGGGGGATTACTGTAATTAACGGTGAACGATACGGGAAAAACATGCCCGAGTGACAAAAATTAGATAGTGAAAGTGAAAATTAAATATCTAACCCGACTAAAATACTAGGTTTGATTCCTCTGGTGCAGTAAGAACATCATTCTGGCTGTTTCTCCTCAGAGAGCAATGGTAAACCACTGACGTATAATCTGACTTCTCTGGAGATGAAGTGTATATACTTTTCCGCGGTTCGAAGCTTTCGGTAAGCACTAGGTCTTATGTGTCTAGGATAACACTTCCAACTTATAACACATACATTAGTATGTGTCATTAGACAGTGAGAGATTGTCTACACCTGAATTCATGTACGGCACTCGAAGAAAATAAAATACTAAAAAATAAGTACAAAAATAGATTACAATAATTCTAATATGAATAATATACAATTACGCTAAAATGTGATAGTAATATTATGTTTTCACTGCCGTCCAATGATTATTATATTAAAAATGCATTGGCAATAACAGATATACCACCAAATCTGCTCCGAATAAGCCTCACACCGAATGCTCCTCGCGCCGAATAAACCTCACACCGAATGATCCTCGCACCGAATAAGTGTCGCGCCGAATGAGCTTCGCGCCGAAGGAGCTGGGCGCCGCGCCGAATGCGATTACGCGGAATCAACTTTGCGCCGAAAAGTCCCATTCCCTAAATCCCTTGATCGATTACAATTATTATTGATGCTTTGTAGAAACGCTTATCTAACGACATAGATTTTACTGATTGCATTCTGAACTGAGTTTTTGAATTTTACATACTGAGCAGGCTTTGAATGTATTTGAATATTTAAAAAAAATTTCTAAATAGTATTTTATCAAAGGCTGCAGCTGGGCGGATAAGCATGGTACGCCCCGTGCAAATTTTCCTAAAATTTTTCTGAGACATTTCTACCAATATACGTGTATTTTAATAATTGTCCTCAATTATTAACCTTGCTGACGTACCCTTATTTAAACCAAACAAAGTTTTCATCCGTGCCTCGGAGAGCCGTCGGTCCCCTGTGTTAATGATTTGCCTTCAGAACAATAAAAACAGGGTAATAGACACATCGAGGGCCAGCTTAGCAAGGTACCTGAGATGTAAAATCAGAAATGCTCACAGAACTAATTACATAAATTAGTAAAGAACAGGTCCTGGACCTACATTAAGAGGAAGACCTCTTAATAAAAGTTGAATAAGAAGAAAGTTTTCATGAAAACGGAAACAAATATTATATTTTGAATGATCTGACCAAATATTCTGAAAAATGTATCTCATCTTATCAGTAAGATGAGATGAGTCAACTATTAAATTTGAAATTCAAATATTTCGAAAAGTGGTGTTGTGATTTGGTCGAGTTGTTGATTCAGCAAAATTCTAATTTCAATTCGAGATTTCGAGAATTAAAAGGTTTAGCTTGTGTCCTTCTTCCTCAGCATGAAGGAGTTTAGTAGCTTCTTCATTATTGCTGTGGTTGTTAAATTTTAAGTTATGGAACATTTTGGATTTGGGGTCTTTTTTGTGTTATTTAATTCTTGTTTCTATATTTCTTCAAGTTTCACCAATGTAGGTTGCTGAGCAGTCTTGACAAAAAAGTTGGTACACTCCACTTTTGTTCTTGATTTCATGATTTTGGTTTTTACTTCTTATTTTGCTCATGATTGTGTTTTTCGTTTTGTTACTAAGTATTATTCCATAATTTTCGAATATATTTAACCTTTTGTTGATTGAACCTTGGTAAGAGATTGAACGGTATTGGATGTTTTCTGAATTTTTTTTTATGGTTTCTAAATAGTTAATTTTATTGGTGTTAACTCTTATTAAGTCATGAGCTTCTGCCCCATTGCCCAAACCCCCAACCTGGAGGGCTGGTCAATTCGTAATCTTGATTTTCTTCCAATTGACTTTCGAGTCTTTGGAGTGCTGCCTACCCCGTTGTTTGATTCTTCCGCTCCTTTTCACGTTGAAGGTTACCTCCTGTGTTCAGGACCGTTGACCACTTTTCACCTGTAACCCTAGGCGGGGGTCTAATGCACGTCAATGGCAGGAGGCAGATAATAGAAAAGGTCTTAAACATATTTCTAATATCTGCAATAATTATTTTTTTATTTAAATGATATTGTCAACAATAATACAACAAATAATGGCATCGATGATTTAAAACAATATAACAAGATGAAACGAAATTTTTAAGGTAGATAATTATAATAGATGTATTATGTGAATTTTTCTTGGAATAAGCTGCCAAGCCTCTTGAAAGGTAGTTTTTTCTGCTTTAACTTTTTTTTTACTAGAATAGGGGTATATCGGCAGGGCTAATATTTACGGGACTGTTAACGTATACATTGGTAGTAATGTCTGGAAAATGTTTCAGTTAAATCCGTGCGGGGGTAGTTGGACCATGCTTATCTTCCTACGGCCTTTTATTACTTAAACTAAAAATTAATTGACCAATTTATTTATAGGCTATTATCGAGTAAACTACGACCTGAAAAATTGGGAGCGATTAGCTGTATATCTTAACACCGAAAATTTTGAAAATATTCATACTATTAATAGGGCCCAATTGATAAATGAAGCATTTCATTTTGCCGAAAATGAGTTTATTTCATTTAGTATTCCTTTAAGTATAAGTAAATATTTAGCTAGAGAAAAAGATTACATCCCAGTCTTCGCCTTTGCAAACAATCTCGACAGCTTAAACGAATTAACGAAATCTTCTAATATATATGATGTCTTTCAGGTAAGAATTTTACACTGTTTAAATTAATAAAATATGTTCAATAATTAAAGAATATAATATAAAAAATATTAATATCTAATTTAAGATAGGAGTAATATAGTAAGTAATACTGAGAGGGGATTACCTTAAATAGGTGTACCTAATTCAGGTAATACAGTGACCTAAGTTAGACGGATAAATTTCTAAAGCTTTGGTTTCGTAGGAAGCGGTGGCGTCAAATAGCAACCGTATTATGTCGGGTGAGGTTATTTAGCATTTTTACAATGTTTCGTACCGTGCTAGCTACCGCTACAATAATCTTGGAAATTACTTCTACTACACCTTATATAAGTTTACAGCCGCTATATGACGGTGTCGCTTCTTAGGAAACCGCAGCTTTAAGGAACTTAATAAACTGTACGATGACAATGTCGAAACCTATGACTAACTTATAATTTTTACACTTAAATTAATTTCTTTGTCACAAAAACTTAAAATTACATCCACTCAAGTTGGCTGTCAAATGAGGACTTCTTTTAATAAAAAAATTGGGACGGGCTGGTTAAGTTAAGTTTGGGTTTATCCAATTTAATTTTTTTAAAAACACTTAAAACTTTTTATTTCATTTATTAATTAAAACTTGTTACAACTTGATTTTTATTGAATTCTAACACTTAACTAAAACTACTTCTACAAAGATAATAACTACATGAACGAATGTTCTTAATCTACCGACTACTATTTTCCAGTGGAACTTTTTATTGACATTTGAAGTTTTGCCATTGATGCATTTCCCATGGGAAATGCAAACTCAGTAACACTAGACAAAGGAAGTATTTATCTAGTGTCATAGAACTTCATAGAATATAACTGTTACACATACACACAAAATCAAAAAACAATCATTTTGTAACAAAAAATTTCCTATTTATATCCGTATGGTGATGAAAACCATGGTAATAGACAATTTTACACAATCCATTTCGGACTTGAGAATTATTTAGACCATTTATAATATTACATGTGGCCAACGGTAAACATAATTATTTTGGTAAGTGAAAAATTCTACTTTAGATGTTGCACCGCGAAAGTCAACCTATGAATTTTGGCACGAGAAACTAACGCGCGCTAACCGTTCAGCCATTCACTCAGCCTAACAAATTTGATTTTAAAAACATTTTACGTAAAATATTTAACGCTTATTTTATGGCACTATATTTTTTGAGAATCTGTCATAGACTTTCGACAGCAGTTTACTGGCTTTCTGTTATGTTTGTAATTGTTTATTTACAAGCTTATGAAATATATTGAAATTTTAATGTCACTTAGTTTCTTAATTTTTAATTTAATAATAATGTTTATAAGTTCATCATTAAATAATTATTTTAATCAAATTTATTTTAGACATTTGTATTAAACTCATTAGAAACTGGTTACAATAATATTGGATTTGAAGAAAGAGATCAAGATACACATATAGATAAGCTTCACAGAAGAAGCATTTTACCATGGCTTTGCAAATATGGTCATGCTGACCCCACAAGTAAAGCATTGGAATTGATTAAAAATTGGAGAAAATCCGGTAGTCTGTCTTTACCTCCCAATTTAGAAAAAGAAATTCTTTGTTGCGCAATGAAATATGCACCGTTGGAAGATTGGGAATTTGTTTATAACATTTCGCAAACATTCCCTGATAAAAAGAAACAATTGTATTATTACGCTTTACAATGCAGTGACGATGAAGTCGTTTTACGCAGGTAAATCTTAAGCTCTAAAATTATCGTTTTGCTTAAATTATGTATTTTTCCATTACGTTACGGTCATATTTATGGTAATATTTAATTTGACCCATGTTTGTTTGTTTCAGAATTTTCGAATTGTATTTGGCTCCTAGTCTTAACAGTACGTTTTCGTTATATGCTCAAAAACCAAATTTATCGTTTTTCCGATTTATTGATTCTCAAACTGGTGGACTGGACATAGCCATTGACTACATAAGCAATTCCAACATAAATGTGTAAGAGCCAATATATTACTTTACACATAAGGTGTTTGAAATAATAAAAATTCTGTATTTTCATAAACAATTTCAAAAGGTGTTTTACAGTTCTTGAAAATATAATTGAGAATGTGATCTATATACATATTAATCTACATAAGTAGACAAGAATTCTACAAACAACCGTAGAACCAATAATTGTTTCATGAATGCATTTACAATGATTTTGAACTGAAAAGCAAATAATTAATAGAATACGAAACCTAATAATATATAATAGCTGTTTTAACCATAAATGCAATTCTTCATTCGTAATACTGGTATCATCAGATATATATTTGATGGATTCGTGGTTAATGTAGTGAAAATTAATATTTATTATCATCAGATATATTGCCGTGATATTTTCAAAAAGTATAAAAATTTGAAAAACCTAGCAAATTGAATCTTTTGAAGCTATGCTTCTTATCGCACGGGTATTGCACGTGTATTTTGCACGGGTATCGCACGGGCAGTTAACTGAAAAAAATCGTTCGTCACACAAAATCGTCACACAAAATCGTCACGGAAATATGTAACGGAAATTCGTCACACAAATTTCGACCGCGACTTTCAAATTTCAAACTTCCCTTCAAACACCATAACTCCGGAACCGAGAGGGCTAGGACCCTGGGAATGGTGGCTATGGATAGGGGGCGGAAGTGGCAACCGCCCCCGACCCCACGCCGCCCCCGCCGCCTCCAACCGGTTTTTAGGGGAAATAGTTTTTTGACAAAACTAAAAAAATTAAAACATTTTTTTTTTAAATTAAAACCCCCCCCCTCCCCTTTTCGTGGGTCGGCAAAAAACGTCAAAAAAATTTTCAAAATTTTTATTTTTCAAAAATTTGGAGCTAGTTTTAGTTTTTTCACAAAATTAAAAAATTCCCGCCCCCCCCCTTTCTCCCTTTTCGTGGGTCGGAAAAAAACGTCGAAAAAATTTTCCCGTATTCTTATAAGCAAATTGGAGGCCGAAGGCCGACCCGTATTCTTAAATGCCAGTGGGAGGCCGAAGGCCGACCCGACCCGTGGTCTCTAAATCAAGTGGGAGGCCGAACGCCGAGCAGTATTCTTATAAGCACGTTGGAGGCCGAAGGCCGACCCATATTCATAAATGCCAGTGGGAGGCCGACCCGACCCGTGTTCTCTAAAGCCAGTGGGAGGCAACCGCCCCCGACCCCACGCCGCCCCCGCCGCCTCCAACCGGTTTTAAGGGAAAATAGTTTTTGACCAAACTAAAAAAATTAAAACATTTTTTTTTAAATTAAAACCCCCCTCCCCTTTTCGTGGGTCGGCAAAAAACGTCAAAAAAATTTTCAAAATTTTTATTTTTCAAAAATTTTGAAGCTAGTTTTAGTTTTTTGATAAAACTAACAAAATTTAAAAATGCCCCCCCATTCTCCCTTTTCGTGGGTCGGCAAAAAACGTCGAAAAAATTATAAGAAATTCTTATAAGCAAGTTGGAGGCCGAGGGCCGACCCGTATTCTTAAATGCCAGTGGGAGGCCGAAGGCCGACCCGACCCGTGTTCTCTAAAGCAAGTGGGAGGCCGAAGGCCGACCCGTATTCTTATAAGCACGTTGGAGGCCGAAGGCCGGCCCGTATTCTTAAATGCCAGTGGGAGGCCGAAGGCCGACCCGTGTTCTTGAAAGGCAAGTGGGACGCCGACCCGTAGTTTTATAAGCAAGTTGGAGGCCGACCCGACCCGACCCGTGTTCTCAAAAGCAAGTGGGAGCAAGCATAACTCCGGTACCGAGAGTGCTAGGACCCTGGGAATGGTGGCTATGGATAGGGGGCGGAGGTGGCAACCACCCCCGACCCCACGCCGCCCCCACCGCCCCCGCCGCCTCAACCTCCAACCGGTTTTTAGGGAAAATAGTTTTTTGACAAAACTAAAAAAATTTAAAAAAAAACCTTTTCGTGGGTCGGCAAAAAACGTCGAAAAAATTTTAAAAATTTTTCACAAAAAGGCCGAAGGCCGAACAACTGTGGCCTTTACGGATCTAGTATGGTCCTCCCCCTGTGAGACCGAAGGCCGAACAACAACTGGCAATCACGGACTAGCAGTCCAGACAGCTGAAGGCATATAAATATAATCTATTATGGTCCGCCCTGTGAGGCCGATGGCCGAACAACTATGGCCTTCACGGATTTATTATGGTCCGCCCTGTGAAGCCGAAGGCCGAACTACTATGGCCTGCACGGATCTATTATGGTCTTCCCCCTGTGAGGCCGAAGGTCAAACAACTATGGCCTTCACGGATCTATTATGGTTCGCCCTGTGAGGCAGAAGGCCGAACAACTATGTCGTTCAAGGATCTATTATGGTTTGCTCTGTGCGTAAGAAGCATAGCTTCTGTGGACGGTCCGACGACCGCTCTCATTTTTTTTCTTTTTGTAATATTCTGAATTAAGACTAATGTTAACTTGGAACACAAAACTTTTATTTTCGTAGCTAAATTGTTTTACAAAATTTTGGAATATCTTTACAATAACTGTTCATAAATTTCTTTTTCACACAAAAAAGAAAATGTTTGATTTATTAAAATTTATGGTACCTGACGTCATATAAAATGTCTTTGTTATTCTACCAAAAATTGCTGAAGTCTTCTTTCCTTAGATATCTAAGTTTTGAGGTGTTATGTCCAGATGTCTTGCGCTTTCCAGATGTCATAAAAAACTGGTACTTCCTCTTTTCGATCGTGAAGCACTATTCCAATTTTCAATAGCCTTTTATAATGGAGGCCCACCTTTTAATTTTTATAAATTTGTATTTGTATGTAATACTCAAGATGAGTCGAGTATCAGGTTATTTATATTGCTCGAGCTCTTTAGAGCTCGCTCGCGCGATATCCGTTTTAACCTGTACAAGGCGAAATCTGAAGTATTTTCCTTGCACGCGTTGCTGTTTATATGATAATACCTCGAAGAAAAAATTGACCATATCGCACCACAATCATTGCAAAAATCGGTAAGTACCGAAATAATGGAAGCATAATCGCACTAAATTTGTAGCATAAAATTCCTTATGCCCGCTGTACACTCTCGCCGAGACATGGCGAGACAGGGCGAGAACAGGAGTGTAAATGGTAGCTCTCGTCCCGCTTCGTAGGTCTCGGGGTGTCTCGCTAGCTCTCCATCTCGAGTCGGTATTTTAGGTCCGTATCAAAGGGTCTCGCCTGACCGGCGAATGTATACCTGTACACTCTCGCATCCCTCAGTCTCGTTTGTGCCTTAGTTTCCTTATTTCACCATTGTTTTCTTAATATTTTGTTATGCACAGTGTGCATAGCAATATTTATTATTTTTATTAAATTATTAACAATATTTTTATTAATTTTTAAAAATAATTTAAAAAATAATTTTTAATAATTTTATTAAATATTAACAATATTTGTGCATAATAATATTTATAGTAACTGATGGCACATAGAGCAACAGCAGCAGCAAGTTCAATTTCTTTAAATTTTCTCCCCTGAGTTCACAATTATTACAACTGAACTAGGCGAGAGGCGAGAGTGTACATGGTCGCACTCGGCCACAGGCCTCCCGCTGAGACATTCGCCGAGACATTCGGACTAGAGCACTCGGGCGAGAGTGTACAGCCGGCATTAGAAGTAGATTCAAGTCAACTCGGGTGGGAACTAATGCGTTGATGCTAGTATATAACCGGTTTCCAATTTTAGACTGGCATTTCACGGGGACTGTTAAGCGCTACACCGGGTGAGAGTGCGTTCGCCACGTATGAATTCTTTTACGGTCCCCTACAAATATCCGATATTCACCTAGGGTTTCAATATAATTGGATATCATTGTATTTACGGGTATTTATCGAATTACCTCTTTTGTCGCCCACTCATGTTTTTCGATCTCCTACCCCACACATCTCTTTATGCCAATAATGTCTGCACCGTTCTTACCATGTCCTTACTAACGCAGCCCTTCTCTAATTTTTTTTATAATACACCCGTATACATCCAAATCTTCTTTCGACACTTCACTTTTTATTCATTTTCTTTCTTCTTTGGTAGAATTTAATTCAAATCGAGCACTATGTTTTTAATTTTAATTTAGATATAGGTACAAAGGTGACATCTATTACCAAAATTTGACATAAACACAAATTAAGCAGGTTTTCAGAGAGACACACATGTCACCTGCTTTTTAACACTCTAGCAACAAAAATACTACCTCTAATAAAGTTCTTATTCAGATCAATTAATTCAAAATATAAAACAAACAAAACCCTGCAAAATATCATGGCAATATATTGGAATCGCATGAAAATAGTAAAAACTTAACAATCTTTCGATTTATACTAATGACGACACCTTCGTCGATCCAAAAAAAATATATACAATCATATTAGGTATTATCTCGAGCAACGATTTATATACTCAGGAATTATTTTATCAATACATCATCATCTTCACGTGTTAGACTTGTTGTCCGTTACGTCACTCTTTCAATACAATTACACAAAAACAACCAAGTATGTGAATCTAATCAAATTGGATAAAATATTAAATTTATGATCTAAACAAATAGGTACTTAAATAATTGGTTAAAATTTATGCGTGTAGAAAATATTTAAATTTACTTCAAAACTGGAAATCCTCATTATTGGTTACGTTGATCAAAAGCCACTCATTCAGAAAGGGCACAATGTTACATATCTTTTTGTTTTCGGTCGTCATGCCTCTTTTATAGAAGCGTCGTAACCCATCTCATCTATGCATGTGATGTGCGTTTGAATTATTTTCACATACATAGAGGACCTCCTTGTTTAACGTGGGCTTCGAACCACGGGAAGTAAAATGCACTTCATTTCGAGACGGGCGCCCCTGGCAGATTACCTAGGTGGTTTTCCATTGCCTTCCGAGGAGAGACGATCAGAATAAAGTTCTTACCCTGTCCGGATTCGATCCGAGCGTTTCGTATTAGCAGTAGACGCACTTAACTGCCAAAGCTATGACCGTCTATCTTTCTGTATACTTCTATTATTATTTAAAAGAACAGAATATAATTAATTACAATTTCTTTATTAAACGCCGTTTAAATTTTTTTTTATATTTACATGCCGAATTTGATATTAAAATATTGGTATTTAAATATTTTATTACACTATTTAAATTTAATGGCCGCTGGTCTCGGGTGTTATGCTGTGTCCAGATTTCTCGTTTTCGTGCTCGGATTGAGACTTGTTGATTTGTGAAGGAACCACGATCCCCGAACTGCGCCGATACCAGTTCTGAATATTAAAATTGTGATTTTATAGAGTTCTAATAATTGCATTCCAATTTTGATATTCTATTAATATTTTGCAAATCGATTCTATATTTCATACACGATTTCTTCGAATAAAAAAAACTTATAGTATGTACCTATTTAAATCACAATAATTATATGTATAATTTTAGTACCAGTAGAAATTTGTATGCAATTGCTGGCCAAATTTACAATACAGATCGACTTAACCAGGTATTGTAACAAATTCTTAAAATGAATATGTATAATCATGATTATTAATATTAATTATTAATTTCAGATGAATTTACAAGGTCGCGTTAATGATGCCTTGCTTGAAAGGCTTGAAGAGTTGGTGAAAAATAACATGAAAAAGCAAAAAGGACATAGACGTATTGAAATTGAAAATTGGTTTACGGAATATAACAAAATCTAATGTCATTAAGTTTATATTATATTTATATAATATAATAACATTATTATATTAGCTTGGTATATCATAAAATAATAAAATAATTTTAAAAGAATATGCCAGTTTTTAAATTATAAATTTTGGTTTTGTGGAAACCAAATAATTCCCTTTTTTTGAGTTTTAGTTTTTTAAGTTCAAAGAGATTGGTTATAGGTGACATTTTCCTCCTGAAGAACTCCTGACGTCGGGACGACGCGAGGGCGACTTCAGCAATGATGGAAGGACGGTGGCGACTCCTCCCTCTGCACTCTCCTAGCACAATTGATACTAGTATATTGGAGATCGGCACCATCCTCTCAATACATGCGGAAGTTTCCGTCGAATTGGCTCCAGGGGGCGTCTGTTGTGTGGTCAGTGAGTACAATCGGATATGTCATAACATAAGTCCTTCTTGATCGGCTCATTTTGGTCTGGGACATCCGGCTCTAACCATAACGACAAATTCACCAAGGTCTGTGGAGTATCTGGGGGATGGGGACAAGCTTGTATCGAACAAGTCTTATCCATTAAGTGCACGAATAAACCATTAATTATTCAGTTCATCACATAAGTTTCCATTACTTTTATCATTTTTAAGTTAGTTAAATCGTTAATGTTATATCATATTCATTTAGTTCAACCATTCAATTATTTAATCCACTTGTATTTACGTTAATTAGTTAAGTATGTTTTAAGCTGTATAAATTCTCAGCAACACATACCTCTTTTCGGGTAGTTTTGTTCTAGAGCTCCTAATGCGTGCATTATTATATGGAACCCCATAGGTGTGGGTATTGTAGACCAGAGGCTTATATTACATAGGCTGCATGGTTTTTTTTAAATTATTTCGGTCATGTTACATAGCACTGTCTTCCTGAAATAGAACCGAAGAAGAAGCAATGGGACAGAATTTCTATGGCGAAAGCAGTTAAAGCAGTCAGAGAGAAAAGGATGCGTTTTAATAAGGAAGCTTCCAGACTATCTGGAATTTTTATTCTTTAATTCAGCTCACCTAATGATGGTATAATAATACCGAAACATCGATCCCATAAGATATTATGAGTTTTTGACCAAATTATTCAATTCCATTTGGTCTTCCTTTTTTAAGTGCATAATTTTTCAATTACCATGGATTTTATTAATTTTTTGCTTTTGGGTAATTTCTACTGAGTTGACCAGTAAAGAAAAATGTGTACATTAAAATTGCAAAATTTGCGCAATATTTCAAAAAAAAAATTTCAAGTGTTAATTTGATTTAAAATGTTAGTGTGGAACTAAAAGTTAGTATATTTTGTATTTCATACTGTGTGTAATTCGTTGATGGTTTTCTTACTTTTATGATTTTTATTGCTGATTTTTTGTTTGATGTTAATTCTAAAGGCGGCCATTGCCGTTTTTGTTCAGTATGATGCAAGTTACATATACCTATTATCTATTTGTAGATTACAAATACTGATTTATCAACTACATACATATCTACATAATTTTAACAATAAATTATCAATTTCCACTTAACTAAGTATGTAGTTAAAATAACCATGAAATTTTAAAATTCTTAATTGAAAAGTTTGTTACGCTATATTTAAAATATTTCTATGCTTTACGTTTTTTTTTCTAATCTGGAAATGAGCCTGTTTTAAAAAACTATGATTTTGTTTCATTTGTGCTTTATTTGTAAGGCACAAATAGTTGTATTAATATAGGTACTATAAAATAATTTAATTATTTTGATTAAGTAGTAGGTACGTAATATAGCTGCATTATCTGATAAGATTTATCTTGTGAGTTAATAATTTACATACTCGTACATACATACTGCTATAATAAATAAACTAATATTTGCATATATATTGAATATACAACAATTCTGCACATGTGTGTGCTGTTAGCCCACTAACAGAAGAGCGCTTGACCGCTGAAGTGAAAATACCACAATGGATTCTTAATAAAACTGTAAAGTAATATTAAAAGCTTCAAAAAATTCCCCAATCCAGTGTAAGCAGTCGGGAGGTGAAAATACTGAAACCTATCCCTAAATTTTTTGTTAAAATCCAACGTTACATAATTGTAGCTCTTACGTAATGAGCTTTAGCTCATGTGGTAAAAAAGGCCATGTTCACTAATTGGCATTCTAAGACTGAAGAAGATGACATGTATATTATATATTCGGTTTCTATAAACGTCGTGCGACATTTTCCGATTTGCCCTGTTGGTGCTCGTTGCGTGTTGAAAACGTGTGACAAGCACAGAGGACCTACAGCTTAACGTGGATTCCGAACGACGAGAATAAACAATTTTTATACAATCCTATCGCGGTAATTTACCGTATATGATGACTTTTACAGTTCGTAATGACCTTCTTCAGTCCCACGTAGCGTTTATTAGTAAATTTACTCCCATGGTGTCATTTAATCCCAAGAGCTCATAATATGACCTCATAATTATTGACTCATCGATCTCCTTGCTATATTTTATCTTTCGTTAGACATATTTATTGCCTCTTTTAAGAAATGCGTGATCCCATTGCAATGAGGTATTCCTTTCGACGTGTAGGTGTTGCATGTCGCCAAAGCTTTATATAAATATGCGCTCTTTCTTTTAATCATACAACCACTGTCATCTGTAATGGGATATATTAATAGACAATTTTATAAATTGCATAATTACAAATTATTATTGTATGCACTGTTATCTTTTGCAATGCTTTTTTTAATAGCCACTTCAATTTATATACTCTTAATTTATACTTGTTTATTCCAATTTTCCTTTACGGCTATTTTTTTGTCGGCTGTTATTTGGATTGTATAAAATAGTATAAATTACTCGAAACTGAAGCGCCTCTTAATTTCTTGCAGCTTGCCGCTATCGTGTGAATCCCTTTTTCGAATATGAGATTAAATGGCTAGCTTCAGTCTCTTGTAATTTAACATACTATTACAGTCCCTGGCCATATTATTAGACTCAAACTCAAAAGTTGAATTTTTGTAATTTCGAGTAAAATTATTCAATTTATAATAATGACAATTCTAGTAAATTAAAGTTATTGTATTATAATATATTTATTTTAGCATACAGCCTTGGCCATATTAGTGGGCCACCCTATAAAATAGCGGTAAATTCCTTTTCAGTGCAATATTTCACCGGTTTATTTTTAGCAGGTAGTCTTGAATGGTATTGTGATATAATACAAAGAAAATTTTGTCCCTTATTATTTTTATGAGGGCCATAAAAATTAAAATATTACAAAATTGTTTAGTTTAAAGAGAGCGACCGTTCAGTTAGTTTCAAATTTTCTGGTGTACATTTGTGTTTAAAATATTTAAAATTATTTCTAAGGTATATAAATAATTTAATATGCCAAAAAATAGCGATTTGAGTGAAAGTAAAAGGGCACAAATAATGCTCTTACATTCGCAAGGGTTAAATCAAACTCATATTAGTAAAAAAATTAAATGTTCATGGCATGCGGTTCAAAATACAATTAAAAGGTACGAAGAACTAAATTCGTTCAAATCGAGAACGAGAAGTGGTAGAAAACGTATAGCAACCCCTTCTGAAGACCGGGTGTTGCGACGCGTGAGTATTTGACATCGCAAAATGACGTCGAAAGCGCTAGCTAACCAAATGCGTGAAGACGGTGGGCCATCAATTTCGGCACGAACAATTAGAAGACGACTGTACAAAAACAGGCCTGAGGGGTTGTAAACCCCGGCGTAAGCCGTGGCTTTCGGAAAAAAACAAAAAAAGGAGACTAGAGTTGGCCCGTGAACACCTAAATTTGCGTTGCGTTGCGGATTGGGAGAAAGTAGTTTGGTGAGATGAATCAAACTTTGAGGTACATAAGTTAAAACAACCCCTATTTTATAAATTCAATAATAAAAATTTAATTTTAAACTGATTTTACAAAAATTGTGATTGTCATTTGTATTATTAAAATATTACACTTTTATTACGGTGGCCCACTATTATGGCCAAGGCTGTATATTACAGAATGTTTAACCTTCAACAAAAAATATTTTTAAATTTAAAATTTTGAATTTTAAAAGTTTTAGTCTAATAATATGGCCACAGACGCACATCGTACACTTCGATCAGAGAAGTTTTCAGCCATACAAAATGTTATCTGGAGCCAGCAGGTAGACATTTGCTGAGCAAAAAATTCTGCCATGGATAACACGCCGGCACAGGATTTGAACCTGCGATCTAGGCATGAAAAACTAACACACTACCGCTCAGCTATTCACTCACCTTGTATACTTTTGTGTCCTCTCCGGTGCTCAGGGTCGCTTATAAATGAAAATTCTTCAGACGTGATACACAATCAAAAATGAATCGGTCAATGCAGAAAGTGAATATGTCCATTGGCAGTTGTTTTGAGTAAATCACAAAAAACTGTTTGAGACATATTGAGTTTCTGCACTAAATGTTTATTTCAGGTATGATTTTAAACTTAGGGAATACACGGACATATTTTATTTCTGCACCAATCGCTAGAACTACCTCTAATTAATACGATCACATGTCAAACTCAAAACCGGCAAAATGTGGACATATTCACTTTCTGCATTGACCGATTCAAATAAGAGACAGGACATATCTAACACAATTTATTAACAACATTCACATTTAAACATTTGATTTATTTGATCTCGTTAAATTTATTGAGCATCATGCCGGTGGGTAGAGCCTGCAGATGTAAGTCGGTAGTGGCATTGAATTCTGGGGTGTCCTGTAGCAGGTGTGGTGCACCGTACCATCCTAGTTGTGCCGCAAAATACAAGAAGTGTTGCGACGCGCCACTCGGTGACCTTGCTAATTTGGACCTTCCTGGAATTTATATCGAACAGCTGAATCTTTATAAGGAACTAATCAGTGAATTACGTACTTCTAATGCACTCCTGGTTGATAAGGTTGTGCTTCTGGAGGGGTGTTTGAAGTCGAGGGATGATGAGATTGAACGTCTTCGTGCTCAGCCATCTCAGCCCGTGCCGCGGACCACCCTCCCTGAGAGAGGTGAAGCTCCGAATATGCGGGCATCACGATTTGACCCCTTACTCGTCTCGGCTCCACAGATCCAGGTGGATACTGCTCCGGAGGTGGGGGGCCCTGAGCCGGGGGACTGTTCCGCTCGGGGTGCAGATCTTTCGTCGGCTCCTTCCTCAAAAAATAAAAATAAGCGATCTTCCAATGGTGGCGGACGGAGAAGATCTCGTGGCGTGATCTTTGGTTCGGGACAATCCGATAACACACTCGTTCCGTACGTCCCCCTTGTGAGAATACATATATCCAAGTTGAGCCTTCACACGACTCAGGAACAGGTTACATTTCCGCGGGTTTGCCTACTGAGCTATCTCGTGACATCAAACTGGAATGTGAAGAGCTTAAAGTAAGATCAGGTAGCTATAGGGGATATGTCGTCTCTGTTCCCGCCTCTGTAGTTGCCAACATACTCAAGCCTGAATTTTGGCCGTCTCGTATAGTTGTTAAGCGATTTAGATCAGCGCGCTATGCCACCGAGAATTCAAATTTTCCCAACGAGGGAGCCAATCTGGATCCCAAGTAACATTTTACCGTCATAAATGTACATATACCTTACAGAAATTTCCGTAACGGTAAAGCATTGATTTGCCCCTTTTGCAGTTACTGTATTGATGTATCATTTATGCACATATAAGGTACAGGTATTTTCGCAACGGTACGGCATTGATTTGCCCCTTTTGCAGTTACTGTATTGATGTATCATTTATGTACATATACATTACAGGTATTTTTGCAACGGTTCAGCATTGATTTGCCCCTTTTGCAGTTACTGTATTAGTACATCGTTTTTATACCGATTATGTGTTGATTTTTTATGAACGAGATATTTATTTAATAGAAAAAATAATTTTTATAAAAGATAAAATTTTTGATTTTTAAATATTTCTATTTTTTACATACTGCTAAATTGTTTCCCTGTTGTCTGCGCCAGAATCTGAAAATTGACATTATAAATGTGATAATTTTTACTTACTTTTTTTTTCCGAGGCCAGGTTTTGAACCCAAGCTGTACTGTACCTATACGTCTGAAAACCAACTGCTAAGCCAACTCGACTACCTGGGTATACGGTATAAACTATGATATTTCTTATTTGATGGTCAATTTTATTTTCAATTCATAGATTAAAAATATTACCTAATATTGAATTAAAATAAATCAAATATTTTGCTTTGGTACTTTAAAATTTATTACATTATGAATTATTTTAAATAAAAGTTGTTATTTTGCACGTGTTTTGAAGAAAAATGCTACGACGCCGGCGTCACTTTAATTCGAATCGACAGCGGTGGTGGGATTAAATTTATTTAATTTAAATTTATTAAATTTTAATTTCCTGACTTTTAATTTCCAGAATTTTTATTTCAAATTTGGAGATTTTCGAAGATTTTTGATTGTTATTATTTGCGCCGTAGTTTTTCTTAAAAATCCGTATTGAAGTAACGAAGTTAGAAACTTTTTCAATATTTATAAAATCAAAAATTTGATACATAGTTGAAATAAAGATTTATGATTACTAGAAAGACATAAAAGACCGATTCCCCAACTATAATATTATTCCTTTCTCATTATAGGAAAAAAAAATATTGGAGAATGTAAGAAATCTCGATGGCGTAATGGTAAATAGGCACGATGGTACCTTTGGCAATCCGTTGTACAGTGGTTCAACTCCCAAGCCGGCAAAGTTATTTTAAAAATAAATTTCCTAATTAATTAATTTTTTAATATTTTTATTAATAAATATTATAAACACAGTTATTTATCGGTCTTAAAACTTTAAAAGGGCCTTTAGTTAATTAGCTATTAGAAAACATAAAATATTTAAAATACACGTTTTACATTAGCTAGTTAACTAAAGGGCTTTTTATATGGGTTGATAATACCGGACGTAAGAGGTTTAAAATTTCCGCCCCCAATTTAGAAATTTGACCGCCCTTCTTACCCCAATAATATCTCATATAATAATTATTGTAATATAAAATGCTTATCATAATTTGTAACCAATCAGAAACAAGAGTTTTTCTAACGGCGAAATTTTTTTTTATACATAATCTTGATACATAAATAACTATAATGTTACATATTTTTTACATTTCAATATTAATAAAAATTATAAAAAGCGCGTCTCGAAATTTAATTTAATAAAAAGGGATTTTGGAGAATAAGACGGATTTTTATTTATAAAATTATTATATTATACGAGTATATATTTCATAATATTTTATTATGTACTTATTAAAGTAGTCATGGACAATATCAAAACCGTGAAATAAATATCACAAAGTTTAACTAATAAATCATCTTTACATATTATATACCGGAATTGTAAGCGACTACAACTTTACTATTTAATCTACACTTTCAGGTATCAAACCGGTGATGAAAATATCGTACCGTCCATCTTATAAAATACCTGTATATGTTAGACATTGCTTTTATTGTAACAAAACGAAACGATTAAAACATTACCTAATCGGTACCGTATGTTCAACTATATTTTAGTTAATAAACTTTCAGTGCCGATCCGATAAAGCAATTGCCTTCAGAATAACGGTGCGAAAATATGTACATTGAAACTATACCTAAACAGTACAGTGTAAATATGAACTAAAATTTATGTGCTGCTTAGGTACCATTTTGGTACTTAATTTTCAGGTAATAATTGTAATATAAAATGCGTATAATAATTTGTAACCAATGAGAAACAAGAGTTTTGCTAACGGTGAAATTTTTCTTCGTTCTGATTGGTTACAACTGTTTTAAAACGTAATTAAAATTCATTGATCTTTAAATTACTTATTTTTATAATAAATATTTTAATGTTACGTATGTTTCACATTTTAATATTAATAAAAATTATTATATTATATAATATATTTCATAATATGTTATTATGTACTTATTAAACCTGTCATGGACAAATATTATTATGTTGAACAATATCAAAACGGTGAGGTAAAAATCATAAAATTTAACCAATAAAGCATCTTTACATATTATATACCGGAATTGTAGCAACTAAAACATTACTATTTAAACTGTACTTTAAGGTATCAAACCGGTGATGGAAATATCGTACATTCCATCTTATAAAATACATGTACATGTTAGATATCGCTTTTATAGTAACAAAACAAAACGATCAAAACATTACCTAAACGGTACCGTATGTTCAAATATATTTTAGCTAATAAAATTTCAATGCCGATCCGATACAACAATTGCCTTCAGAATAACGGTCCGAAAATATGTACATTGAAACTATACCTAAACAGTACAGTGTAAATATGAACTAAAATTTATGTGCCGCTTAGGTACCATTTTGGTACTTAATTTTCAGGTATGAAAATATATGTACATATTCGTTATACTTCAATGGTATACCGGTATAAAACCGACGTTGATGTTACTTGGGATACTTCTTAATGTTACGTTCTTGTTTAGCTTCGGCAGCCTCTCGGAGTCCTTCACCTGTGCATTGTTCAGGCAATTCTACTTCTCGTTCCGATTTGTCAGTCGGTTCCGAACACACCCCTGTCGATAGACAGGTGACTCTGCCATATGGCGGTGTCTATTACCAAATGTGCGGGGACTACGTACTAAAACTCTTCAGCTTTTGAACAATGTGTGCACACTGAACCTGAATTTAATTTGTCTTAGTGAGACCTGGCTTTCACCTGACATAGTGGACTCTGAAGTATTTCCTACATGGAAATACGCTGTTTTCCGCCACGACCGTGACTTTGAGCTTACCGGCGTTAGCCGGGGCGGCGGTGTCTTGATAGCGGTGCGGTCTTCTCTTAATCCCGTCCCTATTGACCTGGCGGAGCTATCCCGGGTTGTGCCAGTGGTAGATGTTGTGGGAGTGTGGGTGAACTTAAATAAACAACACCGAATGCGTGTTTTTGCAATTTATATACCACCAAGTCTATCGGCGGATGATTATGAGTTGTTTTTTGAATTATTCGCATCGACTCTCTCTATTTCTGAGGGCGACTTGCTGGTCTTGGGCGATTTTAATGCTCCGCGTTTCGCCGGGGATTTCGATGATTCAAGAGGGGTTGCCATCCATAACTTTATGCAGTTTTCCGACGTAACACAGCATAACTATATCCATAATTCGCTGGGCCGCACCCTTGACTTAATCTTTTCAAACGTGGGCGTTACAGTATCGCGCAGTCTTGAAGCATTGGTCCCGGAGGACGAGTATCATCCCTCACTTAATTTAGTTCTCCAATTGTCGGGTCCCGACACTCCTAGTTTTGCTCCTAATTTGGATAAGAGCTTAAATTTTAAAAAAGCAGACCTCAATCTTATGTACCGTTTATTCGATGAGACGGACTGGACCTCCGTCTGTGACTGCACGGATGTTGATTTGGCTTGCGACGCATTCTATGCGATTACTAACGGCGTATTCCAGGCGAGTGTCCCTCTGGGTACGAGTGGTATTCCCAGACAATACCCCCACTGGTTTACAAAGGCACTTATAGCTAACATCCGGTTAAAGGCGGCGCATCATAGACGTTACCAAAAGTCGGGTTCAGTTGGCGATTTCGAGGCATTTAGACGCCTTAGAGCTCTGGTGAAGAAGCAGACTGCCGAGTGCCATCGGGATTATCTATCTGATTCCGCAAACGCTATCTGTTCAGATCCATCGCAGTTCTGGTCTTTTGTGAAGGGCAGAAGGGGTAACTCTAGGATACCTGGTTCCTTGCAATTCAACAATGTTGAGTGTTCTGATCCTGAATCTATTGTCAATGTCTTCGCGGATTACTTCCGATCAGTTTACATATATTCCGATAAGGATTGCGCGACGGGTGGCGACGATGCTAGCCCTTCGTTACTAATCCATAGTCCGAAAGTCTCAAGTGCGGATGTTATAGCTGCATTGCAACGCTCTAAAAACAAACTTACTAGCGGCGTGGATGGTATACCCGCTTTTATACTAAAGGACTGTGCCACGACTTTTTCAGTACCCTTACTACATATTTTTAATCTAATATTTACTACCGCCACGTTTCCCCAATCCTGGAAGGTAGCACGGCTATGTCCAGTCCTGAAAAAAGGTAGTCCATCAATGATCAGTAATTATCGACCAATCTCTATTTTATCCAACTTGTCCAAGGCATTTGAACGGATTTTGTATGACCATATTTATGCTCATATCAAGAGTTCACTATCCCTTCATCAACACGGCTTTATGAACGGGCGCTCAACTGTAACGAACCTTGCGACATTTAAACAGTTCGTATCCGAAACATTGGACTGCCGAGGACAAATCGATACAATCTACACTGACTTCCAGAAGGCGTTTGACCAACTTGATCTATATAGATTGATTGGGAAATTGTCATCGTTTGGCTTCTCTAATCAGCTGATTAATCTCTTCAGTACATACCTATTCGATCGCAAGCAATTTGTTGAATACCGGGGTCATAAATCTTCAGTCTTCTCGGTTAGCTCGGGCGTTCCTCAGGGGTCTAACCTTGGTCCTCTCCTTTTTATAATTTTCGTGAACGACCTGCCCAATATTATAACATCGCAAAAACTGCTATAAATTATGCTGATGATTTAAAAATTTACGCAGGCATTTCCTCATTGGAGGATTGCTATCGTCTACAATCTGATCTGGACCTGGTTGGGACCTGGTGTAGGAGTAATCGGTTGCAACTGCAAATCTCCAAATGTAAAGTAGTCTCTTTTACAAACAGAAAGACCTTTATTGACTTCTCCTACACATGCGAAGGCAGAATCTTGGAGAGATGCGATTCCTTCAGAGATCTGGGAGTTATCTTTGACACACGACTAACCTTCACCGAACATATCAGCGAAACCCTAGGTTGTGCGTCCCGCATGTATGGATTCATCTACAGAAACGCACGTGACCTTCAAAGCATTCCATGTTTGAAGCTTCTTTACTATAGCTTTGTTCGGTCAAGGCTGGAATACGCTGCGCTGATCTGGTACCCAACACATGCGTACCACATTAGTCGACTAGAGTCTGTACAGCGTCGATTTTTGAAATTCTTGGCATTCCTTCATGATGGTCTTTACCCGATACAGGGCTATGATCATCGCAGACTCTTGGCTCAATTCGATGTCGAAACACTTGAGAGCAGGCGCTTTGTATCGTCCGTCGTATTTATATACAAACTTCTGAGATACAACATCGATTGTCCACCATTATTGGCAGAGATAAATTTTCTAGTACCTAGAGGTAACTCTAGACAGAGTGACCTGTTCTACTGTAGGTTTAGCCGTACCAACTTCTTAGCCACGTCCCCCATCTCCATCTGCAGCCGCAACTTTAATGTTATTGCTGACATTGCCGACCCCTACCACACGGGCCTCAAGGAGTTAGTTGCATGCTGTCACAGGCGAGTTGGGTAATCGCCCCGTCCAAACGATCCAGCATTGACTTATATAAATATGGATTATTTTGTTTGTGCTATGTACTTCCATATATTAGTTGGTATATATATCTATATACATTTGTATACACACTCCTTGTAATTAGTTTAACTGTTAGGAGTGTGTCTAAATCTTTAAATAAATAAACAACCAATAATACAAATAAATTACTAACTAAAACCAAAATACAATCAAACAACTTAAAATCCCTACTCATTTACTGATATAATTTTGTAAAGCTTTACCTTATCTTTATTCTTTCCTTTTCCACACTTATTTTCGCCACACGTATTTTCCCGCACTGACGAACTTTAGAGAACTTCTTCCTTCACCTATACTCCTCCACGTACTAACATCTCGCGTTCCGTTTTCCAATTCTGGACCAAAGTTACCAATTCTTGTAAATTCAAAATGGACCAATTCTGCAACACCCTTATTTCTCCTTCTATCTATTTGCTTCAAACACAACTGGTCTGAGACTCTCTTTATTTAGGAACTGCAACACACTTAATTCTCCTTCTATCTATTTGCTTCAAACACAACTGGTCTGAGACTCTCTTTATTTAGGAACTGCAACACACTTAATTCTCCTTCTATCTATTTGCTTCAAACACAACTGGTCTGAGACTCTCTTTATTTAGGAACTGCAAAAATACGACTGGTCTGCGTGTCGTCTATTCAGCAACTGCTTTACAGCTCTTTATTATCTTGGCATGGTTACCTCTCACTTTTTTCCTGATTATGTTTTTTTTTGTTTCTTCTAAAGATGCCGCATTATCCTACGTGTATTCCTTTTTTATATATTGTTACAAACAAAACTTTAATCTAGTAACATTTTTATTTTTATAACCACATTCATACTGAACAATTTTTAATAAAAATAATATTGGCATAATATTTTATAACCACATTCATACTGAACAATTTTTAATAAAAATAATATTGGCATATCCTCCCTCTTATCTTGATTGTGTATACAGTACACATTTATGAAGGAGATTGCTTGTAGTGGACACAACAATACATAGATCATTTTTCATATTAAAAATAGATGTTGTTCAAGTTTTACATTATTTCATTGTAAAATTGATTGAAATTCTTGAACGCAATGAAACAATGAAAGATAAGATAAAAAAGTTATATAAAATTGGCGATTTGTTATCAACCTCTTGTATAGTGTGAGTATTCATTATAAGAGTTTATAATAGTATTAGTTAATAATTATATATGCTGTAAGCATATATTGCTTAAAGGTAAGAGAACTTTTGTAACCAACTTTATTCTTTAACTTATTAGATGTAAAATTTATGCAAACCTAAGTACCTCTTTTTTTATAATAATTTTTTTAAATAATTTGATATGTATGTACATACATAGTACCACACGAACGTATTCAGCTACTACTTTGCACGAAGATTCCTTCAGATATTTAAACTTCCTCAGTAATAAGCCAGTGGATCTTGGTGTGGATAACGATATTGTATTATTTTACCAATTATAATATACTTTTTGTAACTAGTATGTGGTAGATTCAAAATACTCATATGTCCCCATTCGTAAAAATTTCTAAATTTTAGAAAACTACAAAATATCCATATCCTAGGGATATTTGTAATCCTACAAAATATTAGAACAGAAATGCTAAATATTCGAAATATAATACATTATTACTTATCTCAAGTACCCACATACTTTACATTCTATAATATTGAGAATTGTATTGTCATGGTTTGCTACCTCTGAACGACAAATCAATCGATTATCTCAATAAATTACTTATCTCTATATAAATTAGTCTCTGATTTTAAAAATTTCGAATTAGTAAAATATTATTATATACTCATGGTATTATATTACGTAAAAAGTGCTAAATTAAACCTAAAATTAAAAACAACGGCATGCACTTCAAATTTTGTATCTTATCTTAATTAACCAGTAAAACTACTCAGTTTCTTCCAGAAAAACCTTGTAATGATTCTTTACAGAATAAATTCAATGGTTTCTATAAACAACGAGATAAATATATTATAATACAAAAATTATAATATTAAGAGTTTAAATATTGATTAAATGGTATGCGGTACTAGAGCTATGATGGTTTCAGATTCTACGATTTTGTTGATAATTGATCGTTACGTCATTCACGCGCGTCATTTTTGAGAAATTGTTTGTTTGTTAATAAATTTCAAATTATCAAGTTAATATAATTTTTTAATTCAATCAGTTAAACAACTTTTCATTTTAATCTAAATTCTCGCACAGAATGCCACGGGAAGTATATTATTGAGATAACATACCTACAATAATAATACCTAAACACTCCGCTGCGCTACGTTCGTGCAATCTCCTTGCTAAAACCTGTACGAGATGAATCTTTGAATATAGTCGGAACCCTTATGCTGTTACATACGAATATCATAGGGACCCTTATCCAAAATGTTATTTCCATGGACACTATTTTTGAAGTAATTATTTCTATGGAGATACCTCTTTCAATACTGACAACCCAAGCCTGAAATACTGAAACCAAATATACAACTGACACCATTAAGGTGCAAATCCACAATGAGAATATCTCATGAAATTTTTGTCTCATGAAATAAAAATGTCATGAAAAATGTAATTTCATTGTGGAAACAGACCTGAGATACGTGATATACTATATATATAGTGATATATAGTGATATACTACATATTGCTATGTACCCCCTTGCTAATAGGGTTAAAGGTTCTTGTCGTTAAGGTTTTATATGGGTGTACGTAATTGTACCCCGTCAATGGAAAAGTATGTGAAATTTTATAAATACAATTTAATGAAATAAGGTGCCTCAGCTTAGCTCTTTCGTAGTGCATGTATCTTACCTTGTACAGGGTGGATTCGTTCCGTTACCAATACTGTAAATAAAATTATGGTGCGGAACAGGTCTAAATAAATATCCTTCGTTACACAATTATCAATGTTTTTATTTAGCACACAAATATAAATAAAGATTTGGTTATATTGAAAAGTTCTATTATTAAATCTAATATAAAGAATTCTGAACATAAAATAACGCAAAACACGTGTCGTATGAAGTCCGAAAATTCCACTTAGTTTTATAAAAATTGTATTGCAATGTGCACGATACCTTATTAAATCCAGGAATGTTTTCTGTTATTTCTACTGGGGATGGCACAATTGCGCATCAAAATACACTCGATGGGTTCATTTACCATGGAAAACTTCCAGATGCAGTTTGTTGACCTCGTTTTGTGGTGAAGTTTATTTTCTTTAAAAATATTTGCAATCCTTTACGATTTTCACCTTATTTATGGTTTTTCGTAGGTAAGTAACTATTTTGTTAAATTATACACTTGTATTTCTCACTTTCACTAATTATTTTTACTATAATATCAAAATTTTATAGGACGATCTAAATTCGCCACCATACACGTGTGAATCTTAACACCAACCTTTTTTATCGATTGTTTTTTTAATTCTTTTACGAATTTCCTCGCAATCTTGATCTTTGCATAGACGTATTTTATTGGTCGATCGAAAAATCAATATTATTTGAAGTTTCACAGTACAGGTATGGACTAAGCCCATTGTGGTTCGTTGAAATTTTATAAGTAAAATTTTCTTTTATTTTTAGATTGAATTGCCTTCTTCTCAAGTGTTTAGTGATTGGATAAATAAAGATGCTGGACATGAAATTTCCATACGCAGTTCATTAAGTTGTGACATGTCGAACTCACGTAATAATTTAACAAACTTATTTTAAATTTAACGCTAACATGGATTTTTACATTTATCAATTATTTAACAAATTTCTAACTTTTAAAATACCTTTCTTATTACTGACAATCTTTCATTTACTATAAATTAACATTTTTACCAAAGACAAATATTAAATGATACATTTCAAATTTATTTTATTCAAACCTGTTTTATGTCCCGTTTTAACGAATCATTTGACTTTAAGCTAAATTCCTTGGTATCGGATGAAGTTTTTCTGATTACTTTGATAATTTACATGCTTTTATTCATAACAAAATTTTGCTGAAACTTAAATAACGTACTTCCATTGACGTGGTATCTCGATACCGCAATATATATAGTAATTTCCACAATGAAATTACATTTTTCATGACATTTTTATTTCATGAGACAAAAATTTCATGAGATATTCTCATTGTGGATTTGCACCTTTACACTTAAAATTAACGTAGTTAATTTATTTGTATGTCAGCTATAAATGAAAAAATATTTTCAACAAGTTGACATAGATTTAGGTTCAAGACTTTATAAATCTGTCGCAACATGTTGACTACTTTAGCTGCCAGCTTTTTGTATCAACAGTATCTAGCAGATATCCAAAGTTTTCTTCAAAGGTTTCTTCTGTAGTATATTCTATCTAATTTTCCACTTTTCACAGGGAAATTTTATATAGAAAGTTTTAATGAAAATAAATAAAAGAAAACCATTCATCAAATATCGGTTCATAAATAACGGAGCTAGAGGGACCTGATGGTAAAATATTTGCGTTCCCCTAAAACCAAAAGGACTCTTGCTCTAAGTTCTTCTATTTTTCTCATTATATGCTAACTATAGGTACCTGCAAATGCTACTACGTCCATGCACACTATTAGGTCCGTGGTACTATGTATGTACAGTTCAGACTATGAATTGTAATATGTATTCATCATTATGATGAATGACCTATTATAGGACAATATTCTGTGGACGTACATAGGACGAATGCCCCCATTGAAGCAGATAGATATTCAATGGACGGCCAATACGTAGTATTTCGTCCGTCGATTGTACTGCCCTAGTAGGTTATGTTGTCCTAGGTTTGTACAAAAATAACGTAGGTCAGTCATTAGTACATAAGTAGTACATACACTTTAGGTACGTAAAGGAATGAGGATAAGGTAGTCATACATTCGACGTTATTGTACATACTACATCAATGACTAACAGACATAAGGTGGATGAACTACGTACATTGTTCAGTGACTCACAAAAGTGAGCATACACCCTTAAAAAATATAATAAGTGCATTATATTTCAAGGAAATATATGTATTTTTAAAGTAATTTTTTGAGAATTAATTTCTACAAACCTTATTGAAGTATTATACGCAAAAATAGTTTGCAAATTTGTCTCATTTTATCAATTATAAATCGATTAATCAAAAAACATCTATATTACAAGTCACAAAAGTGAGAATACCTACAATTTTTATGTATAAATATACACAATTATATGATGTATCTCAATATTTTGTAGGGTATCCATTAGATTACAGAACCTCTTGCAAATGTTTTAGCATAGAATGCATTAATATTTTTATTAATTCATACAAAATTTTTCTAACAATTTTGATTTCAATTCTCTTTTAATCCTGCAATGACTATTTTTCACTCTTTGAGCTAATACCGACCACAAGTGTTTTACAGGGTTAAGGTCGGGTGATTGAGGAAGGGTTTTCAATTGCTTGGGTAGGTACAAAAGCCATTCCTGAGCTAAATACGACGAATACTTAGGGTCGTTGTCTGCCAGAAATAATAAATGAGTGGTATAGTGAACTTTTCAACAGATGGTTGTAAATTATTATACAACAAGTTGGAACGTGCTTCAGCAGCGGTTCCTAGGCTTCTATACATACAACTACTTTTCTGGTGTGAAAATTTGTTGTTATTTTTGGTCGCCATAATTTTATAATGTGTGATATCAGATAATCCGATAATTCGGAACCGAGAGTTACAAACTTAAAAAAGTTGTTATTATCTGGTTATTTTGGATCGCCATATAATGTAACATCACATAATCAGATAATCTGCACCAATTAAATTTTTTGCGATTGGTAATTATCATTTACTATATATGTAATAACAATCAAACTTTTCCATTCTATTAGAAATTTTACTTCTCTGTAATGTATGGTCCTTTTTTTGAGGTGGACCAATCCTCTCCTTTCTCTTTTATTTATAACTTAACTTCACTAACCACATCAATAAAAAATTATTTTTTCACATCAAAGTAAAACAAGTAGTTTATATAGGGAGACCTCTTCGAAAATATCTTTAACTTAGTAAATTTCTTTCGAACATTTGCGTATTTATAAATTGCATTAGCGAATCGAAGCAACGGATTAACAGATTAACGCAATACTATATAGACGAAGTATTTAAAATATAACAACGTATCAGTTGATCAACGTTATGATTGGCTCTGAAACATGCGGACGGACACGAAGCCAGACCATAAGGCTTCTTTCTATACCTTGTATAGAAGCCTAAAAGTAGCGCACTGGCTACCCAGTTCTTAGACCTCTATACACACAGAGTATTTCCAACACGATTTGAAACGCTCTGTATGATTTTGAATTATGCGGACGGACAGACGGACACGGAGCCAGATCATAAGGCTTCTTGTTATACTTTGTATAGAAGCCTAAAATGCCAGCTCGCTCCTGCGGCGTGTCAAAACCTAATCTCATTGGTCCAAATTTGTTACCAACATAAGCACTAATCGAAGTTATATGGAAGGGGAAGGATCTGAACGGAACGAAAAGAAGAAACAAAAATCGAGGAGATAGGAAATAACGCTTATTAATGATTAACTTAAATCCGGATTAACGGATTAATGTTAATACGTTAATCCGTTAATATTTAATAAAAATACTATATAATCCAAATGACTTATTATGACTTAAATGTGTTGAACGTGAACTAAAAATGTCTTGACAAAAAATGGCTTCGCGAGAATTAAATAAGGTTGTGGAAGGGGCGCTAAACAGGGCTTTATCGTTCGCTAAATATGAAGATTTAACATGGAACCTGTTTTTCGGTACCAAACCATTTATCATAGTTTTCCTCGAGATTTAGGGGTGCCGCGGGAGTGGCGCCTATCTCGTTTCTTCTTCTTTTTACTGTTTTCCGAAGTGCGGCGTAGTTTTGTGTAACCGTGTTGGTTATAATAGGATAATCTCTTAATTCTTGTGTTGGTAATAAAAATTTACTATATAAGCAAATTTGCTTTTTGCGATCGGTTTCGGATTTAAATTTTTGGCAATGAAAATTTTGTTATTGAAAATTCATTATTGTGAATGGGAAGATGTTATTCGATAATCTACTCTATTCAAATTATAAACTATAAATTTGAATTATACATGTGGTGCCAATTTTTGGTGTCAATTTTTGGTGTCGATTTTTGGTGTAGATTTTTGGTGTCGGTTTTTGCTGTCGGTTTTTGGTGTCGGTTTTTTGGTGACGATTTTTGCGAGGTAACGACCGTAAAAACATGTTCCATGTTAAAAAAGTAGCGCACTGGCTACCCAGTTCTTAGACCTCTATACACACAGAGTATTTCCAACACGATTTGAAACGCTCTGTATGATTTTGAATTATGCGGACAGACAGACAGACGGACAGACAGACGGACGGACAGACAGACACGGAGCTAGATCATAAGGCTTCTTGTTATACTTTGTATAGAAGCCTAATAAATACATATTATACTTCTCTATAATACCATCCATAAATTCTAGATTCCCAAACCCATTCGACCCCATACACGACCAAACTAAAACTGAATTGCCATCGTGTTCCACTGTTCCACACATGCTTTCCTCATTTCGTTCTAAATTCTTTTTTCGACACACAATTTGTTTGCAATCCGAACCAAATAAATTGTTCTTACTTTCATCATTAAAATTTACTGTGTCCCAATATTCTATATGTTTATTTAAGTAAGTTTTAGAAAATTGTACACATGTTAGTCGATTTATAAAGAAATGAATGATTTCTTCCTGGCTATACGATCATTACACCCTCTTGAACTAAGGGTTTTTCGAATAGTTTCTGTTGAAATTGATTTATTAATCATAAAAGATACTTGCATCGTCAATTTTGGTACACTTCTTTGGGTTCTCGTTTCATTTTCCTTATAATGAAATTTTCATCCGCAACTGTTAAGTTCCTTTTTTGGCCCCAACGAGGTTTATTTTACAAAGTTCCGGTATTTTTAAAATTATTTATCATTTTTTGTGCAGTAACATGGTATTTGCGAACTAATTACCCAAATCTTTCGCAAATTAATTTTAGTATCAATTTTCTTGTAGATAAGTCCGTACGACATCTTTTTGAATTCATTTTGTTAACATTCAATAAAAGTAGTAACAATGTAACTTAAGTAATTCAATTATTATTGCATTGTCACTTCATAACATTAGAAAATCTGCAAGTGTGCTCACTTTAATAAAAGATAAGAATCATTTTTTCGGATTATAAGACACAAAAGTCAACAGTATATAATTATGAAGAGATGGAATTAAAAACTCCCTTGAAAAATAATGCAATTATTTTGCACTACATAATATAATGCAAATATTAAAGTGTATGCTCACTTTTGTGAACTACGGTATATGGGACGAAGTGTGCTATGTATAATATATGAGTAAGTGACTGAGCCAATTAATTCACCAATAATTTTAACGGCTTTTTTAAAACAAAAACGTTCTACCCGTTCCCAGGACTACCAATAGTTTCTAATAGACTATTAAATAAATTTAATATTTCATGTAATTAATATTTATTATTATTTTTAGATAAACATGATAAAATTAAGCAAAATTGTAGCTATATCAATTTTCCTATTACTAATCCAGTGTTATTTAGTAAAAAATCAGGACATAAATTATCAGGATTACAAATTAAATAATGACGTTGTACCAGAAACATATCATATTTCATTAGATTTGTCTAAAAATTTTGGAAGTGTTTCTGATTATAATGGTGAAGTTAAAATTGATATTAAAGCAATTAAAGAAACAAGTAAACCAATTGCATTGCATGTCAAAGATATAAGAATAGCTAAAGACACTAATATTGAAATTCATGAAACTAACACTAAAAATGTTATAATTATACCGGAAGATAGAATGGTAATGAATTCCACCGTGGAAATGTTAATACTTTCGTTTGCTGATGGTGAAAAACTATTACCTTCAACAGAATACCAAATAATAATCAAATTTGTTGGAAAATTACATGATGATATGTATGGACTTTATCGAAGTGAATATCGAGATTCGAATAGCGAAGTTCAGTAAGTACATTTACTATAACCATTGGTTATATAATATCAGATAGACAAACCTTATGGCAGTTTTGGAAACACCTGGTAGAGTTCAAAAGGTTGTCAATAAATGGCGCTACTAAATTGGAAGGAGGAAGAAATGGCTTGAGGCCCAATCATGAACCTCTTAAAAATCCGTGGCATCAATACAAGTGAAGAATTAAATAGCAATTTATTACGACTTCACATCAAGCAGCGTCATCTGTTGATTACCTTTTCAACTACATCAGGTTTCCAAAACTCCCATAACGTCTATCAATATGATACTATGTATATGATCAAAGCTATAACTAAAATACAATATAAATAAAATATCATGAAGTAGATAGAGGCACTGTCCAATTTTTTGTGTAAAATGATTATTTTTAGCCAATTTTTAAGTTTTCTTCGCTGGGACATTTTACACTACTGTCCAGAAAAATTTCACATTTGTGACATACCTTTATTTGCTTCTCACCCTTATAGATATATTGACTGACGTCCGGTATTATCAACCTTATTTAAAAGGCCCTTTAGTTAACTGACCAATAGAAAACTACTATTAGTTCATACAGCCAATGTAAAATCAGTAGTTAGTGCTAAAGACTTGTTTAAACTTTGATAATACTCGGTGTAACAGAATAATATCGATTCTTGACAGTTATAATATTATTTTAATGCATTTAATATACTTAGTCTGAAATTTCTTATAGATGGATTGCAACAACCCAATTTCAACCAACTCACGCACGAAGAGCATTTCCTTGTTTTGATGAGCCTGCTCAAAAAGCCAAATTTAACATTGCAATTAAACATGCTTCAAATTATCACGCATTAAGTAATGCTCAAATAATTAAGGCGTATGTATAATTTTGATATACCTACAATAGAACTTTGATAACTCGAAGTACGATGTACCACAATGAAAGTTACAATTATCGAGACTTCGAGTTATCAAGTTTTATTCTTATATTTATATAGCAGATACTATTTGCAACACATTTCTTTGACTTATCAAAAATTCAAAGTTCCGCTATTTTAACATCTTATGTAAACAAAGATTCGTTTCATCGCCTTCACATCGAAAGAATATCTCATTGCAATGTGATAACGCATTCCTTTGAAGAAAGCGATAAATAACTCTAACATAAGATAAAATATAACACGTAAACTTTTGTTGAGTGGGACACGTGGGACTGAAGAAGGTCATTACGAACTGCAAAAATAGTTATAAATCCTTGATAAACGCGCTAGCATTGTATAAAATATTATTATTTATAAAAAAAACTGTAGGTACTAAATATACCATGTTTTAAAAATAAAATTTTGAATATTCTTTTCGCTTCAATAAAAGTTAGACAAGCATAGTCGATAAATAATAGGAAATTAAAAATTCAAACAAATTTTTAAAAATGGCAAATCAAAAACAAAGTCAAAAACTTCATAAAAATAACGAAAAAAGTATGCTGTATAAAAACGCATATTGCGATTTTACGTAATATTACGTACGTACTATATTGCTATGTTAAACAAAAATTATTATATTTCATTCTCATAATAATTAAAAATAACAATTATGAAAAAATTTATTCTTCCATAATAATAAACAATTCGTGCAACTCTGAACATCTTCTTCCGCACCTTGCGCACACCCAGCACAAACATACAGCCAACATAACAATAAAATTAATTACAAACTTCACCCATTGTGCCATGATCCAAATTCGAATATTGTAGATGTAAAATAAAATTTACCTCCTATTTTTTTACAAATTTAAACTTAATGTCCAAATATTTGGAAATAAATACTTATCAATTTTACATAATTATTAATATTTGTAGTACCTAATGTAAGTTAATTTATTTAAATTAAATTTTCACGTAAAATTTCTTTTTGTCCAAGTACAACAGCTAAATATTGTTTCTGTAAAACAAATTTCATTGCTTTCTTACGTCTTCATTTTACTTCAAAATTTTCTCAAAGAATCCATCCCAAATTTTTTCTAATTTCTGAGAATCTATCGAATTTTTTTATATTTAAAATTTTCAAACCATAATTTCTTCCCCAGCCCAAATATTTCCTTCTTGTTTGCATTTATTTTTGTCCGCCAATTTGGGGATGTGATTGGTACTGTTTAATTTTGTTTTAATATAAATTTTCTTATATAAATAAAATAACTTACCATGTTTTCATTTTGTAATTCTTGATATTTTACATTTTTCTTGGCATTAAATTTTATGATTTTAAGCTTATTTCTACTTTTCTTTTCTTGCAGGTTTTTGTGTTTTTTCTTGTTTTTGTTATATTTAAAATTATAAAACTTCGAATTTCTTGATGTAATTATAATTTTCGAACTTCCTACACCTCAAAATTTAAAATTTTCTCCCGAACCGAATTTCGTATTATTCCAATTTTTATAATTTAATCAGCACCAAACTTATTATTTTTGTTTATTTCCGTTAGTTTTTTCTTTGCTGATCGATTCATCTGCATTTAGGTGATAGTTTGCTATTGTTACTTTTCGTTGTTCTATATTCTGATCTCTTCAGTAACTATTGTAAATTTAATATAATTAATTTCTTTGCACAAGTTTTCCATTTATTTTACAAAATTATTCTGTCGAGTCATTCAATGGTATCATTATTTATGAGTTTCATTTCATCTTTCACACCGGTATTCACGTCTTTTACAGTCTTCTTTTGAATTTTAAATTTTACCTCTACCCTTTTAAAAATGTTATCAAATTTCCTCCATTTCTGTACCACGTCGTGTATTGAAAAAAGCGGAGTTTCAAAATCTGCGAGTATATTGTCATAACACCGTACCCTCCCCATTTTTCATCCTCCTCTTCATCAATTACTTCCAGCTCTTCTGCATTGCTTTTTTTCTTGTTTGGTTGTGCTTTTTCCAATTTTTGTTCTGATTTTACTTACGTACTTATCGTTGAAAACTTCTATTTGTTTTTCTCGCCATATTAGCCTCCATTGCATTGAGTGATTGAAAATTATTTTACCGTTACCTTCCAAGTTTTTCAGTATTAAACCATAATATGTTTTTAAATCCGTTCCAAATTCATATTCCAAGTTACCTTTTACATCAAGTTAAATTCAATCTCAGTTTTCCGGTTCTGTGATTTTACGTTTTTTTTTCAATAAACGTTGATAAAGATGATCGCTAAACTATTGATTTCAAGTCGCACGTTGCATGCGACAATCGCCACTGCATCAATTTAAAAATGTGGTGATATTTGAATTACCTTACCACGTAGAGTAATACAGAAATTGAAGGGCCTAGTGGAAAAAGTAGTTAAGTCACTTTTTTTCAATTTGTTGATTTTTATACTAACTTGTAGAGAATAAATGCCGTAATGTGAAAATGTGCTCAACTACAAATTGAAAAAAAAGTGACTTAACTACTTTTTCCACTAGGCCCTTCAATTATAATCTCCAATAATTACACTTATTATTATAAATAAATTAATTTTTCAAAATTTAGGAAACTGTATTACAACTCTCGGGGCACTTTCTTCCGCACCTTGCACACACTCAACACAAACATAATATGTACAGCCAACATAACATCACAAAATTTTAACAACGTTGTATAAGTTTTTACAGACCCGGGATCTTATCATAAAAATCATAGCAATATGTACCTAATTCTTGAACGAAAGAAAGCCTTTAACCTTTCATAGAGCTGATTACAGAAAATAAAAAACAGGGTATTTTTTTAAAAGAACTTGTGATTGATAGTTGAATATGGTATAAATTAAAATAAGGCTTCTTGTTATACTTTGTATAAAAGCCTAAAAAATATATCAAAAAGACTTTTTGGTAAAACGGTAATTGTAATTAGCAAACACTGATGGTTGATTATTAAACCGGGTATCCCCCCTTTGTACGTGTATAGAAACGGGTCGAATTTTCGACCAGTATACGTCTGTACAATACGAATAAATTTAACTGGTTGAAGATTAGACCCCTAACCGTTTATTACAATACTTTTTTCTGGCTGGTTGAAATATCGACCAGTATCCTATAAAGGGTTAAAAACTGGACATATGACACACAAACACATACAAGCATCTGGACATTATTCTTAATATTATGTGTGTTTTTTTATTTCAGTACAGAAAATGAGGGAATTGTTGAAACAAAATTTGAAACAACTCCAAAAATGTCAACGTACCTAATTGCAATAGTGGTATCTAAGTTTGCTAAAATTTCCGCAAATAATGTGGATAATATAAATCATGCATTATATTCTCCAAAAGAAGTAATAGGAACAGGTCAATATGGATTTCTTATAACTCCAAAGATACTAAATGTTATGAAAACATATACAAATGTTGAATATAAAGCATCAGGACTAAAGAAGCTAGATCAAATAGCAATTCCTGACTTTTCTGCAGGTGCAATGGAAAATTGGGGGTTAGTTACCTATAGGTAAGTTATTTTAATTTTAGAAGTTAATAATTTAATATAGTAGATACTCGTATCTAGTGAAATTAACAAAATTCCAACACTAACAAATTTCTTTCATTTCTGAAATTGCATCAAAATTTCTCTCGGTGATGACAAAACCTAATAGCATTTGGGCAAATTGTTATATTTCGAACATAAAATATTATAATAAATTTTTTGCCCTATTTGGAGTTCGCACTTCATCTCAATTTGTATTGTTTAGCGCGTCCGTGGAAACCAATTAATTGCTAAAAACATATTGATACAGAATTTTTTTTAAGAGATTATCGAAATGTTATTACAATTTAATTTTCAAACTTTGGACAAGTTTTTATTAACAATCAGTATAAACAAATATTAGAAACATCAAACAACAATCAACTGAAATTAACAAGATCAAATATGCAACACTATAATTTAAATAAAATTTAAAACAATTTCATTCATAGGATTTGGTATGTCCTAAATTGTTATTCTTATATTCTTGACTATAAAATTCAAATTTATATCTAACTTAATATTTATTAATTATTGTAGAGAAACTGCATTATTATGGGATCCTGCAGAATCTTCATCTAAAAATAAAGAAAGAGTTGCAACAGTAATAGCTCATGAACTTGCTCACATGTGGTTTGGAAACTTAATTACTTTAGAATGGTGGTCTTACACTTGGTTAAATGAAGGATTTGCTCGATTTTTCCAATACCGTGCTACTTCAGATGTGAGTTTACCACAATATTCATTTAACATTGGTCTGTATTTCCTATTTACAATAATTATAATTAAATATAGGTGGAAACAGAATGGGAACTAGATAGACAATTTGTGGTTGAACAACAACAATCGGTATTTATTACTGATGCTACTAAAGGAGTTGATTCTTTAACGTCAGACTGTTTTACACCATCTCAAATAAGTAGTAAATTTGGTACAATATCCTATAACAAAGGTAAATAATATTAAAAGAAACAACAATGGTTATTTCATCAACGAGTTGCAAACTGTGAGTGGTTTTTCACGAGTCGCAAAAATTGTTCAACAATTTTAATTCACTTTTAATGAGTGAATAAAGCATTAATTTTGTAAATGTTGAATATGCTACTTTTCATGATTTTTGAATAAAATCACAAAAATTAATTTAAATCAATGTAGATACGGTGGCTCACAAAAGTGAGCATACACCCTTAAAACATATAATCAGTGCATTATATATCAAGGAAATATATGTATTTTAATGTAATTTTTTCATAATTAATTTCAACAAACTTTATTGAAGTATTATACGCAAAAATAGTTTACAAAGTTGTCTCATCTTACCAATTATAAAACGATTAATCAAAAAACACTTATATTTTACGTCACAAAAGTGAGTATACACTACAGTGTTTATGTAGAAATATACACAATTTTATGTACCTTAATATTTTGTAGAGTACCCATTTTTTCGACACACAATTTGTTTGCCATCCGAACCAAATAAATTGTACTTACTTTCATCATTAAAATATACACTGTCCCAAAATTGTCTACTTTTATTGAAGTAAGTTTTAGCAAATTGTACACACTACAATTGTAGTGGATTTATTTAGAAACGAATGGTTTCTTCCTGGCTATACGACCATTACACCCTCTTGAACCAAGGATATTTCGAATAGTTTCTGTTGAAATTGATTTATTAATAATAAAAGATACTTTCGTCGTCAATTTTGGTATACTTTTTTGGGTTTTCATTTCATTTTCCTTACAATAAAATTTTCATCCGCAATTGTTAAGTTTCTTTTTCTGCTTCAACGAGGTTTATTTTACAAAGTTCCGGTATTTTTATAATTATTTATCATTTTTGTACAGCAACATGGGATTTGCCAACTAATTACCTAACTTGGAGTAAATATTTTCCATCGCAAATTAATGTTAGTATCAATTTCCTTGTAGATAAGTCCGTACCACTTCTTTTTAAATTCATTTTGTGAAAATTCGATCAACTTTACTGCTAACGTCTGCACTATCATTTGTAATACTAACTAGTAACTAATGCGCTAAGTAATTGAATTATTATTGCAGTGCCTCTTCATAACATTAGAAAATCTGCAAGTGTATGCTCACTTTTGTGACATAAAATGTAATCGTATTATCATATTTCACTTTACAATTAGCAAGATAATGTAATAAAACAGATAATTTTTTTCGAATTATAAGACACAATAGTCAACAGAATATAATTATGAAAAAATGGAATTAAAAATTCATATATTTCCTTGAAAAATAATGCAATTTATTATTACGTGATTTACGGGTGTATGCTCACTTTTGTGCCACTATATATCTAAAACCAGGGATTTACATGGACCTGAATTTATTAAACTAATAAACTGCCATGAAATAATTAAATTAAAAAGCCAACAAATTGTAACAGTAATATAGTACTATATCATAAATATAAAGTAGTTATTTTGTAACTAAATTTGTTTTTAATACTGCTCTATCTTTATCGAAAGTCAATGACAGTTTGTGTAAATCCCCGAGCAACAAATCGTTTGTGAAAACAAATAAAAGGCATACATTTAAATGAAATATTATAAAAATTAAATTATGATATTACAGTAGCTACTACTATTATAAAAATAACTGGTTACATAAGCCATTTCTTTCTATTATAGGAGCAAGTGTTATTCGCATGATGGAACATTTTATGGGCACAGAATATTTCGTTAAGGGAATCAAGGCGTATTTTGTTGGAAATCAGTAAGATATATTTTTACAAAAACTGTAATAACAATTAACTAAATTAAGCTGTATTGCCAGCACCATATATGTACAACACCGCCTAATAACTTTTAAGAAATTAATTAATAACGATTTACTATTTATAAAATATTTTCAAAAAGCTCTGCTCGACACTGGTCAGTCTCATTGCGTCAGCAATGAGCGGATACCTGAATGTCTTTTGTATTATGTTAGCCTAAGAACCGTTTTTTATCAACGATTATTATGGCTATGAAATAGTATTTTTCAAACTTGATTAGTAGAGCATTAACAACGATTATCTTAATCGGTGACCACAGCATTAGCTTGGCGTGTTCGCTGGTTGAGTTAGAGCACGGAAATTCCGGCCTCGAATCTGTGACTTGACTAAATTTCTTAACTCGGCCCTCCGGTGAACATTACTATGAATTTAAAAATTGGTTCTATATTTACGTCAGTCCAGCCAATTGACAGAACATCAATATCAAAATAAAAAAAGAAAACTGGAAATAATTTCCAGGAGTTTTGAAAACACCTAGTCGAATTCAAAACATTATCAACACGTGGTGCTAATAAATTGTAAGGCGGAATAAATTACTTAAGCACCAAACGCGGTCTTCTGAAAGGTTCGTGGCACCAATACAAATAGAATTACAGTACTAAAGCAATTTATTACGGTTTCAAATTAAGTAATGCCATCTGTTGATTATGTTTTCAATTACAACAGATATTTCCAAAACTACCATAAGATTTGGCAATCTGATACTATATAATAATAGTATATTACCATCCAAGAGTCGCGTATAGCAGTTTTACCGTCACGGATGAAATCGTAACTCGAGACGTTTTCGTCGAGAGATACAATTTCATTCAAGACGGTAAAACCAATACGCCCCGTGTACGAGTAAGATATTTTATCGATTCCCCCCCTTTCAGTAAGAATAGAAATACAATAAATATACAATTTTGGCGGAAATACAATTAAAAACAGACATAATTAAAGTATTTCAATATCTTATAAAAATAATTACTTTGTGAAGTCCCGTATAAAAGTCGTAACCTTGTAAGATATACTATAATATGTACAAATCTTACATCATACGGGGAAAGCCCTACTTAGAATACCGCGGTTTTGGTTACTTTATGCAAACCAAACGATAAATTTTATTTTTAAATTTGCAGAATAACACATATACAAAGGAAATGAAACTAGGAAGGTAATTCCCAGACACAAGCTCGAGTTGAGTGATAAGTTACGTTCAAAACGTAGTCTTTGAAAAGCTGTAAAGTATCCATTTACGATTAATGAAAGCTGATTACAATAAAAAATACTTCCACTTTTAAATAAGCAATGTAGTAATGGAAGTTTATTTTAGTTAAAGTTTTATTAATCACGTTAATTCAAAATCAAATATAAATAAATATTACAATTCCAACATCATTATTTCCCTAGACGACTTAATAAGGTCTACACCACAGTATACAAACAAGCGATTGCCGTGATGTAAACGACACTTACGAATTATTCACACAGGCGAGAAATGTAAACTTACTATAAGGGGAGTCGATAAAAGATATTACGTAGATATCGTTTAACCATTGTGATGAATAACTTGGTGTCCATCTCAGTAAAATTTCTTATTAATTTCTTCTTCTTCTTCCACTTTTATTAAGAAGTCTTCCTCTTAATATAGTAGGTCCAGAACCTGTTCTTTACTAATTTGTGTTATTAGTTCTATGAGTTCTTATTAATTTGTTTTAATGAATGCTTATCTTCCTTTATGATAAATACGGGGCTTTACAGTGCAGGGTATTCCCAACTAAGCAAATAGTTCACCTGCATATTATTTATTGTAATTTATCAAATTACGTGTTATTTATGTGTTGTTTATTTTTATGGTACTAAGAAATTGTAATACGTATCTGTTTTTAATTGTACTCGTACATACGTCAAATTTGGGTATTTATTGTAATTATGTTCTTACTCAAGATGGAGGGAATAAAATATCTTACTCGTACTCGAAGCGTATTCTCCACTCTCGACGTCCCGTTTCGAGTTACAATTTCATCCGTGGCGGTAAAAAGGGAATACGACTCAGGTGTGATAATATACTATTATTTATTTTCATATAACAAACTAGTATGACAAAAGGTGAAGATCATTTGTAATATTTGTTTTGGTAGCTTTGGCAGTACTACACCAAGTTTACTGTGGGCTGCAATGAAGAATAATGTGAATGAGGACGACACATTTCTGAAGGATAAGTTTACTGATATAATGACATCTTGGACTGAGCAAAGTGGTTTTCCAGTTGTACAAGTTAAGAAGACATCAAGTGATTCAAATATTATACTTTTTACGCAAGTAAGTATTTCCTATACTAATTTTAAATTTCTAAAACTGTTGACAGAAAATAATTAAGTTTAACTGATAACATACCGGGTGGTCAATCGTAAACCCGAACATAGCGAAATACACACTAAAACGGTTTTCTACAGATTCCTACTTCCAATTGTAACGAATAACAATGAAAATATTTATCAATCTATCGTAAGAAATGATACCCAACACTCGATATTTTTCTGTCTAATTATTGTTTGTAAAACTATTACACCCCCTTCCTAAGTAGAGATTCATTAATAAAATTACAACTAATCGTTCGGCATTCGTTTGAGCTTAAATGAACTTTTATTCCCATCGCTTGAACCTCAAAGGTCAAAAAGTTCAAGCGATTTAACATTGCTCCGAATAAGTAGCGCTCAAAATTTTATTAATGTACATTTTTCGTACGTTCAAACTTACGTTTGATAATTGCACAAAGGCTACCTTGGTCTTAATTGTTACACATATGATTTATTATGGAAACACGTCTAATAAATAAACATTTCTATTAATTTCACTTTAACTTAAACAAAGTTAAAGTAAAATTTACGTCAAGTTAAATATTTTAATACGGATTTGGATCAGGATTAAAAAAAGATCAAATTTTTCACAAAAATAATATACTTTTGCATAGCGAAAGGTAGGCAATGAACTACGAAACTGACATCAATGGAGAATCATCTATAACTATTTACCCATTCATACAAAATTTTACATACCTATTTATTAGAGTTAAGTTTTACATACGTATTTTGAGGAAAACTCAAATTAGATTGTTCGAATATATGCATCCATTTTCTATTCCTATACCTAGTAGGATTTCCTATTCTAATTTATGTGTTATAAAACTATGTTAGTTTAATGTATGTAATACCTATATACCTACAGGGTGCAGAATTGGTACAAAGGGGTTTTAATGGTCTAGTATTCTTAATGATTTTGTAATTACAAATAATAAACATGTAGTATGTATGCACCATTTTTTTCACCACAAAAAATTATAGTTCATATCTAAAACAATTATGAAAGCAAATAATTTTACAGTTAGTTTAAAATATATACAGCAGAACAATTAACTAAAATGAGATATTTAATTATTTATTCTATACAATTTTTTAGAAAAGATTTTTATACGGTGAAAATGATACCGAAGCAAGAACATGGTACATCCCAATAACTTACACCACTTCCGTAGAAACTGATTTTACTAAAACTACGCCCGAGTTTTGGTTGAGAAAGAATTCTTCCAATATAGTTCTACATCGGCATCCTCTAGCAAAGTGGATTGTTGTAAATATTCAAGAATCAGGTAATTATTGTTCTTTTATTAGAATGCAGTGCTTTATTTCTTGAAAAAATGCAATGTAATAATCGCTTTGTAATAATAAGCTTTTGCAATAATATGTTGGCATACTACTTTTCGACGACGGTCATGACCTGAATGTTAGCGAGATCGACTGCTAATACAAGGTTCCCCGGTTCGCCTCTGGCTACAGTCTCAAATTTATTGACCGATTCCCTACTTCGGAGGGTACGTAAACCCGTCGGTCTCCCTTCTGTTAATGATTTTCCATCATAACAATAAAGACAGGGTACAAGCACATCGAAGGACAGCTTAGAAAACTAATTTAAAAATTAGTTAAAAAAACAGTGCAAGAAGAAGAAGAAACTAATTTCCATTATATTATAGTATAAGCTGCTTTCTAAATGATCTTCTGTACCTTACAGACTACATATTATACAGCTTAAAATAATAAGAAAAAATAATATAATAATAAACATGTAAACATGTGTCTCAAAGCTCTGCGTTTTTGAGCTAATAAAACTATACATGGTGGCGTGGTTTGGCGCACGGAAAACTAACCAGGTGTGTTTTTGCGTTTCTTGTACTTGTATTAATCAACCTTAGGTGGAAGGGGGCGAGCTATTACCGTTCGTCTAAACTATAATAAGCTCAAAAACGAACAGTTTGCAGACACAAACTATTATACATAAACTGCTCTTACTATTTAAGACTGTAGCAGCGACTTGTAGATAAAAATCATTATTAAATTATTACACTAGTCAACTACATTGTGATCATTCTAAAGATATTTTAACTTATTTTAGGTTACTATCGTGTTCAATATGATGACGATTTATACAAAGAATTGGAAACTGCTTTAAAGAATAACTTACATTCAATTTCTGCTTTAAATAGAGCCCAAATTGTTGATGACGCCTTAAATTTAGCACGATCTAGTGATGTTTCATATGCAGTTGCTCTCGATGTTGTGGGATATTTAACAGAAGAATTGGAATATTACCCTTGGTATTCGGCATTTAATGGGTTCGCATATCTCAAAAGACGAATAGGTAGCACATCAGAATTGGCACTACTATTAGACGTAAGAAATGTTTACTTTCTTAATAACATAATAACTATTTTTGATCTAATTTATTATTATCATTACTATTGCCACAAAAAGACCAAAAGTCCAAGATTAAGATCTCATTCGGAACCTCAAAATTTGATTAAAATTATAATTTTACGACTAATTTCTGTTCAAAAAATTTAAAAATAAAGTGATCCACACCTCTTTCGTCGGTCCTTATACCTTAAATGCTTGAATAATATTGTACTTTTTAAGCAAGGTTACAATATTATTAATTAATTAATTACTTTCAGCAATTTATAATACAATTAATGACTAAGTTTTACGAAAGTGTAAAATTCGAAGAAGGTTTCAAAACTCAAATAGAAAATCATAAAAGAGTGTTAGCTCTTACTTGGGCTTGTGAACTTCATGACGAGGATTGTATTAAAAATTCACAAAAGCATTTCAACATGCTGAAAGAACAAGATGTAGAGTAAGTTGATTTGTTCTTAAGTAATTTGTCTTGTTAAAATATAACTTTCAGGATTGATCCTAATATAAGAAGTGTAGTATATTGTACAACAATTAGAAATGCAGCAAATAGATCGTCTTGGGATCATTTATGGAACAGATTTAAAACAAGTCTCTCTGCAGCAGAAGCAGTAACAATTTTATCAGCATTAGGATGTACCAAAGACGAAGCAATATTGAAAGAGTGAGTTTTATTGCCATTTATTGTCTAATTAAACTAAAATGAAACCAGAAGTTATAGCTAATGATTTTTAGTTTTACAAAATTTTAATATTAATTCTTGCAATTAATATTCAGTTAACCAATATCAAAGAAAATATTGTTTAGGAAACGATCTTTGTTATCTACAAATAAATGTGGGTTCTATAACCCACCAATTTATAAATAGCAATCGTCATTTCTCAACAATATTTTGGATTACAATTCACACAACTCTGATACATATCAATATTTAGTATTTTTTTAAATTAAAATGTTTAATTAGTGGATATTGTAACAAACCTGGTAATCCCGCTGGTATATTACTATAATGTAGGCTAATACAATACTTTCTACACACACCCTTACAAAAACAGTTTATGGTTCTAGTTAGTTGAAAGGTCATAAATTAAACTTTAAAAATAAAATAGTTAATTAAAATATTTTCAAGTTTAATTAACAATTATATTTTTAAAGTTTCATTTATTTTAATTATTTAATTAATTTTATTTAATTTTAAAACGAAATTGTTCAATCTCATTCAAACACATTTGCTTTTATCACCCCAGGTGTTCTCACCAAGATGCGCGCGTTTATTTCTATAACAAATTTGTGAATTTCTTAAAACTTTATCTTCTGTGTTTACTACCATTCTTTTTTTTCACCTCTTCTTCTTTTTGAATTAGCCTAACATTAAACACCGGTTTTTATTCATTTTTACTTAATGTTACAACTAAAATATTTTTAAATGTTTCATTCTAATCGACTGGCCTTTGTCATACCAAGCTTAGTTCTCTGTTTTTTGCACTGTACACATATTAAATTAAATTTATATTAAATAATAAAAAAATTAGAAAATGTATTAAAGCAAACGGTACTGTTTTGATTATACTTAAGTATACTTTAAATTTGAATTTACTAAACAAACGTTATTTCTTAAAGAAGCACAAATGTAATTAGGTGTTAAATAATGATTAACGCAAGTAGGTTCAACCAGAATGGCATCATAATAACATAAAATTAAATATCGAAAAACTATTGAAGATATTCTTTTCAAACTTGCAATATGCAATATCACAAATGATACAAATAAATTACCAGGTAAGATATAAAACTCATATTAACAGATTGCAGTCGGATGAACAGGTAACCGAATTGACTGTCTTCTACCAGGTGCTAATTGATTAATTTGAAATGCTTGATCGTGCGAGACACTTGCTGTTACCAATAAACGGGAATGAAATTTCAATTAGCCAAATGCTCAATAATTGAGATTTCACGCTATACAAAACGTTACTAAGGGCGGATTGATTTACGCAGGACTTCTATTAAAACCCTTATTCGTGGAGTGCCATACAACAGCATTTAGCCATATATGTATAATGTTACCTGAGGCCAGCTACATTGTTTTCTTATTGACTTTAAATATGTGTTTTCGAAAACTACTAATAGAAGTCTTCAATAGTTGTTAGCCTATACCGATGATTCAATCAACCCTAAGCCTACAGCCGCACAGGTAGCGTTTTGATTACTAAAATCTACGGCTTCTTAGGGTCAATTCTATAAAGGAGATCATCATCGGATCACAGTTCATTCAGAAATTTCTACTGTTTCGTTGATTGATGCACCAAAAATCCTTGAATTAACTCTGACTCGAAGATAATATTCTATTATACAACTGGCATCTAGGGTTGATTAGCAGACTTTTATATTAAACGGAACTTTAAAGTTGAAAAATACATTGCAATAACTTGATTGAATGACAATTTTAAGTTCCTGTTAATTTAAATTATGTTAGAGAAATCGGCCCTCGGTGATTAACTAATAATGCTGGTAAACCTTCAATATAAAAAATAATTTAACAGTGTACATGTTTCATTATAATCAATTTGTTTACATTAAACTTGGTTTTAGATATCTGGAACTATCTATTGATATTGATTCTGAAATACGTAGTCAAGATGCACTATCAGTGTTTACATCTGTGATAACTGGAAATTCAGAAAATGTTGTCGTGGCACTTGAATTTTTAAAAGAAAACTTTGAAGCCATTGCAGAAAAGTAAAATTATATTACAAATAATTAAATTTATATAATAATTATGCATATATATTTTAGTTATGGGAGTTTAAATGCTCTAAGTAGTGTTATAACCAATTTAGCTGATCGATTAACCACACTTGAGCAAATTACTTCTGTAAGTATTGTAATTAGTATTTTAATTTTATAAACTTTGCTTAGCTTATTAAATTTAAATTTAATAATTAATATCATAAGCCAAGAATTTATATATTTTTATTATAATTAATTATTTTGTATGATATAATTAATTCATCAAGTAAGTTACTTTTGAAAACAGTGATAAAATTATTTCTTAATAATTATCAATGTCCTTGAGATATTAATATCTATTACTACTTCTACTGATAAAGCGCCGGTTTACTTCACTAATAACCCACGATGTAAATTAATAATAATTAACAAGAAATTAATATTGATTACAGTTAGAAAAATTCGTTGATGATAATAAAGAGGAATTAAAAGATGCAGCAGAAGTAGCAGATAGAGCTATAAAATCGGCCAAGAATAATTTAGCATGGGTTAAAGAAAATGAAAAAGTTTTGCTGGAATACTTTAAAAAGGAAGGAATCAATTCAGCCTCGACAAAATCTACGAGTTTAATAACTGGAACAGTTTTATTAATAATGTACTACTATGTTAACTATTTAATTTTTGTTTGAAATTTATATTAAAATATTTCTCTTTGTTGTTTGTAAAATATAAATTAAAAAATAGTGTTTAATTTGTTGTTGATCTATTTCATAAGTACCTACATTAACTGTACAAGGAAAGCACTTTTCCAATCAAGCCGTACGAAGGTTCATCAAATTCAGTCACTTTTAAAAGGTTTCCTTATTCTATACGCCTCTGATGAGATCTAATAAGATCGAAACATGTTATTGGAATTCCTGGATAAAAGAGTTAATTGAAACTACATAATGAAAAAAGCATCAAGGAAGATAGCGTTTATTCGGGTTATGAAATTAATAACATTTCAATTAAAAATATTTTAATTTATTATTTAATTTTCATCTTTTTACAATTAAAAGTTAAGATAGAAAACCATCTAAAATAATATATAAATGTATAAAAATTAATTGTTAATTAACATTTAGGTATCTGCTGAATAATTATTATACTTAAGTATTTTGTTTTTAAAGTTTGTACTTTTAATTTATGTTTTTAGAAAAACGTCAAAATGATTGTTATTTAATTTTATAATAAGTATGAGCTAATGTAGTGATGCATTAAAGTTTGTTAACCATAGTACTATATTGTTATAATTTTTATTCATCCATCGAACATTAGCTTCTGACTGTTCAATTGATTGCTCCAACGTTCGTGACACTATACTTAATTCATCAGTATTTGCACTAACAAATCGTTTGACCTGTAATCATTAAAACAGTTGGAAATTTTCAATATAAAATATTTTATAATGCCTACATCATTCAGTTCCTCTTGAGTATTAAATTTAGATGTACTTGCTTTAACTATTGCGTTTAAAAGCATTAGAGATGAGCCCATACTAAAAACAAGTTATTTATTTTACTTCTTTATTTGTTTCGTATTTTGGACACTGCGCTTTTTTTGATACTCACTATTTCTTTAAAGCAACCCAATTATTTTTGAAAAATCTGTAAGTGATTTCTTGCCCGATTACGTTATTTGAAACTGCAGTAAATACTCGAGGAGAGTCCTGCTTTTTTATACCAGATCCTTCCGATATCGCCCAATACAAATAACGACTGAGTATCCAAGTTTCGCGAGAACACCCCAATGCAGATAAAAGAATATCTTTTTCAGAACCAACATTGGTATTCAAATATCTTTGCCATGCAAATTCCCATTCCTCTTGGCCACCAACTCTAATTGCAATGCAGTAAACCACATTCTTCAAGTTGGGAGATATCCTAAAACATTTGTCAGTAATATTTGTTATACTGATTCAATAATATATCTAACGGATTATTGTGATCTGGATTTGGCGAACTTTTCCAATTATGAAAATAGGTAACTGCGTGATTAATGCAATCTAGATTTCCAAGTAAACAAGCTCTCCAAAGTAAATTCATTCTATTGTATAATGTCAATTGTGAATCCGTATATAGATCTTCAAATCCGATATCTTTATAAAGTCCCTTGATTAATGTAGTCATATAAATCTGAAAGCAATAGCATTATTATATCAATATCTTCTAATTATTTAAAACTTTGAAGGATTAACCCTTTAATGAGTAAAATTATTTATAATAAAATTTATGCCACCTGAAGGATTTTTGTTCAATTGCCACAACAGTAAAAAGCAATCATCATCTGTAAGCTGTATTGATTGTTATTGACCCGATCTGGTGTAAATTTAAGCGTCAAATACCAATACCTTCGTGACCTACTGATTAAAATATTATACTACAAGGCGTTAAAGGGTTAATAATATGTCTCTAGAAATGTTTCAACTTTTCAAATCATATAATTTTATTACCTTGTACTTGTCATAATCTGCAGTCTTGATGAACATTTCTTGTATGTAATCTAATCCCGTAAATGCAGCCATCCATGGAATACAATCTCGTTCGTGCACTAAATATGTTGTAACATTTAATGCAATTTCATAATCTAAATACCCAGCTCCAGCTAAATTTAACGAATCATCTAACATTTGAGCTCTGTTAGTCACACTAAATTTTAAATATTCCTTTTTATTTAGTAATTGCTGGATGAGTAATTTCCAATTTCTGTTATCATAGTTGACTCTGTAATACCCGGTTTGATCGATGTTTATTAATAGCCAATCATCTGGAGGTATTTCTAAATCGGTTATAATTAATTCTGGAGTGGCTTCCATCCATACTGTTGTAATATTACTCCGTCGACCCTTATATGTTAAAGGTATCCACCATAAAGATAAATTATTTTCAGTTTTATTAGATGCCAACGTAAACCGTTCTTGGGTAAAAGTTATTATATTATCTGAATAAACCCTTGCTACAGAAACAACTGGAAACCCAGTTTGAAGAGTCCAAGTATCCATAATCATTTTTACTGACATATCTTTATTCAAAACTTGATCATTATGAGCTTGATCTGATAAAGCTTCCCACAAATCATCTTGTTCGGCACTATCAAATCGCCTATATGTACAAAAATAAGTATATTCAAATAATATAAACCAAGTGTATAATTATTATTAATAATAAAGCGAAAAGCTTTTTTGAATATATTTTCATATTTAATTTAAAATTTTATATACCTGCTATTTAAATAATTAGTAAGTCCATTTCTGAAAACTAACGGTGTTAAGAAATTTTCCATCATTCTAATGATGGTCGCACCTAAAATGTAAAACAGATAGTTTATTCATCGCATCGGTTTAAAGTATATCATTAATACCTTTAGCATATGATATTCTATCAAATATGTCATTAATCTCGTTGGGATTGTTAACAATAATTGAAATTTGATGAGAAGATTGAAGTCCATCTAAAGCTAATACATTTTGTAACTCGTGAACCACAAATTGATCCAATATTTTCCATTCGGGTTTTACCTGTAAATCTGTTGTTAAGATGTCGAATATAAAAAATTTAACGACTTACGGCGTTGGTTCCTATGTATTCCATATAACTTGCAAAACCTTCATTTAACCATAAGTCGGTCCACCATTTAGGTGTAACTAAATTGCCAAACCATTGATGAGCAAGTTCATGAGCAACGACGGAAGTAATACGTTGTAAATTTGATTTACTTGAAACTCCATTTTCATACAACATTGCACTCTCCCTTTAACAGGAAAATGTATTATATAATAAACGAAATTATTTTAGATTTAACTTAAGTTAATCAATTTATTGATTCATGATTAATTTAGGTTAAGTTAGTTAATAGCTATTAATATTACACATAATACATTACTGATAACTTTAATAATCTCGTAGTATATTGGCGAAAGTAACTAATGCAAATTAAACATTTCGTTTTTATGACAATAACCGGTGGTTATGCATAATTCACGCTATCTATATGACACTAGTTAAGGAGCTAAGATGAGTAATGTATCGAAATTAATTCCATATAATTTTAAATATTATGTGTAGGAAAATCGGGGTATATTTTTTTAGGGAATTGCCAGAAAAACGAGCTATCGAAGAACCTAATTTGATTATCGAGACGTAAACCAGACAAAGAATATTTATCTTATAGAAGAAAAAAAGGATAAAAGAAAATTGTGGAAGATGCACCATGACTGAAATATTTCCCTAAATACTTAAGTTATCTTGATATTGAACAATTAATTTTCCATGTACTCTTATAGTATTTCCTACGTGTGATTCTGGGATTTTGGATTAAAAAAAATTTTGAGATGGAGATTATTATACAGTTGATAGATAGTATTGAGTTCTCCTTTGATACAGTAATTGAGTCTATTCTGAGGTTAAAGAACGACAACTCTTCTGGTTCTGATAATATATACCTTCTGTATTTGTAAGGAATTGCTCTGCATTGCTAGTTGAGCCATTATCCATTTTTTAAAGAAATATATAAGGTGGATACCTAATTTCCTGAGTTATGGAAGCAATATTACACCTTACCAATATTTAAAACGGGTATCAGATCTGATATACCTGACTTATATAGGCTAATACCTACAAATTCTAATTTTTCGAAAATAGTATTTGACTATATTATTTCTCAACTAATTACAAATCACGTTAAAAACTGTATCGCTAGAACAACATGGGTTTGTAAGCGGAAAATTAACTGAAACTAATTTGTTTCTTTTAACTGAATATGTCAGCAGAAATTTGGAGAGGGACTCTTGGAGATGGACCTGACTAAAACATGTGATAGAATACCTATCAAACTATTATTGTATAAACTGACAGTATTTTATCATATCAATGACCCTATACTGTTATGTTTATCTCACTATTTGCACAACAGATATCAATAAAATAAACTATTCGATTTCAAATTCATTCGAGGTATCTTCAGGAGTCTCTCTTTATTAATGATGTTAAACTTGTATTTAAGCAATTGTGTGCAAAACTTGTACAATGCTTACAAAGGCCACAAATGTAGAAGTAACTAATAATTCATCAGTAGTTACTGGTCCAACTACATTCTGTAGCACCAATTAAATTTTTTATACTTGAAAAGGAAACTACACTACACTATCAAAAGAACTCCAAAAACTGTTTCAAAAGATAATATCATCTGGAAATATACCTGAGAAATGGCGCACTAGTGTCACAGTACCTATATTCAAGAAGGGATCAAAGAAAAACCCGAAGAACTACAGAGGAATAACCCTACTAAGTGGCGTGTATAAATTGTTCACAAGGATCATCTCCCAGAGAGTAATCGAGGAAATCGGAATAAGTGATGAACAACAAGGTTTCCGACAAAACAGATCGACTATCGACGGAATCTTCATAATTCGACAACTGGTAGAGGGAGCAATTGAATATGACAAGCCACTGTTCCTTTGTTTTGTTGATTTTACACAAGCATATGACAAAGTAAAACTCGACGATGTATTAATAATACTGCTCAATAACAAAGTCAACAGAAAAATAGTTAGCATAATAAAGGAACTAAACACAAACACAAGAACAAGAATAAAAGTAGGAGGCACCCTCACAGATGAAGTACCAATAACAACTGGAATCAGACAGGGTGACAGCTTGAGCCCAGCATTGTTTAACCTGATAATGGAACAGATAATTAGAGGTATCAAAGACACTCACATTGGCTATGGAGTGGGGGGTAGCAGAATCCAAATAGTAGTTTACGCAGATGACGTGGTCTTAATGGCCGAAAATGAAGACGACCTACAGCGACTCCTATTCCGACTCAATGGTGTATCAAAAACGTACAACATGCAGATATCGACACCAAAAACTAAATCTATGGTGATCTCAAAATACCCAATACGATGCAAACTGATGGTTGACGAAGAACTTATTGAGCAGGTCAGTAAATTCACATACCTTGGTGTGGAAATAACAAACGACCGAAGCACCATATCAGAGGTACGCACACAAGCACTCAAAGCAGCCAGGATCTCGGGATGCCTACGAAACATCATATGGGGCAATAAACACATATCAATAGAAAGTAAAACAAGGATATACAAAACATGTGTAAGGCCGGTACTGACATACGCGGCAGAGACCAGGGCCGCAACATCAAGAACAAGCAGACAATGAGATCAACAGAAATGAGAACACTAAGAGCGATAACGGGAGTAACGCTGTGGGATAGAGTGAGAAGCGAAGCAACACGAGAAAAGTGCGGAATAAAGGATGTTGTCAGATGGGCCAGAGAGAGGAGACGGTTCTGGAGAGACCATGTAGAGAGGATGGATGATGCGAGAATTGCAAAAGTGGTAATGAAACAAAGACCTAACACCAGAAGACCCCCCGGAAGACCCCCTAAAAGATGGAAGGACAGCTGGACGTCTGAATCCCAGGAAGGCAATGCCGTGATTAATTAACAGGGCCTAGCCCTAACAACAGAAGAAGAAGAAGAAGAAAGGAAACCACGATTTTGCAATTGTAAAAATTTAGTTTGTGTTACAGCATTACTTGGTCGGACCAATAGCTACAGATGAATTTCTTGAAACTTGTACTTGTAAGCGTTGTGTTACAGGCCCCAAATGACCCAAATTTTTAAAAATTCAAAGTGATCTCGATAACTTCCATTCTTGGTATAAAGCAAATGGTTTGATAATTAACATTAACAAATTTATGTAAGCGGATGTTATTTTCTCGCCAGGGAAATCCGTGTACTAATTATAATTGCTACATCGATGGTATCCCAGTTGAAAATGTGTTTCTCATGAAAGATCTTGGGGTCACTCTTGATCCTAAGTTAACATACAATATTGAACATATTGATAGCATTGTTTCAGTGTCAAACAGGTTGCTCAGATTTATAAAGCGATCTACGGAAGGGTTCTCCAATCTAATATGCATCAACTTGTTGCTTGTTAGTTTGATAAGGCCAATTCTCGAGCACTGTTCAGTTATATGATCACCCTTGTATGGCTGCCACATTGATAGAATGGAAAACGTTTAAATGAGATTCATTAAGTATCTATGTTTTAAGGCAAATTATAAATTATATTTCAACAAATTACCTTTTCTGAATGAATATTTTTTACTCCCTTAGTAAAGTAGCAAAACGTAGAAAGTATTTTGACGTTATGTTTGTATTCACGGTTTAGAATTATTTAAAAAGACTCCTCAGATACTCGATCATTTCTCTTTTTTAACGCTCCTTCTCATTTCTTGAGATTTGCTGATTTTTTATCAGTTTCGTACCATAGAACAAAATAGGGGCAGCGATCGTCGTTGAATCGAGTGACTGAAGTGGCGACCAGGGTGGTTGATTGTGATATGTTCAATAGTTCATTGTTTGCTTTCAAGAACCAGTTAAAGTCACTTTACATCCATTTGTTTTCACACAGAACTTCTTATATGACTCACTTTTTTTGCCTATCACTCTTTTTCTTTTGCCTAAGAAAATACCTACCTAAAACCACAAGGAAATAAAGGTACTCTTTCGAAATAGAACGGGGTGTATTTCTGTATGAAAAAACACAAGACATAATATACAAAATGTGGTAAATATATACGAAATGTATATAAGATAATATATCAAGTAAAGTAAGGTTAGATACGGTAATGTAGTGCTGTGAATACATGCTCGTATTCGTTTTTTAATCATTATCTTCTTAATTTGAAAGAATGGATGAATTACTCTAGTAAATTAACTGCAAAGGTCATTGAATGCTGCGAAAAAAAAAGATTTAAAAGTAGGGTTAACTTCACTCAAAAGTCATAATACACTGTTATGTAAACTTTCAACGACGTGAAGTCAAATATTGAAAAATCTACAGTTTCGCAAACCCTGAAAGAAATCGTATGTTTTCGTCTATGAGAAGTCCTGTGTGAAAACACAGATGTAAAGCGGCTTTTACGCTCTAGAATGATACATGGTAATTGCGCATGATTACCACTATAAAAATGTTGTTTTTTTCCATTTCAGTTTTTATATCATGATTGATTGTTGGAATTTATAACATTATATGTATGTAATTATATGTAATTGATTAATTAATTGAAATCTCGTTAATAAATATTATTATTGTCACAGTTATTAAGGAAATAAAGATTTTACCAAAAACAGAAAACATTGAAAAAAGAAAATATGGTTATTAGAAGTCTGGGTCAAAAACAACTTAACGCAATAACCTAAATTTATAATGGGGCGATAAAATGCTGGGATTGTGATTGTGACATAATACTGATTAAATGAATAAAGTGAATGAAAATAGATGTAAAGAATTGGAAATAATCCTTGACATAATTTACATCAATATTACGAAAAGTATTATTAAACACACTTGAACACACATGAAACTGGTTTTATATTTGTGAACCCTAGGATACCCCAAATCACTGCACAACCCAAACTACATTACAACTATAAGATGTAACTCCTCTGCCAACAAATTTGCCAAGATTGCTTAACACGGTGATCCTGAAAGACTTAGAATATACCTCTAAATTTTCCATTGAGATAAGTACCAATCAACAGATGATTGACTGAACATAGAATGACTGAACATAGATTTAAGAACGAAGAGAATTTTGTATCGTTTGATGTGATTAACTTATACACTATGTAAAGTTTCAATAAATGAGATATTAGATATTTATCTTCAGAAGACTCCTTACGACAAACCAGATGATATGGTAAAAATCATTTAACTTAGAAATAATTTTACTGAACAAATTTTCTTCCAATTCAACAAGTTTTATAATATGACATATTACGAACTCTCAAATAAGTAGGGTTTCTATTTTCTATTATTGTACAAATTGTTTTTATGGGCAGCATAGAAGAAAATGTCCAAAACAATTTGGTGAGGTGATAGAAGTGAAGTATGTTGACTTTTACGCCTGGGGAATTTATTAAATAATAATGTAACTAGTAAAAAATTATTAATTTACCCTAAAATAATGATTAATAGTGATAATAATCTATCAATCAATCAATCAAAATTGAAACCCTCATTTTGTCTGAAAACGTAAATTAACTTTTGTAAACTTCGATATATAGTAGGTACTGTAATGTTACTGTCCCCTTTATTGCCTCTACGTTGGGCCGTCAAATATATATGTAATGTTTCGAAGCCTAAATCACCCTTAACGTTGTTGCGATAAATAAATTATGCATATTCTCCTTACTTTAATAAATTAATTATGCTTTTTGATAAATTTTACCCTTACCTGGATGCTTAACAATGATATAACTTTTTGTACATAAATTTTGATAGGTAACCACAGCTAGCATTTTAATTTTATATATAAGAATTCCTTTATTGTTGATAAATTTTCTTGATTGCATTAGCCAATCCAAAAAAATGAACAAGATTCCCAGTTTAATAATCTTTATTTAATTGAATAAATTTGAAAATAAATTTTGCATGGCAATCTGATTTTTTTATGAAGTTTTTTTTAAATTTTTGTAAAAAGTTGTCATGGAAACAATTAAAGTTACGCACACGCCTTATAACTAATAATAACAAAATTTCTTAAATTAAATAGATTATGCAATGAAATGTTTATAATTATTAAATTTCTGACCTTTTATTTTGTGTTTTAAAGTACGGCACTGTATAATTAAATTTTCCAACCTCACTTTCCAACTGCATCACTTTTTCCGTGTAAAGTTTATTATTGGTCGTTCACCCAACAATTTTTTCTCTACCTTTATTGCTGTGTTCATCCAGTTCAATTTTCAGCAACTCCCACGATATTCATCGCCATAAATTCCATATTTTTAATACCAATTTGTGAGTAACCAAATACATTTTTATACCATCCACTTAATATCACCTCTTTTTAGGTTAATTCACTTTTACTTAAACCCGTTTTAGGTTCTTTTCATATATTTTATTGTAAAAAAAACTCTGGATCACCAAATTTATGTGTCCATCTTCGTAAAATTATTGCGTTACTAAGGTCAACAAACACGTTACCAAGGAAAATTAATTTTGTTGCAAAATCCAAGGCCTGACTGTTTTTTATGTTTTAATGTTTTTATTGGTAGGTAAAATAATCAATATTTTCGCCACTTCATTTTTAATTCAAAATTGTTTTTATAGGAACGACCCGCTAATTTGAATACGATGCACTATTATTATTTATTTGGAAGCGAATATCGTCCGTTCAATTTACTGTACCAATCCATTACACAAATGTCATCGTTAAACCTTTTTTAAGTTTGCATAACACACTAATCAGTAATCACTAATTAACCTAGTTTTAACAAATTTTTAACTAACATAATTTTTTTAACGAACAACTTATAACTAACAAATTTTTCATGATATATATTTTTTTTATTTCATAAATGAATTAATCATTTTGCCATGATTTCTTTTTAATTATTGCACGTTTATTTAAATTTTTATTTTATTAACTTGTTCATCTTTTTAACCTGCTAATGCAGTCAAGCGAATAACATTACAGTACCTACCTAAAAGTAATCAACCCCCAATTTTCCATTGCGCCTGCTGCAAAATCGGGTAATGCAACCATATCTACTTTGGGCAATGGAAATTTTATTTGAAAATAATTTTCAAAAAATTTCAATAATTTTGGGCCAACATCGAGACTATATTTTGCTTGCGGTATAGCTTCATGCCGAGCCCAAACTGCAAAATTACCATTTCTCAAATAATCAAAATCCGATACAACAAATGCTATTAGGTATGTAGACATAGGCACCGACTGTTCGAAATGATCCCATACGTAATCAGGTAAATTTTCTCTAAAAATATAATTATTAAGCCTTTTATAGAATAAATAATGTTACAATATGTTTACTTACACAGTTTCCGATGATAAACGTGGCATGTTTGAAATAGTAGACATGCTCTTATTTCTTGCTATACTTACTTTGAATTTAGCCTTTAACGCAGGTTCGTCAAAACATGGAAAGGCTTTTCTAGCATCTGTAGGTTGAAATTGAGTGGAGGCAATCCACCTACAAAATTTCGTTTAAAGTTTTTTAGAGAAACAAATAATTAAATTTTATCTACCTTATTTCGTTATTTATCATATAAGAACTTCTGTAAAATCCTTGAAGTAAATCATTTAAAATTCCAGAAAATTTAATGTAAATAAGGTACTGCTTATCTGTTAATAATTGTTCGTTTAAAAATATTAATAAGAACTGACGTTCGGTATCATTTTTAACTTCTTTTATGTCATAATTTATATTAGTAGACATTTCGGAATCATCATTAGCAATTTCAGATACGACAATAGAAGAGTCGTCAATGATGAGTTCATCAGCATGAAGAACTATAACATCAGTTGCTTCGGAAATATTGACTAAAATAGTAACTTCACCATCAAATGTAAAATTTTGTTCGAAAATATAGGGAATGAGCTTAATTTCGTACGAAATAGGCTTAATTGTTGATGGAAGTCGCACATCTAAATGGTTTGAAGTCGCATTGTTTTTATTAGGATTTACTAAAATCGAAAAAGGAGTTGTCGAAGTCAATTCTTCCACCAAGCTATCTGTTATTAAATCTTCTACTAGCGTGCGATTACATATTTCTATTGTTTGTACGACGGTTTTAGGTAAATTACAGGCAGATAAATAATACACCAGGATTCCAGTTCCTACTAGACATCCTATAAATAGTAATCCTAAAAACACTGCAAAACTTTTCGTCACTGATATTTTGTCCTGTTTTTCAAAAGTTATAGGTGATACTTCCATAACGTTAAGGAAATTCTATATCTGTCATATTCTGCAACAAATAAAAACTTTTCAAATTAATGCAATAAATTACAAATAGTATTGCTATTTTTCAATCAATTTAAATGTGGAAATTTGATCCAATAATACAAAAATTCAAGTACGTTCAACTTTATACATTCTTCCTCATAAACTATTTAAAAAGTAATAAATTAAAAGGATCTTGTATAAAATTCTTGGGTACTAAATAACGTAATTAGTAAACATTCTTTTATTCTATTTCAATTTAACATAAGAAGAACACTCATTTAGCTTAATTAAAGCATCTATAATAAATTTGTCACAAGCAAGATATTGCATAAACTAACTTCTGCTATATCAAACGAATGAAAAAATGTAACAAAATTTGTTTTTTTTTTATTAGATAAATGAAGTTTATAACGACAATTAGTATGGTTTGGTCACGTAAACCGAATGGGGGATGAAAGATGGCCCAAGAAGATTTTAAAATGGATACCAAAAGAAAAAAGAAAAAGAGGCCGACCAAGACGAAGCTGGAGAGATGAAATAAGCGAAGCAATGCAAGCCAGAAATCTGGAAGAAGACGCTTGCCAAGATCGAGCTGCATGGAGACTGGGAGCGGATAAACGGCGACAGCTGTAAATCATTCCGCAAATATATAAGTTTATAAATTAATATTTCTACCACTAATATTTTGATAACAGATAAAAATCATAATTTTTCACGGTTAAAATGTTCATATCATATAATATGGTATTGGTTATTCTAAAAATACAGATACAATAAATAAAAATCATTCATCGATCAATCAATCAAATCACGACTATAATAATATCATCTGATGACGATCTGCATAAATAACAGATTGAAATAATAATTTGACAAATTCCCCAAAGACCTATATTAAAGAGCATTACAATGTAAATTAAACCAAATTACGCAACTAAATTTTTAAATTTAATTCCGATCTGCTGGAAATTCATTGTCAGCTGTAATATCACAAGTGACAACATGATTATCATCATGATATCTACGAGTGGAAACCGCGCTGCAGATTTAACGAGTCCGAAGAGTTCGCCGTCGGAATTTTCTTATGCGTGCAGTTACGACACGACGTACAAAGCCAAAGATTTTTAAATTCATTAAATTAATTTGGTAGTATTTCTTACTCTTTTCTCTAGTTTTTCATAATATTACATTACTTTCTTAGAAATACTTCATTTCCCCCCTATTAGTAATTTTAATTCCTTCAATGTGGTATTTCGTCTATAACTCGATAAATTTTATATTTAGGGAACATTATTATCAGACCAAAATTTCAGAACATAAAATTCGCTATAAAACTTCGGATGACGAAGATAACAAATCAGAACGTCTTGAAAACATTAATTCCAATTTTTTAAATATTGAATAAATTTTTAATAATTTCTGATGATCTGATGAGAATTTTCTGTGAACTAAAAGCGAGAGTTATTGGTGAAAAACTACGTTAATGGGGTCAAATGTAAAAGTAAGAAAGAAATCGACAGGGAATTTTAAAGAAAATTTGGACAGTTCAGTTTGCTTCTTTGCGGGTGGACTCGCGATATACGACTCTATTAAAGGATATTTAAAGATAGATGAGGACACAATAACAAAAAATCTGATGTGGCCATCGCATAACTTTCCGAACAGACGCAAATTTTTACATTATATTTTTAAATAAAATGGTTACATAATTTCAACAGTAAATCGATGAAAAATTTCATATTTTGCCAAAATAGGAAGAAAAAAACTTTTGAATGCCTATATCTTGCAAACGAAGCATTTTTGGACCCATGTTATTAGAAACTTTTCATCTTATTTTCGTTAGTAGAATGCGGTTTACTATTTTATTTACAAATACAAAAAATTTTTACAAATACAAAAATTTTTGAAACGCCCTGTATATTTTAGAGAAAAACTTGTTGGACAAAAAATGTAGGAAATTCCATAGCGCTAATTTTTTGTTATTAATATTTTTACATATTTAATTTCGTTTCGAAGTTATGACGCATAATGTCATAATAGCTCCAGGTAAACCCCCCTTTCCCGTTACACGATTTAAATTATTTTCATCTGGCTTCGTCCTACGACAGGAAAAAGCTTATATGCAAAATTTGGAATGATTTTCTTGCTTCGTTTAGACGCTATCGTGTTCACAGACGTACATACACACACACATACACACACACATACAGACATCCTTCCAAAAATGATAAAAATGGATTCAGGGGACCTCAAAACGTGAACATCTGTCAAAAAATTGGGGGGTCAAATTTTGACTGATAACAATACTTTCCTTACCTAGGGGTTCGGAAAGTTAAAAGATCCCCATACATAGAGGCGTTAGACGGGGAGATATAATATCTCCACAACTATTCACATTAGCCCTAGAAAACATATTCAAGGAATTGGAATGGGATGAAAAGGGAGTGAATGTCAACGGCGAACTGCTAAACCATCTTCGATTTGCGGACGACATCGTTATTGTTAGCACAAGTGACAAAGAATTGGAACAAATGCTAAACGAGCTCGATAGGGCATCCTTAAAGAAAGGTATGCAGATGAATATAAGAAAAACAAAGGTCATGTCAAAAAACAACAGAAAATACAAACTAAGCCAGCAAGAATTGGAAACAATAGACGAATATGTGTACCTGGGACACTTAATGAGGCTGGGAAAACCAAATCAAACTGCGGAAATTTCAAGAAGACTCGGACTGGGATGGGTAGCATTCGGAAAGCTAGGATGGATCCTAAAAGACAGTGATATACCAACCTTCTTGAAAATAAGGGTATTTGACTCATGCATCCAGTGCTGACCTACGGAATGGAAACAATGGCATTGACAAGTATGAGCGCTAAGACACTGCAGATAACACAACGGGCAATGGAGCGACAAATGTTGGGAGTGAGCCTACGCGACAAAATAAGAAATACTGAAATTCGGAGACGACAGGGATAGTAGACGTCATGAAGAGACATGCAGAATTAAAGTGGATATGGGCGGGACATGTGGCAAGAGAGGGATCTAGAAAGTGGACAAACAGAATTGGCGTCCGAGAACTACAAAGAGAAGCGTCGGGAGACCCCAGAAGAGATGGTCAGACAATATCAAACAGACTGCGGGAAAACATTGGAAACGGTACAAAATAGGGCTAAAGAAATCCCTTAGGATAACTTGAAGATTTGATAGATATGTGCTAAGTACCAGTCTCAATACTTAGTTACGAATTTGTTAGACTTGATCCACATATCTTATCAAATGTTGGAGAAGCAGTAATTCAAACTAAGTTCAAATTAATACTCTTTTTATTATAAATTAATTTGTTCTTATATAATATAAATCAGTCTTGCTTCTTCATCAATAATTCTTACAATCTAGTTCATATATTTAATTGTTACAGTTCTAATTATACTTATGAAATCTTGCAATTTCTGTCTATCTTTTTAACCTACATACATATTATTTTAATGTCAACTGAATGTTTTTAGTTGACTAATGTAAATATTCTTTATTAATAATTTATTTCCTCATTATACATTTTTACATTACTCTATTTAATTCTGTTAATTAATCAATTATTTATTGACTGTATTTATAGGGTGATCCTTAAGTAGTAATCACTCTGTTTAATTATGAGAATTAAACAAGGGCGAAATGCAAAAGTATGGGAGAAGCCTATGTCCAGCAATGGGCGAACGATGGCTAAAAAGAAGAAGAGAAGAAGTTTGCTTTAGATTATTTGCAAATTCAAAAAAATTTTTCGACTTCTTTGCCTAGATTTGTAAGAAAATTTTGATAAATCTAGTTTATAGATAATTCTGTGCTCTTCAATTTTGGCTTAGTTATAATTTTTCACAAAAATTAAATTAAGCGATTTATAGAAGGAAAACCATGTTGGAGGAACTAGAATTACCAAATTGTGGGAGAAACCGGTAGGGGATTCTAAAGGACTTTTGAGAAGCATATCCGGACAGAAACATATCTCGAGATATTTCTCGTCTTCATTGCCTGGTCTATATTTATATTAATTACAGTCCGAACAACAGAGGGCCTACATTAGAACCCTGAGTTTTACCCAGATACAATGTAATTATACTTATTAGATTCGAATCTCATCTATTAAAAAAATTGTTGTGTATTGAACAAGTAGGCTGTTGGTAATCAATTCGATTGTACTAATAATAATCCAAACAATACCGAGTTCTTAAAATTCTCCAAAGCGTAAAGATGGCAATGGAACTTATTTTTAATAACACCATGCGTATCTTACAGTTATAAGTAATAATGGTAGAATAATTCAAATGAAAATGTTTTTTATATTATGCTTTTCTGTGGTGAGCTTTTTCAAATTAAAGTCATGGACGTAAAAGTTGGTTCAAGTTGTATGCAGTGCAGAAAATGGATTTCTAATTAACTTTAGCACGTAATCTTTTCCTGTTGAAATATAAATTGCTTCATCTAAATTTACATTAATTAATTAAAGTTTAATATTTTGTTCGCAAAATTTAAAGATATCATTTACTTTGAAATATGATCTAAAATTGTATTTAAAAAATAATTTAAAGCGAAGATTACAGCACGTTTTTATTAAAAAAAAAGACAATAACAAAATTGTAAAACTTTCAGTAACAGTACAAAGTATTCCTCAGAAGTGAACATAAATATTAATTCTGAAACTGAATTAAACTCTTTTCCATTTGCGCTTTAGCATTTCCGATAATGACATACAAAGACTTGGAAGTTTTGTGAATTTTGTGCTATAGTATGAAGTGACAAAATAGTCCGACACCATCAAGTCAGAAAAACAAACTGATTGAACGTAACGTAACGTTATTTTACGATGTTGTTTCTTTCCTTGGCATTGAGTTTTCCCCAATTAGCTACACTTGTAAATATAGATACTACATACTATTGCGACCACGAATTATCTGCATAGTTTATCATGTAGTCTTAGCGAATTTAACATTCGCTGAAACAATTTGCGCAATCTTAAAATTCAAACCACTCAAAATTAGTTAAAAAGTATGCACCAATTAAATAATAAGTTGCCGTAAATTGTTTAAGTAGTTAAATGCATTGAAAAAATAATTTCAATAAGGAATTAAGTAATATGTCGTTTTAGTCATAAATAAATTAGTATATTACCACGATTTAAATGAATACTCGGTATGGATAAAGATATTTTATAGAATATTAAATAATTTAGCTTCATAAATTTATTTTTACTATTAAAGGCACTTCGAAAGAATTTAGCATAATTGATGGTCACTCTGTATAAATACTACCGCTATGCAATTAAAACTACACTTTACTGTCTGCACGCACTAAGGGGTCGTACAGACACGGCTAGTAATTTAGTCTAGTAGCAAGTGTTGCTAAGATACTAACAAATTATTTCGATTATTTTGACATATTTTGGTTAGTAATTTAGCAATACTTGCTACTGGACTAAATTATTAGCCGTGTCTGAACCAGCCTTAAATGACTTCTATGTCACAAATAATTTTAAAACGTAATTTTATAATTTTACGTTTACTTCCATATTGCACTTTTACCCACCTCTCCAACCAAACAAAATAAAATTTAATTTTAAATAATAAAAGTTTTTCTCTTCAAATTCCAAATCATAATTATTATAAAAAATATTTTTAATGTTACATAATTAATATATAATATAATTTATGCTGTTTTTATTACTTACGCTTAATGATAAATAATAATTCTTTAACAATATAGCACATACTAAGATGGAAAATGCTTTATTACAGCCGTGGGATAAGATGTATAATTACTAAGTGCAAATTGCCCAAGTCAGCCCACGATGGTAATAAAGCGTTTCCCCGAAGTATGTAGGTATATTATTTTATTCACAATCATTCAATTTCCCAAGGTTAATTGGCAAATAAATAATAATTTTAATAAATATTTTAAATAACATAAAATATTACGCTAAAAACAAATTCTTACTTCGTGAAGTGGTCACTTTTCAGCTTACTAATAGCCCAATTACTAAATTACTGACCTAAGGCAAAAGTTAGGGAAGTAACCACTTTTTAAACTAACTGTTAAGAAAATTAGCGAGTTTAATTATAACTGATTTCCCAACTTATTAAAATTTAGTAAGGGATCAGTTACTAACTGGTTGTGTATGTTACGGCTAAAGTGTTTACTTGGCTAGTTTTAGCCAATCGCTTGGCTATTTTAATAGAAAACAAAATTTCTACTGTAATAGCTGTAAATTTGGCTGGTTCATAATCTAACCCAGAATGTTGACTAGTTTACTTACTTGCATTGGAGTAACTATAATAACCAATTATTATTACAAAGCTTCATGTTCTTTAAGAATATAGCTATCCTTTTTCCGAGATTTACAAATCCGTTTGAATGGAAGGATTAAGCCCCATATAATACATTGGATGTTTACTGTTTTTCCTTCCTGTTTCTTTTTTCACAACTTTGAACGTTTCGCAGCATTACGAACAATCTCTCTCCATTCTCGCCTATCGTGAAATCTTGACATTCAGTCTCTCACGGCAATCTCCTCCAGGTCGCTGGTCACCTGGTCCCACCATCTAACCCTCGACCGCGTCCTTGTTCTATCCCCCCCCCCCCGGTGGTTTCTATAAAGTAATTTTCCCTACGATATCTTCACCTCCATACTCCTGCAGAATTTCATAATTCATTCTTGCCATTTTTTCTCCATTTTCAGACAGTGGGCCCATGATGGTTTCGAATCACCTTTCTCTTGAATACTCTCAACCTTTCAGCCTCGCATTGTGACAAACACAATGTCTCTGCTGCATATGTTATCACTGGTCCTATCATGGTCCTGTATATCTTAAGCTTAGTTGATCTTGTCAGTTTCTTGTCTTTCAGCATTGCTTTGTTTGCGTAGTATGATTTGTTACTGGTTTACACTCTTCTTCTTATTTCTTCGCCTATATTACCGTTCCTGTTTATTTATACTCCCAGGTAAACAAAAGTATCTACTTCCTCGAATATGTTCATATTTATTTTTAGGGCGTTCTGGATAAATGATTTGTGGCTACTGTGCAGTTGTTCTGACCACTCGAAACAAATTTTCTTCAGCTACACACTAAAGAACACAGTTAATATAGCAAATTGTAAAAATTTTGTAAAACAAAATTTTGAAATAATCGATTTTGAACTTAGCAAATTTTACGAGATTCAGTGGTAAAATTAACGAGATTCCCGCGCGTCGCCCTCTCTTGTTATTGTTGATCCTTTCTCCCCTATTTCCACTATTTATCTCAAAGCAGTCAGTTTCGCCTTCCTGTGTTTCGCCAACATGCCGCGTTGCCTTATTGTTATAAGTCTGTTAAGCTTAGCTGGTATCCCCATTTCTTCTAACGTCCTACATATCTCTCTCCTGCTGACCCTGTCGCAAGCCTGCTGAAAGTCCACAAACAAAATGTGCAGATCTATATTGTATTCGTGGGTTTCTTCCATTATTCGCTTTACCACATAATATGTATATTGCTCCAGCCGTTTATCTGTCTTTTGTAAATCCAAATTGGTAGTCGCCTATTATTTTTGTTGTATGTTCTTTCAATCTTATTAGTATTAACATTGACAGTACTCTGTATGTGGAGCTAAGCAGCGTGATTCCCCCGTAGTGAGTTCTACATTTATTTCGTCTTTTCCCGGCGCTTTTTAATTTTTCATCTTATCGATTACGTTCTTTATTTATTCGTTTGACGGTATCAGTGCTTCTTTCTCTTCGTTTTCTATTTCTGTATAGAAATAGTTCTTCATATATTTTTCTTCTTGGTGTGTGTTTAGAAGTTTCTGAAAGTATTTCACTCAAATCTGTTTTATCTTCTCTGCACTGTGTTCTAGTTTTCCTTTTTCGTTTTTCCTTCCCCTTTGTGTTACCCTTACCGTTTACTTTTTGTTTCTTTATGAGCTGATAAAACATTTTCGATTCATTATGCCTGTTGCATGTTTCTATTTCCTGCATTTTTTCATAACCCATGCATTCTTCTTAGTCTTGTATAACTTATCTGCTTTTCGTGACCAGTTCTCACATTGTTTACGACATTTTAATTTTTCTTTGAAATCAGTAATCGCTTGGCAATTTTAGTAGAAAACAAAATTTCTACTATAATAGCTGGAAATTTGGCTAGTTCACAATATAAGCAAGAATATTAGCTAGTTTACAATCTAACAAGAATATTGGCTAGTTTACTTACCTGCATTGGAGTAATGACAATAACCAATATTTCTTGATAATTTATAAAATATCCAATTTCAACAGGCTAATATAGAAAGTGTTATTTTAGTAATACAAAACAATCAACACGTTAGTTAGTATATAAACTAAGCAAATTGTAGTAAAGGCTAATTTTAGGTTAGGATTTTTATTTCCTATTAAAATAACCAAAATTCGACCTATTTATAAAAATTTTAATTATAAATTAATTAATAATGATATAATTAATAATATATAAATTTATTGATTAAAAAAATTTACTCAAAATTCAAAATGTCCTCGGTAACCCATTATTTTATAATATATTATTAGTTTACTGCTTATTATCTGTTTGAAATTTACTGCGATTTAAAATGTATATCCTTTTTATTGTATAATCTTTTTTATTAAAAACGTTTTGTTTTTATAGGTATACAAAACCTTGTATATGTAATGAATTAATTTTTCACTATAATTACTCCAAAATTGGGGGGAGTTACCTAAAGTTGACCACCCCAAATAAAATTAAAAGTTTCCTATAGCAAAGAGGAAGGTTTATATAGTATACTGTAAAAATTTTATATGTGAAAGTATAGTCAAAATTTTGAAAAAAACCAATTTTGCCTACGCGGCAAAAGCTAAACATACTTGAAGGCGTCATCCTTCAAGAAAACCGGGATTCGAGTCATGTTACCTGTAGGACGTGCGAGCAGCATCTGACAAAATTTTCTAAATGTTAGGGTATACCAACCCACACGTACCGTCAACAGAACTCGACGCGCGGAATCTCATATGAGATTCCCGCGCGTCGGTCGGCTTTTACATGTTAATTTAACTTCAAAATCGATTTATTCAAAATTTTGATAATACTTTCGCATGTAAAATTTTAACAGTATACTATATAAACCTTCCTCTTTGCAATAGGAAATTTTTAATTTTATTTGGGGTGGTCAACTTTAAGTTACTCGACCCCCAAAATTATATCAATATCAGTTTACTGTTTACAAAGTTTAAAATTTTTTAAATACCCGCTTTTTTATTAATGGGTTTACTGAGAACATTTAGGGTTCTTGGTAAACTTTTTTAAGACATAAATTTATGTAAATAAGTAGGTGAAATTTTGGTTATTTTAATATAAAACAAAACCTAACCTAAGATTAGCTTTTACTAAATTTGCTTAGTTTATAAACTAGCCAACGTATTGGTTAATTGGATAGTTTGGTTTATAAACTAACCAATAATATTTAACTATTATGTTTACTTTAATGCTGGTAAGTAAACTAGCCAACTTTCTTGGCTAGTTTACGAACTAACCAAATTTGCAGCTATTACGGTAGACATTTTGTTTTCATAATATAAAAAAGAGTATTGTCTCAAACCAAAAGAAGATTAAAAACAAGTTTTTGAAAAATGATTTGGTAGTTTACTACGCATTTTTGGAAATAAAATTATTTTCTAAAAAAGAAAACCAACATTGAAATATCAAAGCAAAAGATTTCCTTTATTTTAACATTTCAGAATTAGTTTTTATTTTGAAAATAATTACGTATATTAAACTGTAATATTACATAATGTGAAAACTTTTCATATTTTTGTTTTTCAATTTGGAAAAATTAAATTCGTTAAAAAGATTATAATAATAATTAGACACTGATAATTAAGTATACCTACTGATAGTAATTAAAGTTGAAACAATATTGTCTAGAACGTACCAATTTGCAATTCAAATTATGGTAATGAAAAAAGACTTTTTAATTTTAACTCTGTAGCTTAAAATATAATATGTTACGTAAATGCTAGGTAATTTTTCATAAATAATAAATTGATAACAAGAATATGAGTGCAAAATCTGTAAGACTATTTTAAACCGAAATCAGTTATATTTGTATTTAGATCAATGACCACTTTAATAGGTCAGAAAACAACCCGTATTTAACACTGTGATCCAAATGACGAGACGTGTATTCTATTATAAAATTATAAATAATTAAATTTAAATTTTAGAAATAATTACTTTACTTCTTTTTAAGCTGTGTAATCAAAAAATATTATTACAAACGTTTATTAACTGAGATTAATGTTTAAATATAATTTGTATCCAAACATTTAATTAATGTTTAAAGTAGAAATCGCTTTAAAGGGGAAGTTTACCCTTATAAGTAAAAATATCACCCGCATATTGCTTCCGCTAATCTGATCCTTTAAAATTCATCTTATATTAACGAAGGTCATATTATTTACTTAATATAATAGATTGTATAGCTCATCTTTAAATTGTAAGTAAGCTTCTAATAATAAAAACTGAATAGACTCTTTTTTAGTTGTGCATTTTTAATTTTGTACTTTATTTCAATTAGCAAAAATAAATAAAATAAAATCAAAATAGCTTTATTTTAGATTCACCAAAAATTGCACTTTTTATGCTGTCCATTTAGTTTTGAAGATATTCAAAAAAACTTAAGATTTTATTGACGCGCAAGAATAAATTAACGAGATGTTCACATTCCAGTTGTAAAGCGCATAAATGGATGTTTATCAATTATAGGAGTATTTTAAATTTATAGCAATCATTTGTACTTAGTTTGTGAAATTTAAAATTTGATTTGTACCATTTTTGTGTTCATCCTGGGATATTTTTCAAAAATGAAATTTTTATTTTTAATTATTATTATATACTCTTTTAAATTAAAAATAATAATCTTTAGTCAAGTTTTAGGTGTTTATGTTTTGAGCAATTTTAGTTTCTTCTGTAAAACCCATTTACATAAAAATTAACATATTAAAGTTAAAAGATGAACGCTATGCAAATAAACTTCCTCCAGTTTATGCGTATTTTCTTAGTTACTGCTGTTATTTAAATATGTAGTATGTATGCGCGATCATGTCAATTACGAACCTATAACTATTTCAGAAGTCTATAAAAATTAACGTTTGATCATTACTTCTAATTATGTACAAATTTTCTTCCTAACTTTTCTTAATATCTCTCCTTAAGACTGTTCAGTGCCTATTATAATCCCTATCGGGATAGTCAAAATTTAAATATACCAAACTTTTATGATTTCCCTAAACTGATGTGCAATATACGGGGCGTTTCAAAATATTATTATTTCAAATAATGCCTTCCAGGGAAAATTTGGGTTTCTACTACTTTTGGAGGACGACTTAGAAAAATTATGAATTCTGAGCGTTTGGTAGTACGTGAAGGCCATAGAAGTTTTTAACTTCCATAACTTCTCGAGAAAATCATAATTAAATTCGATATAAAACTAAACCCCAAAGGAAAACTAGCAACGCATGGAAACCTGCGGTTTAACATCACGATTAGTCTAATATTAATATGGCTTATGACCTTTCGCACAAAAATTAAAATATATATTATCACATTTTTAATAATAACAGATAATTAAAGTAGTACTACCAAATATCTTTTTAAATTACGTAAATATTAATAATTCCCTGTTTATTTTATCGATGTTTCCCATAAATAATACGATGCCACGAATTTTTAATAGATTCATTAATTTTAAATACGAGTACATTACAAACATAAAAGTAGCCGAAAAATAAAATTTAAATCATAACATTTAAATGGTGACGAATTATCTACAGCGCATTTTCAAAAATTAATTACAAAATATGCAATATGTGCATAAAGCATGAAACAAATTGAAATATTACCCCGAAATATTATTATTTCTCTGTAAAAGTCATTCGGACGTGTCAATTTTTATTTTTAGTTCAGACACTTTTTAAGGTAATTTTCGTCAATCTCAAATACGTAATTCAGAGCTGGACATCATTAATGATTTTTAAAATGAGATAATATCACGAGTGTCAGTTCTTTTGAAAGACATCTTCAAGAGGCATTTAGAGCATCACTGCCTTTTTAATAACAAAAAAATTTTATTGAATAATGGAAATTTTACGTCAATAAATATTTAAAACGGTTCAGACAGGGGTAAAATTCACCAATAATTAAAAGATTAAAAATCACCTTAAGGATTTTAAGAAGTTACGACTGAAATTTATAACTATAGCTGTATGACAGGCAGAAGAAATTTTAATAGGCAAAAAACATCGGGAAATAAACGTTGATGAGCTTAAAAAACTAATAATTTAAAATTACGGAAAAGAAACTATAAAAAAGGTAATGAGACTTGCTCAAAGTACATTAACTACGTAATATTTTCAGAATTGCATATCAATACATATATTAATTTTTTTGCTTTGGCTAAAATATTAAAATTTATAATATATTTAAAATCAAAACAATAAATATAAGTAAAGGTAAATTATTTACACTTTTGTAGTATTTGAAAAAACAGGATTTATTATATTTAATTAATTTTCCGTTTTTTTCTTACCTCTATAAGAAATTTATATTTTCTGAAAGCTGGTAAGTATTTATTGCAACAATTTGAAAGTATTTTAACAAATTGAATGTTTTCCAATTGGAGTTGAAATGAGTAAAATACCGACTTAAAAATATTACTCTTGCGATTTTCAAAATTAAGACTAAATAAAATTTCGTAAACAGTAATTTAAAAGTAAACTAGAGAATGATTAATAAATCAATTTTCTTACCTGTATAAATTGTAGGTTGTTTGTTTAATCACTACCTGTTAGTTTTGAAATTCGAAAAGGAACAATTTTAATATTAAAGAACTTTTACATGCAAGCGTCAAGCTCAACGAGTTAGTGCAATCTACTAAAATTTAAGCTAAAATCAGTTTTGCGCATGACAGTGCTCTCTGAAATTTTTGGCTGCACAAATTAAACGTAAATATTTGCATTCTCTAAATACAATTTATAATGTGAGAGTGAAAAAGAAAATTTTATGTTTGATATTTTCAAACGAGATTCTTTTTTGTCTATTAACACATTAGGTAGCTAGTAAATCCGTTAGAATATTTTATAGGGTCGGTATATTTTTTATTACCTATCGCTATTATAAAAACACGACTCCCCTTTCTAACACTAATCTTTCTATTTATTGTTAAGCACCCTTTTGTTATTACATATTCTGAGGTCGACGATAAAGCAACCTGAAGAAAAACTTTATTTCTACAAAATTTAAAATTGTTCTCTTCTTTGGTTAAGAACTTAACTTTTCTTGCGAACAATTGCTTTCAATTAGTTAATTAGTAAAGAGCAAATAAATTTATCATACACTGGAATTAAATTTGTTTTCATATTCAAGTGCGGGTACTCACACCAAGCTGTACAATATTATGTAATAAAACTGATGCAGAACAATAAATTTTAATTTTTGTTTATTAATAATAATTATTGTAATCATTATGTTAATAAATTTGTAAACTAAAATAATATCACAGTAAAATGTACAGAGATTTTCAGTTCTTAATTTTGTAAAAAATACTACGTAAGTAAATAATATGCGCTAACATATTTGGGTATCATTTTTTATTAATGGTTGTGTGCCATTATTTCGATACGCACAAGCTATTGCTTTAGAGAATGCACCTTTTCACAAAATTTACTATTTCTCCGCAACAGCTGGTATTTACATGAACGTTGGCCGCAGTATTTCGCATTACACACAATCGCTCAGCAATGCCTTCGGCAATTTAAAAATTAACTAGTTAATTAAACGAATCCAAAAATTTGTTTATTGGCTTCTTAGAATTTTTACAATCTGTCTACTGATAATGAAAATAAAAGAAAAATGACAAACATTTTGATTTGTCACGAATCTTTTAACGCACACTGTTTATACCACGTAAGTTCTCGACGAACAGTCGCACGAGTGGCATGTAAAGCGCGCGGAAGTAAGCTAGAAGGTTGAGTTTTGTGGCGACGATTGTTTTTCGCTTTTAAAATCCTAAGTTTCGCGGCCCTAGAGAAGCCTTATAGAATACGAGAAGCTGTGTATATTCTTTTACGGATTAGACACAGTAGCTAGAACTCGTAATTTTTGCACCCATCTGGTGAAGATTTGGTTTGGACGATTCAATAACGCGCATTCGAATACATACATTATCCAATTTAGCAGAGATGATGGCGTAAGTCCAGTGGGTCCTGACGTTTTAGCCTCTTGGTTCGATGGCTAGTCAGGATGTCCACAGTAAGAGGGTTTGGATAGGCAATCTGCCTCCTGGATCACGTGGGCAGCCTGCTCGAGAGAATGATCCTAAACCGCCTCAAGCAGGATATCACCGACAACGGAGGACTTTCCGATAACCAATACGATTTCCGACGCGCTGAAGACCATCGTCACAACGGTCCGGGAGGCTACCAGCGGCACCTGGCGTACCAATAAGCAATACTGCTTATTGATAACACTTGACGTACGCAACGCCTTTAACAACGCCGGTTGGACGCACATCCTAGACGCGCTGCACGAGAGGAGGATCAAGCGGAATTATTCAACCTCACCTCCAGCTACCTCCACTGCAGACATCTGAGGTTGGGATCAGACGAAGAAGGATAGGGCATCCCCACGACAAGAGGCGTACCACAGGGATCCGTGGCAGTCATCCCCCAGCGGTGCTTGGACAAGGAGACTCATACCCAACATCCAAAAATGGGTCTCCAGATCACAGATGGATACCATTTTTTTAACTGTTTTTGTCTTCCTAATACGAAAGCGGAAACCTTATACTTCTACGCAGCAAATTAATGTTGCTTGCATTTTCAAAATTGTCTGTGTGATCAAAATTACCCTCTATATGGAAATTACCCTGTTTTATGGTAGATTATTATCGTGTCACAATAATCAAAAATTATTATTTCTCACTAATATTATTGGTTTGTGACTTGGTTTAGAAATTTTAAATTTATAATGTGTTTATGTCAATTTCAATTAAAGCAATGACTCATAACAAAATTTACATTCTTACACAGTTTAAAAAGTTTAAATAGTGAGACTAGAAAATAATATTCATTTATTTACGTACTATCTAATATTATGTACTTTAATGTAAGAAACACATGGCAGGTTGTATGATTTTAATTGCTCAATAATAACTTGATTGTTATAAATTATATTTTCGTACATTAACAAGTGATTATTATTATAAATAGTGGTACACCACAATGCAGAAGAATATGTTATTGATTAGTTTATGTATATTACTTATATTTAAAAAATAAAATTTTGAATTAAAAAAACCGCTACGAACTTATGCATCAATCCTATTGGTAACTTTGAATATAAAATTAAGTGGAATCTAGTGAATGAGAAAGTAATGTGTTGTCACATCAGATTTTGTTTTCGCTATACCGATATTTTGCATTAAAATGATAGTGGGGGATTGGAACGCAAAACTTGATACAAAATCTTTCCTTACTGCTCTAATGAGAAGCAGCTTGGAGAAGATAAAGTCCACGCAGGAGGTAAGAACCTTCTGCTTTTAAATGCGTGGAGCACTGGTGTTAGGTCAACTAGCTCTTTGATGGAAACGTCGGTATGCGAGGGCCATGGGTCGTGTAAAAACGCCTCGGATAAACTCAAGGAAGCAGCTTTGCAAACACACACAAAATAAACTTAACAATAAAATAAAAATAAACATAAAAATAAACAATACGGTGGTCATTGCTTAAAGGCTTAATGATAAAGTCGATGCTTATGGTGTTAGTATGGCACCAGTGGAACGTAACACAGTAGTCCACTACAGTAGCCGACCAGAACGGCACAGTAGCGACCACATTGACACTCAGAATCACCACCCACACAATCAATCGACGGAACACTCGAATGGTCATAAACAATCCCATAATGGTAACCACATCGAGCTTCCGACGACCAAACCAAGCGGCAGCGAACCCCTGTACAATGTCGCACCCTGTATATATGTAAGTCACACATCTTAGCCTTTATTAAATAAAATATAAAATCATAATTAAACACAAAAAGGTATCGACACAAAATTTCAAGTATGAAATTTGAACTTACGTCGATAAATCTGGAGTCTTGCTGCTAATACAATTTACCAGTACGTCGACATAAAATTAAAGGAAATAATACCCAAGCAAAGTTTAATAACCAAAACGTAATAATATAAATAAGTAGCATTACTACATTTATCAAAAACAACACTTAAACTTGGTATTATTATCGACGACTGCAACGTGAGATAGTAATAGATTGCAATTTATCACCAAGTGCAGAAAGTTGTAACCTGTCACTTATCTATCAATTGCAACCATTATTTAAATAAAATGCAGCACAAAAAAAAGAATACCAGATTGTTACACATAAATAAAAAATAAAACACATTAAAAAGGCCAAAGGAAAAAAACATGCCATCGAGCTTCTGATGTTAAAATATTGGCCACTCGATCGACAGGTACTGTGAAGTAATAGCAAATAAATCGTGCTACTCACCGATGCTACCGGATAAACATCCTTCCCAGAAATTATGGGCCAGGGTGGTCGAATAGGGACACATGGCACGGCCAAAAAAACCACAATCCTCCAATCGCGGATCAAATCCCCTACTGGGATGGAAAAACAGCATATTCCATATAATAACCGGATTGTCGGACTGAAATTCCCACAAACGTAACCATACTCCGCAAAATCGAAAACCAACCCCGAAAAATCACTTCACAGCCCACAAGACGTGACCTTCTCGTCCGCCATTTTCCCCAAGTCCCTCTCAGCGCGCAGCTCGACTTGCGTTCCGGAAAACAGATAATAAAAATATCGCAGAGTCCACAACGCCATCTCATTCAATTTAAATGAAGTGGCAGTGGCCAACCAAATTGATGTATAAGGTTGAACATAACGGATGTAAAGTCCAAAATCCGTTATAAACTTGGGCAGGAAGAAACATATCGACCTACAATTGGGAAATTTAGCTTACACAAAGAAAGCAACGAAAATGGAAGGCTTCTTATTGATTTTGCAATGGGAAATGATATGAAGATAAAGAGTACACACTATGAACATAAGGACATCCACAAGGTAACATGGATAAGCCCAGATGGAAATACCGCGAACCAGATCACCATGTCCTGATAGAGAGTAGAAGTGAAAATATTGTTATAGACGTTAAAACGTATAGAGGAGCGGACCTGGATTCAGACCATTTCATGATGGTACGTGTGAAAATGACAATACCCTTGATAAATCGAACTAGTATAGGAAAACAAGTAACTAAACAAAGAAATAGAATACAAATGCAACTCAAAACTGAAGACCAGAGAAGAAAATATAGAGAAGAGATGGAAAAGATATTGAAAGAGACAGAAATACGACAAACCATAGAACACCTGCGAACAACAATAGAAAGAAGTATATTTGAGGCAACAAAAACACAATATGTGAGCATTAAAATGTGAGCATAAGCATAAAAATGGAGAATGAAACTGTAAATTTTGAAGAAGTGTGTGTTTTTAAATACTTGGGAACGATAATAACAAGAGAGCCAGGACACGAAGAAGAGATTAAAGCAAGACTGGCTGCGGGTACAAGAAGCACATTTGCACTAAAATCAATTCTCAATAGCAAAGTGGTGATGTCTAGGTCAGTTAAAACAAGAATATATAGAACGGTTATAAGACCATCGGTTATGTACGGAGCAGAAGTGTGGACGCTGAGAATGCTGGAGGTTTGGGAGAGAAGAGTATTGAGAAGGAATTACGGTGGGAAATATGTGGATGGTCAATGGATAATAAGAACAAATCGAGAGATATAGTCGAGATGTATGGACAACCTAAGATATAGTCGGGTGCGTGAAGGCGCAGAGGCTGCGATGGTTGGGGCACCTGGTGAAAATGAACGAAGACAGAGTCCCAAGTGTCATTTGGAAGGTGATATTTGGAGGCACAAGAAGAAGAGGTAGACCGAGGAACCGATGGAGGGATGAAGTGCAGGAAGACCTGATTGTGATTGGTAGAGAAGATTGGAGAAATTGTGCTCGTGACAGGAAAGAATGGAAGTCGGTGACAGACGAAGTCATGGGCCTACTAGGCCTGTAAAGCATATATACTGTTGTGTCCACTACAAGCTCCCTCATAAATGTGTACGGGATACACAATCGAAATAAGAGGGAGGATATGTCTAATTTATTGATAAAGTTTTGTTCAGTATGAATGTGAATTACAAATAAAATGTTACTAGATTTAAGTTTTGTTTGTGATTATAAAATTTGTACAGTATGAATGTGAATTAAAAATAAAATGTTACTAGATTTAAGTTTTGTTGATGCTGCTAATAAAAGGAACCACGTAGGACAAAGCGGTATCGTTGAAAGAACAAACGAAAAACAGAAGCATGAAGATGCAAGGGTAACCAGGCCAATAGGTAATAAAGGGTCGTAGGGCAGTTCCAAATTAGATGACCCGCAGATCGGTTGTGTTTAGGAGAGTTCCTAAATAAATAATACGCGAACCAGTCGTGTTTAGAACAGTTCAAAATTAGATGACCAGCAGATCGGTTGTGTTTAGGAGAGTTCCTAAATAAATAATACGCGAACCAATCGTGTTTAGAACAGTTCCAAATTAGATGAAGCGTAGATCGGTTGTGTTTAGAAGAGTTCCTAAATAAATAATACGCGAACCAGTCGTGTTTAGAGGAGTTCCAAATTAGATGAAGCGCAGATCAGTTGTGTTTAGAGAGCTCAGTAATTAGAGAATACTTGTACAGTTGTGTTTAGAGGCAATTAATAAATAAATAATACGTGGACGGGCGTGTTTAGAAGAGTCTCTAGTCGAATAGAAAACGACATGGAAAATCGTTGTGTACAGAAATATTGTAATTGATGAACGATACGTAAACTGGATATATTCGAAGAAGTTGATTGGTGTAAGATAAAAGAAGAGTGAAGTGTGGTGCAGTATAAGAGTATAGGAGTGTTGGATAATTGGACCAATTTGAGGTAGGAGAAGTGGATAACGGAACGTGTAGAGCTAGTACGTGGAGCGAATTGGGGTCAGAGTTGAGTACCGGAACGCGAAAAGCTAGTACGTGAAGAAGATAGATGAAAGAAGAAAGTGTAGTCAGTTCGTCAGTGCGATAGATAACGTGCGACGGAATAACGGTCGGTCGACAAAAAGAACACAAACAGGTAAAGCTTTACACTATCATTAAAGAATAGGGATGTTAAGTAGTTTAGTTATATGTTGATTGAGGTAGAGATTTAATTATTGTTGTGCGTTATAAAAGAAGAATGTTTTTTAATAAATTATGTTTGATGTATCCTGTTTCTTATTTGATTGTGTATCACGTCTGAAGGATCTACAAAAATAAGCGACCTGAGAGCAGAAGAGGACACAAAACGTGGCACCCAACTAGAGGGCGAGAAGTCACTCGGTTGAGGACACAAAAATACATACATAATTGAATTTAATGACCCTACATAAATCTCGTTAATAATCCAAATTTACATAAGGCAAATATAGCCAACATTCGGCTCCTTGAGATAAACCTCATTACAGATGCATGATAAAAAAATTCAATTAAAGACTTACCTACATAATATTATATCCTCTCAGTATACTGTTCGAGATAGGTAAACAATATTATACTTCATTAAGAATAAAATTGTAAATAGATACCACAATCTGCCATTTAACATAGGTAATATTAGCAGTCGCACCAATGTATACTCGTATCTTCATGAGATTATAACCGAATAATTTCTCGAACAAGCTATCACTATTAGCATGTTTCCTTCCACCGCTGGATAAAGACCTTCCCCATAACTCTCCATCTCTCTCTCTCTATTTTCCGCTACATTCAACCATCCAATACCTGCCGTCTATTTTAGTTCGTCCCTCCATCGTGTTTTTGAGCGTCCAGTGCTCCTTCTTCCAACTCTTGGTCTCCATTGCAGCATCTTCCTTATCATCGTCCACATATCATCTCACACTCTGGCTATGTGTCCTGTCCAATTACATTTCAACTGGAATTGGGACTTCCAGTTGAATTCCCAGTTGAGTTGGTGCCCAACTGAAATTGGGCACCATGAGCTCTCCAAAAGCTTTCCATCCCAACTTGATTCTTCTGGTTATCTCCGATGTCATATTATCTTTGTCGGTTGTTATAAGCTGTGCCAAATACACAAATTCCTGCATAACTTCTAAGCTGTTGCCATCAAGCAAAATGCGGATCTCGTCGTGGTCGTTTACGTTCAACATAACCTTTGTTTTTGATTTGTTTATTTGTAAATCTACGAGTTTACATGTCCTTTGAAGGTCGTCTAGCATTATTTGGAGTTCTTCTTCGCTTCCACTTATTATGATAATCAGTCCAACTACGTATCTTTATCGTTATTTTTAACTGCCCAAGTAGCATTTTTAGCTAAATAGCAACTACGAATTTCAATAGCTGGCTATTAGCTAGTTGTTAGCTAGCTAATACATCTATTTCAATAGCAATTGGTTATGACTAGCTAATAGTTGGCTAATAGTGCTTAATAATAGTTGGTTTTTAGCTACACAGCTAATAGTTGGCTAATTGTGGCTAATAATAGTTGGTTTTTAGCTACACAACTAATAGTTGGCTAATAGTGCTTAATAATAGTTGGTTTTTAGCTACACAGCTAATAGTTGGCTAATTGTGGTCAATAATAGTTGGTTTTTAGCTACACAGCTAATAGTTGGCTAATTGTGGTTAATAATAGTTGGTTTTTAGCTACACAGCTAATAGTTGGCTAATTGTGGCTAATAATAGTTGGTTTTTAGCTACACAACTAATAGTTGGCTAATAGTGCTTAATAATAGTTGGTTTTTAGCTACACAGCTAATAGTTGGCTAATTGTGGTTAATAATAGTTGGTTTTTAGCTACACAACTAATAGTTGGCTAATTGTGCTTAATAATAGTTGGTTTTTTGCTACACAACTAATAGTTGGCTAATTGTGCTTAATAATAGTTGGTTTTTAGCTACACAACTAATAGTTGGCTAATTGTGCTTAATAATAGTTGGTTTTTAGCTACACAACTAATAGTTGGCTAATTGTGCTTAATAATAGTTGGTTTTTAACTAACAGCTAATATGATGATTTGACTAATTATTTTATTCATATAGTTTTTAAAAATAGCTAAGTTATAGCAACTTTATCTTCTAATATTATGTAAACGAACCATGATGCACGTTTTAATGTACAGAATCAATTTATTAAATTTAGTATATTACTCGTTTTCACATCTACGATCAAAACTACGGATGTGTTTCTGCTAGCGTTCCTGCAAACCGTTTGGTGTAATGTTGCAAGCTATTTGAAGAGAGCTTTGAAAATTAATGGGATAGTGACATTTAAATACCTAGGGAATGAAATTACAAGCGTAATTTATAGCGTATCTTCAATCTGATGATAACTTTTGTAAAATTTTTATTACGAGTCAAGTAGGCCGAGCAGTCGAAGGCGGCAGATTTAACTTTTGGTTCACAAAACTGTTGGGTTTAAACCCCATACCTATCCAATTGTTTGGATAGGTATGTTACATTATTATTTTGAGTTTTATACAATTCCAACAAGGAACCGCGTTAGCAGAGTACGTAGAGTGGTTACGTCGTATTACGAGGGTCCCGGGTTCAAATCCCAGTCAAGGACGGTAAGTAAAAAAAAAATTACATTTAAAAATAATCAATTTAGTATTACAGTTATTAATTAATAATTAAGAATTTAATGTTACAGGTTTAATACATCAGGATAATCAAGTTAAATACATCATTAATGAAAAAAACTCGGGGATCCATCAGGACGCGCATTACAACCCGCATTTATAATAATAATACTAAATGTATCAAATAAAAAATCGAGTAAAATTACAAATTAAATTTTTTTATTATAAAAATTTATATTTAAATTAATTGGCGAATTCAAAATTTCGAATTTAGCGAATTCAAAATTTCGAATTTTGCGACTAGCAAAATTCAGAAATATTTCAACCAGTCATTTAATTGCTTAATGGCTGGCTTTTTTGCTAACTAATGACGCGTTATTTAGCTAGCTATTTGCTAAGAAAAAGTGGGCCACTTTAGCCATATTGCCACAATATAGTCACATTTTAGCTACTATTTAGTTTCTTGCCACAGCTGATGCAGCCACCAACCACAGCTATTAGCCAACTATTAGCTGTATTTTTGCACTAGCTTTTTTGCTAACTAATGACGCATTATTTAGCTAGCTATTTGCTAAGAAAAAGTGGGCCATTTTAGCAGTTTTGCCACAATATAGTCGACTTTTAAACACTATTTAGTTGGCTGTATTAGTTAATGTAGCCATTAACCATAGCTAATAGCCAACTATTAGCTAGTTTTTAGCATCAAAATGCTACTTGGGTGTTGGCGTTATATTAACAAACATGGTTAAGTTTAACATGTATCAAAACAGATTTGTCCAAACCTGATACCATGTAGGTATCTCATCATAACGTTTATCGTTAACGGATATACGTTAGGTATATTTATATACATGTTATTATTGGGAATTTACATCACCGATGAGGGCGCTAACGTCGCGTCATAATGGCTGTTCTAATTAGTATAGCACGATATTGCACATAAGTTATTAAGGGTGACGGTAAATTGCACCCCCGACTGCCTTCCTTCTCAGTCCTTTTACCCTAATGAGGGTTTGGTGACCCATCTCGTTCTATCTCTTTCTATGCATATGATGTGCGTTCAAATTGTTTTCACATACATAGAGGACCTACTTGTTTAACGTGGGCTCCGAACCACGGGAAGTGTACTACACTTCATTTCGAGATGGATTTTCTTGGCAGATTACCTCGGTGGTTTGCCATTGCCTGCCGAGGAGAGACGGTCAGAATAAAGTTCTTACTCTGCCCGGATTCGATCCGAGCGTTTCGCATTAGCAGTAGACGCACTTAACTGCCAAGCTATGACCGCCTCTCTGCTCTCTGCAAAATGCTACTTGGGTGTTGGCGTTATATTAACAAACATGGTTAAGTTTAACATGTATCAAAACAGATTTGTCCAAACCTGATACCATGTAGGTATCTCATCATAACGTTTATCGTTAACGGATATACGTTAGGTATATTTATATACATGTTATTATTGGGAATTTACATCACCGATGAGGGCGCTAACGTCGCGTCATAATGGCTGTTCTAATTAGTATAGCACGATATTGCACATAAGTTATTAAGGGTGACGGTAAATTGCACCCCCGACTGCACGTAGCCGAAAAAAAAAGTAGTAAATTGCACCCCGGGTAAACTGCACCAAATTTTGCAAACTGGTAAACTGCACCCCGAACATTTTCCAGGTAAAAATAAAATAAAAATATTTATTTTTATAATCATGAAATAGTGGGGACCCGAAATAGTAACGAGTTCGAGGGAGCGGTTAATCCACCTCTTTGCGGCAGATCCACATCTCTTTGTGGCAGATTTAACTTTACGCGGAGTTGTTTTTTTAATTGGTTTTCTAAAGAAATATCAAAAACTAACACTAACCTAACGGCAGATCCTCCTCTTCGCGGAAGATCCACCTCTTTGCGGAAGATTTAACTTTACGTGAAGATTAAATTGTTTTTAATTGGTTTTCTAAAGAAATATCACAAACTAACACTAACCTAGCGGCAGATCCACCTCTTTGCGGAAGATGTAACTTTACGTGAAGATTTAACTTTACGTGAAGATTTATTTGTTTTTAATTGGTTTTCTAAAGAAGTATCAAAAACTAACACTAACCTAACGGCAGATCCACCTCTTTGCGGAAGATGTAACTTTACGTGAAGATTTAACTTTACGTGAAGATTTATTTGTTTTTAATTGGTTTTCTAAAGAAATATCAAAAACTAACACTAACCTAACGGCAGATCCACCTCTTCGCGGAAGATTTAACTTTACATGAAGATTTAACTTTACGTGAAGATTTATTTGTTTTTAATTGGTTTTCTAAAGAAATATCAAAAACTAACACTAACCTAACGGCAGATCCACCTCTTCGTGGAAGATCCACCTCTTTCCAGAAGATTTAACTTTACGTGAAGATTTATTTGTTTTTAATTTGTTTTCTAAAGAAATATCAAAAACTAACACTAACCTAACGGCAGATCCACCTCTTCGCGGCAGATCCACCTCTTTGTGGCAGATTTAACTTTACGCGGAGATTTGTTTTTTAATAAAAAAATTTAATAATTTTTGTTTGGGGTGCAATTTACCATTTTTATTTTTACCTGGAAAATGTTCGGGGTGCAGTTTACCAGTTTTCAAAATTTGGTGCAGTTTACCCGGGGTGCAGTTTACCATTAACAGGTGGTTTTGGGGTGCAGTTTACCTTACCCCGTTATTAATGCGTATTGTACTAATATAGCTAGTCGACTGCGTTGTAATAGTGGTAAAATTCAAATTCTAACACACAATTAATTAACAAATACACGTATAAAATTTTGGGTATACTAAACGGAGTAGTTAATATTATGGACGCGTAGTGGCGCATGGTTAATGTAAATTCCCAATAACACGAGATAATCGGGAGTAATCGTTTCAATTGAGACAGCGTTACTTACATTATAATATGAGGAACAAAGAAAACATGTTTCCAAGACAAAACTGATATCTAGGATTCTATTTTGTTTCTTTTACAATAATAATAACATTTTATTTTAATTTTTATTTAATATACTGACCGACTTTTATTAATTTGATGTATAAAATTTGACAACTCTTACGTTTGTCCTTTAATAACGACCGATGATGAGAATGCTATAGACTCGCGAAACGCGTCTCGTAATTTAATAAAAAAATTTGGAGAAAAAAGACTAATTTTAATTTATTACAAAACTCCAAAATATTGGGAAAATAAAATGATTTTTAATAACATTCTTATTATACTAAAATATTAATTTAATACAATTAATGACAAAAATAATTATTTACGCTAAAGATTAAAAATACAAAGAATATTATATTATTAAAAAAAGATTTTAAAAAAAGTATTGCGTTCCTTATCAATTATATAAAATTGTGCATAATTAACCTAAATTAAAACTATCACCAACACAACTTTGATAGCAAAATAGAGCACCTTTATTTTTATTTCCAAGGCGACCCCAGTTTTTCTTTCACCCTGTTTCATGAAAGGTTGCAAGTCATGTACCAAGCAGTGCATTGCTAAGTCTTTTGAGAGCCTGAAGATTTTCACAAAAATTTCAGTTGGTAGCTGAAAGCGATCTGTCGTGTCCCTTATAGCTCGCCGCTGCACCTTTAATTATTCATGTTTACAAGGTTATTTATAATTATTTACAAAAAAGTGATTTAAAATACCTTTGTTGTAAACGCACTATATCATACGTAGTGAACATATCAATAATTCCGTCTAAAGCCATATTTATTTTTCATCCACTACGGCTGATGTTATACTAAACAGGCACTCTTAACAGCCCACTATAATTTACCCGTTATAAGAATATAACATAGAAGAATATAACGTTAGACGTTTAGTTATCGGATACGTAGTAAGAATTTTATAAATAACATAACAACTTGGATAACCTTGACTTAACGGGCACGTTATATTTAACATTTTGGATACATAGTTGGACTGAATGTCATCTGCAAATTTTAGGTGGTTAAGGTATTCCCCGTATATACATATTCCTTTATCCTGCCAATCTAGGTCTTTGAAAACGTTTTCCATCGTTGTTATGAAGAGTTTTGACGAAATCGTATCTCCTTGTCTTATTACTCTCTTTATTGCTATACTTTTTGTTGGTATATTAACTTTATTTTAATTTTTGCATTTCCACATACGTTTTAATTAAACTTGGTTGGTAAAAGTCTATTTTTGATACTATTCTGTTACTAATTATTCTGGTGAACAGCTTGTATAATTGTGACATCAGGCTTATTGGCCGGTAGTTGTCTAGGTCAGGTATATCACCTTTTTTATGGAGTAATACCACTTCTGCTTCCTGCCACGATGTCGGAATTGTCTGCTCATGCAAGCAATCATTATATAACTCCATCAGTTGTTGTATGTGGACCATATAAGCTTTCTTTTCCATTTACAAATCCATTTGTATACTGCACTGATGAAGACTAACAAGTCTGAAACACGTGTATGCTTTTCAAATTGGATTGTGTGACAATTTTTGTTGTATTTTAAATACATACTGGCTATTGCCGAAATCTTTTGTTACTCAGCTTTCTTTTAAGTTTCTTTATTTATTTACATTCTGTACATTTTACAATACAATAAGTAACTGTTGTGGCTGTTAGTGACTCGCATGGCAAATTGAGCAGTGACAGTTTCCAAAGACTATAATTTTTACACTGAGTGTTTATTATTCTCCTTCTTCAAGTGCCGTGGCTGATTCCAGGCGTAGGCCACCTCTCCCCTATGTATAATATAGCGTCTGTGTAATTCTAATACCTCGTATACCCAAAATGCAAGTTTTGAGATAAATGAAACAAACTGTTTAATTTTGCATATGCACTTTAGCAAACGAGGTATTAGAAAACCGTTTTAATTCTTAAACTAATTTTTTTTTGGGCTACGTGTAATACTAAAATGGTCGAGTGTGGCTTACAGCATACAAAAACATCATAACCCGATTTTCATATTTTTGAGGCTTACGAGGTATTAGAATTACACAGACGATAGTATGTGTTTGTTGTGTGTTTGAAGTATTATCACACACATGGAGGACCTACTGCTTAATGCGGGCTCCGAACTACGAAAAGTGTATACACTTTATCCCCAGAGAGGCTCTGAGTACTAATCAGATTACACCTCGGTGGTTTACACCTCGGTGGTTTATCATTGCCTTCCTAGGGAAGACGGCCAGAATCAAGTTTTACTGAGCGCGAAATCGAATCAGATATTCCGCTTAACCGCTCAAGCTGACGACCGTCTCTTTATTATTACATGATAATATTTTGCTTTTTGATAAAAGTATCTTCTTTGTAAGTCCAGAAAATCAACTCCTTTGAGCCTCTTTGGTTTATTAGTAATGTTTAGTAAACTTTGGACAAGGTTGTTTGGAAGGTCTGCCAACCTATACGATAGTGCAGTGATTCTCAACCACTGTGCCGCGGCACTTTTGTGTGCCGCGAAATTCTAAAAGTGTGCCGCCAAATTTTAGATATATAATTATATTTATATATAAGATATATAATTTTTAAACGTATCTTTTTCTTTGTGTGCCGCCAAATTTTGAAATCGTTAAAAGTGTGCCGCAACAAAAAAAAGGTTGAGAATCACTGCGATAGTATATAATACTACTAGTACGTATTTTCGTATTTTATTCTATTTATTTATATTTTATACGTATTTATTTTATTCTGACCGTCTCCCCTCGGAAGGCAATGGCAAACTACCGAGGTGTAATCTGCCTAGAACAGCCTCTCTGGAGATGAAGTGTATACACTTCCCACGGTTCGGAGCCCGCGTTAAGCAGTAGATCCCCTATGTGTGTGATAATACTTCAAACGTACAACACATACATAGAAGAGAGGTCGCCAACGTCCGGGGGACCGGATATGGCACATGAAAGAAAAGAAGATTTTCGAACGTATTTTCTCTTTGACTGTGTTTATCTCAGTTGTCGGTGGATAGCTTCATTGGTGATATACCATTAAACGTTGGTTTTCGTAGTATTTAGGATTAGAACTTTGTTACTAGCAGTACCAGTACCCCCACAGCTGCATGACATACAACCAAATTGGATTGATGATGGTTTGTACAACAATATGTGTTTGTGCTCTATTGTTAGCTGTAATTTCTGCCCAATTAGTCGATTTAATTTAAATAACTTTTTTCCTGTAATAATTTGGTCTAGATACATCTCGAGATATTTTGTGTCAACTGTCTGAGGAAGAGCATTACCATTCACAGTAATAGTCGGGAACGTTTCTCTACACATTCCCAACAAACATTTTAGCTGTAAATCGGCTATTAAAAGGCTATTTAGAGGCTAAACAAAGCTATTAGCTAGTTAGCAACCGATTAACAGCTAAAATTTTTGTTGGGATTGTGATAGTGACATGTATAGATTTCTTTTCATTTGCTCTAATTCGCCAGATTTTCATTCATCTTTGAATATCATTTAAGTTTGACTGTAGCATATCAGAGGCACGGGATAAGTTTGAGTGTCAAGTCATCACATTTATATCTCCCGCAAAGGTTTCTACCGTAACGTTCGAAGAAGTTGGAAAGTCTGCTGTATATAGAAGATTCAGGATAGGATCCAGCACGCTGCTCTGTGGGACTCCAGAATTGATTGGGGTGAGTGTAGAATACTCGTTTTAAAACTTGACTTAGAAAAGCCTTTCAGTTAAATAGGATGTAATTAACCAATTGTTGTTTAATTTTGTACAGGGGGCCCGCGTACCAAACCTTGCCGAATGCTTATGGCACGTCGATGAAAACGACTGAACAAAACTTTTTATCTTCGATTTATCTCATGTTTTATTATTCGAAGCATTTGTTGGATAGTTACATGCTGTTACCCAAAACCAAACTGGTGGTCTGGGATAAGGTGTCTTTCTATAAAAAATAGGCTGGAGTCTTTTGAGTATCAGTCTTTCAAACAGTTTTTAGAGTACGGGTAGCAAACTTATTGGTCGATATGATGCTGCAGCTTCTGGCTGTTTATCCGGTTTAAGAATTAAAATAATTAGAGCTACTTTTTATACTACAGTCGTATTGTTCGTTTCCGAACGTCGCGACCCAATCTCTTTATTCTATGTATGTAATGTGCGTTCCAAGTGTTTTCATATACATAGATGACCTACTTGTTTAACGTGGGCTCCAAACCACGGAAAGTGTAATACACTTCATGTCGAGATGGCAGATTACCTCGGTGGTTTGCCATTGCCTTCCGAGGAGAGACGGCCAAAATAAAGTTCTTACTCTACCCGGATTCGATCCGAGCGATTCGTATTAGCAATAGACGCACTTAACTGCCAAAGCTATGACCGTCTTTCTTTCTTCTATAGTAATGGAAAATATTGCAGTCGCAACATTGCGTTATATATTGCTGTGATAGGTCCCTCGCTAATAGGGCTACACGTTTTTAATTGTAAATGCTTTATAACGGGTCTACGTAAAGTGTACCTTGTCAATAGAAATATTGAAATTTTACACAAATAACAAAAATTGAAATTATAATGCCTCGGCTTAGCTGGTTCGTAAAGCATGTGCTTACCTTTATCAGGGTGGATTCGTTCCGGTACCAATGCTGCAATACTGAAATCAAATTTATGGACTCGGAACAGGTCGAAATAAATATCCTTCGTAGCAAAGACAATAATGTTTTTATTATACACAAAAATGCAAATAAAAGTTTTATTAAATAAAAAGTTCTTATCATTAATCCTAATTATCAAAATTTTAACCTTTAACGCATAAAGTACGCGTCGCGTAATGTCCGGAAATTTTCACTTATTTATTTTACGAAAATATGGTTTATGTAGACGTTACCTTAGAAATACGGGGATATTCAGTTTACTTATAACTTGTACCATGGACCTGCGCATAAATATCCATTCGATGGGTTCATTACCATATAATTTTTTCAAGATAACCTTTGGTGACCTCGTGGCTTCGATTTCCAATTTGTTAAAAATATTCACAATCTTTAACGATTTTCGATTTATTTTCACTTGTACGTAGGTAAGTACATAAATTTAATAATTTTCACTCATTTATTTTAATTTTCACTGATTATTTTCACAATTAAAATGAATTTTATTTAGGACGCTAAAATCATCCACCATTACATGCCAAATTTACACCAGGACCTCCTTGATTGTTTTTTTTTAATCATCCTCCACCGAATTCATGGCAATCTTCAATTTTGCATAATCGTCTTCCTATTGGTTGATTGGAAAATCAATACTATTGAAGTTTCATAGTGCAGGTATGGATTAAGCCAAATGTGACTTGTTGAAATTTTTAATGAAAATTTTTATATTTTTAGATTGGATTAATTTCTTCACCATTACTTCTTGGTTGTATTAAGTTTATGACACGTCGAACTCACGTAATGATTTAAGAACTTATTTAAATTTAACGTTAATACAAATTTTCATCTTAATTAAGTAATTAACAATATTTTAACTTTTGAAATACCTTTCTTATGACTAAACACTTTTTCTTTTACTATTAATAAACATTTTACATCAAGGTAAGTTATTAAGTGTTACATTTTAAATTATTTTATTTTAACCTGCTTCATGTCTTTCTTTATAAATTAAATGATATTGAACTCAATTTCTTGGTGTCGGACGAAGTTTGTCTGATTGCTTTGTTGAGTCACATGCTTTATTATTATTAACAAATTACCCGAATCTTAACAAACGTACTTCTATTAACGTGGTACATCGATATCGCAATATGAATGTGATTAGTCTCACTGGTTTCGGTGGTAATTGGTTATAAACTCGGCACGATGTGAAAAGTAAGAGTACGCTTAACTTACCTACTTATAAGATGGATATATAACTTGTATTCAGCTTGTTGTCGCTGCACTAAACTACGGTTGAAGTAAACCAAACCGTTTCCAAAAAAAATCAATAGTACGCAGAAAAATAAATAATACCAAGACAGATCAAGATAGCCCCAAAACACCTACTTTATGCTGGCCTCTTATGTTGTTCGTTGAGGATGGAAGCAACAGTCAACTGCCAAAATTCCAGTTGTTTAATAGGCGATAACCAAGCTAAGTTACCAGAAGTCAGTAACTAGAAATCGATAACTAAAACTATAAGAAATTGCTTAAAAAAGAATATAATGGAAGAGACCAACTTTACGTTGTAACGAATTTTTATTCGTTCACGTCAACCTTTCCACTGCCCGTTGGTTGCAGTTTAGCGTGAGACTAGACACTTCCTACGCGACTCTCGCGCCGGAAGTTTTACTTTTAGCCGTTGAGAGTGGGAGTGATTTCCGTGGTCACTTTTAATTTTGTCTCTCGCGGGTTCGGACGTAGTTTTCGTGATAGAGTGCGTGGTGTGGAACATCCTGTGATATCGTTTATCATCTTCATAAATTGGCAATTCACCATCAGCATATATTGGCGATCCATCGAACTGCAAGAAGTGCTACTGGAGAAATCCAGAATCGTAGTTATAATTTTCCAGCGCCGAAAATTCTTATCGCCATTGCACATTTTGTTCAATTATCGGTCCTCTAACGCGCACGCTCAAGATCATTGGTGTATTTGTCTGGCGGGATTGGTACCATTGTCTATCCCGTTGGTTACGTTGTTTGGATCTGATCTAACCTCGCGAGAGACTTGGCCGAAGTTATTATTCCGAAGGCCTTTTGTCCTAATCAAGCTTGTCCGTACTCGTTATTTACTGTTTAACGTTTGCAACGTCGCTCCATCAAAAATTCTAACATTCGAAGTGTTGTTTACACGAGTTACTCGTGCACTCAGTCGACTCAATTGGGGGTCCCGCTCATTTGTCTCGTGGGTTAATTTCAACATCATCCTACCTGTAGAAGTGTTCCAACACATCAATTCAGCAAGGCACGTTGTCGTTCGAGAAGATCTTCAAAGGAAGCGTTACCTGTCGGGGTGGCCTGCAGCCGTTCCGAGTTGGCCGATTCAGCACTGTACTCTCGTAGACGTCTCAGCCGGTGGGTGTGGTTCGCTTTTTCCGTGGCCAGGGTAAGTAGATTTGCATTTGCTGTACTGAGATTAATTTGTGTTTTGCGAGATTTGTATTCAATTCACAGAGGGTGTGTGTGTAGTGCCACCCTCATTTTTGCTGCTTTCTCAAAGCGGTTTTTGTGGTTCGCCTACGACAGGCCTAGCGAAACGCTCATTTTTTATTTGTTTGGTTGGTTCTCCTTCAGAGACCAACATTTCATTTGTATTTGTGCACAGCTCAATTTACTGTAACCTTTGTATCGAATTTGTTTTCACCGATTTATTGTGTGTGATTATACTGTCAATTTTTACTCCGTTTTTTTATTCCCTCATCGAGGGGGCATTTTATAAGCTTTCAGTATAAGGCTCGCAATAAGGATTCACGGCTCTCGCATACCGACGAGAACATCTAAAGCTACCTTAATTAAGATCAGGGCTCCACGTTGAAAAGTGAGGTTATCGCTTCACGTGAGGGCTTCATTCTCTTCTCATTGAGTACCCTCTCATTAGGGGTATAGAGGGAGGAAAAATCCAACAACGTGAACTGTTATCACGCCTATCTGTTATCATATGTTATTAAGGATCACGTACACAAGCGTAAAGCGTTATGAACATACAAGTAAAACAGTACACGGTCTGACACTGAAGATAACCAAAATAAGTAGGACTTGTAGTTCAAATAACACCCAGTGATAAAGACCCTAACCTCTCTATTTGCACAGCTGTTACTTATTTTACTTACCTGTTGTCCTAATAATATGGTTAAACATTGGTAATAATCCCACTTCTGATATAAGGATGACCTGATGGTACTTCAAGTTTTAATTAAAACCACTGGATATCTGTTATTACGTCCCTTTATTTCTCTTCCAAAAACTTACTTAACTTCCTTCCAATTTCAGATGATAATGTACTATATTTCTTACCTGCTACCAACTTCTCAAAACTGGATAAAGTATGTTTCACACATTCAATAATAGGTTTCTATGTTTTCAACAGCTTGATATTGGTCAGGCTCAGCTTTCGTATAATTTCTATCTTTGTTGATCAGTGTCTCCAGATACTGATCAGGGTCGGCTCTTGTATGATTTTCATTGTTTCTAACATTTATATACCAAGATACACTAAATATTATATAATTTATTATTACAGGTTAAATAAAATTATAGACCAACACATTTATTAGGTATTGCAATGTTATTTACTTGACTACATTGGAGAATTGAAAAAATGAACAAGTTTGTCAATAAGAAATTTAAGTAAACGTGTTGTAATTTAGAAACGGAAAATGGCAAAATGATTATCATGTATGAAAACAAAATTTGTGTTTATTAAAAATCTTGTTAATTATAAGTGTTGTTAAAATTTATGTTAGTTAAAATTTGTTAAAATTAGGTTAGTAGTGTTTAAATATGTTACGCAAACTTATAAAAAAAAGGATTAGGTTGATATTTGTGGAATGAAGTGATACGGTGAATTGAACGAACGATATTCACTTATAAATAAACAATTACAGTGCGTCGAATTCAAATTAGCGGGTTGATCCGAAAAAAAACAATTTAGAATAAAAGAAAAATCAAGTTGCGAAAATATGGATTAATTTTACTCACAAATAAGAACATTTAAAATAAAAAAATAGGTAGTCGATGATATTGGCAATGAAATTTTTCCTTGCTTGGAAACTGGTTATTATGGTTAGTTACCAAAAATAATTTACGGAGATAGACATGTAAATTTGGTGATACAGAAACTTTGATGATAAAAGGATAAAAGTATCCTAAAAGTGATAAAAGAAAGTGAATTAACCAAAATAAAAGGATATTAAGTGTACGAGAAGATATTAAGTGGATGAGAATACAAAATGTCATTGGATTACTCATCAATGTGCATAAATTTCATGAATTTATGGTAATAAATAATATTGGATTTGATGTATGTTGGACGGGATCAATGCAGAGATAAATGTAAAGAAAAATGGTTGGATGAAGTACCAAAGTGGGATTATCAAAGAAAAAAATATAATGCAGCTTGTGATGTTGGAAAATCTGATGATTTAGTGCCGTGCACAGACAAGGTCAGATAATTATTAACATTTCATTACATGATTAATTTCTACTTTAAGAAATTTGTATGATTAGTTTTTAAGGCGTTGCGTAATTTAATTGTTTACATGACAACTTTGTCAAAATTTTATAAATTTTTCATGAAAGAATCATTTGCCATTGAACATTTATATTTCAATTGATTATCTTAAATAAATATTATAAAACGGAGAATCTTGTTCATTTTGAAATTTCATTAGTGAAGATAAAAAAATAAAGAAATTCGCATATATAAATTTATAAGCTAGCCGTGGTTGTCTACTCAAGTCATCTAACAAGGTAAGGGGTGAAGCATATATTTATTTTATTGAAACCTAAGTTAAAGTCAATAAAAGAGCACGATAACATTACAGTATGTACCTACATCGGTACTATATATTAAATGTACATACATAGGTACATATTAATTATTAAGTAGTAATAATATTAAAGTTTTCATTTGCAGAATACTTGAAATTGTTGAAAATCACTTGCGGTAATAACAACTTTTTGTTTAATTATCATAAACCAATTAACTTCTGAAATATCTATTGATCAGCAGACTCATCGGATTCCAATATTACAGTAAAACTAAATGGTTGAAATGGATAACCCAGTCCTTCATAAAATTTGGTCATGAACTCAACCCTAAAAATAAATTTAGTAATAAAGTTTTTTCTATAATTTGCTTTGTTATACCAATGTAAACGCAAAGTATGTAGAAATGCGGACATTCCTTCCATTACGACAAGAATAAAGAAGGTTAAAAATGCCCATGCATAAAATATCAAATAGAGCATGATTGCTCCAGTAAAACTGGTTCCTGATAGACCCATACTCATCACCATTTGCCATAAAACATGCGATAGCTCTAAATTGAAAAAATTATTTTATTATAGGTGATCGGGAAATGCTTTATTTAATAAACAAAACTTAGTTCATGTTAGATCTAATTGTACAAGGTGATTCAATAAGAAGTGTCATTTTCAATTGCGCGGCATTTCCGTTCTATAGATTTAACAGTGCACATATTTGACAAACGTGATCTACAAATAATGTAATTTGATAATGGAATATTACACTATTGACGAACGTATAGTTATTATGAAAACATATTACCAAAATGGTGAAAATTTTGTAATTACGATTCGCAAAATGCGTGAAATTTTGAGTAGAAGAAGTGAAGAAGAAGAAGTATTAGACCATGGCCGCTGTCAGTTTAATAATTTCACAATTATAAATGACATGATTAACCACATAAAGAGGAAAAGCACACCTGAGATATAAAGTTTTCCAATAAATGTCGCTTTCGAGTATTTGCCGAGAAACTAGGATAATTTAACCTACGTAAGTTACCTTAGTTAATAACGACGTTTTGTTGGTATAGTATCTAAGGCCCGATTGCACCAAGCTCAATTAAAATTAGTCTATTAAGTGCTAATAGTATCTTTATTGTGAACCTGTTAATATCAATTCCATAAATTATTTGACGTTAATTTAAGTGTAGATTTACGAGTCAGTTAAACTAAATTACTTTGGTGCAACGAATTTTTAAGTTAAATCGCAATATTTAACAGACATTTAGACTAAATCGCTATTAAAGCCTTAAATGGGCTTGGTGCAATCGGCCCTAAGGTAGCCATAACTTAGGTTAGATTATCGTACTTTTTCGGTAAATAGAATGCGATAAATATTAAAATAATATAAGTAAAACATTTCCCGAAAATTAGTCGCATATAAAGCTTCATGTACATAATATGTAACTCATATATAATAAAACTGTATTAACTAGCCCTATTTATTAGCCTCGCTCGCAAGCTCTCTTGGCGATAAATTAGTTTCGTCGAATAAGGTCCTACATTATAATACTATATAGATAAAAAGCTATTATATATTATCAAAGAATAATTTCTAGACAACGATAACGTCTTGATTTTGGTATAAATAAATTTTATAATGATCCAATATTGTAATGGACAATTAAAAATTTAGTAACCTCGGTAAACAGTTTAACTACTCTATTCTTATAAACCGTATAATACCAGGTATTCAATTTTCTCTTTATCCATCTAATCTAGATGATCTGTCCTCTGTTCACCTCATGATCTACTTTTTATTTGTAACTTAACTTGAGTTCATATATATTTATTTTATACTCACGTGCATGGGCAAGAGACAATGCCCAAAGCCGCAGATATGATGCTGTATGTGACACAGTACTTAATACGTATTCAATTGTATGAATACCTTGACCTATAAATATTTCTGACATGGGTAATTCACTGGAATCGTGATCAGTACTAGCTGCAGATTGCGGTGTTTCCATGTCAGTGGATTGTAATTCCATACCATGATTTATATCTCCATGTTTCTCATGCGTCTGCAATAAAAAAACAAAACATGTTTATGTAAATATAATATCAAGCTATTAGCTATTACTCTTTTAAACTCACCTGTGCTTTTCCTGATCTCTGATATTTAATGTAAAGAGGTTTTCCCAATAACATAACAGGCACACAAATTACGGCTACAGCTAATAAGCCCATTTGTAGTTCCTTTTGCCCAGTGAACATATATTCATTGCATTCTTTCTCTGGCTCAGTACTACTAAGTAAAATCATGTTTATAAAATAAATCAAAACGGACGGTGCGCAAAATGACCCATAGATCACCTCTGAAAATGGAAAAGAAAAGTTATTACTTTACATGTAATACATATACATATTGCTATGTGCGGAGCCTCGACTACTAATAATGCTACACGTTGGGCTAGCCAAAATTGCTGTGAACGGTATCTATTAAAAGTGCCACACGTTGGGCTGTCAAAATTGCTGTGTGCGTTCTTTGCCTCACTGGAGCTAATCGTTTTAATGTTAATGTCTTGTACGAGTGTACGTAAATGTACCCCGTCAATAGAAATGTATGCAAAATTTTTTATTGATAAATACAAATAACTGAAATTATACCTCGGCTTAACAATTGCGGTGAGCACAGACCTACCTTCTCTCAAGTTGGGTTCCTTCCTTGACCAAATCGTAATGCTGAAATAGAATAGTGTGGTCTTCGGAATGTAATCACAAAAATTATGCTCCGTTTTATAATATAAATGGTATAGTATATTTCAGATTAATTGAAATTAAAAAAAGTCTAGCATCAAATTACGTTGTTATAAAAACGTACAAACATGCAAGGAAATATAATATAAGAGATAAGATTATCGCGCCAACCTTTGTCAGCATATGCATTGCTAAAGGTTGGCGCGATAATCTTATCTCTTATATTATATTTCCTTGCATAGTTTGTACGTTTTTATAACAACGTAATTTGATGCTCGACTTTTTTTAATTTCAGTTAATCTGAAATATACTATAATTTATTATAATTTTAAATTGTAAATGATTTAAATGCAATAAAATTCTTAATCTAATTAACAAGTGTCTTATTCTATTAAACTTGAAATGTATTAATGCACGTGTAAATCGAATCGCAAAATTTTCACTAAATTTTTTTTTATGTTCAATATAATTTTTAATGGGACTGTACCTTTTATGAGATCTGGGGTATTTCTGTTTACTGGGTTCATATACCATGAAACTATTTACTTGCACTTGGTGGATGACCTTCGATGTACAAAATAATTCAAGATGCAAATTTTCTTGTGAGTGCGTCTACCTCGTGGTGTGACCAAGTTTTTCTCAAAAATAATCGTGATCCTTCGTAATCTTCTATCAATTTTACTTTCCAAATACGTAAGTACGATGCTTTTAACTATTAATATGCTTTTTTGTTAAATTTCTTTATAATTTTCACTGTTTTATATCTTTTTAGCTAGACGCGCACAAAAATTACCACCATTCATTAAAATTAATTCAACAACCAACCTTTTCAATTGTTTTACCATCGCTACCCTTCTGTTCAAGGCAAATGTGATTTTTCTCCATTGGTCGAAATAAAATCAATTTTATTGACGTTACAATTTGCAGGTTCGGCTCAAGCCCAATGTGACTTTGTAAAATTTTAATAACATTTTTATGTTTCAGATTGAGTTAAAGTTCTTGCATCTCCTGTGATCGTTCAGTAAACCTTTTTGAAGAAAATGTCTTTTCCATTTGTGATACATTGAATTGCGAAGCACTCCGATATGTGTAAAGATTTTGCTTATTTTAAGATTTTACGTCTAACACATTTTTATAAACTAACATTGAACAATTATTTTGGTTTTAAATTACATTTCTTATGATTAATTAATTTGATTTATAATATTAACAAACATTTTTATTAACGGAATTAAATCGTTGCATTTTTGAATTTATTTTGTTACCTCATTCGGTGACTCGTTCTTCATATAAATTTATGACGTTAAACTAAATTTTTGGTATCGGATAAAACTTTTACGTTCGAACAAATAAGTCATGTGCTCTCTTTATTAATAAAAAAAAACAAAACTTTGAATCGTGACGTTATCATTTCTATTGACGTGGTGGTCAGTGTCGGACATTGCAATATGTATAGCGAGATAAATTATTTTATTCACAATCAGTTAGTACTTACATAATCGATTATCAACTTTTAAAATGTTTGGCAGTGGGGTATTATTAATGGTGGGTTCATGCAAAATATTTAACATAACTTAATTTAATTCAAGAAAGTTCAATATACGTAACCCCCTATAATTTAATTTAACTTAACGTAAGGAAAAGTTGGTCACTTTTACATTATATCAACTTTACATTATATTCTAAATGTGATTGTATCTGCGCATGACTGTGATACTATCTGCCAACGATATTTGCTAAAACTTGGCAAGAAGTAGCTTTTACGCATGCCTCATTCTTACGTTAAATATTTTGCATGAACCCACCATAACTACCACAGCTTTCCACCGGTTAATGCGATTAGTGGGCAAATTTCGAACCTTCTAACAATAAGTCATGATAATGGTCAGGATGTTATTATATTGCAGGTAATTCACATGAAAGTGTTGCCTTGAAGGTATAGTCCAGTCATTACGTCACCTAAAGCCGTTTTTTCGCTTAAAACCCTTTAGTTTGACCTAAACAGAGACAAATTTGCCGAAGAAGGTCCCAAACATCACAAAAGCATGAATTGTCCGTTTTCTATTCATCCAATGCCCAAAATAGGTATAAGCTAAATTTCATTAAGTACAATTATGAGCAAAACTTAAAAATAATATTCTAACCCTTATAGTTTTCGAAGTAGAGCCTGACAAAATCCATCGGTTTCTTTCAATTTTTGCTCAAATTTAAGTAGGTTTCGGATTTTGATGTAGACTTTTTTTAATTATTTAACACAAAAGAGGTCCACAAATAAATGAAAGAAAATTAAATTCGCTGTACAACTATGTTTAGAATAACTATCTAGCCCTAATAGAGACTTAGCTGTGAGCGGTCAAAATTGATTACTTTTTACCGATTTTTAAGAATTTTCTGAGGTTATCAATTTTTATCATCAGTTTTTCATCATTTATTCGTTTTTGGTACTTATCACGTCAAAAAAGTATAAAATAAATTTTAAAGTAACTAAACATGTGCGTGAAACGAGAAAAAAATTCTTCTAGTCTTGTGGTTTTGGAGATATACCGGAAAAAAATTTTGGCTAAAATTATGTAAACTGTGTAGAATGAAGTCATCCAAGTAGAACTTTCCTTTATCACTTTTATTAATAGGATTCCCAGAAACATGAAGTTTAAAACTTTTCATCAAAAATTTAATGAAAATTTAGGTGTTTTAGAAAGCCATATCTCCAAAACTATTGGGTTTATAACATTCTGCGTTTTTTCGTTGAACTTGAAATTTTATTCTCTATATTTCAGCTGAATTAAAGTTGTACTTCAAGTGCACTAAAATTAAAGTTATTTGCAGAAATGTAAAAAGTATCAAGAAAGGTTAAAAACAATCAACTTTGAAATCAACGTTTTTCGATACAGGAAATTACCGATAAAGGAGATAATTGTTTGAAAGACTGTTTCTTGGAAACTATAGGCGCTAGAAGAAATTTTTTTTGTTATATTGTGCTCATATTTTTGCTTAGCTTAATTTTGGTAATACCTATTTTGAACATTGGATGTATAGGAAGCGGCTACTTTATGCATTTGTAAGTTTTGGGACCTACTTCGGAAAATTTTACTTCTGTTCCGGTCCGAGTCAGATGTCAACAACTACTTAGGGGCTGATTTTCGATGCCAATCTAAAGAGTTTGGTAACTCTAAGTAAAAAAGTAGTATCTCTAAGTTATTTCCCCAAAAAAGTACGTTATAACTGAAGTAGTAGCTCATTATTACTAATCGCTGGAAAATTCGTAAAATAACAATTTGAATTTAGATTGCATATTTTCAATTTAACATGAATTTGATAGAAGCGCATATTATCACTGCTTACAGATTTTTATTTATTTGTAATTTACCAACTGATTGTGAGTAAAATAGTATACATACTTCGGCGGAAAGCTTCATCACCGCCGTAGCGCCGTGGGCAACAAATCATTTCGGCGATGCGCACCTCGTCGATGATCTGTTATTAGCCCACAGATACAATAAAGCGTTTTCCGCCTCAGCCTGTAATATACTACCGATTTTAAAAGATATTTATGATAATTCACGGGAACATAATCAGAAGCGAAAAACTAGCAATGAGGGGATTCTAGAGGTGTATCTCGCCAATTTTAATCATTTTTAAAAGAAAAACTAGAAAACCCACCTCTCTTAGGACCATACATCACCCATTTTACAAACATCATTACTACCATCCACAAGAATAAGAACATTAAAAATATTAATTGGGGCACGAAATCAAAAATAATATTAATGTATTTTTTGAAATATCTGCAACACAAAAAATATAATTAGAAAGCAAGTAATATTAACAATAACCCATGTCAACAATAATGTTAACAATAAATAATATTTTTTGTACGACTATTATTAAAAGTGACGTTTTTGTTAATAAAAACCATTATTATAAAAAATAATTATACGATATTAATATAATTCAACTATTGTCCGTAGTGTACGTATAATTTACATTATACATAGTAGTGGTCCTTATTTTGCAAAGTTTTGATTTTTAGTTTTCTGAACCCCTCAATTAGTTCCAAAGGGTTCAAAATGACCTCTATAAAATTTAAACCAAAAATCCGAGAATCTTAACACTTCTCGCAGGACACTTAAAATTTAACATTGCTTTTATATGGAAGATAATCACGTTCACTCCACGTACTTAATTCGACACAATGAAATTCACGAAGTCTCGCATCTAATTCGTTCATGTTCAATATTATCATGTTCCGCGAGTAAAGCGAGTACTTAAAAAGTGCAATAAAAAATTTCTGAGTGGAATTACAGGATTGTGTAACTCCATAACATTCATTTTTTAAAATACTCTCCTCTCGGAAATTTTTGATTATGATTGTTATAAGTGCCAATTTTATTCAGCGACGATGATGGTAGTAAGCGAATTAGATTACATGAGATTTGTACCTAGCGCATTCGATTACGTTCCATTTTGTGAATTAAACGTAATTGCAAATTTTTCTCATTTAAAACCAATTGTAAATTTCAAGTTTTCTGCGATACCTACGTGTTAAAATTTTGGGATTTGGATCAAATTTTGCAGATGTCATTTTTTGAAATGAACTGAGAGAGTGATAAGAATAAAAGTCAAAACTTTGAAAAATAACAACCACCCTGATCACCCTAGCATAATACGTAATATAATATGTTATATCAATACTTACATGTGGTTAACTACACTTACACAAACACCGAATATCATATGAATTACTCCAAAAATGATAGACAACTTCATTTTATAGGAATTCAAAAATATAATTTTATTTTCTGCAAGCTAAAAGTAATCGATATTAATTCATAATTTCAGTTCATTTTAGGAATTTTGAAATTTTAATTTAATAATTTCAAGAATACTAATCAACACAAATTTTTTGTTAAAAGTATAATTTAATTCAAATAAGCTATTTAAAATAAAATAATATACGAGTATAAATAGTACAGTAGTACACCGGGTGGTGAATTGGTTCACGCCACCAACCATAGGGATTTCAATGTTAAATTCTTCAGAAAATTACAGAAAAGATATACCTTATACAGATGCAGTTCTTTTTCTCTACAAGAAACTTACGTGTAGTTTTTCTCTAAAATAATTAGATGAAGAAAGAATTAAACACTAAAAATTTAACATTGAAATCCCTGTGGCGCGTGAACCACGTGACCACCCTGTATATACTTGTCACCGACATTATACATACATAATATCATGCCATGCATCAAAAGAGTTAAAAAATCAGTTATTTACCTGCCAAACTGGATCGACACCTATAGGATACGGAGTACCACGAAAGTTTTCATCGGGATTCAATTGTAATAAATGATTTTCTCTAATTGTAGATTCGTTATAAGTTATAAACCAACTTGAAGAAAATATTCTTAAGGGTTTAGCAAATATGTCGTTGTAAATGAATCCAGTATATATCGAAAATATTCCCATCAGCAATATTATATAGCGGCCACCAAAAATAAGATTAAAGCCATCACCATCGCCGCCACCTTTCTTACTTTCCATTTTTTTCTCCATTGAAATCAAAGCTATTGAAAATAATAGCAAGATAATTCCATGTCCAACATCACCAAACATTACACCAAACAAAAATGGAAAAGTTATTAAGGTATACAAGGCTAAAATTTAATTATTAAGAAGATACGAATTTAATAACTTAATATCCAAAATACCAGGATTAACTTCTCTATATGAGGCTATTCCGTATGCATCAATTAAATTTTGAAATCCTGCAGTAAATTTGTTAGTACGATTGAAAGTTGGTGGATTTGCTGTAGTATCAATAATATTAAGAAATGATGGTATGGAGCTACCACTCAAATTCTTTAAAATAAAAATTGTGAATATTATATGAATTACAAATATCTTCGTTGGTACTTACAGACCCATCGGTCAATGCTTTCTGAACCTGATCCCTGTCACTTATTGGCAACCAGCATTCTCCAATAAGACATTTTTTACTTACATCCATGTTACACATATTTAAAGTATGGTAAATAGCTTTCATCTTACGCACCATTATACTCCAGTTTTGCAATTCCTTTGCTACATTTCTAAGAACTCTTTGACGATGATCTTGAGTTTGATTTAATACCTAAGTAATGAATTCTTAAGTTAAAAACATCGTATAATTTTAAATTTAAGATATTGTACAAGCTTTAAATCTTCTAAACGAGTATAGACTCCAGTTTCAAGTTCAGTTCGTTCCATTGTGGTACTAGGACAGGCATACAAAGAAGCACGAAATCCTGCGCATATTTTTTTAATGCGTGATTTAAGCTGATCTCCTTGGAAAAATACGGCAAATACGGTTTTATTTACGGTAAATCCCTAAAAATGGTTTTCGTTCAGAAAATGTTGCAGAATTCTAAATTTGAAATACATACTGTAACAGGATCTTCCAAAGGTTTTTCAATATCGGCTTGCCGTACAAAAACATTACCTCTTGAAACACGCCATAGCATTCGTTCAAATGCTGGTATTCTATCTCTATTAACAACTCCTGCAACAAATCCAAGTTGCACCGTCCCACCTCCGACATTTTGAAGATCTTCTGGTATTAGAGCTCTGTTTTCCAAGATAAGACCATTAGTTTCATCTTGTTCGTTAAAAAATTGTTTCGTTTTTTCCAACACATGCTTTAGTTCAGTTAATTCCAGATAATTCAATTTTAAATGTACTGCGCTTTCACTTAGTTCTAGAATGTCTCCTTCATTTTTTTCTAAATGTGCCTACAACGTGTTATAATACATTAAAAGAAATTTTTTTATTCCAAAATAAAGATTATTGATACAATTTCCATCATTTGTTTTACTAATTATAAAAGAATATTTTTACCTCCAAATCTATTATTTCTCTTGGATTTGGTGCTTTAGGAATTTCTATGCAATCTGGAATAGGAACTTCATCCTTTTTAAGTTCAGACTCAATATACCTTAATCTACGCACCATGTCATCGCAACGACGAACTTCATTTACAAACTTTCTTTGAAATAAATTGACATTTTCGTTGAGCTACAAACAAAAATATTTATAATAAAAATAATAATTAAAGTAAAAGAAGGAGAAATGTAGAGGTTCTTGAAAAACTAGTGTCCATTACAGTAATATACAAGTTTTTATAATATAAAGTTGGGCTCCAATAAATTGGCAAGAGAACAGAAATATTTGTGTATCTCTTTGGTCAAGACCAATAAAAATCGTATTTATCAACATTGTATATTAATAATACATAACAAGGGGATAATTACCTATCACCTGTCACCCGAAATCGCCCCAAAATATTTTTTTTAGCAAAAGGAACCTTATTAGAGTGTCCTGTAAAAATTTCGCCCGAGAAAGTATAGTCAAAATTTTGAGAAAAATCGATTTGAAAAGTAGGGAAAATTTTTTTTGCCTTCTAATTTTTGGCTTGGCCAGAGCTGTGAGCATCAAAAAACCTACCCTCCGATGCTCCGCATCTCCGGGCGGTATTTCGTGCTCAGAGCCGCTACGCGGCGGAGCTAAACATACGAGAAGGCGCCACCAATCAAGCAAACCGGGATGAAGGCAAAAATACTCTAAGTCTTAAATGAGTGATGCGCGGGAATCTCGTTAATTTTACATGTAAATTAGCAAACTTCAAAATCGATTTACTCAAAATTTTGATAATACATTCTCAGAATTTTTTTGCAGGGGCCTATATAAACTTTCCTCTTTGCGATTGCAAAGTTTCAACTCATTCGGAGTGACAGGTGTTAGGACATCCTCACCGGAATTTATGCCTAATGGTTCTAAATGCCTAAAACCGACTACGCCTAAAACTTGAACACCTAACGCAATTACGCCTAAAACATTTACGCCTAATGCTTAAAATTTTCTAAAAATCGTACAAACATAAAAAAATTTAAAAGCCGAGATAATAATATGAGATTTATAGTAAAAGTTTATTAATAGTACAAGCCCTTACTTCTAAAAAATGTATGCTCAATCAATTTTTTAATGTTTACCAGTTGATACTTATTTTCATAGTTTATTATTTTTTCAATAATTCACAATAATTAATTAATCGTAATAATAATTTATTTACAAGCAAAATTAATACAAATGTTAAACAGCTTGAAGCTCAAAGTTGTGCGCGATGCCTCGAAGGTAAACGTCGATTTCGAAGTTCAATGGACCTAGACCATCCCCATAGGACTCCACGATTCTCTTGATGTTGGCAGCGGTTGTTCGGTAGCGCACACGACCTGTTGGAGGTTCCAATCCTGCCACGTACTGCTCAATTTTCAATTCGTTTGCACTCTGTTCCATTTTTAACACCTCTATAAATTTCCAAATAGAGGGATGGCATGCACTCAATAAAGAATGAAAACTCCGGTGCCACCCTTCAACCGAGTTGTTTGTCTTGGGGAGGTCATTCAAACTGGCCTCGTAACAGTTCTAGAGTTGAATGGAACCAATCTTGGTGTTTTTTTCGGGTTCCGTTGTTACGAAGCCGGCCAATACAGTTATCCTCAAAATATTCAAGAAAAGGATCGAGAATATCTCCATTATCAACATAAAATGGAGATTCAGTTAATTGTACGAATGCCATAACTACATCATCGGGAGGGACGAAAGCAAGTGCAGCCAACTTTCTTACATGAAGAGAAAAATCTGGGTTCTCCACATCGGCATATTTTTCTCTGAGATCAGGTATTGACGCAATTTTTCGCCACAAACTTTGACTAAAGTGGAAGAAACAACCCCTGTTCTGTGAATTAGGAAACACATGTTGAAAAGCGTTAATCTGAGCCTTCTCGAAATCTGTCATGATGGAAGTTAGAGCAAGGTTTGGTTTTATATTCTTTAGTGCCTCAAGAACTCGGACGTAGGTCTGCTGTCGCTTATTTGGCAAGATACAGAACACAGAAGGAATCACATTCTGCCGTCCAACGCTAAAACGCAGTATCTCCAAAATCGTTTTTTCGAGAAAACGCTCATTTAGGTATTTATGGTTGGGCCACCAAGCTAGCCTAGCTAATTTCAAAATTAATAAATTATTTCTTGGTGGCCCAACCATAAATTCCTAAATGAGCGTTTTCTCGAAACAACGATTTTGGAGATACTGCGTTTTAGCGTTGGACGGCAGCATTGTGGTACTTGACACCATCATGAATTGTGAAAAGTTGCTCAAATAATGGTGGCACAGTCTTGAAAGTACCATCAACTTACTAATGGCTACAACTTGCCATCAAATCTAAACCCAATTGAGTACCGAATATTAAAATGCGATCTTCTTCAGGTTCACTGTCAAAAATAAGGAACTGCTGAATGGTTCCATTCGAATTAAATTCGGTGACATAATCTGGAATTTCAAGTTCCGTAAGGTTCGAAGGTGTTGGAAGTGCAGCCCCAGCCACTTGACGCGCTCTTTGAATGTTGCGCTTCAACCGATCTTTCGAAGAAAGTGCGGCTTTTACCGCAGCTGGAAGTCCAATACTGGTTGCGGCAATAATCTGGTGAGGTGTGTCTTGACTGTTCCGAGCTTTATCCTTGATTTCTGCCAGGACTTGCCGGGTTTTGACCTCCGCTGCCCGTGGTTGTGCTCTTCAGCACTCTCATAAACGATTAATTCACCTTTTGTGTGAACAACGGCTAGACATTTACTTTTGTTGTATTCTACACATTTTTCCAAAAAATGTTATCGTTAACATTCCTGTTTTTGGTATACACGAAGCTTTTGTGTAGTAATTGATCATTCCCTTTTCGACTTTTGATAAACGTAAGAACCATTTTTTTAAATTTAATCATAGCTAGGAATGAGTTACTTACTTACTAAAAGTTATGTAGGTCTTATATAGCAGGGGTGGCCAACTTGATTAGACCCAAGATCTCCTGTTTACTAACGAAACCCTGTGCGATCTACCAATTACATATTTATTGAAATCTTAAATGAAACAGCATAGTTCAGTACAAAATCATATAGTTTTTTTTATTTTGTTAAGAGAAAAAACATAAATGTGAAAATTATTCTTAGTAACTACTTATTTGACTATATATTAGTGTGAGCATTGCGTCTGAGCATCTTCCACTAGTTTAGCATAATCAGGATTGTAATTGGAAATTGCCAACCTTAAAGAATCCAATGTATGAGCGTCTGTCAAGCGAGACCGGTATTTATTTTTTATTTGTTTTAAGTAGGAAAATGCTGACTCACATAAATATGTTGAACCAAAACACGAATGAAGTTGTTCAACACATTTCTTGAAATTTGGATATTTTTCGTTGGAAACCAATGCCCAGAAATCTTGACCTGAGGATGACCTTGCTTTTAGAAATATGTCGCAGCGCAGAGTAATAATTTCGTTTTGTAACATCATCTGCTCCATTTGAAATGTATTTGCAAATTTTGTAGCCAATTCATAGATATCACTATGATCAATGGAATCATTAAACGGATAACTGATTAATTGAACCATCTTCTCAATTTTTCTGTGACGATTAGACAGAGTCTAATCGTGATTTACATCGGTAATTGTCGACACTCCGGTAGTCTCTGTCGTCAACTGTCAACGGACTGACTGAGACGTAACACGGGACGGATTGACACCCGCCCCTCCCCCGCGTCCCACACGCTTCCTTCTTATTGGTCATCGCGAGCCGAAAACAAAAGACTATACTGCGTAGAATAGAGGATAAATAAATATTATGATGCGTGCAGCAGTTGGTGATTACGTTGCGCAGTCTGGTCTACGTATTTATATTTTTTGCCTTGCCACGATCGATTGGACTAACAGTCGCGATCGACCGGTCGATCGCGATCGACCTGTTGGCCACCCCTGTTATATAGTAACCAAGTACTAAATTAATTTTTTACCAACACAAAAAATTTTTAAAAAAGTTAAATTTTCAAATTTCATTTTTTAATTTCAGTGAAAAACAAAAACATTTGCGATTATTTAAAAAAAAAGTAACAAGAAGTAACCGTTTTGAACATAATAAAAATAATAGCCAAAATTCCATCAAAATCGGAGCAGTGGTTTTATGTTTGTACGATTTTTCGAAAATTTTAAGCATTAGGCGTAAATGTTTTAGGCGTAAAGGGTTAGGCGTAATTGCGTTAGGCGTTCAAGTTTAAGGCGCAGTCGGTTTTAGGCATTAAAACCATTAGGCATAAATTCCTTTAGGTGTAAAGGATTAGGCGTATTGACTTAGGCGTAAGTGCGTTAGGCGTAAAAGTTTTAGGCGTAAGTACGTGATACCAATTGACTCACGTATTAAAATTAATTTCAATGAATATAATTTTGAGGTTAACAGTTGAATAAATGAGCAGTTCATTTATTTAAAATATTTCTTCATTAATTGTTATCATCTCTCATGTCAACAGTTTTATTTGTAATTCCATGAAAAGGTGTTTATAATAAGGGTCTCTTATGAACAACTTTTATTACACAACCCAACATTATGACTTTGACAGATAATTCAAATTGTAGTACAGAGAGAAAGTTATATTCAAATGAAAAGAAAAAATCCATTTTTAAATGCACTTAAATGACTCAGGTGGCAATTTATTAAACACCAACTGTAGGTACTGCCATACAAAACTGCTATGTTAGTACGAGTACTATGGAAAGTAATTAAAATAAAATTTGCATTGCATAGCAGTAATTTAGTCCACAAAATAAGCAGTTGTGAAAATTTCATATTTAAATAACTATACGTACCTACATGTACCAATTTTACTTATCTAATCATTTTATCTAAAATACTTGAGTCTTTCTATTATATTCAAGTGCTATGATTTATAACAATGTGATGACAATAAATTAAGATTCATAATGCAAACAATATTAAATTTTTAGTTCAACAGAATTTTTAACATGTAATAATTCCATATTTTCAAGATAATCAACTATTATTATACTGGATCATTATTATATAGGGGGATTACCATAATATTGCCTACTTTTTCAAATTTTACATATTTGTAGCACAGCAATAAAAGTTCATATTTACATAATTATGCCTTTCTGTCACCTTCCTTGACATACTTAAAAAAATTAATATTAATCGAATGCAGTTTTAAATTATGTTGCATTTTTTGAATATATACTTATGTAAACTGCAATCTATTCTATAAACTTTGGAATTACTATTGAAAGGGTCGGAATTTACAGATCATACTTTATACTTACATCTCTAAATTGAACTACGCCGATCTCCCCAAGTTCTGAAATTGAATAGTAGGAAGCTTCGGGTTGTATAAAAAGCTGGGCTAATGCCATTTCTTCGCTACGAAAGAAACTTCCCATTTTTAAGTTGTAAAACCCTCTGAAAAACAAAAGTATGTTTTAATTAATATAGATATCCATCTGTATCAATTCGTTGCACGTTGAAATATTCTAATAAATGTTTTTTTTTTCTAATATGATAAATAATATACTTACAATTTTGTCAATAACTTATGTTAATAACCAACTAACAGTTTATTTTCATCCAGTCGATATAACTAGGGACAAAATATTTTCTCCCACAATCAAATCGATTATAAATGATTGTTAATGAATCTAGATAAGTGTATAGATAACAACGAGTAGTACTTCTGAATTAACTAATACAATTACAATAGATTGGAATTTAATGTAGGTAATCATAATGAAAAATCACATCACGGAGTACAAATTAATTAATTTAACGATAAGTAAAGATATAAGCAATTTGGTAATACTAATGGTAATAACAGCATGCATACCTAGTAAATGCAATTTCATCGCTCAGTATTTGTCTATTCCTGGAAACATTCTAAAGAGATGTTGTTCTAAAATAAATTAAAGTTTCCTTTTTAATGATCTTGCCTACTTGCTGAAAACCATAGATTTTCTCCTGAACGTATTTCCTCCATTCCACCCTATTTTGAACCATTTGAAAGCAAAGTCTTCACGCACATCTCTTATTTATATCGTCTAACCGTCTCTTTTAAGTTCTGTTAAAACTTCCCTTAATAATTTTAGGTCTCCAATAAGTCAATCTATGAGTTCATTTACGACGACTGTCTGGCTACGTATCCCACCTATTATGGCCACTTAAGTTTTGTCACTCGTTCCATTATATCCATTAGTTTAGTTCTCTGTCTTATTACATCATTCTTATAATTCTCGCTCTTACTCGAATTCTCAAGACTCCCCAGTCTGTCGCTCGCTGTGTTGTTCTTAGCTTCTTCGATTTTACTTTTGCCATAACCTATTCCATAGGTTGTCACAAGTAACGCAAATGTAACCTCACTTTTATTTACTCCTGCGATGGAAAGTAGTATATCAATGTTCAATCATTATCGAATCAGAAAGTAGCGCTTACATATTTGAATTTTGAAATGGAAAAATTGGATCGATTTAGACATGTCTGAAATAATATCTTAAGTTGTTCGCAATATAATGGATATCAATATAGAATCATGATCATTTAATATTAGTATTTGAATTTTTGTGGTTATTTATTACAGCTTGAAAAAATGTTATACATTAGGAGAGCACCTTGCCAGTCTTGGTATCCAAATAACTGTTTATATACTACAGTTCATTCCTTAGGTTCATTCCATATCTATAAATTCTGTAAAAGTTTTACACTGTTCCCAAAACGTAAGTGCCGATTCACAATGAACGTAAGACATAAGAAATACGTAAGACGTCAAATTGACATAAATCGTAATTTTAATACATAAAATTAAAATCGTTCCAATTTAATGCAACTGATGTGTTGAGATTATTGTCGTACGTATAATTACATCAAGTTGAAATGGTTTCAACTTTTTGTATTAAAATTAGGCTTAATATAAATTTTACGTCTTACGTATTTCTTATCTCTTACGTTCATTGTGAATCAGCACTAATAGGAAATTTTAGGTTATGTTCATAATAGGTCGGATATACACGATCCAAAAAATTTAAAAGTCAGTATATAGTTGTTATGCAGTAGATGTACCATGTAAAAATAATTAATTTATATTTATACTTTTAATAATAGTAAGTATATTATATACCAAAGGACTTATGTGCCCTATTAATCCGCAGTTTGAAGTTTTGCCTGAGACGAAGTCGAATGATTACTTTTATCGATTATTATTATTATCGAAAGTTCAAATGATTATTTAGCATCTTCGGTTCTATTATTATTTATAAATTTAATTTCTTCTAAAATATTAATTTTTCAAATCTAATTGCTATGAGTATTTCTTAACTGTTTCGTCTGTTTAGACGAATGGCTGGCTGTAGCGGTCTTCATCAGTCAAGTGATGAAGACCAAGGAGGGGGACGGACGAGCTGAGCAAGCCGCAGCTCGAGTTCTCGCCCTACAGTTAAGTCAATGACAGCCTTTTTAAGTTCCCTTGAGAAGTTCCCGCGAGAAGATGCGCGAGAAGTTCCCAAGAGAATTCCCGAAGAATATCGTCATTGATCGGCGGGTCGGGTCGGGTCGAGTAGTGACGGTCGTTCGACGGGGTAGGTTAGTGTCGGTACGACGTTAGCGCGTAGACCCTCTGTGGACACAAACTCTCGTGCTAATCCAGAGGGGGACGATCGCGAAAATAGTGCCGTCAAATATAAAGACGAGTGGACTGGCACTTTGCCAGCGACCACAAGTTTTTCAAGATGACCCGGTCGCATCGCGCTCTGTGATTTAATATGATTTGCAGGGTCGCTTGGGGGCTCGGAGTCTCCGGTATGGATGACGGTCGGCTCGGCCTTGACTTTGTCGCCGGAATTTCCGCCTATTAAGTTAATGACGAGTGGACTTTCACCTATACTGACGATTGCGGACTACTAGGTGACCCGGTGAGACGTGTTGGATCGCGGCGAGCGGTGTGTCCGGTTCAATTGGAAAAGTAGAATCAAGTGATAGTGCCTGACCTCTCGGACACAAACTTTCGTGCTAAACCGGGAGGTCATCGGGAGCCTGCATCATCGATGCAGCATGGAAGATCGCAGACGACAGCGGAAGTAATGCCGAGAAGGTAAAGCCCGCTGTCGTCGGGGAGGGGGTTTTAGTCAGTTAGAATCTGACACTACCATCCCTGATGGGGTGGTGCCTATGAAGGTTTCCCCCTTCCCTGCAGAAAAAAGAAAAAAAAAAAAAAAAAAAAAAAAAAAAAACTGTTTAATAGGTTATTAATTATTTGAAAGGTGATTATCAATTCTGAAATTGAAGGGCCTAGTGGAAAAAGTAGTTAAGTCACTTTTTTTTCAATTTTTTAATTTTTATACTAATTTGTAGAGAATAAATGCCGCAATGTGAAAATGTGCTCAACTACAAATTGAAAAAAAAGTGACTTAACTACTTTTTCCACTAGGCCCTTCAATTATTGACATCATGAATTTGAAATGTTATAATTCAAATTTTTGATTTCAGCTGTTTTTATAACTTCTTGAAATTGGTTTAATTTAGATTCTAATAATTTTGATTTTTAACGAGAGTGGTTCTTGTTTTATTAAATTTTGTTATGACAATTTCGTTCATAATAATTCAACCAATAGGATGTTACAATCTCATCAATTTGAACCAATCATAATCTACTTCCTTTGACAATACAGACCACGGCGCTGTATTGTCGCGGCAATACGACCACCGTGGTCTGTATTGTCAAATTTCCATAGTAACGATGGAAACTACGTGAACGCATACTATAAATTATTTGTTGTCAGAAAAAATTGAAATTTTATTTACGAAATTGTCAAACGAATTCCACACGATACTATAAAATTGTCGGTTAATTTTTAAACCATGGAATCTTCGTGTTTGTCGCCATTTAAAATCACCATTCGTGCTAAAGCACTCATGGTGATTTTAAGGGCGACAAACACTCAGTTCCAGTTTCAAAAATTATTGCCGACAATTTGATAGTCTCTTGTGGTATTATATATGACAATTTGCATTAGCGTAAATTGTTTAAATTTTATTTTGATTTAGATTTAAATTTTGAATTTCGTTGTCAAATCGTATAGCGTCTTTATGGTCTAAATTTCCCGTTACTATTTTGATTAACGATCCTAATCCATCAATAAGAGCGCGTCTTTGCTTTTCTAGTTTTGTTCGGGCTCAAGGATTGATTTGTGAAATTTAATTCTTAAATATTTAATTCTATTAAATGATTATTTGTTATTTCATATGAATTATAGAATGTTACAAAATTTTTTCAATTTCGCAACAAATTTTGAATTTAGTTAAATTGAAATTCTTACATTTAGCGCCACTTTCGTAACGCCCGGTACAACGAACGTGATATGACAGGAATGAGAGAGACAGAATGAGAGAATAGTCAGAATAAAGAAACACAGAGAAAAGAGACAGAATAGTCAGTCTTGGTTTTGACGAGCAATTAGGCGGACATATTTTTGTGATCGAGTGTTTAAATCGATTATTTTTTGTTCGATTGTCGATCGCCGTTGAGTTTAATTATCGTGCGTACTGGTATTTTCACCGTGACTACGGATTTGGTGAAAATCAAGCGTAACGATATTTTCGTCAGCCAAAACAGCCGCTTTGGATATATAATTTTTTATATCATCGACCACACATTTTGTCCTTGGTGCGATAGTCGAGCAGTGTTACCAACTGTCATTTGGTGCTAAACGACTGGTGTTTATTTTGACAATCAACGTTTGTTGTCATTTTGATGATTGCATATATTTTTCGACAATCGTCATTTTTGTTACATCACTGGGTTGCATAAGTGTACCATTCCATCCATATACTGAGGGGCGCCGATCCATCATCGTTTCCATCCTGCCGAAACCTGCTGTTCGTGCCATCACGTCGGTGCTATACGTCGGAGGATTCCTGGAGGGAAGCCATTGTGTCAACAATCGCAACCACCTATCATTCAAGAAGCCATTTGTCACAAATAAGTTTGTACACTTTCCTGAGCTCAAGGTAAAGTATTTTAATTTCTTGTTTGTTTATGGTGGCACATATTTTTTGTATTCAATTGAAGCCAACATTTTTATTGGCGGGGTTGCCTTCTGGTCTCCCGAATTGTGTAGTATCTTTGACGTGGCGTTTGTTCAATTCATTAACGTGCATTCCATTTTTAGCACGTCACAACCACGTTTGTTTTGTCGATTTGCTATTATTAAATATCGTCAATTTAAATATTGTTTTATTTCTACGAAAGCGTATCCTCACATTATTTTCAGCACTGCACGGAGTGGAATTCACGATCCTCGCTCCCAGCTACAGCGAGTTAGTTTACAAGTCCATCAGGGTTACCACGCAATAAAAGTAGAGGGTTTTACCTTCTGCGTGGTACGTTTTCTTTTCTGGGCCGTTCCCTCATTAGGAACGGGGAGAAGGAATTGCGTTTCAAGAATTCTTTTCTGTATTCTTTGTCAATAGAGATATTGTAAAGTGTAAAATTTATGAAACCTTATTATTGGTTTTCTAAAGAGTGAAATTGATTTATATTAATCAGAGATTTGTCGAAGATTTGAATAAATGTCCAAGATAATATTTTGTTTTGTGCATTGCCTGATCGATTGGTAATAGTCCTGGATTGTCTGTCAATTTTTTGTAAGACGGATCATTTGCGGTGACTAGCCAGAAACATCTGAAATCAAATTAGGTTTTTTCAGTTCTTTCAAATGGAAAAGTTCGCTTTTGTTATTTTTACTGTTAATTATTTTTGCTTTATTTTGTAGTGGTAATATAGAAATGATGTAGGGTCCTATAAATTTATTGACCTTTTTAGTACCATTCTTAATATTTATTTTATCAACTTTTATCCAATTTTAAAATTGTATTGTTCATCTCTTTCCGTATTGATTTTATCGATGATTTTAATTTTGTGTTATTTTATTTTATTTTCTAAATTATCATAGATTATGTGGGTTTTTAATTTGTGGTCGTGAATATATTTTTGATAGAAATTATGATCTAAAAATAGGTTGGTGTTATCTTTCAAGTTAGTGTCCGAAGGCAATTTCAAAGGGGGTAAATTTAGTAACGCCATATATTTAAATTATTGTAGATTACAATTGCATTAAATTGTCGTCTTTTAGAAATTCAGCTTGTAATAAGCATCGATGTTCGATTAAAGTTGAATGTAGGCGTTCAACTAATCCTTGATGAGATGGTGTTGTAAAATGGATTTCGATTCTTGTATTAGTTTTAGAAATTCTTTGACCACTTTGGTTTAAATTCTTCGCCGTTATTACATACTATTTTTTGGGTACTCCATAGAAATTAATATATTGCATTAAATTTTTAGTTGTCGCTATAGCGTTTCTTGAATTTATTTTAAATGCTTGTGCTAATTTGGAGAATGTTATGTATGATCATTAAATACGGTTTTATGTTGTAACTAAATAAGTTAACTTTTATTTACAAAAAATATAGTACCTACAATAGACGCCGCTTATTATAATCACGGATAATGAGATAAATCGGGTATTGAGATCATTTTTGTGAAGAACGTGCCGCCGTAAAATCCATCATGTATTGTGATCAAATTTCTGTTAAAATGCATCTTTTTACATTCAATAAACAATTATTTACAAGCATTTTATTGTGCACATTAATTGTACGGATAAAATCTTCTTCTTCATTTGCCATATCCGGTTCCCAGGACGTAGGCGACCTCTCTCCTGTAGGTGTTGTTTCGTTGTCTAGGTTCTTTTATTTAAATAAACACACTGGTTAAACGATTTAATTACTATTAGTTGAATTATTATACAAATGAAAGGTAACACTTAAATAAATGATTGATTACACAAATAAAATATCGTATCGTCCTTCGTCGTTCGTCCGGGTTAGCGGTTACTCGCTGACTGACTTGAGTCGGGCCCCCTCTTCTATTACCATTCCCACAACTCGGCCTTCCTGGTATGGATCCGTCTCGGATTCACCATCGTCTTGGATGTTAATCCATGGCTTCATGTATTCGGCGCACGTCGTAGTTTTGTGCGGCCCTTCGTGGTTGCCCTCTCTAACGACATCATAGGTGGTATTGGGTTTCTTTTTTGTTACAACATAAGGTCCCAAATATCTCTTTCTTAACTTCAAACCCGGCCCAAACTGGGTTCTTTTTATGGCTACTAGGCTGTTTACTTCATAAACCTTTGGTAACCGTCTTCTCAAATTGTACGCGTGGCGGTTCTCTTCCTGAATTCGCTGTATTTGACCTTTTGCCACTCTTCTGAGGTCTTCTCGTCCTATTTTGAATTCTTTTTGGATTTCGTCATGCAGCTCGGCTTCCATCAATTCTTTTATTCTCAGGACTTCTTTGCTTTTCATTTTGACACCCGTCATCAATTCGAATGGAGTGGTATCAATACTCCTTTGGTACGTGGAGTTAATCGTCTGCTGCAATTGGTTGACATGTTTGTACCATTTGCTTGGTTCCTCGATAGACAACTTCGACAGGACAGGGATTATTATGGAGTTGACTCTCTCAACTTGACCGTTAGCTCTAGGTAAGCCTGTGGTTACTCTGTGGTGTTCGATGCCTTCTTCTGCACAATAGTTCTCGAATTCGCCTGCTGTAAACGCTGTGCCTCGATCGGAGATAATGCAACTGGGATTGCCGAATATTTTCTTTTGATTTTCCAGCTTTTCTACGACTTCTTTAGCGGTGGTGGACTTCGTCGGATATAGCCATACGAATTTGGTAAATGCATCAACTACTATCAAAATGTGTTTGTAATTTTTGTTGGTCGATTCTAGCGGCCCCAAATGGTCTACATGGTACGTGTGAAGAGGAACGTCACCTTTTGGCAGTGGATGTAGGAACCCTTCCATTTTTCTTCTTTTCCTGTTAAACAAAATACATTTTATACAGTTTGCAATACATTTTTCGATCTTCTTTTTTAATTTCGGTATGTAATATTCGCGCATCACGATTTCCTCCGTTTTTTTAACACCGAAATGTCCGTTTTCGTGCGCACTTAATATTACATTCGTTTGCATACCACTAGGAATTACGATTAATTCGCGCCCGTCTTTGTATTTATATAAAATGTCATTCTTTAGATAACAGTCTTCATATTCACTTGATTTTAATATTGTTTTTACACTTTCTATTAGATCGTCTTTATTTTGCGCGGCTTTAATTTGTGCACTTAGATTATTGTGTGTCTCTATTATCATTACGGGATTTCTACTTAGGGCGTCTACGTGTTTCATTCGCTCCCCCGGTCGATGTTCAATTGTGTACTCGAATTCTTCGAGCATCATTGCCCACCTGGCAACTCTGGTTGTCAAACTCTTTTTATCCATCGTTTTATGGAAAGCTGAGCAATCTGTCACGATCTTAAATCCTAGTCCAAGCAGATATACCCTAAATTTTTCTAACGATCTTATGATTGCTAATACTTCCAACTCATAACTGTGGTATTTTTCTTTTGCTGGCGTCGTCTTTTTACTCATATAGTAAACAGGGTGTAATTTACCATCGTCGTCTGATTTCTGTAGTAGCACAGATCCGTACCCATGCTTGCTTGCGTCCGTATGTAATTCTGTCTCGCTACCTCGTTGATAGATTTGTAACGCAGGTTCGCGGCTCAACAAATGTTTTAAGTTTACAAACTATTCTTCTTCTTTCAATCCAAATGTAAAATCACTTTCCTTCTTCAACAGGTCGCTTAGAGGCTTCGCTATTAGAGCATATGACGGCATAAATTTTTGGAAGTAGCCTGTTAAGCCTAGGAAACTTTGAACTTGCTTGACGGTCGTAGGCTTCGGAAAATTTTTGACTGCGACAGTTTTAAGTGGTGACAGCTGGATAGTTCCATTCTCAATTACATGTCCTAAAAATTCTACACGTCTTTTCAGAAATTGGCACTTTTTCTTTCTTATTTCTAATCCGTATTCTCTGGCAACATCTAAAACTCGCTTTAAATTGCGAATACCTTCGGCTTCATCTTCTGACGGTATGATTATATCGTCTATGTATAGGATAACAATTCCTTTATTTATTAGAGGTCTAAATACGTGATAGATATATCTTTGGAACACTGGTGGCGAATTACATAATCCAAAAGGGACTTTCAGGAACCAATACTGTCCACGATGAGTCACAAATGCGGTAAATTTTCGGCTTTCCTGATCTACTGACACGTGAAAAAATCCGTTTTTCAGATCGATTGTACTGAAAATTTTAGCTTTCTGTAATTCGTCCAATTGTTCTTCTATTAATGGCAACGGGAAGCGATCTTTAACAATCAACTTGTTAATCATCCTGTAGTCAATGCAAATCCGCGGAGTTCCGTCCTTTTTATTTACGACTACTACCTGACTCGCATATTCCGATTCTCACGGTTCTACAACGCCGTTTCTTATCCATTCTTCTACTTGATTGTCTACTACGTCTCTTTCAGTGAAAGGCAATCTTCTTGGAGTGTTAAATATGGGTTCGTCATTTTTTACAATTATTTTCATCGTTACATTCGTGGTTTTAGTCTTCTCTGGTTGGTATTCCATGGTTGATTATCTTCTTGTTGTGTTTCTCAAGTACATGGCTTAAATCTGGAGTTTCTTCTCTATCTGGATTTAGGGAAATCTGCATCACAAGGTTATTTGGCTCTTCTTTGTGAATAATAACGCCATCTTGGTTAATACGCACCTCAGCTTGTCGCAAAATTTCATTTCCTACTACAGCTTCGTACTGACAGACATTATCTGGCACGACATGAAACGTAAGTTTAAAATCTTCTTTATTAACTGTAACTGTTTCTGTAAATTGACCTAACGTTCTTGTAGTCTTGTTGCCTAACCCACTTAATGTCGACTTGGAATTTGTGATATTGGGTTTTGACTGACATCTTTCAATCAATTTTTCCGCTATTAGGTTTACGTCGCTACCGGTATCAAAAAGGGCTAATATTTCAATGTCTCTTATTTTTAAATTTAGTCTGTTTGTAATTTTAGTCGTTGCCAACGTAATGGTGTTGACTTCTCTGGTTGGACAGCTTGTAGTTATGTAGCCAAACTCATTGCATTTGAAACATCTTGTTCCCTTTTCTTTGGAACGACAGTTGATTGATTTATGACCTTTACCGCCACAATTATAGCAGCGCATCTGAATTGCTGTTCTCGAAAAATTTGTCGACGATGCATCTCTGGGCTTCATTTCGACTGGGCTGATGTTCTTTGCAGTACGCACCTCATTCTTCAATTTAAATTTTTCGTAAGCTTTTATTTTTTCCTTGAATTCTGCAAACGTTACCGCTCCGTATAATGCGATTTTGGCGGCTGTTTCATCGGTTACTCCATCAATAATATATTGGATCACAGATTCAGTTTCAATATTTGCTCTGCTGGCAATTTCTCTCATTACCAACACATATTCTTGCATGGATTCATCTTTTTTCTTCTTTCTTGTCATTAGCATTTTATGGATTTCGGCACTGCTAATCTTTTCGTCTATTTTCTTCTTTCAACGCTTTTTTAAGTTTATTCCACGTAGTGATACCCTGTTCGGCTTGTACTAACGACTTGGCTGCACCTCTTAAGGATTTCTTGCCAAATATTAGTTTTTGAAGGTCATTCCACTTTGTCAATACGGCTAGTTCTTCAAAATCGTCAATCCATTTCTTAATGGAATAATCGTCTTTACCGCTAAACGGTCTGATTGAATCTTCTACGTCTCTAAATGTTAATGCAAATGATTTTTCAGATCTTCTTTTATTTCTGCGGACGTCTCTTTCATCGTCATCGTCTTGATTTTCGTCTTCTTCGTCTTCGCTTTCTTCATGTTCGTCCATTTCGCTTTTATTTTCTACTTCATCGTCTTTACCGTCGGCGTCGTCTCGTTCAAACTTATTCAGAAACGAACAAATTTTTTCTACTACGGCTTCTTCTGGTCCGCTATATTCTAAATTAAGAATTTTGCAAATCGGTTCTAATTTAATTGTTTCTAATAGTGAACAAATGCTATCAATTTTAAGATTTAGGTCGTCGGTGTTTTCGTCAAATTTAAAACCCGTAAATGTTTTTAAGTTTCTTCGTGCTTGCACATCATTTTCAAAAATTAACGAATGCAGTTCCTTAACGACTTTGAAAGTGCTATTTGTTATATTTTGGCTAATTCTGAAATCATCTTCCAACGTTTCCATTTTTAAAATTTTAAGTATTTTATAATTTTATCAACACAATAAATGAAATAGTTAACAATAAATTTTAATATTATCGTCTGATTATTTGAAAAGAATTTTACAAACGTCTTTGTTATTTTAAAGATTAAATTTATAATATTATGTTTCATACGACCTGAATGCTTATCTTATCTGCTGAATACAAGGTGTTGCATTTATGTACAGCTGCGTTCACTCACTCTATATTAAAAATAATTTTAACGTCTTGCACTAATTTATAGTTCAATGTCACTGAACGTTGTAATGTTTATTGTTAATTTGTTTAATCGTTCTAACGTAGAATGTTTATTGTTAATAATCTCAGACGGCGCCCAAATTTGTAGGTGTTGTTTCGTTGTCTAGGTTTTTTTATTTAAATAAACACACTGGTTAAACGATTTAATTACTATTAGTTGAATTATTATACAAATGAAAGATAACACTTAAATAAATGATTGATTACACAAATAAAATATCGTATCGTCCTTCGTCGTTCGTCCGGGTTAGCGGTTACTCGCTGACTGACTTGAGTCGGGCCCCCTCTTCTATTACCATTCCCACACTCCTATGTACATATGTGTTATGCGTTTGAAGTATTATCACACACATAGGGGACCTACTGCTTAACGCGGGCTCCGAACCGCGGGAAGTGTATACACTTCATCTCCAGAGAGGCTGTACCAGGCAGATTACACCTCGGTGGTTTGCCATTGCCTTCCGAGGGGAGACGGTCAGAATAAAGTTTTACTGAACCCGGAGTCGAACCAGGCATTCAGCATTAGCAGCAAAGCACATAACCGATTTAGCTAACGGCCGTCTCGTTAATATCTCGTCTCGTCAGGATAAAATCTACCTGACGCTAAATAAACATGTGTCTATATAATTATATTATGTAAAATCTTTGTAATGTAATATCCGAATACTTTAGTTCTATTCGAATGTTTTACAATTAATTACCGTTAAAGGATGTTGCTTTTATTTTTCAATTATTTTAATTTTTATGTTTAAATAATGTGTCTATTATAAATAAAAATTTGTGTTTTTTGATTTTTGATCAGTTTCGTTTATTAAGATCATCGGTTATTGTGATCAATAACCCCGAGTTCCGATGTGATTGTAACCGCCAACCGTCCTTCGGAACTACTTTTCCTATGAACGGTTGGAGTTATTTAAAAAAAATAATCAAATCTGCTGATCGAACAAAATTCCACTTAGACGCTTATCGATCTACTAAGAACATTTATTGATTAAGCTGCCACCACCGTTCAACCGATTACGCCCACCGTAGAATTCTGTTCTCAAAAAAACACACTATCAATTTGGTACGCGACTTTCTGGTAATAAGCCCCAGACACTCCCCGTTTTGGCGTTACGTCCCCCGGCTAAATGTTGAAGTTGAAACTTCGGTGCGGGCAAAACGACACTAAGCTCGACACTGAAAACAAAACGTTCTTTTCCTCAACAGGAAAAACGAAAACACTGAATTTTCAAAAACAATATTTATTAATAATGGATAAGCTTAAAAAACACATGTACACATTTAAATATCTCTTACAATTTAGGGTGGCCCTTTTAAACACATATTTATACAATCCAAAATAAGCAAACATGGTACTTACATACATCTTTTGGAGACCCAGACCACGGAACAGGGCAAAGACCTTTCCTTGTCTATTCCCCAAAATCAAGATAAACTCAATACACAAAACTATTTGACAACCACTTAAAACACAAACTCAACAAAGACACTCCCTTAACTATTTCCCAATACAAAATCACAATTACCAAACTCATAAAAATGTCCCGCACAAGAAAATTTACAATACTCAATTCAACTACATATTAACATTAATCCCGAAAGCCCATGGCCCCCGGCCGCGGCTCTACGGGCCCACCCCGACTTCTGACTCTACGGGCGCACCCCCGAGTTCTCCCTCTCGACTAATTAATTCAACCATATTTATACCTTTCAGAAAATCACGAGGGTTGACCTTCCATAGCGTGAGAATTTGCACCACTGACAAATTTCACCTATAGACAGATACATCCCTATCGCTTTTTTAACGAGAAGCAAATGTCTACTGATTGCTTCAATGCAATCAAATCTTGATTTTTTTTATTAAGACGCAGGAAGTTCGCATGCAGACGAATATTGATAAAATACATTATCAATTCTCGTTCGTGTTATAAAACTTATCTCTTCCGCTGTTGATAAATATGGTTGATTAACAATCATCAATTATTATCGCAATAATAATTTATAAGTATATCTCAATTTAAAATATTAAAATTAATTTTTTATGAATTAAAATCCCGTTTTGTTACATGATCACATTAAGCGGCGTCTACTGTATCTTCTTAAGTTGTATGAAGTTGTAGTAATTTAAAAATGAAATATTCGTTAAATTTCACGGGAATTTTTAAAATTTTCGTAATTATTGCATTCATAACTCGATTCCGATCTGGTAGAACGATGATTTGGTTTTGTTTGTTGTCTAGTGGTTCTTCTCTTAGAAATAGGAATTTATTCTTATATGTGACCTGGTCTATGAAAAGGTGGCTTAGGTGTCAAAAAATTATTTTCCACTTTTTTGCCGATTCGGATAGAAGAGTTTGAGACACTCTTTCACATGGTGAAAACCAGAAAGTCATAATTTGTTTAATTGTTTTTGAAAAGAAGCAATTGTTTCTCGTATTCTAGATCATTTTTCTTGGTATAATTGTTTGGCTTTTGTTATTACAACAATCTTTTGAGAGAAATTTGGTTACCAACTCCTCTTCCGCTTCCGAATGTAGTTCATCATAATCATCGAGTTTTTTACCTTTAACAGCTGTTTTCTCGATAACTTGTTTTCGCACGTAAGCCCCCTTTTCATAGACCAGGTCACATATTGTTAAAATGTTAAATCGTTTTTAATTCGGCGGTCATGGCCTGATAGTTAGCGCGATCAACTGCTAACGTAGGGCTCCCCGGTTCGACTCCGGGTACAGTCTAAAAATTTCTTGACCGTCTTCCATGCTTTCGGAGGGCACGTAAAGCCGTCCCCCTCTGTTAATGATTTGCCATCATAACAATAAAAAACAGGGTCAAGCACATCGAAAGGCAAGCCTAGCAAGCTACCTGAGATGTAAAAACAAAAATGCTCACAGAACTAATTACAAAAATTAGTAAAGAACAGGTCCTGGACCGATATTAAGAGGGAGACTTCTTAATAAAAGTAGAAGAAGTTTTTAATTCAAAATATGTTAGGTGACAAATACTTTTTACACTAACTGTAGTCGGTTATAATTTTTTTTTATTACCATTGTGGACGAAACTTAAATGTAATGTCACTTATATTCCTAAGAAACTAAAGGGAATAGTGTTTGCACATTATTTGTAATTGTTTGTTTAAAAGAGAAAACGAAAATGGGCCGTATATTTTAAATATTGTTTTAAACCATTATGGCACGGTAGTGGGGAAAATGTAATGAGCAACACGGTATGTATTCCCACTATTTCATCGTAGTAAAATGAAAAACTTCCACTTCAATTCGAACTCCAAACATAATCTTCGATTGATAATCTGCACTTACTTCTTAATTCCAATGGATTAATAGTAAAATGACAGATCATCTTTATCGTTCATTCCGTGTTCATGAAAAGGTGCGGGTTTTCACACCTTTTCGGGTGCGGCGCGTAGTGGTAAAGAGGTGAAATTCAATTTTTGTCTGAAATTTTTTATAGAAATTATTTATCGTTTAAATACTTTAAAAGTGGACAAAACCCCATTTCATTTCATCAAATACATTGATTTCCCTATACCGACAGCAGTTTAAATCGCTTCTACTGAACAATTTATATTTCCGAGCACATCTACAAATTTTATAACACGCATTTACTCAAAAACCGCCAGTTTTACTAACAACCATATTGAAATGATACCTATTATTTTTTTGTAGGTCTAACGGTTCGGAAGGAAAACGAGAAAAGCCAGCGTCAAGTCAGTTTTTACGAAAAAATATATATTTCATCATCCAGCGAGGATGGGAACTTTTTGAATCTTTATTTCTGACCCATTAAGAGCCCGTATACCAGAATATAAACTCTTAAATTATTTTCTTATTTGCCTTATTTTCGTCTAATTTATGTGAACCAATAATAAACAAAACCAACTAATAATTAACACAATTCTCACTTTTTTTCGGATTTCATGGATAATCGCATAACTTGTCATTGAAAAGTAGACCTTCCCACCATGTATGACTCACAAGTGGCGCTGTCATCGGAGAGTGCTTACCGTTTGGGTTATTGCCAATTTCTTAAAAATTATTTATCCACTCGCGATTTATGACATACCATTGTAAAGATAAATTTAGAGCGCATAACTTATATTTTAATATGTTTTTTAATAAAACTACCTCTGTACTACCTCTTTGGATCGTTTCTGTAATTACTAAAGAACAACTTCTGATAGGGCGTAGCCTTTTACTTTTTCTTGCACACGAAAATCATTTCTAAGATGACTTGAACAATTCGAGCATTCCGCTATAAGAAGTGCATCAATACAGTTGATCCTGGTGATGATGTGCTTAGTTGATTGTGAATTGCTGATTCTTAGAAAGATAATGAGATAATAAGAAAATGATACAGATAAGTTAAACGGATAAGTTTGATTTGGCCCAACTCTGCACGGGGTTATGAGTGAGGTTCAACCCTTAACGCTCACCGAAACTTTCGCAATAAAACCGTTTATACGCCTGCTTGGAATTAGGACTTCCATTGTACAGCAATGTACTTTTAGTTCGTACGTTACCATAACAGTGCGCTAAAATACTCTGTAATACGCTTGTCATGTTAAGCTCAACAAAGATCTTCATTCTATATATCGAAAAAGTTTAGAAAGCGGCATGCTTTCGTGGCAGGAGTAGAAAAAATTATTTTTAAATCTAAATGCACGAAAATATATTTCACATTCAACTAAATAAAAACAACTTCATTATTGCCGTCTCAGAGTACATAGAATTTTTTACTTTCCCATTTACGTAGTAAACGAAAGTATTGTTATCGAGTTAAAAAAAAATTTTGAGTTAGCATTTTTCCCACGGTCTATGAGCCCATACGAATTTTTTAAGACCAATTTTGGAATGATGTCCGGATGTGTGTGTGATGTGTGGTCATTCTATCGTCAACGTTTTCAGACAAACGCGTGCACCGATTGAGTTGAAATTTTATACACTAGTTTTAAGTAACTGTCTAAAGAGCTGATTAGAGTTTGGTTGAAAACCGTCCATTTTTAACCCATTTTTTAGAAGAATGAAAATTGCTAAAGAGCATTGCCGGTTCCCGGTGGAATATATGAGATTAAAAATCATATCAATCAAACGAGATTATTTTTCCGCATATTATGATACCCCACACTTGATATTTTGCTCTCAAATTATTGTTAAAATGCAAAAATAAAATAAGCGCTATTAAAAGAATATGGATTGCCTTGGATAATTTTGATCTGTCAAAGTGATTGGTATTGTTTCATTACTATAATTTAATATTTTAACTAATTTACTTATATAAACATATTATTATGTAATTAATATCAAACGAATTTTTTAATTATAAAAATTTAATTCTGACGTCATTACGACCATAGTTAAAATTTGACTGCATATAGACGGCACGGCATCCCGCAAAGTTCTAATTTTTTTTGGATAATGACAATTTTAAAAATTTTTCAATGCAAACATGTTATTTTATTGTTAAAATGAAAATATAAAATAAGTGCTTTTAAAAAACATGAGTTGCCATGTTAAATTACAAATTAAATTTCGTAACTTTGATATCTCAAAATAATTTGTGTATTTTATCGAGTTAAAAATTTTTTTGAGTTAACATCTTTTTTATTAATATTCAATATAAAATTAAGTGGAATCTACTAAATGGGAAAGTAATGTGTTGTCACATCAGATTTTTTTTAGTTATGATGAATTCAGAAATTACATTTTTGATGATAATATGAATAAGAAAGTAAAAGCAGGAGTGGTGAGCATTAGGTACATAGATACCTACTTTAATTTTGGGCGGCCATAAGAAAAGAGTAATTTATTCATTTGCATAACTAACTAGTTCATTTTTTATTTTGTAAATACATAATGTATAAATTTCTGTAATACAAGTTCTAATGCGACATAAATTGTAAAAATTACTACAGAGTTTTAAAATAATAGGTTATTCCACAACCTCGTCTGTTTGCAGTATAACTTTAAAACTGAACGGTTGAAATGGGTAGCCCAAGCCCGCATAAAATTTACTCATAAATTCCACCCTAAAATTATAAAAGAATTTAATTAATCATATAGCGCAATAATATGTTAATAGTACCAATGCAGACGCAATGTGTGCAAAAATGCTGATAAACCTTCCATCATAACCAATATACCCACTGTTAGAGCTGCCCAAAAATAAAATATAACGTAAATCATTATTGATCCTTTGTAACCTCCAGATTTTAAAGCCATATCAAACACCATCGTCCATAACACATGAGATAATTCTAAATAAAATAATTTATGTAATATATTAAAAATAAAAATGTAAATACTAAGTAAGTATATTATAATTATAATAATAGAGTGCTTCATATAAGTGTGCAAGTCGAATAAATTGTTTTTAATTGTTGTAGAGAAGGCTTGGCAGATTTCTTTTACAGTAAAAGTTCGTACAATAGAAATACATCAATGTTTCGGTATTACTATACCATCGTCTACTATAATACGTATACTAATATAAAATATTACTTTCCAATTTATGTAGTAAAGGAAAGTATTGTTATATTTTTGAGTCAAATTTTGCATTTTTTCCATGGTCTATGAGTCCATACGAACTTTTTAAGACTAATTTTGGAATGATGTCTAGATGTGTGTGTGATGTGTGGTTTTTTATTATCACCTATTACAAACAAACGCGTGCACGGGTTGAGTTCAAATTTTATAATTATACTAGTTTGAAGCAGCTGTCTAAGGAGCTGATTAGATTTTGGTTGAGAACCGTCCATTTTTAACCCAATTTTTAGAAGAAAGAAAATTGCTTAAGAGCATTGCCGCTTCCCGGTGGAATATATGATAATGAAAATTATATCAATCGAAATAAATTATTTTTCCGCATCTTTTACCTCACACTTGATATTTTTCTCTTAAATTATTGTTAAAATACAAAAATAAAATAAGCGCTATTAAAAGAATATGGGTTGCCTTGGATAATTTTGATCTGTGAAATTGATTTGTATTGTTTATTATTAAAATTTATTATTTGAAGTAATTTACTTATATAAACATATCGCTACCATAATGGCAGAATGTCGTATGAGAAGTTTGCATTGTTTTGAGATAATGAGAGTAGAATAAACACCACAATTTGTGAATTCAATATTATACTTCAAGTGTACGTTCAAACTCAATAACGTTGCAAGTTACACCTACGCCGTTCTGTCAGATCATAGAGCTGAAATTACGAATATTTCTATGTACTGTTGTGATACGCTTCATCCGCGTTACGGATATGTTGATAACCAACAAGGAGCGAACAACAGATTGGAAACGGTGGTTTCAAGCACATTGTTGTCATGTGTTTGTTTTTTTTTGTTCGTTCGGTAATTTTAAGTTTGTTCGGGTTATATAAAACAGTATGTACAGCATCTAGAAATCAAAGGTGCATATAACAGACCGATATCCTTGAAAACAAACCGGAAATATAAGAAGCTCCATATTGGAAACAAAAATGATTTTGGTAACGGAAGTTACGGAGCATAAACAAGAGAGTAGCATCGAAATCACTGCAAGAGGCAGTCGATCGTATAATCACTCCACAATTACGATATAATAGAATAAAATTATATTGGCGAGTCATAGCTCAGGAGTGGTGATACATAGGGAAAATTAATTTTCCAGGCAAATTAAACTTCCCTGAGATAACGGGAATCGGGCGTGTTCAGCAACAGATAATATAGTTGCATAAAAATCCCTACAGTAAGGGTAACGTACGCGAATAAATCCATATCAAATCTATCAGGTCGAGTTCCAAATTATTGGAAAACATTGGAACGAGTGTGGATTTTGGAGTCCATATCTAAAGAAGACTGGAGCAGAGTTGGCTTCAAGAGAGAAGAAGGAAGATTGTGTGCGACTGTGCGAAATAGAAAGGTTAGCGTTTATTATTTATTTCACCCAGTGCGCCGTTAGAATTATTGAATTTTGAAGATTGTTGTTGAGTTGCGTTGTTAGTTGTATGATTAAGTTTTGTTATACCATTAAAAAAACTGTTAACTAGATCCAATCTTGTTTACTCTTTGTTGGTAACGAAAACTCCTTCAATCATAAGCTCGTCTACAATAGTGTCGTTTTATTAGAGTCAACCCCGACGTATTTACCCTGAGAAAGTATTGAGTCAAATTAAGATAGGTGACCAAAAGGTATTGTGTGTGTTCTCGTGGGTACTTGTCAAGGACACCAGGACACTACAGTACATATGTCTAAAACTCAGAAAATGTTACATACGACCTTCTGCCATTATGGTCGCGATATTATGTAATTAATATCAAACGAATTTTTTAATTACTTATAAAAAAATTTATTCTGACGTCATTAGAAATTCCTAGTTCTTTTATTTTTCATTAATCGTGTATTTATTTTAAGAAATTTTTGGTATAAACCAATGCAATTGATATAAAATGAAGTTGAATCTAGTAAATGGGAAAGTAAATGGGAAAGCAATGTGTTGTCACATCAGATTTTTTTTATTAGTAACTAAATTTAATAATGACAACTTTTATGATGTTAAATAATTCTCCCTAGTAAGTCTCTTCCACAATCTGCACATTTATTCGACTTGAAAACCCAGTGAAAGACTACACTAAAAATGTGAATACAATACAATCTCTACATTTATTTTTTACGGCTAATAGCAATTCCAAAAAAGAATAATTAATTATTACTAATCTTTGAAGTTTCTTATTATTTTTAAGAGTAGTTGTTGACCGGGAAAAAACAACAAACGTAGCATTTGCATTTTCTGTGTATGTTGAATACTCCTTTCAAATAAATATATATATACTTACGCGCATGTGCAAGAGACAATGCCCAAAGACGTAAATATGAAGCTGTATGTGATACAGTACTTAAGACATATTCTATTGTATGTATACTTTGGTTTATTAGAACTTCTGACATTGGTAAATCTGCTGAATCATGGTCAGAATTAGCAGCTGCTTTATGTTCTTCAATAATCTCTGGTTGCATTTCCATACCTTGATTTATATCTCCATTTCTTCCGTTAGTCTTAAAATTTCCATCAGTTTATAAAATATTCATAATAAAGCATAAATTCAATATAATTATAGTAATATATAGGTATTATTAGGTATAATTTGTAAGTCATAACCCACCTGTGGTTTATGGGATTTTTTGGTACATGACAAATAAATCGGTTTTCCAAATAGCATAATAGGTATACAAATCAGAGCTACAAATACTAAAGCCATTTGCAGTTGTTTTTGGCCTTCAAACATAAATTCTGAACATTTATATGGTACTGGTGAACTTTTAAATAAAACCATATTTATAAAGTATATTAAAACAGATGGCGCACAATACGATCCATATTGGACTTCTACAAGCATACGAAATATTTAAATTCTGATGAAATTATAACTCTATAATATATTTTTATACCGTTATTAGGACCATATAATATCCATTTCATAAACATCATTATTACCATCCACAAAAATAAAAAGATTAAAAAGATTAATTGGGGAAGGAATTCAAAAAATATGTTTACATATTTTCCAAAATATCTAAAACATTGTAAAAAATAGCATTTAGCGGAAAACATGAAACGAACTTACATATGGTTAACTACGCTTAAACATACACCAAAAATCATATGGATGACCCCAAAGATTATGGACAATTTCATTTTATAAGAATTCAAAAATATTATTTTATTTTCGGCCATCTATAATTGAAAAAAAATCAAATCATGGATATCTCGAAGTCGATATCATTTTGTATTTTGAACTTACTTGCCATACAGGATCTACACCCAATGGATACGGGCTGTCGCCAAAATTTTCATCTGGATTTAGTTGTAATCCAGTATTGTTCAACACCGTAGATTGATTGTAGTTCACAAACCAACCCGAAGCAAATAATTTAATGGGTTTACAAAACACGTCATTGTATATAATCCCAGTGTATATTGAAAATATTCCCATCAATAAAATTATATAACGTCCCGAAAAAAATATATTGAAAACTTCATTATTGCTTTTCTTGTTTTCATACTTCTTTTCAATAGAAATTAATGATATAGCAAATGCCAATAAAATAATTCCATGTCCAGCATCGCCGAACATAATTGCAAATAAGAATGGAAAAGTAATTAAAGTATACAAAGCTAAAATTTACATAATAGTTAACGTATTTTATTAATATTCAATTGATATGTAATGCCATACCTGGATTTACTTCTCTATATGAAGCTATACCATATGCATCAATTAAGTTCTGGAAACCTTCTGTAAACTTATTAGTTCTATTGAATGTTGGTGGAGCTTCTGCAGTATTAATAATATTTAAAAATGATGGAATTGAACTGCCGCTTAAACCCTTAAATAAAATAAATATGATATATTGCTTTCACTATTTTAATTATTATAAAAGTTACTCACGGATCCATCAGATAATGCTTGCTGAACTATATCTCGATCCATAATCGGTAACCAACATTCTCCAATAAGACATTTCTTAGTAACGTCCATATTAAATAAATTTAATGTATGATAAATAGCTTTCATTTTGCGCACCATTACACTCCAATTTTGTAATTCCTTTGCTACACTTACCAAAACCCTCTGGCGATGATCTTGGGTTTGGTTTAATACCTATGTAATTCAGAATATTCAATTAATAAAATTTAATCATCTTATGTATATTCCAATATTATACCAAATTCAAGTCTTCCAAACGAGTGCGAACACCACTTTCAAGTTCGACACGTTCAGTTTTGTTACTAGGGCATGCATATAATGATGCATGGAATCCAGTGCACACTTTCTTGATGCGAGTTTTCAATTGCTCTCCTTGAAAAAATGCTGCAAAAACCGTTTTATGCATTTCATTGCCCTAAAATACAAATGTAGTAAATATTTCAAAAACATGATTGTATGTAATATCAATTTATTATAATAAATCATAGATACCGTGGCAGGATCTTGTAGAGGCTTTTCAATTTCCGCTTGACGAAGAAACACGTTTCCTCGAGAAATACGCCACAACATACGTTCAAATGCTGGCACTCGTTCTCTATTTATCACTCCAGCTACAAATCCAAGATGACCTGTAATTGTATTAGCATTCGGTGCATCTTCAGGTATTAAAGCCCTGTTTTCCATAGCAAGTCCATTAGCTTCGTCTTGTTCGTTAAAAAATGCTTTTGTTTTATCCAAAACATGTCTGAATTCGGTTAACTCTAAATAGTTTAATTTTAAATTTACAGCACTTTCGCTCAATTCTTTTATATCTCCTTCGGTTTTTTCCAAATGAGCCTTAAAATGTTAATAATTATTTTTTTAATATTTAGCAAATACAAAGTATAACCTCCAAATCGATTATTTCCCTAGGGTTTGGAGCTTTAGGTATTTCTGAACAATCCGGAATCACAACATTATCTTTTCGAACTTCAGATTCAATGTATCTCAGCCTACGTTCCATTTCATCACAACGGCGAACTTCGTTGACAAATTTCCTTTGGAATACATTAACATTTTCATTCAGCTGAAATTAAAGTTTTCAATAAATTACATTTCACAATTATTTTTAAGAAATCAAACTAAATGGGTAGTACTTTATTTGAAAGTAAATCAAATAAGAGAAGACAAAAATTAATTACAATATTAGAAATAAAATTCTTCCACAATACCTATATGATATATACATAGGCCTAGGTAGTTTTAGTCCAAGAGCCAGTCAACATTTTGGTCACGTCATATCAGCAATAAAATTAGATAAGTTAGTACGTTATAATGTAAGTGGTCCATCGTTTTTTCACGTTTAAATGTGAATGGTGCATTTTGGATAAAAAATTCAAGGGATACAAAAGTTTCAATTTACAAGGGTCTATGCAAATGTGTAAACAGAAATTCTATTAGCCTGCAGATAACTTTTTTTGGCAGTTCATCCTACTTCAACGCCACTGATGGTCAGATTTTTTGAAATTTTGCATGCACGTTACTAATGCAAACAAACTTGCTTACAACAATTAATTTTGGTGTTTTGACTCTGCTCAGTGGTGGTTTCTTCATTATTAATTAGTGTTGCAAGGGGTAGATATCTGTTGGTTTGCAGTACTGGCGGAGATTCCGTTACCGGAGAATGAACTCGTTTTCTTTTGTTCCTTCCAACATCCTGCCAAGGGTGATTATTGGGTTCATTTGTCACCATATTGGATATGTCAATTATAGGATTTTCCTTTGATTGATTGGATGACTCAAAGTTGGTTGTCATATTAGATTGCACGGTTAAGTTACCCGAGGAGCGGTTAACAGAGCTGATAATAATTATTTAAATTAATTTATTTTAATTAAATAATATTGCTTTTCAAAACACAATTGGTATATTATTTACATACGCTTGGGATTTTATCGCACTATCACTAGAAACTTGAAAACACATCCAATGCGTACAATAGCTAACTCGGGAATACGTTAAAAGTAATCGTTATTGGCAAAAATAGTTTAATTACTTGCGATGACCATCGGTGCAATCTGCAAACTAGCGGCGGTGCAATCTACATGGGACCTTCGGTGATTTCCCAAAAAAAGGGATTAAATACTGACCATCAGTGCAGTCTACATATCTCCTAATTTTATGCTGTGCAAGTACCATTATTAGGCATTATATTTGATAGTCAAGCTCATTTTTTCGGTATAAATAGTGTTTTTATACTATGACGTGCTTTTAACCATAAAATTTAAGCAAGAAAGTTAATTGTTTTGCTAATTTAATCTTTTTTAAATTACAAAGTTGATTTAAATAGAATTTTAGTTTGTCCCCCGCAAAAAAAATCCTATGGATGCTCTGTAACGATTTTTTGCGTACTGTGCGGAGAATATTTGTGCTCCACCCTATCCATACAATTGATCTATTTCGTTAAATTGAAGGTCGGTGATACGAGGAAAGATGTAGTCAATTATTATTGCAGAGATAGCGGTCGACTTTGCTGTCGAATTTTTAATTTGTGAATTTGTAATTTCGATGTTTTCGTTTTGGATGTTTTAAAACCAAGTTTTAATTATGGTTCCTGATTTTTTTATGGTTATAAGAACCTAATTTTTATGTCATGGAATTTTGGTTTAAATAATTCGGGGAGGAAAATCTCGTTGGTGGATGATTTTATTAAGGAAGAACTAATGGGCTGTCCAGTGGTTATGGTGTCCGCTGCTGTGTTGGTGTTCGATCCACTCTGGGAATTTGGATATGATAGGCCTTTTTGCCTCAAATTATCTGGATGTTGAATGTCGAATTGCAATCAGTCGGTGACGTCAGAGGCCAGGTATGGAATTGGTTTTCGAAGATGACGTTCGGATTTACTTTTGGTTTTCCTGATGGAATCGTACATTTCAGCGGATTGTACTTCAACATATTTTTTTGAACATGAGACGGCGTATTAGATAACTTTTGCTATCAATTATGTACATCTTCAAAGTTAAAGATGGAGGTTGCAGATGATGGACTTGGTTAGGGTGTAATCAATTTTGTATTTTGTAGCTTGCTTCGCATGGCCACGGATACGACGGACCACAAATCATATTGAGGACTCGGATGAGATGTGTAAATCGGAACCCGTTGGATCATTGTGGGTGAGTTGCATTTACAATTTTGTTTGCATTTCTGACCATAGGAAAATTATCTGTAACTGTTTTTTTATTCATGTGTTTCAACGCTATTTGCTTCGTTGATAAGTTATCTAGATTCGTCGGTCCGTTTTATTCGGTGTGCTCCTTGAGAGCTCCTTAATTGTTAATTGCATTTTGTTGAATTGCCTCTTCAAGATAATTTCAACTTTCACTTGTATTATTGTTATTTCACTTGTATTTGTTAAATGTTTGCGTAATTGTTAGATTTTAAATTCTGTTTGATATTATATTCAAGATCACACGTCCAACCATTCTTTTTTGACTTCATTTTGGTGTGACAATAAAGCAAGACTCTTCGCTCTTTTATTGTTTTATTATGCTCACCTGGCGCCCATAAAACACCAGCATTGTTTTTTGTTCCTAGTTAGTTGTAAGACAACCACTTGTGCAAAAAGATCCCACGAATATCCCTACTCTAGACACTGTTAAAAGCTAGTCGCCCTTTTGCAAAACGGGCCTTTGAGGCAACGTATAGTTTTTGAGCAAATGTCGCTATAGCTCATGGTTGCATATCTTCTAGATATTTAAGTAAGAATATAAAAATTATTTGAAGGTTTTTAAACACTTTTAATTAATATATTGTTGATTTCAAAATTAAGTATTAGTATGACGGTAACAAACTGCTATTTAGAACCTTGTAAGTTTTATTAAGGTATTATCAAAAAATTTGAAAACCAAAATTGTATGAAATTGTTAGCAGTTCTTCGTGTTTTAAATTTGCGGTATTTCGTCCCGGCGGAATTTCGGCCGCGTCAAATGTCCTAGACCGTCGATTTTATGATCATAACGTACTAAATTATAAAATTTTCTTGCTAGAACGACGTGACCAAAATATTCACTGGCTCTCCGACTATTTGATCTAGTAGTAGACAGTTGACTTCTAATCCAAAGCTCGTGAGTTCAAAGAACCCCATCTACTCTCATATTACTTGTACCGTGGTTAAAAATCCACGATTAGCAATAGGCCCTATTTATGGCCACTTGCTTCAATAAATAAAATGCCGGTTTATTATTGTATAACATTGATGAGGAAAGACTCATGGGATATTTTCTGAAATTAAGTTCACCTGTTCGAAATCAATCTGATCATTATTATATCAAATTAATATTGATTCAAAATTTACTAAATTAATCTAAATTACTTTCGGTAATATTATTTGTAAAATTGAAAAAAAAATTAGCCATTTTGTCAAGGCAATATTTATGAATAAATTAAAAAACTAAAATAACTTATTTTCAAGTATTATAAAAGTTAATCCCGCAGCTTAAAATACATAAATTAATTAAAATGTAAAACTTTTAGATTTAAAAGGCAGAAATTATAGCCCATCAAATCCAATCCATTATAAATCGGAATATACAGGTGTACCAGACATATTACACATACTACCTACTGTATTATGTAATTGCATAAACTAAATTATGCTGATATTATATTATACCGATCCCATTATTGTTAATTATAATTCTTACGTCTCGAAATTGCACTATCCCCGTCTCTCCTAGCTCTGATATGGAATAGTAAGCAGCTTCAGGTTGAATGAAAAGTTGGGCCAATGCCATTTCCTCGCTACGGAAAAAGCTTCCCATTTTGACACTTTTTCACTTTTTCCTGCAAAGAATAGATAATTAAAATATGAAAAATAAGAGAATTAATACCTATATAATATCTTATTAAAAAATAAATAATAAGTACAGCTAAATTCTTAAATAGTTAGAATTGTCAGTATTATAAACTGTTCAGTAAAAGTAAATGTACTTTTTAGTAATACTCGAGCTCTCGTAGTTACTACTGTAGCCACTCAGTGACTATGAGATAGTGAAGAATCATGTAAAACAAACTTTTATGCAATCCTAGCGCTTTTATCAAGGATTTATTACTACTTCTGCAGTTCGTAATGAGCTTCTTCAGTCCCACGTGGCGTTTATTAGTAAATTTACTCCCATGGGGTCATTTAATCCCGAGGGATCATAGTATGACCTCATAATTATTGACTCAACAATGGTCTACATGCTACATTTTATCTTACGTTAGAATTACTTATCGCTTCCTTCAAAGGAATGCGTTATCACATTGCAATGAGATATTCTTTCGACGTGTAGGCGTTGTATGCCACCAAAGCTTTATATAATTATGCGCTCTTTCTTTTAATCATGCAACCACTGTTATCATTTGTAATGGGATACATTAATAGACAATTTTATAAATTACATAATTACAAAGTATTTTTACATACACTGTTATCTTTTGCAATGTGGTTTTTAACAGCCACTTCAATTTGTACCTGTTTATTTCAATTTTTTTTTCGGCTATTTTTTTGTCAGTTGTTATTAGGATTACATAAAATAGTATACACTACTCGTGACAAAAGCGCCATTAAATCTCTGGTGCTAATTGGGATCCCTTGGTAAAGGGGGAAGCTTCCGCTTTCCCCACTACCGCAGGATCCCAATTCGCACGCGAGATTAAATGGCTTCCTTTTGCCACTTGGTGTGTAATATACATTTATAGTTCCAAATGCTTGTTTTTCGAGATATTTTAAAAATACTATCACTGTAAAACTTGACAGATAAAAATTAACGTTTTCTAAGAACTGTAGTTTTTTTTCCTGTTTTCTCTCTAGAGAGAGAGTATATTCATGCAATTCGATACAATCTGAACAATAAAAAAAAACTTATCAATAATTGATTAAACTAAAATGGTGGTGATGAATGTTGGTGAAATTAATGTTGATGAATTAAATATGATAATTAATAACTGGATAACTATTAAATTATAACTAGAAAGACAAACGAGCATTACAACGGCAGCGGGTAAAAGACAAAAATTAAAATTTAAAATGAATTTGAAGTTGAGTTTGAATTTCAATTTAAATTTAAATTTAAATTTGAACTGGGTTTCGTTAGTTTAACAGTTTTTTTTTAATTTATGTAGCGTGAGTGGGGCATAAATCCATTTTAGACAGACTAAGGGGGGCTGTTAAATTGTGTGTTGATAATTGATTTACAGGAAGTTATAAAAATTTGGGTGATGAATTTATTTGATATTATTTCAGAAATTGTAAAAGGTGAAATATTTAAAAAGGAACAATGTGAAGTGTTGTAGGTATGGCGTTGTTGGACGTATTTCGGGCTAGAACTGTAGTTTAAGGCGATTTGAAGTTTTGAGGTATCACAAAAGGATGATGCAATTTAGAATTTCAGTGATATATTTTAGCCCAGCAGACTGGTATAGTGGAAAACATAAGCGATTACGAATAATTGTTGTGGGTTGGAATTCCACATCCGCCTGTTGAGTGAGGGTAATGACCATAACCTGTTAAAAACTCTTGATTAAATAATAATAATAATGATAAGTATTATATTAAATGTTATAAATTTAGATGGGTGGGTAAATTTAACAGGAAACTTTAATAATAAATAGTCTTATTTCCTTTTTCGGAAATCGATTAATTATAAAGCTTTTTATGCAATGGAGGATTAAATTAAATAAAATATAAGGTATAAATATAATGTGACTACACAAGTACCTACCACAAGAAAATAGTACATGACACATACTAAATTAAAGAAAATTAAAGAATTTGATTGTGTAAATGACCAACAATTTTATAATTAAATCCTATACCAACTGGTAACAAGTGTTTTTGTCATACAATATCTTCATCGACCACTACACAGTCATTGAGAAGTAAAAATTTAATAATAGTTTTCTTCACAAAATAATACTTTACAACATGAACAAAAATTAACCTCTATAAGTAAGGTATAAGTAACTTGACTGGGAGTTTATTAATTATTTTTTTTAATTATTAATTTGCAAATCATAAGTATATAACGCATAAGAATATTGATTGAAGCAGACAATCCGATGATGTAATAATAAATTATTAATTCTTATATTACTATACTACTAAATAGATACTATTTTGTACAAATTGTTGTATGTGTATGGCAAACAATACGTATCAACCAATGGCGTTCGCTCTATGTCATTAATTTGAGCAAATGATCGAAAATTTCAATTAACGCTGGATATCCAATCAAAATTTGTTTATGTATGTTATGTTGCTATGTATTATTCAAACTTCGAGTCGTCTAGATTAATTTTATTACAGTTTTAATAAATTCACTTTTTCAATAGCCACGCAAAATATAATAACTAGTGAAACTATGTGCTATGAAAATTGAGGATGAATAAGCTCTCCTGCTTATTGTTATTACTAGCAGAAAATCTTCATTTCTGCTTAGTAGTCATGAGGCACAAGCATAGCGCATATCCTCGCTCAATTATCGGCACAACGCTATGCACTTATTATAATGTTCAAAATGTTGTCAAGTATTTACTAGATTATTAAATTAGTATTGTGATAGGCGGGTATTACTTTTTAGGCTAATAGCTGATAAGTGTTGAAGAAAACAAATATAGCAATTTGAAATGTTACGTAAAATGCTAAAGTTTAAAATGAGATTGTCGAAGAAAAATAATAGGGTCAGTTATGCTCAAATAAATTGGCACTTGTGTCATTAATAAAAATAGTAAGAATTAAGCTCAAAATCCCTAGGCAAATAAGTGCATTTAAAAATTCATCTTTTTTCATATTAATATAACTTTCTCTCATTACTACAATTTGAATTATCTGTCAATGTCATAATGTTGGTTATGTAATAAAAATGTTTATAAAGGACCCTTATTATAAATACCTTTTCATGGAATTACAATGATTTTAATAAATGCAATGTTTAGCAATGTCTACTTCGTAATAATACATTCTCAATGAAGAAGTTAAGCTAATTTTTATGATTAATTACAAATTATGTTTGTGTCGTTCGTTAACCATCTTCGGCTTTTAAATATAATGTTTTGTGCTTTTTAAAATTTTTTAAATTCAAGTCAGAAAAATAAATATTTTTTAAATATTCTTGAATTTTCAGAAAACATGAAAATTTATATAAAGTAAAACCAAGTAACACGAAAAATCCAAATACGAATGGACACATAAAGACGGATGTGGCAGGCATTTATTTTATTACTTTATTGTATACAGGTAACGCAACCCCGCTGAACACGGATTTGGGCTAGAGTTAGCTATCTCTTACTACTCGAAACTAAATTTCTTCTGCTACACACTAAAGAACACAGTTAATATAACAAATTCTCAAAATATGAAGGGTGAATTTATTATCAAAATTTTGAAATAATCGAATTTGAAAAGTACGGAAAAGTAGCGAGAGCATGGTGCAGAACCGGTCGATTGCCACAACTTCGCTCGGCCGGCGCGCATTTTGTTGACGGTACGTGCACTTAGATATACTCTTACACTTAGAAAATTTCGCACCGGCAGATGCAGCTCGACGCTCCTACATGTAACATCGCTTATTTTTTGTTTTTACGCGATTTTTTGGGGGTGAAACGTAATAGTATACTGCCCCATACCGCAACTATACTTTTTAATGCTATTTCGAGGGTCTCTCACATCCCGGTTGCATAGATCCCGGTGTTCTTGATCGGTGGCGCTTCTCGTATGTTTAGCCTAGTAACCAGAGTCAAATCCGCCCTGGAGGGGTGCAGAGCGGCGTCCCGTAAGGGTAGGATTTGACGATGGATTACCCTCCTTTTCGAATGCACACCCCTAAAATTGGAAGGCAAAAAAAATTTAATTTTTTCACTTTTTAGGCAATACACGAGTTCTACTAATCACACCCCCATCTATCCGAATTTCAAAGAAAAATTCAAATCGGACCGAAAAAATTTCACTCCATTTCAAGGGACTGTAACCGGATATATTATGTGCAGACCCCGGGTTCGACCGGCTACATGAATTTACTTTCCCTTCTTTTCAAAAGTCGATATTTTCGTTATTTTGACCATATTCACCCTTTTTTCCTTTAATTAGACAAATATAAGCCTGTTCTTTAGTGTGTAGCTGAAGAAATTTTTTTCAGCTAGTCAGAGTTAGATAACTGCGCCCCGGATTTGTTATAACACGATTTTTTTTCTTGTTTTATTTGGGGGAAAATTGAGAAAAATTATGATTAAAAATTAGGATTGGTAACGTTTACATTTTTCTTGTATAAATATTTGTACATAAATAAAATAACTTTCATTGACTAGATATTTTTGATATCTTTGTAATTTTTAAAATGCCAAAAAGACAAACTGAAAAATCGGTTTATGCCTTTTTTGTTTTTAATAATGTTTATTTTATTAATAAAATGTTTTTTCGAATTTTACAATGTTTTTTTTAAATCCCCCGTTGGAAACAAAATTTCACTTAATTCCACCATGCCCAAAACGTATCCCTCGTGTTGAACGGGGGTAACCTGTACTTTTGTTCCTTTTTTCTGCGAAGGGCTTATTAGATTTTAAATGTGTTATTTCATTACCTAAAAACGAACTTTTGTGAAGCTAGGTTGAAATTAAGATACGACTGATGAAACTAGTAAAGCATTGCTAACTGGATTGTTTTACTTTTAGGCTTCTATACAAAGTATAACAAGAAGCCTTATGATCTGGCTCCGTGTCTGTCCGTCTGTCCGTCTGTCTGCATAATTCAAAATCATACAGAGCGTTTCAAATCGTGTTGGAAATACTCTATGTGTATAGAGGTCTAAGAACTGGGTAGCCAGTGCGCTACTTTTAGGCTTCTATACAAGGTATAGAAAGAAGCCTTATGGTCTGGCTTCGTGTCCGTCCGCATGTTTCAGAGCCAATCATAACGTTGATCAACTGATACGCTGTTATATTGTAAATACTTCGTCTATATAGTATTGCGTTAATCTGTTAATCCGTTGTTTTGATTCGCTAATGCAATTTATAAATACGCAAATGTTCGAAAGAAATTTACTAGGTTAAAGATATTTTCAAAGAGGTCTCCCTATATAAACTATTTGTTAGGCTTCTATACAAAATATAGCAAGAACCCTTATGATCTGGCTCCGTGTCTGTCCGTCTGTCTGTCCGCATAATTCAAATCTAATCAGAACCTTCGAAATTGTGATTGTAACCGCAAAAATTTAATTAGTGCAGATGATCTTATATTACATTATAAAATTATGGCGACCAAAAATAACAACTTTTTTTTCAATGTATACCAAATATAAGTTATATTTTATTTACATAATTTTTCACCTATATAGGAAATTTAAATACGTTGATACGTTGATCTGTTGATCCGTTGATCTGTTGATACGTTGATCCTTTGATCCGTTGATCCTTTGATTCGTTGATCCTTTGATCCGTTGATCCTTTGATCCGTTAAGACGTTGATACCCTAATAAGAAGTTATCTCGAAAAATGTAATTGGTGCAGATTATCGAATTATCTGATGTTACATTATAAATATTATGTCGACCAAAAATAACTAGCAACAACAACTTTTCACACCAGAAAGGTAACTGTATAGAAGCCTAGGAACTGCCGCTAAAGCGAGTTCCACCTTGTTTTACTTTATATAGCTTACGTAACTATGTATACTATCTATTAACTATATTTTACAATAAACCTTTTTTACATGTTCTGCTTGTTTTCCATAGAGTAACTAAAATTAAAGGCACTGGAATTTTAATGAACCTACACAAAAATGTGAATTTCGGAAATTCTTGTTTGCAATCGTTTGGATGACGGTATTTCTTAAGTTCAATACCTACATATCTACAACTTATTAGTATTATGCACTATGTCGGCAGTTCCACCTTTTTTAAATTGACCAATGAACGTCAACTACCGGCTCTCAACATAGTAACCGGTACCGGCTACCTACACATTGCCTTAAATAAAACGGTTGACATAAAAGATGTTAACAATGAAGAAATATTTTAAATAAATGAACTGATCATTCAACTGTTTACCTCAAAATTATACTCGTTGAATTTAATTAAAATACGTGAGTCAATTATATTTATTGTTTCAATGTGCAATACGAGTTACAAGTTGTATCATCCTAATTTTACATGTTTATCTATTATTAATGTACTATGTTGGTAACGTGTGACTTTTATTGGGCTTTACCAAAAAGCCATGCAAATATTTTTGTTATATTTTAAATAAAGCTAAACGACGTCCTAAATTATATGCAGGATGTCTTTTCTTGATCAGAAATTCGTGGCGTAAGTAGGTGCCAATTTATTTGAGTGCGACTTTAAAGTGTGAATCAAAATGAGCGCCGTTTAACAGCGTCAAATATCAAATTTAAGTTGAAATGCTTGTAAATACTTTGTATTTTTACTTTTTACTTGTACGCCATTTACCTTTGACCAACTTCTAACATAGTGCAACGTTCAACATCGTACATTGTGTGCACAATAACCTATTTACATGCATTTCAACTTAAATTTGACATTTGTGTTGTTTTCGAGCTGTGATGTCATCGTAAATTGTTTAAATGACGACTTTTATTTTTCTTTAGGAATTTAGAAAGAGCACAATTTTCCGAGTATGAAAATGAAAACTAATCATTGACCTTATAGAAAAAAGTTTTCAAGGTAATCAGTCCCAAAGTTACAAAAAAGCATTTATATTAATCAATTACTTCAACAAATCTAATGAAAACAATACTAAATTATTAAAGTTTAAGAAAATTATCAAATTAAATGTTTGAAATGACGGGTCATTTCTTGGCAATATCTTATCCGCCTCTGAAAAAGTAGTAAAAGTAAGTTCTGTAAAAGTAGTTCTTGAACCAGAACCTCTTTATACTGATGCCACTCCTCAATTTCAAACACTTTATAACGGAGCTCTGAACTATCGCGCTGTTTGCGATCCACTTGACGAGTGGATAAATGGGGATTTTCTTAAAGATCAAGTAAAATATTTAGCTGAACATCTTCTTGAACTGGTGGACGATCTGATCTAGAGATCGACACAAGAAAACATTTTGCCCTATTTTGCTAACTGTGACAGTCGTAATTGGTTCCTCTTAGTACGTTTATTATTATTGAATAAATTGCAAACTTCTAATGGCTTGCAAACTTGTCGAGTATAAAAACGAAAAATGGCACAAAAATTGCATTGGACCACAGTTGAACTCGAAATATAATTTTTTAGAACTTTTGCAATATATGTAACTAAAAACTCGTGTGGAATTTTAAAAATATTTATTATATATGTATGGGAAAACTAAATTGCCTGTCATATTGGCACAGAAACCTTTTTGTTATAACAGATGGGAAAAACCTTGCAAACGGTGCGAATAGATCTCATAGGTGATTCGCATTGACATGCTGATAAGTTAATAAATATGACGAAAAAAGTGTGTTCCAAAACTGAAATAATATCGCTCAATCTATGCTCTATTCTCTATAAGTTAGTACTTAAATAATTACTAGTGTCACTCAAATTTCAAATTTTACTAGTTTGGACTGTGCTTGTGACTTTGGATTATACGAGTACTTATGTGAAATTACGGTATTTCACATTTTTTCACAATTTTTCAAAACACTTTTTTTATAGGATTAAAAATATACACGAAGAGTTTATAAATTTTAAATTTATATCTTCAGTCTTGACCTGGAATCTTATTGTTCTTTGATCTTGAGGTATGATATTGGTTGCAGATTAATAGAAAGTCTTCATGGACTAAAATATAATTATATACTTGGTAATTCCCGAATGTGTAAAGTGGTTCCGGTGTTTTACATCTATGTGTTGAAATGTCTACTCACTTTCTTCTAAGTGAAGTTAATGGATTATTATTATTTGTTGGATGTGTTTCAATCGAAAATTTATTAATACGATCTTTTATAATTTTGTTAGGCAATGATTCGTGAGACGGTAATAGCGTAATTCTTCAATCAACACTTTAATCTGACTATCTCCCTTCGGAAGGCAATTGCAAACCACCCAGGTGCAATCTGCTAGTCAAACCTCAAATGGAGCGCAGATAATTTAGTCAAATTTCAGATACTTTATTTTGAATTTTTAAAAACGATTTTGTATTTCTTAAAATTGATTTAATTAAAACAAACATTAAATTTAACAGAATGAACTATCAGCATAACGCTTTAATAGTTAATCAAATATTTATAATACTAATAAAATAATAATGCAACTACCTCCTTATAAGATTATATATTTGCAAATATGCATTTTAGGTAATATTTCCTTTTGGTATTTTTATCAAGAAAGACGTGTTTTGTTTAACACATCATGTAATTCAAAGTTGTGTGAAATGCAGAATTGTCGGTTACATGTCGTTACAATGACTTCATCTTTTCTATGAAGTTTTATATAATATTAATTATGGATTTACGAGGAAACATAACTTATTATACTTCCCGTGGTTCGGAACCCACGGTAAACGGTATACCTTCGTAAACTAACGTTGGAACCGGTTGGAACCAAATAAATTGGCACCTGCGCTACGAATTTTTGATTAAGAAGAAAAATCTTGCATGTAATTTAAGGCGACGTTTAGCTTTCTTTAAAACAGAACAAAAATATTTGCATGTCTTTTTGGTAAATCCCAATTAAAGTCGTACGTTACGAACATCGTACATTAATAATAGATAACTTGAATCAGGATTTATATGAGGTAAAAATTAGTCGATATATGCGGTAATATTGCTGAAATGTGCATAATATGCGGTTCAATAAAAACAAATAAATATACCGCAAGATCGATATTTTTAATACATACCCATTGCTGTGATTCAAGCTACCAGGCCAACACAAAACATAAAATTTCTAACTCAATTCAATTTAACATTAAAAGTTTGACCTACTTAAAAATCACACAGATTCAAAAGATAAACTATTTGCACTATTTTTCAATATCATGAGGATATAAAGATCTCTAAAGATTGGAACACTTGATATAAAGCTGTAAGATTAATTCATTAAGGTTATTGCCACATCAAAATTTGATAAAAAGAGATATTTAGATCAAAAACGCTCGAAAACGACGGATGTGTGACTCCACAAAATTAAAGTTTTCCTCGAATGATCAAAATGGACGGACATGTGGTTCCGTAAAATTATCAGTCTTCTTTTAACGCTTGAAAACACAAGACGTGTGTGGTTCTCAAATGAACAACCCAAAATAAAATCATCCAGATGGTCAACGATGCCGAATATTTGTTAAAACTTAGATTACGTGTAATATCTAAAATGGCGAACTATTAGTTGAAACATCTCAATACCAACAACGTGTTAAATTACGACTCACCTTTCGTATATCCTGGAAGCGAATATCTACAAACAACTCACTAGTACTCTGAAAATTTGGAACAACTGATCAACAAGTGTCAATCGTTTAATCAACGTCGTACAACCACTTAAAACAGGAGCGAATTCACATCAACATTCACAGATACGACGCAGTTGAGTTCGACGCGACGAAGTGAACGTGCATCGAAATAGTGTTTAGTGCGCACGCCTTCTTAAACAGGCAGGATATTTGAATCAGGTATAAGAAAAACTTATTATTTATGTTACACTCAATACCCGATTTCGGGCAATGCCCGAAAAAAATGGGCAAAACTAGTTTTGAGCAACGAAGATTTCCCAAACCCGAAATTTTACTTTTAAACGGCTATTGAGCGTTACAAAATAAGCAGAACTAGTTTTGCGCATTTTGAATTGTACAAAACTAGTTTTGTAGGTTTGTGAATGACCAGCACTAGTTCTGCTTTTTTCATTTAATCAGCATCCGAAAAAAATAAATAACATAAACATAAAGGGGGTGAAACGTAATAGTTTACTGCCCCATACCGCAACTATACTTTTTAATGCTATTTCAAGGGTCTCTAAGCTCCCGGTTTTTTAGATCCCGGTTTTCTTGATCGTAGGCGCTTCTCGTATGTTTAGCCTAGTAACCAGAGTCAAAACCGCCCTGGAGGGGTGCAACGCGGAGCGGAGCGGCGCCCCGTAAGGGTAGGTTTTGACGATGGATTACCCTCCTTATCGAATGCACACCCCAAAAATCGATGAAAAAAAATTTAATTTTTTCACTTTTTCGGCAATACACGGGTCGATTTTTGGGGTGTACATTCGATAAGGAGGGTAATCCATCGTCAAAACCTACCCTTACGGGGCGCCGCTCCGCTCCGCGTTGCACCCCTCCAGAGCGGTTTTGACTCTGGTTACTAGGCTAAACATACGAGAAGCGCCTACGATCAAGAAAACCGGGATCTAACGAACCGGGAGCTTAGAGACCCTTGAAATAGCATTAAAAAGTATAGTTGCGGTAAGGGGCAGTAAACTATTACGTTTCACCCGCTTTATGTTTATGTTATTTATAGCAGAACTAGTGCTGGTCATTCAGAAACCTACAAAACTAGTTTTGTACAATTCAAAATGCGCAAAACTAGTTCTGCTTATTTTGTAACGCTCAATATCCGTTTAAAAGTAAAATTTCGGGTTTGGGAAATCTTCGATGCTCAAAACTAGTTTTGCGCATTTTTTTCGGGCATTGCCCGAAATCGGGTATTGAGTGTAACATTTATATTAAATTTGGCCCTCAGCATATCAAAATAGGACGTGACTAACTAATAGCACCATCCTCATCAAAAATTTCAACAAACATTTTTCTATTATTTATTTTTCGACTTATAAAATTTTACTTAAAAACATTTAAACCCGTTAATGGACAGCGGAGGTTTTGAATTTAATTCAAACCAACAAGAGGAAGAAAGAAGTTAGGATCTACGCATTTCGATTTTATTTGATATTTCATGATTGTAATTTTCCACAGATGAAAATTTATCTGTGTTTGTTAACTAATTTAAAAATTATTGCGCAAGCGAATTAATTATTTTGGTCAATATAAAACTATTTATGATTTAAAAAGCATCTTTTATTAATTCAATTACAACAGCTAAGCATTTCAAATTTTAAGATAATCAAAGACAAAGGTGAATTAGTTTATCTCCAAAGAATCATTTTGTCTACAATTTTCAATTTACGAAGAGATTTTATCTAAACTCCGAAAAGCATCCCAAAATATCAAGTGAATCTACAATACCTTGAGCGAATCTCAACCGCTGAGCTATACAAGAGGGACAAGGATCGTGAGCTTCTGGACAAAAATTGCACCCTTGAACAATACAATTTTCTATTTAAAAATTTATTCACTTTCAAACGCGAACCCGAGGTGTGCAACTTTTTGACAGAAACTACACAGCACCATGTATGCAGTATATAATAATTAATTTAAGATTCCGCAGGAATATAATTTATTGAAATTAATGTCGCCAAACTTTCTGGATCGGGCGGGCCAAGATTAGTTTCGTAGTTACCAAGAAGTGGTAATATTTTTCAGAACCAAATAAATAAATGTATACATCGGTTGTAGCAACATTCTACGTCTAACGGAGAAATAAGTAAATAAGGGACAATAAAAATTTTAATTTATTGATTTAATAGATTTCAGACGTACTTATGACTTTTTTTAAATTTAACATGTGGCAACTCAAAGAACGGGTCCAGAAAATGTGTAGTCATAAATAAATGTATCTGACAAGGACGGATTTTGTTCATATTATTTATTTACCATTGAGTTTATTTCAAAAAACGTGCATCTACTGCATGTGTATAATTAACAATAATTATGCCAAATATTGACTATATCGATGGTACACAAGAAAAGTGACACAAGTCAAAAAAGGTAATTTTTCAGGAGAGCCATTTCAAGATTTATTATTTTTAAGAAATTCGATTTAGATATAAATATCGCACTTTTGTTGTGTTTTCTTAAATCAGTATTTATATTCGTATATCAGCATCACATCTATATAATTATCGTTCTATATTAGACACGCCACTATCCTCCCAAATAGAATAATCAACCCCATTTTGAGTTGTGACACTTTTCATGATCAATGTTGTTGATTTACCTACAATAAATTTTGAAAGTGTCACAACTCTAAAGTGAATAAGATGGGTTTTCTCAACACGAAGTTTGTTTCTCAGAAATAGTGACGCAATTCTAAAAGTGACATTTTTATAACACAAATTTACAGTTTGCAAATGAAGAAAACTGGCATAACTACTAATATGTCACTACAAAGATAAAATATAGAGTTTTTGTAGACTTACCTTGACATCAACAACGACACAACTCGAAATATGACACTCTTCTAGATTACAGATATATGAAATTTAGGTTTATGCAAAATAACAAAACGCCATCCAGCGATTGTTTTAAAAGATTCAGTTGTGACGTTTTTCCTCATAAATCATCATCACTTGAAGACTTTTTTCCACATATTAACTCAAAATTGACCATTTTTGACTTGTGTCACTTTTCTTGTGTACCATCGATATATTTATGCGATTATAAGAGCAGCACCGCAGAACAATGCAAATGCCCGTGATCAGTAGATCAGGAGAGTCCAGCAAGGTTGCTCGCGGTTTGCACTTGGATGGGTGATGGTGATGTTTATGATGAAAAGATGTTTATAATAAGAGTCCCTTTTATAAACATTTTTATTACATAACCCAACAATATGACATTAACAGATAATTTAAATTGTAGTAAAGCGTGAAAATTATATTAAAAGGGAGTAGCATGTAAAATGACACCCGAATTTAAAAAATTTATAACTATAGTAAAAATTTAAAAAATTATTTCCGGAATATTCAAGTTTAACCCCCCCAAAAAATACAGCTTTTTAAGGGGTAAAGAAACAGGGGCTCCTGTTAACTGTTGGTGCCCATTTGCCACGACCACCCTGCTTTAATATAAATATAGCACTTGGTGTTTTTCCACCACAGTCGAGCTTCACTAGACTGCCCAATCATGACATCCAATACATCCCAATTCCCACCCAGCCTCTCCTCGTCCACCCCCCTTCTTTACTTTTATTTTTATCCTCTTTCTTTAAAAATTCCAAACTACAAGTTAGATACGACCGGTTACAATCCTTACCTGAGTCTCACGACCATTTTTAATAACCAACGAGCGGTATATCCCTGAGTTGGAGGAGACGAAACGGGACTTTGCCACGTACATGCTCCGCTTCACGAACCATGCTTGCGTGCTGTTCCACCACAGTGTATCAATAGGAGTGTCAGAGAAGTTGAACAGTAAGGACGTGTAGTACCATTACTTTGTGATTGAGGTTAGACAACGGTATTATCCCTTCTAAAAGTTCAACTTTACCACCCTACGATGACGATAACAGACAAACAAAGTTGCGATGAATGGATAAAAAACGGGACGAGCTTCTAAAGGAATTACTCGAACTGGACAGCAACGCGATGAGCGACATGGAATCAAACGACACCGATTTCGATTACGAGAAAGAAGTTGAGGACCAGGCAAAAATCCAAGCGACCCGAAAGGAGAGAAAACGCCAGAGGGACAAAAGGAGGAAGGCCAGGAGGAAAGAAGAGAAAAAAAAGGAAAAAACCAGCGACGACGGCACAGAGAGAGCAGGAAAGAGGCCGAAAAGGGAGGCATCCGACCCCCCAACTCCACCCACACCCGCTACCCGCCCTGAGCAAAATGCGCAGGTGAAGACACCAATGACGGCCCAAAGCGACACCGAGATCGCGATGGAAGGGTTCGAGGAGGAAGACAAGAACGCCCCAGGCTCCTAGCCTTCAAACCAAGAACAGGACCACCGTTTTCGGGTTGAGGCCAAGCCGAAACAGGACCCCATCGCCATGGAGTCAAGGGACTAACAGAAGAGGATCTGAATCCCGCCCATCGTGCTTATGGATTACCGCCAGTTGGCCGTCCATAAGTAAGGAGATGGAAAGGCTGAAAATCCGACACACGGTGGCAAAATCGGACGGAGGACTAACAATCACCCCGGAAACGATCGCAGACCACGAAGCGACCATCAACCTGCTAGATGACACGCTTATCCCGGAACAAAGAGGTTACTACTTCTACCGTTTCAAAGAAGACAAGCCGCTCAGGTCAGTAATTCGTGGAATACCCAAGGATATTGACGCAAAAAGATTAAAAATGAACTCATCGTGGAGGGGGTACCAATAGTTATTTATTTGTTTTTAGTTTTTTTTTAATTTAAAATATACGTAAAGTGAACGATGAACTTCTAAGGTGTAATTTTTCTAAGTGTTAGACTATATGAAAACACTCGGACTGTCAACAGAATGCGTGACGTAATCCGCCGCAAATCGACTGCGAGCTTCTGATTGGTTGAGCTCTCGAAAATTAACAATTCTCAATCAACTTCAAAGGTTGTTTTTGAGGGTTAAATCTGAATATTCCAAAATTTCTTTTTATATTCCTACTAAGCAAATCTTCAGCTTTCCGAATATCTGTGGGGAATTTTTAAAATCCGGATGTCATGTAAGTGCTCTTCCCATTTGTACGAATGGCGCAGGTGCCAAGTTATTTGAGCCTAACTGTTAGGTCTATCTTCCAAATAATAATAGTGGGATGTTTTCAAGACATATTTAGGCAAAACGGCAAAAATAAATTTATTATGATAATTTAAACATTTCAAGCTACGTATACCAAAAAATCTGAAAAAAATTTATTACTTTATAAAAAACAACCTGTCATAACTTTTTAGCGATATTACGTAACTCTCTCAAACTACATGAATAGGTACTAGCCTACATTAATACTTGTTCATGTATATTTTTTGCTGATTTCATTTCAAACCTTTTTCATTATTAATATAATTTTTTATCCAGTGGAGTATCGATACACAAAAATTTGTGTTATTATTTTAAGAAAATTTAATTAAGATGTCCCTTGCATGTGACATGATCAAATATTTCTTTAGCGCAACTCATGTGTCGGTACCCCATTTAAACCCTATTTTTAAACCCTGCACCTACATACAATTATAATAATACTATTAGGTAGGTACTTACCACTAAAAAATAATATAATTTTCAAAATTTCAGTATACAATGCAAGTACATAATATCACGAACAATTTCAACTAGCTTTTAGATTGTATGATTTCAAAATGTTTTTCAGCTCACCTACATTCAAGTCACAAGTTTCTAATTAAAACTTTAACATTGAATAAAACATACAAACCGTATTTAATTTATTTACACGAGCTATGAAAGTCTATAGATAAGTTGTTAAGTAAATACTTACACAGTTTTTAACACCCAAATTATCGCACATAAATTTTGTCGTGAAGCTTATAAGCATAGTATTTTCTACATCACATTAACAAAATTTAATTCTTTTAATTATTATGAATAGAATATCAATATAGTATAAATCTTCGAACTTAAGTGTTACGTCATCACATACTAATTTTACGTTAATGTTACGTCATCACGTTTAACTGATGGACATTCATTGACTAGATTACGATCTTCAATTCATACGAACCACAGAAGTAATATAATATTACGATAATACATATGAACATGATGATATGATGACGTAACATCCAAGTTCAAAGATTTACATTATATCCATAATATATTATAAATAAATAATTGGTTTTGATAGTTAGTTCTGCAATGAAATTGTTAGCTTCCTGAATGGTTCGGATTCTTACAAGTGTACCTAAATTCCAATACTTCTAAATTCAAAAATAAAAGCAATTGTAGCGGTCCTAGAATTAGTCACGAGATATAGAAGTTTCCCGCTACATATATTTATGTACTTATCACTTTGACAGCGCAGTTGTTTAAGCGCGCGTATTCACAGTCTGTACGACAAAGTTCGAATTCAAGTTGAGGAACATATTTTTCAGCATACCATCTTGCTAAACAATCTTTAAAGAAATTAATATGATCTATTTATATATTTGACTCTATGTACCTATAATAAAATTGCATAAATAAAGAAATAATCAATTTCAAATTGATAAATAAGTTTTGCTCGGAAGGGAATGGACACCACAACAATAGATATTATAGTTAAGCAAAATATCATTATAATCAAATGTTAGAAAATTGTAAATAAAATCGAAAGGAAATGGCATTTTAGATAATAAAATTCGAAATTACCACAAACATTATATTTAAAAAGATATATTTTTTTAATTGGAAATTAATATTCTCATTTCTAGTAATTGTAATTTAGTTTACAAATTAACCGTAACTCCGCTACTCAACATTAAATTTTATTTTCAAGAACAAATGATATCAAGTGTGACCATACTATTTCAAATTATGTAATAATGATTATCATATTTATAAAGCGGAAATATACTAAACGTAATCGCTGATTTAAAAAATCCGAGGTAGTATACGAGTAGCAATGAAAAATAAAAAGAACAAAATAAAACTTAAAACATTTGAATGAGTCAAGACTATCAAAACAACATTTCGGTAAAATAATAAATTGAACATTGAGATTTACTTGATGGAATAACAACTACCTACCTACTTAAATAATTATATAATTTAATTATATAATTTTAATACTACGTCCATTATACTATAAATTATTAATTTTTAAAATTAATATTAAATTAAAATTTAAAAATTAACAAGTTAATTCAACAATAAAAAATCAAATTATTCTCATGAGCTGTCATCAATGGGTTATTTTGCTATCATTGTCTTATTAATTTTTTATCGTCAACCTAATACAGTAACATTAAATGAATTGATTTTATTACTTGTTGAAATTATAATAAAGTTTATTCTTTTAAGTAAATATAGTAAATAAACCAAGGTAATGAAAACTTACTAGAAAATTAAAATTAAAAATTTGAGTCAAACGAATATTTATATCCCGGGGGCTATTTTCTTATGTTGCATTGAATCCCATTGTTTTCGTTAACTCCAAAGTAAAGATAATATAAGCTAATTTAACTATGTATTTTAAATGCGATTTACTTGCAGCCTTAAGATTAATTTTTCAGAAATGGGCGATGGGGCTTAACTTAAATTTTATTTAAAATCACCGCTAATAACAAATGAGATAGTGCTAAAATATTATCAATAATTGATAAATAAAAGAATTTATAGGTTAAAGACTGATTTTTGTTACAAAATCGCTATATTATTTATCGCTTCTGCAAGTTTCATTTTTTTTAAAAGTACCACTCAAATTTTCTGAAACATTCATTTTAAAACTAAAATATTGTTGAAAATTGTTTATTAAATTATCTGTGTTTTATATAAAGGTAAATTAATTTCAGAGGCTTGCTAAAATAACTGCTATGTATATGCAGACTATTCCATACTAAAAAAATGTATTAAGTACTACTCATAATAATTAAAATTTATGGGTTGATAAAAGCACCATAAAATATTAACCTGCTGATATAAGTATTTTATTATCCCTTTACCCATTGCTTGCTTCAAATTGTTATTACATTTTTTTTCAGTATAGATTTTACGGGGCGCGTCCAGAAAGTAAGAATTGGTGGGTAGATGAAATGTGGCAATTGCACCATTATCTTTTTGTAATCGCGATCATATTTACTATAGGGGCATTATTTGTCGTATTGTGAATTATAAATTACTACATACTACTAATAAAACCACAACATACTCTCGTTACAACAGCTAAGAAATACAACATGATTGTGGCTACGGAAAAGACCAAGTCTTTAACAATAGCAAAAAATCTACTGCCCTATAAATTGGAGATTGAAGAGAAAATGATAGAATAGGTAATTAACTTTAAATACCTTGGAGTGTGCATAACAAAAGTGGTAAGAATATATTAATGGAAGTGACACATCAATCGCAAAATGGAGCGAGAGTGTCAGGATGCCTTAGAGATATAGTATGGAAAACCAAGTATATGCTAACCGAGAATAAACTAAGGATTTATAAAACTTTAGTCAGACCAGTATTGACTTATGGAGCAGAAACACGCGCTGATACGAGTAGAAACAGAAAGCTCCTGCGAACAAACGAAATGTCCACGTTGAGAATGATGCTCGGTAAGACTGCTCGGATAGACCGAGTAAGAAATGTCGAAATAAGAGAGAAATGATGCAGTGGATGTCATTAAGTTTGTCAAAAGAAGAAGAAAACAGTGGAACGATCACGTCGACAGAGCCGCTAGTGACCGTCTAATAAAAGTGGCAAGAGACCTCCGAGAAAACAACAGCCGGGTAGACCTTCCAAAAGATAGATGTTCAGTTGGGCCTAATCATAGATAGACACTCCATGAAACAAAACATTAGGATAGAGGGAAGGCGTAAAAAGCAGGTGTGAAACCTATATAAAATAAAAAGAAGTGAATATTGTAACACAAGTTTCTGTATTCCTTCAACGAAACAGCCATCAAGCCGTTCAGCCACTTCTGTACAACGTATTTTTATCACTTGATCGTTCCTGTTAACATGTAATCAAGGGTGCATTGCCCAACAGTCCAGTAGGCCAGTACAACAACGGGACCGATCTTACATATTTATTGTATTGAAGATTCAAGATAGGACGTGTGCTAACAATTATGAAAGCATGTACAAGATAAACGTAGACTTGTACGAGGGGTCGTTTTTATATTCCCGGACTGGGCTATTTTGAAATTTGATGCAATTTTTCATTATGCTGTTTTTTAATCACATATGCCTTGGTAACCTGTGTGGCAATTTACAAAACAATTGCATCATTATTAATTTTATTATCTGTCAGTTTGTGTCGTCGCGCGTTGTATATGTATCGAAATGAATAAAATCGAGACCTGTGAACAATTCTTGGCGCGCTGTGGAGATGAACCAGATTTAATTATCAATCGATTTGTCACTGGAGATGAAACCTGGGTTCATCATTATGATCCTGAATCGAAACAAGAGTCGATGCAGTGGCATGTTAAGGGTTCCAGCCATCCCATGAAGTTTAAAGTCACCCCTTCTGCAGGAAAAATAATGGCAACAATTTTTTGGGACTCTCAGGGAATTTTGCTGATTGATTATATGAATAAGGGTAGTACGGTAACGGGAGAGTATTATGCAAACCTGATGCATCGCCTTAGAGATGCTATTAAAGTGCTATTAAAAGACGCAAGGTGTCTTGTTGCTCCACGACAAAGCACAAGTGCACAAGTCCAGACTTTCAAAAGCTCCTGTAGCTGATTGTGGCTTCGAAGAAATTGAATATGCGCCTTATAGTCCAGATCTAGCACCCAGTGACTATTTTTTGTTCCCGAATCTCAAAAAAATACTAAGGGGGACAAAATTTAGGGACAATGACGAACTTATAGCAGCTGTTGAGGGCCATTTTGCGGAAAAACCAAATGAATATTTTTATACTGGATTAAAGATGTTATTGAAACGGTGTTATACCTGTATTCAAAAGCAGGGGAACTATATTGAAAAATAAAATTTTGTTGTTGCTCTAGTCTTTTGTTTTCATGCCTAGTCCGGGAATATAAAAACGACCCCTTGTATAATGTGAATGCTGTAATGTAAATCCCAACATAAAATTGCAGGGTGCCTATTTATACGCTTTATATTATGGTTTTTGCAGCGACTATTAAATGAACTTTGCAGAAAAGTGAATATATCAAATGGACCGGCAGTGATTGAGCCGGTTGTCGAAAGCCTAGTAAAAAAAATCCCATTTCGTCCTTGAGTGTAATGAAGGAGAGAAATGTGAGGAAATGGTGTAGGAAAATATTTAAGAAAGGTAGGATCTACTATATGCATAGCGAGGAACAAAATGGCACCCTTCTTTGGCGATGGATGATTTGGATGAAAAATTTTAGAGTAGCATCCATACAGTCTCCCACCTTGCTGCTGTCAATTGTCACATATTTCTTTACCTTAAGAAATTTTTAGACGGCAAAAGTATAGGGAATGGTCAGAAAATAAAACATATCGTGCATGAGCACAGCTTAGAGGTGAATTTCTCGACGAAGAAATACAGAAACTGATATCGCAGTACGACAAATGCTCCAATAAATATTGAGACTGGAGAAAAATAGTGTAGGGAATATAGATTAGATTAGACAATAGTAGATTACACACCAAGTGGCAAAAGGAGGCCATTTAATCTCGCGTACGAATTGGGATTCTGCGGTAGCGGGGGAAGCGATAGCTTCCCCTTCTTCCAAGGGATCCCAATTAGCACCAGAAATTAAATGGCGCTTTTGTCACGAGTTGTGTATACTATTTTATGCAATCCTAATATGAGCCGACAAAAAAATAGCCGAAAAGAAAAATTAGAATAAACAGGTACAAATTAAGAGTATATAAATTGAAGTGGATATCAAAAATTGCATTGCAAAATATAATAGTGTATGCAATAATACTTTATAATTGTACAATTTATAAAATTGTCTATTAATGTATCCCATTGCAAATAATAACAGTGGTTGCATGATTAAAAGAAATAGCTCATATATAAAGCTTTGGCGGAAAACAACGCCTACACGTCTAAAGAATATCTCATTGCAATGTGATAACGCATTCCCTTGAAGGAAGCGATAAACAATTCTAACGTAAGATAAAATATAGTACGTAGACTTTTGTTGGGTCAATAATTATGAGGTCATATTATGATCCCTTGGGATTAAATAACACCATGGGAGTAAATTCACTAATAAACGCCACGTGGAACTGCAGAATGTCGTTACGAACTGCAAAAGTGGTCACAAATCCTTGATAAACGCGCTAGGATTGCATAAAACTATTTTTTGTACACTTTTCTATACCTATCCGGTTCTTACTTTATGGATATGCCTCGTATATTCAATATAATCATTCATTTTCTAGAGTAATAAAAAAAACGATTTTAACTACTAGTCCTTTCAGCAGTTTATTTACCGACATGTTCAATGCCAAACAAAACTCAAGTATAATAATTAGTTACCTAAGTACCAGGTAATCCAAAAATAGTGAAAATAACTCATGAGTAAAAAACATAAATTGTCATTATCAAAAAGCCAACAGTACAAGCATATTAAATTACTAAAAATTTCAAGAACTAATGAAGTAGAGCAGTTTATTGGAAAATTAATATTCTTATCAATTTTTTTAAATTCCAATAAACATTCCGAATATTAGGCGCAAGCCTAAAAAATTATTCTACATAATGTTGTTATAGAACTACTTACTCTATTAATTTAAATGAATTGATTTACTTAAATTTTTTCCATTAATTAATATACAATAATTAATATCAAATAACAACTTACCATTGAAGTTGTATCCAAGTTTATTGTGTGTCAAGGATAATAATAGTCCTTACTAGATCAACTTGACGTAAATAGCAGAAAATAATTATGGTGATATCGAATACTAATAAATTAGTGGTTCGAATTTTGATGCCCTAAATATTTTTATAAACGGCGATATACTACATAACATATTAGGTATTATGTAACTACTTTAAAATGCAGCTGCCAAAAACGTCCCAACATTACAAAAGAAATTCTTCAAAAAATGTGGTATATTAATGATTTTTTTTTGAATTGCATGCATACATACATAAATAATAATGAATTGCGGTTTAAACAATTTTGATGCATCATAATCCCAGGTATGGTGTTGGTTATTATACAAAAAATGTTAAAGTTGGGACCAAATAAATTGAGACTTGCGTCATTACTTAAAACAGTACGAATTAATATTAAAATCGCTAGTCAAATGAGTGCATTTTAAGATGCATCTGCCCTTTTCATTTTAATATAGCTTTCTTTCTCTTTCCTGTAATAATTTAAATTATCTTTCTGTCAATGTCATATAACTAAAGTTGGGTTATGTAATAAATATGTTTCCCATAAACACCTTTTCATAGAATTGCAATTTACTGATTATAAATAAAACTTGAATTTTAGGGTTTTCTTTGAAAATGCTTAAATTTTTAATAAAAGCAAGATTCCGGAATTACCAAATTTGAAATAATTGTATTATTTTTAAAGAAATATTTTTGAAAAACTGTTTAAATTTTTTCCATGAATTCGTCGTCAAAATAAACGGGTTAATAAATACCTAAAACGTACAGAGGAACTGCTCATTTTTATTCATCGGAGTCGTTGTCACTACCAGTATCGGAGTCATTGGTTAATTGTATGACGAGTTCTTCTACGGTGACATCTAAAAGTTTTTCCCGTTCATACCAATTTGTTATCACATTTTCGGTGTGACGAATGCAATTTTTCCAAATTTCAGATGTACAATTATCCAATGCTTCATTCCACATCGAAATTACTTTTTCATCCCCATAACCATCTCTTCCGATATGCTTATTGTACTAATAAGTTTTACAATTCGCCCATATAAGTTCAATCGCATTAAACTCGCAGTGGTAGGGGGGTAAGCGTAAAACTTCATGGCCATGGTTTCGTAACAGCTCATCCACTTCATACCGTTTATCTTTTCTGTTCAATTTTGCCAATTCTAACAAATCTACTTTAAACAATCGTTCACTAAAACAAATGTTGTTTGCAGACAACCAAGCTGCAATATCTGCTTTCTTCCACGCCGACGTAGGCTGTTTTTCAACTAACGTAGAGTGGTAAGATGCATTGTCCAATATTATTAAACTTGGTTCTTCCAAGTTGCATATAAGTTTCTCAGTAACCCATTTTTTAAATAAGTCACCATTCATTTCTCCATGGTAATCTTCTTTTTGAAATTTTGATGCAAAGACTAATGATGCATTATCTATAAATCCAGACTCCGAACCTGCATGAAGAACAATGAAGCGTTTCCCATCATAACCTTCTGGTTTTCTAACACTTTTTACTGAATTATCTTGCCAAGACTTTCCAGGGTTACCTTTCGAAAAAATCCATGTCTCATCCAAAAACACAACTTGACGTTTAAATTCGGAATTTATATTGTTTATATAGCTTTTCATGAAATGTACTCGATTAAAAGCAATATTGTGTTTTTCCACTAATGCTCTACGATTATTTTCTTTACAAAATTTAAAACCAATTTCGTGGAGAGTTCGTTTTAAGCTAGTGTTGCTTAAAATAATATGCAGTTTTTGAAGTTTCTTGTTTAATGTAGCAACAGTTAAATGTTCTTCTGAAAAAAATACCAAAATTTTTTGAAAACCTATATTTCTTGTTCATTACTTAAAAAAATAATCCAGAAATATCTAATATTTTAAAACTTACTTTTTCTGTACATTTCGTAGATGGATTCCCTTATATTCATTTTTGACGATTCTGGCAAATCTTTTGATTTCTTACTCTGCTTTGATCTGGTTTTTCCCGGGCTTTTTAAAATTGGATTTTCAGTGATAGTACTCAGTTTCTTAATTCGTTTGACTGAATTAATAGAAACACCCAAAGCGTCCGAAACACGCTACAATTTCCATTATTATAAAATATCAAGTTAATATTACAAAAAATAACTTACTTCTTGAATAGCAGCTAATGGAATTAATGGTCCATCATTAACTAGCTCACGTTGAAAATAATTTAACAAGTTTAAAATCAATTATCGGGATTGAGATTTTATGGTGCGACCACTTATAGGCATTGCAGACATTTTGATAAATACAAAATATTGTAATTTAATGTTAAATTAATAATTTATCAAAACTTAACATGAAAATGACATAAACAAATTATATCCGTAGTTACCTACTCATTGTTGATTTCAATACGCGAGTCAATTCAATTTTTATTGCTTTTATTTTTAAGTTCAGACATACTAATTTTATATAGTATTTATTATTAATGTAAAATGTTGATAACGTACGTCTTTTCTTAGTCTTTGCCAGAAAGACTTTCAAATATGTTTTTTCTCTTTTTAATAAAGCTAAACGACGTCCTAAATTATATTCAGGATGTCTTTTCTTAATCAGAAATTTGTGACGCAGGTCTCAATTTATTTGGTCCCAATTATATGATTAGTAAAACTATATAACAACAAGCCTTGCACTGGAAATTCCATATTCAGGGCGAAATTTTTCTTTTCAATTTTAAAATAGGTATTACACTTCATAACTACTTAAATATTGTAACAATCAGTTCCGAAGTACCCGATATAAGTGGTGCAGGAGTAGACTTGCGCGCATGGTAAGAGATAAGAAAAGATAAGATATACGCACTATTAAAAGTTTTGGGAGGTTAAAATTTTAACTGATGAAGTCAATTCCTTTATGAGATTATTATGATAAGTGGCCGTAGTTTGATCAGGAGTGTCCGGATATCCAGTAGTTTTTGTTTTAGAAACGTTCTTGCTGCAGGTGAAGGTTGGTAGTTTTTTAAATTGTGGACACGTCACTTATTTAGCTTCCATTTTTTAGGCTTCTACACGTCAGTTTTAGAAAATCCAAAACTCTACGCACTGTTTGATTAATAATTTAAACGAAAAGAACATAAGAAAACATACGATTGAATGAACTCCACCTGCGGGGGTGCAATCTACTTCGGTCCGCCAATTTTATTTTTTACAAGTAGTTATTTTACCAACTCGTGATGATCCATGGATCAAAGAGAAAACCCAAGTAAGCACTTGCGTAATAAAAAATTATACCCGAACTTACGGGCAAATTATTTTGTTTAACGTACTAACAATGGTATAAAGACTAAGCTTAAGTGGTTCAGCATAATATGTGTAATTTTTCCCGTTTTTTCCGGTCATTTTTGTTTTGCTAATTAACGTTTTTTGACATACATAATATGTCATTGATTGCTGACAGTGCCGTTCTAATTTAATAGTTATAAGGTAATTAATAGTGTAATTATTAAGTCAGGACAGCACTTGAAATAATTTATTAGGTTAATAATAATCAATGACAGACGTCAAAAAATGTTCATGACAAACAAAACAATGGCGGTGATTTTAACCAAAGCTTAAAAGGTGATTCAATAAAAGGTGTCATTTTGAATTGTGCGGCATTTTCGCTCTCTAAAGAAGCTGGATTTTACAGCGCTCATATTTGCGATACGTCAGCTACAAATCATGGAGTTTGATTATGGTATGTTACACGATCGACGAACGTATAGTTGGTTATTGTGAAAACACATTGATTGCCCATATTCTAGGTAATTTGTTCGACAGCGTTTTGTGCGACAGAAACTGGTTCGACTGCATTTGTTCAACTCAGCATTTGTTCAACTCAGCATTTGTACGACTGAGCATTTAATCGATAGGGCATTTTATACGACTTACATTTGTACGAAGAGTCACTGTTTGGTGCGCTGTCTAGGCTGAAGGGATAATTGGACCACACTTCTTCGAAAATGATGCCGGCCAAGCGCTTACGGTTAATGGTTCTTGTTATCGTGACATGTTAACAGACCAAAATTAATTGATATGGATATCAACGATGTGCTTTCAGCAAACGAAACAATAACTTTATTTCATTCAAAGTTCGAAGATCGCGTTATCTTTTGACGTGCTGACATCAATGGGCCGCCTAGATCTTGCGATTTAACACCATTAGATATTTTCTGTGGGGCTGTGTGAAGGGAAAAGTCTAAGTCAACAAACCCCAAACGATTCCAGACTTAAAGAATAATATTCGACGTCAAATTGCAAATATTGAGTCTCATTTATGCGAAAACTTCGTAGAAAAATAAAAACCGACTTCAAAAAAATGCACTAAAAAGAATTGCTCTAAAAAGTAAAAAATAATTGCGTTATTTTTAGACTAAAATCTACTCACAAAATATTGTTATTTTTGGAGTCGGTGCCAGCCAAGGTTAACAAACGTGTATTAACGAAGTAGCGGAGTACCAGTAGGTATACATTTGATATCACTTTGACTGCAAAGAGTTTCACAGTCGACAAGATCGCAGGCGTTTGGCGTTAAACAGCACGGGGCGCATAGAGTCGTATACCACGCGGCGTATTAATGTGATTTCAAATACATTTTGTAAATTTCTTTTTGCGCGACTATGCTCTATTTGGTTGGTTACCGCGTCTGTTTCCACGACAGTAAGTTTTGTTTACTAGTTGCTAAGGATAAGGCGACGGTAAGTATTTTATTTGTGCGACTATGCTCTATGCGATTGCTTACCGCGTCTGTTTCCACGACATTAAGGCAACTTGATATAAAGAGAATAAAATATTTTTATTTATTAAATACACATCTAAATGTATTTTAATAAATTTAGTCGCGCAAAAAACGTCATAAGCATCTCGAACATTAAGGACTACCGATCTCAGACAATAATTGGAGTCGTCGCTTCGCTCCTCCTCCAAACAATTGTCTTCGATCGGTAAAATGTCCTTACTGTTCTTGATACTTAATATACTATAACAGCTTGGCTAGCACCGACTCCAAAAATAACAATATTTTGTGAGTAGATTCAAGTCTAAAAATAACGCAATTATTTTTTACTTTTTAGTGCAATTCTTTTTAGTGCATTTTTTTGAAGTCGGTTTTTATTTTTTTGTAAAATATTTTTATTTCTTGTTTTTTAGTGAATCTTGCGTTCCTTAACTGATTTATCGAAAGCGAATACGGGTAGACCTACTAAACGCACTGCCCATATGCGACAGCGCCGTTCAAATGCGGGCTTACAATCAATAAAAACCAAAGTACTCAACCGATTTTGATGAAATTTATATGGGACCAATCTGAAACTATATCCTTTCGAATTGTGAAAAAAATTTGAAAATCGGTTAATAAATGACGGAGTTATGCGGTAACAAACATTAAAAAAAAATACAGCCGAATTGATAACCTCCTCCTTTTTTGAAGTCGGTTAAAAATATTATCAAAAGAATGATGTCATTCCAGCAGAATTGAGGGGGACATTTGAATGATGTATTCCACGTATAATCGCAAGGTTTGCTCTTTGTGTTAAAATAAAAATTATCCAATCTTTCCAATATTATTAATGCGTTTTCTTAACAAATCAAAATGGCTCTTCTTATTGAATCCCTTTATACGTACATATTATGTAAAAATATAACTATTTAAAGATTATAAAGACCGATTCTCCAAGAAACAAGTTGGCATAGTGGCTTCCTCAATTTGAAATCAAATATCAACATAATAAGGTAACAAAACTTCCTCAATATTCATTTGGTGCATACGCACTTTTTTAACTCGACGACAGGCTCGACTCGACAGGCTGATGAGAAATTTATATCCACGATTTTTTATTTTTAGTCATTTACGATTACCACCATATCTTACTAGTGGACCTAAATTGTCTGGATCCTGGTACATCTCGGCGTCAATTTGGCCGGCGCCAAGTTACAAGAACAATTATATTAAAAGTGTGGACATTATGAACATTTTCAGAAAAGACACATGTCCTACAGTCTCATTAAATAACATCGCCCTTCCACAAAGCGAAGAGATCAAGTACCTTGGTCTTCATCTGGACAGACGTCTCACATGGTCAAAGCATATCTGGAAAAAGAGATTGCAGCTAGGTCTTATCTACCGTAAAATGAAATGGCTAATGAGTAGAGCTTCCCATCTTGGGCAGGAAAACAAACTACTGATGTATAAAACCATCATCAAGCCAGTGTGGAAATATGGCATTCAATTATGGGGCTCCGCCAGTGCCTCGAATATAATGAAACTACAACGTTTCCAATCTAAAACATTGCTAGCGGTTTTCAATGTACCATGGTATGTTCCCAACGAAGTCATTCAGTCGAAGTCGCGACCTACACATGGCCACAGTCAAAGAAGAAGTTGCCGTAGCGAACAAGAAGTACCTGCTTAGACTCAGTGCTCACCCAAATATTTTGGCTGCAGATCTCCTCACTGCCCCCAACCTGAAAAGACTAAAGAGGTTTGACCCCCTAGACTTGTCCTACCGGAAATAGTGACTAGTGTAGTGTAAATACATTGTAATCGTGAACAATCCAAAAACAGAATGTTTTAATGTGTAAAAGAGGCCTACTACTGAGTCGGCTTCATCTGTGATATTCTTTTGGACAATACATATACTTAGTGTTTAATGTAATGTAAATAGATTGTATTAAATTCATGAATGCTAATAAGAAAATGAATATCTTCAGCTTATTATTATTATTATTCTGAATTTCTTCTTCTTCTAATTTTATTAAGTCACGTTCTTAATATAGGTCAAGGACTTATTGTTTACTAATTTTTGTAATTAGTTCTAACGTATGAGCATTTTTGTTTTTACATCTCAGGTAGCTTGCTAGGCTTGCTTTTCGATGTGTCTGCACCCTGATTTTATTGTTATGATGGCAAGTCATTAACATAGGGGGACCGCCGTCTTTACGTGCCGTCCGAAGCACGGAAGGCGGTCAAGAAATTTTAGGCTGTACCCGGAGTTGAACCGGGGAGCCCTACGTTAGCAGTTGATCGCGCTAACTATCAGGCCACGACCGTCGTCATTATTCTGAATGTGATAAGAAAAACATATGTATTAACAGTAGTTTTTAAACTTCGCATTATCACTTTGACCCACTCAAACGACCGTATATAAATACGCCAAATTATCTCACAATTTAATAACAAATAATAATAAATAATGACATTTACTTCCTCTTGACGGAAATTTCATTATTAGAGTTAATACATTATTAAAGGAATAATATAATAAATTATGTTGTATACTTTATAAAGAAAAGATCATTTGTCTAACATCGAGCTTTCCAATAATTGAAAACTCTCGTGGTCGGTTATATGCAAAATAAGCAGCCTAAAATCTTAACCACGATTAAAAATAGAAAAATTAAAAATAGAATAAAAAAAAAGTTAAAAATTATCCCTCTAAGGATTTGATCTGGAAGATAAAATAATCCAAATTAACATTTCTCCTTTGGCATCAGGCTTCTAGCTATATCTTACTTCTAACCCGTGAATTGTTTTGATCTTTTTTAAAACGACAAATTTTTTGTTGTGTCGTTACGTAAGAAATAAAACTTTGAAAGTCAAAAAATGTGGTTTTAGACGACGTTTTAATATTTGTTAAAATAAATAAGACTAATGATAAATATAGGTAGGTAAATCAAACTGACTTATGAGGTTTTATGAAATCACAAATAATATGATGTTTATGATAACAGCATTTGTTAGCATGAGCAAATTCGGCTGGTAATTATAACAACTAAATACATATTTTTTATAATTTTTCAACTTAAAACGATAAAATAAGTAAATTTTGACATATGAGCTTATACAAGAAAGTTAAAAATATCAATTTAAAAACTCACTAAATACAGTGAATTTCACTCACTTGTAGAAACCTGGTATCGAGATATTGCCAAAAACACAGGCGATCATTTTTACCTCAAACTTCCTAGGTCACGTTAATAAAATGCATTTAAAATTCTTTTTTTTATTTTAAATGTCCTTTCTCAGTCCGAGTACTGTTAACATCACTAATCCTATAAATATATCTTGCTTTCCGAGTTTTTCAGCTCAGAATTCTTAATCATTGGGCTTTAGGCTTTCTAACTTGTTTGACTATGGATAAGCGAAAAACGTTCAGACATTATTCAGAGAATCATTGTACAGAATTTCTGTGCAATGATTATACTAGGTAAGAGACACTCGCATACATTTTCGGCTTATATTGATCGTGGGCACTTGGAGGTTGAGGTTATGTGTTATGTTTAAAAATTGTCCAGTTATTTGTGGGTGGTAAATAATAAATAGATGCCTCTTACACTAGCTCCAGAGGGCAAAGACAAAGTAATGAGCCACTACTTTGCTTCGATAGTACCGGGGTAATACAGAGGGCGTTGAAAGAGGCGCCCCGAAAGGAAAAGCGAAATAAATGGTAGTGTGAGCTGGTGTGAGCGCTATATGCAGTAAATAACCACCATGTTTAAAGCAAGTAACCACAGAATAAACTGCGAAAATGTGGTTTACAAATAAAACAAACAAAAAAATGGGTTAACTACCATGAATAACAAAAGTGTTTTGATTCTTCTCTGAAAAAATAAAATCACCAATAATTACAAAGTTTTCGCAATATAGGGCTTATCCCTTTTTAAATACTCAGATAAGAATTAATAAAATTACAGTGAAGTTACCAAAAATAACTATCTGATCGTCTATACCACATATAATATGTATATGTATGTGTGGCTTACAGGAGATAATACACTTATCAATTCTGTGTAAAAATCACAGAACCACAAACAAATAAAATATTTACCTACTATAAAACTTCTAAGCTAAGGCAATTCTAGAGATTTTACCCGAAATATTACAAACAAAGTAATGTTATTAAACAAAATAAATTTTAGACGGCATAAACAAACAAGTTTATTATGATGTATGAAGCAGGGGAAACTCAATGAAGGGGTAGTATATGATAAACTGGGGCTTGTAAACAAATCCACACAAATAACACCATACACTGTAAACCAACTGGTTCGATGTTACAACAGGAACAATCCCAGGTGTCAAAAACAGATAGAAAATGAACTGTTCCAAATTTCCAACCGACAACGCGAAGCGATAGCTTATACAAAAAAAATATCAAAAGTTACAAATAGGAAATTGCGGTTTTTAGAGTTTTTACTAAACCTGCCATACCTCCAGATGTTGTTGAGGGTCCAATGATAATTAGAATTGTGTGATAATTATTCTTCAAAAAGAAAGATATTGGGGTCACCAAAATGAAAATTGCAAATATTGCATTTGTAAATAAAATATACGAAATTTTTATTTCAAAATTGAACGGAAATATCTTTTAAACGAAAATTAAATTTGATGGTTATATTTCAAAGAAATCTAAGCCGGTAACTGCAAAAACAATCCAAAATCACAGTGACTAACTAATTTCCAAAACAATTGGATTAAAAGAAAAACACTAGTCGATTTATTTGCGATTTGTTCACGTTAATGAAGGTATCCTAAAACGGTGGGTAATGGTAATTATCTTTGCTTATATAGATAGAATAACCTGAAATAGAGGTACCTGAAATAAAAGTAAGTGGAGTACAAAATGTAATACCATTAATCCAACTATTGAAAGATACAGCAGGCGATAAATTTCTCATTAAATCTACCACCAATGACAATGTTACTATCAAGGTTACCGAACCCAAACATTACAGTAAAGTAGTCACAGAACTACACAATAAAGGCACTCAATTTAACACATTTCAAAGTAAAGAAAACAAACCCTTCAGAGTCGTCTTAAAACATTTACACCAAACAACTAATAAGGAAGACATAAAATATGAACTTAAAAAGGCAGGGCACGAAGTAATACACTTGAGCAATATTGTGCATACAAAAACAAAACAACCACTTCCTATGTTCCACATTGCCTTAAAAGCTGCCCCAAACAACAAAGAAATATATTAGATTAAGGGTTTGATCAATTCAATCATAAAATTCGAACCCCCATACCAAACACGCGAGATTACTCAGTGCTCGAATTGCCAACGCATGAATCACACTAAAAACTATTGTCATTACAATCCTCGTTGCGTTAAATGTTCTGGGGATCATCATACTCGAGATTGCTACGATAAGGGAAGATTAGGCGAAAACGTCAAGTGTGTTAACTGCGGGGAGAGACACCCTGCAAATTACAGGGGCTGCATATACATTAAGCAACTCCAAAAACAAAAATACCCTCCACTTAGAGCAAAACAACTTACAACAATTCAACAAAAAACTAACCCCAATACGGCAAACATCAATTCCGGCGCATCATATGCACAAAAGGCAAGACAAAATATCCAACTTGAACAAAATTCAATTTATATCCAAGATCAAAACATAAATGCCTCAGAGCACCAGTCAAACAGATTAGAAATTATTATGACCAAATTTATGGAGAGAATGGATACAATTCTGAATCTCCTTACCACACTGATCTCTAAAATTAAATAATGAATCGTTCATTACATATAGCTGTCTGGAACTCTAATGGTTTGTTACAACACGGTCTTGAAGTTAAAAAATTCCTAACAAATGAAAACATCGATATACTACGGGTTTCAGAATCCCATTTCACCGATAGAAGCTACTTCAAAATACCAAAATACAGCGTATATCATACTAACCACCCAGGTGAAAGAGCAAGAGGAGGCACCGCGATAATCATAAAAAATTCCATTAAACATCACGAACTCGAAGCTTACTCACAAAGACATTTGCAGGCAACTAGCTTAGAAGTAGAAGACTGGAATGGTAAGATCACAATTACAGCAATATACTGTCCTCCAAATCTAACCATACATAAAGAAGACTTCGAGGAGTTTTTCAACACTCTGTGCCATAGATTTATTGTAGGTGGGGATTTTAACGCAAAACATCTCCACTGGGGATCGAGACTAATAACCCCTAGGGGCAGACAGCTATACCATACAATAATGACTAATAACCTCCAACAGTTATCAACAGGACAGCCTACATACTGGCCAGCGGACCAAAATAAGATCCCAGATCTACTTGACTTCTGTATAACGAAAGGTATCGCAACAAAGTATCTCTCTATAAGATCTTCATTAGACCTTTCATCAGATCATACACCTATTCTAGTAACCCTCTCAACTCAAGTCAAGCAAAAAAATAAACCCGCAATACTACATAATAAAAACACCAACTGGAATTGCTACAGAAACACAATTGAGCATTCATTAAACCAACAAGTCACAATCAAAAATGAAGAAGATCTCGATCGAGCAGTCGAACACTTTACAAGAGTACAACAAGGGAAGGTTTTAAAGGAAAGGCATGTCCAATGTTTATACTTGAATTAATCGCCAACAAAAGAAGATTGAGAAAAAAATGGCAAATAACTCTACACCCCGCGGACAAAACTCGATTTAATAGAGCAGCTAGAGAATTAAAGCAAGCTCTTAAAGACCTTAAACATCAAGAGGTACAACATCATCTACAAGAGCTGACAGCCACAAAAACTACGGAATATTCGCTCTGGAAAGTCACACAGAATATCACAAGACCACAAGCACATATACCGCCCATCAAGACAAACTACGGTCATTGGGCCAGAAGTAGTGAAGAAAAGGCTAACACCTTCGCTGAACATCTTAGAAATGTGTTCCTGCTCTTACCTAGAAAATGCAACCCAAAACAAGAGGATCATATCCATCAACTCCTGAATGCACCCTACCAAATGGCCTTACCAATTGAAAAAATTAAGTTAAAAGAAGTACGCCGAGTTATCTATCACGAAATTTCCCCCAAAAAAGCACCGGGTTTTGATCTCATCACAGGCAAAATACTGCAAGAACTGCCCGACCCCGGTCTAAGAATGGTAACCATATTGTGCAACGCTGTGCTGAGGCTGGGCTATTTTCCTCTACAATGGAAGATTTCACAAATTATTATGGTTCAGAAACCTGGCAAAGATGGAAATAATGTGTCATCATACAGACCCATTAGCCTACTCCCACTACTCTCTAAGGTGTTTGAAAAAATTTTACTGAAGAAACTTCAACCCATATTTGCTGAAAGAGAAATCTTCCCGAATCACCAGTTTGGTTTTCGACAGGGACATTCAACCATAGAACAGGTCCACAGAATTGCGACCAAAATAAGATCTGATCTGGAATCAAAAAGATATTGCTCTTCAGTATTCTTAGACGTATCACAAGCCTTCGATTGAGTCTGGCATGATGGGCTCCTGTATAAAATCAAAAAACATTTACCGTACACATACTTTCTGGTTCTCGAATCATATCTAAAGGACCGATATTTTATTGTTAAACAGCTGGAGTCTACATCGAAATTGCTCCCCATTAAGTCCGGTGTGCCCCAGGGAAGCGTCTTGGGACCAATCCTGTACCTCATATATACAGCAGATATGCCGACAGATATAAATACTACCCTCGCGACATTTGCTGACGATACGGCCATAATGGCATCCAATACACAGATTGAGGTGGCTTAGAAAATATTACAAAACCACTTAAACAAAATCTGTAACTGGTTTGAACTATGGAGAATTGGGGTAAACGAGGGTAAGTCGGTCCACATTACCTTCTCTTTGAGAAGAGGAACTTGTCCAATAGTCACATTTAATAATCAGCCAATACCTCAGTCCGAGGTAGTAAAATATCTGGGAATACACCTCGATCGTAGACTAACATGGGCGCATCACATAAAAACTAAACAAAACCAACTTAAGCTGAAACTATCTAAAATGTATTGGCTGATGGGTAGACACTCGGTACTTTCATTGGACAACAAGCTCTTGATATACAAGATCGTCCTTAAGCCTGTGTGGACTTACGGGTTGCAGCTGTGGGGGGCTGCGAGCGCCACAAATATTAAGAAAATACAAACCTACCAAAACAGAGTGCTGAAAATAATTGCTAATGTCCCCATATACTACCCTAACAAAGTAATTCATGAACAATTGAATATCCCAACAAACCAAGAGGAGATAAGAAGGCTCAGTGAAAGGTACTTACACCGATTACAAGACCACCTCAACCCATACGCAGAAGTACTACTAATCCCACAACAAGTAAGAAGATGAAAACGACGTGACCCGCTGGACCTAAAGAATGACATGGAATAACGCACTACTACAATGCAAGTCCTAATCTACTGTTAATTTCGCAATAGAGATGTCAATCGTATAAGAGAGAGCCACTGGGAGAACTCTTGAAAATCATTTTTTATTATATATCAAGTCATATTGAGTTACTTATTGTTATTTATAACAGATTGTAATATTTAAGGGATTCAATAAAAAAAATATATATATAGATAGAATATGTACTAATAAGTAGTCAATATTTTATTAGTAAGTACATATGTTACAATTCAGGAACTTTTTTAAGGAACTATTGAATACAGATAATAGAACCGTCGACTAGGAAGATGAGAATACAAGGGGGATACTGAACTCCGAAGTCGAGGCACCAGCAATTGAAGAAATTAAAAAAACGATAATGAATATGAAAAACAATAAAAGCCCGTGGGAAAATGGAATTAGATCGGAGTTGATCAAATATGGAGGAGAAGGTTTACAGTTATAAATAGCAAGTTTAATACAATAAATATGGGACAAAGAACAAATGCCAGAAAGTTGGTCAAACGCAGTACTAATCCTAGTATATAAGAAGGGGGATAAGACCAATTTCGAAAACTACAGAGGAATAGCTTTACAGGACACGAAGTGCATGAAGTGCACGGACACAAAGTAGAACTCCATGCACTGTTCATAGATTTCAAACAGGTGTATGACACTGTAAATAGAGAGAAGCTGTATACCGCAATGAGAACTCTGGGAATACCGGATAAAATAATAAGATTGACAAAGATGACTTTCAGAAGAACTGAAAACTACGTAAAATCGGCGAACAAAATATCCAAAAGTTTTGAGGTAAAGAGTGGCTCGAGAAAGGGAGATCCCTTATCGGCAGTGCTGTTCAACTTATTATACTAGAAAAAATAATCGGAGAAAGTGGAATAAACACAACTGGAACGATATACAATACAATCTACTAGTGCTTAGCCTACGCGGATGATCTCGTACTAATTACAAAAAGCCGACGTGACCTACAAAAAATAGTAAGAAATAGTAATGGTCATGGGCGCGAAAGTCAGTGAACCTAGAATTGCGAGAAAACTTACGGTTAAGATAGGAACAACGAAGAAATACAATTTTGAGGACGTGAAAAACTTAACCTATTTGGGAACCTTTTAATAACAAGTAACTTTGACAACAGCAAGGAGATTGACGAAAGCATAATCAGAGGAAATAAAAGTGCAGCTAGCCTAGTGATAATATACAAAACAGTGATAAGACCGCCAGGACTATATGGGAGTGAAACGTGGACCTTAAATAAGAACGACAGTGAAATTGTAGCACGATGGGAAAGAAAACTCCTGAGAAGAATTTATGGTGGACGACGGATAAATGGCGAATGGAGTAGATTGAATAACGAGGAGGTAATGAATCTATACGGAGAACCGGATATAACAAGAATAGCCAAAGCACAGAGGGTCAGATGGCTAGGACATGTGGAGAGACTACCAAAAGATAGAACAACTCGAAAAGTACTACGGCAAGCTCCGATAGATAGCAGAAGGAGAGGAAGGCCAAGAAGGAGATGTCTGGATGCAGTTGAGGAGGACCTGAAGATGATGGGAGTCGAAAATTGGACAATTTTGATGAAAGATCGAAAAATATCGAGACAGATAGTTCAAGCCATGGGTCTACAAGACCTCTAGTGCTCCTATATTATTATTATATTACAATTCAGGGAAGTAATCTGACACTTATTTCTCATAATTGCCGTTTTTAGTAACCTTTTCAAAGTAATAATATCGCTGTAGACAATTTCACTACTCCCAGCCCACTTAAAGATAAGAAATGCATAAATGTGGAAAAAGCTGAACCAACACATCCTGAATACCGTGGGCGTAATGGAAACTGTGATGTACACTTATTTTATCAACTGCTAACGTAGGGCTCGTAATGACGGCGGTCCCCTTGTGCTAATGATTTGCCATCATAATAATAAAAAACGGTGGATCTCGCTTTTTGCGGCAGATCCTAGGCTTTATACAGCTACCTTTCTGGTGTAAAACAAAGTTGTTAGCTAGTTATTTTTGTTAGACATGTAATTTAATATATCAGACGTGGCTAGAAAGTCGATTTTAAATTTAAAACACATGTATTTTATTATACATACGATGTGTTTACAATCACAATTTCGAGGGTTCTGATTAGATTTGCATTATGCGGACGGACAGACAGACACGGAGCCAGATCATAAGGCTTCTTGCTATACTTTGTATAGAAGCCTAAAACAGGGTGCAGGCACATCGAAAGGCAAGCCTAGCAAGCTACTTGAGATGTAAAAACCAAACTGCTCATAGAACTAAAAGTGTCTCGGACAGAATTGGGCACTATAGTTGGGAAGTACAGGACGCAGTCCTATAATAATAAGATCTCTATATTAATTTGCCGCATTTGATTTACAAGTTCACTATATATCTTATTTCCCAATACTATATCGGATTTCCCAATATACACTGGTACTCTTGAGAAATAAATTAAGACAAATCTAATTGTTAATCGCCAGACTTAATGTTAAATGCTCAATCACCTAAATGTATTTTATTTCAAATATAAATGTACACTAATAAGTATTAAATCGTGTTACATAATCAAAGTTACAGGTTTGAAAAAACTAATTACTTCATACTTATTACGACTTCGGGTAATAACTAGTTTTTATACACTATGTACATAGTACGTACCTATGCTACAAAATCTTCTATATTAGGTATTTTAATCAAAAGTCAAGTACCATAAGTACCTACCTGTAGAACTGAGAAACCATAATTTTTGTTTCCAGTTGGACCATTATATTGTTGAAAGTGCCCTATAGCATATTAATATATTTCCAGAACTATTAATTCTAATAATTTCAGTAGGTATTCTTTATGCTATTAAAATATTTAAATAATTATACATTTATTTTCTCCTATTTGAGAGAAGGTACTATAATAATATAACCTCAGAAACTAAATTAATATGTATACCTACTGTGACTACCAAATTGTAATTCTCATTATGCTTATGACCTTTAAATGGTAAAATTGTAATCCCTTAATTAGTAAGCTATACATAGTTATTTACTTCTCTCAACTTGAATTGTACATAAAACAACAATATATTATTAAACCAATGTAATAATGACATTGACATACATTGTAGTACTTGGTCAATTAAAATTTCACGTGCTCTGTCAAACCATGTTGTTACGTTTAACCAATTAAATAAGTTACTGTACATTTAATCACGAGTTAAAAATTTGTGTTTAAGTATTTGAACTCTTATTAATTTATTATATAATTGCCTAAAAAACTGTGTTTGCATATCCTCTTTAGCAGTGTATATTTTATTAAATATACTCGATTATTTATGATGGTTATATACAATAAAATAAATATTTAAAAATCCAAGGTCTAAATATAGGACAGAATATTAATGAACTTACATAATAAATTTCGATTCAAATTTTAAAAAATGGTGTATAAAATAATATCAAGTTAATAAAATTTATAGAATATTAAAACATGAATTTTCCCTTCAAAGTCAATTAGCAACCCAACCATTAGTTGATAGTTAATTGGTCTTAATTGTTAACTTTCAATTGTTTGAGATAAATATTCCAAATTTTATCATATTTTTGAAATAATGTTATTTACAATCTGTGCATAATAATAAATAAAAGTAAAATATTTTTTATCGATCTTTTAGTAGAAGTATTCTCTTAAAATGTTTTAAATATTGATTTTAAGAAACAAACCAATACTATTTTAGTTAACTAACAGGTTAGCATTTCTACACAATATTCGTCGGTCAGTCAATATTTCACTGAGAAAAAGTTATTAAATAATAATAATATCAATTACTTCAATCGATAGAAAATATATTTAACAATAATTATTATGAAAATAATTTTAGATATAAATAATACAAACTTATTTATATTATTTATATTAAATTCCTACAATTTTATTACATAAATAATCCAAATTATCGCTTACAATAAATTGGCAAAATAATTTTCCTTAAGCGTACAACAAAATTTGAATATGGTACTTACCTAGAAAATTTCAAAAAGTTTAGTGAAAAGTACCAATTTTTTAACACCACAGGAATTTGTATAATACTAAAGGTTATCGGACGAGAACATAAAACAATAATAACTTGATGCAACACAATGTCAACTGACTTCGTTATCACGTGTCACAAATATTTAATTCTCTAGGTTGAATGTTGAATTGCGCGCTCAAAGCTAAATTCATAAGAAAAGTAATGTTACAAAGATAATAATCATAAAAAAACAGTGTTCGCATGCGCTCTGTTATTTTGTGTTGCATAAATAATGCGTGTACAGAACCGGTTTTAACAATTTTCAATGCAACTCCAGTTTCTTTCACATTATTTATAATCTATCCTATATTAATAGATTAAAATTGAAGAATAAAATAAAACTACGAGTATAACCCAACTGACCGATGTTAGAAAAACCAGTTATAAGCTTCTTTGAAGTGCTAAAAATAATGTAAAAAATTTAAGAAATTATACACGATCGACTGCTAATACAAAGTTCCCCGGTTCAACTCCTGGTAGAGTCTAATTTTCTTGACCGTCTCCGTGCTTCATTAACATTACGCTGAGGTATTGTTTGAAACCATTACAATTACAAAATCATGATGGTAAAAGTAGTAATTTTAAACCAGGAGTAAAACTCAGATGGTACATCCAAGTTTCAAACAACACTGTATTCTATGGTTTCTGTGAAATCTTAGAATAAAACTTTTATACAGTCAAAAATTTGAATTTTTCTCTCGCGCGAAGGCGATAAGGTTTATATGGTACCTACCTACAGTATTTTTTCTACAACTATAAATGACTAAAATAAAATTTAAATACCATAGGTAATATTAATATGTCCACAGCAGTGGCTTGGTGTGATTGCTAGTTGAGTTACGGTGCGGAAATTGCGGGTTCCAATTGTGGACTTCACGAAATTTCTTAGCACGGCCCTCCGGTGAACATCAACACTCTGTGGACGAGTATGAGCGAATGGCGAGATACCGGATAACACGGCCTTGTCTTCGTAGCGTTGAGTTGTAAGGGAAAGACGATGAATGAAGAAGTCTTGAGCCTGCACAGCCTGTTGAGTTAAATTGTAATATTAAAATTGATATGTTTACATTTATAACCATTAAATAATGTTTATTTAAATTTTGACAATGATCATGATTCAATATTGATAGCTGCTATCTTTTTTTATAATCAATTTATTATTGCATAAGCTACATTTCAGCTATGCACAATATTTCGGACAATTATGATTTTAACAATACTGCACAACAAATACTAGTGCCTAACCGATTTCGTCAATATGATTTTAAATAAGACAATCCTGCGGGAGTCTTTTCATTTTAAGTCGGGTAGTTTCTCGTTTTCACCAATTTTAAATTGCACTGCACCACGGCAGTCTTCTAACTTACTAAAATAGTTTTAGCACATTTTTTATTAAATTGTTGCACTGTAAGCACTTGCAGTTCTTGATGTAGTTTGTGACGGATTTTTGAAATCCATCACTTACGTTCAACCCTATATATCATTTGTTCTTTAAATGCGCATTCTATCCGCTCCGAGGTGGGGATTTGTTCAAGACTGCGCAAAGGATAGTCTTGGGTGAACCATTGAACGAGTAACACGCTCTTGTGTCAAGTTTTGAAGCAAGAAGGCGGGGTGTGAATGTTTCACTCCCCAATGTCGATTTGTGTGGCTACTGTTGAATAATCATGGGCTTTTGGGTTACGTAATTAGCGGATATGGAGCGAAGATATGGCTACCGGTACAATTTTTGTTCGCGCAGACTCGATGGAGATCTTACATATCTTCGTTGTTGGAAAATGGTGGATTTTCCCCATATCGGACGCTTCTTGGTCGGATCTACTGCCCATGCTATCTTTGAAGGTTTTGGTTTCCGTTCGGATTGGTGAGTAACATTTTTTTTGTTACTTAATTGTTCCACAGTGGTATGCTTTGATCGATTAGGACAAGTTTTGCTCCGTCCACCTGGAGTTCGTTTTGTTTAATTCACCCTTGGCTGATTCTCGTATTTTTTTATGTTTTGTCATATAGGTTTTTCTTTTGCCTTGCAGTTTTGATTGGAACGTTTTTGGCCGTAATAATCGTTAAGTCGCAGGTTTTACTTTTCTGTTCGACGTGATTGAAGGTTATCTAATCTGACGTTCGAAGACGTGGAGTATAATGCCAATGTTTAAGTTTTATATTTGATAAACTAATTAATTATTTATTGTATTATTATGTTTTGTTAATTAACTTTGAACTGTGCATTATTTTCACTAGGTGACAACGAGCCGCGTTGGTCAAATGCAATGGCTTAGAAATTCCTACGCGTTTGACATGGGTTCAAGTCTTGTATTTGAAATTCTATGTTGAACATTTTTTTTGTGTTTATTTTTGGTTGTATGTTTTTTTTTTAGAAGGCAGCGATGTGCGACCAACGTACACGGAAGTTCGATTGTGGTTCCACCGTTTGTGGGATTTTTATATGACCACTCGAACTTTCTGGTGGTTGATTTTGGGGAGTGGTTCTTGGTGGCAATGTTGTTGCCACTGTACTAGTCTGGTCGGCTAATGCAATTTCCATCCGACATCGCTAATGTCATCGCCTTCCGACAACGAACATCTTATTGTTGATATTATTTTTGTTGTGTTAGCAAAGCTGTTTCCTTGATTTTCTTCGGGGCGTTCATTTGACACGACCCACGGCCTTGCCGCCGCTATATCGAGCTGGCTTATACCTACCATCAGTGCCCCACGCAAATAAAAGTAGAATTTATTTGCTGCGTGGACATTATCTGTTCCGAGCTACCTTCTCATTAGAGATAGTGAGGACAGATATTGTTTCAAGTTGCTCGTTTCTAATAAACCAAGGGGCGTTGCATATTATTCTCAGTACTTTATTTTGTAGTCGTTGCAATTTGTTTACGTTTGTTTTTGATTATGTTCCCCAGATTATATTAACATATGCGTAAACTGGTCAGATAATTGACTTATAAATTAATATTCCGCAACTAAATTTTAAGGATGACTTTTTACCAATGATTGGATAGAGCATTCCCAATCTTGAGTATGCCTCATTTAGCTTTTTGTTTATATGATATCGACACCCCCAAGGAACAAAGCCGTAACTCCAGTTAAGACAAATTTGAGTTATGACTACCACTGTAATCCTGACAAAAATATCTTTCTTTTGGTAAAAAAAAATTTTAATTTACGACAAATATTTACAGAGATAATCAGTGGAACAAAGTTGTAACTGCGTTTTTATCGCTTTTTTTAACTTTTTGAAACTTTCAATTGGCTCTCCTGCAAAATAGCTAAAAATGAGTTACGGCTTTGTTCCTTGGGGGTGTCGATATGATATTTGCATCTTGCGTTAGTATAGCAGTGTCATCCGCGAATGTTGCTATAAGGCAGGTGTTCTCATTGGGTAAATCATAAGTGTGAGGATTGTACAGCAGTGGCCGCAAGGCGGAACCCTGTGGTACCCCTGTCTCAACTATCTTTGTTGGTGATAATTCTGTTCCTACCCTTACATTGAATGTCCGGTCTTTTAAAAATGATTCAATCACATCTATTATATACCTACCTCAGTATTTTTATCGTATCAGTTTAGATAGCAAGCAAATATGCCACACACGATTAAAGGTCTGGGCAACATCAAAGAACACTGCTAGTGTATATTCTTTCTTTTCAAATCCTTCTACACTATGTATTCATTTAATCTATGTACAAGGTGGCCCAAAAACACTTACCCCATGTTGTCGGGTGAAAAACGATATAATTTCATAATTATTATTTTTGTAATGTTTATTTGGACCTTTAAGTTTTTTTCCATTACTTTATGAGGATGATATCGCTCAAATGGGCGCCGCCATTGTTGATGACCATTTGGGCTCTTTTTACCACATTTTCAATCGTTCTGGCGAGAACTTCGGGCGATAGGTTCTCGCGCTCTTGTCTGATATTCTCTTTGAGAACTTCCAGAGTCTGTGGCTTGTTCCCATAGACCCGTGACTTCAAAAAACCCCAAATAAAGAAGTCTGGTGCGTCTTGCCGGTCACCGCAAATCGCCAAAACGGGACACTAGGCGACCCGGAAATGCATTCTTCAAAATGTCCATTATCGCGCAAGGTGTGTGTACGATTGCACTATTCTGTTGGAACCAGATGTCCTCCAGTCCCAATTCATCAATTTACGGCAATAAAATCTCGTTAATCATGGTTAATCATGCTCTTCGTGAATGATACGTGGATTCTCAGTGCCCCAGAAGCGTAAATTTTGTTTGTTTATGTATCCGTTCAGATGAAAACGGGCCTCGTCATTGAGGTTTAGGAGAGCGTGAGCATAGTTTACACGCGATTGACGGTCTGCAGGCAGTAGTTGATAGACTGTCTACACTTTGTAAAGGAACATCTTCAAGTCTTTTACCAAAATGCGCTGCAGAGACGAACGTGTAATGGCAAATTACGTGGAACGTCATCTGGTCGACGTTGACGGCTCATCCGCGACATCTTCAGCCACAGCGGCGATATTCTTAGCGGAACGAGCACTGCGAGGCCTTCCGGCGCCTCTTCTGTCACATTTTGTTTCAGTATCTATGAATTATTTGACCAGTTGGCGTAGGACCGCCGGAAAATCCGCGCCGAAATTCACGTTGTGCCAAAATCACTGACGAATTATTCCGTAAGAAAATAATCACGAGTATTCCGCGATCTTGAGGAGTATAGCGTTCCATGGCTTGTCGACATATATTCTGCATCTGTCTACTTCACAAATATCAAAAAAAACTGACAGTTGCCGCCATTTGCAAAAGTTATAGCATCTTCCGATAGGGTGATACATTTTGGGCCACCTTGTAGTTGATGTACTGTGGAATGATGTTGCTTGTGATGTTGATGTTGCAATATTTGGCACCATGTCATGACCTGGGGCTTTTTTGATTTTAAGCTCCTTGATGTATGTTACTATTTCAGAAGGATAGCTACTATCTTGTGAATAACGACTTTAAATATTTCAAAAATGTAACAACTGTTCAAATTATCGTCTTTCAAAAAAAGTAACATATGATATTATATTTTTTAATTTTTCTTCATCGCACATTTATTGAAAAACTACAAGATATAATCACATAATATATGTTCCTAACGTGTTATATATAACATTTTTTTTCCACTACTAGTCATATAGGCTATCATTTTTACTTAGGTTAGTCGATCAAGAAGTGACACGTTTTCAACTAGTGGTGAATAAATTTTCCATTATTAACCTAGGTTAATAATGAACAAAATGACATTTTTTGATAACTTGGCGACTATTTTAAAGAAAAATGTTGTTATTAAATGATTTAGAATAACCAAGAGCTAATTAATTGTATTTAAACTATTTAAAACGCTTTTTTAATACATTAATTTAATTTTAAAAATTCATTATAATCGAATTAAACGTGACAGCAAGTGACAGCGCCATCCATTGTTAATTTGACGAACCGCGATTTATTTTATTTAATAACCTAAATTTGTCAACAACTGTCAAATCAACTGTCAAATCAACAAAACAAAACTGTCATTTGATATAAATATTTTAAATTTGAAAATTTTTTTGTTAAAAAGAATTTTAAAAAATGGTAATAAATCTAGTAGTGGAAAAAATCGTATATAAACCACGGTTGTGAAGACCATTATTGCCTCCGCGCCTTATATTCCTCGGTGCAAAGCACCTCGGAATATAATCTTGGCGCTAGGGCAATAATGACGGCCTTCACAACCTTGATATATAATATACTATTCTGCGTTATTCAAAAGTCACTACAAGTAAATAATAGTATATTATAGGCCAACGTTGTGAAGGCCGTCATTATTGCCCTAGCGCCAAGATTATATTCCGAGGTGCTTTGCACCGAGGAATATAAGGCGCGGAGGCAATAATGGTCTTCACAACCGTGGTTTATATACGATTTTTTCCACTACTAGATTTATTACCATTTTTTAAATTCTTTTTAATAAAAAAATTTTCAAATTTAAAATATTTATTTCAAATGACAGTTTTGTTTTGTTGATTTGACAGTTGTTGACAAATTTAGGTTATTAAATAAAATAAATCGCGGTTCGTCAAATTAACAATGGATGGCGCTGTCACTTGCTGTCACATTTAATTCGATTATAATGAAATTTTTAAAATACAATTAATTAGCATTTCTTGGTTATTCTAAATTATTTAATAACAACATTTTTCTTTAAAATAGTCGCCAAGTTATCAAAAAATGTCATTTTGTTCATTGTTAACCAGTGGTTAACAATGGAAAAATTGTTCACCACTAGTCGAAAACGTGTCACTTCTTGAGCAACTAACCTAAGTAAAAATGATAGCCTATATGACTAGTAGTGGAAAAATATATTTTGTTGGTATCATTGCACAGTGGGACTGGTGATCCTTAAACTTTGCCAAAATTCTGAAACTTGGCAAATAATTCATAAATAGTATCAAGATTTACTCCTATAAAACGGCCCCTTGATTAGTTAGATTTTGTTAAATATTTTTCCCATTATTAGCTGTACAGAATTAATAAAAATGCAAAGTTTAGTAATTTTTTTTACAGAATTTTGCCAAACTTTCAGATATTCGGCCCTATTGTGCACTGTAACTAACCGGTTTTGCTAAAAAAATTCCCTCGTTTTAAAACCAGCCAAAAATCAACTACTACCCAACAAACATTTTATCTGTAAATTAGTTGTAAAATGGCAATTTAACAGCAAAAGCATACTAATAGCTCGTTAACAGCTTATTTACAGCTAAAATGTTTGTTGGGGTATGTAGTTCAAAATAACAATTTATTTACAACCTTTTTAATAAATTTATTAACTTAAATTTAAATTATTAATTTAAAAAAAGGAAACAAAATATTATATGAAACAACAATGGCATGCGTAAGCGACAGAGTCAATATTTTAAATGTTAGGATTGTATAAGAGATTATATAACAATATCATTCGAAGCATAACATTGTATGGAGCAGAAGTTTGGAATGCAAGTAGCGCTAATAATAAAAAGCTGCTAGCCATGGAGATGGATATTTTGAGAAGCTGCAGAAGATCGCGTTTAGAGAGAATAGAAATGAGGTTGAGATGTGATAAAAGTAGTAAAAAATATAGGACACATAAAAAGAATGAACGAAGATAGATGGCCTAGAAATATTTTGGAAGGATTCCACCTGAGAAGAGAAAGAGAGGACGACCGATAAGAAATTTGAGAGATGACATAAATCGGATGAAAGCTACAAATATCGGAGAAGGTTTATGTTACAATAGAGAAAACTTGAAACTGGGATGGAGAAGCGATACTAACTGTAAATAAACCCTTGATATTATTATTAAAAAAATTTATAAAATTACCAACAAAAATTACACAAATAAATTTATTTTATTGCTGAAAACAAACAATTTGTTACCTACTTAAAATTGTGATCATTACAACCAATCATTAATTACATTCTTCGGCAAGTCGATATAGGAACAATCAAACACTTCTCTAAAACTATCTAAAAATGGTGGAATCATTTCTTCTGTTGATATGTATCTACCCAATTCTTCTGATAAAGAAGTGACACCTTTATCTGCAATTCCACATGGAATTATATGTTGATACCAATTTAAATCTGTACAACAATTTAATGCTAATCCATGCGATGTAATAAATCTACTACCGTGAACACCAATTGCACAAACCTAAAATGAATCTGTGGTTAACAAGTGTATATTAAAAAAATTCAATGGTTATTTTTATATAGGCATTACCTTATTACCTTTAATCCAAACACCTGTGTGTTGTGACTTTTCTGCTTTTAAGCCTAAACCTTCACATAATTTGATAACGGTATCTTCTATGCTGCAAATATACCATCGTATACTAGCCTTAAAATGTTTTAAATTTAATATCGGATATACCACGAGTTGCCCTGGCCCATGGAACGTAATTAATCCTCCCCTATTAGTTCGATAAAATTCAGCTCCTGTAAATAAGCAATAGAATAAATACCATTCGATACTACTATAAAATTAATATATTATACAGATACCATTAAAAATGTATTTACCAGTACTTCGAAGTTTACATTCGTCTTCTTCTGAATACCCTTTAGTTCGAATACCAATTGTAAATACTGGATTGTGTTCCACCAGTAAAAGTGTATTTGCTATGGAATTATTTTTTCGATGTTCTTCAATTAACCTTCTTTGTAATTGTAAACCTTGTAAATAGCCAACTCGACCTGCATTCAGTATTCTGACAACTTTATTCATAATATTATCCAATTTCACTTGGAGAATTAAAATATAACCTAAAAATGTAATACATTTTTAATTCTTATTATATTTAAATTTTTAAATATACAGTTTTGTTTATTATTCCAAAAACTTAAATTACGTAAAACACTTTTTAAATAAAAAGAATACTTTTAAATTTACCCACCTATTAATTATTATTTTATGTAACGTGCAATTTGATATTTGGGTTGTATAGCCACAGGGTTTAATTTTCCTATTCGTTTTCCTATAAAACAACATTCTGTGGAAACCACTAACAACCAACCAGGTACATTTAGCATCATAGCATTTGTTTGAGCAAGCGTTTGCGCTTCAGAGGGTTTATTACCGTCATTTAACTTTTCAAGGTGCCTAATTAAAATTCATCTGTTTAAAACAATGTTGGGAGAGGCTGTAGAATTGCTAGCTCCCTCTCATAGTAAATTTTTCAATAAAAGTAATACTAATCGTTTGAGCTTCTCTTCCCATTTTTTGAACCTCAAAGGTAAGTCATCACTCCAAGCAAGTAGCGCGCAAAATTTTGAGATTGCTGATCCTAATAAAAATAGTTTTTATTTTTTAATATTAAAAAAGAAAACAACCGTTGTCGTCGGGAAAAATAATTGTCTAGTCCAGCGTTTCTCAAATAGGTGGTCCGCGGACCAGTGCCGGTCCGCGAGCAAAGTGTTGCCGGTCCGCGGCTAGTTCACCCAAATATAGTAAAAAGATGGTTTTTTGTGTAAGTGTGTGTTCTGATGGAGCTGCTGCAATGATAGGTCGATTTTCAGGAGTGGTTACGCAGATTAAAGAGCTTGCACCTGAATGCAAGTCAACGCACTGTTTTATTCACCGCGAAAATTTGGCAACAAAAAAATTGTCGCCAGAATTAAATAGTGTGCTCAGCGAGGTGGTCAAGGTTGTCAACTATGTAAAGGCCAATGCTTTAAATTCGCGACTCTTTGCTCTATTATGCGATGAAATGGGATCTGCTCATAAGAAGCTCTTATTACATGCTGAAGTGCGTTGGTTATCAAGAGGAAAAGTCTTCTCAAGAGTATTCGAGCTTCGCAACGAACTGATGGAGTTCCTTCAAAGCAACAAACCAAATTGGGCGCAACTTTTCCTCGATGTAAATTGGGTGGCCAAGCTTGTCTATTTAGCTGATATTTTTTCCATCTTCAATGATCTGAACAACTCGATGCAGGGAATGATGACTTCCTGTTTTACTGTTGCAGACAAAATTGATGCACAGAAACGAAAACTACAAGCATGGAAAAGTCGAATCGCAAGAAATTGTTACGATATGTTTCACAACCTATCAGCATTTATGGTCGATGCAGGAGAAGAGCTTGATGTTACATCTCTAAGAAATGTCATCAGCCAACACTTGACAAGCTTGATAGAACGTTTCGAATTTTATTTCCCAACAGATGAAGATCCGCGCAAAGAAAACGTATGGGTCCGCAATCCATTTGTTCCACTTACCGATGACTTACCTGTCAATACTGAAAATAAATTGTTGGAGCTCGCTGCTGATGAAGGACTGATGGTACACTTTGAAAATATGTCACTCGCATCTTTTTGGATAAAAGCAGGACCAGAATATCCCGATATTTCCGATATTGCTTTGAAAAAAGTTCTTCCTTTCGTTACCACATATCTCTGTGAGATTGGCTTTTCAACCATGGGTATAATAAAAACAATATATAGGAGTACTATGAAGATTCATTCCCCATTTCGCGTAGCGCTGTCATCAATTGAACCACGGATCGAAAAATTGACCGAAAATAAGCGAGCCCATTTATCACATTAAGGCAGCGTTGTGCGTTATTTTATTTATGTTTATAGTATATAGTTCTTTTTCAAGTTTATGAATAAAATACTTATGTTTCGTTATTGTTTCATTTGTTATAAATTGAAAAAATTCTTTGACATTCGATAAAATTGTGGTGGTCCGTCATGGATGAGTAAGAATAATACCGGTCCGCCACATTCAACAATTTGAGAAGCGCTGGTCTAGTCTACAAACCGCAGTGCCTTGTTATAATCGCTAAATTACAGAGCGGAAATTCCGGGCTTACATTATTATTCTTTCTAACCACCTATGATCTCAATCCCTATGTAACTTTTATGGTTTTTCAAAATAATTATAACTTTACTTTCAGTAATTTCGAATTTCAAGCAAAAATGGTCCAACTAAAGCACGTAATATAGGTACTATTTTTCGCTTAGAGCGAAAAAAAATTACAATTTTTCAATTTTGAAAACGACGTAACTTTTTTGCCTATGAGCTTTAAACGATGGAAATATTTTAAAGCTCATTGAAGTTCATACGATTTTCGAACAATTAGTTATAATTTTATTAAAAAATTACCATTTTGCAGTCAAACGAAGCTCAAACGTGACACTAATTTCACTAAAAAATTGACAATTCGGCGGGGGGGGGGGTTCCGACATACACAAAATTTTGTGTATTTTTTTCGAAAATTCAATCCTTAGGATGTCCTTAGCAATGTGACATAATTAGATTTCTATTAGCTTCTGATTTCTATCTAATTAAATAATGAAATTATGTTTATGAATTATGTTTATATTCCACGAACGCATCGTTAACATTGAAAACCTAAAACTTCGAAAAACGAAATAAGATAATTTGGTGGCTATTTGTTAGAACTAAATCAAACATTTATAGGCTGAGTTATCCAAATCATTTCATTCACTGCAAATGCTGCTAAAACCATACCAAATTTTTTGATTTATTCAACATCCTGATTTAATTACAATCTATAAATACACGTTTGTACACCGAGCCTGCGTGCAATACTTTAGACCTGGAAGATATCCGAGCAGTAGCGCTTATGTTCCACATCTTCTCTAATTCTCTTAACAACTCAATGCACCTGTGCGATAAAAAATTCTCAAACACCTTGGATAGAACAGGCAAAAGATTGATAGGACGATAAGAAGCAGTTTTTGTTGGATCCTTACTAGATTTCTGAATCATGATTATTTGGGCCACGCTACAAGGAAAGTAGTCCAATCTAATAATAGCATTGAATATAATGATATTTAAATTTTTGCTCCTACTCGTGATAGCTCTTTCAGGATTCTTCCTGTTATCAGGTCATACCCCGGTGCTTTCTTTGGATTGATGCCGTTCATTATTCATGTCCTAACTTCTGCTACTTGTATAGATTTGGTGGATGGGTTTTCCTCCTCTGAGAGAATTTTCATTGGGAATGGTGTGAAAACGTTGCCAAGATGTTCCGCAAATGTGTTGACTATTTCTTCATCCCTTCTGACCCAGTTGTCATTCCGTGCTCGAATTGGTGGTTGTATATTTTGGAATTGTTTGATATTCTTCGTAAATTTCCACGGAAAGTAGTTCGTCGATTCTGTAGGTTTTCAATTAACTACTTTTTCAATTGCGTAGTGAAACGATTTAGATTTGTTTTTTATCTATCGGAGCATGAGTAGTCTGCCAGCGTTTTCTTGGTCTTCTTTTTTCTCCGAGTTTCTTCTTAATATGGTCGAGATAATATCTTTGATGATCAATTTTCTGCTTTGATGGAGTAGCAGTGTTTAATAGTTTAATTTTTCAATCTGTTTTTAATTTTTCAATTATTTGACTTTCATCAGTGACTAGTAGAGGAGAATAATCTGACGAGAGATCTAAACAAGACTAAAATTTTTTTAAGTAATTGCATGCAATGCTTTTAGTCATGCAGAAGTCGATAACATTGGGTATTTTATTTCCATCCGTTGACCAGTAGGTCGGATTTCCAGAGGACAGTTGTAACAGATTGTTCCACACCATAGCTTGTTATAGTTGTCTGCCACGTGACGTGATTAATCTGTAGCCCCAGTAACAGTGTTTAGCATTGAAATGTTCTCCAGAAAATCTGTGTCCAAGAGTCTCAAAAAAGGATTCCAACTTTTATTGTTGATGGTTACATTAAGAGGACAGTACACTGCTACTAAAATTAATTTACCATTCAAGTCTGCTATTTCCACAGCTGTAGCCTGCCGGTTATGTTTATTTTTTAACATGGAACATGTTTTTACGGTCGTTACCTCGCAAAAATCGACACCAAAAACCGACACCAAAAACCGACACCAAAAATCGACACCAAAAATCGGCACCACATGTATAATTCAAATTTATAATTAGTTTATAATTTGAATATAGAGTAGATTATCGAATAACATCTTCGCATTCACAATAATGAATTTTCAATAACAACATTTTTATTACCACAAATTTAAATCCGAAACCGAGCGCAAAAAGAAAATTTGCTTATATTTATATACAGTAAATTTTTATTACCAACACAAAAATTATAAGGGATTATCCTATTATAACCAACAGTAAGAAGAAGAAACGAGATAGGCACCCCTAAATCTCGAGGAAAACTATGATAAACGGTTTAGTACCGAAAAACATGTTCCATGTTAAAGATATTAGTCGGAGCCTAAAATAGAAGGAATCCGGGGGTCCAGGGGGCGGAGCCACCTTGCGGGGGTCAAGGGGGCAGAGCCCCTTTGCGAGGCGCGGAGCGCCGAGTTTTAGCTATAAATTAGCTGTCAGCCATTTAATAACTAAAAATGTCTGTTTTAGGCCCCTAAGAAAGGTAGGCACGACAAACAGCCGCTCGATGGTCAAACTGAGAAGTCGTATGGTACCCTGCTCTGCATAGTAGATCAGGTCAAATCAGGAGGACCACCGGTTTTAAGCACCATCTGAAGCACGGAGATGGAGAGAGGGTCATAGAAGAAATAAAAGTCCGAAAGAAAATTAGACTCTTCCTAGATTAAAGTGATTGCCTTTACGATCAGTGCATCAATACTTGATCGCTGTAACCACCAGGCCAATTTTTTTTTGTTATCTCATGGTACTCAATGCTATTTTTGACAATGACTACTGTTTCTTTTCGGGCCCTTCCCCTGGGATGATTAGTGCAGTATATCGAATACTTTGGTATTTTTATTTAGAGTTTTGTAATTATGTATGTGTTTCTGAGAATAGCATAACATCCAAATTGTGGTTTGTAATAAAATATTTGACTTCTTGACCGTGTTCCAGATCGAAATTTTTAATTTAGAGTTACTTCCCTTTACATCTTTCCAATCATAGTAATTAAGTGATGAATCATTTTGTCTAGCTTCTCCATCTTTTTTGTAAAAATTTGCTCCAGATTATTTTATGGTTTTTGTTTAATAACCGGTACTACTTGACTTTTCAAGGGGTTATTGGAAGATTGCTGATATTGGATGTAATTTGCAGTCATTTGAGCATAGGAGAATTCATGTTGGGTTTAGTTTTTATTATTTAGAAGAGGTGAAAAATTTGCCATGGCGAGTGGTTCGTTGATCTTCGCTTTTAAAGCTCTTTGCATACTGAGCAACCTCTGTAGTTTACAATTGAAGTTAATTTATTTATAAAATAAAAAACATTTTTGAGGTTGTTGCCAACCTCATCATAAAATGGACCCTGCAAATTGGCGGGGAGTTCATGTTTTCATCACAATTATAAAATCATTCTTAGAGTTTTTTATCAAGTTCTGGTCGTTTTTTATGAATTTTTTAATCGGGTTTCAAACCGCGTGTCATTTGGTATATTGTTACATTAATATAATCTGCCTATTTTTGATATGTTGGTTTCTGTTTTGTTTGTTTCAGGTTTCCACAATGGATTGCGTGGGCGTTTTTATTTCATCAATGTTTGGTAAGTATCGGTTTTCATGTCTTGATTTGTAATCTATTTTTCATTTTCGATAGTTATTTGACTTTTTTGGGTACACTCAAACCTTATTTCTTATCACGGTTATTAGTTTTTAGGATTAGATCTTATTGGTCACGGTTATTTCTTTTGTTGTCAATAGTGGTTGCTATGGATTGTGCAAGGGCCATAAGACGGTCCTTATATACTTTACACAGGGTTGATCCTGTGGAGTGCTTATTGTCACTGAGCTTCGCTCTGACACAGTTGGCGCATACATGCTTAGCAAGTTCCTTTTGCACTACACAGTCACGTGACGCGTGTTCTGTTGAGGTGCAAAAGGCGCATGTTTCATTTCCTTTGCAAAATTTGGCTGTGTGGCCAAAACGTTGGCATTTATAACATCGGGCAATTCCGATGTGGTTCCGCACTCGGTAGCTTTTCCAAGCCACTATGAATTTACCTTCCTTGATTGTTGCTTCATGGATCAGAGGGTGAAGCTCTAGGATCCATTTGTTGTGTGTTCTTATTCTGGTATGTACGGGATTGGCTCTTTTGAGCCACGAACTCCCGGCCATATTGACTGCCTCGGGAAAATTTCTTTCTATTTCCGCTATGATTTGATTCTTAGAGACGGATTTGTCTACCATCTGTATAGCAATTGATGGCCAGGTAGCTGAAGGCTCCCGTGCCATCAATTGGTTCTCCGCTAGTAGAGTGCTGCCTACTAGTTTCTTGACCGAAGGGTGGGAGGATTCCACCACGACACTTTTGTTTTTTGTCAGATAGAGCCTATCTGCTTTTATTCCAAGATCTTCCGCTCTGATGCTAGTCAGGGCGGCCCTTGTACTTTCCGCTGACAGGAATGAGCTACCCTCTCCAGGGTAGACAATCACTTTATATTTCTTGCGCGTGCTCCGGGGGTTGCTGATGGCAGCCCTCTTCATTGCTGTTTGGTACCTCCTGGGTGGGCTGTACTTCGTGGGTTCTTCCTTAGGGGAAGAATCTGTTTCCTTGGGTTCCCGGACCTTGAAGAGGTTCGGGGGGTTGGACTCTGCCAATTCTTTCTTAGGTGGGTCCTGCTTTTTGGGCTCTTCCTGAGGGGAAGAAATTGTTTCTTTGGGTACCCGGACCTTGAGGAGGTTCGCGGGGGTGGCAGGGGCAGGGACCGCCTCTGCTGTGTTTACTTTGGACGGGGGAGGGGTGGCTGAAGGCTCACCCGTCCCTCGTATGTTGTTATTGCCCTTCAGTATAAATTCTACAAGTTTCAAGGTGCTTTCTTTCATGTCTTCAACATTTTTTTGTGCGTTTTCCTTATCTTCGAGTTTTTCTTTGCTTTGGTTGATGAATTTCATTACTTTATGTGATGCGTTCGATGCATTGGAAAGTATTTCTTTCGCCCATTTTGTTGCTTCCGTATGGCTTTTACTTGGTGTTTCTTCTATTCCAAGTTCTTCTTTTTCTTGTATTGCCTGTCTGATTTCGGACAATGCTTCGAGCAGTTTTTCCATTTTTTGTTCGCTTTGTGTTTTTTCAGTTTCATAATTTTTTTCCTTTGTTTCGTTACTTTTTTCACTTAGCGTTTTCGTTACTTGTCTTTCATGTTTTTCTTTTTCTTGTTTCGCCAATCTGGCACGTTTCCTTTGGTTTTTGTTTGGTTTCTTTTTTGCTTCCTTTCGAATTTCTTCTTGTTTTTCGTTGTCCGAGCTATTACTTTCTTCATCTTCAAATGTGGGCCATTCTTCGGGCCACTCGTGGGGACTTTCTTCTTCGTCTGTCTCAGGATTGTTTCTACGTTTCTTTTCATTTTCTTCGATTTTTGCTGATGAGGCCATATTAGACGATTTCGACTTTCTAACTTCTACTCTCTGTAGTTTACAGGGTGATTATTGTTACGGTTTGTACACTTTACTTGCCCGTGTCGCCCCTTTTGAGGACAATCTTAAGTTGAATGATCCACTAATAAACGAAATCGCGCAGGAATTATATAAAAATAGACTAACGGCTAAACGTACTGAGTGTGGAGATCAAGTGTGTGAGGTGGAAGAACATTGGAGGAAAATTAAAAGTTGTCTACTGGAACCCGCGGAAGAAGCTACTGGAATCAAAAAAATTAGTGTAAATGCTCAGGTTAAAACTAAACCTTGGTTTACCTCATAAATTAAAGAACTTTTTGCAGAACAAAAGAGGAAAGCTTATCAAGCATACAAGAGCTCACCACCACAGGAAGAACATCAGAAATATAAAGGAATCAGAAATAGAATTAATGCAAGAATTAAGGAAATAAAGAAAGAGTATTAGGAAAGATTTACAAAAGAGTAAATTTACTAGTATTTACTAGTATTTTGGAAACAAAACTTGAACAATATATTATATGCAACAAAGAAGAGCAGCAGGGTGTTCGAAGAAGAAGATCCACCACCGATGTGTTATTAATTTATGATCCGACAAATAAAAGAGAAATCCATCGAGTACAACAAAAAGGCATTTATGTTCAGTAGAGCTCCAATTATATGAACTCCGACTTTCCGAATCACTGATTATTATCCGAATCACTTTCAGAAAAACAATTTAAGACGGAAACGTACTGCGATTCGCAAAATAATGATTTTCCGTCAGCCCGAGTGTGACCACATGCAACTTTTTTTTGTCAAGCGGATGCGCGACTTGGCTGCCTGAAAACGGACAGTCAAACAGCTTACTTTGACCGAGATGTTCAGCAAGCAATGACTTTCATTTACAATACATATATACTAATAAGTAATGTACAGCACTTGTATATAAGTACGCTATATTTATAACATGTAAAAGTGTTGCCTTTTCATTTTTTTTTTCCTGCAGGGAAGGGGGAAACCTTCATAGGCACCACCCCATCAGGGATGGTAGTGTCAGATTCTTGCTGACCAAAACCCCCTCCCCGACGACAGCGGGCTTTACCTTCTCGGCATTACTTCCGCTGTCGTCTGCGATCTTCCCTGCTGCATCGATGGTGCAGGCTCCCGATGACCTCCCGGTTTAGCACGAAAGTTTGTGTCCGGTAGGTCAGGCACTAGAGGTGTAAAAGTAACGAAAAAAAGCATACCCGTATGTATTCGTTACTATAACAATTAGTACCCGTTACTATCATATCGTTACGTTACTCGTTACTTTCGTAATTTGTAGAAACATACTTATACATTACATACAAAGCTGCGTAAGGTGCATTTTCTCACTTTTCCGTATTTTGAACCAGACTTGTGTTAAATAGACTCTTTATCATATTACGAGTGATTATGCATTTTATTATATCTCGCTGGATTTTTAATTATCTATTAATTTAAATAAATGAAAAAATTAAATTTTTAAATAAATCATTTTTATATAAATCTGACCGAATTTGTATATATTAGAAACGGATATAATAATAATACGACTTTTTTCAAAAACCGTTTTCGGCATTTTTAACACAAAAAGTTTTTATTTTCGGGAGCCAACGTACATTTAAATGTACATTTAAATTTACATTTAAATAAAACAACGAAAGTAAAATTATAATAAATAGAATCGACTTTATTATAAAACACTCGGTTTATCTTTATCTAATAAGATACCAGGAATGTGATATATCGCTTTTCAAAAAGTACCGACTGGCGATTTGCAATATTAATATGTACATATTGCTTCTTGTCCCGGGTTTTTTGAGTTTATTTACAACTTTCGTAATTATTAAAAAAAATTAATTTAATTATTAATTTTGTTTCTGTACAGAGTTAAAATAATAAAGGAATTTCTCTTGTAATTGTCTATCGTTTGACATCAATTTGAAGGCGTACAAAACTTTCTTGAATTTTCAAAATTTTGTATATTTTATGGCCTTTTTAATTTAATCGTTAAAGTTTACATGTAGTTTATAAGATTATAAGATTATAATTTACTACAGCTAACAGGCACTTTAGGATACATTTTTATTTTTGTTCATCCGATCGTTATTTTGATAGAAAAGCGAGAAAATTGAAGGTGTAGTTTTTCGTATTGGTTCATAGTTGCGTTTTCACTCCCTTAATAAACAGTAAAAAACTTGGACGACGAATTTCCAAATTATACTTAATAAACAAACATCCTTCTTTGTAACGTACGTTTTTAAATTCACCGAATAAGCGCGCGTATGCGAAAAATGCGAGTAACGAAATAAATTTGAGTGTAACGTTTCGTTACTCGGTACTAGATGGCGCACCCGTTACTCAGTAACGAATACATACGGTTCGCTACAGCTCTATCAGGCACTATCACTTGATTCTACTTTTTCAATTGAACCGGACACACCGCTCGCCGCGATCCAACACGTTGCACCGGGTCACCTAGTGGTCCGTGATCGTCAGTATAGGTGAAAGTCCACTCGTCATTAACTTAATAGGCAGAAATTCCGGCGACAAAGTTAAGGCCGAGCCGACCGTCATCCATACCGGAGACTCCGAGCCCCCAACCGACCCTGCAAATCATAGTAAATCACAGAGCGCGATGCGACCGGGTCATCTTGAAAAACTTGTGGTCGCTGGCAAAGTGCCAGTCCACTCGTCTTTATATTTGACGGCACTATTTTCGCGATCGTCCCCCTCTGGATTGGCACGAGAGTTTGTGTCCACAGAGGGTCTACCCGCTATCGTCGTACCGACAATAATCTACCCCGTCGAACGACCGTCACTACTGGACCCGGACCCGACCCGCCGATTAATGACGATTTTCTTCGGGAATTCTCTTGGGAACTTCTCGCGCATCTTCTCGCGGGAACTTCTCAAGGGAACTTTAAAAGGCTCTCATTGACTTAACTGTAGGGCGAGGACTCGAGCTTCGGCTTGCTCAGCTCGTCCGTCCCCCTCGTTGGTCTTCATCACTTGACTGATGAAGACCGCTACAGCCAGCCATTCGTCTTCGCCGGACAGCATGAAAGCAATCATGTTGTCCGGGCTTAGTGTGTCGCCCATCCGGAGCGAAATCATCACTCTCTCCCTCTCCCATCTTAGGCATCCGAAAAGAGTGTGTTCCGCCGTATCTTTGTCCCCGCAGTAACGACAGGCAGGTGACTCGGTCAGCCTGAACCTGTGGAGATATGCCTGGAAGCATCCGCGGGCGGTGAGAGCTTGTGTTATATGAAAGTTCACCTCTCCGTGCTTTCTCGCTACCCAAGGACGAAGATCCGGAATGAGCTTTCTGGTCCAAGCGGCATTCGTGCCGGAGGACCAGCTCCTTTGCCAATCGTCGAGCGTCCGCTGCTTAATGTTGCCTTTTCATTTAATTAATTAAAAATCCATACAGTACTCTTTTATCGGAAAAAATCCAATTATCCGAATTTTTGATTATCCGAATTAGTCTGGGAGCCAGCGACCGTTTAGAGTTGGTCATTTCAGAAAGGCTGAAAATTTTTCCTAAGCTTTATTTGGTATCACTGGTAAGTGAATGGACCTCCAGCTGGCACACCTCCGGGGGGTGTAGCTGCGGCAGCGTCCCACACACGTAAAATAATAATACAAAAAAACTAATACCACAAAAGCTGAAACTTTGTTCACATGTTGATCGTGCTATAAATAAAAGAAAAAACGTATCCAGCCGAATTTAGAGTGGGGGATTATGCCCCAGCTTTTCACGTAAAGAAGTGAAAAATATGCGCTGGGGTAAACTGATACCGCAAAAGCTGAAATTTGGTAAAGTAATAGTTAAATTAATAACTTAAACGAAAAAAACATCCAGCTGTACATTTAGTGGGGGAAACGTGTCCAGCTGATGCAGTGAAGAGCGCTGCGCATGGGTATGCGCTCGGGCGCGTCGTACCTTTGACTGCATCAGCTGGACACTTTCCCCTCAAGAAACATAAAGCTGGATATTTTTTTTGTTTAACTTATTCAGTTAACTATTGTATTACCAAATTTCAGCTCTTGCGGTATCAGATATCTATACTTTTCTCATTAAACACAGCGTGGTGCCGTCCATACAGTTATTGGATGATAGATACGTATAACTTTTCTGCTATAAAGGAAGATAATAAAAAATAGGTTTACTATTAATTATTGAAAATGTTTTTTAGTATTTATTTACAAAAAACATACTAAAATTAAATATAAACATACATAGGGAACTAATACGTGTAATAAAATATCGCTGCAAGTGATGCCGACCAGTGAAAGATCGTTTTTTTTTCATTTCCACTTTTATGTCCACATATTTACTGTTTATGTTATGTATAAATATTTAAATGTGTAAATATTTACTTTAAATTCAAAAACAGGTGAGTTAATATAATAACTGCATGGACGGTTTAATGAGAAAAGTATAGATATCTGATACCGCAAGAGCTGAAATTTGGTAATACAATAGTTAACTGAATAAGTTAAACGAAAAAAATATCCAGCTTTATGTTTCTTGAGGGGAAAGTGTCCAGCTGATGCAGTCAAAGGTACGACGCGTCCGAGCGCATACCCATGCGCAGCGCTCTTCACTGCATCAGCTGGACACTTTTCCCCCACTAAATGTACAGCTGGATGTTTTTTTCGTTTAAGTTATTAATTTAACTATTACTTTACCAAATTTCAGCTTTTGCGGTATCAGTTTACCCCAGCGCATATTTTTCACTTCTTTACGTGAAAAGCTGGGGCATAATCCCCCACTCTAAATTCGGCTGGATACGTTTTTTCTTTTATTTATAGCACGATCAACATGTGAACAAAGTTTCAGCTTTTGTGGTATTAGTTTTTTTGTATTATTATTTTACGTGTGTGGGAGGCTGCCGCAGCTACACCCCCCGGAGGTGTGCCAGCTGGAGGTCCATTCACTTACCAGTGATACCAAATAAAGCTTAGGAAAAATTTTCAGCCTTTCTGAAATGACCAACTCGAAACGGTCGCTGGCTCCCAGACTAAATGGGGTCCGGTCCCAATTGATTCGGATAATTGGAGTTCTACTGTATATGATCTGGCAAAATTTGAATCCCGAATTTTTTGACAGATTTTCAGGTTTTGAGGTTCCCTGAATCTATTTTAACCGTTTTTGGAAAGATGTGTGTTTGTATGTGTGTACGTCTGTGAGCACGATAGCGTCTAAGCGAAGCAGCCAAAATCATTATAAATTTTGAATTAAAGCTTTTATTTGCCAGGGTAGGAAGCCAGATGAAAATAAATGAAGTTGTCTAAAGGGAAAAGGGGGTTTACTTGAAGCCATAATGGCATAATGCATCATAACTTCGAAACAAAATTAAATACGTAAAAATATTAAGGACCAAAAATTATCGATTCAAATTTCCTACATTTTTATTGTACGAGTTTTTCTCTAAAATTTACGGTTGAGATAGACCAGAAATAAAAATATATATGATGTTTAAGATTCTTTTTGCGTATTCTACCAATAAAAGAATATACAAAGTTGCTGATAACATGTGTCAGCGGAAATGCTTCGTTTGCAAGATATGTGCATTTAAAGGTTTTTTTCTGCATATGATTTTACGACGACATAACACCCTTATTATTTATAAACCGATCGTTAATATTTTTAACAAAAATAAATATAGATTGTTACAATGAACTATTAATGTAATTATATTACGATTTTTGTATAATTTTAACAGCAGGTAATTTAGATGATCTTTGCCAAAAAAAAACCTACTGCGAACTTATTCTTAAAAATATTTGGCAAAACAATAAAATTTCAAAAACAAAATTTTTCATAAATTTACTATGGAAATGATGTAACAATCTTGTTAAAAAATAAAGTTAATAAAATTTACTTTTGTCAAGTAATCTTTAGGTTTTTATTTCACTTATTTAAAAAAAAACACTTTTAAATTTTATTGATTTATTTTTTATTAAATTTCCACACAATATAATTTTTACTTGCAGAGTTTCTGCTTAACTATTAATTAAAAATATGGACTAACATAAATACACTTATTGAATAATTTAACGTTACATTATGACTATTGATTGAATACTTAAACAATACTGACTTGAAATCTTAATGACATCAGTTTTATGTGTTATGCAAAAATTTGATTATTGAGCGAATCGAACATTCTAGAATGTTCGAGACATCCTGTTTGCTAAATCAACAATGAAATTAAATAATTATAAAAGTGTATTTCCTAATTACATCATCTACGGAAAATCACCGGGTTATGTAATTCTTTATGAGAATATAACTTGTCATGTCACATCAGATTTTTATTCGTGCATTTCGTTTTAATTGTTTTTACGAAGTTTCAAAATTATTATCGAGTGTTTTTGCCCGAAAGTTAGTCAATACCTTTGCACATGGACAAAATTTTCAAAGTAAAAAAAAATAATTATATTTTTCTTAATCTCGTCAATTATTTCAGACAACCAAGTACATTTTTTTCCCATCGTTTATCAATAAAAACTGAAATTTTAACAAATTGTGGATATACAAAATATGTGCAGCAAGTTATCAAATAGATGTTAATGTAGTCCTTCAAATTTAATGTTTGCCGTTAAAAATGTATTATCTTTAATTCTAGTTTTATTTCGTGTTTAGAACTTGAAATTATTTAAAAAACATTTCTCTTTCTTCATTTCACTTCTCTTTTACGTATTGTACCAATCAGCTATTGTTTCCAAATTCTTCCTGATGTGCACAGATAATATTATTCTCAATATTTATTTGTCTTCATTTACAATTTTCGAAATTCCACATGACTATCAATTTTTATTATCCAATACAATCATTATAATAATACCAAAATTTTCATTTTGTATAGCAAATCCATCATCTTCAAAGTTACGCAAACAATTTCGTTCATTTTCCAAAATATACCTGGATTTCCCATTTTAATTTGAATTCCTCTATCCAGCTTTCACATATCCATTCTTTCCAAAGACTTTTAATCTAATCCCCTTTTTGTTACGGGTTATACTCGCCGCGAACACGCACACCCCGTACAAATGACGTAATTCTCTGCGCTGCAGGGGGAGGGGTGGTTCAAACTCGAAATTAATGTACGCATCGCATCGATAATTCGGGAATAAGTAAGGGCGCCACTGTTATTAGTCGATACGGTAAAAATGGCTAAGCAGATAACAGATAACAGATAATGGTGAATTACCTTGTTTCGGGTTGAGAGGAGCGAATAACTTGGCTTCACAACTGAAACTTATAGTAAAACACAAAAAATAACACACAAATCAATAAAACCGCAATTAAATTGAATATTATTAATTCTCAATAGTTCAAAACCAAATATTTAAAAAATTATTGTTTAGGCTTATTAAAATTCATTTATTTAATTAAAACATGCATTAGAGCTTCAAACCCCTTAACGCACCATCTTTTAAAATTAATTTAAGGACGAATACTAATCCCATGTACTGACGAACACTGGTTTCTGAGTATTTTTGATACGACAAATATTGGTATTCAAATTAATTTTCAATTAAAATATTATAAAAAACTAAATGTAATTCAGTATAAAGTATAAACAATTCTAGTTAAAGACTAGAATTTTAAAATGCGAGAATATCCTAATAAAATTTAAAAATATTTCGTCAACCAAAATTTGATAGCATAAGACCTTAAGGTGACGAACACTGGTGCTTTTACCTTAATATTTACTAATTACTGCAATCGCTTCAACTCGTTGAACGGATGATATCAAGCGATTGATATCGCATTTTCAAGTGTTTTTGCCTGAAAATGCGTCTATGCAATATAAATATGACCCTTAAGTACATAGGTACATACACTTATACTTATGTAATGGAATTTGAGCGTTTGTTATAAATAATACCTTTGTATATATGTACTACGTACATGAACAAAATTATCAGCATAAGAAAAATTAATAAATTTCTTTAATTAATTTTAACAAATTTATCATTATATAAAATATGTGGAGTGATCAAAATGCAATCAAAAGCATCCAAAATTTATTATCTTTGATTTTGGCGTCATTTTGGGAATAGAACTTCAAATTATAAAAAAGAACTATTCCATTTATTAACCAAAATATACCAAATATCTCACAATTTATTTTGTATTCTTATACTATCGTATCCAATAACTTTTACATGTCAATTCTTTCCAAAAACTTTTAATCCCATCCTCATTAATTTGTCCGTTATATTCACATCGGGCAGGTCTAAATTTTAATAATGTTCACTTCCTGCAAGCAACTTACAATTAAATTCTTTTCATTTTCAAATTTACCCTTAACTTATGTTCACAATTCCTTTATTTTACTTTTTATTTTAAATCATTTTATTACTATAAATTTTAATTTTTATCAACCGTGCGACTTGCTTGTTTTATAATTCAACGCTAAGTAATTACAATGCCATTAGTTCTTCAAATTTTCGTCAAAACATGGGTCAAAACAAAATATTTCACATAAAATTTACAAAAAGAATAAAATATCTCAGTATGACATAAATTATGAATTGTTATATAATGGCTATTTTCAAAAATTAAAAAATTATTAGGAGTTATTTCATCCGGATATTCGTTAACATTTAAATTACGGAATGATATCTACTTATTGTAGTACTGAACATTTGACCCCTAATCTTTAACTTCAAGGGTCATCTTTCGGATCGTTATGAACCATAAAGTGGTGAGAGCACGTTATTGCTCACCCGGAAATTGAAAATTCCCCATAGAGATTCGGAAAGCTGATGATGGTTTACATAGTATAGGTACTTAAAAAAAAATATTTGCGGAATATTCCGGAAGTTTTTGAAAAAATCAAATTTAAACTTAGAAAATTTACCCATAAAATGACGCGCATAAGGGATCTCACAGAAGTGTGTGGATCATGTTTAGGGATGTTTTAGCTAAGTACTCCGTTGTCAAAACCGCCCGGAGCGTAGCGTAGGGTAGGTTTTACAACGCAACCACTTCCGAGTCGAATTCGGACCTAAAAACGCCCAAAATGCCTTTTAACTTTGATGGTGGGCATGGCCTATTAACCCCGGGAGCCAATGGGTAATCTCCGCACAGTTTTCCCTTTTTCTAAGGGTGAGTTTGTTATTTTTCCGCATTTTTTTTGTTAAATTAACTATTCAAACCTTCAGCTTTCCGAATCTCTATAAGAAATTTTCAATTTCCAGGTGAGCATTAGCGTGCTATCACCCAATAAAGTTGGGTTTACATTTAAATTTTTAATACAAAAACTCAAATTTCAAGCTGTAATTTTACGTGTAAATCGAACTTTAATACTGATTTTAACTATTTGAGTTAGTGAATAGAAGTGTTATTTATACCAATTCATTGAAAGTTATCCTGTTATATAAAAACATACTATAAGAGCCCCCGCAGACTACAGACTTTCTATCGGCCGATAGTTAGTCGGTTTCTTAATCAGTATGAAGCGGTATGCAAGTGTCGGCCGATACCGAATCGTTATAATTTGCGCACTTGCATACCGCTTCATACTGATTAAGAAACCGACTAACTATCGGCTGATAGAAAGTCTGTAGTCTGCGGGGGCCCTAAAGGTGTGATATGCGAGTTACATATTAGGATATTTGATATTAAAATATTTTTATAGGTTTCTTTAATATTATTAAAAATATGAAAGAAGTGGTCAAAACCGGGGGGTGGTCATAATCGATGCCCCTACTTCATGTTATTCCATATTTAGATTACGTAAGCGTATAATTCATAAATTATTTATTTATTAATCTTAAAAATAGTTGACAAATACATGTTTAGCGTAATACATACGAGTATATCGTTAATGACACACAATATCTTTTATAGAAGATAGCCACACACATCGTTAATTTAATATGATTATCAGTCGGTTTAAAATAATAATATAATTAATATAATTTAATTATAAATAAACAATACCTACTTATAAATAAAATATAAAGAGTTAAAATTCAATTTTTCAGTTCGTCGGGAAAATATTAATTTCTAAATTTTTAAGAAACTGCTCAAAATAATTAAAAAAAAAAGTGTTTGTCTCTTTTAACGTTATTCCACATTTTAAAATAAAACAGGTTAAAAGATGAAACCGTTCCTGACAAAATTTATAATAACTATCAGAGATATAGCTAAAAATATACCTACTATATTATATTTGTAGTATTTTTATATGATAAAAATTTAAACGATGATACTAAATTTTGAAAACAAATCAAGATAAATTATATTATATAACTTTTTGATAAAATTGTTACATATCTTGTGTACGTCTATAGTAATTTAATTTAAGTATCAATATTTTTAAAATTAATAATAATTATGGCTGCCCATACGTCCGTAAAGTTGGTTCCCCATTTTTTTAAATATAAAATTTATATAATAATTGTGCCGATTTACCAATTGTGTCAGGTTGTTCCAAGGTTGTGTCGCTTTTAAAATAAATTTTCCACATTTTTTTTCGCATACAACGAAAACCGTTTTTCACTCTAGCCCCCCATTTTTAAAATAATCATTTGTTTGTTTTAGTGCATTGTGCTAGTTATTTTGAACGTTGACAGTTTTCCTGAAAAACGGATTTCTGAAAAATTAAAAATTAAATTTGATCATAGCCCCCTATTTTTGAAAAATTTTATTATTTCTTATGCAATAAATTGTTCAACCTGTTCTGAATGTCTACCTAAAATATCAGTTTGATAGTACAAACCAATCCCGAGAAAATAAAATTTTTTTTTACTCCAATTGATTGTCCTGGTTGTCGTGAATACACTGCTAAGATTTCAGTTTGATATTACGTTTAGATTTCGAGAAAATCGAAAAAAAATTATTTCAATAATATTCCATATTTTCATTAGGTATTATCAAATTATTATAAACGAATTATGACCACATTCATAAAGAAACCTTTATTTTATAGTGATTATGTACCTGCTCTGTTTACTTACACCTGGTTTACTGTTTAGCTACTTATAATAATTACGCTCATCATAAAATTACTTTCAAAGGCAGGGACGGACTGACCATAATGTAATTCGGGTCAGATTAATGTAAATCTCTTTGAATTTCCAAAGCGACTGAGCTAAAATGAGCCCGTGGGTTTCCTAAATATACCAAAAATTTCTTAATTAAAATTTCATAAAATTACTTTCAAAAGCATGGGTGAACTAGCCATAATATAATTCGGACGGATTTTCGAAAAGACTCAGCTGAAATGGGCCCGTGGGTTTCAAACTAAGTCAAAATCGTAATAAATGTTTAAATATTTATAAAGAAATAAAACTGTAATAAAATTCAAATTAATTATTTGATTTTTACACTATTGAGAATTAAAAATAAATTAAATTTTAAATTAAAAAGTTCATAAATTTTAATCCCTTCAATAATTCATAAATTCTATAGTTTCATATTTAATTTTGATTGTTTTATGAATTTTTATAATTTACTAACTAAAATTAAATTGTAATTTAATACGAGTTCATAAAAGAAACACCATTTCAGCTAATCTATTATGCGTGTATTACATTACGCAATTTATTGTACAAGAAACGGTACAATTTCGGCGCAGAAGGTACTGCGCAGTGTGCACAAGCTCTAAACTCGTAAATTGTATCATTTCTTGTACAATAAATTGCATAACTGGCATAATATAAGCATTATTTTAAATCATCATCGGTATATAATATTTAAGCTCAGAACTCCGTAACCGAAAATGATTTCCTACTTCCACGCTATATGGAATGTTGATATATGAATCTGGACGTTGAGAAGAGCTCAAGGAGGGACAGCAGTCATTATCAACAATAACATCAAATATCATGAAATTGCTAAATGTTTGATAACATACCATTGAATTTAACGCAGTTTAATTATCCTGCTTTGATAATATAATAAAATTTTGCAATCACAAGCGCGTGAGCGGTAGACATATGTTTCAAGCTTATTTGCTATCATCAGTACCGCATACACATGGAAAAAACACACTACACTCGTAACTGCAAATGACACTACGGCAAATCGTTCATTCAGGTAAAACAGAAGCATTATTTGCCTACTGTAAAACCGTAGGCTTTAGTTCAGACGGTTTTACAGTAGGCAAATAATGCTTCTGATTTACCTGAATGAACGATTTGCCGTAGTGTCATTTGCAGTTACGAGTGTAGTGTGTTTTTTCCATGTGTATGCGGTACAGATGATAGCAAATAAGCTTGAAACATATGTCTCACGCGCTTGTGATTGCAAAATTTTATTATTGCTAAATGTAGTGAAAATAATCTGCAGTGTAGTGCATCTGTAGAAATAGAAGACCGGAACTATAAACTCACCCTAGCGGAAGTATACTGTCCTCCAAGTTTAAACATCAAAAAGGATCAAACAATTCGAATCCTTCTTTGGGACTCTTGGACATAGATTTATAGCTGGAGAAGACTTCAATGCTAAACACTGTCACTGGGGCTCCAGATTAATCACGCTACGTAACAGACAATTATATCAAGCGATGATGAGAAATAATCTGCATCAACTTTCCTCTGGGCATCCGACCTACTGGCCAACGGATTGTTAGGAATTCTTAGATGCTCGTTATCAAATGGACCTCCCGATAAAGCCCAAAAAGGTAGCAGAAGTCAGGACATGCATAACAAACAACCTCAACGCAAGGAAGGCCCCTGGCCCTGAATTTCTTTAAAAGGATCCCAGTTTTCCGTTCATAAACACCCCAGGTATTTGAAACTTGTTACTCTTTCTATTGGACTGCCATTGATATTGATTAGAGTGTTTTCTGCTGTTCCAGACAATTTTGTACAAGAACTCCTATGGCAAACAGTGCTTATATAGTTCCCATTCCATATCTGAATCCGAACTGAGTCTCACTTATATCTTCATCAATTTTTCACCATAAGCGGTTATGTAGTATTTTTAAGAACAGTTTTAAAGCGTGGCTCATTAGGAAGTCTATAATCGCTGCAACGCCAACTTTTTGGATTAGCCTTTTTTTGGTAGAATGATGAAGGTTGATCGGAGCCAGTCCTTATGGGATGTTGTTCTACTTTTATTAAAATTTTTTTTATATGCCCCTTCCAGATATCCGCTTGACGTTCTTCTTCCATTGGGAACTGAATTTAAGGGCGCTGCAAATGTAACAAATATGGCGGTTTAAATCGGTTTACATAAAGAAAATAAGTTCACAATAAGAAAAAGTTGCTCTGAAAGAGTTCAAATAATACCGCAATCACTTTAAATATCACTTTTATCATTGAAAACTACGATAAAAACGTATACAAGTAAATAGCGCTTTTAATTTAACGTCACTTTAATCTCATATAACAGTTGTATAAACTGCACATGGTGGCGTTTTCTTATTTGGAGTTACCAAGAAAACGACTTTGTTGTTTTCTTCTATTACTTTGGCTGGAATTCGTTGTCGATCAGTGCACGTAATTTCTTTTATTTTTTGTGTGTAAATTAAAGTTGTCATGTTTACTTTCGAGGTATTCTATTTCTTTGCAATTGTTCTTGAGCCATGCCTTGTAATATTGACTTTTTGAAATTTCATTTAAATTTTAATTTACCATTTATTCTGGTTTAAAATATTTTAAAACATCCTGTATATTCATTATTCACAAGTTTAATAATATTTGTGTGCGACATCTATTGGTTCTGGTTTCTGAAGGGTAAATTTTGGATAGTACACGTGATTTTTTTTGTTACGGTAAAACACAGCGTCACTTGTATAGGTACCATTGAAGATAACAGTTGGGTCGACATTTTCTTTTATTTTCAATACAGATATTTCTGAGTGTTAAATTTGTTTTAGTTTGGTGATAAATTGACAGGTATAAATCTTTTAATTAGTTTATAATATTTATTTCTGAAAAGGGCAAATTACTCGTATGTTAATTCTTTTGTGTCATGTGTCACGTGTTTTTCATTGTTTTCAAATATCTTAATAGAATCTTAACAGGTGGTTTTAAAGGTTTTAAATTATATCTAAATTCGGTTTGCTTAATGCAATTTTATATTAATAATTTATTATTATTAAGAGAAATTTGTCGAACGTATAAAAGAATAATTTTCAAGGTTAAAGTAATGAGGGTGCAAAGTTGTTAAAGGAATGCGGAAAGAGGGTAATTTTCTTTGTGTGAAATAAACAGATGTTGTCAAGGTTATATTTTGGGCAGCTTCATTTAACAAAAGAAATAGGGATGCTTTGTTAAACCAACACTTAATTTTATAAAGAATAGTAACTTGTTTTTATTAATACAAAGTAAATGCTACCCATTATTATCTACAGGGTGTTTTTAATTTCAAATGGGTTTAGATTTATAAATTAAGAAGTTTCATTATTTAAAATAGGTAATCTGTTATTAAAATAATTATATTAATATACAGGGTGATTGTTAAAGTTATTGATAATTGTTTGCAGTTAAAGAGATTTGATAAATGCATTCAATCTATTACTAAGCCCCAAGTAAGCGTTACTAAGTAAGAGTTACAAGGCTGCGTAAAGATGTACGATAAGTTTACAAATCTTTATATAGTTGTAAATGATTGACTTATTTAAAACAATGGTTTTGGGATCATTACGTGTACATTTAGCTTTCCGACGACTCTGTATGAATGGCCCAAATCCCGTGGTAGACTGGAAGATAAATTACACAGTACTACATATGCTTAAATGCAAACCATAAAGCAAATTACATTGAACTGTTCCCAAAGATTTGTTGTTAATTAAGTTATCATAACTTACAGTGACGCGCATGAATGTATTAACGAGATTCCTTAAAGGGAGGCAGGCTACTTAGATCGGGGTTTTAATATTGGTAATTAGGTATCTTATGTATTCAAATACAGGATGGTTGAACTTGTTTGAATTAGGTAGTAAATTGTAATTCAAGGGTGGTTATTTAAAGGTAGATTAATAAAGGTATTTTTTCCATTAACCGCTAGTGTTAAAATAAAACACATAGCTTCCCTCAATCTTCAAAGAATGTACTAAGTACATGAAGAAAAGATTATAAACAATCCAAAGGATTGAATCTAAACAAGTAATTTAAAAGTTATCGAAATCATTAAAGCGATTTAAAACAAATCGACTTTCAGGGTAATTAAATCTACAGATTTATTAGGTCACGAGTTAGGTAAATCATTGCTTCAGGTTAAATTCCTCAAACAAGAATATTAACGATAATAAAAGAATTGACATTGTCCAAATTTGGTTGTTTTATTTGTGTTGGAAGTTAAAGGTTGTCTCTCTTTCGGAGCAATCATTTGTTTTGTTACAGTTGGTGTTTTCTTATGTTGGATAGTTTTCTTTAGTTTTAGTCGGATGTCGGCGATTTGAGGATTGTGATCTGAGTTTATGTCAGCACCCGGATATGTTTTAACGCTTTTGACCTCGTTCCGGAAACGGTTGTTTATCATAATGAAATCTATTTGATTTCTTATGATGTTATCGGGTATATCTTGAGGAGATCTCCATGTATATAGACGTCTCCGTGGTAGTTGAAACCATGTATTGATGTAATCAAATCATTTTCTTGACAAAATTCTATTAGTCTATCACCTCTTTTGTTTTATCGTTTTTAAATGGGTACGAAACTCTGGATACAGCTATCGACTTTCTTTGACATGATGATTTCTACTCCGTGCCGATCAACAGCGGATCTGGTCAAAGTTTATGGAGGGGGTAAATACATGTTTTGTAATAAAATTTAGGGAAAATTAAGGTGTATTTTTAAAATTTGTATTGCAATAGTTAAATTGAAGATTCATGGGGGGGGTAGTTACCCCCATTACCCCCCCCCCCCGTAGATCCGCCGTTGGTGCCGATGATATCTGTCTTCCGCAGGACTTCCAGAATAATACATCCTTAAATCTTCGCTATCGCATTTTCCGTTCCCTGGCCATCTTACTTCACTCATCCCGAGGATGTCGATTTTGAGCCTTTTCATCTTTCCGTTTCCCAGCTTTCCGGCCTGATACAAAGAGCGGACATTCCAAGTCGCAACTCTTAATGCCACCGTGTTGCTGTTATTGTTGCTTTTGGTCAGTCACCCATTATCTTCGTAAAGGCTGGTTCCTACTTGCACATGCCCGGTATTCAGCCCGGTATTCAGCCGCCCATTCTGGGATCAGTCGCTATTGTTCACCATAACTGGCTAATCATACTTGTTTTGCCTGCAAGTCAATGCAGTCCCCCAGGGTGCGGTACGTGGAGCCACAAGTATGAGTTGGGTACCCTGTGAGAGCCAGTCACCTGAATCCTTCTCCTGTCTATAACTCTCGAAGTGACCGTTCAAATGGAAAGTTACTATCTCTACAGCGTACTCCAATACCCCAATTTCCCCCCAATTTCAATTAGTAACCTATCATCGCATAGTTAATAAAACTGTGAGGCTACACAATAAATTATACAATATGTAATTTGTTTTAAGTAATAAAGGTGTTCTCCATCAAGTGAACTTTTAATATTGAAGTTGGCCAACATCAATTAGAATCTAGTTAAGAGACGCAACGACATCGACCAAATGCGAATTGTATATCTCTCTTACTCGAACAACAATCCATCCTCTTTCATCTTTACTCTCCTGCCGTCCCACGTCCTAAAACTAATCCTATCGACAGGTAGCGTGCTTTAATTACGGCGACGACAGTATGAACTTATGTTCATATCTCTTATCTGTTTTAAACGGTTTTAAATTACTAGAATCGCTATAATAAAATAGCGCACATTCGTACATTTCAAAGAAATTGTATTTATTCCTTTTCATTGTTATGTAGGCACTTTAAATAATATAATAAATTATGCATTGCAATATTTTCTTTACAATGGGTCATTCCATCTCAAATCAACTGAAGAATTTACCTGACCCGCACCAAATTTGAAGAAAATTGGTACACACCATCTTAGTAAGAAATAAAAAATACAAATTTAAGGATTTGTCCAAAAGGGCATTCGTTTCGTTGTTTTGGTCGTTCAAAATGTCAAAAAGTTGGTGTGTAGACTTGTAGGAAAACGGCTGTAACTTCGTCCACGGTGGTCTAAATTTAAAAATAAAAAATGCTCTGTAAAGGTAAATGAACGTTCTATCCAAATATTCAATCACATTTTAATTTTTCAACCCCTAACTGGATTAATTTTATAATATTAACCCTATTTCAACCCCTATTTAAAAAACGATTATTTTGTTTTGTTTAGTTTTTTACTGTTTGTTTGTGCAATTGTGCTGAGTATGTGTGCCAAATTTTATCATGGGATCTGCATGGGTTCGGTTGCTAAAAATAAATTAAAAATATGGAATGCAAAATTGAATTTTACAAAATAATGTTTGGCAGTATAAATATACAGGGTGTCCCCGTGACCGTGGAGAACCTTTGAGGTGGTGATAAAGGACACTTTTCTAAGACAAATTTTCAAATAAAATTTTTGCCCAAGTCCAAACCCTTGGGGGGTACCTCCCTTTAAAGCAATTTTTTTAATTTCTGATTTAAAACGGCCATAGCTCCGATATTATTAATTTTTTAAGGTTAATAGATTAGAACTTTTTTAAAGATCATTCGCTTGTCTACAAAGTAGGTTATAACCACTTATCGTCTAGAATCAACGGATTTCAAGAGTGCATGTATACCCCGCAAAATATAGGTTGTTTTAGTGCCGTAACATTAACATGATAAAATCAAAACTATATTACTTTTTAATATAATTTTTAAATATTTCAATTAATAAATGTTCAGACTAAGGTTTAACGAGTTTAAATTTCAATTTTAAATAGATATTAATATAGTAAACTTAATGTAATGTAATTGAAATTTGATGTTTTTTTGTAGCCATTATATATTTATATTTCTAAGTTATGTAACCGTTATCAAAAAATTTTGAAGCTTTCCACCTTAGAAAAACATGTATACTAGTGATTGCACCTTGGTTTATTTCAATATTTATCTTACTTACATAATAATTATGTGATTGTTGAAAGTCTATTTTCATATAAAAATACAGAAAAATTAATATTTTCGTTGGAATAAATTCTTTTTTTAAATTTCCCATCAATTAGTTAGCCAATCACTTTATTGGGCGTATATCAGAAAGAAGTTCCACAAAATATTCTAAAATTTACTACCGATGACCAGCGACCCTGCACATGCACTCTTAACTTGTAAAGAGAAAAACTAACGGCTCAAACCGGATAGGGAATTTAACGGGCTACAACTTTTGTCAAATACATTTTTTTGGGCAACCAACCGTTTTCACAGAAACTCTGAAAATAATGAACAAGGTGTAGGTAAAAAATTATAAATTCACATAATTACGAGTAGTACTAAAAATCTCAATTTGATTTATAAATTTATAAATCTTGTTCATTTACCTATACCTTATTCATTATTTTCAGAGTTTCTGTGAAAACGGTTGGTTGCCCAAAAAAATTTATTTGACGAAAGTTGTAGCCCGTTAAATTCCCTATCCGGTTTGAGCCGTTAGTTTTTCTCTTAGACGTTTCGTTTAAGAGATACGGGATTCACAAGAAAATTAAAAAAATAAAAACCTGAATTTTTTAAACATTTTTTCCCTTAATTTAATTTATAACTCGAAATCCGTTGATTCTAGACGATAAGTGGTTATTATAACCTACTTTGTAGACAAGCGAATGATCTTTAAAAAAGTTCTAATCTATTAACCTTAAAAAATTAATAATATCGGAGCTATGGTCGTTTTAAATCAGAAATTCAAAAAATTGCTTTAAAGGGAGGTACCCCCAAGGGTTTGGACTTGGGCAAAAATTTTATTTGAAAATTTGTCTTATAAAAGTGTCCTTTATCACCACCTCAAAGGTTCTCCACGGTCACGGGGACACTCTGTATATTTATACTGCCAAACATTATTTTGTAAAATTCAATTTTGCATTCCATATTTTTAATTTATTTTTAGCAACCGAACCCATGCAGATCCCATGATAAAATTTGGCACACATACTCAGCATAATTGCACAAACAAACAGTAAAATAATAAACAAAAAAAAGAATCGTTTTTTAAATAGGGGTTGAAATAGGGTTAATATTATAAAATTAATCCAGTTAGGGGTTGAAAAATTAAAATGTGATTGAATATTTGGATAGAACGTTCATTTACCTTTACAGAACATTTTTTATTTTTAAATTTAGACCACCGTGGACGAAGTTACAGCCGTTTTCCTACAAGTCTACACACCAACTTTTTGACATTTTGAACGACCAAAACAACGAAACGAATGCCCTTTTGGAAAAATCCTTAAATTTGAATTTTTTATTTCTTACTAAGATGGTGTGTACCAAGTTTCGTCAAATTTGGTGGGGGTCAGATAAATTCTTCAGTCGATTTGAGATGGAATGACCCAATATGGACTTTTATTAATTTCTGTAGTACAATACCGCTTTCATAACGCAATATTTTACATAAAATTATGTTAAAACGAAATTTTTGTTTTGAGTTTTAGTTTAAATAATGATTTAGTGCCTATTTAACAACGTGTCTTATTTTGTTTTGTATTATTTGGTACTTTTTAGTATTTCCATGATTCCATGTATTTCGAATATTTAATTAATTTTTTTGAGTATTATATCTTCTAAAGAAAATATTACACATGTAAATTTTATTCAATAAAGTGCTTAAATAACAAATAGGAATAAATATAATTTCTTTCAAATGTAGGAAGGTTACTTTTATGCAAGTATTTTTAAAACAGATAAAAGGTAATTGTGCACCACATCTTATCATGCAACTATCATGTTTCTTATTAACTCTACCGTCCACGGTACGTTGACAACATACGAACGCAACAGAGTGCTGCAATAGAATGACCGCGAGATCTCACGCAAAAATCTCACGGTCTAAATTGAAAACATCGAGTAGCGCCATCTAGTTGTCGCGATAAGTTTGTATTAAGGTAAGGTCAGACTAGGCTACTTTTGCTGCGCGCAGCAAAAGTAGCTGTGTGTGAACACCACTGCAACCGATAAAAGTGCACACTGCTGCACATGTGGTATACTGCGCACGCTGTTAAAAGCAGCTTAGTACGAGTGCAAATTTTGTATGTTGCATTCGCAGTAAAAAATCTTCATTTGGTTTAATAATTTGCTGCGAGTAGCGGTGCAGCTTTTATCACATTTAAATAAAATATAATTTTTTATTTTTGTATGCACCCTCCGATGTTGCTCGTAGGTTTTATCTTTGATTAAATCATCAATTTTTCCTGACCAATCCATTTTATTTTGATTTTATTTGTTAATTTCATTCATAAAACTGCACATGTGGTTTACTGCGTACGCTGTTAAAAGCAGTTTAGTGCGAGTGCAATTTTGTATGTTGCTTTCGCAACTGTAGTTAAGCTGCCTACTGTAAGTTGATACCTAACTGATAAGCTGCTCCGGGGAATGTCCTGGGTGACATCATGCGCTGAGTAAACGTAATTCAGTAAATGCACCTCACAAACCATATATTCTATCGCAGTAAAAAAATATTCATTTGGTTTAATATTTTACTGCGACGAGCTGTGCAGCTTTTTAATTTACAATGCCTCCGAGTAAGTGGAATCGTGAGCAAGTAATTAAATTGATCGAAATGATTGAGGAAAGAAATTGTTTGTGGAATGTCGCGAGCGCTGATTACCACAATCAGATAAAGCGGCGTAATTGTTTAGCAGAAATAGAATCTGAAATGAATGTTCCAGTAGTGGAAATAAAAAAAAAATTCATACTCTTCGGGCGCAACATTCAAAATAATTAATAAAAAAATTACATTTTACTTTAAAAAAAACTCTTAAAGTTCTGTTACATTAAAATAAAACTTATCATTTTGCATTCTCAACGCTTCTTCTTGTGTTGTTATCACGTGTACAACACGATTATTTATCGCATCTAATATTTCTGTTATTACCTGCTTATCCATATTTGAATTGAAGTTACCTGATGCTTGTTTCATATGAACTGCCGTATTTTTCCAAAAAGGAAGAGAATCCTCGACGTGTATAAAAAATAAAGTTACCAACCACAATTCAAACAAAAATTTAAATTCAAAAATTCAAATTCAAAAATTAATTTTAAATTTTATGCTTGCTAAGAAATTTTTTTCTTGCTTGGCAGATATGTGTACATTAAGAAAATTGTTTGCTGATACAGTAACAAATAATATAATTTTAAATATTTTTAGACACGTCGACACAACATCATTTTTATCAGTTTTATTTAAAGTCGGGTGGAATTTTATCTCTCCGATTAATAAAGTGTTTGTAAATACACACATAAAATACTACATAAAAGAATGAATTTTGAAAAGTTTGATGCGAACATAGAGAAATAACGGTACACCGAAATATCATGGTAAATCAGGTTTTTAAAGATTCCTGATGCTGACTGTAATTTATAGGAATGAAAATGAGAACAATCAGAAGATATGTAATTAGGATGTTTTTAATCGTGGGTTTTTGGGTCAATCAAACGAAACAATTTTTACGACTAACTAGTTTCGGCTACAATGTGAGCCTTCATCAGAGCCTGTAAAGACAAATTTATTACAAATCTGCATACAACATATGGTTCACAATAAAGAGACATAACCGTATTGGTTCGGCAAACAAGGTACAAAGCAAATTAAATTCTACAAACATACCACGTAATATAACAATGTATTAGTGTTGAGATCAAATTTCGGACCACGCATACATCTAATCCAAGTGTCAAACGTCAAACAAGCGTTATCTAAGTATAAATCAGAAGATAATTTTTTTCTACGTATGATTATTATATCCAACACGTGATATTTATCTCTTGAACGCGATGTTTGCAAAATCTTACTAGACCCTTCGACTGAAAGGAATCGCTCCGAGATTTTTATATCCTGGTTTTTAATTTATTTTTGACCTTATTAAAAATTAGAAAAATATAAAAAATTCATGTATTAAAAAATTAAAGTATTAAATCAATAAATTATTCTTAATGAATTTTTTTTGGAGAAATGCATGGTTTCGATAATAGTTAATGTAGTGCAAAAAATGACAAAGAGTTCATAGGCGATTATGAATAATCGATTATTTTTAATAATCGATTAATTGAAAAAAATCGATTATTTTTTATAATCGATAATCGATTATGAAATTTCATAATCGCGCACCCCTACTCACGAATAATAATTATTAGCTATAAAGTACTTTAGCGGTTGCAGTCGTTGCAATTTTTGCAGCCGAAGGAAAAGCAGCTATGTGTGAGCATTTGTTAGTAGGTTTGTATCTTTTGACGCAGCTTTTGCAGCCGTAGTTGCAAAAGCTGCGTGCTGCAGGCTACTTTGACTCTGGCTATGTTTACACCGTAAACTGCTTGGTTCGGTCCGATCGGACTAAGCGGGAGGGGATAGTTCGATGCGATAAAATATAATTCGCAAGTGGTTCGCAAGTGTTTACACCGTACACTAGAACCGAGGACCAAAATGTGTCATATAACCTAAAAAAAATAGTTGTTTGACACTTTACATAATTTTTAAATAATTTAATTTAAACTATAAATTAAATATGTCAAATTTTATAACCTATAAAAATTAAAAATGTGTGTCATTCGGAATTAAAAATACTCGAGTGATGTCGAAAGTAGTCGAACACGTCGAACCATTGGTCGTTTTTAGTTCAGTACTCATATTTTAGAGGACTGAACTAAAGCAGGACCAACTTAGTTCGATGTGTTTACACCACGCGGACTAAAAATATACTTCGGAAATATAGTTCGGTACGGCTTTAGTTCGCGTACCAAGTGTACGGTGTAAACCAGGCCTCTGTGTGTGAGCCTGACATGCAGCTTTTGCAGCCAGAGTAAAAAGCGTGCGCAGCAAAAGTAGCCTAGTCTGACCTTACCTTTACATTAATTTGCATAAGGTTGCGCGTCTTAATAAGCTAAATAATTCAGGTTTTACCAATAGGTACCCTATAGGTACTTTATAAACAAGTAGTAGTATTATATAAATTTATACTAATAATTTTTATATTCAAAACTCAAAAATTAAATTTTATTTTAGTGTAGTTAAAAGTTTTAATAATCATTAAAATTGTATTATTACCTTTTATAGAACAAAGTTGTAAAATTTACCTATTTTAACATACGTTTATTACAACGCAAAATATGACGATAAAGAATAAAAATCACATCAACTTGTGTTAGCTACAATTTATTGTACTTGCAGTTAAGAAAATACCTTGCAAAAATGAAAAGTAAATAATTAACTTCTGAACAAATATTGAAAATTTGAAAATTCAAAGCTAAAATGGCTTTTATAAAATTACTTTCACTTTTTAATTTACTATTAGTTGTTTATCAATTTGGTGCATGGACGTTGCACAACATCTTAAATGATAAGTTCTTAATTACTTAATATTATGACAAGCACGTACAATAACAAGTTTTCATAAAAATAATTTATGTTTCCAAGGTGTGATAAACTCTAGCAATACTCAAAATAACAGTCTGTCTGATTGATAAAAAACAGGTCACGTGGTTACGAATAGATTATAAAACCGGTTCGTTGCATACAATTTTTACTTTCTCCGAGACAATCCACAGAACAGTTCAGAAATTAATATTACTTAACATGTCGCTTTATTTAGGTGATGTAGTACCAAATTTTAAAGCTGAAACAACAGAAGGTCCAATTCAGTTTTATGATTGGCAAGAAAAATCGTAAGTAATTTTACTAGTTTTGCAATTTCTATTTTTGTTTTGTTTCATATACCTACATACATAGATTCTAAATCAAATATTTTTAGATGGGTTGTTCTATTTTCTCACCCTGCTGATTTTACTCCAGTATGTACTACAGAATTAGGAAGAATTGCAGTACATTCTCCTCACTTCATTAAACGTAATGTTAAGCTTTTGGCACATTCGTGCGATCGTCTTGGTAGTCATGTGGATTGGGTAAACGACATTAAATCTTACTGTCGCGATATTCCCGGAGAATTTCCTTATCCTATTATTGCTGATGAAAGTAGAGAATTAGCTGTTCTTTTGAACATGATTGATAAGAAGAACAAAGATAATGAAAATCGTGCCGTAACTGTTCGAGCTTTGTATGTGATTGATCCTAACCACGTTCTAAGACTGTCCATGCACTACCCAATTTCAACTGGGCGAAACGTTGAGTAAGCAAACAATTTCCCATTTTATATTAATAAATAAAATTACATTTTATTTAATTTTGCGTAGTGAAATCCTTCGTGTTGTCGATTCTCTCCAACTGGTTGATAAAATTCCACAAATAGCAACTCCCGCCAACTGGATGGTAAGTTTACTCTTTATTTATACCTAATGTTGTTACACCTATCTATCAATCACATTATCATATTAATAATAAATATAAATAATATACTATTGAAAATTTATTTTTAGCCTGGTGAAAAGGTTATGATTTTACCTACTGTAACCGACGCAGAAGCCGACAAATTATTCCCAGGTGGAATAGAAAGAGTTTCAATGCCTTCTGGAATTTCGTACGTGAGAACAACTACCGATTACCAATAACTCTCATTTGATTGATATGTGAACCTACAATATAATTTACACAATATAATATTTTTGATTCATATGTATAAGTTTATTTAGTCATATCTACCTAGTCCCTAAAAAGCTTTGCTGAAAGCTATAAAGTTGAAATTTTAAGTGGATATTGCTTATGTGTTGTAGAGATCAGATAAGAAGGGACACAGCAGAATTTTGTTTCTTTTTTTGTTTATTGACATGTTAGAAATTTACAATCTATTTTTAGATAACATTCAATAAATTGTCTAACATTATAATAATTGTCATACGAGGTCAAGTGCAATAACTTCTCTCCACAAATCGTCACTTCTTTACAAACATGTATTAGTACTTAAATTTTATAAAGAACTAGCCACTTGGAAATCGGCCTTTCGGCCAATTTTCGTGGCTAGCTCTGCGAGGGGCGCGGCCTGTGGCCTCGCTGTCGGCCTATCGGCCTCCCGATTGTTTATGGGCTTACCGACCGGTTTTTGGAACTTTTAAGGATTCCATGGTCGAGTGTTGGTTTGCATGTGAGATCTCGGATTTCTTTGGTCCGGATTTGGCGTCTCAATGGTGAAGCGAACCCGAGTCGGCCTTCGGCCTCCCGATTTACTTTCGAGTATTGCGAATCCGACATCCCATTGCATATCCGCGGTACAAATTCAAAATTCGATTTGGCGACAAATTTCGGCCGTAAAATAATTTTCAAGGTCACGGGTCTTGGAACAATTTAAAGCCAACGACGGTGTCTATCGAGAACTTTAATTTGGGCAATTTCGTAAAATTTCTAAAATTCGCCTTATGGGCCGTAACTGCGCCCTCGAAGGAGATTTCAAGGTCAACATGAAGGTGCATTTAATAACTGCGCAAGGGCAATAAGATGTCGCGCATTTCAAGTTCTCCCAGATCCGGAGTAAGAGTCGGAAGGACACGTAAGCGTCACCGCGCTGTCGCACGAAAAACATCCAAAGACCTAATCTGGGTCGCCTAACAAATCTGCACACGATTACGCAATATCGTCATTTGACCTTGTGGACTTAAAAAAAAGCGACAACTTACTTATTAGTTACCTGTCGAATTCTTTATCTAAGACCTACATATTGTTTTGCGGAAACGCGAATCCAAATTTGAGGCCACCCAAAAATCGAAATTTTATAAAAATAGAAAACACCGCATAAGTTATTATTTTATACAAATTTACTTGGAGGATCTCACGGATGATGCGGTTTGTCTTTGCGGTGTAGAGTTTTGCTGCCAACTTGTTTGGGTGGTCACCAGGTCACCTACATAGATTATTTTTGTACCTCTCAATGTGTGATTATATTTTTATTCGCCGTTTTCACCTGTAGATCGTTATGTATGACTTCGTTTTATACAGTTCCTCCACAAAAGAGGTCGGAAACCTAATAAAATTGCAATAATTTCCATGTAATTCAATTACTATTTATGTAAGAAGTGTAACAACCCGCGTTTGGTTCTTGATTATTTATATATATCGACCACGTAATTTTAACACGTAAAGATGAATTTATCAATGATAAATAAATGAAAATAAACATTAAACCATGTTATAAAATAGATTATAAGTATTAAACCATATTATGTGTAAACCATTTAGGTTATAATTATTGAAACTTATTTAGTTTATAATAATTATTTTGTTTATAATAATTGCTAAACCAGGTTAAAATTTGTTTGAGAAACGCTGGAAATTCTCGAGTGAAGTTGTAAACTTTCACAACACGTTTCCTGGAATGTTTGTAACAATGAAATCGGAAACGTTAATATTTTTGGTAACGAGAATTTTTAGCTATTTAGAAAAATCCAACAAAAGGACTCTAAAATTGTACAGTCATAAAGTAATATACATTCACACTGCACGTGCGACTTCCTCTTGAAAAAATATCAGTTTCTATTTTGTGAATGGAGCCAAAGCTTTCCATTCCTTTTGAATCTTTGGCACCCCGTAGTGTTTTTAGAACGAAAGCGAGTAATAAAACCTACCCTAAAAATACCATGTATGTAGTCTCTACGCGAGGGCTCAAATTAAGAAAGCTTATACGTCTTTTCTACCACCTCCACGGAAGAAGGTGATTCAATAAAATAAGGGCCTTAAGCCAAAATTAGTCAGTCGTTCAACATCACACGATCGAGTCGCGTCCTGCCACATGCAGTCGTAAACAACATCTCGCGATTCAATTAAGTTAGTTGCCAGTTGCCGGTTTTTCGAGCATATACGCGTAAATCAATCAGACGCTATTTCAAAGCGTAAGTTTTCTAGTCAGTTTAATCAATTTAAGTTCAAACCTAAGTTAAATAATAAAATACTCGCGTTAATTAAAGTAAATAAGATAAAGTTCCACGTAAATGAGTACGGTTCGAATTTCAAGGTGTAATTCATTCAAAGTTCGACCGCTCCATCAAAATTAAATCAAATAAATCTATTCGACCAACCATTACGAGATACGCGCAATTTCAAGGTATCCAACCATAACCAAAGAAGGATTACGCACAGGTGCAAGTGAAAAAGGATTATAGACATTCAGGTATCAAACCATTTTAATTAAAAAGAAATCTTTTACAAGCTTTACTCTGGTCGGATTAGAATAACTAAATAATTTTGGGCATAATTCTAGTATTGTAATTTAGTAAAACCTTTAAAGGTGCATAACTGTTAATTTCTGTTTGGGTTTTTTTTTTGTTATTTAAATAAATTGTTTTAATTAAGCCAAAGGTGTCTCAATTATTGAAATCTCCTACAAGTAATCAATCGTTTGTCGTAAATATTTCTCCCACGTTTCTGTTCTAAAAGCTCATCACGTTACCAATTAAACAAATTAATGAAAGATTAAAAGTAAGTATCTTAAGCAATATTCTCGAGTTTGGAACCAACTCGCCAATTTTCTCTAAAACGGTTTCTGGTGGCAGCAATTATAAATATTAATTCAATTAAAATAATACATTCACAAGTTAAATCAAACTAAAGCAATCAGCTTTAGAACAGAAGAAAACGGCGGTGTCGACGTTCCATTTGATAAAGTATTCTCTAAAGCCACCGAAAGTACAAAAAAGTTTTAAAAAATATAATTATAAATAAAAACTATAACGTTTTAATAAATTAGCACGGGAAATAATAGTCACAAAAGAGGTCGGACACAGCATTATTTTATAATATTTGAATGCGCTGTTCAAATGATGGAATATTATTATAATTTGATTTATGTAAATGCAGTTATAATAAGCACTTTACTGAAGTCACAATTACAATAAATATCAGTTAGTATAGTGACATTAAAATTTATATTAAGATGCAACGCAAAAATTGTATACATTTGTTTATTTTTCAGAATTTATTTATCAGAATTTGGCTGTCCGCAGACTTTCAAAATCGATTTTGCTAAGGTGGATTAATCCTCTTAATTATTGGTCTCTTCTTGGGGAATTTGTATGTATATAGTTGTTGTATTTTCCAAGGTCATCTTGATCAACCTCATTAGCTTCGTTGGTATTGCAAATTCCTTCATTATTCTTATCAACTGGTGTCTTTTTTACTTGGTCGAATGCCTGTTTGAAATCAACAAATAGCATATGTATCTCTATATCGTATTCATAGCTTTTTCCATGATTTAATATATGCAATGCATCCACCGTCGATTTGTCTCGTCTAAAACCAAACTGGTAGTTTCCAATTATTTCATCTGTATGAGCAGTATAAGGCGGCTATATATAACCGTGGACAGGATTTTATATGCCACATTCAGGAGTGTTATCCCTCGGTAATTGTGACATTCCTCAGCGTTTGCTTTCTTTTTTCCTGTCACAATTACTCCTTCTTTCCACTTATTTCTTTCTCGTTAGATGTGTTTTCTGTATATTGTTCCATTGCCTCTTCTTGGTGTGTATATAACAGTTTAAGAAAGTAATTTTCCCATATTCTTTTGATTTCTTCTGCTCTATCTTCTATTATTCCTTCTTCATTTTTCATTCCTCTATTTGTTATCTCTTATTTTCCCTTACTATTCTTGATCTGTTTGTAAAATTTTCTTATATTGTTGTTAGCCCTGTTCATCTCTATTTCTCTTTGTTTATCATTAGGAAACTCTAATAATTATGTAAAAATATGTTACGATCTTGCTAATGCACCAACAATTAACGAGTCTCCGAACGTTACTAGAACCGACTGGGGTATCGGGGCTCAGGTCTTCGATGCTGTATTTGTTTCTTACTTCAGACCAGTTCCAGCAGTCGAAGATGGTGTGGTATGCGTCGTCTTCCTCCTCATCGTAGTAGAAGCACTCCGGAGATTCTCGTCGTTTGAAGCGGTGGAGGTAGGAGTTGAAGCACTCATTTCCAGTCGGGGCTTGCTTCGTAGCTCACTTTACCGTGACTTCTCTCAATCCATAGTGTGACGTCTGGAATAAGGAGTCTCGTCCAGGCTCATTTCTCTCTATGGAACTATCGTTGGTCCCTGCTCGCTGATATCCGGGTTATAGTGGTTTCGCACTCTTTCCTCCGCCATAAGATCGATCGGTGGAGTACTCGCAATAACCGATAGGGCCTCAGTGGACACGGTACGATAGGCCGACGTGGTTCTGATGTTCAACCTACGTTACACTTTCTCGTACTCTCGTCTGTAGCTGCCCACTTCCATAACACTTATCCAAACTGGAGCAGTGTACAACAGTATGGATAGTAGCAATCGTTCCTACAGCTTGCCCATACCGTCTATCAGGGAGATGGGCCGATATGAGCTTGGGTTCTCCAGCGGCTTCTCTCCCTTTCTGAGCAGCACGAGCCTTGCCTTCTTCCAGATCGCCGGGAATTTGCCTGCCGTTAGGCACTTGCTGAGTACGACAAAGATGGCTTCCGGGCTCTCCTGATGGGCAACTACCTTCAGGACTTCCGTCGGAATGTTGTCTGGTCCCGGTGCTTTGCCCGCCGCCATTTCTCTTGCCGCTTTCCTCAACTCTTCTATTGTGAATTCCGGCATCAGGTGGGCTGGTTGTGCTACGAAATTATTTGCTTCGTGGGTCGAAAAGAGGGTAGAGACTATCTCCTCTATCCTTGCTGGTGTGAATCTCGGAATACTGGTTTTACATATCTTCTTGGTGACTATCTTGTACCCTAGACCCCACACGTCCGCGTCTACCTCCTTTATCACGCCATTCAAACAGTTCTTTCTGCTGTGGAGTAGGGACCTTATGTGCACCTAGGCTCTTCCATCTAGTCGCCGCTATTTATTTCAACCTCCACTTGTTTATTTATGTATTTCTACCTCTACTCTCTGTGGTGGAGAGGGTTTTTTTTCCTGTTTTCTCTCAAGAGAGAGAGAGTATATTCATGCAATTCGATACAATCTTAACAATAAAAAAACTTAAAACTTAACAATAATTGATTAAACTAAAATGGTGGTGATGAATGTTGGTGAAATTAATGTTGATGAATTAAATATGATAATTAATAACTGGATAAATATTAAATTATAACTAGAAAGACAAACGAGCATTACAACGGCAGCGGGTAAAAGACAAAAATTAAAATTTAAGATAAATTTGAAGTTGTTTGAATTTTAATTTAAATTTAAATTTGAACTGGGTTTGGTTAGTTTAACAGTTTTTTTTATTTATGTAACATCAGTGGGGCATAAATCCATTTTAGACAGACTAAGGGGGGGTGTTAAATTGTTTTAGAGTGTTGATAATTGATTTACAGAAAGTTATAAAAATTTGGGTGATGAATTTATTTGATATGATTTCAGAAATTGTAAAAGGTGAAATATTTAAAAAGGAACAATGTGAAGTGTAGGTATGGCGTTGTTGGACGTATTTCGGGCAGCAAGACAATAAATGATGCAGAGTCTGCCTACTTTTTGAATCGCAGGGGCACACGTCAACAGGACTGATCTTGAATCTGTATAGATACTCGCGCGCAAACGAGTGACCCGTCAATACCTGCGTCATTTCAAAGGAGGTATCAGCGGCACTTCGGAACAAGCGAACATCATGTAGCGTAGGTAAATGCTGCCGGGTGGTCGAACCTTGGACGGCATTTCTGTACTCGGTATCCCAAGTACATGCCGCCTCAAGACGAATCACCCTTCTTGCATAGCTAAGAGGGAACTGGTTGTATGCCATGCGACTGTGTGAAACAGCCGCATCTTTGGCACATTGGTCTGCAACCTCGTTCCCTTCAATGCCGCAATGAGCCTTTACACATGCAAACCTGATGATCGTTTGGTCCTTCAGTTTGAGCAGTGAACGATGAATGGAGGTGACCAAAGGTACGGTGCTACTCCTATTAGCGATGGTAACAAGCGAAGAGAGGCTGTCGGAGAAAATACACACTGAGTGTAACCTCCTGGGGGAGATCCAAGTCAGGGCGGCGTCAATCGCATATAACTCGGCTTGAAACACGCTACAAGTACCGTTTAACCGGTACTTGTGGGTCTCTTGCCGAGCTTCACGGTATATGACGATTGCCGCGCCGACCTCCCCACCTTCCTGCTTGCTGCCATCGGTAAATATAGCAACATCGACCTGGTCGCATATTCGATCGACTTCCAGCGAGTCGTTTGCTTTTACGAAACTGATCGTTTGTCTATAGCGGGGATGTAACATCTCCGCTGGCGACGTACGATTTTGCAAGACGACGTCGTCCGGAAGTCGATCGAAAGTACCATCCATTTTCACTTGCTCTACCCTTGCCACCTCCTTTATCTTTAGCTCGATTGGAGTAAATCCAGCTAAGGCCAATGCAGATATTGCCGAGACCGTATGAAATGCGCGCGTAGCCCTGACGGCGAATGCCCGCTGAAAAGATCGCAACCAACCCAGCACGTACTTGTATCTTAGCACTCCACTCCAAATAAAAGAACCGTAAGTAATGGTCGGTTCGATGACCGCGTGGTATATTGTCTCCACATTTCGTGGATTAATACCCCACGTGGGCCGTACGAACCGACATAAAGATTTAAAAATTTTGTTGGCTTTGACTATGATGTGTCGAACGTGTTCATTGAATTTCAAGTGTTGATCTAAAATAATACCTAGAATTTTAATGTGAGGCTCATAAGTCAAAACAGTGTTGCCGAAGGAAATTCTACAAAATTTGGTTTTTGGAGTGAAGGCTATTGCTTGAGTTTTCGGAGCGCTAAATGTTAATTTAACACCTGCGCCCCACTCACTGATCGCAAGTCTGATCCTGGTTACTTCTTGCCCAATTGCTGTCCACTTTTCTGATCAGCAGTACAAAAATTGTTGGTCGCTGTAACTTCTTTGTAGATTTCCAAAAATCAATCTGAATCAAACTGCGGTCCTTGTCGGTCCATCAAAATCGGTGAAATCGAATTTCTAAGAGAACAGATAACGCGACTATCAGAACAATTTTATACAAAACAAACAAAACAGCTAAAACTAACAATATTACAAAAAACTTGACTAACGATAATACGAGACGAGCGCACTTATTATAATTCCAAAACTTACCGACATTTCACACATAACAAAACAGACCCTACGATAACAACAAAGCTGCAACGCCCAAAATTTAACGATAACTCTGGAATAAAAATAGATCTAAAATTAAGACTAATAATTAAATTTATTTTCAGTTTTAGGGTGTGTTGCCTAATCCCTCAACTTTTAGCTATGGGTGACGATTAAATATTTGAAGTGGGTTTTTGGATTTTTCACAAAATGACACTAAAAATAAATAATTCAAATAATAATATTTTTACTTAATCTAATAGAAATTGATAAACCGAAAGATATAAATAGTTGTCTATAGTCCATGTGGTCAGGGCCGTCTCATCCAAGGGTGCAAAGTGTGCGTAGCACACGGGCGCAGAAACATTTGGGGCGCCGGCCAGATGTAGACGTTCATAAAAACCAACCTTAAGATTTTTTTTATTCGTGCTTTATTTTTAAGGCATCAGCTATCTTTATTTTTCAAAAAAAAACTAACAACAAAAGCACGTTTGCTGACTAACACTTTGTGTTTATAATCAAACTTCTACAGGGCACAGGTTAATTTTTATGCTTCCTGCCGTAGTACATTTTTGTTGTGCAAGTAGTACATATAAATATCAGATTACTAGATTACTAACTAAGCCGACCGCCTAAGATCTGTGAAAAACACGATATCACAAGTCAAATTAGCCGACTACAATATTGTTGTTATCGTTTTGCAGAATTTCTTGTAAGCATTTTTAATCAACAAAGTAGGTAAGTATGAAAATATCAGAATTATTTTTATTCATAATTCATTGTCATTCACCGCTTAGACATCGTTTACTTACTTCGTTAATTTCTCGTGACTGTGACTGTGATGGTGTAATAAACTGAATACCAAAAAAGTTGCGAAAATTTCCTATTATTAAATTAATAGTGCCGACAAGTTTGTTGCACTGTCTTTGATTGTTGCATTTAACTTTAAAGGTAGGTAAGTTTTAATTTTTTTAAACTCTTCTAAACGTCAATGACCTTGAAAATTTGAAATTACCGCCTGCGGCGCATGGGGGCGACAAATATAGGTTTGCACACAGGCGCCAAATACTCTTGAGACGGCCCTGCATCTGGTTTTGAATTGCAGTAGAGGTCGCGTTGAACGGCAAGTCAGATTTACACTGGGAAACGTCAAATAATTAAAGTGCACGAGTGACAAAAACCAAATGTCACTTATTTGATACTTGAAATAATCGAGTTAAAAGTATTTTTTTATCAAATAGCAATTTATCTTGTACAAATTATTTAAATTTGCCAGAAACTTTTAGAAAAAAATATTTGTAAGTCATCAATCGCAAATAAAATTTTGGCAGTGTAAACCTGTAAAAATTTTAACCAATCACGTTCCGAGTTCACAATTTTAGTACAATCTAGTTCTGCATTCTTAAAACGGATGGACTATAGAGATCAGCGTGATCGCGAGGAGCTCTAAAATAATGCCAAATTAAATGCAGGATCAACAGCTATATTGTTAGAGTTGTTGATTTTACACATAGGTACATAGAAAACATATCAAATACTTTTTGAATTGAAAAAAAAACCTTCAATGTTATACTCACTCTGTATACAAAATATGAAGCTATTTTAGTTCCTTTCACCACGTTAGGTTGGGCATTTGTTACGACAGAAGTTGTTGTTCCAAGGTTACCACCCATTACTACCTAATAACACGGTTTATTGTAAGACGTAGTTGCGAGTTTCATGAACAATTAAACGAGTTGAAAACAGTTTTTATTAATGTTTTAAAGTATTCTTTAATTGAAGTGACTTTGCGGTATTAATTGTGACATTTAACTAATAAGTGAGAGAAGGAAACAAGAATTTTGTCAAAATGGCGTCGCGTATCATACGTAATTCGTACGTTTCTGATTCAGCTTCTTCATCCAGTGGCGATGATGATTATTCTTCATCGTATAATAAATACGATGGCATATATAAAAGAGTAAGTAAAAGTAAGGGATTTAGGAAACGTGATAAAAGTGAAAGTTTACAGGAACATGATGACGATTTCGAAACCGTCGACTCGAAAAGTCGTTATACTCGCACATCGAACATGTTTACAAATGCTATAAAATCAAAATGTACAAATAAAAACGCCGTTATGGCACGTCAAAATCGCATGAAGAAAAAAATTTATATGGAAAAATTGGAGGACGAAATTACCAAACTGCGAACTAACAAAACAAAACTAAATGCCATTGTAACCAGCCAATCGGTAACGATCTCAAATTTACGAAAAGAATTGAAATATATGAAGAGCTTAATGGCCAACAGTGCAGATATTGGAAATCTGGTTAAAAATATTAGGGATAATACAGGTATGTCGGTAAGAACTTGTTTGGATAAAACGGTATTATTGAACAGTGACTGTGTTTCAAAGCATCAATCAAAAATTGCCAGGAAAACTATGCATTCTTGGGAAGATGAAAAAGATTCGTATTTGGTTGAAAATGGAAATCTTAATAAATGTTCAGAAAAGGATTTTATTATGGAAAGTAGTATCGATGAATTTAATTTTCCTTTAGATATTGATTCTTCACTCTCCGACTTTCGATTCGATGATATTAAAAATTTAGACTCGTTTTTGGAAATGAATGTAGAAAACAATTTATGTCAAAACGTTTTTGATAATTATTCAAACAAAAGCACTTACAATGAACACAATTACACAACCACATTATCACAAGTGGAAGAATGTGAAGATGTTGGAGTTTGTTTGCATGTTTCCAAACATAAAGTATCTCTGGAATTTTGTTCTTCGTGCAGTGAGAATGCAATTCAAGGCTGGAAAGAAAGAAGCGAACTATAGTGGACAATTATCAGCAAACATGAACATTAAAAATGTAATGTCATTTTTGAGAACATTATTTAGTTTGTAACAATTTGTTTAAAGCTCTTTCCTTTTAATTTTGTTAATTCAGTTTAGGTATCTTAACTCGTTATAATAACATTAACTAGTTTTATAATTTAAAAATTGAAGTGCATTTCATGTTTTAGTTGTTTTTTTAAATTTCAGGCATGAATCAAGTTCCCGATACTTTTCGGAAGGGTTGCAGTATTTCCTTCCGAACATCTGTCTTTTCAAGGTGTGGTAGTTTTCAATTTTAGTACTGCCATGTTTCTGGAATACGAAGTAATCCTTTAAATACAGAGATCAAACTTGCATTCAGAATTTCCAGAAACAAGGTAGAATTATAATTTTGTGAAAACCTGATTGTTATCACTTTTGTACTTTAATTTCAGTTATCATATTCGTAATGAGATAAGCGAGTGTACATAGGTGATCATAGGTTTAGTATTATATTGTATCGTTCCAATTGTATATTATATTCAAAAACTTATTCCTTTTTTTTATAGATACATAGATGTATATAATGAAACAATTTACTAATTATGAGATACTTATTTAAGTTTCAGGTGGTTGCTTCAGAAGAGTGAATTATCCAAAGGCCTGGCATTATTTTGTTATTGTTAGTAAGTTTTTTGATAATGTAAAGGAAAGAGCAATAAAGGTATTTGTAAATAGGATTTTTAAATATTTTAATTCTTTTATCTAACTACAAATTGATCATCTTGAAGAGTGAGTCTTTCCTAAAGGTAAAAGTTTGTAATTTTGTATAGATAATTAAAACTCACATCAGAGGTAGCAGTACAGAATATTAACAATTTATAACAAAGAAGTATTTAAAATACAGTGAAAGTAATAAATTATAACGACTTTTAACAAAAATTCTAATATAACGATAAAAAATAAAACTTTGTTTGATTTTCCATATTAATATAAAAGATGTCATTATATTTGACTTTCACTGTTTAATTGTTGACAAATTCGACTTTGTATTTAATATATTGCTCAATAGTGTTATTTATTTAACATTTTGAGAACAATAATTTCTTGTGCATGCCTCCCATCAGTTTAGGACATCAGGTAGTTTGCTTTTTCTAGCATGAACCAATTTACTTAACATTACTGTATATTATACATGCTAAAGGTTTCACTTTTAAGGCCCAGTTGTTCAGTTTCAGGTTATCTTCGAACCCGGGTTATTTTCCATAGAAATGATTGTTTCCAGGGAAAATAATTCAGGTTAAAAGATAACCTAATACTGAACAACTGGGCCTTAGTCATTTACGTTTTTTGCCATCCATGGCCGGCTATAAAAGTAAATGTATCCTCGATATTTATTACTTATCAAATTTTACGACATTTCTATTGATTTTCGACGTTGAAAGACTCAGTTTAGTTCTGAGTAAAAGTCCTTTTTGTGGTTTGTCAGTATTGCCCGACTCCTTTCCCTCATCTACCAAACCCTACTGACTCGCCACAAGAAATTACACTTTTACTCAAACAAGTGATGAGTTCTTTAATACAACAATATTAAAGAAATGGTCAAATTTTTGCGAAATATAGAGCACTTGTTCTAAAAGTTGTGAGATGGAACAGTACATTTTTATAATTGTCTTGATGCCGAATTATTTAATTCCAAAAGTTTAAAAATATTAATGGAAATTTGTTTGAATGTAGAAAAATATACCAAGGCATTTTATTGTTTTTTCAGTTATCAGTACAGTAGTAGCTCTCTTAATGGACTTGCTTGGTACCAGACTTGGCGCGGTTTAAACGGCAAATTATTGCCACATTGACGCATGTATAATCCCATAAAAGTAAAGTAAATTTTTTTTAACTTGATATGAAATGCAGGCTGACCGTGCTTGTAAAATTATAAATAATATATACAGTCGACGCCCCTTAATGTGATCACATTGGGTTTCGGGGTTTTTGATTTTTTCTAGTCCTTGAGAGGAATACACATTTAAGTAATTTGTTTGCTGACACAATAACGCTTAATGATTTTACATAATATTATTTAGAGAGATTGTAGACTGCGCCCGATGGTTGAAGGGTCTCATAATCTAACATGTAGATTGCGCCGGGTTCGGTTAGGGTATGTATGTAGATTGCGCCGATGGTCAATTAATAGGTAATCTTTTTGGGTAATGACGGAGTGAAAATCCCATTAGAGGATTAAGGTACTTAATTTATTACAGGAGTACCTAATATACATTATGTGCGATTTTTAATTAGGTTAGTAATTTGACGAGGTTATTTTTAAATAACTGCATTATTTTGATTCTTTCATTATTAAAAACTTTTATAACACAAATTTATAACTACGAGAAATTTGTAATTTCGAGACAATTTGTGCACGATTCTGTTGGTCTATAATTTTGGGGGTGAAACGTTATAGTTTACTGCCCCATACCGCAACTATACTTTTTATGCTATTTCGAGGTTCTCTCACATCCCGGTTTTCTTGATGGGTGGCGCCTTCTCGTATGTTTAGCCTAGTAACCAGAGTCAAAACCGCCCTGCAAGGGTGCAGAGCGGAGCGAAGCGGCGCCCCGGAAGGGTAGGTTTTGACGATGAATAACTCTCCTTATCGAATGCACACCCCAAAAATCGAAGAAAAAAAATTTAATTTTTTCACTTTTTCGGCAATACACCGGTTATTTCCATTTTTTTGATAATATTTTTTATTAATATCTACTAATAAGTATTGTCATATTAATGATAATTAGGTACCGCAATTTAATTTTTTATTAATATTTAATAAACTGATTTACAATAATAACAACATTATGCCTTGGTAATACTTTTTAATCCCTCAGGTACACCATCGGCGCAATCTACAGGTTGCCCATGGTCATTTACCAAAAAAAAAGGATTAATTTCTGACCATCGGCGCAGTCTACATATGTCCTGTCTGTTAAGAGGGCTTCTACTGAATTATAGTAATATGTTATATTTAATTTCCTAAACGTTTTACTGTTTTGAAATATGTTATTCTAGTAAGGCCCGCTTTTACAATAGTCGGTTAAGTCTCAGTTACTTTACACTGGTGATAAATCTAACATGATGTCCAATGAGAAGACGTCAAACTTCAAATTAAACACCAGTGTAAAGTAACTGAGCCTTAACCGACTATTGTAAAAGCGGGCCTAAACTGACTATATCTAACTCTTAACTTGCAGAATAAGTGCTACCTTATTCGGTTAAAATTCCATCAAATATAACTGCGTTTATGCAGAATAGGAGCGCCCGTGACGAAGCATTTTTCATATTTATAATAATTAAACGATTTATTAAGATAATAAAAATAAATAAAAGTTTTATATTACTACATTGTCTTTTAATTAACTTTTAGACCAGTGCTTAGACACGATTTTTGATCAAGACCCCGAAAGATATCGCGAATGGACCATGTCCCAACAATTTTGCTAAAATAATTAGGAACAGCTGATTTTAATGCTACATGTTTATCTATAATTACTTGCTCTGTAAAAACTAAGCAAGATGGCGAAAAAATGTGAAGGAATTTTTTGTCGAGCATAAAGTTGTGGAAAAACACATTTTCAATCTCTGAAATAATTATTTTGGGCGTAACAACTTTTCGGAGTTGTCCTCTTGATACGCCAACTTGGAGATGAATTCATGATTTACGCTAGTGCGTCAATTTTACTTAAAATTGCTGGAAACGAACTTAAGGTAGTTCTGAATGTACAGTCAGACCAAAAATAATTTCTTTGGCTTATGACAAAATACATGAATTTCTCCATCTATGAGAAAAACTTTTAGTGTAGACTGTACAAATGTCATTAATTTATTTGTTGGCAGTTTATTTCATAACAATCTACAGATATTTTTTGACTGTTCGAACGACCGCAACAACGCTGTGCACGAATATAGTAAATTTAATTCGAAAATGTCCGACGTTTTAAAAGAAATTGGTACTATCTTAAGCAAGATGGAATGCTGAAAAATATGTCGTTCCTCAACTTGGATTCAAACCCAGGCGTATTAGCTGTGAATACGCGCGCTTTAACAACTGCGCTGTCTGGACGATTAGTTTATGTAGCGTGAACTAATTCTAGGACCGCTGCATCACCCTCCTCTTAGCAACCATGTCTGTTGTGAGTAGTGGCTGATAACTGCAACCCTATCGGTGTTAGCAGTAGCTGGCTGTCATCGTGGCTTACTGCGCCCGCCGCGCCGATGTGAAGAGAAGGAAGGAGCTAAGCATGATATTTTATAGAAATTAGATTTTTAGAACGGGAGTGCTCAATGTTTTATCGGGGTCACCAATTTAGCAAGATGGTATGCTGAAAAATATGTTCCTCAACTTGGATTCGAACCCAGACGTATTAGTTGTGAATACGTGCGCTGCCGACGCGATTAGTAGCGCGCAACTTCTATATCACGTGGACTAATTCTAGGACCGCTACAAATGCAATGTTAGTTAAATTTTTGTTTCATAGCAGACAACCTCTCAAAATCCAGCGTCACAATCGTGCGATATTGCCCTGCCGTTTTGGATTTGCGATTCATGCATTTCATACGGTGGATTATTGAATCTTTTACGTGTTTGATCTAGGAAGTTAGACTATGAATTATATTCAAATTTTCGGAAATATCCAGTTGACAATCTTTCTTGCTCCATTTAATTTTTTATAAATATGATAAACTGCGTTTCTATGCTATGGTGAAAAGTGTGAGCTAATTTATACTTAACATAAGCTAGACGATGCAAAAGGACCTAATTTTGAAGACAATTATCTTATTATTAATTTTTTTTAACCAAAGGTTATTTCCATGGAAATAATTGTTTCAAGAATGTGATCCATGGAATAAATAAGGCGGTTTTTCGCCTATAGCTCACGTATTTTTACTTTTACGAAAAATTACCATTAAACAAAGTTAATTTGCATATTACAGTATGTATTGTAGTACTACCTACTGCAGCGCAACAAGTTATAGAGAACTTTATGTTCTTCAACTTTGCTTAATGGTAATTTTTCGTAAAAGTACAAATACGTGAGCTATAGGCGAGAAACCGTACTTAGGGGGCTAAAATCCTCATTTGGGGGAAACTCCGGCTTGGGATTTTTATAAGACATTTTGGGGGTTTATTAGAACAGTTCAATATACATCTTTGCCAAATTTCAGCTTGCCCGGACCTTCTGTAAGCTTAAACCAAACTTTCGGTTTTGTTACTTCAAAGATACTATAACTTGGAGAAATTTTGAAAAAATCAATTTTTCTCTTCATTTTCCAACCTTGGCCACAATTTGGTCAATAATTTAAGTATTAGTGTGCCATGGAAAAATATTAAAAAAAAACTATTTTATAGAGAATTTTATGCTCTTCAATTATGGTCTGATGATAATTTTTCATACAAGCGTAAATAAGCGAGTTATCGGCAAAAAATCGCGTTGAGGAGCTAAAACCCCCGCTTGTGGGGAATTCCGGCGTGGGATTTTATGGGACTTTTGGGGGGTTCATTAAAACACTCCAATGTACATCCCTGCCAAAATTCAGCTTGCCCGGATGTTTTGCAAGCTTGTGCCAATTTTTCGGCTTCGTTGCCTGGACTAGATGTAGAATTAGGTTTCAGAGAAAGGTATCATCGAAACGACAAGTTCAATCTCAAAATCAGATGTTTCCCGCCACTTGGATTCCTACCAACCGATGACGTAGTAGATGGTTTTGAATAACTCGCTGAGGATGACGATCTTCCACAAGAAATTGCTTCGTACTTTGAAACATATTATATTGGATGCGAGAGAGGTCGTGGTCAATAAAGGAGGAGAATTAAACCGACGTTTCCCCATTTCTTTACGTAATGTACACAAACGGGCTTTGAATGGTATGCCACGCACCAACAACAATGTCGAAGGTTTTCATAATGCTTTGAAAAGCTCAATTACCAATGGTCATCTAAAGTTCTGATCTGTAGTAACAACTTTAAAAAAGAAGAGGATTTAAGTAGCGCAAAAATTGGTCAACATAACCGCGAAGATGTTGTCCCAAAGAAGAAGCAATACCGAGATGTGAATTAACGTATCCAAACGTTGCTTCAAACTTATAATCCAGAAGATAAGCTTCACGTTCATCGAGGAATTGCTCATACAATGAATAGTAAATTAAGGGTACAGGGGAAGAACAAGCTTTGTCACAAAGACAATGAAGTGAGAAATTGCCAATTACAGACTTCAAACCTCCTAATATAAAAAAATGATCTATGATTTAAATGAAAATTGATGTATTTATTGAGATCAAAACAAAATTTAATTTTATAACAGTTCTATAAAAAATTACAAATTTATCTAAGTAAGTTAAGTCTGAAAATACAGGAGGAAAATATGCAATGTCCCGTAGCGGACTGTCCGGTCACCGTTTTGGGTGAAGACAACAAAAAACATTACATTTTAAATTTAAAAAAAAACGCTACGAACTTATGCATCAACCCGATATATCTAATTAATCGCGAGTCTCCCCAAATCAAGTATTGAAAGTTGCATTTCCGTGAGGAATTAAATTAACAAAAAAAAGGCTATAAAAATAATTAAATTGCAAGAAATTTTAACGATATTGTAAATTTGTAAACATTTAGTCATTGAGATATTCTAAAAATAAGTTGTACGTCTACCTACGTTATTTTCAAGTTTAGTAACTAAAAGTAAAATAAAGTGGACTGAAAGCTGCATTAGTCGAGTCTTGACCATCATATAGAAAGGTGGTGAATTATTTTAAATTCGACGGGTACATTAATATAAATTGCGCGCGCAATGAATCAAGCTCCTGTTTCCTGTATTCCAAATACCAGTAAAATGTCGAAAACACGTAAAATTTTAGATGAAGCAAGGGAAATTCAAAATCCCGAGCTTGACTTGGCAGATAAGGGCGTTTCTAATTTCGAAGAGATGCCTGGCTTATGTAAGTTACCTTTAATGTCTTGTTTTATTTGCGATTACCTAATTTGGCATCTTGTTATTCTACTTATACAAGGTGGGCGTGCCTCAATAATTTAATGTCGCACTGTTTACATTTAATCGAGAACGAGATACAAAATAATAACAGTTTTATAATTCGCAATGTACAATTAAAGTACTTTTCTAATCAGGTCGTACAAAGACCATCATTTTTTGAAAGTCTTGAAGATTAACCTCACTCATTAGCACTATACAGGGTGGGGCACAAACTCACCTGTTGGGGAATTTTAAGTCACAATTAGGAATGGAAGAATAAATTTTAGTCACCCCCAGGGATTCCCTTCTTTTCTATTAAATGCGTAGTGCTGAGATCTATTTTATTTATACAGTATTTTTTATTTCCTGTTTCAACATCATTATCAATCAAAAAATGGGCTTAATCTGAAATTTATAAACTCTAATGCTTGCCATTTGACTTTTTGAAGACAGATTCCCAAGTATTGTAAATTTATTTAATATTTCCCGCTATTGTGTAAATAAAGAATATTCAGTTTATATTCATAAATATTGACAAAATTGTATTCAACTTTTTATTTTAGTTAATATGGTCAATATCACTCGCCTGACTTTGAGTCACAACAAATTCAGATGTAAGTTTTAAACAAAAGTAAAAATTATTATGATGTAAAGGGAAAATAATATTTATTTTTAGCTGTTCCACCAGGTTTAGCAAATTTGATAAATTTGGAGATTTTAAATTTGGCCAACAACCAAATCGAAGAATTGCCATTATCAATATCGTCTATGCCTAAACTTCGCATTTTAAATTTATCGTTCAATAGACTCTACAATTTACCTCGAGGTTTCGGTGCTTTACCTGCATTGGAAGTGTTAGATTTAACGTATAATAATTTAAACGAAAAAAATTTACCTGGTAATTTCTTCATGTTAGAAACACTTAGAGCCTTATATTTAGGAGACAACGATTTCGAGTACCTATCATCCGATATTAAGAACCTTAAAAATTTACAAATAGTAAGAATATTTAACAATTTATTATTACTTTAACATTCAAACTGAAAATAAAATTTTTAGCTTGTTTTACGGGAGAATGATCTCATTGAGCTACCAAAAGAAATTGGCGAATTGGGTCGTTTAAGGGAATTAAATCTTCAAGGAAATAGATTAACAATTTTACCTCCTGAAATTGGTAATCTCGATATGATTAGTAATAAAGCTGTATTCAGACTCGAAGGAAACGAGTGGGTAACTCCAATTGCTGATCAACTTCAAGTTGGAGTTGGCCATTTGATGGATTATCTACGAAGTGAAACTTATCGCATGTAAGTTGATTATACATGTAATTTTATAGTTCCTATACTTACATAATATGTACTTTTTTTACAGATTGCATAACCGATACTTAACAAATAAGCCTGAAATTCCCCCACCTTGTATAGATAAAGCAAAGAAGGTGTCGAGAATTCGTTAAATTTAAAATAAATTGTGCCTTATATTACCATCACTGCCTATACGAATGAATATTTATAAAAATTTTATTATTTTAACATGTGTTTAAGTCGAATATGTAATTTTATTAAAAATTGTTCCATTATCTGGAAATTTAATTAAATTTTCTGCTTAAAAAAATCAATTAACACTAAATATTAGAAAATATTCTTATTCAAATTGGAAACCAAATTTTTTGCTGTTTCGCGTAAGAATTGCCAAAATCAGTATTCAGCTTAATTTGACAAATCCAAATTTGTAAACTGCTTATTTAAAAAAAATATTGTTAAGAAAGTGATCATTGTTATCTACAAAGAAAATGGGTCTCGGAAGAAAAACAAGTAATCGAGACTAAATTTTGTATTTGATATTTCAATCAAAGATAAAAGGTGCTTTATTTAAGTAAAACGAGAAACTTCTATAGTTTTGCTTTAAGATTGATAGTACAATGAGTGCCTTTATTAATCATTAAGACATTTTTTTAAGAGTACTGTACTACGGTGCTATATTGAGTACCTAATTCTTGTTTTTACAATGATACAAAAATTTAATTAATTGTTTCCACCTATCTTGAAGCATTGTGTGTGGAAGGTTGAAAAAGAATTCTGTTTTACCCATAAGTAATGAAATAAAAATTAGGAAAATATTCGATTCAGGGATTCCTAAACCCTAATTTTTAGTTTACACAATCTAATGAATAATAAATCGCTTTTTGTATTTTTACATAAAGAAATGATTCTAAATTGGTGCAAACTATTAGCAATTATTTACATTTCTGTACCAATAAGTATCAGTGTAGCACCGTATAATGCTCTTATAAGCATAAATACATTTTTATTATTAAAATTTGTTATAATTGTACTTATATTGTTAATAATATTATATTAATCAAATATATATTTTTAAGTTTTTTCATTTTTGCGTTTTTATGATTTACCTGTAGGCCTGTCGACAAGTGTTTTACTGCGTAAAAAAATGGAGGCAAGCTGGAATTCATCTTATTCTCTTTATTAGGACCTCTAAAAAGACATAGTAATTTTGCACCCCTTAGCGACCCCGGATTTCGCCGCCACAGAGGAAAACCACGCGAAGAATGATATTGTTATGAATATCTCGGTTTCAGTGCACTTTAGAACAAAATATGAAGTTAATGAAAGTAAAGTACACTAAATTTTCTACAGAAAAGCTTTTATGCGTTTTTCTTGTAAATCGAACGGTTACGAAATTACAACCATCAGAACTTGTACTATGTCTTCAAAATTCTTTATATTATTATGTTAATGTCATTAATGGATATTCAGCAGATCCAAAAATATGTCTAACGCATGCCTTTAAACCATTTTAATCGATTAATATTTATATCAACCATGATCCTCCTCAATGTATCTGCAAAGGATAGGTAGCGAGTGACTACGAAAAGAAGAGCAGGGCGCGAGACACGGAGGAACCAGAAAATTCTAACCCATCAGATATAACGGGTCTGCCTATTATTACTATTAGTATATTCTCAAGAGCGGTACGAATTAAGGCCCTCCTAGAGGTGAAATTATATTGCAGAATCATTAATGTTATTGAAGCGAAATTGAGTTCCTATGCGATTAAACCGGATTCAACATTACTCATAACACAACATTGGCAAGTATTAAGTCTAAATTCAGTAGTCCCATGAACTTATGAGGCACAATTTCTATAAAATGCCATCCTAAGTCTAAAAATACGGAACAATTATTTTACTGCATTTAGCTTGTAAGGAGCTATTTTTGCGTAAAAATTTGGGGGCAAGCTGGAATCCATTTTATTCTCTTTATTAGGACCTCTAAAAAGATATACTAATTTTGCACCCTCTAGCGACTTCGGATTTCGCCTCCACAGAGGAAAAACCATGCGAAGAATGAAATTTTTTCAAATATTCGTGAATATCTCAGTTTCGGTGCACTTTAGGGCAAAATGTTAAGTTATTGAAAATAAAGTACACTATCCGTAAAGTACACGGATCTACCGCTTCATACGGTCGCCCTGAGTTTGGACCGTATCAGAATTTTCAGGAGGAGTCCGAGACAGCCATCTATGTCTTTCGGACTAAGGCCCTTTTGGTCAATATGTGGTGGCGCCCTTATTGTTTCGAGAGTAGTCGGATCGTTCAGCACCCTTAAGCTTTAGATTTAAGGCTGAGACACAATTGCCCGGTAACGGGAACGGTAACGATAAAGAAGTTAAATGTACCTGCTCTTATGGACTGCGTTATCGGTTTGTTAGCGGCTTGTTGTGCATAGGTCCATAAGAGCAGGTACATTTAACTTCTTTATCGTTACCGTTCCCGTTACCGGGCAATTGTGTCTCAGCCTTCACTCATCTCTCACGCTAACTGAAGGTAACTTAACATCTGTACGGGGGGGGGGGGGGGGGGGGCGTGCATTATGACCGTGAGGACACAATACCGATTTTGTCGTTTAGCTTTCCAAATGTGGCGTTGTGCACATTTGGACTGTAACAATATATGGCCTGAATAATAGGCTTGAACCTAACAATAATTTATACTTAATAATAAGTTTCACGTCTAAACACTTTGTGCCGAAATGGCTTTGTGTCGAAAGTGTTTGCGCTGAAAATGGTATAGCGCCGAAAACTACCTGCGCCGAATTCTTATCATTTTTGACCCAAAAATCTCTTTTTGGCAGTGCATGTCTGAGGAGCTGAATCCCGATAATACAGGGTAACAGCGAAACTGCAGTTAAATGATAAGACGTATAGTGATTCATTTTTGATAAACCACCTACGTTCACAACTTGAATGGATGGATGAGAATAAAAGTTCTCGGCTCTAGCCAGTATGTATTTAAAATATAAGAATATCGCACAACCCAATTTGAAATGTGAACTCGAGTTTCGAACTTATTAGTTCTCATCAGCACAATTTACAAAAGGATTGTACGAGCGCATTACGGCTTTCTGCCATCCACGAGCAAAGTAAGTGAACAAGGAGAAGTGCAAAGGAGAAACTTTCACATAGTCTCTACGCAGGGTTAAAAAATTAAGAACCCACGTACGATTTTTTACCACTTCCCGAGAGGAAGTTATTCAATAAAATAAAGTCCGGAAGCCAAAAATAGTCAGTCGCCCACCGCCACGCGAAGTCGGTCGTTCAACATCACGCGAAACGCAGTTGTCAGTTGTCAACCACCACGCGAAAGTCAGTTCTAGTCAATCACGCGAATTAAAGTCAAACATAAACTACGCGAGTTAAATAAAATAGTCAAGTTAAAAATCAAACTCAGTATCAATTGATAAAACGTTAACTTCAAACAAAAGTTTCGCGAGTATCAAATTTAAATTAAATAAATTCAATTTAAATCAGTCATTGTGAGTTATGCGTAATACGAAGTCAAACTAAGGCAAGACGGAAGGGTTGTGTCCACAAGCAAACGTCAGGTTGTAACCGGCAACCGTCCTTTGGAACACTTTTCCTAGGAACAGCTGGAGTTATTAAAAAAATAAGCAAATTTGCTGGTCGACCACAAAATTCCACCTAGGCACTTATCGATCTACTGAGAATATTTATAGATTATGCTGCCACCACCGTTCGACCGATTAGGCCCACCGTAGAATTCTGTTCTCCAAAAAAAACCGCCCTATCAATTCGGTAAGCGACTTCCTGGTAATGAGTCCCAGACACTCCCCGTTCTGACGTTACGTCCCCCGGCTAAATGTTGAAGTTGAAACTTCGGTGCGGGCAAAACGACACTAAGCTCGGCACTGAAAATAAAACGTCCTTTTCCTCAACAGGAAAAACGAAAACACTGAATTTTCAAAACAATATTTATTAATAATGGATAAAGTTAAAACAAATACATACACAATTTAAAATCTCCCTTACAATTTAGGGTGGCCCTTTTAAACACATATAAATATACAACCTAAAATAACTACCCAAAAAAAATATACCATCCTTCTGTTAGTAAAGAATTCAAAATTTTACTTACATAGGTGATATAATTTATCCTTTTACCTTGGATTCCCAGACAATCCAATACGGCCAAACAATGCCTTATCTATGGTCCCAAAACAACGACAAACTCGGAACAGATGCCTCACACTAGAGAACACACAATCTATTTACGGGTTTAATGAACAAACTATTTGACCTTTTAAAACACTTAGAATTCACAAACACAACAATTCGGCAAGACGCTCCCTTGTTTTATTGGCCCAAAACAAAATCAAAACTGGTAATCCGTCAAACCGTACGCGAAAATCTATACCATAGACTCCGTCGGACTCACTGAAAAGACTTCCTTTTAACATTAATCCCGAAATCCCACGGCCCCCGGCCGCAGCTCAACGGGCGCACCCCGACTTCTCACTCTACGGGCTCACCCCCGGCTTCTGCCTCTCGACTAATTAATTCAACCATATTTATACCTTTCATAGCGTGAGAATTGCACCACTGACAATTTTATCTATAGATAGATACATCCCTATCGCTTTTGAACGAGAAGCAATGTCTACTGATTACTTCCATGAAATCAAACCTAGATTATTTCATCAATGAAAACGCGTCGACTGCATTGAAAATTATCCAGTCATATTAACGATACTTCACTGTTGTCTGAAATTAAACAATTCACCCGAACAAAGAACAGTATAAAAGTCAACTCCAGACGCAGGAAATTCGTATGCAAACGAATATTGATAATAGTAGATTATGCACCAAGGGAGCAAAGTGACATTTTTTTGGCCCCAGGGTAAAGGATTGTTTACACGAGGCGCCAGCCGAGTGAAACAATTACCCATGGGCCAAAAGTCACTTTACTCCCGTCGTGCATATACTGTTTTTTGCAATTCCGGGAGGTAAAGTAGGAACTTCGCCAATTTAGTAACTTAAAGCAAAAATTTAACGCATTTTTTTAATAATGCACGTGGTAGTATCTAGTAATATTACCAACTACTACCAAAAAGTACTAGGAAATAGCAGGGTAAAAAAGTGCCCCTTTACACCCGCAAACCGGGGTAAAAAGTGAGTACTTTACCCCCGGAATGGCAAAAAATACATTATCAATACTCGTTCGCGTTATGAAACTTATCTCTTCCGCTGGTGATAAATATGGTTGATCAACAATCATCAGTTCTTATCGCAAAAATAATTTATAAATACTATATCTCAATTTAAAATATTAAAATTAATTTTTATGACCTAAAATCCCGTTTTGCTACAAGGTGTAAAATTCAGGTACCATTTATTTTCAATTACATCTTTTTCAATCTGTTACATTGGGCTAGCATACAATTACCTAGATAAGCTTAGTCATAAATCATTGTACCGTAGATGTTTAATTTTCTTGAAGCGTTTTCAATTGTTAAAAGTTACATTTAGAGTTTAATAAATTTGTTATTTAAATTAAATGAGTCTTATTTTGGTTGTAATTTTCAGTAAGTAATGAGTCAATTGTTTTAAAGATTTTTCCTACGGTCTCTGAAGAACGGTTCACCTACCTAATTAATAAATAATTTAGAAGTAAGTAAGTATTCATATTGTTCCTCACGAGTTAGAATCCAGACTCGTACATAAATTAATTAAATGGATTCTGGTGGCAGCGAATAAATTAATCAAATAGATAATCAATTCAACATCATAAGTGTTCAGTTTGTTAGAATAAAGCGATCAATAATTATTAAATTAAAGGCAGAGTAGTAGAATTCAATGGTTACGGGTTTTCAAAATGTTGAGCTCTGGAAATGTCGGTTTTTGCATCTAAGATGATATTTTAGTTTCATATAACTCGGTATTTGTCGGGATTTTCTCTTATAAATTTTTATGGGTATATTAGTCCGGTCAAATTAGACCAAAAAATAGGAGTGAGGTTGCAATAATTCGCAGCCAGCTGAAAATTGGTAGGATTGTTCAAAACACCATCATAAATGAAATCTAAAAAGTCCTCATCGATCCGACACCTGGAAAAAAATTTATTCGGGGTCAAAGGTCACTAAAACGGGTTTTTCGCGATTTTCAGCAAAACGGTAAGTTTTATCATAAAATTATCTCATTCAAAAATTGTAGATCAGATAATTATCTATAAAAAATGTCTAAATACTTTTTTTCCTAAGAGCCACCGTTTTTGAGATATAACGATTCGAAAAGTTGAAAGAGTTGTAATCGTCATAATATGGGGTCCGTTACTTTGGCGCCCCCCCGGATAATATTTTTACACCAAAAGCAAGCACTGGGATCCTTAGAGCTAGCACCATTACAGTATTTTCACAAATCGACTTTGAAACCGGGGGGGCCAAAGTAACGCTAGCCCCCCCCCCCCCCGGTTAATATTTTAACCCATAAACCTAGCACTGGGATACTTAGAGCTAGCACCAGCTAGCACCCAAATATGAAAGCTGGCACCATTATAGTTTTTCCACAAATTCATTTTATTTATTTGCACCTAAATGACGATTATAACTCTTAGTCCGGTCAATTTAAACATCCGAGGTTGCAATAATTCGCAGCCAGCTGAAAATTGGTAGGATTGTTCAAAACACCATCATAAATGAAATCTAAAAAGTCCTCATCGATCCGACACCTGGAAAAAAATTTATTCGGGGTCAAAGGTCATTAAAACGGGGTTTTCGCGATATTCAGCAAAACGGTAAGTTTTATCATAAAATTATCCGATTCAAAAATTGTAGATCAGATAATTATCTATAAAAAATGTCTAAATACTTTTTTTCCTAAGAGCCACCGTTTTTGAGATATAACGATTCGAAAAGTTGAAAGAGTTATAATCGTCATTTAGGTGCAAATAAATAAAATGAATTTGTGGAAAAACTATAATGGTGCCAGCTTTCATATTTGGGTGCTAGCTGGTGCTAGCTCTAAGGATCCCAGTGCTAGGTTTATGGGTAAAAATATTAACCGGGGGGGCTAGCGTTACTTTGGCCCCCCCCCCCCGATTTTAAAGTCGATTTGTGAAAAAACTGTAATGGTGCTAGCTTTCATATTTGGGTGCTAGCTCTAAGGATCCCAGTGCTTGCTTTTGGTGTAAAAATATTAACCGGGGGGGGGGGCCAAAGTAACGGACCCCATATTATGACGATTACAACTCTTTCAACTTTTCGAATCGTTATATCTCAAAAACGGTGGCTCTTAGGAAAAAAAGTATTTAGACATTTTTTGTAGATAATTATCTGATCTACAATTTTTGAATGAGATAATTTTATGATAAAACTTACCGTTTTGCTGAAAATCGCGAAAAACCCGTTTTAGTGACCTTTGACCCCGAATAAATTTTTTTCCAGGTGTCGGATCGATGAGGACTTTTTAGATTTCATTTATGATGGTGTTTTGAACAATCCTACCAATTTTCAGCTGGCTGCGAATTATTGCAACCTCGAATGTTTAAATTGACCGGACTATATAGGATTTTGCATTTCTAATTTTTTGATGTATTAATCTCATTTTGGGAAAAGTTGTGACATGTCTAAGCGACTGATATCAAAGATCAAAATCTGCTTTATGCAGGAGGGAGGGGGGCGTCTGAAAATTAAAAACTTAATAATGAAAAATATTTCAGTAAAATTATATTTAAAAATAATCATTATTAAAATAATAATGATGGTGTGAATACGTGTGAACCGAGTTTCACATTACCTGTAATCACATAACCCAACAACACAACATTTTAAATTTAAATCAGTACTGATAATAAATGTTGAATTAAAATACTGCGTGTAGGATAATAAAAATTTGTTCGTCACTTTAAGTGTGAATATATTATATTATTTAATTTTAACCAAAATACAGTTAGGCACCTAACCACATTTCGTTATTTGTTTCGAAAACTAGTTCGCACTTATTTGTCTACAAAATGTTTAAAAATTTATTATTTTTATGCGTGCTATTAAGCACTACATTATTAATTACTAGTAAAAAGTCTGATGAAGCCAATAAACCAGAATGGGCCAAAAAGGATATTAGAGATTACAGCGAGGCCGACTTGGAAAGGTTATTGGATCAATGGGAGGTAATAATATGTACTTTGTGATTTAAATAAATGCAATTACCTGAAACACTCTTTTAAGGAAGATGATGAGCCATTAGAAGATGACGAGTTGCCGGAACACTTGCGTCCGCAACCAAAAATCGACTTTGGTAAATTAAATCCGGACGATCCCGAAGGATTACTATCGGCAACTAAGAAAGGACGTACGCTTATGAGCTTTGTTACTGTGAGTGAAAACCCAACCAGAGAAGAATCGGAAGAAATAACTAAGATATGGCAAACAAGTCTTTGGAATAACCACATACAAGCAGAAAAGTAGAATTATTGTAAAATGAAATTTTTGATAAATTTTGCAACTTTCAATTATTTTAGATACATGGTCGACGATGACAGAGCAATATTTTTATTTAAAGATGGATCACAAGCATGGGTTGCAAAAGAATATTTAATAGAACAAGAAAGATGTGAAAGTGTTATGATAGAAAGTAAAGTATATCCTGGAAAATTTTCTAAGAAAGCGAAAGAGGAATTATAAATAATTAGGATAGGCCGGATATGATAAATTGTATAAATGTATGCAAATAAAATTTTATATTTTATTTAATTTTTGATACATACTTAAAAACATAAACTTAAAAATAAATTTAACAATTTCGATTTGCATTATCTGTTATATTTTCATTGGTGTTTGCAACTTCTTGTCGTAACTCTCGAACAATTGTGGCAAGTGCCTCTGGATTCACACCCGCTTCGCATAAACGTACACAAATGGTTAAAGTTTCAGGATCCAAGCCGGTACAGAGTAATCGTGACATTTCCAATAAAGTCTGAAATACTTCTCTGGCTTCTGTTATTTGTGAATTTACAACATTTGTCATCTGTAGACATTTAAATTTATTAAGCAATTATATAAAATCTATAACAATTAAACTTACGTTGAAAGATATTTGATGGTCAAACGTATTTAAGCAATTTAGTGGTTATAATTTTGAAATCAACTACTTCACAAAATATCAAAATGCCAAATTACTCCACTATTGATAAAAATGTTTCGGTTCAACTCGTTTTTCTGACGTACAGGGTGCTTCATATGTAACGTTACTATTCAATCAAATTCAAAGTTTTTGATTTCGGACTACATATTTTCTCAATAAAAATTTCATACCTACTAGAACATTTAAATCTAATGGAATATTGTAAAGCATTTTACGAATTACACTCCAAGTTGACTTGCAAAACTTTTGTGTGGACCGGTATATCTGTCATTTAAAATATGACATTTACGTATCATATGATTTCTGTCAGGTGGTTAATGGGTGCAGCATAGATTTTATTAAAGTTTTGAAATTAAATTCTTACAATGGCTCTTCATTCTTCGGTTAAAGGGAAACTAATTTCAGTAATTGGCGATGAGGTAATTTTCGCAGTTGTAGGAAATACTAGAAAAATTAATTTGTTGTTTTTATTTGTAGGATACTTGTGTGGGTTTTCTTCTTGGAGGAGTTGGCGAAATAAACAAAAATCGTCATGCTAATTTTATGGTTGTAGACAAAAGTAAATTTTATGGTGTTTGTTACGTACTTGGTTATTAAGCCATTAAATTTTTTGTAGATACTGCCGTAAGTGAAATAGAAGAATGCTTCAAACGCTTTTTAAAACGTGACGATATCGACATTATCTTGATTAATCAAAATATTGCAGAATTGATTCGACATGTAATTGATAGCCATACTCAGCCAATTCCATCGGTTTTAGAAATACCATCTAAAGATCATCCTTATGATGCCAATAAGGATTCTATACTTCGCAGGGCTAGGGTAAGATTGTTACTTATAGGGTTTTTATTACCTGATTACATTGTACAATTTTTAGGGAATGTTTAATCCCGAAGATCTGGTTCGTCAATAGTTTTTGTGAATTAAAGTGTATATAAATGCATTCCCTGTAGCTAAAGTAATAGATTAAGTTAATTTCATTTAAATGATTAATAAGGTGGTATTATAATATATTTGTTAAAGTGTTTTATGTGCTAATGTACCATGCTTTTGCGAAAAGGGGAAATAGATAGTTGAACGTATCAAAAATTTTTATTGTTGATTAGCTACATTTCAATAACTTGCATTGTATTATAAGGAATTAATAATTTTTGTGCTTCTATAAACTATGCAGCTAAATCATGTTGATCACAAACAAGCCTATTCTAGAGGATTTTTATAAAATGATTGGATCTTGATTATTATTAATACTGAAATCAACATTTTTGTATTGTTACGAAATACCTTCCAGGTCATTCCATATCAAATTAACCAATTTTTGCAATTATTCTTATAACCCTCTTTGATTTCGCTCAAACTTGATGTACATAATACAAAGTTATATCAAATAACCATACACGTATTTTGTTATTTGCTTCTGAAGTGCGCCGTTCACGTTGTACAGCCCTCCAAAATAATTCAAAATTGCCTTCGTTAATTATTTTGTACTGGCTGACCTGCACTATTTGAAAACGAATTTTTTTAAATGTAGATTTGAATGACCACAGCAATGACTTGGTGGAATCATTGGTTGAGTTATAGCGCGGATATTCTGGGTTTGAATCGCAGACTTCACGAAACTTCTTACCACGGCCCTCTAGTGAACATCAACTCGCTGTGGATAGATTAAGTTCTGAAATAAAAAAGAAACAAGAGAACTGATCCACCTTACAAAATGAATCGTGAAGACCTTGCAAAGTAGCAATATTCCACATGGAATAGAAAAGCTTGATTGATGTATTGAATACATTTTTTTAGTGAATTTTATTGCGTAAATAATTAAGGTAAAAAAAATGGGGGCCATAACCAAATTTTGAACTTGAGTGAGCCCTCCCAGAAAAAGGTGTAATTTAAAATTCTCAAAAAAATATAATTATTATCTTATCACAGTTTTGGCTACTTGCTTACTAAATTTCAGAGTGGGGTAGCTGCTAGTTTAGGAGTGACATAAAAATGAATTATTGTGGAAATGCAAATCTAAACATTTTCATTAATAATTGCACAATCTATTAGCAAATGAAATTATCCCACTTATCGATCAATTTTTAGAAAATAAAGCCAATGAAAAAGGAAATATACTGCTATATGAACATAATATACATTTTCAAAAACACGGAGCATCTCCACATTAAATGTCTGGGGACATTTGAAAACAATAGTTTACAAAACTCCTATCGAGAATCTTCTTGAACTGAAAAATAAGTTAACCCAAGAATATAGGCGGATTAATCCGCCTATATCCGCGAAGGGTTCCAAAATAGGTTGCACTATTGTTTGGCCAATAACTGAGAATATTTTGTAAATGTAATTTTAGAAATTTATGAAAAAAATTATATTTTGTTTCATCTTGCAATTTTACCTCAAACCACTCAAACTCATAAACGACTCCACGAAACCCATTTTTTAGCGTTTAAAATCCATTTATTTTCGCAGTTTTATTACACTACTGGAATAATAGAGGCATTAACACAATTTTCCTTTATAACTTTTCACATTTTTACGAAAATTCTGTGTAACAAATTTTGAGTTTTTGATTATCCAAGGTACCTCGAGCCCACATTAGCTCGGATAATAAAAGTTCTTAAATTTACAAATTTAAAAAAAAATTTAGAAATCGGACTATAAGAAAAGTAATAGTCCAGGCAACGAAGCCGAAAAATTGGCTAAAGCTTGCAAAAAATCCGGGCAAGCTGAATTTTGGCAGAGATGTACATTGGAGTGTTCTAATGAACCCCCCAAAAGTCCCATAAAATCCCACGCCGGCGTCCCCCACAATCGGGGGTTTTAGCTCCCCCAACGCGATTTTTTGCCGATAACTCGCTTATTTATGCTTGTATGAAAAATTATGATCAGACCATAATTGAAGAGCATAAAATTCTCTATAAAATAGTTTTTTTTCATATTTTTCCATGGCACACTAATACTTAAATTATTGACCGAAAACACGACCCACCCTTAAAATGGCATAATATTAATTCGTTGCAGGGAGAGAATTGTTTTCGGGTACGGGAAATGCTTTTAATAATAAATTAATTGAAATTGTGGCCAAGGTTGGAAAATGAAGAGAAAAATAGAATTTTTCAAAATTTTCCCAAGTCAGTATCTTCCAAGTAACGAAACCGAAATTTTGGTTTGAGCTTACAGAAGGTCCGAGCAAGCTGAAATTTGGCAAAGATGTATATTGAAGTGTTCTAATAAACCCCCAAAATGTCTCATAAACATCCCAAGCCGGCGTTCCCCCAAATGAGAATTTTAGCCCCCTAAGTGCGGTTCTCGCCTATAGTTCACGTATTTTTACTTTTACGAAAAATTACCATTAAACAAAGTTTAATTTGCCTATTACAGTATGTATTGTAGTACTACCTACTGCAGCGCCACAAGTTATAGAGAATTTTATGTTCTTCAACTTTGCTTAATGGAAATTTTTCGTAAAAGTAAAAATACGTGAGCTATAAGCGAAACACCGCACTTAGAGGGCTGAAATCCTCATTTGAGGGAACGCCGCGCCGGCTTGGGATTTTTATGAAACATTTTGGGGGTTTATTAGAACACTTCAATGTACATATTTGCCAAATTTCAGCTTGCCCGGACCTTCTGTAAGCTCAAACCAAAATTTTGGTTTCGTTACTTGGAAGATAATAGAACTTGGGCAAATTTTGAAAAAATTTATTTTTCTCTTCATTTTCCAACCTTGGCCACAATTTCAATTAATTTATTATTAAAAGCATTTCCCATGCCCGAAAACATTTCTCTCCCTGCAAGGAATCAATATTGTGCCATTTCAAGGGTGGGTCGTGTTTTCAGTCAATAATTTAAGTATTAGTGTGCCATGGAAAAATATGAAAAAATTTTTAGAGAATCTTATGCTCTTCAATTATGGTCTGATCATAATTTTTCATACATTTTTCATAAACGAGTTATCGGCACAAAATCGCGTTGGGGGAGCTAAGACCCCCGATTGTGGGGGACGCCGGCGTGGGATTTTATGGGACTTTTGGGGGGTTCATTAGAACACTCCAATGTACATCTCTGCCAAAATTCAGCTTGCCCGGATTTTTTGCAAACTAAAAACCTTCCTTGCCTGGACCTACGGTAAAACAACAAAAATACACATAGAAAAAATTAAAACAAAAGTGCACAAAATGAACTAATCTGCTTTAAAACAAAATAATTAATTTATTTTAATACATAAATAAATAATAATAGCATTAAAGTACTAATACAAATAATTGTGCTAAAATTTTTAAAAGTTGCATTGAATCTATCCATCCACCCATCCGCCTTTTTTCTTTTACTCAAGTTAATTAGGTATAATAAAATTCCTAGTTAAATTGCCATGATTAAACTTTATTAAAATTCAGTCTTGTTCTTAAAACTAATTTTAGCGTTATTTATATAAATTGATAGGCCAAATCATAGGTAGTATCTTCTGTTAAAAAACATTTTTAACTTGAATTTGATTAGATATATTTTTTTTTAAATTTTCTTTTATTTGCTTGGTAGGCAAATATTAATTTTAATAAAAAAATATAAGAGGTATTATATAAAGATATTCTTATTCCTCGTGTGCTGCTATAAACAGCTTTTGGCACAATCTGGTCAATTTTGCTGAAAAGCAAACAGTCAGTTAAGATTTGTATGATATGAAACTGTGTTAATATTTACCCATAATATTTTGAAACCATTGAGGTTTAGATTTCCAACACACTCCTAAATAATAGGCAGGTATACCTGAAGCTGTTATGGCTACGCCCATTCCAACTTCATAAGGTGCTTCTACGCAAGGCATTATAATGAGAAATATACATAATAAAACAAATGTTACAGGAAAAATTAATGAAACTTTTATAGGTCTCGCAAGACCCGGCTGACTCCATCTCATGTACAATAAGCCCGCAACTGATAACATCACAAAAAATGATTCCACTATTGTGCAATACGTTATAAGTTTGTGAATATCACTGGTGCATAACATAATTAACGATAGGAAATTCTAAAAGTAAAATCAAATTCAATATCAATTAAAAGTATTGATGTGTAAATTATACTCACCAAATATACTAGTGAAGCAACAGGTGTAAATCTACTAACACTTAAATGTGCAAGCAAATCAGGAAAATGACCATTTCGAGCACCCACATATAACATTCGAGAAGATGCCATTATGTGGACGCTTAAGCCACCAAAGGCAGATATTGCTACCATAACTGGAATTAACCACGCAGCTTTTCCCATAACTGAATTTCCAAATGTCTAAAATTTATTCGATTCCCTAGTTTTGTCAAAATTTTAATGTAGCGTGATAATCTTACCACTGCAATGGCATCTGACGCCATCATAGCTTCTGGGGTTAACACTGACAAATAAGCCATATTAGCCAGCACATAAATAGCCGTTACAAGAGGTATCGAAATATAGATAGCTCTTGGAAGATTTCTAAAATAAAAAATCATTTTTGTAAACAACTAATACTGTGTAAATGATTTATCAATACCCAGAAACGTAGCACCCCTTTTTATCTATTGTAATAAATTAAAACTTACACATAAGGATTTTTTAGTTCTTCCGTCATGAAGTTAAGGTAATTCCTGTAAGTAAGATTTAAATCAGAAAATGATCATTGTTATTAATACTGCCTAAATTACCATCCAGAGTAAGAAAATATTCCCGAATAAAAAGCTTTTGCAATTTTTCCTGGATTGTTGGTGGTTCCTTCAAATACATTTGTAAAATTTTCCATGTGTCCTATTCCCATCCAGGTAACACCAACTAATATTACTGTAATTAGGGCTCCCACTTTGCAAAACATAAACACGTTTTGTAACTTTGTAGTAGCTTTGACGTTATATCCATTTAAATATGATAAAAAAGCTAAATAGAAAAGTAAGAGTACTAAAAACTTTGAAAAATAATATTTTAAGCGATATTTACTAACAAATTGTTATTGCTGCTATCATCGTAACTGCTAACTCGGGCAATATACATTGAGGAAAAAATGGTTGTATCACATATTTAGCAAAGGTCAGTCCCATAATTGCATTTGTTGTAGGGCTAGATAACATTTTATTAAAACTAAAGTTGATTTAAGATAATGAAATTGCATACATACATGAATATTAAATTAGCAGCCCACAAATATAAAAATGCAGGTAGTGGTCCAAACGCTTCATAAATGTAAGCATAATCACCACCAGATTTTGGAATCGTTGTACCTAATTCGGCATAGCATAAGGCACCTATCATGGATAACAGGCCACATAATATCCACACTACAAGCGAAAATCCTATAGAATCCACTTCTTGAATTATACCTTTAGGTGATATGAAAATCCCTAAAAAATTCATTTACATTTAAAAAAATTAATATCTACTTTGGTAGTACTAGGTTCCATAATAAAGAGTATTTTATAACACAATGCAAGTATTCTAAGCTTTCCAAAAAATTCTAGATCTAGTTTTGTCATAAATAATAAGCTATTGATGAAAACTTCAACGGTAAATTAAGTTCGCTATGGAGAGCGTACGGTTAATCCAGTGATAGAACGCCGAACGCATCAAATATTAGTAGGGACACCGGAACTTGAAAATTCCGGGAAAATTGGACGCGTTTGGTCTTCTTCTTACGTGAGGTCTACGATCTGTGTTAACTGGTTTTCTTGGGATTGTGACGTCCAGCAGTCTCTTTGGAGGTCTTCCTGGTGGTCTGGACCCTCTCGGTTTCTTATCTCTTGATACCTTTGCCATTCTGCCGTTGTCATTTCTCGTGATGTGTGCGTTCCATTGTTGTCAAAGGTGTCGATGCAAACTCTACTGTACAGTGTCTTTCCAGTTATTACTCTTAGCACTTTCATTTCAGTTGTTCGTAGAGCTCTTTTTGTTCTTACAGTGTCTGCTCTAGTCTCGATAGTATATGTCAATAGATCATCAGCTTCTCCATTGCTTCAGATCTTCGAGCAATGTGGCCGAAATATTGCAAGTAGGACTGAGTGATTTTAGTCGACAACCGTGTTTCGATCTTCAGCTCGTTTGTGCGGTGCGCCGTCCACGGGATTCTCAGCATTCTTCTGTATGTCCACATTTCGAAGGCCTCCACTCTTCTTCTATCGTCCTTCTTAATTGTCCACGTCTCGGCTGCATATGTGGCCACTGGGAATATTAGTGCAGTCAGAAGCCTCATCTTTGTTTTTTTAGTAACTGTCGTGTCCTTCCATATGTTGACGAGTTTTGTGGTCGCTGTTCTTGCCATGGCCAGTCGTCGTCTTATTTCTGGCGTATTCCTTTCAGAGTTAGAAATCAGAGACCCCAGGTAGTTGAAGTTGTGTACTACTTCAAACCCCATGGATGTGTGTATATTGTGGGAATTATTATTGATGCGATCCACTATCATGACTTTTGTTTTATTGTAGTTGATCAGTAGGCCATATTGACTACTTATCGTGACTAGTTTACTTATGATGATTTCCAGTTCTTCTTGGCTCGACGCAATTATTAATGTGTCATCTGCATATCTCAGATTGGAGATTTTTCTACCGCCTATGGTTATTCCGCCATTCCATCTTTACTTGCGTAGGGAATCAAAGCAATAAGCCTGTAGTAATTGTAGTCTGTTGGTGATCCTTTTTTTATGTATGGAGATGAATGTTGACTCGCACCATTCCTCCGGCCAATTTCCGGTTTGCATTATCATTTCACATAATGAGTGGATTGCTTGTATTCCACCTTCCCCATCGACTTAATGAGTTCTCCCGTAATTCCGTCCACTCCAACAGCCTTCCGATTTTTCAGCTTACCTATCGCTCTCTCTACCTTTGATTTCAGGATGCGCGGTTCCATGTGCTCAACTCCATCCCGCCCGTTTGTATCTCTTCGTGGTATATCTCCAAATAGGCCGTCACAACACCCTCTCTATACTATTTCGCTGGTGTTTGTACAGATGTTTCCATTTAGTAATGTAAAGTAAGTCAGTAATTTAATATAAAAGGTAGTTGTCAATATTAGCATAAGAAGTAGTTATAGGGTAGTCATAAGAAGTAGTTAGAGACCTTAGTTAAGAGTAGTTGTGATTAGTTGTGAGACATGGGCCCTGTAAGAGCATAATATAAATAAATAACAACAGTATTTAGATGAAATGTTTCATTTTCCACTACACTCTCCGTTCTTCTAATAAATACATAGATTGTTTCATCTGACATCCAATGTTTCCTTTTTATTGAAGGTTTTGGTGGTGCACATCTCTTTGCAGTTTCTATCATCCACTTTTTAATAGACATCCACATCTTTTCCGGATTTTCCTGTCTCGTTGGTATCTCGGACCCTATGAGTGTTTTTTCAATTGTTTTAGTATCTGGGATGCTTATTCTTTGGCTTGTGTTAAGTGCGCTTGTATTATATAGCTTAAGCCTGAAACTGACATGCAACATCCTGTGATCAGATCCACATTCCGCGGAACGCTTCGTCTTGATATTATATATGATAGTCCTCCATCGCGTTTTTATCAGTACGTAGTCAATTTGATTTTTGTATTCTCCGTTGGGAGATGTCCATGTGTGGAGGCGTCTAGGGTGGTGTTTAAAGCAGCTGTTCGTGATAACCAGGTTGTTATCTAAAAGCGAATTGTATGAGCCCATTCCCCCTTTCATTTCGTGTACCTAGACCGTATTTCCCCACCACGTTACGCAGATGGTTATCGTTAATCGTACTTCCAATTTTCGCGTTGAAGTCGCCCATGATTATCACAGGATGTTCGCATGGGATGGCCGCCATTGCAGTCTCTATCTCGTATACACTCTTTCTATTTCATCGTCTGAGGCAGCTGTTGTAGGCATATATACTTGTAATATGTGGATTTTGTCAGGCATAGCATTTAATGTGATTATCATCAGTCTGTCACTAACGCATTTGTAGCTTTCAACATGTTCTGCGATTTTGTTGCTTACCATAAAGGCGACCCCATTTCTACTACTCTCTCCACCAGAGATATACAGCGTATGGTCCAGTATTTTAAAGTGACATTGTTGCTTCCAGTGTGTTTCGCTTATACCGCATATTTGGATATTGCTTCACTCATATAGTCTTTGTATTTTTGCCAAAGATCTTTAGGATTGGATAGGAAGCACATTGTCAATATGATTGCAAATGAGGTACGTATTTGCTATGGTTGAGCAGTATTCGATACATCAACAAGTGAAGTGTCCCAATGTGCATCGTTTTCAAGAAGATTTAATTCTTGGCAAGCTTCACAATAAGTGGCACATACTTGACCGTTTACTGTTGCCTCCATTCTTGGAAGGATGTCGGTTCACGTATGTTGATTAACAGTAATCGCAAGTAAAAGCATTCTGCATTGTTTGGGTGAACAGTGTACAGATGGCCTAACGGGTCGGTCGGATATAAATTGGTATGTCGTTCAACTGCTTTACCTTGTTTGCGACGTCGAAACATTTTCGCTGATGCATTCCATGTGTAGTATGTTGACACTTCAGAGTAAATTAGCGTCTTTGCAAACATATCATTCCCGAACAATGAGAAAAATGCAGTTAACGTTGTTGGCGGTGGCGACAATGCTCTTAAACGTCCATTTTCTGTTGTGAAGTATTCGCGCTGTCCATTTTCAAAGTGCACTGCCAAATGAACAACTGTTGGATGTCGTTCATGGATTTGAAATGATAAAATGCGCCATACTGCTTCGTTGCTACTAATGTAGCGTCCCAGTTGATATAGGTCGATTTCATCGATAGATGCAGTTGCATTTCCTACCCCAAAAACTGCCATATCGCTTCCTTTGTTGACATATTTGCAAATGTATTTGGTCGATTTCACTGAATTGCAATACTCAACATTGATGTGCGGTTTGTACGTTTTCGAGAGTAACGGTGTATACGGTACAACCCAACGATTATCGACTTCAACATCATTTTGTTTCTTACTTTTAAAGTAATGGATTTACCGCCATCTTCAGTTGATCGTCGACGATAGAGTGGATATCCGTCATTGCCAGTTGTAGTCTGGGTATCGTTTCGTACATTTTCCATCAGACATGCATGGTGAATAATTGTTGTTTAGTTTTAGTAAGCCACATGAACCATGAAAGGCCATTCTAACTGATATTCGTGAACGTCGATTTGAACTACAGTTCAAGCTTCACCGAGGTTGGTACAACGCGATTGTTGCGTTGAAACGAAGTTCACCTTGAACGACCTATGAACGAGGTTGGTACAACCGGCTCTAAGTGCATTAACGATTTCTTTAATGGCACGAGAGACCGAAGGTTGGCTAACAGATATATAAATATTAGTTCCTATGTCCTTTTGATAGCCCCCACTGGCAAAGAATTGTAGGGCAAGAATTACTTTTGTTATAATTGGGAATTTACATTAACCATGCGCCACCACGCGTAACTACTCCGTTTACCCAGTGAGCATTTTGTGGTTGAATTTTAGTAACGCTTCCGTTATTGTGTCATTTTCTTGTGTCAAGATGCACACAATGTTTCGAAACGTCGACTGACATGTGTATTCCATGTGTCGGAAGTGGAGCACCATGACACCACACATTTGTGAAACAATTCAGGCATAAGGTGTATAAGCTGTGTCAATGGTTGACAGTAAATGTGTCTAGATTGTAACATCTTTTTCTTTGTCTAATATATGGAATATGCGTACATGATCTCCTTTTCTATGAAAAAGTTTGGACACAATAAAATGGATAATAGGAATAATATGATTGTATTTATTATATTATGATGCAACAGGTAGCATAATTAAATAATTGACATTTTCAATTTAAGAATGCCAAGATTTAATTGCGAAAGAAACGGTATCCTGCAGTTTTTTATTCTACTAAGAAAATTAACAATGCGCCCTTGAAAAAAGCTTTATTAGCTAAAAAAATACTTTCGTCCTTATTATTTAATGTTGACCTTCAGTTTTTTTTTTTTTAAACAAGTCTGTTTACAATCGTTTTCCTTAATATTAATGAAAATTATGATTTTCTTCAATCAAAAGCAAGTTTTTTTAAATAAATTTTATAATTAATAAATACTTTTTTTCCAATATGTCGCCTGCACACCAGATTCCCTGTTTTTTACCTTAGACGATGTCTGTTACAATGCCGTAGTTGTGTTAAATTGGTAACTAATACGTTACACGCAATTCCTACATGCTGTCGGCCATGAAAGAAATAGACACATTAGTCACGCAATATTTCCCACTATTCCTGATTTGCGTCCAGCTTACACACAGACACAGGCAGGGCATTGTTTGAACAAATTTCCTGCTTGGCGTCACACAACAAAATAACCAAGTAACAGTGTTACAATCTGTAACACAATTCCCACAATTGGCTTAGTATACACAATTCCTTTCTGGTGTCAAGTTACACACTAAGGTGTGTGTATTTTCACACAAATTAAGAGAATTGCGACTTAACAGCAACGTCACAGATGACACAATTCCCTTTAAGGAATAAAATGCTCACTGGGTAGTATACCCACAAATATTACTGCAGTTTTTACGTGTATTTGTTAATTAATTGTGTGTTAGAATTTGAATTTTACCACTATTACAAGGTTGCCTGGCAAAACCGTTTATCTAATTTTTATGAAATTTTACAGGAGAGCTGTTTTTAACTATATATGCCAGGAACCGAAAATGTGTTTATAATATAATCCATTTGGCGATGTCCGTTTATTTCATCTACTAATAGCATTAAAAATATACGATTTTGCCAGACTGTAGAACTTGTAAAAATACATCATAATATGAAATAAAATTTTCGTCAAAAATCGAGATAAACGGTTTTGCCAGGCAACCAGCGAATTAGAACAGCCATTTTCAAGCGACGCAACGTTAGCGCCCTCATCGGTGATGTAAATTCCCAATATTCAATGCCAAATTTCTGCTAGCTGATTGCATGAATGGCTCAATCATTTCGATAACTTCTCGAGCCACATCTTTAGTCAGACGAAGCAAACCAATGAACTTCCTTTCCGATAACGTAAACGGATCATAACGGTGATTGAACTGCGCACCTACTCCTTCTGCAGCAATTTCGCATTCTTCCACCGTCTCAATCGCAGCTAATATTCCTAATTCATAAAAATTTGCCATTCTGTGCAATATTACGATATAACTTTAAAACACGATATGGAATTATCGGCTGTCACACTTACTACTTCATCAGTAATAATTATATCAAATTTATATAGACACATTTTATCAATTATTTATTGGTATGCGCATGCGCAACTTTTACATTATTGCACACAAACAAAGTTTCGTCTGGGTACCCCCAGAAGTTGTAGTTTTTAGTGAAAACGAGTGGTTTTCATGCGAAGGTATTCGTAGACGATTGCTCGAGAATACAACATTTCGGGGATAGCACGGAAACCCGGCCCGCGAATTGCAAATTACCTATAGAAATACGGAAGGCTGAAGGTCTAAATAGTCGATATAACAAATAATTTTTGCGAACCCCCGAGAAACAACCCGAATTTTAAGGGTTAAATATAAGCCACGCCCCCCATGAAATTGAACAGAAATTGGTGTAATTTTCGGGCTTTGTGGGCATTTTTCGGTCCGAGTGGGGCCCTGACGCCGTTGCGAGCGTTTTTAACATTAATGAAGAATCGATGAAATCCGAAAAAAGTGCGAAAATCGGTAAAATTTCATACCAGGGGATACATGTCACATAGCAGCAGGCTCGCCTAGTGCATTTGTGGTACCCGGTTCGTATGAGTGCGGATTTTTCATCCGGAAATTGAAAATTTTTTAGAGATTCGGAAAGCTGAGGGTTTGAATAGTCGATTTAATAATAAATATTAGCTAAAAGATCAGAAACTACCCGTTTATTAACGGAAAAGTGTCGGCCACGCCCACCATGAAATTTGTGTAATTTTCGATTTTTTTAGTGTGAATTCGAGTCTCATGTTTTTTGCGTTGTAAAACCCTACCCTGCGCTAGCCTGAATTGGGCTAAACATACTTGAGGAATATTAATCCACCCTAACCGGGATCCTAGAGAACCTGGATATAGCTTTTAAAATTATTGTTGCGGTATACAGCAGTTAACTTTTACGTATCACCCTCAAAAAACCGAAAAAAGCGTGAAAATTGTAATATTTCATACATGTTACTCGTACGAGAGGCGTGGTCCAACTGCCGGAGCGAATATTTCTAAGTGTTATTAAGGTATATCAATCTAAATGCACCGTCAACAGAATGGGCGAGATTACGCAAATCGTCCTCGTCACTGAATGTGTAAATTTTTCGAACTTCAAAGTCAAAGACAAAAACTTAACGACGGTTCGCAAATTTTCTTTTTTAATTATACTATATAAACCATCAATTCTCCGAATCTCAATAGGGCAATTACTATTTCGCGGACCGGGATTCCGTGCTTTAACCCAAAATTTTGGGTTTCGCAAAAAGTATTCGTAGATGAATATACTTCGAAGGATTCGAGAATACAAATCCTTCATTCGTATGCGAAAGTGACGAAGTTTCACATGCGAATCAATTCGAGTGGGTTCGAGAATAGGGCCCCTGGTAGTTAATGAAATCAGCTGCTAATACAGAGTTCTCGGTTAAATACCGGGTCGAGTCTAATTGTCTTGGGCTTACATGTTTCAGAGAATACGTAAAACCTAGTCTAGTCATTAAAGTAAAGTAAGTTCTAGTAATTTATTACTGAAACATTAGATGTAGAATGTTTAAAAATAATATATACTATTTACATGTTGTACAACTCAAAATATCCAAAAAGTGAATTCAGTTTTTTTAGCAATAAGTGATTCGATTATACTCAAAGAACTAAAAGTAAGAAATTAGTAAATACAGATTGAAGACCTAAATTAATATGAAGAAGAATTACGAATTTAATAAAAAGTTCTGAAAAAAAATTCGTAAAATTTTTTAGGTATTACTGTTGTATTATTACCTAGGTATTAGCTTTGTATTAGGTACTAGGGAAGTTGACAAGGCGTTCTAAAAATGCTAGTGTGAAAATAATTAGGGACAAGCTAAAATAAATGCTATTATTTGCAATAAAATTTAAAAAATCTTTCGCGACATATTCTTTGATTAGTGACCTATTATTTTTATTTGGGCGTACAAAAAGAACCATTTTTATGAATATTCGTGATTATTTTGCTTTAAGTTAGAGAAAACTATCAGACAATTAAATCTATTTACGAATATTCATAAAAATGTTGTTTCGCGTGGTTCTTCCAATATGGAAGCCAAATCCGAGGTCGTTAAACGGTACAAAATTAATGACCTTTTTTAGAAGTCCAAATAAAGTTAATAAAATTTACTCCAGCTTATCCCTAATTATTTCCACAATAAAACCGTTTACTTGTTGTATATTGTCGTGTCCTGTTTATCATAGGGGGTGGTATGACGTAATTGAGTCAAAAATTGAAACACTCATAATTTTTATTAATTAAATATAAGACCACAACAGGCAATTACTAGTTGTATCTGAATCTTCTCTGATCGAAGGATTGTTTAGCTGCTTTTTTGCCTCACATTCTGGAAGATGCAAACATTGTTAAATCTGAAAAGATATGATAAAGTTGTAAAGGACAAAACATTGGTGGTTGTTTCAGTAAATTTTAAGTATGAGAAACAAATTAGATTAATTTCATTTATTTGTTAAAGTAGGATTTCGTAAAAATTAAAATAAAGTGACAATTTTGAGATGTGCGTATGCGCGAATGAAGAGAATTTTGGTGGGACTTTGAAAATGATAACGGAGCGAGGAAGGACTCTGAAGTGAACCGTCGGAGTATTAAGACGGGGAGTTCGTATTAATATTTTTGAAAATAAGTTTGGATATTAATTATTGAAAATAAGTTTGGATATTAATGATTGAAAATAAGTTTGGATATTAATTATTGAAAATAAGTTTGGATATTAATGATTGGAAATAAGTTTTTTGGATATAAAAATTTTGGAAGTAATTTTGGAAATAAATTTTGATGGCTGTATTTTATGGTTTCGTGAATGGAATCTATTGGAGAAAATCATTAGAATTATTTACTGGTCGTTCCTACTTGCTTCAGTGTGGTCCAGGATCAGAAGCTGTTTCAACGAGTATCTTCTCACACCTATGCTCCACATCATCGCCACTACATCGATAAACTCCGGAAGAACGGTACATTTTCGGTAAGAGTTTTTAGTGACGCACTTACTCTTAGATAAATAGACGAATCGTTTTTATAAATTTCGGGCGCGCATAAACTTTTGGGGGTTTTGTTACAAATGATCCACTTTGTAAAATTTAATTTGTTTAGTATAAGAAAACCAATATTTTGTTTTAGAATTTTTATTGTGTTAAATAAATTGCATTGTTTTTCGTTTGACAACGTTTGCGTTTAATTTCATTAAATAGCAGTATTAGATTGAAGAAGAAACAGATACAATTTCGATTTATTTGAGTCATCTTTATAAGAAAGATTAATAATTAAGGTGAAGCATATGAGTATTTCAATTTATCTACATGAACCCACTTTTGACCCTAAATAAAAGAGTTCTCATGCATAGCTGGTCGGAGCATTTTTTTAATTAAGTGCCATTTCATTCTCCCGCTATAGAAATTAAATTTTGAATATTTACAGTAGCAATACATGGCAATATATAAATTAATATGTCATATTATTAATATAAATATAAATTAATCAATAGGTATATTTGAATTTTGAAAAAATATTTTTATACCGTTTTTTTAAATTTTGAGTTTGCCCCCTACCATGAAAATATTCTAAGGAAGCTTACGCTACCTAGTAATTCATTAAGAATACCCACCAGTGCCATATTAAGTACTAATTCGTATTTTATGTAATTTACTTCCAAAATTGAAAAAAAAATTGAAATAATTTAGGCTTAGAATTCAACCAAGCCCTGGTTTTGACTTGACGCAATATTCGTATGCGTAAATTAGATTTTTTTCATATTTCCCTGCACATAAGCTTTAAGATTTTTTGTGACTAACGATTATTTCAATTTTTGCACAATTTTTGGAGGTAAATAAATACATAAAACTTAAAACCCGAATTACTAAGCATAGAAGTGGCGAGCACTTTCAAATTAATTCCATTGGTCCTGTAAATATTTTTGTCAAGAATTTTTGATGAGACTTTCTTAAGTTGTAACTTTATTAAATTATTATTTATACGAGTAAGTTGCTTGTAATCGTTATATTTTAATAAGGTAGCATTGCAGGACAAACTGATGTATACAGAGTGTTCCGTAAAACTCACAGCGAATATAAGTTTTCGAAATAGAAAATATCTTGGTTATTTTTATGGAAGTGTGAATGATTACAGAAAAAAATGATATAGGTACATCACCAACTCTCACTTCAAATTAAAATTGTACATTACTCGCAAGTTAAAAAAATTTAGAACGCCCCTGGTGTAGTACACCGACCGACTTTTGTTTGGATTCTTAGAAACTAGAACAAACAGGTTTTTTTGCGCTTAAATTATTTTATAAATACCTGAGCCAAATATAATTCCTAAAATGACAGCAATTCCTTCCAATAATCCCAATTCTTTTTTTAATTGCACTTTTTCTGTTTTAACCTCATCCGGTGTTAAAATCGATGATTTTTCAGCACGTGCATCATCTTGTATTGAATTCATTTTGTATATTATGGTATTTAACAAATTCTATTTACCAGTTTGTTTCAGATTCCAATATATTTTGAAAATAATTTTCAGACGTACATGTTCAATAAAATCACGCTGACGATAATTTAATTCGATGAAAGCGGAGCATTTTCTAAAATCTTATTTGCACGTGGTTTTACAGAATTGCATTTCATTCTGCGCTCTTTAAAGCAACAAAGAACTTGAATCCTTAAAAAGATACACACTATTCATAACTGCGGGTGGTTAAATCGAACGAGATATGTCTGGAAATATTTGTTGTCCTTGACTTATAGAGAAATTCTGAACCAAAAATTTAAACTATGCGTTGGCCATCTTAATACAGACGTTTTGAAACAGCGTATTAAATTAACACTTGGTTTTTTATTAGAATCTGATGTTACGAAATCGCACAAAAATAAGGTACAACCGACATCCAGTTCCTATCCTAAAACGGCTTGTTTCCATAGTAACCCGCTTTCTTCCAATCAAACGCCTTGTGGTTTAGAAGGGCAACTTTTAAAATTATTTAATTTTTCTTTTCCGACATTCACTTTTTTATTTTTAAATAACTTTCTCTTATTAGTTGGTTGAAATCGATCTTATACGCTCGAATTACGTAATTTTAACGACATAATTATTTAACTTCTTGTCATGTTGAAATATAAAAAAATTAGCCCACTTTATTTGAAAAAATTATTAACATATGCCGGTTGTTTCATATTTTTTCTAAAGATAACGGTTCAATTAAGCCATTTTACTATTATAATATAACGTATGCATATTATGCAAATGACGATATGATTATACACAATCAAATACTGCAATACAGATAATATAAACATAGATAAGAAATATAAAATAAAACAAAAAGAGTATACTATACAATAACAAATAATACAAAATAAAAATGTAAAACAATGGATAAGAAAGTTAAACAAAAAATAAGAAAGAAAGACAATACAACATTTATAAATCGACCATGATATACCGGATGTCGCAATGGGACATTTCGCAGCGAAGATTTTTTGACACAGGAACACTTCGATACATGGACTTTTCGAAGCGGATTTTTCAACGCAAACGCGTGTTCCACCAGCAGAAAATATTTAAGAGGAAATTTCTCAGAACTTGATGTATTTTTCTTATATTTCTGTTATTTATGCCTTGGGATTTCTTTTTAGTGCAAATCGTGGGCTTGTGGGTAAAGGTAGCCACTCACGTTCTAATCTCGTCGGACCGACATGCTGTTCTACACATAAGTTGAACAAGGACACAATAGCCGCATCCTTATTCAACTCATGTGCAGTACAGCTTGTCGGTCCGACCAAATTGGAACGTGAGTGGCTACCTTTAAACTGACCAAGTCCAAAATTCTAAATTTTTCACAGGAGCAAATACAAAATTCAGTTAGGCCCAGTTGTTCCGTATTAGGTTATCTTTTAACCTGAATTATTTTCTATGGAAACAATAATTCTTGAAACAATCATTTCTATGGAAAATAACCCAAGTTAAAGATAACCCGAAACTGAACAACTGGGCCTTAGTCACTAAAAATCAGGAAGTTATTGGAAATTTCTCAAATGTGTATTATAAAATAACTTTTTTTTTCCTGCAGGGAAGAGGGAAACCTTCATAAGCACCACCCCATCAGGGATAATGGTAGTGTCAGATTCTTACTGACTAAAACCCCCTCCCCGACGACAGTGGGATTTACCTTCTCGGCATTACTTCCGCTGTCGTCTGCGATCTTACCATGCTGCATCCAAGATGCAGGCTCCCGATGACCCCCCGGTTTAGCACGAAAGTTTGTGTCCGGGAGGTCAAGCGCTAACACTTGATTCTATTTTTTCAAGTGAACCGGACGCACCGCTCGCCCCGATCCAGCACGTCTCACCGGGCTACCTAGTGGTCCGTGGTCGTCTGCATAGATGCAAGTGCACTCGTCATTAACTTAGTCGGCGGAGATCCCGACAACCAAGTCAAGGCCGAACCGACCTTCATCCATACCAGAGACCCCAAACCCCCAAGCGACTCGACTCTGCAAATCATATTAAATCGCAGAGCGCGACGCGATCGGGTCACTTGAAAAACTTGTGGTCGCTGGCAAAGTGCCAATCCACTCGTGTTTATATTTCACACTTTTCGTCGCGATCATCCCGTCCTGGACTAGCACGAGAGTCTGTGTCCAGAGAGGGTCGTATGGACCCTATTCTACCCCGTCGAACGACCGTCACTACTCGACCCGGACCCGACCCGCCGATTAATGACGATTTTCTTCAGGAATTCTCTTGGGAACTTCTCGCACATCTTCTCGCGGGAACTTCTCAAGGGAACTTAAAAACGCTGTCATTAACTTAACTGTAGGGCAGGGACTTGAGCTTCGGCTTGCTCAGCTCGTTCGTCCCCCTCCTTGGTCTTCATCACTTGACTGATGAAGACCGCTACACTGCCGTCCTACGCTAAAACGCAGTATCTCCATTTTTTACGAATTTTAGTTATATCGCTTTTTAGGATTATTACAACAATATCTGTGATCCTGCAACACTAAGAAGCAGTAAGACTACTGGTTATATGCAATAATAGCCTTAGATATTGCAGTATCTCCACGTAATATCAACAAGTCCTACGCTAAAAAGCAGTAAACACCATCTATTATTATGTATTAACGGATTAAAAAGATTTCTTGGGGGCCCAACCATAAATACCTAAATGAGCGTTTTCTCGAAACAACGATTTTGGAGATACTGCTTCTTAGCGTAGGACGGCAGTACAGCCAGCCATTCGTCTTTGCCGGACGGCATGAAAGCAATCATGTTGTCCGGGCTTAGTGTGTCGCCCATCCGGAGTGAAATTATCACTCTCTCTCTCTCTCCCATCTTAGGCATCCGAAAAGAGTGTGTTCCACCGTATCTTCGTCCCCGCAGTAACGACAGACAGGTGACTCGGTCAGTCTGAACCTGTGGAAATATGCCTGGAAGCATCCGTGGGCGGTGAGAGCTTGTGTTATATGAAAGTTCTCCTCTCCGTGCTTTCTCGCTACCCAAGGACGAAGATCCGGAATGAGCTTTCTGGTCCAAGCGGCATTCGTGCCGGAGGACCAGCTCCTTTGCCAATCGTCGAGCGTCCGCTGTTTAATGGTGGGGTACGGTCCCGCTCGTACGTCTGCTCTCTCTCTAGACTCGCACGGCTTCGCCGGACACGGTCCTGTAAGCGCAAGTTACTCGAAGTGCCATCTTGCGCTGGACCGCTTGCAGCCTCTTACGGTTACGCTGGACGTTGACGGCCTCTTGCTAAACGGGAGCGGCGGACAACATCACCGAGTGTGCGACGGTGCCTAACATCCTTCGCTTCGTCGGTTTTGGGCCACCGATGTTGGGCATTAGCCTAGCGAACGAAGTAACTATCGCCGTCGCCTTGTTACACGCCGTACGGATGAAAATGAAGATGAAAATCTGATGGAGGAAGATCAGGAGAATATGGCGGATGTGGAATAACCTCCCAACCGAAGTCTTGAATAGTTGCTTTTGTAATGTTAGCAGTATACGGACGGGCATTATCATGCTGCAAAACCACTTGATCCCGTCTTGCCGGTATCAAAACGTATGGTACCCAAACACCCAACTTTTGAACTTTACCCATGGAATGCAAATGTCGTACGATAGTTGATTGGTCACAATTCATCATATTACCCAAATCCGAGTTGATTGACGTGGATCATCACGAATTGAAGCATTTATTCGATCGATCGATTCATTTTTTGTACTTGACACTCCATTTTCTTTAGCCAACAATTACCCTAATTTTCTACAAATTGAAAAATTCAAGAAGTATTCAATAAAACAATACTATGGCATTAAAATGACATCGATAAATCTCAAATAAATTTGTTTCCAAAACACTCTTACCTTGGAAACCTAAAACACTGCAAACTTATGCATCAACTTGATGTTACAGTGGCGGCTCGCAGATTTGCTATAGAATTGGGTGAGGGGACTACAAATAAAATTTGTAATATGTAACTACAAATAAAATAATGATATTGTATTTCGTTTTCGGGAAGGCAGTGCCCCAACGTTTGTTACAGGCTAAAACGTCGCGACTACCCACACCCCGGTATACAAACAAAGTGCCGGCCTCGCTACAGCGGTAGGGGTGGTTCAAACTCGAAATAAAATGTGCGCGTCGCATCGATAAGTCAAAATTAGGAAAGGTGCCACTAAAGAAATTGAGAAGAAACTACCATGATGAAGCTCTTCTTTGGTAAACTCATATCATCCGGAAAAATCCTGGTACTTACCAGTCGTTATTTAAAACATTAGACCTTCCTGCTGAAGGGGTGACTTTACTACTTTAGCTTATTCGACAACCATAACTTTGCTGACATAACACAAACAATAAATGAAATGCTAATGAAAAATACTTAAAATCATACTTAATTATAATCTGTAAAATTTACTGAAACTCAAATAATTATGTGGTCCTATACTGACTTTTCATCCCCCAAAATATCGTAACTATTGTAACTAACTCAATTTTGATAACTTAATCTAGCAACAATATTACTTAAACAAATTGAAACAAAATATCCAGATAAAATGGATATCTAAATATATAAAAGAGAAGATCTGTTTGCGTGCGTGCGTGCGTGTTTGTTTGTTCGCTATACGTTCCTAGACCCGTGGACCGATCTCGACCAAATTTTGCACAGTTATTTTGTAGCTCTAGGCGCAACTATTCTCGCATATATGGAGAAGAAATTCGAGCGGGGCAAGAAGTTATTCGCTTTTTTCGAAAATCAAATCACAAGTTTGACAAAAAATTTAATTTGTCAAATATATAAAAAACTACTAACAAAAAACCACTAACAAATTAATCTGAAAATACTGTCAACAGATGGCGGGGATGGCGGCTTTAATTCGAAAAATGCAAACCACTAACAAAAAACCACTAACAAATTAATCTGAATGCCGCGAATAAGACCGGAGCACTTTATATAGGTCGCAGAAATCGCCGGAATTGTGCAAGAAGACGCAGATCCACCTCTTCGTGGAAGATCCACCTCTTTGCGGAAGATTTAACTTTACATGAAGATGTAACTTTACGTGAAGATTATGTATGTATGTATGTATGTATGTATGTATGTATGTATGACAGATGACGGATGACAGATGACGAATGACAGATGAAGACCGAACAACTATGGCCTTCACGGATCTATTATTGTCCGTCCTGTGAGGCCGAAGCCCGAACAACTTTGGCCTTCACGGATCTATTATGGTTCGGTCTGTGAGGCCGAAGGCCGAACAACTATGGCCTTCACGGATCTATTATGGTCCGGTCTGTGAGGCCGAAGGCCGAACAATTTTGGCCTTCACGGATCTATTATGGTCCGGTCTGTGAGGCCGAAGGCCGAACAACTATGGCCTTCACGGATCTATTATGGTCCGGTCTGTGAGGCCGAAGGCCGAACAACTATGGCCTTCACCGATCTATTATTGTCCGCCCTGTGAGGCCGAAGGCCGAACAACTATGGCCATCACGGATCTATTATGGTCCGGTCTGTGAGGCCGAAGGCCGAACAACTATGGCCTTCACGGATCTATTATGGTCCGGTCTGTGAGGCCGAATGCCGAACAACTTTGACCTTCACGGATCTATTATTTTTATATATAAAATATATTATTTAAATATATAAAAGAGAAGATCTGTTTGCGTGTTTGTTTGTTTGTTCATTATACGTTCCTAGACCCGTGGACCGATCTCAACCAAATTTTGCACAGTTATTTTGTAGCTCCAGACGCAACTTTTTTTTATAAAATGGAGAAGAAATTCGCTCGGGGAAAAAAGTTATTCGCTTTTTTCGAAAATAAAATCACAAGTTTGACAAAAAATTTAATTTGTCAAATAATTAATCTGACGTACAGTCGGTGATTCACCGAGAGGAATGAGGATTATTCTTAGGTGTAATAGGTACACACCTGTTTTGCTCATGTTAGATGCACTTCAGTGGTCGAATGTTGAAGTAAGATTGAAATATATAACAATGACGTTTATTTACAAAATACTTCATAATCATGTACCTGACTATCTTCAGAAATTTGTTTCTTTGAATGTTGATACTCATTCTCATGATACTAGAAATAAGAATCATATACATGTTAATCGTACAAACTACAAACATAGTATGAAGTTTCTAACGTTTAAAGGTTTTGTTGAATACAATCAATTACCTAATGTAATTAAAAATTGTACTAGTGTAAATAGTTTCAAGCACAGCTTGCTGCAATACCTGTCATAGGTGTGGTTGTTATGCATTTGTAAACTAAATTGTATTTTTGGATTGTAAGTGAACGTATTTTGTTGTTGTATTGTATTGTATCATTGTATCGCTTCAGTTTGTTGTGGCAGCACTGTGTATATGCATTTGTTCACTGTAATTTATACTATTTTCTTAGTTGTATATTAGGCTGTTCCTATTTAATAAATAAATATTAATAATAAAATATTAATAATAATAATAATTAATAATAATAATAATTCAAAATACTGTCAACAGATGGCGGGGATGGCGGCTTTAATTCGAAAAATGCAAACCACTAACAAAAAACCACTAACAAATTAATCTGAAAATACTGTCAACAGATGGCGGGGATGGCGGCTTTAATTCGAAAAATGCCAACCACTAACAAAAAACCACTAACAAATTAATCTGAATGCCGCGAATAAGACCGGAGCACTTTATATAGGTCGCAGAACGTGGAAGATCCACCTCTTTGCGGAAGATTTAACTTTACATGAAGATGTAACTTTACGTGAAGATTATATATGTATGTATGTATGACAGATGACGGATGACAGATGAAGGCCGAACAACTATGGCCTTCACGGATCTATTATGGTCCGGTCTGTGAGGCCGAAGGCCGAACAACTATGGCCTTCACGGATCTATTATGGTCCGGTCTGTGAGGCCGAAGGCCGAACAACTATGGCCTTCACGGATCTATTATGGTCCTCCCCCTGTGAGGCCGAAGGCCGAACAACTATGGCCTACACGGATCTATTCTGGGTTTAGATGGCTAAGGGCGGCGGATGCCGCCCATGCCAGCTAGTAATCAATAATTCACTGTAAATACTTGCACAAATAAATGGTTGTCATACTACCGGCGGAATGCACTAATCGTAATTTGTACAATTCTTAACTCGATGGATTGGTGGATAGATTTTCTTAGTAGTTCGGCACGAATTAAAGATGAACACATTGGATTGGAATGAATTCCTCCATAACGGAGCGTCGGTATCACAAACCAAAAACTTAAATAACCTTGTCTAAAATGGTCTCAAAAATCCCCAAAATACGGGTCGCAAATGGACGATATAAACGTCACAAAACGGTACGATACGAAACTAAACCAAATTATCAATTCAAGGCGTAAACCAAAAAACTTCATTTCTTCGAAGCGGTAACCTTAGGAGAGTTACAAACACGCTCCACCAAGCTTAGAAAGGACGCGGCAAATATGCCAACTAATTTGATAAAAATTTGAATGAACCAATGATGAACGTTGAGTTATTTCTCAAGTACATTCTGTTGTAAAAGTTACGAATCATTGCGTGTGTTTACACGCTCCACCAAGCTTAGAAAGGACGCGGCAAATATGCCAACTAATTTGATAAAAATTTGAATGAACCAATGAACGTTGAGTTATTTCTCAAGTACATTCTGTTGTAAAAGTTACGAATCATTGCGTGTGTTTACACGCAATGATTTTTACAAAATTCTTTTGAACTTAATATTTACTAAAGTTATTCCAAAAGTGCTTTATTTAATATTTGCGATAACATTTTTTACGTATTTCCTGACTGCAATTTGACAAAATAATTTATGGATTTTAAATATTCGCGACGAGAAGCTTTTCATCTGAGTGTACATTTTTAATTTTAGCAGCGCCTGACACGCCCCCTCAGGTCCGTTCTAAGGTTGGTGGAGCTGTAGTTAAATCCATAATTCAAAATCGGTAACGTCACAAATTAGGATGGTAACCATAAATCGGGTTGTCATAATCGTTTTTCCGCGCGGTGCCTAATTGGCAACACACACACTACATCTTTGCAACTTCTTGTGTCAAAAGTCGCTGCGTAACTTTTTGCTTCAAGAGCTAGAGCGTACCTGGTTTAATTAATTTATTGTTCGAGACATCGTTGCTATGATAAAATGCATCTCGAAGGCCGGTCCCACGCCAGTTAAAACCGCCAAGTTGGCGTCTAAGACAATAATAATAACGAAAATGAAAAGTGAATGATTTTTAAATCTTATTTTAAAATCAACGCAACTTGAAATGGCGTTAGGTACATGTTCTTGCCGTACCAGTTGCTACTGCTATGTTATAAAAGTGCCGACTGAAAGAAATATGCACATATACTTTTTGTTTGCAAGTACTGATTTGCGTAGATTATTTATAAATTATTGAATGTACACAGTTTCTTGCAAATTAGTTAATTTTAAATTAAAAATTTCGAACAAATTTTTCTAAGTGGAACATGAAAAATAATATAGGCTGGAAATTGTTGGCGAGAGTAATTTGATACCGCATATAAACTGGACGACTATGCGACTCTTACATGTCTGCCGTCTCATTTTTTAAGCAATATTTTTCATAACGATGGGATTAAATTAGGCATTTCACTCTTCAAAAAAATGAGTCACGTCATGTGTCGCAGAAATAAGAGAATATAAAGATCAGTTTCACTCTCTCCATTGCATAAAATTTTTTTTGCAATGAAGAAAGTTATCGAACCAGTAACCAGGGGGCTCATGTCTCCCTCTTCATTCCTACAGTTTTCAACTAGAATCTTCGCAACTTATTTACCTTAAATTTCAAAAAAGAATTCGGGGAAACCCGAACCCCTCTCCTTAGGTCTCCCGGCATTATGATTTGACTTCATAAACCACCCCCCCAAAAAAAAAACACCTGGTTGCGATACTGAAAATTATCATGTAATCATGATTTTATGCATTTCCGGGACTTAAAATGCAATTTATGATTATTTCATGCTGTAAATTCAACATAACCCTCTTAAAATAAATGCCAGTTTGACGTTGTTTAATAATCAAGTTGAATACGATTGCCATGGAACAACCTATTTATTTTTACTTACACAAGTCCCTTGCAACTTTAGTCTTCGAAAAAAGAGACTTACAAGCAATTTAGGTCCCGGAATAGCATAATAATTAATTATTATTATAGGTCAGTATTTCTATGGTGTCTAATTAAATAAACAAAAAGCTGTTGGTTTTACATAGTCTTATAATTAATGATCTAGGTTTAAAAATCGGTAACGGTAATATGTATACAATTTAGATATATCGCAATTATTTGTTGCACACGTCGAAAAGCATCATTATAGACCATAAAATGTATATAATATCCAAATATAAAGTTATAGCTCCGAAAATATATTCTTCTGACGACAATTCTATTCTGCGCCCACCCATTATCATTTGTGTATCATACATCAAGTACTGTAAATTATTTAAAAAATATTAATTTGCAGCTCTACATCGGTAGTTTTTACCATTGAAAACAGGAGGGCAATTAATGCGGCATAAACTAGAAATATTATTGTAATTCCAGTTAACAGAGTAACTATTATAGCAATAATGCCAAACATGAATATAACATTACCAATTATATACAAATATATTCCACATCCAGTCACGTCAAGCTGAAAAAATGAAAACATTTCTTTATGTTGAAAACATTCGAGCTATAATAATATACACACTATACCGAACTGTGACATGCAATTATGGAAATAAGGAAACAAACTCCTGCTGTAATAGCCATACTCGACATTACAATCTCTGTCGACTTCAAAGCAGACAAAAATCCCATTTGGTATGCCATTGCCACGGTCTATAAAATATAAGTGGTTACCTACTTAAGAAAAAAATTCCTAATAGTACTTATAATTATTCCATCAAGACATATCTTTGCACTTTTTTGAATCATTAGAAAATAGAAATAATTATACTTGTATTTAAAATTGGATACTTACTAAGATCCCTAACAAAATAAAATTCATTGGAAAACTTCTTCTTATTGAATTGCAACACATTAAAATAATAACTGTAGAGCAGAAAGTAATCCTAAAATAAATCCATTATTAGAAATTTAGTTTTAAATGTTTTAAAAATTTATTTAAAAACCATTCATTTCATTATCAAACTGGTTATAAATATCTTAACAGTTAAAGTTGCGAAACTAGCCTTTATCTGTTCTAACTTTAAAGAAAATTAGTCATTTGAGCCACCCAGTTCTACAGACTTACACAAAATTGAAAATAGTTGAGGGTTTGATTGGAATTATAAACTGGAGAAATAGTTACTGCTGAGATTACTTCCAGCAGCAACTGCTTACTTACGAGCACCCTTACTAAAATTCTCATCACAGCAGTATAAATATGTTATACTCACATAGCAATGATGGCTAAATATGGATTTTTTAAAACTGTATTTTTCACACCAGGCCTAAAATATATCTTAATTTAATATTTGTGGTTTAATAATAAACACTGATTATAACATACTCGAATACACAAAGTGCTATAAAACCACAAGTGTAAGTTAGCTGAATTGCTAAAATAGTATAAACCTTTTGAATAAATTTATTTCTAATAGCCCTATCATTAAACGATGCAGTAAACATAAAACTGTCGACAGAATAATCTCTTTGTACCTGCCCATAGTGATAAAGAGATGTCGGTGTACCACTGACAGCTGCAGGAGGGTAACCCTAAAGAAAATTTAAATTAAAAACTTTTAAAAGCTAACTCAATAAACTTAATACCCGTGCATACACAGGTTGTGAGCCTACAATCTGCTGCTGATAAAAAGTAGGTTGCACAGCACCTTGGTTATAATACTGCCTCTCTTGACCATATCTATCCATATTAGGAGGAACAACAATTTTGTCACAGGGAACATTTTCACCAGCAGGACCCACAAATTTTTCATTTATCTCATATATTACAGTTTCTTGTGGTACATTTTTATCATCGCCACATTTTATTTCTTCTAATTCAAATTGTTCATTCATTTTCGATATATTAATGTCAATATAGCATAATAAATAAAATAATACCAACTTAAATTTGCCTACTATTTACTTCTGTATTAATTCATGTGAACCACTAAAATAACTTTTCCAAAAAGAAGAAAAACAAAAACGCACAATGTTAAGATTTATTTTTAACAAAGATGAATACACTTATTAAAAGCAAACACAACAAGAATTAATTAGCAAATTCTTAATTAATTATAAACAACAAAACGATTTATATACCGTAGGCCAATTTATTACATTGAAATTAATTTGATTTTACCACTTTAAATTATAATAAAATCACTTTATAAAATCAACCATTTTTCTTCAAGTAATATTTCATTATAAATATAGAAAAGAATTAAAAATAAGTACAATATTTTAAATCATTAAAAAGTAATAAATATGTAAATTCACAACAAAAATGCCTTATAGAAAATAGTAAAAAATTTAAAATCAATTAGAAAATTAGGCACAATAAAAATTGGTGTCGATTATATTCTTTCTTGTAACATTAAATAATGTATAAAGTATATTTGTAGGACAAATTGTATATCATTTTACCCAAAAAGATAGATATTATAAAACATTTAACTGTATTATTTAATACTATTAATAAAACTGAATTTAAAAATTTTTTCCGTGCAAGTTGATTGTAATTAACTGCACGGTTATTAAAAAATATATAATTATTGTAAAGTGTGTTTTCAACAGTATGGACGCGCTTGAAGAGGTATTGAAGTTGTTTTTTTAATACTTAAAATATTTTTTAGTGCAAACAATAAAAAATCACGGAATTGTTTAAAAAGCTGAAAGGACCACATAATTTTGTACACGATTCAGTTAAATGCCATTCTAAAATATTTTCAGAACTTTCCTTTTCACTTTCAATTTTATATACAATTCGCTATATCAAACTTTTGTAAAAATAAACATTAGATATTATGATATAGCTCAAGTGCACTTGCTCAATAACATTAATTATTATTACACACAAAGCATACTATATTCAATAATATTGTAAGAATAAAAAGAAAGATCATTATATTAATGTAACATTTACATTGTAAAATAAAACTATTGGTAAATATTGGTAGAGTATAAAATATTTAAATGTGCAGTCTAAACAATTAATTTAAAGGAATTCCCCAAAATTGTATGCCAAAATATACAAATTGTATGAGATAAAAGTTATTCTTAAATTTTAAGTTATATAAAAACAGTTTTGATTACAAAAAATCTAAACAATCTGCTGAAAAAATTAAAAATTATTCACTTAAATTTAAAATGTCATCATAGTTTTCAGTTTTCAATCGACTACAATAAATACTAATACAGTAATGTGTTAAGCACGTAAGCTAATATATTCTCTTTTAAAGTTTTAGATAAATATAGAAGTATAAAGCTATTTGTATTTTAGGCATTTCAGCATTTTCTATGTAATTATATGTATGTATTTAAATTTTTAATGTAAGCGCATTAACAGTGCATTTATTATAAAATTTGTACCTTAAGAACTTTTGGACAATTCTTCAATATTACGGCAAATTTCATTCTTTAAAATCGGATCTCCAATTAAAATTACCTTACCAGAATCGCTTGATCCGAAAAAGGTTAACTTCTTCTTTTTTGTTTCTGCAGTTGCTATAGCAATACCTTTCGGTACAATTTTAGGCGGATTTGGAAGTTCTTGCCAAGTATAAGACCAATCCACCTAAGAAATTATTAATAAATTATTGTGTTTCGTCTATTAAAACTAAATAAAAAACATTTGCACACATATTACTATGTAGCCACATAATATAAGAAACATATAATAATAATTTATTTATTAATTAGTGTTATAAAAAAGTTGTGGATATGCTCGGAAATACAAATTGTTCAGTAGAAGCGATTTAACTCTTTGCGGTACGAAAAATCTCTATAAATAAAAGGGCTAGTCTAGACTAATCCTATGAAATACAATTAGTACAGACAACCAAACTTGATATATAAAAATTACTATTCGGTGCACATAAAAAACACAGTTTTTTTTTAGCTCTGCAACTTACGTGCGACCTCTCCCTTCCTTTCCCTCGCGGTCGTCCCCACCAACCTGCAAACACCCATTGGACAACGTCCTTACCCGCTTTTAAAATCAATTTGGCGCGAACAAAGATTCTTTAGTAATTTCAGAAACGATTCAAAGCGGTAGTATAAGTTTTGAGGTGCAGTGTGGAGGTTAGGGGGTGAAATGCAATTTTTGTCGTGAAATTAGACTATATGGGTCTATTTTGTAGTTATGCCATTTATTTACAGTTTATTCACATTGAAAGTGGACAAAAAATCTATTTAGTTCATCAAATACATTACATGCCCCATATTGACGGCACTTGAAATTGCTTCTACTGAATAATTTTTATTTCCAAGCATATCTACAAAATTGACTCAAAAACCCTCAATTTTTGTTATTTGCTTTGACTTCATCTTTAAAATGGTATGTCTCCGATCGCGATAGGATAAATAGTTTTTGAGGAATAACCGATAAACCACGACAGTAAGTGAAAAAAACGAAAACAATATCTGGTAAGTACTTGATTTTCACCAAAACCTTGCATTCTAGTCGAAACCTGGTTTCTTCAAAATATGCAATCTAATTCAGGAACAAGAATTAAAAGAAAACTTTTAGAGTTTCCATTATAATATTAATACAATATAATAATGTATAAATAAAGCATAGCATAACCACATCTGGTTAGTAATAAATAAAAGAAGAAATAGAAGAAAGAAAAATTCTATTTAATGTTCTTCGTTGCTCTTCTCAAAACAAGAACACTTTATAGTTCAAAATAATTTTAAATGATGCAAATCACGTAAATATATAACTTTTAATTTAAAATTCCTTAAACAGAACTCGCACTATTAATTTACCCTTCTGTATAATATAACACGTGTTTTAGTAATATAAAAATGTTCCGTCTTTCTCTCATTTGAATGAATTTTGAAAATTACACCACAAAAACCTGCCACATTATAATCAGTAGAATAATCATATCTTTAATTTTATTACTAAAAATTATTACCTGCCATCCCCCAAATAGGTCATTGTGTGTGATGTAAGCAAGACGTTGATCTGTTAACATCAAAATTTCTTTTTTCTCAATTATATTGAAATGTGCAAAGTATATGTCAGTAGCTGCATATTTTCCTTTTTCCATTTCTATCAATATTTTATGACCTGCAGCTTCTTTATGATTATATGGTTTTACAAAACCATCAGCTTGAATAAACCTTGGTGGTCGTAACCTATTTGCTTCCTCACCCAATTCCGTAGCTCTATAATGAACAAACTTAATTAACTCTCGTTAATAAAAAATAATAATTTTACCTTTTGACTGCATCTAGCGACCCACTAGCAAAATCAATCACGCCAGCTGTTGGACGTGTAACCAACCCAACTGCACCTTTTCCAAGTCCTTTGAAAAATCCTTCTACACCTTGTTCCTTAGCTCCACTTATTGGTTTCGTAAATACACCTGTAACACCATCTACTACGCCCTAAAATAAAATCATTATTATTACGTGATCCAATTATTATTTGAGAATAATTTTATTGTACCATTACGAGCCCTTTACCACCGCGAGCAATTCCTTCTTGTACAGTAGCAGGCTTCTTATTAAATTGATCTCTACGCTTGCGTTGATAGTCTTTATCAAAAGTAAGTGCAGCGATACCCTTTCCCATTGCACCCGTAATACGAGACACTGCACCGGCTGCACCACCTACAGTATGTCCAAACAAACTACGCACACCTAAAACTAATCCTTCCGCAAATTCGCCAGGACCTTGAATTGCACCCTGAAAAACGAAATTTAGAGAAAAGTTCCTGCTTATCGGGTATTTCTCATACTTGGAAAGGTTCGTAAAATAAATCTTCAACTCCTTGCGTTATTCCAAGCACTAATCCGTAAGGATTTCCAAGAACATCTAAACCCAAGACCAAAACATATAATTGCTTAATAGACTGACCAACGTAATGACTAACTGCTTCGCTCATTAATTGTTTTCGAGTCAGGAAAGTATATTCACGTTGAAAATACGCCAACCTAAAAGATATTACCAATTAAAGTAATAATAAATAGATTAACAAAATTTAAGCAAACCTGAAAATTACGTCTTGCATATCGGTTAAAGTTACACCCAATCCTTGTAAAAGAACATTCAAAAAATTGGGAGTATCGTTTCCTTGAAGTGAAGAACCACTTGCCATCGAAAAACTGATGTGAACCTTAAGGGGTGAAAAATGGAGCAAATCATAAAAGTTTTTCTGTTCTTGTAAAGATTGAGTAGATACGTGTGCAAGCAAAGGTTGATCCACCAGTTTAGCGTCTTCCAAAAATTGTTTTTTCTAAAAATACATTAATTGATATTGGCGTATTTCATAAGGCAATTGTTAATATTAACAATTTATCCATAACAATTTTTCAAAATTACCTCTTCTTCCTGTGAATATTCTGAACTTTGTAAAAGATTACAAACTGCATTTACAAAACCCAAATCGACTTTAATGTGAAATTCTTGAATCAATACTTTGAAATATTTGTACTGACATATTTGACTGTATTTTATAATACGTTGGACAACACTCAATTCAGCAAACGGTTTTTGCACTAACAAAATTAAGTAAAGTAACTGAGATTTTTAATTTTTTCAATAGATTTTACTTACCGTTATCTAATGCTACACTTTTTGGCGGAGGCACTGGCGCTAACACAACAGGAAAAACGCAATCAAACATTTGATTGTCAATTTGTAAACGGTTAATTTTTGCATGAAGTTGTAATTGACTAGGACTAGTTTTCATTTGTAACCAAAGACCAGTTTGGAAAGTGCGTCGTAATCGCCTTTTATGTGGTTTTAACATAAAGCCACTTTCAAAGTCGACTTCTGTTTTGTTGTCAACTATAGCTCGTCCAAATTCGGGTGAAGCAACGTATTGCTTATTTAAATATATTTGGTAAGCATTTTCCACATTGGTACTATCTTGCAGATTTAATTGTTTATACCTTCGAGAGTGCATTTTACATGTTTCCCAAATAATACCACTGCTAGCAATACCAATGTACATGACCTCGTGTAATTGTAAATTATTCACCAGCGATAAACCTAATCCATGAATAGAAACATTTATCTCTTGTTGTATGGCTTCAAATTGCTTCGCAGTTTGTACGTTTTCTGCCACTTCTTTATCGGTGGTAAACAATAGAATACGCTGCATTCCATCCAAAAATGATACCCAATATATTTGACAATTTTCTTTTGGTGAAAACTCTCCAATACCATCTTTGCGTAGGTCATCTTCTAATTCTTTTTTATGACCAACGTCCCACACCAACACTCGAAGTCCAGACGGATTTTCCCAAGTGTATAAAACTTTATGGCCCGGTTGAATTTTTCTATGAAGGAATGGTTCAATTACATTAGTAAACATTTTAATTTTACCTTCGTGTTACCTGATTTGAATTGTTTCTTTTTCCCACATACTCATTGCATCATTGGTATGGTTAATAATAAGTGCAGGTGCCATTCCAGATTCGTAAGCAAATAGATTAATATAAACGGCACCTTCCGTCATTTGAATATCCACATTAATTCCACCATACTAAAATAACAAAAAAATAGTTATTATCAATTTTGCTTTTCCGAATCAGCATTACTTTATTTAATAATTTTAAAAGTGTTGTATGAGTTTCAGTGTACAAAAATGGAGATGATATTTCTTGTGTTCCACAAATTCTTAATTTAATCAGTTTATCATCTTGTTCACTTCGTGGCCATAAGGCCGAACAAGAGTTTGCTTCTATTTTTGTCCAACCATCGGCAGGGCGATTCAATTCTTGACATTCTATATCAAAACCCGCATTATTTATTATTACATAATAAGGTGTAAATGTAACTTGTTTTGTCAAGCCATTGTACGTCAATTGATTATGAACTCCAATCTAAAATAATAATTTTAGTAATTTTAGGCTATAATCGAGTTAACTGTTTACTTGATAAATTCTGTTATTAGCTTTGCAGACAACAAAACCAGAAGAGCCAGCAACATCTAGAGAAAATTTATCTGACCATTCGCCTTGCTCTACCCTTACTGCAGCCTTTTTCTTTCCAAAAAAGTTTTTAGCATTAAACGAAAATAAAACTGGCCCTTTGAAGTGTGCAGGATGATGCAGAACATTTAAATTTTCATCTTGATTCTAGAAATTTATATAAAGTCAAATTACAGTCGAGAGTGTTATATGTTTAAAACATTTAAAATCACAATAAAACAATATTTCAGCAAAATAACCACTTAAAATAAGCATACTAAATAGTATAAAACATCAAAGCTACAAAGAAAAGCGAATACCTTTGCAGGACTCCCTACAGAATCATTTTTCTCTGTCTTTTTCGATTTCTGTAAAAGTATTTTACTATGTTACAATATTTACATACAAAAAAATACACAAGATCACAGATAATTTTTTCAATACTAATCCTTTTAAAATAAGGTAAAATTGAATATTATCTGATAAAAATTAATTTTTGATATGCTTGAATAACAATTGAGAGGAATAATATTAAGCACATTGTACATTATCCAATTAAAATGATTTTAAAAAAAGTAGCTAACAAACTACGAAGATTAAATAAGACCACCATGTAAAACATAAGTTTCAAAATTTACAAAACACATAGTTATTTACGTACAAGTTGTAGAAACACGTGCTTTACGGAATGAGCGAGAAGATACTCCCAACGAAACCGTAGCGTAGCGAAGGTCAAGTTCCAGAGTACCCGCGAATTCAGTAAAGAGTGTTTCTCAGCGCATCACGTATGCTATTTGTTCTCCAGGCCTGCAGAAACTGAATTTCTAAGATTTAAATAAAAAAATTATATTAATTTGTATTGTAATTCAAATCTGCATTAATGAAATGCTTAGATCATGCAACATAACTTACTAGGAACTGATAGTGTTTGCATGTAAGCGTCCACAATCCTACTGTAACATACGCAAGTAATAGTAATAATTGCGGTAGTAAATGTACGTTATGGAGCAGGAAATATTAAGTTCCTACAAGTTACATAGCTAGTACCAAAATAGCCAACTTTCGCTGAAATAAATCACATCGTATGAGATAACTTTCTGCAGGTCTGGAGAAAAAATAATTTATGTATATCAACAAAGTGCAGGCTACTGTCAATAACAATAAAATGCAAGCAATTGGTTTCTTGACGAGACGTGAATCTGTATGATTAATGTCCAGTTTCACGAACGTTGATTGACTTTAACCCACGTTAAAAACTATAGTCAATTGTACTTTAATCATAGATTAAATCCTTAATTAACGTTTACGAAACTGGTCATTAGGCTACTGTTATAGTGGATGTGTGTTCTGAAAACCATTTTTTTTACGAATTCATCTGAACCGTTATTAAAAATTTTCTTATGACTTTTGATACAGTGTAACCATTCCATAGTGAAGCTTGTAGTATTTGTTTGTTCTTACGTAATCGTCAGAATATTATTTACTTTATTGTTTGTTTAAGTTTTTTTTTCGATAATTTTTTTCTTTCACATTCCACAGACATCCACAATACTTTCAAAAACTAAATTATAATCAATCTTTCAATATCTAATTTATGTCTAATAAAGCAATACACAGCATTGCAGTGATGATAAATACAGCATGTTGGCACGGAAAATAATTGCCAACCTCCGTACACCAGCATTCTCCTAGACTAATTGTGAGAGTTTCAAATTTTTAGGGCCATAATTATTAATCCTACAATAAAATATTAGCTGCAAAGACCGTAAAACCCCATGTATTTTAAAAGAAAAACTGTATGCCCTGTATGACGGCAGTGTTGACAATAGATGGCACCTCTAAATGAGCATTGTATTTTCTCCTTAAGTTGTTAACATGGTTAGTTCCTAAATGTACATGTGGAATATCGTCGGCTTAGAGTGTTAACCTGCTAACTCCATTTTTCAGCAAAATAGCGTTTTTGGTGTCATTTGAAAGATAAAAAAATAATACGTCGTGTGTGAAAGCGGCCAACTCCAAATCCAATTAGAAATGCTTTATTTTTAACAATCTGAATACCTGCTAACCAAGATTGAAGAGACCATTTTGAAGAAATACCTGCTATCTCCTTTTACATCGCGTAAATCACTAACAAAAACAAATATTTATAGTATTTTGTTTTTAAAACATAGAAAAAGTAAAAATGAACAAACGGGATTTTTGGTTTTGTTATAGGATACTAGCGCCTGCGGCGCTAGACATAAGTAGAGTAAACAGAACCAACACATTATGAACAATTTTTTTATTATTTCAACTTTAAAATGACTGTGGGCATGTAACCGAAGTTGGAGAAAATGTTTGTTGCTCCGAGTGAAGTCATTTGAAAGCATGAGTTGTACTTGCGAATGTTTAGCAGGAAGTGTTTTGAAATTGCAGTGGTGCCAGTAAGGTAATTTAGAAGCGGCTTAGGTGGATCAATCAGCGGTGGCAAAACAACTTTGCCGTTCGAACAACACATTCCTGGTATATGTCACTGAGTATATGTCAACTGTCATTTTTAAGGTTAACATTCTTATGTCAAAGTTGTGCCCCCTATTTGTCGAGCCGCTACTGACTATAATATGTCAAAGTCATTTAATTTTAAAAATATTTTGCAACGCCACTGAGTATATGTCATCTGTCATTTTTAAGGTTAACATTCTTATGTCAAAGTTGTGCCCCCTATTTGTCGAGCCGCTACTGACTATAATATGTCAAAGTCATTTAATTTTAAAAATATTTTGCAACGCCACTGAGTATATGTCATCTGTCATTTTTAAGGTTAACATTCTTATGTCAAAGTTGTGCCCCCTATTTGTCGAGCCGCTACTGACTATAATATGTCAAAGTCATTTAATTTAATCCCAAAAACGGTTAGCCCGTCCATTTCTGGCGTAAATAAGAGCGCTACATACGTCCAAAGTTTTTACACAATTTTCACTTTTCAATTAATCTTCAGGTAAAGTTAAATCTTCCGCAAAGAGGTGGATCTTCCACGAAGAGGTGGGTCTGCGTCTTCATGCACAATTCCGGCGAGTTTTTCTTTAGAAAACCAATTAAAAACAAATTAATCTTCAGGTAAAGTTAAATCTTCCGCAAAGAGGTGGATCTTCCACGAAGAGGTGGATTTGCGTCTTCTTGCACAATTCCGGCGAGTTCTGCGACCTACATAAAGTCTTCCTCACAGGGGGAAGACCATAATAGATCGGTGAAGGCCATAGTTGTTCGGCCTTCGGCCTCACAGGGTGAAACCATAATAGATCCGTGAAGGCCAAAGTTGTTCGGCCTTCGGCCTCACAGGGCGGACAATAATAGATCCGTGAAGGCCAAAGTTGTTCGGCCTTCATCTGTCATCCGTCATCTGTCATCTCATCTGTCATCTCATCTGTCATCTCATCTGTCATCCGTCATCTCATCTGTCATCCGTCATCTGTCATCTGTCATCCGTCATCTGTCATCCGTCATCTGTCATCCGTCATCTGTCATCTCATCTGTCAGCTGTCATCTGTCATCCGTCATCTGTCATCTGTCACCCGTCATCTCATCTGTCAGCTGTCATCTGTCATCCGTCATCTGTCATCCGTCATCTGTCGTACATACATACAGACAGACACACATACATACACACATACATACATAATCTTCACGTAAAGTTACATCTTCATGTAAAGTTAAATCTGTATGTGCAAAATGATTTTTAGGTTATGTAGTTAATGCCGTCACTTTGACACTATCGGGGGGCCCATGGGGGCTATTCAACACTATCAGGGTCACTCTCTAGGTTATGAAAAGGGTCTTGCTAAAACGCGCACTATTTATGTTTTACCCTGTAAAATGATTTTTGATAATTTTAAAAATATTGTGCAACGCTACTGACTATAATATGTCAATGTCATTTTTAAGGTTAGTCAAAGTTGTGCCCCCTATTTGTCGAGCCGCTACTGACTATAATATGTCAAAGTCATTTAATTTTAAAAATATTTGGAACGCCACTGAGTATATGTCATCTGTCATTTTTAAGGTTAACATTCTTATGTCAAAGTTGTGCCCCCTATTTGTCGAGCCGCTACTGACTATAATATGTCAAAGTCATTTACTTTTAAAAATATTTGGAACGCCACTGAGTATATGTCATCTGTCATTTTTAAGGTTAAGTCATTTAATTTTAAAAATATTTGGAACGCCACTGAGTATATGTCATCTGTCATTTTTAAGGTTTACATTCTTATGTCAAAGTTGTGCCCCCTATTTGTCGAGCCGCTACTGACTATAATATGTCAAAGTCATTTAATTTTAAAAATATTTGGAACGCCACTGAGTATATGTCATCTGTCATTTTTAAGGTTAAGTCATTTAATTTTAAAAATATTTGGAACGCCACTGAGTATATGTCATCTGTCATTCCCCCTATTTGTCGAGCCGCTACTGACTATAATATGTCAATGTCATTGAATTAATCTTTTAGCGTCAAAATCGCATCGTAACTATGACAACTACTGTGACCTGAAGCGTTTAACTGCTGATGACCGTCTTATGGTGGCGAATTAGTAAAATCAAAGACGACGAAAAGTTTCCTATTGAATGTCGCCAGATCTCGTGAAAGTTTCAACGCCCACAGTTACGGGGTTTAGGCGTCTATGCGGAACATACCCACACACATACCCACACACATACAAGCATTTTTATATATAAGATAGGACATCAAAAGAATTTATTATAAGGTTTTAACCTTCTCCTGTAAAATTTGCTAAAACGGAGTTAGCAGGTTAACACTCTAAGCCGACGATATGTGATTTTGTATGTACGTGATTAAATACAAGTTTAATAATTAATGTGTGGTTTAAGGCCGCGCTGCAGAAAGTGGTGGGGGAACCTTTCTTCATAGTACAAATTTTTGCCATTTCTTAGTTACAGGAAAATACATTGGTGGCGCTGGCGGTACTATTCGTATTCAAAAATAATTTATTTAGCACGTGATAAACTGTAAGTTTTCGATTACCGACAATTTGTTCTGTTCGTTTTTCGCATACTATCTCTCTTGTTTGAGTGTAAGCTAGGTAGGTTAACCCAATGATAATCTCTCTTTATTGTTAAGAAGTAATAAATAAAAGAAGTGTAAATAAGTATTATATAAAATATGAAATGTCCACTATAGCATTTTTAAAGGGTACCTAGATGCAAGAAGCACTAAATAAGGTTTTCCTTTTTGCATAATACCTTTTTGCAGTTACCGTTTCGCAAATCAATAAAATACATACAAAAACAATAATTATTTGAATTTTGCTATTTATTATTATAATTTATAACTTATAAGATATTTTTAATTGGGTATAGGTAGGTCTTTGAATGTTTTAAATATCCAACCAACGTTTCGGGTCGTTTACATGTGGTCCATTTTCAAGGCTAAAAAGAAATTAAATTATTATAATATAAATGGTAGTGCTTTTTTTTACAATTTATATTATAATTTAATTCATTTTTAGCCTTGAAAATGAACCACATGTAAACGGCCCGAAACGTTGGTTAATATTTACAGCATTAAAAGACCTACATATATACCCAATTAAAAATATCTTATAATTGAACAAGATATAAGATCAACTCTAATACAAACATTTAATATAATTTATAACACTTATCTATAAATTACATGTCTAATTTTTTATGGCATTTAAAATGTATGGAGGATCTGCACAACGTTTTCTTTTTCCGATGTTGTCTCTTACTATTTCAGGTAACTTATTATCAGGTAAAAATAATCATATACCCTAGGTACCTACTGCTTATTTTAACATTCTCTTTGCTAAGCATAATATTACTGGGCGGAGGTAAATGTGCCACCAAATGTACCTGACCAGAAAAGGGTACCGGTAAATGTGCCACCGACCAAAAGGGTTCTTTAAATAAACACAGGTATTTGTGCCACTAACAGTGAAAAAATTAAATTTTTTTTGCCTTCGAATTTTGGGGTGTGCATTCGATAAGGCTGTAGGCCAGCTCGGCAAATGGTCAGATATTTAATCCGGGTCCAAATTTTCTACCTGGAAATACATAGACCAACTCGGCAAAATAATAAATTTTGGCTTGGCCAGAACTGCGAGCATCAAAAAACCTACCCTCCGATGCTCCGCATCTCCGGGCGGTTTTTCGTGCTCCGAGCCGCTACGCGGCGGGCGCTAAACATACGAGAGGCGCGACAGATCAAGGAAACCGGGATAAATGCAACCGGGATGTGAGAGACCCTCGAAATAGCATTAAAAAGTATAGTTGCGCTATGGGGCAGTAAACTTTTACGTTTCACCCCCAAAAAATCGTGTAAAATCAAAAAATAATCGATGTTACATGTAGGAGATGCATCAGGTAGATGCCGTTTTCTCCGGTGGCACAAATACCTGTGTACTTTTAATATCCTAAATTCGTAGCAGGTAGAATAACATTACTGGTGGCACATTTACCTCCGCCCATATTACTATAGTAGAGTCTAGAGTGCAAACTCGCTTTTATTTTCACTTGTGTGGGCATTTTGAGGTAAAAAGTAACAACCTATCCAAAAATGTTCCTGGTGCTTCACACATTGGGTATAAATTGGGACATAAAAAATAGATCATTTTATAAATAATAAAAATATAATTTTCCCTATTAATCCCTATTAAAAATTCTTAAACTTAAAAAAATAAAAACATTTTATTTTAAAAAATATTCAATATTTTCAGGCCGGCCCGGCCCTGCAAATACGTGTTTTGTTGTTTAAAAATTTATATTTATAGCAAAACCGTGTGGGGTCATCCATTAATTATTACGTAAGGGTTTGGGGGATATCCAATACCCCGGATATCTTAAGGACCCTTACGAAGGGGGGGGGTCCGACGTATTCCTTGCGTAAGTTTCTTAAAATATTTTGCGTCAAAAAATGCAGCCGCAGCACACGAAAGCTTTGCAACACTCTTCGAAATACGCTAAAGCAACGGCTAGACTTGTTCTTACTCGACGTGAGGACGAACTCTTGTGCGTGACGCATGACGAAAAAACGGGAGCAGAAGACGTTGAATGGAGAAACGAAGCTGAAGTAAAAATATAAGTGCCTGATATAAGGAAAATCTTGTCACTGACGCTGGTGATGTTGTCTGCTTTATTGCGCATAATATACAATCTATATCAGAATGGCTAGCTCCTACATGGACTGACCTTTAATTTAATTTCAAATTTTTTGTATTAATTTTTTTATGTAATTAATTATCTATATATATTAACTTATATCTATGTAAATGAAAATTTAATTTAAAGTTTTGTATAATTATCTATATAATATATTATTATTCATATTTTATAAATATAAGGGGCGGAGAGGGGGGGTCAAAATTAATTTTCTTTTAAATAATCCTTACGTAAGATGTGGGGGGGTGCCACAATCTTACGTACCCTTACGTGGGGGAGGGAGGGGATCCAAAATTACAAAAATCATCCTTACGTAATTAATGGACGGCCTCTTTGTGGTAAAGCAATTTTTGAGGAATCTTACAACTTTTAGGACAAATATTTGTCTTTTATATTCGCGGCACTAAATTAGTTTCAAAATTAGTAACATTGTGTAACTAAAATAACGTCTTTAGTTACAAAATATAACTAAAATAGTTACAAAATATAACTAAACACGTTATTTTGTACAGTTGGAAAAATAGGCATATTATTTTTTTATTACTTAAAATTTTTTTGAGTTGATAATCCCTTTCAAAATTTGTATGCAAGAAATTATGTACTTCGTGGCTAAACCGTTTCGACACCGCAAAAATATAAAATGTTATTTTTTAATACAAATAAGCAGAATTACATACAAAAAATTCAATATAAAGTTTTCAATTTATTTTGACGTCTTTAATAAACGGAAGCGAAAGAAATTTACATTTTCGAAAATTCTTTGCACAAAATTCAATATATAAAAAGTTATTCGCCCGGCACCGATTTTTCTACATTGCGTTTTTCATTTCTCCAAATTTAAAAAGAGCATCAAGGATAAACATTTTTCTATTTTAAAAAATTTTAGCAATTATTCAAAATCAAATCCATAAAAAAATTTTCAGTTGCCATGTCTGAGGTTTCGACAGCAAACATCTGGTGGTGGTAATTTGGTTCTTAGAGTGGTTCTTAGTGTCGTGCTCAACACTCTTCTGGTATGACGACCAATGTCTCCACACATAGAATCGAATTTACCATAAGTATTTGGCCACCTCTAAATTTAATTTTTTTAAAATTTACTGACATTTGTTTTTAAAAATGTACAGTTATTAAAATTGTGGCCACCTTATTACGTCATAATTCCAAAGAAATTTAATTATTTATCCCAGAAATAAGCCGAGAGGGATTTATTTATGAATACCTGAGGTAATTCAGGAACAATGCCGCTACTACATTGGAGTTTCTGGGAAATTATTTTAAAATTACCCATCTATTAAATAGTTACATATTTATTTACCCAATAAACGAATAAGACAAATCTGTATATACTGTAATTTATAGACCAGTGTTATAAATGAATAATAAATAGCACAATTCAAATAATTATTGGTTTTTAATGTATTTTATTGATATGTGAAACGCTAACCTTTTATTTTAGTATTATGCAAAAAAAACCTTATTTAGCGCTTCTTGTATATACATTTTAAAAATGCAATAGTGGACATTTAATATTTTATATAATACTTATTTACACTTCTTTTATTTATTACTTCTTAACAATAAAGAGAGATTATCATTGGGTTAACCTAGCTTGCTTAAAAAGGAACCATGCATTTCATATTATTATCAGGTAAAAATAATCCTATCTAGGTACCTACTGCAGTTTTGTAATTAGGAAAATACATTCTAAAATATTTCAAATACAAGAATCTAAACGAAACTTAGCGAGCTAACACGAGTTTAAAATAATTTATTTGCGCCATCTATGAGGGAACCCTTGAACCCTTTGTGCATTAAGTTGATTTTATATAGTTTAAAACTCCACTAAGGGCACTTTTTGATTTACATGTTTTGTATAAGTTTTCTATAATTGATGATGAAATCGCTTCAAAATCAGGTTTTGTCCTTATAATGATGTGCAGAAGGCAATAAGGAAATTTCATTAAGATCGGTTGTCATAAAAATTCAAAATTGTCCGTTTTCATAAATTAAATTAACCTATTTACTTTTAATTTAAAGCGCTCAAAATTGGTTATTGCCTTCAATAGTCTTTTCTTATTAATATAAAAAAAGAATTACATTGATACGACGTTTCGTTTTTTAAATTTGTACAAAAGATTAGAGGCTTCTTTCAACATCATATCTACTCTCCTCTCTGCAGCGCGCTCTTAATTTCATTTTCCAGTTGTGTTATGCTCTGCTCACAGGCAGGATAAAAATGCAATCAGATCCCAAATAACGACCACCCTAATATAGTATATGCACAGATAAAAATATTACAAATATTTCATGAAATATTATCATTAACATTAGATTAGCATACAAAAATTAGTGCCCAGGTCCAGATACTTTAATACTCGTTTAATACCTTAATGATCTTGGCGAATACAGTGCGTCACATAATTATTATAACCCCACCCCATATTTTTATGATTTTAAAGAGTAAAGGATATTTACAATGTCCTTGTAAACAACAACACTCACATGCATAAAATTAATTCGCAGTCTTATCTTTCCTCGAGCTCAGCACTATAATAAAATTTTGCCTGTTTCCTAATTATCATCGCATTGTGATTTCTTGACTTGCTTCAAACAACAAGTTTGACTTGCGTCAAACCCTGAATAGACTTATGAGTGATGTTCAATACTGAACACGCACTTAAGACTTTCTAAAGACTCTTTGAAGTCCATACATTATATAAAAAACTTAAATACCTACGTACAAAAGTACGTATGAGAGAAGCTATCATACTTTCTAGCTTTCTCAAGTTTTTTATTACCTGAAGTTCCACACAACTTTACATAATAGTAATAATTAAATATTTTTAAATTTGAAAAAGTATAGCCAAAGACTTGTACTTTTTAACTTTTAAAACCTTTTCAGAAAAATTCGATATATTTAAATTTAAAATATGTGCCAACTATCCCCTGCGTCGCCTATAATTTAATATTATTGTAACATCACTAATGGCAACTGCCAACAGTCTATACAGTAATTGTTGAAAAATTTATATTTTTTCATTTTTTATATAATTTTTCTTATAAAAGAGCGCTTACCCTATAGGAAATTAATAGTCCAGTTTTGTTTAACATCCAGAATGGACAATATAGTGACATAACCAGGGAACCACCCTTTGTCAAAATATGCATTCCCAAATCCAAAGACATTTTGACGGTGCTATCGTAACTATCGAATTGCCACACTGAAAAATCTTGAGGGTTTAGAGGCACATCATGTTGACACGACCATTCCTTTTCCAAATATTCCGGTAACTAAAAAATTGTAATTTGTAATACCTACTCGCAAATTTTTAAAATTATAATAATCATACCCGTATAACTATTTTCGATGTTCCTGGATCTACATTTGGCATTTGTAAAGTTTCTCCCGGTTCCACTAATTTTTCTTCAGCAATATTTTGCACACAGCATATTATCTTCACAGGTAAACAATTTTTGAGTATCACTGCTGGATGTAGGTGAATATTGTAGCAAGTGCTTGCCATGGTGTGACGTGTCGTATTTTCATGGTATATCTGTTCGGTTTCTCCAACAACCTACATACATGAATTACGAAAAATTTAAATACCCATAAGACAAACAACACAACTATAAAACTTACTTTTATAACAAAGGGCTCGGTGCTGTTACTATTAGCCTTGCTTGCAGGACACTGCATTTGCTTAGTTATGGACAAGTTCAATTGTAAATCTTTCCAAATAAAAGGCGAAGTAGTAACGGAATAACCAGGAATTGAGAAAAACAATTCATTGGTAGGCGTATATACCGCTTTTATTGGTATGTTTATGCTAGCTCCTGGTTCTATACTTGCAATAGACTCCAATTCGTTACCCCTTATAGTCATGTAGTATACATCAATCGGGGTATTAAAATGATTATGCACCTACAAAATAAAAAACCATAATATCACATCATAACTTTTTTTAATTTTCCGTACTTGAAGAATGCTTCTCAGTGTAATTATTAGAACACCATCTTCGACGGTCACTGCAGAAACGAAACCCCAGCTATCATTATTTCCACCACGATAATTTAATAAAAAGTATCTTTTATCTGCTCGTACCACAGGCAATTCCAATTGACACTTAATAATATCTTTAATCTAAGCACATAAATACGATTAGTAAATCAAAAATACAATAAAATATTAATTTTAATTAATACCTCTATATGTAAAAATCGTTCAACATCTTTTTTTGAATTTTGTTTAATTTCTTTTACTAATTGTAAATTACTGGTAACTTCCATTGAAGGTTTAAGTTCAAGCGGAACTTCAGCTCCCGACTCGAGAACAATATCCGCTAAACTAGTCGTACCGTAAACTTTAAATGCACCTTTATTTAGACAAACTGTTATATTTAAACCTGAGTCGTTTTTAACTTTATAAGGTGCCGATATTTTGGTCACAGTTACATCTTTAGATGTGATGGCATTTGAGAAGCCTTGACTTAAATTATTTAAAACTTCCAGGGCTGTCTTAGTAACTGTCAATTCTAAATTAGTTTTAGAAGAAATATCGATGCACATGGCTGCTTGTTGAATGTGAATTTGTTCATCCGATTCGGATGCCGGACTTGCTAATAGTTGTTCCTCTTCTGGTTCGTTTCGTGCTACCTATTATGTTAAATACGATAAATTTATTAATCAAATTTTCTAATGCTACTGCTTACTTCTAACTTCAATTCCCATGGCATGTAAGTAGATTTATTATCTTCTATAACTTCCACAGGTTCAATTAGAGGTTCCCACACTGCTAATCTGCTATTATAATATCCAACTTGCAAGGTTAAGCTTGCGTCGACAGTCATTTGAGAGCTCCAATCGTTAACAGATCCATAAAAACTACTTTCTAACAGAAGCAACGGTAATGTTTTATTACCAACACCTGCTTCAAGAGTTAATACCAAAGAGGGCAATGCTACTATACATAGTTCCTTAAGTTTGGGAGTCAAATTTAATGCAGCATCATCACAGATCATTAAATTCACGGCATCTTCACCAGTTTCTAAAAATATAAAAGAATTTTTATTTTCTACCTCAACTCGATATTGTGAATTATTTTCTTGTATTTTTTAGCCATCTTTATCGAAGATAAGTAAATGAACCAATGAGAGCAAAATCAGACTAACCTATTTGATCCACTGTTGCGTTTGTTATAGAATAGAATTATTGACCACAAGAATTGATTAATGGATGCCATCTTATTACCATTGAAGAGGGTAACATTTTGTCATACATTGATAAAATGTAGGATAAACGGAAAAATAGAAAAGTCTACTTTTACTCTCATTGCTATCAACTTAAATATTGTTTAAATTTTATGGAATTCAAATATGACGAATCTTATCAAGTCAAATTAATTATTATTTTATAAAATTAATGCGCGTTAACCATGAATTCTCCATGATAAATTAATCATGATGAATAAACTGATCAGATAATCGTCCCTATTACGAGGTAATGCAATTAACTAAGTTAACGTGATTAACATTTACATTAGAAATAATAGTATAAGATCTTTTATTGAAGATGAATATTTGAACATTATTTATTTTGATCTTTAAAAACGTGAAATAATCGGATTTTATAGGGATAAAATATTAATTGTACGCACCCTGGTGGCTGTAATATCAATTAAATATGTGACGTCATAAAAAGCATTGTTATTGTTTTCATTGGATTTTATACGGTAGCAACGGTAGAGATTATTGTTTGTCCTGGCGAAATAATATTAATATTATGTAAGTATAACAAATTTTTTAATGTGTTTTCATGCTGTACGTCACTATATTCAAAAGTTAACCTTGCAATTTTTCTTGTGGTGTGTATTATACACGTGTAATGAATTCGATGTTAAATTACTTAAAATTAATTATTTATTACTTAGTTTTTTGTTTAAACGTGTTTGTTATGTTGCAGTTTTAAGTTATGAATGCCAAAGGAAAACCGTATAAGACAAGTTGTTGAAGTTATTGATAGGAGGAAGCGTGGATTTTAAAATTAAAAATGGGCAAGAAGGTTACACATCATCATATGAAAGTATGCTTTTTACACTTCACATTAGAAGATTATTATTATGCAGGTAAGGAAGAAGTTAACGTTTTAAAGACGAGAAGTTATGACTGTTCCTGATTTTAGAATGGGTTGGTCATCGACGATTATTACCAAATGCCGTTCCTTCACAAAATCTGCCTAGCAGAAGGACTTCTTGAAACGGCTGATATTCAGTTTTCTTTTACCTGTGATCGGTCAACGCAAGTAAAAAGTGGCGTACAAAATTATTTCGTTCAATAAGTAGTAACTTTGTGTTTTTAGGTTAGTTTATTAACAGATTTTGAATTGTTTTCATTTTTAATAATTCTTCCTCTTTGCAGAGGAGTCGTGGTCTTAATTAGAGATGTCAAATTATAAAGGTAATTGTTACTTAGTTCTATACTGCAACTACATGTCTTCATTGCTCGAAAATATTTGTCCTTCCATTTAATGGAAGTAAAGATAACCATCATAAATTATTACGACATCCTGAGAATTATTACTTTAATAATTGAATTTGATAACGTAGTTGCGAGTTTTAACGAAGATGTAAGGTGAGCATTTAAACAAGTAGTTGGTCTCTCATACACACAGAAAATAAAGGAAAGATCATTCTTTAACGATTTTATTACAATAAGCGACAAAACGAAGTTCTAAGTAAAATTATACAAAAATAATGGTCGAACACATAATTGGGACATAAATTATTGTGAAGTGAAATAATAAAAGTTTTACATAACATGTTTTTAGTTTTATTAATAAAATAATTATTATAGTTCATCCTATGAAAAACTGCTCCTATTAGCTGCTATTATTGATGAATTACCAAAGCTCGCCACAAGAGGCTAGGAGTCGTAATTTGAAGATCACCCTGCAAACAACATTAAAAAATGCCAAGATATAATTTAACTCTAAAAAATTCATTTTAAAAAAGGTTAATTGTGTCTTCTCTGCTTTTTTTGATTAGGAAAATACGTTTGTTTGTCCATTTTTTTTTCTTTTGGAGCAATTACCTTCTGAATGTCTTTTTAAAACTGGAAGTATCTCACTTATAGCTTTGGTTATACTTACTTATAGCTTTAATACCAACACCGCTAAACCCATATTTAAAACCTTGCAACCATTACCCATAAATTGTACAATACCCCCTCACAAAATAAAATCAAAAACCAAGCAAAAATTAATGTACCAATAATTACCTATTTTTTTATATAAAAATGCATAGTTTTTACCACCTGAATTCCATTCTTCCACTTTTATCGATACAGCAACAATGTCATCAGGGTCTCTTCTATTTTCAATGTTGAATGTTGTAGCTACGTTTGTCAAGTCTTGACGATTCAAAAAATTAATTCTTTTTAATGCTTTCCCCTTCACTTCTCTTGTATCTTTTATGATTATTTCTTTTGACACACCAGCTTTTAACTTATCGCATAGTTCTTCTTATTGTGCCTTTGTTAAACGTTGACTTCTAAAATCATCTTCTTTATGTCCAGCATGTGTTTTAACAAAATTTACTACAACTTGACCTAGAAATTATAACAAATGAAAAGGAATATAATATATAATGTGATTTCTGTGCACAAGTATACTCACAAATATCACAACTAAATGGTTTCTCGCCAGTATGAGTTTTTAAATGATTTTGTAAGGTTGATTTATGTGCACAAGTATACTCACAAATATCACAACTAAATGCTTTCTCGCCGGTATGGGTTCTTAAATGTGTTCGTAAGTTTGATTTATATGCACAAGTATATTCACAAATATGACAACTAAATGGTTTCTCGCCGGTATGAGTTCTTAAATGTATTTGGAAGTGTGATTTATTAACACATGACCACCGTTCAAAGGGTTTAGCATTGTACTGCTCCAAAGCTGCCTCCTTCGCAGATTTCCAGTAGGATTTTACGTCGGTGCATGAAAATTCTTCAAAGTCAAAAATGCTGGTCCTGAAATTATTTATAAATTTATATTTTTTATAATTACATCAAATAGTATAAATGCATGCACTACACTATCTTACCTTGTACATAAAAGCAAAAATGCTGCAATATGCTTGCATCTTTGTGATTCGCCTGCCGTACAACTGCATTTCATTTCAGAAATCTGAAGTTCCGGTTTATCGATACGAAACGTGCCCTGAATTTCGTGAAGTGTATCAGAAAGTTCACTGGCTTTCAAACACAATGCAAGTGTTTTTACTACTTTAGCATCTGCACTGTTCACTTTACCAAACGCAATTATGTGTCTTGCATTCAACACATTTTCGCCTTCAGAGCTGCAGCGTGAAAAAACATCACAATTTAAAAACCTGTAGATTTCTTTGAGCTTAAGAAACTGCGAGTTTAAAGCCATGATAAAACCACTTATCCAACTAAACTATTTAAATCACAATATTAATATTATTCACCAGGAAAATTCGAAACGACAGCAAAGAAGTAAGGTTATAACCGAATCCTCTCATTGACGTCACGTTTGTTGTTGCATTCAGCGCCCCCATCGGTAGAATTTTATCCCTATATAGTCACAATAATCATAATCAAGCTTTTCCATTTGATTCGGAATATAGCTACTTTGTTTCTCTGAAGTCTTCACGATCCAATTTCTGAGGTGAATCAAACCTCTTCTTTCTCTTTTGCTTTACAGCGTAACATATTCACAGCATGTTGATGTTTATTGGAGGGCCACACTATACTTTCAAAAAATCCCCCCCCTCTACTGGTACTGTAAATAACTATTATCTATCAATGGAATTTGTAAGAAAAACGAAATTTTCAGATTCTTGAAAATTAGAGATAAATGTATAATGACAAAAAATCATCATACGACAAAAAAATGTCATCGTGACAAGAGCTTTTGAATAAAACCAAATAAAATTGAAATCTGATGTGCTAGAAGCCGAGATAAATCCAATTTAGAGTCACCAATACTGCCAATTTTCATTAGCCGCTAATTTGGTGTTCCACATGGATTTTTAAGTGGCTTACAGAAAGTTGCAAATTACAATCAAAACGTATAGCAATCTAGCTTTCTTTGCTTTGTACCAGACATTCACATTATGCTATTTCTGAATTATCGTGAGTTCGATTTTATTTATTTTCCTAAAAGTTGTTGCTTTTTATACAATTTAGTTAAATATGATTTATATGTATAAATTAATTTTTAAAATAAACAATATTGTACAAATAATTGTTACCAAGTACCACACAAGTTATTTTATTAATTTATCTTGAAAGTATCTGTAATGCTTTAGTTGCACAAGTTAAATAAGGGGTCCGGATTTTTAACAAGGACCACGTAATTGAAATTTCCCTATAGAAATGGCTTAATATTTCGATCAAAAAAGTCTTTGACTTTAATATAAATAGCGGATCATTAAGTTTAAATGGAAAATAAAACCCAAATGTAATTATAGTTATTTATGTATCAAGGGCACAATCAATAGATTATAGCACCGAGGGTAATTTAAAGCCCGAAGCGTCAGCGGATTTAAAGCCTTCAATCGTTGGGATTGAAGGCGGCTTGTAAAATTACTCGATTTAAGGCCACGCCCATAAAAATCTTATATAATATACGACACATTTGTGGGGAGGAGCTTTAGTAAACCTCGAGCGTTCGCCAAGGAAAGACGTACTCATCGTGTTCTTGAACATGTTGGAGCATATTTAAACAGATGCTGTCGTCACATTGATTAAAAAAACGGTTCTTATCAGAACAACAAATTTCTTCGAATTTGGTTACTATTATTTGATGTAAAAAACCCGAAAAGTGTGAAAATCGGCAACATTCATACCAGGGGATACAACTCACGTAGCGTCAGGCTCGCATACTGGCATCGGGGTCCCCTGTCGAAATGAGTGAAAATTTTTCACTCGGAAATTGATTTTTTCTTTGAGATTCAGATAGCTGGGGGTGTTATTAGTAGATTTAGTAAAAAAATATTAGCAAAAAAATCGTAAATTACCCGTGTATTAACAGGTTCACTGCCGATTAGATATTTGTGGCTTTTTGCAGAGGCCAAAGCATTATTTAAAATATTTTTGCAATATTTAATAAATGTGTTTGTGAATTTGTGGTATATACGATAAGAAAATATTTTATTTTGATTTTGAGACGTTTTGACCTTTGACACAAGAGTTTAGTCATTGGCTTCTGAGAATAAAATTTTTGCGAAGAGGCCAATAACACAACAGTTGAGTCAAATAGTTATGGAGATAATTTAAAGACATGAATCACACGTTGTGCCATCGGCTTGTGGTAGAAAATCGCCATGACACAACAGGTGTGTCATTGGCAGTGAACCTGTTAACGAAAATGTGAAAAAATAAAAATTTTTTTTCGATTTTTGAGGTGTGCATTCGATTCGAAGGTTGTTCCATTGTCAAAACCTACTCTCCGGGCCTTCCGCTCCGCTCCGCTCCATTAGGCCCTCCGAGCGGTTTTAACAATGGTTTACTGGGCTAAACATACTAGAAGGGCCTTCCATCAAGAAAACCGGGATCATACAAAACCTGGATTTAGCATTTAAAAGTATAGTTGCGGTATGCCGCAGTTCTCTTTTACGTTTCACCCCCAAAAAATCGCGTAAAAAAAAAATAATGACAAAACAGTAACCTTTCATCGATGTAACCGGTACGGGAGACGTGTTGCGCTGCCGCGCTCCGTAAATCGCTAAGTTTTAGAGTATATCAACTCACTCGGACCGACAACATAATGGGCGAGAGTCCACAAATTTTATTCATGCGCGTCGGTGAATGTGTAAAATTTCCGATTTTCAAAGTTATTTTTTTAATATTTCAAGTCCCTCATCCGTAAATTTTATAATTTAAATTTACTTTATAAACCTTAAACTTTACCATAGTTAATAGAAAAAAGTAAATTTCGGAGCACTGGTTAGCGTACTTTAGCCAATAATTATATTTTCATATTTCAACCACAATTGGAATTAATTACTTTTGTGACAATAGTCACACAAGTTTTAAAGAACAAAAAAAATTAAGGAGATATATAACTAGTACTGGTGACGCTCCTCTACTGGAAGTTATTCAAAATTAGGCACTGAGCTAGCATAACTAACCTGCTTTTAAAAACCAAAAATCGTCTTCAGAATAGCCTTTGCATTCCCATATATCGTCGTAATATTGTAATTCAACACTTCCAGCTTCATTCGTTGTATTGCCAGTAAGCATGGATGAGTACACTCCATTGAGTAACTCGATGGTGGCAGGCGATACACTAACTCTTACATCGGTTATACATACCTAAGAGTAAGAAGTACGTTAGAAATTTAATTTCAGTTGCATTTACAATACAAACTTCTATATGTAATCCTTGTCCTTCTGGAGTGGAACCTGCAATGCTGATACTAACAGGATGAAGAACAGAGCTTCTTGATTCTGCCCTCTTAGCAGGATTAAAGCAGCACGTGTATATTTGAATATCATTTATTGAACCACTAATCACTTGATGCTGTCCTGATGTCCTTAATTTTATCATAATTTCAGTCTAAATAAAAAATTCAATTGTTACTTTGTTAACTAAATTGATCAAGTTATGCAAATTATTACATTCAAAAATAGTGCATTTGTATCAATGCTATTCATATGTTCAACAAGAACAATATCTGGTTTCTCCACTCGTAAATTAATTGTCATCTTTGCTTCTTTCTTTACTGGAACGGTTGTGCTTTTTGTTGTGGAACGATTACTAGAACTTTTTGGTACAACTTGTTTAGTAAGTGCTTGAGATGCTTTGGTGTCATCATCAGCAATGTTAAAAAATTCAGAAATTTTCAATAGAAAATCCATGGACAAAATGATGTAGAAACTACACACTCGCACATCAACTACAACAAAAATTATTTGTAGTATAATATACAAATCGAAATTTTTTCAAGATTACCGTAAATATCGTCGTTTGTCATTTTATACACAACATCTATCATAGATTTTGAAGGAGCTGTGGATTCTGAAGAGGTAGAATTGTTAGACACATCAGCTTCATGTTTTCGTTCCATCAAACGATTTAGTTTATTATGTTGACTCATGCGCATGTCATCCATCAAACAGTTCACTAATAATACAGAAGTTGCAATTGTATTATCCGACATGATTGAACCTTTTAAAGATAATACTTGTAGAGAAAACCGAGCCAAAGCACTTTTAGGGTCATGTTTTGGTGTCAAATCTGAAAGCTATAATAATATGCAAACAAATTAGTAGTAGGTATAGAGATTTTAAGTAATATTTACAGATTTTGAACCGCCCGTAAATAGGTTGATGATTAAACTTTCCATCGTTAAGCTAAATTTAATGCTTGTATAAACACTCGATTTTGGTGCATCGACAGTGGTATTGGAGGGTAAAGTAATCATATCATAAGATATCTCGTTCGATTTACCACTCGAAATTGATTTGCCTTCAGATTTACTCGGAGGTACAGAAGTTTGCCCTTCAGTTAAATTACCGCTTAAAACACTCATTATCATTTTGTAATCGTATTGACTTAAAAGAATCTAAAATATTTGACTTTACATTTCATTTAATTAAATAAATAAGTTAAAATTTTACCAGAATAGCATCAATTTTTCCATACAAATCTATATCGGGAACATTATTGTACCACGAAGCAGACAAATTACGTTTAACAGATAAAGTGAAAGTTACGGGCTGCAATAAAGAGCACTGGCTAACAGTTTTCAAGTCACTACCTAATTTTATCCTTGCCAAGGAAAAATCGGTAAGTTTTAAACTCATTTCGTCCAAAACCGCTTTTTGATTTTCGTCGTTTACAGCCTCGAGCATTGTAAATTGGTTTGAAATTGTTATGTGACCTAAATCTAACATCAAAGCATCATAACTCTGAGAATTTACTGGCACAATTATATCGGGTGCTTTCAAGTTCACTTTTAAACTTATTCGAGTAGCATTTTGATATGCACTCTGCATATTTTGTTTTGCACTCTGTGCGGCTGCCTGAGATGCTTCAATTATTCTCTCTTGAGCAGCTTGAAATTGATTTAAAAAGTCCTACAAAAGTATTGATTATTAAAAATGTTGACGATTAAACACAAAAAAAAACACCAACCAGCATATTTAAAACAAACCAATTAAGAAAAACTATTCTTAAGCAGCCCATAGTAACTTGAACTGACATGTCGACTGAATTTGGATCAACCGCCTTATGCTCATCCGTGTACAACACAATTTGTGCTTTAATTGCTTCATCGCTACTAACAGTTAAAATCTGTGAATGTATACTTTTAGGATTTAAATCTGTAATCGTAATTTCTGATAATTGTGCAACAACTTGGGTATAAAATTTTTTCATTATAACATCAGATGTTAAACCTTTAATTGCACATGTAGATATCATAGCTTTATCGCAGGCAAACGTGACCGTTACCTCGTTCAACTGAGCAGATACTTTAAATTGTATAGTTTCATTTACCCTTGTAGATTGAACTTTTTTAGCAGCTACAAATGACAAAATATAATATAAAAATTTTAAAATATAAAAAAACAAGAACTAATACCTGCTCGCGAATTTTTTACGTTACTAACAACGGTTTCAGTAATAGAAGATAATCTACGGGTTCTTTCCATACTTGATGCAGACGTTACTGCGTTCATGGCATTTCTAACATTTGATGAAGTATTTAAGATGTCATCCACTTGTAACTGAAGCTCTGTTGCAAACTTCAATAACGAGTGTAATCCTTCTTGATGTAAGATTACATTAAGAGAAGTAAATTGTAGGGTAAGTAAAGCTTCGCAAGATTTATGTTTAGAATGAAATTCTGGCGACTTTTTATCAACCTGAGAAAATTTTACAATAAACAGATACTCGCCATCTTTGGCCTTCAAAGGAGAATCTATAACTTTAATAGAATCGTCTTTATGAATTTGGGCACAGCCAATTTCACCTAAACGAATGGTAACATCGGTGTTATAAGTTTGTTGAACAAAATCGCACTCCAAACAATTAATTTTAAAACGAACTAATTCTTCACTAGGAGAAGAAGACATTTCTTGGTGACTCAATACCATAGAAAATTCTAAAAATTAAATATCACAATTTACAAAGAAAACATTATTATAAAATGTTTTACAGGAATTTAAAAAAATACCTTTCATTATAAAGCAGGCGTCCAACGTTGTAAACTGAATAAAATCATTTTGATAGTCGATTTCAGCAGCTGAAGACTTCTTAACTTTAGGTTTTTCAGCTATATCAAAGTGCAATAGTGTTGATAAACTTGAACCACGAGATCGGGAAGATTTCTAGTAAAAATAAAAATTTTATAGTAATTAAAATGAACAAAACTTATAGTTACCAAGAGGGGCGGATTTTCGGGTGGACTTTCTTCTGGTAAAGGAATACTCGTAGCGAGGGCGACTAGTAATAATAATCTAACATCGGTTATATTAAAAGAAATGGAAGGTAAGTTGGCTCTAATTTTGATAAGAGGTAGTCTAGGATCATCGGTTATTAGACATTTGTAAAATGTTAAATTCAAACTAAGAGGACTCAACAAATGGGATGGCGTTATTGTAGATTCATTAATGTATCTACTCCAATCCTCCCCACCTTGGACTAAAACAATTTGTAAATCGGTAAATTCTAATACAAATTTATCGTAACTTCGCGAAATCATTTCTTCTAATATTTTATCTCCAGAAGTGCCTTGTGCATGTAAATGACTAAGTTTTAAGTTTTCTGTCCGCTTCTCAGAAAATATTTGTGCACGACCCAAGTTTACAACTAAAACATTTTCTACTCCAGTATATTTTCCGCCGTACGGTATAATAACAAACGGAGCATGCAAATTTACTTTCAAGTCCAAAATTGCATGCGTATCTATTGTGTGTTGTAATCCAGTAGCAGACATTTCCTTGATATTGCTTAATCTGTTGCCAGCTGCAGCTGATATTCTTTAAAAAGATGTAAAATTAGAAATCCCGAAACAAAACTAAGTTTGCTAGGTAACTCACTGCTCCAAAGATGATGTTGGTGGAAGTTTAAAAACGTCTACGATTTTGTTAATAGTTAATGCATCGTAAATAATCTTGACAGGTTTAGCATCAAGGTGAAGTCTTTGAGAACAAGTTTTATCCAAAGGATTTGTTTCAAATAGGACATCAAGAAGTGCACCACTTTCGCCAGTATGTGTCTTTGAGGTTACTAATTGAGGCGTGAAGTCGTCTTGTTCTAATCCATACACAGCAAATTCATCGATGTTAACTGCAACTCTAAAATCACAATAAAATCAAAATTATTTACTCGGAAATGAAATTTTTTTTACTTAATAGCAGATGCAGCAGGTCTCGTGTCCAGACGACATTTCACACCTTTAAGTTCTGTCGTAATCACTTTAGGTACAGAACACGCATCGTCGCGTACCTCAATTTCCAATGCTCTTAAAATAAAAGTGCATGTTTGATCGACATATGCTTCTGGATATTCTAAAGGTGACGAATTTTCTTGATAATCTATGGCTTTATATAAACGATTCTTTTCTTCGGGCGTCATTGCCGCTTCAAACTTCTTTACTGTAATCAAGTATTTGAAAAATTACTAACAATAAAAGAATAATCTAAAATTTACGTATATCGGTTGATTCATTTAGTTCCGTATCCGATTGATTAGAACTACCCCACCAACTACTAAACCAAGTTTTCTTTTCTACCTGCGAATTTAGCTTTCCCAATCTTGCAACTTCGAGTTCAATCTTTTGACGTATAATGATAATATTAAAAACATCCAACTTTTTCTCACACAAATCTATTTCACTTTGTACATTAGAAGCAATCTAAGAGAAAATAATTATTAAAATGTAAAAATTACAATTATGTGATTGAACTATTGAAAATTAATATGAAATTAAAACTTCAAAAATTAACTAAACAATAAATCAAAATTACTTTTGGTTTAATTTCATACTTATGTACATAAAAATTATAAATTAATGGATGGGTATATGAATTACCTTTTTATGAGTTAATTTTGTTTGATACAAGGAGGCATAACTTTTACAAGCATTACGATGGCTCATAATATGGTTCCAATCCCAATTACGTTGCCTTCGCCGTACGTCTGATAGGACACTTGAGATAGCAAAGTGCCACCATTCTTTATAATGACCTTTGTAAGTTGTAATATGTGGTCTAAATTCACGATAAGGCATACCACGCATCATGCGATCCATAGACTCGGTTAAAGCTATGATATCTTGATATTGCGCTTTACTAATTCCTACAAAGTTAAAAATACATTATAAAAATTGCCTATTAAATAAACTAATTTAATGAGAACAGGTAGGAAACATAATATTTTGATGATTGCACTTACAAACAAAACATAGGTACTTTTAAATTACTTTTCCTATAAGTATACAATAACAACAAAACTTACCAATTAAGAGCTTCTCCATTTCCAAATTCAAATGAACCTTTGGTATCGAAAATGAAGGCGTGTCCATATCAGGCTTAGGATTAAGACGTAATCGTGCTGAAGAATTAATTGGACCCAGCACTACAAAAAATTTTTAAATATACAGAAAATGTTACAATTAAAACTGTAAAGATGAAACTCTTAGGAACTCATTTCCTGAAACTTTTTCTATTATATAAAATGTCTTCAACATAATTATAATATTAGACTACATTTTGTAGTTGCATATCTCCCTATAGACGCCAAGGGTAACATATTATTATAGCATAGACCCCAATAAAAGCAGAAATTTAATTTTCAAAATTTCATTTAGTTGGGCATTGGTCTGAATTAAAACACATAAAACACACGCAGACTGAAATCCAAGTAAAAAGAGTGAAGCAGAATGAACGGCGTCAAATGTTAAATTTAAGTTTAAATGCGTGTAAATAGGTTACTGTGCACACAATGTACAGTGTTGAACGTTGCACTACGTAAGAAGTTGGTCAACGGTAAGAGGCGTCAAAGTAGAAAGTTGATCATTTTCTTACGTAAGTACAACGTTCAACGCCGTACATTGTGTGCACAATGACCTATTTAGCGTATTTCTGCTTTGCATTTCTACTTGGTACTTCGACGCCACTAACTGTTGACTAACTTCTTACGTGGGGACCGAAATCCTACTCACACCTCCTCGGGGTGGTCCCTGGTAACTTGCGGAGGACTCTCAGAGATCGGGCGCGAACCCCGGTGGATGGGGGAAATCCGCAAGGCTGACGTGAGAGGTAACAACAAGGGGACGAACACCAGTCTCCCCCAACGCCAAGCTGAGGGAAGTCGACCCGACAGCGGTGCAGACCGGACAGACTGGGTCAAGACTCTGCACACCAGGTTGCAGAGTGACGAGCCTCGCGGGCCACTACCTAGTGGCTCCCAACACGCATCAGACCAAAGCGATTCGGGTGATGCCGGGGGGTCAATGCGATCAGCCCGGGCCACGTACTCCGTTGGTGCCCAGCGGGAGCCAGCTAATCCGGTGATGACGGGAGGCCGTAGAAAAACGACCAAGCCGCAGACGACAGCGGAAGTAATGCCGAGAAGGTCAATCCCGCTGTCGTCGGGGAGGGGGTTTTAGTCGGTAAGAATCCGACACTACCACCCCAGATCATCGGGGTGGTGTCTTTTGAAGATTTCCCCCTTCCCTGCATTAAAAAAAAAAAAAAAAAACAAAAACTTCTTACGTAGTGTAACGTTCAACACCGTACATTGTGTGCACAGTAACCTATTTACACGCATTTAAACCTACATTTAACGCCGTTCAACGGTGTCCATTCAGCTTTACCCTTAGATATATTAAAATAGCGTACAGCATGCAGTGAAATTTAAAGATATCCAATAAAACTATATTCATTTTTGCATTAATTATTTTTATTTGTTAATCCTTTCAGTATAATTCTTATACTAAAAACTTTAAAACAGAATTCAGCCACTTTCTGGAGCTTTCTCTCTATACGCCACTGATGAGATCTAATAAGATCAAAACATGTGTGTTGTTGGAATTCCTGTTTGTGAATTTTTAATACAGTAGAGCCCCGGTAATATAAACATCCCATAATGTGAATACTTAGTTTGATAATCTAGATATTCCAAAATGTGAACAACACCATATTTTGGTGAATAAACAAAACAAAACTTTTAAACTTCGTAGGATTATAGCTTTTCATCAGTAACAAATACAAAGTTATAAAATTGAAAGTCCTATCTAAAACGATTCTACCAATATTAAAAAAAATTTTAAAACCCTCAATTAATAGATAAATAAGCCAGTCATATTAGACATCAAACCCTCTAATTAGTTTTCCCAGGTTGTAAACACCATGAAACGCTTGTGATATTTTGTAGATCGCTGAATTAAATATAACTATATTAATAGTCCGGTCAAATTAGACCAAAAAATAGGAGTGAGGTTGCAATAATTCGCAGCCAGCTGAAAATTGGTAGGATTGTTCAAAACACCATCATAAATGAAATCTAAAAAGTCCTCATCGATCCGACACCTGGAAAAAAATTTATTCGGGGTCAAAGGTCACTAAAACGGGTTTTTCGCGATTTTCATCAAAACGGTAAGTTTTATCATAAAATTATCTCATTCAAAAATTGTAGATCAGATAATTATCTATAAAAAATGTCTAAATACTTTTTTTCCTAAGAGCCACCGTTTTTGAGATATAACGATTCGAAAAGTTGAAAGAGTTGTAATCGTCATAATATGGGGTCCGTTACTTTGGCGCCCCCCCGGATAATATTTTTACACCAAAAGCAAGCACTGGGATCCTTAGAGCTAGCACCCAAATATGAAAGCTAGCACCATTACAGTATTTTCACAAATCGACTTTGAAACCGGGGGGGCCAAAGTAACGCTAGCCCCCCCCCCCCCGGTTAATATTTTAACCCATAAACCTAGCACTGGGATAATTAGAGCTAGCACCAGCTAGCACCCAAATATGAAAGCTGGCACCATTATAGTTTTTCCACAAATTCATTTTATTTATTTTTGCACCTAAATGACGATTATAACTCTTAGTCCGGTCAATTTAAACATCCGAGGTTGCAATAATTCGCAGCCAGCTGAAAATTGGTAGGATTGTTCAAAACACCATCATAAATGAAATCTAAAAAGTCCTCATCGATCCGACACCTGGAAAAAAAATTTATTCGGGGTCAAAGGTCACTAAAACGGGGTTTTCGCGATATTCAGCAAAACGGTAAGTTTTATCATAAAATTATCCCATTCAAAAATTGTAGATCAGATAATTATCTATAAAAAATGTCTAAATACTTTTTTTCCTAAGAGCCACCGTTTTTGAGATATAACGATTCGAAAAGTTGAAAGAGTTGTAATCGTCATTTAGGTGCAAATAAATAAAATGAATTTGTGGAAAAACTATAATGGTGCCAGCTTTCATATTTGGGTGCTAGCTGGTGCTAGCTCTAAGGATCCCAGTGCTAGGTTTATGGGTAAAAATATTAACCGGGGGGGCTAGCGTTACTTTGGCCCCCCCCCCCGGTTTTAAAGTCGATTTGTGAAAAAACTGTAATGGTGCTAGCTTTCATATTTGGGTGCTAGCTCTAAGGATCCTAGTGCTTGCTTTTGGTGTAAAAATATTAACCGGGGGGGGGGCCAAAGTAACGGACCCCATATTATGACGATTACAACTCTTTCAACTTTTCGAATCGTTATATCTCAAAAACGGTGGCTCTTAGGAAAAAAAGTATTTAGACATTTTTTGTAGAGAATTATCTGATCTACAATTTTTGAATGAGATAATTTTATGATAAAACTTACCGTTTTGCTGAAAATCGCGAAAAACCCGTTTTAGTGACCTTTGACCCCGAATAAATTTTTTTCCAGGTGTCGGATCGATGAGGACATTTTAGATTTCATTTATGATGGTGTTTTGAACAATCCTACCAATTTTCAGCTGGCTGCGAATTATTGCAACCTCAAATGTTTAAATTGACCGGACTATAACTTGAACTAATGCTTTAATATTTGGTAAGAAATAATAATAGAATGTATTACAACGTGATAATTAATTGTTTATATGTAAACTGTTATTTAAAACAACTGCTTAGTAACAGGGTTACTATGTATTGATCATAAAAGAACGTTTCCATATTACCACAACGCTTTGGTTTGAGTTTCTATAAGTGGAATTCTAAATGAATTAATTTATGGGAAAATTTATTTTATTTTTCAATATAGTCTCCTTTTAAGTCGACACGCTTAATCCAACGCGGTTTAAGTTTTTTGAAGCCATCAATATAATAAGATTTCTCAAACTTTTCAAAATAAGCAGTTGTTGCGTATATCACTTCTTCATTTGACGTAAAGCTCCTTCCTCCAAGCCGTTTTTTCAAGTTTGGAAATAAATACAAGTCACAAGGATCCAAATCTGGTGAATAAGGTGAATAATAGCAGTTTTGCGATTCCAATTCTTGACGTGTGCGCTGGTGAATTATCATGATGGAACATCACTTGTTTCATGATTAAATCAGATCTTTTTTCTTCATTGGAGCATTCAATTGGTCCAATAATTCTGCACAGTATGCTCCTGGTGTTATTTTACCTTTCTGAAGGTAGTTGATGAACACTATTCCATGAGCATCCCAAAAAACAGTTGCCATAATCTTTCCAGTCGATAGAACCGTTTTTGCTTTCTTTGGAGCACTTCCACCAGCCTCAACCTACTGTTTCGATTGTTCTTTTGTTTCTTGGGTATAGTAATGAATTCATGTTTCGTCGATAGTTATGAATCAACGCAAACATTCTTGAGGACTACGCTGAAAGTCCTCAAGCCCAACACTGCTTTGAAATATCGATTTCTATGCGTTTTTGATCGTTTGTGAGCAAGCACGGCACCCATCTTGTTGATAACTTTTACATATTATGTAGTTTTCCATGCATAATATCCAAAACACTTTTATACGATATTCAACATATTTCAGCTATATAACGCAATTTCACTCTTAGATCATTTAATAAAATGTCATGGATTTTTTCAATAATTTCTGGTGTAATGACGTCTTTTGGCCATCCTGGTCTTTATTCATCGTTTCTGCTTGTACGACCACGTCTAAATTTATTATACCAATTATACCGCGTGTTCATTTTAAAACTTCCAGCAATTAATATCTCAAAAACCAAAAGTCAAATCAAAAAATGTTTTGGACAAAAGTTGTATGATAGCGAGGGGGAAAGAACATGGCATAATTGTTTTTTTAATTTATTGACCTTTTCAAGGTCATTTGAAGGTCAACTTTGTTTTTTTAAATGGCACCTTATATTTTTTTTAGCAGATTCATATTTTGCATGAATAAATAAACAACTTTTGTTGGAAAATTTTTTTATCCGACATAGGCTTTTCGAGTAAGATGCGTTGAAACAAAATAATAATAATCAATATTGTTAATCAAAATTTAATATTTTTTACAAATGGGGAACATTTTGAAAAGTTGTTATGAAAACACTCGTTTACAAACATTTTTTCCACTGTTTAATACTAATAAGTAGCCTTCTAAAACTTGTAAATATTAAATTTTGATTAACAATGTTAATTATATTATTTTGTTTCAACGCATCTTACTCGAAAAGCCTAATGTCGGTTAAAAAAAATTTTCCAACAAAAGTTGTTTATTTAATCATGCAAAATATGAATCTGCTAAAAAAATATAAGGTGCCATTTAAAAAAAACAAAGTTGACCTTCAAATGACCTTGAAAAGGTCAAATTAAAAAAACAAGTATGCCATATTCTCTCCCCCTCGCTATCATACAACTTTTGTCCGAAACATTTTTTTTTGTCCGAAACATTCATATACACCCGGTATATGATTGCTGTGGATGGAGTCGACTCGCCCAAAACTGAATTCATATCTGACTTGACGATAGTGATGACATTTCTGTTTAATTTTGAGTAGTTAATAATTTACCCTTGGAGATCTGTCTTAACCCATTCCAAGTTAACTTAACCAAATTAACAAGTTTAAGCCCCTCGGAACTGTTTCTGTGCAGCTGTATACTAAGACCTGAAAACAAGACAAATCGAAGACTACTCCAAAAAGTTCAATCTTTCTGTTCATACGGCTATAAAATAAACAAAGAACGGTCTAAAAATCGGTTGCACCATGAAAAGTATTCTAGATCAGCGAAAAAAATTACCGGCGCAACATTAAAAAACGACGAAATCGATTATTTTCGGAGGAGTTTGATGTCGCGTGAAAGCTAAACGACTGACTTAAAGATAAATATTATTGAAATCATTATTATAGATACTTTTACGCTCTACAAAAATAGTACATAATATAATATGTAGTTTGTTACCCTATCTAGCTTAGTTTTCGAGATGTTTGAGAAAAAACAAACGACATCACGTTCTTAGTTTCTAATAAAATTTTTAGTCCGCGGTAATTTTTCAAAACAAAATTAATTCCACTTATAAAAGCTCAAACTAAAGTGATTTCTGATGTTTGCAACCTGGGATAAATAATTCTCTAATTATTTATTGGAGAATTAACCCCTTAAATTAGTGTCATGGTGGGGTTCAAGGGGGTTCAATTGGCCTAGTATTGTCTACTGTAAAACGTAGTCAGTCGCTTTGAAAGACATTCTGTATATCTTTGATTTAGTTATTATTTAGTGTTTATAATAACAACAGTCAGCTTATCTTTATCTAGTTCAAAAATTTTGCCAATACATAATAATTCACGCAATAATTTATTTTGTTTGTTACTTGATAAATAAAACGTAGGGATTTAAATTTTTTAGGCGTTTTCATTCCATACACATACACCCTCAAATCGTTACTTTTCCAAACGTTGAAAGCCATCAAGTTTGGTTTACACGTAAAATTGCAGCTAGTAGAAATAATTCAATTTTAAATTTGAGATGTAAACCGAACTTGACGGTTCTTAACGATCCATTTAGAAAAATTACAATTTGATTTAGAGAATATGGTTGTTTCGAAAATGTGAACACGCTCGTTATTAATAAGTTGTATTATTTAAACAGGCTTGTAGCTCCCCGGCTCAAACAATCTTGTAAAGTTACCTTGAAACTTTTATTTCATTTTTTATTTATATTCTAATTACTTTTATTATTATTTTATGTACCATTTATCTCTTAATAGCCGGTTTTATATTCAATTTTTAACCTTTTTTTATTATTTGATTTACAATTTTACTTCTTTTAATTATTTAATAATAAAATACCTTCCTTAATATTTTTTGTTTAAAAAGATATAAACAGTGAAAAAAATTCAATTAAACATTAACAACCTAAGTTGGCATAGCAAAAATTAAATTTAATTCATAAGCTTTTGAAGGCGGTTGCTGTCTTCTTCTAATAACACAAACACAATTAGCTCAACAGGCCGTGCAGGCCCAAGGCTTCACTCGTCCTCTTTCCCTTACTTTGCAACTCAATGCTACAAAGATAGGACCGTGTCACCTCGTCGTTTGCTCTTACTCGTCCACATAGTGTTGATGTTCACCGGAGGGCCGTGCTAATAAATTTCGTAAAGTTCGCAATTCGAACCCACAATTTCCGCACCGTAACTCAACCAGCGATCACACCAAGCCACTATTGTGGATGTCTTCTTCTAATACTCATTATAAATTTTGAATTTTAATGATAACTACCAGTAGTGGCGAAAAGCCACATATAGGAAATATGAAATTAAAATTGATGTTTTCTTGTTAGTTTTAAATTTGACACTGATTCATGATATGTCCCTGCCCATTGATGTTTAATGTAAGAGCCCCCGCAGACTGCAGACTTTCTTTAGTCGGTTTCTTAATCAGTATGAAGCTGTATGCAAGTGCGCAAATTATAACGATTCGGTATCGGCCGACACTTGCATACCGCTTCATACTGATTAAGAAACCGACTAACTATCGGCCGATAGATGAACCTTTAAATTTTGAAATTCCTTAAAATCCGGCTATACCAAAAATAATGGACTGTGTTTATTAAAATGCAGAAAAGGTAGTAAATATAATATAAATTCAGCTAATTTAAGATAATTTTAATTCTAACAAAAAGATAAGTACTTACAATATTGATAACTGCTAGGAATTGAAGATCTGTTAGCTATTTCAGAGTTAAAGTGATGCAGCATATCGACAACTGGAAGGTTTGAATACATAGCAGAGCTACAATTCCAATACACAGCCAAGCCATCTAAACTAACCACCTATAAATAATTGTTTCATTAAATGATCTATAAATGAATATGTAAAATAATATACTTTGTAAATCTTGGTAACCATATCTTGTACAACAGTGGGTTTCCAGGTTTCATCTGTCGTTTGCAAAGATAAATTACCAAGAGTAATGCCCATAGCAAATGGATGGTTTAAATGTGTTACTTGATCTTCATACCGTATATGAATATTGGAAATAGTAAGCTGAACATTTTTAATTATTTGAGTTGTTAACTTCTCGGCAAATGTATCGTCGGCTTTTGATTTATCTACAATAAAATGTATATTGTTGAAAGCACATTAATAACAAAGTCATACAATAATAAAGTGCATTTTTATGATGTAGATTGCGATTGATCAACTTATATTTCTTCTGCAATATTCCATTTAAGTACTAAATATGTGTCATTCAGTTTTCATAATTATTCTTTCAAATATTTTTTTGCAAAATACATAACGGCCAAGAAATTTGTGATTTTCAAGCGATAACACAAACAAGTGAGAATAGCCGGGATTTTAAACCTGGTATTCATTCACTTGCCAGCCGAATAACCAGGCTCTTATTATCTTACGTAGTAATAACTTAGTATACCTTTTTCAGCTTCCTTCTTTTTAGCATCTTCAATTCTTTGCAATTCATCTTGTTTAGCTTTAATTTCCTTCTTCTCCTCCTTCTCGGCATCATATTTGGCTTGTTGATTTGGAACTACAAGCAAATAAAGTCCTTCTATGGTAGCTTCAACGGATGCACCATACAAATTTTTCCATGGTATTTTTAATACGAGTTTGCCTGTTGGAATGATTTAATTAATTTATATTGCACACAATTAGTTTTAATAAATCACCTAAACGACCATAAACTGTCTGAACCGGCAAATCCAAGTCATCTAATGCAGAGGGTTTTAAAATGAGATCGGTAAGAACGACATCACCTTAAAAAATAGTAAACAGTAAAAAAATTAAGCAATACATTTTGTGTAATTATTACCTCCCCATATTCCGAGTTTAAGTTGTTTACTATCTAAATTTTCGACATAATCGCCAAGAACTCGATTAAGCACATCGGTCACAATTGATTCAAAAACCATGATTAAAAAAATTTATTAATATAGGTAATTTATCGTTACATAACTCGATAAAACATGAAATTTAAGCTTGTTTAAAATTCGTGTAATAAATGTTTTTGTTCAAATTAAAATAACGATGACATAAGTAAATGTGATGAGCAGTGAACAGAATAACCTCAAATCAGACAATCGATTTTTTCACTCGGTTTATAACTTTTGTTGCATCATTTCATAAATATATTCTTGTCGGTTACAAATAATTTTATCAACTGTAAATGTCAATAAGTTAAAAATTCACCATCAATTCGGCGACAAGTGAAATTCGCATTCTTTACACAAAACTGTAGATGACATAATCCGTCGTCGGTCAAGGAATTTTCATACAACCACAATAATAGGTGGAACAGTAAAACTCAATGCCAAATGAAAAAGTTTTTGTTATGTAGATAACATGTGTAGATAACAACCATTTAAATTTTAACATTGAATCGTGGTGCATTAAATTAAATAAATTCAAAAATACAGTGGAACCCCGATTATCCGATCTTCCTCGTTAATGTGTTATTCGAAATGCCAATGTAAAATCCGTGTTTTATCCGAACTTTGATAATTCTTTAAGCTTGGATGAAGGTATTTTCTTGCCAAATAAAAATAAATCTTTTTGTGTCTACCGATTTTGGTTTATTAGACCATCATCTGGACACAGCGTCAGATAAAAATTATATGCATCAAACTACGCGCGGTGTGGCTTATCATGAAATAACAAACACACTGTATTAAATTTGTATATAATAAAAGTGCACATAAAAACTGTAAAACCGGCACTATAAAACTGTACAACGCAAAACAAAAATTAACGTCGAAATATAAATTGCCTTGCCAATAATTAATTACTTAATATTTTCTTATGGACCGCAGCTTTGTCTGCGGATGTCAACTTGTCAAAGAAGATAATATACCATAAACGAAATATAAAACATAATAATACATTTTTTTCACATTTTTACAAAAATTCCCCACTTAAAAAACACTTGAGCTCGGATAATCGGGTTTCTAAAAACAAACCTGCCTCTTGGCTAATGCAGAGCACCGGGAATTTTCCCCACACCTTTCATCGAACGGACACCTAAGTCGAGCAGGTATCGCTAAGCTTATTCGTACGGCTGTTGCTCGGAGCAACGTGCGTTGGTAGAAAAGCGGGGTTTTCAAGGTTATTTTATAAATTGTATTCCTGAGGGGTAGTTTTTGCACATTTGTTGCTCGGAGCTAAGTACGTTAGATTAAAAAAGAATTTTTTCCTAGAAGGTTAATTTCACTGAATAATCAGCTAAAGAGCAACTCGTGCTCGAAAATCCCTTGAATATTCATCTCCTCCAAATTTAACTGCAGACCCAGCAAGGAGATTACACGAGTGAGCGAAGCGAGCGAGTGCTGGGTCTGCTGCTAAAACCTGTACTCGACAAATCTTCGAATATTTTTCTTTCATCAAATATAACATTCATTATATTATGGTACATAATCAAGGATGCATTCAGTCAAAGTTTATGGGGAGGAAGTAATTCATGGTCTACAGTACTATAGTCTATAGTCCATCTGGTTTTGGATTGCAGTAGAGGTCGCCTTGAATGGCAAGTCAGATTTACACAGGGAAACGTCAAATAATTAAAGTGTATGAGCGACAAAAACAAATGTCACTTATTCGATAGTTGAAAAAATCGAGTTAAATGTATTTTTTTAACAAATAGCAATTTATCTTGTACAAATTTCTTAAATTTTCCAGAAACTTTTAGAAAAAAATATTTGTGAGTCATCAATCGCAAATAAAATTTCGGCAGTGTAAATGTGTAGAAATTTTATCCAATCACGTTCGAAAGTCACAGTTTTAGTACAATTTAGTTCTGCATTCTTAAAACGGATAAACTATATTGGTCCAGTACCGGAACTATAGTCTATCCGTTTTAAGAATACAGAACTGAATTGTACTAAAACTATGACTTTCGAGCGTGATTGGATAAAATTTCTACACGTTTACACTGGCGAAATTTTATTCACGAAATTTTTTTCTAAAAGTTTTTAGCAAATTTAAAAAATTTGTACAAGATAAATTGCTATTTTTTTTGATAAAAAAATACTTTTAACTCGATTTTTTCAAGTATCAAATAAGTGATATTTGTTTTTTGTCGCTCATAAAGTACCTATACATTATTAGACTTTGCATAGGACTTTTGTATTCGATATTTGTATAGGATTTTGACCGCGTTCGATTTGGAGCTATTTTCGCTTCGTGGCGCCAACAAACACTTTTTGCCCGTTCGGTTTGGGACTTTTACTCGCCATGAAACGCTATAGCTCCGCCCATTTCAGAAGCTTTCAACGCTTTCTTGAAATAGGTCGGGCAGCAATAGCGCGGCGCTGCGGTGGTAAAATTTAAAATTAATTTTTGAATTTAAATTTTTGTTTGAATTGTGGTTGGTAACTTTATTTTTTATACACGTCGAGGATTCTCTTCCTTTTGGAAAAATACGGCAGTTAATATGAAACAAGCATCAGGTAACTTCAATTCAAATATGGATAAGCAGGTAATAACAGAAATATTAGATGCGAGAAATAATCGTGTTGTACACGTAATAACAACACAAGAAGAAGCGTTGACAATGCAAATTTTTTACTTGTTTTTTACGCACCAGTCGTTTTTCGATCACAACTTTTGTATTAAACACTAATAAAGTTCAAAATACAAATCAAAGTTCGCACAATCTCGAATCAAACACGTTCAACACGCTATAACAAATAAGTTAGGTTAAAATACAACCTCAAGTTTAAATTTTAAACACCATAGCGCTAAAACCCCCGTTCGGTTTGGAACGCCTTCAAAGCTCGGATTTTCCAAACCGAACGCAAATTTTGCACGCTTTTAGCGTCAAGGCGAAAATAGTTCCAAACCGAACGCGGTCTTTATATCCTATGCTCGAATCTAAACGCGTTTACACTATTGGATATTTGTATAGGATTTTTAATGACATTTGACAGTGCTGAGAATAAAAATTATGTTAAAATCTTTGGTTAGATTTTAGTTTTTGTGGCAAAATAAGTAGTCAATAAAGTACATATAATATAAGACTTTTAACTATTGATAATATTATAATAATATAAAACTTTTTTAAATAAAATAGTTAATTTAAACTTTCTAAAAAATGTTTATTTAAGCTTTCGGTGTTGTTTAACACCATCATCAGAAAAATCATCATTTTTCTGATGATGGTGTTAAACAACACCGAAAGCTTAAATAAACATTTTTTAGAAAGTTTAAATTAACTATTTTATTTAAAAAAGTTTTATATTATTATAATAAAGTACATATGCACAAAACTCATAACAAAACTAGACAAAAACTGAACAAATTAATTTCTAAAAATTTGAGGTTAACAAAATCATGACAGATTACGAGTCATACAATCACACTGCGCATGCTCACCGAAAAATCTAATGCAAAATCCTATTGAAATAGACACCGTCCTATTCTTAAAAATCCTATGTAAAAGTCTAATGCCAAATTCAACGGACGAAGTCCAATGTAAAATCGTGCAATGTAAACACGAAAATTTTTCCTGTGTAAAGTCTAATAATGTAAAGGTACTTATACACTGTAAGATTACAATTTTGAAATTAATATAATTTCAAATTTGCCGCTGTTTTAAGTTAGAATATTTTACATCGCCATGTATATTTGTAGTTTCAAAAGTTTAGTTCGGTAACGATAGGTAACGCAACGAGATTTAACGAGTAGCGGGAAAAAGAACGAAAAGAACTTCACTTGTTCGTTGGCTTTTGAACACGCGAGTTTGTTTGTTGAATTGAGATAAATTCTATTTTGTAAATTTACAGTGGTGTTTTTAATAATCAGGTATAAAACTTTATTTAAATAATTATTTGATCTATATTTTGGCAATGAGATTGATTTGATTTTAATATTATTTTAAGGGTTTTTCAAATATTACAACAAAACTTTGTTGCAGGTAATTTTATGTTTTACTTTAAGATCAATTTAAAGAATACAAATCATCTTTATTAAATTTTAGTTAAAGGTAAATCATTTCATTTCATTTATAAAAGCTATTTACAAATCCTAATATTATTTTGGGTTATGATTTAATGAATTCTTGGAGACATTTCTTTGTTTAAATCTTTGTAGGTAGGTGGGTGGATTCAAGGTTATTTGCATCAGCAGAATCTTTTCTTAGAAATAAAACTTACATTGAATGTTATCAATGCAAGCTGTTATTCATACAAAGAAGTGTAATTTATATTTTATACCGGAAGAGTGTAAATTTCAACTAAGATTAATTTAATAATGAAAGATTTCATTTTCAGTTGCTAAATTAATTTATGTCTCATATACAGGGTGTTGCTTCAAATTAATTAATCATTATTTACAATAATTATAAAGAAGGTGTAGGAAATAATGTACAGGTTGTTCACTAATTTTATATACATGGTAGATTTTGACTTAGGTAATACGATGGTTTGGTTTCGGTTTATAAAGTACAATTTCGCTTTCCGGTGACTCTTGTATGAATGGCCCAAACACCTTGGCAGACTGGAAATAAATTATCAGTACTGCAAAGCCACGTAAGGCTAACAATAAAGCAAGTTTACATTAAACCGTCCCCAAAACTTGTAGTTATTTAAGTGGTAGTAACGTAGATCTGGGTTTTGGGTTATTTTGGTTAAAGGGTGGTGGTGTAAAGGTAGATTTAAAGGTAATTTTCTATTAACAGCTAGTGTTAAAACAAAACACATAATAGCTTCCCACAAACTTCTAAAATGTACCAAGTACATGAAGAATAGATTAAAACAATCCAAAGGATTGAATCCCAACAAGTAAGTTTAAAACATAATTAAAATCATTAAAGCGATTTAACACAAATCGACTTTCAGGGTAATTAAATCGACAGATTTATTAGGTCATGAGTTAGGTAAATCATTGCTTCAGGTTAAATTCCTCAAACAAGAATATTAAAGATAATAAAAAGAATTGACATTGCCCAAAATATGGTTGTTTTATTTGTGTTGGAAGTTTAATGTTCGTCTCTCTTTCGGAGCGATCATTTGTTTTTGTTACAGTTGTTTTGACACTATGTTTTGTACACCGGAAGAAAGAGTTTGGTTACGAGATGACGATCGTAGGTATTTCACAACGTGGTGGTCCAAGGTTATTTTCCGTGTCGTCGAAGAAGTGTGATTTTAGGTTTGAACTTTGTTGGTTCTCGAGAGATGGTGGTTTTCTGGAGAGGACGTTGGCGCGAAGTTCAAATTCAAAAGTTGCATCTTACAACACTTAAATTATTTGACGTTTCTCTGTGTAAATCTGACTTGCCGTTCAAGGCGACCTCTACCAATTAGCCTCTACTACAATCCAAAACCAGATGGACTATAGGCAGGTATAGTTTGTTTCAGAATAATTGAAATTAAAAAAAGTCATAGAATCAAATTACGTTGATATAAAAACGTACAAACTATAAACGAAACAATATATATATAGAGATAAGATATGCTGTCGACCAAGCATATGCATTGCTAAAAGCTGGTGCGCGATTAAAATAATTAACCTTATCTCTATATATTATGTTTCGTTTATAGTTTGTACGTTTTTATATCAACGTAATTTGATGCTATGACTTTTTTTAATTTCAATTATTCTGAAACAAACTATACACCCAGATGCAGGACGATGAAGGCCCGACACGGAATATACACAAATAATATCCAATTTTGTAATTTCAATTTCAAGAAAAAAATTCATATTTCTTGAGAAGGTTTATGTAAAATACCGTTCAGTATTCTGTAAATTGTAAATGTTTTACATTTTCAAAGCTTTAAAAAAATTTAAATTGTAATAGGTTTGACCTTTAAATTTCTTGAAAAATCGCCTGCGCCGCTTTCTTTGTTATTTTTCTTCTCTCTTTCATGGTCTAGGCATTGTCGCCTGTTCCGACCTTACAAGTCGCGCCAACGATTTCTCGGACGGCTAATAGAATCCCTTTTCCCGTTTGGGTTGTAAGAAATCTTGTTTTTGGGGATCTTTGGTTTCCCATTCTATGTAGGTGTGCCCTCCAATTTTCTCTATATTCCAAGATATTTTCTTTGACTGAGAAGATTTGTAATTCAGCACGAATGTCCTCGTTTTGTATTTGGTCAAAAAAAATGTATGTCCAAAAACAGTTGATTCACTTCCCGACTACCTGAAAGCTGCAATTTGAAATAGAGGTAGGTTCGGTATTCGGAATGCCGAGGAAAATCATCCCAAAAAAAAGTTATTCCGTTTTTCTATCTACTATCTCTTCATAGAGATTATTCTCTTAAGAGAACTCGTCAGTATTGTTCTAGATCAATGGTTCCCAAACTTTTTTTTCTCGTGGACCACTTTCAAAGTTTTACTATTTTCGGTAGACCCCCTGCTGCTACATTTCTACTGTATTCCCAAAACTCCTAAAAAATATCATCCCCACTTACAACTTGTGAACCCCTGTTTTCTTTTCACGTCTACGTGGACCCCCGTGTGGTCTCCTATGGACCCCTGGGGGTCCACCTGGACCACTTTGGGAACCACTATTCTAGATGATTAAATGATTAAATAGTAAATACAGATTGGAAATTTCGGATTCGAGTTTTTCCAACGTTGTGGTCAAAAGAGAAAACGCACTGCTATCGCATGAGTTAAGGTAATTATAAAAGAATAACATTATTATCACGCTTTTATATAGTTATTTATTACTTTCCCCATACGTATAAACGTATGTATTAGAGAAAGTATTGTTTCTTTTAATATGAAATCGTCCATTCTCATTTATTATAAAAAAAGTTAATATTCCATTAAATTTTCCTTATTCCAGAAAAATTGATAATAAAAATTTTTATATAACCACATAAAAAATTTAATTACACTGAAATGAGATATTCAAAATCTCAATGGAAACGCAATTTTAGCAACCCTTTTCAAATATTAAGTAATGCTTGGCGTGAAACTGATAAAAGCATTTGGTTTCTTTATTATGGTATTTAAGGGTGTATCAATCAATTAAAGCGACTAATAAATTACAGGTGTGTAATTTTACTTACAGTCTATAAGTGCTAGTATATAAATGGACCTAAAGCTTAACGTGGTATCTGAACCACGTGTACACAAATAATTCGGAAGTAACCAAAACTCAAACTCATGATCATCAGGTCCACAGTTGACCTCCCTCGCCCTCCACAAAACTATGCGTAATTTCCTGTTAATAAATTTGAATAATTGGTGTATGAGTCATAGTCAAATTTATTCCTTAGATTACAAGACAAAATGAGGTCTTGTTTAGAAGTGTAACTTGAGAGACACATAATAATATGTATGTAGGTAATTTATTTTAACTGATAATATTTTAAATTTTTATGTTAATAAAAGATTATGTAGTAAAATATTTATAAACATTATTTATTTAATTCAAGTTCTTAAATGTGTTTATAAAAATTGACAAGTGTATTTAAAATATTATATCCTTTAATATAGTAACAATAAATGTGTTATCAAAATCAAATATATTTTAATTATATCAGTGATGAAATAAGCGTAAGTTAGTATGAACCATTGTTATGTTATGGTCATTACATGCTTTAACCACTTCTTCATCATTTGTAGAACCGGCAGGACTGGCAATGTATGAGACTCCACTCTTTAAAAACAAAATTTTTTAAATAAAATATACGAAGAAAACTTAAATATTTAAGTTACCAAAAATGCTCTGTCGATATTGTCTCTGAAGGGGAAGAAAGCATCAGATCCCAAGCACACATCTTTCAAGTTCTTCATCCAATTCTTTCTTTCTTCCTGTGTTAATGGAGATGGAACTTCCTCAAACATATTTTCGAAGAATTTGATGTCCATATCAACTCCTGAAATAACCAAAAAATATTTATGCTAATGTTAAATTATTTTCAGTGTTATAAATAACTAACCAACACTTCCGTTAACGTAATTATCAATGGCATTTGCAATTTCTGCACGTTTGATTGTTGTTTTGAATTTCATATTCAGCACTTTAGGATGTTGTCTCATCCACCAATTTTCTGCTTTGTCGCCAGCCAATCGAGTACAATGAATTCTGGATTGTTGTCCTGCACCTATTCCAACGACCTACACACATTCAAAAAATAGTGGTGAAATATAAAAGTTTATAGCAGAATAAAATAATTACCTGTCCATCTCTTGCATAACAAACGGAATTACTTTGAGTGTATTTTAAAGCAATGGTGGCTACAATCAGATCTCTTATTGCAGATTCTGGCAAGTTTTTATTGGCAGTTACAATATTGGAGAACAATGTCTTATCAATTACTGCATTGTTTCTTTGTTGTTCCAAAGTTAAACCAAATAATACCTTTCGTTCGATAGCATCTGGTTCATAATTAGGATCAATCTAAAATTTATTGAAGCATTTATAAACCGATTATAAAATGTTGTGAAGTTCAAGTACTTGTAACACGCAATATCCACCATTCTTCTTCTTTTTCAGTAATTCCAAAGCTTCTGTGGTGTAACCAGGGGCAATAATTCCATCTGATACTTCTCTTGAGATAAGACGAGCAGTTGCATAATCACAGGGATCAGATAATGCAACAAAATCACCAAATGAGGACATACGATCGGCACCTCGAGCTCTGGCATAAGCTGTAGCTAATGGCGTTAATTGTTCTGCCAAGTCAGACACCATGCAAACTTTAGCCTAAAATTATTTTGATAATATAAGATTTTTTTTATGCGACTAATATAAGTAAGTAAAAAAACTGATCCTCATGATGCGAATAATCAAAAAGGGTAATCTGCCGTTATAAATGGATTATTAATTCTAGTTAGACCTATCAATGAATACAGTTTTTAGCGCTGAAATCCAACTAATTTATACAATTTTGTAGAGAACTAAATTTTATACACAAAAATTCAACAGCGTATATTGTTAAAATTATATCAAACCACGTACATAACATAAGGTAGTAATAGCGACATCTATCCATATGTATTGTGTAAGTTGTTAACCAAGCTATATAGTCGAAGCACATGTATATTATTATTAACCGTTGTTACTTAATAAAGTTATATTTATAATAGTGTTCATTTATATCGTACATACCGAAGCTTCATATTTTCAAAATATATCTTAAAAATTTAGGCGTAGGAGACGCTCAAAGTTCCACGTGAGGAAAAGTGCCACTTTTCCGTACGAAGACGGGTACAAAAAAGCACGTCCGTTTCGGAAAAGAACTTTTCCCACGTATTTCATAAAATATTGCTCTATTATGTTTGAATAATAGTCCAGTCATTACGTCGCGCAAAATAGGTTTTTTGCGTTAATAACTTCGAAATGCGATTGTTTTTGCTTTATTTTTGCAACAGAAAAGAGCTCCTAAGTTTTCGGCATTAGGCTTGAATCACAGTCAAGAATTGGCTGTTTCCCATCAGTATTCACACAGCATTTTTCAAAGTAAATTCCCTGAATTTTCTAGTGTCAAACGTTCGACCATTCATTCCATTCAGATTGTTTGAACCACACGCATCGCGAAATTGTTCGCGAAAACTGGGGGGGGGGCTGTAGAAACAACGCCCCCTTCAATCGCAAATTTTTTATAAAATTAGTGTCAATAATCGCTTGAGTTTCTATTCCCGTCGTTTGAGCTTCAGAGATTCTTAATAAAAATTCAATTGTTTAGAACCATATTGAGAGGTGTAGAATACTAACCCCCTTCCCCATCCTGAATTTCATATTATAATTAATACTAATCATTCGAGAATCGTTTGAGCTTCAATTTCCATCATTTGAACCTCAGATGTAAAAATGTTAGAGCGTTTAAATGATTGTGAAATTGTAAATTTTACCAACATCGCTTCGAGCAAGTAGCGCGTAGAATTTTATTGTTGTTGATAATAATCATTAATAAAATATTACATAACGAGAGGCAAAAGCCAGCCATTTAATCTCGTGTGCGAAGGGGAATCTCGTGTGCGAAGGGGAATCACGTTGCAGCGGGGGAAGTGTTAGCTTCTCTGCCAAATTAAAAGTGAGAAAAAAACGCAACTTGGGACTGAACAAGGTCATTACAAACCGCAAAAGTCGTCATAAAACGAAAATTTCCGACATAGGATTGCATAAAATAGTTTTTTTAATATTATTTTTAGCACTAATAGTCCAGTCAAATTAGACGAAAAAAGGGGTTCAGCTCGGAAAAATTCCCACCTAGCTGAATTTTGGTACACATCTTTATGACATCGTTGTAAACAATATGTAAAAAGTCGACTTCGATATCATGTACGCGTTAAAGTTTATTCGAGGTCAAAGGTCACGAAATTAGCCTTTTTTTTAATATCTCGTTTTTTATTAGTCGTACAATAAAAAGTTTTAGATACAATTTGTAGAGGAGGTAATTATCTACAAAAATGGTCTTATGACATTTTCACGTTAAGTTGATAGTTTTTGCGTTATAAGGCCAACAAAATGGACACTTTTAATGAAATATGATTTTTCAAATTTTGATCGGAAATTTTGTGAACGATATTAATTTGCAAATGCTGCCGTTATTTGTCGTTTTTCGTCCACCATCGTCATATACTAAATCAAAGACTGTCGAAAGCCGCATCCGACTCTTCCATAAGTTTTACTAAATTATCGACGGTTCTCGCGCCGGAGGCGAATTAAGGCGAAAATTGTGCAAAAACTTTCAACGTCTCTGGAGCTCTTATTTACGAACCGATTCTTAATTTTTAAGATGCAACGGAAGCCCATCGCGAAGGTCTACCAGAGCCCTTATATAAGCTTCCTTCGTATTTTCAACACCAAAGGCGCGAAATCGAATTTAAATTTCAAAAATGTTTTCAGAAGGGGGTAGCCTTGGAAGATTTTCAAAAAAAAATTACTTTCGAAAAATTGGAAATTGGCGCCGGAAACTTTTTATTGTACAACCAGTATAAAGCATTTGCAAATTAATATCGTTCACAAAATTTCCGATCAAAATTTGAAAAATCATATTTCATTAAAAGTGTACATTTTGTTGGCTTTATAACGCAAAAACTATCAACTTAACGTGAAAATGTCATAAGACCATATTTGTAGATAATTACCTCCTCTACAAATTGTATGTAAAACTTTTTATTGTACGACTAATAAAAAACGAGATATTAAAAAAAGGCCAATTTCGTGACCTTTGACCTCGAATAACCTTTAACGCGTACATGATATCGAGGTCGACTTTTTACATATTGTTTACAACGATGTCATAAAGATGTGTACCAAAATTCAGCTAGGTGGGAATTTTTCCGAGCTGAAAACCTAATTTGACTGGACTATAACTTGAGTTATTCGAGAACAGTTTTTGGTCGCGAATTTTAAAATTTTCGAATAAAATTGGTGTTAATCGATCGAGAATCGTTCGAGCTTCTATTCACATCGTTTGAACCCCAAAGGTAAAGAAAATTAATATGAATATTTTCGCTAAATCCCGTGAATGATCTTCTTCAATTTCAAGTATTTTCAGGTTTTTCAAAAAAAAATATAACTTTATTTTCAGTAATTTCGAATTTCAAGCAAAAATGGTTCATAAGCTAAAGCATTTAATATAATTATAGTATCTTGCGTATGGCAACATCAAACCACTGCTGTATACTAGCAAAACTATTTTAATTACAATCTTCTTCGGCAAATTTACCGCTGTTCCGTTCCGAGCCTGATATCGAAACATTAGGTGCTCTTATTTGATGCCAAACCAAAGAGTTTGGAAGCAAAAAATCGCATTTCAGAGTTATCTCCGTACAAAAGTACCTAATTATAATGACTACATACCTATTCTTAAAAAAAGTTTTACTGTGGTTTTTATCATTCGATATAATAAACCACAATGCTGATTCAGTTATTTAAATTTAATTGAATTCCATATCAAGCAATCAGTTTTGCAGGAAATAAAATTTTTGACAAAATTTATTCGTGGCAAAAATTTCATTTATTAACAATAGTCACATTTTTTTTACGATAATGTCACAATTATGTACGTATCAATTTTTACGAAAAATAAATTTTCAGACCCAACAAAAGTTTTTCCATACTTTGGAAAAACTGTACCAAGAATTTTTTGAAAATGTTTGTACCTATACAAAAGTACGATATTGATTGTGTGACCTATTGGACGCTTCCCACGCCTAAACTATTGAAGATAATCATAATATTATGTTGCTTCAGACTTATAAATTGTGAAAATGTAATTCTCTACAAAATTGTAATCGCAATGTTTTAGAACTCGAGTGATTTTTGTAGTATTTGAACAAAAAGTCGCGGAGTATTTTTTAAATTGCTTTTTTTTTACATTGTCCGATCCGAATTCTTATAACTTTTTTAATTTCATTTGAAATTTTTTTTGTACTGCAGAATGGTTTAGGTTTAATCGAATCTAAAATTAGTTGCATTGTAATACCCTATAATTTGATTAATTAAATCAGATTTTCATAATTGTTTCAGCTTATTGATCAAAATTGATTTTGTAAATTTGATCAATATCTAAATATATAAAACAGCTTGTCTGCGTGTTTGTTTACGTGTTTGTTTGTTCGCTATACGTTCCTAGACCCTTTGACCGATCTCAACCAAATTTTGCACAGTTATTCTGTAGGTCAACGCGCAATTATTCGTGCATAAATGGAGAAGAAATTCCCGCGGGGAGCAAAGTTATTCGCGTTTTTCGATTTTTTATTGATACACTGTATACTGGGTACTTCTCGGATCTATTCTGGGTCTAGATGGCTAAGGGCGGCGAATGCCGCCCGTGCTAGCTAGTTATTTATAAAATCTTCAAGTATCTATTGCACATGGTGATAAAGAATATTCTTTTTTTTTGTATTTTGTAATGTTAAGCTGAACTAAAAATAACATAAAAATGAATACCGTAATCAATAGTTATTATAAATCAAAATAACATATAGAAATGTGACCTTTCTTATCAATGTTGTAAACTTTGTTTACGTCAAAATTATATTTGATTGTTTTAATTATTTTAATTATTCATAAATAGGTATTATCTACCAGAAAAAAGAATGAAAATTTTGATATTATTAAAATTAGTAATAAAAAAATATTGTTGCCAAGTTAAATGGTATCAATAACAAAATAAAAAAAAATAAAACATGATATTTCAATAAATTTTTTACCTGATCTGCTGACAAGGGAGTACCGACTGCAGCTCCCGCAGGCGATACATGTTTAAAACTGGTAGCAGCGGGCAAATTTAAAGCCGTTTTTAATTCTTTAACAAGTTGATAGCCATTTAATGCATCACACAAGTTTATAAATCCAGGTGAACCATTTACAACGGTAAGTGGTAATTTTGAGAGGGTGGTATACAATTGTGCGGGTTTTTGATGAGGATTCATGCCATATCTTAATGTCAATTGTGCAACTCCACCTGAATACTGTTTACGAAAATAGTCTGATATGGCAACATCATAATCGGCTGTATGTGTAAAAGCTTTAAGTGCCAAAGTTTGTCTATAAAGAACACGTGCATTAAAAAATATAGCATAATAATGATTTAAAACCAATACCTGGTTTCTAAAGAAGTGTCTTTTACAGCAGATGTTTTAATTTCTTCAATTACTTTTTGGTAATCTAATGGATCGCATACAATTGTCACACGTTGATGATTTTTGGCAGCAGCTCTAAGTAAAGTGACACCTCCAATATCAATATTTTCAACAGCATCTTCGATTGTTACTCCTGGTTTAGAAATAGTGTCGACAAATGGATACAGATTGCATACAACTATTCTTATTAAATCAATATTTTGTTGTTTTAAATCTGCTTGATCAGAAGGAGTTAATCTAAAATTAAAATAAAAAGTCCAGTAGGTGTATAAATAGCAACAAATGAAATTACCTTGCCAAAATTCCACCATGTACTGCTGGATGTAAAGTTTTTACTCTACCTCCAAGTATTTCAGGAGCCCCAGAAATATCTGACACATCCTTAACAGCGAGACCGGAATCTCTTAATGCTTTAGCAGTACCTCCACTTGCTACCAATGTAAAACCGAGATCCTTAAGATTGGTGGCCAAAGGAATCAAGCCGGTTTTATTTGATACAGATAAGAGCGCTACAAAATAAAAACGTGAATCAAACTTTTAACAGACAAAGTAATTTTAAAATTATACCTATGCTTCCAGAAGATGCCATATTGAACGATCTGTAAAAGAGTAAGAAAGGTTTCAACACTGCGTACTTATTTAAACAATATAATTCTTGTAATCTAAGGTCATAGATACAATTATTAGGTAATTGATAATGATAAACAAGTGCTATCAAAAATTTATTATTTTAATTTTCACGAGACATAGAGGGAATCATCGTTCATCAACGGCTAAATATATAGGTAATGATATGATACAAAAAAAATGTGAATATTATGAGAAATTCAAACTAAAATTTTCCATGCAGGGTTTGAAATAGTTTTATCTCCAAGGCGTCTAATTATTGTCGGTACAATTAAATTTATTTTTTCCATCAACTATAAAATAAATTATTTATAGCTGGTATTGAACCACGAATTGCACATCATTTCTAATATACCTATGTACGTATTTTTATTTTACAATAAAAGAAATTGTAATATTAGTAATAAGTTAATAAGAAGTAGGAAAAGTTGAAGTGACGCATTAACAAGAGATAACAAAAGGTTAAACTGTTTGATTAAATGAATATGTAACCCAATAAAAAAGTTATAAGACAACAAGATTACTAAGAAAATAAGTCAGTTCGTAACCACGCCACGGCTGACAACAACCTTAAGGGTTGAAAATGTAAAATTAATGCAATGTAAAAAAATTCAAAAACGCACTGTTTTATGATATACCTTATATACTGTTCTGGTTGGGCAGTATTTCAATTAAATTTGTACTATATTAAAATTTGTATTTCTGGTAAACCACAGATTTTGATTAATGTAGTATACCAAAATCCAATTTTTATTTTATTTTTATTTATTTATAACTTTTTACATTCGTGTTGATATTGAATATCGGATCCCAATCTGGGATTTACAAATCCATTTAATGGGGAAGATGTTAGCTCCCTTATAATATAAATCGATTTGAGCGTGTTTCTTTCATTCCTGTGTTATTGTATGGACAGTTTTGCATGAATCGCAGCGTCTATGATAATTTTCCTCCAAATCTGCCCGTCTTGAACCTTTAATACTCATCACTCCTAGGTCACTCATCATCTTGTCCCACCATCTCACCTTTGGTCTTCTCCGAGTTCCGAGTTTGTTGGGTTTTCATGTTGTTATTTTTCTTGCAATATTGTTGTCATTTCTTCTCATAATGTCCCCCATAAGACTACTTATCTGATTATTTGCGACTTGATGTATTTCACTATATCTTCGCCTTGTACCTCATTCTCTATTTCGTAGTTCATTAGTGATCTACATTCGCGGTTATTATCCTTTTTGAACCTAGAATTGTGCGAAACACTTTTCTCTCGAATACTCAGAGACGTTTAGCCTCCGCCTGAGAGAAGCACATAAGTTTCGCTGAAAGTTCTGTAGACTTTCATCTTGGTTTCTCTATTCAGTTTCTTATCTTTCAGTAGTGTTGTTCGCGTAGTATGCTCTATTACCAGATTGCACTCTTCTTCTTATTGCTTCTCGTCTGCTACAGCTTTTGTCTATGTGCGTTTCTAAATAATCGAAACCATCTTCCTCTTCAAAGCTGTATTTGCATATTTTATTGTCATTCTAGATACTCGAGGTATTCCTATCGCACTTCATATATTTTGTCTTTTTTCATTTACCACTAATCCCATATCTCTTATTTTTTCTCCATTTATTCCATTCTCTTACGGGTTTTCGCCACAACAAGGATGTTATCTGCGTATGCGATGATCTGTCCCTCTTTTGTAACGATCGATCCCCCCCCCCCCCGCCACCATGTCCCTGGTTATGCTTTCTATAACTATGTTAAAGTGCATCGCCGACAGTGCATCGCCGATTTCCGTGGGGGGCACTCCACCACCCAACAGATACTGCGAGTGACAGAAGAGATTACCGGTGCGTGGAACCGTAAGAACGTCGTAGGGGCGATCTTCTTAGACGTCGCGAAAGCGTTCGACAAGGTGTGGCACAACGGTCTAATTTTCAAAATGCTACAGGCAGGCGTCCAACCGGGTCTTGTAAAACTGGTAGCATCCTACCTGAAAAACAGACGGATCAGGACAATCATCGACGGCACAAGATCCAAGAAAGAGTAGCCGAGGCTGGAATGCCCCAAGGCTCCCTACTTTCTCCGACGCTATTTAGCATCTATGTCAGTGACATCCCGAGAACTGCAAGAACGAAGATCGCGCTATATGCAGACGACACCGCGATCCTTGCCCCCTCCCTTAATCCGGTCATGGCAATCAAATACCTGCAGGAATCGATGGACGCCTTGGAAACATGGTTCCGCACTTGGCGTATCGAGGTAAACTCGGACAAAAGTGAGGCAATCATGTTTACCTGGCGTCGACCGAGACTGGACAAGAGAGTTCAAATATTCGATGAAGAGATACCATGGACCAGCTCCGTCAAATACCTTGGTGTGACCCTCGATAGTCGATTAACTTGGGTGAAACACATCGACCAACGAGTGACTCTAGCAAGGGGTCTAATGTCTTCATTGGCCCCCCTGATAGGTGGCAAAGGGGCGATGTCGAAAGATCTCAAGGTAAGAGTCTACAAGGCGATCATCCTCCCTACCCTTACGTTCGCCGCCCCCGCGTGGGCCTTCGCGAGTGAACGTCAGTTAGAGAGGCTACAAACAATTCAGAACACCTGCCTACGCAGGGCACTGGACGCGCCATGGTTTGTCACCAACCGTCAAATCCATCAGGACACAAAGACGGAACATGATATACAAACTAACAGAAAAACTGTACGACCGGAGTCACGACAGCGAAAACCCTCTAGTAAACCAACTAAGGAAATACGAAATCGTCGATTTCCACATGTTTAAGAGACCGAAAAGCATCTTGGCTCCAAAAAATACAGGATAAACTGGTAGCAAACAATTTCATGCGATAATTATTAGGATAACCACCTTTCTTTCAGCTTCTGGGACAGGTGCATACGTCCCCTCGAGGATACTAAGGGTAGGTGTTTTCACCCTGAATTTCTGGGAGCAAGTGCTTTCGCTCAACCCCCCTCGCGACCTTCGATAACAGCGGCATTTTTATTTTGTGAGCCCACACTTCGCATCAAGCATGGATCATGGACAACCGGGCCTCACCCGGCGGTCTGAGGATTTTTATTCTTTCTTTCATTTATTCTATTAATATCATGCCTCTCGGGGCATAATGCGACTGGCTTCTACGCCTTTTCAGGGTTTTAACCCATATTACATCTTCAACGAGAGTTTTTATTCAAATTTTTTTTGAGCGTTGGAGGAGACAAAGCTGGGCTCCGCCCAGCACGTGCTCCGCTTCGCGAACCATGCTTGCTTGCTTGCATCGCCGACAGTGCATCCTCTTGTCTGTCGCGAAAGACAAAAAATGCCGCAGCGCCCAAGATATCAGCCAAGAATAACATTTTGTTTCATCTTCATCTGTTCTGACGAATGATTCGTTCGGAGGACGGTCATGGTCTGAACGTTAGCGCGATCAACTGCTAACGCAAGGCGCCCCGGTTCGACTCCGGGTATTGTCTACAAACTTTCTTGACCGTCTTCCGTGTTTCGGAGGGCACATTAAGCAGGAGGTTTCTCTGTGTTAATGATTTGCCATTATAAAAATAAAAAACAGAGAAAGGCAAGCCTAGCAAGCTACCCGAGATGTAAAAACCAAACTGCTCACAGAACCAACAGTGTCTCGGACAGGAACAGTATAGTTGAGAAGTACAGGACGTAGTCCTAGAGTAATAAGAAGAAATTAGTTCGAGAGCGATAGCCATTATTCGCGAGGACATTTTTAGCAAAGTGTATACTTCTGCTGTATCTGTAAACTGTATCGGATAGGTACAGATGATTTTGACGATACGTCATTGATCGCTGAATCCGTAAATTTCTGTAAAGGCAAACGTCCCTATGAGTCGTACAAAGTGGAGTGTTACTATTCACATCGCCAATACTTCTGGGTGTCAGAGTGAAACTTTGTCTCTAAGGAGCTTGTTAGAAAGTTTTCGTTATTTTGAAGTCAGAAGGTAAGTGTAATTGATCAACGATATTTTCAATATGGTATTGATACTGTTTCATTAACTTGGTCTATCACAATTTCATTTTGGAGATCTAAGAAGGCAAAAAACAATGAAGCCTTCGTTTGAGGTCTTAGTCTTACATTAGTACGATATCCTGCAATGTTTTAGGGGTATTTCAGTCAAGTTTCAAATTTACGATATATTTTTCTAAGACAAAATCGAAAAGTTTTGGGCCCGTACAGGGCTCCCACTACAAATTTTAACAATTTTAGTTACGAATTTAGGAATTTTTATGCTAAAATTTTAGGAATGTTAGGAATTTTTATGCTAAAATTTTAGGAATTTCGAAGTCTTCAAATAGCTTTCGAAGACTTTGAAAATCCTTTGAAAAGACTTTCAGAGTTTTAAAAATCTTTCGGGAGGCTTTCCAAGTCTTGAATATGATGTTACACAGTAAACCAAATAACGTTTTAATTCGTCTCTTATTATTATTAATCAAAAATGGTAATTCACAAAAATTTTTCCTATCAAAAAAGTTTATCCCAAGTACTTATCCCATATAATGTTTTATTAAAATTTAAAAACTGTAAGCTCGCACATATGCATTCAACCTGATGTATGTTCTTCATAAAAGTTCATAATGTTATCAATTTATTTCTCTTACGTGAGTTGTTGCAGGCGTCCGTAATCTGGTTTTGAACGTCCTTCCTGGAATCTCGGATCATCTATCGATTCAGTGCCGTTTTCCTTTCAATCTGTGTATCCAATGATTTAACATCCCTTCTTTGGCTCCAAATTTTATTTCTTTATTTCACCAAAATTTTGTGAAATTCGCTGCTTGTGTCAATTACATATAACCTCGACCTATTAGTCTCGAGATCCCGCGTTCAATAGCATGGTTTCAATAGCGGTTGATTCAAACTCGACCTATGTATATCGACTATCGTTCAACGCTCAATCCCCGCCAAAATCCTTCCTGATTCTACCTGGATGTGGTATCCACTCGAAATTTGATGCGCGTACGATTTACCATCTCCCAAATTTTTATTATTATGAACTGTACTTTTCCACTCGCGCACCTTTTATAAAATTTATCTTCATTTATAATTTAAATTCGCGTACATTAATTTTACAATTTTATTTTACATTTGTATTACTGTCGAAAAAGGAATAATTTTACCTCTCATAAATCGACCAGTAATAATGATTTTCAAAAGGTGAAATTGGAATTGACTTTTTATTTTTTTTTGAAAATGGACTACTGGAGACGCTCGTGTGGTGTATCTAAGCTGGAGCACATAAGAAACGTGGAAATACGGCAGAGAATGAGGGTAAATGGAATAATAATGGACACCATAGATAAGAAGCGACTGATGTGGTACGGTCACCTCGAAAGAATGGAGGACTACATATGGCCAAAGAGAATATGGGAATGGGTACCTGCGGCAAGAAGAAAAAGAGGAAGGCCAAAACTAACATGGCAAAAAGATGTCCAAAAAGCAATGAACTCCCGAGGACCAACAGAGGGCGACTGGGAGAACCGCAAGGCTTGGCGTGAGGGATGCGAAATACGATTAAATTTTTAAAAATTGTAAATATTCGCTAAATATATAATATATATACAGTGGCTCCATAAATTATTCGTACACCATAGAACACGTTCACAATCTTACTAAATTTCGTAGTAATAATACCTCAATTATTTAAAAAAAATGTATTAAGCTAAATAATAATCTTACAATTCATATTGACAAAAAATTAATTAAAAAAATATTCATGATAAACTGTAAAACTAAGAAAAACAAAATAATAACACAAATTCATGTCAATCAATTATTGGGTACGGTCCCCTAAGTCTGGTAACTCCAAATAAATTGAAAATTTCCTATTGCAAAGAGGAAGGTTTATATAGTTTACTGATATAATTTAAACTTGAGAATGTATTATCAAAATTTTGAGTAAATTGAATTTGAAGTTTGCAAATTTACATGTAAAATTAACGAGATTCCCGCGCGTCGCTCATTCTGTGGACGGTACGTGCAATATGAATGACCCTAACACTTAGAGTATTTCGCACCGGCAGATGCAGCTCGTCTCTCGTACATGTAACATCGATTATTTTTGTTTTTACGTGATTTTTTGGGGGTTTCAGATCCCGGTTTCCTTCATCCCGGTGTTCTTGATGCGTGGCGCCTTCTCGTATGTTTAGCTCTGCCGCGGAGCGGCGTACGCGATTGAAAAACCGCCCGGAGCCCCGGAGGGGCGTAGGGTAGGTTTTTTGATGCGCCCAATTCTGGCCGTGCCAGATCCACCCAAAAAAGTAATTTGCACCATCAAAACCGGCCGCGGGGCTTTAGCCCCGCAATGCCTAGGTTTTCCCCATAGTTTTTTATGTTTATTTAGAGACCTTATTCTTAAAATATTTGTGGTTCTGAAAAGAACAGTTTTTTTATTCAGTTTGGCGACCGTGCTAGCGATGTTATAAGCACGGCAGTAGACTGGTAAATGCGATCCGCATCGAGCGACCGTAACATATATTTATAACCTCGGCTATGGGCGTGGCTTCGACATGCATTTTACATGCAAAATTATGCTATTTTAAAATTGATTTTCTCGAAATTTTATGTATAATATCATCTCGAGTGAAATTTTTACAGTATACTCTATAAACCTTCCTCTTTGCTATAGGAAATTTTCAAATTATTTGGGGTGACCACCCTTAGGGGACCGTCCCCAATTATTCGTACACCTTAAAGAAAAGTTCATTTTCTTTTTTTTACTTAATAATTAATATTTTGTGGGGTATGCTTTTGCATTTATTACGGTTTGTAACCGCCTTAGAATAGATTTGACTAACTTTTGAGTAGTTGATTCGGCAATTTTCTTCCATTTTTCCAATAATACCGTTATTAATACTTCTTTGCTGGAAATTGGCCTTTGTCGTATTTTCCTTTCGAATTCCTGCCACAAATTCTTAATAAGGTTAAGGTCAGATGATTCGGGAGGTGTGGGAAGCTGTTTTGGGACAGTATATAACAGCCATTCTTTTATGATATAGCAATGTATTTGGGATCGTTATCCTGTTGGAAGTAATATTCATCTTGGAAACCCAAATTAACGACACTAGTTTGTAAATTATTTTGTAATATGTTGAAATATTGAAATTTGTCCATTATATTATCTATAAATTGTAGTTTTCGAACCCTATTTGCAGCCATGGACCTCCAAATTAGTACATTACCCCCTTAGTGTTTTATAGTTCCACATAGATTTTCTTTGCTTAGCTCTTTATTTGGTTTCATCCACACTATTTTCCTTCTATCTGAACTGAGAAGGTTATATTTACTTTCATCGCTGAATATTAAGTACCTTTTTCCAGAAAAATGTACCTTTATTAATATATTTTTGTAAATTCAAGTCTTTTAAGTTTTCTTATTTTAGATACTGTCACATTTATACATGTATACTTGTCACAGTTTACTTGTTAAGTTTACTTGTTAAGTTTAAGTTTATTTTAAAGGATTTTTTTAAGGATTTTTTGAATCAAGTCAATTGAAATTTTTATTTTTTTTGAAACGACTTGGGACAGCCGTTTTTAGAGGGGGGAGTTATGTCACATTTATAATAAAATAAAAATATGAATACACGACTCGCCTAAGCAATTATAGCAATTATGACATTACGAATAAAAGGCAATACACCGGATGTGTTTAGTAATGAAAAATAGTTGATGGAAAAGTTTCCAAGTTTTCTGAGGTAATTGAACGTATGGAGAACGGTTTGATAGGCAGTTAGAAATGTAACGACAGTCAGTTGTGGATTGAAGTTAGGAGAGTCAAGTATGGAACTTGAAAGTGTAAAGATGATAATTATAAAAATGTAGTGACAATGTGTGAGAAGGTTTCAACCCCCAATTGATAATGATGGCTGGAGGAATGATTCACCCCAAATAATCATGTAAGAATTAATTTTAAGTTAGTTTAAGATGTATGTAAATATTCGTTGTTAGTTGTTTAATAAATATGTTAAATTTTCGGAACCGTTTTAATGCAAAAAGGTATAAATGATCCCCGTCACAAAGACTTGTGACAATACAAATGGTTCTTATGAGCAGCAAGGCCATTATAGCCATTTTCTTGTAAAACTTTGCGAAAAGTTTTGGTACAAACTGATTTATTAATAATTGTTGTAGAACCCTCAGATGCCAATTTCGGCACACTTGTTTTCGGATTACATTTAATTTGTCGCACAATGAAGTTTTAGTTTTTGGTTGAAGAATACACTTTCTTCCTCGACCGCCCTTATTTACAAGATTACCTTAATGTTTATACTTTTTTTTATTGATTGTACTGTTGAATGTGTTCTACCAACAATATTTACAGTTTCTCTTAAAGATTTGTCTTGACACACTAATTTAAGGAGCTATTTTCGTTCCTCAGTTGTAGTTTTGCGTGGCTTACGGCCCATTGTCACTTAACATAAAAAACTTACTGTTAATGTACTTCATTTTGGTTTGATTCAATGCTACATAAGTTGCAAATCATAAAAATGCAAAATTGCATAATTTTATATCATCAACTTCTAGTTACTAATAAATGTACATTTTGCTTGGTGTACGAATAATTGATTGACGCAAGTTAGCGTTACTACTTTGTTTTTCTTGGTTTTACAATTACAAATAATATTTTTTTAGTTTTTTTTCTCGCTGTTATCAATTTTAATGTATCATTGACTATTATAAAAATGAAATAAAAAATAATTAACGAGTCACCATTACAAAATTCTAAGTTCTATAAAAAATTCTAAGGTGTACGAATAATTTATGGAGCCACTGTATATACCTATAAACTGAAATTTTTAATTTATTGAAATACAGTTTAACATATTTTTAAATTTTCAAAAAATATTTAATTTTGTTTAAAAATTGTTTATCTTTAATATTTTGCTCATTTTAAAGCTTAAACAAAGTATACACATTGTAATTTTTATTTCATAAAATAAATTATCAACACCGAGCCACTTCACGGTGGCTCTCACGGTACGCAGTTCCTGGATAGAACCCATGGTGATAGAACCGCATTTATAGCGGTAAGTACGCGGGCGCCTGATAACCTACTACTGCTACTACCTACACCCGTCGAGCGTTAACCTCTATAATATATCTGATTTCATTCAGTGCAATTATTAATACCGCGGTATGTTATGAAAAAAGTAATTTGTCTGAAAAAAGTAAAGTCGATTAAACTTGTTATTACATATTAATTATTAAATAATGAATAAAATTAATAATATTTTAAGCAAGCCTTTTTGCTCATGTTCGGTGGAGGAAAAAATAGAAATTAAAAAATTGGGTAGACCTTTGCCTGATTTAATAATTTCGAAAACCAGCACAATATTTGCCAATAGTTCAAATCCCAAAATAAGAACAAGAAAATTTAATCGTTGTATTTATTTAAAAAACGAGTGGATTTGCGGGTGTGACGAGAAACATTCATTTTTTTGTTTTCCATGTGTGTTGTTTGGAGGGGAAGCTATGTGGACAAAAACCGGTGTTACCGATTTAGTGCATATTTGGGGGAAAATGAAAACGCACGAGAAATCAAAAGTGCATATGAACAATATTTTTAACTTATCGTTGGTCGGCAAAACAAATATATTAACGCAATTAAATTCTGCGTACAGACAAACAATAGAGGTGCATAATCAGCAAGTTGATAAAAATAGATATATATTAAATATAATAATTAACTGTATACGATTTTGTGGTGCATTAGAACTTGCGCTAAGGGGTCATATTGAAAACGATGAATCTGAAAATAAAGGAATATTTCGAGATTTGATAGATTTTAGTTCCCAGTTAGATAAGGATTTAAAAGATCATTTTATCAATTCGTCAGTGTTTAAAGGGACCTCTAAAACAACACAGAATGAGTTATTACAATGCATGCTTGAAGTTTATCATGAAGAAGTGTCGAAGGAAATAAAGAAAGCAGATTATGTTGCGGTTATTGCAGATGAAACCACAGATATATCTAATGAATTTCAGCTGGTTCTTATTTTGCGTTACATTGTTGGTGGTAAGCCAGTAGAAAGATTTTGGAATTTTATAAATCCTATCGGTCACGATGCTGTTTCTATCTCAGATTGTATTTTTAAAGAAATCAACCCTTTAATTGGTGATACACCAAACAAGCTAATCGCACAAAGTTATGAAGGAGCATCAGTCATGAGCGGAGGTTCAAATGGGGTTCAAAAAATATTGAAAGAAAAATATCCTTTAGCTAACTATGTTCACTGTTACGCTCATCAAATTAACCTGATCATGAGCAGTGCAGCGTCAGTAAATCGGTCAGTTAAAATATTTTTTGCACACTTATCCGGAATTTGTTCGTTTTTTTCTACTTCCTCACAAAGAACGAGAGTATTGGACGAAATTGTGCAGAGACGATTACCACGGGCGTCACAAACTAAATGGAACTTTCATTCACGAGGAGTTAACACCGTTTATGAATACAGAACATCATTGATACAGGCCATGGAAACTTTAGAGAACAGCGAAAATGTTAAGTTAAATTCTACAATTGAACAAGCCGGTGCTTACAAACTTAGATTAAAGAACAAAGACTTTGTATTTTGGTTAACAGTTTTTCATAAAATAATGCCCCATGTTGATATAATTTTTCAGCAACTACAAAAGAAAAACACCGACCCAGTTAAGGTTCGAACTGATTTACAGAATTTTGAAAAGGAAATAAAGAAAGTACGCGATCAAATGGATAAAATTATAGCAAACGTTGATTTGGAAATTTCAGAAGACGTAACACTTTCCCGTAGAAGAGATGCTGGTTTGAATAAGAAAAGAGAAGCTATGGAAATTTGTGATTCGGTTATGCAGCAAATAAGAACAAGATTTACATTTACTGGACATCTAGTAGCTACAAATTTATTTGCGGTGGACAATTTTAACGAATATCGTGACAAATTTCCTGATAAGTATATTTGCGAAGTAGTTAAGGCTTATCCTTTTGTGGAAAAAAGTAGATTGAAAACTGAACTGCAGGTACTTTATGAAAGAGAAGAATTGCAAAATTTTTCTGGAGTTCTTTCTCTGTTATCTTTAATTTCACAGGACGATATGCGCGACACGTTTCAAGAATCGCTAAATCTTTTAAAAGTGTTAGTGACAATACCCATGTCTACATCCGAAGCAGAACGATGTTTCTCAATGTTACAAAGAATTAAGACTTTTTTAAGAAATTCAATGAAGGAAGAAAGACTTGGTGCGTTAGGAATGCTATCAGCTGAAAAGGCTTTTCTAAATAACATTGCAAATTTTAATACACAAGTAATTGACCTATTTGCAAATAGAAAAGAACGGAGAATGGATTTTATATATCGTGTAATTTAATTAGTGCTTTTCCTTATTTTTAAATATTAGAATAGATGTTATATTAAAATGTAATAAATATTTTATCTTGAAGTGTGTTCTTTTTAACTTGATGCATTTGCGGGACTTAAACTGCCATTTAAGTCCCTTTTCTCGAAGACCAAAGTTCGACCGTATGTCACTTGATTATTAAAAAACGTCAAACTGATATTTATTTTGAGAGGGTTATGTTGGAATTACAGCATGAAATAATTATTTTAATTTTATTTTTTTAGTTTAAACACCCTCCTAACAATATAAACTAATTATAAGGAGAGTGTTTCTCTTGTTACAAGAGGAGAGGCACAGGAAAACCCTGGCGAAAGAAATTCACAGTAAATTATACTGCGACTGGAGTCGAACCAAGTGCTCAGCATTAGCATCAGTCAGCACACTTAACCGCTTAAGCTATGCCCGGCTCTTATTAATTATAAATTGCAATTGAAGTCCAGAAAATGCATAAAATAATGTATACACTATTATACAGTTCCTTATATGGATTCGGAAAAATCTCTTTTAGTTGGAATTGAATTTATGAACCCATCAAAAGAAAAAATTCTGGCACCACCACTGTACAACCCCACGAGCCGCCTCTGATTATAATCGTTAATTATTATTATTCATATTTTATTCCGAGTATTTATTTTAGTATTTAAAACTGCGAAGCAGTTTTAAACGCAGGGCACGCTGTTCTATGTGGTAAAACATTAGAAGCGAAGCAGAACAAGATTAATATTGTAGCATTGTGCATCCAATCTTCTGCAATAAATGCTGATCCCCATAAAATTTATGGAGTTTTGGATGTTGAAGATAGGAAAGTGACAATAGAGTCCATGGTTTGCTCATGCAAAGCAGACAACAGTGGAAGGTGCAAACATATTTCAGCTGTTCTACTCAAGTGTAATAGCATTCCAAAAATTGTGTTCCAAATTTATGTAGTTTTTCGCTTTATCAAAAATGGAGGTGATTTCATCTACCGATGTAAAAAGTGTATTTACTGTCTAATTACTTGTCTCATGTAAAATAATCATCTTCTGTAAAATGCAGTGAACACACTTTCATAAACTTTGTTACAGTTTTTCCTATTTTTAAATTTTTAATCCACATTTTCCGAACATCTACCAATTCATGAATTCCCATTTTTTTACCATGAGGGTTTTGTGTTTTTCATCTGTGGGGAGAATAAATGAATACTTAACTCCGAATTTTTCTTTGTCCAAGATGAACATTAAAGCACTGAACAATACTAATTAGCGCTCATATCGAGTTATATTAAAAAATTTTGTTTATCGCCGAAAACTTTCAAAATCGCCACCTCAACATAAGCAAAACAAACGTTACTACTCATTTAACTTAGTTCGTCAAAATTTCCGCTATGTCGATGGCCCTCAACAGATTATTCATTAAATTTTTGGGTTTTGAATTTTTTAACAAAATTGTTGGATATTGGAAACCCAGAAAATTTGATTTCTATACTATTTCTCTATATCATTTTACACTTAACTACAGAGTTTGGTCTATTCGTGATCTCTTTTGAGATTAATCATAGAATTATTGGCTCAACTACCCTACATACTAGGTGATTTCTTTCGGTACAAAATTCGAAATAATGCGTTTGGATTTAAACCGAGCTGTTCTTTTGAAAATAGATTAATCCCCACTCTTTGTGAAGTTTGAATTACAAAATTTTCATGATTTGTTGAATTCAATCACGATTCCATCTAACCTATAAATACGTTAAATATAAATATAGCCTATACATAAGTAGAACGATAATTTATTTGGTTCTAATAAAAATGTTAGACAGTGGCTATGTTTACACCGTAAACTGCTTGGTTCGGTCCGATCGGACTAAGAGGGAGGGGATAGTTCGATGCGACAAATTATAGTTCGCAAGTGTTTACACCGTACACTAGAACCGAGGACCAAAATGTGTCATATAACATATAACACATAATAATTGTAATTAACCAACGGTTAATTTATAATCTATTTAATTGAAAGTAAATGACACTTTACACTTTACTTTTATAACCTATAAAAATTAAAAATGGGCGCATTCGGAATTAAAAATACTCGAGTGATGTCGAAAGTAGTCGAACACGTCGAACCATTGGTCGTATTTAGTTCAGTACTCATATTTTAGAGGACTGCACTAAAGCAGGACCAACTTAGTTCTATACGTTTACACCACGCGGACTAAAAATATAGTTCGGAAATATAGTTCGGTACGGCTTTAGTCCGCGTACCAAGTGTACGGTGTAAACCAGGCCAGTTTCTGTACCAGTTCGGAACAACGACCTAAGTCCATTTTTTTCACTTTTTGAGATTTTTATACAGATCGATAAAGCGCAAAAAAACAAATTTTATGATCTATATATCTCAAACAAGGTGGAACTCGCTTTAGCGGCAGTTCTTAGGCTTCTATACAGCTACCTTTCTGGTGTGGAAAGTTGTTATTATCTGGTTATTTTTGATCGCCATATAATGTAACATCACATAATCAGATAATCTGCACCAATTAAATTTTTTGCGATTGGTAATTATCATTTACTATATAAGTAATAACAATCAAACTTTTCCATTCTATTAGAAATTTTACTTCTCTGTAATGTATGGTCCTTTTTTTGAGGTGGACCAATCCTCTCCTTTCTCTTTTATTTATAACTTAACTTCACTAACCACATCAATAAAAAATTATTTTTTCACATCAAAGTAAAACAAGTAGTTTATATAGGGAGACCTCTTCGAAAATATCTTTAACTTAGTAAATTTCTTTCGAACATTTGCGTATTTATAAATTGCATTAGCGAATCGAAGCAACGGATTAGCAGATTATCGCAATACTATATAGACGAAGTATTTACAATATAACAACGTATCAGTTGATCAACGTTATGATTGGCTCTGAAACATGCGGACGGACACGAAGCCAGACCATAAGGCTTCTTTCTATACCTTGTATAGAAGCCTAAAAGAAGCGCACTGGCTACCCAGTTCTTAGACCTCTATACACACAGAGTATTTCCAACACGATTTGAAACGCTCTGTATGATTTTGAATTATGCGGACAGACGGACACGGAGCCAGATCATAAGGCTTCTTGCTATACTTTGTATAGAAGCCTAAAAGTGAAAAAATGGACTTAGGCCGTTGTTCCGAACTGGTACAGGTTTATCCTCTTGCACACTTCTGTTTGAATCCGGATTCGATCAAGATTGAATCGTGATTCAAAGTTTGTACGGGTCAGTCCATCTCAAATCGACACAAAAATAGGTAAAATTGACTCGACCCCGACCAAACTTAACGAAACTTGGTACACACCATCGTAGTAAGAAATAAAAAAACACAAATTTAAGGATTTGTCCAAAAAGGCATTCGTTTCCTTGTTTTGGTTTTTCAAAAAGTTGGTGTGTAGACTTGTATAAAAACGACTGTAACTTCATCCACAGTGGTCTAAATTTAAAAATAAAAAATGTTCTGTAAAGGTAAATGAACATTCTATTCAAATATTCAACCACATTTTATATTTTCAGCCCTTACCTGGATTAATTTTTAATTTTAACCCTATTTCAACCCCTATTTCTAATGGGGTCTTTTTCTTTGGTTAATTTTTTTACAGTTTTTTGGCACAAATGTGCTGAGCATGCGTACCAAATTTTATCATGGGATGAGCATGGGTTCGGTTATTAAAAATTAATTAAGTATAGGAAGATACGGACAAAAATCAGTTTTTTGCTGATATCCCAAAATGAAATTTGGTGCACAGGTTGACTATGTTAGTCTTAATAATATATATTAATTTTTAGGGGGGAAAAGGGACCCCTTTGGGAGGGGGTGCAAAACTCACAATTAAAAAGAAATTGTTTCAGTAACCTAAACTTATAAGTTTATTGAAAAAAAATCAGCCCTCTATATTCATTAGTTCCAAAGTTACACACCCTGATGTTCAAGGGTGTAAACTGAAAAGTATCACATTTAGCTGGCCTTAACATGGAAACGAATTAAATTTCCAAAAAAAAATCAAATGTATTTTTGGTTCAACTGCATTGGCATATTATGATAAACTTTTTATCAAAATTAGGGATGGTGTGGTTAACTTATATTCAGATAATAAATATTTATGATGAAAATCTATACAATTAATTGAAAATCGATTCCGACCTTTATAATAAAATTAAATATAACGGTGGTCGCGCAACTTAGCTATACTTTGAGCTGTTATTGCTACGTGAATACGAATCTGACGAAAAATTTGTATAAATATTTTTTTGTAGATAATTTAATTAGCTTTAATTTTATATTAAACTATTTTGTCATAAAGTTCAAAGAAACTTGAGAAATCGGCGAAAAACTTATTTTTGTCCGTTTCTGCCTATACTTAATTAATTTTTAGTAACGGAACCCATGCTCATCCCATGATAAAATTTGGTACGCAGCTCAGCACATTTGTACAAAAAAAACTGTAAAAAAATTAACCAAAAAAAAAGACCTCTTTAGAAATAGGGGTTGAAATAGGGTTAATATTAGAAAATTAATCCAGTTAGGGGTTGAAAAGATAAAATGTTGTTGAATATTTGAATAGAATGTTCATTTACCTTTACAGAACATTTTTTATTTTTAAATTTAGACCACTGTGGATGAAGTTACAGTCGTTTTCCTAAAAGTCTACATACCAAGTTTTTGACTTTTTGAAGGACTAAAACAAGGAAACGAATGCCTTTTTGGATAAATCCTAAAATTTGTATTTCTTACTAAGATGGTGTGTACCAAGTTTCGTCAAATTTGGTACGGGTCGAGTAAATTCTTCAGTTGATTTGAGATGGAATGACCCGTACCGAAAGAAAGCACCAAAATGGTATCACTCTGAGGATGCACCACTAGCGCCGGCAGTGGTAAAGTTAGATCGTAGATCGCAATAATAATAGTTTATTACAATCGACTACAATATTGCGCTCAAAATTTATAAGTTGTTACCATTGGTTATATTTTGACCAATAATTTACGAGCGCGCAAATGTCAACACGAACTGAAAAAATAAAGCCCGGTAAAATTAGAGCTCCCCGCGTAGATAGCAATGTGAACTGTTCTTAATCTTTTTATCGAATTTATATAATTAAATTAATGAAAAACTTGAAAAGGCGAATATTCCCAAAAATGTTGGGAAACAAACAATAATAATTAATTAATATAGGCTAACCAAAATGCCGGTTAAGATTATAAAAAAAATATACACATAGGTTCATATCATAATAATACTAAACTAATTACTTACAACACCAAGTGAAAACGAAATTAATGTTGTAATAGAATGATATAAATACTAATTATTCCCAAAATAATTAATATTCGGAACTACCAAACACAAATTAAATATGAATTCAACACGTGGTTATTGCAATAAAACTGCGTTCGTACTACAACACACTTGGCGGAATTTTTTCATGACGAATCATCTAAAATATCGTTTCACAAAAAGCTGACACTGCTAAAACATTTGATTTTTTAAATCAAAATTTGATTTTATCATCAGTTATTCGTATCACCTTATCGCTTATTTTACTTATGTAAACCATTCCCCAGTTCCAGCATGTCAATTTTGTATTGATTACCATTATTCATGTAAACGCGGCATTAGCGTAGCACGCCGTGATTACTTCATAAAGGTTATATTACTTACATTATTGGCACTGGTATCGACCAGCGGTTTTCTTGTTAAATTAATATAATTCGACATGAAATATATTTTGGTAACGGGTGGCGTTATTAGCGGTGTTGGAAAAGGAGTTATAGCAAGTTCTTTCGGTGCTATTTTAAAGAGTCGAGGAGTTACTGTTACTGCAATCAAGATAGATCCTTACATTAACTTAGATGCTGGAACGTTTTCACCATATGAACATGGCAAGTATTACATATTATTCCAGGACGACCTTTTATCATATTATGTTAGAACTTCAGGGCTCTATAATGTGGGCCTTTTTGATCTTTGATTATCTCTCGGCTCATCTTTCAAAGTTCATGTAATTAAACTTACATTTTTCTTTTAATTCTAGGTGAAGTATTTGTTTTAAATGATGGAGGAGAAGTAGACCTTGATTTAGGAAACTACGAAAGGTTTTTAAATATTACACTACATCGTGATAACAACATCACAACGGGTAAAATTTACAAAACCGTTATAGATAAAGAAAGACGTGGCGATTATTTAGGAAGAACAGTTCAAGGTTTGTAATCAAGCTTATAGTGTTTTGGATTTTTAATTGTATGTTTTGTTAATTTAGTGGTTCCACATATAACTGACGCAATTCAAGAATGGGTTGAACGTATAGCCCACGTTCCTGTTTCCGAAACAAAGGAGGTACCACAGGTCTGTATAATAGAACTTGGTGGTACCATTGGTGATATCGAGAGCATGCCATTTGTCGAAGCTTTCAGACAATTTCAATTTCGAGTCAAACGAGAAAACTTTTGCGTTGCACATGTATCATTAATTCCACAAGTAAGGAACAATTATATATAAACGATGACATTTAATTTCAATAGTTAAATAACCTGTTACAGCCTAAATCAGCCGGTGAACAAAAAACAAAGCCGACGCAAGCTTCCGTGAGGGAACTGCGCGGATTGGGATTGTCTCCTGATTTTATAGTTTGTCGATCTGAACGACCAATCGGGGAAGGTGTTAAGGAAAAGATATCTAATTTCTGTCACGTTCCACCAGACCAAGTAAGAATTTATTGCTTCCTATGGCAAAATTTAATAAAATTTGACTTTAGGTTATTTGTATACACGACTTGTCATCCATTTATCGTGTACCTGTATTAATGGAGTCTCATGGAATAGTAGAACACTTAATAGAAAGGTTTAAGTTGGAAGTGGCTCCTTTGCAACGTAGATACATGAGACAATGGGTAGATTTGGCAAATAAAATTGACCGTTTACAAAATGAAGTGACAATTGCATTGGTGGGCAAATACACCCGTCTCGTAGATTCTTACACCTCCATTACTAAAGCATTGGAACATGCTGCTCATTCCTTAAATTATAATGTTAAGATAATATTCATAGAAGCATCCAACTTGGAAAAGGAGATGGAAAGTGAGGACGGTGTGGCTTATCACGAAGCATGGAAACAGCTATGCGATTGTAAAGGTGTTATTGTACCAGGTGGTTTTGGTAAACGTGGCATCGAAGGAAAAATTGCGGCAAATAAATATTGCAGGGAGTCGAAAAAGCCATATCTAGGTATATGCTTAGGATTTCAAACATCCGTTATCGAATTTACTCGTAATGTTCTAAATTTATCCGATGCTCATACAAGGGAATGTAATCCCGACACACTTAATCCTGTTATTATTGATATGCCTGAGCACAACCCCGGCGATATGGGCGGAACCATGAGACTAGGTACTCGAACAACAATATTTAGAGACTGTGGTGCCACTTCTAAAATAAGTAAGAAGCGTGCATAAACTACAAACTAATTTTATAGATTTATTGTATTTTTAGAACGGTTGTACAAGAATGCTGACAAGATCGATGAACGCCATCGTCATAGGTATGAAGTTAATCCCGAATATATTAATAGGATTGAAAGTGGTGGTTTAGATTTTGTTGGTACGTGTTGAAGGGATTTTTATAAATTTCAATTTTATATATTATTCTTTTTTCACAGGTGCAGACGTAGACGTTAAACGTATGGAAATTTTTGAATTAAAAGATCATCCTTATTATATAGGGGTACAATTTCATCCAGAATATTTATCAAGACCCATGTCTCCATCTCCACCATTTTTGGGTCTTGTTTTAGCAGCAAGCGATAAGCTTAAATCATACTTAGCTCGCGGTTGTAAAATCTCACCAAGAGAATCTGATTCTTCTGATTCTGGTGTGTGTTAAACTTAATGTAAATTATAAACTTGATTTATTCAAAAATTGATTTATTTCAGACAATGAATATTTGCTCTCCGCTAAACATTCACCAATCGTGAAACAACCAGAATCAGATAGTAGCGCTTATGGAAGTTCAACAAATATTTTAGATTAAAAATTAAATGCTTATTTTATTGTATATTGTGAAATTGCTTAGTTTTTATTGATCAATAAATTAGCAAATAATTATTTTCTTGAAGTTTTTTGTTAAACAAATACGAACAATTTTGCATGGGTCAGTTCACAGTTTAATACCTCATGACGTTAACATTGTCATTAAAACCATAATTGAAGACACGAGTGGCGTTTGGTAATCCGATAATAAACAATTAAATACTATATAAGCAATTTTGCATTTATAAAACCCCAAAAAGAAATATTGAAGAAAAATTGAAATATGCGACGTGTATCGAAGACATCAATAGTATGGGAATTTATGGAGAAGTGCGATGATGATAAAAAAGTGAAGTGTACACTATGTAATAAAATGTTTGCAAATTGTAAAAATACTTCCAACTTACGGGATCATTTAAAACGTCGACATAAAGAAGAACTGAATAACAAGGAAGATGATTCAATTATTGAAGTGGATGATCAAAGTTCGCATGCTCATGAGCCAACAAACAAATCGGTATCGGAAACAGAAACAACAATGGATGTACTACCTAGTACTAGTACGTCAGAGCCCACATCTCTAGCTGGAAGACAAAAGGTAAAACAAACAAAACTATTTGTAACCAACAAGAAATCTGAATTGGCCAAGTTGGAAACAGAAGCTATCGACAAAAGTCTTTTAAAAATGATTACTCTGGATTATCAGCCATTTTCAATAGTAGAAGACCGAGGATTTCAAGAATATACACGACATCTTAATCCATTATACAAGATTCCAAGCAGAAAAACTGTAAGTTCTAAATTACTGCCAGGAACGTACGTTCAAGTGCGTAAGAATTTACAGCAAACGTTGGCCGAAGTTAAAAGTATGTCTCTTACAACCGATATTTGGACAAGTGTCAGCAATAAGGCGTATTTATGTGTAACGTGTCACTTTGTTCATGACGATGTTTTAAATAGTTGTGTTTTAAAAACCGAAGAACTTGCAACAGCCCATAGTAGCGCAAATATAGCTAAGGAATTATCTAACGTTTTACAAGAATACAGTATTCCAGAAGATAAGATTGTAGTCATCGTTAGCGATAATGCTGCTAATGTTAAGAAGGCCGTCATTACCGACTTATCAATGAAGCACCATTCATGTATTGCCCACACTTTGAATTTGATTGTGAACCAAGCAATAAAAGACAATCCAGATGTTGTTGCTTTTTTTTTTTTTTTTTATTAACTTCCTAGGTTATTACAAGCTGTCCGAGGACAATAAATAATATGTTTGACAATTTACAGGACATAGTGGAGATAAGCCCATTAGCCTATTCCATAATCAAAGCAAAACTACTCTGTGGCACTCAGGTTCTTTGAGGTAGGTCCAATGGGTCCATCCTCTTCAGTCTCTTGACTCGAGGAGCTACTAGTAAATCCGTAGCTAGGGTGTTGGGATGGTCGCCTAGACGTAGTTGATATTTGGTGCTCATGGAGGAAATCTCCTCCTTCACTGTTTTAGTGTTCAAGTCTTGGTGGATGCTGTGGTTTGTAACATACCATGGTGCGTCACATATGCCGCGAAGTACTTTGGACTGAAAACGTTGTATTTTAATTATGTTTGAATCACTGGCAGAGCCCCATAGCTGAATTCCATAGGTCCAGATGGGTTTTAGTATTGCCTTATACAGTAGTAATTTATTTTCCAGCTTTAGTTGAGAATGACGCCCCAGAAGCCAAAGCATTTTTCGATAGGTAAGCCCAAGTTGGAGTCTCTTGTACCAAATGTGTTTAGCCCATGTTAATCTGCTGTCCAGATGCATTCCCAGGTACCTCACCTCCTCTTTTTGGGGAAGGGGACTGCCATGCAACGTCACGCTGGGGCATGTCTTTCTCTTGAGCGTGAAGGTGATGTGGACTGACTTGCTGTTGTTGGCTTTTATTCGCCACAGTTTTAGCCATTCTTCTATTTTATTCAGATGGATTTGTAGTAGGTGAGAAGCCATTTCAGGATTTTGATGTGAAGCCATTATGGCGGTGTCGTCAGCAAAAGTGGCAATTTCTGTGTCTTTGGTTGTCGGTAAGTCGTGTGTATATATTAAATATAGTAAGGGACCGAGAATACTTCCTTGTGGTACTCCGGCTTCTATTGGTACAAGGGTGCTATATGCTTCACCATGTCTAACCAGGAAGTGTCTCTGGGAAAGGTATGACTCGAGGATTCTGCCATACTCGTGTGGAAGTGTGAGTTTGATCTTGTATATTAGGCCTTGATGCCAGACTCTGTCGAAGGCCTGTGATATGTCCAGGAACGCCGCCGAACAATATCGCTTGCATTCAAGGTCGTTCTTGATTTTTCTTGCAACTCGGTGAACCTGTTCCACTGTCGCATGATGTTGGCGAAAGCCGAATTGATGGTTTGGGATTATTTTCCGTAGAAGAGGTTTTAATTTTTCCAAAAGAAGTTTTTCATACACCTTAGAGAGTATTGGTAGGAGGCTGATTGGTCGATACGATGATACTTCGGATGGGTCTTTTCCAGGTTTTTGGATGAGTATTACCTGAGCCACCTTCCATTGCATCGGAAAGTATCCAAGTCTAAGTATGGCATTAAAGATCATTGTTATTAGCCTGATGCTCACCATTGGTAGATTCTTCAAGATCTCTCCAGTTATCAAGTCGTATCCTGGGGCCTTTCTTGGGTGTACGTTGTGAGCTAAAACATTTTTAATTTGTTTAATTTTTAGATGTTTTATGGGCAGTTCCATCTGGTATGGAGCATTTAGTAGCTGGTGGATTGGTTGTTCTGCAGCATTTGGAACCTCCTGTGGGAATGGCTTGAAAACACTGCCAAGGTGTTCAGCAAATGCGTCTGCCTTCTCTTGTTCGCTCCGGGTCCAATCTCCATCTCTTCTTCTAACGGGGGGGTCTGTTTTCTGCGACTGCTTAATTTTTCGTGCTACTTTCCATAATGAGTACTCGGTAGATTTTGATGCAGACAGGCTTTCAAGAAAAGTTCTGACACCCTGATTTTTGTGGTCCGCCAGTGTTTCTTTTAGATTTTTGATGGCTCTATTTAAGTTTGTTCTATCGATTGGGTCGCGAGTGATTTGCCACCGTTTTCTGAGTTTCCTTTTCTCTATAATTTTTGCTTTTATATTTTTTGGTACGAATCCAGGTTTTATTTCTTCTAGCATTTCATTAGTAGCACGCCATGCAGCCTGTTGTATCGATTTAGTTAGGTGTTCAACCGCTTCATCAATGTCTTGTGCCGTTTTTAGAGGTATGTCTATATTTAGCAGGTTGATGAGAATAGTTCTAAACTCGTTCCAGTTGGTATTTTTGTTTGTTAGTCTGGGTGGCTTTGTTTGAATTTGGACCTTCGATTCCATTGAAACCATGATTGGGGTGTGATCTGACGAAAGATCAAGGCACGTGTCTACTTTTATGTAGTTGGGTGAGATACCTTTTGTAATGCAGATATCAAGTACATCGGGAATCTTGTTTCTGTCGGTGGGCCAGTATGTTGGTTGACCCGTTGATAGATGCTGCAAGTTTATACTCTGCATGGCGTAGTATAGTTGTCTTCCACGCGGTGTGATAAGTCTAGACCCCCAATGGGTATGCTTGGCGTTAAAGTCGCCTCCGGATATGAAGCGGTGGCCAAGTGTGTTGAAATAATTTTCAAACTGGGTTTTCTTAATTGATAGATTAGGCGGGCAGTATACTGCGGACAGTATCATTTTGCCGTGTGAATCTTCTATTTCCACTGTTGTCGCTTGCATGTTTTTTTCACTAATTTTGGATTTTACTTGATGTTTTATATTGTTTTTAATTATGATCGTTGTACCTCCTCTGGCTTTTCCTTCGGGGTGCTGAGTGTGATGTAAGGAGTATTGTGGAATTTTGATGTAACTTTTTTCGGTCATATGAGATTCTGAAATGAGCATAATGTCCAAATCGTGCATAGTGAGAAAGGTTTTAACCTCTTGGCCATGATTGACCAAGCCGTTGGCGTTCCATACAGATATTTTGAGTTTTGGTACTGCCATCACAACATTTTTGTGACTAGGGCAGTGAGTAGGTCCATCATTTTGTCCATTTTTTCCATCATTTTTGTCAGCATAAGTTCTAGGTGGTTACTTGGTTGTAGTTGTTGTGGTTGTTGGACAAGGGTTGTGTTGGTGTACTGTTGTTGCTGTCTACTGTCGGTTTGAAATTTTTGTGTGTTTCCTCCTGCTATTTGGGCGTAAGAAATGCCTGAGTGGTTAGTGTGTTTGTTTACAGTTAGATGTGATCTTTCTCGTAATGAAGGATACATTTTCGTTTGCAAAGTTTTATAAACTGAGCATCCTCTATAATTTGCTGGGTGGTCTTCCCCGCAGTTAACGCATCTGACCTCTTTGTCGCGTAACTTCCTTGGGCAGTTCTCTGTGGCATGGTCACCCGTGCACTTAACGCACCTTGGGTTTCTATGACAGTACTTCTTGGTATGTCCAAAGTTCTGGCATTTAATACATTGGGGCACTTCACGTTTCGGAAGAGGAGGCTCAACTTTTACGATAGTATTTAGGAGTTTTGTTACTTTATAGATGTCTTTATTGTTTGGGTTTACAGCCAGCTCTATATTAAAGAGAGGAAGATTTGTGTTTGTTGTTCTTTGGCGGATGTTTGAGATGTTTTTTACTTTATGGCCCAGTTCTTCTATGGCATTCTTTAGTTGATTAAGCTCTGTTGATTGGTGAATATTTCGAACGACTACGCGAAAACTACGTTCATTTTTGAGTTGGTAAGTATAGAATTTGGTATCCTTTTCAATTAGAGCTTTCACTATTTTTGTATAACATTCTGAGGTGTGAGGTTGAACCTTCACCTGGTCATTATACAAGCTTTTCATCGTATATGAGTTTGGTGCGGAGCTGTTAAGAAGTTCCTCTAATGGTTTGATATCTTCCACCCCGTCCACAAATATTGGTGGTGGCTTAGTTTCCTTGGGTGTATTCGTTGGCGGTTCTTCTTGATCTTCTTTTTCTTCGTCTTCTTTTTCGGTAGGCAAATTAGTGAATCTGTTGGCAGTGGGCACTGGTTTGCTAAGCCAGTAGTCCTTTATGGTTGATTGTTTGGACATTCTTTCCGGCACTTCAGGACTTCCATTTCGTGGTCTTTTCTTGTAATTGACATTGATCCATCCATTAGTGGAGTAGTTTATACCAGATGGTCCAGGCTGGTGTTGCCGCTGGTTTGGTGGTACTGGGTACTGGTAATTGAATGCCAGCGGTTGGGGCAAGTACGGCCCTGTCTGAGTTTGCAGATTTGTATTGTTTGCAAGTTGGTTTGGCATTTGCAAAGCAGGATCATAGTAACTCGGAATTGGCTGATAATTCTGATTATAAAATACCTGTGGGATCATTTGCTGCGATTGTGTTTGGTACACTTTCGGTGGTGGTTCCTGCATCAAAGTTGTATTTACATTGTACTGGTTGATATCATTCAAGTTCTTATGTAATCCCACGCATTGCGAGGGAGTTGGGTTATTAATTTTTGGAGGTGGTGTTCTTTGCATCGCAAAGGATTGCGCATTCTAACCTAACTTTATGTTTGAGCAGTTAATTTGCGTGTTGTCTCGCGAATTTTAAATAAATCACACCGTACAGCAAAGTACGAATTTTTCTTAGTTTTTTTGTCACTGTATTAATCACTAGGGACTTTGTTTAGTAACACTTTTCACGTAAATTAGCTTCCGACACAAAAATGCAATGTATTCAATGTCAGTGGCGTGACATTGAATGTTGGAAACAGAAACAACAATGGATGTACTACCTAGTACTAGTACGTCAGAGCCCACATCTCTAGCTGGAAGACAAAAGGTAAAACAAACAAAACTATTTGTAACCAACAAGAAATCTGAATTGGCCAAGTTGGAAACAGAAGCTATCGACAAAAGTCTTTTAAAAATGATTACTCTGGATTATCAGCCATTTTCAATAGTAGAAGACCGAGGATTTCAAGAATATACACGACATCTTAATCCATTATACAAGATTCCAAGCAGAAAAACTGTAAGTTCTAAATTACTGCCAGGAACGTACGTTCAAGTGCGTAAGAATTTACAGCAAACGTTGGCCGAAGTTAAAAGTATGTCTCTTACAACCGATATTTGGACAAGTGTCAGCAATAAGGCGTATTTATGTGTAACGTGTCACTTTGTTCATGACGATGTTTTAAATAGTTGTGTTTTAAAAACCGAAGAACTTGCAACAGCCCATAGTAGCGCAAATATAGCTAAGGAATTATCTAACGTTTTACAAGAATACAGTATTCCAGAAGATAAGATTGTAGTCATCGTTAGCGATAATGCTGCTAATGTTAAGAAGGCCGTCATTACCGACTTATCAATGAAGCACCATTCATGTATTGCCCACACTTTGAATTTGATTGTGAACCAAGCAATAAAAGACAATCCAGATGTTGTTGCTATATTTAAAAAATGTCGAGCCATTGTTGGACATTTTAAACATAGCGTCCAGGCTACTGAAAAATTACTATCGATACAAAAACAAATGGGAAGGCCACAATTAAAAGTTAAGCAGGATGTTATAACCCGTTGGAATTCATCGCTAATTATGATCGAAAGATTGTTTTCTATCAAGGAACCGTTATCTGCTACTTTAACGTCGTTAAGAAACGCTCCCCAACTTTTATCGTCCATGGAATGGAACGTTATTGAAGAATGCATACCATTATTAAAGCCATTTGAATCGTTAACGACAGTATTATCAGGGCAAAAGTATTGTACAGTATCATCAATTATACCGTTAATTCTGGGAATAAAGTTTGTTATGTCAAGAACAACCATTCAGGATCATAACGTTGAAAAATTGAAAGAGGATCTTTTAAAAGGCATTCGAAATAGATACGAACTGTTGGAAAGTGATCATTTGCGCGCTAAAGCTACATTCCTAGATCCAAGATTTAAAATGGCAGCTTTTGAATCTGAAGAAATGGCCAATGATACTAAAGACAGTATAATAAAAGAAGTGGTTGAGCTTTTATTCCACGAAAATGGTGATGGTATTATAGAAAACCACGATTTAATTACTCAACCTACGGTTTCAAATTCGATCTGGGCACTTTTTGATGAAAGGGTTTCGAAAATAAAGGTTGACAGTACAACCAATGTAAATTCGACGGCTAAAAATATGGTTGATCGTTATATCGAAATGCAACTGCAAAGTCGAGATTCCAATCCATTCCAGTTTTGGAAAGAACACAAAGATGCAATGCCAGAATTATATAAACTTAGTTCAAAGTACCTTTGTATTCCGGCAACATCGGTGCCGTCGTAACAAATTTTTTCTAAAGCTGGAAGGCAAAAATTTAGACAAAATAATATTTTTAAATACTAATAATTCTTTCTAACAATTTTCTAAAAATACTGTTTATTTTATAATGTTTATAATAAAGATTGAAGTGAATAAATAAAGATTATAATTTATAATAATTTATGTACGCGTAACACGTATAAAACTTACTGACTGACTGTAAAAATTCATTCGATAGTTTTAGTAACTAAAATTTCATTTGATAGTTTTATTAGTTTTTACGTTTTAAAGGGCTCGCCACATAGCCTGTGCTGTGCTATGCTATGCTCTGTGTTATGTCAACACAAACGTTGAACAATGGCATGGTCCATTTTGCGCATGACCATGACATTGTTCAACGTTTGTGTTGACATAACACAGAGCATAGCATAGCACAGCACAGGCTATGTGGCGAGCCCTTTAGTCTTTTAGTTACTAAAAATTCATTCAATAAGTTTAGTAAACAAAAAAGTTATTCGAATATTTTTAGTTACTAAAAATTCATTCGAATATTTTTAGTAACTAAAAAGTTATTCGAATATTTTTAGTACCTAAAAAGTTATTCGAATATTTTTAGTACCTAAAAAGTTATTCGAATAGTTTTAGTTATACTAAAAATTCATTCGATAGTTTTTAGTAACTAAAAAAAAAGAAACTATCGATAGTTCGAATAAAGCCTAACTATCGAATAATTCGATAGTTTTTTATTCGATAGTCCCATCACTAGTAATTATATCCAGGTATACTTAATGGAGATACCATATATTGAAATACAGTCGACTCTCGATAAATTGAAACTCAAGGGACCAGAGAAAAATTTCAAATTACCATTAATTATTACCAAATTATCGAGAGATTCAAATTAACGAGTGTTCAAATTATCGAGAGTCGACTGTATATAGTACCTACTTAAAAATCATTAAACATAGTGGCATAATAGTGTGAATTTTAGAAAATGGCATCAAACTTTGGCGATCTTTACGACCGGTTTTTCATCTGTGTAAATAAAAATTTAATTTAAATTTTTGTATTTATTATTATCTGTATAATATATCGACACCTCCAAGGAACAAAGCCGTAACTCATTTTTACCTATTTTGCAGGAGAGCCAATTGAAAGTTTCAAAAAGTTAAAAAAAGCGATAAAAACGCTGAGTTACAACTTTGTTCCACTGATTATCTCTGTAAATATTTGTCGTAAATTAAAATTTTTTTTACCAAAAGAAAGATATTTTTGTCAGGATTACAGTGGTAGTCATAACTCAAATTTGTCGTAACTGGAGTTACGGCTTTGTTCCTTGGGGGTGTCGATATTATTATTCATATTTTATAAATATCAGGGGTGGAGAGGGGGGTCAAAATTAATTTTCTTTTAAATAATCCTTACGTAAGATGTGGGGGGGGGTTGCCACAATCTTACGTACCCTTACGTGGCGGGGGGGTCCAAAATTACAAAAATCATCCTTACGTAATTAATGGACGGCCCCAATGTTAATTAGCTGTCAATAAATCACTAATTTAGACTAATAAGTAGTGTGCTTGAATGACAATGATAATAGTAATGGCGAACATGCATGAATAAAAAAATTTAGTTAAAACAGTATTTTCCGATTAATCCTATATATTAAATATCAAATCAGCAAAAATAACTTCTATTTATTGTATTTTGCGGGGGGTGAATCACTGTGGCAGTATAGTGTACACTTAAGTAGCAGTACAGGCAGTATCGCCAGTATAAAGCTGCATGCGAACTGATAAAGCAAAACGTTTTAAGACAAATCATTTTGTTTTATCTAAAAACAAATGTTTTGTTTTGTCTTACAGTGTTTTATTTTGTCTTAAAACGTTTTGCTTGATCTGAAAACAAACTGATCAAAGCAAAAAAGTTGTTTTCAGATCAAGCAATACGTTTCATGATTAAACAAAAAGCTTTTTAATGCAACAAAAGTTTTGCTTTATCAATCTGCATGCAGCCTTAGGCAGTATTTATAGCAGTATAGTGTACATTTTCAAACCCAGTGATTCACCCCCCGGTATTTTGTTATAAATAATCCATTTTAAAATTTGCCCAACAAAACATTTCGATCCATTAGCGTTGTATTTTGAATATAGATCATTTTGAGTCACGTGACTTTGACAGGGCGCGGCCATTTTGTCTGGAGGGCATACCTGTCGGGACGTCACCTCGAAATGATAAATTGTGATTTAAGGTTATGATTATGAGGTGTAAACTTCATAATCATAACCTTAAAATAAAAATCAATTACGAAATTTGACAGGGCGCGGCCATTTTGTCTGGAGGGCATACCTGTCGTGACGTCACCTCGAAATGATCTATTAAATGTAATTAAGTTAAAAAAATGTTAGGTTAAAAATCACAAATGTCAATTGAATGATTTCGAAGCGTGCGTAGTAGCGACTTGGCCACTAATTTACGTAAAAAAGCTTGGACCTTGCAAGCTTCTAAGTTACGTACTAATTTTAATTTTAAGTTAAATACTAATTTCGAGGTTGTGGACAACCTGGAACAACCGCATTGAGTTTAATTTAGAGGTTGTGAATAAGGCTTTAAGCTGCATTGTAATCCCCTCTTATTCTTTAAGCTGCATGGAAGTTTAAGGGTGCGAATGAATGTATAAATATACGCTATACAGACCCTTTGAATTTCGATATTCAAGGAAAAATTATATCATATATGACATTTAGCAAATCAGTTTCCTGTAGAAAAAACTATGATCTGTGTTTCTAGAGATGAATTATTAAAATTGTGCCTAAAATATAGTCATAAAAATAAAAACTGTAACCTGAAAAAAAAATTTCCAAACCAAAATGTTTTTCTCTAGAAACACGAATACACTCGTGAAGTTTACAGATTATCAAATTACATTGATAAAAGTTTATTTATAACAGTTATAATCAATCTACAGTTTCGTTTATCATTACTACCAATTTAGGTAGTTTTTGCGAAAAATAATTCACGGTGTGTCATGGTGATGGCGTTGTACTCAGTCGGACTGGTCGGATCGGAATTTACCTGCATATTTTTAGTTAAAATATTTTATATGAGCATATTTTAATTGAACATAATAGAGGTAGTTCCTCTATTATGTTCAATTATTATGAACATAATTTTTGTCTTTGTCACTAATTTGTGACTGTTGGAAATGAATACCACAAATGGATTATTCCAAAAGGTGTGAAACTGAATTAAATTAAAAATATTTTCGACAGTAGCGACGTTGGCGGCCATTTCCCCGATGTTTGTCAATTCCCCACCTTAAAATATTTTGGTTATTTTACAATACAGGGTACTACAACTATTATTACAAAATTTTTTTTCTATAAATATATTTGTTTATTGATTTTTTCAGAGAGAGGTCGCCAACGTCCGGAGAACCGGATATGGCACACAGAAGAAGATTGATTTTTTGAAGTTATTGTATTGTTGAAAAATTTATGTACCTATTAGCTTTTTAAAATTACAATACAATCACCTAAAAGTGAAAATGGGGATTTTGTTTTCCAAAAAGTTTAGTTTACAAAGTAGAGCTTCTTGCTGTATTGAGATGCCTTCGTAAGTTTTAGACAGGCGGATTGCTGAGGGGGCGGGGGGTGAAATTAACCCTCACGATGGTTCTCCTGTATTTGCTTGGTGTGCTACCATTTAAATAACAATATTTTTGAATTTCAATACTGCACATTGCTATCTAGATCTTGTTTCAATAGATAGTACATATATAATAAAGAAATATAATATAGAAAAATAGTATAATAATAAATTGGTTTTCTTGCTTTGTGAAGAATTAACACCTTATAGTACGATATTGAAATGGCAACACCGTTAATTATTTCTAGGATCCCGCTTTTCTAAAATCCCGGTTGAGGTGGATTAATATTCCTCTAGTATGTTTAGCCCAAGTAACCATTGTCAAAACCGCCCGGAGGGCCTAATGGAGCGGAGCGGAAGGCCCGTAGGGTAGGTTTTGACAATGGCACAACTTTGGAATCGAAAATTACACCAAATTTATGGTGGGCGTGGCCGACACTTTCCCGTTAATACACGGGTAGTTTACGATTATTTTGCTAATTTATCACATATTGCAACATAAATTACAATTTCTTATAAGTATATAATAAATTATTTTATAAGTAAGTGTTTTATTTAATTTAATATCTTCTTTCTAAGTATGTTAGGTATTACCTGTAATCCAACTTGAGTTCGGGACGCAATTTACCCGTACCTTTTTCTGACCACTTCAAAAACCTTCGAAAATAGTGACCGCGGGACGCAATTTACATGCGCCCATGAAAATATATTAAATCGCCTAAATGGGGTGTTTACCTGAAGCTATTATGACATGCGCCATAACTTCGAAACCAAATTAAATATGTAAAAATATTAAGAACCAAAAATTATCGCTATGGAATTTCCTACACTTTTTGTCTTATTAGAAGTTTTTCTCTAAAATTCTAAAATATACAGGGTGTTTCAAAATTTTTCTAACGTATTCTACTAATGAAAATAAGATAAAAGTTCCTAATAACATGTGTCCAGAAGTACTTCGTTTGGAAGATATATTAGGCATTCAAAAGTTTTTTTCTGCCTATTTTTATAAAATATTAAAATTGAAAATTATAAAATTTTTCATCGATTTACTGTCGAAATTATGTAACCATTTTGTTAAAAAATATAATATAAAAGTTTACGTCTGTTCGGAAAGTCATGCGATGGCTGCATCACATTTTACTTTCCCATTTACGTAGTAAAGGAAAGTATTGTTATCAAAAAAAAATTTTGAGTTAGCATTTTTCTCATGGTCTATGAGCTCATAGGAATTGTTTAAGACCAATTTTGAAATGATGTCCGGATGTGTGTGTGATGTTTCTATTATTGTGAAAATGAAAATATAAAATATATTATGCTTTTAAAAAATATGAGTTACCATGTTAAATTACAAATTAAATTTCGTAACTTGGATATCTCAAAGTAATTTGTGTATTTATCGAGTTAAAAATATTTTTGAGTTTAATATTTGTCTTTAGTTTGGAGCCCCTCATTACTTACACATATCTCCAGTTTAGATATTTTTAGCCTATTGGCGTATTTATAAAAAATTCGGAATAATGAATTTATTTTATATTTTATAATTGTCGTTCAAATGATATTATTTAGCGTTCTTAGGAAAGATGTCCGGGGCCCCTATTCTTGAACTCAATAGAATTGATTCGCATACGAAACTTCGCCACTTTCGCATACGAATGAAAGATTTGTATTCTCGAACCCTTTGAAATGTTCGTCTACGAATACTTTTCGCATGAAATTATTCGTGTACGCCACTTTCGCATACGAACTAAATTTTGTATTCTCGAGCAATCGTCTACGAATACTTTCGCATGAAAACCATTCGAACTACAACGTCTGGGGGGTACCCAGACGAAACTTTGTTCGTGTGCGATAATATAAAAGTTGAGCATGCGCAGTGGGGTTTAAATACCAATAGATTGGTTATAACCAATCACAAAAATGGGTCTATATAAATGTGATATAACTATAACTGATGAAGTAATAAGTGTGACGGTCGATAATTCCATATCGTGTTTTAAAGTTGTATCGTAATATTGCACAGAATGGCAAATTTTTATGAATTAGGAATGTTAGCTGCGATTGAGACGGTGGAAGAAAGCAAAATTGCGAAGAATGCAGAAGTGCTTCTATTGATAAGGGGATACCGATCAAGTCATTATTTACAAATAAAGGGCTGTATGAATTCTTATCTTCTAAAGATCTATTTTCAGTTGACGATCCTTCCGGCTATGACAAATCGAAATCCACTGTAGATTCCTGCGTATCTGCATGGCCACTTATGGCAATTGGATTTATTAATTCTAAAATGTTCTCATCAAGTTCGCTCAAACTTTCGCTTGTTGGTTTTCCAGTTCCTCCAGTGTAGGTTTTTATGGAGATGTTATTTCTTTTTGCTTTTGCCCTCATATCTTGCCAAGTTTTTCTCCATTGCCTCCAATTCTTCTTAGCACCCGCCATGGAATTTAACGATTCTGTTAGTTCTTGCCATTTATTTTGCGCTGTCCTCAAAGTGAAATCTGCCGCGAACTTTCCACTTAATAGTTTGGGATTTGTATTTAAATACTCCGTAATGACATTATTTTGCTCTATGGAAGCATTGGCTACTCGACTTTTCGCAATTCTTTCCTATTGCATAGTTCTTGTATCGTTATTATTATTGTTGTGTTTGAACTTGTTGATTTATGTATTATAAAAATTATTCCATTATATGGAGAATTTTTTTGATTGGTAAATTAATCTTTTATTCTTCTACAAGTTTAGTCCAACAGCCTAATTTGGCGCAAAATCGCCTATCTGGAAATCCTGACGATTTAAAACTTTCAAACACAACATTTGCGACTGAAACTCCCTGTATAATGACGCAATACTATTGGCCGAGCCGTTTGTTCGCACGGTATAACATTCGTATGCCATTCGAGAATACTATTTTAAAAGTGATCGAGTAATCGTCACCGTGCGGAATGATTCGCATGCGGAGTAAATTCGTGTGAGTTCGAGAATACCGTTTTAAGTGATCGAACAATCGTGTGCGAAACTTACCATGCGAAATGATTCGCATGCGAATAAATTCTATTGAGTTCAAGAATAGGCCCCCGGATGTGATGTGTGGTGTTTCTATCGTCAACGTTATAGAAGAATGGGTTTGAATCCCAAGCGCTGCCCTTCTAGTGTTTTGTAGCTTATTAAATTTTCGCTGCCACCAGAGCCTCGTTTTCTTACTAATTTGGATAAATTGCGAGCGAGTTGAGACTCAAACTCGAAAATAACAATACTTACTAATTATAAATTCTTAATTTGGTAGATCGTAGTCGCTTCGGAAGAGCGGAAAAAATATTTAAAACAGACAATGCTTTACTTACGGGAAACCACAAATAAAATACGACTTAACTAATTTAACAAGTTTATTCATCAGAATGATTGATTTGATGTATTTTTGTGAGGACAATATTTTACCAAGCACTCGGGTTTCGCCGTCAGGCATTTCTTCCGGGATGCTCGGTCCGAGATGTCGGGATCTTCGACATCTCCCGCCCTGGATGTTCGGGCAGATGCGTTGGGTCTGCAGTGTTGTGTGCAGACCCGCCTTTTTCATTCGGGCCTCCAAGTTGTTCTCCTCATAATGGGCATCCTGGTTGCTCGGTCAGGTAGGGGGCATTGCGATGGAATTCGATGAAACGTGTGCTCTTTCGCAAGCCTCTCTTCTACCTGTCCGTCTCCTCGTTGGTTGGCTTCCTGGTTTGTCGGTCGGGTAGGGGGCATTGCGATGGAATTCGATTAAACGTGTGCTCTTTCGCATGCCTCTCTTCTACCCGACCGAGTTTAGCCTCGGATCACTGATCCTCCGTGTCGGTGTCCACCCCATTTGGGCAGCAGCAGCGGCGGCCTGCTGTTCGGCTCTTCCTGCTGCCTCCTTACACCTCAGGATGTTCCTGATGAGGGTGTTTCTGCTCTGATTTGAAATGATTTATTCGCGATAACTCGGTTTAAGATAAATGACAACTTGACTCGATTTAAATGAAGATAATTCTACTTTAATAATTCGACAACGTTTAATTTAAGTTTTAATTTGATTGAATTTAATAACTCGGCACTCGCGTATTGCGTGATAATTCTTTTCGCGTGGGGTTTGATGACTGACTGCCTGACTGCATGACTGATTGATTGACTTATTTATCAGATCACTTTCTTAAGGGAAGTGGAAAAGACAAAGTACGTGATTTCTTTCATTAGATCCCTGCATTCGAGGCTAGTTTTGGAAAGTTTTTTAAGGGTTGGTTTTATTGCTATTGATTCTACCCGGTTCTGAAAATAGAAACTACTTGTGTTGTAATTCCAAAAAATAGAAATCGTATGTTCCATTCATAAAAAGAGAAACTTGGTATTTTTTCCATGATATTATGCGCGCATTTGCGGACCATCTGCAAGCCTTAAATCGTACGCCTTCGCTTGACAATTGTTAATTTTATGACTTTTTACAATAATTATAACTCTTTGTTAAGAAGCTTTTTACCAGCTCTGGAATTCTCGTTATAAATAAGAAAGTTTTGACTCATTGTTACATTTCATCTAAAAAAGGGGTTGTTAATATGATAATTTTAAACTCGAGAATTCCGGAGGTCCTCAAACAATTTGCTAAATGATTCACTAATTACAATCTAATTTACACCACAGTTAAGTTTTTATTTTATTTTACTATGCTTTATAATGCTACGTGCTACAACGTTTTCAGACAAACGCGTGTACCGATTGAGTTGAAATTTGATACACTAGTTTGAAGCAGCTGTCTGAAGAGCTGATTAGATATTGGTTGAAAACCGTCCATTTTTAATCCATTTTTTAGAGGAATGAAAATTGCTAAAGAGCATTACCGCTTCCCGGTAGAACATATCGTCCCCTTTATGACAAAACCACGAATGTGCAAGAAAAGAAAAGTGCACTTTCTTTCTAAGAAAGAAAATTCGTTTTTTAAATTATCGTTAGATTTCGGCTACACTATATTCGAATAACAATAAAAAAATTGACTGAATTTAAATTGATTAATTTCATTTACTTCATAATTTAGTTCAAAATATACTTGACTGAAAACTATAAAATGCACATTCGTGGTTTTGACATAAGGGGGACGATATGAGATAGAAAATCATATCAATCGAAAGAGATTATTTTTCCTCATCTTACGATACCCCACACACTTAATATTTTCCTCTTAAATTAGTGTTAAAATGTAAAAATAAAATATGCGCTATTAAAAGAATATGGTTTGCCTTGGATAATTTTGATCTGCCAAAGTGATTTGTATTATTGTTTATTACTATAATTTAATATTTTAACTAATTTATTGATATAAACATAATATTATGTAATTAATATCAAACGAATTTTTAATTACTTGTAAAAAAATTAATTCTGACGTCATTACGACCATAGTTAAAATTTGATTGCATATAAACGGCGCAGTGTCCCTCAAATATCTAATTTTTTGTGCTAAATGACTATTTTAAAATTTTTTCAATGCAAACATATTAATTTATTGTTAAAATGAAAAAATAAAATGTTATAAACAACATCCAACAAATTACAAATTAAATTTCGTAACTTTCATAAATATTTCAAAGTAATTTGTGTATTTTATCGAATTAAAATTTTTTTTGAGTTAACATCTTTTTTATTAATATTTAATACAAAATGAAGTGGAATCTATTAAATGGGAAAGTAATGTGTTGTCACATCAGATTTTTTTAATTTTACGGTAAGTGCTGATTCACAATGAACGTAAGACATAAGAAATACGTAAGACGTAAAATTTATATTAAGCCTAATTTTAATACAAAAAGTATGTCTTACGTTCATTGTGAATCAGCACTAATGGTTATTATTTAATTTTTGCCCTATTTCATTTGATCGTGTAATACGCCACTGCTAGAAATTCCTAAAGTATGACATAAGGTATGACGTAATCACATATAAACTGAATGTCAAAATTAACAGAGAATCAAACTCTGTGATCAAACTTAATTGTTTTTAAAAGTGAGCAAGTAGTTTTACATTTAATTATAACAAATATGAATCGATTATTTGGTAAAGGAAAGCCTAAAGAGCCCGGTCCAAGCATCACAGATGTCATAACTGGGGTTAGACGATATGGTATTAAATTAGTTTCATTGTATTTTGTTGTTTGATTTTAAGGTGGATCAACGAGCGGAAGGTGTCGATAAAAAAATTGCAGCATTAGACAATGATCTTCGTAAATTGAAAGAACAAATGGTAAAGATGCGAGAAGGACCTGGTAAAAATGCTGTTAAAGCCAAAGCGATGCGTATTCTCAAACAAAAGAAAATGTACGAACAACAGCTCGATAATTTGAGAGGACAATCTTTTAACATGGAGCAAGCAAATTTTGCACATCAAACGTTGAAAGATACGCACGTGACAGTGCAAGCGATGAAAGATGGAATGAAACAAATGAAGAAAGAATTTAAGAATATCAACATTGAAGAAATTGATGTAAATTTAATTTGTGTGCTAAATTTTGCTTTGATTAACCTGTATTTTAAATAGGATGTTCAAGATGAATTAGCAGATATGTTGGATGAAGCAAACGAAGTACAAGATGCACTTGGTCGTTCTTATAATACACCCGAAATTGATGACGACGAACTTGCAGCAGAATTAGATGCCCTTGGTGATGAAATTGCGCTTGATGACGACGCAAGTTATTTAGATGATGTTTTGAAAGCGCCAGAAGCTCCTAGCAACAAACCGGAAGCTGAGACTAGCAAGAATAAGGTAAGGTTTTTTTATTTTATCCATGGTCAACAAATCAATAAAATTTGTTTTAGGACGGTATTCAAGTAGATGAATTCGGATTACCTCAAATTTCTACTAACCGTTAAGTACTTTTATTAAACTGTTTTTTGTCTTATTCATGTATTTTTTTTAATATGTTTGTATTATAGTACTACTAATAGTTTAATTTTTGAAATTTTTTATTATGTGAAAGATATGCTTGCATAATTTTCATTTAGCTTTAAGTGCAACAAAAAGATTACAAAACACCATGTAAATTTTAATAATGTATTTACTACTAATAAACTTGTAGGTATATTTTCTGTTATAAAATTTGCACAGAAGAAAAAAGGTTAATTTGTAGATATTGTTTATTTAGTAAAGATATAAAAATATATTAAGTTTTGTAATGTACATGTTATTATTATGTCACAAATCGGATCCATTGGATTGTTCAAAATTTTTGTAAGACTCGATATTTCCTAGTAAACTATTTTTACAACTTTCAAAACATTTTTCATCAAATCCGGGAACTTCGGTGTAGTGATGTACGTGAGCCTTAAAAAGTTTTCAAGTTTATTAAAAATTGTCTAAAACTTTCTAACAAACTTACCCTTTTCTTGTATAATTTATTGTAAACCGTTAATATGTGTGAAAATAATGTTGACATGGCAGTTGTATTGAATAAACACATCATGGATGTATTGTATCCAGATGGTGGAACATTACATAGGCCAGTTTTTATGGATTTATAAGACCAAGATGTGAAATGACCTTTGGATTGTATATGTTCTACATAATTTCGCATATCTGATACAGAGTAATCTCCACGACCCATTATAGTTGTTCCTAATAATAGAGATTTTGCACCTAAAAAAATTGTTGGTAAATAAATTACAAAACATGATTACGAGATGAAAAATTCATTACCTAAAGGATCAAGCTTGACTAGCTGGCAATTTTTATTACATGCATTCCTAAATATTTCATCACGAAGTTGTTGACTAAAAATATAACTTGGTAAATAAATTCGAAATTATGTACAAGTACAAAAGATATTTTGAACGCATTTACTATTTAAGAAAAAAGTTCTGACTTGAGCGAATAAAATGGAAACTAAAGAGTAAAAAAATTTAGAAAAAATATACAGTAGAACTCCTCTATAACGAGTCCCAGTTATAACAAGTAAATCGTTTGGTCCCTTGCCGTTTTGTATACTACTTGTAATATTTCCCCTCTATAGCAAGTATATTTTTGACATTGAGTTAGATACAACGAGATTTTTGTTTCGTACCAGATCGGTAATAGCGAGAAATTTCGGAAGTAGATCGGATATAACGAAAGGTCCTGGAAGAAATAAAGATATGTGTGGGTCTCAATTACTAGAATTTTATCAGAAATGTATTTTGCGTGCTAATTGTCTCGTCTGCATATTTTTTTCTCAGTCGTTGGCAACTTTTCAAGCAGAGAACACTTCCTGAAATATTCTGTGCCATTATGTCATCCTCTAAAACAAGAAAATCATTTTCTATCAAAAAAAAAATATCAATAATAAACGAGTTTGAAAGTGGTAAAAACCAAGCTGTAATCTGCAAAGAAAGACATTTGGCGAGAGTTACATTGGCAACAATTTTTAAAAACAGGGGCAAGGTTATGAGTGCAACTAGTGAATTCTCATCGGAAGTGAAGAAATTACGTTGTGCAAAAATTGACAAAGTACGTAGATAAAGCTAACCTTACTAGGTTTAGAGTGAATTGCGAATCCAGTGGGGGCCATTTAAACCAAAAAGTAGAAAAATTTTCGTAAAAAATTGGGAATTTTCCCGAGTTAAAATGGTCAAATGGGTGGCTGAATCGTTTTAAAAGTAGACATAACATCAATTGCGGTGAATCAAAAAGTGTTCCTTTTTGGTCTTTTTAATAACTTAACAGATTTAGAAAGTGCAATTGATAAAATTAAAATCCTCCATTACCGCAAAGAAACCAAATTACATATTTTTTCTACTAAATCTTGTTAAATGTTTGTTGTATGTGTATTTAACTTTCTTTCCTATTGTCCATGACTGTTTATAGTGAAAATCGGCTATAACGAGTAAAAATGTTGGTCCCTTAAGTTCTTGTTATAGAGGGGTTCTACTGTATATCTTTTTATTAGTGTCATATTATAATATACTGAAATTTTAGATTTCTAACTCACGTCTTTTTAAGATTATTTAAACAAAAAATGTAGAGGAGAGTGCTTTTATTAGCATTCATTACAAAAATCTATAACTATGTGTTTATAGCTTGTTTTTTTATATAAAATTTCTGTGACACATATAAAAAAAGTGCACCTATTCAGGCAATACAAAAGTTTAATTTTGTGTTTTAAAAATTTCTGCTAAAATGGTTTTCTATAAATTTTCATTTTTTCGTTGGATACTAGACGAATCTTTTCAAAATTTTCAATACTACAGTAGTGGAAATATTAAATGCCCGCTTAAATATGGTGCACATTATTGACTTAATTTGAGATTAGGATTTTTTATTTGAGTATAACACCAACATAAGTAATAATGACCAGGTACTATTTAAGCATTAAAATATTTAAAGAGTTTAGTTGAATAAGTTAGTGTAATTGAATTGTGTTGCCATTATGGCAATACAACTGCGTGCTGTCTTAACTGTACATTGTTCATCAAATCCTTCGCCTTTAAAGCTTCGCACATATCTTTTACCGTCAGAGCCATGAAGTAAAAGATTTGATTCGTCAAAGAAGATTACTCTACTTCAATTATCTAATTTCCAATTAGGATATATTTTTGCAAATTGGAACCATCCTTTCTTCATTTTTTTTGTTAATAACAGTTTTTTTTTGCTGCAGTAGACGTGCGTGTTCCAAATTCTATCAATCGATTGCCAATTGTGCGTGGGGTAATATTAACTCCAAGTTGTTCGGAAACCTTTCACCTTATGTGACGTGATTTAAAGCGATTTTTCAAAGCCAATGTGCGTATAATAAAATCTTGGGGGGCAATAGTCTTCCGCTTTGGTGTTCCTCTTGGCAGAGGTGCTATACTGCCAGAATGACTATATTTAAAAAAAAATCTCCACTTCAAAAATGTGCCGCGGGCAGTAATTTTGGGCTTTTCAAGGTTAATGATCTAATTAGAAGCTAGAAAATTCAGAAATAGTAGGGTTTCCATCGTCAACCACATTTTGATGTTGGCCATTAAAATCGCAAAGATGCACAATTCACATAGGAGATAGAGATAAATACGTCGAGTTGGATCTCGAAATTAAAAAAAATAAGGTCGGAAAATTGTAAACTTTTTTGACAATGGGCACACAGCCTAAGAAGCCTTTCTTTCCCACTACGCCCAAACCGTTAAACTTATTCATTTTTTTAAAATCTTTCCCACAATTACAGGTTAGCCCCAAATTTTAAAGAACTCAACCATCCGCTCAGCAGATTAAAAACCCCCTTAAACTAGGCATGCAGGAAACCCCTTATGCAATCAATTTAATGAAAATAATTTCAATTGAATTCTGAGTTATCTAAAATATCTTTCTAAATTAAATACTAGAGAAATTTTAGTACTTCTTTACCTAGTAGATTTTCGAATGCATTTATTGATGTTTGGAAAAACTGGACTAACGCTGCTCGATAAGAAGTGTAATTTTGGAAATGGTACCATATTTGTATTGATTTCATTAATATCCACATTTAAGTCTCCCGAAAATCTGGATCCACTAAAAATCGTTACAATTTATGAATGTAAAATTCCCCATCCAATCTATTACCTACCTGGTCAGATGTAATAACATATTGACTACAATATTATTCATATCATAAAACGGTTTAAATTCTACAATGGGAGTTTTAAGCTTATCCATGTGTGGTTTGCTACTATATTGCCGAGAAACGATATCAAGCAGAGCTCTGTTTTCAACTGGAAACACACATGTTGCATATTCAGTTAAGTACTCGGTAGATAAAGCCATATTGTAAGGGCACGTTATAACATCTTCGATACCGTTAGGATATACACAAGACACTAATCTAATCAACAACAAAATTAATGCTAAAATCTTTATGTAAAAATTGTTACCACAAATTAATCTAAAATTACCTTTCAACATCTGGAAAATTTTCTTCTAGTATTTGCAAAATGTACGTTCCCAATCCAGAACCGGTACCGCCACCAAGAGAAAATAATAAAATAAATCCTTGTAAACTGTCACATTTTTCTATAGAGCGACGAACGATGTTTAATATTTGACTTTCATAACGTGGTCCGTTATAACAATAACCTGTCGCCCAATTATTCCCACATCCTGGGTAACTGCTTACGATACATCGATCGTCAAACAAATCACGTAAGTATCCAGTTTTGAACCTCGACACTACAGCGTCTTCCATATCTACTAACACTGCCTACAACAAAGTTAACAACTAACGTTTAAATAAATCTTTGTTTCTAGCAATACCTACCCTGGCTTTTACTTTTGCTTGTTTCAAATCGGCTATTGTATTTAATGTGGAGCATGTTTTTGATGGTGGTACCGAAAAGAAACTGTGAATTGATGATTGCAAGTGATTAACTATCTTTTTATTGCAATCTTCATTTGTGTTTTGAATTCCGTACTCCTCTAGCACAGAAGGCCAAAACGAAGATCCGATCTGATTCCCGCATTGTCCCACTTATAAAACAATAATAAATTTAAAATAAATTATGATGCGATATAAACTACATCCACGTACCTTGTATTGTTACGAATTCGCTCATACAAAATCTTGTTATATCAACACTAAAATTAAAATAATTGTTAATTTTTAAGTAACTGAAAATTTAAATTAAATATCCAAATATTATGTCATGTCAAACTAACATGTTCAAATGTTGCAATTCTCATTTATAAACTTTGTTTTGGACTAACGAGAATTTGGCATATTGACAATATATTTTTTATTCTAACCTTACAAAATTTATCAACGGTTTTTGGTGCTTCTGTTTAAATATAGCTTTCTGTTTTTAAAATAAATTTAGAACTTGGGACGTGGTCAGTTTTAGTTACATTGCGATGTGTACTATTTATACGAACATAATAATTTTCATTTTGTTGATTGTCACCCCACTATGTAAAACTGTTCTTTCACATGGCGGTAAGTATAACTTAGATAAACTAATACCAAATTATAGGATATCATTAAAGAATTCCTTTTTTAGAAGTTTTTCTACATCAGGGTGAGAGCATCAGCAGCAAAGGGCTGGAATTTCACATTTATTGTTATTCAGGTAAACCAAAGTCGATTGTGTATCTATGGCAAAGCGTTTCGGTATGTTTCCCTGCTTGCTTGCATATAAGGCATTCTTAATTCATACGGACAATTTTACTTTTAGTTGGAAATAAATTTACCATCGGACAACTTTATTTACTATGAGGGTGCAACAGCTGATATTGTTCGTCGAGAATATCAAGAAAAACATTCAAGTTGGGGCATCAATTTGTTCTTATGGAAGCAAAAATATTTCAAATTAAATCCATTTAATCAAAGTTGTATTGGAATAGAAACTCGAGAATTGTATAATGTTTTCTTAAATGTTATACGTATGTACACAAATTTGATATTTTAGTTGTGGGTACACTTTGTTAAATTGGGTGTTTTGCAGGTGTGGATTATTGGAAGGTGATTTTATTGATTACGGGAGCGATATTATTCTTTTCGGCGAAAAAATTGGCCAAGAATGTTTTATTTTATTACATATGTGGTATTTCATTTGGCATATGCTCTTCATTTCTAATACTGATATATTTTATAAGCAAGCTCTTTCCAAGGGTAAGTAATTTTAATGTACATTTTACATTAAGGTAGTTCTGTCGTATATGAGGTGGTCAGAATAGAAGTGAATCAAGTCCATAAATGCTTTTAATGAATTATCAGTATTTTGATCTTTATATATTCTTGTCAGTAAAGAAAGTAAACAAGTTACATAGGAGAACAAAACGTGACTTGATCTACTTTTGCACTGAAGTAAATTATGAACTAGGACGCATAGGAACCATAACTCCAAAAATCACAAAAATGGACTTGATATTTATAATGTTGAGGAAGTATTTAAATTTTTACTACTTATTATTTATTGTTCCATACATGCGAAAATAGTTTTTCATTGTGACTATTTAGAAAATGAGATAATCGTCTTCAAAATTAGGTCCTTTTACATTGTATAGCTTACGAAAAGTACAAATTAGCTCGCACTTTTCACCATAGCATAGAAACGCAGCTTACCATTTTTATAAAAGACTAAATGAAGCAAGAAATATGTTCAACTTGACTTCTCCGATAATTTGAAGATAATTCATCATCTAATTTCCTAGACAAACCACTTAAAAGATTCAATAATCGATCGTATGAAATGCTTGAATAGCAAATCCAAAATGGCATGGCAATATCGCCCAATTTGAAGCTGGATTTTGAGAGGTTTTCTACTATGAAACAAAATTTTACATTTTCATTCAACTAATATTGCAGTGAATAAACATAATATATTCTGTTATCAATTTCCCTTTAAAATGAATTTTGAGTCGACATTTTCGAATTAATTTTTCCATAAATTAAATTATAAATAAAAATTCGTCCTTTTCTCTCAAGTCCTTTTTAATTAAATTTCGAGAATTTACAATAATATACTCATCATGGTCGATAATAGAGGACAAACATAAGAGTTGTCCAATCGATCCGACAGTCGAAGAAATCTGTAGATTGCTATGAAATAAGCTGTCGGCAAGTAAATTAATATGACATTTGTACACTCTACACTAAAAATTTTATGTCTCATAGATGGAGAATTTTCATGATATATTTGTGTGGAAATAACTTTGAAATACGATTTTTTGCTTAAACCCTGTAGTTGGGTATTTTGTCATAAGCCAAAATAATTACTTTTGGTCTGGACTATACCGACAGAACTACCTTAAACACTGAAGAAAAATAAACTATTCAAATGTTTTTAGAAACCAATGATGTACGGTGTGGCAATTTGTGGTTGGACCGTGGGGGTATATTTGATACAGCTATTATTCGAAAACTTAAGAACAATCTTTTTGAGTTACAGAAATTATGTTGCTTGGTATGCAGGTATTACAGGACTTATTAGTTTTATAAGTAAGTTTTTAAAATTACACTATGCGTTTAAATCGATTAAACATTGACTTTCCTTTATCAAGTTTGTTATCGATGGGGTCCAGTAACAGACAAACGTACTCAAAACATTATTCAATGGAGTTTACAATTTTTTGGAATAGTAGCCGTATTTCAAAGTAGTCAATTTGAAGAAGCAGCAATGGCTCAAGTACTAATTATATTTTTTATATATAATTTTCCTACAAAGTGGCTTTTGAAATCAAAATCTTACTTGTAAGTATATATATTTTAATTTTTTCGACAGGTTGCTTTATTATTTTAAGTGCAAACATATTTATACAGTGGCGGCCACATAATTATGTGTTTACATAAACCGAATTTTGATCACTATACAGGATGATTTCTCCACCATCCATGATCATAATAAGTGGCGTCTACTATAGCTCAATTTCAGTGCAATTGAAATACAAATTGGATATAACTTCAAGTATAGAGGATTAAATTCTAATTACAATTAAAAAATGAGAATGTTGTAACCCCAATACTTTTAAAGATATGGTTTTCTAAAGAACCCAAATTTTTGCTGAAAATTTTTAAATTTCATTTTTCAAAATAGTTTATTTTTCTGGCAATCCTATAAATAAAAATAATTACCGAAAGTTATGGAGGACTTAATTCTACTCAATTCAAATAATTTTCACCAAAAAGGTATTTTTATTCCTCCGAGCTTATATCCAAAACTAAAGTTATGTGTTAAATGGGGTGAATCACACATCATGCCGCGTGTATACAGACCTGATTCACATGGCAATAGACATAAAATATGACCAATATAAGAATTAGTAAATACAAAAAATTGGAGCCGCAACGATGAGCTATATCAGCGTTTCCCAAATATTTTTGGCCACGGAACTCTGTTATAATAGTTTAAACTGCAGAAATATTAATATTTCTGGAAGAACTTTTGCTTTCACACGCGGAATCCACTTTAGATGAAGTTGAGCTATACAGTACATGTAAATATTTTATGTTTTAACTATTGAGAATTAATAGTAAATTAAATTTTACAAATAAAATAGTTAATTAAGCGTGAAAATATTTTTTATTTTAACATAAGCTTTCAGTAGTGTATACTGCTATCATCAGTTTCCGTGTAATTAACATCTGATGATAGCAGTATATGTACATTGGTGAAAGCTTATGTTAAAATAATATTTTCACGTTTCATTACCTATTTCATTTTTCTATAATTCAATACGCTATAAAAAAAATTTTTACCTTTAAAACAGTAATGAAATAGGTAACATTTGGGAGATTATTTTGGATCCAAAATTCTAAATGGGGAAGGGTATAGCGTTTCATCCCCGTCCCCTTCGGCGAATTTTTGAAATATCTTAAAAACTAATTGGGCACAAACGAAATTTAAAGAGGAACAAATAATGGTTTAGACCAGGGGTCGGCAACCTGCGGCTCGCGAGCCGCATGCGGCTCTTTCGATGTCAAGATGCGGCTCTCCAGTTCCATGTGCAAATATTAATAATTATATTATCCACTAGAAGAACTGCTAGGATTGCTGCCGCTCTCAGGGCAAACTCGTGGAGAAGATATAGCGAATGCTGTGCAAAAATGCCTGGAAGACTATGCAATCGATATAAATAAAATCGTTTCCATAGCAACTGATGGAGCCAGAAGTATGACAGGAATACATAAAGGGGTAACAACAATTCTTCGGCAAAAAATAAACCACGAAATTTTAATGTTTCACTGCACAATACATCAAGAGGCGCTTTGTGCCCAAACATTTCCGGCCGAAATAGTTGAGGTCATGAACTTGCTAATTAATATCATTAACAGCATTTTGGCAAAAGCACTCTACCATCGCCAGTTTAAGGAATTTCTTCAAGAAATAGAAAGCCAGTATTCTGACCTACTTCTGCACAATAAAGTGCAATGGCTTTCCAGGGGTAACATATTGAAACGTTTTGCTTCTTGCTTTAGTGAAACAAAAGCATTTTTCAATGAAAAAGGCATTGTCCATCCCGAATTGAAAAAAGACAAATGGCTGCAAAAATTCAACTTCATGATGGATATCACAAAGAAACTAAATGAGCTTAATGTAAAACTGCAAGGAAAGGGAAACCCAGCCTCTGCATTGCTTGAAGAAGTGGTTTGTTTCGAAAATAAATTACTTCTTTTTGTCGAAGACATGGAGAGCGGTAAATTACTTCATTTCGAAAATCTGAAGCAATATCGTGAAGAAACCAATGCAACTATAGACACGAATTACTTCAGCATGGCTATAAACAAAATGAAGGATGGATTCGCTGAGAGATTTAAGCAATTCAAAACAAACGCAAGTATTCTGGCGTTCATAGTAAATCCTCTTAACACAAATACAAATGAGATCAACATTGAGCCATTTGGAATTGATGCTGGTTCGCTTCAAATGCAATTGCTGGATTTTAAAACCAAACACTTGTGGAGTGGCAAGTTCACAGAATTCAAGAGCAAGTTAGAAGAGTTGGAGGTCCAGAAAAGTATGCACGTCACGCTGCACAAGTGGACAGCTCTAAAAGAAATGCCGCGAATTGAGGCACTCATATTTGATTACTAATTTTATAATTCTAGCAGAGCTAGCTAAAATACTTTAATATATGTTTTGTGCGAAACATTTGTATACCTATTTTTATATGAATAAATATTATTTCATATTTAAAGCTATTTATTTTAAATCAAAAATCAAATCTACAAAAATGTTAGTGGCTCTTTAAAAACTGGGAAATTTTGTAAATTGTAACTTTTGGCTCTTCCATCTCAAAAGGTTGCCGACCCCTGGTTTAGACAATTTTGGAATCGAAATGGAGGGGGGGCGAATGCATCTGACGCGGCGACAGCGTTCATAAAAAAACAAATTTGATGATTGGGTGTTTGCACAAAATTTATTTTTATATTTTATTGCTAAAATGTGGAAATACTTGTTTAATTTTTTTAAAATTTTCTTTGTTAGGAAAAAGAAGTTTCCACCAAAACTACATCGATTAACAAATACGGAATATTATCAGCAAGGCGTGACAGAAACATCAAAAGCGTTAGATGAATTAAGAGACTATTGTTCTAGTCCTAAATGCAATCAATGGAAAACCGCACTTAAATTAAAAGATGTCAAGCGGTATGTATTGCATGCTATAAGAAATATTTTTATGTCATGAGTGAAATATTAATCTAGTCCCAAAAATAGGTTTGCATCATTTATTGAAGGCAACTCGCATTTAAGTGATGACGAAATTTTAGAATATGAAACAGGTATACACGCGACAGATCTAACCGATGATGAAGATGAAGAAGTGAGCACATTGACGGATGAGGAATTATAATTTCAAGACTGAAATATTTTGTGGTATGTACTACGTTACTTAAAAGTTTTATGACACTGATGGGCATTAGTCGATCAGTTGTAAATTTTTTTTTTTTGTTACCACATTTGTTTAAATTTCAGATAAAATACTGATGGCTGTTCTAAAATTTTACAAGAATAAACGAGAATAAAAATAAGAAAAAAACGTGGTTGCATTTAATGTGGACGATTGCACAATATTTTTACTGTTTAATTATTACAATAAAAATTCTTTTCGAGTTTGTTTTACATTAGTTTGTTTTTGAACTACTTTTTTACTTGTTAAATTTGTAATTGAAAAAAGTATTGTTCATATCGTCAGTTGAACAGTGCTCCCGAAAAAATAATTCTGCTAGTATGTGATTTTCATTACTCAAATTTGATTGACTGTGTAAGGTACATGCATTAAAATTACAAACACTGAAATTGAAAGAATTAAATTTGAATTTTTAATTATTTTCCTACGTATTTACTTTTTGTATTTTGCATCTGTTTGACATTCTTTGCTAACCATTTCTTTATCTTTGTCTTTACTTTTTATTGTATTGGTTAGCTGTTGAATCACTTGGATTGCATATTTTAGTTTTTTCTTGTACGTAAAATATTTATTTTGAACTGTTCCATATAATTTTTGTAACGCACCATAACTGGTATTATTTGTAACAATTTTTGCTTTCAAACTTGCAATCTCTTTTTTAAGTTCTTCATGTTGTTTGTCAATTAAAAATTTTTGTTTTTGATGATCAACGTTTTGGTTTTTAATCTAGAAAATTAATTTATTGGAAATTCAATATTAAAACAATACTATTATTGAGAGATATTACGAAGTTTTTTTTTGTAATGAACTATAACAAATCAATACACTCTTCTTGTAAGTTAAATATTACTTTATTTATTATGAGTTTCGGCAACAAACTGCCATTATTGGACAAACTACAGGAAAAATTAAATTAAAAATAATGAACATTTAACAAAATAATAATCATTACATATTTTGTTAAATGTTCATTAATTTCTAATTCCTGTATAGTTTTGTCAGATGATGGCAGTTTGTTGCCGAAACAACAAATAAAGTACTAATTTTATTATTGATTAAAATTTAAACATTTATCTTGATATTTCGTTAGTCTATTGCAAGTTACAATTTATTTAACATACCTTAATTTTCTAATCTAATAATTGTGTCCGAGGAAGATCGTTTGTGATCGAAATGCATCACAAATAAATATTTAAAACTACGAAAGTGCAATTTATTAATTTATAATAAAGTAATATTTTAACTTACGAGAAGAGTGCATTTCGTCGGCATACAATCAAAAGTGACCATCTGCAAAACCCTAGTTTTACTTTAGAGCAGTTTTTAAGTTATACTTCGCCTGTAAATAGTCAATTTTACCAACTCTATAACTTATTCATTTAATTTCTAATAAAGATTGGCATTTTTCCTTGTAACCGTACTGGTTATTCAATCCCATTTAGTCAATTTTCTCATTTTCAGCATTTTGTAGTTGGTCACTTTTGCTTGTATGCCGACGATTTAATTATTATAATTTATTAAAACAATGTATTGTAACCTCTTGTTGATATTTATTTTGTGTCTCTAATAATTGATTTTGAAATTTGCTTAAACTTCCTTCTTTCTCGTAAATCCTTTCTTCGAATTTTTTAATAATGGCCATTAAACGTGTTTTTTCTTCATTTGCATTTCTTTGTTGATCAATAAGTTTTTGTTTAAGTTCTTGGTAATCAAGCTTTAAACTCGATTTTTCTTGTTCAAGATTAACTTTATCATTTAAAGCAATTGCAAGTTCCGCTACCAAGTCTGTAATCACATATTGTTCTCGATTAGATGGTACACACATGTGATTTTCACAACTTGTTTCCGATAATTTGGTGTCTACCATTTGATAAAATCGTGATTTAAACAATAAAAATGTAAGTAAATGTCGATACTGTAATTTTGACATTATGAAATATACATACATGATTTTATGAAACTAAAATAATTTCATTACCTGTAACGTTTATTAGAAAAAGTTTACAATCAAAGACACTGAAAATGAATACAGGAAAGTCAGCTGAGATGGCTGGGACTTCAATGAATGAAAATAGATCTGAAGCGAGTCAGAGACGAGAGGCACAGTAATAAGCCAATTCCATGAAAGGCCATGTTATGCAAACATAAGTTAAGAATTAATCTTGATTCAATTCTTCAGTTTGTTTCTCATTTTCTAATAACATGTTATGCGTTTTTCTTTCAACTAAAAAATTTAATTGGCGAAGAAAATTTTGTGTATATTTTAATTTGTTTTCATATTGGCTGCACTTTTCTTCATAAATATTGGCCATTGCTATAATTCTGTCATAGGAACCTGATACAGCAATCGTTTCCGTTTTTAAGTTAGCTGTATGTTTAGACAGTTCGTTTATTCTCTTTGCCGTCGATTCTTTTTGGTAATTATATTCCTTCTTCAAGTTGCCGATCTAAAAATGTGAACTGAAAGTTTTTATCCTTTAAGTTACGAGGAAGTGGAGACAAAAAGCATACCTCGGTAAGATACTTTTTTTGGTTTTCTAAATATTCTGAATTGAGTTCTGATCTTTTGGCTAATCGTGTCTGCTCTTCTTGTTCTCGTTCAAGGACTGTCAATTTTAGTATTGTATTTTCATAATCAAGAATTAATTTACTATGTAAAATATTTGCAATTTCCGTAATCAGCTCAATATAGTATTTGCTAGTTTTGGGTTCTTTACTGTCTTTTGACTTCTTTGCAATTTCTTCCAATGTCGGTTTACACATCATTTTTACAAGTTTTTTGAACACTAATAATTTGGATGTCAAATTTTGACAAATATAACGAATATACCTTAGCGATACATTTTTATTATTACATACTAAATTTATCTTCAACTTACAAATTAAAATTTATTTGTTTCATTTCTTTTATTAATTAAATTTATTTATTTCTAATTTTTCTAGCAGTCTTCAGTAATTGTTTTATCGTTTCCACCGATTTCTTTAGTTTCTGCCTACGGTCAAAATATGTATGTTGTAAAACATCTACTTTATGTTTTACTATGTTGTAATCCTTGGTCGTTTCGAGTATTTTATCTTTTAAAAATGTCTTGTAGTTTACGAGTTCTTTCTCTAGTTTTTGCGATAACTCCTGTTGTCTGAGGGCTACAGTTTTTATATTGCTAATCTAAAATCAAATTATAAATAGTTGGTATCTTATAATATGGGTTGCTATTTGCTAATTCACATCTTTTAAATATTTTTGGTGAGCAGCATCACAATTTTTTTTTGTGATATGAAGCTTAGCATTTTCTTCTTGTTCATTCTGACGTTGATCAAATCCCATGAGTTTAATTTTCAATGTCGAATTTTCGTACTCTGTACTGGCTCGTTCTTTTAAAACTTGAGCTATGGCTTTAACTAAATTGGATGTTAAATTGTGCTCTTGATGTTCACTGTTTTTAGTTTCACAATTTTTAATACCAGGAACTTCATTTGTTTCTGTTATTAGCATATTTTTAAAACAACTTTTTAAATTCAATTAACACAAAAATTTTGACTTATTCAATCACAAAAATATTTTAATCAAGAAGTATGGGAATGTATGTTTCCTTGGTGATTATCGGGATCAAAGTTTTCTGCAAAGGAAATTCTTCTCCACATCATCGAGCATACTTATACAGGGCGACTGCTGAGTGAATAACTATTACTTTTTGTAAAAATTTCTCAATATCTTTATAATACAAAACGTACCTACCATGTATTGTATTACTTGTATCCGATTGCTTATTATTATACATAACCTATTGTTCTTACAATAGGCATACCCTCTGAAGGCATACAACTACAAACCCCAAGGACGTAGGAAGACCGAGGAAGAGATGGGCCGGAACAGGTCGAAGACCTAATCCGTAAAGCCCGCATTTCATTATAGCTTCTAGCAGCCGAGCTTCTAGAAGCCCAAAATTTGTAATGCATTGACTCTTATGGAACCAAACTCACTTCGGCTGGTAGAAGCCAGGTAGAAGCAGGTCATAAAAGTATCGAATTTTAGCAGCCCGGCTGCAAAAATACTCCACGCGGAGTACTGTACTTCTAATTGGTTAATATTTAGAATAAGGACTTATTATTGGATAATATAAAATGGTCCGTAGTTGTAATTGGTTAATATTTAGAATGAGGACTTATTATTGGATAATATTTCTATTACGAAAATGTCTTTGCGACTCCACGTGGACTTGTGTACTTTACCTGATAAAAGATTAATTTTAACCAGGCCGCTTGTGCAGCCAGGGTTGTAAATTTTTACAACTGAAGCTGCACAAGCCAGATACTTCTACTTATTAGATAATATGTGTTGTAACACAATTTTGGTTATTCGATGTCATCGTTAATTAGATATTTATACTAATTTTTTAATCATTCCCATAATAAAAAGCAATAAAAGAAGGTGATTATTTTTGGATGTTTTTTTTTAAATAAACTTGTCCACGAAAAAAACCGACCTCCTGTATTGTTGTGCTAAATTAAAAAGCGCAAAAATTTTTTAAACGCAATATATTATTAGTTATTACATTTACCGGGTAGTATTCAAGTAGTATTTAACATTAAAAAATTAAAAAGAAGTACAGTACTCCGCGTGGAGTATTTTTGCAGCCGGGCTGCTAAAATTCGATACTTTTATGACCTGCTTCTACCTGGCTTCTACCAACCGAAGTGAGTTTGGTTCCATAAGAGTCAATGCATTACAAATTTTGGGCTTCTAGAAGCTGGCTGGTAGAAGCCGTAATGAAATGCGGGCTTAAAGGAAATGATGATGAACCTATTGTTCTCACATTATTAAATAAATAAATTGGTTTTTCTCCAGACCAACTTGTCTCATACGATAAGATTTATTGCAATGACTGTCGGCTATTGTGGTACTAGCAATCAGTAATGTACATTTACTCCCGTAATCATATTACCTACGTATTGCTGTGTTAATTATTGAATTTTTATCTTATTATAGCGAGGGTTGAATAACGGCACCTTTCTTTTTTTTAATTTAAAATTTTCTGGATCAGTAATGATAATCTCAGGGTCAAAAGGTGGGTTCATGTAATCTATTGGAACTCTCATAAATTAACTCACTTATAATCTCTCTCATAAAGATTATTTGATAGAAAGAAAATATCAAAATTACATTTGCTTTTCTCTTTGATCTATAACTGCAAAAATTTGAAATCAAACTCATACGCTACCAATTGAAAAATAAATGAATTTATTAAACACAATAAAATTCTCAAAACAAATATTGGTTTTTCTCATAATTAACAAATTAAATCGTACAAGAAATATTAATACCACCCCAAAGTTTATGCGCAACCAAATTTAAAATATAAACAAATTCGTCTATACGCGAGTAAAAATGCAACGCACAACAAAGTTTCTTACCGGAGAATTTATGTCCTCTCTCTCTCTCCCTCTTTAAATCGTCGCACGTGAAAGATTGGTATCGCCGTGATTGGAAGCCGCTCCTGACTTTAACTTGGACACATCAAATAAGAAGAACTATTCCATAAACTTCCTTCCTTGGACCACGATCAATTATAGGTAAGTAAACTTAATCTCTTCTATGATAATTTTCTTTAATTTCATCAAAAATAATTATAACCATCAAAATTCCATTGATTCCAAAATTTTCCATAAATCAACTTTCCTCCAATTTTTAAATACTCAATTATAAATTATAAACACCATCGAATTGATCAGATTAACTATTAGAACATCTTCTCTTTCAAAGAAAACCTTCCAGCACGTTTTAACATTACCGTGAACGTTAACCAAGTCTCCACAATTACGTCCTTCCGTTCCCATGGACGGAACTAGCGTTCAAAATTACGTCCTACCTCTTTCATGGACGAAGCGGGACTTCTTTAACACGTCCTAACGTCACCGTGGACGTGGCTCAACTCCTTTATCAATCTTTCCAAAATTACCCACGCCAACGTTTTCACTCGCGCATGCATTTTCCCGCGAATCGCCACTTATTTTAAAATTCAAAAATCCTATGTTCACAACTAAATAAATCAATTTAATTTGTTATTTCATTTTATAAAATTAAATACTACAATAACCAATATTTATCTTTTACAACCTAATTCTTTTTATCTTTAAGGGTTTTAATAGCGGATGCATCCTTCATCTTTCTGAGTCAAAGCAGCTAGTTAATTCTTCAGATCAAGGAGAAATCAGATACAATTAATCAACTACCCATTATGGTCTGACTAAATGAAAGGGACTTTATGAGTGTTCCAACCTTTAAAAAAAATGACATAAAATCATCCCTTATCGAGCAATTAGCACAAAAATCATAATCTGAACAAAATATCACAGCAGTATGTTATTGCAGGCCTGGAGAAAAAATAACATACGTCATGCGTTGAGAACCACTTTACTGAATACGCGAATACTCCGAATTTAACCTTTAGTCGCATTCGGAGTATCTTTCGCTTATTCTACAAAACGTCCAAAAATTCGAACAAATTTTCGATTGTTGAAGTTTCTAAAGGAATGGTTTATGATTATAAAAGCTGGTGGCCTGAATGAAAAATGAAATTTCCAAATTTTCAAACAAATTTTCGATTGTTGAAGTTTCTAAAGGAATGGTTTATGATTATAAAAGCTGGTGGCCTGAATGAAAAATGAATGAAATGAAATGAAAAAAAAAATGAAAAAAGAAGACTTGCCTGAGCAATTAATCCTGTGGGAAAAATGTGCCAAGACATGATAAAAAGTTGTTATCTATCACAACATACCACCACTTAAAGATTTCTGTCGGTTAAGGGGTAGTTTGCATGGAATTCAGATTACGAAATACTCAACAAAATTTAAATCTCCCCACCGAGAAAGCTTATTCAGAACTCTGTACTCTCAGCATCCCTCTCCAATATCTTCATTCGTAACTTTCCAACTCCAAGCGCAACTAGCCCTATGCGCGGAGGACACCGTGAATCAGTAGTTCCTTTCGCCTAGTCTTCATTGTCAAACGTCTACAAAAGATATTGGATGACATCAAAAAATTTGTTCCGTGTTTGGCGTATCGGAGTTAACCCGAGAGAAACTACGGCAACTTTCTTCACAAGATCCCGAGACACCCCTCCACAAAATCACACAAATGCAAATCCGTCTTTAGACTCACATTGTTAACCAATTCTGAATTTTTGAAGAGCAAGAACTCTCGTCTTTATGAAAACGACCATAAAGACAAATTACCTGGTTTACCGTTTATTGCTTCCGACGAGAGACAGAACGGGAAAAAGTTCTTACTTTGTTTGGAATTGGGGTCGTCCATAAATTACGTCACGCAATTTTAAACAGTTTTTAACCCCCTTCCCCCCCGATCGTCACACAAACCTAGACCCCCTCCAAGTATTACATCTAGTGATGGGCACTATCGAAATATTTTGACTATCGATAGTTACTATTTTTTTTTTACTATCGATAGTTAGTAACTAAAAATGTAGTTGCTAAACATCAAATCGAATAAAAACTATCGAATAAAACTATCGAATAAAAACTAGCGAATAAAAAATATCCAATACATTTTTTTAAGGTAGTGTTTACACTGTTTACCGACCTTTTGCGGTAGGTAATCCGATAATAAACAATTAAATACCATAATATAAGCAATTTTGCATTTACATTGTTCATAACAAAACCCCAAAAAGAAATATCAAGCCTAATAAAGCATTCCCAAAACAAAAGTTATTCGAATATTTTTAGTAACTAAAAAGTTATTCAAATAGTTTTAGTTACTAAAAATTCATTCGCTAGATTTTAGTAACTAAAAAGTTATTCGAATATTTTTAGTTACTAAAAAGTTATCCGAATAGTTTTAGATGGTTTTAGTTACTAAAAATTCATTCGATAGCTTTTAGTAACTAAAAAAAGGAAACTATCGATAGTTCGAATAAAGCCCAACTATCGAATAATTCGATAGTTTTTTATTCGATAGTCCCATCACTAATTACATCACATATTCTTGAACCCCCCCACCCCACCCTCAAATTTTTCAAATTTAAAATTTATATAATAAAAAGAAACCTAGGGCGGATTTCATGGGTGTCATCCCCACCTCAGCTTTTTTTTTAGGGGTAACACCCCAGAGAAAACGTCTATGAAGGGCGGTCCGCCCCCCCTAGCTACACGCCAGTGGCGTGACCACTCACAAAATAGTTCTTTTTAAATACTTATAATAAAATATTTAAAATATATATTTTGTGACGTCACAATTTTTGAAAGGTTTTTACCTTTTTACTTCCCTATAAGGAAGTATTGTAATCATGAAAAAATTCGATGTCGATATTTTAACGGAAATATCCGTTTTGAGCATTTCTGAATCCGTTTTGACTACTTTCGCAATGATGTCTGTATGTATGTATGTATGTATGTATGTATGTATGTATGTATGTCTGTATGGATGTATGTAACGCAAAATGTCTGTAAGTTCTGTATCTCTGGAACGAATTGTTATATAGTAACAAAATTTCATATTTAACACTTTAATCGGTATACAAAGGCACCATTTGATTTTGGAGGAAATCCTTAAACCGGAAGTAGTACTTCACTTGAAGGACGAAATGGTTTTTCTTAAATATCTCAGGAACGAATTGTTATCTAGTAACCAAATTTCATATTTAACACTTTAATCAGTATACTAAAGCACCATGTGATTTTGGAGGAAATCCCTAAACCGGAAGTAGCACTTTACTTGAAGGACGAAATTGTTTTTCTTCAATATCTCAGGAACAAATTGTTATATAGTAACCAAATTTCATATTTAACACTTTAATCGGTATACAAAGGCACCATTTGATTTTGGAGGAAATCCTTAAACCGGAAGTAGCACTTCACTTGAAGGACGAAATGGTTTTTCTTAAATATATCAGGAACGAATTGTTATCTAGTAACCAAATTTCATATTTGACACTTTAATCAGTATACTAAAGCACCATGTGATTTTGGAGGAAATCCCTAAACCGGAAGTAGCACTTTACTTGAAGGACGAAATGGTTTTTCTTCAATATCTCAGGAACAAATTGTTATATAGTAACCAAATTTCATATTTAACACTTTAATCAATATACGAAAGAACCATTTGATTTTGGAGGAAATCCCTAAACCGGAAATGGCACTTTACTTGAAGGACGAAATAGTTTTTCTTCAATATCTCAGGAACGAATTGTTATATAGTAACCAAATTTCATATTTAACACTTTAATCGGTATACGAAAGCACCATTTGATTTTGGAGCAAATCCCTAAACCGGAAGTAGCACTTTACTTGCGTGAAGGAATTTAATTAAATAATAAAATAAAATTTAAATAATATTTCTGCGAATCTTTAGATGAACGATGAAGGAATGATTCCTTATAGGGAAGTCATGTGCTGGCCACATCAGATTTTTTTTTTTTAATTTTAGCTCCTATTTTTATGATATTAGTACCAAAATTTGTTTCATGGAAAACTACGTTATATAAGCCCTATTTGTTTTGACCTTTTTTACCTATTTTCATTTTTACGACCTATTTTAACATTTTGGAAACTTCGCAGTTGAAATTGAGAAAAAAATTTAATTTAATTTAAATTAAAATGTTTTTTTTAATTTAAAGTTGGTGCCCGGTGGTGCAAACTCATTGGTACCATTCAGCAGAAAAAGCAGTTGTGTTACTGTTGTACAAAAGTTGAGTAAAAAGTGATCTTAATCTTAAATCAGCATAATATTTATTCAAAATGTCTAAACGTAAACGTAGCTTATCTTCGAAAATAGAAGGATGGATTATTGGAAAAACAAATATATATACAGTGGACGATGACGGTTTGTTTTGTAAAGTTTGTGGTAAAACAATCTCATGTTGTTCAACACGTAGCATCTGAAAAGCACAGGAAAAATGCAGAAAAATCGGTGAAGCTAACGCAAATATTAGGATTTTCTGGCAATGATTCGTTTTCTATGAACTTATGCAATGCCTTAATAGCGGCAAATGGTAGCACGTCAAAACGTCGAAAACAAAAACGTCGAACACAAAAACGTCGAAGTCAAAACGTGGAAAACAAAAACGTCGAAAAGCAATAATGTCGAAAAACAAAAACGTCGAAATCAAAAACGTCGAAGTCAAAACGTCGAAAAACAAAAACGTCGAAAACAACAACGTCGAAGCATAATTATTAAATAATAAGTCTGGTTTTAAAATTAAAGTATATGATTGGCTAATATATTTAGCGCTATCTATTACGTAATTGGATAAAAAGTTTTATTACATTTTTTTTAAATTGAATTATATACAAGGGTGGGCAAAAAAAGGTACCTATATTTTAGGGCCGAATTTTTAAAATACATGTATTAGATACACACATTCTAACACACCAAATACTATCCCTAAAAGTCAAACATTTAAACTTACTAGTGAATATGGAATTTATTAAAAGCCAAAAAAACGAAAACCAACTTCTTCATGAAGGTTTTCTCTACAAACGAGAAAGAAGTAATCAAGACAGGACCTACTACAAGTGCGTGGAATACTCGAAATTCAAGTGCAAAGGACGTGTCATCACTGAAGGAGAAGAAGTAGTTCGTGTGTCAGGATCCCATAACCATGTGGTCAACGTGGCACAAATCGAAACAAAGAAATTTCTTGAAGAAATCAAGCACAATAGTGAAACTATGATTGATACTCCGGCTCAGATTATCTCCACGTCTGTCGATAGTCTGCCCTCAGCTGTAGTTGCGGCACTTCCTTCAGTTTCTCTTATGACGAGAACTGTCCAACGCGCAAGAAGAGCGGCTACAGCTCCACTCCCCAACCCTACAAATCTTATAGACTTGACTATCGTTGGAAAGGACCGGGAAACGAACCGTTTCTCCTCTTCGATAGTGGCCCTTCCGTTGACCGTATCCTCTTCTTTAGTACCCAAAAGAATTTAGATTTAATGAAGGACTGTAACCACTGGTACGCGGATGGAACATTCAAGTCTGCACCCCCATTGTTCGAACAGTTGTTCACCATTCACGCTGTTCAGTACAATAGCGTGATTCCGGCCGTGTTTGCTCTTTTGCCAAATAAACGTCAGGAGACATACGGTAAAGTCCTTGATGTTCTCAAGAACCTCATGCCTGGGCTAACTCCTGATAGCGCCACTCCGGATGGCATCGAGCTTTCAATTCTCTCTTGAGCTGTAACCATGCACCCTTCAATTTGGAAGTTTATCGATGTTTTGAAGAAATAACAGGGTATGAACGAGTTCAAAATAGAACAGTATATCAGCGGTCAACAACCACCTCGAAGACGAAAAAAGTATCGCGACGTTGCGGCCAGAATGAAGTCCATATCATAGTACTGTCGTATGGTGAGCGTAACCTGGATGACTATCTGAACTGGTATCGCCATAACTTTCAATTCCAAGACAGTTGATAAAATTATTTTGAACTTTTGCATTTTAAGCAATCTTTATCACTTGTGTATGTATCTATATAATATATTGCTTAATAAACATTATTATTATTAATATTATTTTAAATAGTTTTTGTTTTCGACGTTTTGAATTCGACGTTTTTGATTTCGACGTTTTTGTTTTTCGACATTATTGCTTTTCGACGTTATTGACTTTCGACGTTTTTGTTTTCGACGTTTTGACTTCGACTTTTTTGTTTTCGACGTTTTTGTTTTCGACGTTTTGACATGGAATCGCGGCAAATATTCCCTGGGCAAAATTAGATTGTCCAGAATTTAAAAGTTTTTTGGAAAAATATTGAAAAAAGGTCGTTCCTCATCGTACCACTTTGAGTAAAAATTATTTACCAAAATGTTAATAATTTTTTATTGTTTTTAAATGTTAATAAATGTTTTAATAATTAATGCCGTTATTATCTTAATACCTAAATTGGTGGGTTTAGTTACATAAAACCACTAAAAATGTACAATACCAACCTAAAAGTGCCTAAAATAGTATTTTTTGCCATTCCGGGGGTAAAGTACTCACTTTTTACCCCGGTTTGCGGGTGTAAAGGGGCACTTTTTTACCCTGCGGTAAAAAAATAGCCAACTGCTATTTCTTAGTAATTTTTAGTAGTATAGTTGGTAATATTACTAGTGCTATTTTGCGATTTATCGACCACGTGTAGGTATTATAAAAAATATATGTAAGTAGTATATGCACGACGGTAGTAAAGTGACTTTTGGCCCATGGGTAATTGTTTCACTCGGCTGGCGCCTCGTGTAAACAATCCTTTACCCTCGGGCCAAAAAAGTGTCACTTTGCTACCTTGGTGCATAATGTACTATTTTGACGTGAATACGTCTATAAAATCAAAGATTAAAAAAATATGCTACACAAGCAAATTGTTAAAATTCAATAAAAAGTTTGAATTATAAAAGAAAATAAGTATATTAAAGAACACAATTCACATTTAGATTTTTACATTAGGTGAAAAGGCTTCTTAATGATGTGTTTAAAATTAAGCTTGTTGAATTTCATTTGCGAGTGTTAAATTTTTCAATAAATATCTTTTTGATAAAAAACCACTGTATCGATTTATTTTTAAATGAACTTGATATTATTATTTTTAATGTTAAAAAATTAAATAAGTAAAAGCAGTAGCTAAATAAAATTTATAAATCCTATACATCAGAATAATGTAACAAATAGGTACAATTAAATGTTAAAGTAACTAAACCTTACATGTTATTTAGAATTCTGTAACAGGAACGCCATTCCGTGTATTCTAAAATGTTTCTTTAATTCCTGTGAATTGTCACACTTCAGAAAACAAACCCTGCACTGATTTTCGGCAACAGGTTCCTTAGATACATTAGGGGCTAAACGCATATTGTCTTCCAATTCCTTGACAGCTTTTTCATCGAAACAGTTATTTCTTGCAAAATAATCATCAGTATTTGAAATTTCGTGATAAAACGTGAGATGTTTTATTAAAGAAGGTTTTACCACAAAACATTGACCACATTCCATGCATTGATGTGCCGTTCTCACATTTCTATGCTTAATTATATGGACATGAAATTCTTCTCTAACATAATTGGTGTATTCACATAATTTACATCGATAGATTCCATCAAATAGAATTGGTTCCTCTGTATCTATGCTATTGTCCGAGTTAGAAGTAGACAATTTTCTATGAGAGCTTGTAGAACTTCCGGAAGTTCGTTTGTTACTTTTCTTTAAATTATCGTTTGATTTTGGAGACATCATTTCTTGATCATCGCTTTCCGATACTAAATCAATGGAAGGGTTATTAAATTTACATCTGTTCAAATTAAAATGATTATTAATTTCGGTAATTTGTAATCTTTTTTCACAGAGTAAACAATTAACAAGTTCATCAGAAATTAACAAATCCTTTGATGGGGATCCAATTTTCAATAGAGTTTCCAAGTCGTTTTCGTTCATGTTGTATTTATATATCGTCTTTTTTCCACAATTAATACATCTCGGATTCATAGTATTTATCCTATTAACCTTTCTATGAATGCGACAAAAATAACATATCAACGAAATTTGAATCGTATTCTTTACTCGTTTTCGTTTCAAATCACTAGGAGTATTTGAATTGGGTTGAGTCATTAATTTTGTACAGCGCAGTAGGTGTGTTGCATATGTAAGAGTCGACCTAAAGTAACTGTGACAATGTTTACATATATAAACATAAAGAAACTGTTTCCTCTCACTTGCATGCCACTCGATATGCTTTTGAAAATCTATTTCATCAAAAGTTGTATCCATATCTTCACACACTTGACAGCTGTATATTTTGGTAGGAGCTCTTTTGATATTGTGCACTTTAGTATGATTAAAAAATTCATCTTCGCCGTTACAAATTGTATTACATCCACCACACTTAATTATACACTTGGCATGCAACACAAAATGGGTTGAAAATGTGGAAATTTGTGCAAATATTTTTCCACACTTTTTCCCGGGACACCTATGACGTACTTGCTTTGTTAAATGGAAACAAACATCTTCCAAATGCGAATACAGTAAATCACAATTCTCAAAATCTTTTCCGCACTCGGGACATACAAAAGGTGATTTGTTGTTATGAATACGTTCGTGAGCTTGCAGAGAACATTTTGTCGGAGCTATATATTTACAAATAGAACACTTTAAAGTATCATCAAAAAGATTGTCAGTGTTTAAAAAGTGTTCGCCCATAGGTATATTCTGTATCTGGTCACATTCCGGACAGCATGGCAAATTATCTAATACTGATGAAGTTTCCATTTCATCGTTGGATTCGTTGATTGATTCGATCTTTGTAATTATCGGTAGACTGTATTGATTACTGTTTGCTTCTTCACACTCTTCCTTAATTTCAACAACAGGGTCGTCATTTACACAAACTTCTTTACCGTTAATGTCTAATCCGTTAGGAATTGGAGTAAAACGATTTGTATCTAAGTTTACAAATTGACACCGAGGTATATTGGAACTCATTTGTTTTAATACTAAAGATGTAGACGGCACATTTGGTTCTGTAGAGAAAAAGAATAATAATTCATTAGGTGCAAGATGTATAACCGAATGACCCATATATTCATATAAGGGACTATAAAATCTTGTGTTGATAAATGTCGTTTCGCCTACGTTGTCGTCCTCACAGTTGTAAAGCATAGGTATATTAGGGTCGGGTAAAAATCCACCCAAACCAAATGGAAGAGTAGAAACTTCTAAATTATCTAAATTAATATCTCCAGCTATTAAATTATAATGTTGACGGGTGTGTAAGAGAAACGAGCATGGGTTGTAAAATACAAAGTCTTTTGCGCAAACTTGACATTGAAATTTTAGTACCATCCCACGACGATTTACGTGATCTAGAAATGAATTCTTTGATCCAAACCTGCAATTTATGACATCAAATTAATTTTTTTATTTTAAAATTCTCTTAACACGTTGAGCACGGTGAGACATCAACGCATTGTTGGTATATTTAAACGGTGTGTATATCATAGGGTGTCATATTTTAAAGCTAAATGTATGGAAAACGCAACTTAACCGTCCGGAGAACTAACTTATAATGTTGGGTCCCAAATTTTTTGGTTAATTCGGTTTATAGGTATAAAGCATTGAATTGCAAATTTATATATTTTAAATTTTTATATATAGCTATTATTGTTGACCTTAACGTTTCGGGCCTTTATTTTGGTCCATTTTGAAAGTTAAAAATTAATTACATTAGTTAAATTATTAAAATATAAATTGCAGCGCTTTTTCGAAATTATTTGACAATGTCAAATTAATAACAATTGTAGTTTGTCAACTAATTTCCTAAAATGGCTGTAAGATCGTAGATCATGTTATCCAGAATGTATTTAAATACATTCATGGTGGTTATAAATACATTCTGGATAACATGATGATAGCATAATTCATGGGCAATCTACGATCTTACAGCCATTTTAGGAAATTAGTTGACAAACTACAATTGTTATTTTAACCTTGAAAATGGACCAAAATAAACGGCCCGAAACGTAGGTTTAATAATTGAAACCTTTAAATAGACCTATACCCGACGAATAATATCTTATAATTTTATATATTTTAGAGTATACTACATAAATGAACTTTTCAAGTACACTAGACCCTCCATGTACGCGAATTCAGAATAACGCGAATTAGATTTTGATACCGGAATTTTTTGTACGCGAAGCAAAATTCCCTTTAACGCGAATTAAGTTTTCGCGTATTATTAAAATAATTATGTATTATCCAAACAGCATAAACAAATTTCGAGGTATGGGTGTAAGTATAAGTATAAATCTTACGTCGAAGCTAAAGATATTCATTGACAGTTGTTCACAGGCGCTGAAACGTAGCACTTGAATGATACAAATATGGTGTCAACGATTTATAGTTTTTTTATGCATTATATTTAATTCTTTTATCAATTAGGTAGATACTATATTTTAGTTTTTGTATGCATTATATTTTACCTATTTTGTAAATAAACCTTAGTTTTAAACTTTTGTTTTTAGTCTTAAATAAATTTTGGAACCTAACCCCCTTTTTTCTATTGCTTCTTTGGTTCCATTGGCGAACGGAACCCTCGCGTACATGGAGGGTGTAGTGTAAATTTTATCATTACTCACTGCATAAATAAATTTAAAAAAACTGTTAAAAATCAATCATTTAATATTAAAAAACAAAGAAAAAATATTATTAGGAACTAAAAAAATAATTTTGTTGTATTGTGTACAGTAAAAAAGCAGGTTACACAATAGTACTTTTCACAACCAATACATTGCCATTTTGTACGAGAACATTTACGTTGGGCCACTAATCTACCATGTTCTTCTTTCATATTTGCATAACAAACAGTACAACGACTTTTTTTACCTTCCTGCAAGAAGTGTTCTAGATTTTCTTCTATTTCATCGGATTGGCTTGATTCATCTTGTCGCAATAGTGATGTAGCAAGGAGCTCTTTATATTCTGTTATTTGAATTTTCTGCTGAGTTACTTCGTTGTACACCAGAAACGAATTTACTAATGCAGAACCAAATATTAGTTCCATAGCCAACTTTTGATACCATTTTGTACCACGTTTTAGACAATGGGAATACGCTTTAATTTGATCTGAAAGATCAATAAATGCCTTTGACTTATTGCAACTTACAATGGCTTTAGGTTTTTGAATTTCTTTTCCTCGTTGACTAATTGTAGTTACATCAGCGTTGTGTACAGTAGTCAGCATTAAAACATCTCGTTTACCTTTCCACTTAAACATTACTACACCGGTGCCGCTTTCTTGTGCAAAAACCTCATTTTTTGCAAGTTTTTTTTGAACAACTTCTTTACTGTTGAGCTTACGGTTTGATCGCAGCTTACCAACAAGATGAGTATTACGTCGTAATAATTCTAAAGCCAAAGATACACTGGTGTAGTAATTATCAGTATAGATAATTCGACCACTATCCAAAAGGTTTTTGGAGAGGTCAACTACTACAGCAGCAGAAGCACTTCCAGTTCCTTGCTTATCACTTCCACAATAAACGCGCAAATTATAAGTATATCCTTCTACTGTACATAACTTATATAATTTGATGCCAAATTTGTGCCGTTTATTTTTTATATATTGTCGAAATTTTAAGCGGCCACGGAAGGGAACAAGAGTCTCATCTATGCATACTTCGAGCCCTGGAGTAAGAACGTTCTGAAATCTTTCGATCAACTTATTTATCAATGGGGTCAATTTTCGAAGTTTGTCATTTTCAACATTTTCATTTTCGTTGTCATTGAAGTGCCACATTTTGAGCATATCTTCAAATCGATTTCTGGACATTAGTGACTTTACATTATTTGAATATAGAAAATTTGTACTCCAGTAAGATTCAAATGTAGGCAACTTCATTAGTCCCATCCACAGCAATATACCAAGGAACCTATGCATTTCTTCATAATTTGTAGGATCCCATGGTTTCACGTGACCTTTAGGCTTCTTTTTTATTTCCAAAACTTGAATTGCATAAATGTTTGTTTGCTGTACCATGTAATTTATTATATCGTCGGTAATGAAAATTTTAAAACAGTCATATGGACTCTTGTTTACGTAGTCTTCGTAAAATTTAGACTTAATACCTACATCATTTACTGCAAAATTGAATTGTTTGAGCGATGAACCATCAACATCACGCCACACAATGTTATCAACTGGTAGTATGTTATCATTTTCATCACTACTGTCTGAACCAGAGGCTGCAACTTGTCTAATAACATCTTCTATTGCTTGCTGTATCTGTAAGATAGAGATAAGATAAATTAATATTTTATCGCAAATTTATAAAAGAATACATCATATAGTACGATATGTAACAAAACTTACATTATCGTTATTGCATCGCATAGGGTCTTTTCGTGAAGAAGGGCCTGCATGAACATCTGCCTTGATGTTAGTCTTTACACATTTTTTAGGCGGATCACTCGAATAAATTTCTTTAGTTAAAGGTCCTGTCTTTGAAACTTTTGCCAAAGCTGAGTGTGAACGTTTGTTTCGATATATATGTTCATAAGAAGATGATGATGAATCGGTTAGTTCAATATCTGATAGAGGAATGTCTCCAAATTCGCTTGCAGCCTCTTCATCAGACATAAACTCTTCCCATAATTTTTGGATATGCTGTTGTTCTTTTTCGTAACTCATTATCACAATAAAATTAAAACAAATGTTCGTTGATAATTATTTTTAAGGTGATGAAATTATGTTTGCAATCGTAACGAAGTATTTTTCACAAGCAACAATACTGCACTGTTGAGAATAACTAGATTAGCTTTGTGCAGGTGTCAATATCAACATGCAAGTTTGCAAAATAATTATTATGCAATTATGTCCTCAGGTGGTGAGACATCACTGTGGTGTCTCAAACAAAATACTCAAAAAAGGTGATAAGAAAAGAGATTTTCCGATAACTGCATGTAAGGTGTATAGCAGCTAAATTATATCAAAAAAAAATTTGGGCCCAGAAACCTAAAATTTAACTTCCTACACCCGTGCTCAACGTGTTAATTTGTATTTCAAAAGCTTATAACATAAAATACTTACATATCGCGACAGGCGTAACAGGGATACACATGTAGTCCCAATAGCGGTTTAAATGAAATCCATTCTGAAGATTTTTTATCAAATAGTATATCCCATTTGGCTTGATTTGGATTTCTAATATGCTAAAAATATATACAAATTTTAGAAAAGTGAAATTGTTATTTTAAAATTCATTATTACATCATAATACTACTTATTACTACTACATAAAAAAAAATTAATAATAATTTGTACTCCACAGTTGTAGTAATGTTTGTGCTACGATAATAAATATTAAGCTTTTTCAGTATACAGCACGGATTTTTAATCAGAAAAGGAGCTTAAAAAGGACAAAAATATGAATAGAAATAGACATCTATGTTAAATAAATTTAGCATAAGTAAACCAGTTGTTTGATAAAAAAAAAATAAAACAGTGCATAAATATGTATCAGAGACGTACTGATTGGAGAGATATCATTTAAATATATATTACTACTGCATATTATGCAAACAAAGTTTAGCAAAACGGTATACTAAAAAGTATATTTCTCAACTTGGATTCGAACCCTGGCGTGTATTAGTTGTGAATACGCGCGCTTAAACAACTGCGCTGCCGGAGCAATTAATTTATGTAGTTCGGAATTTCTACATAAATTAGTGACTAATTCTTGGACTGCTACAATAGCTTAAGCGTCAAGTATTTTTGTATAGTCGCAGGTTCGATCTTACTTCCGAAGAAAACTGAGCTCAAATACATACTACTTGTGAAGCAATACCATCATCCTGACCCGCATTTGCTTGGGTTCACACAGCTAAACCTTCAAGGTTTTGAGGTGAACACCAGATCTAAGGAGAAATTTTGAAATCGACGTCATAGAATAATGCGATCCATTTTCGACGAGCTTATTCTACGTTTAAGCAAAATCCTGATGGGTTTACTCCATAACCAGTAAGCTTCTGATATGTTTTCAGTTTTTTATGAATAGAAGTTTTTGGTATGTTATTTTAATTCAGCAAAAAGATGAAGAACTTCACGGAAATTTATTTTCAGGGGTCCTGCTTGTCCAGTAAAAAATTATTATTACCGTTATTATTATGAGACGCACAATACTAATATTGCAGTTGAAACACTCTTTAATCTTACAATGATAAGAGAGGCAGTCGCTGGTGAATGAAAGACGAGCATCACAGTGCCCGTAATCAAGAAATACAAAAAGAAAAACCGGAACTATAAATAACCACCTTACAATGCACAATTTCACAGTAAAATAAATGAAGAGCAACAACGCATCAGAAAGAACTATTCAATTGTAGATGCCCCGTGCTACAACTACTGCGAACTGGAAATTGAGAGGAAAATGATTTTTTATACTCATATGTTAAAGCGAGCAGCGACGCAGCGCAATACAAATGGTTGTGATCGTTAATTTACGAAAAGTCAAGCAATGTTGCTCTCGGATTGCACTTGGATGGGTGACCAATTTAAAAATAACATCGCTGGTCGCTGTTCCCCTTCCAACTCGCACTTGGTCAGCGTGGTAGGGTATGGCCATGCCGTCCCCCTTGATGGGGAGAGGTCTACATCCAGCAGTGGATAAAATAACTGTTGGAAAGATGTAGAAAACTGTAATTCTTTCTTTTGTCGTCTTTCTTATACCAAGCACTATACACAGAAAGAGATTTAAAATTGCGACCTTGGGTAACTCCAAATAAGAAAACGCCATTAAGCGGAATTTTATAGAACTGCTAAAACTCGGCTTAATATTATAATAGAAGCGCTATTTACTTGTGCATGTTTTCGTCGTAGTTTCAAACTACACCTGCATGTAAATAGTAGGACCTACAACTTAACGTGGAATTCGAACCACGTCACAAATAACAATGTATTTTTATGTACGATGTTGTTTTGTTTTGCCGCCATTTTCGTTAGTATCTAGCACTGCAGGCAACTGAAATTTGGCAATCGTTTAGTCAGACGATGCAACATCACATACAGCCTGCGCTGCAATAAAACTTTTACACAAAGCATTTCCTGGATTAATATCAAGATTTGGTGACAAGTTCACTAAAAATTGTGCAGAACCCTTACGGTTTACAAATAAATATATACATATAATGACAATCCAATTTCTTTGTAACAAGCTTCTGAGTAAAAAAAATTGATATCAAACCACTAGGAGCTGAGATATAACCAATTTTAGAACATCAATGGAGGTCACCTTTAAAATTATAACCAACTTTCATTCGCAATTTTTTAAATCTTGTTTATTAAAATACACGTTTTTTTTTATATCAATTAAATGCTGAAATAGTGCTCTTTCTTTTTTATAAGAGGTAAATAAGTGATATTGGGCAAAATAAACAAATTATGTGAGAAAAATTAAATTTTCAGAATTTTGAATATAGAGAGGAACCTTATGGTTTAAAAATAAGTATGAATGACAAAAAAATTTCATCATAACAATTTGTGAACAAAACAAAAATTGAAATTTGACCGTTAGTAGCTGAAATAGATTCAATTTAAAGACATGGTTCTCTGACCTCATCAATGAACACAGAATGTGTGAAAAAAGTTAATGTGTTGAGGGCCGAGTGACTGAAGGGTATTTGAAAAATTGACCTATTTACTTCAATATTAAATCTGCAAGTGATTAATTTTAAATCTCTATGTATCATTCTTAAATAAAACAGATCCAAATTAAACTTATATTCGTCACTCAAAACAATTTCAATTTTATAAGCATTTATAATAAATTTAAATGTAGATAGGCAATTTGTAATTTTTTATAAGGAAGCAAAAAAATAGCGTGCAAAATGTTATGAAGGGAAAAAATCAAATACAACTAAGTGTGCCACACAAGTTTTGAATAATGTCGTAGAATATGAAATCCTTTTAATCGTAAGATCATATTCCCAGAAACTTGAATACAGTAAATCACAATTTACAAAATTAAAGAAAATAATCAGGTCAACTGTTCTAAAAAAACTGTTAAAGCAATAATAGAAATTTAGTAGCCTTTCAAATAAAATTATTGATAAGTATTCCCACAGTATTTTAGCGCCACTAACAGTGTTCACCTCAACTATGTGAACTTGGTCGATTTGATTAATATTTCAATTGTTTTAAAAATTATCAATCAAATAAATATTTACATCATCAATCTACTACAGATAAATATGTGATATTTAGAGGAATTATTATAAAATAAAATATTTTCCTAAAATTACAACCCAACAAAGCATAACCTAAACGGCAGACAAAATATGAACAAGTAATCGTGATCAACAATGTAATGGATATCGACAACAAATTACATCACACTTACAGTAAACATTATTGCATTACTGGGATTCCTTTCTTCAATACAATTGCGCCTTACTACCAATTCTGAGATATGATTAATCTGTAACAAAAAAGTAAATAAATAAAAAACGTTTAATATATTTTGTTCTGTGTGCTTACCTATCTTGGAATGCTATGTGGTTATGTGTAACTTGATTAGATTTTCAATTTTTTTGGGAATGTAATTTGTAGTTGCATACTTGAATGGTTGTCAAAATGAATGCAGATGTCATTCAAACTTACAATGTTGGTAAATAAGATGAATATGGTCAAATACAGCACAAAAACTGTAAACTGTGCTTAACTGGATGTGTGATTAATGTTAGGTTAGTGAACATAAAAGTGGTGGGGGATGAACATGGATGGTGATGGTAGGTAAAATTACTTGAAAGAATAAATACTTACAGCAACACTGATTATGCTACTCATGGCTTATAAAAACTTATTATTTTATTAACAATTTATGCACTACTCTAGAAGTACCTTAAGTCAGCCCTTTTACAATGAAAAACAAAAATTAATTAATAGTAACTAGGTATAATCCTTCTTTTATTTTAAAATACTTTATAGCCTAAGCCATGGGAAGATTTAAAAAAAAATTCAATACCTTGAATTCCTAAGATTTATTTAATCAATTGTGTACAAAAATAGTAGTTTTTAATTTTCGATACAGATTAATGGTCGGTTGTGATATTGTAAACAGTAGAACCACTAAAATAATAATAAACCAAAATATAAGAAAAGAATCGTTGACGTTTCGTTCTAACCATTTAGTAGATAAACTCAATAAAATTGTTACAGTGCCTACACAAAATGTTATAACACCACATATTCTGTGAATTAACTTGCTATTAACAGGGTTTACATAGTTTTTTAATGCATATCCATACAAAGTAAGTAAACCACTAATACTAACAGGACAACAACAAATAACAGTTGCTAAACCAATAATGCCATGCCACGAATGAAAGTGTGGCTTATTTATAAAATTTTTATTAGTATAAATTATAATGAAACCAATAATAGTAAATCCAATTCCAAATGTTTGTAATATCCAATGATATTTAACTTTCCTATTATGTGGCAATCCGTTGGTGAAATTGTTGTATGGCGATAAGATTAATATTCCTTCGGTCATAAATAGTATCCACTAAAACATTAATAGGTGCATTTAAAATTGCATACTAGCAGTAATGCAAACTACCTAGTAGAAGAAAATCAGAAAAAAATGTTATTTCAAGCTAAATATTTATATTAAGTTTCTTTCAATTTAATCACTAAATATTAATTTAAAAATTCCTGCATATGAATATACAAGATTATAAGACTGTCAATTCGTAAAATATAACATTCATATAAATTATTATCTATAAATAAAATTTAATAACATATTTTTAAGGTTATGTGTAGATTGAGAGCATTGAACTATTGAGTGTACCTAAACAGGTGGTTGCAAAATGGTTGCAACGAAACTTACCCCAGTCGCTAATAGCATTGGGTGCCACGTAAAGTATATCCATTCGTTAATTAAACATATGTACAAAATAAATATTACATATGCAAACACAAATAAGTGAACTACATTACAAATATGACCTAAAATTAATTTTTTAGTTTGCAACTTTTTGTTTTGTCCACGGTTTTGTCCCATTTCTTCAAGTGGTTCAAGTGCGGTATCACAAGATATCGTTGTCATTATATTTTTTTGTTATGTTACTTATTTGATTTTACAGTCAAACGTTTGAAAACTGATTTCTGTATAAGTATTACGAGTATAAACATATAAGCTTATTTACATAATATATTTTATTTATTAAATTATCTCGAACAAAATAATTTATGACTTGATTATTATTATTCTTAGAAATGTTAAGTAAAAACTTACAGGGTGTTCCATTTTATACTTACTCTTTACTATGATAATAGGAACGTCCAACGTGGGCAGTAGTGGGATTTCATCACAGCCAGCGCCGTATAGTGTGTGTGTGTTGGGGGGGGGGGGGCAAAATCAGTAAGTAATTGATTATATTCATTCTGACATTTTCTGGCCTTACAATTTTAGATGAGATTTCAATTTTAACTAGAGCTACCTATTTTCCCATGACGAAAGTGCGTTTAATTTTTTTTTTCGGTTTTTCAACATTAATTTTTTATTTCTTTAACCCCTTATCATCTTATCCTGATTATCTATGCCATAAGCCCCCTATCGTCAGTATATAGATATGGCCCTGACTACAACGATGGATTTTTATACTTGTTTTCCCAGAACAATTAGTAAAGCGTCACTCACATCCACTTTACGTAACGTAAGACATAACGTAATGTTAGGTTTGACCAATGAAATGCATTTATTGCTCGGAAAACGACAATCGCCCGAGACAGCCCGAGTAATAGACGCATTTCATTGGTCAAACATAACGTTACGTTATGTCTTAACGTTACGTAAATTATGGAATTACCTACTACATAAGTCCATGATACTATAATGACATAATTGATGACATAAGTCCATCGTAAAAACCTAAAAGTATTTATTGTAAATATTAGTTATCTGAATACTCGTATGTAACAGCATAAGGGTTCCGACTATATTCAAAGATTCAGCGAGTACAGGTTTTAGCAAGGAGATTGCACGAACGTAGCGCAGCGGAGTGAGTGTCAATCTCCTTGCTAAAACCTGTACTCGCTGAATCTTTGAATATTGTCGGAACCCGCGTTGCTGTTTGGATGATAATTCCGTGAAGAAACGACACAACTTCGAATAAAAACGAATTTTTATATGAAATAAAAATCAAAAAATTTATATAAAGTAGTGTTTCTATGGTTATTATAACTATTTGACGCATTAGAATTTGGAGGTTAAATATAAATGAAGTAGTGTTTCTATGGTTATTAGGTAGCAGATTTGACAATTTAAAGCATTATCTTGTATGTCAGTGTGTGGCGTAATTGTCATCGTACATGGTTTGCAATGTGAACATCCGAGGTTCGAATCTTGCCGACGGCGAATTTTTATTTCATATAAAAAATGTGTAATTATTATCAAAACAATTTAATAGTTATTTATGTATTAAGGGAATTATGAGGGCCTTAATTACCGATGGCAAAGTTTGCGTCCCGAGGGCCTCTGGCCCGAGGGACAGCAATTGCCAGAGGTTATTAAGGCTCTATAATTCCCGTGGTACATAGATAATTTTATTTTTGACCGATTTTCATAACAATATGTCCATATTTAGAACGCAATAAATGTTTAAATTCATAATTTTTCTGGTATATTTGAATTAGGTAGCGTTGATTGTAGCATTGTTGGTTGTTGCTAGGTTGTCGCTATGTTACATGTTTATAAGCAAACTTTATTTATCAATCAATGTTTTTCCGTTAAAAACGTGTTTATTTTTTACCACAAATCGACGATCTTTTTCTGATATAATGGAGGATATTATAAAAAAAGCGGAAAAAGCAAGACAATCATTACTTCCATCGAAAAGTGAAGCCCTATATCAAAAAGAATACAACTTATATCTGAAGTGGCTGACACAGAGAAATGTTATGTCAAAAGATGCCAACGAAACTGTCTTTCTGGCATATTTTCAAGAACTGGTAAAGTATTTTCAGTATTTTCTGGTAGATTTGGTAATAATTGTATTTATTCGTTGCAGTCAGAAACGTTTAGCCCAAATTCGTTATGGACTAAATGGTCAATGCTCAAATCGATGGTGACCATATATGAGAAAAGAGATACCACCAAGTTCAACGAACTAGAGGCTTTTTTGAAACGGAAAAGTAAGGGGTATAAGCCGAAAAAGTCTGCTGTCTTATCTCCTAAAGATGTCATCAAATTTCTAAAGGACGCCCCTAATGAAATTCATTTATTGCATAAGGTAATTTTTTTCTCAATTTTCTTTTTCGTTTGTTTATGTCGTTTTATTTGTTATAGGTTGTTCTAATTATGGGTTATTTTGGAGGATGCAGAACTCAGGAACTTCTAAATATGAGTATAGCAGATATAGAGGACCGGGATACTGTTATGGTAGTGAACGTACCGGAAAGTAAAACTGGTGTATCGAAGAAATTTACAGTTGTGGATGAAAAAGAGTTCTCTGCTTTGCCTTTATTGAGACTTTATATGTCCTTGCGTCCTGAAGGTACAAAACGATTTTTTTTGAGCTTCCGACAAAATAAATGTACAACTCAGCCAATTGGAAAGAATATGTTTGGCAAAATTCCCAGCAAAATCGCAATGTATTTAGGATTGCCAAACCCACTAACCTATACGGGACATTGCCTTCGTCGCACTTCTGCTACTGCCCTAGCCAATGCAGGAGCAACTATGACAAACTTAAAAAGACACGGAGGTTGGAGAAGTTCCACGGTGGCAGAGGGGTATCTGGAGGACAGTATTGAATTGAGAAATAAAACGGCGCGTATGCTGTCTACTTTGCCATCAGAAGAGGCAGGCACCTCGACTGTAGTGAACAGCAACAGCACCACCCATAAAAAAGAAGAAATTGTTTCCAGCGGCGGAAGTAATTTTCAGGGAACATTTGAAAATTGTACATTTATTATTTGTAATGACGTGAATAAGGAAAATATGTCTTAGTTTTCATTACATATAAACGTTTATAAGCATTTCTTGTATCATTTTCACCTGTAAAAGGTAAGAGGGAGTTTTTGAACTTTAATATCCCAAGGGAGTTATGACCCTCATTATAGATATCGTAACTATGACGATATAAGCTTATAATGTCACTGTCAGAAATAAAATATTTAAATTGACCAAAGGTTATTTGAAATATATTCGTAGGATTATATTTGAATATAAATTCCTAGGGTTCAATATAACTGGATATTGCACTAGGTGCACGATATGTATTCGTTTATCTACAATGTAAATTAACGCACGCTGATTGGTCGAAACGACCATCATGTGACACTGAATGCAATTATCGTATGTAACAGCATAATAGTCCGGGAGGTACCGTCACTTTTACACAAGTCATTTTATGCACGCTGAATTTTTTACTATTGTTAATTCCTATATAAGTTGATGACGTAACCGACCGTCAGACCCTCCAGTAGCGGTGGGTTGAGTCGTAGGAAGCTGCGGAACGTGTCGCGTAATTTGTTCCAAAAAGTTATTTTATGCACGCTGAAAATTTTATTAGTCCTTATTTATAAAGTATATTTTACAAAAAAAGTCGTCAGACCCTGATCTGCGGGTGGATTGATCGTCAGTTACGCGTAGTAACGAGATGCTGAATTTTGAAAAAAAAGTAATAGTAGTATGCAGTCTGAAATTTATTCAAGTGATAGTTTATAGCTCACATAATACAAAAATAATCGTCAGACGTTATGGAAATGGTGGAAAAACCGTCAGTCGAGCCTTCGAAGTTGATCTCAGCGTTCGAAGCAATTAAGCGCGCGGCATCTTCTGCGGTTCAACTGACGGACTTTGCACCACATTCATGTCGTCTGACGATTATATTTATATTATGTACACTAATAACTATCGCTGGGAAAAATTTCAGGATGCATACGATGACTTTTATGAGATAAAAGAAAGATAATTGATTTATCATTTTTGAGTGGAAATGATTGACATACAAGGTTAGATTTCAACAGGTTTCGAAAGTAATTAATGAATTTATTATCTATATAGAATATCAAAGAAATGTATAAAACAATAACAATATTCTGAAGAATTATCCCTCCAATTCTACATCTTCATAAGTAGAATCACTCTCGGAATCACTAGTTTCCAGTAAACTTTCATCGCTGCTGTCTTCCAACCCGCTTTCATCGCAATCTTCCTCATCATCGTCTTGCGAATTTGTTTCCTCCAAATGATCTGAAAAAATGCATAAATTTAGATCTAGGTTGAAAATCAACTATTCAATGGCAGAGAAAAGTATGATAAATACCTATAATATTTTCATTTTCATCTTCGATGGTATTAGTGATGCTGCTTATCGAAGTCAATTGATCTCCCTCGAACCATTTGAATTCATATTTGTTGTTTTCCTCTTTCCATCCATAATTGATCGGAGTTGAGGAAATAGGTTTTCGGTGAGATGCGTGAGTCCATAATTGAGCGATATAACTGCTGCTCAATAATTATTGCTGATGCAATTCTGCTTTACAAGGTGGCAGAGTAGAGCCCTCGAAATTTTTGTTTACTTTCAAAATATCCTCATTCTTCTTAACTTTATACATTTTCATAAATGCAGCTACCCGTGACAAGTTAACATAATTGATATTTTGAAACCCATACATATGGCAAACAAATTCTTCCACCACTGCAAAAGTTGCATATAAGTTTGGATTCAACGATTCAGATATTTGTATAAATGCCTGTATGTAACGGGTTGATTTCTTCAGTAATTCAAAGGGCCTTTTCTTTCCTCTTCTGAAAAACGCAAGATTTTCCCTGAAATGAAAGGAGCCAGATGATCATTTTTCCAATCGTCGCACAGGAATTTCACTAGTGCATCTTTAAAGTGTACATTCTGTAAATCATTTATGAAATTAGTTGATCGTTTTTGGTCAGGTCCATTGATGGCAAATCTATTTCCTTCTATTCTCCCTCTCATAAGATGTTCATTATCTTTAATAGATGGCGAGAAAAACCGATCGAAAGCAATGATTACAGTCTTCCCATTAGTATACATGAAATCACCTAGGATTTTCTTTGAAATATTACCGAAGGAAACCGGAATTTTTTTTGGAGCAAAAAACACAAAATAATTTTGAATCAGCCATGCTTCACACAGGTATACGACTAAACACACGCGCGGCCACGCGCAAACTAATAACTCTGTCAGTTGGACCGCAAACGATGCCGCGCGTTTAATTGTTTCGAACGCTGAGATCAACTTCGAAGGCTCGACTGACGGTTTTTCCACCATTTCCATAACGTCTGACGATTATTTTTGTATTATGTGAGCTATAAACTATCACTTGAATAAATTTCAGACTGCATACTACTATTACTTTTTTTTCAAAATTCAGCATCTCGTTACTACGCGTAACTGACGATCAATCCACCCGCAGATCAGGGTCTGACGACTTTTTTTGTAAAATATACTTTATAAATAAGGACTAATAAAATTTTCAGCGTGCATAAAATAACTTTTTGGAACAAATTACGCGACACGTTCCGCAGCTTCCTACGACTCAACCCACCGCGGTCGCGCGATCTGACGCTCGGCTTAGTATTTAGTAGTATGAAAACAACTTCATCCACTGAATTTGATTGTGCATAAAATGACTTGAAAAAAAGTGACGGTACCTCCCGGACTATAAGGGTTCCGACTATATTCAAAGATTCAGCGAATATAGGTTTTAGCAAGGAGATTGCACGAGCGTAGCGCAGCGGAGTGAGTGTCAATCTCCGCAGCTAAAACCTGTACGAGATGAATCTTTGAATATTGTCAGAACCCGCGTTGCTGTTTGGATGATAATTCCGTGAAGAAACGACACAACTTCGAATAAAAACGAATTTTATATGAAATTTAAAAAAAATATATAAATGAAGTAGTGTTTCTATGGTTATTATAACTATTTGACGCATTAGAATTTGGAGGTTAAATATAATTGAAGTGGTGTTTCTATGGTTATTGTGTAGCAGATTTGACAATTTAAAGCATTACTTTGTATGTCACCCCCTGTGGCGAAATGGTGATAGTACATGGTTTGCAATGTGAACATCCGAGGTTCGAATCTTGCCGACGGCGAATTTTTATTTCATATAAAAAATGTATAATTGTTATCAAAACAATTTAAAATATTTAAATTGACCAAAGGTTATTTGAAATATATTCGTAGGATTATATTTGAATATAAATTCCTAGGGTTCAATATAACTGGATATTGCACTAGGTGCATGATATGTATTCGTTTATCTACAATGTAAATTAACGCACGCTGATTGGTCGAAACGACCATCATGTGACACTGAATGCAATTATCGATTATATTTATTTATTTGTACGATATCAACGGATAAACCATTATTTTATTTAGGGATAAACCACCGTCCATGAAAAAACCGTGAAATAAACCAACGCTCATATGGAACACCGTTTTACTATTTATTCGAATAGAAATTACCAAGAAATAAAACAACATTTTAATAGATCATTATTTTTATAAAACTTGATTATTTTTTTTCTAATTAAATTATACTTTTATATTATTTGTGTCACATTTTATGTTGAAATGAAATACTTTACAAGAATTTATACCGGGTGACCGGCCGAAAACTGAACATAGGGAAATAACATGGGAAATTGATTTTTTCTAAATTCCTGCTTCCCATTATAACTGATATGAATAAAAAAAATACCAAATAAAGAGATTTTTTTTCCGCGAGTTAATTTCACTTAACAAAATTATTTAAAAAAAAATCAAAATTACTTAAATAAATTTATTGAAAATTACGACTGACATCGATTTTAGACATACAGCATAATAATAATCTATAATTACAATTGTGACTATTTATAATAAAAATATTGCTTATTACTAATTTTACAGTTATTGAACTTTAAAAGGAATGCGATAGACTGCTGAATCGAATGTGAGTCAGGCTATCGTAACATATTTGAAATTTTTAATTATTATATTAATGCATGGTTTTACTTTAACATAACACCTCCCCTCTAGGACCAAAATTAGGGTATCCTTAAATTTTGAAGTCCGATCTGTTCGATTGGTTTCTGTTCGATTGGTTTCTCTTTGATTGTTCCGGATGGTGTTTTCTTCTTAAAAACTCTAACTAAAACATATGTGATTAAAATAATGAAAATTAACATATATAACATGATGGTCCATCCACTTGCTTGATGGAAGTACACAGGAGCTTGGGATGTTTCTTCAATGTTTTCCTCGATTTGATGCAATTTGATTTCTGTTGCTTTAATTTCGTCCGAATTTATCGGTTCCAATTCGATTGGCCTGAAGGTAATGTTGACATTATTGTGTCTGTTGCTAGTGTATTCGAATTTTAACTTCGGGATTTCCACTAAGTTATTTTTAAGTCGTTTCTCTTGTGTCGTTAGTAATTTTGTTTGTATTTTGATCCTGCATTTACCATTTAGTGATATTAAGTATGTTCCATTTAACGAAATAGTTTCTGTTGTTGCATCGCATTCTTTCTTGATTACGTCTTCTCCCTTTGTTATTACCATCCATTGATTACTAGAGACCTGTTGGACTTTCGTGTGGGCCAAACTTAAACTTTCTTGCTGACAATTTTGGTATTTCTTTGTGTGTTGGATAAGATGAACTTCGCAAGGTGACTTTTCTTCGATTTGGTTAATTTCCAATTTGCACAAAAATTTGTTAAAATTTATATCTTTACATCTTTGGTTACTTAATGCGAAGTTTTGCTCGTTTATTACAAGGAATTTGGCTTTGGGAATGATTATTGAGTATGAAGGATTATTAAATATTGGACAGGAAAATAGATGAAAATAATTATAGTCGATTTTTTCGACGACTGGGATTTCTAATATGAAATGTATTTTGGTATTTTGGATAAAGGCTTTAATATTTATGATTTTATGAAATTCGTGAATATTTTCCAAATTTGGGTTTATAGGCAATTTAGAATTTGTTAATAATAGCTGTATCTGTAACAATTCGTGATTAAGGTCTTTGGCTTTTAATATTGATGGATGCATAATGTTTGCTGATGCAAAGGTGATCGCTTCTTCGAGTGTTTCTAAAATATCTCGTATTGTTGCTGCGGCTGTTATTAATTCTAGATAAATTGTCGTCATCGTTAATTTTTCATCTACTTTAGTTTTGTAAAAATTAGTTGCATTTATATTAAGTTCCATGAAGGTTAATTTTTCTAGTAAAAGTGCTTGATTTCTTGCTATTTTAATAATGCTGTTGTTGAAGTTTTCCATTGCTGAAGTTGTTAATTTAATTTGTTCCTTAAATAGCAACTTTACTTTATTTTGATCGTTGGTCAATTGGTTTATTGCATAGTTATATTTTTCTGCATCTTCATTATCCAAATTTCCTGTAATGGTTTTAATTAGTCCGCCCAATCCATTAATGAAACCTCTTTTTCTTCTATGATTTTCGTAAAGATTAATTTGTTCGAATTTTGTATTAGTTTCGGTTATGGTATGTTCCAAAAGGCTATGTAGATTTTGATTATTCCATCGATGTGTTTTCCCGTTTTCATGTTTACTGTATATTAAGGTTAAATTGTTAAAACTACTATTTAATTCATCTAATTCCCTTCTAAGTGGTGCTATATCTATTACTCTAATAAGCGTCCAGTAACTAATTTGATTATTAACTATTCCTAATCTAAGTGGTAACATTCCGGGGTTGTTCTTCAAGTCTTGGATGTCGACGGTTGCGTAGCAGCATCTGTAACAAGAGTAGGTCTTCTTAGTAATCTAACATGTATCTCCTGTATTCGATTATTTTTATTCCGGATTTCCGCCGTGTTATCGTTAAATAATTTTGTAATGATAAAAGGTCCGTAAAATTTTTTCTTAGTTTTTCTTCTTATGTTACTAGTTTTCTTGCCATCTACCCTCATAATTCGTAGATGTTCGATTGGGGTTGAAATCATCCTTTCGATCATCCTATTTGATTGTGAATTTCTTGGTGTAGTAAAATGAACCTTTACCTTGTGTAAGTTTAACAATTCTCGTACGATATCGTGTTTTATCTCCGTCCCGTTATCCTTTGTTATTGATTCTGGAACTCCGTAGTATGAAAAATGTGTGATTAAGGCATTCGCAAGTTCAGTAATATTTCTACTTGTTATTGGAACTGCTTGTCCGATTTTTCCCAAACTGTCGATTAGTGTCAGAAATTTTTGGTTTTTTGTTTGTACCTTCAACTCTCCCTGGTGGGTTGTCTTAATTATGAATTGGTGTTTTTTATCATCTATAGCTTCTTTAATGATGTGGATTGCTGTTACTCGTTCGTCGTTTATGTTGGAATGAATAGTTCCATCATCTTGGCCTTTCGCTGCCGGTTCATTTGAATTGTTCAGTAACCCGTTGATTTCGCTTATGGTAGGCATGGGTGCTCCTGCCCATTCTTTCTCTGTATCCAAATCGATTATTCTGAGGTCGTTTTCGGATTCGTCTAGATTGACTGCCATCGAGATGTCGTCATCGTCGTCGTCTCCTAAATAGATCGGTATCGTTTTGTTTTTCGTTTTTAGTACCTTATCCTTGAAATTAATTTCGGCTTCTAAAAATTTTAATAAATCTACACCTATTGAACCGTCGTATTTATTGTTAAAATTAAAAAGGTAGAACTTGTGCTTAATTGTAGAATCGATTGAATCGGGTAACCTTATGTATGCTACTTCATCATGTTGACTTACTTGATGAGCTGTCAGAATTTTGAACGATTCGTAATTAATTTGGTTAGGGAAATATTTATGTGCGATTTCTTGATTTATTAAAGATTTTGTTGATCCTGTATCTATTAAAAATTTTAACTTTAATTCTGGAATTTTAATATATGGCAATTTGGAAAGAGTCGTTATATTAAGGTTTATTGTATTATTTGTCGTGCTGGTACTGTAGGCTTCCAGGTGGAAATTTTCGACGTACTCATGTTCGTTGGAATTTTCCAATGGTTGGCTAACTTTTGTTTCATAAACTTCATCACAATTTTCTGCTAGTTCATATGTGGGTGTATCTTCATAATCTCCTTGTTCTATATCTTGATAGTACACTACTTGTGTTTCTTGTTGTGGGATTCCTGATCGACGGGTATTCCCAGATGAAATGTCCATTGGTTCTGGTTCGTAGCGTTGTTGTGGAGGTTTAAATGTGTTCCATTGTGGTCCGTTATAATTAGGTTGTTGATAGTTTCTCTTGTAACTGTAATTATTTGTTTGCTGTGGGACCATTCTTGATTGCGTTGGTGGGCCTGAAAATCTTCCGAAAGTTCGAGGTTGTGAGGCAAATGGATTTGGTGTCCTTGTTGTACTAGCTTGTTTGAATACGGGTGGTCGAAGTATATTTTGGGTTTGTAGTGGCTGCTGTCCAAAATTGGTTAACATAGGTGGGTTGACACTCGGCATTGGAGTTGGATGAAATGGTTGTTTCTTTTCTATCGGTTGATATTGCCGTTGGAAATTTAAGATGTTTGTTTTATTTTGGGCGTACATGAAATTTTCTTCTTCTGTTACGTACGCCATTGCCGCTTCTAGATTGGGTGGCTGTTTTAATCTTACAACTAGGCCAATTTGACCGTTCAAACCCTGAAGGAATGTTTGGAGTGATAAATCATCGTAAATTTTCGTTTTTACCAACTTGACGTTTGGGTCCGCTTCATGTAATTGTAGATGGGTTAAAAGTAAGCTTCGTACATCCTGACATCTCATTCCGAATTGATATGAAGATTCGTTTTTGTATGGTTTGAGGCTCATCAGATCACGTAGTAGACAATTTTCGTCGCGTTGATCTCCAAAATGTTGTAATAATAATTTTTTTATGTTACCCCAGGTATTTGAATTTTCTCGACTAGCAATTAATGTGAGTGCTCGTCCTTCGAATTTGCCCAGTATAACTTGTATAAGTTGTCCGTTGACAACATCATCTGAATTTGTTGTACCAAATCTTCTCAATAAATGTTCACATGCATTAATAAATATCGATAAAGTCGCTGGATTGCCATCATATTTTGGTACTAATTCGCAGTTAAACCTATCTAGTTGTGCCATTTCGTAATTATTACTAGGGGGATCGTTTAATAGAATATTTGGAATACTTTGTAAAATTGATTCCGATGATAGGGTTAAATTATTGAATAATTCGGTTATTTCTGCTTCTGACATTCGGGAAGGAATAAAGGAAATATAATAATGAGCAAAAACTTACGCTAAGCAAATGAAGAACGTTGTGAATTTCTTCATCCCTTGGTTATAAATCTTTCGAAACTTCTTCCCTCTTATTGGATTGATTGATTGTCTTCTATTTGTTTCTTCTTGTTGCACTTTTTATTTGTTTCTTCTTATCACTTAAAATTTAATGTTGGTTCTCAGTTGATTGTTAACACAAAAAGGGTTATTTTAGAGAATTTGATCTAAAGCCCTTCTGAGTATCCTACCGACTGCGCCAGTTAATTTCACTTAACAAAATTATTGTAAAAAAAATCAAAATTACTTAAATAAATTTATTGAAAATTACGACTGACATCGATTTTAGACATACAGCATAATAATAATCTATAATTACAATTGTGGCTATTTATAATAAAAATATTGCTTATTGCTAATTTTACAGTTATTGAACTTTAAAAGGAATGCGATAGACTGCTGAATCGAATGTGAGTCAGGCTATCGTAACATATTTGAAATTTTTAATTATTATATTAATGCATGGTTTTACTTTAACATAACACGCGCCTAAAGATACCAAACACTTAATATTTTGCTTTTTAATTATTGTTAAAAAGTCGATAGTAAAATTAAGAAATAGCGCTTCTTAAAAAAATATTAGCGGGCTGGGTCGTTGCATTGCGTCTAATGTGCCGCATTGCTATTGTTTTTAAACTTTTTAAATTTGTTTTTATTTTAAAAATAATAAGAACGCAATTTGAATATTATTTTATTATAACAAGTTGACCAATATTAAAAGTTAAAAGTAGTTTTATTTAGTCAACAAAACCCAAGAATAAGAAAAATATCAATTGGATTATTAAATACTGAACGAAAGTAACCAAATAATAATAATATTATAACAAGTATTCGAATAACCCTCCATTCTGCACTAAACAGTAACCCAATCCAGGGCCGTGCTGGCTACCTCAAAAGGGCGGTGGACAGAGATTGACGGGGCGGGTGCCAGGTTATGGTTTTTTTTTAATTCGGTGGGTTAGGGAGGTGAGATATAATGTCGAAAGGGGTAAGCATAAAAGGTACCTATAGGGAACATAATAAAATATAAAACATAAATTAAGATGGTTTCAAGTAAAGTGTTCAATTCAATGTAAATAGTTTTACTACATATTAAAGTATTTGTATATAAATTGATAATCGTAATATACTACTGTTTACTAAGTTAAGGGAAGACTTTGGTATGCATTAAAAAATAATTTTGTTTGTTTGGTTAAAGCGTTTATATTTTAACAATCTTAAACCAAAAAATGTCATTTTTAATTGACTTAAATAATTAAAAGACAAAGATATAAGTATTACACACATTTAATCAATCAAATATTTAGGTAACAATATGAATATTTAAATCAAGCTAAGTTTACATCAACTTATCAGATATAAGTTTAACATATTGTACTGGAAATTCAAATTTTTGTAAATCCGACTCATTATCGGTAGTGTTTCGTTTGCAGTTCAGGTTTGTTCGCAATAGAGCAAGAAAGTATTTTCCTGGTACATCCCTGCGAAACATTAGGTAGCTTAGTTTCCCTTCATTAATTCAGATCGATGGCATCTGATTAGAAGCAATTCTCATGGTTAGTTGAGGACCTCATCTGTATTCGAGGTCATTGAACTGAAATGTTTGATGTGGTTTATTTTTCAATAAAAATTAAGTTTTTGATGATGTAGACTTGAAATTACCTTTTTACATTGTTGTAATATTATGTAACATTACTTTTGCTGTGGCTTTGCGCTAATTTTGTATAGAATTTAATAAGGGTGATATTTGCTATTATGTTTCATGATTACGGGTTGCAAGCTAAAAATTATTTAAAAATTAGTGTTTTGACTAAAATTACGAGTGTAGTGCACGTTAAAAATCAAAAGGATATTTACCAAATGTCTATCAAGTCCAGATCATTGGGATTTCCATCAACAATTTTGAATTTTTTCCAATTTTTATCCAACCATTTCCGGTCCACGCTCGAAGTTTATAAAAGGACTTGGAACAACTTAATCTCGGTCAGTCGTTTTTGGAATGTGCTAGAGTAAACGTCGCACAATTGAAAATATTTTAGTAATTTTGGATTTAGCAGTTGGTACGAGAGAAGATTTTTTACAGTTGGCAGAAATTTTTGTGCTTTTAAGATTGGATTGATTATAAATTATTGGATTTCGATCGCTATTAGTTTTATGCTGGTTATTTTGGGAGCCATTTATACAGCAATTGGAAAGTTTTGTTGCTGTTTATTATATCGAGGACCGCCTGGTTATGCTGGATAATTTCGTACCGTTGGAGGAAAATTTAAGGTTACCTGGAAATAAATTTCGGTCAATTTCAATAAATTTCAAGATTAGTCCACAAAGTATTGGAATTAATTTTAACGTACCTGGTTATTTTGGATGTACGATTGGATATCGTGCGGATGTGGTTCCGTTGCTTGGATTTGGGAATGCCAATTCATCTCTCGGGCTTGCAGATAACAACACACCTGTTCTGATTGTTTCTACAGAAGTTAATATCACTAATGTCATCATTCACAGTGGCGTACTAAACGAAGGTAACTGTTATTTAAATTTAGTTAAAACATTCTTAAAAATTTCGAAATTATCTTTTATTTTTAATAATCGTGAACAATATTTGTGTACCAAAACTTTTTATGTATTTTGTTATTTGATATCGTCAAGTTTACATCTTTTTAATAGCCACAGCAAACATTTATCTGGTTTTGTAATAAAAACAACCAATACAACTGTCTATGAGATATTGTTTCTTTTATTTAACGTCAATCAAAAGGGCTACATTTGCAGAGTGGTACTAGGATTTTATTCCAAACAAAGCGGGGTAAACCAGCAAATTATTATAATTTGTATATCGAGTTGCTATTTTATTAAAGCAACAAAATTAAGGTCTGCGTCGGATTTACGAAGACGTCAAATCACAGTTCAATATTGTACAAATATAAAAGTAAAAGAGTCTCAAGTTCTGGAGCTAGTCGTGGTGAGTAAGAGTGTGACTATCAAGGGAGATAAAAAAGCAAAGCTCCTTTATATCACAACATTTTTAGTGATTTCCCAACGTGGGGCTTTTTGCATATTTGGGTGGTACAGTAGTTGCCCCCAAGATATCACAACATCTTTAGTGGCGATCCAAGGTGGGGCGTTTTTAATAAGCCAAACATTTTTAGTAGCTGACCTAACGTGTGGCTTTTTAATTTCAATTGAATTCATAGAATTTGTAGTGGCATACCAAAACGGTGGAGGCAGTATTTTGAACCGACTAAGAAACCCTGAAACAAAAGAAATTAGATTAATTATAAAATTTACAAATACATTTGGCGCACTTAAAAATTTAGATTATTTAATCACATTTATTGAATTTATTCAAACAGGTGTAGGATTTGGGTTTAATTTATTATTAGATTATAGGTGTTTTGAATTTAAAAGTATTTTTCTTAAATCGCTGAAACCGACCATTAATAAAATGGAAAATAAAGAAGAAGAAAAAAACAAAGAAGTTGAACAAAAAAATGAAGAAAAGATGGAAGAATTTGACATACAAAAACAATTATTTGACAGTGCTGTGAAAACACCACCATTTTCAAGTACTAGAATGGGGTCGATCGATGAAGGAGATTCAATCAGGATGATGTTGGCACAAATGATGGAAGAAAACAAACAAACAAGAAACAAAATGATGGAAGAAAACAAACAAACAAGAAACGTACTCATGGAAAAGATGGAAAAACAAAATAAAAAAAGTGATAAAATGATGGAAAAGATGGAAAAACAAGATCAAACAAGCAATGAAATCATGGAACATATCAAGAACACGGAAAAGAACATGGAAAAAAGATTCGAAAGTATGGAACAAAGTAGAATAGACTTTGAAAATGATATGATGAATCTGCACAGGGCATATAAAGATTTAAAGGGGGTAGTAAACAATCAAGAAAAAGGCATGAATGAAAGCATCGCCAACTTGAGAATAGAGATGCAAGAAGATATAAAAAATGCTACACAGTTGAGTTTCATGGGAAATGCCCAAATTGAAGAATCAGTCATGGAAGAAAAGATAATTCAAATTACTGAAAATCAATTTGTTAAGAAAACGGAAGTCAACGACCTAAAAAACGAGTTAAGGGTAAACATAAGCAAGGTTATCAAAATTCAACAAGAGGAAGAAAGGTTAAGACTTCTGCAGTTAGAGCAGAAGGAAGAAAAAATAAATAAGAATAAATTGGAATGCATTGAAATCTGTAAAAAATTAGAACAAGAATTGGCGCAGGTTAAAAACCGTTCGACGAATAATAGCGGTACAGAAACGTCGGAAATATGGCAAGAGATGAACTTAAAATTTCAATGTGATACTAAGATCAAGTTTGATGAAGATAATGGAATAAATGCAAAACAATTTCTTAAAAATTTGGAACAATTAACTAATAGAATTACTGATGTTTCCCGACTTAAAACTATGATACATGGTACCATGAAAGGAAAAGCTGAGCAATGGTATGGTGTTGTTTTTGATAAATTCTCTACATTTGGTGAATTTAAGAATATGTTCCTGAGAAGATATTGGGGAGAAGTAGAACAAGGCAAAGTTAGGACAGAATTGATTGCTGGCAAATATCGAGGAATGATTGACCAAGATAGAAAAACGTATGCCGAATCAAAAATAAATGCGGCGCAACAATTGGATATACAATTTTCGGAAGCTGACATAGTCCAATGCATCTCCAAACATTTTGAAGACGAAATAATCGATCGGGTAGCAATTGAAGACATCAAAAACATTGAGAGATTCATAAATTTGTTGAAGAGATTTGATAACAGAGCGCATCTGACAACACCAAATTATAATCAACTAAACGATAGAAATGTTTTTCGAAATTATCAAAACGATGGGTACCATCAGAGAAATAACAACCAGCAACATGGCAGAAATTTTAATAATCAAACACATTATCCTGCTAACCGAATTAACAATTACGGTCAACAAGGAACAAATTATAATGCTAGAAATTTCAATAATAGAAACGATGATGGAAGATCCCGAAATGGAAATGGAAGGGGTGAAAACAATCGCAATAGATTCAACCACAATCAACCCAATTATGATTATGAAAACAGAAGTCGAAATGAAAATGGGGGAATACGAGATGAGCCTATCATCAGAAGAGAATTCAATAGGACACCTGAAAATAATCAAGGGAATGCTAGAATCCATAATGTGAATGTGGATGACGAAGAGATTGGAGAGATGCAGGAAGCATCCAGATAAAAATATGAAGAAGTAAATTTATTTTGTTTATTATTTTGTGTATGTGGTCGTCATTTTTATAAGGAAGATGGATTTGAGTTTGAAAATTGAATTTACGAATATTAAAGATTCAATCTGAAAATTATATAAAATATTACATGAAAATTTATGGCAAATGAAATAATTTAAAAATTGATTGGTCATGGACATTATTCAAGATGCAATGAAATTAAGTGAAATGAACACCTCAACAGAATTGTTTGAAAATTTTTGAAAATTAGATGGATTAGATTGAATTTGAAGGAAATGGACTCCAAAATGTTTAATTTAAAATATCCGAAGCGAATGGCGGATTGATAAGGTTGCAATTTTAAGAATAATACTGATTAGGAGTTATTTAGAAATTTAATATTTGGGGGGATATGATTAATAATTGAAATGTTATATGAATTTTGAAATATAAGGGAAGAATTTAAAATGGGGGGAAAATTTAAATGAAAGGTTGAATAGTTGAGATTTAGGAGTTGAATTTAATGATATGATGGGATGATGATTTAAATAATTGAATTTAAAATGGGGAAAAGTAATTAAGATAATGGGGATTTAAAGAATAATTGAATTTAATAAATTAATGATTTAATGAGGTATTACAAAAATTGCAAAAGAAGTTAGTCTAAAATGAAAATAAGATTTAAAATTAAACAAGTAAAGTCCATGCACTGAAAGTGAGAAAAGACTCATCTATTGAGTAATTAATACAAAGAATTTTGTTATTAGGAAAATGCCAGTTAAGATGAAATTATTGAATTTAAAATGCAAGTGATATTTTTGAAGATGCAACAGATCAATATTTAGATATTCATGGTTCAATTACATTATAGTTTATTTTTGTTTATTTGGTTGGAATTAGGTAATGGCTCATATTGGGAGAAAATTAAAAACATAAAAAAAGATTTATTAGTAATAAAAGTTTATTGGTTTTGTAAATATGATTTAACTTCATTACACAAGGTTTTGCGAACCGGCGAAAAACCATTTTTTCGTTCAATTACATTAATTTTGAAATAAAATTGAGATGAACTCAAGTTAATTAGTTCATAACATGTTTGTACATAGTAATTTTTTGTAAATAGATTTTGGGTATAAAAGGGGATTACATTGAAATGAGGGGATAATTTATAAAATCACATGAGAGAAAAGCCATCCAAATTTAAAATTTTTAAGCCAGTTATTTACCACTTTAGCCAAGTATTTGAGATTAAGATAATAAATTGTTTTGCTTATCAATTTATTATTTAATCTGGGGGGAGATGTACTGGAAATTCAAATTTTTGTAAATCCGACTCATTATCGGTAGTGTTTCGTTTGCAGTTCAGGTTTGTTCGCAATAGAGCAAGAAAGTATTTTCCTGGTACATCCCTGCGAAACATTAGGTAGCTTAGTTTCCCTTCATTAATTCAGATCGATGGCATCTGATTAGAAGCAATTCTCATGGTTAGTTGAGGACCTCATCTGTATTCGAGGTCATTGAACTGAAATGTTTGATGTGGTTTATTTTTCAATAAAAATTAAGTTTTTGATGATGTAGACTTGAAATTACCTTTTTACATTGTTGTAATATTATGTAACATTACTTTTGCTGTGGCTTTGCGCTAATTTTGTATAGAATTTAATAAGGGTGATATTTGCTATTATGTTTCATGATTACGGGTTGCAAGCTAAAAATTATTTAAAAATTAGTGTTTTGACTAAAATTACGAGTGTAGTGCACGTTAAAAATCAAAAGGATATTTACCAAATGTCTATCAAGTCCAGATCATTGGGATTTCCATCAACAATTTTGAATTTTTTCCAATTTTTATCCAACCATTTCCGGTCCACGCTCGAAGTTTATAAAAGGACTTGGAACAACTTAATCTCGGTCAGTCGTTTTTGGAATGTGCTAGAGTAAACGTCGCACAATTGAAAATATTTTAGTAATTTTGGATTTAGCAGTTGGTACGAGAGAAGATTTTTTACAGTTGGCAGAAATTTTTGTGCTTTTAAGATTGGATTGATTATAAATTATTGGATTTCGATCGCTATTAGTTTTATGCTGGTTATTTTGGGAGCCATTTATACAGCAATTGGAAAGTTTTGTTGCTGTTTATTATATCGAGGACCGCCTGGTTATGCTGGATAATTTCGTACCGTTGGAGGAAAATTTAAGGTTACCTGGAAATAAATTTCGGTCAATTTCAATAAATTTCAAGATTAGTCCACAAAGTATTGGAATTAATTTTAACGTACCTGGTTATTTTGGATGTACGATTGGATATCGTGCGGATGTGGTTCCGTTGCTTGGATTTGGGAATGCCAATTCATCTCTCGGGCTTGCAGATAACAACACACCTGTTCTGATTGTTTCTACAGAAGTTAATATCACTAATGTCATCATTCACAGTGGCGTACTAAACGAAGGTAACTGTTATTTAAATTTAGTTAAAACATTCTTAAAAATTTCGAAATTATCTTTTATTTTTAATAATCGTGAACAATATTTGTGTACCAAAACTTTTTATGTATTTTGTTATTTGATATCGTCAAGTTTACATCTTTTTAATAGCCACAGCAAACATTTATCTGGTTTTGTAATAAAAACAACCAATACAACTGTCTATGAGATATTGTTTCTTTTATTTAACGTCAATCAAAAGGGCTACATTTGCAGAGTGGTACTAGGATTTTATTCCAAACAAAGCGGGGTAAACCAGCAAATTATTATAATTTGTATATCGAGTTGCTATTTTATTAAAGCAACAAAATTAAGGTCTGCGTCGGATTTACGAAGACGTCAAATCACAGTTCAATATTGTACAAATATAAAAGTAAAAGAGTCTCAAGTTCTGGAGCTAGTCGTGGTGAGTAAGAGTGTGACTATCAAGGGAGATAAAAAAGCAAAGCTCCTTTATATCACAACATTTTTAGTGATTTCCCAACGTGGGGCTTTTTGCATATTTGGGTGGTACAGTAGTTGCCCCCAAGATATCACAACAATATATGTTCTATCAAATATTTAGTTAACAATACGATTATTCAAATCAAACTAAGTTTACATTAACTTTTCAGATAAGTTTTACACACATGTTCAATCAAATATTCAGTTAACATAACAATATGATTATTCAAGTTTACATCAACTTATACAGGTTTACAAAACAACATAAAAGTACAACTAAAACATGAGCAGTCGTCGCATTTGAGAACTGTTTTCACATAGCTTCTGAATTACAAATTCGTGATCAATTAGGTTTAGAATGTCTCTCTCAGAGTGCATCAAGAGGAATGCTTCAAGAGTTTCATTGGACATTGACGATCTCAGCCTGGTCTTTATAAGCTTGAGTTTTGAAAATGCTCTCTCGCATGAGACCTGAGTCATCGGTATCGTCAGTAAATACTTGTACACTTTATGTAGCTCAGTATACTGAAGGCTGTACATATTAAAGTCCACAATCACTCTGAACGCGCACTTGATACATTGGTTGCAGTGCCGTACATCGTCGCAAGATACAAATTCATTTTCATCATCTAGATCAACGTGTTCAGTATCTTCTTCGTTTTCTTTGAGAACCTCTTCAACTGATGCATAATCAGCAGTTAGAGATGTATTGTTGATAGATGGCCAAGCGTCTATGAAGGAATCATATTCTTCCTTCAATTTGTCCTTATCAATCAAAGGATTTAGATCGCAGATCTTCTGTAAGGCTTTAGTAGGCAGTCCCTCGTTCCTGTACTGTTGAAACCTTTCGGGGTCAAACACAGAAATGTCCAAATAAAGATTTTTGTGATTCCCGAATCGGCTTTCCATTGTTGTGTTGATGCGGTCAACTATGCAATCATACACTTCGACCCTGAATTTGTCACTAGGCGTAAGGCAGCTCTCATCGGAACATAGTTCTCCATCCATTTTTTTAATTCACCTTTTGCGTTTCTTTTGAAAATCATTTTCTATCACAACACTGTCGAAAAATCCTTTGTCTGCAGAACTGTCCACTTTTTCTTCAAATTTTGTCACAAACATTTTTGCAGCATTCACAGTCTCTTCAAACACTTGGTCATTTCTCAAGGCCTTTAGTCTAGAAACTGCAGATTCAACCAGGCGCCATGCCTGAGCGTAGTCTAGGTTTTTTGTCTGTAAATAATCAGACAACGGCGTTGTGATTTTGAAAATCTGCAGAAAAATCATTGCCGTTACTACAGTTTCAAATGAAATCAGTTTATTCATAAGAGCTGAAGCGTCGTTTCTTGTTTTAACATTGAACTCGGTGGATGATGATACTTTAGCCAATGCCAAAGTTAGTTCGAAAAATACATTTTTTGCAGGCTCAGGCTGTGATGGGGGCTCATTTGATGTCCAGTTGTCTATTCTACCAAATATTTTTGTACAAGCGTCGCTACGGCTATGCCAACGTGTGGCCCCGATGGCCTCCAATTTGTACACTGGATTTTGTTCTGTATACTTTTGTTGTCTTTTCAACGACTCTTTGAAAAAAACTTGTGTTTCTTGAAGGAGGCCAAATAGCGATATAGTTATAGGAAGGACTTGTGCAGTATCTGACAATACTAGATTAAGGACATGGGCATAGCACCAAGTATGTATGTGATTTGGCACTATGTCAGTTAACTTTGCAGTTAGTCCATTGTATTGACCACTCATATTCGAGGCTCCATCAAAGGCGTCTGCCACACAGTCTTCAATTGGTATTTCAACTTCGTCTAAGACTGTTGTCAAAGATCCCAAGAGTCCATCTGCTGTGGTTGTAAGCACACATTTCAATGCTAATAGCCTTTCAGAAACCTCGTTCCTTCGTACGAATCGGACAACAAAGGCACATTGATCATTACCTGATATATCTATTGTTGTGTCCATCAGAATAGAGTATTGTTTAGCTTCTTTTAATTGGTCTGATATGATTTCTTTCATTTTTTGAGAAATTATACCCACAATCTTCATAATTGTTGTGTTGCTCAAAAATGAGACAAAACTGCCTCTTCCAACTACTTTCTTCTTTTGAATCTTTTCTCCAGATTTTTTCTCTTTTAACTCTCTCCTTTTTAACAGTGTCTCACTTTTGAGTGTTACGACGTCAATATGTTTTTTCAAAATTGGGTCATAGCTACTGAGTAGCAATAAAATTTCCAAAAAATTGCCGTGATTGATTGATTTGTCGTTCAATGTGTGTGCCTGTTCTACGGATGCTCGAAAAGGAAGACCTTGTTTTCCTATTAGCTTCAAAACATCAACGATAGTTTGTACAACATGCCTCTTTTCCATTATTTCTTCTTTCCGTCTAGCCATTTGTTTTGCAAAAAGTAAGTCTTGAGTGGTTCTTTGCATTTTAGCAGCTATGAAGAGGCGTGTAGCTGCATTGTGCGAGTTGGAGTTTTCATGTTGCTCTAATCTGATATGAACGTGTTTCCACTCATTGAATCCTGTACAGAAAATTGAATTTGTATTTCCATAGACTAAGCATATAAAACAATACAATTTTTCGTTATCTTTATTGAAAGACAACCATTGTCTGTTGAGTTTTTGGCCATCGTTTTTTTCGACAGTAAAAATAGATTTTTTTGACAGAAATGGTAAACCATCATTGGGCTGGCAGGGATGATACGAAAAAAAATCTGATAGATCAGTTTCACGTGGCTTCGTAAAATAATCTTTCCTGTCATCCGGTATATCAGCAGATTCAACAATGTTTCGCTCTGATAGACAAGCAGTTGAAGTTGAAGGAGATGTACGCACCGGCACCGTTAGAAATGAAGTCGTTGAGGCCGTCTCATCTTGGGAATCTTGAAGGTCAACTGTGGGCAGATCTTTGCCAGTCTTTGGTTCAGGATCAATAATAACTGATGTTGAAGATGCTGATTCGCAATTTGCGTTTTTAGAAGTTTCATTTTCAAAACTGTCTGGTATCGAACTTTGTGCATCATGTTCAGCGTGTTCTACATTATTTTCAGTTTTTCGGCAATTTTCAGGTGGATCACTACTGGTCATTGACTGTGATGGCTTCATACAGAACGCTGTAATTTTCGAACATGTTTTTGCAGACTCAAGCAACTCTTTAACTTTCTTGTCTTTTCTAAATTCACTTCCACTTTTTTTCCGCTTTTTACCATCCATGGTCTTAACGTATTTGAACCTGAAAGTAAACAATAAATGATACAAAATACGAAATACTTTAATATAATTTAATACTACGTCTACACAAGAATTATAGTTTTGCACACCATAACGGCCCTCTACGGGACCGAAAACGCGGCATATAACAAAAACGTCGAAAACGGAAAAGCAATATTAGCAATATAAAGTTCAGTATCCCTAGAGCCTAAACAGTAAACACTTGGGAAATCGTGTGCAAAATCGATTCTATGATTTGAATATAATTTTTTAACTCACCGAAATATAAATAATCAAGAATGTGACTTTTTAAACTACTGTACGTCCGGTAGTGCTATAATGTACATTTAAATGAGCGCGCAGTTATATCGATTTTCCCAGTCTCCTGGTCAAGCGTGGGAAAGGAAGTCTCTGACTCATCGCTGAGACAGCGCAGATAAGCCGATCGGCGCCCGGCGGTTGTCGGTGGCGGAGTTTGTAGAATGAATGAAAGAAGAAGTATACTGTATGAAACAACGTCCAGGGTATGGGACTTATTTGATATACTATTTAGGCGTATACAATTTTCCGCCAAGTAATAGAAATAAAAATTAACAGACAACTAATCAATATTAAACTATAACGACATGCATACGAGTACTAACCAGTTCTGTGGTCGCTGATACTAACCCGAGCCCAGATATACAATTCGGTTATAATAATTCAATAACAATACTATCTTGAATACTGTAGGCCTTAAGTACTTCAGTTCAGCATGTTCTTTTCCGTATAAAAATTTGCATACGGTAAAATATTTTACAGTCAAATTTTCGCCACGTTCGAAAGTTTCAATATGTAAGCGCCCTGCGCCCATGGAGAAATCTACAAGTGTTGTGTGCGTATTTTGACAAATTACATTACTAAAATAAAAACCGGAAGAGTCTTTTATTTGTGACGAAAGAGTCACCATCGCAAATCTGCCGGCTCCTCGACTGACCGCCCTTTTAGTAAAAGGAAAAAGTACTGCAAACCATATAAAGGATTACTTACCTTTTGGTTGTATATTATCACCGTCACGGTAATTCCATCTGAACAGCCAAAAGCGTAAACGTATTCACTAATCACTTCACTTAAACCACATAGAATGGATACGACACGAGGTAAACAAACACTGCCTGCTAAAGATGTCTCTCTGTCTTTGTCCCATCGCTCTCTGTCTGTTTTGAGAGTAACACACTTTAAGTAATTTATTTATGTTGTTCTTTTATCTTTATATTTTACTCGCTAATCTCATTCAATTTCTGAACTGAAATTGATTGCTAAACGTGATTAAAAAAAAATGTGTGACAAAACCAAGGGGCGCCATAAGCATCTCAGCGGGGGGGCGCAGGGGGACACGTCCCCCTATCCCCCCTGGCCAGCACGGGCCTGACCCAATCTATTATAAAATGATTCTCTTACATTTGCTAGCTGTCTAGCAATAATTTGATTGCATTCTGCAAAGATCGCGTTCCTCAAAGAATCAATATTTGGGTGACGAGTTTTATAAATTTTGCTTTTAATATGACCCCACAAAAAGAAGTCACACGGTGCCAGATCAGGAGATCGGGCTGGCCAGTTTATAGCACCACCACGACCAATCCATCGATTTGGATATGCTTGGTTTAAATAATCTCTAACGTTTACCCCAAAATGTGCTGGACAACCGTCTTGCTGAAACCAGACCTCATGGTGTTCAGAAGCTATTTCGTCTAACGCAGGACCAATATTATTTATAAGAAGATCTAAATACATATCTGAATTTAAATTTCCAAGTATTTCAAATGGACCAAGAACACGGTTATTATAAATGCCAGCCCAAATATTAATTTTTTGAGGATATTGTGAGCCGGTCATTAAATTTAGTCTCGGATTTTGTATAGCCCAATAGCGATGGTTTTGTACATTTGGCTCATTGTTTAATGTAAATGTACATTCGTCTGTAAAACATATTTGTTTCAGGAAGTTTCGGTTTCTGTTAGCACGTTCTTGCATTTTCGCACAAAATACAAGCCTGGATTCTTCGTCAAACAAAAATATTTCTTGATGACATTGATATTTAAAAGGATGGTACTTGTGCTTTTTTAAAATTGTTCGAACATTTTCTCTACCAACATTACACTCAGCTGCAATGGATCTAATGCTTGCATTTGGATTCGCAGAAATTAAACCTAATATAGTTTCTTCCAATTCATGGTTGTTTCTCTGATATCCTATTTAAAAAATAATGATAAGACATTTGGCTCATTGTTTAATGTAAATGTACATTCGTCTGTAAAACATATTTGTTTCAGAAAGTTTCGGTTTCTGTTAGCACGTTCTTGCATTTTCTCACAAAATACAAGCCTGGATTCTTCGTCAAACAAAAATATTTCTTGATGACATTGATATTTAAATGGATGGTACTTGTGCTTTTTTAAAATTTTTCGAACATTTTCTCTACCAACATTACACTCAGCTGCAATGGATCTAATGCTTGCATTTGGATTCGCAGAAATTAAACCTAATATAGTTTCTTCCAATTCATGGTTGTTTCTCTGATATCCTATTTAAAAAATAATGATAAGACAACTTCAATTAATAATTTTGGTTAATACCTTTATTTAAATTTGTCGAAGTATTACCAGTGTCTTCAAATTTCTTAATTATATTCTGTATGGCCGATATTGATGGAATTTGGCTATTATTAAATTTAACAGAAAATAAGTCACGTATTTGGCGTAAACTATTACCGCTGTAATAATATTTTACCATGAAAACTTTTTCTTCAACAGACCACTTCATTGTTAACAAAATTAATTTTAATCTGTCAAAGTAACTTTTGTTTGTAATATTTGGCTTTCATACAATAGCAATGCGGCACATTAGACGTAATGCAAAGACCCAGCCTGCTAATATTTTTTTAAGAAGCGCTATTTCTTAATTTTACTATCGACTTTTTAACAATAATTAAAAAACAAAATATTAAGTGTTTGGTATCTTTAGGCGCGGAAAAAAAATCTCTTTAATTTGGTATTTTTTTATTCATATCAGTTATAATGGGAAGCAGGAATTTAGAAAAAATCAATTTCCCATGTTATTTCCCTATGTTCAGTTTTCGGCCGGTCACCCGGTATAATTTATTGTTAAATAAAATTGTCACTTGAAATTAAACAATTTTCGAAATTTAATGTTAGTTATATAATTATTTACTAATTCATTGAAATGGTAGGAACCCGGGGCGGAATGGGAAATCGAAAAAGTTAAAATTATGTCAACATTAAAAGAAAAATAACAAAAATATTACATTGCACCCTTTATTTATTATATTTGACACATAATTTATTATTTAAATTATTTAAAAAAAAAATCAATAATTTTGTATGAAAAATATCATTATCTCGCTTTTTTTTCACATCTTTCCAAAGTGCTCGATGGCACAGAAAAAATATAGGACGCTCTTTGATATCCCATTTCCTCAGAAATCACGGCATTTACAGCACGTTCCATCGACTCTGTCTGCCAACATTGTCGGCCAAATTTCCTTTTGTATGTTCGGACCATTTATAACAAAAGAAAAGCTATAAAAATGTATTTTACAATATAAGCATTCTGAACTGCGAGCTGATCAAAATATAAATACTACTCGTATAGTGTATTTGTATATGGACAGAATGGGTATCATCCCATTGTACCCCACCCAATGTGCCCCAAAGCACATGCTTCCAAAAAATCAATGAGAGAAAAAGTATATGATTGCTTTTCGCGTTATTTCATTCTAAAAATACAAACAAACAAATTTTTAATAGCCTAGACTTTGTTACGGCGTGCACCGTAGTTTCAAACTGAATCACCCTGTACATACATAAAATTGCGATATACCCTGTATATATTTAGAGCAGAATGTATTTGACTAATATTTAACTAAAAAAATTAAATTCGTGACAACCAATTCGTATTGTAAATAATAAACATTAGAAAGAAAATTCAGCATAACGAGTTCCCACTGTAAATATTACCTATCAGAAAAATTGCATTCAACAATTTTTAATTTAATACTATTACAAAGTATATTCTTAAAAGAATAATACATTCATTAGCATACATTATAATGTTTAACTCAGAAAGACGCATAATCAACGATTCTTTTGAGTAAAGTCCCGATGATAACGACTTAAAGTAAATGAAAGACGACAGTGAATTCAACAACTCTACAATAAAACGCGTTACAAAGTAATCCTTAATATACTGTTGTGACCCGTATTTGAATAAAGAGAGAAATTTAATAAAAGCCCAGTACAAAGGCAACACAATTTGGAGAGGTTCGAATTGTTCCAAATTGTTTAAATTAGTTATTGTTCAAGTTCATTTGGTTATATGTTTAATTTTAAGGCATGTAGGTTAAGACTGTGCAACCGTTTACCGATAAATAAAGACGTAGGCTATACATAAACATGCAAGAAAACAAGCATGAAAAAGAAGGATGTCCGAAAAGGAACAAAAACAAAACAAAAATTGAATTGGTATCCAGGGATAATATGAGGATGGAGTAGTTAGTTACAAATGATCAAACATCCAGAGTAGATGTGTCGTGTCGCGCTTTGAATATCGTTGAATATTGTTGAAGTTTTGGGAATCGACGTGTCGTGTCGCGAATTATACAAGTGTGACGAGTAATAGTAACGATTAATTGCGGAAATACGGGCCTATATTGGCTATCCAGGATGGAAGGTGAATTGAGCAGGAAAATTAATTAATTCAGAATTAATTTGAGAGATATTACTACATACCATCCAAAGGTATAGTTACGTGTGTGTCTTACGAGGAGACCGCACATATAGAGCAGCATTTGGACTGGAATTGTGATAGGCCAGGAGCTTACCAAGAAAAGGCGATCAAATTGGACCAGGTGATTACCAGTACAGTGTGTTGTGCAACGATAGCCACGTCTTGTCAAGAAAAATATAACAAGGTTAGCATAGTTCGTTTTTTAATTTTAAGTTTGCATTTGATTTGTTTGATGTGGTTTGATTGTTATTTGTTTCATTTGTGTTTATGTGTTATTGTTTAATAAATATGTTAGCTGAACCCAAATTGTGTTTCTTTTGTGCTGATGCTTATTGAGTTGCTGACGTGTACCACGGAAGATAAAATAAAAACAACCTGAGATTAAGAGCTTTGCTAAGGTAGGTGCAGTAAGTTGTTTGTTCTTCGTCACTCAGAGCTATTAGGGGGACAAAGGATACAACAATACAAAGCGTATGGAACGGTCACAATGTAGCAAAATGTATATTTTTACACGCCCGGGAGTAGAAGTCGATTTCTAGGTGATTGAAATTGTGACAGAAATAGCTCATTTTACCCTAGGGAGTATAATATGAACAAAACTCCTCTAGGGAGTTTTCATTATACACATATTAATAAAACGAATAACGAAGAAAAATTTAAGAACTTATTTATTAATATTAATACAAAATGATACATTTTTACAGTTTTCAAATTTAATATTAGAAGGAATATCAATATCAGTATTTTTTAAAGTCTTGATCGCACTTGCAGGTTCTAGTATTCGATTTGTTATTTCCGTCTTATTTTTGTGAGAAGTTATGCACAGTCCATTGTTTTTGCTCGTTCCTGCAGGTTGTAGTAATTGGTTTGCAATATTTCTTTTATTTTCTACCGAATCTTCAATGTAGCCTTCACAAACTGCAGTTGACTTCCAACCCCCGTGACGTTTTATTGTCGTAATGTCCGCACCTGCGTCTGCCAACAGTGTTGCAGAGGATCTGCGTAGACAATGGCCAGTGTAAGAGATTAGATTTGGTAGGTTTAAGTAAGTAGCAATCAAGAATGGTATTTTTCCAAATTTATTTTTTCCGACTGGCTGTGTAGTGCATTTTCCTGCTTTATAAAATATGAAGAAGCGACGATGATTAATGTGAGTGGGACATAATACAGCGTATTTGCGGTATAAATTAAGTATATCTATGGTCCCTGTATTATTGGTAAGCACAAAGACTCGAGATATTTTAGTCTTTGTTTTCGGCACGGTTATTATTAATGATGTTCCAACATCTTCAATATCATCAAGTGTTACGTTTGTCAATTCTTCTGAGCGACATGCGCCTGCAATACCCAGAATCAATGCTACCTAAAATGTATAGAAACTGTTAAATACATAATAACATCTACTTAAATAATGCAATATATTACCTTAATCATTAAATATTCATTATCATTTGCCTTTGATAAAAAACAATCAATTAGTTCTCGTGACAGAACTTTTCGACACCTGATATGAATAACATTGTAACTCTGAGTTACAATGTTATTCAACTATGCTGTAAACGGCTTCCCCAAAGAACAAACTATAATTTTGGTTTATGAATCGTCGTCCTATCTCAATTAAAAATACTGTTAATTTAACAAAATAACATCATTGTTACTGCAAATTATATGTAGCAAAAAATCTTTAAAATGCTCTCCTGTAAAATAAGCAAAATCGAGTTACAATGTTATTCATATCAAGTGTCGTTTTGATTTCTTTCCACGATACCCATCAGATTTTCGTTTTAAAAATGCAATTAGTTGTGCATACTTGCTTATGTCTATATTATCATAAATCACCATGCACGCTCGTATCATTGAATATTGCGCCCATAACGTAGAGGATTTGTACACTTTTGCCTTTTCTGCAAAATAAGCCAACATGACGTTCTCAGAATATGTTTTTACTTTTTTTTCCGTGCACCACTCTCTTAAACGATTATATGCAATATCGTACAATTTCTTTGATTTCGGTGGTAATAATTCGGAGACCGCAACACTAGCAGCATCAATAATTTCTTGTGGTTCTTGCATTTTGAAACTAAGTTTGTTTACACAATTTTGTTTGTTGTCATAGTATTAATTATATTACAATTCAAAATTCAAAGGCTACTAAATAAAATAATTGCAATTCTCTGTCAAGATTTATAAATTAGTTTTTTATTTACTTCTTGGCTTCGGGCGTGTAAAAAATAGTATATACACTACAGGAGAGAACACCATTATTCCCTCGGTGCATTGTAGCCCTCGGGCTTCGCCCTCTGGCTACAAACTTGCACCTAGTGAATAATATTGCGTTTCTCTCCCTAAATGTATAATGTACTATTACTTTGTAAATATCAATGGAAACCGCGCTATATTCGCTGATGAAAACCACCTACTCGGTTTTCCATAAGTAGATTATGAACGCTATACTTGCATTCTTCGAGGCAAAACCTTATCACTTGTCCTCGAAAAATAACTCGTAAGGAGTTGACGGAAAAAAGGTAGTTGTCTGCCAGCGAGCGATTCGAACACAACTCGGGGTACCTAACAATTATCGTTTAATATCTACCTATCGAAGAAAAGTTAATTATCTTAACATTGTTAATAAAAGTAAATAGTTCGCGGAATATCGACTTAATAATATTTTAACTACGAACTTAAAACCAGTGAATAAATAAGTTTTGAATTCGGACCAATTAAAGATTTAATAACTATCATTCAGTGAAACAGTTAATAATTTTGTACATAATTCATTAATTTAAATAGTTTACGGGCGAACAGACATTCTCGAATTTGCCAATAACTCGAATTATCGACAAACAAAACAAAAAGATAAATTTCTCTCGGAATAAAACCAATCATTAGTGTCCGGTAACTAATAAAAAGTGTATCGAACGAACAATTATTGTCGCATTACCAACGAAACAATCATATTAGTGAATTAATTCACGATAAAGTAACTTTTTCAGTGCCTTTCATTACCTAAAAAGATACTGTAAACCACCGTTTAACAAACTTATGCAAGATATTCATAATCTAAGAAACCGATTAATTCCTTCAGAACAATAAATATAAGCAGCGACACTGCAATAAAAGTAGTGAATAAAAAAATATAACCAATAGTGTAATGGTTAATAGAATGTGCCGCGCTTTGTGAAACAACAACGAAAATTGTTGGATTCTTTCTATCGGCCGAACGTCGAAATTAACCACCTGCATCGAGCAACGGATCTGCCAGCATTGGAACTCATCATATACCATCATAATCGTCACCAGACTACGAAAATAAGGTAGAATTTTAGTCCATGGCCAGTTATTGTGTAAAACATACAATTTCCTGCTTAACTGATTGTCAATTATTTTTTGTATTTAAAATTAATTTTAAGACTAATTTACTTTGCAATCTTGCGTCAAGCGTACGATTTTATACCTTTTAGCAGCGTCAAACTTTAATTTAGCTATTACTATTTGCCTTAAATATTTATTTGTCCATATTTGTGTAAATTTTGTGTACCATATGGCGGGCGGACGTGGTATGGCGTGTGCTTCGTGTTGTATTGTATTGTATTGTATTGTACTTAGGGGTCGATTGGCCGCAAGGGCCTTTCAGAACTGCGACCAGTATTGATCTTTTGTTCATTACCCTGCTAATTAGGTATTCAGGAATTCAATTTTGCTGGCAAAACATAGAATTTTCCTGAGAGGTTTTTGTTGCACCTCTTTGGGTGTTAGTTGCGTTTTTCCCAAATATTTTAGCCTGGATCGGGCTAAGGCATCACATCTGCAGAGAATGTGCTCGGCCGATTCAGTTTCCGATTCACAGAGTCTGCACATGTCATCGTCCTCCATTCCCATTTTCTTGAGGTGATATCTCACCTGACAATGTCCGGTGAGCAACCCCGTGATGAGCCTGATTTCGTTCTTTGGTAGTAGAAGAAGCTTTTTAGCTTCTGCAGTCGAATACTCTATAAATTTCTTCGCCTGTTTTTGACCTGGTGTATTATGCCATAGGGTTTTTTTGTTCTCCTCCTCCCACTTCTGGACCCCCAACCCCCTGCGTGTCTTGGACAATCCACAGAATGGTTCGGGCCCAGTCGGGGAGGCCCTTGAACCTGATCTAGCCAGTTTATCGGCTATCTCATTACCCTCAATTCCCTCATGACCCGGCACCCAGTGGAGGGCAATTTTGTTGCCTTTGGCCAGTTTCTTGAGGGATTGTCTGCATTCCCATGTGGATAAGGACTCAAAGCTATTTGCTTGGAGCGCCTTTATCGCAGCTTGGCTGTCAGACATTATATTGACTTTTTTGCCCTTAATGTTCCTTTGCAGGCATTCATGGGCACATAGTGCAATTGCAAGTATTTCAGCTTGCATAATTGTGGGATAGGTTCCTAAGGCTATAGATGCCTCATATTTTGGGCCATATATGCCTATGCCTGTTCCCTGTTCAGTTTTTGATCCATCTGTGTACCAGTTGGAGGATTTTGTATCCACTTGTATTTCTTGACATCTAGCCGTACTTCGGTCTTGAATGATGACCTCAAACGGTGTTTCAAAATCAAAGATTTTCGGAATGATATCCGAAGGTTTTTCAAACAGATCTGGCTGTAAGAAGTCCAGTATCTTTAGGTGACCTGTCTTGTCTCCTGGTTTGAATTTCTTGACTTGGGTAATTTTTATAGCAGCTTGTATGGCTTCCCTTTTCACTCGTAGGTGAAGGGGTGGCAGATCTAAGAGTGCCTCCATAGCCGCGGTTGGGGTTGTGCGCATAGCCCCTGTTATACCCAGACACGCTAGCCTTTGCAATTTCTGCAACCTGCTTTGTGTCGTGATTTCGTTAGTTTTTGTCCACCACACGAGCGATGCGTATGTGACAATGGGTCTAATTATTGATGTATATGACCAATAGATCATTTTTGGTCTTAGTCCCCAGGTCCTTCCAAAAAGTTTGCGACAAGCCCAGAAGGCTCCTGTTGCTTTGGAAAGAATTTTATCCATGTGTGGTTTCCAGGTGAGTTTTGCATCCAGGGTTACCCCCAGATATTTTACCTCTCCGGAAAAAGGTATCGATAAACCTCGAAGCTGTGGAGCTTTTAGGTTTATTTTTCTACGCTTTGTGAATGGAACTATAATGGTTTTTGAAGGATTCACTGTAAGTTCTTCCTTTTCGCACCATTCTTTTATTTTGTTTAGGGCTGTTTGCATTAGGTTTGAGATTATGCCTTCATGCTTGCCCCTGATTATAATGACAATGTCGTCCGCGTATCCTAGTACGCAGAATCCATCGTCAGTTAATTTCTTCAGTAGGTCGTCTACCACGATAGACCACAGAAGAGGTGATATCACCCCACCTTGTGGGCATCCCCTTGCCGCGGCCACCGAGATTTCCTCCCCTCCTAAGGAAGCCGTTACTATTCGGCTTTCCAGCATTGATTCTATCCACGTTATTGTGGGTGCCTCAATGCTGTGTCTTACGGCGGCTGTTTTTATAGATTTATTTGAGGTGTTATCAAAGGCACCCTCTATATCTATAAATATTCCGACCGCATTTTCTTTTGTTTCGAGAGATTTTTCTATCTCTCTTACAAGGTGGTGTAGTGCATCCACCGTACTTTTGCCTGGTTGGTAGGCAAATTGATTTCTATGAAGCGGCATCCTTTTGAGGGATTCGCTTCTTATATAATTATCAACAATTTTCTCCATCGTTTTGAGGAGAAAGGAGGATAGGCTGATTGGGCGATAAGATTTAGCCTCTTCAGGAGGCCTTCTGCCCGCTTTTGGTATAAATACCACTTTCACCCTCCTCCATGATGTGGGTATATATCCCATTGCATAACTAGCTTTGAAAATTGCTGTTATGCATGGAGCGATCAAATCTATTCCTTTTTGGAGTAGGGCCGGAAAGATTCCGTCCCATCCAGGTGATTTGTAGGGCTGAAAGCTATTTATTGCCCATTTTACTTTTTCCAAAGTAAAGATTTCTCTTGCTAACCTTCTGCTATCCCTGCTGGAATGTAGATTTCCATTGGCTGGGGATATTTCATGCATCTGGTTTGTTGTCGCCATTACCGTGGATCCAGGAAAGTGTGTTTTTAGCAGCACATTTAAACTTTCCCCGATGTTCTCAGTATAAGCACCGTTGGACTGTTTTATAAGTCCAATAGTATTTGAGTGGTCCTTAGACAGAGCCTTCTGAATGCGCGCTGCTGGGGCCGTTTTATCGATCCCCTCGCAGAAGCGCATCCAGGACTGTCTTTTGGATTTCCTCAATTCTATATTGTACTTGGTGAGGGCTTCTCTATAGTATTCCCATAGGCCTGTTCTTTTAGCCTTATTGAATGCTTTCCTGGCTGTGACCTTTAGTCTCTCCAGTTCTGCATTCCACCAAGGTACGTCTCGAGAGACAGTTCTTTTCTTCAGTGGACAACTAGTCTCATAAGAGTTCGTTATACACTGACTTATGTGGTTAGAGGCTGTTTCTACCTCCTCTGTGGTAGCTACTTCGTATTGGATGCCTTCTAGCTCGGTCCTTAGTACCTCTTTGTAGAGGTTCCAGTCCGTCTTTTTGGGCACCCTACATTTCACTACTTCCACTTTTTTGCTCTCTATATCAAATGTAATCGAGGCGTGATCTGAGAAGGATGCCTCCTCCATCACTTTCCAATTTCTTAGAATTTGACTTATAAACACAGTGGCCAATGTGAGGTCAAGAACCTCTTGGCGAATCGCGTTTATAAAGGTTGGTTTTTTACCTTTGTTTATAATGTCTAGATTGTTAGAACAAATATAATCAAGTAAATCCTTACCTCTGTTATTGGTGTCCGTGCTGCCCCAGATCTCATTGTGCGCATTTGCATCGCAGCCCAGAAGTAGGTGTTTGTTCCCCTTTTGACAACAGCTTATGAGGCGTTGTACTTCCTCTGGTGGAACCTTGGTCTCATCTCCTGGAAAGTAGGCCGAGGCTATTACTATGCTCCTCTTGCCCCCCTCCGTTGGAATTTCGACCACGGCGGATGCCAGGTCCCTGGTGTTGAATTCTGGAATGGGAACAAAGTTAATGTCTTTCCTGAGCAATAGTGCTGCTCTTGGATTTCCATACCTGTAATCGGCAAGGACATTAGCTGTCCTTTCAGGTAGTCCCTTGATTTTGTCTCCATTTATCCAGGGCTCTTGTATTAGCCCTATGGAGATTTGTTTCTTTATAAACCTCCAGTATAAGGCACTTGAGGATGCCTTTGAGTGCTGGAGGTTTATTTGGATACACTTCACTTTGGGGGCTCTTTTTTCGCCCCTTTCTGCTCCGATTTTGGGCGTTCCTTTTTACCGCTTATTTTCAGCGGTTTTTTGGTGTTTGCAGCAGTGCCCGGCCGACTTCCCCTATTGCCCGTTTTGGGCACTTTGGGGCGCGTACCGGAGCTTCCCTGCTGCCCTATTTCGGCAGAGTGGAGTGAAGTGGAGGTGCTTGCTGCAGATGTTGAGGCATCTGCATCTGGCCCCGTAGTAGTTTTGGGCTTTTCTTGTTTGCCCTTTTTCGGGCGGAGCTGAATCTGCCCAAATCTATAGCCGATCCTGTAGTTCAGCTTTTTAAGATTTTCAGCTGACTGAGCGTCAACTGATAGAGTTACCTCTAGAGATTGGCCGGATGCTACTTTGCGTATAATCCGCCAACTTGAGGCATTAATTTCCTCATTTTGGGCTTCCATGAGACCCAGGATTTTTTCATCCGTATAGCCTTGGCTTCCTGGTATGTATGCCACAAGAATTTCTGTGTGAGGCATTTCTGCCTCTGACACGATCCTCAGTGTGGCCCCATCCCAGGGTTTGAGTTCGGCCTCTAGGCCCTTTATCCATTCGGCTGTGGCTGCATTGGTACACGTGATACCGAGCCAGCCTGGTCTTTTGTGGATTTGTTGGAATTGTGGCTTTGTAGCAGCCAGTTTTCCTTTCACCACTATATTATCCACTATTGCTTCCTGAATGGCTTCAAGTTGTTCCATAGTCAGGAGCTCTTTTGGATATAAGGAATGCGTGATTCCTATCTTAACCCCGGTTAAGGCCTGGCTGAAGGTAGGTTTAGCCACCCCAACAGGTGCCGCCCCATCCTCATCGGTCCTTGCCCGCTTTTTATCACGGGTTTCCGGGGTACTGCCATCCGATCTGTTCCTTTTGGCAGTTTTACGATTATATCCTTCACGGGCAAGTTCCCTGGCTTTATCAGCCGGTTGACCCTTTTGGATGAAGTATTTCATTCGCTTGCGAGCAGCTCCACTGAGTCTTGCCTTTTTAGCCTTTATTTGTAGGCTTTGCAAGGCTGTGTTGACTTCTTCGTCGCTGCTCGCGAGAAGTATCTCCTCTGTACCTTGGTCTGGATTTTCACCCAGTTCCATTGGTATAATCTCCTCAGCCTTTTGGCCAGAATTTTCATCCTGAGCCATAGGCTTTAGGATTGGGTTAAGGCCTTGGGGAGCCTTTGTTGTTGACTCTGTTAAGGGCGAGTCTCCCTTTGGTTTTTGATTTTCCTCCATGTTGTTCCCACGAGAAGCTAGGGAAAATTTATCACCTGCAGCAGAGCCCCGCTTACCACAGGGAGGCTATGTAAAACCGAGACAGCGCCGGGTGCTCGGAGTTCGCATATTAGAGACTGGGATTACCTTCCCAGCCATACAGTCTTGGCATATGCTGTTCCACCGTGACTTTAGGGTTTTTTATAGAGGATTTCTCCTCGCGAGTCAGGTGATTAAGCCCAGCCCCCCGCGATGTTCCTTTCCGCAGCGTACCGGCACCTCGCCTATTGTCGGTTGTTGTTGCGGAATGAACATCCTACGGTGTTAAGCAGACGAGTGGCGAGTTTCGTCTGTAGCTAGGGTACCTCGGGTGCGCTGTACCCGTACTTAGGTTATTTCAGCCTAAGCCCCTGAGGGGTTCGTGTTGTAAGGTGATGGATAGAAATAGTGAACAGAAAGTTGAATGTATGGAATGTAAGGGAGTGCACCACATTGCTTGTGTGGGGGTGAAAACCTGAGTGATAAAAATCTAAAACAGAATGAAGCGAAGGGTATTGAATCGCAAGACCTGCTCAAGGTGGAGAACCAATACCTAAAATCTGAAAATGTTTTATTGAGAGAGCAGAATTCATTGATGAAGAAACTTGTGAAGGAAATGGAGGATAAGATGGCCTTGATCGAAAAAATCAACCTAACAAATGTGTTAAATAACGACGCACCAGTGGGATTAGCAAATGCAGCCGGGCCTGTTGTAAATAAACCATATGTGGAAGCAGTAAAAAATGGAAAGAACTCGGAAGTTAGATATGGAAAAGTAACAAGTGAGCTGCATAAGAAGGAAAACATAGCTCAACAGACAATGCAGATAAATAAGCAAAATGAGGATCCAACAGCACACAGTATGGATAATTTAACTAAAAGGAATGTCACGGCTTTGAATCCAGTGCAAATTTCTAGAATGAACAAAAATAATAATAAACAGATGTCGACACAAGACCAAATGCGAAACAATTGTGAATTAGAAAACAAAAATTCACGTTTGTTAACCTCAAACAATATAGTGGATGAAGATGGTTTCACACCGGTAAAGCATAAGAAGAGAAAGCAACGAGCGATTACCGTAGGTGACGATAAAACAAGCCTGGATGGCTTCACTGGTGCACCTAAAAAAGTATGGATTTTCTTATCAAGAGTATCCAATAATGTCACATGTGAAATGATAAAGGAATATCTAAATAACAAACCAGATATGGCTGACCGAGATTTTGAAGTGGAGGAACTTCAATATGGCAGAAAAACAAAGTGTTTTCGAGTAGGAGCGGAATTTGCACTGAGGGACTAGTAATGTCAGATTTTCGAGATACTTTTGGGGTAGAAGAGTCGAAGAAGCGAAGGACGAGACTCGTGACACAAATTTTCAAACGGACCGCAGCAACAATGTAGTTACTTAAGTGTTTTCTTTATAAATATTCAGTGTTTGAGCAATAAATTGCTAGAAATTGAATCAATATTAGTACATGAAAATTATAATCATTTGTTTTTAGTTGAGCATTGGATGCGCAAAGCTGAGCTGGATGCTGTGAACCTGGCCGGGTATAATCTGACTACTGAGTACTGTAGAGCCGTTAAGACACATGGTGGTACCTGTATATTCTCTAGATCTGATTGCAAAAATCTGAAACCGTTAAACTTGTTGAGCTATTGTGTGGAGCTCGATTTCGAGGTATGTGGATATGCGTGCGGGATGTCTATTTTTTTGTGTTGTATAGATCACCCTCAGGTGATATGCAGGTTTTTTTGAGTAAAATTGAATCTCTCCTTTTGAGATTTTCTAGGCGTGGCATTGTCATTATGGGAGACTTTAACGTTCATTTTAATGTTGGTGATGGTAGGGCCCAGGGGTTGGTTAATCTTTTTCTGTCTTTTGGTTTGTATCAGAAGAATTTTCAAAATACCAGGAACACTTCTTGCCTGGACAATGCTTTCACTAATCTTGAAGATGTGACCTTGAATACAAGGGATTATGGGTTATCTGATCATCTCAGCCTATTAATAAATGTAAAACAGAAGTCTTCTTTTGTAGATACAGGGGATGGGGAGGTTGTTGAGTACAGACCAATTACAAATTCTGGTTTGTCTCTGCTCTCTGGACACTTACAAGTAACAGATTGGTCATTCGTTGACAGTGAGAGAATCGATACTAGTGTCAAGTTTGTAAGGTTCTGTAATTTGATTGCATCGGCTGTCTCTGATTGTTTTCCGAAGAAAATGCGAATACCGTCTAATGGCAAGGCCGATAATAATAAAACAGGGTGGTTTACGGAACAACTAAAATCACAAAGAGAAAAATTGCAATTATTAGTAGACATGCATAGAAAAAAGTTAATATCCAAAGATATCCTGACAAAATTCAAACAATTTTATAAAAAACAACTAGTTAGTGCAAAAAGAGCTGCAAATGATCGTTTTATCGAAAATTCGGTTAGCTGCTCCGCTGCAGCTTGGCGTTTAATAAACCATAATAAAAACAAAAAATTGGATTCTCAGGAACACCAACACCTGAAGTGTTTAATGATTATTTTACCAGCGTTGCTCAGTCAGTTGCGAATGCCCTGCCTTCAGCAACAGTTGATTCCTCTCACTACTTAACAGCGGATATTAAATCTACCTTTCGGTTTAGAGAGGTGAGTTACCTAGAAGTTAGAGATACGGTTGCCTCACTGAAAAATAGTAAAAGCCTTGATACCCTCCAGCTTAATGCTCAGATTCTTAAATCCATAATTAATACAATACTTGCGCCTTATACAAAGTTATTAAACTTGTGTATAAAACATCATATATTTCCAGATATGCTCAAAATACCCAAAGTAGTACCAATTTATAAAAAAGGTGATAAAACTGATCCAGCAAACTATCGCCCTATATCTATTTTGCCCGTATTGAGTAAAGTATTCGAAAAACTGCTAAAAACCCAGATAAACAACTATTTCGAAAATAATAACCTTTTTCATCGCTGTCAATTTGGTTTTAGAAACAACTTATCAACAACTCTAGCAATTAGTAGTTTATGTCGTGAGGCAACAAAGGCTTTCGAAAATAATGAATATCTTGACACTCGCTTCTACGACTTGACAAAGGCTTTCGACTGCGTATCACACGGAATTTTGATTGAAAAATTGGGTTTTTATGGCTTTGATGATGACTCGCTATTATTGTTGGGGTCATATTTGAAGGGTGGAACCCAGCATGTTCTTTGGAACAATAACAGATCATCCAGTAAAATTATCTCAATCGGGGTACCGCAAGGCTCTGTTTTGGGTCCTACATTATTTTTAATTTACATTAATGATCTTCCTGGCTGCACGCTGACAAACTTTATATTATTTGCGGATGATACCACAACTGTGAATTCAACCAAAAATCTTGAAGACTCAAACCTAACTAATGCATCAGTTTACGATGATATTAAACAATGGTTTTTAGCAAATAAACTCAGTCTAAATGCAAGCAAAATGCAGAGACTTGTTTTTACTTTGAGGCGTGTCACACTCAGCAATGAGCCGGTGGAGTTTCTGGGTGTTACGTTGGACTCCGGACTAACTTGGGCGCCACAGATAGCTAAACTCTGTAACAGACTATCAAGTTCCATCTACTTGATAAGGCAACTTAAAAATATTGTATCTGCACCCGTGCTAAAAATGGCATACTTTGGTCTAATACATAGCAACTTATCCTATGCTATACTAGTTTGGGGTCACTCTGCTCATGCTGGAGGAGTGTTTGCCCTACAGAGAATGGTGGTCCGAATAATAACTGGGTTGGGTTATCGGGATGACTGTAGGGATCACTTTGCTCGACTAAACATATTGACAGTGCCATGCTTATTTATCTTACGTTCACTAGTGTACATACATATGAATAGATCATCCTATAGTACGTCTTCGCATGCCTACGATACGCGTCAAAAAGATAATTTAGTGATGAATTTTCACCGACTCTATCGCTCTAGAGAGGCTACAGAATACCATGGTATCAAATTTTATAATGCCCTTCCAAGTGGTCTAAGGGGATTGCCTCCAGCTCAGTTTAGAAAAACTCTAATTTGTAAATTAATTAATCATGCCCATTATTCCACGGCTGAATTTCTGAATACCTGTGGATCTTACTAACATATAGTTGTTGTTTTTTCTTATTGACGTGTGTAAATGTAATTTGTACATAATAACACCAATAAATGAAATGAAATGAAATGAAATATTTATTGTTCAATATATGTATATTGGCAAAAATTGATTTTTCTTTCGTTCGCCCAAGAAGCTATTAAACAATTCTCTACATAAGCATTCACCACTGAGATAAGAAGCTGGATTTTGAAGTCCACTCACCTGACTGAGCAGCCACGGAGCAAATTAAGGTCCATTACAACAAAAATATTAATTTTCTGTTTAAGGTCGTAATAACTTGTAATTTCATAAAAAAATCATGACGCAAGGTTATAATGGTCAATAATGCAGCGAATCTCAGTAACCAAGTATTCACACTGACGTGTTTTCGCAGTCTGAGTATAGGATAGCGACGAACCAATCCCCTCGCTTTCCGTCTTTCCCATTCCACCCGGTACCCCGTTCTGCCCTGGGTTTCCCTACTTCATTTTTATGAAACATTTTAATTTGTTAAAACTTCCATATCGTCCTTGCTTTTGTAATAATTAAATGTTAGTATTAATGGGGATATAGGACTGGCAAAAATGAAACACTCGTCTAATCTATCGTCGACGTTTCGCCGTCACTCACGGCTTCTTCAGGACTATAGATCAACAACTTGCCTTACAAACAAAGAGAGCCGTGCAAGCCAACATCATCGGTACAACATACAATCAGCATCCCAAAAACCCACAATTACTCGTCAGAAAACCTCCAATAACACATTAAAACGTTTAAAACATAATAAATTACTTAAAATTATATAAAACCAATAAAACCTCTATAAGTCGTACGTTAAAATTACAAAAATCAAAATTAAAACTATTTTAGTTTATTTATTATAAAGTTTAGTTTAGTTTATCTATTAAAACAGTTTTAATTTTGATTTTTGTAATTTTAACGTACGACTTATAGAGGTTTTATTGGTTTTATATAATTTTAAGTAATTTATTATGTTTTAAACGTTTTAATGTGTTATTGGAGGTTTTCTGACGAGTAATTGTGGGTTTTTGGGATGCTGATTGTATGTTGTACCGATGATGTTGGCTTGCACGGCTCTCTTTGTTTGTAAGGCAAGTTGTTGATCTATAGTCCTGAAGAAGCTGTGAGTGACGGCGAAACGTCGACGATAGATTAGACGAGTGTTTCATTTTTTCCAGTCCTATATCCCCATTAATACTAACATTTAATTATTTTAATTTGTATTGAAACAAAATTGCATTCCCATTAGGCTCAGTTGTCGTGGTCTCACTACAACCACTTACTGCCACCTAATAAAATTTAACTAACTCAATTGATTAAAACCCACTTCAAAGACCCACCCAACCACAAATTACTTATTTTCATTTGTAGAATTTTAGTTGACGGTTTCATTTTTATGAAACACGAATTTAAATGTTAAAAGAGGAGCCAAGAGGGCGAAACACATACATATACGAATTTGAGCCTTCTGCATCGATTTTCAGGGTTCTTGAGCTTTGAAACTATCTCTACCCCACACCTTAAATATACAGTGACTATATAGAAACGTAGCCAGGAGCAGGAGCCCCTCAGAAGTATGTTTAGTTCAGTTATGACTATATGATTATAATATTGTTTTTTTATACTCATTGTACCACAAAACGTTAATTACGCACTGTTCAGATGTTAATGTATAATGTATAAATTATTTAAACAATGTTTAATTTAAAAAATTAAAATTAGTCCAATAGGAAATTAATGTCAATTTTGATCAACTGTAGATTCAATTGTAAATGTGTAACTTTTAATTTTAATCCATTAGACCTTGAAAATTCTCGGAAAATCTCATGCGGCGTTTTTCTCTAAAAACTTGAGAGGTCAAAAATTAAGGAATTGCACATGGCACATCAAAAAAATTTACTTAAATACAACACTGACTTAACTACTTCTCTGCGACAACTTTACTGCTACTCATTAACTTTATTTTATTTCTAGAAGATATCCTAGTACCTAATCATTTTTGGGTATTTATGCTTTCTGTGCTATCGAACATATTGCGATGTCCCTCTTCTATTAGTTCTTACAAACGCAATATTTATTTTTCTTTATTCAGAAACGAATTAATCATAATTATTTTTCATTTCTGAATTCAAATTTGTTAAATTTTATTTTCCCGGCTAACTTTTATTGTTTAAGAGCATAACCTTGTAACAAAACGGGATTTTAATTCATAAAAAATTATAATTTTAATATTTTAAATTGAGATATACTTATAAATTAGTATTGCGATAATAACTGATGAATGTTAATCAACCATATTTATCAACAGCGGAAGAGATAAGTTTTATAACGCGAACGAGAATTGATAATGTATTTTATCAATATTCGTCTGCATGCGAACTTCCTGCGTCTAAAGATGTTTTTTACACTTTTCTTTGTTCAGGTGAACTGTTTAATTTCAGACAACAGTGGAGTATCGCCAATTTGACCGGATATTTTAATGCAGTCTACGCGATTTCATTGATGAAGCAATCAAGATTTGATTGCATTGAAGCAATCAGTAGACATTTGCTTCTCGTTAAAAAAGCGATAGGGATGTATCTGTCTATAGGTGAAATTTGTCAGTGGTGCAAATCCTCACGCTATGGAAGGTCAACCCTCGTGATTTCTGAAAGGTATAAATATGGTTGAATTAATTAGTCGAGAGTCAGTAGTCGGGGGTGCGCCCGTAGAGTCAGAAGTCGGGGTGGGCCCGTAGAGTCGCGGCCGGGGGCCATGGGATTTCGGGATTAATGTTAATATGTAGTTGAATTGAGTATTGTAAATTTTCTTGTGGGGGACATTTTTATGAGTTTGGTAATTGTGATTTTGTATTGGGAAATAGTTAAGGGAGTGTCTTTGTTGAGTTTGTGTTTTAAGTGGTTGTCAAATAGTTTTGTTTATTGAGTTTATCTTGATTTTGGGGAATAGACAAGGTAAGGTCTTTGCCCTGTTCCGTGGTCTGGGTCTCCAAAAGATGTATGTAAGTACCATGTTTGGTTATTTTGGATTGTATAAATATGTGTTTAAAAGGGCCACCCTAAATTGTAAGAGATATTTAAATGTGTACATGTGTTTTTTAAACATCCATTATTAATAAATATTGTTTTTTGAAAATTCACTGTTTTCGTTTTTCCTGTTGAGGAAAAGAACGTTTTGTTTTCAGTATCGAGCTTAGTGTCGTTTTGCCCGCACCGAAGTTTCAACTTCAACATTTAGCCGGGGGACGTAACGCCAAAACGGGGAGTGTCTGGGGCTTATTACCAGAAAATCGCGTACCAAATTGATAGTGTGTTTTTTGAGAACAGAATTCTACGGTGGGCGTAATTTGAACGGTGGTGGCAGCTTAATCAATAAATGTTCTTAGTAGATCGATAAGCGTCTAAGGCTGCCTACAGACTGATCAAGCAAAAACGTTTTGTCGCACAACGTTTTTGCTTGATCAGTCTGTAGGAAGCCTAAGTGGAATTTTGTTCGATCAGCAGATTTGATTATTTTTTTAAATAACTCCAGCCGTTCCTAGGAAAAGTAGTTCCAAAGGACGGTTGGCGGTTACAACCTCTTCATCCCAGAAGCGAGCTCCTCAATTATTTAATATTCCCTTGCTTATTTTTTCTGTTAGTTTTTATGCTATAATAGCAAAATGACAATGCCTTTACAAAACAAATTAAGTTTTATTATCATAAAAGAAAATGTAATTATTATTATTATCAAACTAAAAACAACTCTTAAATTAACATTCAATATTCCCCCCAAGTTTATCTCCGTGCGTACCTGGTTTGTAAAATTTTACCTTCGCGAACTTCGCCGTGCACTTACGTTTTTGCTTTTTCTGTCCGTGTTACTTATTTTAGCCTTTGGCATTTCTTTTGGATCCACTTTTTGTGCTCCAATACTTTAATTGTGATTTCCAATTTCATCTGCATCATTAAATAATCATACTAGAATTATCCAACATCATATCCACTTTAATTGTTCCTTTTCAATCGGTATTTAACAATTTTTCCAATTCCAATTCCTCAGTAATTGTACAGGCTCAACTCCTGTATTTCTTCCGTATCTGGTAAGTGCAATTTATTATTCACTCGTTTCTTTTTATCACGAACAACCACGTGTTCAGCTTAATTAATTATCCAATATCTTTTAGATCAATCTCGATCCAACACAGCTCAAATTAAATACGTTTTTGAAGAGCGTATCTTTTATACGTCTTCTCACTTTGGAGTGCTACGCGCCTCTCCTCATTTATTTATAATCAACCACGTTGTCCTGGTTATTCAATAAGATCAAACTTTTTATCACTGGATCCTTTTTAGTATTACGGTGAGTTAACATCCTTGATTATTCGATGCACTTAATTGTTTTTTTTGTTGCATTAATTGAATTATTGTCTTTCAGGAATTGTTTACCACTCCATCATTAAAGTTTTGTTTCCATCAGCGGTTCTCAAATGGCGGCGTCGGACCGTCATACTCCGTCCTTTCCCGAATTCACTTAATGGTACCGAACTGTTTATTACCTATCTTTATTGTTAACAAACCTTATTATTAAACTTTCTAACTATATATCACATTTTATTGAATGCAGGCATCATCATTTTGTATTGTAACGTTCTTTACTTTTCAAACTCGTTAAGTATTTTATTTTGTACCTTCATTTCATCCCTTTGAGGAATCCCTTCCTTCTTGAAGAACTTATACTTCCTTTTGTTTTTATTTTTCATTATTTATTATTTGTTGCCTTAAATTAGCTATTGAAACGGGTGACGGTAAATTGCACCCCCGACTGCAGGTAGCCGAAAAAAAAAGTAGTAAATTGCACCCCGGGTAAACTGCACGAAATTTTGCAAACTGGTAAACTGCACTCCGAACATTTTCCAGGTAAAAATGAAATAAAAATATTTATTTTTATAATCATGAAATAGTGGGGACCCGAAATAGTAACGAGTTCGAGGGAGCGGTTAATCCACCTCTTTGCGGCAGATCCACATCTCTTTGCGGAAGATTTAACTTTACGTGAAGATTAAATTGTTTTTAATTGGTTTTCTAAAGAAATATCACAAACTAACACTAACCTAACGGCAGATCCACCTCTTTGCAGAAGATGTAACTTTACGTGAAGATTTATTTGTTTTTAATTAGTTTTCTAAAGAAATATCAAAAACTAACACTAACCTAACGGCAGATCCACCTCTTCGCGGAAGATCCACCTCTTTGCGGAAGATTTAACTTTACGTGAAGATTTAACTTTATGTGAAGATTTATTTGTTTTTAATTAGTTTTCTAAAGAAATATCAAAAACTAACACTAACCTAACGGCAGATCCACCTCTTCGCGGCAGATCCACCTCTTTGCGGCAGATCCACCTCTCTTTGTGGCAGATTTAACTTTACGCGGAGATTTGTTTTTTAATAAAAAAATTTAATAATTTTTGTTTGGAGTGCAGTTTACCATTTTTATTTTTACCTGAAAAATGTTCGGAGTGCAGTTTACCAGTTTTCAAAATTTCGTGCAGTTTACCCGGGGTGCAGTTTACCATTAACAGGTGATTTTGGGGTGCAGTTTACCTTACCCCCTTGAAACACGACAATATATACGCTCGTGTTACACATTACTATGTGAGTTCTTCCTATATTGTTCAAAATGTTCAGTCGTGAAGATCATTAGATTTTGTGGTTTTGTTTTTTAGTAATGTGCATTTATATCAGAAACTGCTATAGAAAGTAAAGCGTCATTCACATCCACGTAACGTACGTTCCGGACATAGAATACGTAACGTAGAAAACGTAGTTTTTTATTTGCCATTCACATCCACTTAGTTTACTATGTTTTTACTATGTTTCCATAGAAACGAAAAGCACGGGCACCTGTATTTGCATTGGCTATCGGTTGACAGTTTGACAGCATTAATTTTTATTACTTAACCTTAAAATTGAAAATACAGTAAAAGGGGTGTTGCCTAATAAAATGTAAGCATCTCCATTGGTCAAAAATGAAAAACATAACGTACAAGTTGAAGTTGAACGAACTTTTTGTTACGTTACGTTATGTCTCCCATGTTTTTTCGAATGTGAATGGTGCCATTTGAAACAATGCATTTCAACTTTCCTTACGTTACGTATTCTATGTCCGGAACGTACGTTACGTGGATGTGAATGATCCTTAATTCTGTTTACACTTCAAATTTAAAATATACTTACTAGCTGATACGATTACTATAAGAATTACAAATCTGTCGGTTGTACAAAAATCTTGGTGTGTAGAGAGTGGGTAGGGGTAGTTCTGTGACTTTGAAAAAAATAGTTTCTTGTAACATCTACACCTTTTCCAGTTTTATTTCAGAAACGGTCACTTGCATTTGAGAAAGCGATAATTGAAATTCAGATTTGGCAATTGTATTTGAGAAAGCATCAATTGTAATTCAGATCCACAAATTGTATTGCTTCTTAGTTTTACCCGAGTACAGATTCATCGAACAATCACGCATTAGATTGTTTGACTAATCTGAATTTCAATTGACGCTTTCTCAAATACAATTGACTAATCTGAATTTCAATTGACGGTTTCTCAAATACAACTGACTAATCTGAATTTCAATTGACGGTTTCTCAAATACAATTGACTAATCTGAATTTCAATTGACGCTTTCTCAAATACAATTGACTAATCTGAATTTCAATTGACGGTTTTTCAAATACAACTGACTAATCTGAATTTCAATTGACGCTTTCTCAAATACAATTGACTAATCTGAATTTCAATTGACGGTTTCTCAAATACAACTTACTAATCTGAATTACAATTAACGCTTTCTCAAATAAAAGTGGAAAAGGTGTAGATCATACCGTCACCAAATTTTAAAAGTGTGTAACAACCCGCGCTCCACTCATCATATTTAAATACCGCCGTCACGAAAATACGGTTTATGTATTTTCATTCCAACATAGATAATTGTAATTAAGATAATTAAATAGAGGTAATTTAAGAATACCTCTGTTTAATTTAATTTAAAAGTAAGTAATTTAAATGTAAAGCTAATAATTAGGTAAGATTTAGTCTTAACATACCGATGCATTGATTTATCGAAAGACAAATAATTCATTTAACGAGACGGGAACAATCGCACAAGAACCCCGGCAGGTGCGGGCGGTTTTTCAGTCACAAAGGGCTCTTGCCCCTTATTTCGGCTTATCGATTATAAGTCAATGCATACGATATAATTAATTTTACACTGCACGTGCATGTGCAGGAGGAAATGGGAGGTTAAAATATATTTCACCGCCAAACGAAACTTGACCATAAAGTAGTGCAAAAGATCGTAAAGTGTATTTTTCAATTTAACGCCTCATTTCCATCATCTGTGGGAACAGTTAAATAAACCCTCACTTCGAGGAATTTGAATATAAGAAGGGCCGCCTAATTACACGGTCAATCCTAAAGATTGCACACATGAAACGGGAAGAAAGTTTTGAGAACAAGGAAGTTTGAGTCCCATCCCTCGACGAGGTGCAGAATAAAGAACTAAAGTCATTGGTTCTCCACCCGGCATGAGGGTGTATTAATTAATATCCAAAGTGGGAAATTGTGTATAAAAATCCCGATTTGTTCAGAATTCATCAGTGTTATTCGAGTCGTCACTCAATTAAAAGTTTGCGTGTTATTCGAGTCGTCACTCGATCAAAAGTTCTTACTCGATCGCGAGTCGTTTGTTTAAGTTGATATTCGATAAAGAGTCTTGTTAAATTAACTTCAAAGTTGTCAATAAATTAGAAGATTAAATTGGTTCGTGAATTAAAAGAGAAGTTTGTTTAATTTCAATACGCGCACTTCAAAAAGGACCAGTAGTCGAAATACGTTGGGTGTCAGAGGGCATCCCCCAACCAAAGCTTTCTTCCTGGACTCATACAGGTGACCTAGACCCCAACCAACAATAATAAGGTATCGTGCCCATGCGAAACTGTTTCCCTGTAAATTGCCATTTTGTTATTGTAAATTATATCAGTTTATATTATTGTATTATTATGCCATTTTATTATAGGTTTTCTGATCACCGTTTGTGTAATCATTTGTCGTTAAATACGTGTACTAATTAAAAGTAATAATAGACTTCATGTTTAAAAGTACTTCAATCTTTTACTGCTTGTTAATACGCAAGTGATTAGTGTTGTTAACCCTTTACCCTACGACTCTGGACGACCCCTCGACGCTCCGCTACCAAACTTACGCAAAATTAGGGAGTTCTGTCGAGCTGATCTCTCCCAAAGCTACCGGATGGGTAGGCTAATAAAGTTAAAAGAAAGCTTGTGGTGGCAGCCCCTTCGGTAGTCGAATCATCGATTTCTGAAGATCCAACTATAACACGTAAGTTCTCGTCGAAGGATTGGAGAGGAAGAACAGAAGCCAGGTTGGACTTCTAATAAACCGCCACCTCGGTTTTCTATATTGGAGGCTTAGCGGTGGAATAATTTATTAACCACGGACCACGGTTTTCTACAAGTGATTAATTTATTAGGAGTACCTTAATCCTTAACTTTTAATAAATACACGAAGTTACTTAGCTTAACTTAACTTATAGTTACTGCTGCTTTTGGGTGGTTCCCCAATTGCAGTCAAAGACTTCGTCACCATACTGGGGGTAAAGATAGACAAGAACCTGAATTTTGCCGATCACATCCGTACGGCGTGCAACAAGGCGACGGCGATAGTTACTTCGTTCGCTAAACTAATGCCCAACATCGGTGGCCCAAAACCGACGAAGCGAAGGATGTTGGGCACCGTCGCACAGTCCGTGATGTTGTACGCCGCTCCCGTTTGGCAAGAGGCCGTCAACGTCCAGCGTAACCGTAAGAGGCTGCAAGCGGTCCAGCGCAAGATGGCACTTCGAGTAACTTGCGCTTACAGGACCGTGTCCGGCGAAGCCGTGCGAGTCTTGGCCTCCATGCCTCCCATAGAGCTTTTAGCTAGAGAGAGAGCAGACGTACGAGCGGGACCGGACCCCACCATTAAGCAGCGGACGCTCGACGATTGGTAAAGGAACTGGTCCTCCGGCACGAATGCCGCTTGGACTAGAAAGCTCATTCCGGATCTTCGTCCTTGGGTAGCGAGAAAGCACGGAGAGGTGAACTTTCATATAACACAAGCTCTCACCGCCCACGGATGCTTCCAGGCATATCTCCACAGGTTCAGGCTGACCGAGTCACCTGCCTGTCGTTACTGCGGGGACGAAGATACGGCGGAACACACTCTTTTCGGATGCCTAAGATGGGAGAGGGAGAGAGTGATGATTTCGCTCCGGATGGGCGACACACTAAGCCCGGACAACATGATTGCTTTCATGCTGTCCGGCGAAGACGAATGGCTGGCTGTAGCGGTCTTCATCAGTCAAGTGATGAAGACCAAGGAGGGGGACGGACGAGCTGAGCAAGCCGCAGCTCGAGTCCTCGCCCTACAGTTAAGTCAATGACAGCCTTTTTAAGTTCCCTTGAGAAGTTCCCGCGAGAAGATGCGCGAGAAGTTCCCAAGAGAATTCCCGAAGAATATCGTCATTGATCGGCGGGTCGGGTCGGGTCGAGTAGTGACGGTCGTTCGACGGGGTAGGTTAGTGTCGGTACGACGATAGCGCGTAGACCCTCTGTGGACACAAACTCTCGTGCTAATCCAGAGGGGGACGATCGCGAAAATAGTGCCGTCAAATATAAAGACGAGTGGACTGGCACTTTGCCAGCGACCACAAGTTTTTCAAGATGACCCGGTCGCATCGCGCTCTGTGATTTAATATAATTTGCAGGGTCGCTTGGGGGCTCGGAGTCTCCGGTATGGATGACGGTCGGCTCGGCCTTGACTTTGTCGCCGGAATTTCCGCCTATTAAGTTAATGACGAGTGGACTTTCACCTATACTGACGATTGCGGACCACTAGGTGACCCGGTGAGACGTGTTGGATCGCGGCGAGCGGTGTGTCCGGTTCAATTGGAAAAGTAGAATCAAGTGATAGTGCCTGATCTCCCGGACACAAACTTTCGTGCTAAACCGGGAGGTCATCGGGAGCCTGCATCATCGTTGCAGCATGGAAGATCGCAGACGACAGCGGAAGTAATGCCGAGAAGGTAAAGCCCGCTGTCGTCGGGGAGGGGGTTTTAGTCAGTTAGAATCTGACACTACCATCCCTGATGGGGTGGTGCCTATGAAGGTTTCCCCCTTCCCTGCAGAAAAAAAAAAAAAAACTTATAGTTACTATCAGTAACTATGTTTATACAGCTGCAAAACTTTACATCGACTTGACGCAAATACTGTAAAAGAATCTTGCGATGCTAACGGTTTTTTAATTTGGACTAGTGCAGTGTTCCGCACAAAAATATTTTTATATTATGATTGAAAAATTGTGAACCATACATAATTTTATTCAGTGTCTGAATTGGACGAGTCTTCAATGTGGCAATTGTGAAGATACCGATGTGCTGGTACTTGAGCGCATTTTAAGGATGTTGTAACACCGAAAGTATGGTTTAAAATCGGACGTGAGAACCCCAAAAGTTTCATTGCAATCCATGACACATAGAAATAGATGGAAAATTGTTCAAATCTTTGCCAGAATTTTATACTCTTGCAAGATGCAATTCAATTTCCAAATTTCCAAATTAAACGATCGAATCTTCCTTAAAATGAAAATAATTGTTTTCAAGTTATATTTTATATAAATTTATGCGATTTTTAACTATGGAAACTATAATAAATTAAACTTTAAAAATAAATAGTTAATTAAACATTGAAATTATTATAATATATTTGTCATTTTTACTGAAAGCCTATGATGAATATAAAAAATAATAATTTCAATGCTTAATTAACTATTTATTTTTAAAGTTTAATTTGTTATATTTTATATACTAGTAACGACGAAAGAAACGTATTGAAATTAAAATTGATACTATTAGTCATATCTGTGTTTTAGAATAGGTAACCAAAAAATACAATAAACACTTTTCAGAACTAAAATGCACACAATTTCAGAAGTAAAATACACTGTTATATTTATAATTTTCGACTATAACATCATCAGCCGATGGATGTCATTTTAATTATTCAAATCATTTTGGAGCGAATCGTTACAATAAATACCGATTTAGAAAAATAATATTTATTAATTAATTTAATACATTTACTTTAAAAAAAACATAAATTACTTATAATAAAATGATAACACAGTCTCTGATAGTACAAATACGCTTAAACCATTTAAGTTAAACAAAAGAATTTTACTAATGGTAGGTAATATATTAAATAACAATAAATAAATAATTAAAACTTATTCTACTAAATCTACTTTGCGTTTCATTATTTTACTTAATATTAGGTTAGTTTATCTTACAAATAGATCTCGGATCTGATTTCTAAAACAAAAGTTTAAATTTTTGTAATATATTTTGATTTGAAAAAAAATCATTTTTATCAATATTTTAGAATTTTTAAAAGGGTTTACTTTTTTGCAAGGCCGAGATCAACAGGAATGACAACAAAATATCTTTATATATTACAAAATTTTTTAAACAACACTTGGAATTGATTCTAATACTATGTACGAGATTATAATTTAATTATAATAATTCGCATATTATGAAAAATTTTAAATATTGAAATAGGTTAGGTACTTAATAGTATTACAATCTAAAAAATTACTAAAATGTTTTCAAATCAAAATTATTTGAAACTACACAATATGTGCTCCCCTAAATCCATTACGAGTGACAACAAATAGTTTTGCAGGAATGCCGTTGATTAATAAATATCGAATAATAATTGATCACAGCTACAATAATTCTCAAAACCATCTTTTTTGATTTTATTTATCGTGGTCAACACCGCAATACTTCTCCTCCTAAGATATACAAATAAGGCGCGATGTATGAAATGTCGGCACGAAACATCAATAAATTAGTATTACTACTTATAATCAGAACAATTTATTAAACCGTTAAAGCCCAAGGGTGTTCGATGTGACCATATTGTATAGCAGCTAATTGATTTCGTATTCGATCGTATATTGGATTTTCATGCTCTACGGTGGGTATGTGTATTACTCGATCTAAATATTCAATTGATGATATCGGACTAACAATACATGCTGTTCCGGATCCAAACATTTCTAATAACTGCAAATAAAAATTGGTAAGTCTTGATTTGAATACAAATATTGCTAATAATAATTTACCCTTCCTTCTTCCCTTAATCGTATCAAATCCCCCATGGTGATGGGATGTTGCTGAACATCGAACTCGCCCCATTCTTCAGTCATTTCCAAAATAGAATGACGAATTACACCAGGTAAAATAAGGCCATTTAATGGAGGAGTTGCTAAGATTTTTTCTAAAATTTTATAATAAAAAAAATATAAGTACGGTGAAATTTTTTTAAATTTAGATATTTACACAAATAATAAAAAAGTTACAAATTTATAATTACCTCCTTTGCGATTAACGTAGAATACAAAAATATTCATAGTTCCCACTTCTGTTATTTGATGATCTTCCCCATACAGCCATAAAACTTGCTGACAGCCTTTCCTTATAGCTTGTCTTTGTACTCGAATTGTGGGTCCATAGTTCGAACCCATCTTTTTATCACCGCAGCCTCCAGGCCATGCTCTAGTATAAGAAGGGTCGGCATATAAAGATACTGACGAATTTTTATTATCAAAATATGCGCCTACGGGGCACAGTATCGTATACAGTAAAGCAGATTCTGATTGAGCAACTCCCAAAGTTCCCTAAAAGTTAAATTTTGAGTTTAAAATCTTTTCATAATACCTATGTTATGTAGGTAATAATTGGTAATTGCAAAAATTTACATTTTTAAAATTTTGCTATTGCGGTTTTTCCTTTGGAAATTCTTATATGTTCACGTTTTATTATTAATTAGTAATTTAAATTTCATCAGACTGGAGGTCGTGTACTAATCGTGATAATATGTATTTTGTAATTATTATTTTAAATAATAATTATTATCAGTTTTTGATAAAAGATGTCACAATTTATCTTTTTATTTGGATACTAAAATGTATTAATTTTTTGTATCCTAGTTATTTTGTAATGTGTTCCAGTTATTTTGTAACGAAGAGTAAAGCTTCATTCACATAGAGATTAGCTGTCTTATATTGCAAGGTAGAAGCTTTCAAGAACCAATGAAATTGAAGTATCTCCTTCAACCTTGTCAACAAGACAACTAATCTCTAAGAGTACGTCATTTAAGTAAGTACATTATATTATCACTATATCAGTATCACTGATGCAAGGAATTTTATAGATATTATCGTAATTTATATTGTCGTAACTTTTAAACAGATGTCAGTTGTGTAAGCTGTTTAAAAGTTCCGTTTACTTTGCAGGGTTCTATGTGCGGCAATCCGAAATCTTTTTTATCTCCCCACAGTCTTCGAATTTTCATATTTAAAAAATATGAGATTTGGCTCTTCGGGGTTATTAATTTTCCTATCGCACATATCCAAAATATGTAAAACATGGCATATTTCTTGGGGAGGGGAGTGTAAAAACAAGTTTTGTTACATCTTTTGCAACCTAATTTTTGATCCGAATCCGAATCACGGCACAAAGAATTTGTCGAAGCTATACATAATCGTATCAAAGCTCAACTTCCTTTGCATTACACAAACTACTAGTTCGAATAGTTTGATTAGATACTTTATATTTGATTACATACTTGAACAACAAAAATTACAAAAGTGAATTTTGGTGATACTTACATCAATTCCGATTAATGTTGGTCTAATGTATAAACTAGAAGTTTCAGTATGGGGTACCCATTCTTGATCAATTGATATTAAACGTTTCAAAAGTTTAACCAATTCATTACCATCAAATGTGGGTAGACCAGATCCTTCAGCGGAATAATTCATACGTTGCATATTCAAGTCCGGTCTAAATATTCTAACTTTACCATCTACTCCTCGATAAGCTTTCAAGCCTTCAAATAACTAGAAATATAAAAAAATAAGAAATGCGTTAAATATTGTTCATAAATGGGTTATGGATTGATTATAATATCATAAAAATATAGCAACCATAAAAATAATTACAAAAATTTTATAGCATGATATACATAATAATTATAATAGGTATTATAGGTTGGAAAGTATTTGTAAAAATAACTTCTACTTCTATTGAATTTTTAAAGAATTTAATAAATAATACGGTCTTAATGTATATTGACATATTATCTAAAGTAAAAATTTACCTCTATGGCGTAATGTAGCACTTTTGCAGCTGGATGAAGAGTTATATTTTCAAAGGGTTTTATTTCTGGTCTTTGCCATCCGCCTAATGTTTTATGATAAAATATTTTCAGCATATGATCGGTGAATATATGCCCAAATTTAAGTTCACTAACATCAGGTTTTAAACGAAGTTGTGTAGGTTCAGCCAATGTTGTCTCAAGATCCGAGTACTGAAAACATATTATAGAAATTAAATTATTAAATCGTACTAGAATTAACTCAAAACAATATAATTATAAAAACTATTAGCTAAAATATAAACAACCTTTTGAGAAACGTAAAAATATTACTATAGTGAAATTTCAGAAAAAAATATTATTTTACTGATGTCAATGTAGGACTTATTATATTATATGGGCGATTCTCTGTAAACACATAAATGCCTGTCCACACCACCTTTTCCAAAAAGTATTATTGTATCATAAATGAAATATCTCGGAACGCAAGCATAAAAATATTCCTCTTTAGTGCACTTGTAGTTACAACGGGTTAAATTATAGTAAATTATAGCTATATATAGCTGTTTATAGCTTGAAATATTTATTACTATAGCAATTAAAAATTATATAAACTTTTTAACTGTCGAAATTAATATTAATATAAACTTTAAAAAGTAACCAGTTAATTACACAATAAAAAAGCAAAATATTTCCTATAAAAATAAACATTGCTGAAAGCTTAAGTATAAATAGAAAATATTTTGATATAGTATAGACGTATGTTAGAATGGACAATAAAGTGAATAATAACCATTTTTATCTAAAAAAAATATGAAGTTTAAAATAATAAAAAACGTGCATTTGTAAGAAACGTACTTACACAAATAATAATATAGTACCTTTTGATATCAACAAAACGAATTAAAATTTATATGAATGAAATTTTATTTGTGTAATTTAATAGTGCTGATTTATACCGCGTTTGGCTAAATAAATAATATTAAGCTTTGTAATTTATCAACTGCATAGTTAGCTTAGGTAATACAGTGAAATCTGTATAAGCCGGAACCGCTCGGGACCGAAAAATCGTTCCGTGTTAAGCAAGTTCCGTTTTTAGCAGATCCTCTCTGCCTAAAGCGGAAAAAAATCTGCATAAGACGGAATTTTTTTTATAGATTTATATTAAACAATTTAATAATAATAAATTGTATTAATACATAATAATGCGTATACATACATAATTTGCATACTTATACACTACACAAAAAATACAAGATATGCAGAAAGCAGGCAGCAAATGAAAAAATGATTCATTTGCATGCTGCTTGTAACGCAATATTATTTGGTAGGTGTATGCAATGTAAAATGATATAGGTACCTACCGCAAAAGAAATTATTACATACTAGAGTAGTCTAAACATTGGATAAAAATGTGCGTCTTACATCGCAATTTTTATAAATAGTAAAATTAATTTTTGAATTTCGCTTCCGGCTTACGCTTAAAATAAGCTTTCCGTGTTCGCGTTAGACAGATTCCGGCTTATGAAATTCATTTTACTTAGTATTGTAAACCAATAATTCGGGACCACAGACAATTTCCGTGATGCACACGATTCCGGCTTTTGCAGATTCCGGCATATACAGATTTCACTGTACTTTAATAAACATCTACGTTATTTCAGATGGTGAAATATTTACTATATAGTGTACATTATAATATAGATATCGAAATATATAAATGGTTTTACCCCAATAGGCTGCCAACTTATTTCAAGCATTTGGTAAACCTGTCAAATTTGCAATTTAAGAAAATTGTTCATTATAGTACATAATATTCTCTTTCAATTTTACAAAATTTTCTATTTTATTTTAAGTTAACCCCAACTCCATTTTGAAATAGAGGTTATTAGTCTAGTCGTTACGAAAAGAGCCCCTAAGTTTTGGACATTAGGCTCGGACTGAAACAAAGGCAAATTTGCCGAGGAAGATCCTAAAAATCACAACGTCATGAATTGGCCGTTTTGTATGTATTGTATGTCCAAAATAGGTATAAGCTAAATTAAACTAAATGAAATTGTGCATAAAGTTTCCGAGTTGCGACGTTGGAAACAACTTTTTTTATCGAATTTTGCTCATAGTAACATCTAGTTTTCAGATTTTGATGTAGACTTTTTTTATGTGTCCATCTAACACAACACAGGCTCCGAAATAAATGGAAGAAGATTAAATTATCTGTAAAACTATGTGTAGAACAACTTTCCAACCCTAATGGAGCCTTAGCTGTAAGCTTTAAAAGTTGATCAGTTTTTTCCGGTTTTTAAGGGTTTTTCAGGTTATAAATATTTTTATCAGTTTTTTATCATTTATTTGTTTTTGGTACATCCCACATCAAAAAAGAATAAAATGAGATTTAAAGTAAGCAAATACGCGCGGGAAACTAAAAAATATTATTCTAGCCTTGAATAGTGGTTTTAAGCCTGGAGGAACAAAAAAAATATTTGATGAAAATGATGTAAATTGTGTATAATTTTTTTAATAATGATTCCCAGCAAAACAAACTACAGTAGAACTCTAATTATCCGAATCAATTGGGACCGCACCCCATTCGGATAATCAAAAATTCGGATAATTGAATTTTTTTCTAAAAAGGGTACTGTATGGATTTTTAATTAATTAAATGAAAAGGCAACACTTTTACATGTTATATAGCGTACTTACAAGTGCTGTACATTAGTATGTATTGTAAATGAAAGTCATTACTTGCTGAACATCTCGGTCAAAGTAAGCTGTTTGACTGTCCGTTTTCGGGCAGCCAAGTCGCGTATCCGCTTGACAGTGAGAAGTTGCATGTGGTCACACTCGGGCTGACCAAAATCATTATTTTGCGAATCGCAATACGTTTTCGTCTTAAATTTTTTTTCTGAAAGCGATTCGGATAATCAACGATTCGGATAGTCGGAGTTCGGATAATTGGAGTTCTACTGTATTTACAAAAAATGAAATTTAAAAATTTTCAGCAAAATTTCCAAAATTTAATGAAAATTTGAATTTTTTTGAAAAACCATCTTCAAAACTAATTATTCTAGTTGAAGTTTAGTTGAATTTTATTCTCTATACTACTTTAAGTTTAAGTTATATAGGTATTCAATTTATATTACAGGTGCACTGAAATGACACTACATATTGTGGGTATTTGCAGAAATATAAAAAGGAGCAAAGAAATTTAAAAATGATCAATTTGGAAAGCCCACATTATCCGATGAACAGGTAAACAGCATCCGATGAAGAGTCTACATCAAAATCTGAAAACCACATTATTTTGAGCAAAAATCGATAAAAAACGAGATTGTTTGTAATGCTGCAACTCGGAAACTAAAGGGATAGAATAACATTTTCTTAGCTTTTCTCAGAATTTTACTTAGTTTAATTTTGCTAATATCTATTTTGAATATTGCATGTATAGGAAACGGCCACTTCATGCCTTTGTGATTTTTGGGACCTTCTTCGAAAACTTTACCTCTGCTTCTGTGGGGGTTTATTTGTAATGCCAAACTATAAAGAGTTTAAGCAAAATAATTGTATTTCCCAGTTATTTACGGAAAAAGGTACCTAATGACTGGACTATATGGTAATTTTAGTAAAAGTCTATAAGTAACTATTTTTATTTGCTGTGTAATAGCATTTATTATATTGTTATATTGACAAATTTGTATGTATTATGTGATTTTAATAAATAAGGACAAGTATTACAAATATTATATTTATAGAGAAATTCCCTACATACCTTAAATGAGTAGTCACTATCATATCTTTCATATTCATCCTGGCGGTATTCGTCTGCTCCTAAAACTTCTTTTACTTTTAAATGGCAGCTTCTTGCAGTTTGTTTTAGTTTGTGTTGATGTTGTAAAAGCCACCTACAAACACACTGTAAGATTTTCATAAGTTACACTAGTGTTATGTGCAAAACAGTTTTAATATTAAGTTTTCGTTATAGTATACGTAAATTTAAAATTATTTTTATGTCAACTAACTTATTTGCTTTTTATCTCTTGGCTAACAACATTAACCTCGTAGTAACGGTCAGATATAAGTGCAATATATTATATGTACTATAATATGTATTTCGAAATATTTATGTTGAAATAATTTTTTAAATTTCGTAGAACATCAATATTGCTATGGATATAGATAATTATATAAAATAAAAAGTTCTAAAAATGCTATTCAACATTTTGCATACTACATTTGTTACAATAACAACAATTTTAAAAAATAAAGATAAAATACAGATACTTTTTAAATATCTTTTTGATAGGATTAGAAAATTTAAAAATTTGTATCAAATTTTATCGCATGTAATATACGGAAACGAGTAGCAACAATGTAACGCTTTAGAAAGATAGGTTCGATGATGTTGATGATATCGAATGTTCAGACCAACAGAGATTCTACATATACTATTATAAAGTTTGGACATTTTTGAGAAATTTATTTTGAACAGTAGTCTAATCTGTTCAGTCAACACTATCTAGATCAGAGATGAGCAACCTTTTTTTTTACAACGGGCCAGCTAAAATTTAAAAATGTTGTGCGGGCCGCATGTAAGAAACTTATGATCACACAAACACCGAATAATGAACTCAAATCTCTTTATTAACAAAATAAACCTATAAACCTAACCTTAAAAGTCATAATGTAAAATTTTTGAAGGGCCGCACGAGAAAGTGTGGTGTACTGCATGCGGCCTACAGGCCGCGGGTTGCTCATCTCTGATCTAGATTTTCTTGCCAGTATGGATTCTATGATTATATTCAATGATAATACTCGGGTTTTCTTGTTATTAATAAATGTTTAAGAGTCGATCTAAAATTTTTAAAATGAATGAATAGAAGTGCTTATATATTTCGAAAATAATATAGTTTCTACTGAAAATAAGGAAGTAGAGTCAATTTCCGGTATAACCAAAAAAAAATATTTTCTTTAAAAATATTAGCACTTGAGGTTAGTAAATAATGTGCATTTAAAAAATTAGAATAATGTAAATCCATAAATATGTAATAAAAGCTTTCGTCATGAAACAGAGACTTTGAGATATGCCGACGTTGAATGATACAGCACTATAGTGGCTTTCATTCAAGATCACCCAATAGTTATTTACATGAAAGTCAGGAAAATGATGTATTACTGACGAGGAGCAATGTTGAAATACGAGGCACTTCGTGCCGAGTATTTTAGAGCTCCGAGTAAAGTGAGACATTTTCCTGACGTATTTTGTATTAAATTTTACCGAAAATCGTAAAAAATCGAAATTTTAAAACACTAATTGAACAACATTTTTAAAATGAGCTAAAATCAAGTTTGTCAATTTGTTGACTACATAGTTACAAACAATAGTTATTCCGAAAATTGTCATTGTTACCTGCGTTACTAAATATTACCGGACTAGTCAGTAAGATTCAATTTCCCTGCGCGTAAATACGCAGGGAAGTGTTGTTTCGATGACGATTTCCGGTAAAAATTATTATTTACTGCTACCGTCCCGTCACTACAAGAACAGTAATTTACACAGCATGTATAAACCCGAAAAAAAATCAATGACTTATAAAAAATTAATAATCTTGTTATTAGAATAATAACAATTATTATCTAGCAATTTAATCTTTTTCCATCTTGGAGGCCACTCTTAACATATCTATATGTGCGCGATTAATTAAGTTAAGTAAAATTAAAAAAAAAACTGATATTTTTTATGCCTACTTATTGTTAATAAAGAATTTTTTCCGGAAATCGTCATTGAAACAACATTTCCCTGCTTATGCACGCGCAGGGAAATTGAACTTTACTGACTAGTCCGGTAATAATTAGTAAGGTTAATAATAACAAAATAAAATAGACAAATGTCAATGTCAAAAAATGTCGTTCAATTAGTGTTTTAAAATTTCGATTTTAAATTTCGATTTTTTACGATTTTCGGAAAAATTTAATACAAAACATGTCAGTAAAATGTCTCACTTGACTCGGAGCTCTAAAATACTCGGCACGAAGTGCCTCGTATTTCAACATTGCCCCTCGTCAGTAATATGTCATTTTCCTGACTTTTATGTAAATAACTATTAAATAAATTTTATGGTTTTCTTTAATATAGTATATTAAGTATCAAGAACAGTAAGGCCATTTTACCGATCGAAGACAATTGTTTGGAGGAGGAGCGAAGTGACGACTCCAATTATTGTCTGAGATAGGTAGTCCTTAATGTTCGAGATGCTTATGACGTTTTTTGTGCGACTAAATTTATTAAAAAACATTTAAATCTGTATTTAATAAATAAAAATGTTATTCTCTTTATATCAAGTTGCCTTAATGTCGTGGAAACAGACGCGGTAAGCAACCAAATAGAGCATAGTCGCACAAAAAAAACTTACCGACGTCTTATCCTTAGCAACTATAGTAAACAAAACTTACTGTCGTGGAAACAGACGCGGTAAACAACCAAATAGAGCATAGTCACGCAAAAAATATGTTATTATTCAATTTCCGATATCACAGGATGTCCTAAATTTGCAAATTATACAAATATTATTATGTTAAAAATGTAGAAAATTTATAGGTACAAAATCCTGAAAAATCAATTTTTGCATAAGATCGATTTTTGATAATTTTTTTAGCAATCTTCAAACAATTTTTTTAAATTTCCTTCATTTTATAATTCGAAAAATTCGTTTAATTGGAAGTAGGGCAGGTTCATTAATCTAAAATGATGTTTTCAAATTTCGCGTATAATCATGAATTAAATTCAATAATTTTTCAGCTGCAGAATATCTTCAGTATATTTTATGATAATTGACTAAAGCCAGTTAACCATGTGGAGATTTCTGGCATTTGAATTAAATTTATTTTAAATAGGCGTTTTTTACAAAATAAAATCAACAAAGATTAGGTAAGCATATACTACTTTATTTCTATAATAATTTTATTTAAATTAAATAATCAAGTCTTCAGTAAAAACAATTTAAAAAACATTAACGTGCAGCAGTATAGTGGTTGTATATTATATTATGTACTACTATTAAGTACTTTAGTAGCTACATAGATAAGTAATTGTTGAGAAAGGTAATTATTGTGACGATATAATTTTTAAATCAGTACCTAGATATAATTTTCAAGTAGGTTTTCATTAATTAAAATCCAATTTATAAGTGGCCACTACAATAAAGTGTTTTCAATAATATATCAATCGAAAAATAAAACACTATAAAATAAATTATTTATTACTTTTGTATCCTTTTGCTAAAACAAAATTTACCTGCTTAATTTAAAAATGGGTAGGTAGGCTAGGTACTATACTACATTATTTATTAATGAGAACGTGTGCATATATTTGATTATTTTAGTAATAATGAGTGCATCAAATTTGATTAATATTACAATAGTTTTGTCGTTTCCGAAATGACGATATGTATTTAATATTCTATAACAATTTGCAATGTTTAAATCGAAAAAAATTTTGAATTTAGTGTTAATGTAGGCGGAGGTAACCTTATGTATTTTTAGCATTTATCGTGATTTTTTAAAATTTTTCAAATTACTGAATTAGTTAGTGACAGTAAAATTTTATTTACAGAATTAAATAATCTAACAAAATGAAATTGGCACTGCGATAAAACTGTCAGCGTCATAGATAAATATTTTGCACCTTCTGATGCTTATCTCTATTTTTGAAAATATTACGTCTTATCAAAATTACATTTTTTTCCAAGCTGAGCAAATATTTAATACTCAAGTTAATAAGTTTTTATATAATGATATTAGGATGGTTACAGATACCTATCAGATTTTTAAGTGCAAAACTATTAAATTGTTATCATTCTTTTTCCGATTTTTCTCATTTTTTGAGTTAAGCACAAAATAACTGCTAGCAAAATTAAGAAGTATAGTCCGAACCACGAAAAAAGAGCTCCACGTGATTATTTTATGAACTTAGAAACGACATGACATTATATTTTCCTTATATCGTTTAACGTAAGAGGGACAAAGATGCAAAATAAAAAGTTGTCCGATCTTCAGCTATTTATGACGAATTATTGACGTCACAGAGCTCTTCTTTCGTGGTTCAGACAATAAATTGTTAAATTTTGTAAGTTACTGCAATCATATTTAACCCCAAATAAAAATATAGATAAAAATTCATTTAGAAATATCCCATTTTTGGTAATTCCAGTAGGGTTCAAAGACGGTCCCTATATAACAAAAGATAAGCTTATCGTTATCGTTGCAATTTTTAATTTAAATAATAAGAAAACAAATAGTAAATATTAATGACATTAAAACAAAACAGTATATAATATGAAGAGACAATAGAATTAATTATTTATTCCTCAAAATGTAAAATACGATTTGCGGAAATTACGCCATAATTTGTAAAATGGATATAAGAGTTATATACTACTGCAAATGTAAATAATGTGTACGTAGGTAAAGTTAATTATTTATTGCGCATTAAAACACTCAAAAATAATAAAGATATACTATTTTACTTGAGTAACTTTCGCAATGATAAATATTTTAGGAAATTATAAAAATATGTTGATATGATAAAAAAGATCTTAAAATATTATTATTAAAAGATAAAGTCGGATTTTTGACAGCGTTACATAGCACAAAAATATAAAATTTGACCGTACTTTTTTAATAAAATTACGAAATATCTTGAAATTAATATACCAATGTTTTTTACTTCCGGAGACCCAAAATAAAATGATAATCTCCTATGTAGGATTTGTGTAGTTTAAATGTGCTGTTAATCCATTGGTAGAGCGCTTGATAACCGAAAAGTAATTATTTGGTTCAAGTAATGGTAAAAACTGGATAAAAACTATGTAGGAAAAGCTTTAAATGAACTTGACAACCCTAAATATGAAATGGCAAATTCACCTTATCCCTACTCTAACACGCATTTGATTCACTTAATAATAACGAAGAGGAAATGCAAATTATAATAAAATAGCACTTCAAACACATGTCACTTCCCGCAATTTAATGTATTGCGCAATTCATGTAAATACTTGCTACAAAGAAAATGTATATTTCGCTGAACTAAACATCCTATCCGGCCCAAAAGCTTTTCAATTCATTGCATTCAAGATTGACATAATCTGGCCAAATTTGTGCTGAATCTGTTACATCGTTATTGAGTAATCGTGTTTACATACATTCGACATTATAACATAATATTATAGTTCTCCATTTTTTTCAATTTTCTGACGACTCTTTATTGCCGATCCAGCGTTTTTTTTATAAAAATAATGCATATTTACGAAACAAATTATTTAAGTATATAAAATCATTGTGATTATTTGAGTGGTTATGGAAGTAGGTATTAGTAAATTATTATTAATTATATATTATCCAAAAAGCGTAAAGACGGTAAATGCTTATTGTAATTATTAAATATTCATAATTTTTATTCCCTGAACACGCCATTTAAAATCAGGAAAATACGCTGTAGTAAGGAAAATATTGTGACAATGCGTACTACCTATATACATAAGTAAATTATTCACAATAATATTTTATATGCGAAATTATGAATTAATTTGTAATTATTTGTTTAAGGTTTAGAAAAATATGCTAGATCTTGATTTAAAAAGTACTCGACCAGACTACCTTATAGATTTGTACCAAATGTACCTTACCTATGCCCGGTTTCTGAAGCTCGAGTTATATTAAGATTAGTTTAAGCTTAGTATAACTGCAGATTTTGAGTTTCTATAACGAAAAATAATCTCTGGTCAAAGTTAACCTACGTTTTTATTGGTTGTTAACTTTCTGGAATATGCGCATTGTGGATAACTATAACTTTAAGCTTAGATTAGTTATGTAGAGTATAAACTAGAGATCTTCAGAAACCGGGCACTACCTATTTTATAGCCAAATGTAATTTTACTGAAACATTGGAATATCAATAACAATTATTATGAGTCCTCATGCCAACCCTTTATAGTAGGTACACATAAATTTTAAACTTGAAAATTTGAAAAACCTAAAACAAGTTCTGAATAGGCGGGTCTTACGTTTCAGGCCTGTTATTTAGCAATAAAATAAAATATAAATAGTAATAAAGAAATTATAAAATAAAAAAAGAAAATTGAGTAGTGCAAATAATAGTTATTTACGATATAAGTGTTAAAAGTGACTTTTTATTTTGTTAGTGGGGAATTTTGCGAAACGAGCGATAGCGAGTTGAGCAACCCCCACGAACAAAATAAAATCACTTTTAACATGTATATCGTACAATATTTTTTATACAACTGTTAATAGGTCTTGTTTGATGAGTAAATTTTTTTGCGAATTGAAACATGACTATACATCACGACATGCTGATTTTTGTGACTATCGCATTCACATATCATGTGACGAACATCAACCAATTTGATTTACAAATAAATTACTAAAACAAAACCAGAACCTGCGACAAATTAATTAATGACATTTGTGTATATCAATGCAACCTAATATTAATTTTTTTGTAAATTTTTTGAATTATAGCTATAACTCGGGAACGACTCTAGATATCGAAAAACTGAGCAAAAAAATCTCCCCCTCGCTCTATTCAGCCGATTTGTCGGTAGGAAGGCATATGCAAAAATTCAGGGCGAATTGTTCTAATTCTAATGTGTATGTTACTATTTATAAATAAATTATAAACTAATCACCACTAGTGTTAAAAAGCTTTATTTTACTAGTGTTAAAAATATTTTTAACATGCTACCTTATAAAATTGAATTTCTAACCTGGGTAAATTGAACTAAAAGTGTCATTTTTAATGTCAGTGTATAAAAAATTATTTTATTCCAAAAATTCAAAAAAAGGTGGTGGCTGTAAAATATTTGTACCATAGTGCCACACATTCTGGTGTCGCCCTGGTATAATATAGGAATTGCAATTCCGGTATTACTGTCGCTGTATTAATGCAGTCCTTGAACTATTGTTATGCTTATTATTTTCCATATAGAAGTTTATGTTGCGCGATATTCAATTTCATGTGGTGAAATACTCTGCTACTAATTGTAAAATTTTAATTTAACTATAATTGAGGGTCCTTTCAAGTGAACATATCTTTTCAAATCGGATGCAAATTATCGGATCATCCGAAATACCGAAATTTCAGACTTTGAAGATATAATCTCGGGATTCCAAAAATTGTCAGGAATCGTCGAAATCATAAGATTGCACATCAGTTAAATAATATTACTAATCAAAATATTATTTCTTCTTGACAACAAAATATAAATATTTTGCTGATAAAACATTAAAAAATGGATAAATGTTTCCTAATAATAATTTTCATTTACGTATACATATACCTAATGACAATGTAGCAAATAATATTGTAATCAACATAATATAAATAATAGCCTATTTATCTGTCCGAACGCATCTCATTGGTTGAATATATTACGTGCGACCGTTAAATAGTTTTTTGTTTCTACCGTCAAAATTGTTTGACGTCTGTCACTCATTATATTCAAGTAAATGATGCTCAACAGTGCCGTACGAACTTAATAATTACAAGGTAATGCGGTGCCGCCGCAAATTCTGGGTGCTTTTTGAGCAAAATCCAAATGTGAATTTTGAAGGTAAGAGAGGTACTTTTCGAAAAAACTTTTACTCTACATTTCACCTATAATTCGCCGTTTCGTTCGATTGGGAGGATAAAAAAATTGAAATTTGACAATTTGCTCAAAATGTTTGACATATTTTTGAATTTGAACTCTTCTGTGATTGTTCGGCCTACGGCTGTAATCCAAAAAAATCACATCCGACACAGTTTAGATGGCTAAAGGCGGCCGGTGGGCCGCCTGTGCCAGCTAATACTGAATAACAGAATGTCGTATTTTAAGTGGACTAAAGGTCTCGCCACATAGCCTGTGCTGTGCTATGCTATGCTCTGTGTTATGTCAACACAAACGTTGAACAATGGCATGGTCCATTTTGCGCATGACCATGCCATTGTTCAACGTTTGTGTTGACATAACACAGAGCATAGCATAGCACAGCACAGGCTATGTGGCGAGCCCTTAACATTATAGGGATCTTAATTATTATAAGAGATGCAGATTTAAACAGGAATTAGAAAAGTATACCTCGTTCAGAAATTATATTCTTTTATTTAATAAATCAAAATTTTCTGTATACTACCTTATCTATGAAACTGATGTTTTTTTCAATTTTTAATGAGAATTTAAAATTTTATCCAACGTTTCGTTTTAAAAACGAAAATAAATAAAAAATAAAATCAACAATGAAAGTAGATACTATAAGCGATTGCTGAAAGTTCATGAGAATAATAAGTCTGAAGATTATGATGAAGCTCACGACAATCAAGATTATGAAACTTTCAGTTTCTTCTGCTCAGCGTAATTGGATTTTTATATATATTTTTTTAATTTAATTTAATTTAGAAATTTAGTGTTTCTAATATTGCATGTAATTACTTTGTTAGTTTATTATGGCTATCACAATAATATGTTTTACATTTAACTTTGTTGTTTTCATTATTGAAATCTTTAATAATAGTTTATTTTAAACATAAGAATTCAATATAGTGCTCATAAAAAATAAACTTAATGGTGATTCTGAGAAAAGGTGGATAAAGTCTTAATTTACGTTATAATAATTAAAAAATAAACAGTGTACACCTGTAATAAAGTTCTATTTGCAAAATTTCCAAATAATTACAATAAAACAAAACTATACCGAAATTAAAATTTTTTTTGTTTATATTTCTGCTAACAAACTACGATAAAACAAACAAATTATAATTATTTTTCTAAATTCTTCTCAATTTTCTCAACTTTTACAATTTAATTTTTTTTACTTTAAGTTACATTACAGACTTTTTGTAAATCTTCGTTAAACCGAAATGCTCATCTAGGGAACAATTTAATTATAATTGAAAACCCAGAATCTATTGAAAATCCTGAGGATCAACGATTATTCGGAGAACTTGATTCTGGAATCTCTGCAACATCCCTATATTTCTTTTGGTTACGATGTTCCAGATGTGATTTTCCGGTCAAAATCATGAGAAAATTATAAATTAAAGTGGCTTGGTTAGCTTTTGGAAGTATTTAATTGTACTGCATTAATTTTGTAATTTTATATAGTACCTATTCCCCACAATCATAAAATATCATATTATAGAATCACATACTTAGGTATTTTAAATTACGCTCGTAATTACGTAAGAAAAACTTTTAATTACTTAAAACAAAATATCATGCAATAAAGGTGAAGTATACAACATATACCGGAAATCGATTATTAAAAAGTCTTAATAAAGATTTCTTATCATTTGGGCACTCATGTTTGTATCTGTATCTTAAAATAAAACAACGAATAATAAATTCATTATTTGATGTGGTCATCAATTCATTTATAGGTAGCAAAACATGATGATATAACTAACGAAATTTGACTTGGATTTGGATGATTAGAGAGCTTTTTTTAGGGTACTATGGAAACTACCTTTTAAAGGTGATGAATAGGTATGATGTCATATAGGTCATTTTACTTCATTGCTTATGAAAAAAATGAAGAGAAATTAGCTTCTGTATCCAGATGTATCCAAAATTACAGTTACACCGAATATGCACGCGTTTCAAATAAAACAAAACAATTTAAATGTGAATAAAATATTTTCAAAATTGTATTATCGTTTTTTTTTGCATTTTATATGGAAGTTTTGCCAATTTTTGAACGGGTATTCGGTAGGTATTTTAGTTATTCTAAAATTTGCAAATTTTTCCCAAATATTTTTGAAAAATCTCATCTTTATAGTTATGTACATACAACATAGTAAGTAATTAATTTACCATAGTTAGTTTAAGCTGTAATTATTTAACTATAATTAATGTTAATATAGATAACACATTGAAAATTAATGAATTCTAAAATTTTATCTTAATTTATTTGTTATTTGTAAGTTAAATTTATTTTGAAATTAAATCTATCAGTAGGTAAAAGAAATATAAGTAATCAATATAATTTTTATATACTTAAACACACCCTTTTTAAAAGTTTTTGTGTGTTTATAATAATAATTATTATTATAATTAATAAACAGAAGCATAATATAATAATTAACATATTGCATAGCAACAATTTTATCTATAAACATTACGCATTTTAATGTTTTTATCATTTAATATTGTATATACAAAAGTTGAAAAAGTTGGTTAATAGTTTATAAATAACATTTTGTAAAAATTATCAAAATTATAAAATACAAATATTTCACAACGACAAGGGTTGAAAATCAACGTCATTTAATTCTCTGTTAGATTTCTATGAAGGATATAAAATAATAATTATATATATTTTATGGGAAAGAAGATAAGATCCTCGCTAAAATAGGGGAAAAAAAATTAATTAACCGCATTCATTAGATTAACTTCTCACCATCATACAGATCAGTAAAGGAAAGACATCTAACTTAAGATAGGCAATTAATTTAAGATGGTGGTCCAAGTTCTTTGTTGTGTAGTGTCATTTAGCTAAAAGAATGACAGAAAACACCATTATAGGATTCCTCCAGTGGTAGAGTAACTTTAACAATTAGTATTTTGTTTTGACTCAAGAACGTGTGTTTCCTGCTTGTACGTTAAAATCGTTAAAGTTTAGGTAATACACAGAAATTTAACGAAAATACATTAACCCCAAATGTAAAATAAGCAATTTACCGTAATCCAAATTAATTACCTACTTAAAATAAATTCATATAAATATGTTACTACTACTTTGTTTTTATTTTATAATATTTTTGAAGGATATTCAATACTTCCTTGAAATAATTTAAGAAAAACAAATTTATACATCGGAATGTTATTTTATTATATAAAATTGAAATAAAATTTCGAATTAAATATGATCAGAAAAAATTTAAAAAATAAATAAATAAAAATAACTTTATTTAACAGCAATATAAAAATTTCTATCGTTTAGCTACCTAATACTTAATTTCATTTTTAATAATGGTAATTAATTATTAAATGATTATCTCCGGAATCCAACTTTTACTTTTATTTTACTCTACATAATATAATATTTAGTATTTTCGTTCTGTGGATGCCTTCAAAACGAATAAGAAGAACTTGACAGCTTGTCAAATTATAGATCGGAAAACCGTTTATTCTTCAGAGTTGGAAAAGGAATTGGTCCAATACGCATTAGCTACGCATAACAGTGAAAGCCCTACGTTCACCGATTCTTTTTTAGGAGGAATATGGAAATTGATCAAAGATGATGATGTTGAATGTTTGTGTACGGTTCGATTTTATCACCATGGCCAAAACTGGAGAAGATGTGACTTTTCGTCTCTTAAATTAAGGGCCTATCTCAAATTTGGATACATACCTATTTCAAATTAGGCGATCCAAAATTTAAAAAAAATAGTTTATGAAGATTTGAATAGCTGTTTTCAAAATAAATAAATTTTCGCTAAAAATATAATATTTTATTTCCAAAAAAAAAATGATCTCATATTTGGATTTTTCATCTATGGTCAAGCTTTTGACATAACAATAATTTTATGTGCTGTTAGAATATCTAATGCTTACTCGCTGCAAGCTGTTTATCATTTTTTGTATAAAATAATAAAATTTAATCCTTAAGTCATTATTAAAGAGAACTCTAGTAAAAGGCCCAAAACAAAGTTTTGATATAGGTAGCTATGCGGTATATAATTTATTATTATACCAAAATAAAATTTTTAACTTTTAATTGCTTTGTATGGAAGCTTTTTAATATGAACTAAAATCACATTCAAAATTTTATTATTTTTTTTCAAAAAATACAATTCAAGCTTTGTTAGTTGTAAAATTGCCTACTTAAAATTTTAATTTTAAAGTAATAAAATAAAATTGTTTTACCTTTTTCGTATTCATAGCCATTGTATTAAAAAATTTACTGTAAGAAGAGGAAGAAACGAAATAAACAGGGGGTTGATATTGTCTTAGAACTTATCACACAAAAATACTATAAAAATATATAAGAGATTTAAGTAAAGTTGCTTTCACAAACAAATTAACGAGCGTCAATTTTGAACAACGGTTGCAAACACACTGATTGTAAGATTTCCAAACGACATACAGTAACAACTATTTGAAATTATCAGTTGTGAAAAGCTTTAAGTATATTATTTTGAGAAATTGGTGTTTATCAAGTGCGGGACGTGCGATTCTTATATGACGCAATGTCATGTTTATACTAAATCTAAAACAAAACATTTAATAAGCTCAGAATTGATATTAATTCAAAATTATAGCGTCAACATATTACCATAAAAGATCACGACCTTTTTAGTATTTTTGCTTTAATTAAAGAGTCCTTTTGTTTAATTTTTAGTAATTTTTGCATATCAGTAAATTATAAACAGTAATATTTTTGCAAATACTTATCAAAACAATACGTTCTTTACCTCTTAATGAAAAAAATTTTTTTTTAAAGCGCTTGCAAATGTTGCGAAATTATATACGGTTTCGAAACCACCGCTCGTTGATCAATTTGTACAAAGTTTAAAGAGATGGCGCCAGTACAATTTATTTAAGAATTATTTTATTTTGACATTTATAATTATTCTAAATCCAAAATTAAATATTTTCTGAAAGCATTAGAGCGTGATACATTATGTTTACAAATTTATCAATAAGAAATATTGTTAAGGTTCGTGAATTAATGATTTTTACTTGTCTAATTATATTTATTCGAAAAGTAAATGAATAATTTTAGAATGTAAATGGTTCCGGCTTTCGATGGATATCGTCTACCAATTCCAGATTTTCGGATGAAAATATAATTGATCCACCTGACCGGGCTCTAGCCATACCATCATCATATAAACTACGAGAAGGAGAAAATATTCCGGTTATGAAAGCTAGGTATGTATATTATTCTCTAGATACTTATGTTAGTTGTAGTTAAACGAGTTCTATTATGGTAATTCGAAAGTGTAAAGGCAAAGCAGAATTTATGAGAGCCAGGTTTATTATTTCATATTTTGCGTCTTCATTCCGCTTCTACACTTTCAAGTACCAAGTAAAATTGATAATATTTAATTTTTAGACTTCTTTATCAATCTCGTAAAAGAGGCATGTTAGAAAATGGATTATTGCTTAGCACTTTTGCTGCAAAATTTTTACCAGATATGAGTGATAAACAACTCTTTTTATATGACGAGTAAGTTGTTTGGAACATAATTTTATAATACTAAAGATAATGTTTTAGATTAATTAATTCTCCTTCGAACGAATGGGACTTGTATTATTGGGCTTCCGGTTTAAAACCCACGCCTGAGAAATTTCAGCATGAAGTAATGAAAATGCTTAAAGAACATGTGCAAAACTCTGACAGAAAATGTCGAATCAAACAGCCTAATTTATGGTAGTTATAAAAGTTATTATTGTTGTATATTAATAAATATTTATTATTGACTTGCTTTAATGGAAATTCGCCTATAATGAACGAATTCTCAAAGTCCTAATTAAACAATTATGTTTTCAATGGATTCAAATGCAGTTGAAAAGAGTTTTTTTCTGTAGTACCCCTAAATTCACTTCAATGCATTGCAATGTTTCTAATGTTAACTTGATATAATACTTCAGTTATCACGTCACGTAACCTGAAATTGTTTTTTTACTTTCCCCATACGTATTAACGTACCTATGTATAGGGAAAGTATTGTCATCGGGTCAAAAATCGAAAATTGAAATTTTGGTATTAAATGATTTGTTATGATGCCCTGATAACATTTTCATCAATTTTTTATTGATGTCCGTCTGTATGTGTGTATGTAGGCCAGTCATTGTAGTAAAAATGGTATGAAAAATCGGGAAGGCTTTTAAATTTTGATACAACAATGTAGGAGGTAAAAAAATAATAAATCCGATTTTGCACCCTTTTCCACCCCCCGGAACATTGTTAAATTAACAAAAAATGTTTATTTTTATTAACTTTTTGAGAAAAATTCCGAAATTTATGCAAACCTTGGAGAACATTTTAATGATTATTATACATCTTTTATTAAGTTTGCACCCTGCTACGATTATTGAAACACTGCAAATAATTGTTAATTAACTATATTTTGATATATCTTACAGAATAAAATTGCGAAATTTATGCAAAAAATTGCTTAGGCAACAGAGAAGGGTCACAAATCCGCTTGTAATTTTGCACAACTTTTTTTAACCAGGAACATTTTCTTAATAATTTTTTTATCTGACACGGCGGTTATTTTGACGTTTTAAGCAATAACTGGGGGTTTAAATAATTGCGATATCCTTAAAATCTGGTTGCAAATGATTGCGACACAAACAGTTGTCATAATCTTAATTTGCAACCTCGTAAATGTCCCGGAACATAATTAAATTACCTATTATTTAAATTTTTAAATAATGAAGTTATGCTCGACGTAGTGTATATAGCATCGATGTTTATTGTCGCTGCTAAATTGATAAGACGTTTGTTGTATTATCATTACATACAACTGCAAAGAGCGATTTAAATGAATCAAGGTTAGCGGAAATGCTTTGCTGCAAAATATTCTTATCAACCGGTGCGGGTGCAAGATGCATTCTTTTAAGTACAATCTAATTTGAGCCGTTATGGAACATATAAATTTAAATCACCTCTAAAAATTTTAAATTTAGCATTTATTTGAACAATTATAACAAAAAAATTATTATTTTTATTAACTTTTTAGGCGAAGCATCAAATTTTTTTGGTACTCTTGATGACAGATTAAAAAAGGAAGTAATAAAATACCATACGAAACAGAAATTCAAAACTTTTATTAAGACAAAATATTATTGGATAATAATATGCAAAATTATGATATAAAAAGTTGAACAACTGAAAAATATAATCAATTTACATATTGATGTAATCAAAACTAATCAATTTACAATAAGAATTGGTTAAGTTAATAACAAAAGTTAAAGCAAAACAAATAATAATAGGTATACATGTAAAAAATAAAGCTTAGCTTAGAATTGCAAATTTTAATAAGTAATTTTAATCATATTAAAAAAAATAATTTATTATTTACATATAATATTATGTTATGACAATTTTACTCTTTTTTGAGTTTCATATTTCGAGGAGTCATCAGATTCGGAATTGTCAACTGCATAAGAAGGACCCGGAATGCTGATTTCTTGATCAACTTGCATAGTGGAATCCTGCTGATTTATCTCCTTTGTCACTCCGACGATCTCCATTTCGAGAAGTTTTTCTTCTTCGGATTCCTCCACTACATTGACATTGATATCGGAAATCAGATTTGGATCGCAGGGATTGCCAAAAATATCAGATTGTGTTAGAAATTTTACTACTTCACTGTCTTCCTCTTCAACATTATCTTCATCATCTACTTCCTCCATCTCCGGAACATTATAACAAGATTGTCCTTGACATGAATAACAAATTGATGAGCACTTCAATCCAGCTTTTCTACAACCACACTGTTTATGACATCCTTTCTTGCATTTGCACGAAATAAATTTTAACAATTCTGGAGGAGCTGCTTCCTTCATCATGTAAATTGGAATTAAACCGTGACGAGACTTCTTCCAACCCCACTCTTCACAGGACTTATTGCTTCCTAACCACTTTTGAATTTGATGGTAGCTCCGCAACGAATGCTGTCGTGCGGCAGCTTCACAAGGAGGTATGTTTGCAAGATTAAATTCACTTTTGGTCATTGATCTTGCGAAAATATTATAACGCAACGTATTTAAGCTATCTTCCCGTTTACCTCCATAGATAGCTTTAAAGATTTCTCTTCCAGCTTCGTCAACCATGTCCGGATCGGCATGCTCATCATAAAAAATTTCTGCCAATTGCTTCAAGTGGTCATCTGTTTTAAACATGTCAATTAATTTTATTTTTCCGAGGTGGAAAATTGACGATGTAGTGTCACAACCGGAAAAAGCGTGAAATAATAAAATGTATCGAGTTAAAGATGCGTATTTGAAACTTGAAGGCGAATATAAAGCACTTGGTACTTTATTTACACCGGGCTTCAGGAAGTACACATTCTGTTGTGCCGGCGTTGCAACTCCGGTTAAAATTACTAGCAAATCAATATCATTTCCTACGATTACAACTGCTTGGAAATCCTGGGCTCTTTGTAAAGCAGTTTGAACGATGAGGATATCTGCATCTTCCTCAGCTTGTTGAATTGCGATGCCTTTAGTGGGAAAACGCTTTAGTAATAGCGAAATTAAACGCGATTTGTTGCGCTCGTTTAATAAAAAGTCTTCTTTTTTGACTACGCAAGTCATTGACTCTTCGAATAAAATTTCACTTGCTATTACTTTATTGCCACGTCGCTGTCGTTCAGCTGATTTTGTACTCCTTTTTGTTATGTCCTCAGGATATCCATCGAACACTACGACTGTTTTCTGACCGTAATGTTTCATAATATATGATGCGTATTGGTCAGCAATGGCAGAAAAAGTGTTACCTTTATGCCACATAACCTTGTGCAGCAGAAAACCACCATCGATCACGTAACTCACGTCGCCTTTCATTATTGTCCCTTTTTCGTTGTCTTTCAGTGCAGTAAATGTTTGATATAGTTGTGCTTTAGGTGATTTACGGAAGCCATTTTCATCAAATAATGCTAGGGGGAACGGTGCTAACTCATATTCAAAAAAACTTTTTAGTTGTTCTTGAGATGTTTTTGCAAATGAAATTCTTCGATATATGGTATTGACGTTGATTGGAACTTTATCGTTTTGAATTTTTACTGAGCACTTTATTGCCGACAATGGCAGAGCTCTATTTTTACGCGAGAAAGAGATATCTGAATAATTGTTGCCGACCATCAGTCGCATACCATTAAAACCAATTTCTCGAGCTTTATAACATGTAGTCTCAGAACGTCCGATTGTTCCATCACCAAGCGACACAAGTTCTGTACGTGCTGCTAATGGTTTATATGTTGAAATCCACTTACAGAGCTTATCAACGTCAACATTGTCGCGGGCAATGCGAGCTGGCCTAATATCCACATGTTGCTCCGTACTGGCTGATGAGACGTCAGCAAAAATCTGTAAAGCTTCGGAGACTCGATGCATAATAGGCATACCTAAAACCCACTTTGACAAAACGCTGTCAGTTATCCCTCGACCTCGTGTCAATCCGCCTGTAGACTTCATTAACCTCATCAACGTTTGTTCGATTGTCATATCGCTCCAAATACCGGACCAAAATTTGTCTGAACGTCTTATGGTAAAATAACCATTAGTGACAAAGTGACGATACTCACGAGGATTCATTTTCACTTGAAGGTCTTTCATTTCCTGCAAATATAGTTGCGCTGATAATGCATAATTAAAATGTCCACTCGCATGAAAAAATGGTAGCATTTTTTCTATTGTATTCAAGTGCAAATTCCAATCTCCTATCCTTTCAGCTTTAATAAATAATTTAACTAAAGTCACCATTTCAAAATACTGTATCCACAACTGAGCGGTCGGGCCCCTTTCTCGAATTTCCTCTATTTTATTGTGGAATCGCTTCTTGATACTATTGAAAGGCTCTACGTCAAACATTGGTGGCTTCTCATCGTCCAAAAGATCTGGTATGAGCAACTCCATTTCATCTTTCTCTTCTTCAGAAAATTCCACAGATTCTATGATAGTTTGGCCTAAAGCTAACTGTACCAAAAAGTGTCCTCTGATGGCTCTCGAATACGCATGGCCATCCATCATTTTGTCAACACTTCCAGGTGCATAAATCAAGATGAGCAACTCTTTCAGGCCACTACCGGACATGAAGAAGCCTATTGACCCTAGAAAAGACATGAGGAGATGAAATCCCCCCAGTCTCACAACCACGTTATCAAGAACTGGATTAATTTTCGACGATACAATGTCATGAGCTTTTAAGAATAAGGGTTGATCAAATGTGATGAAGCACGTTTGTTGTTTTTTTTTCATGCATTTCTCAGCCACGCTTAGTAATGTAGTATATATAGTATTGTAATCACTGGGGGGCGCATTTATAAATGGTTGCGGAACTATTGATGACATCGGAGCTACATTACTTTTATATAATTTTTCCATAAAACCATTCCACCCAACAAGATTTGGAATTCCAATAGATTTCCCATACATCCATAAAATGTCAGCAACTGTTGACAATATCGGCTCTTTATTTTGTATTTCCTCAATTATAATTTTTTTATGACCTGACTCTTCATGTTTCTGAAAGGTTTGGATTGGTACGTTGCCATAATTTCCAATAACAGTTGTACATGGGATATCAGTTATTCGAAAAATTCCGTGTGCGTTTGTTTGATGGCTAGGTGCAGGTGTTTGGCATTCAATAACTCCCATCGAGTGGAATGTATTCAATCCATCGAGTGTGTTAACATTCACATCGGCATTATCAGCTACCCATTGCGTAAAATTCGTCGTAGTTTCTGTTTGTGGGTGTAACACTGCTGATATTTGAAATTTTGAAGCTTCACTATATGAAGCACAGTATCCTAATGCCGACAATAGTTCAATGAGATGCTTCGAACCATATCGTTCGTGCAAGTGACTACCAAGAGATATGTGAATACACGATAGAAATGATTTTGGTCTTGTTGACGAAATAATTGAATGCGCAATCGATGTGCAATGCATCTTGTACTTCTCCCGTGAATTCTTTTTACCTTTCATAACAATTCCGTTCAGAAGCTCATTCAATGTTTCAGGGATATCAGATTCAGCTGACTCCAAATAATTTTCTGGTTTTGGATAATAGTCATTATCATATACTTGAGACCTAATATCCTCGCGAATAATTGTTGCTGCAGCACGTACAATTCTCAAACGTTCTTCTAGAAAATCATCCTTCTTATCTTTATTATACCACGAATCAACAAGTAAACGATGGCCTGTGTCGCGAAAACAAATAGTAGTAGGAAGGCCCCTCAAATTTGTAATGACAATATCGTCGCCGTATTTTTCCTCCAACTTTGCTTTTATAGTAGCGTCAGACGGTGGGTCTTCGATCACATTTCTTAATTCTCCAAGAGAAAATTGACACTCTTCGCGATTATTTTCCAAATATGTGAAGATCATTTCCATTTTGTTCATTATATTTGGATCATTGGGACGACCCGATGGAGCTCCAGTGCACCGCACAGGTCGACAAAATGCAGCATAGCATTTTTGATGATATTGCGCTCCATTGTCATGCAAATGGATACCTTCAATCCTGGATAGAACCTGTAAGACACAACAAATTTCATAACTTTTCTTTACTATTCTGGATTATTGAAATAACAACTATCGTAATATATTATGTTTGTCTAACTTACCGTTTGAGTCCAATTATCATCTCGATGATTTTTAGAAGCTTCGATGATTCCCTTCGTCCTACTTGCACTTCGGATTTTGTAAACGATATTGCGTTTCCTACGAGGCTTTTTTGCTTCTCTTTCCAAAAATTCGCCAGTTATGTTTTCGCCGCAAAAGAAACACTTGCTTTGAAAATCAAAAACACTTTGAGAGACAGATAAATCAGCGTCAGCAACAACAACTGTGTTTTGTTTCTTAATAGCTGCCTTAATGGCTTTTTCATTTATGTAGAGTTTGCGACACTTTTGGTGAACTTTGAGTTCGTTTAATTCCCGTAATAAGTTCACTTGTCCATCATCTCTCTTCTCACTCGCACTGATAAAAGTTTTAATACCTCTCTTTTTAACTAAATCTGTTTCACTGTCCGGTAAAAAGTTTTTTTTACAAATAAAACACTGAGTAAAATTAATGTCTTCCATAATAACTTCACCCTTCATTGATTAACACATTTAAAAACAATTTAAAATTAAAATAATTAATAAATCACTACGGACGGAGTAACAAGCAATCTTGTTAGATGCACGAATACGTATGAATGTACTTAAAAGAATGCATCTTGCACTCGAAACGGTTGATAAGAATATTTTGCAGCAAAGCATTTCCGCTAACTACATCGATGCTATACACTACGTCGGCATAACTTCATTATTTAAAAATTTAAATAATAGGTAATTTAATTATGTTCCGGGACATTTACGAGGTTGCAAATTAAGATTATGACAACTGTTTGTGTCTCAATCATTTGCAACCAGATTTTAAGGATATCGCAATTATTTAGACCCCCAGTTATTGCTTAAAACGTCAAAATAACCGCCGTTTCAGATAAAAAAATTATTAAGAAAATGTCCCTGGTTAAAAAAAGTTGTGCAAAATTACAAGCGGATTTGTGACCCTTTTCTGTTGCATAAGCAATTTTTTGCATAAATTTCGCAATTTTTTTCTATAAGATATATCAAAATAAAATTAATTAACAATTATTTGCAGTGTTCCGGTAATCGTAGCAGGGTGCAAACTTAATAAAAGATGCATAATAATCATTAAAATGTTCTCCAAGGTTTGCATAATTTTAGAAATTTTTTTCAAAAAGTTATTGTAAATTTTCGTTGATTTGTTTATTTAACAATGTTGCGGGGGGCGGAAAAGGGTGCAAAAATCGGATTTATTACTTTTTTAACCTCCTTCAGAATTATACTAAAATTTATAAACCTTCGGAATTTTTGTCGAACTTTTCATTTTTGAACTCCGTAATGACTGGCCTAATGTATGTGTGTAACTCTGTGCGAAAAAATTAGTATCAATCGCACAGCTTAAACCGCTAAACACAATGTCATGAAATTTGGTATGCACGTATATCACGGCTAAACTTAGAGGCCAGATAAAAATGGTAAAAATCCGTTCAAAATTAGGGAAATGGTGAACGAAATGAAAAAAAGTACGGTGTTTATTACTTTTGGACCACCATTTACCATACTAAACCGGATGCTTTTTTTAATCGTACCCTCTCCCTTTGCACTCGCACACACATTAAACGACAGAGAGAGAAAAAAAAGCACGTCAACGATAATATCGGGTAATTTTAAAAATTAATAAATTTTGACAGGTCGTTTGATGGATTTTGATTTTAGCACTTTTTTGTATAAATCTACTCGGAAGCGAGCGCAGCGAGCTTTTTGGTTCCGTTGATGGGCCTGGTCAGTCAATTTGGGCTTTTGCGAGTGCGTACGTACTCGCGCCGACTCGCTACGCCCCCAACTTATCTCGACCAAAGCAAATGAAATTTAAGAAATGATTGAAATTTACGATGTGGCGGTGCAGGGTGAAATTTGAAAAAGCAGCATATTAAACGAAATTATTGAACACTTGACGAATCGCATTCTACGTTCAATAGGGACCTAATAGGTGCAGAATTTGTAGGCTGCCACTTACGCAAATTGTGAATACAAGTCATTTAGACTGAGCAAATTAGTAAATTAACCAAACTTTTTGGAGGTGTCCGTGTGAAATTGAAATATAAATACGAGTTTTTGGGTCTTTTTAGGCGACGAATCGCTTTGTGTTTATTTTTCGAATAAATTTCACCATTGGAAAATCTTTTTCTTGCAACTTCACCCGGTATAAATGAGTCGGACCAATTTTGCTCGGTAACATGTTTTTGGTGGTGTTGGATTACTTTAAAAGTGTTTTGCGATTATATTTTACGATACCAGTTTATGAATAGTTGCCTGCAGTTAATGTTCACATTTTCGCCAAATTTTATACCTTTCGGTTAATTGGACATTATGAATTTCCAATTATATGTAAATCGATGAAACTTGCTTCGGTAGAGTTTTTTATATTTTCCAACGTCCAACACGCAAGGTTAGTTGTAAATTGCGGTGTAAACATGAGTTTTAATCTTCTCTTTATTATATTAGATACAAGAGTTACGGTCAAAATTTCTACCGCAGTAGCAAACCGATATTAGTAGTTACCGATAGTAGTTACAGATATGGATTTTATTGTGAATGCCAACACCAAACTAGGATCAGCACACGAAATATGTGTTGTTCTCGAGGACAAATGCAAAACTTTTTGCAAAATTATTAAGAAAGATGCCAACGAGGTTTTACATTAATCGAGCTCTTCCAAACCGATAACTAATACTACATTTAATTTTATTTTCAAAGTCGATTGTGGGTTCATACTTTGAAAATAAAAATTCAATTGTCGAAATAATCGAAAAAAAACTTTGACTTTTATGCAATTATGAGCAAATTACTTTCGATACCGACTTCGTATAGTTCACCGAGAATTTTATAATGAGATTATACATCATCGGTCCATTTTGAACATTGACATCATGACAAAGGGGTGGGTAGGTATTTTAGAGTTTTTCAAGAAATATCCACTTTGAAGTACATTAATTTAAAACAAGAAATATCCACTTTTTTATATAATTAACCAGGATATTATTATAATTTTTTAGGGTGTGAAAAAATAGTATTAATCGCACAATATTGTGTTTTTATTATTATTCATGAGTTTTACCGAAAAATAATTTGTGACGTTAGAACAGAATGGGGAAAGTTATGCAATGTTCACATAGCCAATTTTTTATTTTATTCCTTTAGTTTATCATCAAAAACCACCCCAAAGTTTTCAATAGCAGGGTCGGACCAGACGGGGAAAGATTTGTTTAAGATCTTGAAATTTAATTATGAATTAACGTTTTTCTTATAAGAGAGTCGAGCTGAATTTATTGAGAATAAAATAGATCTAGTAAGTTGTTAAAAATAAAACATACGGTATTATTTAGAGAAACTCTTTATCTGTCATTTGAAGTTTAGAAGTTGAAAATACGTTCGTTATAACTCAAGTTACTAATTTTTTAAAGTGACATTGCAAGTGAAAACATGGAATTAACAAGAGAGCTTTTTCGAATCATGATTTATTATGATTTAAAAAAAGATTTAAGCGCTTACGAGTGCAAAGAGAGTTTAGATTCAACTTTTAGTGAACAAGCACCTTCCTTGGCTACAATTTACCGATGGTATAAGGAATTTGAACGCGAAAGGAATTCCGTTCAGCATCAAAAAGGAGCAGGACGTCCTTCTACCGCTGTTACCGACAAAAACATTGCTGCTGTTAAAAAAATAATTAAAGAGGACAATAAATCCACTTATGGGGTAATAGAGCATCAACTCAAGATTGGATCCTCAGCTGTTAAAACAATCATACACGATCACCTGCATTTAAAAAAAGTGGTCCGTCGTTTTGTGCCGCATCACGTTTCTGATTTCCAAAAAGCAGAGCGTGTGAGAATTTGCCATGAAACTCTAAATTTGTTAAATAATGGCGGACACCAAATTTATTCCAAAATCGTGACAGGTGACGAAACTTATATTTCCTTTTTCAACATACCTACTCGTCAAGAGAGTCATGTATGGATTCACGAAGATGAGGAAACTCCAACAATGATCAAGAAACAGCGAGCTATGAAAAAAGTTATGTATGCGGTATTCTTCAGAAGTACGGGCCTAGTAAATGCCATTAAGCTAGATGACAAAAGACAGTTACAGCTAAATGGTACACTGAAAAATGTTTACCTGATGTGTTCAGTAGAGTTCCAGCCAAGGGAATATGCTCCACCATGATAATGCATCATCCCATTCGGCAGCTATAACTCGCCAGTTTTTAGCTGAAAAAAATATTTGGTTTTTTGGCTATTTTCTGGGCTTAAAAAAAATTTGCGGGGCAGAAGGTTTTCGTCTGAAGAAGAGATTGATACCGCAGTTCATACTTATTTTGAAGGTGTTCCGAAAGAAGATTGGTTGGGAGCTTTTAAGCAGTGGAAAGAAAGAATGGTCAAGTGTATCATTGTTGGAGGGAATTACTTTGAGCATATTTAAAATAAAATCCTAGAAAATATTAACCGTGGTTTTTATTCTCAATAAATTCAGCTTGACCCTCGTACCTACAATAAGTATTGGCAAAAGTAAACTAAATAAAATTAATAACAATTATTTTAGCTCTTATTATATAGTTTCTGAAATACAATCCCCATAAAACCCAAAGTTTTTTTGACTTTTTTCTTAAAAATCTTCGTTTTTAGTTTTCAAAGTAGATTTTTCTCCTGTCATTGTCACAAAAGTGGTCAACATAATCTGAGTGTTCTAACTTATTCAATTTTACAATTTTTGAACAATAACTTTCAAGATCATAAATAATATAGGTGCTACCTTAGGTTTTTCAAAATTAATTCGTATTTTCTGCATCACAAGACAAACATTTATGACTTAAAATTTAATATAAATGAATTTCTGCGATAAAACTGAAAAGAAAATGTTGTTCCAAGTAGTTGGGGGACTTGGAGAGGGGGGGGGGTCATTAGGACACTTCAATAAACCGGGATTGGACATTTGACCACGGCCGAAATACCGCGGCCATATTACCGCAAGACATTTTACCGCATGGACATATTACCGCAGGGACATTTTACCGCAGGGACATATTACCGCAAAATGTTCAGCTTTTGTGTATTTTCTTTTGAACATACAAAGGCAACGTCCGTTTTTGTATGTTTAGTTTTATTAAATTTTTGTTTAATTTGAGGTCAACATTTTTCAATTGGGCGAAATTCTGGAAGTTTGGTGGATTTTCATTTTTGATACAGTATTAACTTAATTTTATGGATAAATTCTATGCACCGTTGTGTAACTGGTAAATTTGAAAAGGGTAGCAACGCTTCTTAAGACATTTCGATAAATAAATTTCCGTATTTATCAAACCTATCACGAAAGGTTTTTGTTGTTAGCTTCTTGGCCTTAATTAATTAAACGCCTTTTGGATCGCTCATAAAAATTTTATTAATAAACACAATACTAAATATCAAACGTCTTCAAGTACTCCTTGAACAAATTCCAACAAACAAAACGGAAAATTCGTCAAGAAAAACCAATTGACGTAAACTGCGACTTTGAATTCTGCATGTAGGTTCGCATAAATTTAATTCTTAGATTAGCAATATCGATTTTCTCAATTAAGGCTCTGCAATTATCTTCCTTTTTAAATTTAAAACCCGTTTCATGTAAAACACGGTTAAACTGCTATCGCTTAAAATAATATGAAGTTTCTGTAGCTCATCATGTAAGGAACTCACTGTGACGTGTTTTTCTGTAATAAATTATTGTGTATAATTATTACCTACCATTATTTTTTTAATTATTGTAAACTCACTTTCTTCATACATACATACAATATTACAAGAACTAATACTGAAAGCAAGATTGGTTGCCTAAGTATAACTAAATAAAAACAAAAAATGAGTAAAGATAAATACAGCAGAGACAGAGCTAATAGCTTACCATCGGTAAGGGATCATTTCAAGCGGAAAATAGAGGAGCTAGATCTGAGTAGGGAGGAGGAGGTGTTCCAGAGAAGTAAGATAACACCTAAGTCACCAAACAAAGTAGTCGAAGCTGTAAACCGAGAAGAAAACATGGAAGATTTAAAGGGGATGATAGCGGGATTGGCAAAGACGGTAAATAATGGTTTCCAGGAAAGTAAAAAAGAAAGAAATGAAATAAAAGAAAAACTTGAATCCATTGAAACATACTGGAATAACAAAATACGCGAAATGGAGCAAGTGATTGGAGATTTAACAGTAAAAGCTAGTAAACAGGACGAAAGAATGGCAGCCTTGAAGAATCAATTGGAGAAATATGAAAGGGAAAAAAAGAAAGAAAACATAATTATGAAAAATCTAGCCATAGATGGACAAGTAACCCCTGGGAAGATAGAGGACTTCTTTAATCATAAGATGCAGATACGGGTCGAAGTCGCGGATGCTTTCAAGGTGGGAAGAATTGCAGAAAAACACTAAAGTGATCGTTGTGAAGCTGAAGGACTTTGGACAGAAAAGAATGATAATGGAAAATAAGAACAAGCTTAAGGGTACAAATACTTATATCGAGAATGACCTGACTAACAAGGAAAAAGGAATACAAAACCAAATATGGGCTTTAGCAAAATCTGAAATGAAAAATGGAACGAGAGTCAAGGTGGGGTACCAGAAGATGTTTAAGCAAAATAAAATATATGTATGGGATAAAAAAGCCAATGCAGGCCCGTAGCCAGACCGAAAGTGAAGGTAGGGCAAACGGATGGTAAGATTGGGCAACTTTTCGCGCCGCAGACGAAAATTTCCTGAAATTTCAAGGTTAACGCGGTTTAAGAAAAGTTATAAAATTTACCTACTTAATAAACTACTCAAATCTTAACAAATTCGCGGCACACAGTTTCAGTTTGGCAGAATAAAGATAGTACCTAGATTAAGAACCTTCGTTCAATTAGCTTGTAGTTTTAGTGTTAGAATTCAATAAAGAATCAAGTTGTAACAAGTTTAATAAATAAATAAAATAAAAAGTGTTTTTAAGTAAATTAAATTGGGTAAAACCCAAACAAAACTCATCGATCATCACCAAAATTGATATCTGATTTCCCCTAATCATCTAAATGAATAATACGAAAAAAAATTTTAAAATTATTAGTAAATACATCCGAAACTGTCAGGATTCGATATTACTACTTTTAATGTAAATTTTTTGGTTTTTTCATAATTTGTTTAATTATTTCGAATAATTTATATTTGAATAAACAATTCTCTGAGTGGCATAAAAATTAATTTCGGGCGGGACAACGTCTGCCGGGTCAGCTATATACAAGTAAAACATAAATACTGCGCGTTTTTCGAGATTTATCAGGGCATGCTGGTTTCTTTCTCATAAATTAAAATTGACGTTGACAGAAAACTTCGTCACAGTTTGTGTAAAATTAATTTTGCAAAATATACATAAAATGCCACCTAAAAAAGCATTTATTGGAAAAATAAAACATCAAAAACAAAGGCTAAGAAAGTGAGTGAAAAAAGAGACGCCGAAACGGAGGTAGAACGTAAAATTCGGCTTGAAGATAAACGCGACAAAGCTTCAACGTCAAGAGCTGCCGAAACGGGGGTAGAACGTGAAATTCGGCTTGAAGAATTACGCGACAGAGCTTCAACTTCAAGAGCTGACGAAACGGGGGTAGAACGTGAAATTCGGCTTGAAGAATTGCGCGACAGAGCTTCAACTTCAAGAGCTTCTGAAACGGAGGAAGTACGTTTAGAACGACTTAATGTCAATAGCTTACGATTAGTTCGATCAAGACAAAGATTGAATTTAATATTGGAAGCATTTAATTACGACAAAGACTACGATTACATGAATCACGAGGATGTAGTAATAGGACTTATGAACAAACTTTGTTTGCATTGTCGTGTTTCGAAGTTCGCTAAGGAATCGCCAGGAATGTGTTGTTCAAACGGCAAAGTTGTTTTGCCACCGCTGATTGATCCACCTGAGCCGCTTCTAAGTTACCTTACTGGCACCACTGCAATTTCGAAACACTTCCTGTTAAACATTCGCAAGTACAACTCATGCTTTCAAATGACTTCATTCGGAGCAACAAACATTTTGAGCAACGCCGGATACATGCCCACATTCAAGGTTTGCAGTGTGCTTAATAATTAAAGTAATAATATTTAATAAATCATTCCTCTGCAGGTTCAAGGCCAAATATATCACCAAATCGGTTCTTTGCTTCCATTACCAGAAGAAAATCCGAAGTTCCTCCAAATATATTTCACTGGCAATAAAGAAAGAGAAGTTGAACTGCGCTGCGCGATTAGTATTGCAACCAGACGCGAAATCATTTCAAACTTACAAGCGATGTTTCATGAAAGCAACAATTTAATTCGTCTATTCAAATCAGCTATAGATCATTTTGAGGTGACGTCACGACAGGTATGCCCTCCAGACAAAATGGCCGCGCCCTGTCAAATTTCGTAATTGATTTTTATTTTAAGGTTATGATTATGAAGTTTACACCTCATAATCATAACCTTAAATCACAATTTATCATTTCGAGGTGACGTCCCGACAGGTATGCCCTCCCGACAAAATGGCCGCGCCCTGTCAAAGTCACGTGACTCAAAATGATCTATAGATCAAATGCCATCAGATGACTATACTGTTATTATAAGACCAGACAAAACACCGCCTGGTGAACATGAAAGACGATATAATGCACCGGTGATAGGTGATGTGGCAGTTGTTATGGTCGGTACCGAATTCAATCGACGTGACATAGTCATCCACCGCCGGAATACAGATTTACAACGAGTTGCGGAAACACATCGATCGTACGATGCGCTCCAATATCCAGTGCTGTTTCCGCGGGGAGAAGATGGCTACCATTTTAATATCATGCAAATCGACCCCATCACGAATGTAGAATTGAGGAAGAAAGTTTCCTGCATGGATTACTACGCATGCCGCATTATGATTCGTCCAAATGAAACCAATCACATATTGAAATGCCGTGAACTATTTCATCAATACATTGTGGACATGTATGCGAAAATTGAAAGCGAACGTCTTCTTTTCATTCGGCTAAATCAACAGAAGCTGCGCGTTGAAGATTACGTCCACTTGCGCGATGCAATTGCCAATGATGGAGACGTTGCTAACATTGGGCAAATGGTGATCTTGCCAGCAACATTTGCCGGAAGTCCACGCCACATGCATGAATACGCACAAGATGCTATGACGTATGTTCGAAAATATGGACGTCCAGATTTGTTCGTCACCTTTACATGCAATCCAGCATGGAGAGAAATCACAGATCTGCTTTTCCCCGGTCAAAACTCATCGCACAGACATGATCTTCTCGCTCGAGTTTTCAAGCAAAAGCTGATCAGACTGATGGACGTCATCACCAAAAACTGCATTTTTGGAGAAACCCGATGCTGGATGTATTCAATTGAATGGCAAAAAAGGGGCCTGCCGCACGTTCATATTTTAATTTGGTTGAAGCAAAAAATCGTACCAACACAAATTGACAGCGTGATTTCGGCTGAGCTTCCAAATCCAGAAGAAGATCCGATACTTTTTCAACTGGTCAAGAAAAATATGATTCATGGGCCATGTGGTGCTTTGAATCCGAACTCACCTTGCATGAAGGATGGCATATGCACAAAACAATATCCACGTAAGCTCGTTCCTGAAACGCAAACTGGTGGCGATGGATATCCGCTGTACAGACGTCGAAAACCCAAAGATGGTGGACACACAACCACCATCAATGTGAGAACTGTAGAGGTAGACGTCGACAACAGATGGATAGTACCCTACTCGCCATTACTGTCCAAAATGTTTGAGGCTCACATAAATGTCGAGTGCTGCAATTCTGTAAAGTCCATCAAATACATTTGTAAATATGTTAACAAGGGCAGTGACATGGCAGTATTCGGGCTAGCAAATCAAGGCGATGAAATTACACAATTTCAGATGGGACGCTACATCAGCAGCAATGAAGCGGTTTGGCGGATATTATCTTTCAACATTCATGAACGCTATCCAACAGTTCAACATCTCGCCGTACATCTGGAAAATGGTCAGCGAGTCTATTTTACTGTACAAAATGCACAAAATAGAGCTGATCAACCACCAAACACAACACTCACCGCCTTCTTTCAATTGTGTGAATCCGATGATTTTGCTAAAACGTTGCTGTATCACGAAGCACCTAAATACTACACTTGGAATACATCCACAAAGAAGTTCGTGAGAAGAAAGCGGGGTGCAATTGTTGCAAAGTATGCTGGTGTACGTTCGTCGGATGCCTTAGGACGGGTATATACTGCGATGGTCCAAAATGAGGGTGAAGTTAGAGAATAAACACATTGCAAATTTTCTTCAATTCACTGCGATTTGGTCAAATTTTGCTATACCAGATTGTCGTAATGCCTGAAATTAATGATATTGCTGTTGCCTCAGATTTGTTGTAAACTCAAGATAAATCCTTTCAATAGAAGCCGTCTCTGTAAAGAAATTAAAAATGTAAGAAACAGAACATAAAAGCATAAAATAAATGTTAACAATTTAAAATAAAAAATAAAGAAACAAATTGGGTAGTTTTGATATTTGTGAATGTTAGGCAAAGCGCATTTTGGTGATGACAATTGGAGTGTTGAGTGAAATGGAAAAGGACGGATTTATTTTGACTAACGAGTTGGAGATTGGTGAAAACGCGCCTGCTCGAGGAGTTTTGGAAAGATAAGTTGAAAAAGTGAGAGGTCTCTCGCCGTCCAGCAACGAGGACGGACGTATGTGATTGAATTTTGAAAGGTCTCTCGCCGTCCAGCAATGAGGACGGACGTATGTGATTGAATTTTGAAGAGGGGTCTCTCGCCGTCCAGCAACGAGGACGGACGTATGTGATTGATTTTTGAAGGGTTTTTCCCACGTCAGTTAACGAGGACGGAGGTGTTCTAAATTTGGAATTTGAAGACGCTCATGGTAGCGATTAACAAGAAAAACGTACTAAGATTTAATTTTCGTATAGTGGAATTTATTGATTGGTTTATTAAATTTATGGAAAGTAGAATAAGTTAATTAATTATTTTGGAATACTTACTCGAGATCCAACTGGTAGCAACTGTGTTCACAAGGATTCATTGTGTGTCATCGTATTGGTTCTTCACTTCAACTACACAAATAAGCAGGCCGTTTTATGAAGCACCGCTCCTGGAAACCGATTTGTTATCGTCGAACGGTACTGGTAAGACTGTTTTTTTTGTTGAGAGCTCTTTTGTTCAGTAAAAGACGTAATAGTCTGGGAGCCAGCGACCGTTTAGAGTTGGTCATTTCAGAAAGGCTGAAAATTTTTCCTAAGCTTTATTTGGTATCACTGGTAAGTGAATGGACCTCCAGCTGGCACACCTCCGGGGGGTGTAGCTGCGGCAGTCTCCCACACACGTAAAATAATAATACAAAAAAACTAATACCACAAAAGCTGAAACTTTGTTCACATGTTGATCGTGCTATAAATAAAAGAAAAAACGTATCCAGCCGAATTTAGAGTGGGGGATTATGCCCCAGCTTTTCACGTAAAGAAGTGAAAATATGCGCTGGGTAAACTGATACCACAAAAGCTGAAATTTGGTAAACTAATAGTTAAATTAATAACTTAAACGAAAAAAACATCCAGCTATACATTTAGTGGGGGAAAAGTGTCCAGCTGATGCAATGAAGAACGCTGGGCATGGGTATGCGCTCGGGCGCGTCGTACCTTTGACTGCATCAGCTGGACACTTTCCCCTCAAGAAACATAAAGCTGGATATTTTTTTCGTTTAACTTATTCAGTTAACTATTGTATTACCAAATTTCAGCTCTTGCGGTATCAGATATCTATACTTTTCTCATTAAACACAGCGTGCCGTCCATACAGTTATTGGATGATAGATACGTATAACTTTTCTGCTATAAAGGAAGATAATAAAAAATAGGTTTACTATTAATTATTGAAAATGTTTTTTAGTATTTATTTACAAAAAACATACTAAAATTAAATATAAACAATAAACATACATAGGGAACTAATACGTGTAATAAAATAATGTATTAGAAAATTTTTTAGATTTCGCCTTCTTCGGATTCATCGCCATCGTACTTATTATCGCTTTCATTATCGCTGCAAGTGATGCTGACCAGTGAAAGATCGTTTTTTTCATTTCCACTTTTATGTCCACATATTTACTGTTTATGTTATGTATAAATATTTAAATGTGTAAATATTTACTTTAAATTCAAAAACAGGTGATGAGTTAGTATAATAACTGCAGGGACGGTTTAATGAGAAAAGTATAGATATCTGATACCGCAAGAGCTGAAATTTGGTAATACAATAGTTAACTGAATAAGTTAAACGAAAAAAATATCCAGCTTTATGTTTCTTGAGGGGAAAGTGTCCAGCTGATGCAGTCAAAGGTACGACGCGCCCGAGCGCATACCCATGCCCAGCGCTCTTCATTGCATCAGCTGGACACTTTTCCCCCACTAAATGTACAGCTGGATGTTTTTTTCGTTTAAGTTATTAATTTAACTATTAGTTTACCAAATTTCAGCTTTTGTGGTATCAGTTTACCCAGCGCATATTTTCACTTCTTTACGTGAAAAGCTGGGGCATAATCCCCCACTCTAAATTCGGCTGGATACGTTTTTTCTTTTATTTATAGCACGATCAACATGTGAACAAAGTTTCAGCTTTTGTGGTATTAGTTTTTTTGTATTATTATTTTACGTGTGTGGGAGACTGCCGCAGCTACACCCCCCGGAGGTGTGCCAGCTGGAGGTCCATTCACTTACCAGTGATACCAAATAAAGCTTAGGAAAAATTTTCAGCCTTTCTGAAATGACCAACTCTAAACGGTCGCTGGCTCCCAGACTATAACTAACGCGAGTAACAATTTTAAGTGCGGAAAATGTAAAATTGGGGTTTTTATTTTAGTTTATAAGGATTTGAATTTGTATGCTTGATTTGTTTCATTTTGCAATTTTATGGTTTGTTTCGATTTAAAATCAATAAAAAACAGGTATTTTGTTGAATTGATTTATTTTGAGTATTTTGGTTTTCATATTTGCAGCACAGGAACAGCGTAACATTTGGTATAGTTCTGAGTTTTGAATTCATTAAGATTTTAATGCACAATAGCATTTTGCAAGGTGTCTTTTCTCTACATCCGGACCACTTACACGCCCAAAATACTATGAGTTCTCATGCAGGCTGGCCGAGGCATAATTAAAAAAAAAGAGTGCCGTTTAGTATAATCCTTCGCTATATAAAAAATTCAAGTTAAAGTAGTTAACACGGCAATACAGTACATCCGAATAACGCTGAATGTTATTTTTTGCGATTATTATTGCATGAAATCGAAGGTCCTACATCATTCCTTTCCTTGAAAACCGTCGATGGGTTGGTATGCCAAACGTACAGAGAAGCATGTTTCAAATTGGGCTTACTTGAAAATGATCAGCATTGGAACACAACACTAACAGTAGAGGCATCGCTTACATGTCATCCAAAGCAAATACGTACTTTGTTTGCGATCATTTTAACAACTTGCGCACCATCAAATCCCATAGAACTGTGGGAAACGCATCGCGAAAGTCTCAGTGAAGACATTCTCGGGCAAGCATGTGCAACCGATCCAAATCAGGAGTATTCGGACGACATTTTTAATGCAGTTCTAATATTGATTGAGGACTTATGCATATCAATCAACAACAAAGTCCTTTGTCAACTTGGTATGCCGGCATCTATACGAGACAGAAATGACGTGCAAGACAGAGACCTGGTGCGAGAACAGCAATTCGACGTAGACTAGCAACAACATTTTGTGGAAACGCAAACAAGACTTTTAGTTGCTGATCAAAAAATTGCCTACGACAAAGTCATGCTACGTGTAGCCAACGCAAATGGCGGAATTTTTTTTCTTGATGCTCCAGGTGGCACAGGAAAAACATTTCTTTTGAATTTGATATTGGCATCGATTCGAATGCAGAATGGGATTGCACTCGCAGTGGCATCATCGGGAATTGCGTCAACGCTACTCCATGGTGGACGTACAGCACATGCAGCACTCAAGCTTCCGTTGAATTTGAACCTGACCGAAACGCCAACATGTAACATCAGCAAAAATTCCGGTATGGCCACAATCCTTAAAACGTGCAAAATCATCGTTTGGGACGAATGCACTATGGCCCATAAAAAATCGCTCGAAGCGCTTGACCGGACTCTTCGTGATTTCCGAGGAGAAAATCGAGCGATGGGAGGCGCTCTGATACTTCTTGCGGGTGATTTTCGACAAATTTTGCCAGTTATACCTCGATCAACGCCCGCAGATGAGCTGAACGCTTGCTTAAAAGCATCATATTTATGGAACCGAGTTGAGAAAATTACGCTCTCAATAAACATGCGTGTGCATTTACTGCAAGATGTGTCTGCCCAAACGTTTTCAAGACAACTTTTGGACGTCGGAAATGGCAAAATTCCAATTGATCGCATAACAAATGAGATTTCGTTTCCGCCCAATTTTTGTCAGATGCAGCCGAATATTCAAGCCGTAGTAAACAAGGTATTCCAAAATTTAACAAGCAACTACAAAAATCCAGATTGGCTATGCGAACGTGCAATTTTAGCCCCCAAAAATGATGATGTCAACAAGCTAAATGAACAAATTCAATCGAAATTTCCCGGAACATCAGTCAAATATAAATCAATAGACACAGTCATAGAGCAAGAACAGGCAGTCAATTACCCAACCGAATTTCTAAATTCATTGGAGCCACCTGGAATGCCACAACACATATTGACATTGAAAGTTGGGTCACCGGTGATACTCATTCGAAACTTGAACGCGCCAAAACTGTGCAACGGAACCAGATTGATCATAACAAAATTGACACCTAATTTGATCGAGGCAACAATCATCAGTGGCAAATTCAAAGGGGAAGATGTGCTGATTCCACGCATACCGATGATTACCAACGATTTACCATTCGAGTTTAAGCGGCTTCAGTTCCCTTTGCGTCTTGCTTTCGCGATTACCATCAACAAAGCACAAGGGCAATCATTAACTGTTGCTGGCTTGAATTAGGAGAATTCGTGTTTTTCACATGGCCAATTGTATGTTGCTTGCTCCCCGAGTTGGCACACCAAAAATTAAAACAAAGCTAAAACAAAAAAAAACATTGAAGTGGTACCTCTTTGCGTAAGCTAAGACTAAAACAAAAAAAATAGTCGAAAAATTGTAGGTAAATCTCTAAATAAATTCTGTTTTAAATTTTTTCTACTTTTTTATTCAAACCATCGTTTGAATTATAGATATATAAAGTTTGTACACTGCTTTTACGTACAAAAGCTTCAACTAAATAAATCTTGATCGTATGGTAGAAATATTTATAACAAATTTCACTAATCACACATTTTTTTGTTTTTTCATAATTTGTTTAATTATTTCGAATAATTTATATTTGGATAAACAATTCTTTGAGTGGCATAAAAATTAAATTCGGGCAGGACAATGTCTGCCGGGTCAGCTAGTATACTATGTTAGTGTAATTATAATTACAATAACCCAATAACGTATAGCATTAGTTATATAATTAACTCGTTTTTAAATTTTGATGTTTGTTTCTATGGTGTATTTCCAAAAAGCGCGCGTTTGACTGTTTAAAAATAAATAAATGATGCTGGGCAATTGTTTTGTTAAAGTTCTCTCGACGCATTATATATTTGTCTTTTGAGAAATGGTAACATTATAAAGCTGCCACATTGAATTTTAAAATGCTCTGTCACTAAGAATGGGAAAAATGATTTAAAAAAAGCTTCTTTAAAGGCAGAATATTAAATAATCAGTGACGTCTAGTCTACCCAATTCTACCTACGAAATAATATTATGTTATTCCGAGTTCCTACCATATTAGGCTAGATTCTCGTTAACAACTTCTTATTTGACTTTACGTTGCATAAATGTTTAATAAATAAGTCATAATTTAATATTGAATTCCTTTAGTAAAAAAATTAGAACAAGTTTCTGCTAATATAATTTCTGTGTGTGTGTAGGTTTAATTATGGGTAATTAAACCCATTATAAAGTGGGTAGTTAAAAATTTAGATACCTACTAGAAGATTCTAGAAAACTGTTTTTCATTCATAAGTGTAGAACTTTTTGATTTACCAAATATTTTAACCAAAAGAATTAATCAAAATGAAATCAGGATAGGATACAGTATAATCATCCCACTTCTAAGTAAATAACAGCCAGTGTTTCATTGTAGTATTTTAGAATTCCCTCAAATTTTAAATTACCTACACTGTAAATTATTTGCCAACGTTTTCGTCATGTTACGATGTCGTCGCGTCGGACGTCTAAATTAAACCGAAATTAAAATTAATAAAAAATGCCGTATTAACCAAAAACAACTATTTAAATTTGTAGTAAAATGTTATGTATTAGTTTAAGATTTCAAGTGTGCAAATTTTGTTTATTCTAGAATATTGTAAGATGTGATTTATCATAATTTATTAATAGGTAATTGTTCATTATTATGCTACAAATAAAGCCAATTTGTTTATAATGTAAATTACGCTAATTCTAGAACTTTCCTCAATAGATTGAGTCACAGTTTTCATGCTAGTTTAAAAATACTTTTGTATTAGGTGGGTAGGCTGCCCGTCATCTTAGAATAATATACAATTATTGTAGTAAATAAAAAGGTATTTTAAATTTCCATTCAATGCAATGTCAATGTTCAAAAAACTGATTCGAGTATACTGTCTGCAATAAGTAATAAGTAAACGAACACCCAGTAAACATGGGTCAGTTTTAATAATAATTTTAGAAAAGTAAAAAATTTTAGAAAATGAATTAGTTTTGCCTATAGAATTTTGTCCATAAACAATAAATTGAGACATCCTTGTTGAAGCTTCGCGGAGTTTTGTTACTCAAAATTTTATTAAGAATTTTACTTATAATATTCTAAGAAAACGCCCCGAAGTAGACAACGTGAGAATTATCATTATTAATTATTTTAAAGGTGGTAGGATATTCGTTGTAAGAAAATCCTCTTCTTCTTATCCTCTTCATCAATTGGTGTTATTGCCTATATAGTTCAACAATCATTATATCGCGAAATAGGGACCTCTTTAGAAATAACTAGGAAATGCGTTTTTCTTCGTTAAAGTCTTTCAACGGGAACGGTAAAATCTATCTATAATTTTTGAATTTTTTCTTGTTAATTTAATGAAAATGTAATATATAAAATATCAGAAGATGAAACTGAGATCGCTATAAATCCCCGCAGAGAATAACCTTCTAGACCTAAAAGAACCCTACTTAGCTGTGCGATCTTTCAAAGTTAGTAATTTTTCACTTTTCTTTGAATGGTGATTTTAGGTCTCAGAAAGCGAATAATTTTTAGAGAATTTATAATATAATTTTCAATACGTTTTGATAAAGGATATAACAGGTTTGCTTTATAATAAAATACACCTATTATTAAAATAAACTTTAAAAATTATGTAGTACATTAAGCAAACAAAATAAACAAAAAGTTAAAACAAAATACATGGGTTTTATTCAACACTAAATAATCAACTTGTAATATGGACAATACAAAAAAAAATTAAAACAGAAAAAAGCTTATGTAAAGAAATTAATTTAATTTTTATTGTTTAATTAACCAATTAATTTTTAAAATTTATTTTAATATTAATTTTAGTAGTTGAAAATCATATATTTTTATATTTTTATGTACCTATTGCTATGACCTCCCTTATGTTAAAAGTTAGACACGTCGTTTAGTTGGGCGCCACATTCAAAATGAATGAAAACCAACAAGGAGTTGCTTATTGAGTTGATAATTTTGTTTTAATAATTGAGAAATGCTTAATGACTTTGAATAAAATATTAAATTGTGTTCATCAGATAAACGATCCACTTCTTTATTATGAATGATCTTTAAAATTTTGAATACTTTCCTGTAAATGTTTGAATAAACAATAAAAGATTTCGTTAAGTTAGAAATGATTTTATATTCAATAATATCGCAATGCGCCAAATAATCAAGTTTACAAAATACACAGATTTTATATCTGTCACCAGAAATGGTTTACAAATTAAATATACCAAAAATGTAGAATGGAGATCTTCTTCCTTCTTCTTCCGATCAATGCTTAAATGTAATTTAAGTCTTTCCGTTGTAATGGAACGGGTTAAATGTTTTTAATTTAAAAAGTAGCTTTTGGTAAAGCGTAGAAAAAATAAAATAATGTTTTGTTTTGAAATATTAATAAATAGGGTAGCCGAAAATACACTCTTTAAAGTCTTTTTCCAGCATCCTGTAGGTAAAATGCTGAAGGCCAAAGTTAATTTAAATAATAAAGTTTCACAAATACCTTATGAATTTATAAGATCCGGGCTTTTGTAATTAAGCCTGCATAGAAGACACTTTATCTTGCAAAAACACTGCACTTTAGACACTTCCACTTATCAGCTGTTGTTGGTTGACGAAATACACGCTGGATTGTGTTGTTGTAGCAGTAATCATACAAATTTAATTCCCAAACTGATGTTATTTAAATGCATCGTTTGCCGGTAAGTAGATTTGAGTTGTTTAATCATCCGATATTTGTGGATTGAATCGATTATTAATGTTGATAATTTTTAGATTCTTCTCTTCTTAACGTGCCTATCCGTTACCGGATGTTGGCGACCTCTCTCCTATGTATGTGTTGTGCGTTTGTAGTACTATCACACACATAGGGGACCTACTTGTTTAACGCGGGCTCCGAACCGCGGGAAGTGTATACACTTCATCTCCAGAGAGGCTGTTCTAAGCAGATTACACCTCGGTGGTTTGCCATTGCCTTCCGAGGGGAGACGGTCAGAATAAAGTTTTTACTGAGCCCGGAGTCGAACCGGGCATTCAGCATTAGCAGCAACGCACTTAACCGCTTAAGCTGATCACCGTCTCTAAAACAATTTTTAGATTATACTTCTAAATTTCGCCATCTTGATTTTTATATCAATACCAAAGGTAAATAAATTGGATCGCGTAGCACACGTCTTTCCACTTGAAACATTAAGAATCAACTAAAATTATTTCCGTGCGCAAAAGACAAATTTGCAACGATTTTCCAAATTGTAAGTCAAATTTGTATCTTTTTGTAAATCTTGGTTTAATTAAATTTCTTGTAATTTCCAGAATTGGACTGATTTTTGAAGAGATTATTTGTATGCTGACTGTCCTCCAGTTGAATTTTATCACGGTAGACAATTTTGTTACACTTCGAAGAACTTCCTTTGACTATTTTGCGTTATCACAATTTTCTTATTAATTTTTATGGAATTTTCACCTTCCTTTATGTACCTTTTTACAAATTTAGGACACAAATTTATGATCATCATTTACAATTAGATATAATAGAATTTTTGTTACAAATAGATTTTCATAAAACAAGTTATTCAAAGAGATATTTCAATTCAAAGTTGATAGATTTAGAGGTTATGTTTATTGATAACAACAATGTATAATTTTTACTCATTTCTAATTTAAAGTGTCTTTTAAGAAGATTTTGGCTTGTTCACCTTCAAATTGAATGTACTTAACAGGTTTTGATATAACATTCTCATGTTTAAAGATCTTATTAAGTTTATAATATGTGAAATAGAGTTGGATTTGTTATCTGATAAATTTAATGTTTCGAATAAGCTCAATTTTCTTAATTTCATGATTATTTCAATTTTTGCAACTGTCTGTGTGATGTGAGGTCATTTTAAAACACAGCACTATGTACTACCTATATTTTTTCTTCTTCTTTTATATGTATTGTCGTGTTCCGCTTATGAGAGATAGGGGGTATGAAGGAATTGGGTAGATTTATGAAAACACTCATAATTTCAATTGATTTAATAAGACCATAACAGGTTACCACTAAGTTGTATCTGATTCTTTGGTTGAAAGATTTTTGACTGCTCTGCCTCACACATCCGGAAGATGCAAACGTTATTGAAATCTGAAAGATATGAGGAAGTTGTGAGAGACAAAATATTGGTAGTTGTTTGATTCAATGAAAATAATAGGAAACAAATTAAATTTATTTCGTTTATTTGTTAATTTAGGATTTTTGTGTAAAATAAGTAAAGTGACGATTTGTGAAATTTGCGAATGCGCTCGAGTTGAAAATTGGTGGGATATTTTGAAAATGATAACGGAGCAAAAGGAAAGAAAAGGGACTCCCAGGTCAGCCGTCGTATAGTGCAGACGCGCTGCTTAATTTGGAAATAAGTTTTTGTATTGAGGATTCTCTAGTGAGACGTGGGAGAGAAAAGACGTAACGTTATGATTTAAAGTTAGTTTTGAGAACATTTAGTTAAAATTTTTCAAGTCAGTCTTCAGCAACGGAAGACGGAATTATAATTTTGAAGAGAGAAATAATTGGAGGTGTTAATATTTGGTTATGATCAATATTACGTTTTATGAGGACGTTGGTGAAAATTTTTGGGACCACTGAAATAATTTGATGGTTATGTTTCCATGGTTATTTTTAATTGAAGTATTGGAGAAAAGCATTCGAATTACTTACCGGTTAATGATTGTACGATCCGAAGAAGGATATTTATTCACTTGTCGTTCCTACCTGTTTTGTTTGATTCGAGATCAGAAGCTGCTTGGTCAACGATAACATTCACGCTACAACGCTCGACATACAACAACGGCCGCATCGGAGAACTACGGAAGAACGGTATACTTCGGTAAGAGTTTTTTTTGTGACGCACTTTCTATTCGATAAATAGACAAATCGGTTTCGTTATAAAATTCGGCCGCGCATAAACTTTGGGGGATCTTATTTCAAATATTTACTTTGTAAAATTTAATTTGTTTACCTTTAAGAAAACCAATATTTTGTCTTTAAAATTTTTATTATGTTAAATAAATTCCATTGTTTTTCGTTTTAATAGCGTATGCGTTTAATTTCATTTAATAGCAGTAGTAGATCGAAGAAGAAACAGATGCAATTTTCCATTTATTTAAGTTGTCTTGATAAGAAAGATCACGAATCAAGGTGACGTATATGAGTGTTTCGATTGATATAGATGAACCCAAGTTTCGACCCAAAAAATTATCGAGTCTCATGCATAGCTGGTCGGAGCATAATTAATTTAAGTGCCATTAAAGTACTCCCGCTATATAAATCAAATTTGAACATTTACAGTAGCAACACATGGCAGTATATAATAGCACCTTCTTAGATTTTTACAGCATTTTTATACTATTAAAAACGTACCATTAATAAACATTTTATATATCTATTAATACCAATACCATTAATTTGTCTCATGAAATTGATCCACAAGAAATTACTCGAGAACCGTTCGAAATATTTACGTAGGGTAAAGTGCAAGTTGTAAAGCATCGAGGGGGATAAATAGAGTACTCACCTAGGACCCACCATCACAGCTCCATCCACCCTAACTTCAATAATTTCAAATGCAACCCTAATTTTTTGGCCTATTCAAAAGAGAATATCATTTCAAATTTTTTCTGTTGAGAAACTTTTGAGATATTGACAGTTTAGTTTGATTAGTCATCGAAAATTAAAATTAAAATCAGTAAAAATTATTATTTGAAATGATATTTTCTTTTGGAAAACGCCAAAACACTATTGAATAGCATTTTAAATTTTTGAAGCGAGGATGGGTCTGAGACGAATACTTCTAATGTCACTATTTGTCTTGCAACTTACAATTTACCAAGTGTTTAGCCTAATCAAACACCATTCATTCAAGTTGTGAACGCAGGCAGTTTAGCAAAAATGGACCACCATCGTCTAATCGTATGACTGCAGTTTCGTTGTTACGATTCAACTCGTCGGACACGTATTGACTAAGAGATTGATAAACTGCCTGCGTTCACAACTTGAATGAATGTAGTTATTCGTGTTTGATTTTGCTAAACACTTCGTTTGTTTTTCCAACAGTCATGTATTCAGCTAAAAGCTGTCTCAATTCAGCCAGAACGTTTCTGAATTTCTGAATATAATACTTTATGTAAGTATTAAATTTAGTTTTTACTATCACTGGTTGTTGAAATTTAATCTTTGTTAAAATTTGTTTTGCAAGTTCAACATAGAAATTTGTTACAATTTACTCCCCACTATACTCCAACCGGTATTCGAAATATTTAGGATAGATCGTTTTGCAAAAAACCACTAGAAAAAAATTTTACACCAAAATTTAAAAACATTTACACGATATTTGCAAAAAAAATTGCAAGAAACCCTAAAATGTGTAAGACATTGAAATTAATTTTTATTTTATATATAAATTAATAAAAAAAAATATTTTTCATTTTTTATCATGCATTATTTTTGGGGTAAGGTAAACTGCACCCCAAAACCACCTGTTAATGGTAAACTGCACCCCGGGTAAACTGCACCAAATTTTGAAAACTGGTAAACTGCACCCCGAACATTTTCCAGGTAAAAATAAAAATGGTAAACTGCACCCCAAACAAAAATTATTAAATTTTTTTATTAAAAAACAAATCTCCGCGTAAAGTTAAATCTGCCACAAAGAGAGGTGGATCTGCCACAAAGAGGTGGATCTGCCGCGAAGAGGTGGATCTGCCGTTAGGTTAGTGTTAGTTTTTGATATTTCTTTAGAAAACAAATTAAAAACAAATAAATCTTCACGTAAAGTTAAATCTTCCGCAAAGAGGTGGATCTTCCACGAAGAGGTGGATCTGCCGTTAGGTTAGTGTTAGTTTTTGATATTTCTTTAGAAAACCAATTAAAAACAAATAAATCTTCACGTAAAGTTAAATCTTCATGTAAAGTTAAATCTTCCGCGAAGAGGTGGATCTGCCGTTAGGTTAGTGTTAGTTTTTGATATTTCTTTAGAAAACCAATTAAAAACAAATAAATCTTCACGTAAAGTTAAATCTTCACGTAAAGTTACATCTTCCGCAAAGAGGTGGATCTGCCGCTAGGTTAGTGTTAGTTTGTGATATTTCTTTAGAAAACCAATTAAAAACAATTTAATCTTCACGTAAAGTTAAATCTTCCGCAAAGAGGTGGATCTTCCGCGAAGAGGAGGATCTGCCGTTAGGTTAGTGTTAGTTTTTGATATTTCTTTAGAAAACTAATTAAAAAAACAACTCCGCGTAAAGTTAAATCTGCCACAAAGAGATGTGGATCTGCCGCAAAGAGGTGGATTAACCGCTCCCTCGAACTCGTTACTATTTCGGGTCCCCACTATTTCATGATTATAAAAATAAATATTTTTATTTTATTTTTACCTGGAAAATGTTCGGGGTGCAGTTTACCAGTTTGCAAAATTTGGTGCAGTTTACCCGGGGTGCAATTTACTACTTTTTTTTTCGGCTACGTGCAGTCGGGGGTGCAATTTACCGTCACCCTTATTTTTATCGGCTATTGTTGCTTTCACCCGATTAATTATTACTTTACCTACTGTAAAATCCCCTGGCTAGCTTTTCTACGGTAACAATGGAACATCTTAACTCAGGTGCAGGCAGTAGATTTGTACTAACTTCCAAGACACAAGAAAACACAAGAAAGTGAATAAAAATATTTAATTTATTATAATAACAACTTTCCAGGACCTAAAAGTCCTGGATCGATACACCAAAAAACCCAAAATTTACAAATGAACCTAATACTACCTTATACACAAACAAAACATATATTAACAAAATTATACCTTAAAAACTATCAGCTTACCCTAATTTACTTAACACACAACACCTAATTGCCCTTATCACTAACAAACAACACCTAATTGCACTTATCACGGCCAAATCGAAACAGATGCTGCAGATGGACCTGTCTTGGAAATGACCTCCTTTCGTCGCACTTTAATGCTTGGTGAGTCCCCAATTATGAATGTACTTTATGTAAAATGTACGAACTTAACCATTCTATCGTTGATTACTTGGATCCTTTTAATTCAAATATAGGTTGTTTTATTGAGTTGAACTCTCGAAGGTTTTCGAACTTGTATTTAACTTAAATACGAAATTTCCCAAAATAATCGATATTTTTCTTTAATTGATTATTGATCACACCAAATTTGCCTTGTAATTTTCTTAACTCAATTTAAAACTTAACCAAAAATTCCCTAATTTACCGGACCTAATGAGTACAGTGACATGAATATTTTCATGTTCGCGTGATCTTGGTTTGACCTGCACTACTGATCTTTTTGTTTCGTACCCTTACATATAGCTTTTTAATTTAGGGGACAAACACATTCGCCTCTCTATACGACAAAGAAATCACTTCCTATTAGACAACCATATGTTTAAATTCTACAAAAATTACCGAAGTTTCTTTGATTTTCTCCGACTACCATAAATTTTGGGTTTTTAGGCGCTGTAGACCGTATTTTTATTTTAGAAATATATGGAGCATTACATCGTAATACGCCCTTCCACAAGGCCGTTTTTTTGTTTCACCGCACATGTGTTGGTCAAGTGGCTACGTTTTAACCTAAGCTAATCCCAAAATGCCATTTAAACTTGAAACTTAATATTTTTACATTGACTAACATTTAAGTAAATTTTGTGAATAACGATATTTTTAACTTGAAAACACATGCGTGACGAATCTGGACAAAATTAATATCTTTTAAACAAATACGATGCACACCCTGATTTTACATTTTTAATTTTTAGACTTAAAAAACCGTGAAGACCACAGTCGTAACACTATGATGCTCGTTTTCTACTTAAATGTTAAAAAATAAAATCTATTTTAATTGTAATTTTAATAGGGAAGATGCATAAATTTTTTTTATAGCGTAGTTGGATCAAAAATAACTAAATATACTAATTAATGCTATTTAATTTATTTATTTTCGTTTTGATAATAATTTAAAAAATATTTAAAAATCCGTCAATTTGAATTGAACGAAACGACCGCGCAATTTGCCACAGAACGTGTGACGTCACAGTTTAATTTTACATTCATTTATATTATTTTTCTGTGGTTTTGTGCTTTGAAAGTTGAAGTTTGTTAGTGTCAAAAGCTGTTATTTATCATAATTAAATCAATTAAAAACAAGAAAGTTAAAAAAGTACTTTACACGAGTATTGTAAACATGAAAGTGAGGTTATTGTTATTGTGCCGGTGACTTCGTTGCGTTTAAGGTCACATGTTTTATTTTAAATTATTATTGAATTTTAAAATGGATTATTTATAACAATATACAATAAATAGAAGTTATTTTTGCTGATTTGATATTTACTATATAGGATTAATCGGAAAATACTGTTTTAACTAAAATTTTTTTTTCATGCATGTTCCCCATTACAATGTAATTTTAAACTACAACACTAAAATTTGCGCGCTACTTGCTCGGAGAGATGATAATATGCTATTTAATTTTGTTTTAATTTTTAAAATATAATTAAATAATTTTGTTAATATGATTATTTAAATAGAAAGCATCTTATCGATAAGCTGCAACAATACGGAATTAGGGGAAACGCAGATCAGTGGATTAATTCATACCTCACGGATAGAAAGCAGAGTGATCGTAGGCAAGAAGTAACGAAGCGGTAAAATCATTAGATACTTAAAGAAAAACTTATATAGATATTCCGAGACGGTCATAGCTTTGGAAGTTAGTAAGTGCGTCTACAGCTAATGCGAAACGCTCTGATCGAATACGGGTAGGGTAAGAACTTTATTCTGGCCGTCTCTCTTCGGAAGGCAAGGCAAACCACCGAGGTAATCTCGACATGAAGTGTATTAACTTCCCGTGATTCGGAGCCCACGTTAAACAAGTAGGTCCTTTATGTATGTGAAAACACTTGGAACGCACATTATATACATACGAGGGGTCGTTTTTATATTCCCGGACTAGGCATGAAAACAAAAGACTAGAGCAACAACAAAATTTTATTTTTCAATATAGTTCCCCTGCTTTTGAATACAGGTATAACACCGTTTCAATAACATCTTTAATCCAGTATAAAAATATTCATTTGGTTTTTCCGCAAAATGGCCCTCAACAGCTGCTATAAGTTCGTCATTGTCCCTAAATTTTGTCCCCCTTAGTATTTTTTTGAGATTCGGGAACAAAAAATAGTCACTGGGTGCTAGATCTGGACTATAAGGCGCATGTTCAATTTCTTCGAAGCCAGAATCAGCTACAGGAGCTTTTGAAAGTCGGGACTTGTGCACTTGTGCATTGTCGTGGAGCAACAAGACACCTTGCGTCTTTAATAGCACTTTAATAGCATCTCTAAGGCGATGCATCAGGTTTGCATAATACTCTCCCGTTACCGTACTACCCTTATTCATATAATCAATCAGCAAAATTCCCTGAGAGTCCCAAAAAATTGTTGCCATTATTTTTCCTGCAGAAGGGGTGACTTTAAACTTCATGGGATGGCTGGAACCCTTAACATGCCACTGCATCGACTCTTGTTTCGATTTAGGATCATAATGATGAACCCAGGTTTCATCTCCAGTGACAAATCGATTGATAATTAAATCTGGCTCATCTCCACAGCGCGCCAAGAATTGTTCACAGGTTTCGATTTTATTCATTTCGATACATATACAACGCGCGACGACACAAACTGACAGATAATAAAATTAATAATGATGCAATTGTTTTGTAAATTGCCACACAGGTTACCAAGGCATATGTGATTAAAAAATAGCATAATGAAAAATTGCATCAAAATTCAAAATAGCCCAGTCCGGGAATATAAAAACGACCCCTCGTAGAAGGAGATTGGGTCACGACGTTCGGAAACGAACAATACGATTTAGTAGTAGTGGTAGTATCCCGCAAGAGAAAATTATAGGTCCGTTGTAGCTTGTTATTTATTTAAATTATCTGTATTTGGTAGTTGATAATGTAAATGCTTCCATTGCGAGCTTTGCAGATGACATAAACTTCTTGCTTGAAGGTTTGTCCACTCAGGGGCTTATCGATGATTGCAATGATTTCATTTGCAGAGCAAGCGATTGGTTTGACAGTAGTAAATTAATAATTAGTGAACAGAAAACTAATCTGACAGCTTTTTACACAATTCGATTTACAAAAGACAAAGTCAAAAGGTATTTACATTTATAAATTTAAGTAAAATATGCCATGGGATAAGAATAATCAGTAAATAAATAGATCTTCTCTTTTAGGCAGCACGGCGGGTCAAAATTTGTTTTCCACAACCTATTCTAGCAATTGCATAGTTATGTAATTAGTATCCATTGCCAAATTTTTTTGGGGTTAGTTTCTCTAATACATATAAGGTGGCAGTTATTTGCATTATGTTTGTCATGAACCATGGTCATGAACTGGGTTTGTGAAGTAGATTTGACAGCTTTTGAAGTTGACTAACTAAATGGTATAACGTCCAAGCGTCTGTCCTACCAGAAGGTTCTTCAAGAAGGATTGTTGGACATGTGTAAAGTATTATAAATCTGTTATTCCATTAGTACAAAAGGTTGTATAGCTGTTTTCTTTAATCAAGATCCCTACTGGTGTAACACAGAAGACAAATTTGTCGAAAAACGAATAATATCGACCTGAAAATGTCAGTCGAATGTTTTGCGATGCTTAAATTTACGTTTTATTCTTAAATAATATTAATACTGTTTCATAATAATAATCAGTCTTCTTTAAAACTATTTGAGAGCGTTTATTATTTTGAGGCAATAAACATATTAAAATAGCCAAATTTTATATATTTTGTCCTTGCGTAGTATAAGGTTTATATAAACACATTTTCTGTAACATCATGCACTATAGGTCAAATAATCAATTAGTATTATTGAATAAGGTATAAAATAACTATTCGAGCATGAACTTTGCTCATTTAAATTTGTTATTCAAGTTATTAAGTTGAGATTTGCACATTATGTAGACAAGCAATTATTTTCAAGCATTCCAATGCATATTATTATAACAATTAAACTAAACATCGTATAAACATATAAAACTTATAAATATAAACAACAAATTATAAAATTTTTATTTGGTATAGGTCTTTTAATATTTTAATAATATTATCCATTATCATTGTCAATTACGTTTAATCCAAAAGTGTTTAATTAGTTAATTAATAGTTTATTTATTTTTCTAGCCTTGAAAATGGGCCAAATTTAAATGACCCAAAACGTTGGATAATATTATTAAAATATTAAAAGACCTATCTAAATATATAAAAGAGAAGATCTGCGTGCTTGCGTGTTTGCGTGTTCGCTATACGTTCCTAGACCCGTGGACCGATCTCGACCAAATTTTGCACAGTTATTTTGTAGCTCCAGGCGCAACTATTTTTGCATAATGGAGAAGAAATTCGAGCGGGGAGCAAAGTTATTCGCTTTTTTCGAAAATCAAATCACAAGTTTGACAAAAAATTTAATTTGTCAAATAATTAATTTGACGTACAGTCAGTGGCGGGGAAAAAAGTTATTCGCTTTTTTCGAAAATCAAATCACAAGTTTGACAAAAAATTTAATTTGTCAAATATATAAAAAACTACTAACAAAAAACCACTAACAAATTAATCTGAAAATACTGTCAACAGATGGCGGGGATGGCGGCTTTAATTCGAAAAATGCAAACCACTAACAAAAAACCACTAACAAATTAATCTGAATGCCGCGAATAAGACCGGAGCACTTTATATAGGTCGCAGAACTCGCCGGAATTGTGCAAGAAGACGCAGATCCACTTCTTCGTGGAAGATCTACCTCTTTGCGGAAGATTTAACTTTACATGAAGATGTAACTTTACGTGAAGATTATGTATGTATGTATGTATGTATGTATGACAGATGACGGATGACAGATGACGGATGACAGATGGCGGATGACAGATGACGGATGACAGATGACGGATGACGGATGACAGATGACAGATTAAAGATGAAAGATGACAGATGAAGGCCGAACAACTATGGCCTTCATGGATCTATTATGGTCCGGTCTGTGAGGCCGAAGGCCGAACAACTATGGCCTTCACGGATCTATTATGGTTCGGTCTGTGAGGCCGAAGGCCGAACAACTATGGCCATCACGGATCTATTATGGTCCGGTCTGTGAGGCCGAAGGCCGAACAACTTTGACCTTCACGGATCTATTATGATCCGGTCTGTGAGGCCGAAGGCCGAACAACTATGGCCTTCACGGATCTATTATGGTCCGGTCTGTGAGGCCGAAGGCCGAACAACTATGGCCTTCACGGATCTATTATGGTCCGGTCTGTGAGGCCGAAGGCCGAACAACTATGGCCTTCACGGATCTATTATGGTCCGGTCTGTGAGGCCGAAGGCCGAACAACTATGGCCTTCACGGATCTATTATGGTCCGGTCTGTGAGGCCGAAGGCCGAACAATTTTGACCTTCACGGATCTATTATGATCCGGTCTGTGAGGCCGAAGGCCGAACAACTATGGCCTTCACGGATCTATTATGGTCCGGTCTGTGAGGCCGAAGGCCGAACAACTATGGCCTTCACGGATCTATTATGGTCCGGTCTGTGAGGCCGAAGGCCGAACAATTTTGACCTTCACGGATCTATTATGATCCGGTCTGTGAGGCCGAAGGCCGAACAACTATGGCCTTCACGGATCTATTATGGTCCGGTCTGTGAGGCCGAAGGCCGAACAACTATGGCCTTCACGGATCTATTATGGTCCGGTCTGTGAGGCCGAAGGCCGAACAACTATGGCCTTCACGGATCTATTATGGTCCGGTCTGTGAGGCCGAAGGCCGAACAACTATGGCCTTCACGGATCTATTATGGTTCGCCCTGTGAGGCCGAAGGCCGAACAACTATGGCCTTCACCGATCTATTATGGTCTTCCCCCTGTGAGGCCGAAGGCCGAACAACTATGGCCTTCGCGGATCTATCATGGTCCTCTCTCTGTGAGGCCGAAGGCCGAACAACTATGGCCTTCGCGGATCTATTATGGTCCTCCCCCTGTGAGGCCGAAGGCCGAACAACTATGGCCTACTCGGATCTATTCTGGGTCTAGATGGCTAAGGGCGGCGGATGCCGCCCGTGCCAGCTAGTACCCAATAAAAATGTTATAAGTAATTAAACAAAAAAGGTCAATTAATCTACAAATTAATAATAAATAACAAATTTAAAACAAAGTTGAAAGACAATTGAAGTAATAAATTAATCAGTAAGATGGACGAATTTGTCCATAATCGTTACTATAGGTATCGATCCTAGCATTGAGCGGCATTGCCTCGTCGCGTCGCCTGCACAAGGTAACTCTATATCAAGAAGTTGTTTCATATTCTCAGATTTTGCTTCGGCTGAACTAGCGATTTGGCACGAAACGTCTAAGTAGCTAAGAGTCAAGGTATCCAGATCTTTCGTGTCCTATTCTTCCATAATCTCTTCCATCGTCATGCGAAATTCCAATGGATTCAAAAGTAGTTTGAAATGGAAGGGATCGTCTAACGGTTTGATTAAGACCGGCATGTCTGGATAATAGGCCTACACTTCGCAACCACCTACATATAAACCGTGATTGCCAAACCGGCGGGTCACCGTTCCGCTTAAACTGCAGCTACTAGGTTTTGTTTTTTTTTGTTTTAAAGGGCCAAGTTACAATTTTCATGCAAATAATCGTTTCTACAGCATTGTATAATACCTTACAATGCTATTTTTCAATTAGTTTTGTAGGTTTAACCAAAGAAGATAGTTTAACTTTTCATATAAATTTATGACGAAAAAGATTTCGTTTGCGCACGATTTTGTGAAGGGAAATCTGATAGACATTCTACTGGCGATGGAGCCACTAATTTACTCGTCTTAAGTTATCTGAATTGGTTGAAAATTTATGTTCAATTGGTGACGTCAAAATGCAAATCACTCCAAATTGTGTTCCGAGTTTGGAGGAATAACGAAGAATAACGTATGTAAATAAAATTTGGTTTTAATGACAAAGATGACATTTGAATTTATTCTGGTTTCCCTGATAAAATGTTGCATTTTTTCGAGTAGGATTCCCAATTTTTCCAAGAGCATGTGACTGCGTATTTAAAATTTAATACTCTTGCTATTGATTATTTACATTTTCAATGCTAAAGATGGAGTATTAAGGATAATGGACTAGGTTGGAATTTGGAATGTGATCAATTTTATTTTTTGTACATTGGTTTCGCATGACTACAGAGACGAAAACCACAAATCATAATGAAAACTCTATTGAGATGTAGGTAAATCGGTACCCGTTTGTTCGTTGTAGGGTAAGTTGAATTTACAATTTTGTTTGTATTTTCGACCAGTGGAATATCATAATACGCTGATTTATGCGTTGGTGAGTTATTTAGGTACGCTGGATTGTTTTGTTAGTGGTGGTCCATTAGAGCTCCACAAATTGTTAACTGCTTTGTTATGTTGCATTACCTCATCAAGGTCATTTTTCAGGTTTTACTTAAGTTTTTTATTATTTTTCTGCTAGGTTAAACCACCAGCTCGGTTCTCAATTTAACTTGGTATTTGTTAAGTATTTTTGTGAATGTGCCAGATATTGAATTTAAAATTGAAAAATATTCAAATTCATCTTTTTGACTTTCTTTTGGTGTGACAAGAAAACAATACTCTTTACTGTTTTACATTGTTTTATTTTCCTCATCTAGTGCGTACAAATACTAGAACTGTTTTTCCTAGTTAGCTACTAGACAACCACATGAACAAAAATGATCCTGCAAATATCCCTGCTCTCTGTTATTCGTAGAGTTTCTCACACAGTGGAAATTAAAACGGATGCATACAAAAACATCTCGAGTTTATTTGCAAAAATTTCAATGTTCGTGTAATGTGATCTACCATTTACAGGTTTTTTAGTTCCTTTGTTTAATCCACACAAGTTGTCACGTTTGTTCGTTTCTTCCTTCAATTTCACACACTTCACAGTTCGTCACTTTATTATTCACTCTTTTGCTTCTCTCGTTCTTATGTCATATTTTATTACACCTCCATGTCGTTTCATTTTCGTTCGTTACCCTTCTATTTCCCATCCACGTCGTCACTCGCGCAGATTTGAATTTAGATTCTTGCTTTGATGCTCTCGACTCTGGTAAAGCTATCGCCCTTTCCACACAGGGCCTATGAGACAAGTGTAGATTTACGAGCAACTGCTATAATACGTGTGTGCTATTGGCAAAATCTAGTTTCATTCTAAGATTGATACAAATTCAGAAGGAGAATGGCAGTTGGAAGAATTATACTCCTTTGCCACACACCAAATTACTGGTCGTATGTCTGTCGCTTTATACTATACTGAAGAGGGAAAGTGTAACGTTTATGATTGGAATATCTCAATTTTAATTTGGGCGATTGTAGACTGTGGCGATGGTTAAAGGGTCTCATATAATAATCTCATATGTAGATTGCGCCGGGTTCGGTTAGGGAACGTATGTAGACTGCCGATGGTCAATTAGTAGGTAATCTTTCATCGTTCATGAACTTCATCGTTCACTTTACATGTGATATATTATAGGGACATTATAATTTAAATTAAACTAACCTAAACTACCTGCTACGCGAAAAGATAAATCGGTCGCTCAGAGCCGGGTCGAGCTTAGGTTAGTGTTAGGAAACTTTTTTTTTATCGCAAGTTGAAAGTTAAAAATTAGAAACACCAGAAAAATCTACATCCATTTTTTATCAATGCTGTGTGAAAAGGTAAATCGGCCGCTCAGAGGTGTATCAGCCGGATCGAGCTTAGGTTTGCGTTAGGAAACGAATTTTTTTTTCGCAAGTTGAACGTTAAAAGTTAGAAGCACCAGAAAAATCTACATCCGTTTTTTATTAATGTTGCTCGAAAAAGTAAATCGGCCGGTCAGAGATGTATCAGCCGTGTCGAGCTTAGGTTAGTGTTAGGAAACGATTTTTTTTTCACAAGTTGATCGTTAAAAGTTAGAAGCACTAGAAATATCATCGATATGGTTGGTTCAACAGGTGTATCAGGTGCACCATCAGTGCAATCTGCATGTTACCCTTAATGACCATCGACGCAGTCTACATACGTCCTTTTGTTTATATCTTGCAAGCTAATAATTTTTAAAATTAATAATACTTCCTTCCGAAAGGACGGTGTCTCTTGGACGTAGGCGGAGGCCTCTTGGACTCAGTCATTAATTTTTTTTTAAATGTGTTTTTTTAAGGTGCATCAACATCTAGGTTATTAGCACCTGTTGTTTTTGTTGGTAAGGGTTTATTCGTAAGGGTTATTTTGGTAGGGTTTGTTTTCGTACGGTTTTTGATCCACAGTATGTGCATGATGCCCACCGGAGGATCGAACTAAGCAATTCCGCGAGGTGCGTTATTCGAACCCGGAATTACCGCTCTGAATTCAACCAGTATGACCACAAGCCACCGCTGTGAACTCATTAATTTTGTTTTAATTATAAATTTATTATTTATTGATTTTAGTTTTAGGGTTACCATTTTTTAATAAAGTTTCTTTTAGAATTTAATGAATTTCTTTTCTGTAGTCACTATGCCAGTGACTATCACAGTGACTCATAAAAGAGGTCGGACACCTAATGAAATTGTAATAATTTCCATGTAATTCAATTATTAAAGAAGAAAACAGCGGTCTCGACGTACCATTTGATAAAATATTCTTTAAGGTCACCGAAAACACAAAAAAAATTTAAAAAATATAATTATAAATAAAACTTATAAGGTTTTAATAAATTGACACCGCAAATAATAGTCACAAAAGAGGTCGGACACAGAATTTTATAACATTTCAATGCGCTGTTAAAATGATGGAATATTACAGTAATTTGATTTAAATGCAGTTATGCCCTTTACTGAAGTCACAATTACAATAAATATCAGTTAGTATCGTGACATTGAAATTCATATTAAGATGGAGCGCAAAAATTGTAAACATACCAGTTTTAATTAAATGCAACTCGTGATATTTCATAACGTCAAGGATAAATAATCATATCGCGAAATTGGGAAATTGTTAAATGTAGGTAAGCAAGAGTACCGTTGGTGATATCATAAAACGTTATAAAGTCGAGATAGAATTGACTTTAAAGAAAAAACTGGCCGTCCACGTAAATTAAGTTGGTGAGATGAAAGTTGTGTAATTGGAAAAGTTCAGAAAAATCCAAGAATTAGAGCGCCAAAATGACAAACTGAAGTGCTACACGAACTAGGAAAAAATGACAATTTCGAAAAAATTCGCAGGGTTTTAAGAAGAAAGGGATGTAACGGCCGCGTGGCTAGAAAAAAGCCTTTCATTAGAGAAGTGAATAGGTTCAAACGTGTTCGTAACGTTAAAGAGTTCCAAAACAAATACGTATCATGGTGGAACAATGTAATATTTGTAGAAAAAAGCAAATATAACATTTTCGGTTACAATGGTCGAATCAGCGTAAACCGAATACATAGCTTGATTTTCAAAATTTACGTGGAACTATCAAACACGGTGCTGGGAATGTTCTTGTTTGGGGGTCTATTTCAACTGAGGAGGTGGGTAATTTAGTAGTGATTGACGGAATTATGAACAAGTATAAATATTTGGAGTTCCTGCAAAACAATTTAGTGCAAAGTGCTACTCGAAGGGGCATTGAAAACAGTTTTAAATATTACCAAGACAATGATCCGAAGCATAATTCCTATTTGATGGTCCAAGAATATCTTTGGTCCTCTGTGCTCGTCACACAGTTTCAACACGCAACGAGCACAGATAGGGAAATCGGAAGACGGGGTAGGACGTCATAAACCGATGCATGAATGAATATCTTTGATATAAATGTCCTTATGACCTTAATCTCATAGAAAATCTATGTGATTAATAATTAGACCGTAGAATAAGAACTACTCCTATAACCACCAAACAGAAATTGATTGATAGACTACAAGAAGAATGGGCTGCTATTGATAATAATATTAATATATTGCATTATATTATGTGCTGTCCGACCTCTTTTGTGACTATAATTTCCGGTGTCAATTTATTAAAACCTTATAATTTTTATTTTTAATTATATTTTTTAAAACTTTTTGTGTTTTCGGTGACCTTAAAGAATATTATATCAAATCGTAAGTTTTATTCTTAAATAATTGAATTACATGGAAATGATTGCAATTTCATTAGGTGTCGACCTCTTTTATGAGTCACTGTATATAGCAAGTTATTTTCAAGATCTTTATCCACGAATTCTGTGGCGGTTCTAATACTAAAAATTTACAAGTTAGGTATACTACTACTATAAAAAAACAAACCGCAATGGTATTTACATGTGCTCTTTATTCTAGATATTTTAAACTATCTGAAAATATTTAATTGGAAATTAAAACATAAGAATTAATTTTCTATTTAAAGTAGAGCTTATGAAGTTCTATAGAGAAGGGTGTTTTTTAACATTTCAGCAAGCATTGGGGTATATGTATGTCAGATATGGTATAGGTTTATAATAGGTAACTCCTATTTTATAAAAGTTAATATTTGTGAAACACAAATTTTTTCAACATAATAATTGTTATAACTCATCAGCTGCGTCACCAAAAATTTTATTTGGTAAAGCCAAATTTGAAAATTCTGAAGTACGAATAAATTTACTAAAAACTATTCGACGACTCTTTTTCCAAGAAAACGATATAGTAAGCAGCCACGTAACTTGAAAAATATTTAAATTGAAAGGTGAATTTAAAAAACCGAGAATTCGCTCCCTTAGCTTCGTCCCACCCTTCAGGAGAGCAGAAACTCGCATAAATAATTTCTTACCCCGTGTTTTACATATGCCAATACTTGCATACTACATGGATTGCAATGGTAATCCAGGAAACTTTAAGACTTAATATCATGCCAAGTAAAGGGTAAATTTTTATAAAATTTGAAAGATATGTTTATTATAGACTGATCTATAAATATAATAGACGTTTATTTAAAAATTTTAATTTTTTTTACAACTTATGCAAATTGCATATACACGTAGTACCTACATAATGCCTATATATGGGTATGTACCTACTGTAAATCCACGATGAGCACTTGTGAGTTAATTTGGAGATATATTATATTATGTAGATTATGTTAGTTATATTTATGGTAAACTTCCACTTGATCATGACTCACAGTTTTCTTTATTGATTAAATTTTTTTATTTTAAAGACATTATTATTTTTCAAAGACGATTTCAGATTATTAGCAGAAGTTTTGAATGCCGAGATTAATTTATCATTAATATTAAATAAGGACTAAAGACATTAATATAATATAATAAAAAAGTTTGCATTAAGTGGGTAGTATCTAGTAAATTTGTAGAATAAGATAATAATTAAATAATATATAAAATATTTTTAATTCGTAATTTGAAAAAAATAAACCCAACTTGAAATTTTGAAAACATAATTAGATAATGAGCAAATGATTTTTAGTATAACAAAATAAAAATTAAAATATAATATTCTATTATTATCAGAATTGGTCGTGTCGAGGTGTAGCAGTTGCGCAAGCTTGGCCCCCACAACTTGTTTCTATATTTAAAACGATTCGCAGCTATAGAAGAACAGAATAGAAACTTGGACAGTTTTAGAAGGGCGGTGTTTTGTTGACGAATACGTGTGCATCTGCAATTTTTATATTTTAATATTTTATTTATATAAGTGTTTGTCCGTAAAGTGAAGTGAAATTCTTTTATCATGGCTGAAAATCGTAATATTCCCATCAAAATGGGTGATTTCAGTGTAATCGATAGTGAATTTGTCGGCATTAGAGAAAGATTTGATGCCGAAATGCGTAAAATGGAAGAGGAAATGAGTAAATTTCGATCAGAATTGATGAATAGAGAAGCCAATAATTTTTTCAAATCTACAACGAGGTATTTATCTTATTTTTAATTAGATTACTTTAATAATTTAATAGTTTATTTATAAGAAATCTTAAGGTGTTGTATTTACAAAACAAATTAATAGCCTGTGAATAATAAATTTATACCATACATAATACAATACGACCATGCTAAAGTACATAAATTATACGCAATATAATAATAAATTATAAATGGTATACATGGGGATTCCCTATTAAATCTTTTTTGGTGATGGGTTACACCAAACTATAATTAAATTTTAATAATATAATCAATTAAATTATACCTAACAATAATTTAATAATTGGTTAAATTAATGGGCTATTATATCAATGGGCTATTAAATATTATATTGTGAAGAAACAGTTTTGCCCATATTGTTATATTATATCGGGTTGCAATTATTCATTAATCGGTTATAATATTGTAAAGAAATTACTTTTATATTAAAAGTTTATATGCGGTATTACTGAATTTCTAAAACCTAAAACTTGGAAAATTTCGAATTTTACCAACCATCACTAATCGAATGAAATGACATCACTCTCGTCATAATGGCTTAAACAAATAAAAACTTAATTTGCAATTTTCCTAATTGGCACCGACGCGTCGCGGCGAATGTAAGTTTACGATTATAGTTGTAATATTGTAGCCTGTTACTTGCGTCACATTATGCATCTTAAAACTTGGTGCAGACGATTGATTGTTTATCGAATATGCCTTTGTTACAATTGTTTCTCTACGTCAAAATAAGTGATATATTGGAATGTTTATGACGTAGATTCCAGGTTAGAAGATTACAACTAATATGTCAAATCGGGCCATTTGAGTACAAATATGTTTATGGGCCCATAACCATTGAGGTTAAAAAATTAACTCATTCTCATTACTTAGGACCGATCTTTTCACCTCCAGTTAAATTTATCTGATGGATAGCAAAATTTTACGACTTTTTATTTGACAACAAAACGTCACATGCGGTTTTTAATATATTACTAGAATGACTTCGTTTCGTTGAAATAACGTACACAGTTATTGAATAAAGAATAGAAATTATTGTTGCTATGGATAAAAAAGATTGAAGCACCGGCCAATGTACGCTTTATTATTTACATGAACATTGTACTAATCGCCAAAACATAGCTTTCTCGGCTTTTTAAAGCGGTTTAACACATAATGTTCTATGTAAAAAATTCGTATTTTTTGCTACATTAATGGTTAAACTTTTCATTCACATAAGTGTTATTACTACTATTTAAACTAATATCATTCATACCGAAAGTATAATAAACCAGTATATTACAACCATAAAATTTTACATTGAATAGAGTTTCCATCATTGTAAGTGAGTTCATTGTGAATGGATTCGACTGTAGGTACTATCAAGTCACTCAATTAAATTTCCAATTTTATATTCGTTTTCTTTGAAAACATCTTTTACTTTCGCAAGATCAATCCAAATCATTTATTTGTATGAATAGAATAAAATAATGCATAGATATAGCACGAATAGTTCAGTTTATTACCGCAATTTTCAACTTATTTTGACCACTGCAGATGGCCGACCCAAAATATACCTTTATACCAATTTTTATGCCATCGAGGTCAGCGATTCAGGCTGCTAATAATATTTACATAATAATAAAAAATAGATATTATTTTGGGTACACAGACAGGCGTCAGTTTCAAAATTAACAATAACTTGTTAAACATGTATCGAGCCTTTCAATATACTACTTATTTTCCATTTTTAGTTCACATACACGCATAATATAATACTTTCTTTACATTATCTTGTGATACTTGAAATATTATGTGGATGACGGTTATTGAAGCAGTTGAAAACGCGAAAAACTGGTATGCCGCCTCCGCATTGTATTATATTTTTTATTTACTTTCATCTTCCATGCATTTCAAATGCCAAGTAAAATCCGACGAATCACAATATTATGTTGAGATCAAAACCAAAAATTAAATCTTCTTACAAGAATTCATTCTGCTAACTGAAACCCTCTTGTGATAGGAAAAACTTGGCATGGCGTCCTGTTAACTCTACTAATAGTATTACGTCAGTTACGTCCTGTTCGTGCGTGATGTACATAAAGGTTATTTACCTTTAATTCATTTTTTTATTAAAATGCTATGCTAACTTCCATGCATGTCTATATTGACATTGCACATGCAGTGTCTGCCGTCCTGGTTACGACAGCTACCTAAAATTCCCACTAATTTAATTTGTTTCTAATAATAGAATAGACTTTCCAAAAATAATGAACTTAAAACATTAATGGTCTCCTTTCTTAAATATTAAAATATTTTATTAAATTATAGTGCAGGATTGACGGCATTTCAAATTGTTTCTAGTTTTAACACATTAATTATTATTATCTGATACAAAGCATTTGCCAAACTCCAAATTTGCAATAACGTAAATGAATTATCTATGACTCACCTTGGTGTCAAATAAAAATTATATTTATTATTATAAGTATTAAAGTAAAATTTATTAACGAGTGTGTTATAATGGTTCAAAGGTCACTTACATATTTTTTAATTTAAATAAAACATTACTTATAACATTATTATTTTTTATATTCCTAGGATAACCTTGTTATCCCATTCAATAAAAAAAGTATGATAATGACACATTTTCAGAACAATATGCTTGTTTTTTATGACACACCATAACTTTTTAATTAAATTTAATGTACCTACGGTTCTTGTCTATAATATCAGTATCACGAAACATTTTTATCAACATTTTATATGTTTTATGATAGATACACTCCAAAAAATAAGTTCTTAATTGCTAGTAAACTTTATTAACCATAATGGTCCACTCAGTTCGCCAACTGTCAGTCGCTTGATTTTTAACAACAGAATTTATTCCGAGCAGCAAAGTCTATTTTTATAGTATTTAATAACAACCAACTTATTTTAAGCAGTATATCTTGTTTATCACAAGTGAACGGTTAGTTATACCTTTACTTGCATAGCATTAGATACGCCAACCTTATGGGAACAACTTTTTTGTTCTTTTTCTGTCTCATATTGACGTTAAGGAATTGTTATCAGCCTATCCATTACTCCTTAGTCAATAAGTAAATTTATTTCATTTTGAAAATTACACTAATCTCAATACAATAATTGCGAACAATAAAATATCGATCAAGATTTTATCAATCCTCGTAGTTTAAAAGTACATAATAATATACTATAAAGAAAGTCGGCAAGAGACAATAATTTAGTATTTGAGATAAATAATGGAATCATTAATTTATTTGATTAAGATAGTCACAACAACTTTTTTATAATCTAATTGCAATTTTTATTTTTAGTTCGTTAACTATTTATTGCTTAACATTTAAAATCTTAAAATAATAAAAATCTCGCACCATCATTTTATCGTATATTATATAATTATTATCGTATTATAAGAAGTTAGTAACCAATTTTTGAAAACATGGTACCTACTCGTATGATCAAAAAGCTAAAAATTTTTACAGATAATAATAATGATGTTTTACAAACATTTCATTTCCAATTATGTAATAAATGAGTCACCTTTAAATTAAACTTTAGTGTAATATTTATTTGTCTTCTTTATTTGCAATTGTTAATTAGTGAGCATTATAAATTGTTGTTACACGAAGGTCGACAGTTGTAATAAAGTTACTCAAGTTACTAAAATTTATTTACAGTTCGGTGGGTTTTAATTGGCCCTTCAATACGCAGAAGGGAAAACGAGAAACAAAGTAGAATACGATTGAGAGACGTAAGAGTATCTTGCCCTTTTTGTGGTACCTGCCCATTGACTATAACTCGACTGTTCTTTCACCAAATTAAAATATTTAAATGTGTACTAGAAAGTGAACGTGCACATTTAACCTATAGCACTTTTTTTATTTGGCCCTAGAGCACCATACTTTATTATTTAGAATCCTAAGTTTATTAGTTTCATTTATTCATAACTCCGAAAAGATCTACTTTAGAATCTACATTAATTTATACAGGGTGTTGAAAAGCGTACGTTGTTTAATCGAAAAGCTGATATTTGTCATCTAAATTCTAAAGCAATCAATTTTCTAGCAACATGTCAAATTTCAAAATAATAATTCGTTTAGCTAAATTCACACATTTTTCATTTAAAATGTGGCTTGTAAACTTCACGATAAATATAAGTTTTTTGAAACTGCTACTCAACAACATCGTATCCGTATGTTGCATCACTAGGGCAAAGAAAATGAGATGAGTCGAGTATCAGGTTATTTAAATATTGCTCGAGCTGTTTAGAGCGAGAGCAATATCTATAGGATATCGCGCGAGCGATATCCAGTTTAACCTGTACAAGGCGAAATCTGCAGTATTTTCTTTGCATGAGTTGATGTATTTATGGTAATTCCCCGAAGAAACAATTGACCATATCACATCAACGACCATAATATGACCCTAAGTGGAATTACCCTTTTTGAACTTAAATAGCTTTGTTGTCTATTCAACACTGATGAGTAGCAATATTTTGAGAGATGGCCCTAAGTAAACCTTGGACGAGACATAAATGTGTAAATGGTATTTCCCGCTATCATACGAACAGTTCATTTACTATCTACCTATCTTGTGCGATAATTTTTTTAAATTTAATTTGCAATAATTAGTTTTAAGCCAAATAATGATAATATACTTAATTGCGAAGTATATTTTTAAATATTAAATAGATAAAATAATGATAACGATAAATTCAAATATATTTTTTTAATCTCGTTAATTATAATAAAATTATTATTAATTTATAAAAAGATATAATAATACGTGCAATATCTATCTATTGTATCACAGATTTGGAAAAGGAAACTTTTTCTTAAAGATAGTTCAGGGATCAAAGTGCCCTTCTCACACTCAGAAAACAAATTATTATAAGCAAATCAATACACATATTAATAAACAGTTGAAGAGATTTCAAGTGGCACTTATCATTTAAGTGACAGGTTTATCAAATCACAAAATAAAATAAATTGCTACTTTCTGACAAAATTTGATTAGATTTTAGATTCTTCTAGATTCAAAAACGAAAATAAGAAAAGGGGGGGGGTAAAAATCCTTATCTACAAAAATCTTGACTAATAATAATCTGCGGTTTTGACTTAGTCACTATCTGGTGGGAAATAGTAGATGAATAAAAAGTATTGAATTGATTGGTTTTCCATCCTCAAGGATTCTCTGAAAATTATAAAAAAAACATATTTAATAATATCTGTCGGTTGGTGTGCCGAATTTGAATCTGTGAAAACATGTCGACACTTCGTAGGCCAATAGGCGTAACCCTCATTTCACATTTTTTTCAGGAGGCAGGAAAAAAAGGTTGGTCACGTCATTTGGAACCCAGATATATGCATAACTCAATTTTCAAAATTTTGAGGATTACGCCTATTGACCTATGAAGTGTCGATATCGTAAGGGGTGACTGACAGCGTCAAAAGACTCCATTTCATTCATATCTTCTTATTTACTAGAAAGAAATAGAGATACGGAATTTTTTCAGTGTTTGGCTTGCCCTGCGCAAGTCAAACATTTGACTGTATTTTAAAATGCGATTTTGTGAAATAATTATAGAACCCAATTGACTCGTCATTCTTAAAACATCAATTTTATACTACCTATAGATTGCCCTAGTTTTATATAATTTTTAATTTTTGGCGAGTTACAAAAAATAAATCAAAAGATAAAACTTCGTAAATAAACTTTAAATTGATGTGCGCCTGCTATTCCATATTTATGAGCAATGTGCAATGTTCATCGAATCACGTCATTCGCGTATTTAAAAGAACCAAATTTTATATGTATTGCCCTTTTTTGAATGATCGGAATTGTATGTATGTAGGTAAAAAATATTGGATATAGCATACGCAAAATTTTATAATAATGTAGTAGGTTACCCTATAATAATGTACATTATTTCAAGAGTATTAAAACTTTATATTTATGAAGTCATTCACTAAAAATAGACAACACTTTCGCTGCGCTACTACAAATACAGGGAACAATTAGATGCCTGTCTATAATGGATTGCATATGATAGGGAGTGGCGTCAGGTTTTGGAACTCGCGTCTTGTTGGTTTTATTGTAAATGTTTATCCATTATCTATCTAAAATTAGAAAGGTATTTAAATGTTGATTTAATTATGAAATTAACTCTCGCCGCCCATTTAATACTGACTCGAGTTTATATTTGTAACTTGGGCATACCTTATATGAATAAAACTCGAGTGCCATTGATGGCCTGCCTAGACATTACGAAATTTAAATCACTCACTCATTCTAGAAAGTTGGCACTACACCGGAATGCAACTGGCGACATTTATAAATACAACACCCTATGATGTTAGCACTTACCAAAAAGAGTTTAAGCTTCACGTTATTTACAATAAAAATTATTTAATTAATTAATTACATAATATTTTAAGGTTTTTAAACTAATATTTTTAAAATAATTCAAAGCAGGTGTAATTTGAATCGCTTTCACCTTGTCAATATAAAATTTTATTTTATACATTAATATAATTATTGCAATACTGTTGGACATTGGAATGAGTTTGTTGTTAAAACTTAATGTACCCACATTTTTGTAGAAATGACAATTTCGTTAAGTTTTTTTTTTATAACAAATAACTAACAATTACTTTTAACTTTGCATGTCTTACGAGTATGAAAAAGTTTCTGGAGGAAATTCGTCTAAATCCAGCAGGTTTGTATAAACGAACTCTGACGTTCATAATTTCACTTCAACTGCACTTTCCAATTTTTCATGAAAAACGTTTTTATAACACGTATTTTCAAAAAAATAATACATTTCAAGTTCGTTATCCATATTTGGAATGTTAATATTGTAAGCCTTAAGACACCTTAATTGGTCTTGTAACGCCTACGATATTTAATTCATTTAAATTCAAGTGGAATGTTACGTATTATTGATTGTGAAGTTGCGTAATTATGCTATAAAATAAATTCTAAATAACTTACTAACAACTGTACATTTTTGCCCTGCTAGAAGAAATTAGATTTAATGTAAAACCTACCTCACTTTGGCATTTTTAAGTGGTACAATAAAAATATATGAACCTTGACTAACCTGCATCCACAGAAAACGAATCTAATGAAGCAGGTGTATGTGGGTAGTAGCATGAATAATCTAGTATTCTAGCAATTATTATCAATTGAGTGTAACTTGAGGGCTAAAAATGATGGTGGTTAGCTTATTATTAAAAAAATTGATTCGTAACAAATTCCAAAACACGTGAACACACTGCTCATACTTGTTTAATGCAAAATTTGTTATCGAATCCACTTTCTTTTAGTGCACAAGAAAAATATATAAATGTGCACCTGTTACTAAAAAATGTACTATTTCTTATAATAATTGTGTACCTATGTACAGGGGCGGACTGTCCATAAAAATTTTTTGGTAGAAAAATTTGTTACCGATCCAACCCATAAATAATATAAAAAGAATGTCTTGTTTTCTACTTACGTTTAGAAAATTATTCCAAAAAACGGTCCAATGTGGAATCTTCCACATGGCTAGTCCGCCCCTGCCTATGCACATACATAATATTATTAAATCACGTAAAATTATTCATGTGACTAACACATTAATGTTAATTTTATTAGATGCTAATGAATTTTTTTGGTTAAATTGCAGCAGCACAACTACACAATCGGCACATAATACAGGCAGTGATTTGACTTCCAGACCAGGTGAAGTCAGAACATGGTTGGACGATTTGAATTCACCACTCATTCAAGGAGATGGAGAGTCAAAATGTCTTAAATTGAGATTCGATGTTAATCAGTATGCTCCAGAAGAAATCGTCGTCAAAACTGTTGATAATAAATTATTGGTGAGTCATAATACCTGGTCATTTTTTGCGAATCATTAACATTGAAAACGTAGATGTTTTCTATAGCCAATTTTATTCATCATTACTAAAATGATTAATCGCGTTATTATTGCAGGTGCATGCCAAACATGAGGAAAAAACTGATACCAAGTCAGTATACAGAGAATACAATCGTGAATTTTTGTTGCCTAAAGGCACAAATCCAGAAAGTATTAAGAGTTCTTTAAGTAAAGATGGCGTTTTGACTGTTGAAGCTCCTTTACCTGCACTTGCACTTGGTGAAAAATTAATTCCAATTCAACATTAGAAAACTGAAAAAACATCTTTTACCAGCAGCTTAAGTCACACATGTATGCTATGGCAATGTAATTTGTTTCATTCTTCTTATTATTATTATCATCATTGTTACTATTACTTTTAGCTAGCTGATATTATTAAATTTTATGTGTATAATTTATTTATCACAGACATATTTTGAAGTGCAATTCATGATACTAAATTTATCTAAGTAGGTACTATTTTAGATTTGGCTTATATACATCACCGTAGTTGTAAGCAAAAAACAACGTTTTTGTAATTTATTTATAAACAATAAAGAATATTCTGTATTTGCTGTAATATTTTGAAACAAGAATTAAATAATATATATTTATGGACTATTTACAAGCCTTTAATTTAGTACAAGTGTGCCAAAAAGAAATTGCATCTCAGGAATCTGAACAATTAATAAATCAAAGCTGCATTAGTTAACATTCTTGAATAACTTCATCATAGTATTCGAGGTTGTATATTATAAGAAATATTTATAATTTGAGCAGTCAAATACCTTAATTAAATGATTCTACTTTAAGTTGCAATCAAATGAGCAGTCAGTTCAATGTGATTTTTGCAACTTTTGAATTTGCAGCATTATGTGAAAATTCAATGTCGATAAGTACCTATGTATAAGTAGATAATAACAAAATTTTAAAATAGTTTCATCATCAGAACATTTCTGGTAACATTGGTCTGAATAGTGACTAACAACGTCAAGGTCGCCATTTTTAAAAAGTGAAGTAACTATTTCTTTCATTTAAATATTAATTTGTCTCGACAGACTATTTTTTCTTTGATCAATGAATCTGAATCCGTCCTGACCGTTGACGAGTATTTCGCACCCCTCGCGCCAAACCTTACGGTTCTCCCAGTCGCCCTCTGCGAGTCCTCGGGAGTTCATTGCTTTTTGGATATCCTTTTGCCAGGTTAATTTTAGACTTCTTCTTTTTGCTGCAGGTACCCATTCCCATATTTTTTTTGGCCATATGTAGTCTTCCATTCTTTGTAGGTGGCCGTACCACATAAGTCGTTTCCTATCTGTGGCAGTGGCGGCTCGTGGGGTTGTACAGTAGGGTGCCATAATTTTTTCTTTCGATGAGTTCATAAATTTAAGTCCAACCGAAAAAAAATTTCTGAATCCAAAGGAACTCTGTATAATAGTGTATACATTATTTTATGCATTTCGTGGACTTCATTGGCAATTTATAATTAATTCATGCTATAATTCCAGCTCAAAATAAATATCAGTTTGACATTTTTTAATAATCAAGTGACATACGGTCGTCATGAAAACAACCTATTTATTTTTATGCAATTCCGGGATTCAAACTGCTTTTTAAGTCCGTTTTGTCAAAGATTAAGGCTGCCTGCAGACTGATCAAGCAAAAACGTTGTGCGACAAAACGTTTTTGTTTGATCCAATCAAATTTGATTTTGTTTGATTTGAACTTCATTTTGTTTGATTTGAACCAATCACAAAAAACGTTTTGTCGTACAACGTTTTTGCTTGATCAGTCTGTAGGAAGCCTTAAGTTTAACTTTTAATCTCAAGGACTTTAAAGTGAATTTAAATCCCTAGGGACTTAAGTAAAAATACGAAAATAAATGCATTAATAATCAATGCGTCAAGAAACATCAAACTGATATTTATTTTGAGAGGGCTATGTTGAAATTAAAGCATTAAATAAATATGAATTGCAGTTTAAGTTCCGGAAATGCATAAAATAATAATGTATATTTATTTTATATATTTCATATTTCACGCGCTTGTGATTGCAAAAATTTATTATATATAATATTTATAATATGTAAGTTTAAAATTAGGAAGTTTAAAAAAAATTGGTACGTTATGGGAATCGCAACTTACGAATTACGGTGCGTACACTTTACAATTAGCCTACTTATAAGAACCGGGAAGAGTTATGTAGTTAAACCAGGGATGAGCAACCTTTTTTACAACGGGCCAGCTACAAATTTAAAAATGTTGTGCGGGCCGCAAGTAAGAAACTTATGATCATATAGGGTGTTTTTTTAGAGCGTCTACACACGATCCAATCTGGTCGGGCCGACAAGCTGTCCTACACGTGAGTTGAACAAGGACACAATAGCCGCATCCTTATTCAACTCATGTGTAGGACAGCCGGTCGGCCCGACCAGATTGGATCGTGTGTAGACCCTATTAGATGCATGAGAACTTCAAATTGAATTGAAACATTAAAAATTGATGGAATGTCTTTTTAATTATTTTTTTATGAAAGTAAATTTAATGCCATTTATGATTTGAAAAAGATTTCCGGCATGTGACCACCTCGACTAATCGTTACGAAGCGCATCCGATGAGTCCAATTTTTGACCACTTTTTCCGATATTTCTGACTTTATTTCATAAATGGCTTGCTGAATATTAACCTCCAATGCTTCCAGAGTTGTTGGTTTGTTAGCATAAACCATGGATTTAATATACCCCCAAAGAAAATAATCTGGAGGCGTCAAATCACACGATCTTGGAGGTCAATTTATTGATAGGACCATTTCTTGAAATAATGTTGTCACCAAATTGTCCTTTCAATAAATCGATGGCTTCGGTGGCTGTGTGGCATGTAGCACCATCCTGTTGGAACCATAAGTTGTCAATGTTTAACTCTTGGATTTTTGGAAGACAAAAATGTATTGAGCATGTGGATATCTCACACCATTCACCGTAACGGTAGCTCCTTCCTCATTTCGAAAGAAATATGGGCTGATGATGCTGTTAGCGTGTATTCCACACCAAACAGTCAATTTTAATGGATGCAATGGAGTCTCAAGAGAATGTTCCGGATTGGTATCAGTCCATATATGGCAGTTTTGCTTGTTCACATACCCATGCAACCAGAAATGTGCCTCGTCACTGAACAAAATTTGGCAGTAAAATAATAGATCCGCTTCCAATTAGTTGTGAGCCCAATCTGCGAACGCACGACGCAATCGATGATCATTAAGCTTCAATTCTTAAACCAACTGGACCTTGTAAGGATGTAAACCAAGATGTTGATGTAAAATTTTCCATGTAGTCGACGGACAAAACCCAAGTTGTTGAGCACGATGGCGAATTGAAATGTTTGGGTTATCTTACACACTTTCACTCACAGAAGCGATAGGTTCTTCGGTACGCACATTTCTTTGTCTTGTTGGTGGTCTTACATCATGCAATGAAGAAGTCGTACGAAATTTATCCATCACGCGCAATAACCTGTTCAGAAGGTCGATTATGTCGACCATAAAATGGGCGAAGAGCTCTATAAGTTTCGCGAACGGAACTCAGACTTTGGAAATAAATTTCCACAATTTGGTAGCGTTGTTCAAGTGTTAATTTATTCATGATTAAATGGCAAACCTTTCTGAACACAAACGTCAAAGAATTGTCACTTTGACAAACTTCATTCAAAAGTTATCCCTATTGAAAGATCCCATGCAGCTACAAAAACACCCTATACAAACACTGACTGAGGAACTCAAATTATCTCTTTATTAACAAAATAAACCTAACCCTAAAAGTCAAAATGTAAAATCTTTGAAGGGCCGCACGAGAGAGTGTGGCGGGCCGCATGCGGCGCGCGGGTTGCTCATCCCTGAGTTAAACCTTATTTGCAACTCTATTTTCAAAAATTCATAACTCAAAAACCAAGGATCATTGGCAAAAACCCAAATACCGTCATAATTTTATTGGCTTTTAGAATCACCAAAAGAATTGGGAACTTGATTGCCGATATGTCAGCTTTTCGGGCATTCTTTTTTACATATCTTTTAACTAAAGCGCAGTATCTCTCAATAGGACGGAGTTCAGCAGAATCTGAAGGATTATTTTCTTTTCTTACAAAAACGACATTATTCAAACACAAAAGTTCAAGTGTAGCATCAGGATAGTGAGCGGTGGCTAGATCTGGCCAAAACAACGCAGTGACATTGTGTTCACTATACAAAGGCTAAAATACGTTTTTATAAGCACTCTTGCCTATAATTTTCACAGCAAATTATCCCAGTTTAAAAACAAACAAATTTTCTTGTCACACAAGAACTCTTATACCAAATTTTTCTCTCTGAATTATCTTCACTTTATTGGCCACATCTTCACCTACAACAGCGTTATATTATTGTGGTCCTGGTGTCCATATTTACGAAAGTTTCTTCTCCATTAAAATGCACCGATTCTTGTTTTGCAATAAAAGAGTCTTATAACTTTCCGGACCATTTTTTTAATTTTACCGTTTCGCAGATTTTTTTTTGGCATTTTTGGTTTTTTATAAGTCTTAATATTAAGTTTTTACTTTCCGAACCCCTAGGTAAGGAAAGTATTGTTATCAGACAAAATTTGACCCCCCAATTTTTTGACAGATGTTCACGTTTTGAGGTCCCCTGAATCCATTTTTATCATTTTTGGAAGGATGTCTGTATGTATGTGTGTGTGTGTGTGTGTGTGTGTGTGTATGTGTTGCATTAACTATGACATATTGTGTAGGAATAGAGCTGCACTGTGGCAGATTCTCCAACTGTGGCATATTTTTTCAGTATGCCACAAATTTTTTATCGTTGCAACACGATTGTGGCACTCTAATTTATACTATGGTAAGGTTTTTTTTTATTTTATAAAAATATGCCACAACGATTACAACCACTCGGTTGGGTAAATAGTTAGGTATTCCTATGGTTGTGACCTACTAGATATTTAGTGATAAAAGCGCCCTCTATACTTGGGTATTTCTTACAGGTGTGCAATTAAGTACGGCATACTAAATGAATATGCCATTGTTGAGCGTTTTGGAGAGGGTGATTGCAATTAACTGTGGCATGGATCATTCGACGTTACGATAATACACGATTAATGAAGCCTCCCCTCCGAAGTTCCAACACCTACATTGAGCGTCTAAATATCAACACCATTGCTTGTCCTTCATAGCTTTAATGGTTAAAAAGTGTCAGCGATATTTGCAACGCTTTATTCTTTAAATTATCACGTTACAGCACATTGTTGGTATTATTAATTAATACATCGTAGTCGACTTGAATTTACAACTTGAACTCGATTTTTATTCCCGTTATGCAATTCAATAAAATTACCAAAATTTCTTTAATAACCTACTAGTACCTACAATCAAAATTCATACCAACATTCAACATTGTTAATACCAAGTTTTGTTTATTACGCACATTAGTTTTCTTAACTAGGGGTGCGCGATTATGAAATTTTATAATCGATTATCGATTATAAAAAATAATCGATTTTTTTCGATTAATCGATTATTGAAGTAATCGATTATTTCCACAATCGATTATTTCTATAATCGATTAATCGATTATTATAAATTATCATAATCGATTATGAAATAATCGATTATTCAAATTACGGTGATCGATTAATCGATTATGTGCGCACCCCTAGTAATAAATGAAACAGATGGTTTGTAAAACCACAATTCGGTTCATATTTTGGTGTGAATTTTATATTTCCTAAACATTTGTTAAATATTCTTTCAGTTTGATTTAATTCTTCGTCATGAAAACGTTATTTTGCCTTCGGTGCGTATTTACTTTGTGCGTTTTATTTAAATTTTAAATTATTCAAAATTTTTTTAAAAGACAGTTTTTAAACAACTTTTTAAACAGTTTTTATACTGAAATAAAATTAATTCGTATTCGTATTTGAATTTCGATTTCATTTATTTGTTCTATAATACAAAAAATACAATATTTTCAAATTTAATAAAAATAACAGATTTAAATTACAAATACCCACCAAATTAATACAATGCTATACGCGAATTTAAAATCTTCCTCCCAATTACGTCAATGCCCAAACGAAACGAGTTTTGGTTTCAAATTCGGCATACCGTTATATTATGTGTATCGTGATAATAACTAGCATAATATAATAGCAGATAAATAATTAGCAATATTTGCACTTTTGAAACAAAGTGTCGGGCATAATAAAATTTTTATGACATGATTCATCAGGTACTGTACCTACGTAACATCCTTGAGTTGTGATACTTTATCACAACTGCAAATTTTACAATTTTAATTTTCTAAAACAATTTAGAAAAAATATCGTATACCAAAATCAACATTTTTTTTATTACACATTTAAAAATAATAAAATTTATAATTTTCTAATTTCATTTGAAACTATAAAAATGAATTCACAGATGTTGGAAATGTTTGAAAACTCCGAGCAACATGCAAACGGTAAAACGTGTGAAAATTAATCTGACATTGTTCCACCATGATACACGTCTTTGTTTTGGAAGTTTTTGGCTCTTTGGTGTAATTAATACGTTTTAGCCTATTGACTTCACTAATAAACGGATTTTTTCTAGCCACTCGGCCGTTATAACTAGGGGTGCGCGATTATGAAATTTCATAATCGATTATAAAAAATAATCGATTGTTTTCGATTAATCGATCATAATCGTATCGAGTTCATAATCGATTATGAACTCATAACTCGATTATGAATTCATAGTCGATTATGAACTCATAATAAGGGTTACTAAGTTACTATCAAATTTATTATACAAAAACATAACAAAAATTAACAATTACAACTAGGAACGTTTTGGAACATATGTAATTGAAATTCATTGACAATAAAATCAATTGTTCCGAATGTTCAGATGTCAGTGAATATCTTAAATCGGTAACATTTTTGGCCTCCACGGCTAAACACTCGTTCTGAAGCAACACTTGTTCCTTGAATACATAAATATTTTCTTGCCATAGCTGCCAGTGCCGGAAATGTTCTCCAATTCCTAATTTGAGAATTTTCATTATTTATTTTCACAATCGATTATTTTCATAATCGATTATTGCCACAATCGATTATTTCTATAATCGATTATTATAAATTATCATAATCGATTATTCGAATTACGGTGATCGATTAATCGATTATATGCGCACCCCTATTCTTAACTACATTTCAGTATCTCGCTTTCAATTTGATAGCGAGTAGGTAGTACATATTTCAAGGATGTAGAATTTACATTATTTGCTTTTATGCTAGTCGGCATTTTTACCGCTGTATTAAAAGATATCGTCAAGCACTAAAATTATGTGTCATAGGCATTTAAAAATTTACTCGTTTTTTTTAAATTCTTACTTACAATCTTGCCGGTTATTTTCTAAGAAAGGTACTCTGTACATCTTCTAAAATATTTACAAATCACCTGTCGGTTTCACCATCAATTGGGGATTTTAACCCCCCAAATGGGTTTTTCGCGTATAACCTACTTGAATTAATTATGGAAAATGTTTATTAAAAACTATATTTATACTAGTACTACTATCTACTTTATCAAAATTATTAAAAAAATTAAATTTAATGAAAAGGAGATTTTATTTATAATTCTTGAATTAAAATAAAATTTGTTTTAAATACGAAGTACATAGTAAGTGCGTACAGCCTCACTCGCGGGAAATATTTTGAGGCTACGTACTATGTGGTACTATATTAATATTATGTAGTACATAAATATTATAGTAATTTAGCTCTAGCTTTGCTTAGCGTTGGTTGCAAGTTACAAAATGTGACACTAAAATATTACTTTTTCTAAAATTTGCATGCGTCGTTATACTATGTATTTCCAAAATAAAAATCAAACAATAAAGAAATAAAAAAGTTTAAATAATTAATATCTTTTCGAATTTTCAATCATTTTAAAAATTGTTTGAAATTAAAGTTGGCGCCTAAACTATAACGGAACCAATTCTCATTCTCGCACTCAAATAACGAAATGCAACGTTCTATTGGTTCTATATCACACTCGTACAACACTGACTGAGAAAAATAAATTTGTTATCAGTGCATTAAATTCAATAATTCTGTGTCTCGAAGCTTTCCTCAGGGACACCGGACGGAGTACCAAAAAAAGGAACAGTCTAGTTCAAAATGGGACGTATGGTCACATATCGACGACATGCGTTCAAAACCTGTAAGGGGACGTCCATAAATCACGTGAGGTGTTTTTTCAAAAAATTTGACCACCCCCTCCCTCTTGGTGAGATTTGGTGAAATGTCGTGGGACTCCCCCCCCCCTATCTAAATCTCACGTGAGATTTTCTTTATAATTTTTCAATAATTAAATTTAGTAGGCTTATTGTAAGAAAATTTCAGATTACCTTCAATATTAAGGATATAGGCATAAAAAGGCCTCGAAAAAGGCTAAAAACTCGGTCTCTAGTTTTATAATACTAATATAATCGCTGAATTAAAAAGTTGACGTGAGATTTTATTTGAGCCCCCCTCCCCCTCGGTGAGATTTTGCCGGACCCCCCTCCCCCATTTTACCTCACGTGATTTATGGACGTCCCCTAACTGTAATTTTACTGAAAATGAGATATTAGCACCATAAGATATGTTTACACTTAATACACATGCTGGCAAAACGTCTCAACTGTTATAACTTATAACTAGAGCTGGGATTTATATGCATAAAAAATTCTAAAATATGCTCATATAATATATGAGCATATTTTGCTGTGATACTCTGCAAAAATGAAGTTTATTTCCACTTCCAAATAATTTTCCCTCCTTCATAACCCATCCACTTTCAATTAAATACTTTTTATTTAGCTGTTCAATTTATTCATAATTAGAGCTGGGATTTATATGCATAAAAAATTCTAAAATATGCTCATATGCATGCTCCAATTTTTATAAAAATATGCAAGTTAAAATATAAAATATGCAGTGAAATATGCCGAATAAAAGTTCAAAATATGCAATAATTTTTTTTCCAAAAAAAAACATTTAGCATTTTTTTTTTATTGAGAACGCATTTAATTACTACTATTTTTCACTTGATAATAAATATTAATTATAATATGTTTTTCTAGATTATCTAAAATAGAAAATTGTCTTTTGTCAGTCAATATGGTTTTGTACGTTGAAAAACTTCTTTCAACGTCCACTGATGTTATTGGAGCGAATTTAAACTTGCACATTTTTTGTGGCTCCATTAATACCACAATATTTTTGCAGAAATGATTTAAATGTTGGATTTTCTAATTTATTAAGAGGTATATTTGCACTTATCAATGCATTGCATAAATCAAAATTAAACTGATTTTTATCTTTATCAGCGGAGGTTGATGCAAACGATTCTCTTAAAGTGATTTGAGATTTAGACGATGATTTAAATTTTTCGCAGTTACGTTTATGCAAACTTGTTACATGTTGCGTTATTTGAAATTTTCTTTCACAGGGAATCTAAAAGCAATAAATTGCAATTAAACTTTTACGTTGAGATAAACGGTCTTCAATAAAAATTATGCAATCAATAAGGTGGTGATTTTAATTCTATAAATTTTTCAAACTTGACTATGTACTTACAATTTTACTGCAAACTCGACAAAACACGTTATCATTTTTATCTGCAGTTAATTCTGGATACTCCTTTATCCAAGAAGTAACATTCGGCTTTTCTTGGTAATTCTATATAATAGTTTCACGAGTTGAAATAAATACGAGTATTTATGCATTAATATGCTAACTTTTCTAAAATATGAACCAAAAGTGGAAAATATGCAAAATATGCCTAAAAAAGTTTGGTTTAAATTACTCTAATTTATGTGATTCGCAAAGATATCCAAAAATCGACGTTCTCATATCAATAGTTAAAAATATGCATTTGCATATAATCCCAGCCTTACTTATAACCATTGCAAAACATTATCGCCAAATTCATTTTTCCACGAAAATGCTATCTACATTTTTCTACTACAAATTGTCCCAACTAAAGAATCAAAAAATTACTCATTGTAATATAAAATGAAGGTAATTACATTATTGGCAATTAAGTACATTGTAACTTTTGTTAAAATGAAAAAAATATCCACAACTTTTTATCCTATGCGGTTTTTTGACGTTACTTAAAATGTCATTATTTGAGTTAGGAGGTTTTGAACGCATGTCGTCGATATGTATGTACGTACTATGTTAGTACCTATATACTATTTATTTAACGCTTTCAATGATTAATTATTGATAAGCCGGCCCTGGCTATGTAAAATGTTCAAATTGCGCTCTACATAATATTTCATTTAGCCTCTTTTCAATTAAAAAAATTCACTACTAAACCTTTTGATTAATCGGACTACCAAACCTAAAATAGGCATAAAAAGGTTTAAAAAAAATTGTTTAAATTGCAAACATTATCTATCGATTACCAAACGTTTTGTATAAGAAAAAGTTAAAAATTCGATTAAAGGGGGGTTAACTTGATAAAGGAGAACTACCTAGTATTAGTATCTACACATAAAAAAGCCTTTAGTAAAGTTTTTATGACGACGGGCGTAATTGCGCCGGCGGTCGAATATTTTATGAAAATGCTGCGTTTTCAAATTTTGATCTCCCACCTACATGGCTTGGATAATAATTGTGCAAATTCCTTCTCATGTATCTGTAGTAGTCATACAGCAGGGTATGTGTGTATTAAGTATCATTTTTTATTTCATCAGTGTAGAATAAAAGCCGAGATTAGTTCATATAAACTATTTTTTAAAAAGTGTTTCCGTTATCAAGTACATATTGTGACCTTTTGTTAATATTTAAAGGTAAGTACCATTACATTAAGGGGGTATTACGTTTTTTCGCGCAAAAATCTAGGCAATTTTCGGGATTTTTTTTTAGAAAAATGAAACAACATAGAAATTTTAATAAAAATTTGTGCTGCTACAGCCTCCTGAACGTAAGTCTATTAAAAAGGTGGTGGGCATTCTCAGGTCCTTTGTGTTTGTCCAAAATTAAAGAACAAAAGATTTTCGTATTCAGCAGAGTTGTCGCTATCGTCCGAACTACGATCATAAAAAAAAAATACAGAGGAAATGGCAGCGTTTTAAAAAAAAAAATTGAAATTTTCAACATTTTTTCAAGTTGAAACCACAAAAAAGGACCTAAATTTTGTAGGAATGCATTTCTTTTAATTCAGACGATAGAGAATTTTATATAAAATCGAATGCCGCAAGATTCAATTGAATCGGATTATTATTTTTGAAGATAGAATGCCCACTCCTAAAGAAATGTCATTCGGAGAAAAACGCATTTAAAATTATGCGATAAGGTTCTTGTAGTTCAGGTTTCCCATATTATACGAATTTGCAACTGCGTTATTATAAACCCTCATAACTTACTCATCATTTAAGTTTTCCACGAAAATCTTTCACTAACATGTGCTAGAAAGATTCCCATAAAAAAAATAAAACGTATTTTTTGAAGTGAAAAAACCGTAATACCCCCTTAATTTGTTTTTAGACAATTATTTTAATTATTTTAAGCCCCCGGAAATTACAAATTCCCTATAGATATTCATTCAGAAAGCTGAAGGTTTATATAGTAGAAATAAACAAAAATTTTAGTGAACGTTTCACAGGTTTGGCCAGAAATCGAATTTGAACTTGGAAAATTTACCCATAAGGATTACATGTAAATGATGCGCATCATTCTGTTGCACAACATTATTTTACAACTTGGAAATTTCACATCCGAAGCACACCTCTCGTACTAACATCATAAAATATTATGAAATGTTGACAATTTTCACACTTTTCGATTTTTTTGGGGTTCTACGTTAATGTTAGATGGATACCTTTTCTAGAATAATTTTAAATGCTATGTACATATATCCCGGTTTGGTGTATGGATCATCAATCAAGGATGTCTTAGCTATTTCACCGTTGTAAAAACCGCCCGGAGCGGAGCGGATGGTAGGTTTTTACAACGCAACCACTTCAGAGTCGAATCCCGACTTAAAAATGCCTTTGTTTGCCCGAATAAACATAATTTTTATTAACTTTTAAGATGCGTATTTTAGGAAAACCCCTGGACCGTTCACAAATTTTTTAAATTTATTTCTACTATATCGTGGGCATACAGGTAAAAGTGACCAAGTCAGTTTTCTCAGTCACGACAAACGTTGTTTATTAAGTTCTCTCAGTATTTTAAAAAATTAGCAAACGCCCTAATAAGAAGTATTGTTAAAGTTTGATTTTCCTAAACCAAAAATTAAAATTAAAACTTTTCAAAAGCTGATATTTCACAAAATATTAAACATTAAATTTCATTTATCTATTAGAAACTCTGTTCTTTGACTTGGTCACTTTTACCTATATGCCCACGATATAAACCTTTAGCTTTCCGAATATCTGTAGGAAATTTTCAGTTACCGGGGGTTGGATAACTTGCTATCCCTCTTCGATTAATCCAAGATTTGATCGTGTTTTTAGGAGAAATCGTTCATCGCAAAAATGATGTCATCGAGAACATTGAAAATGATGTCGATGGCTAAAACAGCTGAACAAAAGGTTAATAATAATATCAGATCCCGGTCATCCAATAACCATAGTGATGGAACGTCTATGGAAGAACAAGAATTGACAATAATAATTGCAAGTATGTTCCTTTTTTTTATAACGTAACAAGTACTATTGCATTTTATTAACCAGGGAAGCATACCATAAAATTTTAGCTAATATCGCACTCCCAGTAAATTAGTGCCGCAAGTCGAAAATTGTAAATTCCGAGTTCCGTCACTAAGGCCCAGTTCAGTATTATATTTTAACCTAAATTATTTTCCATGGAAACAATTCTTGAAACAATCATTTCTATGGAAAATAACCTAGGTTAAAAGATAACCCGAAACTGAACAACTGGGCCTAAAAGGTCTATAAAATAATGCATGCTAGATCTAAAAAAATACTGTCATAGTACCAATAGTACCAAGTAGTAGTTTCTATTTTGTATTTAATTTACAAGATGTGTCTTGAAAAATAGCGATTTTCGACTTTCCACTTGACAGTAGGTTACTATGAGTGCGATATTATGTTAATAGGAACTATAATTATTATTGAACGGGAAATAGAGGCCACATTCGCCGCGCGACCTTCCGTTCAAAACGCTGCGACAGCGGTATGAACTTCTTTGCAATTATGGAACACCGCGCGGCTTTGCCCTATATCTCTTTCATCGGCTCCGTTTTGTGAGCTGGCTGTGGAAGTACTGGCCCTGGGCGGGAAGGGGGGAGACAGCGGTAAAGAATACCAAAATTTGTATATAAACAATTTTCTGGGTACATGTAAATTATCGAGTCACTTTCGTCGTTTTGTTGCTTGCAAAAAATTTTACAATTTATTTTATAAACATTTTACATTTTGACTTTCCTCATATAGTACGGCTAAACAAAAATGTGACGTTTTAATAATATATTATGTATAAAAATTTCCATCTTTCAAAACAAAAAATCACAAAAATTATAAGTCATTTGTTTAAAAATATTTATAGAAGTTCCATATCATAGCACTGCATTGACAAAAATACAATGATTTTTGTAGTATGCAAATTTTTATGAGATGAGCTATAACAATAAATTTATACAAGATAAACAATAAGCTATTATAAATTAAAAAATTTTCGGCAAATAATTGTTTACGCTGCAATAAAATTAACAAATTATAAAGGATTATTATTTATTCTTTACTACAATATTATTTCGAAGGGATTACCCACTTCGGGGTAGGTTGTATCAAGCAATTCTAGCCCCTTAGTGAATTTTTCTCGGGTTTTTTTGGATTTTTTACTTATTTCCCGGTCTTTAATTACTTGTATCTTTTCTTTATTTCATTTCAAAATGATTATTATATCGAATGGCTTAGGTTTGATCGACATCTGATTAAGTTCCATTTCAATGCTAAAATCACTGCAATTTGACTGACTTAATAAAGTAGTATAAGTAAGCAAGTTTCAAACTGATGCTTTGAATCACGCCATTTCATCCTCTAAAACATATTAAATTTTTATTTTTTAAGGTGGGAAGCCTGATACGAGTAGCCCGTGGAAAGAAAATACTGGTTCGATGGAAACATCAGTTTCAGAATCAGAAAGCGAATATCTCCCGTCAACCGACACTGAGCATGAATGTACAAATGAATTATTTAATGAAGAAACGAATAGCGAAAATGTTTCACAATTGGAATTGTCGAACTTATCGGAATTGGAAAGCGGATATTCCAATGAAGAATCGAGTATGCGATTATCTGTAGCAAAAGAAAATGATGTAAGAGGTAAACAGAGGAAGCAAACAAAACAGCAGAAGCTTAAACAACAGTCGAAACATCTAGAGAATAGTACTATTGAGGAAATTTACATTAGTGTTCCCAGTGCCTTAAAGAATGAAACTGGTGGAAGAATACGTGACAAAACCCACATTTGTTATTTTTGCCACAAAAAGTTGAAACAATTGGCAATACACTTCGAAGTAATGCATAAAAACGAATTGGAAGTTAGTAAGTTGATTGCTTTGCCAAAAAAATGCAAAGCCAGAAGAGATGGGTTTGCAAATTTACTTAGAATTGGTGATTACTACCACAATTCAGAAGTGTTAATAAAGAAGCATGGTGACCTAGTTTTAGTCCGTAGACCTACCGAAAATGAATCAAAATTTTTTACCTACAGCGATTATGGGCCGTGTCCAGATTGCTTGGGTTTCCTACTACGGAAACATTTATGGCATCATTTGAAATTTGGTTGTCCATTAAGAAAAGAAACAGGGGAAAAGAAAGCCATGCAACGCAAACCTAAATTTGAAAGTATGGCTTTAATAGCCCATACTTTCAATAACCTTCTTTCCAACGAATTTTCCGTTAATATTTTGGCCAAGTTAAAGGATGATGAGATTTCGCTTATATGTCGTCAAGATCTGCTGGTTATGAAGTTTGGCGATTTATTATTTGAAAAGTATCGGACAACCCAAAGTGAATTAATTCGACAGTCAATGAGACAGTTGGCACGACTAGTAATCGAGTTAAGAAAACTTGATACCAGCAAGACATGGCTGTCACAATGGCTGGTACCACAATGTTTCGACCTAATTACTTTGGCGGTAAAAAATATATGTGTCGTCAAATATCGCCATACCGATAGACCGCAATTTGGAGTTCCTTCTTTGGCGCTTAAAGTGGGCCACAGCTTGAGAAAATGTATAGCGGTCCAACGGGGCCTTAGCTTAAGAAAAGGCGACTTGGAAAGTAATAACTCATTAAATTCATTTTTAAACATTATGGATTTGGAATGGAATTATAAAATTTCTTCTAATGCCCTTTCCACCATGCATAATAAAAAAATGAACGCAACTGAATTATTACCTTTAACAGACGATTTGAAAAAATTAAATGATTTTTTAAACAATCAATTGATTATTTCGAAAAGAGAATTTTTAAAAGTTAAAAATTATCAAAATTGGGTAAGATTTGGATCGATTCTTCTGACAAAAATTATTTTATTTAATAAGAGAAGGTCTGGAGAAGCTTCCAGAATAACTCTCGAACAGTATTCTTCTCGACCAGATTGGTCACAAACTGGAACAGAAGAATTCAAAAACACCTTATCGCCACTTGAACGTGAATTAGCGGTAAGGTTAACCATTGTACAAATAAGAGGCAAGCGTGGTAGAAATGTGAGTGTCTTGCTTGTCGAAGAGGTCAAGAAATGTTTGGACATATTGATTAAATATAGAAATAATGTAGGAATTTCAATAGAAAATCAATATGTTTTTGCCCGAGGAGGTGGGTCAATCGAACATATCAGAGGGCACGATTGTTTAAGAAATTTGTGCAACGAAGCCGAATTACACCGTCAAGACTTAATTACTGGCACAGCATTACGCAAATACGTTGCGACAGTTTGCCAGATATTTAATTTGACGGAAAACGAAAGTGATTGGCTAGCTCGTCATCTAGGACATGATATACGGGTTCATCGCGACTTTTATCGTTTGCATGATTCATCAATAGAACTGACAAAAGTTAGTCGTTTGTTAATGGCTGTAGAGAGTGGAGAAGCTAATAAATTTAAAGGGAAGAAATTAAACGAAATAAATATTTGTGGTAAGTAATAAATTAAGTGTATATAATCTTTCTCGCATAACGATTTTTTTTACAGATTTACCAGATCTTGATAACAATGAAAAAAGTGACAATGAAGATGGTGAAGACAATGAAGATAGTGAAGACAACGAAGAATATTTTGAAGATATTTCCATAGGTACTACAATCAAAGGTACTACTAAACGAAAATCTAAAAGAATTCCTAAACGAAAAACTAAAAAATTAAAAAATAAGAATGATTCTGAAGAAAGCGAACAGGAACCGATTGATGAATTCAGTGATGATGAGTTACCAAAAATTACAAAGTCTAAACCCCGCAAAAAACTTGTAACTCAGAAGAAGAAAACGAAAGTTAGGCCATGGAGTAGTGAAGAATCCGAAGCGGTAATTACATTTTTTACTTCTTTAATAAAAAAACTGACAGTTCCGGGAAAAGCAAAATGTGACGAATGTAAAGAAAGATATAGTGATGTATTATCCTCCCGCTCATGGAGAGACATAAAATATCACGTTAAAAACTACATTACAAAACTAAAAAGGTGTAAATAGACAATCATATTAGACTAATTATTATTAATGGGGTTAATTACCCTTCCCAGGATGCAAACACCATGAGTCACTGTGGTTTGAGTTTTTATAAGTGGGATTCATTTTGTTTAGAAAAATTCCTTCGCGTAAAAAATTATTGACAATCTTATAAACAAAGAATGTGGCACTCTTTGTTGTTCCTTAAATATCTTGAAAATTAAGCAAGATAGGGTAGCAAATTGCAAGTAATATTTTTGTAGAATGTAATATAATTATCTACAGTAACGGTATGCGTAACATTTATCGTCGAAGTCAATCTAGCTTAGTTTTCGAGATATTTGAGAAAAAATAAACTGCGTCGTCACATTGCAAAATGAATCCCACTTATAAAAATTTAAACCGCATGGTGATTGCAGCCTGGGAAAACTAATTCAGGGTTTGATGTCTAATATGACTGTCCTAAAAATTTAATGAACAGAAAGGATTGCAGAAACAATGAAGAAAAATGTTGTCTGATATATACAGTTAGCTCAAATAAATTGACACTTGCGTCATTAGTAAAAAATAGTATGAATTAAGCTCAAATCACTAGCAAATAGGATGCTTATATACGTAGAGGGACAGTTCTTATAGAGCTACTTGTCAAAAATATTTTGTGTATTTCAGTTCGATAAATAGCATTTTCACCAGGTGGACATGGTTATCTCGAAGTTATTGTTGTGCGATTATTAGCTATTGTTAAATTTTAGCGTAGTAATAACTTTGCTGATAACCCTGTCCACCAGGAGGCGTGCAAAAGCCATCTATGGAACTGTAACGTGTGCAAAAATTTTATTTAAATTTTTAACATGTAGCTGCATCTTTTTATTTTAAAATTTCTGTTATCTTTTAAATAAAACTAAACGACGCGTCCTCGAGTATATAATATGTAGGATGTCTTTTTGTGACGTAGGTGTCAATTTATTTAAGTCTAACTTTATGTACGATATGCGCTATGACTACTTTTGAGTTCTTCTGTAATTTTTCAATTTATTTTCTTTATATATTTATGTTAATTAGGATAGTTTAGGTATTAGATTTAATTTTTTTTAATAAAATAATTTTTAATAAATTGGTTTTATGTGCGTTATCCATTATACAAGTTTTGAGTTCTTTTGTAACTTTTCAATTTTTTTCTTACAGATTAATTAGGTTAGTTTAAGTACTAGATTTAATAATTTTTTTTATGTTTATGGTTTTATGTGCGTTATCCATAATACAAGTTTTGAATTATTCTGTAATTTTTCAATTTTTTTCTTACAGTAGTAACATTTTCTTGATAGATATCAATTGGGTTAGTTTAAGTACTAGATTTAATTTTTGTAATTTAATAACTTAATACATTGGTATAAAAAAAAGAGTTTGTTTTATTGCTTATCAAAAAGTGCACGCAAAATTTGATAAGAACAAAAGCAACTAGGTACACTTGGAATTCAAATTTTCGATATCGAGGAACGAAATAGTAAGTTCCACATAAAAAATTATATGTTTCATTGAATTTATTTATGCCGTATGTGTTTTAAGATTGGAGGTTTGGTATTTTTGAGTTTTGCCAAACGAAAGTTCCCGACATCCGACGCCGCTAGGTCTAGTCCGCAGGTGCTCTTCTTTCTTATTTGATTAACTGCTCACCATTTTACTTGCACAGAAGTACTATAAGAGAACCTAATAATTATGAATTCTAATAATGATTATATACGATTTATTACGGACATTTCTGTAAGGTTATGTTTCTTGCAGGTAGAAAACTTGCGTTCAAGGCACAGAGCGTTACCAATGCGTCGGCTGAGTATCGGATTGTACCATGTCCTTTTTTCTTTTTAGATTATTTCTTCTACTCATTTTTAATATTGAAATGTACTATCTGCACTGAACCATGTCCAAAAATTAAACACTATTTATGAGATATAGAGTATTAGTTTTGTACTAAAACAAAAGTCCTAAAAATATTTAACAAAGATTATTTAGAAATTTCAATTGCGATTTTCTCATAATTAGCGTTTTAGGACTTGGAACAAACCAATACTCGACCGACGAATGGCTTCGTATCGGTCCTTTCAACGAGTTGAGCGACACTGCGAGAAACTGAACGAGCAATATCGTTACTTACGTCACCTACGTATTGCTCCCTACGTTGCGTTGAACGCAAGTGGTGTTCTATTTTTCTGCTTTAAATTTAAATTATGCGGATCCCCCAAACCCCATAAATAAATAACTTCCAAATTATATTTCAAATAAATAATGGACCAATAAATAAATTGTCTTCATCAAATAATATACATATCTCAAAATAGTTTCTCTAACATTTTTAAGATTATCAAAGTTGACAGTCTCCCAAAATCGCCGCTCATTTGATTCTGTAAAAGTTGGCGAAAAGGGCCGACTGGGCCCGAGAAATAAGTCGTGGAAAGTTACACACAATATAAGAATGGTATAAGTACGGCATATTATTTACACACATTCATTTACACAGATTTGCACCACTTCATAGCTTTTTACCGCATTGTGGCATACTTTTACACACATTCTATGTTTAATTAACTGTGACATATTCGTATAAGCCGAGTTTTTGTACGACTGGTGGTGTGTATTCAAAATCTGATTTAATGTCGACATCTAGAATACTTATACGGAAGTTTATCAATAGTCAAACTTCAAAGTGCCACAATTGAGTTTCAGGGTCGATATGCCAAAAGTATAGCTCGCACGCGTATAGGTGTGTGTGTGTGTGTATGTACGTCTGTGAACACGATAGCGTCTAAACGAAGCAAGCAAATCATTCCAAATTTTGCATATAAGCTTTTTCCTGTCGTAGGACGAAGCCAGATGAAAATAATTTAAATCGTGTAACGGGAAAGGGGGGTTTACCTGGAGCTATTATGACATTATGCGTCATAACTTCGAAACGAAATTAAATATGTAAAAATATTAATAACAAAAAATTAGCGCTATGGAATTTCCTACATTTTTTGTCCTACAAGTTTTTCTCTAAAATATACAGGGTGTTTCAAAAAAATTTGTATTTGTAAAAATTTTTTGTATTTGTAAATAAAATAGTAAACCGCATTCTACTAACGAAAATAAGATGAAAAGTTTCTAATAACATGGGTCCAAAAATGCTTCGTTTGCAAGATATAGGCATTCAAAAGTTTTTTTCTTCCTATTTTGGCAAAATATGAAATTTTTCATCGATTTACTGTTGAAATTATGTAACCATTTTATTTAAAAATATAATGTAAAAATTTGCGTCTGTTCGGAAAGTGATGCGATGGCCACATCAGATTTTTTATAAATTGTTATAGCAACGTAATGCAAACTTTGACATTAAGGCAACTTGATATAAAGAGACTAACATATTTACTTTCCGAACCCCTAGGTAAGGAAAGTATTGTTATCAGGCAAAATTTGACCCCCCAATTTTTTGACAGATGTTCACGTTTTGAGGTCCCCTGAATCCATTTTTATCATTTTTGGAAGGATGTCTGTATGTATGTGTGTATGTACGTCTGTGAACACGATAGCGTCTAAACGAAGCAAGCAAATCATTCCAAATTTTGCATATAAGCTTTTTCCTGTCGTAGGACGAAGCCAGATGAAAATAAATTAAATCGTGTAACGGGAAAGGGGGGTTTACCTGGAGCTATTTTGACATTATGCGTCATAACTTCGAAACGAAATTAAATATGTAAAAATATTAATAACAAAAAATTAGCGCTATGGAATTTCCTACATTTTTTGTCCTACAAGTTTTTCTCTAAAATATACAGGACGTTTCAAAATTTTTTGTATTTGTAAAAAATGTTTGTATTTGTAAATAAAATACTAAACCGCATTCTATTAACGAAAATAAGATGAAAAGTTTCTAATAACATGGGTCCAAAAATGCTTCGTTTGCAAGATATAGGCATTCAAAAGGTTTTTTCTTCCGATTTTGGCAAAATATGAAATTTTTCATCGATTTACTGTAGAAATTATGTAACCATTTTATTTAAAAATATAATGTAAAAATTTGCATCTGTTCGGAAAGTTATGCGATGGCCACATCAGATTTTTTTTAATATTAATATGAGCACATTTTTGAAAATTTCAAAAACGCTCGATTTTGATCTGACTTTTTTTTATAATAGAGTATAATATACTAATAGACTTTATCATAATATAATAGACTTTTTTACATAGAGTAACCAAAAATTATAAAAAAAATTCGAGCGTTTTTGAAATTTTCAAAAATGTGCTCTTTTTAACAGTGCTGGCTCTCAGCAATTATTCGACTTGGAGAAAAATACCTTAGATAGAAGTTGTAGTAAATTTTATTCTCTATAAGATTTATAGAAGTCATTTTCGTCCTAAAGTCAACTGGTAAGGAAATATTGCAAAGAAAAATTTTTTTGCCATTTTTTTTTAAATGGCGGCAATTCCGGACGGTCGCCAGCTCAGAGTTTTTATTAGGACCCCAAACCTTAAAACATATCCAAAAATCAGAACCCCCTGACCATTTTTTAGGAAACTCTTCTTTTCATAATTTCGCGGATGTTGTTAAGATATTTTAAGTGTTTTTAATGAGTTATATGATAACAATATAGCTGAAATAGAAATTTGTTTAAAAATATTTTGCCGAAAAACATAATTTTCACTCCTTTATAAAAAATTTCAACTTTAGATGAAGAATTCGGTAAGAAGCTCAGGGTTGAGGACGTTTTTTAGTATGTTAAAGTACGAATATTACCTAACGAAATGCGTCGAAAAATCGCAGAACACCGATTTTGGATTTTTTTTCCGCACTTTTCTTACACTATTATACTACATTCATTTTAAAAAGAGATAAAAAACTGTCAATTAAAATTCAACATAACACAACCTATGTGAATACCCCTATTGGCAACTCCAAATAAGAAAACGCCATTATGTAACCATTTATAGAACTGTAATATACATATTATGTATATATGTAGTTAAATTAAAAGCGCTATTTACTTGTGCATGTTTTTATCGTAGTTATGAGTGATAAAAGTGATATTTAAAGAGATTGTGGTATTATTTGAACTCTTTCACAGCAACTTCTTCTTATTGTGAACTTATTTTCTTTACGAAAACCGATTTAAACCGCCATATTTGTTACATTTGCAGCGCTCCCAACGTTAAATTCAGTTCCCAATGTTGTGTCATGCTATGTTAAATTTTACATTAGCATAGCACAGCACAGGCTATGTGGCGAGCCCTTAATAAGTGAAGTGTTGTATCTCTTAATTTTAGATATTTTGAAGTTAAATATAACGGAAATCGGTAGATAAAAACGTTTGCTTTATTTGGCAAGGAAATACTTTTTATTCGAATATTAATCATTTACCTTGCATTCTGGAGTCATATATCGTCGGCTTACTGCTAAAACAAGATAACTCCAAAATGATAGTTTTGAGTAAAACTGATTTTAAAGTTTGATTCACCATAAACAAGTTAACAAAAGTTAAAATTGAACTTCTTAATACTCCTTTAATATTTGACTTGCAGTTATCAGGTTTTGTCAAAATGTAGTTTGCTCTTATTTGAATGCAATCATGTATATAACTTATTTTGTCCAAAAATGGAGTTATCTTGTTTTGGCAGTAAGCCGACGATATTAGGTTTTACACTTATTTTATTAAAAATTTCGAGATGGGGGGGGGGGAGAAATGTACCTCAATAATAAGTCAAACAATGTCATAAATAAAATAGTTATAATACAGTTGAACATAAATAATGTTACAAAAAGGATTTAAACAAAAGGATGAGAAAATAGCAAGAACCAAGTGTGAAAATAAAAAATAAGCAATATATCAAGAAAAAAGTAAAACAAGTAGGTACAAAAACTATGGAAGTATAATTTTTCTGTACTGATATTAGTTTTCATGTTAAAAATAATTTGACAAAATCAATATTAGCGGCACCTACTTTTCAGTTAATACAAATTTCAGTCTAACAAAAAATATAAAAATAGAAATTTAGTAGTTTATCTTAATTTAATTAATGCTATACAAATAAGAGATGTTAAGCCCATAAATGAAACGAATTTCAACCATCTTGAAGTTGTTTTCTTAGAACTGCTGGTGATTAAATCAGCAGGTATGATGTGTTCAGAATCCCACTGTATAAGTATTATTAATATGTAGTTAAAGCATATTTATATAAATTAATAAAACGAACTTACCTTTTGTACTACATCACTTAATTTAATAGACGCACATTTTATTGTCTTGATTCTCTTTTTTACTTCTAAGATTTTATTCAAAACATTTTGTTTGTCAACAATGGTAGTCTCATCAAAATTTTTTAGAATGTATCTGATACTTGCTTCCATTGCAATTACATGTCTTATTGATGTTATTAATTCTTTGGATACATCAAAAGTACTAAAAAGTTTAAAATAATAATAAAATTCTACACCAATTTTCACAATTTACCTATAAGTGGATTGTTTAGGAACAGTCGGGATAGACTTGCGTTTAAACGGAGCTCCATGAAATTTATATAAACCTGTTAAAATTCTATTTTGTTGATAAGGTATTTCGATACCCAATTTAACGAGGTCATCAGAATTCAGGGATAAAAATTCAAGTAAAGTCATATCGACAAATTTATCTATTAAACTTCCACACCTGACTGCTTGTAACATATTATCGATGTCATGTAAGAATTGTAAACTAAAATATTATATTAGTTGCAAATTTTATTTTGGTACAATTTTATTTTACCTGTTAGACGACGACACAGTTTCAAACATTGTATCAAAACTATACATATTTTCAATGTTGTAATTTTTAGAATCCTGTTCAAGTGAAAGCGCTTGTAAAAGACCATCATCACCTTGCAATGATGCATAATAAGATATATCGTTTCCACGTACATCGATTTTATCTACTGTTAAACCTGCTTCTAATAAAATTTTAACTACTTCTGGTTTATTGCTTTGCACAGCAAAGAATAGAGCCTGAAAATTAAAAGTAGTACAAACATAACAACAATATTTACTATCATACGTTCCATCTCTTATTATCTTCAGCATAAATATTGCTATGTGGTAATAACTCCCTAACAATGCATGTATATCCTTTGTCAGATGCAAGCATAAGAGCAGTTACACCATTGGTTTTCGAAAATTTGGCGTCAGCTCCATTTTCAAGCAAAAGTTTAACAATATTTAAACATTCTGCTTCAGACGATGTATGTTCTGGGCAAGAACTAGCTGCCATCAATGGAGTATCGTCCTCTACAATTATAATATAGTAATAAATTTGGCATTCAAATTTTAAACAAATACCTCGGCTATCATTAACGTCTGCTCCCTTTAATAACAACTCGCGGGTGATTTCAAAATGCCCCACCATAGCTGCCAGTAATACCAAAGGCCAATCCCCATCAATTTTCATGTTGACATCTATATCTGAAAGGTTTTTCCTTGTAAATTTACTTAAAACAATAAATACAGTGAAACCTGCATAAGCCGAACATTAGGAAAGTCAAAACCTTGCCTACCACAGACATTTTTCGTGGTCGTTAATTTAATTTGACTAATTAAAATTATGCACGATTAAAATTACCTGGATCTTCCAACGAAGTTTGGAACTGCTCGAAATTTCTTTGCATTATAGCATAGCGCAAAGTTTTCAATTTCATTTCCAATGTTTGTATTGGTGGTGCATAAAGTGGTAGATTTGGTTCATAATCATCTGAATAATCCTACAAGAAAATTAAACAAAAACAATCGCTTAAAATAATTTTTAATATTTGCATTTTTATAATGCATTTTGCATTGTATGCATCGCAATGCAATTTTACAATTCAAGCATTCAAATTATTCAAAAAAATTATCAAAACATTTTGTTCTTTTTCTCTTTTGACCTTGACTTAATGTATGAACAAATGGTCAACTTCTGCATATAAAAACAATTCTGTAATCCACAGAATGTCACTGTTCGGTCGGTAGGTTAAGTTATGAAATTTGATTCCAGAATATCAGCTCTATACTCAACAGGTGATTATACCATGCTACCCCTGTGATTTTAGCAAAACTTTACATAACTAATTATGAAAACCAAAAAGCACAGTATTTATCCTTAACTTAATTTAAATAGTTCAGTTCGGTTTAATAGTTTCTCGTGCACCAAAAATTTAAATATAATTAAGTTACTTACCGATAAGAAAGCATCTTCATCACTGAAATAACCGGATGGACTTAATCTACTCATTTTAATTTAAATTGAAAATCTTATAATTAATGTTTTATACACTTTGAAACTATCTAACACTATTTCATTACAAAAACCGAAAATTGTCAATTCTAAAATTGAGGTTATGCAATTCAATGCATTTGTTGAGTTAGAAAATTAATATTCTTGATCATAGAGCGTCTACACACGATCCAATCTGGTCGGGCCGACAAGCTGTCCTACACGTGAGTTGAACAAGGACACAATAGCCGCATCCTTATTCAACTCATGTGTAGGATATGTGTAGGACAGGCGGTCGGCCCGACCAGATTGGATCGTGTGTAGACCCTAATAGAACTATGAAAAAGTAGATGTTTATGTTTACAATTCAGAATTTCTTATAAAATATTCGCTAATTCCGTGAGTAAATCAATTAAAGGAAGAAAGAAAGGCCACTTCTCAGTCTATACAAAAATATTTAATCGCTAACCGCTTTTTATTTTACTAACAAGTAAAAAAACCTGCCTAGGCAACCGGGGACTCGGGGTTAAATAGAAGCATTCCATTGGCTAAATTTGAATTGCGGTCTCGCGCTACCCAACATAGCTGGGAGCAACCACACATTTTTTTGTATTCGCTTTCTATTCATATTTAAATTTATAAAATGTGTGTGTGCAATGATATTTGATGAAAATTACTTCAAAATAACCGCCTTGAAAATGTTGTTCGTGGAGTTTTTAATAAACGTTGGAACTACTTTCATCGACTTGCATTTTGAAAGGAATAAGACCAAGCGGCCTCTCTGCTTTGTACATTTTACATGTAATTTACAGATCTTGTAAAACAGTTTACTATGGCCAAATCTATCAATAATTGCTTTGACTTTAGTGACATTAGTCTCTCTTGCCGTTGAATAAATATAGTTATTAGTTAGTTGATTGGTGCGAAGAAGTAGATCCTTCCCTAACGCAAATATGTTCGAAAAGTAGAGCTTTTCGCACGGTAGTAGATAATAGTAATTATATATCAAGGGACTTAAGTGTATAATTAATCCTAAGTGTGAAGTTTTTGCCTGAGACGAAGTTGACGGCAATAAATCTAAGAGGGTTAATTCGAAAATTAACCCGAAAGGGTTAAGTTGAAATTACAGCATTAAATAATAATTATAAATTGCAGTTTAAGTCCCGGAATTGCATAAAATAATATATATGCCTCAGGACTCAAAAGCGAATTGTTAATCCCTCATGTGATTTGTTACCCTCAACTTCAACTGTAATGATATATTTGATTTAAATATCGCGCGCCAGCGAAGTACAAGCATGACTTCTTCTTCTTCTTGGAGTGCCTATATCCGTTCCGGATGTTGGCGATCATGATTGCTATTTTGACTTTTTCAGCTGCTGATCCTAATAAGCCGATTGTAGTTGTATTGAACCAAGTACGCAGATTTTTTAGCAAAAGGATATTCTTCGTTTACCCAAGCTTTGCTTTCCATGAATTTTTCCTTGAATAAGTGGTTGTAGCAACCTCTATCTGTCTGGATTTCTTATCACGTGTCCTAGGTATTCCAGTTTACGTTTATTAATTGTGAACAATATTTCCTTTTCTTTCTCCATTCTCATCAAAGCTTCCCCGTTAGTCACGTGATCGATCCAAGGAATTCTAAGGATTCGGTGGTATAGCCACATTTCAAACGCTTCCAATCTCTTGCACGAAGCCTCTGTCAGGGTCCATGATTCTACCCCGTACCAGAACAGGAAAAATGTAGCATCTCAACATTCGCAGTTTAGTGTTCAGCTTGAATAGCGATGGCTTGAATACCTTTGCCATCTTTAAAAAACGTGGAACGTGCCCTTGAAATGTGGCATTTAATCTGTACGGAGTGGTCCAAGTCCTCAATAACGGTGGCGCCCAGGTATGCGCAGGATTTAACTCTTTGTATTGGTTGATTGTTAACAGTCAAAACTCCTAATCATAAACTTTGTTTTCTTTGTAGGTATTCATTTTCAGCCCATACCTTTCGTTTACTTCTACGATTTTCTTCATTGGGTGTGGAAGCCTGTCTAAATCGTTTGCAAAAAACCATTGTGTCGTCTGCAAAGCGTATGTTATTTATGATTTCTCCGTTAACTGTTATTCCTTAATTTATATCTTCCAGTGCCTCACGAAAAATGAACTCGAAGTAAATATTAAAGAGCAAAGGCGAAAGTGCACACCCCTGCTTCACCCCACGCCTGATCAGTACCTCCCCAGAATCCTCTCCATCTACATGTATCGACGATGATTGTTGCTAATACACGTTACCAATGATTCTTATGTCTTGCTTGCTAAGGCCAATTTATTCTAAGATTCCTAACATTTTTTTTGTGTTGCACATTATCAAATGCCCTTTGGTAATTTATAAAACTCACAAAGATGTCATTGTTTACACCCCGAGCTCTTTGAAAGAGGACTTGCACACTAAATAGAGCTTCTCTGGTACCTAAAGCATTGCGGAATCCAAACTGTGCCTCGCTGATCTGTACCATATCTTCGTCGAATACACTATTAAACGTATCTGCCAAACTTTTTCTTAACTGTTCACTGTCGACCGTGACACTCGACCTTCTTTCTGTGAACAACTTTGTTACTTAAAGAAATAAATAAAAAGTTTTTGATTTAAATTCGAGATTGTCACACAAGAACCAGGTGTTATTTGAATGATGGAGTGATTTAGGAAAGTTTGTTGCAAGAATGCTGGCTAGAGCCGAGAACTTTTAATCTCAATAGTATCACTGGGGCCTTTCCCAAGAACCGCGTGATGGCGTTGCCGAAACTTGCAATTTTGTAAGTATATTACCTTACTTTGTTTGTTGATGGCAGATAGCCGTAATGCGCTCGTACAATCTATTCGTAAATTGTGCTGATGAGAACTAATAAGTTCGAAACTCGAGTCCAGTTTTCAAAATGTTCCCCATTTTTTGGGGAATTTTTTTATTTATTTTTTTTCCATTTTTTTCCCATTTTGAAAACTTGTTATGAAAACACTCGTTTACAAACATTTTTTCCACTGTTTAATACTAATAAATAGCCTTCTAAAACTTGTAAATATTAAATTTTGATTAACAATGTTGATTATTTATTTTGTTTCAACGCATGTTACTCGAAAAGCCTAAGGCTGCCTACAGACTGATCAAGCAAAAACGTTGTGCGACAAAACGTTTTTGCTTGATCAGTCTGTAGGAAGCCTAATGTCGGATAAAAAAAATTTTCCAACAAAAGTTGTTTATTTATTCATGCAATGAACCGTAAATCTTACCTCACTATCCCTAATGAGAGGATAGCTTGAAACAGATTACGTCCACGCAGAAGGTAAAAACCCTCTACTTTTAATTGCGTGGAGCCCTGATCTTAGGTCAACTAGCTCTTTGATGGACACGTCGGTATGCGAGGGCCATGGGTCGTGTAAAAACGCCTCGGAGAAACTCAAGGAAGCAGCTTTGCAAACACACAAAATAAACTTAACAATAAAATAAAAATAAACAATTCGATGTTCATTGTCAAAAGGCATATAGATAAAATCGATGTATTATGGTGTTAGTATGGCGCCAGTGGAACGTAACAACAGTAGTCCCACTACAGAAGCCGACCAGAACGGCACAGTAGCGACCACATTGCCACCAAGAATCACTACCCAAACAAACAACCGACGGAACACTCGAATGGTCATATAAAAATCCCACAAAGGTAACCACATCGAGCTCCCGACGATAAAACCAAGCGGCAGCGACCCCGGTGCAATGCCGCACCCTGTATATATGTAGGTCGCACATCGCAGCCTTTATAAAAATAATATTTAACCAAAAATTAAACAAAAAAAAATGTCGAACATAAAATTTCAAGTACAAGGCTTGAACGTAGAACGACCACTCCGGAATCCGATCGCCGATGCATTATGCTAGCGTCGCTCGATGTAATTACGTGGAAATAAAACTCAGTTTAAATTCATATTATAAAACATTATAAAATCAAATCATTATTAATTAAAATAATTATAGTACCAAACATAGAATCAAACCTCAAGCTATCTCCACGCACGCGAACGTAAAGAGATTAGATACCTCAAATCACTACGATGCAGAAATACAACTGCGTCGTAATCACAATCTCTCTCAACACTCTGTAATAAAAAATGCACGACAAAAGGAAACCAGAATGTTACACATAATTAAAAATAAAAAAACATTAATAAGCCAAGGGTGAATTTCGTCATCGAGCTCCTGTTGTAAAAATATCGGCCAATCGATTCACAGGTAGCTGTGGAGTAATTGCAAATATTATTAGGTAACTCACCATGCCAAAGGATAAAAATCCTTCCCAGAAATTATGGGCCAGGGTGGTCCGACAAGGAAACATGGTACGGCAAAAAAAATCCATCATCCTCCAATCACGAATCAAATCCCCTACTGGGATGGAAAACAACGTATTCCATAAAATATTCGGACTGTCGGACTGTAATTCCCTTAAATCGTAACCATATCCAGTAAAATCGAAAACAACCCCAATAATCACTTCACAGCACAAAAGACGTGACCTTCTCGTACGAAATTTTCCCCCAAGACCCCCGATGCAGCGCGCAGGTCGATTGCGTTCCGGAAAAAGATAACAAATTGGAAGTGCTCAATAAATTTGAATGTAAATGGCAGTGGTCAACAAATTATTGGAATTAGGTTGATAATAACGGATGTAGAATCAAAAATCCGTTATAGCAAAATATGAATCTGCTAAAAAAATATAAGGTGCCAAAAAAGACAAAGTTGACCTTCAAATGACTTTGAAAAGGTCATTAAATTAAAAAAACAATTATGCCATATTCTTTCCCCCTCGCTATCATACAACTTTTGTCCGAAACATTTTTTCATCTGACTTTTGGTTTTTGAGATATTAATTGCTGGAAGTTTTAAAATGAACACCCGGTATAATAAACAATAAAGATATTTGAAACTTCCTAATTACAAAATTAATTTTAAAAAGAAAATTGAAAAAATAAAACACATTAAAGTGTGTCAACTCTCCTCAGTTCCCTAAACCAGCGCTCCGCAACCTTTTCTCACCTACGACACACCAAAGTTCTTCCTAGAATTCCGCGGCACATCAAAAAAATTTTGAATATAAAATTTGAAGAAAATAAAGAACTATTACATTAAAGTTGGAAAAAATTAATTTCTTCATTTGATTCTTCAACAATTTATTGTTCTTTTAACACTCTTAATTTGTTTACCTGTAGCAAAATAACAAGTTTGTAGCATTATTTATCTCAACAGATTATTCCTACATATAAATCCAACGTTCCAAGGTACAAGATGTAAATATGTTTCATGGTACACGAGGCGCACACGCAAGAAACTAAATCAACTTCCTTAACTTCATTTATAAACTTCCTTAACTTCATTGGGCCCAAGCATAAGTCGAACAATTTCCATGCATGCTGGTTTAATAAGTGTTTCGCTGATAGTATGTGGTTTTTTCTGACGTGCAATTAACTTTGCAACATGGTAGCTAACTTCTAAGGCCTTTTCAGAAATCGTAACGGCCGATTTCATAAATTGCTTCTGTTTCTGATTTTGTTCTAAGCGCCTCTGAAAATATTGTCTGTCCTTTTTGGCGTAACTAGGATGGCTTGAATTTAGATGGCGATTTAATTTACTGGGTGCCATTGATTCGTTTGCTAGCTGTTCGTTGCAAATGATGCATTGTGGCTTTGGAGCCGTTTTGTCACCACACCAAGAAAATCCATATTGAATGTAGTCTTCGTTGTACAGTCGACTCTCGATAAATTTAAACTCAAGGGACCAGAGAAAAATTTCAAATTACCAAGAATTCAAAATAACAAGAGTTACAGTCGACTCTCGATAAATTGAAACTCGAGGGACCGAAGAAAAATTTTTCTGAAAAAATTTCTAATTTCATTTAAAAATTCTAAAAAAATTTAATATTGATTTTATTCAATTTATCGAGTATTTTTCAAGGGACCGGGAAAAAATTCAAATTATCGAGAGATTCAAATTAATGAGTGTTCAAATTATCGAGAGTCGACTGTACTTCCTTTTCACATCCTTCTTTGGTGTTTTTTCAACACTTTTGTGCTGGGTTTTTCATCATCTGTACGTGAACACGAATCTTTTCGACGTAAAAATTTATCCATATTTAAAAGGGGTAAGGTCAGTGAAGGTAATTACGCCACCTTAAGCTTTATCAATTTTTTAAAATTTTCCTGAGGATAGAGAGAAGAAATAAAAATAGGTACCACCAAGAGGAACTTTTTGGGTACAAGAAAAAAAATATTTGAGAGCTTTAGCTGTCTTTTCAATTCCAAAAGATGTGTTTTTCAAAAAGTTGGGAAACTGGCGTATTTACCAACCTATGCAGGCAATTACGCCACCCAAATAAATTATTTAAATAAATTAATTTTACAGCAAGTTTACTATAATAAATGCTTAAATAAAATATGTTACGAGTTTTTTGTAATATATAGGCTCATTTATGGAAAAAAACCCTTTATTTTTTTAATGTATTGACGCAAAGTCCTTCTTGAAATACCATAAGTTTCCGATGCTTTTTTCACCTACATGGTATTTAATTTCACATCGACCAATGCTTTTTTAAGATCATCCTCAACCCATTTATTGCGTGGAGGAGCCATAGTCAATCCTAGTAAACGCAAAAATAAATCATAAAATACGTAAGAACTGAATAATAATAATGCATGGCGTAATTGCCAGCCATTACTACTTCATGAATAAACTAATTTTTCTGTGCGTTGAAATTATTTATCACCAGAAAGTGATATATATTCTTGAAGAGCATTAAATTTACAACAAAACAAGTATATGCAAAATTTTTACCACGTAAAAAATAATGCATACACACAAAAGTAAATTGTTGTCTTATTTACATCAACAAAATCGTACACCGCCATTAACAACAAAAACAATTGACAAACCCAAGTTAGCCATCAAAATCGGATAATTTCTGTTTTATTGACTAAGAATGTTGTGCCTATTACGAAAATTTCATTTATTACTGGAGATATTTGAAGGTGGCGTAATTAGCTGCAGTGGCGTAAATATGAATCACAAGAAGCACCCTAACGCTTATACTGTTTCAGTTGGTAAACGTTGGAATAAAGTGTTAAATAACACTCGGATTTCAAGTTTAAGAGAATTTTTATATTAACTCGTTATTTAAACGTACTTATTCACTTGAAGTTTTATGAAAAACTGCTCACAGACAACTAACTAACCCTGTGATTACAAGTTGCAATCAAATTTATTACTGACTCCATACCTGCTTCTACATCAGTTGCAAGTTGATAAGAAAAGCAATGACTCAGTTTCACTTTGTCAGGTACAAGTAAAATAATCTATACATAGCTTTGTTATTTAAAACAAGGGTTCACTTACTCATCGAACATACATTTTTTGTAAGATAAATTACTAAGGTAATCTAAAGGTAAATTTTTTCAAAAATAATAAAATAACAAAAAAAGCAAATATTGTCTTATTTGACCGCGGCACACCTGTATCGGCTCACTTCCATCAAAACACCGGTTGCGGAGCGCTGCCCTAAACTCACAATTCCTTGACGAGCACTGGCTAATCCCATGGGAAAGTAATCAATGTAGGTAGTTTACAATAAAATTGCAAATTTAGAAAAATTCATGATTTGTAATTTATTGAAACGAAATATAAAATTACACATTACAATGTTTGGACTTAAAGTAAGTATAAAAGAAAAAAGTCTTAATGTAAAAAGAATTACTGGTAGGTATTAACAAATTATATCACATGCAAATAATTGACAGGAATACAATTAAAAAAAAATTACTATAGTAGTATCTAATAAAAAGAATGTTAAAAAATAGCTACCAATTGAAAAATTTACCCACATAGGTAATTCATTTTCTAACTGCTACACATAGTATAACAGTATTTTATTAAAAGCTGCCGTAATTAGCTGCTTGTTTTATTTAGGCACATTATTTTATTAATAAAAATGTACAAATTGAAACAGTACATACAACGTCTATAAAATATGAAATTATAAATATTCGCTTTATAAGTTTCTATGTCGAAATTATTATTTATCTATCAGTTGGTCATCGATAAAGAGATACACTGGCTTAAGACTAAAGTAAGACATTGGTAATTGAACTAAAAAACTAATAAATTAGGTATATTTTTACAATTTACGATAAGTAGTCAAGTTAAAGTTTTTTTAAATTAAATATTAGTAAACACATAAATTCTTAAATACGCATTTATAAAAAAATAGTTTCTAATATTTACACTTCCATTTAAATAATAACGTCTTATGATATGCAAGGTTTATGATAATTCAAATGACAAATTACTCATCAATAATTAGTCAAGTCAATTCCTTAATAATTATAAAAATTTTATCTAACTAAAATAAAATTTCTATGTACACAAACCATAAATCGATTTATTTGTATGGGGTTTAGGAAATTTGTCGACTAAATTTATATCACAACACCCATGGGCATTATTAAACGAACCTTGAACATACATGCATACATTCATCCAGCAAAACGAGATTTTGAATATAAATCCTTGATGATCATGTGTCAAACTTCTGTTTGATGTACGGATAAATAATTTAATGGTTTTTGTTCGGTTTCACATTCAGAATCTTCTATTTCGCAAAGATTGGTTGAAATATCACTTGTACTCGCATAACCTCCTAATAATGAGTGACGTTCATCTATAACAAATTTTCAAATTATACACTAAACATACTTATAACAAAAATAATTAATCAAACCTACCATCTCCCAAAGTAGTAATAACAGATCCGATATCGTCTTCACATTGTTTTCGTCGGTTACGAGCACTTGGAAATCCATATGGTTCTACATCGTTTGATTCGGCTCCTGGACTATGAATATAATCGTTTTCAGGTTCGCTTGGTATGTTATACCCATGAGCAGGTAAATATGAATTTGGATGACGAAGGTAACTATCTGCTGAAAATTAAATTTGTCATTCCAGCAACTAGTAATTTATTCTAAAAGTTGTTCTTTTTTTTATAATTTTCAGGCACATGTGCTTGTAATTTATTTATAAATTACTTGTAAGTTGCTTATTGTCAATTATTATGGTACAGCTCACATAAACATACTAACAAACTCTTTTTATCTTTTCATTTTTTTATTATAAATAAAATTTTAAAAAATCTAGCCTGCACAGGATGGGCAAATTTCATTATTTTTGCAAGCTAAGTCGGTTACTATTCAACTTAGAAAAAAAGCATTAACATCTCCTGAGTCAATTTTTTGGATCCAAGTAGGCTGCACAAACAGATTCGGTTTACATTATTTGTTTTCAGTTAATGTTTTTTACGTAGTCCCTGGTTTTTTTAATAGTAGGGGAGCATGGGTAACATTGAGACAATTTTATGGTAATATACGGTTGTGAGTTTTCACTAGTCAATTTACTAATAAGTAGCATACTCCCAAATACAGACATTATTAAATGGACATGTGGCATGCGTCTCACTATTACCAACACGTGGGTAACTGTAAGACATTAATTTTTGGGATCAATAAAATATGTTTTACTATTTGATAACTGAGAACTGAAAATTTAAGAACTTCCAGAATACTTCTCCTGGTGCAATCAATTTTTCTACCTTTCTTTGTCTATTTTGTAGCTGTTTTCCTCTGTATCGAATCCCACATAAATAATTAGTGATACATTTTCACTCATTCCGACCGGGACGGCAAAGCCAGTAGCCGCGGCCCCGCCGGCTGTTATATGCCTTGTATCCCCTGGTATGAATGTTGCCGATTTTCGCTCTTTTTTCGGATTTTATCGATTCCTCGATAATTTTAACCGTCTGCAATGGCGTTAGAGTCACATTCAGACCGAAACACACCCAAAAAGTCCGGAAATTACCCCAATATTCGTGAAATTACATGGGGGGCGTGGCCTACTCGCCAGGATTTCTAATTATTCGAAATAAGGGTTATTTTCCAAGGGTTCACCCAAAATAATTTTTCTATACTTAGACTCTTTTAACCATTATCTTTAGTGTAGGCAATAGGAAATTTTGATTTGGGTGGTTAAGGTTATGGAACGCGACCCGTGCAATCTACAGAGTTTAAGAAAATTGGCGCAGGAGATGTTCATTGTTATTACAATGTTAATAAATTAATATTAACTAATATAACATGTAAAAACAAAGAAATTTATCCACCCTGCACTATTATCAACTTCTTCATGCTTGATTACTTACTTGATTTATTAATTTTTAAAGGCACTGCAGTAAAAAAATACAAACATGTTAGATATGTTAATAAACATCGACAAAATCGAACTATTATTAGAATTATTAATTAAATTTGCAACATTCACATTCAAATCTCACACACTTACATATTATTATTTATTGAGTTGTTTTAAATCTGTGTTTCTCTGAATCCTATAAATTCATAAATACCAAATTATAATAAAATTTATTTCTTGTAGCAGGCATCTTGTAGTAGATATATTAAATTTGTACTTTTTTCAACACGTTGGAAAATAATTTTATAAAATATTAGGTAAAAGTACCTCGTTCTTATTTACATACGTAAGTTGAATTTCATCAATAAAATAAATAACGTTACCTGTGGTAAATCTATAATCTTCATTTCCACTATCCAATGCATTAAAATTCGGACTAATTGTGTGTGGTTCGCATTCACTGTCAGCTAAACATTCCGATTCAAGATCTTCGTTTAATGTTTCAATGTCTCTGCGAGGATCGATTGGACATCCTGCAGAAGGAAGATGATGACAACGCGATTCGTTGCTTTCATTACTGTGGAAGCTAGAAGAGTCAGGAACTTCACTACCTGGTACTTCGGTAATATTAGGCAGTGTTTGGCTGTGGCGTGCCCAATCTGAACAATCCCAGTGATAACCTACAAAAATCGTTAATGAGAATGTACCTGCATAAATGCAGTTTAAAAATGTACTTACTTCCAACAGATCTCTGATCCTCTTCACAATTATTTGAAGAAATAGACGATGGTCCGTTTGATCTAGAACTGTTAATGGAATTGCTTCGACCACCATACAAACGATTTGGCACGTCACAATTTACTGGACTAGTTATCTTGAAATCTAGAGGAAGAAGTGAACAAAAATTATTCCAAACTATTTAAACTTTTTGTTTCGATTATTCCTAGTAAAATCACATACCATTTTTATTCCTTGGCTTTTCATACGTCGATGCCAAGTGCATCTGTTCCGCCCATTTTGTTTTATCCGAATCACAATGATTCCCTATAACAATTTGTTGATTGTTGACGTTTAAGTTGCGAACATAATCCGGAGGTACATTCTCCAATTCATCACCTGCAAATTCCACCACATAATGAATTTGTTTGTACCAAAATTGAAAGTTAATAAATACCTGCTGAACCATAACTTCTTAAAGTATCTAAATTATTAAACACTATTGTATTATTACAATTGTACAGAGGTTCATTTTGTGATCCAGGAGTGTACGATAAAGGACGTGACGATCGCAACGGTACTTCTCTCTGATTAATTTCCAAATTGCTTAATTTGGATCCTCTCTTAAATTCGGTTAATTCGTGAGGTCTTGTCGAATTAAGAACAACTTGATCTTTTCTTGTATCATTATTGATCATGTTACGATGCTGGCGAGAACGACGAGACCGACAACGACGATAAATGATGAACATAATAACCAATAAGAAAATTACACAAATGGCAATTACAATACCGATTAATTCTTCCCAAGTTATGCTGTAAATGCTTGATGTTATTGGAGTGGAATATACAGAATTGAGGCAATATGGGCCGGTGGTATTTGGCGGACAAATGCAGTGAAAAGTGCCAACTTCATTTTTGCATACTCCACCATTTTGACATGGAGAAGATTCACATTCGTCTAAATCAACTTCACAAAATTGTCCCACATAATTTCTGCATTTACACAAAGGTCCGTCGTCACCTTCTTCACACACGCCTCTATTAACACACGGCGCTGAAGAACAATATCGACCATATTCGCATCTCTTGCCGGTCAATTTTGAAACACAATCGCATGTAAAATCACCTCCGACGGTGGATTTACATACTCCACCGTAAAGACAAGGTGCCGATGCACATGGATCTGTATCGATTTCACAAAGGGATCCAGTAAAACGTGTGTGACAAAAACATTCGTATGCATTACCAATTTCTTTACAAGTTCCACCGTTCATGCAAGGCTGTGAACCACATGGACCCGGAGGAGTTAAAATAATAGAAGTATCACAGTTAAATTCTACGTTAGCAAATCGTTTTAAAACTGCCACCGAATTATCGCCAGACTTATGCAACGGTATAGATATTCTCGATATTCTTACATCATCCATACAACCAAAAAAGCCTTTTTGAACATCTTCGAAGCCTAGAATAGAAGGATGCTGGTGAACTTCCGCTCCCAAATACATTTCATCACTTTGTAAATTTAGTATGTCGCTTGTTCCAGGAGTCGATCCTTGTGCAGTATAAATACCATCAACTGTTATTTTCGCAGAATTTTTCTCTCTTTCTAGACGTATTTCGTGCCATTTTCCGTCTGCCATATAAATAGTATCCAAACGAACCACACCTTCTCCACTGCCGAGTTCAAATCTGTATTGCACCGCTCCGTTTACAATCTAAAATGAAAATATGTATAAATATAAGTATAGTGGAGTGCTCGAATTGTAAACAGTCATCTAGAAATGATTTTCATTTGCATGAAAAGGTTAGAGGCCTATCAGAAGTTGTTCTTTAGTCATTGCAGAAACAATTCAAAGATGTAGGACAAGAACTTTTGGGCTGCGATGTGGAGGTAAAGGGGTGAAATGCAATTTTTGTCAAAAAAATAGACTATATAGGTTTGTATTTTGTAGTTCTATACAATTTAGCTCAACAGACCATACAGGCTCAAGCCTCCTCATTCATCCTTTCTCCTTTACTTTACAACTCAACGCTACAAAGACAAGGCCGTGTTATTCGGTACCTCGTCGTTCGCTCTTACTCATCCACAGAGCATTGATGTTCACCGGAGGGCCGTGCTAAAAAAGTTCGTTAAGTCCGCATGTGGAACCCACAATTTCCGCACCGTAACTCAACCAGCAATCACATCAAGCCCCTGCTGTGAACTATTGTAGTACTACTATTTATTTATAGTATATTCACTCCAATAATAAACAAAAAAATCATTTCAGTTCCCATATATATTGCCTTCCTTATACCAGCGACACTTTAAATCGCTTCTACTGAACAATTTATAATTCCGAGAATATCTAGAAATTTTATAACAGGTATTTATCCAGTTATGATTGGAGACATACCTTAAATATGATTGTAAAGATAATTTCAGAGCCCAAAACTTTTATTTCAAATTTTTTTGTAGTACAACAGATATTTTTTTGAGTAAATGCATGCTATAAAACTTGTAGACATGATCAGGAATATAAATTGTTCAATAGAAGTGATTTAAAGTGCTATTGGTGTAGGGAATGCAATGTATTTGATGAACATCACTAACATAAATTATATGACAAAAAATATACATACCTCTAAAATATTATAATCGACTTTTCCATGAGCATACATTAAATTTCCGGTGGGTTGAACGGTACGAATCCTTAGACTAAGGCGAAGTTGATCTTCAATCGATTGTTTGTTAATAATTCGATACTGAGAATAACTTTTTCCTGTAAATGAAATTGGATTTCTAGCAATGTAGCAAGTTTCGTCATGACATTTTGATATATCGACATCGCATTTACTTCCGGCAAATCCTTCTGGGCATTGACATGAATATCCTTGCGTGGAAGCATCAGGTATGCATATTTTATAAACAGCACAGGGCTCTTTGGCACATTCATTTACTATCGTATCACATCTTTCACCACCGTAACCTTCTTTGCAAATACATTCGATTTTTTGTTTATGTCGAGGCGATACAAAACTAGTAACATCTGTTGAAATTGGTTCGATCAACGAATCGAGAAAATATTGATCCTGGCATACGCCGTAAGAGCAATACGAATTGGTGCATTTTAAATGAACTATTTCTTCTACTATTAATTTAGTGCTTTCCTCTAATTCTTGTAAATTATCGTTTAATGCTTTTCGAATTGTATCGGAAGAATAATATCCCTCGTTAGGCTTACGTACTGTAAATAATACATCTAAATCTTTATTCACTATTTGTCTTTTAATTCTCAAATTCACATCCTCGTCGTTTGATGGCTGAACACTTATGATAATAACATCTTTTAGTTTTGAATTCATTGCATTGCGAACAACACGAATAAAACCCTTTCGATGACTAAGAATGAAAGATTCTGGACTGATATCTCGGAATCTTATTACTATTGCATTTTCTAACATATCGTCGGACACTATTTCTACAATAATTTTAACAATTGTGTTAGCGTAATATTTTCCATCCGTAACCGTTACGTTTAAACGATAATCACCCACATCTAGATTGGGTAAAGCCGTTAGAGTGCCATCGGTACGATCTATCCTAAACAATTCATGTGTAGGAAACATAATACCATTTGTAGGTGAAAGTGAATAAGTTAAAGTGTCGTAACGATCTTGATCGAATGCGTGTACTTTACCAACCACTCCTCCCATATATTCGTCCAAAAAGGAGTTAATGTTAATTTCTAACGGCGTGATAACCGGCGGATATTGAGATTCTTCTATCACTTTTACAACAACCCAAGCGTCGGAATATAAAGGTGGGGAACCATTATCAAACACTCGAATTTGTAATAAGTAGGTGTCTTTAATATTGTGATTAAATTTTGTTGCGGTTCTTAAAATTCCATTTTGCTCTAATCGGAAAATATCACCTTCATTTCCAATACGAAAATCGAAAGTATACGGAGATGTATTAGGAGGCGAATCTTCATCGTTTATTTTAAATTGTAAGATGGGATATCCTATCGGTTTATCCTCCTAAAAAATATTGTTAGTAATAGTATTTTAATTTATTTGATTTAAAAGAAAAATTAATGCGGCAGAATTTACGCGAAAATTGTCTATGCTTTCTGTGTTCAGGATGGTTATGTTTTCTGGTTTTTAAACACACTTCTAATCATTGAAATTTTGCACACGAATTTGCAACTCGAAACATTTTAATCTAGCAAATTTAGAGGTCAATCTGAAATTCATGGTGGGAAAGAAAATAGAAAAATGTCTGCTCCCCCCCGGAAAATTTCACGAATAATTTCGTGATGGTTCAGACTCGAACGAAAAAAATGGAAGTTCATTAACACGTTAAGCGCCACGTATACCAGAAATATCTTTGGTATATGGCCACACGATTTTTTTTGCTTAAATTGTTGGTAAGGTCCTTATATTGGTCGAGATACAAGCAAACTGTGATTCAAACCTTTCGTTTGTATCTTTAAGGATGCATGTGGCCCCAGAAGAAATATTGACTTGTATCTTTGAGGATACAGGTGGCCGCCTAACGTGTTAAGACTCAAACGATGATTTAAGTTTGGCTCCAAAATCGCCCGAAAATTCAACTTGGGGGGCATCATGCCTAACCCCCACGTCCACCAAGATTTCGTGAACAATTTCGCGATGGTTAGGGCTCAAAAAAAACCATAGAAGGTTATTGATGCTCTAATGTTTAACGCCAAAATCGCCCAAAAATCGTTACTCATTGTATTCAAATTTTAAGAAAGTCATAATTGAGGAGTTTATTTTCAAAGTGCAATATGTCCAAAAATCTTTATTCGAGATAAACGCAAAAAATTAATTTCTCAATAATGTATTGACATATTGAAATAAACATTTTTATTTTCAGTTTGTATTGATTTATGGACATCTTACAATATATTTAGATAAATCTTAAGTGCGTACTTTACAAAAAAATTGGCAAAATGTTTTGTACTTGTTGCGTTTTAAAAAAAATGTTGGACTAGTTTCACTTTGAAAATAAGCTCCTCAATTATACTAATTTGAGGGTTTATTAGGCCCAGTGTTACAATAGCAGTATATACTACGCATAGCGTTATTCTACGAATAACTTATCCAAATATGTATAAACTGCATATATTTTATCAACGAATAGTTATTCTAATCTTATACTGCTATTGTAAAACTGGGCCTTAGTCTTTCGGGGGTATTCATTTTGCTTCGAAAAATTACTGCGGATTAAAAAGTTATTAACAAACCCTGCTTGTTTTTTTCTCAGATATCTCGAAAATTAAGCAAGATAAAACAACAAACTATACTTGGCTTTTTGTAGAGCAGAAAATTATCGAGAATAATAATTTTTTTAGGTTTTTGGCCATCTAGAATGAAGCTAAAATTTTTAAACATTTCACACATCTGGGAATTTCAAAGCATACTTTTTATGGTGCAACCAATTTTTAGTCCGTTCTTTATTTATTTTGTTGCTACTATGTGAATAAAAAGATTTGACTTTTTGGAGTAGTTTTGGTGTTTTGAGGTCTTAATTGGTGCCATTCAGCAGGAAAAGCAGTTGTGTAACTGTTGTAAAACAGTTGAGTAAAGGTAGCGAAATTCTCGAAGAATCGAGCAGGTAGCGGACGTCCCAGCAGAAAAATCCCCAACAGTTGTGCAACTGTTGGGGATTTTTCTGCTGGGACGTCCGCTACCTGCTCGATTCTCCCAACATGTTGAGGAACGGTTGGCCATTTTTTGTAGCTAAAGTTCTTCGCTTGTCTTTGGTAACTGTTGTGGAAAAATGGCGGGAAGTGATTATTCGAATATTTATGAATATATATTTTTGTGGGTAGCCGCTAAATGAGTTTTAAAAATAAATTCAGTAAACATTGACAACTGTCACTTCAAATATCAAAATTATATCGATATTTCGATATAATTCCGCTACCTTCACTCAACTGTTGTACAACAGTTACACAACTGCTTTTTCTGCTGAATGGCACCAATATGTATCTTATTGGGAACAAAATTTTAAACAAAAAAATACTATTTCGCATAGTATTTTGCCTATTGACACTCCATAGGTCAATAGGCATAACCCTCATTTTACATGTTTTTGTGAAAGCTAAACAATTGATGTATATGATTAATGTTGTCCCACTCAAATGTTGGTTACATTACCTTGTTTAGTTTTTGAGAAATTTGAGAAAAAACAAACATCGCGCGTTCTTTGTTTATAAGATTGTTAACAACTTTTGGTCCACATTAATTTTTCGAAGCAGAACTAATCCCACTTATAGAAATCAAACCAAAGCGATTCATGGTGTTTTCAACCTGGGAAGACTATTGGAGCGTTGGATGTCTAATATGACTGGTCTATTTTGAGACCTTCAACCATCAGGAAAGCGACACCCAAAGAGATGGATGTCAAGTTAGGCTTCCTCATCAGTGGATAATCATCCATAATACTGGACGGAAACGTGAACAAGAAAAAGGCATAGGTAGGCCCATTTAAAAGAAAAAAAATTACAATTAAAGGAATTCATGATGGATTGTAAATTAAATAAAAAGTAAAACTTTTACTTTTAACTAAGAAAAACTGAAAGGTATGAGAGGTAAACACATTAATAGTGTGGACTTTTTTGTTACCATTTCCCATTTAGTCCAGGCAACGAAGCCGAAAAATTGGCTCAAGCTTTTAAAAAATCCAGGCAAGCTGAATTTTGGCAGAGATGTACATTGGAGTGTTCTAATGAACCCCCCAAAAGTCCCATAAAACCTCACGCCGGCGTCCCCCACAATCGGGGGTTTTAGCTCCCCAACGCGATTTTTTGCCAATAACTCGCTTATTTATGTTTGTATGAAAAATTATGATGAGACCATAATTGAAGAGCATAAAATTCTCTATCAAATAGTTTTTTTTCATATTTTTCCATGGCACACTAATACTTAAATTATTGACCGAAAACACGACCCATCCTTAAAATGGCACAATATTGATTCGTTGCAGGGAGAGAAATGTTTTCGGGCAAGGGAAATGCTTTTAATAATAAATTAATTGAAATTGTGGCCAAGGTTGGAAAATGAAGAGAAAAGTAGCTTTTTCAAAATTTGCCCAAATTATAGTATCTTCCAAGTAACGAAACCGAAATTTTGGTTTAAGCTTACAGAAGGTCCGGGCAAGCTGAAATTTGGTAAAGATGTATATTGAAGTGTTCTAATAAACCCCCAAAATGTCTCATTAAAATCCCAAGCCGGCGTTCCCCCAAATCAGGATTTTAGCCCTCTAGGTGCGGTTTTCGCCTATAGCTCACATATTTTTACTTTTACGAAAAATTACCATTAAACAAAGTTTAATTTGCCTATTACAGTATGAATTGTAGTACTACCTACTGCAGCGACACAAGTTATAGAGAATTTTATGTTCTTCAACTTTGCTTAATGGTAATTTTTCGTAACAGTAAAAATACGTGAGCTATAGGCGAAACACCGCACTTAGGGGGCTAAAATCCTCATTTGGGGGAACGCCGGCTTGGGATTTTGATGAGACATTTTGGGGGTTTATTAGAACACTTCAATATAGTACATCTTTACCAAATTTCAACTTGCCCGGACCTTCTGTAAACTCAAATCAAAATTTCGGTTTCGTTACTTGGAAGATACTATAATTTGGGCAAATTTTGAAAAAATCTATTTTTCTCTTCAGTTTCCAACCTTGGCCACAATTTCAATTAATTTATTACTAAAAGCATTTCCCGTGCCTGAAAACATTTCTCTCCCTGCAACGAATCAATATTGTGCCATTTTAAGGGTGGATCGTGTTTTCGGTCAATAATTCAAGTATTAGTGTGCCATGGAAAAATATGAAAAACCACTATTTTATAGAGAATTTTATGCTCTTCAATTATGGTCTGATCATAATTTTTCATACAAGCATAAATAAGCGAGTGATTGGCAAAAAATCGTGTTGCGGGAGCTAAAACCCCCGATTGTGGGGGACGCCGGCGTGAGATTTTATGGGACTTTTGGGGGGTTCATTTGAACACCCCAATGTACATCTCTGCCAAAATTCAGCTTGCCCGGATTTTTTTCAAACTAAGAACCTTCCTTTCCTGGACTAATTCTCAATATTTAAAAAATAAAACTAAATATTTGGCAGCCATATCTGGATTTTTGAATCAATTAAATTAATTTAAGCAAGAGTAATTTTATATTAAATTTATTTAAAAGTTTACCATCCCAAGGAAAACAAATCATAAATTCTTGAATAATTAAGAATAGTCAAATAGTTCCTTTTTAATTACCTGAATAACAGCGGTGTAATTGGTTTGGGAAAATGCTGGAGCATTGTCATTTGCATCGGAAACTTCAATATTAACCATAACTTGTCGTGAAAGTACCGGTAAGCCATTATCTTTAGCAATGACTTCAAGTACATAATTTGAAATAGATTCTCGATCCAAATTATCCACCACAGAAATATATCCGGTGTCTGGATTTATGGCAAATTGTTCCAGATTGTTACCTCTTATGATAGAATATGACACTCTTCCACTCTCTTCACTGTCTAAATCTGAAGCACTCACCTAAAATAATTCATTAATATTGAATACAAAAATCACAGTAAATAGTTTACTTGTAAAATTTTGTCATTGATGTTAGCATCTTCTCTTATTGTAGCACTATACGAAGTTTGGCTAAATACGGGAGCATTATCGTTACAATCTGTAACCGTTATATTTACAGTAGCCATATTACTTAATGGCGGGGTTCCCCCATCGACAGCTTGTATAGTTAAAAGGTAATCTTTGGCTCGTTCATAATCCAACATCTCAGCTATAGTTAGAACCCCTGCCTTCTTGTCTAAAGCAAACTTTTTGTGTTCATTACCGCCAATAATTGAATAATATATATCTGCATTCACTCCCGTATCTTTAGATGTTGCTAAAACTCGAACCACTTCTGTACCTATCGAATTAATTTCAGGTACAACTGCAAAGTAATATTTGGAAGCAAATTCTGGAGGATTATCGTTAATATCTTGCACATTAACAATTAGAGTAACTATTGTGAATAGTTGCGGAGTTCCTTGGTCAATGGCTTGTACAGTCAGATTATAAACAGCTTGAATTTCACGATCTAAAGGTTTAGCCAAAGTAACGATTCCACTATCGGACGATATTTTAAAATGATTTTTAAAAGAATCGACAAAGGAATATTTAATTTTTCTATTAACACCTGCAATAAAATTTTGTAATATAAAGGATTCATTTTATTCAAAAATTATTCCTCTTACCGATATCTGCATCAGTTGCGTGAACCTTAGTAACTAAAGTTCCTACTTCAACATCCTCAGGTAATGCTACCGAATAGTATGGTAGCGAAAATTGAGGTGTGTTGTCATTTAAATCCGAAATAATCATTTCTATTTGCGATGAACATTCCCATCCGGTATGTTCTCTGTCTTGTACGTGTGCCGTTAAAAGATATTTTGAACGTTGTTCCCGATCTAAATGGGTAACCGTTTTGAGGTAGCCGGAGTCTTTATCTAAAGAAAATTGTTCGGAACCATCGCCCGTAAGAACGAATCGTAAATTCGAATTTCCATCTTGATCCATATCGGTTGCCAAAACGTTCAATACAAACGAACCTGGTAGAATGCCCTCCGATAGTACTTGTCGATAACGATAACGTAAACAATATGGTGGATTGTCTAAAAAAATTAAAATTATGAAATAAAGTATGATTATTATGTAGTACAACAAAATATTTACCATTGACGTCTAGTATTTCAATTTCAACTTTTGTGGTATCCGTATATAAACCATCGGTAACAATTACCTCGAGTTCATACCTCGCCACAGATTCTCTATCTAAAGATTTAGCGACGTACACCTCTCCAGTTTGTCGTATTTGAAATTGTGAACTGATATCTCCAGAAATTATAAAATAATCTACCGGTGTAGATAGATCAATGTCAGCGTCGGATATTTCCAAAGTTAAAACCACGGTTCCGGGTAGAGCATCTTCGTTAACAGCTCCTTGATATAACTGTTTTTTGAACACAGGCGGACTGTCGTTGTAATCTTTTAATCGAATAATTACAGTTGTACGGGCTGTACGTTTTGGAGTTCCATTATCTGCGGCAGTAATATGAAATTTGTATTCCGGTTTTTCTTCTTTATCTAATTGTATAAGCGTAGTGATCCAACCGGTAAAAGCATCAATCGAAAAGATGTTTAATATATCGTTGGACTCGCTGCCAAAGCTGTAACGTACTTCGCCGTTTCCACCTTGATCGTCGTCATGTGCTATGACTTTCAGTATAGAGGTTCCTTCAGCTATGTTTTCTGCTAGGTACAATATGTAAGGATTACTCTCGAAATGTGGTGCATGATCATTTTCATCCAATACTTGTAATATAACATTAGTTAAAGCCGTAAGGGGCGGACTAGAGTCGGTTTCTGCAAGAATTCCAATAACGTGCGAAGTACATGATTCAAAATCTAAAGGTCGTGCTAAAGTGAGTTGACCTTGGTTATCAATTAAAAATTGCGGATTGTCTTCCGAATCGGATAAAATTTTATAGGTAACAGATACGTTTGAGACCATTTTCAATCGCGTTATAATGGTACCTAAAAGTTGGAAAATAATAAAATTAAAGAAATACATAGGCCGACATAAATTTACCAATCGGAGAATTTTCTAAAAAGAAAAATTTATCGTCTTTACGTTCAAATAAGGGAGGAATATCGTTTGGTCCCATTATTAAAACGTTAACTGGTACATCTGAATGTTTAGAAGGATGTCCCAAGTCAGTTGCTCTTACAAAAAATTGGAAAACTTGTCCATCTAAATATGCAAATAATTAAATGTAATAGAGTAATAAAATTTTTAATTTAATTTAAAACTCACCCCACGACAAGGCACTTTGGGCAAGAAAGAGCCCCCCAGTTTTGGGATTAATTGAAAAAAGGTTCTTAATACCCGATGCTTTTTTATCATATATGGAATATTCTATTTGACCTGAAGATCCATCATCGGCATCGATAGCACGAACCTTGAATAAAATAAGAAGCGATCATTGAGTTTGCTGGATTTTAAAAGCAAAAACTTGCTATAATTTTTTTACTTATTGGAAAATATTGTTTTCGCAGGTGGATGTGTCTTATAAACCCAGCGCCTAAAACCTCTCAAGAGATCGCAAATGAATCAAACTGCGTAGTTAAGTGTAAAATAATAATATAAAGAAGTAGAAATTTTATTTTTCGGGTCTCCAAATACCCAACAATTTTGTTAAAAGATTAAAAGCTGGAACTTATTTTAAATTGTTTAAGCCTTCTTTTTCGTCGACAGTTTGATGTTCTTTCAAACATCTCTAGTCAACTTCTGGACCATAGCCTCTCCCCCATAGGAGGGTCAGGCCATATTATAATTATTCCTAGGGTCATTCCATCTCAAATCAACTGAAAAATAGGCAAAATTGACTCGACCCCACCAAATTTTACGAAACTTGGTACACACCATCTTAGTAAGAAATAAAAAATACAAATTTTAGGATTTGTCCAAAAAGGCATTTGTTTCCTTGTTTTGGTCCTTCAAAAAGTCAAAAAGTTGGTATGTAGACTTGTAGGAAAACAACTGTAACTTCATCCATAGTGGTTAATTAAAAATTAACTAATTAAATTAAATTGAAAACCGCGATATCAACGCAACCATGAGTGTTTCTAAAAATAACGAATGAAGGAACATGAAAATCACTTTTTGAATATGTAAAAATTATATTATGGTGTTCTAATAATAAGCCATAAATTTGATCAGATTTTTAATTTTATATTTACGTTATTTCCATCAATCCTTAAGTAAAATTGACAAACTGACGAAAATCACGATTGCATCTCAAAGTTGAAGTTGAGAGTAAACGATAACAGATAAATATGTACCATTTCATTTCTTTCATTAAATTCTTCGGTTTAAATTTTTTTAACAAAATTGTCAGATATTTGGAAACCCTGAAAATTTTGTATTCTATTTCTTTATATTATTTTATGCTTAACTTACAGAGTTTGGTTTATTCGCGATCTCAAGTGAGATTTAATCCCAGAAACATTGGTGTAATATAGCAAAATGTTAGAAAGTATACCTACTAATAAAAATTACAAACCTTCAAAAATGGAGAGGAAACACTATGATTGGAATGAATAGAAGCTTTATATTCTTTCAACAAGAACTTTGGAGCGTTGTCATTTTCGTCATCAACCTTTATTTTAACTGTTAAAAATCCGGATCTACCACCACCATCGGTTGCCATAACAGGAATTTCGTAAGTTTTTTGTTTTTCTCTATCCAATTTAACGGTGGTAAATATTTTTCCAGACTTTCTGTCTATCGTAAATGTATCACTCAAGAGATCAGAATGAATGGAATAATAAATGGTGCCGTATTCTCCAAAATCCAAATCTGTTGCTTTGACGGTTGTTACAAATTGTCCACTGGGTTTATTTTCCATTACGTTGGCGCTCATAAACACATCAGGAAATACAGGAGAATGTAAATTTGCTGGTAACAATTCCACTTTTAGTCTGGCAAAGTTGGTATAAACGCCATCGGATACGGATACATTTAAAATCATGCTTCGTTCATCTCCAAAATTAGCTAAATTTAGTAGAGTTATTATGCCGGTGTTTGGGTCTATTGCAAAGGTTTGTTGTTCGTTTCCTGCTACTATACTGTATCTCAAACGACCCTGATCTACTATATCTGGATCTCGACCAGTAACGATGGTCACAAATTGACCTCTATTTGCATGAACAGAGAGACTGCACGAATACGAAGTTTGCTCAAATTTAGGTGGATTGTCGTTCATATCTAATACTAAAATTTCAAAATAATTATGGTGAGAACTAAAATAGATAATATTAATATTACCGGTAAGCCAAACGTGAGCGGTGCTGGATAAATTGGGAACACCTTGATCTGTAGCAACCACGACGAAATGATGTGATTTAGCTTGTTCGTGATCCAACGATTGCTTTAAATAAATAGTCCCGTCATTTTCATCAATGTGAAAATAATCCGAAGCGTTATTGCTGTCCTTTTTAATAGAATATTTTATTTTTTGATTAATTCCTGTATCATTATCTCTTGCTAATACGGTTAGAATGGATGTACCAAACATTGCTGCTTCTGAGATCGTTACATTGTAGCTTTCTTCGGTAAATTCTGGAGGACAATCGTTGACATCTTGCACTACAATAGATACGGGAACTTCTGCATACACACCAGAAACTGAATCGGTGGCTCGAATTAAGAGTTCATATTGCTGTTGTTGTTCAAAATCTAATTCATCCACAACCGAAATCACACCTAAAGAAAAACAAATTATAGAAGAAGTTGGTGTGTAACTTAAATGAGACACAGAATGTTGCATAAAATGAAAAAGAATGCAAGAAAGTTATTTACAAATGTGATAATTTTTACAGATTTATTATACAAAATTTCAGTGCATTTCGAATGATGTACAACAAAAAATGTAAAAGTAATTAAAATGGATAATAATTAAAAACAAAACATTGCATTATTTTTATAGAAATGAAAAATTTAATAATTTTAGAGAAACAATAATAAAAGTGTAGCAATCTCTTTAGATATTAAAAAGCAAATGTAGGACAAATTGATAATTTAATTGTCATGCATGCTCGTGCAGTTCAGCATTTAACTGTAAATTAACTGTTTCATAATGTTAATAAGAAGTAATGTACTATCTATATTTTACCTATAGGTATTGAGAAATTGTACAATTCTTTATAATAGTAGTCAATACGACGAGAAAAAGAGATCTGTGTAGAAATAATAATTAATGAATGCGATTTTTTTTGCTTAAGCGTTATTTCATATCAAATCAACCAAATTTTTGCAATTATTTTCGTGATCCTTTTTAATCTTGCTCAAACTTGGCGTAATTCGAACTAATGTCAAATAAATATCTATCTACGTATTTTTTGTTCATACAATATTCAAACTAATACGAGTACCTTTGTTGTGACTATACAATATCCTAAACACTTTTATAAAAGTGTTTAGAATTGCAAAACATGATTACTCATTTTTATGTCACTCCTAAACTAGAAGCTTCCCCACTCTGAAATTTGGTATGCAGGTAGCCAAAACTATGCTCAAGATAATAGATTTTTTGATATTTTTAAATTAGACCTTTTTTCGGGGGGTCTATTTAAAGTCAAAATTTAATCAGGGTCCCTATTTTTGACCACAATTATTTTCGTATAAGACTCTCTGAAAAGGTGTATTCAATATCTGCATTTAAAAAAAAATAATTTATGAAAGTCCTACGTGAAAGACAAGCAAAAATATACGTGTATGTTTATTTAAATTACAGAAAGTTTTAGCAAAATTCAAGAGCGTCATGAAAATATGTTGGTTGATTTGATACAGAATGGCTCTTAAACCCCTTAGTTTAGTAACGAAAATTAGCCACTAAGTTTCCGACATCAGACTCGGGTCCAAGTCATTGGTAGGTCGTTTCAAATGCATCCTATTATCCAAAATAGGTATAGCAAGATCAATCAATATAAAATTCTGAGCATAAACTAAAAAAATTATCGTTCTAGCCTCTATAGATTCCGAGATACAGCCCTTCAAATAGTGTTGAATTCACAACTTTTACTACGAGGGGCGACTGCAATTTGTAGGGATAATTTTAAGGTAGATTATTAAAAAAGCATATAATATTATACAGAGACGATATTGTAATGTTCTCGGGGGGGGGGGGGGGGGGGATTCTGTACAGCGTGAGGGGAATCTCCTGGATTCAACATCATTTCCAAAGACCTCATTTATTTTCCCGATTTTAGCCCAAAATTACATGGTTCTCAGATTTTGTTGTAGGCATTTTCATGTTCATCTGATGTAGACACGTATTCCTGAGATAACTAAAACTGGAAACAATTTTCTGGAAATTTCCGGATAGAACATTTTTCTAGCCTTAATGGGGGCCCTAGCTGTGGTTTTCAAAGTCGATCATTTTTTACCCAGTTTGAAGAATATTTCACAGGGCCGTAGTTTACCTTAAATTTACTCGATTTGAATACAATTAAAAAGAAAATATTGTTGAAAATTTTGAAATAAAAAATATTTAATTTTTAAGACTAATATCCAGAATGAATGAAATATTAGGAATTTAAAAAGGAGAACGGTAAAAATTTTATTGAAAAATTAGAAAAAACGACATTATACACACCGATGTTTCAGTATCCATTTTACCATCAAAAGCACAACATTTTGAAAGAGTTCACTTTTTTCATCCTATTTTCTTCAAGTTTTCGAGGCATAGAGAAGGATGGGGAACACAAGTGTTATTTTAGTGTTGCGTATGATGCCTCAGCCCATATTTTATGTAAATTTTTTGCGGTTGTTCTGGCAATTTCTATGCGACGCGACGTCTAATTTCTGGTTTACAGTATCCATCATTTGTAATTATGGAACGCAAATATACATATATAGCGGTTCACCACTTCGCAATTGGCTATTAGTTTAATGTGTGGCTTATTTGACGATTTCCTGTCGACAATCATTATTTTTGCCTTTTCATAATTAATGAGTAGCATACAGCCGAATCGTATTCTAATTTTTCGATTAGATTTGCTGGCTCTTCAATACTACACACCAAACTACGTGTGTATTAAATCTAACGACTTGGAAGTTAGATGGTGATAAGCCACAAACGTCTTCTTCCATTCCATTCCACAAACACAAGAAAATGGGCAAATAACCCGAAAAGTGTCGTGCCAGTTGTAGACGCACTGACAGATATTTTAGTAGAATTAGACGAATTTTATTGTTTAGCATAAATACGATAACAATGCTACCATATCGACTCCACCATAAGAAAAAACGAAAACATGAACACCTGACAACTACGTTATTTTGGACAAAAATCGAAAGAAAAGTAGGTTCTTGAGAGAGCTGTATCTCGGAAACTATTAAGTGAATAGAAGAATATTTTTTAGTTTTTGCTCGGAATTTTATTGAGTTTAATTTTACTAATACCTATTTTAAACATAACATGCATAAAATAAGCCAATTCACGACTTTGTGATTTTTTGCCCATATGATAAATTTTCCTCTGTTGCAGTCCAAGCCCGATGTCAAAAACTGAGCGACTGTGTCTGATGCCGCTCTAAAAGGTTTAAGCAAAAAAATCTCATTTCCTAGTTATTACCACGTAAAAGCACCTAATGACTGAACTACAAGTAGACAGCGTTAATAATAATTAAATAAAGCTAATTCTTTACACAATAGGGATATTAAAAAATTTATAAATACAAGAAACCCGAGCAAATGACTGAACAGGTTGGGCCATTAGTCATCAAGAAGTGCAATAAAGTACTAACTTTTTAAAATGTTTGTTTCACTTTTTGCAAGAAAAAATTGTAGGGAAATTAATCATGGAAAAATTCACAACTAAAATCGGAGAAATATGTCATCATCACGTTTACCGTATTTGACGGCAACTGACTGTTCTCTTTAGAATTCCCTGAAGAGCAGGAATATGTCAATAAGTTCTATAAGTTTCCAGACAATCCAACAACTCAAGGACAACATCGGTATAATATATTATATCGTATGCACATCAGAGTTGCAGTTAGAAACTTTTAAACTGTTGTGAAAAACGCCGTGGAAAGAGTCCGCATGAAGCCAAAGTTGGAGGCGGAGGTGAAACGTGCAATTAAATTTTCATACATATCGTAAAAAAAATAAATTACATAATAAAAGACAATTCAAGTTTGGGAATTCCCGAATCACTCACTGAACATTGGTCTTAATTTGAAAGAACTACAACGAAACACGTCGGACAAACTAATAAAATATTGTCTTATTGTTATATCTGGTATTTATTTGAAAACTTTTCGCCCTTCAAATTAGAAAATCCAAAGCGATATTAATGATAGAAAAAATACTTTAGTCAATTTATGGAGGTAGACACCCACTCACCTTCCAAGATAAGATTTTTCTATACCGTTATTTTGATGTATCATAAGGAGTAGCGTATAACATTTAAGATTATAAAAGTTGGGGTAGTCAGGGAGATATAAAATTTTGATAAGTACATTATTCTGATCTCCTTCCCAGATGGGTCGACTTATTTTATCTGTTAATAATATCTGCTTTGCTTCTCTAAATATTAAGATCGAAAAATGTGCAAATGAACACCTGGTACTATGATTTGGAATAATAATTTTTAGGATCTAAATTTTTTATCGCTAATTCTTTTTGCAATAACACGAAAGCTTGAAAAACATAATTTTTTAAAATATAAAAAAAAGTGGTGCGTATAAAACAAGCGAATTAAAAAAGAAATAAATATAAATCAAAGTATCACAGTGTACCTACTTAAAGCTCAAAGCAAATACAAGCCAACATGGTAAATGTATTAGTAGAAAGAAGCTTAATTATGATATGTCATGCATTGGCGGCCGCTATGATAATAGTAATTTAAAATTAATACTCACAAGGCCCATTGTTACTGTTCGGGGCTGTGAAAAGGAAACAGTATTTTAATGTTGCTGGTATAATGGTTTACTAGATATCACTAAACTACATAATAAAACGAAACTCGATACTATCTATTTTGTTTGCTATTAAAAATAATTAATTGGTTCATGCAAATTAGATGGTTAAGATTGAAACCAAACAAGAGATTAATAAGTAAAATTTAAAAAATCCATAACCAGTTAAAAATTAAAACTAGAAATCAAAACTCTAAAATTATATTACACTTTTCAGAAGGTTAATTTGAGCAAATTTAACTTGATATAACCGATACCTTCTGTGATATTTAAATTTGGTTTAAGAAAATTGGAATAATTCGTATTTAATCCTGCTAATGGGAAAGTTTTGATTAAAGAGAAGTGTAAAAAGTAAATAATAAAAATATACCTGTATTGAAATCTAAAGCAAACTCTTCCAAATCGTTGCCTTTCACAATACTATAAATTAATTTACGACCCAGTGGTGATTCAGCTTGAACCGAAAGGGTTAAAGGTGAATGAAGTTCCATGTTTTCAGGAATCATTTCAGAATAAAACTGTTTCTTGAAAACGGGCATTGATCGATCGACTACCTTAATATGAACTGTGACATCGGTCCTGCATGGTGTTATTCCTGAAACGAACGTCGCTATAATAATTAAATTATTTCCGAAAGTACGCTTTGAATAGAAATCAATAAAAACTGCTTACATAAATCAAAAAAATTTTACCTTTATCGTAAGCTGCAATACGTAGATCGTATTCGTGATTATGGCCTTCCAAATTCTGTTTTATTTCAATATCTCCTGTTTCGCGATGAACTTTGAACAATTCTCCGTGCCCTTTTATTAGTTCATATCGAACCTGAATCAATAAAAGTAATTTTTACAAGTGAATTTTAATATTACAAATCAACTTACATCTCCATTTTCAAACGTATCCATATCGATAGCATGAACTTTTGCTATAGTACTGCCCTTTTCATCGTCGACAGAAACAACTGCGTAATATGGCAAATTAACAAACATGGGACAATTATCGTTAACGTCTAAAACGGTAACGTTAACAATAACGTGAGCAACTCTCGGCTTATCTCTATCCGGCATTTGACTACGCGCTTCTACTATTAATTCGTACCGATCAACTGTTTCTCTGTCAAATCGAATTCCTGTTGTGCGTATCACACCTGACGTTAAACCCATACTAAACATTTTATTTGGATTTAAAATTCTAAATTCTAAATGTTCATTTAAGGCACTTCCTAACACATTAACGACACACACGGTAGTGACTTTAGTTGAGTTTTCCGTCACAGATCCTTCGTACATAGATTTTTGAAATATCAAGCCAGAATTTTCAGACTGTTCAACTTTGATGTATACTTTTGCGACATTCGAAAATTTTCCATCCGAAACACGAACTTGTAATTTATGTTGCGATTTCATATTGTCTGGATCCAGCACGGATATTAAACCACTGGATTGATCTATCCCGAATACTAAATTTTTATTGCCTTCTATTATATCGTATCGTAACGTCATTTTATCCGAAACATCGGGATCTGTAGCGTTTATCTGTATCACCGCAACATTTTTATAAGTCGGTATCAAAACTGTAGCGTTGTATATTGAGTGCGAAAATGTCGGCGGGCAATCGTTCACATCACTTATAAGTATATCCACTCGGGCTGTTGTTTCTGAAGACAGTTTAGGCTTACCCAAATCCGACACTTGTACGTGAAAAGTAAACGAACTGTACAATTCGTGATCAAGTAAACGAACTGTTCGAATTGCACCAGTTGTAGCATCAATTTGAAAATATTGACGAGGCAACGATTCGACAATATCGTAATTCAATAAAGAATTTATTTCAGAATCCGCATCGAACACTTTAATAACTAAAGGATCACTATTGTTGGTTAATATAAGAGAATTTATTGCAGCAGCTTCGCTAATAATTCCAGAATAGTTAGAGTGTATAAACTTGGGAGCGTTATCGTTTTTGTCTAATACGTGAATAACGACACTACATGTGGTCCTTGCACTTGCCTAAAATATACAATATTTATTGAACAAAATTTTGAAATTAAATATAAGTTCATTAATAAATTGGTTAAGCTGATTCTACGTCGTTTTATCAATAATTCTGATGGAGGGTCTATCAATAATTACGTTAACGATTTTTACTAGTTAAATTTTAATAATAAAACCGTAGGAGGGTATAAAATATAGGTAACATAAAAAATAGTATATTACCATCCAAGAGTCGTATTGCAGTTTTACCGTCACGGATGAAATTGTAACTCGAGACGCTTGCGCCGAGGGATAGAATTTCATTTAAGACGGTAAAACTGCAATACGACTCGTGTATGAGTAAGATATTTTATCGATTCCCCTTTCAGCAAGAACAGAAATACAATAAATATACAAATTTGGCGGAAGTACAATTAAAACCCAGATTATGCCACCGTTCTTTTAACAAACAAGTTAAAGAAATCTCTATTAGCATCTTTAAGCTATAAGATCATAGACTGCAACATAAGCCATTTATTACGCAATATATTTTCTTGTTGTTTTACATGTGGTTTATGTGTTTGTGGCCGAATTTATAGATAAAAACTTTATTGTTTCGTCAGAAAATTTAGTGTGACCTAACATGGATAACTTGAAGTTGAAGTAAGTTTAAATCAAAAATTTTCAGGGGTTTTTAGGAAATATTTTAGAAAACATCAAAAAAGGGTATGAATATGGTGTGTACATATAGGTTACGTTATAAAAGTTTTCGTAAAACAAGTTTTGAGGGTAAAAAGTGAGGCGTTCTTTGAAAAGAACAGTGGTAAAATTAACTACCAATAATTTTTTTACCAGTTATTGGAAAAACCTCCAAAACTCCACGAATTATTGGAAGAAGTTGAGGATATTCATTTGGAGCATGAAACACCCAACGATATAGTATTATTTCCTCCCGACAATGCGAACAATGAAAATACGGACGAGGACTCTGGGGACGAGGAAAATGTTACAATAAATAATCTACCAGGTAGTCAGCTACGTGCAGAAGTTGAAGTTTTGGTACAGATGATGCTGAACCAGATATTCAGGCAGCAGAAGAATACGATAGTGAGGACTATTTGCCACTGTCAACTTTTAGGTCAGAAGCCATTGCGAGTTCAGTTGTCAAAAAGAAGCCCATCTATAAATGGAATAAAACTGACATGGATTGTGATTTTCCTCTTTTTCAGGCTATGTACGGCCCAAAACAATTTCATAGTCCGCTTGAAGCATTCCTTTAAATTTTTGATATTGTAGTTATAACAATGCTGGTAAATTATACGAATATGTACGCTAATTCCCACAACCGTAACGGAGACATTTCTGACGACGATTTCGGTGTTTCCTAGGAATTTTACTACTCAGTGGCTACTCGTCTCATCCAAGAAGGTCAATGTATTGGGAAAATTGCAAGGACACAAATAATATTCTTGTTTGTGAAGCAATGTCGAGAAACAGGTTCAATTTTATTATGCAGAATATTCATTGTTGCGATAACAATAATTTAGCTGCGAACAATAAATTCGCGAAACTTCGACCTCTTTTTTATGTTCTAAACAAAAAATTCATAAATATGGCTCCTTTTGAAGAATCACATAGCATTGATGAATCTATGGGCCCATATTTTGGACATCACGGCTCGAAGCAATTTATAAAAGGTAAGCCAATAAGATGGGGTTACAAATTCTGGGTAGGAACCACTGTACCTGGATACATTGAATGGTTTGAACCATACCTGGGTTGAACTACTGTTCTTTTGGGAAATTATAAAAATTTAGGTTTAGGAGCTAGTGTCGTTTTAGAATTTGCCGATATTCTTAGAAAAAAGTATTGTAATGTCGCTTTCCACTTATACTTTGACAATTTATTCACTTCCCTACAATTGCTGGAAGAACTCAAAATCATGGGGCTAAAAGGAACCGGTACTATAAGAGAAAATCGTGTTGGTAAAGACTGTGCTTTATTTCACTCAACCATCATGAAAAAAAAACATGGGGGTGCTTTAGAATACGTTACATCAGATACCAAAAGTATTTCTTTATGCAAGTGGCATGATAATAGTGTAGTAACTCTCAAAAAGAAAAATCTATCTTCGTACAACAACCTCAGGTTATTAAAAAATATAATTAAAATATGGGTGAGGTTGATAGGGCGGATCAAAACATTAGTCTGTACAAGACGCAGATAAGAGGAAAAAAGTGGTATTTTCCACTCATTTGCCATTGCTTAGTAATTATTGTAGTTTACTATGTAAACCAACGTAGTAATTGAAGTTTATTTTAGTTAAAGTTTTATTAATCACGTTAATTCAAAATCAAATATAAATAAATCTTGCAATTCCAACATCATTATTTCCCTAGACGACTTAATAAGGTCTAGACCACAGTTATTTATAACAAGCGATAGCCGTGATGTAACCACACTTACGTTTTATGCATATAGGCAAAAAATGTAAACTTACTGTAAGGGTAGTCGATAAAATATTTTAACAGATATTTGTAAATATTTTAACGGATAATTTCTGTCAATTTACAACTCGTAATTATTATATTTTAATGCAGATAAAAACAATGACTCTTAACGTTTTTCAGTTCACTTGGTACAACAAAATTTAAATTATACTGTGCAAATGTGGGCACATGATAACATAATATAGTTACATAATCATGTGCGAGTACGAGACGAATTAATTAAAAATAATAATCGGAATTGTTTTACTACCTAAAATAGATGTAATTAAAATAAATCGAGTACTTACCATATTAACTGCAGTAATGGTTAAATTATAAAATTTGTTGGTTTCATAGTCTAATTCGGCTTGAGTAATTACTACACCGGTGCTTGGTCCAATCATAAAAGATCTATTTGTGTTACCATCCACAATGTCGAATTGTAACGAAGAAGTACTTCTAACGTCCAAGTGGGCCACGTAACTACCAAGAGGTTGATCTTCAAAAATTTCTGCAGTAACTTCTTTATTAATACATCTAGGCGGAGCATTATCTGCCATGGCTAACATAATGTGAGCTGGAACCGTAGAAAATAGTGCAGGATTTCCATGATCGGTAGCTTTAATATACAGCATATATTCGGTGGTCGCAGATAAATCTAATTCTCTGGCAACTTGAATTATTCCTAGATCCGGATCGATGTTAAATACATTTCCCACGTTACCGGAAGTTATGGAATATGTAATACGTGCATTTTCACCTTTATCGTGATCTATAGCAAAAGCTCTTAGTACAGCACTTCCAATAGCAGCAGATTCGAACACTCGACCAACCAAAATTTGTTCCGAGAATTGTGGCACGTGATCGTTGTGATCGTGCACAATAATCAAAACTCGAGCGTAGTTTTTATGAGACGGTGTGCCCCCATCTCTTACCATGACGGTCAATAAATGTTCGCTAAGAGATTCCCGATCTAAATTAGATTGTAGAGTTATTACGCCAGTAATCGAATCTAGTTTAAAAATTTGCAACGAAGCCATATTTCTAGCCGAATGTAAACTATAAATTAATTTTCCATCTGCGTCTTTATCGGTGGCCTTTAATCGTAATATTTCAGTATCAACTGGAACGGCTTCCGATATTTCAACTTTATATAAATTTTCCGAAAACTCTGGTCTATGATCATTTATGTCAATTACAGTTACATTTAATTGAGTGTATGTTTTATAAATTCCATCTGTGACGCTAATATTAAGTGCATATTCGTTTTGAATTTCCCAATCTAGTTTTTTTGCCAATAAAATATTTCCGTTATCTCTTCCAATATAAAATTCTTCTCTAGGGTCGCCGTCTATTAAGAAATACTTGTATTAACTACACCCTTCAAACCCTTCAATAAGTGGTAACCTTACCTACAATTTCATACCAAAGAGTATCGTTATCAGCATCCGATGCTTGAATTAAAGATACTAAAAATCCAACCTTATCGCTTTCGGTAACACCCACCTTTTGTGGACTTTTTATAACCGGAGGATAAATAGACTCTTTGGGAATAGAATTAACGGTAATAGAAACTCGACAAGTAGAATTTTTCGGCGGTTCTCCCCCATCAGATGCTTTTATCTATTTACAAAGCAATTACTTAACTTACGTTTTAAAAATAAATTTAAATTACGTACGCTTAATTCATATTCCTGTCCCGGTTCAAAACCTTTTTGTGCATAAACAACTCCAGTTGAACTATTAATTTTAAATTTTGTTTTACCCTTTCCCGATTTAATACTGTATCGTATTTCGCCATTAACGCCGCTGTCCTTATCGAAAGCTAGAACCTAAACGAAACAAAAATTTTATTGAAAACATTTTTTAATATTGCAGTGCATCACAGAAACTGATAGAAAAATATCACCAATTTTAAAAATACAACTGTACTTTAAAAATTTCATTCTCGATTGTACTAATTAAAAAAGTTCATGCAATGAAAATAATTATTATAACACACGTTAATAAAATAAAGGTTGCACACATTCATGCATAGTGACTATTGTTATTTTATTCTTAATATTATTTTCCAACAATCCAATCGTGCTATAAACATCAATGATAAAGTAGTATAATTTATTATATTATTATAATGTTTTAAAAATAATGAATATATTCCTATAAATCAAGCAGTGGTGTACTAAATTATATTGTACATATTTCTTATTTCCTTATTTGAAAATATAATTCTAGAAAAAATATACTTTCTACGTTGCGTCGGATAACAGAAGGCTGAGCCGTCGAGAAATTAATTAAAATTTGGGAAAACAAAAAATTAGAGTTGAATAAATTAGGACGTGCCCTAGGAAGGATAACGTTTTTACAAGTACAATTTTATATACTTTAGTAGTAAGTAATAACTTTTACGTTTGAAAATGAATAATTTGTTCGATTAATTAATTTATATTTAGCTCAGGGTATTTGCTTTAATTTCTGTCCTTTGTATTTTAGAAACACTTACTTTACATTATAACGAGAAGATTATAAAACAATGACAGTGTTCAACGTTATAACAAAATAAATTTAATTTACTTGAAATTCTATTTACACCACAATGATTTTGCTTTTCTTCCAACAATTTCGTTCACTAAATAGATCAATGTTTTTAAAAACAATTTTAATTGCAAAGGAACTTTTATATATATTTTTTTTGATAACCAGTGGTGTGCTATACCGGGCTCGTTGGGCTTACGCGAGCGCCCTTTAGTAAAATTATAACAATCACATTTTAATAATTTGGGATAATATAAGCTTTTTATTTTTTGCATTACTGTTTGTTATTTTTTTTTGAGAATTTCTTATTGATCTTGACCAACAATAATTAGTGATATTTAAATATTTTTGCATTATTTATTAGATTTACTTGGTTCAAAAAATGAGATCAAACTGAGAGGCTCCTGTTGATGAAATATTCAGAACACACCACTGTTTATAACTAATAAAAAGATATTTCATGTAAAGTAGACTTTTGTGTTACCAAAAATAAATAATAAATATCGGAACAAAAGATCTGAATTACGACAAAAAAAGTTACATTTTCAATTTTCTAGGCACGCATGCAGGTAAGTCTTGTCCTTTGTCCCGAATAGCAAGACCCAAGAAAGGAAAGCATGTGTGCATAATGCTTGAGAAGTATCACCGTAGAAAATATAGGAGAATTATGATATTTACATTTAGATGATAAGAAAACAAAAGACCTTACGTTTAATAAAAATCCATTTTTTAAAGTTATTATTTTTACAATTAAAATTAAATTTACTACTAATTCAAAAAGTATGTACTTATATAATTGCGTGTATACCTTGAAGAACATAAATTAAGGAAAGTTATATCATATCATCTTGATATTTGAACCTAAATTCAGTAATAACGTATAAATTAAATAAAAATCAGCAGCATGCTGAAAAATGGGACCTAAATTGCGCGTTTAATGATTTTAGTTTGAATTGTTGGAAGTTTTTAATTTTGATGTATGCTAGTTTATTATTTAGACTTTTTTCACAACCACATTATAATTATGTATTATATTTCATATTATGAAATGTATTATATTATATTATTAAATGACACAAGAAAAAAATATTGGTATAGTTTTGAATTTAGTTTCAGATTCGTATTGTAACAATAATAATAGAATAATGCAAACATAAAAACACAATCGGCGAAATACTTGAAAAGAAACATAAAAATTCAATATCATCATTAAGTTTGTGTTTTCTTCTGGTCACCATATTTGATTTTTATTTTATTGTATTTTGTGAATTCAGTGATTTTAAACATTCCTGCTATACGTATTCATTTTATTATACGCTTTCTAGGAAGTGCAGAATGACAGTTTATTATTACAATAAAACAATACAAAATGAACACTTAAATTGATATTGAAAGTCGTTTTTTTTTCACCAAGCGTGGAAAAACTTTTCCCCACTTTTTTTCGGTACGCTGCTAAAAATAGGTAGGTAAATAAGTATATTTTTAGTAATTTTAATATTATTAAAAGCCCGACGAAATACTGGGGCAGTTTGGGAAAAGGGTTGTGAACGAATCTGGAGAATTGCTTATAGAATTTTGCAAATAGAATGAATTGAAGATCAAAATAATGAAATAGAGATTATTAATTATAAAAAATTTAAATTACACCAGCTACATCAAGATAGCGTAAAAAAGCCCATATCAAAATAGATTACTACAAAAACTGAGAAAGAAAAATATAAACTGCGATATGGAAATAAGAGCATACAAACGTAAAAATGGCATTAAACGAAGCGGTTACACAGGCTCTGGAGGAATGCAAGAGGACCAAAAGAAGAGCAAAACCACTTTGGTCAACGGAAGAAGTAGAGAAATTAATTCAAGAAAAGTCAAGACTATTATAATAAGTGGTTCAGCAGGAAAACAGAGAAGTATATAGAATGGAAAATAGCGAACTTAGAAGGAAAATTAAAGAAGATCAAGTGGATCAAGATCGACGGAAATATGGCGGAGTATAACAAGAATGAAAGCCAACAATATGAATACAGTTAATGTACGTATCGTTATGAAGGAATGGGAAAATCATTGCGGAGAACTTTTGATAGAGAACAGATCTGAATTTATAGAGAGTTCACAGCCACAGAGGGAAATTGATCACGCCACAGAAGAAACTGCTGAAAAACTCACCACAAGTGACGCCAAGCTTAATATAATGGCAATGAAAAGCAGCAGATCTGCACGGCCGGGTGGAACACATATAGAGTTAATTAAACATGGATGAGAAGTACTATGGGAGAGTATAGAGAATAGAATAATACATGGAGAACTGCTGGAATAAATGTAAGGTAACCAGTGAATGGAAAAAATCTTATGTAGTTTCAATCTTTAAAAAAGGAGACAAGAGAGATTCAAAATACTATCGAGGATTGAGTGTCACTAGTTCCTCAAGTAGATTATTCAGCAAAATATTACAGAGCAGGTTAAGGAACGAAGTAAAAGACAAATAGGAGAAGATGAGAGTGGTTTTGTTCCTGAAAGGTCATATGTGTATAATTTTTTTATCCTCCAATAACTAATGGAAAAGAGAATTTCAATGGGACAGGAGGTTCACTTGGTCTTTATAGATTTGGAAAATACCTTGGACTCGGTACCCAGATATAAACTGTGGCAAGTACTACCGAATATGAATATATTGATTGTCGATACATTGAGAATAATCATTGATTAGGTTCCTAGATCCTAGATTTGAGAACATCTCATTTATGTAGGTTGGTCGACAACCGTCTAGCCAAATAAAAACTAGTAAAGGTCTCAGACAAGGATGAAGTCTCTAGCCATTTTGTTGTTCAACTTGTACATAGAGAATACTTGCAAAACTGGAAAATAAACTGTGAAGGAAAGTGTGTTCCTATTAATGATGTACATTTGTTTACATTAAGTTTTACAGACGATCAGGCGGTGGTAGCGCAGGGCTCATATGACCCGGAGTTCATGATAAGGAGGCTATACACGAACCAGGGGAAGCCCAATGTAGGATATCGGCAATTAAGATCCCAATTTTTTTGGTGATTCTAAGAACCAAAGAAGTTATGCCGTTGTTTAGATTTGTTCCAATGTTGCTTGGTGTTTGAATTATGAATTTTTGAAAATAGGATAATTCCATCTCAAATCAACTAAAGAATTTACTCAACCCTCATCAAATTTGACGAAACTTGGTACACACCATCTTAGTAAGAAATAAAAAATACAAATTTAAGGATTTCTCCAAAAGGGAATTTGTTTCCTTGTTTTGGTCCAGGCAACATTGGAACAAATCCAAATACCGGCATAATTTTTTTGGCTTTTAGAATTACTAAAAAAATTGGGATCTTGATTGCCGATTCCACTGGGGAATTGGGCTTTCCCTTAATGGGGATTATAAATAAGTCTTAAAAGGGCAGAATATCTTGCAGTTAACTTCGAAGAAAAATTTGAGATCTTAATCGATGACTACGTACAAATTAAACAGGAGGAGAAATTTAAATATCTGGGAGCCACTATCAATAAGGAGAGACTGGGGACAGAAGTGTGAAATCGAATTTAACAAAGTAGAAAGATCATGGGAGCACTGAATTCCTCGTGGTGGAACAATCATATTTCAGATAAAAATAAAAAAAGAGTGGGAATAGTTATGGTAGAATCGGTTCTTTGCTATGGATGTGAAGTTCGGAGCCTAAATGTGAACATGTAAAGAAGACCGATAGTCGAAATGGACTACCTGAGAAAAAGTGTTGGAGTGTCTAGATTACAACACGTAAAAAATGAACAGATCAGAACTCAAATTAAATCAAAGGAAAAAGTAATCCAAAGAATTGAGAAGTGGGGTTGGCGTTCGTTTAGCGGGCGAGCGAAAGAAGTTTACTCCGAATTAAACATGCTATTTTTACTTCAACATCGAAAATCGATAAAAACTTAAATATTCTAATATTTGACAAATAATAGACGTTGAGGTTAGATTTACTTTTACTGTCGGCCAAGGATGGCAGAAACAGTAAATTATGAGGTTAAACTTTCCTTTGAAATCGATGACATTAAAGTGAAACTGTTAGTGGGTGTATGCAGTGCAGCAGGTTTCCAGCGGAGAGAGGAAGGGGTCTATTTCTTGCTTATTTTAGAGTTGTTTGTAATTTTTATTTGAAAATATCGAGCAAATGTTGCAATTTTGGTATACATACATATTTTTCTTCGGTGTTTTTTAGATAAACATCGCAAATTGTATTTTGAATTGTACATGAGAAAGCACATTTATTGAACTGCGCTTGATTGCGTTTTTTTCGGGAGTGCTTTAAAATTATATTTGAAATATTACAATTTAAACTTAAGTTCATATATTTTTACTTTCGTAAAAGAAATAGTACGATATGTATAAACTTGCACAAAACACTATTACAAAACTCAGTGTTTGGATAACTCGTTTCAAGTTGCTCCAAGTTTTATGCTCATTGTGTAATGAAGCCCTTTCCGCACTAATTTTACATTATACTAATTTCCATAAATTTTTTAGTTATCTACGGATTTATTATTTATGTTACAATAAAAATTTGAATTTACCACATTATACCATAATATATTATTACCATATTATTTCGGTTGTTTTTGTATAATTTTAATATATAAAATTAATTCTAAATAGAGAAAAGAACGTTGATATAATTGAATCATGCTACTTACATAATATATCTTTTACAGCAGACATGCAAAACCCGCAGGCGATGCGACGGGTCAAAGTCATCGTAAATTGTGTTTTGAATCTTTTGATAACGAAATTTTTTCAAAGGAAAATTATTTACCAAACGAACATTGCATAAAAAGTAATTTATAATGGTAGCCAACGTTAAAAAACAAAAACCTGAAAAGAAAGAAGAGGTTTTCAAGAAACGTGGACGAATGACTAATACGTAAATGAGCAGTTCGCGAAAATTAGAAAATGAGTAAGAAAATGGCTCTTGTGATAAAAAAGATTGTGCATCACTATTTTGCACTATTTAATATCTTCCAATACACTGAGAATTTAGTCATTATTACGACAAATAATGATTATTTTTATTCTGGCGATAAGATAAGTTTTACAGTAAAAGAGCAAGAAGAGAATTGACCCACCCCGGAAAATGGATTGTGAAGATTTGGAAAAAAAGCTCAATATGAAATTGGAATAGAAAAGCTTCATCAATATTATTATCTCATTTGCACAAACTTAGTTGGATTAATTCTATCATTTGTTTTAATGATCATTAAATTCTCAGTATGTCGAAGGTATAAAATCTAACATGACATTCACAACAAAAATCAAACTCAATAATTACAAGAAAACAGAACATCAAATAGAATCTTAATTGACACTAAAGGCTCGATTACATTGAGCGAGTTTACAAGCTGATAGTTGGCTATTTTAGAAGCGGACTAGTCGGCTAGTGCGATTGTAATGATTACACGCAAAACGTGTACTACTCGCTCAGTAGCCAACTAGCTAGCGAGTAAAAACCACGTGTACTACCCCGAGGCGGTTTGCCGTTGTGAATATTAGGTACGTTTCAATTAAACTAATATTACGTTTTTTAATCGACATTTCTGTGTAACTACTGTTAAAATGAAGTGGAACACAAGTAATATTATACAATTTCTTAATGTGTACCAACAGTACCATTTGTTATGGAATATAAAAGACAAAGACTATTGCAACACAAAATTAAATGCCTATCCATTGTTTCACCCATATATTTCTTTGCCTTTTCCGCTTTTCTTTTTTTTTAACTCCTTTTTGATAGCATGAGCTAAAATAATGACACCCGCACGTACAATTTCCGTCGACATTTTGTAAACACTGAAACCATAAACGCCAGCGAGTAGCGAATAAAGTAGACTTCGTAGTAGCTTTCAACTTTACTCGCGGATAGTTAACAATCTGCTAGTTGGCTAGTGAACATGATTACACTATAGTCCATCTGGTTTTGGATTGCAGTAGAGGTCGCCTTGAACGGCAAGTCAGATTTACACTGGGAAACGTCAAATAATTAAAGTGTGTGAGTGACAAAAACCAAATGTCACTTATTTGATACTTGAAATAATCGAGTTAAAAGTATTTTTTTATCAAATAGCAATTTATCTTGTGCAAATTATTTAAATTTGCCAGAAACTTTTAGAAAAAAATATTCGTGAGTCATCAATCGCAAATAAAATTTTGGCAGTGTAAACCTGTAAAAATTTTAACCAATCACGTTCCGAGTTCACAATTTTAGTACAATCTAGTTCTGCATTCTTAAAACGGATGGACTATAGGCGAGTTTACTAGCAGATAGTGAATTTGCCAACTATCAGCTTGTAAACTCGCTCAATGTAATCGAGCCTTAACAGATAGAAAATTAACAATTACATAAAAAGGTTCCTTACTAAACTCTTGTGGAATATTAAATAAAAATTTACTGTAATATTTTTTATGAATCTACTAATATCGAATAATAAAATATAAAATTTGCAATTTATGCTTATACATTTAAACATAATAATAATAATATACATAATATAATGTTGTAAAACGTGATGCCAACTTTCAGAAGTGACTCAGCAAAATAAACAAAAACGTCTTTATAAGACATTATGTAGATCTAAAAACAATTTATTTCGAAGTTATAAGACCTTTCTGCAGTAAAATAAATAAAACAAATTCATTTATTCTTGATTGCACAAGTCAAACATTTTAATAAAATAGCTGTAAAATGGTCATATTACTGTTGAACTCTGAAGCGAAAACGTTTTGATACTGTTTTATTTTGTGTTTCCGGAAAAATGGCTAATTTTTACACAAATTCAGAAATGACAAACAAATAAATAAACGGTTATATCATTTCTAGAAAATAATAAATTATTGATATATTATACAAATTGGACTCGAGCCATGAAAACAACGGCTGAAAACTGGATGAGTTTCGGTACTCCTAAAATTTGGTATCACTGTTTTGAACTTGTAATGTTACTTGTCCATTTATTGCGAAAAATTGATCAAAAACAAATCATCTTTAATAACTCTTATAATAAATGTCACGATGTTGGCATGTTTAAAAAATCACTGTGTATAACAAACATTTGTAATCAGGGAAGGGAATGATCAGGGAATACTATTAGAAATTCGAGGAGTATTGGAATATATCGTAACAGACCGTCTCAATGTTAATCCAATTATTACTTCAAAACTACCATTACGTAGTTGCTAAACTTTTAATGTAGTAGGTATTCATTTTGGTATAAAAATGGTGAGCAATTCATATTCATAGATGGAAAGACCTGCTTGCTAATGGTGTTGAGACTCGCATTATAATTAACAAATTTAGTGAAAATAAATTACAATGTTGTGTTTTTGTAGAAACTATGAACCGAATAGTCGGTTTAAATACTAATTTTAATATACAAAATGAAATTTAAATAATGTGAAATAGTACCTACGTTATGTAGTTTCTTGCAAATATGGCTTTATGACGAAGTAATATAAATCGCAAATTGAGCTTTAAAATAATAAGTTCAAAGAATATTTGATATAAGTTTATTTAAGTTTAAAGTAAAAAGACTTATTATAATAATTCATACAGATATAAAATTGAATACCACTGCTTTGATTTAATTTAAATTATAACATGAAGAGTATGATAAAAACATGAATATAGTCCAGATCATGCATGTATTAAATAAACGAAGCAATCAAACCCCATTGTGTTTATTATTTGTCACGAATAGGTAAATATCGCCATTCCCGCTTACCCGGAGAACGCGGTCAAGATCCTTAACGTCGTCAGGACTAAACATTTCCCAAGCATCGTCGTCTGACGCGGCATCCGCCAAATCGAAATCGTCTTGTGCATCGTTCTGAATACAATTTCATATAATTGAATAAAACAAAATGTAATTTTGCTATTTCATGTAAAATTAAATATAAAATTACACGGAAAATACTTGAAAATAGTTTTGCATGTGATTATACTTATTTATTCATATACAAAAAAGAAAAAAATAAATTTCGTTTATGGGCAATAAAATTTAACGTGGCTATATAAGTTATACATACAGTTACGTAACTAATGTATTTTTTAAATAAAACCCTTGAAAATAAAATTATTAGAAAGAATAAAACGTTCTAAATTAAAAGTACGAGATATAAAAAAAAATCAATAATTTACGTTGGAAATACCTTTATGTGACTTATTAATGTGCGAATATTTTAAATTTTATCAATCAAACTCAGACACTGAAATTCAATCAATGGGTTTTAAAGCTTAAGATTATTCTTTTATAATGAAAAATTAAAAATTTAATCATTTATTAACAAAACTCGTTTGAAAATATTTTTATAGGACAACATTTATGTTTTCCTATATTATGCAATAAATAAATAAGTTAACATCAATAATAATTTAATGAAAATTAATAATAATCAATTTATTTATAATTAATAATAACTAATAGTTATAATTATTATTGAAGCGCTATGGGATAAATAAGATAAGAAAATAGTGCTGTTTATTATAATATTTATATAAAAAAATAAAGCAATTAAAAATATTAAGCACGATCCCTCAGTTTGCAAAATTATTATGAATAAATACAAAATGTTTGTTTCCTATTATAATAATTATTATATAAGGGTATGGTTCAAAATAAAAGTTACTTTCTAAGTTTAACCAACAATAAGAATATTTAGAAACAGGATGATGTAAACACAACATTGGAAGTTTATAATTACAAAGTGTCAGGTGTTTCTTAGATTTTAAATTGAACGACGATATAGTGCACAAACTTACTTAATTCTTGTGATGGAAAATCAACAAAATTTGTGTTTGTTACAAACGTAAGTACTTACATGCAGGATTAACAAAAAATTTGTAATTATATTGTAAAATAATTGTTATAATTTCTTAATGGTTTGATTTATTTCAGGGAGAAAATAGTAATACCAAGATTTTTTTAAAGTTGAAAAATGTATCATAATTGCACTGTTTTAAAATCATTTTATTTCAAGTTAAACGTTAACTACAGTTTATTTGCAGGGATTTTCATATTATAATGAATGCCCCAAGGTAACATAATAATATGAATATCATGAAAAATCGAGATAATGGATAATATGCTTGTATTATTCATTATAACACATTGCAATTAAGCAATTTTCTATACAATTCAAATGAATACATAATACAAAATAAATTTTTTTTGAGAAAAACGTGTTAGTGTTAGAAATGCACTTATTTTTCAATAATAACCTTACTTCCTTCCTTCTCAGTCCTTTTACCCTAATGAGGATTGTTTGGAGACCCATCTCGTTCTATCTCTTTGCTTTACTAACTTTACTAAAATGTTAAAATAATTTAATTTTTAACACTAAGGTTAAGAGTTTTCTAATTTTTCGTTAATTTCAGCCCCCCCCCCCCCCCAATTTAATAATTCATAATTTCCATAGTTCCATAAAGTTCCAGCTCAAGTCCCTGCATAGGTATAAACATCTTCTTCCACCGCATGTCAAGTGGAATCTAGTTCAAAGCCTGGTATTGTGTCACATTGATTACTGCTCCACCGTGTACTATGGCTTTCTAACGGACGCTTTAAAGAACAAATTGCAAGTTCTCCAAAAAGCATGCCTTCGCTACGCATTTAGCATCAATCGCTATGATAATTCCATTCAGGGTCAAATTTTGGCGTTTCGACCAATCAGCGTGCGTTATTTTACATTGTAGTTAAATGGGTACGACGCATGCACAGTCGAATAATATCCGAAAATAAAAAATATTCCAAAAACCCTACCAGAATATCGAATATTTGTAGTGGGGCGTAAAAGAATTCATACGTAATAAAAAATCTCTTCGAATATTTGTAGTGTGTATTTGTAGACTAACGCACTTTGCAACCAATATGCGATGTAGGAAACCGGTTCAACGCATTAGTTCCCACCCGAGTTCACTTAAAGCAATGTACTTCTAACGAATTTTATATTACAAATTTAGTGCGATTATGCTTCCATTTTTTTCGGTACTTACGAAATTTTTTGTTTGATTTTTTTTTGCAATGATTGTGATGCGATATGGTCAATTTGTTTCACCATTTTCGACATTAAAAATGGCGTTTGAAATGTCGATTTTCGTATGCGATGTTGTGCTTTTAAGTTGTGGCGTTTCTTCACGGAATTATCATCGCAACAACATCGCGGGTTCGGACAATACTCAAAGATTCAGCGAGTACAGGTTTTAGCAAGGAGATTGCACGAGCGAAGCGCAGAGGAGCGAGTGTCAATCTCCTTGCTAAAACCTGTACTCGCTGAATCTTTGAGTATTGTCCTAGCCCTTGGGTTGTAACTAATGAGTGCATTACGCCGTCCTACAACTCGGTCAACATCTTGAAGATCGAATCTCGCTGTGAAATGCAATTAGCTCTGCACCTCCTAAATCTAAGATCCGCAAGCCATAATCAGAATCTTCGCAATGGTGGAACCCTATCGGTGCCTTAGGTACAATACAGCGAAGTTTGAAGAATCTTTCCAATGCAGAATCTATCGCATCTTCAACAGATTTCCCGATTTTTATTTAACAGCCAGATCTAAAGCTGCGTCCCCATCTGAGCAATTTTGCTCGCACGAAAGTGGTGCGGAGCCAGAAAATGGTGTGCGTAATTTATATTGCACGTATTTACCTAAGTATGTGCAAAGATTTCGTGTGCACACCTTTTTCTGGCTCCGCATGGCTTTGGTGCGAGTAAAAATGTTCAGATGGGGACCCAGCTTTAAGTCCCAGGTTAAGGAACACTTGTTGAACGCACACAGATCATCAATCCCTTAGGCGTTGATTGAAAATCAGCTTGCTGAACCGGCTACCTCTTAAGCAAGCACCTTTCTCTTTTTATATTTATTTGCATTGCTTAATAACTTATTATTACTATTATATTGAATTTTCAATGTTTCAAGATTTTGTGCATTTTTTTTGGTTATAGAATTTGCTTGCATTTAAATTTACTTACTGTTAAAATTAAATTATTTTAAATATTTGATTTTTTAACTATTGTGAATTAATATTAAATTATACTTTAAAAAATTAACTATTTTGTTAATGAAACGAACAAAATTTAATTTTTTTAACATAAGCTTTCAGCAGTGCTTATTTTAATTATTTTAACACTTCAGGCAATAGTCGAGTCAAATTAGACCATATTTTAAGGAATAGCAAATCACTAGGAAAGTTTTAATAACTAAGTTTCCTGGGTAACTAAGTTGCCCGGCTTGCGATAGGGTGGGGGATGGGGGTGAGAAGTGGTCCCAAAACGGGGTTTTTGCTATAACTAAAAAATTACAAGAGATGCATCGAAGGAAGCTACGTTAAAAAATATAGCCTTTTAAATTCTCTATACCAAAAAGGTTCCGTACATTTTCTCCGTAAGATCAGTAGGTTTTTCATAAATGTGTTTAGAACATATTTAGGTTTCGTTCAAAATATCTTGATATTTATTTGAGTCGAGTTACACCCCAACTATGAGTCTTATTTAATTTTTCTGTTATTAAAAATATAAATAGTGCCTAATAAATAACCAATACATTTTGATGTAATTCAATTACGAATTTTAAATAAATACAAATCTGACGATTTACATTTATAAAAAATTACGGTGTTTGCTGGGCAGCATTGGATTTATCAACACCCATATTAGAGCATCGATGTAATGCGATGCAAATTCCCGTTTAATGCAAAGATACGAGTACTTCAAAATATGATTATAGAATTTATTTTAGCTCATTTAATAAATTATTGTAGAACCAATCCAGTTCCCCTAATTTAATCTGAAGATATGTGTGATCAAATTTAGATACAGCAGTAGAAATTCTAGGTTCGAATCGCGGAATTTCTTAGCGCGGCCCTCCGGTGAACATCAACACTCTGTAGATAAATTAAGTTGAAAGTAAAAGAGAAAGAAGAGGAAGAGGATTGATCCACATCTATAAATGGATCGTGAAGACTTTGCAGAAAAGCAGAGTAGCAATATTCCGAATGAAATGAAAAAGCTTGACCTTGATGTGTGATAACGAGGTGCTCCTATTTATTTTAGATAATTTGAAATAATGTATAATCAGTAGACCCACATTTCTAAAGTTACTAGTCGAACAAATATTGTACGACTTTAATTAATAAATACTTTTTAAATCAAATCGAAAATCGTTCTCATTAGATTATGGGAGTCCAACAATGTTGCTAAAGGCTTCTACTTGGAGACGTGACAGATTTATGAACACCGCTTGGAAAAGCTTGATCTTGATGTGCGATCACGAGGTGCCACAATTTACCTATCCGCACTTTGCCAGCGTTGTAGGGTATGGGCAAGACCCTTTGCTAGAAACATCTGTCCGTCGGCTTACAGCAAGAACTCACTAAGTCAGCTTTTTTAAAGTAACCAAATTCTAAGTAATTAATAACGGCGTATGTTAAGAATGCCGTATGTCGTTAGAGAAGAAGGCCGATGTGCAGGATTGGACGGTGTAAGGCTAAAGAAGAAGATTGGCTTTATAGGTTAAAAATATTTGCTAAGTGTCAGTTATGTCCCATTACCCACTGAAAAACTGATGACAAAGCATGCTTTTGCAAGTGCAATAGAGAACATCTTTTATGCCCATTAGACCTTGCAAAAATTGTTTTTAAGGATCTGATTTGTTCCATCAACTTCAAAAATAATTTGGAAATAATTTCTCACTCAAAAATTGGGGTTGATCCAGTAACAACATTATTACCACCTTCTCCAGATCATTTGCTAAATTTGTTGTAATGTAATAATTGTAAAATAAGATGAACTTCTGCTTGTGGCTGCCGGAGGACTGGATTGAAATGCACTGTGATTTGTGAATTTTGTAATAATGTATTCTGCACAAATACTCAAACTGTCGTGGATCCTGATCAAGAAGATTTAGAAATGTAAGAAATCTATGGCGAAGAAGACGAGTCAGAAACAGAAAGCGAAGAACGTAATTAATATTGTAACGACAGTCACGGTCTGATAATTAGCACGATTAGCTGCTAATTCAAGGTTTCTCGGTTCGCCTCCGGGTAGAATCCAAAATTTATTGACTGTCTTCGTACTTTGGAAGGAACGTAGAGCCATCGGCCCCCTTGTGTTACTGATTTCCCATCATAACAACATAAAAATTGGATCACAGGTATGTAGTACATCGAGAGCAGCTGAGGAAGCTGCTTAAGGTGCAAAAAATGTATGCTTATATAAATTGTAAAAAAATTAGTGAATCACAAGTTCCAAACCTAACGTTTGGAACTAACGTACGAAGAAGACATTGTATTTTTAATATAGTAAATACATTCTATAAAAAAATAATTTGTAAATATACATCTTTAGTGTGAATTTGATGGATTTTATCGATATTATTATGGGTAAAGCTAAAAAAGTTCATACCTGCTTCTAACTTCATTTTTTATATAAAAAAGTTTTTGTATAGAGAATTTAAAGAATTTCGATTTTTATAAAAACTTCCATTCATGTATTCCTAGTAGTTTTCGAGTTATAGCGAAAAAACAGTTTTGGGGCCCCTTCTCCTTCCGCGATCAACAACCCCTGATCCGGAAAATTTTAGTATGTTATTCAGAACATCAATATAAACAATTTCACAAATTTTAGAAACTTTCCTAGTGATTCCATCTACGTAGTTTTACTTATTTGACTGGACTATAAGCCATTTTCAAAAATTTTATATTTGAATAGGTACACACTGAAAAAAGGTACGACTATTATTTTACCCTATTATAAATTATTATCCTTTAGCAACAAGTTTGTGCCGACAGACAAATTCTGTATTCTCTGTCGAAATCATTACGAAGAAGAGTTAAGAAAAAATAAAAATAAATGTTTCTTAAAAAAAACTATTTGTATGAAAATAAATAGGGAAGCACGTATTTGATGTTAATTAGTTTCACAAAAGTTAACAACTTGCAGTCAATAAAAAAATAAATAACTTGTTTCTACAATTTATATTATGCAAACGTATACACCGTAAAAAAACTACGTGATTTGAAAAGAAAATTTAGATGCAAAAAGAAGCTATGTTAACTTATATAATTTAAAGTTCCATTAAGTAGTATGATTAAATAATAAATCAATTAATTTTAAAAGTGGAACATTTTTTGTTTTTCCTTCAACCCTTCAAATATTAAAAAAAATTATTCCAATATTTTTCGTTGAGGGTTTCGATTCAGTTTCCTGAATTTAAATATAAATTATTATATAATATATTATTATATCTCCCTCTCATTCATTATTCGCCGTTGTCATCCAGAAAGATACAATTTTATCCACAAATTTGCATACGAACCAATGTTAACTTTTAACTTGAATTAAAATAGATCTGTAAGTTATAGGTGTAACGAGATACGGTATGGGTTTCAAACTAAACACAGAGATATGTGGCAGTTCTTTAAAGTTCAAATGGAACGGCAATAATATTAGATAAAAGATAAAACAATCAAAATAAAAATCTTCAATGGTGCTATAAAGTAGCCAAATATATCCCAATCCTATCCTGATCCTTAATCACATTATTTGTAGGTATAGTTTAATTTTTTTATAGCAAGGCAGAAGTGAAAATTGTTAAAATTTTTACAGTGACCTTGCAAAACAATAAAAGAGATACATACTCTGGAAGTGAGAGATTAATCGATACAATTTATTCCGTTATTAATAGAGGTGTATAACACGATAAGAAATTTAAAAGTCCAACTGAGTAAATTTGGATAGAATGCACGTGGGCATTTGAAAAATTCGGAAAATTATTCTGTTAAAAATAAAGGCAACGTTGTTAGATTTTTAAAATGATTAATTCAAAGGAAATTTGAACGAACAATAAAATGTCAATTACAATACATTGCCATTCATTTACTGAACCTATGAAACTTTGCTAAATTATAACAATTATTTTATACATTTATATTAGAATAAAACTCCATCAATATCTAAATAAAAAATGTATGCATAATATATAGAAATAAATTTTAACACACTAATAATTTTACTGGTATACATACAACACAATTGTCTAATTACTTCAATTCATTAAACACCAGTTAGGTAATTATCACCACTTAAATATAATTATGCTACATTCATTTAAGCTAAAAACACGAGAAAAATTCAAAAGAGAAAAAAAATGTGGCGTCAATATCTTTGAAAGGAATTATGGTATATTTTCTCTTGTCTTTTAATTGCTTATGTGAATATAGGGTACTTATTGGGTTGAATTGAAAAGTTTTAGTCTAATTAAAGGTGTTGGAATTGGAATTGATAGGTACATACCTGAAAGACTGGATAATCATAATCGGCAGTGGCTGGTATTTGCACCTTGTAAAAACTTTGTTCAAACTCTGGCGAATGATCATTAATATCTTCTACTTTAATTACCACCCTTGTAGTTGACGACAGAGGAGGTATTCCGTTGTCCGATATTAAAACCTAAAACACAAGACATTTTTATTTTGATTGTTCAATTGTATGATTCGAAGTACCACCTACTAACAACACGTTAACAATATTTGACATGTAATTAAAATGAAAACACATAAATATTAAGCAAGTTGAAATCTAAAGGTAAACCATGGAATTAACGCAAAACCTAAAAATAATTTACTTTACTTCACACCAAATGAACATTTCTCTTGTAATTAAATATTGTATAAATAAATTTTATTAACGTGCTTGTAAATGAATTCAATTTCGGAAGTGTGAATGGTGGAAATACAAAATTCCTTCGAGTTTCTATATTATAATATAGAAACCCAACTTCGTAATCGCACAATATTACTAATATAATGAAATTATTATAAAGAGTGATCCATTGATGCAAATATTATTTATGGCAAAGGAAAATATTATGTGAACTTGTAAATAAGAGCCAAGACATTGAAGTTATAAATAGTTAAAATGGGTAGTAACCCTTAAATTAAATTTTTAATTAAAATTTACATTTTCCATTTAGTATTAGACTAACCTAATTAAGTTAAAAATATACAAAGGCAGTTTAATAAACTAACTCAACTACTAAGTGACAACTTGTTTACAGCCAAAATAAAATGATTAGGTGAACCACACCATATACGTTAAATTAAGCTTTTAATGGAGCAGTCACACTATGCAAATTCCATGTCACTGTCGGGTGTTACAAAGGATTACTAATTAATGTGTTAAGTGATGGGATGTAATGACCATTTAAATTGCTTTCATCAGCATGCGTTCCCATTTTCCAGTCCTTACTGACGAACGAATTTTCTTTAGCGAAGATAGATGATGCGTCATTACTTGTCAAAAGTTAGGAAATCTCCAATAACAGCATTTTATTCAAACGACCAAAATTGCCAAATTAGATCTATTCAGATCTATTCGTCAAAATTTAGTAAACATGCAAAGAGTTTCATTTAAAAAGAGTCTTAATTTTAGGAAGAGTGCAAATTAAATTATTACTTACTTCAAGAACGTGTTCATCTAAATATTCTCTCTTCAAACGCCTTGAAGTGGTTGTAATTAATCCTGTAAAATCAACATCACATTATTATTGGTTAATACGTTTAAACTACAAACTGTAAGACATCAAGTTCAGATCGCATAAATATCAACATAAGTATAGTAGGTGGTATTTATTTACATTTGATAAGACATCGATCCTTCTTTAGGACTTAAAATTTGTTGTCAAATTAACAAAGGAAGAAATAATGTTTTCAATAATTTATAAACCACATTTGAAATCTTAAATATAGTATTTTCCTCCTTTGCAGGTACAGCAGACGCCGTTTATTATGATCACGGATAACGAGATCAATTGGTTATTAAGATCACTTTTGCGAAGAACTGGCAGGCCGTATATGACTGCATAGAAAAAAAATTCGTTGATGCGATCAAAATTTTGTTAAAATGCTTAAAATGCAGGAAAGCGTTGAAAGTGTTACGGGCGTGGTGTTACGATTTTCAGAGGTATAATAAATTACTGAGAAGTTTTTATAGACAATGTACGACGCGAAAATTTTAGACAAACAACACCAAATGACTGTTCTTGCCCATTAAAGGAATGTTACTTCTATTTTTCAAATTTTTATTTGTAAATAATGTTTCCAATAAATAAAAATTAGTGTGTTTTTACTTATGGTGATTTTTCGTTTATTCGAATTATCGGTTATTGTGATCAAAGTCCCTGAGTCCCCGATGTGATCACATTAAGCGGCGTCTACTGTATATCTTAAATGTTTAATAGCTAATTTCTTTTATAAATTATCTGAACTTATTGTTTTCTATTGTTAATATTCAATTAATATTAATAAATAAAAATAATAGTTAATTAATAGTCAATTAAAATTTTGATGTCCGTCTGTGTGTTAATGTGTGTGAAAAATCGAGCAAGAACAGTTACAACGAACAGACGTGTGCTCATGTCTTTTAACAGATATTAATTTTCTAATTATAAACCACTGTAATTTCTTAATTCCACACAAACGCTATGGACCCTGGACAAACAAATAAAGAAAGGTTTTTTCCCTGTTACCCCATTAGGTTAAACCACCCAACGGAGGGAGTATATTCTGCAAATTGATAAAGAGATTAACAAAGTTAAAAACTAATTAATTGTATGGAATTAATGTTAAATAGACGCAAACTTATAACTCGTGAAAAATGTAAACACTTATTTGGTAGAACTGTTAGAACCTAAATCGTAGAATAAGGAAAGGTTGAATGATTTGGATTATGGCGGCCATCCGGGTCAGGAGGAAGCAATTGGAGAAGCGCTTAGCTTTACGAAGAAGTACACAAAATAGGCACACGGCGAAAAGCACTACTCTAGTGCTTCTTCTTTGGGCAAGAACCTTAGCAACTACAACAAATTCCGGCTCCTTGATGGTGTCGATGACGCGCTCGATGATTTCGACGCCAGCGACTGGATGAGTGACAATGTAAAAGGCGAAGCAGCTCTGGGTTCAGGTCACGAAGACTAAGAAATATCCTTATTGACGACAAATCGGAATAATAAGGATATGACACAACAACATTGCAGGTTGACAGCTGAAGAAATATCGAGAGCTGAATCCGGCTGCCACCGAGGAGGGGGTTTTAGTGAGTAAGAATCTCACACTACCATCCCAGATTGGGGTGGTGCCTATGAAGGTTCCCCCTTCTCCTGCACTGGAAAAAGAAGGTTAGTGCTGCGGCTAAAGATAAGACTCCTCACCTCGTTCATCCGAGCCACTCCCCCTATCCTCGTACGCCACGAATACCACCAATCGTGATGCGATGGAAGGACAATTGGTACGAACAATTTAATTAAAAATAAAGACATTAAATTTAATAAACGTAAAACAATGGCCAATGACATTGCAGTGCATCCATGTACTGAGAACGACTACCGCGAGCTCTACAAGCTCCTGGAAGAAGAGATACGTTTTTTGATGTTTAGGGAAAGCCCCCTCAGGTCATACTTTTGTAATTAATGTCGTACTTAGGGAGCTTTCGACCACCTTCACCACAGAGGAAATTCAGACCGATTTGAAGGCGCAATGACTTTCGGTTTTTAGCGACCATTAAATGAGATTCGCACCAGACGATGCATGCCACTATTTGTGATCATCCTCGAAAAGAATGATGTAGGTAAAAACATTTTCGACACTCCTGCTGTACTTGACATCAACATCACTGTCAAGTCACCACATCAAAAACAAATATAGAGCAATGTCACCGGTACCATAACTTGGGACTTGCCGCGCACATTCAAAGTGCGTCAAGTGTGCCGGTACCACCTGACAGCATCGTACACAAAGTAACGCAACGTCCCAACACCATTCGCTAATGGCCAACTACAAAGACTATTTCTCTTGCCCTGAAAGTAAGATGAAAGGCTCGAATCAGCTTGGCTGAAACCAAAGTCAGTTTAACATCCACCAAAACAACTTCCAAAGAGGACCAAACCAATCAGCAACACTGATGATTCCACAACCAACGAGGTAGTTAATATCATCCTATCGCTCAAAAATCTGGTCAAAGATCCCGAGGGTAAATTTCAAATTTCTTTTGGGCCACCTTTTTTTATTAATTTTGAAATGATCTGTCTCATTTCTGTCGAAAATTAAATAAAAAATTGTCAAAAAATGATACTTGATTTTCATTTTAACAATTCAATCGAATTTTGAGAATTATGTTAAATTAACGCTAAGGGAACTGTTAATTTTGTTAACAATTTCCTAAATTGGTATTGAAATTAATAAAACCTGTTATAATTTTCATATATTAATATTATTTCAAAATTTTCAAAAATAACCTGAAATACATTTCGTTTAATTGCTTCTTTACTAAAAAAGTTGTCGTATTTTGGGAAGTGGAAATCCTCGATCGACACGAACAAATGATGCATCCCCAGAAACTGGTTGGTGTGGTTTCTGGAATAGCGGTGTGATTGGATCGTATTTCAATACTCATCAAGGACCAACAGTTGCAGTTAATGGAAGTCAATGGAATATAGGAAATAGAATTACAGTCAATATATTCTTACGACGGCCATAGCACCCTTATTTATAAACTAATCGTTATATTTTTAGTGAAATTAAATGCACAAGTTACGATGAACAATTATTTTATAAAGAGATATTTTAATCGTTTCAACGGCAAACCATTTCGATGATTATGACTCTAAAAGAAGTTATCCTTTTTCCTTCAAAAAATACTTGGCAAAACATTAAAATTCAAAATAAAAAAGATTGAAATTCCGTAAAAATCTTGTTAAAAAAATTGTACATCCATCAATATATATTTCAGTTATTACTAAAATTTAATATTGTTCGGATGTAGATACCCACATCAGATTGTTTTCCTTGTGTGATGGCGTATTTAAATGGCTTCGATTAAGAAAAGATTTGGTTATTTGAGGTTTATAAGCATCAATTAAATGAACTTGATTAAGTGTTTAAGTTTTTATTTTACAGCTAAGGTTTACGTTCAAATGCCGATCTAGGCAACATAAATATACCCAATGAAATCCACGATGATTGAAGTGGTGAATCTAATCTGTGTTGTTTATATGTAAGGTGAGTTGAATTACAATTATTGTTTACATTATTGAATTTGGGAAGTTATATGGACCCGCTTTTGCTATTCAAATGTACAACAATTATTTCAAAATTGTCAAGTCATTAATGGGCGAGGTTTAGTTTTTGGTTGAATTTTCTCTCAGTGTTTGTGTGTGTATTAAATTACTGATGTATTTAAACGCACGTCAACCCCATATTTTTGTCTATTTATTTTAGTAGAAAAATAAAGCAAGCTTCTTTCTTTTATTTATGGTTTTATTTAATCTCACCTGGTGCCCAACAACACCAGAATTTTTTTATTTTAGAGTTAGTTGCAAGACAACCACCCGAATTACAGAATTCGCAGGATCCCCGCTGTCGACGCAGGGATAACATCATCGTACTTCGAGACAAGGGTAGGTTTGCGTGCACGTTGTAGATATCGATGTCTATTTGTAGATAAGTTTTAAATTTTAATAATAGTGTTAATAAAAAATATTTCAATGATTGTTTTTGCACGAGCGGACGAACGTTTTCTTATTTTCAAGACGGTAAGTTATGCTCATAATTAAAACACGGGTGGTAAATAATGATTTAAACTTGGATAAATAGAGACCTCGACTTTTTTTAAAGGAGAGTATCATATTGTAATAATATAAATAATAAATAATACTGGCATATTTTAAGAAAAAAATAAAATCAACAGCAAACAACTTTATAATTATTCTATTAATATAACTCTCAATTTAAAATACACATTAAAAATTAACAATCCAAGTAAGTGTAATAAAATTTTATTTATTTAATCAGTTTTCGACAGCTTGCTATAAGGTAAAATTTGACTGTTAAAATTTAACTTTAAGTTCAATTTTCAAGTCTCCATTATAATAATATTATGAAAACTCGTAACTTTTTAAATATTCATATTAATTTAATAATTTATTATTATCGCACTGACGAATACGTCCTAATAGTTAGTGTTGACAACGCTACAATACGTCCAATTAATGTGACGTAGCCTGTATCTAAACACTCACATGTATTGTAATTCAATGGGATTTATGCTTTGTTTGGATACAAGTTTGCATTACCTATTCCTATACATTAAGCAATCGAGCTGACGTCACGGCTAATACCCTATGAAGGTTTATTTAAAAATCTTTTGCGAGAAATTTTTATTTGAAGTTTTTGTGTGCAATTTTGTATTTTTAATTACACAAGAGGTTTTCGATCTTAATCCGGCTTAATTTTAATAAATAAATAATGCATTTTATAGCAGGAAACATACTGGATTATTATTTCCTTAAGATTAGAGACCCATACAAATTAGACACTTCATATTATCATAATATTGATCACCCTCGTACCCTAGTAGTAATTCTGAACAACAATATAAAAGTAATATTCGTGAAAAGTAAAATAAATAAATATTCACACAACTTGCAGAGTTTTTTATTAACTATAGAGAAAATCGATACAATGTATTTATCTCCTGCTACTAAAATTAGAAAAGCATTTAAAAATTAGAAGTTTTCCGTTAGTTAATGTATGCATGTTGGTCGAAGAATATTCATATGAACCACGTAAATTCATATAACCTCATGAATATTCGTATACAAACATGGCATGCATGAAGTCGGCTTAAATAAACATCAAAGAAATTCAAAATGGCATTAAAGTATCCTGTAATCACAAATTAAATTATACTAAGTACTACCTATCTGCAATATAAAAATTTTAAATGCAAATGAGTGCCTTAGTGTGGGTAGTAACTACAATCAAGTTGTGGTGATTTTGAATTCCACGGTATTCCTGTTGGGTGAACGTAATATCATATTACAGGATTTGCTACCTAAAACTCCACTAATAAAAGTATACTAATTTTAAACAAATGTATTATAAATATATAATCAAGTTTTTCCCTTTTTATCTGTTGGTGTTGGAAATACATTCTTTTTACATTCAACTATTTACAAACTGTGTCCACTCTTTCCTGTTCCTTGCTAGTTGTTTTACATCTTGCATTGATTTACATTAACTTTACATCACATTTTCCATTGCTCCATCCCAAGTCTCTGGTGGTCTGCCACTTCTTCCTTTACACCCTTCTCTCGTTTCCCATACTCTTCTGGTCGGTCTCTCCTCACTCGTTCTTTGTAGCTGTCTCTTCTCAATGAATTCTTGTACCGATTCCAGTCCAAGTTCACTTCTCACATTTCTCTCTCTGGCTAATCTTGTTATTCCTTGTACAGCTCTTAGGTATTTCATCTCTTTTGCCTGAACCTTACTCTTTATTGTCGTACTCAGGACCCATGTTTTACTTCCATATGTAAGTATTAGTCTATACATATATTATCGTCTTGAATATCTCTAGTTTCGTCTTCTTTGAAATTTCTGTCTGTCTAAGGAATTTCTTGTTTATCATGTGGTACATCTTAGTGGCTTTTCTGCATCTTTCTTCTATGTACTTCTCTTGTTTTCCGTTGCTCTGTATTATCACTCCCAGATACTTAAATTCCTGGACCTGTTCGATGTTTTCTCCATCTATCCTGATTTTGTCGTTTCTATTTTTCGCGATATCACCATTATTTTGGTTTTGTGCTTGTTCATCTTCATTCCATTTCTCTTAAATGCCTAACTCCAAATCTGCAAATTATTTTGCAACCCCTCTTCATTTCCGGCCATTATTACCATATCGTCTGCGAACGAGCATTCGGATATTTCTACTCTTTGCATGTTTCTATGCCCTACCAAGAGCATTTTTATTTTATTATGGCACTCTTTTATTATTTCATCAATGAATATTGTGAACAGTACGGGGCTCATTACTCCTCCCTGTCGCAGTCCTTGCTTTGGACGGAATTTCTCCGATTTCATATTTCTGGTAGTGACATAGTTGTAGTTTTCTTTGTATGGGCTCTTAATTGTTCGTATCAGTTTTTCATTTACTTTTCTGTTTGTTAATGCTCCAAACTCTTTGTCTCTGTACGCGATCGAATGCCTTCTCCAGATCTATGAATGCAAAATATGCCCTTGTACCGGTTTTCGTTATCTTTTGTATTATTTGTTTCACTGAGAAGATATGATCTTGCCCACTTTTACCCTTTCTAAATCCGCTCTGCGCTTCTTCTAGTGTTGGTTCTATTGTTATTCATAATCTTCTCTCCAATATCTTCTCGCATATCTTAACTGCAGTACTCAACAGTGTTATTCCCCTATAGTTACTACAATCTCTTATGTCGTCCTTCTTGTGTATAGGCACTATTACTCCTGTTCGCCAATCCTCTGGCACCAGTTCTTCCCTCCATGCTTTATTACAAATTTCCCATATCAATTTCATATTCCCTCTTCCCCTATATTCTTCATCATTTCTACCGTCACTCTATCATGTCCCGGTGCTGTTTCAATTCTTATTCAATTCTGTTTCAAATCGGTCAATTCTTCATTGACACAAGGGCATTTTTCACCTCTTTCATTGTTATCTCATTCTCAACATCCTCTTCTATTTCTTCTATTTGCTCCTGGGGGTTGGTCTCCTCCTATCTCTGCTGTTTGAGGTTCTGTGTCATTTAGTAGTTTCATGAAATATTCTCTCCATCGTTCCATTATTCTTCCTTCCTCCGTAAGTAAATTATCCTTTTCATCTCTTATTGCTATAGTATGATTTATTTTTTCTGTTCTTATATTTTTCATTGTTCTGTAGAAAAGTTTTTGGTTGTCTTTACTGTCAGTTTCCATTCTTTCTCCAAATTCACTCCAGCATCTTCTCTTTGCTGCTTCTACCATCTCTTTAACTTTTCTTCTCTGTTCTTTATATTGTTAGTACGCTTTCTCTTTTACGTTTTGTAAATATTCTCTCCACTTTTCTCTTTTCTTCTTAATTTGTTCTTTAATCTCTTCGCTCCACCATGTGGTCTGCTTTCTGTTCTTCTCAACCTTCATTGTTCCAGATGTTTCTCTTGCTGCCTCTATAACTATCGTCTTGTATGTATTCCACATTTCTTCTCCATTAGTTTGTTTCGTATTAATCTTTTTTGTGACAAGCTCTTCATATTTCGTTGTTGTTGTTTCGTTTCGCAGCCTATACGTCTTGATTGTTTCATATTCCTTCTTGTGTTCATCCATGTGTACTTGTTTCTTTTCTTCATTGTTCTTTCTAATTTCGGCGACTAAAATGATCGCTGCCGATACTTGACCCTCTTCTCACTCTACATCTTTTATCTCTCTTCTATTTTTCCTTTCGATCAGTATGTAGTTAATTATTGATCTTTCGTTTTCATCCTTGCCTTGTCTAGTATACTTACATAATATGTATGTCTTCATGGCTGTAAAAGGTGTTTGCTATGATTAGGTCATTCGTCTTGCAATATTCTATTAGTGTACTTCCGTTATTGTTTCTTCTTTCTTCCCCATTTTTACCCACTACTTCTGATTTAGATCTACTTCTCCCCAATCTTCCGTTAAAATCCCCCGTCATGTATATCTTTCCTCTACTGCTCTCTATCGCAATATCCAGATCTTCCCAGAATTTGTTTTTCATCTCCGCTTTTTCATCTTCGTTAGGTCCATACACAGCGATTATGGTATTTACTTTATTTTTCTCAGTTTTCATTTCCACTGTCAATATTCTTTCGATCAGGGCATTCCATTTCCTAATGTGATCTTCCATATTCTTACTTATTATACATCCGACACCGGCTGCCGCTCTTTCCTTCATATATCAACAGATGTTCATTCAGCATAGTCTCTCCTTCGCCTTTCTTCTTTGTTTCAGTTAATACTAGTATATCCAGGCCATTCTCATTAAATTCGTACAGCAATTCTGCTTCCTTTCCATTTAATCCCCGTACATTCCATGTTGCGAAACTTCCATGTTTTCTTCTTTTCCAAATCATTTAATTCATTTTCTAGCCGGTTTGTCTTATGTATTCCCTGATCGTTGTGCCCGGTCAGTTTTTTGTTACCTCACTCAGGCAACCATCTTCTCTCTTCCATCTTAGCATTTTATAAGCGTATAGCAATTTCTGGTAACCCATCTTGACCTTCTTTCTAGATTTTCTGAGTTCTTCTGCATTTTCTCTTATTTGTGCCTGTATTTTCCTTTCGTTAACCGTTAAATCATTGTCAATGAATATCCTCTCTGCATGTTATATCATCTCTGAATATGCTCTCTGCAATTCTGCATTCACATGACGATATTATATTAGTTATCTATTGCCTTAATGCTTTAATAATAATAAATTGATACTGTTAATTGGTTTTAAAAAAGTATTCTCAACGGATTGCATATTTTTCATTGATATTAATTTAATAACACTCACATGATAATTAAATTTACAAAATACTATAACAAGGTAGATTTCCAACAGCAGTACAATGAATAAAATTTAATTTAACTTGGAAAAAAAATGCAAGCTAATTAAAAACAAGTTAACAACTTTTCAATATAAAGTTAGAATTTGTGCAAAACTGACTCTACGGTTGAATCCCAACAAAAACAAGCATGGCAAAACTAGAAGTTAAAACAAAATTACATCAACTTTTTGCAATAGGAGCATCATACTTGAAACTTTTAAATTAGGATAAAATTTGATTATTTACTCTAATTACGTATTTGATTAAAAGTTAATTAACAGCACACATCTTCAAAGGCGTTGGGAATTTATTTAATAATTTATAAGTAAAATAAAATATGAAAGAGTAAAAAAGATATGGTGTTAATTATAAAACTGTACAAATCGGGAATGTTTTGTGAATGTTGCGACATTTCCTAACATTTCAAAATTTCAATGAAAAAATTAAATCAAATGCGATGTAGTGATTAAACCAAATTGAATAATAATTATTACTCTAAAAATAATAACTGCGAATTATAAATGATCAGAGCGCGACTAATAAAAAAAAAGTTCATTGTGATTGGAAGAATTTCCTTTTGTGCATAGAAAGAATATTTCAAATAATTCAACTATTTTTACTATTTCCTTTTCATTGAAACATTTAATAGCTGATTGGAAATAATTAAGATAAATAAACCATAACTAATTTAAAGCTGGCAGAAGAAAATTTAAATATCAATTTCAATGTTAAATAAAAGCTCGTTAAATACATGGATCGCATTCGCCTTATTGTATGACCACAGTTTCGATCTTACTTCCGAAGAAGATGGTATTCTTGTTTGTAGAGATTGTACCTATAGATAGTATTCATCTAAAAGATTACTCTCATTCAGTATGCCTCTGCTACGTACTTGCGTACGTTTTTAGTTTCATTAAGTGGTTCACTTCTGTTAAATTTTATTTAACATTAAAGTTGATTTTTGGCCAGGCGGGTAATTTTCTGTGAGAAATTGCTTTAGCAATTACAAAGCTACCTTAATCAGGACGTTTAGAACTTTTGCATATTTATCATAGACGTCGCTAGGCGTTGAGGTGATACTTGAAGTATTAGCGGTGTCAGTTGAAGCGGATACGAGTCGAGACATTGGTATCCCCCTCTTTTCATTATTCTTTTTCACAGTCACAGCCTGGTAATCACCAGCCATTCTAGCTCAGCGCTAATTTCGAGAGGCCCACCCCTCCACAACTTCCCAACGCCAGATGCCAACCCAGATGAAGGAGATGGCCGGCTACGCCGGGATGCTCCGTCCAAGTCAGCACAGAAAAGCGAAAAGAAAAAACATTGGTATCCTTCAATCCGACCGGCCGAGGATGTATGTACTTCCTCGAAGCCCACACGTAAATTAATTAAAAAGTTACATTGCTTTCAAGTCAGTTCTTCAAACACCCGTTGAAGGGAGTAAGGCGAGCTTAACTCGCAAAATATCCTACAATCCCGCCTTAAAGCAAAGCACATTGGTATCCACACAGAGAGGTCCACACCAACCACCGCGAGGTTAGAAGGCCTCCAAAATTCCAACAGTCAATTCCAAACAATCCGATAAAGGAGATATTCGGCATAGCCGTGGCGCTCCGAAAAGTACGATACAGAAAATGGAATGGACATTGGTATCACTCCGAGTATTAAACTGTCGGGGATAATTTGTTTTAACTTCTTGAAGTTGGAAGTGAACGGGGGAGGATGTCTGGTAAGGTATGTCGAGAAAAATTGCGGATTTGCAACAACCCAAATCTCCACCGGTTTACCGGAGAACTCGGACACGTATTAGGTCCGAGCTCCACCAGTGACGGAGTCGAGAGTGATTCAGCCGATTACGGCATACAATCTGCCTCGACTGAATTTTTCCCGAACTCGATTCAGGTAGCGAGACAGCTTGTGCGTCGACGCGGGCGAGCTCGGGGCGAGTTTTTGTATCTCGATGAGCCTGATCCTCCTCAACGCGGAAATTTTACCGGCTCGAACTCAACAAAGCTCTTCACATAATAACTTTGCCTTCTTTTCCACCACTCAACGAAACAACGGCCTTTGTTATGGATTGGAGTCCAACGAGGAACCTTAAATCTGCAATGTCAGCAATTTTTAGGTGGAAAACTATGACCTCCGTCGCAATACTTAAGCCATGCCTGCCAAAAGTAAGAGAACGGTGCAAATCGGTATCTTGCTAGAGACAGTTCCCTGTGAAAATGTGCGGCGCAAATCTCGACCCAGTAGCCAAGTTCAGGTGCAGTGGCGCACCATTGGTTCTAAAAACGATGATTCCAGAAGTTTGCAGCGCTAATCCTATTACAATTCTTTGGGACTTCACAAATTCAATTCCAGACCAGAATTTGGAAGCAATTTTAAAAAAAGGTGGCAGCACTAAATATTACATAAAAATAGTTATTAGATTGATAAACATCAAAAATCATTTTCCCAATAATTTTGGAGTTATGTAATAAATTAAAATAAAAATTAGTCTTTTTCTCCAAATGATATTTAATTAATTTCTTTCGAGACGCCTTTCGGGAATTTACATTATTCCCATTCTCATCATCATCGGTCGATACAAGAGGACGTTGTTAAGTTGTCAAACATTAATTTAAAATAAAATAAAAGGAAAAAAAATTGATAAACATCAATTTAATTTAGGTGACTTTACAGCCATTTTTTTAAATAACTAACATACGAGTATTTTTCCCTTTTTTTTGTTTATTGGTTATGGAGTTAAAATTCATGTTTTTTTTATATGTAGATGTATTTGTTATTGAAACAAGCGTTAAATATCCCCCATTGGAAGTTTGTATTTTGTCCCGTTAAAAGCGGGGATGAAATATGCTGGAGGCTTTATATCCATTTCCTCCATTATATATAGATGGTTACGCCACGGGTGTCGAAACCGTTAATTCTGTCACGAGAAGCTAACGCCGAGCCCTTTATTCACTTTCTTGAATAATTGTGTCGAATATATTGCTATTTTATTGTAGCGGACATTTTTAACATAAATAGAAAGCCAATTAAATTCGTCCATTTATAGTCATGAGTGCAAATGAACCAATCAAAAACAAAACTGTTGATAGTTTGATAATTTAATAATCATTGAGCGGTGTAAATAAAAATTAACATATTTATTTAGATATTATTATGTATAAAGAAATGCTTTGCTTGAATTGAGCATTGGAAAATATTTTTCGAGAATAAAATCCAATTTTAAAATCCAAATATTCACTTTCATTATTAAGAAAAACAGAAGTTGAACACAAAAACACACAAAAATGTCACTTTCACGGTTTGGTAATATAAACAATGATTTAATCGGCAGAATTACAAAAAAATTTTAATCGAATATCCCTCGAGTGTTGATAAATAACTAATAATTTTATCACGGTTTTCTAAAGCACGTTGCTCGGTAACAACCCGACGCGACGCCGTAGTCGGGTATCAGTGCCCTTGGGATATTACCACTAAAAATAAAACGATCTTATTTTCCTTAATTTGTTGCTTATTGTCCTTATTTGGACATATTGCAAAAATTATTTATGGAGGCCAATAAAAATGAACAAATTGACTAGATATTTAGTTTATTGTAACAATTTACTCAATAAAACTTGAATACAATTTTTAGCCAAAACAAAATTAGAAACATTCAAGATAATGAAAATTAACGTTAAAACAACAAAAATTATGAATGGAAAAGGGGTTGAAAGTAATTAAAATTGAAAAACAATTGTTTGCAAATTTTGATCTCATTAGAATTTTATCAGGCGTGCATAATCAATAAATATAAGGCAATTAAAACTAAACAAAAAATGAAACTCCTAAAATTAATGAAAATAATGAAACGTTTTTAATTAATAAATTTATATTTTAAATTATATAAAATTAACTTCAGTAATTATTGCATTATTTAATTCAGCATCTATTTAGATTAAAATTTTATTGTTATTATTAAACTGTTAAGTTCTATTTTTTAAATTTTACAAACCGTGTCTCTTTTTCATTTCATTTCAGCTGTTCTTCAAATATTCGAAATTATCAAATTTATCAGCTCATCTATGAGGGCTGTATCTTTCCGGGGGACATGAAATTTTATCGAGATATTTCGAATAATTTAATATAACTACACGTAATATGATATTACATTGATCCAACTAGATCGCAATACAGGACACTTTATTTATCACGTGAATTTAATATAAAAATTAATTAATTAGATAATAATATAATTTTTTCTAATAAAATCTAATGTTCGAGTAAATATGGTGCCCTGCTTAAATGAAAAATTTTTAATTTCTACCCAACCGAATGACATTTCGATGTCAATCAAGCTAGATCCAAATATCATCTCCTCGGACACGTAAACAATCGAATCTTCAATGCATAGATAATCGAAAACTTTTAGACACTACCAAGTGCAAATGACGAATGCATACTGAAAGGTGTGCGAACGTCATTTATTAGATGACCATTGCACAGAAATGCTGTACAATAATTCTCTCACATGAAAAAGTCACCTTAGACAACATAAAGCTCACCTTGATACTCGCTTGCTGTTTAATTTTTTCGTGCGTGTAGTTAAAAAAGTTGTTAATTTTGTGAACGTCTCAACGTCCATGAAGAACGTCTTCATCAGTGACTAGTAATATTTCAAAATTAATTTATAACTTAATTAACAGTACTTAATATTAAGTATGTAGATCATTTGCATTTGGTGGTCGGGCTTGTGCCTGAAAGTTTCTGATTTGTATGTGGTTAGTACATTGGATTGTCATCCATGTACCAATACGGGTCTGAGGAGATGATTATCGAGATCAATTTGATTAATATCGAAATGTCACACGGTAAAGTTATTTGGGATTTATAATTTGACCAACTAATGTAATATTTTTATAAATTTAATCGTGATTCTGAATGGGAGGAACAGCTTACTAAATAGTTTATATTAACTTATATTAGTTGAATACGTTTTCATAGAAAAATTTAATATATCTAATTTATTAAGTGGACTGAATACCTGAATTTGTAAATTATTTAATTTCATATCGGTCATTTTGAAACGTTGAATTAGAATTGTAACATTAAAATTTATTATTGTTATATTGGCGGAGTTCTCTTAATAAAAATTAGACAACATTTCTTAAAAAGAAATTCAAATGAATGTTTCTGTTGAAATGGTTTTCATATTAAAATAAACGAAAAATAAAGTTGGTAAATGCTCATTCTTCCGGTTAACCTTTTTCAGTAATAAAAATATAATCAGTGTCAAGTCTTATCGTAAAACCGATCTTCGTTACATTTCTCTCTCGACATTTCCGTTAGCTATATACGGGGTGTTCGAAAATAGATGATAATATTTGAAAAATGTACTATATTAGAACAAAAAAAAATACCAATAATCTGTTTCCAGAAATGAACGGTGATGTTTTACGCCAACGATTCGTAGACGTCTGCAATGTAATTGGAATTTTAGAACGCGCTCGACAATCGATAAGAGAATTTCTTCAATATTGCATATTATGCAAAATTTCAAGGAAATCATTTTAAACATTTATTATAATTTAAATTTCTACGTACTTAAAACGTCAACATTATAAACTGTGTGAAGGTGTCGCTTTTTTATACAGATTTCAGCTGTGAAAGGCGCCGTTTTCCCTATCAGTTTAAAAAAGACTAAGTAGCGTCAGGGAATCTAGGTACTTCCCTATCCATGGACGGCAAAGTAAGTAATCATAGGTATATGAAAAATATAGGTCTTGTTCCTTAAATGATTTCAAGATTACTCACGTTTTCTAATGTATATTTTGTAAGGAGTAATTCAAAATTTAATCGATTCAAAACCTTAGCATAACCTATAAAAGCAAACATAAAATTACTAGCTTTTTTAAACTTTAATAAACAGTCCCTAGATTAAATTGAAAATTTGTAAAAGTATTTTGAATTTTTGTTCATTTAGAGAAAACACCATGATCAGCATTCGCTCGGCTACGCTGCGTTCCGACTTGCTTATGTTAAACTTGCTCGCCAAAAAAGCTGCACTTTGAATTCTTATAATACAGTCTATTATTTCTCACAGAAAAGTATTTAAATTAAAAACGGTTTATTATCGGTATTTTTTCTTGTTCTGTTACAGATTATTTTGAACACCATGTATATTAAGGGAAATCATTGGGCAAATACTAGAGCAGTGTGACGCAGCGCAATGCAAATGCTTGTGGCCACTATGTAGATCATGAGAGTCCAGCAAGGTTGCTCGCAGTTTGCACTTGGATGGGTGACCGTGTGGTGACTAATTTAAAAAGCACGCTTCCGACTGCTTGTCTATCAACCCGCACTTGGTCAGCGTGGTACGGTATGACCTAAACCTTCCCCTCAAGGGGGAGAGGCTTATAATCCAAGAGTGGACTAAATATTTGAAAGAACATCGAACTAATGAAGATTGGGAAAATATTGTGATTACTTATTGTGAATTTATCAAATTGTTCACTTCTCACCGGTTAATTTGATTAATAAATACATCAAATTAATATAACAAAACCCTCTGACAATAATTGTATATCTTTATGAATTGAGTATCAAATATGGAAAAATGTCATGCTAAAAATAAATTCCCAGCTTGTAATAAAGTGTTCATAAAAACCTAATAAGATCACAGGATCCCGATAAAATGATCAATATAGAAGAATGTGCCATATTAGGCACAATTTAATTTTTAGGCATATATGAATCTTTTCTGACTGAAAATGTCTTTACAAGTTCAGTGGTGATTTTCAAAGTGCAATTTGTGTTTCTACTGAATTATAAAAATGTAACCCAATACATATTGCGGTGACTTTAATTATTTACGTTAGCCGCACAATTTTTAAAGTAGCAAGTAAATTGACTATGAAGATTATTAATTTTTCTCGTGCTAGCTCTCTTTTTATATCTTTAATAAGCATGAGTAACCCTTACCTCTGGAGTCGGTTCTTTTATCTTTAACTTTTTCTGAAATAAAAGGTTTTGTGGGAATGCAAAAATTCCCCAATGATACGCATATGAAATTGGTAATTGAATCAAATTTATTAAACATTAAACAAATCAAAAACGCAAACTTATACTACTAATGAAATCAATATTAACAATAAACATCCTTAAAATTATGCGCGACTCAAAGTTTTATTTTTCGTTACGTGGCGTTATTATGTTTTTTAAATCGTTCACTCCGGGCGCGAAATAGTTATTAAAGTTTGGCTTTCCGACCACAGATGCTGTTGTTGTCTGTCTTAAATCTTCTGTGTTCATCAAGTGACCCACGCTTGGTAAAAATTCCAGATTTTTCTTATCAATCGCCTTTTGAAATTTGTGTTGGTGCTCCAATAACCATTTACTGCAATTCTCGTTTCAATTCACTTACAATCACTTCACTAAGTATCGAAGGTAAGTATCTTTAAATTTTATTTAGTCTAACCTTACTAATGCTCTGTGCAAATTTTGCAAATTAATTGTATACTTTTCTTTTTTAGTTCTACACACATTTATGTTGGATTTGTAATCCAATTAATACATTTTTCTACGGAGACGAAACTTACACGTCCGTCCCGTCGTCGCACTTATGTGAGAAGCCTTGTTTATTTTTCCCGTTTCCAGGGTTTTGACGATTTTTCATTTTTCTATCCCACTTGGATAATTTCATTATCAACGTAAGTTTACCGCACCTTTGATAATTCTTATCATTTTTAAAATGTCATGAAATTATTTCCACCGTTGTTTTCAGCGTTCAAACTTTGCATTCATCGGTGCCGTACCGACTTGCTGCCGATTGTCCACTCGCAACACGTTGAAGCCTCGGATGACTTTTAGTAGCATTTTGTCGTCACACCGATTTTACAACAACCACGTAATCTCATAGTTTCTTTTATCGCACTTACTTAAACTATCCTAATTATACAAATTTAAATTACTAATCTCTAACATTAAACAAATTTTCTGGAAATGTATTAATTTGTGAAATTGATCATTTTTGTCATATCATTGGTGAACCTTTCCATTCCTCACCTGTGTTTTAAATTATACGACTTCATTTGAGTCTTTAATATACCTACAGAAACCTTCTCCGTTGTAAAGGAGTTCTCATGCAATTATTGATAAATTAAGTGCTTATTTAATCTTATTTCTTTCATTGACAATTGAAACACCGTAATATGTAATATTTTGAAATTATCTTGAATTGACTTCGTTATATTAATCATTTTAGCCAATAAGTAGCGGCGATTATGTATAATTACCAGTTATTTTGATAAATATGAAATTTTTTATTCGTCTTAATCAAATTCGCCAAAATACTATGTTATTATGAATAATCTCTGGTGATTATTATGTATTTTCTACTATATAATTTTCTGTAATATTATTATACATTTATAAATTATATTATGGTGCAAAACTTCCTTGTTTAAATAATAACGCCAGTGCGTTTTTTAGCCCGTGAAAGATGAATATTTTATTATATTAAATACTACATAAATTATTATTTCTTAAATGTGTAAATAAAAAATCGAAGTCTTCAACCTCAAAGGGATTGTAATGTTGACATAATAAGTTATGTAACGATCGAAAAACAGCTTATCAAGATCAAACTTGACATTTTACATACATTTTCTTTTGCAACAAAGATTTTCGCCTTATTAAACCGAATATTAATACTAAGAAGAAAATTTTCAACAAAGGAAAATAAATTAATGCTTGCTTTTCAGCAAGCTTTTGGTCTTTTTATTTGAAAACACAATGTTGGTCGACTAACAGTATACCTAATTCCTTAATGCAAATTACCCTTTATATTGTAAAATTTTTTAACTTTAAGAAAGAAAAATGAGTTTTAATATATAATATGTTATTATTATAATATTAATTTTCTTTAGCAAAAATAAAGAGAATTTATTTAAAAATTTACCTCCATTTACTTTATTCTTTATCAATGTTGGATGCTTTGAATTTTAAAATTATCTTAATACATTGTATTAAGAAAAGTAAACACTTGAAACTTAATTAACAAGTGAATTTAAAGCGTTTATCAAATTGTAAGGAAAATACCGTTTACGCTCAAGGTAGGTAATATAATAAAATCGGAAATGAGAAATAAGCTTATCTTAATTTTTGATGTTAAATATTATCACTTCTGGCAAAGGATATAATTTCTAGATAATATTAGAACAAATTTGTCTAATAAAATAACTGTGCCGTTAACGAATTAGAACAAAGGTTTACGAAACAAAGTTCGTATCATATTTTTAAAGGTATCTTAAATTAACTCGTGAAAATTGTTCTCATAATAAAAAATTATGCCTATCTAAAAATAATAATATGTCGGTCAATTATTATAAAAAATTATTCCACATTATAATTCACATTCATTAGAAGAGGCAATTAATCAGTAATGTTGGAATGAAGTTGTTCAAATGTTTATTTTGTTAATATTTTAAATCTTAGGCGTTTTAACGTTTTTAAATGCCTAAAAGTTTAGCAATTATAAAAGTTTCAGTTAAGTTTTTAGTATTTTCTTTAAGGTTACTACAAAGAATTTGTTAGCTTTCACATCACGTATTATCTATTTTTATGAAAATGGAAGACTTGCAAAACTTTCAAGTGCAACATTTTCCAGGCCAACCTAATTTGTGTAAAAACTGTTTCAAGTTTTCTTTTATATACATATATATATTTCAAGTGTTCATAATTTTCTACTGAAGTATTTCAAGTACTTAGTGGGTTTATTTCCATAAACTACAAATTATTATATTGCGTTCTTACATTGTATCATTTTACATGCGAAAACTGCTAAGTTTATCAAACTCCCGTTCAAGATAGAAGTAATACTAAATTCGTGGACAAGTTTTTCCCAAACCTTCCTCCCTTAAAATGTAATATTAACTCATACGTTGAGTGTATAAATTAATAACACATATATACATTTTTGATATCATTTCATCACGACATGCGACAGCTTGTTAAATGAGAAAATTTAAAATAGCAACACCTCTGTGCATTTTTAAGACTTAAATATATTTAAATTATTTTATGCAATCCTAGCATGTTTATCAAGGATTTATGACTACTTCTGCAGTTCGTAATGACCTTCTGCAGTTCTTAATGACCTTCTTCAGTCCCACGTGGCGTTTATTAGTAAATTTACTCCCATGGGGTTATTTAATTCCAAGGGATCATAGTATGACCTCATAATTATTGACTCAACAAAAGTCTACATGCTACATTTTATCTTACGTTAGAATTATTCATCGCTTCCTTCAAAGGAATGCGTTATCTTTAATAACGCAAAGCTTTATATAATTATGCGTTCTTTCTTTTAATCGTACAACCACTGTTATCATTTGTAATGGGATACATTAATAGACAATTTTATAAATTGCATAATTACCAAGTATTTTTACATACACTGTTATCTTTTGCAATGCATTTTTTAACAGCTACTTCAATTTATATACTTTAATTTGTACCTGTTTATTTCAATTTTGCTTTTCGGCTATTATTTTGTCGGTAGTTATTAGGTTTGCATAAAATAGTACACACAACTCGTGACAAAAGCGCCATTAAATCTCTGGTGCTAATTGGGAACCTTGGTAGAGGGGGAAGCTACCGCTTCCCCCCACTACCGCAGGATCTCAATTCGCACGCGAGATTAAATGGCCTCCTTTTGCCACTTGGTGTGTAATATACTATTAACTCTTAGCTGTATTCCACCAATTTATATGCCTACCTGGAAAAAGGGTACAGGCTTGTAAAATACTGAAATTTCCGTTATGAAGCACGTAAGTTTGGATAACCTAATAGCCTTAAAGGTACTGATCATAAAAATTAGTAAAGCAAATGAACAGATAGTGTGAAAAAATAAACGGCAATGATGATTTTGATTTATTTAAAGCAGGGGTTATTAAAATTATGTTTAAAAAAATAACAAAAGTGGAATTAGTTTATTTGAATTGTAATTTAGAAAAATTAATTAACTGCCTTCCGGAAAAGTGAATTATAATTGATAAGACCTACTAGTACAAAAATAGGAGTGGTCTAATATTAACTCGATCCAAACAGCAAATTTGTCAACTGATGCGAATGATGAGAAATAAGAACTTTCCGAAACGAAGACCCATGAAACAAATTTTAAAACAACTAAAAATGTTATAATATACTATCTCAAAAAAATAATCCTAGTGAAGTTGATAGAGAAACCGCCATGTTATTTTCTGAAGAATTTATCGAAAAACCACGCTGTCGGTCATTATACTTATACAAATAGTCGATAAAGCTAGGTTCTATTACTATATCCAACGTTGATGGTCAATGTCATAGCAATATACTCCTCGTAAAGAAACGACCAAAATTGTGAACGCTTTTGAAAAACAATTTCATCCAATGAGTGTAATGATTTTCATGGGAATATCGTAGAGTGGTGCAAGTAAACCCATTTCTGACGATCAAAGGATCAAAATCAATTGCAATTATTGTATAAACAACTATTTAAAACCATTAATTCAAAACTCGAAGCCATTGTATGCTGATAATAAATGGAAGTTTCACCAGGAGTCCGTTCCAGTTCACATTTCAAAGAAAATGTTGAAAGTTTTGGGAAATGAAAGTAGACCCGATACATGGACACTAAATTAATCCAGTTTCAAACACAACAATTCAAAACCATTTCTCAGTTGAAAAAAGTTATAATTGCAGAGGTTCAAATTTTCGTCCAGAAATATTACAACACGCTCCTAAATCTTGGCTCAAACTACTGTTTACAAGTTAATAAAAGTAAGAACTATCATTTCAAGTCAAGTTTGTTAAATTCCATTAATAAATAAAAAAGTTATTCAACTTCAAATTTTCCCGTTTATTTTTCAACACTACTTGTACCTAAAATATCTAATTTATTGCACTTATTAATTAGTAGGTATACATATTATTATACTTATCTTACTACCAGCTTTGATACTAATTCATATTATTTAATGCACATAAAAAAGTTTTTGAAGGAATAGAAGTTATCACTTACTAAAAAAATTGATGTTTATACTTTTACGAGTGTATCCCAATAAGTCATAAAATTTTTATGAAAGTTGATAATATTATATAGGTATTTATTGCGCCTATAAATATTAATAAAACGCCAAGAACATTCGCATTTCAGAAATTAAAATACATAGTTTTAATAATTGAGAATAGCTTAATAGAACTTTTAAGTGTCCGCAGGATCTTCAGTTCGTATAGAATTCAAAAGTAATAAAACTGAATGTTTTCTAGAATAAAAAATAAAAAGTGACGAAAAACTTTTCATCACTTTGCGGTACAGTGTATTTTTTACAAGTGAAATTTTATGCCTGAAAAATATTATTAGTTTTTTTTATTATTGTGTCGATATTTAGATATCAAATTGCACCACCCGAGCGACGAATTAAATATGTATATTTTCTCAACAAAAATAAAGATTATTTCCAACATTTTGTGATGCTATACGGAGTTTCACAATTTCAAACTATTCAATAATTATTCTAAATTGGAATAATTTTGCTGAATTAATTAGGTAGTTATGTATACATTTTCAAGTTAAATAATATTCTATAATAAATTTAGTATCTAATAAGCTGCCGTTAAATTTGAAATTCATATTGACAATCAATAAATTCATGGACCGTTTTAATTAGTGTAAAAATCTTCTTATAAGTTTGTATACACTTACATAGGCATTCTGTAGAATGCCCATATAGTAACTTAGGAGCAATCTTTCAGAATATTCGAAAGAAATACCGGAAATATACAGGGAGGTCCTCATTAAAATGCCCGATTTGAAGTGATCGCCATTTTCTCATCTCGCGTTTCGCATCAGTTTTGTTTTGATAGTTATACAGTGTAAACATGTTCAAGTTTGATGACGAATCCATACACACTACAAGAACATGCAGATATTGTAGCTGTAGGAAAACGGCGGGTACTATACAACTATGTCACCTTTTTGTCACCCCAATTAGAAGATCCTAAAATTGAAGGATTTATATATGGTTGCAACGGAACAATTGGACAAAATCCGCACAGAAGTAAAAACCACGTGAAGAATGACATTTTTACGAATATTCGTGAATATTATTCATTGACGATTACGGAGTTACAGCCATCAAAGCCCGTGGTAAACATGAAAAATTACCAATTTTAATTATAACAAAATCAGCCGAAATTTTTACAGCGGATCTGTAGCACAAATGATTAAATAAAGATATTTTTACTTTGACAAACATAGTCGATATAATAAAAAAAAACGCAAGAGATTTGAACAACAAAATTAAGGGTGCTTTACATAATTATCCGATCTGTCAGATACCAGTGCGACAACTCGCGCAGAGTAAAACGATGCGAATACTGGAAGGTTCCATTATAGGTAAATGACGGTCCTTTCAAATCGGGATCAGACATTTGACCGCGGCCACAATACCGCAGCCGAAATATCGCAAGCCAGAATACTGCTGGGACAAAATACCGCAAGCAGAAATACCTTAAAAAATACCGCGAATGTTAAATATTTTGTATCATAATATAAAATAAATTATTCGAATAACGCAATATTGAATATTATTATGTACATGTAATTATTACAAATGAAAATGCTTTCATTTTACTTTATTATATGTGTTTCTGTTTGCAATTGGAAGTTTTCAAAATTCAGAATTTAAAAGAACTTTAATGAAACCATATTAATGGGTGATTGTAGATTGCACCGGGTTCGGTTAGGGGTCATATGTACATATACATTGTACTTACACTTAGCATAATTTCACCTCACAACTTCATCGTTCACTTTATGTGGGATACATTATAACAAAAAGGTAAATCGGGCGCTCAGAGGTGAATCAGCCGGGTCGAGCTTAGGTTAGAGTTAGGAAACGAGTTCTTTTCGCAAGTTCTTCTTCTACTTTTATTAAGAAGTCTCCCTCTTAATATAGGTCCAGTACCTATTCTTTACTAATTTTTGTAATTAGTTCTATGAGCATTTTTGGATCTTACATCTCCGGTAACTTGCTAGGCTTGCCTTTCGATGTGCATGCACCCTGTTTTTTATTGTTATGATGGCAAATCATTAACACAGGGGGACCGACGGCTTTACGTGCCCTCCGAAAGCACGGTTGACGGCCAAGAAACTTTTAGACTGTACCCGGAGTCGAACCGGGGAGCCCTACGTTAGCAGTTGATCGCGCTAATTATCAGGCCATGACCATCGTCTTTCGCAAGTTGAACGTTAAAATTAATCATTATTGCCAAAAAAGATTAACTACTTGTCATGACCATCGGTGCAATCTGCAAACTAGCGGCGGTGCAATCTACATGTGACCCTCGGTTATTTCCAAAAAAAAAGGGTTAAATACTGACCACCAGTCTACATATCTCCTAATTTTCTGCTGTGCAAGTACCATTATTAGGTATTACATTTGGTAGTCAAGTGCACTTTTCTGGTATAAATAGTGTTTTTATACAAGAAACGTGCTTTTAACCATAAAATTTAAGCAAGAAAGTAAATTGATTTACTAATTTAATAATTTTTAAATTACAAAGTTCATTTAAATAAAATTTTAGTTTGTCCCCCGCAAAGAAATCCTATGGATGCCCATGATTAAATTTCTTCTAGATATTTAGGTAAGAATATAAAAATTACATGAAGGTTTTTAAACACTTTTAATTAATATATTGTTGATTTCAAAAGTAAGTATTAGTATGACGTTAGCAAACTGCTACTTCGAACCTTTTACATTTTATGAAGGATTCAAAGTAATAATCAAATTTGAAAACAAAAAATGTATGAAATTGTTAGAATTTCTTAGAATTTTAACTTTGCGGTATTTTGTCTTCGCGGTATTATGTCTTAGAACGCTTTCAAATCGGGTACTTTATTATGATCTTCCTTGCAGTAAGAAAAATGATTGCTTTTGTCTAATACATAAGCTTTTCTAGTTCCATAATATAATACGTGAAGTCTACATTTTAACATGGATTGTGAACCACTATACAGATAAACTCGATGAAACTGCACTCGAACTTAGAGTGCCAGCTTCAAATCCGTTCGTTATCTAGCACACCAAACATATTGTGTTTAAAAAGTTCGTTTACAGGTTATCTACCTTTTGTATGCCGTTAAATAAAATTATTTATTTTATACTTGACGTACGCGAGCATTGGGGTTCTACAAAATAGATACCTAGTAAGAGAGTGCCTGGGACAGATTCGATATTCTCTAGAATGCTTATATCAGATATTTCACATGCTAACGGTAATATCTACATAAACATACCAAACAATTCCCTGGCGATGTTGGATAATTTTACAATTTTGTATCAAAAGTGTTACGTACCCAAGAAATTTAAAGTAACTTTTATTTTACGTTAACAAACAAATTTGAGTTTCGTTCTACCTCGGAATATTTAATAGAAAATCTACTTTAAAGGATATTATAATCATCAGACTAACATTCAATGCACATGTTGAACGAATGCTCCTTTACTTCTAAAAGTTTTAAATTTCAATTAAGTTTCAGAAGCTGTGAACCTTCTCTATTCATCCTTTTGGTTTTGAACTCAAGGAAGTCGCAGAAACTGTTGGTTTGTGTCATACGAGTTAGATAGGTGACGTAATCTGATAGTCACGTTTTATTGTGGATCTAACTTTCTATGTGGTTATATGTATGTAAATCTGGAAAAGGAAATAGTCGTAATTGCAGCAATCTGTGAAACATAATGACTTTGTCGCCTTAACTGCTGCACCATTCCATTGTCTGTAAGAACCAATTGAGATTGGCGTCGCATACTCGAAGGCAATTTGGTGATATCTTGTGTACATTTTGTGTCTCGTGAGCAATTGGAATCGTCATGAACTATTGGACTTCATTGGACAGAATTAAGTCTTTCTTTCATTATAATTATTATTTAGTATATTTTGGATAAACGTTAAAGAGATGATATCCATTGCATAATGTCCAGGAATCATGATGAGAATAATAGATTACATGAATCATCCATTATAGTGAACAGTCAAAGTTATTTAACATGGTGGGTTCAAAAGAGTGAAGATTGCTAACCTCGATTAAGTGAACGGCATGCGGTGTTACAGCCTCTGTTGATAGAAAAATGTGTTTTCCCCTCAAAACAGTAAGCAATTTGTTTATTCATAAATAATCATAAAATACATGCACATGCTCTTTAAAAGATTTACGACGATGATAATTATAATTGAAGACTTCGGCAATAACAAACAAACAATTGCAATAAGTTGCTTAGAGGTTGTAGGACCATTTAATAACGCTATTCTTTGGAGTAAAATAAATAGTACTTTTAAATATTGATAACTTACTCTGGTACTACGAAAATGAAGAGAAAATCCATTGGCGAAAAGTTTGGCTACAAAGAAAGTGCAAAAAGCAAATAATGCAATATTTTAATATAGGTACTACTTCCGATAATATGAACTAACTATTTAATTTTATGAACAAACCTAGTTACTAGTAATAGGTGAAAAATATGAGCAGCTTATGATGCTAAATGGAATTATGATATATTGACCATCTTCTTTCATTTGGAAGTACACCGTCCGTCTTGAGATTTTGTTTTTGATAAATAAGACGACGATAGAATTTACTTTGGGATTTCTAGATGAAGTTGCTCATTTTACAAGTTGGACTGCACTATATTAGGAACATGTTTGTGACGACATATTTAAATTACTCATGTTATCAATTTTTGCATCTTCGAGGTCATTGATGCAAAGAATTACAGATGGTGGTTCTCGATGGGGTGTAAACAATTTTGTATTTTGTAGCTTGGCTAAGAATGGCAGCGGAGACGAGAAACCTCAGATCATAGGAAACTCTGTTGGTATATAGGTAAATCGAAACTTTTTGTTTATTGTACGTAAGTTGTTTTTAATATTTTGTTTACTTTTCTGACCATTGCAATATTTGTAGTAATTAATTTTTCGATATTTAAATATTTTAACGCCGATGCGCTTGTTGATGAGCTATTGAAGTACCCGGGACAGTTTTGTTGGGTGCATAAATTAAAAATCTTATGAATATCCTTCGCTCTCGATAATGGTAAAAGCTAGTCGCCCTTTGTTATCTTGAGCAACTGTCGCTATAAGCACATCATTGCGGCCCTTTAGTCGCGTTCAGGTCACAAGTACATACGTAAGTATGGCCGAGGTCTAATAGTTTATTCGAACGTTGGGTGGACTGTAAAGTTCCAATTTGCCTGCATATAATATTTATTGCTTTAAAAGGTCAATTGCAACAATTTTCGGTACCTCAAGTATTTATTAATAGACATGGCATGAGAAGCACCTGCAAATATCAAACTAATGTAATTGCAATGTAGCCGCGGTTGTCAATTTTCGATGGCGCTTAGTTTTGCAATTTAAATCATCGACACTTACTCTTTATTGAATTATTCAAAGCGGACTAAATAGGAATTTTCTGTACAATGTAATGCTTACTGTAATAATACCTACTATTGTGTCACGCGACACCATGCCCGAGTTTCTTTTTCTAAATTAGACCACAAAATTACTTAGTATTCAAGAAAGGCAAAATGCATTTTATTTCAAAAGTTGAAATTGGAACCAAGTTTTTGAATAATTCTTATTCCGACTATGTATGGAAAATGTATGGAATGATGAATGATTGGTATAAGCCCAGCGTGGTGTTTTTCTTAAGTGACTTATTTGTAATAACACATGCGTGCCATAAATAATAGGAAATACCGGTTGAATAATGTCGATAATAATATATTATATTGTGTTCAGATCTTAACTTAAATTGGAACTTCAATAAAACATAAAATCGATTATAATAACTTTAAAAGGGTGCGTAGGATTTTCTGGAGAAAGGACACTACGTATGAAAGCACTTGAGATCTATACATTTACTGCCTGAAGTGAGACGATGGCCGAGCGGTTAACATCTCATGCTAATATTAATTTGTATGTTCGATTCATGTGTGGGGTACTATCTAGGAAACGATTTTTCATTTACCTGTTGGCCTTATTAGGTAACATTATATAATGTACAGTTAGCTCGAAAAGTTTGGAACAAATTCGCTAAAATATTTTAGGGGGACTTGCTCAGAAAATCATCGGACACGTCAACCTCATTTTGTTAAGTGTCACTTTTTCTACCATTGGCATTGTTTTATCCAGTTTTCTTTTTGAAACGCTTATTTTTCTTTCCAGATTTGGATACAGTACAATTTTCTGAGTATCACAACGTAAAGAAACTTTTTTCTTGAAGTAAAAAGTTTTCGAGACAATCAGCCACAAAAGTATCAAAATTATTTATCAAGAAGGCACTGAAAAAATAACACTGTTTTGACAGTAATTTGAATTTTGCAAGCTGTGGTCTAGTATTTTGTAAAGCCGCTTTACATCTATATGTTTTCACACAGGACTTCTCATATGAGAAATATTTTTGTGTTTACACTATATGTTTTCTCATAGCCGATCACTCATAAGCAAAAACATACGTAAAAACATAGCAAAACGTAGGTACTCTTTCGGAATAGAACGTGGTCTATTCTGCTATGTGAAAACCAGAGATGTTAAACTTTAACCTAGATACATAAGTGTGAATAAAAAAGTGAAGCCTGATCACGTGATCGACGCCATTTGTAGTGCGTCAAGCAGTTGTATACTTTGGTTGTATATTTGTAAACATTGAATATTCGTGCTTAATATTTCTTAAAAAATACGTTCTTGATAAGTTTCTTAATTAATAGTGTTTAAATAAACTCTAGTGGTTGTACATTTGTTACATTATTTGAGGTTAGTGTGATATTCTACTTAATAAACAATAAAATAAAGTCAATAAAAACTTTTAAATATTATTTAATTTTATAGATAATAATAATTGAAAATATACCAAATACTTGTGCTGCATACGGTTGCTCTAACAGGTAAATCTAAAGATGGATTGTCATTTATTCGGTAAGTCAATTCGTTTTTAATTTATCTAACCTAAAATAGATGAATGTCATGACTTTTATTTTTTTGTGTATTAAAGTTCAATATTTTTCAATAATTGCAGCATTCTAAATACGGAATAATATGATTATACTGTAGCGAGTTGACCCAACTAAAAATGGCGGCGATCACGTGACCAGGCTTCACTTTTTGGTATACAAAATATACACAGTTAGGTATCTAGGTTACAGTTTAACATCTCTGGTGAAAACACAGCACATACGAACGAAAGGTGGCGAAGATATACGAAGACAGTTGTCAAAGTTGAAAAAAGGAAGGTTAGAAAAAATAAATGTGTAAACATTCATATTAATGTATTAATTTCATATTAATTTATTTTACAAAATAATGATTTGATAAGAAAAAAATCGATTTAATGTAATAAATAAATTTTATTGTTAAGTTAATAATTTTTTTAAATCTCTTTTTCTTCCTACGCACAATAAATTTAATATAACCTTATTTGTTATAAATAATTGTTACTATAGATCATTTCGAGGTGACGTCACGACAGGTATGCCCTCCAGACAAAATGGCCGCGCCCTGTCAAATTTCGTAATTGATTTTTATTTTAAGGTTATGATTATGAAGTTTACACCTAATAATCATAACCTTAAATCACAATTTATCATTTCGAGGTGACGTCCCGACAGGTATGCCCTCCCGACAAAATGGCCGCGCCCTGTCAAAGTCACGGGACTCAAAATGATCTATTATTCATCGTTACTAATAAATTTTTTAAAAAGTAGGGTTAACTTCACTCAAAACCAAACAAACTCTTACGTAAACTCTTTTACAAACTCATAAAGATGTGAACGCAAATCTTGAAAAACATACAGTTTAGCCAACCCCGAGAGAAATCGTACGTTTTCTCATATGAGAAGTCCTGTGTGAAAACATAGAGATGTAAACAGGCCTAAAATTAATCGTGGCCTGTATTCGTATGTAACACATGTAACAGCACTCCGCTGCGCTACGCTCGTGCAATCTCCTTGCTAAAACCTATATTCGCTGAATCTTTGAATATTGTCGGAACCCGCGTTGCTGTTTGGATGATAATTCCGTGAAGAAACGACACAACTTCGAATAAAAACGAATTTTTATATGAAATAAAATTAAAAAAATATAAATAAAGTAGTGTTTCTATGGTTATTATGACTATTGAACGCATTAGAATTTGGAGGTTAAATATAAATAAAGTAGTGTTTCTATGGTTTTTATGTAGCAGATTTGACAATTTAAAGCATTACCTTGTATGTCAGCTCCGTGGCGCTATTGCGATAGTACGATAGTACATGATTAGCAATGTGAATATCCGAGGTTGGAATCTTGCCGACGGCGAATTTTTATTTCATATAAAAAATAAAATGCATCATATGATATTATAAAAAGAAACGTACACAATTATTATCAAAACAATTTAAAATATTCAAATTGACCAATGGTTATTTGAATATATTCGTAGGATTTCAATATAACTGGATATTTCACTAGGTGCACGAATTGTATCCGTATATCTACAATGTAAAATAACGCACGCTGATTGGTCGAAACGACCATCATGTGACACTGAATGCAATTATCGCGATTACAGCTAAGTGAAGCGACGTCTGGCGGCATAAATGTTAACTCGCTAAAACGGGCATTGTCATAAGTTTACATGTGCTTCTAGTGCATTTTTATAGCCGGTATTAACGTTAAATATTGCTTCTAAGTGCTTGTGTTTGAAAATTCCTCCGAAATTAATTTGTTATTAGGCAAACGACAAAATGAATACAGGTAAATCAAAATCAAGAGCGTTTTGTTGTGTTCACGGATGTAATTCTAGCGCTAGAAAGAATTCTGACCTTAGTTTCCACAATTTTCCCATGAAAGGAAAATTCAAAGTGAAATGGACAAATCCGTTGGGTGAGGTGGAAGTAATTGATAGCAGAAAAGCGTGGATGAAAAGCTTCAAAATGGGAAAGGTGTAACATTTCAAAATGTCACCATGCCAACCCTGTTGTCAATTTATGATCAATTACAACTCGATCAAATTTATTTCCGAATTTTATATTTTTATTTAACTATTTTTGTCGAAAGACCTTTCTTTAGTTTTCCTATCATGTATATAATTATTATTTAGTATGAAAAGATCGATAAAATCAAATGCCACCAACTTTATATTAGTACTATTTTTCACGGCGTATTAATACGTCGAAGTTACTCGCCTGCAGATTTTATGCCGAATCAAGCTAGCGTTTAGCAAGTCAAACTTATCGCACGCACTATTTTCAGCTCCTAGTTTTTGAGTTATTATAAAGTAATTTGTGAAAATTACTACCAGTTTTTTGTGTTAATACGTACACCGAATGTCAAGTGACAATTCGAGTTAATTATTTCGAACCAGCGATTTTTTTAATAATCGAAATATCGATTTATAAAAATTGGAAATCAACAAAGACGCCATCAAAAATTTTCATCGATAGACGTAGTAGTAAACGGAATTATCCTGGCTACGCGCAGTCGAATTAATGGTGGCCTTTCAAATAAAAATCACAACAAACTTTTGGAAAATAGTAACTGAGAAAGACGTTGACGATAAAGACAATTTCAATCAATTGAAGCAGAAGCTAATTTCAATTATCCATCCAATTGGAGGAACCAACATCCCGAAGACACATAGTATCATATTTTATTATTTTTTATTCAAATTTCAGATAAGAACTATAAAGTTCAATGTTTGCTTGTTAACAATTGGCTTATCGATTTGTATATGTGTTGTATTCTTTTAGAACCTTATTCAGAAATTGAATGTACCGAGAGGGGGACCTACAGATCTGTGGATTCCAGCTACGTGCAATTTGTATCCATCGTAAACGTGAGTAATTGCATTACTCACAATATAAATTTGGTTTGCTTTATGTTAACAACCTTTATTTCTGGTAGTTTGCCAACAACTTGTACTATTGCTTCCATTAACATTTTTGCTTTGGTTATTGGTGGCTCAGTTAAATAATATATGATCTGTGTATCAATTCATTTTAGTGAATCGTCACGACTTCGTCAAGACGAGGCTACGATCTTTTCACACGAACACTCAATTATTTGTAAATATATTAATTATTGTAGTAATAATTTTTTCAAATTGTACCAAGAGATTTCGTTAAGTTCAATTATTGTCATTTTAAGTTACACAAAGTGTACGTTTAATATTCTGTTCACTCAAGAATTTTATTTTTATGTTTTATTATTAAATGGTTATTGAACAATTAAGCATCGGTGTTTGTTTATTAACACTTTTGGCGCCCCGAGCATTTAGTATCAGCAGCAAGAGAATACCGAACCCCGAACACTCGAATTACATCAGAGTAACCCTCGCTCTACGACTAAGGCATAAAAAACCAAGAGCTAGCCAACCTGTTCAACATCTACGGTTATCAAAGTGGACTTGTAACAACTAACGAGGAAGTGGTTATCCTTAGTTAAATTATTTAAGTAAAGTGGTTACAAAGGAGCCTACAAAATACATGGTTTTTATACTTAGATATCAACAAGCTTTTTTGTCAATTAGCCCTGATATCTCATGAGGCGGTGCAGACAAAGCTGTAGTTTGTAAAACTAAGCTATAAATATGATGGAATCCGTCGTTACTAGGCGTTTTCCCACACAACACAACGTGCTTAGCGTTTGCCAAAGCTTCACCCTCACAAAAGTTTCTAGCCTCAGAACTCCCACAGAATTTCAAAATATTATTTATTGTTAATTGTTTATTCATATTTAGATATTATTTAAACACAAACGAATATAATAAACAAACCACAACACGTTTCTGAACCCGTTAATGTGCATATAATAACCTTGCTTATGATGGCAAAACATAGAACTACCCGTTTTAAGCGGCCATTTTGAATATTTGGTCACGTGATTTTCCTTAATCGAAATCGCGAATAGGTCCCCTGTGATATTGATCCATTTCTCTCAACATGTTACGATTACAGGCAGAGAATCACATCATCTCGTAAGAAGTTAAGAAACCAAATATTTAGTATATCTTAATAATAAAAGATGAGTTCTGATTCTAGGTAAAAAAAATTTTCCGTTAGATCAGATGACCTAGTAATATAATAATTTATTGTGTACAAACCTAAATCTTGTCGGTACTGTGTACGGTAGTATGTTGATGTACAACCTGGAGAAAATGCGAAAACATTTGAATAGAGAAAATAATTTACTTGTATTTGTGGCCGACCAACAACTTACTATAGTTCATTCCAATCCTATAAATTATATTGCCATTATCCTAGGGATTACTAAAATATTTGTAATTTTTAGTTATGAAATATAGTTCAAGGTCATAATTTTTGATAAATTTCACTAATATACGGCAAGATGCACCACATAATATACAACACAAATCACAGTGCAGTTTTTCTGACGTTATTTTTCTAGAATTTGCAAAAGATTTTTACTTCATAAATTGGACTAAGTTATGCAGAAATGAATCAACCCACATAAGTAAAGTTTTGAGTAACTTAATTTCAATATTTTAGTTTACATAAGGGTGCGGGGAAATAATATCGGCAATATTATCGTTATATCGTTATTATCGGCAATAACATTAGATCGTTTTACCATAATACAAATTTAAATCTAATGTATCCAAAGGCGAGTTAAACTTTTTTTATTTTGAGAGGGTTATGTTGAAATTAAAGCATTAGTGCTGATTCACAATAAACGTAAGACATAAGAAATACGTAAGACGTAAAATTTATATTAAGCCTAATTTTAATACAAAAAGTTGAAACCATTTCAACTTGATGTAATTTTACGTACGACAATAATCTCAACACAATTGCATTACATTGGGATGATTTTAATTTTATGTATTAAAATTATGCTTTATGTCAATTTGACGTCTTACGTATTTCTTATGTCCTACGTTCATTGTGAATCAGCACTTAAATAAATATTAATTGCAGTTTAAGTCCCAGAAATGCATAAAATAATGTATATACCTCAGGACTAAGTGGATGTTAATCCTGAGACGAAGTTGAGGGCAAAAACTCACACGAGTTTTTCACACGACAATTCACTTAAGTCCCTTAAGGGTGCGAATGAATGTATAAATATACGCTCTACAGACCCTTCGAATTTCGCTATTCTAAGAAAAACTATATCATATATGTAGGATTGAGACGACGCTGACGAGACGAGACGCCACTGTAAGACGAACTGACGTGACGTGACGACGAACAGTTAGATCAAGAGGTAGCAAAGACGAGTTACGTCAACGACGTGTGATTTAAGACGACGATAATAATAGAAAGACGGTAACATAAGACGAATAAAAAGACGTGTAAATGAATGTATAAGACGAGTGGATTACGTAAAGTTAATTGAGTATGTCCTTATATTGTAATTATTAAATCAATAAACTATTTGAAGTGAAAGACGAAAACTATAAATGGGGGCTCGTTTGCCGGGATTGTCAATCGAGTTAAAAATTATGTGTAAAGGTCAGTAATTAATCAGTTAAACATTAATTTAAAAAAACTTTACCATAAAAATTCTGTTGGACATTTAAAAGAAGTACTACTTTTTTGGCGTGCAATTGAAACGTCATTTGCAAAAAAGTGATATTACTACGCAGCAAGACCAAGGTGAAAAAAGTACGAAGGTTATTTTTATGAAGAAAAATTTAAATAAGTCATCGAAAATGGAATGTTTAGGACAGATACCGTGTATTAAAGAGAACATTAAAAAAGCAAGTGTGTGCACTATCAAAGCTTTTCATAAATTCATTCTTGAATCGGACGGTGATCGAAAAAATCGGCAAAGACTTCGTGATTTTTCAGGTTTTACATTTGCAATTAATAGTAAAGACCATATTGATAAACTAAGTTACGTCGCAGACAATTTAAGTGAACGCGATTTAACAGAAATTTGCTACGTTATGAACTTAGACTATAACGGTAACAAAGAAGAATTAGCACGACGTATTAGTGAACATTTAATAGATATCAACCTATTGAATAGTGCCGACCACACCGATAACGAATCAGAAGACGAAAATGATCTCGAAGAAGAACTGCAAGCAGATGATTTAGACGACGATGTGTCAGCGCACAGCGCTTTAGGTATGCAATGTGTACCAAAATTTCAATTAACCTATAAAGACATCGAGGGTTCAATCAGGAATTTCACTGGCGAAGATCTTTATCCTCTTGAGAAATGGATGATTAATTTCGAGGAAATTTCAACATTGTATCAATGGAACGAACTACAGAAGTTTATTTTTGCAAAAAAATCCATGAAGGGGCTTGCGCAATTATTTATACAAGGAGAAAGGGGCATCAATTCATGGAATAAGTTGAAGAAAGCATTAAGAGAAGAGTTTTCTCCTAAAGTTACAAGTGCAAAAATACATGAAATGCTAACAGAAAGAAAACAGAAAAAGGAAGAAAATTTACAACGATACTTTCTTGAAATGAAGGAAATAGCAAGTAGAGGTACGATCGACAACGATTCATTAATTCAGTATGTCATCGATGGAATACAGGATGAAGTCTACAACAAAAGTATACTTTATGGTGCAAAGAATGTAAAAGAATTTAAAACCAAAATGGAAACGTATGAAGTAATGAAAGCAAAAAGTAAGCAGCTTAGTAAGCCTAATATGAAGTTTAGAACAACAGAGAACCCGAATGCACCAGCAGAGACACCGAAAGAGACGGGAATGCGTTGTTTTAATTGTGGATTGAGGGGCCACAAATCTTCGGAATGCAGGTCCAAAAGCTTAGGGTTAAAATGCTTCAAATGCAACAACTTTGGGCATAAAGCAGCAGGATGCACTACGGCGACGAAAAGCGTAGAAAAGACAGCACCTGTTATGGCTAATCAAGTTGAATTGAAAGGAAGATTTGACGAAGAAAAAATGATAAAGAAGATACTGCTACAAAACGTCGAAATCAACGCGCTTGTTGACACCGGCAGTAAAGTAAATTTAATCAAAGAAAGCATTTACGAAAAATTGAATTCGCCAATCCTGAATAAAGCGACCATTATGCTAACCGGACTGGGGAAATGTCAATTGGAGACAATTGGGTTTTTTGGAGATGTAATCAAAGTAGACGAACAAGAGTTTCCCACCACAATTCATGTTGTGTCAAACGGCGCGATTGCCACTGATGCAATTGTGGGACAAGATTTATTAAATCAAGCTGAAGTGAAGATAATGGATGGAAATATTACAATCAAAAAGATACTTCCTCATATCTATCGAATTCAAACAGCTAACGATGAAAACGACATGATAGATATCGACGAAGCAGTCAGCAAACCAGTCAAAGAAGAAATTGAAAACCTCATTGCTGACTACAAACCAAAGAAAATTAAAGAAACTAATGTCGAAATGGTAATACCATTAAAAGAAGAGCAGCCAATCTACCAACGGCCAAGGCGATTGCCTTACCCGGAAAGACGAACGGTGGATGACCAAGTCGCACAATGGGTTGAGAATGGAATAGTCGAACCATGCTCTTCGGAATATGCAAGTCCAGTGGTAAAGAAGAAAGACGGGACACCCAGAATTTGCATTGATTACAGATCAATAAATAGATTAATGGTGAAAGATCGCTATCCACTCCCTTTAATCGAAGACCAACTACATCCGATCTATTACACAAGTAAGAAAACCACAGAAGCCGAAAGAAAATACACAAGTTATGAACTTGAAGTATTAGCAATTATAGAAGCCTTAAAGAAATTTAGAATATATCTACTAGGAAGCCAGCTTAAAATTTTGACGAATTGCTCTGCTTTCCAAAAGACGATGAGCAAAAAAGTCCTAACGACGAGAGTAGCAAGGTGGGCCCAACTATTAGAAAAATTCGATTATTCTATAGAGCATCGACCAGGTGTACGGATGAAACATGTTGACAGTTTACAAAAAATTATAAACTCAACATACCATCGAAGCATTGGAAAAACGCCGTTTGAACTATTGACAGGAGTCAAAATAAGAACCAAAGACGACCTGAACATAAAGGAGTTAATCGAACAAACAACACAAGAATTATTCGAAGAAAACAGAAATGAGTTGCGACAAGAGGCGCAACTACAAATATTGAAGACGCAAGACGAAAATAAGAAAACTTATAATTTGCGACGAAAGAAGCCTAAAACCTATAAAGTTAATGATTTAGTTGCCATAAAGAGAACACAATTTGGGCCAGGTTTGAAACTAAAACCAAAGTTTCTCGGTCCTTACCGAATAATCAAAGTTAAATACCACGATACTTACGACGTTGTGAAAGAAGGATTTCATGAAGGTCCAAAGATAACATCCACTTGCGCCGAATATCTGAAAGCATGGATTAACGGCGAATCCGAGACGGATTCGGATTAGGATGGCCGAATGTAGGATTGAGACGACGCTGACGAGACGAGACGCCACTGTAAGACGAACTGACGTGACGTGACGACGAACAGTTAGATCAAGAGGTAGCAAAGACGAATTACGTCAACGACGTGTGATTTAAGACGACGATAATAATAGAAAGACGGTAACATAAGACGAATAAAAAGACGTGTAAATGAATGTATAAGACGAGTGGATTACGTAAAGTTAATTGTGTATGTCCTTATATTGTAATTATTAAATCAATAAACTATTTGAAGTGAAAGACGAAAACTATATATATGACATTTAGCAAATCAAGATCCTGTAGAAAAAACTATGATCTGTGTTTCTAGAGATGAATTATTAAAATTGTGCCTAAAATATAGTCATAAAAATAAAAACTGTAACCTAAAAAAAAAATTCCAAACCAAAATGTTTTTCTCTAGAAACACGAATATACCCGTGAAGTTTACAGATTATCAAATTAAATTGATAAAAGTTTATATATATCAGTTATAATCAATCTACAGTTTCGTTTATCATTATTACCATTTTAGGCAGTTTTTGCGAAAAATAATTCACGGTGTGTCATGGTGATGGCGTTGTAGATGCGGTTGCACTTCGAATTTGTTAAGAGGGTAATAAAATCAGGCATTTTTTTCAAAATTCAATACAACATATCAGATAAATGAGGGAGAATAATTAAATCGCTGAAGTTTTGTTATTTATAATGGTGCTATCCTTGTCACTGATGTACATTTTGGTGCGACATCTGTTTGAAATGAATACCACAAATGGATTTTTAAAATTATTTCAAAAGGTATGAAACTGAAATAAATTTAATAATAATTGCGACAGTAGCGACGTTGGCGGCCATTTTACCAGGTGTTTGTCAATTCCCCACCTTAATATACTATTATAAGGTAGTATACTTCTATTGCATAACAACTACTGACTTTTAAATTTTTGAATCGTGTAGATACAATATCCGACCTATTATGAACATAACCTAAAATGTTAAAATAACCGCCAACTCCTTAAAAATCAAATTCCCTATTACAAATTGTCAACATTGTAACACGTTGACAGAATTCATAGAAATGGGATGAACTATAGTCCATCTGGTTTTGGATTACAGCAGAGGTCGCCTTAAACGGCAAGTCAGATTTACAGAGGGAAACGTCAAATAATTAAATTGTATTAGCGACAAAAAACAATTAATGTCACTTATTTGATACTTGAAAAAATCGAGTTAAAACTATTTTTTTATCAAATAGCAATTTATCTTGTACAAAGTTTTTAAATTTGCCAGAAACTTTTAGAAAAAAATATTCGTGAGTCATCAATCGCAAATAAAATTTCGGCAGTGTAAACGAATCACGCTCGAAAGTCACAGTTTTAGTACAATTTAGTTCTACATTCTTAAAACGGATAGACTATAGAAACAAAAAATAACCCTCGGTGTGGTGTAAAAAAGTTGGACAGCTGTGATCTAAAGTGAATTCTGAAACATCTAAGAGAGATTTTAGAACTTTTCAATTTTGTTTGGATTATAATTTTCCATAAAAATTAAACCAATTAGGGAAGAAGCCGATAGCGGATTTTAGAGGACTTTTGAGGGAGTTCATTCAATTACTGAAATACCCATGTCTCCAAAATTTCAGCTTGCGCGGATTTGTTGCAAGCTAAAAATAAGACTTTGGATTATTGGTATGTTACTAGATTATGTTTATTTTGTATGATAAAGTAACTCATAAATTGACGAATTCTTAATCTGGGTTCGCAATCTTAAAATTAAGGACTAAAATTAAAATTTTTTACAATTAACGTAATGAAATGGCTTTTTTCAATGTAAAAAATAATCATATGCTGTATTAATTTCTTTACGTTAATTTTTGTTTTAGTTATAAAGCTGTAAATGCAGCTTTATTATTTTTTTTTACTTGTGTAAAACATAGGTACTTATACTATCCATATTGATTTGCTGTTAGGTACGAAATAAAGTATTTATAGGCGAATATAACTTTTGCAGTTTTATACAACTTGAACTATGTCTAAACTAGCATTTTCAATTCGGTTATAAGATTATCAAGATCGAGGATGAATACTGCAATCATCTAAGTAGCTTAGGAGCCACCTTGAAATCTATAATATTGCAATTTGGTCAAGATACTACATTTCAGCTGTCAGACATGTCCAGAACTATCATCATTCTCTCATTACATTCTTCTCCATAGCACTAAGTATTTATTGGTTTCTATCATAAAAAGGTTTTTTTAAATAATAAATATTGAAATCTCTCATCAGCTAATGATAATAAATTATTGTTAGTTCAAATACATACAACGTGGAAATTTTCTATCAAAAGATACTTGAAAAACATTTCAGAAGGCTGTAAAAAGTCCATTCCGGTAACTGTCTTATCTACATTTTTAACAAGGAACGTGGAGCAAGTTTCTTTCATTTTGTAATTATGGAATTACAGTAATTAAATGTTTTAATTTATATAAATGTTTTTGTAATTTTAGTTTTGCTGTTTTTGTAATAACAATTTTTTTTAATTTAGCACTTGGTTTTCAAAATGTCCTTTAATTTTCACTGTTTATTAATCTAATTCAATTACGTTCCATCACCTAATGAAAACCAATAAGTTTGAAATACGTATTATAGTGTAATAATTCACTCCTTCACCCTTTCCATTATATTCAATTCATTTTCATTTTTACTCCTATTTTGAAATGTCTCGAAATGCTTTTTTTGATTAAAATTTCGTATTCATTTCAACTCTCGAACATAAAATATACAATTATTTTAACATTTCAGTTAAGTTTTTTGTAAAAAAAAAAAGTAATTTTGTATTGGCTTTACATCATAAAAGATTTGAAAAATTTCAGAATAATAATAATTGTAATAACTATTTGTCAAGTTCCTTTGTAACAAATTTTGCAATACGAACATAATTAAGTACCTAGTACATACCTAGTACTGTAACAATTGCCACTGAATTGTTTTAAAATCTTTTGAAGTAAAATTCTGTTTTACCTTATTCATGATAAACATTTATAATATTTATAACAAACAATGGATTGTTACATGGTACTTATTTTGACGTTTTATGTAAAAGTAAATTCTGTGCACTTGAAAAATAAAACTATATTTTCTTCATGAACAAAAGGAAACTTTTCAGAGCATGCAAATATTTAATGCATTAAGATTGAAAACAATAATTGAGCACAAATAATGTATCAGTTAAGTTTCCAGTTAGCGGTTGAGACGAATTTCCACCTCATGTCATCTCTAATGAATACTAATATTAATACTAATAATAATAATACATGTTTCACGCTGACACACATGTAAAGTAAAATTAATGTTATAACTAGATTAACCGAATAGAATATTCTCTGTAAAGTCATATTACAAAGTTTACATAAACACATAGACGTGCATAATATGTTCATCATATAGGTATATGAATATACCGTGAAATTACAGTAGGTGATACAATATAAATTAGGAACAGTGACAAGCAAAAATTAAAAAGTTTTGCAAAAATATATATATTAAATTCTTGTGGGTATAGGATGGAAAATGAAACTTTCCTTACGTTTAAATACGAATTATTGTAATTTATTTACAAAGATTTATTATCCCGATCAATATAATTCAATTTATTTTCTAGTACCACCTAACGTAGATATAGCATTAGTACATCTTGAAGTAATTTAAAACAACAAATTTCTATGGAAATTCAAGTCACATTTTAAATAACATAAACAAAATTAAAATAAAATACGCTTAAGAAAGGAAATTTCGTATTTTTATTATCTAGAACTTGTTATCGATTACTCCAAGATGCAAATATAATCTTATTATGTACAACCGTCAATAACACTTTATTGTTAAATTACACTGTCAAATTATTTATACAAAACTTAAAATTGAATTTCTAGAAAATTAAGAAAATCTTGATTACTTAGTTACAAAAAAAGACTTTAAAAAAATAGACGATACAAATTTTTTCAAATCGCTAAAATTGTATTTTACGAAACAAGGAATATAAGGATTTAGGTATGATAAATTCGTGAAGTTTGTGTGAATAAGGTTGACAATTTTGAAGCATAATAATAAAAATTTGCATTCATAATACATACACCGTGCATTCTTGATGATGCACACAAATATTCAAATTCTCCATAAAAGTTTGGCATAAAATAGCTCTATAGCTATCAATCACGCGATCATATAATTACAGTCAATACTGACAAGTTTCTGCAATATTTCTCGGTAACCTATTATACTACATTACATTATTTTAGGAACTTATGAACTCGATGTCGAAGTTGATAAGTAACAAATAAATGGGTATTGCATGCAGTAGTAGGTACCTACATTATTAAACTGATATAAATTTTGCTTTGACGTTATTTTGCAATTTACATAAAAAATACATACTTGCACCTAAAGATCAAAAATATGTTGAAAGAAAATTTGCAAATATTTAAATGTATACATGTTCAAAATTTTGTTTATTATTTGGTTCGTGCTTTGCACTCCAATTCATGGATTTTCATGTAATTCGGTATCAAGTTTGGTGACTGTTATTCCGTTTTTTAGATAATCAAATTTCTTTATACCTATAGCTATTATCTACTACTTCTTATTCTTCCTGTACAATACAAAACACTATAGCATTAAATGTTTTAAGTAATTAAACCGAGACAAAATGGTGTCAGGTTTATATTTATACCTTTAAACTTTACACCTATCTTATGTTTTAACCACCGACTGTTAAAATGGGCCTTAAGGGTGAAATGTATGTATGTACATCAGGTGTTTAAACAAATTACTTCAGAAGCAAAATACTAACGTTATGACCTTAATGTAAAAGCACCTTGATTATCCAATAAAACTAAGCGCAGTTGATTCCCGTTATTACCAACTATCTCGGTGTTAATTACTCGATAATTGCTATAAGAAATAAATTTCCATAACCTGACGCTAAACAAAAATTTATAAAAAAAATTGATATTAAATAAAATACTTAACTGACTTGGCATGACAACATAATATGCATGAATCCATAAAACTTTCAATAATTGCAAGAATAATAAATTTCCGCATTTTCACAATAAAATAGGTCAAAACAACCATTGCACTACAATTTATTGGCAATTCTTCTTGATTACAGTAATTGGAAGATTGCCACTACTTCGAATTTCGCCTTTACCTATAGTCTAATCTCTCTTATTATAATCAAGAATAAAATATTTATGTCACATGCTTAGTACAATATGGTCTCCACTTATTTATTAGTTTAAAATATATCATGCCTTTTAACCCTTAATCGCAGATTTACTACAAAATTATTCCTAAGTATAACAAATTCGTATTAACTATAACTACATTACCAATAACTTTAGGAATTTGTACTGTTAATCTTAATTATTAGAAGAGCGTTAAGCCGGGAATCGCTTCGGAAATGTTTATGGTAGAATTGAAAAGATTATGGGTACTAGGGTATACTGAATTATGTTTTCAACAATACGCATTGCGTTCATACTGATAAATATTATTTGTTCTTTCTATAGCTTTAAAATTACAAATACTACATATTTTTATTTTATCGACTGACATGGCTTGCTGTGACCGCTATGAGATATGGGATGAAAATCTATAGGTTAAGTGACACTCCAAATTCACCAATTATTTTTTACCATTTAGTTCTCCAGTCATCCGTTTCTCATTTCATCTCTAGTTCTCCATAGTTACCCAGACAAAAAAGTATTAACGTTTTATCAAGAACAAAATAATTATTTTGTTGTAATTAATTTTCTAGTCGAAAAATACACAAGAAAAGGATAATTTTATATATTTACTATACAAGAAAATTAATTAATCAACAGTCTACACAAAAAGAAAAACACAAGAAATAAAAGATAATAAAGCAAAATTTGAAAAACTTGCGTATTTAGGAAATTCTTGTTCTACGTTATAAACATTGATTTTAAAACGATTAAAATATTGGTTACTGTGCAGTTAATGTAACCACTCGAAACTAAATTTCTTCTGCTACACACTAAAGAACACAGTTAATATAACAAATTCTCAAAATATTAGGTAAGAATTTGTTATCAAAATTTTGAAATAATCGAATTTGAACTTAGCTAATTTTCATGAAATTTTGATGGATTAACGAGATTCTGGAGCGCGTCAGCCCATTCTGTTGGCGGTCCGCGCACTGAGATATACTCTTACACTTAGAAAATTTCGCACCGGCAGATGCACCTCGACTGTCGTACATGCAACATAGGTTATTTTTTGTTTTTAAGCGATTTTTTGGGGGTGAAACGAAATAGTTTACTGCCCCATACCGCAACTATACTTTTTAATGCTATTTCGAGGGTCTCTCACATCCCGGTTGCATAGATCCCGGTGTTCTTGATCGGTCGCGCCTCTCGTATGTTTAGCCTAGTAACCAGAGTCAAATCCGCTCCGTAGGGGTGCAGAGCGGAGCGGAGCGGAGCGGCGCCCCGGAGGAGTAGGATTTGACGATGGATTACCCTCCTTTTCGAATGCACACCCCTAAAATTCGAAGGCAAAGAAAAATTTAATTTTTTCACTTTTTCGGCAATAACCGCCTTATTTTCCATTTTTTCGCGAATATTTATACTAATATCTACTAAGCACACCCCCCCCCCTACCCGAATTTCAAAGAAAAATTAAAATCGGACCGAAAAAATTGCACTCCATTTCAAGGGACTGTAACCCGATACATGTGCAGACCCCGGGTTCGACCGGCTACATGAATTTACTTTCCCTTCTTTTCAAAAGTCGATATTTTGGTTATTTTTCAAAATTTCTTACAAGTTATTTTTTCTATAGCCTAAAATAAGCCCATTCTTTAGTGTGTAGCTGAAGAAATTTTGTTTCGAGTGGTTACATTAAGTGAACAGTCGCCAAAATATTTACTGTAGATTGTTCTAAAATTTTAACAAAATTTTTGCATTTGAAACATTTACTGGATGTTGTACTTATATTTTCTACCACTTGGTATATTAAAAAAGCCAAAGCTGGTATTAATGACGTTATTTACATTTGACAATTCACTTTTCATCGAAGGTTTTGTCGATGCGAGAGCAAAGAGCGTATATTTTGCGTTCTAATTAACTTGTGAATGACAAAATGAAAATTCCGGAAAATTCTAAATTTTTCCTGCTTTGAAATAAATAATACAGGTATCGTGTTACATTTTATTAAAACAACAATCCTTTCAGCTACTAAGTATACCGTTTTTAAATGATTTGATTTATCATTTTGAATATCTTTGTGAAATTGCAAAATATTTTATACTGAGTGTCCGAATTTTCAAGTGTTAAATTTAAATTGAGGGATAGATTACGGATCTTTTTCGATTCTTGAAATGTCATCAGTACGGCGATTGCTCGACTCCGTTCAACCAAGGTTCAACCTGCCATATTTGTTGATCGGAACAGCAGCCCCGGGATTTTACAAAAGTTTGTAATTGGGAATTTTAGTAGCATTAGTTGTTAATCAATTAAATCTGCTTACTAACGATCGAGCGGGGTTCATTGTCAATATTGTTATTCAAAAAAAACTAGATCCCTTTTCTATTGAGCCTAGAACTGGCTAGCTCTAAAATATTGAAGCTAGCGCCCTTACAGTTTGTCCACAGTTTGAGTAATACAACCCCCTGGTCGCAACCTAGCTCCCGTTTTTAAAAGTCCAAAAATCAATATTTCCACGGTGGGGGGGGGGGGGGTAACGTCCGCCCTCTTAATTAATCTTTTTTTCTGGTAGCAATTCAAGTACATATATTAGTTTAATTTGACAACTTTGTGAAAAATAAAATTAAAATAATGATTATAAAAAACTCTAAGGATTCTCTATTACGCATAAAATTTTAAAATGACAACGAAACTACAAGCACCCAATCACTAAAATTGCAGGAGGGGGGGCACTAACATGCATTAAGTTGCTTAGAAGTGGTTGACTATTTTAGTGTATTCGCATGTTTAATATTAGTACTTAGTATATTCAGAAAGCAGTGCTCATAATTTTTAAACACAATTATATTTTCATCCCCGTCCAAGGAGCGTTTATTCCTATAGGAACATCAGAGTGATGGATAGATCAGGGTCCGTATTCTAAGAAATTTTCATATGTGAAGGTGGATCGTTCTTCACGTCATGGCCGTGTGACAAATTTTATTGCACTTATTCATTTTTAGTTTTGGTTCAAAATGAAAATAAAGTATACTATCTCCAAGACAAAAATTAAGCCAACAGAAATGGTCTCGACACATTTTATCTTAAAATGTATGGATTTTGAATAATCGCAATTTTATTATTTTTTTTATGCAATTAAAATTTATTAAATAGTCGGTACACCGCGATCGGTTATACGACAAATTTTCAAAACGCATAAATTTAGAACATAATTGCGTTTTCGAAATTTTGTCAGACCAGATTATAGAAACATAGTTTTCATTGTATTTTCGGTATCTGATCGATAAAAAACTATGTTTCTATAATTTTGTCCGTCAAAATTTCGAAAAAGCAATTAGTATGTTCAAAATTTATGCGTATTGAAATTTTCTCATCTAACCGATCGCGGTGTGTCGACTAAAATCGGGTAATAACTACACGAGTTAGTTTAACTAAGAATAAAACTGCGATTATTCAAAATCCGTACATTTTATGCTAAAATGTGTAGGGACCATTTCTGTTGACTTAATTTTGTCTTGGCGATAGTATAATTTATTTTCATTTTGATACAAAACTAAACTAACACAAATGAATTACTGAAAGTGATTTGGCACACGGCCATGACGTCAGGAACGATACACCTCCACGTATGAAAATTTTCAAGAATACGGGTCCAGGGCACAGTTACCTGACATTATTTTCCCAAACGCGTTTGGGGACTAAGAACAGTCATGCATTTGATTGGTCAAATATGTCCGATATCCCTAATCAGGAAATCAGTGTTTTTAAAAATGTTATTAGCGGATATTTGATAGCTAATTATTTTCTTTCATTATTATTATAGGGAGCTAGTTAGTGCTAGCTCTATAGAAAAGGGAGTTAGGTTTTTTGAGTAAAATTATTTACTGGGAAGGGGGGGGGGGGAAGTAACGCATCCGATCGAGCGCTACAGTCACTGAATTTTGTTTACGTGTTAGCTGAGCATGGCGATATTGCACAGTATATTACGAGCGCAGCTGATTTAATCTTGTAATTGAAACAATTGGCATTAAACGTTAATGTAAAAAAGTTACATTTTAAGCTAATAAATACGGTATTAATAAAAACGGTGTGTATATCACGAGCGGAAAACACGAGCGAAACATATAAAATGATAAAAAACAACTCATCCTTTTGAAACATCTTTAAGCAACAAAAGCAAGTACTTAACCTTCCTTTTATATCCAAAACTAAAATAATCAATTACCCTTTTATCCCGAAAAGATTGTATTATTTAAAAATAGTCTTAACGGCATAAATATACTTTAATTAGAAAATTGGTGTGGAAAATGTTTGTGATTGTTTTTGCGTATTTTAAAATATATGTGCACCTATTGAAAATTTTTTATATTCGGCTCTTGCTGTGATTTAAACACAAGTTGAATTTTTCAAAATTTTACAATGCTATAATAGCTACATAAAAGCTGTTCGATAAATCAATAGTTCACCCATGTTACTTATTCAAGGATCAGTAGTTGTAGTTTTGTACCTCAATAAGTAGCAAACCAGTTAGTAATTTGGTGGTTTATTGCAGATCAAAATCCCTTTATGGTCATACCGCCCCATAACACCTTCATATTTGTTGAAACATTAATAATCAATAAATAATATTGCTATTATATTTTTTTTAAATAGATTTTGAATTAATTATATTTCGTAATATTTTTTTCTATTAAATTAACTAAAACAGTAATTTGTAACCTGGAAAATATAATACAGTAGAATACAGTGTTAAAAAAGAATAATTCTTTTCATCTTTTATATAAAGGTGTAATTAGGAAAAAATAGGTTACAAATATGACAGTCTGCAATTTTTGATTGAGGCCCATTGATAAAGAATATTGAATCTATTGAAAATATTCGATTCAATAGCAGAAAATTTAATTTAATGGCAGATTCGAATGTGCTATTAATGCCGTAAAAGATTTTCCACACATTTGTATCTTTTATTCTCGGTTTTAATTACCTACTTATTCCGACTTTCAGTAACACAATGTATACAGTTTCATGTGCTCCACCTCAAATTGATTATCTACATCTACACGCTTTACTTAGAGAGAGTGATAAATATTACTGTTTCTATAAAGTATTGGTTTGGCGGTAAGTTCCATTAACGAAATCGTTAATGAAAGAAACAAAAATCGCTTTCAACTTAACGTTAGTTACGCTCCATTTTGTAAACCAAATTTTTTTCTAATATATCACATCAGAAAATCTATAATAAAATCTTAAGTGGATGAGTGATTCAAAACTTTTTAGCATAGTCATTAGATACATGCATTGTAAATGTGTATAACACTACCACTAATTATTAGTGATGTCCATAATGTCAATCGTTCTATGATAGTTAAAAATTAAATCAAATTAAATCTTTAAAAATCTAAACCGTCTATTTATTGTAAAATTGCTTTATAAACACATTAATTCTGTATTTCTCAAAATATTGTTTGCGGCGCTTTTTATTTTTCACTTTGATTGAAATAATTAAAGCGGGTTCGATAATCTATTAGAAACATACATAATATGAAAAATAGATGCTACAGCTAATGCGATGATTCTCAACGGGTGAGAACGGAATATTGGATTTGGGGGGCGCGGAAACTTCCGAGTGGGCCACGATAAGTCCACTTCTAAATTAAAATATTCACAGAAATATTAATAAAGAGGAAAACAAGAAAGCGAATTCTAAACTATTTCTGTTTTTACAATGAGTGAGTGAGGACTTTTACTTACAGTATTGTGCGAATTAATGTGAACACAGACAGATTTACGTTAAATATTGTTTATTGAAAGAAAAAAATACAAACAGTACTAACTTATAAATATTTTAGTATTATTTAATAGGGGATATGTCCTCTTTGGCTTTTATTAAAGCTTCAACTCGTTTTGGCATAGAATCAATTAATTTTTTGCAATTTTCCTTGATTTTGTCATCTCGAAACCATACCTGAATGACAGCCTCAATCATCTTATTTTTTGTTGTACAATCAATTTTCAGCAATCTGGCCTTGCATAAATATAGCCCACAAATTCTCAATAGGATTAATGTCCGGTGAGTTTCCAGGCCAGTCTATAAAGGTAACTTTTTTGTCCTTGAAATATTTCAGCATCTTCTTCGAAACATGACACGGTGCTGAATCCTGCTGAATTGGTTCGCTAACTGCTTGAACTTTTTCCAGTCCCTGGACAAACACGCTAAAAAAACAAATAAGTTTTCCTGTTCCTTTATATGAAGAACAGCCCCAAAACATCTTTTTAGCTGGATGTTTCACTGTTTGAACCAAGTGAGCTGCAGTCAACTTTTTGTCCACACCTTTCCGCACAAACTTTGATCGGTACCCCTGCACCAAAAAGTGTGTCTCATCCGAGAACAAGATATTTCTCCAGTGTTCTGTCCAATGAGCATATATTTTTTGCCCAAATCAGTCTTTTTTCATCATAGCCTCCGTTAGAAGTTGTTTCTTTTGAGGTCTCGCAGCTTTTCTTCCTCCCTCCAAAAGGCGTCTGCGAATTGTAGTCGTGAATTTTTACTCCAGTCTTTTTCTAAGTCTTGTTGAAGGTCATAGCTTGTCTTTCCGGGGTTCAGCTTGCTGTTTCTCAAAAGAAACGATTCATCTCGGGAAGTTGTCTTCCTTTTTCTCCCACATTTCCCCTTCCGCTGAACTTCAACTGATCCAGTCTCCCTTTTTTGTTTAATTATCTTATTTACAGCTCCAAATCTTACGGAACACTCACTAGCAATGTCCCTTTGCGTCATAGATGTGTACTCACTAAGTGTAATTATCCTTTCTCTTTTCCTTGGCGTAATGTTCATGATGTTACAAACACAAAAAAACTAATTATGCCGTGCTATTTCTGCCAAAACTACAAAAACACATGTAACTTAGTCACAATAATGTTGTCACATAATGCAGAAATTAGAGTCGGTCATAGCTTTGGCAGTTAAATGCGTCTACTGCTAATACGAAACGCTCGGATCGAATCCGGGCAGAGTAAGAACTTTATTCTGACCGTCTCTCCTCGGAAGGCAATGGCAAACTACCGAGGTAATCTGCCAGGAGAATCCATTTAGCTTCTGTTAAGAAGCTAAACCACTGGAGAGAATGCAGAATGATAGGTTATGGGATGTCAAGAAACAGAGCTGTCAGAATTGTCGCAGCAGTGTTGCCAAGTTGGAATAATACAAAAATTCCCAATGTTCACATTAATTCGCATAATACGTATAGTAATGAGATTTTTGCATTGTCCACATTCTGTATGTTGACGTATTAATTATGTTATAATAAAATTTACTAACATAAGTCTATCGGGAGAGGGGGGGATATGAAATTTAGAAATAGGTCACATTTAAAAAAAAGGTTGAGAAACACTGCTCTAGACTATAGAATATAAAAATAATATACTTTTAGCGTACACTCGATTGATATTGATAGGTGTAAAATATTTATTTCTCTGAAAAAGAACATTAAAGTGTCTTTAATGTACATACATAGACGATACGTTGATAAGAATGTTTTAAGAGGTAATTTTTGTTTATTACATTTTAAACTAAAAATAATCAATTCTTCGAACAATCGTATGGTATATCGAAAAGACATTATTTAAATCAACTGTTTGATAACTAGGAACTCTTTGCCTTACCTAAACCTTATTAAAACGCAGTGATTTAGCATAATATCGTTTAAAATTTAACCATCATTTAGTTTTCGTGCTTATACGGATTCGTATTTCTGAATTTTATATCCAACAATAAATTCATATTTATAACCTTAATTTTAAACCCCCATTTATTAATACCACTGTATTTTACAAGAAACATTTCTTCGGGCGTTTTTACATTCTTGAATATTTTTATAATTTAAATATGCTTCTAAATGTTGGTACCTATGGGAAAGAAAATATAGGTATGTTTTTATAAATATTAAATTATTTTTTTGCCAGTTTGGAAATTAGCTTTTAATTAATTTGAATTTTTAGCGCAGTTTGTTGAAGAGCCCTCTAGGCTACAGCTTTACAAGACCGTCGTATAATGACACTGAATATGACATAAATACGTAACAAACAAATTATGGTTTCGCTTGTAACTTGAAAAGTCTATCTTGATTTGAGAGTCAAAAAAAACAGAGTCAGAAGGAAGAACTTGTGAATTATTTTGTAAAACTTGCAATTAGCAACTAAGGTAGTTGCTTAGAATACTAATAAACTATTAAAGTAAACGACTTACAGAATCCATTATTAACGCAGCATTTTAATATTTTCCTTTTCATTAATATTCATAAATTGCATAGCAGAATTATCGTTTACATCATTACAAGGTAATAATGATAAATGTTTTATAAGATAATTAAAAACTTGCGAATGAAATATTATATTATAATAAAGTTAAGAAAAATTTTGAACTCCGTTAGAAAGTAGCTTACTTAATAAGCAATAACAAAACCAAAAAAATGTTAAAACAAATATTTTATAATATAAAAGTTAATTTTCTTACTACTTCTTTATAAAGTCATAACAATAAGAAGCCAGATTCCGTAAAAGAAGAGAAAATGATTTTGGTGGAAAATAAAATATTTCTAGATAGGTTTGGTAATGGATATGGTTTGAATAGCTGGTACAGCTGTTGTTCGTAATGGTTTGTAAAGTGATGGTGGAGGTAATGAGCATCTTTTCCGGAATCCTTTGCAGCATCAATAAATACAAACCGCACTCGAGAAATTGCGATGCAATATTAAAATGATAAATTTAAACGGCGACAGTTAAAAGATATCGAATAAAAGCTTCCAACATTCTCAAGTCATATTTACTTTATATCAATTACCTCCTACATATCGTCAGAACTTTTATTTCTGCCATTTTCTACGTTTACAAAAGGTAGGTATTACATTTTCAGTTTCTGTCATCTGTAATATCTTCTCTTTTCAATGTAATTTCATTTTATTGATCAAATCAGAATAACAGACATTCGAACGTTCGGTTTTTACACTACTAATAATTATAATAATTTTTTAATTTCGAATCATTTTTCCATGTTCATAAATTTAGAAAATTTAATTAGACAACTCGCTTATTTTTAATCAAATTCTTTCGGTTATATAATTTATATTTAATTAAAGGACTGCTGTTAAAAAACGTTTAATTTTGAACAAGAGATTTTAATAATTTCTTAAAAATTAACATGTTGGATAAATATTTTCAACGACGAAGTAATTTTTTTCAATTGAAATTCAATATAGGCTAATATAAAATTTATAAAATAATAAATCATCTTGGATGCTTAATATGAAAATGATACGGAAAAAGTTGTTTGCTTCTGCAATATTACTGCAATCACGAATTAATGGATGAGTTTCCCTATTTTCTTTTATGTTGTTCTTTGAAAGTAGAGGTCAAACTGAGGCTTTTGTTTTTATTTCAAATATTTTTCAGTACGATTAATTTAACAAAAAAAAATTATTGAACTTCAAAAAAGTTACAACAAATTACACTATATGTTACATTTTATGTGTTATACATTTTCAATGGATATGTATATTTTATAATACTCATTCATAATTATGTTATATTAATAAAAAAATATTCGCACAATATTATGTTCCATTACCGGTTACACAGGATGTCCTAAATTTGTAATTATAGAAATACATAATAAAGTCATTGCCACGAAAGTTGACATCTCGTCATAGATTGACCGAATATAGCAACGACGTATTGCTTATGAGCATTACCAGTCATTTTGTATTGATATGACAAAGCACGAAAATATATTGCACGTGTTGTGATACGATTCCAGTAACGACTTACGCTGTTGCGTTTGTTAGACGATAGTAAAAGACAGATATACTCATAGCATGTCGTACTAGTACCGGAAAAAAATTTTGACTCGCGTAGTAATTTATATAAAATTTCTGTCACTTTTAGTATTTTTGAGGTTAATAATAATTTTGAGGTTAAAATAATTAAGACGTTGTTTAATATTAATCATCCTACGACTTCCGAAATTCGATCATGGTCAGCGCTACGTATTCCCAAATTGAGTGTTCATCGTAAAGCTCAGGTTTCAGGTAAAGTAACCAAAAATTTTCGATGTGGTGGCAGTTAATCCGAAAAATTTCAATTAATTCAACTCTTTAATAACGCCGTGGGGTGTTACACAATTTTGTTTTTCTTCAGGTCTGCGTGAAAAGGCAAAACAATGTAATTGCAAAAAGTTAGTTTTGAGTAAAGCTCTGAACAGATTGACAAAGAAATTATCAACGCAACGGTACAAAAATCTCAAAATCGCAATTTTTGCCATTCATTGTTTTGCTTTTGCACGGCACAGGTGCTGTATACCTACTTATGCTGTGTCTTATTTTGAATTTGTTCATAACTATTGCTTAATAAATAAATAAATTTGATAAGCGACAATAAAAACATAAAACGTTTCCTTTCAGCATAACCTATATTTGGTTTGACAGGTGACAAGTTCAAATTTGTTAAACTAAAACGAAAGTGAGAAAGAAAATTAAAAAAAAAGATAAGCAATATATTCTTATTTTAAAATACACTTCATTTGACTAGGGAGTATTAGCTTAGTTCAGACGATTATGCTTTTATGACGAGACGTCAACTTTCGTGGCAATGACTATAACATATTAAAATTGTAGAAAATTTATGTACAAAAAAACCTGAAAACTCAATGTTGCAACATGAATACGGTATGAAAATATAATAATAGAATATTCGACAAATAATATATGATTTAGTTAAAAATAAATCAAATCTGCATTACCAAATTTTCACGCTAATTTAGTAGAAATTTTATTTTCTATTAAAATAATTAAAATTCAGGCGTGTTTAGTCCTTTATAAAATCTTATTAAAATACTCACAATGGTTGCCACTGAATTATCTAAAATAAATTTACTAACTTTTTCAGATTTTCCTAAACTTCTTTTTACGTTAAGGTCTAGGACAGGGGTGGCCAAGCTCCTTGATAGTCGAGCCATTTTTCAAAATTTGAAATTTTTCGCGAGCCGCAATTAAATACGTATTTAAAAGGTATGCAAAAAAGGTATTAAAATTTTTTTTTTACAGAAATCATATTGCTTGAAAACATAAATAAAAGTACAAAATATGTGTATTGAATTTAAATATTAAAAATTAAACACATTTATTTTACTTCTCTTGATAATTCTTGATAGTTTTTTAATATATAATAGCACAAAAATGAAAAGGGAACTCGGGTACATTTATCGAGAGCCACAAATAATCCTTCAAAGAGCCGCCTGTGGCTCGCGAGCAGCAGGTTGGCCACCCCTGGTCTAGGATATGTGTTTTACTAATTTTTTCAATTTTGTTCCTCGAACATAATCGGTTTTTATATCTTAGGTAGCTTGCTCCTCGATGTGCCTATATACCCTGTTTTTTATTGTTATGAAGACAAATCATTAACACAGAGGGACCAACGACTTTACGTGCCCTTCGAAACACGGAGACGGCATATCGGAGACGGCCAAGAAATTTGAAACTCAAACCCGAAGTCAAACCGGAAAACCTTACATTAGCATTTAATTGCTCTAACTGGCCATGACTGCCGCTATAGCTTTTAATTTAATTTTCCTTAATGTAAATAAAACCTTTCCCTGACTTCTCGAAACTTGGTAAATTCCAAAAATCAAACGTGAATGGAATAAACTACGTTAATATTATATAGAAAAGTATTTCAGTCCAAATTACGTAAAAAGAACTTCTTTATTAATAATACATAATTTTAAAAACCAAAAACGTGAATTTTCTCTTGCTCTAGTTTGAATTACCCCGATTTTCTCATAAAATAAAAAAATTCCCTGACTTTCCATGAAGAAATTTGTACCTTTCAAAATTCCTGACTTTTCCATTTATTTCAGATTTTCGAGAAAAGTGAAAACTCTGTCCACAGTAATCTAATAATAAAAGTCAAACGTTAAATCCATCGAGATTTAAAATCTTTTCAAGATAACGGAGATACTAAATTGATAATATGAAATAAATAGGTTATTGTTGTTATAATCTGCTAAGTAGTTATCTTGGTAGTTTTTATTTGATCTAGTTTGAATACGATCCTGCCTTATGCTATGTTAGAAAAATATCTTAAGAGCGCGCTGCGGAAAGAGAGAGAGGGAAGCAGTAGATATGATGTTGAAAGAAGCCTCTAATCTTTTGTAGAGATTTAAAAAATTTAAAAAAATTATTTGCGCCATATCTAAGGGAACCCTTGAACCCTTTGTGCATTAAGTTGATTTTATATAGTTTAAAACTCCACTAAGGGCACTTTTTGATTTACAAGTTTTGTACAAGTTTTCTATAATTGATGATGAAATCGCTTCAAAATCAGATTTTGTCCTTATAATGATCTGCAGAAGGCAATAACGAAGTTTCATTAAGATCGGTTGTCATAAAAATTCAAAATTGTCCTTTTTCATAAATTAAATTAACCTATTTACTTTTAATTTAAAGCGCTCAAAATTGGTTATTGCCTTCAATAGTCCTTAATTTATTAATAATGGGGTACCGACAACATTTCGTTCCCAGACATTTTGCTACCAGGACAGCTACGAGGTAGCGAAATGTCTGGGAACAAAATGTCCCGTAGCGAACTGTCCTAGAACCTACCCCATTGTAAAATATTCTTATTTTTTGAATTTCTAGGAATTTAAAATTATAACCCCCTTTTTATCATTGTTTATTACTATTAACAAATACTATGAACATTATCAGATTTTTTGTAGATCATATAAACACGTTCGAAATTTGAAAATTTTAATGGAAAATAAATATTTTTAGTAAATTAGCGGAAAATTTCATTAGTTTATATTAGCCAACATTATTGGCTAGTTTATAAACTTAACCAAGTAAATAGTTTAACCTTAACATCTATAATTTTTTCGCATTTGGTATGGTTTCAGCCGAGTTTCCAGTGAAAGCTCAAGGAAATTTATAATAGCCAATAAATGTTTGATTTAGATTTAATAAAAAGCCACAAAATTATGTTGTTGAATAGAATAATTATTGTTAAATTTTTTAGATTTTTAACGTTAAGGGTGCGACCGCGGCATTTCAAGGCATTGATAATGAAAAAATAAACTCGCGGAGGAGCACCTGGAGAAAATAAATAAAAAAGGAAAGGGCTTCTAAAAGATTTAGAGAAGATAAAGATTCTTCGGAAAAAAGATGATGAAATGCCAAGAGAATCAGTTTCAAACAGTATGTGTTTGGTATAATGATCCTACGAAATTGTTGAGAAATTACTTCCTAATGGTTCAAGTCGGTGTAACTTCGTCATATGGTTATAAATTTAATCATTGTTGAACGTTTATCATTACAGATACAGGAAATAGCCTGCGTTATCACTATGTCTATATCTATCAATTATTGGGGACTAAAAATAACATGTATCTCTCTGTTATTCTTAGTATCTATAACATTATACAAAACCTTGCAAGTCTAATGAAACACAATTTTCGTCCATACGGTGAAAATTCTTGTTGAAAACTGTTGAACTGCAAACCAGCCCTCTCCATCACTAAAGAACATGATGACAAAGTTCATGACTTAATAGCCCGCTACTTCCTTTAGGAAAGCCCTCGTCAGAAAGCACATGGGGAAGTGTTAAATATAAATACGATTAATATTTATAATATTATGACATATATACATGATTACGTCGTTACTACTTATAATAGCCGTACAGCAGCACTTCAACACCTACGGCAGGATTATTTAACTCGGCCCGCGGTCTCGCAACTTGAGTCTAATATGTAATTTTATTGTAGGTTGGTAATAACGGAGTGAATTAATCAGACGTGGGCTAGATCAGAGTTTTGTGCATACTCGGACTTCGTATATTTAAAATTGTAATAAGCATTTTTCCATTTCTAAATTAATATTTATTTTCATGTTTCGTTTAAAAAAAAATTTTAATCAGTGTAAAATTTTCAATGTGCTAGCTAATAATTCTTAAAACTAAATTTAATTTTATGTCGACCACACGGGGAAGTAATAACGAAGAGAAAATTTAAGGAAAATAAAAGTGGCGTGGTGAATTCACGAAGCGATGTAGCAAAAAAAGCTTTATATAGTAATTACTGTTATAGAAAAAAAGCAAAGAACTTGCCAAATGTTAACAAACTGTTACATCTTAAGTGAAAAACTAAGTAAGTAAGAAGAAACGTAAGAAAATTAGAAAAACCATAATAGAGTTAAACTATAAAATTCATTAGGAGATAAAGAGTTTAACACAAAGCTAGAAGAAAAATAGTGTACTTAAATGAAAAATATTACGACACACGAAATAGGTACATAATCGATAAATCAGTTAAAAGCTGTAATATAAATGGAAGGAATTGCAATATTTCGTGTTACATAAGTATACCGCACTTCAACGTCATACAAAAGTGAAGTACTGCTAATGAATGATGCATACGAATTGTAATTAACTCACGCGAACAAATTGGATATAGGTATATCAAGGAAATAACTGAGAAATTCACTTTAATTTATACATTATGAAGAAATGATATCATTAATAATTTATTGCAATGCTAATAAACCTTCTTATTTATAATTTAAGTGACACAAAATACGTTAGATACAAATGTACCTATACATAAAATATAATAGGTACATATAATATTAATTAAGCAACCGACAATAATGATCCCCGATTATTCGGTAATTTTTCAATCTAGAGTTTTTCCTAATTTTGCTTTTCGTTCATTCATAAAAAAATATAATAATTATTATTTTAGATAAATTATTTTTATAAATATATATTACAAGCTAGTCCATACCATAAAATTAGAGTTACAGGTACAGCTTTTGCTATCTAATAAAATGTGAATTTTCTACTTTGAAAAACTTTCATCCGAGCAACCTTTGTCTTGCACAAGGAAGTAGAAAATTATCTTCCAAAGGACTACTTGCACGTCTACAAGTAATGTAGAGGGTAATCTACATAATATAATATAAAAAAATATTTAAACAGGGTTGAATCTAGTGGTTATTCAAATAACCTTGAAAGAAGACGATTAACAATTCGACAAAATTAAATATACATAACATCTTAACTTTATTTCAAAACTTCCATAATATCTTCTACGTAATATAATGTACCTACGTTTCGGAATAAAATAATCTACTTACATTCACAATTAATATTCACAATAAGAGACTTATTTAATACTGCGCTATTGAAAATAAATACTTGAATATAATGTATTATATTCAAGTATTTATAAACATATCACATCATTGACAAGTTCTTCATTTTATGAAGACTTATAAAATAAGTCAAAAAAATGAAATAATTCTTGGCACATTCTATTCAAGAAGATTAAATTGAATTTAAAAAGTATTTTTTCTGGTGTGAAAACCTACACGTTTAATATAATATTCGCAAAAATCCTTAACAATTCATTGAAAGCATTTCTAGTCAAGTATAATATAAATTTCGAGTTCATGCAGTAAACCAGATAGAGAATATCGAATAAGGATAATATTTTTTATTTCAAATAGTTACGTAGTAGCTACGTCATTATTATTTTACGCTATTATGAATAAGATTCAAAAGAAAGTTTGTCTGAAACAAGGTTAATGGCAAAAGTATAAAATAATATAGAAAAAGTGTATCTTCTGATATTGAATATCCAAGTTTGCAAATGTAAATAAAAACAAGTTACAGAATGTCAAACAAAAAAATAGTGAAAAACAAAAAAGAAACAAACTTGTATGAGTTTGAAGCAAAGCCGACTTTTTTCGGGATTGATCTTTTATTTCTTAAGTTGAACTTTGGTAAGAACTGTAATTATGTAACCATTAAAACTTTAGGGTCTCCTTAGAATCTTCTTTTCATGTTTCAGGATGTACGAATAGTCCGTTGTAAGTGTAATCGTGTTTTCATGTGTACCTAAGTAATGTTGATTGTGGAAAATAATAAAAATGTTATTTTCAAATACTTTTCTATGAAGAAAATTAATGTATGTCTATTCCTTATACTGAAAAACTCGACTAGTTTTAAAGTACTACCATTTGGTTAACATTCAAATTATTAGCTATATATAGTCAACAATAATGATTTTATTAAATTTGTAATTCGTTTTATGAAAAAAGGTTAAAATAGTTCAATTATTATTAGCTTCAAATAACAACAGTAATAAGTATTACGTAATTATTTCAATAAATTAACAAGCTAAAACAATTCAATTAAATTGATAATTATCAGTTTTAGAGAGATTGCAGCCTTTATCAAATATGTTTATTTAAATGCAAATAAACATTATTGTAAATTTAATGAAATCACATTTAGTTCGTTAAATTACTGACATATTCATTATAAATTTTATGAAAAACTACTTACCGGTCGATGAATTGATTGTAAATAAACCTTCCGCAGCTCCGGATGTTATTTTGTATGTAATGTTCTGATTTTCGTCTTTATCGTAATCCGTAGCGTGAATCTGTACAACAGATTTGCCTGCAGGAGTATCCTCCGGTACACTGGGATAATATACGGGTTCGTCGCTAAGAGGAACGTTGTCGTTTTCGTTGATAACTTCAATGTATATCTGAAAAAGATAACGCATATTTAAAATTGTGTTAAAGTTCTATGTTTGTTAATGATGCATTGAGAACATAAACTTGTATAACGTTGTAAAAAAATTCCAGACTAAAAAATTAAGAAAAGTTAAACCTCAAATTATGTTCACCTTTTATACAAAATTCTTTTTAAGCAATGAAGTAAAAAAGCTTACTTCCCCCTCTAGATTACAGAGACTGTAATTTCCTAGTCTAATTCAACTTGGGTTAACAACTAAAAGCCAAGCAAACAAAGCGTACCGGAGTTGGGATGTTAGCATCTATCGTTATACCCTAGTTCTGTCTGGAAGAGAAAAAGTAATTACAAAAATCAGTAAATCAACGCCAGGGCACTTTCACGGTAGGCCGTACGTTTTACTGTGACTTATATGCGTTTTAATATTTATTTTCTATTTCAAAAGTAACTACATATTTGAGGTTACGATTTTATGCCCATTAATCAATTAATCAAACTAAATACCTCACTGAAAAATAATGGATTTTATAATCAATCATAATTTTAAACATTTACCGGATTTCCCGATTTAAAAATGCCTTACTTACGTTTTAACTGTTAAAATACAATTAAAAGCTATACCATAAAATATTACCAAATAAGAAATCAAATTAAGCATAGATGAATAAATTGCAGGTACTGTAGAATTTGTGAAATCAAAACAAATCCTTTCCGATTTAAAGAGATATCTACGCAGGAAAATTTACGTAGTCCTTTTAAAATGAAGCGAATTTATCTCGACGGGTGACTTTATATCTTCTGTGCCACGCAGCAATTAGGAAATCTATGGTGAATATACCCTAATTATGATTTTACATAATATATTTACTGTATTATTCACTCTATTTTTATAGGAAGTTGTTCGAGAGAAATTATTCATTTTGAAAATGGAAATTATAGGAGCATAATATATCAGGCGTTTTGTAAGTAAAGGTAAAAATTTTATAATGCGATTCATGAGCTTTTCTTATTAAAAAAATTGTAAAAGAAATTGAATTACACAACACGGAGGCTTCTTTTTATCTGATAAATTGTATTTCAATGAAAAGCTTGTTGCTAAGCATTTTAAGCAGTCAATAATAGTTAGGTCAATTATCGCGTTAGCGATTTATTCTACTTCTTCATCTTAATGTAGATCTGTGATGGCATGGGACCTGTATTTACTAATTTATTGTAATAATTAGTTCTGTGAACATAATTGGTTTTTACAGCTTGCTGAGCTGATGTTCAATGTGTCTACGACCCCGCTTTTTATTGTAATACTGGCAATCATTAACATATAGGGATTTTTATCATTATAGTTATAGGTACAGTAGCTCACAAAAGTGAGCATACACCCTGAAATCACGTAATAATTGCATTATTTTTAAGGAATATATGAATTCTTTATTCCATTTTTTCATAATTATATTCTGTTGACTTTGATGTATTATAATTAGAAAAAATGATCACTTATCTTCTATTACATTACTAATTATAGAGTGAAATATGATAATACGGTAACATTTTATGACACAAAAGTGAGCATACACTTGCAGATTTTCTAATGTTATGAAGCGACAATGCAATAATAATTGAATTACTTAGTTGCATTAGTTACTAATTAGTATTACAAATGAGAGTGCAGACGTTAGCAGTAAATTTTATCGAATTTTAACAAAATTAATTCAAAAAGAAGTGGTACGGACTTATCTACAAGGAAATTGATACCAAAATTAATTTTCGAAGGAAAATTTTCGCTCCAAATTGTGCAATTAGTTGGCTAATCCCATGTTACTGTACAAAAAATGATAAATAATATTATAAAAATATCGGAACCTTGTAAAATAAACCTCGTTGTGGCCGAAAAACGAACTTAACAGCTGCGGATGAAAATTTTATTAGAAAGAAAATGAAACGAGAACCCAAAAAAAGTGTACCAAAATTGACGACGAAAGTATCTTTTATGATTAATGAATCAATTTCAACAGAAACTATTCGAAAAACCCTTCGTTCAAGAGGGTGTAATGGTCGTATAGCCAGGAAGAAACCATTCGTTTCTAAATAAATCGACTAAAACGTGTACAATTTGCTAAAACTTACTTAATAAAAGTATAGAATTTTGGCAAGAATTAACGAAAAAATTAGTGCATTCTATGCTAAAATGATTGCAAGTGGTTTTGCAATCCAACGGATACCCTAAAAATATTAAGGTACATAAAATTGTGTATATTTCTACATAAAAAGTGTAGTGTATGCTCACTTTTGTGTCATATAATATAGGTGTTTTTTGATTAATCGTTTTATAATTGGTAAGATAAGACAAATTTTTAAATTATTTTAGCGTATAATACTTCAATAAGGTTTGTACAAATTAATTATCAAAAAATTACATTAAAAATACATATATTTCGTTGAAATATAATGCACTTATGTGATTTAAGAGTGTATGATCACTTTTGTGAGCCACTGTATATCATATTAAATTTGATTTGCACTTCCTTAACACACTCAATGTATTTAAAAAATATTTAAGAATGAAATATTCCATTATATCAATAAACACCAAGTTATTTCCACTGCACATAATAATATCTCTATTTTCTATCAAATCAAACTGGTAAAGTTGAATGAGGTAAACTATTGCAGCTTTTTTAATGTTCAACTTCTTCAAATGAAGAAGTCATTTTTGATCATGTTATAAAATCAACCATGATAGTAGTACTTAGTTCGAGGCTGAATTAGGTAATTAAGAAGTTTAGGTCGTAAGTCCATCATTCCATTAAGTTAACAGACATTACTGTAAACGAGGTGGCTAGTAACTTGATATCGGTTAGCACCTTCCAGATACTAACCCACAGGAGTAGGTTATAAGACCGTCATCTAATTATATTAGTTTACTATATAATAATTAACATTAACCTAAAAAATTTATCAAGTTAAATAAGTTATTCTATGTATAGGTTCAAAATAACTTCATTACTTCAAGATCGTTTATAAATAGATGTAGGTATCTATAGGATGGAAAATTTATGTAGAAACATCAAAATTGTTTTACCAAATTACTACCTAAAATAAGTTATTTCAAGTGATTTTAATAAATTATAAATGTCACGCAATGCTGATAATAAATAATTTAGTAGGTACTTGAACTGATCTAAGGTGGTGCATCAAATATTCAATACTTATAAAACATTACATAATTTATGATAATTTTGTATTTTAAAATTTACATTTAGTCTTTTTACTAGTATCATTTACAAGTTTTAACCATTATTAAAGAAGATATTCACATTTTATTTACCAAAGGGTTAATATTGGTGCAGGGATGAAAGAGTTGTACTGGGAATTAACGGTTATTTGACGTGGTTTGGATTTCACGTAAGTTGTAAGTCCTATTATGTACATCAAGGTAGGGTCTGTAAGGAAAAACTGCAAACTTGTCCTTTAGTGCGGGTTTATACATGAACAAACCGCTTTATATTTATAACTGTACACTATTAAAAATTAAAGTTTTTAGAAGTTATAATAATGGTTGGAATGGAATGGCTTACTTGTACGAGTTAAATAAATATACAGAAAGTTATTTAAATATATAAAACCCAAATAATTTAAAGATTTAAGTAACGTAAAGTAACAAATGGTTAGGAAAGAATACAAATGACATTTTCTTATCCAAAAGTAATATATTGTAACTCTTTATACTGCAGATTTTTTTTAAATCTAGTAATTTATTTATTCAAACAGATTTTAAGATACGCATACTTTTCAAAATAGAAACGATATAAAGTTACACAATACACAAAACCACACACACAACACATAACAACTTTCGTATATTATAAAGCCTGGAAAATAAGAATAACGTTAAACCCGTGTATAACTGAAATACATAAAAACTTGCTTAAATATTTGGAATAAAGTTCGAAAAAATAATTTATTAATTTATTTCTTCTAATTTTAAATTTATAAACTTGATAAGTACAGAGCTGGTAGCTTCTTTAAAAATCCTAAGCAATATTTTTTAAGATATAAAAAAGTTTAGGGTCGTTCAAAAAAGCAGTGAAACCTTATTAAAGCACAGTGTAAGTAGGCATCCTTTTTTTAAATTCACTTCATTAGTCATTTTTACAAAATTTACTTATAGTCTCCATATTAGATTTTTATGTCAGGAACACAATTTTTAAGGATTTCCGTATGTATTTTTTGTGATTTTTCCATTTAGGTTAATCGCTAGGGAATAATATTGCAATTCTTTACAGTAATCAACAAATTAACTTTAAAAGACAAAAATTAAAAGACATTTGACGAACGCAGATTTTATTTAGTATAGAATCAATATAAATTCCCTCTACATATTATTATTAAAATACGCGTTTGTTGCGTCCAGGCAACAAAGCTGAGAAAATGGTTTGACCTTACAAAAGAAAACCGTCGAGCTGAAATTTTACAGATGTTTGTATTCTGAGTGTATCCTCCCAAATTTCTTCAAAATCTCCTGTGAGATTCTTCCCTAATTGGCGATTTTAGCCCCGCTAATGGAGTTTTTCGCATATAATATGGCGAATTTCAGATTTACAGAAAATTCTCATCGAATGAAAACTGAAGAGCATAAAATTATTTACAAGATACCTTGTAAAAAAGTTTAATTTTATAAAATTAATATTGGAACTAAGTTTTTGAATAATAGAACGCCAAGTCAGAATAATTTATGTAATGTGAAAATAATACTAACTGATTATTATTTTTCATATAATGGGTACTTAGGGTGCGTGCCATTAAGAAGTTTTCCCGTTTCAACGAGATCCGCATCACCTTCTAGGGGGGTAGAAAAGTTGACAAAATGGGGTTTTCTGCGATTTCTCGACTTTCCTTGAACGTCCGATATTCGGAAAGCTGTAGGTTTATATAGTAGAAATATAAAAAAAATTGCGGAATATTCAGGTTTACCCCTCAAAAAACAATCCTTGAGGTTGATTGAAAATTGTTAATTTCAAAGAGCTCAAGCAATTAGAAGCAGGCAGCCGATTTGCTGCGGATTACGTCACACATTCTGTTGACAGTCGGTGTACTTTTCTATAGTCTAACACTTAGAGAAATTTCACCTCAGAACTACATCATTCACTTGACGTGTAATTTAAATTTAAAAATAAACTAAAAACAAACAAATCTACGCGAAAGGTAGATCCGGGGCGAAAAGAACTAGATTGGCCGCGAAAAGCTAGATTGGTCGGTAGGTTAGTGTTAGTAAACGATATTTTTCTTAGCAAAATGTAACCGTAAAATCTAGATCCCGTTTTTAAAAGATATGCCGGATTTCGGATCTGTCGCGCCCTAGGATATTTTTTTTTAAGTTGAACGCAAAAAGTGAGATGGACAAAAATAATTAGTACCCCAAAAAGCTAGATCCATTTATTTCGAATCCGAAGTTTTTTAGATCTGTTGCGCTCAAAGATATTTAAAGGTTTCCAACCTTTTTACACACAGTGTGGGGTTTTTGAGAGTGTCACGCAAAAAATCCACACCGACATTTTAATCCGTTGATCCAGTAAGCTGTTGATCCGTAGATATGTTAATTTTCCGATCCGTTCAACACCGTTTTCCATCGATATGAATGTTCCAATAATCCCGTCATCTGGCTCAAAAACGACCTAATACGTATCTACAAATTGATAGGATGGCTAAATATTTGAGGACAGTTAAAGGGTCCCCCACAAAGTCTCGAACCTCGAAAATCCACCAAAAATTTCCCTCTGCGTCACGAGATAAGGATATTTTTTTATAAAGGGTAGGTAGTTGAACTAAAATAGAGTTGGGTAGAACGTAACACCAGAATTAACCATAAACAATAGATAAACGGTATATGTAACTCATTGGCTGCCAAGAAAACCCGAAAGAAGTAGAAGACATTACTGGATGACATAAAAATCATAACCGAAAAAGAGTGGCATCAGGTGACGCAAAACAGAGCGAACTGGAGAGAGATTACAGAGACATGTTCGGCGGTGGACAAGAGAAGGTTGAAAATAAGAAAAGAGAAGTATAAATATTGAACCAATTCTTAATTCCACAACCTGCCGATGTTTACCGGAGGGCCGAGCTAGAAATTCCGCCCAGTCGGTGATTCGAACCCAAAATTTCTGCCTTGTAACCTACCCAGCGATCCTGCCAAGTAATTGTAAATAATTTTTATGCAGAATACAAAATTCACCAACTTATTAAATTTATGAAACGGTAGTAGATTAGCGATAAGAGCGTTAGCATACTACCTGAAGCGGGCTTTAGGCGAAGTAAGAACTTTATTCTGACCGTTTCAATGGCAAATCACCGAGATGTAATCTGTAGGAAAATTTCTGTAATATAATTGTTTTATTTTCAAAATTTAATATTAATTTGCGTATTAAATTACAGTCAATGAAAAACTTTCAAGCTTAATTTAACTTAAAAATTGGGTCAGAGAACGAAAAAATGTAATAAACCAATTTTGTCTATATTACAAATTTTTTTTTGTAAATTACAAATTTTGATTAGACGGCCATTTGATGAGGACAGTAGTCGTGTCAAACAATCAAGCATCCAAATGTCCTAGACCGAGCCACAAGTATTTTATGGCACTAATACGTTTTAAATAGCCACCTATTAAAAAATAATAAAAACGTATTATAATTTAGTCTTATCACATCTGAAATTAAGTTCCATAGTATAATTATTTCTAACCGGCCTGAAAATAGTAACCGAAATTATGTAAATTTATATTAAATTGTTTTATGAAGTTATACAAGTTGCAAAAGTTAGACTTAAAATTTGCATGTTATTGTGATGTGTCAACAACGCGTTAAAATAAGTAGGTTACCATGCCAAAATTCTATAACAATAAATTATATTAATTAATTTCTTCCATATTGTAATTACGGAAAGTAATTTTAATTAAAATGTTAAAACTGAAATTGAATGGCACAAACGGTTGATAAATTTTAACGATAATTTATATTGTATAATAATAGTAGTTATTTTATGTAAGTAATATAATTTTGTATAATAAATTTACCTCAACTGTGGAATATAAAGGAACAACTCCATGATCTTGAGCAAAAACTGTCAGCCAATAAAAAGGTTTGGTTTCGATGTCCAATACCGATAGTGTACGAATTATCCCTGTAAAAAAATTAATTATTAGATATCATATTTATATCAATAAACTACAGCTAGATCAGAATATTAAAATATATAAACAAGTTGGAATAATCAAATAAAAAATATTGGGTATACAACAAATATAGCACGTAAGAGTAGATTGAAAATATAATACATGGCTTTTTTGATTATATACATATAAAAATAATAATAATTATTATTATTGCAATCAACGGTAATCGATATTCAATATTTGTTAAAAATTGATATTTACAATTTAGTAAAATGAATCATTACATTTAATACTGCCGATAAAAAATAATATAAAAATAAAAGGATTCATTTCAAATCTATTTTTTGTTAACATTTTTCAATGCACTTTCCGAGACGTTCGATTCAGTTTGAATTTATTTTAGAATATCCTTTATTTGTGATGTAAAATTGACTCGAGGCTAACCACAATTCCAAGCTAATTCGTCATACAATGAAGAAGAAGTTAAAAAGAAAATTTATTCACGTGAGATGGTTTTATAAGTGAAACTTTCAAATATTTTTCAATCACGGTTTTTTATCTTTTGTCAAAAAATTATAAAATGAGAATTTTTGATCTCCTCAGAAAAGCTTGAAAGAAATTTTATCATAAAATTAATAATTCAACATTTTCAATTGTTGGTACGATATAAAATATCAAGCATTTTAACACAATAAAAAATTCCGAAGGGAAGGAAATAATACAAATACACTAATTATGTATTACGTACATACTACATCAAGAAGTCTCAAATCAACTATGTAAAACTTTTTATCACAAAATACTTGGTTCAAAATTGGTTGTGACAACTGCTCTAAAAATAAAAAGAAGAAAAATTTCATAAGAAAGAATATTATAGACAATATAAAATGGAAGTGCTATTCACTTAAAAATTAATAAGAGAATGGTAACGTTTATGACAAATACAAGTTGACGACTGTCTACTGAAAAAAGTTTTGTTGAATAGAAAAGAAATGACAAAATAACTCACAACTTTTGATCGATATTCGATTTATTCAATCAAAAACAATAATTAATACAATTTCATGCAATTAACGTGGGCAAAAATGCTGTTAAGAAAAAAATTTAAGTAGGCGTGTGTTCGAATCTTTCATCGGTCTATTGTGTGAACACTCAATAGAAGTAGAAACCCATACGAAAGAAGCTCTGCTTACCAATTATAAAAACCAACTGATCAGTAATAAAATATTTAACGTAATGACGTCATACTTAGAAACATTCAATTACCTAATTAAAATAAATATGACTAGAACCAATTTCATTTAAGTTTAGAATAGAATATCTAGCGATTGTTTAAAATTAGATTTTATTGCATTGGTCGATCAGAGCGCCAATTATTGCATTATTAAATAATAAAAGAAACTCAATACGTGCTCAATACTCTTTCCGAGTTATAGATAGTGCTTACCTATACAATATTGGGTAAATTGTAATAATACAGTATTCCGCTGATACTGGGCATGTACCGCACCCAATTACTTCTGAGAGCTGTTACGAAAAGTCCACTATCGATTTTTTTAAATGTTTAATGCGATAATATAACAAAACTGTTGGGTATAATCCGTATCGCAGTTATCGCAGTTCGAAATTGTCAAAAAAATACAAGGGATCTACAAATTTAATTTACAGAACTCAACCTGTCAGATTTACCAATGAAGAAAATGTTTATTTTTCCAATCAGGTTTATATACCTAACTGTAACTCGACTAAAAAGTAAATAGTTATTCGTCGTTGATTAAATTGGCTAGACACAAACTCAAATAATGATTTGCTTTTCAACGAATAACTAAATAATCTAGAAAAATTGAATTAAATGAGTTAATAAGTATATAAACACATATTTAAGTATTCATACAAGGAAGAATTAATCGGCTTACGCATAGTATATTATCATCTTATCTTATTAAGTACATTATGCAAAAATTTTGTATTTAAAGGTTTAAATTATAATTAGTGCTTAATAGGATAGCATTAATAATAATTGCAATTCAACATTAATCTTAAATTTTGTTACGTACGCAAAATTAATTAAACTTCTAAAATGATAAATAAAACAAAGAATGAAGATAGTAGCTTTACATAAAATAATTAATGATGACACCAAGTTATAAGAACAAAAGTTTTATATAAAAATTAAGCACCTTCCAACCATTACTAATAAACGAAATTTACTAAAGACAATATTAAAAACAGGACAAAAAAATATAATTAACTTTAATAATATTATTATTTGCAAGATGCGTCTAAGTTGGAGTAATATAAATAATTAAATATTTTGCAACAATAAAATTAATTTAGAAATAAGAAAAAATAGTATAACATCGTCTAGTTGGTTTCAAAAATAAATTATTATTATTAAAAATTATTATTGAAAAAGCTACAATATACAAAATATTTAGCTTAATTTTGATTATAACATGAAATCCTTAGACTGATAATAATAATTTATTGTACTCCCAAATAATAGAACAAACAACATAATGAACAAGTTCACTTGAAATCAATATTATATGAATGGCTCCCGGAAGATTGAGAAAATTTTTGTATGATAATTTTCTACGACGAGAATATAATTATTTTCATTAAAAACAGATTCCACTTCAATCAGCACTGCAACTTCATTAGCGTTTTGTACCATAAATTGCGAGTTCTCATAACTTATAATTTTCTTTAAGTAAATACAACATAACAAAATTAGCGTTTGGTTATTTCTTATTTGCAAAATTGTTTTTTTACATCAACGAGATCAAAAAGTAATTTCATCAAAGGTTTATTTATCATAAATATATTAATGTTTATGAATATACACATAAAATTATTATTATTAGCTACATATACTAATTGTAATTGTTATTGTATTACAATAGCCTTCCAACCTTCCACAACGCATCTCAGCTTGGTTCATTTTCTTTGACAATCTAAACGGAAAGATGGCGGTCGATTATAAAATCAAAAAATGAAAAAGACATTTAACATTAAATATTTTAATATGTTTTATATACCTAAGTAGGCATATATATTTTTTACATACTTACTATAATTGGCGTACTTACAATAATTAAAAAAGTCACTTTTAATATCATTCGTATAAAATAGTATATTATAGTACACAAATGCAATGGACTAAAATCGGTCTTTTAATCCTGAGTGTGAAATTTATAGCCCAAGACCAAGTTGGGGGCAATAATGACAAGAGTGATTGATAGGCACTTTCAGCCCTGTGGTATATACATTATTTTTGCACTCCCGGGCAAGCTTTTTGAAATAAAAATTAATTTTGAAAAAAACATTATGACAAATCATTTTTTTTTAGATTCCTGCTCCCCATTGTAACAAATAATAATAATGAAAATCGTATCAATGCAAAAAAGAAAGACGCCGATAAATAAACGAATGATAAACTCGTATATACAAAGCTTTATGTTGGATTGATTTGGAGAAGCTTTTTTACTTATATTATGTTAATATATTATTGGAAAGCTTTTCCTGTTTCTATGATAAATGATATCATTTATAATTATAAAATATTAAATCTGCCAAAAATCCATGTTTGTATTAGTACGAGTATTATTGTACAAGTACAATAATGAGGTGAAATTATGGTCTGAACAAAAACATAAATCAGGGTAGTTTTATATAAACAACATTATGTGAATTTTGTAGGTAACTAAGGTACACCTGACGTTTATTTCTACAAATGACATTTGTTGTCGCGCAAAGTCTTGTTTATTTTCACTTTCATGCTTGAAAATGAAGAGTAAAGTAGTACGTTTGATGTGTAAAACAAAAAATAATCATTTCTGAAAATTAATACTAAATGAAAAATTAACAATAATAAAATTAAAAGTAAACATAACAAAATTTTAATTATTTCATAAGCTTTCAGTGATAGCTTTATTGCCTTCTTCGTATATCTTTAATTTATATTTTATTGTGTTTGCTTAGTTTGTTAAATTTTAAACATTACAACGTACAAATTTTATGTATAATAAAGTATAATTTAAATAGCTCAATAAATATTCAAAATTATCTATTTGCAATGATGCAATTTGAAATTGTAAATTGTAACACAAGCAATCGTAATTCAATTTTGTAATAATCATTTAATTAAAAAGAAAATAATTCACTATAACCTTTTCTTGATAAAGGAACAATTAAAAATACTCAACTATAATATTCATATTTTATAAACGAATACGTTGTATTATTGATTAAAAGTGAAAAATTCTAATGGCATTAGAAAAAATTTATTAATGTAAATTATGCAAAAATCATTTTACGGAATATAAATAATGAAATTAAAAATCACAACATCCAATATTTATATTCATAAATTATAATGTATTATTTAATACCGTACAATATTAATTAATAAAATTAATTAGTGAAAATTGGATAAAAGTTGGAAAGTTCCTCTTTAAAAGGCAATAAAAACGAATTGTTCTTTTCTATTATTGAGACAACTCGTAACAAATTGATGTAGAAATTGCTTGGTGAAAATACCAAGAATTCTTCACATAATGTGGTGGCACTCTGTTTTCGGTAAAAAAAAATAATACTTAAATTGTGAGACCTAAATGAAATTTTTGAAAATAAGGTAGAATAAATTAATGTAAAAGGTATGCAGTTAGAAAACGCTTAAAACCGGGAATATTAAAAGGAAAGCCTTTTATCCCATTCCTTGTAGCATGTAGGTACTTCTCCAAATTAGAAAATCAAGTAATAGCTGTAATAGTATTTTATTAAATGGCGTGTATAGAGAATTAAAGAGCTATGTCAATTAGGTAATGAAATAAAAATTTTATAGAATTAATAGCAATAAAAAGTAAACGTAGTTTATTTTTACAAAGCAAATTAAATAGATGTCCTGACAAAATTGTTAAGCAATCGTATACAATTTTACAACAGCTTTGACCATGACTGATTGTAGAATAATCGGCTAAAAACTCTCTGAAAAAATTCTACGCTTACAGTCCCAGAGGCATATTCAAAAACATTGCATTTTTTAAATACATCAATGCTATTCCGATTTCACACCGAAAACTCAAATACACCAATTTAATCACGCAACACTCCCTATTCCTTTTTTCAATAGTAGTACAACTAAAATGAAGCGGAAGAGCAACTGATGTAAAAAGTTCTAATCAATTATACTTCATTTTTTTCAATACTACTGTTTTCTTAATATTAATTGACTGAATATTGTTCTAAACGCAAGTAGTACTTACACGATTATAATAAATAATTGTTATAATCGCCCGGTCCATTAAGGAACTTGGTTGCAGAGAATTAAATTTATTTAGTATAATATTTACAATTATGGAATGGTGGAACTTTGTTTAACTGTTTGTTTACAAACTGTTGGTTGTAGTATATAAATTGACTCTTCCAAATTCGGTGTAAAAATTCTTTCCTAAAAGAGTCTGTTAATGCTTAACAGGCTACCGGTGCCCGTACGTAATTTTAAAAGAGAGTGTTAAACCTTTCGCTAACTTTTAAGTTACAAAGAAGCTATTCGTCCGATTACTATTAGCAAAACGAATTTTAATGCAGAAACTCCTTTGTAAGGCGCAAATAGAAAAAGGTTCTTCATTGAGTAAATTATGTGCAAAGTTTAGCATTTTTAGACATTTATTTTCTATGTAAGAACCAACCATTTTCTGTCTACCCCCGACGCGCCGGAACGGAGCGGTTATATGTATACTACGTTTAGGGAGTGCCGTTGGTTGTTTCTTTGTCCGTTTCCTCATAATTTCAAAACAAAAACACCAATTTTAATTCAGCTTTCTGTAAACATTAGATAATTCTTCAGAGCAAATTCTTAGATATGATTAACCCACACGCAGTATTTACTGCAATGGGACGCTGCACTGCCAACATAGCTTCATAAAGGATGCAGTGATTTCAATTTTTCTGTACTCAATAAAACAATATTTAAGATCTTAAATACTGTTTAATTTAGGCTTCGTATTCATAGTTTTACTTTATTTTGATTTTTTGTCGTCTCAAATACCTAGAAATTCAAACAAACTATAACAAAATATGTTTAAATGCTTATAAAGTCAATCACTCATCCTATACTAGTAGGCGCTGTAGTGCCAACATAACTTACAAGATCAAATAGTAATTTCGTTTAAATACACCAACAAGCATTTTTAACTGTTAAATGGTTCTTTAGCAGTTAAAACTAACTGGCAGCTAGCTAACAGCTAATTTACAGCTATTAATATTTGTTGAGTACTTATGTTTAACATTCTTATAAAATTGTATTTAGAACGGTATTTATAAATAAATCATAATTCAAAAAATTAGTACTGACTGAAAAAATGCTTAATTAAAATATATCAATGCGGCTGTTTAGACATCGTCATTTCGACGCAGAAACGTTTTAACGTGGGATTTTTCGACGCAGAACCGTTTTACAGCAAATAAAATTTATAGAATATCAAATGTGCAATTATAAAATTAAATAAATAAAAACTTATGAATAGATGAAAGTACTAAATTGCTACTAAAGCTGCGTCCTAATAGGGAAGATGCATAAATTTTTTTTATAGCGTAGTTCGATCAAAAATAACTAAATATACTAATTAATGCTATTTAATTTATTTATTTTCGTTTTGATAATAATTTAAAAATCCGTCAATTTGAATTGAAGGAAACGACCGCGCAAGTGCCATTGGCTTGTGACGTCACAAGACAGAATTTTACATTCATTTATATTATTGTTCTTTGGTTTTGTGCTTTGAAAGTTGAAGTTTGTTAGTGTTAAAAGCTGTTATTTATCATAATTAAATCAATTAAAAACAAAAAGTTAAAAAAGTACTCTACACGAGTAGAGTAAACAAGAAAGTGAGGTTATTGTTATTGTGCCGGTGACTTAAACCAAACGCGTTGCGTTTAAGGTCACATGATTTATTTTAAATTATCATTGAATTTTAAAATGGATTATTTATAACAACATACAATAAATAGAAGTTATTTTTGCTGATTTGATATTTAATATATAGGATTAATCGGAAAATACTGTTTTAACTAAATTTTTTTATTCATGCATGTTCCCCATTATAGACTGTACACATTGGTACATAATATCAATAATATGTAGTATACAATATTAAAAATTTTGAATTTACAGTACCTATATTTCTTTGTTTTCATTTAACCGCATATTATCCACATTTCAGTAATATTATCGCATATATATATCGACTAATTTTAACCGCATTATAAAATACTTATATTGATGTTTTTTAGCGCATATAAATCCGGACTCTAACCATCATACGTAGTTTAAATTAATTGAGCCCTTAAGGAAAGCTCAAGCAGGAAGACATGTATTTTAAGAACAACTTGTTACAGGACAATCTATCAATGATAAATGCAATTATAAAAATATACGGATTGGGATAATAGAAAACAAAATTACATAGTATAATAATCAATTTCATAAAAATCAACAGTTATAATATATAATATTATTGAATTATACGTAAAAGGTAATTCTGGGAATTATAGGGAGGTATAATGAATTCGAAATTATTGCTTCTTCACATTTTTATTATATAAATAAATATTTTATACTACATGTAAATAAATAAATATTTTATTATCCATAAAAAGCATATTTACAGTAAAAACAGCTCCAAAACGTATTAAGGGTAGTTCTACTTGCCGCGAAATATAAAAAACAAAAACTCAAAATAATAAAAATTCAAAGATTAAATATTATGAATCTGTCAGAAGATCCAATAATAAAATATGTCTAAAAACAATGTTTTTTAATATTTGAATTAACTCAAAAGTTGATTGAAAAAATGCAATGAAAAGTAATTTATAACGGCGAAATTGCTTTAACGTATTTTGCTATCATACTTTGAGTTAACTAAAATATTAAAAAAAAATTTATTTAGAAATAATCCTACAGATTAATAATTTTTAATCCTTGAATTCATAAGTTATTTAAATTCCGCGCTAATAAGAACATTACGCCTTTACTTTAGCAATTTGGTATCACCGTTTATTGACAATTGTTTGATTATAAATTGAGAACAATGACATAGATGAAACCCGGTATATGTTGAAAACTTCCGCGCTGAAATGTCTCCGTGTTGAAACGGCCGGGCCGCGTGGAAATCTTCTATACACTACTGGAATCAAGATTTCTTGATTGAAATCCGGAAAATGAATAAAGTTTTGCGCTGTACATATATTCTTTGGAATTTTGAAGTCTGCAAGACAGTTTTTAAAAACATTTTTTTAACCTGCCAAACCGTTATATGCATGTTTGTGCGCCAGGACTTTTTTAATTCTCTTTAACCAATTCACCACATTCTAGAGAGCTAAAATTTATTGCACAGCTTTCATTAGTGCAACATGTAACATATGAAACTTTGGAAATAGAAGTTTGAAAAACAATTATGTTTTAATTACCGTTGTTTCCATGGATGCTGTTTAACCTAATTGATTATAGGAAAATATAGGCATATTAAATTTCAACATAGAAGATAAAATTTAACACAATTAACGTAAGAACATGGCGGTATAAATAAAAGCGTTTTCTATGAAAGTGCGGAATGACAGTATTTCAGAAAATAAAATTAGCTTTGAAAGCAGCCTTTTTTGACCGAGTTAGGAAATTTTTTCCGCACAAGCTTATAAAGATATGTAGGTAGGTACTATAAATAGGTATATGCTAACTTCAAAAGCTAAGTTGATAGTGATTTTCATTCAATTATGATAAAAATCAAAAAATCCTAAATTTAGACATGGCACCTGAGCTGCAAAACACATTAAGGACAAATATACGAGCTAGTATTGTGAGTAATGTTTTACAAAAATTACGATTTTATGGGAAAATCACCTATGGAAACTATTTTATAAATTATAGTAATAGAATTGAAGGGTACTCTACCACTAACTCAGCCACTCGAAAAAATTTTTCGAGTGCTACACACTTAAGAACATGCTTATATCTGTCTATTAAAACAATAAAAAGTGTGAACATGGTCAAAACAACCCCAATATCGAATTTTGAACTTAGCTAATTTTCATGTAATTCAGTGGTGGATTAACGAGATTCAGAGCGCGTCAGTCATTCTCTGCTCAGTCCGTGCGCTATGATATACTCTAACACTTAGAATATTTCGCAGCGGCAGATGCAGCTCGACCGTCGTACATGTAACATCGATTATTTTTTGTTTTTAGGCGATTTTTTGGGGGTGAAACATAATAGTTTACTGCCCCATACCGCAACTATACTTTTTAATGCTATTTCGAGTGTCTCTCACATCCCGGTTGCCTTAATCCCGGTTTTCTTGATCGGAGGCCCTTCTCGTATGTTTAGCCTAGTAACCAGAGTCAAAACCGCCCTGGAGGGGTGCAACGCGGAACGGAGCGCAGCGGCGCCCCGTAAGCGTAGGTTTTGACGATGGATTACCCTCCTTATCGAATGCACACCCCAAAATTCGAAGGCAAAATTTTTTTAATTTTTTCACTTTTTCGGCAATACACGGGTTATTTTCCATTTTTTTGAATATGTTTATTACTAATATCCACTAATCACACCCCCATCTATCCGAATTTCAAAGAAAAATTCAAATCGGAGCGAAAAAATTTTACGCATTTTCAACGGACCACGGGCGACTGATGTGCATCGACCGGGGTCTGCAGCCTACTCGATGCTACTTTTCCGTACTTTTCAAAAGTCGATATTGGGGTTGTTTTGACCAAGTTCACACTTTTTATTGTTTTAATAGACAGATATAAGCATGATCTTTAGTGTGTAGCACTCGAAAAATTTTTTCGAGTGGCTGAGTTAGTGGTAGAGTCGCCTTTTGTAATAAAGCACTTTCCGCACTTGTTTCACAATAATACTATTTCCACAAAGAGATTAGCAATAATTTAGATATTCTGTCATGAGTTATGACTTATTTCATTTGTTAATTGCTTGATCAACATTACGTTCTCCTGAAAAATTATATTTTTCACCTCTCCCTTGACAATTTTCGCTACAAACTGTCACGCGTTATATATTTCATCTTTATTATGTTCAAGTCGTGTCCGCTCGCTGTTAATTGAAAGTTTTGATACGGTAGGCCCTTAAAAAATAATTATTAAAGTGTAAGTAGCTTACAAAAATCTTATGAAAACTGAAAAAACGAGCATCGTTTTTCATGCCTATTGTTATACGTTACCCCTTTTCAAACAACAAATTAATATTACATAGTACCCCGCCACAGGTGGGTTATGCTATTTTCATTAGTACATTAAACATTTAGAAATAAAAAACACGCAAGTGTCATCCGTAACGCAGATTTATCGATGTAACTATTTCGACATAAAAAATAAGCACAGAATTATTAAAAATTAATATACAAAAACAAAAGTTTAATCTATTTTGTACCATGTTGTACATAATTTAATTAAATTTATTTATAGATTGTTCGAATGATAATGTTATATTTGTAATAAATAGACGGTTTTCCATTAAGTTAATTAGTTTCATATAACATAAAAATAAATTCCTAAATGGTACACTTGCAACATTATACAATATTAATTGTGTACTAATAGCAACAAAACATTATAACAAAGTACAATCGATTAACTTGAACAACAAAAATTTATTTGGTAATTTATTTAGATCTATACATGAATATTTAATCAGAAATGAAAAAAAAGTAGTTAACAAATAATGCTGCTACAAAAGAAGTGCACGCAATAGCAATTAGGAAATTATGCTTACAATTTAATTAGTAAATTACAAATCCGTTTTCCCATTTTTTGTTTATTAAAAACATCTCGGTTTTTATAAACGACTTCAGTGAATCTTAAAACTAGAAATGTATAAGCTCTCTGCCCATCTCTTAAATCTCGGAAATAATCTCAGCACCCCGTCCACTTGCCATAGATAGCGTAAATCAGTCCGCTAAACAAACTTTGAATTTACGAGCGGAGGGTTCCTAAACACAAAGCACAACCTCGAGTTTTTTATACACTGTTACAAGATTTTAGCTGTTCCTAGCTTTTAAATTATCAATAAATAATTTTATTATTATAAGTAAACAACTTTAAAGTTCTTGGGTAGGTTTTGGAATGGTGGAAAATTTACCATTTTCATATTTGCTATTTAAATCCGACGAGTTCAATTTCACAGCTAAAATCGTGAATAAGATAAAACCAGGGGTAATCTTTTTTCTTTTTGTTTGAATTTACTTGCTGCTTTTCAATTGATACCGATTCTGAAGACGGAACTGGCTGTGGATTGTTTTTGTGGTGTGTGCTTTGTCAACTATGACCTAGTATTCCTCAACTATAAATTCAGAATTTTAGTTGAAATACGGGGTCAACCATTTTTTTAAATTTCGTTTACACAAATTCAAATTTTGAACTTTTATAATTACTCACGATGTGGAATGTATTTCGTATATTGATAAAATATAACTTTATCTTGTACATTCTCGACATATTCTGGTTTTTTTCTAGAAAAAAAAACTCTATTTTTCTCTCAATTCTTCAAATATCTGTAATACTCTTTAATTATTGAAAAGTCGGATGATCTTAGACTTACGATTAGTGTTAACTTTCAAAATCTGAGTCGCTTATGTTAAATTGCTTATGTATTTTAATCAGTAAAAAATGTGCTATCTACTAGGATTTCAAAGAATAAAAATGTTTTACTTTCAAATATCTCTAAAATTTTGGGCTCGTTTGGTTTGTGATTATTGACTATTAAATGGGAAGAAAAAGCGGATTTATTGTCTCTTAATTGAAGAGCGGGCTTGAAACGAGCCTTTTTTGTCATTTCGATAAGGGTAAATGGAGCTTAAAATGTTTTTGTATGTTATTTGTTTTATTAGTCGATTCATTTTGGCGGGAAAGCAGAAAGGGGACAAATAATCGATGATGCAACTCATTTATTTTTATTGAACTATAATTTCTTTTTTTGTAAGTGGCAATATAATCACTAGTTTTTAATTCAAGTCTAGTAAATAATAGTATGTGATGAGTTAAAGAAAACTGGAAAAAATGCCCACAAACCAGAAGCACATAATTGGCAATACAAGCTATTTGTTTATAAATATTTGCACAATTTAGGGTGGGATAATTTTTATCTTTTTGACATTTTAATCAGAGGTAGTGGGTCTTACAAAAGTTTCAAAGCGGCAATATAAGAATCCGCAACGCAAACGTTCCATTTAAAAGATGACATCGTCTTGAAAAAGTATTTATGATTATGCTTTCTTAAACTTTCAACTTTATACCACTTTATTTTGCTTAAATATACAATCGCGATAAAATTTTCGACGTATAACTTAAAACCATCGGCTGGGAATAAAAATTATCTTGGAAAATAATTTTCAAGTTCCATATAGATTTTACCTTGTAACTTACTAAATGCATTTACCTCGCGAAAACAATCATTTCCCCAATTTCAGTTAATTTATCAAGACACACGCGAATACATCGATTTAGAATTTAGATCTATTGCGAGAAAGAAATTTTTAATTAATGAAAATCATAGCACGCAAAACAACATTTAGTGGCTAGATTTTCTATTTAAGTAGCTATTATTAAGTAAACATTAGTGTAAAACATTAATAACTATTTTGCTTTTAATAATATTTCATTTATTCAGTATAGCGAGGTATAAGGGAGTTCGTATCGAGACTATTTGTAAGTAGTCGTGATTCGGATTCCACGTTAAACTGTAATTTGTTATCCTTTCGTGCGGGTTTATTCATAAAACGGAACCATGGTTATAGTAAAATAAATAATTTATTAAAGGAAATTGAACACTTGTGCTAGGCTATATCATTCTTCCAACTTTCCCTCAAGTTTCAATGAGTATTATCTTATTATCCTGATGCTGCTATCTCCCTGTGTTATTACTATTAGTATTATTTCCATAAGCAAATGTAATATTAACAATACCACCTATATATGACAAAATCAATAATAAATTTGCCATTCCGCTTATCTTATCTGATAGCAACTTCTTAGAAAAATTCATCTACGAATAAAGGGCTATAAAGCATTTCCTGTGGCAAACCCTTCTTTTAGAGATAGTAATTTGAGATTAAAATCAATTCGGCAATTGAAAATAATTAGAATTTGGACAACCAAGGTAACTATTTAATCTTTTTAAAACTTCTTCTATCACAATAAAAATTTATCAAGGTGTAGATAGTTTTCCTTTGTTTCTTTATATCTAAATATATAAAACCACGAACTTTCAACCAAAACTTGTTTATTTTTTTAAATTTTGATAAACTTTGCAAAAAGTATTTATTTTTGTGTATGCCAATTAATTATACGTTAAGAAAAAGAATTATTTTTAAAGGTTAGGTATTATAAAGCTAATTTCGTTTAGAACTATTTCAACCCAACAAAGAACTATGCAAAACTATGTTTTCACACAAATTCTAGGAATATTTCAACTACTTAGGGTCACTAAAATTAGACTGTTCGTTAGCAATCACATTCATTTTGGAAATAAAATAGCCAGTTACGAAATTTCTAAGCTGCTTTTAAATACAAAATAAATTTACAAACTCCGCTCAAGTTCCTGAAAGTACTTAAAAAACGTTCGATCTCAACATAACAATGACTGCATAACAACTAACAAAATAAAACTGGAAGAAACTCGGCCAATACAGTAGAAATCTGTTAACACGAACGATGGTTTTTCGTTTTGATAAACCTAATATGCACTGAAAATTGTTTGAAAATGATCAATTTTGCTTTATAATCGATTTTTATATCCATCGTGAAAAATTTCGAATATTTTATCTACACAATTAGTAAACCAATATTGAATTTTTTCGCGATTTAGCTTGTATACTTTCCAATATTATTAGAAAATATTATGTTTTATTATTTTTTACTAACTGCATTCGCAAAGGACGACGGTCATGGCCTGATAGTTAGCGCGATCAACTGCTAACGTAAGGCTCCCCGGTTCGACTCCGGGTACAGTCTAAAATTTCTTGACCGTCTTCCGTGCTTTCGGAGGGCACGTAAAGCCGTCGGTCCCCCTGCGTTAATGATTTGCCATTATAACAATAAAAAACAGGGTGCAGGCACATCGAAAAGCTACCTAAGATGTAAAATCCAAAAATGCTCGCAGAACTAATTACAAAAATTAGTAAAGAACAGGTCCTGGACCTATATTAAGAGGGAGACTTAATAAAAATGGATGAAAAAGCATTCGCAACAACATTTCCAGCCGACAAATAGCTCTGATTTTCCATAGTAGTATAATATTATATCAAATGGGTGGCAATTATATATGATAGCTTCTAGGAAGTTGCATAGCTTTTAATAGCAGCTAACTAATCTGGCCGACAGAACCTAATAACAGAATGTTAAACTATCCGATTGCTAGATCCTAATAATAAATAGCTGGAAGAAAGTTAAAATACTTGGTCACTAGTGAACTTTTAGTAATAGCTAGCTGACAGCATAGTTGTAATGACCAACTTCTAACAGGAGGCTGCTAAAATAAGCAACTAGTAGTTGACTGACAAGTTCTACGTAATAACAATGTTCGTTTTCTTAGCTGCACGGCTGGTTTAGCTCCCATACCAGTGAGCTATTTATCAGCCTCCGATGTTACTAGAATCCCTCTTACATCTAGATATCGCACCTGCTGTTCTACAAACCTTTCAAGAATAACCTTTTAAGGGATAATAATAATTTTAATTCCAATAAATGAACAAGTTAATAATAAAAGATCGGTTCCCACAATTTGATAGATCATTTAGCTAAAAACGCATCGAGTTAAGTGCTCGTTTAGACGAAGGGGACACAGGTTACCAAGCTAAGCTAAAATTTATTCTTTAGCATAATTTATTATAGCTATACGAAAGTATCCGATTTTAGTTTAGCGTAATAAAGAATTTGCTTCGATTTAAAAACAAGTTAATAAATAAAGCTTAGCTTAGTAACCTGTGTCCGCGTTCGCTTTACAACCTCGAATTTAATGAAAACTAGCAATTTCACTTCACATGTTCAATTAAAGCAAAAGTTTGGCATAGGCAATTTCTGTATGTTGTTCACAACCTCGTAACACTTGAGAATTAACCTAAAAGTTTCGAAGCTCAAACTTTGAAGTATTGAGTTTGCAAGAAAGTATTGTCGTTTCCAAAGCAGTTTTTGTTATACAAAATATTTCTAAGATACATTCATTAATCTAATGTAATGTAATTGCCTTTTCTGACTTAATAACAATTTTGCAACGTTCTAGTAGCTTTCATCAAACAGTTATTACATTATAAGTTCTCTGATCTACAAGCAACAACTAATCGATTGTTTTGAAATTTTAACTCATCTCGGATAAGTTATATAAGATGTTTATCACATAGTATTAAAAACATTACTCTCTTTCTAACCTGAAAATAAAGTTAATTTTGTGACGCATGCGCATTTCATGGCTGATTTTACGTATCATTACACACAATAATATTTTATAATAAATGTATTATATCGTAAGATACAACATATTTCATTATTATAATAATATTATTTCGTGAAAATGGATATAATTACAGCAAACTTAGATACCGTAATAATATGTATAATATATTAGGTAATCGATTTTCTGTTATACTAACGTTATAAATACATAAATAGCAGTTCACAACAATAAACGATTTAATTATTTAAAAAGTGTGAATAAAAAGATGTCAGTATATAGGTACTCTTTAATTTAATTTATACCACATAGTGAAAAAATTATATACATACTATACATACTTTCCTTCTTGCAAATTGTTAATTTTGAGCTTGTGAAAGCAGCTTTAGAGAACTTGTAATACAGGAATGGCAACCAGTTTCAAAACAAAACCTGATGAGATTTAATAAGATCGAAACATGTATGTCGTTGTTGGAATTATCCGATTGTGGCTTCTTTAAATTGATTGAATAAATTAGGTAAAAAAAAGTAGGTCATAGACTTATATACGGAGGAAAAATTTATTCCACGTAAATTTCGTTGTTTAGACATAGAAAGATTCGTACTAAGCTTAATTTTCATAATTTATAATTATGCGGTTATCGCTACTTAATCCTAAACCAGAGTTAGTTAAAGCAAGTTACTGCTTATTGAAGTGGTTTGTAGAAGACTAACCACAAATTTTCGATTCTATAAAAATTTATATTTATTATATATAAAAGGGCTTTTAGAGCATTATGAGAACGACATTTTTTGAAATGTAATTTTTTAATATAACCGACTAAACAAATTCATAACATTTTTTAAGTACCTAAGTACCAACATACGCAATAATCCCAATATGTTATTGTTTTGAAACACTCGACTATCTGCTGTATCTCACTAAATAAAAATAACGTTATTTATTTAAACATATTAAGCTATAATAAAATTACATAATAATTATTGATTCTAAATGGTAAATAATTTCTTAATAGAATAAATATTTAAATAACCTGTAAAAAATACAAAAGTGCCCACACGTTTGTATTTCCTACAAAGTAAATTGAAACCCAATAATCATAAATTTGGAATGCAATCTAGCCAGACAAATGGTTTTTCTTCTATAAACTAAAACACTTTGCATGTTATAGTTTTTTATTCCGCAGAGAGTTTATTCCAATACACAAGTAAGTACATGTTGTGACAAAAGAATTGTTGTATCTTAAACCTCGAGGGTTTGAAACTTTTCGATCAATACTAAAATGTACAGAATAGTCTAGGTTAATTCACGGCCGTATGAAGTGACTTACAAAACCGTATAAATAACTTAGCACAGTGATATAAAGACAATTTATTTTTAAGTTAACGTTGACTGGTGCAATGCACATTCAAATAATTATCTCTTACGAAGCATTTAACCGATGAGCGATTTAACCGCTAATTGCTTGTAATTGCAGCCAACGACAAGAAAATTATTTTACCTTATTCTACAGGGTGTGGCAAAATAATACATTCTAAATTATAACTATTAAATTTATTAATGATGATTATTATTATTAAGTAAAAAATAATAAGCTAATAATTGATAATTCTGTATTTATTCTGCATATCTAAATAATTTATTCAGAAAATGATCTCGCTTAGGTTCGATATAAAATCCCTCTCAAAATTTTGGACTATGGTGGCACGCCCTTTTCTTTGAAATTTTGTCTCGTTTCGTTATATACAGATTTTCAAGTACTTATTGCTTTGGTTGTATGGACAGAATTGTGTTGAAGTTTCTAGCATTGATTTTCAAAGTGTTGATACCGGATATATGCTATAATATATTATAGAACATCCAAAATAAACAATTTATTTTTGAAATAAAAGTATTTCATTATGAGTAATATTGCCGACATAGTAGAAAACTTAATATTCGTAATTATCATTTCTGAAGTGCTCCGTGAAAAGCTTCGGTATGACGTGGTTGCTTGCATGTTTGCATTTTATTATTAAAGTTATTTTTTAATAATAGCAATACGTACACGTGCTATAATAAAACCAAGCAATTAATAAATAAAGTAAAATGACTATCAAAAAGATTTATATACATATTATGTACTTCTTAACTATGTAGTTACGACAACGTGAAATCATAAAAGTGAATAAAGAAATAGGAATATAAATATTCAAAGACTGTAAACTTGAATATACTAATTACTTGACCGCACTCTGTATATAATAATTGTAAAAAAACTATTAATCTTAATTATATTTTTCATTCGTAAATATATCAATCACCCTACAACCTTAAACACAAAAAATATGTTTCTTTAAATAATTAAGTATCATTCATTACTATAGACAAGCGATTAACCAAAGCAATTTTCGCAACTCATTTAAAATTTATAAGAACTTTGTTGAACTTATTTATAATGTACCTTATGTATACACAGCGTGATATTGAAGAAAATCAATTAGAAGTACTACATAGATTAGGTCGTTGAACTAAGGTCTTATTTTATAAATTACAACTTCAATCGTTTGCTAAAATTCTACCTTTATAATATACTACTTCGGTTAAATAAATAATAAAGTGAACCAAGTAAAACTAAAAGAAACTGTGAACCTAAGCTGGCATCAAAGAAAATGATCGATCACTTTGTGCGTAAAAAAATATATAATCTAACCTTCATATATATTTTTTTAATAAATGGAAAATACAACGATGCAAACAACGTCTTTAGATAATAATAATACAATATTTAGATAAATACTTTTTACATTTTAAAAATTAATATATTATATTCATTAAATTTTAGAACTGATGAAGTGGATGCTATTTAAAATCATATTATTATAGCATATTATAGGGTGTTCCATAACGGGCACCCCAAAACAATCAATTTTGGTCAATAAACCGGTATGTGCAAAATGAGCCGTTTACTCCTGTTTCAGGAATATTCCAAACGCTACAATCTTTGCATTGAAGTTGACGGAAAACTTATGTAAATGTACTTAGTATTGAGATGAACATTACTTTTTGATTCACATTTTCACCCAATCGGTTTACTTTCGGATAAGAATTTTATTGGCCACGAGTATTTGTTTTGGTGCGTTTTATTGAACACCCTGTATATATAATAAATGGATTTTTATTTCTTAGCTTTTTAAATATAAAAATCTTAAATTAAATTTAAACCTTAACAAGCTAAGCAAACATAATCAACTACAAATAATTTAATAATACATTATAAATTATAAATAAATAATTTGTTAAAAAGGTTGATGATAGAACTTTTTCAAGTTTTCACTTTGATTTACTCGTAGGAATAAATTGATTAAGTAAAAAAGCTTACAGATTTAGAATACTCGAATTTTTTCGTCAACACGTTTTAAAATATTTACTACTTAAAAAATTATAAAATAATGGGGCTATACATTATGGATGCCAACCGACGCGACACTTAAAATGGTTTTGTGCATTTCGATTAAAAAGGAAATTATTATTATAGAAAAAGGGTAGAAAAAAGTGAACAATGAAATTGCATAGTAATATAAATTTTATTGTGGGTTTGATAGTGACACGTAAAATATGAAGAAGTGCTTTCCATAAAAAATAAAGTTTATCGATCTATTTGGATGGTAAATCTCTTATCAAAAAATTTGAAACTTGATTGTGATTGATGGATATATTTTATAATTTAATTAATGCACGATAAAAATTCACAAATATTTCTTATCCACGTATAATTTCCGCACCAGTTAACATAGGCATCGTTAAAAATAAAAGGCTTTCCAAAATATGCCGACGCAGCTTAAACACTTCACCAGAGTGGATCTAATGTTCATTATCCCTCAACTACATAGTCCTGACCGAGGCGTTATATAATGCAAAGTAGGATCATTTGAATATGAAATGATTCATAAAGTATTATTTAGAACTTTTAACGTCATTTCACAAAATACAGTATTTACATTCGGTGCATAACATTTCAAAAATTGAATCATTCGACAGCTATAAATAAATTATAATGTGTAATAATAAACACTTCTATGTAAAGCTAAAGAAAAAAAGTATTACAATGTAAAAATATCACAGAATATAATAAACCTCCGTTGCGATGTAGTGAATTTTATAGGTCAACCTGAAATTGAATCATCCATGTATGTCTAAAGTAAATTCGCGAAAAAGCAAAACGTCAAGGCATTTACCCCTTTCTACGAAATAACTTTCAAAAATTGCAATATGTAGTTTCGTATTATAGCTATAGAACGGTTTGTACCGGTAAGCTATAATAAATGAAATTTTTCAAGGTACGAGTAAGTTTCTTACAAATAATTTAACAAGAATATTATATTCCCTCACCCACTCTTTATATATTATAATTATTAACATTAACAATTCGCTTTTTTATTATTGATTTGGGTAGCCATTTTTAACTTAAGTTTCTTTAACAATTTGAAGTTTCTTGCCAAGGATTACTTTCAAGTATTTATCCACATAAGAATTTCCAAATACGTATTTATATAAAATCCACATTAGCAAAGTAAACTATTTATTCAATTATAATTATATATTATGTACTTCTATAAAATGAGGGCTTACGGGTTTTCAAGAATAAATCATTTAAAGGATAAACCATGATCAATTTGACAGGGACAAATAAGACGAATTAAAAGACAAGAAAAATGTAATATTTCATCTGTCAAATCCTAAGCCGCTTTGTCACTGTTGATTACGAGTTGATATCAGATTATGGCCGCAATTAAGTAACCTTTTTCTACAACTACCAACAATTTTGTCGCTCGTTTATATGGATAGGGATCAATAATAAATATCGTTAATTGTTAAGAAAAACAATTAACTAAAATATCTTCCAATACCAATAAAACTTCAAGCAACTTTACCTAATAATTTATTATAACAACTAGTATAATCAGTATTTTTAGAATCAGTAAAAAATGGTACACCGGCACTTTTCAAAATTAAAATGTTTAAACTTTCACATAATATACGTAAAATACATTGTAAATTTAATATACTTCCTCTGCGAACAAAATACTATAATATGAATCAAAGAATATTTGCAAGCAATAACCTACAGTGTATTTTCTATGTGAAATTGTAGTTGTGAAAAGTGTTTGTACTACATTATTAGGTAATTCTAAAATACTGATACGGTTATTATCAAGTTTTACTATCTGGAACCACAAATATCAATCGATTTTACTATTACGAAATACTAAGTTAAAACCCTTTTACAGCTTTTCCTATATATTTATTTTAATAATGACTGCTGTTATACAGTTGTTGAAAAAATTAACTCGAGTAATATTGAAGCAGACTTATTGTACAGAAAATAGCTGTACGGAATGTGATAACACAACGTACAACAGTTATTTGTAATTCGAGTCTTTGGTTCCCAATCTCTACAGAAAACGCGAATAGTATTTGAGTTGGTAAATCAGGATTTCTTGTAAAGACACTGAACATAAAACAGATTAACTAAATAAAAGTATTTCAACTTGGCTTACCACAGACCTAAGATAAGAAAAAATAAAAATCTTCCCTATTTCAAATCTTGATAAATGTATTGTCTGGAGAAATTTAAAATTTCATATAGTTTGCATATTTAATAAATAATGGCAGTACCAATTATGGAACTCTCTAAATATTAGGCATATTTTGACTGTAGTGTCAAATTATGGGTCCCAAAAAAATTTATATATTACAGATAATTTATTTCTTTCATCTGAGAAATGAAATAAAAAAAAACTTTGTACTTAATTAATTAGCAAACATTACTAAATGCTTGTCCTTTACGTTTATTCGATGCGTAATAATAACATAAAATTTAATATCCTTTACAGTTTAAATTTTTCGTTGGGAGTTACTTGTATATCTTGACAACGTTAATTGATTTAAATCGTTTACAGTTTGATATTGATTATAATATTAAATTCTGGTCATTCATGCAGGTGCTTTGCATACGTTTGCTAATTGGCACACTTTTAATTTTGAATAAAACATTCAAAACGGAGCTTTTACAAAGTATTATTTAAAAAGCACATTTTTATAACTTAAACTTTTCAGAAAAAAAACTGCGTTGGTTACATAGATATTATAAAACGATCAACTCTACTGCGACAATAAATAGCAATAAAATATCAGCATTCTATTTAGCTATAATAAGAACCATTACTCAATTTTGTTAGAATGTGAATATTTTCATTTATTTCCCCGCATAGTTAATTATCGTATATAACGCTTTAGTCTAATAATGTATTGTTATTATAACTGCTAGTTTATATTCATGATAAAGTACACTCATATTAGGCAAATACTATAAGGTACTAACTAAATACCGGTTGTACTATTCATAGGTATGTACGTAGGTACATAATAAATTATTATGTAAATGGAAAGCATTTTAAGGTTTGATCATAGAGGTAAATCCTCGATAGACACAAATTCGTTGAGATTAAACGCATTTAGAACCATCTACAGGGTGGACTACAAATTATTCTGCTTGTTACGGAGATTAATTCAAGATTTAAAATCACTTCGAGGAATTCCAACGACATACATGTTTCGATCTTATTAGATATCATTAGTGTGGTATAGAGGGAAATTCGCAGAAGCGATTAAATGTAATAGCCAAATTAGACCTACACTACAACTTACGAAATACAACATTTATATGCAAACTAACTATCTACATAATAGTTGAAGTGCGAACTTACTAATTACTTAAGGAATAATTATTATACAAGCAAAATTGATTAAATTTTGATTGACACGTTTATTGCGAAGCATCTTGTAATCCAAAAACAAAATTTAAAATCAGAATTACATCAATTAATGCAGAAAACTCAATCTTCAAAAGTATTAGTTTACTTTTGTAAGAATTAAGAAAATCCTATTAAATAAGAAAACAAAAATATTTCAAAATAAAAATCTGCTTAAATTGAAAACTACATTAAAGGAATTCATCACATACTAGGTAGAACAAAAAATGCATTCCAAATGTCAAAGTAACATTTGAAACTTGGGAAGCCCTGATATGGTGAAAGTCATTTATCTGGAGTTAAGATGAACAACGTCTTTCGGAAAGTAAAAGTCAAATACATTTTTTTTAAATAAAAATTTTTGTTCTTTAAAATCAATTTCTAGTTCTGTTATTGGCGTCCTCCATACGTGAATTTAGTTTAAACAGAATATTAATTTACAAGTAGGGCTAGATTTCAATTTAATATAACAAAACTTTTTATGTCATTTACATCTCTTCCGAATCTGATCCTATTGTGAATTGTATCTTGTGATGCAATACATCAAGTCGGGATTACACAATCCGGCAAATAAATAGTAAATATTGAGCACCCTATTAATCCTCCCCAAAATAAAGATCTGGAAAAGTTTTATAGTTGCAAGTTCAACTATCATTTGTACAAAGGGTAAATGTTGACCATGAAATATTTTTATACGTATCACCTTTTTATCATTCTGACATCGTTTGACCGGTCTCCGCAGTCTAGGGTTCTTGAATTATACTTTGCTCGCATTTCAAAGAAACTTTTATATAAAAGTAATTTCCGTTTTAGAAATATTCCTCTCTGTAATATCCTAGTAAACTACTTAAATACCTAATATATTGTTGCTTTATCCTAAATTTGTTTTTGAAAAATTAAAAATGATTTAGTACCTCAAGCACCACTTAAAAAGTTTTGGGTAAAACAAGACAATTCAATGATGTTCGATACATTTTTTATAGGTTAGGTAATTAAAAATTTAATATCACTTAAAGGTAATTTAAATTAAAATTACATAGTACTAATGTAAAAAGAGTACGTACAATGCGTTGTAAATAATCTGCATATCGCTCTAGGCATTATGAAAAAAGTTCCTCAACTCATAAGATCGATTGTAATTTTGAAGCAATTCCAATTAATTTCATGAAACTTATACAGAAAAAATACGTACAGATAGATAAAAATTGATTAACGACATCTTTAAAGAATTTTAATTGCATTAGTTGAGAAACTTGGCGTAACAAAGTCCATGCGATTGTGTTCATTTCTGATTTATATGACAAAAGTTACTCCTCATTTTATTAAATCCTGCTTAAATATTCTACTATTTGTAAAACGTTCTCCTACATATAAGTACCCTTAAAAAATTCCGGACGCAAATATAAGTTTTGATTTAATTTAAACGAGGTTGGTTTTAAACGAGCGCTTATAATAAACTTGGATACTTTAAAAAACTTTTGCATTTATCTTGAATAATCCAGAGCTAAAATATATAGCTAACTATATAGAATGCATATCACCCGATATAAAATAATTAATAATAAAATAATGGTAAAATAAGAAACTTTCAATTCTTTTATAAATAAAACTATACATGTATAAGAAGTTTTAAAAATGCCAAAGTTATTATTTATGCTATAAAATTATAATTACAATAACGTCAAACTTCAATAATTTCCTGTATAAAATGAATTTCTATATTAACTCACAATCCTTTATACCTAGATTGATTTTTCAGCTAGAGATAAGTGCAAATGACATTTTAATCTGAAAATAAATGAGAATGGTTTAAAGCTGATGTTATTAAAATATATACATATTTATATTTAGTAAAATTATAATAAAATGAAACAAATTTTAAAAGAAAAGTTTTACTAAGAAAAAGAAAGAACTATTATGACTACATAATATACAATCACTTAGTTTCATACTAGTAATTTAAGTTTTGATGTTTTCAATTTTATATCTGCCAATAATTAATTTTTTTAATTTAATTTTTGCATCAAAACTTTCCTAGAATAAAAACAACTTACAAGGTAGTTGTGACACGAAAACTGTCGATTTAACTAATATTAATAATGTAAAATTATTTAGATTTATTTAATTCGGGTCAAGTAAGTATAGTGGAGGTATTATTTAATAATAATTACTAACAGTTCTGGAGGCCATCAAGCGAAGAAAATCGAATTTTCAAAATAAATATGTTGTGAACCAAACCTTCCTCTTTCATAAGAAAAATTCACAGCGGTCGAACCTTAGAATTGTACGTATTGAACCTAAAATATTTATTTCAAATTTTGTAAACAATAGCTGATTTGTTAGTTTCAATTTTGCCCCTCCCCCTTTGGATACATGATTCGGTCAATAAAGTACCGGTGTGTCATGTTATCAAGCTTATAAACTATCAAATATTCAAATACATAATAAAAGGGTAGTATAATATTGTAAAAAAATTAATTGACTTATTATTATATCGATTTTTATGTCTGATCATTTTTACCTCTATTCACTTTTGCTTTAAAATTATAATTGTTCGGAGCTTTTAAATTTTCACTTTAATAAGTTGACGGCTGCCGAAATCTTCTTCACCGTATTTGATGAAGTACCAGTTGTGATTATTTTTGTTAAGGGGCCGTTCATGTATTACGTAAGACGTTTTTTCCTACTTTTAGACTCCCCCCACCCCCTAATAAGAAAAAATAAGAAAGTTTATACCCCCCCCCCTCAACCCTCTAATCTTACGCAAGATTGTGATTATTATGTAAGATTATGACAACCCAATAGAAGCCAGATCGAATCGGGTAAAAAGAATTTTCGGTATCTATTAAACGTTAAAAGTGAAATTAATGAAGATATTATTTGTATTTTATATTTGTAACCTATGGTTGAACTCTGTAAAAAAACCCTATTTTTAATCAACTTCAAGGGCTGTTTTAGACTAGTAAATGTTAATCTTCCGCAAATTTTCTTTTTCAATTCTACTATATAAACCTTCAGCTTTCCGAATCTTTATAGGGAATTTATCAAATCCGGGGACCGTTGTAATGAAGTGCATGTAAATGCACTTCCAAGAACACGTAAAAAGTCACCTCGATTTTAAAAATTCCTTATAGATATTTGAAAGCTGAACATTTATATACTAGATTTAAAAAAAATATGCGGATAAATCACGTTTACCCTTCAAAATCAATTCTTGAAGTTGATTAAAAATAGGGTTTTTTTTTACCTACCATACGTTCAACCATACGTCACGCTTTCTGTTGTCAGTGTGAGAGCTCCTATATACGTATGTATACTTAACACTTGGAAAATTTTCGCCTCAGTAGTTCATCGTACGTTTTACATGTAGTACCTACATACTTTACATTTTAAATTAATTTTAACTTTTACAAGTTTACCGTTAAAAGCTAGATCCATTTATGTCGAATCTAAGGGATGTCGAATCTATCGAGCTCTCTAATTTTTTTCCAAGTTGAACGCAAAAAGAGAAATGGACACCCAAAAATTATAAGTAACCCAATTCGCAAATAATATGAGTTCGACAAAGAACCCAATTTTTATCCATCTGACATGCGAAACACTTGCGAACAACTCCATCCGTGGTGGATTAGCAATCCTGATTCGCGAAGCGAAGCATTTGCGAGGCTTAGCCTCGCTTCAATCTTCTCCATCTCATTTTGGGGATAACGCGCGTTGGTTAATTTTAGAGAGATTAACAACCCGGTGTTGGCGTAGAAGCCGAATCTCAGCGCGGTACTAAAGGATACCGCATATTCTGGGTCCTTTTATATAACTTAAGCTAATAAAATTTAGTAACATTTACAAATATTTCCAAGTTTTGGAATTTTTCCCAAACCGTGGGAGGCCCTTTTGTCTTAGATTACCATTGTCTATTTTTGAAACCAAATCTTTCCTCTAGGTACAATAAAATAAGCTGACGAAGAGAACATCTGGCATCTTGCAATTGAAAGGGGTACGGTCCCCTAACCTTGGCCGCTCCAAATAAATTGAAAATTTCCTATTGCAAAGAGGAAGGTTTATATAGTTTACTGATATAATTTAAACTTGAGAAGGTATTATCAAAATTTTGAGTTAATCGATTTTGAAGTTTGCAAATTTACATGTAAAATTAACGAGATTCCCGCGCGTCGCTCATTCTGTTGACAGTCCGTGCAGTTATAATGACCCTAACACTTAGAGTATTTCGCACCGGCAGATGCAGCTCGTCTCTCGTACATGTAACATCGATTATTTTTTGTTTTTACGCGATTTTTTGGGGGTGAAACGTAATAGTTTACTGCCCCATACCGCAACTATACTTTTTAATGCTATTTCAAGGGTCTCTAAGCTTCCGGTTTCATTTATCCCGGTTTTTTTATGGGAGGCGCCATCTCGTATGTTTAGCATACTAACCAGAGTCAAAACCGCCCTGGAGGGGTGCAGAGCGGAGCGGAGCGCAGCGGCGCCCCGAAAGGTTAGGTTTTGACGTTGGATAAACCTCCCTATCGAATGCACACCCCAAAAATCGAAGAAAAATTCGCTAAATTTACGTCCTTTCAAATTGATTTTTCTCGAAATTTTATGTATATTATCTCGAGTGAAAATTTTACAGTATACTCTATAAACCTTCCTCTTTGCTATAGGAAAATTTTAAATTTTTTTGGGGTGACCAGGGTTAGGTCACCGTCCCCCCTAAAATTATATAGTTGCCGATGCAAGTTCATGTGTTAAATCCCTATGAACTACTGGACAATTCAGTACTCGGACCTACTACGTATTATCAAAAACTAATATTATATTTACATAAAAAAAATGAAATATTTAAAAATGCATTAAAATATTTAAATAATTTATTAAATAAATCAACGATTTTGTATGTAAAATTTTTATATTTGGATAACCGGTTTCGCTATTATGGCATCATCAGATCCAACAATTATTTTGATTTATTTACACTGAAGTTCATATAACAACTTTACAAACAAAATGTCGATGTATTTAATTATTTACAAATATGTTTGTTCTGTGGACAATTACAAAAATAAAATATTTAAATGTAGAATTACATGCACCGATATAAAAGATGCACTGTTAAATAATTCAGTCGATTGTTGTTGTGCAAAAATAACAATATGGATTATTTCTACGTGTGGTAATCATATATGCTAGATAATTTATTAATTACTAGGTACCTAATGGCATTTAAATTGACAAATTGAGTGTTACGTAAATCTGTCAAATTATAATTATGAAAATAATAATTAGTATGGAACATATTGTTATACTGTCACGTTATGAAAATATCCTTAATAAACGCTGTATATTGGGCAAATTATTTTACCGGAAATCGTCATCGAAACAACACTTCCCTGCGTATTTACGCGCAGGGAAATTGAATCTTACTGACTAGTCCGGTAATATTTAGTAACGCAGGTAACAATGACAATTTTCGGAATAACTATTGTTTGTAACTATGAAGTCAACAAATTGACAAACTTGATTTTAGCTCATTTTAAAAATGTTGTTCAATTAGTGTTTTAAAATTTCGATTTTTTACGATTTTCGGTAAAATTTAATACAAAATACGTCAGGAAAATGTCTCACTTTACTCGGAGCTCTAAAATACTCGGCACGAAGTGCCTCGTATTTCAACATTGCTCCTCGTCAGTAATACATCATTTTCCTGACTTTCATGTAAATAACTATTAACAAAAATGGTATATATTTTAGTTTACAAAATACTTTCCAGAAAGATTTAATAATTCACCTTTATGTACATACCTCTATACCTACTTAAATAATAATATAATGCTTGCTTTGTGAAATAATAAGACAAACCTTTAATACCGTTTAAACAATATCGTAATATATAAAACAATAAAGTACATAAAGGTATGAAAGTAAATATTTAACACGCATTATTAATGTAAATTTTAAATATCCTACACTTCCTAAGCTACACTATAAATTTTACCCTACATTTTACGAAGGTGGATTTTGAAATTGCACCGTTTAAAAAATAAAATATAAAATTTAGGTAGAATAAATTATTAATTGAATAAAGTGATCAATGACAACTGTCGTAAATTCGAGCTCATGTTTTTCACGAAAATTTGTCTACAAGTTATCCTTCCTGCCAGTTCTAACTCCCTCTTATTTCACACTATGTAATCAGGTTCTACCATCCTAGGCTTGAAGCATTTGTCAACAGCTTTTTAAACTGATGTCGGGCAATGCGTAAACCTACATACGCCAACTTTTTTATGGTAACAAATATATTTTCTTAATCTTATGCAAAGCTTTAAAACCTAAAGTAATTTTTTTCCTTCTTCAGCAAGGTGTTTCCCACAAAAACTACTCGTCGCGTTCGTTATTTTTAATTGCATCCATTTAACAGAAGTATAATTAAAAAGACGTCTTTTTAGATGTTTAAGTACATTTTTCTAGATAAAGTAGAAATATCATATTGGCAATCACTTTTATACGTGAAAATAAACAATAAGCTTTTGAAAATCTTTTATGCAATACTATTATATATTATAGAATTTACTACCAACACTACTTCGAATAAAATATTATGTAGAAAGCATATTGCACTCATCGTAATAGTAATATTTCGTCAATAGGGAATTCTATCAATTTTATCCACACACTATCCAATTTACTACTACATCTGAAATAAAGCTTCTGATATATTAATGTATTTTAATTACGTTTTATTCATTTAAAATTAATTAACAAACTTGCATTTAAATAAAATGACGTAAAATGAGTACTATTATAAAGCTCATACAAGAATGTAAAAAATAATTAAACGGGCATGGCAGGTTTGCCACACATTACAAATTATACAGTTACATTACCAACATTCGTCCATTTTTTTTATTTTAGCTAATATTTAATTAAATAACATTGCCGACAATCAGGTTACGTGTAACAGATTGTTATATAATTCCAGTTTTAATATATTTGCTTTAATTGAATTATCCTTTTAACTCTTTCGAGTTGATACGATGAAAAATTGTCCACTGAAAAATTTGCCGTCGAGATTGAAAATCTTCTGTTTCTGCTGAGACTAATTGGCTATTATTAATATTATTTATAATTCATTTAAAACAAATAGAATTGCAAATACATTTATAAAAAAAGATATATAATAAACTACAAAACTTAATGAATTTATATATTCCTGTTTTAATCATATTATAAAAATATATCAAAATTTGTTAAATTATAATGAAAATCAATGTATTATGTATAACTTCGATACAATATTTGATTTTTTTCAAAACTATGAAAAAGTTTAGTGATATAATAATTATTTCCATTGGAGTTCAGAATGTTAAATAAATTTTGGGAAGCTTTAAGTAACACACTCAATATATTTTTGAAAGATTATTTGATAACTCATTGTATATTTATTATTTTTGTAGATATCATATTATGTTTCGGTACATCAACCGTTTTTGCCGTATCCGATTATTTAAACTAACGCAGGTTTGACACGCCATAAATAATATACATTTATATTAGTTATGTGACCAACACAAAATATATCCTATAAATGAGTTATCTCAACTATATCGAATAAGCTCTAGCCTGAAAAAATTCTTCAAATAAAAGTTATACGAAACAATACAAACTAAAACTTTTGTTTATAAAACATTCTCTAATATTGCAATCAAGTGAAAATTTGACACTTTTGTTTGTCTCGGCTCGACAATTAATTTTTGGAAATAATAGTATACTAATGTAGTTTTATTACCTTTGAATCGTTTAAATGATTTTTTTTAATTCATTACGAGTTGTTAAAATGCGGGAAAGCCAATTATAAACACTCTGCACTTGCTTCTGAACAAAATTATAAATGACAAGAAACTTCCGAAGAACTGAAACGAAACAGTAACATTGATTCTATACAAAAATACCGTAGATGTCGCTTTATAATCACGGATAATGAGATTTTTATGAAGAACGTGCCGGCCGTATATGACTACAGTAGAACCCCGATTATCGCCTCGGCAGTGCAGTTGTTTGAGTACGTGTATTCACAGCTAATACGCCTGGGTTTGAATTCAAGTTGAGGAACATATTTTTCAGCACACCATCTTGCTATACTCTCTTTTTGTTGTAGTAACTAAATTCCATATACAATTTTAACATCGTTTGTGCATTTATTAATAAACAACGATAAGCAATTTTCTTGCAGTGATCTACTACCCGTTTTCCTTCGAACGTACTGTGAGCTAGTTTATACCGAACATCAGGGTTCATCTATCACGGCAAATTTACTGCTGAGTAATTTGTTTACTAAGAATCTTCAATTGGACCGTCTCATTAGCGGAAAGATTGAAAATTCTGACCACTATATTTGCTTTCAACTTAAATTACCATAGGATTATGGTGGGCAACCGTGATCAGTAAATGAATGATATACTTTATACATACATAGATAAATGTTCACAACTCATCTTTGCGATGAGTACAATAAATTGCATAGTATGTATATAAGATACTTTAAATAAAGAAACGTGAAATTAAAATGAACGCCGAGGATAATAATAAGCCATGCCGGATATGCTTACGAAATAGCCATAATCACAATTATGATATTCAAATATGTATTTGTTAAGGCTGTTTTTCAATTTCGCGACTTTTCTTGTTAGTTTTTCATTTGATACATTTTATTCTCAAGACGGGCGCCCTGCCGTGTAATGTTCTTTCGTATAGATTTGACGATTATTCCTGAACTATAATTTTACAATTACACTGGATCTAGATGGAAAATTTATCTCAATTATTGATACTAAAAATTTAAAATTGAAAAATATGAATACCCAATTCAATGCATAAAATGTACAAAAGTACCTACGTGTAAAAAGAGATCACAGCTAAATCATAAAAAACAGTTCCCGCATATGCGTGTTTTTGAAAAGTGTATTTTTAGGTATAATGACGTTAATTTCCTGTATACACCGTGATGGTAATTTGTAGAAATAAGTATCGCATTACAGTAGGTATAACAATGTTTATAAGTCGTATTTTAGTTGGATATGTTGAAGGTTTCATGCTATAAGTTTATTTTATGTAAAAGGATCAATAGATACCTACACGAAAAAAGAAAATTTGCCCGATTCGGAACTCTTGAACATGAGTATTAGTAAATACCTATGTCCTATGTAAAGGCCTGGCTGATGAAAAAAATGTTAAAATCTCAGAAGGATAGTTTATTATGTGTTATAAATCAAATATTGGAAATTCACACTTGCAAATTTAAAAATAATTTCATTGCGGAAATTGACTCATTAAATAGGTATAAAGATTTTATTAAAAATTTCCCTAAAATTATTCAAACTTGAAATTTACGGAGAAAATCTTTCTGAATTTAACAAAAAATTAATTTAATATAATAAATTGTTGCCCATAACTAAATTTATCAGTCAAAATAATCTTTCAGTAACACTTAAAATATATCTAATTTTAATGAATATACCTAATATATAAAATTTCGTAGAAAAAATTTTAATTAAAAAAGCACTTATTTGAATGAAAGCTTAAGAAACTTTCATAACGATTAAACCAAATTGCCGTTTTTCGTATTTGTTCGTTATTGATAATATAATTAAAAATGTTCGTTCCGATTTGTTTTTTAACGTAGGGTAAATAACCCCGTACAAAAATTACGTAGGTACTTCTTAGCCTGAAGTTGGTAATTTTCTACTTCAAGAGCGATTCTGATTATATGTACGTACACGTAGAAGTAAACATTGGTACAACGTATTAAGTTGCAAGCAGACGAGTTTCAACCAATTTCACAAGAAATAATACTGGTGGGTCCAGAACGGAAGAGATTGCCCTAATCTGCTCTGAGATTTTGTTTTTATTTGCACATGTTTATTTATTTATTGTTCTATTGCAGTTTAAATAAGTCCTCAAAAAGTATTTTTGTGGAATATGTTCAGCATATATGTATACATAACACGAGTATGTTAAAAAGGAACAAATAATATATTGTAAGAATAAAAGACACAGGTCCAATTTATAGTGGTTATTCTCAGGAAACAATATATAAATGTTATAAAATCATTTTAAAATGATTAAAACTTAGCAACTCATCACGTATCGTGATCAAAAGCTACTATTATAGGTAACATCGACTTCAAAATGTGCTGTTCTATAAAATAAGCGAAAAACATTGATGACATCCTTTGAATGAAAAAGATTGAAAAATTTTAGCCAATTTGTTAAAAAACATTTTGTATGAGGTTTGTGTCTAGGATCTTGATGAAAAAAAAGCCACACATAGAGGTACAAATTGATATCGTTAATGATTTTAATAATTGAAAATGTTTTCGTAATCGAATATTCTTTTATACTCGTAGTTACTTGAAGAAAAAGCAGCTTGCTCTTATTATATTATGAAATTAGTTTTCATTTAAAAGCTTTTATCTCGATATATAGAAAGAAAGACCTTAATTGAAACAGATACATGAAAATTCCATTTTAACTTTAAATATAAAAAAGTAAAATAATTAATTGCTTTATAATATAAAGGCAACATTAAAATAAATCTTGTTTTGTGAATTTAAGGTTTGAACCATACTTTCCGTTTTATGTCCGTTTAATTCTAAAATTATAAAGAAACTAGTACTATATAATTAGGTAGGTACATATTTTTTTAGAAAAATAAAATTCGAATAATTTTTCTCCGTTACCCATGAATAATTAAAATTGAAAACGGTGAATAAAAAATGGCCTTATTAATTAAATTAAAAATTAAATAAATAATTACTATTATGAGATTGCTTTGCGAGGTAATTTTAGAGATGGTTAAGTTAAATTGCACTCTACTCTATTAAAAATACCTATAATCTGTCATTGTTGTTTTTAAATTTCGTTTTTAACCATAATCTATTAAAAAGTTAATTATTGAATTATTGATTTTGAATTTTACCTAAAAACCACCAATATAGTGTCAAATATTTCGTCAAATAAATGGAACTGTGATCTTAAGTCTAACATCGATCAGTGGGCATGAGGTAGGCAACGGAAAACCACACAATTAAATATATTTCCCTATAGTAAGTCACCTTGGCTTGGATCAAGTTGATAACCAACATTCGCTAAGCGATTTTTCTGGCACTTGAAGAAGATCTAAATTTTGAGTTACAGAGCGGAAATCACAATTTCTTACTTCGGCTGCTTGTAGAACATCAACACACTGTGGATTTAAGTACTGGTTCTAAATTTACGTAGCTCCGACTAATTGACAGAACTTAAAGGTAAAACAAGAAGAAAAACAGCATTGCAAGTATAGCTTCATATAAAAGAAACTTAAATAAATTTAATAATGTTGCATTTTTGTATGTGTCTGGTTCAATTATGTAAAGTACATGAACAGTACAAATGTTAACCTAAACTTAGAAGCTAACTTTTTATAAGGTTTAAAATAGAACTAAAACAGTTTTTTGGTATTACTGGGAGACTAGCACTCTAGTCATCCGTTTTAAGAATGCAGTACAAAATTGTACTAAAACTGTGACCTTGGAGCGTAATCGGAAAAAATTTACATTTATGGACGTTTACACTGCAGAAATTTTTTTTCCATTGATGGCTCACAAATATCTTTGAAGACGGTCATGGTCTGAACGTTAGCTCGATCAACTGCTAACGCAATGCGCCCCGGTTCGACTCCGGGTATTGTCTAAAAATTTCTTGACCGTCTTCTGTGCTTCGGAGGGCACGTTAAGCAGGCGGTCACCCTGTGCTAATGATTTGCCATTGTAACAATAAACAATACTTTCCTTACCTATGGGTTCGGAAAGTAAAAAAACAGGGTGCAGGCACATTGAAAGGTAAGCCTAGCAAGCTACATGATGTGTAAAAACCAAATTGCTTACAAAACCTAAATATTAGTAAAAATACACAAATCGATTTAGAGAGGTGTATAAATTAAAATTTTATGTTACACGTCCTTACTCCCAAACACTAACTTTATAATTTTAAATAGTACTTGATGGGTTCAGCTCCAGCTAAAGTTCAAACCAAAGAATATTAAAATAGGATGATGTGTTGTTTGTGTTTTAATATTATCACCCTCTTAATTACCCTTTTCAACGTTTTGATGTACTGAAAAATTATGTTCCCCGACCTGCATTTGAACGATGTTGTAGTATTATTTGTGAATATGGACTAACAAATTATGGCAAATAATTAGGTATGGCATTATACTTTCTAGCCAAATTGAAGGTACAAATCAGATATTACATAATATATAAAATTGTGTCATTCAATTTGTGTGGTTAAATTTTTGACCAGTAAAAAAACTTCAGATTTTCAGTCTTAATTGAAGTAACAACTTGAAGTTTGGCATCGAGGAGCTCAATATTTTAATATTAAAAAAGCATCTGATAGAAAGAGTAAACATAATCAAGGTTCAGTTTTTAAAATTCAGTTTCAGTAAACTAAATTCATAAATATTATATCCTGTATTATGCAGAATATTTTCAAAGTAACTGAAAAAATAGCAGGTGCTAATTTCCGGGTTTATTTCGTGCAATTTTTGTATAAAAATGTAATTATATAAAAAAAATTTATAAATGAATTTTATTTGTTCACTAATTAAAACATTTTTCGTGCTCTTGCTCTCATGAATTGTTTCCACGGCAATAAATGCATATTTGAACTGAAAAAATTTCTTGAGAAAAAAATTTAAAACATCATTTAAGTAATTAAATTAATTATTTATTTAAGATGTTTAATAATGGCGAATTATTGAGGTTAGATTGGCTATGATGAACATTTTAGTCCTTTTACTTTTTTTATCAACTAAATACCCATGTAGACAATTTTGTGTTGGTCTTGTTTGTGATAACATCTATAAGAAAATGTTTTACAATAAGCCGTGTTAAGGAAAACGTTTGTTAATCATGCATACTGTAGTTAACCAACTGGTGAAAATTATGCTTTTTAATTTTTAAATAGTGTTTTGTGCATTTTTTCGGTTATTATAAACGAACATGCGGATATGAACAATAATATGACTAACTAAAGCACGATAATATGTTTAACAAATTTCAATATACAACACTAAAGAAGCTTTCAATTATAACTTATTGTGGTGATTGAATTAAACCTAATATTGCTATTTTTCGCCAATATTTTACTGACATTGAATTTCAAAACTACGTAATACAGAAAAAACCTCATACAATATAGTAGAAAAAATCCTTTCCAAAGATAACTTAGTAAGCCTCTGAAGAGTCTCACCTGAAAGAAAATACATAATAGATTATAAAGAGAATATATCCTAAGGTGATATAAAGACTTTTAAATCGTACGGGTATTACGTTCAGTAATGCTAAGCTAACCCGGTTGAACTTAAGAAAGCTCTAACTGAAGGCTAAACAAATTAATTTCACACTTACTTTCTGTATTATTAACGTGCTACTGAAGTAGACTTACTTTCTAGTCAAGTATCTTTCTTTCTAATCTAAATCAAAACTAACCAAATTACTTTGTTAATACATTGTTTTAACTATAGTACATATTTTAGTTATTCAAAGTGTTAGTTATTATAATGTACAGTAGAACTTGGATATAACGAATTAGGAACTAACGAACAAAACTCCGACGGCTTTACATGACTTCCGAAAGCACGGAAGACGGTCAAGAAATTTTTAGACTGTACCCGGAGTCGCACCTGGGAGCCTTGCAATAGCAGTTGGTTTCGCCAATGTTCAGGCCATGACCTTCGTATTGTAACTAAAATTAAATATGGCTATTTTATTTTAAAACACAAACAAGTTAAATTGAAGTAAATATAATAATTGTTTATTGCATAAATACGGTAAATCCGATAAATAAAATAAACAATTTAACGATCTACATTTTAAAACTTCCCAATAATATTTGTACTGTTTCAATATTCTATTTAAAAAAATATAAGGTATAAAATACATATTTTCATTATCAATTACCATAATTTATTTGAATTCGTTTTCAATTTGGACAAAAAGTAATATACGATAACATAACTCATCTTTTATGGAAAAACTTTAAAACTTGAAATAATATTATAGTCGCTATACAAAAGACAATAAGCTTAACTTTTGCACACCTGTATTACTCGTACCTATACCCTTTATCAATATTGGTTCTATAAAGCGCAAAAATTCATAATAGTTATTTACGATATAAGTGTTAAAAGTGACTTTTTATTTTGTTAGTGGGGAATTTTGCGAAACGAGCGATAGCGAGTTGAGCAACCCCCACGAACAAAATAAAATCACTTTTAACATGTATATCGTACAATATTTTTTATACAACAAACTGTTAATAGGTCTTGTTTGATGAGTAAATTTTTTTGTGAATTGAAACATGACTACATCACGACATGCTGATTTTTGTGACTATCGCATTCACATATCATGTGACGAACATCAACCAATTTGATTTACAAATAAATTACTAAAACAAAACCAGAACCTGCGACAAATTAATTAATGACATTTGTGTATATCAATACAACCTAATATTATATTTTTTGTAAATTTTTTGAATTATAGCTATATAACTCGGGAACGACGCTAGATATCGAAAAACTGAGCAAAAAAATCCCCCCCTCGCTCTATTCAGCCGATTTGTCGGTAGGAAGGCATATGCAAAAATTCAGGTCGAATTGTTCTAATTCTAATGTGTATGTTACTATTTATAAATAAATTATAAACTAATTACCACTAGTGTTAAAAAGCTTTATTTTACTAGTGTTAAAAATATTTTTAACATGCTACCTTATAAAATTGAATTTCTAACCTGGGTAAATTGAACTAAAAGTGTCATTTTTAATGTCAGTTGTATAAAAAACTATTTTCCGTTACATTAATGTACTACAAACTGATCCACATTAAGTGCGCACCATTTCTAACTTTATAATCTTTGGAACTCTTTACAGATGAATAAATTAGTTAGTAAAATAATTTAATTATTATAATTATGTACAAATTCACGCTGAGAAGTGGTGCTGTTGATATTTAAATAAGCCAATAAAGTTTAGCCATGCTCAAAATTGCTGATGAAGTTGGTACATACTTTTTACCTTCTTACGTAGTTCCATCATCCTAGCAGTATTTTAGATTGTCTTTCTAATAATTATCATCCCTATTAAAGGACATTGGTTGGTTGCAACGTGGTAAGGTTTTAAATCGTTTCAAATAATTTCCTTAGAAACTCTTCAAACAAGAAATTATATTAAGACATTTTAATTAAGTTTTAATCGCCATGGTGGTAATATTTCGACTTCATATTTTAAATTTCGTTTGTTTGTTTTTGGGTGCATCAACATCCACGGCGCGTTGTTTTACACCTGAGGGCCGAATTAACAAATTTCGTGGAGTCCGTGATTAGAACACAGAATTTCCGCTCTTTAAAGCTAGCACTAGACGGGCATCGAAAACGCGGAGTTTTCACGCTCAACTATGTAGCAACTACACGGGCGTTTTTAATCAGCGGTTTGTACAGTCAGTGTGAAAATGCAATTCATTCAAATTAGTTTTGTATCAACAGAACAGATCAAACTATCCGTATTGTAACAATAAAAAAAACATATTATATAATTTATTATATGGATATAACAATAAATAATCCGAATGAAATTGAACAAAATTTAAAATCTTCACTTTTACTAAAAGACTTAATTAATCATGAACAGTAATGAACTATAGTCTATCCGTTTTAAGAATGCAGAACTAAATTGTACTAAAACTGTGACTTTCGAGCGTGATTGGTTAAAATTTCTACACGTTTACACTGCCGAAATTTTATTTGCGATTGATGACTTACGAATATTTTTTTCTAAAAGTTTTTGGCAATTTTAAAAAATGTGTACAAGATAAATTGCTATTTGATAAAAAATTACTTTAAACTCGATTTTTTCAAGTATCAAATATGTGACATTTGTTTTTTGTCGCTCATACACTTTAATTATTTGACGTTCCCCTATGTAAATCTGACTTGCCGTTCAAGGCGACCTCTACTGCAATCCAAAACCAGATGGACTATAATTGAACGTATTCATATTTCGGTTTTTAATAACCATAGTAATATCATGTTACAAAATTATTTAACACGCATAAAAAATTGATACAGATTAACATTTATTTTTAAATAAATTTCTTCATGTCGAGGATCTTTTATGCCGAGTGTACAGACACAACGCCCGTGTAGTTTCCACAATATAAACCAATGTGTTCCATTGCCAGCGTCTGACCCGCAGCGGAGAAAACGTCGGAGTTGGGCGTTTTCAACGGAGCGTGTCGCCCGCTGCCGCCGGTAATTCACGATGTTTTAAATGCCCGTCTAGGCACTTCTGTGAACTTTTAAAATTTAAAACAATTTTGTTGATAATCTCTTCAAAACGATTTTATATTTAAACTTGTTTTTCTTATTTTAGAAATTTTTTTAATTTTCTGCCATCAATTTTGTATATTTTCTGATTATATGCAATTGAAGTTTCGCAATAACGAAAATAGTTATGAGCATTATCATTATTTTACTACAATATTAGGATTTCTATTTCTTCATGGATCTATAACGTTTAAAAAATATTTTACGATTTTCAAGTCCTATCCTGTCACAAATTAATGGTAAATTAAATACAATTTCAAGGAATTAGAATCAATTTACCAGTAAAATTAAAATATTTTAGCGTTCAGTTAAGTTTTAAAGAGTTCCCCATCGCAGTATTTTCTGGCATAATGAGATTTCATATTTAAATTAAATGTTTTGGTATATGTGAATGATGTATTGATTGGAACCCCGAAGTTGTTGGCAGTCACATTTTCTATATAATTAACAAAATTGTAATATACTCGTACGTTTAACATTTCTTATTATTACATTATAATTATTATTAAAAATAGTAAGGTAAGGTTTTTCTTAATGTTAACTTTGTTTTCGTTCATATTTTCAATAAAATCATATTAAAAATGTTTGTGTGTTGTAACATTTTTATTTATGTTAGCAATTTTGATAATAGTTTTATATTGAATTTTGTTCTTCGCCTCGCTTATACTATAAAACCTTTTTTAGACGGGAATATAATTACAAACTATTTATAATAATATTAACAATAAAAAATAAATGCTTAACAATTTACACTTTATTCGTGCATTATGGTAAGTTTCATCAGCTTTAAAAATTTCTAGTCAGCCTTTCCTTTAGCAAAGACGGTAGTCGAATTTGAAGACTTCAACATAATCATGCGGAAACTCACTTTATACTTCATTTCCATCCAGTTTACTTATTCAATGTACGATCATTTTTCTACTCAATCTACTTTCTGAAATAATGATATAAAAAATGTCAAAATTTAAAAAATGTAATCAGGTATATTTTCATCCTATTTAAAAACCCACTACATTCTTTCTAAATTAAATTAGGTATGTACTTTAATACTCTTTTGTAGAATAAAAAGAATAGAAACTTACGTAGAAAGGGATATTTTAGTACAGACAATACCCTTACCTACAATCATACTCCATTTCGTTATTTGCCCAATTTGGCTGTATCTTGTCATTATATTAGTGTACTTTTGGAAAACATGTTAATTGAAGTTATTAGATTCTTAGTAAATACGTAAGTTCGCTAAACATTTTCCAAATAAATACACAAAACTTGCCAAGAATTACTCTCACTTATACAATAGTACGAGTATTATGGAGTGAGGACCTTTATTACAAATATAAATTTTTTTTTAATACACAAAATCTATAAAATGAAAGCTAATACCTATGAGATTTGGTGACCGTTGAAATAGAGCCACCATAAAAAATATATCATTAAAAAAAGGAAAAATTTAGGAAAAAGAAACAAAATTAATGTTAATTATTTTTTAAATTATTGAATTTAACTAAACCTACAATTTAGCTAATGTATTTTGCATATTAGTTATAAAATAAAATTTTAAACAAATTGGTTGTCGTTAAAATAGAGCCACTGCAGTTTTCAAGCTTAGCAACTATTTTTTTAAGAATAAAATCGAGAATTGCATTATTCGGTCAATGTTTAGTTGCCTGACATTCTTTGTAATGGCTTGATATCTTCGAGACATAGACTCCACAACCTCCATCCATCCAAGATGGATTTCTATTCTTTGTGCACAATTTTCCCTAATTCCTTCTAAGTTTTTAATTTATATTTTCGAACTTCTATTTTTAGTTCACCCCAAAGGTTCTCGATTGAATTTATATCAGGGCATGGTAAAACAGATAACTTTTGATCTTCAAAGAATCTCTTTGCTATTTTAGAAGTATGTTTGGGATCGTTATCCTGTTAGTAATACCACATCATATTTTATTGCATATTTCCTTCTGCAAAAGGCAGCGTAGCATTCTCTAAAATATTGACATATTCCTGTTGGTCCATGATTTCTTTAATCTAATAAATAGGACCTACACCATACCATGAAAATGCTCCGTATAACTTGATATTTCCACCCCCGTGCTTTACTGTTTTTTTTGTATATTTATGGTGGAATTGCTGATTAGGGGCCTTCATACGTACGTTCTGTCAACGGAACTAAACAAATTAATCTTAGTTTCGTTAAACTACAGAATATTTATTCATTTTTTTGAAGTATTATACGCAAAAATAGTTTAAAAATTTATCTCACTTTATACCAATTATAAAACGATTAATAAAAAAACACCTATATTATATGACACAAAAGTGAGCATACACTACACTTTTTATGTAGAAATATACACAATTTTATGTACCTTAATATTTTTTAGGGTATCCATTGGATTGCAAAATCGCTTGCAATCATTTTAGTGTAGAATGCACTCGTTTTTTTTCGTTAATTCAGGCGAAATTTTCTGCCATTTTTCTAAAAATTTTGATTTCAATTCTCTTTTAATACTGCAATGACTATTTCTCACTTTTTGGGCTAATATAAACCACAAATGTTCTATAGGGTTAATTTCCGGTGATTGGGGAAGGGCTTTCAATTGCTTGGGTGCATGATGGTACAAAAGCCATTCCTGAGTTAAATACGACGAATTCTTAGGGTAGTTGTTTTGCTGGAAATAATAAATGGCTGTCATGTTTAATTTTTCAATAGATGGTTGTAAATTATGCAAAATTGATAAATACTTATACTTGTCTATAATACCATCCAATACCATCGATAAATTCGAGATTCCGAAACCAATTCGACCCCATATACGACCAAACTAAAACTGAAGTGACATCGTGTTTCACACTGTTCTACACATGTTTTCTTCATTTCTTTCAAAATTCTTTTTCGACACACAATTTGCTTACTTTCATCATTAAAATTTACAGTGTCCCAAAATTCTATACTTTTATTTAAGTAAGTTTTAGCAAATTGTACACGTTTTAGTCGATTTATTTAGAAAGGAACGGTTTCTTCCTGGCTATACGACCATTACACCTTCTTGAACGACGGGTTTTTCGAATAGTTTCTGTTGAAATTGATTCATTAATCATAAAAGATACTTTCGTCGTCAATTTTGGTACACTTTTTTTAGGTTCTCGTTTCATTTTCTTTATAATAAAATTTTCATCCGCAGCTGCTAAGTTTGTTTTTTGGCTACGAGGTTTATTTTACAAGGTTCCGGAATTTTTATAATTATTTATCATTTTTTGTACAGTAACATGGGATTAGCCAACTAATTGCCCAACTTGGAGTGAAAATTTTCCTTCGAAAATTAATTTTAGTATAAATTTACTTGTATAATATAAGTCCGTACCACTTCTTTTTGAATTCATTTTGTTAAAATTCGATCAAATTTACTGCTACCGTCTGCAATATCATTTAACTAATGCAACTAAGTAATTCAATTATTATTGCATTGTCGCTTCATAACATTAGAAAATCTGCAAGTGTATACTCACTTTTGTGTCATAAAATGTAACCGTGTTATCATATTTCACCCTATAATTAGTAATGTAATAGAAAATAAGAGATCATTTTTTAAATTATAATACATCATAGTCAACAGAATATAAATTATGAAAAAATTGAATAAAAAATTCATATATTACCTTGAAAAATAATGCAATTACTATTACGTGATTTCAGGGTGTATGCTCACTTTTGTGAGCCACTGTAGATCTAATGGTACTGCAATGCAATCAAATTTTCCTGGAAATTATTTTAGTAGGTAGAGTACTTAATTTGTATATAAGTTGTTTAGAATTATGTGGCACGATATTGAGCGAAGGGAAGCAGAAGCGGTCTATATTTGAGAAGTCGTTTGAAAAAATTGAAGCGAAAGAAAAGTTAAATTAAGTGGAATATTGATGAAATTGTGATTTGTTACTATACTATTACTTTGATCTATTTTATTAGTTTAATAACTAAAATGTTTTATTGCCAATTTATGAATAAATAAACTAGAGGATGTATAAACAACCCTCTAATTGTAATGAAAGAAATTTAAAAAATGTATTTATACAAGTCAGTAGCACTTTAGGTGGGTAGTTGGTATACTTAATATTAGCTAAATTATACGTATGTAGTAGGTATGATATAAAAGTTTGACCGTAAAGGTAGAATCTCCAATTTAAAAAATATGTTGTAATAAAAACGCTATTAAAAATGAGGATCAGAATTTTACAAGGTCCGCATATCTATAACTTGACCGTTGAAATAGCATATTAAACCCCTAGTCCCATCACATAAAGATCCTATATTTTACGATCAAGTTTTCATTCATACGCATTTTATATTTCGTATAGGGTATAGGGTAATATCGTAAATATCTATAAAAGTACGTTAAAAGCTATAGAACAATGAGGCGATTGGTGATCTACAAACGAACTGATAAAACCAAATCAAATATAATAGTACCTATATTTTACAATATGACAGGCGGTGTTCTGGAAACAATGAAGTCACCTTCACATTGCGTAACTTTTAATAATACTACAATAGGTGCTACTGACTGTATCGTGTCAAAACAGATTCTATTCATTGTAAATTCGTCGTAAAACAACATAACAAAAACTTATTATTTCATTGTTTATCAGTGACATTAAATGAAAGTTTCATATCCATTTTCAAAAAGAACTACGGGTATTGAGATATAGTAATTTCCAAAAAGATAACTTATTTAAAAAATATACAAAATCATAAATACTTTACAAGATACAGGTTTAGTAATATATTTTCATACAAACACGATAGCCGTCTACAACTTCCCGAAAACATATATTTGGCACGCTTTAACACACTAACATTCGTAACGGCTGTATTTATGACAAAAAAAAATTTAAAATGTAATATCTAAAACCATTTTTTTCTTTAAATGTGATTATCCAAGACACGTGATTTATTAAGTCCATTTGAAATAATATATAACTATATGCGTGTATAGTTACATAAATATTGGATAAATTAGTAGATAACAATATTTTTCTTATAAAGTAAAAAATGTTACTTTATACAGAAAAATAAAGTAACTAAAAGAACTTTACACAAAAATAAGATCAACGTGAAAGAAAATAAAGATTTAAAATAAATATTATTAGGACGTCTTGAAATTTTATTTTCAATATTATTTTGTTATTAACTAAATATACAACTGGGTACTAAGTACGTGCTGAAATAATTTTAACATCTCCAATAAAAAAAATCAATTTTACTTTGTTTTTTAATAATAAATTATGAATCCGACATTATAATTGTAATAAATTATTATAAGTAAACATATTGTAATGGCGATTTGCTATTATATAATAAAATTTCTATATTAACAATCCCTATTAACTACACGGGTGGCCAGTCGTTCACCAGCACATAGGAAAATAACGAAATAACAGCTTTTTTACGATTCCTGCTTCCCATTGTAACGGATAAAAATGAAAATGGTATCAACACTTAATATTTACATATTTAATTATTGTTGAGGGAAGAGCATTTGAGATACAAAAAATCCTTAATTTTTAAGAGCTCTACCAATCAGAAGCTCGCATTCGAGTTAAGGCGGATCTACTTCACCATTCTGTGGACGATTTTGGAATTAGCCCCAGCAAAAGAGAGTAAATGCCGACATGTAATTTTGGAAGGCCTCTGGTCCGCGAACCCAGAAATCCGTACGAAACTACAGGTGGCAAGCACAGAAGAGATCCATTATCATCAGATTGTCACAGAACGCACCTAGTTAACAACTTCTTTTTCAGTTTTAATCTTTAAATTTCAGGACAGGTCAACCGCAGATGCCAATTTTTCTGGCGTTGCTAGACAGGTCCCTTTTTATCGCGACTCCACATTCCATGTTTAACAATGAGCATTGTTGTACTACTCGTACGAGCCGAAGTGATTGTAAATTCGAATACAATGTTATCGCACTGATAACATTGCGATTACAATTTGCAATCGCCAAGTGTGGCATGCGACTGTGTTTGTGGTTAAACTTGCATCACACCTACATTCCTTTAGTCAGGTCAACCGATAGAAGCTAACACAGACGAGAAAAACCTCAACTTTCCAGGTGTTCAGTATCAATTAGATCGAATCCACGGTTAGGGGTAGAAAATTTGTTTTTCACGACGCGACGGTCTGCTATAAGATTGAAAGATGAGGGAGACCGCTTTTTAGGGGTTGCTATTGCTATGATATACGAAAACTATAGTTAACTTATTGATAGAACAGTGTTAAAATTCAATATAGGGCGCATAAGAGAAAAAAGTTGACTATTGTTTCCCCGCCATCTTAAATGCTATGGCAAATGCGATAGCATTGCCATAATATAGTAAATTAAGATTAAAAGAAAGTTTTTTGTTTTTGATCACTTCATAATATCTTCAAAATGATGGGTGAAATTTCTTTCCAGATTATTGGCGAATATAAAAATATGCGCAATTTTGCTCTAGTTTAATGGATTTCGTATCTTTTATGATAACTAACCGAATTCCCATATCACAAAACGGGAACCATATAGTAAATTTTATAATTAGTCGCCATATTTCCCTTTTAGGTTGGTAAAAAATGATTCGCTAAGTTATTTTATTATTTAAGAAAAATATGTTTTCAAAGTTAATAAGCAAACAACCCAAATAAAATAAAATTTGTTTTAGAATATACGTTTCAAATAATATTATATTATGTAATTTAAAATTGAAAATCTCAGCAACCATGTCAAAAGAGTATACGTAATATTATGTTCTAAAATAAATTGAAACTTATTAAGTTCTTTTTAGCTTGTTAACTTTTAAAATATTTACTTTTGTTAACTTTAAGCTAATAATTAATATTCACAAAACTAAGTTACCTATGAAATGTTATAAGATAATTAACATGCAAACTTTAACGAAGCTATTTTAGAGACATTGCAGATACTATGGTAAAATTCAAAATTAATCTATTATTTCGCATAAAGTTCACTGAAGAATTACATATAAGGAGAACCGCTAAACGCAAATTAGATTAAAACTCAACTTAGAACTTAGAACTCAACTCAAATTAGAGCTCAACTCAGAATCGGACCAACCACGGGGTGTTTAACGACTTTCATTATAAATAGGGCAAGATGTCTTCGTCGTAGTGTGATTTCAGATCAAAGTGCCAGACCATCATTCACATAGTACACGATTGTGGTCTGAGCGCCACCTATCATGGAAACCCCATTGACTTTTATCGGACAACCCTTGCATCGATTGATTATATTGCAGTCTGATTATTCAACTCACATAAAATTTAATGGCATTTTGACCAATGGGAGGGCTCTATTTAAGTTTGTATATGTTACGGTCAACGATGTGAAGCGGGAATTGACGTCAATGGCCGGACAATGACTATTTTTGCTGGCCATTAACTTCATTGTCCGGATTTTGACGTCAATGCCCGATCACCGTGGGCAATGATGTAAATATTTTCAACTGATTGTAATATTTACGTCCGTGGCCGGTCAATGACGTTATTGGCCAAAAGTGAATGGACAATGATGATATCATAATTTAATGGGTAGAAAGAAAAACCAAATATGATTTACAAATCATCCTTAAGTGAAGAATGTTTAATAATTTATTAATTTCTTTACTAGTTAATGAATATTTTGGTGTTTGAATAAAGAGATGCCTCAAGATTAGTAAAAATTAATGATTATTTAAACTTTTTAAAATAGTATTAATATTATAAATTTATTTAACCTGCGAAATATTAAATTAATATTAAATTAAAATTTAAAAATTAATAAGTAAATTAAGCAATAAAATTCAAATTATTCTCATGCGTTTGCAGCAATGGGTTACTGCTATCATCAGATGTTTTATTAATTAGTGTGAATTTAAATTAAAAATTTAATATCAAATTAAAACATCGGGTGATAGCAAATAACCCATTGCTGAAAGTGGATGAGAATAATTTGATTTTTATTGTTTAATTAACCTGTTAGTTTTAATTTTTGTATAATTTTGAAATCAAGTAACATAAAACATGATTTAAGCAGTAATAGCACTGCTCAATGCTTGTTATCATATATAATATATTAAGTGCATTTTTGATTATCGGTAACAATTTGACTACGTTGCTATGAAAACTTTGTTGTCAAGTAAATGTCCGAATGCGAAGCATGAGGATATTTACTACTGACAACAAAGTTTGAATATAGCAATGTAGTCAAATTGGACGATAATCAATAATGCACGTAATAAATTCGGTAAGACTATTGCACACATTAGAATTTGGAGGTTAAATATAATTGAAGTAGTGTTTCTATGGTTATTGTGTAGCAGATTTGACAATTTAAAGCATTACTTTGTATGTCACTGCTGTGGCGAAATGGTGATAGTACATGAGTACATGATTAGCAATGAGAATATCCGAGGTTCGAATCTTGGCGACGGCGAATTTTTATTTCATATAAAAAATGTATCACATGATATAAAGTAAACGTACACAATTATCAAAAAGAAGCATATGTGCAATTATCAAAGCAACTTGAACAATTATCGCGTAATTCTAACTCCATTGGTTAGAATTGATCGGATCCCTAAATATCATTGGTTGATGTTAGTCATGTGACACATGTGTGCAATAGTCTTTATAATCTATTTCTCTTATGTAATAACTTCAAATGCGGACTTTGTAAATAGAATTTTGGTGGTTTCAGATTGCTACGGTATATTTGAGAGATTGCTCAGTACGCTCCGAGCTCTTTACCCCTACAAAATTTCACGATTCTAGGTGGTCCGGAAGTAAGTAAACATTTTTTCACTTGTAAACTTTGTGTTTTATAATAATAAATCATATAGTAAGTAAGGATATATTATAATATGTTGATAGAAAACTGTACGAGTAAACAATACCAAGTCAAGACACAGGTGATGTCTTATAAAAACGAATAAGGAAATATTATTTGATTTAGTTCAACTACCCCACACCCCTCAAAAAAGGATCATCTATAAATAATATTGCTGTAAATAAGATGTTTGCAAAATATAATGATAATAAACTTTAGGGTTGTAGAATGTAAGTTTTAAAAATGGAAACAACGGCAATAATTTATTATTATAAGTTTAAAAATGCGTTCGTTTAAGAAGTTAAATAGTTATTTTTTTATGGAGTGCATTATTAATATCTTCATGATAGAAACCATTTAACTACATTATTAATGTCTACTGAAAATTCGATAAATGTGGATCCTATATAATTCATAAATTATGACCACATGGGTACTAAATATTCTTTTTATAAGCTTTCATAGATTTGTATTAAAAAAGGAAAGTTTTAAATAAAAATAACCAAATTTCAAATGCAAAATAAAAAACATATATCGAAATTATTTTTCTACTATACGGCATCACCTAAAGCAGTTAGTTGATTCAATATTTATATGTAAATTTTTGTCAGAAACCAATACACATTTGTTGGCACAATTCTGTTTGTATTACAGAGACTGGAAATAAAATTACTGCGAGCCTATAAGAAGCACATGTCTGTTCAAATTTGCTTCATTGGCAAATAGGAAAAAATCTGATGGTTTTCCCTTAATGTATTTTTGAAAATTGAATATAAAAAGTAAATTTGATTATGTTTGTATATATCAATATTTACAAATTTAGTACAGCTATCTTTTAATTTTTAGAGTATAAGTACCTAATATAGAATACAGACTTTGGTAAATAAAATAATTAATATCGCATAAATAAACCACATCTACCTAGAGAAAAAAATTCGATATATACTACGTTGACAAGTACTTTTGAATCCATTAATTTTCTCGTATAAATGCCGAAATAAAACCAGTGAAATTTTACGAAAATCATTGAGGTTCTTTGAATACACAATCAGAACTATTTACTTTAATACAAGTAATCGCTTTTTGCCCATAATGTAGGGGTAATGCAATAATTATACTTTTTTATTTTAAAAGTGTGAAACAGAATTCTTGCTTGGTATAATTTACAGCAAAACAATAATAATCCCTAAAAACCAGAAACGTAGGTATCCGCTTGCTAAGCCGAAAAGCTTATATTGTGTGTATTTTTATACATCACGAAAATACAAGTAAGCTGGTTACTTTCGGGAATATGTAATAGTATCACAACAAGCGCATCGATACCCAAGTATCCAATTCGTCAATTTAATCCCATGTTGTTCAACAGCTCTTTGCTTTCAATGGCATGAAAAGAAAACTTAAAAGCGCAACCCCAATCTTCTGTGATAAAATATCAAAAAAGATTACTTACTCAGGCTTCAAGCAATTCTTTCTTACCCGGCACTAAGATATAAAATTGACAGCACAAAACTTAATGTTCACTATTGCAAATACTATGATAAATCAGTCAAAAACTTATTTACTGCAAAACTATTAAATTATGTAGTTCGCAGCACCTGCATAATTAATATTACACAGGATGTCACAGTAAGGGTCGTATGACACGATACTATTTTCATACTAAATTCTATCTAATTCTGCGCAGTAACAAACTTAGACAGTTTGCGCATTGCGTTTTGTGCAGAATAGGATACAATTTAGCATGAAAATTAGTATTGTGTCATACGTTCCTAATAGAGAAAAAGGAAGGAACATGGAATCCACGTTTGTTCTTTTATAATAAAAAAAATTTATCTAATCCAGTGATCGGTGCTACTCAAGAAGCTTTATGTCATTCATTCCAAATGTTCTTTTTAATTCCCGGTACACTTCAAATATAGATACAACTAATCGTGTTCTTGAGAAGTATAAGTATAATTATATAAATATAAGTAGAAGTATGCGTGATGGTACAAGCACAAGCTGAGATATTGGAACTGGAATCTACCTGTGTTCCATTGAGCTTTGCGAGCTAGAAAATCAGCTTTGTAAAATATTAAAAATACCATTGATTCCGGTGGCTTTGAACGATGCATTACAACAATCAAATATTAAAACTAACGAATAATGTAAACTGTCCCATCTTTTCTATGAAATGCCTAAATTGAGTATAAATCAAAATAATTCATGCATTATGGAACCCATACTTACGTTGCATATTGCACTTCATATAATTTTCATAAATCAAATTTATGCATTCTAACATGTTTGATGTATGTATAAGTGCAATACACTTATCAAAATTTCATAAACTGCTTGCCCACCTTTCCTGCAGCACCAATTTCAATATAAAAATATTAAAAAACTATGTGATGTCTAACCCAAGTAACATTTTACCGTCATAAATGTACATATACCTTACAGAAATTTCCGTAACGGTAAAGCATTGATTTGCCCCTTTTGCAGTTACTGTATTGATGTATCATTTATGCACATATAAGGTACAGGTATTTTCGCAACGGTACGGCATTGATTTGCCCCTTTTGCAGTTACTGTATTGATGTATCATTTATGTACATATACATTACAGGTATTTTTGCAACGGTTCAGCATTGATTTGCCCCTTTTGCAGTTACTGTATTAGTACATCGTTTTTATACCGATTATGTGTTGATTTTTTATGAACGAGATATTTATTTAATAGAAAAAATAATTTTTATAAAAGATAAAATTTTTGATTTTTAAATATTTCTATTTTTTACATACTGCTAAATTGTTTCCCTGTTGTCTGCGCCAGAATCTGAAAATTGACATTATAAATGTGATAATTTTTACTTACTTTTTTTTTCCGAGGCCAGGTTTTGAACCCAAGCTGTACTGTACCTATACGTCTGAAAACCAACTGCTAAGCCAACTCGACTACCTGGGTATACGGTATAAACTATGATATTTCTTATTTGATGGTCAATTTTATTTTCAATTCATAGATTAAAAATATTACCTAATATTGAATTAAAATAAATCAAATATTTTGCTTTGGTACTTTAAAATTTATTACATTATGAATTATTTTAAATAAAAGTTGTTATTTTGCACGTGTTTTGAAGAAAAATGCTACGACGCCGGCGTCACTTTAATTCGAATCGACAGCGGTGGTGGGATTAAATTTATTTAATTTAAATTTATTAAATTTTAATTTCCTGACTTTTAATTTCCAGAATTTTTATTTCAAATTTGGAGATTTTTGATTGTTATTAATTGCCGCCGTAGTTTTTCTTAAAAATCCGTATTGAAGTAACGAAGTTAGAAACTTTTTCAATATTTATAAAATCAAAAATTTGATACATAGTTGAAATAAAGATTTATGATTACTAGAAAGACATAAAAGACCGATTCCCCAACTATAATATTATTCCTTTCTCATTATAGGAAAAAAAAATATTGGAGAATGTAAGAAATCTCGATGGCGTAATGGTAAATAGGCACGATGGTACCTTTGGCAATCCGTTGTACAGTGGTTCAACACCCAAGCCGGCAAAGTTATTTTAAAAATAAATTTCCTAATTAATTAATTTTTTAATATTTTTATTAATAAATATTATAAACACAGTTATTTATCGGTCTTAAAACTTTAAAAGGGCCTTTAGTTAATTAGCTATTAGAAAACATAAAATATTTAAAATACACGTTTTACATTAGCTAGTTAACTAAAGGGCTTTTTATATGGGTTGATAATACCGGACGTAAGAGGTTTAAAATTTCCGCCCCCAATTTAGAAATTTGACCGCCCTTCTTACCCCAATAATATCTCATATAATAATTATTGTAATGTAAAATGCTTATCATAATTTGTAACCAATCAGAAACAAGAGTTTTTCTAACGGCGAAATTTTTTTTTATACATAATCTTGATACATAAATAACTATAATGTTACATATTTTTTACATTTCAATATTAATAAAAATTATAAAAAGCGCGTCTCGAAATTTAATTTAATAAAAAGGGATTTTGGAGAATAAGACGGATTTTTATTTATAAAATTATTATATTATACGAGTATATATTTCATAATATTTTATTATGTACTTATTAAAGTAGTCATGGACAATATCAAAACCGTGAAATAAATATCACAAAGTTTAACTAATAAATCATCTTTACATATTATATACCGGAATTGTAAGCGACTAAAACTTTACTATTTAATCTACACTTTCAGGTATCAAACCGGTGATGAAAATATCGTACCGTCCATCTTATAAAATACCTGTATATGTTAGACATTGCTTTTATTGTAACAAAACGAAACGATTAAAACATTACCTAATCGGTACCGTATGTTCAACTATATTTTAGTTAATAAACTTTCAGTGCCGATCCGATAAAGCAATTGCCTTCAGAATAACGGTGCGAAAATATGTACATTGAAACTATACCTAAACAGTACAGTGTAAATATGAACTAAAATTTATGTGCCGCTTAGGTACCATTTTGGTACTTAATTTCAGGTAATAATTGTAATATAAAATGCGTATAATAATTTGTAACCAATGAGAAACAAGAGTTTTGCTAACGGTGAAATTTTTCTTCGTTCTGATTGGTTACAACTGTTTTAAAACGTAATTAAAATTCATTGATCTTTAAATTACTTATTTTTATAATAAATATTTTAATGTTACGTATGTTTCACATTTTAATATTAATAAAAATTATTATATTATATAATATATTTCATAATATGTTATTATGTACTTATTAAACCTGTCATGGACAAATATTATTATGTTGAAAAATATCAAAACGGTGAGGTAAAAATCATAAAATTTAACCAATAAAGCATCTTTACATATTATATACCGGAATTGTAGCAACTAAAACATTACTATTTAAACTGTACTTTAAGGTATCAAACCGGTGATGGAAATATCGTACATTCCATCTTATAAAATACATGTACATGTTAGATATCGCTTTTATAGTAACAAAACAAAACGATCAAAACATTACCTAAACGGTACCGTATGTTCAAATATATTTTAGCTAATAAAATTTCAATGCCGATCCGATACAACAATTGCCTTCAGAATAACGGTCCGAAAATATGTACATTGAAACTATACCTAAACAGTACAGTGTAAATATGAACTAAAATTTATGTGCCGCTTAGGTACCATTTTGGTACTTAATTTTCAGGTATGAAAATATATGTACATATTCGTTATACTTCAATGGTATACCGGTATAAAACCGACGTTGATGTTACTTGGGAAATTTTGATAAATGTTATAACCAGTGGCGTAACTAGAAGTTTTTTAAAGGGATGTATGCTATTTCAACCAAATTTAAACATCTGATACTTCTTTATTTACAACAGAAATTATGAATGCATATATATATACATACTTGTAAATATCATCAATCTATAATTATATAATAATTACAAGTTTGTGAGCTTTTTGAAAGCTACCCTTTCTACGTTACTTAACCGATCTTAAAGTTTAAAATCTCTATCTTTTCAAATCTTTGTATACATGTACATAAGAGAGTTCTGGTTAAAAAAAAGCAATTCCTTCAAATCCGCGTTGAAATGAGTTTTCAAATCATATAACCACCAAGAGGTTGGGGCGCCCCGACCCCTAGACTACCTGACATACATAGTATATACATTATTATAAGTACACAACATTACCAGAAAATCTAGGGATAATATTATTCTATTGTATGCATTTTGTATTGCAATACACGAATTACATATACCAAAGCTTCTCATATTACACATATAAGTTCAATGTTAATAGACAAACCCAAAATTTAACGAAACAGTCATTTTTGACTAATATTCTAACTGATGAACAAACAATAAAACGACATAGTATAAAGGATATTTTAGTAAAAAATATGGGTATGATTGCATTTGATAGCTTAGGTCCGAGCACAAGTAACCAATGAGGATGAATTGGCAAATCCGCAATCAAAATTCTTTTTTTTGGCTCGATTACTTTCAAGTTTCCTGTAGATTAGGGGTTGGTTATGTACACATCCTAACAACCCCGTAAGCTACGTCACTGGTTAGAACAACTAAACCTATTAAAATGGGCTAACTGTCACTTGCAGTGATGGTGCTATTATATTAGACTATAGGCCTGGTGGTTGTAGTTTACTAAAACGACGCCTCGATCAGCAAATAAGACACACACAGGAAAACATGGCATAATTTAAATTTTACAATGTAGAATTCAAAAAGGTTTGAAAAAAACATTGCTAGTTATTTCATACTTCAAAAATATAATTAAAGGTCTTATTATGTAAAGTAGTAGTTTTACGAAATCTTATAAAAGAAACAAAAATTTGTTTTATGAGCTGTCAATCGCAAAGAAAACTTCAGCAGTGTGAACACGCAAAAAGTTTAACATATCACGCACCGAGGTCATTAGTTTACTATCTTTAATATTTTATTCTTAAGAAAAACGAACTTACATATTATGTAGTAATACGTAATTTCACCAGTTCCTAGTAGATAACGCTGTTCATTTTGTCCTTGTATATAGGTTCCATATTTCCACCTTCTCCTGTACTATGTTTAATAAATGAGTATATTTTAAGAACAAACGAACCGTTAACAATTATCTAGTTAATTTGCGATTTATTGCGACTTAAATTTTTAATTTTACATTGGTGAGTTATGCGTATTACGAATATCTATTATATAGACATGTACATTATATAAGTTATATTATAATGTAGATATTCGTATTAATACGATGATTTCTTTTCATCTTTTGTGATACTGAGACAAAGTGCATTCGATTGCTGAAAAAGTTTTCAAATTCTTTTTGAGGTACTTTATGAAAATGGTTTGTGCAGTCAACAATCGTTTGGATGCCGGCATTGCTAACCTAAGAATTTCGTGCCCATAAATTATTCAAACAATTATTTGGGTCACAGAGATATACAAAAACATTCGATGATTTCATCTTCACTCTTTGATAGAGAATGCATATTTTATATAATCTTAGTAATACATAATATTACTAAACCATTGCTGTTTTTTAATCTGCTAACTTGAATGGCATAATAGTAGCACAGATAGTAGCATTGTCGAGTTTAATGAGAGCTATCTCCTTCGTCTAGTGATTGAGTAACTGTTAGTTAACACGTTCGCTGCTTGAGCGCTAGAATTGATTTATTACGTACGGGCCAAGTGGTTTTCTATATAAATTTTAAAAAATCGCCCTCAAGCTATGCTAACGCTAAGGTAGTAATGGCTGGTGTGAGCATTTTTCAAAATTCTTATTTATAGAGGAAAAATTTGCAAAAAGGGTTTCGGTCATGTAGACCGAGTCGGCGCCGCGGTCAAAATTAGACTCTCGGTCTAAAAACCGAGCCGGTGTAACCGGGAATATTTACCCCCCGGTAAATATTCCCTAGTGAATATTTACCGGGGGTAAAGATTCACTAGTGATATTTTACCAGTAAAAAATAAAAGGGGGTAAAATATCGCTAGTGAATATTTACCGGTGGGTAAAAATTAAATAAAATTTAATTAATTTTCCCTAGTGAATATTTACCAGGGGTAAATATTCACTAGTGATATTTTACCGGGGGGTTAAAATTTAATAAAAGTTCACTAATTTTACCCCCTTCATGAAGGAATTTTATTGTTAAATAAGTGTTTTATTGCTCTTTATGTCTGAATATCGATAAAATTGCACTATGTCAAACGTTTATGCAATTTCAAGCAAGTTATTTGGTAAAAAAATTATTTTGCACTTTAAGTACACCCGAGTCGCATCCCGCAGTATTGCTTTCGCTTAATTGCTGCTCAAATTCTCCTAATCTGTAATTATTTAATACCATCATCTAGGTCTGTCCAGCTTCCAGCTCTACAACTTTTATTACCAACCTATCTACTAATAAATACTATATATTATAATAAAAACAGGTATCCAGTAAGAACAAAAAATGTATCATAAACATCAGAAGAAAATGTCTAGTCCACGGGAAAGTAATGAATTGGGTAAAATTTATTGTAGCGTAGACCAAGATAATACTACTACTATCGAAGAAGATGCATCTTCTCTCGAAGTAATCGATTCCACTCCAACAAAATTAAAATTCCGCTTTTGTCCTGTAAATCAAAAATGGCAAAAGCGACTATGTGAGAAGTTTGGACTTGAGTTCCACATTAATTCCAATTTTATATCAACGAGGAATTCGTTGCTTCATCCACCACACACTGTTGTAGACGTCAAGGCAGACGGCAATTGTTTTTTAGGTGCATATCTTTATGCATTACCGGCAGTGAAAATGAGCATGAACAAGTGAGGAAGATTGTAACAGATTACATGAAAATCAAAACAAAAGAGGTTGATCGGTTTTCTGGCGCAACAAACTATATGGAAAACACGCAAATGGATACAAATGCAGTGTGGGCAACGGAAGTAGAAATATTTTTCACTGCAGCTCTCATAGGCGCCGATATATATTCCTACACTCAAATTTCAAAGAATCCTTCTGCATGGATAAGATTTCCTAGCTCAATGCAGATTTCCGATGAAGCAAATTACAAAAGCTCGGCAATATATTTAAAACACAAAAATTCTAACCACTATGAAACTGTAGATTCAGTAAAAAAAACCTCGTAGAAAAAAATGATTAAATTCTAGTAATTTTTGAATAAATCTTCCCTTATAAAATAATTTCGCCATCTTCGCACTTTGAGACCTCTTCATGTATAACTATTTAACTATCAAATTTCGTTAAAAACCCACGGAGGATATTTTAACATCTTACATAGTGAAATATTATCGAATTTGATACAAAATAGCAATAAAAATTTTTATACAACAGCTATTTAATTTCAAAGGGGTAAAAATTCACTGACGATATTTTGAATAATTTTACCCCCTGGTAAAAATTCCCTAGGGAAATTTTACCCCCTTAATATTTATCACGAGGGGTAAATATTCACTAGGGAATTTTTACCGGGGGGTAAAATTATACTAGCGAAATTTTACCGGGGGGTAAAATATAAGGGGGTAAATATTCCCGGGTACACCGGCCTGGAAGGAAGATTTATTCTCGGTCATATAGACCGCGCCGGCGGGGAGCGTGTTAAATTTAAAAATTAAAGCACATATTGGCTGGACTGATTGAAAATGGATTTAAGTAAACTACAAGTATGATGCAGTTTATTTTTGGAATTAGATACCTGAAGAGCGAGTATACCTTCCTTGTTATATGCAATTTATTTGCTACTACTTAGCTGTGATTAAAAGTTATCATCCAGCATTATTTGTTACAAGATCGCCGAAATGTTCACCAAAAGGTTCGTGAAAGCGCTCGTTTCGCTGTTTTGATCGTAGATCTGGACGAGGCTTAAGATGTACCGAAGACCAATCGTTCACCCGAACATTTAAGTCCACTCGACTTAATTTTTTACTAGTGCTTGCAGTACTAATGTATTTTTAGCAATAATTAAAGACATTACAGTGATTAATGGGGCAAATATCAAATGTTAAGTATCATAGACGCCCAAAAAGATTCTCGTTCTGCAGGTTAATACCATTTTAATTTTTATCCGTTACAATGGGAAGCAGGAATCTTATATGTAAAAACCTGATTTACTATGATATTTCCCTATGTTCGGTCGGGTGAACGACTGACCAGCCGGTATAAATATATTATGAGAGGCAAGTAAAAAGAAAAATCAATGTTGTTTGATAAGAGGCATGTAAAACTATAATGAAATACATAAATAAAAAATTGATATACTACATAATTAATATACATAATTGGTTATAATGAATTGATACGAATAGAAATTTCATCGGCGTATGTGAATAGTAATGTTATTGAATAACCTAATATACGTATAAAAAGTAAAAAAGAGAATTCCTTTGTGACAAAAATAATTTGATTCAAGCTTTCAACTCTTATTCGTAGATTCTTCAATATTTTAAAATTAAGTATTAACTTTATCGATTAGTGCAGAACTTTGGTAAAAAAGCAAGCTCCAACATGCGTATAGCAACCATATATAAAACACTATCATATTACGGAGATTGCATTTAGAAAACGTATATCATCAAATATTGTGACACAATCTTTTCTTCAATAACCATATTTTTTGCGCGAGAAACAGTAATCCTCTATATTACTCGACTGCACTGAATCAACTCCAGCTTACTAAGAAGATAGGATTTATGTACCTATCCAGTAAAATTAAATATAAATATAAATACATTTTAATCATAAAATGATGAAATAAAAAATCATAAAACATGCAATAAATTTGTTAGAAAAATATGATTAATACTTTCATAAGTTTTTGTTATCGATGTTAATTAATTTATTCAAACAAATTTATAAATTTTTTTGTTAATTTTCATACTAAAATTACAAAGTTTAAATTATTTGTAATAAATAATGTATTAATGAAAAATTTAATGAAAAATCTCATTTCAAGAAAGCAAACGTTTCGTATTATTAAAATGCAGCAAGTATTTTAAAATTTGAACTAAAGTAAAACTAGGAATTCTAGACAGACAATTCATGCATTCCTTGCCAATATTGAAAATCAATTTCTTAAGTTCAAAGCTCGAAAATATCCGTAATCAGGTCATTTATGACCTTTATGGAGGCTATTTTGCCGAAGTAAATCAAGTAGCACACGAATTTCAAAACAGAATTTTTATGTTCTATCTCAACAAAATAACATAAAAAAGCGTACAAAGAAAATGAAAAATTCTTACAATTACTTAAATTTTTTATGCACCACCATTCTACAACTATGAATTTCTGATAAAAGCAATTTACTCTTTTTTATTACAGATGAAACATTCAGTGTTTTGAACCTAATCGAAACGAAAAACAATTTCAAAAGATTTCAAGTTCATAATAGCAACAAATGATGAGAATATCATTCTATTGAATAAAGGAACAAAAGATGATGTATGAACTGCTGAACTTAGCAAACTAGCCGGAACCTCGGGACGGAGCGTATTACGAACTTGATGAATGAAATATAGTTATAATTAATTTTATCGCAAAATTAATATTTCGTCGTATAGGGTCAGTTCATTAATTAGGATTTACCTATGAGTTAAATTAATGGAATACTTTATTTGGTGTGTATAATCTATTTTAAAAAAATACTCCGATCTGTCTGTAATCTCCACTAAGCTTGTAACATGAGGATAGAAACCCTTAATCCTAATTTGTCCATTTTACATAAATTTGTCTGAAATTCATTTCACTTATCTTTAGAATAGATTAATTAATAGTAATGCTGCAGGCTGTTCTCTGTTATTTGTATCTTCTAAGGACAAACATTTTATTAACAATGATACAAGATAATGCAAGGTCTTCACCTTCATCTATTATCTTCATAAAATGAAGTTAAATAAATGTATTAATTAAAATTCATGAAGTCATTTTCCACTGTTTCAGATACATACAATTTATAATGCAACTTTGCTAACGTTTTCTATAATAAAAATAAAATAAAACTTGTGAATAACATGTAGTTCATTCTTCTTTGAATAAATTAACTATCGATCTATAAATAAGGGTGTTATCGCCGTCGGAAAAACATAGGAAAGAAAGGGAACTTTTAAATGCCCATAGCTCGCTAATGAAGTATTTTCGGACACATGTTATTACGAATTATTTTATTCTTATTGGAAATAGAATACATTAGTCAAGTTGGGTCAAGTATTTCAATACAATATCGACAAATCTAAACGATGGTACAAACAAAGTCCAAATGGAACAGTGGACAGCAAGCCTGCACTGGACTACTACTCAGCCGTTCCATTTATGATTTTCAAACGTCTTGTCTTATTTGGCGAATAGTCCAATGAAGTGCGAGTACCTACTATATGTATAAAACTTTAACACTGAAACTACGTTAATTATAAAAATTTTGGCATGTTTTTGAATGATAACGTTTAAAACAAAATTTCGGATGAAGACCAATGTTACATTTTTCGCAAACGAAATGGGCCCTTTTGGAACAAACCTTGCAAAGTTTTTCGGTTTCATTATACACTATTAAATGGTCTTCTCCATCAAACCTGATATTTTCACTTGGTGGCTGAACTGTTTTTCCTCGAGAGGAAACTGAAGTACATAGACCGGATACTCGTTCATTATTTAGAAGTACTTTTTTCATAAGGAGATATGCATTTGTTACGGCAACATCAAGTAAATATAAGAAGATCGGCCAATACCTTTTTTTTACACATCCGAGTACGATAAGAAGCAACATGCTGATCAAGAATACCAACTCCTCCCATTCCTTTATTGTAATTAAAGAATGGTTTGAGTTGAGTGACTGTAATCTTTGCTCTGTTTTCCCGAGAATATCTAGTGCAGGTACCTTCCTCAATAACATCGTAGTTAGTTATACAAGTCACTCCCTTATTGTCTTTCCATTTGACAAGCGATATCCTTTCAGAAACATCAGTGTGATAATCATAATAACTTCGAGTTTTTTCTCCATTACTTTTCTTTCTGGAAGAGGACATTTGCTTGGACAATATCTGCGGTCAGCTAGATGACACAGTAGAGCACTGGACGAAAAGTAGTTGTCAAAGAATATTTTAAATCCTTTATTAGGGGGAATATTTGTTTGCTCAATGAGTGATATTACGATGTCACCTCTAACACCAAAAAATGTTTCTTTATTTGACGCTTTTCCGGTATACCTATATATTATAGCTTCTACTGTATTTTGAGGTTGTTTCCCGTTAACTTTCCCATAACCCATCGACTGCTGTAATCGTATGTAACAGACCTAGCGCTGAGATAAAATTCGATGATTGCGAGAGGTTGATGATAGAATATTTAAAGTGACATAATTTTACAATTTTTGTAATTTCACACATGCGGTGACAGCGGCCTAGGACTGTTTAGAACGGTGACAGGTCTTCATCCTACTATCACCCCCATTAGACAGACTGCAATGATTACATTTACTGTAATATGAGTGTGTAAAGAGCTTCATTACAAAATTTTTTTCTACGAAAGTGAAAAAATATTAAAAATTAATGAAAATTCAACATTGCAATGTTTTCAGATATTAAAAATCTACTAGATATATTTATAATTCAATCCCAGTTCAATAAATACTATTTTATAAAAAATATAAATAGTGTTACAATTACTAAAAATACACTTATTTACATATTATTTATAGTGCTGAAAATGTTTTCCACATTCCAGTAAAAAAAAATTCTAAACATATTTGAAAATAACATAAATAGCAATATATGGGAAATATGTATGCTCTGATTGTTTTAATTTAATTACCTTAAGAGCTATGCAAATTTTATTAAAGTAAGCTTATTGCTATTATTCTGTCAAATATCAACTGAGTACCGCAAGAGCCTTGAGTTAGTAGACAAAACTTGTTTTGAAGTACTGATTGTCAGGACAGTTTTGAAATAGCAAAGTTTAGTTTACTGTTGGCAGCTTTTAAACCTTCCAAAACATTTAACTTTCTGTTAAATTGCGTATACAAGTGGTAGCGTATAAACGAGTTTGAAATTTAAAACAAAATAGAACGCATTTTCCAATTTACAACGATATAAACGCAAGTATGAAGTCTCCTTATACTAAAGACGCTAAACTAATTTGCCTGAACTAAATCTAAAACCATTTTATTACAATGCGGTAATAAACTTCAGAGTAATTAGCAAATGAATATTTTGTGTCGAATATTCAAGAAATGCGGAAGGGTACACAGAAGAATGTCATTAGATGAAATAGGTGTTAAATCAAGCAAAATAATTAATACGTTATACACAAATAATAATAAAATACATTATTAAACTAACTAACTTTTTATTTATACCTTATTTAAGTGTATAAAAAATTATTTCCCCAATGTTTTGATTTTATAACTTGTTGAAAATATTTAATGTAATAATAATTAATCTTTTATATTATGTCAAACTAATGTTCGATACATTTCAATAAAATTTAAAAAATATATGTTTCTACATACAGATATTTTTTAAAACAGATTCGTGAAAAATAATTACAAATAAAATTGTTTGAATATTTATATTACAATCATCTACAGAACTTAAATAAAAGCGAAACATGTATGAGTATCATCATGGCTTATGTAATACAAACAATTTGATTTTTGTAGTAATTTAAATTATTCCAAGTAAAATAACTTGCATTTTTAAAATATTCATAATTATTACTTCAAATTACTTCTCTAATTTCAAATTTTTGGGAGGAAGGAAAATATTATTGCTGCTTTTTCAGCATAATGAAACTACGTAGGTACTAACTACTTTTTAACTAACTTTTGACACGAGTACAAAATTTTATTAAAACTTTAGTTTTCTTTGACTAAATGTTACTTGATGGTCAAAAGAGGGTAAAATGGATTATCCGCTAGTTAAAATTTATTGGGGACTTTCCCTTCCATCAAAAGTTTCTGGCGAAAAGGGTGAAAATGAGAATTCGGGCGGAATAATCGACGCGTTGAAAGCAGAACAACGTAAGCACAAATGAAAAAACGTTCGGTATTCACAAAATAGCAATTTAAACAATAACACAAAAACGGTCATACGATACTGGCTTCAATTAAAATCTAAATAGATATGTCCAGGTTTTTACTTGTTTGAAATTAACACTATATAATCTAAAATTGTTTGATAAATTGAAGTCGCAGCACAAGCAAATAAACCACAAATTTTCATTATTAGGATTGAAGTTTTATTTAATAAAAAATTCTAATTTAAAAATTCTTATAATTAAATTTCGCATTGTTTGGCCATTGAATCAATTCTCAGGGGAAAAATAGAACCTTTAAGCTAGAATTACCTTTCTTTCATAGGAAAATTTTATGTATGCTATTGAAATTATATATGTATATAAATTATTAGTATTATCAAAATTGTCTGATAAATTGCTGTTGCAATAAGACAAAATAGTGTACACAGAAGACGAAGGCGACGATCCGTTTCTAATCAATTTTAGGTTATAAATGATTAAGGGATAGTCTTACAGTGTAAACTTTATAAAATTATAATTTTCATTTCATTAATAACTGTAATCATTTCGCAAAAATAATTTTTCTAAGGATATTATTTAAAAAATTATCAAAATTTGATGTTATTTGACTTTGACTTATAAGAGACGTTTCAAAAATTGAATTGAAATGTTTACCTTGCCTAACTTTTAAAAAACTTTCAATTTGAAAGTTTTGGAAATTGTAAATATTATGATTTGATAAACTTGGCCATAACCGCAGGGCCGCGCTAGGGCAATTTACCGCCCCGGTGGAGCTTTTAGTGCCACCCGCCCCCTCAATAAATTTAAAATAAGTTAAATAAGTTAAAAATCAATAATTACTTCAATAAGTTAAAAATAGTATTACATGGAGAAGCGTTATGAATTATAAAGTAACGAGACGTTGATAATAATTTATTTTTATTTTCATGCCCAGAACATTGCTTGCATATTTAAAATAATTTTTATTGAATACAGTAGGCGCTAGGTTATGCGAACAAATAGATACCAGGTTTTATTTATAAAATCAAATTGTACATATAAACGAAAATATTTTTATTCATGTTATTAAACGTTCACAGTTTATTAAAATATCAAACAAAATGTTCAGAAATTCCTTTTCTCTGCTTTTTGTATTACCAGTAAATCAGCTATATTCAAAATATTTCTTTCACTCAAACCTTATTACACACCTTATTACAGACAAAAAAAGTAAAAAGTTATAACTCCTAGAATATAGAAATTAATTAATATCACCTTAATAATTTTACCTTCGCCAAAAGTCTTTAATAATATATCACTTACCCTTCCCTCTTTATCAACATACATAGATTAACACCCCTTCAATAACAATCTTTTCCGTTCTCCAGCATTAGAATAACTAATCTTTAAAACTTAAAAAAAACCTCTTCATTTAAAATCCTAACAGCTGTGAAGATGTCACAGCATAACGAAAATATTTGCGAATTATATTTTACAATGTAATTTATTCGTGTTTTGTACATTTTTAGGTTGTACTAAAAATACAGATATAACTTAGCCTTTTTTTCTTATTTGATCTTGACGGCCGTCAATTGGTCAGACTTAAGAAAATTTAGAGCTAATACATATTTAGTAATAATTCACCAATACACTAATAGAATGGATTTAAATCCAGAGCTTGTTAATGTTTACCGGAGGGCCGAATTAATAAATTTCTTCAGGTCTCAAGTCACTCATTAGAAGATAATGTGTTAAATTTTGACTGTTCATTATAATGAATGATTCATTTAAATCGAGTGTTCAGATAATTGAGTGCCTACTGTATTCATTAAATATAATATAGGTCAAAACTGTGATCTGGCAATTCGTTAACCAAAAAAAAACTTATCTAATTTTTTCCATAAAATGCTTCCCTTGAACATCCCCCCATGTTATTTTATGAAAGTAAACTAACAAAACTATTCTAATAAACTTTTGTACCAAGTTTCATTATAGCCAGTTGAGACGTGTGGTTTAGAAGGGATACGATAATTGAACGTGGAATTAAAACCACAGCACAAATACTTCAGCGCCTTTTTCTAAGTTACCAAAAAATTTGACCTGCAATAAATTGATAAGAAAATGAAATATTCATGCCATTATGACGATTCTAGGTTACACTGCATCTTCAATCAACGCTTTAATCGCACAATAACAATCAATAATTTATAAATACATTTTAAATTAAGTGAAACAGAATTCAATCGCAATATGCACACGATTTGTTCTTATACCTACAATAAATAATAATGTTATTTTTTTCATTGAAACCTTTGTGTGCAATTATTTCTAACGGCAAATTTTGTTCTTTGTCAGAATAATTACCAAACACTTAAGCATAAATTTATATAGATTAGTCAAACAATTAACTAATATTTTGTAATGTTTTATTATTAATTTATAAACAATTGCTATTAATAATAATAATATTAAATTATAAATAAAACTAATAAACATTTAATGGTTAGGTGTAATTAAATTGCACATGCCTTAATCTTAATACTTTCTAAAAATAAATATTTATTTATCCCACCATATTGGAAAATCTAAATATTCTAAATCATCTTATAAAAGCTAACAAATTAACTTCATTACCAGCAAACTGCTTTTTAGTGCAAGGCTTTTACTAAATTATATGTCAAATTTATCAAAAAACAAATCTGATAAACGATTACTAGTATAAATTATAAGTGCTTATAATAAAACCCTTTCTTCTACACGTTATCATTAATTAGTTATTAAAAATTACTCAATTCCAATAATGGCATTATAATTTCAACAGAGGATTGCAGGGGCGGCTTGCGTGGTAAAATATTGGATAGGCCAGCAGCTTGTTAAGTTTAGGAAGGAATTTTTTTTATAAAGTCATATACAGGGTCCCCACTGATCAATACAAAGTTCGAAGATGGCAATAGTAGCCGTATTCTTAGGAAAAACTTAACTGACTGCCTCAACAAGACCCTCTGGGGAAGTCCTCCCAAATCAATTTTTCTTATTTCTATCTTAAAGCTAGGTCTATTTCGGCCCCCCCCATCCTGAATTTTTTAATGACATTTATTGTCAAACGTTTAAACTCCAATGAGCTTCCATAAAAACAGTTTGTACCCAAAAGGTTTTTAATAAAAATTCAATTCCTTAAAACAATTGTGGGAAGGACTGTAGAAATGCTCTTTTATGATTTTTTAATAAAATAAATACCAATCGCGCTAGAATCATTTGAGCTCCAATGAGCTTGAATTCGCGATTCCAAATAAGAATGCGACCCCTGGTGGCAGAATTGAGAACAACTCGACGCGGGTACTATACGGTAAACGAGGCTCATTGTTTATAAGTTTCTTTGCTTTAGTTGCATGTTAACGTGTTGCAATTATTAAATAATTAAAGCGTTTAAATAAATTTTTGAAATGTCAACCGTTGTTGACATTTCAAAAATTGACTACTCGTGTATGACGGCCATTTTGAAAATTTAACAGAGTCACCTATTGTTAATTTTAATCGCGAATACCGATAAAAAAAGTTGGAGAGTTTGAAGGAGTGTAATATTGAGTGATATTTCACCGCCCCATCGCGAATTTTTTAATGAAAATGGTGTCAAACGTTTGAGCTCCAATGAACTTCCATAAAAATCTACATGCATTACAAATAGTTATTCGCGAAAACTTGGGGGGGGGGGGGGGTTCTGTAGAAACGCCTGCCACCCTTATCGCGATTTTTTTAAGCTTGGTTTGAGCTCAAGTGAGCTTACTGAAAAATCGTTTGTACCACATGCATCGCGAAGTTATTTGCGAAAACTTTAAAGAATTCAATTTTTAGTACAAAAACCTTTGAAATTTAAACGACAGGAATAGAAACTCACTACAGCTCAAACAATTGACACAAATTTTACTACAAAAATTCGCATGAGGGGGGATTTAAGCTCTAACGATTCTCTATCGATTGACACCTTTTTTATTTAAAAATGTTATTTAATTAAAAGATTTTTAAATTTTATCGCGATTAAAAATAAGTCGCGAAAAACTCGCAGCAGTACTGTGAGTATATGAAATGATACTAGTTTTCTTTTTTAATGTTAAAAAATAAAATCTATTTTAATTGTTATCAGCAATACTAAAGCGCTAGTTGCTCGGAGCGATGATAATTTATTATTTCGAAATCTTTGAAATGCTCTGACTTTTTTACCTTTGGGGTACAAACGATGGAAATTGAAGCTCAAACGATTCTCGATCGATTGGAATTTTATTGTATCAAAAAAATTACATCTTAAAAAAGGCATTTTTAGCTCCCCCCATAAATTGTTCTGAAGAATTGAATTTTTATTAAAAGCTTTTAGGGTACAAACGATTTTATGGAAGCTCATTGGAGCTTAAACGAAGCTTAAACGTTTGACAATAATTTCATTAAAAAATTAGCTATGGTGGGGAAGGCCAGCGAAATGTACCTAGATTTTTGAATCATTAAATGCTTTTTAGAGATCGCTAAATTACAAGCTTTTAGTAAAATCGACAAAATTTCAATGCAAATTACTTTAGAATCTATAATTATGGTGCGTCACCACCGTCGCCAAAAGTACGATTTGCAGTGCAAAATGTAGAAAACTTTGCAATTTTTTGTATTATAATATAAGTACATAACACATCATATTATTTTTGTCCGCATTTTTTGGGTAGGCCAGGCCTAACCTGCCTGTTTGCTAAAACCGCCACTGAAGGATTGTAGATTGCACCGATGCGATGGTTGAAGGGTCTCATAATCTAGCATGTAGAATTTCATCGGGTTTGGTTAGGGGTCATATCGACGCTCCCAACGAAAACTATAGTAACTCAAAAAATTGATAATTTGAGTTATTATAGTAAAAAAATCTGTTATAAAGCTAAGATTTTCCTAGAAAAATATCGTAACTTTTTAGGAACTCGAAACAACCAATTCTTTCCTTACAAGTTGTGCAACTCCACGGTGTATAACGACAGTTTAAATGTTTAATTGCGTTTTTATTAAAACTGTAATTACTGAGTTACTATAGTCTTCGTTGGGGGCGTCGATATGTAGACTGCACCAAAGGTCACTCAGTATTTAATCTTATTTTTTGGGTAGTGACCGAGTGAAAATCTCTAATTTCATCTCAGAACTTCATCGTTCGCTTTATGTGTGATACGTTATAGGGAAATTATAATTTCAATTAAATTACCCCAAACTACGTGTTGCGCTAAATCGGCCGCTCAGAGGTCTATCAGCGGGGTCGAGCTTAGGTAAGTGTTAGGAAACGATTTTTTTTTTGCAAGTTGAACGTTTAACGTTAGAAGCGCCAGAAATGTCATGGATCTGGATGGCTCAACAGGTGTATCAGGTGCACCATCGGCGCAATCTGCATGTTACCCTTAATGACCATCGGCGCAATCTACATGTTGCCCATGATGGTCACTATTCCAAAAAAAAGGATTCATTTAATACGATTTAAAATGGCTACATAATACATATGTACCTATACAGAAATATTTACCTAGAAGCGGTATCGTAATCAATTAAAAATTTTAAAATAAAACTAAGAAAGTTCTATTTGTATCACAATTATTATAATCCTAAATGCCTTTCAATTTTAAGTTTGAGTAAATTAGTCAATGAAAATCAACGTTTTTATTTCAACCCCGCCCTTTTTAAAGTTTAAAGGTCTTTAAGAGATAAAGGAATGACCAGAATCGAAAAATAAGCAGCCTTTGTATTACCAACGAGTCATAAATTTTTGTCGCCGAGATATCGCAGTGACAAAAATGCGTTCGCGTTTAAATTTTCAATAAATTGTTACCTAGAGGTAGAGTTGAATTTTGATTTCATTGGAAGTGACGTAGCAAGAACAGAATAAATGTTAATAATATCGAATTTGTATTTAAGTAAGGCTTTTAGGGCCGTTTGTACTCTAACAGAGAGGTTCAACCTCGAGTAAGGGTTAAAACCCAGGGATTTTTGCTGTATTAGCCAATCAAATGGCAGAAATCCCTGGGTTAACCTTTACTAGAAGTTGAACCTCTGTTATACAACCGGCCCTTATATGCACTGATTACGATAATCCGTTACTTTAATTTTTGTATTCTATAATTAAGCCCTTATTCTATGCAGAGCTGCCTGTATTAAATAACCATACCAATCACTTGGTGATTGATATTATAAAATTCAGCTTAAAAGAAACATCAGTGTCAATCTTGTTCCGCAAAACCGAATTACAAATCAGTAACTTTATTCGTTGGCTAAACTAAGCTTAGCAATGGATCATTAGCTTAATGTAGAATTTAAAGCGCGGCTAAAACAATTTGGGCACGATTGAGAATTGAGCCCATCACCTCTTCTTGGCTTGAAGTATAATATTCTATCTAATATTACACCAAACCTGTGCAATGTAGTTACATGGGCGTCACTATTTCTAGCGTTCATAATATAATTTCAACAGTTTCTAACAATGGACCCGTCAAAAAAGAAAACATGCTACTAATTAAATAAGCAAAAACTCAACCGAAATGTTAGAATAAAACATATGTGTCAAAACTTATAAGACCCCTCTTTTTGGGTTAGGGGTTAAAAATAAATTAAACTGTTGAAATGGTAAAGTTGAAATGTATATCGTACAACAGTTTAATGAAAAAAATCACAATAAATATTTTCGCTATAAATATAACATTTAAGTTATTTTCGTTCATTTTTTTTGACATGTTCCTCAATGTCTATTGCATTACATTTTAGAATGAATTGTTAAAAATATAATAATAAATATTAAAATTTTAAAAGTTGTAAAATTGATACTGTTTGAGAACAATGATAATTTAATACTACTTTGTTTTTCACCGTGGCGTGGCAAGAAAGTATGCAAAAAACTTGGTAAAAGTATATTGTTACTATTGGATCGATCTTACTTTTATAACAAAGCCCGTTAAACTTTGCTACTCTTTTATTCACAATTTTTTTTCAAATGCCTGCTATTTGCTACCTTTCCTTAGAATTGGAATTGTGTATATTTTCAAGTGACGATGTGAGCAATAGGCCGTGACTCGAAGTTGACACGAGCTTTGCAAAGGCAATGTTAACGTCAAATGTAGGGACTAGGGATTTTGGAGCTTGAATATCTAACGAGCTAAGTGTCACACGCACGCTTTTGCATTATGCGAAAACAGTTATAGGCAATTTATGACAGCCATGCGGATAACCACCGAAATAAGAAACTATAACTAAACTCAAATATTTATAATATAATTTAAATAAGGGAAATTATCGCACGGTTTTGGTGTTCACGTGATTGTTGAATATTATTATTATTCTAGATATATTTTTATAAGACTCGATTTTCTTTATAGAAATAAATATTATATACACGTAAATGTTAATTGTAAAACATAAATTTGAGAAAACATTTTCACGATAAATTCCTGGCATTTTAACCTACACCATATTAAAACAATTAATGATAGTGTTCGTAATTTAAGTGCCTATTATTTCTAATAATGTACATTTAGCATAATTAATTTTGCATAAAATTATACTTCAAATTAAAGATACTTTAATAATATAAAAAAATTTAATCCCATTTATTATCAGATTAACAACGATTTTAACTTTTATAAGAATAAAACGAAAATATGCAACAGGTAGTATATTAACTTCATTAGCTAAGCTCATATACATAATTTTAAATATAATTTTGACTTGACATTTTGCGGTAAGTTTAATAAAATGTAATTAAATAAAAACAAATTCAATTTCGTTAAAAGCAAATGATAACATTTTGCAACAGAAATAAAATTTATCGAGCTTACGTACTATAATAGTCATAGTCATTTTACAATTAAATATAGGCGTAACAAAAACTATTTATTTGTTTATTGCTGAATAAATACATATTTAAATGAACATGGTTTATTTCGTTTACAAGGCATTTATAACTTGTCTAAATAGAACAGTCAAACAGTTATTGTTGTATGCTTGGTTTTCCCAGTATGAATTTGAATATCCTTATCATTCACACATTTATGCCCAATAACCAGAGCACGAGATTAAATATATGCGGGTGAATAGTTTATTAATAGGTAAACATTTAAAATCTAACCATCAATGCAATATTTAATTCTATTTCACAACAACTAAATGGAAGTTAAATAATTATATCTTGCCTTTTGGCGTCGACTACTTGGCGTTCGGCCGCTTCGAATGCAAGTCTTTTAATTCAGTTACGGGCATCATAAAAACATTTTAATTTTCCACTCGGACGAGATTCATAAATCGACCTTATAGAACAGAGGGGTGCCTAAAATTTTTCGTATTGAGATATATTTTTCATGTAGGATTCTGTTGCTACCATTTGGTAAGTTGTGTCGCCCAACACAATAAAATGTACGAAAATGTAATTGGGTCTAGTATAATATCAAAATAATATAGTACAACATTGTAGAATAGAACAGAATGTTTTGAGTTCTGAAACATGATTAATAAAACTCAAGCTCCACGTGCTTCTAAATTATTTCTAAAAAGTTAAATTAAATCAAAATTTTCAAAGCGAGTTGCGAGTTGAAGGATTTAATAATTAACTATACGAGTATAGTTTTGGCGTTGTATTACCATCAAAGTTAATATATTCTATTTATGATTATGCAATTACTCCTAAAACAAAAAATTCTGTTTCATTAAAACCCGGGAGGCTACATTTCTAAATAAATAAAATTGCAACTTTTAAGTCGCTAATTAAAGTGTAACATTTAGACGCCTAGAAGATTATTTAATTTCAAACTTAATTTACTTTTTAATCTCTTAAATTAATTTTCGTTAATTGTATATTTCAAATTTAAATTTTATCGTCAAGTTTATAAATTCTGAGATAGGTAGATAAGTACTTAGTACATTTTTCTTATTGTCAAAAAGTTAGGTAATTTTAACTATGGCCAGAACTTCCATTTACATTTAGTATAAAATTTTGCATTTAATTACAATTTGTTTTGTTAATTAAATATTCTTACAAGAATTTGCATGACATACCGTTTACGAAAATCTAATATATGATGGAATAACAATTTCGTAACTATTTTCTATTCTCATTGGGCCCATAAATAGTTTTAACAGTACCACTAATGTTTGGTGTAAGGCTACGGTAAACAAGAAAGTTATCGTTTTATCGTCGCTATCTGCAGTGAGTCTTTCGAGGGTTACTATCACTTCCGTAAATATTTAAACGCTAGATGTTTGTTAGGAAGCGTTGTTGTTCTCACTTTGTGCAACTTGTTGAAGATAATGCTACTTCACCACGTCAACTGCAATAAATTTAAGTTTATAGACTCCATGATTGATGATATTATTCATGCCATCCACCTAATATAATATCTTTATTGTATAATTGCCGAAGTAAAATAAACAAGATGTTTAAGCCCAATGAGTAAATTGTGAGTTTATGAACTTAATTAAATTGTTATTATCGATAATACCGAAATAACGTCAACACTTTATATTATGAAGCTATAATTCCATGAACAACAATTTTTAAAGTAAGCAACTTGAAAGACTTCTTGAACTTTGTATTATGTACAGAGTGAACTACAACATCAAACTAAAAACTATATTTCAAGTATTTTTACAAATAAAATGTTATGCAACAAAATTTTTCCAAATATTTCCAGGTCGTATAGGTAAATAATTCGTACATACTTGACTGTAAAAAAATATAAATATTAGTTGGTAAACAAGTAAGTAAACAAAGGCTATGAATATGTTGGGGTGACGATATAAAGTGAGTAGTCGACTGTGGATGTTATAGAATGATAAGAAACCGAGAAAGATGGAAAATGTTAGCAGAGACCTATGCTCTGAGTTGAACAACAAAAGGTTGAAGTTTAATATAATTTAGTGTAAATATTCTCTATTACGAATAACTTCAAAACACCTTGTAGGCATTTATTTAATTAATGGAATATTATAAAAAATGTTTTATCCCTTAAGCTATTTTCGTTTAAAAAATACCGCGTTCAGAAATTACAATACGAAAATTACGAGCAGGAGTAACTTTTATTTCTACCGGTCAATGTTATTTAGCTTTTTGAATTTACCGCGAATTGGCCAGCAGTGTTTCCGTTTTCGATTTCCATATTCACAGGTGGTATTATGCTACGTCAAATAGGCCTTGTTCTGAACCTCCAGCTGTTTGACCGAATAACATACATTTTTGAGGTTATCCGATAACTCCGTTTGCCAAGGTTTTTACTGAAAGTCTGCTTGTTTTATTTATTTCAAGGAGTCTCTCATGTTATGCATTAATAATCATGAACAACAAATTGATGTTATTACTATTCAAATCCAAGTTTCAATTTTATAAAATAATCAGATCCTACTTTGTTCTCCAGCCTTTTGCCCTAAACACCTTCTCCAAACATTAGATGTTATCTACTTTATACCAATGAAAGGAAAGAGGCGTAAAATGTTGAACAATTGGAAGAAAACACATGATGGAGCTAGCGGCCTAAAGATCAGTTCCCTATACTACTTTCCTAATAAGCTTTGTAACGGGCCCTTGTACTGTAACAGCTTGTTGCTAAATTTACAAATGGAGTTGTGAACTTAAACTTGTCACTAGTCGGGAATCGAAAACACGGCGCGGTGCACGCTGAAATGATCGGTAAAATATTACCTGCAGCGTTCAGGACGTTCGGCAAACAAGTTCCCAATTTTTTTGGTGATTCTACTCGTAAAAGCCAATAAAATTATTACTGTCTTTGGGTTTCTGCCAATGTTCCTTGGTTTTTGATAACTCTTCCCGGTTCTGACAAGTGGGGTTTCTGGTCTAATTGTAAAGCGTTCGGACAGCAATTCGTCTGTTTGGTTTCGATTCTCATAACGTACCAATTTTTTTTTATAAGTATAACTTCCTAATTTCAAAAACTATGACATTTTTTATTCGAATTAATTAATAAAAATAAGAATGTATCTGTATGGCCCTAGTGTACCCGATTAAGGGTAGGTTACGAATATCAACCACTATCCACCTCATTACAGCACAAGGGCGGATCTACGGGGGGGGGGTAATGGGGGTAACTACCCCCCCCCCCCCATGAATCTTCATTGCAATACAAATTTTAAAAATATACCTTAATTTTCCCTTAATTTTATTACAAAACATGTATTTACCCCCTCCATAAACTTTGACCAGATCCGCTGTTGTTACAGCACGAAAAAGTTTAAAACGATTCATCTCAAAACTACATTTCTCAAGTCGCCGGCGCACATGTTCCAAAGAAACTGCTCTACGGATTGACTTGATTTTTTTAGACATTTAGAGTATACATTTCAGGCTACGGTTGGAACCTCAAATATCCAAAATATATTTAAAATTACCATTTTCCGGGCCATGAAAAGTAAATATTTTGATGTAAAAATCGAAGTTTTTTTTTGCAACCATCGCAATTTTGTCATTTTTTTTTAATTTGCATTTCCGAGGTTCCAACCGTAGCCACGTTCATAGAAAACAAAATGTACAAAAATTCGTTTATTTTAGATATCTACGTCGGTCAGAAACACTGCGCCCGATTGGACAGTCATTTCGAAACATGAGTTACGCGTTGATATGTTACTTGTACAATTTGCAATAAAACGTTATGCAAAAATTTCAGGTATTACGTGAAACATGAATAAATAAGAATCCTAAATTTCAGCTCAATACCTTTAACAGTTTTCTCAAATTTAATTCCTAAAAATCAGCTTGAAAACGACTGTTCACAGTAGGTAACCAACCCCCTTAAATCTCTTGAAATTGTCTTATAATTGGATGTTCTATACAAGATTTTGCTTGTTTGTGGTTCTGCGATTTTTGCACAGAATTGATAAGGGCATTATGTCCTAAACGCCATTTATATATTAATAACTCTGCTGCGTGTAATTTTGTATTTGATAAATCGTTATTTTAATATTTTGGAAGGTATAGGCACTAATTGCGCAAAATTTGCAACCGTTGGTAAATTTATTAAGCCTGATCAGAGACGGATCGATAATGTTTTGTTGCTCATGGTAATTGACCCATTACGAGTATTTTCTTTGTTGTCTTTGTAAACCAGATTTTCGTAGTTTCCTGGTGGTTTCTTGTTTTACGGTCAACATTTCGCTTTGCTTTTAGGAACGTCCTTTTAGCTCCTCCGCCTGCTGTTTGCCTTGGTAACATTGAAGCAGAAGCAGTGGCTCATTACTTTGTCTTTTTTCCTCTGTAGCTATTCTATCATTTTGAACGCTCGCCCTGAGGTTGGCCCATATTGCATTTAACTAACAACAAAAACTACTATCTGTGGCAGTAAGGATGTATAATCTAGTTACTGAAGTCTTTAATTAGTAAATTATACAAATATTGATAAAAAAAGAGAGGTTACCGAAATGAAGATGTACTAAACTAGATGTGCATTCCAGAAAAAGTATGAAATCTTCCCACTTAAATATCTTAGAAGTTCTTTCTTTGCAAGAAAATGAAAGGGATGGACCTATCGATTAAGAACTGCATTAAAAATCTAAAGGTAAGGGGTTAATCACAGAGGAAGTCTGGTTTACAAGTCTCGTGGCATTATCTGGAAGTCTTTTGGCACTATGTGGAAGTCTTTACATTAATTTGGAAATCTATTGTACATGAATTTCGCTTGTGATTAACCATTCCTGAAAAGGTTTTCATTTGTTCTGTTATTTCTTTCTTCTGGTTATTTAATAACTTCTGGTTATTTCTTTGTGTGTTTTCAATGGGAATCCCGGGTTGCCCCCTGGGGTAACACTGTGCCAATTTTGAAAATTTATTAAAAATTAACTACAACAAACAAATGATAAATGTACATCAGACGACGGTCATGGCCTGATAGTTAGCGAGATCAACTGCTAACGTAGGGGCTCCCCGGTTCGACTCCGGGTACAGTCTAAACTTTCTTGACCGTCTTGCGTGCTTTCGGAAGGCACGTAAAGCCGTCGGTCCCCCTGTGTTAATGCTTTGCCATCATAACAATAAAAAACAGGGTGTAGGCACATCGAAAGGCAAGCCTAGCAAGCTACTTGAGATGTAAAATTCAAAAATGCTCACAGAACTAATTACAAAAATTAGTAAAAAAATAGGCCCTGGACCTATATTAAGAGGGATACTTCTTAATAAAAGTGGAATAAGATAAATGCAAAGATGATCCATGTAATCTTTGTCACAGCTGTTCAGCTTTCTCGGTACGTGCATTTGAAGTAATTTATTTATGTATTATATGACGGTAACTTGAAAATATATCGAATCTTGGCGCAAAGTAACTTCACTTTATAGTAAGTATATTAAAGTCAAATATGAGATAAGACTTTCGAAGCGTCTAGACAAATATCCGTTGAAGAAATCAAATTAAAAAGTATTATCTAGTTTAAATAAAGCAAATAACCGACGTAGCATATTCTCTAAGGCCCAGTTGTTCAGTTTCGGGTTATCTTCTAATCTGGGTTTATTTTCCATAGAAATGATTGTTGCAAGAATTGTTTCCATGGAAAATAATTCAGGTGAAAAGATAACCTAGTACTGAATAACTGGCCCTTAGTGGTGAAAATGCACCGTTAGAAAAATTAGTGGAGGATATAGGAATTATTTTATTGCTTAATAATTTTATTTTAACTGCAAAATAATTATTAATTTGATTCCTTCGAGGAATGTTCGTCTAGATTCTAGAAGCTTTAAAAGTTTTATCTAATATATTAAGTAGTTATTTAATTTCAATATATTGTAACTTTTCTAAACATGGCAGTATGTTTTCAATCTAAAGTGCAGTTTACGTTATGCGATTTTGCTTGCGATTTTGCATACAAGTTGTCATAAAAAAATATTTCTGAGTTCACGATATACGATTTAGCATACGTTACGGCCCGAAGGCGAACTCGTAAGCAAAGGCATAAGCAAATATTACGATTAGCATTGTGTCTTATGACAACTTGTATGCATAATCGCAAGCAAAATCGCATAACGTAAACTGCACTATATTCTTCTATCTACCTGTTTCCCAACGTTTTTAATAGTCTATCGTAAGAAAGGAAACTGTGGCGGCCATTGCAATAAATTAATTTTCACAATTACGTGTGATTCTTGACTAGATTCTAAAAATGTGCGAGATCGTTATTTTGCCAAAATAAATTACTTATGCTCATGATTTAATCATAATTAAGGCAACATAACATTTTTCAGGATACATAAGTATGTTTTGTAGATGCATTCCTTTAGCATTACTCTATACTTTTAATATAATATATTATGCCTCTATATCTAATAGTTATAAACCTATACTTAGGTCTTACAATCTTGTCAGTTGATAAAACATTCATTCTACTTGTAATATTAAAATTTATAAATTATTATATTTAAATAATATAATGTCTCAGGTTTGATTGATTCCAGAATTAGTACTTCAATTTCAGGGGTAATATCAATCTAATATTGAAAGTACATTTTTATAATGCATTCTACTTATGTCCACTATGGTATAATATACTATTTTAAGTGTAAAAAGGTAATCTATCTTCAGCAAAAAAAATTGAATAATACAGAAAACAATCCGCAGTCCAAAATGAAGATAAGCAATAGTAAAGCACCCAGAGCAGTATTCTGAAGCTATTAGGAAATATTTTAAATAATGAATCTCTGCACCTAATTACTAAGGGATAATTAAAGCTATTGTTTATTCGTAATACTATGGAACATTGTCGGCTGTATGCTAACAAAATTTAACAATAGACTTGAAGTTCAATTCCCTAACGTTCAGTTCAATTAATCGGTGTTCAAACAAGCGTTTTTTTTGCGTTTCGCAAAACGAAACCATTTCGTTTGTAACCAATACTAATTGTAATTACGGGTTAACTATATTACTACCTCACAACAACGTTTCTGTCACATATAAATTTTAAATGCTCTATCAATGTGCCCTACATTTTGACGTTCGTTTAATTCAAAACACATTAGTGATTTATACGGTTTGGAAAATTAACGAGGTTTGTACAGTTTTATTTAATTTTGAGATTCATCAGAGTAGAAATGGAATTAACGTAGGAATTGAAATGGATTTAATATCCAAATACAAAAACAAAATATTTCTAAATTTAATGTATTTGCATGAGTTTAATCAAATAGTGGTATATCTATGTATATAAATTTCTCCTTCTCTAAATTAATTTTATCTAACGACTTGCCTAATACTAATTATTTGGTTAACTAGATGAATAATTGAATATTGCCCGTAGCAAAAGATCGCGGAAATTAATTTAGTATTTAATTTTATTTAGGGCGTCTGTTATAATCCTCACTAGAAATTAACTAATATTAAAATTTTTCTCTATTAATGGTACACAAAAATGTATGCCATTAACAAATTGTTCATTATGAACCTGTAACTGAATAAGCTAACAACTTAATGATTTTTCTTCAGCTGTTTGTGAAATAATACTTTCAACAGATATTTAAAATCAATATTGGGTAAATATGAAATCGCACATACTACATATTTTATGTATTAGTTCACTGTTGACATTTCCGATAATATTAAATTGGCTTATGCGTTAATTACAATAATTAAATAAATAGGAAGCTGGGTTACTTGTTTTAATGGTCATAGGCTAATAGCTTCGAAGTCCTGTCGCTCTCAAATTATTTCTGCCGTGGTTAGAATTACACGTTAAACCTACTATTATGATGGTTAGTTAACATAAAGTAAAGCTGACTTTTATTCGGTCTTCGTGAGTTTATCGCAAGTTGTATGTCGGTTATTATAACACATTGTGACAGATTCCAAATGTGTATTGAAGAAGCTGTGCTAATTACAGTTGTTTAAGTTGACGGCGTTTAAGTCGTTTAAGTAGACGTCGTCATGAAGGAGATCACGCATTCAAATTGTCGTTGTATTGTTCCAAAAATGTTGTAGAAATTCATTTTACATAATTATTTATAATTTGATTTAAAATAGTTTATCCGCAAATAAATAAGTTTTAATTACGCCGCTTTAGTATAAGAGTTTGCACCTAATTGAAATCATAAAACATTTTTAATTATTTTATATACGTGTAATTAATTTATACCTAGTTGACCTTTTTAATTATTAATTAAGATTAACTTTTGCAACTTAACTTTTAGTAATTTTAAAAGTACAAATACCAGCTTATAAGCATCAATAATTTATGAATTTGACAACATATTTGATGACAAATTTATATTAAAAAGTGTAACTGCAATTTTAAATTATAATAGGTAATAATTGTATATCTTCATTAAATTTCCACCCTTTGCAAATTAAGTGAGAATGAAAATTAATTAAAAAAAACCACAACTTGATTTATTTTAACAAAGCGAGTCGTAAATAATTTGCGTTTCAGTTGAAGCACTTTTTATAAGCCATATGGTCAACACGTATTCGAATATCCTTTTTGAAAAATAATATCTAGTTTATAGCGTCATCTAACTCGAACGATAAACTATGCATAGATTACCGTTGAAGTATAACATCAGCTTAATCGCACCAGAACTCGGTCAAATAAATTAGCGAGTAAAACTTAGATTTTTAAGGCTTAATTAACCAGAACTGAAACTTTTCCTTTTAAAAATTTTTCTCCTCAAATTTCTTCTTTAAAGTCTTAACGTATCACTTAAATAAATAAAACAGTCGTTTCTAATCAATAAAGTACTTATTTATAACAATAATAAAGATTACTGGTGAGGTGCTTATAGGCAGTTACTTGAATGAACAGATAATTTAGGTTAAGGGTTCTACAACCAAGAGTTCTAAATTGGTTAGGTACAGAAAGTAAAAGACTACGAACACTAGTAGAATTCAATTATTTCAAATCGAATTCGTTGCTAAAATAAAACTTATTTAATTTATTATTTTATTTTACTTTTTAATTAATTTTTGTAAATTATGTTTTCATTACTGATGAAGCTACGCCTTACCACATATGAGTACATGTATCACGCATTTGTTAACAAGTTATAGTTAAAAATTTTTTAAATATAAATTAAATTTATGTCAATTGTTGGAACGAAATTATAGTACCAATTCTTTTACATTAGCATGACAATTAACATTATATGTATAAAAAAAGTGAAGTTTCTTACTTTATTAAATTAATAATGATTTTTGTAATTTAAAACTTGATAAAACTAGACTTATTTTGGCTTCAACCGTATAGAATAGACACTTAACTGGGGGTCCATTATGGATTAAAATAAAATAGTATTTACCCAGATTTTTTGGATTGGTAAAAACCAATATAATATAGTTTATTCGTTCATTTAAATGGTTAATTATTGTGCAATAAGAACATGAAATCCTCAAAATTGCGAAAAAAATTCGATACTAAACGTTAAGGAATATGCCAAACAAGGAATAGGAGTTTCGCAAAAGTAAGAAAATGGTAAAAAATAATACAACTGGTTGTAACAATGAAAACGTATTGAGAGCTTTAAGGATCTTTGACGAAGAAAAATATTTCAAGAGGTCCGTAGTAAAGGTTGTTGAGAACCTCTGACCTAACCTAGGAGCCCTGAATGAAAGTTACATGGCCAAAGTACGTAAGTCGTACTCACTCTTGGGAATGTTTCCTTCGTGTTAATTTTTAGTTACATTTTAATCCTTAGGGGTAGGTTTTGCACGGCTATTGCTCAGAGGAACGTGGGTTAGATAAAAAAAAGATGATTTTTCAAGGAAATGGTACTTTCTGCATTGAAAAAAGAATAACTTCGGCGAATAATCAAGGGAATAGCCGCTCGGTTTGGAAAAAGTACTAGAAGATTCATTTCGACCAGGTTTTAACTGGTTTGCTAAAACCTGCCCTCGACAATTATTCGAGTATTTTTCTTGCCCTCGTGATGTTACATACAATAACTCTATGGTACGTAGTATGCTGCTACGACTTACAGGCAGTGCTAACAGTTCCCAATGGAGAAATATCGGCTTACTATTATAAACGAAAGCTGTCCTTATATAATACCCTGTTTGATATTTGCGATAAGCTCGGTTATTTACATGCGGAACGAAGAAATTGCAAATCCTGGAACAAATTAAATCGTCAGTTGCATGCTGGATTACCTTACTGAACATTTTAAGGGCAACGACGTTGTGTTTTGGACTGACAACTGCGTGGGCCAAAGCAAAAACAAATTCATTTTTATTGTATCCATCTTTATGCAGTTTCTGATTCAAATGTTAAATCTGTTACTAACAAATTCCTTGTGGTAGGCCATATAAAAAATGAAGGTTATAAACATGTATTCCATTATTGAAAAAAAGGTGTTCCAAAAGAAGCGGAACACCATACAAAGTTGTATGGTATAAACACCACACCATGCTGTCAACATGGGCTGTCTCTGGAAGCACAGCTGCAGCCAGCGTACATCAGTTACCTTAGAATATCGGAAGTAAAGAAGCGGGACCTTGTGACTTTATGTAAGGCAAAGCTCATTTCTTCCGTGTACCACGGATTCTAGGAAGCTTTAAAAACAGCAGCAAATGTTGAACAGACTCTGGAAATTAGTGATGAAGAGTTCTGAAATTATTGTAGTTATATTTAGATTTTAATCCATGAATAAAAATAACATTAAAAAACATGTAAGGTTTTATTGAGTACTGCGGTTATTATTAAATGATCCTTTTTATTAAAGATTGTTAAGAAAATACATTAAGGGCAATTCGAGTTGCAGTCTTGTAACTCAACAGAATAAGAGTGTCTACACACGATCCAATCTGGTCGGGCCGACAAGCTGTCCTACACATGAGTTGAACAAAGACACAATAGCCTCATCCTTATTCAACTCATGTGTAGGACAGCTTGTCGGCCCGACCAGATAGGATCGTGTGTAGACACTATAACGGTTTTAAGGGAAGCAAGTAAGAAAATGTGCAATTTCTCTTTGACCACTGCTCAAATTCAAATTGTATGTGTTTTTATTTAAAGAGTATAATCCCTTCCAATTTATAAAAATATTTGTTATTATTTATAAACTTTAATATTATATGTTTATTTTTCAAGAAGAACAAAATTTCAAAACGCTCCCACATATGACCTTTTTGAGTTAGACCTCTTTCTGTGCATTATTATTAAGGTTTGCGCAATTCCGGGACTTGAACTGCTAGTTTCGTTGCTTTTTTCGAAAACTAAAGTTGAACTTAAAATCTCAAAGGAATTAGAATGAATTATTAAAATGAATTTAACGTCAAACTGACATTTATTTGGAGAAGGTTCCCGGAGGTACATAAAATAATGTACTATATACCTCAGGACTTAAGTGCATTGTAAAATAATATTATCTCGTACAATAATTATGTAGTTAAATACAAAAATTTCCAATATATTATTAAATTAATTGTTAAAAATAAGCTTGAAAGTATAGTAATTCATTTCTGCATTTTGACCGAGCATCGCAATTTATAATATAATTATTTAGAGTAAGTGGGTGTTCAGTTTTTCTTTCTTTCCTGGATTAAAAAAGTAACACAAAAAGCGGATTGAAAAAATTAATCACTTAACGCGATTACAAGCTTCTGTCCATACTTCGATTCATGAAATCCTGGAAAAACTGATGAAAAGCCGGACGTTACTTGTTCGACCGCGATTGGCCCACGCATTCTGTTACTATTCTCTAATTCTTGAAAATTTTCCAGAAACATGAAAATACAGAGTACATGTTAGTGACGTTATAAGATAATAGATATGTATTTTATTTAAAGTTTATATTTTGATATGTTGATAACATCTACTATGAACCTGTTTGATCGTGACTTCAAATCTCGGCTACTCCTAAATTATTTTATGCCGTGGTTAAGATTCCACGTTAAGCTATAGATTTTATTATAAACATGCATGTCTAATTTCTAAGTAAATTTTCGGATTTGCAATTCGTTAGTATGTGTAATAAATACGTAAATACTTTATCATCTAGGCTGCTCGGTCATATTATACAACCTTTTGTTACTTAATTTTTGTGACTCCCTATCGATAAAAAAGCTATGCATTTAAACTGCACGGATGTACCGTATGTTATCTATATTTTACTAGGTCAGAATTTTCATTTAATCCCATTATGACTTGCCTATAATATTCATTCATTATTCTGTCAACGTAAACAAACCAGTACAAAACATTTTTCTAGCTCTATTATTGGTTTCATATTTGCATACACTAACTTACTTAATTCCTTCTTTTAGTTAGATTCGTTCATACCAAACATATTTATATATTATCTTTGCGGCCATAGGTATTTATTATCGTTACTAGTTTTCCCACCTGTTATTTCACAATAATATAATGTACATTCCACCTGCATTCACCTTACTTTTATGTTTCTCCTGACCCACTCATGTTTCGCAGTCTTATACAATGCAATGTTCGCTTTTCTTGACAACGCAATACCACACTGATACAAAGTCACAAAACTGAGAAAGCTAGAAAAAGTTTGAATTTAAATATTATATTCTAAAAATTTCATTAAACTTACAAAGGACGCCAAAGCTTTTTTTAATATAATTTATTTTATTATATAGTTTTCAGAGTGTTCTAGTCAAATAATAAAATTATTTTGATTAAAAATAATGCTAAGTATATAATTAATTACTGTACTACGCTGAGAACTAAATTAAAAGCACAAATTTTAATTTTATTAACTTTTCAACTTGATTATGCAATGTAACTTTCAACGAGTAATTTCCATACGTAATAGATTTAATGTAATACCAATAATAATTAAAAAGTAAAAATACACATTAATACCTATTTTATCACTCGAGTTTTAATATCCAAAGTTCAAAATGTAAATTAACTATTTTTCAGCTAATTATGATGCCACAGAAGATTATAAGGATGCTCTTAATTTAAAGTGTTGAGTGAATATTACCAGGAGGTTTCAAAATTACATTCATGTTTAGTTTATACTGGTTTATATGCATACGATTTATATAAATATTAGTTTCAAAACACCACACTAACTTAAATTAACCGCATTCTAAAATTAATTAATGAACTTAAAATTAAATATCGTAAATTAATGCGCCTACACAAAAATTGACTTTTATTTTCCAAAGTTAAAACGGGAAAATTCTCAATAATATCATGGGTTTCAGAACATACTGTATTATCATAACAAATTTATCGCTGTTTTGACTGCATATGTTACGACAAATTTATGAAATTGCCTATTTCATATAGGTAATCGATAGTGTGTGCGTTAATTTGAAATAACGGGCAGTTTTTACATAATGCAAATTTTTCTGAATGTGTAGTTGCATTTTTCATGAATAAATTCGGCAAGTCAACTTATTAATTTTTCAGTTGCCCATGAAATATTGGCATTTGTATATTAGTAGACGACACTCTTACAATTTACTTTTTCTTTCATAATTTCTGCAATTTTCCACCGATTTTCACCATTTGCAGTTGACCTCTTTACCTCCACCAGTGAACTAAATAATAAATCTTTGTAGTGTTAAAACAAGTCCTTCACTCTGTACCCCCACACTATGGGGTTTTCAATCTTCCAATTATCATAATATTATGATATAAAAAATTTTTCAAGTATAAACAGTTTATAAAAATTTACAAATTAATAATATAAACAGTTTATTTTGCGCGATCCTACATACGAGTAATATATTACGTATATTGAAAATATTCAGAACGATAGACTCTCAAATACCAATGATGAAAAATTTCTTCCCATACTTGATTCACCATAAATTTTCAAATCAATATTAGCTCATATAAAAATTAAACCACCAGTTTAATACTACCGTAGGTTGCAAGACGAAACAAAATTGTAATTTTTTTAAATTAAACAAACATAAAACCGGCAAAATAAATAAATAAAATATACTGTATTGTATTTAGTTAAAATACGTAAATTTTGTAATTGTAATTTAATTAATTTGAGCAGTACAATTATAGCTTGGCAGGTTGTATATTATTGAACAATAATAATAATTATAACATGGCGTTTATAACCACGACACTAAATTATTAATTCTAATTAATATTAAGCATTAAAACATCAGTTGTATTTTACATAATTATTGATTTATTTGGTTATCTTTTCTAATTAAACTTAAAACTTAACTTGATTGACGTCGTATGCGCTAAGCATCATTAGTTACTTAAGTATAAGTACGTACTTAATGGTCAAATTTATATTGTATAGACGCATTTTCGGGCAAAACACGTGAAAATTCAGAAACTTCACAAAACACTAAAATGAAAAGCATTGATAAAAATCAATTACTCAAGTTGAAAGGGGGTTAATTTTTCATGTAAAGTTGTAAGTGTAGTAACACTTGGTCTATGAATACGGTCGTAATAGTTTCAAAAATTAAAAAATCAAATTTGTTGATCACGAATATTATATTATGTATTATTAGGTGAATGAATAATTTATGAAAATGACTAAATTGTTCTTACCTCAAATGAAAATTAGTGCATATTATGTTAAAATATGATATTCTTATAACCAGAACAGATATTAAATATCATTTAACAACCCCGTTAAAAGTATCATACTAGAATACTACTATAATATACGCATGATTTATACGCAGGCGGTTTAAATGCAATCCTGGCAAGCTACATAATAACAGTTTATGAGCGGCTTATTTGTGTACAATTTATAACATTAGGGAGAAGTTATGCACGAAAATGAATTATAAATTACATTAGTGTGTTCCATGATTATCATTTAGGGGTAAATATAAATCCATGCTAACACTTAAGGCTAGTTTAATTCTACGCTTAACCCCATTATTTAAATACAGGTTAATTATTGACTCTTTGCTTCTGACAAGAATAAATAAAATTTTAAGACGATGACAATATAATGTCACATAAAGTTTCAATTGGAACTCCAGTATTATATTATATTACGTAAATAAGTGTATGCTTATCTTAGTGACAGATTGTTGACGATTGAGGTGAAAATACGATAATAGGTTTTGTTCCTGGTAAAACTATACAGCAAAAATGCTGTAACCAACCGCGTGCAATTCCTCAACCTGGTATAAGTATCCGTGGGGTTTATATGCAGGAAGTTTTCTTTAAATTAATTTGACATTTAACTGTCGGTGTAATGGGATCATTCCTTTGAAGGAACCGATAAATAATTCTAGCGTAATATAAAATATAGCACGTAGAAGATTGATGAGTCAATTATGAAGTCATATTATGAGCCCTTGGGATTAAATGACACCATGGGATTAAATTTACTAATAAACGCTACGTGGGACTGAAGAAGGTCATTATGAACTGCAAAAGTCGTCATAAATGGTAAATTACCGCGATAGAATTGTATAAAAGACAGTTTCGATACTACACGATATGCATTTCCCATTACTTCTACGTTAAACTTAATGCAGTTTCGATAGAACATGAGAACTCTTAGAACTCGGTATCGATAAAATACGGAATGGATACCTCTGATTTGTATCATTTCTAGATTTTGCTTAACACGTTTTGATATTGCAAGGTACAAATTAATCGTCTTGTACGAGAGTTACCTGTACTATATTGTCAATATCTAGATTGTATTGTAAATTATAGATGACAATGAATTTACAACTGGCAATAACTATCTAAAGTAAGTGTGCATAAAAATAGCAGTCTCACTTTGTTTTCTACGTAAGGGAAATATGAAATGCCCGCCTAAAAATTCTGCATATGATTGGTTTAATTTGAGGGATTAGGATTTTTTTTAAATACAGCATGGTACCAACATAAGTAACAATGCCCAGGTACTATATAAACATTAAAATATTTTGAAATTTTAGTTGAATAAGGTAGTGTAAGCGAATTGTGTTAAAAAAATGGTTGGAAAGAAAAATTTAAGTGAAAGTGATAAGCAAAAAATTTTATTGTTGCACAATGAAAATAAAAGTTTTACGTATATAAGTAAAATAATAGGATGTGACAGACGTACAGTAAGTAGGTTCATCATAAAATATAGCCATTCTGGCAGTACAGAACCTCTGCCAAGGGGAAGACCGCAGCGAAAGACTACGGCCGCTCAAGATCGCATTATACGGAAATTGGCATTACAAAATCGATTTAAATCGCAACGGCACATAAGGTCTGAAGTTACCAAACAACTTGGTATCAATATTACGAGACGCACAATTGGCAATCGGATAAAAGAATTTGGTATAGGCACGTTTACTGCAGCAAAAAAACCGTCATTAACAAAAAAATGAAGAAACGGCGGTTAGAATTTGCAAAAAAATATGCAAATTGGGATATAAATGATTGGGACAAAGTAATCTTCTCCGATGAATCAAAATTTTTAATCCATGGTTCGGACGGTAAAAGATACGTGCGACGATTTGCAGGCGAACGATTTAAGGACGAATGTACCGTTAAGACAGCGCGCAGTCGTCTTGGCATAATGGTCTGGGGCTGTTTTTGTAATCGGGGATTAGGAAATCTTCATTTCATAGAAGGTACCGTTAATGCCCTTAAGTACATTGGCATCTTAGAAAATCATTTAGAACCATCGCAATTAGTTCTAGAATATTATACAATAACTTTTATTATTTTTTTATATTATTATTATTTATTAAATGTTTATAAGCGGGCATTTCATATTTCCCTTACTTATACTGTGAAGAGGTGCATAGAACTAATTAATATTTAAGCGGCAAAACTTATAAAATTGTGAGTGGAGATTATTGATAATAACAAAACTTGATCAAAAAACAGTTTGCTACAAAAAATGGGCCGAATATAGCACTGTACTCAAGAGAAACGAGACTTCATTCTGAACTTACTTTAAAAAGGCAAATTTTATAAATTCAAACAGAATGCGTTATAGGATGTTCCGCAAAGATGATCTCCAATGCGAAACAATGGAAAAAGACTGAAAGAAGAGGATCTAAAAGGAAAACTACTGCTCGAGATAATAGAAACATTATGATGCATTTAAGAAAAGCACCATTTAAGACCTCGACACAAATTAAGCAAGAGCTAAATCTTTCTATTAGCAGTTCAACAGTTAGAAGACGTCTTATAAAAGCTCATTTGAAATGCAAGCGTTTCGAAAATTCAAATAAAGCTGTTATTACTTTTCAAAGAGCATGAAGGGCTCCTGGACTCCAGTCAGAATGATGTACGAAGACCACCTTGTACAGATTTTTCACAGTAAAACTATCAAATATGAGGGCTGTAGCCTAATAAATGATATGGGGATACTTTTCTTGGTTCGATATCGGCCCGATTTTTAGATCAAACAAAAATGGACGCAGAAGTCTATGTAAATATCCTCGAAAAAGTAATGTCACCATTTGCTGAAGAAAAAATGTCTTTGAAGTGGATGTTTATGTGAGAAGACACTTCAAGGAATGCTCAAACATTGTTTCAAGATAATAAAGTCGAGTTATGGTTTGGGCATCGCAATCACCAGACCTTAATCCAATTGAAAATTTATGGATGGATGTAAAAAATCACAGATTCACAGATCAATTTACAGATGCCGTCAATTAAGCGAGTCGATGCCGCGAAGATGCACTGTTGTAATTAAGAATAATGCTCACGCTACAAAATATGAACTAAATTTTAATTTTTTCATCAGTGATGATAATATCTTTCTAACACAGCATTTTAATGCACAGTACTATACATTGGGAAATATGTCAGTTTTTATGTTTATTTTTGTTAAAAGTTAATTTAAAATTATTTTTTTTATTATAATGACTTAAACACATAATAATAATCAATAAAATAACAGTTTATTAATTTTATTGGTACTTATAGAAGAATTTGTTTAAATCTACATAATCTTTTCAACTACTGCTATTTTTCTGTACACCGCTGTGTACCTACATACATACCTATATAGTACATAGTGACAATATAAAACTTGAAGATTTTCAGCTTTTTTTAGAAAACTCATATTTTCCCAATATTTTTATAAATAAAATATTCGATACCTACTATTATATCCTTAAAGTTGTTATAAAAATATTCGAGCCGCGTGTTTGGTAAAATTGCGAAGGAGACGGTCACTGTATGTAAAGATATTAAGTTTACAATTCAAAATATCTTTTACAATTTTTAAAAATGTAAATAATTGAGAATGCGATCTATGAATCTGTAGACGAGAATTCTCCAAGTAACCGCGGAAAAAATAATTGTTTCAGGACCGCATCCAGATGTCTTATGAAATGAAAAATGAGCAAATAATTAATAGGTTTCCAAAACCTATACTCTAGTTGGACAGCCTCGGTTACAAAATATTTTAGTTATGGATGTTGGCGTACAGAGGGACTGGATGTTTTGAGTCGTTTTTATCATCGTACAATACGGTTTGCAAATGAAATAGTTACACCTCAGTTGATGACGTTAACAATAGATGGCATGCAGGAAAATACAGAAATTCTCCCTTTTTGGGGTTACATACATACTAATCTACCATTATAATCCACAAATTTTTAAATAGAACACAAATTTTTAAAAACATGTAATTTACGTAAAAATTATTATTTTAAATTTTGATTTTAATAATTTTTGTTGTGTGTTTGTTTTGTTGTCAAAATGTACAATAATTATGAAAAACATAATAAAATTACTTGGAACCATTTTTAAGGTTGATATCGTTTTTTCTGCGACAAGCAATGATCCATTTTTTAGCTAGAATTTCGTTCTTTGAAAAAGAATAATGTTTAATGTCAGTTCCTTTTGTTTTTATTGTGTAATTTGAGCATCCAAACACAGCACATCCCGGCATATTTGTGTATTAAAAAATTACGATACCCAAACACTATTTTAATTTATTTAAAATTAATTAATTACTATAATAGAGAGATAGAGACCACATCAATTATGCTGCCTACTGTTTATAAGTTGATACTTGATATCTAACTGATAAGCTGCTCCGCTGGTGACATCGCTAACGTAAACGTAATCACGTAATTGTGTAGTCTTCTGCTGACACACCATTATTCTTACACCATGGGTCTAGCCATGTCTAGCATAATGCATTTACCTTGTGACCGCGTTTTGAATAGAACACAAATTTTTATTCTATTCGTCGAAGTATTATTGCAATTTACACAGTAATTTTTGAGTAAGTTTTGTTTGATAAAATGTCGGGAAATGTATGTTCCTATGCTAAGTGTAACAATTCCTCAAGAAAAAGTGATGTCATAAGAAAATTTGTATTTCCCGTTAATGACCCGGAGAGATGTGAAAAATGGATCCAAAATTCAGGAAATTTTGCCATCCTAATGGATTTAGAGGAAAAGAAGCTGCAAAGAAAATTTATTTGTGGAGATCACTTTACAGAAGACGATTTTTTTGGGAGAAATCTCAGAAAAACTGCTGTGCCCGTAAAATTTGAGGAAGAAATTCGACATAGCAAAAACTGTTATGGTAGCAAGAAGTTGTCAAATACTACTGACCCCGTTTTACCTCATGACGAAGTTGTTTTTCTTACTCCCAAGAAAAACAAATCATCGCCTACCAACAATCATCTGCGAAGTGAGCAGTTATCTGACGTAAATTTGAGCCTGCCTTCGCCAAAAGAAAACGCTCTTAAAAGAAAGCTATATGATTGCGATACTCAAAAAAAGGAGAAAAAACTGAAGGTTACAGTAGAATCTCTGAAAAAGAAGTTGAAAAATGCAAGAAACGACGTAAAGAAGCAGAAACATAGGGCTAAATTACCAGCAGATATTAACTCTTTGCCACTTTTTGCCAGAGCACTAGTGAAAATGCAGCTTTTTCACAAAGAATATACAAGGTTTCAAAAAGATGAAAAAACTGTTGCCATCTCTCTATATTACAAGTCACCAAGTGCTTATAAATTTTTACGAAGACATGGAGTAGTTCTGCCTTCACCAACCACAATCAAAAAGTGGCTTAGTGAATTTAATTGTGAACCAGGTTTCAATTCACAGTTATTCGGCCGAATGGCTATCAAAGTTGAAACCATGACATATTTGGAAAAGTCCTGCGTTCTTCTTTTTGATGAAATGAGTATTAAGCAGGCAATCGAGTATTGTAAAAGCAATGATATGATTGAAGGATTCGAAGATTTAGGAGAATTCGGAAGACGACCTGAACCTGCGACTCAAGTCTTAGTTCTCTTTGTCCGGGGAATTTTCTCAGATTGGAGAATGCCGATAGCATTTTTCTTCGCTAAAAATAATGTTAAAGCCGAAATACTTAAAAACATTATAACAAAGTATTTATCTCTTCTTGTCAATGTTGGATTGAAGCCAAAAGCCATTACCTGTGACCAGTCAACTACGAATCAAAAACTATTTAAATTATTAAACGTTTCCGTCAATACAAGTCAATTTATTCACGAAGGAAAAAAATATTTCTGCATTTTTGACGTTCCACATTTATTGAAAAGCTTGCGAAACAATTGGTTGAATGGGACTTATTTATTAAATAATCAACGGATTGAACTTAAATACATTAGACAAGCTTTGGAAATCGACAAGCGCAGTACAACAGGGAGGGCGTTATTGAAACTAACAGAGCGACATTTACATCCTAACCCATTTCAAAAAATGAGTGTCAGGTTAGCCGCACAAATATTTAGCAGGAGTGTTTCAGCTACAATACGAACTTGCACAAAAACAGGAGAAATTGAAACCAATGCCAAATATACCGCAGAATTTATTGAGGTAATAAATGACCTGTTTGATGCTCTCAACAGCAGTAATTTATATTCTAAAAAACCATGGGGACGTGCACTATCCGATCAAAATACGCAAGTTTTTGAAGCTATTCAGCGTGGTTACAAAACAGTCGAAGCGTTGGTAAAAGTCGATTCCTCAAATAAGGTTACAAGACCTCCTTGTTTTGATGGAATGCTGTTAAGCATAAATACTATTAAAGCCTTATTTGAAGACATAAAATCGGAAAACTGTACCTTCCTGTTAACACGAAGATTAAACCAAGATCCGTTGGAAAATCTATTTTCAATATTTAGGCAAAGGGGAGGTTACAATCGTAATCCAACATCAAAACTCTTGAAAGCAGCTTTCAAATCTTCAACGGTTACACATCTCATGAAACCCCCAGGAAGCTCAAACTGTGAAGAAAATGAAGATTTCAATTTGTTTAATACGGATTCAACACGACCTGAATGGATGGGCCCGCATCAAATGCTGAATATGAGCATTGATACTTCGTTCTCTCGATTGCTTAACGAAGCGTCAGTAATAGATGAAGAACTGGAATTTGAAGAACTGGCAGTTGATGAAGACACCGACAACGTAGGCTTATTTTCAAACTCTGACCATTGCTCTGACAATCAAGAAAATGAGGCTACGTTATGCACTTTAGAAGATACTGCGGTAACATATTTTGCGGGTTATTTAGCAAAAAAATGCCTTGAAAAAATTAAATGCCAGAACTGTTCAAAAAATCTCCAACTTCCTTCTCTCTTATCAGGAAATAATTATTCTTTAATTTTACACCGGAGTTATAATATTATTAATGACATTTCTTCACTAAAAGTTCCAACAGACTTAATGATAAAGTTGACAAAGTTTGCTATGGAAACATTTCACGAAAATTTTAGGATACTCTGGGAGAAAAGAAAATTAGCCACTCAACTTGAATATATAATAACTTCGAAACTTGCTAAAAAAGACTTCGCTGGGATACTTCATGGTTCGGACGAATGTAAATTGCACTTAACTGACATTCTTAGATTTTTAATTCGAGTCCTAATTTTTAAACATTGTAAAGATTTTACACTCAACATCAAATCGAAAACCCAGCTGTCCCGAACAAAAAAAAATGTTAAATTATCTATTTTACAACACGAATAAAAAGTTAAAAAGTTAAAAGTTTAATAACAGCGTGTTTACTATTTTAACTTTTAAATGTGATGGTGACTTTAACTTAAATTAATGTTCGTATTGTAGACTAACCAAATTTCAAATGTATATATTTAAAAATTTCATACGAAAATGACGTTTTTCAAGAAATTTCGGGTGTTTCTATCCGTTTATAAGTGTATTTATAAGTTTAATAACAGCTTGTTTACTATTTAAACTTTTAAATGTGATGGTGAATTTTAACTTAAATTAATGTGCGTATTGTAGAATAACCAAATTTCAAATGTATATATTTAAAAATTTCATACGAAAATGACGTTTTTCAAGAAATTTCGGGTGTTTCTATCCGTTTATAAGTGTATTTATAAGTTTAATAACAGCTTGTTTACTATTTAAACTTTTAAATGTGATGGTGAATTTTAACTTAAATTAATGTGCGTATTGTAGAATAACCAAATTTCAAATGTATATATTTAAAAATTTCATACGAAAATGACGTTTTTCAAGAAATTTCGGGTGTTTCTATCCGTTTATAAGTGTATTTATAAGTTTAATAACAGCTTGTTTACTATTTAAACTTTTAAATGTGATGGTGAATTTTAACTTAAATTAATGTGCGTATTGTAGAATAACCAAATTTCAAATGTATATATTTAAAAATTTCATACGAAAATGACGTTTTTCAAGAAATTTCGGGTGTTTCTATCCGTTTATAAGTGTATTTATAAGTTTAATAACAGCTTGTTTACTATTTAAACTTTTAAATGTGATGGTGAATTTTAACTTAAATTAATGTGCGTATTGTAGAATAACCAAATTTCAAATGTATATATTTAAAAATTTCATACGAAAATGACGTTTTTCAAGAAATTTCGGGTGTTTCTATCCGTTTATAAGTGTATTTATAAGTTTAATAACAGCTTGTTTACTATTTAAACTTTTAAATGTGATGGTGAATTTTAACTTAAATTAATGTGCGTATTGTAGAATAACCAAATTTCAAATGTATATATTTAAAAATTTCATACGAAAATGACGTTTTTCAAGAAATTTCGGGTGTTTCTATCCATTTATAAGTGTATTTATAAGTTTAATAACAGCTTGTTTACTATTTTAACTTTTAAATGTGATGGTGAATTTTAACTTAAATTAATGTGCGTATTGTAGACTAACCAAATTTCAAATGTATATATTTAAAAATTTCATACGAAAATGACGTTTTTCAAGAAATTTCGGGTGTTTCTATCCGTTTATAAGTGTACTTATAAGTTTAATAACAGCTTGTTTACTATTTTAACTTTTAAATGTGATGGTGAATTTTAACTTAAATTAATGTTCGTATTGTAGACTAACCAAATTTCAAATGTATATGTTTAAAAATTTCATACGAAAATGACGTTTTTCAAGAAATTTCGGGTGTTTCTATCCGTTTATAAGTGTATTTATAAGTTTAATAACAGCTTGTTTACTATTTTAACTTTTAAATGTGATGGTGAATTTTAACTTAAATTAATGTGCGTATTGTAGAATAACCAAATTTCAAATGTATATATTTAAAAATTTCATACGAAAATGACGTTTTTCAAGAAATTTCGGGTGTTTCTATCCGTTTATAAGTGTATTTATAAGTTTAATAACAGCTTGTTTACTATTTAAACTTTTAAATGTGATGGTGAATTTTAACTTAAATTAATGTGCGTATTGTAGAATAACCAAATTTCAAATGTATATATATTTAAAAATTTCATACGAAAATGACGTTTTTCAAGAAATTTCGGGTGTTTCTATCCGTTTATAAGTGTATTTATAAGTTTAATAACTAGCTTGTTTACTATTTAAACTTTTAAATGTGATGGTGAATTTTAACTTAAATTAATGTGCGTATTGTAGAATAACCAAATTTCAAATGTATATATTTAAAAATTTCATACGAAAATGACGTTTTTCAAGAAATTTCGGGTGTTTCTATCCATTTATAAGTGTATTTATAAGTTTAATAACAGCTTGTTTACTATTTTAACTTTTAAATGTGATGGTGAATTTTAACTTAAATTAATGTGCGTATTGTAGACTAACCAAATTTCAAATGTATATATTTAAAAATTTCATACGAAAATGACGTTTTTCAAGAAATTTCGGGTGTTTCTATCCGTTTATAAGTGTACTTATAAGTTTAATAACAGCTTGTTTACTATTTTAACTTTTAAATGTGATGGTGAATTTTAACTTAAATTAATGTTCGTATTGTAGACTAACCAAATTTCAAATGTATATGTTTAAAAATTTCATACGAAAATGACGTTTTTCAAGAAATTTCGGGTGTTTCTATCCGTTTATAAGTGTATTTATAAGTTTAATAACAGCTTGTTTACTATTTTAACTTTTAAATGTGATGGTGAATTTTAACTTAAATTAATGTGCGTATTGTAGAATAACCAAATTTCAAATGTATATATTTAAAAATTTCATACGAAAATGACGTTTTTCAAGAAATTTCGGGTGTTTCTATCCGTTTATAAGTGTATTTATAAGTTTAATAACAGCTTGTTTACTATTTAAACTTTTAAATGTGATGGTGAATTTTAACTTAAATTAATGTGCGTATTGTAGAATAACCAAATTTCAAATGTATATATATTTAAAAATTTCATACGAAAATGACGTTTTTCAAGAAATTTCGGGTGTTTCTATCCGTTTATAAGTGTATTTATAAGTTTAATAACTAGCTTGTTTACTATTTAAACTTTTAAATGTGATGGTGAATTTTAACTTAAATTAATGTGCGTATTGTAGAATAACCAAATTTCAAATGTATATATTTAAAAATTTCATACGAAAATGACGTTTTTCAAGAAATTTCGGGTGTTTCTATCCATTTATAAGTGTATTTATAAGTTTAATAACAGCTTGTTTACTATTTTAACTTTTAAATGTGATGGTGAATTTTAACTTAAATTAATGTGCGTATTGTAGACTAACCAAATTTCAAATGTATATATTTAAAAATTTCATACGAAAATGACGTTTTTCAAGAAATTTCGGGTGTTTCTATCCGTTTATAAGTGTACTTATAAGTTTAATAACAGCTTGTTTACTATTTTAACTTTTAAATGTGATGGTGAATTTTAACTTAAATTAATGTTCGTATTGTAGACTAACCAAATTTCAAATGTATATGTTTAAAAATTTCATACGAAAATGACGTTTTTCAAGAAATTTCGGGTGTTTCTATCCGTTTATAAGTGTATTTTTAAGTTTAATCACAGCTTGTTTACTATTTTAACTTTTAAATGTGATGGTGAATTTTAAATTAAATTAATGTTCCTATTGTAGACTAACCAAATTTCAAATGTATATGTTTAAAAATTTCATACGAAAATGACGTTTTTCAAGAAATTTCGGGTGTTTATATCCAAACAATATCAGGTGTTTGGGTTATAATTTTGTAACAAAAAATTGGAATTGAATAAAAATTTGATTAAAATTGATAATAAAAACTGATAATAAAATTATTTTACGCCAACTAATTTTTTTTTCTGCTATTAAATTTTATAAATTAACAATCTCTTTATTATTTTCTTTTAGTAAAAATATAATATATAAACAATGACCATTGTCAACGTATATACCAACTACCTGTCTCTAATCTAGTGCAAGGTATATAGAATTACTGCTTACTGATATGCTTTTACGCATTTTTTCTCTATCTCTCTATCTCGCTTAAATAATTGTAATATTTTAAATTATTAATAGGTACTTATTGTTTTATTAGATTATTTAATTTTGGCACAAGGGGTAATGGAAGAAAATGCCTTATTTTGTATAAATACGTATAAAATACGGGACATAACACCACAAAATAATAGGACAAGTTTAAAAATTATTAAAACAAACACAGAAAACAAAATTAGCTATCGTTAAACGTGTAATGTGTCTTGTAACGTATTTTTGCATTTGAATTTATTCCGCAGCGTGACGTCATACGCTGAAAAGCATACCGGTGTAAGTTTATCGCGATCTAGTGGATCTTCGAACCAACTCTTGCTGTCTCTGTTATAATACCATATTCTACTTTATTAAGTGAACCGCTAAATTGTGGTGACAGCACTATACGGACTTATTGTAGTCATGCGCAATGGTACGGTTGTCTAACTATGCCTATACATATTACAGCTGTTCCAGTTGGAATTACAAAAATTCCAATATACTACATATGTAGTATATGTACTATGTATCTGATGCTACCAATATCACGATTTAAACTAGAAAGTCGATTTTAAATTTAAAACACATTTTTATTTTATTCTGATTAGATTTGAATTATGTGGACAGACAGACAGACACGGAGCCAGATCATAAGGCTTCTTGCTATACTTTGTATAGAAGCCTAAAAGTCGTATTTAAGGTTGAAACAGCTATAATATGTTAAGGTTTTTGGAATTCTAGTACTTACGATATTTACTTATTTTTCAGTTAATAATAATTCTAGGCACGGTTCTAATACAATTATTGGTTCCACGGTTGCTGGTAGAATTCTCGTCTACTGATATAGATTATGATTAAATTCGCAACTATATTTTGATAAATTGTAGAAGGTTTTTTAAATTATTAGTTTAACAATCGGTCAATAATTATCAAAAATTGTTTTTTCAAATTTTCAAAATTTGAATTACTTGGTTTTAACTACTAAAGGTAGCCACTCACGTTCCAATCTGGTCGGACCAGATTTAGCTGTACTGCACATGAGTTGAATAAGGATGCGGCTATTGTGTCCTTGTTCAACTTATGTGTAGGACAGCATGTCGGTCCGACCAGATTGGAACGTGAGTGGCTACCTTTATACCTATAATTTCTGTCGTACATAACTTATCTTATGTTTTGTATCACAAGTTCTACAAATGAAATTGATCGGAATAAATTTTAATAAGGCATAGAAAAGTAATACCTTACAATACAAATAATATAAACTGGTGGCATAAATTGAAATTTTTAGTTCTCTCATTTCCGTGCAGTTGAACACGTAAGAAGAAAATTAATCAAGTATTCAAGTATAGAAAACTCAGAATAAAAAATCATAATGTTATAATACCTACAAAATAAATAATCTATAAAAACCTAAGTCTGCGGCCATTTTAAAGCATGATTGTTTTACGATTCCATTATCAAAAAAAGTATTAAAAAACTTTTAGTTGTACGCTCCTAGGCTTTGTATATATTAGCTATAATACCTATATTACCTATATAAGTGTTTTTTTAACTTTGGAAATAATAATATAAATAGATTATACTAGGTTGATAATATTATATTAATTTATTTTTAATTTAAAAAATTTGATATTACTATATTTGTAATACTATCACTAAAGAACTTGCAAATTAAGGAAACAACTTGGAAATAAATTAAAAATAAGCATAGATATTAACACATATAATAAAAATTAAAATCAGAGTTAATTTAAAATTCAGAGGCATGCATAGTTTTGGTAGTACAAAAATAAAAGTCTAATGTAAGCTTCAATTTTTTCAGTATCGCTTTACAGTTGAGTATAATAAAAATTTATAACGTCTACTACTGCTACATAATACATTAAATAAATATATGCAAATAAAGTAAAATATGAAATTATAATAATAAAAGCAAGCCATTTTGATTTATAGCGTTTTGTGTTGAAGTCAGAATGGTTTTGTAAAAATGAGAACCATTTATATATGTTAGAAAATCACAAATGCCGATTAAAATTATACATCCGAGATTTTATGGCGTACAATTTAATTCACTTGTGCATTCGCTTAAATATTTACTATCCTGGAGCAATTAAAATTAAAATAATATTAACGCAAACTGTGGCTTAATAATAGTTAGCTTTTATTCCACTAGAGTGTTATATAAAGTGTAATTAAATTTGCTGAAATTTTAGAATATTTATGCTTACCAATAATTTTTGAACTGAATTGGACATGAAAATACACCCACCTGAAAATTACAAAATTTTATATTAGTAAAATATTTTTAATTCATTAGATATAAAAATGATAGAACAAGTTCACTAGAGAAGAATCAAATTGTTTCGAACTACCGATATAGAGAGACATGTCTGTGGAAACTAGTAGAAGAACAACAAACTTGATGGTTATTTAGGTGAAATCGGCTTAAATTAAGTCATTCTCTCTATCTGGTTATTTTCGCAGCAGGAAGACCGTTTGAACGCAAGGATTTCTAAGGTGGGCTTTGAAGAAAATCGTTGAGAATTATTTTTACAAATTCGATTAAGTAATTCTTTAAATTAAATTTTTAAGGTTCATTACTGTTATATTAATTGATGATATGTAAAAATGGCCGGCGTAATATCATAAACGATTAGCCGGGTAGTGCGATACGTTCTTATGATTGGCTTATAAGTGAGGTTATATACGCCATTACGTCAAAGATAAGTAGGGTTACGTCGCGTCGATATCTAATAGAATAATTCAAATTATGCCGATTGTTACATATAAATTGTTCTCTCTAGAATATAACAAGAAAGCGAGATTTTTAATTGTTAGAACCTTTTAATATTCACTAAAAAATTAACCTTTTTTTTTAATTTAAAGCACACAAATTTCAATAACACTATCCATTGCTACTGTTTGGAGTTCAATTATTGTAGGTAATAATTTTAACTTAAAAAGGGTATTAAAAGTTCGTGAAGCAACTAATGAAAAATAAAATATAGTTTGTTGTAATCTTCTAACCTATAACCACGTCATAAGCACCAACCTACTGCCAACAATCGATTGACGAATAGAACAACAAATTCGCCAATATGTTAATGCGTACTTTCAATTATGAATATAAAAATTCGGTCGTCCACACTGAGAAAAGCATGGCTGTTACCCAAATCTAAAGTTGGAATAATAAAACGACATAATTTATATAATGAATAGTATAGAACATCGAGTTAAATAAAAGGTGTTAAAAAAGCAATTGTATTATGTACACCGTACTTGGGAAACAATTAATTAAAGTAGAAATTCTTTTTCTTTGCCAAATCTAAACCGTAGAAATCAAAATGTATAGGATTGGAACGCAGCATCTTGCTCATCAACAAAGCAACTTTTTTAAGCTAATATAATTATCTATTACCTATCTTTTCATGTATATTACAAAATAGTAGATTACACAATAACTTACAAGGTTTATATTCCATTATATTAATGTAATGTAATGTAATATTAATGTAATTTCGCAATTTAATCCCAAGGGATAGAAAAGTGCAATTTCACTCAAAGAAAACGATGACGACGTAGTGGTGTTACTCCCAGAAGTGCAAAATCTTATTATTATTAGTTCAAATTGTGTAAAATAAGACTCGTTTTATTAAGCTTTCAATGTTATAATAGTTATAATAGTTTTAATGTCTTGATTTTTATAATAGTTTAATGGTAAGTCGAAACTATTATTATTTATTAACGTAACTCGAACTTTTACTTATAATGTTTATCCATAACTGTTTGGTTAATCATGCGGAAATTTCTCTAGTCGTTAGTAGTATAAGTACAAAAATAAATACTAACTGCTTGTGTATAAATTATTCTAGTACAGCTTTCTTCCATTTAGCTTTTTCGTTTTATGTTCGACTCGCGCACTTACAGATTATTTTTATACAATTTGTGTTTGTGCTTTTTATTTCTTAAATAATTGAAATAAAATTTGAATACTTGCACAAATTTCATAAAAACAAAATTAAATGACAATATCGTTTAAGTAAGTAATATCAGCTCTAAAGAAAATGGCTGATTGTCTTTAATTTAATATACATTCTTGTCCTCTCCATAGTCAGTAATTTCAATCTAAGTACGCCTTATTAAGCACAAGGAATTTGAAAAAGATTAAAATAGAAGTAATCGCTTCCTAAGTGTACTCTAATTAAAATTTTGATTCGTAAATTCTTGAATCATGAAAATATATTAAAAATGTTAGCACGAAAATTAATTTATTCTCAACTGATTATTTAATAAATCCAAACTTCAAATATTAATTGCTATAATTTGCCATTACAGTCAGTTCACAATGTTATTAAAATAAAATAATAGGTAGGTAATAAATAAAAACAAAATTTATAAAATGGAAATTAAGGTCACTAATAAATAAATCAATCAATGAAGTAATAATAATACTACTAAATACATTTAGCAAATTCATTTAGTTATCAAATTTATAATCCAAAATAATCATTTAAAATCTGAAATTTTATATTCGAGGTTCTAAATTTTCATGGATGTAAAAACCCTATTTCCTCATCCTTCGGTACGTACAAATTAATAATTTTTACAATTCAATTTAATAAAACAATTTAAATTAACGCTTTCACCTTCAGACAATTTTGAACTTGATCAATACGAAAATTTTATAAAATCGTGTGTGCAATAATAATAATAATAATAATGCCTTTATTGACGGAATAAATCCTTATAACTATATACAAAAATCAATACAATACAAAAACAAATACAAACAAAGAAACTAGTTAATAAAATAATACAACAAAAAGAAAAAAAAAAATAATAATACTACAAGAAACACCTATATGCGCAGATAGCATCTCGTCTTAGATTTGAACTGCGCCAGAGAGTTCGTAAAGAAGTCAGCATCGGACTTGTTGGCAAGATTTTGTATTGCCGAAACAGGCGAGTGCATCCCATAATTCGTCCTGTGGAAATCCGTCAGGAAAAGGTCTGGGTTCCGGACCACGCAGGGATGGGCCCAAAAATTAAATTTAAGCAGTAAAGCCGGACAATCAATTTTGTTGTTCAACAATTTAAAGAGGAAGCACAAATCTAGATACTTCCTCCTATTATCCATTCGAGACAATCCAAGATAACTCAGCAGCAGGTCATAATCCACATCAAAAGAGATGTGAAACCTGAAGCAAAGAAATTTTACGAATTTTCTTTGGAGTTTCTCAATCCGAGAAATATGGTTCAGATGGTACGGATGCCAGACCGTAGAGCAGTATTCCAAATGCGATCTAACATAAGCAGCAAACAGTAAATTTAAAACTCTCAAGCTGGTAAATTCGTGAGCATGTCGTAACATAAGACCCAACATTTTATTACTTTTATTAATTGTTTCATTTATGTGTGATGTGAAGCTAAAATTAGATTCGACAGTTACACCTAAATCTTTGAAATTGGAAACAGCTTCAATCGAAGTTCCTGACAATTGGTATGTACGATATGTGCGGCTAAGCTTACGTGTAAAGCAAAGAGATTTGCATTTCGCAATATTTAATTGAAGAAAATTGGCGCTACACCACGACTCGAACGAGCGTAGGTCAATAGAGATTTGACTGAAGTCATCAGCCGAATTAGCGACCTTAAAGATTTTTAGGTCGTCAGCGTATAGTAAAAATTTGCAATACTTGAAGACTGATTTAATGTCGTTAATATAAAGAATAAATAGCAACGGACCCAGATGTGAACCTTGAGGAATTCCGGATTTTACGAATATATTCCGAGAGTAGGAGTTGTTAATTTTAACTCTTTGTTGACGATTGGACAAGTAAGAAGAAAGCCAATTGAGTAAGTTGGTACCTAAACCAAGCTTGCCCAACTTAAATATCAGCCTATTAATGTGTACACGGTCGAAGGCTTTAGTGAAATCTGTGTATATACAATCAACACTCGAGCCAGATTCCAGATTGTTTATAACATATTCAGAAAATGTGCATAAATTTGTTGCGGTCGATCGGTGTTTGAAGAAACCGTGTTGCTCGTCAATAATAATTCCTTTAACTGCCCAATAGAGCTTATCGGTAACGATCCATTCAAAAAGTTTGGGGATCACTGATAATATGCATATCGGTCTATAATTACCAACATGTGAGCGATTTTTACCCTTGAATATGGGAGTAACTGATGAAACCTTCCAGGCACTGGGAAAGTGCCTGGAAGGCAATAATAATGAGGAACATTGGATATTGGCATTGGTGATACGAATGGCACCTGGATTATTATATCAGTATATTGACAAAAATGCTGAATTCAATTCTATAAATAATCAGTGATTCTAATAATTCTTGTAGTGAGCCTACAATAGAATACTAAAAAAATGTTGAGACCTCAGGATTGTTTTTATTAGAAAGGAATGAAAAATAAATTTTGTTTAAAAAATTTGAAACTTTGAAAATACACTAATATTAAAACTCCGAATATACCAAAATTAGTAAAAAAATTCTAAGCAGAGAAAAAATTCAGTGACTTGAATCGATGCAGTGTAACTGCTTAGAATTTTATATTATCGACAAAGTTTCTAAATAACAAAACAAATGCATTTTGCAGTGCTTTCTAAAAACAATTGCCTATTAGTGCTTAGTTTACAGTTTAATTTATTTTACTATTTTTGATGTATTCACAGTTTTAATATTAGTTTATTTAGAGGTTTTAAAAATTTTTAAAACAAAATTTATTTTTCATCCTCGCTAGAAGCAACCGCCGAGTGCTTACATGATAGGTTAATTTTTAGTATTTTTTGTTGTATTCGTGGATTTAATATTGATGTATATCAGAGGGTTACAACATTTTTGGAACAAAATTTACAAAAATTGTTGAAAGTTTCAGCAGTTTGAGGCAAAATGTATTTTTATCCTTCATTAAAAGATTTCTTTTAATATTTTTAATAAATTTACAGGTATATAATATTATAGTTTACTTACATAGGTATAGTTTTTCACAAAGTGTACTTTTTATCCCTTCATAAAACCAACCCCCCGAATTAAAATATTTGGAAAGATAGAAATATTTTCTTGTTATGCACGATGCCTTTTGTTGTTATTTTATGTATTTGGTTGATAACCAACGTTCGCTGAGCGGATACGGTACTTTAAGAAGAAGATAAACTTTCTGGTATTTTTAATTATATTTTAAATTTTGCGTTATTTCTTAATTTTATTTTTATTTCTTACCACTAATTTAATTTTTTACGTTTTATTTCATTATTTTTTGTCGTCCGTAGTCCTTTAAAAAAAATTAAAAAAACTATTACCGATAATTATTAACTCATGAACAATCTAGTGTACAACGAAAAGAGATAAATGATAATCGTTAGTAATAACAGCAAAAAAGGCAAGCAGTTAGTAGGCATTAACGTTTTATACGCTTGATACAAAAAAGTTTTAAAAAAATAAGTACCTGCACGTAAGTAAAAATAAATACGTTAAATATACACACAAAAATATTATAAACCTCTGAAAAGCTCTTCGGTCAAATGGAAACGTTTATAATTGTCAAAATAAACATTCTGTTCCGTTAAAAGTTAAATTGTATAAATTTTTTATTTCAAACAAACAAATAAAACAACAAAAATAGAAACATTAGCTAGCTTTAGATTAATGTAAACGCTACATTCGAAGTGGACCCAAGTTTATTTCCACATAAGATAAATTTAATGTGTTCTTGAAATATGTTATCCTGAAGAAAAGAAATCTAAGAAAGTCTCAAACTCAATTACATCAAGTACCCTTGAAAAAAAAAGTTCAATAATTAAACTAACTTATAATATTATGATTTATTATCAATATAATAAATGCATATTAATAAATAAATTAATGTTTAATAAATTTTATTTTTTGTTTATTTTGGGCGTCGCATTGAATTTATGTCTACTTCTATGACCACCATTGCAATTTCGAACTTCAGAATGATTCGAGACTGGATGGATAGCTAAGACAGTCAGAAATGGTCATAGGTATAATTACCAAATAATTTAAATACAAATATGGTTAATAAGTATTCTACTAAACCCAAAATCATTAAATATTTCTTAAAATTTACAATATTAACTGGAGTTATATTCATTGTTGTCTTTTGGAAATACATAATTTGTGTTACATTCTCTAAATAAAATGTACGAAGTCAGTGAACAGTGGCTGATTCTGGGGTTATTTTTTTCATGAAGACATTTCAGATAAGCGTATTGGGTTCAAAAATGCTTCCTAACGAATAGCTCTTTAAATACGATAGGTAAGATGAAAAACAGCTTTTATTTGTGTAATACACAATTTGTTCGACCAATTTACATGAAATTTTCAAAGAACATCAGCATCCTGTATATTCATATTTTAAGTGCTGCTTCATGCATGTAGTCCTTAAATTCATCGGCGGAAAATTACTGATGTTGCAAATTAAAGCATGTGCAACTGTTGCACACGAGGATTTCCTATTAGTTGGATAGTTACACAAGATCAGATTAGTTACATCATGCAGTAAGTCTAACTATTTTGGACCACCTTGAACAATAAAATACACAAAATCAAATAAATGCACACAGAAATGTAATCTAAAATTTAGTCAAGTGGGTACGTAAAGCTGGGTTTAATTTAAAGTTGTAGTGCTAAGTTCATAACCAAACATTACTAAATAACAATGGTAGAAGTAAACAAACAAGAGATAATAGTTACATTTAAGTGAATATTTAATTGGATTTGAATTAATAGCACGCATGTATATAGGCCAGCCAAATTATAATTTTAAACGGAACTAATTCCTGATTCGATTAAAATTCAGCCATTCGATAGAAAATACACTTTTAAATGCAATAAAAAAAAGTTATATAAAAATCTGACATGAAAAACTGTAAAAAGAAAACCGCAAACGTTCATTCAAAACGCTGTGAAAATGGTAGAAATATTAAAAAATTATATCTGTCAGTTATAAAGTCATCATGTACTTTTTGTGGAATTAACTCGGAAATACGATTTTTTGCTTAAATTTTTTAGTTTGGCATCAGATTCATCGGACCGGACCGGAAGAGGGATAAATTTCCGAAGAATGTTCCAAATATCACCAAGGCATGAAGTGGCCGTTTTCTACATAAATATCTAATACTAGCTGGCACGGGCGGCATCTGCCGCCCTTAGCCATCTAGACCCAGAATAGATCCGAGTAGGCCATAGTTGTTCGGCCTTCGGCCTCACAGGGGGAGGACCATAATAGATCCGCGAAGACCATAGTTGTTCGGCCTTCGGCCTCACAGAGAGAGGACCATGATAGATCCGCGAAGGCCATAGTTGTTCGGCATTCGGCCTCACAGGGGGAAGACCATAATAGATCGGTGAAGGCCATAGTTGTTCGGCCTTCGGCCTCACAGGGCGAACCATAATAGATCCGTGATGGCCATAGTTGTTCGGCCTTCGGCCTCACAGACCGGACCATAATAGATCCGTGAAGGCCAAAGTTGTTCGGCCTTCGGCCTCACAGGGCGGACAATAATAGATCCGTGAAGGCCATAGTTGTTCGGCCTTCGGCCTCACAGACCGGACCATAATAGATCCGTGAAGGCCATAGTTGTTCGGCCTTCGGCCTCATAGACCGGACCATAATAGATCTGTGAAGGCCATAGTTGTTCGGCCTTCGGCCTCACAGACCGAACCATAATAGATCCGTGAAGGCCATAGTTGTTCGGCCTTCGGCCTCACAGACCGGACCATAATAGATCCATGAAGGCCGTAGTTGTTCGGCCTTCGGCCTCACAGACCGAACCATAATAGATCCGTGAAGGCCAAAGTTGTTCGGCCTTCATCTGTCATCTTTAATCTGTCATCTGTCATCCGTCATCTGTCATACATACATACATACATAATCTTCACGTAAAGTTACATCTTCATGTAAAGTTAAATCTTCCGCAAAGAGGTGGATCTTCCACGAAGAGGTGGATCTGCGTCTTCTTGCACAATTCCGGCGAGTTCTGCGACCTATATAAAGTGCTCCGGTCTTATTCGCGGCATTCAGATTAATTTGTTAGTGGTTTGCATTTTTCGAATTAAAGCCGCCATCCCCGCCATCTGTTGACAGTATTATCAGATTAATTTGTTAGTTGTTTTTTGTTAGTGGTTTGCATTTTTCGAATTAAAGCCGCCATCCCCGCCATCTGTTGACAGTATTTTGAATCACTGACTGTACGTCAGATTAATTATTTGACAAATTAAATTTTTTGTCAAACTTGTGATTTGATTTTCGAAAAAAGCGAATAACTTTTTTCCCCGCTCGAATTTCTACTCCATTTTATAAAAAAAACTGCGCCTGGAGCTACAAAATAACTGTGCAAAATTTGGTTGAGATCGGTCCACGGGTCTAGGAACGTATAATGAACAAACAAACAAGCACGCAAACAGATCTTCTCTTTTTAACCGACTTCAAAAAAAGGAGGAGGTTATCAATTCGTCTGTATTTTTTTTTTTTTTTTTTTTTTTTTTTTAATGTTTGTTACCTCATAACTCCGTCATTTATTAACCGATTTTCAAAATGTTTTCACAATTCGAAAGGATATAGTTTCAGATTGGTCCCATTTAAATTTCATCAAAATCGGTTGAGTACTTTGGTTTTTATAAATTAAATAAGACGGTCATCTGCAATTAAACACTTCATGTCAACGTCGTTGTCATAGTTACGTTGCGATTTTGACACTAGAAATTTAATTAAATGACTTTGACAGACATATAGTCAGTGGCGTAGCACAATACAAAAATCAAGTTATAAATTAAAATAATGTATGACAAGTTTAATTAAATAATGATACGTTGCGATTTTGACACTAGAAATTTAATTAAATGTCTTTGACAGACATATAGTCAGTGACGTTGCACAATATTTTTAAAATTAGCAAAAATTAAGTTATAAATTAAAATAATGTATGACAAGTTTAATTAAATAATGACATTTACATATAGTCAGTAGCGGCTCGAGAATAGGGGGCACAACTTTGACATAATAATGTTAACCTTAAAAATTAAATGACATTGACGGATAGTCAGTAGCGTTGCACAATATTTTTAAAATTATAATGTTAACCTTAAAAATTAAATGACATTGATGGATAGTCAGTAGCGTTGCACAATATTTTTAAAATTACCAAAAAGTACAGAAAACCAATACAACTTTATAATTTATATTTGGATCAATTTGTACGTGTTAATTGACAATTCAGGCCGGTAGATGCGCTGTAAATCTTGTCGCCAATAATTTTTCCCGTATTCCGTTTCCCGTATTGTCAATTATAAAATATTTGTTGTAAGCCCGCATTTTCAACTTTGAGATAGGCGTTTCGCCCTTTCTTCGCTTGTCTCATTTGAACGGCGCTGTCGCATATGGGCAGCGCGTTTAGTAGGTCTACCCATATTCGCTTTCGATAAATCAGTTAAGGAACGCAAGATTCACTAAAAAGCAAGAAATAAAAAAATTTTTTAAAAAAAACAAAAACCGACTTCAAAAAAAAACAATACAAAAAAATTGCACTAAAAAGTAAAAAATAATTAGAAGTTATTAGAAGAAGATTTAACAGAAATTAGAAGTATATTTTTACAGTGCTGAGCATAAAAATTAATGTATTACGTCAATAATATACAATTATTGTTATTTTTGGAGTCGGTGCCAGCCAAGCTGTTAAGAAATTTACAAAATGTATTTGAAATCCCATTAATACGACAATGTAGCAATACCGATGTCGTGTTGTTTAACGCCAAGCGCCTGCGATCTTGTCGACTGTGAAACTCTTTGCAGTCAAAGTGATATAAAATGTATACCTACTGGTACTCCGCTACTTCGTTAATACACGTTTGTTAACCTTGGCTGGCACCGACTCCAAAAATAACAATAATTGTATATTATTGACGTAATACATTAATTTTTATGCTCAGCACTGTAAAAATATACTTCTAATTTCTGTTAAATCTTCTTCTAATAACTTCTAATTATTTTTTACTTTTTAGTGCAATTTTTTTGTATTGTTTTTTTTTGAAGTCGGTTTTTGTTTTTTTTTAAAAATTTTTTTATATATATTTAGATTTAACATACTAGGTATAGTAGACGCCAATTAATGTGATCACATCGGGACTCGGGGTTTTTGATCGCAATAACCGATGATCCCAATAAACGAAATCATCAAAATCAAAGAACACAAATTTTTATTTATTGGAAACACTATTTAAACATAAAAATTGAAAACTAGAAGTATTGAAATAAAAAAGTCACCTAGTATTGTTTGTCTATAATTTTCGCGGGTTAAGTTGTTTGTTTATAAAAAGTTCAAATTTATAATACGTCTGAAAATCGGAACACCTTGCCATTAAACTTGCAAAGCTTTCCTGCAATTTAACAGAAAGTTGATCGCATAAACCGAATTTTGATCACCAGACACGATCATTTTTTTATGCAAACATATAAGGGCTTCTTTGCATCAAAAGTGATCTCCATACCCGACTGATTTCATTATCCGTCATCATAATAAGCGGCGTCTATTGTACATATTGCCAAAATTAAACTAATAAGTAGAATTGCGAGCAAAGGCTAAAAAAAATCTTCTAAGCGGCTGGGGTTTCCGAGATGGCCTTGCATACAATCTCGTTTTTTATCGATTTGTGCTCAAAAACCCAGTAGTTTTCAGATTTTGATGCAGACTTTTTTTACCTGTTCATTTGACACTAAAGTCATCCGTATGTGAATGAAACTAGCCTCAATTATCTGTAAAGTCCTGAAAACAACCTTGCAGGTTTAATAAGTGGCTAGCTGTGAGCTTTCCAAGTTATTGTTTTAAACCTTTTCTGCTACTTTCTACATTTCTGTAAATAGCTTAATTTCAGTGCCCATGAAGTACAAACTAAATATAACTCGAAATTCGAAGAAATTAGGTGTATCTCCAATAGTTTTGGAAATATGGCTTTCTACAAAAACCCAAATTTTAATTATAAATTTTTGCTGAAAATTTTTAAATTAAATTTTTTGGAAATTGCTTTTCTTGGGGGGAATCCTATTAAAAAAAGTGATAAAGGTTAGTTATAGCAGAGGACTTAAGTGTATGCAATTTACCAAGCCATCCCATGTCTTCTTCCAATTTGAATTTGTTTCATCAATATACTAGCATCAAATTTTTTCTTCGAATTCCGTATTATTTTCTAAATTTTTCTAACTTTAGTAAACTTTCCAATTTTTTTGAATATGCGTAAAACTTCAATGTCGACCAATAATTCTTTTTTGACAATTTAAACCAATTCTTAATCTCGAACTATCCATTAGCAAATATTCACTTTAATCACAATTTATTACCTTTTTTCGGTAATTACTAAGTTAACAAATATTGCCCTTACGGTAATAAAAAAATCAACACTCACCGTGCAATTCAACATTCGGTTCACCCACTTTAGTGGTCAATCGTTGACCCTGTTGGCTTCAAATTTTCGTTACAGTCTCGTTCTGGACGTAAAACTCAGAAAACCCACTCAGTTCACCATAATTTACTAAAATTGTCGCACTTGGTGACACCAACTCATATAAAATTTTCGCGCACAATTTCAAATTTCACATAAATAAAGAAAAATACAATATCGATACCAATTACAATATTTTCGACGTTACAATATTGGCTAATCATCAATTATTCTGATTTCATGAATTTGGATATTTTAAAAGTTTTTGTGCGACTCCAATGAGCATTAAAACTTATTTCAAATTCAGCGAAATTGTGTATGGTTAAATTTTAATTTTAAATTAACTTTTGGATTTTATAAAATTTTCCCCAAAATATGTAAAAATTATTAACCTTCTTGAAATACAGTTCAACATGTAGGTACGCAGAAGAAAAAATTGTGTTTATGCACGACGGACAACGCAGTCGGTTGGAATATTTTGATAGAAACCCAATTGATAGATAGCGTTATTTCATTAACAACTTATTTTTGAATAAATAATAATATGAAATTTTCAATTGATATGAAATTAAATTATATCAATATATTATAATATTTTATTAGCAATAAAGTCATAAATTACAATTATTCAACGTGTTTATTAATTTTACGTTGATGCTACCTTTTCTCTAATTTATATTAATTTAACGTTAGGAAATATTGGTCAACTTGAAATTATACCGGTTATTCTAAATGAGATTGTATCTGCGCATGACTGCAGATACAATCCACCAACGATATTTGTTGAAATCAGTTGGAACCCAGCAAGAAATAGATTTTATGCGTGCCTCATTCTTACGTTAAAAACTTCTTAAATATCTAGCATGAATCGGATTAGTTTCTTAAATTAAAATAAATTAAATTATATTAAATATTTTGCATGAACCCACCATTAGAAAGTTGTTCTAGGCGTAGTTTTACTGAGAATTTAATCTTCTTTCATTTGCCTGTGAGCTTCTTTTGTGTCAAGAATAAGTAAAAAAGTCTACATCAAAATATGAAATCTAAGTTATTTTGACAAAAAATTTAAAAACAATGATGTAGTATAGTACTCGGAAAGTATAGGGGTTAGAAGAATTTGTTTTAGGTTTTGTTCACAATTTAATTTATCCCTATTTCGGACATACGATGCATAGGAAACCGTCAATTCATGACTTGTGATTTTTAGGTTCTTCTTCGGCAAACTTTCCTCTATTGTGGTCTGAGCCTGATGTAAACTTAGCGGCTATTTTCTAATGCAAAACTAAAGGGTTTGAACGACAAAAATCTCATTTCCGAGTTAGTACGCTATAAATAATATTTCACCCCACCTGTAGTTTGCTATAGTAAAAACCAATCACATTCTCAAAAAGTACTAATGTTTTAATTTAGAAGAATCAACATCCTAAACACAATAAAATAAGCCATTCGAATACACTTATTTGATAAAACTTCTTTTTATTGCAGTGTTCTATGCAAAAATTAAGAAAAAACAAAATTGTAATTCTTGAGCATGAAAACTTCAAATCGCTCGTTATTTCGATAAAAAACCGTACTGTAATTAAATTTACAATATTTAAATTAGACAATACCAGATATCCAAGAGTCGAGAAATCACAAATGGTACTTTTTGCCCGAGGCACTTTCCCCACAAAACTCGACGGGTATTACAGCTTTACGAGTAGCCATATATTATATAAGAAATATATAATATATTATTTATTAATTTCAGTGACATAGCTATTTTAATATTTGGTAGTAGCTACTAACGCAAATATTGAAATACACCAAGCGGATACGGGAACGCAGTACACTCTGCTGTATCCAACTCGGCGCATTTATGGACGATGTTAATGTAAATTGTGGATATATTTTGTGATTTTAATGACCAGCATCAATTAATTGACAAAGCAGACCCTACCATTTCTGAATATTTTAGCTTCCAATTTTAGATTATTTAACCTTGAAAAGCCACAAAACTTCTGTCTGCGGCGTATTTTTGAAGTAGAGGTGGAGTTATATATGTTACACTCAATAGCCGAATTCGGGCAATGCCCGAAAAAAATGCGCAAAACTAGTTTTTAGCAACGAAGATTTCCCAAGCCCGAAATTTTACTTTTATACGGTTATTGAGCGTAACAAAATAAGCAGAACTAGTTTTGCGCATTTTGAATTGTACAAAACTAGTTTTGTACGTTTCTGAATGACCAGCACTAGTTCTGCTTGTTTTATTTAATTCTAACGCCTGCCGCCCGAACCCAGATAAAAAGTAAAACAAGTTTTCGCTCCGATTTGAATTTTTCTTTGTAATTCGGATAGGTGGGGGTGTGATTAGTAGATATTAGTAATAAATATTATTAAAAAAATGGAAAATAACCCGTGTATTGCCGAAAAAGTGAAAAAATTAAATTTTTTTTTCTTCGATTTTTGGGGTGTGCATTCGATAAGGAGGGTTATCCATCGTCAAAACCTACCCTCCCGGGGCGCCGCTTCGCTCTGCACCCCTCCTGGGCGGTTTTGACTCTGGTTACTAGGCTAAACATACGAGAAGCGCCTACGATCAAGAAAACCGGGATCTAAAAAACCGGGTGCTTAGTAACTCTTGAAATAGCATTAAAAAGTATAGTTGCGGTATGGGGTAGTAAACTATTACGTTTCATCCGCTTTATGTTTATGTTATTTATTTTATTCGGATGCTGATTAAATGAAAAAAGCAGAACTGGTGATGTTCATCCATAAACGTACAAAACTAGTTTTGTACAATTCAAAATGCGTAAAACTAGTTCTGCTTATTTTGTAACGCTCAATAGCCGTGTAAAAGTAAAATTTCGGGCTTAGGAAATATTCGTTGCTAAAAACTAGTTATGCGCATTTTTTTCGGGCATTGTCCGAAATCGAATATTGAGTGTAACATATATACTACACGCTTAACATCCTCAAATATCATGAAACTCCACTTCAATGTTAATAAGTCAATCGCAAAAATTTACTGCGTTATATTATTAATTAATTTACTTGACTTGCATTATTTAAGACGGCGGTCATGGCCTGATAGTTAACGCGATCAACTGATAACGTAGGGTTTTCCGGTTCGACTCTGTGCGTTAGATCGTAAAAATTTCTTGACCGCCACCGTGCTTCGGAGGGCACGTAAAGCTGTCGGTCTCCCTGTGTTAATGATTTGCCTTGTTAACAATAAAAAATATGGTTCAGGCACATCGAAGGCCAGCTTAGCAGCTACCTAATATTTATGTAAAAATCAATTATGCTCATAGAACTAATTTGAAAATATTGGTAACAAAACAGATAAATAGATCTCGAAAAAGTTAATGAAGACATATTATTTAAATTACAAAAATATATTATTTGATTTAACTCGTAACAGAAACCCTCCCCTGGACTTAGTTCTAGATCCGCCACTGCTCCTAACCAATTGTTAACCTACTTTTCAAGAAAAGCTGTAATTTATAAAGTTCTGTACGACATTGAATGGAATTCTACATACCTTAGATAAGTATTTAGAGAAATAGCCAATCATATAATTAAGGGCATACTTCATGTATGTATGTTTGGTAAATGTGCTTATGAAATTTATGATACAGAACAATCCGCATAAATTTCAGCGACAACAAATGGATAAAGACCATCATCCTAAACTGTATTGATAGTTTATAGAGGATAACATTGTCGTGTGTACGGTTAGCAATATTTTCTAAAATCTGACACTAACTATAACCACAGAGCAGTTATTATTCATAAATGAACATGAATTAGAAGAGCGGATCTGCTTCGAGCTTCCTGTACTATTCATATCTGCATTCAGGTTGACGTATAGAAATGCTGTCAGCTATCTATAGAGCTATAAGTCACTATTTGCAAATGACAGGTGCAGTGTACACTACATATGTATTTAAAATTTAGAAAAGTTCCAATTTTTTAGTTTTTCAGTGCTATAAATTAAATTACATATTATGCATAACCAAGAAATTATGTTCTAAAAATTGATTGGGTAAAACACAATAAATAGAATATATTATTAGTTAAACAGTTAACAATTTTCGTAAATAGAAATTGTGCACAATCTAATATGGCCTCTCTATGGCTTGTCCCCAGATGCGTCTAATAAGCTAATTTACTTATTAAGTTTGCATGTGCTCTGTCTGATTCTCGGTAGACTAACTTGAAATGAAATTTTCATCAAATTCTGTTCTTAGTTTATACAAATGACCAAAACCTGTGGGCAACATTGCAAATACAACTTTAATATTTACATTTGGTGTGGAAATCATTAAATTTTCAATTTAATAATTATTGTAATAACTGAACTGCGTAATTGGTTTTGCATACAAAAATGCATAACAAGATCGTCATGTTAATATGCATTATGAAAATATTACGAGCGTTCAAAGCAAACAGTAATTTGACGGAATTGAGCAATTTCAAATATTATTTCAAATTTTTGAATATTTAAATTTTGTAAGAGGTTATTTATTTATACAAGCTATTTTCTTTCTTTTGCGGTAAACCCATTTGGAAAATCACAATATACCTAATGTTAGATATAAGTGAATGTTTAAACTAGATAAAATTAATTAATATTCCAATTATTATTAATATTAATCATGTTTGGTTGGGTGTAATCGACAAATAAACTTTTTGCTAATTTGACTTGTCCGGGAAAAGGCAAGTTTGCAATAGTACTTAACCTTTTACTTGGATACAACCAAATTTTCTATTTATTGCTTTAGATGGTGTTCTACGTAGTTATCGGTTCTCGTTTCCACCACAAATTCATTACCACTCCGTTATGCCGTGTTTATCAATAATTATTAAAATAAATATTATGTAAACAGAAGGATACTATTAAACCAATAATTGTCAAAATTTTATGTAACGAAGTAAAAAATATCAATGCTTATAAAAGCAAACCCGTCATTCCTTCATCATTAAAATTCCGCTACGGTCTTCACGTCTAACGTCCATCATCTTGGGTGAGGCCGAAGGCCGGAGACGTGACCTTCACACATGGTCAAAATACCGCTGTGTGGGATGGAAAAACTATGTCATTTACGTATGAAATGCTATACATAATTTTTTGAAATACCTGCAATGATAATTTCTTATAAGAAATAATTATAACATAATAATATAAATATGTACGAGTGTATAAATTGTTTTCAATTTGCCATTTGTTTTCTTTTTCGCATGCTTTTGCAAATTATTTATGCCGTGATACAAATTCGACGTTGATCCCTAGGTCCCGGCATTTGTGAGCACGTGTAAATGATAAGTAACAACTAAAAATTGTAATTCGTTTAGTAAAAGCATTTTCCAATATTGCGTGCTGACAGCGGCACCCCAAGTAACAGTCTCAAATGTTTTCAAGTTCAAGTTCATTTTTGTAATACGTTTTTGAAATAAATTACTTTATTTTTTTTTCATCATATATGTATACCTATAATGTAAGCTGTTGTATAATAGAAACTATCGCAATTAAATTTTAATTTGCAAAACTTTTTTCAAAAAAAATTAATAGTTTTACAAGAATTCGACAATAAAAGTTTTCAAAATAAATAGTTGTTTTTCAGGTTGTTCTGGTAAATAAATTCTTTCAGAAAATGTTCACCACCACTGTATACAAATACGACAATAAATTTTACAAATATTAAAATTTAAAATATAGAAGCTTAAAACCTGCATGAGAGTTATTGCGTTATTCGTCCTCTTCAAGCAAAATGTGTAGAAGAAAACCTAAACTCCACACAAGAAACGTTTGATATTATTTTTTTGTCCTATAAATTTATGAGGGTAAATATTTTATACAAAATCATAGCTGTTATATGTAATAAATTTATCTAGCTATATTACACATTGTTGTTATTTTGAATTTTTATTGTATTTTAAAATCAACATAGCAATAAAATTTTTTAAAACACAGTCGAGTCCCGATTACCCGACCTAAACGTAACCAATGAAGTATGGGATAATTGAAATATCGAATAAAACGGGAATATCGGAGAGTATGAAACAAATCTTAAATGCAATTAAATTGCAGTATAAAATTATTATTTATTATAATAATAGGCCAGCCGAGAACGCATTCCAAATCAGCAACTCCCCAAGTAAGAAAACGGCACTAAGCGAAATTTTATAGAACTATTACAAATCGGGTTAAAATAGAAGCGCTATTTACTTGTGCATGTTTTTGTCGTAGTTTTGAGTGATAAAAGTGATATTCAAAGTTTAGAGCAATTTGTTTTTATTACGACTTATTTTACTTACGTAAACCGATTAAAGCGACCATACTTGTTTACATTTGCAGCGCCACCAACGTTAACTGCAGTTCGCAATTGAGTAATTATTTTATTATTATTAGTAATTAGAGTAATTGCTGAAACAATTATATCTATAAAAATCAACCCGGTTTAAAAGGTAACTCGAGACTGAACAACTGGGCCTTATACCTCTAAATTGACATATTAATTTTGTAATTAACGATACGGTCGTCAGCTTAAGCAGTTAAGTGCGTTGCTGTTAATGCTGAATACCTGATTCGACTCCGCGCTCACTCAGTAAAACTTTCTTCTGATTGTGTTTCCTCGGAAGGCAATGGCAAACCACCGAGGTGTAATTTGCCTGGTACAACCTCTCCGGAGATGAAGTATATGCAGTTCCTGTGTTTCAGAGCCCGCGTTAAGCGGGAGGTTCCTACATGCGCGATAATACTTCAAACGTAATACACATGAATAGAAAAGAGGTCGCCTTCGCCTGAAATCAGACCCGGCACTTGAACAAGAGAATTTTATACCCTCTAGAGACCCCGGATGTTCACTATGCCACAATGGAAAAACCACGCGCAGAATGACATTTTTATAATATTCGTTAATATCTCGGTTTGACTGAACTTGGGAGCAAAATATCAAGTTATTGAAAATAGAAGTATTAGATTAAATTATCTAGAGGAAAATCTTACACTTTTTGCTGGGTAATCGGAATATTTGCTAGGAATATTTTAATTAACGATAATATCACTCCTGTACGCTTTACCGTTAAGTGATGTGGAAACGGACAGAAGAGTAAAACTACCGTTAATAAACATATTTCGGGCTTACAGAAGAATAGCAAATATATTTGACGCGTTTTGATAGCTGTATCAGATATCTTTTCTCTATATTCTTCTTCTTTTTCTTTAACTTCTTTGAGATTTGTTGATCTGTTTTTAACCAATTTTTTCAAATTAGTGCTGTGAGCATAATTGATTTTTACATCTTAGGTAGCTTGCTAAGCTGGCCTTCGATGTGCCTGTAACCTGTCTTTTATTGTTTCGGAGACAAATCATTAAGCCTTACGTGTCCTTCAAAGTACTGAAAACTTTATAATTAGATCTAGAGAGTAAATTTTATTACGACGTACCTTGTACATAATTTTAAAACCGTTTTGGATCATGCGCGTCGCACGACGTGAGTATGCTGTCAAACTGCAGGCCAGTTGTACTGCAATATTCCAAGCGGCCAGTAATACTCGTTTTTAGTTTTTAAAATTAACCATTTTTCAGTGCTGTGAATTTTTGTAATTCGCCATAACACCTTTCCCAATTTTGAAAAATGTTTCCAAAATTTATGTGCGATGTGAGTCATCAATTTCGCTTCTATTTTAGGATGTTAAATGGTTTATTTCTGGATGCTTTAATTGACTGGTTTTAGTCAAGATATCCCGCCGTTTAATGTCCACGTTTTAGAAATCCATGACCGCAGATTATGTTTATCCGGACGGAAAATGTTCATTTTAGATATCAAACTCGAAGCTAAGTAATAACGATTATTTTCCATATTTCTGCCGTCGATAAATTTGCAGAGTGCGATTTCACTGTGTGATACGTCTTTGAGTGATGTAATTTTGATCATTTGACATCTGATATTTTGAAGATGGGAATAGTACGGGTACAAATTGAGTTTTCTTCTTCCTTCTACTTTTATTAAGAAGTCTTCTTTTTAATATAGGTCTACGACCAGTTCTTTTACTAATTTATGTATTAGTTCTGTGAAGATTTTGATTTTTACATTACAGGTAGCTTGCTAGGCTTGCGTTTCGATGAGCCTGCATCCTGTTCTTTATTGTTATGATGGCAAATCATTAACACAGGGGGACCGCCGTCTTTTTAGTTTTCACTGATGCCTCGATCGCAGGACTATGACTGATGAATCAAGTGACGTATACGGAGAATTCAGAATCCAGAAACTAAACTATAGATTAAGGGTAGAAGGGTGAGCTTGCTTGCAATTATTTTTATGCGCAATTCGATAGACGTAATCTGTACTTAATATCTTTGTTCTCATTTTTAATTACGGCGATGGTTTTATCATTGTAATTTGTTTAAATTACTCAAAGACGTAACGATTTTTGAAAGCCGTTCGTTTTCCCTTCAGGAGACTGCGTGCTGTTGTTTTATCTATTTCATAAATCGCAGGTGTGTATCTTCATTGCGTTATCTGATTTAACTTGTGTTTTCTTTCTGTTTCTTAAGTTTCAAATCTTCCATTTGAGGCTGCCTTTAAAATTTGTAATTTAACTTTCTTTTGTGGATTCGTGGATTTGTGAATTAAAATATTTCACCACATCTTTTGGCTGTACTCTTATGGCGAAATAAATGGAACAGCTTTCTTCCATCTTCCCGTGTTTTATTACGTTCACCTGGCGTCCTTAAATAAAAGCATTTTCCCAGTTAGTTGTGAGCAAACCATCTGCAGGCTTCTAAAAGAGGCTGGTGTCCGAAATAGCCTAATTTCGGCACAGTAAGAAGGCGGTTAAATAACCCCTCACGACAGCAGTCGATTGCGCTAACTATCAGACCAAGACACCGCCGTCCAAGCTCCTTGATAGTCGAGCCATTTTTCAAAATTTGAAATTTTTTGCGAGCCGCGAAAAATTTGAAACACATACGGAACGATAATAATTTTTTTAAATATAATAGACAAAAATGAAAAGGGAACTCGGGTACATTTATCGAGAGCCACAAATAATCCTTCAAAGAGCCGCATGTGGCTCGCGAGCCGCAGGTTGGTCACCCCTGGTCTATATAATTTCTTTTGCTTTATTTTCACCAAGATGATATTTAGCTCTAAAGTAGAACCAAATCGAGATATTCACGAATAATCGTAAAAATATCATTCTTCGCGTGGTTTTTCCACTGTGGCGTCGAAATCCGGGGTCGTTAGAGGGTGCAAATTAATAGGTTTCTTTAGAGGCCTCAATAAAGATAATAAAATATATTCCAGCTTGCTGGCATTTTTTACACAATAAAACATTTGCCGTCTGACCTAAAATAGTATAATTTAACCTACAATTTATGTCAATACACTTGTAATTTAAAATGTAAGTACATATTATATTTTATAATATACAATAATTATACTGCATAAGTATGACATATTACCTATAAATGTAACAAATTTATTATAAGTACCCCTAATATAAATGGACTTGTAACTTACTGTTTGATTAACTATCTTGTGTTAAATTATTAATTTCAATATAAATTTCTTAATTGATTTTTCGAATCTTCAGTTGCATATTAGTGAAAATTCACTGCAATTTCTTTTTTGAATAATTAATATATTATCATAAAAATGTTAATAAAGAAAATTATCGATGAATATGATTTAAAATTAAAGAATATACGAATAGAGTAAGTAAAAATTTACATAAGAAATACGAACATGGAAACATTGCCATGAAGGTTTTAAATGCAAGAAAAGTATTAAGAGGAGAAAAATTTCTTTTTGTAGTTTTTTTAAACTTATCTATACTTAAAATTCATTTAATTCAGCGTTCAATTAAGTTTTTCATATTAACATCTCTAATCTTGTAATAGTTATATTTATATGAAAAATTACAGCCTAATTATATGCAAAATGATTTTTAAGTAATTTTCCAGATTATACTTAAGTTTTACGAGTAAAATTCCAATAATAATTCAATAAGTAGTTCGTCGTAATAAGGTTTTTTGAAGTATTTAGTTCAAAATTTAGTACTTATTTGCAAATCTTCTTACCTTCTTCAGATGTATTACAAAATAAAATAAGGTTTTGATGAAAGCTTATGAAAAATATATATTTTAGTATACCAACTACGATAATACGTTGCAACTACCCAACAAATTGTCTTTAATATGACGTAATCTTTTTTTCGGGAGTTCTAATGGCGAACAAAATGTTTTTCACTTTGCACCCTGAATAAATAATATTTAAGTATGTATATAAATAATTCATGTAAATTAGGCTGTTTAAAACAACAATATATGTATATTTAGGTAATTTCATAAAAGATATTTGTAATTACTTACAACCTATTTGCACAATTTAAGAAATTTAAGTAAACGTTACCAATTTCATATAATTACAGTTCCAGGTGGTTCCCCAAGCTTAACTAGTATAATTAATTATGTAGCGGAGGGTCCTCAGAGAGGAATGTGACGGATTGCCATTTCGCCCTTCACTCTCAGTTTCTGTTCAACTCGAGTTTGTTGCCAAGTTTAGCTTTTAATTCGAAAATCAGCCGCTAGACATATTTATGTTTTCCAATAGGAATTTCAAGTTTCCTGCCGAGGTTACGGACATATCTTCAAAACTAATTAATGTTCTTGCTATATCACCAAAATATAACCAGCAAATCGGTATGTAAATATAAATTATACGAACCTATACGGATTCATTAATAAACTGAAAAACTTATATATTTGCTTGAATAATTGGTATTCAATTTGGTATGGTAGATACATTAAGTTTAAAAGTAACCGTGAATAATTATTTTATTACGTTTTAATTATAAACAATCGACGAATTCGTTTGATTTTTTAAATGCTTTCTTATATTTTGTTTTGTATTTTAATGATGATTTCTACCACAATTTGAAAACGAAAGACATTAACAAAACGAAAAACAAATTGAAATTTTGAATTTTCATTAAACAAAAATTACATAATCAAATACTAGATTGAAATTGGATTCATAGTGGTTTGTAATCCTACTTGTAATTATTGCAAATATTTTTCGTGTACCGTCAAGCCTTCCTGCATTAGCGGTCGATTTTGTATTCATTCGGAAAAATATTTTCAAAACTGTGCCTGTGGCGTTTAACAAAATACAAAATGCTTGTGGCAGTTCCACAAAAACAATTTAAAATTTAATTCAGGAATATAATAATTTATTATAAATAGCATGCATACCAATAATGCATTCCAATTGTTTACAAAAACCATTAGGTAATTTATAGAACGGAAGTTAATCAATTAGAAAAGCATAAACATATTCCACGCATTGACAATTTAGTTTATATTATGTATCTAAATACATAGTAAATACATAAATGTGTATCCAAAAGTTTTTCAGGAGGTTTACTTTAGTTAGTTGTTAAAATAAATAAGTTTATGTTTTGAGGTATGCATGGAAAATTTAGTATTTTAAATATATTATACTTAATTAATGTTTGCGTATATAAATAATTAAACTAGTAAAATAAACCGCTAGATAAATTTCAAAAACTTTTTGACAAAATATACATATTTATTTAGTTAACGTCAAAGGTAAGGCCTTAAGTTCAACTAAATAAATTATAACGTTTCACTTCCATTCTATGAAACACAACCTTTGATATACAAATGATCAGAATATGCATAAAACACAATTAGAATTTACTACCTATTTGAAATTTTGAAAAATCTGCGTGATGTCTGATAAAAATTCAAATATGTATTTGTGAATTATGCAACCTCCAACATTTCCATTTTATAATTTATTACATACAATGTAAAAGCAATATAAAAGTTAATTCAAATTGATGTAGTACTTTACAGAACATTAGTATAAACCCTTTAAACTTGACAGGTTTAAACATTTTTCTGCAAACATCGAGATCATTCAAATTTACTTAATTTAGAATTTTAATTAAAAAAATTTAATAAAACCTATACGTGTACTTGCATTTCTAAAAATGTAATTTTTTGCTGTGTACCTCTATGTATGTATGTAAATGATATCAATCCAATTTTTGATGATTTTCAATATTGATATGATCAATTGACCAATCAAACGGCGTGTGGCACTGCGCATATTTTGATTTTTTAATTCGGCTTTTTTTAAAATTTATTTAAGTGCTTTAATAACTAGATCATAGCACTTAATTCGGCTTAATTTTTTAAGCCTACCCGTTCAATTCTATCTTAGCACCAAACTGAGCGTATAAGGTGTAACGAATTGATGGCCTATAAGGAAATTACGATTTAAAGTAGACTCAAAACTATTTATACAGTGTATTCACTTTTCCGCTGGTTTTGTTTACCAAAGCAAGATCAAAGTTAACAAACCAGTTTGCAGCTTCCCTCTTTCAACTATTAAATTTTTTGTTCTGTTTACTTTTTCATGAATTTTCCAGGATTTAAAGCATCTAGTAAATATTTTATGAAAAAAGTATCTTAATATAAAATTACTGAAATCTTAGGGTTGAATTTAAAAAATTTTGATCAGAAAAACAAATTCGAACCTACATTGTAATATGGAGGATTTCATAAAAGTGATTCGAAATTTAACCTACGATTAAAACTATTAAGCATTACAACCATAATGCATTTTAATTGTTGTAGTTATGGTTGTAAGTTTAATCGCAGATTAAATTTGATATAACTTTTGTGAAACCTACCAAAAACTTGCAATGTTAAAATTACTTTGATCACTTTGTAAAATTATACAGAAAGTATTATCTCACATGGTGGGGAAGTGACGTTCTGTGATGCATCACAATCATCATAATTTAACGATTATGTGCCCGCCGGTTTTGTAATACCAATAGGGCATTTTGCATTGACATCACGTGGCGGCCTAACAGGAAACGCCAAGTGTTCCACAATCCGGACTAATATCTCTGCAAGTCTACACTTAACCCAAGAAGACTTTCCCTATACGAACATTATTTGACGTGACTCAAATGATTACACTTATAATACGTGCCTAAAAAACTTTTTGCAAAATCGAAGTTATTGCCTATAGGTTATCAATTTATAACATATACCTGTGTTATAAAACGGCTCCCTTACAATAATCGATCGCTACAAACGAAACGATGTCAAAGGGTGATAAAAAAGCATAATATAAAATTAAATAAAAATGTTGTCATAATGAATATGACATGACTGTAATTAATGTGCCTTGTTAAAAAGCAGAAACAATTTGTTTTTCATCAATAAAATTCTCTTTGGTTTATTTAAGGTATTGCTACAAAAGAAATAAAACGTCAACCTGTAAGTATGCTAGGTTTCCACCGGGAATAGCTTTACTTAATTAAAATTTCGTCGTGCCTGTTTCTTTATTATAAACTTTCAAGTTGTTAAATCGCTGTTATAAAACTCACAATTAGTTAAATTTGCGAAAAATTAATTTACAAAACAGTGCATACATTAAATTTTACAACAAAAAAATAATGAATAACAGAAACAATTTTTTTTATTGTTTGTGGAACAACGAGAATCAAAAATTTTCCGTTTTAAAATAATACTTATTATACCTTTTAAATTAATTGACGATATAACGCACATATGTTTTTCCCCTTATATTACCTACATAGCTCTACCGGCTTCCATTTACAGTTTAATTACTGTACGAATCATTTTGTAACAAAAATCAATCACTGGTGGAAGACTTTTCAAGTTATCCGCAAACAGTGAGTACAAAGAATTTGAAACAAACACCAATATGTTAATGAATGGTAAAAACAGAATTAGGCCACATTGGTAACCCCAAGGAACGCCACAGGAGCAAGTTATTAATCCTAACTTTTCCATTTATCCCTATTAAATAACTGCTAAGACTAAAATCAAAGGAAAAAAATTTCGATAAGACCTTTCGAAAGTCAGCTTTCAAATAATGTTTCTCAAGCCCACTTAGGCATCTGCGGTGTTTTATTCTCTGGTATCGCCATGATTGTTAAGTTTATTGTTACAACTTGTACTATAATAAGAAATTTATTTCGGATGTCTTGTTCTATACTCAGAAATTGAATTTTATATTTATGTTATTATTAAGGTCTTACAGGGTTTTATATTATACGAATATTAAAGGGAAACGATATAACATAACGTAATTACAACAATTATCTACTAGTAGCTGTAGAACATATTATTTTTGACACAATCAATAAGTTTAAAACTAAAATAGCTATCAAAAATATATTTTCAGCTTCCATACATTTATATCCATCAGAGTCAAATTCAATAAATGCTTGTTTATTTGATATGACAGCTGTCTTATACGACAACCATAATGGCGGATTTGGAGTATTAACTATAATAGCAATTTTTGAGCATAATTAATGGTTCGAAGCTATTTCTACAAAATATTAGTCATAATAGAGTTAACTATTGAAACTACAATAAAAGATGCTAGCAAAATTAGATAATAATAAAATGGGCTCAATAATAGACTGGTCTTTAAATATATTAAAGGTCAGTGGATGCCAAGTTCAGTAGACTGGTTAACACGATTAGCTTTAACTTATACATAAAGCACACGAATTTTCAATAATCGGTGCCGTACAAACGTTGGATGGTGTAATATATCAAAGCGGACTGCATTTAAAATTTATTTATAGACTTTTGGTTAGCAAAACTTAATTTGTTTGCAAACGATTGAACCGAATTTAGGGAAACTAATATTGGTTTATTTAACTATAGAACTGCTTTTATTAATAATGCATATCTGAATATCCCACATTACTTCTTAATTAAGCAAGTAATATCATGGAATACTTGAAGAAGAAAAAACAACCAAAACCAAACAAATGAATTTTGTAAAACTTCTGAAACGCATTCCACTATTATACAGGACTAAACTCACCCGTGACGTAGGTTCAATTTAGAAATAGGCGCGGCGCCGGCGATGTGGTGACAATATTACAAATTGATTTGAGGTGAATGCGGAGATGCTTTATTAGATGTATTTAACATTCGAATCAAGATAATAAATATCCTTCAATAGATGTAAAGGAACGCGCATGCTTTTGTGCGATTAATAAATAAGAGATTTTATCAATACCGATAGTTGGTTTGCTTTATTTCGTACTGCAGCGCCTTACTTAATGGACACTAACCATCTAACATTGGCTACATATTGAGCGATTTAACGTCGAATATTCGAATATCAAACGGCAAACATTTGACGTTTATTCGTTTATATTGCGAGTGACATTACACCTAGTAAAAGATGTTGTATTCTATATCTATTCATATTACCCGAATTAGCATTAAGAATTCATTTGCAATTTGAACGAATCAGTAAAAATAACGATTAGAAATTATATAGCTATATAGTAAACTAAACACGACGAACAAATTAAAAAAACCAACCAACCAATATATTTTGCCCAAATATATTGGGCAAAATATATTTTTATTGCTGTGACTGTAATGTTTAATCGTAAACAAATATTCGTCGTTCGTTCGTTTAATACGAGTACCCATTCCAAAATAACCTTCTCACTAACTTCTGCGTGATATCTATGCATGAGAGGTTTGAATTTGAATTATTTTCTGTTTTGGGTAGGATTAATTTTCTCTGGCAATTTTAACGAATTTTGCCATAGATTGAAATTTAAAAGCTAATCATAAATTGAATATTAAATTAGAATGAAATTTTCTTTCAAATTTAAAAACATCTAAACTTTACCTAACTTCCTATTATCCAATTTACTTCTAAACTGGAAGTAAATAACTTGCAATAAAAACGTAGAATTATTTAAAACCGAACGAAGTCATTATTTTTGCTAAGTCGACCATTGCGATAAATACTAGTAGCATTGTAAATCTGTAGAAAAACAAATATCGAATTGACAGAGTATAACGAACGAGTAGCCAATAAAATTCAGAACCAATCTTGTCCGAGGCAGATATACTATGTAAACTTGAAAACGAAGCTTTCTATGCAGTGCAGTGGGAAGAAACCTTTCATTACGAGTGTGTCAGTTCAAAACAAATAAACTTTTATTGTACATGCCATTCTATTTTGAGAACTACTGTTAATATCTAAAATAAATCTATTATTATTATTAGCTCGTGAAAATTACTATTAAATGCAATTTTAAAATTTATGAAGGCCCAAAACGTCTAAAGAGAGCAATAACAAATTGTTCTAAGCGTATGAAATATTTTAAACCTTATTGTTTTTTATTAGCTTGCTAATTTTTTAATTTTAGTTTAATATTAAGAATATTTTAACGTATTGTGGGTTGGTCCTATCTACCACAATGGATATTGGTCAATTACTTAGCTATAATTTTTTTAAAGTTGTCAGCCTCTTTTGACCTCGTATCAATATTTCCATCTCATTATTTTCTTTTATAGTTTAATTTAAGTTGATTAATTTATTTGAAGCGTAATTTTTCAAAAAGTTTTCACGTCTTATGTATGTACATGATGGACAAAAGAAAGGCTTTCCACTTTTAGTTGACGCCATTTTGGTCGTTTTAGTTCTCCTTTGATATTTGAGCCGATTTGAGAAGTGCAGACGTGGTCAATTCTTTATGCAATATTAAACGATACTACAACGTGTGGTAATTTGCAGAAAAAATTTGTACCGCCTGCACTGCTCAAATGTCAAAGTAGAACTAAAACAAATGGTTTTAACTAAAATGGCGGTCACTTCAAATTGTAAATCTTCCTTTACTCCACCCGCATGCCGTATAAAGTAAATTAATGCTAAAAAATAATGTTGATTTGATATCCTGATGTTTATTTTAAGGTTATGTTTTTATGCAAAGAAACTTATTATTCGCCAGATGATGTCCAATCTGCCTGTTCCAGTTCGAGCACGTATCTAATTAATATATTTTCTATTACAGAGGAAACTATTTTCTTTAGAAATTAGGCAGCTCTTTGTTCGAGAACGGAATATTTTTATATTCCAAGATCTATTTGTAGTTAACTATGAATATAATTACAAGAAATGTGAATCGCACACTGAGTCACTAAAAGTCACATATTGACTTTAGAATTTTACGTTAGTTTACTTAGATTGCGCTATTTTGGTCATCAATCATGCTAAAAGAAATAACAATTTTTAAGTTTTCTTTGTTATTTTTAAAAACAATAATTTATTCCAAAGCATAAAATTATGGGGACCGTTAATGCGTTAAGTTTACTACTCAAATTTTTATTATAACATTTTAAAAAAATTAATATTATACCTTCCGCACCAAAATAAAATGACTTCTAACCACAAAATCAAGATTTCAATAAGTTAACCTGGAAAGTCTTTCAAATGTTGAAAATCATTTCAGCAAATACAAAATAGGCATGTATAAACACGGGTTGAAAAAGATTCAATTTTTCACTTGAAGCACAGCATAAACATTTTATCACGAAAGCTAAGTAGAAGCTTAAAAAAGTTTTAACTAAAAATGAGAAATATTTATAGTCGTTTAAAAATTTCCTTTTAAGATATAGCTTCCATAACGTTACAACTTACAAAGTTGATTAAAAACTTTTTGTTTTATTAAATTTAACCGCAACTGCTAACTTTATATCAAAAAGAAAACTAATTTTAATAGGAACTACTTAGGTATTCAAAATATTAACGATCAAAATAGAATAACGAAAACTAAGTCATTTTAGAGAGACAGACCAACACAGGAAAGAATTATTCTTTTAAATAAGAGGATTATCCTCCCAGTGAGACTCGAAACCAAGTTGAATTCCCCGAAAGTCAAGAATTTTATGCAATTATTTAAAATATTATATAATACATCAAGTGGTGACTAATAGGAAATTCCGGGTTCGAAGCAACGTCAAAAATAATATAAAACCGCTAAATCTGAGGATCAAAATCGAATCAAAAATTAAATGTTCCAGCAATCGCGGTGTCGCTGATATTATTTTAAATAGAAGGCTTTGGAGGTATTTATAGAATTTATATTTCAAAGCCAAGAACAATTGGTCAGCTTAAGGGTCCTTTTGAATAATATTCTGGTTATTTATGTTTTCGGTTCTTATTTTCAGAATACTAGAAAAATTTAAATAATCGCGTTAAAATAAACAATCCCAAATAGCATAATTTTCCAATTTCGTTTTATCGGATGTTCAATACGAGTAAAATAAAAAATTACTTTACTTCACTTTACTAGAAGTTGTATCGGTTAAGAATTATGATCGAAATCAAATTAAAAAAAAAAAGTTCGAGTGATAAGAAGTGAAATTTTTAGGAAATACGAAGATAAATTGAAGTTGATTTTACAATATGTTTATAAGTAGCTATAATTACATTGAGAGCATGTGATATAGGTTGTTTTTTAGAAGCTATCCTTCTGCAGGGGAAGAATTTAAGTTTATTTTGGAAAATCAAAGCATTGTAAAATAAGGTATTTATTGATTTTTAATCAAAAGCTATTCCATAATGAGTTATTGTTTCGCTGATAATTTATACAACGGGATGAAATTGAAAGTTTCGCGATTTTTCTCGGCGTTTGGAATACTAAAACCCACGTGCGAGTAAACTGTTAGCTTTCCAAGTGGGCAAACATTTTGTTCGTCGGCAGAATAAAAAGTTGTACTAGAACGATTGCACAATACGAGTAGTTTCTCTTTTAAAAGCAGCACCCCCCAAAGATGCTGCCCTCTTCGCCATTCGGAGTATGCTACGCTACTGGTAACTAGCTAGGAAGTTTGTACAATGTGATTGCAAAAACGATACACAGCATGCAGTGAAAATCAAACATATTATTATAACAAAAATATTATTTGTTGTTTGTAAATACTCGTATGTGTACCTTTCTTTTAGTTGCTCGTTATTTTTAATGTACGTATAATTAAATTAAATTATAATTTAATAAACAATTGATTAAAGGCACACAATAACCAAATAAACAAAAAAATTTAACTTGACATTTTTTAAACTTGAATATTATAAAGGAAACTTGCTATTTGTCCTCAAATCAAAAGAATTCAAGAAGCCAAATGAAGGCACTGATAATCAAAGAATATTATTCACGGAATCCGTAGTTGCTACAATCAAACCCTATTCAGAGATCTCCAGTTCAACTTTCATTCAAAATTTATCTAAAATGCATAATTCAAATGTCGACATAATGGTAATAACTAAAATTTGCGACTTTTAAATTATTTTATTAAATTGTTAAAAATCTTGTGTTTACACATTCTTTTTCTGTACTAGTAGAATAAATGTACGACCTGGAAATAATAGCAACACAAATATTTCTTGTGCTATAATGTTGGATGAAGTAAATTTATTATGACTTTGAAGCTGACCATCCAATTCTCCGAAATTTTGGAGAAGGGAAAAAACGTTATTGCCAAATATCTCATGAATACCAATCGCATCGAAAAATATTTACAATAAAAATTATTTCTTATAAAATTATCTCAAAGAAAGATTCTTACCAATATTTATCTAGAACCAACCCCTGTGCCGTAATCAAGGAATAAATGTTGTCCCTCAAAAAATTATTTAACAATTATATAAAATTATTTACAAAATAATTATATCTTCAGACATAATATAAAGAAAAAATTTCTTTCGATCTGCTGGACCCAATCAGTTAATTTAACCACTTAGAAATTAAAAATATTGTTGTGCATAATATATTAGATAATATATAATAAATTACAATAAAAATTATAAAACTAACCAGTTTGTCATGAAAAATAAAAAGGTTTCTTTCAGTATAATTTATGAAAATTGCATTGTATTTTTATACAAAATCTAATAGTATTTACATAAAAATATTAAAATTTAAATTAGATATTAAAAAATATGCAATTCTCAATGTGAAACACGCGGAAATTTCAAGTCGTCATGAGCAAAATTATATACTAGGCGTTCGTGGCTCACGAGCATTGGACACCCATAAAGCGATGCAGGCACAGATTGCTAAGCTAAGATTTATATTTTAACATGTGTTTATATGGATACAATTTTAGCTAAGCATAATAAATCTTGCAATATATCAGGTCCTTACTTAACGCGGTCCTATACAGGTCTTACTAGAGTAATGCATTTATCCTATATTCATAAAAGATTTTTTTCTCTTTTGATCTTGAGGTTTTATCAATTGGCCAGAGTTTGAAAAAACATAGAACCGTTTCTTAAAGCCACACCATGTTAACGTTCACCGAAGGGCCCAAGCTAAGAATTCCAGCCAAGTCCGTGATTCTAACCCGGAATTTCCGTCATGTAATTCAGCCAGCAATCACACCAAGCCATTGACTGCTATGGTTCATATAAGTTACTTAATTTTGTCCAATGTCAAAGGAACTGATTTATTACTCAAGCTTTAACCACAAACATCTAAATCAATCGATAGTATAATTTTCAATGATAACGCAGATGATAATACTTGGCTGTACCTAATTATTTCCATATAACGATTAATAGAACACTTCAAACACTTGTAGCATGGTTAAATTCGATCAATCGAAACAACAAGAATAATTATAGTGCAATTCATATTTAATCGACAGAGTTGTGTCATCATTATCAAGACAACTCCATGGTAGGTATTTTTATAAATATAAATAAAATAAAACTATAAATGCTATAAATATGAGAAAACTTCCGTAGACATCATCAGATAGAAATATTGTGAATAAATATTATAATAATTATTGTTACAATAATATATTTCAATGTTAGATAACTGAAAGTTAAAACAAATGTAGGAAGTAGGTAAATATGTAAAATTACTTTATACCGATTCAATTTTTCTTTGTTCATTATATGTTTAAATAAAACATTATTGTAATAAAAATTACAAAATTGTATATAAAGCACTAAATTATACAATATAAATTTGATGTCGCGCTCAAGGGTAATTAATTAAAGTATTAACTTAAGACTTTTGATACTCGTGCTACAACGATCTCTATAATATAATTTTCGTATTTTATTTTATTACAGCTTTCGATTACCTTAATTATTAACCTCCTTGTACCTCTGTAATCAAAGTTATCTTAGGACGTTAAGCTTTTCCTCAAATAAACTGTTTCTATCTACTTTTTAAGGCATGGGGGGGGGGGAGGTTCTTATGAACAAAATTATAACAATGTATTTCATGTTTCTGAAGATCATTTTAAGATTCCTTTCTCACGAAATGTCTCACATTGATATTATTTTTTCTATTTTGAAACAATGCCATTTCTGTAATCTTTGAAATAAAAAGACCAAATGTTACGATTTAAAACCCGATAAAAATCGAAGCAAACGAAGAAAATGTGTGAAAATCACCATAACAATTACTCGGAAAGTAAAAATAACTTCTTAGTACCAATGACCAATGTAGTTATCCAGAAACAGTGGTGGCGTAAAATATATATCGCTCATATAGCTATGGGCAAAGTTAACGGCGAAACCACTAAATTGCATTCTCTAGTTATAATAGTCATCTTGGCTTCGGACAAAACTTGAAAGAAGAATTTAGGTATGCAGCGTAGCTAAAAATTAGATGATAAATCCAGAAAACCATCACTTACAAAATGAGGCCACGACCAGCATTATTCCTCGGTACTGCAGTAAAATGAAAAGTTCCAATTTTCAGCAAAAATAATTGAAATAAAATCTTATGAATTTCCTTCCTTTCATTGATAATAATATCTTCCAGGACTGCCATATAATTTTAAAAAATTTGGTAGTAATAACTCAAAAGTGCATTTTTTCGACTGAAGTTGCTTTTATTCGGAATGTTTAACAACATTTTTTTATTTGCCAGTAAAACAAAAAGACATAAAATATTTACCAACACAAAAAATTATAACACACATTCAGACTTTTTAGAAAAACTCATTTACATGTAATTAGACAATGAAATTCAAATTAAGTGAAGTCATTTGAATAAGTTTTGACGTCACTGGTGTTAAAATCGCCCGACGTGAATTATGTTTACAAAATCTGCAACTTTGAAGTACTCTAGCGTCCAAACTTTTGAAGATAAAAATATGCTACACCGGAAGTTTTTGTAGGAAATATAAATTCTCTATCAAATTTCGGTATATACCGTTTTGTCATATTTGGTATGGGTTTTGCAGCGTTTGCACTGAAAGTTCACGGAAATTTATAATTCAGCTAATCATAAATATTTGCGTCAAATATTGCGCATCTTAAGGATTACATTTTTCCAAGAAAGAAAATTGCTAGACAATTTTTTTGTGCCGGTACCACATTTAAATCTGTAACTCAAAAACGGTTGATTCTAGACTATAAAGGATTATTCTAATTTAATTTTTTGATTACTTCTGGCCTTTTGAAAGAACACTGAATGATTAATACTAAAAAATCAAAACTTTCGGTACTACAGCCATTTTAAGGGGTTATGGGTAGTCATCGGCGTGAAAAAATGGGGGACTATTTCACTAACTCAGCCACTCGAAAAAAATTTTCGAGTGCTACACAATAAAGAACATGCTTATATTTGTCTATTAAAACAAAAAAAAGTGTACATTGTTGAAAAACAACCCCAATATCGACTTTTGAAAAGTACGGGAAAGTAGCATCGAGTATGCGGCAGACCCCTGGCACACGCAATACAATTCAAAGACGGTCCCTTGAAAACGCGTAAAATTTTTTCGCTCCGATTTGAATTTTTCTTTGAAATTCGGATAGATGGGGGTGTGATTAGTGGATATTAGTAATAAATATAATCAAAAAAATGGAAAATAACCTGTGTATTGCCGAAAAAGTGAAAAAATAAAATTTTTTTTTTCGAATTTTGGGGTGTGCATTCGATAAGGAGGGTTATCCATCGTCAAAACCGCCCTGGAGGGGTGCAAAGCGTAGCGGAGCGAAGGAGAGTAGCATCGAGTATGCGGCAGACCCCTGGCAGACGCTATACAATTCAAAGACGGTCCCTTGAAAACGCGTAAATTTTTTTCGGATTTGAATTTTTCTTTGAAATTCGGATAGATGGGGGTGTGATTAGTGGATATTAGTAATAAATATAATCAAAAAAATGGAAAATAACCTGTGTATTGCCGAAAAAGTGAAAAAATAAAAAAAATTTTTCTTCGAATTTTGGGGTGTGCATTCCATAAGGAGGGTTATCCATCGTCAAAACCTACCCTTCCGGGGCGCCGCTTCGCTCCGCTACGCTCTGCACCCCTCCAGGGCGGTTTTGACTCTGGTTACTATGCTAAACATACGAGAAGGCGCCTCCCATTAAAAAAACCGGGATAAATGAAACCGGGAGCTTAGAGACCCTTGAAATAGCATTAAAAAGTATAGTTGCGGTATGGGGCAGTCAACTATTACGTTTCACCCCCAAAAAATCGCGTAAAAACAAAAAATAATCGATGTTACATGTACGAGAGACGAGCTGCATCTGCCGGTGCGAAATACTCTAAGTGTTAGGGTCAGAATGAGCGACGCGCGGGAATCTCGTTAATTTTACCACTGAATCTCGTTAAATTAGCTAAGTTCAAATTCGATTTTTTCAAAAGTTTGAGGCCCCATTCCCACTTTTTATTTTTACAATTTGCTAAAATAAGTGTGTTCTTTAGTGTGTAGCAGAAGAAATTTTGTTTCGAGTGGCTGAGTTAGTGATAGAGTAACCAAAAAATGAGTATTTTAAATAATTTTTTTTTGACAGTAGTTTAATTTATTTTATAAAACAAATAATACAAAGTTATAATATTATGTTTTAGCTTTATTTGACAAAAATTAAAAATAAAAATATTTGAGGCGTCTACTTGCAATACCGGCTGCATCCAGTTAAAGTAAATTTACAGAATGGACTATTATTGTTATCTCTCTTAGCAAAGCAGAATTTCTTTTTGAAATCATCTGGATATTACATTTGATGTGACTTGACTTTACATTTTATAATATTCAGGAAATTTGGATGTAGCCGGTATTGCAAGTAGACGCCTCATTTATTGTTGACTAACTTATTGCCATATTTGTTGGACCCCGTCCCACAAGTCGTGCTTTGCGGTGATCATCACAACATTTTACTGGTTCATCCAAAATCAACCAAATAAAAAAAATCATTAGTTTAATAGTTAATCTAGGGCATGTTCGAAGGTTTTCTCTTTTTTGAAAATTAACAAAATGGCGGCGATTAACCACATCACTCTCGGGTTATTTAAAAAAAATTTCCAAAAATAATCACCTTTTTTATTGCGTTTTATTATATGTTGTGGTATGAGAATGATTAAAAAAATAGTATAAGTATCTAATTAACGATGTCATCCAATAACAAACCAAAAATATTTGTATTGTTTTAATTGCTCGCGTTCAAACATCCCTGCATTCAAACGTCTCGCGTTCAAACGTCCCTGCGTTCAAACGTCTCGCATTCAAACGTTCTTGCGTTCAAACGTCCCTGCGTTCAAACGTCCCTGCGTTCAAACGGTCGCGTTCAAACGTCCCGCATTCAAATGGTCGTGTTCAAACGTCCTGGACTGACTTTTTATTGTTAAAAGAATTAAATAAAAATCTAAAAACATAATATAATTCAATAATAAATTGTTTAAAACATTAATATCTAATAAATTCCGCTTCGTACCTACTATGTCTGTAACACTGTAACGGTAAAAACTACTAGTTATTTTTAACAAATTTAATCAACTACCTACATTAATACAATTTATAATTAAAAAAGACGCAAAATGTTATCGGTTATAACAACACGAGGGAGGGAAAATACTCGAAGATTTTTGGAGGACAGTTCGCGAGTGTGTTCACCGAGAGCTGCTGTTCCGTTGATAATTGCATTCAGTGTCACATGATGGTCGTTTCGACCAATCAGCGTGCGTTAATTTACATTGTAGATAAACGAATACATATCGTGCACCTAGTGCAATATCCAGTTATATTGAACCCTAGGAATTTATATTCAAATATAATCCTACGAATATATTATTTCAAATAACCTTTGGTCAATTTATAGTATATTAAGTATCAAGAACAGTAAGGACATTTTACCGATCGAAGACAATTGTTTGGAGGAGGAGCGAAGCGACGACTCCAATTATTGTCTGAGATAGGTAGTCCTTAATGTTCGAGATGCTTATGACGTTTTTTGCGCGACTAAATTTATTAAAAAACATTTAAATGTGTACTTAATAAATAAAAAATATGTTAGTCTCTTTATATCAAGTTGCCTTAATGTCAAAGTTTGCATTACGTTGCTATAACAATTAATGTTGAATAAATTCACTTACCGTTCTAGAACGCTAAAAATACTTACCGTCGCCTTATCCTTAGCAACTAGTAAACAAAACTTACTGTCGTGGAAACAGACGCGGTAAACAACCAAATAGAGCATAGTCGCGCAAAAAATATTTTAAATTGTTTTGATAATAATTTTTAATATGAAATAAAAATTCGCCGTCGGCAAGATTCGAACCTGGGATGTTCACATTGCAAACCATGTACTATCACCATTTCGCCACAGGGGGTGACATACAAAGTAATGCTTAAAATTGTCAAATCTGCTACACAATAACCATAGAAACACTACTTCAATTATATTTAACCTCCAAATTCTAATGCGTCTAATAGTCATAATAACCATAGAAACACTACTTTATATAAATTTTTTGATTTTTATTTCATATAAAAATTCGTTTTTATTCGAAGTTGTGTCGTTTCTTCACGGAATTATCATCCAAACAGCAACGCGGGTTCCGACAATATTCAAAGATTCATCTCGTACAGGTTTTAGCTGCGGAGATTGACACTCACTCCGCTGCGCTACGTTCGTGCAATCTCCTTGCTAAAACCTATACTCGCTGAATCTTTGAATATAGTCGGAACCCTTATGCTGTTACATACGATTATTCACTGAAATACAGAAAGTTTAATTTTATTGAAAAAACTTCTTGTTTTATTCTAACGTGCGTTGCTCCAAGCAACAGGCGTACAAAAACATATCCTCAGGATTAAAATTTAATTAAAAGTTAAATCGAAGAAAACTTGACCCGGGAGCAAGTGCGATTGGGTGACTTGGCCACGTAACTTATATTTAACGCCCCTACACTTCTGCCGGTGCAAGCCCTAGGGAATGTTTCGATAGGAGAGGTTCGCTAGGATTTACGCCAGTAGAGGTGGAGAGGCGTTCAAGGAAAGTTGCACCAAATGGTACTTGCTTCCTGTAAAGTTTCCCTCGTGTTAAATTTTAGTTAAATGTTAAAGAAGAGAGTATAATTTCGGGAATAATCAACGTAGTGAATCCTCAATACCAGCCCTAGGGTTTGTTGTGTTCCCACTTTTGTATGACCTCAAATAGAGCTCTCTTATTGGTTAAAATGATCTTTGATGAAAATATTAAATAGGTAATTACTATCAGTGTTTGACTAGAAAGAAAAAAACTAGCAATTTCTATAAATACTAAAACAGCGACATAGTACACGAATCACTTGAAATGTCATTCGTTAATGATAAAAATTGCGACAAAATATTAAACATCGATTTTCTAGGAAATGAAATTTGCAACAAGATAATGTTTAGTTTTTTGTTCTATGATAAATGGTTCTCAAAAAATTTAAACTTTACATAACGACATTATGACAAAAAAGGTTATTTTTAACTTGTTTATAAAAAAATTATAAACTGTTAAGAATAAAGATGGTACGCTCTGATATGGATATTTTTGTGCTAAATTTAATTAACCTACAAAATTGTTGAAAACATTTTCTTTGTAAAAGATCGCAGCATATAGGTATTGTTTTTGGAATACTTCTATATAATATGTTGGATTATCTTGTAACTTTTGTTTATTTCATTCTAAACTGTTTTTTCTATTGAATGGCTTACACTTGACGAGTCTGGAATTAGTTACATTTCAGTGTAAAAATTAGTTCAATTTGACTCGGAAGTTATAACCCGAAAATCGATCATTTATTGTCTTAAAAATTTTAATAATGGTTAGGTACTTATTTGGTAAAATATGCACTATAAAATCTTCTTTTTTTTTAAATCTGAAATTATCAGAATAGCACCAAATGCTTACAAAAATCACATAAAATAATATTTGTTCTGTTTTAGGTAAATATTAAAGTAATAGGTTCTCTCGGTAAGAAATGGAGCACAAAATTCGGAAATGGAAAGAAATACCGGAGCAAGTGGGTTTAAAAGGTTTTAACATCGCTAAACCTACTTTAAAACTTTTGAAAATCAGTGTACCCTAACTAGAGAACTAACAACTTAATTATTACGGTAACAACGTAATATAGTAACCTTCGAGTTGAGGGCATATTTTCTACAAAATGAATTTGAACGATCAAGTCGCATTGCTTAATGAACCTTCTCAAATGATTTTATGTAACCAACTCGCAACCATTGGAGTGATGGGAAATACGCGACAGATTTTGTCAAGATGAAGTATAAAGAAATAGCATAAAGAAATAAATTACTTGAAAGGTTTTGTGTACTCAAATACAAAAATATGAAATGTTATATTACGTTAACCTTAAAAATACACATAAATAAACATTTTGATATAGGTAGTACTCTATTATTTTAGTTTTATTTATCGCAAGTTTCAGGATACTGCAAAAATGTCCGTTGAAATTAAATATCAATGTTGTTGTTCCTAATGAGTATTAATTTAATTAGGGGCCGTTTGGGCCATTGGGAGTTTCAATTCTGTTTATCTTAAAGTGCGGTTTAAAGTATGAAATTATACTTTTCATCGGTCGAATTGGTAAGTTAAACGTTAGCTTTGCTAACAATATACAATATCAAGTACGATATCCAAAATTTTGATTTGCATAAGTTTGAATTACCATATCATAAATAAAAAATAAGATTCTCCTATTTTATGCTAAAAATTCAACTTAATTATGCCTAATTCATCTGAGAAATGCTAGTAGAATTCATAATGACCTACCTTTATTGTCAATAGAGAAAATTCCAATTCCGTCGCCGCCTCGGATTGAATATTCAATTCTACTATCTTCACCCGGTGGATCGTTATCGGTTGCGTTGACCTGCATCACTACCGTACCTACACTTTGATTCTCTAAAACCGACCCCGAAAGTACGAAATCACTAAACACTGGGGCATACATATTCTCATTCACGTCCACTACGTTAATAGTTACCGAGGTTTCGGACGATAATGAGGGATTTCCTCGATCGTTAGCGAATACTATTAAACTATGCACTTGACGTTCCTCAAAGTCTAGCGGTTTAGTCGTGCGGATTGTTCCCGACAAGCCATCAATTTTAAAAGTACCGTCACTGTCGGTGTCCTCTAATGAATATAAAATCTCTCCATCAGAACCGAGATCGGGATCTGAAGCGGTAACAACTGCGACGACACTACCTTTAGGAATATCTTCCCTAATTTTAACAGTATAGCTAGGTAAACTGAATTTCGGAGCATTATCATTGATATCGTCAATTGAAATTCTGACAATACATTCTGAAAATAAAGATGGATTATTTACCCCTTTATTACCACCATCTGTTGCTCTAATTCGTAATTCATATAAATCTTGGCGTTCTCTATCTAGACTATTAGAAACTATTAACGCACCAGTTATTTTATCGACAGAGAAATCTCGAGTGTCGGTCATTAAGGTATAAGTTATTTTAGCGTTATCTCCAGAATCTATGTCACTAGCGTTTGCTCTAAATATTACGGTGCCATTTAAAGCATTTTCAGTAACTCTAAAACTAGCTAACGTTTTTTCAAATTTTGGAGAGTTATCGTTTACATCCAATACTGTTATGGGTAACAATCTCGAAGCAGATTTTTGTGGTTTACCTAGATCATAAACTGTCACATTCAAAAAATATTCGTATTCGCGTTCTCTATCTAAAAATCCAATTACTTTCAGTTCTCCAGTTTCCATATCCAAACAAAATACCGAATGATCGTCTCCTCCAGATATGCCAAAAATTAGTTTTCCGTTGTATCCTAAATCACGGTCTCGGGCTTTCAACGTAACAAGTGTCGTGCCTAATGTAACCGATTCGTTAACTTTAATTTCAATGGGAAATTCTAGAAATTCCGGGGAATGTACATTTTGTCCATATCGAATCGGCATCATTGCAAATTCTTCCTGCGCCGGAGGTTTATTATTATTTTCTGCAGCAGCCAATACTTCCGTTAATCTTCTTGCGACACCAGTATCTTTACATTCAAAAGCTCCAGCTTCGTCTGTCAATAAGCTATTGGAGGAACCTAAGTTCTTCTTAATGTTAACCAGTTTGAACCGTACTCGAACTATATCGGCAAAATGAGAACCGTCGGTAGCAGTTATATTAATTTCTCTTTCGCTACTAGAAATATCGTTGAGATCGCAACTTACACTTAGCGTGCCAGAAGTTAAATCGATGGCAAAACAATCGTCATCATTTCCAGAAACAATGCGATAGCTTATTGTATTTCCAGCATCAAAATCTATAGCCGATAAAGTAATAACATCAGTTCCAATAGGTACGTATCGTGGAATGTAGCCTACGCAGTCAACTTTTTCGAACTGAGGTCTGTTGTCATTTATATCGTTAACTTTAATAGTCAATTGCATTTCGGTTTGCCGCCTGTAAGGTAATCCCCAATCGGAAGCCCTAAGTCTTAAAATATATTCTCTTCTCATACTTTCGAAATCTAATAAGGTAGTCGTTTTAATAACTCCTGAAAAATGATCTATTTCAAATGGCACTTTCACTAAATTAGCTATAAGGTAGGATATATAAGCGTTTTCTCCAGAATCTCTATCTTTGGCATGTACAGTCGTCACTGATGTTCCAGCAGGCATATTTTCGTCTATCCATACGGTCATTTCTGCTTTATCAAAAATTGGATCATTGTCGTTGGTATCAACTACGTAAATTTTTATTTTAGCGGACGATTGTTTTCTGGTTCCTGCATTTCCCTGATCAATAGCAGATACCGTTAAACTATAAAATGCTTTCAATTCGGCATCTAAATGAGCTGCCGTATAAAGCATCCCCGTTTCTGGATTAATATAAAATTCATCACCTTCGTTGCCACCCACAATTTCCAAAAAAACTTGAGCATTTTTACCTTCGTCGGCGTCGGTGACTTTTAGTCTCATCACTGGAGTATTTATTGGAGCCGTCTCTGGAACTTTTACTTCGTATATTTCTTTATTAAAAACTGGAGCATTATCATTTAAGTCAGCCAAATGTACAGGAACGGATTTATAACTTTCGCGCGGTGGTATACCACGATCAACTGCACGTAATTGTAATGTATACCCTTGGGGGGTACTTTCTCTATCTAATAATTTGAGTACCTCGATGTTAAATTCTCCTTTTTGTTGTGTTGGACGGATACGAAAATGGCCATCGGGATCACCATCGACTATTTCTAAAGATTTGATTTCACCGTGTATACCATTGTCCCGATCAAACACATTGACTATGGCATATATGTCGGCATTTGAATTTTCAACTATTTTTGTATGACGGCGAACTTGAATTTCAGGTGAATATAAATTTACTTTCTTAACGCGTATACGAACTTTAGCTTGACTTGTTTTACCCGAACTGGGTTTATGTATAGCACCACGATCTTGCCCAAGAACTATCAATTCGTAATACGAACCTTCATTATAGCGTAATGGTCTAGTGAGAGAAATTACTCCAGTCATGGGGTGAATTGCAAATTGGTCTGTATCATCTAAAAAACTATAATAAATTTCACCGTTTCTTCCCAAATCTGCATCTTCCGCAACAACTTTTAATATGCTATGATGTATTGGTGTATCCTCGTATACAGTAGCGTTGTAATCTGTAGGATAAAATAAAGGACTAAGATCGTTAACATCTAATATAGTTACGACAACAACTGTTTCGGTTTCTAACGTAACTTTATGTTTGCCATCTTTTCTTGTAGCAGTAGCACGCACTTCGAGAATGTATTTATCTTTACGTTCACGATTTAACACATCGTGATTATTAGTTCTAGTCCGAAGAAATAAAAAACAAAAATCACCTATTATTCTATCTTCAGCTTTAAAAAATTTGTCTCTATCACCACCTACTATCTTATACCGAATATCTGCGAACAAGTTTTGAGAGAGGTATATACCGATTCGAGCTTCACCGGGGCCAGGAGAAGCGTACGTCTTCCCAAAACTATTTTCGGGTATGCTAACATTATAAAGTGGTTTAGTAAATCGAAAATTGTTATCTGATGTTGAAGCCTCTTCCGAATTTGCTTGGGCAAGCGCTAACACCAGAAGGCACCAGGCGAAAGCGCTGAAATTCATCTTTTCAGCTCATGACTATTATACCTGTAACAAAGAAATATAACATTTAGTTTTAGGTCCTAAATTCACATTATATGAAATAATTATTAGTACATTTGAATCTACGGTGGATATCAGTTACATGAATAAGAATTAAAATTTAAACCAGGTTAAAAATAATAAACTTGGTTTAAAAGTTTTGCTTTTTCATGCTCACAAAAAAATCCGCTAAGAAATACGTTTTATATATCAACAAGTATTGTAATAAGATTTCTTATTAGTTTTTATTTGATGGTGGCTATAAAGAGACGGTCGTTAGCTGAAGCGGTTATGTGCGTTGCTGCTAATGCGGAATGCCTGGTTCGACTCCGGGCTCAGTAAAAACTTTATTCTGACCGTCTCCCCTCGGAAGGCAATGGCAAACCACCGAGGTGTAATCTGCCTAGTATAGCCTCTCTGGAGATGAAGTGTATACACATCCCGCAGTTCGGAGCCCGCGTTAAGCAGTAGGTCCCCTATGTGTGTGCTAATACTTCAAACGCATAACACATGCATAGGAGAGAGGTCGCCAACGTCCGGATATGGCACACGAAGAAGAAGAAGATAAATATAAAAAAATCACTGGTTGTATAAATAGGTATCTACTATATATTTATATATAATATACAAAAGGACGAGTATACACGATGCTGTAAAGGCCAAGTTGGGTTAATTCTCTCGAGATAAAATATCCGCCGTTTTGTCTCAAATTACCGAGTCAATAATGTTTTTAACTCGCGTGCTACATACAATATTTTGCCGAACAAGTTTTAAAAATCAAATAAAATGTGTAGTATTACATTGATCGATATTACTAAATTTTAATACAATGCAATGTTTAAAAAGACCAGCAGTGGAACGTAAAGCATACACCGGCAGGCTAGCGAGCGAAAAACCATCTCAATAAATTTCTTTCCCTAGTTAGTCATCTTAGCTGCGGTCAAGTTTGTAATCCAACATCTAAAGAAGATACGACACTACGAAGAAGAATCTTTAAAAAAATAATATGCTTTAAACACGTTGCTAGCTAGCAATGTGGATTATAAAGTATGGATTATAAGTACTGGTTGCTTTTCAAAAGGTAAGTAAATAATATTGACAGTAAAATTTCGATTAACGTCGTTTCTGCAGATGCTATTTTTACGTACATTTGGAAACTTCTATACTATTATGATTATTTATTAATAGTTGTTGGATCAACTTTTGTACGGCCGTCGCGTGTTAAGAGCTATTCTCCACTTGGGAAAATTAATTCACTCGGCCTGCGGCCTCTCGGGACAAACTTGTTCTCTAATGGATAATACCTCACTTAAAGTACCCAACTGTAAATAATTATTTTGTAGTATTTCATCATTTAAGTCATGATTATGACAACGTACAGAACAATGTATACCCCCTTTATAGAATAAAGTAAGATTTTTTCAAACACCACCTATATAAAGTTGCGTCCTGTTGCCACCTTTAAGAAGCTATATCGTCGATCGTAAGTAATTCTCTGAATAAAAAACTTCTAAGTGGCACTTTAAATATTGTTTCTCAAAGAAAAAATTATTTATACAGTCAAAATTGCAACAAAGAACAATAAAATTAGGAATATTCTGTGACACAAATTCGGCTTCAAAGCACCTAAAAAGTTTTAAGAAAAATAAACTGAAAGAACGGAATGGTGATGAAATTGTCTGATTGTTTTTGTGGAAACCTGTTACTTCGCGAAATGCATTATTCATACAGATTCCGAAGTGTCACCGGACCTGCCTAAAAAGGTTAGAAACTTCGAATACTCGGAGAATATCTTTACTTTTAACAGGTCTCAAAACAATAATGTATACAACTTATTTATATTCTAACAAATGGAAAATTAAAACTAATGCTAGGTTTGAAAACATGCTAATCCTAAGGATAACAAAATAAAATTAATACCATTAATACGTAATTTTTTAAATAATACTATAAATTATTATTAAAAGTATGTAACATCGTTATGGAATCAAAATAAAGAAATTTAATTTACAATAAAATTTACCGACAATTAATTTGCCTACCTATTCTTTAACTCCTCTCCAACTAATGTAATTCAAGTTGTAATAAGTTGATTATCCGCTTATAACGAACCAATAGTTTCATCGCCCTGGATCATGTTATAGGCGGATTACAAGTACAAGGATTGTCAACTTAATGATGTAACATGACAGATTATTAGCAGTAGCTAATATATTTTTTTGATTTTGATAAATAAAAGGCTTTCAGTGTCGCTCCTAGAGTATATCTCATATCTCCTGCTACAGAAGTTGGTTGTAGCCATTGCCTTTTAAACTTGAAGTCATCTTATCCCTCTATAAGTGAGTAGATTTAAATTAGAAGTAGTAAATTCAATAGGAATAGGTATCGGTTAAGCAATTAATTAACTAATTTTTGTAATAATAATGTAGGGCATTGGAAAATATATTTAGTATCACAAATACCGAAATCTATTGTGTCTATAAACTATAAAATTTGAAATACTTTATAAGTTTATTTGTTCTATTAAATATACTCCTCTTCTTCTTCGGCACTCCATTGCTGACGGAATATGACCGTATCCGCAATCTATGGATGAGCCACTTGGTCTATCCACGTCCGGCTTCCACTCTATTACCTTTCTTGTTGCTCTCACTTTCTGGGTTCTTATGACATGTCCGAGCCAACTCACTCTCATCGCTTTAATGTGCCTTACAATATTCACTTCCTCCAACTAGTTCTCCATTTCTAGGTTAGTTCTTCTGCTATATTGTTCATCCCCGATCTTCACACTTCCCAGTATTCTCCTCATTATTCGTATCTCGAATACTTGCAACTTCTATTCTTCCACCCCTGAAAGGCACATTATTTCAGTTCCATAACGTTGCTACAGGTCTTATAAGGGTCTTATAAATTTTTATTCTTGTTCTCTTACTCAGTTGTTTGTTTCTTAGTAACATCTGTTTGCCATAAAATGCTCTATTTCCTGCTATCAATCTTTCCTTCACGATGTCTTCTCTTTCATTGGCATTGTTAAGTTGTAATCATAGGTATTTGAAGATTTTTATTTCTTCAAATTCGTAGTTTCCCATTCGTATTTCACCCAATGTTTTACTTCTATTTCTATTAAATTTCATGTATTTTGGTTTCGTTTCATTTACCATTAGTCCCATTTTTTAGCTTCTTTTTCCATTTTGTTGAAGGTCTCTACCAATGCTCTTCTAGATCTTGCCATCACTAGCTCATCCTACAGTTATGCAACCAGTTGCACCTCCTTGTCTATGATCATGCCTCTACAATCTGTTCTTCTCACTATCGGTTAGTATCATATCTTTAAACTTATTGTATCATGCCCTCCAATACTATATTGAATAGTTGCCGACAACGAGTCGCCCTGTCGTACTCCTGCATTGATGTGGAATGCCTCTGTATTTCCTTTACTTGTAGAGATTGTCTAATTGTCAAATATTCCAATTTGAATAAATTATACTTTAAAAATAAAATAGTTAATTAAACATTGAAAATAGTTTTTATTATACATAAAATATCATGACCTTTCATTAGTGTATACTACTATCACCAGTTTATCAAAGATCTGATGATGTTTATCATCATGATACAATAAAAAATATTTTCAATGCTTTATTAATTATTATTTTAATTTTAAAATTTAATGTATTATAATTCTCAATACTTAGTTAAAAAATTATATTTAAAACCCCAAATAACATTTTAAGCCTGGGACACGGCTGGCAGGTGCCTGGCAAGTAAAATCTGAAAGGTTGCTGTTGCTGTAACAAGTTTGTCATAATACTTGTGACATGATAAAATGACTGCTGTAAAATTTCTGTCACAAGCTTGTTGGGAACCTGTCACAGGTTCCTGGCAGCAAATTGTCACAGGTTGCTGCAAGGAAACCGTAGCAGGTATCTGCCAGCAAGTTTTATGTAGGCTATTTTCTCAAATAGTGTTATTTATAAGGTAACAAAATCATTGGCTAGTATGTTTTCTCAAATGCAGGTATGTAAATTAGCCAACTTTCTTGAATAGTTTATAAACTAGTCAAATTTGCAGCTATTATAGTAGAAATTTTGTTTTCTGCTAAAATAACAAAGCGATTAGCTAGTTTATATTGAACTGAAAATTTAAATTTTTGCAAGTCTGACTCATTCTCGGTGGCTAAACGTTGAGTTCATGTTTGTTCGTAATGGAGCAAGAATTTAGTATTTTCCTGGTACATCCCTGTGAACATTAGGTAGCTTAGTTTCCCTTTATTAATCCAGATCAATGGTATCTGTGGAAAACAAATCTCATGGTTAATTCAAGACCTCATCTGTAATTCGAGGTCATTGACCTTAAATATTTGCTTTGATTATTTTTCAATAAATTTTAAGTTTTTAATGATGTAAACTTGAACTTACCTTTTTACATTGTTGTTATGTTGTGTAAGGTTGCTTTTGCTGTGGTTTTGCGCTAATTTTGTCAAAATTATTATAAGGTTGATATTTGCTATGATGTTTTATGATTACGGTTATGAATCTGAAAATTGTTTTAAAAATTAGTGTTTTGATTTAAATTATGAGTGCAGTGTACGTTAGAAATCAAAAGAATATTTACCGAATGTCTACCAAGTCCAGATCACTAGGATTTCCGTCAACAAATTTTGAATTTTTTCAATTTGGATACAACCATTTCCGGTCCACGCACGAAGTCTATAAAAGGACTTGGAACAATTTAATCATCCTCAGTTAATTTTGATATGTGCTCGAGTAAACGTCGTAAAGTTGAGAATATTTGAGTGATTTTTGAAATTAGCAGTTGGCAGAAGATAGAATTTTTATGGTTGGCAGAATTTTTTGTGCGATCTTTGAGATTGATTGAGAAATTATTGGTTTATTCGATCGATATTGGTTTTATGCTGGTTTTGAGAGCCATTTGTACAGCAATTGGAAAATTTTTACTGCTTTTCATTATATCCAGCACGGCCTGGTTATGCTTGATAATTTCGTTTCGTTGGATAAATTTTGGAGGTTACCTGAAAGTAAATTTTGGTTAAAGTTAATAAATTTCAACATTACTCAATCAAATATTACAATTGATTTCTACGTACCTGATTATCTTGGATATGCTATTGAACATAATACGAACGTGGTACCGTTGATTCGATTCGAGGACACCAACACATCTGTTAACGTTACTGATAACAAAACAACTGGTTCACCCGTTTCTACAGAAGCTAATATTATTGTTCCCAGTGGCGCACTAAACAAAGGTAACTTTTACTTAAATTTAATTAAAACATTTTTAAAAGTTTCGAAAGTATCTTACTATTTAAATAATCGTGGACAATATTTTTGTAATAAAACAATTTATGTACTTTATAATTTAATCTTATCAAATTTACATCTATTCAATAACCACAGCAACTATTTACCTGGGATTGTAATTATAACCAATACAATTACCTATGAGATATTGTTTCTTTTATTTAATTTCAATAAAAAGGGCCACATTTACAAGATAGTACTAGGAATTTATTTTAAGCAAAGCGGGGTAAAGCAACGAATTATTAATATTCGTATATCGAGTTGCAGTTTTATTAAAGCAACGAACTTAAAGTCTGCGTCAGATTTACAAAGACGATCCATCGCAGTTCAACATTTCACAATTTTAATAATAAAAGAGTCTCAATTTAAACTAAATGCTCTGGAGCTGGTCGAGGTGAGAGAAGTTGTGATTTTGAAGCCGGTAGAAGCCAAAAGCAGGGTTTGTATCATAAATATCACAACAATATACTAGCCAACTAGTTTATAAACTAACCAAGTAAACACTTTAGACGTAACATCTACCACAATACGTTCAAATTTTGCAATTTTTATATGAACTGTATTACAAGTGAATGAAAAACATGTAATAAACCCATTTTTGTAATTTATGAAATTATTGTATTAAATATTCTAGTAAACGCATGTAAGTGCCTATACTTCTATGAGTGGTAGTGTATTTCTGGCCGTGAAACTCACTAAACTCCTCTAAAATAATATAAGAGCTTGAATATAAAACAGTTTTTTCGTTTCCTGAAAATTGACAAAAATGAGTTAGGCTGTTCCTGCAATAAGCGGTACAAATATGGTCCATATCAACATATTAATTATTGTCAAACTGTATAAATACGAATACCCAATTTATTTAGGAAAATAAATAAAATTCAACTCAATTTTCATAATTGGTGGTTATATTTGAAAGCATTTGAAATACTGCAATGTTTAAAAAGCATTTCAAAATATCCAACCAATTAAAATTAAGCAGTAGTACTTTTACAACAAGTTCTATTTGTGATATTTAAAACAATAATTTTGATAATTAAATTACAGAGTTAGGACATTTTCCATGAAACAAAAGTTTCGTTGTATAAAAGTTGTACGTTATTGGTAAATTAGATTAATATAAAATGTATACAGTAAAGCCCGCATTTCATTAGAGCTTCTAGAAGCGCGCTTCTAGAAGCTCAAAATTTGTAATGCATTGACTCTTATGGAACCAATTTCACTTCGGCTGCAACAAGCCGGTATCGAATTTCACCAGCCCAGTATCGAATTTCAGCAGCCCAGCTTCTAAAGTAGTCCACGTGGACTAGTGTACGTAATTGGTTAATATTTAGAATAAGGACTTATTATTGGATAATATTTCTATCCGGTTATTTTGTTATAAGTTATTATGAATCACTTCACACTTCCACGAAAAGCCGAGCACTTTGTTTGTTTATACTAGTTTGTTTACAAGCATAATAAGAACGACTTAAAAAAACACGTTAAGCATTTTATGTGTAAAATTTTTTATTTTAGACGGTAGGATGGTTGTAGCAACATGGAGAATGAACAAGTGAAACGAAGAAAAGCAATTATTTCCACGCATTGCAAAAATTCGCGAATGTCGCAAAGAGAACTTTCAAAAAAAAATTGAAAATAACGAAATCGACGTAACACAAACATCAGGAGCGCGAAAATTGTATGCCGATTTTTTAACAAAATTTGAATGTGTAGTAATGGATTATAGGTGAGAGCATTTTTAGAGACCTTTAAAAAATTGCTTTTTAATTTTTTAATGTTAAATACTACCCGGTAAATTTAATAACTAATAATAAATTGCGTTTAAAAAATTTTTGCACTAAAAAAAAACATCCAAAAATAATCACCTTCTTTTATTGCTTTTTATTATGAGAACGATTAAAAAATTAGTATAAATATCTAATTAACGATGACATCGAATAAGCAAAATTGTGTTACAACACATATTATTATCTAATAAGTAGAAGTATCTGGCTTGTGAAGCTTCACTTGTAAAAATTTACAACTCCCCAGCTTCACAAGCGGGCTGCTTAAAATTCATCTTTTATCAGGTAAAGTAAACAAGTCCACGTGGACCTGACGTCGGCCTGCTAAGAGAATTTTCGTAATACAAATATTATCCAATAATAAGTCCTCATTCTAAATATTAACCAATTACAACTACACTACTCCGTGTCGAGCATTTTATATTATCCAATAATAAGTCCTTATTCTAAATATTAACCAATTACGTACAGTACTGCACGTGGACCACTTTAGAAGCTGGGCTGCTGAAATTCGATACTGGGCTGGTGAAATTCGATACCGGCTTGTTGCAGCCGAAGTGAAATTGGTTCCATAAGAGTCAATGCATTACAAATTTTGAGCTTCTAGAAGCGCGCTTCTAGAAGCTCTAATGAAATGCGGGCTTAAGTGAATAATTTAATCAAAATAATTATTTTAATGCTATACTTAACTACAGTTTTCACTAGAAAATACGAAATAATTAGTCAAAGTTTTAAATTAAATACGATGTTATGGTGTAAATGTAGTATTTTATAAATGAAAAACATAATTTTTATTTATTTAATGTCTTTATATATTGTAAACAAATTTAACCACTTTGCAATTTTGGTGTACAAATTGTTTTTCGGTGGTAACCCTCCGAAATTTAATTTTGATAAATATAAACAAAAATCGTTGCAGTTTCCGGTACATAACTAACAGGAACGTTTATAGTAAATGTATTATATAAAATTGCATACCTAGAGTCCAAAAAACTTGTACAAGCACTTCTATAGCTATTATAATGTAGTATGCAGGTAAAATATAGTTTTAGTTGGTACTTATTGGCTATGTTTACACCGTAAACTGCTTGGTTCGGTCCGATCGGACTAAGCGGGAGGGGATAGTTCGATGCGACAAAATATAATTCGCAAGTGGTTCGCAAGTGTTTACACCGTACACTAGAACCGAGGACCAAAATGTGTCATATAACCTAAAAAAAATAGTTGTTTGACACTTTACATAATTTTTAAATAATTTAATTTAAACTATAAATTAAATATGTCAAATTTTATAACCTATAAAAATTAAAAATGTGTGTCATTCGGAATTAAAAATACTCGAGTGATGTCGAAAGTAGTCGAACACGTCGAACCATTGGTCGTTTTTAGTTCAGTACTCATATTTTAGAGGACTGAACTAAAGCAGGACCAACTTAGTTCGATGTGTTTACACCACGCGAACTAAAAATATACTTCGGAAATATAGTTCGGTACGGCTTTAGTTCGCGTACCAAGTGTACGGTGTAAACCAGGCCATTGTGTGCAATTATTATTATAATGTCTCGGCGGTAATTCTGCTATCGGCGCCAAGTGCGATTTTGTTATCAATGTATTATCAACTGTCATAAACTAAAAGGCGGCTTTGTTGTGAAACGAAATTCCCTTGCAAAAACGTTAGTTGTTATGCGAAAAGATAGATAAGCATAACAATATTTTATACCGAAATCACAGTCACAAGTTAACTTAAGGGCTTCCGTAGCGTACCTCCCAACGTATATGTATTATATTATATTTACTGTGTCAACTATTATACTTTGGGGTTACAAATTATACTTTTTAGAGCAAACTAGTAAATTACTACATAAAACAACGATGAACTACTACGATCACATACTTACTAAAAAAAGTTAATCGTTTTGTCACTTGCAGTAATAGCATATGCTCTGTGATTTTGGACGAGACATATTACCCTCTATTTTCTGAACAATTCTATTATGTTTAGAAAATGGATAAGGAAACAGCGTAGTACATTAAGATCATGTAATACACCCGAAGAAACATCGAAGATATTATGAAATTGGGCTACAATAATACTAGGAACAGATGATTATTGTCGACTTACATACCTATTAATAATCATAATAATTATGATTATGCTATATAATAATAAAATATTACCTCAAAAATTATTGAAATCTGATAAGGGTAATGTAATTCGATTACATGCTATTATCTATGTTAATTATTAAACCATTAACATTATAAGACGTTCCTCCTGCTAAAGCATCAAGCTGATACATCAAATTCATAATGTAATCTTCATTTGTTGCTAAGATACACCTTTTAACGTAAAAAATACTAGATAAAGTAGTACTATATACATAGGTAATATCTACCGTATTTTACTAGATCAGACTGAAAACTGGTATATGAGTTGTACTCATTAAGCATGAATTCCGAAATCAATAAAACTGCTAGAAGTCGAATTTAAGTAAACTATTTTATTCACTACCTATCAAGTAAATTGACATAAACTTCCCTAGACAAAAGAAGTATTTATGTTCCTAATATCTAGACAAAAATATAAAACGGGCGAGAATATCGTGTAACAGCCCAAAGTATCCCAAGTAAATCATGAGGCTACTATGGGTAGCTATGGAAGCTGGATTCAGGGAGGACCTAATTGGCCGTAAAGTTCTTCTCACTCCTGGTGGCGGAACTGTATAAATGCGTGAGCGCCACTTCTATCTACTATAGGCGACTTACGGGTGAGGGGGGTTAAACTCTTAAATAAATCAAACGCTTGGAAACAAAAATAATTTTATTTTTGTGTTAAAAATTACATTAACAACTCACAAAAACAAAATAAATATTACTAATATTTCAAAATTACAAATCAATTTAAAAAACTATAGAATATTATAAGGTACTCGTCAATACGAAAAGTTAGTAGGTGGCTAACATTTTCTCAAGTATGCAATTGCATGTTTGCAATGAGCATAAATTTTTCCAAAAATTTTTGGAACCTTTCGAAGAATGTGTCCTACTTTGTATGGATGTTCATTCTAAATTATATTAAAATAGAGATGTTAGAGAGAACATTATTGTTGTCTCCAAATCGCAAGAAAAATTAATATCTAATAATGCAATTCTACTGAAGTTATAACTTTTATCTTGGTTCCAAAGTGTCGGACGTTGATATCTGTTGATATCAGATACGCACTTGCACCACCATATACGTGCATGTGTAAACTTCCCATTATACAATGTTGTAGGTGTTATGAATCAATCAAATTTACAATGTTAGCCACTTGACGTGTAAACAATAAACAGCTATGGAAGCGAAACGAACGTTAGTCAGTTTATTTTTCCAGCTAATTGTGAATCTTATTCAATAAGTTACTCTTATCGTATGTAACAGCACAAGGGCAAGAAAAATACTCCAAGATTATGTCGAGCGCAAGTTGCAGTTTACATCACTATTCAGCGATAGGAAACCAACTTCCGTAATTTTAACAAAATTCGGTAGGTACATAAAAATGTTAAAATTTCGTGGTACTATAATAATAAATTAACAGCATGAACGGATTACAAATTAACAACTACACTTATGAGGAGGTGAATTTTTTTAATTATCTTGGAGTGCAGCTTAACAACACCAACGAGAGACAAGATAAGAGTGCAATTGGGCAATAAGGCGTACTAATAAAACAGGCAAACATTTATCCAAAGCTACAAAGATAAAGGTTTATAAGACATTAATAAGACCAATCCTAACATATGCAGCAGAAACTATGTGTCTCATCAAACACGAGGAAGATGAAATGAGAGTTTTCGAAAGGAAGGTGATGAGACGAATACTAGAAAGGAAACGAATAAGTGATCAGGAACAGAGACCTATGATGAACTATGAAGGAAATGGGCAACGATGAAGACATAATCAAAGTAGTAAAATCTTTCAGGATAAGATGAATGTGCCATATAATGAGTAGAGAGGAAAACTCAGCCATAAAACAAATCACGTGATGGAAACCCATAGAGAGCCGTACCAGGGAAGGACCCAAGATCAGGTGGCAAAGGATTTGAAGAGGTTGGTAGTGGAAGATTGGAGAGTTAAAGCGAGAAACACGCAGTAAGTACACTAAGCACACTTAGTAAAACCTGTACTCGACAAATCTTTAAGTATTTTTCTTGCTCTCGCGCTCTTACATACGAATATTGCACAAAGTCATCTGCATTAGTGCATGCAGGTCGTTCGTGTAGGTTGTTTATTTGTTTATATATAACGTAAAGTAGTGCGTACTCTATTGGTTGTTAAGATGTATCAATGTAGTATCTGAGTGGAATAATCAGTAATACGGACTACTGTTTTGGACCCCTATCAGCTAAACCTAATCGAAGTTTACACGACATAAAATAGTATGTAAACTTGTAATAATAGGGGAATTAAAATAAACAAATAATACCTCTATGGTTTGCAATTATTCAATTTTTACTTCTCAAAAACAGGCTTATCGGCTTCGAAACTTAGAATTCTCCACCCCAAAACTAATGACAAATCAGCTACACAAATTCTAACCTAAAATTAACAAGAGACGGTGATCTCCCGTCCCGAAATTAAATAAAGATTATCTGTGATAATGTGTTGTTAATGGAGTGTTGAAGCGAATATACAGCATCTCACACTAAATTGTCAACCTCACCGTCACGTGGTACACTCTGTTTCAACTAACGAAGCTCTGACGACCGAGTATTGGCGGTATAATCATAATAACTTATCGATAGGGAATGGTGGATAATATAGAACTCCTACCAGTTGAGGAGCAGAAGAACTGGGAGCGGTGTCAGAAGCTCTGAGCGGATATTAGGATATTCAGGAAAAAATCACTACTTTCGATCGCTCAAACACAGCCTACGATATGGGATATTATTTAATCATCACAAATAGTCAAGGATTAAGGAATAAGAGATTAGGTATAAAGAACAACTTAAATGTAGGATGTTGTCACGTTCGCGGAATAGCCAACACGATGGATGAAAGAATTGACAAAAAGCGAAATATCGATATCCGAAATGAAAATATGAAAATATTGAAAATATCTAGTGGTGATATATTTAGTGTGAAAATATTTAGTCTAAACGATCGAATTAAAGACTACCGGAATGCCTGGAAGGAACCTCTGGAAAGGATGAGCACGGAACGTTTTCCAAAACAAATATATAAATATAAGCCCAGCGGCAGAAAATATGTGGGTCGAAACAAAAAGAATATGGAGAGACCAGGACCAGCGACCATATGGAGTGACGCAACAAACAAAAGGTTAAATCATAAAGATAAAGATGACGATTATCTATGAACCAGCTTATCCTGTCATCGCAAGCCGTCAGAATGCGCTATCGTAGATCTGAAAGGATGCCTTGCAAAATCGAAAACATCACTTTCAAGTAGCTAGTGCTCCTCGGTGGGACTCCGTGTTGATAGCAAAGTGACTAATTGCCTTGCCAAACCAACGACATTTAGAAATCTGAAATTCTGAGAGTGCCTTGCGAACCTAAAACACTTTCGGAAGGAATCATGCCTTGCGAACCAAAGACATGTAGGAAGTTTGAGACACGGTGCGAACCGAAAATATCTCAGGAAAGGTAGGTGGGTGAGAGCGCCTTGCGAGCATAAAATACTCTCGGAAGAAAGTATGCCTTGTGAACCGAAAACATACGATGGAAATGCAGCAGAAATCGGGCATCTAACCTTAGTATGTACTAACTAACAATAATTATTTGATCTTATACGTGGATTCAATTCTACAAATTATTAGGTAGTTACTTTTTAAATAAGTAATCTTAACTTACGAAAATTTGAAATTGTATTCTAAATAGTTTTACAGCCAAATGGCTTCAATCTCTACCACAAACTTTTAGACGTTCATGATTTTTAAATATTTTACAATGTTCTGTAAGAGAAAAAAAAGTTTTGCTTCGTTTTTAAAATTTTCTTTTACTCTTCTAAACTTACTTTCTAAAGGCACAAAGTTTTGTCCTCATATATAAAAAAAATAGTGATTTATTTCCGTATAAACGCGAAATTACTCGCGAATACGATTGTTGTTTTGTACCTTGAATGTTTTAACCAAGAACCTACAAACAACTGCAAAACTAAATCATATTTTTGTTCTAAAATCAATTTTTGTACGCCAGTAGTAAACCAGAAGCTATCTCGTTACGACCCCGACTAACTTGAATTTCCAGCCAGTGCAAAAGTAAATATTTACTTCTTGTTGCCTTCATTTTTCACGAACAACTATTGCTAAACTACATAATATACAATAACCGCACTATTTCTTGTCTAGCAGAGAATATACCTCTCTAATGCATAATTAAGGATTTATAACATGATGTAGATGTCGAGTTTTTAAAAACCTTACAGTATTAATTATATTTAATTTATGTAAGTTGACAAAATATTAAAGAAAACACAAAACTCACGTTTAACAAAAAATATAATTGTGCTATTACATCATTATTTTCGTCCATAATTGAAAATTAGATTCTATTATTGATCATATATATTAAAGAAAGGCGGGGCTAAAATAAAATCCATGAATTCCATTGGGTAGTTTAGTTAAACTTCAAGTTTAAAGGCATTTAAGACTTAAAGAAAACCACCAGAATCGACACATAAAGTAACAACAATAATTTTTATCCCGTACAATATTGAAAAATCTTGTCATTAGATAAAATATGTAAAAATTACGTTTATTTGTGATACTATGTGTTTCACGTTTTTGGGAAATCTTCAGTTATCACAGCGGTTAATTTTCAAGCTTTTGATGGATAAATCGATAGATTCTTAAACCAGCTGCAAAAATTTGTTAGGAAATTAGAACGATAGTGAAGAAATTGTAAGTACTGGGGTTTGTTTTTAGGAAGGGATAAAGGCACGCGTGCACAAAATTTTAAAACGGTTTAATGAACGTGAATGGATATAATTTTATCAAAAATTGCAATGCCAATTGAAGCCAACTAATAGTTTTACTCCAAAAAATAAAACGTTCATCTTGACGTTTTTAGAAGTTCAATGTTTTTAAGCTGGTATGGATAATTTTATTTTAATGAACTGAAACTAAATTAATTAATTATCTTTTAATTTTCAAATGGAAATCATAAAACATTATGCTTTCTCAATTACGTAATTGACAAAAGTTTACTTAGCGGAGGAAATGACAGAAATTATACGCAAATATAATATACTCCTAGGTACAAAGTAATTCAGTGGGCGTTTTAAAAAAAATTAAGCGTTATATAGCTAAACGAATGTAAAATTTTGTGTTGTAAAATCGCAATTCACTAGAGAATACACAAAGCAAATATTTAAAAGTAATTAGGTACGTTGAATCTTAGTAAACGCTAAAATGAACTTTACTGAATGTTGAAATATTAAGTAGGGAGGTAGAAAATGTATTTTATATTACAAAATTTTAAATGAAATTTTGCGGACAAAGGCATAGTTGGGAACTATAGGATGTGGTCCTAGAGCAACGCTGTCCTAGAGTAAGAAGAAGAAGGATGTTGATATTTGGTTCAACTATGGTTGCTTAAAGCCGAAACGCGTTACCAACAAAATATTAATACGAAGAAGAGTGTATTAATTTCTAACGAGATCTATTTAAATTTAAAAATTTCTATAATCGCACGTAATAACTGTTTTATTTGGTATATAGTAAACGCTTGGTTATGTGAACTAATAGAAACCAGATTTCTTCATAAAATAAAATTGTTGTAACAGTTCAATCTTTTTAATCGTCGCGTTAAACGTTAACTATGTATATTTAAATATTGCTTTGCCATTTTGCCTTTTTTTCGAAATAAAAATCTAAGGTGCCTCATTTTGAATGTTCACTATAGCGAATTGTTCATATAAACGAGTGTTTACCTAACCAATAAGTGCCTTGAAAATATGTACATAAAGCTTTTATGCGAAGGTTGACTGATCATTTTTTCTAGTTTAATTTAATACTTCGTTTCCGGTGAGGCATAAATAATTTTGACCAGTTATTATCCATATTTTCTGAATACACCAGTAAAAATTTAAAAAAATTCACTGCATAGTTCGGGGAATAATCGCCATTGAATTTTTGACTTCTGATGCTATTATACATAGGAAGAAGTTCTTAACTTGTTTAGTGAATTTTTTGGTGAGTACATAATACAAATATTGATACCATAAAGTTGCACTACATGAACTACTTCTCTCTTCTTCTTTTCTCTCTTCTTCTAGTCACATTTAAAATTAATTTAACATAATTATAAATTGTAGGTATGAAAACAACAAAACTTCTCATTGTAAAACTTCAAATTTTCGTTGTAAATTCTTGCATAAAATGACAAAATAGATCCCCAAAATATGCAAAAAAAAGTTAGATAATTTTAATAATTAATTTTTTACTGAAAAATTTATACGCCATTAAATCTAAATTTAAAAGTCATTTGGAAAATATGGACGAGTATTGTTGAAAATTCTTGTTATTTTTAGTGATGCAATAATTTTATCATACGATATTCTATTGAAATTTTGAAGTTATTAGGAAAGCGATTTTACTATTCCAATATCTTTCTACCTTACATAGGGAATATCTGATTTACATGATTTCCATGCGTACTAATTATAAAGAGAGTTCAACTTTTCACAATTATGTAAAAATTTTCATTTTAGCACTCAAAATCTTATTTGATATTGATATTTAGTAATCTCGAAAACACACCAATGCATATTCTGCATATTAAAAACCAAACTAAATTAAAAGAAAATATTTTTAAATAAATAAATGAAAACCAATAATAGAGAGTAAAACTGGAAAAACGTTAAAAGTTGAAAATGAGAACTTCTAAACAAAATAAGGTCAATGCAATTTGTACGTTGGGTGGAATTAATTTGGAAGCGCATGATTTACTACAACTATATCAAACTGCCCATACAGGGAATATGCCTTTTTCAGGGCATGAGGCTTATTCGGTGCGGAACAGATTTGGCGCTAGACCTGTTCTTCACAATGCTCTTTTGACATAATAATCATTGGAAGCCAGTGTAAACAGAATATTTCTAACAAATTTTAGCATAATTAGATATTATGCTAAATTAGCATATTTTTATTAGAATATTATTATATTAAGTTTTGTTATTTTACTGTTTTCGGTATGAGAATTTTTCGACGCACGGCTTGTTCAGTGTGCAGAGCAATTTAAAACTAGGGGCAGAATTACCTATTGTTGGTCACTCCAAATTAAAAAAAAACAACGGCGCTGCAAAGAGGAAGGTTAATATAGTATAATGACATCATTTTCACAAGCGAAGATATAATCAAAATTTCGAGAAAAATCGATTTGAAAAGTAGGGGAAAGTAAGATCGTGACCCCGGCCACGACCACTATCGGGTTACCGGTCCCTTCAAATCGAGTGAAATTTTTTTGCTCCGATTTTAATTTTTCTTTCAAATTCGGGTAGGGGGGGGGTGCGCTTAGTAGATATTAGTATAAATATTCGCGAAAAAATGGAAAATAAGGCGGTTATTGCCGAAAAAGTGAAAAAATTAAATTTTTTTTGCCTTCGAATTTTAGGGGTGTGCATTCGAAAAGGAGGGTAATCCATCGTCAAATCCCACTCCTCCGGGGCGCCGCTCCGCTCCGCTCTGCACCCCTACGGAGCGGATTTGACTCTGGTTACTAGGCTAAACATACGAGAAGGCGCCACCGATCAAGAACACCGGGATCTATGCAACCGGGATGTGAGAGACCCTCGAAATAGCATTAAAAAGTATAGTCGCGGTATGGGGCAGTAAACTATTTCGTTTCACCCCCAAAAAATCGCGTAAAAACTAAAAATAATCGATGTTGCATGTACGACGCTCGAGGTGCATCTGCTGCTGCGAAATTTTCTAAGTGTAAGAGTATATCTATCTGCACGTACCGTCAACAAAATGCGCGCCGGCCGGGCGAAGCTAGTGGCATCGACCGGTTGTGTGGCACGATCATGCTACTTTTCCGTACTTTTCAAATTGATTTTTCTCAAAATTTTGATTATATCTTCGCTTGTGAAAATTATGTCATTATACTATATTAACCTTCCTCTTTGCGATTGCAAAGTTTCAACTCATTCGGAATGACCAACATTAGGTAATCCTCACCAAAACGAGATCTGCTTTTCGAGGGAAAACAGCCAGAACAAAGATCTGACTCCACCAGGTGTCGAACCTGGTATTCTATTTAGGTTGAATATTTTATGCAACGGTTACACTTAAATCTCGGATTTATGACGACTTTGATGGGACATATAAACTTTATTCTTTCGTAGCGTAAATTTCGTATTTAATCCCACGATCTTATAAAATTCGGGCATAATATATTATATTGGCTTTTAAACAGTTTACTTTATTGAACTTTTTTTTATTTAACTCTGACAGATTTGCATTAAATTTGTACATCCAATAATTTATATCTGAAAATTTTATAAATGTGTCATTGTTGTGACTAGCATTGTAAGGTATTGTGTCATCCGATTGCAATAGTTTATTCATTTTAGCATGTTGGCGTTGAATGTCCTGCCGGTGCAATTTCATAAATCCACTTAAAATTACATCCGTATTATCTTTTGTAATGCGATACATTAATAGACACTCAAAATTATTTACTATTAATTTCTAACAGTTATTTCCAAATTTCATTTTCGTCATTTCATTTTCCAAATTACATAAAATAGTATAAGCAACTCGAGACAGAAGTGTCTCTTAATCTCTTGTGCGAATGGGATGCCCGTGACAGCAATGAGATTAAAAGTATCACTTCTGTTTCATGATGCTTAACATACTATTATTTTTACTTTACTATCTCGGTCACTAATTTTATTAACACTAAAACAAAGCTGGTAAAATAGTACCTAATCCACCAGTAGATTAGTTCGTATTTTAGGAAGAGCTGCGGTACGTTAGCTACCACATAATTTTCAATTATTCTAACCTATTTCAGAGAAGCTCATTGTGTGACTACGAGAATATCTTAACTTCTTCTGCGCAGTTTGTTATATTGTGCGGTTAAGAAATGTAGCATCGGAACCACGAGAAGCGCAATGTACTTCATTTATGCGAAGCTTAGATTCAAGTTCGTACTTCGTCCGGGTTTGAACCAGGTACCGAGGTACCTAAGTTTGAACAGTCAACGGACTAAACTTTAAGCTTTAAAGATCTATATCATAAGACCTATTTCAACTCAATTACCACAACTATGATCCAAAGTCACAACTCTGGTTCAAATGCCTGCGCGCACGAAAACCTCAATATTAAAAATTTGAGTGCCATTTTACTGATCATTTAAGTACTACCTTATAGAACATAGATTGAATGATATTATTTTAAGGTCGGAACACACTTTATCCGTCATATTTATTAACTTACTAACCTGTCAGTGCAAAACACCTGTGAGATCTTGCCACGTCATTTGCAAACTTTGTAATTTACTGTTTCAACAACAAAGTTTTCTGTGCCCTCGTGGTTTATGTGATAGGTAATTTTCTCATACATTTCAACAATATTTATTATAAATATTATGTACTTGTATACTAATTTAATTTTATATGTTATGCATTATTTGGTCAATTATGATTTGCCTATGAATTATAAATTTTTGTGGCAATAAAGTTTAACTTTAAAGTTAAAGACAAGGAAGTTAAACATGTTAAAATTATTTTCCTTGGATGTCTCATTAAGCAAGATATTTTCTTCATTTTGTTTTATAAGCGATAGATCGAACTTGAATATTACGTGTGAATTAGTTGAAAAAAATCTTCTTTAAACAGAAAATAGCAATGAAATGTCAAAGTATGTAATTTAAATAGCGTAATTTAAGGTATTACAACAAATAACTTGGAAATTATTAAAATTACAAAAATAATTTCGAATTATAAGTCAATTAACAAGAAGTGTAACATATTTTTCCAGAGCATTTAGTATGATTTATTTTAATTAGTTAACATTTTGCTCTAAAGTAAACCCCGAAATTTGGGGTCTCTGAACCGTAAACGGTAAAAAATTAGTATTTCTTTTTAGAGGACTAAATAAAAACAATAAAATTTATTTCAGTTTTCTCCCAATTATTTCCACATGAAACCCCCTGTCTATTTACCCAGAACGTGACATCAATGTTTTTTCTAATTAGAAAGAAAACTGCATTTGAAACGTTGTCAAAAATAAGAATCGCATCGACAATTTGAGAGATTTTGCTCAAATTTATATTTTTGTAATTAAGGGTCGAGCACGCCATAAATGCTTTAACCATTTGACCATTTTAACTCGGAAAACTTCCCAATTTTTTCCGAAAATTGTTCTGTTTTTTCATTTAACATGGCCCGACTTATGGTACATTGGATTCGCGATTCACTCTAAACCAATTCAGGTCAGCTTTATCTACGCACTTTGTCATTCTTTGCACAACGTAATTTCTTCACTTCCGACGAAAATTCACTAGTTGCACTCAATATCTTGTCCCTGTTTTTTAAAATTGTTGCCAATGTAGCTCTCCCCAAATGTCTTTTTTGCTGATTACAGTTTGCTTTTTACCACTTTCAAACTCTTTTATTATTGATATTTTTTCACTGATAGAAAATGATTTTCTTGTTTTCGAGGACGACATAATGGCACAGAATATTTCAGGAAGTGTTCTCTGCTTGAAAAGTTGCTAACGATTGAGCAAAAAATATGCAGACATGACAATTAGCACGCAAAATACATTTCTGATAAAATTCTAGTGTATTAAGACCCACATGTGTTTTTAATATTTCTTCAGGAACTTTTGTTATATCCGATCTACTTCTGAAATTTCACGCTATTACCGATCTGGGACGAAACAAAAATTTCGTTATATCCAACTCCATGTCAAAATTATATTCGCTATAGAGGGTAAATTTTACAAGTAATTAGTATACAAAACGGCAAGGGACCAAATACTCGTTATAGCCGATTTGTCGTTATAACCGGGACTCGTTATAGAGGAGTTCTACTATATTATGATAATAAATATTATTTATAGGACTAATAATTTTTTTAATAAATTCCGAAACCACAATATTCAAATTTTAATTGCATCATAGAAATTAAATTTTAGAAACTGCGAGTTTTTCATAATTTTATAACAATAAATATAGTACATTGGTAAAATATAAATCAATAAAAACTGTAAAGAAATCGATTTATTACTTAAAATTACCCCTAAATTTTTGAAGCAGCTTGGTAATTAGCGTACTCATGAACAAGTTACCGCAGCGTATTAAATTGTGCACTAAAGCCAATATTTTATATATTTACCATAAATAATAATATTATCACCCCACTCGGAGTGAAACAAGGAATATTTTATAAGTGAATATTATTTCTTTACTCCTAATAATAACAGAATTATTTGTTGAAATACATTAAATTTTGTAATGAAATATCTTGAATTTTCCGTTTAAAGTTGACAATACCTCCTTTGAGTCGATTGAAAAAGCTGTCAACGATCGTGGAGTTGACCCGACCATTACGGGATGGGTCGGCTCCACCCTAAGAGACAGAATAATTAGAGCCAATCTGGGTCAGATAACTGTGGAGGTGTGCGCCGCATGCGGGTGTCCCCAGGGGGGGGTCCTCTCACCCCTGCTGTGGTGTCTGGTGGCGGATAGCCTGCTGCGGGAACTGGAACAGGATGGGGTTCATGGGCAGGGATTTGCTGATGATGTGACAATCCTTGTCATTGGGAAATTTGGGGAAGTTGTGTCATCACTGATGCAAAAAGCCCTGAGAACTGTCGAAAGATGGTGCACAAGAGAGGGATTGTCGGTTAATCCGGGAAAAACCTCTGTTGTTGCGTTCACAAGACGCACAAAACTACATGATGTGAGAACTCTGAGGATGTGGGGGGAGGAGCTACCTCTGAAGAGGGAGGTCAAGTACCTGGGTGTAACTTTAGACAACAGGCTGACCTTCACACAACACATAAAGAACGCTACAATCAAAGCGACTAAGGCTCTATGGGCTTGTAGGAGCATGATTGGTAAAACGTGGGGACTAAAACCCAGTATGGTGCTTTGGCTTTACACCAAAGTAGTGATACCCACGATTACATACTCGGCCCTGATCTGGTGGCACAAAGCCAGGAAAGGGAACAGTATAAACAGGCTCAACAAGCTACAAAGACTTGCGTGCCTAGGCATCACGGGGGCAATGACATCTACGCCAACCGCGTCTATGGAGGCTCTTCTGGGACTACGGCCTCTGCACATAGTTGTGGAGACTGAGGCCCTACTAGCAGCTTATAGAATGGCAATCAATGACCATGGGAATGTGAATCCAAGTAGTGGATCACATACCATGATCCTGAACTCAATCAAGAGTAACAGCATGCTTAGCATGACATCGGATAGAACTAGCACCGTGAGGGACTTCCAAAAACCTTTCAGGATTATTATACCTGACAGAGGAGAGGCAGGAAACTCACAGGGGCTGAGTCAACGATATGACACCATCTGGTACACAGATGGATCTAAAACAGAGATAAGTACTGGAGCAGGAGTGCGCGGCAGAAGACCAGGTGAAGCCCTTAGCATAAATCTGGGATCCCACGCCACTGTATTCCAGGCAGAAATAATTGCAATAATGGTCTGTGCAGAAGAAATGATGCGGAGAAACTATGAAAATAGGAAGATCTGCAACATGACTGACAGCCAGGCAGCACTAAGGGCCTTGGAAGGAGTTGAATCACACTCCAAGGTCGAGACGGTCATTGGTCTAGTAGTTACAGTAATGTACTACTAATGCTATAGACTATAGACCCCGGTTCAAATCCGGAGAGAGTCAAAAATTTATTTCTGACTTTATCTTCATCTATGGCCGTCTCCGACCACAGCAGTGGCCTACTGTGATTGCTGGTTGAGTTACGGGCGGAGAAATTTCTGGTTCAGGAGCGGACTAGTGAAAGTTTCTTGGCTCTGCTCTCCAGTGAAAACATAAAGGCTATGTGGTCAAACAGCCTGGCATCTTCTTCGACATTGCAGACTCTGTGGATCGGAAGTTAAATCAAGCCGAACACATTCTGTAGCTGCGATGCCTTAGCCCGATCCAGGCTAAAAAACATCTGGGACAAACCCAAAGGGTATAACAAAAAGACTCTCAGGAATATTCTGTGATATGCTAGATAGATGATATCCAATTTGAATCTTCCTGAATATCTAATAGTAGGGGAACAAAAGATCAAAATACTGGTCGCAGTTCAAGAAAGGCCCTTGCGGCCAATCGACCCCTGAGTACATTACCATTACACTCCAAGGTCGTTAAACAATGCGCGGATGCACTGGTAAGACTGGCTAACCTCAACAGACTTGCGCTGATGTGGGTGCCGGGACACCAAGGCATCAAGGGTAACGAAGAAGCAGACTCACTTGCGAGAGAGGCTGCAAATAAACACCTAATAGGCCCTGAGCCTTCCTGCGGGATCTCATATATGACCGCGTATGACCGCAAAGAAAGGCATCAGGGAAAAACTAAAAGAACAACACCTTGCTCACTGGATGGGAGTCCCTGGACTGAGGCAATCGCGGATGTTCATAAGGGGCCCGTTGAGTGAGCCCAGAAGGAAAGAAATACTCAAGCTGAGTAGGAAACAACTGAGAAGGATAGTAGGACTATTTACTGGACACTGCTGCCTTAACAGACACTTCAACATCATGGGGCTGGTTGAAAATCCCATTTGTAGGATGTGTGGTGAAGAGGACGAAACACCCCACCATATCCTATGCAAATGCCCGGCCTTGGCTGGGAGCAGGCTACGTCACCTTGGTGTTCCATTACCGGACACTGAGGAGATTGCACAAGCACCCTTCAACTGCGTACTCGACTTTGTTGAGGAAACGCAGTTGATGGAGTAAAAACTTGGAACGTGGGGCACAATAGGCTTAAGCTTCAGTGCAGTGGGGGTCAGAACCACAACCCGTTAACAATAATAAATAATAAAGCTCAATCTATTGTTTACAAAATAAAAGCAAAATGAAGAAAATGGCTTCTTGAATAAAAAGGTATGTGACATTTAATCCAACACTGTAAATTCATTAATTAACCGTTAATTACGAAGTCCCCCACCATGGAAAAAAGTCATATTTTTCGAATTATTGATATATTTGAAGTATTTAACAAGAACATTTATGTAGGTCGCATATAGTTCTAATCCAAAAAAAAGAATTTTTTTTTTCAAGGAGACGTATTTTATACCATATTTTATTCCATTATGTATTATCTACCATTAATACAAGTGTTTAAAAAATGCTCTTAACGTTTGATTTTTGATCAAGAATCGTAAATTAACATTTTACTTTTATTTGGATTATTCCGGTACATTATTTAAATTTATATATAATTACAAATCGTTCACATTGCCACGATGCGTACGGCTCCCTCTTAATGGATTAATGAGTGAGTACATATATAAATCAAAACAAATATATGTATTATATACAAATATAAATATGTCACATTAATTATTGTAAGTAGTATTATCGCCATTTCCAATCTCAAAAATAACTAATTATTTTAATAATGAATAAATTCTTGTAATTTATTATTTATTTATTATAAATTACTATAAATAATTTTATAATAAATATAAATCGAACTAATATAAAATGAAGCCTGATGCAAGAGAATGTTGAAGCCACATGTAAAATAAAAAATAAATTATTTGCATAAAATAATTACCTAAGATTCCGAATAAAAAACGAAAAAAAGTATATTGGCTTTCAATTCTACCCTTTTAAATTTAAAATCAATTTTAACATAATTCACCTATATTAAATCTAGATTTAAAAGTATATTTGTGTGATATGAAAAACATAAAATAATATTAATAAATGATCTAAATATAAAAGCTTAACTGAATTGTTAAAGCCCGGCTTGAAAGATAATAATTAATTAAGCATATACAAGGTGATACACTGAAACAATTCATTAAGCGTTCATGGGATCATAATACGGTATTATTCAGATTTGTATAATATTATGAATTAGTTTTACTTTTTTACTAATGAATTACTTTTTTCTGACTATTAGCTATACCTTATAGGGGTTTAGCCAAGAAAGTATTTTCAATTACCTATGCAACTTCCGGTTACATCGGACATTGACGGTAAAATTCTTATTTGAAGTGGGGCCTCATATCTTTATTAGCAAAATTAAATTTGCATGCGTCTATTCAGCATTGGTTATACCACAACTTATATCGTAGTATACATTTTAATAATTTAATTTCATGTTTCAGTTGGTAGTGTACTTAACCTTGACCCATTATATTTTAAGAATCGATTTGAATTTTGTCAATTACTTCTTGAATTAAAAGTTCATTGTTTAAGTAAGTCGTGAAATTATAAAGTTCCATTGTGTAATTTGACATAAAAATGACCGGATAAATTGAAGTTTATTTTATAGTTTCAAGTTGATCAACTTTTGGTGCAGGTGTGTTTTGAATTTTTACATGAGTGAGTGGACGATTATTTCTGCCCCGCCAAATAGCATTTTTAATGTTGAAATAAGTCCTGAGAAGCACATAGAAAATAATACTTAATCTGTTTCTAACAGTTTCAAAAGCTTTTCTTTTTATACATTTTTGTAGTCGAAACATGTTTTCATAGTTTGAAAATCCACATACTTACTCGAGTAGAATTCTCTCAAATGTAAAAAGAAATAGTCATCTTTTTAGAATTGGAAATTTCATTGGCTATGCGAAGCTGAGTACCTCGGAACTTGATTTTCATTTAATTGTGCTTAAAAATATCCCTCAAAATAAATTGGAAAGTTAACCACTTGTTATTTTATTATTTATTGGTCCTTGAATCTATGTTGGTTTTTAAGAGTAGCACTAACTTGTTCTACCTAATGATTTGGATACCCAAACCGATATATTTATGATAAGCAGCCAAGACTTTAATTTGAAAGACGAATTCTTTAACTTGACTAATTGAAGTACACTGAAAACCTAGATTTTTTGTATTCTTGATCTTGTTTTGCCCGAACTTGTCAATTTTCGGCAATTTTGGTAATGGCTTGAATGGTTGCTTTATACATAGCTACATTTTGAACAAGCTCATGTCGTTGTTTTCCACCTGTTAAGTCGTTTCTACTATTCAAATGTGGCGCCCTTAACGCCCACACAGTTTACTTCGAATAACGGCCACCGTCGCGCCTTCCTCTGTAATCATCTTTCTTTTATCACGCACTTACTTACAACAAGTCAAGCAGGCAAGTCGATTCACAAGCTTTCGATCTGTCTGCGCCAAGTGAATATTAATATCAAACAAATTAAAGTGCTACAAAGTCAAGTATTAGTTTTTTATTATTTCGTTCACTGCAACCTTTGCCTCTTGAGATTGTCAGGAAGGCGTCTTCTACAAAGCGGCCTTACAATCGTTTTGGAAGACCACAAAAACAACGCGCTCCAACCAGCGAAAATACATTTTGGTCCTTCGAGAAGGATTACCGAAGTTACATTTGGTCATCGAGAAAAGAAACTATCGAAAACAACGTAGAAAAAACCGCCACGAGGTTAGGTCATCACAGCAAGCACGCTAAGGTATTTATCCTCTGTTATTTTCCTAATCCTCAACTATTTAAACTGATTTAATTTAGTAACGTTTAAATAATATCATTGCTGATATTTATGTACAAATATTTTTTGTAATTTTTACATTTTTGACTTATTTTACGTTAAATTGGTATTTTCTAACCTCCAAATATTTTGTTTACCACGTGATTCCGAAATCACATTATTTACTTTTTACCACGTTAACAATAACGTGGCGTGATTCTCACATCACATTACTTATTTTTACCACGTTAACAATAACGTGGTGTGATTCTCATATCACTTTACTTTTTACCACGTTAACAATAACGTGGCGTGATTCTCACATCACGTTACTTTTACCACGTTAACAATAACGTGTCGTGATTTAACGTCGCTTTTATTTTGCTTACCACGCTACGGTTATCAAAACTTTGTTCTATCGCGGTTTTCAACACCCGATTGGTTTTATTTCATTGTTTTACATCTCTCGCAGTAAACGGTTCAATTTAATCATGACAAAATCTGAAGTCAAGATTTTACTGGCTGAAGCAGAGTCGCTAATAAATCATCTAAACAAATTCGAAGTCTTCTTAGCATCGATCGAAAGTGAGCCTGCTATCACAGCCGCTATGATAAAAAAACTAGAATTAAGGTTCGAAGATTTTGCTCCTATAAACAAGGCTTATTCAAAAATCAGTACTCAGTTAACCGCTCGCGACGTATTTAGCGATTCATTAATGACCTGTTCAGATTTCGATGACCAATACATCGATCTGAAAACCATTGCGTCATTAATACTTGAAAAACAAAAGGATGCAAACAATTCTAAACCTTCAACAAATTCAGATCGAGGATCAAACGTCAAGTTACCTCAAATAAAACTACCTACGTTTTCGGGCAATTATACGGACTTTAAGGGATACTTCGACTCATTTACGGCATTAGTTCACAATAACAAAGATCTCTCACCGATTGAAAAGTTTATCTACCTCAAGTCCAGTTTGGATCATTCTGCCGAACGTTTAATTAGCGACATTCAAATGTCAAACGAAAATTACGACATCGCACTTGCTACCTTACGTGAAAGGTATGATAATACCAAACTAACCATACAGAGCCACATTAAAGCAATCTTTGATTTAAAACCCCTTCCCAGGGACTCATCATCACAAATTTCTAAGCTGTATGATGAATTATCGAAACACATTAGGGCATTAAAAAACTTAAAAGTTCCGGTAGATAACTGCAACGCGTTCATTGCGCACATTCTTATGTCTAAACTTGATGATCAAACTAAAACAGACTTTAGTAAGCTCAAGCCTCGCGAAATTCCTTCACTTTCCGATATAGACACATTTCTCAAAGAAAGGTCTCAACTGGTGGAGGAGTTAAAGGATAGCTCTCATGCTCATTCATTTAAGCTCAATAAGTTTAAGGATCATCGCGTTAATCATGCTCCTAAACTAACGCTGGTAGCTTCCAATCAGCCAGTACTATGTCCACTTTGTAACGAAACTCACTCAGTTGCGCGCTGTCCAATCCTCTTGTCACAATCGATTCAGCAGAGATACGATACAATCGCGCGTTTAAATAAATGTAAAAATTGCTTAAGTCACCCCGCCAATTCGAAATGCAACTCGCGCTTTACTTGTAAGTACTGCAACAAAAGGCATCATTCTTTATTACATTTCGGACAGGCCTCGAGAACTGAACCGGAGCAATCAAATACGCCGGAAACCGTATCCTCATCTCCGTCGGGTTCAAATGAGCAATCGCAAGTCTCATTAGCGTGTTACGGTGAATCCAGTCAAGTACTTCTTTCCACAGCTTGCGTCAAGGTAAAAAATTCGGAGGGAAAATGGGTTACTGTACGAGCCATCTTGGACACCGGCAGTATGAACTGTTTCATTACTGAATCACTGTGTAGAGCACTCAATTTGAAACATCAACGCGTGAATACCGTGATAAGTGGGATTAATTCAATAAATAACCAAAAAATAAACACCGCCGTTAAAATTAGTATCTCTTCTAGGCAAAACAATTATAAAAACAACATATCATGTTTGGTGATTCCAAAAATCACGTCACATCTTCCATCAGTTTCATTTAACGGCAATTGGCTTAATATCCCTAAAAACTTAGAATTAGCGGACAACCAATATCACAAATCCGCCCCTGTTGATTTGCTGTTGGGGGTATCCTATGAATTTTCTATGAATTGCTCTGCATCGGTCAAATTTCATTGGGTAAAAACAAACCCATCTTACAAAAGACGCTATTAGGTTGGATAGTGTCAGGAAATATGATTATTAATCAAGCGCGCCAATCGACTATAATTCCGAATATTTCCGTATCAAACCTCTCAATCTCAAATGAACAATTAGACAAAAGCTTAAGCAAATTTTGGCAACTCGAGGAGGTTAATCCCAGAAGTAATCTTTCACTTCTATCTAAAGAAGAGCAATTTTGCGAAAGTCATTTCAAAAACACCATAACTCGCAATGCATTGGGGAGATTTTCGGTTTCTATTCCTTTCAACTCGAAGCTAGCTGATCTGGGGGAATCTAGAACTCACGCGGTCGATAGATTTTTAAAACTAGAAAAAAGGTTAAGCAATAACTCCGATCTAAAATTAAAATATTCATCGTTCATTCACGAGTATATTTCCCTAGGACACATGTCTAAAATTACTACTCCTCATTCTCAACCTCAAAACAGTAGCTACGTAATAAGGGCAATGAATGCTCAAATACTTTGTTCAAGCTTACCATATTACTATCTGCCAAACCATGCAGTACTAAAATCTAGCTCTTTGACCACCAAACTACGTGTGGTGTTCGATGGCAGCGCAAGGTCAAGCTCTGGAATCTCAATTAATCACGCGCAGTTAGTAGGACCTGTTGTTCAAGATGACTTGTTCTCTATTCTGTTAAGGTTTCGCCAATACAGTGTTGCACTAACCGGTGACATTGAAAAAATGTACCGACAGATTGAGATTAATCCAAACGAGCGGAAGTTTCAATGTATTTTGTGGAGAGACCGGGCTACCGACCCTATTGACACCTACGAACTGAACACGATCACGTACGGAACGGCCTCTGCCAGCTACTTATCCACCAAATGCCTACAGCACTTGGCTGACCTAAATGCCGAAGCATTTCCAACAGCCTCCAAAGTTTTAAAGTCGAACTTCTATGTCGATGACTTGCTGATTTCTCTCCACAATTCAGATGAGCTAATTCAAATTAAAACTCAATTAACGGACATTTTAGCCACAGCTGGCCTACCAATTAGGAAATTTTTATCCAACTGTCCAGATGTTTTAAAGCACGATAAGCAAAATGATTCTTACCACACCATCCCATTAGGCGAGCGTGAAAGCGTCAAGGCACTTGGTGTATCCTGGAATGCCATTTCAGATGCTCTCCAATTCGAAATCAAAGCAAAGCCCAACTTAACAACCGTTTCGAAGAGATCAGTTCTTTCGATAGCATCGCAGCTATTCGACCCTTTAGGATTGCTTGCCCCAATCACCATAAGGGCAAAGATTTTAATCCAAAGGTTATGGGAAGCCAATTTAAGTTGGGATGAAAGTTTACCGCAAAACTTTAATTCAGAATGGGAATCTTTTAAATCTGAACTCCCATTACTAGCATCATTAAGAATCCCCAGATGTGTCATCCCAGTGAAGTCAAGCGCGGTTCAACTGCATGGCTTTGCTGACAGTAGCTCAATCGCGTACGGGGCTTGCGTTTACGTCAGCCTGAAAATATCTGCTGGCAAGATCAATACGCAACTTCTTTGTGCCAAATCTCGCGTAGCACCCCTAAAGGGAGCCACCATACCAAGGCTGGAACTATCAGCTGCCTTGCTTCTATCCGAACTTATGCAAAGGGTCCAAGCGGCGTTTGACGGATCCTATTCTCAAGTATTTCTCTGGACAGACTCAACTATAGTCTTGAATTGGATAAATTCAGCCCCTAACAAATACAAGGTCTTTGTGGCCAATCGAATTGCCACGATTCAAGAATTTGTAACAAAATATGTCTATTTCGTTCCAAATGTTAATTCATAACATTTAAATTATAAATTGTTACTCCAAGCGCCATCTCTTTACTCATTTTTGCAACGTACTTGATAGTACAGGATATAGACGCGCGCGGTTAAAAACTTAACTTTGGCTTGAGAGTGCGACAAGACAGTTCGATTTTTATTGATCGCGTGTAAATCAATTATTTATAAGTCGATTTTCGTTACAAAATTAGTGATACGCATTAGTAATTCCACCGTCATTACGGATTTCGTGAAAGCAGTGCGTAGCTATTTTGTTTTAGCCAGTTCAAGCATTTTTTTGGAAAATATTCGAGTGGTTGTATCGAACCACCATATTTTCTTTATCAAAGTATAAATTAGTACCAACCATAATTTTATTTGGTAACATTCGTCTGGTGACTATTTTGACAGCTGCTTTTATTTACATTTGGAAGTCGATTGTTATTGTCAATCGCGGCTTCAGTTTTTGTGATCAAATTGTACTGGACGATCACTTTGTTTTATTTGGATCGTCAACCTGTACCATACTGTCAACGCAGCGGAGTGCCGCCTGTCCATCTTCGTATCCGCCTGTCAAAACCTGCTCATCGAGTATTACGTCGGTGTACTGCAGTCCGAGGATCTTAGATTGGGAGCCATTGGAATTCAACACCAACCACTGCATTCCATACAAGGATTATTGCTGTCATCTCCATTGTGTGAACTCACGATTGATATCAAGGTGAGACAAATTTTATATTCTTGTGTGGATTTATTCTTGTGGTATTGTGGTAATTCATTACAGTCAATTATTTGTATTGACGGGCCTACCATTCTGGTGTCCCGTATTGTGTCACCTTTGACGTACCGTTGTCACCATCAGTTAACGTGCTTCTTGTTCTTGGCACGCCACTACCACGAGCGTTTGTAATTGTCGTAATCGTTTCAATTTTCATTAAAATTTTATTGTTAATTATTGTTTTATTTTTCGACGAAGCGTACCCTCGTATTTTTTTAGCACAACGCAGAGTGGAAATTTCATTGGACTTACGACCCTCGCTTCCAGGCTATAGCGAGTTAGCTTATACCAACATCAGGGTTACCACGAATATAAGTAGGAGTTTTACTTCTGCGTGGTCTTGTTTGCCTTTCCAAACCGTTCTCTCATTAGGAACGGAAAGGAGGGTAAACATATCACTGGCGTCCATACGTGGAGCTCAATTTGTTGATTTTCCAACTCTGTGTTTGTCCCGAGGTGCGTTTTCGTGCATACGATTCGACAACGGAACGTTTGTGGTCGTGTTAATTTTTTATTATTACAGCAGTTTTTGGCAACTGGAGAGCGTTGTGGACTGGACGCTTTGCTTGTTTGTATGGTTTGGTACATGGTAAATAATAATAAATTGAGTTGTCAACTTAGTACTCGTACCGGCGAAAAACCTTTTTACTTTGTTGTTTGTGGTGCACAAGTTTTGTTGGTTCAAGAACGAAATATCCTTTTGTTGTGCTCTCGCTTTATTCATTTTTGCAATATATATATTATTTTTAATTATTGCTTGCGAGTAACGCTACGCCCATTTTCAAAATTCACACCGGCGAGAAACCATTTACGTATATATATCAGAATAATAATATCATTTGTTGCGTTCCCTCCAATTGCAATTTGACTGTATTTGTTTTGTCACGCAATTGGGAGTCGTGTTTACGCACTATTTATTTTTATTATTCAATTCTTTGTACGATTTAGTTTCGTGTTTTATCGAACGCTTACATTTTTTTACTTCGTCTTTGTCAAGTTAACTTAATTATGTCTGAAAAAGCTTACGTGGCAGCCTTATCTAGAGAGGAGATCGCCGTTGAGTTGCAACGACGCAAAGGAAATGATTTACCCGGAATTCCTGAACATTTAGCTTCTCGTCGTAAATTACTATGTCAGTTGATGCGCGATGAGAAATATAATTCATCATTAGCTATGATTAAATATAAACCTGTCGACATACCTGCCGAACTAGAAATATGCGAAAAGTCCCTTTCAGTAATCAGTAAACAAATTAATGATTTGTCAACTAATGTTGATGATAAGCTTTTGGATGCGTTAGATCATCGGCTGGCGCATTATAGTAATCGTTTAGATTCAATGGAAGGAGTTGGTTTTGATGACCCCAAAAGAAACACTTTAATTCTTACATGTAAAACTTTACGTGAGAATCTCGAATCTTTAATCAAAGATTCAGATGCGCTGGAAAGCGAGGAGTTATTACCAATCACGAACTCTCCGGTTCAAGCAAGTAATTTTCAACCTGCACGTAGGTCCACTCTTACCGATTCAATTCCGATTAATCCAGACATTAGCACCGCCTTAACTAACATTTTATTAAATCAATCGCAAAATCGGGTATCTGTTCACAAATGGGGTCTTAGCTATGATGGCAAGGGTAATTTTAAAGCCGTTTTTGATTTTATTGAGCGCGCACAAGAGCTTGCACGTTCACGAGGGGTTAAAGAAGACGAATTATTTGGAAAAGCTGGGGAATTTTTTTCAGACGAGGCACTGGTCTGGTACCGTTCCTTGAGTCCGACTATTTCAAATTGGTCACAATTAATGGATGCTTTGAAAGTCCGATTTTTATCTCTCGATTATAGTAGAGAATATGCCGATCAAATCCGGGCTCGGAAACAATTACCAGGCGAATCTGTTCTGGGATTCATAGAATCCATGATTGCTCAATTTTCTAGATTAAATCCAATTCCTTCGGATGAGGAACAGCTATGGGTTATAAGACGTAACATGTCTCCACAAATTTCATTAACCTTAGGGTTAAACGAATACAAAACTAGAGAAGCACTTATTACAGCAGCTCAAGCGGCTGAAAGAGTCATAAAGTGGACTACTCCATCAGAGGCCACTTGTTCAATGTCTTCATCTCCCATTACTACTACTCATTTTCCATTAGACCCTCAGTCAGACAACTCTCTAGATAACTGTTGGAACTGTAATAGTCCCGCGCATGGTTTTGAGGATTGCCCAAAACCTTTATCTAAATTTTGTTTTGTATGCGGCCAAAAAGGGGTAACTGCCATAACATGTCCTAGAAAACATCAAGGACGTTCAAAAAACTTGCGAAGGCGGAGAGGCGTTTCGGCTCGCCCGGCAAATCCGCGTTAAAAGCCGACAAAAGAAGAAGAGCGAGATGGCATCACGGCGTGCGTCTCAAGAAGGCTCTTAAAGCCGATTCCTTGTGTTGGAAGGGGTGGTTAGGACGCGTACGCTCTTTTTGCGGATCATCGCAGACTACTTCCGCTCTCTTTACACATCCCACGCGAGACATAAGACCTTATGTTAATTTAACTGTGGGGGGGGTACCTCTTGCTGCTCTGCTTGACTCTGGAGCATCTGTTTCTGTTCTGGGTAGTGATGCGCACTTTTTAATAAATCAGTTAGATTTATGTTTTACGCGCGGCACCAAATCTCTTTTACATTCCGCTGATGGAACTTCACAAGATTTATTAGGTGAAGTCATGCTTCCTATCACCATTGGTGAAGTCACTAAAGTTTTAAACGTCATAGTTTGCCGTAGTATCACCACATCATTAACCCTAGGTATAGATTTTTGCAAGATGTTTGGTGTCAAAATTGATTTTGGTAGAGACCAATATTTTGTTAATCAAATTAGTGCCACGGAATTTATGCGTTCCGCTTCCGAATTATCAATAGAGCAGCAGGTTATGCTTTCTTCCATGAAAGACAAATATAAGGAACTGGACCGTGAGGGGTTGACTCGTACTGATAAGGTAATTCACCATATAGATACGGGTTCAGCCGCTCCTGTCAAGCAACGTTTCTATCCCTTATCTCCACCCATGCGAGCTATTGCTCACCGTGAACTAGACGAAATGCTACAAATGAACATCGTTGTCCCTTCTAAGAGTGCTTGGTCGTCACCCATGCTTTTAGTCCGTAAAAAGAACGGTTCCTATCGACTGTGTTTCGATGGCCGTAAATTAAATCAATTGACTAAAAAGGATGCGTACCCACTCCCTCGATTGGATGACATTTTATCTCATTTACAGGACGCTAGATTCCTGACCTCTATAGATCTTAAAAAAGCATTTTGGCAAGTTCCTCTCTCATCCTCATCTCGTGAAAAGACTGCATTTACTGTGCCTGGCAGAGGTCTCTTCGAGTATGTCGTTATGCCGTTTGGAATTTCCAACGCCCCTATTACTCAACAGCGATTAATGGACAACGTTTTTGGTTCATTGCTTGGTGAGAAGGTCTTTGTTTACCTTGACGACATAATCGTAGTTTCCAATACCTTTGCCGAACATTTAAGCCTTTTGCAACAAGTCTTTGAGAAACTTAAAGATGCTAACCTAACCGTTAACTTTGAAAAATGTGAATTTTGCAGATCCACATTAAAATTTTTAGGTCATGTTATTGACAAATCTGGTCTTCATACCGACCCTGACAAAGTTGAGGCTATAACTAAATTTGAACGTCCAACTACTGTTACTGGAGTAAAACGATTCCTTGGACTTATAGGATGGTATCGACGATTTATCCCTAATCTCTCCACCTTTTCTGCTCCCATTACTGAGTTAATTAAGGGACGGGTTAAACGTCAAACCATTACTTGGACTCCTAACGCTATTGAGTCATTTGAGAGTTTAAAGAAACTACTAGTTACAGCACCCGTTTTAGTTAGTCCCAACTTTGAAAAGAGATTTTTTATACACTGCGATTCATCAGGTTACGGTTTGGGAAGTGTTTTGACACAGGGTGAAGGTGATGATGAGCGACCTATTGCATATGCATCTAGAACCTTGAACAAGGCTGAACGAAATTATTCGACGACGGAGCGTGAATGTTTAGCGGTCTTATTTGGTATCGAAAAGTTTCGACCATATGTTGAGGGTACTCAGTTTACAGTTGTGACCGATCATTATTCACTTTTATGGCTCATGAATATGAAAGATCCAGCCAATAAATTAGCCCGTTGGTCCGTTCGTCTTGCTCAACATTCTTTCGACATCCAGCATCGCAAAGGTCAATTGCATGTAGTTCCAGATGCCTTGTCCCGTGCTCCCTTGGAAGTCTCTTCATTAGTCTTAACTGATGATGACTTGGATCCCTGGTATCGGCGCATGCTGATCAACGTTAGAACAAATCCGCAACTTTATCCAGACTGGCGTATTGAGTCAGATCGTCTGTATAAGCTCATTACAAACAAACACGACGTTATTTCCAATTTGGTTGAATGGAAACAGATTATTCCTAAACCTCGTCGTAATGAAATTTTGAAAATGTGTCATGACGATCCTACGTCTGCACATTTAGGTACTTTAAAAACTTTTAATAAAATTCTGGAGCTTTATTACTGGCCTAAAATGCGTACTGACGTTGCTCGTTACGTGCGTCGTTGCACAGTTTGTTTGGCTTCTAAAGCTTGCCAAGGCGCACGCTACGGACTAATGGGTAAAGAGAAAAAAGTCCGTTTTCCTTTTCAATGTCTTTCCATCGACCTAATGGGTCCATTTCCCCGTTCTGCAAAAGGTAATACAGTATTACTTGTAGTTTGTGACTGGTTCACGAAATTTGTATTAGTCAAACCATTACGAAAAGCTACGGCTAAGGCCATCTGTGAGTTTTTGGAAAATGAAGTATTCCTTCTATTTGGTACACCGATGATTTGCCAAGTCGATAATGGTCCCCAATTTACGGGAAAAGAATTTCAAGAACTAATGAACAACTACAAGATTTCACATGTGTGGAAAAATGCCAACTACCATCCACAAGTAAATTTTGTAGAGCGATATAATCGAGTCATTGGTACCGCTATTAGGTCTTATGTCAAGCGTGATCATCGTAGTTGGGATGTAGAAATTTTTAAGATAGCACATGCTTTAAGATCTGCTACCCACGAAGTTACGGGGTATACACCATCATTCTTGAATTTAGGTCGCACTGTTCCGATAAACGGAGATTATTACGGTCGCATCCAACAGTTTAAAGAGGATGATCTAACCCTTGCTAACCGTGAAAGCGTCGCGCATGATATGCGAAAGTTAAATGGGGTGTTTGAAGATGTTACTAAGCGATTGCATAATGCTTATATTAGGGGGGCTAAACATTACAACTTGCGCAAAAGATCCATCAATTTTCGAGTAGGTGACATAGTTTGGCGAAGAAATTTCGTACTTTCTAATGCTCCGAATAAAATTAGTAGTAAGCTATCTCCTAAGTATATCAAGTGCAAGGTTCGCGAGGTTACAGGTCCATTAACTTATCGTTTAGTCAACGAGCGTGGTAAAGATGTAGGTGTCTATCATATTAAGGACTTAAAATCACATCCCGATGACGACGATGATCGAATATCCATTCAGGGTTAAAATCCACATTACATGGGCGGAGGTTGGGTAATGTTTGTCACAGGGGGGGTTCGATTACACCTTGAATCCTACATTTTATTAGTAATGTTGTCTCTATTGATCATATTCCATCTCAGATCATATAAAACAGCCCGTAAGACATTCCATCAGTCTTACCACTTGCTTATTTGTGTTGGCATTTATGGTGTTAGCGGACTTCGTGCTTAGTGCAGGCAGGGTGGCCGGTTTGTTGCTTTCTGACGGGATTGACTACACCTCAGTGGGGTTGGTCAGAAATCTTAGTTGGGGGGTAATCGGCTGGTTTTCCTCCTGTTACGGGCATGAAGGGTCGTTGGCCGTATTCTTGTCGACACATCAACTAATTGATCACATTCCATCTCAGATCATATAATAAAAAATCCCGTAAAACATTCCATCCGTTTTACTATTCAGGGTTAAGGGTTTTTTATTCTTTTATTTTTACTCCCTGGTTTTTACTCAATAAATAATTAGTGCAGACCATCTCGCCACTAATTATTCCAACGGAATTTATTCCAACGATTCCGGAGAAGCTGTCAAAGTCTTGGTAGGACGATCTGTTGATCAAATATTCGTTTGATCAAATTATTTAATTATTTTGTTTATTTTGCAAAATACCATTTCCTTTGGGTTGAGAACCATGAGTGTCTCACACTGGAAAGTAGAATTTAGTTGAATATAATTTTTTTGTTTGACTATTCTCGAATGGATCCTATGTGACCCATTCCCAGGTTGATTATCAGACGTTTTTTTGTCTTGATGTCCCTAAAGATTTTTTTGTATTCACTTTTTTCGGTGCAGGTCCAATGCGGGCTGCCCATTTTGTACTCATTGATTTTTATCTGAGACAAAATCATTTATACATTATGGTTTTCAGTAGCTATCATTAGCTCTACCAATTGGTTTTCGTTTCCGCGGATTTAAGGCGACATTTAGTCCCATGGGTGAAAAACCATACAATTATTATTTTATTCTTAATCCTTTAGAGATTTTTTTATTTTATTTTTTTATTGAAATATTTTAAGCTCATTTTTTTACTTGTTAAGCTTGATATTTCTATCCTACCATTATTGCGACAAACTCTCTCCTCACTACAGTACGGTTTCTTCTGTAAATTCACAGTTCGTTGTAAATGTCAACTTCTTTATCTGATCTTTTTAGATCTTGGCCTGCGGCCAGATCGTTTAGTTGGGGGGTGTGTAACAAAATATGTCTATTTCGTTCCAAATGTTAATTCATAACATTTAAATTATAAATTGTTACTCCAAGCGCCATCTCTTTACTCATTTTTGCAACGTACTTGATAGTACAGGATATAGACGCGCGCGGTTAAAAACTTAACTTTGGCTTGAGAGTGCGACAAGACAGTTCGATTTTTATTGATCGCGTGTAAATCAATTATTTATAAGTCGATTTTCGTTACAAAATTAGTGATACGCATTAGTAATTCCACCGTCATTACGGATTTCGTGAAAGCAGTGCGTAGCTATTTTGTTTTAGCCAGTTCAAGCATTTTTTTGGAAAATATTCGAGTGGTTGTATCGAACCACCATATTTTCTTTATCAAAGTATAAATTAGTACCAACCATAATTTTATTTGGTAACATTCGTCTGGTGACTATTTTGACAGCTGCTTTTATTTACATTTGGAAGTCGATTGTTATTGTCAATCGCGGCTTCAGTTTTTGTGATCAAATTGTACTGGACGATCACTTTGTTTTATTTGGATCGTCAACCTGTACCATACTGTCAACGCAGCGGAGTGCCGCCTGTCCATCTTCGTATCCGCCTGTCAAAACCTGCTCATCGAGTATTACGTCGGTGTACTGCAGTCCGAGGATCTTAGATTGGGAGCCATTGGAATTCAACACCAACCACTGCATTCCATACAAGGATTATTGCTGTCATCTCCATTGTGTGAACTCACGATTGATATCAAGGTGAGACAAATTTTATATTCTTGTGTGGATTTATTCTTGTGGTATTGTGGTAATTCATTACAGTCAATTATTTGTATTGACGGGCCTACCATTCTGGTGTCCCGTATTGTGTCACCTTTGACGTACCGTTGTCACCATCAGTTAACGTGCTTCTTGTTCTTGGCACGCCACTACCACGAGCGTTTGTAATTGTCGTAATCGTTTCAATTTTCATTAAAATTTTATTGTTAATTATTGTTTTATTTTTCGACGAAGCGTACCCTCGTATTTTTTTAGCACAACGCAGAGTGGAAATTTCATTGGACTTACGACCCTCGCTTCCAGGCTATAGCGAGTTAGCTTATACCAACATCAGGGTTACCACGAATATAAGTAGGAGTTTTACTTCTGCGTGGTCTTGTTTGCCTTTCCAAACCGTTCTCTCATTAGGAACGGAAAGGAGGGTAAACATATCAAATTAACCAACCAACGTGACTGGTATCACGTCCGTTCGCAGAACAATCCTGCCGATCTGGTGTCTCGCGGTATCAGCGCACAAAACATTCTAACAAACGAGCTTTGGTGGAATGGTCCAAACTTTCTGAGCAAACCACGATCCGAGTGGCCTGAAACTTGTTTCAACCCAAACGTTGAAACTACTGAAATAAAGTCCAATTGCTTGACCTCCCTGTTATGCTCCAGCCCCGCGATATGCTTATTTAATTCGGATACTTCTGATACAAATTCCTCAAAATTTGTTTTCCTATCCAAGTTTTCAACTTTAACTAAACTGCGGCGAGTAACAGCTTGGTTACTCAGATTTAAGCATAATTGCCAAGCTTCCAAAGCATTGAGGAGTACAGGCCCACTCACTGTGGGGGAATTAAACACGTCTCTGCAAACAATTCTTAAAGCCTGCCAAAACGAAGCCTTTTATAACGAGATAAAATCGTTACAGCGTTTTAAATGCATTAAAGGCAAATCGGCCATCTTATCTTTAAACCCGTTCTTAGATGAGAACGACCTTCTCCGTGTAGGAGGCAGATTAAAAAATTCTGATTTCTCGCATGATAAAAAATTTCCTTTTTTATTACCTAAACGGCATCATCTAACCGACCTTATTTTTCTTGAATTTCACTTGAATTTGCAGCATTGCGGTGCTCAACAGTTGCTGTACTGCGTGCGCGAAAAGTACTGGCCAATCTGTGGAAAGAACACAGCTAAGAAAATAATTCGGCAGTGCGTCAGATGTTTCGGGGCCAATCCCGCATCGTATTACCCCCTCATGGGAAATCTGCCCTCAAAACGCCTTCAGGCTGAGGCTCCTGCGTTCTACAACACGGGTCTAGATTATGCCGGGCCTATCTTAATTCGCGATCGTAACACGCGAGGCGCAAAGACAATTAAAAGCTATATTTGCTTATTCATCTGCTTAACAACGAAAGCAGTTCATCTCGAGCTAGTCACGAGCCTTACTACTGAAGTTTTCTTAGCCGCGTTAAAGAGATTTATTAGTAGAAGAGGCATGCCTTATTCATTATCTAGTGACAACGCCAAAAACTTTATTGGTGCGTACAATTACTTGCGAGAGATGTATGAATTTTTGCGAAATAAAGCCAATCAGTCTATCATACATGACTACCTGGCCGTCAGAGGCATCAAATGGGAGTTTATAATCCCACGCAATCCACACGAAGGTGGAATGTGGGAAAGTAATATTAAAGCGACAAAGATTCATTTAAAAAAAGTGTTAGGAAATACCTGCTTGACGTATGAGCAATTTTCGACAGTTTTAGCACAAATTGAGTCAGTTTTAAATTCTCGTCCTCTTTCACCACTTTCCTCTGATCCTAATGATTTCAATCCCCTTACTCCTGGTCATTTCCTTATTGGAAGGCCTCTAGGTGCAGTTGCTGAGAAGGACCTCAGTGACCTAGCGGAAAATCGCCTATCTAAGTACCAGCGAACTCAGCAGATCACTCAACACTTTTGGAAGCGCTGGAGCACTGAAGTCGTTCCAAACATGCAACGCAGAACAAAATGGTTCACTCATTTGCCCGATGTTGTCAAGGTCGACACATTAGTATTAATTAAAGAGGATAACTTGCCGCCATTATCGTGGTCACTCGGACGTGTTACAGCAGTGCATACCGGTAAGGACAATGTTATCCGTTCTGCGTCTGTGCGGATCAAAAACGGTACGGTGATAAAACGTTCTGTGACGAAGTTATGTGCCCTCCCTATGTGATGACACTTTATTGTGCTCCCTAACTGTGAATATTATTATTAATCTTTGTTTTAGTGTATGTAAATTTAGTTCTAATTTGATTATTGTTTTTTGTATTGTTATTTTTCTTTGTATTGTTTTTTTTTCTTTGTATTGTTTTTTTTGTAGTGTTTTCTTTTGAAATTCATTGTATTTCAAGGCCGGCGGTATGTTAAGTCGTTTCTACTATTCAAATGTGGCGCCCTTAACGCCCACACAGTTTACTTCGAATAACGGCCACCGTCGCGCCTTCCTCTGTAATCATCTTTCTTTTATCACGCACTTACTTACAACAAGTCAAGCAGGCAAGTCGATTCACAAGCTTTCGATCTGTCTGCGCCAAGTGAATATTAATATCAAACAAATTAAAGTGCTACAAAGTCAAGTATTAGTTTTTTATTATTTCGTTCACTGCAACCTTTGCCTCTTGAGATTGTCAGGAAGGCGTCTTCTACAAAGCGGCCTTACAATCGTTTTGGAAGACCACAAAAACAACGCGCTCCAACCAGCGAAAATACACCACCATTTGGTAAGTAATTATTTTATGCAATCCTTGCGTGTTTATCAAGGATTTATGACTAACTTCTGCAGTTCGTAATGACCTTCTTCAGTCCCACGTGGCGTTTATTAGTAAATTTACTCCCATGGAATCATTTAAACCCAAGGGATCATAGTATGATCTCATAATTATTAACTGAACAAAAGTCTACATGCTATATTTTATCTTACGTTAGAATTATTTATCGCTTCCTTCAAATGAATGCGTTATTACATTGCAATGTGATATTCTTTCGACGTGTAGGCGTTGTATGCCGCTAAAGCTTGATATAATTATGCGCTCTTTCTTTTAATCATACAACCACTGTTATCATTTGTAATGAGATACATTAATAGACCATTTTATAAATTGCATAATGACAAAGTATTTTTATATACACTGTTATCTTTTGCAATGCGTTTTTTAACAACCACTTCAATTTATATACAGGTAACCCTCGCACAACACGGTTAATTCGTTCCGTGCAATATCGAAACGTCTACAGCCCGTCTTACATCAGGTTATTTCTGGCGCCATTTCTTGATCCATTTCTTGAGCCAAATAAATTGCGTAGTTTAAAACAGCAAATGTCTTGGAAAATGTCCTGACACGTGCTCTATTTTTGAACAATTTGCCTGTGAGCGGCCGCAGTACAGATTGAATGCGCAGGTAGATTCTGTGGCAGGTAGTAATTGTCAAATGCAGGGCTAGGAATGACTTGCTTTTATCACTAAAAGTTACGTATTTTTAAATAATCGCAAATGTTTTTGTTTTTCACTGAAATTAAAAAATCAAATTTGAAAATTTAATAACCATTGAAAATTTAATTTTTTTAAAAATTTTTTTGTGTTGGTAAAAAAAATAATACTATTATGTTTGCTGCAATCACATTTTCTGCAATTAAATCGCTTTCTTTATCCATTTCAATTTTTATGTGTAGCACAACTTTTCACAATTTGACGTTCGTTTAATTTTACTGGGCACGCTCGCAGGTAAATGGCGTTGAAAATAGCCTCAAAATAGAACGGGTTCTATATATTTGGCCTACAAAATGTTTCAGGTAATTTGCTAAAATTACCTACTGCGCAAGATCAGCGCTAGAAATGGCGGATGAAATGGCCTGATATAATACAGGCTTTATATTTGGATCAAGAAATGGCGTCATTTCTGGCCCAAGAAATGGCGCCAGAAATATGGATCAAGAAATGGCGCCAGAAATAACCTGATGTAAGACGGGCTTTAAGCAAAACCAAGAAATAATGCAAATCAGAGGTTCCGTTCCGTGTTTTATCAAAACCGTGTTCTACAAGTCCGCGTGTTCTATCGAAACTGTATTAAGTTTAACGTAGCAGTAATGGGAAATGCATTCAGTGTAATATCGAAACTGTCTTTTAATGACTAACATAATAAACAAGACCAAGTTTGCACAATTGTTGCCGATTTTCTTGAAAACCACTGCTCCGATTTTGATGGAACTTTGACTGTTATTTTACTTATGATTTCAGGAGTAACATGGACTCATAATTAAATAAAACGATTACATTTTTTCGTTCTTTCGCTGACGTCGTAACTTTTTTTAGATGCGCTACAGGTAAGATGATACATGATAACGCTGGTATAATATGTCCACTATAATAAGTAAAGTACCGTGATACTGGAGATATATACTAATGCTGGTTTCTTAGAAGTGCAATATCGAAACCGTGTAAGAAGTTGTCGCAAAATTTACTGCGTGTACTATTGAAACCGTGTACTCATAGTCCCGTGCTATACGAGGGTTACTTGTACTTTAATTTGTACCTGTTTATTTCAATTTTTCTTTTCGGCTATTTTTTTGTCCGTTGTTATTAGGATTGCATAAAATAGTATACACAACTCGTGACAAAAGCGCCATTAAATCTCTGGTGCTAATTGCGATCCCTTGGTAGAGCGGGTAGCTACCGCTACCCTCACTACCGCAGGATCCCAATTCGCACGCGAAATTAAATGGCCTCCTTTGGCACTTGGTGTGTAATATACTATTCATCTGGAATGATACCAAGAATTGCATTAGTCGCACTGCACCATGCTGGAGTCATTGCGATAATTACAAGATTTATAATTATGATTTGAATAGCAACGGCCGCAGGTGGTCGTGATATTTTTCGTTAGGTCGTGAGGATTGTTTCCATCCGCCTTCTCATTTTACCATAACTGACGAATTTACTTCTTGTTATTAAAGAACCAAGTTTAATTGATCGTTATCAATTAATCTATTTAATCAACTGGAGTATAATATCTGAAAAATTGCTTTCTTTCTTTCGGGGTAGGTATCACTTAGTTATACGAAATAATATGAAAAAATTGAATATTTAATTTTTAAAATTGCGGCCTCATAAAGCAATAAATTCAAGAACACTACTACAAACTTTGCTCTGTTATAACAGGTCAATTATGCAGTAGGTAAATGCTAATAAATTATAAACTGTTCTAAAGCAATATGTAGTATAGGGGAGTAAAGGAGCGTGAGAAGCTTTTACGGTTATATTATGGAACTGCTTGCGTTTAAAACCAACTAGAGTTAATTTTAATAATTTTATATTCATATTTCGTAAGAAACCTAGATGTAGTATTTTATTGAAACAGCCCCTAAATATGTGGATCGAAGAAGAAGCAGATCGCAGATTGTACAAAATAACAATTAAGATGTCGTCAAGCAATTTGCAAAGCTTATTAAAATTATTAATCGTTCCACTTACACTTATTTCAAAGATGAAGCATAAATAAGAGGAAAGCGTAATAAATTAATATTTTAAACCAAAAAATAAAAGTCAATTTGTAGGCACAGTCCAATTATTTACAACGCTGAAATTTTCTCTTCACAAATAACTCACTGCAAATCAAGGAAAATTCTGAAAATTTATTCTTAAATGTCTAATTTTAACAATTTATACCGCAAAATGATTAAATTATGTAACTCAAATGTTTCAATTTGCATAAATGCTAGCTTTACGTGGAATGGAAATTTGACGGCAAAACACGTTGTAAATATCCTGACATAAGTCTGGACGCTGATGCAGATTTGGAAGTATGCTCGCTCCAGAGCTTCTTAAAGGATAATACCTCATAGTGAAATTACGTTCTTTTCATCTTTAGTTGATATCAAGTCTGATTATGTAAATTTGTTTAAAATAATAAAATACATTGCACGGTGGATTTCACTAAGAAGACATACATATCATCCACTTCCATTCTCTGACATTAACGAACACCATAGAGATTTTTAACAATCAGGTGCGTATGCCAGTCAAGTTTCATGGCGATCAGCCTTTGTGCAATTGTAACGAACGTTATTGTATCCAGTATAATACGCAGCACACATTCATGAATATACACACACCGTGATTATTTATTGCTAATGTTTTTAATTATCCAAATGGAAAATTTAACTTTCTTTTAGTGGCTATGTTGTGTTAACAAACTTCGATCAATTATTACCTCGTACCCGAGCTCCAACCTTAGTTAAATTATTTAACTTACCCCAGAATGCATCACATGATTAAAATCAGTTGTCAAATGCTTTTAGGAAAAGCAGAACCAATTTCATAAGCAACAAGCGTAACATTGGGCCCATTTAGTAGATGCAACAGTTGTAAGCAGCGCAGCGGTTCGGTTCGTTGAACAGTTCCGCTTAGCTTATAAACAGAATCTCAGAAATAACCTGTACGATATTTATCGACTTTTCAAATTTATTGTATTTTATTAGTTTATGTATAAACCAGCAGGTCAAGGCCATCAAATGCCATACATGAGATTGCTCGGCCTCCAGCCTCATTCCGCTGCATCGCTACTATTCGTGAAAGACATATAATATTATGTTAACAAGCGCGAAAATTACTAGTGAATAGGAAGCAGCACATTCAATTGGTCCTTCGCACTTCATAATTATTTTTCACGCACAAATAATAAATATTTATGTCCATCTCAAATAAATATACAATACGTAAAATATAAAATTATAAATAGAAATCATAAATTATTCGTTAATAAAAAAGTCTTGAACCATTTCAAATCCTACCCCATATATCTTTCTTCTGGTGGCTAGAAGGCGTAGGAAAATTGGCTCTCGATCCGTATTCATTCTTGTTCCATTTTTCCATTATTAGGCGTTGTACAGTTCGTTTTAGAAAGTTGTCGTATTTTGCATGAAGCACACAATCACAACTGGATACCAATGACATGAATGAGCCTCTATAGTCTTTGGCCACAGTGTTGCATTTTCTGTGTTTTTCGCGCTCGGGGCGCTGTGCATTTGATGGCCAGTTCTTCATGATATAGGAAGGAGCGTCTGCAATTAATGCAATTGTGGAAGAACACTATTCTTCCAGATTCCCAGGACCAACCTCCTTGAATCATTAAGTCACCGATTAATATGGTTGATTGTTGATTAACTCTGTTTCAAGCATGATCAGATCCTTAATGATAGGACGCCATGCCATTTCTGTAATTTTAACACAATCATTTCTGTGGTCATTATGTGCTCTCTTAACCAACTACCAATATTAGATAACATACATCAGGTCAAATGGTTCACTGCATCCGTCAAGGCCAATACCATATCGCATTGCAAGATTATCCGGTATTGAGTCGATGTGAAACCAGACTCGTCAGAAAAATTCCTTTTACGGTTCTTTGAACTGTTGGGGATAGCATAGAAATAACATATTTATGCAGCTACGTTTAGTGGAAACTTCATGAGCTTTGGTTGAGAATTGAACTGTATTTGTAAAAACTATGTAACCAAGCCTTACTGGCAGTACAAATAATAACTTTACCAGAAATTGCTGGAATTAAGTGTGTATTGACTGTATTATACACCATAAAATGGGATGAAAACACCTTTCAACCTTTACCAACCTCTTCACCCATGAGAATTGAGAAATTGCTATTCTATTTGGAAATATTATTTTTTGATTTAATTATTCAATATTGGCCGTGCTTGGTCTGGCACTTTTTTCGCTTTGAAGCTCCGTCGAACATATTCTGATAACTCGATTTGGAGCTGTTTCGCGTTTGCAAACGCTATAGTTTCGTCCATTTCAGAAACTGAAAACACGTGAAGTTCTGAATTGAAAGCATATAAAGCGTTTGAAAGCGTGAAAAATCCTAAATCGAACTATTAGAATGCGTTGACGGAGCTTCAAAGCGAAAAAAGTGCCAGACCGAACACGGCAATGGTAATTCACCCTCCCTACCAGAGTCAATCACAACACGCGATTTTTTACATGTTTAATGCTTTTTGGCATAATGGAAGGTGATTGACAACATCTTGATTTAAAAGGCAATATAGATATCTTCTTCTTCAGTCGTGATGCTTCTTTGACAGAAGCGTCGTGACTCCATCTCTTTCTATGCATGTGATGTTCGTTAGATTTATTTTTACATACATAGAGGACCTGCTTGCTTAATGTGTGCTCCGAATCACGGGAAGTGTCATGCACTTCATTGCGAGATGGGCGCTCACGGCAAATTACCTCGGTGGTTTGCCATTGCCTTCCGAGGATAAACGGTCAGAATAAAGTCTTTACTCTGCCCAGATTCGAACCGAGTATTTCGCATTAGCAGTAGGCGCACTTAACCACTAAGCTATGACCGTCTCTTATATATAGATATAGTATAGTGAAAACTTTTGCTAAAATAAACAACATAGATGAAGAAGTAATGGTGAGTTAATGGTACATTAATTTAAGAACTAGTTGCGCTTCTTGCTATATTTTAAGAATGCTTAAGATTTAACCGTTAGAACCGGGTTTAACAAAGCAATTGTATCTACACGCGTGCGCAGATATAATCTCCTTCGGCATCGCAAGTATAGGGTACAGTTGACAAGAATGGAAAAAAAATTCTTACGTAATCGACTAATTCTTATTTTTGTTACATTTTTATGTCTATTATTACCATGTGGATCAGGGACCCCGTTTATATCAGAGTCTTCACAATCCTGATAATAATGAAAGTACCGAATTAATAATCCGGGCAAACTTGATTCAATTCTAGTATGACTTACTTATATTACGTCCACTACCAACACTATAGTTTTTTTTCTTTAAATAATTGGTTTTCTGAAGATACCATACAAAGTTTATACACTGAATAATTTTTCACTTACTGAAAAAGGGCTGAAACGGTTCCTTTCTGCTTACTACTGGTGCAATATATTTCAAGTTATAAACATATATGTAGTTTCATGAATTGATACCAATCAAAATATTTACCGTCTGTGCTATTGCAAGTGCAACAAAATTATCTTTCGTTTTACTGATGCCATTGTGATTCACTTACGTGTTGTGATTCACCCCATTTTACGGTAATGAGGAATATTCATTATCACATTCATTTATCACTCTTTATAATAAAGTCCATTCACATTTCAAAGATTTTCAGTTTACTTTATATAATAGATGATTCTTTTATATATTTCAGCTTTCAGCATTCAGCTTCTTGTTTTATCCAAGGGTTGCACTATTAATGCTTTTAAATGGTTCAGGGTAGCATCCATTTTTAGGTTCGTGGAGTATTAATTTATCCAGTCATATTCGTAGTTGTAAAAGTCTGGCATAACAAACAAACTCGTCAATCAAATTTTAATTATTTATATGCGTAAACAAATTCATAATCGTCTTCAGCTTTATCAATTACTTTCTTCAGAACTGAGGTTGAGGCACTAAGCAGGATTATAGTTTAATGTTGACTCCTAACAAATTTAGAAAAACGTTTGGGTACTCAGACCCCATGGCTGCTTATGCCGGGTTGGGGAATTACGCGTGGTTGGTTGCAACATTCATTTTTGATTTTGCTGTAGACTAGTTTTTATCAGGATCCAACCTGGTAATTTCATCTCCGTAGTCCGGTGTTCTACCACTGCGTAAACCGCACTCTTAAGGAAAACATTAATAGCTTCTAAATAACTCAACTGTTTAAAAATACGCAAGGTGTTAATTTTTTTTGAGAAAAACAGAACAGCTGTATGCTAAATAGATAATATTTTATAAAAACCATTTTATGATAAATTTAAACAGTCGTGTATTAATACTCGCTATGTAATTCTGTAATTTAAGTTAGCTATTGTACTGCTGTGCTGCGCAATTGTATTATCTATTCTTTTTCGATAAGTACTGAAACTTTCAAGTTAATAACAATAGAGAGCATAATATCAGGAAGTTATTGGAAGTTGGTTCTGGTACAAATAAAAGAATAGTTTCGTATACTCAAGTGATTCAAAACATGATTAATATTATATTTATACAAATCATGTAAAGCTTTTCTGTTGCACAAATTGAGAATGGTAGCTTGAATATGAAACATTTTTTCCCACAAAATATTTTATAACGTCTTCAAGTTGAAATGCATTATGCATAAAAAAAATCTTTTATTAGTGTATTTTGAACTTATTAACTTTCAAGTACAATAACGTTGTAAATAAACCTTTGAACATAATTTTCGTGATAAACTGTTATAAACATTGTTTCTTATCTCAGTTGTGTTTCGGTACAGAACTTGAAAATAAATTTTCGTTACAGCTGAAAGTTTCTATGCTAAGATATGTTTCTCAATTTTGCGCAAAGTAAATAAAAGAAACCTATAAATAATAATGTTTTAAAGTTTCGTATTGTTTTAGGAAATTCTCTAAAGGTAACTTATTTAAGAATAACTTTTTCTATTAAACTTTTAAATGGATAAAAATAAAGCGATCATAAAGTGAATATAACCAATATATTAAAATAACCAAAATACGAGATGTACCATGTATCAAATAATTTTCAAAACTAAAATGTACAATTTTGTACAATAGGTGATTTAATTTATTATAAAATACAGATACATGACTACTATAAACCGTGAAGAAACCAGGGGGCCAAATGATCTGGGGGTGTTTTTCTTTTCACGGAATGGGAAAACTTCATTTTGTGGAGGGAACAGTGAAGATAGTGGACTACGAAATAATTTTAACTAACTGTTTGCTACCATCCATTAATGAGTACTTCGCCAGGGCATCACAGTGCATTTTTCAGGATGACTCAGCTCCATGCCATAGGGCTAAAAGGGTGAGTAATCGTTCAAGGTGTCTGCTTAAACTGTTATCTACGAAATGTTTACTATACAGTGTCAAATAATTACAACGTTTCTTTCATATAACTAATTTTAATGCAGAAAAAGGGATTATTTCGTTACCGTGGCCAGGAAATTCGCCAGATCTGAACCCTATAGAAAATTTGTGGGCTATTCTTGGGGCTAAGATCAAAGAGAAGAAACCTTAAACTAACCAGGAACTGAGAAATGCTTTAAAACAAGCATGGTATGAGGATATTTCTAGACAAACTATCGAAAATGTAATTTCATCCATGCCGGCACGTATTTCGGCTGTGATAAAAGCAAAAAAGGGGCCACGAAATATCACATATTTTTAAAACATGCTTTTGATAAAAAGTATAAAAATAAAAAAATATTTTGAATTACAATAAAAACATGTTATGTGAAAGTTTTATTTTTATTGCTTTTTAATTAACCCATGCTAATTAATCATCATTTAAAAGATTAAAATAAAAATTGACAAAACTTTTATAAATTATGTTAGAATCATATTGATTATGATTTCATTTCAATCCTAAAAAGTAACAGTGCTAATCTAAAATAATACATTTTACCCAATTAGACAAAAATTCTGTTTTTGTTTAATTACGCAAAGAGATGAATAAGAAAGCGTCAATCTGCATGGAGTACAAAATGCAGACAGGAGCCGAAAAAATCATGGACCACGACATTAGTAATATTACAAAGCTGGTCATGTAAAATAAGACTGATGTCGCTCATGTTTTCCTTTCGGATGCAGTTTGCATTTTATACGCGATGCAGATGGCGCCACCTCATCCTTCACTTTTCGTTCAACTCATGGTTAAAGAGAGAAGTATATCTATCTGTATACTTCTTTTTGATTAGAGGATTGGTGGTTGTTTCTTTGCTAAATTTGATTATTCAAATTTATGATTATGTTAAAATAAAGAGTTCCTGTACTATAAATATATCCGATATGTACAATAGTATATGGAATACAAATATGGCCTTATCAATTATTACAATCGGCAAAAGGTTACATCAAAGTAAACTGAAAAATTCAAATTTCTTATATTGTTTCGTTCAAGTTCTTTCATAAATCATCGCGCACTCAACTTATATTTTAAAGATGCAAGCTTTTTATTATTAGAGAAAAATTAGTTCGTGATAACAAATAAATAAAAATAGCACGTTGTAACAAAACCGCCAAAACGTATGATTACTTTAATAAATGTCAGTAGTCGAGGTAGCAGCTGCAGCTTATAGGTTGCAATCACTATGAAATATAATTTTTACGTTACAACATAAATAAAAGTTACCGAAAGAAAATCCGAATCATTGACTAATGAATCATAAAAGAAATAAGTTCCTTTAAGCTTCTTAATCGGGGTAATTCAAGTTGTATTGTTGGTTTGAAAAACTCATTTAATACAATTTCATCATATCAACGGCCGGGCCGGTATTAAATTGAAAAGCGTAGGTAAAATTTAAAAATATCACACTTATACAAAATTTAAGAATAGGTACATAATTATGATACTAACTATATAACGACTATATCAAGGACAGCTGACTCGTCCGCCATGTCGAAGACTACCCAAAATTTGTTAACATTAATTTAAAATAAATGAACCTGCAATTATAAATGTATTTTCGGAATAGTAAAATGATAGAAAATCTTTAAAAAATTGTATTTAGATTTAGTAAAATCGCTTACAAATTATTTTCAATAGGAATTTCAAAACTTTTCATGTGCCAAGGGAAAATTTTTCGACCGGCAACTTTAATGTCTTGAGTCGCTCGTAAGAAAGAAATTACTTATAAAAAGTCGCCTGTTTTGCCAAAATTTACTTTCGGGTTCTTTTATATAGTACAAATTGTGTACTATTTTTAATATAATTTGTATAATTAGAAATTTACAACATCCTGTGCTATCAACAAATGAATAGAACCGTAATTACTAAATAGAAAAATATAAAACTTATTCAAAAACCTTTTATTGGCAATAAAAGTTAGTAATAGTTTAAATCTTGAATTTTTGAAAAAAATAGTACTTTACTCCCGTCGTACATATACTGTTTTTTGCAATTCCGGGAGGTAAAGTCGAAACTTCGCCAATTTAGAAACTTAAAGCAAAAATTTAACGCATTTTTTTAATAATGCACGTGGTGCATCACAAAATAGCACTAGTAATATTACCAACTACTACCAAAAAGTACTAGGAAATAGCAGTTGGCACCCCTGATTCTACCAATGGTTCATTTACATTTGTGCCGTACAAGCAGCAAGACGTACCATGAGGGTGAACCTAGAAACCACGTGGCGACATTTTGGTAGCTAAAGTAAGTACTTTTTATTTATTTATTGACTCATCAATTTATTTCATTGTTTGAAATAAATTTGAGCGTGGCAGATATGAAAGGATTTGATTGTTCCACGCGAATATGCACGATCACGTGGCAATCTAGTGACTTTTTTATCAGTCATCACGTGGCAATCTAGTGACTTTTTTATCAGTCATCACGTGGCAATCTAGTGACTTTTTTATCAGTCATCTGGTGACTTTTTTATTGCCCTTATTGCCCAGGGTAAAAAAGTGCCCCTTAAAAAGTGAGTACTTTACCCCCGGAATGGCAAAAAATGAAATTTATTAATTAGTTGGCTGATTGTTACGAAACAAATGTACATAATAATAATATACTATTATTGTGTTACCTACAAAAAAAGTTTCAACTTGTCAAGATGAAATTGATAAAAATAAAAAAAGCTCTAAAGCCAAGTACAAAATCCACACGTCAGGCAATAAGTAACTGTACATTGGAAAAGTCACCTCTTTCAAATTCTGAGATGCTACACAAAGCCCTATTGATAAAATACAACTTCAAGAGGCTCCCAAAAATGCTGTGTCTCAAATGCCTTACAGCATGAGGCAGTACATTGAAAAAACGTACTACATCGTACCAGAAAGAGCCGTTCCTCAACTTGGCAAGTCTCAACCGGGCCGAACACAAATCAAGTTTTCTACTAGTATCATGAGAATGAATCATCTCGTGGCTTTCATAAGACTGCATGCACACTGATAGAGCAAGACGTTTCAAGAAAAACCGGGTGTCGCATTAAAAAGCATTTTGTTTCATCTAAAAACATGATAGAACAAAACGTTTTGTTTTGTCTTGTCTTGAAACGTTTTGTCTCGTCTTAAAATGTTTTAATCAGTTTGTTTTCAGATAAAGCAAAACGTTTCAAGGCGAAACACAAGACACTTTCAGAACATTTTGTTCTATCATGTTATTAGATAAAACAAAATACTGCATCGAGCGCTTTATGAGAAAAAGACAGCTGTAGATATAGCTCCGTCTAGCTCAAACCAGAAAGTACGAGAATAGCACGTCATTGAAGTGAGAATGCCTTCGCCAAACTAGAAGAGTGTCCCCATACCAAAATTCCATATGTCAAGTGAAAGTGGAACAAGGCATGATACGCCGTCAGAAGAACGCTCGTCGAAACCACATCAGTGAGGTTATGCAATGGAAAAACACCGAAACCCACAAGCTTAGTACACAATCTGTCCGTGAGAGGCCCCTAGGTCAGTTGTGGGTTCAACTGTATTCCAAGACAATGAGTATCTGTTAAGCAGCTAGAATCCTCTGTTCCAAGATTGGTACTGAGGAAAGCAGAATGTGAGAGCTTTATCTTGATCTACTTTTTTAATGTAAGCCTGTTGTTGATGAACAACTCGTAGGCTACCCGTTCAGTGTTGTTATAGTTTGTTACCCTGGTTAGACACAGTGATATCAGCTGCGTACAAAATGATGTCAGCATTGTTGATAAAGAGAGGGAAATCATTAATATACTATATGAGAAACAAATTGATGAATATCTGGGGAATTTCATGCAATGGAGAACTGGTACCATAAAAGGAACCAATGTAAATAACAGACTTTGTTCTGCCAAAAAGGAAAGATATAATCATTATGCAGTTGTGCGTGATATAAATTATATCCACAGCATTTGCTCAGCAAAATTTCTCGAGACGTTATCAAAAGCTTAACTCAGGTCCATGAAGGAGGACAGAAAGTGGTTTCCTTTCTCAAAAGGGTCAATTATAGTGTAAACGAGCGTTATCCCCTCCTCCATTGTTATTGAATGTTTAAGTCTGAAGAAAAATTGAGAATTCGAGAAAACTACTTCACCCTCGAAATAACTACCCAATTGATCCCTCAGAATTCTCTCCAGGACCTTAGAAAATACAGGGAGCAACGGTATCGAACGATAGCTACCAGGATTCAATAAGTTGCCCTCCGGGTGCCCTCTTATATGTAGGAACGACTAATGTCCCCTTCAAAGCGCGGGGAAAACAGAGTTGTGTATACAGGAATTCAGGAATCAAGTCAATGGAGTCAATATGGTCTCCAAAATTGATTTTAAGAGACCCAGTGATAATCTAGAATAGAACTCATCAATACCAATAGTAGACATATTATATAAAAACACATTTAATATTTCCGAATTTCCAAAGGTTTTCTGCATACATTAATAGAAAAAGAAAAGAAATTCGTCTGTTCTTAATAATTATTAATACATATCAAAATTTTTAATAAAACAGCTGCAAAATTGACATAGGCGTTCAGTTCTGAAGCCATCACGTATTGGCGGTGTTTTATGTGTTTCTTGAAGAATGGCTAATTTTTACAAGTTTTGAAATGACAGGCATAAATAAATGTAAAAAAGCAACAGGTAATTTTAGGTTATGCACTTCGGTGAGATAAGTTAGGTAGCTAACTTTTAGTTTAACATTGTTATTCTAGATTAGACTCATAATTCACCTTGCACATTTTGTGGAAATTCAAGATATTTTCTGGTATGACGAAAACTGGATTTGATGGTTAATATAGTAAAACTAGTTGCTTAGTGACAGGATTGTAATTAATTTGGTAAGCTGTTTTGCTTTCGACAACTTGTGGATATAACGTAAATATCTTAGTATAAAGTAGGAACTTTTAATACTGTTGTGTGGTAGTTAATTTTAAAATAATAATTATGATAATAATAATGGATATAAGGTAGATAAGTTGAAAGTTCAGCATAATTTTAAAATAACAAGAATGTATTATTTATATCAAATCATACGGCGTATAAAATTTTATAATACGAACATCTAAAATGAATAAAACAAAAAGTTTTTGAAATTTTCTGAGCGTTAAATGGACCACTTATATTGTCAAGTTGTTTTGTTTATGAATTACCATAATATTTACTCTTCAGCGACGATAGCGATCGATAGTCCTCGTTCGTCAAAAACCACGCCAGATCCTATAATGTAAATTTCTCTTTTACGAAACTTTACTTTCAAGAATTTCAAACAAAATCTACAAAATAAAACAAAAAAATTCATTGTAATACTTTTTAAGCCATTTTTTTATTAAAATTTGTGTACAATGTAGCTAGGATGATTTGGGTATACCTTTGAGTTATAGTCCACTTGTAGATTATTACATGTTATTTTTTACATAACGGAGGGTCTAACCAAATAAAACTATAGATGGTCATAAAAATTATTTAAAAATTTTATAGTTATCCCTCAGATACTAACAGTTCCTAAACTGTCTAAATTTTGGATGAAATGAACAAGTTGTTCCCAAGGTAGTATACATTCAGTAAGTTTTATTATTTATGTGTTTTGAATTATTAATTACATACTATAATATTATAGGTATAGTTGAATTCCACTACTCATAATTTCGGTATTTTACCAAGTCCTAGTTTTTTCTTATTGCAGCATTGCGCAGTGACTTGGTGCTACCGCCGACTGAAACAAAGCCAAATGAATGTTGTACAAATTTGCGCTGTGCGTAAATGTTTCTTAATTTCGCTTTTCAGTGGATAATAATTTACTTTTAACATGTAGCACTTGCATATAAATTATTAGCTTGTGAAAATTAATATTAAACTAAAATTAAACAATAAAATTCAAATTATCACATACGATTTTAGCAATAGGTTATTTGTTTAAAAGCTGTAATTTTAAATAATTTAAATTTTATTGTGTTTGCTCAGATTGTTAACTATTAATTAAATTTTGTTTTTAAATAAATAAGAGTGGTTTAATGTAATTAAATAACATGGGATGGAGCTGTACTTCTTTAATCGTTCTTTAATTACGAAGAAATACAGCCCGATCTAATTTTATTTATTAAATTTTGATTAATATTTTTGTTAAACATCGTGTTGCTGAATCAAACAAATAAACGTACAAAATGTTATATAAGTTATCTAATATTTATTTATTGTTTTCATAACATTTGATCAACAGGTTAACTCCAATGTAATTCCTATAAAAGCAAGCAATGTGTTATAAGTGGCACCCATAATTTAAGGTGAAAATCGAACTAGAAATACAAGCAAATCTGAGGAAACTGAATTCTCTCGAGGTACTTGACTTGAGGAGGAATTAGTAATCAGCGACTTGCGCTTCTACTCGATTTGAGCAACTTGAAGCCATTGAAAAAATAACCATTTTAAATAATGTTACCTAAAGGTAGAAGAATAGACATATCCTATGAGAATATACTAGGATCAGTCATAATGACATGAAGATTCAAAAAGGATGCGATACGAAAAAGTTGTACTATACCTACGTAACTGCATGTCAGCAATATTGATTTTCACAATGCAATGGTTAGCTCTACACTCATTATGTATTAAAAATACATTTTATAACTTTATAAGGCTGCAAAAAAGTTAAAAACAAACACCAATGAAAAACAGTAATGATATAAAAGTTCGTCAGTCCTTCACTATCTCGAATTAAAACGTTACGATTGATATCTATTGCTTAAACTTAAAGGGTAGGTATTTTCGTGTACACACTCGTTTTTCAGTTAAACTTCAGCAATTAAATTTGAAAAAACTGTTAAACCTATTCAGCTGATATTTTGGATTCATATTTAATGTAGCATTTCAAATTTTTACAGATCATTTAACTGAAAATTGTACAAGGTACAGATGCGCGCGTATTAGGTCATGTTTAGAAATACCTGTCCAATTGGGCGCAGTGTTTTTGACCATGCTGATCATCTGCAATGAACAAATTTTTAAATTTTTTATGCTTTATGAATGTAGTTATCATTGAAATCGTAAAAAAACTAATTTTGAAAAAAAGACTGGTAAAAAGGCGATGCTTGAAAAATTGCACTCCAATTTTTACTATAAAATATTTTGAAAGTTTGAGGTTTGGATAATACATAGTTTGAAATATACCTACTCTGTATATGTGTTAAAAAATTTTGAAGTCTATATGCTCAAAATTGTTTGGAAAATGTTGGTCCGATTTAAAAAATGTAGTTTAGAGAAAAACGCATTTGAAGTTTCTCATGCAGTTACGAGTTACCTATAGGGAATCCTTTACGGCTTATGACATATTTGATCATAATTTTTTTGAGCATAATAGTGTGACACCAACTATAAGAATGATCGGCTTAGGCCCAGTTGTTCAGTTTCGGGTTATCTTTTAACCTGGGTTATTTTCCATAGAAATGATTGTTTCAAGAATTGTTTCCATAGAAAATAATTCAGGTTAAAAGATAACCTAATACTGAACAACTGGGCCTTAGTGTCTCAGAATAACTTTCTGATAAATTCACCAAAGAAAACCTAACGTTGTAAGTATCGAATAAATCAAACCAAATTGTTGTACTAACGGTACGTGTATTAACAATCAGATTCTTCTTCTTTTATTAAGAAGTCTCCCTCTTGATATAGGTCCACGACCCGTTCTTTACTAATGTTTTGTAATTAGTTCTACGAGCATATATTTGTTTTTACATCTCAGGTTGCTTGTTAGGCTTATCTTTTGATGTGCCTGTATCCTGTTTTTTATTATGATGGCAAATCATTAACACAGGGAGACCGACGGCTTAACGTGCTCTCCGAGGCACGGAGGCTGTTAGGCTGGATTCACACGGCATTGTACTGCACGTTTTTTTGCAGTATACGTTTTAACAAATAGGTAGTGGCGCATACATTGTACATAGAACTGTTCAACAGTTCTATGTATAATGTATGCGCCACTACCTATTCGTTAAAACGTATACTGCAAAAAAACGTGCAGTACAATGCCGTGTGAACGGGGGGTTAGGCTAGCAATAGACGGGCGTGTAAAACGCGGCGTTTTAAAACGCCGCGTTTTCCGCGCTCGAATGTAACCAATGTATTTTAATTTTAATTTATTTAAAAATAAATTTTAATCTTTATCAATTTTTTATGCGTGTTAAACAATTTTGTAACATTATACTACTATGGTTTTTAAAAACCGAAATATGAATATGTTTAATTAAATTATTACTGTTCATGATTATTATAGAATTTTAGTAAAAGTAACGATTTTAAATTTTGTTCGATTTTATTCTGATTTATTTATTGTTATATCGATATAATAAATTATATAGTACGTTCTTTTTATTGATACAATACGGCCAGTTTATAATTTCTCGTTCTTTAGGTACCAAGTACATTTTAAACAAATCTACAATTTCGTTTCATGTTGATACAAAACTAATTTGAATGAATTGCATTTTCATATTGACTGTACAACCGCTGGTTAAAAACGCCCGTGTAGTTGCTACATAGTTGAGCGTGTAAAACGCGGCGGGTAAAACGCCGCGTTTTCGATGCCCGTCTATTGCTAGCCTTAAGAAAAATTTTTACGTTCAGACCCGGAGTCGAACCGAGAGACTCTACGTTAGCAGTTGATCCCGCTAACGATCAGGTCATGACAATCAGCTTAATTTATGAAAATTGGATAATGAACTATTTTAAAATTTGGAATATTTCGATATTGTGAATGCTTTAAGCGTTCTTTTTTAAGTAAGCTTTTTACAATGACAGAAATTATGTTTCCGAAATGTATTAACGAGTTAAGGAACGTGGTTATAATTTAATGTACTCGCACTATGATGAGTATGATAAATCCCGATTCCATACTTGATTAAATTGAAACAAAAAACAATATTTGCTGATAATTTGTTGAAAAAACAATTAATTTTCATTATACTGATTTAAGTTTAACATCTAAAAGGGTCCAGTTTTCATTGAAGTTTCAGTTTTTCATTCTAAAGCTCTTATAATATACGGCACATTAACCCTTGCGTACTAAACTAACAATTTACTCTGTGTTTTGAACGCCAGCAAGACTTTTTTGTCGAAAACTTACAAGTACAACAAATTTTATCCATTGTATCTTTGTATCATTTTAAAATAATAAAATGTAAGTAAATTTTCAACAAAAATTTAAATACTTTAATTAAATGATTTGTTGTAAAAATATTTACATATTATTTAAAATTGCTTGAACCATTTCGTTGTTATAATTATTCCGAGATGAGCCATCATTTTTATTGATGTGCCAATTTAAATTGTTATTCAAACTTTGAATGCTAGAATTCCGGTAGTGAACTAATATGTTTTAAATACGTGTCCCCAAATTTAAAATTAAAAGCGATGGAGGTTTTGAATGTGGAGTTGAGAATTAATTACATAATATGGAAATTTCTGCCCAATTTTTTTTACGTTTAATTAAATGTTAAAATATTTGAATTTTAATCGTATCTAGTTAAAATATATACGTAAAAATTTTAATCAAAAGACATTCTTGTAAATTTAAAAGAAACCCGGGAGTGGAGAAGAAAAGTATAAAATTTAATAAATGGGAAATTCGAGTGCCATTCAATGTTGTTTCGTTTTTTATCAAAGGTCGTCAGTTACACATATATTCAGAAAACTTAAGAAATGAAAGAAGGAAAATTGAATAACAAAATGTAGGTACCTATACAAAGTTTGATTAGAAATTAAAAATACAATATCGATGAAAATTGTTTAAAGCATTTTAAAAGCAAGGTAACAAAAATTTAATTAAGTAGTAACAATAATAAATTAAAAACATTTCTGTTTATAACAAATAGAATTTGATATTAATCAAATGCATTTGTTACAAATAGAAAGGTTTTTTATTTATTATCATTACTTTATCCCAGTCTGTAACATTGACAAATACCTAAATAAAAATTTTATTAATTTAATTTAAAACATTGAATATAATTAATTTTAAGGAAAATACGAGGAAAATAACAGTTACTAAACTAGGAAATCATACCATACAATTTCCTGTAGTCAAATATTGTTGTAAAGGCTTAAATTAACTAATGGTTAATTCAAACAAGTATGAAATGTTAAAAGCATTGTAAGTCGTTTCACTAATATTTTATGTTACTTCAAACAACAAAAGTGTAACATTTTTCATGATTGCATTTTCAAACACGTTCTTTGGTTGATTTTGACTCATTTTTGGGGGTGGTAGTATCAACAGGGTTGCTTCGGCGAAAGGTCTATTTTAGGTTAAGCAATTTAAGTCTTAAACTATCATAAGATCAACATTGCCCAATGCAATATTAGCACGTAGTCAGTTTTCAAAATTCTCTCAATATACGCAAAATACTTAAGTAGAGTCGCGATAACGTGAACTAATTACAGCATGGCGTTTTCGAGGAGTTCACGTTTCTGGATATGTAGATAATAATATTTGATGTAGTTTTTTAAAAGGTACATGGTTTGAAAATACGTAAAAAATAGCTAAATTAACATTTACATTTATGAAATGGAATATAAAAACAAATAAGAAAGAAGATAAAAATTAATGATGTCATCCATACAGACTTGGAGTTTTGTAGTGCACAGGAACTTGAAAATTTTTGAAGCATCGTGGATTTCTTAATTTTTCCCGAAGATTAAAGGTTTCAATTTATGTAATCCGGTTGCGTTTGTACATGTTAAGAATGTTTTCCGTTCTTTTGCTGTTTTTATACCAGGGGCAATTTTCTCTGCACTGGATACATAAGTTTTCCCGGGAAAAAGCTTCGATTACAAGCCGATTTCATCCGCATTGTATATCTGATTTTGATCTAAATTTAGCTCTTCAATTATTGTACTGGTAAGTTTATGTAAAAATGGAAAAACTAGCTCTGGCTGTGGAGATAATTTTTCACCAAATGTCGTTATAAATCTTATGCCATACCGTTTCTTGAATTTTTGCGAGCAACCTGAACTAGCAGAGAACGTACTAATTATATTGATTTTCTTGCAATTTATCATGAAAATATTTGGCTTTTTGTTTTAATATGTTACCACTTATAGGAGAATTTTTCTCGTTGTTGCAAAAACCATTTTTATAATGCTTTTTCCATCCTGGAAAATTCTGACCTCAATGATTTTCCTTTTCCTGGGCCGCCAGATGTTTCAGCATCTTTGGAGGTAATCTTTAATTGTTTATTTTTAATACTACACACAGTTGACTTGGCAATTCCTTATTTTTTTGATAAATAAGTCACTCCAAAACCTTTTTTAGCATGCGTTAAAAGTTATATTTTATTTTCTAAAGCTAAACAATTTGGTTGGTTTGGTACAAAAACATTATAATAATACGAGTTGTAATGCAGTTTTAAATTCGTATTGACAACATTGTTCACGTTTTACAGTATACGATAACTTTTGCGTTCACGTTTTGGAATAGGTACAAAATCAAATCAGGTGTTCATGTTTGTGGATGTTCACGTTATGGGACGTTCACGTTATAGAGACTACACTGTATTTTTAAATAAGTTTAAATTTAAATATATGTAAGTGTGGTTGTGCGGTTTATTATAACCGAGAAAAAAGAATTGTTTAAAACAAAATGATTAGTATTTAGTATTGAATTTAAGATTTTGGTTTACAATAATTACATTTAAAGCAATTTTAAGACCACAGGATGACACCCTAAAAAAGAACTGATATTCCTGACCCACATATTCCAACGTTATAATAATTGCCATGAAAATGTGAAGAGTGGGGTATTGGGTCTTATGAAGAGAGCTAAGGAGTTAACTCATCCGACTCTATTAGGAGAAACCAAAGATAGGATATTCAACATTCTTAGAATGAACAATTATCCATCTTGGTTCATCAATTCTCAGTGGCATAGAATGAGGAAGGATTTGTTGATTGGTAAGAACCAATAGACGGGCGGATGAACACCAAAAACGTTCACTAACCCAATCTTGGCGTACAACTAATTGAGTGATACCTTAAAATGTCCGCATTGAAGTACTGGATATAAATCCAAAGTTACGACATCGGCCGTTTGGACTGACAAAAGTTATAGGCCAAAAACTAAAAAAAAATAAAAATTTCAAATAAGTTGAAGCTATTTTTTATCGCGCTCGCGATTGAAAACCACTATAGTTACTGAGATGATTTTAACACTATTATTTAGTATAAAATCTCTACTTTCCAACCATATATAAAAATATATATTAATTCAATTCTAATCAATCCCAATTTAACATTATATAGGCAGCGGGTAATTCGCGTGAAATTTATTCGGTTAAAATGAAAAGTTTTTCTTTAATAATATTCTTTTGAGATCGAAATCTAAAAATTCCTACACGTGACAAACAGCGGAATTTTATAGGGAATATTTCATACGCTTACATTATATACTTATTTTCATAAATAAGGACAGGGGAGGTCAAAAACTAAATCACTACAACCTATTCTGCCTACCTTCGTTTCACCGCACTACCCGTGGAGATCCCTATAAATAGACGGGCGGATGAACACCAAAAATGTTCAATAACCCAATGTTGGCGTAGAACTAATTAAGTGATACCTTAAAATGTCCGCATTGAAGTACTGGATATAAATCTAAAATTACGACATCGGCCGTTTGGACTGAAAAAAGTTATAGGCCAAAAACTAACAAATTTCAAATAACTTGAAGCTATTTTTTATCGCGCTCGCGATTTAAAACCACTATAGTTACTGAGATGATTTTAACACTATTATTTAGTATAAAATGTCTACTTTCCAACCATATATAAAAATATATATCAATTCAATTCTAATCAACCCCAATTTAACATTATCTAGGCAACGGGTAATTCGCGTGAAATTTATTCGGTTAAAATGAAAAGTTTTTCTTTAATAATATTCTTTTGAGATCGAAATCTAAAAATTCCTACACGTGAAAAACAGCGGAATTTTATAAGGAATATTTCATACGCTTACATTATATACTTATTTTGATAAATAAGAACAGGGGACCCAAAAAACCAAAGTCAAAGCAATATATTCCGCTTCATTCCTCTTTCCCCACAACCCGCAAAGATATCAGCAAGGTGCGTATCCATATATCGTCTTCATTAATAATTTTTGCTTACAAATACATTTTATTTTTATAGTAACATTCCATGAAACTTGTAATATTAAAATTAACTTTAAAAATTAACCACTTCAACTAACAACAAATAAAATTACTTTTCATGGAATGTTTATGAAAAATAATTTTATTTGTTGTTAGTTGAAGTGGTTAATTTTTAAAGTTAATTTTAATATTACAAGTTTCATGGAATGTTACTACTATAAAAATAAAATGTATTTGTAAGCAAAAATTATTAATGAAGACGATATGGATACGCACCTTGCTGATATCTTTGCGGGTTGTGGGGAAAGAGGAATGAAGCGGAATATATTGCTTTGACTTTGGTTTTTTGGGTCCCCTGTTCTTATTTATCAAAATAAGTATATAATGTAAGCGTATGAAATATTCCTTATAAAATTCCGCTGTTTGTCACGTGTAGGAATTTTTAGATTTCGATCTCAAAAGAATATTATTAAAGAAAAACTTTTCATTTTAACCGAATAAATTTCACGCGAATTACCCGTTGCCTAGATAATGTTAAATTGGGTTGATTAGAATTGAATTGATATATATTTTTATATATGGTTGGAAAGTAGACATTTTATACTAAATAATAGTGTTAAAATCATCTCAGTAACTATAGTGGTTTTAAATCGCGAGCGCGATAAAAAATAGCTTCAAGTTATTTGAAATTTGTTAGTTTTTGGCCTATAACTTTTTCAGTCCAAACGGCCGATGTCGTAATTTTAGATTTATATCCAGTACTTCAATGCGGACATTTTAAGGTATCACTTAATTAGTTCTACGCCAACATTGGGTTATTGAACATTTTTGGTGTTCATCCGCCCGTCTATTTATAGGGATCTCCACGGGTAGTGCGGTGAAACGAAGGTAGGCAGAATAGGTTGTAGTGATTTAGTTTTTGACCTCCCCTGTCCTTATTTATGAAAATAAGTATATAATGTAAGCGTATGAAATATTCCCTATAAAATTCCGCTGTTTGTCACGTGTAGGAATTTTTAGATTTCGATCTCAAAAGAATATTATTAAAGAAAAACTTTTCATTTTAACCGAATAAATTTGACGCGAATTACCCGCTGCCTATATAATGTTAAATTGGGATTGATTAGAATTGAATTAATATATATTTTTATATATGGTTGGAAAGTAGAGATTTTATACTAAATAATAGTGTTAAAATCATCTCAGTAACTATAGTGGTTTTCAATCGCGAGCGCGATAAAAAATAGCTTCAACTTATTTGAAATTTTTATTTTTTTTTAGTTTTTGGCCTATAACTTTTGTCAGTCCAAACGGCCGATGTCGTAACTTTGGATTTATATCCAGTACTTCAATGCGGACATTTTAAGGTATCACTCAATTAGTTGTACGCCAAGATTTGGTTACTCCTAAACTAAGCGTCTTTTATGCTAGTATCCGCTCCTCTACAACCCTTTCGAAGAATATTCCATTAAAGTAAAATTGAACAATGGCTAAGTTTTTTCAATTTTAAATTAAAGAATTGGTGCAGTTTTGTGCACACCTTTGCGATAAGATTGTGTAAAAATGTTATTTTATTTTTAACCTGAATTGAGTTAAGTTGTGATTGTTATTGTGTCAATCCGAAATTAAAACAATAACATTTTTTAATTTCAAAGCTTTCAACGTGTAATTTACTGAGTCGCTGGATGACTTTATGTTGAAAGATATCCTCAAGTGCCTGTCAATCCTTCAATGTTTTCCGGCGATTGACTACACACGTGTTAGTAATTTGGTCATTGGTCAGGTGCAACTGAAAAATAACCGCGAAAATCAAATGTTACGGCGGGTAAAAGGCAAGAGAGTGGCTGGTATTCGTTCAAACTTTCCTAAAGTGGTACCCATCAGCTACTGTTTATCATACTTTCTGTGGATACTTCCTCCATTGTGCTCTTCTAATTTCTATCCTCAGCATTGACTTCTATTGCCCCAGTTTACGTAACATCGATCTTAAATTCGACTCTTTATGTAGCAACCAAACTTTTACCATCCAAGACATCATAATTCGATAATAATTTTTCAAAAAATATCCAAAAATTCTAAACTTCAATTGTCTCATCCAAAAACTTTCGGATGTTCATACTTTTCGTTCTCTTATTTAATCTCGTTCGTCACTTATCTTCGCACAGCGCCGGTCAAAATTTTTAATAACGTTCATTTCCGGTAACCAACTTTCAATTAAATTCATTTTCATTTAATTTGAATCCCACTTCTTAAGTTAAATTTACAATAAGCAAAACTTTCTCGTCTCATAATATAAAAACACAATTACAAATCTTTTTTCTCTAAAATTCTTGAAATACAACAAATCAAAATTCTCAATAGTCGCGATCTCTGTTCTTTTATTAAGACACATTATTTCTTTAGTTTGCGTTCCATTTTGCAAAATCTTAAAATTTCAAATAACAATTTTTTCTAAATTGCCGAAGGTTTAAGTACGCTTATAAAATCTCCACATCCATTTCTTTATTAAAATTTAAAAAAGAACAAAGATCAAAAAAATATCATGGCAATATGTACTACGTTAGCTATTATAAAAGATCAATGTGCTTTAATATTGTATTTTCAATGTTCATTAGTTTATGAGCCTTGTCGAACACGGCAATAGTAAGTAGCTTATATAATATAAAGATCTAGAATAGAAATATGCCAGAAAAACTTTGCAGACTATATTAGTACACCGAGAAAAAGTAATTGTTTGAAATAAAACGACTAGAGTATAGTTTTGAATTTTAGATTTTGGTTTAAAATAAACATTTGAAACAAGGTTTTATTTTCTCAGAGTAAATATAGTTAGTTTTGAATCGAAACTTTTATCTTCTGAACAGTATATTTTATAGAATGCATAAAGTTTTGAATCAAAACTAATCGTTTTGAATCAAACTTTTTTTTCACTGATAATTTATTGCTTTTAATGCGCTCTCTAGTCGGACGTCGTCGTCGGTGTTTTGTTTAATTTGTATACAAATTTTTATGATTCCTCTTATGATTTACGCATATCCGTAGCCATTATATGGAACTTCCATATTTTATGCAAGTGTGTATGTACATAAGTAACGTCAATTTCTCTAGTATAATGTTTATATCAAACCACTTTATTAATTAAAGCATTACGCAAATATTTTCAATCACATCTCAGATTATCTAAATACCTAGAACGTAACACGTCGAGCACGTAGCATGTTATCCAAAATTGACGCAACAGAAGGTGAGATGAGACAATAAAGCTTGAAATTCTGGTTTCATAACTCAATTTGAGTATAACTTCAATTTTTCCGAAAATGATAATTTTATTTTAATTGTGATCTAAAGTAGGTAAATCAATTTATATTAAAAAAAAAACTTTTAAATGTATTAAAAAATGTTGTCAGCGGAGTTTATTTATTAGAAAAACGACATTATATTGTGAAAACCACTTCAGCAGCAGTTTTTATTTGAATTACCGTAAGTGCGAAAATTCAAGTCATCACTTTTTTTTCAAGCAATAAATTTTGATATGGCCTTCTTTGATAGTCTGTCAAGTTTTAAGCCGATTTTGGCATACATTCATTTCAACAATATTGCAAATATTTTTCAAACGGGTTTTTCCTGTAAATGTATACTTACTATACTTTGCACCGACGTAATAATTTAACTACAAATTTTTTTTTGTTATATTATTAAAAGTTTTTAATTTATGAGAAACATAATAAATTATCTACCATTTAAACTAAACTAACAAGTTTCAGAAATATTTAATGTAGTAGTAGTTGGAAATTTTACGCTAATAGAAGGTGAATTTTCAGAAATTCTAAGTTGGGTATGCATGGATTTAATTAGGAACTTAATTAATCGCAAGAGACTTTACGAAATACGATGAGATGAACTCTAACATCATCAATTATTAAAGTTAATTGACAAGCATTTATGAATTCAAGTAATTAATACCAAAAACTGGCTAACTTTCCAAAACTAATTAACTGTAAAACTTAGATTCTTACAATTTTTCTAAGATTTTTTAGCGATTGATAAATCGATTGTCGAACAGAAAATGGATATCGATAGGAACAATTAGTTAAAGTTCCTGTTCATCATACCGTCATTCTAAAAGTCCAGGAGGGTAGTAATCTGTAATACGCCGCCAACCTTTAAAGAAAGTAACCAAAAACAGATATTATAACAGTATTGAAAAATATCGCTCAGTTAGTTGTAATGGTAAGAAAGATAAAAATAATATTATTAAAACAAAGATTTTTAGTGTAATAATTTTATGAATCTACATATTATTCACATTTGAACTTACGTACAATGTACATCTCGAAGGTAATCAAATTATGGCACTTATACCCTACCTATGTACCTCTTACAACGCAATGAGTGAAACATAATAAAGTTTCGTCTAGTTCAGACATGTTGGCAAAGAATATTTCGTAACTACATAGTTAGTATATTAATTCTTGTCGTAAGCATTTACCAAAATATTAATCACAAATATTGTCAGAACAATTCTTTATACATTCTTTATATAAACTCCGATAGGTAATGCGATGTTTTTAGTGATAAATGAATTTTCTACAAAAATCTATCTGATATTTGGACGTAAAAGGTTTACCTTCAAGAATGACTACCGAGAGGGATTTTTATACAAACCAAACCGTAAGTCGAGCGTGTTTTCGTGAAAGAAAACAGAAAATTCTATGTTACCCTCTCGTAAAATTGGAGAGGTCACAAAAGGGTTAACTGCTATAACAATAAATTTTGAACATCACGCGCAACTTGGGCATTACATGCCAAAGGATTTACATTAAACAAGGACGACACAAAAATAATTTTATGACAAACGGGATGATTAAACGATAAGGATCTTATTAAGTTGAACTAACATTATATTCAGCTAATAGTGCAAACCAACTCGACAGCAATATATTTGAATATTAGATTAATATTTCGTGACCAACAGAAGTACAAGTTCAGGGTTTTTCGTGCCCATTATCTGATTATGATTAAACGGATTAAACTAATCTTAATTTAAAAAAGTAAAATCATTACTACAATCGAAGACGCGAAGTAGCTTGAGTTACTAGAAGTTGATTCGATAGCATAATAGTCTTTATTTTTAAAATATTTTAGATTTGTTGGTTTCGGGTAGGTATTTAAAACATAAAAGCCTAAAAATTCTTAAATTTTTCGTAACAATATACCATTAAATCAAATTCTAGTAAATCGAGTTACTCGCTTCTTCGATTGCAAGGTAGTGGTAGTATGTAGTACAGCAGTGCTTCCACCCATTCATTGCTTACGGAAATAGAGTTAAACCATCGCTGATATGTTGTGTAGTTTTGCTAAATTACTAAATTAAAATAAAGATTACCATAATAAGATCATTATTATTATAATAAACCACTTAGAATTGTCCCAAATCAAAGATAAGAGCAAAGCAGCTCTTCCAAATTTTATTCGACATCGATAAATAGTATATTAATATCCAAGAGTGGATTAACCGTCGAGAATAATTGCAACTCGAGACACGGAGTGTTGAGTTAGTAAAACACTGAAAACGCGAGTAAGGCTTAGTAAGATATTTTGTTCGCTATTAAGTAAATTGACAATAAAAATAAAAACACAAATTTGACGCAATTACATTATTTAAAAACAGACACAATTAAAGTTTTTAATTTTCATATTATGACAAATAAAATCAACACAGTAATATCATACATTATGATACCCTTGTAAACGATAACGTGATTAATTCCTAGAATATGCTTGTACACAGCGGAGTGACGACTCACATCTAATGTTAAACCCAGGCTATAATTTGCTATCGTTGCACATTCCAAGTACATCTTTCCCTAAACAAATAAGAAGTGGGTTGTAATATAAAGCTGGAATCTCACTTGGTTAGCGTCAACCACGTACCGCTATCTACCAAAATTCAAACACAGCTAATCAAATGGCGCTTGTTTCACTAAAGCACTGCTAACCTCTTGACAGTAACCATGAGTTCTAAATTTGGTGGTTGTAGGCCCACGACGCACATAGTAAAACATCGTATTTCGTAATAGAACTAACAATTTTGGAATCAAACAAACAATTTTGAAACCAAACTAAACTAACGATGCTAATAGTCTTACTCTTTAAAATATTATACATATAACCTTAATAACAGTGAGATTCCGGCCTAACAAGCTAGAGCAACAATAAGCGGGTAGTAACATGATCTTACGACCGCTGCAGACGGATATGTAATGTGTCACTTATTTAATTAGTAGCGAACAAAATATCAAAATTTTGTAGTCAGTTCTAAAAACCAACCTACATACATAACGCACATCGACAATCATTTCCATGAAGCTGCGCCTCCTGTATAAATTTTCAGATTACGCTGCGCCACAGAACTTCATCGCAGTACTACGTAAATAAAAGAGTAGGTAATAATGTAATTACCTTACAGCTGCATAAATCCATTAAAATTTATGTCACTATATGGGTTTAAGTTAGTACATAATGGTTAATGTGCCAATGTGCGAATGTTTTAAAGTTTTTGTAAAAACCTTTCAATTACTAAAAATCCTCAATTATCCAACTTAGCGCTACATCTCTATTTTCTTTTGATTTTTCTAATTTCCCCCATCGAAGTAACAAGTTATTCGGTATTGAAAAGACTGTAGGGTAGGTGTAGGTATGGAAATCCACAGCTTTCAAGTGTGCTTGTGCACATTGCAGGAAACTCGAGACGTTAGGCTGCATTTGAATTGTTAATTTGATTTTCATAAGTTTATTGATCCTCGATTGTTGAATATTCAAAAATGCACATTTTTTATTATGTCCAGCAAAGGGAGAAAGAAGCAGTTAATATCTATGAAAATTTATAAACTAGATATTTTTATTCTAAAAAATTGCAACTAATATTTACAATATTTAAAATTAACTTTTTATAAGCAGCAAAAAAATTTTGTAAACGTTTTGAAAAATGATTACCAACTTTGTTTTTATAAAACACTGTAGAAAAAAAGTCTTAAATCTTAAAAGTATCTCATAAGTTATCAAGTTTTGTTTTATTGCAATTAAGCTTCAGGCGTTCAAAAAAAAATTTCAATTTTGTTAGAAATTATTTTAGACAAAGGTATACAAAAATGTTATTACCGCACTCGAAAAGAAATTACTGGATATGACGATTTAAGTAAAATAATATTTGATACTGCATAATCAAAGATGAACGGCAGACATATTTACTTCAGACTCATTAGACATCATCACATCATCAGTGCTCTAATGACATGACCTTCCAGACCGTGTATCATAAGAATAATAAACAATAATTTAATTACAGCCAGTATACGAGTGTAAACTTAATTTTTAATTTTAGCCCGTTACAAGATATTTCTGGCCTACTGTGGTGTTGTGGTATCAGGCTGGCCACGAGGAGAATGTGTAAAATCCCACAGGGGCTACTGCTCTAAAGTCGTTTTTGGGTTTTGGTATTTTTTAACTTAATTCAATTTCCCAGAGCGGGAAAAGTTAGTTGGCAAGTGTAATTGCGAAACCAAACAATTAGTGCAAATAAAAATAATTTAAAAATACTTGACCATACATAATACTACCAAGACTTAGAACATCATCTGACGCACTAAAAACCTCAGCCCTTATAACATATTATGCGAACTGCCTTCCAAGTTTACAAACTTTATAAAATATTCGGAAAATATCAAAATAAAAATTCACAAAAATGAACCAAAATTCGTCACCACAAATTAAAAAACATAAAACCTAATTTTAACATTTAGATTACCCCAACAGAGATCACCAGGAGGGTTGAAGTAACATTCGAGCAATTTCAGGCAGGTTATCCTCAACTCTCACCCACAGTTACCTATTTAAGAAAGAGTCACCCCCTAATGTTCTCGTGTTAATTAATATCTATCGTATTATATAACATCCATTAATATCTAACTAGATTGTCAAAAATTTGAACAAAAGTTTAAATGTTCCTCTACGTTGATTGTGAAGTTACTATTAATATTTATTATTATTAATTACACTATTGTAACTTTTGCTTCGTAAATTCCTAATTTTAATTTTAGTGATAGTAACTATAATTATTTTAAATTGATAAAACTGCACTCCTCTCGTAGTTTTTATTTTTTATTTGTGGCGCGAATTTAAATAAAAATACTTCAAAATTTAATTATTATTATTTTGTTGACGTGCATGTTTTTTGTATTGTTTGTCTTCGAGAAATAACAAAAAACAATTTGGTTCTTTACAAATCTCATTGACCCTTCTTCTGTATTTTAGCAAACACGGTATCCATATGCTTCTATTTCGTAGAGTGATTTTAGAAGGGTTGCTCTACCCCCAGGAGTAGTAAATTTTGTTTCACAATTTTAACTAAACGAAAAGTGTTTCCTCATTGTATTTTCCGTAATAGTAATCTCTTCATCTGTACTTTTGATTCCGAACTTTTGATTCATTAATTTGCAAATTTTAAAGCATTTCAAAATTTAAAGTTTTTTAAATCGCTAAACTTAAGAAAATAAGTCAACATGCTTCAAGTTTACCTGATTAGTGATCCTCAAAGTGTAGGAAAGAAAAATTAATCAATGGTTTCGAAAACAAACACACAATTTAAAATTAAAAAATATGATTAATAATAAAAGCTCCGTTAGAAGAAGATGGTAACTGCTGGCAAAAGTTTATGAATTTGTATTACGTTTACTTATAAATTTTAATATTTAATTTAATAATTTTCACAAGCTAATAATAATAATAATTTATGAATAAACAAAAAATATTAATCAAACAAAAATAAATAGAAAAGCTCCTGTTAAAGCAGGAATTTACAAGTTCAGTGGGAGGAGCTCGGTTATCTGAAAACTCGATTAAATGAACTATTCACTTTAGTGAACAGTTAAATTTTAATATAGTAGTGTGATAGTAGGTTCTAAAGAGAGAACAATGTCAATCGCGATTAAGTGAAAAACAGTGTGCTTACCTGCCTGTTGATAGAGCAATTGGATCTTCGCATGAACACATACAGTAACAGCATTTTGTTAATTCATAAATAGGTAAGCATAAAATACCATATACCTACTTTTACACACGAAATTGTACGCCTAAATAATATATTTTTTATGTACTAAAATTGCGTGCCGCTCGGTAAGTGGAATGAAGATATAAGGCAAGATAAATGGCAACATCTTAAAAAAACATTGTTGACGATGTTATAAAATTGGTTCCTGATTAGAAAAGCACAACTCGCTTCAAAATGTAGAATGTTTAAGTTTGTGTTCAAATATTCCAGTAATCATTTTTAAGATTTGGTTTATTGTTCGGTTTCAAGCCGATTAGCGATTCAATTTTGATTGTGGTTGTCGACGTTTCTAGATTTAGCAAATATAGTTCATACCTTCATAAATGAATAATATGTAAAATTACACATACAAACATATTATGTAAAGCGCGCGGATTTGGAAAATTAACATTAATAATAATTAATTGTATTAGATTGTATTACGCTACATTTTGTGGCTCAACAGTGTTAACTCTTAAATTTAATATAAACCACAATTATTGTGTGTGATGGGAAAATGGCGAGAATACACTAGTTGCTACCCTAAATTCGAATAGAATTTTGTTCAATTTCCGCTCATAACCTCAAATTTCTTACAACAAAGTTTAATAGTTTTATTCGTTCGATTCATACTTTTTGTAAGAATGAAGAGAAGAGGGCTAAGATTAGATAACTATCAAAATTTTATATCTCGCTCTAAGTTTGTGAAAAACATAATATCGTTCTAATACAGGGATGAGCAACATGCGGCCGGCCATACTTATTCGTGCCGCCCTTCAAAGCTTTTACATTTTTACTGTTAAGGTTAGGCTTATTAGTTTATTTTGTTTACTAGGTTTACGGGGTGGGTTTTCATGAAAAAGGGTATGTTGCATCATCCAGCGGGGATGGGGATGTTTTAAATCTTCATTTCTGACCCCATTGAGAGTCCGTATACCAGAATATAAACTATTAAATTATTTTCCAATTTAGTGTCCCTATTTAGGAAAATGTTAACACGTTGAGCACGGGTGTGGGAAAAACTCTGTAGAATGAGACACTGCGTTGATGTTTCACCGTGCTCAACGTATTATAGGCTATTGACTATGTCATATGATAAGGAACTAAAACGTTGACGGACTTTTATTATTTAATACGTTCAATTGGTAACCAAAGATGATAAAACCGAAGAGTGCACCGGAATATAGGGGTGCGTTTTTGAGAACGGGGTGAGTTTGCCCGCTTTTTGGGTTTTCGGCTATAACTCAAAAACTATGCAATTTCAGCGGGTATTCATTAGGACATTTTTTGTAGAGAATTGAATTTCGATCAAAATGACACTTTCTGAAGTCAAAAAACCCTTGTTTTCAACAGAATAAATCCAAAAAACCAAAGCAAAAAAAATGAAAAAATTGCATTTTTTTTCACATTTTTGCCTACAACTTTTTTTTCTATTTTTTCTTCACATTCTATTATTATGATAAAATTTCCAAGATAATTTATTTATTGAATAAATATAGATTTTTTATTGAAAAATGAAAAATAACCCGATACGAAGGAAAAAAGTGTAAAAATAGGAAAAACAGCTAACTTAGATGCTTTATATCTCAGTGAATTTTCATTGTAGAGACTTGAACTAGCCACCATTTCAACGGGCGTTGCGTAAGCTTTCTTTCTTATGTACTAATGCCTATACCTAAGTCTACTCAGAAAAAAGTTGTAGGCGAAAATGTGAAAAAAAAATGCAATTTTTTCATTTTTTTTGCTTTGGTTTTTTGGATTTATTCTGTTGAAAACAAGCGTTTTTTGACTTCAGAAAGTGTCATTTTGATCGAAATTCAATTCTCTACAAAAAATGTCCTAATGAATACCCGCTGAAATTGCATAGTTTTTGAGTTATAGCCGAAAACCCAAAAAGCGGGCAAACTCACCCCGTTTTCAAAAACGCACCCCTATATTCCGGTGCACTCTTCGGTTTTATCATCTTTGGTTACCAATTGAACGTATTAAATAATAAAAGTCCGTCAACGTTTTAGTTCCTTTTACCCCTGTTTTTTTCGACATAGTCAATAGCCTATTAAGATGTAGTTTGCAGCAAGTTTCAAGGTACCAAGTAGGACTTTTATGCCTATTTTCAAAATGTGATAATTTTGATTTTTTGCAGTACTTTTGAGGTAGAGTCTTATTAATTGTTTGACAATTTATTGTACTGCCATTTTAAAAGGCATAAAGTTTGAGGTTATGAAGAGATAGGAAGACTCTTACCTGTTGAGTAATTGTTATACGACGTGGAATAACAAATGATGCAAAGGAATAAGTTCAATATAATTAACTTTTAATATTAGTACACTCACGCACCATCGTTATTTTTTAGTACTATTCATATTAAATTCCGAAATTAGCAACTGTTCTTGGCTGAAATGAAAATCAGTGTATGAATCAACGTTAACTTTTGACGCGGGTGTTAACTAAATTAGAATCGATCTGTAAGTCTAACGTTTAGTTATTACTTCTACTGTGACATAGAAAAACACAAGATAACAATGTTTTTGAGATAGTGTGAGTAACTAACAAACCAGTCAGTATTCAATTATGCAGAAATAAATTAAATTATAGATTACAATGTAATAATCATTATTTTTGAATGAGTCACTTATCAGCTTTCAATGAACTCAACGCAAATCTAAATCGTGATATTGATAAACTAAATATAGCAAATATTACTAATTTCGATAAAACAGCAGTAATTAATCTTAAATAAACAAAATAATTCAAGGTATTATATTTTTAATGACCATACTTAGGTATTTCACATAAACACAAGCTCAAACCTAGCCTTAACATTCGGAGAGAAAATAATAGCACCCTTTCCCTAATGAAAACTTCTATTACCATTCGTTATCAAGGCGTTAGTTTTCCGGATATTTGTCACCAGAACAAGTTTGTGAGGCTTGAAATTTTAGTCAACTGCAATACGAACATAACTTTTTCTCAACTTGTTTCATTAATTCAAAATCAACCATTCACCGACATCGAATTTTAATTTTGCGAACTGATTACCTACGCAACATTACGAATATTATCGAAAGCGTTCCTCATTGTAGCATTTGACGTAGCCATTACAATAATTATTGCAATTACCTACTAACTTTTATAAAACCGTCAGTGTTCAGAAAAGCTAAACCAACTAAAACTATAGCATTTTCAATTTAAATATGTACTTAATTAATATTATAATTTGAAACAATTATACAGAGCAATAGTTCAATTAGAAAGACGAATAGTAATCTGACCTTTAAAAGTACCACGCCCTGAACTATAAAAATAATTTTAACTTTTACACTTGATCAAGATACATTGCTGTTGATTAGAAAAAATGACGGGTAGGCACGGTTTAGTGTATGCAATGTAGTCAAGCTATGGAGGGAACGAACACCAAAAGATTGAATAAAATGTTAAATCTGAAAACCAGTTCATGTGTGTCATAGCGTAAGCTTACTTACGAAAGATTGACAACCAAGAAGGCACTCGTGTGAATGATGTATAACTTCATTTTATTGAGATTTAAGCAAATCATAATATATTTTTGAAACCCACTCAAACTGACACTTGTAAAATGTAAATAACATCAAGGAAAACTAGTCCGAGTAAGAAATTTGGGAAGGGTGAAATGACAGCTGAAGAATCGTTGAGTATAGAAAATCAATATCTGCAAAATGAATCATGTTATATGCTCAGATTAGCTGGATGCGGAAGCTCATTAAGCATAGGGATAACAATTGAATTCAAGATTAAAACACAAGAATCGGAAAAAGAAGAATTACAAGAAAGGTGAATTCAAGTAATCGAGTTATTTAAGATTGGGTATATAGGGTGTTAAAAAAAGGTGCTTTAAAAACCTTTTCTATTTTAGTACGCTACGTTGCAAAACAAAGCGTCTACACAAAATAATGTAAAACTACTTAAAAAGCAATTTCCAAGTAATTATGAGGTAATTTAGTACGTATTGTAAAATTAGAATTTTAACAAAAAACTTCACAAAATGTAAAATATTTTAATCTTATTAATAGTAGGTTTGATATTATAGTATACATACGAACACATTTTATTCAAAAGACACTTTTTAAGACATTAGTTTACCTTTTGTGACAGCGCTGCTGCGGCTGGTAAAAATTATTTCCTTCAAAAGATGAACAAACAAAATTTGAAGAAAGATTTTTAATTCTCTCCAAATTATTTTCGTAAAAGCCATTTTGATTACGGTGTATTTCAGGCTTTAAATAACAGCAGTGCTGTTAATACAAATATCTTCTTTCTCTAATGCTTTCGTTCCATTTAAAACATAAAATCTCGTGGTAGAAGTGGTACGGTTTTTCATATTTACCCATGTTACGTTTTACTTTTATTACTTTATTTAACCGTATACTTTAATTTTCATTGATGATTTTCCATTTCAACAATTTTATAAAATTATATTATATCAATTTTTATCAATTGAGTAAAATATATTTTGCGGTTAATTTATTAATTTCAATTTATGATTATATTTATGTACGTAATTAAAGATTCAAGATAACCATGAAATGGCCGCCGTATTCCATTATCAAACACCATTAATGTAATTATTATTTATGTAATCTTTAAAAAATGTGAGCTCCTCATTTTATTTTTATTTCAAAGAAAACTGTTTTTCTTTTAAAGCCGAAGCTTTTTGAAAATTCCCAACGACCACTTAAAATAATTCAATTAAAATTGTTTTAATTTAAAATGCTGCTGTTTGAGAATCTTAGAAAAATTAGTCAATACTTATTTCTAGAATAATATTTTGCTTCTAATTACTTTTTCACATTTTTACAGAAATAAAGTTTAATCCAAAAAGTTTATATGAAAAGGTATACCACCTATGAGCGTTAGAGAATTGTGGAAACTTATTTCAAAAGACATTTCTCAATTATTTCACAACATAACAACCAAAACAAATCAAAAACTGACCTTTGGCCTACCCTGTATTAATGAAAGTTCAACGACTGTTATTGCAGGTGATTTTTATATAAAAAATGTTAAATTATGCTCTAGATAGAGTAAAGGTCAACTCATTGTTTAATTTAATAAAAAAATATTTCAGTACAAAATAAACAATACAATTTACAAAATGTTTCTGTTCAAATATGAAATAAATTCGTACAAAAGTAAAAATATATTAATGAATTTGCATTTAATAAAATGATCATTTAACTTTTACCTAACAAAAACAAAAATTCAAAAACAGAAATTATATCAGCTGTTTCGTGTAGGTATCTTAACAATTCTGCTTATTTCATTTAAAGTTTTTATTTGTATTTGGTAGGTACTTACCTTATTTTCTAAACGTTTTTAAATTGGTGAATGCAAAACTTTATAGAAACATTCATGTTAGTGAAATAAAAACAACTTTAAACCTGAAAGTGTAATGGCCCCCTAAACCTCAATCAAAATAAGAAAATGGTTAAAATTTGAAGAGTTAAAAAACTGATTATAGTAAATCTGTACTTCAGAGGTAATCTTATAGTAGGTCTACTTTTTTCGAAAACGAGATATTATAGTACCACGTTGCTTTAGTACCTAGTACTTTTACTTCGCTATTAGCTGAACAATTTTCTTAGAGATAAATTGTACAATGCCGATTTTAACCTGTTTAACAAAAGTCAAAGTGTGGACGAGCCAAGATTATGATTTTCAGATCGTGATTATGAAGTTAGCGAAAGCCAATTATCGAAACAGAATAGAAATAGGAATGCAGAAGTGGAATCCGAAAGGGAAGAAGCAACATAATATTATGTACATGTTAGTATGCGAGATATCAAAATGGGAAAATAAAACGCATAAAAAATTTAGGCAATTGGAAATGTGAAAGGATATTTAAAAAAGAACTCCAAAAATCATTGTGCTGGTTAAATGTTGATCAGCAAGGATGACTCCTATGGGCTTGGCAGGAATTGGTAAGAACAGCAGCCCACAAAAACCATTTTTCAATGTTGTAATGAAATCCTGAGTTTTGATCAAATTATTATAATTATTATTATAATTGAGATAAAATTTAATTTCATTGTTTGTTTACAAAATGCTATAAATTTGTCGAAATATCAGCTAATAAAAGATATCTAATCGCTACTAAGATAAAATAAAATATTTCAATTTAAAATTAGATACAGTATATTATACATAATTATGTTATCACTAAAAATAATTTGAATGTTCTAACCACAAATTAAAGCAATGGGGAAACTTTTCTGTGCAAAGACAAGCTGAGCTGAAATCCCCCTTACTATCCGAGGAGATACGTTTTCGGTTTCACAATTTTTTTTGTTGCAGTGCATTGTGCCAGAGTTTCAATTTAAGGGAACGGTGCCATAAGTGTGCCCAGCCGAAAACATTTTTCTTCAGCTACACACTAAAGAACAGCCTTATTTTAGTCTATAGAAAAAATATTTTGTGAGAAATCTCTAAAAACAACCCCAAAATCGACTTTTTAAAAGTAGGGAAATTAGCATCGAATAGGCCGCGCCCCCCAGGCAGACGCGATGAAATGCATCACGTTCCCTTCAAATCGAGTGAAATTTTTTCGCTCCGATTTGAATTTTTCGTTGAAATTCGGATAGGTGGGGGTGTGATTAGTAGATATTAGTAATAAATATTATCAAAAAAATGGAAAATAACCCGTGTATTGCCGAAAAAGTGAAAAAATTAAATTTTTTTTTCCATCGTCAAAACCTACCCTTCCGGGGCGCCGCTCCGCTACGCTCTGCACCGCTCCAGGGCGGTTTTAACTCTGGTTACTAGGCTAATCATACGAGAAGGCGCCACCCATCAAGAAAACCGGGAGCTTAGAGACCCTTGAAATAGCATTAAAAAGTATAGTTGCGGTATGGGGCAGTAAACTATTACGTTTCACCCCCAAAATATCGAATAAAACAAAAAATAAATCGATGTTACATGTACGAGAGACGAGCTGCATCTGCGGGTCCGAAATTTTCTAAGTGTTAGGGTCATCCATTCCACGCGTACCGTCAACAAAATGAGCGACGCGCGGAATCTCGTTAAGTTTTTACATGAAAATTAGCTAAGTTCAAATGCGTTTTTTTCAAAAGTTTGGGCCCTTTTCTCGCATAATATTTATATAAATCTACTCTATAAACCTTGTTCTTTAGTGTGTAGAAGAAAATTTGTTTCGAGTGGCGACACTCATGGCACAGTACCCCAATTTAAAATTGTGAACGGATTTCTGGAAAATCTAAAAATACAATTTGATGATAGCCCCGCCATTTTTGAAAACTTTGATTTTGTTGATTCAATAGATTTTGCTAAGTGTTCTGAATGTTCTAAAATTTCAATTTGATAGATAACCCTTTCAAAACAATTAATTTATTTTGCTCCAGTTGATTTTACGTGTTTTTCTGAATGCACTGCTAACATTCAGTTTGATATTAATATTACGTATGGATTAAAAAAAAAGAGTTCAGTAATATTCCACATTTACGTCATAATAGCATGCTTTTCGTGCCAGTAAGTAGCATGTGTATCTCGGGCTTTAAGGCGCTAATACACATGCTACTTACTGGCACGAAAAGCATGCTATTATGACGTAATTGTCATAAAATTACGTCTATTTGACGTAAATGTCGTAAAATGACGTCATAATAGCATACTTTTCGTGCCAGTAAGTAGCATGTGTGTCAGCGCCTTTATGTAACTTTATTACGTGGATGATGTCGTGATGCCGGCACAGGCTGGAGTTCACCAGAAGGGTGGATGCTTATTGGATTGAAACTTGAAACTTTGTTTCTTTTAAGAGTGCATGCGCTTCTTTACATATAAGTTTCGGAGTAATTGTGAAGAGAGTTCTGCAAGAAAATCGCTTAACAGCATTGACAAGATCTTCGGTCAGAGGGATAAGTTTTGAATTTATTCAGGCGCATTGATTGACTTAATATGTTCATACCAGTTGTATTCTTGACTATTGTATTTTGTCTGACGTTATTTAGATTTGTATTGGGCTTTCACGATTATTAGTGTTTTAATTATCGAGACTATTTTAGTTGCGTTATAATACAAAGCTTTCTTGCCGTTGAAAAATTTTATTTCGCGCATTGTTTTGAATGAATTGTAAAATTTGGGGAAATCAGCCGATATTTCTGGACGATTAAATACTTTTAGTTCAAGTTCACAAGTTTTTTTTTACAAGTACAGTGCAACTCGATAATCCGAACTAATTAATGTTAGACGCGTGTTCGGAATATTGAATTTTCGTATTAGCGAATTTCATTAAAAAGTAAACAACACAGCAAATAACATACTAGCAATGTCTCGAGTTTTTTGTTTTTTGATTAAAAAGAAAACATAATTTATGTACGAAGTCAAAACAATACGTGTCCTACGGTGTGTCGAGTTTTAATTTAATTTTTCAAAATAAAGCATCAATTTTATGCTTATACAAGAAAATAAAAAAACCAGGCACGCTGAAATTTTAATCAATACCTAGTTATTTTTATAATAATGTAAATATTTTAACTTGTTAATAAATATTATTATTTAATTTAATTTCAATACTTTCAAATTCTGGTTACAAATAAATTATAATTTTTTTTTCAATTGAAAATTTCAGAATCTTATCGAGTTCAGATTATCAAGGTTGTACTGTACTATTTTACAATGGCGAAGTTACGTGTCAGAAATTAATCAAAATTTACACAAAATAGTCATTACAGTAGGTACCCTGGGTTCTTATTAATTTTCGTAATATACTTAAATGAGTTGCTAAATATTTAGTGACAGTAAAGACAGTAAAAAAAGAACAAATTACCAACTCTGTAGAAGAGTCACATTTTATCTAAATCTGATAAGATTTGGTATTTGAAAAACGTTGACTGAAATGATTCACTATGCAAAGTGATCTTTTTGAGGATACGAAAGATTAAATTTATTGGCAACAAAGCGAATTTAGGGTTCTTAAAACACTCCGTGCCGATTTTGCTTCCACAACGGAAGTTGACAAAACATTATATAACCCCTCGTATAACCCCATAAAGACAACATCATTCTTGGGATTACAAGCAGATCATACTAATTTCACATATTATAAGGATCACACTCGGAAGTTGGTGCGACTCAAAAACCATACGGTACGCCGGTGTTACGCAAATTTGTAGAATTTAGTATAAGGAAAACTGTTTACAGGGCTAATTTTGAATCGAAGATCAGATAATATGTTAAGTGGTACTGAGGATATCAGTCATCTATTTGTAATACAAAACGCTGAAGTATAAGGGTTTGTTTAAACTGGATATAACGAAAGTTCAATTAAATTAATTAACAATGCATCCTATTTATATACGGGTCAAAAATAAACATTTGTTTTCAATTTACATAATATAATAATGAAAAACAATTTCATCTCACGAAAAGCTTAAATAATAACTTCCCAAAATATCGATTTAGAACAATATTCAAAAATGTTATTATTCGAGCATATTAAAATAATATTGTACAATGGATTATTAATTGCTATAAGCAAACTTAAAATGTTTACAAAGAAGTTTTTAATAAAATAGAACTTTTGAACAGACTTGAAAGAGATTATAAACAAAATTATTTAAACAAAAAATGACTGGTTCGAAAGATAGGAATAGAATCCTTTATCAATATATTGTACTGATCAAGTATGATAGTTACTTGTGAAGAGCACAGATATATTATATGTATATGTCGGTTCCATTCCCAAAAGCGTGTTGTAAATACAGATGAATTTCAAGATGAGGTGATTTCAATGGCCATTTAATCCTATAGATATGGATCTCCCCCGTGGAATTTAATAGTACCTACCAATAAATACAGAAGTTACCAAAAAGTTTCTTTTACTACATTACAATAATTCTCTCAGTACGTAAAAGCCAGTTAACATTAATAACATATAATTATTTAGAAACAATTCACCTTAAAGAGACTTACAATCCAAAAAAATTGATAAAAATGCACTTGACTCGAAAAAATTCCATTATGCTGGAATTTACTAAAACAGTCAATGTAATTAAGAAAAACTGAGAATTCGTTAACTGCTTTGGTGCATTGCCCCAAATCTAACAAGCGTACTTTAACGCTTTTCTGTTAATAAGTGGATATATCGTTTTAGACGCGATAACGCTTAGCATTAAATACGTGGACTACTAATGCTGACGTATCCGGAATTTTGTTCGCCAGTATTTGTTCGACAAACACTTAATCGACAGCATTTGTTCGACACGGAATTTTATTCGACATGCATTTGTTCGACTACACATTTATGCGAATAAGCATTTGTTCGACATGGAATTTTATTCGACATGCATTTGTTCGACTCAACATTTATGCGAATTAGCATTTGCTCGACATGGAATTTTATTCGACATGCATTTGTTCCGACATTAAAAACAACAAATCTCCGCGTGAAGTTAAATCTGCCGCAAAGAGGTGGATCTACCGCGAAGAGGTGGATCTGCCGTTCGGTTAGTGTTAGTTTTTGATATTTCTTTAGAAAACTAATTAAAAACAAGTAAATCTCCGCGTAAAGTTAATTACAATGCCATGGGTACACTGTATACAATTTTAGAAATTAAAATCGTGATTTATTTATGTGATTGTTCAAAAAATGATCATTGTTTATAGTTTTTATATATATTTTATTTATAAATTATAATTTTTATTTGGTGTTCTTATGAGTACCTAACCTAACATTATATGCCTTGGAATTTAAAATGCTATATTGTGAGCCACGCCTCGCAAATACTGAGTTTCGTTTTCATTCGGCATAAAATTGCTCACAACACGAGCAAGTCTCTCGGCATTATCTTTATATTTTTTTTGTACGAGGTGGATCATGACCACCAAGGTACTGTTCAATTCGAAGCTCATTTAAACTTTGCTCGCGTTTTATAGCAGTCACAAACTTCCTTATGTTAAGATGTTCGGCCGACATTTGATATTGGAAACCACGATGCCAGCCTAATTATGTCAAACAAATGCTTATTCGCATAAATGTTGAGTCGAACAAATGCTTATTCGCATAAATGTTGAGTCGAACAAATGTATGTCAAATAAAATTCCATGTCGAACAAATGCTTATTCGCATAAATGTGTAGTCGAACAAATGCATGTCGAATAAAATTCCGTGCCGAACAAATACTGTCGATTAAGTGTTTGTCGAACAAATACTGGCGAACAAAATTCCTAGAATCCTAATGCTGAGTAGGTATCCTGTTTAAATTCGGGAAAAGTAAGGAATTTGTTTCTGACTGTCTCTCATCAGAATGCAATGGCATACCACCGCGGTCATTTTCCAAGGGAAGCTCTTAGGTCACCAAACTCTTACTAGGGAAAAAAACTGAGTAGGACGATAGTTTAAGTTGTAGATATCCCTCTAATAAATAATTCTGAATACGAATGTTACAGATCAGTTTTGAGTTCAGATATTCTCTAAGGCATTTTATCGAACGATTTGTTGGGTTCCAAGTTCTGCATTCAACGATAACTTTTGTGGGCTCTCCGATTTTTGTAAATGTGAATATTCTTGCTACACATTTTGATTTATTAATTTTACTAATAAGATTCCATAAATATGTTAAACAATTTTACTAAGAAATCGTGCTGCCTTTCAAATTCATCAATTCGGAAGTATAACATTCATTTCATCTCATTTTGTGGTAAACTTTTTGGTCCAACAGTAATGGTATGGTACTAAAATGTTGCTCCTTGATAATTGCTTACATCGCTGAGGTATGGAGAAAAGAAATTCAATAGGCAGCCAGAAAGTCCATTTTAACCCATTTACCAGCCGTAATTGAAATTTTAAATTAATTTTATTCAACATTATTTGTAACCAGTCATCACAATTTATGATTTCATGCACTTACTTTGCAAACTTTTTAAGCCAAAATTTAAAAACGACTCAAAATGTTAGCGTCCGAAAATTAGGACGTTGGCTGGTATTGGGTTAATGACAATCATGGCATTAACTCCGGTCATGATCTGATAGTTGACGCGATCAACTGCTAACGCAAGGTTTCCCAGTAGGATTCCGGGTCAGAGTATAAAAATTTATTGGCCGCCTCCGTGCCTCGGAAAGCACGTAAAGCCGTCGGTCCCCCTGTGTTAATGATTTACCTTCATAACAATAAAAAACATGGTAACAGGCACATTTTGAGGGCCAGCTTAGCAAGCTACCTAAGACGTAAAAACGACGTAAGAGTAAAAAAACTCACAAAACTAACTTTTGAAAAAAATTGATAAAACAGATCGACGAATCTCAAAGTTAAAGAAGAAGAAGAACGACATTACACTCGAAGTGATTTTACCTAATCAGAAGTTCATCAACAAGTTGCTTGAAGTTTGCAGCTCGATGGTTATCCACGAAACTGAGAAGAACAATTTTTTGCCCCATTTAGAGATCTGTATGGTCTATCTGCTTTTGGCATCACTGATTTTTGATATTTTGACGGATATTTTGCCTTGAAATTATTAAAACATTGCTTATCTTTCTCCAATGAGATTTTAAAGCACATAATCGATGCATTCTAGTAGCACGATTTCATTCAGCTAGTCGCAATTTCTTAAAAAATTTCTTCGTGACTGCAGTAGATTAATTTTTTTCTACCTTAGGGAATGCTAAATATCTTAAAACACAATTTTTTAGATTATTTTGGTAAAAAATGAACTGTTACATTTTACGATTTGATCTATGAACATTAAAATTTCAAGTTCGTATTTTTGAAAAATGGCAGGGCGATAAAAAATAGCCAATGTTATTAAAGAAAAACTAAAATATTACCACCCGTGGTAGTCCTACGTAACGAGAATTCGATAATAATGATTGTACTTTTGATACATTTTTCAAAGCGGGTAAGTAGAACCTACTTATCGAGGAAATTCAAACATAAATAATATTATTGTAAACGACATAATATAGCTTTGATTCATTATTTCTTTTTCGCCAGTATTTTCAAGTCATGTTAAGAGTAATCTATAAACAGCATATTGGGTAGCTAGGTACTTATATAAATGTAGAAACAATTTACCTGTATAGTCAATGTTGATACGACGTACTTATTAAATATTTAATTTTGTGCTTCTTATACTTGCAATAGAACTCCATTGGCTCTTATAATCTACAACAAGAAAAACAATCAGTTATCTATATTTTACTTCGAATTTTAACAAACAAAAACAACAAGTATTTATATTATGTATTCGCACCAGCTTCTGAAGGAAGACAGTATCTTCTTATTTTGCAATAAATATGAGCATTATCGGTAAAACAATAAAAAAACATGTCATGTCTTATTCATTTGTTTGTTGTAACAAAATTAATAAATAACTTACGAAAAGAATAATTTAATAAACTTGTTGATATTAGGTAAATTCAGAATGGTTGCCAGTTTTGGGTGTTCGACCACTGCCAAATTATTAATTTTAATCTTAAAATTAATTTTTAAAATAAAAACGTTACAATAAATTAAAGTTTGTTCATTTTCTCACAGAATAATAATAAGGAACATTACAGATTCAATTTTAATATCGTAATTGAAAATCGATTCGATATTTCCAACTTCTATAACTAATTTCTTGTGTGAAAACAAAAAATATTTTGGACAAGCATTATTTGGATGCTTTTTATATTAATGATTAATAGATATAGTTATGGTCTACAAACTAGTAAAACACATTTCACAAACTTTTCGGTGACAAAGTAAGTGCATTTCATACGTGCGATGAAAAAAATATGTGTTGAAAACACAAACATTTGCTCGAGTACACTTAAGAGACCCCCAGTTACTTTCTACTTTTTCAAGTCTCCAAACTTAGATACTGTTTGATGCCATGAGTATCAACAAGAACTCAAAAAAGTTTCAGAAAAACTAAATTATTCTTTGTAGTAGACAAAACTAATAATTCAGTAGATATAGGCATCTACCTATACTTTATAAGTTACTTCTTACACTATTGAATTCTGTCTAATACTTAAAGAATAACAAAGCTCATCCAAAATTTATTACATTTTATTGCTAAAGTGAAGCTTTGTGCAAATTCAAGTTCCGCACATCAAAGAGCAATTAAATTAAAACACGCTCGATGCTTCACTTATATACAAATGGATTAAATGTTTGAATAAAGTTCTGTTTAATACTCACATAAAATGGAAGTTAAAAGTTTAAAAAGTTATAAAATAATTTATTAGAAAATGGGTGTGCACGTAGTAACTTTTAAAAGTCGCCAACCACAATTCTTAGTGAAAAAAAAATTAATTACTCTCCAGTCTACACTGATCAACTGAAAAACCAGGATATTCGAGGATATCATGATCGTGAAGTATAATCTTGTCCATTATAACGCACGAATTTTTTTAATTCCCTACAGACATACTGTTATTCATTTATTTACAAGTAACCACATTAATTATACGATATAAGGCAGTGTTTTAAGCTGTTTCATAAATCTAATATTTACTAAGATGCGATAAAATTTTTTTAACTTGTTGGTAAATTACAACCATTAAATTGTTTTAATTACTTTTCACCCCATTTTGCAAATTATGCAAAAAATTAAAATAAATTTAACATTCTCAAGTTTATGTAGTACTTACTATATTATAAAGAATCTACATTAATTGCTGTCATGATATTTCCCATGACGCCAACTGAAAGAGAACAAGAATAATTTTTTCCCACGTGGTCCAAAGTTGCTTGTGAAAACCAGCCACTCTGGTAAAAAATGCACTGCAGTTCTTCAGTTTCGGGGGAAATTATATACTACCACATGATACTGTCTTCTTTACCTTCTTGCATCCCAAAGCGCAAGTTTAGTATTACTTCATGTAGTAGCAGTCCACGTATTTCAATTTTCAAATTTAAATTTTTGATATAGAAAACCTAGACCTAAAAAAGACCCAGTAAATCATATAGTTTCGTTTTGTACTACGTAGTTTGAGATTTGTATCAATTTCGGCACGCTATTTAACATCCTGACAGGATAATTATAAAATTATATTTACGTTTTGATGTTCGTTGAGAAGCATGCTATATTATAAACGTATCTACTTAGTATACATTGTAGATTATAATGACCTATTCGTCAACCACAATAATTTGATAATTGTAAGTTTATGGTAAACTAGGTTTGAAATCATATAAATTCTAGGAATTCAAAATTTTACTATTCCTTTTATTAATTTACTTCAGGTTACCAAACTTTTAAGTTAGAGCACAGAAGTATTATAAGATTTCCATGATGCTTTTCTAGATTTCTATTAAGAAGTCTGGCCTTAACCCTGACCGATCGAAAAATGGGCTGATTTTGAAATATCAATAAACCCGAAAGTATCGAATGAAATTCCTATATTTTGAAGCTGCGTGGTAGATCATACTTTGAAAAATATTAAATAAAAATTATAAAAAAATATTTATAAATGGCGACATTGCAGTTGATAGGTGGAGGTCCTCTATCGAAACGCACGTTGGTGGTTGCATGAGAACCATTAGAATCTCAGTACTGGCGCATCAGAAAATTAAAACAATTTAATCAAACGGAAATTCTTGTGCGCAGTCACTCAGAACATTTTCGGATAAATTGTTACGAATTCATAAGAATTTACTCCTATAATTAGTACAAAACTACAAGAAAACATCTTAGTAGAAGGACAACAAGGGTTCCGAAAAAATAGAAATACTATAGATGCGATTTTCATACTGCGCCAAATCATTGAGAAGTCCATAGAATGTAATCACCGTATTCGTGTGCTTTGTAGATCTCACTAAAGCTTTCGACCGAGTAAGAAAAAAGACGTCATGAGAGTGTTAAATGAAGGAAATGTAGAACAACATCAACTGGCCAGCCTGATATGTATATGACATAAATACAAATAACACAACAAAAATAATAACATCAGACAAACTAACGAAGCTTATTGAAATTGAAACTGGAATACGACTTAGCCCTCTTCTCTTCAATCTGATCATGTCTAATTCGTAAAACTTAAGGAAGGACATCGTATGGGAAATAAAAGCATCAATATATTGTGCTACGCAGATGATGCAGTACTGATTGCTGATGATGAGGATAACTTACAAAGACTATTGTTCCAATTTAACACAACAGCCAAACAATATAACATGAAAATCTGTAAATTGGGTACCTAGGCACCGAACTAACAGCACGCGAGACCTAATGAGCGAGATACAACAACAGATCATCAGAGCGTCCCATCCTAAAGGCTCATGGATACTAGCAAGAAACTTGCGACATTTATTGCTCAAATAACTTGCTGACATCAACCGTCAATACAAACTTAAGAGCGCGCTGCGGAAAGAGAGAGAGGGAAGCAGTAGATATGGTGTTGAAAGAAGCCTCGAATCTTTTGTAGATTTAAAAAATTTAAAAAAATTATTTGCGCCATATCTAAGGGAATCCTTGAACCCTTTGTGCATTAAGTTGATTTTATATAGTTTAAAACTCCACTAAGCTTTTTGATTTACAAGTTTTGTACAAGTTTTCTATAATTGTTGATGAAATCGCTTCAAAATCAGGTTTTGTCCTTATAATGATCTGCAGAAGGCAATAACGAAGTTTCATTAAGATCGGTTGTCATAAAAATTCAAAATTGTCCTTTTTCATAAATTAAATTAACCTATTTACTTTTTTTTTTTTTTTTTTTTATTTGCGAGTTGCGTTTATAACTTCTAGGGTCATTACGCTTAGTATCATACATATTGTTTCATAATTGTTTGTATAGACTCGATATTTTGACAAATTTTATGAGTTTATTAATGGCTTCTTCTTCATTTGCTAAGATTTCTTTTATTTGTCCTTCTAATTTTGCTTCTTTGCGGAATTCTTTATATTTTTGACAGTTCGTGATGATGTGAGAGACTGAAAGTAGTTCACCGCATGTTTCGCATTGCGGGGGTTCGCACCTGTCCATGAGGTACGAATGTGTGAGTTTTGAGTGACCTGTGCGCATTCTACTTAGTACGATTTCTTCTGTTCTGTTTTCTCTGTGCGCTGTCACCCATTCTATTGTGTCTTCCTTTATATTTCGGAGCTTGTTAAACATTTCGGAATTCCAATTTATTTTTCTGTGGAGTTCTATTCTCCCCCTTACCAAGCTTATCAAATCTTGACTCGTTGTTATAGGATTCACAGTTCCATTGATATGGGCTTCCTGTGCTGATGTATCTGCTTCTTCGTTTCCTGGAATATTTGTGTGAGATGGGACCCACAGAAGTTGAACCCTGATTTGGTTACTTCGCAGAGCTATGATTTTGTTTTGGATCACCTGAATTATTGGTAGGATGCTACCCTGTCTCTGGCCTATTGCTTGGATAACGCTGAGAGAATCGCTTATTATCAGATAATTCTTGCCTTGTTTCGGTTCCGTTTCGATCATGGTTAGTGCAAATTTTATCGCTACCGCTTCAGCTGTAAAAACAGAATTAGCTTCCAGTAGTTTATAGCGGTAATGTGTTGTTGCTTTTGGAAAGTTGAAGGTTACAGCACATGAAGTTGATCCTTCTATTTTTGAACCGTCCGTATATATTGGGCAGTAGTTTAGATATTTTGTGGCGAGCAACTCACGAAATTTTTGATTAATTTCAACTGGGTGATTTTCGTTTTTTTTGGATTTGTTTAGTGTGGTGTCTATGTGAATTGCTGTAAGCAACCAGTTTGGAGCCTGTGCATTTTCTAACGGTATTATACTCTTAATGATTTGGGGATCAATGTTAAGGTGCGAAAGGATGTTTGTCACATTTAAGGATATCGTTTTAGGATTAGATTTGTATTTTGAATATCGTTCTAATTGATGGTTGATTGCCATTTTTTTATGTTCTTGACTGGTGTCTTTTTGGGCAGTTCTTATATAGTATTTTGCTGTGAGGAACATTCTTCTTTCGCTTAGTGTTAGTATCCCTACATCATTATGTAAACTTGTTATCGGGGTGGTTCTGTAAGCACCGGTAATGATTCTTAGGGCAGCGTTTTGTATCGGGTTTAATTGTTTTAGTAAGTTATCTTTCGCTGAGTTGTATATCGTACATCCGTAATCGATCTTGCTTAGTATTAGGCAGTTGTATAGGCGTTGAAGAGCTTTCCTGTTTGGTCCTTCATTTTTATTGTTTATTATTTTTAGGATATTCATTGATTTCATACACTGTGTTTTTAAATGGTCTATGTGATTTTTCCATTTTAGTTTCTCGTCAAATATTAGACCAAGAAGTTTATGATTCTTTGTTCGTTCGATTAATTGTTTTTTAATCTGTAGGCTGAGTTGATGAGGTTTATTTTTGTGGAATGACATATACTTTGTTTTTGGAATTGAGATGTTTAGTCCATTTTGGTTACTCCATTGTTCTATTTTGGCCAAAGTTGTTTGCAGGTATTTTTGTGAGTAATTTTCGCTCGATGAGTGCATATAAAATATTAAATCGTCTGCAAAGAGACCATGGTTGACAGGAGGGACAAAGCAATTGGATATGTCATTGACCGCGATATTAAACAGTGTTGCACTGATCACCGAACCCTGCGGAATTCCATTCATTTGAATGTGTTTAGTGGATATGCTAGATCCTATTTTGACTTCGAAGGTTCTGTTTGATAAGAAATTTTGGATGTATTTGGGCAAATTTCCTTTAAGGTTCCAGCTTAGTAAGGTTGCTATTATTTTGCGTCTCCATATTGTATCGAATGCTTTTTCTAGGTCGATTATTACTGCATTTGTGTTTTGATTTAGGATGAGTGCATTTTTAATATTTGTGTCGATTATTGTTAAGCTGTCTATTGTTGATCGATTGGGCCTGAATCCATATTGTGAGTCTGTTAATAAATTTTTAGTTTCTAGGATCCATTTTAGTCGGTTAAGAACCATTTTTTCCATTATTTTGCCCAGATGGCTAGTTAAAGATATTGGTCTGTAACTATCGAGTTTTTGCTTATTTTTTTGTGATTTTAGTATTGGTATTATTTTGGAGTGCTTCCATCTTGGGGGGATTTCATGTGTATCCCAGATGGTATTGTAGATTTCAAGAAGAAGTTCAAAGGATGAGATGTGTAGATATTTTATCATGTTAACGTGGACTTCGTCCGATCCTGGGGATGTGGATTTAGATCTTGACAAGGCTAGTATTAATTCTTCCCTACTGAAAGGGGAGTTGTAATTTTCTTCTGTGTTTGGGGCAAATGTTATATTGATTTTTTCTTGTGAGGTTTTGAATTTTTTAAATTCTTCGTTGTGATGTTTGTTGCTTGATATTTCTTCAAAGAAGGTAGCAAACTCCTCGCATATTTGGGTTTGGTCGAATGTAATTCTATCATTTACTTCTATTGCTTGAACTGAATTGTAGTTTTGGTCTGATTGAGAACCTTTAATTTTTTTAATGGTTGTCCACATTTGCCTTGGTGGAGAGTTAGGGTCTATGGTTTTAATGAAATTGTTCCAAGATTTTTTCTTCTCTATTTTTATTTTTAATCTGGCTTTTGCGCGATATTTTTTGTAGGATATTAATTCTTCTATGTTTCTGGATTGTTTGTAGTTTTTCATATGTTTTTTCCTTTTTTGTATTAGTTGTGAGATTTCTTGAGACCACCATGGAACAGTCTTAGCTTTTCTATTGTTTATATGTTTTGGAATCACTTTTCTTCTTGCATTATATATGATTTCATATAGTTTTCCTACTTTTTCTTCTAGAGTGAGTAGGGGTTCATATGTTGTTATAGTTTCGTTTTTGTATTCTTCCCAGTTTGCTTTATTTAGATTGTATGTCTCGGTTCGCGGGCATGGGATTGTACTGTAAGTGTGGTTGATTAATATTGGAAAGTGATCTGATGAGCAGGGATCTGGGTGGGTTGTCCATTCAAGTTTCGTATAGAGTGATGATGTGACCATACTTAGGTCTATTGCAGTTAAGGTTCCATTGCAGGATGATATATGGGTTGGATCTCCATTATTTAGAAGATGTATGTCGCCGTTAGTATGGAGGATGTTTTCTATTTCCTTTCCTCGTGGGCAGGTATGGGAGCTTCCCCATATATAGTGATGAGCATTTATGTCTCCTATTAGTATAAAGGGTTTTCTTAGTTGGTTTATTATTAGTTGGATTTCATTTGCCGAAAATTGTTTATTTGGGGGGATGTATAGGTTGCAAATGGTAAGTTTTCCTAGAGTTTTATCATGTATTTCTATGGATTTTGATTGTAAGGTAGATATGATTGGTTGATCTTTTGATATGATGCTGTAGTGTGTGTAGATAGCTGTGCCTCCTGAGGCAATAAGGCCTCCATCATAATCTTGCCTAAATTCTGAATATCCGTTTATTCTAATTTTGGTTGATGGAATTGTACGGGTTTCTTGGAAGCATAGGATTTTTGGTTGTTTGTGGGATATTAGTTGTTTAATTTCTGGAAGTCGTGTTGTTAGGCCATTAATATTCCATTGCAGAATGAAACAATTATTCATTGGGTTGTTTTTGGAATGATTAGTAGTTGTTTACAGGGGTTTATTTATTTATTCGGTGTCGGGGTTTGAGTCGTGCGGCGAGTCGTTTTCTATATTTTGTTCTTTAGATTTCTCGATTAGGCCTATAATTTTTGTAAGTCTGTATTTTATTGATCTATGGACTAATGGTTTAAAGTCTTTTAGAATATCTGATAATGATTCTAGGTCCTTGTTTAATTTTTTGCTTCTTCTAATGGAGTTGAACTTTTTGTTATTGCTTCAAAGAATTGTTTGAATTCTCTGAAGTTGAATGAATAATTGATGGGATTTGATAATAATAGATTTTCTATCGGTTTTAGTAAAATTTCTGTTGTGTGTTGGGGCTCAGTTTTGGTGTTTTTTGGTTTTTTTGCTTTTGGTTTTATAAAGCTCTCTTCTGTTTTGGAGTTGCTCTCTGGGTCGGAGCTAGATTCTTTTTGAGAAGCTAGGGTGTTTTGTGCTATTGCTACCGCAAGTGGTTCTTTTGTCAAAGATGTTAATTTGATTACATCCGGGGTTGTTTCGGGAGAAGAGAGAGACAGTGGCCGTTTTATGGCTTTTTTGGATTTGTCAGTTTCCTTTTTTTGGATTGAGTTGGCGGGGGCTGTTTCACCGTCTTCTGCAATGGACATTTTAGTGATTTTATCATTGGGATTTGCCATTTGTTGGTTTGGTAGTGCTTTTTGTTTGATGATGGTTTCAGAATTTTGTGCACGAGTCATTGAGTTCAAGCTGTTCAGGTTTGTCATTTGATGATGTATTACTATGGTTTCTAGGTTGGACACTGTTTCAGGAGCTGTTAGGGGGAGTTCATGAGTGATCTTTTGGCAGTTCTGTGCCAGGTGCCCATCTTTTTTGCATTTATAACAGGTTTGCATGTCAGTAGCTAGAAATATTCTGTATTCAATGTTTTCATCATTAATGATTATAGAGGATGGGATTTGGCTGTCTTCACATTGCGCTATGTAAACTTGGCGTCTGAAGCTATAAATGTGTGAATACTCCGTTTCATACATCCCTGCTCTTAGGAAATTAATTGGTGATATTGTCTTGAGGTTGTGCTTGTTAAGTGCTTCTGCGATGATACTGTGGGGAATTGATGGGCATACATTGGAGAGAATAATTCTTTTGGTTGGAGTGATTAATCGTCGTACTTGTGCAAGAGTATTTTCTACTTTCAAGATGGGATGGTTGTTTACGAAGTTGGTGACCAGTTTATTGTTTGTTAGGTAAATGCAAATTCGTCCATTTGATAGTCGAGATGCAAATAGTATGCTTTTGGGGGAAATTATTTGTCCGACTGCTGTAACGTATGATTTCAATTGGATTTGATTTTCAGCTTGGATAATTATTGCTTGTTCTTTAGATGGGAAAATGTTAGTGGTTTTTGCTTTATCTGCGAAGGAGATGTTTTCGAAGAAAGTTGAATCTTTGTTTATCGGTGAAGTTTGAGAATTTGATGGAATTTCCATTTTATTGGGTTTAAAGGTGATTAGCTGTCACTTTGACACCCAGCCTTTTGTGTGACAGGTGATTCTTAATTTATTTTGCTTCCAAATTATTGGAATATATTAGGTTATTTTCAATTTTCCACTACTTGCGTAGTGATTTGGGATGATTTTAAAATTGTCTGTATTAAAATCTTTAGAGTATTTTACCTTGTTTGATGAATTTCTGTGAGCTCACTAAAAACGTGTATCACTATATCACTTGGTTGGTAACACTCCTATTTACTTTTAATTTAAAGCGCTCAAAATTGGTTATTGCCTTCAATAGTCTTTTCTTATTAATATAAAAAAAGAATTACATTGATACGACGTTCAGTTTTTTAAATTTGTACAAAAGATTAGAGGCTTCTTTCAACATCATTCCCTCTCTCTCTTTCCGCAGCGCGCTCTTAAGAGGTGGACTTTAGGGCTCGCCACATAGCCTGTGCTGTGCTATGCCAATGTCAAACATTGAAGTAGAAACAAAGGGTTTCAATAGTGACGTTCACATAGTTATGCGAGTTGCTATGCTATTTTGCGCATGACCTCATGAAATCGTTCAACGTTTGTGTTGACATAGCACAGAGCACAGCATAACATAGAAGTTGAACTCGTCTCTACTTCTGTGTACAATGTAAGCGGTTTTAAGGTTAAAAATGTGTTGTTTCGTTATTGTTTTTAATTTTCTTACACTACACTTGATTCTACATCCATTTTAAAAAGGGATAAAAAACTGTCAATTAAATTTCAGTTGTCAAAAACAGCATAGTACAGCACAGGCTATGTGGCGAGCCCTTTAGATCTCATGCGTGTTACACATGCGTGACATCTACTCTCGCAATAAATGTCGCAAATTTCTTGCTAATGTATTTGAGCCTTAACATACGGCACAGAAAAGAGCTGAAACAAAAAGATCGCATAAATGATCGCATAAACCGAATTTTGCTCACTATACGCGAGGTTTTTTTATGTAAACATATAATGACTTTTCATTATTTCCATTAGACTTGACAGTGTTCATAATAAAGATAGCAGTTTAGTCTCACTATTTTCTTGCAGATTCGCTTATCATTCGGTTCCTTAAGTCTTTAAGAGCCATTTTCCCACCATTTATCGATGCTCGTCGAAAAGCTCGCAACTTTTCAGCGAGCGGCTCGCAGGAACGTTCGCAATTTTGCTCGTTGATGTGTACGAGGCATTAGGTAACATTAATTAAGCCACTTACAGATATAGTTAGTAGACGGGGAATCAATTGATGTTACCACTGGTCTGATAAGTTGATTTTCGTTGTGTAACCAAACAATGCATATAATCATTATGTGGCATTATAGAAGTCATGGGTATAAGGCTATTTTTACCTTCAATTTTCCATGTCGCCTTCGTTTCATTTAGAATACTTTTAACTCTGTAGTAAAGCAATTCATTCTAAGGTAGTTTATTTAGTTTTTTTTGTATTACTGGTGATTCAGAAAATCATATAATTTCTTGTATTTTTCTCTATCTAAAATTGCCATGGTGCTGCCCTTTTCAGATTTTATAACTATAGCTTTAGCACATTTAGGATGTGTTGAAGAAAATTGTTAAGTCGAAACTAGTGCACAAAATCAAATTTGTTTTGAAGATGTGTTTTTATCCTTTAATAAAAATACTTGTTTAGGAATTTTGTGTGAGTTGTGCGTTGTGTACTATCCCAATAATTTCAGCCTTAGATACAATAAATTTATTGTTTCCTAGTCATACGTATTATGGAGGAAACATGTCAGTAAGGAGGGTCGCCATGACCCTATTCTGATGTTGATAATGAGTAATTTTCAATTTATTCATTTATGACGTACCTATACGCAAATAATGTAACAAATGTTATATAATATTACATCGTACATATTATATGTATGTATATAATATTAAATTTCTTTAAAAGTGAAACCGTGTTATAGTGGTTTAATATTTTAACAATAATTATAGCTTTAATATTCCGTTCCAGTAATACAAGAAAAAGTTGACCCATTTGATATTATGTAAAATATTATTTTTTAAACAAACTTTTTAAATAAGCATTAAGCAATAATATCACAAACATGCCATAAACCTTGTAAAACTTAACATGTAAAAACGTAAAATTACATGCAATAATACTTTAAGTACTGCGTGGTGTTTAATTTAGAGGTTAATTTACTTTAACTATTACAACCATATATAATTTTTACAAAATTTAATAGCCATTCCAAGGAATTCTACCATAAATATGAAAAATTTAATGTGGTCAAAAGATCACGAATCTCGTAGATGAACCGGCAATACGAAACAAACTCTTTTTAATTTTAATTTTCAAATAACACAATTTTAGTTTAACAATATTTTATCTGATAGTAATTTTCTTAATATTTGAGAATAATCTCATATTCATTATGTTTTGTATAAATACTTTTTTAATTATAGATATAACTTCTGTAGATAAAAAAGGTGGACGGTGAAGTTCTTTAATCCGCTACAGATATTTGAAATTCAGATTATTTAAATTTTCTTTAATATAACAATCTTATTGTAAATAACTTTACATACAGTTTTTGTTCACATTTTACCAATTTTTATTTAAAAGTGTTTTTAATGGGTATTACCTAACAAGGCAGGAAAGTGCTACTTCACTGACCGAGTAACGAGTTACCACTAACAATAATAAGAATTTTTCCTGTAATTGGGTTCGCCCGTTGAAAATCAAACTGATTATTATTAAAGTGAAAGCCCCTCAGCGGATATTTCTATCAGGCGGACATTGGTAGGATAACAACTTAATACTTTGAGATTTACAAACTAAATAGTCTCTTTTGAACGGACATGCCTTTGAACAGAAGCAAATTTTGGTCTTTTTAAAAACAATCTCCTTTCATCGAATGCGACGCTTCGTAGTTGGACGTGAGCGCGAGGAAAAATACAAGACATTAGGTGTTTACCCCAATGATAGCTTTAATGGCTTTAATTTGAAGAAAGATTTAAATGTACCTTTGAAAATACGCTCATTTTAATACATGATCTAAATTACGTCAAATCGTAATTTTTGAGTTTTAAACTAAATATTCAGTTTTTGACATTACTCTGTAATATATTAAGCTTTTGTTGCTGATAATACCTGTTCTTTACTTCGACTTATTATTAGGCATTGTAATAATAAACCTTTAATAAATAAACAGTTTCTTTTCAACAGACATTATCTTTGAGCGGACTAAAAGCTGGTGACCATCAGTGCTGTCCGTTCAAGAGAGCTTTCACATGGAATCTATTATTGTGACCTCAGGAAACATATAATTTGATTCTAATCAATGTCCAGGATTTCTGAACAAATTTTAAGTTTTTACAAACAATTCTTGTTGGACTTTCTTCTCACATGTAAAACATTGTTCCCAATTTTCCACAGAGAAAATCTAAGACTACAGTTATGTGAAATATGCATTGAATTCATTTTCAGACTGGTGACTACCCTCTTTGTTTGGCAAATACAATTCGCCGCGGTTTGGCGAAACCAAGTCGAGACTTGATTATTTATTTGTATATAGGAAAACTCATTAGAATATAAAAATATTAAAATTGTGGAAAACATCTAGTTCAATAATATATCTTTCAGTGTATTTTATAACTACACTTCACTGCTCTTCCATTCGCAAATTGTATTTATTAGAATAATTTTGTAGAAAAACGTTTATGCAATCCTAGCGTGTTTATCAAGGATTTATTACTACTTCTGCAGTTCGTAATGACCTTCTTCAGTCCCACGTATTGTTTATTAGTAAATTTGCTCCCATGGGATCATTTGACCCCAAGGGATCATAGTATGACCTCATAATTATTGACTCAACAAAATTCTACATGCTATATTTTATCTTACGTTAGAATTATTTATCGATTTCTTCGAAGGAATGCGTTATCACATTGCAATGAGATATTCTTTCAACGTGTAGGCGTTGTATGCCGCCAAAGCTTTATATAATTATGCGCTCTTTCTTTTAATCATACAACCACTGTTATCATTTGTAATGGGATACATTAATAGACAATTTTATAAATTGCATAATTACAAAGTATTTTTGCATACACTGTTATCTTTTGCAATGCGTTTTTTAACAGCCACTTCAATATATATAGTACTTTAATTTGTACCTGTTTATTTCAATTTTTCTTTTCGGCTATTTTTTTGTCAGTAGTTATTAGGATTGCATAAAATAGTATACACAACTCGTGGCTAAAGCGCCATTAAATCTCTGGTGCTAATTGGGATCCCTTGGTGGAGGGGGTAGCTACCGCTACCCCCACTACCGCAGGATCCCAATTCGCACACGAGATTTAATGGCCTCCTTTAGCCACTTGGTGTGTAATATACTATTAGATCTCCGAAAAATGGGAGTGAGCTATTTTTGAACTGAAGTGTCCTGCAACTTTGCAGTTCATTATTATCTAATCCGTTTGATTATTATCTCTTATTATAAAAGGCCAAGTCTTTCTTTCTTTCTGTCCGTCCCACGGAAATACCCGAAGCAAACCGAACCGAACCGAACGCACAACGTATCATCGGATCAACGTATCATCGGATCAACGTATCATCGTATCAACGTATCATCGTATCAACGTATCATCGTATCAACGTATCATCGTATCATCGGATCAACGTATCATCGTATCAACGTATCATCGTATCAACGTATCATCGGATCAACGTATCATCGTATTATTTTGTCTATATAGGTAAGTCTATTTCCAAAAAAAGCATTATGTGAACTTCCATAATGGATAATGAAAATTTTGAAAATCCTGCTGCAAAGCGACGACGATTGAATCGTGAGAGAAAAGCACGTACAAGAGCTAATAACACAGAAGAACAGCTTCGATCACAGCGACAAGCTAACGCTCGGTCTCATGCGATACGTCGACAACGTGAAACTTTGGAACAAACTCAAGCGCGGCAAGCTACTGACGCTCGGTCCCATGCGATACGTCAACAACGTGAAACTTTAGAAGAAACTCAAGCGCGGCAAGCTGCTGACGCTCGGTCCCATGCGATACGTTGATCCGATGATACGTTGATCCGATGATACGTTGATACGTTGATACGATGATACGTTCATCCGATTGGTTATGAAATTATCCGTTATGCGTTCGGTTCGGTTTGCTTCGGGTATTTCCGTGGGACAGACAGAAGGAAGGAAGGAAGGAAGGACTTGGCCTTTTATAATAAGAGATTTTTCACCTATATAGGAAATTTAAATACGTTGATCCGATGATACGTTTATCCGATTGGTTATGAAATTATCCGTTATGCGTTCGGTTCGGTTTGCTTCGGGTATTTCCGTGGGACAGACAGAAGGAAGGAAGGACTTGGCCTTTTATAATAAGAGATGAGAACAACATTAAATAAATAAACAAAAAACTTACATATATTTTTTTAAATTAAATTAAACTTAATCAATATTTAAAATTTTTTTACTTATTTTGAACTAGATGATACCCCGTCCGAGGACGGGCAGCTAGAAGGACGGGCAGCTACCCAAGGTAACTTAAGTTGAATGAAGATTAAGGAAAGCTCTCAGTGCAATCCAAAAGCCATATGACCTTGGGTAGCTGCCCGTCCTTCTAGCTGCCCGTCCTCGGACGGGGTATCATCTAGTTAATTTAATAGCAATGAACTCAAGTTCTACGAAACTAGCAAATTACCTTTTACAAAACAAACACCTACGCCGTTTGCTGCTTTATTATGAATAAAACCGGTTGATTATGAACGAAAACTTCATTGATTACGTAGTTAAATGGAAATATCAAGAGTATACGTTGTAATAAATACGAGTAGTGTAGTACCTACGTACCAGCATGTTATATAGGTACTATTAATTTAAACCGTTGGCTGCTATAAAAAAAAGTATGGAACCAATGGACCAATTCAATTGAAAGATGTAAAAATTATTCTCGTAGGGTCGTTTTTTCAAATGTTGGGTGTGTAAAATTAAGCTTGTATTTTAATTTTAGAAGTTCGCGTACAAGATCTTTTTGCGATAATAAAAACAGCGCGCATACGTATGCAAATTGAATTAAGAGCGATGTATTGATTCGTCGAAATTTAAACATGAAATTTTTCATTTTCAGCAGAATATAATTGATCGAGTTGTTTTTATATGCACAAACGTGTTGTTCCTTTCACTAATGCCTATATCACAAATGCTCTTAAATACTCTACACACTAGTAAGACTCTGGAGAATAGGGTAATTTTACGTAATTGAAAATGTAGTGGGTTCCTAGTGATCAGTGGCGACTCGTGATAATTTGACGGTAATAGATGCATTTGGAAATACAACAAGATAAATAATCTTGTCGTAATCTTACGGTAAACAAACTTGTTCGAAAGTTGGTGAAAATATTATAAGTATAGTTTGTTTCAGAATAATTGAAATTAAAAAGTCATAGAATCAAATTACGTTGATATAAAAGCGTACGAACTATGTGATAAGATATGCTGTCGACCAAGCATATGCATTGCTAAAGGCTGGCGCGAGATTAAAATAATTAACCTTATCTCTATATATTATGTTTCGTTTATAGTTTGTACGTTTTTATATCAACGTAATTTGATGCTATGACTTTTTTAATTTCAATTATTCTGAAGCAAACTATACATAGTAGTAACCTATTCATGAAAAATACAATAAAATTTAGCTGACTGTTTTATAAACAGTAATTGTAATACTATAGTACGGAAAGGGCTTCATTACCAAACGAGTGTAAAAGTTAGATTCTTCCATAGCTTAGTTAGTCAACAGTTTCAAGTATATGAAATTATACTTATCCCTTGGGTAAATTGCAATCCTAATTCAATCTGAACTTTTATGCTTATCTACGATATTCCAAGATGTACAAAGTGCCAGCCAAGAAATTAGCTGATTAGTTACTTTATTTTTCACCATCAATGACTACTGATTTTGCTGAATAGCCAATTTATCAAAATTCTTCTTAATGCACTTAATATGTACATTACTGTTGAGAATGCCTGATAAATTGCTTTTTAAGAAACTTTCCTTTTACAGCGAAAAGTTGGTATTTTTTCTAAGAACACGTTATGTATTTCGCCTTTATAATAAAAACTGAAACAACAACCAAAAATATTGCAATTGCGAAATAGACTTTTGTAGTTTAGATGTCTATAATAATTTTCCCCCGGTTATTTCTAATTTCATAATAAAAGATGAAGATTTTAAAAATGTTCTTGCGCTTTATTTTCGTTGCTCACTCCTAATATGTAGCTATTTGAGTTACGGTTGAAGTCCAACTTGTAAAACAAGAAAACTTAGGCTAGTTACAAAAGATACAAAGCTACAAAGGCTCTGCGACTTCCAATCGACCTGGATAGAAACCTCTCGACTCTTCCACACATGTATAATTTTCCGACCTTATTACGTAAATAACTGTTGTTGTCATCGTAACAGTATAATTATTACGACTCCACCACTGGAGTTTCTAAATGAAACGATTGCATTAGGAAATTTACATATTGTCAGCTTCAGTGGCCAAATGGAACACAGGAAACTCTTCCTTTTGGACTACAGCGCAGGTAACTCAAAATAGTTGGGCGCGCATAAGAAATATGAAGTGCAAAAAAAAGGAACATAAATGGACGCTAACTAATTTTACAATAATGGTAGCAAAAACGGAAAAATTACAAGTACACGTACTAAAACCGTTGCTAAAACCACATTAGCCTAACATTTATACAAGTAATACTTCAATTATACAATATTTTGCCCGGAAGTCTCGAATACCAAAAACAATTTTGTATTACGTTAGCGCATATTTGTCATTACATAGTCTTCGTGCTTACAGTGCCTTCTTGCTCCATGGATTAGCACGTAGTTGATATAAATAAACTCGAGAAGAAAATAATATGCGGGGTCAGTCACACTGCATTATTACGACGATAGGTGTTATTAAGTTTCTAGCTCGCTCGTTGCTCCTTTTCACCAAAAACAAATATCAAAATATGGCCACGGTTTGACGGCTCCAAAATATAACTTAAAATGAGTGACGTAACCATTATCAACAAATAACGTAACCTTCCCCCCACAGACGGAAAGCTTCTCAAAAGATGTAAATATTAATTGCTCAAATTTTCAGTTCTTACCTCTTAACCTTACATTATCGGCTTATCAGCCCAAATGATAATTTCAATTTTTATATAAAATTTTAAAAGTGGCAAGTGGAAGCAAGTTTCATTCCAAGAAAACTTCATTTTATTTCCTACATCAATTTGTTGACCACTGAGCAATTTTGGTGTACAAGTTCCAGAAGTTTTAGTCATTTTCTTGCTAAAGAGGCCTAAAAACTCTTCGCGTGTGTTCCGGACGTAATGGTGGGTTCATGCAAGGCTTTAACTTAATTTAATTTTACTTTATTTTAATTTAAGAAACTGGTCCGGTTCATGCTATATTTAATGGTAGCAGTCCACCAGTCTTGGCGAGGGTACTCGTCGAGACATTTGTCGAGGTGCCGAGACCCGATTGGACCAAGTTCACTCTCCAGTTTGCCTCGCCCAATGTCGATACATTTGCCGACAGAGCAGGAAACCGAGTAGTGCGAAGTACACTCTGGCCACTCGACTCTTGTCTAATCTCGTCCGAGAGGGATCGACAAACGTTCAACAAGTAGTCTAAATTTTTAATTAGGTACTTGCAGCAATGGAAGTTGTTGAAGTTGCCACCTCTGTGGTTATATGTGCTTATTTAAATTATGTGAATAATTGGTACAAAAAAACAAAAACAAATAAATGGAAAAAAATATGGTAGATTACTTCAACCAATCCATTTTTTCAGCTAAATATTAATGTTTTTAATATTAATTAATTAACGCAATAAAGTGAACAACCGATCAACACAAAAAGAAAGAAATAAAACGAAGTACAAGTATTTGGTTCAAAAAACCGACAAGCAACCGAGCGATCATGAGGCGAGGCGAGGGAACCGAGGTCTTCCCAATACATTCTCAGTTAGGCGAGGCGAGGCAGTTGAGAGCACACGAGGCAGGCCAAAATTCACAACTCAAAAACCAAGGAAAATTTTCACAAACCCAAAGACAGTCATAATTTGTTTTTGGCTTTTAAAATACCAAAAAATTGAGATCTTGATTACCGATATCCTAACATGTGGCCACCCCTTGTAAGTAAATTGTTGTAATAAAAGTAAATTAATAATTTCAATTCATGTGTATAAAAATTTCATGTGTACAACTTAACAATAAAGCCATTTAGCTTAAAATAAAATTTTATTTCAGATAAATAAAAGTTTCCTTTTCAAATCTAATTTCAATTTTAAATGTTTGTTCATATCAGAGCAATATACCGGGCATTGTGATGGGTGTAACTCCGTAACCGCTTGATTAACCACAAAAAAGTATTAGATCTCTTATCGACACAATTTAGTATACTTTATTTTCAATAATAATTTGCTCTAACGTGCATGAAAATCGAGATATTCACGAAAATTCGTGAAAATGTAATTTTTCGTGTGGGTTTTCGTTATATGGAGTCACTAGAGAGTGCGAAATTAATATGTCATTTAGACTAAAATTCATTCTAGCTTGTCCCCATTTTTGTACGCGATAAAACATTTTTGTCGATTGATCCATAGCATGTGTGTCAAACTGATTTAAATCACGGGCTGTTTAATGCAACTGGAAAGATTCAAGCGGACCACATCACATTTACAAATGTTCTTTTTTATTTGACATTGTTCTTCTTTTATTATTTTACACAGGCTTTATTTTCTTCGTAACGTATTGTTCTGATTTTCATTTTATTTCAGAGCATCGTGGGCCATAAAAATCACATCGGGGTCGTATGCGGCCCGACAGTTCGACACCACTGGTCGGTCTGTAGTGACATTTTGTCATCATTTAATTAATATGAAGAATTCAAGAACACAACATTTTTTTAACCATTTGAGAAATACATTCGTCGTTTTTAAATAGATGGAGTCGTTTGTTCGAATTAATACAGTAATTTCAAACTATTATAATCATCGTTACCACGAAGTCAGTTATAACGAATTACCGTTTATATCAAAATGACATAACGTAAATGATCCAACAAGTATAAAATGAGAAAAGTAAATATTTACCGAGTATAACGAACCCGCTTATAACGAACCAAATCAGCCGGTCCCTTGTGGTTCGGTATAAACAGATACCACCGTATTTTATTTTTATTCTGTCAGTCCTAATTCACTGGACAATCAATAGATACAAAAATTATCCTTCAAATAAAAGCTGCTTTGAATATGAATAAAAGTTGTATTTCAATATCAAAAATCATTTTTTTAGTATTTGGAGTTCATTCCAATAACAACAACAATTTTGTTTAATAAGAATTTCTTTGTGTAGGTTTAGGCCACGAAGTATCCAAAACGTTATTGTCGACAATTGTTAGAAACTAAAAACAGACCGCGGGCATTTTGTATGTCCTTTTGTTTTAAAAAATACAAACATCAAATGGAACAAATTTCATAATACAAAAATTGGATGATGATGTACATAATTAAAATTGTTGCTAACAAATTTTGTGTGGGTTACTGTTTTAGTTAAACAATAATGAAAGGAATTCCCTAAACATTTATAGTTGTACTGATATTTCAATTACGGAAATTTAAGTTAAAGCGCTTTATTACAAAATAATACCTACAGATTTAAAAATTTAGTATACATAGGTAGGTCGTGTTTGTGCAAAACCTCTGAAAGAACTTCGTACTAACTACTGTATAATAAAAACGGTAATTCCACTCTATTTTAACTATGCACTTCCCAATTGGGTTGGGTTCTTGCGAACTTCAATATATCGGTAATTATAATTATTTTAGATGTACTATTTAATCATGAGCAATTTTCAAGTATTTATCAATACTTTTTGACGATGTACATCTATTCGGATGGCACCCTTGATCCACCGGAAATTTGTTTTGAAAAAGTATGATTATAAGAGTTTTTGTAAATATAAAATTTTATTTTTTTTAAATAGTAATTTCACAATTTTTGCAATACGATGTTAGCAAAAGAAAGTTTCTTAAAAAAATTATTAGCATAATACCACTATACCAATATCCTAACGCGTTTGCCCACGATCGAACGGAAATATTTAGTATCTACCCACCAACTACCCACTTACAAATGTATACAACAGTATGGCCGACTATTAATAAAATTGAATCAACTACAGACAATTTTCGGCACCCTATTTTAAAAAATTTAAATGAAGTCAATAAAAATCCATGGATTTTTATTGACTTTATTTAAATTTTGAACAGTTTTTACTTTATTACTATAAAAGAATAAAGTAATTATTAAAAATATAATGACCTAATACGCCAATGCAAAATTATTCTGCATTTGATTATAATAATAAACAGGTTAAAATAAGAAATTTCATTCAGTAGCTCGTCTGAATTTAGCTACACTCCCATTTATTATTAATTAATGTTAGATAGCTATATTGAAATTATTGGTCAAGAACAACGTAATTTTTACTGATTATTATAACGATTGCTGTAGAACATAATTTTATCAATAATTTTGATTGAATCGAGCTTGAAAGCATCAGCTACTGCTGCTATATAATTCTGTTAATTCTTTAGTTTCCTAATTTTATACATAATAAATATGTACACTGGCTCCCAAAATTGATGACACAAACTAGTATTAAGCTACCCATAGACTATCGCTCCATCCGTCCAAATGGAGCGATATCACTCGAAAACCTGACGGGGGACGCGTGACCATATTCCATCATCGAATTTCATAATTTTTTGGTGACTTTCGGATAGTTCAATGTTTTTAAAAGACACTGGTACCAATTTTAGGGGAGGATAAACCAACTTTTGATAGAGAAAATCGACTTTGAAAATCGTTAATTTTACATGTAAAACACCGACTAGCGGGTGGAATCTCACTCATTTTGTTGACGGTACGTGCAAGTTGAACTAGTCTTAGACTTAGCCGTTTGCGGAGAGGCAGTTGCAGCCCGACTCGACTGCATGTAACATCGATTATTTTTTGTTTTTAGGCGATTTTTTGGGGGTGAAACGTAATAGTTTACTGCCCCATACCGCAACTATACTTTTTAATGCTATTTCGAGGGTCTCTCGCATTCCGGTTGCCTTAATCCCGGTGTTCTTGATCGGTGGCGCCTTCTAGTTCCTTTAGCCCTGCCGCGTAGCGGCTCGGAGCACGAAAAACCGCCCGGAGATGCGGAGCATCGGTGGGTTGGTTTTTTGATGCTCGCAGTTCTGGCCAAGCCAACGTTTATTATGTTTTTTTACCCCAAAATTAAAAATTTCATTTTTTCACTTTTTCGGCAATACACGGGTTATTTTCCATTTTTTTGCGAATATTTATTACTAATATCTACTAATCACACCCCCACCTTCCCGAATTTCCAAAAATATTTCAAATCGGAGCCAAAAAATTTCACCCCATTTCAAGCGACCGGCCGAACGATCGAACACATCGACCGGTGGTGCACCAGCGACGTACTATTTCAACTCGCAGCATCTTTCTTATTTTCACACTTTTTTCGAATTTTTTTTTTGATCACCTCCGCGCCGACAAAAGTTATACATTCGCATCAAAACATTGCCAAAAAGACCGTGATAAACACAAAATTTTTCGAAATTAAAAGTTGGGGGCGTGTCAGTAATTCTTCAAGCAACGCGAAAAAGAGGCCGACAACCTATCCCGGCCACGGGTTATAGTTTCTACTAAATTTTCGGTATTAATTCTTAAAAATCCTCAAATATCCGCACCTTATTTTGTACCTTATCCCTTTTAGGACCTATGTACCGAAGGATTTTTAATTTTGGACATTCCTTGTCGCTTGGGCCGATGTCACCGGCCCCTACATTCGTTTGGACCATCATCCATTCAATACAATTGTTGGTATGTGGGAAAAACTACGCGGAGTGACATCAAGCCATCGCCCCAACCGTATGGTGTGTGGTGATAAAATTTAAGTCATATTTGGCTAGAAAAACTATGCGCACAATTTAAATTTCACTTCATTCAGATCATTTTTAAAAAGTTTAACATGGCGGATGCAAGATGGCGATTAAATGTAACAATTTCTTATAGTTTGTAACCATCCCGTGAGTTTATAATTTCATATAAAAAACAGCATTAAAATCAGTTGACGCATTAAGGAGTTATAGGGGAACGTACAAATAAACAAACAAACGTACAAGTGAAACGCATACGTATCCCTTATTTTTTTTGTCGGAGTTTAAAGGTGGCCACTATTAATGATGTAATTTCAACAAAAATCTTTCACAAGGGTATCAAGGACGGTCGACTGCACCTGAAAATTCCTATTGGGCTTCTGAAATCTTCAAAATGCTTTTTGTCAAAACTATGTTTCTGTAAGTTATTTCACTATCATTCAGTACATTTGCACATATTTTTGTCTACTTCATGAGAAACGGCGTGAAAACATATCAAAGCATGCAAGTTCAGAAATATAAAAGAGTAATTGTAAGTGTCAGAGACACGCCAAGTAAAGTTACACTTGTGTTTTTGTTAACAAGTGTTTATTGTGTGCTGCAATGGAAAGAATAACTGTAACTTGCAAATTAAATTTTGTTTGTTGTTTGTGGTAGTTTCTTTGCCACTTGCAAATGTACCGATCATATTTTCCTAGACGGAAGAATCTGTCGATTTTCTAGTCTGTCGAATCGGTTACGAAATTGTCTAGAATGACAGTATGATCTTGTATAATACAAGAAAATTAGAACGATATGTGTAAAAGAAGAACGGCTTAAAAAATCCAAAAAGGGAACAGGATGATATTATGAACAAGAAGTATTAGGCTAGCAATAGACGGGCATCGAAAACGCGGCGTTTAAAACGCCGCGTTTTCCGCTCTTGAATGTAACCAATGTATTTTAATGGAAAGCACTAGACGAGCATTTAAAACGTCGCGGTTCATCGGCGGCCGCGGTTGAGATGCTCGCTGTAGCATTGAAAACGCCGAACGCCGGGCAGTTTCTCCGTCGCGGGTGACACGCTAGCTATGCAACACATTAGTTTATATGGCGGTCAATACATGAGCGTTTTATTAAACCGCTCAGGGACACTCGCATTAAAAAATGCTCGACATGAAGAAATTTATTTAAAAATAAATTTTAATCTTTATCAATTTTTTATGCGTGTTAAACAATTTTGTATCATGATACTACTATGGTTTTTAAAAACCGAAATATGAATACGTTTAATTAAATGATTACTGTTCATGATTATTATAGTATTTTAGTAAAAGTAACGATTTTAAATTTTGTTCGATTTTATTCTGATTTATTTATTGTTATATCGATATAATAAATTATATAGTACGTTCTTTTTATTGATACAATACGGCCAGTTTATAATTTCTCGTTCATTAGGTACCAAGTACATTTTAAACAAATCACAATTTCGTTTCATGTTGATACAAAACTAATTTGAATGAATTGCATTTTCACACTGACTGTACAACCGCTGGTTAAAAACGCCCGTGTACTGGCTACATAGTTGGGCATCGAAAACGCGGCGGGTAAAATGCCGCGTTTTCGATGCCCGTCTATTGCTAGCCTTAGAAGACCGAATGATTTAAATAGAGAAACTTCCAACAAGGAAGAAGTATTGTATTCTAAGCATTCTATTTTATTTAAATAAGAAGCTTAAAAGAATCTTCTAACAAGGCATTAATAAAAGCATAATGAAGACATAAACTATACCTAATGTTTTATGATTCCTGTTTAATATAAACAATCCTTTAAAAGAAGGAGCGTATTATGTATTGTAAAGTTAATAAGATAATAACTTAATCCAGCATAATAATCTTTATTTATTTATTATATAAATATATTTCAAATCCAAATAAAGTAGGGGTCAAGTAAAAAGTATAAAAATAACAACTCTATGCATTTGAATATCTACACAATTCAATATAAATCTATTTAAGGTTCAATCATAATTAGAAAAAAACCAAGAAGTACATAATTAGTTCTAGATATTGTTTGTTTCAGTAGTAAATTCGATAGTTACAATTTGCATCCTACATTAGGAACGTATGCTGAAATTTGAATAAAGATTTAGTACTACACGAACATTAATCGTTATCGAGTTAATAATATAGTACCACATTACGTTTCCTCTAATTTTGTATCTGTACGCAATAGATTCAAGTTGTAACCTTTCTTTTATTAATGTTAAATACAAAATTGTAATATAGATCCTAATAGTGCATAAGAAAATCAAACTAATTCGAGAGGTTGGTTGATTTCCACGACAAATCGTGAAGAATTAAATTAATATACAGTTACCTCAAAGATTAATTTCACTACTTTTATTCTTAGGGCCGGTTATATAACAAAAGTTTTTCCTCGAGTAAAGCCGGATTTATAGTTTGACGTACTGTAAGCGTAGACGCACTGGATACGTAAGAAACGGACTGTAAGAAATTTTCAAATTTATAAATCGACGGAACGTAATTTTCGCGCATGCGTAGAGGTGATAATAGAATATAAAGTGAGTGACATTCACGATTCAATATAACCTACAAATTATACAAATCGTGAAATGACATGTGCAGTTGGTAGTTTTTACTAACATAGGCAACCGTAAAATAATTTAAATTCAAATTAAAAAATAATTTAAATTCAAATTAAAAAATAATTTAAATTCAAATATACACATAGATTAAACAAACAGAATTCTTTCTTTTGATTGGTCGGACGTAAGGAACGTACTGTAAAAGATGAAAGTTGCCAACTCTTATGTTACAGTGCGTAACCTCTTACGTTATGTCATGCGTCTACGTCTATTTATAGATAGGAGTACCTAAATTCTATAGTTGATCTTTTTGCAGTGCGTCTACGCTTACAGTACGTCAAACTATAAATCCAGCTTAAGAGTCAACCTAGAGATTTCTGCTATATTTTGATTGGTTGATACACCAAAAATTCCTGGGTTAACTTCCGACTCGAGGATGATGTTCTCTTATAATATTGGCCCTTACGGGCATCAATTTCGAAGTCGACTGACATAATTTATGCGGTGAACAAGGTGGTGTATCGGTGGAAAAAATAAAAATTAGCTTTAAAATAAACAGACGAACAGGTGTGAATCAACTTCAATAAAACAGTAACTGCGGTCTGGCTGTAGGCCAAATAAAATTACTTGCTACAATTCAAATGGTATGCAAAGTATTAAATTGACAAAAGCAAAGAATCAATTTCTTTTAGTGTAGCCAATAATATGTAATAACTATATTCCAAACCCGCAATCAAATTATGTAAAACTTAACCGCCATAGATACAAATTATACAAAATATTTTTTTAAATCGCAGCCCTCACGAAGATTCTTCAAGTTTTATGGGTTGGCAGAAGTCCATCTTATGTAAATGTTGTAAAATTGAATGAATGAGATAAATTGTTTGTGAAGTCATTCTTGTTAGTTCGACGTGGTGATGTAGCAAATGTTCTGGGGGTCGATTCTTTAATCATAAGTTTAGTAAAAGTATTCGTTCGTGACGTCATTAGCGTATAAAATGATAATTTTTGTATTACCGACACGCGTGATTCAAGAACTAACCCAACCCTATAGTGCAGTGATTCTCAACCTTTTCACTACTGAGGACCACTTCGTACCCTTCAGAATCCTAGGCGGACCACATACGATAGAATTAATATTTTCAAAACAGTTACATATGTAGGTCGTTTTTAATGAAATGAAACCTGAAGTTTTATCAACGTATTTTATTAATTATAAAATAAAAAGACATATTGATATGAATTCAAATTAATGCACACAGTTTAAGTCCAAACAAACTATTCACATGTATACAAATATGAAAATCCGTAATAACTATGAATTTAATTAAACTTCACTGAAAAAATTATTGTACATAATATTAATAAACGGTAATGTTTAACTGGCATTTCCTTAGTACAATGAATTTATTCATTGGTATAATAAAATATTGCGGAAAGTTTTTAATTGATTCATCACAGCATTTATTAATATTAAGAATCCATGTTTATTAATATAACGAAACTTTTTACATTGGTCAATGTAAAATATTTTTTCTAGCAGTAAATTTTACATTGTGTCAATGAAATTTTTATTTGTGTCAATAAATTCGTTTATAATTCACGTTAATAATATTTAGTAAATTAATTCTTTGTACCAATGCATGATATTATTGAATAATAAACTGTACGTTGAGGCAATTATTATTCAATTGCAGCCCCAATGTATGAGTTACAAAGGTTCATTAAAATTATTTTAATATTAAGAAATTTGTTCATTGACAAAATGAATCCGTGTTAACAATCGAGAATCGCTGTTTCATCGTATGGGATACATTAATTAATAAACAGAAGTTTTTAAGTCAACGAAACTGTTACATTGGGTTAATAATTCTTAACACTGCAATCCATGCGTTTCTCATAAAAAGTGCTGATATGCAGTTCGTCTTATATAAAGAGGAAGTCAGTTATAAGAATGATGATTAGACATTATCTTAGGATATTATTATATTATTTGTTAGTGAACACGGTTAGTGAAGCATTTCAATTTTTATAATCAAGTAAGTGTCTTCGTATATTATCATAGTTTGTTACGCAGCTTACTTCTGTGTGGTATATTTTATAAAAGTCAGGTATGTATCTCTATTTGTTTTCTTTAAAATATAATTTACAATAGATATCTTTATTTATATCGTAGTCAGAGGACAACTGCATAAGTGCAGCCGTGAGTGCAACTATATTTCTTCAGAATAAGGTAAACTGCCAATTTTAAATAGTTTATTAAATTTCAAGCAACAAAAATAATTATAGTAATCGACTTAAAATGTTATGCTTTATTTGAAAGAAAACTTTTAATTGTTATTATATTTAGGGTTAATAGGCGGAGTAACATTAAATTGCACTTGTTCTTTTTTAAAGTACTTTTTTTTTCAATTTGTATTTATTAATATAAAACCTTAATATTTATTAGAATAAACGAATAAAATCTAAATATCTAAATCAATATTTAAAAGTTATGTTCCTACAGATGGTCAAAATGCAGCATTATTTTGGGCATTACATGGCTACTTTGTACCTACCAGTAAAGTAGTATGCAAAAATGCTGCAACCGGGAAAAATGTGACAAAAAAATTTACCAATCTTTCATGTTTATTGGGAAAACACACCAAGAAATTGAAGACAAAATTTTATATTTGAAGAACTTGAAGACGTCCATCCAACCTTTTATTTATTGCATTGGAGAAGAATTAACATCAGTAAAAGAAATAGTTGTTTATTTTGATGAAATTAGATATAAGTTTAATAATTTTCTAAGAGCTGTAGATATTTGATTTAAAATAATTTATTTGTTTGATTTAGATTTTCCGACTGAATCATTAATGTTTTATAATTTTATAGAAACTTATTTTTACAAATTAAAATCAAAGAATTCATTTCCAAAAGTACATATTTTGTCGGAAAATCTAAAATTAACAAAGAATGCTTGCGAATAATAATAGTACCTATATTGTATATACCTTAATATTCGTATGTACCTATATAATCACAATTTGCAGTAGTCTTAATAGTTTAAATATTAACCAACGTTTCGGGCCGTTTACATGTGCTCCATTTTCTATGCTATATATTAATTAATTATAATATAATTCTATAAATTGTAGCGCTTTTTATGAAATTAGTTGATAATGTCAATTTAATAACTATCAATAATTGTGTGTATAAATATACTGTAGTAATAAAAATATTAAGCATAATTTTTTTTCTATACCCTTGTCAATAAATTATTTAATGGCTGCAATAAATCAAAATAAATCAAAATCAATAAACAGAGTTCGCTAACGCAATGAACAGTTAAGAAAATTCATACGTTAAGTCAAATAATTTATTTGTTATGAGAAGAAACAGTATTCATTAATTCAACGAAAGGTTGCGAAAGTTTATACGTTGCGGCAGCGTATTCTTTGATTACGCAATAATCAGTGTTCGTTCCTACAACAAATCTAAATCGCTAACTGTACACAATGCTTGACGAACTTTTATTAATTAGTATAATGAACTATTTGTTATTTAATAAACCTGATTATTAATTAATTAAATATAGTTCGTTGTCTGAATTAAATCGTTTGTTGGACCAATTTTAATAAATTTATTGCTTGTCTCAAACAACGTTTTCATTATATTTATGTCGACTTTTGGTTCAGTGTTATTATTTAAAAATGTGAACCAAAATGAATTAAATCAGTAATTGGAGGCCTCAAAAGTTCATAGTGTGGGCATATTTGCATTCTAATGACTTCCTTGATCATGCATTTCACTTGAATTTTCGTCCAGATCCAAGATTAAAATTCATTAGATGTTCGCTTCGCGGACCACATGAAAATTGCCCGCGGACCACAGGTTGAGAATCACTGCTATAGTGGACATAAAGCAAAAGCTATTAACTCGTTTCGAGTACGCTTAAACTACCAAAACAAAAGTAAATCTTCGCATAGTCGATAAAATATCAATCATTCCAAGTAATATTGTAACAGTATAACTAAATACACTAAATATAACTAAATAAATCAAATATAACATTTGATATGAAATGTTATAACCTTCGTGATTTACAATACAAGTTAATGTTTTTATTTAAATCTTACTACATCACTGAAATAAACAATTATTTTGTAATATTACTTCCATGCTTTTAGTACCGATTCTCTTTTTTTATTCGGATATTTCTCGCTCGTTTTGTAAAGTGTCTGTTTCTGTCGCTTATACGTAATAACTGTTACATACACTACAGCAAGTGGGATGACAAGAAGTCTGCTGTAAACTCGCGCCTCCACATGTTCAGACTTAGTCGACGACTTATAGCAAAACATTAGTAGATCATACCGCAATTCGTTTCGTTTGACTTTCTTTCAAGCCCAACTTCTGCTACACATACTCAAACAAGTCGCCCGACTTACATTGACAAACTAAATCGACCAACTTGCTTGAGTGTAGTATGTAGAACTACACGTATGACCCATCACCGCTGAGTGGTAATGCTGACTGAGGCTGAAGGAACTATTATCACGTTCCAAATTTTTATATGCATGGCATGAATCGAGCTTGAGTTGATACACAAGTTCACAGATGTATTTGACTCACTTTTCACGGTTATTTTTGAAATTGAGCTCCGAATATTAACAGTAGTGAATTTAGTTTAGCCTAGTCATTATTTAAAATAAATTAGTTATTTTTCTTTCCTTTATGGAAAGCATTTAATCAACATTATTTTATCAATTGGCAAGCATTCAATATTTCATTGTGAGTCGAGCATGGTATCGCTTTGTCAATGCATGTCTGACGAGTTGAGTCCCCATTAGTTACAGGGTGTCAACGAAACTGCAGTCACACGATAAGGCAAGAGTGGTCTATATTTTGATAAGCTACCTGCGTTCACAACTTGAACGGATGGAGTTATTCGTCTTCACTTCCGCCAAACATTGCGTTTGTTTTTGCAATGGTTATGTGTATTCGGCAAATGTGCCGTTTCAATCAACCATAACGCCTCTAAACATACATACTTTATGTATTGTGACGGATTTTTGCAATCCATCACTTACGTTCAACCCTATATATCAATTATTCTTTTAAAAGCGCATTCTATCCGCGCCGAGGTGGGGATTGTTCAAACTGCGCAAAAGGGGGAGTCTTGTGTCAACGTTCGATCGAGCAAGAGAGGTCATGTTTTGAGCTCTCGAACAAGCAAGATAAGCTTGGTGAATTTTCAAGCGACATGTCGATTTGTGTGTGTACTGTGGAATAATCATGGGATTTGGACTTCGCATTTTAGCGGGATGTGGAACAAGGTATTCTTTTCCGAGACAAAAATTGTTTGCGCAGGCCGTTGGGTCCTGAAATATCTTCGAGAGAAGATATTCTTTTCCGGAACAATTTTTGTTCGCGCAGGCCAGATGGTCCTGAAATATCTTCGTTGTTGGGAAATGGCGGATTTCTCCCATGTCGTACGTTTATTTGGTCGATTCCTTCTGCCCATACTGCTTCTGAAGGTTTTGGTATCCCGTCGGAGTGGTGAGTAACATTTATGTTATTTGATTATTTCACAGTGGTTTACGTTGATCGACTTGGCCCGTTTTACTTCGAACACCTGGAGTCGCCATCGTTTGAATTCACCCTTGGCTGTTTCTTGTATTTTTTTATGTTTTGTTATATAGGATTATCCTTTGCTTGGCATTTTTTGATTAGAACGTTTTTGGCCGAAATAATCGTGAAGTTGCAGGTTTTGCATTTCTGTTCGACGTGATTAGAGGCTATCTAATCTTGTACGCTCACAGGCGTGAATTTTAATGCTAATGTTTGGGTTTTGTTTTAAAATTATTAATTAATATTGGTATTATAATATTGAGAGTTATTTAATTTGAACTGTGTATTATTGTCACTAGGTAACTACGAGCAGCGTTGGTCTAATGCATTGGCATGGTAATTCCTACGCGTTTGACATATAGGTTCAAATCTTGTATTTGAAATTTTATGTTGAACATTTTTTTGTGATTATTTTTGGTTATATGTTTTTTTTTAGAAGGTAGCAATGTACGACCAACGTACAGGGTGTTGCGTTTCATCGGGGTCGCTTCCGCTTGATTTAATTGTTGGAAGTTCGTTTGTGGTTCCACCGTTTGTGGGATTTTTAATGACCACTCGAACGTTCCGTTGATTGATTGTGGGGAGTGGTTCTTGGTAGTAATGTCTTTGCCACTGTACTGGTCTAGGTCGGCTGACGCAATTTCCATCCGACATCGCTTATATCATCACCTTCAGGCAACGAACATCTAATAGCTAATTTATTTTTGTTATGTTAGCAAAGCTGCTTCCTTGATTTTCTTCGGAGCGTTCATTTGACACGACCCACGGCCTCGCCGCCGCTATAACGAGTTGGCTTATACCTACCATCAGGGCCCCACGCAAATTAAAGTAGGAATTTATTTTCTGCGTGGACATATTTATATGATCAGAGCTATCTTCTCCTTAGAAGATAGTGAGGACAGATATTGTTTTAGTATAAAATATTTCGGAAGTTTTCTTTTGTTTATACTACCTACTACTGGTTGTTAATATTGGATTCTTTGTTGAAATTGTTTTTTCAAGCTCAATATAGAAATTTGTTATTCATCATTTCAGTCAAATTGTTTTAAAATTATTTATAGTCATTTAATAGTGTAAAAAGTTACATTTTGAGCGGTCAACATGAAAAATTTTCATTTATATTCGCCGCGCCATCTAGGTATAATATATGAACTATACCTAATGGGCTAATCCCTCAAATTTTTTTTTTCATTAAAATCGAAAATTTAAGTGATTTTAAACCCCTCCTGCGTAAAAAAAATTTTTTTTTAGCAATCTTAACGATCGTATTGAAGTTCAAAAATTGAAATATTTTTAAATAATTAAAACGCGGTAAATAATGACGTATGAAAAGGTAAGCCAATAAGAACCCAATACACTCCCACTATTGAAGGTTAATTATTTTTAACCCTTTCAAGACGGTATTTGGAATCAAAGGTGAAAACTGGTACATATATGTACCAGCAGTATCGAAAGGGTTAAATGTCACTTTTGGTATACTATAACCTTAAAAGTTTAAATAATAATGTAATTTTCATAGTGAACGTAGATGGCGTATTATGTATGCATGGTTGCCAAGTTATAATAAGTATTTGAATTTACGGATTTTTAACAATTTTTAAACACATCACATGGGTAGACTCAAGGATGTCATTTTCGCATACATATAAACGTGGCATCGTGGTAAATGCAATTTTGATTCCGAATTGTGATTGGACTACCTTTTTGTACGTCACAGAATGGCGACTTTTCAAACGTATACATTTAAAAAAGGCACTTTATTTAATTAGTATAGCGTTTTAAAATTATATATTTGTAATTATATATAGTATTTTGCTATGGGCCATCGATTTTTATAGGTAAAAATTATATTTTTGACAACACGGGACAACCCCATTGCAATTTTATGGAACCATTATGGAACACAATAGATCAAAGCAGCCGACGTGAAGTGTCTACTGTATCTATTCCTATACTGTGCTATTTATTATCACCGTCACGTATAGTCGTAAACCAACCGAATGAAGTCGAATGTCACAACAAACTATGGTCACACATAGTACATACTGGATGGCAAGGTGGCCGTAACGAACTTCAAAATTGCTAACGTTTTTAAATAAATGATAAAAAATCTAGAAATAAAATATATATTTCCGCCAATACCAGAAATAAAATCATCATTTACAAAAGTCTCGTTTTGATTGGACCGTCAAAAAAATCTGCACCCCGTGTAAGGTCCAATCGTGCGAACCCTATGGCACTTCAGAAGATACGGAAAATGCGCAAAGAACCAAAGTTATTAGTTTAATACATTAAAAACGCGAGCAGAAAACAAACTTACGGATAATAGTTCACGGTTTCAATTTTGTGAAAGGATTTGACATCTCCACGTAAACATAATCAACGTACTTAAATCGCTCAAAAGCCATTAGATTTAATTTTGATATGAATCGACCCCGCCAGGTTTTAAATGTAAATTAATAAAAAGAATTGGATGTTAAAAATACCACTTTTTTAACGATGTAAATGTATATCTGAAAAATAATAGTATGTACCTATTATAAAATATGTATAATGTAGTTAGGTAAGTAAGATAAGTAAATTTGTATGTACCTACCTGTAAGTAAATTTAATGCGCATTTCGTTTATTTTTTTTTATTTTCGTTTTGAAATTAACCTTCCGTTTGAATTATTGAAAGCGATTAGGATCCCCCTTATGTAATCCGATAAGATTGAAACACACGTAAGTGGACTTTTTTTAAGGAAATTCGGACATTTTCGAAGTATCCTTTTTATTGTCACCTCATGTTTTGTTACACAAAATATTTCCAAGGAATTTAGTGCCGCATATAAAAGCTGTTATTGTTCACATTAAATTATAAATTTATACTACATACCGGTAGACAGTAAAATGTAATGACTAAAACTATAATTTCATATTAAAGTAATAAAAGGGTGCGAAGAGAAAGAAAGATATAAAATTACAAACTACCGAAAATTAAATAAAAAACAGTACTCGTTAGTTTTATAATTTCAGGAGATGACTGAATTTCCGTTTCTAATCTGAATGAATGAACTGTAACGAAAATTAAATTGCTCGACGACATAGTGGAAAGAGAAACGAGCACAGTTAAAATTGAAAACAAACTTAATCTAAAAATTTGCACTTTTCAACCCCACCTTTTTCCAACAAATCTCCTAATTAGTAAAATTAACAGAGTGCCTAATTAAAGAAGTCTCGGAGAAATATTAATCTTGATAATTCATAATTTAAAAATTAAATAATTAATCAACTACTCCTAAATCAACATAAATTATTAATTACATAAATAACGTTTAATTAATTGTGAAAAACAAAATTAATATTGCACACTGCAGTCGTAAAATCCTTCAAATTTACAAAACAGTCTAGAATAAAACCCGATTCAAATAACAAAAAGCATTGCAGATATAAGGGAAAAACGTACCCATCGGAGTAGTTACCTTAAGAGATCCGAGATAAAAAAGCGCCAATGGAATACTTTGAGTTACAAAACAAATTTAAGCTCTTGACTGTACTACTAATTTGTAAGAAAACAAAGGCTGGGATATAGCTATAATAATCGATTTTCAACTAATAGAATAAATTAATTCCAATGTGTATAATATAAACTATACTCTTAGTAGTACAGTCCTCGGTATAGTCTTAGAATATTTTCGACTAACATCAATTTTTTGCTAGTTCATTCTTTTAATCAAATTTTCAGTTTCTTAGCTAAACCTTCCAGTAAACAGGAACACTCTGTGGTTGCAATAATTTGTATCTATACATTTACTTCACCGTCTAAACTGAAAAAGAACAAATCCATCGTCTAGCTATATAAACAATATGTGCAGTCTTGCAAGTATTCAGTCACTAATAAAAGCATAAATTTGAAAGTGTTAAACTGGAAGCTGGATAATCATACTTAAGGACTATCGAGGTTTTATGTTTATCTATGATAGTCCTTTTACGAGCTGATTGGAAAAGTGCTCGCATTGTAACAGATAATCTACATATTACGAAATGTATTAAAATCAGGTTGTATAGTCTCAAACTTTTAAACGCTGCGCGATTTAGTGATTGGTAATCAATCTGTAATCGTTAATCCTTTCAGTCAAGTCGAGAGTAAAGAGTTTATATTAAACAAAGACAAATTTAATCATTTCTAGTAATATCTTTTTATTAAACGCCACTGATAAAATCGAATAAAATGGAAATATGTGTATATCGGTAATATGTTTTAATTACAAGATAACGTCAACGTGAATACCGTGAATGTAATTAGCAAACAGAACCGATTACATTTGAGATGTATAACCCTTCCTTTTTCAGTTGAGATTTGAAAATGCTTAAGTAGTCATTAAGTATTTAGAAATATTTGAGAGCAAGTGCTTTAAAAAGAAAAACCTTGAAACTAAAAATTCGCATCCGAGATAATAGTGAATAATTTAAAAAATAAATGTAATAAAAATGAAGGGACTAATAATTATGTCAAAAAATGTCGTGTATACAATCTAACGTAAGTTAGGGACACTAGGTGCCATCTTAAATAATAATACGTTCAATTAACGAATTAGACTTTCAGGAAAAATGAGATTTTGTTTTTCCAAGGTAAACGGTAGGTACATCTGAATCAATTTTATTAGTTAATACCTAGGGTTATTCGATTTACATTTAAGGTGATGTTGTCATTTTGCATTCTCTTATATACTTGATAATTGTATTTCAACAGTTGAACAATCGAACCTGCACTACGATCATTGGGATTTATCGAGTAGGCGAGACGCGGGTAATGGAGCTCAGAACCATAGTATATTACACATCAGGTGGCAAAAGGAGGCCATTTAATCTCGCGTGCGAATTGGGATCCTGCGGTAGTGGGGGTAGCGGTAGCTACCCCCTCTACCAAGGGATCCCGATTAGCACCAGATATGTAATGGCGGTTTTGTCACGAGTTGTGTATATTATTTTATGCAATCCTAATAACAACCGACAAAAAAATAGCCGAAAAGAATAATTAAAATAAACAGATACAAATTAAAGTATAGAAATTGAAGTGGCTGTTAAAAAACGCATTGCAAAAGATAACAGTGTTTGTAAAAATACTTTGTAATTATGCAATTTATAAAATTGTCTATTAATGTATCCCATTACAAATGATAACAGTGGTTGTATGATTAAAAGAAAGAGCGCATAATTATATAAAGCTTTGGGCGGCATACAACGCCTACACGTCGAAAGAATATCTCATTGCAATGTGATAACGCATTCCTTTGAAGGAAGCGATAAAGAACTCTAATGTAAGATAAAATATAGCATGTAGACTTTTGTTGAGTCAATATTTATGAGGTCATACTATGATCCCTTCGGATTAAATCACCCCATGGGAGTAAATTTACTAATAAACGCCATGTGGGACTGAAGAAGGTCATTACGAACTGCAGAAGTAGTCATAAATCCTTGATAAACATGCAAGGATTGCATAAAATTGTATAATAAGGATAGGTTGGTATTTACTTCTTGCTTTCGTTGTTCTTATTTTATGGCATGACGAACATTGTAGGAAACAAACAATGTGAAATTTCATAGTGTTCTTTATCTCAAATAAATTTAGAGTAAACTGACGTCTAATCGGAGGATGATGCGCGGATTGCATAGACTGCATACAATACTTATACGTAACAATTACTTTAAAAAATTTGTCATTATTTAATATTGCATCGCGGATCACAGAGACTTAACAGGAAGCTATGAAAATCATAAATTGAGTTTGGAAGAAAAATCAGGGAAAGTTTGTAGATCACTAGAAATCTCCGAACCGACTTTACAACTTCGTCAAGTTTTAAAGTTCGCCGTTATGACTTGTTTTCTTGTTCAAGTTAACCTATCGTTTAGAAGTTGTTTTATAATGTTTATGTGAATCTTAACCAATAAATATTGCATATTCCTCGATATTTCTCATCATTTTTGCATACGCATCATTCCCCTACATTCTGTGACCTGTTATTATTTATTTTCTCCGAAGTTTAATGCCGAAAACCTTAATTTGGTATAGCTATATTTTAGGTAACATATTACCTAACTTGATTATTTTCTGAATGAGGACTTGTGATTTCGCCTTTTCACCTCTTTCCTAATATCTAGCTTCAAAAATGCAATTTAATGTTGTAAACATAGTGGGTTTCGTATAAAGAAAAAGTTTATGTTAGGCATTGCAGTGATCCAGCCGTTAAATAAACCGTGAACGAAGCAAACATCAAAAACTAATATTTATACCTTTATAACTTCAAATTGAGACTAATTTAAAATTGGGAATAATCAATACCACAACGATACCACATTAGGATTAAACTAATAATACAATAAATGTGGCGGTCATAGCGTTGACAGTTAAGTGCGTCTACTGCTAATAGGTTTGTTTCATCGATGAGTTCTCGTTATTTCTAGAGCTATGCGCATGCTGTAAATGCGGTCGGTTGAATTCTTGGACGCAACTGCTCACTCAAATTCGAACCCTTTCTTTCTATCTTCCTTAAGACAAAAAGGCCTAGTGGACTGTATTTCGTAAGGTTGTTTGGCGATTGATAAATTGTTGTTTTATGCAATCTGTTAGACGCGTCTAGCTTAAATATTACCGGTTAACGGAATTTACTTCACCAACGCAGTTTTGAAGTTTTATACCAAAAATAGACAAATCGTAAATTCACTTATTTATTGGTGCAATAATTAGTCAGTATTAATTATAATAAAACTTTAATTGACGCACACAAATACAAATTATTGTGACGGAGTAAAAGAATTTAAAGGCAACACATGTATATGCTCACCAAAATATCTTAACTTACTGAATTTTAAAATCAAAGCGGAGCCCCTAAATAAGCCACCACTTCGACCCTCTTTTCCTCGCACATTTGCAGCAGGTACCCCTGTAACATTGAATATACGAGGTTCGATCAAACCAATGAACAAAACTACTATTTCATCCATGACAAATAAACAATAAAGGCGGCGGATTTAGCCATGCCGCCCGCCTTGAAATGATTAAAGCATTTCAACAAAAACGCAATGAAACAGGAATGAAAGTATTCTTAAATGCTAACAAACAAAAGAAATAACATTGTACATAAATGCAATATTATACAAAGAGCTTAAAACTAAAGAACATTTTTACAGTACACATAAAGTCCAAAACCTGTAAAACACTAAAACAGTTTAAGCACTAGCACTTGGGAGGGGACAAATCTTTGCGAAAGATCTACGTATTGTTCCTCCTTCCGTAAGCAAGGTAGCGACACGGTTAACACTGTCCGCACCAGGATGCAAGTCGACGATTCGACCTAACTTCCATTTAAATGGTGGCAAGTTGTCGTCCTTGATCAGCACAAGAGAGTCATTCGCTAACTCGGATTGATGCCGCTTCCATTTTGTACGTTGCTGAAGCTCTGAAATGTATTCCTTGCTCCAACGCTTCCAAAAATGTTGGTACGTTTGTTGAATACGCTGGAAGTATTCCAAGCGATTCTCGGGAACGCCAGTAACATCTGGGTCCGGTAATGAGGCAAGAGGTCGTCCAACGAGAAAGTGACCAGGAGTAAGAGGCTGCAGGTCACTTGGATCAGAGGATAGTGGAGCAATAGGTCGGGAATTGAGGATCGCTTCTATTTGACACAACAAGGTACAAAGTTCCTCAAAAGTAAAACACGAATTTCCCAACATTCTTTTCATGTGGTGCTTGCATGACTTGATACCACTTTCCCACAGACCACCAAAATGGGGGCTGTGCGCAGGAATGAAATGCCAATTTATTCCTTCATTTGACAAATTTTCAGTTATGGAGGTCTCATGCTCCTTTAAAAATTTACCCAACTCTATTAATTTTGAATTGGCCCCAACAAAATTAGTTCCATTATCCGAATGGACGTGAAGTGGTTTGCCACGTCGGGCTACAAACCTTCTCAAAGTGAGTAGGAAAACGTCAGTTGACAGACCAGTGACTAACTCGATATGAATAGCCTTGCTGGCAAAGCAGACGAAGAGACATAAATAGGCTTTACCAAATCTAGATCCGCGTCCCTTGTTTAATTTGTAAGGTATTGGACCTGCATAGTCGATGCCCGTTACATGAAAGGGTGGAGAGGGTGTTACTCTCTCACTAGGTAAGTTACCCATAATGGGTCTTGTAATAGTCGGTGACGCTCGAAAGCATCGAACGCATTCGTGTACTATTTTCTTTGCTAGATTCCTCCCGGAGGTAATCCAGAATTTATCTCTTAGAGAGCATAAAAGTAGTTGTGGGCCGGCGTGCAACAACCTCAAGTGTTCGCGCCTAACAATGAGCTTCGAGAAGTGATGTTTTCCCGACAGGAGAAAGGGGTGCCTTTTATTAAATGAATACTCAGAATTCCGCAACCTTCCTCCCACACGTATCAGATTGTTCTCATCCAGAAACGGATTGAATGAGAGCAATGGAGAAGATGTCTTTAAAGAATTGCCCTTTGACAATTGTTTAAATTCTTCTTTAAAAGAGTCCAACTGAGACATCTTGATTAAAGTTCTCAGGGACCTTGAAAGTTCATCAGGACTTAACGGACCTGTTTTTCGCTCTTTCTTAACAAGAAAGCAATTTGCTTGAAAGCGTAAGCAGTACGCGATTATTCTTTCTAGCCTAGATGCGTTGGAATAATCATTGAAAGGAAAAGGAAGCCTTTCATTCACGACAAGCGCGCGAGTCTCACCTTTGTACTCCGGTAAATCAATGGTGTGTGACTTTGATTTTGGCCAAGAATATTCGTCTTCAGTCAGCCAAGGTGGACCGTTCCACCATAAATCAGAGGTTTTAAGAACCTGAGGAGCTACTCCTCGTGACAGAAGGTCAGCAGGGTTGAACTTGGTGCTGACATGTCTCCATTCGGCATAGGAGGTACGTTCCTGAATATCCGCAACACGGTTGCAAACGAACGTTTTTAGCAGACTAGGACTGGTTTTTAACCATCCTAGAACAATAGTGGAATCCGACCACAGAAAGTATTTAGTTACGGTCATCTTTAAGGACCTTTTGACTGGTTTTAACAGTTTACTTAAGAGAACAGCTCCGCTGAGCTCTAATCTCGGAATGGTGGTTGGCTTTAAGGGCGCAACCCTTGACTTTGAGCAAAGCAAGTTGACGTACGTTACATTACTGGAGTCCGTTACTCTAATGTAGATGCACGCGCCGTAACCGCCTTGCGCCGCGTCACAAAATCCATGTACTTGAACCATGACAGGGTTCGCGCACGTAACATGGCGTGGAATTTTTATGCCGTTTAGACACAACAAATCACTGCGATAAGAAATCCATTTCTTTTCCAGTTCAATGGGAACTGAGTCGTCCCATCCTAATTTTTCTAGCCAAAGGCTTTGCAAGAAAACCTTTGCTGTAAAGGTGCAGGGGGATAACAACCCGAGGGGATCAAAGATTTGAGAAATCTCGGATAGCATCGTTCGCTTTGTTATTTTACCGCCTGTTAATTCCGAAATGTTGAAGGTGAAATGGTCGGTTTGATAAACCCATGCGAGACCTAGTGTCTTAGCATGCTCTTGGTCACCAAACGTTAGGATGCTCGGATGAATGTCCGCGTTCGGAACATTTTCCAGTACCTCTGGATTATTGGAAATCCACTTTCGCAACTTAAAGCAGCCAGAATTGAGCACACTTGTAAGTTCGGAGCAGATGTGACGAGCTTCGTCCACGCTGTCTGCTCCCGAGAGCAAGTCATCGACATAAAAATCGCGCTTGATTATTCTAGAAATAATCGGAGATGTGTTTTCACAGTCAATGCCTAATTGAAATAAAGACCTTATAGCTAAATATGAACCAGAGGCAGTACCGTAGGTTACCGTATTTAAACTGTAAGTCCCTATTGGTTCTTCAGGAGAAGAACGCCAAAGAATACGCTGTAGGTGCCTTTGACCTTCGTCGATCTGCACCTGTCTGTACATCTTCTCTATGTCAGCTGAGAGCGCATAGAGATGTTGTCTAAATCTTAACAAGATCGTAAACAAATCTTGCTGTATTGTAGGGCCAACCATTTGAATGCTATTCAAAGAGTGCCCGGTAGTGGTCGCTGATGACCCATTGAACACAACGCGTAATTTGGTTGTGAGGCTGTCCTCCTTTAGGACACCATGGTGCGGCAAATAGTATGAAGTTTCAGGACCTGGGTTAACCAATGTCATATGGTTCAAGTCCCGGTATTCATGCATAAAAGCGAGATATCTGGTTTGTAACTCGGGATTTGCATGGAGACGCTTTTCCAACGCGAGAAATCTTTTCTTGGCTACAAACTCAGAATCACCTAATACCGTAGGTGATGTTTTGAACGGAATTGAGACGATGAACCTGCCTTCATCATCCCTGCGAGTGTGTTTGGCAAAGTGTGCTTCGCAGGCATTTTCCTCAGCCGAAAGTACCTTTTCAGATGGATAATTATCCATTTCCCAAAATTTCGTCAGTTGATCCTGAATGTCAACTGAAGTTGTGAGATGGCATCGTACCTGCGTTGCTAACGCGGTAGTAGTTGGACCGGACACGACCCAACCGAAATGGGTTTTTTGTAACATTGGCAGATTGGGACCTAACCGCTTCTGCCCAATGCACAGAAGTTGGAAAAATACCGGGGACCCTATAAGAAGATCTATTTCACCTGGCTTGTGAAATAGAGGATCCGATAAGATAATATCCTGAGGTATTGTAAAACTGTCCGATTTAACATGGAAGTTTGGTACACTGCCCGTAATGCGATCGATTAACAGACATGTGACGTTAACTTTAAAAGCTGAATTATGCGCATTCACTTCTAACTCGCATTTTGATTTGACCAATAAATTGGACTCACTTATTCCGCAAACCGTGACGTTTGCGCTTTGCAATGGTAGATTCAATCTTTTGCTGCAATTGTAACTTATGAAGTTTGATTGCGAGCCCGAATCTAGCAGGATGCGTACCGTCTGGAAGATACCTGCTGAATTACGTACCTTGGCGGTAGCCGTAGGTAATAAGACTTGTTTCGAATTTGAGCAAAATGCTGAAATGCTCCTAGTCGGTTCAACGACAACATCCGCTGATGTGTCCCTGACCTCTGGTTGCACAAGAGCTGCAACTTGTGTTTCGACATGCAACAGCGAATGGTGTTTTGCTTTGCACGCCTTACACGTATACTTCGAATGGCATTTATTTGAGAAATGACCATTAGAAAGACAATTGAAGCACAATTTGAGAAATTGTACTTTGCTAGCGCGAGCCTTTGGTGTCAATTTCGTAAATTCTTGACACAAACCTATGAAGTGGTCACCCTTGCAATACGAACAGCTCGCATTACTTGCAACAAATGACCTTGAAACGAATTTGGGTTTCTCAGAACGCGGTTCCCGTGAGTTACGCCTTTCTACGTTTTCTAAGAAATTAGAGTGTTTTGTTAAGAAACCCTTAAAATCTTTTAAAGTAGGCAGTATTGCCTCATCCGCGTTTAAGATTTTTTCCCATTCCCTATGGGTGTTATTATCTAATTTATTTGACATTAAATAAACAATAACCGCTTCAAATAATTCCTCGGACGTCGCGAGCGTTAGCAGCGTGCTAACATGTTTAGATATTGCATCTGTCATTTTTCTCAGGTCTTTACAAGATTCCTGCTTCAATGTTTTTAACCCTAATATTGCAGTTAAATTACCTTTTATAATGAGCTTAGGTTGATCATAACGTTCAAGTAAGGTACTCCAAGCTATTTCATAGCAGTCGGCCGTGAAATTCAAGGATTTTAACGCTTCGGACGGCTCTCCGAAGATACAAGACTTTAAATAATGCAATTTATTTATGTCGCTTAAATCTGCGTTTTCATGGATTAAATTCTGAAATATTGACTTGAATTCTAGCCACGTATCGGGTTCCCCATTGAACTTAACTAAATTTATTTTCGGTAAATTTATCCGATTCCGACTAGCAAAAGAATTAATGCTATTGCGCGAGTCATTTGCACTGTTCTGTGATCGAACGCTTCCGTTAGGCGACGTAGCCCTACTTGCCCCGACTTCCCCCACTGAGATAACGGGTTCTAATTTGCTAATAAGAAATTCTGCTGCCGCCAATTCATCATAATACAAATTTTCGAATTCAATTAATTGATTTTCATGATCTACTAATACATTGTCTTCCGCCACTGAAATTATTTGCATATGAATATCGCTATATTCTTTAATCAATTCCATGGCATCGCTTAGACGCCTTTGTAATTGGTTAATTACCGTAGGTTGAATAACTTCCTTTTTGTCAAATGAATTTTCAACGTTACGTATAAAAGTTTGAAATCGAGTCAGTTTTGATTTGATTAGACCTCTTTCCCTTATTAAATTATTCATTTTAAAAATTTAATATTAGACTGAAAAAATTTGAAAATTTGAATTATTTATTGTCTTTGAAGTGACAATCTACTTTGATTTATTTAAAAACAAACCCTTGTTTTTCTTTGTACTAAGCCGGTCAAAATGTGCACATAAATGTAAAAATGGAAAGGAATATAATGTTTTCTTACTCTCTCCTATTTGAAATGGACCTCAAAGGGACAACTGTAACTTGTTGACCTTGCCGACTTCCTGTGTGTTGAAATGCACCCTAATAATAGCACCCTTGCTATTATCTTCGTTTGAAAAAATTATAAAATATTTCTCCTTAAAATAGATTATTATATTTTAAGCAAACGGTTTTTCGGTTATTAATTAGCAATTAATAACTCGATACGGTTCTTGAATTGATATCCTCCTCGTATCGATTGATTGAATGGATTAGATCCGCGGAAATTGATTGATATCCGTCTCGAATGGACCAAAATGTAAATGCGGTCGGTTGAATTCTTGGACGCAACTGCTCACTCAAATTCGAACCCTTTCTTTCTATCTTCCTTAAGACAAAAAGGCCTAGTGGACTGTATTTCGTAAGGTTGTTTGGCGATTGATAAATTGTTGTTTTATGCAATCTGTTAGACGCGTCTAGCTTAAATATTACCGGTTAACGGAATTTACTTCACCAACGCAGTTTTGAATTTTTATACCAAAAATAGACAAATCGTAAATTCACTTATTTATTGGTGCAATAATTAGTCAGTATTAATTATAATAAAACTTTAATTGACGCACACAAATACAAATTATTGTGACGGAGTAAAAGAATTTAAAGGCAACACATGTATATGCTCACCAAAATATCTTAACTTACTGAATTTTAAAATCAAAGCGGAGCCCCTAAATAAGCCACCACTTCGACCCTCTTTTCCTCGCACATTTGCAGCAGGTACCCCTGTAACATTGAATATACGAGGTTCGATCAAACCAATGAACACAACTACTATTTCATCCATGACAAATAAACAATAAAGGCGGCGGATTTAGCCACATGCATACGTCGTCACTTAAGTCGTCACTTAAATTTCAAATAGTGTATGACCTAACTAACGTTGTGTATAAATTTCATTTAGTTCTACCGCGGTATCACTAAACTGAAGAAAAAACCGGGCATTTTACTCCACTATATCGTCAGATTACGAAAATCGCTCCACATAATCGTCAGATTATGGGTCAACATGTCTAGGACATCAAGCTGAACCGTCTGTGATAATCTGACGCGCTCGAGTATTTCAAATGGCGATTTATTTTTGCATTTTCAAAAAGCCGCCGCGAGCTTGCAGCTCGTCCGAATCGTCAGTCTTTTGAATGGGAGTTTCTTTCGGGTTCACTTAACATCCCCTCTGAAAATCTGGCGCGCTGGAATAAATTTTTTTTTTCCAATTGTCTACCCTTCCGTACGGCCACCCTGGCCATGCAAACCGGCAGATTAACATACCTCCGTTATCAGAGACACGTGGGCTATATACACTATTAATATCTGACGCGCTCGAGTATTTCGATATGACCATTTTTTTTACATTTTTGAAAGCCTATAGACGCTCCCCTGACTGCTCAAAGGGGGGGCTCATATAACCTTTTTTTCTTTCTACCATCTAATCTTCAAAATCCAATAGGTCCCCACGACGCTCGAGTAAATCCCCATTTAGCATCGTGGGCTCCCCTACTATATGTCAAACGCGTAGGAATTCCTATGCCAATGCAATTGACCAACGCCGTTCGATGTCACCTAGTGAAAATAATGCTCAGTTCAAACTTAATTAACAAAACATAATAATACAATACATAATTAATTAGTTTATCAAATACAAAATTCAAACATTGGCATTATAATCCACGTCTACGAACATACGATTAGATACCCTCTAATCACGTCGAACAGAAAAGTAAAACCTGCTACTTATCGATAATTACAGCCAAAAACGTTCCAATAAAAACTGCAAGGCAAAAGAAAAACCTATATGACAAAAAATAAAAAAATACGAGAATCAGCAAAGGGCGAATTAAACAAAACGAACTCCAGGTGGACGGAGCAAAACTTGTCCTAATCAATCAAAGCATACCACTGTGGAACAATTAAGTAACAAAAAAGGTTACTCACCAATCCGAACGGAAACCAAAACCTTCAAAGATAGTGTTCCATAACTTTCGTTATTGTGTTAATATTTTCGTTTTACTGTGTACGTTAAGTAAAATGGGTTGCATACTATTCTACATGCATTTCAATTATTTTATATTTTTGTCCTGCGCACCGAATGCAATTGCATTCGACAAGTTGCAGCGACGCCATTAAGAAGAATTATGTTAAGAAGCTTTGAACAAGTGTTAGTGTTCAATCGCCATTGTTTGTAAAACATTTTTATTTATATTTCGAAACTATATGTATGTTACCAAAATTTAAGAAGTGTCTTTATGTTTGAAGTGGAATTATTTGTATTACACATAATTAGATTTGATATTATACTAACAATAAATAATATCAATAACATCCAAAAAGAGCATTATTGATAAACCCAAAGGGAAACAACGAACAGATAGCATGGGCAGTAGATCCGACCAAGAAACGTCCGATATGGGGAAAATCCATTATTTTGCAACACAACAACGAAGATATAAGAATATCTTCGTTCCATATCCGCTAATTACGTAACCCAAAAGCCCATGATTATTCCACAGTAGCCACAGAAATCGACATTGGTGTGTGAAAATATTCACACCCGCCTTCTTGCTTCAAAAATTGACACAAGAGCGTGTTGCTCGTTCAATGGTTCACCCAAGACTCTCTTTTGCGCCGATGGAACCTCTTATCTCCCTTTCTAGTCCCTCTTACCAGTTCGACCGTTAGATGGAGCGAGAAGTGCCAATAAATAATTATTGGGAACAAATTTAAAGGGCAAAAAATTCGTTACATTGCTCAGAAGCAAGAACCAGCAAGAACTAGTAGTTCTAGACCGCCCATAATATCCCGACTGAAGACGTACTAGTACGAATACTTGTTTTAGCCGCCAATAATGTATAAAAAATTATTTTATTTTACTTATTTTAATAATTAAAAATTATTTTAACTCATTACGCACTTTTGTGCTAAATTGTGCAAGCATAATTTCTCATCACTAGAGACATTGTCAATATCATCATTGAAATCTGAATCACTGATTTTTTCAATTTAAATGTTTATAATTGAATGTAAATAAATGTACGCTTCTGCATGTTTTGCAACAACAAATTTAGGTTGGGTTTAATAAAGTTCAAGATAAAACTCGAGTCAATACGACGTCCGAGTTTTCCCGAAAAATTAGGACTAAAACTGTTTCATCAAACTTTTTTCTTACGACTAGTTCTAAAGTAGTTATTGCGGACGCATGCGTATTAAAAAATTCTGAACTATAATCGTTAGTTCTAGAACCGTTCAGTTTTTTGTTGATGAAACAAACCTAATATACGTAACGCTCGATTCGAATCCGGGCAGGGTAAGAACCTTATTCTGACCCGTCTCTCCTCGGCAGGCAATGGCAAACTACCGAGGTAATCTGTCAATAAAGTCCATAATATTAAAATGAAGTGTATAACACTTCCCGTGGTTCGGAGCCCACGTTAAACAAGTAGGTCTTTGTATGTAAAAATAATTCGAATGCACATCATATGAGATGGGTCACCAAACCCTCATTAGGGTCAAGGTCCGAGAAGGAAGGAAGGAAAATAAATTCACTAAATGCCACATCATAACTACATTCTTTATTAGTATTTAATAATTTATTATTAAAATTCCCTTATTTATTCCAATTCGAAATTTTGATTAGTCTCAATGTAAAGATGTAAATATATATTTTGGATATTCAGATATTTTATATTACCAAGACTCATTTAGTTATTTAAGTCTTCTTTTAAACATCCAAGATAGATGTTTAAATGACGTTTGGCTCCTGCCAAAATTTATTTATCACCTATCTCGTAAGGCGTAAGAAAACGACGTTATTAGGTAGAAAACAGTCACAAATATGTGCGAACAAATTTTCAGCAAAATATTATCTACTCTTTCATTAACAATGCAAATATTTATTTCTAATACAATCGTAAGCGTAAAATCATTATAATTTTTGATCTGGAAAGTGTTTGTGGCAATGTAGAATAAAAGTGCATTTTACCAAAGCAACAAATCATTTGATTATTATAACTTAAAAGGTTCTAACTACTTGGTAATGCGATTTATTGCAGATTTTCCTGATGGTCAAATTTTGATTATATCATCCAGCACAAATGAATCAACACACGTAGATATACCAACAACGCAGGTTACGATATTACTGCATGCGTACAGTTCAAATCGAATTTTGGTTTCCTATGTAACATATTCGACTCACGTATTTTTTTGAATGTAGGTAGGTACATTCAAAAATTATAGATATTGATTCTTAAATTACGACATGAATAATTTACCCTTACGTGAAAGTATTTAAAATAGCTTTTATCAAAGGTATTTCGTAATAAATTATGCTATAATACTAATAACTATTAAGTGAAATTAAAGTATATTAATAGTACTACGTATATAACTGAAACATTTAATATAATAAGTTATAACATCAATTTTTATGGGAAATTTAGAAAGTCGCCGACTCAAATAAATTGTATTCCAGGGAAAGACATCGTCAAAATTGATTAAAATGAAAATGTATGAAAAAATATCATTAAAAGCTCTTTTTTTTATTTACATAACACTGTGAAAGCTTAAATATTACATATTTATTATAATATAATATTTTAAGAATGTCATTCCTGTGGAGCATAGGGAAATTTTCGACAAATTTAATAAATTATGTATTAGCTTTAAATTCTATCCAGCATACTTTCAGTAAACGGGATACAACTAAATTTGAAACTAATTGAATTAAGTACCTATCTACTAACGAAATTATTTTCTGTTAAATAAAATTTAATAAAAAATTTTAAATATGCAGTTCAATTTTAAAATAAAATTAAGTTGTAAAAGTAAATTATCTTTAATTTTTAAAAATTTATAATGGAACTGCCACGTAAGTATCCAATGTGATAAAATAATATGTTTTTTGTCACATTTATAATCAGAACATTGTAACTGCATGAAAATTTTATTGTATCCGTCTTTTTCACTCAAATGTAATACCTACTATCTACTATATTGTACGTGAGGATTCCACTGACTTTCATGCATTGCGATATAATATCGTTAACTACTATTCGTCTTTTCAGTACGAATATCATACCTGCATGTAGATATGCGGTTATCATATCGATACCTACCTTAAAAGAATACTGTAACAACTCAAAATTCATAGTTTTGAGATACTGACGTTTAAAAGACTCATGGTAATTATGGTAGATGTTAAAATGATTTTACCATCATATAACCTTATGCTAAGAAATATATAGATAAAGATTTAGATAATTATTTTGTAAATATATGATGATAATAATTACTATGAGTCTTTTAAACGTCAATATCTCAAAACTATGAATTTTCAGTTGTTACAGTATTCTTTTTTTTAGTACATTTTAGTACTTTTAATTCTTTAATATTGTGGCGAGTGTCACTGCCTATGAATATTAATGTAGTACAAGTAAAAATATTTATTTCCTTCAGTTCTCACATCATCTTTTCTTTCATATTTCAAGTACTAGCTACGAGTATTATAAGTCAAGTCGAGGTTTCAAGTAAAAAAGTATGCGATATAGATGAATAATCGAATCATTATAAATTCGTCTAATCTAAGCTTTGATGAAAACACCAAAATATAAATAACATCGACACACAGTGGTGACTAAAAATTACGTATAACCGTGTATAACTAACATCAACTAGCTTGAGAATTTATTTCATAATACAAACGGAAAGAATGTTGATCTTAATCGTATGTACAATCCAACTTTAGTATGAACAAACTGCTAGGGTACAGTTCATGCATGAGCTTATATGCAACTCGACATCTTGAGTCTACATACTATAGTACAATACTAAAGAGTATGTCCACACTAAATTTCAAAATTATATAATTTGTTTCCTCCTCACTGGCTTTTAGAAGCTAAATATAAAGGAAACTAGGCACCTCGAAATATATTTACAATTTAATTATACTTCAGAGAGTATAGGGTCTCAAGTTTCACTTAATTGAGAACTAAGAATTCGACCCTATCCTTATTTCTTCAACATACATATACATAACTGACATCATTAAACAATAAACACAACTTTCAAGTTTGAGTGTTATCAAACTATAAATTCGTAATGTAATTACACTTGAAGGGTTTCACCAACTTATAGGAAATTATAATAAGTTGCAACTTTTTCTCGCAAAAGATGTTCGTTCCGTCTCAAATTAACCAATCACTCAACCCGGTGTAAATAATATTTTGATCACTTTTTACAAAAATTATAAATATGCTAGGTCATATAATATTTCAGCATAATTATATTGCTGTACTTATTAAATCTTTCTATAAAAACTTGATTAGGAACCTATATATTATTATAACATCATAAACCGTTCAACTACGTTCAACCCTTCAAACAAATTTTTCTATATTATTCATATATTATATCTACAATTTCTAATAATGACAACCAACACTACTATTAATTGTTCGAGTATTTCGGTCCTCCCCCGCAAAGAAATTCTTTGACAGATATTTTGTTAAGAATTAATAATATTATTATTAGAACAAGTCAGTATAGTAATAGTTCATTAATAGAAAAAATTTAATCAGTACGAAATTTAACTTGCATAAATCAGTAAAATATAGCAGACTACCTTAAATTTATACCTTGTAGGTTGTGGTAATAATTCAGGAACTCTTTTAAGTAAAATCAACTTTTGAAAATGTTAAAATACTCTTTATACCTTTCTTCATAATTCCCAGCAGGCTCGTTTATTTAAATATATCTATACCTACAAATCCTTCTTTCACTCAACTTTTTCTTGTCCTGGTTGTACTTACAATTTCTTGTGATATATAAACACATTATAAAAAAAATTATATTAAAAAATGTCGAAAATAAAAAAATTCATAATCAATATAATAAATAATTCAATCGGTATTCCTATTCAAAAATACGTATAATATTAATAAAAATGGGATGTGCTTCGATAGATTAAAATCGAGTTTTAGTGTTATTAATGTTAAAATAGATTACAAAAAATGTCTTTAAATAAAAGTGACCTAACAATAAGTTGCTGATTGTTATGTCTTCTCAAGTTTATTATACAGCTTTGAGCAATACCCTACTCAGGAGGTTAGCTAGGCGTCCAAATAGTTTTTAAGCTACAGCATAATTATTGACAAGTTGTAGGTATAACTTGAAAAACTTTTAACAAATTTGTCTAAAATTAGTCAATTGGCTTGAACGAGTCGCTATTATTATGTATACATATTTATTCAGTAAATAGATGTGTACAGGGTATTCTAATTTTCTTGGAAACACTTTAAATTGTTCTTTCCGGCCCAATAATTTTAGATAAATTATTTGAAGCAGAATTTCTTCAAAATTAGTGTCTACCTGAATTTTGCTATGTATATATATATGTATCTCTGTTAAGGAGTGACTTCCGATGCATAGAAATGGCGACCTGACTTCCATCCCTACCAAGCATTTAATTGATATATAGATTCCTACTTATGCATGAGGGGAACTTTCTTAACGAGGTTTGCAACAGAGGGGAAGACATTTTTTAAATTATTTTTCAAGAGTATAAAAGTGACGAAGGCACTTCCGAGCATATATGCAGTCAATCTCTGAATTTGCAGATAAACAGAACGCGTACAAACTTCCAGCAGCGCTGCCACGTCGCGACATTCCAATCATACTTACATCATGATACGAGTACTTACACTTCTCATTAAAATGTTCAAGTGCAAATTTAAAAAATTAATTATTCATTTTAGATGTTTATAAATGTTACAAAATTAAATTAATAACATTAAAGGGGTATAATAATAATATGCTATAGGTAACAATAAAAATTGAATTAAAATCTTTTTTTCTTTTAATTAAATACAGCATTATTTCGACTGTGACCTTCAATAACGTAACAACACAACAAATCGAATATTTTTTTTCATTGGAATGAAAAATTTTGAAATTTATTTATAATATTTGAAGGGCTTGGTGCAAAAACGGTATAAGTGCATAATTAAGAATTTAAAGTAAGACACCTTCAGAGTTGATTTTATTAAAAAAGTAAATTATGATCAAACTTTGATTTAAAAGGACCAAGGACGTTGACCGCTCGCATTACTAGATGCGGGGAATTCCCGGAAATATGCTTCGTTTTAATAATGTACTGAACGCAATTTTTTATCTTTTGCTTACATTATTATTTAATAATTAATACTTTTTAATGAAATTTTTTACTTTTTCATAATAAAAATTAATAAAACAAATCAAAAAAAGCCCTTAGAAGGTACAGTTGAAAACTTAAAAAAAAATTCTTACGTATGAAAAAGTGAAGGGGTTGCCAAAATCTTACAATAAATGGGTAGAGATGGGTCTAATATTTATAAAGCATCCTTTGTGATTGATAAAGTTTTGAAATCTCGTCTAAACAAATTGATTTCGTTAGGATTATAAGATTCGCCCATAATTTATTAACAACGTAATTTTTTCAATGTTTTGACGTGTTAACTCCGAACAAGTACCATAGTAAACACAGATCCTATTAAGCCTAGTGTACGATATTTCCATAACAAATTCCTCAACATTTATGCAATTTACAAAGACACAAACGAATATTAAATTTGCATAGCTTATTTTATGATACTTATTAGTGATTGATAATTTTTTACTAACTTAAGTTTAAAAATAACTCTTTATAGTCCGGTCAAATTAGACCAAAAAATAGGAGTGAGGTTGCAATAATTCGCTGTAGCTGAATATTGGTAGGATTGTTCAAAACACCATCATAAATAAAATCTAAAAAGTCCTCATCGATCCGACACCTGGAAAAAAATTTATTCGGGGTCAAAGGTCACTAAAACGGGTTTTTCGCGATTTTCAGCAAAACGGTAAGTTTTATCATAAAATTATCCCATTCAAAAATTGTAGATCAGATAATTATCTATAAAAAATGTCTAAATACGGGTCCGTTACTTTGGCCCACCCCCCGGTTAATATTTTTACACCAAAAGCAAGCACTGAGATCCTTAGAGGTAGCACCAGCTAGCACCCAAATATGAAAGCTAGCACCATTACAGTTTTTTCACAAATCGACTTTGAAACCGGGGGGGGGGGGCCAAAGTAACGCTAGCCACCCCCGGTTAATATTTTTACCCAAAAACATAGCACTGGGATCCTTAGAGCTAGCACCCAAATATGAAAGCTAGCACCATTACAGTATTTTCACAAATCGACTTTGAAACCGGGGGGGGGGGCAAAGTAACGCTAGCCCCCCCCCGGTTAATATTTTTACCCATAAACCTAGCACTGGGATACTTAGAGCTAGCACCAGCTAGCACCCAAATATGAAAGCTGGCACCATTATAGTTTTTCCACAAATTCATTTTATTTATTTGCACCTAAATGACGATTACAACTCTTTCAACTTTTCGAATCGTTATATCTCAAAAACGGTGACTCTTAGGAAAAAAAGTATTTAGAAGGTCCGTTACTTTGCCCCCCCCCCCCCGGTTAATATTTTTACAACAAAAGCAAGCACTGAGATCCTTAGAGCTAGCACCAGCTAGCACCCAAATATGAAAGCTAGCACCATTACAGTTTTATCACAAATCGACTTTGAAACCGGGGGGGGGGGCAAAGTAACGCTAGCCACCCCCGGTTAATATTTTTACCCAAAAACCTAGCACTGGGATCCTTAGAGCTAGCACCCAAATATGAAAGCTAGCACCATTACAGTATTTTCACAAATCGACTTTGAAACCGGGGGGGGGGGCCAAAGTAACGCTAGCCCCCCCGGTTAATATTTTTACCCATAAACCTAGCACTGGGATACTTAGAGCTAGCACCAGCTAGCACCCAAATATGAAAGCTGGCACCATTATAGTTTTTCCACAAATTCATTTTATTTATTTGCACCTAAATGACGATTACAACTCTTTCAACTTTTCGAATCGTTATATCTCAAAAACGGTGACTCTTAGGAAAAATTATTTAGAGGGTCCGTTACTTTGGCCCCACCCCGGTTAATATTTTTACACCAAAAGCAAGCACTGAGATCCTTAGAGCTAGCACCAGCTAGCACCCAAATATGAAAGCTAGCACCATTATAGTTATTTCACAAATCGACTTTGAAACCGGGGGGGCCAAAGTAACGCTAGCCCCCCCCGGTTAATATTTTTACCCAATAACCTAGCACTGGGATCCTTAGAGCTAGCACCCAAATATGAAAGCTAGCACCAATACAGTATTTTCACAAATCGACTTTGAAACCGGGGGGGGGGCAAAGTAACGCTAGCCCCCTCCGGTTAATATTTTTACCCATAAACCTAGCACTGGGATACTTAGAGCTAGCACCCAAATATGAAAGCTGGCACCATTATAGTTTTTCCACAAATTCATTTTATTTATTTGCACCTAAATGACGATTACAACTCTTTCAACTTTTCGAATCGTTATATCTCAAAAACGGTGACTCTTAGGAAAAAAGGTATTTAGACATTTTTTATAGATAATTATCTGATCTACAATTTTTGAATGGGATAATTTTATGATAAAACTTACCGTTTTGCTGAAAATCGCGAAAAACCCGTGTTAGTGACCTTTGACCCCGAATAAATTTTTTTCCAGGTGTCGGATCGAGGAGGACTTTTTAGATTTTATTTATGATGGTGTTTTGAACAATCCTACCAATTTTCAGCTGGGTGCGAATTATTGCAACCTCACTCCTATTTTTTGGTCTAATTTGACCGGACTATAAAGAGTTATTTTTAAACTTAAGTTAGTAAAAAATTATCAATCACTAATAAGTATCATAAAATAAGCTATGCAAATTTAATATTCGTTTGTGTCTTTGTAAATTGCATAAATGTTGAGGAATTTGTTATGGAAATATCGTACACTAGGCTTAATAGGATCTGTGTTTACTATGGTACTTGTTCGGAGTTAACACGTCAAAACATTGAAAAAATTACGTTGTTAATTATGGGGGAATCCTATAATCCTAACGAAATCAATTTGTTTAGGCCAGATTTCAAAACTTGATCAATCACAAAGGATGCAAAGGAAGCAGAATAAAATGTTAAAACATAATTAATTCAAATAACATACAAAAAACAAACCCTACCAAAAGTAACCCTTACAAATAAACCCATACCAACAAAAAGCGTAATGACCTTGTTGTTACAAACGCTATATAAGAGAAAAAAAAATAAATGTCATCATTTTTAAAAGTAGGTAGTTATCTAAAACAGAAATTGGTACGTCATGGGATACGTCATCAAATAAAATGGGAACTTGATTGCCGATATGATATGCTGTGTCCCCTAGCTAGTTTCAATGACCTATAAATATTTTGAATAAATTTAGTTTTTTTTCACTCAGATGCCTACTTTCAACTACTGTGCGCCGCGCGCGTCTCGGCGCATTCTACTAGAGAAAAAGCCGTAATTATAATAGTTCAAAAAATTTTAAACAGAATTGATTTTAATTATTTTTAATTATTATAATGTATAATCGACAGAAATTTGCACAGATTTTTAATGGTATAACATTATTAAATCTAAAGAGTATTAAATTAATAATTCTAATCAAAATTAAATATAGAAACTGATTTCCAAGAAATGTCTAATGCAATGTTGCCGATAAAAAGAAGTGAGAACGTGCAGTCGTATTAACGGAAGTTGCACGGTCCAGTTGATGATTTTTCATATATATTATCATATATGCGACGCTAGCGCCAGACATATACAGTGGAACTAAAACATTTTTTTGCAAGTACGAGTGCACCGGAGTCACTTCCAGTAAAAATTTCGGATTTTAACGCCTGATCCCATACACTACCCGTTAAACACTAAAAACATGGAGATTCGTAGTGACTTCCAAAATCGGAAGTCACGACGAAATATATGAAGTGACTCCGTTGCAAATGTATCTACTTTGGAAGTGACATGATACACTTGATAAATATATACGTACTTCGTGTATTTTTATTCAAAATAGAATAGAATTTTTGCGCATTTATCAAATGCGTTACTTTAATAGCTTGGTAAATTAGATTTAGACATTAGTAAAGTATTAAATTTCTCTATTATGCAAAAATTTTGGAAAAAGAAGTTTTTTTTCTGTAAATATCTCCGTATCACAAGCTCTGCGATTAAAAAGTTATATTAGTAGATATTATATTATAAACTAAATCTAATAAAATTCTCTACAAAATAGATTATACTACGCATTTCTTTCGTACATATAAGCAACAGTTACCACATAAAATGGTTCTATACAAGACGTATTTCTATATATTGGTACTTTTGAGCAACACGATCCACGTATAGAAAAAATGTTAGTTTTTGAGTGGTGATATTTAAAATCGCATTACTAACTAATAAATAATGTAGGCACTAACGTAGAATTTTATCTAATTAATATTTTAATAAATTAACAAAATAAAGGTAACAATAATTGCAAATGTATGAGCTTTCAGTTGGAATTGTATTTTTCAATATTATCGAGTTAATTTTAGCTTGTTAATTTAGTGAAATAATACATACATATTATTTATAAGTACATTAATTTTTATTTTCGGCAAATATTTTGTATATTATTTTAATATTATAGTTAACATAGGGTTATTCTATTATTATAAGTACATTACATTACTACTGAAAAACGGGGTGAATCACAACTGTGAGCTGAATCACAACTGTGAGCTGAATCACAACTGTGAGCTGAATCACAACTGTGAGGTGAATCACAACGCAATGAGTGAAGAGAAAGATAATTTTCCTTCACCTGCAAAGCAGTACAGACGGTAAATATTTTGATTGATATCTTCTTTTACTTTTATTAAAAAGTCTCCCTCTTAATATAGGTCCGGGACCTTTCTTTACTAATTTATGTAATTAGCTCCATGCTTATTTTTGGTTTTTACATAGGTAGCTTGCTAGGCTTGCTTTTCGATGTGCCTGCACTCTGTTTTTTATTGTTATGATGGCAAATCATTACCACAGGGGGACTGACGGCTTTACGTGCCCTCAGGTTAAGAAATTTTTAGACCGTATCCGGAGTCGAGCCGGGGACCCTTGCATTATTTGTTATCAATTCTAGAAACTATAAGTTTATAATTTGAAATCTATTGCACCAGTAGTAATAAGAAAAGAAGCCGTTTCAGCCCCTTTTCGGCAAGTGAAAAATTGGAGTGAAATATTCAGTGCATAAACTTTGTATGTTATCTTCAGAAAACCAATTATATAAAGAAAATAACTATAGTGTTGGTAGTGGTCATAATATAGGTAAGTCATACCAGAATTAGATCAAGTTTGTCCGATTTATGAATTCAGCACTTTAGTAAGAGTACGTTAAACTACACCAGCATATACCCAATGCTTTATACATATTCGGAAAGCTGACGGTTTATATGGTATACTTCAAAACAAAATTTAGTGAACCATTCATACGTTTTTGAAAAAATCGAATTTGAAGTTCGAAAATTTCCCATAAGACTAATGTAAATGACGCGCATAAGCCCCGCATACGGAATCTCGCAGTCCATTCAATTGACGGTACGTGCGAAGAGATATACTCTAACACATCAACACATGCACACCGATTGTCGTACTAGTAACATGCATGAAATATCGATAATTTTCGCACTTTTTTAGGTTTTTTGGGTTCTGCGTTAATGTTAATGTAAATGCAATAATTTTAAATGCTATATCCCGGTTTTTATGATCCCGGTGGGGTGTATGGATCGTCTTTAGGATTGTTTTAGCCAAGTTCAGAGCGTTGTATAAACCGTCCGGAGCGTAGCGCAGCGTAGGTTTTTAAAACGCAACCGCCTTGGAGTCGAATTCGAACCTAAAAATGCCCAAATTGTCCCGAAATTACACCAATTCCTTTGAATTATGATGGTGGGCGTGGCCTACACTTTTCCCTTAAAAAAGGGCGACTTTATGAATCATTCACTAAATTTTTTTTGTTAATTCGACTATTCAAACCTTCAGCTTTCCGAATATCTATAGGCTATTGAGATTATGCTGGTGTAGTTTGGCGTGCTACTCCCCAGCACTTTTATTATTAACAGGATTGTGAAGATTCTGAGATAAACGGGGTGAATCACAACACCACTCTGCGCATATACAGACCTCATCCACATGGTAATCAGCAAAATAATATAACCAAAATAAGAATTAGTCGATAGTTTTCTCAATTTTTTTTGGCCAAAGAACTCTTTTATAATATTTTAACTTTGCGGAACCCTTGGGGCTACAAAAATATTTAAAAACCGATTATTTAATAATTTCAAATTTTTGGCAGAACCAATAAGCTTAGCCAACGGAGGGCCGCGCTAAGAAATTCAGTCAAGTCCGCAATTCGAACCCACAATTTCCGCGCTGTAACTTAACCAGCGATCACACCAAGCCACTGCTGTGTTGATACTTGATATAGTATTAATTTTTTTTTATATCATTTTACCCATGTATTCAGTTATGTAACCTTTTCAGAAATATGAACATGCGTGTCCTTAATTATTTCGTGTTATCGCGATGCTACACTACATGTTTTTATTATGAACATTATTTGGGAATATAAGATTCTAAAACAATTTTTAAATTGTTTGTTTAACAATCGGGGCAGAATTACCTATTGTTGGTCACCCCAAAATAAAAAAAACAATGGCGCTGCAAAGAGGAAGGTTAATATAGTATAATGACATAATTTTTACAAGCGAAGATATAATCAAAATTTCGAGAAAAATCAATTTGAAAAGTACGGGGAACGTAACCTGATATGCCTCCGACCCGGATCGATGCGACATCAGTCGCCCGTGCTTCGATGAAAATGCGTAAATTTTTTCGCTCCGATTTGAATTTTTCTTTGAAATTCGGATAGATGGGGGTGTGATTAGTGGATATTAGTAATAAATAAAATCAAAAAAATGGAAAATAACCCGTGTATTACCGAAAAAGTGAAAAAATTAAAAATTTTAATTTTGGGGTAAATAAACATAATAAACGTTGGCTTGGCCAGAACTGCGAGCAACAAAAAACCTACCCTACGCCCCTCCGGGGCTCCGGGCGGTTTTTCATGCTCAGAGCCGCTACGCGGCAGGGCTAAAGAAACGAGAAGGCGCCACCGATCAAGAAAACCGGGATTAAGGCAACCGGAATGCGAGAGACCCTCGAAATAGCATTAAAAAGTATAGTTGCGGTATGGGGCAGTAAACTATTACGTTTCACCCCCTAAAAATCGCCTAAAAACAAAAAATAATCGATGTTGCATGTAAGACAGTCGAGCTGCATCTGCCGCTGCGAAATATTCTAAGTGTTAGTGCTGATTCACAATGAACGTAAGACATAAGAAATACGTAAGACGTCAAATTGACATAAAGCGCAATTTTAATACATAAAATTAAAATCGTTCCAATTTAATGCAATTGTGTTGAGATTATTGTCGTACGTAAAATTACATCAAGTTGAAATGGTTTCAACTTTTTGTATTAAAATTAGGCTTAATATAAATTTTACGTCTTACGTATTTCTTATGTCTTACGTTCATTGTGAATCAGCACTTAGAGTATATCATAGTGCACGTACCGTCAACAAAATGAAATCTCACTAAATTTTTACATGTAAATTAGCAATTTTCAAAATCGATTTACTCGAAATTTTGATTATATCTTCGCTTATAAAAATTATGTCATTATACTATATAAACCTTCCTCTTTGCGATTGCAAAGTTTCAACTCATTCGGAGTGACCAACAATAGGTAATCCTCACCAACAAGGGCTTAACAATAATTACTATTAAATTTCGTTTTTTCAAAAATTCAAAATGTAATCTACCGAATACTGCTTTCCTATGCGTTTTTCCAATTTGAATGGTTTTAAAATGAACGAAAATGAACTTTTAAAAATATGATTACAAGCAATCACTACTATGACATGATAGGTCGCGTATAATATACTTTGTAATAAACGTACATATTTAACATTGAATTTGACGTTCAGAATTTCCAAAAAAATGAAATATTCAAACATTTTTTGATAGGTTATTGGCAGTTGATTAACTTTTATTTGTGATATTTTCGGTTACAATGAGTCATATTTTTAGAAATTTTAAAAATTCAATGTGAAATCTGTATAATATACAACATAATCGAATCACGTCACCCAAAGCTTGAGGTAGAGGTGGATAATATTTTTTGTTCGCTACTACGTAACGACTTAAATGACACATTACATATCGGTCTGATGCCGTCGCAGGATCACGTTACCACCCACTTATTAATTGAATTGGTCATTGGAAAAACTACAAAAAGTCAAGATTTTTTCAAAATTGCTTTTTTTGTCGTATTTGGGTCATTGCGGGTAGTCTCACATTCTGTGTAAAAACTATGTTCCTTACATTAAGGCAAACTATCAAACATGCAAACTTATGCAGTTTTTGCATTGAATTTTATACCAAAGTATGTTTAAAACGTATTTATGCATTCCGGAAAATCGAAAGTTGCAAAAAACCATAACAAAATAAAAAATTTAAATTAGGGATAATTATCATTTTCCCTTTTAATAAAAATTTCTAATAAAACATCAGAATTTTAATCAATTTATTGTGCATTTGAAACCTATTCCTGCAAAAACAACATAAGCCAAGAAACATTTTTTGTCAATTTTTCTATGTTAAACATCTCTAAGATATTAATTATTAAGGAACTAACAAATTAAAGGTCTAAAAGAACAAATTAGTTAAAAATTCTATTAAAAATATTAATGTTTTGATGTAACAAGTTTTTATTCATTCTTGTAAAATTTAAATTCTGCGACTTATGTAGTTTTTGCAATCGCCGCTTTAATAATTGCTCTCTTGTTATTTTGCAACCCGCAAAATATTGGGCTAGGGAAATATAGGCTTGCAATGATAGCAAATTATAACCTCGGTTTAACGTTAGATAGAGTCATAACTCGAAGTTTACTAGGCTGCGTGTTCTATTACAGTAGACGTCGCTTATTATGATCACTGATAATGACATCAATCGGATATTGAGATCACTTTTGCGAAGAACGGGCCCGGTCGTATGACTACAAATGCATAGAAAAATGATTGTGTATAGTGATCAAAATTTGGTTTATGCGATCAATTTTTTGTTACGTTCCGATAAATTTGAACTTTTTATAAACAATTTAACCCGCGAAAATTATAGACAAACAATACCAGATGACTTTTTTAATTCCATTAAAGGAAATTCACTTTTATTTTTCAATTTTTATGTTTACATTTTCCAATAAATAAAAATTTGTGTCTTTTGATTTTTGTTTATTCAGATCATCGGTTATTGCGATCAAAAACCCCGAGTCCCCATGTGATCACATTAAACGGCGTCTAGTGTATAATATATAAAAATAAATGTAGGTATTTCTTTCTTTAGAATTTGCAAGTTAATCTTATTTTAAAGGTTTTGTTTAAATTTTCAAGTTTATTATACATAAATTATTTAATAGTATAAAATATAATTTCAAAGTCATACAATTTACAAAATTTAAGGGAAGAAATTTATTTTGCACTTATCAAAGTTGGAAAATTGCAAAGTAAAAGTTCGGTAAAAGTTGTACATTTGTGGAATAGAATCGAAATACAGACGTAGAAAATACTAAACTTTCGTCTTCCTTTGATGTGTGTAAAAACCGACAATGGTTGAGAACGACCCGAATGCCAAACATTCGACTTAGGGTACGTTTATGTTGGAGCTGCGATAAACGATAAGAGCGACGATACTAGCGAAGCTAAGAAAATAAATGTCATTATTTTATATGCAGTTGTTTATATTGTAGCGTTGCGTTGATATAAACACCTGCATATAAAATAATGACATTTATTTTCTTAGCTTCGCTAGTATCGTCGCTCTTATCGTTTATCGCAGCTCCAACATAAACGTACCCTAACACAGCTACTAGGCGGTTCGCCAAATAATATAGGAAAATTACTAACTTATGAAACACGAGAAGAATTAAAACAGATTGAAGGTTCAACATTATGCAAAATTGTCAAGATAACCAACTTGGTAATAAACTGCATTATCATGAAATGTGTATTATGGAAATGACAAAAACAGAAATGGTAATAATTGGAATACCGTAAGTTTCCCTTCTTTCTTTTGATGAGTGTAAAAATACTGCCACCATTGAAAGACGTAAATATTGATATTCACTTCGGCTAGGCTTTCATATGACATGTGCCAAAATTGTCTTGTAAGAGAAAATTTGTTGTATTGGAATACTTTGCCAAATTTTTCAATTATACTTTATTAAATTTATAATAGTTTCAATTCCAAGTGATCCAAGTAAAGTGTACATTAAAGGTAATCAACGCCTTTAACTCCAAAATAACTAAAACAAGAGACTGATTTGTCTTTCTATTTATTGTGGTATGGATTATTTGAGGTTTCAAACACCGGATTACTTACATAAATGATTTTCTATTGATCCGGGAATATTTTATTAACCATTACCAATAAGTTTATTATGGGTGATTTGCTTTTAGCACTGGTTTTTGCAGAAATGTTGGGCATTAAAAACAATTTTGAGCGCTGATAGCTGATATGGCTAAGCAAGCATACAGATGGTCAGTAATTTATAATAAAATATCAATATGCAGTAAGAAAAGCTGCGAATAAAAATAGATATTACTATTTCTATATTATACCAACTTACAACCTGTTATTCTTTATTAAGAAATAAATACTAGAGTTAACGTCAAAATTGAATTATTCATAGTTTACTGTTTTACGCTGTTTTATTAATAAAAGTAGTCAAAGGAATATACAAGTGACAACAATTGAACTGCATCAATGGACGAAATGCTATACCATTGGGGAAAACTGAACGTGAACATTTCATCACTAATCAGTTCAATATTTTTCTTCGCCCAATGAAGAATTTAGTGTTTCAGGGGAGGAAATCAATATTTCGCCAAAAATAACTTAAAAATTTTGAATATGTAAGTTATTTTTCATTTATTAGATTAAGAAAGAGTACCTGTCACCTTACGAAGTAATTAGTTAATTTTTTAAGTAAAACACGAATTGCGATAAGCACTTAGAAATTGATAGCGACGAAGATTTCAGCATTGAAGATTTTGATACATACTTAAATATATCGAACTTTTTAAAGGGTTTGTGAATTTTTAAATTCACATTGGAATACATTTTATTTAGAAGGTAGAGAATATAGTCTGAAATATAAGTCTTAAAAAAATCATATCGTATAACACACATAACTACGTACTATATGGTACTATGTACATAATGTCTGTACAAGTGGGTAACAAATACATATATTCAGACACCAGAGTAAATTGCAATAATATTTTTGTGAAGAAATTTGCTACGAATCAAGATTACTGACATTAAATAAAAAAATGCACTATATAAAATAATATAAATATCCGGACACTCCGCAAATTTGTCAGTTACGCTTATCGCACTTGGGAGTCTGAAATTGCAGTCATAAGTAAAATCACATAAAATTAATTGAATTTGCATCACATTCTAGTCGGAGAGCCAGTGAACATTTTGTTCACGTCATTTCAGCAAAAAAATTTGATAATTTAGTACGTTATAATGTAGTATGTACATAAGTGGTGACCATAGAATTGACGGTTTGGCAGCTGGCAGTTTGAACGCGGCTTGATAATCTCCCCAAAGTTGCCAAATAATAAACGATTTTTTTTAGTGTTAATAGACTTCATAATATGTTATTTAAAATAACTGCCAGACATTTTAGTGCGTCCTAAAGCCATTCCGCCAAATTTCAGAAGACGATTTATCCCATAAAATTAAGCAAAAAACAAAGGTAACGTTTTTTCTAAAATGTTTCCTAAAAAGATACGGGCGCTTATGCCTCGATTACACAGAGCGACTTTAGACGCTAGACGCTGGCGTCTAATAGCCCCTACACACGATCCGATCTGGTTGGTACTAAAATCCAATCTCGTCGGTCGGGTCTCAAGTTGGACCGTGTGGAGGCTTGTCGTCCTACAAATTTCGCAACATTTCCTTGTAGGAAATGTAGTCACCGATGTAGCCATCCGACCGCGTTGGAATTTGGCGAGATCGGACCGTGTGGAGCGTTGTCGGATCGCAGATAAGGCGAGCTAATCTTGATAAAAACTGTTTTTTATGCCATTCCTTGTCGGATCATGTAGGAAGGTCCATACCCACCAACCCAGCCGACTTGTTATCTACCTACTTTATAAAAGCATATTATTTTTTTATTAAATACCTTCAAAATATCACACGAAATATTAAAATTATAATGCATAATTATAATTATAATGAAAAGTGGAGGTAATAATCTGACCAAAATCTATGTTTTAAATAATCATTTAAAAAAATTTAGGATTTCAAAATGTAATTATAGGTGATAATTTTTGTAGTTCTCACGAAAAGATATGAAACGTCTAAAAGGGTTTCTCGAATAATATTTAAATATTTTCACTTTCATATAAAATATTTTCATATAAAATATTTTTATAATAACTCGATAACAAATTGAAAATTATTTCATGTCAAAATATAGCATTTTTATAGTTTTCTATAGAAAGCACTTGTTATATATTTGATTGATGAACATAATACAAAATTTAAAAAATGCGTAACTGTTTGTTATTATCTCTATACGCTGAATTTTTTTCGATCGCGTAACCATTTTTTGACCATAGCGCAATTCCTGCTATACTAAATTTCGATAAATTCGGAGCCATGTTAATCGGTTCAAAGCTTTAAAGAGAATGAATGCCGTGGTGTTTGGGAGAAAACTGATAAGTTTAAACATATGGTACAAATATGACAGTTATTAATTTCAAAAAATTACTGGATTAATAAACATTATTATTATTATTACATTCTATTAATTACTGGATTATTAAACATTATTATTACATTCTAAGTACATAATTAATAAATGAATAAATAAAAATAAATTGATCTTTTATTGATATTTTACTTTTTTTTGAACGATATTGAACTTTACTATATTGAACAGATATAGGTACTGAAAAACATTACTTTTGCACGTATCAGTTTTCTCCCAAACACTACGAATTATTTAATCATTATATTTAATACAAGAATAAATTTTAAGTTCGAAATAATATCAGGCGCAGCTGGTGTCGGGCCGACGAGATTGGATCGTGTAGAGGCAAACTCCAACGCGGTCGGATCGTGTGGAGGCAATCTCCAATCTGGTCGGGTCTCAAGTTGGACCTAGAAATCGGATCGTGTGTAGGGGCTATAAAGTCGCCAGCGACTAAATTCTCTTTGTTCAACACGCGGCGTGTAAGCGTCTAGGTCTATTACACAGAGCGAATTTAGACGCTGCGTCTAAATTCGCCAGCGTCTAGCGTCTAAAGTCGCTCTGTGTAATCGAGGCATTAAAGGTGGGAACTAACACCAAGTTTTGAAATAATTTGCTCAAGAACGATTGAAGATAGAAAGTTCAAACTTGATGTAAGGAAGTTTTCAGCCAAAAGTATAATAAAGATATTAATAAATTTTTTCGGTAATTTTTAATTATTCATTGTTTGCGGGAGGGGCACTTAAAGTCAAAATTTGATCGGTGCCCCCATTTTGTGACCTGTGTGATATTTTCATTTCACAAAAAAAATCGTGTCTCTAAGTGGTACGGTTCGGCTGGTAGAAATTATTTATCGAAACTCTAAAAGCCAAATTTGAATTATTTTGGAGGGCTGTATAAAGTAAACGGACCACTTCAGAGGCAAACAAACAAATACGGGTCTGTTTATTTGGAATAACTTACAAAGAGAAGCCGAATGTAGGATATCGGCAATCAAGGTCCCAATTTTTTTGGTGATTCTAAAAACCAAAGAAAATTATGCCAGTGTTTGGATTTGTTCCAATGTTGCTTGGTTTTTGAATTATGAATTAAAAATAGGGTATTTCCATCTCAAATCAACTGAAGAATTTACTTAACCCCACCAAATTTTACGAAACTTCGTACAAACCATCTTATTAGTAAAAATCGAGGGGTTAATCACAGAGGCAGTCTGGTGTACAAGTCTCGTGGCATTCTTTGGAAGTCCGTGGCATTCTTTGGAAATCTCGTGGCATTCTTTGGAAGTCTCGTGGCATTCTTTGGCAGTCTCGCGGCATTCTTTGGCAATCTCATGGTATTCTTAGGAAGTCCGCGGTATTCTTTGGAAGTCTCGTGGCATTCTTTAATATTTCGAGAAAGTTTTTGAATATTTTATGGTATTAGAAGCTCTAATGTAAGTTAATTATATTGGAGAGGAATATAACGCCTGAAATCAGGCTTGAAAGAAAAATAATTCGAGATTATTATTACAGTTTTGAGTGTAATGAAAGTGATTAATGAGTATCATAATATAGTACGTGATACTTGCGGAGAGTAATCCTATATCTGCGAATAATAATAATTATTACTGATTATTATTTACGCGAAAAAATGTATCTACCATTCTTTTTAATATCTTGCAATATTACTTCAATTGTAAAATTTATTTCAAATTGATGCGAGACGAATTTGCATAATTATTTTAGTAAACAAAAATTGAAATATAAAAAAAGATCCTGTATGCAGATAGATTATTGCTTACTTCGGCATGCTTATGCTTACTCATTACTCATCAAATAAAAGTAACTTATCGTGTTACCGCGTTATCAAATTAAAAGAAAGTGTTACTTATTTAGTCACATGTGGGATCGCAGTTGCATTTTAATTGAAACAAACCTCGAAATAAATATTCCAAAATATTTACATCAACTTAAATTTTATGGTTTCGATAATAACTTATCTTGATCCGAAATCACTGATCTAGGCCAGCGGTTCTTAAACTAGGGGTCGCGACCCCAAGTGGGGTCGTTAGATTTTTTCGTAGGGTCGCGAGAAATTCCCAATTTAAAACCACTACGCTAAAATATTCTATCTATATATAAGTCTTAAATTAACAAACTTTTGCAAGGTTAAAATATTTTTTAAATTTTCTAATATTTTCACTAGTCTTTCGGTGACATTCCACAATCCACTATTTAAAAATCAAATACCTGAAAATTTTTGGTTGTCAATTAAAACAGACTATCCATGTTTGTTTGAAATGGCAGTTCAAATTACTTTGCCATTTTCCACCACATATTTGTGCGAAAATGCATTTTCATCCTTATTATATATTAAATCAAAATATCGCTCGCAATTGCTCAATATTGAAAATGTATTGAGACCAGCGCTTTCAGAAATCGAGCCATGATTCACGTTGCTTTGTTCTAAAAAGCAAGCGCACCGATCACATTAAAAAATATTTTAATGTTTTATTTATTTTAATACATATAACAAGAAAATGTTATTAATCTTTATTTTTTATTAATTTTCATATTGAATGTTGTTTATTTTCAAAATGTTGTTTATTTTCAAAATGTTGTTTATTTTCTTTTAATTTTTTATTTATTTTCATATTTAGCATATAACTCGAAAATGTTATTAATTTTTATTTTTTTATTACCTGACAATAAAAAGTATTTGTTGTTTAAACTTTTTTTTTTAATAACGATTATTTCAAATAAAAAAAATATAGGTTGTGGGTCGCCAAATACGGCATTTAAAATTTGGGGTCGCAATACAAAATAGTTTAAGAACCGCTGATCTAGGCCATATTGAAAATTTTGCAAAAACAGATCTTCAAGTAATCATAACTAAGAATGATTTAGACAATTATTATGGCATATTTTCAAAAATCCCGACTCGTTTTTTAATAAATTAAAAACCCATATTTTTAATTGTTTATAAATGAATAATTATGTAGGACATAATTTTTGTAGAAATAATTTTCAATCAAATTATTATTGGTTAACGCAAACATTTTGGATCAGATTACACCAAAAACCAACATTTATTGAAATGCAATTTTAGCAGAAATTTGCAGCGAGTTGCTACTAGACTATAAAAATGTGTGGAAGTTTTGAAAAAAATGTGGTAGTCTTTAAAAATTTGTGGAAGTCTTGAAAAATTTGTGGAAGTCTTTAAAAATTTGTGGCATTCTTTGGCAGTCTCGCGGCATTCTTTGGCAGTCTCATGGCATTCTTAGGAAGTCCGCGGTATTCTTTGGAAGTCTTTACATTTGGCAGTCTGGTGTACATGAATTTCGCTTGTGATTCACCCCTCGGTAAAAATTTAAAAAAATCTGATGTGACAACACATTACTTTCCAATTCACTAGATTCTACGTTATTTTATATTAAATATTAATAAAAAAAAATGACTCCAAATTTTTTTTAACTTATAACATTCACAAATAGTAATTTGACATATTATTTTATATCAAAGTTACCAAATTTAATTTGTAATTTGTTGGATGTTGTATGTACATATGTACATGGTAACTCACATTTTTAAAAGCACTTATTTTATATTAATTTCATTTTAAAATTAAAACATGTTAACATCGAAAAATATTTTTAAAATGTGATTTAGCAGAAAACATTAGAAATTTCCAAGGCGCCATCCATATGCAATCAAATTTACAATATAAATCACTTTGACAGATCAAAATTATCCAAAACAACCAATATCATTATACGCTCAATAAAGTGATTGGCTAACTAATTGATGGGAAATTTAAAAAAAGAATTTATTCCAACGAAAATATTAATTTTTCTGTATTTTTATATGAAAATAGACTTTCAACAATCACATAATTATTATGTAAGTAAGATAAATATTGAAATAAACCAAGGTGCAATCACTAGTATACATGTTTTTCTAAGGTGGAAAGCTTCAAAATTTTTTGATAACGGTTACATAACTTAGAAATATAAATATATAATGGCTACAAAAAACATCAAATTTTAATTACATTACATTAAGTTTACTATATTAATATCTATTTAAAATTGAAATTTAAACTCGTTAAACCTTAGTCTGAACATTTATTAATTGAAATAGTATTTAAAAATTATATTAAAAAGTAATATAGTTTTGATTTTATCATGTTAATGTTACGGCACTAAAACAACCTATATTTCGGGGTATACATGCACTCTTAAGATAAAAATATTAAATGTTGTGTATCATAAGACGCGGAAAAATAATCTCTTTCGATTGATATAAGTTTCATTCTCATATGTTCCACCGGGAAGCGGCACCGCTCTTTTGCAATTTTAATTCTTTTAAAAAAATGGTCTAAAAATGAACGGTTTTCAACCAAAATCTAATCAGCTCTCTAGACAGCTGCTTTAAACTAGTGTATAAAATTTCAACACTATCGGGGCACGCGTTTGTCTGTAAACGTTAGAACATCACACATCATACACCACACACACATCCGGACATCATTCCAAAAATGGTCTTAAACAATTCGTATGGACTCATAGACCATGGGAAAAATGCTAACTCAATTTTTTTTAACTCGATAACAATACTTTCCTTTACTACGTAAATGGGAAAGTAAAATAAATACAAATTTATGGATTTGTCCAAAAGGTATTTGGGTATTTGTTTTCTTGTTTTTGTCCTTCAAAAATCAACCACAGTGGTCTAAATTTAAAAATAAAAGTGTTCTGTAAAGGTAAATGAACATTATAATCAAAAAATATTCAACTATGTTTTACTTTTAAACCCCTAACGGGATTAATTTTCTAATATTAACCCTATTTCAACCCCTAATTTTTAAAAGGGTCTTTTTATGTTCATTTTTTTAGTGTTTTGTACAATTGTGCTGAGCATGCCTACCAAATTTGATCATGGGATGAGCTTTTGGACAAATCCTGAAATTTGTGTTTTATATTTCTTACTAAGATGGTGTGTACCAGGTCGGTACCAGGTTTCGTCGAATTTGGTGTGGTCGAGTAAATTCTTCAGTTGATTTAAGATCGAGTGTAAGATGAAATTACCCTATTTTCAAAAATTCATAACTCAAAAATCAAGTAACATTGGAAAAAATCCAAACACCGGCATAATTTTTTTTGGCCTTTAGAATCACCAACCAAATTGGGCTCTTGATTGCCGATATCCTATATTGGGCTTCCCTTTGTTAGAAGTATACCAAATTTCAGCAAAATTGAAGAAGTACATTAATATAATTGCAAAAAAATCTGAATGGCAAATTCAGAAAATTCTTAAAAAAAATAAATATAATGAACCGGGTTGCTAGGAAAACCGATTTCTCTTAATGAGGTTAATATTCGGGTTAATAGAAAGATATTCATAAATATTACAAAATAATTGAAATATCAAAATGAACCATGGTGAAATGATACAATTTTTATTGATGAAAGCAAATATAATATTTTATTTCTGATGGACTAAGTGCTTGTTCACAATGAACGTAAGACATAACAAATACATAAGTAAAATTTACATAAAGTATAATTTTAATTCATAAAGTTGAAACCATTTCAACTTGATGTAATTTTACGTACGACCATAATCTTAACATAATTATTAGGCACATTAAATTGGAATGGTTTTAGTTTTCTGTATTAAAAATTATGCTTTATGTAAATTTTACATCTTGCATATTTCTTATATCGCACGTTCATTGTGAACAAGCAGTAACTAAGGATCGACGTAAGTCAAATACAAAACTAAAAACTTGAGGAAGCACAGTTCAACAGAATGGAGAAAGTGGACAAGTTTGGAGCTGTACTTAGACTGCAGAAGTAAGAAAATTAGCATATATTGATGGATCATGAACAAATATTTCAACATTTTAAAAAATAATTTTTTACCTAGAGTTGCTTAAATAAAAATTGAGGATTTTAAGTTTTATTACAACAGTGATCCAAAACGTTAACTTCGTTTAATGTAAGAATTTTTCTTTACAATTGTCTAAAAGTATTACGAGTATATCCACACCTTCCCAATTCCCATTCTAAAACCCCGTAAAAATCTAGGAGTGAAATGTATTGAAATTTGAGAACTCCAATAAACACTAAACAACAATTATTAAAACAAGAACTGCAACATGAATAGTGCCCAATAAGTATAGACTATTTAAAAACATAACTTTTTCACGTGCCGAAACGTTTAGTACATGTTGCAAACCAAAAGGACTATGCTAGTAAAATATTTAAAAAAATTTAAACCGTTTTGAATTCAAAAAACGTGAGATATTTTTTATAGTGTCTTGATATTATTTATGTTATTATTCTATTTAATCTCAATAATCTTACTTGTGCGCAAATTTCTACAAAAAATTTTTGTACTTGTTCTGATTTTGGTCAACAACTATAAAAAATATTGTTTTTTCTCAAATAATAAATGTACATATTAAAGTTTCATCTGGTGTTGGGATATTTTTGTTGCTGACTGACGTATACGTCGTATACGTGCTACAACAGGAATTGACAAGTTGGTGCAGCATTATGTTATGACCGATATTTTGTTGCCAGTTCCCTCTTGGTGACAAAATGTGGTCTTGTACAAATCCAGAATCAACAAACATAATATACATTTACGAGTACATGATTTTAGCGAGTTATAAAATACAAACATATTTAGAAGGTTTTTGATGTGGTATAAAAATCGAACATTACAGGAATAACGACGAGTCTTCTTAAATTACAAGCTTGCAAACATAATATTTAAATTTAAACTAGTACTATTATAATGCATTTTAATAATTTATTTATTACTGTTTTGGATAAATTTTTGGTTTACAATTGAAACATTTGGTACTAATTATTCGTAGTTAGTATTATAAAATTCGTAAGTTTATTTTCGATTTATTTCAATAGATATTTTGAAGTCGCCGAATGATCGGATAATTTGAACGTATATTACACCTTGAATAGCAGCAAGAGATAAAACTCTGTTGTTATTATTGAAATAACATATCTGTTTATTTTATCATAAAACTTCGGTCATTGTAGATACAAAAACATATAAGGTGTTTTTTAATCTTCTAACACTTAAAAAAAAGCTGTATAAGTAGCCAAGCAAGCTATTGCATAATTCCATATGTAAATTGTGTTGGCGGTAATGATCGCCATTACTTGTCTCGTCATCTGGTACGAAAATTCGAAATAATCGCCGATAAGCAGCTCGTACATATTTGCGATCGTGTGGATGCGCCTTTAGAGCAATTTTGATACTGGCGAAGAAATAAAATCAAGAAAATGTTCTTATTTACACCTTCAAAATAAATTGTAAAATATACCTATTGATAAAAATAAATATGCATTAGGTGTAGCATACAAAATGTTGTAATAATTATTGTTATCTATAAGTAATAAATGAATATAATTTGGAAAAAGCAGATAATCTTCAACAACCATAATATAATTTTATAATACATAAACAATATGTTTATTGTAACAATTGTAACATAAATATTTTGAGAAAAACCGGTACTCATTTGTAAAACCCATTTTTGTTTTACATGTTAGTGTATACGTGATAAGTGTACAGTGAGTGCTTGAAGATATTTAAAAGGTTAAAAAACTAAGACTAGCGCCATTTAGTAAAGTGCATTCTGTGTCCGATGTACTCGGTGCATGGCAGCTGCTTATTGAATGAAAACCTGCACTTATAACCGGTCAACAATCTCGTAAGGTCACAAATATGTTATTGTCTAAACTTGATTACACTAAAACTTACCATTTCATATAATTAATCCAAAGTATGTGTAATAAAAATAACTAACACAAACACACACCATGCGTTTTTTGATAGCACGCACACATCTGACACTAACCGACTGTCTAAACAACCCGATGTCGCTCACGAAACTGGAATTGGTTTGGAATTCAAACATGTCGTTCTGTAAAAGGAAGCTTAACCACGAAAACGTACGATATAAACCGAACAAAGTAAGACTAAAGTCAAATTTCAGTAAGCGCGCCAGTTATTCCAGTCACATTTATTCATTGAATTTAGGGAAGTTTCCGAATTTTTAATTTTTGCTATAAATAAATATTATGCAAATTAAGCAACCCGATAACTTATTTTCAAAATTAAAGCCACGCAGGATAATTTTTCGGTGGTAAGTACTTTCAAAAATTACAAAACGCGAAATATAATAAACATAACCGTAAATGTATAAAGTGAAATATTTAACCGAGACCTTCCTACTTTCTTATAAAATTCAAATATAACTAAATCAATAAATTGCATAGTTATTATAACCCTTGCACGCTAAAAGGAAATTCTGTATCATACCTACTATTTATAAAAAAAACTAATTCCTTATTCCAAATAAAGGATGTTAACTACTATGTTAATCCGAAAATCAACTGTCGAGAAACTTCTGAAATAAATTTATATGTTTTTCTTTTGCTTAAAGCAGAAACTTGCTAAACATCATTATGAATGTTTACGTCCTCAGCACGTGCGATTGTCGCATACACGTGACCAAAACATTTCTTGGGACATGTAGAGCATTGCTCTTTATTATTGCACTAGTCATAGCTGTGCTTATAGGCATCACCACCACCATGAATGCAATACATGCACAAAGTCAAAATTTTAGTTTTACAAATTACAAGATAGACAACCAACATTACTAAACACAGGATTTTTCATAACAAACATTTCAGTCAAAATTACCAAAATAATTTATAGAATAAATTTTTACTAGGTGATTCTTTATTTTTACTTTATATGCGAAATTCAAAAAAGTGCAGTCCTACATTAATTTTCTGAATAGATTTATTAGAAGTGCATCTTTCCATTATGAATTCACTTTAAAATGTAAATAAACTAATAAGTCCGGGTCGACCGCAAGCCGGCACTAACAGGAGGAGAACAAGAAGTATAAAAAAGCATAGGTAAAATAAAAAAAATAGTGAAAAGGATAAGCAATATAGACAGTTTAACACGTTTACTGTTTAATTAGTCCAGTCATACGTATATGTAAGTCACAAATAAGGGTCAACCTCGGAATGAAAGATAATAAGCTGAAAACTCGTAGAGACCTTTATTTTGGCACTCTAAAAGTTGTCTCAAAGGTCACCTAAAATCTCGTGTCCGCGTCTTAAGATAATCAAGGTCAAAGGTCAAAGAAATCTTTTTTTTTTGCAAATATCTCGTTTCCTATGGCTTTAATGCTATTTACATTTATTATAAATATTGTAGAGAATAAAATTTTCTATAACTTTTGTTTAAAACATTCTTTTCTACATCAAACCGTTTTTGAGATAGAGGGTCATTTGATCAATGAAAAATATTACTAAATGTAATGTAATAATTAATAAAAAAGGCCAATTGTTTATAACTATTGTTGTGTCCACTATATGCTAGCTCCCTCATAAATGTGTACGTGATACGCAATCAAGATAAGAGGGAGGATATGTCAACATTGTTTAATTAAAATTTGTTCAGTATGAATGTGTTTATTAAAAATTAAAAAATGTTACTAGATTTAAGTTTTGTTTGTGATGAAATAAAAAAGAATAGAGGTAGTATAGTGCGGCCTCTTAGAAGAAAAACATAAGAAAAGAAAAGCAAGTGGTAACCATGCCAAGTGATAATAAAGAGCATGAAGACAGTTGAGAATTAAACGACAGATAGACGAGTCGTGTTTATGAAAGTTGCAAAATAGAGGACCTACAGACCGGTCGTGTTTAGAAGTTAATAAATAATCGACATGCAGATCAGTTGGGTTTGAAGAAATTAATAAATAAATGATATGCAGACCAATTGTGTTTGAAGAAGTGGATGAATAGACAACACGCAAACCAATAGTAGTTTTGCAGTTCAGAATATAAAGAGAATTAAGTGTTTTGCAGGTCAAAATTATACAATTGTGTTGGAATCACATAAATAGAAGGAGAGTTAATTGGATAGCAGTGCCAAGAAATAAAGGGTGTTGCAGTATTGGACAAATTTGAATAAATAGAATTGGTGGATTTGGTCCTGCATTGGATAACGGAACGCGAGAAGCAAGTACGTGGAGGAATATAGGGGAAGGAAGAAGGTGTATAAAGTTCGGCAGTGCGTGAGAATACGTGCGACGAAATTAAGTTCGTTTTACGGAAAGAAACAGATCAAGGTAAAGCTTTACAATATTATACAAAAATTGCAGTAGGGATTCTAAGTTGTTAATTATCTGTTGAGTTTATTTAGTAATTTAATTGTATTGTTGTTTGTGGTTAAATGTTATGTTGTTAATAAATTGTGTACGATGTATCCTGTCTCTTATTTTGATTGTGTAACACGTCTGAAGAACATTTTACTAGCGATCCTGAGCGCTGAGTGGATACAAAACGTGGCGACCAACGAGTGGGCATCAGGTGATTACACAATCAAAAAGAGCAGATATAGAGTAGGACACAACAAGTAGAACAGTTGACATAATAATGAATACTAGGAGTAGAAGGAGTAAAAGTGTAGAGGAGAGAGAGAGAAAAGATGAAAGCTTGGCTGGACAGGGAGATAAAGAGCAGAGGAGAACAGAAAGGGGTGAGCGTGTGGAGAAAGAAAAGGTGGTAGAAGTAGAAGGGGTACAAAAGGACTCGAATGAAAGGTTGTGTGAAATGATGATGGCACAATTCAGAAATATGGATGATAAGTCAAGTAAAGGTTTTGCTTCTATTAATGAAGGGTTGAATGGAGTGAGACAAGAGGTAAAATGTAGTCGTCTAGTAATGAAGGAAATTAATGTAAGATTGAATGAGGGAGAAAGAGAGAATGATAATCCAAGGAAGGATTTAACAGGAATGGAAGAGGGGATGATAGAAGGGTTAGAATGTGAAATTTTGGTGAACGACACAACTGCAAAGTTGGTGAACGCAGTCACAGTAAAGTTGGAAGAAGAAGTAGCAATAGAAAATCCGACACCATGCACAGATGAAGATAGATCCTACGCAACATTAAGTAGGAAAAACTTTAGAAAGCGATACTTAAAAATTAGAAACTTACGTGCTAAGTCAAAATTAGAATCAGGGGGTATGCGAATGAATGATAGAATAAATGTGCTAAAACAGAAAAATTTTAATTCAAAGATCGGTTCACAAAATAAAAATACGTGTGAATACTTAGAGCCAAATCAATGCATAGCTATACAATTACAAACGGAGAACATTCGGGGTGAATTTGCTAATGAAAATCTAAAGAACGATGACATAAAAAATAATTATGACAGTTCACGACGCAATGACAGTGACAAAAATAAAATTTTGAAATATTGTAAAACTGACGTTAAAATTAATAAAATTTCACAACGATTGAATAACGATACAAATACTTACATAAGAAGCATGGAAGAATATAAGCGTGTGAAATGGAGAATGTCACGGATAAATTTACTGTATCCATTCGTAAATAGGATAAATCGGATGAGACAGTAAGGTGGGGTTAAAATGAAAGTCACATTTAGATCCAAGTTAGAAATTTGATAAGAATCATTTTTAGGCCCAAGTTGGAAATTTGATAACAATCAATTTTAGGAAGAAATTTGAAAATGATAATGTGGTTACGAATAAAAGTTTAGGCAAGATTCGAAAATATAATTTTGATAAATGAGAGGTGAAGGGGAATACTGAGCAATTTAAACATTAATAAATTCGGGACATGAGAGCATGAAAGATGTTATGAAGCAGGAGTGAAAGGTTCGGGGAGATTAAACTGTGTACGAAAATATAGAATACCAGGCATCTTTGCTAACAAGACGTCAAAAAATAAGTTTACCTAAAATCAAAGGGGATCTGCGAAGAACAACCTAAAGGTTGAGTATGAATGTTAGGACAAGATAGTAGAATGGGGAAAAACTGTAGCAAGCTGTGCGCTGTGCAGCAAGTGGGGTTAAATAGAGTCGACCAGAATCTTCAAGAGTCTACAAGAATCTACAAGGGGAATTCTAAGACAAGCTGTGCGCTGTCTAGACAGTATGAATGTAGGAATCTACAAGGGGAAGTCGAGGACAAGCTGTGCGCTGTCTCGACATTATTAATGTAGTAATCTACAAGGGGAAGGGAATTTATAAAATTGTCCAAGCAAATTGAGAATGAATGCAGTTGGAAGCATGAGGGTAGAATAGGAAGATGATATAGGTAAACATGAATGAAGAGTTAGAGGAACAGTTGAAAGTGTTAGAAAGAAAGATGAAGGGTAGATGAGTAACGGTTTACATATGAGTTGAGGAACCAGTATGGGGCATAAAAGATGCAAAGATTAAAATAAAAATTTGAAAATTACCACAAGGTTTCAAATAGTCATTGTAACTTTTCAGTGGGGTAATGTTGTGTCCACTATATGCTAGCTCCCTCATAAATGTGTACGTGATACGCAATCAAGATAAGAGGGAGGATATGTCAACATTGTTTAATTAAAATTTGTTCAGTATGAATGTGTTTATTAAAAATTAAAAAATGTTACTAGATTTAAGTTTTGTTTGTGATGAAATAAAAAAGAATAGAGGTAGTATAGTGCGGCCTCTTAGAAGAAAAACATAAGAAAAGAAAAGCAAGTGGTAACCATGCCAAGTGATAATAAAGAGCATGAAGACAGTTGAGAATTAAACGACAGATAGACGAGTCGTGTTTATGAAAGTTGCAAAATAGAGGACCTACAGACCGGTCGTGTTTAGAAGTTAATAAATAATCGACATGCAGATCAGTTGGGTTTGAAGAAATTAATAAATAAATGATATGCAGACCAATTGTGTTTGAAGAAGTGGATGAATAGACAACACGCAAACCAATAGTAGTTTTGCAGTTCAGAATATAAAGAGAATTAAGTGTTTTGCAGGTCAAAATTATACAATTGTGTTGGAATCACATAAATAGAAGGAGAGTTAATTGGATAGCAGTGCCAAGAAATAAAGGGTGTTGCAGTATTGGACAAATTTGAATAAATAGAATTGGTGGATTTGGTCCTGCATTGGATAACGGAACGCGAGAAGCAAGTACGTGGAGGAATATAGGGGAAGGAAGAAGGTGTATAAAGTTCGGCAGTGCGTGAGAATACGTGCGACGAAATTAAGTTCGTTTTACGGAAAGAAACAGATCAAGGTAAAGCTTTACAATATTATACAAAAATTGCAGTAGGGATTCTAAGTTGTTAATTATCTGTTGAGTTTATTTAGTAATTTAATTGTATTGTTGTTTGTGGTTAAATGTTATGTTGTTAATAAATTGTGTACGATGTATCCTGTCTCTTATTTTGATTGTGTAACACGTCTGAAGAACATTTTACTAGCGATCCTGAGCGCTGAGTGGATACAAAACTATATATTTTGCTATTATGTTCTGTCCTAGACCATAGAACTTACCTTCCGGACTAGACTCAAGAGCTATGAGACCCAAATCTTACTATATCCCAGGTTATTGTCGGAGGTTCGGAGAACTGAGGGACCCAGCATCAAATTGCTCAAAGGATGAATAAATCTCAAAATCATTAACTCTAACTTTCTATAAATGAGAACAATCAATCAATCTAAACTCTTGCATTTATTAAACTTCAAACGACAACAAGAAATTTCTTTATAATGTAATTATAAATATTTGGATGTGGACATCCATAAATACACAAAAAACATGTAAAAACCTGTAACAATATAATAAATAAACCCCCAATATTTAATGTAATTCGATTAATTAAACGTCTATTTTTATTTAAAATGCTATGTTCGACACACGCGAAAATTTATTAAAATGTTTCACAAATTTTAAACTCACCAGCTTTGATTTAACCAAGTTGCAAAAGTTCCTGAATCCTATCCTGTAGTGACGCTACCATAATCCAGAGTGTAATCAAAACCATTGGTCATCAATTTGAACCAGTGAAACTTCTTTATACCACTCGCATAATTAAACTTTTCCAGAAATCAATATTATCGATTCAAACATTTAAAAAGGGTATCGCAGGTGGCCATTCCTCATATCAAGGGACTGAATCAAATTATACCAATACATCAAATTTCTTCGGTACGCTATTTATTAATTGCTAACATTCCACATCATACGGCGTATTCTATTTTTTTATAGGTGCCATCGTATTTCCATCCTCTAACGTCTTGATTTCCGGGATCCATCGAAAAATCCATCTAAAATTTTATCAAGTTTTGTGCACACCATTTTTCTACGACTTAACCGCACGACGTTTCAAATTTTCTCTCCTTTATCGCTATGCGCCGACATTCGACTCAAATTGCCAATTTCTGTCCAATACCATTTTTATTACATTTAAATTTCACAATTTTTAGTCAATCAGAACCCGTCACTTTTATTTTATTTTTCACATTCAATTTACGTTGTTATTATCCCTAATTGACTTCCTAGTTGATTCTAAACAATTCTTTAATTACTCTTACAAGTCTCTTGCTTCTAATACAATTGAACAATAAAATTTTGTGTCCACATTCAAATACCTTCATGGCTCTTAAACCTATAAATATTCGGTAAGCCGAACCTTCCTGTTTAAAATTACCTCAACAAACCTTACTGTACACAAAATTAATTGATTTATCATTATCATCCACCTCAAATATCACTTTATACAGTGTTTACGTGAATAATTACACCTCGAGCATTCTTCATCAACATAGGCCTAATTTCCGGATCATCGCAATATATTTAATCAGACCAGTGGTCGCTTACGCGGCCGAAACAACATGCTTTTCCCAGCAAGGAAGCCGAAACATTGAGAGCGTTCGACAGGAAGATAATGCGCCATTCTAGGACCAAGAAAGAACGAGAACGACGCACAGTGGGGCAAGAGAGCTAAAATGTGCTATTAAATCAAATACCATTTGAATGGATTTCTAAGTTGGATATATATTTTCAGGGTTGTTAGTAGTATTTAAAAAAATCGATAGATACAATTTTATCATATTCCTTAACCGAAAAAACAGCTTATTTGGTTTAGCAACAAATTTTTTTTTAGATCGCCCTGTATGAACTGCTTCCAAAGATAAACAAAATTGCATCTAGTGAAGCGATTATAGTATTATATCTAAATAAAATTTTTCCTTTCGTGTTTTTGAAATTCCCTTTATTAAAAATAATATAAAAATAAAAAGTATTATTAATTTTTTATTAATTAACGCTTACCGAAAATAAAATTAATCTACAAAATCTCCGAATATGATTTATCATCATAATCCTCATCATCTTCACTGTTATCATAATCATTATCCCGATTACGAATGACCATGACCGTTGGAAATTTCAATAATCCTAGTGCTTCTTTTGAATGTGTTGGATTTTTCTCTTTTCTAGTTTTTGTTTGCTAGTGATTACGGGATCGGAACTCAATAAAAAAAAGTTAAAAATATCAGTATTCGTATTTTCCCGACTGCATTTTCTGGAGTAATGAGTAATTATCCTTTAAATTTTTTTGGACCACCCTGTAGGAATTGCTTCCGAAAATGAACAAATTTGTATCTAGCGAAGAGATTTGTAAAATTTGGTACAATGTTTAAACGCGACTATTTTCTTATACTCGCAATACCCATTAGGGAAAAAATCAAAGCTCAATATGCTTTAAAACATAACCAAAAAGCCCAAAAACTAATTAAACTTCAGATTTCAACAATACCGTTCCGTAGCGTACTTTTATAAATTACATGCTCTTTAATATAAGTTTAGAATTACTAAAATGTCACAATATACTTCAATTTCAAAGTTTCAAACTAAATATTTCAATTCTTAAAAATGCTTCCGGTAGCGAAAAATCGCGCTAATCCGGGTCACGGAGGGCCCACCGAAAATTTAGTAGTGTTCTAGTGTGCGTGGGTTAGTGGTGTATTCATACATTATGGACAGGAATCTCTAAATTGCATTTAATTTTTTCATTTAATAGCACGTTTTGGCTCTCTTGCCCCACTGTGCGACGTACCCAGACCTCTTATGAACCATGAGATTAACAGAGAAATCAACGGTGAAGATATTGTGAAGTATATGAAGTCCATGAGGATCAGATGGCTGGGACACGTTATAGTAGGGGGGCATGTGTAGTAAAATAGCAGTTCCGCTAGCAAATTGTGCGGGAAATGTCTAACCGCGATATTTGGCTTTCTCATGTCTTCCTTGGTAAGGATTGCCCGGTTAGACATTCGAAAATCGGTGCAAACTACCCTTAATTTACCCCTGAAGGGTGAAAATTTCAGTTCCCAATAACTCCCTTATTTATTAAGCTAGCGAATCAAACTTTTTTTTGTTGGAAAGATAAAATAATTACCTTTTATTTGGTGTATGATAATATACACTTTAGATAATTGTTTATAGAGATAAATTAATAAATAACAATTTTTTTGTTTTTTTTTCTACGTACAAGGACATAACTTTGTTATTCACGCTATGGATTTCAAAATTACCCAAATAAAAAAGATGCACAATTTCATTACGAAGCTTTAGTGGTGTATAACATATAGTGGTGTTTCAAAAATAAAACCAGGAGAGCAAAAAGATCGGCGCGCGGACGGTGGGCATTTAACTGTTCTATGTAGTTAATTTTTATATAAGAATTGCATTATTATAATACTACTCTTATCATATCGGGATTAAATAATTTAAATAAGTCATTTTAATATGCTACATTTTTCATATTGGTATAAACATGATTAAATTAAACACATTAATTTGTAATTCGAAAATTTTACTTATTAAATATAATGTATAACGTTACTCAGAATCTGATTCATCTCGTACAGTATTTACAGGATTAGTACAGTTTTCTCCTCCCTCACATTCGCACAATTCTGAGAAAGACATGTTCTTGGATGCACACTTACAACGTGCATTGCACTGCTTTTTACAGCGACATCTAGTGAAATCAATCAGGTTCTCCGGAATACACAGATCATCTGACATAATTGGGTTATATTTATCAGTTACAATTTCCCAACCGTAAAGTGTGGGCGATGGCAATCCTGGAAACTGCATATTGCACTTATTCCATATAAGCGACTGTAATTGCGCTCTTTTTATTGTGGGTATTAAAGCTGCTTTTGTGGGCGGTAATTTCTCCTGTGTGTATTGCCGTTTAGAGAATAAAAACCAACGTAAATCTGTAACGGTTTCTATTATCGTTTTTGGGGCATACACTTTGCAGATAAATCTTTCAATTCCAGAAATAGTTATATCGGATAGAGCTTCATACAATCCTAAATATCTTAACGCCGTTAGTTCAATATTATCCGCCACCAGAAACGCTTTCCAAAAAGCAATTTTGCCTTTTTTATTAAATGAGCCAGTTACATCTGCGCCTGAAATGCTATGTAAACCAATGAGACAACTAACTTTCAACGTTCCTAAATTATTACATATTGATTGTAAACAGATTTTTCTCTTGTTTGTTCCAGTGCCAGTGTGAAAAAAAGTATTCAAAAGTTCAGAACTTTTGCTTAATGCCAAAATAAAAACATCTGTATCAGGAGAGAAAATATGAATAGATCCATTATCACGATATTTAGATACATATAATGCATGTAAAATTATTTTTGTATCAGCTTCCTCCTGGTCACTACACAATTCATCGACATTGATATTCGTTGTAGCTAATGCATTTTGTCTCCATGATACTATTATATTTGCATTGTTTGTTTTCCCTACATCAATAAACATTTTGGCCAAAAAATCTGTTAACTGATCTTTCGTTTTTTCATTGGATAGAAGCCTTTTCATAGAAATGTTTTCGATTTTTGTGTGCGGAGAAATTTCTATTTGCATTGCATTTATCGCATTTCGTTTCGCTCTTGTTGCTAGTTTTAGTGAATTATCAATATAACTGTCGAAAATGACGTGCAGTTCTTCATACATTTGGAACTTCTTTAACACCTTCGAAGCAAAGTACTGCCCCAAATCCGCACACGAAACTATAGCTCCTGTTTTTTGAAATGATTGGATTTCTGCCATAATATCAACTATTGCGATTTTTAGCTTAGAGGGTGTTGATACGATTTTGGGATTTTCATATTTTTCCAACAAATGCATGAGTTTACTTTTAGATGAGCATAATAACATCCGGTGACCGACAATTGGGCGCGTTCGATTGGGCGCGATCGATTGGGCGCGATCGATTGGGCGCAACGACAACTTGGCGCAGCGACAACTGGGCTCAAATACAATTGGGCGCAAATACAATTGGACGCAAATACAATTGGGCGCAAATAAATTGGGCGCTAGGGAGATTTATCTATTACGTATTAATTATTATAACTGATTGTAAGAATTTTTTTATAAAAAACTAATAGGTATTTACGTATAAAAATGTTTTAAATTTAGAAATGTTTATTTAGACAATAAAAAAAATTATAATTAAAAATTTAAAGAAAATGTTTTTAAAATGTTTAGTCCTAACAATTACAAATAATAAAAATGCCTATTAATAAAGTACCTAACTAATCATGGATTCATTTCGTAATTATAATTATGGGAAATTCCCCGCAAAAAGTCTATAATATTTCTATGGGGTCATCCATAAATTACGTTACGCTCCTAGGGGGGGGAGGGGGTTCCGACCCTTGTGACGATTTGTGACGATGGGGGGCGGGGGGTTTCAAAAATTGTGACGTCACAAAAATTATTATTGCTTTTATTTCTCTCTCTCTCTAAAAACGTAGAAGCTTTTTGAAATGTCGAGTTAGTAACAGGTTGCCAACTTGACAACTTAAGATAAAAGTATGTTTTACACATGCAATAATTGGTTTCTAACGTCCTGACATTGGTCAGGACCGGTCCTCGTATAATTTGGCCACTCATGTTCTCCTTCTTCTAACAAGTATTTCAAAAATACTATTTTTTGAACTTTCAAATTGATTTTTAAAATTTTTAAAAAACGTAAAAAGATTAAAAGATTAAAAAACTTAATTTTAGTTGGTAATCTGTACGTGTATATTTATGTATAAATATACAGAGCCGTCATAAATCTATTATAATAAATTGTTATAAAAATCAAAATGAAACCGATTGTTAAATTTACTAAGAAGTCAATAAAACTACATTGGGGGGGGGTCAAGAATATGTGACGTAATATTTGGAGGGGGGTCTAGGTTTGTGTGACGAAGTGTGGCGATGGGGGGGAGGGGGTTAAAAATTGCTTAAAATTGCGTGACGTAATTTATGGACGACCCCTATGAGGCGTAATCCTCTACTAGATTTCTGATGCGCGCATCAGCCTCCGACTATTTTCTTTTCTTAATAGGTGGATTGTTGCCGGCAACTAATTTTTCATAAAACAGATCTCGCCCACGTTGAATAACTTTTAAACTAGAAATTAATTTCCAAATGTTTCCATACTTAGCTCCATACTTAGCTTAGATCCATACTTAGCTCTGTCTCTAATCGTCTATGTGCCGCTTCAGTATGATTGTTTGTTCCCGTGTCAGTTAAGACGCGATTATACAATGAGCATGGATCACCCAAACATCTGGAAATTAATTTCTAGTTTGAAAATTATTCAACGTGGGCGAGATGTATTTTATGAACACTTAGTTTCCGGCAACAATCCACCTACTAAGAGAAGGAAATACTTGGAGGCTGATTCGCGCATCAAGAATCTAGTAAAGGATTACGCGAATAGAAGTGTTATAGACTTTTTGCGAGGCATTTCCCATAATTATGAAATGAATTCCTGATCAGTTGGGTACTATATTAATAGGCATTAATATAGTTATATTAATATAGTTAGATTAATATAGTTGTTATTATTTGTAAAAGTTAGAAGGAATAAACATTTTAAAAACATTTACTTTAAATTTTTAATTATAATTTTTTTTTGGCTAAATAAACATTATTTCTAAATTTCAGTGGAAGTTAGAAGGAATAAACATTTTAAAAACATTTAGTTTAAATTTTTAATTATAATTTTTTTTATTGGCTAAATAAACATTTCTAGATTTAGTTACGTAAATAGTAGTTTTTTAGAAAAAAAATTCTTGCAATCAGTTATAATAAGTAATATGTAATGGATAAATCTTCCCTCGCGCCCAATTGTATTTGCGCCCAATTGTATTTGCGCCCAGTTGTCGCTGCGCCCAGTTGTCGCTGCGCCCAGTTGTCGCCGCGCCCAATCGATCGCGCCCAATCGATCGCGCCCAATTGTACTAGACCGTAATAACATCGTACCATCTATAGAAAACAACGACCTCGGCACTGCTGATAATTCATATTTAGAAATAATTTCTTGCAGGTCAAAGTCTGGTACCGTTCTAGATGCTACGAGGGCTATTTTTTTATCAACTTCTATTAGGTTGGCAATGGATTGTCAGTTATCATATTGACATGGCGCTTGCGTGATAGTGTTAAGTCATCTATCTGTCAAAACTTCCTAACCGGGTAAGCCATTGCGCAGCGTAGTTTTTATGTGAGTGTTGTTTTATCATGGCCACTATACTCGAAGCTCCCGCCAAATGCGAGATTCGATCTGTGATCCGTTTTCTCCAAGCTGAAGGCAGTCCTGCGGCTGAAATTCATCGAAGATTGTCTGTAGTGTATGGGGAAAAGATTATGAGTGCAAGTGCAGTGCAAAACTGGTGCAGGTTTTATCGGGAAGGACGAACTGACATTCATGAAGATGGGGGTCAGGGACGGAAATCCGTAGCAACAAATGAGATTATCGAAAATGTGAACAAAGCGGTTCAAGAGCGCCGCCGGTTTACAATCTCTGAGCTGTCTACTGATTTTCCTCAAATCTCTCGATCAGCACTTTATAACATTATTACAGTACAATTATCAATCAAAATACAATCCAGGCGGCAACATTTTATGAGGAGGGTATACAAAAGCTGGTGCCCCGTTACGACAAATGCCTCAATCTCGGTGGCGACTATGTTGAAAAATAGCTGACATGTATGAGCAACTATTATATATATTAAAATTTTTCCTATTTGCATTATTTGCTTTTACTAGCTTAATGGAAGTTGATTAAAAAATAGCCCTCGTAATAATAATCGAGTGAAAAAGGAACCCGTCTCTTTCAGTTCAATTATGTCATTTTTTGTTTTAACTTGAATATTCTTTGCTGCAGATCTACATAAATTTAACTTAACTTTCTTCATTGGCGACCATATAAGTACTAGTAGTTACTTCCGAGATTCTGTCGTTTTCAAATAATGCACATGCTTTTCGTCCTATATCTGTCATATTACAAACATCAGTTTTGATCTTAGCGGGAAAGATTACACTTGTAACTAAATTAATCAATTCATTTCCTTCATATTCAAATGGATTGCAATTATTATTATAAAAAGTTTTCAATTTATTGACATTAGTCTGATGTCTGATTGAGATAGATTCTTTCATAGCGTGGTGCAATTCACTCTCGTATGTCCTTATTCCAAGAAATTCGCTAGATTCTTTGCACAATCTTGATAGCTCTGGTTCAGCTAGGAAAAATCGTGCTAGTGTCCGTTCGTTTTGTGTTATCCCAGTGATTCCCCCTGTAACTTTCAGTCTTCTGTTTTCATGCTCTAATGTTTCATCCGATCCTAGAGCACAAAAAGACTTGTTGGATTTATTTACCACCCAATTTCCGTGCTGAAAATCGTTCCATAACGTTGGATGTGTTTCTTTTATTCTAGACATTTCGTGAATATACCATGGTATCATGCGTGCATAATTTAATTGATCGAGCGAAAAGAAATATCCTTTAAAGTCATCTAGTGCAGCTAGATGCAGATCCCAATTGGAAGAACGTACTGCACGCAATAATTGCAGCATCGATTCAGTCATACTCATGTATTGTCTAACAAACTGAAATGTAGGACGATTTGATAACAAATTTCTATCGCAGTCCTTTATTATATTGGAAAATTCTAACGTAGCTAGAATTTCTAAAACATTAGTAAGAGCCTCTTCTACCGTTTGTTTGCTATCTGCATTCATTGAAAACTTTAAATCTTTAAAAGGAACTTGAAGTTTTTGTTTCGTATCCGGATATTTATCGAATATATAATCAAAATAACATGAATAAAGTGCACTTAGTGTAAAAAGGTGGGTGTTTATGGCTCTTCTGACTTGTTTACCTTCTAAAATATGACCCACTGTCCTTTCGTCATAAATACCACATTCAATCCATGACTATGCCAAGCCTGAACCTTGTATGAAATGACCGATCGCTTTCAATTCAGCAATTAAAATATGCAGTTCTCCAGGCCTCAATAGAAACTTATCTTTTAAATCATCACTTGCCATAATTAGTTGCATGACAGGTTGGTACAATCCCATATCTAATGTTATAACCAGTTTACCACAAGATTCACCAGCTGCCATTCCAATCTGCTGCAATTTATGAAGAAATGTATATTGAGTCTGTCTTTTGGTGGGCGATGCGTTTATTAAGGGTACACTGCAAAAAATGAGGTGAATTTTACTGGTGAAAAATGACAAATTTACACCAGAATTGGGTGAAATTTACACCATTTTTGGGGTAAATTAAAATTTACCTTCTTTATAGTGTATTTCTACCCCCAAAACAGAGATTTTTATCTTAAGTAAAAAAAAGTCAACCGTTGATGGGTATATTTACCTATCACAGTATGGTAAATATGTGTTACAATAGATGAATTTTACATTTTCAAGGGAAATTCGCACTCATGCGAGGAAAACAGGGGAAAAACATAAGATTATAGGTAAATTTAATCATCAGTCAGTAGGTAATATAAAAGTGTTACTAATTATTATACAGACTTTTCCTTCCTGACAAAAAATAATCAAAAAATGTTTGTAGTAGTAAATACCATGTAGTATTATTGTGATTTTTTATTAGATTTCAAGAATTTGGGAACAAGTTGTTGCAATTATGGATGCAACATAATTGTATTAAAATAAAGTTTGGTGATCATATTTTAACCAATCTATACTTTTTTGTTAGTACCTTACATGATGATTTTAAAAAATATCAAAACACTACATTGCAATAAATTGAGTGATGCAATAAGTTGAATCAGCGGCTCCAAGTAATATGTAACTCAAAACGAAGAGTAAGGACTTCACACACAGTATGAGATGATTTTATTTTCTGACCTCAGTGTGCAGGTTGGTGCAGGTGTTAATCAGTTATTAATGTTGTTAGACCACGGATGCAGTGTAGTAGTTTGTTTTTTTGACTAGTTTTGTGGCCGTTTAAACTAAAGGTAGGTGATGTCTTGTAATAATATTATAATGTTGAAATTAATCTATGGGAATCCCTAGAGTATTGGGATTGGAAACTGGTGATTTCTGAATATCCATAATTTAATATCCATAATTTTTATACTGATTTTTAAATGTTGTTGAACGGTAATGAAAACCGAATTATCCTTCCACAATTTATTAGTGTGAGAAAATTGGGCACATTTTGATAAAAAAATCCGAAATCGGTCTTCTGCGATTTTTCGACGGATTTCGATAGGTAATAATTGTTCGTACTTTTATACTAAAAATCGTCGTGTCGCACGCAACCTTGAGCTTGCCGCATTCTTCGTCGGAAGTGAAATTTTTTATGAAGGAGTGAAAATGATGTTTTATGGCAAAATAATTTTAAACAAATTTCTATTTCAGTTATATTATTATTATATAACCTATATAGCTTATTGAAAATATGAATAACACAATGTTTTAACATCTTCGAAATCATGAAATGAGGAGTTTCCTAAAAATGGTCCAGGGGTTCTGATTTTTGGATGTTTTAAGGTTTGGGTCCTAATAGAAACTCTGAGTTGGCGACCGCCCGGAAGTGCGAATTTTAACAAAAATGGCGAAAACAAAATGTTTCTTAGGGAGCGTTCAAGTATTACGTAACGCAATTTTTGAAGATTTTTGACCCTCCTCCCCCCATGTAACGCGCCGTAACGTTTTTCTGTACCCCCCTCCCCCCCTAGTAAAACGTTACGTAACCACCAAGTGACCATTTTTATACCTAAAAGTCACAATTATGTGGCAAAAACAATGTTACGTAACGCGTAGTTCAAACCCCCCCCTCCCGCCCCTGTAACGCATCGTAACGTTTTACAAGACCCCCCTCCCCCCAAATTTGTTACGTAATACTTGAACGCTCCCTTAGCAATATTTCCTTACCTGTTGACTTTAGGACGAAAATAATAGCTATAAATCTTACAGAGAACAAAATTTACTATAACTTTTATCTCGCGTATTTTTGTCGAAGTAAGTCGAATAGTTGCTGAGCGCCAGCACTGTTAAATAGGGCACTTTTTTGAAAATTTCAAAAACTCTTGATTTCAATCTGACTTTTTTTATAAATGTTTTACAAAAGTCAATATGATAGTATGGAAATGGTAAATATGTAATTAGTAACAAACATTTATAAAAAAAAGCAAGATCAAAATTGCGAGTTTTTAAAATTTTCAAAAATGTGCTCTTTTAACTGCGCTGACGCTCAGCAACTATTCAACTTGGAGAAAAATACCCGAGATAAAAGTTGTAGTAAATTTTGTTCTCTATATTCTATAAGATTTATAGCAATCATTTTCGTCCTAAAGTCAACTGGTAAAAAGATATTGCGAAAAAACATTTTATTTTCGCAATTACCTACCTAACGAAATCCGTCGAAAATTGCAGACCGATTTTGGAATTTTTTTTGCAATTTTCTTACACTAAATAGCCATATACCACTTTTCATATTATGCCCACTTCAGAACGAAATCGTGTGTAGGTTTTGAACTTTTACTATAAGGCTCGCTGGCTTCTTATTTTATTTAGATAAAAATTAAAAAGATTTTTGTGAAATATAATAATATTATGTAATACATAGTTTATAGTTAATTATAATATATTATTATTACTGTAGAAAAATGATGATTTTTAAAATTTGGAATGTGAGTCGGACAAATAAGGTATTCGTCGTCATTGAAGAAGATGACGGAATTCTTGAAAATGTAATCTTGAGAGGTATGATTGTAGTATTCTCTTTTTACCTGATGATCTTTAATATGTTTAATTTTAGCATCCGAAAAGATGCAAATAAATGGCTCAACGATTTGCTTCGAATCAGATGGCACCGACATAGATGATGCAACGGTCCTGAAGTTAATGGCACATGAAACTTTAATTTTATTGCAGCCAGGGGAAGTGTGGCGTCCTGCAGGACAACCGCTAAAACAATCATCAAGTGCATCAGCAGACACATTAACATTGCTCAGCACTTCATTCAGTTCCTCAGATATACCTGAGCAATTATTGTCAAGTGAGTCCCTAGAAGACGACAAGGCACCGAGTGAGGCACCGTCGGAATATTCATGGCACGCATTTACGATACCATGGTATAAAATGAAGATTGAAACATTGAAAGATTGTCAAAATGAAAACCGAAATAAACGCAGCATTTCTGACGTTATGACCAAAATTATTGGATTACTAACAAAACTGAGAGACTTTTAATGATGGTGAGTCTTAGTAATACCTATATCTAATCTAAATCAAATTAAATAACCTATCAACGTTTTGTAGATATTTACAATCACTTGAAGATATTATGATGAAGAGAGACAGTTTTTCATTTTATATAAGTGCCTGGATTTTTTGTTTTCATTAGTTTTAGTGTGTTAGTATTTTAGTTTAGTAGTAGCTTAGTGTGTTTTTTTTCATTTTATTTAAGTTCTTGGACTTTTGTTTTCCTTAGTTTTAGTGTGTTAGTATTTTAGTTTGGTAGTAGCTTAGTGTGCCATTAAATAGCCACTCTATATTTGCTCTATATTTCATAATAAAATAGCTCTATATTTGTTTCATGATGTTTTTTATTCGATAATTATTGTAGTTAGTTTTGGTAATGGGCAGTATTATACCTAACGTACGATTCGAATATTTATATCTATTAATTAAATTTGAGGTAAAGTCACAATTCTGTTCATATTAACCTGACGATATGACACAAACAAAACACATGACGCCTGGATGTGTGGCTTCGACATTTTTTTATCTGGGGCTATAGCCGTGTCATCTGCTTTTTGCAAAACGAATTTACAGCTACTTCTACAAAACTACAAATTGTTATTTTGCTTGAACGTATAACTTAAACAATTGAATAATTTCTTGTACTACTAATTAAAACGTTAAAATTAAAAACATTAAGAGTCTGGACCAGACAAATTTCTAAAGGAATTGAAATAAAAGAAAATTGGAAACGGAACATCCAAAAACGTGAAAGGTGATCAATTTTACGTATTTGTTGTTTATTTTAGTGGTGCCTAACAAATACATACTTTTCCAGCAAATAATTTTACTGACTAAAATTATTGCTTTTAAAAGTTTCAGGGGAATTTTTATACAAAAAATAGGTGGCCAGTATGTTACCCTAGTTTGAGTGTAAATTTACACCATTAGTATAATACTTGCGTGTAATTGTGTGTAAGGTACAATTACACATATGAAGATAATTTTTCCCAGTAAAAATACCTCGCATATGTAATTTTACTCGGAACAGTGTACTTCTACCTAGTGAAATTCCATCGTCTGTGTAAAATTACTTACGTCAGTGTAATTTTACTATGTAGAAGTACACCATACCGAGTGAAATTAACACATGTGAGGTACTTTTACTCGGTAAAATTGCCATCATACGTGTACTTGTACCTTACGCGGTAAGTATTACACCAATGGTGTAAATTTACACTTAAAATAGGAGGTAACATAGTGGCCACCTATTTTTGGTGTAAAATTCCCCTGAAATTTTTTAGAGTGTAGAACGCAAATATTGGCGGTTGGCATTTTGGATTCCAACAATGAATTAAAAGCTGCCCAACTTGGTACTAATGCATTATCAGTGGAATTATTTGAAACTTCTGCAACAACTCCTTGGCATTGTAATAAATTCCAAACAAGGTCATTTTGATGGAACTTCTGTAAAGTAGTGATAAATTCTGTTTGCATGCCGTGTAACTGAATAGCGTTATTTTTTGGTTTTAAAACTTTAGGAATATGACAATCTACATATGTTACTGCACAAATCTTCTGGAAATTCTTTTAAAGACCTGAGAGATAAATTAGAATGCGCCTCATCAAATTGAAACTTCTTGATCACACTCGAATCTTCATTTATCGCTTCTTGGTATAGCGTCATAATAGTTCCATGAAGGGTACCCTTTCCATCCGGTGTTATTTCATTGAAGTCAATATTATCAGCTGCGCAAAAAATTCTTCTACCATTCATTATAGTTCTGGGTATGTAAATATTTTTGGATTCGGTATCATCCAAAACCTGATACGCAATTCTTGTTTCTAATCTTAAAATATCTGCATAATCAATAGAAACTCTTAAACTATGACATATTTGTACTAGAAATTTGCTTCTAGTGTTTCGGTGTATATACAGACCAGTAGCTACTTGTAACGGATATTTATTTATATGTTTCAACGATGTCGAATTTGTGTTTTTTATCTGTCTATCAGAAGCATATTCATATAAAAATAATTGCGACATTTTTAGTACACGATTTTCTAGTTCCCATTCATTGTTCGTAATATCATCTTTACAACCTAACAAACAAATTTTAATTATAAATGGAATAGATTTTTATTTTTTATGTAAATATGTTGGCGCTTACCTGTTAAACTCCATTTAAAGAAAAAGTGTAATTTTCTCGGAATAATCGTCTCCCATTTGAGATCTTGAAATGAACCATTAAATTCCCATTTCTTCTGTAAACTACAAACACCTCTCAAAATCTTATCAGCTTTGAACAACACTTTCATATCATCTTCGTCATTGTCTACTTGCGCCATATCATTAATTGCCCTATCTTTTGTTGCTTTTAAAATTAATCGTAACGACTCATTTTTTCTTTTAGGTTTGACAAATTCAATATCCAGGTGTTTTAATTGATTTCCTATAAAACGTTCAAGATATTTTCGATTGTATGGTGTACAATAATTGTTCAAGTTTGCTGTATTTAAATAAATAGATTCCACTTTTGTCATAGGTAAGACATGTCCTTTAAAAAGAAGTGTTTTTATGGTTTCCAAAAACTCTACATTTGTTGCAAATTCTGCGTCCTTATTAATATTAGTTTCTGCTTTACTACTGCTATTTGTCCTTAAGGTATTTGATACGTTATTACCCCAACATTTTTTATGATAATAAATATCCTTGGCAAATATATCTTCAGCGGAATTGCAATCAGCAAGTTTTACTTTCATTTCAGAATTTGTTGTCTGCGATATCGTTGACAGCAAGTTTGTTGCTGATAAAAGTGTGGATACTCTGGACAGCATATTGTTTCGTAATTCACCCCCATTACAAAACAAGCACATGTTCTTATTCAAAGGTGTTATTTTCGATCTTGTCATTTTTGCAGTTGATGTAGAGGTAGAAGCTGTATTTTCCTTTATCTTTGCAATATTATAGTCATCCTCTATCTTTAATAATGTTTTTTTCATCGTACATTTTGCGTAACATGACTTATGATAACCGCATTTCTTTAAAAGCAAAGATTCATTTGTTTCATGTTTTAGAATGTTGTATACATCAATATAACTATTATCATTCCATTTGTGCCTATCCCTAATGCTCTCTAAAGTTTTGGTAAAATTATTGGTGTGAACAAGTTTTTCTTTATTTTTAACACCGCATAAAATGCACAACTTGTTACTGAGTATTGCTGTTTTATTTTCCATTATCACTTACACTAAAAATCACTGCGTTTGACTTGGTACAGCGACTCGATAGTCTATAGTGACAGCACGTGCGGTGATTTTTCAGCTATTATAGCTATTCTACTCTACGACCAGCTGTCAGCGCGCCGATCTTTCTGCTCTTCTGGTTTTATTTTTGAAACACCACTATATGTTATACACCATTAAAGCTTCGTAATGAAATTGTGCATCTTTTTTATTTGGGTAATTTTGAAATCTATAGCGTGAATAACAAAGTTATGAACTTGTACGTAGAAAAAAAAACAAAAAAATTGTTATTTATTAATTTATGTCTATAAACAATTATCTAAAGTGTATATTATCATACACCAAATAAAAGGTAATTGTTTATCTTTCCAACAAAAAAAAGTTTGATTCGCTAGCTTAATAAATAAGGGAGTTATTGGGAACTGAAATTTTCACCCTTCAGGGGTAAATTAAGGGTAGTTTGCACCGATTTTCGAATGTCTAACCGGGCAATCCTTACCAAGGAAGACATGAGAAAGCCAAATATCGTGGTTAGACATTTCCCGCACAATTTGCTAGCGGAAATGACACATGCCCCCCTACATGAGAAAGGAATACAGCGATATAGTAAAGATAATAACACTATGGAAACCACAAGAGAACAGAAGGAGGGAAAGACCGAAGATCAGGTGGTGGAACCAAGTGTCGAACGACCTGAAACAATGGGAGTACAGGAATGGAGGAATGAAGCACTGAACAGACAGAACTGGAAGCAAATTGTCGGGGCCGCTACAAAACATGCAAAGCTGTAAACATGAAATTGGAACAATCAACAATAACTGAAATAAAGTGTAAGATGCAACTTTTGAATTTGAACTTCGCGCCAACGTCCTCTCCAGAAAACCGCCATCTCTCGAGAACCAACAAAGTTCAAACCTAAAATCACACTTCTTCGACGACACGGAAAATAACCTTGGACCACCACGTTGTGAAATACCTACGATCGTCATCTCGTAACCAAACTCTTTCTTCCGGTGTACAAAACATAGTGTCAAAAACAACTGTTTAACAAAAACAAATGATCGCTCCGAAAGAGAGACGAACATTAAACTTCCAACACAAATAAAACTACCATATTTTGGGCAATGTCAATTCTTTTTATTATCTTTAATATTCTTGTTTGAGGAATATAACCTGAAGTTTTGTTATTTTTTTTTTTTTTTTTTTTTTTTGTGAAATTGTGACCTAATAAATCTGTAGATTTAATTACCCTGAAAGTCGATTTGTTTTAAATCGCTTTATGTTATTTGATAACTTTTAAATTACTTGTTTGGATTCAATCCTTTGGATTGCTATAAACTTTTCTTCATGTACTTGGTACATTTTAGAAGATTGTGGGAAGCTATTATGTGTTTTGTTTTAACACTAGCTGTTATTGGAAAAATACCTTTTAAATCTACCTTTACACCACCACCCTTTAAATACAATTTACTACCTAATTTACCAATATTAAAAACCCAGATCTACGAGTAGCTTGCCTTCCTTTAAGGAATCTCGACAATCCATTCATGCGCGTCACTATTACCACAACTTAAATGAATACAAGTTTTGGGAACGGTTTAATGTAAACTTGCTTTATTGTTAGCCTTTCGTGGCTATGCAGTACTGAGTAGTTTATTTCCAGCCTGCCAGGGTTTGGGCACATTCAAACAAGAGTCACCGGAAAGCTAAATTGTACTTTATAAACCGAAACCAAACCATCGTATTACCTAAGTCAAAATCTACCATGTATATAAAATTTGTGAACACCCGGTACATTATTTCCTACATCTTCTTTATAATTATTGTAAATAATGATTAATTAATTTGAAGCAACACCCTGTATATGAGACATAAATTAATTTAGCAACAGAAAATGAAACCTTTTATTTATAAATTAATCTTAGTTGAAATTTACACTCTTCCGGTATAAAATATAAATTACCCTTCTTTGTATGAATAACAGCTTGCATTGATAACATTCAATGTAAGTTTTATTTCTAAGAAAAGTTTCTGCTGATGCAATAACCTTGAACTCCACCCACCTACCTACAAAGATTTGAACAAAGAAATGTCTCAAAGAATTCATTAAATCATAACCCATAATAATATTAGGATTTGTAAATAGCTTTTATAAATGAAATGAAATGATTTACCTTTAACTAATATTTAATAAAGATGATTTGTATTCTTTAAATTGATCTTAAAGTAAAACATAAAATAACCTGATTATTAAAACACCACTGTAAATTAACAAAATAGAATTTATCTAAATTGAACACACGAACTGTTAAAAAGTCAAGCCACAAGTGATGCTATTTACCGCTCGTTGTTGAGATCTTGTCGCGTTCTCCTACGATCGTTACCGAACTAAACTTTTGAAACTACAAATATACATGGCGACATAAAATATTCTAACTTAAAACAGCGGCAAATTTGAAATTATATTAATTTCAAAATTGTAATCTTACAGATTCGTCCCCAAAGTTTTATGTGAGAGCATGAAGTGCTCTGACATAAAGCTTTCATGAATTTACCAAAACATCTAACTTCAACTCAATCTAAAATTACTATCCCGGGTTATCCCGGGTTACCCCAATTTCCCCTACAACCATAACCTTGCTTCAAACTACATTCCTGCGTAGATAGCTCATAGCAGAAGGCAACTATTATTTAGTATAGACAACAACCAAAGCATATGACTACTAATAACCAACCAATATGAAACCAAAATTTGAAATATGACACTAAATAACAGTTAGATGTAGTAAAACTACCAAAATCTACACCTTAGAGCCAAATGTTGACACACCATCTTTTCAACGAACACAACATAAACAAAATATTAACAACATGCACAAAAAAAAACTAAATTAACTAAACTACGAACACCACTTAAATTTAACTAATACTATAAATTAATATTACTAAAATTATGGTACCATTTACATCTATTGAAAAAGAATTACTTAACTAATAAAACAAAATTAAACCTTAAACATGCCTTAACTAAAATTTAAAACTAAAACACAAATAAACCAAGTATTTAAACAAACCTCCCTACAACACAATTTTGTCTTCATCTTTCTTTCTTCTTTCTTATCTTTGCCTCTTTTGGAACCTCACGGTAACATTTCCTAAAACATAAACGACAGCAGTATCTCGTCCCCACATATAACATATTTTATTTTATAAATAAAATTTAAATTGCCCTAACCAACCAGATTTAACACCCTCTAACATAACTATCTAATCCCTGACCTACTGTAATAAAATTTCAAATTATTAATATTATAATTCCCTTTAAAACTACCATCATCGTAAGCGATTGAATACACGTTCGGATGCGGTCGGTGCGTAACCCGATAAGGCCCTGAATACAAACAACAAAATTTTCCCACAATATTATAGGCCGCTTCAGAAATATGATGTTCTCTCAATAAAACTAAATCTCCTACCTCTAACTCATCATTATACGTTTTAAAATATTTCTTCCTCTCTTCTCCAGCACGAACTAAATTCACCCTAGCTTCATTTCTAATTTGACCTACATTTTTCCCCATTTCCCTTGGAATAAATTTTCCAACTAAATTTGTTAACTCGTTTGGAGGATTATGCCCATGTAAAATTTCAAATGGTGAAAACCCAGTTGACCTATGCGGTGTAACGTTGAATAACATCTCGATATTCTTCAAATGATTTGCCCACCCCGAATGTGACTCTTGGCAATAAGTTCTAAAAAGTCTACCTAACTCACGCATTACCCTTTCGGTTGGATTCGAACCCGGATGACGTATTGAAGAAAACGTATGACGTATACCATGCAATTCTAAAATTTGCTTCCATTTCTGTGAAATAAACTGGGTCCCATGATCGCTAAGTACTACCTTAGGTTTTATAAATTTAGAAAAATCTTTAACTATTTTATTAGCTGATTCTGTTGCTCTAGCACGACGTAATGGATACAATTTGACAAATTTTGAAAATGAATCAATTACTACAAAAATGTAAACTACATTTCCTCGACTAACGGGCAAGGGACCATAATAATCTACCGTTACTAAATCTCCCACATTCTCTACTATAACTGGATTCATTGTTCCCACTAACTTTCTCTTAGGATGTTTAACCTTCTGGCAAATATCACATGATCGTACCAATTTCTTAACTTTATCAAACATTTTCCTAAAATGAACCTGACCTTTTAAAATCTGAATAATTTTGGTAATCCTGAAATGACCATAAAGTTGATGGACATTTTCTATGACTTGTTCTGTAAATACCTCAGGCAACGCTAATTTACTCCCTGAATTGGTCTCACCACAAAATATTAAAACGTCCCTAAAGATACTATAATTCTTATTTCTTAAATTTTCGTCCCCATTTAACAAACCAATAAAAATAGGTCCTAAATGTTTATCCTGAAGTTGTGCTTCCCTCAAATTCTTAAAAGAAATTTCTAAATTTTGAGTCAATTTTTAGAGTGCCAAAATAAAGGTCTATACGAGTTTTCAGCTTATTATCTTTCATTCCGAGGTGAAACCCCTGTTGCGACGGCAACAACTTTTTAGAATTATAGGATTAGATTAAGTCATAAACTTAAAAGCACTGTCAATTTGTGTGACCAAGTCTGTAATAAACTTAGCCGACAAACAAAACATGAGGTACTTTTGTTCAAGGTAAGCTCCCTTCTTGGAAGAGGTAGCTAGTTGTACGTGACAATGACAATGGTGATTTCAAGACAATTTGTTCCCACGAATTGGGAAAATTTCCTAAACTTTGTACCGTTGTAAATAATTTAAAATCTGTAAATTTGTATTAGTTGTAATTTGTGCATAAAAGGGCCGTCTTGTCGGACGCGCCTCAGTATTCAACTAGCTTCTGCCAAGTGACACCTAAGGAAACAATACTCTTTTCTTGTCACTTGACAAAAAGAACAAAAGGGTTTATTCATTAGTGTAATTGAGTTGTGCAGTTGTACTAATTATTAATATAGTGTAAATAAAGACTTTTATAATAATCACGTTATTTAAATTCGTCTTTGACATCAAATCACAACTGGTCCTTCGGTTATTATACAATCAAGAAGTATTTCGGCAGCCGTACACTTTTACAGTGAAAAAATCAAAAGGCCCGATCATTTGGTCCATTCGACCCGGATTAATCAGTATCAGTCCATCGAAGTGGATAACTACAGCATTCTATATTTGGAAAAAATTGGCTCTACAACTCAAGATAGTGTGCCCAACTTCAAATATTAAAAAGAATCATCAACAATCATCGAAAAAGGTTTAGAAGTTGATAAGTAAGTGATCAATACCGCATCATTTCTTATCAAATCCAGCTCATCAAGGAAAATTCGCGCAAAGAAGTGAAATTGCATCAAAGTGTAAGTGAAAATAAACTACAAATTAATTATTGGAAGAGTACAGGGTACAAGGAAGTCATCAACATCTATTCGCCGTGGATCAGCGATCGTCAGTGAAATTGATTTAGTGGTTTTGTTTAAAATTGTGATAAGTGAATCAAAGACAAGTGCATCAACATTGTAACATAAAGGTCAGATAACTTAAGGTTAATTAATTTTAAATTAATTTTGTAATTAGTATTTTAATTTCTATACCTAAAAGTTCATTAGCGTATCATTATGGATAATTTAATTAAATCTAGATCAATTGCGAAAGGAAAAATCACTAGAATCGAATCTGAAATTGTCAAGTATGAAACATCTAATGATTTCAACATTCACGAACTTTCATGTAGGGAAAATTATTTAATGTCAGCATTTGATGATTATTCGAATGCTCAAAATGCGCTAGAAGCTGCTGATACGGATGAGAAAGTTATATATGCTCCTGATCGCCCAGTAATTGAGGAGAAATTCTTCTCCTTATTGGGACGATTAAAGAGCTTGATTCAATCTAAGAGCACTTCGGCTACTATCAGATCAGCTTCGCAAAATAGCGATATAGGTGTATTAACCGAACCCCCCGTTATTAACAATAATTTTAGTTCTAGTATTAAATTACCGCATGTTAATATTAAGACTTTTACGGGAGATCAAACGGAGTGGACATCATTTAAAGATTTGTTTGACGCGGTTATTCATACTAACTCGAATTTATCTAATATTCAAAAATTCCTTCATTTGAAATCGGTTTTAAGAGGCGAGCCGTTAGAAATTATAGATAGGTTGCCATTATCAAATGACAATTATGTAGGTGCCATTGATTTGTTAAACAAAAGATACGACAACAACATTTTCATGATCAACGCGGTTGTTAAAACATTGCTAGAAATTCCGATGATTGCTAAAGGCAATGGGCCGCAATTACGTAAATTTATAACGAAAGCAAACCAATGCTTGACCACCCTTGAATCAAGTACCTTAACTCCAGAACAAAAATTGGACTTATTTGGTTGTATCTTTTGTCAAACAAATTAGATGTAAATACGCTAGAAGCTTATCATCTAAATACGAATAAATCTACTATCCCAACTCTAAAAGACTTCCTCAATTTTGTAGAAGAAAGGTGCAATTCCTTTGAAAATATAGTACAAAAGCCATCAGTCGCAACGAGCCATAAAAGTGCTGTTAAGCAGGTAAACTATTTCATACGGTCAGAAACAAACTTTCATTGTGAACTTTGCGCAGAAAATCACGTAGTCCGACAATGTCCCAAGTTTGCCGAACTACCAATTCCTGAAAAATTAAAAGTCGTGCAGAATCGAAAGCTATGCCATAATTGCCTCAGCTCACGGTACATGTCGCGTCAATGCACTTCAAAGTATCGATGTAAAACATGCAAAGGTAAACACCACTCGTCAATTCATACTGACGCAGTTCAAAATGCGGGTTTTCAAGAACATTCAAAAAAGGTTGGATATAATCAAAATCCGCATCCTTTCCGCGATACAGATAACAATGTTGTCGCTAATCCTACTATAGTCGCAAATACGGCAACTACGGAACAAAACGTTTTTATATCGCGTGGTCCCAAAACGCAAATTTTACTAGCCACCGCGCAAGTTGAAATATTATCTGGCAAAGGCGAACGCATTGTAGCACGAGCCCTATTGGACTCGGGGTCTCAAATGAGCATCATTACGAGCCATCTTATTAAAAAACTTGGTTTACAACCATACAAAACAATGCAGACAATCACCGGGGTGACGGGACATACAACTTGCTCAACCAATTTGATAGATTTGACAATAAAGTCAAGAATAAATGAGTCTCAGTTCAAAACGTCATATGTCGTCTTAGATAAAATTACAGATCCCTTACCGAGCGCATTTGTCAATAGGCAATTGTTAAACATTAATCCGGTGTATATACTGGCTGACCCAGAGTTCTATAAGCCAGGTACAATCGATTTATTGCTGGGCGTAGATTTATACTACGAAATTCTATCCCCAGGATTAGTAAAATTAGGCGAATCGTTACCGACTTTACAAAACAGTAATTTAGGTTGGCTCGTGGGAGGTCACGCCCCTACTGAAACTGGAGCAAATGTTGCAGTTTCGTTAATAGTCAACGTTAATGACATGATCCCAAAATTTTGGCAACTCGAAGAGTTGTCAACCAAACAAATAATGTCTCCAGAGGACAAATTGTCAGAAAGCATTTTTAAAAAATCAATAAAAAGGCTAGACAATGGACGGTTTGAAGTAGAGGTACCATTCAAACCTGGTCAAGAGTCAATGTTAGGCGATTCGTATGCTCAGGCGAAAAGAAGATTCCTTTGGCTAGAAAAACGTCTTAATAAGAACAAGGAGCTTTTCAACGCATATAAAAAATTTATTGAGGAATACATAGCTTTAGGGCATGGTAAATACGTTAACAGTAATCAATTTTTAGACAGGTACATAATGGGTCATCGAGAGGTCATTAAAAATGAAAGTACCAGCACTAAAATACGGGTTGTTTTCGATGCTAGCATGAAAACTAGCAATGAGCTTTCATTAAATGATATAACGCTGAAGGGTTTTACAGTACAGCCTGATCTTTTTGAAATTCTTTGTAGATTTAGAACTTACAAATACGTCTTCAGCGTAAATATAGAGAAAATGTACAGACAGATATTAATTCCTGAAAAACATCGTCATTTACAAAACATTTTATGGCGGGATGATACTAATAAACCACTAAGGTGTATTGAACTGCAAACCATAACGTATGGTACGAAAAGTGCTCCATTTTTGGCAACAAGATGTCTCAATCACTTGGCAGAAGTGGAGAGCTTTAATTATCCGCTAGCCTCTAAAGCTATAATGAATAATTGCTACGTTGACGACATATTATCTGGAGCAAATACAATCGAACAAACGTTAACACTACGTAATGAGTTGATAAAAATGCTAAATTCAGCAGGGCTCAATCTACATAAATGGTGTTCTAATAACTCGGAAATAATAAATGATATTCCTGTTAACAAACGCGAACCTTACGACGTAAATTTAGATTCTGACGATGCCACAAACAAGGTTTTAGGTGTGGCTTGGAATCCAAAGTTCGATGTCTTTAAAATAAAGGTTCCCCAGTACGACAATGAAATGCCGCCAACGAAGAGGAATATTCTATCCTTCATTGCACAAATGTTTGATCCGCTTGGTTTATTTAGTCCAGTAATAATAATTGAAAAAATCATTATGCAACAAATTTGGCTGAGCAAGGTGGACTGGGACGATATCGTGCCGGACAACTTAGTGGAAAGGTGGAAAACTTTCACAAGTCAGATAATAAAACTTAATAGAAACTCAATTCCAAGATGGGTTTTCTCATCTAATAATGAACACAAAATTGAACTTCATGGCTTCGCAGATGCATCCATGAGCGCATACGGTGCATGCATCTACATAAAGGCAATTTACCATGAGGGCTCTAAATCAACTGCGCTATTGTGCTCGAAATCAAGGGTAGCACCATTAAAGATAATTTCATTACCAAGACTTGAACTTTGCGCCGCGTTGTTGCTAAGTAGGCTTGTCCATAAGGTAATACCTATGCTGCAATTAAAAATCTCCAACGTAACGCTGTGGTCAGATTCACAGATAGTCCTGTGTTGGTTGAATTCAACACCATCACGATGGACAACGTTTGTGACAAATCGAGTATCTGAAATCCAAGAAACAACTGGAGGCTATAAGTGGCACCATGTCAGGTCGCAGGATAATGTGGCAGACCATATATCGCGCGAGTTAAGTAGTTTACCCAAAAAGAATTTAAAAAAATCAATTTGAGTCTTAACAATTTATTTGAGTACTTGCAGCGATTTTAGCATACAGAATAATACTAATTTACAATACAATTACTACAGCTTATATTTAGTAAAAAATGCTTATGTTAGTTAACAGATCTTATTTCATTAAACTATGGAAAGTTCAAGCGAGTTTCCTTTCCTTGGTTTCAGATGAAGTTCTGGGAATATTTTATATGTGTGAACTTGGTTTCACATAACACCTCCCTGCCGAAGATCAAAATTACGGTTCGCTAATTTTGTAAGCCGACCTGATCGATTGAGCTGATTGGTGAACCCTTTTCCTGAGCCGAAAGCTGAACCTTTTTCCATTTGTAACTAAATTTGGCTAGAACATAATACAATATAAAACTTATTATTAATAAATATATTATAATTGTCCATCCACTTGTTCGGTGAAAATAAATTGCACTTGTCTTTGTTTCGTCAATTTTTTCTTTGATTTGGTGTAACTTGATATCTGCTAATTTCAATTCATCCAAATTAATTGTTTCCAATTGAATTGGTCGAAGCTGAATTTCTTCTGTTTTTCTGTTGTATTCCATTGATAAATTTGGGACCTCAATGACATTTGTAATTTGTTTTGTTTCATAACTTTGAATAAATTTTGAGTTGATTTTCATGTTACATTTGCCTAACATTGAAATAATGTATGTTCCATTTAGTGAGATTGATTTAGTTTTAGAGTCGCATTCTTGTCGTACAATTTCTTCCCCTTTGGTAATAACAAGCCATTGGGTTTTTGATATACATAGCTTGAATCTTAGTGTCTTTGATATCCAAATATTCGTATTGACAATTTTTGTAATTTTGAGTAAATTGTGTTATAGGTGAACTTCACAATAATTTGATTGCTCTCAAATTCGCACATGTATTTATTTACTTCTATCTCGGTGCACTCTTGGTTATTTAATGCATAGCTTTGCTCATTAATTAAGAGGAATTTTGCATGAGGAATTATTATTGAATAACTGGAATTTTTTAGGATTGGACATGAGTATAAATGGAAATAATTATATTCGATAAGTTCGACAGTTGGAATTTCTAAGATTAAATGTATTTTAGAATTTTGAATGAATATCTTTATGTGGGTCAATTTTTGAAATTCTTGGTAATTTTCATTCTTCAAAGGTATTGGAAATTTTGTATTTGTGAAGGTGGCTGATATTTCTATTAATTCTTCAATTAATTCGTCTGGTGTTAAAATTGATGGATGCATTATTTTCATTACGCCAAAGGTTATTACTTCTTCCAATTCTTCCAAAACGTCTTTTATAGCATTGACTGCTGTTATGAGTTGTAGGTAAATTGAGGTGATCATTAATTTGTTTTCGATTTTAGTTTTATAAACGTTGGTAGCGTTGACGATGTATTCAATTTGGTAAACTCGTTCTTGTAAAAGCATTTGGTTACTTGTCAGTTGACCAACTCGTTTCTCAAAATTTTCGATTGCGGTAGTGGTTAATTTTATTTGTTCCTTCATTAATAATTTTAATCCCTTTTGGTTATCTGATAGGTTTTTTATCGCTTCGTTATATTTTCTTGCATCTTCACTGTCTAAATTTCCGGTTATCGATTTAATAATAGAGCCTAGTCCGTTAATCAGGCCTCTTCGATGTCTTTTCAGTGGCGTTGGATCCAATGTATCGAATTTTTCTTTAGTTTGTTTTATAATGTGTTCCAAAAGTTTATGGAAGTTTTCCATTTCTCGCTTGTAATCTTTTCCGCTCTTATGCTTAGAATAAGCTGAAGTCAATATTTTAAAATTATCTACTAGGTTATCATATTCTATTCTAATTTTTTCTAATTCTATTATCTTAATTAAAGTCCAAAAACTATTCTTATTACTAGCTGTTCCCAATTGAATTGGTATAATTCCGGGATTTTCCTTTAATTCCTTGATGTCGATGGTTGCGGTACATCTTCCTGTGCAGCATCTGTAACAACAGGTCTTCTTAATAATCTCAGATGAACCTTTTGCACTTGATTATTTTTTTTAATTTCTACGGTGTTGTCATCAAAAATTCTTTGTATCACATAAGGTCCTTCAAACTTTTCTTTCGTTTTTCCTCTTATGTTACTGGTTCTTTTTACATAAACTGTCTGCTTAATTTTGAATGGGTGTGCCTCCGTTGAGTTTCGGGTTCTTGCTATGTTTTCTTTTGTTGTGTGCATTTTTTCTTTTACGGTTTCGTAGATTAAATTTAGTTTATCCATGTGGTCATTTACGTATTCTTTGTAAAATCTGGTATCCAAAAATATGTCGAATGGATCTCGAGAATTTGTATGACCTAAGGTCAATTCGAGGGGGCTGTAGCCTGTGGATACATGAATTGAATTGTTATATGCAATAAGAGCATATCCCATTAAAATTTTGATGTTCGTTTTCTTTTCCTGTGTTCTCAAAATTCGTAAATGTTCGATTATTGTTGAATGCATTCTCTCGATTATGCCGTTTGATGGTGGGTTTCGTGGCGTGATGAAATGAACCTGAATTTTGTGTAACTTCAACAATTCCTGGACCGTGTCGTTTTTTAATTCCGTACCATTATCAGTGACAATGGATTCTGGTACCCCATAAAATGTGAAATATTTTATCAACGCGTCAGCTACCTCTGTTGCATTTTTACTGACTATGTGAATCGCTTGTCCCAATTTCGAGAATGCGTCGATAATAGTCAAAAAATTTTGTCCTTCAATAGAAAACGTGTCAATATGAATCTTTTGGAATGGTCTTTGTGGTGTTTCTGTAACCATAATAGATATTTGGGTTGGGTGTCTTTCGTATTTAGTTTTTTTACAGATCTCACATTGGTTGATGAAATTTTGTATATCTTGGCTCATAGTACCCCAATAATAATTTCGTTTTATCGCTGTTGTTGTGTGCGCGATTCCGCGATGATTTGTCTTGCCTTGATGATGTAATTTGATCACTTCGGTTTGTTCATTTTTATCTAAAATTATTTGTAATCGTTCCGTACATCTGATCAATTTTGGTCCGTTATTGGTGAAATATTTTGTATAAACTTTGCAAAAGCGTTTATAGGTGTCTTCTTTGTCAAACCATAAATAATACCGTTGTCCAGTAATCGTGTGTTCTTGTAGTAAATTTAAAATTTCGCGTTCATTGTTTAATTTCGAAATATTTACATATTTAATAATTTTGTTGTCCAATTTGTTGATTTTTACTGTAAGTTCGCCTTGGTGAATAGTTTTGATTATAAATTGTTGCCTTTTGTCATCTATTGCTTCCTTTAAAATTGGTATAGCTTCACTTGGTTCGTCGCTTAGTCTAGAGTGAATTGTTTCATTGTCGTCTTCGATTACATTTTCTGTTAGATCAGTTGGGTTGACCTGATTTTTGCTTGCTGCCTCTAACATTATTGACCGGATATTATCAGGTGTAGGTGAAGGTGCTTCTGATGCTTCGAGCTCTGTGTGAAGGTCAGGTATATTTACAATCATAGATACGTTGTCACTATCCTCTTCACTTTCTTCAATCGCATTGATTTGAACTCGTGATAATGCGTCGGCGTTAGTGTTCAATCTACCCTTTTTATAAATGATTTTGTAATCGTACTCTTCCAATCGTAGTTTCCATCTTGCCAACTTCGAATTTGGTTCCTTTAAATTCATTAACCAGACCAAGGGTCGGTGGTCGGTGTAAATTGAGAAGGTTCTACCATATAGGTATGGCCTAAAATACTTGGTCGCCCAAACGATGGCTAAGAGCTCCTTTTCGATGGTTGAATATTTCTGTTCTGTTTCGCTTAATGTTCGCGAGGCGTATGCGATTGGTCGATCATTTCCCACATTTCCTTGGGAAACCACGGCCCCGAGTGCCACGTTACTTGCATCAGTGGTTAATATAAATTCTTTATCAAAATCTGGATACTGAAGTATTGGATCGTTCATTAAAATTTGTTTGCTGTTTTCAAATGAATCAATAAATTCTTGATTATGTTCAACTTTTGCTCCCTTCTTCAAACATTTTGTCAAAGGTTTTGTTAGTTTTGCGAAGTCTTTGATAAATTTTCTATAATACCCTAATAATCCTAAAAAACTTTTAATTTCCTTTTGAGTTCTAGGTATTGGGAAATTTTTTACTGCCTTAATTTTGTCAGGATTTGCCTTGACTCCATTTGGTGTAATCACATGTCCTAGGTATGCAACTTCTTTTTGTAAGAACGAACATTTTTCAAGTTGAACCTTGAAGTTAGATTGTCGTAATCTATCAAAAACATTTTTTAACCTTTCAAGGTGTTGCTGTAACGACGTTGAAAATATGATGATGTCATCTAGATAGACCATGCATTTTTCATTTTGGATACCTCTCATGATGTTGTCCATGACACGTTGGAATGATGACGGTGCGTTTTTTAATCCAAACGCCATCCTTTTGAATTCATAATGTCCTCGCTGAGTACTGAAAGCTGTCTTAGCTGTGCCCTGTGGATTCATTTCTACCTGGTGGTAACCAGATGCTAGATCGAGTGTGGTGAAATATTGACTACGTCCCAATTTATCTAGAATATCATTAATATTCGGGAGAGGATACTTATCACCAATTGTTTTATCATTTAATTTCCTATAATCAATTACCATTCTCCACTTCATCTTTCCGTTAGCATCCGGTTTCTTTTGTACTAAATGTACCGGTGAACTAAATGGTGAATGGGATTCTTGAATTATGTCTTGTCTCAACATGTCTTTGACTTGTCTATCGATTTCCTGTGATTGGCTAGGTGATTGTCGATAGGCTTTTGAATAAATGGGTACTTCGTCCGTTAAATGAATTTGATGTTTAATTTGATTGGTGAAACTTAAAGGAATATCTTTATATTATCTTTATATATTATAAAAAAAATATCTTTATATTCAAAACATAGTTGTTTAATTAAACGTTTTTCTTCCGAGTTCATATGGTCCAATTTAATATTCTTCAAATTTTCTTTTAATAATTCTTCATAATTTTGGGTGTAATCAATTTCCATTTGTTCAATATTATTTATTTCTATTTGTTCTTTGATTATTGGTTCGACGTTTATTGGTGTTGTAAAGTTGATTTGTTGAATTTTATCTGAAGAATTTGTTATTGTCGTAATTGCAAAGTTATTTACACATTTTACCAATGTTTCGGGAATTTCAATTCCATTTTTAAGACTACGCCGCGCCGTTCTGTTGTATCTAAAACATACATTGCTCTATTTGTGTGCATGGTTACTAAAGCCATACATTTAGAGTTAGTCTCTAAATTGAGCACTGATGCTTTTATACTAACTTTGAATCGATTCATAGCGCGACGTGGTTGCCCCGGAATTATATTCAGTGATAACTGTACTAACTTTAAAGGTGCACATAATCAATTAAGGGAAGTTTACAATTTTTTAAGCAGCAAAGAAACTTTCGCTAGGATAAAAACCTCATTGTCTTTAAAAGAAATCACATGGAAATTCATTCCACCTCACAGTCCTCACTGGGGTGGTCTATGGGAAGCGGGAATAAAGTCAACCAAACATCATCTTAGACGAGCGTTAGGAACACAAGTGTTGAGTTTTGAGGAAGTAACAACACTTCTAGCTCAAATAGAATCTATTCTAAACTCGCGACCATTATGCCCACTGTCAAATGATCCATCAGATCTGTCATGCTTAACGCCTGGTCATTTCTTGATCGGTAGATCATTAACTGCGATTCCCGAAAGAGATTATTCAACAGTTCACACGAATAGGCTATCCTACTACCAAATGTGTTATCAAATTCGCAATCACTTTTGGAAACGGTGATCCGTTGAATATTTAAATAATTTGCAAAATCGTCCGAAATGGCTTAGATCATTTAAAAACTTAGTACCAAATATTATGTTGGTACTAATAAAGGACAGCGGCGGCTCGTGACTTTTCCATTTGAGGAGGCTAATTTTACAGCTTAACTACCTATTAAAATAAAACTTACAAAAAAAATTTAATAAAATATTATTTAATCTGCGGTAGACACGTGTTTCGAGCCCGTTGGCTATCTTCAGTACTGTGTACAATGGAAAAAATTGTTCGATGAGTGCAGAGTGTTTTTTGGAAAAAATGCTGTACAATATAAAGATTAATATTATTTTAAGTCATTCGAAATTTATGAAGCTTTAAACGTAAGAGGTATACGGCGATTTTTAGTATTCGCGAAGTGATCGATGATATTCTCGTAGAATTCATTATTTCTAGACAATAAGGTAACGAATTCCTTTTCAATAGACATTACCGCGACGTTACTTAACCGATTTTGGTTCATCGTATTACGAGTGTAAGTTTTAATACGTTTTAGTGTGGAAAAACTTCTTTCAACCGAAGCCGATGTTACCGGTATGGTGACGACCACACATAAAAGTTTATAAAATTCAGGCATACAACTGTGTAAATCATTTTTGAAAGTAAACTCTAATATCTCTAATGGAGTCCTACATTGTCCAAACATTACGGGGTCATTATATGCTACCGATAATTCATTTTTGAGTTAGATTTGATCAAAAAATGGATACTGCTCTAATAGACTAATAAATTTTGAGGAAAGTTTTTCCTATAATCCGAAAATTTAGCAAATGTTAATAGATCAAAAAATTTTAATTTATGTAAGTCTGCAAATCTAACTTCAATTTGCACGATAACCGTATCCAAAATTTCCGCAAAAATTTGTTTATAACTTTGACGCATATCTGGTAAATCAAATGTCGTTTTTCGTTTTTTCTGAGCCGGCTCGCAATTTAATTCTAAACTGTTAAATATGTTGTCAAAATACAAATCATCACTACGGTATCTGTGCAGAGTTTCGATTAATTTTGTTAAACGACATTTGGCGAAATTAATATCGGTTAGTTTACTTTGTAAAATTGAAAATACTACGTCTGTCTGTTCAAAAATTAAATTAAAAGTTTCTAATAATAAGCAAAATTTTGATTCATTTAAATATTGTCTTAAACCTACCGCTTCTCTAATAGTTTGAGAGTCGTTTTTAAAATTATCGCTGTCGATTATAAAATTAAATACGTCAATTAATTCTTGTTTTCTTAATTGCACTGTAAATACTGCTCGCGAGGTAAAATTCCAACGTGTAGCATCGTTCGTCGGTAATTTACTGCCACAAATTTCATTTAAAACATTGGTCGCCGTTTGGTCGATTTTGAAAAAAATGTGGAAAATCCGTTCAAATTTGAAAAAAAAAATCGGGAATCTTTATTCGAATTACATGCCTTACTCAAAACTAAATTTAACGCGTGAGCATAGCAGTGCGTAAAAAGTGCTTGAGGTTCAATCGATTTAATTTTGCTTTGTAAACCGTTTAAATGACTTGCCATAACTGCTGCGCCATCATATGTTTGAGCTATTAATTTATTTTTAAAATCATATTTGTCGCAACGAGAGATTAAAAAATTAAACAAATCTTCCGCGGTCCGACCTGAAGAAACATCATAGAAACCTAAAAATCTTTCTACGACTTGACCGTTTGTAACGTACCGAGCTACAATTGAAAGTTGCGAAACGCAAGAAATGTCCGTCGTTTCATCTACTTGCCACGAGAAAAATTGAGAATTTTTTATTTCTGCATCTATGTGTTCATTTAAAATAAATGACACGCAATCTATCAAGTCATTTTGAATTGTTTTTGACGTCCCGGAAAAAATATTACCACTTACAAATTTATTAAAATATTGATCATATTTACTAAATAGCGCAATTAATTCTTTATAATTTCCCCGATTAACCGATGTTGCGGTTTCATCATGACCGCGGAAAGCCAAATCTTGGGATGCCAAAAATATTGTCAAGTCAATTAATCTTTTTAAATTATTTCGATTTTCCCTAACCTGATCATTATGTAATGAAATCGAATTTAGACGTTCGCTATTTAATGCAGTTGCTATATTTTCTTTTCCAAATAATTTAATTTTACACGACGAAGAAATATGTTCTTTTGATTTTGTATGACGTTCAATACACCGAGATAAATTTTTCATATCGGAAAACCCGATTTTTGACCAAACTGAATTATCCGCTGAAAAAAGTAAACACGGCCAACAATACAACTTTTCTTGTTTAACAGAACCTGTTAACCAAGCACATTTATTGTACCATTCAGTGTTAAAACCCCGATTTTGTCTTTTATCCGTGTATTTAAGTGTAATAGAATTTGGACGGGGTTTCATTACAATATTTGCAATATAAACTTTTTTATCATAGCTTAATGAACTAAAATTATTATGTACCTAGCCAATGTACATTATCATCGCATTGTTTGATTTCGCATAATCTATCCATAACAACTAATTAAAAATAATAACCAATTTAAAAATAGTCTCAATAATAAAATTTAAAAAAAAACCTGTATTTTGGTCACAAACTTGAAAAATGTACCACACTTTTAGAAGTTCACATACAAGTGATTTATATTTAGAACATATATGCATGATAATGATAATGCAAAGATTTGCAGGTGCATTTGATAATACACCCACGCATTATGAGGGCAGCCTCCAAAGCATGAAAAATAACTATATACACGCATTTAGTAAAATAACACATAATAGTATGCGCTTATGTTACAAGCTTATTACTTACAATTCATCTATTAGTCGCTCATTTTGATCATAGATCTTACTAAGCAGTAGCCTCTATGACGTAGGTATCTCGAACGTAAAAGATGCGAGTAAAGATTTATACCGTATTCTGGGTTGCCTAACTGTGTGCTAATAAACTAATAATAATTATAAAGAAAGGCTAGCCGCTGAATATTATGTAGGTACTATTTCGAATTTATTTCAAGCGTAAGTCAAGTTCTTAAGCTAATTTCATTATTAAATTAAATTTTGCTTTAAACAAATTCAAAAAAAATTAAAAATTGGTAAAAATACTAATTTAAAACGAAATATAAATAGCAAGTCCGTCCAACAATTTGAGGGGAGGCTAAGCCTCCCTTGCCTCCATTGACAAACCGCCGCTGATAAAGGAAGACAACGTACCTTCCCTTAAGTGGTCTCTCGCACGCATATTAGAAGTACTACCCGGTCACGACGGGAAAGTTAGGGCGGCAAGGGTAAAAACTGCTGAAGGTGAGGCAACGCGATCAATCGTTAAGTTATGTCCACTCCCGATCGAACACGTTTAATCCACATTTGCATATCGCGGGGGGAGAATGTTGCGACGGCAACAACTTTTTAGAATTATAGGATTAGATTAAGTCATAAACTTAAAAGCACCATTGTCAATTTGTGTGACCAAGTATGTAATAAACTTAGCCGACAAACAAAACATGAGGTACTTTTGTTCAAGGTAAGCTCCCTTCTTGGAAGAGGTAGCTAGTTGTACGTGACAATGACAATGGTGATTTCAAGACAATTTGTTCCCACGAATTGGGAAAATTTCCTAAACTTTGTACCGTTGTAAATAATTTAAAATCTGTAAATTTGTATTAGTTGTAATTTGTGCATAAAAGGGCCGTCTTGTCGGACGCGCCTCAGTATTCAACTAGCTTCTGCCAAGTGACACCTAAGGAAACAATACGCTTTTCTTGTCACTTGACAAAAAGAACAAAAGGGTTTATTCATTAGTGTAATTGAGTTGTGCAGCTGTACTAATTATTAATATAGTGTAAATAAAGACTTTTATAATAATCACGTTATTTAAATTCGTCTTTGACATCAAATCACAACTGGTCCTTCGGTTATTATACAATCAAGAAGTATTTCGGCAGCCGTACACTTTTACAGTGAAAAAATCAAAAGGCCCGATCAACCCCTAATATGACTGGACTAGCTCCCAAAGAGAAAGAAGTCATCTCCAGAGACTCTCAAACCGGATGGTGTTTACATTAAATTTGTAATATGTAATTCGTTGCTCCCCTAATAGGCCAATCGACAACGCATTCAAAATGGGCTATTTCGAAAAAAATTGGGGCAAGCCGGAATAAATTTTATTCTCTTTATTAGAACCTCTAAAAAGATTTACTAATTTTGCACCCTCTAGCGATCCCGGATTTCGCCTCCACCGAGGAAATAAACACGCAAAAAATGATATTTTGACAAATATTCGTGAATATCTCGGTTTCAGTGCACTTTAGAGAAAAATGTTAGGTTATTGAAAATAAATCACAATAAATTGTCTAGTGCAGGGATCAGCAACCTTTTTTTTAAATGGGGCCAGCTACAAATTTAAAAATGTTGCGCGGGCCGCACGTAAGAAACTTATTTTCATACAAACACTGAATGATGAGCTCAAATAATCTCCTTATTAACAAAATAAACCTAACCTTAAAAGTCAAAATGTAAAATCTTTAAAGGGCCGCACAAGAAAGCGTGGCGAGCCCCATGCGGCCCGCGAGCCACGGGTTGCTCATTCCTGGCTCTAGAGGAAAGTCTTACACTTTCTTCTAATTAAACGAATGGTTACGGAGTTACAACCATCAGAACTCAGGGTATATATTAAATTTGTCATTGTTCGGTGTTTCTAAAAATATTTTTATTGATGATATTTTTAAGTAAGCAGATAGTTTTGCGCCCGTTTTGATGGCTGTAACTCCATAACCGTTCGATTAATTAGAAAAAATAGAAGACCGTTTTTCTAGACAATTTAGTATGTTTTATTTTCAATAATTTAACATTTTGTTCTAAAGTGCACTGAAACCGAGATACACGAATATTTGTAAAAATATCTTTCTTCGCGTGGTTTTTCCTCTGTGGCGAAATCCGGGGTTGTTAGTGGGTGCAAATTTAGTATTATAGCTTTTTAGAAGTCCTAATAAAGAGAATAAAATTTATTCCAGCTTGCCCCCATTTTTTTTCGAAAAAATAGCTCCTTCCAAGCTAAATGCAGTAAAATAATTGTTCCGTATTTTTTGCCTTAGGATGGCGTTTCATAGAAATGAATATTAAAATGATAAAATATCATTATAAAATGTACATGGTACTACTGAATTTAGATTGAATATTTGCCAATGTTGTGTTATGAGCAGTTATGAGTAATGTTTAATCCGGTTTAATCGCATATTATATAGGAACTCAATTTCTCTTCAATAACATTAACATTTATGCTTGTGCAATATAATTTCACCTCTATGAGGGCCTTAATTCGCACCGCTTTTGAGAATACTCTAATAATAGGTAGACCCGTGATATGTGATAGGTCGGAATTTTCTGATTCCTCCGTGTCTCGTGTCTTGGTCTTATTTTCGTTGTCACTCGCTACCTATCCTTTGCAGATTGATATAATTATTAATCGGTTAAAATGGTTTAAAGACAAGCGTTCGACATATTTTTGAATCTGCGGAATATATATCCATAATATATAATGAAATTAACCAATAAAGAATTTTGAAGACATACCATAAGTTCTGAGGGTTGGAACTCCGTAAACGTTCGATGTACAAGAAAAAATTATAAGAACTTTTCGCTAGAAAATTTAGCGTACTTTACTTTCAGTAACTTCATATTTTGCTCTAAAGTACACTGAAACCGAGATATTCACGAATATTTGAAAAAATGTATTTTTTCCGTTATATATGTAGGTGTGATAGTACTTCAAACGCACAATACATACATACATAGTAGAAGAGAGGTTGCCTACGCCTGAAATCAGGCACAACATTTGAAGAAAAAGAAGAAGATTGGCAAAAAGTCGTCTGCCAAAACTACACCAGCTTCTTGCTTGCGGCGACTGTTTCCTTTCATATTTTGCAAAATTTTGCTAGGCACTTTATGAGCTCTCTCATAGTGTACCCAAACCAAACAATTACTTTACACGTCTTCAATCCTCGGACTTGACGAGAGTCCTTCCTAATGTTACAAACCGAAGTTCCTAAATGAGTTCTCTCTATCTAGATCTATATCTGTTCTAGAAATGTGGACGCAATTCCGGATGATGTGATTGCGAAGCTTTCCGTCTTCCGTGCTTCGGAGGGCACATAAAGCCGTAGGTCCCCCTGTGTTAATGATTTACCATCATGACAATAAAAAACAAGGTGCAGGCACATCTAAAGGCAAGCCTAGCAAGCTACATGAGATGTAAAAACAAAAAATGCTTCTTCTTCTACTTTCATTAAGAAGTCCCTCTCTTAATATAAGTCCAGGACCTGTTCTTTACTAATTTTTGTAATTAGTTCTATGAGAATTTTTTTGGTTGTTTTACATCTCATGTGGCTTTCTAGGCTTGCCTTTCGATGTGCCTGCACCCTGTTTTATTTTTATTATTATGATGGCAAATCATTAACACATGGGGACCGACGGCTTTGGGGATTTCTTAATAAAGTAGAAGTAGAAGAAAAAGTTAAAGAACAGGTCATATTAAGAGGAAGAAGAAGACGAAGTGATTGCAAAGCCAATTTTATTTTTTTGTGGAATTTCAGCAAGTAGTAAATTAATGTCACGGTCATCAACTTGAGCGGTTAAGTCCGTTAATTATCTGGTTCAACTTCGGACTCAGTAAAACTTTATTCTGGCCGTCTCCTCTCGGAAGACAATGGCAAACTACCGAGTGTAAACTGGTTGGTACAGCCTTTTTGAATATGAATTGTATACACTTGCGGCGATTCCGAACCCGCCTTGGATAGTAGGTCCCTTATGTATGTGATAATCCTTCAAAAGCAGAACACATAGGTATATGAGAGAGGTTGCCTTCGTCTGGAATCAGGCACGGCACTTGAAGAAGATATAAATTATTAAAAATTGTTTTTCCAGTTCCTCCTAGTGCATCAATAAAATAGAGCTCGTCGTTTTTTTTGTGATGCCTGTGTACTAAATGAACGCAGAATCAGTCGAAGTGATTCAAAAACAAAAATGTTATTAATCGAGGTTCTACTGTAAACTTTATATAAGTATAATAATTTTTAAAAAGTTGAACATAGTAACTTCTGACAGAACAACAAAGATACTATTAAGAGATTTAATGTGATTATTACAACCCAAGGGATTAAATTTTGTAATTCAATCCCCAAATGCATAAAGAGCATCATCACTCTCACCGTTATGTTTTAAACAATTATGAATGTAGTATGTTTATGTGTAAAATTGATCATATTTTTATTTTGACTCAACATTTACATTACAATCTGTCCATGGGACAATAAGTAATACTGTTTGACATTATTTATAATAACAAAGACAATGTAATGACACAGTGGAGTACTAACCCATTAGTAAGCCTCGTTTTAGATTAGTATTTACATTTTTATAGGCAATTTAAATTTGTTACAATTTATTTAGAAAAATCGATGGGGTAAGTCCATGGGATCACTTCTCTTTAGTCTTCTATGCTGAAGTTCGACCATTAGATCACACACTAATGGGTTGGAATGATCCGCGAGTCTCAACTGATATCTTTTGCTCATAGAAGAAATGACCTCCTTTACATTATTAACTTGTAGGTCAGCACTAATAATATTATTTGGGACATACCAGGGAGCGTCGCAGGTGCCACGTAAAACTTTGGATTGAAAACGCTAGATTTTTGTAATATTGGAATTTCTGGCAGAACACAGCTGAACACCATACGTCCATATGGGTTTCAGAATCGTTTTATACAACAATAGTTTATTGTCTGTAGATAAGGGTGAATTTCGGCCCACAAGCCAGTACAATTTTCGATACACAAGTCCAAGTTGGAGGCGTTTGTACCAAATATGTTTGGCCCACGTCAGCCGACGGTCAAGGTGAAAGCCTAAGTATTTGACATTTTCTTGTTCAGGAAGGATGTTGCCGTACATAATTACACCTGGGCCTCTTCTGAGGGTGAAGGAGATATGCACCGACTTTGTGGTGTTTGCTTTGATTTGCCAAGTCTTAAGTCAGTCCTCTATTTTATTTAGGTGGCATTGTAATAATCGAGAAGCAAGATTTGGATTTTCACTAGAAGCCATTACAGCTGTATCGTCAGCAAACGTGGCTGACACTGTATTATTTCATTCTGGCAAGTCGATGTGAATAATAGGTACAGCGTATGCCCAAGGACACTACCCTGAGGAACTCCTGACAGTATTCATTCTAGGTTGGTATGTGCTTCCCCATATTTAATTAGAAAATATCTGTTGATTAGATAGGACTCCAGCAGACGACTATAGGGATGGGGTAGGTGTTTTTGATTTTATACTTCAGTCCCTCGTGCTACACTCTGTCGAATGCTTGAGAAATGTCAAGAAATGCAGCAGAGCAGTATCTCCTGCATTCCAGGTCCGTTATAATCCTCTTCACAACCCGGTGCACCTGTTCCACCGTTCCATAACCCTGCCGAAAACCAAATTGGTGGTCCGGGATCAGATTTCCCTCTTGGAGGAGCGGTTTTAGTCTTTCCAGGAATAACTTTTCAGATGTTCTTGAAATAATTGGTAGTAGGCTAATTGGTCTATAGGACGAAGTCTCAGTTGGGTCTTTTCCTGGTTTCTGGATCACTATCACCTGAGCCACCTTCCACTGAGCTGGGAAGTAACCATACCGAAGAATTGCATTAAAAATTATTCTAATTAGTTTAAACCCATTTTCTGGTAGATTCTGTAGAATTTTACCTGTTATTAGGTCGTATCCAGGAGCCTTTATTGGATTAATCTTCTTGAAAATAACATTTTTGATGTCGTTCATCCTGAACTTTGCAATTGGTAGATCCATTTGATAAGGGGCTTCAAGTAGTTGGTGGACAGGGTATTCTTCTTCGACAGGGATTTCTCTTGGAAGAGGTTGGAAGACTTTAGCAAGATGTTCTGCAAAGGTTTTGGCTTTTTCGGAATCATTCCGAGCCCAATTACCATTACTAGTCCTAATGGGTTGACTTGCCTTTTGTTGTTTTTTTATTTTCCGCGTGAGTTTCCACAAAGAGTAGTCGGTTGCTTGACTAGCTGTAAGGTTTTCTAGAAAATTTTTTACTCCTTGATTTTTGTTGTCGACAAGGAGTCTTTTTAGTTGTTTCGTGGCTTCGTTTAAGTTAGCTTTATCAATTGGTGCATGTGTTAATTGCCATCGTTTTCTTAGTTTTATCATTTCTATTATTTTTATTTTTATGTGTTCGGGGCAATATCGGGGTTTATTAATATTTGAATTTGGCGGGGTAGCCCTCCATGATGCTTGTTGTATTGCTACTGTTAGTTGTTCTACAGCTTCATCCATTTCACTCCCAGTCTTCAGTGGTATGTTGAGATTTAGTTTATAAGAAAGGCTGCTTTTAAATATTTCCCAGTTTGTATTTTTGTTGAATAGCGCAGGTGGGTTATTAATTTTAGAGACACATGCGTCTATGGTGACCAGGAGACGGTCTAGGACGTTTCAGCGCAGCCGGTTCGGCGCGGACCGGTTCGGCGCGAGGCCGGTTCGGCGCAAACCCGGTTTGGCGCGGGGCGGTTCGGCGCGAGTCCGGTTCGGCGCGGGGCGGTTCGGCGCGATGCCGGTTCGGCGCAAGAAAAGAATCGTTATGGAAGTAGTTTGTTTTTTAATTATTTGAATTCTATCTGATCATGGTTAATTAATTGTTTATTTAACTAATCAAAAAAAAATTTTTAATATAATATTGATAGATAAATAATGTGGATAATAAATTTATTAATGTACAAAAGAAGAGGTTGTTATAGCTGTAATGCTGCAATAATTGTTTTCCTATGCACTCATCTCGTAATTATAAGACAATCCTCGCAGATAGTCGATTATATCCCGATTCGCATAATCACTCAGAATGGTTTTGATACGTTTATCAGCATCACGATATTTCTTTAATTTTTTTGGTGGCTCGTGACCTGCTAGTAGGTGTTCATAAAACATATCACGACCTTTCTGAATTTTTTTCAATCCGTCTATAAATTTCCACAAAATTGGATGATCCATTCCCATTTCCAATTGAAGGCGTCGATGGGCCGCCTCAGCATGGTTGTTTGTTCTATCCATGTCGTTCAAAACGCGATTATATAAAGACCACAATTCTGGGCTGAAAACTGCAGGCCTTCTACCATTTCCTCGACGATTCATTCGGCCAACATAAAAATCTTCGAACCATTGCAAAAGTGGTTGTAGTTCGATAGGCAACACTCCAGCTAACCTGTCTATTGCATGCTCTAAATCTGCAGTTGGTACAAATGCAAGAGACACCACCATTCTAGCATACAAAGCAAAATTAGAGTCTGTATTGTAGTTACCAATTACATTGAAATTTGTGAGTTGTTTTTTCATATTTTTAGTCAAATGAAAAAAGCATCCCTGCATTTCCGCTGTAGGAAATGCGTTTCTAAACGCAGAAATCGCAGCCAATTCAAAATCACATGAAATATGTACTGGATTCAAATTTGGTTCCAAATTTTTCAACATATCTAGCATTGTTGTGAATGTTGCAGCTTGCTTGTTAGGAAGAAGCGCGTATAACAATGGATGAACTCCTCCATATTTCTCCGCCAAGATTACATACACCTGCGAAAATAACGGTGGCGTAATTTTAAAGGTCCCATCTATAAACCAATGGTCACATTCGCTCAAAATGCGAAGGTTTTGTTCACGACCAAAAATAGGAATTCTTCCGGCAACTTGCCCACTATCAGACAGTAAAAAGTTTTCTTGAATACCGGGCTGGAGATCGTACATTTTATATTTTTCAGGAATTATTAAATCTTGTACATTTTCAGGCGCGGGGGGAACAGCTTGCACAACATTTCTCGTACTTCGGATTACTTTTCGTAATGCAGCGTGGTTTGGCATAGCGGCTAAAGCGCCTTCGGATAATTCGCCGAGGCAAGCATCAATAATTTGCGAAGTTCTTTCCGGAACATCTTCTTCAATTCTTCGCTTCATTGCAGATACAGCTACATCAACCTCAACTTTAGCTGCCGAACTGTCATGAGAATGATCATTAACCATTTTGACTACAATACCATTTTCAGTGTGAATTCGTCCTTTACAAGAGTCTTTCCTTTCACATCGCTAAAATATTTTCGATCCGGAAGCGCTCATACGATCAAAGATATATATGAATCCATTATTCGAGAACTTTTCCTTCTGGCGTTTACTTACAATATTTAACATTTTTGGATTAGCGAAGAGATCAAAATGATATTTTGAGTCACTACAGTTTTATAAAAATTTTGATACTGACAAAGTGTGGTGCATCATTTATATAGGTAAATTTTTTATCAGAAATACCAACACAAATACCAACAGAAATTTAGGATTATCAGATTAGGGGCCGGCACGCCAACCCGGACCGCTTAATAAAAAATTTGCTATTGATAACGTGGTGGTTCCTAATGTCTGCCTGATGAAAATTCAAGTTAATCTTTTAACGCCGAGGCGTTGAGCCGGGTGCTTGTGCTATATACGAATAGAAATTGAAACGCGCAAAAGGCGTAAGGAGGAAAATAATGGCGAGGTCCCGTAAGAAAATGGAAGAGATGTTAGTAAAAATGTAATCTTCCCCTTCAAACGGATTTGTAAATCCCGAAAGATTGGGATAGCAATATTCAATATAGAATATAAATGCTACAAATAAAATAAGGTTCGCGCTGAACCGTCTCCGCGCCGAACCGCCCCGCGCCGAACCGGCTCGCGCCGAACCGGCCTCGCGCCGAACCGCCCCGCGCCGAACCGACCCGCGCCGAAACGGCTGCGGCGAAACGGTCGCGCCGAACCGGCTGCGCCGAAACGTCCCATCCCGACCAGGAGAGGAGTGTGATCAGATGATAGATCTAAACATGTTTCTATTTTAAGATAATTTAGCGAAATACCATTAGTGACACAGAAGTCGATTACATCTGGGATCTTATTTATGTCTGTAGGCCAATAAGTAGGTTCTCCTGTTGAGAGTTGCAATAAACCGCAGGTTTGCATTGATTGGTACAGCTGCCTGCCTCTGGGTGTTATCAGCCTCGAACCCCAATGTTTGTGCTTTGCATTGTAGTCACCTCCCGCAATAAAGCGATGTCCAAGCGAGTTGAAGAATGTGTCAAATTGATCTTTTTTGATAGCTAGATTTGGGGGGCAGTATACCGCTGAAAGGGTGAGCGGTCCCTGCCAGTCATCGATTACAACTGATGTAGTTTGTATGTTCCTTTGGATCGTTTTCTCTAGTTCGTGATGTTTTAGTTTGGTTTTATTGATAACTGCAGTATCCCCTCGCGCCGTACCATCAGGATGTTGGGTGTGATAGACAGTGAAGTTGGGAATTTTGATGTAGCTTTTGTTTGTCATGTGGGTCTTTGAAATTAACAAGATGTCTAAGTTATGGTTTAATATAAATGTTTTGACTTCCAGTCCAAGATTGACTAGTCCATTTGCGTACCAGACAGCAATCTTTAGGGTTGTTAGATTTTTGTTTGAGGTTGTGTGCAGCATTACAACATTTTTGTTATCAAAACACTCAAGAGATCCATCATCTTATCCATCTTCTCCATCATTCTTGTCATCATTGTCTCCACAACATTGTTTGATTGCTGTTGCGGGACAGCTAGATATTGAGTTTGTTGGGAGTTTTTAGCGTCTTGCAGCGTACTATTATTTTTTCTTACCACCTGTGCATAAGGAAAACCAGGTTGGCGGATATGATTATTTGTACTTGCGATTTGCACAACTTGTCGTTCACGCAGTGGGGGGAACCTCCTTTTTTGTAGTTCTTTGTAAACTGAGCATCGTCTGTAGTTAGCTGGGTGATGCTCTTCGCAATTATGCTCGACCAAACCGCTGGCACTTAGTGCACTGGGGTATATCTCGTTTAGGATGCGGGGGCTCAATCTTGACTATGGAGTTCAATAACCTCGTTATCTCATAAATGTCCTTATTAATTTGCTTGGACACCAGTTCGATGTTGAACAGTGGGAGACCTTGTTTTGTTTTATTATCGCGGATGTTGGAAACATTTACAACTTCATGTCCTAGGGCATTTAAAGTAGCTTCCTTTATTCGCGTTGTCTCAGTTGTTTGGTGAATATTTCGAAGAACAACGCGGAAAGTACGATTCTTCTTGGGTTGATACGTGTGAAATTTGGTATCTTTCTTGGTTAGGGTCTCCAGAATGTTGGTATAATGCAACTCATTGTTAGGTTGAATCCTTACTTGGTCATTGTACATGATCTTCATGATGTATCAATTTTCTGCAGTTTCGTCTAAGGCCTTAATTAATGGTTCAATGAGTTGCACTCCCTCGACATATATCGGAGGGGCTTGACTATCTTCGTGATTGTTGAGGTTTTAGATATTCCCGCTTCTTCTCCTTCTGCATTTGCAGCTACATCTAGGGCTGCATATTTATTGGTGGTGGTGATAACTGGTTCTGGTTTATTTAGCCAATAGTTCTTCAATGTACTTTTCTCATTTATTCTAATATTTGATTCGGGACTGTCTCCTTTCCTTGTTCGCTTTCCGTATCCTACTGTTTCCCATCCTGTATTAGAATTTATTATTTGATGTTGGGGCAAAAATGGCCCTGGTTGAAAATTTTGGTTGTAGTATCTGGGGTAATATGACTGATGTTCCCATCTGGTTTGTCTGTGGTGCATTGCCATGCATATTCACTTGGATTTCCCCATCCCCTTTGGGTGGTGTACGATACATTATTTGCGCTTTCACATTCTAACCTCACTTCTTGAAAAAACTAGAATAAGATTTTATTGTGCGATTCTTGGAGTGAATAATACTCAATTAAGTATTCTACCACTATTTGCAGTTGTTAATAACTATTTATTATTGTTAACGGGTTGCGGTTCTGACCCCCACTGCACTGAAGCTTAAGCCTATTGTGCCCCACGTTCCAAGTTTTTACTCCATCAACTGCGTTTCCTCAACAAAGTCGAGTATGCAGTTGAAGGGCGCTTGTGCAATCTCCTCAGTGTCCGGGAATGGAACACCAAGGTGACGTAGTCTGCTCCCAGCCAAGGCCGGGCATTTGCATAGGATATGGTGGGGTGTTTCGTCCTCTTCACCACACATCCTACAAATGGGATTTTCAACCAGCCCCATGATGTTGAGGTGTCTGTTAAGGCAGCAGTGTCCAGTAAATAGTCCTACTATCCTTCTCAGTTGTTTCCTACTCAGCTTGAGTATTTCTTTCCTTCTGGGCTCACTCAACGGGCCCCTTATGAACATCCGCGATTGCCTCAGTTCAGGGACTCCCATCCAGTGAGCAAGGTGTTGTTCATTTAGTTTTTCCCTGTTGCCTTTCTTTGCGGTCATATATGAGATCCCGCAGGAAGGCTCAGGGCCTATTTGGTGTTTATTTGCAGCCTCTCTCGCAAGTGAATCTGCTTCTTCGTTACCCTTGATGCCTTGGTGTCCCGGCACCCACATCAGCGCAAGTCTGTTGAGGTTAGCCAGTCTTACCAGTGCATCCGCGCATTGTTTAACGACCTTGGAGTGTGATTCAACTCCTTCCAAGGCCCTTAGTGCTGCCTGGCTGTCAGTCATGATGCAGATCTTCCTATTTTCATAGTTTCTCCGCATCATTTCTTCTGCACAGACCATTATTGCAATTATTTCTGCCTGGAATACAGTGGCGTGGGATCCCAGATTTATGCTAAGGGCTTCACCTGGTCTTCTGCCGCGCACTCCTGCTCCAGTACTTATCTCTGTTTTAGATCCATCTGTGTACCAGATGGTGTCATATCGTTGACTCAGCCCCTGTGAGTTTCCTGCCTCTCCTCTGTCAGGTATAATAATCCTGAAAGGTTTTTGGAAGTCCCTCACGGTGCTAGTTCTATCCGATGTCATGCTAAGCATGCTGTTGCTCTTGATTGAGTTCAGGATCATGGTATGTGATCCACTACTTGGATTCACATTCCCATGGTCATTGATTGCCATTCTATAAGCTGCTAGTAGGGCCTCAGTCTCCACAACTATGTGCAGAGGCCGTAGTCCCAGAAGAGCCTCCATAGACGCGGTTGGCGTAGATGTCATTGCCCCCGTGATGCCTAGGCACGCAAGTCTTTGTAGCTTGTTGAGCCTGTTTATACTGTTCCCTTTCCTGGCTTTGTGCCACCAGATCAGGGCCGAGTATGTAATCGTGGGTATCACTACTTTGGTGTAAAGCCAAAGCACCATACTGGGTTTTAGTCCCCACGTTTTACCAATCATGCTCCTACAAGCCCATAGGGCCTTAGTCGCTTTGATTGTAGCGTTCTTTATGTGTTGTGTGAAGGTCAGCCTGTTGTCTAAAGTTACACCCAGGTACTTGACCTCCCTCTTCAGAGGTAGCTCCTCCCCCCACATCCTCAGAGTTCTCACATCATGTAGTTTTGTGCGTCTTGTGAACGCAACAACAGAGGTTTTTCCCGGATTAACCGACAATCCCTCTCTTGTGCACCATCTTTCGACAGTTCTCAGGGCTTTTTGCATCAGTGATGACACAACTTCCCCAAATTTCCCAATGACAAGGATTGTGACATCATCAGCAAATCCCTGCCCATGAACCCCATCCTGTTCCAGTTCCCGCAGAAGGCTATCCGCCACCAGACACCACAGCAGGGGTGAGATGATCCCCCCCTGGGGACATAGGTGAAAGTATGGCGGTATATTCCTATGATATATGGACTGGTGAAAAATTCGACATCTTTAAATCAGTATGGCGTGTACTTATTAGGGACACCGAAACAGTATGGCATGGTCATAATCGGTGATGAGACATCTTTTTGTATGGTTGGATAAAAAATTAGCTTTTCGCTAGTATTTCAAGAGAACATAAAATAAATGACACGTTTAATTCAGTATGGCGGACAGTTTGAGACGCCGCATCGGTATGGCATACGACTCCTTCATACTCTGGCTATCGAATATATGATATAAAACCAGAATTACCTTTTAGCTCATTCCCCAAGGGCATAGTTTTTTTTGACACATTCAAAAAATTGCGCAGCGCAACACCGACACATACGGGCCGCCATACTTGCGTTTCCCTGTTCTTTATAACACTGGCTAACTTCTCAAAAAGTTTCAGCGTTTCGCTAATCATACGTCGTTTTTCTTGCTGGCTCTCGGTCTATAATAAAATAGTACACACAGAAAAATAAATGTTAATTTTAAAGTATAAGTGGTCATCAGTTTAACCCTAGATAGATAACCTACGTCGAATCGACGTAGTCGAATTTTCAAAATCGTTATAATTCGCTGATATATGGCGCCACGGCGCTCGTTGTTCCTGCCAACTCAGTTGACCCATAGAGCTTGCAGGTGACACTTGTTCCGATAAGAAAAGTGCAATACTTTCATAAATATATGCCATAAATGTAAAAATTCCATTTGTGGGAGCATAAGTCGAGCGCTTGTCCCAAGTGCCTTTAAGGCCAAAATGAATAAAATATTTTTTACTAACGTACATAATATTTAAACTTTATAAAAAAATTATTTTTACAAGTTTATAGGTCTGAATAAAATATTTCAATTTTGCAAAGTGAAAAATGTCAATTTTTGTTCGTTTAAGTTTATTCCTAATAAAATATGAAAAAACCTTAATGTTTTTCATGTATTCATAAACACAATGACATTTATGGGGATACATTATTACTGACGCAAGCATATTGTAGACTCCGTGCCAAAGCTCAAAGGTTATACAATGCGCGAAGGGCGAAATACATACATATAAATGTTACGTGAAAACATTAGCTTGGCGCGAAAATTTAAAAAATGTGAATAAAAAAGACGTAATTACTCGTTCTTGAAAATTAATATGAAAAAAATATCACTAGGCATGTAATTTAATAAAAAAGTTATTGTTATTTATTTTATTTTGAACTTTGCTTATTAAAAATAATTTGTAAAATCAATATTATGTTCGGAACATAATATCAGTCTTCGAGGTTTTTTTTTAGGTTATGATGTTCTTCCTGATTTTTAAACACTTTTTAATATCTACTTTGTAGATTTTAAATAAAAATCACACCAGTGCATACGTAGGGCCTGTCAGCCCCATGCTTTAAATCGACGATTGTTTGGATATTTCAGGAAAATAAGATAATTTTTGAAATCGATAAAATTTATTAAACTTTATTACACTTTGCTGAAGTCGCAATAATTTACATTGTAACCAGTAACATTTAAGTTGTATAGGTAATAATAATTATTGTATTAAGTGCAGTTTACGTTATGCCATTTTGGTTACAAGTTGTCATAATACGCAATTCTAATCGTAATATTTGCTTATGAGTTCACCCTCGGGCTGTATCGTATGTCGAATCTTATAAAGTGAACTTCGAATTATTTGATTTTTACCTACTTGTAAACAAAATCACATAACGTAAACTGCACTTTACGGTGACGTGCAATAATTGTAAAGATTTTTCAGTTTCTTCCACATGGCGACAAATATTTTGCCACTCTTTCAATGTGACATTATTAAATTCTTCTTCGGTTAACCTCCGGACATCATCCATTTTAAATGTTGTGTTACGTGCGGCTACACGATTCTTTACCAATGCCCAAATTTTTTCTATGGGATTCAGCTCTGAGTGATACGGTGGTAACCGTAATACCACATGACCGTGTTCGGCTAAAAGTTTTTTTGCACTGCAAAAAAGGTTTTTGTTTACAAATAGCTACTAAAATAATTTGATAACTTACCTCAAAATAAACACTGTGAAATAGCTTTAAAGAAGACTGATTTTTATTTAATGTTAATGTTTGATTAACCTAAAAAAAATATTTTCGTTTTTTATTTACAAAACTAATTTTAACAAATTTTATTACTTACCATCAAATAATAGAACCTGTCAAATAGCCTTAAAGAAGGCTGATTGTTATTTATATTATGAAATAATACTAATATCATTTAATAATCAAACGCGAAATTTGTGTAAAGCTGTCAAACGAAAGTAAACATTCAACGAATGTTTTCTAGTTGGGCTTTTTAGCATTTGGACTTGTTTTCGTTATTGCGCCGATGACAGTATAACTTTTGACTTTTGAAACCTACTCTACACACAACCCAAAATATGTGCCGTCAAACATGATACACGTCGAAATGACGTATGGTTATCTTTAATGTACGTTACGATATCGTTCTCTATCTAGGGTTAAGCATGCACATACTTAATTTTGAGCAAAATTTACGATAATATTGATGTAAGTATGCCAAACTTACATTGGGTGCTCAAAATTAGCACGTATAAAATGGTAAATGTTTAAAGTTGAACGGAAACTTGGCTGTTTCAGACACCAGCCTCTTTTACGCTCGTGGATGAACTATACGAAGCGGCATAACCCTGTATTTTTCATACCAAGTCGTGAGAGCTGTATTGCAACTGGTTGCATTTGTGGGTTCTGCAAATGTTTTCAAATGGTTGGCTCACAACTAACTGGGGAAATAATGTTATTTGAGGACACCAAGTGAACGTAATAAAACAAGGTAAGACTGAAAAAAGCTGTTTTATTTGCTTCACCAATAGATGTTTTCAAGTATCCGTTGAATAAAATTTCTTGGTATGTATACCTATAAAACTTAATTAAAATTGAAATAAAAAAGTAATAAAAAATTCCTACATAGAGCGTTTTCATTCAAAAATTTATCAAAGTTAAAATTCAAATCTTTTATCTGTTAGTTAAATTTTTAACAAGGTAGTGCGAGTATAAATAATATGCTTTATATGACACAGAATAAAATGGTATATCGACGACATGCCTTCAAAACCTCCTAACTCAAATAATGGCATTTTAGAGGAACGTCAAAAAACCGCCTAGCATAAAAAGTTGTGGATATTTTTTTCATTTTAACAAAAGTTACAATATCCTTAATTGTCAATATAGTTTTAGGACGAATTTGTCGATTTTAAATGTTTTGCAATTTTTAACAATTGAGACATTTTGCCAGCATAATGTATTAAGTATAAACCTATCTTATGCTGCTAATATCTAGTTTTCTGTAAAATTCGAGTCATATCCTTTGTAACAATTTGTAACAACTCTCCTATTACGCTATATTTAATCAGCATGCTTTCACCGTTTCTATTGAATTTTTTTATCTACATTATCCATTGTTTTTTTAATCTGCTATAATTTTTATTATCCTACTTTACAATTAAGTTAAACGAAAGTGAACTGTACTGCATTATTCAGTTTAAGTTTATTACTCGCCAGTAGTTTTCTTTACCCAATAGCCATACTATCATACTAAAGATTTTACTATCAAGAGATAAGATTTTAGATCTGAAAAGTGTTTATAGTCCATTTGTTTTAAGAAAGAAAACGGTTTCGTCAGAACAATCAAATATGTACAAGCACTCCAATTATATGAGAATGGTTGTGTGCATGCTGCGCAAAACCTACTACAAAAAGAACTAGCAAATAACAGGTGCTAATGACCTAATCAGTTTTGATGCATCTTAAAAATTAAATATTAAAAACAATTGTCAAAACATTGAACTGCCACTGAACTGCCTAGTTTTGACGAACAGTTCGGATAAACTCTTAAAAACAAGCAATCACTATTAGTCTATTACAAATTATAACCATAGCCTTATTATTATTTATAGTTCGAGGCCACAGCTCTGCAAACTATGTTTGTCCTCTATGTCATTTTTGTTTGTTATGTTCTTCATTTTGTTGTTGATTTTATTATATAGCGTAACTTGTGCCACCACACCAGCTACGTATAAAAACGTGTGGATCAACAATAAAATAAATAGTAACTCCAGATAACGCCTTTATTATGGTAGCGGAGCTTCGGCTAGCTAGTGAGAGCTCAGGATGAAGGTTGCTCAAAATTGAATAATAAAAAAGTTTACCCGGCGCCACACGATTTTTCCCGCTCCCAACTCTTGGTGTTATCTGAATCGTGAAAGCTTATATTGAAACAAACAAAAGCATAAATGAAGTACTATAATTAATTATTATAATTTATTAAAAATAAAGTCAATCAGAAAAACATGCAAATCAAAATATTAAATAGTCAAATATATATAATGGATATACAGGGTGTCCCCGTGACCGTGGAGAAACTTTGAGGTGGTGATAAAGGACACTTTTCTAAGACAAATTTTTCACATAAAATTTTTGCCCAAGTCCAAACCCTTGGGGGGTACCTCCCTTTAAAGCAATTTTTTGAATTTATGATTTCAAACGGCCATAGCTCCGATATTATTAATTTTTTAGGTTAATGGACTAGAACTTTTTTAAAGATCATTCGCTTGTCTACAAATTAAGTTATAACCAATTATCCTCTAGAATCAACAGATTTCGAGTTATAAATTAAATTAAGGGAAAAAATGTTTAAAAAATTCAGGTTTTTCTTTTTTTAAATTTCTTGTGAACCCCGTATCTCTTAAACGAAACGTCTAAGAGAAAAACTAAGGGCCCAAACCGGATAGGGAATTTAACGGGCTACAACTTTCGTCAAAAAATTTTTTTGGGCAACCAACCGTTTTCACAGAAACTCTGTAAATAATGAACAAGGTGTAGGTAAAAAATTATAAATTCACATAATTACTAAAAATCTCTATTTGATTTATAGCATTTGTTTTAATGTTAAAACATTGTTAAAACGTATTGTAGCGTTCAAAAGGAAAGCGAAAAAAGGAAAGAATTCCAGTCGGAAGTGGTTGCCCGCTACACTTCGTTCCGGGCACTCCGGGCGGTTTTGACAACGCCTTATTTAGCTATAACAACCCTAAATATGATCCATACACCCCACCGGGATAATAAAAAAGCGGGATATAGCAATTCAAATTATCGTAGAAAAGGTATATATAGCATTTAACATTAACGAAGAACCCCAAAAAATGTGCAAAAATCGCCAACACTTTATACATGTTACTAGTACGAGGGGCGTGGTACATTTGATGCGGTGAAATTTCTTAAGTGTTAGAGTATATCTATATTTATAGATATAGAGGGTGCCTTTGATAACACCTCAAATAAATCTATAAAAACAGCCGCCGTAAGACACAGCATTGAGGCACCCACGATAACTTGGATAGAATCAATGCTGGAAAGCCGAATAGTAACGGCTTCCTTAGGAGGGGAGGAAATCTCGGTGGCCGCGGCAAGGGGATGCCCACAAGGTGGGGTGCTATCACCTCTTCTGTGGTCCATCGTGGTAGACGACCTACTGAAGAAATTAACTGACGATGGATTTTGCGTACTAGGATATGCGGACGACATTGTCATTATAATCAGGGGCAAGCATGAAGGCATAATTTCAAACCTAATGCAAACAGCCCTAAACAAAATAAAAGAATGGTGCGAAAAGGAAGAACTTACAGTGAATCCTTCAAAAACCATTATAGTTCCATTCACAAAGCGTAGAAAGATAAACCTAAAAGCTCCACAGCTACAGGGTCTATCGATACCTTTTTCCGGAGAGGTAAAATATCTGGGGGTAACCCTGGATGCAAAACTCACCTGGAAGCTACACATGGATAAAAATCTTTCCAAAGCAACAGGAGCCTTTTGGCCTTGTCGCAAACTTTTTGGAAGGACCTGGGGACTAAGACCAAAAATGATCTATTGGTCATATATAAACTGGCTAGATAAACCGATAAACTGGCTAGATCAGGCTCAAAGGCTGCCCCGACTGGGCCCGAACCATTCTGTGGATTGTCCAAGACACACAGGGGGTTGGAGGTCCGAAAGTGGGAAGCAGAGAACAAAGAAACCCTATGACATAGTACACCAGGACAAAAACAGGCGAAGAAATTTATAGAGTATTCGACTGCAGAGGCTAAAAAGCTTCTTCTACTATCAAAGAATGAAATCAGGCTCATCACGGGGTTGCTCACCGGACATTGTCAGGTGAGATATCACCTCAAAAAAATGGGAATGGAGGACGATGACAGATGCAGACTCTGTGAATCGGAAACCGAATCGGCCGAACACATTCTCTGTAGCTGCGATGCCTTAGCCCGATCCAGGCTAAAATATCTGGGACAGACACAACTAACACCCAATGAGGTGCAACAAAAACCTCTCAGGAGTATATTATGTTTTGCCAGCAAAATTGAATTCCTGAACTCCTAATTAGCAGGGTAATGAACAAAAGATCAATACTGGTCGCAGTTCTGAAAGGCTCTTGCAGCCAAACGACCCCTAAGTACAATACAATACAATACCACTTCTAAATCTTAATCATATCCAAATTTTCCAAATTTCACGTTATTAAATTTATCAAACGTCCGAAGGTAAGTTTTTATTTAATTTTAGAGTTTTTAAATTACTTTAAAATGTTTTATGTTTCAGAATCCACTGGTTTTGTTTAAATATTCTGTCGAGACTTGAGTCACTTCCATTTAGATAACACAACACACCGAATTATGGTCTTTATCACTAGATTACACAAACCAAGACCCTTAATACATTAAAATGACTCTGTGAAAAATTCCAGAAAGAATACAATATCTCACAACATACAAAATTTGTTATTTTTACAATAATCCACCTTTTTAGAACCCATGCAATTTTAGGTTAAAGATAATAAAACCTTATTGGATGTAGGTCGTGAGCCCAATCGTTACGTAAAACTTTGGTGACTACTCGTGGGATATGGGTCAAATGTAATAAAACAAATATGTATGTATAATAGAAACGTTTCATAATAGAAACGAAACTAGTCAATCATACATATTTGTTTTATTACATTTGACCCATATCCCACGAGTAGTCACCAAAATAAAACCTTCTTACAAAATTTTAATTTTCATTGCAACAACATTGTTTCCTTTGAATCTGATATGACAGATTCCTTCATGAGATCAAGTAGTGAGCCTAAAATACATTTTTCAGAGTTCCACCGCTTTATCTGTTGGGGTTTAGGATATTAGTCTTTTAATTTGTAATGAAAAGGCAACACTTGTAATTTAATAGTTTAATTATATTGTAATTAAAAGAGTATACATATATCATTGCAGTAGAAAAACGTAATTGAAATAAAGCATGAACAGCTATTACTTATTAAACATACGACGTACTTGATGCAACTCATTCGATGCGACTGTCATTCGCTTCTCGCTCCTACACATAGCCACATACGCGCGTTTACAAAAATGCGCGCGCTACACAAAATGTAACCATCAACATTTGAAATTATTCTTAACATTATCCGGTTTCCTAGCACTAATCGTGGGAAAGTGAAATTTACCATAGTTAAGTTATTTTTACTAAAAACCCCTGCATCCTGCTACCAAATCATGTTAACATGGTGATATCGAATTACTGAGCTCAGCCACCCAAAAACAAAACGCTTGCTTGCATAAAATACAAATTCTATCGCATGAGAGAGAAACCTTTTAGAGACAAAAGAAAGAAAAGTGAAGCTTTTCATTTACATGAAATTTTTAAGAGGCCAGCAAAATACGACAATATGTTTGGATATCTGGCTAGAGTAAGATTAGCTTTGACTGGAATACCGCATGATGAAATTCCAAATTTGTCTTCTGTAGATGTCGAAACTATATTACAATATATTTATTGAAAGTCCTTCTATTGAAGGACTTTCTGAAGAAATAGTTGATAACAATTCAGATGGCGAAATGGAAGATAATATTGAATTAAAATTTGAAATTGAAGAGAACACTGAATTGTTAGAACCAGTTGATGACATGAAGAGAGAAACGTTTGCAGCCAGTGCTTAATAATATTATCTCATGGCGAAGAAGTTAACATGCTGGAATATGCCTCAATTGAGAACGTCAGAAGAACATTACTACAGAGCGTAAAATATGTGGAGAATCATTGGAAAAGCAAGCCTCTAAAATTCACAAGTTATCTAACAAAAAATTTCCTGATCTTCAAATTGGAAGTAAGGTTCGTATTCCTATACCAGACGTCTACAGAGCTGGTAGTTCTCTACGTAATGTACTGGCTGTTGTTAAGGTAAGGTCAGACTAGGCTACTTTTGCTGCGCGCAGCAAAAGTAGCTGTGTGTGAACACCACTGCAACCGATAAAAGTGCACACTGCTGCACATGTGGTATACTGCGCACGCTGTTAAAAGCAGCTTAGTGCGAGTGCAAATTTTGTATGTTGCATTCCCAGTAAAAAATCTTCATTTGGTTTAATAATTTGCTGCGAGTAGCGGTGCAGCTTTTATCACATTTAAATAAAATATAATTTTTTATTTTTGTATGCACCCTCCGATGTTGCTCGTAGGTTTTATCTTTGATTAAATCATCAATTTTTCCTGACCAATCCATTTTATTTTGATTTTATTTGTTAATTTCATTCATAAAACTGCACATGTGGTTTACTGCGTACGCTGTTAAAAGCAGTTTAGTGTGAGTGCAAATTTTATGTGTTGCATACGCAACTGTAGTTAACCTGCCTACTGTAAGTTGATACCTAACTGATAAGCTGCTCCGGGGAATGTCCTGGGTGACATCATGCGCTGAGTAAACGTAATTCAGTAAATGCACCTGACAAACCATATATTCTATCGCAGTAAAAAAATATTCATTTGGTTTAATATTTTGCTGCGACGAGCTGTGCAGCTTTTTAATTTACAATGCCTCCGAGTAAGTGGAATCGTGAGCAAGTAATGAAATTGATCGAAATGATTGAGGAAAGAAATTGTTTGTGGAATGTCGCGAGCGCTGATTACCACAATCAGATAAAGCGGCGTAATTGTTTAGCAGAAATAGAATCTGCAAAAAATTAATGGTACTTAATATATAATATAATTCACTAATAATTAATAAAAAAATTGCATTTTACTTTAAAAAAAACTCTTAAAGTTCTGTTACATTAAAATAAAACTTACCATTTTGCATTCTCAACGCTTCTTCTTGTGTTGTTATCACGTGTACAACACGATTATTTATCGCATCTAATATTTCTGTTATTACCTCTGCTTATCCATATTTGAATTGAAGTTACCTGATGCTTGTTTCATATGAACTGCCGTATTTTTCCAAAAAGGAAGAGAATCCTCGACGTGTATAAAAAATAAAGTTACCAACCACAATTCAAACAAAAATTTAAATTCAAAAATTCAAATTCAAAAATTAATTTTAAATTTTATGCTTGCTAAGAAATTTTTTTCTTGCTTGGCAGATATGTGTACATTAAGAAAATTGTTTGCTGATACAGTAACAAATAATATAATTTTAAATATTTTTAGACACGTCGACACAACATCATTTTTATCAGTTTTATTTAAAGTCGGGTGGAATTTTATCTCTCCGATTAATAAAGTGTTTGTAAATACACACATAAAATACTACATAAAAGAATGAATTTTGAAAAGTTTGATGCGAACATAGAGAAATAACGGTACACCGAAATATCATGGTAAATCAGGTTTTTAAAGATTCCTGATGCTGACTGTAATTTATAGGAATGAAAATGAGAACAATCAGAAGATAATTTTTTTCTACGTATGATTATTATATCCAACACGTGATATTTATCTCTTGAACGCGATGTTTGCAAAATCTTACTAGACCCTTCGACTGAAAGGAATCGCTCCGAGATTTTTATATCCTGGTTTTTAATTTATTTTTGACCTTATTAAAAATTAGAAAAATATAAAAAATTCATGTATTAAAAAATTAAAGTATTAAATCAATAAATTATTCTTAATGAATTTTTTTTGGAGAAATGCATGGTTTCGATAATAGTTAATGTAGTGCAAAAAATGACAAAGAGTTCATAGGCGATTATGAATAATCGATTATTTTTAATAATATATAATATTATTTTTAATAATCGATTAATCGAAAAAAATCGATTATTTTTTATAATCGATTATGAAATTTCATAATCGCGCACCCCTACTCACGAATAATTAGCTATAAAGTACTTTAGCGGTTGCAGTCGTTGCAATTTTTGCAGCCGAAGGAAAAGCAGCTATGTGTGAGCATGTGTGCGTAGGTTTGTATCTTTTGACGCAGCTTTTGCAGCCGTAGTTGCAAAAGCTGCGTGCTGCAGGCTACTTTGACTCTGTGTGTGAGCCTGACATGCAGCTTTTGCAGCCAGAGTAAAAAGCGTGCGCAGCAAAAGTAGCCTAGTCTGACCTTACCTTTAGTTCCATAGAAGATGGTCTTTATAAACTTATGGTGTTTTAAATAATAAGTACGATATACCCGATCTGAGTTTAACCCCTACGCTGAGTAGTTGATTTTGTTAGAAAACAAAAGCAATTCGATCAAAGAAAAGGAGATTACTCTTACACAAGCTGCAGCTCAAAAGTGTTTTATAGGGACAGGGTTATAAGCGTTGTCACTGCAAGGGCGGATGTAAAAATAATAAGTGTGCATTTCGCGTCAGTAATCAAATTTGTAATTCGAAGTGCTATGGATCACTTTCATATCAGAATAAAAATGAATAAATTAGGAAATCTAATTTTACTATGTTTGAATTCTAAATTTTTAATATTGTTTAAAATTGTTATTAATAAATTATTAAACATTATAATACTTCACCGATGGACGATTTGTAAGTATAAATATAACAAAATAAGCAAAAAACACACATTTGGTTTTTCTTCCTATCCATGAACTTACGATATCATCATTGTCCGTTCACTTTTGGCGAATAAGGTCATTGACGGGACCAAGAACGTAAATATTACAATCACATGAAAATATTTACATCATTGCCCACCGTGAACGGGCATTGATGTTAAAGACCGGACAAAGATGTCAATGGCCAGCAAAAATGGCCATTGACGTTATTGTCCGACCATTGACGTCAATGCCCAATTCACATCATTGACCGTAATAATATGTTGATATGAAATTCAAGGATTTTGAAATGGAAAAATGCACAAGAACGATTTTTGAAAGGGGAATCGCCCCAAGGCGAGCGAACGAGGTAGACGTGAGTCGCGCAGAGTCATAATTTGTGAAATAATTTTGTAATTTTAAAAATAATTTTTGATTTAGAATAAAAAGTAATTGAATAAATAAGTTAAAGTAAAAGGTATGTTTAATTGAATAGTGATGGATGATTAATTATTGGAAAATTTGTTTTTGTTGAAAACTGGATGATTTAAGAATAAATAATAAAAACTATTGAAGATTTGAATTGGATGTAAAATCTACGAAAACCACGGGACACATATCACAGTTTATGCTGTCAATTTGAGTTTTGACTATCCTCAATTTATGAGTGAACTTTATAATTTGCCGACACTGCCGCTTACTGAATGGTCTGCCACATCGTGCTCACCGCTTTATGGTTTGCATCGAACGATTTACACCTTAGTTGTTTTGGTAGGTTTGAATATATTTTTTGGGTCCCGTCCCACACACAGATATTGTAATAATTGCTGTAACCATGTTTATCTATCGTTTCATTTTTTAGTCTTGAAAATGGATTGAATAAATCATCCGAAACGTCGACTTAACAACATTTTGTTTGATTGAGTTCCATTATCCCAATAATATTCCATCCATATTTTAATAAATTTTCGACGTTAACAAACATTTACATCAATAATTATAAACAACTTCGGCAACATCTTACAGACATTTCAACAAGAAAGAAGAATTCTTCACATCAATTTATTATTTTTATTGTAAACTTTATAAACAGTTTTTATGTGCGCAAGCGTCAGATTTATAATCATTTTTAATTATTTTGAGGTACAAAATAAACGATACATTTTTCTTAATTTGGCAATTCTTTTATTAAGTAACAATACAAAGGCAACGAAGCTATTAAACAGGCGTAAGAGTACATCAATAAAGATTAAAGTCGTGTCCACAATTAAGGACAACCATCTACAAAGAATTCACCGAACCTTGAGATTCTCACTTACTGAGCAAGTCCATTAAAAATACTAAAAGGGCATTAGGAGAAGCAAAGACACCACCATAATTAATATTTATCAAAATTAAAGGGGGGGGGGGGGCGGTCATAGCAATATGTTGCAAAGAGCGAATATGACAACGAAAATGGAAGGTCAGGGCCATATTCATAATCAGGGATTAGAGAAATACGGCCCTGACCGTCGATTTTTGTTGTGATATTGTTTTCTTGAAACATATCTATTTGGTGTAGATTATAATGGCCTATTCCTCAAGTATAATTTTACGATGATCAGATGAAGGTCTGCGAAATTTTGACTGGCAACCATATTCCATCTTGAAAATGGTCCTTGAGGTTATATTACATATTGTCATGATTCAATCGTCAATAAAGATTGATAATCATAAGTGATGCAAACAAGCAATTACAGGTCGCATGAAAATTCTTTTACGATTTAGAAGGTTCTCCGACATTACATAAGACTCAAAGAAAGAGTACAATACATTCGGTTAATAATAAAAACAGGTAAGGAATGGGAAAATCCAAGAATGATATCGAAAAATACAATCTAATATTCAAAAATTAATTCATTAAAAATTGTTAGATCTTAAGAAATTGTTATTAAATAAAAAAATTTATAATTATGTTAGATTAAGTTGTGCGTCAAAAGAAGAAATTACGTGGGTTTTTAAAATCAGTTGAACAATAATGCAACGATTGTTGTCCGAGACGTTCGAAGTATCGTAGACGGGCAATGATCGCAACGGCAGACGAATCGAACGATGAACGCTAAAAACAAAAACAAAGTTGTAAATAATTTTTTCCACTACTAGTCATATAGGGATATAGTGATAAGCAACACGGCACCTAGCGGAATTTGACCGAACTAAAGTACCGTACACATAAAATTTATTTTGCATATGTTTAGTGCGGATTTTAAAAGTTTTCGACGATTAATAAAATTTTCTAGTAATACACTTCGATATGAACGCTAATCAATATTGTTCAGTGCCTCAATGTTCATCTTGGGCAAAGAAAAATCCAGAGTTAAGTTTTCATTTATTCCCCACAGCTGAAAAACACAAGACGCTTGTGGTAAATAAATTGGAAGTTCAGGAAATGGTCGGCTAGAAAAATGTGGATTAAAAATTGGAAAAACTGTAACAAAGTTTATGAAAGTGTGTTCACTACATTTTACAGAATATGATTATTTTACACGAGGCAAGTAATTTCTTATTTAAAATATTTTTGAGGTTAGTTTTTTATGTGACACTTTTAGGAGATGCTTCCGATGTTAAGAAGAAAATTAAAGACGATAGCTGTTCCTTCTCAGAAGCTGCCAGTGGGAATATGTGAATCGTCGAGTGAAGCCAGAACAAAAAGACAAGAAAAACGAATCCGAAAGCCAACACGAAATTTCACAAACTTTAGCAGTGGTGTCATTAGTGCCACATATCCATGACATTTTAATTATTATATCTGGTCTCACTAATCTTTCCAAACCAATTCTGGGAAATGATAAATTTATTTATAGTAAAACTCCAAAATTTAAAAAAAAAGATAACTTGCGTTTATTTTAATTTAGACGTTGTTCATTAACTGATTTAATTCACCAGTTCTTCGGGAACTAATTTAATTAATCAGTTCTTTGAACATTTGGATTTTACATCTTAAGTAGCTTGCACGGCTTGCCTTCAAAATTTACAATTAATAATTAAAATTCAGCAAAAAATCAAAAATAAGTTTAAGCAAAATTGATCACAATTAAAATTTTACATTTATTACCCTATTATATTTATTACCCTATTATAATAATATAAACTGTAAGATCAAAATAAAATAAATCATAAATTAAATTTTGTTTCCTTTAAACAAGGCATTTCCGGTACTGCTATGCTTGTCGTCTTGAGCTTGTCGGCTTGTATCTTGAGTCGTAGCTTTGTGGACCATACACAGTTTACATCGGTAGATGAAATCACCTCCATTTTTAATAAATCGTTCCTAAAACGAAAAACTAAATTAACTTTGAACAAAATTTATGGAACGTTACACACCTATAAGTAGAACAGCTGATATGTGTTTACACCTTCCGCTGTTGTTTGCTTTGCACGAGGAAACCATCGACTCTATTGTGACTTTCCTATCTTCTACATCTAAAACTCCATTAATTTTATGGGGATCAGCATTTATTGCAGAAGATTGGATGCACAATGCTACAATATTTATTTTGTTCTGCTTCGCTTGTATGAATGTTTTACCACATAAAACAACATGCCCTTCGTTTAAAACTGCTTCGCCTTCATAAACACATCTAGATGTTTCAGACCCCTCTAAATATTTGAGATAGTCAAGAAGACTTAATCTTAATTCGTAAGAATCCGACATATCTGCAAATTTTAAAAATTAACCTCAAAAATTAATCTAAAAATAAAACTCACCTAACCGTATATTATATTATTTAACTGCAGGAAGATGAACTACTAAACAACACTAACTGTAATTTAACAAAATAACAAGTTCACTTGGAAAAGGGAATGAAAAACACGTAAAATAGAACGGAACATAAGCGCGGCTATTAACAAAGTATATAGCTGTTAAAATACGAATGTACGAAACTTTAGTTCACATTTTTACCCCGCGGCGCTGCGATCTTAATCTCATATCCCTATAGGCTATCATTTTTACTTAGGTTAGTCGATCAAGAAGTGACACGTTTTCAACTAGTGGTGAATAAATTTTCCATTATTAACCTAGGTTAATAATGAACAAAATGACATTTTTTGATAACTTGGCGACTATTTTAAAGAAAAATGTTGTTATTAAATGATTTAGAATAACCGAGAAATGCTAATTAATTGTATTTAAACTATTTAAAACGCTTTTTTAATACATTAATTTAATTTTAAAAATTCATTATAATCGAATTAAATGTGACAGCAAGTGACAGCGCCATCCATTGTTAATTTGACGAACCGCGATTTATTTTATTTAATAACCTAAATTTGTCAACAACTGTCAAATCAACTGTCAAATCAACAAAACAAAACTGTCATTTGAAATAAATATTTTAAATTTGAAAATTTTTTTGTTAAAAAGAATTTTAAAAAATGGTAATAAATCTAGTAGTAGAAAAAATCGTATATAAACCACGGTTGTGAAGACCATTATTGCCTCCGCGCCTTATATTCCTCGGTGCAAAGCACCTCGGAATATAATCTTGGCGCTAGGGCAATAATGACGGCCTTCACAACCTTGATATATATAATGACACTTAGTAAATTAATCAATTACCAAAAGTGCAAGGAAACTTACCAGGTAAAAAAAATATCAAGTAGGAATAAAAGGGATAGTTTTCCAAATAACCTAGCAACAAGTAGGTAAATAAAGGCTTCTCCCAAGAACGCCAAAGCGTGGAGCACGTATAAATTCGGCTCCGTAAAAGTTTCTTAATTAATTATAAATTAATTCAGAAAGAGTTGAGAGCTAAAAATAAGCGATTAATAGCACGTGTACGAATGAAAATAAGTGCGGTTATAAACGAATACGAAGACTTACCTGGAATAATTTGGAATAACTGGTATGGAAAAAGGATAGAACAATCCTATAAATACAATTGGAATCTAGATGCACAAAATTGGAATCGATAATATAGGAAAATTTCTGGATCTCTGAAACACACCAGGATCAATCGTTCGTGACGAAGTTGCCAATGCAAGGAGATACACCTACGTTAGGGTAAGAACACACTGCAATTTAATTTGTATGACGCGGCGCGAGTTCGTGAGTTCAAATAACATTAAGCCGATTCCGCGAAAGAACTAAAGTAATTTTGGGGTAGAATTATAAATTAATATTAAGAGTTTGTTGTTTTCTGTAGTAAAAATTTGTTCATGTTTAGTATTATAAAGATAATTTTGGAATTACAATTGAAAATAAATTTAATTAAAAATTGTATCGAAAACAAGTCGTATCATTCTGGGATTTTTCCATCCCAACAAAAGAGACTTATTTTCAGAATAATTAAGAAAGAGCAAAATATCGTGGAACCGACTACTAGAGAAAAGAGATTTCATGCGAAGGTAAATATTCAAAAAGCTAGCTGTGGTGGAACCACTATTAAAAATAACAAAAAAGTCAATCTTAAATAATAATAAAAAAAAATATAGCGAGTGATGTGCAGATAAAAATATACCCCTACACACCGCAATATGTATAAGCAAATAACAAAAAACCACACGGTGTTGAAAACAAAATCAAATGTAAGCATCTATTCCATGAAGTCTGTAATAAATATGTAGTATAATGTCATTAGAATGATTTATTTTATATTATGATACAAAATATCTAACATTCGCGGTATTTTATCCTTGCGGTATTTTAGCCCTGCGGTATTCTGTTTTGCGGTATATCGGCCGCGTTCAAATGTCCGATCCCGATATAACGTTACTTGGAGCCAGCAAATATACATTTGGTGGACGAATAATCCTTCTATAGATAGCACCACACAGGATTTGAACCCGTGAATTTTACGCTAACCGCTCAGACGTTCACCCACCATCCTATTTGGGATGGTTTTTTGTTCATTTGTTTATCTTCTGCATTTATATTCAGGCAACCACGGTAATGAACTAATGTGATCGCTGGTTGAGCTACAGTGGACAAGGTCTGGGGTCCAATCGTGGATTCACGGAAGTTCTTAGTGCGGCCTTCCGTTGAACAACAACACGCTGTGGATAAGTTAAGTTGTATAGTGAAAGAGAAAGACGAGGATTGCTCTACCTCAGAAAATGGATCGTGAAGACTTTTCAGAGAAGCAGATTATGTAGCCATATTTCGAATGGAATGGAAAAGCTTGATCAATTTATTATATTCAATCGCAATGTTGATTCATATTACCTTATACAAACATCTACCTTGCTTAATAATAATTATTTCCTGAACTAAGGAGATAGTAATATTAGAAAAGGACTTAATTAGATTAAGGGTGGAAAATATTAAAGATTAGCCACCCAATGGTATTATATTGTAATCTTCAAAATAACACTCTTTTAAAACCCCTCACTAGTTCTTTGCTTCCCACCGCAAATGTAATTTTAAAATATCTCGTCTAGTTCCCGAGAGATATTACAATAAGCATGAAAATTATGACGGCTTTAACTTTAGATGTCACTCAGAGTAGGTTGCCATTTAAAAATGTAAAATTAAAACTACAACCTTTCTTTTGGTTCAGGAAATATTCAGTGTTGATCTTTTTAAATGAACACACAGTACATTGTAGGTACATATTAATAATGATATCTAAAATCTAAATTATACTTCTTGACTAAACGGCTACGATAAACGAAATTGATTGTGTTTTGATGTTTATTTTCACTATTTAGTTTTACCTATTCTTGTCACGTGCGAATAAACAAGCTTTTGTTTGCTTTTCCCACTGTTGGTTGCTTTACGTTTCAGAATCCCGAGATTGCGTTATCTTCCTGAAATAATATTTAAAATTCCACTCGCTCTTTAAACTAACATCATCTGAAATTGTTTTTGTTGTTATATAGTTTAAAATGCTTACTTTTAATTATTTTTCTATACGAAATAAACTATTTCGGTATTATTTCAAAATATTAATTATTATACTAGTTCTTCTTATATTAGAAATACAAAACTAAAAGGAACTAAACTGATAACTTCGTAGAGTGATAGCAGTGATAGGTTCAAATTTATGCATATTCACACTGATGAAATTGATTTGCAATTGACAGCCTACCAATATTTTGTGTAAAATTTTGTAAGAATTGTTATTTTACACCAGAAAACTTTTAATTGATTTTTTTAAAGTGTGAAATAACCGACTGTCTAAATTTAAATTATTCCTTGTTCCCCTGTGTAAATTACTTGTCACTCGAGGCATCTCTTTAGTAGACTAAAACTATCTGGACTACACGACTATAGTTATTTTTTTGAAAGAGCACGTCTTTGGCTAGATACTATACAGTAGTATTTGTTACCTTAAATACCCTAAGGCACTAGAGACCTGAACTTCCTAGTACAAACTACTTTTAGTCCATCAAACAAGAAAATTAAATATTCTTACACTTCAGTAAACTGAGTAAAAATATTTAGTAACAATATTTATGAAAAAATTGCATTGTTTAGTACATTGATATTTCTAAATGAAAACAGAATTTTTTACATTGACACAGGTTTGTTTGACAATTAACCTACATTGACAGCGCATAAATCCTTAGGTTAAACCACCCGCTACAAATGTAGCAGCTGCTCCTAGAGATACTAGCAACTCTTTTTCCTTGTAAACCTTGCGTAGTTGAATAAATTGCTGCTTACAAGAACTTTGATCACTTTGATTGAGTTTATATCTTCTTTTGTACCTAACAACTAACACTTGCAATTTTCAGTTTAATTCAAAACCACGAATATAACTTGATGCAGTGAGCCATTTGCTTTGACCACATCAAGAAAAGGTGCTTTATTAAGAAGATGAGACTTGTCCGTACTTATCAGATGTTAATTTTTCTTTTAAAAATAATTACCAGGTTAATAAACTTACATAATTGAATTAAAAAAGGATTTTAAGTTACTAATATTTATGAAAAAATTGCATTGTTTAGTACTATATTGATATTTCTAAATGAAAACAATATCTTTTACATTGATATAGGTTTGTTTGATATAATTAATAAATTAAAAAAATAATACCTGAAGTATTTCTAATGGCCACTTTACACGAGGGGATTTTTTCATGCGATCGATCGCCGCGCCATGTCGCAGCAACTCGTGTAATACAAAATCGCTCATGCGATTAGTCCTTGCAACTTGGCGCACGTGCGATTTTATGAATTAGAACTTGTTCTAATTATTTACTAATCTGAATATATAAGGTAGTATATTTTCAAGTTGACACTAGAGGTTGGTATTGTAGCAAATACGTCATTTGTTACAAAGTCGCCTGAAAATAAATGCCTCGTGTTAAGTGACAATTCGATAGGTCGCAGCAACCTGGCGCATGCGAAAAATCCCGGCAACAAGTCGCGGCGATCGATCGCATGAAAAAATCCCTTCGTGTAAAGTGGCCATTAAACGTTCTGTTTGGCAGAAACGACTTTTATTACAGTCGAATACATGATCATTGCAAAAACAAACGATGTGTTTAGCAGAAATACAAATCAATAACTCCATCCATTCAAGTTGTGACAGTAGGCGGCTCATCAAAAAAAATATGAATTATTATTGAAATATCATGAGACTGCAGTTCCCAAGTAACATTTTAAGTCTGAAAAACGCCAGCCAGGCGCCTGGCAAGTAACATCTCACAGGTTGCTGTTACTGTGACAAACTTGTGTGACAGCTGCCATATGAGTAAAATGGCTCCTGTAAAATTGCTGTCACAAACTTGTGGCAAACTTGTGACAGTATACTGTCAGTTTGCTGGCGGAAGCCGTTACCACGTGTAGAAAAATTATTAATTACAATTAAATTAGGTACCGTAATTAGCGTTTACTAATTGAAAAAAATTTGCTGTTTTTTGTATTTCGTACGTTTATAATTTATACAGTACTATTCAATTCTTATAATCAAAATCTTTATTTTACATGTTGTGCTCCGAACAGTACGCGAATCTGAAATAAGATTTGTAATATTGCAGTTCAATTTTAGGCGCGGGTTTTTTAAGCGGGGTTTTATTTTTAAAATTCAAATATAAAGAGGTGAAAACAGGAAAGAGAGAGAGAGACCGAAAGTTGATTTTTTAAAATCGAGATGGGGTAAAATTTAAAAAGTTGACCGGTTTAAGGGAGAGGGTAGAAAGATTACCACGAGGTGGACGGCGACGGAAGAAGTTAGGTTATTGATGGTAACAGTCGGGCGTGCATTTTATCAAGTGAATTTTTATTTTAATTTTCATGAAGATAATATTCTTATAAAACGAGAATATAGACGAATATTCTACAAATTAGCTAGTGTACATGTGAGTAAGAAATTTTAATTATATATGTTATATTTTTGTGAAATATATTACCACGAGGTTCATTTTTTGGGTTTTTCGGTGATTTTGCTAAAAAAGGTTATAAATATTGCTTGATTCAATGAGCTATGTAAAATACCAAGATAGATTTTTAATCAATAAACCATTATAATACAGGATGACCGGTATTTAACGCGATATCTGAAGATCCAGCGAGTGAATGTCACGTGGTACAATTATTTTGAATTCATACTTGGTATTACAAAGAAATTCGATTTGTTTATTCTATTAATAAATTAATAATCATATCTTGCATATTAAATAAAAATATCGTCAATTATATTCAATTACATAATATACAGGGTGTTTCTGAAAGGTTTGGCATTGCTTCACATATAACGTAGTTTTAAATTCTATTTATTGGTGGTAAATTCAAAATGGAGGATGATAAGGAAGGTGGTTAAATGTGGGTGGTTATGATTTAACAAGGTAAATGCTGAGATGGTTATTTGGTAACATGTGTTCTACACATATTTTATTATTGGTAATTTTTATGTCTATATTAAAGGTTTGGTAATTTATATACGAGACGAGCGTCGTCTTAGCTAGGTAACAAGGTATTGAAGGTATGTCGGTATAACAGGGTCCTTTCTTTGAGGTATTGTGATATTTACAAGCTCATTGTATGAGTGTAAAGTAATATAACCCATGTAGCAGATCACACCTGCGAAAATTTCCTCGATAAGCCAGAGGCCGGCTTGTGATTTGTGTAAATTCTGACCCGGAGGCGGAACATGGAGGTAGTTAGAAATTGTATGATTGTTATTACGTGTTCATATTTCACCCCCCCTCCCCGAACATTGTGTGGAGCTTGGCGGTGTTGCTCTATTCGATAAGGGAGACCTTTGTTATACTGGGGTGTAATTTTATAGGTAATAAACAAATATTATGGTTTATTTATAGGTATAAAAGTTGTAGACGTAATTAGTCCAACTTTCTTGCATTGAAGTTGAAGGCGTAAATTAGCCCGACTTGCAAGCCAGCTGAATCCAGTCGTATTTTGACTGATGACAAACAAACATTCTAAAAAGGGGAATCTAAATACAAATTAATATTAAATAATATGTTACTGATCTCAAATGTGGATCGAAGGTATGATTTTAGTTCGCAGTCACAAATTTGGCTGTAGAATATTCTCTAAGAGAAATTTATGGGTTTTATTATTAAATGAATTACCACTGACCTTATTATCAGAAATGATGAATGAATTACCAATAAATATGAACAAATTATTACAAATATCAAAATCCACTCAATAATGAGTTGTGTTCACTTGGTTTAATATCAATAAGAGATAACTTGCATTACTATTTTGGCTTGTTGATACATTCCCGTGTTTTTTTTTCTTTTTTTTTTTAATAAATAATAAATAAAATCTGAGTACAAAATTGGGTGTTTTAATGTTTTATTTAGTCAATGGGGTTTTAGAATGTGAACTTCGGTCACATTCTGCATCGAACAACGGGACATCTTTCTTTGAATCACTGTGTATGATGTAGGTAGGCTAATTATGTTTTAGAGGTAATGCAATCTTCACGAACCGGGCTTTCCCGTTCAATAAAAGAACTGAGGTATACTACGGTAGGGTATTTACAACGTGTGGGTTGCTAGACAGATCACAGGCTTAGAACGATGGTATTTGAATTTCCGGATGTTGAGATTTTTAAGATGACGGCGGGAGATTCAAATTCAAAGTTCAACATTACAGATTAGAATTTATAATTTTTTTTCCAACTTACTAGATCCTACGGGGGTTTGAACTATCAACATTCGCTTGGAGGTAACGTAAATAATTCTCTAATCACCACTGGACTACCAAGGGTTGATATACAGTTTTGTCAATTATCGGAATAAATTAAATAATACATAAAGTATTTCTAAAGCGTTCTGGTTGATAGAAACAGGACGCTCACAAAACCATTGCAATATACTTTCGATAGGTGGCGGAATGTGCCCATGATTCTCTTGAAATTTTAAGCTATGTGAACACAAAAGTGGGTTTGTAAGTCGAAAATGATATCGCTTTTATCAGTGCGTGTCTGATGAGCTGAATCCCGATAATATAATACAGGGTAACAGCGAAACTGCAGTCACATGATGAGATGATGGCGATTTATTTTTGATAAGCTACCTACGTTCACAACTTGAATGGATGGAGTTATTCGTTTGTACTTTTTCTAAATAGTTCATTTGTTTTTGCAATGGTCATGTATTCGACTGTAATAAAAAACTTTAGAAATACTTTACTTTACTAATACATTGATAATAGATGTCAGGAGGGTATGTAAAAGGAAAAAATTTGGAAGTTTAAAAAAGATACGCGAGGTAAAGTTGGTGGAAGAGGAAGAGGGCGGTCGCTCCTAAAAGGATGACATGTTATTAAAATTTGCTTCATGAGAGTGTGATGAAATTGATAAGATTAATTCATTAAAAGCGAAGCAATGTGTAAATTGGATACCATCTAAAATTGTAAAACAGCTCGTAATCGAATAAGTATTTTTGATGATTGGATGATCAAAAAAGGAATGCAAGTAATTCAAAGGAAGTTATTTAATGGTGAACGAGCAGAATTGAGAATTTAGGCGGCGTTGTTAAAGGATGGGCATACTTGGAAAGCAGCTGATTAAGAAATTTTGAACGTAACTATAGCGTAACTTGGGTCACCACACCAGCTACGTATAAAAACGTGTGGCTCAACAATAAAATAAATAGTGGCTCCAGATAACGCCTTTATTATGGGAGCGGAGCTTCGGCTAGCTAGTGAGAGCTCAGAGTGAAGGTAGCTCAAAATTGAATAAAGAATTTTACCCGGCGCCACACGATTTTTCCCACTCCCAACTCTTGTTGTTATCTGGATCGTGAAAGCTATTATATAGGAACAAACAAAAACGTAAACAAAGCACTATTATTTATTGAAAATAAAAAAACTACTAGTCAATCATAAAACGTCTAAATCCAAATATCAAACAGTCAAAAAAGTATACTATTATGTAGCAAACCAAAAAAACTTAAATTATTAACCAAAACAAAATATTTTGTACGCGGAACAGATCTGTATGCGTTTACAACTAATGTTTACAAGTACGCTGTTTCGGCGTACTTAATAACGATCAAACAAAATTAACGTTAGGTTGTCAAACGACTAGCGCAAATAGACAGTTTATAAAAAAAATAATTAATCAAAAACAATTGCCACTTAGCTTGTATTGCGGTGATTCCGCCTCTATGATACGCCTCTGCGAATCCCACGTCACTGGGCTACCAAACAATTGAAATATCCGAATCGTCTAGTTTCCAAATATAGCGTGCGTTTTTACTTAACGGATTAGGACCGCTTAAAACCATAAAATATACCAACAACAGGGTGGAAAACTTCCAACCACTTCCAAAAGCTACTCTGATCTAACCAATTAGCGACAATAACCAACTTTTCTTGATTAATCAGTTAAAATTCGTATTTCTAACCTCCAAATTGTAACTTAACTTCCAAAAAAAAAAAACTTCTACCAAACGTTTAAGTTCAGACCAACAGAATAAAAGAAGCCACGGCGTGAATAATAAATCAGTATATATTTATAATTAATGTTTAAATTGAATTTAGCGCAGTTCATAATCCTGCTTTGATAATATAATAAATTTTTGCAATCACAAACGCGTGAGCGGCAGACATATGTTTCAAGCTTTTTTGCTATCATCAGTACCGCATACACATGGAAAAACACTACACTTGTAACTGCAAAATGACACTACGGCAAATCGTTCATTCAGGTAAACAGAAGCACAATTTGCCCACTGCAAAACCGTCTGAACTAAAGCCTACGTGTTCAACAACCAATAGGTAATTAATGTTTAAATTGAATTTAGCGCAGTTCATAATCCTGCTTTGATAATATAATAAATTTTTGCAATCACAAACGCGTGAGCGGCAGACATATGTTTCAAGCTTTTTTGCTATCATCAGTACCGCATACACATGGAAAAACACTACACTTGTAACTGCAAAATGACACTACGGCAAATCGTTCATTCAGGTAAACAGAAGCACAATTTGCCCACTGCAAAACCGTCTGAACTAAAGCCTACGTGTTCAACAACCAATAGGTAATTAATGTTTAAATTGAATTTAGCGCAGTTCATAATCCTGCTTTGATAATATAATAAATTTTTGCAATCACAAACGCGTGAGCGGCAGACATATGTTTCAAGCTTTTTTGCTATCATCAGTACCGCATACACATGGAAAAACACTACACTTGTAACTGCAAAATGACACTACGGCAAATCGTTCATTCAGGTAAACAGAAGCACAATTTGCCCACTGCAAAACCGTCTGAACTAAAGCCTACGTGTTCAACAACCAATAGGTAATTAATGTTTAAATTGAATTTAGCGCAGTTCATAATCCTGCTTTGATAATATTGGTTGTTGAACACGTAGGCTTTAGTTCAGACGGTTTTGCAGTGGGCAAATTGTGCTTCTGTTTACCTGAATGAACGATTTGCCGTAGTGTCATTTTGCAGTTACAAGTGTAGTGTTTTTCCATGTGTATGCGGTACTGATGATAGCAAAAAAGCTTGAAACATATGTCTGCCGCTCACGCGTTTGTGATTGCAAAAATTTATTTTATAATTAATCTTTTTTCTTTTTTTTTCCTTTTTTTTTCTTTTTCCAAAATGACGTACCAGAAACCATAAATACGAAATCGTGATGGGTTCGTAATAATTCCAACAAGCTCGAATCGGTGTATCGTATTCTATCCCACTTAAGTGGCTATGGATTATATTGACCAAAAAAAGCCATCAACATACCCCCAAACTCGAATAAAAGTAGATGATCCCAAAATACTGGTAAAGGAATATAAATTTCCAACTCTTAACTTAATTATTCTACTTTACACAAATTCTTGCAGGCCAAAATTATTCTACCTCCGTATCTACTTAGTATCTATCTGATTATACGGCACTTCCTGAAAACTATTGGGAATATTTTAATTCCACTAGAAAATTATCAGAAGAATGGATGAAGATAATTTACCGCCAACTTTAATGTATGTAAATAAATACGAATTTAAACTAAACTTATGATTTTGAAATATAAATCCCAAAACGAACTTGTCCTTAAATAGATGTATCCCTTAAAGTCGGGAATCGGAGGTTACAATTGGGGAAGATATAAGAAAGAAACAACGGCGTTTAAGTGGACTATTTGAACTGTATAAAAACACCTGCTGGTACGGACTATTAATTATAAATGTTTGTGACATTTTATGTTGGCAATTTTAATAAAAATAAAAATTGTACATTCAAGTATAAATTTGTACAAAGGTATTTGTAAGGCTTTTTCAGCAACCACACTAAAAAATTATTTTCTAATAGAATTTCAAATTCAATTAACTAAAAAAATTAATTTAACTTCAATTTTTTAATTTTATAAAAAATATCATAGCAATATATTGCCGTGAAATAAAAAAATAATTTTGATTCTTATAGCGGGGAAAAATAAACGGCACTTTTCTCCTCCCCGACTAGCTCATAAATAGGACTCTTGTATGGGCGTAAATTGGGTTCAGTCGAAATTCGAAAACACACTCTACTGTTATAAATAATTTGTAAATTATGCCAATGAAAAAATTGCAAATAGCGTGTACCTGGAGACTACTTGTATCCTGGAATGCTGTATAAATTTATAATAATTAAACCAAATAAAATTTCTCCATCCACAAACTGTTTCTTTATTCATTTACAAATCCTTAGCGAAACAGAATTATTAATCATAATCTTTAACAAATTAAGCTTACATAAATTATGGTAAATACTTAATCTAAATAAAACCCCCAAGAATTTATCGCACTTGTGAAAATAATAAATATTGTCTACGATCGCTTTTTTATACAACGCGCGCAAAATTAGCAGTCTTACCACTTAAAAAAAACTTTTCCCAAGTTTGCATCTGTGTTGATCCAATTACGATTCGAACTCAAAAAAATAACTAACCATAAATATTTCTTAAGACGTCTTCCAAATTTTACATAGAACAATCGCAGGTAATAACTTAATTAACTTCTTGATTTTTACTAATAATTTTTATCTTCAGGAATCTCCTAACCAACAAATCGCTCGTCAGCGGTACTCAAAATTTTTCTTCGCACTTCAAAAATACGTGTGCTCAATTCGCTCGTCTTCATTAGAATCCACTTAACAAAATTACGTCAGCACTCTTTGCTGGATACGGTTAAAGTCCCCTTTTCTCACTCTCCTTAGACCCATCTTATCTTTCCCCTCCAATACTGTGAAGCCGGCGTAATTAGTAAATTTCCAAACTTGCAAAATTCAAATTTTTGTATTTCAACTCAGGATTTAATGGACATTCCCTTTTTATTTAATTTAAGTTCCATCGATTCACTATTATTCAGCACCACAATCACTTGATTTATTGTACGGGCCTACCTAATTCACAAATTTAGTTTACTTAATTTGTTATTGTTAGTACATTTGATCAAATAAAATACTTCATAATTCTGCTTCTGATAATTACATATTTTAGGAACAGACTACCTGGTGATGAAATTCTATTTCAGTAGCTCAGTTAATTATACAAAATAGCTAAACTTAGGAAGTACTCGTCAAGCTCCAGGTACAATTTGTCAACAAATTTTAATATTGTGGTTATTAAATTTTATTTTATAGTGGATGTATGTTTGAATCGATTTGCCTATAATTGAAACATTGCAATATTTATGTACCTTCTGCTCACATGGAACAAACATTTATCATTTGATATTCCAGCGGTTTGTAAATAACCGGCAACCCGGTTCAACTCCGGGTACAGTCTAAAAATTTCTTGACAGTCTTCCGTGCTTTCGGAGGGCACATAAAGCCGTCGGTCCCCCAGTGTTAATGATGTGCCATCATAATAATAAAAAAACAGGGTGCAGGCACACCGAAAGGCAAGCCTAGCAAGCTACCTGAGATGTAAAATCCAAAAATGCTCACAGAACTAATTGCAAAAATTAGTAAAGAACAGGTCCTGGACCTATATTAAGAGGGAGACTTCTTAATAAAAATGGAAGAAGTGGAAGAAGACGCATATACAAAATTAGCAAAGGTTCTGTAAAAATTAATTATCAGCTCAATACAATTTAATTTGCCAAAAAAATTCAATCAATAGTTATAATACGATCCAGTTTTGAATCAAAGTCGGTAGCAAAAATGTTTATTCGTCTTGAATCACGTGTTGTTCATAAACGAATTCTTCAAAATATAAATACTTAATTATACTACCTTGGGTGGGCGAATGGCTGAGCGGTTAGCGTGTTAACTTCTCATGCCGAGATTCATAGGTTCAAATCCTGTGAGGTGCTATCTATAAAAGGATTTTTCGCTCACCGAATGTCTATCTGCTGGCCACAGGTAACATTAAATATGGCTCAAAACCTCCCTGGTCGGAGTAGACGATGTAAAAATCGTCTATTCCCGTGGTTCGGAATCCACGCTAAGCTGTAGGTCCTCTGTGCTCGACACACAGTTTCAATACGCAGTGAGCACAGACAGGGTGAAATCGGAAGACGTCGTAGAACGTCCAACGTTTTAATATCCAGGGAAACTAGTTGTTCCTGAGTTGGACCAAAATGGGTGTTATTGGGAAATTGCCACGATATTAATGAGATCCAACTAAGAACCTGTTGGTCGAATCGATTGAGTAAATTTCTACTGAGATTGTATTAAAAACCTGTTGTTAAATAAAGAGAAAAGAATAACATGTAGCCAACAAAAGAATAATTATCAATTGCTTGTTGGTGTATTCTTGAGAAAATTGAAAATGGTCTTCACTTTGGGTGAACATGTGAAAACTGTATCTTTTGTAGGTACTGAAGCCTACAGCGCATTCCCACTCAAAGTTTCTCAACAAATTTCGTTATGTTGGGGGAATATGCGTAAAATAACGCTCCTGTGCGCTATTCAGGAATTTGGAAAAAGAAAATTTAAACAATATACAGGGCGTGTAAAAAATGAACGTTACAGCACTTTCACTATCCGATCGTCCAATATCATGCCATAGATTTTATCAACCATTTTAGGTGTGGTGGCCTCAATTGGACGCCTCGAACGTTCTGTAGCACTTGTGCTTCTACGAACAAAGAAAAAGTTAGTAAACCACTGACTTGTGAAGCGTTCCAATCGATGGTGAAGAGTACCCATAATTTTTTTCGAGCGCTGTTTTGGTTCGGGTAATGGTTTTCCTACGCAAAAGATAATGTTTAATCAACATACAAAATATGCTTTGAATCGCTGTCAAAACTGAATTAAATGACAGATTTGTCTGAAAATCTTAACTTAGCCTACTGAAATATGGTACTTACCATATTTGGGATTTGCCATCGCCATCTATTATATTTCTCAGAGATTTATTGAACGGCCCCTCGTATTTTCATTTATTTCTTATAATAATTATAATAACCTCTTCAAAATTTTGTTCTTCTATATACCAAGTTATAAGTTTAAAATATACGGAGCTGGGCATCAATAGCTACACCTTTGGCGCTGGCCAACAGATTTAAATTTACAAATCGGTATTGTAATTTAAATTGAAACTTTTCGATAATATAACGGTTTCTTTATAGTGAAGTCATTATTATAATATCTAACAATATAATATTAATTGTATTACTGTTACATAAAAATTTTTTGTAAATTATACTTTATTTTATTTGTACGCATTATTACACATTAACACAATATTGTCGAGAAATTGTACAAGCATTTATGTTAATAATAATTACTTAACTAATAGGTAGTTTTAATTATGGTAATCTAGTGTAGAAACTATCGTAAAAATTCTTACTGCGGCTTTGTGTTCTCAAGGGGCATGTAATTCAGAAGGCGGTTGCAGACCCGAGACTATAATGTCGTAAAGCAAGTACCACTTCTGCAATGCGTATAAAACAAAATATTAACGGTGTTAACTTACTGAGACCTACAAGTGTATTGTTTGTTCAGTATTTCAATCATCAAAACATATAGGTAGGTATAGAATTAGCACATGTACTTAATGACTGGAGCCATACATTTAGTTAAACAATGTCGAATTAAGGAGAATTTGGTGCTGTTATTGATTATTTAATATACATAATACAATGTACAAATGTGTAGTTCATATTTAATATAATAGGAACACTTCTGAGAGAATTTTCAGGTTCAAAAGATTTGGAATGAATAAATTGATCGTAAAATTTTGGCTAACTCTCAAATTCTCAGATTGAAAATAACTTTAGAATCGTTTTTTTCAGAGGCAATCGTTTTTTTTTCTTTCTACTTAAAATGTTTGATACGATAACGGATGATAACCTCAAAACCCGGCTATCCGCGTGGCCTTACTTTGAACCTGGCTTTTGTTGGAGATCCTTTGAATGCTAAGCGGCCAATATTATTATGTTCTTGATTTTGAAGTCGAAACTTGACGTTTGCATCGACTTGGATCAATTGCGGCTTAAATGCTACTTAACTTCCGATTTTTATCTTTCAGCGATCACAGTCTGCGAGTTAGTATGATACTTTATTCTTATTTCCTATTTGAATGAAGTGCGAATCGTGAATGTAGTGGACAAACACATTAGGTCTAATTGTTCAATCTTAGGTGATTGAGATAGAAATAATTGTTTCAAAAATTCTATACGTAGTATATAAAACTGACCAACTACACCTTAAAAAATATTTTATTTGCAATTGTATTCACGAATAAATAATTATCATAATACAAAGGCCACGAAAGCTTTCCAATACAAGGGTATATTATAAATTATTATATACTATGTAACTATTATTAATTGAAGCTATTAGAGCATGAAGGTGTTAACTCACTTTTTAACTATTTGCCAATAATTAAGGTCAAAGTTTATTGCTTGGAACTTTTTTTGTATTAGATAAATGTATTGTTGTGTCACCTCCCCTTTTGTCGCTTTTATGGACAGAGGACGGGCGACAACAAATCGAAGAGCACCTACCTTCTATTTAAACTCTTGGCTCTCAGGGTGCCTAATCGTTAAGCTTTATTTGACTTGATCGGCGAAACACAAAAAACGACACAATTCAAAATGAACAAATTTTAATAAACACATAAGATGAATCAAATGAACAAACGTTTCTTAAAATTAAAGACAAACAAACTAAAATCTAAATGTTTACTCAAATACCTGCGAGGTAAGCTTAGCTGGGCACTTGTTTCGACGCACCTTCGTAATTTGTCGTGGTTTCCAAATTCTCCTGGAAGCTTCTGTTACTCATCGTCGCCGTTCCAATACTCGAGGTAGAGTGGAATTGGCTCTATTCAGTCCAATCGCCCCAACTGTGGGGTTATTGGCTTTGTCGTGCGTGCTTAGCACTTGACTTCAAACTTCCAACTTCGGACTTTATTTTTTCGGAGCAAATAATTTTTCGACTATCACTTGCTTGCAACTTTTTTCGAATGAACTTTTTTTTTCTCTTGGTTGTTTTTTTTTCGAACCAAGGTGATTCTTTTTCATTTTGTTTTTTATTTCTTGCCATCCAGATTTATCTTATTTGATTTGAAAACCTCGTTTCCTTGCCTTTTACCTCGCACTCGCATTTTAATTAATAATAACAAACTTAAATTTAAACAGTGATTAACCCTAACAAATACAATTATAAAAACACATAGCAACAAACAATAATTGTGTCTCTTTCGATGTATTGCTATAAAATAAGCGAATTGACACTCGTTTGCGGTAGACACAACAGTATATCGTATACTTAGAGCCACAATGTTTAGTGAATGGACATACTTTTATAAGTATAGGTGTCATTTTACCACACACTACATATTTTTTTAGTTTTATCAAAAAAAAGTGAGTTGACACCTTCATGCATGAACTTATTTAAGTATATTGAAAATAATCAAATAACAAGAAGGAAATAACTATTTTATTGAACAAGAATACAAAATTAATTATTGTCTAGGCAGTCATTTTCAGCTCTGTTCAAACCCATGTAATATACTTTTAAATTTTCAGGCACATAAGGAAGTTGCTGCAGAATATTGTCAAATTTTTTGGCTGCTATTGGTCGTGACTTGTTAAGTGGAACGAGTCGAGTGTTTTCATTTTGTTGGTTATTGCGAGTGTTTTTATATTTTAAAATGCAAACTTCAGTCCATTCTTCTTCCTCATTAAATTAATAACGGTATTTTGTGGTACCAAATTGGTCTACTCTGATCCATCTTACGTTTCTGAAGAGTATCTTTTCACCTTTATTACTTTTCTTCCTGTTAATTAAATTTAATTTTGTAGGTAATTCCTTCAAGTCGACAAACTTGTCTTACATTCTGGTCGAAATAAAGGGTTTTCTTCTTCTTGCTTCTGTCATCAAATTTACATACTGGTCTACGGTGTAAATATTTTGAACTTTGTAAATCACTTTTTCAACAGCACCGAAATCTCTGTCTATATCCATAAAGCTATGCCCAACTTCTGGGAATTTATGGTCAATAGTTTTAAATACACCTGTATGTACAAGATAATGCCATAAGCAAACAATATAAATGTTTTTATTTTGGCCACCTGCAGAATCACTCCAGGCAACCATGTGTTCATTTTCTACAGTAATGTTTTGTAAAAATGACAGAATACTGCTGCCCACTTCTTCTGGTCCTCTTCCACCTTTATCTTCAGTCCACAAATGAAAAAAACCTTTACCAGAACTATCGTCTTTAGCCACACAATACACTCCTAGGTTGTACAACCAAACTTGACGAAGATAGAAGGCTACACTTGTGGAAAGCTTTGGTAGAGGTAATGTTTTCTGCATGTCAAAATTCACGAACATGTTGCCTTCTCGAGCAGATATTTTATCATTTTCCTGCTCTGTAAAAGCTGCTCTATATCGCTGTTTATGTTCTTCATAATCTTTGTTTGCGTCACAAACTTTACATGTATCTGATTTTGGACTACCAAAGCCTAAATTAAATTCAGACACAAAAATGTTTCTGTATCGACTATTAGTAAAGTGAGTTAACACCTTCTTGCTTCAACGACTGGGAACATTACGTGAGTTAACACGTTTTTACACTTCATTATTGATGTATCTAATGACATCTATGAATTAAGATTTTTACCATAAATAAAACTTGAGTTAACATCGTAAAAACAGTCATTTCGCCAAAAAGTGAGTTAACACCTTCACGTTCTAATAGCTTCAATTATATAATATTATATTACTCGGCAATAACTTTCCAAACATCAATACTTTAATAAGTAGTTCAAAAATTTTGCTAAAACTATTTTCAGAAGGCATTCAAATATATTCCAAAGAATACTATTGTTAGAAATAACTCGAAAACACACAATTCGTATCTTTATTCAAAACTTTTTATTAACACAATAATGCAGTTAATCATATGCGGCTGTTATATCACAGGCCGGCGAGAACGCAAGTGTCGTTTCCCCCGGACGGGCAGCGGCAAGCATTTCCCTTTCTCCTTCTGATTCTAACACGGCCAGACTGACATTTGTTCCGCTCTCTGGAACATCATCAATGCCTACATCTAAAAGCAAAAGTTCACATTACAACAGGATGTGATTTCTCCTAACGAATAATTGCAATAGTCGAAACTATTGTTAGGTATGACGGGTCTTGACATAATATTGACACCCTTAGTCAACATTCCATCCTGATGTCTAAAGCACGCAGGTATGGTGTCTCACCGCCCTATGGGAGTATGCTGACCCCATAGTCATTTACAACAACCTGATGACTCAAGCACGCAGGTTCCAATAGTCGAAACTATTGTTAGGCATGACGGGTCTTGACATAATATTGACACCCTTAGTCAACATTCCATCCTGATGTCTAAAGCACGCAGGTATGATGTCTCACCGCCCTATGGGAGTATGCTGACCCCATAGTCATTTACAACAACCTGATGACTCAAGCACGCAGGTTCCAATAGTCGAAACTATTGTTAGGCATGACGGGTTTTGACATAATATTGACACCCTTAGTCAACATTCCATCCTGATGTCTAAAGCACGCAGGTATGGTGTCGCCCTATGGGAGTATGCTGACCCCATAGTCATTTACAACAACCTGATGACTAAAGCACGCAGGTTAACCTATGGATCACACCATAGCAATTTAAACAACAGCCTGATGACTAAAGCACGCAGGCTAACCTATGGATCACACTATAGCAAATTTAAACAACAGCCTGATGACTAAAGTACGCAGGCTAACCTATGGATCACACCATAGCAAATTTAAACAACAGCCTGATGACTAAAGCACGCAGGCTAACCTATTAAATGAATACAGATATCATAATCAGAATTACCTTCATTTTCTAGTAGACCAATCAGGTCTTCCATATCAGTTGCTAGGGTCCAGTCAACATGCCATAAACGTAATTGTTCCTTGGCAGCCTTGATTATTCTATTCTTCCCCACACCAACTCTCTTTAACTCGTATCGTCCTTCGTCAGTAATACCAACAATTTCATACGGTCCCAAAAATTCAAAGTCCATTTTACTGGCGTGCAGTTTACTTGCACGATGGAGCAATACAAAATTCCCCACCACATACTGAACATATAGCGTTCGACTTGACCGTTAGCCCTATGCACATCAGGTGTTACAAAATGATAATTAATATTAACTGAGTCTAAAAATTTACAAACTGACAAGTTATGAAAGTTTGTTCCACCATCCATAACAAAAACTTTGGAGTTCCAAAACAAGAAATGAATACTTTCAGGGCCTTTTCAGTTTCCTCAGCTTTTACAGTAATTAATGGTGTTAAATAACAATGTTTGGCAAAGGCATCAATTAATACCAAGACATATTTAAAACCATCTCTACAAGCAGGCAAAGGCCCAAGACAATCTACATGGACTGTATGGACGGGCTCAGGTGATTTTACGGGCAAAAGTATATTCCCTTGCAACGGGCCGGTACGTGTCTTTTTTAAGCAACAATATTGAACAAATAGTTTTCTCAACACCAACGTGACATTGTTCATCATGAAACAATCACAATAGCCCAAGCCTACTCTGTCGAGGCACAAAGTATCGAATAACCTGTTCCTTATTAGACAGTGTTTGCACATGGCACCAAAGACCCTTTTTCTCAACATACTGGCGTGAATCTAATTTACCTTCTTGTAAATCTACTAGCATTTGCTGTACTTCGGCATTCCCTTTCTGTTCGATGTGTAACCAGGTGTCTTTTGAATTCCGCGAGACTCGCAATATTGACACCGGATTACGGCTCAGAAAATCGACGTGACTTAAGGAGGAACCTTTCCGATACACAATTTAATAATTAAAATCCTGCAAATACATCCACCAGCGTGCAACCCTTGGTACAATACCCTTTTTATTTACAGTAGCTTTCACCGAATTGCAATCTGTGACAATAAGAAATTGGATACCAATTAAATATACCCGAAAATGTTTCAAAGCATTAACTATCGCTAAAGTCTCAAGTTCGTATGAATGATAATTAGCCTCGTATGCAGTTGTTCTTTTACTAAAATAAGCAACTACTTTGTTTTAATTTAAATTTAAAGCGGTCAATAAATTTATCAGAAATTAACGTGACGTCACTTCCGGTGTCGATCAAACCAACATAATTTCGTTATCGATTTTTATAACGGTAGGTATCGATTTTTCTTGATCAATAAAATTAACATTGCGTCTTCGTTCAATGGCAATTTTAGTAAAACAAACCTCCACTGTATGTCCTTGTTTATTACAAAACGAGCATTTACTGAAACTTGATGCGTTCTTATCGTCACGTTTAATTGCAGGCGTAGGTGTCTGCTTAAAGTAACTCGAAGATTGACCTCGAATTTTCTGCGAGTCTCTGACGTAAGTACAATGCCTTCTTATATGTCCCAAACGCCCACAGTTAAAACATGATAACGTAGACTTTTGCAATTGCTCAAGTTTCGGTCTCTTCGCGGCAATTTGTTCAAAATTGTTATTATTAGTAACGTTTTTCTTACAACTTGGTTTTATAACTGTGCTCAAATATGAAATAAGTTCCGATGCAGATTTTAAAATCACGCATAGTAACAGCTTCCTGTACTTTACTGTCTTGGATGCCATATACAATTAATTCGATTAAATCAGGGGCACTCCAATTTCCGCGTAAATTTTTAAGTAATGATAACTTTTTATGCACGTACGCGACATAAGTATTACATTCGGAAGTATTGAATATTACAGCTTCATAAAACAAACGCCCAAGAATTTTATTTGGGGGAAAAGACTCTAAAAATTCGTTTTTGAAAACAACCCAACTTCGTACGACCGGACACCAATTTTCAAACCAAATTTTTGCCTCATTAGTTAAAAATCTAGCAATTCTTACCAATATTTGCAAATTCGACCACTCAAATTCTTTTTTTTTTTTTTTGATTTTTTTGTCACCTCTTTTATCCAACACTCGGCATCATCGATGTCAGGACGAAACAACGGTAAATCTACTTGCTCAGGAGCCGTCTTGTTGTTTTTGATAGCCTTCAAAAATTCCGCTAATATCGCCTCCATATTAATTGTGGAGCATGGACACGATCTCACTTCTGATGTTAGAAATAACTCGAAAACACACAATTCGTATCTTTATTCAAAACTTTTTATTAACACAATAATGCAGTTAATCATATGCGGCTGTTATATCACAGGCCGGCGAGAACGCAAGTGTCGTTTCCCCCGGACGGGCAGCGGCAAGCATTTCCCTTTCTCCTTCTGATTCTAACACTATATTATATATATTTATAATATATCCAGGTATTACCAGATTTAATATAACTGTTACTAATGATTTTTCGTGTACAACTACTACTGGTGTTGAAGCACTTCGAATGAAGGTTCATTAATTAATATATTCAAACCCACCCTCAAACGCTTTGAAAATAGACAAAGTTAAATAGCCCGAAACGTCGGACAATGAATTTGTTTTAATTCAGACCTACATACATATACCCAACTCTAAATGTATTATTATTATCAGAAAGGTCAACTATATTATCTACAAATTTACTAATTGTATATATTTCAGTTCAATAATGTATTACAAATATAATTATAAAACATAATAGATATCAATAATTCATAACAACATGGTAGCACAGACTAATGTGCAATTTCAAGTTAATATTATAATTATTTAACAACAATCTTCATAAAATTTTTTATTTATGTACAGAGAAATCATAATATAAGCATTTTTCCAATGTGTGAGTTTAAGCATTTTTCCAATGTGTGAGTTTTGAATAATTGAAATTAATATTAAAGAAATATAGATATTATGAATTTTTCTAAAGACAGAAATTCATTATAATTTAACAAAATTTAGTAATTAATATTCTCTTAATAAAATAAGTAATATGAAGAACAACTGATTGATACATGTAAAATATAATGAAATACAATATTTGTTATTTGTGTATGTTTTATCACGATTTAAGCTTAGATGTTTCAGATTTAAAATGCTAATAATCACTTCCTTCATCTGCTGTATAATGCTCACTTTCTCCATCTCCATCTTCTCCATCTTGTGAATATGATGAATTGTCTTCGTAAGATGAATTTTCATCTATAAATTGAAAAAGTTTAAATAGTTTTCCAGTATAAGATAAAATTAATTTCTAGTGTTACCCCTTAATTAGTATATAATCAGTTACAAAAGTTATAGGTAAATAGTATAGTAACGGGTGTTTTTTTTAGAGCGTCAGAACTTTCGATCCAGATATCTATTATGTACTTGACAGATAATATGCGACTTTTGTTTTGACATTTATTATTCGTCAGCGTGGCAAGGAGCTTGGAAAATTTTGCGTAAAGATTTGATCTGGTGCCTTACAAGATCAAAATTGGGCTTAAAATCTATTGCAATTTGACCCTATGTTTTACCGCCAAATTTTGTTTAGTGATAAGGCTCATTTTTGATGTAATGGTTACGTCAATAAGCAAAATTTCCGGATTTTGAGTGTGGAGAATCCGCAAATGATTGAACAAACACCGATGCACCCAGAAAAATGCACTGTATATGGTGTGCATTATATGCTGGTGGCATAATTGTCCCGTACTTCTTCAAAACTGAAAATGGAGTGCGCGTTACTTTACAGAACGATGATCACTGATTATATCGTTCCAAATTTACATGATATTGATCTGGATCAGATGTGGTTTCAACAGGACGGTGCCACATGCTATACAGCCACCGCATCAATTAATTTATTAAAGGAACATCGTGGCAATAAAATTATTTCGACATATGGACCTGTCAACTTGCTACCAAGATCATGTGATTTAACGCCTTTCGACTATTTTCTTTGGGGATACGTTAAATCGTCGGTCTATGCCGATAAACCAGCGACGATTCAAAAATTGGAAGCCAACATAATTAGAATGGAATTGTTTCTCATAATTAGAGTTATTGCGGACATAAGGCTCCAAATGCTTGAAAACGTGATCAAAAATTGGACTGAGAGAATGCATTGCGTTAGAGGTAACCGCGGCGGACATTTGCCTGAAATTATTTTGAAATGTTAAATGTCAGAGAATTTTCTTTCATATAAAATAAACAGATAAGAAGTAGATCTCCATTTTGTGGTTTTATTTAAGTTTAAAGGTCTGATGCTGTAAAAAAACACCCATTATATTATACAAACCACAGGTTTTTAAAATTTTCAATGACTGCGTGTGAAATTTCATAACCATTTAGTTATGAAATATATTGTTTGATGTATATATTTTAACCTAGTATCGCAATTTTATGAATTGTACTTATTTTGAAAGAAAAAGGTAGATATTACAGTTTTATTATAGGTACCTATGCTTTAATTAACTAAAAAAATTTAAATATTGAGTTTTAGGTACCTTTTCGTACAAAATACGATATTAAACGAACTAAAACGTGTAATATTTATTATGTTATTATAATTTAGAAAATCGGCGTTACTGACTTTAAAAATTGTGATTCGTGTTTATCCAACTTATTACAAACACAACCTAAAATGTTAAAATAACCGCAAACTTCTTGAAAATCGATATCCCTATAACCAAGACTGCTCATTACATTTTGTACCTGCTATAAGTCGTCTATATTTTTAGAGTTAAATTTAGAATTCTGTGTAATTCGATATGATTTACTAGGTTGTAGAAATAATTTTGATATTCACAATGATTATTATTATTTACACCTATAAACTCCATCTGTGGAGAAGCTGTAATCAATTATTGATCAGTAATCATTACCTTCATTTCCTTTATCTTCATGAATGTCAGAATGTGATTCGCCATCATTACCATCGTCACCTTCACTATAGTTTTCGCTAGAATCTCCATCGCTTCCTGATGTATAATGGCTATTATCACCTTCGTCACTATTTTATTTAAAATTTACGAAAATTATTGCATTCAGTTGGCATAGGAAATTATTTTACTTACTCGTCTGTATTTTCTACAACTTGGTAATTATGTTTTGTTTCTTCAGCTTCATCTTCTTCATTATTTTGCTCTTCTTTATCTAAAATATTAAAAATAATTTATTTGATTAATGAATATTTTTAGCACATCATGGGATATCAACACAAAAAATGTTATCGAGTTTTTTTAATAAAAATTCGATCCTTAGGATGTTCTTTACCATGGACATATTCAGAAATTTTATCACAACTCATTTACATCAATTAAATAACGAAATTTAAATGAAGCGCGTGACGTTAATTAAATTCAATCCTTAGGATAACCTTTGCCATGTGACACCCATAGATTTTTTAGATCAACTCGTTTCCTTGTAATTAAATAATGAAATTCAAATTAAATTAAGCGCGAGATTTTACAGGTGTAATATTGTAAGGTTTCACTGAAGCCACCGTTAACAACTGACTAAAATTTAACTAATGAAAATAACTGATTATTATTTATGGGTGAGTGGGTCTTTAAACCAATTGCCTTACATCCAGCATTAAACTCCACTCTTATATCTTACCACCGCGCTTCATTCCGTTTGAATTTCGTTATTTACTTACCTGAAAATTAGTTGCGTTAAAATTTTTTGGACATATCACATTGCAAAGTCCATCTTGAAATCTAATTGTTGTAATAATAGTCCAACAAATTTTTTTGTTTCGGTACCCCACCTTCAGTTGGCGTTATCTCATACAAAAAAATAAGTCGTGTTCAAAATTTTGGCGAGAAAAAGGTTACTCAAATTTCAAATACTTAGCAGTTACAATAACTGACGATAATAACATTACGGATGAAAGCCAGAATTCAGAGTGTCAGTGTCTACACACTAAACAATTCACTGAAGTTAAACGTTCTCTCAAGAAAATCCAAGAAAAGAATCTATCATACAATGATAATGCCACATTTGTGAGGGCTAGACTTGAAAGCTAAAATGATTTAAAAGAAAGGTGTTCGGGAAGATTGTGGTACTAACGAGGAACTTACACACACAAGAATATCGTCCGAGAAGAAACAGGGAACTGAAGCTTATTTATAATGATCCAGGCATATTTAGTTAAAAAAAATTAAGGCGCAGTAGTATGGGAAGAGGCCCCCGATGGGAAAGAGACCGACGGAGCGCTCCAGATTGAGATGGAGAGATAACATCGTGACTGACCTCCGCACAATCAGTTTGGAGTTTAATCGGTAATAGATGAGAAATCGGGATATTTGGAGGCAAATTGTTAAGTCAGTCAAAACTCACCCTGGGTTGTAGTGCTATAGTGAAAGCTTACTCTAAACTAGGAGAGTACAGCAATAGTTACCTGTTGTCGAAGGCTGTGAAGTTAAGCTTATGTGTTTTTCATTTTATTAGGTTTATATATTTAGCCATTAGAGAAGTACTAAATATACATGTATAATAAGCTACAAGTTCAAATTATAAACAACAATAAAAGATGGAATGATCACCTGGAACGAATGGCAAGTGAGAGGCCGCGATTAGCAGTTCGAAGATACAAACCGCCAGGAAGAAAAAATGTAGGTCCACCTAGGAAGAGATGGGTACCGAAACCGGTAATATAGCCTCCACCGTGAATAGAAGAAAAAGAAAGTTTATTTAGCTGATTAATTTTTAATTTAATAATTATTTTAAATGAAAGCAACGTTTAGCGAACATGTCAAAGTTCACAATTTGAGCTTAAAAAATTTATCGTAGCACATTCTTACCGTTTTCTTGAGCAATCTTTGCATTTTCTTCACCTGCTTCATTTTCATCTTCTGCATATTTTCCAAATGCTGTGTGTTTTTCGTAACCATATTTATCCGCATCTTTCTTATGGAAACTATCAAAATGTTTGTAACCATCATTTCCTTTATCTTCAGATCGCTTGTAATAACCCCTTTCATTTCCGTCATCTCCACCGTCGTCATAACTCTTTATGAAAGCCACCTTTGCACCTTTACAATAAAAATTAATATAATCAGTGGTCTTAAATTTAAATAATTATATAATCATATGCAATGCTAAGACTTGCAATAACATTTTTGTTAAAAAGTTATCGAGTATACACGAAGAAAAGAAATTTATACCCAATATTAGGTAAACCTATAAATTAAAATAATACCTTTAGCAACAAAATAATCCTGATATTTGAAATAAATAAAATTCAAAATAATAATAATAATAATAACATTGTTTTACCAGTGCTACTGACAATAACTTCATATCCAGCACTGGGCATTCCCCTCTATTCAAAAAGTTACAGAATAAGTCAAATAAAACACAAACAATTATTCACTTATTATCAATATTAATTTTAATGTCTTCGCAGAAATTCCCATTGGTTGCAATACACTTTTTCCAACGTTTTTATAATCTCTGGAACTCGATTTTTGGGATGGCTTCCAGCTCGTGCATTGAATTTTTCTATGCAGTGGAAGTTTCACACTGGGAAATCTGAAAAAATCACACTGTGTTTGATGAGGCGAATACGTCGCATTCGGAATTATGTTAATCGAATTTTTGGTCAAAATTCACGAATTCACATCATCATGGTGCAAAATTAACGAGTTATTTTTCCGTAAATTCGGTCGGTTTTTCTTTACCTAATCACCCAAGTGCTTCATGACACTCAAGAAGTATTTCTTATTGATTGTTTGACTATTAGTAGAAATTTTTTGTGAAATTCACCCTGAGCACATCGCTCTGTGGCTTGGATTCATGCCACGGCAGACACGAGTTTGAAGAAAACAACCATTCTGCTGTTTCCATTCCAACGATTATTCGTTTGTTTCGGTGTTGTATGGTATGATGAGTGGCTTTAGAAATCAACTCAGTTACAACGGGTTTACGATGCTCATTTTGCTTCGAATTCAGCACTTTGCTATCTTTGCTATTTTTGTTAACTACTAAGCTACCTTTCGCACAGTCAAATGTTAATCAGTATGATTAAACCGTTAGATACGAATGGCGTCGATGGACGTCGTGAACGTGAATTGTCCTCTACGACTGTCAGCCGTACTCAAACTTGAGCATATGCGATCTTGATAAATACTAATCCCCGGAGTTTCTTTGCAAAATTTTTACCGTTATTTTTAATATTAAAGACACAAGGCTGGCTGTCGAAAACGCTCATGGTACATTGTACTCGCCATGCAGTCATGAAAGTAAGATGAAGGCCTCAGAAATGAAATTGTAAAATATTGACATAAACAAATAAAATTTGGGTTGGAATGTAAAGTGAATTTAATTAATTGTATTAAGAAAATCGTAAAAGAAGACAAAATTAAAATTCCAATTAAAAAAAAACTCCAATTAAATTGGAGTCAAAGTGTTTGATTGTTGTGGTAATTGAGGAATATAAGAGCAATTTAAGTAGTGTAGATAAAAGAAAAAAAGAAGATATATGGTAAGAGGCCAATTTAATTAATCGAGTTGTCTAAACAGAAGAAAAAATTTAAAACATGTAATAAAAATAATTCAATTTTAAGAGTTGAAATAAAAAGGTAGCAAGGTCATTTTATTTCAATTACCTAAGTGCTTTCAGGCAATTCAAAGAAAAAAAATTTTAATGATAAAAAACTATGCAGGTAATTAATTAAAGCTTAATAAATTAAGTTAAATTAGTAGTTGGAATTAACAGGAAGTATATGGGAAATTTTACATCTTTAAATTTAAATTTTAATGATCTGGTAGATTTTGAAGGATAAGTTCACAGTATAGTATGTATTATGTATAATATTTATGTAGTTTCTGAGTTGTGATCATCTAAATAAACCTGTTGTTACACTTCTATAAAAATTTGTACAAACTTGTACAAAAATAGTCTTGGAAACTCCAAATAAGAAAACGCCACCATATAACCGTTTATACAACTGTAATATAAGTGGTTAAAGTGTGGTTAAATTAAATGCGCTATTTACTTGTGCTTGTTTTTATCGTCGTTTTGAGTGATAAAAGTGATATTTAAAATGATTGTGGTATTATTTGAAGTTTTTTACAGCAGCTTGTTCTTATTGTGAACTTATTTTCTTTACGTAAACCGATTTAAACCACCATATTTGTTACATTTACAGCGCCACCAACGTTAATTTCAGTTCCCAATTACACAAGAATAGTTCAACTTACGAATAAAGTTATATGGCTATATGCTATCTGGACACATGTTATTAGTAAATTTTCTTCTTCATTTTATTAGTTGAATACGTCAGCAAAGTTTGGTGAAACATTTTGAAACACCCTATATATTTTTATTGCACGGTTATCTCAACCGTAAATTTGAGAGAAAAACTCATGCAACAAAAAATGTAGGACATTTTATAGTGATAATTTTTGGTCCGTAGTATTTTTACTTATTTAATTTCGTTTCGAAGTTATGATGCATTATGTTATACATTATAAATTTTATTTCCCTTTAGGATTTTGTTTATTTTCATCTGGCTTCCTGCCACGGCAGACACAAGCTTGAATTCAAAATTTGGAATGGTTTGATTGATTCGTTTAGACCGATTTAGACCTATCGTGTTCACAGATGTAGTGTATACTGCTTTGATATTTTGATGTACCCCCGAGGCAATAAAAATATTAAAATACTAGAGAAGTATTTCTAAAAAGTACTACTAAAATACTTCTAGGAGAGAGAAACCGGGAAATCGGTTGGTGAGCAACAGTTCTATTTCTTCACAAAATATCCAGAAAGTTTAATTGAACTGTTGTTCAGTTTAGAAGTTCGTGTGTTGTATCTGTCGTAGAACAGACTTATATTGGAGTTGGAGAAAACGGCCGCCCTGGCCTTCTAGTTTGCCATAACGTGTGCCACGATTGTTACTCTGATATCAATGGAATTTTGAATGTTGCTATAGATGAGGTAGGTGAGAGAGCGAAGCAGACAGGAGCCATCCCCTGACAGAGCAACTGCACGGTGGAGTGTCGACATATATCTCAGAACTTCCGACATTTCAAGTTTCTATAGGTGGTTTTTGAATATTATACGTTAATATGGGGTTGTAAAATCTTCTTCAAAAATAAACGCATAAAACTAACACGAATGTCAAAAGTAATCAAATTAATGAAATCAAAACTTTCGGGACGCCATCTATAAAGACAAAGTATAACTATAATCGCAAACAGAATTAATAATTTATTTGTTATTTGACAACATTCAAATTAAATTGGAATAAAAGTGCCGTAATTTTTAAATTATCATTAGTGTTACGAAAAAATGTCTATAGACCTTTTCTAATGGTTTTATTTATTCCTTTAAGACTGTAACCGTATTTTTTTCATCCGTACAAAATGAAGTACTGTAGAATAAAAAAAGTTAAATAACCTTCAAATGTAAAAACACTTAAAAGATCAGAGATGATTTATATATTTTTAAAAGAAAGTTAATTTCAATTTCGAAAGCATCCTAACAAAATATAGTTATTTATGTATCAAGGGCTATAATCTGATTGTGCCCGTGGTACATACAACGTTTTATTTCATTTTGGTACTTGGAACTTGAATTGTCAAAATTGAAGAATTAAGTATTTTGAGAAAACATATCATGTCATTTTGTTTGTGCTATGAATTTTTGGTGTGCCATGGTTCCTATGGCGAGAAACTTGGAGGGGCGAGAATTAATTTTTTTATTTAGCAATAACTCGAAAACGGCACTAGATATCGAAAAACTGAGCAAAAAATTCTCCACCCCTTGCAAGGTACTCCCCTTCGTGAATTGTCGGTAGGAAGGCATATGCAAAATTTCAGATCGATCGCGCAAAAAAAACAGAGTCTGGACTAACTCTTTTGTTTTGATATTGTTGTCATTGCTTAGCAACTTTATAGGCCCTCGGGCTATAAAAGCCATTTTATGCCCCCATTTCCGTGCTAAAAAACAAGGTTATGGTACCAAAATGAAATAAAAATTATTACAATGCCGTGTCGTCTATAAATAACAGATTTATTCGCGATGGAAGCTAAATATTGGGGCACTCATCGCATCCGATCGGGGCCCTTTTTTAAGATTGCAACTTTTTTCTTTCTACTTTCCATTGTACCTAGGTCCTTGCAAAAGTTTGGTTCCTCAGCAAAACGTGAACGTAGAAATATGAGCCTAGGCGAAAATAAAATTTCACTCAAAATTAACTAAATTAATTGGCAAAAAAGCTTTGGAAAATAGATTTACGACCTATATATTTTTTTAATGAAGACGTAAATCTAAATTGGAAAGGATCATACCGAAATGAAAAAAACAAAATTTGGGTGATAAATAACGGAGTGGTATAGGTCCGTCTGTGAAAACTTTGCCACCATCCCCCCGTTAAATCAAAAAGGGCTCATTCTTTCAAATTTTTTGATTTTTCTCTGTCTATCCACTACCAAACCTACGCACGTGCAAAATTACAACATTCCAGATGACGCGGAAGTGGAAAATCATTTTCAGTTATGGAGTTTTGAGCTTTATTATTATTATAATATACCGACTATTTTAAATTACTAAAATTTTAAATATTTTACTATTTTAAGTTTTGAATTTTAAATTTTTAACAGGGATTTTGATATTATTTTTGGGTGGACTCGATGTCGGGAGTGCCGAACAGTTTTTGGAGAATGGCACATGCTCGAATTTTGTAAACGGAACAAAGCAATAATTGATTTATTGTAAAATTTTGTTGACATAAAAGTTACCGAAGTGAAAGGCGATTGCTTGATTAAGGAATATTGAAATTAATGATTTATGACGACGGTCATGGCCTGATAGTTAGCGCGATCAACTGCTAACGTAGGGCTCCTCGGTTCGACTCGGGGTTACAGTCTAAAATTTCTTGACCGTCTTCCGTGCTTTCGGAGGGCACGTAAAGCCGTCGGCCCCCCTGTGTTAATGATTTGCCATCATAACAATAAAAAACAGGGTCAGGCACATCGAAAGGCAAGCCTAGCAAGCTACCTGAGATGTAAAAACAAAAATGCTCATAGAACTAATTGCAAAAATTAGTGAAGAACAGGTCCTGCACCTATATTAAGAGGGAGACTTCTTAATAAAAGTAAGTAGAATGATTTATGAATGTAATTAAACATGGAAAAAAACTGCAAATTAAATTAAGTTAGCGCGAAACGATGACGACGCTAATATCAGTTTTTTGAATAAAAATTTGTTAAAAATGGAATCTGATGTTAAATTAAATAGAACTAACCGAGAATTTATTTTTAGAGCGGTTTTTGGTGACCCCTTGGGCGTTAGAAATGTTGGAAATTAATTGGACATTAAATAAAGAACACTTTCCTCAAGTTAAAAATGTTTTATTTTGTGACTAATTTTTAATGGTAATTTATTTTAACACAATTATAAATGTTGCTAATTAATATTTATTGTAATTTCCTGACGAAGAAGAAATTCGAAACTAGTTTAAAATAAAAATTATTTAACTTGAGGAAAGTGTTATTTATTTAATCCACAATTATATCCACTTCAAGAGGTAACCTAGAATTATGTTGGAAATTAAGTCGGATTACATAACAATGTAGTATAATATAGTACATAGTACAAGCAGACATCTTTCCAAAATTGATCAAAATTCAAAAAATGAAAATTCGTCAATAAATTGAGAGGTATCAAATTTTGCCTGATAATAATATTCATCTTACTTCGGAGAAGAAAAAATTATTAATTTAAATTAGTCTTGGTAGATTGTCATCCTTTTTAATAGGAAATGGGAATGGTACCACAAATTCAAAACAATATTTCCAGTACAAGTACATGTCCATGAGAAGAATTAATTTGTGCTCTTTGTAGTTAGATATGTATAACAACTTTGTATACAATTTTTTTGTTTATGTTGCTTTAAAGTTAATATTCTTTTAGTTTTTATTATCATTTTTATAGAAAATATGTTCCACATTAGCTAAATTTACACCCGTATACACTAACTCAAAACATTCTTCCGGATCGTTAAGAACTGTAAAGTTCAGTTTACACCTCAAATTTTAAAATTGAATTATTTATACAAGCTGTAATTTTACGTGTAAACCAAACTTTAGGGCCTTTAACGTTTGAAAAAATAACGATTTAAGTTTGAGAATAGGGATGTTAGAGGCTAAAAATAGCAACAAATTGCCAAAGTGGGTAACTTTGTTATTTAAAAATTTCAAAATTTGTAGCTTATGTATTTAATTTGCATTGAATATATAAAAATGACTTTTTTCCTGAAAGAGGAAACTTAAAAGTGTACATATCACTTATCAAAATATTTTTTATTACGCCCTGCATTTTTTCCCGATATGAAAACTAATTCACAGCGTGTCGATATTCACCAGAAGGCTGAGCTAAGAAATTTCGTGAAGTGCGCTATTCGAACCTGTCATTTCCGCCCTGTAACTCAGCCAGCAATTACACCAAGCCACTATTGTGGTTCAAAAAATTCTAAAATGATCATAAACGGTACCCTTGCCCTAAGTACTACTCCTATAAGTAAAATTAGATAGTACAGCTTTGTAACACCAGACCTATTGATTTTTCATTATCAACTAAATAATTGTTTGATAATTTTGTGATTCTAAATTATAATTTTCCATTACCTGCTTGTACTAAATCTTTCAAATTAGGGGGCACAGCTGCTCGAACTTCACGAATTGTCGATTCCACTAACTGAGTATCGTTGTCATTAATATACAATGCTTCACTGTTAAAAATAGCGAAAACATTATATATTATAACCACCGAAAAAACTAATGTGCTTCTCATGTTGATTCACTATTTTTCAAAATTATTACTGACGATTTGTTATAACTCTCGTTTTATAAAACTTATGTTTTGTAATACGTACGGTATACAATATTTTTGTTTACACCGAGTCGCGTTATGTTTTAAGATAAGAAGGAATTTTGGGTTCTTATAAACCAGGAAACTATCAGATTTTGCATACTTTATTTTGGTGGGAGAAAATTTAAAATTATTATTTGTGGCTAGTTATATAATGATTGTACTTAGAAGAAATATTGTAATTCCATTACGTGTAATTAATTTTCTACGATATCTGACATTATATGAATAAAATGTCGAAAATAAAAATACGATTGTAAAATTATAAGCATAATGTAATTTTCTTGGAACGGAATTGGTAATTTAGTATGGTTTCATTAAATCCCATTGTAATTTATTTAGTTTTAAATTACATCAGTACCACTTCATACTACCACATCTGATTATTAGTGCGTAACATTCTTCAACAAAAAACTTGGAAATACACTATACATAATACTTGTCTATGACATTAAAAAAATGTTTTGTGACTGTGATTAGTAATACCTCCATATATATTAATTATTATACCTATGTTAACTTCTGTTAACTAAACAAATTTATAAACGGTGCTTTTAAAAATACACGGGGGAAAATTAAAACAAATCATACTGCATTTGTGATAGAGCTAAAAAGAAGCATAATAGTTTTTAGAACCACGTCGAGATAGTTTCAAAGCTCAAGAACCCTACAAATCGACGCAGAAGGCTCAAATTCGTATATGTATGCATTTCGCCCTCTTGTCTCCTCGACGCGCAGATTAGGGTTCTTGAACTTTGAAACTATCTCTATTACGTGATATAAAGTATATTATATTGACGCCCCACAGTGGAACAAACACAATACGTAGTCGGTCAAAAGTCGAATATCGGATGCCAAATATTAATCGTAAAACTGTAGTTGGGGATTTGGTAAATAATTACATTGACATTATATTCACAAAAATATATATTATGTAAGTATATTTTGTAGTATAAACAAAGATTTTAACCCCGATAACATTATATTTAGTACTAAAAGTAATGAGAGAAGTTGTAGTTTATGGGTCTTATAGGAAACGTTAAAGTTAATTTCATTTATTTTTATAGTTAATTGTTTTTGTTTTTCTAAATAACTTTTAAACATGGAAGGTAAGTTTATCTTTTACTAACTTTAAACTTTTCATAATACCTATGGATATTATATTAATTTTAATCCTAGTTGTTTTAGCTCTATATAGTTATTCCAACACCGATTTTATCTTTAGTTCTTCTCTTATGTATACATTTCTTTGTCTATCCATTTTTGTTACTCCTTGTGCACTGCTCTTAGATATTTCATTGCAGAATTCAGAACACATATTAGGTATGTCTCGCTACCGTATGTCAAAATCGGTGTATAACAAAGTATTGATGAACACCGTGATTTTCGTTTGTTTGGCGATTTTCTTTTTCGTCTTTTAAAATTTCAGTTAATCGAGCAGTACATCTTTGTTGTTTTGTTATATATTTTTTCAATATCTATGTATTGTTTCCCATTACTCTGTTCTCAATCTGTTCGACATAGTCTCCTTGCATTGTGATAGGTATTCATTATCTCCGGCTCTTTGGAAGTTACCATTAATTTTGTTTCATTTGAATTCATCTTGATTCTGCAGCTCTAAAGTATTTTGTTCCATATAATGTTAAAATAATGCTGGAAACACACCACACTTTCCGCCATCATGACCATGTCATCTGCAAAAGGGCTTTCCGTTAATTCTACTCTTGTTAGTTTTTTATATCCTACTACTTGTTTCTTCATATATAGGTGGCATTTCTTTATGACTTCATCCATGAATATTGTAAACAACACAGAGCTGATAACTCTTCCCTGCCTCAGTCTAAGCTTTGTTAGAAACTTCTCTGACTTTTGTTTTAGGTCTCCACATAATTGAAGTTTTCTCTGTATGTGCTTTTAATTTCTTGTGTTAAATTTTCACTAATGTTTGTTTTTCTAATATATTCCACACCTTTTGTATGGAACGGTCGAATGCCTTTTCATCAATGAATGTTTTGAAGTATAGTTCTATTTTAAAGCGGGTCTTTTTATTTTAGCATTTAGCATGTAATGATCACTTAAATATTTGGCTCTCTTCTTACTTTTACATCACTTACAATCATCATCTACTTCATGGATTAGGCCTGTTGGCCTGTTCCGACCCTAGTCGCCATCTTAATAAGGTCTTCCTACATCTCTTTTACCTCTGGGTTTGTAGTAGAGCATTATTCTGGGAATTCTTGAGGAGTCCATTCTGAGTAGGTGCTCTTCCCACCTTTGTCTACGCTGATTATTCTTTCTTGCAGCTGTGTCGTATTTAGCTCTTCTCGTATGTCTTCATTGCGGATTCTGTTAGCTCCTGTGCATCCCTTTACGTAACGAAGAAATCTCATTTCTGCTATTTGTACTCTTGATCTGTCTCTGTTAGACGGGAATGGGACTTTTCGGCGCCGCCGATCCGGCGTAATACCGTTTCTTTACTTGCTTCAATAATTTTTAGAAATATTGTAAAACATTTTTGTTGTATTATACTTTAAGCTTTCTTTAAGGTGGCCGAAAAATTCGCTGTTTTTGTTCGGTGCAAATCTTAAAAACGAATAAATTTATTGGTATTCTAAAAACACCATCGAAAAGGCTTGAAATTACAATGTGGGTGGTTTTCATAAAAAAATTTCGGAAAATTTATTTTTCAGTGTCATATTTTTATTTATTTATTACTCATTAGTAGCGATCGGATTTTAGGCACTAAAAAACTACAAAATATGCAGGCAAATATGCTCTTAAATTTTGAAAATAAGCTATTCAAATTCACAATGAACATTTTTTAATCGCGCAAAATGGAAAGACAACAAGAAGAATTCTTAAAATTTTATTATAATTATTGTACTTAAATTTTATTAACATTTGGCATTGCAAATAATTTTCACTAATAGTTGTAAGGGATTATTTTAGAGGTATTTATGTAATAGTAAACCACATTTTTGTTTAGGTAATCTGGGCAGGTAATTTTTGTACAAATTTTAAGCGACCAAGCGGCGAACTTTGATGAAGCATATTTCTGGTTTATATTGTCGGTGCCGAGACTTTCCGGAATTAATTATTTTTGGGTAATATCGTCAAAATTGTAAGACTGAGATGTGGTAATACCTTGTTACAATGTAATAAATGAAAAGAAATTCGGCGCCACACTAACGGATTAACTTTCTTACTTGGATTTCTCGGCCACCTTAAGTAAAATGGGCAATAAAACCCTTTTGTGGTAACGAAGTTTTAAGTGTTAATGTTAAAGAAAACATCTGTGCATAAGGGAAATCCAAAAATGATTATAATATAAATTGTAGCGCTTTTTATGAAATTAGTTGACTATGTAAATTTAATCAATTGTTATTGATTATTTTAGGCTTTTAATATTAAAAGACCTATACCCAATTTTAAAAAATGTCTTATAAATTAACAAATAAAGGTCAACTATAATACAAAAATTTATTACAAATTTATATTACTCTAATCTTGAGATCCTGAATAACCTTAACAAAATGAAAAATTAGTTTGAAAACCAAGATCATGTAATTTAAAAATTAAATATGTATATTCCTCAGCGTCCTTTATTTCCTTAATAATTTGAGACGCGTCTAGAGAATTTTCTATAGTCTCTTTCGACCAAAAATGAGGATATTTTAAATTCTTGAAAAGCGTCTCGAATTATTAAAAAGGTTAGCGCTGAATCGTCTTAGCGCCGAATCGGGTTTGCACCTAAATGGGCTACGCCGAATCGTCCTCACCCCGAACCGTCCTCACGCCGAACCGTCCTCACGCCGAACCGTCCTCACGCCGAATCGTTCTCACGCCGAAACGTCCTCGCGCCGAAACGGTATTACGCCGAATCGACGGCGCCGAAAAGTCCCATTCCCGTCTAACAGAGACAGATCAAGAGTACAAATAGCAGAAATGAGAGAATGAGAAATGAGAGAGAGAGACCGACGCGCGGATGGAATCTCACTCCATTTTGTTGACGGTACGTGCAGAAATAACTAGTCTTATACGAAGCGGTGTGCGCACCGGCCACATGACACACGTCTCCCTTACGAGTAACTTCGATGAAATTTTACTATTTTTCCATTATTTTTTTAACGCGATTTCCAGGGTCCCTTAGCTCCCGGTTTCCTTAATCCCGGTTTTCTTGACGGAAGGCGCTTCAAATTTGTTTAGCTTTCTGCCGCGGAGCGGCGACGGCGATGAAAAACCGGCCGGCCGGGCGGAGCCCGCACGGCTTGGGTTTTTTGATGCACACAGTTATGGCCGGGCCATATCCACCCTAAAAATAATTAGCGCCATCAAAACCGGCCGCGGGGCGAAGCCCCGCAAACCAAGGTTTTCCCCATAGTTCTTTATATTAATATTCGCGATTTCGATTAAGGAAAATCACGTGACCAAATATTCAAAATGGCCGCTTAAAACGGGTAGTACTATGTTTTGCCATCATAAGCAAGGTTATTATATGCACATTAACGCGTTCAGAAACGTGTTGTGGTTTGTTTATTATATTAGTTTGTGTTTAAATAATATCTAAATATGAATAAACAATTAACAATAAACAATATTTTGAAATTCTGTGGGAGTTCTGAGGCTAGTAACTTTTGTGAGGGTGAAGCTTTGGCAAACGCTAAGCACGTTGTGTTGTGTGGGAAAACGCCTAGTAACGACGGATTCCATCATATTTATAGCTTGGTTTTACAAACTACAGCTTTGTCTGTACCGCCTCATGAGATATCAGGGCTAATTGACAAAAAAAGCTTGTTCTGGTTTAAAATGTTTACTGCAGACAACCATGTATTTTGTAGGCTTCTTTCCCATTTTGAAGCTTTTCATCCACGCTTTTCTGCTATCAATTACTTCCACCTCACCCAACGGATTTGTCCATTTCACTTTGAATTTTCCTTTCATGGGAAACTTGTGGAAACTAAGGTCAGAATTCTTTCTAGCGCTAGAATTACATCCGTGAACACAACAAAACGCTCTTGATTTTGATTTACCTGTATTCATTTTGTCGTTTGCCTAATAACAAATTAATTTCGGAGGAATTTTCAAACACAAGCATTTAGAAGCAATATTTAACGTTAATACCGGCTAAAAACATGTACTAGATTCACATATAAACTTATGACAATGCCCATTTTAGCGAGTTAACATTTCTACCGCCAGACGTCGCTTCACTTAGCTGTAATCGCGAATATTCGGTTGTCACTTTTTCGTTAATACATGGGTAATTTACGATTTTTTAGGTAATATTTATTACTAATATTTACTAATCACACCCCCACCTATCCGAATTTCAAAGAAAAAATCAAATCCGAGCGAAAAAATTTCACCCGTTTCGAAAGGAACAACGATGCCACCAGCCGCTATGCGACTTGTAGCCCCTTAAATGAAAGTTTCCGATTTTCGCACTTTGTTTGGATTGTTTTTATGATCACGTCCGCGTCGACACAAGTGACACATTCGGACCGAAACATACCCAAAAAGGCCGTTAATTACCCAAAATTTTGCTAAATTTCATGTTAGGGACGTGTCCGTAGTTCTCTAAACCACACAAAAAAGAGGCCGCCAGCCTATCCCGACCACCGCATGGTGTTTTTACTAAAATTTCGGTATTATTTTCTATTGAAACTTAATGATCCTTTTATTACATGATAGCTAATGACTTTTTTGTTCGAAATATCAAGCGATTTCTATAGGGAAATTTCAATTTCGCAGTCACCATTAGGGTTCTGGACCCCTACATAATATGTATATTAAAAACATTACATATTCTAGTTAATGATCGTATTGCTATGATTCAAAATGCTTAATAAAGGCTCCCAATTTAAAAATTAATATTAGATTCATAAAAAGCACAAAATTCTAAGTCGGAAGACACTTTAAACATTTGCATTACGAGAAATTAAAATTTTCTCAAATTTCAATTTCTTAGCCAAATTTGAATCTCTCAGGATAACTTAGATATGATAAAAATTGCTAAGCTTAATTAGATTGATGATTGTCACATCAAAAATAAAACAAAAGATTTAATTAGCTGGAAATTGATTAAAAATCATTATTGTTTGTACATGTTCATAACCTGAAAATATGTGAAATCTTGTAATCGAAATTACTTCTAAACTAGCATGTTATACAAAAATTTGTTCACATCGAAAATTATGTAGTGATTCCATTTATGTACAGTGAGTGTTTTTGAAACGTGAATCAACGAAGTTGTTAATAAGGGTCATTTTTGTAAAAAACCAAAATTTGTATAAAATGGCGAGTCCTAGTCAAAAGAAGGATCCGAAAAATAACATAAAAAGGCCATATACCAATGAAATTGCATGGAAAACGCCTCATGGAAAATCAATTTCAGTGTAGATCGTGAATCTGCAACAAAAACAATTTATTAACAAAACCGAAAATCCAAAATGTTTAAATTTGACTCACCTTTACAAAACAGGCCTGCCAATTTCCATCGATTTTGGATCAATTCAGTTAACATCGGAGATTGCAATAGAGTGGACGTATTTTGAATGTTCTCCAAGAAATATTGTTTACAAACATTTGGAGGTTAACAATTCAGTTAACATCGGAGATTGCAATAGAGTGGACGTATTTTAAATGTTCTTTAAGAAATATTGTTTACAAACATTTGGAGGTTAACAATTTTAGTTGACTTCGATGATTGCAATAGTGCGGACGCATAGATTAGACTCCTAATATTTACAATAATTCTGGAAAGGTCACATGACAGCAATGGACGCCTACAAAATAAATCTGCAGTGTTATCATCTTCGAAATTAACTCAACGTTTCACTGGAACCTGAAGAGATTTGCCAATAAGATGCAACTTACCTTATTCAATTCGAAAACATCAACAAATTAGAAGTGCAACGGCCACAAACACGAAATTGATTCGCAAAACAACACCGAAACGAGGTTACGTGAGGTCAATCAAACAACTACTGAAGCAATTCAACACAGATGCTGATGACTCATTCTAAGTAGTTCTTGCTAAAGCTGGCCATACACTATATCCTTTTTAATTTAAAATTCCTACTTGTCAAAATTGAAAGGTACAGTGAAATTTTTTTATTTTATTATTACAAACTTTGCCATCAGCGTATAAAATACAGGATTTGAGATCAAGGCTTTTACGGAAGTGCATTTTTCATTACCCTTATTGAAAGGTTATTTATTAAGATTTTATTATTTAATTCGTCAATGTTAAGCTTTACAAAAAAGCAAAAATATTATTTAAAAACATTTAAATCCGCTATTGTACAGCGAGAGACTTAGTTAGTTTATAACTAACTAAGCACGTCAAGATAAAAAGAGGAAGCCTTTTTGTCTTGAAAATTTTCTGCATAAACTGTCTTTATTTGTAAAATTTATCTAATGGTAGATCTGCGATCTACAAATTTGTGTAAACATTTATTTGTGAAAATTTGCAATTATTTCATTTTGTTCAATATAAACATCTCTTCAAAAGCTACTGAAATCTTTTTATTTTTCACTCAACGAAAGCAATTAAGTATATCCAGAGAGAGCAAATTTTAATACAACTCAAAAGAGCACCTCCAATTTTAACCACGAGGAACCCACCCTTGTGCGTGTCATCACCGGAGCTTAGTAAGAAGGGGCAATAGTGTTAAACATCCCTCAACTAAAAATATTTATACGAACCATTTTACCTGAGCATTTGTCTAGCCAACTTAGGGCTGGCGCTTTTAAAATTAGTTAAGGGAGGTCATAGCAGTATGTAGTTTTACAAACGTGAATTAAAGTTTAATCTATGATTAAAACTGAGAAATAATGCATTAATTTTCCATTACAAGAATTTAATTATATTTTAAAATGAATCGGAAAATCATTTCCTGCCGAATTGTCCTTGCGTCGAATTGGTCTTGCGCCGAATTGGGTCACGCCGAATTGGGTTCGCACCGAATAAGGTTGCTTCGAAATGAGCTCGCGGCGAATTAGTCTCGCGCCGAAACGGCGGCGTCGATTCGGGTGCACGAGTTAATTTCACTTAACAAAATTATTTTAAAAAAAATCAAAATTACTTAAATAAATTTATTGAAAATTACGACTGACATCGATTTTAGACATACAGCATAATAATAATCTATAATTACAATTGTGACTATTTATAATAAAAATATTGCTTATTACTAATTTTACAGTTATTGAACTTTAAAAGGAATGCGATAGACTGCTGAATCGAATGTGAGTCAGGCTATCGTAACATATTTGAAATTTTTTAATTATTATATTAATGCATGGTTTTACTTTAACATAACACCTCCCCTCTAGGACCAAAATTAGGGTATCCTTAAATTTTGAAGTCCGATCTGTTCGATTGGTTTCTGTTCGATTGGTTTCTCTTTGATTGTTCCGGATGGTGTTTTCTTCTTAAAAACTCTAACTAAAACATATGTGATTAAAATAATGAAAATTAACATATATAACATGATGGTCCATCCACTTGCTTGATGGAAGTACACAGGAGCTTGGGATGTTTCTTCAATGTTTTCCTCGATTTGATGCAATTTAATTTCTGTTGCTTTAATTTCGTCCAAATTTATCGGTTCCAATTCGATTGGCCTGAAGGTAATGTTGACATTATTGTGTCTGTTGCTAGTGTATTCGAATTTTAACTTCGGGATTTCCACTAAGTTATTTTTAAGTCGTTTCTCTTGTGTCGTTAGTAATTTTGTTTGTATTTTGATCCTGCATTTACCATTTAGTGATATTAAGTATGTCCCATTTAACGAAATGGTTTCTGTTGTTGCATCGCATTCTTTCTTGATTACGTCTTCTCCCTTTGTTATTACCATCCATTGATTACTAGAGACCTGTTGGACTTTCGTGTGGGCCAAACTTAAACTTTCTTGCTGACAATTTTGGTATTTCTTTGTGTGTTGAATAAGATGAACTTCGCAAGGTGACTTTTCTTCGATTTGGTTAATTTCCAATTTGCACAAAAATTTGTTAAAATTTATATCTTTACATTTTTGGTTACTTAATGCGAATTTTGCTCGTTTATTACAAGGAATTTGGCTTTGGGAATGATTATTGAGTATAAAGGGTTATTAAATATTGGACAGGAAAATAGATGAAAATAATTATAGTCGATTTTTTCGACGACTGGGATTTCTAATATGAAATGTATTTTGGTATTTTGGATAAAGGCTTTAATATTTATGATTTTATGAAATTCGTGAATATTTTCCAAATTTGGGTTTATAGGCAATTTAGAATTTGTTAATAATAGCTGTATCTGTAACAATTCGTGATTAAGGTCTTTGGCTTTTAATATTGATGGATGCATAATGTTTGCTGATGCAAAGGTGATCGCTTCTTCGAGTGTTTCTAAAATATCTCGTATTGTTGCTGCGGCTGTTATTAATTCTAGATAAATTGTCGTCATCGTTAATTTTTCATCTACTTTAGTTTTGTAAAAATTAGTTGCATTTATATTAAGTTCCATGAAGGTTAATTTTTCTAGTAAAAGTGCTTGATTTCTTGCTATTTTAGTAATGCTTTTGTTGAAGTTTTCCATTGCTGAAGTTGTTAATTTAATTTGTTCCTTAAATAGCAACTTTACTTTATTTTGATCGTTGGTCAATTGGTTTATTGCATAGTTATATTTTTCTGCATCTTCATTATCCAAATTTCCTGTAATGGTTTTAATTAGTCCGCCCAATCCATTAATGAAACCTCTTTTTCTTCTATGATTTTCGTAAAGATTAATTTGTTCGAATTTTGTATTAGTTTCGGTTACGGTATGTTCCAAAAGGCTATGTAGATTTTGATTATTCCATCGATGTGTTTTCCCGTTTTCATGTTTACTGTATATTAAGGTTAAATTGTTAAAACTACTATTTAATTCATCTAATTCCCTTCTAAGTGGTGCTATATCTATTACTCTAATAAGCGTCCAGTAACTAATTTGATTATTACTATTCCTAATCTAAGTGGTAACATTCCGGGGTTGTTCTTCAAGTCTTGGATGTCGACGGTTGCGTAGCAGCATCTGTAACAAGAGTAGGTCTTCTTAGTAATCTAACATGTATCTCCTGTATTCGATTATTTTTATTCCGGATTTCCGCCGTGTTATCGTTAAATAATTTTGTAATGATAAAAGGTCCGTAAAATTTTTTCTTAGTTTTTCTTCTTATGTTACTAGTTTTCTTGCCATCTACCCTCATAATTCGTAGGTGTTCGATTGGGGTTGAAATCATCCTTTCGATCATCCTATTTGATTGTGAATTTCTTGATGTAGTAAAATGAACCTTTACCTTGTGTAAGTTTAACAATTCTCGTACGATATCGTGTTTTATCTCCGTCCCGTTATCCTTTGTTATTGATTCTGGAACTCCGTAGTATGAAAAATGTGTGATTAAGGCATTCGCAAGTTCAGTAATATTTTTACTTGTTATTGGAACTGCTTGTCCGATTTTTCCCAAACTGTCGATTAGTGTCAGAAATTTTTGGTTTTTTGTTTGTACCTTCAACTCTCCCTGGTGGGTTGTCTCAATTATGAATTGGTGTTTTTTATCATCTATAGCTTCTTTAATGATGTGGGTTGCTGTTACTCGTTCGTCGTTTATGTTGGAATGAATAGTTCCATCATCTTGGCCTTTCGCTGCCGGTTCATTTGAATTGTTCAGTAACCCGTTGATTTCGCTTATGGTAGGCATGGGTGCTCCTGCCCATTCTTTCTCTGTATCCAAATCGATTATTCTGAGGTCGTTTTCGGATTCGTCTAGATTGACTGCCATCGAGATGTCGTCATCGTCGTCGTCTCCTAAATAGATCGGTATCGTTTTGTTTTTCGTTTTTAGTACCTTATCCTTGAAATTAATTTTGGCTTCTAAAAATTTTAATAAATCTACACCTATTGAACCGTCGTATTTATTGTTAAAATTAAAAAGGTAGAACTTGTGCTTGATTGTAGAATCGATTGAATCGGGTAACCTTATGTATGCTACTTCATCATGTTGACTTACTTGATGAGCTGTCAGAATTTTGAACGATTCGTAATTAATTTGGTTAGGGAAATATTTATGTGCGATTTCTTGATTTATTAAAGATTTTGTTGATCCTGTATCTATTAAAAATTTTAACTTTAATTCTGGAATTTTAATATATAAATATATAAATAATTAAGAGATGGTCATAGCTTTGGCAGTTAAGTGCGTCTACTGCTAATGCGAAACGCTCGGATCGAATCCGAGCAGGGTAAGAACTTTATTCTGGCTGTCTCTCCTCGGAAGGCAGCGGCAAACCACCGAGGTAATTTGCCAAGAGCGCCCATCTCAACATGAAGTGTATTACACTTCCCGTGGTTCGGAGCCCACGTTAAAACAAGTAGGTCCTCTATGTATGTGAAAACACTTAGAACGCACATCACATGCATAGAAAGAGATGGGTCACGACGTTCGGAAACGGACAACACGACTAAGAAGAAGAATATATGGCAATTTGGAAAGAGTCGTTATATTAAGGTTTATTGTATTATTTGTCGTGCTGGTACTGTAGGCTTCCATGTGGAAATTTTCGACGTACTCATGTTCGTTGGAATTTTCCAATGGTTGGCTAACTTTTGTTTCATAAACTTCATCACAATTTTCTGCTAGTTCATATGTGGGTGTATCTTCATAATCTCCTTGTTCTATATCTTGATAGTACAATACTTGTGTTTCTTGTTGTGGGATTCCTGATCGACGGTTATTTCCAGATGAAATGTCCATTGGTTCTGGTTCGTAGCGTTGTTGTGGAGGTTTAAATGTGTTCCATTGTGGTCCATTATAATTAGGTTGTTGATAGTTTCTCTTGTAACTGTAATTATTTGTTTGCTGTGGGACCATTCTTGATTGCGTTGATGGGCCTGAAAATCTTCCGAAAGTTCGAGGTTGTGAGGCAAATGGATTTGGTGTCCTTGTTGTACTAGCTTGTTTGAATACGGGTGGTCGAAGTATATTTTGGGTTTGTAGTGGCTGCTGTCCAAAATTGGTTAACATAGGTGGGTTGACACTCGGCATTGGAGTTGGATGAAATGGTTGTTTCTTTTCTATCGGTTGATATTGCCGTTGGAAATTTAAGATGTTTGTTTTATTTTGGGCGTACATGAAATTTTCTTCTTCTGTTACGTACGCCATTGCCGCTTCTAGATTGGGTGGCTGTTTTAATCTTACAACTAGGCCAATTTGACCGTTCAAACCCTGAAGGAATGTTTGGAGTGATAAATCATCGTAAATTTTCGTTTTTACCAACTTGACGTTTGGGTCCGCTTCATGTAATTGTAGATGGGTTAAAAGTAAGCTTCGTACATCCTGACATCTCATTCCGAATTGATATGAGGATTCGTTTTTGTATGGTTTGAGGCTCATCAGATCACGTAGTAGACAATTTTCGTCGCGTTGATCTCCAAAATGTTGTAATAATAATTTTTTTATGTTACCCCAGGTATTTGAATTTTCTCGACTAGCAATTAATGTGAGTGCTCGTCCTTCGAATTTGCCCAGTATAACTTGTATAAGTTGTCCGTTGACAACATCATCTGAATTTGTTGTACCAAATCTTCTCAATAAATGTTCACATGCATTAATAAATATCGATAAAGTCGCTGGATTGCCATCATATTTTGGTACTAATTCGCAGTTAAATCTATCTAGTTGTGCCATTTCGTAATTATTACTAGGGGGATCGTTTGATAGAATATTTGGAATACTTTGTAAAATTGATTCCGATGATAGGGTTAAATTATTGAATAATTCGGTTATTTCTGCTTCTGACATTCAGGAAGGAATAAAGGAATAAACTTACGCTAAGCAAATGAAGAACGTTGTGAATTTCTTCATCCCTTGGTTATAAATCTTTCGAGACTTCTTCCCTCTTATTGGATTGATTGATTGTCTTCTATTTGTTTCTTCTTGTTGCACTTTTTATTTGTTTCTTCTTATCACTTAAAATTTAATGTTGGTTCTCAGTTGATTGTTAACACAAAAAGGGTTATTTTAGAGAATTTGATCTAAAGCCCTTCTGAGTATCCTACCGACTGCGCCAGTTAATTTCACTTAACAAAATTATTTAAAAAAAAATCAAAATTACTTAAATAAATTTATTGAAAATTACGACTGACATCGATTTTAGACATACAGCATAATAATAATCTATAATTACAATTGTGACTATTTATAATAAAAATATTGCTTATTACTAATTTTACAGTTATTGAACTTTAAAAGGAATGCGATAGACTGCTGAATCGAATGTGAGTCAGGCTATCGTAACATATTTGAAATTTTTTAATTATTATATTAATGCATGGTTTTACTTTAACATAACACACGCCGAAAGGGCTACACCGAACCGGCTACGCCAAACCGGCTGCGCCGAAAAGCCCTAGACCCCTGTTAGACATCGTCCATAATTATTCACATCAGCATCAGCATTGGTATAGCCATTGTGTTGTAAAATTTCATTTGCGTTTCTAGTCTTGTTTTATTGCCAATTGATCATTTTATGGTGCCGCACATTGTTTGGAATAGGTTTAGTTTGTTGATCAGATCGTTTTCTCCACAGTATGTGATATCAAACCCCAGGTATTTAAAGTGTGAGACCTGTTCAAGTATTCGGTTGTCTATCATTATCTTTGATCTTATAGGCTCTTTCCCCCTGAAAGCTATAATTATAGTTTTTTCAGTGGAAAATTTGCAATTATATATCTGCGTTATCTTGTTTAGCTGATATATTGCTATTTGTAGCTCATTTTCGTTTGGTGCCATTATGACTTGGTCGTCAGCATATAATAGTGCATTTATAGAGGTATCTCGATTGATGTATATTCCTGGTGGTATGTTCACCTTCCACACGTCTATCATTTCGTCTATGTATAAATTTAAAAGCGTGGGCGACAATCCGCACCCTTGTCTTATGGTGGGTTTATGCACAAAATTTAACGTAACGGAACGTAACGGAACGAAGTAAAGTAAAGTAGAGAATAGATCGGGGCGTTTATGCATTTTTGTAATTTAAGAATAAGGCATGCGCACTTGAGAATAAGACATGGCTACTTCCAGTTTTATTTCGTCAGTCATCGGTCGTTGTCAAATTGCGGTTATTTTTGCTAGTGTGATTAAAGTTTATACGTAATACCTGTTTTAATTAAATACTAAACAAAACGGTATCTGTTGAAATTTTGTAAGTAAAGTTGTACCAACACTTGTCAAATGTCATGAGTTTGCGCAGATACTTCCATTTAACGTAACGTAATTTAACAAGATAAAAGTTGGTTATCTACTACATTACATTAAATTATGTTCCGTTATGTTACATTAAATGAAGGGTAGCATAAACGCTTTTATGGAAGTGCCTGAGCCCATCTTTTTTAAATTATTTTACATTACGTTCCGTTCCGTTAAATTTTGTGCGTCAATTGCTATTTTTGTGTTTCTATATAGACTTTGTATTACCTGCATCATGTGGCGGGGTATGCTCTTGTTTTTCATAATTTGCCATAATTTGGGTCGGTTTATTCTGCCGAACGCTTTTTGATAGTCTAGAAATGCAAGGTGAGTCTTCAGATTGAATTCACATCGGCTTTCTACTAGTAACTTAAGAGATAGGCTTCCATCGGAACATGAACGACCTTTTTGGAAACCATTTTGTTCTTTATTCATTAATGTTTCGTCTATTGGACGAAGTCTTGATATAAGAATACTGGAGTATATTTTATAACCTGCAGTTAAGATACTGATGCCTCTGTAGTTCTCGCAGCAATCTCTTTTTCCTTTTATAAAAATTGGGCGGACCTTAGCAATTGTCCATTCTTCTGGAATTTTTAAATTATTCCAACACATGTTTATAAGATGCAGCAGTCGAAACTTCAGTAGTAGCCCGCCATATTTTATAATCTCTATATTTATTCCATCTACACCTACTGCTGTTTTTTGCAATTTTAATTGCAGCTTTCAGTTCTTGTATGGTTATTTGATCAACTTCGCCAATATCTCCCCATTCTAGGACGTTTTCTCCTTGACCATTTGGGTCGTACCATAAGTTTTTGTAGTGTTCTTCCCATTTGGATCTTTCGATTATATTCAACCGTGTCGTTTTTTTTCATTATTATTGAGGTGTTTCATAATTTTGAACGCTCGTACTTGTTCTCCGTGTACATCCTTCTCGATTCCGTCAATATATTTGACCCAGCTCTCTCTTAGGATTTTCCTCGTTTCACTCTTCGCTATAGCACATTTATGCTTATAATTTATTTCGGCTTCTATTGTTCTTTTCTGTAATAGGTTTTTGTACGCAATCGCTTTTTGTTTTATAATCTGTGCTATATTTTTGTTCCATGTTTTGAGGTCTTTTTGTCTCTGGTTTCTTTTTCTTAACCCGAGCGTTTCTGTCGCTGCTCGATGTATTGCTGATCGGATGTTAGTCCATTCTACTTCAGTGTCTTTTTCTGTGTTAATGTAGCTTAGGTATTGTGACAGTTTGTGTTCGTATACCATCTTATCTTGTTTTTCTCCTAGTTTGTAAACCTTATAGATTTGCTCTGTAGCTTCACCTTTTGCTTTGGTTTTGACCCACCTGTGAGGGATGTCAAAGTTACTCTCTACGAGGACGTGATCTGTGTTTATATCGTATCCTCTATAGACATGAACGTTTTTAATTAAAGGGTTTATTTTTTATTTATTATTATGTAGTCTATTAGAGATCTATGTCCTCTCGCACTTCAGGTGTACTTATTGATATCCTTTTTTCTGTAGAAGGTATTTGAACGCTGCAAACTGTCTTATGCCCGGTTTCTGAAGATCTCTAGTTATACTCTACATAACTAATCTAAGCTTAAAGTTATAGTTATCCACAATGCGCATATTCCAGAAAGTTAACAACCAATAAAAACGTAGGTTAACTTTGACCAGAGATTATTTTTCGTTATAGAAACTCAAAATCTGCATTTATACTAAGATTAAACTAATCTTAATATAACTCGAGCTTCAGAAACCGGGCATTAGTTGTTCTTCATTGTAGTTTACCGTGTATTCATCATAGGGACCAACAATATTTTCTATTGTTGTATTACCAATTCAATTCGCGCATTAAAATCGCCAGTAAGGATTATGTAGTTGTTTTTATTGAGTTTGCTGTATTCAACATAATGTAATGTCGTGTGGAATTCTATTGGCACTTATCTCCATCCTATTTAATCTCTCGTTCAGCATGTAGTATATTATTGATCTTTCATTCACTTATCTAGCCTTGTCTCGTATATTTACGTATATCCTTCCGCTAAAACAAATTTATAATAAAAATTGTCATATACGTAAATACAAGTACTAACAAGAATGTAAAGGCTGGGCCTAAGTGGTTTAACACGTTACACGGGTGGCGTCCAATTAAATTTTTTGTGCTTCAAAGTCCTTATCAGTGCCCAGCTATTTTTGAATTGTTGGAGCTGTAGCCCTAAAAAAGCAAGAAGGAGTTACACTACATTTATAGGAGTTAGAGATAACAACTTATGTCTATGTACAAAATTGTTGAGAACTTGTCAGTGTGTTTGGAAGTGAACTTGTTCAAAAACTGAAACAATATTCTTATTTTTTACAAATATTTTTTACAAATTAGAAAAACTGTATAAAAGTGTATAACTTCTGTAACAGATTGGAATCTACGGTTGAGTCCAGCAAAGTGTAATAATTTTGGATAGTCGTACGAAGTTTAAATTTTGTGGAATTTCGTAAAGGTACCTTTAGACTGTAAGGGGTTTAAGGGGTGACTACAACATCTTGAACATCAAATGTCACCCAATAGCCAACCTCACCTGCACGTGGTGCACCCTGCTAGATAACTGACGAGGCTCTGGCGACCGAATCTTGGCGGTATAACCATATTTCTACACAATGCAGGACTAAATACCAGCAGATGGGGAAAGCAAAGGGAACCTACCCCAACATATTATAATACATTCCCATAAGAATCATTATGGATTTGCTCAATGTTAAATGTTCCGGAGGTAAAAATCATCCCCCAATCGGATCTTCGGGGGGGAAGGCCTTGAGAGAAGCTACTACTCACATAAACAGGAGTATGATCAACATAGGTATGGGGAACGTCTGGGGACTCCTGAAGACGGGAAAGGCATACATAGTGGAAAGAGAACTGGCAAGCTACGGCATGAATGTAACGCGAATATCGGAGACACACTGGAGAGGTAGAGGACATTTCGTAACATCTTTTCTCAGGAAATGAGGACAGCAGCAGAAATGGCGTAGCAATTCTGCTGTCGACGGAAACTGCCAACACTATCAGCGACAGAATAATCTCCATCAAGCTACTCGCTAAACCGGTAATTATTCACGTAATCCAGGTATATGCGCCAACCAGCGGATCTGATGAAGAGAAAATTGAGGAGTTTTTTATGGAATGTTGGAAACAACAATTCAGAATGTCACAAATAGAGAGATGGTGATAGTGGTGGGGGTCCTTAATGCCAAAGTGGGTGAAACTAAACATGACACCACTTGAGTGTGATTGGAAAATGGGGAATTGGAACTAGGAATGAAAGAGGGGATCGGCTACTTGATTTCTGTGTGGAAAATAACCCAACCATTGCAAACACTGTGTTCCAGCAACACATACGGCGACTCTACACATGGCAATCTCCGGGAGGCAGATATAGGAATCAGATAGACTACGTACTGATTAGAAATAGATGAAGATCTTCAATAAGCAATGTGAAAACTCTACCGAGAGCAGAATGCGGAAGCGATCACAGACTACTCGCCGCGCACTTCAAATTAAAACTAAAAGTGCCATGCAAGAGGCTAAAACCACCCAGACTGACGATACATGATCAGGGCCGATTCCAAGATGCTTTGGAAGCGAAAGTAAGAGATGGAAACATGTTACTGTCTGAAACCTCTGAAGATATGTGGCAAGAGGCAAAGAAAATAATCAAGTAGGCTATACAAAGTATTCCAAAGACCCCACAGGTGGTAAAACGCCAACACTGGATAACAGACGAAACTCTACGGCTGGTTGAGAAGAGGCGACGGCTGGCAAATACTGGACTGAAAACAGAAGAAAAAAAAATCCTATACGGAAACCTCAATAACCAAGTACAAAGAGCCTGCAGGAAAGATAAAAATAACTATTTGCAAGATATCTGTAGAGAAGCTCAGCAATACGCCGAAAATAACAACACCAAAGACTTATACAAACTTATTAGACGGATAAACCGTAAGTTTTCGCCCCGCATATGGACCGTGCAGAATGCACGGGGTGAAAAGGCAACAGATATTAAATAGATCTTGGAGGTATGGAGACTGTATTGCCAGGGGTTGCTTTGGGATGGAGAGCCAGATGAGAGAGATGACCAAGATCGGAGCGAACCGTCTATACTAAAGGACGAAGTTAGACATGCCATAAAGAAGCTAAAAAACGATCATTCCCTTGGCATGGATGGTATCCCTGTCAAAGTCGTTAAGGCGATGGGGGAGGCCGGGTTAAATATGTTCCATCAAATATGTCAAAAAATATGGTCAATTGCAGAGTGGCCAACTGAGTGGACAGAATCTATGTTTGTTCCGCTGCATAAGAAGGGCTCTAGAGAAAGATGCGGGAACTACCGTCTGATTGCAATGCTATCTCACGCAAGCAAAATTATGCTAACTATAATAAGTGAAAGAATGAAACCTTACCTAATCTGGCAGGTCCCGGCGGGCTTTGTTAGAGGACGAGGCACCCGGGAACATATACTTAACCTACGTCAAATCATACAGAAGGCAAGAGAATTTAACAGGCCTGTCTATTTGTGTTTTGTCGACTATAGTAAAGCTTTCGACAGTCTTAGATGGGATAAGCTGTGGACTATACTGCTTGAAATGGGGCTCCCTCCTCACTTAGTGTCCCTCATCCATGGCCTGTACACCAGAAGCAATGCTGTGGTGCGAATCGATGAACACATATCGGGTTCTCTAAAAATAGGGAAGGGTTCCAGACAGGGATGTATGCTGTCACCGATGCTATTCAACATCTATGGAGAATACATCATGAGAAGAACACTCGATGGCTGGACTGGCGGCATAACAATAGGAGGAGTAAAAATCAATAATCTAAGATACGCCGACGATACGATACTGTTTGAAACTTCACCTCAGGAAATAGAGGAGTTTATCGGGAGACTGGAGAACGAAAGCAGAGACTACGGTTTGGACATAAACTATGCAAAAACAAAAATCATGATTATTGACACAAAGAATGACAACGGACCACATGTGGCAAGTATAGGACAGTGCCAGGTGGTAAATCAATACATATACTTGGGCTCGCTTATAACAAACGAAGGAGGTAGTACAGCTGAGATCAGACGCAGATGTGAGATGACAAGAAGATCGATGAGAGACCTGCAGAAAACATGGATGGATAGTGACATAACAACTAATACAAAAAAACAAATAGTTAAAACACTGGTTTTCCCCGTGTTCTTTTATGGTGCGGAGACGTGGACGGTTAAGGCGCAGGACAGAGGAAAAATTGACGCGTTGGAGATGTGGTGCTGGAGGAGAATGCTCCGTATTCCCTGGACGGCGAGAAGAACTAATGAGTCTATCCAGGGTGAGATACGGGAACCATATCGACTCTCCCAAGTAGTGTATACACGCATCCTCAAATACCTCGGACATATTATATCAAGAAGAAATGACGACAATATGGAGAGACTCATTGTCCAGGGAAAGATAGAAAGGACTAGACCAAGGGGCGATCGCCAAAGCGATGGTCCGACCAAGTCAGAGAGACTACCCAGAGTTCCATATATCAGGCTTCCCAAAGGGCTAGAAATAGAGAGAAGTGGCGAGATATCGTGAGGAGCCACTGAGATGACAGGCGAGCAAAGCTGATCACGACTCCTCTGGCAAGAGGAAACGAAGAAGAAGAAGACCTTTGGACTACATGATTTTTGCTGGTAATTTTCATAGCAAAAATAATAAGCAATATATTATTTGTGTTTACACTATACGGTTTTTTAAATATTTTTCATAGCAAAAATAATAAGTAAAATAATAGCGTACTCATAGTCGATTTTCACTTCGATCATGTATTTACTAGATATGCCATAGGCGCATTTGTTGTGACGCATTCATGTCTGGTATAAAAGTTTGTTTTCCTTTTTAGGTGTAACAGAGGTTGCATACTATTAGGGGCAACATAACATTTCAAAATATCAAGATTGAAGTTACAAACATGCAGTTGTTTTATAAAAATACATTTTTTATTAAGTTTTCTCTCTCCCTCTTAATATAGGTCCATGACCTGTTACTTTACTAATTTTTATAATTAGTTCTGTGAGCATTTTTGGATTTGACATCTCAGGTAGCTTGCTAGGCTTGCCTTTCGATGTACCTGCACCCTGTTTTTTATTGTTATGATGGCAAATCATTAACACAGGGGGACCGACGGCTTTACGTGCCCTCCGAAAGCACGGAAGACGGTCAAGAAATTTTAGACAGTACCCGGAGTCGAACCTGGTAGCCCTACATTAGCAGTTGATCGCGCTAACTATCAGGCCATGACCGTCGTCATCAATATCCATTTTTAAACCCACAGATTAAACACTGCAGTTCTTGTAAACAATTTTTGAGATTAAGTTTTTGATATTTGACGTTCACAATAATATCAAAAAGCATAGGAATATAAACACAGTGTAAACACAAAACTTATTTTGACTGTGCTTTCAGACCCTTATTAATTTTGCTGTGATTTTTGCTATGAAAATAACCAGCAAAAATCATGTAGTTTAAAAGTACCTCTAAAATGCTTCTTATAAGTCGATGAAGGTACCAGATGTTAAATTCCCATACACGTGCTTGGGATCATTTAGTTTAAATAGAAAATGCTTTGGATTGCATTATTAACTAGTACCATAGGATGGATAGATTTGATGGCCTTAGATTATTAAAATTTAGATAATATTAAAATTCCAACCTCGAGGTAATTTTGGGAGGTTATGTTCAACGTATTGCTGTGTCTCAAGCTACCAGGCCAGTGCAAATTATTGAATTTCCAACTCAAATTAAAATAACACATAAAATTTGACCTCATTAAAACTTTACTGATAAGAAAGATAAACCAATTTCGCAATTTCTCTATATTATGAGCATACAAAGATCTTTAATGATTGATAAATGAAAAATAAAGCTGTAAAATAGATTCATGAAGGTTATTGCCACTTCAAAATTTAGTAAAAAGGATTGTTTAAGTCAAAAAAGGTAAATTTGCTGTGAATTGTTATCACAGAGAACATAACCAAAAATTGTACGTTACGAAAATGGAATTTATTCCATGAATAACAAATACTGTGTAAAACCAATTATATCGAAATTTGTTAAATAATCCACTCTTTCTAATGGTTATAATTTGCTACTATAAATCTACAAAAAGTAAATAGAGTTCATTTTCGCTTCAAAATTGATAACGAGTTTCATGATAAGAAAAAGGTTAAAACCACATCGAAATCTTGCCTACAAACTGCTTCTGTATTCACGAGACGTCTGGGAACCACTCAATTAATCAAGTCATCATATATGGAAGCTGTCCTAGAAATATCAAAACATTTGGTTATTATAAAATTTCAAAAAGTACAAAACTTGACTTACTGATAAGAAAATTAGACCGATTTTCATGAACAGCGCATCAAAATCGGACAGTCTATTTTTAGCTCTTGAAACTACAAGACGTGTATACCTCGAGGGTGAACAATTCAATCCAAACACCCAGATGTTCGACAAGCTTAATATTAATCTAAATTAGATAGCAGAAATTATCTAAAATGGCTACCTTTTGTTGAATATCATCACGAACAACGAGTTAGAAGTACGACTCACCTTTCTTATAACTGGAAAACGAATATCAAAAACTATTCACTGGTACTCCACAAATTTGATCCAAACAATCAACAAGTGTCAACTGGCAAGTCAACTCCGTACGATTGTGAAAGTTGAGTGAAACGTTAAGTGACCGCGCAGTTAAATTGTGTTCGTGCGCAAGCCTTTTATTAGCAGGTTGGATATTTGTCGACAGGTATTTGAAAACTTTATTATTTACATTAAAAATTTTGGCTTTAAGCACTTAATAATAGGACGTGACTAATTTTTAGCACTATCCTCCTCAACAAACTTCAATAAACATTTTGCAATTATTTAATTTTCACAATAACATTTTATTTACAAACATTTTAAACTGCTACTGGACAGCAGAGGTTTTGAATTTATTCAAACCAACAAGAAGAGAAAGAAGAAATTTTGGATGTACTCATTTTTGATTTATTTGGTATTTAATATTGTCATTTCCTCAGATAAAAATTTATCTGAACTTTGTGTTCGCATGCGATTTAATTATATTGGTAAATATAAAACCATTTTCGATTTAATACAATCTTTTATTCATCGATTCAATTAAACAACAGTAAGCATATCAATTTTTAAAAGATCATCACAACAAAAGCGAATTAGTTTATCTTCGAATATCACAACATCGATAAATTTCAATCTACAAATATTTGTTCAACTTCAATAAGCATCTCAAAGTTCAACGAATCAACAACACCTTGAGTGAATCTCCACGATTGAGCTAGATAAAAGGGACAAGTGTAGTGGGTTTCTGAGTAAATTTGCACCCTCTAAAAATTTCATTTTTATTTTATAAATTTGCTTTCACTCCGAAAGCTGGCGCCTAACACAAACCGGGGTGGTGCAATTTATGAAAGGAACTACACAGCAGTATGAACATTTTACGTATTACAAAATAAGGAATTTGTTCGTGCACGATAGATGGTCGGACTTGTGTATTATAGGTGATTGATAAAAATTTCACGTAACAACGAGGATATGCATGAAGACTTGTTCACGGGTAAGAAACTTATTCTAACTTAACCGATACAATAGTGACTTCGCGACTACACTTTCAGATGAAGTATGCAACTTAAAGCTAAACAGTGGCGGAACTTAAATAAGTGGGCTCAATTATTAAAGTAACGAAATATTTCGAAATGTTTTATTTAACAAAGCTCATTATGATAAGACAAAAATCTCTTCCAACTGATTTAACCAAAGAAAAGGATATCGGGCTATTGGAGTAAATAAAACACTTAATGCTTTTCTAAGTCGACGTTTCGGCTGCTTTATGTCGCCATTTTCAAGACTAAAATAGAGAGAACAATGTATTACTCCCAAAAGGGCAAAAAACTCAACACCATTCACTCACCATGAACAGCAGGATGGTAAAAGGTCTATATACAATAATAATATGACGCAACATGGAAAGGCCAAAATCACCAATTTGATAACATTCAACAAAGTCAAAAAACTTTAAAAAATTTAGAAATCATAAAAATATTTCACGTTAAAAATTCTTTTAAAATATAACAATAAATATTCAAAATCTGTGTAAAACAACCAATTGTAAATAGTAAATCTCTACACTACTACACATACTTTTATGTTATCAGAGGATAGGTAGATTAAGAGGTTTGACCCTGTAGTTCAACAAAATACCAAATTCCCGCCGTTGCGCCACCAACCAATAGACGAAAAATATTTATTTAAAAACGTAGAGTCCTCTAATATTAGAAAATTGACCTAAACACATCCTAACCACACACAAATGTTTACATGATGAGTATCGTTAATAAGAAATTCAAACTACTTGATGGAATATGTAGGAAAACTTGCCAAGACGTGATATTGACACAGAAACTATTTGATTTTCGTTTTTTCTACGTATTTTCTGAGGACGCCCAGGTAACCACTATTAATAAAACCGAAATCCGTCTGCTTGTTGATGTTGTTCGTAGAAACAGAGATGTGAGCTGCCTCCAGGAAAAATCGCTGCTGGAAGTTACTGTTAGGTAACCGTATTCGGCGACATAAGGTAGCCGAAACGTCGACTTAGAAAAGCATTAAGTGTTTTATTTACTCCAATAGCCCGATATCCTTTTCTTTGGTTAAAGCTCATTATGTTGTGAATAAAATTGTATAGGGGTTTGTAATATAATTGAATGAGTATTCATTATGGTCGTAGTACACCATCATATTTTACATGTAAATGTACATGTAGATGTTGAATGTAGCGTATACTACACCAAAATTGCACTTGTATTTATACATGTATTTTTCCATGTAAAAATTGACGGAATAGAACAGGTCCTATTTTTGAAGGCCATACACGTGTATTTCTGGTGATTATTGGGGATTTTACACTTAGGAGTTGGCGTTTCACTTGTACATTTGCATAAACTTGCAAAGTGAAGTTGTTCTTTAGTTGTTCTTTGTTTGAAAGGTTATGTTATGATTGCCAACATTACTATTTTAAAAACTATACCATTTTTAAGGTGTAAATATGACAGTGTACCACAGTACAGCGTACACGTAAATTTACATGTATTTTATCATATATTTTTACATGTAGAAATATAATGGTGAACGCCTATTAGAGTTTTGCGATTTTACATGTGGAGCGCGTCTACATTATTCAGTCAATGCAGTCCGATTGAGCTGAAAGCCGTGGCAACCAATTATCAAAAAGGGTTTGAACCTCGATTTACAATGTCATTCATTTTGAAATCGTGTAATTTTTATAAAATTAAAACTAAAACTTACTTAAGCGAACAACATACGACTAAGTGCTGATTCACAATGAACGTAAGATATAAGAAATACGTAAAGACGTAAAATTGATATTAAGCCTAATTTTAATACAAAAAGTTGAAACCATTTCAATTTGATGTAATTTTACGTACGACAATAATCTCAACACAATTGCATTAAATTGGAACGATTTTAATTTTATGTAATAAAATTACGCTTTATGTCAATTTGACGTCTTACGTATTTCTTATGTCTTACGTTCATTGTGAATCAGCACTGAAGAAATGAAAAATATGTAGGTTTTTAAAATTTTAAAATTTAGATTTAATTATATTCATTGATTGGGACTTGGGATTTGCCCAGGATATTTAGGGTAATTCCGGGATAGTTGGACCACTGGGTTAGATGGACCACTAACGATAACTTTAATTTTATGAAGTACCGCTGGTATTTATACCCATCCTCCCTTTTAGTGGAACAGTCTAAGTTGTATAACGTGTAAACAATAAAGCGCGGGTGTATTATACAAGTAAAATTAAGCGTAGATGTTTCGAGGTTGGCTGAAAGTTTTTATAGTGGTTGTTTTAGATCAATTAAGAAGAACCTAAAGGTAAATTTTTTTAAAGATTTCGTTTGTATATGGTAGTTTTGGTATTCGAAATAGGTATAACCTAACTTTTTCGTCATTTCTAACACCGTGACTCGTGTGACAAAGTGGTCTAACTAACCCATAGTTTTGGGATAGTGAGACCGTTTTCATTCGGGTTAGATAGACCATTTCTAAATCTAAAGTAGTGAAGTTTTTTCCAGATTTACATCATGCCAACTTTTTATAAAAGGAAAGGAACTGTTAATAGAGCCACGTGGAGTGCCGAAGCACTACAAAATGCGATAGAAGCTGTATTTTCGGGTACATTTGGAGTTAACAAAGCTGCAAAATAATTCAAAAAAAAAAAAAGAAAAAAAAAAAGAATGCAAAAGAAAAAAGAAAAAGAAAAAAGAAAAGAAAAAAAAAAGAAGAAAAAAGAATGATAAAGAAAAAGAATGCGAGAAGTGGTTACACGAAGGATGCATGAAATATGCGAATATGTGTGAACTATGCGGTAAAGTGGCATCTAAATAAAGAACCTCTGCTGAATATTGCTTTGAAACGATGGTCTAACTAACCCATATACACTGGACCAACTAACCCTCACACTATGGGTTAGTGAGACCAGTTAGAACTTTTTATTTTTTATTTATAAGTAATAATGTTACTACTCCTTTTATGTATCCTAATAAAATACTTAAACTACATCAGTGTATGCATTGATATTTACCATTTTGAAAATTTAAAACATAACGATAATGAAAAACAAGATGTTTAAAAAAAAGTGGTCCAACTATCCCGGACTTACCCTATTAGAAATAATATTGTAAATTTTTACTTTGAAAATAATTACATTACGTTATAAAAAATACAAGGAGAATTCATTACTAAAAAAAATTTTTTATTTACTTTTATTTTTATAATTTTATTTTAATTTAAATTTCTTCATAAACTCTACTTCAATTAAACTACTTCTTGCTTAAATATTTTATTACAGCTTCCTCTTTTGAAACAAATTTTATACACTAGTCAACAAATACAAAAGTATATTCAACCTTAACAAATACTAAACAACGAATGTTCTCAAAAATACTAACTTTATTGGTCTTCATACATAAAACACATAGTTTTATAAAAACAAAATTTGCCACTAATTCAATCTTACAAATAATATCAAAAAATTATAATCCCCATAACTAAGGGATCCACCCCGTCGTATTATTGGCAAAAAACGCTATATATTTTGAAAACACTCGAAAATATACGATTAGGTTATAGTATTAAAATCCAAAATTAAGTATTATAATAATTTTACACATAAAGGGAAAAGGGAACGAATCATAGGTACGTATAAAATTAGCAAAATGATTGCGAAGTTATTCAAATACCTACTTAATTTTATTCAAAAATTTTCATGAAAACAAACGCTTTTTGCTTACCTTTCCGTATAAAGTTGGAATGAAATGTTTATTTTGAAAAGTTTAAATCCAAGACAATTTTGTATTCATGGTGGAACACTTTGATATTGTACAGTTAAATTACAGGTTACGAATGTAACTGAACAATCTTACATAATATACCCAGTGCAGTACTTGTCTACCTGGAAGCCCTAAGCGCAATATTTAAAAAAAATTATATAATTATATTGAGCACTTTATTTCTTAGAATTCATGCGAATTCCGGTAAATAAATTTTACTTTATCTGTTATACTAATAGTATTTAGTTGTAATCTTCTAACTTGGAACTTAGTTCACAAGCATCTTAAATTGATTGTTAACAAACTGATTGTTTATCCAAGATCGTTTGGTTATTTGAGCTTTAATTAATAGAAAAGCATATTAATTATAAATTAAGTTATGTAGGAGGAATTTTGAGTAAAAATAAAATATTAAATTGAATAGTGTACATGATTTTGAGAATTAAATAAAAGAGTAAAAAAATAATTGAATTTATTAATAAAAATTTGTATTTGAAAAGTGTTACGGTGCACATTTTGTGTGATCGTGTATATCATTAAGAGTGAATATAACATTGCATATGGCATCCCAAGGCATGGGCCGATAAAAATAGTAGAAAACTAAATGAAAATTGAACCTATTACTAACGATGACGTGAGTAATGAGTTAATTGCTGAAATTGAAATTAAAAATTGAAGTTAAAAATATAATATTTAAAATGGACTTTAAAAAATTATAGAGAACATGACGAAAGATATGATGGAAAAGGAAAATTGAATTGAAAATTTGAAAACAAGAATGGCAGAAATAAAACGGGAATGAAAAATTAACGCAGAGAAGACGCAAAGATTTAATGAGAACATGAAAAAAAAGTAACCAAAAGCATGGCACAAAAGTTAAATGTGGGAATAGAGAGAATATTGGACAGTAGCTTCGCAAAAGTAACTAGAACTATGGAAGGAATGTGCACCATGTTCAATAAAGAAATAAAAGAAACATAGGAAGAAAGGGATGCAAGACCAAGATTGGAAAACATCAAAAGAAACGAAGAAAACAGCGATGAAATCATAACAAAATCCAATAAAGAAGCATTCAATTGTACAAAAGCAATTGGGATAATAGGAAACAAAAATTATAAGCGTAATGTAGAAAAAAGATTAATTCACAAAAATTGGAGATATGAACGCTTCAGAAATGGAAGAAAATTTATAAGTGGAGGAGTGCTACAAAATCTAAAGGTAGCTCCAAACAAAAAAAAGAAACACAGAAATGTAACCAAAATAATAACTAGAAAGATGTATATTAAACAAACGATTATAAAAAAATCGAATAAAAAAGAAGTACAATATAGTCAAAATTAAAAACAGCGAAATTCTGAAAAATTAAAAGTTGCACAATGCAAGAGGAAACAAATTTAAGTCCGAATGTTTAACATTGGGAAAAGTAAACAAGAAAATTAAAATTATTTGGGTAAAGACGAAATTTCAGCAGAAAAGAATAAAACGACAAACTACAAGATGGAAGAGAATTGAAACGAATTTGCTAACAATGTTGGAAACTAGAGGCAGGTAAAAGCCATCTATATAAGTGTGGATGTTTGTAATCAGCTTAATATCACGGAAGAGTGTCACGTGGAAATATTTCATGGTCTGGACTAATCGGATTACAAAGATTAAATTGTTTTATCGCTACTCGATCAGTAAGTGAGCAGATAACCCGCTGTACAGACTATGCGTAAGCAGGTGTTCCTTCCCGGCTATCTGTTGCTATAAATAATTTTTGTCTAGAGCTCATTAACTCGTCTAGGAAGATTTTAATGTTCACTTTGCAATTTTTATTTATATTTGCTTTTGAATTAACGTGATCAATATATCTTTAATTAAAGTTAATTTCAATAACTACATTGGTTATTTAAAAGCGAAAGTATTTTGTATTGTAATCATCTTGCATTATTCGTAAATAGATCCTTCGTTTTTATATGCTTATCACTTTCCTGGTCTTATTCTGCAATTTTAAAGATAAAAATAGAACGCATAAATGAACTACATATTTATTTATGGCTACGCTACAATATTTTGTTTTGAATTTTCCTTAAACATTAATTACATATGGAGTTAGCTATAATTATTGGCGATGTTTTATTTGTTATTAAAGGTAAACGTAACATTGTTACAATTAATGAATTTAAACACTCTACTATCATCATTGTCCTCACTACTTTTTTGAACATAATTAACAAGGATGTGCCGCGCTTATCGTTTGGTATGCATTAGATAACTGATTACGCTACTTTTCTTAGTAGCGTTTTCCCCGTATAATGTATTTTCTTTACATTGTATAGTGTTTGCTTACATTGTTACGCCTTTTTTGCTGGTCTTCAGCAAGTTATTTTTGCATCATATTTTTATAAATAGTTGCAATATTTTAATTATGTCTGTTTTTAATTATACTTCCTCCAAATTTGTTTATTTATTGTATTTTGGTTCTTACTGATCGAGATTGCGATAAAATATCTTATTTTTCCTCGCCTCGTGACAAGCGCAAGCGCCTCGTGACAATTTCAACCTTGACGGTAAAAAGCCCTAACGAGCCGCGGAGAATAATATACTATTATTTGTTTTAACATTTAATTAATTTTTTAAGAATTGGATATTATTTTGTAAAAATAATGATTCTATTATTTAATTGATTATTAATTTTATTTTAGAAAAAACAGGCAATAGTGTGATTATCTTAAATTTAGGCGAGAGCTTGATAACAATTTTGACTGAATCTACGAAAATCCAATCGCCACCGTCTCACGCTCCTGTAAACAGGAGCTTACTTTTATTGTTGTTGCCCTTTGATCATCGTTTAGGCTAGTTCTTGATTTTCGCGGAGGCTAAAATCGTGGGTCAGTTGAGGTAATGAAGGAAATACTGCTCGGAAATAAGACACAGCTTAGTAATAATCAATTTACTCAATGTATTAAAATTATTTAATATTGACAAGCAAAACAATGTGGGAACTTCAAATAGCTATCAACAAATGTGATTTGAAATAACATCAGCTGCAAACGGATGTAAAAAATCACTAGGGTACAGTGGGATTACCACTATTTCAAAGACAAACAATTTACCATAAAACAGTCACGCCAAGATAAAAAAAAATATAAATCACTCATCAGTACTGCTAAATCTTACAAACTTTGAGGTGACAAAAAATTCCTTCCACCTGGCGATAATGGTAGTAGCTTGTGACGCTTAAACAACTAAATTACGATAAATGTTGCTGCAATTTCGCGAAGTCCGCAATTCGAACCCACAATTTCCGCAACGTAACTCAACCAGCGATCACACCAAACCACGTTGGTCGCCAAGATGAAACGGTTAAAATTCCTCACGAACTTTAGCGTGAATAATTGATGTTACATTAATTTCTAACCAAAGGTGTTAATTAAAACGACGGAAAAAAAAGATGGAATAGGCGCCACTCGATTTCGGTTAAAAAGGAAGACGTCGTTATGAAAGATTAGACAACTCGATTAAAGGGGAAATCGAGAAATCACGAGCTATCTTTAAATCTTGCCGGCTAGCTTGGAAGATAATTAATTAAACAAAAAAAAACCAGCAATGAGTCCAGGGCATACGGAAAATTTTGAACAACGAAGAATTTTTGTAAACGAAAATAGTAATTACTCAAATATAAAGCGCAAATATCTTACGCACACAAAATAAACTTAACAATAAGATAAAAATAAACATAAAAATAAACAATACGGTGGTCATTGCTTAAAGGCTTTATGATAAAGTCGATGCTTATGGTGTTAGTATTGCGCCAGTGGAACGCAACAACAGTAGCCCACTACAGGAGCCGACCAGAACGGCACAGTAGCGACCACATTGACACTCAGAATCACCACCCACACAATCAATCGACGGAACACTCGAATGGTCATATAGGTACAATCCCACTAAGGTAACCACCGAGCCTCCGACGACCAAACCAAATAGCAGCGACCCCGGTGCAATGCCGCACTCTGTATATAAGTAGGTCACACATCGAAGCCTTTATAAAATAAAAATATAAAATCATAATTAAACACAAAAAAAGTATCGACACTAAATTTCAAATATGAAATTTGAACCTCCGTCGATCAAATTGGAATCTTCCTGCTAATACATTTTACCAGTTCGCTCGATGTAAACCATAGGAAATAATACACAAGTAAAGTTTAATTAACCAAACGTAATAAAATAAATAAAGTAGTCATTACTACGCTTATCAAACATAACACTTATACATTGGTATCATTATCCACAATATGCGAAAGTGCGATAATGATTGCAATTTTATCACGCAGTGCAGAAAGTTGTAATCTGCCACTTATCTATCAATTGCAACCATTCTGGAAGTAAAAATGCAGAACGAAAAAAAAGAATACCAAGATGTTACACATAAATAAAAAAATAAAACACATTAAAAAGGCCAAGGAAAAAAAAATACGCCATCGAGCTTAATATGGCTTAATATAAAAACCAATAATAATTATTACAACAAATTACCAACCAAAAAGGATACCTCAAATTTCGTTGATCTGCGGCATATGCAAAAATTTGTTCAGCTTCGAATCCCATAAAGGCGGATGAGAGCTCCCGGTAAAATAATCAAAAAAATGAGCTTCCCAATCCTACGGATTCGAGAAGATAATCCCAGTTCGCTACTGGATGGTATTAACTAACCAATTCTTCTCCAAAATCCGGCTTCACAAAATTTTTGCACAACACACAAAATCACCTCTTACTCGAGCAAACGTATCAAGTCAAGTCTCGCGTACCGACCCCTGCCCATTTCCCTCACTCGTACCAACGGTCACTGGTTCCAAAACCCAAAGAACCCGGCGGCAAATTTTAAACCGTTACACTCCCCCTTTACTTGGAAAGAGGTAAAGTTTCTATAAAACGAGAAAACCAACGATACGGGAAATAGACTAGGAACTTTACCGATGGTGAAGATGTAAAGCTGTCCAGATGTTCGGACCTTCGATACGATAGGTAAACAAAACAAAAGATAACAATACGATAATAACGACAAAAGAGAAAAATATGTACAAAGAAAGATATATACAAACGATAAAACAAAAAAAACTATACATACTCGTCTCTGACCAACTTTGATCAACACGAACGAATGATGACCAATAAATAGTTGGTGAGCAACCAGATGGTCATTGCTCGAAGGTGATAACAATTGCGATGTCCGATGGTAATTGCTTTTAACAGAGTAGGTTGTACAGAAGCGAAATAATACCACCAAGAACCTCCTCCCGAATTAATTAAGGGAACGTTCGGGTGGTCGCTAAAATCCCAATGAATGGTTTAGAATATAAAAATTCAAATGCAACCACCGCGAGCCCCCGCATAACTAACCAATCGTAAGCCCCGGTAAAACTTCCCACCGCTGTACTTCTGTCGTGCATCGCGAGACCTTCTTCCTATATTATTCTTTTCAAATAAAACAAACAGACAAATAATAAAAATATATAACACAATAACTAAAAAAAATCAAGCTTTTAATTTCGAATACGGGATTCGAAACCATGCCGCCCACTTTATGGACTGCTAGCCTATCCATTAGACTAACTCAGCTCTACGCTACCTATCTCGAAAGTAAGTTGTTTCATTTGGTTAAAGAAAACATTATTTCTCGTAAATAATGTTTCCACAAAGATAGCAATACAGTTGTTAGTAAATATATTCACGCGTGCGAGCGTACAATAAAAAAAGTGCCCCAATCAAATTCATGCAGAAAGCATAAATAACTCATATTCTTGGCGAAACTTGCCAATCAAAAAAAAATACATAAGGCAAGACACAAACCTGAAATATTAAAACACAAAAAAAACAAAATAATATTCATTCAAAGGTAAAAATACATATTATAATCGACACAAACCTGAAAGGAAAAAAATATAAAAATCGAGCTTGAACAAAATTTGTTACGACCGATAACGAATACAATTCCAGGTGGTATCCGAGTATTGCGGGTTGGCTGATAATGCAATATGTGCAATTAACGATATGTTCTAAATGACGTAAAAGAATTGAACGGTTAATAATCCTGCTGGAAGTATGTACGATGGATTCAACATATTAAAGAGAAACGGTACATAGCGGTAAAAATCCATCATCCTTGGTTATAACCGATAGCGATAATAAACTTCAGGTGGTGTTAGAGTACAAATTGCGAGTCGACTGATAAATCCAATATGTGGAATTAACGAAAGGTTCTAATGACTTACCCATCTGAACGACTAGAATCCTTCAACAGAAGACTGGACGGTGGATCCAACATAAAAAGGAACGGTACAAAGCGGTAAAAATCCACCCTCCACCAGCAACGAATTCTTATCCCCGGATCGGGTTCGGAAAAACACTGTTCCATATTAATTCGAATGCTGGGTCGTTCGAGAAAGGAAGCAAACAAAATTCTTTCCAAAAATCACAACCACATTTCACAAGCAGACCAACAAAATTTTGCGTCGACACCTTTCCACGTTCAAAAGCCAACTCTCTCATCTAATTCATAGGAGAGTTCATCTCCTAATAATCTATCCACTTTCATGATGGATGAGATTCAAAAAAACACAATAAGAAGATTTTAAAAAAATTTCAACTTGAAATTTACCTTCCCCCTCCAAAAAAAGGTATAGGGTAGAAAAACCACGAATTTACACGAATTTAAATAACTAAGAAAATCAAAAATAAAAAACACTTCAAAATGTAATCGACGTTGTTCAAAAAATATTTTCGTTGGGCGCCACTTGTGACGCTACCCAACTAAATTACGATAAATGTTGCTGCAATTTCGCGAAGTCCGCAATTCGAACCCACAATTTCCGCAACGTAACTCAACCAGCGATCACACCAAACCACGTTGGTCGCCAAGATGAAACGGTTAAAATTCCTCACGAACTTTAGCGTGAATAATTGATGTTACATTAATTTCTAACCAAAGGTGTTAATTAAAACGACGGAAAAAAAAGATGGAATAGGCGCCACTCGATTTCGGTTAAAAAGGAAGACGTCGTTATGAAAGATTAGACAACTCGATTAAAGGGGAAATCGAGAAATCACGAGCTATCTTTAAATCTTGCCGGCTAGCTTGGAAGATAATTAATTAAACAAAAAAAAACCAGCAATGAGTCCAGGGCATACGGAAAATTTTGAACAACGAAGAATTTTTGTAAACGAAAATAGTAATTACTCAAATATAAAGCGCAAATATCTTACGCACACAAAATAAACTTAACAATAAGATAAAAATAAACATAAAAATAAACAATACGGTGGTCATTGCTTAAAGGCTTTATGATAAAGTCGATGCTTATGGTGTTAGTATTGCGCCAGTGGAACGCAACAACAGTAGCCCACTACAGGAGCCGACCAGAACGGCACAGTAGCGACCACATTGACACTCAGAATCACCACCCACACAATCAATCGACGGAACACTCGAATGGTCATATAGGTACAATCCCACTAAGGTAACCACCGAGCCTCCGACGACCAAACCAAATAGCAGCGACCCCGGTGCAATGCCGCACTCTGTATATAAGTAGGTCACACATCGAAGCCTTTATAAAATAAAAATATAAAATCATAATTAAACACAAAAAAAGTATCGACACTAAATTTCAAATATGAAATTTGAACCTCCGTCGATCAAATTGGAATCTTCCTGCTAATACATTTTACCAGTTCGCTCGATGTAAACCATAGGAAATAATACACAAGTAAAGTTTAATTAACCAAACGTAATAAAATAAATAAAGTAGTCATTACTACGCTTATCAAACATAACACTTATACATTGGTATCATTATCCACAATATGCGAAAGTGCGATAATGATTGCAATTTTATCACGCAGTGCAGAAAGTTGTAATCTGCCACTTATCTATCAATTGCAACCATTCTGGAAGTAAAAATGCAGAACGAAAAAAAAGAATACCAAGATGTTACACATAAATAAAAAAATAAAACACATTAAAAAGGCCAAGGAAAAAAAAATACGCCATCGAGCTTAATATGGCTTAATATAAAAACCAATAATAATTATTACAACAAATTACCAACCAAAAAGGATACCTCAAATTTCGTTGATCTGCGGCATATGCAAAAATTTGTTCAGCTTCGAATCCCATAAAGGCGGATGAGAGCTCCCGGTAAAATAATCAAAAAAATGAGCTTCCCAATCCTACGGATTCGAGAAGATAATCCCAGTTCGCTACTGGATGGTATTAACTAACCAATTCTTCTCCAAAATCCGGCTTCACAAAATTTTTGCACAACACACAAAATCACCTCTTACTCGAGCAAACGTATCAAGTCAAGTCTCGCGTACCGACCCCTGCCCATTTCCCTCACTCGTACCAACGGTCACTGGTTCCAAAACCCAAAGAACCCGGCGGCAAATTTTAAACCGTTACAAGCTTTGAAAAAACACTGATACTAGCGACGATGAATATCTCCGACAGCGATGAATGATGACTTGGATGTTGAATTGAGAAGTTAGCAAGCACCCCGCAAGAATAACTCGTCGAATGTTGTTCCTTCCAGTTCCGGAACCTTGGTACAATGCACAATGGTTGTAAGTAATTGAATTGAACGCGTTCCAAAACACAGAACGCATAAACGAATACTGTGTCTAATCCGTAAAAAATACACACAGCTTCTCAGATTCTATAAGGCTTCTCTAAGGCCGTGAAATTCAATCAAAAAATGGTTGCTACAAAACTCAACCTTCTAGCTTTAATCCCAGAATAGAACTGAGCTTGTGCGACTGTCCGTCGAAAACTTATGTGGTATACACAGGATGCGTCAAAGTTTCGTGACAAATGCAAAATTTTTGCCACAAGCTCACGATGTTCAGACATCAAATTTAAGATTATTGGAGGAGAATGTGGTGTTTTTTTTATATTTTCTAAGATTTTTGAATTGTTGGAGAATTTTTGTGTTGGAGGTTGCTTTCTTTGCAGATACTTCCTTAATCAGGAGATAAGCGTTGAACGCAATTCATTAAAGTAATAAAAACTATTGTGTCTGCAGGAAGCAAATACTCAAAATAAATAATTTTTAAGTTTATTTAAGGGTTTGCAATTTATGCAAACATACAATCCAAATGTTGCGATTGAAACAACCATCCAACGCATGTTAAGTAATTCACCACACCCAAGATCATCGATTAAGCCTTTTAGAAATTCTAGAAATAAAACGACAAATAGAAAAAATTAAAAAAGGAATTGAAAATAGAATTTTATACTGAATCAAGGACTCGATCAAATCAAATCACTACTTTTCGAAATATTTGAATTTTAGATATAATAGTTGGCTCATCACATTTTACTGATAACAACAAAGTCACATTTTATTGATAAAAAAAAAATAAAAGTTTCTTTTATGCTATACTAATAATTATAAAATAATTTCTATATACCTTACATAGTGGTGTATACGAAGAAGATCGTTTGTGATCGAAACGCGTCACAAATAATTATTTAACTACGAGAAGAGTGCAATTTATTCATAATTTATTTCGGAATATTTGGTACATTATAATTGCATAACTTCGCCTTACAATTAGAAATTGTTTATTCGATCCTCCCTCTCCAACTTCTCTCCATTGACCGCATCTTCTTCTTTTAAGTCCCTCACTTCCAATTCCATAGGAATTTCAATTTGTTTTTAGAAATAGTAGTAATTAAACAAAGTACTATAAAACATTAGATACTAACAATTCTTTTTTATTTATTTTCCTTAGTGTGATATCACCGGTGAATTAGCGGATCCGCACAAAAAATGTCAAGTTTTGTAAATCTGTTTTTAATTGCGAAGAAGTATTAACAAACTTATCTCAATTTAATATACTTACTGTGTAGAGTAGATCCGAAAGGTCAAAAGTTATACTGTCATCGGCGCATTAACGAAAACACGTTCAAACACTAAAAAGCCCAACTAGAAAACATTCGTTGCATGTTTACTTTCGTTTACTTTCAAAATAAAATAAATAACAATAACTTTTTTTATTAAATTACATGCCTAGTGATATTTTTTTCATATTAATTTTCAAGAACGAGTAATTACGTCTTTTTTTATTCACATTTTTTAAATTTTCGCTCCAAGCTAATGTTTTCACGTAACATTTATATGTATGTATTTCGCCCTTCGCGCATTGTATAACTTTTGAGCTTTCGCACGCAGTCTACTTACTATCTTATCGTGTTGTTGAATATGCACCTTAATTATACAGGATATTCATTGGAGGTTACAAAAATTGAAAATAAACTTGAAAAAGTCAATTCTCTTTAATGGAACACTTTATATTTTTGTAAGACATTTTACACATTTCTATATTTGTTTTAATTTTTTATTCAATATGTTCCAAACCTAAACTTCATAGTGTTAAAATTATTTTACGTCTTAAAATAATTGTTGAATTTTGTAAATAAAAGCCTATGGATGTAAACGAAAAAACATATTATGTATTCAATATCTGAGCATAACTTGCTCCGTAAAATAACGTTCTTATGTGCTGTTTTTTTTTAAATTATTAGTCTTTTATGTATCAGGATATTGTTGTGTTTAAATTCTAAATTCTAGCGATAAATTTTCTTTACATTATCCAAGCGCGTTATCATTCCAGTGTTTCATGTCAAGTATACGTAAAAATATTTTTTCTTTAGAATAGCGCGAAATAATATCTTTCCTTAGGATTTATCTCATCGAAAGTCAGCAATTGTGGTACAATCCAAGATTCCGTTGTTGAAAAAATTTGAAATGCATCACCTTGTACACCAAACTTGCAGGATGGTCAACCCCCCGTGCTGAACCAAGTATTTCCCTTTGTTTGAATTAGCAATTCGGCCGTATTTAAATTTACAAAATTTAGCGCCAGAGAGGGAGAGAGAGAGAGTGAAAACCAGTCGCTCATGCGGACTTGCAGCCTTCGTGACCTTCTAGTGCGCAAGGATCATGGCTGTGAGCCACCAATACTTCAGATTTTCAATGCACATAATATTAACCATATTAACTGAATTTAAAAAACAAACCTGATTTGAGTTTTGAACATTTCACAAGTTTTTAATGTTTTCTTGGAAATAGTTGAAAACATGAAAAAATTCTAACTTATTTACAATAACCAACTTATTGCCCTGTTTGTACGAGATAGAAATTGAGTTGTTCTTGAGAGACTTGAGATTTAGCCGACAATCAAGTAAATTATTTTAACTGTCATAATAAAAAAAATTGAACTGTATAAATAGTTCAAAATAATTTATTTTGTAAAATAAATTTCCAGTGACACTTTCAATTGCATTTGTCAAAAAATGCGAAATTGTTCAAAATGATTAGATATTATTTTCCCAAAATTTCAAGTGTATTATGTCCTCAAATTGCAACTGATTCACAACGAAGATGCATGGCATTTTTCAGATCAAAAAAAGTGAGTAGGGTTTATTTATATAAAAAATATTTTATTGTTTCTTTTGATTCCGATGGTTGTAACTCACTTAAGTATAACTTACTTCGAATGTTTTAGCCAGAACCTCCATATTTAATAACTCGTGCTAGACGTAACGACTACGACGAAATACAAAAAGTCATGAAAGACTACTTCTTTCCCGAAGAACCAACGGTGATGGCAGTAGGTTTGGGAAGAAAGCATAATCCTGTATTTGAACATCACGTTCAATTAGCTTTAGAGGAAGGAATATCTCTTGTAGCCAAGTGCAAATTTAGTGGAGAAATTATAGCGGGTTCCGTTAATAAAACATGTTGTCCGTGGGATGCAGATCTATTGGATCGATTGGCATGCACTTTGTCTTGTGAAGCAACCAAATCTTTATATCAATTTTATGCCTATTTGCAACGTGCACCTTGTCTATGGGAACGATATTGTACTAATAAAATTTTTGAGGTATTAGATTTCTGTTTGTAAAAACATAATAAGCAGTACCGGATATATTATCACAATTAATAACAATAACAATCTTTTAGATCTGTCAATTGTTTGTAAGAGAAGGAGATCGTGGAAAAGGTTTAGGACTGGAATTAGTACGTGCTTCTCGCGATTTAGGAGCGGATTGCGGATATCGAGTCATTAGGGTAGATGCTACTAGTTATTATACGTAAGAATATATTTTAAAAGTTTTAGGTACTATATATCAGAAAATAACCTCTTATGTTGAATTACTGGCAGAAGATTGCCAAATATGCAGCTTTCAGTTATTCTTAGCTGTAAATTAGCTGCCAGTTACTTAAAAAGCTAAAAATGTTTTTTAGGTATTTTTCCGGTGACGGGGTTAGTCGCCGCCATTATCAATTAAAAAAAGATTTCAATTCGATTTTTCGTTATTGTATTACAACAATCGAATTGTAAGACTAATTAGTAATTACGAAGAAACTAATCTGTGTTGAATGTTTCGGAAATTTTAGTATTAACTTCGAATTTTTTTATTAACTGTTCATGACATTTCAATATTTTTTCCATTACTTGTTAAGACAGTAACGTTTCTATTCAATCGTATCTGGAACTTTAAATTTGATTTTTTTTTCTATTTTAAAGGAATTTTCATTCCCATCAATACAAATTCGAGACTATAAAATAGCTGGAAATTTATGTGCTTTAGATTATTCGTATTTGTTTCTTTGGAAAATCACTGTACCGAAGCAAACACTCGGATATAAAGTATGCAGAACTTTCCTGAAATTTTATAGCCACTCGTATTACTTATGAAGATGTAGCCACATACTATACCAGAACCTTAACAAAGCCATACTTAATGCTATTTAACTTTTAACAGTGAGAAAGTTATAAATGGCGCTGATTGACGTGGTAGGAATGTTGTTCTTATAAATTTTCATTGAAGAATATATATGTAAATTCTTGTTATCAAAAGCTTCTTTCATCTTTGGTATATTTCCAAAGTTCATATACGTTATTCAATATTATGCCTTTAATTTGTGGTTATTCTGTATCTTAACTTTATTTCTCGCGCATGAAACACTCCGTTTTTCCAAGAGCGTACATGCCTTTAGAGAAATATTTCATTTTCACCTACTTTTTTGTCTTATCCTAATTTCACATTTTTTATATAAATTATTATATAAAAAACGCCAAAATACTTATTTTCGATAAGTTCTTACGTGATTGTATGAAGCCCTGAGTCGTTAGTCATTATACAAGACATGAGGATATGTTTTGGATTAGTTATCATGAAACGAATTAAAGTTTAAATAGCCCCATCACTAAAATATGCCGTTCTGTAGATAAGTTAAACAAGTCTCAAAGTTTTGACATATACATAGTCCAGTCAAATGAAGAAAAATAGCTGAATAACCGATAGAAACTGAAATTTGGCAGAGGGGGTACATTATGACCTACATTTTAATATAATGTAAACTCTGAGTTCAACTAGTGACGCCCCACCCGTTTTCTTGAAAAAAGGTGCATCAATTCAGTTTTTCGCTGAAATCTCAGAAAAACGTTTATCCCATCAAGGTAATTCAATATTGGGTATAAAAATGTAAATATTTTTGTTAAGTTTTGTTTAATTTACAATACTAGGTATTGTTCATTTCAGTATTTACTCTCTTCCGTATTGAAAAAGGGATTATTAGTTTAACGGAAATCATTCTGAAATTCTCTTTTTTAATGTAGAAAAATTGATCATGGCGTTGTCGGTTGTCCTATGCTATATTGCTTGATATCGTTAGTTCCGCCAATCTTAAAACACCTTCTCATGCATGAGAGCATGAAAATTGATTTAGATATTTGAATATCGCTTAAAATTATAATTTAGGAATCCTGAATCTTAAAATTTTTCAGTTTACGCAATGTTCTTATACGTAAATTAGAATTTTTGTATTCTTGCACGTACAAAAATTTACAAATCGTATCACGAAATTCTTTTCCTCGACTTACCCAGCAGAAGCTAGTCATGGAAGAAAAATCTGTAAACCAAATCCCGAAGGATTTGTTTAAAAAAACTTAGGAAAATCATTGCCTGTTATCCTCTACGAAACGGTGTGCGAAACTTGTATGTCAGCTAAAATGAGGGATACTCTAAAGCTCACTTAAAAATAAAACACGGTATCAACAATAACAAACTAATTAATACAATTATCATAACGAATGAAAATAATCTTTCACTTATGCGACATCAAATATAACACTTATCAGCTTTCAATTAACAGCTGATCTAATATTTAACTGAATAAAATTTCCCAACAATAATCTCGTTAATAATCAATATTAACAAAAGGTTAACAGATCCAACAATCAAGCGATGTCCATGGGAACTCGTAAGTAATGAAACTTTTCAAACAAGATTCCGTTACAATTGATGGAAACTAGGATTATTACATTTTTTAAACATTTTGGAAATTTATTTATTATTTTATTTATTCACTTAACGGTTGTAATTCTTTACTCGATAACAATATAGGATAATACAAACAATAATAATAAAGTATGAAACGTAATTTAACCACGCCGTCTCTGATGAGAAGACAGACCTGGCCAAACCACGTCCACGCAGAAAATTACTTTCTACTTATTTATAAGCGTGAGCAGCCCTGATGTTCGGATCAACTAGCTAGTTATAGCGGCAAGCTAGAGCCGTGGATTCTCTCGAGATGAATGGCCTATCTATAAAAGAATAACGGGCACCTTCGCTTGCAAAACAAAACAAAATAATGGGTCAATACGACGAGCGACAATAGAGTATCGACTCGCCTCTGACCAACTTTGCCCAACACAAACGAATGATGACCAATAATTGATTAGCAACCAGATGGTCGTTGCTAGAAGGTGGTAATATTTGCGAGGTCCGATGGTAATTGCAATAACCGACCAGGAAGTACAGAAGTGAAATGTAACCACCAAGAACCTCTTCTAGAATTAATTAAGGGAACGTCCGAGTGGTCGTTAAAATCCCAACAAATGGTGCAACCGCTACGAACATCCGGATAACCGACCAATCGTAAGCCCCCGTAAAACTTCTCACACTGTACTTTTGTCGTGCACCGCGACCATCTTTCTAAATAATCATTTTCAAATAAAAAAGATCCATAAATAAAAATAAACACAAAAAAATATCAAGCATTTAAATTTAAATACGAGATTCGAAACTATGCCGACCACTTTTGAATCTATATGCCTATTCACTAGACCAGCTCTGCACGATATTACCATCGTAAAAAATAAGTTATTTAATTTTATTAACGAAAACATTATTTCTCATAAATAATGATTCAACAAATATAGCAGTAAAGATGTTATTATCTATATCCACGCGTGCGAGCGTCCAAGTTATAAGAATGCCTTAATCAATTTTATGCAGAAATCACAAAACCTGCATAGAAATTACAAACTTGGTAAAACTTTCCAATCAAAAAATACAAGGCAAGAGATACACCTAAAATGTTAAAACACAAAAATAATATACAGCCAAAGGTAAATTTAAACGACGCCAAACATGAAACTAAAAATATAAAAATCGAGCTGAAACAAAATTTGTTTCAACTGATATCGATAACAAGCCCCAGATGTTGTCGGAGTATAAATGGCCGAGTTGATTAACGTATGCATCTGTGGAGTAATTAACAATAGATTTTGATGACTTACAAGTTTGAACGAATAAATCCTTCAAAAGAAGTATGGACGATGGGTTCCGACAAAAAGAAACCGTTCGATACGGGAAAAATCCACCATCCACCAGCAACGAATTTATATCCCCGAATGGGTTTGGATAAAACAATACTCCAAATCAATTCGTATTGCTGGATCATTCCAAAAAGGAAGCAACCAGAACTTTCCTCAAAATCGCAAACATCTCGCAAAATTCGGCACCCAACTCTAAAGTCACGTCCACATTACACCACATACAAAAGTCAACCTTCTCGTTCAAGAGCAAAATTAAAACTTGCTGGTTCAAGAGCCAACCCAAAACTCCGAACCGATAATTCCCCGGATCGACTGACCAATCCTAGATGGCGTGGGTGGTACCAATTAAAAATTAAAATTCGTTAAAAGTAATAGAAGTATTCAAATGTGAACTTTGTAATGAGCATGGCCTAATAAAGGCAAAACGCGTCGCCAATAAGAATCGAAATATACCGGAGAAAGTGAAGACAAATTAAAGTATATCATTTGTAATTGCAGATATAATTTCTGTTGCCATTTATAAAAATTGGCGTTATAAAACTTACCTTCGAGTTAGTGGAAAGCAACCACTATTTAAAGATATCTTTGATAAAATAAGAAGGTATTTCATCAATTGCTGAGTTAAAGCTATCGGGTAAATTACAAATATCTTGAGAAATACTAGCAGCGGATATGATTATGCATTGACTGTCAATGACGGATTCGGTATCGTATTGGTAAATATTGAAGTCGTTTATCATACATAGCAGAAAAGTTATTCGCAAATAGATTGGCACATTATTGGCCAGTGTCAGAAACCTTGTCTTTAAAAAATATGCAAGTTAGATACTTGTTACAAGCTGTTAGTTGGTTATTTTACAATTGTCGAACATTTACGGGTTAGCGTTAACTTTAATGTCGTGATCCATTTTGGTGAGATATTTTCGGTAAAGCTCCGAGTGAAATAACATACTTTCGCATAAATGCCAAGGAATTCTTAAGATATCTTACTTGTTTAATAACCCTATGAATATATCTTGTCTTTAATTAAACTGATCAGCTGGATCGAAAACCAAACTGAATAGTCAGACACTCGCACTCGTTTAAGAGAAACACAAGCATTGAAAATGTTTGAAAGTACTGTATAAAACTCACGAATAACTTCATGGATGTCACCCAATCTCTAAAGTTCAGTACTACGTACATACAATTGACAGTAATTAAGTTGGCAATATTTATCGCCAAAGATAAATTACTAACAGAGAAACCGAGAGAGTATGGTTCATGAAATATGGACGAACTACCAAGTTTTTCATCTGCAAAGGAGATAGAGATGTCAAAGTTGGAAAATAAATACGTAAATGAGAGAAAACACGAATTACTGAATAAAGCAGTGGACGGTGATTTTAATGAATTTTGGGCTAGTTGTAAGTTAAAACAAGATTATTATTGTTAGCTCAAGGTTAAGTATAGCATCACAACGAATGTAGGCATAAGAAATACATAAGAATCTCTTGAAGTTAGTAGATACCTTGTTTATATAATAATGGCGTTCACAATGCAAGCAGTTTTATATTATGTTTATGGCTGAATACTCTTGTTGAACCTCTTAGTGCACAATTGGGTTACTACTTTGGAATAAAACAATCCATTTATTTAAAAAAAATACAGTTAGAGCTTAAAATAATAGAATGAACAGAATACATCATTGTCGTACCTTGTGTGATTGTGATTTCATAGGTTAAATTTAAATTATCGTTCATGAAACCATACATAAATGTTACAAACGTTTCGGCCAGTGGTTGTTAATTTTCATAAATATTAAAGATAATTTTTTTTTCAATCCTTGTGACGGAAAAGTAATTCTTAAATAAATAATAGCTATTTATTTTTCTAGTACAAAGCGTACATATTTATCATTTTGACTGCCTGGTATACCCAAAGGACACTGCATGTCTCTTTACGCTCGAACGGCGGCAAAATTTGACCCGCAGTTAACCTATAAAGCTCGCTGCGGAATTTCAACAAAAATAACTACTATTTCGGTTTGGAATATTCGCACGCGCATAAATATGTACTTTTTGCACTAGATACCTATAGGATAGACCGGGGTCGAACGTAACAACTTGACTTGAGAACTCAATAATGGAAATACTATTGCAATTATAAGGAAGCGTTTGATACATAAAGTTAACTTATTTATTTCACATTATGTTCAATTCAATTCAATTCAAGCTTTTCCATTCTATTCGGAATATTGCTGCTTTACTTTCCTACAAAGTCTTCGCGATCCATTTTCTGAGGTGGGTCAATCCTCTCCTATCTCTTTTACTTTACAACTTAACTTATCCACAGCGTTTTCATGTTCACCGGAAGGGGCGCGCTAAGAAGTTCTGTCAAGTCCTTTATTCGAACCCAAAATTTCAAAAAAAACCCTCCCTCAACCAGCAATCACACCAATCTATTGCTGTGATTTTCACATTATGGCAATTGTAATATTTAAGCATTGTGATATGTGAAATCAAAATTATCAATCAAAAATGAAAACGAGAGAAAGTGTTACAGTCGTCCCCGACCCCGGGTCAGTTGTAACAATGTAAGCGTCAATAGTAATTAAATTGTAAATGAACATAATCAAAATAATTTATTCAACTAAATTAGAAATACAGAGCCTTACTAACTATAGAATAGTGTTGAACAACAACTATCAATGAAAATTAATAAACAGAAATCACTCTGAACCACAATAAATTTAATTATGACAAGTAAATTTAATTTTGTTGCACTCTTTGTGTAACTTTTACATTGGTTGCATGGCATTCATTTTTCGCCTGGTATATTAAACTTATATTTCTCTCATCAAAAAAATACAAAATATTGAAATATTTACTTCGATGGACATTAAATACAAAAAATGAAAAATTACAATAGAATAATGAAACTACGAGTGCAATGTCGCGGAACCGCCTCTAAGATAAATAGTGTATTGTTACTTCTGACCCGTGTTACATTAAACCACAGTCACCCCTATCAATAAAACAATATAAAAGTAAAATTTATACAAACACCTAATTCAATTAACTTCTAACTTAAATTATTAAATAGTTCTGTGAATATGTAATAATTGCAACGAACTCTCACTCCCATTCCTGTAGTTAATGGTGTTTGAAGGAATTATTTATCAACTAATAGTATCTACATATACACTAGAAACTAATAAAACTGTCGAAACAAAATATGTACTGAATATGTATCCAACTTGCAACTGCCATGTTTTTAGTAAATTGCAACAAATAGCTTTTTCTGAATATGAGCCTGAAGCAAAACAATGACGAATTCGAACACCGCATATTATTCAGGTTAGTTAATAGATCGATGTTTTGGGTCACATAATTGTGGTGGTATTAATGGTTTTAATAAATTTGTAATATTTTGTCAGTGAAACTGAATTTTTATTAAATTTTGGCACTAAAAAAGAGGTTGAAAACTTTACTTGCAAAGCCAAAACTATTAGTGACATTCAATAAGAATTCTATTAAAAGCGTTAGATTTTCAGGAGTATAAGGAATTTAGTTTCTAAGAAACAAATTTGTACCTACCTTGCAACATCCCTAAAAAAGTAATCAGAGTTAGAACATAATATATATAAATTACATCTAGAATAGTTTAAATATAAAATATAGTATCTCTGAAAATGCTCACAAAGAAATTTATCAAGAAAATTACTAAAATTCATTTGTACCCCCAAGACACTCCCCAAATTTATATACCCTGAGGTTGGTGATCTATACTAGACAAGTCTCAAATAATACAAAAACTTGGTTTTCCTTCTTGGTTTCAAGAGAACACCAACAATTTTTATTGGACGAAAACAATACGGCTGAGAAGAAGACTTGCAGGTTTAATTTTATTAATTGGAAAAATTGGGTAAATGCAAATACTGAATATTGGACGAGTACTTTTTAAGTTGTAATATTTTTGAATGATTTCAAGCGTCTTAGGCTATGTTCAGAATGAAATTAAAAAGTAAAAAATTATAAGTTATAAATAATTTTGTTTTAGGGCTAAGATTTGTGAAAAATTAAAAATGCAAATGGTATTTGAAATTCCATACTGTTCTTATACTGGAAAAGGACCCGCAAAATTGCCCTTATTTAAACCTCCAGATCCGCATCGTTCTTGTAAAGTTTACGTTGACACTCCTCATGCTGCATAATTATAAATAGGCATAAATATATTTTATATGTTTTTACACTTTGTAGTTTTGTACGAAATAGGTATATAAAATAATAAATACAAAAGTAATTTACATATTGTTTGCTTACTATTATAATAACAATTTATTGTTATAATGCATTAAAAATTGTGGTCATAAGAAATTATTTACAATTATTGTTACTAGCACTTAATTACAATAAAAATAAAACACCTAAAAGTTTCGAAACCACAAAAATTCAACTTTTACTTTATAGATTTTTATTTTATTATAGATAGGTTTAATGAAGTATAACTGTTAACGAAAGTGATATAAAAACATTTTGGAGTATTACCAACTAGCCGGGCATGAAATATTTTGATATTGTATAAAAAAATACCAATTTAAAAGTATCTCATAATAATTTATGGTTTACTCTCGTTTAACGACAAAATTGTCTATACGATTTTATGGATCACTTTCTTTCAACAACTGCATACTGTTTTTCACGAGACGAATCATTATGTCGGTTATGATTTTTTGAGTTATTGTGATATTGGCGATTACCTTTATTTTTTGTATATCCTGCGTGTTCGTCATCAATAAAGCCTTTATTATGATAACTTTTCTTGCCGTAATTATTTTTTGTTGCTCCAGAATTATCGTTTAATAAATCTTTAGTAGTGCCAGATTTATTTTCATAATTTTCACGATTACTACCTTTCTTATTATAATGTCCACTTTTATGAAAATCGTCATAAAACTTATGCTCTCTGTGATATTCATCTCTAAAAAATTTATTATTATATCCTTTTGTTTTATGTCCTCTTTTATGTCCAGATTTTTCTCCATACTTAGCAGCTTTATGATTTTTTTCACCCCTTTGATGTTCGTTATAATGCTTCCCGTGATTACTCTTAGAATTCTGTTTTTCGCCAGTGGTTTCGTGTTGTCCTGAATGATGTCTGTTGTGATGTTTGAGTTCTTTATTGAAGTCTTCTTTATCGTGCTTTTTATAACCAGTCTTACTTGCAGATTGTGAATAATCAGCCAATTTCTTGTCTTCTTTTACATGAACGTTTTGATTTACAGCTGAACTGATTGCGTCTTGATCGGCGATAATTCTTCTCTGTAGTGGTTTCGCAAACACTTGAAATTTCCCTGTTGATACAAGGATACAAGCAAATAAAAAAATTACAACAAATTTAAGAACGAACATCTTACAGATGTAGGTTTTAATAACTTACTTGTTCTTTAATGATTATGTAGGCTTTTATAAATACCACTTCCTAAATAATATACTATAAATATCATGCATTTCCGATCGGAAGAAATGTAGATACTAACAGTGGGGGCATATAATATGAATTCCACTTTTACTAATCTTGAACAAAGAAAAATTATAATTGACATTTCAATACTTCTTGCGCAATGCTACATTTTGGGAACTTTTATTCTAATTATGATTTTCTAAAATGTACTAAAAAAGATTATGAAAGATTATCTCTATATATAAGTATACTATATGTACATTATATTTTACATTTATGTTGGTTGGGAAGCAATTTTGCTAGTTTTCACATAGGCTATTATACGATATAAGATTCGTATTTAGATAAATATAGCCGGTTCAAGTTTTTATGTTATTTCCATAAATCTGATTTTTGGTCACGGGAAACTTCTCAATTCTAAAACCAACTTCAGTTTATACATTTACACGAGATACCGGCGGATTAGAACGTTATTCCGGGGTGAAACGACATGGATGATATTGATACATATCTTTCCCGTTAGAATTTCTTTAGTCGACCAAAAACACTAAAATTGTTTTGGTACATTCTAAATATTTTAGTTGTCAAGTCCGATTATCTAGTGGTTTCTTTACTTTTGATAAACATTTTTGTTCAAATGGAAGTGAAAATCGTCTTCTTTTATCCCGTTTTGATTATTTATAATTTTGTTTTAAATTTCGCCAATGTAAATACATACCGGGTGACAGGCCGAAAACTGAACATAGGGAAATAACATGGGAAATTGATTTTTTCTAAATTCCTGCTTCCCATTATAACTGATATGAATAAAAAAAATACCAAATTAAAGAGATTTTTTTCCGCACCTAAAGATACCAAACACTTTGTAATAAAGTAGCCGAGGTAATAATAATAGTCAGGTAGATAATAAATATTATATTACAAAACTTAAATATATTTTCAGCGTAACTACAAATACAACCAAATACCACACCATGTTGCAAGTATCATTCTAGTATCATTTCTACATTACCAACACTCATTATTAAATATAAAAATATATATTGCAATGTACCACTACCACGTCAATAGAAATGATCACGTTTTGATTCAAAGTTTTAATTTATCAATAAAGATAGCACATGGCTTATTTGTTCGAAAGTAAAGGTTTCATCTGACACCAAAGATTTGTTTTAACGTCATAAATTTAAATGAAGAAAAGAGTTCACGGAACGTAATAACAAAAATAAATTCAAATGCAACGTTTTAATTCCTTTTATAAAATAAAGGTTTGTTAAAATTGTAAATTAATTTAAGTAGTTATAAGAAATGTAATTTGAAATCAAAAATTAATTGTTCAAAGTATTAGTTATAAAAATATGTTTAAACGTAAAACTTTTAAAATAACAAAATTTTACATGTGTTAAAAGTGCTTCGTAACTCAATGTACCACGAACGAGAACAACATCTTCTTCGAAAGTTACTGGAAGATCGACAAAGAGACAAGAACTTTAATTCAATTGAATCTGAAACATAAAAATTTTATTAAAAATTTTACAATTATTTTGGGCTAAGTACGAACCTGGAAATTATAACGTCAAAATATATCGATTTTACATCGACCAATAAAAGAAAATCAGAAGTGTCCGACCCGTGTAAGCGGGAGGCCGAAGGCCCACCCGTTCTCTTAAAAAACGGGGGGAGGCCTTAGGCCTCCCCCCGTTGGGAGCCCGAAGGCCGACTCGTGTTCGTTTCATCGTTGTCGAGAAGCCAAGGCCGGACCAAACAAACCAAAGTCACGCATGTACGCCGACAACTTTGAAGTGATTTTTTTTATCGAGGAAGGATAATGTCCCAACAAGTTTTGCATCAAAAATTATTATTAAAATTGCTCGCCAAATCCGATTCCGACGTTAACATTGTATATAAAAAAATAAAAAATTTGCTATTCGGTTTTGAAGGTACTCTCCCATGGAATTTATTTTGGAAAATTACGCCATTTCGAAATCAACACTTTTTTTCGTCGGACGTCCGATAAGCCGGCAAATTGCGGAAATGCAAATTTTGAAAAATTTCGATTACAAACCTCGACCTTTTTGGTGGAGATTAAATTTTCGATTTTTGGGCCGCATCGCGACGGCCTCAAATTTGGATTCGCGGTTCCGCAAAGCAATACGTAGGGCGTAGACAAAGTATTCGACAGGTAACTATAAGTAAGTTGTAGCTTTTTTAATTTTTAAGTCCACAAGGTCAAATGACGATATTGCGTTATCGTGTGCAGATTTGTCCGGCGACCCAGATTAGGTCTTTCGATGTTTTTCGTGCGACAGCGCGGTGACGCTTACGTGCCCTTCCGACTCTTACCCCGGATCTGGGTGAACTTGAAGTGCGCGACATCTTATTGCCCTTGCGCAGTTATTAAATGCACCTTCATTTTGACCTTGAAATCTCTTTCGAGGGCCCAGTTACGACCCTTAAGGCGAAATTTGAAATTTTACAAAATTGCCCAAATTAAGGTTCTCGATAGAAATGCGCGACATCTTATTGCCCTTGCGCAGTTATTAAATGCACCTTCATTTTGACCTTGAAATCTCTTTCGAGGGTCCAGTTACGGCCCTTAAGGCGAGTTTTTGAAATTTTACAAAATTGCCCAAATTAAGGTTCTCGATAGACACCGTCGTTGGCTTTAAATTGTTCCAAGACACGTGACCTTGAAAATTATTTTTAAGGCCGAAATTTGTCGCCAAATCGAATTTTGAATTTGTACCGCGGATATGCAATGGGATGTCGGATCTGCAATATTCGAAAGTAAATCGGAGGCCGAAGGCCGACCCGTAACAGGAATAACAAGCGGGAGGCCGAAGGCCGACTCGGGTTCGCTTCACCATTGAGACGTCAAATCCGTACCAAAGAAACCCGGGATCTCACATGCAAATCAACACTCGACCATGGAATCCTTAAAAGTTCCAAAAACCGATCTGTAAGCCCATAAACAATCGGGAGGCCGATAGGCCGACAGCGAGGCCGCAGGCCTCGCGCCCCGCAGAGCTAGCCACGAAAATCGGCCGAAAGGCCGATTTTCAAGTGGCTAGTTTCTTAATAAATTGGACGGTGGTGAAAATATAGCCTCTCCTAAAAATCAAATAAATAGTGAGAAAATTGTTTTAAAATCGTAAGAAAAGAGTAAATATCATAAAAGCAAAAATACTTACGTATCTAAAAAGTCAATTTCGTTGAATTTAACAAGTGATTGGGTTTATTTTAAAAAGAAATTTGGTTCTGTATAACACGTGGTTCGACACTGCACAAGCAAACTTATCTGCATTATTATTAGTAACCGAAGGTCATCAACCAAGCAAAACTATCCTATTGTATGCTGTTAGAAACTGGTGACAAGAAATTCCCTACATTGATTAAGGTAATTTCACATTAAAAGTTAATTAATAAAAATTAGTGAAAATTTTTGGTAACTGGAATACGCGTGCGTTAGCTCGTTTAAAGTTTTAATTTTAAGATTTTGTCAGTAAATTTAAGAATTTCGATTCATTTTTCTATTGCACAATTTATAATAAAATTAATATTCCTTTGAAGACGGAGCATAATTTGTTTTTGCAACCTTATTTTCCGACGACCAGTAATTTGTATTTCAGTATCACGACTTGGTCAAGGAAAGAGCCCAACTTGAGATTAGGTAAGTCAGTGCTCTCCGAAATAGTCAAAGCCGAGGTGAAAATTTAGTTTATTGCAATTTATCAAATAATTTTACAATCATTTTTATTGACGAGGTACATTTACGTACACTCGTACAAGACATTAATATTAAAACGTGTAGCCCTAGTAAAGATCCGAGGGTATACAGCACTTTTTGGCTAGCCCAACGTGTGGCACTTTTATAGGATTCCGTACATAGCAATATACAGAGTAAGTCAATATATCACAATACTCCACCCCTAATGGAGACAAACCAAATTAATTACAATAAATCAAATCAAAATTAATTACAACAAAATTAATTACAATAAATCAAACATATGTCAATCGATCCGGCTTTACAATATTTCGCCTTGTTCGATTTCGACCTATGCTATACGGACTTGTTACAGCTTCCGTAGCTATACCTTCATCCGCACCTGTATCAATTTCAACCTGATTTGACCCCAGGCTATCATTGATCTCAACGGAATCTGACAACTTTTCCGTTTCCGTATTTTCCGGAATTTCTGGACCTACATTAGACACCTCAACTTCCGGACCTGCATTCACTATTTGATCCGCATGCCTTTTCCAGATTTTATCAATAGCTGGAATATAAATTGAATATACTCTATCGCCTAAAATGCCAACAATCTTCCCTCGACTCCAGGATCTATCTACAGAACGGTAATCTTTAACATAAACGCCCTGTCCTAATTCAAATACTATCTGCCTTGAACCTTTAAAATTTTTCACCTGTCTATCTTTATTTTTACTATCACCGTCAGGTAACAGTAATGAAAATTTATCTCTTAACTCATGCCCAAACATCAATTTAGCCGGAGTTTCCTGAGTCGTACTATGGGGAGTTGTTCTATAATTAAATAAGTAACGATTGATTATGGTCCGATCCGAATCATTTATATTTTGTTTATCTAGTAGAGCCTTTTTGAAATTGCTCTTAAAACTTTTAACAGCATTTTCTGCCGCCCCATTAGAAGATGGATGATAAGGTGGACTAGTTTTATGCCTAATATTATTTTTCTCGCAAAAAACTTTAAATTCTACCGAAGTAAATGCAGTACCGTTATCACTTACTATAACCTTTGGTAACCCAAATCTAGCGAAAATTTCCCTTAAAATTTCTACTGTTTCTTTACTAGTTGTACCTTTCACTTGAAAAACTTCAGGCCACTTTGTATATGCGTCTGTTAATATTAAGAATAACTTATTTTTGAATGGACCCAAAAAATCTATATGAATTCTTTCAAATGGTTTTGTCGTACTACCCCATTGTTTTAATGGCATTTTACTTGGTAGTGGTCTATTTTCCAAACATATTGAACAAGCTTTACTTACATTTTCAATGTCCTTGTCAAGACCCGGCCACCACAAATATTGCCTGGCCTTAGCTTTCATTTTAGATGCACCAAAATGTGAATCATGAAGTTGCTCTAAAATTTGTGCCCTAAACTTTGTAGGAATTACTACCCTATAACCCCACATTAAAATCCCTTGTTCTACCGTTAATTCGTCTCGTCTAGTATAAAAATGATTATTATCTTTATCAATACAAGTATTCCAGCCATTATTAACGTAAAATATAATTTTTGAAATTTCAAGATCCCTTCTTGATTCAATTTGAATTTCCTTGGCATTCATTGTAAAATTAACTTGTACGAAATTTAAATAATTATAGTCTTTTTCACTATCTAAATTATCTTTTAATTGTAATGGTAATCGAGATAATGTATCAGCACTAATATTATCATTGCCTTTTATAAACTTAATATCAAATTCAAAACTACTCAAATAAAGAGCCCATCTTTGCAATCTGCTAGTAGCCATAGAAGGCATTCCCTTCTTATTTCCAAAGATAGCTATTAATGGTTTATGATCAGTGAGTAAATCAAATTTTCTACCTAACAAGTATTGTGAAAATTTAGTAACTGCATAAAAAATAGCCAAAGCTTCCTTATCTATTGTTGAATAATTTTTTTCTGCATCAGTTAAAACTCGTGAAACAAAAGCTATTGGTCTTTCATCACCATTTCTAAAAGTGTGACTAATTAAACCTCCGATCCCTTTATTGGATGCGTCGCATTTTAGGATTATAATTAATGATAATTATTTGTCTGCGCCATTTTATTTCAATTTTAAAACCACAAAAAATAACGAATCCTTTTCTTTTGCACCTTGCAATTTTCAAAAAACTTCACTATCCCATCCTCGTCGCCAATGTAATAAAGTAGCCGAGGTAATAATAATAGTCAGGTAGATAATAAATATTATATTACAAAACTTAAATATATTTTCAGCGTAACTACAAATACAACCAAATACCACACCATGTTGCAAGTATCATTCTAGTATCATTTCTACATTACCAACACTCATTATTAAATATAAAAATATATATACAGAGTAAGTCAATATATCACACACTTAATATTTTGTTTTTTAATTATTGTTAAAAAGTCGATAGTAAAATTAAGAAATAGCGCTTCTTAAAAAAATATTAGCGGGCTGGGTCGTTGCATTACGTCTAATGTGCCGCATTGCTATTGTATGAAAGCCAAATATTACAAACAAAAGTTACTTTGACAGATTAAAATTAATTTTGTTAACAATGAAGTGGTCTGTTGAAGAAAAAGTTTTCATGGTAAAATATTATTACAGCGGTAATAGTTTACGCCAAATACGTGACTAATTTTCTGTTAAATTTAATAATAGCCAAATTCCATCAATATTGGCCATACAGAATATAATTAAGAAATTTGAAGACACTGGTAATACTTCGACAAATTTAAATAAAGGTATTAACCAAAATTATTAATTGAAGTTGTCTTATCATTATTTTTTAAATATGATATCAGAGAAACAACCATGAATTGGAAGAAACTGTATTAGGTTTAATTTCTGCGAATCCAAATGCAAGCATTAGATCCATTGTAGCTGAGTGTAATGTTGGTAGAGAAAATGTTCGAACAATTTTAAAAAAGCACAAGTACCATCCTTTTAAATATCAATGTCATCAAGAAATATTTTTGTTTGACGAAGAATCCAGGCTTGTATTTTGTGAGAAAATGCAAGAACGTGCTAACAGAAACCGAAACTTTCTGAAACAAATATGTTTTACAGACGAATGTACATTTACATTAAACAATGAGCCAAATGTACAAAACCATCGCTATTGGGCTATACAAAATCCGAGACTAAATTTAATGACCGGCTCACAATATCCTCAAAAAATTAATATTTGGGCTGGCATTTATAATAACCGTGTTCTTGGTCCATTTGAAATACTTGGAAATTTAAATTCAGATATGTATTTAGATCTTCTTATAAATAATATTGGTCCTGCGTTAGACGAAATAGCTTCTGAACACCATGAGGTCTGGTTTCAGCAAGACGGTTGTCCAGCACATTTTGGGGTAAACGTTAGAGATTATTTAAACCAAGCATATCCAAATCGATGGATTGGTCGTGGTGGTGCTATAAACTGGCCAGCCCGATCTCCTGATCTGGCACCGTGTGACTTCTTTTTGTGGGGTCATATTAAAAGCAAAATTTATAAAACTCGTCACCCAAATATTGATTCTTTGAGGAACGCGATCTTTGCAGAATGCAATCAAATTACTGCTAGACAGCTAGCAAATGTAAGAGAATCATTTTATAATAGATTGGGTTACTGTTTAGTGCAGAATGGAGGGTTATTCGAATACTTGTTATAATATTATTATTATTTGATTACTTTCGTTCAGTATTTAATAATCCAATTGATATTTTTCTTATTCTTGGGTTTTGTTGACTAAATAAAACTACTTTTAACTTTTAATATTGGTCAACTTGTTATAATAAAATAATATTCAAATTGCGTTCTTATTATTTTTAAAATAAAAACAAATTTAAAAAGTTTAAAAACAATAGCAATGCGGCACATTAGACGTAATGCAACGACCTAGCCCGCTAATATTTTTTTAAGAAGCGCTATTTCTTAATTTTACTTTCGACTTTTTAACAATAATTAAAAAACAAAATATTAAGTGTTTGGTATCTTTAGGCGCGGAAAAAAATCTCTTTAATTTGGTATTTTTTTTATTCATATCAGTTATAATGGGAAGCAGGAATTTAGAAAAAATCAATTTCCCATGTTATTTCCCTATGTTCAGTTTTCGGCCGGTCACCCGGTTTAAAGGAAATACAAAGTAAATACATAATATATCGTCCCAATAAGGACGATATATTTTTAAAATTTGTAGCGTTCAAATAGCATCTTGGAAGCGCTACTATTTTGATAACAATATTTCGCAATTTGAATTTTAATTTAAAATATTTCGCTCCGCCCTATACATACTATTTATTTTCAAAACCGAAGGTTAGTGATATTGGCATGAAAAATGTGCGACGTTATCAGATTGCCATTGTCGATTCGTGTGAAAAGTTTAAATTTTTATATTTCGTTTAATGTTTTAAAAAGCTGCAGTTTAATTATGGTTCCTGGTTTTTCATGGTTATAAGGACCTAATTTTTTTGTATATGATGGAATTTGCCACGGACATGCCCACGGGCAGAAAAAATGTGGGACGGCCGAAGAAGCGGTGGAGCGACCAATTTGTGGAAGTATGAAGTCGGAACAAGTCACCTATGGCTTAATCCTTGCAGTTGATGATGATGATGATGGAATTTGAATGTAAATTGTTTATGGAGAACAATCTCGTTGGTGGATGATTTTGTTAAGAAGAAACTGAACGGCGTTCCACTGGTTATGGCATCCGCTGATATTTTTATTATTCGATCCACTCTGGAGAATTTGAATTTGAGAAGATTTTTTGTCTCAAATTATCTGGTTGGAAGATTGTGATCAGTTGGTGACGAAAAATATATTTTAAATTTATTTTTGATGACGAGAACGACGTTAGAAATTAGTTTTGGTTTTCCTGATTGAATCTTACATTCAACGGAATGGACTTCAATATTTTTAAGAACATATGACGGCGTATTTGAATAACTTTTGCTATTACTTTTGTACATCTTCAAGGTTAAAGATGGAGTGTTACAGTTGATGCACTAAGTTAGGGTGTAATCAATTTTGTATTTTCTAGCTAGGTTTCGCATGACTACGGAGACGAAGGACCACAAATCATATTGATGACTCGGTTGAGAGATGGGTAAATCGGAACCCGTTTGTTCATTGTGGGTAAGTTGCATTTAAAATTTTGTTTGCTTTTCTGACCATTGGAAAATTATCTGTAACTTATTTTTTACTTTCCCCATACGTATTAACGTATGTATAGGGAAAGTATTGTCATCGGGTCAAAAATCGAAAATTGAAATTTTGGTATTAAATGATTCGTTATGATGCCCTGATAACATTTTCATCAATTTTTTATTGATGTCCGTCTGTATGTGTGTGTGTATGTGTGTGTGTATGTATGTGTGTGTGTAACTCTGTGCGAAAAATTAGTATCAATCGCACAGCTTAAACCGCTAAACACAATGTCATGAAATTTGGTATGCACGTATATCACGGCTAAACTTAGAGGCCAGATAAAAATGGTAAAAATCCGTTCAAAATTAGGGAAATGGTGAACGAAATGAAAAAAAGTACGGTGTTTATTACTTTTGGACCACCATTTACCATACTAAACCGGATGCTTTTTTTAATCGTACCCTCTCCCTTTGCACTCGCACACACATTAAACGACAGAGAGAGAAAAGAAAGCACGTCAACGTTAATATCGGATAATTTTAAAAATTAATAAATTTTGACAGGTCGTTTGATGGATTTTGATTTTAGCACTTTTTTGTATAAATCTACTCGGAAGCGAGGTGCAGAATTTGTAGGCTGCCACTTACGCAAATTGTGAATACAAGTCATTTAGACTGAGCAAATTAGTAAATTAACCAAACTTTTTGGTGGTGTCCGTGTGAAATTGAAATATAAAAATTACGAGTTTTTGGGTCTTTTTAGGCGACGAATCGCTTTGTGTTTATTTTTCGAATAAATTTCACCATTGGAAAATCTTTTTTCTTGCAACTTCACCCGGTATAAGTGAGTCGGACCAATTTTGTTCGGTTACTTGATTTTGGTGGTGGTGGATTACGTTAAAAGTGTTTTGCGATTATATTTTTACGATACCAGTTTATGAATAGTTGCCTGCAATTAATGTTCATATTTTCTCCAAATTTTATACCTTTCGGTGAATCGGACATTATGAATTTGGACCAATTATATGTAAATCAATGAAACTTGCTTCGGTAGAGTTTTTTATATTTTCCAACGTCCAACACGTAAGCAAAGACGCAAGGTTAGTTGTAAATTGCGGTGTAAACATGAGTTTTAATCTTCTCTTTATTTTATTAGATATATACAAGAGTTACGGTCAAAATTTCTACCGCAGTAGCAAACCGATATTAGTAGTTACCGATAGTAGTTACCGATATGGATTTTATTGTGAATGCCAACACCAAACTAGGATCAGCACACGAAATATGTGTTGTTCTCGAGGACAAATGCAAAACTTTTTGCAAAATTATTAAGAAAGATGCCAACGAGGTTTTACATTAATCGAGCTCTTCCAAACCGATAACTAATACTACATTTAATTTTATTTTCAAAGTCGATTGTGGGTTCATACTTTGAAAATAAAAATTCATTTGTCGAAATAATCGAAGAAAAACTTTGACTTTTATGCAATTATGAGCAAATTACTTTCGATACCAACTTCGTATAGTTCACCGAGAATTTTATAATGAGATTATACATCATCGGTCCATTTTCAACATTGACATCATGACAAAGGGGTGGATAGGTATTTAAGAGTTTTTCAAGAAATATCCACTTTGAAGTACATTTAAAACAAGAAATATCCACTTTTTTATATAATTAACCAGGATATTATTATCATTTTTTAGGGTGTGAAAAAATAGTATTTTAATCGCACAATATTGTGTTTTTATTATTATTCATGTGTTTTACCGAAAAATTGTGACGCTAGAACAGAATGGGGAAAGTTATGCAATGTTCACATAGCCAATTTTTATTCAAATGATTCAACGCTGATTTGCGCGTTGATGAGTTGTTTACATCTGTACGTCGGACTGTTTTATTGGGTATGCTCCTTCAGAGCTCCCAAGTTGTTAATTGCTTTATGTTGATTTTCCTCCTCCTCAAGGTAATTTCAGCTTTCACGTGTATTTTTTTATTATTTTTTTGTGGGGCCGAACCATCAGCTCGTTTCTTACTTTAACTTGTTATTTGTAAAATGTTTGTGTATTTGTTAGATATTAAATTCGAAAGCACACGTCAAACCCACCTTTTTTTACTTCATTTTAGTGTGAAAATAAAACAAGACTCTTTACTCTTTTTAATTGTTTTCTTATGCTCACCTGGCGCCCACAAATACCAGCATTGTTTTTCCAAGTTAGTTGAACGACAACCACATGTGTAAAAGATCCTGCGAACATCCCTGCTCTCGACGCTGGTAAAAGCTAGTCGACCTTTGCAAAAAGGGCCTATGAGGCAACTGTATATAGTAATGAGCAACTGTCGCTATAAATTAAATAAAATGCAAAATATTTGAGATATAAGCAAAACTGTTTTTTATTTTAAAGTACAACTTATAACAATTATGTTTTTCATTCAAATGTCCACCTTGGCTTCGTTTGCAGGATCGAATTCGATGAACCCGATTTTCGGTGACTTTTTGCAATAAATCAGGTGTAATTTCATTAATGCAGCGTTCGATGTTCAATTTCAAAGAGTCTGTAGTTCGAAGTTTGTTGGCATAGACCAACGACTTCAAATATCCCCATAAAAAGAAATCCAAAGGTGTTAAATCACAACTTCTTGGAGGCCAATTAACCAAGAGATGAAGATTCAGACTCACCAAACTTCTCTCCCAATAACGCCATAGTGGTATTGGCAAAATGTAGTGCTGCACCATCATGTTGGAAAGACATGTCTTGCAAATCAATTTGATCCAATTTTGGCCACAAAAAATATGTTAACATTGATAGATAACGCTCACCATTCACCGTTACTGCATCTCCATTTGTATTTTCAAAAGAATTAGGTCCGATGATGCCACCATGTCATAAACCACACCAAACAGTAGCTTTTTTACAGAGGTTTCTCATGAGTCTGTTGTGGATTATTTATACACCAAAAATAACAATTTTGTTTTTTAACAAAGCCGTTAAACCATAAATGAGCTTTATCTGAAAATTTTTTTTTTTTTTGAAAAAATAAGGATCAATTTCAACTTGCTCTAGAGCCCAATCCGCGAACACACGACGCTTATAATGGTCAAGTAGCCTCAGTTCTTGAGTTAATACAATCTTATGTGGATGTAAACCCAAATTTTTTCTTAAAATACGCCAAGTTGTCATTCTTGAAAGGCCAAGTTCTTGAGAACGTCGATTAATCGACCAATTTGCATCTTCTGTAACACTGGCACTTACAGCGTCAATATTCTCTTGGTTTCTTGCGTTTATTTTAATTTTAAAGAACGATTATTTTAATAAAATTTTTGGATAATAACCGAACGTTGTTGAAGCGTGTATTTTGCCATAATCGTTACGAAGCGTATCCTATCAGCCCAATTTTCGACCACTTTTTCCAACATTTCTGGCCTTATTTAATAAATGTCTTATTGAATATTGACCTGCAATGCTTTCAGAGTTGTTGGTTTGTTAGCATAAACCATGAATTTAACATTCCCCCAAAGAAAATAATCTGGAGACGTCAAATCTCACGATCTTGGAAGCCAATTGATAAGACAATTTGATGTATTAATGAAATAAGTATGAAATAATGTTGTCACTAAATTGTTCTTTCAATAAATCGATGGTTTCGGTGGCTGTGTGCCTCGTAGCACCATCCTGTTAGAACCATAAGTTGTCGATGTTTAACTCTTGAATTTTTGGAAACAAAAATGTATTGAGCATGTGTCCATATCTCACACATTCACCGTAACGGTAGATCCTTCCTCATTTCAAAAGAAATATGGACCGATGATGCTGTTGGCGTGTTTTCCACACCAAATAGTAAATTTTAATGAAGATAATGTTCCGGATTGGTCCATATACCATATAATGTCCATATACTACGGCAATTTTTCTTGTTCACATACCCATGCAACCAGAAATGTGCCTCGTTACTGAACAAAATTTGGCGGTAAAAAATAGATCCACTTCCAATTGGTTGTGATCCCAACCTACGAACGCACAATGCAATCGATGATCATTAGGCTGCAATTCTTGAACCAACTGGATCTTGTAAGGATGTAAACCAAGATCTTGATGTAAAATTTTCCATGGACGAACAAAGTCCAAGTTGTTGAACAAAAATGGCGAATTGAAATGTTTGGTTTCTCTTGCACACTTTCACTCGCAGAAGCGATAGTTTCTTCAGTACGCACATTTCCGCGAAGAGGTGGATCTGCCGTTAGGTTAGTGTTAATTTTTGATATTTCTTTAAAAACCAAATTAAAAACAAACAAATCTCCGCGTAAAGTTAAATCAGCCGCAAAGAGGTGGATCTTCCGCGAAGAGGTGGATCTGCCGTTAGGTTAGTGTTAGTTTTTGAACGTGAAGATTTCGCAGAGGAACAAAATAACAATATTTTGATTTTGGTTTGGCGGGATTTTGGTTCGGCGGGATTTCGGTTCGGCGGGATTATGGTCCGGCGGGTGTAATATTCTTTTGAATATTTACGAGTTTCGCCCTTAGATTTAATTCAATTACGTGCCAATTAACGCCCTCTAGTGCGATTGCTTCACAATTGCATTAGGTCGATAATTATCATGGTCGATAATAATCACGGTCGGTAATGATGATGGTCGATAAGACAGATTGTCAAGTAAGTACGTTTTGGGGTGTGGTGGTTGGCAAGCGAGGTGTGTAAAAAGGTGGTGTGTGTTTTTTTAACTTCCTTGAGGTATCCCAAAGCCGGTTCCATTCCGTTACGTTTGTTTGTTTGTTGTAACTGTGCTACTTGCTAATTGCATCTGTTGGGTGGGATACTCGATTGGGATAAGATTCGCCGTATGTTTATTTGGCAGGCGTCAATCGCCATTTGTAAGAAAACCCACTATTACACCAATAAATCCTGTGCCATCCAAAATTCCACTGGGACCGTCAAAGCGTTGGAGGTACAATCGAAACGACCAAGGTATTGTTCAAATCCAACGACGAAACCTGTAGGAACGGACTTTATGATAAAGTCACTAAGTAAGTGCGATTATTTACACATTAACTTATTTGTTTACTTCGGATCGCGTAAGTTTTACGCAACGTCACGCTCAATGATTTTTTTGTAAATTGTGTACATTTTAATGTCATTAGTTTGTTACTGAAAAGTATTTATGTTCGAAAGCCCTAGTGGACTATTTTGTTTTAACCACCTGTGGCGTATCATCAACCATTTTTGTTTAAACACCAGTGGCGTATCAGATACTATTTTGTTAAACACCAGTGGCGTCTCATATACTGTTTTGTGTTAACCACCAGTGGCGTGTTTTTGGTAGACTACGTCCATCGTTTTATTATAATTTTAGTTTTAGTTATTGTGTATTACTGTTTCCTTTTTCTTTTATTTTATTTTTAGCAATTAAGTTTATTTTGTTAGCGAGTAAGGGTTGTAATGCGTGTGCTGGCAGTTTGTTGTTAAAGCACGTTAGCTTCTTACAAATTAAGACGCGTATTAATTTCGCCGTAAATATTACTTTAATTTTTTTGTTGTTCAATAAATGTGCCACGCGATTTATGCGGGTATTATTTACGAAATCCTTTCCTTGGGAGTACGTCGTGCCTTAATTAGGTTTTCATCGAATTGTCCTGGTCCTTTCGATTGGAAATCCGGTTCGACAACGCATTCCGGCGTAAGTACAAGATCGACCTCTAAGGTAAGTTTTCTTACGTTCCTCCTTTTTAATAAGACCTAGGTGGCGCCCTTATTTATTCATTTTTTTCACGATCTCGACTCCCCCCTCTGCAGTACAGTGTCCGTGGAATATTATATATTCAATAAACCCCCCTCCCCACTGGCTAGTTGGCAAACTGTTTCTGCGGGGGTTTCCGCCAATTCCCTCCCCTTTATTTGGGAATTCGGCCGTTTACGGGGCAATTTGTTGTAGTTTGGGGATTCGTTCCCAACCCCAACGAGTTGTCCGTCACACGGGATTATGGTCCGGCGGGATTATGGTCCGGCGAGATTATGGTCCGGCGGGATTTCGGCGGCGGGATTGTGGCTGCGGGATTGTGGCCGCGGGATTTTGTCCTAGACCCGCTAAATTGGTAAATTTAAAATACTAAAATTCTGGCCATTTCCAGTAAATAATTAGGCAAACTTAAATTTAAAATTATTACAATACTTTCACGTACTAGTAAGTACAATGTAGGTACATACATCATAATATCGAGCAAAAACGGGGAAAGTGTTTTAAAATGTAACAATGGCATTTCTCAAAAATTCAATGTAACCGTATATTGTCGACATTATTGCTGATTCAGAAGTAGGTATAAACTTTTATTAGCTACAAAGTAAATTAAGTGTGTTGGCAATCAAGAGTTAAAAATATGAGTTTAATATTTACTCATTATAATAATTACAAATTATACAAGCATAAAGCATATTATAGTTGAAGTTCTATAATTGCTCAAGTTTCTATATATGTATAATAAGGCTTCTTAAAGTTTATAATAAAAGTTTTTCAATATAATATTAATATCATGCCTCAGTATACTCCTACGATCGCAAAAACATGAATTATAATTTAAACAAATACATACATTTTGAGTTTTTTTATCAAGGCTGTTCAGTAGGAATAAAAAATTATGTGATATGTTGATTTTATAGTAATATTCTTATTTAGCAATATATTTTAGGTAATTTTTGTTAATTAAAAATTATTGTAAAAAAATTAGTTTAGCCACAATTCATGATTAAAATTAGAATTTAAAATCGAACACAACATGCGATCTAGAAAAGATAAAATTATGAATCTTACACTAAAAGCAAGAACTTTTATTTTACTTTTTCGTGAAATAATTTTTATTTTAAAAAAATATATAATTTCTTTATAAAACCAAGTTTAATTTACTTAAAAATTGCTCCATTTTGAGTAATTATAAGAATACATATTAATTTAGTTTATCGTTGTACAAAATCAATGAAATTTATACCACTCCATAGATTGAAGTGTTAACATGAAAATATTTTTATAATTTTTTTGAAAATTATTTGTAATAACAATGATATTTCCGTAATTGTACAGAAAAGCGTTGCGATTTTTTATCTCTACATTCTTTAGCTTTGTCTAATTACTCCCTCTAATATAATAAAGTCACGCGGTATTCGAAGAATGTAGGGGAAATTATTACGTGATTTGAAATGCATGTGTGCTTCATTGCAACTCATGTTATCAGTCTGCAGCTTGCATTGGGAGTAATAGTGCCAGCTTGATTTGTATTACACTTATTAACGTAAGAAAATTTCGAAAAAAAATCCAAAATCAGTCTTCTGCGATGTTTCGAAGGTGGTAAATGAAACCACAAATAATTTTATTTCAAAAATATCTTACGATACATATCATTTTAAAGTTTAAAAAAATCTCCATCCAGCCACGTTAAAAAGTTGGTGAAGTGTATTCGTTTATGAAATAGAATAACAATTGAAAAATAAAATTATTTGGGATTTCATCTCTCAATTTTTACCTTTATGTCATAATAAACGGGCCGACTTGGTTTATTTTTTAAACGTGGCTAATTAAGTAAAATTCAAATAATATGGGTTAAACTTTCTCGTCTAAACCGGTGTTTTTTTTATAATTATAATTAGTCATAAACAAAAGCTATTGAGACCAGCGCCGTAGCAAGCTCTTCTGGCGCCTGAGGCAAATTTGAATATATGCGCCCCCCTCCCAAAAGATTCTTATCATTTTGATAATTTTATACCATTATTTATTGGGTTTTGTCGAGGTTTAACGCCCCCATTGCGATCATCCTTGCTACAGCGCAGCGCCGACTAAGGCCATCCGCACACGGAGCTACTCAAAAGGAACGGAACTCGATTTTTACTGAGTTCGACCATTCACAAACAGTCGTATATTATACTTCCGTGTGTGATTGGTCGAACTCGGTAAAAAACGAGTTGCGTTACTCTTGAGTAGCTCCGTGTGCGGATAGCCTTAGAGTAATGAAAACAAATGGATGCTTATCAGGAACTCGTTTAGGACCAGGGGGTCTGGGGGGTATTCCATACCCCCCAGGTACACTTAATTTAATGCGAAAGAAAAACTTTCACTTTCTCGGTATTAAGAAAAACGGTACTGGGATAGTTATGAAAAATATCACCTGCTGTCCTCCCCCTCCCGGATTACAAACGAAAATTGCAAAAGATTCAACGAAAAATGATAAATTTTGATGGTTCTCAATAATGGCAAGTGTACCTGGGGGGTATTCCATACCCCCCAGACGGTCATGTGCTATCGATTTTTATCGTTGGGAACTTCTGAAGATCTTATATAAAATACGCACAGTATGTCAGAATCGTCGTTTCCATGGTAACGTAACGCAATATCCCCGTCCCCGAATATGAAGATTATTTTTATCGGTGGGAATTTTTCTTTTCAATTTAAATATATTTGAATAATTGTGTCAATGATAATGTGATATTTTTCCGGTTACCCAGTCAGTTAAAGGGAAATGAAGAAGAACGCGGGGGTTGGAATCAATTTTTCTAAAATCCCTTGTCTTCCCCTAGTCATTGCACCAAAATTGAAGAGGAGAAAATTCCCTACAGAACGAGGTTTCAGAATTTACTTCAGATCTGAAGTAAATCCTGAAACCTTGTTTTTGTTCACCATCGATGGTGAAGTTTAAATGTACGAATTTTTATTCAGAATAAGAATTGTTGAAAACTTTTTTCAATTGTTTTCTCTGGATTTTCTTTTTATTTCATAAATACTTAGTATGATGTAGGCAAATTTTGTTTATCTGTTTTATAGAGAATTTTGTACTCTTTAATTTTGATCTGATGATAATTTGCATTAAAAATGAAAGTAAGCGAGTTATAGACGAAAAACTACTGTAGAGAATTAAAGTCCCCATTTGAGGAAAAGGCTAACAGGGAATTTTAGGCGATGTTGCAAATAAAATCGTGGTCAAATTTGAATATATTCTATTTTTTTATATTTTGAATATTTATAATATTCTTCTTATGATAATATAAAACTTTTAAAAATGAAATAGTTAATTTAAACTTTTTAAAAAATGTTTATTTAAGCTTTCGGTGTTGTTTAACACCATCATCAGAAAATAATGTTAAAATAGTTAAAAGTCTTATATTATATATTCTTCTTATGTTCTTATTTTTTTCTTTTTAATTTTCTTATGTTTTTGAAAATTTAAAAATATTATTTATTGGGTTTTATCAAGGTTTAGCTCCTCACCCTTGCTACGGCTCTGATTGAGACTATTTATTCCTCCTTCTTTCTCTTACGTTAGGTCCGGGACTTGTGTTTTACTAATTTTTTCAAATGAGTTGCGTGAGCATAATTGGTTTTTACATCTTAAATAGCTTGCTAAAATTCTCGATGTGCCTGTACCCTGTTTTTTTATTGTTATCAAGGCAAATCATTAACACAGAGAGGGTGGGACCGACGTTTTTACGGATTCGGATACCGACTTCTCAGTGGAACGGATATATAAGAACTCCAAATTTTGGAACGATGAAATGTTGCCAAAACTTAAAAATTTTTATATGGAATGCATGCTGCCAGAATTAAATGCCAGGATATACCACATAACTTAAAAATAAGAGATAGTAGTTTACAAAACTGTTTCCACATCCAAAATTTCCTCTATTATAAAACAAAGTCCTTGTTGAAAAGTTCTGTCGTATAAACAATATGCAAAAAATTACAAATTACATTAATTTGGTAATTTTAAAATGTCAAAGTAATTAATTTGTATTCTTATCGGGTTAAAAAAATTTTGAGTCAACATTTTTTTAATTTTGCATTTATGGTTTATTTTTATAGTGTATTTTTTGGTGCATTTAAGAAAAATTATGGAATAAACCAATGAAATTAATATAAAAGTTGAATCTAGTAAATTGGAAAGGAATGTATTGTTACATCAGATTTTTTTTAGATGCACGTAGGAGCTTCTGCACTAAATTTTGAGTTGCATAAATGGAAGTAAATAAATTCTTAAAATCCCCTTTTTAATCTCGCAGCGTATGGAATCCATAATATTTCTTGGCATGAGTGTTATATGGTATCAAATGCAAATATGGTAGCAGCAAAAAAAATTCCAAACACTCCTTAAAATCGAATTCTGTTAATCCTAAATACCGTCGGCTTCGCATGAAAAGTGCATAAGTCCAAAAATGACAAATTTTACAGGTAGAGCTAAAAACTGTTTTAAAGCATTAATTTAACTAGATGGCACAAAAATCACATTTTCAGAAATTTAGTGACTTACCTATGCACTTTTCATGTGAAGCCGACAATATGTCATTATAATGCCCTTTAAAAAAAGAAATTCTTATAAAGCTTTGAAAATATTTATTTAGCATTCACGAATTTCTTCAAATAATTTTATTTAATTTTATTTGCTAAAAGTTTTTGTTTTAAAATTATAGTTCCGTTTTAATAATATTACATTTTTTACTTCATGCGCGTAATTCTTCTTGAATATTTAATGTTTTGGTTGTAATTTATTGTAATTTGTACAAAAATGCATCTCAAGTTGTTTAGCTTGTAATGAAAGATAAGCGCCTCTCAGAAAAAATAAAGATAGATTTAAACCATTGTAGGGGAATACACTATGTAACAAATGTACTGGTGGCGCTCCTCTAGCGGAATAGTTTTTCAATATCGGCTACCAAACACCCTTAAGAAGCCCCTATAAGCCAAATAATAAACCACTACAACACACTACAGACACCTAGTATTAAAAATGATAACTAGCATCAAATTAAAGTTTACTTTCTATAATTAAATTTCATAAGCAGCAATGCATAGATGGCATAAGACGACTAGAAGAGAATTTCTTTATTTTTTAATTATATTATGTATTGACATTTTAAAATTCAAGTTAATGAAACATACTTATAAATCCATTAAACCTAGAAACAAATTTGTTTAAGAATTATCAATATCGTTTTAATGCCACAGCATTGTTTTATTGAATACTTGTTGAATTTTTCAACTTGTAGAAAGTTAGGGGTAATTGTTGGTTAAAGAAAATGGAGTGTCAAGTACAAAAAAATTAACATTTCCGACATATCCTTTTGTTTGAGTTTAACCAAGGAGTTAGGCATCGAAGGCCATTAGAACCATTTGTGTCGTTTACGGAGAGAACACTATCGTGGAAAGTACTGCACGAAAATGGATTTCTCGTTTTAAAAAGGGGCATTTTAATATGAATGATTTCCCACGTTCAAGCAGGCCAATAGACTTTGATGAAGACCGATTAAATGCTTCAATTCGTGATGATCCACGTTAATCACCTCGGGAATTGGACAATATGATGAATTGTGACCAATCAACTATCGTACGATATTTGCATTCCATGGGCAAAGTTCAAAAGTTGGGTGTTTGGGTACCATACGTTTTGATACCGGCAAGACGGCATCAAGTGGTTTTGCAGCACGATAATGCGCGTCCGCATACTGCTAACATTACAAAAAGTAACTATTCAAGACCTCGGTTGGGAGGTTATTCCACATCCACCCTATTCTCCTGATCTTGCTCCATCAGATTTTCATCTTTTCCGCTCTCTATCCAACAATTTCCGCGGAATCTCATTTAATAACGACGTTGTTCTGCAAAACTGGCTCGACGACTTCTTCACCTGCAAACCACCAGATTTCTTCAGGCGTGGAATCAAAAAGCTCCCAGAACGTTGAGAGTCAATCATAAACAATGCAGGAGAATATATTTTTGATTAGTTTATGTATTTTTTATATATAAAAAAATTAATTTTAAATTATTTAAATTAAAAAAAAAGCGTTGATAAATCAACCCAATATAAATCGTGATATTAAAAAATTACGAGTACTTTAATAAGTATTGCTTATACAAAACAATGGTAAAAATTTAGGATTCCTAGAAGTTCAATAATTTTGAACGTATAATTCTGGTACAGCACTCAAAAGAAGAAGAATAACCTACATCTCTACTATAATAAATTAGTCTGTAGAGAAGAGTAGAGTGAAGTGTTACCCAGTCGGTATTAATAATTTCTTGCTATCTATGTTTATGGAAGCTTACGCAAGTTTATTTTCTGCATGTTTAATCATCAATTTTGATACGTGCATAGGGTAACCTATTTTTTTTAGCTACAATACCACTTGAAGAACAAATTGCAGTTTGCCCTTTTAAATTCATGTAATTTTGGGTTCAAGTGATATTCCGTCACAGGGGCAAAGTTAAATAGTATGTTTTTTATAAGAGACAAATTGTACAAGTAGTTGAAAAAGAATTAAATGGCATGGATTAAATGGATTTCGGCATTCCATCTTACCTCCATTCCCTCTAGCTTACTTTTCATATCTTTAATTGTCTGTTATTTTCCTGGAAACAGCTGTCAATGACCCCAGTCAAGCTTTCCAGCATGTTTTTTTATATGATTTTTTCTCTCTCTTCCAATATCTGTACAGGTTTTGCTGGTGACTTGGTCGTCTTCTTACTTCTTTGAAATATTAAAAGTTGTTGCGAAGCTCCCATTCCTTCTTTATTCGCTTCTTCTTCTCTTTTTCTCTTGATATATTCGGTTATAGAAGGGTAGCTATCTGATCTTTAACAACTTTCTATGTTGAATTTGATAAACAAATATCAACAAAGAATAAAAAGTTTTACAACCAGTAATAGTCTGAATAAATTAAAACATAAAATGTTTTAAGGCGTATCTGGTTGGTTTGAAACAGCTTATTAGCTGAATACAAGATTGTTTCAAACACAAACGAAGTGATTAGCGGAAGCACAGACGAGAATCCATTCATTCAAGTCGCGAACGCAGGCAGTTTATCAAAAATGAATCACCTGATCAACTGATCTGAACTTTGTCTATAGTTTTTGTTTCCGTTCATTTATTTGTTCTTCTATGGTTTCTCGCCGCCTTAATTTACTATATTGTAGGCAACCCAAGCTGCATGTATTCTCTTATTTAAAATAATTGACTCCAATAACGCTTTCTATTCTCTACACCGCGTATTGCGATCAACATGCATACCCGGTTCAACACCTCGGGGGTACCCGTATTACACACTACGCCTTATTTCGCGTTAAAAAAATTTTTTACCCCGCCAACGATTGACATTCAAAGTTAGCCTCAAAAATCTTAGTCGCCTTGTTTTACTGTATAAAGATCACCTGGTTGTAGTTTCGCTACTACCACTCTCTGCCTCCTGTTCAATCAATGTTAACACCAGTACACAATTTATAATTTCGTAATAACACAGTTTTCAATATCTCCAGCACAAGCCAATTACACTACGTACAGGGCCGTATACAATCTAATATCGGAGGGTATTGAGTACCTTTCTGTAAATGAGTACCTCCCAGGCGCCTGTAATAACTAACTGACAGCAATAGCCAAGTAAACTGTAAACGCCACCTGCCAGCTATCTGCCATGTGTCTGTCAGCAAAATATAGATTTTACAGGTAATCGCCAGCAAAATATGTTACTTGGGCCAGGGGGTATAAGCTATCGAATTAATGAAACATGCACCGGTATGCTCTATGAATTGTCGACTAAACTCTTTAATATATTATGCATGTAAACATGACCTGATGGTTCTTCAAGTTTTAATTAAAACACTGGATTTCTGTTAATCCATATATATATGATATAATCATATATGGAGAAGGAGTGCCAGAGATATGGAAGATAGGACATATCACAAGTATACACAAAAAGGGAAACAAAAATGAATGTAGCAATTATAGCGGTGTAACAGTTCTCAATACAATAGGTAAAGTTTATGGTAAGATTCTGAACACCCGGATTGAAGAATTATTTGAGGACCACGAAGAACAAAATGGCTTCAGAATTGGAAGGTCATGTGTAGACGGGGAATCTTCTGCATTGGGTAACTCCTGGAGAAACGCTCTGCTTAAAACTTGGAAACACACCTTATATTCATATATAGATTTACATGAAGCATACTACAGTGTGCCTCTGAGGATTACAGAAAAATGGTGTAAAAAAACTTACTTACATTACGACAACGAAAAATATTGATAACAACATGAAAATCAAAATAAAGGTCGGAAACAAACTATCTGAAACATTCAACGTCACAAAGGGAAGGCAGGGACTGCTGTATTGTGCCAACTCTTTAAAATTTCTCTTTCTTTAAAGCTCTCTTTAAAATTTACCTGTTTGGAGCGCTAAAGACATGGAGAGTAAAATATATGGATAGGGGTGTACAGATAGTAGATAACTGTCGCTATACACTGCATTTTTCCGACGATCAGATCATAATAATAATAATAATAATAATACATCTTTATTTAGAGTAACAAAAATTACAATAAAAAAGTGGAGATCAGCTGTTGCTGGTTTTCATCTCAACTTAGTCCCTTAAGAACTCCGCAACCTCGTAGAGCGCTTTCTCCACCAGAAGCTGTTTTGTTCTTCTTTTAAATTGGATTAGAGGAAGATTCCTGATATCATCAGGCAGCTTATTGTATAATTTTATGCGTAAGTTCTCTCCCTCGGAGCACTTCAATCTGAGTCGTGCTGTTTGTAGTTTGTCTCTGTGTCTGGTTCCGTAGGAGTGACCGGCAGTGACGTGACTTGTGGTGTTTGATTTCATATACACCACGCGGATGTGTATATGTATGCAGAAGGCAACGTCATTATTTTGAGTGCTTTAAATAGTGGCCTACAGTGTGTTCTGCTAGGTAGTCCTTCCAGCGCCCGCACCGCTCTCTTTTGCATTAGGAAGATACGATTCAAGCGCGTTGAGTGACCCCAGACTCGAAGACCGTAAACCATCCTTGCATGGAACATAGAAAAATAGACGAGTCTCGCGCTTTCCATTCCGACAATTTCTTTCATCCTTCGTATTGCGTATATGGCTGTGCCTAGTGAATCAGCTAGGTTTGTTATGTGGTCGTTCCAGGTGAGGTAGGTATCCAGTGTTATACCCAGATATTTTATTGTTTTTTGTTGATGATTATCAGTTCTATTTGTGGTGAAAGTTATTTTTTGAGTTTTCTTGTCATTTAGCAGTAGTCGGTTTGATGCAAACCATTTGGCTGCTGTGTTTTGATGGTCATTGGTTATGTTGTCTTGGTGTTCCTCTAGGTAGGTAGTATCATCTGCGAACAATATCGTTGGGCATTTCATGTTTGCTAAGGTCGTTTATGTAGAGGACGAAGAATAGTGGTCCCAAAATACTGCCCTGCGGTATGCCGCACGTTATTATGCCTTGGCCACTTAATTCTTCATTCCATTTAACCCTCTGTTTCTTGTTTGTTAGATATGTCTCTATAAGGTTGTAGGCCAATCCTCGGAATCCATAATGTTGAATCTTTTCAAGAAAAATCCCATGATCCATCATGTCGAATTAACTATTTCTTTTATTTGAATTTTTTTATTAATGTTAGTAAGACCGAGTATATGGTGGTAGGAGCAGAGGATGGAAATTTACGTGTCGATGGTGGGGTGATCCGGTGCACTAGAAAATATAGATATGTGGGTAGAGTTGTCACGAATTAAAACAGCTTTGAAGGTGAAATAAAAGCAAGAATGACACAAGGAAGAACAGCCATCAAAATACTTCATCCAATAATCTGCAATATGGCACTCAGGGACGTGCTCAACCAACTTTTTTCAGGGGGGAGCAATCCTCAATTTGCCAACTGAATCAATTAAAAATTGCCAACTTTTTTGTAAGTAATTGGGACATAAAAAGTAGATCATTTTATAAATAATAAAAATATAATTTTATTTACAATATTATACGTAGTACATGTTATTAAAGTAGATTAATATTGAATAATTGTCATTCATTTAGACGGATTCTTCTGTTCTTTAATTCGGACCACAAATGGATGACTCTCTCTAAATGAATGTTGTCAGTAAAGTCAACTTCGCGGCTAGGGTTATATAACCAGCCCCACTCAAATCAAAATTTCCTATTGACTATTGGATAGTATAAGGTTTATATAGTAAACTGTAAAAATATTTAGGGTGAAAGCGGGTCAAACTTTTGAATAAATCGAATTTGAGCTGAGCAAATTTTACACATTCAGTGACGCGCATAAGGGACGATTTGTGGAATCTTCCCATTCTCTTCTCAGTCCGTGCAAAAAGATATACCTTAACACTTAGAAATTTTTGCTCTGGCAGATTGACGACACCACAAGTAAGCGTAATATCTATTAAAGGTTATTGTTTACCCTTTATTTTTTGTTTTATTCCATATTTTGGGGGTGATAAGTAAAAGTATACTTTTAAAAGCTATATCCCGGTTTTATATGATCCCTATTTAATTGATCCCGGTTGGGGTGAATTAATATTCCTCAAGTATGTTTAGCCCAAGTGGTAGCGTTTAAAAAAACCGCCCAAAGGGCGGTTTTTAGAATGACCCAACCGTCTGTATCGAATCCCACACAAATAACGGGTGATACATTTTGATTTTCACTCATTCCGACCGGGCACGGCAAAGCCAGTAGCCGCGGCCGCGCCGGCTGTTATGTGACTTGTATCCCCTGGTATGAAAATGTTGCCGATTTTCGCACTTTTTTCGGATTTTATCGATTCTTCGATAATTTTAACCGTCTGCAACGGCGTCAGAGTCACATTCGGACCGAAACATACCCAACAAGTCCGGAAATTACCCCAATTTTTGTGAAGTTGCATGGGGGGCGTGGCGTATTCACCCAGATTTTTAATTATTCGAAATAAGGGTTATTTCTCAAGGGTTCACCCAAAAAAATTTTTCTATAGACTATTAATCATTCTCTTTACAGTAGTCAATAGGAAAATTTTATTTAGCTGGGGGTGGTTACATAACGCGACCCGCAAAACCGTGTTGTACGAGGGGTCGTCTTTGTATTCCCGGACTGGGCTGTTTTGAATTTTTATGCAATTTTTCATTAGGCTATTTTTTAATCACATATGCCTTGGTAACCTGTGTGGCAATTTACAAAACAATTGCATCATTATTAATTTTATTATCTGTCAGTTTGTGTCGTCGCGCGTTGTATATGTATCGAAATGAATAAAATCGAATACCGGGCTGTTATAAAATTCCTTACAAAACAAGGAAAACCTCCAAAAATTATTCTTGAAGAAATGTTGGCTGTATACGGGAATGATTGCCCTTCTAAGTCAGCTATTTGCGAGTGGTCAAAATTGTTTAAACATGGTCGAGAATCACTGAATGATGTTCCCCGTCCAGGGCGCCCTGTTGACGTGATTACTTCAGATGTTGTTGAAAAAACCAAGTGTTTGGTACTGGAGGATGCAAGACTAAAGAAGCGACAATTAGCAGCTTGAAGAGCGAAGAGTGAAAAGTGAAGAGACGCGGAAAACTGACGCAAGGTGTCTTGTTGCTCCACGACAATGCACCAGTGCACAAGTCCAGACTTTCAAAAGCTGCTGTAGCTGATTGTGGTTTCGAAGAAATTGAACATACGCCTTTGTAGTCCAGATCTAGCACCCGGTGACTATTTTTTGTTCCCGAATCTCAAAAAACCACTAAGGGGGACAATGACGAACTTATAGCAGCTGTTGAGGGCCATTTTGCGGAAAAACCAAATGAATATTTTTATACTGAATTAAAGATGTTATTGAAATGGTGTTATACCTGTATTCAAAAGCAGGGGAACTATATTGAAAAATAAAATTTTGTTGTTGCTCTAGTCTTTTGTTTTCATGCCTAGACCGGGAATATAAAAACGACCCCTCGTAGTAAAGCAATTTTTGCTTTGTATAAAATGTTTACCACATACCAGTTTATACTTAAGTTGATTTTCCGTTAAGTTTCTTCGTTTCGTAGCTGCAATCCACGCCTCGCGACGTTTTTGCTTCTTGGAATCAATTCGCTTGCGAGAGTCGTATTTTGAAGGATATCTAAAAAACGATATTTTGTCCCTCATCCCATTGCTTCCACAACCCACTATTGCACAAAAATTCGGCATATTTATAACTTATAGTATATTAAGTATCAAGAACGGTAAGGACATTTTACCGATCGAAGACAATTGTTTGGAGGAGGAGCGAAGCGACGACTCCAATTATTGTCTGAGATAGGTAGTCCTTAATGTTCGAGATGCTTATGATGTTTTTTGCGCGACTAAATTTATTAAAAAACATTTAAATGTGTATTTAATAAATAAAAATATGTTATTCTCTTTATATCAAGTTGCCTTAATGTCGTGGAAACAGACGCGGTAAGCAACCAAATAGAGCATAGTCGCACAAAAAAAATACTTACCGTCGTCTTATCCTTAGCAACTAGTAAACAAAACTTACTGTCGTGGAAACAGACGCGGTAAACAACCAAATAGAGCATAGTCGCGCAAAAAATTGATTTAAACTATCATAAACGATGCCAATATTAACGTTGTCGCTTATGGCAATACGTAAAAGTTGTCCTACACGCTGTTTTGACAGTTGAGTTTGATCACGTGATGCGCGCGATGTATAAAATAATTATGAATACTTAAATTAAAATTTTTTATTACATTTTACACTGAATGTTGGTTTCAACAAAAGCAAAATTTTTACGCATTATTTAATTATTTCAAAATTAGTAACATTGTGCAACTAAAATAACGTGTTTAGTTACAAAATATAACTACACACGTTATTTTGTACAGTTGGTATGTACAGTACAGTTGGAGAAAATAGGCATATTATATTATTTTATTACTTGAAATTTTTTGGAGTTGATAAAATTTTTGCAAACCTAGTTTTGGTTTAGCGGCTTTTGCCAACTTCACCAACTTTTGGGTGATTTTGCCAACTTCACCAACTTTTGGGTGATTTTGCCAACTTTCTAAAGTATTGGGGGGGGAAGCTCCCCCCTCATCCCCCCCCATGGGCACGTCCACTAACAAAACGGGTAAAACGATTAATATAGAAAATTACTGTGGAAGCTGTGGTGGTGTGTGGCTCAGAGATTTGGGCTGTAACAAAGAGAAATAAAAGAAAACTAAAAGCAGTTGAGATGGAATACTGGAGACGAAGTTGCGGTTTTACGAAACTAGTGGGTCAGAAATAAAGAAATCAGGAGGACAGCCGAGGTGTATATATGTAGATATAATGGAGACCGTAGATGTAAAGTAATTAATACAGTATGGGCATTTAAATAGAATGCGGAGAGATGGCCGAAAAAATTATGAAATTGGATGCCACCTCAAAAAAGAAAGCGAGCGTGTGACGTGAGTAATGAGGGGTAGGGACTTAATGGACGAAGATATACCCAAAATAGAGGCAAATTGCGATTAGAATGCGGAAGTCGTCGTCAGATGTAACAAAAACCGGAAGATATGATTCCATAAGAAATAAGTAACAGGTGTATTGTAAAAAATTAATATTCTTACACCCCTATTCTCTAACTTCAAGCGTTATCTTTGGAATCGTTAAGAACCGTAAGGTTCGGTTTATATCTAAAATTTTAATGCAAACAATTGCATTTTAAAGGGTAATTTTACATGTAAATCGAACTTGGCAGATGTTAACGATCCGAAAAATAACGTTTTCAGTTAATGAAGAGGGGTGTTAGTCATGGCTTTATCCATGTATTTTTATCGTAATAGGTAACTATAGAATAAAATCACATTTTCTTACTGACTGAGCTGATTAAATTGTAAACACATATCATTTTAAAACTTCTCCAGTACATTCCTAATGCCCGGTTTTATAAAAGCTTTAACAAGCCGTTAAATTAAGGGATGATTTCTAATGACCTGTGAGTATACTAACACCTAAGAATAGACCTTCTCTATTGGTTATTTAAATTTAACGGTGAGTTAAAAGATTTAAGAAACCGAGCATAAGTGTACTACTGTAAATAATGCTCATCTAGAAAAATAAATTAAACAACAATTTAAGCACTATATGGATTTTTATTTATTAGCTATGTTATGGCAAATGGCAAAATATGCACATTTACCTGTAAATGTGTACAGGTTCCAGTACAGTTGCTAAGAGTGCATTGAACAAAAGAATGCATTACCAATACAATTACCGGTAAATGTACACTTGAATTTACAACGTAAATGGTAAAAGTGAGTAAACTGATTTTTAATTGCAAATATAACCTCTAAATAATAAAATGTCATCATTTTAAAGAAAATAAAATAAAATTAAAATATAATATAAATTATTATTAATAGTTGGTAAAATTTAATATTAAATTAAAATGCAATAATTAATAAGTTAAGCAACAATCTTCTTCTTCAAGTACCGTGGCTGAGTCCAGGCGTAGGCGACCTCTATCCTATAGCAATAACCTATAATAACAAATAAATTAATTTTTATAATGCCTGAATATGCTTTCAGAAACATCACTTGGTATATTATGTGCCTTGGCATATACAAATAGTACCATGTTAACCTAATTCTAGCGGGAAAAGTATTACATTGTATTTACATTTACCATATAAGCGCCGGTATTATGTGCATATATATAGTCTGTTCTATAGCTATCTTCTTTCTCAGTCGTTTTACCCTAATGAGGGTTTGGTGGCCCATCTCTTTCTATGCATGTGATGTGCGTTCAAATTGTTTTCGCATACTGTCACATTTATAATAAAATAAGAATAATAAAAATATCAATACGCGAGTCGCCTAAGCAATTATAGCAAAATTAACATTACGAATAACAGGTAATACACCGGAAATGATTACATAGTGAGAAAATAGATTGATGGAAAAGTTTTGAGGTTTTCTTAAGGGGTAAATGAACGGATGTGAGGCAGTCAGGTATGGGAGTTGAAAGTGTGAGGTTCAGTTAGGAAGTAGTTACGATGTAACATGGTTGTAATAAGGAATAATAAGGATACTTCACCCCCATTTATAATGTAAGAATTAATTTTAAGTATTAGATTTAAGGTGTATGTAAATATTTGTTGCTAGGTGTTTAAATAAATAGTGTTAAAGTTACATAGAGGACCTACTTCTTCAACGTGGGTTCAGAACCACGAGAAGCGTAATACACTTAATTTCGAGATGGGTTTTCTTGGCAGATTACCACGGTGGTTTGACATTGCCTGCCGAGGAGATTCGAACCGAGCGTTTCGCATTAGCAGTAGATGCACTTAACTGCCAAAGCTATGACCTCCTTGTCCTTAGATATAATTTCTGTCAAATGTCGAAATTGAGGATAATATTGGCATTGTTTAGAAATCACTAAAATAATTACGTTTTTTTTTATTTATAAAATAATTCAATGTCATAATTTTTCACGAACGTCACTCTTGTATAAGACATAATATTATTATAATTATAATAATTGCATAATTTATTCAGAATGGCGTCCTTTGTGATATTATTTTTTACTTAATGTGAAAATGGCTGCGTTTCATCGGTATATATTTTAATATAATTGGGGACGATATTAAAGAAGATAACGAAACATGTCCACGCACTTTTTACATAAACAATATGAAACTCGTCGTCTTCTTCCTTAGGTTTGTCAATTTTACATTTATAAGCTGACTACTAGTCGCTACTAATTTTTAATATCCTCATTCGTATTTAATATTGACGGCGGTCATGGCCTGATATTTAGCGCGATTAACTGCTAACGTAGGGTTTCCTGGTTCGATTTCGGGTCTAAGCGTAAACATTTTTTGACTGCCTTCCATCCCTCGTAGAACACGTAAAGGCCCTGTCCCATTATGTTAATGATTTGCTTTTATAACAATAAAAACAAGGTAACAGGCATATCGAGAACCAGCTTAGAAAGCTACCTAAGATATAAAAACCAAATATGCTCACAGAACTATAATGTGAAAAAATTGGTAAAGAAACGTGCAACAAGTTTTTAATGGAGGCGTTTCACTACCTTTTTCATTGCGTTATTTGAAAGAAGAAGTCAAACTGAGCGTTTATTTTTTCATTTTTTTTTAGTTCTAGGCCGTATTCGGTCTGGCGCCTTTTTCGCTTTAAAGCTCCGTCGAACATATTCTGATAACTCGATTTGGAGCTGTTCCGCACTTGCAAACGCTATAGTTCCGTCCATTTAAGAAGCTTAACACACGCGAAGTTCTGAAATGAGAGCAAATAAAACATTTTAAAGCATGATGAAACCCTAAATCGAACTAACAGAATGCGTTGACGGAGCTTCAAAGCGAAAAAGGTGCCAGACCGATCACGGCCTTAGTATACGAAACAAATTCAAATATTTTGAGAGTGTGACGTTTTTCTTCAAGTAAGGCGGGAATTCAAGAACCAATAATATGTTAGTGAGCACTACTCTGTTGTCAGATTATTTTGTTTAGAATGTGAGTAATTTATCGAAAATAATGTTTTGTTGATAATATAGAAGCAATGTTCTTAAAACTAGTTTTGGTAACTATACAAGTAAATATTATAAATAGAATTTTAAATTTAAAAACATAATATGATTACTATTAAACTTATTGCTATTTATAGTGTTGTCAAACAGTAAATAATCTGACAACAATGCACAGATAACCTAATTATCATTGGTCAGTTATGGCACGCAGATTAAATATTTTAAAAAAATTCAATTTTTTTAAAATTCTACACTGGGTTTTGAGACAAACCAATTACATAAATGTTCAACGTTTTTATTAAAGTTCATGTTTATTTATATTGGGAAGGTTGGCAGTAGACAAGAGAATAAATACAACAATCACAACATAAACAATTTAATAAGAGCACATTGGCAATACAACTTAATAAACAAACAATTATAACATCACTAACCTGGATGTGGACTCGTACTTGAGTGATTAAAACCTTTACCTTTACCTGATATGTATTTGATGGAGCATCCCGGCATGGCCGGCCTTCTCCTTCATCTGAAAGAATACATTAATGACATTGGAAGTTGTAGAGACCGGTGGGTCTCTGGGAATTGGCGCTTGGCGGACTGACTGGTTAGAAACCTGGGCTGTGACTGTGAATATGAGATATGTGAAGAAAAAGAAATTTTTTACGTTTGCCGATATAGTAGAGTCCCTAATTCGAAGAAAGAAATTATAATTTCGTGATTAAAACTACAAACCAGGTGTCCTTATATTTAGCATTGGTATAAAGATAACTAGCTACATAAATATGTCGCGCCATCTATCAGTCACATTGTAACTTACATACCAACACCTCCACTAGTTACGATGTAACTAAAATCCTAAATCTCCAAACCCATCTTGCTGGTACATAATGAATGTTTATCCCTTGGTAAACCTTTTGTGAGGGAGTCCGCTACCATATCTTCTGTTCCGATATGTTCCACTTTTAATTGTCCAATTTCTTGCTTTTCACGGACAAAGTGGTGCTTGACATCGATGTGTTTGGTTCTGCACCTATATCCTGCATTTTTGCTGAGATCTACGGCCCCTTTATTATCGCAAAATATTTTTATGCAGTTTAAATTAGTTTCCAACTCTTTGAAAAGACCTTGAATAAAGATGGCTTCTTGTGCTGCAAAACTCAATGCCATATATTCTGCTTCGGTTGTTGAAAGTGCTACTGTTGGTTGCTTTTTTGAAGCCCAACTTACAGCACCTCCACTCATCAAAAACACGTAACCAGCAGTAGATCTTCTTTCGTCTACATCCGCTGCCCAATCCGAATCACAATACCCGTGCAAGTCACCATTTCCTTTTTTAAATGTTAGTTTGAAATTTTTAGTCTTTTTTAGGTACCTAAAAATCCTTTTAATAGCTCCCCAATGTGCTTTACCCGGATTATTACTGTACCGACTAACTTTTCCAACAGCATATGAAATATCAGGTCTTGTACCTTGAGCTGCATAAATCAAACTTCCTATGGCTTCTTGATAAGGAACGTCAATTTTATCTTCGCTGGTTTTTGGTTGCATATCTTTCGTTAGCACTTGATTTGCATCGAATGGTGTTGACACTTCTTTGCTTTCATTCATGTTGAATTTTTTTAAGATTTCATTGATGTAGGGGAGACCGGGGCTAGTTGTCGCAGGGGTAAATTGTCGTATTCGCAATATCTCAAAACGTAGAAAAGTTTTCTGTACAAAACCAATGTCTAGTGCTTCTCTATAGTGGCCTTCGTTACCAATTGTAGGTTTCGGTCTAATTTGCAGAGATTGAAGCACCATAAATTAGGAAACATCAAATTCGTTGCGAGAAGTAAATTTACGCCGTGAAAACTTTTGTGTGATTGTGCCATGTTAAGAACTTTAAGGTGAGATAAATTGAAGTATTATGATAGTTTACGATGTACGTAATATATTATTGCTATATTATTGTGGTTGTTACTAATTATTTGAGAAATAATTATACAACAACAAAAAAGTGTCCGCTGGGGTAATTTGTCTCAATGTTTACGGGGCAAGTTGTCGCATGCGACAACTTGCCCCGGAAGTCAATATACGTATTCCATTACCTATGTCCGTGTATGCTATTTGGCATAATTGGGTTAATTTTACATGTTTACTTCAATTCCCATCTGGTGTGCCCCTTTTATTGCTGTAATGTGATTCATAATTATTTTTCGAGGATATTAAGCATAAAAAAACATAATTCAAATACGGTTTGTAACGATTCAAAAATAATACAATTTCTAGTACAAGTATTATTTGTTATCGCTAACACGCGTGATCTCATTTACCAGGGAATCACCGCGTCCGGGTGATTTCATAATTGTCGCGCGTGTAAGATATTTTCTTATAGTACACAAAGAAAATAATAGTACAATGTTTGTACAAAGTATTTATAATAGTCAACACGCGTGATCTCATTTACCGGGGAATCACCGCGTCCAGTGATTTCATAATTGTTACACGTGCGAGATATTTTCCTTTGTACAAAGAAATTAATACAATATTAGTACAAAGAATTGGTATAAAGTAACTGTATCGTCAACATGAGTGATCTCATTTGCTTAAAAGACCGGGGAATCACCGCGTCCGGTGACTTCATAATTGCTACACGCGTGAGATATTTTTCTTTGTACAAAGATCTTATTGCAATCATTTTATTAGCGACAACTTACCCCATACAGTAAGACAACATGCCCCGCAGTGGGGCATATTGTCGCATTTGTCCAAGTAAGACAAAAGCAAGTCCTACTTCAAAATACTTCATGTTTTACTACATTTGCTTATCAAATATCGTTCTAAACACATGAAGGCAGAATATAGCATACTGATTTCCACGTAAAATAAAAAAGTACCTGAAATAAAAATTCTAAAAGAAATTTTGCGACAACTAGCCCCGGTCTCCCCTATCTTTCTTGATCTAACGTTATAACACCATTTTGCCTGTCTCGAGTAATTCTTATTCCCAAGCAATAGTGTGCCTCACCTAAGTCTTTCATATTAAATGATTTCTCTAAATGACGTTTCACCTCATTCTTCATTGCATCATCTTGAGAAAAAATCAAGATATCGTCAACATATACAGCCAAGATTAATTGTTTGTTATTCTTGCTTTTGACGTAAATGCATGGGTCAAACTTAGATTGCTTGAACTGTAATTGCTTAATGGTTTGGTCTAGTTCTTTGTACCACACTCGACTTGCTTGTTTTAATCCATTAATAGATTTCTTCAATAAACAGGTTCTTTTATCCGGCAATAGACAACGAAAGCGTGACGTCAAAATGGGGCGTATACTTGTGGTAACTTTTCCAAACAAACTGATATTGCCGTGTTAACTGCCATAAGAGAATTTGTTTTTGCTGTTTTCTATATTGTGTTTAATTAATAAGCATTTTAGTTTTAATAGATATTAGTTGGAGACCTTAAATAGTGTATTTTTATAGTGTCGCGTAATTTTTTTTAAATTTTTTTAAAAATTAATAAAAATAAATTTTTTTTTATAAAAATACACTATTTAAGGTCTCCAACTAATATCTATTAAAACTAAAATCCTTATTAATTAAACACAATATAAAAAACAGCAAAAACAAATCCTCTTATGGGAATTTAACACGCAAATATGAATTGTTTGGAAAACGTTGGAAAAGTTACGCCCCTTGTGACGTCACGGCTTTCGTTGTCTATTCCATATAGATTTCTTCATCTAATTTTGGATGTAAAAACGCCGTTACTACATCCATTTGATCGATATTCCAATCGTTTTTTGCTGCTAAGGCTAGCAACAAACGGATCGAGCTATGTCGTACGACCGGAGCATACGTTTCATCGTAATCGATGCCTTCTTTTTGAGAGAATCCCTTCGCAACTAACCTAGCCTTGTATCGATTTATAATTCCTTCGGCAGTAAATTTTGTTTTGAACACCCATTTACTTTTAATCGCCTTTCGATTTTCTGGAACATCACATAGAATCCAAGTTTTATTAGTTCTATGCGATTCCATTTCTTCATCGATTGCTCTCCTCCATTCATCCCTATCTTCACTTTCAAGAGCTTCTTTAAGTGTTGTTGGATCATTTACAATTGATTGGTAGACTACAAATTCCGGGTTAAACACATTTTTATTTGGTTTAACTACTCGTTGCGAACGTCTTGGCAAATCAATCTCCACTTGCTCTTCCTGTTCTTCAACATCGTCAACTTCTTGATGTTCATCGTTATTTGCAACAGCATCTTCAACATCGTTAACTATATTATTGTTGTTAACAACACAAATACCATCACGAGTGAAGTTGTCTTGATTGGAAATTATTTTAACCGTGGTTTGTTGAGGAAATACTCTATCAATCGGCTCTTCGATGCTAGTTTTTATTAATTGATCCTCACAAAACACCACATCTCTTGATATTTTCAATTTCTTCGTTATAGGGTGAACAAACCTATACCCTTTCACTGTTTCGCTATATCCCACAAAGATGTATTCTTCAGCCTTATTATCGAATTTTTTTCTAAACACTTTTGGTATGTGCACCAACGCTTTAGGCTTTACAACCAAATATTCTTAAATTTGATAAGTTTGGCTTCTTACCATTCCAAGCTTCTTCAGGTGTCATCCGATTCAAGCTTTTTGTCGGACACCGATTCTTTAAATACGTTGCCGTTAGTATCGCTTCTGCCCAAAACTCGCTTCCTAAATTGGCTTCTGTCAGCATACATCTTGCGCTTTCGACTAGAGTCCTATTTAACCTTTCGGCAACCCCATTTTGCTCTGGTGTATATGGGACGCTTGTTTGATGTTGAATTCCAAATCTTCTTAAATGGGACAAAAGTTCCTTATTGACATATTCCGTTCCATTGTCAGATCGTAAACATTTAATTTTTTCTTCGCATTGATTCTCAACAAACGACTTGTACTCCAAAAACTTTTCAGTTACTTCACTTTTATTTTTAAGGCAATAAACTGTTGTTTTCCTCGAGAAGTTATCGGTGAACGTTAGAAAGTATCTTGCACCACCAATAACTTCTTGGAGCATTAATTCTTTATTACCGATAAGATCAATTTTGACTTTACCCTTACCAGCACTGTTCAACGTTGTACCATTAGCAACTTCGATATTACAATGATCGTAATGTTCGTAGTCCTTAAAATTGTTTGCATTCGGCGATATGTGAACTGAAGCACCAGAATCTAAAATCCATTCACTATTTCTATCACACTTATCATTACACATGCCAATGAACTGGGTGGTTTCTGATCTTCTATTGGCTGTAAATTTCTTTGGCTGTACCTTCTTCATCTGTGGACAAATGTTAGCTTTGTGACCCTCGGTTTTGCACTTAAAACACTTAATTTTTCGATTTTGAGCTTCCATTGGTTTGTCGGCTTGATTCCATTTCTTTTTGCTGTAAAACGCACTAGATTCTGAAGTTGTTGCATGAATTTTTTGAACACTTGGTTGTAACAACAAATTTTTCACGAATTCTACGGTAGTACTTTGCTTTGATCCTTGAATCCCCATTAATAACAGTTGATACTCTTCAGATAATCCCGCCAACATCAGACCACCAATCACATGATCCTTGAACGGTTCACCAATTGTTTCCAATTGATCAGTAATACACAACATTTTGTTAATATAATCCTGCATATCATTACAATTATCCAATCGGATTCTGAACAGTTTCGCGTATAAACCAATCAAATGTAGCGTACCCGATTGTTCATAGATTCGATTTAATTTGCCCCAAGCTTCTTTCGCTGTCTTCACGTTTTTTATTTCAGCTGCTGCTCCTGGATTAATGGACAAATTGATCTTCGCCAGAACTCGTTGATCCAAATCTTCGTCTAGCACCGTACCGGGAGCACATTCCACATGCTTCCACATGCCAGCATCGATAAGAAAATTTTTCATAGCGTGCTTCCACTCGCTATAATTTTCTCCATTCAAATGCTTTGATTGCGGCAGTCCTCCCATTGTTACAACTGTTGAAGATGGTCGAGTCCTCAACTGCGATTGTAACAGTTCGATCTGTTGTTGCAAATTTGCTAATTGCGCCTCCATAATTTTTTATTTATAAAATTTTGGATGCAATAATTTGCACAAATTTAAATCAAACAAAGACAACTTTATTCTCTTAATGTTACTGGGCCCATAACTTATTCGGAAGGTTGGCAGTAGACAAGAGAATAAATACAACAATCACAACATAAACAATTTAATAAGAGCACATTGGCAATACAACTTAATAAACAAACAATTATAACATCACTAACCTGGATGTGGACTCGTACTTGGGTGATTAAAACTCATTTCATTTCATTTGTTTCATTGCTATAGAGCATCCCGGCATGGCCGGCTAATCTCTTTATCTCGACGGCAAATGGCTTTGGATTTTGTTTCGACGGTAGTCGAAACTTTGGAGAAATTTCTCCGGTAACGCACTGGGCTAGTCTCAATGGTTTTATTTAGGGAGAGGAGGAGGAGGAGAAGGAGGTTTTTGTCATCTAGTTTCTGAAGCATGTGGCTTTTCACTTGTGTGAATTGTCTTAAAGTTTTACACATTTGTATGGTTTTTCACTCGCGTGATTTGGGTCGGATTTTCACTCGCGTGAATTTAGAGAATGGTTTTTCACTTGTGTGAATTATTGTCTAATTGTTTGTCGCGTTTTTCACTCGCGGGGAAATTGTTTTTTGCGAAAATCACTCGCGAAGGTCCTTGACCGGGGTGTTAACTTAAAAGTTATTATTTGGCATGTGCTTTCACCGCGTTACTGACACTGGACAAAATGTTTTGCTGTACTTCGCAACCGATGTTTGCCTCCCTCAAGGCGGTTACGATTGCGGAAGTCATGATTGATATTATTTCCGTGATGGTTAAAGTTTCGGAGTCGCGTGTTGATAGTGGAGGCTCGCGAACTGAGTGTTCGGCTTGTGGTGGATCACTTTCGGTGGTTTCCCGTGGGATACGCCCGATTGGTGGGTATTTGGCGCGGAAGTTTTCTTGCAATTGTCTGGCTGATAATTGTTGACGATGTTTAGGGCGTGAGGGACACCCTTTGTAGCTCGCAGTGTGGGCGCCGCCGCAGTTGGCGCAGATCGCAGGTTCACTGCGTGGCTTTCCGCAGGTTGCGGTCAGGTGGTCACCGGCGCACTTTACGCACTTTGGGTCAGCACGGCAGTTCCTCTGCGTGTGGCCAAAGTGTTGGCATCGGTGACATTGACAAACACCCGAGATTTTTTGGTTTGGTGTCTCCACTTGGATATTAATGCCAAGTATGGTTGTGGTTTTCCAGATGGTGCAACCCAATGGTGTCTTTTCAAGGGTTACCAGGAAAAGAGGCATTGGGTGCTTGTCGCGCCCGTGGAGCATTTGGTGCACGGAGTGGATGTTGAAATTCTGGTCTTCGAGGTATTCCTTGATATCGCTGCATTTTAGCGTGGCGTGTAACCCTCTGATGACGACTTTGAGGGGTTTATCTTTTGGAAGAGAGTACGTGTGAGATGGAATTTTCTCTCTTTCCAAAAGATTGGATAAAACGCGATAGTCCATCTCGGTAAGTGGGTAGATCGAGGTACCGTTTGCAACGGTCTTGATCTTGTTGAATTTTATGTTTTTGTTTTTGATTAAATCAAAAATCTGAGGCCAATTGTTATTCGCACGCACAACAATTGGTGGAACTTTGCTCGTTCGTACTGGGGGTACGGTTGTCGAGTTGGTCGGAGTAACCGTGCGCGGTTGTGGTACCGGGCGCGGTCGTGGTGTTGGACGCGGTGATGGTACCGTGTCAGTCGCATTCGCGCTCGCGAGGTTCGTAACCGGAGGGGAGGAGCCTACAGTTACAGTCGGATGGGCGGGGGCTATAGGAGCAAGGGAAACCATTGGACTAACCTGATCTTGTGTTGTCCGTTGCTTCTTGGTGTATTTTTCGGGCCAATTTGCATCGTCGTCGGTGTCACTTCCCAGGTCCTCGAGCGAACTGAAACTGTTGGTCATTTCAACACCTTCAGGAGAGGGTTCTTCGGATGATACTGGTAGTTTGCGTTTAACTACCTTCCTGGGAGTCTCGAAAGGCTGCTCGTAGGAGCAGGATGGAGTTTCTTCGATTGCTTCTGCGATGTCGTCTACACTTACAGGGTCAGGCGGAAGGCCTAACGCTGCGCGGATGTACTCGCGTTGTCCGGGCCCTTCCTCCATGCTTGAAGCCGTGTCGTATATGCCCTTTAGGAAGGCTTGCCTCCTTATATTTGCATCGCGTTCTGCCTTTGCGTCTTGAAGGGATTCTTCAAGCGCTTTGGCTTCGGGTGACGAGCCGGGGGTTTTAACCCTGACAGTCGGGGGTGGCACTAGTACAGTGGGGCCTTTCGGCACCACTGCACCTTGGTGTTTAGATTTTTTGGTACGCTTACCCATGGCTGAGTAATTTTCACTAGTTCACAAACTGACAAACTGACTAGGCACTAGGCACTGTTCACTGTTCGGAGCACTGGACGCGAATGATTAAAACTACAAACCAGGTGTCCTTATATTTAGCATTGGTATAAAGATAACTAGCTACATAAATATGTCGCGCCATCTATCAGTCACATTGTAACTTACATACCAACAATTTATTATTTCAAAAAATTATGACTAGCAAAACTCCTCTATTTTTTTCAGGATTGTCTTATACCACTACAATATATACAAAAATGTATAGTAAAACCGTAAAACTTAGAAAAAATGCGTATGCAAAAAGATGTCATGAATCATGTTGTTCTAGATATAGAACAGGCATATCAATAGATAATAAGTTAGACCGCCATAATAATAATGATTAGTCTGTGGCAAAGTGACATTTCGTTACCTGAAAGCTACAGTGAGATATAACGAAATAGTTAATTTGAGATAATTCATGTTAAAGATTTAAATTGCAATTAGAATTTGAAATGTGAATATTTCTTTTGCATTTTTTTTTGTTCTATACAAATAAAGGAATATTATATTGAAATATTTCAATGTTGCATTAAATAATTTGGGCGACCTAACTGAAAATTGTATTTTTGCAAGATATCTCACTGTAGCTTTCAGGTAGCGATATCTCCACCCAAAACTTTTTCTTATTTTCACACAAGTAAATTTATACATGATATTTACAAGACAATCATCTCGGGCACCAATAGGTGGTTCTCGAAGTAAATTCGTTTATTTGGCCCAAGATTTGAAATGAATTTGACCTATGGTAATATAAAGTGTCAACAAACTGAACAACAACAAAGAAGGCTAAAATAATTCACCCAATAGTTAAGAAAGGTATACCGGTAGATAAATGTTTATAATTATAATCCATATAATAGGATATATTTTATTTATATTAAATGTTTTCAAAATTGCCGGATATGTATGCCATCTGATTTGGAACTGCCAATAGCTGATGGGCGATTTACCATTTTTCTTTCTGCAATGGATTGTATTATTCATCTACCAGTTTGAAATTTATAGTAAACCAATTACCTACCTGCATGAATCGATTCCTATTCTCTTTATGGATTTAGTTTTTATCTATGTGCAAATTATCAGAAAAAGTTCTTGTAATGGATCTTTGTTTCTAAATCTGCCTTTAGATGGCGCTGGATGAAGTATTTTTGTGTGTAAAATTGCAAACTTTTCGATTAGGTACAAATAAAAAAACGGAGATTTCAAAAAATAGTTTTATTAATTTTTTTCAAATGATGTTTCCATTGACATCAGCAAAATAGGTAACTAGCTATTGCATTTCTTTCATGGCTTATTTTTAGTAAATGTAAAAGACAATTTTTTTTACATAAATATTGAAATAAATTAAATTAATACTGAAAATAATATACAATAGATATGCAATGAAAATTTATTAAGCTAATTTTGTGCAATATAAATCAAGAAAAAATTAACTATTGACTAGTAGGTAACGATAACAGCTTTTAGACTGCATCTGATGATCTAACAAGTTGCGCAGAGCATTTGGTCAAAATTTAAGATTGCGTGCATATGAATAAATTGCATCATCACAACAAAATTTATAACTCAATATGAGCCAAATTATATTTATATTATCTAACAATTAAACTAACTTAATTAGAGTAAGCGTTGTTTCCAATTTACAAATACATAAAAATATCAAACACGTCTAATTTACAAAATTGCGCAGTTAATTAAATAAAAATCACATTGTCTTAAAAATGTCGAATAGAATAAAAATAGTAAGCCTATCAATACATACTACTTATTTATTATTTAACTAATAGAACAATCAATCAACCGCAATATCAGAACATGAAGATATAATAATGTAATCAGTGAATGAATGAAAGAATGAATGATTAATCAGTCTTATTAAGAGTCGAAGCGTTGTAGGTTTAAAAGTCGCCGCATTTCTGCTTCGACACACTGGACCATTATAAGAAGTCGAATATTCAGATGCAGATATGTAGACGACCATTCTTCTAACCCACCAGCTATCAGTACACGTATATGGTTTTTAATTGGGGCCTTAGCTCGGGAGGTATTGTGTAAACTTCTGGTGTGGGTTTCTTCTTAACAAGACGCCTCCAACGGCCTCCAAGATTTTTGCGAAATCCCTGAACAAAACCAGGTCGTTCCGTGGGTATGTTTTGTACGAGCGTTTCCTGTAAAGATAAAAAACAATAAATATTTACCGCTTGTGGTTATATCACTTTCTATGAAAACACACCAAAAAACCCTTGACGATAAACGCGAAATTTTATAAATCATATCACCGGAATTCATAATTATATTATGTAAGTATGTATGTATAAAAATTGAACGTTATAGTTTTGACTTGAAAATATATTAAATACATAATAATGTAATATAGTACTATGTCTGTATTTAAATTTGCATTATGCTAATTTAAAAGAGTGTCATTGAACTTCAAGAAATGATGGCAAGGAACCATAGAAAATTTAAAGTAGAAATAATGCATTATTGAAGTGAGGGGCATATCTAACGAGCGAACATCTGGCGATATTTTTATTGTGTGCAATTCAATAAACATAGTACATAAAGTACTTTAATGATGATAATTAAGGGAAAAAACTGACGAGGGTCATTTTGAATTTTGTGGAAAAAAGGTAAAAACAAAAAATATCGTAAAAGAAATACCCATCTCGTGTTACAAAAAATTTGTATAGACGAGTGGGATTTGACGACGGTTCGTTACCCTGCATTATAATGTAAGAGTTATTGTGTTTCAGGCAAAAATAACCGTCCTTTGTATGTTTGCACAAGGTCTTCAACTTCGGAATACTAGGTAAATACCCTCTATTCTTTATGGGCCATGGGTTTTCTTATCCGACCTCAGTCGGAAATTACGCTTTCTCTACTTGTAACTTTCAAATAGTTTCAATCGATATTAATTTATTTAACGATTTCGCCAACGTTTTGCTTTTTAACATATGGTATTATATTAATAATGAAATTTCTTTAAAGACAAATAAAATGTCAAAACAATAAGCAAAATTCAATTGGGTGAAATGTTATAATGTCATTACAACAGTATTAACATTGAAGTGTTGCAAATGTTATAAATTAATCCTTGGGTAATTTAAGTAGGTTACCGTTATTAATAAGTAGTTCGTGGTTGGGTGTAGGTGAAATCGTTGCGACACTCATTTTAATTTAGTTTTTAGGTTATCAATCTCCGTAATGCCATACACAATTGTTAAAAATTAGTTCCGTTTCAAAAACAAAGGGTATTAATTTGTTTTGGTTGGCAAGTAGTTATAAGTAAAAGTGTGTTTCCTTACCTGGTTATTACTGTACAAATGCTGTGGTTGTGGAGGAAATTGCCACAACACTTGTCCATGATACGGCACTGGTTCTGTTTGGGACGATACCACGATGGTGGAAGGCTGCGTTGGTAACGGGGTAGTTGTCGTTGCAGTTTGTAATACGACGTCGGTTGGATGAACAGTATTGTTATGCTCTTCTCTCTTTCGGAGTTTGCTACGAACAAGACGAATAGCTATCATAGTACCGTTACTGCCAACCATTTTATTTTTGGCGTTTCGCGTTGAAAAATTAAAGATAGCCAGCTTGAGGCTGTTTAAATACCGTTGAAGATAAAATTATCCTACGTGTTTCACTTCAAAAAGGTCACCCTCTCACACACACACAAACATGCGATAATCCTAAATTTGTATGCGGCACACCATATGCATCAAAAAACACTGCACAAGTTTTTAAAAACTCAAAAGTTCGATAAACAACGTAAATTTACTTGCAATACAATAACTACAAATCGAAAGTTTTTAATTTAAATTAATAATTCTACTACACAAGTCTGTGCTAGTCTGCAACGTTTCCTGCTCGTTACCACGCTTTTATATGAAGGGAGTGACGTAGCGTGGAGTGGCTAGCATGTCGTTTGTTTGCGGGGTGAGGTAATTCAACGACGCGTCTAGTGGCGCTTTCGAACAGCTGAGAGTCGTGGAAGACTCGCACACAGTCATTGGAAACTTGCAAATTGCGGGAACTACTGTGATAAAATAACAAGAATTTCCCATTCTACTACCAAATTTCCTTAAAAATAAGATCGACGCTACAACGAACTGCGTCGTGATTTCATCTTCATTTTGAAAACTACTAATTTCTTTGAAATTTGGGGTCGAAATTTGACATAGGTAATTTAAAGTTATTAATATATTAGTTATGTGCTAATTTGAAATAATGTGAAGGTTTTAACGAAACCATATTGTTATCAAATTTGAGGTTGTTCGCCAACCAAATCTAATATGTAGGGGAGGGTCGGGATGTTTGGGTCAATTTTTAATAAATAATTTTTAGTTAATTCATGCAACATAATTGACGAACCTTAAATATACCATTGTACAGAACAGGTATTGCGCAACCTATGTAAATAATGTGGAATGGATCACTTTAATTTTTACACAAGATTTTTTAAATCGTAGTAGCAGGGTACATTTGACCCATTTATCCCGCATGTGGGGAGGTTTGGGTAGGTAATAGGGATGTATGGGTATATAGTAATTTAAACTGAAAGAAATGTTTTTAATGAACATAAACTAAAATAACATAAAACAATATTAATAAAGAATAGTATATACGAGTATCAGAAGTAAAATAAACAAAATTTTAACGCAACATAACAAATATTAAGGATTCAATTCTTACCTCCCAATTCGAAGAAGTCTTAACATATTTTAAAAGATATTCCATCCCCTAAAATTAACTTTAAATTTGTACAAAGAAGATGCCCTTGCAGTTCCTTGACTTTGAGGTTTCGGGAGCTTCCTGATTATATCACTTTTTTCAACAGAAGAAATATCATCCACCAATGGAAATGTAAATGTGTTTGAATTATTTTTTCTCCTAAGAAACTTTATTTCATAGTCATTGCTATTTTTCTGAAGAACTTCGCCAATATAATACCGTTCTGTACTTTTTGTGGTAAATTTGGCTATTACAAAGTCTCCTGCCGACACTAAATCTTCGTCTTCCAAAGATAAAGGAAACTCATCTACTGAAGAGTCATCGTCTGTATCGACCAGTTCTAATGAGGCACTCTCACTTTCAGATGTGTCACTTTTCTTCTCTTCGAATACCTTTCTTTTTGCAGACTTTGGCGGATTTAAACTTTGCATTCTAACCTTTTTTTCTGCATTTTGTTTTATAATGTACACATCATCGATATCGAGAACTTTTCGTTTTACACTTTTCTTAGCCTTTAGCAATCTCTCATTTTCTAACCTTTCCAATTCTTCTTTTTCGGGAGTCTCTGTCAAAAGTGTTGTCTTGCCTTGTTTGCGCCCTCGGTTTGTCGCTTTTCTTGGTGCCGCCTTTGGAAAAGGTCTTATCATATCTGGAGTTATTTTTATGTTGCTTAATATATTGATTTGTGGTGTAAACACAGCTTTTGTTGAGTTTGTAATGTTCGGATCATTTTCTGGTGTGTTATGTGCATTTGCCGAATTTACATTCACCTGACCAAACTTTTCTTGAAAAGCACCGGTTTTAGCCTCACATGGTTTCATGACATCAGTTTCACTCGTGGCACCTACTTCTTTTTCTATTCTTAACTGTTCATCACCTTCAGAAGCGCTCTCTTGAGAACCACCAGCTTCACCGTCTAGGAGTGTAGGATGTAAGTTTGACTGAGGATTTTCTCTGTCTGTTACTGATGACATCAAAAAATCAGCTTCGGAAAATATATCTACGTTCAAGGGATGTATTCCGGATTTCTCAAATCCGGAAAGTATGTTCTGTCTAGACATTGCCTTATCATATGCAATTCTTATCAACTCCGGTAGATGATAAATTGTTAATGTTTTTCCAGGATTAGAAGTCATCCAGTAAGAGGCTGCAGCATTGTAATATGCCTTAAACGGTGCGTATACAGACACGTCCAAGGGTTGAAGTCGATGGCTGCAATGTGGCGGAAACGTCAGCAAATGCACACCATTTGCTTTTGCCAGAGTAACGACATCAATGTTCACGTGGCTTTCGTGGTTGTCTAACAGCAACAAGCACGGGTTTTCTTTTGTAGCTCCAGAGTATTTTATAAAATGTTTCATTACTAGAACAAAATTTTCTTTGGTCATCCATCCACTTGGGTTTGCCAAACCCAAAGTGTTCTCGGGGGCGTTCATAATCATATGATCTTTGAATTTCTTCAAAGGAAAAATTATAGCAGGGGGGAGAGTGTTTCCTGCAGTATTAACAAAGCAGCAAAAAGTAATTAATTTTCCTCGTTCTGCGCTTGTCACCTGCCCAACTTGTTTTTGCCCTTTCATGGCTATTACTCTTGGGGGCTTATGTACAGTGGTGCAGCCAGTTTCGTCAAGATTAAAAATGTTTTGAACTGAGAATTCATGCTTTCTCAATATATACGTTAAGTTTTCGAAAAACTTGCAAACATTGTGTTGGTTGAAGCTAGTTGATCTTCCCAAACTAGTGGCTTCCGGTTGCCTCAAAGATAACGATTTATTTCTTTCCATAAATCCTAACAACCAATCTCGTCCCGCTGACTTGTGTTTATCCCACTCTGGTGGATAAGTTATCTCTAATTGTTTAGCAAATTCGTATGCAAACTCTTTGGTTTGCTTAGTATCTAAACCATAGTGCATTTTACTACAAGTTTTTAAATATTCGCAAAGAAGTTTTTCGCGTTCTTTATCAAAAACTTGTCTAGATAAAGGATTAGCTTGATATTCATAATTCTGTGGTCCTTCAGGAAGACGTTTAGCCTTTTCTACATGTCGCTGTAGTGACGAGAAACTAAAACCCAAATCATCAGCCACTCGCCTAATTTTCAACCCATCTGCTAAAACGCGGTTGACAGCATATTTAACTTCTTCATTACTTTTTCGCACTCTCCCTGTCTTTCTCGTGTATATCCGTGGCATCGTAATCTGGATTCAAGAAGAAAGCTTATAAATAACATCACATAACTAAATTTAGATTAGTATATTTCAGTATTTATGTATGACTTAATTCTCCCGCACGCCATGGGAGGTTTGGGTCATGATTCAAACATCCCGCACTTTTCTGACCCATTCCTCCCACTGGTTCCAAAACACAAAAATGTGGTTGGATTTCCCGCATGTAGAGCAGTTAGGTTATGTTGAATAATGGTCATATTAAGCTTAATAACTAATCATTCCAATGTAACAGTCGTTTTAGAGATATTTCAAAAGGCATAAAAAATAACTGACATATAATAGATAAATAAAACAATCACTTACCTGGTCAAAAAGACGGTTTCTTCGATAAAACATTTAACATTTATATTTACGCCGCGATGTCAATGGAAATAAGTATCGATACCTTATGGTACCTTGGTGAAGGTAGTTATGCGTGTGTTGAACGCTTTGGGAAAATAATTTTGGCATTGACCCAAACCTCCGTCGACCCAAACCTCCCGACATTCCCCTAAATTTAAAATTTTGATTTATTATGGTAAATCACGATTCAATAAAAATTATAGCGCCTACCATTACGAAAAATCGATGAAAATCCGTATGGCGTGTAGATTTAAATACATAGTACATAATTATAGTACGTATGTGTACGTAAAAGATTAACATCATAATGCAGCTGGAAATTTTAAAAAACATATTTTTAAGTTTCTTATTTGAAATAGGTTTTTCCTATAATATCTACTAAATACTTAAAGAAAATTTAGCAAATTATAAAACTAGTTTGGTGTTTCCATTAACCTATTGTATCTAATTACGAATTTATTGTGTTTTTTGAAATTGACTGGGAACTGACACCGCACACTTGAGTGGTTTTGAAATCGGGTTAGAAATAAGTATTATTGAACCTAGATTATTACATGGTGTTCATTTTATAAACATCACTTCCACAGTAATACCCCATTACAAGAAATAAGCGCATAAATTAGATTGAGAACAAACATGCATAGGTGTACGTTAAAATTTCAAGTAAATTCACTGCGGTTGGTTACAGAGCAATAATTTGTGGCAAATTCGAACAGTAAAAAACGAATAACGAAAACCATATAATTTATTAAGTATATACAACATAATCTAAACGAAATCCCAACGTCAATATCATGATTTATTTTTATAAGTGTTAATTTTTTATGATTTATTAATAGAACTGCGAAGCGTTATAGAACAGGTGATTGATGTTTTTCCTGAAAATCTCTTAATTTTGGGGTTTAGTTCTATATACTGCTTGAAAAATGTGATCTAATAGGGAAGCATAGGTAATAGACGCTTTTTTTCAACTCCTTAACCTAGGGTAAAAATCCTTTTTTACCTACACATATTCTAGTAGGTATACATACTAATAAATATGGTTGTTACGTTTCACTAATATTAATGAGTGGAATACTCTAAAATACAGACATTAGTAAATGTATATATGGCATACATTACCCACCCATGGGCAACAGTGAGACATTTTTGGGATCAATAAAACTTAATATTTTACTTTTTATTAAGCAAAAAATTTAGATACAATATTGCGCTTAGGTACGACGAGATTCAAGATTTCAGCGAATATCTATTGAAAAAAATTAATTAAATGCTTCACTTTGCCACAGATCTTATACTACTTTGTTCTTTGAGAATTTCTTCTACTGCTACTCATTTTTTCACGAGAAAATGTTTTAAAATTAGTTTTATTTTATGAATTTCTAGGCATCCTAGTAAATTGAAACATATTTTACGCCAAATAGAATTTTAAAAACTAGCAATAAAAAATAAAACGTCTAACTGTTACCCATTTTAAATGTCTCACTGTTACCCACATCTGCTAATTAATAAATGTGAACGGATTTATCTTAAAAAAAATTTACTAATTAAGTATTTTTGATGAATATTTTATAAATATGAACTCTTTTCTGTAATGTTTTACAGTTAATTTTGAATGAAACTGGATTACTAACTGAAAAATTATATTTTTGTGGGTTGATACATTAATGCATAACACTGCCCATATAATTTTATTTAAATCTAAATATAGGTAGGTATTCCCAAGTTATAGGATGGATTAAAGATTCGAGCCACCAGAAAGAAGCTCGATAGATTAGAACTTGAAAGTAGTACAGGCCTTCTTTTATCAACGAGTAAATAATTATTCTTATTACTACACCTATTTATTTTTAATTTTCTCTAAAAATACCTTAATTTCATATTACAATATACCTTATGATTCATTCGTTTCGTCACTTCATTTCGTTCAATAAATATTAGTTAATTCTGTTAAAAAATTACATCTGATTTTGTCAAGTGACATTTTAATTTATAAATCTACTTGTATTGTAAATATTTATTTATTTGCGAGAAGTTCTATGACACACAATAACGTGTCGTTCTTTACTTAACGCACACCATTATTACATTATAGCGTTATTATAGTTCATTTTGTTATTTGTAAGTAGTAGGTACTTATATAATTCATATTATCCAAATCTTTAAAAGCTCCCCAACCTTTCCCTTGGTAACTGTAAGTCGTTATTCACTAAAAGTGGAAATTGTCTAATTAATATAAGTCGTCTTTTAATTTTTCTGCTTAAATATTATTTTTACCTGAATTTTGGTATAAGGTTCACGAATTTTATACGAAAAAACAAAGGTATCTTCTGAATATTCAAAAGAAAGTTGAAATTTGGGTCACACGTATGTTTTGGTGCTGTAAATAATTGCTCATAAGGCCCCGTATTCAATTACCTGTTTTCCTTTGAGAGCCCTCCGCAGGTACCTAACGGGTTTTATCACGATCGGTGCACCCGAATTGCACCACGAAAAGATTAGTTCACAAATCTCCTACCCGAATTGCACCACCGTAATTTCAGGTAAACACCTCACCAAGGGTCGGTCGTCCGAATTGCACCACCTCTATTGTAATATTTTAGGTAAGGTGGTTTTATTGTTAAAAGTTAAAGCACAATGCTGGAGTTTAACCTGATGCCTCCTACATGTAACATCGATTATTTTTACGCGATTTTTTGGGGGTTAAACGTAATAGATAACTGCCGCATACCGCGACTATACTTTTTAATGCTATTTCGAGGGTCTCTCACATCCCGGTTGCATTTATCCCGGTTTTCTTGATCGGTGGCGCTTCTCGTATGTTTAGCCTAGTAACCAGAGTCAAAACCGCTCTGGAGGGGTGCAACCCGGAGCGGAGCGGAGGGGCGCCCCGGAAGAGTAGGTTTTGACGATGGATTACCCTCCTTATCGAATGCACACCCCAAAATTCAAAGGCAAAAAAAATTTAATTTTTTCACTGTTTGGGTTATTATTTTATTAATACCTGCTCCGACCCTGTATAATATAATATGAATTAATATATTAAACTCGAAATTTAAATTGCAAAGAATTTAGATATTTGTGTATTTATTTCTTTATATTATCTGTTTGCTTGTGATACCTGCTCGGTTTGCTCGTGGTGCAATTCGGTAAAGCGATTACGGAACGACATTTGACCGTGGTGCAGTTCGGTCAAGGGATTACATTTACCTGGGTACAAGAAATGACCCCTGATAAGCCGTGGTGCAGTTCGGGTAGCACCATCACGATTATCTCGCTTACTATTGACTTTTCGACAACTAAAGTTATACATACAACGAAATATAATAAAATTTTCCATGAAAAAGCTACAGTATATTTTTTTCGTAGAAGCAATACTTTTTATAGAAACTCGCTGTAAAAACTTATGATTTGCTAACTGGCGGGCGCCGGTGCTGATGTTTAGCCAATTAGAAACGTCGATAGTGGCGTTACATCTCGTTACTAACAAGGGAAAGTTTATCATGCGGCATAGCCCATTTTGATAAATTTGAAATTGGTAAAACTAGATCGAATTTCATTAGGTCTATAATTTTTTTTTGAGTGAATGAGGTGTCCTTTCGACGTAATTGACACTTGAAATTTCGCCGCGCCACGCCTCCCCAGTGCAGCGGTTGGTAAATCAACATTACCTTTAGAATACAATTTTTTTTTTTTTCGAAAATTTGTTTAAATATTTGATATTGTGATCGTTTTCGTTAAAAATTGCAGGTAATTAACTTATTTTTATAAATAGTTTATGTAACTTTTAATTTAAAAATAAAAACAAAAGATGAGTTTAACAGCTTTACACAACTCAATGATAACAAGAGAAGCAGGTGGTCGAACGGTTTAGGTGATCTGCTTGCAGAACGAATCGCCCAGGTTCCATTCTTGCTTTGGCGGATTTTCTTTTCATACATTCGTTATGAAATTATTAATAAAATATCACGATTGAAAATTAAATTCTGTCCTTTTCTTAAATTAAATTGAATAAAAGGAGAATCATAAAAAAAAACTTTTTCTACCATCACATAAATTATGTTTTTTTTTGTTTTGTTGAAAACGATTTCAACAGCTGTGAGGCGAGGATTTTTGTTTGCTTCACGGACAATCATTTTATCGTCCCTCTTTGTCGTTTTTCTTGGTCGTCCTGTTTTTCGTCGTGAGTCCGCGGTTCCATATTTTGTTCTTTTCTTATTCCAAAAGCTTATTGTTTGATGTGTTACCCCAAATTGCCTTTTGGCTGATGTCATTGTGTTTCCATCATCCAACCACTTTAAAACTGATTTTTTTAAATCTTCCGAATAATTTTTTTTACTTGACATGATACTGTATGTCTTTCAAACTATTGTAACAAATTAATTATAAAAACTATCTAAATTATATTACTTTAATTTGCAATTAATTATGTTCGAAAGATTTTGCCAATAAATTTTGAACGATGAGTAAAATTAAATTCTCTTTATTTTTCGCGTTTTTTCTCTTTATAATTCGCGTTATTACCAATTTGAAAAATTTTTTCAGATAATCTTTATAAACCTACCTACTTATAGCAAATATAAAATAATTCGCGAAAAAGTTTTTATTTCTATTCATTTTCGACAGAAAACTGTTTTGCCAATATATTATGAACGCTACTGTAGTTGGTAATTTTTAATTGATTCAGTTGGCAAATTGAGGATGCTCCCCCTGAAAAAAGTTGGTTCAGCACGTCCCTGCGCGGATTTCTTCGCTAGATTTCGGCGAGAATATAAATGATTCCAAAAAATTGAACAAAAAACATTTTCTTCCTTTATTTATTCTCTGTGGAAAATCGATATAAAACCAAAATTTCAATTTATATCATAGATAAGAGAGTTTATATAGCAGTTGTAGAGAAAATAAATTGTATTAGTAGCAAAAAAGAAAATTTATTTTAGATGTTTTTAAATCGCTTAACAAAAGGTATTGCCTACAATACAATGATTATGAAGATACGATAAAAAATATAGTACATACATATTTTTTGTTTCGTATTATTTTGATACCTAAATTTTGACGTCAACTACAGAGGAAATAATAGGAAATTTTACACGTTTGTTTCACTTTTAGCCTAACAAATTTTCACATTTTTGTGTATTTAAATTTCACCCCATTTAACCCTATCAATGATCAGAACAATTTAAGTGTGCACTTCTAAGAAAGATAATAAAATTGTCTACAAAATGATTTTTAATTTTTTTAATCAGCGCATATTGTTCCACCTTTGGACATACTCCTACTTTTCTGTCGAATACTTAAAATTTCAAAGTGGTGTTAACTGGTTATTATGAGGGGGGTTAAACCTATAATTCAAATAGTAGGTATTGGTTTTAAACGTTCCCCGTACTTATCTGAATCAATGTGATTTTTGCTAATCAAATTTACTTAAAAACAAAAGTTATTGAGAGACTGGCTATTTTTGAAATGAAAATGATATCAAAAAATCCAGCATAAACATTTATATCAAAATAAAATATAAACATAATTACCAGTACATTACATATTTCTAATGACTAAATATCTATATATGCCAAAATTCGCATAGAAACTAATTTTTGTTTTTACTTTTTACTTTTGTTTTTTAGTTTTAACTATAATTTATTAAGTAAATTATTATTTTTTATTGTTTACTCGCGCAATCATGACAAATACTTTCTAGTTGCTTATTTATCCGAGGTAAAATACATATTATGAGATTGACTATTTATAGGATAAGCTTGTTTTCACACAAATATATTTATTGTTTTCGCAATAACAATTCAAGAAACAATGGCGGGAAAAATCGCTATCGATTTTTTTCTGGTTATCATTACTATCTACATTCTTCCCAACTTAGAATATAAAAAAATAATGGCTTATTTTTTCGGTCACAACTAAAACAGGTAAAAATATGTTTTCTTCTAACTTCTAATTGAACAATGAATTTTTAAATTATTTACAAATATTTATTTTGATTGTTTTTTTTTTGATCATAGTCATTTACCTAGTAAATCGATTGAAAAATGCATCTTAAAAAGTGTATAATCAGGTACAAATACTATCTTATTATGTATGTATTTATGTAAAAATATAGCACAAAATTATATTATTATACAATTTATTCAGTTTTGTTATTTTTCTATGCCAGGCTGAGAGTTTTTTTAATCGACCTTCGCATCAATTTAAATTTAGTAGTATTATAAGACATTTTGATGAAATTCTATTAAAATATAATTCTTACCAAAATGAAAAAAAATAGCACTTGGTAGTCCTTTTTGGCATATTGAACACAATAACGTTTTTTAAATTAGCAATAATAATAATAATAATATTTTATTAAAAACATCTGTTGAAGGAAGAAAATGGATTTATACTCTCTCACCTCATTATTGAAACGTAATTAAATGAAATGTAAAATAATATTAATATCTAAAAAAATCAAAACTAAAGTACGTTCATTAACAAACTATCTATAAAAAGAGTTTAAATATCAAGTACTAATTGTTACGGGTAATAATAGATAACAATCTAATTACAGATAAAACCATTAAAATCTATTTTAGAATAGCACATACTTATAACAATTGATAAAAGCGCTATATACAGGGTGTCCCCGTGACCGTGGAGAACCTTTGAGGTGGTGATAAAGGACACTTTTCTAAGACAAATTTTCAAATAAAATTTTTGCCCAAGTCCAAACCCTTGGGGGGTACCTCCCTTTAAAGCAATTTTTTGAATTTATGATTTCAAACGGCCATAGCTCCGATATTATTGATTTTTTAAGGTTAATGGATTAGAACTTTTTTAAAGATCATTCGCTTGTCTACAAATTATGTTATAACCCCTTATCGTCTAGAATCAACGGATTTCGAGTTATAAATTAAATTAAGGGAAAAAATGTTTGAAAAATTCAGGTTTGTTTTTTTTTAATTTTCTTGCGAACCCCGTATCTCTTAAACGAAACGTCTAAGAGAAAAACTAATTTTTTTTGTAAAAATGTTTTAGAAAACATCTGAAGATAGCAGTATACGCTACTGAAAGCTTAATAAAAAGTAATTTCCATCTTTAATTAACTGTTTATTTTTAAAGTTTAATTTATGTAGCATTTTGATTCACTCAATATTTAGGGTGGATGGTTTTGAAATAAACAGACATTAATTTATATTTGCAATCTATTTGCTTCTATAAATTCAATGTTGAACAAATTTATTTTGATAAAAATAAACCATGTTTGACGTGATTTTATTATGATTTCCAAGTTATTCACGTTAGAAAATTTAACAATAATAATCGCATTACATTTTATCATTAAGTTGAAGGACTCGTATAAAATAATTTAAAAAAATGAACGATAAACAAGCAAGAGCAAAATAGTAACAATAATTATAAATATTACTTATGTGATAACCAGTAGAAACTTTTTATTAGATTGTTATTAATTTGTCGTCAAGTAATTCTTATGAAATATTAAAATAAAAACATTTCTGGTGAAACATTTATGTGCAAATGCGTAATTATGTACATTTAAAATATTTGTTATTCAGGAAAAAAGAATTTTTATTTTACCAGATATTAATTATTATTATGCCTCGATTACACAGAGCGACTTTAGACGCTAGACGCTGGCGTCTAAAGTCGCCAGCGACTAAATTCTCTTTGTTCAACACGCGGCGTGTAAGCGTCTAGGTCTATTACACAGAGCGAATTTAGACGCTGCGTCTAAATTCGCCAGCGTCTAGCGTCTAAAGTCGCTCTGTGTAATCGAGGCATTAATAAACAAGTCAGGTTTATTGGAATGTAATCTTATTTTGATTGCTAGTATCTTATTTAGATCGATTAGTTTTGAAGGTAGATACAATTCAATTCAAATGTGATGGAACTTCTTGCACCTTATTATTTTTACTTTTAAAGAACCTTTATGATAAAATTTAAAAACAACTTGAAAAATTTTTTTATCACAAATGTTAAAAGTTTGAAATAATTTTCATTTTCTCAAGTATATTATAGTAATGAATTACTTTCCGTTGGAAAACAAGCGTAATTCAAGTTGCAGTTCACAATTCATAAAAGAAATACACTTGGGAAGGTAGTTAACCACTTCAATACATTTTTTGAACTGTAGACCAGGGGTTTACCCAAAAGGGTGAAAAAATATAAACAAACTTTCCAGCCATAAATTCAATCAAAATGAGACTTTTGAATTGGTAGGGCGAGAATAATGCGTGCCTGATGACAATACCCAAAAGTAAAATTAAAACTTTTTCTCTTAATTCAGTTTAATTTTGGCGTGCAGAAATGGTTTAGTATACCATTACTTTCCATTCTATTGCATAATGTGGTGAACATTTATGAATTTAGTGCTCGTGCTAGAATAAATTTTCCATTTTTATCGCTTGAAATCCGTTTGACTGAAACGTGTATGCAACTAGCCTCAGAAATATTTATGTAATTTGGGTTATTACTCTTGCACATTTTCTTACAATAATTGCATTAACAACGTCAGCACAACGACCGACATGATTTTTTTTATCAACACATTTATTTATGGCCGTAAATTCATAATATATTTTCTCAAATAGCCTTTGATTGGCATATAGACGTAGGTTCAACCTGGCATGGAATTATGTTTTCATTTAAAATATGTACACACAATGAACAACACCAACGGTGTAACATGTGTGCATCTTACGTATAATATAAAAGAAAAATTAGATAAAAATTAGGAGGATATATTAAAAGAGTAAAGGAATATATTAATAGTATGTATACTACTATTTTATTCACAATCAATTGATAATTGCCTGCAATGTGATTGCAATGTCATTACTTACTGCTCAAAAGTTCAAAAGTTGACCACTTCTTGTATTAACCGGTGGGAAACTAAGGCAGTTAATAATACCTTATTTTAAAACTTTTTAAAAGTTGCTAATCGATCAATTACCAACTAATTGTGAACATATTATGTTTTAAAAGAATGTGTCAATGAATGTGCGTTAACAAAAATTTCAAAATTATTTAAACAAATATCTTGCGATTTTAAAATTAGACTTCAATATAATTATTTAATTACATGGAAATGACTTGCGCTAAAGAAATTTTTATCATATCACATGGCAAAGGACACCATAAGAATCTAATTTTTTCGAATATAAACGCAACCAATTTTTTTGGATTGGTAGCCCATTATTATTGATTATTTATTCTTTAATATTTATTTATTATTTTTCCTCTTAGATTAATTCTGGTATCGGGGTTTTATTAATTTTTTTGACAAATTAATTCTACGAGTATTATTGTTTTTATATATTAGGTAGCTTGCTAAGCTGGCCCTGGATGTGTCTGTAACCCTATTTTTCTGTTATGATGGCAAATCATTAACACATTAGTACATTAATGGTTATATTACCGATTATTAAATACATGAGTAATAAACCAATTATTACACTGCAATATAATTATCTACGTCGATATACAAACTCATTCAAATTAAGTTTACAGCATTGCTTACTTCGTAATTATTTAATCTACAAAAACTGTCATGGTGGTTTTATATTAAGCGAACGAACGCTGGAATATCAAACACAAATTGGAAAAATTGAATTCAGTTCGCAAATGAATAAACTTTTGTCATAGAGATTATTTTCTAAGTTGCACCCAATAACCCAACCTTAAATTAGCAAGCTAGTAATATTTTTTACCTTTATGATGAAACTGACATTAAGACATTATTATCATTATCATCATAAAATTCTTCGTTATTGAACAGCGTTACTATTTTTAAATAATCGCCAAAGTAAGTAATCTTGCAATATTCGTAACTGTCATGGATTAGTTAGTCCATCTACGCTAGTGGAGACATAAAAGTTTGCTTTGCCGTGTGGTTTTGTTGTGGATTTAAAACTTACACTTGAGTTGGTGGCAGTCATTTTAAAGCAGAGATCTTTAAAAATTTGAATCTAGTTAAACAATAATGTTTATAATATTTAGGGGTCATTTATAAATTACGTCAGGCAAGTTAAAAAGTATTTCCCCCCATCATATTTCGTCTCAAAAAAGTAGACGCCCTTCAAATGTTACTTCACGAATATTTGTGACCCATCCCTTAATTCTATATTTCACAAGTTTAAAATAAATTAACAAAATTATAAAATATTTATAAGTTATAAGTAACGCTGTGACGACACAATTTTGGAAGCTCCCCCCCCCCATAGTCACTACCCCCCTTTCTTCTGGCGTGTGGTATAATTTATGAACAACTTCTTAGACCAAATCTTAAAAAGTAATATTTCTAATTTAATTTAATATAACCTTATGAACTTTGTATTACTGGTAGTGCAAATATTTACCAGTAGGTAAATATTTGGTGAGTGAAAAATCGTACTATTATAAATGATACTCCACGAAATTTGAACCCTAGAATCGTGCCACGAGAAGCTAACATGCTAACCGCTAGACCATTCACTCACCTTGAATAAATAATTTAGTGCTAATTGATATACCATTATTTTTCTATAAAAAATATTGCGATCACTCTTACGGTTGATTATCTTTTTGCACAACCTGGCGTAATTGTTTCCTTTTGCTTATCTCCGGTTGAATAACATGTTATCAATGCTATAATTATAAATATAGAGTAGATCATATAACGCTCGAATAGTTAATCAATTTTGACTCCATTCGATAATTTTTAAATGCATTATACAATAGGCACCACTTAATCTGATCACATCGGGACTCGGGGTTTTTGATCACAATAACCGATGATCTTAATAAACGTAACTGATCAAAAATCAAAAAACACAAATTTTTATTTATGATAGAACCATTATTTAAAATAAAAATTAAAAAAATTGAAAAATAAAAGCAATATCCTTTAATGGTAATTGTAAAACATTCGAATATAACTGAAGTGTTATGATAAAATTACATTAAACAAAGCATAAACGCTTAGCTGACAATAATTACGTCTCAAAAGATCTTAGAGGTGCAATTGCAACATGCTTGAAAAGAAATTTTTTCTAATCCTAGAAGAAATACACATTAAGCAATTTGTTTGCTAATACAATAACGCGTAATAATTTTACATAATATTATTTATAGACACGTGTTTATTTAGCGCCAGGTAAATTTTATTCCTACCATTAATAAAATGCTGGTAAATAATTTTTTATTGAATGTAACCCGATTGATATTATTATCCGTGATTATAATAAGCGGCGTCTACTGTACTTAAAAACGATCCCGATGTGTTTCTTGTAAAGATTTACAATTTTATGTGATGAATTTACGTGAATGTCATGACAGGATGCCACCTGGAGACTGAATATTAGCTTCCTTCTCTGCCACATACTTTTGCTTAGTGGTAAGTTTGGAGAACCTGCACTTTAACGTTGACTTTGAACGGCATTAAGAAGTCAGTTTGTTAAGCATATTCACTTGAATGCAACCATTGAGCATGGCGTCGCGTTAATGTCGCTTTGTGTAGGAGCAAACCCAATATAATACAAACCGATACAAACATTCAGAGTTCGTGTTGAAATAGCGTTGCGTTAGATGAATTATTTATGAGAACACTCCCGCACGACGCAACCCTCGCACTCTAAATACAGTTTTAGAGAATGCAAGGATTTTAGGCATTTAGACCCCACAGTTGGCTACACCAACTTAGGAAATCGTGCAGGGTTGTTAAACTTCAGTTTTTAATTTTTAGTACCTACATCTTATTTTTACCAGGAGGCAAACCTGGTACTTTGGCCTCGATAGTCTAGCGCTCTACCACTGGGCTAACCGCAAAATTATAATTATAATTCTATTAAAATTTGTAGGCGAAAACTTTGTATTTTATTTTAGATTATTTTAATGTGAAATTTTTAACTAAAATTTCCATGTTTGAATTAATTTAATTGTTATATTGTATTTGTTACCGAAAAAAGATACTAAATAAGTTTACAATAATTTATTTTTAGTTTATTCCCAATTACGTAATAACGTTTTTACCAACTTCATTTTGTTATTAAAGTTTTGATCTAATGAATATTAAAAGTGTTTTCCAAAAAAATGTAATTATAATAATTATATTTAATTACGCCTCGTGAGAAAATTTTTTAATTGTGTTAAATTTTCTCATTTTCCCGCAGAGACAATAAATGTTGTACTTTTTATACTGTATAATTTCAAGTTTATTTTAGTTTAAATCCATTTATTGATTATTTTGGGTACAATTGAATATTTTATGTAAAACACCAAGTTCAAGTTTATGGTCCGTATTTATGCATTATTTATTGTTCCACTTTAATATTATCTCTAGAAATTTATATTTATTAGAACTTTGACTATTACGTCGACGAAGAAAATTAATAACTGATTTTAATACCTATTAATTTATTAAAAAATAATAATATTATTACTATTAATAAATTTGATGGCTTTGAAAGGCACGTACGTAATAGACAATTACTAAGTAATTGTAAACAATATTGAGGATTATTCCGCACTCAACTTGAATATCATCTATTTATCTATCTATTGAAGTAATTTATAAATCAGTGTCCCTTTTTTAGGTACCAATTTTTAAAAATTGAATCAAAAATTTATTTTTCGGATTAGGTAAGAAAATATCGTATGTATTTGATCATTATATAAATGGATTGTGTACATTAAATTCATTAAGTATATAATATGTATGTAAATGACTCATTTTAATATAATAATTGCATTCAATAGTCTGGCGCTTTTTTCGCTTTGAAGTTCCGTCGAATATACGTATTCTGATAATTTGATTTGAAGCTGTTCCGCGCTTGTAAACGCTAGTTCCGTCCATTTCGCAAGCTTAAAACAAGGGAAGTTCTGAAATGAGATCAGATAAAGCATGAAAAAACCACAAATCGAACTATTAGAATGCGTTGGCGGAGCTTCAAAGCGAAATAAGTGCCACACCGAACACGGCCTTAGCAATTTAAATTTAAATAATCGCTAGTTTTATACGATACTGAAACATCTTTTTATCCAAATACCAAAAAGAAATGAATTTAGTGATTTGAATATTGCGTAATTACAAAATTTTAATTTGGGAATCCCCGAATCTTAGTTTTTAATTAATCCGTGTATATTCAAATGAGTGAATCAGTTTATTTTTGCTATATGGGTTATAATCATATAATTAAATTAATGAACTTAGCGCAATCAACGATGAAAGGGAGACAGGAATTTCATACTCCTTGGTCATCATCAGTACCGTATACCTATTATATACTACATATTTATAGTACATGAGGATACACTTGAGTTAATACCATTAAATTAATTTACCTTCAGCATTTCAGCAACATTTAAACAATACCTTATTGCGTGTTTTTGTGTTCTATCTAAGTTCAAAATAAGCCAAAAATATGTTTTCAGTCCGGTTTTAAATATGATTCTAACAAACCTTCAAGTTTCTTTTCAATTTAATTTAGAGTAGATTTTCTTCTGTAATTCTTCAAACACCGAATTAGTGGTCTAATTAATATTAGCTATAATATAATATAATCAATTGAAACTCGCGAATTTGTAAGTATTTTTAATATATTATGTTACCACAACAATAATTATTGTTTTCAAACAAGTTGCCAAAAATGTGTTTTGTTAGTATCTACATGAGAAGGTATATAAATAGATATACATAATGTATCTTTATGTACTTCGTAGTTTCCCATGCAAGCTATATAATAGCTAAATTGAGCTTATATAATATACTAAATCAGCTATTTTACATCCATATTATATAATACGAGTATTCGTATTAGAAACAACTATACTTTAGTATTTCTTTGTTAAGAAAACGTAAATTGAATGTATGTAGGTAGAATTAGGTTTGGTGCGAAGCCTTTTGGTGTGAAATTCATTATTAAGTTTAAATTTTTATTATGTTAATAATTTTGAAAGAGTCCAACGTTTCAAATATCTAGGATCTATAATCACCCAAGATAACGACCTGACAGAGGAAATAAAACACCGCATACAAAGTGGAAACATATGCATATACGGGCTAGCAAAAATTTTCCAATCAAAAAACATCTCGAAAATTTCAAAACTCAAGATCTACAAGACGATCATAAGACCAACAGTAATATACGGCTCCGATACATGGACTATCACCAAGTTAAACGAGCAGCGACTTCGAATCTTTGAAAGAGAAGTGCTGAGAAAGATCTTTGGACCGTCCCACGACCCTGCTACGGATTCCTATCAGATAAAAACTAACGCCGAACTTAAAGAACTATACAAAGACTCGGACATAATACAAGAAATAAAATCACAACGACATCGGAGCAGGTTATTTTCGGAGCTATACGACTTCCGGCGCGAAACTTATTGGATTAAAATGTATTTTTTACGGCACTTATACAAATCAATATTATAATAATTGATTTCCTAATGCGCTAAAATTTATTCGAAATATTTTGTCTTCACTGACGTCCAATGATTATTATGTTAAAAGAGCATTGCCAAGAATAAATCTAGGACCAAATCTGCTCCGCACCGAATAAGTTTTGCGCCGAAAAGGCCTCACGCCGAAAAGGCCTCACGCCGAATGAGTACCACTCCGAATAAAGCGGTACCGAAACAGATGTTGCCAAAGAGACCTCGCACCGAATATGCTTTGCACCGAAAGGGATTGTACCAAACAGGGTTGGCGCCAAAACACCTACACCGAAAATGTTGTATCGAATCGGTTGCGCTGAAGTCTCATTCCGTGCAGGTATGTACTAGATAGGTACGTACATTATATAAAATAATTGTGTATGGTTAATATACCACGTAATGTAATATTGGTAATGTATGGTAATATATTGTATAAAATAGTATGTTCATACAAGCCTGCAAACACACTCGTATGTACATAAACAATGATTAGTATTTTAATTCTCTTATATGAATAATAATATTATAATTGAATTTTAAAACTTTAATGAGAATTGTAAACTTTCTATGAATCATTAAAAAAAGTTTGCCACCATTTCGTAACATATTTTACAATGCTAACAACACTTTTTTAATAGTTTGCTTTATTGTCGTATAAAATGAAATTAATTTAAACTTGTATTGTGTATTATACGTTAGATTTACTGCCTATACATTCAAAAACCTTAACTTCCTCAATTCAAATATATTTATATTTATGTTAAAATTTTTCCATATTTTGTATAATAGGTATAAATTTTAATTTTATAAAATCGAAAGGTTCCTTAAAGGCAACTATAACTCTTGAGTCCCATTTTCCCGCTGCAGCACATGTTATTCAAAATAACTTAACTTAAAAAAATATCAAAATCATAATGTCCATATCAGCGGCTTATGCGAAAACTAGTTGAGTTACAGAGAGGCGATTTCAAGTTGAAATAACGAACCTCAAGAATTTCTTAGCTCGGCTCTTCAGTGGGCATCAAGACGCTGTGGATAAAACAGTACAAAACACCCCTACCAAAAAGCTAGGAGAAAACCTATATAGATGTTAATATACCTTAAAAAAATATATAACCAAACCATGCTAATAGTTTGCGTGCCATTTCACTAGCTATGACATGAAACTTTTTCATATATTTTTAAACTAAATTTTCAAATTAGAAAGCATACTACATAAATATGTCGTAGTATAGATTCTAGTTTAACTTATGGGTTCTATTATGTAAAATGTATAGTGTACGTCAGTGTGGGTTTATCCCTAAATAAAATTGTTTATCTGTAAGTACCGTACTACAACAACAATAACATTGTTAAATTTATCTTGTTTCATTAAAAACATGTTTATTACAAATAGTATTTTTGGAATTGCGGATCAATTTGTTACAAGAGTGATAAAATTTTATTGCATTATTCAATATTACGTACATCATGTGGGTTAAGGCATACTACGTCGGCAGACCATTAGGAAGCGAGAAACTGCGATTTTAATATTTGGATCGTGGCGGACACACTGAGGAGAGCCGAAGTCCAAGATCGATCTATGGGCTACGGGGAAAGCTAGGCGAAATCACCCCTATTAATTAATTAGTAAGTACCCTTGGCTTCAGCTGACCACCTACGAATTATACAGAGTCATTCCATATCAAATGGTCCAAGAAATGAATTGGTTATTCGGCCATCTTTAAAATTTTTATTTCTTGTATGGTATTACCCTAGCATGACCGTTATTTTAGTTTTATTGATTTTTGTTTTCGTATGGCGGCCAAATTTGCTTAACGGGCTGCAGAATTTCCAATGTCCAATGAATCTAATAATCATTATTTTTTAAGAATATTATTATTTATCAGCCAAGTGTTATCATTACCAACTTTTATCATTTTGGGTGCAACTCGGGAGAGTTGGGGAGACTTAGCCCCAAGATTAACTAATCTTGCCTGGAGTAAAAATTTAAACGATTACATTATGAATCAGAAAAAATGCTTGCAATTTACAAAAGCAAATATTCTTGCAATTTCCTGATTAGCTTAAACTTGCTTAAATCCTTTAGTTTGACATCACAAATTAGGCTCTAAAACCATAAGGACCAATTTATCGTTTTTGTTCTCTCTATCTGACCCAAAAGTCCGCAGATGAGTGCAACTAACATAAACTTTTTATAAAACCACATAATGAACAATTTTTTAGTGCTAATATAGAGACCTGGCGGTGAACTTACAAAACCAACAGAATTTGGTTCTACAATACACCGCCAACAACCAATAAATTTCAAAAAACTTCTAATGAAACGCTAATTTTTGAAAAATTATCATAATTGTTTTAATTTAGATAAAATGTTAAATAATTTTAAATGAGTAAATTTTACCGCTAATACAATTTAATTTATTTAACTTTTTTTTTAAATTCAATAAATTTGCAGATATAGAGAATAAAATATATCTAATCACCGTAAGACACATTAAATAAAATATTTTAATTTAAAACTAAATAGATGTCATGTTTAAAAATCACAGTTTTGAATGTTCTACCCATAATTTAAAGTAAAAGAGAAATTTTACTGTGCGAGGAAGCTGAGTTGAGCTTCCTATCTGGGAACGTATGTCTTTGGTTCGCAAGGCACTCTCACCCCATCTAACCACCCCGAGATGTTGTCGGTTTAGCAAGGCATTTAGACTTCCTATATGTCTTTGGTTCGCAAGGTGTATATCCTTCTGAGAGTGTTTTCGGATTGTCCAGGCACTCTCAAAATTTCCGACATCTAAATGTCTTTTGTTTGGCAAAGCATTTAGTCATTTTGCTGTTATGGACACAGAGTCCCACTTATGAGCACTGGCTACTTGAAAGTTATGTTTCCGGTTTGACAACGCACCCTCTCAAAGCTACCGAGCACATTCCAACGACTTCCGATGACAGGATAAACTCTGCTCTTGTTTAATTAGCCTCCGTTTTCCCCCGTTCACGATTCATTCTTCTATATATTATGTTAGATTGAGATCGCCGCCCCCAGTCATTTTAAGTTAGAACTCAGGTAGCTGGTTTATCATTAGTTTGGGGGTAGATATCTAAGTTCAGAAACAGATAACTTGTTTAGAAAAATCAAAGTAAATTTGCGAATCTTAGGGTCATTAACTGTGTATATTACTTTGGGTGGTGCTCACGTATTTAAGCAGCTCCGCCGCCAGGAGTGAGAAGAACAGTTTTGTTGGACTAATAGGTCTCACTTGGATCTAACTTTCGTAGCTACCCGTAATAGTATTCAAACGACCAAAATGTTGATACAAACATAAATCATAAAAGAGGTCCTTCAAAAATGGTAAAAAATTATAAACTTGCGAGTGCTATAGAAAATTGTTCTGTACAGATATTTACAGATAATTTAATCTAATTTCACTCATTTATAACCACTTACATATTATATAGGGAATAGGGAAAAAGTTTCACATAAAAAACAAAACACTTCGTTTTTTATGAGCAAAAATTGAAAAAGAAGGTTTAGCCTTCGCAAAATATTCGGTCTAGTTGCGCCCATGTTTATGATATTTAATTGAATCGTTTATTGCTTTAACAACCGAAGTCATTTTTGGACATTTTGAGTTATCCAGGTCAACAGTATATTTTAAATATTCTATGTCGTTTGGTGCTGAAAATACTTAAATATTGGCAATGGTTAACAAATTATAGTCATGTATCTTTCATTTATTGCTTAAAACATCGTAAAATGTTTGAAATGTACTATATTTACATGTATAAATTAAAATATCCAAAAAATGACTTAGGTTGTTTCAGAATTAAGCGATTTAATAATATTATATTCTTCAGTACAAATTTATCTTCTATCCATAGTCTGTATACATATAAAGCTGAAATTATATAAAGTATGTAGTTCCGGAAAAGAATATCAACTTTCAGATGTGGTACCAAGTTGAAATTTGGTATACATCAATATGACAGAAAACATCTCACCACCTAAATTTCCTAAGAAATAAACCCCTTTACGAAGAACGGGTACATCAGTTACCAACTGATTGTTGGTTATGCAAGATTTTTGCATAATCTTTCAGCAATAAATATTGATTGATTAGCAATAACATCATCAGATGATTAATTTTTTTTATTAATTTTTCAAATTTAATGTAATATATTATTATAATCTATTTTACAGCATTTTATGTGTTCACTCGGATCGGCATATTTTCCTCAACTGGCCATTCAAACCAGTGACCATAAAGAAAAATTCGCGGCTACACAAAAATTTCCACAAATTTAAATGTCGCTTAATACTATTAATATCATCTTTATATTCGAATTAATTAATTTGAGAGTATGGAAAAAAATAATATAAATAATTATATGTATTTTAAAATTACAATATAATTTCTGTTCGTTTTTCGAGCATGTGTCACGCTTCTATACCTAATTTTGAAATATTAAGATTTAAACTTTTAATTGTTATTTACTTCAACCTCAACATAATAACCTGAAAAAAACAAGATTAAATTAAGGTAATAGTTACGTATGTAGTTGTACTTTTCATTTAGATCAATACTATGTCATACATAAACAGTAACATTAAGATACGCTATTGTGAACAATAAATTACTATTAGAGCATTGATAAACAAAGTAATTACAATAAGCAATAAGAAACAAAATGTCAATAGGTGTTGTGAATTAGTCAACAATATTGTAAGTATTCCATTGTTTTTGAGTTATAAACAAAAAGACACACGTAAATTATAATTGCAGAATTATTACTACATTTTATTACTACGAACAATAATAATTATTATAGTTAGATACGTATTGGTACTACGTATTCCGAAATACCGAAACGAAGAAAAAAATTATTTGCAAATAATTTAAACGGTATTAATAAAATAAAAACGTCATAATATACTCGTACATACTATTATGAATATTATTAATAGTATTATTAATACTGCGCTAGTTTTAATTATGAGGAAATCTACGATATATTTTAATCACACAAAACTTAATTAAAAAAATTTATCACCATGCAAACTTAATATTTGAAAGATATTATACTACTATAATATATTATGTAAATTTAATTTAAAAGTAAAACGTATAACGTATAATATTATGCATATTCTGCATTTAAGATGACTGTCTAGTCAAGTTTGTGCATTATCTGAATTGTATTAATTGGCAGGGTTATATATTTATAGAATTATTTTTGTCTGGTTTCCTAAAAATTTCACACAGTTACTATACGCAATAGTAAATAGTTGCCAACATGTCTAGTCTAAAAATTGGTTGTTAAATTTTACTTTTGATTTTAATGAACATATCAAAAACACGGCTAATATCGTGAGTTACAATGTTTTTTTTAATGTTGAAAAATATATTGTCTGAGAGAGAATTTATCCCTGACATTAAATTTAACTAATTGTAAAATAGTTACTTGCTATTATACTCGATTAAATATTTGGCACACACACATATTTACTGCAAGTGCAGCCCAAACAAGCAGTTCTAGATAAACCATCAAGATTTAAAATTAGAGTTTGGTTTAAAATTACATAGTAGGTACTACCTAGTAAAATTACCGGTAACCAACCCATGCTCGTTTTAGAATTCATTGCTTAAATATTTAAGTCGCCCAAGTACTTACGTTAGTTTTTACAATTTATAGAATAAATTAATCGATAATGTTTCAAAGGAAATACTCGAACGGTTGGTTGCACAAAAGCGATGTAGGTGGTATAGTGTATTTCAAATTAATTGCATGGAATTAAAAAAAGTCTAGCATCAAATTACGTTGTTATAAAAACATACAAACTTACTGTACACCTGGTACACGCGTCCACGTGGAGTCGCAAAGAGAATTTTCGTAATAGAAATATTATCCAATAATAAGTCCTTATTATAAATATTAACCAATTAGAACTACACTACTCCACGTGGAGTATGAAATGCGGGCTTTCGTTGGCGCGATAATCTTATCTCTTATATTGTTTTTCCTTGCATAGTTTGTATGTTTTTATAACAACGTAATTTGATGCTAAACTTTTTTTAATTCCAATTAATTTGAAATACACTATACATTAAAGGCATAATCCGTGTTTAAATTTTTAATCGCGTTTGTGCAATCGATCATAATTGCGTGCAATAAAAAAATATTAAAATGTCATAGACTGCGTTAGGTACTTCAATCGGTTCCAGTTCAAATTAAACCTACATTTCATTTATGCGGTAAAACATAAAATTGAAAATATCTTTTATTTGAAATGACGACAATTGGATTGCGTGGGATTCCGAAATATTGATAATGTAGGGGACCCCATAGAGGGTGGATTGATATCACATTTAGACGTAATTCGGTCTACCAATTAGCTCCCAAAAGTACACCACCTCAAAGTTCTGGAATATCTAAGATCTCAAAATTATTAAAAAGGGATATTTCACGAGGGCCTCTACAGTAATTAAATTATCATATTATTCTAGTATAGTACTAATTAAAATTATAGTTAGTGAGTTACAAGAAAGAAAGTTACAAGAACCTATCGTGCTGAACAGACCTGGGCAAAACGATTAAATTCGTTTTTTGTTTAAGTTGGCACAAATTGATTGAACGTCTATATATACGCATCTTAAAAGAGTTACAAATTTGATTAAAAAGAACCAGAAGAAAAACATTCAATTAGTTTATTTTTCTGACGTTAGAAATAGGACAAAATGCAATAAAAAATCAAATTTAATCAAACGATATCAAGCGGTTAAACTGATTCTATGTACTAGTCGAATATAAACAAGAAGAAAATATAAACATTTGAAATCTTTTATGTTCTCTATAATTAGATCAATTACTACATTACATTTTTAATTGATAGTAACCATTGAAAAACAAAATTGTGTAAATGTACATTAAGAATAATTTATTATTATCTTATTATTTGTTATAATACATTATGTAGATTGTAGATAGGTACATATAATGAAGACTAAAAATCGGAAAATTCCAACCTCATAAAATCAAATAGTGTATACAAAAAAGTATTAGAATTGAAAAACAAAACCAATTTACAACGCCATTTGTTCCGAAAAAATAAAATAATGAATCTGGGAGTAACCAAAAAATGTATTGCATCCTTCGCATAATAGGAATAGAACATTATTGCTTTAATAATGAACATTAACCAGATATGGCGTACTAAAATTTCCCGTTTCCTCCGCTGGACCGCAATCTGTGTAAATATTATAAAACTTAAAACGCGATAATCTTAACTTTTTAAAACTTCCAGTTACAAATATAATTTTATTATGTTTTAGGTAATAATAATTCACCTATAATTCGAGCAATAATGAATTATTGACTATAAATCGTTACTGACCCTATATATTATTTTGGGAATTTTTAATGTTTTCTAAATAAGTAATAAGGCTACCATTAAATTCTACTAAATTTTTTTACTGGAATTATGTGTCATATTTATGCTAAATGTACATTTCCTGTTAAAAATTTAACCGTTTACATCCTCGATATAATTTTTATAAATTTAATGTTGCTAATTAATTTTTATTTCTAATTTATTACCGTATATGATAGTGATTCGAGCATGATGCTTTTCAAGAGGTCACTTTATCGATAATATGAAGTTTATTTTAATAATAACCGTCATTTAATTTAAAACTAAAACGTTACATACTAAACACATGCATGGAAGAAAATTTGCATGAGCACCGATCGTCCATCACAATGTAATCACGTGATAATGGAAAATTTTATCCGTATCATTATTGTTGATTTAAGATTTAGCTAGTATTGATTAAAATAATAATTAAATAAGTTTTAGTGTATTTTAGCAAAAAATTAGTTACTTCTTCGTAAATGAAGTACCATATCGACACCCCCAAGGAACAAAGCCGTAACTCCAGTTACGACAAATTTGAGTTATGACTACCACTGTAATCCTGACAAAAATATCTTTGTTTTGGTAAAAAAAATTTTAATTTACGACAAATATTTACAGAGATAATCAGTGGAACAAAGTTGTAACTCAGCGTTTTTATCGCTTTTTTTAACTTTTTGAAACTTTCAATTGGCTCTCCTGCAAAATAGGTAAAAATGAGTTACGGCTTTGTTCCTTGGGGGTGTCGATATTATCTTATGAATTTAATTTAAATTACGTAAAGAACCTGCCTTTATCAACATATTGTGTGATTCATCGTGCGACATTTAAAAATATTTGGTAATATCCATCTGTTTTATCGTATACGTCGGAAACCCTTGAACTAACATTTAATTATTCTTAATTAAAATGTCGTTATTAAGAACCGTGATCAGCACACTTGAGCAATATGCAGATACGTGATTTGAACCCACGACCACAAAATTATATTTATATAAACTTTAGTCTATTCACTCTATTCTATAGTATTCGAGATTAGTTATTTTCAACTCATTTTGGTTTTCCGTTATTAATATATTATGGACTTAGATGTTTTCATAATTTTTGATATAATTCATGACGACATCAACTGCTAATGTAAGGCTCCCCGGTTTGACTCCGAGTACAGTCTAAAAATTTCTTGACCGTTTCCCGTGCTTCGGAGGGCACGTAAAGACGGCGGCCCCTTTGTGTTAATGATTTGCCATCATAACAATAAAAATCAGGGTACATGCACATCGAAAGACAAGCCTAGCAAGCTACCTGAGATGTAAAAACAAAAATGCTCATAGAACTAATTAGTATCTATATGAATACATTTTTTTAATTCATTTAGGTAAGTCTTGATTATAATTTTAAAAGAATAATTATACTACTATTCTATAGTAATAATTATTATTAATTACTTTTCGTAGATGAGTTGCAACAACGAACAGAGTCCATAATAAGTTAACTCATGGTAAACTTTTGCCAACCGCCCAAGTAATTCATGCTATTTATGTATATTGTAGGTCATAGAATTAATGATAATTGCCTGCGATAAGACATCTTCTTATTTAAAAAAAATTACATTACATATGAGGAGACTATTTACAAACTCGGACATCTCCATTATTCACAAAAATTGAGTTTGATATGCTAATATCACTAGTTTGACATGTTAGTATCAAAAGTAGACATTAAGCGTATAAAATTAAGTTTAAAAACTACTGTTATTTACAAAAGTGGACGTATCCACCTACGGTTTTCTACATTAACGGGCATCTCCACTTCGACCAATTAGGACCAAGCTTATGCTGATGAGTGTAACTTTTAACAAAGGTGCAACAAAACAAAACATAATCTTAGTTCGTTAGAAGCGTGTTTTATAAGCGCGAATTTATAAATTAAAAAAAAACGGCGACTTTTAGTGCATGATCCAGTCACAGTAAAAAATTGCCTCTACTGAAAATTGACATGATATGGAGACGTCCGTCTTTGTAAATAGTCTCCTCATATATTGTCGTGCTGTAGGAAAACATCCCAACTACAATTTATTCTACAAATGTTGCGTTTAATAAGTTTTCATGTTTTTCTTCTAAAATATTCACTTCTACTTTAAAAAGGTCCCATAAGATATAGCTTTCACAATTTCATAAAATCCTTTAAAATTTCAAACCTCTATCTCTATCCGCTCAAAAGTTATTAGGGTTTATTCAGACTTTTGGCTCACTCTGTATTGTATGTACATACTAGATCTCGCAGTAATAAATTGACGTATGTGTATTTCATACTACAAAAATGCATACATCATTTTTTTTAGAATATAAGAGTAGATACTGGTGTAAAGTGGCCACCAAAAGAAATAAAAAATATCTTTAATTTAAAACATAATTGAAGTGACTTTCAAATCTAATAATATCATCTCTCTGAATATTGCAGCTTAGTATTGAAAACACAATGAAAGTTTAAAAAGGGATAATACGATGTTGTTTAGTATATTCATAGTAGCTACAAGTTTATATTTCTAAATTTGTCATTTAAAGCAATCATTTATCTAACGATATCTCAAATTTCAAAGTAATTCGTCCAATTCACAAACTAATTCGTTCAGCCAAATTCAAACATTTTTAGCATACCACATTATTTGTAGTATAAATATAACAAATTCAAATTATTACATACATACATACATTCAATTAAATAATGGTACAATATTGTAATTATAATTACATATAAACGTAATCATTTATTTCAATTTTGTATGTATTGACCAATCGAACAAATAGCCACGTTAAAGAAATGGTGGACATTTCAACAATTGGATGTAATGAACGAAAAAACATTAATATTGTTCAAGAGTGTGTGTATGTTACTACGTTAGTTTATAAATCTCATCTGTTTCCATGTATCCATATTATTTACAAATTTAAAAACATCTGAAGAAGGCAATAACCTATTAACGATTACTTAGGGGAAAAATTTTGTCGTGACTATCGGATGCCATCCCGGTCGCGTCCGATATACTTATGTAATCTGAAGTTCAAAATCAATGTGTGTATAATACATGGGTAAGGCAACGGGAAACCACCTCGTTAAAAATTTGCCACTAATTTATTGTAAGTCATCTTGACTTTGGCCAAGTTGATCGCCTACGTACTGCATAGTATTTGGCAAGCTAGGAAGAAGAATTTCATAACAATTTATATGCTTTAGAATAATAATTAATAATATGTATTAATTATAATAATATAATCGGAACAGACCAATTGGTTGAAACCTTTGATTTGAATTCTTATTTACACTTTTAGAAAGAAAAATGTAGTAAACTAAATTGAACTTCAATCTTAAATATTTATTCATTCAAAGCTTTTGGCAAGCATTGTTAGGTTTTTTAAAGATTGCTTTTGAAATATCATAAACATTTAACTTTATTATTTATTCAGTCCAATTTAGCGTGCCAATAGTTTATAATGTTCATTATAAAGAATTTAGAAGTGCATTACCAAATCCTAATTTAATTAATATTCTAGTAACCACCTGTGCAACATTAACATTGTTTAACTTAGTTTGTAATGCCGAATATTTTATAATTTCAATTACGGATTAAAAATTAGATTAGTAATTAAAATGCTTTGAATTAAAATTTTATGTAGATAATTTTGGAAATTAATAATTATAATAAATATATAAAAATAGCTAATAATAATTTTACCTGTTTTCAATAATTCGTTATAGTAAATATCGTCCGATTTACAAATACCTATACATAAGGTTTATTATGTGTACATATATTTAAAAATAACGGCTCTCTTTATGAATATAAAAAACTGTGTATATAAACAATACGAATATAATAATGAAGTAATTTACAATCACCTCAATACCTTCATGATGCGCTACTGCACTGAAAATTATAGCCCTGGAGGGGCGGAAACAGTCTGGGACTGAAATTCCCAGGTTGTAAATGTACGTATCAACCCAAGGGAAGCGATGATATTCGAACAAAGGACAATAAGCCAAATATTATCACTTCCTTGTTCTGTTTGGCGAATAACAGCCCCCGGTATCAGTCCCGGGCTGTCACTATCCGAGCTGGGTTGTTATTATATGCAGCAGCCCGAATAGTAATAAATATTTATAAATATTTGGTATGTTGCCCTTGGACATGTTGTGGGGCGAAATTCGAATATCATCACTTCCCTGATGATACGTACAATGACACCCTCTGTCATCGAATATCCGAATTTGTGATAATCTTGTTCAAATATTAACAACAAATGATTATTTGTTACAGTCGATGATCGTACTTTTATATATATTGATGTTAATACGCATTGCATGATTTAACCTCACGGGATAAAAATAGTTCCCGAAACTTTCATTGCATTATTTATTAACGATTCTTAATTCAAAATAACCAAGTGGAAATGTAAAAACTTTCAGTGTAAACCAAAGTGACGTCAAAAGGAAATAATGCTCCTGCGTCGATAATCCCAAACAATGTATTTAGAAAACCTAAGTAAGTTTTCAAAATATACGACTACTTCGATTACATTAATTACTAATAATTACAACTTATAAGAAATGCCTTTGTACCAACCTTAGCCACATTGACCTTTAAAATTATATTATCACAAACAAAAATACAGGGTGCTTATAAATAAACTGGCACGTACAATTTTTTAGTTCTTAGTTTAATTAATTAAAAAAGTATACCCACGTTAAATGTTGTATTACGGCACGTGTGAAAGTAGAAAGGTTCTTTATATTAATTAGCATTGATATAAATTTAATTTATTAATTAATGCCTTCTATGTAGCTGTAGATTTACAATTTTTATAATTCACACATCTATTGTTTGGAATTATGGGCTCTGGGACTTAATTTTGGACGACGTCACTTTGGTTTATTGTAAATTACACGTTACCTGATTTCCAATTGTTTATTTTTAGAATTAAATCGTTTATAAGGAATTTAAGATTTTAGGTAGGTTTAAATTTACAGAGCATTTAAAGATTCGCCACATAAATCATGTAATAACAATAATAATCTATAGAACCACGATTATCGGCTATAACAACAGATTACAACATTGTAATGTTAAAAATCATCATTTGATTGTTTTAGAGTTTCATAGTAATATTGATGGTGCATAGAGCAAAGGTGGCTATGACCTTATTTAAAAGCTTTTTCTAAAGAAGTTCTAAAGAAGTTAAATTATAAATTTACTTTATAGGTATCTGATTGATAAAGAAATATTGAGTGACTTTCAAAATATTTTTAATTTTCTATCCATGAAAAATTGAATCTTTAGAGGTGTAACTTCGAATATTTGCGTAAGGTGTGTTTAATTGTGACATAATAATGCTATATTTGCGTGTTTGCCTTCTCCATGTCCGTTTTTTTTAAATAGCAAATATATTACAAAACAAATTTTCAGAATTAAAATGTAAAAAAATTGACATAATCACTTCTTCATTCTTCTTTTCTTTTTCGACGAAAACCGATGAATAGGTCGCTTGTCAATATTTTAGAGAATATACTGCCTATTGGTAACTCCAAATAAGAAAACGCCACCACGCGACCGTTTATAGAACTGTAATAGAGGTGGTTAAAGTAAAAGCGCTATTTACTTGTGCAAGATAAAAGTGATGTTGAAACTGATTGTATATTATTTGAATTCTTTCACACCAACTTACTTGTTCTTATTGTGACTTATTTTCTTTACATACCCCTCTTTAAAACGGCCATATTTGTTTACATTTGCAACGCCACCAACGTTAATTTCAATCCCCAATAGTGTATTTTATAGTACACTAGCTGGCACGGGCGTCATTCGGCCGCCCTTAGCCATCTAGACCCTGTCGGATGTGGTTGTTCGACCTTCGGCCTCACAGGGGGAGGACCATAATAGCTCCGTGAAGGCCATAGTTGTTGGGCCTTCGGCCTCACAGGGAGGACCATAATAGATTATATTTATATGTCTTTGGCTGCCTTGACTGCTAGTCCGTGATTGCCAGTGGTTGTTCGGCATTCGGCCTCACAGAAGGGAATCGCAACCATACGCGTAGATTCGTATCCGTATATGAAACCGTATCATTTCTCGGAGGCAAGTTTCAGTTCATATAGGGTTATTTGATAGATTAAGAGCACCATCTAGCGAACGCGGAGTGTGCAAGCATTATAATTATAAATATAGCACATATAAATAAATATAAATATAGCGGTCTGCGTCGATGTACGGGCGGGAAATCGGTGGGCACGGTAGTGGCGGCGGGAGGTTGATCTTGCGCGGAATCGGTGGGAACGGTAGTGGAGGCAGGAGTTTCTTCCTGTTTCTTCGTGTTTTCCATATTTTCTTCTTTGATTTTTTGTGATTTAAATTGAAAGAAATTTTGCTTATATGTATATAGTAAAATGAAAGATTATCCGAAAGATTATCCGGCCGCCCTTAGCCATCTAGACCCTCTCGGATGTGGTTGTTCGGCCTTCGGCCTCACAGAAGGGTATCGCAACCATACGTGTAGACCGTGGTTGTTCGGCCTTCAGCCTCCCTCAAGGGTGTCGCAACCATACATGTAGAATTGTAGACCGTGGTTCTTTTATTCTCATATAGTATTTATTTCACTTGATATTATCGAATTACTGTAAAATTTTGTTAGTGTCGTTTATAAAGTCAATCTTATTTTTATTAAACACAACCATTTATATAATAAAATATACATAAGAGATAATCGGATGATCCGTTACGATATATAATTTACTCGACAAATGGCGTTTCTGAGCATGACGTTCATACATCAATTTTTATATATATAGATAAGAGCACCATCTAGCGAAAGCGGAGTGAGCAAGAATGGCCCGGTAAAGTAAGGGTTTGTTACCTGGCAAACGAAGGGTTTTCCAGGTAAAGTAAGGGTATCCGTATAGGGTGTGTCAAAAAAATCGAAAAACGCGAATAACTTTGTTCCCCGCGCGAACTTTTTCTCCATTTATGCACCAATAGTTGCGCCGGGACCTACAGAATAACTGTGCAAAATTTGGTTGAGATCGGTCAAAGGGTCTAGGAACGTATAGCGAACAAACAAACACGCAAACAAACAAACACGCAAGCAGACAAGCTCTTTTATATATATAATTTATATATAGATAATATTGATAATATGAACCTTTATCCATATTAATTCTGAAGAGTGCTTTGTGCAATTTTTACATTATTCAGTTACGGATATTGATTTACAATTTTTTTTATTAATAAATAAACCGTAATAATCATTAAAAAGTATAATATTATGAATAGTAAATAATCAACACTTATACATATTACATATTATGTATAATATAGGTATGTATAATGTATATAGAAATATTTAAATTTCCAATTTAAAAGTGCTTTAATTAAGTATGTCTATGAAATCGATCACATATTTTTATATTAGTTATTGCTTGGATCCTGAAATCTATTTTTAACGGCGTAAATGGATGGATTACTATACAATATGTATTTTGACTTAAAGTAGTATATTATGTGATTTTTTAATTATTTAAATTAATATTGAATTTAACTAGTAGTTAACTAAGCAATAAATTTGAAGATAGCAATAAACATTGCTAGAAACTTATGCAAAATACTTATGACTTATTGTTTGATTAACTAGTTAATTTTAAAAATTTAATGAAAATAACTTTTATTAAAAAAATATCAAATTATAATTGGTCATCTGACGATGGAGAGCATGACGAAAACGTTTACGAATACTCATTCTTTTATCTTGTACTTTTGATATTACATTAGACTTCAACAATTAAATAGTTAATTAAACAAACCAAAATTATTTAATTAACCAGCTTATTTCTAAAGTTTAATTTAATATTAATTCTCAATAGTTAAAAAATCACAGATTTTATATAATTTTGGTACTTGGGTGAAATTTATACAATTTCGTTCTAAAGAATTTGAAAAAGTATTTTGATTATTTGAACATATTTCAAAATATTTGAAAATATTTTAATATTAATATTTGGAATTAATCAACTACTGTGCCACATTTCCGCATCAGCATGCACTTACAAGATAACCTGTAGATGTTACCTTGGTTTTCTCAGTTATTTTATCACAGTTTATTGTATCTTTGTATCGTCGCATTTATAATAATGATGTATTTGCTATCGAACTTTTGAAGTTTTTAGTTAGATACGTTTGGTTACCTGATAGTGACTGCTAATAAGATGATAATAACTCCAACCAAGAACATAGCAATCAGCACTCCACCAATCATGTATAGACTCTCGTTTGGAGCATCTGAAATAACAAAAAAAATTGATATAATTTATAAAATGTATTAAATTGTATTACCTATCCATGATACTATTATTGCTAAATGTTTATTTTTTTAGTTAACATAAGCATAAGCTGACATACACCAACATACACATACATCGATTATGTCACTGAAGCTAAGCAGTGAACTAACATACTAAATTATGTTTAAAAATAATGTGGTATGATTTTAAAATGTAAAAATTGAATACGGTAGACTATCTGGAAAAGGAGCAAAGAAATTTGTAAGTCCCAAATTAACTTGCAGAAAAGTTAGAACCTCACATATTGGATGGCAGGTGCTTGGATGGATGAAGATATTTATTCAGGACTCCTAATGCTAAAAAAGGATATTATATATTATTCTACACTTAAGTATAAAAAAACTGAGGAAGATATTAGAACTTTTAACAGCACGGATTTGCCTTAGAACACATAACGATATAATTATAAAGGTGACATAATATGATCCAGAGGACAAAAATTGATATCTTTTCGTTTATTTCCTTTTGTTAAAGTTTTGTGAATTTTCGTCAACATTGTTTTATTTATAGTGTTGTAATAATTTGTTTCTATTTTAAAAATGGTTTATCCGTAAAAAATAAATTAAAAAAATTCCGTACCGCATTTTATGTGCTATCCCAGTCTTCGTTAGAAGGAAATGGAATTTTAGACTTTCATATCAGACAACAGAAAAAATAGTAAAAACACCCATCTCTTGTGCACTCAAGTTTATCGAGCATACGGGAATGATAATGTGAATTCCGTGCTTGGTGCAGAATAAGGTTTGATGGAGTGGATTCTTTGCTCCACATCCAGTAGCAATAACACTCCGTTTGAAAGCTTAAACTTGATTTAAATTTAACCTATTTCTTTGTTGTTTTTTACAGCTTACAAGGACTGCATTCGAATATGCCATACCAGTAATGTAATTCGTGATCGCATATACAAAGTACGTAGATCTTCAGTACTTCAGGTTCATTTTGCTATAAATATCATTTCGTTAGAATAACCTCTACGAAAATAATCTAATGACGTCAAGATCGGAAACCTTCCTAATTATTTAATAAATCGTATTCAACCAATCTAACGATTGGCAGTAATAAGATTATTTTGATATGAGATATCAAAAAACGTTAATTAGGAAATTGTTTGAATTATATTTGATGATGACAAACTTCAAAATATGCTTAATTGAAAAATAGTTCCTCTAACGCAAGAATTATTATATTAACCTCAAAAAATTGAAACGTCATTCGGCACTTCTCTTTGAGGCATATTTTCGCGAGTATCTCTATAGTTATGTGAATTAATAGTAAATAAGGAGTTACCTAACCAGACAACCCGGTTACTTTTAGTTGTTCGCAAAAATACGCCTTTGAAATAATATGCTACCATATTACTGGATTGTAAAATATTCTCATCCGTACGATAAATATAATCATAGTGCCTATTAGCACCTACTGTTTAAAGAATATTTATTCATTGGAAGATAAAATATTATTGCGAAAATTCATATATATACTATACGTATATTTTTTTCTTCACATAAAATAGTTCATCTGCATCTATCTGGATCCATCTTCAAGTAATACCTAAACGATGTGAACGAAAAGCCACTTTCACTAATACGTTAATTTGGTGTTTTAGCGCCCAGGGGCCGAAGTGAAAATTGCAATTGTTTCATGTTCAGGTATTTATTATTTCTACAATCGTGCAAAAATATGTGAATTTATATTCATTTTGAGGGTAAAATGTCAAAAATACATCTTCATTCAATAGTACGGAATAACCAATTTATTCTACGGATTTGATCACTTGACAATAACATAGGAGTGAAATTCTATATAATTATTATTCAGCAAAAAACACGTCTAACAAATTTTTTCTATCAAATGTCTACATAGTATAAGAAATAAACGAAACGAATTTCAAATGTTAGTTTTTGTACTTAAACCTGTAAATATTTAAAATGTTCGAGAAGTAAATGATGATTGGATAAGTAATAAATTTATTAGTTCTCCCAAAATACCCTCTGCGCAATTTTCGTGTTTAACCTTACAATGCACTATTATTCTTGATGAAATACAAACAAGGAAATTTTTGTTGGTAATAAAGATCATAGTCCAATTATGTGCTCTTCAAATATAGTTGAAGGACTGACAATTGTTTTCCAAATAAGTTCTCTGAATCATAAAAAATTTAAATTTAGTGAAAATTTAATTATATTATGTTTGTGTTAAAAAAGATATTCTTATATCCTAATTTTTGTATGGTTTTATTTATATATAAGTTTTGAACTTGGTATAATCGGGTAATTCCGTGTAGTCACAAATGTAATTCTGATCTATAAAAATCGGTTTCCTTGACTATGTGTATCAACATAAAATAATTACAAATATTATTATAATTTAAAAATGCTATAAAGTTGGAACCAAGTAAATTGGTCCCTGCATCACGAATTTCTGATTAAGAAAAGACATCCTGCATATAATTTACGACATTGTTTAGTTTTATTTAAAAGAGAACAAAAATATTTGCATGTCCATTTGGTAGAGACCAATAAAAGTTGTACGATACCAACATTGTACATTAATAATAGATAACAATGTAAAATTGGTATGTCACAACTTGTACTGCACATTAAAACATAAAATGTAATTGACTCACGTATTGAAATTCAAATCAAAAAGTATAATTTTGAGGTTAACAGTTGAATAAATGATCAATTCGTTTATTTAAAATATTTCTTCATTGTTAACATCTTTCAGTTTTATTTAGTAATCAGTAAATTATAATTTTATAAAAAGGTGTTTATAATAAGGGTCCCCTTACAAACATTTTTATTACATAACCCAATATTATGACATTGACAGATAAATAAAATTGTAGTTTAAGAGTGAAAGTTATATTAAAATGAAAATAAAAGATGCATTTCAAAATGCACTTATTTGATTAGTGATCTTAAACTTAATTCATACTATTTTTACTAATGACGCAAGTGCCAATTTATTTGAGCCCAACTGTATTCACTATATAAATTGATTATTTTACAAGTAGACATTTGAAAAGATGCAATTTGGCGACGTAGGAAGCAGTGGTTGAATCACAATTTCTTCCTTGCGATTCCTTCGGAAACTTAAATACTTTTTTAAGCTTGGCAATTGTGCAATTTCGTGGAAATACGCCATCTATATATTTATTAAATATTGAAAATATACTTTTGAAAGTGAGTAAATTAATGGAAATTATACAATCCCATTGATGTTCGATCCATTGATATTATTTATTATTGAAAAGACAGATACATATTTAAATCTGTGAATGGAGGGTGTAGGATGAGAATTATTTGCCATTTTGTCGCAAATCTACTTTCCACAACAAGATCTTACATCGATCTTACATGTAAGAGGTTTTAGATTCATTTTCAAGTTTAACCATTATGTTCGATCGTATAAAAAATGTAATAAGGAAAAAGGAATAATTTATAAAAGTAACAAGTTCAATGTCAAATTTATCAATCAATACATTGATTTGTCGTTATTGTAAATGTTAATAATTAACGACTTGCTTTACGCACACTGGTTTTACTTAAAATAGAAAATAACAACCCATCATATTAACCTAGCGTACTTTCAAAATTTATAGGTAATACATAATTAAAATAATCGTTTCTTTAATACGACATGAAGTGAAGTTCACGTGATCGTAAAATGTTAAATACCTACAACTACATTTCAAGGTAAAGTAGGTATTACTAAAGTGACATGTTACAATTACAAGTAGGAATAGTTAATATATTTTTATAGATAAATAAATACATAAAATTTTACTCTATTGGTGACGACTTACATTGTTTAGGATTAGTATAGTAGTATATTATTATTATTATTACAATTATAATTTATTATGCGAATTAAATTGGAACAAAACGATTAAAAACTGTTCAGTTGTTTTATATAGGGTGGCTCACTTATGGCAAAATCTTACGTACTTTACAGCATGACATCCGTGGAGAAAGTTGTTTCAGTATTTATTGTATGTACTCGGTTTAAACAAATTGGATTAGTTAAATTTTAGTAGGTGGTTAAAGTTGGCTATAGTGAAACTTCAGCCTTATTGACCCCTTACTCAATTAAAATATAATATAATATATTAATATATTATTTTGGGTATGAAAGACATGAGGGGTTTTTTGAAACTATGTATTTGCATAATTTCTGGGCCACCCTGTAGGAATGGCGTGATTAGGTAGGCCACATTTATATGTGTATTATAAATAGAGTCAGGATTTTTGGTTTTTATTTCATGTACCGTAGAAAGCTGATTGTTAGTATCTATTAGGAAATAAAGCAAAACATGAATTTTAATTGCGCATATAATTTAATCTTTTGGATTTTTATCTGGCATAAAGTTATTATCCATATAATCGCATGTACCCCTATCGTCAATATTTGACATAATTATTGTTAGAATTATTATGTATTAGACGGAAGTTTTTTAAATAAAAGCCCGATGGTAAAAATTATGTACAAATTCCGACCTTGTCAGACATATTTATTTATGGAACCACATTTTCTGAACCCGTTTATTTGTTTACTTTGTTAATAATATATTATTTGTGTTGTGTTAAAAATCTATAAATAACTGTTTATAAGAAATTGAAAAATAATAATAGGTATTTAATTGAAAAATTATACTAGGTAGGTATACTGATCATGTTCCAGGTCCACTATGCAGGAAAACCTTTGAAAATTTCTAATATTACTTCATCTGTATTTTTGAATCACTGAAAGCGTCTCGGTCACATTATGCCATCATCCGGGGTCCGGGGATTAATAAACAGTAGATTATTTAAAATATGTGATATGTTTAATTATTGAGAATTAATATTAAATTAAACTTTATAAATTAACTAGTTAATTAAACAAATGAAAATTATTTTTTAAGATAAACATTCAGCAGTGCTTATTTTTATCTTCAGATCTTTCTTAATAAACATATTAATAAACACAAAAAATGTTTATCAATAAACATCCCAAGATAGCAGTAATATCAGTAAGCACCGCTGAAAGGTTATATAAAAAAATTAGTTTGATTCGTTAATCTACTAGTTAATTTTTAAAGTTTAATTTAATATAAACCGAGATTAATAAATGATTAATGAATAATCAATAAAAAATAAGGATTAATATCCTTTATTAATTGCCTGACCTTAGTACACCTATTCAATAGTATCGACAATTTTTACATTACATATTTATTTTGCACGAGTTTGAGAAATGGTTGGTTTTACAGACTTTTTGGAAAGAGTTGGGGAGGACGATGCTAACTGGACCGTCAGGTTAACTTGTCATATTAGATTAAAAATTAGTGAACTAATAGTAAATATTGATCAAATTTTGGTATTTTAGTATTTGATTTTGGCATTTGAGAATTTACAGTTGTTTTTAATTTTGAGAGCAGGAAAGTTACTTCTATGTTCGTTTATAAAAAAAATATTTTTATAAATTAACATAATATAATGTAGCCATTTCTAAATCTTTTAGATTTTTAAAATATCTACAACAAACTTTTCCGGATGACCGTTAAACAGAAACAGAAAACCGTTAAACAGAAACAGACCGTTAAACATATCGATTTTATCCCGCTGGAAATTTGAAATTAGCAGTCAGGGTCAAGCACTAGAAAATGATATGAAGATGCTTAGTGGTGCGAAGCATTTTGAAATTCTCTGGGCAACATTAATGAGAAATGCTATATTTTAATATAGCTTTAAGTTCTAATAATTTATATTAAGAATTAAGCACATAAACTATAAATTTCTTATTATTACAGTTAAAGCTCCTTATTCACGGTTTCGTTATTCGCGTTTTCAGTATTCGCGGATTTAAAAAATGCAACCTCTTCTTGAATTCGCAGTTAAAAATTTCGTTATTCGCGGGTTATCTACTGCGCAACTGAAAATCCGGAGTTTCATTTTAAGCAGTTTGAACTTAAAAAGCTGGCCTGCGACTTTATTTAGAATTCTAATCCCAAAAATATCATAATTTGGTTTTAAACAAATTTGCACGTGTATCTGGATTCCCACTTGTTGGCTGATCCTGATTATATTATGGTAAATCACTTTTGTAAGATTCACGTTTGTCATTATAACGGATAATAATTAAATAATAATGATAATTATATTTATGTAAATTTAGTTAACATTTTTTTTTGTATATATGTAGCATTTAGAAAAATAAAAGTTTGAGCCGTAGCGGAAAAACAATTAATATTTTTTGAACTCTTTAGGTTATTTATAACCAATTATATGAAAACGTGGATAATTTTAGTTGTGCAGTTAGAAGTTAGATGGTTGACTCATATCTATTCGTCTTTTTTTAGCCGATTCATAGTAATTACAGTTGTAATTATCACTTTTCATAGTTCATAAAATAATATAAAACATGTTTAAAGTTTGCATAAAATAAATAATACAAGGTAAAGTGCACAAATCAATAGCAAAATATGATAACCTAAATTTGTTTATGTAGTATAATCATATTATGTACAAAATTTAGCTCAGGAAATGCTTATTACTTCTTTTCTAAGTTTAATGACCTGCGAATTTTGCCCCCCACATTACAACAATCGATAAACACAATTTTTCAAATGCAAAATTTCGTGTTCAAAATGTACAATTTTTATATTGTTTTTACAATAAGCACACACAATGAGCTACTGAATTTATTGTTTAGTTACTACACCACTAAATTACATGAAATTAAGATGCAATATAATTCTAGATAAATAATTGTAGTGATGGCATGCATGAGCACGTTTTTTACTAATGTTACTCACTCACTATACTCGTATTAGTCATCTTTAATTGAAAGTTCCTCCTATTACTGGTAATAGTCTACCCGTGTCAATCGAATTTTTTATTCTAAGGCACAAAACTAAAATAGAATTTGTAAATCCATGTGCTTAATTAATATAATGTAAAGAAGAATTATATGTGAAGTTTCCATTTTGTCTTTTCAACTCAACTTAACCTCAAAGTCAACTTACGCTGCAAAACATTGAGGTTTTGTGTATACCAATTAATAACATTTCGAAATTTAAGGGTTCTTTTGAATACATAGTACTGAAAGTTTTCAACAAATATGCAAATACAAATTTGACTACTGGATCAAGGTAGATTTTCAGACAAAGGCCGAAAGAGTTGGTGATTGCTACCCCGCATAGAGGTGGTGACCATACCTAATATAATTAAAAAACAACTTTGCTGAATTGAGTCATTCTTCACTCCAAGACTTGGTTGTATAATGAATATTATTAATAATAATAATTCTAAAATTTATACTTAATTTTGTAAGCATTGTCGAAAAATTCAGAAAAATGTGAACACATTTAAGTTAATTCGGGGACAGGAAATGCCTAATGTAAGAGAAAATGTACCAATTTCTAATATATTGTCGTGATCTCGAGCCTCTAAATTTGACTAAGCACTTTTAAAATGCCTCACGTTGGACTAATAATTTTTTTATATATCCCTAGATTGGTTTAGCACATAAATTTATGATACTTATGCTTTAAATTTGAAACAAGAATTACTTTTGTAGAATAATACCAACAATCTATTTGCTCCGGTCCTAGCTCAGCTCCGTAAAACAACATAAGTGCAAAACTCAGAAATGTTCATTCAAATAACTCACCCAATTGCTCAAATGGTTCCTTATCAATAACTGCGGATCTCTGTTAAATTCCTCACTTTTATGTGACAAATAAAATATTGTTGCATTGAAAGATTCTATATTCAATTCAGTAAATTTCAAAAATTACCCTGGTACCAGTCAAAATCACAAAATAAATGTTGTACAAAAATTTCTCCTGGGAAAATTCCCTTACAAAGTAATAAAATTGTTGAATTAGTTGAAGCTTCCTCTTCTTTAATTCTTCTGGCTGTGTTAATGTAATACCAACACAGATATGAAATGTTCTTGCTAAATTCGCGTTAATTTTCTTGATTAAGTGTTCTTTTTTTAAATAAAAAGTAATGAAATTTTGTTTAAATTTTTAATGGTAGTTGCTATCAGTACCCGTAAGTTAGATGCAACGCCGTAAAGTTCAAAAATGGTTTTAAAAAAGTTCAAATAATAATGTTTAAAATACCTTATCGCTTTTAAAAACTCGTTCACCTGATGTTTTACTATGATAACTCATGATCAGCATCTGCGCAAGATCAAGGATTGACAATTCATCCAAAAAATTCCTTCTTCAGTGTCTCGAGTCTTGTACACTTCAATTGCTCACATCGACCAAAATTCTCAACATTCCTCTGGGTTATCACCTCCAATTAAACGAAGTGCTACTATTTAAGATAGCCAACTGATAAATTTACTAGCGACTTGTCTTTAAAGATGCCAATTTCATCTACTTCACCAAAACAATGCATTCAAAAAAAAGGATATCAATTAAAGTAGCAAGGTATCTCAAACGTAAGTGTTGCCTTTGCATTCCATCCACGAAGTCTCATAACAAAATGTGCGGTCAAAAATTTCATAACCTCCAAACATAAGGATCCAAAATCAATATTGGTTAAAATTTAACAGTTACTGAACTTCATCGGTTGAGCGCCCAAGGCAAACTAAATTTCCACGTCGCGCAGGCTACAATGGCGATATTTTGTGTCTAATGTACCACTTCTAAATCTTAATGATATCCAAATTTTCCAAATTTCACGTTATTAAATTTATCAAACGTCCGAAGGTAAGTTTTTATTTAATTTTAGAGTTTTTAAATTACTTTAAAATGTTTTATGTTTCAGAATTCACTGGTTTTGTTGAAATATTCTGTCGAGACTTGAGTCACTTCCATTTAGATAACACAACACACCGAATTATGGTCTTTATCACTAGATTACACAAACCAAGACCCTTAATACATTAAAATGACTCTGTGAAAAATTCCAGAAAGAATACAATATCTCACAACATACAAAATTTGTTATTTTTACAATAATCCACCTTTTTAGAACCCATGCAATTTTAGGTTAAAGATAATAAACCTTCTTACAAAATTTTAATTTTCATTGCAACAACATTGTTTCCTTTGAATCTGATAAAACAGATTCCTTCATGAGATCAAGTAGTGAGCCTAAAATACATTTTTCAGAGTTCCACAGCTTTATCCGGTTTCCTAGCACTAATCGTGGGAAAGTGAAATTTACCATAGTTAAGTTATTTTTACTAAAAACCCCTGCATCCTGCTACCAAATCATGTTAACATGGTGATATCGAATTACTGAGCTAAGCCACCCAAAAACAAAACGCTTGCTTGCATAAAATACAAATTCGAGAAACCTTTTTAGAGACAAAAGAAAGAAAAGTGAAGCTTTTCATTTACATGAAATTTTTAAGAGGCCAGCAAAATACGACAATATATAGTATAATATTTTTAATTGAAATTACCAACGGAAATAAAACTTCGAAAACAACAAAAGATGCTTTGGGTTCGTCTCTGCTCCCATATATAAAGGTGAGCTCATGGTCCACTTTAATTTAATTTAATTTTAATTTAAAAAGTTCAATGCACGTAACCTCATATAGGCGTTCATGCTACATTTACCGTAAATTTAATTTAAGAAATATCGGTCAACTCTTTGTTCTCTCTTCTTTCCATCTGTGATGTTGCTTCATCATTGTTAACACCACTTCTAACGTTAGATTTTTTAAAATACCTTAAGCTAAGGAAAAGAAGCATGAACTCACCTTAAGTGTAAGATGCCAGATTTAAAGAAATTTTAAAGTATGTAGTAACAAATTCCTTAAATAATTCGCTCTTTACCTGTCCCATGTCTTTCTAATTCTATTCTCTTCATACATTTCAATAATTCCATTGCTATTACCATATAATATGAAGGTACAAATTAAAAAATTGCTTTGAAGAGAGCCTCCCCCAAGGGTTTGAATTTAGACAAAAATTTTAGAACTTTTAGAAAGTATCTTTTATCATATCCTACATATTTAATATCGATTGCGAGACAATATAATAGGTAAGTAACACGATTAACACGTTCAAAACCGGAAGAAAAGGAACACCGTTAAAATAAATATATGAGATGCATGTCCCTGTACATGTTGACACCGGAATCGGATGTGTTAATTAGTTCAGAACAAATGACGATATCAATAACAATGGGGCATCTATGCATACCTTTACATTTTGGGACACTATTTTTCGACCTCGGTCGAAACTCAAAAGTTTCTTTTGATCTAAACGATCATAACAATGCGTAACCTCTTTATAGAACTTCATTTTACGTGAATTTTACAAAGAATCTATAATAAGTTAAATTTAACAGGTAAGATGAAGCTTGCGATAAGCATAACCCAATAATTTGTTCACGAGAAATAGTGTTTACATTTATTTAATCACATGCACTGCAATAAACACAGTCATGTAAAATGCGTTTGTCCACTAATACCATAGGTCATAATATCAATGCCTACATCATTAACAGCAACATCTGATTATTTTACTACCACATAGGGGGCATCTCTCCCGATGGGGCGTCTGTCCCTGAATAACCTTAATATAAGTATTGATTTATTATAGTGAGATGATTACTTAGATGAACTAATTCTACTGACGGAATATAATATTAATATAATATTAACAACAATAAATTGTTGCAATATAATTTAAATTAAGATTTAAAAACACTTGCAGAAAATATTAAGTACTTATTACCATAATAAGATAATGCATCTATAAATTTCTAAAATCTTGTCAAAAATATAATACAGTATAAAAATTGGGTATATCAATTGGACATTGTATAATATATTATATTAAATGCTGAGTTATATTTTCTTTAATTTCTGTTTGAGATATCGAACACCACCACCACATCGTCTTCAAAACTTTTAGAAGTAGTAACTTAGTAAGAACGAGAAATCCAATAGGATGCTAGCTAAATCAGGTTAGAGTAAACCATGCAGTTATTGGACATAGGAGAGTTATTGGACACTTCATTATAAATTGAAAAAAAACAGCTTTTTATTTATATTACAAGGCTTTTTGTGCTAAAATTTCTCCATTGGAGGGAAACCGTATTTTAATATTTTTTAGTTATTGGCAATCATGGATAATAACTGATTTGAATGAATTTTTTGTATTTGCACGCTTCTTTGCAGGTTGTATACGACTTCTAACTTTGAAGAATTAATTCATAATATAAGTTTAATTGGGGAGCTCTTCATTGGACACGTGTCCATTAACTAAATGCGAAGGGTCCGATTACCAAAGTTTTCAATATCTTCAATATTATTTTAAATTTATTATAACCCATACTTACTAGACTTTTATTTTCAATTTAGGTACATACCTAATGCCCATTAAGCACCTAGGTACCGCTTGTAAAGATATTTTGAAAGGTAGGTATTTAATTAATTGAAGTATTAATTATGTCCAATAACTGCAAAAATGTCCAATAACTTAATTTTTAGGTATCAGTCTTGTCTACGACTGATACAAGAAATATTTACGACAACAATTGGTTATTGAACTCATGCAGTTATTGAACACTTTAGAAAAAGATTCGATACAAAAGTTCATTGAAACTTTATTTGTAGACGTAGAAATGCGTACATTGAACTAAAAGAAAGGTACAAATGTGGTCTTTCATACCAATCTTCAAATTTTAAGATAAATTACCTAAAAATTCAGTTATTGGACATTTTTGCAGTTATGTTTTGTTGCAGTTACAAGCGGTACCTAACTTGTAAAGATATTTTGGAAGGTAGGTACTTAATTAATTGAAGTATTAATTATGTCCAATAACTGCAAAAATGTCCAATAACTGAATTTTTAGGTAATTTATCTTTTTTATACAAAATTTTTAAAATCAGTGCAACACAGAGAAAATTTGAAGATTGGTATGAAAGACCACATTTGTACATTTCTTTTTAGTTCTATGTACGCATTTCTACGTCTACAAATATAGTTTCAATGAACTTTTGTATCGAATCTTTTTCTAAAGTGTCCAATAACTGCATGAGTTCAATAGCCAATTGTTGTCATAAATATTTCTTGTATCAGTCGTAGACAAGACTGATACACTACACGAATCTAAATTTATTAAACAAGTATTAGAAAATATGATAGTACCATAGTAGTACCAGTAGTAGTAAGATACAAACATAGTATAGTATGAACCACACAGATATCAAACTTGATGTGAACAGAATAAATAAAACCTTGAAACAAATAACAGAATTGCAACAATAGGATGAATATAAGCTCACATTATTTACAAATTGTTTACAAATATTTATAATCATTTTTTTACTTCATTTTTATTACCTACTGAAAAGCGTTATACATTTTTTCAGTTTTTGATCTAAAATTAATATAGATAAAAAAAAGTATGTATGTACATAATACATCTACCTACTATGTTATATTTCGTTTAAAATAGATTTTGTGAAATTATTCTTTAAATAAAATTAACAGAACTAGGTAATTTAACATCTTATAAATTCTAGAAATAATAAAACATCACCAATTGAAAACTGAGAAAATTAGAATAATCGGAAGTTCAAAAATTTCTACTGATACTATGAATCAAACTATATAAAAACTAGACAAAAATAATCCTTGAAACTTATAACTCAAGAATCATGGTCATATTTAAATGGATACAGAGAATTTTATTATTAGATATACCTTTGCAAAACCTTTGCAAAACAAAAGCAGGTAAAGTAAATACGGATATTTTGAAAATTTATTTCATATATTACTGGTACCTACTTACATTGGGGCATGTTATTAATTAGTAACTGAAACAAGTTATTGTTAAACGTAATCAAAATTACTAAAATAGAAAATGAAGGTGAAGTACTCGGTAGCGCAGAACCCGCCGAGAAGAGTGCATAATTTTTTTTTTAAATTTTAGTTTTCATTGGGATGTACGCTACATTTAGAGCGGATGAGTTCAAGAACCTAAGTGCAGTCTCGATAATACGCGGCGGAAAGATGTCTAATAGAAATTCGGCGAAGTGAATATTAGATAAAAATTTTGGTTCATTGAAATATGTACATAGAAATGCTGAGTGCTTTGTTTTATAATTTGAAGAGTAACATGAACAATAAATTAAAAAGAGGACTACATACATATTATGTATGTAGCTGTGTTCTATGACCTCTTCTAGAACGTTTAAAACTTCTTGCACACAATCGTTCATAAAAATTATTACTACTATTAAAAATTTAAATATTTATACTCAAATACCTACTATATAAATTTTGGCTTCTTCAATGTTTGGCGTTGACAATAGGTATATTATATTAAAATCTTCTTTATCCATTCATGCGCACCACTGTTATTCTAACAATACTTTTGTTTTGTGCACAAGCAAAATAATAACAACCCAAACTAAGTACTACAGTATCAATAAATTATTAACGTTAACCACTATGCAACAAAACTGTACTGCACTTATTTTTATTCACATAATTATTGTTCAATATTTAAAAACTCCAAGCAATATTCCACTAATTATTATAAATTGGACAAAATTTTTATCCATGGTGAAACTTAAACAGTATTGACAAACTGTAGGGATATAAATATGTTTATTTCATTTTGGAATCATAACCTTGTTTTTTAGCACGGAAATGAGGGCATAATATGGCTTTTATAGCCCGAGGGCCTATAAAGTTGCTAAGGGGCCGTTCATGTATTACGTAAGACGTTTTTTCCTACTTTTAGACTCCCCCCCACCCCCTAGTAAGAAAAAATAAGAAAATGTATACCCCCACCTCCCCACACTAATCTTACGTAAGATAAATTATTACCCAACTAGCTGACCCGGCAGACGTTGTCCTGCCCAAATTTAACTTCAATGCTTCGGTGTCGTATTGTTGTTCTCTTCGTAACTCGTGGTTAAATGCATCGTGCATTGAACGATTGGGTGATATCATGCCCAAACACGGCAACAATTTATTCGCCATCAATAAACACATATCTTCTATCATGATCAATGTCTCATTGTGAATTTCTGCAGTCACTTGCAATGTAGGATTTAAAGTTTGGCGACGCACACGATACAAAACATCCTCAGACATGTCGTCCTTATATTTGACCCACAAACCGTTCGGATTCGAAGGGAAACATGTGGATATGATAATCGCAAACAGTGTGCGAATTTGATGCGGTGATGAAGATATGACGGAATCTTTGAGCGTATTGTCCCAATGCGAATCGTTCTCGAGCAACTGTAAGAGTTGACACGCCTCACGGTAAGTCGCACACAGATGACCATTAACGGTTCTTAGTTGTTGAAACGACGTCGGACCACGAACATTCACCAACAACAATCGAAGATAGTAACATTCGTCGTTATTTGGATGCACACTGTAGATGTGACCCAGAGCGTCTGAAGCAAATACATTTGGATGTCCTTCAACTGGTGTACCTTGTTTTCGACGCTGAAAAGATTTCGATGATGCGTTCCATGTGTAGTAGCGTGGCATTTCAGCATACACCAAAGTGAGAGCGAAAGCATCTGCTTGACAAACCGAGAAGAAGTTTGTCAATGTTGTCGACGGTGGCCGTGCCGCTCTATCCGCTGCGTTATCAGGATTGAAATACACTCGTTGTCCGTTTTCCAGATGTACTGCCAAATGTACAACAGTGGGATATCTTTCATGAATGGCGAATGAAAAAATGCGCCAAATTGCTTCGTTACTACTAACATAGCGGCCCAATTGGTATTGAGTGACTTCATCTTAGGAATTCTCCGCATCAACTCCAATCACAGTCATGTCACTTCCTTTGGTCACATACTTACATATATATTTGGTGGATTTCACGGCATGGCAAGATTCGACGTTGATGTGCCCTTTGAATGTCTTCGATAGTAATGGCGAATACGGAACAACCCAACGATTATCTACTTCAATTTCCTGTTGATTAACTTTCACAATTGTTGATCTTCCATTGTCCGCAGTCGATCGGCGACGATACATTGGATAACCATCATTTCCGGTAATTGTTTCTGCAACTAATGCCCTTGGATACCGCTTCGAACATTTTCCGTCGACCATACACGGAGTATTGTTATTTAATGTTCCACAGGGGCCATGAATCATGTTCTTAGTAATAACCTCATGCAAGACTGCATCTTCTTCTTCATTGGGGATATTACATCATCGATTTCATTCGGTCTTATCTTCTCAATCAACCAAATGAGAATATGTGCGTGTGGCAATCCGCGTTTCTGCCACTCCACTGAATACATCCAACAGCGCGTTTCGCCGAACACGCGATGCTTCACAATTAAATTCATCAATGATTTCAATTTTTGTTTGAAGACTCTCGCTGTGATGTCATGGCGATCGATGGGTGATTGGCCAGGGAATAACTCGTGTCGAATTTCTATCCACTGCGGATTGCAAGTGATCGTGATGAACAAATCTGGTGTGCCGTAATGGCGAACATAGGACATGGCATCTTGCGCGTATTCATGCATATGTCGTGGACTTCCGACGTACGTTGCTGGGAGAATCGTCATGCGGCCAATATTCTGTGCGTTTCCGTCAGTATTGATGGCATCTCGAAGGTGAATATACTCTTCAGAACGGAGGTTTGTCTGGTTCAATCTGATAAATAGCAACCGTTCAGTTTCAATTTTGACGTACATATCGACAGCATATTGGTGAAATAGACGGCGACATTTCAATATGTGATTGTCCTCATTTTCACGAACCATCAATCGATATGAATAGTAGTTCATTGAACTGACTTTTTTGTTCGTTTCAGCGCCTGTAAGCGGATTTACCATCTTATGCGAGAAATCATAACCGTCTTCACCTTGCCAAAATATGATGGGATATTGTAACGCATCATATGATCGGTGCGTTTCGTACACACGCTGCAGCTGATCGTTTCGCCGTTGCAGAACGATATCACGTGATTCCAAATTTTCTCCAACGACGACAATGGCGACATCATCAATTGTTGGCGCATTGAAACGTCTTGCGTGTTCTCCCGCAGGCGTCCTATCGGCTCTGATTACAATTTTGTGATTATCAGTTGGCATGCGGTCCAGTGCGGTTTTAAACAATGCAATCAATTCATTGTGTTGATGAAAAAAAGTTTGAAGTTGTTCCACGATTGGTCTTTTCACCGAACTGTTGTGTGCACAACGTTGATCTACTTCTTGTGGTGAATTTCCCATGAAAAAAATCTGCAGAAATTTAAAGCCTGCATCCGGAGGCGGCAATAGCGAACCTGCTCGATGATATATTTGTCCTTGAATCTGTAAATGTTAATGTATGTTAATAGTGTTGTTGTCAAATAATGTTTAAATAAGATTGTGTAATAATTACCTTGAAAGTGGGCATGAAATTGTCCCGCACCACATTTGTTGCGCCAAATGAAGTCATTTGGAAACAACTGTTGTATTTCTGAATTTGTGTTAGGAAATGTTTGGAATTTGTGCTTGCTCCAGAAACCAATGAGCGCAATGGTTCTGGTGGGGGGACCAATGGCGCCAATTTGACTTTTCCACTTGCGCAACACAATCCAGGGGCTTCAGTTTTGTATTTCAATGCCTTAGAATGTGGGCACACAACGCTCATGGATCCAATAGCAACGGATTGGTCTGCACCGTAATCAATTGTCACGTTGTAACGGAAAGCAGCTCGATGAGTATTCAACGCAACATTTCTTGGCCTTCTTGCACTATTCCGTTCAATTTCATTTTCCTCGCGTTGCACTGCAGTTCGATTATTTCGAATATATCTTTGGGTTGCAGCATTGCGAGTTCTGCGACCTAATTTTCTCCGTCTTATTTGCGGCATTTTGTTCGTTTTAATTATCAGTATTATTTTGAGCGTTTTAAATCTTTTGGTTTTATTTTACTCCATGCAATGAAGTATATCTTATATAGCTACATGCCAGTTAGAAATATTACCAACCAAAATTTGATTCTTTAAGTTGGTGAGTGACTGTTACTGTCGAATCAAAAAAGCACTTTCAGTTTTTCATAAGGTGACCCGACAGACGAATTGAATTAAAGCAATTGCCTCACCCTGGGAGAACCGCCTACGCGAGGTAAATTTTTGCAAAATGCTTTCTTCCTTATTTGCTTTTTTTCTAAATCACCCCAGTATTGAGGCGAACAAAACAAAAATACGTTATCAAACCTCACTATGTGACAGAGCCGTACTAACGGTTATCGTGTCGCCAATCAAAACCTAATAACCAAATTACAAATTAATTAAAAAAAAATAACAAACCTTGTAATGCTACACCAGCATTATCTGCCTGATTTATATCAATCACCGGATCAAATATAAACATATTATCAATAGATAGCGCTACTAAATAAATTGACAGGCGTAATATATTAATTTATTCGTGGTTTTCATTTGGTTTTAAAGTAATTTTTTTATGACTTCCAAATTAGAGCCGCCATCTGTTGATCACTTATTTAACTAAACTGAACTTTCAGTTTTACCCGAATTTTCCAATTTCCGAACAACTTTTCCAGCATTTCATTACCTAACAACCTTATTCGGAGTATACTATATTACGAACATTAAAAAAAAATAACAAAATCGGTCCAAGTCGCCACTGTAGATAAAAAATCATAGTATAGATGAAAAAATAGTATTGTTCATCGGCGCAATAACGATGAACCATTAAAAAGAAATTAACAAAATCGGTCCAGCCGTTATCAAGTGATGCCTTGACAATGGTTTTCACTATAGAAATAAAGTAGGTACTTTAATTACCTACCTACTTCTGTAGGTACTTAAGTTACTTAAGGTCGCGCCACCTATTGACGGTATAAAAAGCACTTCCAATTTTTCCCGAATTTTCCAACTTCCCGGGCAACTTCCAATTTTTTTTTACGTAAGAACCATCTACGGACTATTACAAACACTTTTTAAAAAAAATTAACAAAATCGGTCCAGCCGTTATCATGTGATGCCGTGACAAAGGTTTTCACATTCATTTTTATTTATATAGATGAGAAGTCAGATAATATTAAACATTAAGAGTGAAATTAACGAAGATTTTATGTTTATTTTATATTAAAAAAAAATGTTATTCACACAAATTACTTTATAGTGTAAGAAAATTGCAAAAAAAATCCAAAATCGGTTTTCTGCGATTTTTCGACGGATTTCGTTAGGTAATTGTATAATAAAAAACGTCGTCTAGGAACCCTGAGCTTCTTACCGAATTCTTCGTCTGCAGTTGAAATTTTTTATGAAGGAGTGAAAATTATGTTTTTTGGTAAAATATTTTTAAACAAATTTCTATTTCAGCTATATTGTTATATCATATAACTCATTAAAAATATTAAAAACACTTAAGGCTGCCGTCCTGGCAGTGTTTAATATAATATGGGAAATTTGTCGAGATTGCGGACGGACTAGATAAAAAAGTATGCACTTTTAGGCAACCATTTTATGATCATTGTAAAGCTAAAACTTGGCCCTTGGATCTGATAAATTTTTAATTCCAATTAGAAATATTGAAATTTTTGCTGTAAAGATGCTCTATTTCACAGGGCAAAAATGTGACCATGCAATAATTTTTATAATCATTACAGTTATAATTACAAACTTGAAAAGTGTTTCACATCCAGAACAAATGCTTGACCTAATTTGAAAAAAAATTTGGTAGAATTATATGCATTTTTCTAGAAGATACTGCGTCCGAAAATAATAATAATTTTTTCTTGTTTTGAACGATTTTTTTGAAATGGTGAGCAGCAAGTGTTGGATCTCGGTTAAAATAGTTTGTTCATTCTATATCAGAATTATTTCTTACGGTTTATTGCTCATTTGTCTAATGGTATTTTCAATCGCCCACGCTTAGGACGGCAGCCTTAAAAACAACATCCTCGAAATCATGAAAAGAAGAGCTTCCTAAAAATGGTCAGGGGGTTCTAATTTTTGGATATTTAAGGTTTGTGGTCCTAATAAAAACTCTGGGTTGGTGACTTCGGCGAGCGCCCGGAAGTGCCGCCATTTAAAAAAAATGGCGAAAACAAAATGCTTCCTCGCAATATTTCCTTACCAGTTGACTTTAGGACGAAAATGACTTCCATAAATCTTACAGAGAATAAAATTTACTATAACTTCTATCTAAGTAAGTTATTTTTCTCTAACTAATAAGTCTAATAGTTTGTTGCTGAGCGCCAGCATTGTTAAATAGAGCACATTTTTGAAAATTTCAATGACGTTCGATTTTGACCTGACTTTTTTATAATAAAAATTTTTTTTACATATTTTTTATAATAATATATAGAGTATATATTAATAGACTTTATCATATAATAGACTCTTTTGGAGAGAGTAACCAAAAATTATTAAAATATGTCTTTTTCAATTCTACTATAAAAACGTTCAGCTTTCCGAATCTCTATAGGAAATTTGTCGATTTCAGGTGAATAAATTCGTGCTACTCCCGAAAATGTGATTTTATTCATTTCGAACGTAAATAATTAATAGTATTGTGTTTCACATTAACATTAATACCAACAGCACCTAAATTAAATTAAATAATTTTCAAATTTTGAAATTTAATTAAAAAAATAAAATCTTACGTAAGAAATTGTCTTGACCCCCCTAACCCCGAGTAAGAAAAAATAAGATGTCAGCTACCCCCCCTCCTCCTAAACGTCTTACGTAATACATGAACGGCCCCTAAGCAATGACAACAATATCAAAACAAAAGAGTTAGTCCAGACTCTGTTTTTTTGCGCGATCGATCTGAAATTTTGCATATGCCTTCCTACCGACAATTCGCGAAGGGGGAGTACCTTGCGAGGGGGGAAGAATTTTTTGCTCAGTTTTTCGATATCTAGTGCCGTTTTCGAGTTATTGCTAAATCAAAAAATTAATTCTCGCCCCTCCAAGTTTCTCGCCATAGGAACCATGGCACACCAAAAATTCATAGCACAAACAAAATGCCATGATATTTTTTCTCAAAATACTTAATTCTTCAATTTTGAAAATTCAAGTACCAAGTACCAAAATGAAATAAAACGTTGTATGTACCACGGGTACAATCAGATTATAGCCCTTGATATACATAAATAACTATTGGGTTTCCCATATTTATAAGTACATAGCATAATAGTAATTATAAATACTTATTGTTGCAAATACAAAAATTAATTGCCAAATTTAATAATAATGTTCATAAAGTAATAATTTATATATTTTAATATTTAATCAATAATACTAAGTACCTAATTTTTAATTTTAAAATGTTTCTTTACATACATAAGTATTTAACGATGATTTTTGCACAAATTATATTACAATATTATATTATACAACATACAAGATTACCATGTTTGATGACATTTGATGTACCTATGATTTATAGGTATAGTATATTTCACTTTAAATGGAATTAAAAAAAGTCATAGCATCTAATTACGTTGATATAAAAACATTTAATGCGACGAAATATAATATAGCAATTACTGTACACCTGGTACACGCGTTCACGTGGAGTCGCAAAGAGAATTTTCGTAATAGAAATATTATCCAATAATAAGTCCTTATTATAAATATTAACCAATTAGAACTACACTACTCCACGTGGAGTATGAAATGCGGGCTTTCGTTGGCGCGATAATCTTATCTCTTATATTATTTTTCCTTGCATAGTTTGTATGTTTTTATAACAACGTAATTTGATGCTAGACTTTTTTTAATTCCAATTAATTTGAAATACACTATACATACATAAAATTATTTAAAATTGCAAAAAAATTTTGCAAAAAATTTTTCAGCCGTGCCCTCGATAAAAATGAAATCCTCGATAAAAAAACTTTGATTTTTAACATAACATGAGAAAACCAACTGCATAATGATTCTGAAGAAGAAGAAAACATTCTATAAAAATTAATGAAATAATTTTAGTTTTTCAAGTGGATAACTTCACAGGTATTTAATCACCATACAATAATAATTGATATAAATGTTATTGACAAGGTTCACCTTTTAAATTGTAATATTTTCAGCCTTGGATGGAAATAACTAAAATGAGCACCTGAATGCCATACTAATTTTAAGTTTAATACTACAATATTATTCTCAATGTAAGATCGCCAGTGTCAACGTTTAAAACATCAATATCGGTATTAGGAAGTGTTTTCCGAATTTTCTGCTAAACTTTGGCCTTCATGCTTAGTAGCAAACTTGCAAACGCAAACAAGCGTTTATCGCATTAAAAAATATTATTACTTACCAGATAATTCGAACATACTTTTATAGTCAATCAATGCATTACAAAATATCAATACTTGCAAGTTTTGCAATTAATTACTAGTCACAAAAAAGTTGAGAAATCCAACTAATAATAATATGTTTATTTAATCAAGTTTGACCCAGGATTAAAAAGAACTCCTGGTTCCCTCAAATTATCGCAGCGATTAATGAAGTCTTCTCCAATCATATGCACGGAACGTATCCGTATTTGAAAATGTATTAATAATGCCTAATAATTAAATACTTCAATAATTCTTTCCACAACAAATTTGAATAAAGTTTAATGATTTCAATCAATAGTTGTTTGTAAAGGTCAAAATTCAGTTTTGACGTTACTTATTAGATTACTTTTGAATTTTTTGAAAACTTTCTAATTATAAGTAGAGAGTAATTTGTAATTACAACGTACCCTATACATAATTTTAAAACCGTTTGTAATTTTTAAAGCGTACCATATTATGTATTTCATAATGTTGTGAATATTTAAAATAAATAAAACTTCATTTCAGCATCTATCATGGGAGTTATACAACTATCATGGAGTTATATTTAATAACTCTGTTATTTCGTTAAACAGCATCGTCCACATAATGTTCCGCTATGAAAATTTTACCCGCCGTGACGCTTTCCCAATTTCGAGGACATCTGCTTCCGAAATTTTTGTGCGATGTGGATAATGAATTTCGCCATTTTAGATATTCAATGGTTTATTTTTAGATGCTTTTTTGTGGCTGGTTTTATTCACGATATCCCGCCATTTAATGTCCACGTTTGGAAATCCATGCCCACCTGTATTTATCGCCAGACGGAAGACGTTCCTTTCGGATGTTAATCTAGAAGCTTATACCGATTATTTTTCATATTTTTGGCGTCGACAACTTTTCATAGCGCGATTTAATAATGTGATACGTCTTTGAGTGATGTAATCTTGATCATTAGACATCTGATATTTTGAAGATGGGAAGAGTACAGGTACAGATTGATATTTGTGTAAGATTATTTCTTGTTTTAGCTTTTAGATGAGTTTTAGCTTTCACCGATGCCTCGATCGACAGGACTATGACTGATGAATGAAGTAACGTATACGGAGAATTCAGAATCCAGGGAATAGAATAGAATATTATAGTATTAATACCAGTAGCATCAATGACGCTTCCAAAAATGTAACTAGAGACAAAATATACAAAAAGAAGTACATAAAAGTACAATTAGCGTTTTAGTACGGTGAACCATTATTATTAAGTAGATGGATACATCTCTCATATACACAACTAAAGTTTTAACGCAAAGCGCTGGATAAGGCAGCGCTATTTGGATGGAATGCAGAATGTTAACTACGGCCAAAAAATGGACCACATTAGTCCGAAGCATGACCAGCTTTGATGTTACTACATACAAGGAATTCTCCATTCTCAGATGCACACTGACTATGTGATACTAATGTGAATAAAGAACGGAACCTATGGCGAATCCCCATATTGTAACAAAATTTTTGCTTGCCTAAGTTTGTTATTTACAAGTTCCCCTATATATCGCTTACACTAGTGCTATGATATCGGAAACACCGAAAATACCGGAAATACTCGTGTAGCGGGCGAGAATTGTCAAATTCCGATAGTATATTCGTTACGTTGAATGCTTTGGATTCTTGGTGCTTGGGTTTTCCAATTGTCCAATTTGTTAGTAGATGGATAACCCAATTCTGTTAAATGCGTTGTTTCACGAAGGTTTTTATACGTCATGGTGGTATTTTGGAAGTAATTGTGGTTTCATCGCAAAGCTATGAGAACCAGTTAAGGAAACTTAGAAGATCACCAGATTTTGTTTACGACTGATAAGGTGTCTGTTCGTTATTAACACCTTATCATGGTACGATTTTGTTTAATGGTTGCGAAAGTTTGAATGTGATTGATTTGTTATTATTACGATTTATTCAGATTTACAAAAATTTGATTCATGTGTTTAGTTAATCGGGGTAAGTTATTAGTTGGTTATTTTTTAATGAGGTCACTTGTGAATTGCAACCTCTAATTAGTGCAAATGCAAAAATTATTGTGACTTTTTGTTTTACGCTAGTGTGATCCTATTTTACCGAATGGCGAGTATGCATATGGTGCGTTTTTTATCTATGTATGATGAGTTCCAGTGCTGATAGTGATATCGTTTTACAACTTAAATTCTGTATAAGGTATATTACGTAAACCTGATTTCCTTCATATATGTAAAGAGATTAGGGGTAAGTGTCCGTAATTGAATTTATATATCACGAATCTGTAATTTTCGTTATTGATGGCCAGTTTCACGAACGATAATTAAAGTTTAAGCTATGATTAATATAATTATATATAATAATGATATATGTATGATTAAACCATAATTAAGCTAATCTCTGATCAAATCCATTCTTAATTATTGTTACTATGATAATAATTTTTCACACAGATTACATTTAATTAACGTTTGTACAAACATCTGAGTGGCCGATGTTGGCATGATTCACCTATTGTTTTGATATTGTTAAATATTTGATTGACCACAGAGACATGTTGATATATGTAGTATGGATCAGCTGTTTGCTTGAAGCTGATGAAAGCGAGATAATCTGTTTTACACCTGATGGTTTATCTCTGTGTGACAATTTTATTACATTCTATTCATTGTTGTCAATACAGTGTTTAATTCTGACTTGAATATTATGAGCATCCCTTATCGTATTAAATCTACGACTTTCGCATACCGTTTCGAGCTAGCAGATGATCACGAGCAGTAACTCCCCTACATTTTTCGGGTCGATCCACTAAATTGAAAATTTCCTATTGCAAAGAGGAAGGTTTATATAGTATACTGATATAAAATTCGAATGCGAAAGTATTATCAAAATTTTGAGTAAATCGATTTTGAAGTTAGCTAATTTTCAGGTGGATTAACGAGATTCAGGGGCGCGTCGCTCATTCTGTGGTCAGTCCGTGCGCTATGAATGACTCTAACACTTAGAATATTTCGCACCGGCAGATGCAGCTCGACTCTCGTACATGTAACATCGATTATTTTTTGTTTTTAGGCGATTTTTTGGGGGTTAAACGTAATAGTTCACTGCCCCATACCGCAACTATACTTTTTAATGCTATTTCGAGGGTCTCTCACATCCCGGTTTCATTTATCCCGGTTTTCTTGATGGGTGGCGCTTCTCGTATGTTTAGCCTAGTAACCAGAGTCAAAACCGCCCTGGAGGGGTGCAACGAGGAGCGGAGCGCAGCGGCGCCCCATAATCCTTATCGAATGCACACCCCAAAATTAGAAGGCAAAAATTTTTAATTTTTTCACTTTTTCGGCAATACACGGGTTATTTTCCATTTTTTTGATTTTATTTATTACTAATATCCACTAATCACATCCCCATCTATCCGAATTTCAAAGAAAAATTCAAATCGGAGCGAAAATTTTTTACGCATTTTCAAGGGACCACGGGCGACTGATGCACATCGACCGTGGTCTGCCGCATACTCGATGCTACTTTTCCGTACTTTCAAATTGATTTTTCTCGAAATTTTATATATACTTTCGCAAGTGAAATTTTTACAGTATACTCTATAAACCTTCCTCTTTGCTATAGGAAATTTTCAATTTTTTTGGGGTGGTCAGTGTTAGGTAATCCCCCCATTTTTCTTTTAAACAAATCCTTTTGAATTTGGTTTTCGCATTGTTCTTCCTCGTCTGACTTCTGTTGGGGAAGTGGGGGAGAGAGAATTTTGTGATATTATATTTCCTTCATCTAAAGTTGCATTGTCAAGTTCATTTGTAAAATTATTACTGTTACATTTTTATTTTGTGCAAGCTTTTATTAGCTATTTTACAAGAAGGTGAATATTATTTGCATATTTATTTAGAAGTAGGTAAATTTGATTCTTACAATTCAGAGTAACGTAAATTGATTACATTATAATTAATTAAGATATGTAAATTAATTAAACGGTTCTCTTAACAGTGGCGGAGTATCTCTCTCTAGCAAAGTGTCCGATTGATTAAATTAATCCAATTCCATACAGTTAGAGGCTAGAAGGAAACAAACTCCATTCAGAGTAGACCTTCTTCTCTTTAAAGAAGGATTTTTAGCTATATGTTACCACGCAGGTCAATGCGGATTGGTCGCCGGATTATTTTATTATGTATTATAGCGGGTTGGCCATAATACCTGTTATAACAATACTATTATTATTATTGTTAGTTTCTAAAGTCGTATACAATAGTGGTAATCAGTGGCGGCTCCCGGGGTAAAATATTGGGTAGGCCAGTAGCTTGTTAAGCATATATAGTTACAGAAGGGGGAATTTTTTTGAATTTAATATAAACGGTCTCCCAATTTTACAGATATTAATTTTCCAACTATAAACCACTGGAATTTCTTAATAGAAAACAAACAATATCTACCTCGGATAAACGAATAAGGTTGAAAGGTTAATTTGGAGTCTGGAGAAGGGCCTATCTGAGAGAGTCCGTACAAGAGCTCTTGCTCACGTACCACCTCTAGAAGCAGCCCTCCCAATAATCAAAAAAGTACCTAAAACAAAAGTACGACTCCAGTACTTCTTCTTCCGGCGTGGGCCGTCGCAACTACAGTAAATCCCGGTTTCTTGATGGTGCTGACGACGCCCTCTAAGATTTCGACTACAGTGACGGCATGAGAGAAGATGGAAAAGTTCAAGTTAGTTCTGCGGCTCAAGCAGTGTGCATCCATGTACGGAGAACGACTACCACGAGCTCTCCAGGCTCCTGGTAGCGGAAAACATTCCATCAGATCCTTTCTTGTGTGTCCAGGAGAAACCCTCTTAATGTTCGAAGAAGAAGTCGAGCTCTTCTTAAGAAGAAGAAGGTAGGGAACCTACCGCCTAGACGCTCGGTAAAGACATGATGTTCGTCGTTCGTGAAAATACACAATGTTGCTAAAAGAACAATTTGCATAGGCAAATGCGGAAAATTTTGTAATTAAAACACTATAGTCCATCCGTTTTAAGAATGCAGAACTAAATTGTACTAAAACTGTGACCTTCGAGCGTGATTGGATAAAATTTCTACACGTTTACACTGCCGAAATTTTATTTGCGATTGATGACTCACGAATATTTTTTTCTAAAAGTTTCTGGCAAATTTTAAAAATCTGTAGGTACAAGATAAATTGCTATTTGATAAAGAAATACTTTTAACTCGATTTTTTCAAATATCAAATAAGTGACATTTGTGTTTTGTCGCTCATACACTTTAATTATTTGACGTTTCCCTGTGTAAATCTGACTTGCGGTTCAAGGCGACCTCTACTGCAATCCAAAAGCAGATGGACTATAGTTGCGTTTAATATTATTTATATAATTATATTATTTATATAATTTCATAAAAAATAATATTTATGTCCACATTTTTGGGTAGGCCGGGCCTACCTGCCTGTTCGTTAAAACCGCCACTGGTAGTAATAAGGGTAAAATGTGGAATTAATTTCAACCGTCTTATAATCGTTATTGAAATAGAATATATTTATAAATTTTGATGTGTTTTATTTTGAAAATTTAAAAACTTAGTGACAATATGGCACATTTCCAAAATTACAGTGTTTTGCATTTGTGGGAATAATTTGGATGATATACCTATATTAATTGTGAGAACGAATGTCAACAACAAATAATGTAAACTGAGTTTTACATTTAGAAGGCAGAACACCAAAAGCCAATATCACTATTGGCACTAATGAAATGAACTGATTATTTTTATCGTTAGAATATTTTGAATATTATGTACTATTTCGAAGGTTTTCAGTTATAGCTTAATAATCAGCGGCGGTTTGTCAATGGAGGCAAGGGAGGCTTAGCCTCCTCTCAAATTGTTGGACGGACTTGCTATTTATATTTCGTTTTAAATTAGTATTTTCCAATTTTTAATTTTTTTGAATTTGTTTAAAACAAAATTTAATTTAATAATAAAATTAGCTTAAGAACTTGACTTATGCCTGAAATAAATTCGAAATAGTACATATCCAGCGGCTAGCCTAAAGGCTTATCTTAGTTTATTAGCACAGAGTTAGGCAACCCAGAATACCATAGAGGCTACTGGTTAGTAAAATACATAATTAACATGAGCGACTAAGGCCCGCTTTTACAATAGTCGGTTAAGTCTCAGTTACTTTACACTGGTGATAAATCTAACATGATGTCCAATGAGAAGACGTCAAACCTCAAATTAAACACCAGTGTAAAGTAACTGAGCCTAAACCGACTGTTGTAAAAGCGGGCCTAACAAATGAATTGTAAGTAATAAGCTTCTAAGATAAACGCATACTATTTTGTGTTATTTTACTAAATGTACGAAGATAGCAATTTTACACACGTTTGAGGCTAGACTCATATGCATCTTATCAAAGAGACACCTGCAAATATTTGCATTATTCATGCATAATTATGTTCTAAATATAATCACTTGTATTGAAAACATAATATAAAAGTGAAGTGCAGTATTTACAGTGCAATTAAGAAAACAACAATTAATTGAGGTATTTAATTTTATAATCGACAGCGATGATTTAAATGAATCAAAATTTTGCTTTTTATTAGAAACTTCTAAATTAATTTTTGAACAGACAGACGTAGTATTTTCAATTTTACAAAGTAAACTTACCGATATTAATTTCGCCAAATGTCGATTAACAAAATTAATCTAAACTCTGCATAGATACCGTAGTGATGATTTGTATTATGACAACATATTTAACAGTTTAGAATTAAATTGCGAGCCGGCTCAGAAAAAAAAGAAAAAGGACATTTGATTTTGATATGCATCAAAGTTATAAACAAATTTTTGCGGAAATTTTGGATACGGTTATCGTGAAAATTGAAGTTAGATTTGCAGACTTACATAAATTAAAAATTGTTTGGTCTATTAACATTTGCTAAATTTTCAGATTATAAGAAAAACTTTCCTCAAAATTTATTAGATAGTCTATTAGAGCAGTATCCATTTTTTGATCAAATCCAACTCAAAAATGAATTATCGGTAGCATATAATGACCCCGAAATGTTTGGACAATGTAGGACTCCATCAGAGATATTAGATTTTACTTTCAAAAATGATTTACAAGTTGTATGCCTGAATTTTACAAACTTTTATGTGTGGTCGTCACCATACCGGTAACATCGGCTTCGGTTGAAAGAAGTTTTTCCACACTAAAACGTATTAAAACTTACACTCGTAATTTTTAAACAATTTTTTTCCATTGTACACAGTACTGAAGATAGCCAACGAGCCCGAAACACGTATCTACTAATATTAAAATTTTTTTTTTTTAAGTTTTATTTTATAAGGTAGTTAAGCTGTAAAATTAGCCTCCTCAAATGGAAAAGTCACGAGCCGCCGCTGCTTAATATAATAGTAGGTATATGAGCAAGCATCTGGAAATAAAATGCTCTATAGCTGCATTTTCGGCAACGATCTGTAACTTCTAGATATGCTATAGGCTCTTCTAATAAATTATTACTTGCAATTATTCTTTTTTAAATAGTATATAATAAATATAAATCCTTAAGTTTAAAAATGCAGTAATCCTCGTTTCAACCATTCTTCTGACATTTCCTCATATATTTTGTCAGAATCAAAAATAATTGTCAGATGTTTATCATGAAGCAAGCAAGTAGGTACCTTATTTTTCCAATCTATATCTATCGCATTTTGTTCAAAATTAAAATTTTTGTTTTTCAAATTAAGGTTACTAAACTGTTTTTCAAGGCTTATAATATTATAGAAATATTAATTAAATAAAAATAATAACGTAATAAGTAATTTAGTTAATGATTTACACGAATTGAACAAATTTATTAAACCTCGTCCTCCTTTCTTTTAATAATGTAGCCTTTGGACTGCTGATTTCTGGTGTAATTATTATTTGTGAAATTTTATGCATTTTGGTTTTTAAAAAAAATTAGTTAATTTTTCATTCGGAAAATTAAATAATTGAAAAGTTTACATTGCAAGATTTTCAGATTTGTATTTTTTTTGTATTTATACGAAATCAACGGATAAACTATTTTATTTAGGGATGAACGAATTATAAGTCCACAGTTTTACCTACATACTATACGTGCATGTACATAATAGGACCTATTAGCTTTACGTGGAATCAGAACCACGGCACAAATAATTTGGGAGTAGCTGAGATTTGAACTCAGAGGCAGTCAGATTCACAGTTCAACTGATTGGCCAACACACAACGGTATGTGTACAATTAAATGAGTAGGTAGGTACCTGACCTGTATGTTGAAGTGTCAGTCCTCACTATATTTAATGTTCTTTTCGATGTACAAGTATTGTGTATGTATGTAGAAATATAATAGCTATTTATAGATTACAAAGACTTATTCCTCAACTATTATTTCAAGTCTCGATACGGTTCACTTTTAAATTTATAAATAATTAATGATATACCTATTTATAGTTTTTATCATGTTAATGAAAATGATAAAGTATGTAGAGAAAGTCGAACGTGATTAACCGAATATAAATCAAACTACTGTTTATATGATTTTGATACATAGTACGTACACACGTGCATGTATCAAATTAAACAAACTTAATCAAAGTTTGATTTTTATAAAACTCCAAATTTGAGCACACCATGACACGACGTTTATGATGTCCTTACTCCTTATATCCAAATTTAACTTGGGTCGCTGATCGCTTTGTTAAATTAAGAAACATTGAATATCATCAGATCAAATTTCTACCATTTTGTCAATAGGTATTTTAAAAGTTAACGAATATAAGACTTATCCGTTTTTCTTTGTAAAATACTTTATTACTTAAGAGTTCCTATGAGAAAAAATCCAGCGAGCTATTTAGAAATAATAAAACGGCAGTTTAAACTGTTGAAAACTCTAATTTGAAGAAAATTTAGACGCCATGGATTCTTACGACAAAGCAAGCACGCAAAACCTAATTCTCTAATTCCAATAATAATAATAGATTGTGTTATTGTGTTCATTCTATAGTACAGGTATGGTAATAAGCGTATACTAACTACTATGTGAGAATGAAAGTAAAAAGGAATTCAAGTTATAGTGTCTATACTTAGACCACAGATAGTTAAAAATACCTAGACGCATTATAAGTTTTCTTTTTTCAAATTTAAACTTAAAAGAGAAATAAGCTTAAGAAAATGTAATGCACTTTACACCTATGCAATACATTAGCCTTTCTGGGAAACCTAAACAAAACAAAATTTTATTCTTGTAATTTTTTATGTCTAATCAAAAAGCACTGACCCAATGTTAAAACGAAGGTCAAGATTCTATAAAAGCCATTTACCCACTCACCAGAAATCATTAAACCTAATTTAATTTAATGAACAAACGTATACCTTTGAATAATGCAAATTAACCTGCGGAATATTTTTTTCTAATTTGGTTCTAATTTAAGATACCACTTCTGGTAGTTCCTAGTACTTAAAAAAAGAATATTATAAATCTTATTCTTAAAATAAACTTTTATATTTTATAAATAAGCAGTAATATAATTTATTATTATCTTTAACTTTTGCAATTTTATATAAATAAAATTACTATAAAATATAACGTACGATAGTATCAAAAAAATTCAATTTTGAAAAAGTAAAAATACGTTATTTTAAATTTATAGCCCTGCGTATTATAATAATCATTGCAAATTGTACAGAAATTAGATGTGCTATTATATTTTTCAAACATTTAACAGGCTTCCCCGTGGTTGTAAGCCCTGCTGCCCTTACGCCATGAATAGATACAAGAAAATAATGTAACCTTGAAATGTAACGCCACTGTCTCGATCTCTAACTGGATGCAATGCGAGGTCGTTCTTCTTCCAGCTCTTTGTATTTAAGTTCAACGTACGTTTTCTGCTTTCGTTGATTTGCAATTTTACCAATCTGTTTTTATTTTACCGTTTATTCTTTGATCTTCTTATGGTTTTATATTAACATCATTATTATTGGATGCATGCCCTAGTGTTTAATATATTGAGTAGCGTAGATATTACAAAAGACGCATATAAATTTAAATAATTAACAAAATGATAATATGGTCTCAGAATGACGATTTAAAATAATAAAATTCAAACTATTTCCGTTTGAAGATCTCGAGAAAAATACAAATATTACCGCTTAATAACCATCCAAATATAAAAATTAAATAAACAACACAATTAATTACCTAGTACATAGCAACTTCTAAACAATCTAAAAATATAAAAATGCAATCAACAACACAATTTAGGTACATAGCAACTTCTAAATTGTTTTTATAGTGCTAATTTTATAATATGAAGGTAATATTTACATTTTCAACTTAGCTTATTTATTATTCGTTTATCAAAAAACCCAGGAGCACAAACAAATTATCCTATTAAACGAATTCCTTATTATAGTTTACTCGGAAGGTAAACAATCCACGTGCGACCGTTTAAACAATAAATTAATGGTCTTCTTTGTTTTCTAAAATTAATTGTGGAGATGACTAAAACAAAAACAACACAAGTTGCGATTTAAATAAATCGACGCTTGCAGCTGAAGATTTATGACAAAGCTTTATGTTGGACTTTCTGAAACGCACAATTCTCTTTAATTGTTCGAAATTGTCCGTTGGTTGGTACACTTGTTTACCACTTGGCTCTTACTTTATCTACACTTTCTTTATTATTCTGTAATTTGATTTACAAAGTTGCTATAAATTTTGCAAAGTCTTAGGCAAAATGGCAAGACAAGACTACTAATCCCTATGCGAATTCCATTTTATTTCTGTGAATAACGCCTGCTGTAATAGTCGTAAGATTATTTCAATCTATGCTCGGTAAAGCTTCCAATTATGGAACTGATTTTAAAATCAGTACCACGAAATAAGTTTGCACATTAAACTATTCACCTTTTTCTGCGCCAGTCCAGAAGACTACCTATTCTTCTTCTTCAGATTGTTCTAGGTCTGGGACCTGTTTAATTCTGGTTTTCCTGGATGCTGACGACCAACTGCGTTCTTTCCGGTGGCCTGGTTCCATGGGGGATTCCATCTCTGGCGATCTTTGGGAGTCGATCCTGATTCATACGCGATATGTGCTCATTCAAAGTTCTTCTTCTTATTCTAGTTCATCTTATTATATCGGGCATGTTGCACTCTTTCTTTATGCGGTCGTTCCTAATTCTGTCGACAAGTAATCTTCCTGTTATGGCCCTTAAGACTTTCATTTAGTTTGTTCTCAGGATTCTCTTTGTTTTGGCGGTGTCCGCTCTTGCCTCTGTGACGTATGTCAATATGGGTCTCACGCATGCCTTGCATATTCTTGATTTGCTTTCAACTTTTAGAAATTCATTTGTCCAGATTGTATCTCTCAAGCATCCTGAGATCATCGACGCTTTCGAACCTGGGACATGGTTTCTTCTACCAGATTACCATATCCATAGATTTCTACTCCCAAGTATTTGAAGTATGGTCTTGTTCTATTACGTTGTTGTCTATGGTGAGCAAGACTACCTGTTTCTGATTTTATTTTAGACTGGAAAATACATCTTTTCAGAGCTACAGTATTGGACATATGAACCGCAACACTACCTGAGTTACATACATAAAATTCTATTGTATTTTGAAAACGGGTTATTTTTTGCTTAATGCTTTCTTATGACCTTTTTACCTGGCTTATTTATGGTATTGACGACAAAATTGCATTTTAAAAATTAATTTTAGTATAGTTTATACTGTGGAATAGTAAACAATGCTAAATTATCAGTTATTAACAAGCCCAGAAAAAGCTGTTATAATAGCTTTAAATAAAGAAAACTTTAGTGTAGGAATAATTAGTCGTCGAATTAAGTGTAGCCCTTCAATTGTGAGTCGATTTTTAAAAAAATATGCAGAAACCGGTGCGATGGCAAATAAATAACGTGGTGGGCTGAAGAACAAGAGTTCAGCTAGGGACGATCGAATTTTACAACGATTGTGTCTTGCAAATATAGCATCAACAGAACAACGTCCCTAGTGTTTCAGTTCCTACAAAAACTGTGCGGCGTAGATTAAAATCTATGGGTTTAAAGCGCAACGTCCTGCTCGAAAACCGTTATTAATCCATAAAATTAAGCAAAACTGACTTAATATTGGGGACTACAACATAAGAACTGGACACTTAAAGATTGGGAAAAAGTAATATTTTCAGGTGAATCCAAATTTAATGTGTACGGTTCTGATGGAATTAATTACGTTTTCCGAAGAAAAGGTGAGCGTTTAAAGGACGAATGCTTTAAAAAGACGGTGAAGTTTCCTACAAGTGTGATGATTTGAGGATGCTTTTCAAGCAAGGGTGTAGGTTCTTTCCGATTTATAAATGAGACTGTGAAGGCACAAGACTACATTCAAATCCTAAATGAATGTTTGTTGTCCACTATTAAAAAACAATTTAAGAGTGCGAAAATTGTAAGTATTCTTAATTACTCTTTATCTGCCACTTACAACAGCAAAAGTTATTTATATACGTTTAATATCTTAGGTAAAAGATTTTATTCAAAAGAAAAGGATTAATCCCTTACCTTGGCCAGGTAACATCTCAGACTTGAATCCTATAGAAAATTGCTGGTTCAAAATTTCAAAGAAGGTTGCACAAAAAAACGAAAAACAAAAAAGATTTAATAGAAACCATTGAAAAAGTATGGAAAGAAGATTTAGAAATCGATTAACTGAAGAATTTGGTTAAATCCGTGGCAAGTCGAATTCAGGAGGTAATTGATGCTAAGGGAGGTTCCACCAAATATTAATTTTTAAGAAAATTGTGTAAAAATATATGTAAATAAACCTCATTGTGAAAAAAAATTAAATTTTGAGAAACCCCATATTTATTCTACTGTTAGAGTAATTTTGCTAATTACTAATTACCAGTGCTAATTGGTGGAATTTTGAAAATTTCAATGTTAAACGAATAAACAAACCTTTTGATTTTGTCATTAATAGGTCGTAAATAAAGCAAGTAAAAGGTCCCAAGAAAACAATAAGCAAAAAAAACCCATTGTCAAAATACAATAAGATATTACTTATTATGTACCTCATGTAGTGTTGCGGTTCATAATTATGTCCAATACTGTATGCCTCCATGCTGATGAGTTTATTTGTTTTTGCTTTGTGATCTCAAATAAAGCTGCATTGCACTATTAACTGGACTAATATTTTTTAACTCGTTGGTGATAATTGACGCTAGTATACAAAATATTGTATGTAACACATCCGGAAAGTGTCTTTAATGGACTCATTTACTTGCCGGTCATATCTGCGGCTCCATCTTAGAACCTGCTGAATCACCCACTCAATTACCTACAACTTTGTTTGCGTAAATAACTATCTTATCTGCTTTTCTTAGTTTTCAGTGCAGAAAACTAACCACCGGTCTAAGCTAATAATCTAAATAAAAGATGTTGATGCGTATAAGTTTTTAAACACAAAACTAAAAGAATCGATGTAAAAATACATGTATCTAAAAATAAACTCCCACGATTTTAATATGACGACGGTCATGGCCTGATAGTTAGCGCGATCAACTGCTAACGTAGGGCTCCCCGGTTCGACTCCGGATACAGTCTAAAATTTCTTGGCCGTCTTCCGTGCTTTCGGAGGGCACGTAAAGCCGTCGGCCCCCTGTGTTAATGATTTGCCATCATAACAATAAAAAACAGGGTGCAGGCACATCGAAAGGCAAGCCTAGCAAGCTACCTGAGATGTAAAATCCAAAAATTCTCGCAGAACTAATTGCAAAAATTAGTAAAAAGCAGGTCCTGGACCTATATTAAGAGGGAGACTTATTAATAAAAGTGGAAGAAGAAGATTTTAATATATAACTTGATTTTAGATTTATTTAAAAAATAAATTGAAAATTGCATTATCCAATCGGATCAGCAGTTGCTTTCGACTAAATTTCCCAAATATTTCCAAGTCAGTGGGTAAATGCAATCAGATTGCAGCGGCTAATTTGATCGGGGAGAAATTTTTTAATTAAATTGTTAATGAATCCCTCATCAGTGCCAGAGCAATCAGATTGCTGATCCGATTGCTTTAATGGTCATACGTGAATGGGTACCTAAATATACTACGAGTATGTAGTTCATGTAGTTAAGCTAAGTTACTTCTTCTCCAACAGTTCAGCTATATCTTATTAGTTTATACAACGTCATTAACACATATTTATCTTTTCTTCGTTTGACGAAAGAAAGCTAATGCAGTTGCATTCAGATAAATGATTTATAAGTTCTTGCATATACTTACCGAACATCCAAGTTAAGAGATAAAAGACAGTAAGAATTCCATTGTCGACTATATTATTTATTTACTTATTTTGGGCATCTCGTAAATCAAAATGTTGAGAAACACTGTATTAGATGCATTTATGTGATTGAAAAAATAACTAATTAAAGATGATTGAAAAATAAAGAAACTGTAAGTGAAGACATTGGAATTTTACCTTGACTAATTTTAAAAACACTTTTCATTTTTAAAAATTCTTAAATTGTAAATCTCATAATTTGATGAGCTTTATCATAACCACAAGGTCACATCAGGACAACTTGACGCCCGCCACTGGCGAAACTTTCAGTGTCGCCCACTCGAATAACGAGTCTTAATAACAAAATTGAATATATTTTATATAGTTTGATCTACTAGTGGTAAAGGTTTGGGGGTTTGAATCTGAAAGTCACTGGTTCTAATCCTAGTAGTTATCAAATATGTATGTATATCTGTGCAGTGATTTAGAATCCACGTTAAGCTGTAAGTCCCAAGTCTTTATTTGAAGCATCGAAAGCATACTATGTGATAACTTGGAACATAATATAGGATATTCCCATATGAATAATTGAGATAAAAACCAGAAAAATGCTGATTTTTGCCAATTACAATAGGCCAAGAAATTGTTGTAATAAAAATATTCTTTTTCGCTTCACGGTTTAGCCTATGTTGCCTGTTCCGGTACCCGGTTGTAATAAAAGTAATAATATAGTAAAAAAAATTTTATGACAATTTTTAATTTTAAATAGAAGTTAAAATACTCATACTGCACCCGGACTTGAATCATTGCGAAATGGAGGAACTATTGATTGAATAAAAAAAATTATAAGAGTATTTTGACATTGAACAACTAATTTACATTTAGGTTTTACGCCATTATACAATAATGTTCACATTTCCTATCTGTAAGCGCGTTTTAAAAATATTACAATATTTTGATTTACTTGTATACTAGCAGTAACTTCGACATTCCGGTTTGGATGTGGTTTAGTTTTACTTTCTAAGGTTTAGTTCATCAAATTCCGGATTATATATTTTTTATATAGTTTTTATTTGTAATTGACGCATTAATTCTTATGATGCTTTTAATATTATGTAATATCATTTATTGATGTAACTTTTCAGATGGTGTAATAAACCGTCACCGAGCTATCTACCGCGTTTTCGCTTAAAGCTGGTTCACACTATGCAACTTCTCATGTGACTTGATCATAAGAAAAATCATATCTAAAATCATAAGAAACGCTAATATCACATGACCAACAACTTTTAAGTTCACACTATACAATATTGCTTATGACTTTTCGTATGATTTAAACTGTCACAATACTGTCTACTTTCAAAAATGTTGTAATTAACCTAAGTTTATAGCAGTTTGTAGTCTCTAGTGTGTGGTTGATCATCGTTTCTAGCATGCTTATTGCTATAAAATTTGTTTTTATAGCATAGTTTTTATAATATTTTTATAAAACTAATTTTGTGATTAACAGAAATTAAATAAAATAACAATTAAATAATACTAAGACCCGTTTTACCATAATAATAAATTTTCAAAGAATTTGAAATTTTTAAATTTAAAAAATAAATTTTAATTATCAAATTAATTTTAATAAATAGAATAAACGGAATAAACAAATCTGAATTACTAACCATAATATTAAAAATGCCTACCATATAATGTTAAAATCTTTAAAAAAAGCGGTTTATTCAAAAATATCATACAAGAAGTCATAGCAAAATAGACACGGTTCTATTCTGAAAATCACTTATTATTTTGCTATTATTTGCTTATGACTTTAGCTATGACTTCAATAATACATAAAATCAGATAGTCTGAACGTAAAAATCGTAGTCATATGAGAAGTCATATGACTTGTCACGTGAGAAGTTGCATAGTGTGAACCAGCTTTTACTTAGTTCAATTAATGCGCACAATTTTGTGTGGAATTAAATCTATAACTACTTAAGTGACATTATTATAAAAATTAATTTATAAGTAATTCATAATAATTATATTTAATCGATAGAAAATAATAAGGTAGATATAATAGCCAACTTCATCTGTGTGCCACTGTGCCTCTAACACCATTCAATGTGGTCTTTAGGCCGCACAACCAGCATAATCACGTACTAGTATAGAATCCATGGTATAGAATAATAAGTGGAAATGGAATTTGTACTGTTATGGTTACGTTGTATGGTTATATCTATAGTAAGTGAATTATTTGGGCAATTAATATTTTGCTTTCGTTTGCGCTTTCTTTATTATCAAAACATGTGCGCCAATGCATATCGAGATTGTAAATCTATTGGAAGATACAAGAACATTATAGGAATCGCAATTCATTAATAAATTATTTAATTTGAAATTGTTGAAGCTGTTATGTACCGGTTGAAAAGAAGGCACCTACCCACCTACTTAACTACTATTTTTAATAATAGTAGATATGTGCATATTTTTAATAATAGTCAAACGGAATTATTGTAACAGGTAGTGGTGTATGGTGGTGTAGTGGTGAAGGAGTGATCTATTAATTGTTCTGTGATTTAAAGGTTCAAGTATCTCCTTACCTCACATTATTTGTGGTTAGGTTCCATTTACGGGCAAGGACCCTTAATAATAATGTAAAATAGGTATTTTGACTGGTATATTTTATGATTTAATGGATTATGTACAGAAATTTTCCAGCTCTTGATAGCAGATTATGGTACTTACACCCAGGGGTGGGCTGCCAAATTTTGAACAACCGGCTCGCTATTATTTCGAAACAAAAAAAACGGTATATAGAAGAGTGTAATAAATTTATATTACGTAAATAACAAGGTGGCGTCATATTCCGGGGGAAGTACAGACTTAAAAATGTAAATCCCGTGTCACGGGTGACACCACCTTGTGGATCCAGGGTTAAAATGGCTTATTTTTTGGTTTTAGGGGTAATTTAACAAACGGCTCGCCGAGCTTCAAAAATTTTAACAACCGGCTCGCGCGAGCCGGACCGAGCCGGCTCCAGCCCACCCCTGCTTACACCTATGTATGTACTACACGTGTATGAAATTTTGTTTATAGAATTGTTTACATCAAAATTTCGTAAGTCAAAAATTGATAAATAACTTTTGCCAATCTATTTTTTAATTGAAATTAATTAGTTTACTCTATTTAATCATATAAAGTGCATTTTTTATCTTTAATGGTTATTGAGATTATTTAATATACGTAAGTGTAAAAATTGCGATATATAATTCAAATTATGTAGATGAAATTGGATGATTTGTAATTTGTTAATTAGAAATGCTCCTATTTACTTGGTGACTAACTTGTATAAATTATTAGGCGCTATGTATGTATGTACTTACCGAGATGCGACAGACCGGATAATTCAGAATCTGAAAAATATTAATTGTTTAATCAAAGGTATTATAAAATATATAATATAAAATTTTATTTTAAGCATATAAATTATTAAATTATTAACCGAGCCGAAATTTAAAAAACAATTTTCTGTGTTATTCAAGGTGCCAATATAAAATCAATTTAATCCGAACCTTGCCCATTACGTAATCTATTCTTAATATACCCTACTCGCTTTGTCTACGGTTCTCGACCTGTCGAATAAGATAATGATGTAATTTGTTAGTCGGTCTAGCATAATATGTACATAATATTAATAATTATTATTACAAATTTTTACGAAAATTCTGTGTAATAGCAGTTTCCGATTATCCGTGGTACCTTTTCCCTACATTAAGTCGGATAATCGGAGTTCTACTGTACTTAAATTGAATTCTTATTTTTTATTTATTAGTACATATTACTTACTAATAATTACAGTAGTAGGTAGGTACTAATTTCAATTATTAAAAAATAAAAATTGGGTTTGTTTTCGGGAACGCCAAAATAATAAAAAAATTAATTAGCACTAATACAAAACGTGTATTTGTGATTATGAATCCAATCAATATTGATGTGTTTTTACAAAAATATTATCTTTAATTAGTATCTACAATTTTATTACTAATGCTTACTAATTTAGATTAAAGTATTTTCGAATTGAAAGGCTATATCATGTTTTCGTTAAATAAAAATGAAGGGAGAAATATTAATTGTCTTACTATTGGACCTATCTGTACCTCACCGTTCGTTGATCGTTCCTGTTACTAACACGATTTTGTTTTATGGGTTTATCATAAATTTTTTAGCGCAGAAACTTTATGAAATATGGTACAGAAATAAGGAAATAGAGATATTAGCTGAATAAACTAGATAAATTTTAAAAAAGTTGGCATAAGCACCTTAGAACGTAAATAGACGTAAACTATTGTGCCCACATATTGCTCCTCTTTGAGGACAAACACTTTAAGCTGGAGAGAAAAAATGCATATTCCATTAAAAGAGTTACGACGTTTTCTATACGAAGAAAATTTAAATCTAATGAAACCGAGGTCATGTGGAAAATCTCACAACTCTTAATTGAGTAAGTATTTCTACTCTTTTGTTTTAAGAGTTTAGCTAATCAAGTCCGTTAAGCGAGACGAACATTCAAATTCGATCTTTCTGTACTGGTGGTGCCCAAAGGTTTAACCATTACCAAATAGCCAAATAGAGGGCCGTCACATTATTATGTACCTATCAGCGTTAAAAGGTAGCACATTAATCGACAACCCTGTATTATGTAATAAATAATAAAAATAACCTTTTTATTTTTGGTTTTTTGGATGAGTAGGAACTAAAGTTAAAATTAAATGGCCGTCAATTTAAAATAAAAAGTGTATTTTTAAAGATCTGCAATGTCGATAATTTGGTCAATAACTACGCAAACTTCACATATTGATAACATCATTGTCCAGCATAAATGACGTTCTAAATTGCATTATTTCGCATTTAATGTAAGTGCGTCATAACTTTTACGACAAATACATGGACCTAATCCAACTATAATTTTGCCAACATCAACCTTCACATGATTCTGTTAGGTGGTATCTTGAAATAAACACAAAAGCAATATTTTATTTTTCTAGTAAGTACTTATGATAAGTAGGTACATACTACTTACATATTCGCAAAAAACTGAATTATAAATATTGTTTCGTATATTATCTTAATTATAATAATGATGACAACTATCCATAATATAAAAAGCACATTTTCAAAGTTGAGAAGATGTTTTAAACAATAGTCTGATTTAAATGCGTAAGATAAATAAAAATGAAAGCTTTTCTCCCTATATTTCTATTTAAATGTCTTCTATTTCTTACTTCTAAAATTACATATTGTTTGATCCCCAACGTCTAATGCATCTAATGTGAATTGGAAGTGTTTTTACATAGCTAATGTGCGCTCTAAAATACATGGGAAACGCAATTCACAATACTTTAATTTGTGAAAATTTTTCATTACGGATTACCTCAGTGGTTTGCCATTTTGCCTTCCTAGGATGAGAATTTCTTATTGTAGAAGGGAAAGTAGTAACTAGTCCAATGAATCGTAGAGAGAGTAGAAATGTTAAGGATATTTAGAGGTTACAGGACATCATTTAAAATTAAAGAGAGGATAGAGATTAAATTTATTAGATATAAATAATATTGGTAAATCCCTATTCGTATCTCTTCTCTACACGAAGGATGGAAACTATTCAAATGAACACCCAGTAGCGTCGCCACCGGTGTATTTTTTATATACATTAAACTTTTATATTTCTTTATTATGGCTATAATAGAGCCGGTTTATTTCTGTAAATAAGCTCATCGGTTTTTAGTTCAACTGACATTCACACTCTCTCTGTAAATTTCTCTATAATAATATGTTCAAAAATATATTTATTTCACTTGGACGTACACAAAAGTTTACCAAACATGAAAAATAATATATTTATAATTGTATATTCTAAAACGTGTTTACTAAAACTTGTCAACACACTTTTACTTATCAGGACAATAAAAAATTAGGAGGTATGTTAATGCACACTACTTGCGCTACTATTTATTTAAAAATAAATTTAATAGCGTCTTAATGAAGATAGTGCTAAAATTTAGAACTGGATTTCCCAGAAAAATATTTTGACCTCATTATCTCGATTTATCACTACTCGACTATTTTCTTGCGGGTTACTTGAAATTAATAGTGTACTGTAACCAACATAATATAGGGTAAATTATACAATACGCTATAATTTTATATAAACCCCTATAAAAGTAATTTATAAACATTTACTTAATTTCAAGAAGTCAAGATCTCAAGAACCGAGTTTATTTATATCAATCTTTTCAGTATAATTTCTTCAAATTTCTATACCTATGAGTATAATATACATAGGTAGGTTTCAACATACGTATGTATATTGCATAAATATAGTAGATAACGAACAATTTTCTTCATACAAGAGTTGAATCAATTATTTGCTTAACACGTCTCGTACCATGTGTCATGTGCCTTCAGGCGTGACGTAAGAAAAAATAACAAGAAAAAAATAATAAACTCTGTTTTTAACCTAATCAGCCATAAAAAGGAAAGAAATGGTTGTTGCGTGGTTTTGATGTGTGGCTCAGGGTAAGTAACCCTTCGATATGCGCTGGCAGTGAAGGTGTTAAATAAATTTAAGCTGGTCAAAACTCCATTGTACTCCATTTTAACGAAATATTATTAAATTGATTTTATGATTCTACATTTGAACTCGTATGAGATAACAGATGCAATTATTGTATAGTATTACGTTACGCCTTAAGTATTTACTTGGCTTGTTTATAAAAGAGATAAAGTTTAACCGCCTACTGAGAATTTCAAAAATTTTAAACTTGTAGACAGTAAACTGATATTGATATTATTATATATGAATTATAGTGAAAATATGATTCATTATAATCTACAAAGTTTCACATTAAAATCTACAAAAATTAAACATTTTCAATAAAAAAAAAATAATAATAATATAAATTTTAAATCTCTGAAAAATATTATAGAATAATGGGATACTTAGAACATTTTGAATTTTGAGTACATTTTTTAAGTAGAAAATGTTTATTATTGGTTGAAATTTGGTAATCTTCTTCTAATACACTTCATGTATTAGGCTTTAGATAGCCTGTTCCGACTTCATATGTCTTTCTATCTTTTGTGTGGATGCTCGACATTTCTTTGCCCATGTGGTTTGTAATTTATAATTTGCTTCGGAATTCTTGCGTCGTTCATTCTTTCCACATGTTCTTTCCATTTCCATATTTAGATCTTTTCTTATGTCGGTGTTTCTAAGTCTATCCGGTCTTGTACATACTTTCACTTTTCCTAGGAATTTCATTTCGGTGGCCTATATTCTGGACTTGTCTTTCTCCAAGGGAACCCAAGACTCGTATCCATAAATATGTGAGAGCCGGAGTTGCCAACGTCTTGTGAAACTTTAAAAGTGTGTGTAAAAAAATTTATTTAATATTAACATCAAATTAATATAAAATTTGACAACTCTTACGTTTGTCCTCTAATATCGACCGATGATGGGAATGCTATATATATTCGCGAAACGCGTCTCGTAATTTAATAAAGAATTTGGAGAAAAAGACTAATTTTAATTTAAATTTATTACATAACTCCAAAATATTGGGTAAATAAAATGATTTTTGATAAAATAAAAATATTAATATTTTTTGTTTTTCGCTCATCATTTCCATAATTTTCAACCTATTTTTTAAAATTTTAATCGTTATCACTAAGTGTTGTGACATTTGGTTTAGTTGGTCGTACAATCGATTGTAATTTTTTTACGTACATTAATAAACCATAAAAATAATAATAGTATATTATATATCAAGGTTGTGAAGGCCGTCATTATTGCCCTAGCGCCAAGATTATATTCCGAGGTGCTTTGCACCGAGGAATATAAGGCGCGGAGGCAATAATGGCCTTCACAACCGTGGTTTATATACGATTTTTTCCACTACTAGATTTATTACCATTTTTTAAAATTCTTTTTAACAAAAAAATTTTCAAATTTAAAATATTTATTTCAAATGACAGTTTTGTTTTGTTGATTTGACAGTTGATTTGACAGTTGTTGACAAATTTAGGTTATTAAATAAAATAAATCGCGGTTCGTCAAATTAACAATGGATGGCGCTGTCACTTGCTGTCACATTTAATTCGATTATAATGAATTTTTAAAATTAAATTTATGTATTAAAAAAGCGTTTTAAATAGTTTAAATACAATTAATTAGCATTTCTTGGTTATTCTAAATCATTTAATAACAACATTTTTCTTTAAAATAGTCGCCAAGTTATCAAAAAATGTCATTTTGTTCATAGGTTAATAATGGAAATATTATTCACCACTAGTTGAAAACGTGTCACTTCTTGATCGACTAACCTAAGTAAAAATGATAGCCTATATGACTAGTAGTGGAAAAAACAATAAACAATACGAATTACTTTGATTGTAAGTCAAATAATCGTCTCAATTAATGAGTGATTAGGCATTGGTTTTGTTATTATTTACTTTGTGCAAATATTTTTGGACTCGCAAGGTGGTTCTAATATCTCTAAAAATTGCAAGAACAGTTACTACAAAGAATTATATCTGCACGTTTTGAAACGTTTTGTAATTTAAATGATACAAAACGCCCCTCCCAAATAATGAACATAAAAGAAATCCTAGAAATACTGCAATGGCAAAATTTAAGAGTCACTTCGTGTCTAAATTAGGAGTCATAATTTATTTACCTGTATAATAATCCTTTTTATACATATATTTAAGTAAGGTGGTAATGGTGTTTTGTTGCTAACATTATCGCTTAAAGAGTTGTGTACCCTAGTAGGTTTATATTTTAATCATTGCTATTTAAATGTTATGCAGTTCAAATTAAAGATATTTCAATGTACAAATAAATATGGTAGGTGTACAAGGTTCTACTGTAAAGTTCAAGTTCTACAGTTCTCACGTAATAAAACATATTTTACATTAATCAATAGTAATTAGTACTAATAGAAAAATAATTAGAGCGTGCTTTTAGCCCAGTGGTGGAGTTCTCAACTGCTGGGGTGAAAATTCCATGTTCAATTCCTGATAATCTATGTTGTAGAAAAGCTAAAACATCCCTATCCGGTGTATGCAGCCGTGAGGTTTAAATACTGAAATTTTGATCTAACATGAGTATTTCTAAATAGACGGCAAACAGTAGGTTCCCATACTCAACTTGAGCTACGAGGAAAGTATGTGACGTTATGATTATTGGCAAAATTTCAGTAAAAATTTAGTGATAAACAAGTTTTTGATTTAAGCTCAGATAAATGCTTAACTATAGGATAATGTGAAGACTACGTAAAATTTAATATTTTGATAACATTATTTATTGTTACCTGATTTATCAATTTCGTTATCTACTTTATCAAAGCAAATCAAAACTTCCATTCTATTTTAATGATTTAATAATAATGAGTTTTACCAATATTTAAAAAAATGTCAATTGTTTTATTATGTATAGTACATTTATTTTGAAAATTATCGTTACATTTTGGCCAAATAAATTATTTCATGTCCGGCGTGTTTTGCCCTTCGCTTGAATTCGATATTTGTTTAATATGTATTGTAGTGATTCAAAATACCAATAATTTTGAAAGTAATTAAGCATTCTAAAAAGATTACAAATTGCATGAGGTTTTCTAATAACAAACACAGATTCCAACAGGTAATTTGAAAGCGCTGATAAAGTCAGTTTATTAACAAAATAAGTGAGAGGAAGGATTGGTTCAACAATGATATGAAAAATTATGAACTACAGATGTTTTTTTTATATTCACAGAAAATTTTGTTTAACGTAAAATTAAGTTAGATTTGTAAAAAGTAGGTTAATTTTAAGTAAGTGAGGTAATAAACAATGAGTTTACGTAATTAGTGATGAACGATAAAAACAGATGCAGCGACTCGTCATCCGAGACAAACGTTCACGCGTAGCTGGACCAAACGATGTGTTGTTGTGACAACGCTGAAAACAGAAATGAATATTAATTAAATGACATTCGATTATAAAAAGGCAATATCAAAAAGGCATGATACTTACATTGAAAATTAAATTATCAAAGAGTGACGAAATTATAAATTCGTCAGAACCAAGGTAACGATTTGGAAAAAAATAAATAAAACGGAGAATACGTTGGCGCGTTGGAAGGAGGAAGTGTTGTAGTCCTCTCGTCCAAAAACGGTAGTAAATTGGATAAAAATCCAACGGAAAGTGTTTAACCTAAAACGAAAGAAGATTGTAGCAGGTTACAAAAAGTTATATACGGTTTATGCAGAATTGATCTGATAAAAGTAAAAGTGGATACTTACCTTAAAAACTGATAAAGCGGTTGAAGAAAATACTTCAACAAAAGAATTTCTGAAGAAAGAAATTAATTTCACACGTGTTGTTGGCCAAGAAGGATCACGAAACTAAAAATCATTGCAGCCTTGAAAGTACAAAAGAAATTGAAAGAAAGTGTATCGCCATCTGTTTTCGGTAAGAAAAATTTAAATAACTTTTTCGCGGTAATATTGGACGTTTAAAAATTACATTACGAACTACGACGTGTTAAACGGGAACGCATAAAAGTTCGGTTTTTGCGCAGATTTAATATAGTTAATTTGTTTATGTTAAAAATTATCATTTTTAGTTTAAGTTTTTGGGGTTACTTATTTAATATTATATGTTTATGTTATTGTTCAAAAATAAATGGTTTATATTTTTCATATCCTGTTGAGTATCATTGAGGAACGAATCTTCCTCCACTTAATTTATATTTCAGAAAAAGTAAAGAGTTACCCTCGAGGAATCTACTACTGAGATAAGAGTGTTTCATGCCAAATACAGTGATTACAAAAAAGAGAGCTAAACAAAGAAAAATTACTGATAAAAAAAAAACAAAAGGAAAAATTTATATTTTTATTATTATTTTTACATGTGTCCCTTCTATAAGAGAAGCGATACATAGTAGTATATTTTATTTTACTTGTTAATTTAATCAAATATTTGTTTAAAAATTTGAACGTCGTCAATGATGTCGACTTATGTGGTATAGCAACATCGTTAGATTATACTAACCATACTCTCTCAGTAAAAAATTTCAACGCATAACACCTTTATTATGCATATAATATTATATTGATTATTGTTATCATAACGATAATATTCCAGTACGTCGTAGAATAAAATGGAAGACACATCCTGAATATTTTAGATTGTAATCAATTTTTCGAAGCTACTATTTATTTAATTTAAAACATATAAAAACAACATAATAATTATTAGCACCAACAAATAATAAATTAGTTTACAGTAAACACTAATGACAAATGTAAATATTAGGAATAACAACATAATAAACTAAGAAGTGAATTAGGCAAAAGCAATTAAACGACTACGTAAATTTCATTTTAAATATTATGGTAGAATAATTAATACGCAATGGAAGATAACAATTTTAGTTTTTTAATATCATTGTTTTTATTGGAAATTATTTTCAAAAGATTTAATAATTTTTCCATCATCTTATTTACAATTTTTTCCCACCCTTCAAGAGTTTCAATTTAAGTTTGTTACGCATATTACTTTTTTTTTGTGCTCAATACTTATTTATGCAGTTATTGCTGTTTTGTAGTTTCTTTACTAATGAACAAACCCTAAACTTAACGACATTTTATAAATAGTTTTTCAATATTTGTACTCCATGGAAATACACTATTCGAATCGTTATCTCTTTTTTGCACCAAGATATTTTTCCTCCTGTTCTTCAAGTCCTCTTCTTCTACTATTGGACATAAGTCTCTCCAATTTCCTTTCCATCATCTCAGTTGATCTCAGTCTTTGGCCAGTTGGAACCAACTGGCCAGTTGGAACTTCTAGGAAAGCAAATCAGAGGATATTGTAATTATTACAATTTATGAAATTTTTATAATCAAAAATGCTTAAAATGTAAGGATATGAGGTATTATAAAATATTAATTAATTATTTATATTTCTTGGTAGATACTCGTATACGTTTAGCAAAATATTTAATTAAATTGCAAAAAGTACAAAATTTGAATGAGATTTTTAAGAATAGTTCAGTGACAAACAATTTGGTAAAACAATAGATTTTACATGGCTATGAGACAATGAATAATGAAAACAGGTCGGAAGGTCAAATGTCTTGGTACTCTTTTATAGCAAAAACAAAAAGTATGTAATAAAATAATAATACGAAATAGAAAATCAGTAATTTATTACTTCTATAACTCAACACTCGATCCCAGCATTTTTAATGATTAGTTTAGGCAAATAAACGATGATTTTATTATTTTTAGTTTTCATTTTTCATATTAATTTAGAAAAATCTTCAAGTCACAAAATATTACCAAAATTCCACAAAATTTTGTTTTTAGAATAAATCCTAAATGAAAATAAAACAGAGTATAACGACTTCTTTGTGGGTTTCCTGTGTGAAGTTCAAGGTTAGACAGTTGACCACTATAATAAGTTTCATTTGATTATTTAACCATTTATTTCACCATAAATAAGTTTTTATTGTTCAGAAGATTGAACACCCAACCCTAAACAGCAATAAAATACCACGGATTGCATTACCATACATTTTAATAAGAATCAACATGAAAGAATATTTATTAAATTATCGATTATTTATAAGGTACGTAAACACCCATTAATATGCGGAATGTCCGGAATCGTTTTGATTAAACCTATTGAGATCACATAAAAAAAATTCTACTTTTGAACAATTGCGAACATTTTACGCAATTTCATAACAAACTAATTTATATTTAACCGTTAGTTTACAATGTAGTAATTTACATTAAACTAATTAAACCGAAAGTTGTCTTAATTGTATCTACTTTCACTAATTTATTATAAATATTACAAATTTAAATTAAACAATTCTATTCAAAGATATTGTTAATACATATTATTAATATTATTATACTGTGCCGCAAAAAAATGTCATTGAAATTTGAGTGTTAAACTAATTAATTGTCAGTTACTCGTCATATCTATCACCAAGTTATATAAAACGTTAAACCAAATTACTGATTAAATTTTATAAAACCCACAGTAGTTGAACTACTTCCGGCTTCTTTAGAATAACGGTTGTATGGATAAGTCCAACTACCAGTCCCATATTTTATTGAATAGTTAATATAATATTAATTAAAATAATGTGATCTTTTATTTCAACTAAATTTTTACGCATTCCAAAAATAATATGTAAATTTATTGTTATAAATTTTCAAAATTAAGTGAGTAACAGAGGTGGTACAGAAGAAAAATTGATGTTTATCTTGTGCGATATACATACATAAGTCGATAAACTAGTTAATAAATTTTGTTTACGTGCATCTTACGTGCATCTTGAAGAATTTATTCAAGGTAGAGGAACATTAATTTCGATTTTTTTTTAAATAATTTGATTCAAAATTAAATTAATAAAAATAAAATTACACTTTAAGTTATGCAACCAAAGTAACACTACAGCACACCGCCATCTATTGGTTTACAAATGAAATACCTTTATAGGTCTCTACTAATATGTACGCTACCTGTACTATAATTTCCTAGTTACGAATACTTTAAATAGATGGCACTAGTAAACTAGTTGATTTGTGCCGATTCAAATTTTTATTGGATGTAAAATTGATAGTAATAGGGAAAAGAAACTTCTAATATAATTCAAAGTTGACCTTTCAATTAAACTAACATTTGAGCTACTAGTAGGTAATACGAGTAAAAATAATGTATTGTTGCCAGTTAGTAATATAAAATTTGGTTTAATACGTCTAGATAATTCTAATACTGCGCTAAATTTACGAGCGCACAGCTGCCCCTGGTGAGGGGGTGAGTTCTCATTTAATCGTAATTATTAAAAAATCTTATAAGAGATAACATAAAAAGGTACAACGAAACTGTTTGAGAGATTTCGATTATCAATCATGTTGATATTTTACCTTCAGTGAGAACGACACAAAATTATGTCTTAATTGAGCAATATGGCCATTAAAAATAATTCCAAAATGCAATGTTTTTACTTAAGCATCTTGTTTTAGCATCATAGAGCAGCCAATAAGTTTTCAGCATTAGGTTCGGACTGGAATAGTCACTTTGTGAAAAAATGTTCCAAACATCACCAAGTTGTGGATTGGCGGTTTCCTGTGGATCATATGCCCAAAATAAGTACTTCAATTAAATTCAAGTTTTGCTATTTTTATCATTACCAACTTATTGGGCTTTGGCATTGTGACAAATGGAGATGTTCTGAGCTCGATTGTGATCTAGAAGCTTTCCATCAATCTTTTTTCGATGTGTTGGCGTTGACCATAATTTTTCTTACGCATTTTTGATTAAAGTTGGTTTTTCCGTAGTAAAATTACAGAAGTTTTTCAAAGACGTAGGCGCTTTTGAAAGTCATTTGTATTGCCTATATAAATATCGATGAAAAGGTTTTTCAATTTTTACTCGCCTCACTTTTACAGAGCTTCATGTTTTTAATTTTACTTTTGCATTGTATCTTCCAATTAAAATTATTAATAACGTTTTTTAAAGTAATTTTGTAATATTTTATGTGTATTGCTGTTTGCAGTCCCTACATATGGGATGGGGAAGATAGGCACTTTCTATAAAACATAATCAGTTAATTTTACTAACTGATTTTTATATGCAATCATCAAATCCGTAATATGATAGCTTAGAAATAATTAATTCATGATTAATCACATCAAATTATGCTTTACTACAATCTAAAAAAGAAATTATTACGTTGTTGATATTAATAGTGACATCGATAATTACCTCTATTAAGGTCGTGGTGGTGCTGTAGACCAAAGCGAAAACCCAATTGAATACTGGGAAGCATTTTATATGCTACAACAGTTGCCTAACATGGTAAATCAGTTCTTTAAAGGTTCCTGCTTCCCATTATAACGGATAATAATGAAAATGGTATCAATCGAAAGAGCCTTTTTTCGCGCCTGAATATACCTGAACATTTGGTATTTCCTATTTAATTATTGTTAAAAATTCAAAGAGAAATTAAGCACCTCTTAAACTATACGTCTTGCCATGGAAAAATAATTGCCTACAAATTACATTGACTACAGATAATAACCAAACTTTATTTGACGATTACTTTCTTAGGCCCAGTTGTTTAGTTTCGGGTTATCTTTTAACCTTATTTTCCATAGAAATGATTGTTTCAAGAATTGTTTCCATGGAAAATAATTGAGGTTAAAAGATAACCTAATACTGAACAACTGGGCCTAAGGCAAGTTGTATTTCTTAAAAAGCGCTCAATTTTTGTAGCATTTTTAACAACCATTTTTAAAAAATAATAAGTTTTCTCTCGCCGCGGAAAAATATATCTTTAGATTGATACAATTTTCATTATTATTTGCTAGAATGGAAAGAAGGAATCTTAAAAAATTGATTTAGCATGCTAACTACCTAGTTCGGGGATCAACAAGCAAGCATGGTTCGCGAAGCGGAGCACGTGCTGAGTGGCCCAGCTTTGTCTCCTCCAACGCTCAAAAAATTGAATAAAAACTCTCGTTGAAGATGTAATATGGGTTAAAACCCTGAAAAGGCGTAGAAGCCAGTCGCATTATGCCCCGAGAGGCTAGTTCGGGGATGACGACTGTGACTACCCGACATACAGAGTGATTTAATTGGAGGTAACAATTTATATTTGAAAAAATTTTTGTTTTTGATAATTTGCTGATATTTTTATTTTAATGTAATGTTAAGACATTGACATTAAACATAAAAATCTGATGTGGCCAGCACATGACTTCCCTATAAGGAATCATTCCTTCATCGTTCATCTAAAGATTCGCAGAAATATTATTTAAATTTAAAAAATAAAAATTCATCAATAAAATATTTATCATAATATATTTAAGAAAAACCATTTCGTCCTTCAAGTAAAGTGCTACTTCCGGTTTAGGGATTTGCTCCAAAATCAAATGGTGCTTTCGTATACCGATTAAAGTGTTAAATATGAAATTTTGTTACTATATAACAATTCGTTCCAGAGATACAGAACTTACAGACATTTTGCGTTACATACATCCATACAGACATGCATACATACATACAGACATCATTGCGAAAGTAGTCAAAACGGATTCAGAAATGCTCAAAACGGATATTTCCGTTAAAATATCGACATCGAATTTTTTCATGATTACAATACTTCCTTATAGGGAAGTAAAAATGATATCGGTCAAATGACCGCCATGGCCGGCCCCTCAGACTTCCGATGTTTTGATGAAATTTCCCATTATTTATTGGCATAAATCGTGTGGTAGTTAATAAATAACGCGTCAAATCTCGTCCTTTAACTCTGGAATCATTTGGGGATCCATTACACATTTTGCTTAACATCACCCCAAAGAACGTAATTCAACGACGTGATATATCACACGATCATTAAATTTATGGTGGCTGATTTTGGTTGTCTTATAACATATTAAAATAAATGTGTAAAGTAAATAAAAATTATCAAATCCAATGTGTTTTATTTCCAATTCAAATTGTTACTTCCAATTGAATCAACCTTTGCAAAAGACTCAAATATGTTCAAAAAGGTCATTGCATTTAATGGGATTTTTATCAAAATAGAGATATTTGAAATTACGGAAGGTTCAAATTTAACGTAATATTATATAAAAATATACCGGGCGATCACGAAATCCATTGGGTATAGGTATACTATAACAAATTAATAATACCTACAGTTTCTCTAAATGCAAGATGTGTACAAAATAGAGTCACCCTGAATATACTTGCAGTTTAAATAAAACAAAACATTGTAGATGTGATATCTACAATTTGCCTATTTTAAAAAGTATTTTTATGTAGAAAGAATTTTTGTTGCATTACACTACGCAATTTATCGTACAAGACATCATACAATTTATGCGGAGATAAGAGTTTACAACGTTTTCAGACTGCGCAGTGAGTTATACGCAGAAAATGTACAATTTCTTGTACCGGTACCGTGATTGAAAAACTGAACGAATTTAAATTCAATTTTCACCAATAAGAGTTATTTTTTTAAACAAAATTCAAAGTATTCCATAGAGCACGCGATATGAACTTATCGATGTCAATTTTGTTTTTCTCTAATGTCAGTTACAAATATGGTGTTAACTAAAGAGCAACAAATCATAATTTTTAAGCTTTTAAAACAACAATGTAGTTTTGCTATGATACAAAAAAGGTGTAAAGACCAAAATTTTTGTGTTTCGAAAGGTACACTCTCTAACTACAAAAAAAATGGAATCCCAGAACTTAAATCCAAAACTCGGAAGAAAGGCAGCGGAAAGAAGCCAACTCTGACAAATCGACAATTATCGAATTTAAAGAAAATGGCATTAAAAACGAATCCTCCGACACTAAAACATATGGCTAATCATTTCAAAACATCTGAATATATCATTCGGTATAATCTAAATAAAAAATTAAACCTGAAATTAATGAAGAAACCAAGGAGACATCATATTTCTGAAGAAACAATTATTAAACGGCACCAGCGCTCACTAGGATTGTATCACTTACTAAATTGTGATAAATGGCAAAAATACATCACTGTCGATGAAGCATGGTTTCATCTAACAAATGCTGATGGCCAACGAAAAGTTCAGTACTTGAGACGTGAGCAATCGGCAAAAGAATTGGACGTATTCACAAAACAGTCCCATCCGAAGGGAGTTATGGTGTTCATAGGAATATCGAATTATGGAACCACAACGCCAATATTTGTTGAGCCTGGTGCTAAAATTAACTCGGAATATTACATTAAGAATTGTTTGAAGCCACTTTTGACTGACGCAAAAAGATTATATCCTGCTGGTGATTGGATATTTCACCAAGACTCGGCACCAGCTCACGCTTCTAAGAAGACTTTAAATTTTCTTGAACAGAACGGCGTATCTTTTATTCATCCGGATATATGGACGCCATCATCACCGGACCTTTCACCCTGTGATTATTTTTTGTGGGGCTATTTAAAATCTCAGTTAAATAAGTCAAAAGTTACAACCCTTAAACAGCTAAAAAAACTAATAAAACGTGAGATAGAAAACATTCCTCTGGAAATGATACAACGATCGCTAAAATCGTAGCCAAAACGTTGTCTTCAAGTGTACAGGAATCAAGGACAACATATTAAATAAAATTATTGAAAGAAAATAAAAATAACTGTGACTTATTAAATTTCAAAATCGTTCAATATTTCATTCACGGTAGCTGTACAATAAATTGCATCATGTAAGCAAGAATTAGAGATTATGAAAATGTAATCTTCGTTCCATTTATTCCATAACACTGGACGATTTTGATTTCCCATTATAAATATTTCGGTTGATGCTTTTACTATTAACCGTTTAATTTATTATCAAAGATGGAAAAGTGAATCGCTTTTAAAACAAACGTATTTGAAAAATCGTCAAAAAATTATATCGTACTACTTTTTCTACAAAATAGAACACAATCGCAAAAGCTCCTACTGACTATCCAATCTTGTCGGGTCGACTTGCGGCCCGACAAGATTGATGTTGCTTCCACACTATCCGACCGCATTGGCTGCATCTATCCTATTCTATCTCATCGGTCCGACCGCATAACCGATGTTATTCCTTATACCATCTGGCTTAGCGCGCGATAGCGAAATCGAAAAAAATTAAAACTATAAAACGTTATCTTTTGACACGATAATAATTTTATCGACAAAGTATTCTATTAAAACAAAGTTAATAATTACAATGAAAATAAATTCACAACTTGTACGTAATTACAAATACAAAAATTTATTTAAAAAAATTGGAAATTAAAATATTTAAAAATTTTCTTCGAACGAACAAAATTAATTGAAAAAATGGTTGTTTAAGTAATTTTATAAAAAATGTTATGTTCTAAATATGTAAACATGTTACAACAAATTCAAAATTTCCTTCATTTATTTTAAAAGTGGATTTTGGACAGAATACTACCACAGATTTCAATTATTTAATTTTAAATATTCATTAAAATAGTTTTAATAACAATAATTTTACGGAAAATTGTGAAAATTAAAAAAAAATTAGATTTGAAATTTGATTTTGATTTTTAAATGAAATTACCACTTCTAACTTCTAAGATGATTAAAAGTTGTTTTTTTCTGAAGCTCTTGATCGAAACATTTTCATATAGAATAATTATTGTAGTCGCGGAACTTTTTAGGTATCTAACATTGATTACACTGCCCAACAGCCATTTTAGTGACGGAGAAGTAAGAACTGAATTTAAATATGTTTGATGCCCTGATTTCAAAAATGTCTTTTTTTTTCGTAGCAGCTCTAGTTTTTAAAATATCTTAAGATAACTTCTATAGATTTCACGTTATTACTATTATTACACAGCCCTACAAAATGAAAAAAAAATTTGGCGCCGGAGAAGTAAGAACTGAATTTAAATATGTTGATGCCCTAATTTCAAAAATGTCTTTCTTTTTTTCGTAGCAGCTCTAGTTTTTAAGATATCTTAAGATAACTTCTATAGATTTCACATTATTACTATTATTACAGATATTATTTTTTTCATTTTGTTGGGCTGTGTTATCTTCTGGTTTTTATTTTCAGATTTATTTTTTTAAATTTATTTATTATCAGCAACAGAATTTAATATCTAGTAATCGTCGGTCAGAAATTATACTATTCTAATGCCCAGTTGTTCAGTTTCGGGTTATCTTTTAACCTGGGTTATTTTCCATAGAAATGATTGTTTCAAGAATTGTTTCCATGGAAAATAATTCAAGTTAAAAGATAACCTAATACTGAACAACTGGGCCTAAGTCCACAAAACCTAGTTTTGAGATAATAGACTGAATTTTTCCAGTTTCATATACCTAATGTGTAAACTTTTATTTTTTTAAATTCATTATTATTATTAAAATCTCCTATTCGTACCTGTGTACCAAATATTAGTTTACTGGATGTGACAAAGTTGTTAAAAATTACTCAAAAATGTTCACGTAAATAAACACCGGTCATACCAAGTTAAATAAAACCATTTTAGCACGGGAAATACGCAACGACCTCATATTACCCAATAAACATTTTAGCCTGCGAATAGCCTGTAAACAGCCTGTCAGGTACAGCCTGTCCCTGTGCCTGTACCTGCGGCAGCCTCAATAACACCCTGACACAGGTACGAAACAGCTTAAGTGGCGCAAGAAATAGCCGGTGTTAAACTTGATTACATGCACCAAATAGCCTGCGGTTAACTCATCGCAGGTAAAAAATTACCCTAATGGCAGCCTCATGGCAGCCCTGACACAGGCCTGCGGTTAGCCTGCGGTTACCTTTATCGCAGGCAAAAAAAAGCCTGCATTAAACTTTATCGCAGGCTCGAGGCAGCGCCTGGCACAAAAATAATTTATATAGATTAAATTTCGTTTAATAAATTTAATTTACTATAATCAATTTTGAAAATCAAAATAAAAAAATTTATTTTTTAATTTACCATTTATTTTATTTCTTCGTTTCAGCTGCTAATTTTACAATTTTAACTCTACAACATATAATTTTTTATTTTACCCGTTTTTTTTAATATTTGTAGGACCTTGTAATATTTCTAATATCTAATATTTATTGGTTGATGATGTTGTCGTCCTTCTTTGTTCTTGGAGTCTGAAAAATCTGAAATTAAATGTTGAATTTTTGAAATAAAATTCTTACCCTTACCGAGGATCGAACCATGGACCTTTGCCTTCCATGTACCACCGCGTTGACGTCTGAGCCACATAGAACTGTTTATTTTAGTTGTGATAAAATTATAAGTCGAGGGAATTACTTTAAAAGAAAAAAAATTCTAATCGGATCTAATTTCGTAGATGTCTCATTGTAACGTTTGATGGTTCGATATATCAATTTTAAATTTAAATTATTTATAATATAATATATTTTAATGTTAAATATTTTTCACATTTCAATATTAGTTTTCTTTTCTACAATATTTTTGTTTTCGACATACCACGTGGGTGTTCATAAAAATTTGTATTTTTATATCTTATTTCACTATAACACCTTCTTATTATTTGTCATAATTAATTAATTTTAATTTTAACAATAATTAATTTAATTTAAATACTTTTAATCACAAATAAGCATAATATATATTTATAATAACATGTAACCAATGAGTAACAAGCGTTATGTTAACGGTGAAATGTTTCTTAATTCTGATTGGATAAAACTGTTTTAAAAGACGGAATTAAAATTCATTGCTATTTAATTATTAATTTTATAATATATTATATTTTAATGTTAAATATTTTTCACATTTCAATATTAGTTTTCTTTTCTACAATATTTTTGTTTTCGACATACCACGTGGGTGTTCATAAAAATTTGTATTTTTATATCTTATTTCACTATTACACCTTATTATTTGTCATAATTAATTAATTTTAATTTTAACAATAATTAATTTAATTTAAATACTTTTAATCACAAATAAGCATAATATATATTTATAATAACATGTAACCAATGAGTAACAAGCGTTATGTTAACGGTGAAATGTTTCTTAATTCTGATTGGTTAAAACTGTTAAAAATCGGAAAAAAATATTCCTGAGTCATCAATCGCAAATAAAATTTTGGCAGTGTAAACCTGTAAAAATTTTAACCAAACTATTGGTACTGAGAGGCCCCGGGTTCAAATCTCAGAAACCCACAATTTTTTTTACACTTTTGTGTATTAAGTTTTATATGTAATTTATTAAAAATTTTTATTTATTAAAATACACTTTCCACTGTATGTGTGAACAGAATTTTTCCTAACAGCATTCGGAAAAAGAGCAAACGCCGATAATTATTAAATGTTTAAAAATCGAGCTCCGAGCAACACGTGTACACACTTATACCAGGTTATTATAATGAATATGCATTTTTCGAACAAACTGAGCATCTAATAACTGTAGTCTATTCAAATTTATGATTTTGTAGTTTTTATTAGTATGCAATACTCTTGCAATGTTTATGAGGTATGAAGAAAACATTGTTACCTAAACTACAGTAAAAACCTACTTCAAGTTTAAAAAAATTGGGTTTAATATTCTCTTTATGGTTCGCATAGTACAAAACATAATAATAAATTATATTATAGCAACACTTTAGCAACTTATCCATAGGTTCATTAAAAAATAATCCTTCCTAAATACTTCTCGAATGAGAAAGCAAAAAAGTTAATCGATTTAGGGGCAAAACACCTTCCCCCCGAGCTCTACGTTAATGTAAAGTAATTTTAAATAGAATATCCCTTTTTTATTTTATATTATTAAATTAGAGTTTACTTTTTTTTTAAGTTTAATAATACTATTCTGCAAAATGATGTTATTCATTAAAACTTGGATCTGCAAAAAAGTGTGGTATTAAAAATTACTCGTTTCATTTTTAGAAGGTTTTTCAACTGGAAGAATAAAGTTTTTATTTTGCCCAGCGTTAAACTAGGAATTCAGTCAACTCGCTTAGCCACCATGCTATTGACAATCTCATTTATAAATTGTATATTTTATTATTGTTTATGACCTTGACTGTTGGCAATTAGCTAGGTTTATTATTTGGACATCAGGAAAATGGGTTTGATAACTTGATAGACGATTGCTGTCTTCCGATGACCAGCAGAACTTTTAAAATTTATGAAAATTGTCAACAGAATGTTCAGTATTCTACACTGATAAAAGTTGTTAAATAGAAGGTTTGTAAGTTGGTTAAAAAATTACCTAAAGATAACAATACAAAAATATGATCTCCTTTATGGATGTTATATTTCTTATCAACCACGGACAGGAGCCTATTTGACATTTGAATTTCGGGTATTTTTTTGAGATGCCTATTGTGTTCCATAAAGGGGAAGAGTGCAATAAGTAGCCCCACTCAAAAAAAAATTTCGTGTGCTACACACTAAAGAACATGGTTATATTAGTCTATAGAAAAATTATTTTGCGAGAAATCCTTAAAACAACCCTAAAATCGACTTTTTAAAAGTAGGTAAATTAGCATTGAATAGGCCGCGCCCCCCCATGCAGACTCGCATACTGGCATCGGCGTTCCCTGTCGGAACGGGTGAAATTTTTTCGCTCGGATTTGATTTTTTCTTTGAAATTCGGATCGGTGGGGGTGTGATTAGTAGATATTAGTAAAGAACATTAGCAAAAAAATCGTAAATTACCCGTGTATTAACGAAAAAGTGAAAAAATAAAATTTTGTTTTTATTCGATTTTTGGGGTGTGCATTCGATTTGGAGGTTTATCCATCGTCAAAACGATGGATACACACAAAGCGTTGCACTCCTCCAGGGCGGTTTTGACTCTGGTTTACTGGGCTAAACATACGAGAAGCGCCTTCCATCAAGAAAACCGGGAAAAAAGAAACCGGGATGTTAGAGAACCTTGAAATAGTATTAAAAAGTATAGTTGCGGTATGGGGCAGTAAACTTTTACGTTTCACCCCAAAATATTGAAAAAATAGTAACCTTTCGTGCATGTGACTCTTACGAGAGGTGTCGGGCATCTGCCGGAGCGAAATTTTCTGTGTTAGGGTCATTCATTCTACATGTACCGTCAACAAAATGACGACGCGCGGAATCTCACATGTAAAAATTGGCTAAAATTAGCTAAGTTCAAATGCGTTTTATTCAAAAGTTTGGGCCCCTTTCTCGAAAAATATTTTTACAATCTACTCTATAAACCTTGTTCTTTAGTGTGTAGCACACGAAAATTTTATTTGAGTGGGGCTACTTATTGCACTGTACCCCCAAAAAGATATAAATTATAATAAAAACACGTAACCGCACATTGTCATGTTGCGAAGTGGTTTATTTTTATTTGCAGTTCTTAGAGTGACTTGGAACATGGCAAATAAATAATATAGTGAGAAGTTGTAAAAATCACGAATTCACCGAAAAAACTCAAAATTGTACTCTATGACATTTTTAAAATTAATTTGATATATACAGAGGTTAACATGAATGGTATCCCCAAATTTAAGTTACTTAATTCTGAAGTTGCTCTCTTGCACAAAAAACTTTTAAAACGGTAAGTATATTTGTCGCAAGTCACCATAATTAATCAACATCAGAATAAATAATCCCAGAAAACTACGTTTGTCCCAAGTAGCCCAAATCATGCAGTGACGTCACGATTTGTTTTTCTCTCTAAGTTCCTCGGTTTACTCTCAATTTGTGGTACAAGTTGCGTATTTAATCTCATTTTTTCTATTTCATTAAAGCTTTTCGATAAAAAGCAAAAAAAAAGCAAAGCAAAAATAAGTATCAAATTATTTTCTCAGAACTTTCTATCTTGACATTCGTGTTCTTTTAGTATCTGCGATCAACCCCATCCCCTTTTTTCTTGCTTACACTCTGTCTATGCGCCGCAATCTGTTTTTGAACACGAATTCACTCACCATCGTACGTACATGGAGCAACCTCCCTATGTACTAAAACACACACCTTAAAGCTAAATTGACATTGCTATAGTTATACATATTTTTACGCCATTTTAAGCAAACTTTATCTTATAACTTTTGTGATAAAGTGATAACTTTTTAAAATTTTCCCCAAACAAGGTTTTTTTTCACTTTGGAAGCAACTTCTTCTAAGTGCTGTACCTGATTTCAGGCGTAGACGACCTCTCTCCTATGTATGTGTTGTACGTTTGAAGTATTATACCTACATAGGGACCCTCCTACTTAACGTGCGCTCCGAACCGCAGGAAATGTATACACTTAATCTCCAGAGAGGCTGTCCTGAGCAGATTACATCTCGATGGTTTGCCATTGCCTTCCGAGGGGAGACTCTTGTTACTCTTGGGGGATGAAGATGGGATGGATGGGACATGTACAGAGAGTCCATGAAACCAGATTGATTTAAAGTATAATGAAATGGAGCCGGGCGTTGATAGACCAAGAGATAGACCCAGAGCAAGATAGAAGAATGAAGTGATGGACGACCTCGGAACCATGAAGTGCATGGCTGGAGTAGAGAGCAGAAAATAGACTCTTATGGAGAAGGATGGTAGAAGCAGTGAAAACACATGAAAAATAAATTATAGGAGAAAAGTAAGTCCAAACATATGGGGACTCATCCATCCCACAAAAATGATTTACAAGCATTAAACGATGCGGCTATATTCCGAAAGGAATTAAAAGCCTAACGATGGTTTGATAAAACACTAAAAACCTACATAAGTACATGCCGGAGGCATACTGTTGAGGAAAGTATCATTTAGATAACTACTACACCTGTATATACAAACAAATTTTAAGCGTCAAGCAATGATGAGGAAAATCCATCAGCATAGTGCGTAAATATTCGCTCGAGGATTTTTCTTATCGTTTGTTTGCATATACGTACAAGTGTAGTAGATATCTAAATTATATCTTTCCAACCAGTTTGCCTCTGTTACGTATCTGCTTATGTACGTTTTTAGTTTTTTAAGAATAGGATTCGCGCTGTTGCGTGAAGCGAATTCGCAAGTATGATTATGTTGTTGAAGAATTTAATTTAAACAAAATGATTTAAATGAAGTTTTGTTAGATTAATTGTAAGACGGGCGACATAAAGAAGTTTAAGGATAAGAGAATTTTTGATAAAACACAATGATGATTGATAAGAGGAAACTGTTAAAAGTAGTGACTAAGAGGGAGAGTGGTAATAAGGAAATGTAAATTGAAGTGGTATTTAAAGCTTTATATTAGAATTAGTTTTTTGTTATATTAACAAACAATGAAATTAGAATCAATCGTTAAGCGAACTCAATGATAATTTAAATAAAATTGGATATCTCACACCAATATATGTAAGAGCCCCTTCCACTTACAGTTGGCCCACCTACTAAAAGTTAAATTTATTTCGAAATTATTTACATTAATGTAAAAGAAGCTGCTAATTCAAAAAAATTTTTAGTTTTATTGGCTGTCTTGATCTTTTTTACATGAAATAGAAAAACTGTTGAGTATAATTCCAGCCAAAATAATTTCATAACTAAAGCAGAATTTACAATAAATATTGCATGATTTTACCTCAAGAAAATGTCAAATCTATGCCTAGAAGAATTGGGACCGTTATTGAAAATAAAGGTAATGTAACCCAATGCTAAGCTAAACTTTTAAAATTCGTTTTTTATTTAAATTTCTCTAATTACATAGCGTAACTAATTTACACTAAAAGAAAAATTAAAAAAACAATTCCACAATGAATCAAAGTTGAAAACTGTCCCATGACACCCAAATTTACGGTACTCGATTTCATTGGTTCTTTCATACGTCTACTTTACAATTCAATACAAAACACCACTAATCTTTATGTGAATAAGACTTAACAACCAACAATTACTAGATATGAACAAAAAACTGATTTGGACAAATTGACAATTAAATATTTTATCTAAAATTTAAATTGTTTCTTGTTAAACTTACCAGTATCATTGAGTAGTTGTTGAATGGAATCGTCATCATTGCCTCCATTTGTTGACGCTGCTGAAAATAATTAACATAATGTTAATAAAATTAATAATAAATTGCAATACAAATAATATAATATAAAGAACAATTATCAAAATTTGAATCGCCGCGCCGTGTAAAATGATTACTGTAAAACAAAAAAATATACGTTGGGCTAAGAACTCGTTCATAAATTTTATAACGCATGAAGGGGGCGAGCAAATTAAAACCAGTTTGACGATTTGTCTATAAACCCCTAATTTATAAGGGTAGGAAAAGCTTACAAAATGTAACGTAACAACGTTGATTTTTATAATTTTATTATTGTTAATTTTTATAATTTGAAATCTGTCGAATGTAGAATCAAGGGGATACATGGATACATGATGTGATATTTGCAGGGGTTTTAATTTTTGAACGAGATGGTGGGAGAGAGAGAGAGTAAAAAAGTACTTAAAATATTCTAACGTAATTTATAAACGACCCTTAAGAAAAAATCGGAAAAAATCTTAAGTTCCATATAGTTATTAGTAGTTGCGTAATTTGTAAGAGTGCAAAAAACTATTCTGTAGTAAAATTATTAGTCTCGCAATTTTTGCATTAGAGATAATATTTATCAAAAAATCGAATGCGGCACCATTACATAATATCTTATTGAATTGAATAAATTAAAAAGACTAAGTGGTCAATAAACACAATAAAAATCAATTTGTCTCCACGTTTCTGGTGTTTATTAACATATTATCAAGGCTATTGAAAGCAATGTCTGCGAGTTTCAGCAAGTCATTTCAATGATGACTGTGCCCAAAAGAGGAAAATAGGCTTTTTTATTACATGTGTATTTGCAACGGTAAAAATAATATTATAACTGACATAACCATCAAAATAAAATAGATTTTTATTGAGTTAGTTTCCTGAATTAATTATATGTACACCTGCACTCAGTGGCGGCTGGTACGGAGAAGATAACGGGACGCCGTCTTCCCAAAAACACAATACAATATCACTATTTAAGTATATTTTTATATAATTACATAATATATTTTAATCATAGTCGCTCCCCTCCCCCTCAGGATATTAAACCGCAAGCCTGCACTATATACAATTGGAAGGTTAACTAATTAGTAACCACATAGTATATTCAATATACCAAATTGTATAATTAATAGATTTGGCTTAAAGCAAGTGCATTTACATTTTTAAATTAACAGTGAGGTTAGCGTATTTTTTACTTTTGGCGATATGGATAACAGTGAGACATGTGATGTGCGTTCTAAGTGTTTTCACATACATAGAGGACCTACTTGTTTAACGTGGGCTCCGAACCACGGGAAGTGTAATACACTTCATGTTGAGATGGGCGCTCTTGGCAAATTACCTCGGTGGTTTGCCGCTGCCTTCCGAGGAGAGACGGCCAGAATAAAGTTCTTACCCTGCCCGGATTCGATCCGAGCATTTCGCATTAGCAGTAGACGCACTTAACTGCCAAAGCTATGACCATCTCATATCTTATTGCTAGTTTTATAAAATTCTGGTTGATATACTAGAATGCCTAGAAATCCATCAAATAAAAATAATTTTTTAACATTTCTGACGAAAAACTAGGTAGTAGTAGAAACAATTCTCAAAGACCGAAGTATAAGGTAAAAATAAGAAGTATTCGCTAATATTTTGAATTTAATGTTACTGTTATTGACCCATGGGTAACAGTGGGACCTATTCCACATGTACATTTAATAATGTATATGATGTATGTATTTAAGAGTAATTCCTTGATTACGAAATTAACCACTGAAAACTAAATCCTATATATTATGTAATGCTATAATGTGTAGGTAAAAAAGGAATTTTAATTAAATAATACCCTAGTGGAGGACGTCAGAAAGCAAAGCGTCTCATTGTTATCAATGTTTCCCTAAAATATTATTTGCATCCGTATATTGGACATTAAACGGTTAAGTTTTCCTTTATCTATATTTATTATATAGATGTACATATATGTAAGTATTTAAATATGTCCATATATGTATAATAGACCAGCAAGTATATAACATAATACATTGATATCTCTCATAAGCGGATACCCATGGTGCCATAAGTTTTGTCTAGTTAAAGAGGTGTCATTTTAATAGAAATGAAGGATATACCATTTAACATACATTGGCTCTAGGCGATGCCAACAAAATTGTCCACTTAATTTATATGTATGTAAGTATGTACGTAGGTAGAGGTGTCTGATCTACGGGGGAGGTCCGTTAAAGAGATTCCACTGCAATGCCACTTTAGGTAATAAATTAATCTTATATGTTATTAACATTTTCTATACATAGTGGTCAATGAATAGTTGGTTAAATTTTAAGTTTTGGTTCAACTCATCATAATAATGAAAAGCTTCTATTGAATATATCCAAATATTATTAAAATAATAATCGTTCTATGATACCAACCGACGAATTCCAGCAAACATTTTGCTACCGTTGATGATGGTTAATCTTCTTCTTTCATGTGCCATATCCGGTCCCCCAGACGTTGGCGACCTCTTTCCTATGTATGTGTTATGCGTTTGAAGTATTATCACACACATAGGGGACCTACTGCTTAACGCGGGCTCCGAACCGCGGGAGGTGTATACACTTCATCTCCAGAGAGGCTGCTCTAGGCAGATTACCCCTCGGTGGTTTGCCATTGCCTTCCGAGGGGAGACGGTCAGAATAAAGTTTTACTGACCTCGGAGTCGAACCAGGCATTCAGCATTAGCAGCAACGCACTTAACCGCTTTAGCTGACGACCGTCTTAATACGATGGTTAATATCATCGAATAACCATCAACATGATGGTTAATATCATGTGAAATTTTTCCAACCAATGGTGTTTATAATAAAAATAACATTTACTTGCATCTCTTGAAAAATTTTATTTATCTTTAAAAAAATACTGTAATATGGAATCCGTGGTTGCAAAAATAATTCTGTGAAAACCATTGAGTAAACCGGATAAATACATACAAAATTGGCTATTTTTAAAGTGCCAAATAATAGTTCATGTAGAATTCTCTATAGTAAATGGCGTGATCTGTAAGATGAATACTGACAAAAGTACAAAAAAAAGTACAAAAGCAAGATGATATTGTGAAACTAATGGGTGCATAATATTCTGTAAGCTGAATATTGATAAATTAGTGTTGGGAAAATAATTACTTAATAATAATTGCAAAAAATTATAACTTTTGAATAAAACAAAATTATTAATTTTGGTACACATCAAGAACCAACTAATAAAATTGACAAGCAACAACGTCTGGAAACATTAAAAATGTATTTTCCTGATTGGGATTATTTTACATTTGACATATTATTATACATATATTCCACAATGTACACTAGTAACCTACAAATTAAAAATCCTACCCATGAAAATATTTAAGCGTTTTATAGATTTGACATCGTTGTTTCATTTTATTGAATATATAAATTGGTTCTCACTAACATCACAAAATCGTACAAAAACCGTTTATTTAATATTAAAAACATAAATAAATAAGTTTTCAAATACTGAAGTAGAGGCTTTGGTAAAGGTAACTGAAATAAATATTGAAATACCAGATGTATTACAAATTGCATTTCTTAATAGAAATTCAAGATTTAACACTAATAATGCCGCGTTTAAAAAAATTTAAATTTCAAATGGGTATTGGGAACTGAAATTAACGTTGGTGGCGCTGCAAATGTAACAAATATGGTAGTTTAAATCGGTTTACGTAAAGAAAATAAGTTCACAATAAGATCAAGAAAGTTGCTGTGAAAGAGTCCAAATAATCCCACAATTACTTTAAATATCGCTTCTACATACATATATTATATTAAGCCTTTTTTTTGTAAAGTTCTAAGAAATTCCGCTTAGTGGCGTTTTCTTATTTAGAACTGCCAATTAGAATCGATTATGAGATAAGAAATATTAGAAAGAAAATTTCCGAACTATTTACGAATCTGTTACGAATCTGTTACGAATTTACGAATAGATTGTTATCAAAATTTTGAAAAATTAATTGAGGGCATAGGATTATGAAGGCTTTCTTGAAGAGTATTGAAAATTAATGAAAGCAGTTAATTAGTGAACTTTGGGTGGATAACAATTATTATAAAAATGGTTCCATCAAGAAGGTTTCCTGTCCTAACGTTATTATCTTTCACTCTTACCTTAGAGTTTTATTATTTTGTTAATTTTTATATGTGACGTAGTATTTGGAGGGGTTATGTGAATGTGATGATGATGGGGGGGGGTAAAAATTTCGTGACGTCATTTACGAACGAACCCTTGAGGTAGGTTTTTTTACTCGGTTTTTAATATGAACATTTGATTCCGTCATAAAACTACGTGACAATAATTATTATCTACTCTATCTATTAATTATCTATTAGGTTTACGAGAACCTCGTGTTTGAATTGGTAATTTAGGGCTGTAAACAAAAATGTATTGTTGCTGAGCAATGAATTTATTACATTACCACTTTCACTTAAAGGCCTTTAAGTTAGATTTATCAAGAAGAAATCATGAGATTACATTACATTTGCTAAGATAATTGGGTGAAATAATAATTTCAATGTATTTACTTTTAAATTAAACACTAAAGTGACATTGACGCACGCCAGTGTCATGACTCTACAACGCGTTCATGAATGCGTTGCTATAACAAACATTTTTACAAGATAACAGCTTTCAGTCTAAATTAATTATAGTACGGTCTTAATAAATTTTCCTTTCAAATGTTTGGATTAAGTATTATAATAATATACTTTCCTTCTTACTACTTTCTTACTTCTACATATTTTAATCGTTAATTGCAACGCAAATATTTGGTCCATGCATTCCCTACCTGATTTGAAACCGTATATTGCAACCCCCAAATTTTGTCCACAGTTTTAATAATAGGTAACTATTATTCACAAGAATAAATACTACACACCTAAAAATATTCGGAAAGATAAGAATGCAGTTAGGGTTTGTTAATTTATTTATTTTAGGATTTACCAGGATTTACCAATAAAACACTAATGCTTCGAACGGAAAAATTGTAATATTTAATCCATAAAGAACAATTTTACATTTTATGGTTTAAGTGCTAAAATACATATTTGAGTTGTTCTTAAAACTGTAAAAAACTTGATTAGATGATGTAACTTTCGTCTACTCATTATGAAATTTTCTAATGAGCGTTAGAACATGCATACTGATGCGTTGTATTGTTATATCTTTCAGAATAATGAAGAATATAAATTAAATTATTATTATATTTTAACAACAAACAAGTTTTTAACAAAATATGCACATACTATATAGGTATGTACTATGTATGTAATACCTATTTTTCAGTGGCGTAGCTAGCATGGGTGACACCCGGGGCGGATTTCATGGGTGTCACCCCCACTTATGCTGATGACCTTTTTTTAGAGGTTTCACCCAGGGAAAAAGGGGTGTCACCCCTAAAAACCTAAAAAACGAAAAAGGTCACTCGTTTTTGTTTTTAAAAACCAAGAAACGAGGTAATTTTAGTCAGGAAATTTAACTAATTTGGGGTCGGGTAACACCCGGGGCGGTCCGCCCCCACCGCCCCCCCTAGCTACGCCACTGCTATTATTGTAGTATCTTTACTTTAGGAAAATTTCCAGGATATAATAATATTGTAATGCTGTAATAATTACATCTATGTTTCACATTATGAAACATCTATAATCGCGTCTGAAACTTTCATGAACATCTATGAGGACATCTCATCATCATCAGCAGCAGCCATTTATCACTAAATAATGTCTCATTGTTAGTTTTAAATTTTATTATACTTTAGCTACACTACCTCTAACGCGAAAATGGATCCACTAACTATTATACAAATAATTTTTAAAAATTATGCAAATAAAAAATATAACGAAATTCAGAAAACTTCAAATTTTAGAAATCAGAATAATTAAAAAAAGTAGAGATAAATTTTGTGTTTTGTAGTAATATTTGATTTACATTAATAATTTTAGAATAATGCAAGGTTATAAAATCCGCTAAATAGGTCAATTACTTTATTTGCTATTCATAACGCAGAGGTGAAACATATTTTTACTTAAAAAATAAGAGATTAATAATTATTATAATATGTTTACATGGCATTTATGTTGGTAATTTAAAGAACAAAAAATAATTAACTTTTCTGACCTTTTTTAAATATCATGTTGCTCTAACAATTTTACGCACGCCGCACTATCACAGTTTGCTGATAACTGCAAAAATTGAGGTAATTGTAAGGTAATTGTAAACACATGGTTTCAAATTGATTATCTATTAAGTTAAGCGATTCGTTGGTCTAAAATTTTTTCAAATTCCTGAGATATGAGTCTATACAATCTACTTACATAGGTATAGTCAAGGTACAAAACTAAATCAATTTTACATAAAAAAATTTCCAGCTTTCTTTGTTTTAAAAACTATGACTATTATTACGTTAAACATTAGTGAGTACAGTTGAAGTAATTATTATTATCAGCGCCCACTTGCAATAAAAACAAGTTAATAAAAATATAATTAGAAAATAAGATTACTCATGCAAAAATTTTATTAAATAAATAAGTACTTATAAATGTACTATATATTATGTAGTAGGTATACTAGGGCAGGGATGAGCAACCCGCGGCCCGCCATACTTACTCGTACGGCCCTTCCAAGATTTTACATTTTGACTTTTAAGGTTAGGTACATAGGTTTATTTTGTTTACTAGGTTCGCTTTATTAATAAAGAGATAATTTGAGTTCATCAATGGCCTGGTTTACACCGTACACTTGGTACGCGAACTAAAGCCGTACCGAACTATATTTCCGAAGTATATTTTTAGTCCGCGTGGTGTAAACACATCGAACTAAATTGGTCCTGCTTTAGTTCAGTCCTCTAAAATATGAGTACTGAACTAAAAACGACCAATGGTTCGACGTGTTCGACTACTTTCGACATCACTCGAGTATTTTTAATTCCGAATGACACACATTTTTAATTTTTATAGGTTATAAAATTTGACATATTTAATTTATAGTTTAAATTAAATTATTTAAAAATTATGTAAAGTGTCAAACAACTATTTTTTTTAGGTTATATGACACATTTTGGTCCTCGGTTCTAGTGTACGGTGTAAACACTTGCGAATTATATTTTGTCGCATCGAACTATCCCCTCCCGTTTAGTCCGATCGGACCGAACCAAGCAGTTTACGGCTTTGGTTTACGGTGTAAACATAGCCATTGAGTTTGTACGACCATAAGTTTCTTACATGCAGACCGCACAACATTTTTACTTTCCCCATACGTATTAACGTATGTATAGGGAAAGTATTGTCATCGGGTAAAAAATCGAAAATTGAAATTTTGGTATTAAATGATTCGTTATGAAGCCCTGATAACATTTTCATCAATTTTTTATTGATGTCCGTCTGTATGTGTGTATGTATGTGTGTAACTCTGTGCGAAAAAATTAGTATCAATCGCACAGCTTAAACCGCTAAACACAATGTCATGAAATTTGGTATGCACGTATATCACGGCTAAACTTAGAGGCCAGATAAAAATGGTAAAAATCCGTTCAAAATTAGGGAAATGGTGAACGAAATGAAAAAAAGTACGGTGTTTATTACTTTTGGACCACCATTTACCATACTAAACCGGATGCTTTTTTTAATCGTACCCTCTCCCTTTGCACTCGCACACACATTAAACGACAGAGAGAGAAAAAAAAGCACGTCAACGATAATATCGGATAATTTTAAAAATTAATAAATTTTGACAGGTCGTTTGATGGATTTTGATTTTAGTACTTTTTTGTATAAATCTACTCGGAAGCGAGGTGCAGAATTTGTAGGCTGCCACTTACGCAAATTGTGAATACAAGTCATTTAGACTGAGCAAATTAGTAAATTAACCAAACTTTTTGGAGGTATCCGTGTGAAATTGAAATATAAAAATTACGAGTTTTTGGGTCTTTTTAGGCGACGAATCGCTTTGTGTTTATTTTTCGAATAAATTTCACCATTGGAAAATCTTTTTTCTTGCAACTTCACCCGGTATAAGTGAGTCGGACCAATTTTGTTCGGTTACTTGATTTTGGTGGTGGTGGATTACGTTAAAAGTGTTTTGCGATTATATTTTTACGATACCAGTTTATGAATAGTTGCCTGCAGTTAATGTTCATATTTTCTCCAAATTTTATACCCTTCGGTTAATCGGACATTATGAATTTGGACCAATTATATGTAAATCAATGAAACTTGCTTCGGTAGAGTTTTTTATATTTTCCAACGTCAACACGCAAGCAAAGACGCAAGGTTAGTTGTAAATAATTGCGGTGTAAACATGAGTTTTAATCTTCTCTTTATTTTATTAGATACAAGAGTTACGGTCAAAATTTCTACCGCAGTAGCAAACCGATATTAGTAGTTACCGATAGTAGTTACCGATATGGATTTTATTGTGAATGCCAACACCAAACTAGGATCAGCACACGAAATATGTGTTGTTCTCGAGGACAAATGCAAAACTTTTTGCAAAATTATTAAGAAAGATGCCAACGAGGTTTTACATTAATCGAGCTCTTCCAAACCGATAACTAATACTACATTTAATTTTATTTTCAAAGTCGATTGTGGGTTCATACTTTGAAAATAAAAATTCAATTGTCGAAATAATCGAAGAAAAACTTTGACTTTTATGCAATTATGAGCAAATTACTTTCGATACCGACTTCGTATAGTTCACTGAGAATTTTATAATGAGATTATACATCATCGGTCCATTTTCAACATTGACATCATGACAAAGGGGTGGGTAGGTATTTAAGAGTTTTTCAAGAAATATCCACTTTGAAGTACATTTAAAACAAGAAATATCCACTTTTTTATATAACTAACCAGGATATTATTATAATTTTTTAGGGTGTGAAAAAATAGTATTAATCGCACAATATTGTGTTTTTATTATTATTCATGTGTTTTACCGAAAAATTGTGGCGCTAGAACAGAATGGGGAAAGTTATGCAATGTTCACATAGCCAATTTTTAAATTTGTAACTGGCTCGTGGTAAAAAAAAGGTTGCTCATCCCTGTACTAGGGTATAAAAAAATGTAGATACAAAAATTAACCCATGAATTGATCATGGGGCAAAAATGTGTACACTACATTACCTTTTCCTAATAAAAATCTCCCACACTTTCTGAAATTTTCTCACATATCTCACGATATCTCACCACATTTTCATTTGCTGACATCTCCATAATTTATGTATGTGTCCCAGACATAATCTTACCGCACTTTTTTGATCATAAATATTAATTGTGTTAAGATACATTTAAGAACTTAATGCTGTATTGAGCGACCAAGGAGATTATCTATTCAATTAAAAATGTAGACCCACTTTGTATAATTAAATACTATAAAAATCCAGGAATATTTGTATCTGAGTGGTTTATATTTACATGTGTAATATCCAATGAAATTGCTAAATCAACTGTAAGTATACCGAAGGTTTCACAGAACATTCTGCTGAAAATTTCTAGATTAACATAACTATTTTAATGAAATTAAACTTTAAAAATTATCTAGTTAAATGAAAAATAACTCAAAGTAATTTTTGAGCATAAGTTTTCAGAAGTGTACATAATATACTGTTATTATCTTTAGAAGTTATCTTGATTTATTGTCCATTTTAACTGTCTTCATATTATCGTTATCAGCGTTTTTTCATATTCATGTACGAATTTGGAAAGGGCGAATCTACTATATTATAATTTTCGAAGACTGATGTATTTCGAAGCGCAACAATATTGCAGATGGGACAAGTCAATTAATTCCAAATAAGCCGAACAATTACGCCCTACATTTATGGCAATAATCTTAACCCAAGAAATTACATACTATTAGATCTACATAGTAGATGGTTAAAAACGACCGGATGGGTCGTCACATTCATATTCGCTTAACACAAAATCAGTGATTGCCTTACAATAATGTAGTAATCGCGATGAAACACAATTTCTCAAATAGGAAAGTTACTTTTACTATTAACAAAATCAACAGGCTTCAATTTCTTAACCTAAAATTAACTTGCGCCGATTGGTTTCTTTTCTATTTTACTAAGGTAGAAGGTAGAGGCTTGAAAATACTTACAAATTGTGTTAAGATGTACTGTTTAAGATTGTTAAGATTACTGTTTAAGATAAGACAACCTACAGTTTATTACTCGTCATATATTTATGCCCATATTTTTCCCACCATTTCAATTCTTTCCGAAGTCTTTTTATTTCATCATCTCACTCTCACGCAAATCTCACCTTTATCTCCTCCACATCTCCTAATATTTCTATAAAGCTCCCGAAATTTGCTAACAAGTGCGCGTTTTATTAGCTAACATAAATTATTTTTTGAATTCATTGAACCTTATTAATATAAATCAGATAAAATGAACTCCAGATTATCGACGAAAATTTCAAGTAGCTGTCGACGCACGCATAATTATTCGAGTTTCAATGTTTTTATACAATAAGTTTTTTTTACAATAATAAGTTTATCACTTATGTACGAGTACGTAAGTAAAACTTATAATTCTATTTCTACTGGCTGAACCGTACCATTTCGAGATACGATTTCTCTTTGAAATGCAGATATGGAATACGCGTTTCGGATGAGTCCTATTGCGTAAACAATTAATTAAAAATGTCTTGACCACATTTTAAATTTGAGTGCCCCCCTCCGAACATTTTCAAAGAAATATATTAGCTCTAGTAGAGTTTTGGCTACTTGCATACCAAATTTCGGAGTAGAGAAACTTCTGGATTAGGAAAGGCATAATAGTACATTATATATCAAGGTTGTGAAGGCCGTCATTATTGCCCTAGCGCCAAGATTATATTCCGAGGTGCTTTGCACCGAGGAATATAACGCGCGGAGGCAATAATGGTCTTCTCAACCGTGGTTTATATACTATTTTTTCCACTACTAGATTTATTACCATTCTTTAAATTCTTTTTAATAAAAAAATTTTCAAATTTAAAATATTTATTTCAAATGACAGTTTTGTTTTGTTGATTTGACAGTTGTTGACAAATTTTAAATCACGTATGTCAAATCATTTCATTGGTTCATTTTTTTAACTTAAGTGTATAATGAATCTGTCAAATCATTTCATTGGTTCATTTGTATAATGAAAATATTATTTACCGCATGTCTAAAATGCGTCACTTCACATGTGACTTGGATAAGTTATAATGGTAGCCTATATGACTAGTAGTGGAAAAAAATAAATTATCGTGGTAATGGAAAACTGAACGCTTTTATAAATATCCAAGAGTGTTTAGAATGTTCTGTATACATTGTGACAACGTTCTGAAGTGACAACAAAGGCATTAGTATAAAAGAATATTATATTTTGTTACATGCAGTTTTTTTTATTTATATTATAAAAATACTATTGTAATGTTTATTATATTATTTTTTATATTACAACCCTCTGTTATATAAATTTAATTTGAAAGGACATCTGTAAAATGACTAAAGTTAAAAATTATTAAAATTTCTTAAAAACACAAAAAATCTATTGTTTCTTCATCTTTTACTTCACTTCATTAATTTATTCAATCACATTTATAAATAGTAATTAGATTAAAGAAAAGTCCCCAAATAAAAATAAAGACAAAAAACCGTGTTCGGTAATTTGTACGACGGAAAGTTGTAGTACGACTGCTTTTGTTCAACTCAGCATATCTTGAACCGAACGTTTAATCGATAGGGCTATTATATGCCATACATTTGTATGACGGAAATCCCATTTAGATGTATACACACACAGTCGTATTAAGGCTATTGATCGAAGAAATTTTCGTCGTACAAATGTATGTCCTATAAAATGTTCCGTCGATTAAATGTACAGTGGTAGAAATGCTGAGACGAAGAAAATCAGTCGTATAACTTTCCGTCGTACAAATTCTGTCGTACAAATGATCTACAATCCAAAAAAATGTTATACTAAAACCATAGTGTTTCTTGCTAAGAATAATTGTTTAATACAAAATTTTGGCATAAAAATTAAATCTTTGCATAAAACAAAAAGAATTAGTATTTTGCTAAAAATTGATAGTTCAAGAATTTTCCTACATGTCACCACGAAAACCGTCCTGTTGCTGCACCATAAAATATCTGCTTATGTGCACTACTATGTATATGGTCTTCATGATTAAATTTTTTAAAAACTTTCCTTAATAAATCACAATTTTTTTATAAAATGCTCCACAAAATAAAATTATCCGACCAAGTCCTTTAACGGAAAAAGCTTTTGCTCATGAAAATCTAACACTTTTTGAAGGAAGAAAAGTGTTTTGAGAATACCGACGTATCTCTAAAATCATCCATGGAGTTGGTGCCAACTCAGGACACAATTAACGTTACCGAATCTTCCAGCTCGCATAAACCAGTTCCATCGATAAACACTTCAGACGACAAATGATCTTGCAATGGAGTGGGACTCGGAACTGATTTGCATCTCGCGCCAGTTTTCAGTTTGCGCGAACTATTGCATTGGGCCAGTCAGAGTATTAAAATCTTCAACTTAACATATCCGTTGCTCTGTTGCCGTTGATCATGAATATGAAGAGAAGAGTATACATGGCGGCGGTTCACTCATGCACGAATGATTTCCGGTACACAAAACTTCATTCCCTAATTTTATCTTAAAATTTAACTGTTTGGATAAAATTTATTAATTCTTAGACAAAAATAAAAAATTGTAATAAAACATAATATTCTTTCAAACTAATCCCGTCGTTGTGACAGCAGCACGCTGACAGAATGTATATGTATTGTTGTGTCCACTATATGCTAGCTCCCTCAGAAATGTGTACGTGATACGCAATCAAGATAAGAGGGAGGATATGTCAACATTGTTTAATTAAAATTTGTTCAGTATGAATGTGTTTATTAAAAATTAAAAAATGTTACTAGATTTAAGTTTTGTTTGTGATGAAAATAAAAAGAATAGAGGTAGTATAGTGCGGCCTCTTAGAAGAAAAACATAAGAAAAGAAAAGCAAGTGGTAACCATGCCAAGTGATAATAAAGAGCATGAAGACAGTTGAGAATTAAACGACAGATAGACGAGTCGTGTTTATGAAAGTTGCAAAATAGAGGACCTACAGACCGGTCGTGTTTAGAAGTTAATAAATAATCGACATGCAGATCAGTTGGGTTTGAAGAAATTAATAAATAAATGATATGCAGACCAATTGTGTTTGAAGAAGTGGATGAATAGACAACACGCAAACCAATCGTAGTTTGCAGTTCAGAATATAAAGAGAATTAAGTGTTTTGCAGGTCAAAATCATACAATTGTGTTGGAATCACATAAATAGAAGGAGAGTTAATTGGATAGCAGTTCCAAAATAAAGGGTGTTGCAGAATTGGACAAATTTGAATAAATAGAATTGGTGGATTTGGTCCAGCATTGGATAACGGAACGCGAGAAGCAAGTACGTGGAGGAATATAGGGGAAGGAAGAAGGTGTATAAAGTTCGGCAGTGCGTGAGAATACGTGCGACGAAATTAAGTTCGTTTTACGGAAAGAAACAGATCAAGGTAAAGCTTTACAATATTATACAAAAATTGCAGTAGGGATTCTAAGTTGTTAATTATCTGTTGAGTTTATTTAGTAATTTAATTGTATTGTTGTTTGTGGTTATATGTTATGCTGTTAATAAATTGTGTTAGATATGTCCTGTCTCGTATTTTGATTGTGTAACACGTCTGAAGAACATTTTACTAGCGATCCTGAGCGCTGAGTGGATACAAAAGTATATAATATTCTATATTGTACAAATGCGTACTACCGGTCAATAAATTAAGCCCACCCTGTTTATTATTAATTATTTAAAATTTACATTTGAAACAATTGTTTAATATATTTATATTAACTCTATGTATGTAAACTCTACCATTTTATTTATGTATAACATAAATTATGATATATTTTCGATAGAGGGCGTAACTAAAACAAAACATATTTTAAGAAACTTTTTGGTGGAGGTATCCCCTTGCGGGTCGGGAGTGAACGGCCCAAGTGACAAGGAATATCCGAAAAAAAAAATCCTTCGGTAGAAAGTTCAAAAAAGGGATAAGATACAAAATAAAAGCTGGATATTTGAGGATTTTTAAGAATTAATACCGAAAATTGAGTAAAAACCATAACCCGTGGCCGGGATAGGCTACCGGCCTATTTTTCGCGTGGCTTGAAGAATTACTGACACGCCCCCAACATTTAACTTAGCAAAATTTTGTGTTTATCACGGCCTTTTTGGCAATGTTTTGATGCGAATGTATAACTTTTGTCGGCGCGGAGGTGATCATAAAAAAAAAATCCGAAAAAAGTGTGAAAATAAGAAAGATGCTGCGAGTTGAAATAGTACGGGGTCGCTGATGCACCACCGGGTCGATGTGTCGCATCGTTCGGCCGGTCCCTTGAAATGGGGTGAAATTTTTTCGCTCCGATTTGAAATATTTTTTGAAATTCGGGAAGGTGGGGGTGTGATTAGTAGATATTAGTAATAAATATTCGCAAAAAAATGGAAAATAACCCGTGTATTGCCGAAAAAGTGAAAAAATTAAATTTTTAATTTTGGGGTAAATAAACATAATAAAAGTTGGCTTGGCCAGAACTACGAGCATCAAAAAACCTACCCTACGCCCCTCCGGGGCTCCGGGCGGTTTTTCGTGCTGTGAGCCTCTACGCGGCAGGGCTAAAGAAACGAGAAGGCGCCACCGATCAAGAACACCGGGATTAAGGCAATCGGGATCAAGGCAATCGGGATCTTAGCTATAAATACGAGTGATAGGTGGGGATTACTTCAGTTAACCTCGTACTCTCAAGATGGTTACACGTGGTGCGATCAACGTGTACAGACCTCGCTCTACTTTTTAATCGCGACGACGCAATTACGGTCGACATTCTCCAGCAGTTGCATTTAATTACTTCTAACAAACGATGCCGCAAGAGCTCTTGCATAAAAGTTTGTAAAGTAATTAAAAGCAAGCGTTATTGGCTGCAGCATTGCTTTAGATGTCCGAGATGTAGGACGGAGCACTCGCTTGCGACAAACACGTTTTTCGAGCACATCAAAATTCCTGCTAAGGATGTGTTCCAGATTCTATGGGCGTGGGCATGTCAGACTCGTTCAGGGGTAGCTAGCGAACTAACCGGAATCCAAAGGAAAACTATTTACCGGTTATACAAGGAATTTCGGCGGTTATGCAGCTGGCAACTCCAGAATAACCTTGACACACTTACAATCGGGGGGCCAGGCCGGGTGGTGCAGATTGACGAGAGCGTCATCACGAAGCGCAAATATGGGGTCGGTAGGATTGTAGAACGCCAGCAGCAGTGGGTTGTTGGTATGTACAGTACTTCCGAGAAGCGAGGCATCGTGCAATACGTGCCCGCTAGGAATTTTGAAACGCTGAAGAAGCTCATTCTACAATTCGTCCGACCTGGCTCTGAAATCTGGACCGACTGTTTTAAGGGTTATTCTGGGTTGAAAACCCTGGACGGTGTCTCACCCTACACCCATAGAACCGTCAACCATAGCAAGAATTTTGTGAACCCAATATCGGGTGTTTGTACCAACGGTGTGGAGGGGTATTGGGGCAAAATGAAACAGTTTTGTCGGAAGCTGGGTGTGCTGCAATCCGCACTACTTCCCGAACATCTGGACCACTTCATGTGGGTCTGCTTGCACGGCCGCACACGAGACGACCGTTTTTTTAACATGCTGCAGCTGATGGCCGAGCGATATCCGATATCCGGTGTGGAAAAACGGTTCTTTTCAGAACCACAAATATTGTTAGAATGTGGTCTCTATTAAAAAACAACGCAAAACAAAAAATAATGTAAAATTTGTAAAATTTCATCGAAGTTACTCGCACGGGAGACGTGTTGCAAGTGGCCGGTGTGCACACCGGCTCGTATAAGAGTAGTTCACACTGCACGGACTGTCAACAAAATGAGTGAGATTCCACCTAAATCCCGCCCCGCGCGTCAGTGAATCGTGAAATTTTACGATTTTCAAACTCGATTATCTCTATCAAATATTGGTTTATCCTGCTATAGGAGTGTTGCCGCTGTCTTTTAAAAACATTAAACTATCCGAAAGTCACTAAAAAATATTGAAATTCGATGTTGGAGAATAGTCACCCTTCCCCTCCTTGGCTGAAATAAAACTTCAAATCTTTGTGTCTACCGGTTTCGGATTATATTAAAAACCCATCATTAGGACACACTACAAATGAGACAAATTACAATAAGTTACGAAATATATACAGATCTTTTAAATTCATTATTAAAATTATTTACAAATTTCTCACTAGATACTGGTTATTATAAAGATTTTAAATGTAAAAAGTGAACTCACGTATTTAATCGAAAGTCGACAAGCGCATACAAATGTCATAAATCACAGTAGGTATAGTAAAACTGTTTATTTAACTTTTTATTCATGAAAACATATTTTGTTTGCAAAAATTCCCTGCAAATAGAAGTTAATAGTCTCCAGCGCCATTTAAAGTGAAAATTAATAAATTCATCAAAATTGTAATACTGTAATTACAATTAGGGCAAGTATTTTTTTTACTGCTTAATAATGGTGAAAAAATATCATGCAATAAGAATCATGATGCATTCAATATTTTAAGGATATATTGCTTAAAATGGGGAAGTACCGGGATATATCACCCACAAAACGAAGTGTTATAGTATATTTTCATCAATCAGGAGTACCATCGAGAAACATTGCCAAGGAAGTTCAAGTTTCAAGAGGAGCAGTTAGAAATGCTATTTGAATTTTCACGGATTCGAATGATTTCAAGAGCAGCAAATCAACCAGAAGACCCCTAATGACCACTAAACATGAAAATAAGATACTTACCAGGTATATCATGAAAATCAATGGCTTACAGCACCTGAACTTGCTCATAAACTTAATTGCAGTCAAGTCAATCCAGTAAGCATTTCAACGGTAGGGAGGCGATTGAGAGCTGCTGGATTACATAGTAGAATTTTTATGCGAAAGCCACTTTTAAAAGCTTTAAATAAAGTGAAAAGATTGACTTGTACAAAAAATCATCAAGACTTGACTATTAACCAGTGGAAAAGATACTTTGGGACGATGAATCAAATTTTGAGATTTTCGGTTTCCACCGGCGTGTTTTTGTACGACGACGGGCAGGAGAAAGGGCTTTAAATGATTGCATAGTGCCAACCATCAAACATGGTAGAGGCTCTGTAATGATTTAGGGGTGTTTTGGTAATAATCAGACCGGAGCCTTAGTTAGAATTGAAGGAATTTTAAAAAAAGAGGGATATCTCAAAATATTTGAGGAAAATGCTTTACCATCAGCTCAGCGTTTAATGGGAAGAGGTTTCATTTTACAAAAAGATATTGATCCTAAACATTCCTCTAAATTATGTAGGGGGGTATCTGAGGGAAAAGAAAAGTCGCAGATCTCTAAATTACATGGATGGCCTCCGGAACCTCCAGATTTGCACCTTATCGAGTTGCTCTGGGAAGAATTTAGTTGCCGGGTTCGTCTCAAAGGTCCGGTATCAAAAAACAAGCTTTGGGATGTTCTACAATAAGCCTGGAATGAAATTGGGCAAGACATGTTAAATAAGGTTACAGCTAGAATGCGTCGTTTGAGCGAATCTGTAATGCGAGTAAAATGAAGATATTTCGAAGAAAGTGAAATATAATATTCTTTTTTGTAATATATAAACAATTCCGCAGTAAAAGTATTTCTCTAACATTACAGTTTCATTAAAAAATATTTGGTGTAAAAACGCGCTACTGAATTTGATGAATCTAATAAAAACTAAAAAATTGATGGTGGGCTTAATTTATTGACCGGTAGGTATATTGTACAATAATAATACATGAATATCTATAAAAGTAATGAACTTTACACAATCAAAGATGAACGCCAGGCACATTTTAGACATTGCGAAAATGTTTAGATTTCCATTAGGTACCACGATAATTAATTTTTATAAGCTACCCACTGAAATTTCGTATGCAAGTAACCAAAACTATGCTAAAGGTAATAATATAGTATATTTTTTTAAGAACTTTAATTACACCTTTTTTTCGGAGGTAGGTGGGCACTCAAAGTCAAAATTTGGTCAGAGCCCCCATTTTTTGACCTTAATTATTTACATAATAAGATTTACCGAAAAGGTGCATTCCATATCTATATTTCAAAATTATCGTGTAGATAGTAGAAATAATTTATTAATGCCCTACCACGCAAATTTGAATTATTTTATAATACACTATTCTAACTAAACAAAGGAACACATGTATGTACAATATTTGATATGAATGTAGCTTAGAATTACACTTAAGTTTGAGAAAAATCGAAGTAGATCATAAAAATATGTTGAATAAAAGTGAAATAAATAAAAGAAATCGTCTTCATTATCATCACACATTGTTTACAATCCGATAAATGAGAAATCAACCAACGAAGCAAATCGGCACACAACAAATAATAAATATGTTTTCTAATTCATTGAATGCGTAGAAATATGTGCCATTAGTATTTAGGTCCATGTATGGTAATTTCGTAATTTCAATATTACCGAGATAAAATCTTGAGCATATAACTCTGCAAACAAAATTTAGTTATGGTATGGATACTCGCATATTTACAATTACATACAATACTACAGTTTACAATATTACAATTATTTGTTAAAAGAATACCACCATGGTCGCATTGAGATCTGTGAAACTGTAGCTAGAAAAATATAATATTAAATATGTACATTAAAAGGCCCGTTTTAGAAATCTAGTTGGTTACAGAACTAAAAATATTTTTGAAGGAGAAACAAAACTGAAAAAATGGTAGGGGCTCGAGGGACCATAAAAATCATGAAATTTGTTTTGAAAAAACGGGAAGTATATTAAAAAGTGCATTTGAATATTGCATTGAAAACCTAAAAGATTTGTACTTTTACATAACATATTTTATAACTTTTAAAAATTCAATTAAAATATTTTAGCGTTTATTAAGTTTTTGTTAAAATTTTGCAATACATACACCCTACTATAATTACTACCCCATTATTTTAAAAACCTCTTTTTAAATAGTTTTTCCATTAACTGGCAAGGTAATTTCTTCCCCTAACTGCTTCATCGCCAGCGTTTGGAAAAAAAATCAATTTCAAGCTACTTTTTTTAATTTATTTCAGTGCTTTGGCCAATAATTATTAACGCCAGTTTTTGACTGAGGAAAGTGAAACTCGTTTATTAATTTCTTTTTAAATCAAAACTGCAGTTTTCTGGTGGTTGTTTAGTGTCAATATTAATGTTTTATGTATTTTAAAATTTAAATATATTATTTCCTGATCTCATAGGGTACTTTGCATGGCGCGGCGATAGCAACTAAATATGTGGACAATAACTAAAATTCAATACTAAACTCGAGTGTGTTGCGGAATAGCGAGAGTTTGTCTTCACGATAGTTTATTAGTAAAATTCATTAGTAATATAACGCAATATTTATTTCTATACCTATGTATACCTAATAAATATTTAAAAAGTTATTCTTTTATAAGTAATACCAATTTAATAAACTAAACTTACTTGAATTGAAATCCTTAAATGCAAAATACTAATTTTTGTAATTTTTAATTACAATTTCAATAAGTTTAATTCATTAATAAATACGTAATACTGTTTGCATGGCGACTTCACAATATGGTTTATAATTAAATTGACCAACCGGTATGGGAAATTCATGTTGTATGTAAATTTCTACAAATGTGGTTAAAATATCGTTTTTCCACTTTGATACCTTTTTCTACAAAAGTTTACATACAATTAAGAAAAACATCCTACTAAATTAAATTTTATGTAACCAAGTGAATAAGTATGTACATACGTATATAAAGTGGTTTATATAAGTGAAACTTAGACCCAGTTGCATAATCTCCGGTTATCTTTAACCAAGGTTTAAGATATTTCCATTTATACAATTCTTGAAAAATTATTTTTAAAGAAGTAAACCTTCGGTTAATTAAAGTCCGGTAAAGATATCCGGAGATTGTACAATTAAGCCTTAATAAATCTGTAAATATATTTTCAGAACTATAAAATTAGTTGCAAAAATTTCATTCAAATAATCAATAAATTCCTGGTTAAGTAGTGAAAATTAATATTAAAAGTTATGAAAGATTCGTTTAAAACTTTCATTCTCTAATATTTGAGCAAAGCTTCTTGACATTTTGGGTTTAAATGTTAAAGAGTATAGCGAAAACGTTTGCTAACCGTTTGCAGCTTTCCATTTTCGAAAAAGAATTTTTAGCACTATTTGATAATAATTGTATATTGCCGTTTACACAATATGCAAAATTTTTTGCACAATAGCAGATCTTTTTCAAGTTTTTCTTCACTGTACGTAAGTACGTACCGACTTCTTCATCCATCTGCGTATCCGACTCCGTCGTGCATAAACTCGACTTACGAGATCACATCACACATGTCACATCATGCGAGAAAATAAATATGAATTTACCTGAGGTATTACACAAAGTAAAATCTCAGGAAAACAATATCGGCAGGTGCAGAATATTTTGGCTGAGAAATCTAAGGAAGTGATTTGGCAGCACTTTCAACAAATTGTTTCGGCCAGCGGCTTCAAATAATTATTGATCATTGCCAACCTTCGTTAGGGGGCCCTACTTGCAGAAGAAAATTTTTTCAAAATTTACATTCTACACTAGAGCCTACCCTTTAAAATAATATTAGCTGTTGAACTTTGAGTAAAATGATTAGTCATTTTTACGGTCACCATATATTTATCTACACTTTTAAAATATATAGTAACAAAATTAAATAAATTATCTAGCCATTCATTAGTACTAACAAGATAATGTAAATTGACTTTCACTAGTCATACATACAAATCGATTACAAAAATTACTGAGTGTTAAATCTAATTTCCATCAAAATTGTATAATAATTAGCAAATAGAATATTTTATCGATTACCATACAAGCAATTAAATTGTTTTGTTTTACTTCAATTTCGAAACTTTAGTTCTGCATCTAATCTTTATATGGATAAAAATAGAAGCATTGTATTGATCGAGACGAATTTTGAAAGAACGAGGTGTGGTCATTATAGTTCATTATTGTACGCTATGATTAGCAATTTTTTTCTAAAACTGCTACAAGGCCGAGCTAGATGGATTTGGATCATAGCGGTAAGAAAAAATGTCGATATATGAAATACCGGCGATCAAATTCGCAATGGGTAGCATCTTAACAATTAAAAATTTAAAGTTAAATGTTTGCAGGGTTTTCATATAGAACCAGGCAACAAAAAAGAATTTGGCCTAGACACCAAAACCGGACGTTGTTTGTCTCGGTCTTGATTTATAGCATAGCTATAGTAAATTAAAAAATTAAGTTAAGAAGTTTATAGTGTATTATTCCAATAATTTCACTAACTTATAGTTAATCTAAATCTCGTGCCAAAATTCGCTGGTTCGAATCCTGTAAGTTACTACCTATATAAGGATTTTTCGCTCCCCAAATGTCTACTTGCTGGCTCCATGCAACATTATAAGTATATGGCCAAAACTTCACTAATTGGAACGAACGTTGTAAAAATCGTCTATTCCCGTGGTTTGGAATCCACGAAACCATCTGTGTTCGTCACACATTTTCTATCCACAACAACAACAGATAGGGTATCGGACAATGCCGCAAGACGTTAAAGCCAGTAGTTAAGTTATAAATTAAATTGTACAGAAGTATAATTAATTGTTTGAACCACTTCGGAATCTAGTTTCACCATATTACTATTATTAAAAGTCCACTTATGGGATATTAGAATTTTAGATAATAATAGAGGAATAAAAGGTAAAGTTAAATAAAATATAAAAATTTATTAAATGCACAGTAAAAACCGAAAAAAATGGCTTTAATAATAAATTGTTGAAATCATTAGCGACTAATTTTGCAGGGGAGCATGTCCCGCAAAATTGCGGGCCTGGTTTGATACAAATAAATTACATTTAATCGGTGACGGATTATACATTTGAATGTCGAGACGCACCCAAAGTTTGGGATGTCACACCCTACATAAAATTGTGAAGGCAGTTTTCCCAGAACGAAAAAAATATTTTTGAAAAATATTTTAAATTAACCTATCAAATTTTTTAACAGGTACACATTTAATAATAAGTAAATTTTCAAGTTTCAATTGTCACAAAATGTTAGATTTGAATTAAAACAGATTTCGAAATATATTTTGCTATTCAAAAACGCCAACCTTTTCAGTTCTTGAAACAATGGCCTTTAATAAAAGCAATATATAAAACAGTTATAACTATAAAACAAATACATAAGAAATATAAAGATAGAAATTGCTATACAAATTTATATGTAACATAATTTCCCCGAAAAAGGTATTCGCCTAGCGCCTTAGTACGGAAAAGAAGAAATAAATGTTCTGATTGGTTACAAGTATCGTAAACTTTGATTGTTTTTCTAATCAATCGGGACACTCATTATTTACTTTCTCTGCTAAGGCGCTAGACGGCGATACATTTTTCGGGGAGAAATATGATACATATAAATGTCTATAGCATTTTCTCGCTTTACTGCTCTTATATCTCTGGTTGCACTTAATAGTATTAAAGAAAGACGGCTATAGCTTATAGTCCGGTCAATTTAGACATAAAAATAGTGGTCAAATAACAAAAATTCCCACAGAGCCAAATATTGGTGGAGAGCTGGGGTTTACCATTACAAATAAAGTTTTAAAAATCCCCATCGATCCTATGTGTGCTACAAAAGTTATTCGGGGTCAAAGGTCAAAATTTGAGGTTTTTTGGATTTTTCTCGAAAACGGTAAGTTTTATCAAAAAAAAACCTCAAACCAAAGTTGTAGATCTTAAAATTCTCTACAAAAATAATCTTCATGATTTTTTTCCTAAGAGTTACCATTCCTGAGATATCGCGATTCTAAGAGTCACATTATACATGATATGCACACATTTCCACGCCACCTGTGAGGTAGTGTACTCGGCGCTTTTTTTTTACCGTGGTTTCCCCTGTAAGCCTACTCCACTAACTGTCATGACAATTTTAGGATAATTTAAGGGAACAATACCCGTCAAGTTCTAGATATTACCTTATTATTGATATTGCTATTGATTATTGGGTTAACTATTGTTTTGATTTCTTTAGATATTTTAATCAGATTCATATTCTTGAAAGTCTACTTCAACAGTCATGTCTTCTTCGATTTCTTCTTCTTCCTCTTCCTCTTGCTGGATGTTCATAAATTGTTCAAATGTGGCTGAGTCATTGGTCTCTTCATTAAAATCACAGGAATCTTCCTCTATTGTACTCAACTGGACATTTGAGCAAGACTGACCTTGGCAATTGGTACACGCTGGAGAACACAGCAACCCGACTTTTTTACAGCCACATTTGGCACAGCCAATTTTACCACCAGTATTAGGTTTTAAGAAAGATTTGTAACAACTGTCATGGTATTTTGCATCAGCAGCGACTAAATCACACTCAAAATTAATACGTTCAAGAACAGCCTTTGAAACATCATCAGAACGATCTTTAGCTAATTTCAACAGGGATTCTTTGAATTTTAGTGTAGTCACGTTATAAATTTTATTTCGAAGATGCTGTGCTTTCTTTTTCTCAGATTCTTAATTGGCTTCATTGCCACAAAATAAACAGTAATTTTTAAAACAAAAATTTGATTCACTTACTCGCATTCTAGTACGAGGTGGACTTTTTTTTGAAGTACTAGCCTGTTCCTCCTCACGTTGTCTTTTTACTGCAACGATTGAAGTTTTCCGGGTGTATGATTTTCTGCAATCCACGTGTATTGTAACGGATTTTTGAGTTCTTAAATACTCAGTAAACTCATCACCTCTCGCGACACTAGCCTCGATTAAAGTTGGCATTCCACGATCAACCACAACTGTTTCATCTTCAGTTAAAAGTTTATTGCAAATAAAGCAAAACTGAGACATTTTTTCGAGGTATAAAATAGCACAAATAACCTAAATGGTAGACGCTTGTAATAAGTACGTATATTCATTTGAACTCACTTCACTTGACAATTGGGAATTTACATTAACCATGCGCCACTACGCGTCCATAATATTAACTACTCCGTTTAGTATACCCAAAATTTTATACGTGTATTTGTCAATTAATTGTGTGTTAGAATTTGAATTTTACCACTATTACAACGCAGTCGACTAGCTATATTAGTACAATACGCATTAATAACTTATGTGCAATATCGTGCTATACTAATTAGAACAGCCATTATGACGCGACGTTAGCGCCCTCATCGGTGATGTAAATTCCCAATAGAATATGCAGATGTTTTTCAAGGCCACGTGGGTAGAGGGGATTCAGTTCGTGGCTTATATGTGCATATCATGTATAATGTGACTCTTAGAATCGCGATATCTCAGGAATGGTAACTCTTAGGAAAAAAATAATGAAGACCATTTTTTTAGATAATTTTAAGATCTACAACTTTGGTTTGAGATTTTTTTTTATAAAACTTACCGTTTTCGAGAAAAATCCAAAAAACCTCAAATTTTGACCTTTGACCCCGAATAACTTTTGTAGCACACATAGGATCGATGGGGATTTTTAAAACTTTATTTCTAATGGTAAACCCCAGCTCTCCACCAATATTTGGCTCTGTGGGAATTTTTGTTATTTTAAATGTCTATATTGACCGGACTATTAGCAGTTAGTACGTTTGACTGATAATGCTGGGGTACCTTATTCGATCCTGAGCTAAGTATGAACTTGATTTTGGCCGCTATCCCTCAGAAAACAATCACAAATTAATAAGGTATATTCTGCATATAGTTAATTTTTTCAAAATTAAGTTATATTATTTGTGGTTCGAAGTTTACATTAAATAATTATAGTAGATCCCCTATAATATACGAAATAACACTTTGCACGCACACCACAAATTGTGTAGGAAGCAGCGGGTCGCTAACGTCGGAGAGATCCAAAAAAGCACTTGCAAGAAGAGGCATTAAAAATAGAGATAAATTTAATACTTAAAAGTCACGAGGCGATGTAAAGAAACATTCCATATCCCATAACTGCATACGTTTTCCGGTGCGGACATACGGATTAGGTATTAATGTATGACAACAAATAACATAGTAGATAGGTATGTGCATTATTATTTATTTAAGTATCAAATATTTGCCATCTTTAATAGTTGATATTCGGTTATAACTTTCCGACTAACCGGTTTAAAAATGCTTATAAATTTAGCATTAAAAACACTCCGACATTACAAAAATTTTCAGTCATTATCGTATAAAAATATTAGGTATATTATGCATTAATATTATTTTATTTAGGTACATTATTGCTATTATTACATTGTCATTGTGCTAAATTTATTGAGCAACATAATTATTTGTAACAGCCATATTTGTATTTTATTTAGTACCATCAACCGGGATGAAATTGATAATAAAAATTAAACTTTGTAAACTTTAAAAATTAACTAGATAATTAAACAATAAATCAAAATTATTTTTTTCAAATTAACGATGTCGATTGTTACCATTAACGCCTGATTTGACCTTAGCTTTTACTTAGATTTGATTTTCGATTTACAAATATTAGTAATTATCAATTGTGTATTTTTTTTAATGTACCTACCCTGCATTTATCTTATGCTGCAAATAAAATTTAAATTGTCATTTTGTAAACAGAACAATTTTACTTTTATATCTTCTATCAGATCGTATTGATCCATTCTGTAAAGAAAGCTGAATTCGATATTATTATTCTCCTTCTTCCTATCTTAATATAGGAAGTCTATGACTTGGTTTTTCACTCATTTATTTAATTAGTTCCATGAGCATTTGGTTTTTACATCTTAGGTATCTTGCTGGATTTGCCCTTTCGAAGTGCCTGCACACCCTGTTTTTTATTGTTCTGATGGCAAACCATTTAACACAGGGACCGACGGTTTTAGGTGCCCTCCGAAGTACGGAAGACAGTCAAGAAATTTTAGACTGTACTCGGAGTCGAACCGGGGAACCTTGTATTAGCAGTTGATCTCGCTAACATTCAGGCCATGACCGTCGTCATTATTGAATTTATAAATAATGTGAAATATTTCTTGCTTTAAATAATTAAAGAGCAAACGAATGCAATTGCTGGCTTGGTTGGGCAACTTAGAGGAGAAGTTTTCGGCGATATATAGAAAACAAATATAAAGAAGCTGGTAAAAATACTTAATTGGAACTACATCAAGAAAATCAAAAGATAAAATAAAATAAACGAAGAAACTGAGAAAGAAGAGAAACAAAAATCGTCAAAACACAGCCTGCTGTTAGAATTTCAGATAAATGTTTCCTATTGAGCTAACAATATTTCATAAACATGTTTTTCTAAGAAAATCCAGTTACGAATAAAAAATTTTAATGCGAAAAAGAAAATTAGCACTGAAATCATACAAAGAATACGAAGAAACCTTTGACATATTTTTGCGATAATTATTATTATCAGTCTTTAATAATATTATAGTAGTTTCTAGAACTGTGAAAAAACAGAACTTAAAGAATATCTGACCGTATTTAAATAAAAGTAATGAAACATAGTTGAGAAAATACGTTCTAGTTATATATACAAAGTAGACATAGGTTTTCTACAACTTATGTTTATTGTACGTATCATCAAATACAATAAAGAGTCTGAAAAGTTCAATGTAAATAACAGTTCTATTCAGTTCGAATACAATCCATCTGATTCTAGGTACGACCCTGGCTGTTTTTCGCTTTTTGTGGTGTGTAGAAACTTATGTTTACTTTGACCTATTTCCTTAACAATATTTAACTATTTTCATTATAAACACCAAAAATATTTATTGAATAAAAATAAGTAGTGGGTGGTGGTATAAAAAAATCATTATTTAATAATAATTTTTGTTTGTATAATTACATGCAAGATACCCTACACACATTATCAATGAAGATTTTAGAAAGTAAGAAATAGTGTCATATTTTTAGTAATTGACAAGATAGAAATCGAAAACTTTTACTTTCTACCAATCGAAATACTGAACCAAAAATAATTAGTGTAAAAATTCTATACACTAATAAGTGCATATTAACATATTTAAAATTTATATAGTTTTTATGTTGTAATACTGGGTTAATAGGTCAACTTTATTAACATGACTTTTATAAAAAATATATATTGCCGTGGAAACAATTTATGCATAAAAAATACGTCAGTAGGTTTATTTATTTACATCATAAGCATAAAATTATATAATTAAATCAGTAAATTTTTTCGAGTACAAAAATCGCGCATGTAGTTATCTTTTTACTTAATTAATAATTGGAATACAAAGTTAAATATAATTATTTTTCGTTCCAAAATTAAAGATAACCTTTATGTTTATTACTTTTTTTAATTTTAATTATTAATATTCAAATACAATACCGTCTTATGTGTCGATTTTGGTCGTTTTCTTTAAGTCTTAAATGCCTCTAAAAATTTATGTTTGACTAAATTCTAGCCAATAATTTATTTTTATCCCTACTCTTCTGTAAAGTTTAAAGACCTTTAAAGAAAAAGGAACGACCACAATCAGAAATATATAGACGGTTACAACAATTACTGAATTTTTGAAAAATTTCATAATTTATAATCGAGTTAATAGGATTGCAATTGTGAGAAGGGGCTGATTAATTATTACGTAAAATTACCACAAAATTCTCAAAAATACACTGCAATTAGAATAATAAATATCACAAAAATAGTTTATATTAAAAAAATTATCACACGAACAATAAATAACAACCGCAAGGAAGTCGATAAAATATTTACAAAATTCCAATATAGCTGAAGTTTTCATACATGTGTATTTGCATATCCTAAGGAACTCCTCAAAATTCTAAATTGACCGTTATCCATGCTAGTAAAAGATTTGCTCTTGATTTACAAAACTTCCGATTCCCCTTCAAGCCCTTTAGTCATTCGATAGAATTAATTTTTTTAAGACTCCCTCGTGTTAAGTCTCAAACTGAGCAGCAGCTTTTATACTATGGGTATAATTAATAGTAAATAAGTCCCATCAGTTTCGATTTACTCCGATTTTTCTTATTATTATATAGTTTTCCGAAACGCTATTTAGTCTAGTTTAATTTTCATTTTTTGACCTCATTTAGAACTTGCTTTGTCATACTCGGATACCACCTTTCCGATTAGATTACGAGGCTGTTACCCAACCTCCTGCATTATTATTTTGTTGTTTATTTTTCCGACTTTATAGTACAATATATGTGTATATTTCTTGCTTCCCTAATTATTACATTCACCAAGTTAAAAATTAGTTTCTTTATTGAAGATAAATACCTTATTTAAATTTTTCTCCTGTATAAGACAGGAGTGGCACTCGAGCAAAAGATATTAAGCAATAATAGAACCAGAGTCAAAAAGGGCTTCCGTTACGCACTCGTGTAACTTTAACAAGACTCAACAGTTAACACGAGGTTGAGTCAAATTTAGGTCGCTACAAAATTAAACAAATATATTTCGAGATTGTTTTTAACCTAGAAATCTTGTTTCAAAAATATATGCAGCCATAATGTGAAGAATAAATACGTATTTTTACACTCTTATCGTAAATAACAAATTTTAAAATATTGCCTTAGGAACCTATAGGTACTTAGCTCAAGTACATTATTAAAAAATCATATTAAGGAGGATTTACTGGAGTTAGTTTTTGCACCAGATTTTAAATAACAAGGTTAAAATATTTTGATTAGTACTAGTCAAGACTTGATATATTAAAGATTAGATAATAATACAATAATAAATTACTATACAACAAAAAATTTGGCTACAATTTTTAATTGATAATAGTAATAGCATTATCGTGATAAATTATTTTAAATGACAGTCGCGAGTTACGAAAGAAATTAAAATTAATAAAAGACTAAAAATAATTATTTTAGTTTTGCCCATCAACCTACTCGTACCTAGGCATGAAATTAATTATTGACAATTTTTTGATATATTATGCGGCTTCAAATAATAATTATTACTGGTGAAATTTCTTTTGTACTTCTCAATTGATCTGTGTTATACCCATCAATAATAGACAGCAACGAAATAATTAACGAATATAATAATAATACATGTATGCGATGCTAATAGGATATTATAAATTAAGTTACCAACAACTATTTGAAATCCACACGTCTTTTTGTTTAATACTGTATGCAACGAAAGTTAGACATAAATTCGTAATTTTTATATGTTCTTCTTTCTCTTAATATTGGTCTATGACCTATATTTACTAATGTATTTCAATTAGTCGTCTGATATTAGTTTTTACATCTGAAGTAGTTTTGCTAAGCTGACCTTCAATATGCCTGTTACCCTAATTTTAATTGTTATGATGGCAATCATTAACTAATTGGGACCGACGGCTTTACATGCCCTCCGAAGCTCGGAGGCGGTCATAAAATAACTCTCAGCCTATGACTGTCCTATAGTTTTTAGCTGGACGTATAAACAAAAACTTCGGGCATGTGGATTTTTCAAGTTACACAAACACCCATGTAGGTATACTTTCTAAACAAAGTAAATATTGTTTTTTGCATTTATCATTGAAAAATGAATTGTTTTCTCTTTACAGCTATCATATAAATGTAGGTTACATAAAAAAATTAAGAAGAAAAACGACATTGTATACGATTGTAATATTTTTAAAATTTAGTTAGCGTTCTTAACAATTATAATCATTTATGTACATTGTAATAATTTCTTCTTTAAATTATTATCATAAGGAAGTAATAGTAATAATTATTGAAGAATTATAATTGAGGAATAATATAGATCATCACTACATAATTTCCAAAGTATGAGATGTTTCTAATACAGAATGCATCCCAAGAAACATCAACAGCCAGAGGCTTAACCTTATTATACTTCCATTTTGCTGTTAAGGATTTGATGACATCAGATCAAATCGTGAGGAATATTGGGACATGTGATGCGTTAATAAGTGCGTCGTACATGCTAGTTCACGTATAGTCGCACTTTAGATTCGGTGCCCAATCTTTTTACACTTACTATGTACATCGCTATACTACTTTTATTTCTAATGATTATAAAAATACCCATTAGTAACGTGAAAGAACCGAGTTTCGTGAACCTAATGGTACTTGAGTTTTTTATTAAGTTTTTATTAAGGTTGCTCTGGAATTTTTAAATTATTTTTTGTAATGCACGACCTGACGTTAAGAAGGTCGATTTTCACGTGTTTCAACCTGGCTGGAAAATAAATCCTTATCTAAAATTTGTAAATGTTTAAATAAAATAAAAATAATTGGTGTAGGTGCTTTATGAATAGGTACATTTACTTTACAAAAATATCGTAGGCTCAATAAGTATCTCAATAAATAATTGCTTATCAATAATTAACGGTGCGATTTAAGGACTGTTACAAATTCTGTTGTTGTACAAAATTCTTAGCAAAGTAATTAAAATTTTTACTTATTATTTATTATTCCATGCAAACGAAAATATTTTTTCAAAATCTTTGGCCGTTTAGAAAATGAGATAATCGTCTTCAAAATTAGGTCCTTTTACATTGTATAGCCTATGAAAAGTACTAATAAGCTCACACTTTTCACCATAGAATAGAAACGCATCTTACCATTTTCATAAAAAACTACATGAAGCAAGAAAGATGCTCACATAGACTTCTCAGAAAATTCATCCTTTAGCTTCCTAGATAAAACACGTTAAAGATTCAATAATCCATCGAATGAAATGCATGAATAGCAAATCCAAAACGGCAATTTAATTTTCATCTTACTAATAACTATTGCAGCGTTTCCCAAATAGTGGTCCGCGGACCCCCAGGGGTCCGCGGCATGTTTTTTGGGGGTCCGCGAACCAACGACATAAAAAGAAAAAATTTTTTTTAAAGAATATTTAAAATAAATAACGCAATAGTTGCTTTAATTTTTATTTTTGTAACGAAATTCTTTCTGGGGGTCCCCATGATACTAGTGTCTAATTTTGGGGGTCCGCAAGTTCGAGACATTTGGGAAACGCTGAACTATTGCATCGAATAAACATATGTATTTTGTTATCAACTTTCTTTAAAAACGCATTTTGAGTCGACATTTTCGTATTAATTTTACCAAATTGGTGCACAACGTTGCCGCGATCGTTCGGGCAGTCAAAAAATTCTGTAGATTGATATGAAATAAGCTGTCAGAAAGTAAATTAATATGACATTTGTACAGTCTACACTAAAAGTTTTTAATTAATAATAAAATAATTACAATGTTTAATTAACTATTTAATTTTAAAGTTTAATTTATTATAGTTTTCAATAGTTAAAAATCATATATCTAAAAGTTTTTGTCTCGTAGAGGAAGAATTTCATGAATATTGTTTTCAGCCAAAAAAAAGTACTTTTGATCTTGAATGTAACGACAGAACTACCTTAATGCAAAACAGAATAAAATTTCCAACTTTTCAATACGTTTTCAGGGTACCCAATGAATTTTCCAATACAAATTTCCAAATTTTCCAGGTTTTCCCTATCTAAATTTAAAAGGTTTTTTTGACTTTTTGAAACTGTTTATTCCAAAAATCACTAATATGAATCAACTAAACAAAATGTACAATATAGAAAAAATGCAATATAAATTTAAAAAATGTGAATTACTAATTTTAATAAATTTACAATTCCGCTCCCTCGCCTCAACAACCATCCAGCACATGACGATTTTTTCACAATCAACTGAATTTTCTGTTGCAAAGGTTTTAATCAGAAAGTACAAACATAAATCATTTCCAGACGACTTCGAGATCGCTATGAACTCTACTACCTACTACATAAATACTATATTATGGAGTTCATCAAAAATTAATATTTAATGAAAATCTCGCAGACAATAATTCGTCAATTGGAATAAACTTATATATTTTAGCACAACTGCATGATCTTGCTGACTAATTACTTAAGTGCAGTTTAAGTTATGCGATTTATCGTACGATTTTGTTTATTGATTCTCGTACGATTTTGTTTATTGATTCTCGTACGATTTCTCATATGATATCTACATGATAAATATAGATAAAGAAGTTCTGAAACATTAAGAGTAATCACATGCAAAATCGAATGAAAATAATAGATACATATTATCCTAATCATATGATTTCCTAGACTTTACTTTCAAGCCATTTCGTATGACAAATCGTATAATGTACGATTATACGATTATACGTACGATTATCATAACGTAAACTGCACTTTATAAAAGACTTTTCAATAGGGACTTTGTTTTTTAATAGGGGTAATTTTGGATTTTCTTCTTTTTGACATAATATGTCAAGTAGAAGGTCTAGAATTTACGGCGCAAGCCGTGGCTTTCAGAAAAAATAAAAGAGCCAGGCTAGCATGGGCCCGGGAACGCAAAGATAGGACGCACGAGGATTGGGCGAAAATCATTTGGTCCGACGAATCCAACTTTGAGGTAATGTCAGTTTTCTTTATATTCATAATGAAACTTTAAGAATTTAATTTATTCTCGTGGTAAAATTAATTTTATTAATTAATAATTAATTAATTAAAATAATTAATTAATTAATTTTTTATAATTTTTTTTTGCTTTTCGGGAGCCCTGGTGCCGTGTACGTGCGACGAAGATTTGGGGAAGAATATCGTGCCGATTGCGTTGTACCCACGGTCAAATTTGGGGGTGGGAGCGTGATGATCTGGGCTTGCATGGGAGCCTCGGGGGTAGGTTTTATATTCATGTGCGAGGTTCGCATGAATAGTACTACCTACATTAACATGCTAGAATCGGCTCTCATGGATTCCTACACCAAAATTTTCCAGCAAGATAATGCAACTTGCCACAATTCAGGAGCCAGCAAGGGTTGGTTTGCGTCGAAAGGGTCGATTGTGTTAAATTAGCCAGCGCAGTCGCCTGATCTCAATCCCATTGAACATTTGTGGTCAATATTAAAAAAAACGTTGCCGAACACAACGTGAAATCGAAAATTGAGCTGAAAGAAAAATTAATGATGGAATGGGAGAAATTGTCTCCATCAATCTGCAACTTTTTAGTAAGAAGTATGCCAAAAAGAGTTGTAGCAATATAATAAACGTGGGAGGGCCTACAAAATATAAAAAATTATATTTTAATAAATGGTATTAAATAGTTTGATAGTTTTTTTGTTTATATTTGCTTGAATTATTAAGTTACAAGACATTCGTGGGGGTGCCTCACTAATATGATCGCGACTATCAATAAAGAAATATAGAACTTTCATCGAAAATGTGTGTTTTATTTAAAATTTAAAAACAAACTCCCTATTGAAAAGTCCTTTATATGAAAATTTAATAAAAACTATTGAACCTCTTGGCGCAAGAAACTGACGTGCTAACCGATCGGCCCTTCACTCCCCTGTCATTTAGGGGATTTGTAAACAAATTTTAATTTATAAATCTGTCAGTTAACAATCAAGCAAAAACCAGTATTCTTTTTATGTATGTAATTTATACGGGAAATCCCATTCTAATTTTGTAATAACAATTTGTACATTTGTCACACAACTCTTAACTATAATAAGTATTATTTAACAAATTTAGCTAGATTGGATAACCAAATCGAGAAAAGCATTAGTTTGTTTAAATAAATTGTATTATACGCGGTGGTCCGCCTTAACCAGCATACATACATATATGGAATAATAATTATTATTATGGTAAACCAGGTTTCTTAAGATACATTAAAGTAAACTTTAAAAATTAGCATAATATGAAGATAGCAGTAAACACTGCTGGAAGCTTACGAAAATAATGATTTTGATTTCTTGTTTAATTAGCTAATTAATTTTGTAAGTTTAATTTAATATTAATTTTCAATAGTTAAAAAATTACATATTCTAAAATTTTTTTTAAGATTACTGCTAACCCATTGTAACGAATAATTATGAAAAAGGTTTTAATCAAATGAAATTTTTTCCACGTCTGGAGAAACGCGAGACTTACCCAATAATCCTTTGATATGTTTGCATGGTTATATTTTAATTTTTATCCATTACAATGGGAAGCAGAATTCTTAAAAAACTGAATACCATGTTAGTTTTCTATGTTCGGGTGTATAACGAGCCACCCGGTATATATTATGAACGCGTGAACAAATTGTTCGAAGGTAGCGACTGACACATTCATATTATATTATTGAGATTGATAATTAGATTAGGTGATCTAATTCAAAGATTGATTAGAATGTAAAATTAAGAGTTCGATAAAAAATATATCGACAATAAAGAACTATTAAAAATGAAAATCATTACATTTTCGAAAAAACGTAAAAAACAAAATAATAATTAGGTGGTCGCTTATTGCATCATCAACTATAAAAGTTGATCTTGAAACGTGATCAATTTCAAAATGTACAAGTAAACCCGTAAAGTAAAATCAATTCTAAATTGATGTACATACTCGTATTTTTGTAAAGATTGGTAATCATAGCGTTACAGTAAAAAAATTGCACAAAGAAGTAATCAACATTAAAAGATGGGGTATAAATAGGGTAAAAATTGAATCAAAATATAATCAACCATTTCGACAGCTGCTTCAAATTAGTGTGTGAAATTGCAACTCACGCTAATTAAAAACCTAAAAACTGAGAAAAAGACTAACTACCCAAAATTTGCTTTTGACTCGGTCGCAATATTTTCTTTTACTACATAAATTGGAGAGTAAAATACTAACAAAATAGTTACCTATAATAAAAACAAAATTTGTCTGTCAAAATCGAGTTTTATAATAATTTAATATTAATGCATAAACGTGTACTACAAAACTAAAATATAATTATATATAAATATGGGTGAATCGTTGTCCAAATTGAGATCACGCCAGACGATATGTGGTTTATTAAATAATTTGCCGAACTGGTTCTTCAAGTCCTTAAGATTCATTTCTGTGAAGTCTGCCGTAGTGCGCCGAAGACATGAAATTGCAAATTCTATAAGTGATTTTAATTGTGTCCTCAATATTAGAAATAAATCGACTCAGACATGCGACGGTTTTAATGAATTTGCCTACAAATGTTTGTGTGATTGCTATAAACGAAACACAAACCAAAAAGTAATTTCATTACAAAAAGAGAATCAAAAATTAAAGAAAATACTTGAAAAGTTTGAATTAGAATTTGGTGTATTAATTAATGAACGAATAACAGCCCAGGCAATTCCAATTCCTATTCCTCCACCTCTTCCAATACATTTGTGTGTTAATGCCAATCACGAAGAAAGTTCACACAATGATAGCAAACAAGTAAATATGAGACTTATTTTAAAAGATATTAATAATGTAAAATTAAAACCCGTGAGAGAAATGTTGAGAAATCGCATTAATTTTAAAAACCGAGATAATATAGAATTCGATTTTCATGAAATATTGAAAAGAAGATATGCAGCCATGCATTCACCTATTTTACAAACTACAAAATATTCAGATATTGAGGACAGTGACGACGAAAATTTTTTCGTAGACAATACGATTCCAATTTGTAGACAAAGTGTTAAATAAATAATTTGTTTTTGTTACAACATTTTCATAATAAATTATCGAGATAGAATTATTTTAATTAATATGTTTTATTTATTCAATTTAAAATATATATGTTATAATTTAAAATACTTTTTTATTTGTTTGAGTGAAACACATACAATTTATTTTATTTATAATTAAAGCAATCACTTCGGTTTTATACTGGAGCTTTTCAGGACGAAGAAAGTCTTGATACAACCATAGAACACAGTTATTACAAGCGACACCCTAATAAAATATTAAAAATCACCAACAAATAAATAATAAATAGAGATAGTCTAGCAAAATAAAGAATTACCGATAACAAAAATCGGAACTGGTTCAAGTTTGGATATTATGTTGTGATGTGAAAGTATTTAAGTGAGAAGATGAAAAAATTCCTGACTTTTCATAATTAAATTATTTTTTTTTAAATTGGATTTTTCACACACATGTAAAGGAAAACTTTTTCTCCTCTTATGTTTAATTTTCATAATACTATACTCTCTAAAAATTAAAACAGTTCACTTCTCATCGTCAAGTCAACCGTTGTGCATTAACAAAAATTTAAAAAAAATATGTAACAAAAAGAAAAGTTACATTACGCGCTCGGTTATACATATGAAATAATGGGTTGTTCATAATATCAAATTGTTTGTACCCCATTATTTGTCCTCTTTCATCATTTCCATTCCTTGACTCATCATCATTATCATTATCATCTTTCTATAATTGATGTCCTTTTAACCTTCCTTCTTAATTTAATAACTCCGCACATAGAAAAGATAAAAACATTCTTCCTCAATCATATCATCCTCAAATTGTTCCACGAACAAAAATAATCCATTCCACCTCCAAAAATTAACAATATTAAACTGGAATGCTAACGAAATCAAGGACTTGTGAAGGAGCCACCCATTATGGGTGAGATATTATATTTTCTCGATTTTATTATTGTTGTTTTTGTTTTTAATAATATTATTACAAATACTGCATATAACAATTTTTTTATGTATTGTTCAATCGGTAATAAACACATAAAAAATTCATATAATTAAAGGTGTTTTTTTCGTGTCGTTAAATATTTACAGCATATTAAAATACTGTATTGTTTGCATGTTGTGCTTTCTTCACAGTCAAACGTTCCTTGAATACATTTTCGCTGTATTTTGTAATATCAGTAAGTCATCAATACAGAAAATAGTTCTTTCACTCCCAGAATAGCCTTATTAAATGCAACTACAGCGTGTTCTACAATGTATGTCAATTTATTGTTTGCTTATTATTTCCAAAGTCTTCGATTATCACATCATCAGCATAGATTTTATAAACTGCGTATCCTATGTATGGAGACGGTAATCAGCTTAAGCGGTTAAGTGCATTGCTGCTAAAGCTGAATGCCCGGTTCGACTCCGGGCTCAGTAAAAACTTTATTCTGACCGTCTCCCCTCGGAAGGCAATGGCAAACCACCGAGGTGTAATATGCCAAGAATAGCCTCTCCGGAGATGAAGTGTATACACTTCCCGCGGTTCGGAGCTCGCGTTAAACAAGTAGGTCCCCTATGTGTGTCATAGTACTACAAATGCACAACACATACATATTGCTGTGTGCTTACGTAAAGCCTTTAAGAGACCCACACTTTATAATACAAAATTGTTATGAATACCCTCGCTAATAGGGTTAAAGGTTCTTGTCGTTAATATTTTATATGGGTGTACGTAGTTGTACCCCGTCAATGGAAAAGTATGTGATATTTTGTAAACACAATTTAATGAAATAAGGTGCCTCAGCTTAGCTCTTTCGTAGTGCATGTATCTTACCTTGTACAGGGTGGATTCGTTCCGTTACCAATGCTGTAAATGAAATTATGGTGCGGAACAGGTCTAAATAAATATCCTTCGTTACAAAGTTATTAATGTTTTTATTAAGCACACAAATGAAAATAAATATTTGGTTATATCAAAAAGTTCTATTATTAAATCTATTATATAAAAATTCTGAACGTAAAATGATGCAAAACACGTGTCGTACGAAGTCCGGAGATTTCACTTAAGTTTATAAAGATTTTATTGCAATGTGCACGATACCTTATTAAATCCAGGAATATTTCTTTTATTTGAAATGGAGATGGTACAATTGCGCGTCAAAGACACTCAAAGGGTTCATTTACCATCGGAAACTTCCAGATATAGTTTGTTGACCTCGTTTTGTTGTGAATTCCTTTTCTTCAAAAATATTTCCAATCTTTTACAATTTTCACCTTATTATTGGTTTTACGTAGGTAAGTAACTATTTTGTTGAATTATGCACTTGTATTTTGTAATTTCACTATTTATTTTTACTATAATTATCAATTTTATTAGGACGATTCTAAATTCGCCACCTTGCACGTGTGAAATATCAACAACCTCCTTTTATCAATTGTTTTATTAATTCCTTTTACGAAGTTCATCGCTATCTTGATCTTTGCATAGACGTATTTTATTGGTCGATCGAAAAATCAATATTATTTGAAGTTTCACAGTACAGGTATGGACTAAGCCCATTGTGGTTCGTTGAAATTTTATAAGTAAAATTTTTATATTTTCAGATTGGATCGACTTCTTGATATTGCTTCGTGGTTGGATAAATAAAGATGATGGACATGAAATTTCCATACGCAGTTCATTAAGTTGTGACATGCCGAACTCACGTAATAATTTTAACAAACTCATTTTAAATTTAACGCTAACATGGATTTTTACATTTATCAATTAATTAACAAATTTCTAACTTTTAAAATACCTTTCTTATTGCTAACAATTTTTCATTTACTATAAATTAACATTTTAACAAAAACAATTATTAAATGATACATTTCAAATTTATTTTATTCAAACCTGTTTTATGTCCCGTTTTCAACGAATCATTTGACTTTAAGTTAATTTCTTGGTATCGGATGAAGTTTTTCTGATTACTTTGATAAGTTACATGCTTTTATTCATTAACAAAATTTTACTGAAACTTAAATGACGTACTTCCATTGACGTGGTATCTCGATACCGCAATATGGAGAGAGGTCGCCAACATCCTTTAACGGATAGGCACCTGAAGAAGAAGATCCTATGTATTTTATATTATGTAAAATATTTACCATCATGTGAGTTTTGGGGAAAATCCTATTTCTCTATCAAGAGGCTATGAGCACTCATCATCATCAGCTAATTTGTGCATCATCCGATGGACTTTGGCTACATGTCTCGCCCAATTGCATTTTAATTTGCTGAAGAGGCGCATTATGTCGGTTACTCTAGATTTTCTTTTTATTTCAACGTTTGGTATATATCAGGGGTGGCCAACCTGCGGCTCGCGAGTCACATGCGGCTCTTTGACGGATTATTTGTGGCTCTCGATAAATGTACCCGAGTTCCCTTTTCATTTTTGTGCTATTATATTTTAAAAAATTATTATCGTTCCGTATGTGTTTCAAATTTTTAAAAATAGCTCGACTGTCAAGGAGCTTGGCCACTCCTGGTATATATGATCTCCAAGGATGATCCTTAACATGCGCTGTTGTATTTTGCGCTGTGTTATTTACAGTGGGCCTATTATGCTATTGTTTAGAGCCCAAGTTTCTGTTCCATATGTGAGCACTGGCAATATAAAATATACTGATCAAAAGTCTTAACTTTGAAGGTATTCGCTACCTTTGTTTTGAAAAATTTCTGAAGCTTGCCAAAACTAGACTATGGCAATGACATTCTTCTACATGTAGGTATGTCTTTAGGTTGTTTTTCGTTATATTTATTTTTTGCCTCAAGTTTATTATATAATCTGTTGAAACTATGTTTCGTCCATTATCTTAATTTAATACTTAATACTGTTAACGTGATATTGGACCAATACATATCACAACTGACCTTTTATTAATTTCGGCTACGTTATTTATTTCCTTCCTATTTGTCCTGTATTTTGTCTTTGAGATGTTTATTTTCAATTTTATTTCTTTAGATTTAATTTGCAGCTTACTTAATATTTCTTGCAATTAATCGCCACTTTCACTGAATATCACGATGCCAGCTGCAAAGTGTAAATAGCACTCAAGCTGTTCATTTAAACGGGATTCACTATGTTCACTCTTTAGAAACTACTATGTTAAACTGTGATTGTTCACTATTGTGAATAGTTCATATATAGTAGGAATATTCAAATAGCTGAGCGCCTAGTACAAATGATGTGTAAGATCAAAGTAAGATGCACATTTACTTAGAATAGTTATGTAACTTTTCACAACTATACGAAAAATGTAATATGCATAAATTTTCCATTTTTAAATGATTTTTAAATTTTAATTATTTTTAATTTAATTATTTTTTAGAGATTCCTTCGGTGGTTTATAACTTTCTACAACGCAAACATTTACTCTTCATTCAAAAGTGAAGAAAATCGAGTTTGTTGCTGATAGAAACATGAAAAGCACACTGATGATAAATATCATCCCATAATTAGTTTAGGATCTACATAAATGTTAAAAATCAAAGGAAAATTTTTTCTTTGCACCTATGTGAAAAATCCAGTTGTTGAAAAAGGTTATTTTAAATATGGGAAATATTACTTTAGGATGTGAGTATGAGTAACTCACGAATTTTTTCATCTGCTCAATTCAATGCTTGCATAGTATATTAATAAAATTATTAAGCAGGAATGCAATAAAAACGCTTTCAGACGCTTCTCACACTTTTATTTTCAGACGTAATCACGTATTACAAGTATAGATATATGTCACTAATGATTCCTTTATAGAAAATTTTATTCTACAAAATTGTCTATTTGCAATTTGCGGTTTGCGTTTGCATTGCAAACGTCCGTGGCACTAATTATTGTAATTTTTTTCTGTTTTCGGCTGTTTATTCCTCTGGAGAATATTGACATTTTCGTTATATAGCCCCTTTCAATATAATATCCAAATTTTAAGCTGTTCCGAATGTCACAATAGAATTTGTACAGAGCCACATCCACAGCCGTCTTTCACGAGCATAGCGCCATAGGCTACCGAGTTTTGGGGGCCCTTTTAATTACTTTGTATAACGTAACCATTATATTTTATTTTTTTTATCATGCAAAACAAAATTAAAAATTTTTACATGCAATAACTCCAAATTTACACTGAATCTTATCATGATACTATAACTTTAGAGATATGCTTACGCGCACATCGGCATGAATCATACGGCGTCTTTTAGGGCAAAATTCGCGTATGGGGGCACACTATGACGCGATGCGTGGCCGCGTCTTCTCGCGAAATGCGAAAGAGATTTAATTAATTATAAGTGATAAATTATTTGTAAAGAACTGGTGTATTAAATTATGTATTAACTTATGTATTAAGAACTTGTACATTAAAAGTTTTATAGCTTTAGATTTGATCATTTATTTATAAGAGAGTTTTATTTTTATTATATAATATTACCAAAAAGATGTTATTCAAATTTGGGAGCCCTTCTCAGGCCTGGGGCCCTAGGCACGTGCCTGTCCTGCCTATGCTTAAAGACGGCTCTGGCCACATCTATTGTATATTTATCATAAATTATTTCACTGTGCTTCTAATGTTCTTTTTTTAAATAAGATATATATAGTAAGTACTTATCTTTTTATTATTTTTAGCTTTTGCGTAACAAGGAATAATATAGAAATACAAGGTGTTTCGTAACCAGTGAGCCATAACAAATACTCCCCGCTCCGAATTTGTGAGGTCATCTGGTTCAAAAATCCCAATAAACATATTATAAAGTGTAAACATATTATAAACATATTCTAAAGCGCGTCGCGCCGTTTCGGAGTTATGGACAAATTTAAATTTCAAATGATCTTAATCCGAATTGCGTGCATTTTTATTTTTGTCTAATGATTACAGAAGTAACTATAAGCTATAAGTTACGATTGATATCGGTTACGTTTATAACGTAATATCTGTAGTAGTTGTAACTTTTGTAGTAAATACCTACAATGTTTTTACTCTTTAAGATAAAGTTATTATAGGCACCAGTCAAGAGTAATTACCTTTATTTGAGTAATTTTAACACAATTATTTAATAAAATAATAAATGTTTTATCCAAAACTTTGTACTTTTAATTCAAAAATGTTATCCGTGACGTGATCGTAATTTGGTATATTTACAAATTTTTGTTCTTATCTTATTAATATGTATAACCTATTATACTAGTTATAACGTGGAAACATTTAATTGTACAATTTTAAAATTCAATTTTACAATTCAGAAATTAAAAATGATTAGCATTCTTATACTAAACAGCCAAATTATTATTTTATTATTCAAACTTAAACCACCGTGTGTGATATTATATAAACAAAAATTTAAATAACTACGTATTTATAGTTAGTTTTACTCGAAAACTACGAAAATTCTTTAGACATTATAGAGCCGACTAGACGTCATTGACTTAATTATCTTATCAGCTAATGGTAACTATAATAATTAAATAACCATAAAAAACTGCTAAAAATAGGTTTTCATGTGACAATGTTTTAGTAGGTAGTTAGTAGTGCTTTTTGTTTGATACATAGACAGCAAAATTAAAGTCTAGTAACAGAATAATATTTTTCCTATTTTATAAATATATTATATCGTATCATAATATCGTATCTGTAAATGGGATGTTGTAGCAAAACAATCGTTGTATTGTAATCTACCACCTACATTCAATTAATATTTCTAAAATTCAATTGTCAACAATAGTTCTCAATTAATAAAAAAAAATTCTTACGTAACGCTATAATATGTACATACATGTAGGTAAGAGCCCTACTTCTAGCAAAACTATGATATATAGAAAACCTACCCATATTAAAATATTCCGTAAATTTATGGTTCCAGCCTTTAGTTCACAAGACCACTTTAAAATCAATTTTAAAATATATTTTATATTAATTTAATACAAAACTATTTTTTACAGAGATATTAATATGTTCACAACAGACTCAGAAAACAACTCAAATATTATATGTGTCTATTGTATTCTAATATAAAATAACATTTTCATAATATTAAAAACAATGGGTTTCCCAGTATGATATTTTAAATTAAATTTCCTTTAAGCACAAATGGATTTTTCCGGTATAATTTAAGTGGATAATTAAAGAAATATCTTAATGGAATATTTTTAAAAATTAATTAATATTAATGTTAAAATAATTAATAGATAATCAATGGTTTCGTAATTAATGTAGTGAAAATGGATATTAACCATAGCTGTATTTTTAAAATAAACTGAAAAATGTACCAGCATTTTTCAGAACTAAAAAGCACAATTTTTCACAAGATAAGGATTCCTTATCGCGTCACGGTGTGACGAAAACGTTAATAAATTATATTTACAGTGTATTTTCGTTGTGGAAAATTAGTACTTTTTAGTTCTACAAGTGTTTTATGCATTCTTTAGGTTATTAAAAAAATACCAATTATGGATAAAATAATGAAATTGTACTTGTGAGGTTGGGTTTGTAGCAAACCCAAAAAATTAATAAAAATCATAAGAAATGAAAAATTACGAATTTATAATTCTAAATAACTACACCACGTTGTTTTCATAAAAGTTTCTTTTTTGAATTTACATTTTCGATTAAATACCCTAATAACTTATGCCAAGTTATAACACCCCTAACTCAACTCAAAAGCCAAATTTAAATTGATTACAATAATTTATTACAATTATGGGATTACGACTGATGACCATTCATAAAAATTTGAATTTTATGAATTACCAAACCAGACTTAAGTTACTGTCATTAACCAAAGGTTGATCTAGATTAGAGGTAATTTCCACTACCTATGAATGTAGGATATATGTACCTATAGTATGTACAAATTTTGAAAATTCATTATACCTGTATTACTATGACATTGAATATCACTCACTACCAAGGTTTTTATATACATACATAATAATTACATAATATTTATAAATTACTGAGCACTAACCTCTAGCGTTCATCCCTTTAATTACTTTTTAGTTATTTACTGACATTGTTAGTATTATCCGCAGTCAAGTTTACGTAGTTGCAATAATTTAATAGTATTATAGAGAATTTTATAGAAAAATAGCAATAATTTATAATTATTCCTGAATAGGTAATTAGAATATCTTTCAATTGCGTTTATTATGCAAAACAAAGGTTATTAGTTAATATTATTATATAATACGAAGATTTTGTGATATATCATGTTCAACCAGAAATACAAGGGCACCCTGCTATATCTATTAGCAAGTTGAACATAGGTAACATAATAATATAATTGAGCCAACTACAAACATAAAAAATTAAATGGAAATTTTTTTAAAGCAATTAAAAACTGATATTGAAGTTCCATTCAAATTGTTTATATAATTATTATTTTCGATTTTATTTCAAATAAATTCCATTTTCTACCCGATACGTTAAGTTATAACCATTAAAAGTTAACGAGCATTACCTGCATAAAAATATTTTTAATTGTTTCGTTGTAAGGTTAGTAAGTAATTAACAAGAATTAAATTCTTTGTAACTCACCATTTTGAGTTGAATATTCCAGTATAGATATTTTATATTGTAAATGTTCAATATAATCCACAACAGGACAATTTGTGCACATTTTTTAAAAAGGTTTATTTATTCAAGTTGCTATTAGCAAAATGTATCACACTTTTAATATAATCCTCCATATTTTATACATGATTTTCATTTTCCACTGAGTAAAGCTTTAGCTAAATATTTATAATAGATTAAACTAGAACACTCCATCCTTGAACAAAGTTAGCAGACCAGCACATACAAAAATTGCCACCTTTAATTAATTATAACAGTAAAATATTATTTTAAATTTAATTGTCAAATTTTTAAATACTTTTTCAATTACAGTTTAATAATTTATTCACCGTCTTTTTCATTAGTGTAAACCAGCTCAAAAGTAATCAAACCAAACTATGGCTTTTCATATCAACTGTTGAAAAATAAATACTGCCAGGTGCCGATATTGACACTGAATCAAATAATAAAGAGAATCAAATATTGTGATAAATCATGTCAACACGCTAATTTTCGTACCGAGCGCTTGCCGCATGTGTACTCGCACGATCGAGACGTATCGATAAAAAAACATTAGCAATCAATGCATTATATTTTAAGCACTCGAAAAAAATTGTTTTTATATTTAGTGTTTGTATATGTTTGAAATTTTTATTGAACTACGATATGTATACTACAATAACTACAAAAAGTAGGTGGACCACCTCCGCGACATAAAATACGAATGCTGGGCAGTTAAGTACCTGTACAGGTGAGCAGCGCAGTCGCGTATCATCACCGCGAGGTCACTGTTTACATATCAGCTTGTTACTGATATTTTCCTAAAAATAAAATTTTTTTTTGTAATTAAGATAGTGGGTACCAACTACAACTTTATTATATTTTCGTTACGTATTTATTACTTTTCAACAAAAGAAGGCAATCTATAACTAATGTCAAGTTATCTGCAATATTGCAATCACTTATCGTGACAGATTACGGGTCATCGAATACTTCATAGTAAATATTCTTATAATGCAAAAGCTATTATAATATTCAGTCACGAAAATTGCTGTTTTTCTAATATGCTAATAATTGAAAGTAATTTTCTTAATAGGTACTATATAATTTATTATTAACTACTCATTATTATTGATAATTAATTATTAAAATTATTTTTATACTATTTTCTAAGAAGGGTTTATTTGTTGCAAACGTTTTATAAAATTTTATGATATACATAGTATAATCGGTGTTTTTTAACAAAGTAACTAAAACACAATTTTTTACAGCCTGCCAATATAATAATAAATTATACATTGTTAGATTTCTAAAAGGCACTAGCTAATACAGTATTAGTCCAGGCAAGGAAGGTTTTTAGTTTGCAAAAAATCCAAGCAAGCTGAATTTTGGCAGAGATGTACATTGGAGTGTTCTAATGAACCCCCCAAAAGTCCCATAAAATCCCACGCCGGCGTCCCCCACAATCGGGGGTTTTAGCTCCCCCAACGCGATTTTTTGCCGATAACTCACTTATTTATGCTTGTATGAAAAATTATGATCAGACCATAATTGAAGAGCATAAAATTCTCTATAAAATAGTTTTTTTCATATTTTTCCATGGCACACTAATACTTAAATTATTGACCGAAAACACGACCCACCCTTAAAATGACACAATATTGATTCGTTGCAGGAGAGAAATGTTTTCAGGCACGGGAAATGCTTTTAATAATAAATTAATTAAAATTGTGGCCAAGGTTGGAAAATGAAGAGAAAAATAGATTTTTTAAAAATTTGCCCAAGTTATACATAGTATTCTAATAAACCCCCAAAATATCTCATAAAAATCCCAAGCCGGCGTTCCCCCAAATGAGGATTTTAGCCTCCTAGGTGCGGGTTTTCACCTATAGCTCACGTATTTTTACTTTTACGAAAAGTTACCATTAAACAAAGTTAAAGAACATAAATAATTATCTATAACTTGTGACGCTGCAGTAGGTAATATTACAATACATACTGTAATAGGCAAATTTTTTTATTTATGAAATTTACTTTAATTAAAGATATATTGGTAACGTTAATTCAAAAGCAAATATAAATAAAAATTGCAAAGTGAACATGAAAATCTCCCTAGACGAGTTAATAAGCTCTAGACAACAATTATTTATAGCAACAGATAGCCGGGAAGGAACACCGGCTTACGCGTAGCCTGTGGAGGGGCTATCTGTCAACTTACTGAAATAGTAGCGATAAAACTACTTAGTGAACAATTCTTTTTGTATTATTAACATTTATCATTCTAGGACCTTCTTTTGTTTTTACTCAATAACCGCGTTGAGCACTTATCGCTTTCATGTGATCCGATCCTTCGACGAATCTCCCAATGCGTTAAGAGACCTCGTGCTTTATTTTACTTTTTGATAATTAATTAATAATATTTAATTCCTTAATTCGTTGAGACACCGCAATATGTAACCATACAGCCATAGGGAAGTAAAAATACTAGGCGGTGTTTTCAAAGGGCAAAACACCGATTATTTGTCACTTCTCACGGTCTGTTTGGCGAATTACAGCCCTGCGGGGACGGTAGCAGCCCGAGGACTGTTGTCTCCGGGCTGTAATTCTCCAAACCCGCAGGAAGTTATAAATATTCGGCGTTTAAATATTATCAATTATTTTGGGCTGTTAAATACAATTATAGCTCGGGGCTGCTGTCTTCCCAAGCAGGCCGCGGGAAGTGAAAACGTCCCCGGGCTGTTACTTTCCTCGCGAAGCTACAAAAACTTCTAATTTTTCCCTTTCTCGCACATTCGTTTACAATATTCAGCCATCTTAATTAATTAAGATTTGAAAAAATCCTTGCTAGTATATTCTACAAATCAGGACGACAGATAAGAGATAACATAAAAAAAATTCAGTTATTATAATACTGAATAAGGAAGCATAGTGCGGTTTTTTGCGTTTTGAAGAAACTTCATAATATATTAAATGTGCTGTTAACGGGTGTTCGTACGAAGTAAGATAATAAATTTATATTTATTTTAGTATTATTGCTACAAGTAGGTACGTACATACCTATTACGAGTATAAATTAATTAAGGAAATGTATCTCTTTTGTAATGAAGTAAAAGTGGGTGATTAATATTTTTGGGACATTATTGTTTAATTTTATAGTATATTATAGAGTACCGAATATTAATTTATTACTCTAGAATATAGTTTTATTATTAACTAATTAGTACTTTACTAATAAAGTAGATAATGAAAAAGTTGTTCTATTACCCATAAATTGCATTCAGCCAGATGTAACATTAATTTATACTGCAGGTATAACGTAGCAGAAATTTAAACCAACGGTTAAACCAAAACTATTCTTAAAAACCTCAAATTTGTCATATGCAAACAATAAATTAAAAAGTACCTTGTTGGTATATCCCGGCATTCATCTACAATTTCAGACTTAAAATGTTGTATTTAAAAAAATTTAAATGTAAACATATTATAATAACAATATATGTTTAAAACTACAAAACAACAAACAAATATTTTACCTAATAAATCAGGAGTACGTATACAAATTCATTTTTGGATTTTCCATTTACATTATGTAAATACAATGGACTTTCGACAGATCTTTTCAAACCCAATTTGGTAAGCGCATGCGGTAAAATAGATTAAATGACAGGAAATCAACTTTCGCGAAATATATTTTAGATAACAAATTACGAGGAAATGAAATTTCATATACGGAAGCTCAAGACAAAAATGAAATGTTTAGATTCTTAACAAATTAACAGATTAAAAAGGTCAATCGTCTTTCTTAATAGTTGAAATTAGTGTCAACTTATTGTTGTTAAATATCTTAAATCGATACAAAATAACCTTTACTTCTTCTATCTAAAAATGCCTCTAGCTCCTTTATATGTACATCATACCAAAGTCAAAATTACTGACTAGTTGGTCTCCAGGAATATTATAAATTGCCTAAATACTTCGCTAGTTCCGGCATTGATGGTAACCATCTCTTCCCGTGGTTGGGAATCCACGTTGAGCTGTAAGTTCTCTGTGACCGTTACACACTTTTAATGAGCAACGGATGTAGGCAGGGAAAACCGGAAACTGTGCAAGCAGTACAAAACCGGATATATATTTCCTAATTATCAGGTTTTCTAACTTATAATAAATTAAGTAACGCATTTAATTTCTTTATTATTTGCTTAATAAATTGATTGGAATTTTAATTTCCAAGATATTTGTTATTTGACGATGGTAAAAATATACTTTACAAATCCCAGCAGAATTTTCAACCCTAGGAATGAAATCACTTTGCAAAATGAAGAGTCAGTGCGAGAATTAACCAAATTACTTAATTCTCTTTTTATTAGGTTAATAGGTTTAAAAGACAACACCTCTGTATGTGCTTATATTCAACTACGTGTTGATTGATACATTTAAAAAGTAATATTTCGTCAGAGGTAATTAAACTACACGCTACTTTTTGCATAATGCGTTAATTGTAGTAACGTGTTAGATAATTATCGTTATTAAACGCATAAGTTATAAAATCACGTACCACAAAATTAAAGTATTTAGCATCATTTTAGTTAAAATATGATAATTAAATTACCTCCAGTGTATGCCAAAACTTAACTGTAACTTGTTAATAATACATGTTAATAATTTTTATTTTTAGCGAGGTGCCTTTATTTATACTGTTGAAAGTCAAACAGAAGCTATGAGGAAACAATTTTATTATTTCTTCAAACATCTAAAGTAAACATTAAAGTTCAATTTTATTACCTTTAGTTTAAATTCTCAAATATAGGGGTCAATCCCGAGTAAAACTGTTTCGCTCGTGTTCACTATCAACACTTAGTAGGTACTATTAAGGTACTATGTACCTTATGATAAATATTATGTTCAACGTTTGATTTTAACGATTTAATGGCAGTACGAAAACTTGACGGGAAATAAAATTATTGAATAGATAAAGATTTAAAGTAATTTTAAAATAAATATTGAACAAATAGTTATTTTCGTACAAGGACGTAAAGTAGCACTTTTAAGTAAAGTCATTTTCCGGATGTGTTACGTGCAATATTGTACGTACGGCATTGATTATTTTAGGAAAGGTGAAACTTTTTATGAATTTTTATTTCACATTTAGATGCATAATTTCATTAATCAAATTAAGATATTCTTGTACCACGCATCGATATCGAAGAACATAAATACAGACTGTAAAAGGTACTAACTTGCAATGATTTTCGACTTTCGATGTCGGTATTATAATAATAAAATTTCGAATAAAAAACCTGAAATCATTAAAATAGTGAAACAAAACGAAACATGTTCATGTTTTGATGTACAGGTATTTCATGTATTATTATCAATATCAGAATTATTTGAACCAAATTTTATATTTAAAACAATATTTATTCGATGCAAAATACAAAAATACTGAAAATAACTTTCAAATTTTTCCTGAATCTATCTTTGGTATCGAAATTAATCGATTATTAAATCCTGCACTTGCACTGCTGGAAGAACCTTAACAACTTCCTCAGCCATTATATACCACAACTGCTTCATCAGGTGGCGATGAGAAATCGTCAACACCCTGAAATCACGAATTTTATCTTAGGAAGGAACATTGGAAAGTGTAATTTTCAAGTGCTTTCAAGACTTATGCAACATATCTTTTATTTTGCTTCCTTTAACCGTATCTAGTTCATTTACAATCAAGTCGCTAATCAAAACTTCTTTTTTCTTCAGAATTAACTTCATTGTTTGATGTTGAGCTTTGCTCTTCATTTTGGTTCTCTTCTTCGATAATCTTTTCCACTTTATTACTTTCATGATATAAAATTATTATTTGGAATTAACTCCTTAGCTTCATCCTCAAAGATTTAATATAGTTTTGGTACGGCTGGCGCCAATTTTACGTTTGTACGTCTTAATGATTTTGTTTCAAGTCACCCCCCGAAAATGAAAAAAGACCTTAATCAATACCTGTGTTCTTTTATATTCGTTTCTTAGATTTTATTCCAATAATAATCACTAATAAAGCTATAACGAACCAGAAAAGTTTCCACACAAATTCAACCTTTATAAATTGCACAGCTAAAAGAATTCACGACTTCACAACCCAACTCTTTCACCATTTGTATCAAGAGATTATAAATTCAAGATTTTTTGATTAAATTGTTTACATTTAAAGTTGTCGGCAAGTATGTAACAAATTTTTTAAGAATTAAAACTTCTCACAATTTCTTCCAAATTTAAAATTCTTCCACTTTTTCTTCTATTATTTTATTTCTATTAAGGTTAGTTCAAAATTAAACGGATTATAAGGTATTCTAATATTAGTTTAAGGAAATATTAATTGTGTTACTATCTTTTTAATTTCTCAGTCGTCACCAATTTTTGGAATCAACAATTGTAATAACATTTTGGAACATGCCGTGAAAATTTAATACGCATGAAATATTTTGGACAAAAAAAAAAGAAAATTTAAAGATTCTTTACACAGCCGAAAAATTATTTTAATAGTAAGTTTATTTGTGACTATAATGAGAACTGTTCATAAATAATTTGGTAAGCCCTTAATATCCTCTATTTTAGAATTAAGATTTGGATTGCTAAAGTTCCAGGATTGAGCCCGATATTTCGTGGCTTTAGTAACCATTAGCCGTTCTAGCGAAGGAACTAAAGGCTGCGACACAATTGCCCGGTAACGGGAACGGTAACGCTAAAGAAGTTAAATGTACCTGCTCTTATGGACTGCGTTATCGGTTTGTTAGCGGCTTGTTGTGCATAGGTCCATAAGAGCAGGTATATTTAACTTCTTTAGCGTTACCGTTCCCGTTCCCGTTACCGGGCAATTGTGTCTCAGCCTTAAGGGGTAAGCATAATTGTGCTGTTTGCATTCCCAAAATTGATCTCTTTGATAATCATCAAGTTGTTATTTTTTCTAAATTGATTGTACCAGGATTCCATTTATTACCATTGTCAAAATTCGCTGTTAGTATAAATAATTGTGTTGTCGTCGTCGTTTTTTTAAATTATTTACTACATTTCAAAAATAAATTTAATTCATTCATGTAATGTCACTTGGGTGCCAGTGGCGTTACAAATATAACACCCGTTGCAGGTTCAGTTTTCATTTTACCCTTCTAAATTTCACCAGTTGATGTCGGTAATTGTATTCGTAAAATTATATCTGCTGTTTCAAATCGTCACCTATTACGGTAATTTATATAAATTTAGATTCTACTGTGATTCGAATGAATCTAAGGTATACTAGATAATTACAAGAATGTGTAGAGTATTATTATAAACTTACAAAACTAATTTGAAATGTAAGTAACGGTAGTTTAACTGCCATGTTAACTTCATCTTGATTTATTGTCACGTTCAATCATACTGAATGTAAAGTTTAATTTTAATTTTTTTAAATAATAATTATCCATTCCAGAATCTCGTTAATCCATTATGCTCATCAATGGCATTAAAAATATAAATGTAATATATCAATATGAACTTAACATGACTGCTAAGCTAATAATATTATACATATTATTTTATGCTATCATCAGTCGTATGCATAGTCAACTTATAATTAGAATGGCTGTGGTTGCTATAGTAACAAACAAATTGTGCTATATTTCTTATATAAGGCTACTACAGTCACACGAGTAGCCATTGTATAAGAAATATATAATTTTTTTTAATATAGATACCATAGCCATTTTAATAATTGCTCGTAGCTACTAGGTTGACTATGCATACGGCCGAGCATCTTTAAGTCCTCATCTTCCAGCCATTTTTTCCCACTTCTGAGCAGACCTCTTTCTCTACCACATACTCTTGAGTATGTATGAGGGACCTACTGCTTAACGTCGATTCCGAACGACTAATATTAGAGAAGGAATTTTTAACCATATTGACCAATGCGGATTGGTAGGGGAAGACGGTTATAAATATAGGGGACCTACTGCTTAACGTCAATTTCGAAAGACTAACATTAGAGAACTGATTTTTAGTCATACCTTACCACGTTGGCCAATGTGGATTGGTAGGAAAGACGGTCATGGAAGGATAGAAGGTCAGAAAGATGATTAAAATCTTTCCGGGTTCGAACCAGTGCCTTTAGCACTATTAGTAGTTGATCAACCTTACCATTAGGCCAAGATCCCCCTCTATAAGTCGTATTTTGCCGAAAAAAATTTTTATTAAAAAAATGCAATAAAATTTACGGCACGTCAATACCGGGCTCCTTTCTAAATCAAACAAACTTATTATTACAGTTATTGATTTCTTTCGTTTAGGAAAATTGGAATGTTCAGACACTCAGAATTCCAAACAACAAATTGTTTCTGCTGTAACAAAATGATTCCAGTAACTTCGTCTTATTAGAGACCGTTCAGCACGAGGAGAAATGCGTACTGCCAGGTTAGCTACAAAGCAAAAATTCTTCAAATAACGGATTCAACGCAATTCGAGGAGAGTGATGGGAGAAATTTCCCGCGGAGTAATAGGAATAAGCGACAGATGACCAGCATTGTGTATTATGTTAATGCTTACATTAAGCGTTGTTATGTCGGCACACAAAAATTCCATTTTTAGTGAAAAATATTCCAAAAATATTTTGTATAGCCCATAAATTGAGCCGCAGTTTATTTTTTTTATAAAAGTGTGAACAATTTTCCCCGTGTGGCTGATTGACCCTACGGTCCAATCGCCACATCTACCAATAGAATATTGGTAGTAAATTTGCCGTGAGAAAATATACCTTGTTGTTCTGGTATAAGCCAGCTCCCAGTACGTCGGAGGCAGGTCGTGATTCGGAAACCTTAAGGAGATCGCTTATTAAAATAAAAGATGTAATATTTTTGGGGGTATTTGGGGGTCAAAGGTTGACAAAGAGTCTTGGAGGCTTTATAGGAAGTCGATGCCCGTAAAGCAATAAAACTCTGAGAAATGCTCACTGCTTCAACTGCTCTGTCAACAAATCCTACTTCCACGTCCACGAAGACATAAGTCGCGTGACCCCTGGGCAATGCATGACATTTAATGATGTTATGTAGCAAACGGAAGAGGGTGAAAGGCGAGTTTCTGGCGCCTTAAAACCAATACATATCGACCAAGGGTAGATAACCCTAACAGAAAGTTTCCTGGCCCTCCTAGGCAGGGGATTATGCAGTGGGGTGGTATCCCACTCATTTAAAACAAAACTTACTCACAAGCTTCAAAACGAGCCTCGGAAAACGGACGGATTACAAGATAAACAACCACGCAAGGACAAGGACAGAAGAGTAGGAATAGTGGAAGTAATAAATGTAGCCACCTGCAATGTTGCAGGACTGGGAAAAAACGAAATGGAACTTAACCAAATCTTGAAGACCCGAAAAGTTAAAATAGCGGTTATTACAGAAACAAAAAAGAAAATGAGAGGAACAAAAGAACTTAAAGACTACGTAATGATATACAGCGGAGTTGAACAAACTAGAAGAGCATGCTGTGGAGTCGCTATATGTATAAACAAAGAATGGAAGAACATGATAAGAAACTACACATTTGTCAATGAAAGGATAATGACAGTAAGACTTCAGTTTGATAGAGGACACATTACAATTGTTGGAGTGTACGCACCTGATGAAGGAAAACAGGAAGAGTCAGAATTATTTTACGAAGTAAAAAAGTGAAAAAGTGAGTACAAAAAGTGATATCCAAAATAAACAATACCGACCACATTATATTGGCTGGATATCTAAACGCCAGAGTAGGAAATATACCTGTGGAAAAATTAATAGGAATACATGGAGAAGCCCATATCAATCACAATGGAGAACGATTAAGAGAATTGGTTACATTTAATGAACTAAAAATAACAAACACATTCTACAAAAAGAAAGATATCCACAAGTACACTAGGACAGCAAGAGGCCATCGATCTCTAATAGATTATATAATTGTAAACAAAAAAATGGCACCAAGAGTAATAGATACTCAAGCATACAGAGTATGTGATTTATATACAGACCATTATCTAGTCATATCCAAGATCCAAATGTGGGAAAGATGGAAGAAACAACAAAATAAACAGAAGACTCGAACTGAAAAAGATCAAGTATACAAGGTGCATTTGTTACAGGAAGAAAGTGTTAGAACACTATATCGAGAAAGAATGACACATTTACTACAACAAACACCAACAACGGAAAACGTCAATGTCGAATGGGAAACCACTAAAAATTACATAAAACAAATAGCCTATGAAACGCTGGGGACGAAAAACAAAAGGAAAGAAAGAAAAAGAGGATTACAAATATGGAACGAAGAGATTAAAGAAGCAATTGAAAGAAAAAATAAAGTCTACAAAACCCTTCAGAAACAACAAAACAAAATTACCACACTATAAGAAATAGAACAAAGAATATCGTCAGGAAAGCACATGAAGATTCGTGGGATACTTTTATAAGTAAAATAGAAAACGACTTACATGGCCGTCAAACAAGTACATATAAATTAATGAAACACCTAAATAGAACAGAGAAAGACGTAGCAAACATAAATACAATAACGAAGGAAGATTGGATAAAACATTACCAAGATATGTGGTATAATCCAATAACGGAAAATGTAGAAGAATCAGAGACAACATACACACCAGAAATAAACCCTATAGATGTTAACGAACTAGAGAAAGCTTTAAAAAACACCAAGAACAGAAAAGCAACAGGAATAGATAACATCAATTCCGAATTAATTAAATACGGTGGCCTACTCCTTAAATTTCGGATATTACACCATTTCAATATGTGTTGGAAGAGATATACCATACCAGACGAATGGTACGAAGCAAGAGTAATATCTATATTCAAAAAAGGAGAAAGACACAACGCAAATAACTATAGAGGAATAAGTCTGCTGAACTCCACATACAAATTATATAGTAAGATCATAAATGAACGGCTTCAAGCTATCTCGGATGCTCTTTTATTAGAAGAACAAACAGGATTCAGAAAAGGCAGATCCTGCGCTGACAACGTCTTCACTGTAAATCAAATAATACAAAAAAGACGAGAATTTAATTTAGAGACTCATCTAGCTTTCATAGATTATGAAAAGGCATTCGACCGAATAAATAGATCGAAACTATGGAAAATAATTACGAAGAGAGGATATCCAAAACATCTAATAAAAACAATACAAACCCTTTATAGATACGAAAATCTCTATTAATACAGGAAAAGAAATAACTACACCAATGAGAACTAATCAAGGGCTAAGGCAAGGGGTCTATCACCTACTCTTTTTAATATATACATAGACGATCTAATGAGAGAATGGAAAAAAGAAGTGGACCCAGGTATCAAACTGAACCAACGAGTGTATTTAAATACTGTCCTGTTCGCCGATGACCAAGTTATCATACAAGATAACGAAGATAAATTACAAAAAGTAATTTACGGGCTACATAAATTAGTTCCAAATACAATCTTCGTATATCAACCCAAAAAAACCAAGCCTTCCTAGGACCAGATCCAATAAGAACAAAAATTGTAATTGACAAGAACATTCTAGAACAGGTGACACATTTCCAGTTCCTTGGCTGCGATATCACATATGAAGAAAATAAAGATATAGGTAATAAAATCAGCAAATACCAAAGAATATGTGGCACAATTAGAAGAACATTGGGAAAAAAAACAAGGAAAGAAACCCAATTAAAGTTCTACAAAGTAATGGCTGCTCCTACCATACTATATGGCTCAGAGAACTGGACAGTAAAAAAAAAGAGACCTCCAAAAAATCCAAACAGCAGAAATGAAATTTCTTAGGGCAGTTAAGGGATCTACAAGAAAAGACAGAATCAGAAATGATGATATAAGAGAAGAACTGAACATGTACTCAATTGTGGAAAAGACCCAGGAATATAAAGAAAACTGGAAGAAGCACTTAACACGAATGCAAAACAGCAGAATCCCAAAACAAGCACTTGATTACAGCCCTAGAGGAAGAAGAAGCGTTGGTAGTAGCCCATGTCCCGGGTGATTTTTTGCCACTGTTGGTTCCAATAATTGCCGGAGTGATGAAACTTCCAGAGATGGTGTTTTCCGATGTGAAAACAGGTAATTCATGTTTTGCATACAAAATTTTGATCGGGAACGGTCGCCATATTGAAAAAACGTTGAAAAAATCGTTTATTTTGGAGTTATCCGGAAATAGCTCTAAAACTTTTCATTTTTCGAACTTGGACGTTAAGTACGAAAATGTTGATGCTGAAATTCTGCACAATTTCGTTTTTTATTCATCTTTCTACGACTAATAGAACCGAAGATAGAATTTTTTGAAAAATGGTCAATTTTTGAAGCTACCTGGGCGACCCTCACAGTACGCGGTGCCCAGCGGTGCCACGCCGCAGAGGGAACATTCTACCATTTCTCGAGTAATATCACCTCGAAAAATCTGAAATTGTGGCAAATGTATCTCAATATTATATAGATTGAGTTCCATACTTTACATTTCCAAAAAAAAAAAATTGTTATGTTCTTTTTTTAACACTTTCGTACGTGTTAAAATTGTGCAGTAAAAATCATCGGAAAATATACTTCTGTTGCACGGCTGTAGCTCATCAGTTAAGTACGGAAATTAAATGACACAGGGACCATTTTATCGGAAATTTTCTAAGCTTCAACTTTGCTTCAGAGCATTTTTGACGTAAACCTCATAGAAACAGAGCTATATCGAAAAAAACGAAAAAATATCCGGTTTTTTAACAATTTGGCCAAAAAGTGGCATTTATTCAATGACAATATGTAAAATCCGATTACATCTGGCTCGTTTTAAACTTCGGGGTCGTTTAGACAGTTGTTTAAAGTAGTAAAAAAGTATAGAACATAATTTTTCCAACGACATTATTACACTTTATTTTACAGATGACTCCGTTTTTGTTAAATGTATTAAAGAAATTAACGAATTTGTAAAGGCTATAAATCGACAATATTCAGACGTAGACGGTACTACAATTTTTTTTTACTTTTGTACATTTAGTATTATGCAAATATTCAATTTGCCATTTAAATAATCACCCGAATGTAAATAATTGAATATATACATACGGATAAACCATCGTATTTAGCTAATGTAGGTACATTTCGGAAATATACGGCTAAGCAAAGAAACGTGACAGGGCGCAAAATGTAGCAAATTTAAATACCTTTCGATTATCTAAGAATGATTTGTGCCGTAGAAGTAGCCGTTGTCCACTTTTTACCAGAGGAAATGAAAATTTTTCATAAAATTTTGCGTCAAAATTTGTTCCAATCGGCCGTATCTCAGCAAGTTTTGGTCGTACGAGGTTGTATAAAAAAGCATTTTGTAGATACATTAATTGTCCATCGATGTTATTGAAAGCATTTTTTGCCTACGAGCCGCGATCATACAGTAATTTGCGCGTAAAGAGCAAAGAGATCGCAGTTGTTCGAAAAGTGAAAAAATTGACCATTTTTCAAAAAATTATATCTTCGGTTCTATTAGTCGTAGAAAGATGAATAAAAAACGAAATTGTGCAGAATTTCAGCACCGACATTTTCGTATTTAACGTCCAAGTTCGAAAAATGAAAAGTTTTAGAGCTATTTCCGGATAACTCCAAAATAAGCGATTTTTTCAACGTTTTTTCAATATGGCGACCGTTCCCGATCAAAATTTTGTATGCAAAACCTGAATTACCTGTTTTCACATCGGAAAACACCATCTCTGAAAGTTTCATCACTCCGGCAATTATTGGAACCAAAAATCACCCGGGACATGGGCTATAGACCGAGAAAACGATGGTGAAGCCGGAACAGGCAAATGTGCCTAAACCTGGAAAGGCAGAAGAAGAAGAAGAAGATGTAATATTTAAACAAATCGTGTAATCGTTGAGACTCGATGCAGTAATGATATGGTTTTGTTGTACACAAATAATCGTGAAAATAAAAAATTGTAAACCAGTATCAAGCAAACACAATCGCGCCTTACAACTACTGAAGGCAGTTGTTTGTAACAAAACTGGTGCCTCAAAAACAAAATAAGTGGCACAAACCTTCCAAGCTTTTCCGGTTTAGCACAATGCCGAATTAACGCAAACAAAGCGCGTTTCTCTAATTGATGCGGACAGCACATATTATGACGACGGCAAGGTTGCAATTTTCTGCTCACACTAGATACCGGTGACAAATAGGGCTTGATGGCATACACACACACACAGACGAGACACCTCGGATTGAACACACAAGAATTGCACCATAAGATTTTTATTAGTTTTGGAAGTAAATACGAGTTGGTATAATATTTCGTTTTAACACTAAAGGTTGACAGCTCCGACACAAAATAAATTATCGTTGAAAATTTTGTAGCCTGATAAGAAATGAACGAAAATTACATTACATCACAAAAAATCAATACTACTCACAGCTAAGTCACCCAAAATCTACCCTACTTCAAATAATTTTCCGGATATTTCCAGAATCAAGCGACTGAACAAAAGTCGACGTCTGACCTATGTTATCAATGAACAAAATATGTCCGCTATTCACGTGACCTAGCAGATAGTAAATTGGTAAAACCCATATACCGAGCGCAGCAGAAATTCTCCGTAACGCAATACAAAATTTCGTTACAAACGTAACATGCCTAATTACATAGTTTTGGAAGATATTATGTCGCTGTCGTATTAAAATGACGAGCGCTTTAGTGTGAAAGTCTGTAAGTTATTGATAAGTGACTTTCATCAAAGTTTCATGACATGTTAAGCTTTCTCAACACAGGGTGGCCGGCGCTAAGTACACTTAAAAATTTATAAAGAAATATTTACTTGCGTTGATGGTGAAATTTATGACCTCTGTTGTTAATTACGTATATAAATAATGTGGAGTTTGAGTGAAATTATTAAATTAATACACTAATGTATTTTTCCTCTGGCACTACAAGCACACAACAGTCTAAGCACATAACAGCGTTTTTTGTCAATTTTTTGAGAAATGACAAAGTTATATACTATTAATTAACGAAAAGAAAAAAATGCAAAGAAAAAAAAGTTATTCCATTTACAAGAAAATGATATAGCGAATTATTGTTAATGATTGACATTATGTCATTAGTAATATACAATAAAAAATATCACAAAGAGTTAAATATAATATATAATTGTTGTAAAGCTACAAAAAGACACTTAAAATAGTAAGGTAGGAAATGCAACAACTTCGGTACATTAATTTCTATTTGAATGATAAATATTTAAAAAAAGGAGTTCAAGGTCATATAGAACTGTTTACCTATACCGAACAAGTATTTGCAAGGCCGTATTTTGACTTAACTAATATTTGAAACAAATAAATATTTTGAATAATCACAAATAGGAAACGACTCCATTATCATAAATTTATTAGTGGAAATCGTACAATGTTCATTATGTTTCTTATATTTAGAACATAAAACTATTATTAATTCACAATTTGTTTATTAGCTTATATTATACATATTTAAGAAAATTAATCATATAATTAATTACAGGTCAATGCTTGAACAGACGGCGACTAGTATGGCTATTTTATATAGTACTCAGGATAAGCTGATAAAAAAATGGCGAATAATTTTTTACTAGTACAGTGTAAAAAATGCAATTAGTGTAAAAAATCATTCTTGGGGTGCATACCCGTTCATTTAGACAAACCCAGCGGACGGACCGACGCGACGCGTTGCACTATGCGGACGCAGAAGACGGATTTTAAACTACGTCTATGACTATCATATTTTTCAAAGTATTGCATTTAGATTCTAAAAGTATTTACACAATTTGGAAAATAAAAATTGCGATTACGTCTAACTACTTATTAATGTTATGACAACTTTTTTGTTCGTTTTATCGTTTTCTTGACGATATTGATTTTAATTTTTAAGTTCCAACTAAACTAATTACGTCAGTTCCAGAAAGGATTAATTTATTAAACAGGTTAAAAAGGGGTAAAAAGAAAGCGGTAACCTATGCTGTTTTTGAAACGTAATTCTAACGACGGTCATGGCCTGAATGTTAGCGAGATCAACTGTTAATTCAAAGCTCCCCGGTTCGACTCCGGGTACAGTCTAAAATTTCTTGACGTCTTCAAGACGGTCATCTTCCAAGCCATCGGTTCCCTGTGTTAATGATTTACCATTATAACAATAAAAACCAGGTTGCAGGCACATCGAAAGGCAAGCCTAGCAAGCTACCTGAAATGTAAAAACCAAAAATGCTCATAGATCTAATTAAAAAAATTAGTAAGAAACAGGTCCTGGACCTACATATTACTATGAGGAGGTCGGATCGTCCCTCGTCAATAGCAATTCTTTTTATCTTTTAACGAATAACGGAATTTCCGTTGTTTTAAATATTGAAACATTAAATAAATTAACTCCTGCCTCGGCTAAACCCTTTTTCACTTGCATAAGCCCTCTTACCTGCAGTGTAGATTCAGGAGAAATTTCCTCTTTTACTTGTGAACTCAATAATCGAGAATACAAAAACTTTCAAATAATGATCCGAAATTCAACAAAATGTAATATATTTTAATAAGCAAATCAATTAATAAACACATAAATAGAAATGATCAATGTTTTAATTATTACTACCCACAAATTAATACTAAATATAACGTTATCAATTCGTCGCACTTTTGAATTTCCCCGCGTATCGTATACGTAAAAAATAGTTTTTTTTTAATGTTTCGCTTACCAAAGTTGTTATCTTCTTTAACCAGTGCAGTTAACCTCTCTTATCAATGCGTTATTCTCGTGACCTCGTGCTCTCCGTTTGCAAGTGGATCCAAATCCAATTTTCTTTGTTGAGATAATCTTCACGTGTTTCGTTGCACTTTTTCTAATTATTTTATAGCTGGTAAGTAATCTTTACCTTTAAATTTTATTATCTGCACTTGTAATAACGTGACTAAACACTTTTTCACTTTTAGGTTCCTTTTCAACGTTCTGAAGAACCTCTTTTTAATCAATTAAGTCGGGAGCCAAATCAACACGACTACCCGTTTTTTTTCATTCTGGAAGCAGTCCCTTTTTTTTCATTTTTTTTTATCTCCGTGGATCCCAAAATATTACATACTTGATCAACAATCTTGATGTGTAAGTATTTTATTTTCATAAAATGTCACGTGTCACTTTCCTAATGTTTATTGTTCTTGTTTTTAGATTAACACATTTGGCCCGATTGTTCAACTTTAACGGAGTCCACTACCTTTACCGAGATGTAAATTTCATATTCGTGCAACGTTATTCCGTATTATTAACTAACACTTTATAATTAAACAAAATAACAATTTTAAATTTCTTACAATTAATTCATTTTAACAATTTTATGGGGATCTTATTTGGTTTTGTTTACATTTGATTTAAAAACCTTTGTATTCTTTGTATTTTACTTTATACCAAATGTATTTTTCTTAACCGATTTGAATTCAATTTTGTTTACTATTCTTTTGGATACGAAATCTTATGCATGTTTGCAGTTCTTTTTCATTAACGATTCAGTAAATTGCCATTGACGTACCGATCTCCGTGGATCACCGCAGTATTAATCCCCTGTGCAAATTTATTAATTTTGTCAAACCCCTTGTTTGTAAGAAATTTATGAATTTGTAACATTTAACTTTTTTTAACACAAACTAGCTAAATTTAAATAACTAACTATACTAAACTAACATTATTCTAATTAACTCATTTTATTTCTTTAACCAAAACCCTGCTTTTATCGTTCTTTCGATTTTATTGTTGACCCAACGTTTATTTTTAATTTACCTATTTTAGGCGTCTTGTTGACTTTTTGATTCGTTATTAAATTTGACGTTCATTTACAAAAATTATTTTTCTTTGGGTGAATTTACCTATTCCTCTTTAACTTATTTTTCTGTTCTACTTTTCTAAATTGACTTTTATTTATTACATTTCCTTAAAATATTCATAGATCCTCGCTTACTTTTTACCTTTTTTAACATTTACACTAAATTAAACTTTCTCAAGGCTGATGTGATTAGTTCAGTACGAATTTGAAAATCAAAATCACTATCGTTAAGAGAACGATGAAACGGACATAAAGAATGTCTTAACTTTTTGTCGTAAGATTAATAGTTTAAAAATAATTATTTTGCAAGTGCTTGGTTTGTTAATTTTGTTAGTAAAAATTACAATTTTTGACTGAGAGAATTTTTGACGCAGCCCCTTCATTTTCGAATTTTTAAAATTTTTAAAAGGCAATCTCAAATGCTCGCTAAATACTGGAGAATGCTGTATTTTATTTTAAAAGTACTGGGTTGGTTAAATTTTTATTTGTCCTTTTTCAAAATTTTGTCAAAAATTTAATTTTTCTTTGTCATTTAAAAGCATTCGTTAAGTCCTGGCGAATACTGCAAATCATTTAAAGATGCTACATAGGCTACGCTTTTATTTTCAATTTCTTATTCAAACATTTTAAAAAGCTCCGAGCAAGATACGTTGGAATTCAAAATATCCTACAAAGTACTTTTTGCAGTAATTATTGCATACAAAATTTTATCTTCCACCGTATCTTTTTCGAAATCGATGATTTTTATTGACATAGTTGACACTTCTTATAATTTATTTAACGAAAAAATGTCATCGATCAGTTTAAAATGTTAATTTTTTCACTGATTTACATGCACGTTGATTAATTAACACGGACAAAATTATTGTCGACAACCTTGCCGTTGTATTTTTAGAAAGAATATCTTCCTTCTTCCTTACTTATTTCTGCCAGGTTAAAGAATTATTTCCATTGTAGCTAAACATTCTAAATTAAAATAGCATCAATAAATTCTTTTAAATTTAGTATAGTACCTATAAATGCTTACTACATAATATTATCATAATGAATTTTAAGTACCATTAAACCAGTTTTAGACAAAATTGCTCAAACCAGTAAGAATATTTCTAATGTGCCAAAAACCAACGAAATGTAAATATTTCATAAAATTCAATCAATGCAATCGAATAGCAGCGACAATTTACACATGTGTATTTTGATGAAAATTGCCACGACAATTGTTTTTTTGCAATTGTTTTATAACATTTAATGAACCATTGTATATACATTAACTTTTTATTCTTTCGTCATATTTACCAAATTCGATACAACATGTAACAAAAAAGGTCAGGAATTATTATTAATATTAAATTATTTAACTAAATTTGCAATTACATAATCTTTTTTTTCACTCATGCATTTGTTGCAGTGGACAATTTTCGACGCAACAAAGATTAATCCATTAATCTCGCATTAATCCAATAGAATTGCTAATTCATACATATTGCAGTGCAAGATAAAGGTAATCGGTGGAAAAAATTTTTTACATTACATTACAAAAAAATTGTTTTGGTAGATCGATTATTGGCAAATTTTAGCCTTACATCAACGTCATCTTAACCTTTATTATGCATCATTTTGAAATGTTACTTTTTAAAAATATTTACTTAGACATTTAAAGTACCTACTCGAAATTTGTTGTCTGTTACATTGACGGTTTGAAAGGGTGAGATAATATTCGAAGTATAAAGATAAAAATGAAACAATATTTTAAAACAGTAAATTTACGTAATTTCAAATTTTTAAGATCAATATGTTACACATATTAGTGTTTAGTTTTTTATATGAAACTGACAAGTACCGATGAAAAACTCCTCATAAATGTGTAAAATTGAAGAACGGCACATTACGTGCTTCACCATATCAAATATGATCAATGATACGTTAAAAAATTATGGCATAGTGTGAAGAAAATATTCACGAAATTATATAACTTGCAGTGTATTTTAATATTATAATATTCGTTTGTTACAACACAAGGGCAAGGACAATACTCAAAGATTAAGCGAGTACAGGTTTTAGCAAGGAGATTGCACGAGCGAAGCGCAGCGGAGCGAGTGTCAATCTCCGCAGCTGAAACCTGTACGAGATGAATCTTTGAGTATTGTCCGAACCCGCGTTGCTGTTGCGATGATAATTCCGTGAAGAAACGCCACAACTTAAAAGCACATCACATACGAAAATCGACATTTCAAACGCCATTTTTAATGTCGAAAATGGTGAAACAAATTGACCATATCGCATCACAATCATTGCAAAAAAAATCAAAAAAAAAAAATTTCGTAAGTACCTACCGAAAAAAATGGAAGCATAATCGCACTAAATTTGTAATATAAAATTCGTTAGAAGTACATTGCTTTAAGTCAACTCGGGTGGGAACGAATGCGTTGATGTTAGTATATAACCGGTTTCCTACATCTGTGCGAGGTGCGTTCGTCACGTATGAATTCTTTTACGCCCCACTACAAATATTCGATATTCTGGTAGGGTATTTGGAATATTTTTTATTTTCGGATATTATTCGACTGTGCATGCGTCGTATCCATATAACTACAATGTAAAATAGCGCACGCTGATTGGTCGGATCAACAACGAAGTAACAGACCAAGGGTTAGGAAAATACTCATGATGAGCCGAGTATCAGGTTATTTATATATTGCACGAGCTCGTTAGAGCGAGTGAAATATCTATAGGATACCGCGCGCGCGGAAGCGAGTGCGAGTATCCGATTTAACCTGTACAAGGCGAAATCAGAAGTATTTTCTTTGCACGCGTTGCTGTTTAGATGATAATTCCCCGAAGAAAAACTTGACCATATCGCACCACAATCATTGCAAAAATCCGTAATTACCGAAATAAATGGAAGCATACTCGCACTAGGGAACGAATGCGTTGATGTTAGTATATAACCGGTTTCCTACATCTCGGGCGAGGTGCGTTCGTCACGTTACACCCTACTACAAATATTCAATTTTCACCATGCAGCTAGGGTATATTGCGAGATTAGGGTATTATTAGGATTAGGGTATATTCCCAATAAACATTTTAGCCTGCGAATAGCCTGACAATAGCCTGACAGTGACAACTCGGGCAGGTACCTATCCCTGCGGCAGGCTCATATCGACCCTGACACCGGTACGAAATAGCTAAAGTGGCGCAAAAATTAGCCTGCGTCATACTTGATCGCCGGCAAAAAATAGCCTGCATTAGCTAACCGCAGGCTGAGAATTGTGACTAACCGCAGGCTTGCGGTTAGCTAACCGCAAGCTATTTTTTTGCCGGCGATCAAGTATGATACAGGCTATTTCTTGCGCCACTTATAGCTATTTCGTACCTGTGTCCGGGTGGATATGAGTCTGCCGCAGGCTGAGAATTGTGACTAACCGCAGGCTTACGGTTAGCTAACCGCAGGCTTACGGTTAGCTAACCGCAAGCTATTTTTTTGTTCATTCATTTGAACAAAATTCAATTGAATTTCGTTTAATGAATTTTTAAATTTATTAATCAATTTTGAAAATCAAAATAAAAAAATTAATTTTTTTGAATTATCCATTTATTTTTTATTTCTTTCAGGTGTTTTCTTTTCTAATTATTTACAACTTTTCTAATTGTTTTATTGGCTTCCATACACATAATTTTTTATTTTACCCATTTCTCATATTTGTAGAACTTGTTGGTGGTGATTACTCTTCATGATTCGTCTTTACTTTGTTTCTTGGAGTCTGCAATTAAATTTTGAAAATTTGAAATAAAATCTTACCTTGTGCCAGGATCGAACCAGTGACCTTTCCCTTCATTGTCCGTAAGCGTTAACCTCTCTGCCACAGAGGTTGTTATTTTAGTTGTGAAATTGCTTTATGACTACAAAAATTTAATTTATAAGAAAAAAGAGGACTAAACGGATTTAATTTCCTAATTACATTTGCGGCGGATTATCAGATAATTGTAATACCAAACAAAAATGAAATTTATATATAAAAGATTTCGACAGTTAGTCAACTTGAATAAATATATATACTGGTATTAAAAAATTCAAATGGTTGTTCATAAAAAATTTGTAGTTTTATATATTTTTTCACTATTACACCTACTTATTATTTGTCACAATTATTAATTAATTTGAATAATAATTAATTTATTTAAATACTTTTAAACACAAATAAGCATATAATTATTAGTTTTCTTTTCTACAGTATTTTTGTTTTCGACATACCACGTGGTTGTTCATAAAAATTTGTATTTTTATATCTTATTTCACTATTACACCTTCTTATTATTTTTCATAATTAATTAATTTTAATTTTAACAATAATTAATGTAATTTAAATACTTTTAATCACAAATAAGCGTAATATATATTTATAATAACATGTAACCAATGAGTAACAAGCGTTATGTTAACGGTGAAATTTTTCTTAATTCTGATTGGTTAAAACTGTTAAAAATCGGAATTAAAATTCATTGCTATTTAATTATTTATTTTTGTAATATATACTTTAATGTTAAATATTTTTCACATTTCAATATTAATGAAACATCACATTATATATTTTATTATGTACTTATTAAACCTGTCTTAGTATTAACTTAAGTATATACCTATAGAGGCCTCTGTTAATTAGCTAAAAGAAAACATAAAATATTTAAAATACACGTTTCCATTCGCTAGTTAACTCAAGGGCTCTTTAAATACGTTGATAATATCGGGCGTAAGAGATTAAAAACTACCCCCCCCCCAAATTATAAATATGACCGCTCCTTCTGACTCCAATAATATCTCATATAATAATTATTGTAATATAAAATGCGTATAATAATTCGTATAATCAATGAGAAACAAGAGTTTATTTGCTAGCGGTGAAATTTTTCTTCGTTCTGATTGGTTAAAACTATTTACCACGTGGGTGTCTATAAAAAATTTGTATTTTTATATCTTATTTCACTATTACACCTTCTTATTATTTTTCATAATTAATTAATTTTAATTTTAACAATAATTAATTTAATTTAAATACTTTTAATCACAAATAAGCGTAATATATATTTATAATAACATGTAACCAATGAGTAACAAGCGTTATGTTAACGGTGAAATTTTTCTTAATTCTGATTGGTTAAAACTGTTAAAAATCGGAATTAAAATTCATTGCTATTTAATTATTTATTTTTGTAATATATACTTTAATGTTAAATATTTTTCACATTTCAATATTAATGAAACATCACATTATATATTTTATTATGTACTTATTAAACCTGTCATAGTATTACCTTAAGTATATATAGAGGCCTCTGTTAATTAGCTAAAAGAAAACATAAAATATTTAAAATACACGTTTCCATTCGCTAGTTAACTCATTTAATTGTTATGTTATTGTTTATTATATTATTATGTATCCCATTGCATAAATATACTCTCTCTCTAGGTGGTTAACCTAGGGAGGAAACAGGAAAAAAAAAAACTCAAGGGCTCTTTAAATACGTTGATAATATCGGGCGTAAGAGATTAAAAACTACCCCCCCCCCCCAAATTATAAATATGGCCGCTCCTTCTGACTCCAATAATATCTCATATAATAATTATTGTCATATAAAATGCGTATAATAATTCGTATAATCAATGAGAAACAAGAGTTTATTTGCTAGCGGTGAAATTTTTCTTCGTTCTGATTGGTTAAAACTATTTACCACGTGGGTGTCTATAAAAAATTTGTATTTTTATATCTTATTTCACTATTACACCTTCTTATTATTTTTCATAATTAATTAATTTTAATTTTAACAATAATTAATTTAATTTAAATACTTTTAATCACAAATAAGCGTAATATATATTTATAATAACATGTAACCAATGAGTAACAAGCGTTATGTTAATATAAATAAGCTAACGGCAGAGGCCGACGCAGGTTAAATTATTAGCTAATAGCAGGCACAAATAAATAACCTAACGGCAGAGCTGACGCAGGCTTCATTATTAGCCAATAGCAGGCACAGATAAATAAGCTAACGGCAGGGCCTGACGCAGGCTAAATTATTAGCTAATCGCAGGCACAGATAAATAACCTAACCGCAGGGCCTGACGCAGGCTAAATTATTAGCTAATCGCAGGCACAGATAAATAACCAAACCGCAGGGCCTGACGCAGGCTAAATTATTAGCTAATCGCAGGCACAGATAAATAAGCAAACCGCAGGGCCTGACGCAGGCTAAATTATTAGCTAATCGCAGGCACAGATAAATAACCAAACCGCAGGGCCTGACGCAGGCTAAATTATTAGCTAATCGCAGGCACAGATAAATAACCTAACCGCAGGGCCTGACGCAGGCTAAATTATTAGCTAATCGCAGGCACAGAAAAATAACCTAACCGCAGGCCTGACGCAGGCTAAATTATCAACGAATTGCAGGAACAGATAAATTTATCTAAACGGCAGGCCTGACGCAGGCCTGCGTCAGGTACAGGCTATTTACAGGCTATTTGCAGACTAAAAATGTTTATTGGGTTGAGAGATTACCCTAGAGATTACCCAAAAAAAAATATTTTTATTAAATATTCGATGTTCTGGTAAATATTTTTTATTTTCGGATATTATTCGACTGTGATGGATGCGTCGTAATCATATAAGTATTATGTAAAATAGCGCACGCTGATTGGTCGGAACCACTACAATATGACCCTGAGTGGAATTATCAAAAATATTAAAATCTTTCCAAAATTTATACAAAAACCACAGCAATACAGAAGATGTGGTTAACAATAAATTATGTGGTATATGATGATGTAATACCCAAATTCAACGATTTATATACTCGTATTGTATTTTACAACTAAAAGTCAGAATGGGAAATGAATGAAGTGTTAAAATTAGTTTCCAAAATCCATAATTTTAAAGATACTAAATATAAATAATATGACGCTACCTTGGAACTTTTTTATACAAAATTCAATTTAGTTTTCTACAAAATTGTTAATATAGATTTTTTTTATTTTTTACGTGTAAAGGTCGTGGTATACCTTTTTTTTACAGCTTTTATGTTATTTTGCTTCTGATTTACCTTTGTACCTCTTGAGTTTATTTTAAGAACTTATTATTTCCTGTTTACTTTCCCAATTTTTTACTTCTATTCTTATCATTTGATGATTGCCGTAGTTTTTTTAAAGTAATTATGCGCGGTATTTTTATTTAGCAAGCAAGCAATTGCCATGAACCTTATACAGACTTAGGAAGGGTTCACGTATTGTAAAAATGTAGATGTAAACTGTGTTCTTTGTATAATGTCTAATTTTGTCCTATAAGTTACAAATTTTACCTAACTTAAGAAAATTATTCTTGGTGGTTTGACCTTGTAATGGTTTATGAATCCCAACAAGTTTAAGAGCCCCCGCAGACTGCAGACTTTCTATCGGCCGATAGTTAGGCGGTTTCTTAATCAGTATGAAGCGGTATGCAAGTGTCGGCCGATACCGAATCGTTATAATTTGCGCACTTGCATACAGCTTCATACTGATTAAGAAACCGACTAACTATCGGCCGATAGTTTAGTCTGTAGTCTGCGGGGGCTCTTGTACAAACCATAACAAAAATTTTAGAATTTTTCCCCGACATTAATAATAATTTTCCAGATTTATAAGTTATACGAGAGGTGTGCAGTAAGTTGGGTAAAAATGAAACAAGGAAGTTTTTTGGGAAAATTCTATATTATTTTTCAACAAAGTCTCCTTTTGACTGGATACACTTATTCGAACGATGTTCAAGTTTTTTAATACCGTAGGTATAGTATGATCTATCAAAACCTGCAAAATATGCGTTAGTTTCAACAATTACTTCATCATTTGTTTGAAATCTTCTTCCACCAAGCCATTTTTTTAGATTTGGAAACAGGAAATAATCACAAGGTGCCAAATCTGGGGAATATGGTGGATGAGGAAGTAATTCGTAGCGTAATTCTACAAGTTTTTCTCTTGCAATTTTAGATGAATGAGCTGGTGCATTATTATGGTCGTTTCTGCTTGATTTCCTCATTAAGTCGATCCAGTAATGATGCATAATATTATAGGTCTGTTACTGTTTTACCTTTTTCTAAATAATCTATAAATATTTTGCCACGTACATCCCAAAACACAGTTGCTATAACCTTTCAAGTTGATGGCTCTGTTTTTGCCTTCTTTGGAGCACTTCCACCGGCTTCTATACATTGTTTAGACTGTTCTTTTGTTTCTGGCGTATAATGATGAATCCATGTTTCATCAACAGTAACAAATCGACGCATAAATTCGCCTGGATTAGCTTGAAACAGTTGTAAACCATGCATTGAAGTTGTCACACATTTTCATTTTTGATCATCAGTTAATAAACGCGGCTCCCATCTTGTTGATCCAAATGATCGTGCAAAATTGAAACCTTTGCACCAATTGATATGTTCATAGCTTTAGCAATCTCACTTACTTTCAATCAGCGATCATCCAAAACCATGTCACGAATTTTTTCGATGTTTTCTTCAGTAATTACATTATGTGATCTTCCTATGCGTTAAGCATCTTTTATGCTGATACGACCACAACGAAATTCAGTAAACCACTTATGAATCATTTTCCGGGTAATATTTATCTAACCCTTTTTTGTTTCGGCAATTGTTTTTCCACATAAAAAATTGTGTGTTATTAACCCATTAGTGTACAAGGTTACTTTTTTCAAAATTTTTAATTTTTTTTTTTAGTTTTTCCCCCACAAAATGTAAATCACGTGGATCGTACGTAAGATGCGTCCCTTCTAAGGGACGTGGTCCACTAATGGGTTAATACACGAAATTCACCTTTTTCCATTTTTTCCAATAAATCACAAGTCCTGTTATTTAAATTGTTCTCACGATAAAACTAACTAACATAACAATTTTTAATTTTGTATAATATTGACTATAGTCCATCCGTTTTAAGAATGCAGAACTAGATTGTACTAAAATTGTGAACTCGGAACGTGATTGGTTAAAATTTTTACAGGTTTACACTGCCAAAATTTTATTTGCGATTGATGACTCACGAATATTTTTTTCTAAAAGTTTCTGGCAAATTTAAATAATTTGTATAAATAAATTGCTATTTGATAAAAAAATACTTTTAACTCGATTATTTCAAGTATCAAATAAGTGTCATTTGGTTTTTGTCACTCGTGCACTTTAATTATTTGACGTTTCCCAGTGTAAATCTGACTTGCCGTTCAACGCGACCTCTACTGCAATTCAAAACCAGATGGACTATAGTGACGGCCTGGAGCTGTCAAATGTGGTTTTGTTTTTGAATTTGTGACGCCATCTATTTGATTTTTACCCCAACTTATTGAACTCCTCTCATATTTTAGTAACTGCGCTTATAAAACTCCTGTGGCATTCATAAATGTTTACAGAGCACCGCTACAGCGTCCAATTTTAATAATTTATTAATAGTTTATAATACTCGTAATTGTTATAAGACAAAGTATGTAAAAATTAACATACTAAAACACGTTATACACTAACTATTTAAATAGGCCTGTTAAATGTTATGAAGGCAAACACCCCACCGGTAAGTTGTACGATATTAAACCAGAAACCATAAAAAGTTTTATTTTGATACATTTTAAAAAATGCAAAGAATGCCGAAAAGGCGCGGTACCAAGGATCACAGTATTTGGAATATTTTCACAGTGTATCGTGTTAAAGAGGTCTTACGATAGTATCGATAAAATAATGTATTCTATAGTCAATATCGATACTGACTCCATAGTGTTGTTTTTGGTGCACTTTATTAAACTTTTAAAACTAATACTGCATGTCATTTATTACCTTCTCTACTTAAAAAAAAAACAGATGTTAACACAAAACAATTTTTAACTCGATAAAATACACAAATTACTTTGAGATATCAAAGTTACGAAATTTAATTTGTAATTTAACATGGTAACTCATATTTTTTAAAAGCACTTATTTTATATTTTCATTTTAACAATAATTATATAACATGTTTGCATTGAAAAATTTTTAAAATTGACATTTTCCAAAAAAAATTAGAAATTTGCGGAATGCCGTGCCGTCTATATGCAATAAAATTTTAACTATGGGCGTAATGACGTCAGAATTAATTTTTTATAAGTAATTAAAAAATTCGTTTGGTATTAACTACATAATATGGTAATAAAAGTAAGTTAAAATATTAAATTATAGTAATGAACAATACAAATCACTTTGACAGATCAAAATTATCCAAGGCAAACCATATTTATTTAAATAGCCCTTATTTTATTTTTGCATTTTAACAATAATTTAAGAGGGAAATATCAAGTGTGGGGTATCAAAAGATGCGGAAAAATAATCTCTTTCGATTGATATGATTTTCAATCCCATATGTTCCACCGGCAAGCGGCAATGCTCTTTAACAATTTTCATTCCCCTAAAAAAGGGGTTAAAAATGGACGGTTTTCAACCAAAATCTAATCAGCTCTTTAGACAGCTACTTCAAACTAGTGTATAAAATTTCAACTCAATCGGTGCACGCGTTTGTCTGAAAACGTTGACGAGAAAATCACCACACATCACACTTCATACTTCATACATCACACTTCATACTTCATACATCACACACACATCCGGACATCATTCCAAAATTGGTCTTAAACAATTCGTATGGGCTCATAGACCATGGGAAAAATGCTAACTCAAAATTTTTTTTTAACTCGATAACAATACTTTCCTTTACTACGTAAATGGGAAAGTAATTAATTAAATTTACGTTGATACAATATTATAAAAATGTTTCACAATAATAATTATCATAGTATATAATCTTAAAATACCTTGACATATTATATCTAATTGTTTTCCAAGAAGATCTTATGTAGAGTTGAATTTTATCTATAAAGTTTTGAATATGTATGATTGTACTGATAATTTGCTTTACTATTTATTTTGAGTCAGATGCGATTCAACTTTTTAATCAATCTTTTCAATGTAAGAACTACCATAGAACATCATTCATCAATAAGTATGTTAATAACAAACTAACCGCCCCAGTTTTAGTAAGATGTTTTGTTCGCTACCACTTATTACGTATCCGTCTGCAGCCGTCGTAGGATCACGTTACCACCCACTTATTAATTGCTCTTACTTGCAATTTTTCCACCCGAAAAATATTGGCCTAGGAAAATATAGACTTGGGATGTGCAATGATAGCAAAATATAGTCTCGGTTTAACGTTAGATATCACTTTACAAGAAAAGAACTGTGTAGATTTTTATTTGTTATAATGTGAAAATTAGACATTTTAATTATGCCTGTTTTAAATATAATTGCTCCAAATTTGCGTTTTTATTTTTATTGTCAATTTACTTAAGTAGTAGCAAACAAAATATCTCAGGCGGTAGTTGACCGCCCACGTGTAGTAATATACTATTATTGACACCGACCGGTAAATAGAAACCGACAAAGTAAAGAGTGATGTAATATCATTTACCTATACATCTATGATTTACTTCGTCGATGACTAGAGAAATATCTGGCGGGCGGGAATACCGCTTTACAAGTGTTGTAAACAGATACACAGTATGTTACATGTCATTTACTTGTCGAGTAGTGAATACAAATTTTTTTGGTGTGTCAAGAATTTGAAAGTTATCAAACGATCTCGATATTGAATTAAATACCAATTTCAAGCAGCAATTTAAGAATGAATTAGTAGAAAACAAAAAATGCAATTTGTGTAATTACTTGGTACAATTCTAATTATAACTGTAAAAAAACCTTAAGAGGAAGCGACACCACGTGATATTTTCAAACCAAAACAAACAGTCCCCTTACGTCTCCATTCTTGCTTCCCCGCAAAGACAGTCAGCGCCATCCGACGTAATAATTACGTTTTATTATCTGTCTTCAAAATAAAGGTTAAATTAAAAATGGTTTAACACTTGACAATATGGAAAGAGAGGTATAGACAGTTATCTCTTTTTCACTATTTCATCTAAACGAAGTAAACGAAGTGTGGTAGACAGCAGACAGTAGATAACAAAAATTTCGAACCCCCATATAAATTTCAATATTATTATTATTATTAATAGCTTTTACATTCCTAGGCGGAATTTTGCTGTTTCTACATTGAAACTTTACATATCCATTTGTTGGGGTGGATTAGTCCCCTTTATCTACATTTCATTTTCAAAGTCTTTTATCTGTTTTCGCGTCCATCATAATTCTTCTCCATTTATTCCTGTCTTTGGCTGTTTCTTTCCAGTTTCCTACCTCCATCGTCTTCAGATCGTCCGTCACCTGGTCCCACCATCTTATTTTGGGTCTTCCTCTATCCTCCATGGGTCTCCATTACATTATCTGTTTTACTACATCGTTCTCTTCTCTTCTCATAACGTGTCCTAGCCATCTTATTCTGCCCGATTTAATTATTTTCACCACGTCTTCATTATCCATCGTCTCTAGTATTTCATGATTCATCATGGGTCTCGTTTCGCTTACATTAACTTGTTTTGTGCCCAACACAGTTCTCAATACTTTACGTTCGAAAATTCTTAACTCTTCCTCTTGTTTTTTTGAAAAGCACGCAACTTCCGACGCATATGTTACGACCGGTCTTATCAATGTCTTATAGATTTTAATTTTCGTTGCCCTTGATATGTGTTTATCTCTCAGCAGGTGTCTATTAGCATAATAAGCCCTATTACCAGCCTGTATTCTTCTTTTTGTCTCTTCGGTTCGATCACCATTGTCATTCACTTGCACTCCAAGGTAGCTAAAACTTTTTACTTCTTCGTACTCATTACCATCTACTTTTAAAAAACTTTCTTTTTCCGTTTTTCCTCTTTGGCATTTCATATATTTGGTCTTTCTTTGATTTATTATCAGTCCCATCTTTTGCGCCATATCATTAATTCTTCTAAGACTTTCTATTAATTTGCTTTTCGTTCTCGTTATCAACACCACATCATCTGCATAACTTGTAATTCTTTATTTATTATTGTACCTTTGTCTTCTATGCTTCTCAATATCTTTTCCAGGACCAAGTTAAACAGCGTTGCAGACATCGCGTCTCCTTGTCTCACTCCACTGTTGATCTCAAAATTATTTGTTTCGCCTTCTTGTGTTTTAACGCATGCCATCGTTTCTTTAAGTGTCATATTTGTCAACTTTATCAATTTCTTTGGAATCTTCATTTCTGTCATTGTTCTAATTAGCTCGTCTCTCTTTACTTTGTCAAAGGCCTGTTGGTAATCAATGAACAACATATGTGTGTCTATACCAAATTCTAAGCTTCTTTCTATTATCTGTTTCAAAATAAATATGGCATCCACTGTCGATTTGCCTTCGGTGAATCTGCATTGATATTCGCCAATCACTCCATTTGTAAACTTTTTTAGTCTTTTATTTAATAAAGTGGACATCACTTTATAAGTTGTATTCAGCAGTGTGATTCCTCTATAATTACTGCACACTTCTGGGTCTACTTTCTTTTTTATCGTTACTATAATTCCCTCTTTCCATCTTTGAGGCATCTTCTCCTCCATCCAAACCTGCTTCACCAGTTCATAAATTTCAATAAACCGTTCATATTTTGCTTGTTTATAAAAATATGAATTTTTTTATAATTTCGTGTAATATAGTAAATGCTATGGTCGGCCAAAATAAGATTTTTTAACCAAGCAAATTTGTGATTCATGGAATTTAGTAATAATAAAAACGATCAATTCTGCACTTTAACAAGGTCACAGGTTAGATCACCTGTCAAAATCAGCCGTTATTAAAATTAATTTAAAAATACGTGTAACTATTGTAATTTTGACATTTTTACTTTCAAAGTTTGTTAATAGCTATAAAATTATTAACATTTTCCTATAGCAAAGCCCTTTCAGACTTTAGTTTCCAAAATTAATTTAAAATTAGTCCATTTGGACTTTATAAAAAGTCGGCTCAAAAGTTTTCAGTTCATTCTAAATTATATTAAGACCGTGAAACTCCAAAAAATTTGAATTTATTTGCATACGTCTAGTGGTGCCAAATCTTACAACGAAATTGTAAAATTATTACATTTAAAAGTAAGAGTACAGTGGGTGATATACATAAGACGTTATAAAAATGATGATCGAATTGAGTCCAAGCTTCAAAGTGGCCGTCCAGAGATAGTAGGTATTAGAGATGAAAAACAAATTTTACGAAAAGTAATAAAAAATCCTAGAATTAGTGCTCCAAAATTAAAAACCGAAGTTCTGCAAGAAACGGGAAAAAACGTTCATGAACAGACTATTCGAAGGATTCCTTAAAAAAACTGATAAACAACCTTTTATTAGTGAAGTTATATTTTTGTTAGTCACTGTATTTATAGAAATGAAAAATTATATGAGTGGAAAAATAAAACAACGTTTCTTTCTGAATTAATTTATTTATATATATAATTTATTATATAAATTATATCATGTATTTTCTGTGGATTATGGATTCCAATTAAAGCGGTTTAGCTAATTTTTGTAATTTTCCTTATCCGTAATAATGAGGGTGTGTAACTGTAATACGAATTCGTATAGTACTTATTAATAAACTCTTACAGCTAAGCTGGAAAAACCCAACAGCTAATATTTTTTACAGAATTGAAGTTAAATTATAATATAAACTACGTATTTGCATCTACATAAATAACCAACATGGATAACACCGCATATAAATTGAATTAATTCAACTCAATTTTTAATTAGTAAATAAAATATTAATTTTGGCACTTCACGGTTAATGTTTGTTTCTTATCACAGTAGTATTGGTCTATAAAATCCAAAAAGTCTGAAATATTTCAGATTTCTTACTTATATAAGCTTATGCAGTATGTATTCTATGAAAATTTTGCCGATTTTCTTATCAATTTTTAATGGAAAGTTTTAGCCAGCTACCAGCTAACTGATTAATAAAAATCGTGGCAAGGTTTACCAATTATAATTAAACATTTCCTGAAACTAGGAAAATTAGGTTTACTCATTCAGTGAATTCTAACAAAGTATCCTGAATTTCTTGAATGAATTTTTAGCAACCCGGTGTAAAAACGTTATTGGATATCTTTTACTGTACTGTTACGGGAAATGTTAATAGAATTATTTAAATAGACAACACATAATATTATTAAATTAATTGCTAACATATAGCTATACATTCAAAAAATCTATAAGCTAAGTAGTATATGTATTAAAACGCAAAATACATGTATACATTTTAAAGGTGTAAATAATATTAACAGTCAAGTTAATTATCAGCTCTAAAGGAACGATTGTAATAATTGTAAATAATTTTAATATAAACAACATTAATATTGCAAAATAAAATATAAACAACTCTACTGAGTCGTAATTCGGTCTTTGGGGGGTTCATCTCGAACATATAACTAATTTATCCGCAAATGAAATGAATAACAAATAATGATTAATCTGATTAATATTTCATGAAAACTAAGTAGATATGTTATTTTAGACTTGGGTGGAAAAAGCAAACAATTATGGTAGCCAACACAAATTTATTACACTTTGCTCTGTATTGCCGTAGGAACCTTTGTATTAGATTGGGAAAGAAATGCAGACGTTTTGTTAGCAGTTGTTCGTGATATTTACATCGTAAAAGGTAACAAGAATTATTGTAATTGCTTTTACGATCTCTCTTGAGCTCTATGTATTACATTAATTACGCAGTAGGTATATTTAATTAACATTTGTAGATATTTTAAAATAATTTTTGATAACCAAATTCAAAACATTAATTGACTGCCTTGAAAAGGTTTACCGACCTCTAAAAAATTACATCACAAGTTCCAAGACATAAACGACAAAAAAGAATGCAGTTAATTAATGCAAAAATTACTTTAAATAACATATTATCTAGGTAAATTATTCTTTTTCATATTGTAATCTGTTTCACAACGAGGCGAGGGAGCAACTTAAAGTTTTAAAAAATTACATTCAATTATTCTACTTTAATTGTTTCAAGAAAATAAAATCTGACGTAAGAGTGAATACTTTCAAGAAGGTATATAAGAGAATACATTTTTATAACATAAGTGTCACGAACTGAACATATTTGGTATTATGAATCCAGAATTATTACGTAATGTAAAAGCAAAGTTCACGTTATAATAATTATTTTATATTGTTACTTTTTTAACTATCGTTATTATTATTATTTTTACAATTTTGTTATATTAAAAAATTAGGTATACCCAGACATATATAATTTAAATTTGTCTAATTATAATAAATTAAACAATTAAGTTTTTGGATAACTTAATCTAATGCCTCGATTACACAGAGCGACTTTAGACGCTAGACGCTAGCGAATTTAGACGCAGCGTCTAAAGTCGCTCTGTGTAATCGACCTAGACGCTTAGACGCCGCGTCTTGAACAGACGCTGTTCGCTCGCTTTTAAAGTTGACAGCCGGGCTACTTTAGACGCTAGACGCTAGCGTTTTTACACTCCGGCGTCTAAAGTCGCTCTGTGTAATCGACATGAGAGTGTAAAAACGCTATGTGCTAGCGTCTTTATATTTTTTATTTTGGCTTTTAATTGCTTTTCATTCATTTCTTCTACCAATCCTTCACTCTGAAGTTCTAAATAGAAGCTTTTACTTATTTCATTTTTTAACTTGATGTTGCAGTAGTCCTTATGCTTAATGTTCCAAAGAAAGGATATTTTTCATAAACTTTTAAAAAATCAATAATATTACTGCTGTTCCACTTCATTGTTAAACTATTAAACTATTGCTAAACAAAACTAAATTTTAATTTTTAATACTTATCAGTTCAAATGCGCGATTGCAACTACGAGACTAGCGAGTTTAGACGCTAGCGTCTAGCGTCTAAAGTCGCTGTGTGTAATCGGACAGGTCGCTACACGCTCAGTCGCTGGCGACTTTAGACGCTAGCGTCTAGCGTCTAAAGTCGCTCTGTGTAATCGAGGCATTAGATCTGTTTAAATGGAAGCAATATTAGAGAAACCGGGTATGATTGTCACACTTTTTAGAAAAATATTGGCTTGATTTTCCATATTCATATAATTTTAATGCAAAAGTCTTAAATCGACATATTGCCGTGTTATCTTATAAAATTTTAAATTGTATGATTAAAATGAACTGAATTGAAACCATTATTTAATTGAAAATATTAAATTTTATTTCTGTCTACTGAAATTGTTTTACAAAATTTGGACACAAGTTGATAATTGAAATGTTCAAAACTGTTTATCGGCACATAAAAATATAAAGTTTTATAATAAATTACTAAAATTTATTAAACCTGACGTTATTTTATTATTATCATGGATAGATATTCTACCAAAAATTCTTAATCTTCTTTCTTCAGATATCTACGCTTTTCCTGACTTCACCTCTGCTCTGGTCCAGATATTACCATACCTTTTGACTGCTGTTTACAAAAATTTGTATATTGATCTCGTTATCACGAGGCACTTATTTTCACTGTTCAAAGTGGAAGCCCACTTCTAATGATCAATTTATGCACTGATGTAACGGAATATAACGTAACGTAGTGAGGTAATGTAAGAGATGGGCTTATGCACTTCCATATATTTATGTGTCTTTGTCGTTGTCTAGACACGACAAAGACACATATATGGAAGTGCATAAGTCCATCTCTTACATTACCTCACTACGTTACGTTATATTCCGTTACATCAGTGCATAAATTGACCATAAATTTTCATGAATTTTTATCTTATTTTCAAAATGAATATTATTCATATTTTTTACTTGTTAAAATTTATATCTTCGCCATTCTGCCTGCGTGCGCCTAATAACGGAGACGCGGTTCACCATTTTATAACACGCCCTCCTGCAACGGAGTAATTTTTAGAATTCCTTTTTCGTACTCTTTTTGGATGTGCCTTCATGGGTAGGGGAAGGTGGGGCGGAATGGGGGTCGGGGCGGAACGGGGGATCAGGTTTATTTGCTGATAGTAGCACTGCAGTTCGCTGCAACTCTCTATACACCTTCATTATGCATCTGTGCAATGATAAGAACGGTCGTTGTGAATTACCAAGTGTTTATCCTTTGTTCATTAAACACCTCCCTGAAATCTGTATAAAACTACAACTTTATGAATATTTGAAAACAAGGTAAGATATATTTCACATTACTTTTCGTTATTCCAATTTAGTCTACCGAATTAAGCGTTGTTTAAAGTATCTTTTCACGTGTTAACATGTCTTGGAGAAGTAACATGGCTGTCGCTAACTTTGCGATGTTTGGTTTACCAACACTTGGGGCACAACGGGGTAGGGCAGAACGGGGTCCTACCCCGTTCCGCCCCGACCATACTTTTATTTTTCACCGATCTAATTTCTTTTCTTTTGTGTTTGTTACATATTCACTATAACTATTCACTATAATATAACAATAGCTAGCCCTATTTTTACCAGCTTTCCGAGGTTTTCGCCTGAACCCTTCCCATACCCAGAATAAAGCCGGGACAAAAGCGAGTGACGAGGAAACGAGGCAAAACGGCAATCCTGACAGCTTCACTGAACTCGAAGAAGCGGCTAATAATGCTAAGAAGATCAAGGAAGCCAAAGAAAATAGACTTAAGAAAAAACTGTTCACCGGTAACGAAAAAAGGAAGGAGAATACCCAGAAAACTGTTAACAAAATAGAAAAGAAAAAAACACAGAAAATTGTTAACAAAATAGGAAAGAAAAAAGCACAGAAAATTGTTAACAAAAAACCACGGAAACAAAGCGTGGAATCAGATGAAGAAGACGATGCGACCTGTTTATATTGCAACGACTTATATTCAAAATCGAGTGAAGGCTGGATATCATGCATACAGTGTAAAAATGGGCCCATAATTCCTGTGCCGGCATTGATACTGACGATGATGAATCACAACTCATCTGTGAACTTTGCCAGCCATAAAACATGATTTTGTTTCACCTTTTAATGAATACTTTTTTTTTCAAACGTTTAAAATAAATACAAGTATTTTCATTATTTTAATTTTGAACATCGGAGATGTTAAACCAAATGTTAAATATATTTATTCACACTATAATAGATTTTTACCTCTTTATTTACACCTTCAAATACTGTCCCAACCACATCGACCCCCGTTCTGCCCCACCTCCCCCTATCTTTAATGTGCTATTATCACCAATGCAAATTTTTGAAAATAAATCCGTATAACTTCAAATTTTATATCGACATTTAATTTATTAATTTATTTAATTTTCTTTCTTCGTTTTTGGTAGAATATTGTTTATTTTTATTTTATATTATTAGTAAAACACTACTGTTTAAAATTTAAAAAATAGCATTTTAAGTTCAATATAAATCTCAGAATATTTCATTAATTTCTTAAATCTATGGTAATTCTGATAATCTGAATCTTTAGTAGCAATCCAACAAATCGTCGGCTTACTGCCCAAACAAGATAACTCCATTTTTGGATTATGCGGACCGACAGACGGACAGACACGGAGCCAGATCATAAGGCTTCTTGCTAATTATACATTGTATAGAAGCCTAAAATTTAAATTAAAGTATCATTTTATAGCGACATCTATTACAATAATTTTCCATGAACAATAAATTTAGCAGGTTTTCAAAGAGACACATAGGTATTCCCATCCGTTATGAACATTTCCAATTTAAAAAAATAATATAATTTATCTTAATAAAGTTTTTGTTGAAATCAACCCTTTAAAATTTTAAATCTAAAACTTTAAAAACTATCATGGCAGTATTATACGATATACTCTAATAGTATATTATAACTATCCATAAAAAAATTGATGTCTATTTCAGAGCTAAGTTAAACTGTACCTATATCGTGAAAATTTAAGTATACTTTTCGTATCGCTTCTCGTTTTATGAAAACCATCCCCGTGTCGGGGTTGATTGTTACGCCGTGTGAAATTGTTTGTCTTAAGTAATACTAGTAAAAAAATTGTAAAAAACAGGTCGTGGGCCTATATTAAGAGGAAGAAGAAGACTTAAAAATGACAGCGGTCGTCGGACCGTCCACAGAAGCTAGTATGCTTCTTACGCACAATAGAATGTGAGGTGGAGAAATACATTAGGCTCAGTATGTTCGACTAAGTTAAAATGTAAAGAAAAGTATTTTAAATCAAGGAGGTAATTATTTTTAAGTATTGTTAAAAAAAAATTTTATTGGTAACGAATTTGCTATTAAATTTGTATTACGAAATTACAAAATATTTAATTTTTTTTTATTGCAAGGGAAGGGGGGAACCTTCATAGGCACCACCCCTGTCTGGGGTGGTAGTGTCAGATTCTTACTGACTAAAACTAAAAAGCAAGTAGTGTCGCACACTACATTAACTGTATCATTTGTATCATTCCTAAAAGTAATTAGACTAATACAGATTTTGACGTTTAAAATTTTATTAAATTTTAAACGTCAAAATCTTCGAACAGTATATAAATATAAAATTATATTTTTGCCTTCGGCCTCCCACTTGCTTTCAGGAACACGGGTCGGCCTTCGGCCTCCCACTTGCTTTTGAGAACACGGGTCGGGTCGGCCTTCGACCTCCCGCTAGCATTTAAGAATACTTAAGAATACGGGTCGGCCTTCGGCTTCCAAGTTGCTTATAAAAATACGGGTCAGCCTTCGGCCTCCCACTAGCATTGCTCTTGCGATAGTCGAAATTTGTGTGACGAATTTGCGTTAACAATTTGTGTGACGAACGATTTTTTTCAGTTACCTGCCTGTGCAATATCCGTGCGATAAGAAGCATAGCTTTATTAAATATTTGTTTTTAATAAGTTTTCGGAACCTACCCCCCCTTTTTTTACTGGCTCTGGATCTCATATAACACGGTTTCACGGCATTTTTTAAGAACCTATCTACCATGCTATGAGGGTTACCTGTGGATATTTTAAATATACAATACACTATCCAACTATGCTAAAGATGGGTTTTTTAACATTTAAGCAGCGAGTGAAACGCGTTGTGACAACCATACCCGGTCTCCCCCATATTTTGAAAAAATAAATTGTATTAGTATTAGACTCGCATCTAAAAACCTTAACAGAAAAAATTAAAAAACAACATAAAACAAATCATTTTGTCAAGTAAAATAGTTAAACTAATTGGTTAAAAATTTTCTCTAACGTATATTTTCTTAATGAGAAAGCATGACTATTCGAACGGAATACGATTTATTAATCTCAAGCAATTTTCAGAAAAAAATTATATATTATGTAGTACCACTTGGAACACGATAATGTGTGATATCAGTTCAATTGACAGGCCCTGTATATACGAAAAATAAAGATTTACTATCACATAATGTCTACTTATTTTATAATCTCGTCAACAAACATGTTTTAATTTAACTTTCCCTTTTTAAATTGCAATGTAGAACGTCTCTTTATAAAACATTAGTAGGTGAATAGAGAGCATGGTATAGTATACAAGTACATAATTAGATTTGTCATGGATGAACTACGTAGATGGTATAGCACAGAGAGCAAAGTTCGGGATAAAAAATTGTCTAATAAATAAATATAATTTAGATTTTTGGAAAGTAGATATTTGTAGATAGCGCCATCAATAAAATTAATACCTTATTCCAAACTATTTAAATATTATACGTAGATTCAATCTACTTGTAACAATAATTTTATAAGAAGAATATTATACTATGTATATAACATACATAACATGAAAACTAATTCTGATATATTATGTATTATACGTTTGTATACCTTTGATTGTTGAAGGTTATTTTATTTAACATTATTTTAACGTCATTAATAATAATTTCCAAGAAAAACTTAAAAGAAGTATGATGATACCATAAAATTTCATATTCATATGTACAATATGTAGGTGTTAATTCTATAATAAATATATTGGTTAAACTTTTAAATAAACATTAAAATGACTTACCTACCTCTTATTATGCACATTATTAATATATACTTGTTGAATTTTATTTTTTATTGATACAAACGTATTATGTTTTATATTACTATTATTATGTTAGAATGGTGAATAATAATTTAAATTCTATACCAAATCCCAGATAACAATAGTTTTTATATCCTGCACCTGTGCTGTAAGTGTCCAATAAAAAGACATTTCATACAAATTCTGATTGTACTTTTATGTGTGGTTATGCTTAGGTAGTTAATAAACATATTATTTATTGAATGTTGAATACCATTAACTACAAATTTTAGTTATGCATTAAATAACTGAATTTTTAAATGCTGACAATTAAAAATTTTCGTATAAACAATATAACTTTAGAAATTGTGAAATCGCCATTTGCAAGGTTATTGTACAATTTTTTTACCTAACGGTGATTGAAGAAAATATTATGTACATAGGTATAGTTTGTTTCAGAATAATTGAAATTAAAAAAAGTCATGGCATCAAATTACGTTGATATAAAAACGTACAAACTATAAACGAAACATAATATATAGAGATAAGGTTAATTATTTTAATCTCGCGCCAGCCTTTAGCAATGCATATGCTTGGTTGACAGCATATCTTATCACATAGTTCGTACGCTTTTATATCAACGTAATTTGATTCTATGACTTTTTTTAATTTCAATTATTCTGAAACAAACTATAATACAAAGAATAATACCTATACTAATATAAGGTAGTTTACCTATTATTATGTAGGAACTGTACATTACATCTACGTACGTATAGATAGTATTTATAATTTAAAATTTTAAATATGAAACTTTTCTTAAAATTTTGAGCGTTAGTATCAAATCATTTTACGGATTTTGAAATCCAAAATTTTAATCTTATCTCATCGTTATGTTTTGAAACCCGCTCTTTAATTTCTGAGCAATTAAATTCCAGATTCATGTGAATACAATTTTTTTAAAATTAATTGTTTAACTATTATATTATGGTCAATTATAATATCAAGTAATCAAAAATATTCTTTAGGATTTAATAAATGTACATCTGGTTTCAAAATTGTCAGTTAAATGCACTATCCCGCACATTTGTTTAAAATCGTTATCTCGCATGTGTGTCCCGAACATTAAAGTTTATAATTTTTATCAGTTCATTATCTTACTCGCATCTGGTTTTAGACGTCCTTCCTGCGAACTCGGATCATTTATGGATTCAGTATCGTTTTTTTCTTCCAATATTCCTTTTTCTTCTGCCACTTTATATTAAGAAGTCTCCCTCTTAATATAGGTCCAGGACCTGTTCTTTACTAATTTTTGCAATTAGTTCTGTGAGCATTTTTGGATTTTACATCTCAGTTTACATCTGTTTTTTTTATTGTTATGATGGCTGAAGACGGTCAAGAAAATTTTAGACTGTACTCGGAGTCGAACCGGGGAGCCCTACGTTAGCAGTTGATCGCGATAACTATCAGGCCATGTCCGTCGTCATCCAATCGCTGTATCCAATTGTATAGCATCCCTTCTTTGGCTCCAAATTTTATTTCTTTATTTCACCAAAATTGTGTGAAATTCCCTGCATGCAATAATATCACAATTATTGATTATTGATCGATAATTCAAACTCGCACTTCGTACTGGCAATTACATACAATCTCGACCTATTAGTCTCGTGATCCCGCGTCGAATGCCGCCAAAATTTCACTCGCGTTCCCCACTTCAATCCTGTGCGCATAGGTTCCAATCACATCTTAATTTTTAAAATCGCGGACCTTTTTAATTTTTAATTTATATAACCAATTTTTTGTATAGGTACAACAAGAATTTGCATTAATTTTGTTACAATTTTTTAAAATAGTCATAAGGAACAAATTTACCTTATAATCGACTATTAATAATTTTTTTTGTTCATATTATTCTTTAAATTTTATGTGACGCAATGAACATTTAATTTTGTTTTGTTTAATAAGATAACGAATTGTAGGTGTATAAATTTTATTAATTTTGACTTTTTAAATGTTTAATTGAAATTAATTTTTTATAAAAAATTTTAAGAGAAATGTGAAATTTGCTGAAATTTTTGAAACCTATGAAATTTAGTTCAATATAAATAATATAAGTAAAGCTACAAGAATTAATAATTAATAAAAAAAAGCGGCAAAATTTTACTAAGAATTTCAAAATTTAATTCCGAAGTATTATAAATGTTAAAAATATAAAAAAGAGATATTAAAAATTGAAAAAGTTATCGCAAAAAACTATTTGTTCATTTACATAAATATGGTCACTACTGTATACTAATATCGTAAAATTACTCGAAGATAATAAAGCTATAAACAAAATACTAATTTATTCAAAATACTAAAACATCATCAAAAGAATGCTTTTTTTATGTATGTATATTTATGGTTACAGTTATATTCCATTAAAACTAGATTAACAACAAATTAATCATGATTCAGGTTGCTTAACCTTAGGAAAATCTAGACAGTGACAGTGTTATTTAAAATAACATTGTAATCCATAACAAGGTGGTTCGCAGTCCTTGCTGAAATTATACAATGAATATTAATATGTATCACAACAGGGAAGTACCTGGGTATATACCAATATGTAATGGTTATCAAATAATATGACATTGTAATGTAGTGTTAGGTACTTCAAATAAACGGAAAATATCTGTCTCTAATATGTTTTTTGTGTTTGACATAATATAATTAACCAACAGAACAATTAAATACAACTCACTGTTTAAATTTATACTACTATCATACATTAAATACGGAAATAACCTTCTAAATTTCCTGTTTTTTAATTATCAAATATTCAACAAGAATATGGCTTTCTCTAATTGAAAAGTTAAGCAACACGAAAGAAACATAAAACCATAAAAGTAAGTCAGTAAGTAATATTTTAATGCAAAATATACAATCTTCTTTTATTTTCATACGTATAATTGTCCAAAAAATTTTTATTAGTTACTACCTCAACTTGACTATAATTGAGGTCGCGGAAGAACAATAAATAAATTTATAAAATTGAAAACTACCTTTTTGCGAAAAAATATTCTAACCCATATACCTATTTTTTGTTTTATTTACAAGACACATTTTAATAATAACATCTATAACTTTGACTTTTCTCGAACTTGTGACGTCACTTATAATGTTCTTTAAATGGCAACCTATTTTTTATGTAATTTGATAGAGTTATTAATTTGCTATTTAACTGTTATAAAAATATTTGTTTCTTTGTAAGAAAATGATTAAAAAAATTATTTAGGGTAGGGTGGTCAACAGTGGATCGGTGGTACACAGTGAATCACTCATTTATTAGTTAAACCATTGTATGCATGCGCTTCCGCGAGATGTATGTGGTAGCCAATGTGATCCCTCACTGACTCATTTCACAACTGAGCGGTTCCGTTGATGGTCGGATGTTCACCAGTTACATTTGTGGTTTAAAGCCTCCATCTGTTATTATCAGGTAAGTTGAACTTTTTGTGTAATTTGATCAGATCTTCTATGATGGAATTCTGGATGTTTTCATTGTTTTAAGAAATAATTAACGCACGTGAGGACACTTGAATAACAGGTTTTACTCATTTTGTTTTGTCAAAACCACGGTTTGAAAATTAAATGGTGGGTTGGTCTACAGTGGATCAGTGCTACATGGTTAACCAAAACATGGTCAAAGAACAGGATGTAAGATTCATATCCTTCCGAATCGAATAATTAGCGGTACCGCTAGGCGACGGTCTTATTATAAGTTCTCAGTTGATCTTTCTCTATTGAAAATGTGCTAATTTTTTTTCCTATATTTTTATCTCGAAAATGAATTTTTTCTGTTTCTCTATAATATATTTTTTTCGAAAATATATTGTTTTTCTATATTTTTAGTTTGAAAATCTGTTAGTTTTTCCATTTTAAAATATGTATGTGCAATAATCGTGGTGGCTGATCCACTGTTAACCGTAGGCCGATCCAATGTGGACCACCCCTGGTCAATACTGAATCATTATGCACTTAAAATTAAATATGTTTTTCATAGTTTGCTTGTAATACAACTTAGTTTAAATTACCATATTTCGATAAGATTATAGTCCATGTTACTCTACTCAAAATTTCAAAAAACTTCATGTATTATTTTCCAAGATATATGGGTTTGAAAAATTGGTGATCAATATTAAAATATTGTCAATATGAATGCAATTATTGTCAAATCGTTATAAATGTATTACTAGATACAGGCATTGTTCACTTATTGCTAAAATTTAAAACGCATTTCTTAAATTTATTTATTGGTTGTCAAATTTTATAAATACCCACTTAAAAAAGCATATTTTAAGCGAAAGACAAATAATATTCATATTAGTTGGTGATCTAGTATATGATAAAATCTGCTCTAAACAAGTAAGAAGTGTTATTATTTATTCAAAATCATGATAAACTACATATAGCTATTAAATGTTTCTCAAGTTTTTCTCAAATATTTTGATACCACAGCATAATTATAACTTTTTATAACAACTGTCAAATAGAAAATTCAAAAACTCGATCAAATGACACCAAAAAATAAGGTTACTCTATAAAAAAATTATCGATGACGTCAACTTCAAGAAAAAGTCAAAGGAACAGGTGGATAATATTAAAATTTGTTTTATTCAATAAGTTGTTTTATGAATTTTATACAATATTCCGCGACCTCAGTTATATATCGGGTACTGTTTTAACATTTATTGTGAAAATTTAAACTTGACACTTTCTAATGTATGCGATTACACATTAGAACATAGCGTATAAGATTTATAAAAGTACAAATTTAAAAAACACAGGAAATTTAACCTATATGAAATGACGTAAATCTGATTTTGAGATATTGCTAATTTATCTTATAAGATTAATTAGTCACTTTTATGAGCAGTTTTGCATTAATTATTTATAAAAAATGGCTCTATGAAATTAATAGAAATTGATGCTGGTCAAAATTAATTCTAAATATTTAATTTATTTTAATCTCAAAAATTAAAAATAGCAGAATTCTAAGTAATATATTTCGTCGGTGATCTGACAATAACTGCTAACTCAAAATCTCCTTTTTACAGGAGAACAAAAAAACTGAATAAATTTACTGGATGGGAATTTTGGAAGTTATAATTTGTTAAGTTGTTAAGAAGTTATATATTGTTCAATCGAAACAAATTATAACTTCCAAAATTCCCATCCAGTAAGTTTATTCTGTTTTTTTTGTTCTCCTGTAAAAAGGGGATTTTGCAGTTAGCAGTTATTGTCAGATCACCGACGAAAATTCCCATCCAGTAAGTTTATTCTGTTTTTTTTTTCTCCTGTAAAAAGGGGATTTTGCAGTTAGCAGTTATTGTCAGATCACCGACGATTTGCATCTTTAAAAAGATTAAATAATAAAATTATTCTTTTAAGAATATTACCAAGTTAATTACCTACTTGAATCGAATTAATTAAGATTCAAATACCATCAATTGTTGTACACAGTAAACATTGAGAAACTTGTTTTGAATTCTTTAAATTCTAGTCAGAATGCTTCAACAACATGATATTGTACAGTGAGCTCGTAAAGTTTGGAACAAATTCGATAAAATATTGCAGGGGGATTTTATAAAAAAAAATTCTCGGGCACGTCAACCTTATTTTTCAATTGTCACTCTTTTCTACCATTGACACGCTTTTATCGTATTTTGTTTTTGAGCTGTAACGCCATCGTAAATTTTTTTTAATAGTAACCCTTATTTTTCTTTAGGAATTTGGAAAGAGCACAATTTTCTGAGTATGAAAATGTGGAAAAACCCTGACCTTGAAGAGAAAAGTTTTCAAGGTGAATCCGTCCCAAAGTTCAAAAAAGCATTTAATCAATTACTTCAATAAATTTAATGTTCAAAGTGATCACCCAAGTAACACCAACAACCAATGTCGAGTGGATAAATGGAAATATTCTTGAAGTTCCAGTAAAGCTGAACATCTTTTGACGTGAATACGTCTATAAAATCGGTAGCGTGTTTAAAAATTTAATAAAAATATGTAACGAAAATTGTGTGTGTGTACGAAAAGTGTAGAAATGATAAATTTCGAATTGTCATTATTTAGAAAAACCTTGGAAGTTGTTTGCATGTTTTCAAATGGATGTTATCGGATCGGTAGACCTGAGCGAAAACGGGTATCCTGCGACGACGTATTCACGTTAAACCATACGGCCATGTCCCCGAACATAGCCTACTTTGTAATTTTTGAACTGGTGGATGACCCGATCTAGGACGATCTCGTGTATGACCCACTAGCAAAAAATTTTACTATATTTTGCAAACGGTGGCACGCTTAATTGGTTCCTCGTTAGGATATTTACTTTTGAATAAGTTTAAAACTTCTAATTGAATGCAAGTTCTGCCCCTATAACCATTAATCATAAGAATTTCATTTCGTTGCCTTTCAGACAAGCGACGAACCACTTTAAAAGTAGTTAAAAAATAAAAATGAATTCTAAGTATAATTTAGGCAACGACTAATTATCAAACTACTCACGATTTTTATCGTAGTTTTGAATGATAAAAGTGATATTTAAAGTGATTGTGGTATTATTTGAACTCTTTCACAGCAATTTGTCCTTATTGTGCACTTTTTTTGCGTAAACCGATTTAAACCGCCATATTTGTTACATTTGCAGCGCCCCAACGTTAAATTCAGTTCCCAATAGCTTTTTACATTTTCATACTCAGCAAATTGTGCTCTATCAAAATCCGGAAAGAAAAATAAGGGTGCAATTTAATTTTTTTTAAAGTTACACTTAAAAAATAAGGTTGAAGTGCCCAAGGATTTTCTGAGAAAATCGAATTTGTTCCAACTTTACGATCCTACTATATGCATGTAGTACATAATATCGATACCTTAAAAGAATCTGTAACAACTCAAAATTCATAGGTTTGAGATACTGACGTTTAAAAGACTCATGGTAATTATGGTAGATAGTAAAATGATTTTACCATCATATAACCTTGTGCTAAGAAATATATAGATAAAGATTTAGATAATTATTTTGTAAATATATGATGATAATAATTACTATGAGTCTTTTAAACGTCAATATCTCAAAACTATGAATTTTGAGTTGTTACAGTATTCTTTTAAGGTATCGATATGTACCATATTATACAAGTAGGTAAGTTTTTAATATCTTGGTGATATATTTTAAAGAATATTTTTCATTATTATATTTTCAACAATTTACTAATTACATTCATTAAAAAATAATTTTATAGGTTCATTCATGAACATAAAATTGCTTTACAATAGTGAAAATATAGGCAATAAAAAAAATTCATACATTCATACATCGGTTTATGACGTTCTACGCGGTCTTCCGATTTCCCTGTCTGTCCTCGTTGCGTGTTGAAACTGTGTGACGAGCACAGAGGACCTACAGCTTAACGTGTATTCCGAACCACGGGAATAGACGATTTTTACATCGTCTACTCCGACCAGGGAAGTCTTTGAGCCATATATAATGTACCTGTGGCCAGCAGATAGACATTTGGTGAGCGAAAAATCCTTTTATAGATAGCACCTCATAGGATTTGAACCTATGAATCTCGGCATGAGAAGTTAACACGCTAACCGCTCAGCCATTTGCCCACCACCATAAAAAAATTAATAAAGAATTTAAAAAAAGGGAAAAATTAAGAAAACTAAATCATGGCACAATGCTACGCAACGCAGCGATTTGTAACAGGATTTTTTGACATATTTTGCAACATTTTAGATATCATGCATCAACACAGTTTTTTGTTTCTTTTTATTTCTTGATATTGATGGATAACTTACACACACACTTTTTTTGCTACAAAAAAGTCGACGTTATGTAAAAGGCTTCTTCTTCTTAAAGTACCGTATCCGCTCAGCGAACGTTGGTTATCAACTTAACCGAAGTCAAGATGACTTAACTAGGGAAAGAAATTTAATGGGGTGGTTTCCCGTTGCCTTCCCCATAGCCCACAGATTTATATTGGGCTTGAAGATCACAGCAGTATATCCGGCGCGACTAGGTATAGAACCACGGTTTCCCGCTCGCTAGTCTGCCGGTGTAAGTTTAACGCCACACTGCTGGTTAAAGGCAGTTAGGTATAAATAAAAATTTTGGTAGAAATAGCTAACCGAATATGGTGCAATTTATATACATACAACGATTGTTGATTGTGATTTAATGATTGCGTTTTCAAATAAGTTGTAAAAATAAATTATACCTAAACATGTACTAACAAGAATGAAAAAATATAACACTATACAATAAGCACAATTTTTCTGTTTCAAAACAAGAATCGTTTTTTAATATTAAAACTGTAATATTATAGAAAGCAAATATTTAATGGTTTCCATTAAACAAAATTATTCAGTACCTGAAATTGTTTTCGCTAGGTATTTTTTGAATTGATGTTTACACATCACTTAGAAGATAATGATTTAATGCCAATAAATTATAGCATAACGTTAAAAACATACTGATATGCTATATTTCAACATACCATGGTTTGATATAATATTATCTGCTAATTTTCTTATTCAGGTATGCATTGAAGAAATTGAATTTGAGCAAGAATAATAGTATGTTTATAACACGTTAAAATCGAAGATTTTGAGAGAAAAACTAATTTTTAAAAGGTATTTTAATTGATTTCATTGAGCTGATGACATTCTATCAAGTGAACAATAACGGCATATCCCAACATTTTCAATTTAAATGAACCGCACAGCAATGACTTGATGTGATCATCAAATTACAGAGCGTAAATTCCGAGTTCGAATCACAGACTTCATGGTGTTTCATATCTGGTCCATTTTCTCAATCTCAAATTTCAAAAGATCTCAATTTCAAAGTAAAAAAAAGTTATAATATTGCAAACCTAGGGCAGAAAGATTACATGGAGATTACAACCATGCAAGAGCAGCAAGAATGCTGCTTTTAACCCATGGTATTTGCACTATTTTTAGAAAATAATACAAGTAATACCAAGATAATACTTTGTATACTTACATACTACAAAAAAATTTCTCAAAAATACAAGAAAATTTAAAAAATCAATTTTTTATATTGATGCATAAACAACCAGCATAAATTGGACGTAGTTATGCAGAAATGATTCAACCCACGCAAGTAAAGTTTTGAGTAATTTAACTTCAAACATTTTAGTTCGCTTAAAGCGTGTAGGTAAATAATATCAGCAATATTATAGTTATATCGTTATTATCGGCAATAGATGGATCGTTTCTGCATAACTACGTCCAATTGTTATAATTATTCCATATTAAATACATCATTTATTTAACGATGGATAGGTACTTTTGTATTTCTTGGTTTTTAAATTGTTGTATAGATTATATCATGATATTTATGTTTTAAACCCGTCTTACATCTCAATAATTACGATCGTAATTTATTATGGTAATGATCTGCGCAGAACGCTATGCGCAATGTGGGATTTTCTGAATTTGTATCTGCGTAGATTATGATTATAATTACGTTCGTAATAATTGATGGTGTATGACAGATTTTATGTGGTGATGAAAATTTTTCTATAAGGTTGTAACGAAATTTTGTCTTCAAATTCGTTCCCAATAATTATTTAATTGGCACTTCTCGCTCCATCTAACGGTCGAACTGGGAAGAGAGATTGGGATAAGATAAAGCATTTGAATCGGCGCAATAAGGACTCTGGTGAAGGCTGTCGAGCCGAAAGGTTGTGTTTTTCGAGTGCATCGATGAAGTGATAGTGGAACCAAGTTTGATTTGGAAGATCAACCACCCACGGTAGTTTGGGGATCCTGTTGATTTCCGCTGATTCAATTCTCGAGCACAGAGGCTCCTTCCGTTCCGGAATTTTTGGGATCCTAACGCAGAATTTTGGGGAAGCGGACCTGACCAGAAGTCGCAGGTAAAACGTATCATTTCGCTTTTATTTTATTTTATTGTGCTAATTATTCTTTTTTATTGTTTTAACATTTTGGTTTTTCCTTTTGTCTTGCATTTTTGATTCGAACGTTTTTGCCGAGATCATCGTTGGTTTGCAGGTTTTGCATTTCTGTTTCAACGTGATTAGAGGCTATCTTATCTTTTACGCTCGCAGGCGTGAATTTTAATGCTAATGTTGAAGTTTGATGTTTGTAAAATTATTAATTAATATTTGTCTTATAATTGAATTTGAACTGTGCATTATTTTCACTAGGAAACATCAAGCAGCGTTGGTCAAATGCATTGGCATAGGATTTCCGAAGTGGTCGACATGAGTTCAAATCTCGTATTTGAAATTCTATGTTGAACATTTTTTTTGTGTTTATTTTTGGTTATATGTTTTTTTAAGAAGGCAGCGATGTACGACCAACGTACAGGGTGTTGCATTTCATCGGGGTCGCTTCCGCTTGTTTGATTGTTGGAAGTTCGATTGTGGTTCCACCGTTTGTGGGATTTTTAATGACCACTCGAACGTTCTGTTGATTGATTGTGGGGGAGTGTTTCTTGGTGGTAATGTCTTTGCCACTGTACTGGTCCTGGTCGGCTAACGTACTTTCCATCCGTCTTCGCTTATGTCATCGCCTTCCAGCAGAGAACATCTAATTGCTGATTATCTTTGTTATGTTAGCAAAGCTGTTTCCTTAATTTTCTTCGGGGCGTTCATTTGACACGACCCACGGCCTTCGCCGCCGCTACAACGAGTTGGCTTATACCTAACATCAGCGCCCCACGCAAATAAATAAGTAGGAATTTATTTTCTACGTGGACATATCTGATCCGAGCTAGCTTATCATTAGAAATGGTGAGGACAGATTTTGCTTCAAGGTCTCAACATAGATTAAGCAGTGGATATTTTCGCTACTTGGAAAACTTCGGTTTTCACTCTCTACTTTCCGCACAAAAAATAATTTTAAGTTTGGTTATTTTTAAACCTTATTTTGCTAGTGTAATTGATTAACCATTTAGTTGACTCAATTTTACCTGTACAAATATTTAATATTTATAAGTTTTTATTAATACAAAATCACATTCAGAGGTATTCTAAATTATGTGAATTCTTATCGTGCTTGTATTGAAAATTGTTGATTAAAATGTGTAATGTAAAATATTTATGGCAATGGTGTACTTAGCAAACATAATAGGTATATCATTGTGGCGGCCCTAGAATTAGTTCACGATATATAGAAGTTCCGCGCTACTTAAACATATCGCCTCATTGGCGCAGTTGTTTAAGCGCACGTATTCACAGCTGATACGTTCGAATACGTCTGGGTTCGAATCTCAGTTGAGGAACATTTTTTCAGCACATCATCGTGCTAAATTGGTGACCCCGATAGAACATTGAGTACTCCTGTTCTTAAAATCTAATTTCTAGGAAATTCACGCTCAACTCCTTCCTTCTCTCACAATGGCTAACTAAGCCACGACAACGCCACCGACGGCTACTGCTAACAACCGACTAGGTTGCAGTCACAGCCACGGCTTACTACTCACAACCGACATGGTTGCTAGGGGGAGGGTGATGTGGCGGCCCTAGAATTAGTTCACGATATATAGAAGTTCCGCGCTACTTAAACATATCGCCTCATTGGCGCAGTTGTTTAAGCGCACGTATTCACAGCTGATACGTTCGAATACGTCTGGGTTCGAATCCCAGTTGAGGAACATTTTTTCAGCACATCATCGTGCTAAATCATGATGAATAAAAAATGATAATTTATTTATATTAGAAAATTTGTATTTGAAGCACAGGAGACTTTAATAAACAAGATATTACTACTTACAGTACAAACTTCTCAACATAAAAAAGTATAAAAATATGGATACAGAAATGAACGTTAAAAAGCACCAAGGAAAGGTAAAAAACTCGGCGCAACAATATGAAATAAGGTGTAAAAATTTTCCAAGATTGGTTAATATTATTAGACTGATGGTTAATAAAAGTCACCGTATAACAACTATTATTAATCTAATTGCATGGTCAAATTAAAAAAAAAAGTTGAATAATGTCTCGTAATTACAAATGCTGGCAAATGCTATATGATAGATAAAATTTAAAAATATTTGGCATAATGACCTTGTAGTTAAAGGCACTATTCAAGTAAAAAACCAACTAATTCATCAACTTTAACAAAAATTGAATACTCGCTATTAAATTATAATCTAACAAACAATTTCCAGTATGAAGAAATGCAATAAAAAAATAATAAAAATGTAAACTTAAAAACTGAAGCATATCATATCAGTGACTATTTAAAATATACTATGGGAGCTCGATTATATTGAGAAAAATTTAAACTGAAGCTGTTCATAAAATCAAATTGTTCGTAAGTAATCGATAGATACTGTTTTTATTCATGTATAAACTTTTGAACTGTGGAATAGGTTTTTATTAACAGCAATCAGTATAAATAACAAAATTTTAATAACATCAAATAATAATTGCAAAAATTAACCAATAAGCTGAAAGAATTTGTCAATGATTGCTACTGTGGGCATCCATCCTAGCAACGATGCAGCATTCCTCGTTGGATACACAAACTGCTTCTCTGAATCAGAAAACTCTTTGCTCGGCTATCCCGACACAATAATTAATAAACGACCGAGACAGAAATTTATTAAACAATAATGAATTGTCGATTCCGGCACACAAATCATTAACATTTCAAGGTTCCTTTCAGTTCCTAGCACAATCCATTTGCAACAGACACATTGACTTGTTCCTAAACTGCAAAACGAAGATTACCTTCAAATTAAAACTAGGTGATCGTCTCAAGAATCTAAGCACCACTCCAGAAATTCGCTGAAAACTAGCTCCGCTAAACTAAGACCTTTTCCCTCGCATGTTATCTTGAAAATAATAATGCTTTTCTTAAATTGTAATTTAAATAACTTTGTATTCATGGCTTAATAAACTTCGATTATTATTATATGAAAACATAAACTACACACATAACGATTAAATATGGAATACAATATATATTGCATAAATGCCCTATTATCAGCTCTTCTGGCATGCCGCTATTCATTTGTGAAAGTCTTCCTTCCATGCCATTTTGGTATAATTCAGGCTCTATCTCACCGATTAGGCGCTTTTTGATGATTAACTCTAAAATCGTCTTAGGGTTATTGGCATAGATCTAACTTTTCACTAGAGATAGAAGTTAAGCCGTGTCATAGCACACAATATCAGTGGTCAACTGTTCTTTTTTCCACAAATTTTCTACCAACTTTTCTGGTCGTTTCTACAAAATATTTCCCATTTGGGTTGGGTTTTCACCTGGCCTTGCCCTTGGTGACACCTTGCCTAAGGAAATGCCGGTATAGATTCCCTATCGGTGCAGACGATTCATCCTAATAACTGTGTTATACTAATCCATAAAGTGCTGTTCACGTTATGCGATTTTGCTTGCGATTTTGAGTACAAGTTGTCATAAGACACAATGCTAATCGTAATATTTGCTTATGACTTTGCTTACGAGTTCGCCTTTGGGCCGTATCGTATGCTAAATCGTATATCGTGAACTCCGAAATATTTTTTTATGACAACTTGTATGAAAAATCGCAAACAAAATCGCATAACGTAAACAGCACTTAAGTTATGCTAGTTGTTTTACCAATTGTTGCTAGTGAGTATCCACTTGTGATGTGTTGTTTTGATAAAATAAAACTTCATTTATCACTGTGATTTGTGCGTACAAGTAGACTTTTTTACTTTTCTGAAGATCGTGCGTGAAAGACACAAATTTCATATCGCAGTTGCTATTGAACAATACTCAATGCAAATATAAGGCTAAACTGACACTGTACACTGACACTAATGACACTGTATAACAGTGGCGGTTCTACCATAGGAGCTGCAGAGCTGCAGAACCACCAAAAATAACAATAAAAATACCAATACTTAAATAATTAATTATATAATTATAACCTTAATCAGATTTAAATTATTATAAAGAATGGTGCATTATCAGCTTTGCTTTGAAAGCGTGTTTCTCATTTTCGCTAGCATATCAGTTATAATTTAACAGCTAGTCACATAAATAGTGTAATAATAAAGACACGTCCAGTCGGCTATCAAAATGTTGGTCTAACTTGAACGCTATACATTTGTGCGCAGCCGGCGAGCTGTAATGAAACACAGACTACAATGCAGCAATTGGTATAGTTTTACGTGGTATATATTTTATGATTTTGTTTCGAGGTAGTTTAGAATTCGAATTTTGAAAAGAAAAACTAATTTTAATATTAGTTCATCCAATTTATTGTTAAACAAATTGCAGTGAAATTAGGGCATAAGCAATAAATTGTTTAAAAACTTTTAATTACACCAAGTTTCTTGCACATATTTATAGCAAAATAGTAGTTAAATTGTTTTTTGACGGATTTTGCAACTTTAAATAAAATTATGAATACATAAAATTAAAATTTATGTATTTTTATAAAATAATAATTCTTATTTTAAGCTCGTGATACGTACACGCATCGAATGTAAAGTCGCATGTAGTGGCTGCTCTTGGACGCAGCTATCAGTGCAGTTAGATATTTACTCGAGTATTAACCGGTGCTAGCATACCTATATTTTAAAGAAAGATCTTGTATTATAAACTTTAATTGAAATTATGGATATAATGTCCTCTATACCTACTAGATAAAATGAATGCTTATGAATTTACTAATATTCCTAATAAAATTTTATAATAATTTTGGACTTGAGATTTTTCTGCATTGTAAAACAATTCTCAAACTATAATTTTCTGTAATAAAATGTAGATCAAGAAATTTGGACTTACATAAAATTTATTGTTTTAAAAATGTTTGCGTCGTATGTTTTATTTCGAACCGAACACAAATGGCTGTTTAAATTACAAAGTCATGTAAGTTCTATTTTTAAAATAACAAATATGCAGAATTATTATGACATGATAAGCTAACTAAGGCATTTTATTTAGTCGTTTTTAAAATCTCTTACGAAGAAGGTCGTTTTTAAAAATGAATGTAATTTTTAAATTTAGTTATCAAGAACAATTAGTGATAAGAAATTGCCGGTATATACAAGTCGGGGTAAAATGTATAAAAGACAATTTAATACGAATATTTATTTACGGAACAAATGGATTTGTGGCTGTAATCGTATAAGAACGCTTTGTTTTGTTTTCCGTTTGTGTCTTTCGATATTGTCAATAGAAAAAAAATTTATCTCGGGAATATTGAATTTCAACGAAAAAGTTATTGATAAGTTAAGTTTGCCACAAGCAAGCACCGGCGCACGCCATTAATGCTTAAAAACGTGCAATAAGTAGTAAGTTTATTTTTTGAGATTAGCATTTTACTGATGCCTTCCCTTTATTATAATGCAGAACAGCCAAACATATATCTCACGAGCCGCCACTGCTGTATAGCTTGGGAACGTGAGATACCTATGGAAAGAACTATATAGTATAACAAAGTACACCGAATCGCTGTTTTTGTGCTGCAATACATTTACATAGACATATATTATAGTGTTTCCTTCAACTTTCATATTCTAGAAAAACTCTCAGTATATCAGTAAAAGATGCCCCTGTTATTAAAACATGATTATTCAAGTTGCACATGTCAAATGCATACACACGTACTATGTCAGACAGAAAAAATGAACGGGGTAATAATTTATTATCTGATGTAGTAGTACATACTGATGCTACAAATAATATACTGGGAATTGACAAAACCTCGCGTACTTTTAACATTCCATCCAGGTCATTACGCAAAAGAATTCGTATGAGCCGTGCACCAGGATTTGGTATTGAAAATGAGAAAAACTCTCTAGGGATTTGAAGAAATTGCAAAAGTGAGCATTAGTACTACTACATTTTTTGCAAAGATTTTTTACTTAGCATAGTATCAAGTAGCTTTGTGGAGAATATTCCGAGCTGAGCTCGCTTAACCTCCAGATGGATGTTTGATTACATGACATTGAAATATTAAGTTTGGGCGCGGCGAAGGTTATAATGCCACTCGGTCTTGAATAGAAAAAGTTTTTCTATATTCAACAAAGTTTTTGTTGTTAATTGAGTTCCTTTTGTATAATTATTAATTTTTTACTTTGTTTTACTTAATTTTTTTATATTAACTTTATGTTAATGTCAAGTTTTTTGTAGAGGCATCTATCCCTGCATGTAGAGGTGACCGTCTGAGGAAGATGGCTAAAAGTATTTTGTAATTTTTTTTAGTAGTAGGAGCAATATAAATTTGTTATAATATAAGTTTTCATGTTTAAGTAAAATAATAAAATATATTGAGTTGTCAGAAAACTAACAACAAAACTAACTACTAACTAACAACTAAGAACTAACTAACAGAAAATTAACAGAAAACTTAAGGTCCAAATTGTTTTATTTTCTTTTGAGAGGTTGTTAAGATCTAAATAGGTGGGATATCTATTCGAAAATTACCCTACCTGAATGATGATACTTAAAAAAAGATATTATGAATCTACAATCATACTTATACTAATCCAGTATAGTATAAGTAAAAGTTTGTGGAGTTAAGTTTTTAACATGTTTTATAATATCTATCCTATCCTTCCAAAATATCTTGAGAATCGTTTGGAATATGGAGTTAAGTGGAACTTGCAATGCAATAATGACAAAACATTAGGGTTGCATTTGAAATTTTGAAGTTATGGAGGATGGAAACATCATAAGGAGAAATATTCAAGATAAATAGTATCAGAGGGTTATGACGCTTCTGACAAGAAGCATACGACTAAGAAGAATAAGTGAGTTTCATAATGTCACTCTTTGTCTTTGTCCCCCTTGCTGCATAGCAAATTCCAATGTATGTACCTCATATAAATATTCCAAATGGTTCTCGAGATATTTTGCGTGCATCGATTGTGCTGAGATAATATGGTATAGAATTTTATATGCCGGCAGGGTAAGTCGGAATGAAAGTGTCATTTTTTATTTATTAGAAAATACTTAGCTACAAGTTTGCTAGCGCTTAAGAAACCTTCAGGAAATACATACTATGTATATTTAATATACCCAAAATATTTTTGATATTTATAGTGAATTATTTTTTCATAGAAAAGGATGGTACTTTTTACCCCATATCTAGTGTGAAAAGTACCAGACACGGAATAAAAATTTCTTAAGATAACTATACTTAATGATAAATAATATGTTAACTAAAATTTTACTTGTTTAGTTCATTTATAATTTTTTTTTTTCGTTGACTTTAGCTTATTCCAACTTCACAGCTTCCTTTTTCGGCTAATGTGGGCGAAACTCTCGTTTTGGGAATGACTGTTGGCTGTATTTGTAGATATGATATTGTGATATTATATAATTTTAAAAGACATTTATTATGATTTGTTATGTTTGAAAACCACTTGTGGAACTTTTCCCATCCCAACTTCCTTAGTGAATTAAATATTATTCTAAAACTCATAATTTTACCTTAAATTAAACCAAATTAAACATAACATGGAAGAAACAGGGATATTTCTTTAGAATCTGAATCAATAGAATTAATTGAATAGATTAATTATTATTTACTGGGTACATCAAAAATCACATTTTGCTACATCTTACCACTCTTAAAACCGCTTTACATCTATATATGTTTTCACACAGGACTTCTTTTAAGCGAAAACATACGATTTTTCTCGGGGTTGGCTAACTGTATGTTTTTCAAGATTTGCCTTCAAATTGTTATGAGTGTGTAAAAGAGTTTACATAAGAGTTTGTTTTGGTTTTGAGTGAAGTTCACCCTACTTTTTAAAAAAAGTTGGCTATGTTCGGGGACATGGCCGTATGGTTTAACGTGAATACGTCGTCGCAGGATACCCGTTTTCGCTCAGGTCTACCGATCGGATAACATCCATTTGAAAACATGCAAACAACTTCCAAGCTTTTGCTGAATAATGACAATTCAAAATTTATCATTTCTACACTTTTCGTACACACACACAATTTTCGTTACATATTTTTATTAAATTTTTAAACACGCTACCGATTTTATAGACGTATTCACGTCAAAAATTATTCTCGTAACGATGAATAATAGTAGCAATTATTTATAACAAATAAGGTTATATTAAATTTATTGTGCTTCGGAAGGTAATGAAATTTAAAAAAAATTATTAACTTAACAATAAAATTTATTTATTACATTAAATCGAATTTTTTCTTATCAAACCATTTTTTTCTAAAATAAATTAATATGAAATTAATAAATTCATGTCAATATTTACGACGCAGCGCAATACCTAACCGTTCTTTTTTCAACTTTGACAACTACATATCTTCGTGTATGTTCGCCACCTTTCGTTCGTATGTTCTGTGTTTTCTCATAGCTGAATAAAACGACGTTCTATTCCAAAAGAGTACATAAATATGTTTTGCTATGTTTTTACGTATGTTTTTTCTTATGAGTGATCGGCTATGAGAAAACATATAGTGTAAATACCAAAATATTTCTCATATGAGAAGTCCTGTGTGAAAACATATAGATATAAAGGGGCTTTTAGGCAGGTGAGTGCAGCTCAACATTGCTCCCCATTTCTTCAAAGAAGCAACATTTTAGAATTTATGGAACTTTTTTTCCTATGGTACTTTTATTGTAATTATAATTTATCAATTTTATCAATAAATTTTAGAATAAATTATTTCAAGTTGTAAATTACATAGATAATAGTTTTTGGCGGATTTTTATAAATTTAACCAATCGCTAACAAGATCAAACTGTAGTATACAATTTACCTTGAGAATTCTTAAATGAAAGCAACAAAACTATCGACTAACAATTAATTTTGTTACTGGGCTATCTTTACTATCTAAAGAGGAACCTAATAGCGTCTGCAATTGAATAGATAAAAGTAATCAAAATCCCTTACTTTATATGTTTTTTGTATGAAAATGATAAGGTTATGTACTGCCATGTAATCTTGTAAAATTGTAAACTGTTATTAACAAAATTACAATGACACTTATTAAAATGCACCAGCTAGCAGATGAGACATTCAGGGTCAAAGGTGAGTCCATGGATTCAATTGCAACACTCATACGTCAACTTACTTTAAATCTTTCTTATAAAGACTATTAGATAAAGAGGATACAAAAAAAATTGTATATGCCTTTCTCCGTGATCCAATACTGCAATTTTTAAATTAAACGCATACGTAGCCAAATGAAAAACAATGTAATTTATTGAACATAATAAAATTTAAAAAAAACAAATATTGATTTTTATTATTAACAAATTAAATTGCACAAATGAAATGTTTCAATATTAAAAACCCCAATGTTTTGCGCAACCGAACTAAATAACGTAATAATTCGTCTATTTCGAATAAAGAAATTCAACGCACAAAAATTCTTACCCGGGTATATTCGTTCTTTCGTACTCGCACTCTCTCGGAGTTGTTACACGTGTAGCGTTGGTGCCTTCGCCTTTGGATACAGCTTCCAAATTTGACTCGACCAAATAAGCAGAAAATGACCGTTGAACAAATCTTCGATCTCGGACCGTCCAATCAATCACAGGTAAGTTGATTTTATTCTTTTCCACTATTAATCTCATTAAATTTTCATAGTTTCCCATAAAATTCTCAATGGTTCCAAATTTTATTATAATTCACTTTTGTTCCAATTATCAAATTTTCAATCATCAATAATTATCAACGCCGTCCAAATAATTATTTTATAAACCTCAAGAATATTTTCTTCTTCTACAATTAACTTGATAATTCCAATTAAATTAACTAAATCTTCAAATTAATTTTCTAAATTAATCAAATAACTTAATCTTTTCGCATTCTGAACTCGCTGACTATCGACTTCAACACGTCCTCCCATCACCATGGACGAGACGCAACCTTTTAAAAATACGTCGTCCCCATTTCATGGACGAAGGCCAACCCTTTTCACGTCCTAACGTCACCGTGGACGAAACCCCACTCCTTTCTTATTAATTTCCAAAATTGTTCTACCAACGCTATCACTCGCGCATGTATCTTTCGAACCGCCACTTATTTTAAATTTAAAGTCCTATATTTACAAATAATTTAATTAACTTAATTTGTTATTTTATTTCCTTGAACAAACTCTTACCAATATGTATTTATCTTTTTACAATTTGTTTTTATTTTTCAGGGTTAGCAGCGTATGCATCTTTTGTCTTCCTGAGGCAAAGCAGTTAGTTACATTTAAGGATCACGGAAAACCCAGATACAACTATTTAACTGACAATTTTAGTCTGAACCAATGAAAGTACCTCATGAGCGTTGCAATCTTTGAACAAATGACTCAAAAATCATCCCCTATATGAGCAAACCATGACAGTACTTAACAATTCATCTGCAGTTAGATTTTAAGCTATGGTGGCCAACAGTTTGACCCAAAAAGTCGACGATGGTGGAATTTCAAGTTATTGTGTCACTCAAATTATTACATCCAAAATTGTTTTTTGAAACAGGTTGTTGGCCGCATAGCTCGAAATCCAATAACATACAATTGCTTTGATAAATGCTTCAACTTACACCTAAACCATGCATTAGAATAGATTATAGTAGGTACTACTTTTCAGTAGAATTTTGTATTAGAATATTAATCAGCGAAAGTTGAGCAGTATTTGTTGAAAAGTAATATTCTATGATCCATGTTCTTGTGAAATTTATTTTATATTCGTCGAATCTAATATACTCGTACTATAGTTGATTTTGGATACTTTGGCGTTGTAGAGTAGGTAATATTTTTTCTAACCTAATATCCTAATATTATTTAAGTTTTAATCCCGCTCTAACGTGAACTAACCTCGTAAAGAATTAAAATATTAGAAACCTAAGAAGCAAACTATTTTCTTCAATTTAAGAAAAAAAATTACCGGAAATGTTTTGCTATAACAACAATTTCATTTCAATTTGCAAACTACTGAGATAAATCATGAACTTCATCTAATTTGCTTAATAACATGTTTTAAATAATAGATTCTCTAATGTTTGGTTTGATAATTTTTTCCATTCACATTCCGTAATTTAGCTATTTATACTTATATGGTTTTATAACAAAAACTTTATTTTTGTTTGATAACCGTCCAAGCAGAACAAAACTGACCCCGCAGTGCTAGGTCGCTCAGATAGCATGACATAGCACAAGTGTACTACAATTGAGAGGTTATCGGTACAGTAGCACTGTGGATTGCACTAATGGCGGTTTCCTCGTAGTGGTGCATATCTATTTTTTCAATTTCTTTGTAGAAGTGATAGATATACTGTACTTATTTAAAAAAAATTATAAATTCAACAATACAAATTTTAATTCAAATCGGAAATCGTAGATTTAAACATACAATATTGATAACAAAAATAAATTATTATATGCGTAATAATATTCGTTATATAGGCATTTAACCAATAGTATTGCAAATTAACTACTTTGTAGAAGATTAGCTATGTGAGATTTTGATGCAGTTTTAGTGTTAAAATAACTATGCTAAAAAATGTTCCTCGATCTGAAATCAAACCCCGGCGTACTAGCTGAAAATACCCCCCACTCTAACCAATTGGATGGGGTCCCAATTTATAGCGTTAAAATATCTTGAAAAAATGTTCCTCCATCTGAATTGCAACCTTGAATTGAACAATTGAAATCAACTGAACTATCGAGACAATTTTATATTTGTAACTAATTCTTGGACCGCTTCACAATCTTTAATCATGGCGAAAGGCTTCAGCAAGATATACAATGTTTAATAGATATTGCGATGGTAGGCATTCCCATGCGATTGCTTATTAATATTTCTTACGATTCACCCGTTTAGCATAACATTGATATAAATAACAATAGAAATTGTAACAATACAGTACCTATATTTTATATTATAAGAATGTCAACATTATGCAGGTGGACATAATTTGGATTTTTTTCTTTTCTAAAAGTTATTAAATAATTTTATTACTAAGTATACTACGTACTCAGTGCCAAATCTAGTTTCATTTGGGCATCACGTTAAATATGTTATGAGGCCCCTTATTCTGTAACAAGAGGTACAAATATGCGGCATGGATTTAAAAATAGGGTCTGTATATTTCCTATATTTTATCAGGGGACTAATTTACTGACTGTATTACAATTTTAGAAAAATTCACTAAGTAGGGTAGATGTATCCGTTGTGGTCACTTTTAGGGTTTCACTTAAGCTACATATATCGTAAGAAATTGATTTAAAATAGAAATATGCAGATCATGTCATGGGCTAAAATAAATAATTGTTCTCCGATATAAAAGTAATTTAACATTTTATATTTGAATCAACTTTATATTTAAAATAGTTCTATACCTATTTCTGTTCCTTTTCAGGGACTATAATGTAGGGAGTGACTAGTTCAAGATCTGACCGCTCCATAATTTTTCATTTGACAACGACTAATATTCAAATAGTAATTAAATTTGAAATATTAGTACAATGGGATAAATTCTCGAGTCAAAACTAAAAACTTAATAAAACCTAGAATGAATGGAAAATTAAGATTGAAAGAAGGGTGGGGGGATTAAAATAAAAAGAAATTAATTTATACTCGTAACTTGTTGAAAGTATAATAACAAAATTATTCTTTCAAAATTTTACCGAGTTATTAAACACTTATTTGAAATCAAAAAATGTACATAAGTACTTATAAGAGGTATCCTAGTTAGGGAGATATCTATTAGATAACTACTACCTTTCCCACATACAAACAAAGCTTAAGTTTCAAGCAATACTAAAGAAAATTCCATCAGCATAGTGCAGTTCCGAGTTCATGCATGTGCGATACGTAGTAGTTATTTAAAAGATATCTCCCTAACCAGGATACCTCTTAAGCCTGCATTTCATTGAGGCTTCTGCAGCCGAGCTGGTGAAGCCGAGTTTATAATGCATTGCCGTATACGAGACTGCACTCACTTCGGCTGGTGCAGGAAGCTGATTACCGGTTTCGAGTTTCACAAGCCTGGCTGGTAAAATCATATTTTTTATTTTACGCAGCTTTATTCTTCAATCAGAAAATAAAATTTACCATAAAATTATTCCAAATGACTAATAATTTTATTTCCTCCCGGGATGTGCAAAAAATTTAAAAATTGGTACAGAACAGCATCGAAAGAGTTTCGATACGGATATTCTATTTTTATCATATTGCTTATCAATTAATTAGAAAAATTAATTATTATTAAAGTTAAAACCATACAACATAATTATTATCTAATAAGTAGACGGGTTCATGTGGACTCGCATAAAAGATTAATTTCTCTATTGGTTTAGGATTTACCAGCCCGGCTTCTGAAGCTTGAGTTGTAAAAATTTACAACTCGAGCTTTAGAAGCCGGGCTGGTATAGGAATCCATCTTTTATGCGAGTTCACGTGGACCCGTCTACTTATTAGAAATATTATCCAATAATAAGTACTTATTAGAAAAATATTATCCAATAATAAGTACACGGGTCCACGTGGACTTGCATAAAAGATGAATTTCTATTGGTTTAGTATTTTACCAGCCAGGCTTATGAAACTCGAAACCGGTAATCAGCTTCCTGCACCAGCCGAAGTGAGTGCAGTCTCATATACAGCAATGCATTACAAACTCAGCTTCACAAACCGGGCTTCACCAGCCGGGCTGCAGAAGCCTCAATGAAATGCGGCTTTTATAAGTACTTATGTACATTTTTTGATGATCAAACACCTGGTTCTTTTTCATTAAATAGATTTAAATTTATTTAACATTGATTTTGTACTTACTTGAAAGCCCTAAGTGCTTGTTCACAATGAACGTAAGACATAACAAATACATAAGACGTAAAATTTACATTAAACATAATTTTAATACATAAAGTTGAAACCATTTCAACTTTATGTAATTTTATGTACGACTATAATCTTTACATAATTACATTAAATTGGAATGGTTTTAATTTTTTGCATTAAAATGAGGCATTACGTAAATTTTATGTCCTAAGTATTTCTTACGTCTTATGTTCATTGTGAACAAGTACTAATGCAAAATACCAAACTTTTAATATCGTAAACATCCACAAACTTGTTTCGGCTTCTTTTCACTTCGTCAGAATGTTACTACGTATAACATGATATAAAAACACTAGTTAATGACCTATTGAAATGGCGAGTTTTGTTAAATTTAAAATTTTCTTTGAATTCTGAATGACATTTTGACAATTAAAACCCAAAGTGAAAATATGACATCTCTAATGTATTATTAAACACATCTAATATGAATTTAAAAACTCATATCGTTTAATAAAATGCAAGAGAAAACTAATTTAGAAAAATCAAGACTAATTAAGTTTTACTAGTTAAGCCCGATTTTTCGTGGCTTTAGTAGTCAATTAGTGTGGAATTTTGGATTTGTGGAAAATTAGAATTAAGTGTTTGACCATAAAGCGTTACATATTTCTATACGTTTCATTCTTATTTAGACACTTCAGACAACTAAAATAATCGAATAGTTAGTTATGGATTTAAAAAATTTTATATTATAGTTCGGTAAGTCCATAAACTAACTGTTCGATTATTTTTATCGATAACTTTAAATATAAATATGTACTATGTCTAATACTATTAATAGTAATATGTTTTGTGCCAATGCCAATCAGCACAAAATGTCAAAATTTGGTGAACTGTTATTGCTGACGCGGCCGGTGTCGATCAAGAGTTCAGTTTATTATTATGCATTTTGCTATATCCATACATTTTGATCTCGCCGATGCTACATAGTACGAATAGGTCATCAAGTTTCGACTTTTGCCGAACGGAACAGCGGCCTCAGTGGGAACGCACAATAAGAAGGCAAAAATCTTTTAATTGGAAAGTGTCGATTAAAAAACTACTCTGAAAATAAAATCATATCCCAATAAAAATATTATGCAGAACATAACCGGAAATAAGTTATTAATTTAAAGGTATGTCAACAAACGTGGATTGTATGTTGAAGGTTAATGTTTTGAACAATTTATGTTGGCAATGAGGATACGTTAAATTAAAAGAAATTAACGAAGTAATCATTCAATAAGCAACCACGTTTTAGTTGGTTACTCAAGTAACCATATTAATATTTTTAACTTGGAAGTAGGTATATATTATTTAAAATATTAAAACCTTGATATACTATAGTTCTTAAAAAAAATAATAATTATTGTTAGTTTTAAATATAAAATTAAATTAGTGGTTGATAATTCATCAACGTACAATAACATTATTATGCGGGTATTATATTCTTTTGGGGAAATTTTGTTCGTTATTCATAATATTAACATATTATTTTAATTATTTAATATTATAAAAATATTTATTTAGTACTAAGTATACAAAAAGCTGAAGTAGCAACAATCCTACAACTTTCATTAAAAATCCTAATTGTACTCCAGTTTATTCATTTAAGCGATATAAAAAAATATGTCTGTAGGTCACACTTATATAGAAATTGCGATATTGGTGCCATATTAACTAAGTTAGAAATAAATTGTTAACACAATACGCATGACATACTGAATCTATATAAAATTTGAGTTTAAAAAGCTGAAAAATTTCAAGAATTACAGGGAAAACCCAAGAAATATCCATTGTAAAAATCGACGGTTATTCTGTGGTTATATTATATCTAGTTATGACATAAAATAAATTTCAGTACTTATAGTTAAGTAATTGTGACAGGGGAAAATTAATTTGAATTATCAAATCAAGGTTATGTGTGAGAAAATGATTTCATCTTGCAATACGTACTTCTATTTGTAAAGGATATCTACCCTTAAAAACACAAACAGGAAAGCCTAGAATAAATTCAGGTATGAGATACATTTGGATAATTAATATGTAATACCCAAAATTACAATTGCCTATAGTTGGTTGGTTGAATTGAATAAGTTGGTGACAGAGTTCCTGCAATTTTAAAGGTTAGTAGTACTAAGTATGTTAAAAGTTTGAATGGATGAGGAACTTAGTTGTGACTAGTTTGAAGCAGGGTAAAAATAATATTAAATAATTGAATAATAATTAAAGAGTTGACATTTTTTAACTTCACGTTTCTTAGGTTGTTGAAGTTGCCATGGTAACTTTAAAACACGCGCGTTTTTGAAAGTTGGATTTAAGCACGCTGATGCGTACTTTAAATAAGCATTATAGGATACCAATAAAAAAATAGTTTATTTTATTGTTTTAAATAAAGCTTGATAGTAGAATTGGCACCGCTTTGTCACATGTATTCCAAATAAGCATATTTGAACAATTAAAATTTCTTACGGATGAAAATTCAAATAAACATTCGATAGACTAATTTATTAGATTGAACTAAAGTTTCATGCAGATGAGAATTTTCGTGCTAAACGTCGTGCACTACGCGCGACGGCAACTTTTACATAATCGATATTTTTCATGTTCTGATTGATATTTTGGCCCCTTGATGCTTTTCATTTAATACGAAACCAGTTTCCTTACATTATCTGAACCCTCAAGCTGATTGCATGAGCGGATACCGGACGATCGCTCCATGGTTACTAAATGGCATTGAATAACTAACAACACGCAACTTAATTTTACCCTACTACTCCAACAGTAAGTGAATAACCCATCTTTTAAATTTTCCCGCTCGTCGAGAGCACCTTGTATATAATAGTTAGTTGACAAGATCTCTAATATAACAATGCAAACTAACTTTCGTGCGAGTATTTTACTAAAACTTAACTTGGGGTATGTGCGAATAAAGTGTTTGGGTCAGTTCCTGAAATTAGTCTAGTTTACACCTTACTATAAATTTACTACCTGACCTATTCGGATACCTACGACTAGTCTCATATATTAAATTGAACTTGAAAAATTAACTAGTTAATTAAACGAATTAAAATTATTGTTTTGTATAAGCTTTCAGCAGTGCTTACTGATATTTCCAGATGTTTAATAATAAACAAGAATATGGAAACGGGTATGTAGGTAAAACGTATCGTCATTTAATTAGATCTAGAACTACAAAATCGTGAAAAGTTTGAAACTTGCTATCTCAAGATAGCAGCAGTAAACACTGCTGAAAAGCTTATGTTAAAAAATAATTTTGATTCACTTAGTTAGCTAGTTAATTTTTAAAGTTTAATTTAACATTAATTCGTAATAGCATTTTAAATAATCTCTTACAAGCGTTTTCACAAAGCTATAACTGTAGTTATATTTATAAATTTTGGTGAACTTGTCGATTGAATTCAGTCTTTGTGGGACGATCTGTTTACACCATTATACACGCATTTCGATAGATAGTCTACTTATGGCCAGGGCACGAAAATAACCACTCTGAACCAATACCAGTTAGGTCGTCTAACAAGTATATACAGATAAGTCCACTCAGGGCCATATTATGGTCGTTGATGTGATATGTTCAATTTTTTCTTCGGGAAATTATCATATAAACATCTACTCGTGCAAACAAAATACTTCAGATTTCGCCTTGTACATGTTAAAACGGATATCGCTCTCGCTCGCGCGATATCCTATATACAGGGTGTCGCCGTGACCGTGGAGAACCTTTGAGGTGGTGATAAAGGACACTTTTCTAAGACAAATTTTCAAATAAAATTTTTGCCCAAGTCCAAACCCTTGGGGGGTACCTCCCTTTAAAGCAATTTTTTGAATTTCTGATTTCAAACGGCCATAGCTCCGATATTATTGATTTTTTAAGGTTAATGGATTAGAACTTTTTTAAAGATCATTCGCTTGTCTACAAATTAGATTATAACCCCTTATCGTGTAGAATCAACGGATTTCGAGTTATAAATTAAATTAAGGGAAAAAATGTTTAAAAAACTCAGGTTTTTTTTAAATTTTCTTGCGAACCCCGTATCTCTTAAACGAAACGTCTAAGAGAAAAACTAACGGCCCAAACCGGATAGGGAATTTAACGGGATACAACTTTCGTCAAATAAATTTTTTTGGGCAACCAACCGTTTTCACAGAAACTCTGAAAATAATGAACAAGGTGTAGGTAAAAAAAATTAGTAATTATGTGAATTTATATATATTTTATAGGTGAATAAAATTTACAAGTATTGTAGATAACAGATAAATGAAAATATAAAATAATTGAACGTAGTCAAACTCAATGAACTATCTAAACACAGAATATTTCAGAGGTCAGTCGCAATTGTAAATATATCGTGGCATCAGATCTGATAACGTCTAACAAGTTTGCTAACAAAAAGGCGTATACCTTTATCATGCAAGCAAAAATTAATAATTAAAATGTTAATTATTATTCTTCGTTTTTGTATCTACTGTTGTGTCTACCGCGAACGAGTGTCAATTCGCTTATTTTATAGCAATACATCGAAAGAGACACAATTATTGTTTGTTGCTATGTGTTTTTAGAATTGTATTTGTTAGGGTTAATCATTGTTTAAATTGAAGTTTGTTATTATTAATTAAAATGCGAGTGCGAGGTAAAAGGCAAGGAAACGAGGTTTTCAAATCAAATAAGATAAATCTGGATGGCAAGAAATAAAAAAAAATGAAAAAGGATCACCTTGGTACAAAAAAACAAGGAAAAAAAAAAAAAGGTTCGTTCGAAAAAAGGTTGCAAGCAAGTGATAGTCGAAAAATTATTTGCTCCGAAAAAATAAAGTCCGAAGTTGGAAGTTTGAAGTCAAGTGCTAAGCACGCACGACAAAGCCAATAACCCCACAGTTGGGGCGATTGGACTGAATAGAGCCAATTCCACTATACCTCGAGTATTGGAACGGCGACGAGTAACAGAAGCTTCCAGGAGAATTTGGAAACCACGACAAATTACGAAGGTGCGTCGAAACAAGTGCCCAGCTAAGCTTACCTCGCAGGTATTTGAGTAAACATTTAGATTTTAGTTTGTTTGTCTTTAATTTTAAGAAACGTTTGTTCATTTGATTCATCTTATGTGTTTATTAAAATTTGTTCATTTTGAATTGTGTCCTTTTTGTGTTTCGCCGATCAAGTCAAATAAAGCTTAACGATTAGGCACCCTGAGAGCCAAGAGTTTTAAATAGAAGGTAGGTGCTCTTCGATTTGTTGTCGCACGTCCTCTGTCCATAAAAGCGACAAAAGGGGAGGTGACACAACAAAAGTGGCGCCCAACGTGGGGCACGTACACGAACGACTTGAAAGGTGGATAGCAAAAGAGGTCCTAAATAAATCATGAATACACGAAGTATGAGCAGGAAAGAATGTGGGGATCATGGGAGTGAGAGTGATGATGGAGAGAATGTGGAAGTAGAGATCCCAGAGCAACACGAGGTACCGGAAGTACACGTGGCGCCGATCCCAGAAGATCCGATGGAAAGAATGTTTAGGATGATGGAAGATAATGCCAGAATGATTGGGGGACTTAAAGAAGTCATTAATGAAAATAATGTCAGTATAACGGAAAAAATTAATAGCATGAATGACAAATTTGATGTCAATAATATTAATATAACGGAAAAAATTAATAGCATGAATGAAAAATTTGATGATAACAAGGTGAGCATGAATGAGAATTTTGCTCGAGTAAATGCAAAATTCGACAGTGTAAATGAGAATTTTGCAGCCATGAATGTCAAATTTGACATTCAGGATGCAAAATTTGAAACAAAATTTGCGGAAGTGCAACAAAACATGAATATCATGCAGGAAAATTGTGAACGTACAAATGCCAAAATTGATACGGAAATTTTGAGGGTGATGAACACCATCAATGTTCATGTTCAAGAATGCGAGGGTGAAAGTGAGAAACGATTCAAAGGTTTAGAGAAAGGGGCAAACAGACGGTTTGAACAAGTGAATGTCAAACTTAATGAGCTGGAAGTCAAAGTGACAGATGAGGTCACGGAAATAGGAAGCGATTTATCAGCAATACGGGAAGAGGTAAAGGCTTTAAAGGTAAACGGGGTGGATAAATCAATGGGAGATATTGTAGAGGTACTCCGTAATCACAGCTACCGAGATTGGGATATCGACAGGTATACCAAGTTTTATGACGACGGGAAAATAAATCCCAAAATCTTTATAAAAAATTTAGGTAACCACATTGCCAAAATCAAGGACGAAACTCGGCAGAAAAACATAATCCGGTCGACCATGAAGGGACATGCTGAAATATGGTTCAGCATGATTGAGGAGAGCATCACCAATTTCGAGGAATTTAAGGTACTGTTTATGCGGAAATATTGGGGAGACATTGAACAAAACAAGGTGAAGGAAACGATTAATGGGGGGAAATACAAAAATAACAATGAGACACGCGAGAATTACGCCTTACGACTCATTAGCCAAGCCCTTCAGGTAGAACCAAAATACGAAGAGGTATTGTTAGTTCGGATCATGGGGGGTCATTTTGAAAAAGAACTCAAGGCCAGAATTGGTATTGAGAAAATTGAGACAATCGAGGGATTCCTGGAGTTGCTCAAGCGGTTCGACGAAAGCGTCGAATTTAAGACGGAGGGGGCGCGACAAAGTTCACCACATCAAAGTGTACGTCGGGAAGAGCGAGATTGGTATCCGCGGCCCGATACACAAGATGCACGAGCGAATGGGGGCGAAGGGCCACGGTACGGTCCAAGTCCACATCAACGTTGGGGTAACCAGAACAATGGTCAACGCCACCAAAACTGGCGAAATGGTAACAACCAACGCGATGAACGGTCGGAAAATAAAACGGAAAACAGAGACATCAACCGCATCGAGGTTGATCGCACCGGCGAACCAATGGCTACCACAACGCGAGCCACGGTATACGCAACGGGGGCGAATTTTCCGTAGAGGAAACTTAGAAATCAATTTTAGGTCAAAATTTGAAATTAAATCATTTTAAAACGAAAGAAAATGCAGCGACAAATAAATTAAAAACGTCATGTTTAGGCCAAGTTTGAAAAAGGGAAGTTTTAACATTGAAACGTCAATGTCACACAGTTAATTGACAAGAATGATTTTAAATGTCAATCGGACAGACAAATAATTGTGGTAACATCATGGGGGCGAATTACAGGAAACTCGGCACATGTTTCAATCTACGTGACGGACCCAATACGAGGGCAACCGGATGATTCTATTAACGCGAACACCAACTAGCAATACCTCGGGCGTGAAGTCATGCCGACAATCAAATGTTAGAGGAAAATTTCTCAACAATGGACTCAAACAAACCATCATCGACGCACAAAAGGGGGGGAAATGAAATGACGGTAGCATTGCATGCCCGTACAAAAGGGGAAATTCAAGTGACGTAGGCTATTGGAGCAAGTCACACAAAAGGGAAAAGAATCGCGCAGGCATGACCTGGATGGCATGTCAACAATAAGTCGATAAAAAGGGGAGATTAAAAGATGGCGTAGGCTCATCGGGAGCAAGTCATAAAAAGGGGAGATACCATTGCGAAGACAATGAAGAATAAGTCGTCATGAATAGGGGAGTACCAGAGAGAATGATTGAATTGAGAGAGGGAAATAGTGGTGAATGAATGTTAATGAATAATCACGAGATAAAGAGAGAATGAGACCGATGTATGAAAGTGGACACAAGTATGAATGCAAAGAGGCTTACCAAAAGCCAGGTTCTTGAGGACACCTCTTTGTGGAAGCTTTGCAGGGGGCGAAATGTTGTGTCTACCGCGAACGAGTGTCAATTCGCTTATTTTATAGCAATACATCGAAAGAGACACAATTATTGTTTGTTGCTATGTGTTTTTAGAATTGTATTTGTTAGGGTTAATCATTGTTTAAATTGAAGTTTGTTATTATTAATTAAAATGCGAGTGCGAGGTAAAAGGCAAGGAAACGAGGTTTTCAAATCAAATAAGATAAATCTGGATGGCAAGAAATAAAAAAAAATGAAAAAGGATCACCTTGGTACAAAAAAACAAGGAAAAAAAAAAAAAGGTTCGTTCGAAAAAAGGTTGCAAGCAAGTGATAGTCGAAAAATTATTTGCTCCGAAAAAATAAAGTCCGAAGTTGGAAGTTTGAAGTCAAGTGCTAAGCACGCACGACAAAGCCAATAACCCCACAGTTGGGGCGATTGGACTGAATAGAGCCAATTCCACTATACCTCGAGTATTGGAACGGCGACGAGTAACAGAAGCTTCCAGGAGAATTTGGAAACCACGACAAATTACGAAGGTGCGTCGAAACAAGTGCCCAGCTAAGCTTACCTCGCAGGTATTTGAGTAAACATTTAGATTTTAGTTTGTTTGTCTTTAATTTTAAGAAACGTTTGTTCATTTGATTCATCTTATGTGTTTATTAAAATTTGTTCATTTTGAATTGTGTCCTTTTTGTGTTTCGCCGATCAAGTCAAATAAAGCTTAACGATTAGGCACCCTGAGAGCCAAGAGTTTTAAATAGAAGGTAGGTGCTCTTCGATTTGTTGTCGCACGTCCTCTGTCCATAAAAGCGACAAAAGGGGAGGTGACACAACACTACGTACAATTCCGCTACGTGAAAGTACCGGCCGAAAACCAAAATCGAAATAATTTAAATAGTAATAAGAAATATATTATACAATTATTAAACATGTAAAAGGTTCGTTTATCCAAAAACCTCGATGTTGCGCTACTGGTTAAGGAAATTGCTCTCAACGATCGGTAACCAGAATGAATATATAAAACAGCCAAGATAGTATAAATGGATAACAAATGTTGACTATAATAGCACTATCAATAAATTGATGTTCTCGGTCTTAAATATGGTTAATTGGCATAATTTTGATGAATGTCGTATAAGCTGTATTATCAAAAACAGTAACAAAGAACTAATTCGACAAAATTGCGCAATAACCACTATTCCAACAAAACCTCCCATAGAAAATTATGTAAGTACCCTTAAGAATTCTAAAATTTGGATAATAAGGCACTTTCAGCATAATACATTTCTTTGCGATATTCAATGTGTAACGCCTTTGCATTTTGTTTTAGAATGAAAGTGGGTATCACTCCCGATTTTGAAACCACCCTAAATTATTCGAAGCTGACCAGGGCCGTAACGTCACTGTAATAGCTATTTCCGGGTAAGCAACACAAACATACACGTTACGGAATGAGCAAGCAAATACCCATAACGAGCCCGCAGGATCCATAAAGAATTGATTTTGTACGAACCACATACACAGCTTTTCTTCCAGGAAAGTTCCATATCCGAAATAAAAAAAGGAAATCTGTACTAAAATAATAAAATTAATATTACAAAATAATTTTTTATTTCGGTGTTTTTGTAAGTTTTAAATAAAACATTAAATTATTTTAATTTTGAACATTATTATATTACTTTTAGAAATTGAATTAACAAAATAAAATGATTATTGAAAAAAACGTATGATTAAAATAGAATTGCAATTAGCAATGTGAACGCTTATGGTCAATTTATGCACTGATGTAACGGAATATAACGTAACGTAGTGAGGTAATGTAAGAGATGGACTTATGCACTTCCATATATGTGTCTTTGTCGTGTCTAGACAACGACAAAGACACATATATGGAAGTGCATAAGCCTATCTCTTACATTACCTCAGTACGTTACGTTATATTCCGTTACATCAGTGCATAAATTGACCATTACATGCAAAAGCATATCAGTGTGTACAAAGATAGTGGCTTGAATATGGGTTACTACAAACCACAAATAATGTAACCTGATATAACATCGACAGAAAGCAAGTAACGTGATAACATGAACAGAAAATAAGCTTTTTTGTTCATGTTACGTATATCAACTTCCATAGATTGTAACAAAAACGCTTATTTTCTCCGTAATAAATCCTCCTGAAAGTATCGTTTTCTTCAGTCCTGGCGAAAAATGTATTTATAGAAGAAAAAACATTGTTATAAAAGATTTAATATACTTAAAATATTATCTATTTTGACACATCCTGTTTTTTTCTTGGTAAATTAATGATATGATTTAGCCGAAGAAGTTATATTATGTATAAAAAGGGTATTTTTTGAAATTTATGAAAGTATACAGATTCTCATGTTCCTAGTAAAACATTGCAATAGTGAATATAAATATCATCTTGGGAAATCCAACATTAAGTTCTCGCTAATACTATATATATAATAAATTACATGCAGTAGAGTCCTGCTGATTCGAATATCCTCCTGATCCGAATATCCTCATAATCCGAACAGCTTTCTTTGTCGAAGTTCAATTGTTAATTTAACTTTAGTATTCGCTAATCTGAATACGAAAGTGCGTTATATATGTAGTTCGTATTAACGGAATTCTACTGTACTTGGTAATTTAAATATATTGTTTCTATGTACTTATTTTTATAGCTACATATTTATGTATAGTTTAAAATATTATTATTTTATTATTCTACACTTATTTGTTTATTAGGTGAGAGAAATTTGCTCGTAAACCGTGATAAATTTTACGAATAAAAACAAAATCCTATGTTATATACAAACAATATAAAAAAAATTCATATGTTTGTGCGTCAAATTAGTGTACTCGTATTTTCATTGAAATCATTCATTGCCATATCAGTTTAATGTAAATCGTGGTGGTACGTAATAATGCATCAACAATAATGTATTATTTATATAGCCAAAACTTAATAGTTATTTACCAAATTGACTCACAACTAATTCACACAAAAATGTATATACCCATTATTAGCAGTCTTGTTTTTATAAAAAACTTTTGCCTTGCTCTACATATTGTTGTGGTAAAGAGCTAAAACTGCTTATACTTTTATTATTATTGAATATAAATTTTATACAAGTTATATATCGTTAGAGAGGATGAAGGAATAAAGATAAAGAATTAAGGTATAATATAATTTCTAAAATTGTAGATATTTTCCACCTTTATCTCAGAAATGAAAGTATAGATAGTGAATACTGCGTGATCAGTATATTTTTTAAGTACATTAAAATTAAGGGTGTTCCATATAAAACCATCAAAGATGGACCACCCTGTATTATAGTAAAATTTATGTATTGCGTGTTTTTATAAGATTATAATCATAATTATTAATTTCATAACAGTAAGTGCACGTATTAACGAAGTGACGTTATAATAACAAAACTTAATTTTTCTATTGTTGCTAAATATTGCTAAAATATGGTTATCGATAAATTAAGAAAATTTTACAGGAAATAAACAATTCTATTTTTGTTTTGAGAAGCATAATGGTACAAATTTTTTACTTCACTTTCTCTGTTAAAATAATCAAAAATACAAAATTTCTTTCATTGTTATTATTTCTCACAGCAAATTTATTATTATTAAATCAATTATACAACGTTTTTAAAAATTAAATGGTCATTATTTGATAGATATACTGCACAATTACATAAAATTAGGTTGAAATTTCTCTTCCTGAGGTAAAGTAGCGCTTCCGGTCGGTCAATTGGCACGCCTCTTTGTTTACATGGAAAAGCAGACACAACCGTGTCATTATTAAACTGACACGTGTAAATACTTATTCTTAAAATGATGATAATTAATATAAATTAATAAAATTTTAATAAAAATGCTACCAAAAATATTGAAAAAGAACTGAATAAATTATTACGCTGTGAAAATAATAAAACATTTAAATTTAAAAATACAAGCTAACAAACAACACAATACATTTAAAATATCTCAAAAACTTTCAGCAATAGGTTAATCCGATTTCTTCTTTCGGATATGTATGGTCTTTCAATTTAGTATAGAGTTGTCCAATATTAGGTATTAAACGATTTGAAAGTCACTTTTATCTTATACGAATTCTAAATTATTTTCACTTTTACACTTACGGCCAATTTATCAATCTCTAGTTAAAGTGTTAGTTAAACTTATCTGACAGATAAGTGAGGTTTGGTGTCCTCTCATTGGACTAAAAGACGTCACGTGGTCGATTTATCTGATAGGTAAATTTAACTGGAGATGGATAAACTGGCCCTTAGTCCTTTAACTTTTAACATTTGGCATAACAGTAAAATTATTGGGTGATTGTTTGTCAGGCATGTTTCCATTGTAATGTTTTTTAACACAATCTTTTATAATCTTGTTAATTATTATTGATTCAAGGTAGCCATTCTTGATTAAATAAAATAAACAATAATAACTATTATAGTAAATTTCATAATTTCCTAGTGTTATATACATACATAGTACCAACATCCAAAACAGTATACGACGATGTCGCAAGTCGGACCGATAGTTTCAAGAAAACATCGTTAGCCAAACATAAAGCATATAGTAGGAATTGATATCGTCGGTACAATGTCAAGTGGCGTATCTGAAAATTTGTCGTATTGCGAAAATTGGGTTTGAATTATGTTGCGTAAGATTGCTTGTTTCTTATTTAAATTGGTCGTATCATGTTAAATTCAGTTTTCCTCATTTGAGCTACTTATTATTATTCCACTTTATTATAAAATATCTATCTGAAAATCACAAACATTTTAAAATTATTAGAAAACTGGACGCTATGCAGTTACGTCATTAGGTCTTGTAAAATAATTTTCACCAAGCACTTAGGTCAAGGACAGAGGTATCAAAATTACAATGAAGGATGTCAGAAAAAAGATTTATTCAATAATAAAATTGCTATAAAGAAAGATATTTTAAAACAACAATTCGTTTCAACGAATCTTAAACTTTTCGTATATTTTTGGGATCGTGCATCACGTGCATCAGCACACATGCTCATAAGATGTTTATGTTTTGCTATAGATACTGGAAGGCTTTTGTCAAATGCTTTGACAATATTCTTGTTGTTGTTTTTTGGAGTTTTGATGATCCCTCACAAAATTCCCCACAGAAGTTGGTTTTAACCTCTTCAACGTATGGCACGAATTGGTATCAACAAGATGCTACAACTTCCTACACCGGTAATATCTAGTTATCTAGTATATGCATAAACTTAAGGATAAAAATATCCGAATAGACTTACTTAAAGAAAAGGTGATTCAAAATGACATCCAAGGTTACTTTTATTTGCGTTGGGTTATATCAAAAATGCTCGTTCCCCCAATATCCAAGAGGCTACGAATCACTAAATATAAAAATTTAAATTAGGGCTATTTTGGAAATAGTATATTCTAAAAACTGTCGATAACGGCACGCCAAATTATTATTATATAATATGATGGACACCTAGAAATTGATTTGTATTAATTAGCGATAAAATTTTGTGGCCTGTTCGTCATTAATATTAATGTTGAACTTTGATAATACAATAAAAAAATTTTTATACAAAAGTTGTAGGGTTACTTATGACTAATACTGTATATATGTACAACGGATATTTCAAAAGTAAATGGTTGTTTTATATTATTAATAAAAGGATCGAGTATTCCACGGAAGTAGAATGTATAATAAAACCAAAGTAAACAATAAGACTGTTTTCTTTTGCAGATTGCACTACACCTTGGCAATGTTTTATAAAGATAAATTTTTTTAATTATTAGTACCTTTCTCGACAACAAAATATGAAATCAAGTTTTATAAACTTGAAATTGTAATAAACCGTTTCGTATTAAATAGTTTTTCTAAACGTAGTGTTACATAGAATAAATTAATAAAATACAAAACTTTTAAAATATACGTTCCAATGGTATTGCAATATTGTTATTATTAATGCACCAATAATACCGTTATGGTAATGCACGTTTCACTTAGCTTCGTGCATGATATAAACACTATGGGTTACATATATAATCAGCAACCTTCTGTAAACATATTGGAGGTCGTTTTAATTGTTTGGTGCTTGTTTTGTGCATATCTATACTTTAAATATTAACTAATCTGTACTTAATAGCATGGACGTAACAATATTGATCTTAATCTAATATTTTGTCACAAATAATATTAAAATAACTAGTAGCAGTGTTTCTAAGAGTATATGAAATAACTTTTAAAATTCCAAAATGTACATAGTACATATTATATAGAAGAATAATTTATTATTAACAAAGTTGCAAAAAATTGGATTTCCTATATTATGAAAAAGCAATATAAGCAACAGAGAAACTTAATATACTGCAGCCTTGTTAATGTAAATTGTAAACTAATAAGTGTAAAAATGTGGTCGAATTATTGAATTTTCAAATTACCACAGTTTTTATAGTAATTAAAAAATTCTGTATAACGCAATAAAATTTGCAGTAAAACGGTTTTTCAATTATCTCAGACAAGGGAATTTTTGTAAGCCGTATTTGAAAAGCAGCTTGGATTATTGGGAATTACAGTCATCGAAGTTGCACTGTATTTTAAAGCAGGTATATTGCTGTGTAAATGAAAACTTGATGTCCTTAGTAGCAACATTTTAACCAGTTTGTTTTATAAAAATATGTAATTTATTAAATTCTAACACAAATTTTTTTATGGTTAGCTATAGGTAGATAATATACCTTATATTATGTGTTGGTGGTACTATTATCAAAACTGAAATTTTCATTGAGCTAGCCTGCTATTTTGTGTATTATTTTATAAAATCATCTTCAAATTTTCTTTCTTCTCAGAACATTGTATGTTTTTCTATACAAAATGGTTTTTAAAATGGTCAACTACTACTATACATTTTATTACAAGTATAGGTAGTTGTTTTTCATTGATTTAGTATTTTCACAGATGTAAAAAATATATTAAATGGCTCGGAATATAATCAAGTTTTTAATTGAAGTTAAGCGGCCATAATATAAAATAGGTACGTCATGATTATCATTCACTGAGGAATTTTTTTTGTATTCAGATAATTACCCCATACGCATACCTTTGCTCATACCTAAACATGGTAGGTACTTTTAACTTCCTTTATCGGTGGGTTAGAGTTCAATGCCTGATTATTAATAAACATTTTTTTGATATTCCTAGTTTGCTAACGCGCAAATGAAAATTAAAAAAAAAATTATTAGTACTATACCTATTTATCATTAAAGCATTATTATTTCAGATCTTAACTTTTGAGGAGTAAATCAAAATCTAAAATATTATATTAAACTAAACTTTAGAAATTACCTAAGTAGTTAATTAGACATATAAAATTATATCTTTATAACATAAGTTTTCATCAGTGCTTACTGTTATTTTAGATGTTATATAAAAAATAGTTATTTATGCTACAAGTGTGAAAAGGCAAGTGCGAGAATATGCATTTTCACACAAGTTATATACAAAATTTCATCTACATATTCGTGTTTTTTTCGAAATCAATGATTTTTAATTAACTTGCTATTTTCCCTAATAGAGTGTTTTCATTATTTCTCTTTTACAAATGTTTGTCAAATATGCTTAAAAATTTTTTATCTACTACCGTGCGAAATCTACTTTTTAATATATTATGTATTTACATCAAGGAACGGATTGCTTTTTCGCACTTCTTCTTCATGTGCCATATCCTGTCCCCGGACGTTGGAAACGTATAATTATATAGTTTAAATTTGGAATTTTTTTCTCAATGTGGTTGAGAATACGATCTGGAACCGATGCTTCAGGGCCGCAACCAGAATTATTATAGGTGGTATTCTCAACTATAATTTAAAACAATTCTTACATTTAAAACCCCTAATTTATTTCTTTATCTTACTAAAAATGAAGATTAAAGAATAAGCAAAAAATATTACTAGCTCCTGCTATTTACCATCAACTTTCTATTTGATATACGAGTATGTACATACCTACATATATGTATGTACGGTCTGTATATTAAATATTGCTCATTTATTGAGTAAATTTTATTATTATTTTCATAACTTACATAACTTATAATTCAATAAACAAAACAAAAGCTTATAATATTATGTAGATTACTACCTGTATCTAAACGCTAAAGCTTATAATTTAAAAGTTAATTCACTAAATTGGCGTTTAAAGTTGCCATTATTCGCATTACAAAACTTTTGTTAGTAAATATTTTGCCATAATAATTTAATTAAGTACAATTATTTATAAAAAAAAAATAAAAAAAATATATTATACTTAACAGAAAAAAGAACAAAATCTGAATTATGATACAAAGTAAACTTACGAAATACACATACGTACGTGCCTACATACGTAGGTACTTGTCTCGACAACTCGATATTAGTCGGAGATACTGAGATAAAGGTGTGACAATAGCACAAGTTAAAAATTAATTTAGGTCAAATTTAAGTTACTTAACATATTAAAATGAAAACTATGACGAAAATACAATATTTTGGAATCCAATTAAGAAGTTTGAAGATTGGGAAAAGTAGTTAAGAAAGTGTTAAAAAGCTGAAATAAAAGTAATTTTAATAAAAGTCAAATATTTAATGAGACTGCAGATTTTTATTACCCTACATAGATTACATCGATGTTAAAATATGCAATAATTTATTGTAATTAATAATCAAAGCTTTTCATGTGATTTCTAAGATGTAGTGTTTGTCGTATTTTACATAGCACAAGACGCCGGCTTATTATGATCATGGATCATGAGATCAATTTGGGTATTGAGATCACTTTTACGAAGAACAGCGCCGGCCGTATATGACTGCATAGAAAAATCACCGTGTATGGTGATCAAAAATTCGGTTTATACGATTCAATTTTGGTTAAAATTCTTAAAATGCAGGAAAGCGTTGAAAGTTCCGATTTTTAGACGTATTATAAATTTGAACTTTTTATAAACAATTTAACCCGCGAAAATTATAGACAAACACTAGATGACTTCATTTAATTCCATTAACATTAAAGGAATGTTACTTTCATTTTTCAATGTTTTTAATTTTTATGTTTAAATAATGTTTCTAATAAATAAAAATCAGTGTTTTTTGATTTTTGATCATTTTTCGTTTATTCGGATCATTCGTTATTGTAATCAAAAACCCCGAGTTCCGATGTGATCATTGATCATATTAAGCGGCGTCTATTGTAGGTACTATATTAATGATAATTCCATTCAGAGTCATATTATGGTCGTTTCCACCAATCAGCGTGCGCTATTTTACATTATAAATTATACAGATACACGCCATGCGTCGTAGACCCATATCCGCTGATATTAAGAGCCCTTGGGCAATATCCGCTGATACAGAGAGCCCTTGGGAAATATCCTATAGATATTGTTCTCGCCCTAAAGAGCTCGAGCAATATAAATAACCTGATATTCCACTCATCTTGAGTATTTTCTTTCCCCTTGTGCTGTTACATACGAATCTAATTTACTTTTGAATAGCCTAAGCTTGCTAAGAGTTCTTTAAAAATTTTGTACTAATGTTTTCTTTATTTTGACGATATTTCAAACTCAAAAATCTCGGATATAAAATTTTACAATCACAATAATATATTTTTTCCATTACTGTTTGAATAAGTTCAACATTTCAATAAGTTAAAATGTTTGGACACATTTTATTACAAACTAACATGAGTTAGGAAAATTAAATTTTTCCACACTGCAAAACATAATCAATTTGTAGCATTTTTAAAATATATTAATTAATATAATGAAAAGTACCAAAGTCGGGTTTTGGTCCAGCTCTTTTTAAGTAGGTAAACGAAAAGCTTTTTCAGTAGCCGAACAACAATATTACATTAAAAATGATAATTATCACCTAATAAATTTAATTTTAAATGTTGCAGTTGTTAATCTGAAATGCATGCACAATAATTAATTATACTCCAACTTGACCTTTGATAATTGCATACCACCCACACACTTGTGATATTCAGTAATGTTTTAACTAAATGGAAAACAATGGTCAACTCGAATAAAAAGTTTAGAAATTAACTTGCCGTAGAGTTCCTAAGCTTGGTCCTCTGGTGAACATTGACACACTGTGGATTTAAGAATTGGTTCCATATTTACATATTATATGTACCTACATAATATTGATAATATGTATGTGATTCTGGCCAATTGAAAAAAAAAGGTCAAGGTCAAAAGTAAATTAAAAAAATTAAGCAATAATAAAAATATGTTAAATGAATAATAATTATAGATTTTATAACTTGTTGAAAATATAATAACGTTACTTCATTTAAAATAACCAAGTTAGTGAATTTACATGTCTCATTCAGACTTTAAATATTTTTTATTTTGTGAAATTTCTTCAAAATTTTCATATATAATACCACAAGAGACTATCAAATTGTCGGCAATAATTTTTGAAACTGGAACTGAGTGTTTGTCGTCCTTAAAATCACCATGAGTGCTTTAGCACGAATGGTGATTTTAAATGGCGACAAACACGAAGATTCCATGGTTTAAAAATTAACCGACAATTTTATAGTATCGTGTGGAATTCGTTTGACAATTTCGTAAATAAAATTTCAATTTTTTCTGACAACAAATAATTTATAGTATGCGTTCACGTAGTTTCCATCGTTACTATGGAAATTTGACAATACAGACCACGGTGGTCGTATTGCCGCGACAATACAGCACCGTGGTCTGTATTGTCAAAGGAAGTAGATTATGATTGGTTCAAATTGATGAGATTGTAACATCCTATTGGTTGAATTATTATGAACGAAATTGTCAAAATAATATTTTCAATATTATAACTATCCGAAGAGCTTAAAATAAGAGTGAAACTGTATGTCATAGTTTATAATACATATATTATAAGGACATACAAACAATATCATGTACAAACAATAATTCGAAATTTGCAATTATGAATTACGTATATGTCTACAGCAGCGACTTGTGTGAACACTGGTCGAGTTAAAGAGCGAAAATTCCGGGATCGAATACCGTACTTCGCGGAATTTCTTAACTCGGCTCTCTGGTGGACATCAACACGCTGTGGAATCAAAACTGGATCTAAAAAACCCTAGCAAACGCCCTGGACCAAAATACTAGAATGCGTAATGTTGTAGTTAAGGACGTTATATATATAAAAAAAGTTAACTTTAGTAAAAATAATTACATTTTAAAATTATTTATCGAACAAGACTATAAAAATCTTCTGCATGAAACACGTATGAAAACTGTCTTTTTCTTATCAGTTACACAGTTGCACATATAGATATTCGTTAACTAATAATTTATTCTATGAGTGTTAATAAAAACTCATTTAGAAAATAACTAAACACCATCGTTGTAATGGAACTTTTAACGATAATAATTTTATCTTTCGTGGATGTCGATTTAGTTCAACACTTAATTACGTTAGATTAAGTTTAACGAATCGCACCGTCTCAGTCCTATTGCCGGAAGGCCAACGAGAAGTTCGCGAACTAATAAGTTGAGATGGTTTCTGAGTCGCAATCAATATATTTGTTTATAGAAGAAAAGAAGGCTAGAATGTTCAAGGTTACAATATAAATTTCAGTGTGATTGCTTACACTACAACCAGATAGAATGTCTATAAAAAAGTTTGAATTTGAACAATAAATTTAATTGGTTCGAGTATTGATTTTTTTAACTTATTGAAAATAATTTTAAATTATATTTAATTTTTTAAATCCAAGTTATTGAAATGAAACTTACATGAAATGAATTGTTTATGTATATATGAGCTATAACAATTCTTTAGTTCTGCTTTGGAGCTTTTCAAATAATATTCGCGAATTTAGAATTCATTAGTTATTTACCTATTATAGCTATTTGAAAAGGTTCAAAATAGAGCGAAACAATTGTCATAGCATATTATATTTGAACAATTCATTTCATGGAAGTTTCATTTCAATAACTTAGATTTAAAAAAGTAAATAAAATTTTAAAATATATTTAATTAACTTTTATACATAGAAGATAATATTGTATAAAAGAAGATTATGTAAAAAAAAAGTTGTAAGAACAAAAAAGCATGTATTAGTCGGTGTACGGATATTGTCGAAACGCAGAAGAAAAAGTAGAGAATGGTTTTCCTAAGAAAATCTCTCTATTAATATACTTTTTTGTTTACCCTGTAAGAAAATGGCGTGATAAATATATAACCTAGATCTACAAAAAAGGTAGGAAATTTTAAATTATTAAATAGACATGCTGTGACGATTTTTTGGCTATGAGATCGTCACGTATCAACCTTAACAAATTATTTTCACATCGACCACTTCCATTTATATTTGAAATAATTTAGATGGGAGTGGAGACACTTCCTTTGGGAAGTTGGTATTCTTGCCGCAGGATGCGGGCTGGAAAAAAAGTCACTTTTGGTTTGGAAACCGTGTGAGAGTGTCGTCTAGTCGCGCGTGCTTTTAGTGAATAATTTAATTGCCTTAGGCATTAGAATATTATACCATCTTTGTACTAAAGATTCGCCGGTGCGTTGGAGGTAGGATTAAGCCTGTTCTCTGCGTTTACAGAAGTGGGTGCACATTTTTTCTTTATCTCCCTCGTGTCTGGGGATCGCCATCTTGTATCTGCTCGCTGATTATAGCTTGTCGCGCGCGCGACGTCAGACGCCCTCTATGGGATATTGATTGAAGTATTTTATGTCAACAATCTGAGGGTTACTTACTGCTTTTACCCTCATCCAACTTTAATCATCGCTCATTCCGAGAGTCACTTAACGTTGTCAGGTCTGTCCGTCTTTGTGCCTGTCCGATTAATGGTTGTTGTTGAACCACGACATTAGAATTTTCCGTCGGCGAGAAGCCATTCGAAGCGTTATCAGTCTGTTGGAATACCAGTCCAGTCCAGTGTTCCGGCGCCAGTCGAGGGTCGCTGAGGCATCGTCAACCGAGAGGTGTGCAGTCGTACTTCCTGGGGAAGCCGAGTGAAGGAGTTCAAGATCGAATTCGTAGGCAGTCCGCCTGAAGGTTGCAGTTGCTGTCTCCAATATTGTGTAACTCACCGGACGTCTAGGTGAGACAAATTTTGTATTCTTTTGGGTGGGATTGCCATTTAATTATTTACGAATAATATTAGTAACGTAATAGTTGTGCAATTTTGTTACGCACATAGTTTGTATATTACCCGTTCACGAGGTATTCTCGGGGAGACGATTGTTTCACGCCGAAGATCAACTTGGCTGGTTTCCTTCAGAAGCCAGTAATATTATTCACGACACCATTTTGTCTGTCACCTGTCTTGTTTTGTTTTGTTGTGTAACATCTATACGTTATATTAAATACAGTAAATCACATATCGTATTTTATTTCCTCGAGAGAGGGGACTACTTTATAACCTTGCAGGATAAGCTCGTGACCTGGACTTGCGGCCCTCGCATACCGACGAGACCATCAAAAGCTAGCTTAAAAGAACATCTAGGGTACCCACGTTTGAAAAGTGAGGAATCCTTCTTCACGTGGAGGAATCTTTTGCTCTTCGTTAGGCACCCTCCCATTAGGGGTGCGGATCAGCGGAAAATTCTAACAATGCAAATTTCATCCAAAATATTACAAAAATGTAAGAGTAGGAATGAAAAACAGATCTGGACACTTCAACGAATTAAAATGAAGTACTAATTTTTTTAAATCTTACCATTTATTTAATATAAATAAAACGCTAAAGGCCCTTCTATACCTTTTGCTGCTTTTTATAAGAAAAATGAAGTATAATTTTTCTGAAAATCCATGCTTTGTCTTTGGATGACATTTTATATAATATATAAAATGTCATCCAAAGCAGTGGCGGTTCTACCATAGGAGCTGCAGAGCTGCAGAACCACCAAAAATAACAATAAAAATACCAATACTTAAATAATTAATTATATAATTATAACCTTAATCAGATTTAAATTATTATAAAGAATGGTGCATTATCAGCTTTGCTTTGAAAGCGTGTTTCTCATTTTCGCTAGCATATCAGTTATAATTTAACAGCTAGTCACATAAATAGTGTAATAATAAAGACACGTCCAGTCGGCTATCAAAATGTTGGTCTAACTTGAACGCTATACATTTGTGCGCAGCCGGCGAGCTGTAATGAAACGCAGACTACAATGCTAGCAATTGGTATAGTTTTACGTGGTATATATTTTATGATTTTGTTTCGAGGTAGTTTAGAATTCGAATTTTGAAAAGAAAAACTAATTTTAATATTAGTTCATCAATTGTGTTAAACAAATTGCAGTGAAATTAGGGCATAAGCAATAAATTGTTTAAAAACTTTTAATTACACCAAGTTTCTTGCACATATTTATAGCAAAATAGTAGTTAAATTGTTTTTTGACGGATTTTGCAACTTTAAATAAAATTATGAATACATAAAATTAAAATTTAAGTATTTTTATAAAATAATAATTCTTATTTTAAGCTCGTGATGCGTACACGCATCGAATGTAAAGTCGCATGTAGTGGCTGCTCTTGGACGCAGCTATCAGTGCAGTTAGATATTTACTCGAGTATTATAACCGGTGCTAGCATACCTATATTTTAAAGAAAGATCTTGTAACATAAACTTTAATTGAAATTATGGATATAATGTCCTCTATACCTACTAGATAAAATGAATGCTTATGAATTTACTAATATTCCTAATACTAATTAAATTTTATAATTCTTTTGGACTTGAGATTTTTTTGCATTGCAAAACAATTCTCAAACTATAATTTTCTGTAATAAAATGTAGATCAAGAAATTTGGACTTACATAAAATTTATTGTTTTAAAAATGTTTGCGTCGTTTGTTTTATTTCGAACCGAACACAAATCGCTGTTTAAATTACAAAGTCATATAAGTTCTATTTTTAAAATAACAAATATGCAGAATTATTATGACGTGATAAGCTAACTAAGGCATTTTATTTAGTCGTTTTTAAAATCTCTTACGAAGAAGGTCGTTTTTAAAAATGAATGTAATTTTTAAATTTAGTTATCAAGAACAATTAGTGATAAGAAATTGCCGGTATATACAAGTCGGGGTAAAATGTATAAAAGACAATTTAATACGAATATTTATTTACGGAACAAATGGATTTGTGGCTGTAATCGTATAAGAACGCTTTGTTTTGTTTTCCGTTTGTGTCTTTCGATATTGTCAATAGAAAAAAATTTATCTCGGGAATATTGAATTTCAACGAAAAAGTTATTGATAAGTTAAGTTTGCCACAAGCAAGCACCGGCGCACGCCATTAATGCTTAAAAACGTGCAATAAGTACGTTTATTTTTTGAGATTAGCATTTTACTGATGCCTTCCCTTTTTTATAATGCAGAACAGCCAAACATATATCTCACGAGCCGCCACTGATCCAAAGACTATTATACTATGTACATAAATCGCATAAGCACACATGCAACTGCTAAAACTTACAGTGATATTGTTAATTCAACATTGTGTAGGGACTATCCCTCTTAAATAATATTGACAATCAAGGTTTAAATAAATAAATATAGTATGCAATATAGTACTAATTGCATGCCTAGGAGGGGGAGGGGCATATAATAATAATCATTAAATTTCCCATGAATGTTCAAACAAAAAAATATTAATTAAATCAATAAATTATAGTAAATAATTTGAAAATTTCTTAATGTGAAAAAAATCGAAGTACTACCGTGTACTACTCAGTAATTATGTTTTCTAATAAGTCTCTCTAGGTATTATAAATCATTGAAATGTGATTAATTATTGGAAAACATTTTGTATTTAATGCGAAGGATAAAAATGTATCCAAATTAGATTCTTATTTTCTAAATACGAGAAAGGAACTCCATAATTACATTACTGAATAATTCGTAGAAAATACTTAAAAGTTATATTTTACAGTGTACGTACCTCGGTATTTTCAGAATTGTATTATCTTATGTATTTTCTTAGTATTGATTGAAAATGAAAAACAAATTCTATTTTTATATTTATAGCTAATTTGTATCTTATTGTATACTAATATGAGTCATATGATAAAAGTAACGTTACAGAAATCTAGGAAATAAAATCAGAAATTGACTAGGGACACCATACTTCGAGGATGCTAAAATGGAAAATAAATTTAAGAAAAAGGATATGTACTATGTATACATCGGTTTTAACAACGTTTTTACGTCTTCCGATTTCCTCCCTGTCTGTGCTCGTTGCGTGTTGAAACTGTGTGACGAGCACAGAGGACCTACAGCTTAACGTGGATTTCGAACCACGGGAATAGACAATTTTTGCATCGTCTACTCCGATCAGGGAAGTTTTTAGGCCAGATTTTAGTTTTTAGAAAAAGGACATACAACTACAATATAATATGATTTTTATTAATGTAATGGTAATTAGGTCCCTACCATGTAAAATATTAAAAATTTCTACATTACGATTCTGTATCCTACATTTATTTTAGCATTGATATTTCTTCTAAATTGAAAACTTTCCACAAGGATTTCACATCTTAAAAACGCAGGTTCAATATACGAATATTAAATAACTCTTCTGCAGATTTTAATAACATTTATTATTGTTATTAGCGCCCACTAGTTCCGTGTATCTACTAGGACACATCTTCAAGGCTAACGTCAATAATTTGGGAATAATGTAAAAAAAATCAACATGGGTTGATAGAGGTACACAAGACGGTTAAAAATAATTAATCACTTCAATTTTCGCAGCATACATAAATAATTTCCTAGTATTGCTAAAAGGAAACTCAACAACTCAATGTATGCATTTTTGAAAATTGAGGTGATTAATGGTTTTTCACCGTTTCTACCTATGTTGACTTTTATATTATTCCCAAATTGCTGATATGACCTTTGAAGATGGGTACCAGTGGATACATGAAACTCGGTACGCGACATTTGGGCGCTGCTGTCTGAGCGCCAGGACATTTGGACATCTCGAATTTTATATTGATTCTGCATGTCTGTTTTGTACTTGTGACAAAATTCAGAAAAATTGTAATTTGTTTTTGCTACTTTTTGATTTCTGCTTTCACTAGGTGTTGCTTTAATGAAGTGCACTATTTTGGGTTTATATAATTATGTAGGTAAATCTTCGAAAATTCTTAATTTTCTTGCACACTTACGCCCGTTATTATCAACTTTATCTAAAAGGAACTTTGGTCAACCAATAGGAAACTGTTATTAATTGAAACAGCCAATGTAAAATCAGAAGTTAGTGCTATAGTATTAAAAAATTAAAGATTTTTTAACTTTTAAAATTTCGTAAGCCCGAACCTGTAATTTAGACATACAATATAATATACATATAGTACGTATATTTATCAAAATATAAAAAAATTTGTGTTCATTTTTGTTCGTTAATGATTATTGCTAACTTGTTAATGATTTGCCAGGTTGACAATGTAAAAACAAGGTTACAGGTATATCTCTAAGGTCCAGTTGTTCAGTTTCGGGTTATCTTTTAACCTGGGTTATTTTCCATAGAAATGATTGTTTCAAGAATTGTTTCCATGGAAAATAATTCAGGTTAAAAGATAACCTAATACTGAACAACTGGGCCTTAGACCAGCTTATATAGCAAGCTATCTATGATGTAAAAAGTAATGTTCAGAAAACTAATTAAATACATTTTTTACCAAAGGTTTCACACCTATTTTAAGCAAAATAAGAAGAAAAAACAATTTGTTTTTTGTGCGATTGACGTATTATTTTCTCTATTCTCGGATTTTATTCCTTCTCTTTTTAAAGAGTTTTGAGAAAAGAATCAAAAGAAGGTTTCCATAATGCTAGGGCCACACCTGCGTCTAATGTGATGCTTAATGTGCATTAATGCACTAAAATGCAGGTATAGCTACAAGTTAACGTGTTAATCTTATAACGCCATTATTGATGACATTAGACATTAGGCGATAGCTCGGGTAGCGGTCTCCTTTGGCACATCAAAGGGATTTAATGCGTTAGATAGCGCGCAATTGTGGCTACACTTATAAATTACTAAAATACTTAATATTATCGGCATACACTGCCGGCCAAAAGTTTAGATACACTTGCATATTTAGCATTTTCTTGTAAATAATGAATATTACAGGTTAATATAAAATTAATAATAATTTATTGTCGAAAAAATTCAAAATATTTCGAAACAAAACAAAAATAACAATCAAACTCATAAATTTCATTCAATTACTTCGAAAGATTGTTGAAGATTTATATTGAAAAACGTAGTGCAATTATTACTTTATGCAAGGAAGGCCTATCATATAAAAAAATCCATCTTGAATTTAATGTACAATGAACTACGTTAAACATCACATTGAACGTAACACATTAATGTAGCCATGCAAAAATATACAATCTAGGGCGTAATTTTTTCTCTCGTTAAATAACGCGTTATCTCCCATTAGACGTTAACGCAGGTGTAGCCCTAGCATAAGAAACTTTTTTACTCGCAAAATAGTAATTGAAGTATACATCAGGCATCCAAAAGCCCCGTTTTGCGCGAAACAAGTTATCTAGCAATAAATTTTATTTTAACCTGCACAAGACTGTTATTTAATTTTTGGTTTTCTTTTGATTAATTTTAAAGTATGAAAATGAAATATTACCTATCGTATGGTTCCAATAGATATTGCAGCATGCCTGCTTGTATAGCATAATTAAATTTGTTACATCAAGTTAAGTGCAGTTTCCATTATGCAATTTATCGTACGATTTTGTATATGATTTCTCGTACGATTTTTCCTACGACTTATCGTGTGATTTCTGTATGATAAATATAAATAAAGAAGATATGGGCATTAACGGCAAATTGCATTCAAAATCAAATGAAAATAATGCATATTCGTCGCCTTTGATTTTACTTTCAAGCCATTTGGGTACGACAAATCGTACAATATAAGCGTTTAAATATTTACTTATGACAATTTACTCATATGATAAATCGTACGATAACTTACATAACGTAAACTGCACTTACGATATGTTGTCAAAATTAATAGGTACTTATGAAATTTTAAAGTGACACATCTATATTATATTGTAATGAATATTTATAATAATTTTAATTTTTATAATGCCACACGTTGGGCTCGCCAAATGAAGTGAATTTTTAGTTTGATCAAATTTGGATTTTGTAATCAAAATTTTATTCTATTATTTTATTAACTACTGTCCGAACATTTCCTTCAGTATCGTTTCAGCTGTCCGCTTGATACCACATGCGCTCGCTAGTGTCATACAATATTCGTCCTTACGACATCCAATCTACTTAATCATTAATTCACTAAAATTTCTAAGACCCACCTTTTCACTTTTAATTTTATCCAAATGTAATTTAAACACTAATTATTATTGGAATCTTTTTTCAAATTTTTAATATAAAATTAAATCCATTTTTATTTTACATCAAAAATTGTGACTTATTCGCTCTCGTATCTCACGTTGAGTCTTTCTTGCTGGTGATCTTAATAAATTCAATTAGAATTCCCTGCGCCGCACATGGACGCACCAAAATCACATCCAAATTTAAATTTTTACATTTACAAAAAAAGCATGAATTTATAAAGTGAATTTAATGACGGCGCATTTTACAATAAATTTAACAACACTACAACTTTTGCAAACTTTCGTCATAAAATGGCTTTGAATTTTCAGATAGAAATCATGTTGTTATTGGTGACAGGCATGTTGCTACTGGTGGCACCACCAACAATAATGTAAATTGCGAATAGGATATTATAATATTGAAATAGACATAGGTGGTATTTTAGTAAATTTCCCAACTTAGATGTACCTATTTACATAGGTTCAATATAAAATAGTTAAACAATAATTTCAATCAGTTCAAAAAATAAATATTCGAAAAAGAAAATAATGCATTTTAGCTTTAATGTTTTATTTAATTAAAAATACATTAAATTTAAAGAACTTCGAAATTTGCTTTATCAAGCTGAAATCTTGAAATCTTCTATTAAGAAGATTCATTGTGTGACCATGCACTAATGCATGGCAACAATTATAATTAATTGTCCTTAAACACGTGTTTATTCGGTTAATTGAACTTTTATGTATAAATACACATTAGATATACCTTATAATAAATTTCGTTAATGTGTAAAATTACACACTATATGCAGTTTTTAGACAAGTAGTTACACAAATTTAACAAAATTACAAAATTTTGTACAAATGTGTAAATTTACTAATAGATGTGTGATTTAACTTATGCTTTTGCATAATTTTTCTAATTTACACGTAATTTTGTGCATATTATTTTACTAAGAATTTGATGTAATTTTACATACATTTTTTCCAATGTAGAGTACTACCTTTTATTAAAATAGCGTCAATTCTACTGTGGTACTCATACGGATACGTTTTGATTAGAAATTTTTAAATTAGGTAGGTACCAATTTTTATAGAAGTTATCAATTTCATACAAAGAAAACTATTGTATACTGGGTCAGCTTTCCCGCAAACGATAAGATGTAAAATTTTGAATAAATTACAACCTTATACACCCAGTGCCATTTATTGACAGCTATAAACACCTCACTGAAATCTACCCGGTCAGACACTAAACAGCGTGTACATAAACTGAAAGTACCAAAGTTTTTTTTGTCTATGGTAAGTGAATCTCATATTATCGTCATTAATTAAAATTAATTTGTGAATATCGGTGTATATATATATGTTGTCAATGATGTTTTAAAGAAAGCTTATAAATTTGGTCTTCTTATATTTAGAATTTGGCTAAAAACATTAGGTCATAATGTAAATTCTGCATACTGTTACATAATGGGACAAAATTGAAATCATTATTTCTATATAATTAATCCAGGTTATAAGATTACCAGAGACTGAACAACTGGACCTAAATGAAATAAGTAAGTAAAGTGCATTATTTACTTATTGATGTTAGATAAATAAATTTGATGAAATACAGTTTCATACTAATTTTGTTTGCTTGATGGGTGTCGTGCTTTTTTTTAATTAAAAAACAAACTCTATTTTGTTTTTCAATAAACCTAACTAATTTGAGAATGTACCAATATACGCATAATATGCTGGTCCCACTATAAAGGGGTTGTTGTATAGTAGAACAGGCTTATTTTGATTTGATTGTAATATTTTGACAATTTTAGATATTTGTTATAAATTCTTTAGTATTTCCTGTGTAACGAATTGATAAAAACTAAAAATATTTTGACCGGCCATTTTAAAAATATTGTCCCAGTATACAATAAGTCTCTCCTAATCAGTTTTATGGTCTGTATTAATGATTTGCTGTTGGATCAAAAACATGTTGATTAAAAAAACTAATACCTTGCTTGTCATGCTAACACGTGAAGGTCTGTTTTGATGTGAATCCGACATGGCATTTGATATGTGAATTCAATCATCAAAGAGTAGTAGTAAGTAGGTAGTACATAGTAAATAGTATATTATATGGTTAGATCTGCATCATAAATTGAAAATCTTGAATCCCATGATCTTATAGCATTTGCGTAATATGTTGATGTTATTATTATCGTAATACCGAAAAGTAGAAACTATCGGCAATTGTAGCATTGAAAGTTTTGGGTACGGACTTATGTATTCTTCGTGGCCATATATTATTATAACTTATGTATATACGTCGTTTTAAAATATTAGATACGTCGGTGGAATTAAAGCCTGGTATGTGGTTTAATAGAAATTAACATTTTTGTAAAAAAAATTTTGTTGTAACCGTAAATTGCTAAATTTATTTATACGACCAAGATAAAAAATTTAAAAATTGAGATAACTATAGCTAAAATTTGCATTTTTAACCGGACACGGCATTTTAATTTTAAATTATACTTTATTATCTGTACCAATTAAATTGGTCATATCTGTGTGTACTCATGAACCTTGCTTATAAATATCATAAATGGACTCTTAAATAAATGTACTTTTTGTTTCGTTCATAAATATATTTTTAAAGCAATAATCCTGCTTTTTAAATATAAGGGGTAATATAAAATTAAAATTTGTGAAAAGTCAAAACTTTGAAAATAGTTATCCATAAAGTTTTTTTTTTAATTTGAATAAATAAATCATTGAAATCGAGAACATAATTGAATACCTAAATCGTACAAGCACTTTGTGTTTATAAAAAAAAAGATGAAATTAGTAATTGGATTTACCATTATTAATTTCCAATAAACAATGGTATGATTAATTGTCGATCAAAAATTGCTGTTGATTTATTCAGTCGACCACATCATAACTTTTTACATAAATCTAAATTAGAATTGTACTATTAAGTAATTTTTTTAACACATTACATTTAAGTAATGTAAAATTAATTTATTGGTTCCTGATTTTATTTTTAATTATGTTTCAATTAAATACTAAATTAATAATATTTCCTTAATAATCAGTAATAATATTTGTTGTGCGCTACCAACATTTAAACTATCTACATAAAGTTCATAAAAACAGTTCCTTGTTAATTTAATGGAAAAGTTGACCAACTCTATTTACAATTAAATCCCTACAAATTACCTTCCGATCAAGGTAATACTTTTTGTGTTATATCAAGGATAGACAAGATAACTTACCGCTTTCATCTTCTACGTGCGTACCGTGCTTCAAGTGATGCAGATGAGCATAATAGTGGTGATGATGCAGAATACATTCCAAATCCGTGCAGTTCAACATTTCCAAAAATATTTTAAACCGTTACTTAGGGATTTAAGCACTTTTTAAAATAATTTAACCACAAAAATTAATATTAACAACATTATTTGATAAATTATTGCTACTTAAGTCACGCTCGTTATCGGTGAACACTGACACAGAAGCTAGATAAACACATTCATTAACAATCAGATGAATACTATTTCAAAATAATTACAGTTGTTTTGCGATACATCTGCAAGTTTTTAAAAAATAAAATATCGGTTGTAGGTAATCTTTATTTAGGCACTGATTTTACTTGGCATTCCAATGAAACGCGTTATTTATCAAATTTTACTATAAATCGTAGTAAAATCTGTTATTATTTAATCCGCATAAGCACGTACTACACATAGTCACACATAACACCGTTCACTATTTTTCACCTGTCAAGATTTCTTAAGCCACTAGACACTGTCACTTACAACGCGAAGAATCGAGTGCTGCAAAATTGCTGTTTGCACTGCTTACTTTAGTGGTGTGACTACAGACAAGGTAGTTGTGGGTCAATAGTAGGTTAGGCCATAAGAGTCCATTAATGTGGTCAACTCTTTCACTAACTTGTAAGTTATATGTACTTTGCTTGAACGACTGTGTTATAGCTCAATTCAAGAGATATAGAAGGTTAATTCGACTATTAAAATATCTACTAGTTAAATGATTATACATAGAATGGAAAGACTTAAAGAGGGGGGCAACTTTCTAAGACGCTAGATCCATTCCTTTCTTAATGCACTTGCATGTCTTCAAGAAGTACAAGTAATAGCAATCGCATACCTATTGCAAACCGTTGTCAATAAATTACTTTCTAATACAATTTTTAATTGTTATTGCACTTTTGTACTCACTCAATTTTGTCTTGGGAAATAATAGTTTTTCACTAAACTTTCATCGAGCTGCCAACGAAAACCGCTGGGTGCCTATTTTCAACCCTCGTTTCCATCCGCCCCTGAGCGCGCGGTTGAAGATATTCTGCATAAATCGGTCAATAATAATTTCTTTTTATACCCATTTTTGATATTTTTGAGTCAATTGGGATCTGCATCACACAAAATAGCAGTGGGTGGCGCCATCGCGGTTAGAACATAATATTACCGTTATTATAATGCTAATATGATTACGTTCGTAGTTTTTCAATTCAACTTTTTCTTTTCGAGTTTATTAAGGTGGTTCTGTCACTGCACTGCTGTCTTAGGAAAGTATTTAAATTTTTACTGTTAATCATTATTCAATATTTCATACATATTTTTTCAAAATATTTGATCGATTAGAAAATAAGGTAATCGGTTTCAACACCAGATCTTTATAATATTGTATCACCTTGGCAAGTTAAAATTAACTCACTTTTCACCATAGCATAGAAACATAATTCACCATTTTGATAAATAACACTATATCAATGTAGATAGTAGATGCTCAATTACACCTTGCCGAAAATGAGAAGACAATTCGCCGTATAGTTACGTAAATATGTAAACTTGCAGCTAACGCTTTATCGCCCACCCATTGTATCCACTAATACAAAAAAAAATCAATTGTCACCGATCACAACACTAAAACAAAATTAATTTTATCTACCTGAACAATTTATATCCAAAAACACCTATACAATAAGAAAATTCCCTAACCGTCAACAACTGAAACGTCTGAACAATTCTCAAAATCACAAGATACTAAAATACCACCCATTTCCTTATCTGGGACCCTTGAACCATGTACGTACATATGTACCTAGTACAAGTCATTTTTAATATCAACGTCTTATTCAAAGAACTTTTTTAAACTCATAAAAAAATTCCATAAAAAGTTCTGGTTTCAGTAATACAATTTGAACTAGAAGAACTCGGCAGCTATAAACTACCTATTAAAAAATTACCCGCTTACTGTACATAAGGTAAAACACCTACACCAGTTTGCATCGTAAAATTAAAAGATAATGAGAAAGGAATAATCTCTTTAAAAGCTAAAACATATTAAGCTGGAGTAATTGTTGAATCTAGTATAATTTAAAAAAACAGTCATACCTGGAATATGTTCGCGTTCATGTCTATCATCAGACGGGTTAAATCGTTACATCGCATCGGTTACATTGCAACGCTTGAGGTTCTTTGCACATTAGATAGAATTTAATTATCTTTTTATATTATAACAAAACATGATAAATTCATAAATTTTTAATGGGTCCTATACGATGAAGAGTTGACGACCTGGTAAAATTGTTTACTCCACCAAATTGCAAATTGCTAAAAAGAATTCAATCAAAAAAATACAAAATTGCTGGTATACTTATGCACAAAAATTGCATAGTGGCAATGATAGTGGTCAACCCCTCGGTGCTAAATTTTAATTTTGACGTTATATTACCAAATATTTGCAAAACTTTGAAAAATTTGCCAACAAATTACGAAGTTGCTGGTAGACTAAAGTATTGTAATTGCCCACTATGCAATTTTCGTATTATACAATTTTCGTGTATACACTACCGGTCAATAAATTAAGCTCACCATTAATTTTTTAGTTTTTGTTAGATTCGTCAAATTCAGTAGCACGTTTTTACACAAAATATTTTTTTATGAAACTGTAATGCTGAAAGAAATACGAAAACCAAAAATCTCAAACTTCGATTCATCGTCCCAAAGTATTTTTTTCACTGGCTAATAGTCAAGTTTTAATGATTTTTTGCCCAGCTCAACCTTTTCACTTTGTTTGAAGCTTTTAAAAGTGACTTTCGCATAACAATTCTACCATGTAATACAGCAGCTCTCAATCGCCTCCCTACCGTTGAAATGCTTACTGGATTGACTCGACTGCTATTAAAATTATGAGCAAGTTCAGGTGCTGTAAGCCGTCAATTTCTCATTATATGCCTGGTAAGTATCTTATTTTCTCGTTTAGTGGTCACTCGGGGCCTTCTGGTGGACTTGCGGCTCTTAAAATCATTCGAATTCGTGAAAATTCTAATAGCACCTCTTGAAACTTGAACTTCCTTAGCAATATTTCTCGATGATACTCCTGATTGATGAAAATATACTATAACACTTCGTTTTGTGGGTGATATATCCCGGTGCTTCCCCATTTTTAGCAATATATCCTTAAAATATTGAAGTCACGATGATTCTTATTGCGTGATATTTTTTCACCATTTTAAAGCAGTAAAAATTATAATACTTACCCTAATTGTAATTACAGTATTGCAATTTTGATAAATTTATTAATTTTCACTTTAAATGGCGCTAGAAACCGACAATATATTAAACAGACGGACAGACGGACGGACGGACGGACAGACACGGAGCCAGATCATAAGGCTTCTTGCTATACTTTGTATAGAAGCCTAAAACAACAGCTTCTACTTGCCGGGAATTTTGAAAACAAAATATGTTTTGTTGTAGTTATGCCCCCTATAGAAAATGTATCATAATTTATGTTATAATAATATATTGGCCCTATATTTTATGCAGAATAATTATTGCTATATATTCTATTTACTTGAGAAGAGCGGCGGGCTTTCCGAGAATCAATGCGGTCCGGAAGGCAAGAAACGGGATTTGCCCATTAAATTCGTTCCCAATAATTTTTTATTGGCACTTCTCGCTCCATCTAAAGGTCGAACTGGGAAGAGGGACTGGAAAGGGAGATAAGAGGTTCCGTCGGCAAAAAAGACAGTCTTGGGTGAACTATTAAACAAGCAAGACGCTTCTTGTGTCAGTTTTTGAAGCAAGATAAGGCTGGGGTAAATTAGCAAGTGATAATGTCGATTTTTGTTGCTATTGTGGAGTAATCATGGGCAGTGGGGTTACGTAATTAGCGGATATGGAACGAAGAAATTCTTATATCTTCGTTGTTTGTGTTGAAAAATGGTGAATTTTCCCCACATTGGACGTTTCTTGGTCGGATCTGCTGCCCATACTGCTTCTGAAGGTTTTGGTATCCCGTCGGAGTGGTGAGTAACAATTATGTTATTAGATTATTTCACAGTGGTTTATGTTGATCGACTTGGCCCGTTTTGTTCCGTCCACCTGGAGTTCGCTTTTGTTTGAATTCATCCTTGGCTGATTCATGTGTTTCCTTATGTTTTATTATTTAGGTTTTTCCTTGTGTCTTGCATTTTTGATTCGAACGTTTTAGGCCGATATTATCGTTGAGTTGCAGGTTTGGTATTGCTGCATCGAGTTAATAGAGGCTATCTTATCGTACACACAGCAGGCGTGTATTCGAATGCTAAAGTTTGAATTTTGTGATTGAAAATTAATTAAAATTTAATTGTATTATTATGTTTTATTTAATTAAATTTGAACTGTGCATTGTTTTCTTTAGGTGACATCGAACAGCGTTTGGTCAAATGCATTGGCATAAGAATTCATACGCGTTCGACATGGGTTCAAATCTTGAATTTGAAATTCTATGTTGAACATTTTTTTTATGTTTATTTTTGGTTATATGTTTTTTTAAGAAGGCAGCGATGTGCGACCAACGTACAGGGTGTTGCATTTCATCGGTGTCACTTCCGCTTGATTTTATTGTTGGAAGTTCGATTGTGGTTCCACCGTTTGTGGGATTTTTTTAATGACCACTCGAACGTTCCGCTGATTAATTTTGGGGAGTGGTTCATGGTGGTAATGTCTTTGGCACTGTACTGGTTCAGGTCGGCTAATGCAATTTCCATCCGACATCGCTTATGTCATCGCCTTCCAGCAACATTCCAGCAGCCTTCCAACGAACATCTAATTGCTGATTTAATTTTTGTTGTGTTAGCAAAGCTGTTTCCTTGATTTTTCTTCGGGGCGTTCATTTGACACGACCCACGGCCTTGCTGCCGCTATAACGAGCTGGCTTATACCTACCATCAGGGCCCCACGCAAATAAAAGTAGAATTTATTTTCTGCGTGGACATTATCTGTTCCGAGCTACCTTCTCATTAGAAATAGTGAGGACAGATTTTGTTTCACCTGGGAGTGCATAAAAACGCCTTCAATGACGCCGGTTGGGGGCACATTCTTGCGGCACCAAAGGAGCGACAAGTTGACCACGACATCTTCAACTTGATTGCTATATGAGGACTTGAAATACCGGTGTATAAGGATGGGAAAGCACGAAGAGAACGTGAAGATAACCAGCAGGTCCCACAGGGTTAGCTACTCGGACCAACGCTGTTGAACGTAATCTATGACAGCGTGCTGAGACTCCCACTGCCTCCAGAAATGCAGATAGTACGATTTACCTTTACCCTCTTCGATCTTATCGTCATCGTGGTGGATATAGGCGCCCCGGAACTGGAAGTCAAAGTCAACGTGGCCATCTGGACGGTGTCTGAGTGGGTGAACAGCAGAGGACTTGCCCTGGTCCCTGAAAAATCGGAGGCTGTTGTGGTCAACGGAAGAAGAAAGATTCCGCACATTAGCCTCTATTTGAACCAATCCCCTACAGCGCTTAGAGACTTGGTCACCGTCATTGGCGTAGTCTTAGATAAGAACCTTAATTTGTAACGCCACTGATACGCAAGTGACATTGCATGAATTAATTAAATTTATTTTTGAAATGTAGTAAATAATAAACTACCAATAATTTTAGGAAATTGGACTACAATTCAAACAACTGTGTAAGAAATCGACGTTTCGTCCAACTTTATTGTAGGCTTCTTCAGGACCAATTATACCGTTAGTTGTGTGTTAACATTAACAAGCATTCGCAAAAGTAATCTCAATACCCAAGTGATCTCATTATCCATTGCCATCCGACAGAAGGAAAACACCGGACGTCATCGATTTCTGTATCACAAAAGGCTTCGACACCAAACGTATCAAAACGGAATCTTGCTTGAACTTGTCATCCGATCACTCCCCGGTGATGGTCACAATCTATAGCCAACTATTACATAAAGAAAAACAACCTTCCCTGTATAACAAAAAAACCAACTGGGAGTCATTCAGACAAAAATTGGACGAACTAACATCACTAAACGTATCGCTCAAAACGGGATCTGATATCGAAACAGCAATCGATGAATTAACTAAAAACATTCAAAAAGCGGCTTGGTTTGCTACTCCCAATATAAACGTGACCCACGAAATAGAAAAAGTTCCACTTACAATCCATCAAAAAATTGCTGAAAAGAGAAGATTCAAAAAACAATGGCAACAAGTTAGAACGACAGAAAACAAAGCAAAGCTAAACAAATCCAGTAGGGAATTAAAAGAGATGCTAATGGAAATAAAAAACCAGAATATCCAAGACTATCTAGAGAGCCTAACTCCTACAGAGGCCACAGATTACTCCCTCTGGAAGGCGACAAGAAAGCTCAAAAGACCACAAGCACATCATCCACCAATTAAAGATGATCAAACTAATAAATGGGCAAGAAACGATAAAGAGAAAGCTGAAGTATTTGCGAAACATTTAGAAAAGGTCTTCCAACCATTTCCCTCTATGTCAACAATAGAAGAAGAAGAACGAAATTCGGATTGCCTCGATGCTCCTTTTCAGCTAGATCTTCCAATCAAAAAAATTAAAATCAAAGAAGTTCAATGTACAATACAAAAAGAAATCAACATCAAAAAAGCCCCTGGATTTGACTTAATTACAGGAAAAGTTCTACAAGAAGTATCAAAAAAGTGCTTATATCTAATTACCTTCATCTTCAATGCAATAATGCGAATATACTATTTTCCAAACCTGTGGAAAGTGGCTCAAATGGTGATGATTCTGAAACCTGGCAAGAAACCGGAAGAAGCCAAATCATATAGACCCATAAGCCTGCTACCAATGCTCTCAAAGGTTTTTGAAAAACTCTACCTAAAAAGATTAAAACCCTTACTGGAACAACAAAACATCATACCAAATCACCAATTTGGGTTCAGAGATAAGCACGGCACTATCGAACAAGTGCATAGACTAGCAAACATAATCAACAACGATTTTGAGAAAAAAAGATTCTGCTCAGCTGCATTCCTGGATGTGAGTCAGGCCTTCGATAAGGTCTGGCATGAGGGACTATTATACAAAATCAAAAAGCATTTGCCCTATCATCACTTCCTTATAGTAAAATCCTACTTAAAAGATAGGCACTTTTTGGTGAAACATCAGAATGAATATACAGACCTCTATCCAATTCTATCAGGAGTACCTCAAGGCAGCGTATTGGGTCCGGTACTTTACCTGATCCACACATCTGACCTACCAACCACGCGCCTGACAACGGTAGCCACATTCGCGGATGACACAGCAATATTGGCATCACACTCAGATCCAATAAAAGCATCCAAAAATCTCCAATTAAACCTAAACGAAATACAAACATGGCTGAGACAATGGCGCATCAAGGCAAACGAAACCAAATCTCTTCACATTACTTTCACCTTGAACAGATCAACATGTCCACCAGTTAAGTTAAATGACAAAGAACTCACCCAGGCTGACGACGTCAAATACTTTGGCATCCACTTAGATAGGCGTCTAACGTGGAGAAAACATATTTTCGCAAAACGGAAACAACTTGGTATCAAACTTAGCCAGATGTACTGGTTAATAGGCAGAAAGTCTCAGCTTACTCTGGAAAACAAAATATTACTCTATAAAGCAATACTCAGACCAATATGGACCTACGGAATACAACTGTGGGGCTCATCAGCCAATTCCAACATAGAGATCCTGCAGAGATTCCAGAACAAGATTCTAAGAGTGATGGTAGACGCACCAAGATACGTGTCAAATGAAATTATACAGCGCGATATATCATTACCTTCCGTTCGTGAAACAATCAAAACATTCAGCGCTAAATATAGTGAAAGACTGCTATATCATCCTAACGAATACGCAAATAAACTACTTGTGAATACATGTGAAGTTCGCAGATTAAAAAGGTATCAACCTAACGACCTAACAAACAGATATAAATGAATTAAAAGTGCGCGGACATAAAGAAAACTCGAGGTTAGTTAATTTAATAGAAATTGTTCAATGGAATAATTATCTTCATGTTATTATTTATATTGTCAGATGAGAAGCCTAATGCCTCCGGGCAAATTGCTGTATTCGTAGAGTTAATAAAAAAAAAAAAAAATTATCCGTGAGCATAATAAGAGGCGTCTACAGTACCTACTACCTGCACCGATTTGGAAAGCTTGTAACGATTTTTTTGAATCGTTACTTTTTCTACTTTGCATTTAACAACTTCAGCAATGCCCTGTATGGTGGATTCATGCATTAATTGTAAGGTTGCGGTATTGCTGTGTTTTCGATAATGGGGGTCGCGATGTGTAACGATTTTTTTGAATTGGTGACTTTTTCTACTTTGCATTTAACAACTTCAGCAACGCCCTGTATGGTGGATTCATGCATTAATTGTAAGGTTGGCGGTATTGCTGTGTTTTTGATAACGGGGTCGCGATAGCGACTCGAGGAGAATAGTTTTGTGAAGTGCCAAGGAAGGTTGAGTTTTGGGAGAGCTGTTCAATTCCTATTTGTGATGGAGCGATAGCCATGGATGTGGTTCAAGTGGCTGTGGCGAGGATTCGTTTTTTGGCTTACGCAATTCTCGTTGGAGGATTTTTTAGTTTGCGTAGGTGAGTGCGATATTTTTGCTATTGCCATTGATTTCTGTTCTGGTTTGTCGTCTCGTGACCAAATTTGGGCAAATGGCTTTTTCTTTCTTGTATTGCTCCTGCAATTACGCAATTTGTGCGTAATTGTTATTTTTTTACTCCTTGGTACCCAGAATTATTTTTCCTTGTGTGCGTAAATACAAGTTTGTTCTGTGTAGTAATTGTTGCCTCATTCTGTATGTTTTTTTGATCTAAACGGTTTGTTTAGAGCCATTTTTTGTGTAGTTTTAGTACTGCAATTTTTGATTAAGGCGAATTTATTTGAATGGGAACGCTGATAGCAAAAGATACGACCGCTTGGCCTGCCAGATAACAACGTTGTCGTTCACATTGACAATTCGATTACTTTCCCATGTTAAATATTTTAATTAATTTTAAATATTTATGCATTGTATTTTCTTATTTAGCATTATTAATATTGTGTGTATTTAAATGCGATTACCATCTAGGGCAGTGATTCTCAACCACTGTGCCGCGGCACTTTTGTGTGCCGCGAAATTCTAAATGTGTGCCGCCAAATTTTAGATAATATATAATTATGTATATGTATTCGCGATTACAGCTAAGTGAAGCGACGTCTGTCGGCAGAAATGTTAACTTGCTAAAACGGGCATTGTCATAAGTTTACATGTGCATCTAGTGCATGTTTATAGCCGGTATTAACGTTAAATATTGCTTCTAAGTGCTTGTGTTTGAAAATTCCTCAGAAATTAATTTGTTATTAGGCAAACGACAAAATGAATACAGGTAAATCAAAATCAAGAGCGTTTTGTTGTGTTCACGGATGTAATTCTAGCGCTAGAAAGAATTCTGACCTTAGTTTCCACAAGTTTCCCAAGAAAGGAAAATTCAAAGTGAAATGGACAAATCCGTTGGGTGAGGTGGAAGTAATTGATAGCAGAAAAGCGTGGATGAAAAGCTTCAAAATGGGAAAGGAGCCTACAAAATACATGGTTGTGTGCAGTAAACCTGATAAACCTTAGCCCTGATATCTCATGAGGCGGTGCAGACAAAGCTGTAGTTTGTAAAACTAAGCAATAAATGAGGCCGTGAGAGCAAGAGTGGTGTAACCATCAAATATAACTATTGCAGATATTCACCACTAAAGCTTTGAAATATGCATTACATTTATGGAATGCAAAAACATTGTATGGTTTCCATTTATTAGAATATTATAATAATGTTGGTTACATCGATTTTATTTCAAAGGTATTACTAAGACAGAGGCATTACACCAAAAACCCCAATTTTGGCAATTTGAGGGTTACACCACTCTTGCTCTCACGACCTCAAATATGATGGAATCCGTCGTTACTAGGCGTTTTCCCACACATCACAACATGCTTAGCGTTTGCCAGAGCTTCACCCTCACAAAAGTTTCTAGCCTCAGAGCTCCCACAAAATTTCAAAATATTGTTTATTGTTAATTGTTTATTCATATTTAGATATTATTTAAACACAAACGAATATAATAAACAAACCACAACATGTTTCTGAACCCGTTAATGTGCATATAATAACCTTGCTTATGATGGCAAAACATATAGAACTACCTGTTTTAAGCGGCCATTTTGAATATTTGGTCACGCGATTTTCCTTAATCGAAATCGCGAATAAGATATATAATTTTTAAACTTATCTTTTTCTTTGTGTGCCGCCAAATTTTGAAATCGTTAAAGTGTGCCGCAACAAAAAAAAGGTTGAGAATCACTGATCTAGGGGTTTGCATGAGTGTGATTATTGTGGATTTTATATTTGCTCTTAGCAAATCACGTTTGACGTCGCATTCCATGCTCGCTTCTAACGGGAGTTCTAATCGATTGTTGGTGGTTGGTGTTCTTTGTGTTTTCTGGTAGCGGTCGATCTTGCTATTTTAACACAGATGAGGTGATGTCGTTCGACGAGTCGTTATATATTTTTCCGGTCACGGGGGCACCCTCCGACCTTTGGTTATCTATTTTCGGAAGCACAAATTGTAATTTTTGTATTTCTAAGTTCTCTCTTTGTACGGGGTGAAAACAATTACATGGCGCCCAGATTAACACCTTTTTTTTTGCTACATTTATGTATTCTTAGCGTCATCCCGTATAATTGTGTAACATCAACCGAGAGTAGGGGGGGTTCCGTTTTCTTCATGGTCCGTGCTTGAGCTAGCACTTCGTGGCATTTTCTATCTTTGTCCGGCGATCCCCTGAGTTATCAACAAAGATCGTCGGGGCAGTTTTTGTCGTTCCTTGGAGTGGCAAATATTGCTACAAGCTGGCCTCCCCCAAATGCAGATACTGTGAGGAGGAAGATATATGTATTGTCATGTTCTGTCTATCAGAGATGAGGGGTCTGATGTAATTGGGTTGATTTTATGATAAAATACTCATTATTAAATATTCAAATAAAGGACCACCATGGCAAATAAATAGTTACACCTGAATCTTCATGGTACTTCCGAATGATGAACTGCTTGCATCAACTCAATCTGAAATATAACAAACGTAATTTTGTATACACAAATATTTCGAGAAAGAATGTAAAAAAAAGCAAAAGAAGGTTTATTTGTTTTATTTAAAGAAAATTTGGGAAGAAATTAAATAAAATTAATTTATTTGTAAAAGGGTAGGTAAACAATAATGAAAAGTGTTGTGCGTTAAAAGGAATTAGTGCGCGGGCTTACAGACAATTTTGGTGGGATAAAAATGGATAAGGAAGCGTAGAGAATGGAACGATCCGCGGTACAGTACGGACGTGATTGTGAAGAAAGTTGAAATTTTGGAAAGAGTTGTAATAATTTTCTTGTTAAGTTTTGAATTATCAGATGTCTATTGATGATTCATGAAGTATGTGAAGAGAAGAATTTATGAAAGTTTTCGATGAGTATTTTGAACGATATTTAGAAAATTTTGGAGACCGCTGATAAAGATTTTTATGGTTACGTTTTTTTGATGGTTATGTTTTTTCTTTCTGATTGGAAAATTATTGAAGATTATTTTATGGACTTACCTGAGCATTTATTCAATAAGACGAAGAAAAAAGTCTACCATCAATCCTGTCTGGAGTTTTCATGGTATGAAAATTGAATCCAATCGTGTAATCACATCCACGCTGACTTGTTCCACTACACATCGATGGGACACGAATGTATCGACTTCGGTAAGCAAAATTTGTGTCGACAAATTTTAATAACATCTAACAGTAGAAAATTAAAGTTCGCGCGTGAATTTAAATACGGGGGGATTTATAAACTTTTCTTTTATCATTTTTCTGTAAATTTAATTTGTTCCTATTTAATAAAAATCAGTCTTTTGTTTTTTTATGATTATATTTGTTTAATAAATTACAATATTTTGTTTACAAATAATTACGTTTAATTTAAATTAATTTTATACAGCAGTGAAGATCAGAGTAAGCAGGTGTAAGATACAATAAGTTTATTATTTTATTTTCTGCAAAGGTTACTAATTAAAGATAACTTATATGAGTATTTTTTTTGACCAAATAGATGAACCCAATTTACGACCCCTAATAATGAGTTTTCATGCAAGCTAGTCGGAGCATAGTTAAATTAAGTGCCATTTTATTCCCCGCTATATAAGTTAATTTTTGAGTTATACAGTAGCTAAACATGGCATGATATATATTTATAGGAAATATTCGCCTTTGATATTAATACACTTTTATATACGTTGGAACCAATTTGCTTAACATTTTTTCCGCTCTGAACCTGATACCTCAGAAAGCAGTGTTTGCAATGTTTCAAAGGCTGCTTCAGATGACGAAAAAGGCTCACAACGCTTTTTATTTTTGATATTTGGGAACAAAAAGAAGTCATTAGGTGATAAATCAGGTGAATACGGGCAATGAGTCACTAAATCGCCATTTTTACTAGATAAGAAGTCAACGGCTTGATGCGCTGTGTGAGAGCTTGCATTGTCATGATGCACAATAATACGCCGATTTTGATTGTTTATTCTTATTTTCTCAATGACATCCGGCAAACAAATTGTAGTATACCAATCAGCGTTCACGGTTGTTTGATCTTCTAAAGATATGGTTGCCACCAACAGCGGATCTGGTCAAAGTTTATGGAGAGGGTAAATACATGTTTTGTAATAAATTTAGGGAAAATTAAGGTATATTTTTAAAATTTGTATTGCAATAGTTAAATTGAAGATTCATGGGGGGGGTATTTACCCCCCCCCCCCGTAGATCCGCCGTTGGTTGCCACATGTCCTGTAACACTAAAGAAACAAGCGATCATTTGCTTTGCAGCAATATGTGAACGGACAACTTTTGTCGGTTTAGGTTCATTTTGAAATATCCAAACGGTGGACTGTTGTTTATTTTCGGGTTCATATGAATAAATCCAAGTTTCATCACCAGTAAAGATGTCGTAGACAAAATTTGAAAGACCTCGGTTGAATTTTTTGAGCATTTGTTTGCACCATTTATCACGATTTTGTTTTTAAACTTTCATCAAATTGTATGGAATCCTACGACTGCAAAGCTTCCGTACGTCTAAAGCCCGTCTTACATCAGGTTATTTCTGGCGCCATTTCTTGATCCATATTTCTGGCGCCATTTCTTGGGCCAGAAATGACGCCATTTCTTGATCCAAATATAAAGCCTGTATTATATCAGGCCATTTCATCCGCCATTTCTAGCGCTGATCTTGCGCAGTAGGTAATTTTAGCAAATTACCTGAAACATTTTGTAGGCCAAATATATAGAACCCGTTCTATTTTGAGGCTATTTTCAACGCCATTTACCTGCGAGCGTGCCCAGTAAAATTAAACGAACGTCAAATTGTGAAAAGTTGTGCTACACATAAAAATTGAAATGGATAAAGAAAGCTATTTAATTGCAGAAAATGTGATTGCAGCAAACATAATAGTATTATTTTTTTTACCAACACAAAAAAATTTTTTAAAAAATTAAATTTTCAATGGTTATTAAATTTTCAAATTTGATTTTTTAATTTCAGTGAAAAACAAAAACATTTGCGATTATTTAAAAATACGTAAATTTTAGTGATAAAAGCAACTCATTCCTAGCCCTGCATTTGACAATTACTACCTGCCACAGAATCTACCTGCGCATTCAATCTGTACTGCGGCCGCTCACAGGCAAATTGTTCAAAAATAGAGCACGTGTCAGGACATTTCGAGCCAGGACATTTTCCAAGACATTTGCTGTTTTAAACTAGGCAATTTATTTGGCTCAAGAAATGGATCAAGAAATGGCGCCAGAAATAACCTGATGTAAGACGGGCTTAATGATCATGCAAAATCGTGTGTAGTTTGCTTTCATCTCAATGTCTGAGGATGCTTGAATCTCTCGGTATGTCACATATTGATCTCTCTCAATCGTTTCTCGTTCAGCATTAACATTAGTGGCAACAACAGACGTTGCTGGACGACCTGCACGAAATTTGTCACTGCAAGTGGTGCGTCCACGCTGGGATTCGAAAAACCAAGTGATGATGCTTCATTTCCGAAAGCCAAAACAAGCCGATCGATAGATTGTTTTGGCTTTAGACCACATTTTTTTTTGTTCGAAATCCTTTTATTTATTTACAATCTGTACATTGTACATTTAGTAAGTTTTATCGCTTTTGACTCGAAGGGCATACTGTCCAATAACAGTTGCCACGACTACAAATTACAACACTAGTATTAATTACATTTAGACCCGTGTATTGCTTGTTGTTGTGGTGTTAAAATGACCTTTTTGGCAAATCCAGAAAATCAGCTCTTTTGAGTCTCCTGATTTGGTTTGTGTTGTCTGGCAGATTTGAGGCAAGAATGTTTGGATGATTGGACAGCCTACGATAGTACCTAGCACTACTGGCTCGTATCTCTTCCTTAATGGTATTTATTCCCAGGTCACGGTGGATGGCTTCGTTTGTGATTTTCGAAGCGTTTTTGATTGGAAACGTTGTAAAATTTCGACATTTGAGTTACTAGCCGAACCCCAGAGAGCTGTATTCCATATGACCAGATAGGTTTAATGATGTTTTTATATAGTAGAACTTTATTATTCATCGATAGCTGGGAGTTCTGACCGATTAACCAGTTTAATTTGAATAGTTTAATGCCGAGCTGTTTCCGCTTCGACCATATATGTTTCCTCCAATAAGTCAACCTTCGGTCTAAGTGCATCCCGAGATATTTTGTGTCTTCTGCCTGGGGAAGAACGTTGCCATTTAGGGTGACAGTCGAGCACGTTTCTCTTCGCATTGTAAATGTGACGTGTACAGACTTTTTCTCGTTTGCTTTGATTCGCCAGATTTTCATCCATTTTTGAATCCTGTCAAGGTTTGATTGGAGCATATCTGAGGCCATGGTTGGATTTGTATGAGACGCCATGACTGCCGTATCATCTGCAAAGGTCGCCACAATGACGTTGCTGGAAACAGGAAAGTCTGCTGTAAACAGGAGGTACAGTACTGGGCCCAGAACACTACCCTGTGGGACTCCCGAATTTATCCGGACAAGTGCAGAGCACTCGTCCCGAACTCTGACCTGGAACATTCTCTCGGTTAAGTACGATTTAAATAGATAGAAGTACCTTGACGTAACTGTTGTTTAATTTTGTGTAGGAGCCCATCGTGCCAGACCTTGTCAAACGCCTGAGTAACGTCAATGAAGGCGGCTGAGCAAAACTTCTTTTCTTCCAGATTTTGTCTAATTTGCTTAGCTACTCTGTGAATCTGCTCGACAGTGACGTGTTGATTACGGAAGCCAAACTGATGGTCCGGAACAAGTTGTTTTTCCATTAAGACGGGTCGAAGTCGTTTCAGCAATAGGCGTTCGAACAGCTTTGAAAGGATGGGCAGTAAGCTTATAGGTCTATAAGATTGCGTTTGTTCGGGTGGTTTACCTGGTTTTAGAATCAGGATGACCTGAGCTACTTTCCATAGTAGCGGAAAATAATTTAATCGAAGCATTGCGTTATAGATGTATGTAATTAGCTTGACTGCTTTTAGTGATCGTGTCCGGGCGTCTTTCTGGACTTTGCTGTATGCTAAATGCCTAGAGATACTTCGTTGACTTTGACTGGCCTTATTTGAGTAGTCCCCTGGGTGGGCGTATCGAGGAAGTTTTGCATTTGTTGTTCTTCTTCCGTACTTATTTCACTTGGATATGGTTTAAAGACATCAGCAAAGTGATCTGCAAATGCATCTGCATTTTCTTTACTCTTTCTTGCCTATGTTGAATCTGATTTTCGAATGGGGGGAATTTCTTGTTGAGGTCGTTTAATCCGTTTTGTGGCCTTCCAGAGCGAATAATCAGTAGCTTCCGTTGGAGTCAGATTTTCAAGATAGTTACGAACAGTTTGATTTTTGTAGTCCTTTTTAACTTGTCTTTGAGTTCTCTTGTTGCTTTGTTTAGCTCTTTCTTGATATTCACATCTCGGGTAGTTTGCCAATTTTTCCTAATTTTTCGTTTTTCTGATATGGCTGTCATTATTTCGATGGGATAAGTGGTGCAGTTTATTAAGTTCTATTGACTTGTGCAGTTCACGTCCTCTTGTGGTGATCAATCTGGAACCCCATTGCAAGTGTTTCGCATTATAGTCCCCGGCTGCTAGGAAACGGATACCGAGTGAGTTGAAGAATCGCGAGAAATGTTCTTCTTTGATGACTTCCTGCCCTCTTTTATTTGGTGGACAGTATATTGCCGAGATAACTATTGAGCCTCTCTGGTCTTTTATCTTGACTGAGGTCGCTTGCAGGTAGTCTTTACTATAGTTTTCCAGTTCGTTGTGATTTATGGAGTTCTTAATTATAATGGCGGTTCCTCCATGTGCTCTACCATCGGGATGGTTTGTTTGATGGATTGTATAATTAGGTATTTTGATGAAGCTTTTATTAGTAAAATGAGTTTCGGAGATTAATACAATGTCCAGATTGTGTGTTTTTATAAATATTTTTATTTCTTGACTATATTGAGCCAAGCCGTTGGCATTCCAGACTGCAATTTTAAGGTTTTTATGCATTGTTGGTTTTGTTGACTATGAGAGTTAGAAGATTCAACATGGTATCCATTCTCTCCATGAGTTTTATCATCATTAGTTCCAATTTATTTGCATGGTTTTGATTTGTTACAGGAATATTTAGTTGGGCGGTGTTTGCAAGCTGGGTTTGATTTACTGAATTTGCCGTTTGGCTGTAGGAGGGTATAATAGATGTGGAGTGGGAAATCACTGGATTTGCTATTATATTGGTTGCCTTTTCGATCAATTTATCTCGTTATGTTAGTTGGGCTTGGTCAACTTGGATCTGTTGTTTTTGTCGTAGCGGTGGATATTTTTTATTTCTTATCTCTTTGTAAATTTGACAACCTTTATAGTTCGCTGGGTGTGAACCTGTGCAAAGGGCACAGGTAGCTGGCGTATCTCTTGTCTTTATACATTGCTTGGTGAGATGAAGTTCACCACATCTGACACAACGTGGTTGGCGAGAGCAGTACTTTTTCGTATGGCCATAATTTTGGCAGCGAGAACATTGAGGTATTTCGCGTCTCTGATATGGGGGCTTAAAGGATACTATTTCCCTCTGCAAGGCTTGAATTTTGTAAATATCCTTGTTGTTTTCTCTTGGTTCCAATTCAATGTGGAAAAGCGGGGTTGCTCTTTTGTCCTTTATGATATTAGAAATCCTTCTAATATCCTTCTGAATTTTTTTGGTGTCACAGGAGGGATACATATTTCTCAAGACCACCTTAAAACTCCGGTCCTGTTTGAGCTGAAAAGAATGGTATGGAGTTTGGTTATTTTGCAACATTTCAAGTATTTTATGATAATTTTCAACGTTACTTGGCTGGATCTTCACTTGTTGATTACCAATTAGCTTGAGTGTGTATTCATTATTTGCCACGACATCGAGGTCTGTGATCATTAGACCCATATTTGCAACATCTGGAACAATTATTGGGGAGGGTTTTGACTCCTTGGGTCTTGCAAGTGTAGTCTCGGCTTGATTGTCGTCGGGTTGTGTTAGCACCGAATAGCGATTTTTAATTATGGTTGTCGGTATGAAATCATTTAGTGTTTTTTGACGTAAGTATCTGTTATTCTGGCTTGGGCTGTTTTCTCGACTTCGTTTTGTATAGTTCATTGTTTTCCAATTTTCCTCCGATCCCCGTTCATCTGGAGTTCCTTGATTAGCCTGTTTAAGTGGGTCATCGTTGATTAACTCCTGTACCTGCTTTGGATTAATTAGATCAGTACCTGAGGCAGTTCCCGGATTACTTGCAGCTGTTTCCAGCAAATTCCTTGATTGATTCTCCTTGTTGACCGTATTATTTGTTTTATCCTGATACGAATTTGAGGTTATGTCTTCCTCATCGCACATGCCGCAGTTCCATTGCTGAATCATTTCGCTACCGATTATTTTTCGCCACTTTTCTAACGTCATATTGATGCACTGAATATGGTAGGTATTCCCACATTTTTGTTTGCATTGAATGCAATCTTCATATCGAGTTGCTATACGCTTGCAAATTCCACACTCTAACATCGTGCAGGGCCGCACTCGTGAACAGACCACATTTAAAATTGTAAAAAATCATGGCACGAAAATTTTCAAATGAAAGGTTCCTTTCTAAAATAAAATAGTTTTATTATTTATAGAAACGTAACTGAAGATCTCCAAAAATTTCAACACAGAACCTAGAAATACCACAAGTAGTATAATATTTTTCACATTATACATAGTTATTTGATGTAAATTGAAAGAAATACCTACTAATATAATGCAAATTGAATATTCACTTTAATTCTTCCGTCTCGAGTTAGTAGATACTAGGTAGGTAAGAATAAAACCACCACTAACAGGGTAACTGTTAGGTAAAAAATAAGAAGGTATCTATTAAATACTTTATCAATACAATAAAATTAATTAACGATCCATAAAATTGATTTTAACTTTTTTCATTTAACATTGAACTAAATGTTTACATTAAGTATACAAAACTTTTGCGGTTTACTTTTTTATCTCAGATTCGACACGTCAATAAATTCAGTTAATTAGTAACCTAAAACTTAAAAATAAACATTTTAAATTAATAAATTTATCGCAAATGTGTATTCAAAACAGAAATTTTTATGAAAACAACGTGGTATTTTAGTACGAAATTTTGTAAATAAAATATTTTTATGAAGGCTATCTAAATTAATGATAAAATAATTAAATTTTAATTATTAGTACAAATGGATACATTTGTGACCAAATGCAAAACCATTTCTGAAACCAGACAAATAATTATGAATTTAAAAAGGAAGATAGTAAAACGATAACTTACGTTTCGATATTTCGGTATCATTAAACCGTCACCAGGTAAGCTTAATCAAAGCAAATTAGTAAGAGTAGTTAAAATTAAATTATTTTAACATTAATATTAATCCTTTTGAAAATATTTTAATAAATTTATTGTTCTATTATATAAAACAGTGTTCGGAATTACTTATGTATGATGGAGCCAGGAGTACCAGGAGTTTTCAGTGAAAGGTTTTTCGTAATACCTTTGGGATTACAAATTTAATAAAAATATAGACAAAATTTCCATGTTAAAATTGAAAAACAAATATTAGAAATCAGTAGTTGTTAACCAAAATTCATATGCCAAAATTCATGAGTTCAAATCCTATGAGGTGCTAGCTTTAGAAGGAGTTTTCGCTCACCAAATGTCTACCTGTTGGCCCCAGGTAACATTATAATATATGGCTAAGAAAAACTTCCCTGATCGGAGTAGACGGTATAAAAATCGTCTATTCCCGTGGTTCGGGATCCACGTTAAACTGAAGGTTCTTTATGCTCGACACACAGTTTCAACACGCAACGAGCGCAGGCAGGGAAATTGGATGACGTAGGACGTTGTCAAAACCGATTAAGCGTACGCAAAGATGAGTAGCGCCATCACTGTAAGTTGTACACACAGGTAGTTCATCAAAAGATGGACTACTTTGCTTTATCGTGTAACAGTGGTTTCGTTGTCACCCCGTAATGAAAACTCAAATCACGACACATTATCAAGCGACTCCATATTCGATTTGCAAAATATCTTATCTGCACAATTTACTAAATCATCAAACGCAACAGCAACACTTAATGTCGTCTATTGCCATCTTATAAAGATAGTTACTCATCTTTGCTTACGCTTAAACTTTGGATGCACTTGCAATAGTTGTGAATTGGGCTAAAGTGCTAAAGCCAATTTGCTAAAAAAATTCTTCCCCGCCTTCAAGAGGCTTTAAACGATTTACAAAGATGGTTCAGCCTCTCATCGCATGTGGGGCGCTGTGCAATGGCGAAACATTTTTTCCCCTTTCCTCGTGCGAATTATATGAATAACCAAGTAAATGAAACAAATACGGGAGAAGATTCCGATAGACCGAAACTTTCGAGGTCTGTTAAGAGACAAATAAAACATCTCAAGGCAGATCAGCAAAATAAGGATAAACTGAATCTTGAGGAACCTTCTCGTAAACAAGCAACTAAAGGTAATAATGAGGAGATTTCGACCGAGGGGCAAAAGCGAAACTGGTTGGATAGCAGCACACCAACTAGCATGGGCAGACAAAGGAAGAAAGGCAACGGCACTGAACCTCCTACAAATCTGCCTTAACGAATAATCGTGTAGAGAGCGCTCCGGAAGAATATCCGGCTATTAACTTCAGCAATGATCAAAATGACCTCGTCAGAGGGATGCTGCTCACTACTTTATACAAGATCGCTCACGGAGGACCCTCACCAAGGTTCTTCGAAGTGAAACAAAAGGGAAGGCTGATGGTTATCTCCTGCGTCGATCAGGCCACTAAAAACTAGTTGGTGCAGGTGGTGGCTGAAAGCGTACCCTGGGAGGGGGAAAAATTTGGCGTCAAAGCCTATCACGGCTATTACATGGATCTCGGGATCTGTAGAGGAATTGGCTAAAATTTTAAAGAGACTACCGGTCCAAAATCCAGTGCTTGAAACTGAGACTTGGACTGTATTGAACAAGAAGCCAGACTCGAATGGCCAGCAAATCATCATGCTGGTCGATGAGATTTCTTGAGGTAAGATCGAGAGATCCAGGAAATCCAATAAAACCCCTTCCTGAACTTCTTCAGGATCACCTTTGGGGAATTGGGAAGAGAAAGGCAAAAGATGAGGAAATGAAAGATGACAATGGGGAACAGGATTCACCCGAGCCAGCTACTCCTCCTATTCCTCCCACACCACACGCTGGTAACAGCGGAGCTGGTAAATCGGGAGGAGAAACGCTCCCAGGAATACCGAGGACGCCTTCCGGTTCATTCAAGTAAATATTCACCACTGCAGGGCGACTTTGGCAGCCCTGTAGGGTTTATAATCAAACAAAACATTGATGTGGCTCTGATACAGTAACCCTGCATATATGGGGGACGTGTCAGAGGGATCAACATGGCAGACGACTGGGAATTATTAAGCCCAGGAGACAATTAGCCTAGAGATGTATAATTGCAAAATAATACATAGTCTTCTACCACTATGGGGATTATGTACCAAAGACTTACTACTACTACTGTTTTCACATACATAGAGAACCTATTTGTTTAAGTTGGGCTCCGAAGCACGGGAAGTGTATAATATATTTCATTTCGAGATGGGAGTTCATGGTAGATTACCTCGGTGGTTTACCATTCCGTTCAGAGGAGAGACGAGCAGAATAAAGTTCTTACCCTGTCCGGATTCGATCCGAGCGTTCGCATTAGCAGTAGACGCACTTAACTGGCGAAGCTATGACCATCTCTCACAGAGACATAATAGCAGCTAAAGTTAAAATTACAGGGAGGCCTTGTGGCGACATCAGCATCCTTTCCTTACGACCAACCAGAACTACCCCCATAAAGGAGGTCGGAAATCTGGTAATGAATTGCGAAAGCAGAAGAACATAATTGGTGATTAGATGTGATTCCAATGCACAGCACATCATCTGGGGGGAACACGGACACGAACCGCACAGGTGAGTTCTTATTAGAATTTATTTTTAGTAATAAGCTGAAAATCATTATTGGAACTAGCACCACCTTACTGCCGCATATTGAAACCACCAAAAAGCAAACCATACAGTAATTTCACATTAATATATTTGCTCTATGTGTAATAACCATTGATTAAAAACACATTGTTGATGGAGCACGTAGTTTATTTAATGTAGAAAAACAATATAAAAGCTGTACATTAATATTTTTTTGGAGCTCACGTTTGAATCTCTGGTGGTTTCAGTATGCGGCAGTAAGGTGGTGCTAGTTCCGATAATGGAAATGCAAAAAATTCTTGTACAACATTTTAATTCGAACACCATGAAAATAGACAACCGTTTAAATGATTCGTAAAAATATAATTATCATAAAATTTCGTACATCAATTTAAGTTAAGTAACATTTTTAATTAACAATCATATAAATTGCTACAAAATATTTTAACCCTTTGTCTACCAGACAAGATTTTTTTAGAGACCCAGTTACGCTCCCAACGGTACTTAGAAGTATAGTGTATTTCAAATTAATTGGAATTAAAAAAAGTCTAGCATCAAATTACGTTGTTATAAAAACATACAAACTTACTGTACACCTGGTACACGCGTCCACGTGGAGTCGCAAAGAGAATTTTCGTAATAGAAATATTATCCAATAATAAGTCCTTATTATAAATATTAACCAATTAGAACTACACTACTCCACGTGGAGTATGAAATGCGGGCTTTCGTTGGCGCGATAATCTTATCTCTTATATTGTTTTTCCTTGCATAGTTTGTATGTTTTTATAACAACGTAATTTGATGCTAGACTTTTTTTAATTCCAATTAATTTGAAATACACTATACTATTTTAAATTCGATTGATTTTAATATAGAGTAGTTTAAACTGTTTTCTTTCCAGAGGTACTTTTAAGTACTACGTTAAACTATGCGTTTTCATTTTCTGGGTTACAATGTTGGCAACATATCTTATGTTTCACGCATGTGAGATGTGTAGCGCTCAAGGCATTCAATCAAAACCATTTTCAACATGTTCCATGTGCGGTGTATTTCTTTGTGTCAATGACAAAAAAAATTGTTTTGTACAATATCACGAAATATAAATATAATAGATATATTATATTATACATATTTATATATCATTAAATAAAAGTTTTGAAGTTTATGTAAAGCAACCAATTAATTTTTTTCTGTTTATAGATTTACCAACGGTACGAAGTACCGCTCATAAAAAACTACCAAATATCAAAAAAATTTATATTCTAATTAGGGATTTCACGAAAGTATTAAAGAATAAAAAATACAAAAAAAAAATTGATGATTTACTCACTGCATCAGTGTTTGGTATTTGAGAAGTACTGAAATTTGCGGTACTTGGAAGTACCTATGGTAGACAAAGGGTTTTAAACAAAAATAATATGCGACAAAATGAAAGTGTAATTTAAATGGGAAAGAGAGAATTAAGTTTCCTAAGTGTTATAATAAAATGTTGTTTCATTTCTATGTTACTATGCGAATAAATGGGATTTTGGGAATAAATGGGAATGATGGGATTATAATGGCGGACGTTAGTGGTTGTGCGTGTAAATGCTGTCAAGAATTGATCGATTTAGCGGAGGGTCTATATGTGGAATGCGCTGGTGATTGTGAGGGGTGCTTCCACATGACTTGTGCTGCGGTAAAAAAGAGTGAACTCAATTGTTTGATGAGCAACGAAAGCATTAAGTGGTACTGCAAGGAATGTGTCGACGGCGGCCGGTTGGGTGATCGTAGTCGTGTTGCTAGTGAGCCTGGTTCTCATGAAATGCTTAAGGAATGTCTAAATATCGTTAAAATGCAGGGTAATTACATCAAAGATCTTCAAAGCGAGGTTAGATTGCTTAAAGCAAATATTTTTCAACTAAATAATAACTTTGTAAGCAACATAGATAAAGTGTGCGCTGACGATAAGCGCACAAATGTTCCACCTGAGTTATCAAACAACGATACTGTATCAAATGGAGTTTGTTATAACTCATCATACGCCAAGGCAACGGGTGCTGTTCCGAAACATTCAAGTTCAACTCAATTAAAACTTAATCCGGAGGCACCTGGCTTCGAATGGAAGCTGGTTAGTTCCAAGAAAAAGCTCAAAGGAAAGTCAAAAATCGATTCGACGACAACACCAAATGTTGCGGATGTGACAGTTGGAGTGAGTTCGGCCGCAGATCGGACGCACTCCAAGCCCAATGAGTCGAAAGCCAAAGATGGCGGTAGGAAGACCAAAAGGCCCGGTTTTGTGGGCACAAACTCTGAGTCGTCTATTAAGGCCGTACCCAAAAAGGCGTTCATTTTTGTTTCTCGTCTGCTGCTTGGCGCGGAGCCGGACAATCTGGCTTCTGTGCTGCGTGGTCAATTTCCGGAAGTGGAGTGCAAATCGTTGCCTTCGAAGAATCCTCAATTTTACTCCTCATTTTTGGTATCGGTTAATGTCCAAAATTTTGAAAAGGCTATGTGCCCGGACATTTGGCCGGTGGGAGCGTTTGTCAAGCGATTCCAGTTTGGTGATCAGAAACAGGGTTTTCAGCCGCCTTTGAAGACATCCACCCAAGAATAGTTTCCGGTTGTTGTCCAGGGCAGGTTAGTGATGTGATTATTCACAATAGTACTGTCGCGTCACCATTGTTATTTTACTATCAAAACGTACGTGGATTACGAACAAAATTGGCGGACTTATTTTTATCTTTTTCTATAATAAGTTATGACATTTTGATTCTAACGGAAACATGGCTAACACCTGAAATTGCTAATAGTGAGCTCTGTGATGACGGGTGCGGCTATCAAATATTCAGGTCTGATCGGGACGCTACTGCCACGGGCAAGGTGCGCGGCGGTGGCGTTTTGATAGCGATAAAGGGGGGTTTCCAAGCGGCGGAAACTGCCACTTCTTGCCTGGACTACTTGTTTGAGCAATTGTGGGTCACGGTACAACTGGGCGATCGCAGGCTCCTGATTGGGGCGGTTTATTTACCTCCTCATTGTACCTATCATAATTACCGGTCATTTACGGATTCAGCTGAGTTTGTGTGCGATGCTTTTAGTGGGGACGGGTCGGATGTTTTTGTTTTTGGAGATTTCAATCTTCCTAACGTTGAGTGGCACAATGACGATAGTGGCTTGTACGTTACTGGCTCTCACTTAGCCGGTGATATTGTTGCTGAAACTTTTGCTTTCTTAAATTTCTACCAACTAAATGACACACGGAATGCTCATGGTTCGATGCTAGACTTGATTTTTTCAAACGTTTTAAACGATACGGTGATGATCGCATCGGAATTGCTGGTGCCTTGCGACCTTTACCATCCGGCATTAATGATTAGTGTTGCGACAAAGAAGCCTGCGACAACTCTTCAGTACTGCGAAACCGTTTACAACTATAAAGCTTGCGATCTTGAAGCTATAAATGACGACTTCTCTGGTGTAAATTGGGAAATGCTACTTGCGGACTCCTTTAATCTGGATGACTCAATATGTAATTTTTATAACGTACTCTATGCCATGATAGAGAAACATGTCCCAATAATTAAAATTAAAAACAAATTTAAGTATTCCAAGTGGTTTAGCCCAGAATTAAAACAAAATATTTTGCGTAAACGAAGGGCTCATAACTTATATAAACGCACTCATAATGAATTCTCTTACCAAAAATTTTCTGACCTGAGGGCGCTTTGCAGGGCCCAGGCATCAATTTGTTATAAATACTATATTTCAGAAGTTCAATCTAATATCAAGCACAATAGCAAAGTATTTTGGAATTATGTAAATAATAGGAAAACTGAGAACGGCCTTCCCGACTCGATGCAATTGCGAGGTGAAAGGGCGTGTGACGGTGCGAGCATCGCTAATTTATTTGCAAGTCATTTCTCTTCTGTTTTTTCCTCTCCCAACGTTAAGTTCCGTTGCGGCGATGTGGTGGAAGTCACCAGCCTGAACTTGCACTCATATCGAGTAAATGAGGTTCAGGTCTTCGAGAGGTTGAGATTGCTCGATGGTGACAAAGGAGCTGGTCCGGATGGTTTGCCTTCAGCATTCTTAAAGGGCTGCGCGGTGTCGCTGGCCTTTCCTCTATGGCTTCTTTTTAATAAGTCACTTGCACTGGGAATATTTCCTGCTGAATGGAAAGAATCCTTTTTGTGCCAATTTTTAAATCGGGCTCCAGGGACTCTATTGAGAATTATCGCCCGATAGCGATATTATCTCACATCCCTAAGATCTTCGAAGCAATAATCAATGATTATCTGTCATCTGCATGGAAGGGCGTTATGTGCGACAGTCAGCATGGCTTTACTGGCGGGCGCTCCACCACTACAAATTTATTGGTGTTTGTGGACTTTATTATCCGCGTTTTTCACTCTGAGGTTGCAGTGGATGCGATCTATACGGACTTCGCTAAGGCTTTTGACCGTGTCGACCATATTATATTGCTGCAGAAATTGTTGTCAATCGGGATAAACGGCTCTTTATGGCAGTGGCTTTACTCCTACTTATATGGGCGATCTCTAATTGTCAAAATCAAAAACTTTTTTTCGCTACCTTTCATTGCTACGTCTGGCGTTCCTCAGGGTTCTCATTTGGGCCCTTTGCTATTTAAGATCTTCATAAATGACATAGTTTACTGTTTCTGGTATGCACGCGTATTGCTTTTTGCGGATGATATGAAAATTTATATCAGAGTTTCTGACAACATCTCTGTTCTTAATATGCAGTCCGATCTTGATAGGCTGAGTGTATGGTGCAAGGTGAATAGACTCAATTTAAATATTGCAAAATGCAAGCACATTCGTTTCCGCCGCCATCGTTGCGGCGCCCCGAGTATCTATTCGTTAAGTGGCATTTCGTTGGAGTCGGTTCCCAGTATCCGGGATTTGGGTGTCACGATGGACACTAAATTGTGCTTTACTGAGCATACAGCAAATGTTTGCAACGGTGCATTGAAAGTACTTGGCTTTATAAAGAGAAATACAAGCGACTTTGACGACCTTTTTGTACTGAAATGTTTGTATACTTCACTTGTTAGGTCCCGTCTGGACTACGCTTCTTGCGTCTGGTCTCCTTACTACCAATCTGATATCGATAGATTAGAGAGGGTACAGAAGAGATTTCTTAGATACATTGCCTTTAAGCTGGGTATTTCGCACCGCGATGTCGGCTATGAGAGCTTATTGCATAGAGTCAGTCTTACCACGCTTGCGGAGAGAAGGAAGGCGACTGATGTTCGGTTCATGGTTGGCCTTGTGAGTGGTTCTGTGGACAGTCCGGAGCTTTTGTCGAGAATTAACTTTTATGTTCCTCAAAGATCACTGAGGAATTCAGTCACTTTTTATATAGAGCCTTTCTCAAGGTTATACTTAATGTTCTCGGCGGTCAGCAGAATGGCTCGCAATGCGAATGAATGCCAACATATGTTTTTTTTACGTTAATTCGTGTTTAAAAAGTTTTGTTATCAGTTTAATTCAAGCTTGTAATTGTTTTTGTTTGTACTATTAGTATCGCGGCGAAGCTTTTTCTCCGATGTAAATAGTAGAGAGTTTTTTCAGCTCGCCCATGCTGGCAGTAATGTGTTTGTATTTTTAACTACACATCATGTAATTGACTCTTTTGTCGTTTGATGTAGAAATAAATAAATAATAAAACGGAAGATTGTGATCAATTGGTGACGGCAGAAGGCAAATGATTTGTATAGACCTTCTGTTCTGAATTTGGATGAATAATGTTCGCTTTTGGGATTTATTTTTGATGACGACGATGACGAATTGAACTTCACAATTATTGTTTTAAGAACATGTGGTGACGTATTTAAATAATTTTTGCTATCACCTTTGTACATCTTCAAGGTTAAAGATAGAGTGTTACAGGTGGTAGACTTGGTTAAGGTGTAATCAATTTTGCATTTTGTAGCTTGGTTTCGCACGACTACGGATACAAATGACCACAAATCATATTGAGGACTCTGTTGAGATGTAGGTAAATCGGAACCCGTTTGTTTAGTGTGGGTAAGTTGCATTTACAATTTTGTTTACACTTCTGACCATTGGAATATTATCTGTAACTATTTTTATTCAAACGTTTCAACGCTGATTTGAGCGTTGATGAATTATTTAGATACGTTGGACCGTTTTGTTGGGTGTGCTCCGTCAAAGCTCCCCAATTGTTAATTGCTTTATATTACCTCATCAAGGTAATTTCAGCTTTCACTTGTATTATTTTTATGTATGGCCGATTAGGTCATCCGCGTCATCACCCGAATATGATAATTCATGCTAGAAGGCATCCCCCTGACTTTAGGCTAGGAGGAGATGTCACGTGTAAAATTCATTTACCATTGATTGGTAATCCATTGCAAAATTTAAATATAGGAAAGTTTCATAAATTTTCGCACTCCTCTTTGGTTTCTCCCGAGGATATCAAAGATGAGAATCTTTGTGTTGGTAGTATTGATTCAGTTTGTAACGTGACAGGTTGCTTCATGGAAGCGATCCCCCTCAAGAAAGTCGAACCCACATTAATTTGATAAGTTAAAACTTTCCAAAGTGAACTTATTAGATTTTCACTTGAGTTTAGATTTACTGTCGATTATAGCATTTTAATTGTCGTCTCATAGTTTTTAAAAAATAGTCTATGGTTTCTGTTATTCGATGTGGTTTGGGGGTTGACAAACCACCATGTCGCAAACGGTTGCCTGGATTTGGCTTACAATTTGTTAGTAATGATCTTTTTTCAGCAAGACAGTCCGACTCAATTACATCATTTTGGAATACATATTGATAGTATTCATTTTGGGATCATGCCTTTTTGCGATGATCAAATTAAATCATTTAGTACAGTAGGAATCGATTTTAGAAATTTGTTTACTTTTGCTACGACTCAAAGGCTTGATGCCAAAACAACTAAAGCATATCTATGCTTATTTAGAAGTAGTGCCACATTGGGAGATTGCTGGGAACTTGGGGAACAAAGCATTCGCTACAATATTACGACGATTCACTTTTCTTCAAGGTAGAAGTCTTAAAAATGGTGGTGGTAGAACCAATCGTAAACATCTTGTAAGATTAAAACATTCCGTTATATCGGAAATTATCAAATGATTCTTTAAGTTCGTTATTGCATTTCCCCTTAGGGGTCTTTGGGAAAGCCAAACTGACATCTATTGGGTTATTAGTGATCAAATGTTTGCTTACGCGGAGTTGAGTACTGTGGTCATTCAAACATTAGTGGTTATGAGTTTGATCTCCATAGGGAGTATTATTAACTCCATGTTCAATGATCTGAGGTAATTGGCTCCTGACCATTTTTTTATATTGTGCATTATGAATTAGCATGTTTAGTTTTGAATAGTTATTCGCAATTTGGTCAATATTTAGAAGATAAGTTATGGTTTATTATTAAAGGTAATCAGGACCACCCTCTGCAATGGCGCCTAGATCGGATCCAGGATAACAGCCCTGGTCCTTATAGTATTTGTCGAGTTGGAAGTGGACTCACTAAGCAAGTTTAGTTTTGTTCTCTTCGCAACCAATAGTAAGTTACGTTTGTCACAACTATCAGTTGATTTTAGGTTATTCATTAACCTACCAGACGTACTGCTTAAAGCAGTACCTACAGTACTTCTTTGAGATAGTCTGTACTGTCAAGAATTTTGTAATGTTTTAAAAGAAAATGATACATTATTAAAAAAAATGCATTCAAATGAAAAATATTCGTTCAATGTACTGCTTTCGCGTTTAAAAAATCTGAATGTACTACTGCTTTCGCGTTTAAAACATCTGGTCACCTTAATTAACCTGGAGTCTCATCTCATAGTTAATTGTTATAATAATCATAATGGTTGATTAATTAATTATATGTTTTGTTTCCTCTAGTTAATGGTAGTAGTAGATCATATTGTGGATACTAGGTATATACAGTTCACTTTTCGTTCATTTTCACCCAAATTTTCTTCAACGATCACATTTCCGTCCGCTCTTTGAGCGCCAGGGCGAAACACAATACATAATAAATATATTTGTAATTTATTTTTTGAAATGTACCTACCTATTGAGCTTACAAAATTTTCTTTACTTTTCATAGTTTCAAGGCGAAACCGTAATAAAACCATTAACTCTTTGTCAAATAATGTTAGTATTTAAAAACTAACATAAAATAATACAAGAGTAAATAAGTAGGTGCCTTGAATTTTGTATATAAGTATGGCACTCACGTATGAAAGATTCAAAACCACTAGTCCATATTCAACAAATAATAGTTTTAAACATAAAATATCTGAACAAATAAAATATTAAAGACATTATATAAGTAGATTCCAGTGTTGATGAATAAACGGTTTAATGTAAAAGCTACAATTTAACAACTTTAATTATATTAATGCATACATGAAATACAACTATAAAATATTCAGCTGTAAACAATCACAAGCAGTTTACAAAACTAATTACATTATTGAAACTATATTAAAAAACTCAGTTATATGAACGTGTGAAACGTAAATGATTACTAATAATCAAATTAATCTAAGTTCGATTTCTTTTACGTGTGGTCATAAGTCTTCTAGGTTTATCAAGTTTTACACTGAAAACATTTTCCGTGTTGGAAGTATTATAATCCAAATCTATATCTTTACTTGAAGTGTTTTCGATTGCTTTGAGACTGGACCTCGTTTTTCTAGGTGAGTACATAGCTGAACTGTCAGTTTCTTCAAACATTTGCCAAGGTACCTCATTATCTATGGACGGTATAGCAAAATTTGACGTTGGGGATTTTCTCGTTTCCAATTTCATCCTTTTCAACGATAGTTCATACTCATCATCACAGTTATCACTATCGTGTTGCAAGTTCATGTTAGCTGCATTTTCTATATCATTATTTGCACTGTTAATCTTCTCGTTATCCATTCCATTTAAATCACGTTCAACTCTTTGGGAATCACACCAATTAGATAATACCTGTGTATTTTCGTCCTTCACATTAGAAAACATAAAGTTATTTGTATTATGTTGATTCAATAAGTTGGATTGAGTGCCGCAGTCCTTTGTAAGTTGTTTTAAAGGTGACTCTATCTGTGTTTCACTATCATCGCTAACATCTTTTTCTCTCTCCGATACTAAATTGTTTAAATTTAAATATCGATTAACGTCGCAATTATCAAATATTGTACTACCATTATCGTCTAAATTAAAGTTCTCCTTAGCTTTATTAAGTGCCTGGATAAACGGATCGGTATCATCAACTTTGCTACCAGTAGAACCTGAATCATCGCTAATTACTTTTTCGAGCGAGGAAGAAGACGAGGAATTGCTAAGAACAATGGAATCTGATGCCGAAATAACATCATTATGAATCGGGTTGTAATTGTTGTCGATAATGTTGCTTTTGCTTACAGATTTCTTTAATTGAATAAAACTCTCTTTAATAACTGGAGGTTGATAGTTTACCGGCTGGTTAATTTGCATTATTTCTGGCATATTATGTTGAACATTACTTATGTTTAGTTCATCTCTATTATTAAAACATACTTCGGTGTTTTCACCTGGGAGAGGCATTAAAGGATCGATCGAGGAAGACACTTCAAAATTATGATCTTGCACTTGCAATTCGCGAACTTCACCTACTTGACCATTTTCATCAACTATTTGATATTGCAATGTGCCTCCCGATATATTTTGTAGCACATCTTCGGTAACGCTAACAAAACTACCTTCGCTTGTTCTAAACATTATTTCAACGTTACCTGGAATCTCGGTACCGAGTATTTGCTTTAATTTATCTTTTGTAGCATTCGTAGGAATTGCAAATTGTAACATATTATTGGCACATTGTGACTTTTCCAAATTTATAATTTCGTTGGTAGTCAAAATGGAATTATTTATATTTAAGTCATCGTAATTGACAACTTGCAAAGGAACATTTTCAATGTGACTTAAATTATTAATAAAAGTTTCATCGGTATGAGGAATAAAATTTTCAACCGTTGTTTCTGTACAAGATTCTTCGATTACAAATGAGCTGATTTGTGTTGTAGCCAATTCCTTCTGTAAAGCTTCTAAAGCTAAACGACTAGCAGCCGCCTCTTTTGCACAAGCCTTTTCGGCTTCAGATCTAACAAACTTACGTTTAACTTTTCTGTGGAAGTATGGATCATTGGGTACAGGATTTTTAAACGAAGTGAAAGGTGCAGGAGGTGCAGTATTATTCATAGGTCTGTAGGCATTTGGATATTTCGGTTTTTTTGGAAGAAATATAGGTGGAACAATGTGAATGGAATCTGGAAACAAAGTAAAATTGTGTTAAGGATTAAATATTTTAAGTATATTCCAAAATATCAGTATTGTATCGTCTGGTATAAAATTTATTTCGTTGAAGGAGAAAAGTTAAGTTTGATAACTCTTTTGTACGTTTTTCAGGCTGCATTTTAATATGTCTGTATGTACGTAAAATGTACATTAATAATTATTGTAATTTACGAATATTAACTAGACAAGTTACAATCGTAAGGCTTGCAGCAACATTGGCATGTCATTTGATTTTTTGTCAAATTACGATAAAATGTAAATCATTGTGGTCAATTAAAAATTTGTCTGTAACTTCTTATAATTCCTATGTTGATGTTGCATTTAGATAATAGTCAAATTACTATTCAAGACTTTAGCTGTTGGATGGTGACTAAATACAAACAAGTGTAGGATTTGATGCAATAAAGAATTGAAATCCTGCTAGTTCTTCTTGCAAAGTTTCTTTTTGTATCCACCAACAGTAGAGTTGCGATCAACATTCAATTTTATCTTTCGAAAGTACAACTAACCTGCTTCAAATCTAATATCTTGATGATCGGAAACTAACGTTTGTAACCCACGCATTTGAAAAAATTTTGCAGCAGCAATCATATATTTCAAATTCTCATCTAAAATATTCGTTTCTCCGCAGTACATAAACTCGATAATAGATTTAACGATTGCAAAATCTAAACCGGTAATGACGATTTGTTCAGTTCCAGTATTCTTTTCCAATTGTTCCTAAAATATAAAATTTTGAGTTGAAATACACATATTTAGTATTAAATTGCCCCACTTACACGAAAATATGGACTATTCGAAGCTAGAACGCATTTATGTGCATGAATAGTGTTTGTTCCACAACAAATAGCTAAATCGACTAAACTTTGATGTTCCATTAAGGAACAAAGAACTGTGCACATATGTCTCGCATGAGTGTCCCATTGCACATAATATCTAGTTTTAGATTCTTCTTTTGTGTTCATTGTCAAGCGAATATTAATAACTTCGAACTTTAGATAACCTAAAAATAATTTTAAAATCGCTTTAAACAACATTACGAATTGAACGATTTACAATAAATCAATCGAGGTTTTATATTTACCTGCCAAAAATATGTATCGCTTTATTTAAACTCGGAAAAACTAATCAAAAGATCGCAAAAGTAACAACTAGAACTCTTTTGTGCTCTTTTGTACTTTACAAATGAGTCGTAAATGTTACGAAACAATTGATGGTTAATTTATTTGTTATAAGCCTACCGCGAAATATTTTTAATTAGATTTGTTCGTTAAAACAACGGATAACTACGAGCAGTGGCGGACCGAACTTGCAAATGTTGGGGTGCTCGTTGGACAAAATTCCCAGTTTAAAATAATAAATTTCAGTGATCAATTTGTATTTTCGATCATATCTGTTCAAGTGGCAATCAAAAATTTCTTTGTGTACAAATATTTACTGAAAATTACTACTCTTTGAAGAGCCTCATCACGGAAAATATTCGAGTTAGAAAATTTTCTTAGTTTTACCCATTTTACATTTGATTATCTATAATAATCAAAGGTTTTACCATTGGTTATATATAGTAAACTATTATAATGAATGTTATTACGAGGGTTGCTGTTTAACTTTCTGGCCTAATAATGAAAATGCGAATATTTATCATCAAAAATGATTTTATTGTTTTTCAAAGTATTCTCCAGCAAGATTTATACACTTTTGCATGCGCTCAAACCAATTGTCGAAGCACTTTTTCCACTCCGATTGAAACACCTCCAAAACATGGTTTTTGAACGCTTCAACAGCATCTTCTGGCGACGAAAATCGTTGACCACGCATTTTTCTCTTGATGTTTGGGAATAAAAAGAAGTCATTGGGTGCCAAGTCAGGGCTGTACGGCGGATGACCCATCAATTCGACGTTTTGGGCGGTCAAAAAGGCGCTGGTTTGAGCTGATGTGTGAGAGCTCGCATTGTCATGGTGCACAATGATCCGTCTTCTCTTGTTCGTTTTTCGAATTTCTCCGAAGACTTCAGGCAAACAAATTGTGGTGTACCACTCAGAATTGACCGTCCTACGTTGCTCAAGCGGAACAGTCGCCACATGACCAGTTTTACCAAAGAAACAGGCTACCATTTGCTTCGAAGTGCTTCTTGCACGAACAACTTTCGTTGGATTTGGCTCGTCTTCGAAGACCCACACGGTCGATTGCTGTTTTGTTTCGGGCTCATAAGCATAGATCCATGATTCGTCACCTGTGACGATCTTATAAACGTCTTTTGAAACACCGCGATTGTATTTTTTTAAATTTTCTTTGTACCAATCCACACGACACTTTTTTTGAGCCACTGTCAAATTATGCGGGATCCAACGAGAACAAACCTTTTTTACGGCCAGGTGTCCATGCAATATCGAATGTATGCTGGTGGAAGAAATGCCCAAGGATGCCTCTATCTCACGGTATGTCACATGACGATCTTGCTTTATCAGTTCACGGACGGCATCAATGTTCTCTGGCACAACGACTGTTTTTGGACCACCTTCACGACCTTCATCTTCGAGCGAGCGTCGGCCACAATTGAATTCATTAAACCAGTTTTTCACAGTGCTATAGGATGGTGCTTCGTCGCCATACAAAGATTTAAGTTCATCGATGCACTCTTGTCGTGATAATCCACGTCGAAAGTTGTGAAAAATGATTGCACGAAAATGTTCACGAGTTAATTCCATTTTTTTGCCAAATTGATTTTTTCAAGTCACTATAAACAACAGAAATGATGGCCGTACGTCAAAACGTTCTGAGTACGTTTATGCTACAACATGTCAAACTTTACAATGCAAATGTCAAATTGCACCTAGCAACGCTTAGTGTTCCCTAGGCCAGAAAGTTAAACAGCAACCCTCGTATAAGTTAATAATCAATGGTTTTCCGTAGAAGGTGCACTGAAATTGAGTTATTTGCAAAAATCTAGGAAAAGGTTCAAAAACGATCAACTTTGAAACTCTGGGAATTTATAGATAATTAATGCCCGGTTTCTGAAGCTCGACTTATATTAAGGTTAAGCTTAACCTTAGTATAACTGCAGATTTTGAGTTTCTATAACGAAAAATAATCTCTGGTCAAAGTTAACCTACGTTTTTATTGGTTGTTAACTTTCTGGAATATGCGCATTGTGGATAACTATAACTTTAACCTTAGATTAGTTATGTAGAGTATATCCAGAGATCTTCAGAAACCGGGCATAAGATATAATATAGATAATTTGTTTATAGATAATTAAGACTAATTTTACTCATCTGCGACCACTCTTGTGTTAGATTTTTGTTTTATTTAACATCCTTGATTTTAATACAATCTGTTACATAAATAACATTAGGCATTATTATTGACCGAGAAAATATCATAGAAGAAGCTGACCCATCGGTAAGCCTCATAATGACTGCTAAAAAACATTTACATTGTTATCATGAAAAAAATTACTAGGTTCTTTGGGACAAGTCTACACCTTTTCCACATGTACCTAATTCAGAAATCGTCAACCGTTATTCAGATTTGTAAATTGATATTCAGAAATCGTCAACCGTTATTCAGATTTGTCAATTAATAAGTATTCAGAAATCGTCAACGGTTATTCAGATTTGTCAATTGATATTCAGAAATCGTCAATTTTAATTCAGAAATCGTTAATTTTAATTCAGAAACCGACAAATGAAATTAGAATGAAATGCAAAAGTGGGGCTTTTACAGTGCAGAATAAGGCTTTAATAAAAATCTAAAAAATTAACAATATTTTAATTAATTTTTTTATATATATTAGGTATAAGAAAAACATAAATTATTTCACAACAATATGTTAAAGAAATCTTTAGCGAATAACTTAGCGACCGACTGGCATATCTTCCATTGATAAGGCTGCTGCATGATGTATTGTGCAGTGTTGCGCAGCACGAGCACAATCGCATCCATTTACGGTGTCCTTGGCCCGATCTACCCTTTTCCAACAGTAATTCAGAAATCGTCAACCGTTATTCAGAAATCGTGAATTGTAATTCAGATTTGTCAACTGATATTCAGAAATTGTGAATTGTAATTCAGATTTGTCAACTGATATTCAGAAATTGTGAATTGTAATTCAGATTTGTCAACTGATATTCAGAAGCCGTCAATTTTAATTTAGAAACCGACAAATGAAAATTAGAAAGTACTTAATGAAATTCAGAAAGTATCAAATGTTCAGCTCAATTAAAGCATCAGTTGTTTTTTTCTCTAAAAATTTGAATGTCATGATTCTGTGTTGATTAATTTAATCCCTTAATCTGTGGATTAAGGGATTATCGTAATATTAATCTTATATAAATAAAAATACATTCTTAAATAAATCGAAAAGGTAATAATTGAAATGGAGTTTAAAGACAATTGCGTTATTTGTGGTTTCAATATGAGAAGACTTTCAGTAATTGTGCTCGTGCTGCGCAACACTGCACAATACATCATGCAGCAGCCTTAGCAATGGAAGATATGCCAGTCGGTCGCTAAGTTATTCGCAAAAAATTTCTTTAACATATTGTTGTGAAATAATTTATGTTTTTCTTATAATATATACTAGCTGGCACGGGCGGCCTTCGGCCATCTAGACCCATAATAGATCCGTGAAGGCCATAGTTGTTCGGCCTTCGGCTTCACAGGGCGGACCATAATAGATTATATTTATATGCCTTCGGCTGCCTTGACTGCTAGTCCGTGACTGCCAGTGGTTGTTCGGCCTTCGGCCTCACATCACAAATGAATGTTAGTTGACAAATCTGAATTACAATTCACAATTTCTGAATATCAGTTGACAAATCTGAATTGCAATTCACGATTTCTGAATATCAGTTGACAAATCTGAATTACAATTCACAATTTCTGAATATCAGTTGACAAATCTGAATTACAATTCACGATTTCTGAATAACGGTTGACAAATCTGAATTACAATTCACGATTTCTGAATAACAGTTGACGATTTCTGAATTACTGGTGGAAAAGGTGTAGTGGGTCAAACCTCTTTAATCTTCTAATATTGGGGGCGATAAGAAGATCTGAAGTCGAGGTGTTTGGATGAACCCTGAGTCAGTGTTGGTACTTTTTGCTCCTGGATGCAATTTTCTCCTTGATAGTGGCCATACACATGTCAAGATGTGTGACGTCGCGTCGTTTGGAATGTACCATGGTGCATTGCAAACCGACCGCAATGTTTTCGATTGGAAGCGTTGTAATCTCCTAATATTTGATTAACTAGCAGAATCCCACAACTGTATAGATACCATGTGTCCAGACAGGTTTGATGATGTTTATTAAGTATTCGACAAGATACTCTATCTGTATTATTTACTTTATTATTTACAAAAATATACACTGACTTTTTTATATAAAATAACTATTCACACTGGGTTCACACACCTAATCTCCCAACATGGTCAGGGGTATATTCCATTATTTAGGATTCCGTAGGTTGGTATCTGGCTAACCAACCTACTGAATATTCAAATGGTTAATACCCGCCATGCAGGGACGGCTCCATACACTACATTTACTCCCCCTTTAAATGTTGAGACGATCAGGAGGTCGTGTTACTCGAGTGGACCTTCTAATCGGGATTTCTGTAGGTGCCCCTTGACTTGGCGGAATGCCTATACGCGGCGGTCGAGGTGACGACATATCTTGACTAGAATTACTATCCCCCACCACTCCGGTTTCTCCTTGTCTTGGACCATGGTCGACCTCCTTTGCCTCCCCCATGAAAACGTCTTTCTGCACTACGTCCTCGTTCGGCTGACTTGTGATAATAACTTCCCTTTTATCTGACAACACTTCCGTTCTTCCTACTGGTTGTTGAATCTGGGGATCCTGGACGCTGGGTTCTCCGGCAGGTGCACTTCTTAGCATATCCTTGTGAACATGCTTTATTGTCCCATTTACCGATACTAAGTATGTGTTGAAACTAATCACCCTCACGACTTTCCCTTTTACCCATTTGATTCCAGAGTGCTCATTTTTATTTTTCACGTACACCATTTCTCCATTACTGTACAATTTCGTATTGCGTACCGACCGCGCCACCGTTTCCTTTTGACCAACCCTGATACCTTCTTGTACATTAACTGCTGGCTTGATCAAATCGAATCTTACTCTTGGTTTCATTCTTAGCACGCATTCTGATGGACACATCCCCGTTACCGTGCTTGGCGTGTTCCGATACGAGAATAAGAAATGCGCCAAACGTTCTTTTATTTCGTTCTCTGTCAGTCGCTGTACTGTCCTTGGTATTGCTTTCTCCAGCGCCCTTTTGACCGTTTGTACCCCCCTTTCTGCTAGCCCATTTGACTGAGGATGATATGGTGGTGATTTTACTGGCCTTATGCCATTTGATTGACAAAATTTCACAAATTCTTGCCCGCTGAAGGGGGGGCCGTTGTCTGATACTAGCTCCACTGGTAAACCTACGACCGAAATGATCTCTTCTTTGAAATGTCTTTCTTTGCAACTGGTTGACTTGCGCATCATCGTGAATTATCCGTCTTTGATTCTCTGCTGCTTCATCGTTAATCGCAATTTCGCTTGCCCTGCTAAATGTTAGCGTTTCCGATTCGCCAAATAGCTTCTTCTGTGTATCCGAATTGACCAGCCCACACACCAATCGGTCTCTCAGCGCTTGATCTAAGAACCCTTCGAACTTGCAGTCACGAGCCAGATCTTTTAACGCCGAAATAAATGTCTCAATCTTCTCGTATTCATCTTGCTTCCGATTATAGAAGTTGAACCGCTTTACAAATATACTCGATACTAACCTGTATTTTTCTTTCAATACTGTTACTAATTCTACATACGTTTTTCCCTCAGTAGTTCCAGGATATAGTGCATTCTTTATTACCTTGTAACTTTTCGCGCCTATGCATGACAACAGATACGCCGCCTGCACGTCTGGATTGATCGCATTTGCTATAAAATAAAACCTTAACCTTTCTTCCCATGATTCGAAATCTTCCACTTCTTCGTTAAACTCTTGAATCTTTGCCATTACATTTCTTGACTGTTGAATTCGTTCCGTTTCCCGTCGCCAATATTAAGTATTCGACAAGATACTCTATCTGTATTATTTACTTTATTATTTACAAAAATATACACTGACTTTTTTATATAAAATAACTATTCACACTGGGTTCACACACCTAATCTCCCAACATGGTCAGGGGTATATTCCATTATTTAGGATTCCGTAGGTTGGTATCTGGCTAACCAATCTACTGAATATTCAAATGGTTAATACCCGCCATGCAGGGACGGCTCCATACACTACAATGTTGTGGGTATGTGTGTTATCCATCACTAATAATCGCACGCAATAAACTCGATGATTTATTTAAAAAATATACTATATACAAAAACGTGATGATGAAACAATTAAAATCTTTACTTGAGAAAAATGTTATTAAATTGCTCACTCGAACTATCCCTTAAAACACTTGAACTAACTTCGTGGGATGTCCTCTCGAGGTTGAAAGGTTGCCAACCCAGTTAGCGTTCAGGCGGCAACTATTTAAATTTAAAATGTTTGCGGAGCCGCCACACTATTCCCCCTCCAGTGATGAAGTCACGATAGATAAGTCTGGCCGGACATTTGATGTGTCGTGATGTTGTTAGTTGGCGAGGTGGGTCTTGAAATGCGACCTCCCTTGGTTTGGTTTGCGGGATTGATAGCTTGCGCACCGGATCCATTTGAGGTTGTTATTCATCTGGCTCGTTCGTTTCTTCCATGTATGCTGTACGGTTGACCGAAACTGCTTGTCGTTTCCCTTGTACCTCGATTATGAAAGTGACCTCCTTGCATTGCAGTACTTTGTATGGTCCATCGTATGGGAGTGTTAAGGGTGGGGTAACGGCGTCAATGCGAAGCAAGACGTATTTATAATTTTTCAAATCCTCTTGGACAAATACGGGTCTCCTGGTTGGATGTCAACGTCGGTTTCACGTTCTGTATGGCGGCTTTCTTTAGTTGTTTTACGAATTCGCTTGGTAATGTGTTCTTTGATTCTTCAAAAAAGTCACCGGATAATCTTAACTTAGTACCATAAACTAATTCTGTCGGAGTTGTGCCGATGTCTTCCTTTGTTGCAGAGCGATAGCTTAGCAAATTTGTCGGAATCAAATCGACCCAATTGCTGGAGCGATGGCACTTTATTGATGTTTTTATTGAACGATGGATATTATATCATATATTAATATGACTGAATCATTCCCCTGGGACTAAAAATATTGTAAGAGCTGGTTTGTTGTGCCGTTGTATTTTTGATCTTGGGCAGGGGAGGCAATTTTGGGACATTTTCCTGCAATCTTGGCGAATTGATGGCCAAACAAATCTAGCAGTTACTAATTTGGTCGTAGATTTTACGCCAGGGTTTGCCAAATTGTGGATTGCATTGAAAACTGTTCTTCGGAATGGCTTCGTTACTAAAGGCCTAATTTTTCGAGTTGACGTATCAGAGTAGATTTGAATGTCGACATTAGGAAATGTGCACAATTTTAGTTATAGTGACATCATCGTATTGTCACCTTTGAGAATTGCTTGTAGTTCTTCGTCATCTGTTTGTTGTACAGCTTAGGAGCTCGTAATCAACAAGTAGTGTGCGAGTTGTTCGTTATTGATTCGACTCTTGATAACATGTCTGCTATCACATTTTCTGCACCTGGGACGTGTCTAATGTCCATTGTAAATTGGCTGATGTAGTCAATTTGGCGCAGTTGCAGAGGAGAGGGTTTGACGTCTTCTCATTGGACTAAAAGATGTCAGATGGTAGATTTATCTAACAGGTAAGTTTAACTGGAGATTTATAAACTGGCCTTTAGTAATCCTCCAGGAGTTAGTTAACCGTTAGTAATTCACCAGTTAGTTATCTGATAAAATAAATTAATAAAAGATCCATTTTCCAAAAAAATTCTTTAATGTAAAATTGATTTCGGAATTCTCTATAATAACAAAATAATCTTCTGTACTTCTGCAACTGAAGATAGGGTTATTACAGAAAGAAAGGTTTAAATAGTATTTTTTTAAATTTTCAACTTTTTGGTTCACGTTAATTTTTTGAAGCAAAATGAATCCCACTTATAGACACTCAAACTAATTATACATGGTGTTTTCAACTTGGGAAGACTAATTGAAGCAGGGTATGATGTCTAATATGACCGGTCTATAGGTTTCAATACAAACATGACAGGTTTTATAAAGCAATAAAGTCACAAGTTTTAGTTAAAATTGTTTATTATTGTAAAACATTATTAATTAATTAAATTAAAATATTTTATATCACTTTAACAAAATTAGTAAATATGTGTAAACTTATATAAGTACTATAAATAAATCAATTTTAAGTGTGGTAATGTAATACTACTTAAGTTTTTAATTTAAAAATTTAGGCAGAATAATTTAATTAAAAGTTAATTAAATTGACAAGACATTATTTGGCACTACTATATTCGCAAGTGATTTGACACAGATGAGAGGTTTCTCCTAATACACAATCTTACAGCTCGTTGATGGTTTTAACTTGGCACTCGAAATGTGCAGAAACGGAAAGGAGGCACAAGTAATTATGTGACATGGAAACACAAGAAGCTGTTTATGTTTCTACTGCGCAGATGATTGATTGTGCACCCGTGCCTCAACTGCCACAAAAAATCTCACAAGCTGTACACGCAAGTAACTCATGTTGTCAACCTCAAAAATATGTATTTTAAATTTTGAAAAAAGCCTAGAAAATCTTCAAAAAGCTATACATAGAATAACAAATTCATCTTCATCAAATTTCTTAAGAAGATCTTAAATAAAAACTTGGTAAGTACAAAAACAAATTGATGTTAGAAAAACATGTAAAACTTAAAACATTTAACAGATTTAACTATTAGGTAGATAGATAATTAAGTACCTATGTACCCATAATGCAAAACCCGTATCAAAAATTTGGCCATATCACAATTTTAGCTGAAAGGTCGACAACATTTCAAGAAAATAATTTTTATATTATTAGAGAAAAAAAATGGAAACTTTTCATTAAAAAAAAATCTTAACGTTTTAACATTAAAGATATTATGTACAGTAAAAAATGGCACTGTAAAAATATCGTTAAATAAGCAATTAATATTTACAATCCAGTTAATGTTTATGTCAAAATATTTAAAGTTAATATGAAGTAGGTACTTCGATATAAATATAATTTAACAACAGTTGAGGAATATGCGGAATGTTTGTCCACAGCCTTGAAAATTTTTAATAAAAAAAATACTATATGGAATGTGTCAGTCATCTGAAAAGAGGAACTCGCTTTCGGAAAGTAAAACTTCTAAATCAGATTGGACGGTATGTACATTAGAATCAATATTATTTGGCAGTTTAGTTGGAAAGGTAGTTTGCACTTGTCCGGCAACAACGTCAGTCGTTTCCGGTTTAATCACATTTTGTTGAGTAATTGGTTTAATAATTATAGGTTTATGCAATTTGTGTTCGTGTTCTTTAACAGTTCGCACAATTACACCTGTTCTAGCGTTACTTTTAACGTTATTACTTTTTTTGCTAGGACGTTCACTTTGCTTTTCGATAACTACACTCGTTTTTTCGGGTTTTCTTAACTTTACACTAAATTTAAAGGGAGGTTTATACACAACTTGTAAACGTACTTTTTCTTTATCACCAGGCAAATTTCCTAAACTACGAGTTTTATTTGTTTCTTGCCTTATTCTATTATTCGCTGCTCTTTTATGATTAGCCTTATTAGATTTATCTGTTAGACCCGCAGGAGTTGACTTGGATTTTGGTAAAGCTAACTGTGACTTAAGTAACCAATTTTGTACTTTACCCACGGGATCGGTTTCTGGAGTTAACGGAGATTTCTTGATGTCTCCGTTGGCTAAATCCTTCTTGGCGTTAAGGTCGCCTTGCACAGAACTGTAATCGATAACCTCTTTCTTTTTACTCTTCTTTTTGTTCGATACTGCATGCTGAGGAGATTTCTTAACTTTACTAGATGGCACTTCTATTACCGCCTCGCCATCTTTCGTTCTACTTTCTTCAGCAACTACCGGAGCAGAAACTCTCTTTTTCTTTTTGGACACTTTTTTATGGGGACTTTTGGTTTTACTAGCATCTTTATTCCTATGCTTCTTTCTTAGCTTTCCATCCCTAACTTTTCGCTTTAGAGGAACTTTAGAGCGAATTGCAGGATGCACTGTAACACCGCCTTCTCCATCGGGTGGAAGACGAACGCCTTCTTTTGCACTATGCATAATAGTTACCGATTTTAACTTCAAGTTAGGTTTCTTTCCCAACACTTTGGTGCTCAAAATCTAAAAGTAAATAACAAATTTGAATCAATTAAAGTTACAAATAATTTCATAACTTAAAAATTAAATTATCAAACTACTAGGAGAATTAATCAAACATTTTGGGTATTCACGGAGTTGGACAAGCTATTTTTAAAAAGTACTTAAACTATAATAGCTACAAAGCTACATTTTGTACGTGCTTCCTACTTATGTATATCTCGACTTGTGTTTAACGAATATTATGAAATTGGGTGTTGTGGTTTTAGGAATAATTTAAGTCAAGAATGAAGTTAAAATCTTAAAAACTGGTGAAGTTACAATGTTGAAGGCAAATGCGCCATCCGTCTCGTAAAATCCCGAGCCCTCATGGGCAGCAGGTACGTTCGACCTATTTTGGTTTTAAAAATATTGTAAATCATGCCCATGAGGTGGAAAAAATAACGGGCACTATTCCTTAGTTTTTATATTTATTGAGATATGTACCGACGTAACTAGTTTCGACGCTATTATTTCAGGAACATCATCAGATATGGTCTAAAAATAACATAATTATTTAACCAAGAAAAGGTGAACATAGAATTTTACAAAAACTTACAAGTCAGAATATAAAGTAGTCTAGCAAAATGAGCATGTCTCTACCGAATAACAGTGAACAGTAATACAATCATTGAATAAAATTAATTAAAATCAAGACAGAATAACATAAACAATATATTACAAATTACACAGATTAAACGTCAACATGAATGAAATCAGAAACGAGATAACCAGCAAAATTAAATTCCTGTTCATGGGGTGTTGTTTAATAACCAGCAAGGGAGATCGACATTATAAAAACCTGGGTGGCTCCTGGACCACACCCTCCAACCCAAAGCTCCAACAGAGCCAAGAATTACGATGGGGTTAGGGGCGATTTTTATTACTCTGTTTGACATATTAGATCAGGTCAGATCGGGGGACTGCCGACTTTACGTGCCCTCCGAAGCTCGGAGATGGTCATAGAAGAAAAGAAGGTCCGAAAGAAGATTGACAAAACCAGTGCCTTCAGCATCAGTAGTTGATTGCTCTAACTACTAGGCCAATGACCGCCTCCCTAATAGATATGTGGCCAGTTTCAGGAACGTTAATTAAGGATTTAATCTATGATTAAAGTATAATTAACTAATCTCTGATCAAGTATAATGCTTTTTAATGCTTTCTACTATGGTTATAGTTTTTAATACAAGTTAAAGTTAATCAACGTTTGTTAAACTGAACAATGTAGTGTAAAAAAAAACCGTAATAAATGGATAATAAATTAGTTCTAAAGTGAGTGTTATGTTGCAGAAGCTGCAAAATTTGAAAAGAATTTTTGGTAGATATAAAGAACCCAAAAGAACCTTCCGTGGTTGGTGCAAGTAGATTCATACTTCTATGGAATGTTAAGGACAGTTGTGACTCCAACAATTCACAAACAATTAACGCACTTAAGAAAAACATCCATCAAGCTATATTCATGAAATACATAGAGCCGCAAACAATTGACAATGTACTACGAAATTAAGTTAACAAGATGGGCTACTGCTAAGCTAGGCGAGGCAGTCATTTGAATGAAATTATTTTCCATAAATAATCGAAAGGTGTACTGTCTTCAATAAAGCAGCAATCATCGAAAAAATATTGAACGGTGTAGTTTTAATAGCAATTTCAAAAAGAAACCAACAGATGGCCCACCCTTTATATACCTACTATCGTGACTAATTCTAGAATCGCTACATCAAAAAGTAGCTTATTCAATGAAAAAAAAGCGCCTTAGCTTATGAGGTGGAGCTACTTTCAACAAAGTAGCGAAGCTACATAAAATATATAGCTACTGCTCAGCTCTGAGCATTCAAAAAATTTTAATACAACTAATAATTGGTGTAGCCGTTACTATTACATTTGCAATGCATAATTAGCTATACTGTATAGATGTAATCTATTATTGATATTTTGTAACTTACTTAAGTGAATGTATAGTTAAAGTAATTTTAAGCTATAAATGAACAAATTATTAAAAACCAGTATTTAAATTAATCAGCTAAGAGCCAGCCTCACAATCACAATAGATGAGGAAACGATATTGAAATAATAAGGAATTTCCTTATATCTATTGTGATTGTAAAACTGGCCCTCAATTATTTGTACTTACCAAAAGTGAAATTGCTGCAGCGATGATTAAAGCAACAACATACCAATAATCCAAAACCCATTTTTTAAAGCTTGCAATACTTTCTTCGGAAAGCAATAATTTTCTCAATGTTGCTAAAGGTCCAGATGGATCAACTTCCCTACATTTTTGAAATACGTCGCAGTATCCATTATAATCATTGCAAGGTGTTCCCGGTTTAGAATACATGTCTGGTACATCATAAGGCATTTCATTCAATTCAAATGACGATAAACACGGTTGATTTTCACCTGGTAATTTGCAACAAAGTTCACAAGCTTTTGTTTTAGGATCATTTGCAGTTGGGATGCATTGACAAGATTCTAATCCATAAGCAAGACATATGGAACCAGTACATTCCTAAAATTCAATTAATAAAAATAAATTATTTATTTCTAACAGGTAAACCCAATTACAGAAAATGTATCAATATAAAAAATTAATATACAATAATAGCTATTAACGGGTAAGAGACAGACACAGATTCTTTACGGAAAAAGTGAGCAAAGAGCAGAACGAGCCGGAACGGCGAGTTATGCTAGCTTATGGTGAGTTACATCAATGACTGTTTTTGTACAATCCACATATTATGCAACTTTTTTGCCAAGGCAGGGCCATATCCGAAAAAAACAGAAAATCTTTACTATTACATTAAAATTAATATTACAAAATAATTTTTAATTTCTATTTTTTTGTAAGCATTAAATAAAGAATATTTTAACACAATTTAATTACGTCACTATAATTTAAAACATCTTGAAACACTTGCCACTTGTTACCCTAGTCAAAATTATGTAACTGGAGCTTATAAAATTACATAGCGACAGATAAAATTAGTACACACACTCAAATATACAAATGTAACCTGATTGTAACATCGACAAAAAATATGTAACCAATATAACATGATCAGAAAGTGTTACTTTCTGTCCATATTATACAAGGTTACATCTCGTGTTTAAAAAAGGAGAGGTTTCTGGGCAATAAAACTACAGTACAGTTTCGATAATCCGGGTAGATATAGTTCCGAGTGTCTTCGGATTATCGCAATTTCCGGAGTAGCGAGGAATTTTTTTAGTACTTCTTTTATTGAATAAAAGCGATGGCTACATTATTGAATACTTGATTTTTACAATCAACACAAGTTTTTGAACAAAAAATATTATTACTAGTACCTACTTGTACTGAAAAATTATCCGCTGCTGTTGGTCATAATGCATATTATACCAACCTTTTTTAATATTTCGTTTGCATACTACAAATTTCATTATTACTTAGTATTGAATTAAAAAAACTAATATTATTTTCTGTTACTGATTTCAAAGTTTGATTTAAACGAACTACGGCATCCTTCAAATTAACCTTCCAGTGGTCGCGTATGGTCTCACATATCGAAAGATTTTATTTTTGTTAATATCATTTGAACGTGACGCGGTACTCGTATCTTATGTGAATTTTCATTCGTAAAAAATTCAAATTATGAAAAATAACACCCCTTACGGATAGTTGTACAGGCATTGATAATGTATTGACATGAATTTTATAATGGGCAGTAAATTTTTAATTCTATTTAATTTTAACACGCCTCGCGTTGTATGCCAAATACAGTGAGATTTCATATGACCACCAACTTTTCATATCCTTTTCAAACAAATACTTTTAAATTATTTCAAACCTTTTATTTTCCATACATCTTTGTAAATTTATGCTCAACAAACTCAAACATTTAAATTTTTATACAAAATTCTGGCGTCACCGCCTCAGTCGAGGACTAACCACACAATTGGCTTTCATTTTCAGCTCAACTAACGCGTCCCTTGACGTGAAAACATATTGCCAATTTTTAAAAATTTAAATAACAATTTTCAAATTCAAATAAATAGAATTATTCACATTCGCACAGAAATCAATTTTTTGTAGAAAATTCGCGACAGTATATTGGGAAGCGACGACGGTCTATGAGACCGTATGTGAATACTCGCTTTGCTTTATGTTAATAATTTTGTTTGAAATATTTTTTGAATAGACGGTAAGAATAGACAATTTTACAACTCCATCGGGTGATTATTGCCTTTCGCAATTAAAATTCACGTCTCCTACTTTTATTAAGAAGCCTTCCTCTTAATATAGGTCCAGGATTTCTTGTTCTTTACTAATTTTTGTAATTAGTTCTATGAGAATTTTTGGGCTTGCCTATCGATGTGCCCGCACCCTTTTTTTATTGTTATGATGGCAAATCATTAACACAGGGGGACCGACGGCTTTACGTGCCTTCCGAAAGTACGGAAGGCAGTCAAGAAATTTTTAGACTATACCCTGAGTCGAACCGGCGAACCTTGCATTAGCAGTTGATCCCACTAACATGCAGACAATGACCGTCGTCCAAAATTCACGTGTGGAAGGAAATGATACGCTTTCCTCCAGAGTTAAACATTATTTTTTGCCATTCCGGGGGTAAAGTACTCACTTTTTACCCCGGTTTGCGGGCGTAAAGGGGCACTTTTTTACCCTGCGGGAGTAAAGTTCAAAAATAGGGGGGTGAGCGGGAGTAAAGTTAAAAAATAGGGGGGTGAGCGGGAAATAAAGTCACCAGATGACTGGTGACTTTAGTTTAGTAACGGCCTTAACCATGGAATAGTGCGACCACAAGGTCGATGACTTCAACGTTTTAGCCTTCTCGTAAAAAAATGCCAAAAACACGTCTTCACTAAAATAATCTGACAATTCTTTATTCTGGCACCACTGCACAAAAGCGTCGTACTGTTTTTGGTAAACTTTTCTTGATTTTGCCGGCAACAGTTCCACCAACGCCATCTTCGCTGCTTCGGCAATTTCTACGTTCTCGCTCATGGTACGTGTTGCTCTTTCAAAGGCACAAATTTAAATGAAATGAAGCATTGGAATCAATGGCATTGGTAGAATCAGGGGTGCCAACTGCTATTTCTTAGTAATTTTTAGTAGTATAGTTGGTAATATTACTAGTGCTATTTTGCGATTTATCGACCACGTGTAGGTATTATAAAAAAAAAGCGTTAAATTTTTGCTTTAAGTTTCTAAACTGGCGAAGTTCCTACTTTACCTCTCGGAATGGCAAAAAACAGTATATGCACGACGGTAGTAAAGTGACTTTTGGCCCATGGGTAATTGTTTCACTCGGCTGGCGCCTCGTGTAAACAATCCTTTACCCTCGGGCCAAAAAAGTGTCACTTTGCTACCTTGGTGCATAATGTACTATTTTTATGACCCCATCGTTTTCAATCAAAATAGCTCGAATTAAACAGCTTCCTTTGCGCTAAAGTCTAAAATGTACCCAAACCGAGATATTAACAAATATTCATAAAAATGTAATTCTTGGCGTGGTTTTTCCACTACAGCGGCGAAATCCGGGGTCGCTAGAGGGTGAAAAATTAGTATGTCTTTAGAATAGCGATGTCCTAATAAAGATAATAAAATTTATTCCAACTTGCACTCATTTATTTACGCAATACGTTGTCGGCTGGCCTAGTAATAGATGCAAGCAATTTTATTAATGTAATTTAATGATTTTTTATAATATTTCAAACTGTTTTGATAATTTTTAATTATATTTTTCATAAATAATTTACGCGATATTCAAAATTTACATTTTTTCAAACCGGGACGTTTGAATGCATTTATCAATACAAACAGTGAAACTACAATAATTTAAATAAAGATACTCTAAAAAAATAAGTATGAAATAATGGAATTTTTTAAAATTATTAGTTGCTCGTATTCCTTTAACGATTAGTTAGGTTATGCCGGTTTATGTGGTCTGTGAGACCATACGCGACCACTCGTGTCATAAAATTTTACGCGACTTCTGGAAGACTTTCAAGAATTGCACAATGTCGCCATTATTTTCGGATATTATGTAATTTAGTAAGGATTTTCTATAAAAGTTTGAATATTTTGAATTAAATTGTGGGGCATAGACTGTAACAAAGTAATGCAGTTGGGTGGCAAGAATAAACCTTTGAAGTTTGGATCAACTTTCGGGGGGGTTGGGAAGGCGCATTATCAACTAACAGCAGTGTCGTAAATGGCTTATTAGTTTCTCTTAAAAATCATTTTAAGTTTGGAATAAAAGTAATTTTGAACCAATCAAAAAATAATGATTTTGTTGTTGCAAAGTTAATTGCTGCATATAAAACTGGCAAGTTAATATTTTTAAAAGCTTGAGCTTGAGCTTTTCGAAGAACTAAAATAGTTACGTAGCTCTGTGTTCCAGCCGCCTAGCTTATAAACCATCAACGTTACACGGTCTTTTGAAAATTTTCATCCTGAAGGTGATTTTTCCTTTTTATGTACCCAAGTTGTTCCAAGTAAAACCCTCCAGAAAATGTCTATTTATTAGCCTTATAAACTTGTTCAAAGCTAAATATGTCATGGGGCCCATTAGCGGCCTCATTTAAGGTTTTCCAGCATGGCGTATTTTTATATTTTACCTTGATCTGTTTTGAAATTTATCTGTGTGAGAGTAAATAATTGTGTTGGAAGAAGATGTTACAGTTTTGTTAGCCTCTATATGCAATACAGTTCCACCGCTGTCCTTTCCAGTTATCTGTTCGTAAAAATATTTCGCTTTTGTGCGTAAAATTTGAGATGAAACTGGCACAAGATAACCTTTGTTTTATCTAACACGAAATTTGAGACACAAAATCACGGATTTAGAAGATTTTTGAACGAAAAATTCTTACTTGCAACAGGAAAAGATTCAGATACATAGTAGTTCTTATTTTGTCTTTATTCTTTTTAATATCTGATATTGTTGATTTGAGAACATTGGATGCTGGTCCCTTTTTCAAGAGTATCTAATATTTTACTTTTAACATTTGGAGTGAGAATTTTATGTTGCCGTTGATTTGAAACCATTTATTAAATTTGAATAGTAAATTTCAAAAAAATAATCAAACTCCTACACAATATTTCCTTTGCTATAACGAACTGCATAAAAGGCGGTGAATATCTTAAAAAAACATTTTCGATTATGTAATTGATTAATCTTATAAGGTTACTGACGAATTGCATAAAAATAAAAACTGCAAGTAGAAGTTTGTCCAGAAGCATTATTTTATTTGGTAATGGAGAAAATGATTATTATGAAGACATTATACAATATGCATCTATACCAGCGGCGGTTTGTCAATGGAGGCGAGGGAGGCTTAGCCTCCTCTCAAATTGTTGGACGGACTTGCTATTTATATTTAGTTTTAAATTAGTATTTTTTCCAATTTTTAATTTTTTTTGAATTTGTTTAAAACAAAATTTAATTTAATAATGAAATTAGCTTAAGAACTTGACTTACGCCTGAAATAAATTCGAAATACTACATATCCAGCGGCTAGCCTTTCTTTATCCTATTAATTTATTAGCACAGAGTTAGGCAACCCAGAATACGGTAGTACGTCCGAGATACGTCATAGAGGCTACTCGTTAGTAAATTTCAGTATCAACATGAGCGAATAACAGATTAATTCTAAGTAATAAGCTTGTAACATAAGTGCATACCAGTCTGTGTTATCTTACTAAATGTACGAACATAGTAATTTTACATGCGTTGGAGGCTGAGCTCATATGCGTGGGCCTCTTATGGAGACGCTTGCAATTCTTTGCATTATCATGCATAATAATTTTATGTTCTAAATATAATCATGTAATTCGAATAAGGATTCCCGATTTTTTTTTTCAAATTTGAACGGATTTTCCACATTTTTTTCAAAATCGACCAAACGGACTGATGTTTGAAATGAAATTTGTGGCAGTAAATTTCGACAAACGTTGCTACACGTTGGAATTTTACCTCGCGAGCAGTATTTACAGTGCAATTAAGACAACAACAATTAATTGACGTATTTAATTTTATAATCGACAGCGATGATTTTAAAAACGACTCTCAAACTATTAGAGAAGCGCTGGTTTAAGACAATATTTAAATGAATCAAAATTTTGTTTATTAGAAACTTTTAAATTAATTTTTGAACAGACAGACGTAGTATTTTCAATTTTACAAAGTAAACTTACCGATATTAATTTCGCCAAATGTCGTTTAACAAAATTAATCGAAACTCGGCACAGATACTCGTACCGTATTGATGATTTGTATTTTGACAACATATTTAACAGTTTAGAATTAAATTGCTAGCCGGCTCAGCAAAAAACGAAAAACGACATTTTATTTATCAGATATGCGTCAAAATTATAAACAAATTTTTGCGGAAATTTTGGATACGGTTATCGTGCAAATTGAAGTTAGATTTGCAGACTTACATAAATTAAAATTTTTTGATCTATTAACATTTGCTAAATTTTCAGATTATAGGAAAAACTTTCCTCAAAATTTATTAGATAGTCTATTAGAGCAGTATCCATTTTTTGATCAAATCCAACTCAAAAATGAATTATCGGTAGCATATAATGACCCCGAAATGTTTGGACAATGTAGGACTCCATCAGAAATATTAGATTTTACTTTTAAAAATGATTTACACAGTTGTATGCCTGAATTTTACAAACTTTTATGTGTGGTCGTCACCATACCGGTAACATCGGCTTCGGTTGAAAGAAGTTTTTTCACACTAAAACGTATTAAAACTTACACTCGTAATACGATGAATCAAAATCGGTTAAGTAACGTCGCGGTAATGTCTATTGAAAAGGAATTCGTTACCTTATTGTCTCGAAATAATGAATTCTACGAGAATATCATCGATCACTTCGCGAATACTAAAAATCGCCGTATACCTCTTACGTTTAAAGCTTCATACATTTCGAATGACTTAAAATAATATTAATCTGTATATTGTACAGCATTTTTTCCAAAACACACTCTGCACTCATCGAACAATTTTTTCCATTGTACACAGTACTGAAGATAGCCAACGAGCTCGAAACATGTGTCTACCGCAGATTAAATAATATTTTATTAAATTTATTATTTTTAAGTTTTATTTTATAAGGTAGTTAAGCTGTAAAATTAGCCTCCTCAAATGGAAAAGTCAGGAGCCGCCGCTGATCTATACATAGTACATATTATATACCTATTAATAATAATTCTATATAAAGTTAATTGCCAAAAATTATTCAGAATCTGCTGAGTTTTGAATTTTTTTTATCAATCTTTTCGGAATCGCAGTGCTGTGATACGTTAGAGATACTTTATATACACTACTACTAACTGAAGAGAAACGGGGATAAGAAGCGTGCAAGAAGTGACTGATGGAGCGGTTAAAAATGTTATTAAACAAAATTTACGAGAAAAGGCAGCTAAACTGCAAAGATGCTCTTATTACTTCATCTTCAGATATGTCAAACTTTTAATTTGTTTGTCTTGTAAATTTTTTTGCTGTATAAAAAATCTAATATTATTTTGTTATTTATTTTTATAATTAAGTAGGTATAATGGTGTCATAATAAAATTATTTTCGAAGTATTTTGATCATTTTTGTGTTTGTTCCAATTTTCTTGCGTGCGTGAAGAATGAATTTCATTGCATTGCAGCATTGCAAATTTAGTTGCAAAATATGGTTTTACAGCACTGCATTAATCTTTTTTTGAATACGGATTTTACTTTGCTTTTAGACGAACAGATTAGTAGAATTTTTTAAATTGATACATCTCTGGAATTTTGTTACAATTAAAACTACATGTGTGTTGGAAGGATGCATTCACGAATGGTTAAAATATTTTATTTTGTTGAATATCAAAATCTGTTTTTATCATCAATAGCCACTATGATAAGAAGTAACTATAGTTACTTATTGGTGGATGTTAGAAATAAGTTGTGAATATTTAACTTCATTAAGAAATAAGTAAGTTTTGCTCAATTTAAAATAATATTTATACTACTTACCCCCATAAAACAAACAAATTCTTGATTGCAAATGGTTTTATTGGGTTTATTAACAGAAGGAGGGCATTGCGGACCACGACCATTGCAAAAACTGGAATCTCTGCAACCATTGTCATCTCTACATTTATCTCCAAATTTAACTTGGCACTGCGCTGTACAACATGGACCCTAAATTAAAGAAATATTTTACTTGAAAATACTTTTTCTACTCAAAATATTACTTACTTGTGAAGGACTACAAACGCTTTTTGGCGTTAAATGGCACGGAGGTTCATCTGCAGATGGATATCTTTTTTGTGGAAAACAACACTCATCACGACAATCTTCTTCCCATCCACAATCACATTCTTCACCTTCTTCTACTACACCATTTCCACATAACGAAAGTTGCGGTTCTGCAAAATTAATCAAAGTAAAATAATATTTCAAATGAAATATCAACTTAAATTACCAGTGAAACATCCTTTAGGTGAGCGCGCTTTAAAATTTAGCACTGGGTTTATACTTTTAAGACTGCAAGGAGAAAATTGGTTATTGTTTTTTTTATCTCCAGATGTTGCTCTTGCAAACATAATAAAGTTTCCGTCTTCGCCTCCCGGAGTACATATTTCAGGATCGTGCTATAGAAATATTTATCATTAGCATATATTTTTGATGACATAACACATTTTTGATATTTTATACTAATAATAAATTAGTAGATATTTAAGTTTAAATAAATCCTATTAATGCTTCAATGTTTTAGCTTAGGACAAATATTTAGGGGCATAGAAAATTTAGCGCGCGAAAGAACCCTAGTTAATCACCTGCGGATGTCACAATGTGATGGAAACGTTATTTTTGATAATCATAAAATACTGATATGATTACTTACTATCAAGTTTCACTACATGAACCGCGAATCAATTGATTAGTCTTAGAAAGCTTATGATAGGAGATAGGAGGTCCTTATAACAAATTTTAAACCTCTAATTAATAGCGTCGCAGAAGTTTCAGTTTTAAAAAACACATCGTTATGTTTCTAGATGATTGAATGTTGAATCAATGTATTTATTTTTCCATTTCACCTTTTCAACATTCAAAATATTGCAGTATATAGTAAGCGTTGATGGACAAAATTATAATAAAAAAAAGTTGTAAATAAACTTTGCTGCAAAAAGTCGTAAAACCTTCAAGCGCTATACTTCTCGGTGAAAAAGTAATAAAAATGATTATTTATATTATACATTTAACTCAAATTTTTTTACTACCTATTGTTGAAAATTGCACGAATAAAAAAGTATATTTTAGTCGCAATTAGCTATTACAAAAGTTTCAAGTTTGTTAATAAATATTTTAATTTAAGTAAATGCATGTCAACTCACTGGAGATCCAAAATTATGCCCTATTTCATGAGCCAAAGTAACATGTGAAACTGCAGGTGGTACGTGCTTTCCATAGTTTAATAAAGTTACTATTCCGGTATTCAACGACTTCATACTTCCTCTGTAATGCTGAAATATAATAATTATTACAATTTTTAGTTATCAATGTTGAAATATTATAATGACGCGAATAAGTAGAATATCATTATTTGTATTGCAATTAAAATATTAGATATAATTATGCACTATATTATATTGAACTGTATTTCAAGTGGGTCAATAATTTTTACATATTTTGGAGAAAAATTTTATAAAAACCAAAAGTCAATTTTAAAATAAAAATTTAAACATATACAATTTCGTTTACTAGTAAGAATTTTTATTGAAACTTTTTAAATCATACCACTTAAAAAGAATAGGTACAGTACAGATAATTATATACAATTTTCTAAGTAGTTATTTTGTTAGTCAATATGTGGGAGGGCAGCGCCATCATCAAAACCGAGCCATCTTGCAACGGGCTTAAAGCGGTGCCGTGTGCCGCGGATGCACATGCTAGTTGCACGTATTATGGCAACACCAATTCTAGCCCTAAGCCAGCCCAGTATGGTGCTTAGGGAGCAGTTCCAACGTTCAGATATGGCCTCTCCCATATGCCTAATGAAGGAAGACATTTGGGGTGCAAAGACACCATCGACTGATGTTACAAGTGGGGTGAAAGTAGCATGTCGCATTTCACAGGCGTTGGAGTATTTTCTCTTCTTTTCGTCTTCAGCTGATCTTAGGACGGATGTAACAGGACGTGAGAGGTATGAGGGAGCGTCGGTGTCAACAACACGGATATCGAATAACGCCTCCCTCTGAGCATCCCATACACCCCGGCAGGATAGGTCTGCACGCAGTCCACCGTCATTTTCGGAAATGATCGGCTCTTTTGTCACATTGCCCCAGGCGTGTTGGCAGAGCTCACAAAGAAGATCTCTGATCTCATTGTGTCGCCGTGTGATTAGGCCTCCGGTTTTACAGCAGAGCGCGTGATCAATGTTGAAATTGCTGTTACCACAGCCGTCACATGACTGTGGCATGCAGTTAGGTATTCTATGGTAACGAATTGATAACGCATCACTGAATTCTAATAGGGATAAATCAAAGTGATCTTTTTTTGTAGGGATAACAGAGAGCCAATTTGAGGATTTCGTTTTCATCTTGGATGCGATGGATCTTTCAAATGCCCTTTTCTTGTTTGCACTGAATTTTGCTAGGGTAGTTTCTAAGAATTTATCATCAAGAGCTTCTTTTTCTTTGCGGCCCTCTTTGCGTGCGTCTTTTAGAGATGTATTATGGTCAGACAGGATAATCTGTTTTTTTTCTAATAGGGCTATAGTGAGAGCTATGCAGCCTTTCTTGGAAATTTCATAGCTTAAATTAGTGGCTTTAAATGGGTCAGAAATTGCCAATCCACCTTTCTGTACAGGTAAGGAGAATAGGTCCGCTTCTATGGGAGAGACGTCGCTGCCAAAGAGCGCCGGTAGGAAGGTAGTGCGTAATGCATGTGTCAGTGGTTCAAAAAATTCATGGGAGTTTTTTAAGACTCGTAATAGGAATGACCATTGGAACTGAATTGCTTTGGTGAGGGCAGTGTAGGCAGCTTGAGGGGAGTCTTTGCATATTTGTGATATTTTTTCTACGGTGGAAACGAATCTGTTTACATTATTTTTTATAAAGTCATCTTTTCCTTCACCGATGTAGCTTCCTAAAAAGCGAGATCCAGTAACTATTGTTAGATTGGTCCCCTTGAAAATCTGGTGAGCTGTTTGTTTATCAGCATCAGCTACAATAAGCAGTGTTTTCTTGGCTTGCGGAAAGTATCCATAGGCTGGTCCTATGATATTTATTTTATCCCACCAAATGCGTAAGTTTTTGAAGTCACCTTGGGCTGAAGAATCATCTGCATACCAAGATTGAATAGTGCTTTGTTCTTCTTTCATTTTATTTATGATAGGTAATGTTGCAAGAGCATAGAGCGGCATGGCTAGTGGGTCTCCCTGAGTTACCCCTTCTTTGCTGTAAAGTCTCATGTCAGAGTCACGAATAATAAGTTCCGCATGACCGTTATAAGTATTATATAAGAAACGAGCACAATGAGGCCAATATATTCTTGCTTGCCAGAGAGCCAATTGTCTATTGACGGCATTAAATGCGTTGTTTGCATCAACAAGGAGCATTCCCCAGTTTGATCCGGGGATACATTTATTTTGATAGAGGTCATTCATTGCATGTATTGCACCTTCGATACCGCTACTAAGGCCACTGCAAAGTTGTGACTGGCCGCATGCTTCTGTAACTTCGGAGCCGGTGGCGAGAATCATGCATTTTGATAAGATTCTTCGTAGGCATTCGCCTATGCCAATCGGTCTCACACCTGGGCATTTGTCTAAAGCTACGAGGCGGCTTGACATTAGTGCTTGTATTTGATTCCATGGGATGTATTCATTACTTAATTTCATGGTTAGTTGTGCTATGGAATTTCTACGGTGTAGGCTTGCGTTGCCAAATCTTAAGAGGTACTCCTTCCAATTTTCAGAAGAGGTACCTGTTGGGCCACCACCACCATGTAACTTTCTGGCAACGTGTTCCACGTGAATGCTAGTTATGTCGACCTCTAGTAGTGGCGGCATTTCCGTGATTTCATCTGGAAGGGTAAATAAATCAATATTGGGCGTTTTAGGACATGGGTGTTTATCTTTCAAGGCATCGCCAACAGTTTTACCGGTAGCATCAATTTCATCATTGGTATTAAGTATTTTACTGGTGTCTTTTGTCAGCAGCCAGTTTACGGCATCGCGTATTTTGCCTCTTAAGATTAGGCGTGTGAATGTTTGAGTTACATGGTCATTATGTTTCTTTCGATTGTGGGAATTACGAAGAGTTTTGTCTGATTCGGTTAGTAGAATTTCATAATGTTCATCTGCCCATAACTTTAGGCGACGCTCAAGTAAGCGGCTTATGTCTTTCGCTTGTTTAACATTCTTGTCTCTTTGTAGCATTACTGTAATAAAAATTAATACTCGTTCTGAAGGGTATTGGGAATTGGTTAGCAGTTCTATTTCATCAGCGAGCGTATGAACGAATTTCCTGCTGATGGTATTGGAGGAAGGGAGATCGTAGAGCTTGCCACGGAGAGTACATACTTTGTTCCAGCGTGTTTGCCAGATGCCACATTTCAAACCTGTGTCATTGAGGAACAGTGACCCAAAAGCTTCTTCAAGAGGAGATACTTGTATTGGTCTTTGTAGTGGAGATGCTCGTGTGGAATCTTGTGCTTGTGACGAGCAGTCGGCACTGTGAGCGGAACGTATGTGACGTTGTAGACCTTTCTTTTTAAAGGTTTTGGAGCAGGTCGGGCATAATACCATGTCTATATTTTCTTCTTGATTTGTCAGATTGTTGCGTGTGACATCCATTGTGCCAGTTTTAAAATGACAAATCTATCTTGTGCGTATTAAACATTCAGTCCAAACATAAAATAAAACATTAAAACATTGAATTTGGTAAATGCATCAAAAATATTACGATGTAAATATGTCAAAACGGAATTTTATTATGGAATGTCAAATATGGCAATGTCAAATATCTTTATAATTGATATTGTGTGCCTTCCGGTAGTAATTCTTCGGGAACCTCACTATTACTAAATAACTTCGACTCGATTATCACTTCCAACAACAAGTTATTCCGAAATTCACAAAATTTCCTATCAACTGGGAACAAATTTTATAGAGACGACTTTTTACACGTCTAATGTCGGGGACATTACGTTCGGATTTTTTCCGATTTTTTCGGATTTTATACAATTTCGTTGTATTTTGAAATGAATTTTAATGCTCATTGTAGCCATACAAACTTTTAAAATGTCCAAATTCATGAAATCAGAATAATTGATGATTATCCAATGTTATAACGGCGAAAATTATGTAAATGGTATCGATATTGCATTTTTCTTTATTTATGTGAAATTTGAAAATTGTGCGCGAAAATTTTATGAGTTGGTATCACCAGTGGGCAATTTTAAATTATGGTGAACTGAGTGGTTTTCTGAGTTTGGACGTCGAGAACGACATTGGAACAAATTTTTGAAGCGAACGGGGAGTCCACGTTTGACCACAGTCCATGGACCACAGTAGAGTGTGGATCAAATTTTAGAGTGGACGTTTGACCACAAAAGTGCGTGGGTCAAATTTTGAATCACCAAAGGGTGAATCATGAAGTAAGCGGGCAAAGTGATTTTAATATTTGAATGTAATTATTGAGCAAGGGTGATTATTGATTAAAGTGAATTAGTGCGAACTAGTTTGATTAAGGAAATAGTTTAAATTGACGTATTCCGGAACATAGACGATTTCAGAAATCAGTTAAAATTCCAGCATGTGTGGAATATTTGGAATTTCACAAAAATTTGGAAAACTCGGCGCAAACCCATCTCGCCGCCGCCAACTCGCCGCGAACCCATCTCCTAAAATTTTCCAGTGACGAGTTTACGTATATGTTTTTGACAAATATGGTAGTCACGGAAATGTGAAGTTCTGACGAGGCGAAGAGAGAGGCGGCTGCAAAGCACGAATTCATAATGTTGTTGAGAATGTTGTCAAGACAATCAACGACCATTCCCATGGTAGTTCAGCTCCTCAAGTCGAAGCAATAAAAGTTGTTACCAAAAATAAACGTCACACGGAAGAAACGGTTGAAGCTACAAGTGAAGTATATTAAATGAATGTACCGCAGGTTTACCTCAAGGTGCCCAGGGAGTCCTTCCAAGTATTCCAGCTCTTCGTAAAATTGTTATAAGAAAATAAAATGAAACAAATACGGCCCCTTCAAACCCGGTAAATTTAGGAAATCTTATTATCCCAGAATGCTACCAGATTTACGAACGTCAGCTCGATGTAGTTGAAAATTTTTTATTGACCGACCGCGGGCCTAACTGACCGATTTATTATTCTTGGCAGAAAACAAAACGTAAATAATGTTCTTCTTAGGGTGTCCAAACAATGGTATGTTGATGGAACATTTAAACCAACGCCATCATTATTTGCACATATATATTATACGCTACTAGCCGAGGCACATGGTGGAGTGTATCCTATTTTTTACGCTCTCTGGTCAAATAAATTAAAAACCACCTACACAAGAATGTTTTGAATGATACAAGATATAGAACCAGGCGTCAAGATGTACCAAATGGGGGTTCGCGGCGAGTTGGCCGCGGCGATTTGGCCGCGGCGAGTTGTACTAGACCCAAATTATAAGGTAGAACATTTGAAATTAATTATAGTGGAATTTCGATATTCTGATAGACTTTTTAGATTGAGAAAACATTTGTACAAATACCATATTGTTTTATCATAAAATAAAATGTGTTAGTTATCAATTTCAAAAATTTGGAATTTTATTTTAAAATTAAGAGCAATGTCATAATACAACGAAAACAAAAAGTATTTTGGGGATAAAAATTTATGAATTGATTAGAGACCAACGCTCTAAATTGGGAAAACAACATCTTGTTGCTGCGTTTCATTTTAGAGCGTCTACACACGATCCAATCTGGTCGGGCCGACAAGCTGTCCTACACGTGAGTTGAACAAGGACACAATAGCCGCATCCTTATTCAACTCATGTGTAGGACAGCCGGTCGGCCCGACCAGATTGGATCGTGTGTAGACCCTATTAGAACACGACAATATATTATCTATATCTACAGTAAAATAGTTGTACTATAAGTGCATACACAATATATTAAAATAAACATTAAAAATTAACTAGTTAATTTAACGCAAAAAAACAAAATTTTCGAATAAATAAAAAATATGTAGTTGCAATATTCTAACCTGGAATGAACGTAATAATAATTTTCAACATAGTGCACACAACTGAATAAAAATAAGTGTAATTACTATTTAATTCGTCAATATAACCTTAGTGGTCCGAGTTATATTCTCTCATAAATTTATAATAATATTATATAACACCACATGTAATAAAGGGTGAAAGAACTGCTACGTACATGTAAAAAGCAATTCTGCATTTCCCATGAATTAAAATACCAAAGGAAATTCCATTGAAAATACAGATTTGCAAATGTAATGTTATAAATATAAGGATGAAGAATAATTAGTATAGAAAAAATTAGTATAAGATTAGTTTCAGAAGGCGTTATGCTGATAGTTTGCTTGTTTAAATTTATGTATTTTAAAATCAAATCAAGTTGTAATACATAAACAATTAAATAATAGTTATTTACATAAAAGTCAGGAAAATTACATATTACTGACGAGGGGAAATGTTGAAATACGAGGCACTTCGTGCCGAGTATTTTAGAGCTCCGAGTCAAGTGAGACATTTTACTGACATGTTTTGTATTAAATTTTTCCGAAAATCGTAAAAAATCGAAATTTTAAATCGAAATTTTAAAGCACTAATTGAACGACATTTTTTGACTTTGACATTTGTCTATTTTATTTTGTTATTATTAACCTTACTAATTATTACCGGACTAGTCAGTAAAGTTCAATTTCCCTGCGCGTGCATAAGCAGGGAAATGTTGTTTCAATGACGATTTCCGGAAAATAATTTTTTTAAAACAAATTTCAAAGTGTATGAAATTTAACTGTCCGCACCAAGTTAAGATGCTCATAACGCAAGTCCCAGGTTAAAGAAATTACAACTACTCGAGTATTTTTAAATGAAAGGCGTATCCACAAAATAGAAAGCATTTTATAATTATAATGTAGCCATTAAAGGAAAAACAAGATTAAAAAAAACTTCCAGTTAAAATTCAAATATTTTAACGATTAGTTAAGCGATTGTTAAAGTTGAATGGGATACCGACAAAAAATGTAGTAGTGTTTTCTTATGTAAATACGATCCTTGGGATGTCCTTTGTAATGTAATATGGTTAGATTTTTCTAAAAGGGACTCATTTTGAATTTCATTATTTAATTACATCAAAATGAGCTGCTTTTAGAAAACTCTAATCGCATTACATGGCAAAGGACATCCTAAGGATCATATTTACGTAAAAAACACAACTAAATTTTGTTGTCGGTACCCCATTGTAATAAATTATTAAAGCCTATTTAAAGAGCGTGCGATGGATATTTGTATTAATTTTCAAGAAATTCAATTAAAATAAATTGCTAAAGAACTTACGCCATTTTTTTCACATACTCCTCCAGCATTTTTTAAATCTCCGGTCCATGCAAGTCCCAATGTTCCCATCTCGAAATCTCGGTAAGTAAACATGTATGCTAAACAAAATGCATCGTAATCTTCCTCTGAAAAAATATATTTAGTGAAACTAATTTAATTAGATTCATATTGGCAAATTTATAGAGCTTAATTAAAAATTCAATATTGGTCAAGTTCGTGATTATCATCGAGCTTTCCGGCACGTAAGTAATTATGATTTTAATTTAAAAAAAAATATATTGTTAAAATTAATTTTGCCGAACGTCCATAGTTATTTTTCAATTAATTAACGGAGATTTGTTTTATAAAATAAGATAACCATAGCTTAATATTCATACAAAATCTTATTGAAGTTTATAATAAATTGCAAATTTTGAGATAGGAAGATTAAAACACCCAACTTGAAAGAGAATATATTAAGTTAAATGTAAATGAGATTATTAACTGTACGCTCCGAAACGATAGTTTTTTTTTAATGAAAGTTAACTTCAAATAAAAAAAATGATTCAATCGAGAATAATCTTAAATCATTCTATGCACAGCAAGTATTTATTAGATAAAGTAAAATTGGAACCTCGAAAAACTCATTAGAAGATTGCGTCGTTTGCAGTTCATCACTAGAACTTAGGAGAAAATTCTTGCAGAACAAAATTTATAACTGCCTTAAAAAAGATTTAGACATTTCTCACTCCCTAATACCAATTTTTTGAGATAATAACCAACACTTTCAAAAAAATATTATTCGTTTATAATATATTTTTATTACAGCTGCGGGAGGTTTTCCAGTTGTAACTTAATCTTGAAAATTATATTAGGTACAGATAATATATAATACAAACTAATTTTCAGGGTGTAATAATACATTGTATTGCGGATTCTGAGGTGCACAGGTAAAAATGATGGGTAAAAATAATACAATAATTAATAATGGAATCTTGATATAATACGATAGGTACATCGTAATTTGCTCAGAATGAATTTAAAGAGGTCACCAAACAATTACTTTTAATAAAATTTGCGTTAATTACATTACTGATTTTCATTAGCTAAAATATTCAAAAAATGGACTTTGTTTTCTCTACAAAGTGAAACACTTTGGTTCTCAAAAATCCGTTTTCGTTTAACTTCTACAACGTAAAAAAAACCTTTGTGAAAACAAAATAATATAAAGTAATAAGCAGACGAATTATTTTATTTTAGTTATACGTAGTCACATTAACAATATGACCAAAAGGATAAGAAAAGCACAGAAGCACGTCAATTTTTAATGCTGCATTAATGCATTTACCGGCATTTACTTGTTATTACGATACGTACATGACATCACAAACTTTTCTTATCACTGTAGAACCTAAACAAAGGTACATTTTTTAAAACCACATACATTTTCATTTTTCGTAAATGTTTCATCCTCCTCACAATAAAGCAAAAGGAAATTTTTGAGGTAATTTTAACCTCCTTTAAACCTAAAGTTGCATTCACATACAGGCTTAGTTGGAATTTATTCATAAATTTCTAGTAAAATCTCTGAAAGGATATTTAAAACTTAAAAGAGGTTTAAATTATTTGTTGATCTAATTAATTGATATCTAGCATAGCAATCATTATGCAAACATAGTCGGACGTTTAATGTCGTTTAGCTACGAATACATTTCGACTAATTTGTTCTAAGGACAATTCAACATTTAACAAATTTTTAGTTGTATAATTTGTACAAAAATCTTAAACTTTATAAAAATTTAAAAGCTTCCAGTTATAGATTTCAATTCACGCAAGGACATTTATAAACGAAACAGCGCTAAAATACTTATAGAGATAAAATGCTAAATTATCAGTCACATACCCTAAGCCTACGGCCGCACAGAAAGCGTTCGAGCTTCTTGAAGCTTTTCCAGCTTGTATGGCGGGTAAAAATTCAATAATTTAGTGATATTTTTGAATTTTTGCCAGCCAAACAGGCTGGAAACGCTTCAAGAAGTTCAAAGCGCTTTCTGTGCGGGTGTAGGCTAATTCTAACAAGTATATTTTAATATACCATAATAATAAAACATATAATATATTTAATTTTAAAAATAAGAAGCTAATTTACTTTTTTGAAATTCACGACTTACATGAATTTATTATTCAGGAAATAGATGTTAGAATAGATGAAATAGGTTTTGTTCACTACCTGACAAGTAAATGACACATATCTGCTTACCCGCTTCTTATTCCTCTAGGCATTAATGAAGGAAGTACTTTTTGTTGTGTCGGTGTCGATTTACTTGTAAGTGGTGAACAAAATAGCTTATTTATCATCGGGCGGCGGGCGCGGCGGTTTACTGCTCGATTTGTAAATCGCCTTTCACGCTCTGGTATTATAATAAAATATATTGTAATTCACGTAAGTCCTGAGGTATATACAGTATTTCATGCATTTTCGGGACTTAAACTGCATTTTATAATTATTTCATGCTGTAATATCAATAACCCTCTCCGATTGACGTTATTTAATTATGAAGTTGCATGCAGTCGTCATGGAAACACCCTATTTATTTTTATTTCGGTCCCTTTAAAATTTATGAAATTTAATAATAAAATTTATTTAAAATTCCTTGAGATTTAAAGTTACACTGTAGTCTCCGTAAACGGGGCCTAAAATTTAACTTTAAATCCCGGAATTGCATAATAATATACTATTGTCAGAAAGTTTATTCTTCTTCTTCTACTTTCGACTAGGAACTTGTTACTGTTTATATTGCTTTGTTACGTCGTTACTCCATGAAGTAACTTCACGAAGAAATTATGTCAAACTATTAAAATATTACTTTGGATCAGATATGAATGTGTAGTCAGAATGTACAATTTGCGCATAACCATCCTTTATAGGATGGTTATAGTCTTTATAGGATGGTTATAGGAGTGGAAATCATCGTTTAAAATACGTTGAAACAAGTAACTAACTGACCATTCGCGGTCAACAGGCTAATTTGGTTTTCCTATAATCCAGTGTAAAAGCGATGTAAAAATAATAAATTTATATATCATCCTAATTGAGTTTTGAAAAAAAACTGATTTTAAATACCACACTTTTATTTCTAATGACGCATCGTTTGGATCAAGTTGGATTATCGGGGTAATGCAAAACCAATGTGTGATAGTCAAAAAAAGTTTCAAATAAAACTTGTCGAACACAATTTTTACTTTCCGAATCAATCCTGAATCCATTTCAATAATTTTTGGAAGGATGTCTGTTATATACATACTTAGGTGTGTATGTCTGTAAACACGTTAGCGTTTAAAGAAAGCAACTAAATTATTTCAAATTTTGAATTTAAGCTTTTGCCTGCTGTGGCAGGGAGCCAGAAGAAATCAAATGAAATCGCCTAAAAGGAAGACGGGGGACTTGAAGCTACAATGGCATAATGCATCATAACATCGAAAAGAAATTAAATAAGTAAAAATATTAAGGACCAAAAATGATCTCTGTAAAATTTCCTACAGTTTCGAATATTACAAACATGAGAATCGGAACAGACAAATTAGTCTAACCCATGAAGGATGATGATGATGTAACAATCTTGTTCGAAAATATAATTAATAACATTTATTTTTGTTCGGAAAGTCATGTCGATGGCCACATCAGATCTTTGTCTTTAAAACTGGTATCTTACAGAGTAATTTTATTATAAATGATAAGTAAATGGCGGAACCTCAATTAAGCCAAGAATTCTTAATTACAGAGGACGAATGAAAGTCCGCCGTGAAGAAAAAGCTACGACTTGTCAAAGCTGGAAATAAGGAAGTTTTGAATTTTCAAAAGTTAAAAAAAAAGGTTAAATTGACAAATTTGAAAAATATATTTTCATTTCATATTACAGCCGCCATGAACTTTGGCTGGATCCGCCATTACAATTTGCCATGAATTTGGCGTATTTTTAGCTGTATACATAGAAGTAACAATTAATTATTCGCTTTAGTTATATAAAGATTATATTAAAATCAAACTAGAGATAATTCTCCACTCTCTAAACTCTAACTCCAATTTGGTTCAACTAAATTATCGCGTCTATTTTGCACAGTAATCACAGTACATATTGGAATAAAGAAAGGCTGCTGCTGAAATTGCGCCCTGTTGATATTACCTATAAAAATACTGTACCTATTTCGTTACCATTAAACAACTAGGATTCTTCAGACATATTATTGAAGATATATTATACTACATATATCAACATCTACTCATTATCCTTCAGATGAGTTGCCATTCATAAAAAAACATGGCATTTAACCTAAATTTGTCGCTAAAAAGCGATTTAAATGGTTTGCCAAATGATTGATTAAAAATTGATTAAAACGGCATATTAGCCGAATACATAACCATTGCAAAAACAAAACAAGCTTTAAGCGGAAACAAAAACGATTAGCTCCATCTGCTCAAGTTGTGAACGTAGGTAGCTCATCAAAAAATGGACCACATTTGCCTTATCGTGTGAGCGTGGTTTCGTTATCACCTCGTGGGGGACTCAACTCGTCAGACACGCATTGGCAAAATGATACTATCTTCGATTCACAAACCTAATTGTGTGTATTGAATGATTAATTTCATACTAGAAAATCTTTTGAACATGTATTTTTGAAATAATTTGAATGATTTTGGAAATTATGAATATCAAAAATCATTTTCCCAACCGACTCTCATTATAATTTATGACAATTATTTACAATTCTTACGTTTGTCCTCTTTATCGACCGAAGATAAGAATAATATAGGTTCTCGAAACGGGTCTCGAATTTTTTAACTAAAGGACTTTGGAGAAAAAAGACTGAATTTTATTGTTAATTTATTAATTTGTGAATGTTAAAATTTTGCTTTATAGGATCACTAGCAGGCCATCTTCATTGCTGAATAGTCCAAAGTTCCTTGGATTACAATTTACAAAAAACACACAATTGTTTTCCATGATAATATATTATATATGATAAGTATAACTACCAATTAAAAATTAAATTAGTCTGTTAATTGCGAATGGTCACTGAAGTCAAAAAATAAGGATAATTTGCTCACTGTCTTTATTTCAAAACTAGCAAAATATCACGGTCCACTCTTCTCCCCTATCTGCCTCAACTCTAAAAATTTCTAATGGAACTCTTTTTGTCTTCATTTTGACAATGTAAAGAATTGTAAATAAATTAAATTCAAGGTCTACTGTTAATTCTTCATTTTACATTCACCGTCTTTTTTAATCATATCAATATATTCCAATATTTTTACAAGTACAGAGTAAATAATATTCTTTGCACAAAAAAGGACTGCACAAAAGGCTAAATAGACGTCCTCCGCAAAATAATAATATTTATGAAGTCAGTCTTATAACCAAAACCTTCTAGGTCGATATGTGTCAAATAAATTACCTCAGTACTATATTATCTACTATGTATAACAATGTATTTGTTGATCTAGTAATTTACCAAATAAAACAAATAGATTTTCAAATGTATAGATGTTATACATAAATAGTACCAACATGTTAAGACAAATTTTTTTTGAATAACCTCATAATAACCAACATAATAATATGCATGTTATTAGTATTTTCACCAACAACACATCATACATTATGTTATTATGGATGTTAGCTCTTTGACACTTAATTAATGCCAAATTTCTAACGTATTATTTTCACTTTTTTTTAATTGAACAGATATTTATCAAATTAATTGCGTGAAATGTATGCATTTTTCTCTAGTATAATAATTATTATAACTGGTTTGGCGCCAGTGTTTATGAGGACAAAGTTTTCTTATTTTTTATTATATTCAATTTGATTTCGATTTTTAAATATCGTGTAACTACGTTTTATAATAATTTAAATCAGGTTTATAATTATTTGATTAATTTATTAATAACTACTTATTTGGCCATTAATAGAAGACTAAAATATTATATTGATCTTTTCAAGTTTTGTTTTGCAACAAGCAGTAAAGTTTATTATTCACGATATAGATTTATTAAATAGAAATTAAGTTTATAAGTAAACAAATCTAGTTGTTATTTGTGTTCAACTTAGCAACCTCCACAGTTTAATATATCGGTTTGGGGTTCCATAACTCAAGAGAAACACATATAACCGAAGTTAGTTCTGAACAAAATGGACACATTAGAACACTAAATGTGACAGGTACAGCCCTAGCTTCAGAGAAATACTGTATAAATGTGAAACGTTGTAAAAAATTTGCCAATTATTCTCAAGTTTACAAGTTAACGTTAAATTAAGACAAATTATACTAAAAACATTTTTAACGATCTCCATAGATTTCAAACTAGAACTATGTAGTATACCTAATTTAAACATCTGGATCATATAATACCATATCAATTCTCTAGGGAAATCATTCTGAGGTTATTTGTACTTAGCATTTCTTCTACTCGCCGTATAGGAGCAAATTTATTACTTCACTTTACCAAACGGAAGCAAAAATTATAGCAAAATTTTGTGCTATATTTGCGAATTTTGTGCTCCCATGATTTCGAAGTTATGATCTTTTGATCGATCAGGGTCCTGGGTTGTTTCAACTTAACATTCGTAAATCCGTAAGGCATAAAGCTACATAAAATATATAAACATGGATAGATACGGAGCATACAAAAAACCAACAGAAACCTTCCTAACACTAGAAGAAAAATAACATATTTGTCCAATCTTATCGATTATTTGCGAGAAAAAAAAAGTGCTTTTAGTAGATTTCGAGCAGTAATTTTGACAGAACATTTTCCTCGAGTTGAAATAAATAATTCATATTTAATTAATTTCAAAACAACGGTTAATTATTTTACAGAGTGGCTGGATTGAACCACAAGCAACTTGTGCATTTGACATCATAGCGATCCATTTACTCGTATCTCAAAATCCTGTATGAGCACTCGCGTGTGCCTTAGTTTTAAAAAATAAAATTTTGAAAAATAGAAAGCGATGATCGCTCATTATGAACCTGAACTTAATGAACTTCATTTTTTTAGTTAGCTACACAATAGTCACCTAAATAAAAGTATTCATATATTCCGTACTCTCGAAGTTGTAGGTAAAGGTTACCTTCCTTTTAAGGGGGTTACCTACTGTGAACAGTCGTTTTCAAGCTGATCTTTAGGAATTAAATTTGAGAAAACTGTTGAAGCTATTGAGCTGAAATTTAGGATTCTTATTTATTCATGTTTAAAGTAATACCTAAAATGTTTGCAAAGCGTTTTATTGCAAATTGGGGGACGGAGGCCTAAGTGTGGCCGCTCCAAATAAATTGAAAATTTCCTATAGCAAAGAGGAAGGTTTATAGAGTATACTGTAAAAATTTCACTCGAGATGATATACATAAAATTTCGAGAAAAATCAATTTGAAAGTACGTAAATATAGCGAATTTTTCTTCGATTTTTGGGATGTGCATTCGATAGGGAGGGTTATCCATCGTCAAAACCTACCCTTTCGGGGCGCCGCTGCGCTCCGCTCCGCTCTGCACCCCTCCAGGGCGGTTTTGACTCTGGTTACTATGCTAAACATACGAGAAGGTGCCTCCCATAAAAAAAACCGGGATAAATGAAACCGGGAGCTTAGAGACCCTTGAAATAGCATTAAAAAGTATAGTTGCGGTATGGGGCAGTAAACTATTACGTTTCGCCCCCAAAAAATCGCGTAAAAACAAAAAATAATCGATGTTACATGTACGAGAGACGAGCTGCATCTGCCGGTGCGAAAAAAACCAAAAAAAAAACCAAAAAGAACTCTATTGACATTAAAAACTTTACATACATATTTACAATAATAATTTTAATTACTATAATAACAGATAACAAATTACAATAACAAACCATTACACAAATACATATTTATTAAAACTTGAATTGTTAAATCGTACCTATCCCCTAGAGGATTAATCGAATTAAGTTGAAAATTATTAAATCTGAAGGTTAATTGATTTGATATCTCGAGGTAAAAAAGAGTGCAAAAACCCCGCGCCGTGATAAAAAAAAAGCCAAAAAAGAATTAAGTTACTGAAATTTTAACAAAATAAAATGAAAATAAAAATGAATTTTAATTAAACTACTGACAATTACTTTCCTATTACTGATTGTTTAAAATGACATGGTGTAAAAGTTTGTGTTTGATCCTGAAGGGCAAGGTGTCTTGTGTGTGTGTACCAAGGTGTGATGTGTGTGGGTTTTGCCTTACCGTGTATGTGAAAAATTTTATGGCTGTGTTGTGTATGACTTCTGTTAGTGTTTGAATTTGATGTGAAGTGTGTAAATCATGTATGGGTGTGTAGCGTGGAGCTCCGGAAATGACTCGGAGACACTTGTTTTGTATTGTTTGAATGATTTTTATGTTAGTCGGGGCTGTCCTGCTCCATACTGGAGAGGCGTATAATAAAATTGGTCTAATTAATTGTTTGTACAAGGTCAGTCTGATTTTAGGGTCAAGTCCGTTTTTATATGAAAGTAATGGGAAAAGTGCATGCATTGCTGCTTGCGCTTTCCGTGCAGTGAGTTTTAAATGCGTTCTGAATGTAAGTCGTTGGTCAAGGGTCACCCCTAGGTATTTAACCGTAGGGGTGTGCGTGATGTCCGTACCATTAATCGTAAGTTTGTTTGTAATTTGGTCTCTTTGTCTGGAAAAAGCGGTGAGGGTGGATTTGGGTTCGTTAATTTTTAATCGCCAAGTGGCATAAAAATTTTCGAGATCGGGAACGTGTCGTTGGAGGTAGTCAATGGATTTATCCTTTTTACGGGATTCGGAGGTGATGGCGGTGTCGTCAGCGTACAGGGATAATTTTGTCCGCGTGGATTTTGGGATATCATTGATGTAGTAATTAAAAAGGGTTGGGGCTAGGATGGAGCCTTGCGGTACTCCAGCTGGAATAGGTAAGGATATGGAGAGGGCGTCCATTACTCGGACTTGGAAGGAGCGGTTTTCGAGAAAGCTGGAGATGATTTTAATTAGATGCATGGGGTAATTTCGGATATAAAGTTTGTGAAGCAGGGCGTCGTGCCAAATGGTGTCAAACGCTTTCTCGATGTCGAGGGTGGCCGTCGTGGTAGTGGTTTTCATGTTATAATTAAGGGTAATTTGATCAACGAGCAAAGCTAGCTGAGTGACCGTGCTGTGGTTTGCTCGAAAACCAAACTGCTCCGGAATTATTGTATCATGAATTTCGTCATGTTGCTGAAGGCGGAAAAGGATGATTTTTTCGAGGATTTTTGATAATGTAGGAAGTAAACTAATAGGACGGTAGCTGGCAGGATCGGATTTTGGCTTTTTTGGTTTAGGGATGGGAATAACGACTGCTTTTTTCCAGGCGGAGGGGAAGTATTGGTTTTTAATGCAGGCGTTTAGGATGTAATAAATTTGTAGGATTGGTTTTTTAGGAAATTTTTTAATTAGGAGAGCAGATATATTGTCATAACCAGGAGCTCGATTTTTAAGTTTTTTAACAATTTGCTTAATTTCCTTAGGGGAAGTTAAGTCTTCATCGGGAGTGGGGATTGTGATATTATTGAGGGAATCTTTGGATTGTTGGACATCAGAAATTGTGACGGGATCAGATAGGTGTGCGGTGAGATTATGATGAGACAAATATACCGTCGCAATGGCGTTTGCTTTGTGTTGTTTGGTGGTGACAGGACCTTGAGGGGTTTGGAGTGTGGGAAAAGAAACGTCATCTGTCTTGTTTTTTAACGCCTTCGAAATTGCCCAAGCTTTTCGAAGGTTTTGCGGAATGATTGATTTTAATGTTTTATTCCAATTTGAAATTTTGATTTCGCTGATGGCGTGATTGATGTCTTTTGTAAGGCTATTAATTTGGGATTTTAGGGCAGGGTATCTGTAGCGTTGGAAAATTTTACGTAACTTATTTTTTCTTGAAATTTTGTCGAGGATTTCTTGTGGAAGAATGAGTTTACGTTTAGGGGGAGGGACGTCAGTGGTGTTGGAATTGTAAATATTGTTTATGCAGTCGGTGAAGCCGGCTACAGCTTCGTCAATGTCATCGTTCGTAACAATGTTATGAACTAGTGGTATGTTTTGTACATCTGCACTGAAATTTTTCCAGTTTGTGACCTTTAACGGTTTAGGAGGGTGAAGGGGAACTTTTAAGGAACCAACTATTATTTCTACTGGGAGATGATCTGAACTTAAACTATTTAGGGATGAAATTGAATTAACTATTAAATTTTTTGTTACTGCAAAATCAATTATGGAGGGACGTTGAATATCGCAATGGGGATAATGAGTGGGTTCATCGGGATGATGCAAGAATAAGGGATTATTATTAATGTAGGTATACAGGCGCTTACCGTTAGGATCACTGACCGGATTGTCCCAGTGCTGATGCCTTGAGTTAAAGTCACCCGCAAGAATGACTTTATTGCTCAGGTTGAAAATTGCGTCAAGTTCGTCTAAGTCATGATTACGTGCCGGAGAGAGGTAGTAATTAGCTACCATCACCCCGCCAATCATAATTGTTTGTAGCTCCGCTGTCTGTGTAGTTAATTCGTTGGAAGTGGAATGGTCAATGTTTGATTTTATATAGGTAACTAGTCCGTAATTAATGCCATTAGGATTATTAACTGAGTTATAATTGGGAATTTTGGGAGGGGATCTTTTGTTTAGTCTGGTTTGTTGGATAAGGATAACGTCGGGATTTCGTTCGTTTACTAAGGAAATTAATTCGTTGTGTCGGGGATGAAGTCCGTCTGCATTCCAAGTAATGATTTTTAATTTATTTGAGTTGCTGAATTTAAGGCTGCTGGTATTTCGCTGCAATGTCTGTCATGATTTTTACTTGTTCTAGAATGTCGTGAACACCGGTCATTCTTTGTTTAATTTCTAACATTACTTGCATTAGGCGTGGAATGTTAACAAGTTGTCTGATTTCAAGTGCAACCTTCATTAGGTTGTTTATGTCACTGGTTGGATTGTTTACACAGGTGGCGGAGGCTTGAGGAGCATCATTGTACGTATTTGTTAAATTTTGTGAATAAGTTTGTTGTTCTAGGTTTATCGATTTAGATTGTGGATAAGTTTGTCTTTGTCTGGTAGGTAACGGGGGAAAATTTGTTTGTGTGAGTGCGGGTGAATTTGTAGCAATATTGTTTGAGAGATTATTTAAATTTGAATTATTAAAGTTTGCACGGCGCTGAGTGTTTGCACTTGCCTTAGCTGCATAATTTAGATAACTTGGGCATTGCGAGTAATTTGCTGCGTGTTGTCCGTTGTAATTGCAACAGCGTACTTGATCATCCTTTTCTTTGCGTTGACAGTTGAAGGTTTGATGGTCACCGAGGCATTTCACGCATCTCGGCCGGATGTTGCAATTAGAAGAGCCATGTCCGTAGTTTTGACACCTATGACATTAGGGTCGAACGTTTTGTCTATTATATTCTTCGAATCTTACCATTGCCGAACCTATGTTTCGTACAATTTTTATTTGTTGCTGTGTGACACCAGGAGCAAATAAAATTAAAAACGAGCCGGTAACATCTCCGTACTTGTTTTTAAATTGGGTAATGTTCTGCGTATCAATCTTATAAATTTCTTTCAGTTGTTCCTTTACATAGTCGGCATTTAAGTAAGGTGAACTTTTCATCACCAATTTGATGGCTTTTTGATATGCTGGAGTAAAGGAATAGCCTTCAACTCCGCCGGAAAAAAGTTCTTCTTTAAGCGCTTGATAATCTTCAGTAGTATCTAGATATAACCACGAGTGTCCGCGAACATGCTGTATTCTGATGTCTCCTTTAATTGTAAGTTTCGACTCTGCGACAAATTTTTGTAAATCACCAATAGATTTGGTAAGTATAATAGGTGGAGGTTTATTGGATACACGAGAACGCGGTGCAGAGCGAACGGTAGTCCACTCTCGATTATTATTACGCTCCATGATACAATAAAGTTTAAAGATATGACATTACGCAGGTTCGGCGCCATGTTGAATTCTGCTGTGACGTAGCTTGGCCAGTCATTTGGCCAGTAAACAAACGTGTTAGTGGTGTATTTTTTTAACAATAAATTTAAATTATAAATTATATTATAAATTTAACAAAAAACAGAAATAATGCGGTGTGCTGTGTTTGGGTGTAATTCTGACGATCAAGCTAAACATTTTAATAAGGGCGATGTCAAGTTTTTTCGATTTCCGACCAACGCTACAATTTGTAAAGGTTGGAAAATGGCTTGCAGTCGTAAAGACGATTTTAACTCGAAAACTTCAAGAGTGTGCTCAAGACATTTTAAAAAGGATGATTATCAACGTAATTTAAAATATGAGCTTCTGAAATGTAGTGTTCCAAATAATATTCGGCTGATTAAACCAGAAGCGATTCCTAGTGAAAACTTAGCGAAACAATCTTCTTCTTTTGTTGCTGGGTCTAATAGTACTTCCGAAAGGCAGGGGCGGATAGGTAAAAGAAATCGATCCAAATTGGTTGATTCTCTTTTAAAGGAACGGATGATTGAAACAGTGTAAGTACCTACTATTTATGATAAATGCATGATGTAATTATAAATTTTTTAGAAGTACGGGTGATGGTGGCGGTAGTAGTAGAAACTCTCCGGAAGGTGATGGTATTAATGTAGATGACAATGTAGATGAATATCCTAATATTGTGAATGTGACTAAAGATACAGGGTTAATTGTACACTAATTCTAATGTTTACATATTTTCTAAATATTGATTTTCAGAACTAACACAGAAGTCGATAATCGAGATGACATTATTGCAGAATTACAGAAGAAAGTAAAATGTTTGGAAAGTGAGGTTGAAGCGCTGAAGAAATTATTTTCTTCAAACCAGATTAAAAAGCTTACAAATCCCAAAGGAGGTCCACGATGGTCAATTCAGCTATTCAGCTGGTCCTCGAGCTTACAGATTGCTTATAAAAAAAGGCTATCCTTTTCCAGCTCCATCGACACTTCGATCTTGGTTGAAAAATATTAAAATTTCTCCTGGTATCTTGAAACCTGTATTTGCTGTAATAAAATTGAATTTGATGTAAAAAAATTGAAAAATTGGCTCAATTACAAGTGCTAACGTGTCGTCTTATTCTTGGGTTGACCATTGCAGTGAAGGTGGCTTAAATAAACCATCGACAGATTTCATGGCGAAAATGGAACAATTGGAAGCAATTTTTTTAAATGTTAATGCAGACGGAATTTTAATTTCCAAAAATTATTTAAAAAACTTGCTAGACAGAATGAGCGACGCGCGGGAATCTCGTTAATTTTACATGTAAATTTGCAAACTTCAAAATCGATTAACTCAAAATTTTGATAATACCTTCTCAAGTTTAAATTACATCAGTAAACTATATAAACCTTCCTCTTTGCAATAGGAAATTTTCAATTTATTTGGAGCGGCCACACTTAGGCCTCCGTACCCGCAAATTGTACAAGTAACAGATCAACGCGTAACTCATGTTTCGAAATGACTGTCCAATCGGGCGCAGTGTTTCTAACCGACGTAGTTATCTAAAATAAACGAATTTTTGTACATTTTGTTCTCTATGAATGTGGCTACGGTTGGAACCTCGGAAATGTAAATTTAAAAAAAAACTTCGATTTTTACATCAAAATATTTACCTTTCATGGCCCGGAAAATAGTAATTTTAAATATATTTGAGGTTCCAGCCGTAGCCTGAAATGTACTCTAAATGCCTAAAAAAATCAAGTTAATCCGTAGGGCAGTTTCTTTGGAAAATGTGCGCCCGACTTGAGAAATGTAGTTTTGAGATAAATCGTTTTAAACTTTTTCGTGCTGTAATGAGATGGATAGTGGTTGATATTCGTAACCTACCCTTAATCGGGTATACTAGGACCATACAGAATACATTCTTCGGCTTCGAAGAAGTGAAGTTCGGCACTTATTTCTTCTTTTGTGGCAGTTCTCGCCTCTTTCGAGTAGTAAGACGCTCGGTGATTAGACAGTATGATGCGGTCGCCGTCTCTTTTATTTGCGTAAATTTTGGCCTTCTCGCCGATTTTTACATAATATAATATATGTACAAATACCTCGGTTTTTATCCCGTCTTTATTTACAAAAAGACGTGTATTTTTTAGGAGCTCAAAAGTCACTGATATTTTCCAATGAAAATTTTTTTTTTATTAAAGAACCAACATATTTTTGTAACTCATATTATTTTGTCAGATTTTACTGAAAGTAGTTTATTTTGAAAACATTTTAAAATAAAAATTAGCATAATAAATTAGTCAAAATAGATAAAAAAAGACAAACAATTTTAGAGATTTTGTACCTAACATTATTTGTTTGTGTAAGAAATGTGTCAGTTGAAAACCTCGTATACTAACTGTACCCATAAAAAATGTCGCAATTTGTAAGAAAAAACTTTTAAAGCTCCTTTTTCACTCAATTCGATTTTAAGGGTGGACTAAAACGTCGATTTTTAATAATTTTCTTTTTTAACAATTTTTAAAATTATTTTTGTTTTTTGTTTCCTAAAGACAATTACAAACAGCTACAACTTACATTTGTTAACTTTATTTTTGTATATTTTGTATAAAGTACAAAATACAAAAAGTAATTCCGTTTTAAAATGTAATTATGATTTAAAAAGTTTTAATAATGAACTCCATTACAGAAAATCCGTTATAATTCGGGTAATTTGATGAATTTTACTTTATAATTTTTTGGACACATTTTCAAGACCCCGAACTATAAAAATATGTAATAAAAAAAATCGAAAAAATGTATCGGTCACAGTAGGTAACCCCCTTAACATTTTCGAAGAAAAGTCCAATATCGATTTATGGGCAAGGAAACAAGAAACCACCCAATTTGTCAAATTTCCCTTGTACAACCTGGTCAACCTCTAGTGGAATTGTGAAGAAGATGATCAATAAGTAATTATATGTACTATAATATATAAAAAATTAAATCCATATTTACTATATTTTTCCAAAAATGTTAATTGAATTAAATTGATTTAATTTGTCGTGGTCAGTGCAAATCAAGTGTTGCGATTGCATATCAATAATGAAACCACTAAATCCCTATTATCAACCAAAGTACCCAGCAATGTTTGATAAAGTTTTCCAATTATAAATTTTCACGATTTATTAAAATATAATTTGTAGTAGATTATTATGTGAATTTTAAAATTATTGTTCAATGTTGTCATTTATAAGAAAAGTTTAATGTAAAGCAATAATATGAAAATCAATTGAAAACTTAAACATCATAATATTAATTTGTTATTCGACAATCAATACTAAATGAATCGTTGGGGGACATCTTGTCAATATGATGTATATCTAAGTATAATAATGCAACTATAATTATAGTTAGAATGTTAAAAAATATATGTAGTATACACAGATTGTAAAAGATACATTGTAAAAATATTTGTTTATTTCGATAAATGCTGAAACTGAAATAAAAGATACATTTGCATTTAGTTACAGTTATAATAAAATACTGATCGTGAAAGGTATTGTGTAAACTAAACTTTCAAATAATTTTCAAGTTACAATAATATTTCAAAAATTTATTATTAAAGAAATAAATCACACAATCAAATTTAAAAGTCGAACTCGAATCTTGAAGTTTCAAGTGACTGCTCATAATATTAACGCCATTATAATTTCCTATTTAAATGGTTAAGCCAATTCATTTTTATAATCAATTCTAAAATATCTTCGGTTGAATAAGATTACATTTTCGTACAAAATGTAACTTTTAGAGAGCTGCTTACGGAATTATTCACATCAACAGACCTGCTTTAATTTTTAAATTGGGAAACTTATGTTTAAATGAAATACAAAAAGGCGGAGTTCTTTGACATAATGTGTGAATTTGTCCAAGTGTTAAAAATAAATTGAAAGCACTAAATAAATTGGAAAACTTATTTTAGTTGCATTGACAATATGAAGAAAACAACGTTGTTCGTTTGGTGTTGTGTTTTCATAAGTGTAACATTTTAAAGTTTTGTTATTGAAAGGGCTATTTAAAAATTATATTTACAGATCAAATTTATCAGCGCAATAACTAAAGATTTATGTAAAAAGAAAGATGTAGAAGAAAAGTTCAACTGCGAAAATATTTACATATGGAAAAGCGATCAAGACAACTTTATATCTTTATCGAACGCCGAACTTATAAAGCCTCGACGTGGTATGTTAAATACTTTGGAAGGAAAAACTATACAAATGATAGCGCCCAATGTAACTTTGTTTAAAGTATGCTTAATGATAAAACCTAATAATAATTTTAATTGCAATAGATGATGCCTTACATATTTTATGATAATCAAACAAATCAATTGGGTGGATATTTGGGTGATATATGGAATATTATTCAAGACGCTTTAAAATTTAAGTAAGAATTTTTAAATTAGTACATTGTTTTTGCAGTAGGTATTAATAATTATTATAAAAAAATTTAGAACCGTAGTAGTAGGGTCCAGTTATGATGACGGTTTACAAATACTCTCAAAACAAGAAGCGGATTTGATGTTGGCAGCGGGTATAATAAAAGAAGGATTAAAAGGCGTTAAATATTCACAACCGTATCTTTACAATTGGTCAGTTAAATAATACCTACTTTAATTATTGCATAACTTTTTATTTGAAATAATTTGTCAGGTATCACCTTTACATAAAAACACCACAAGCCAGAGCTTCATCTTCATCGTATTTAAAAACCCTCAGTCAAGAATTGTGGTTAGCAAGTATTCTAATGTTTGTAATTTTAACAATAACGCTATGGTTTGTAATTAAGTATTTACACGCATTTAAATTAGAGCCATTTGTTTCCATTCCATCTTGTTTTCTTTCTGTTTGTTCAGGGTTCCTAAATCAGGGTAAGTATGTAAACTAATATATACTTAACAAATAGTAATACCATCTTTCAAGGATTTGAATTGGATTTAAAGACTTATACATGTAGAATGATAATGTTTTTTTCGTTTATTCCTGGATACATGTTATATACAGCAATAAACGCAGTTTTAGTGGCAAAGTTGGCAATTTTTACTGCCGATTTGCCGTTTAAGTCTATCGAAGATGTTCGCATTCAAAGAAAGTGGTCCTTATGTTTAAGAAATAACAGCTTCGTATATAATAATTTTTCAGTGTGTTTGTACAATTATTTACCAACTCGCAGCTACCTAATATGTAATTCTTTATAGACGGGAGAAGATCCAAATAAAATTTTAAATCCAGAATGGAAAGGAATAATAAATGCTCGCGGTTGTTTGGATATTAATGCTCAAGAAAATTTAGCTGCAAGTTTATGTAACAAGGGAGTAGTATTTTTAGAAAACAGAGTTGTTATGACAACAGTTATTAAAAATTTTCAAGTTCGCTGTAGCATATCTAATACAAATGAAAGATACTACGAGAAAGGAAACTATTACCTAGTAAGCGAACGTTTTAAAGACATTGAAATAATCGAATTATTGTGAGTATTTAGTACAGCCTTTTACAGAAATTATGATTTTCGGCAAAACTCATCAATTTATTTTTATAATTCCACATTTTAGTATGAAGCACATGAAAATGACAGGGGTAATTGCGAGGTTGCAAAATAAATGGATAAAAAACCAAGTGGATTATATGGGGGAAACTAAAGTAAGAATGGAAATACCACAAGTAAATTTTAACCACATAAGCGGAGTGATTTCATTTCTTAGTGGAATGATATTATTTAGTATATGGATTTTAGGTATAGAAATTTTAGTAAAAAAATATTCATTAGTTCATAAACCTGCTAACATAAAATAATAAAATAAAAATATATTACTTAAAACTACGCACTGGAAATGTATAAACCTAGTAAGAAATGTTTAATGAAAACATAAAGTCACAACAATATTTAAAACTTTCTTTGAAAAATTATAATATCGTATGTGCTTTCCTCTGCATTAGTTCGCTTCTACGAGTTTATTATAAATAATATAAATTATAAGCTCATAGATTATAATATTATTTAGGGTGTAGTGATTCCTCTGCTTATAGCTAATATAATAGATTATTTATTATTATAAATATGTAGGTATACTACACATTTACTTTCTCAATTCAAGTGATCAATATATTATATTTAATTTGTATTGTTTCATTGAAATAACTTTAAACTTAATTGCTAAAAAAATTAGTTTTAATTATTTAAGGGTTCTGTGTTTTGCTAAGTTTAAAGAGTTTGAATGTTAGTAAGTCACCTATTTGCGTGCAATATATCTTTTCATGAAGAATAATTTATTTTAACAATTGATATTTACAATTTTGTATGAAAATAAATTCTTACATTTTTGGCGGATTCGTTCGTCTTTCCTTTGTTGTTTTATTTACAGGTTTTTACTTTGACCGTTTATTAAAATGCACTTTTAATATGGGTATATCTAAATTATTTATTTAATTAAAAAACTGAAGTTGCTTTTATTTAGCATTTAAAAATATTTTACCAAATTCAAAGGTTCTATTGTAGCAAGAAATCATTATAGTAATTAAAGTTGTATAATTATATTATGTATTGCATACTAAATTTGAAATAGGTACTATCCGATTAATAATAAAATAAATAGATCTAATAATAAGGGTAGGCTTTATTAAGTTATTACAGTTTTAAACATAACACGTTTATCAAAATATGCATTTGTATGAATAATAACTATAGTGTCACTCTATTAAAAATTATTTGATATGCTTATGTACTTAATAGAAACAAAAACTAATATGAAATTAACAAACAAAAATATATACAAAAGTAGAGTAATCCGACCTCTACTTATTACAAATAAAAATTATGTGTATAGGGATCAAAGCAAAAATAAAATGTAATACTCACCAGAAAAAAGTTCTAAAAACTTTTCAACTCCGTAGTTACTTGGGTATCTATATGAATCGTGCTTTAATGCTTCACTTGTATGTACTTTTATACGTTTAATCATAAAAGTTATGTTATCCATTTTGCCGTCCTGATTAAAATCTGCAATTTAATTAAACTTCGTGTTAAATATTGAAGATCTGAATAGGCATAATTATGTTTATATGGTAAGTGATAAAACTAGGTGTGGTTAATACTTTACCTTTTCATTAATGCAAAAACTTACAAGTATATAAAAAAAATTTCAAATAGCATTCAACAAATAGGTCAGTCATATTAGACTAATTTAACCAGTTAACCCTCCAATTAATTAGTCTTCCCAGGTTGCAAACACTATAAATCGTTTCGGCTTAAGTTTCTATACGTGGGAGTCATATTGCTTCGAAAAACTTCCATGGATTTCTTGGAAACAAAAAACTCCACGCCGTTTAGATTTTCTAAAGTGCATAATAGTATGTATCTCGAAAACTAAGTGAAATAGGGCAATAATATATCAGGTTGATGCATAAGTTCGTAGCGTTTTTGATTTTTAAGGTAAGAGTGCTTTGGAAACAACCTCGTTTGAGAAATATCAATGCCATTTTTATGCCATAGTATTGTTTTATTGAATACTTGTTGAATTTTTCAATTTGTAGAAAGTTAGGGGTAGTTGTTGGCTAAAGAAAATGGAGAGTCAAGTACAAAAAAATGAACATTTCCGACATATCCTTTTGTTTGAGTTTAACCGAAGAGTTAAGGCATCGGAGGCCGCTAGAACCATTTGTGCCGTTTACGGAGAAAACGCCACCGTGGAAATCACTGCACGAAAATGATTTTCTCGTTTCAATAAGGGGCATTTTGTTATGAATGATTTCCCACGTTCATCCGGCTTTGATGAAGACCGATTAAATGCTTCAATTCGTGATGATCCACGTCAATCGATTCGGGAATTCAGCAATATGATGAATTGTGACCAATCAACTATCGTACGACATTTGCATTCTATGGGCAAAGTTCAAAAGTTGGGTGATTGGGTACCATAAGTTTTGAGCGAAAATAACGAAATTCAGCGCGTTACCATTTGTGCTTCTTTGTTTGCTCGTCATCGTTTAGCTCGTCAAAAACATCGGCCGTTTTTGTCCCAAATTGTTACTGGTGACGAAAAGTGGTGCATTTACATCAACTTCAAGAACAGAAAGTAATGGCTGAGCCCTAACAAACAAGCAAATCCTCGTGCAAAAGCTGGTGCCCATCCACGCAAGGTAATGTTGTGCATCTGGTGTAAGGTATGTAACCATCACTTCTGAGGTTTATTGTCAACAACTGCATCGTCTGAAGGCTGGAATTCAAGAAAAACGACCTGCAAGACGTCATCAAGTGGTTTTGCAGCATGATTATGCCCGTCCGCATACTGCTAACATTACAAAAGCAGCTATTCAATTCAAATTTTCTGACTTTACTTTTAACACCTACCATTATACGTTGGAGCATATTTACATCAAATTTTTGGCGCAGACCTTAATCCGTTTTTTTAATTGATGGGCTAATTGCTTCCCAACCATTCTTAGAAACTAATTGTGAAAAATAGACCAGAAATTTTCAATAGGACGAGCTGAAGGAATATTTGGAAGATTTGCATATTTTGATTTAGATTTAGACAATTAAGCTGGTTTTTGTATAATGGCAAGACGCAAGATTCGGCCAAAAGATGATTTTATCATCTTTATGCAATTTTTTTTTACAAATTACAAATTTTTTTCCAATTTTTAAATATTGGAAAGCGTAATAAATTGTTTAAGCGTCAATTTTATTGTGCTATAATATTAAGGGTCTCCATTCCATTGGGAATATCACCGCGTCATGTTGCGTTCACAAGTCCGTTGATTAGGATGGGTTAATCCCCGTAGTTGCTAATTCTCTCAATACTCCATTTGTGATCTTATCATTAAACCTACACTCTTAGAGTCTCCAATGTATCTTTTCATCTTCCACCACCTTCCTCCATTTTCTTCTGTCCAGTGTCCTCTGTCGCCAGTCTATCACTTGCATCTCTCTCAAGTCGCTCACCACCTCGTCTTTCCATCTTGTTCTTGGTCTTTCTCTCGACCTTCCGACATCCTGTGTCCGTTTCATTATTCTGTGGATTGCTTTGGTCTCTTGGGCTCTAAGGACATGTCCCAACCATTAGGTTCTACGCGACTTGATATATATTTTACTATATTTTCACTTTCTAATTCATTTGCTATCTCAAAGTTAGTTCTTCTTTATAGTTTATCATCAATTTTTACTAGACCAAGTATTTTTCTAATTATTCTTCTTTCAAAAACCTTCAATTTAGCACCAACACAAATAAATAATTAAGGTGTATAATCAAAGATCTTATCGTTCTCGGAATCTACTAATTTATAGAAAATGTCTTAATTATTTAATCACGTTAAATTTTTGTTGTATAAGAACATAATATTTTGATAATATTCACCATTAAAAATGTTTTCAAATTATTGATGATTTTTAAGAAGTTAAAATCGCAAAACATTTCAGTATTTTGCAATTATTCTGAAAGCAGCTTACCCAGACTATAGAAACTTTTGTATCATTGTAAAGATGAGTTAAGAAGGCAAACTTTTTAAAATAGGTATAGTTTGTTTCAGAATAATTGAAATTAAAAAAAGTCATAGCATCAAATTACGTTGATATAAAAACGTACAAACTATAAACGAAACATAATATATAGAGATAAGGTTAATTATTTTAATCTCGCGCCAGCCTTTAGCAATGCATATGCTTGGTCGACAGCATATCTTATCACATAGTTCGTACGCTTTTATATCAACGTAATTTGATTCTATGACTTTTTTTAATTTCAATTATTCTGAAACAAACTATACCTACTAATCACAGTAATTATGCTTTTACGGTCAGGTAACAAAGCGAGGACATACAGTGTAGCCTATAAAGTGAGGACTACTAGAAGAAATAGACTTAGAGCATCTAAGACCAATTAAAAAAACTTATTTCCTCGATGAGAATCATAAAATCATGAGTATACTCGAAAATTATGAGAGAGAACCAGTCTTCCTTTTTTACGTGTATATTAAACGTAGTGAGGACCGACCGTTTATCTATTGTAGTGAGGTCCGTATAAATGAATTGACCTTCTAACAATGTGAGGCCCTATATACAATTATTTAATCGCGGATCTGACAAAGTGAGGTTCGACGGTGTTCCCATGGTGACATAATGCTAGATCACCATTTTTTTATCTTTCAACCAAGTTTCTGTTTATTTCGCAAGATATTTACATGTGATGTTTTTTGAAGACGCTTAAGGCTTCCTACAGACTGATCAAGCAAAAACGTTGTGCGACAAAACGTTGTTGTTTGATCCAATCAAATTTGATTTTGTTTGATTTGAACCAATCAAATTTGATTTTGTTTCATTTGAACCAATCAAATAACAACGTTTTGTCGCACAACGTTTTTGCTTGATCAGTTTGTAGGAAGCCTAACAAGGTAAGGAAATTTGGGGGAAGTTGTCTATCTCTGACTAGCTGAAAAAAAATTTCTTCAGCTACACACTAAAGAACAGGCTTGTTTTAGTCTATAGAAATAATATTTTGCGAGATTCCGATGAAAAAAACACAAAATATCGACTTTTGAAAAGTACGGGAAATTAGCATCGAGTATGCGGCAGACCCCGGTCGATGTCCCATTGTTCGCCCGTTGTTCCTTGAAATGGAGTGAAATTTTTTCGCTCCGATTTGAATTTTTTCTTTGAAATTCGGATAGATGGGGGTGTGATTAGTGGATATTAGTAATAAATATAATCCAAAAAATGGAAAATAACCCGTGTATTGCCGAAAAAGTGAAAAAATTAAAATTTTTTTTCCTTTGAATTTTGGGGTGTGCATTCGATAAGGAGAGTAATCCATCGTCAAGGTTCCCGTCCACTGGACCGACTTTTAACCGACCGACTCAGCTTGAACCGACCGACTTTCAACCGACCGACTTTCAACGGACCGACTTTCAACCGACCGACTTTCAACCGACCGACTTTTAACGGACCGACTTTTAACGGACCGACTATTTTTTCGACCGACTTTCAACGGACCGACTTTCAACCGACCGACTTTTAACCGACCGACTTTTAACGGACCGACTATTTTTTCGACGGACTATCGATACTACCCGAAGCATTCACTACAAGAATGATTTCCAATTCGACTATTTGTCACATCATATAGTTTCATTTTAAAGTCAAGATAACTGTGAGGTGTCTAGGAATCTTTCGGGAAACATGGCCTCAATCGTTTATGTTTCTCATTAAGCAATATCGTGAGTTTTTGGTTAAAGCGTCGTTGGGGGGGGGAGTTCTAACCTTGGCAGATCCATAACTCTGTTGGTTTGGTTTTCGTGGAGATGCCATAGCGACAGGTATCTAGGAATCCTTCGGGAAATCTGGCCTCAATCGTTTATCTTTCTCATTAAGCAATTTCGTGAGTTTTTGGTTAAGATCAGGTCTCCGTATGGATTCCTTGTCACCTCTCGTCAGGGCTGCCCACGGTTGAGGTCACCTAGACTTCCCAGACACCTGTCGCTATGGCATTTCCACGAAAATCAAACCAACAGAGTTATGGATCTTACAAGGTTAGAACTCCCCCCCCCCCCCAACGACGCTTTAACCAAAAACTCACAATATTGCTTATTTGATTATAAACAAGTTCAAATAATTCAAACGAAAGTAGAAATTCAAACGAAATGTACAGGTAACTTAATTTTTAAAGCGACCTTGACTAGCAATTAAGTAGTACCGGGATAATACCGAAAGCGTGATGAAGACCTAAAAACACGATCATTTTCTGGTTTTCCATGGTCTGATTTTACATTTTATAAATTAGTTAAGGGCAAAAATTTAAATAAAGTAATGATTTTGATCGGTGATAGAATTACAATTCATTGAGTTGTGATCATGAAATGATTCTTCTTATCGCGAGTAGCTAGTAATGGTATTTTATCTCGCATTCTAAATTTATCGTCTTCTACGCGAGGTAAGAAAGTATTTTAATTGATGCAAGGTCATAATTCAGGAATCGTACAAAATGAGTACCGGGCGCTATTGCCAGATTTCCGGACCTAACTTTGCATGGTACACTGTAATGTAATTTTAACAAAATATACTTGTATGGAATGTATACATTAAAAGAGCGCCCCCAAGCGGTAAATCTAAAAACTAAAAATATGCAAAATTGTGGTGCTTCTATTAAAGTGAGGTCCACTAAATTTTAGTACGAATAGCATAGCTGATGATAGAGGGGGCTAATAAACAATTTTGTAAAGTGAGGTCCGTATATGGACCTCACTTTGTCGTGGACCTCGCTTTATATGCAATTTTTGCATAGCCGGTCCTCACTTTATACCCTGGTAAAAAATATTATATTAATTCATAGTTTCGCATAAAATAAAAATAAAATTCGTTACCATTTTAAGTTTAATGTAAAAGTATATTTTGAAAATTAAGCAAAACAGTTGAAAATACTTTATGATTCTGAGAAAAAAATCACATTGTATAAGTACATAAATTTCACATACCTATGTATGTACGTAAAATTAAGGCTTCATAAAATGTTGTAAACTATAGAACTTTTGTTTAATAAAGTTTGTGAAAGTTTCGCTTTCAAAGCGTAGTCGAAAAATGTCGTTGGAGATTGACTGAATTTTTTACCATTAAGAAACTTCTTGCCAGATTATGCAATATTTTTACTACCTAAAAGTGCGTAAGTACTTTCAAAATTTAACAAAATATTCACGAAGTTTTCTAAGAACTACACATTCATTTCAAGACATGATAAATGTACAAAATAATTCATTATTTAAAATGATCAAATCGTTTTAACAATAATTAAACTTTTATTTTTGAAGGAAGTAATAAGTTTTGATACAAATAAAGACGAAACATTTTATTTGGATTATAATGTAACAATATATGTAGAGCATTCGATTTTCCCTACTAGTTATTGAATTTTAAATTAATATTTTGATAAACTATATTCGCGATTTTTTCCAGTAGACCATAGCAATAAAATTTAATATTTCTTTTAAATGTTAGAGATCGATTTAGAAATGAAAATTGATTGTAATAATAATTAAACACTTCGATAAGGATTAATTGATCGTTTTTTATTCAATTTAAAAATCCCAATATTTCTGTTTGATATAGGTATGTCAATTAATTATAATTAAAATAATAGGTGTGAAATCTTTTTATAAAAGCAAAAAAATATTAATGGTAGGTTTACAATGATATTAACTACAAACCGTAATTTATTATTTTTCTATTTTAGAATTCCTTAAAATGTACTCAAAGTTTTTAGAATTAAAATGTACAAATAAAATACAAATAGTATAATTTCATACTAGAGCTTGTGCCATGTAAAAGTAGAACCGTCAATTATAATAGTTGGTAACATTATTTTTAAAAGGTTAGGAAAGACAGATATGTATTTCTATGAGTGCATATGAGACAGTTGCATTGCCGCTTAATAAACAGTGGTTCAAGGTATGCAAAGAAACGCCCATAAAGTCGACCGGTGCAATAGTCGCGAATATGAAGTGCAAAGATGTTTAAACTTCATATGGTCAATCATTTTTAAAAAGATAACAAATTGGAAATGTAATTTGAAAAATTTATTTTATTTTTAATCTCAATTTAGTCTTTCCGCGTATAAGACTTGTTTGATTATTATAATTGTTTATTTAGATGATTTTATAATTTTAATCTACGCTGTCAGAACTAATCATTAATTCACTATCAGAAGAATAATATAATAATATTTAATAAGAAAACTAAGAAACGATTTAACTAACAAACAATTCGTAACAAGTTGCAAGAGAGCAACGGTGCGACACTTAGTCTTTTTTATTAGTTCGCGATATCTTGGAGGTAGGACCTACAATCATAGACGATTCTACTTTTACGTGGCACAAGCTCTAGAACATCATCCGATGAGAGATTAAACCGAAAATATCAAGAAGATTTTGTTTAAATATTACGGGCAATAAAGAACCGCGGAAGTTGGTAGTTCAAATTTGGGGAATTTTTAAATAATTGTTTGGTTGGGAAAAATGTTTTAATATTACGGGCAATAAAGAACCATGGAAGTTGGTAGTTCAAATTTGGGGAATTTTTAAATAATTTTTTTGTTAGGAAAGGGTAATAGTGAAGGCTTATTTTTCTATCTTTCTGGAAATTTTTGTGGGTTAAGGGAAAGTTCTGAGGAGAGTTCAATTATTTATTAAAGATGTTCAACAAAGGTGAATTACTTAGGTTAGATGGATGATGGACTATTTAATAAGATATATATAGAATAAATTATAACAAAGCAGAACTTCTTCATTTACCAGGATTTTTCTCTTTGTTTTAAGTTTTCTGGGCGGATTGTAAATTGGATTTTGTTGTTCGGTGGTTGTACTCGTATGTAGATAGAATGTTGTGATTTTTGTCGAGAGATTTTGGAACAATTTTGGTGATTCTACAATACAGCTATCAAATACTTTTTATAGTAGGCAGCAACTGTTAGTAATTTAAAGTCTGAAAATAATTTAAAATGAAATTTAAAATTCGCATTTTGGAGATATTTTAAAAAAAAATCTGCTCTAAAAATTAACTGGAAGTATAATAAATATGTAATAATTCAAAATGCAACACTACTAAATTTTCAAGTTCATTTATGTGAATCACAATTTAGTTCTCAAACGTGGCTTTTAAGAAGCAACTTATTGATTGCATATACAGGAAACGTCCGTTAAAGTTTGTCAATATTTCATTATAGCGGAACATAAAAAGATAAAACATAATATACACAGTTATAATAGGAAGTACTTTTAAATAATTTCCTTCGTAATATTGGCATTAAGTAATGTATAGTTAATCAAAATTATACAAGTATAGTGTATTTCAAATTAATTGGAATTAAAAAAAGTCTAGCATCAAATTACGTTGTTATAAAAACATACAAACTATGCAAGGAAAAACAATATAAGAGATAAGATTATCGCGCCAACGAAAGCCCGCATTTCATACTCCACGTGGAGTAGTGTAGTTCTAACTGGTTAATATTTATAATAAGGACTTATTATTGGATAATATTTCTATTACGAAAATTCTCTTTGCGACTCCACGTGGACGCGTGTACCAGGTGTACAGTAAGTTTGTATGTTTTTATAACAACGTAATTTGATGCTAGACTTTTTTTAATTCCAATTAATTTGAAATACACTATAAATAAATATAATAAGTATTATAGCTTGTTAACTTTTAAAATATTTACTTATACATTATGTAACTTATTATCTCAAAGCTAATAATAATTAGTATTATGAAGGAAGAATCTTGAAATCCTATTTAAAATTATAAGAGAACTTTAATATTTAACCACAATTTGCTTTTCTAACGACCAAATAGCACTGGCTCTACTTTCCGTATCGTCTTGAATATTTTTTAAATAATAAATTAAAATCACACCAATGGACAGTACAAAAAGTAAGAATTCGTTTTTATACAGGCGAACTTCTATTAATGATACGTAATTCGTATTAAAAAACTTAGATACCAACAACTTGGGAAAAGTAAGAACTTGCAAGTAAAAAACTAATACCTACCAGTAGTTTTATATATCATATTAACCCTTTGGACGTGCCTCGTCATTACTTCAATACACGCTTCTTCTGTTCCATACTTTTGAAAAAACTGATGATCGGCTTGTAAATACAGCATACAAGTTGTTTTTTTTGGATCGACGGTAGCTCTTTTATTTACATGACGGTAATTATAATCATAAGTACTTTTATTACTTGTAGTCATTTCCTCATCAATTGGATGATTAAATGGAGTATTAATATCTAAAGGCAAATTAATAGAATACTTTGATTTATTAAATTGCCAAAAATTATATTCATCATAAGGCTCTTTGGCTTCCGATTCAAGTAACCATCGTTTGGTTCTATTTAAGCTTTCTATACTAATAAAATTAACGTTTTGTTCTGATTTTTTACGGTGTAATAACTGTGAGGCACAAGGTAATTTCAAGTTGGATTTATCTACATCAGAAGTTTTGTAGACAATCGAGTGAAAGGACGGGATTGTTTGATTTCGATTTTGTTCTATATATCTGCTAATCGGTTCAATATAATAATCCTCTAACATAGTGGAAACCATTCCATCAAATAGTCCTTCTCTTGTGATAAGTCCGTGCACGGAAGCTCTTTCATCATCTGTAAAAATATTAAAATTTTAAAAATGCAATAGCACAAAATAAATAGATATTAATTTTAATGAAAAACTTAACTGAACGCTAAAATATTTGAATTTTAACTGCAACTTTACTTTTTGTATTTAAAATTCAAATATTTTAGTGTTTAATTAAAACTTTTGCAATAATTTTATAATGGTTTTTAAGTAATTTTTACAGGAATATATAAGTTCTTCTTTTAAAAGGTTTTAATGTATTTAATTTACTGTCAGGATTCAATTTAAAACAAAACTTTTGTTTATTAAAATATGCAGTTTGTCATTTCAAAATATTTAATTTAATATTAAATTTCATCATAAAATATTTAAACTTCATGCTTATCGTTAATCATCAGTTGGACTAAACTAATCAAGACAAAGAAAATAAATAAAATATTTCTTTCGAAGAAAATTATATCAACTTCGTTAGACTTCAAAGCTTCCTACACATAACCAATATAATGTCTATTTTCGTGTAATAACTAAAATTGTAATAACCACCAAAATAACATTTTAATTCTGATTTATTATAAAAATAATGCAATATAGCCAATCAGAGTGGCATAATTCTACTACTTGTACTTATTAAGTGAAGTATAGAAATCAAATTTGTATCATTCATAATTCCGCAGATAATTTTGAGTCATCCTTATATGCACCTTGATTTTCAATAATCAAAATATCTAGATATTAATATTAGTATAATCTTAAGAGAATGGCGAAATTAACGTGTCCAAACAATGTACAATGGTGCAATTTAAGAAGGATTAATGAAGAAGATTGAAATATAATTTGGCAGATAATAGATCGTAGGAAGTAGATGACTCTTATTAATGATTTTTAGCTTTAGGTTGAACGTGTATATGCATGAAGATATTATAAAAAAAAATCCATTTCATATTGTTTTTAAAAGATGCAAAACACTTGGCAGAGTCCGGTCTCATTAGACTTGGAGATTCATAGTTTGGGTTTCAACTTCAGTCAAGTTAAGGAAATAGCACACACAGGAGTAACCACAGTACACCCCAGGGCAGAAGCTACGGTTACGATATGATTCCTTCTTGCTTTTGGGTATTTAATCAAGCAAGTTAAACAAGTCAAGAAACTATAAATTTAGTAACCGACACTAAAAGTTATTTGCATTGTGATACCTACTTATATTATGTAAATAAGTGTATAATTTTAATGTAAAAGACTAACTCCCGTTCTGAACTAAATCCATAAAGAGAGAGAAAGCGAAGGCAACTTATATCTCCACACCGTATCATGCTTGTGTCTATTTTCTTTCCTGCGCAATCAAGTGACAACTAGGTAAAACCCACTGAAATGTACCTTGGTTTATTTGAAAATTAGAAAAAATTAAGTGCATTTTTTATTCAATACATTGCCATTTTTATTATTAGTATTTCAGCACCTGAAGTTGCTGTAGAGAGCAATAATTTAGATAGAAAGATTTATTTTTTGCTTTTATAGTTTTTTAATTAATTATTTATTTAGTACACTGGAAACCTTTATTATAGTTTGTACGTACGATGTATTGCAAATAATGTAGTACCATTATTAGCTTGTGAAAATTATTATGTAATTAAAAATTAAAGAAACGAGTAAAAAAATACAAATAAATACATAAGGTAGTAAACTGCTGTTGAAATCTTATGAAATAACTTTGAATTTTATAACGTTTAATAGGTTCATAATTTTTACATATAAGAATAATATGTAAAGCTTTAATTTTCGAATACTTATTGCCTTAGTATCCCTCGTAAATAGTTTGGTTTGTTTTTCTGTTTTTAATATCTCATTTGGATATCTAAAACTTAAAAGCGGACACTTTTCAAATGAACATCCCCGGTATGTTTGAACTATTATTATTAATTATTGCATAATACAGTAGACGTCGCTTATTATGATCACGCATAATGAGATCAGTTGGCTATTGATCTCATTATGCGTGATTTTTTTCGTCGATACTTTTTCCCTCTCATCACATGCCCAAAATACTCAAACTTTCTCTTCTTGACTGTGACTAGAATCTCGGTGTTCTTATGTTAATGTGAGAGTATTTCGGAATTGCAAACTTTCTCCATCCTCGAAACCCTTAGCACTCGCCTGTAGGACCACATCTCAAAAGTCTCAAGACTTTTCATTTCCCTGCTGTTAATGGTCCAGGCCTCCAGGTTCTCCAGGTGGAGAACACAGCATAGGATTTTACTCATCATTTTAAAAACAGCACGAGCCTGTTCAATCCGTGATCTTATTTCAGATTGGCTGTCAGCATTACTTGTTAGAATACTGCCAAGATATTTTATCTCATCAACTTTCTGCAGGACTTTGCTTCCAACTGTGATGTTAGTTACGATATTAGAACTTTTACTGATCACCAACACTTTTGGCTTTTTGATATTCAAGTCAAGACCAGCCGTGGCACATTTTGACACAACTCTGTCCAGGATGTCTTGTAGATCCTCTTGACTGAATGCTAAGAGTACCGCGTACCGTAAATTGTTAATAACCTCACCATTGACAATAATTCCCGCTAATTCTTCCGCGAGTACTTCTCTAAAAATTCTCTCGGAGTAAACATTTAAAAGCAGATGAGACCAGATGCAACCCTGTCTCACTCCTCTCTTGATATCGATTGCTGTTGAATCTACTCCGTCTATTCTTACTGAAGATGTTTGGTTCCAGTATAGATTAGAGATAATACGAATATCCCTCCCATCCAATCCAATATCATGGAGGGTCTCTATTAGTTTGTTATGTCGGACACGATCAAAAGCCTTTTGAAAATCTATAAAGCAGGCATATAGATCAATTTGCATATCACGACTTCGCTGAGCAAGATTATTTATGCCAAATAAAGCTTCTCTTGTGCCAAAACCACTGCAAAATCCGAATTGAGATTCACTTAATTATTCCTCACATTTAGAGTAAACTCGACCATGAACCACTTTTAGAAATATTTTCAATATATGGCACATTAAGCTGATATTTTTATATGCGTTACATGTTTTAGCAGTTGCTTTCTTGGGAAAGGTAATAAAAACAGAACCAAGTCATTCATTAGGAATTTGACCATTGATGTAGATTTTGCTGAAGAAATCTGTTAACATTTCTAAAGCTGTGCTGTCATCAATAAGTTTATTTATTTCACATGGAATCCCATCAGGACCAACTGCTTTGTAATTTTTTGAATGTTTGATAGCTTATTCCACTTCGTCACATGTTGTTCTGGGACCTTCATAAGTTGTTAATTCTGGAGGCTTCGTCGTTCTATTATAATCAAATAAATTGGTGATGTATTTTGTCCACTCCTATAGCTTTTCTTCTAGTGTCGGTATGATTTTTCCCTGTTCATTGTGTAATAAGCTAATCCTCTTTCTATTAACGCTGCCGCTTCTTTGACTTAAAATACATATTGAAGGAGTCGTATTTTGCTTCAAGTTCTTCAATCTCGATACACTGATTGGTTAAATGTTGTTTTTTTGCATTACGTATTTTTTGTCTTCGATTTTCAGACATTATAAATCTGAACTTCTTATAAACAATTGAACCCGCGCAAGTTATAGACAAACAACACTAGCTGTCTTTTTTAAATCCCGTTAAAGAAATGTTACTTTTATTTTTCAATTTTTATGATTAAATAATGTTCCAATAAATAAAATTTGTGTTTTTTGATGATTTTTCGTTTATTCAGATCATCGGTTATTGCGATCAAAAACCCCGAGTCGCGATGTGATCATATTAAGCGCCGTCTACTGTATAATAAATTTGTTATAAACGTTTTTCTATGTTAAGTACCTACTTATGTAATAATAATAATAGCAACTATTTTATTATATTACATTAATATCCTTAGGATTAATGTTTATGAAAGTTTGCATAATGTATAATATTTATACTTTTTGTTAAACATTTTGCGAGTAAGTGAAAACAGTTAAAACTTTTATAGTCATTAACCAACAGAATTCAAAAAACTTTTTTATAACATTCCTTTGTTAGGTTTTTCAAAAGTTGATACAAAATATGCTTTCAAATTGGCATAATATACTTGCTAATATTTTACAGAAACAACGGGGAGGCAAAATATTTATTAGGTACAACAAAGTAATTTCACGCCAAGAAGTTAGCTAATACGCATCGCTTAATTAGACACTAATACTGTCATTGCGATGTAGTTATAAAATATAAATTCCACGAACATCCTTATTCCATCAAGAAAATGTAATAATAATACTTGCTACAACCGGAACATTCCCTTGCGATTTCTTTAATGGGATTGTATGTAACATACATATTTAGATACATACATAATATATGTGTGTTCTTTCCTATGCTGCATAGACAAACAATATAATTATTAGTTCGCTAATAATTTCATATTTTTCTTTGTGCAAGATTGACAAATGTAGTAAAATGTGGTTCACGATAAAACTTGGTTTATAAGCACAGCGCCGCGCCGCAAGTCAAGCAATATTCATGTAATATTGAACCACTACACTCAAAGAAATAGTATAGGTTAATTCAACTAAAATAAATGTTTAGTCAACAATCTAGTCAATTTTGTAAAATCAAACTACATTAATAGTATATTCAAACCAAAGTGGATTGTTATTACAACTACTAAAAAATTGTTGCACAACAAAATGAAAATCTACTTTAAAAATAGGTACATTTGACTAATATTTTGTCATCTAACTATTGATTTGTTAAATTTTGTAAAATCAAACTACCAATGCGTTCAATTTTACATTTAACTATTATGAAATGGTTAAATCTAACATGGAAATAGTTTACTTACCATTATAATTGTTATATAAACAAATATTATTGCAAAATTAACTCGTTGTTATGTTTATGTAAACATAAGATTGTTCTGCTACCGACCTCTATGGGTTGATGATACTATTTTTTCTTAAAACCCCAGGACCATATGTATGTACCCTGCGCTGAATAATGCACTTGTATTTTTCAGTTATTTTCACCTAGTGATACGAATAAGTGCTATATTTATGTATTCGTACCAAATGTGTGGAAATACTAAACATTTTGTTTGTGGCGTGTAAAAATATTTTCGTTAAATTTGTTTCTCACGTTTGATAGTTTGTGTTGTGTCGGCAATTTTATAATTTTAGGATTTACATAGATTAAGCAATAAACTAAAATCCCAGTGTCAATTGTCATCAGGTACTTCGCCGGTTGAAATAAAAAATATCTTTCAGTTGCAAGATGCGGATGTTCTCTTTGTCGGCTTATTTTGTTGTATCTAAGAAGACTTTTGGTTTCAAAAATTGACAATGTTAATCTCAGACAAAGGGCCTCCCATGGTTTTGGAAAAATTCTAAATTTGGGAAATATTTGTAAATTTACAGTAAATTTTATTAGTTCAAAGTTGTATATAAATAAAAATCTACTTTAAATAGGTAGATTTGATTATTATTTTGTCATCTAACAATTAATTTGTTATATTTTGTAAAATGAAACTACCAATGCGTTCAGTTTTACATTTAACTATTATGAAATGGTTAAATCTAACACGGCAATAGTTTGCTTACCATTTAATTGTTATATAAACAAATATTATTGCAAAATTAACTCGTTGTTATGTTTATGTAAACATAAGATTGTTCTGCTACCGACCTTTATGGGTTGATGATACTATTTTTTCTTAAAACCCCAGGACCACAATATGTATGTACCCTGCGCTGAATAATGCACTTGTATTTTTCAGTTATTTTCACCTAGTGATACGAATAAGTGCTATATTTATGTATTTGTACCAAATGTGTGAAAATACTAAACATTTTGTTTGTGGCGTGTAAAAATATTTTCGTTAAATTTGTTTCTCACGTTTGATAGTTTGTGTTGTGTCGGCAATTTTATAATTTTAGGATTTACATAGATTAAGCAATAAACTAAAATCCCAGTGTCAATTGTCATCAGGTACTTTGTCGGCTGAAATTAAAAATATCTTTCAGTTGCAAGATGCGGATGTTCTCTTTGTCGGCTTATTTTGTTGTATCTAAGAAGAAATTTGGGAAATATTTGTAAATTTACAGTAAATTTTATTAGTTCAAAGTTGTATATAAATAAAAATCTACTTTAAATAGGTAGATTTGATTATTATTTTGTCATCTTTGACAATGTTCAAAATTTAAATATTAATGCCTACAACTTCAGTAACAAGCTTACTTTTATTAAAGAAGTGAAGTATAAGAATACCTTATATAAAGAAACTTTTTTTTTATTTTCAAAATCTTTGAAATTGTATGAAATTGTGCATATAGCTTGTGAGAGCATAGAAAATGTTAAGGATTGTTATTTAATATGTGTTGAACATAAAATCAGCAAAATAAATAGTAATCATTTTCAATCTTTTAAAGTTTTAAATAAAACTAACAATTTTTACATATTTTCTACGCAGTTTCATGAATTTCTATATGCCCCAATTCATGTGTATAAATCACCTAATGGTATTGCTTATGTAAGACCAAAATATTATTAATTAGTTTTATTGGATAGATTTATATTATTATTATTAGCTTTGTAATTTGTAAATTTTACATATATATCTATATTTATATAATTTTCTGCCTATAGTACCTAATTAATAAATTTCTCTTAGTTATTATTATTTGAAATTACCTTTTTGTAATTAACTAAATAAACCCTTTTGTAGCAATAAGTTTTGATTTTCTATGAACATAATTATAATAATTATTATAGATTCATAAGTTTAATTTATTTAATCTTATATAATACATTATATTTAGTTTAGTTTATTTATAGTTGATAAGTTCTTATAGATCACCCGGTAAGATCCACCCTGTACATAATATAATATTTTATATATTATAATATAATAAACAATGTTCAATTTAAAATCTGTATTTTATTTTCAATTGGCGATGTATGGTATGAACGAATTTTATTAATCAATGGATATAGCACCAGCTGTAAATTTATTGTTATGAATAATAATAAACATTATTCTGATAATTTTGCTACTTATAAATAAAATAAGTAAATTGGTAGGTATTCCAAACAAAACGTGGTTATCAAAGCAAAAAGGAAGTCATGATATTATTTAATTGTAGACCAAGCAAAGAATGGTTAGTATACAAAAAAGTAGTTAAAATACTATTTAATTTTTGTCATGATACTATTTAATTGTAAACGAAACAAAGAAGGGGTTAGTATACAAAAAAATTGTTAAAATACAATTTAATTTGTTGTTCTACAATTATTATGATTACTCAACTACTATTTGTTTATATGAACAAATAAAGTTGTCGTAGACCTAAAAAAATGGTTACTTAACTTAAAAAATTGTTTGCTAACTATTTCTTAGTTCAAAATAACAATTAAAATTGTATGGTAACAAAAATGGTTTAACTATTCTTTTGTGGTTGATTTAACCATGAAACTAGATAGACGCCGTTTCATATGCTCTTTTTAGTTGATTTTACCTATTATTTTCTTTGAGTGTATTAAATTTTAATTGAAATTAGTTATTATTAACTACTATAACTTTCCAAACGGTCAGTTCGAGAAGTGTTTACTTTTATGAACCTCCTTAAGGTCGGGAAGTGATCACTTTCCGACCTGTGATTACTCCTCACCCTTAGGAAGGTTCGGAAAGCGACCTCTTCTCGAACTGACAATTTAATTTTCTTCTTCTTCTTCTTCGCGTGCCTATCCGTTACCGGATGTTGGCGACCTCTCTCCTATGTATGTGTTGTGCATTTGTAGTACTATCACACACATAGGGGACCTACTTGTTTAACGCGGGCTCCGAACCGCGGGAAGTGTATACACTTCATCTCCAGAGAGGCTGTTCTAAGCATATTACACCTCGGTGGTTTGCCATTGCCTTCCGAGGGGAGACGGTCAGAATAAAGTTTTTACTGAGCCCGGAGTCGAACCGGGCATTCCGCATTAGCAGCAACCCAGATAGCATTTAATAATACGTAAGGTTGTGACAAGCTTGTCGATTGCTTATTTTTGGCTTACTACGACAAGCTTTACGGTGTAAACCTTGCAATCAGCTTGAGCAAAGGCTTTTAGTGACAAGCTTTACTTATAAACCTTGCAACAAGCTTTGAATAAGGTTTTAAGAGAAAAGCTTGTCAAGTAAAGCGAAATGAAGGCTTGTTGGTGGCTTAATTTTCAAGCCAATGACAAGATTAACATTTAAAGCGAAAGAGAGGTTTGTCGGTGTCTTGATATGACAAGTCTAATACAAGCTTTACTTATAAACCTTGCAACAAGCTTTGAATAAGGTTTTAAGAGAAAAGCTTGTCAAGTAAAGCGAAATGAAGGCTTTTTGGTGGCTTAATTTTCAAGCCAATGACAAGATTTACATTTAAAGCGAAAGAGAGGTTTGTCGGTGTCTTGATATGACAAGTCTAATACAAGCTTTACTTATAAACCTTGCAACAAGCTTTGAATAAGGTTTTAAGAGAAAAGCTTGTCAAGTAAAGCGAAATGAAGGCTTGTTGGTGGCTTAATTTTCAAGCCAGTGACAAGATTAACATTTAAAGCAAAAGATAGGTTTGTCGGTGTCTTGATATGACAAGTCTAATCCAAGCTTTACTTATAAACCTTGCAACAAGCGTTGAATAAGGTTTTAAGCGAAAAGCTTTGCATGTTAAGCGAAATCAAGACTTGTTGGTGACTTAATTATCAAGCCAATGACAAGATTAACATTTAAAGCGAAAGAGAGGTTTGTCGGTGTCTTGATATAACAAGTCTAATCCAAGCTTTACTTATAAACCTTGCAACAAGCGTTGAATAAGGTTTTAAGCGAAAAGCTTTGCATGTAAAGCGAAATCAAGGCTTGTAGGTGGCTTAATTTTCAAGCCAGTGACAAGATTAACATTTAAAGCGAAAGATAGGTTTGTCGGTGTCTTGATATGACAAGTCTAATCCAAGCTTTACTTATAAACCTTGCAACAAGCGTTGAATAAGGTTTTAAGCGAAAAGCTTTGCATGTAAAGCGAAATCAAGGCTTGTAGGTGGCTTAATTTTCAAGCCAGTGACAAGATTAACATTTAAAGCGAAAGAGAGGTTTGTCGGTGACTTGATATGACAAGTCTAATACAAGCTTTACTTATAAATCTTGCAACAAGCGTTGAATAAGGTTTGAAGCGAAAAGCTTTGCATGTTAAGCGAAATCAAGACTTGTTGGTGACTTAATTATCAAGCCAATGACAAGATTAACATTTAAAGCGAAAGAGAAGTTTGTCGGTGTCTTGATATGACAAGGCTAAGACAAAGTTTACTTATAAACCTTGCAACAAACGTTGAATAAGGTCTTTTTTTACGTATTTATGCTCCGAGCAACATGCGTTACACTTTGAAATGCAAACAAGTACCCACGAGCGATGTTTTCAGGCAATTATAACACGTTGCGATGAAAATTCCGACAACATTTTTTTCTCTTTTTTTCACTTTTTTATTTTACGAATACCTGTACAATTACATTTCAAACAATACTGTACAACGATTTTTTTTTTGCATCAAGATTACTAATTTTGTTGACGTGTTTTATATGATATCGAACCCACGTGTTTGAAAAACATTTTTTTCGATTTTTTCCATTTTTTATTTCACAAAACACTGTAGAATTACATTCCAAACGTTACTGTAGAACGATTTTTTTTTGCATCAAAATTACTCATTTTTTGCCATAATTTCCGATATTTTTGCGATACATTTTTTAAATTTACGAAAAAAAAAATATTTTTGGCTTCTTTTTTGTAATTCTTGGCTTAGTAAGAAGTAAGAAGACAAAAAATCATTGAAAACACACGAAAATTAAGAAAAATGTCATTCGATTCACCGTTGTCACCGAGTACAGCCCTCCGCGAGTTTTATTACAAGTTACGATGAAAATTGGAACAGCATTTTTTTCGCTTTTTTTCACTTTTTTATTTTACCAATCCCTGTACAATTTAATCCATTTCAAACAATACTGTACAACGATTTTTTTTGCATCAAAATTACTAATTTTGTTGACGTTGACAACACACGCAATGATTTACATAAGTAAAACATTCGTAAAGTCATTGGCGAGAAGAAGATTCTTTCTTGTTGATATAGGGGGGGGGGGCGAAAATAAAGGCATATAATAAATATAATGCTTTAGGGAGATAGTTGTTGGGCCTTCGGCCTCACTCAGGGGGATCGCAACCATACCTGTAGATTATAGTTATTCTATCATGAGGGAATTTAGAAAATCGTACACAATTATTGTGTTTACCGGCACATATATGTGCCCCCCCCCCCCCTATATCAACAAGAAAGAATCTTCTACTTTACGAGTGTTTTGCTTATGTAAATCATTGCGTGTAAACACACGCAATGATTTGTAACTTTTACAACAGAATGTACTTAAGAAATAACTCATCGTTCATTGGTTCATTCAAATTTCTCAAACCCGAGACGCGTTAGCTGTTTAGATACATAAATAACTATTATTAAACTTAGTAGGGCGCCCGTGGGCAATAAATGATTCTCAATTTTCTCTCTGATTTTCAATTAAAGCTTTTAAATGGAAAAACTTGTTTTTTACTTTGTTTTTATTTTCAATAAATCAGCAGCCGGCCGGCCCGGCCCTGCAAACACGTGTTTTGTTGTTTAAAAATTTATATTTCTAGCAAAACCGTGTTGTAGTAAAACAAATTTTGAGGAATCTTACAACTTTTAGGACAAATATTTGTCCTTTATAATCGCGGCCCTAAATAAAATAATTATGAATACTTAAATTAATATTTATTATTACATTTTACATTGAATGTTGATTTCAACAACTAAGCAAAATTTTTACGCATGATTCAATTATTTCAAAATTAGTTATATTGTGTAACTAAAATAACGTGTTTAGTTACAAAATATAACTAAACACATTATATATGTAAAACATTTAATAAAAATATTTTACTAATTATATGAACTGAAATTTATTTTGGAGTAAAAATTCGCGAGGGGAACTGACTTATTAGTTAAAAAACTTAATTATTATTTAGAACAATATTAGGGAGATTTATAAATTATAAAATATAGTTTTCTGAAAGAACTTTGAATTATAAATTTAGAAAATCGTGCACAATTATTGTGTTTACCGGCACATATATGTGCCCCCCCCCCTATATCAACAAGAAAGAATCTTCTTCTCGCCAATGACTTTACGAGTGTTTTACTTATGTAAATCATTGCGTGTAAACACATCATTGCGTAAACACACGCAATGATTTGTAACTTTTACAACATTATGTACTTAAGAAATAACTCATCGTTCATTGGTTCATTCAAATTTTTATCAAATTATTTGGCATATTCCTACCGACAAATCATTGCGTGTAAAAATACACACGCAATGATTTACATATATTACTGGGAAGATGGTTCTACTCCCATTTAATAATAAACAAGTTTGTTTTCCATTGTTACATACTTAGACGAAATGCTGGTACATTAGCGAGTACCTATTATTACAAGATGAATATTGTTTCGACGATAGATGTCTCGTTGTATGGTTCAAGTCGATTTCCGTCATGGATAGAGGTCGCGATGAATATTTGGAATTGTTGTATTTAATCTTTGATTTAATGTGTATACAATGTTGTATAATAATTTGTAAAAAGGGTTTATCCTTTAATGTATTCGTTGTAAAAAGGTTTCGACCATGAATTTAATAAATAAATTAGACTTTAATAATAATTTTAATCAAATATTCCTCGAAACGGGTGAGGGTAATAAATTTTTTTCCTTTGAAAAATTAAAAACTGGTAACGCTTATGATTTCTATAATATATTATAATTATATTGGGCATTATAATAAATATATAGAATATATTTAAAACATATTACTTAAATTCCAATAGGTCTCCATGGCACAGAGCGTTAGATGTTTGCTTCCAAAACAGGATCCTTAAGTTCGAACCCCGGCCAGGTAAAAAAAAGTAAGTATATTATGCATAGTTGGTTACACTTTAAATTATAGATTTATAAATAATAATATTTCAGATTCCCTTAAATCAGAAGTCTACATAATACTATAATATAACATTGCGAGAGGGAGCGATCATCGAAGACGAGAAGTATAAAAAATAGTATATTCCATTATAATTAATTTAAATTAAAGATTGTATAAAAAATTAAATAAGAAGAAAATAATAATTATATAATAAAAAAATTAGTACAGTTTAATTACATAATCAAAATTTTGTTTTATTTCAAACATTTTCCACTTGTCACGACAAGGTTATTGTAAGGTTATAGCAACATTGTTGGATAATTGTTTTAAGGTTGTATTAATCTTTATAAAAGCTTACGACCGTCAACTAGACCCTTTTTACAAGCTTTCTCTAAGCTTGTATGCCTTTTAACGACAACGATGTGACAACCTTTTCGACTTGTTAACTCAAGGTTGTTATAATCTTTTGACAACATTGTTGGACAATTGTTTTTAGGTTGTTATAAGCATTGTTTAAGATTATGACCGTCAACTAGACCCTTTTTACAAGCTTTCTCTAAGCTTGTATGCCTTTTAACGACAACGATGTGACAACCTTTTCGACTTGTTAACTCAAGGTTGTTATAATCTTTTGACAACATTGTCGGACAATTGTTTTAAGGTTGTTATAAGCATTGTTTAAGATTATGACCGTCAACTAGACCCTTTTTACAAGCTTTCTCTAAGCTTGTATGCCTTTTAACGACAACGATGTGACAACCTTTTCGACTTGTTAACTCAAGGTTGTTATAATCTTTTGACAACATTGTTGGACAATTGTTTTGAGGTTGTTATAAGCATTGTTTAAGATTATGACCGTCAACTAGGCCCTTTTTACAAGCTTTCTCTAAGCTTGTATGCCTTTTCACGACTACCTTGTGACAACCTTTTCCACTTGTTAAGATAAGGTTGTTATAATCTTATAGAAACCTTAAATTGCTAACTGGGAATGCACTTAACTGCTTAAGCTGATCATTTTAGGTTATGTTATTTAAATTCATAGTCAGAACACTTTCTACTATATGCAATAAATTATTATTTGCTTGCTAATTGCTATTTAAAAGTAAATGATTGTAAATTTAAATAATACACATATCTCCTTGAAAGGCTTCATTACAGCTTTGCGCTTATAGCTGACCCCGCCCGCTTTGCACTTCAGTCATATATCTTATAGATACAACTGTAATAATGAAGGATTTTCCACCGGTATGTAATATATTATTAATTACGATATGAGTAGGTACCTTTCGTGTCCATATAAAATAATAAAGTTAGTGTTAATATCTTGAAGCACGGATCGTAATAGTATATTAAAAATCTAAATATGTACAGATGCAAAAACTATGTGAAAATTGCCCCAAGGATACTAAAACCGTTGTATGCTAGGACCATTGCATTAATAAACAATGTTATATATCTATGCAAAAAAAAATTAGTTGTTTTTTAAATTACCCACATATTGTTAAAAACGATGAACAATAATTATTATTCCCGTTTAACTTTAATGCTCTTTTAATTGGAATAAAAAACAACATTAAACATAGGAATATAATAATAAATACGCATTTAGCGCTCTAAATGTAAAAATTGGTTGACTGTGTAGGTCAGTGCACAGAAACGCGACGCTTGCGATGCATTTTGAATACGCCCTCACTCGACTTAATTAATTAATAATAATTAATCCGATGTCGCTGTGTATTGTAAACAATGCAAATGCATTACAAAAGGGGTTAAAATGCTACAAATATTAATTGTCCATTATAAGTGAATCAAGATTATATTACTATACTTGTATGTACTAAATGTACATAATATGTACATTTAGTACATACATATTATATTATAATATAAATATAATGCACCCTTTTTGTCCATGTTTGTGGAGCTCTTAAAGTTGCCGATCTATGGTTCAGACACTCCTTTCAGAACCAACGCAAATATCTATGCAATATTGAATTCTTGCTACTATTTTTATCAGAAGTTCAGTACGTGATATCCTGATATCGTTGCGATATTTTTTATAACCTACTTTTCATTATTTCAAGTGATATCCCAATGGTGTGAAAGTGGCATTATATTATGTAATATATCACTGATAAGGCTATGTGGTTCCATCTTTGGACAAATGTCACATTCTATGCCCCATATTTTTCTCAACGCAATGTGGGGTATCCAAGCCTGCTGTTTAATGTCGTTTGACACGACTAATTTTAGAGAAGCATTTAGATCCCATAGGTGCTTACACCGGATTGGACTGTGTCGGTATTTTGCTCTATACCTCTCGAATTCGATTTTTGAGTTCTCCAGTGTACTGAAATTGCTTCCAATTTTGATAAACTTGGCGCGAAATGATACCCCACAAGTTCTCTATAGGGTTTAAATCTGGGCTGCACGTAGACCACTCGAGTACAACAATATTTTTGATTCTAAACCATTCCTTGGTGTCTCTACGAGTTATGTACTACAGTGTTATCCTATTGAAAAGTAAAGTTTTTCTCGGAGTTCATTCTTGTTGTTATCCACACCAATGGGATCGTTCCGTGGAAGCTGAATGTCGACTAAGACTTTTTTCAGGTTCTTTGAGTAAATCATGCCAGAAATCCTGCCATCCATCGGGACATCATCACCCAATTTCCAAAATATGTAAAATACATACGAAAAAATTTAAAGTTTGGAAGGTCCCCCGTATGCCCTCAGTTGTACTACCGTACAGAAATTTTACAAAAATAATATAACTGAAATATTAAAATTAATTAATTTTAACTGTAAGCTTAAATGCCTGCAGATACTATTTATCAAGTTTCTTGATTGTACTTCTCTGATGAGATTCTAACAAAATCGAAACAATTGTAGTAAACTATTATTGTTTTTTTAAATTTTTTATTTATTTCTACGCCTCCCTCGTTTTAAATTGAAATCTTCGCGTTTTAAATTTTCATAATTCAACATTGTATTTTCACTTAAATCTGCTTCTATTTAAATTTAGTACAGATAAAACTAATTCATTTTTACGTTTCGTTTAAGTTCTTCTCGTAAAATTTCTATGATTTTCCTACAAATGTGCACTTAAACCAGCCACATTTACTTTTGTTGTATCAAGTGAAATAAAAAGTTAGAATTATTTCAAAACAAAAAATTTCAGATATTGGTACTTCTGACAAAAAAATGTTTGTGCATATTACCGTGGGCCATGATTATTGAGGTACATAAAACTACAATATTGTCATCTAAATGTGAACATCGAAATATTATCATTAATAATTCAAAATGTTTTTTAATTCTACCATTATACAATAGATAATATACATGTTGGAACATTCATAACAGGGTTGTAAAAGGCACTTAAAAACTAAAAATTCGATGTGTTTACTAAAAACGAGATTAATTACATCCATTTAATTGCAAAAGCGCCGAAAAGTAATTTTCTACGTTATTGCTTTTTACGAGACCGTATAGACAGCCAGAAAGTTTTAAAACAATGTTTCATTTTAGCGATTGCACCCGTTAAGGAAAACGTTCTCAACACATAAAACCAAACAATGCGAGCTAGGTATTATGTAAATAAAAAAAATTTTAAAAATAATTATAATACCTAAAAGCGAAATGAATACATCGAGGTAGGTATTTTTATTAAAAAGAATGAAAGATTTTAGTTTAAATTATTAAATTCTCCTACTCCGAGCTTAACGATGAATTTATTTTAAAGAACGAGAACCTATCATATTATGTGGAAGGGTAGGGCGGGGATGAAAGTGCTACTTTTTTATCGGCTTCTCAAGCAAAACAGAAAATACTTAGCAAAAAGTTTGCTAGCGCTTAGGAAGCCTATGTCATCAGAGATTAACCGTTCCTTGCTTAAGCAAACCGTGGTGAATAATTTGGCCAACGAATAAAAATGGTGGTACTTCTTATCCCATATGTTGGGTAAAAAGTTTCTAAGGTAACCCTGGACGCATTATGTAGTATATTACGTTAAGTAAAATTTTACTTCTCCTTTGGGGAAGCCCTCGAGCAAGATTTTCGCTGAATTACTTATTATTTGAGTACTTTTTATTGAGTATTGGTGAAGATACCCAACAATTTCTCTTTTGATTTCATCTTCTTAACATGTCCTTCTTAATTTATTGTTAAAAATGCAAGATTGGAATGAATGCTTTTTAAGAAATAAAACTTATTGCATTGAAAATTTCTTTTACAAGGGATGAGAAGCATTTATACATATATTTTATAGTCAAATATATGAAATTGAAAATATTTGCGTTTCTACAAAACAGTAATTACAATTATAAAAATTTTTTTTGCATAATTTAAAACATGTATCAAAATTTACTATTGGGCAATATTATGGGAAATTAGCTGCAACTGCCTTTTTTATGCAAAAAGGAAATATTACAATCACGAGGCAGCTTTAATAGATTTTTTATAAATGCCGTATAATATAAAACAAAGTTGTTCTTGTATGTGATTAAATTACATTAAATTTTAATATAAACCCAAGTTGTTACTGGTATGCAATCAAATTACATTAAATTTTAATTGAATATACTCAAAAAATTAGTTTAATTGTTATTTCGTTCAGTATCAAATTAATTTCAATTATACGTAGTGCGATAACCGTATTCCTGTGCATTGCAGAATCTACGATCTACACACAAAACAGAAAGCCACTTAACTGTTCTGATTTTAAAATCGTAAAATTAGTTTGTAACATAGATATCTTAAACTTTAAAGAAAGTAAAAAGTGATCTGAATCGAAAATTCTAGGAGTGTCCACGTTATTCTGGGACATACTGTATTGAAACATAATATTTACATAAAAACAACCGTTTTACATGTCAGTCTACAAAATTGGTTACAACTTTTATTTGATTCAAATTTAAATGACATTGTAACCCGTTAAAATGAAATACTTTTCACATCTAAATATAAAATTAATACAGTGTGTTCATTTCTACTGTTACAGTTTCAAACTACTATTAATTTTGCGTACGTCTGGTACACAAAAACTACTTCATTTTTTGATTGGAATATGCCACTTTTCGTTTCATGAATTAGGCGAAGACAACTTTTCAGATAGGGAGCCACTTAAAAAATCGTACATATAACACCTAAGTGGTCGTTATGGGTATCTTTAAATTGAATTTATTTCAGCTAACAGCGGTTAGATTTCAATTTTAGATTGTACCCGGAGTCAAACCGGGGAGTCCTACGTTAGCAGTTGATAGCGCTAACTATCAGACCATGACCGTGGTCATTATACCATCCATGATACCCTCAATATCAGTAATGACGTAAGGCAATCAAAACTTCAAAAATCGATGCTCTTCAAGTACTTAAAAAAAGTGTTACCTACTTAATTTGGTCAAGAATTATTATGTGAAGGAATAACTATCATCTATAGTTGCTTTCAATTTAAATTACCCAGAGAAATTTCGTACTAAAATTTCACTTCGTTCCTGATTAGTTAAACTTACAAAAGGACGTGACAAACCAATAACAAACAGGAACAAATATTTTAAATTTATGCCTAGATCACACGGAACGAGTACAGTGGCGAGACAGTGCTCTCGTGGTCTCGGTTGGTCTAAACGTATTACCGAGCGCTCGGCCGAGCGTTATTCACTTATTTCGCCCATATCACTCGCTCGCTCTCGGCCTAGTGACATTTTACTGTCTCGTCACTGTACTCGTTCCGTGTGATCTAGGCATAACACTGGTGTAATAATATTTGTGAAACTGTTAGTTTAAAATAATAACAAAGTGATAGGTAATTGTTATTTTTATAACAAAATGATTCAATTGTGTTGGTAAGTGTTAATTTATTAAGAGGAATCTTTACCTAATTAGTGTAAAACGCTAATTAGTATATCTGTTTTGTAATATTTTGTTTTATAATAAATTATAAAATGTTAATAAATTTTAACAATTGGGTGCTGTAGCGGTATTTTGCAAGAATTTCTGAATGGTGTGGGTTTTTGAAGTGGAGTTACTGAAACATTTAACTTAAAAATCTGGAATAGTATGATACGCAACGGGAACTGTTTTACAGTCGAAGAAAAACTCCCGACATTCTCTGTAATTGCTTTAATAAACTCCATTATTTATGCTATTATGCTAAAAAAATCATTGTTAAATTTTATTAAAATTTGTTAATCATACAGCGAAATAAGTAAAATTATGCATTTTAAAGCACGTTTTACCCCTACATTTTTATACTAATTGAAGACTCCTCTTAACTGAGACTAACTGTTGTGGTCAAAATGGTTTTAAATCGTCAGAAAATAATGTTCACTTCAATTTAAAGAAGTCCACTCAAATCGACGCATAATAGTTAGCATCGATATTAATAAATTAAAACAACCGAAAATTGTAGAAACTCTTCGAGTAGAAATAAACAAGGGATGACGGAAGTGATGGGAAGATGATTGGAAAATGCCAACAATATCAATACTACGTGGGAAGAAATTAAGCTAATAATCAACGAAAGTTGTAAAAAGAACTTGAAAGAGGGAGTTCGAAGAAAAAAGAAGAACTGGTTGAACGACGAAATTCTGGAATTGATGGATCAGAGAAGACCATGCAAGATAAGAGACATTCAGAAATATAGGAAGGTAGATCGAGAAATAAAGAAAAACATAAAAAGGACAAAAGAAGAATGGATGTCTGAAAGGTGCAGTGAGATACATAGAAGAGCTTCAATCAAAGTATGACACTTTTCATATCTACAAAAAGATAAGTGAAGCTATTGAGAACTTCAGAAATAGAGGTAGTGGTATGTTAATGGACGAAGATGGAAATGCTGTAATGGGCATAGAGGAGAAACTGACCATATGGAAAAAGTATATAGAGCAATTGTTTGAAGATGGCTGAATGAACAGTCATGACATAAAATACACGACAGATACTGGACCTAATATCAATAAAAGCGAAGTGGAGTATGCCATTAAAATCACTAAAAACAGCAAAACTAAAAGCACCAGGGCCAGATGTAATACCGGTTGAATTATTAAAATTGCTAGATGATAATAGCGTAGATATTCTGGTCAAATTATTTGACATTATAAATATATCGTACAGGTAACATACCTGAATATTGGTTCAAGTCGACTTTCGTCTTGTTTCCTAAAGTGGCTCATGCCAAAACATGCAAAGACTACCGTACCATAAGCCTCATAAGTCACACGCTAAAAGTGTTCTTGAAAATTATTCACGGAAGAATATAGGTACTGTCGATGTGAGGAAATGATGGGCGACACACAATTTGGCTTCAGAAATGGCTTCGGAACCAGAGAGGCACTCTTTTCCATAAATGTGTTGGTACAACGATGTAGAGACGTAAATCATGATGTGCATTTATGTTTTATCGATTATGAGAAAGCGTTCGATAGGGTACAACCTGGGAAACTCGTTAAGAAGAAGGCCATCTTAAAAATCATGACCACTTTTATTAATTTGATCTGTAATTTTTCAAAAAGTTGTTTATTAAAATAGAAGTTTTTTTATATTAATGGGATGCTGAAATAATGTTTTTTCTTTTTTATAGGAAGTAATTAAGTGACAATGTGCAGAATAAACAGATTATTTATCAATAAAGATCATGACATTTTTTTCACAAGGGCTTTTCGATAAAAATCAAAATATAGAAATCCGACTGCTTTAATTAAAATAAAAAATTAAATAAAAATTTAATTTCAAGATACCAATAACTACCATTTTCAATGGTCTTACATTAATTTTCAATTAGCTATCTATCTGACCTAATTTTCTTTAATTATCTGACCTAAAAAAACAGTTTTAGCTTTATTTACCGTTTACCAGACGAACTATACTTTGAAATAGAAATTTGATAAATCATTTTCATGTGGAAAAAACCCTTATCCGTCTAGATTAAACAATTGGATTCGTTCTATCTGTTTTATATTTTTAGCTCCATCTTACAATTTTTCACCAGAAGTCATAAACGTATAGATTAAGTTATATTTTTTATATTAATTTATATTTTAGGGTAACTACGAGAATGTCTAGGGAATAACAGAAACTTATTTCGGAATTTGTTTCGCGAACTTTCTAAAATGTTTCTGGATGAATCCGTCTACATTCTTAAGTGCAGTTTACGTTATGCGATTTTGCATACAAGTTGTCATAAGACACAATGCTAATCGTAATATTTGCTTATGACTTTGCTTACGAGTTCGCCTTCTGGCCGTAACGTATTGCTGTGTCTCAAAATGAATAAGAAAGGCTCCCGATGCTAAAATGAATTATATATTCAAAACAAGCACAAAATTCTAAGTCGGAAGACACTTTAAAAATTTGCTCTACGAGAAATTTTTATTTTTCAAAATTTCAATTTTCTAACTTTATTTGAGTCTCTCAGGATGAACGAAACATGACAGATATTGCTAAGTCAAAATAAACTGATGATTGTCACATCAGAAATGAAACAAAAAACTTAACTAGCTCAAAATTTGTAAAAATGTATTAATCATTATAACCTAGAAAAATTTAAGAATTTGTAAACCGATTTACTCTACAAATAACATTCTCTGTAAAAATGTAAACATATCAAAAATTATGTAATTGTTTCATGCATTTAATGTGTATACTTTCAAAGGATAAATTAACAATTTAGTAAATAAGGATCAAAATTGTGTAACGCCCATGTAAACAACAAAGATAAACGAAAAGAAGTCAATGTAGAATCCAAAAAACTGATGGAAATGTAATGTACCAGTCAAACTGCTCAGGAAAACATCCCAAAGGAAATCGAAGTTGATAAAGAAGAAAAATCTACAATAAAAATAATTTATTAGAAAGAAATAAATTCATAAATACATGAATTTGACTCACAAAATTCGAACAGGTATGCCAATTGTATCGATTTACGATCAAAAATCAGTTGACCTCGGGCAGCTCAGCCAAGTGCACGCATTTTTCGATGTTCTCCGAAAAATATTATTTACCAGGATTTGGAGGTTAACCAAATTCAGTTCGACTTCAAATAGGTTAGAAGTTTCCGTTTGTCCAAAGCCGATTCTAAAAATAGACGTCAAGGACATAATCAATGGTGATAATGGATAATGTTGTAATTTATGAAAATCTATTCATAAAAAATTTTCTGGATGACAAGAAAATCATTGTAAATTAATGGAATAACTTACCTCAATATTTTTGGAAATTCTTAATAGGAAGGATGCAACAACGAGCACAAAATTTCAACACTAGTCAATGTAAGATACCACTTCAAATGACATCCAACAAAATAATGACAACTGGAATGAAGTTGAATCATTGCATATGGGCAAATCTAAAGTAGGGCACACACAAACAACAACTAAATGATATCCTTTTTAAAAATGAAAATTTCGTTATGTCAAGGAGACAGGTACAGTGAATTCATGATTTCTATAATTTGTTAAAATTTGCCTTCAGCGTATTAAAAATAGGATTTGGGGAAAAGACTTCTAACAGAGTGCATTCTTCGATACCCTCAGTGATAAGTTAAAAATTAAAAAGTTTTCTAATTTTGTTAAAAATATTTTAAGCTTTAAATAAGCGGAAATTTAAATTTTATAAACATTTAAGCCCGCTAATGTAAAGCGAGAGACTTGATTGGCTTAATAATCAAGCAACTTGGGACGAAGAGTGGAAGCCTCTTTGTTTCGAATCATTCTTTGTATTAATTGTAAAAATTTTAAAGGTTCTTTCACATTGGATTATAAAATCCAAGATTTATTTTTGTATTAATATTCTTTCATGAAAGACAATTTGACAGGTTTTCTTTTTGTTATAATAAAATTTGTATGGGAGCTGATGAAAGTTTTTTATTTCTTTTTTTACATAAAAAAAGGAAAGCAAAGTTAAACATCCCGAGAGAACCAATTAACATCTTATTACATCGACTCTAATCTTGACTCACTAGGAACCCACTCCCTGAACGACTCATCCCGAGAGCATAGTAAGAAGGGGCAATAATGTGTGTACCTTCCTGTACCTAACATTTATAGGCAGGGGGACATGGCATCTTTTGGCGTCCAAGTCGTGGGGCAAAATTAAGGGTTGCACAGAGCAATTGGCAAAATTAAGGGTAGAAAAATTTTTGTGAAAAATTAATATTTTGAAATTTTATGCACCAAAGTATAGCATCTTTTGGCATCCTAGCATCGACATCACGATAGGGGTAGTTTTGATAAAAATTTAAGGGTAAAAACTTAAAAATTATTTTTGTTTGTGAAAACAAAACAACATTTTGATTATAATAATAATTAATTCTTTATTGACAGGTTTTGTATTTAAACATTTTCTATTTACAAATTTCTTTGATTCTTATTTGCAATAATAACATTTTATAAACTAAATTCATCATGTCACGTAAAAAGCAAGAAAAACCAATTGTTGAAGAAAGAGAAGCAGAAATAAAAACAACTATTGAAGATTCTTTAACTTCAAAACTAAAAGAATCCCTGGAAATTGAATCTGCACAAGAAGATATCCCTGAAAAGAGTGAAGAAGCTAAACTTGACTCGCAACAAAACGTTCAACAAAGCCAATTTGACATGCAAGCATTGATGAAATTTATAACAGCTGGAAATCAAGAATTAAAGACACACATAAGTGAACAAATTGCAACTCTGGGTAATAAAATAGAAGCTCGAAATAAAGAAATAATAATGGTAATCAGACAAGAAATCTCCTCGATGGATACAATAATGGATCCAAAAGTTGAAACCCCAATTCCAACACAAATCGAAGAAATGGAGGAAGTTCAATACAAATTCAACGTTATGCATGCAAGAAGAAATTTCAAAAGGCTCTACTTGAAGATCAAGAAATTATATGCAAAGCCGAAGTACAAAACAAGAGGTACAAGAACAAAGAAAAATAAAAGATTTCCAAGAAGCTCCAAACAAAAGAAATTTAGCAACAAACAGCAAAATAAAAGAAAACACAAAAATGTGAAAAACCATAAAAGTGCAAAGAAATTAAAAATAAAGACAATTATTAGAGTCAAAAGAACATTTAAAAGTGAAAAAGTGCCAATAATAAATAGAAAGAAGCAGACTTTCATAAAACATAAACATTTTAGATTACATAAACTTTTATTAAATAAAACAGTGAAATTCGGGAACATTGTTCGATTCAAAAATTTTTCACATACAAAAATACAAAATAAACATGCGCGGTTGAAAATAATAAAGTCAATGAAAATTCGGTACAAACGGATAAAATTTAAATTACGGTACAGTGATAGACAGTTGAAAATTAGAACATTTAATAAACAGTGCAATCACAAAACCAAAAAGACAAAAACGCGGAGTCAAATCACAACAAATAAAGAAGTGAAATGGATAATGGACTTCAACACAAAAACAACAATTGGAATAAATGCTGAAGATTACATCATGAAGATGGAATTATTCAAACGGGTCCGCTTAAAAATCAACACATAAAAATCGGAAACTTTGATAAGGAAAATCAGGATGCCGAAACTTGTAAATTTGATTAGCGAATGAAATGGACACGATTATTAAAAGTGAAAAATTTATGGAATTCATTAACATTGAGAGATTTGAACTCAACATTATTAATTAAAAATAAAAATTGTCAAGACTACAACATTTTAAAAATCTGAAAATAAATAAACTAATTGACTACAAGAAAATAAGCGTACAAAAATTTCGAAGATTCGAGATGACAACAAAAATTTTAAAATTATAAACATGGATAAATTAGTGACAATGCGGAAAAATTAATTGAAGAAAACATTTTGATGAAGAAAGATTGGTGACAAGAACATCATAGGATGGACCAAAAGGAAGATTTGCTGTAGATGAAGTAAAAATAAAATAATTTTTGATAATAAAAATAATTGACGATTGATTATGATGATAAAAGTTTATTGATGATAAATAAATGGGATAATGAATTAATGCTGAAATTGCAAGAGACAATTTGAGCAGAATAGTTAAAAGTTGCGTGAAATAGTTTGAAAAAGAGGGCACATTGACTAAAATATTAAAAAGGGGGGAAAAGATTTAAAATAAAAAAAAAATTAATATTAAAATGATCAATTAGAGAGAAAATAAACAATCAGGAATTAACAAAATAATATTCAAATACAGAGGATGTGAATTAAAATCCATCGTATTGAAAGAAAGAAGCCAATTAAATATTCATCACAGTAGGAAACAATTAATCCAAACTTATAATTAATTAAATAGTTGAAATTAACAAAACGCTTAGAAAATGGTCAAAACTTAAAAAATTTCAGAAAGAGTCAAACAATTAAAAAGTCAGTCAAAAAAGTCAAAAAATTTTCTGGATGACAAGAAAATCATTGTAAATTAATGGAATAACTTACCTCAATATTTTTGGAAATTCTTAATAGGAAGGATGCAACAACGAGCACAAAATTTCAACACTAGTCAATGTAAGATACCACTTCAAATGACATCCAACAAAATAATGACAACTGGAATGAAGTTGAATCATTGCATATGGGCAAATCTAAAGTAGGGCACACACAAACAACAACTAAATGATATCCTTTTTAAAAATGAAAATTTCGTTATGTCAAGGAGACAGGTACAGTGAATTCATGATTTCTATAATTTGTTAAAATTTGCCTTCAGCGTATTAAAAATAGGATTTGGGGAAAAGACTTCTAACAGAGTGCATTCTTCGATACCCTCAGTGATAAGTTAAAAATTAAAAAGTTTTCTAATTTTGTTAAAAATATTTTAAGCTTTAAATAAGCGGCAATTTAAATTTTATAAACATTTAAGCCCGCTAATGTAAAGCGAGAGACTTGATTGGCTTAATAATCAAGCAACTTGGGACGAAGAGTGGAAGCCTCTTTGTTTCGAATCATTCTTTGTATTAATTGTAAAAATTTTAAAGGTTCTTTCACATTGGATTATAAAATCCAAGATTTATTTTTGTATTAATATTCTTTCATGAAAGACAATTTGACAGGTTTTCTTTTTGTTATAATAAAATTTGTATGGGAGCTGATGAAAGTTTTTTATTTCTTTTTTTACATAAAAAAAGGAAAGCAAAGTTAAACATCCCGAGAGAACCAATTAACATCTTATTACATCGACTCTAATCTTGACTCACTAGGAACCCACTCCCTGAACGACTCATCCCGAGAGCATAGTAAGAAGGGGCAATAATGTGTGTACCTTCCTGTACCTAACATTTATAGGCAGGGGGACATAGCAGTATGCTAAATCGTATATCGTGAACTCAGAAATATTTTTTTATGACAACTTGTATGCAAAATCGCAAGCAAAATTGCATAACGTAAACTGCACTTTAGGTTATTCTACTATTAGTTATATTATGATGTAGCGGGTGCTATTTGAAATGCTGGGGACGGACCCCTAAGGGTGTCCACTCCAAATAAATTTAAAATTTCCTATAGCAAAGAGGAAGGTTTATAGAGTATACTGTAAAAATTTCACTTGCGAAAGTATTATCAAAATTTCGAGAAAAATCAATTTTAAAATAGCATAATTTTGCATGTAAAATGCATGTCGAAGCCACGCCCATAGCCGAGGTTATAAATATATGTTACGGTCGCTCGATGCGGATCGCATTTACCAGTCTACTGCCGTGCTTATAACATCGCTAGCACGGTCGCCAAACTGAATAAAAAAACGGTTCTTTTCAGAATCACAAATATTTTAAGAATAAGGTCTCTAAATAAACATAAAAAACTATGGGGGATGGTGCAAATTACTTTTTTGGGTGGATCTGGCACGGCCAGAATTGGGCGCATCAAAAAACCTACCCTACGCCCCTCCGGGGCTCCGGGCGGTTTTTCAATCGCATACGCCGCTCCGCGGCAGAGCTAAACATACGAGAAAGCGCCACCCATCAAGCAAACCGGGATGAAGGCAACCGGGGTTTTAAACCCCCAAAAAATCGCGTAAAAACAAAAAATAATCGATGTTACATGTACGAGAGACGAGCTGCATCTGCCGGTGCAAAAAACTCTAAGTGTTAGGGTCATTCATTACGCACGGACCGACCACAGAATGAGCGACGCGCAATAATCTCGTTAAGGAATCTCGTTAAATTAGCAAACTTCAAATTCGATTTACTCAAAATTTTGCTAATACATTCGCAGGTTTAAATTATATCAGTATACTATATAAACCTTCCCCTTTGCAATAGGAAATTTTCAATTTATTTGGAACGGACACCCTTAGGGGTCCGTAACCGAAATGCTAAAGTAGGGTAAGTGCTCAATATTTAAAAAATTTCATTATTAAACTTGAAAAACAACTTTAATAAAGACCGCTAGTCAGTGCGCATCTGACGAGCTGAGTCTCCTTATGGGTGGCAACGAAAGCTGTCATGCGAAAAAGGAAATGTGATTCAATTTTCCTGACGAGCTACCTGTGTTTGCACCTTATATGACGCTTTCTCGTAATGGTTTACGCTTAAGCTTTTGTTGTTTTCGCACAAGTTGTTATACCATTTTGTATAACAGTCAATCAATATTGGTTTTAAAATCCACCCGCCTCCTATCTAAATCAACGTGCTTTTTAAAAATTCAAATTTACTTAAAATCGATAGTTATTGAGCCTGGTTAGTTTTGCAATGAACACACTGTATATAAATATTTAAATGAATGCTATGATTAAATGACATTAAATACATCAAATTTTGTATTAACATTACCTCCAACTGGAAATGTACTTTTTATTAGCAAAGTATGTAAGAGGTAACCCAGTAGGCTAGGAAATTAATTTACATTTTGTAAAATACAAATTTTGTATTAATATTACTACCTACAATAACTGTGAAAATGTACTACTTATTAACAAAGTAGGTAACTCAGTAAACGTGGAAATTAATTTACATTATTTGAAAATAAAAACATACAACTCTTTACAATTTAACCTTTAAAAGCAACGCGTTTAAAAATTTAACTCCAAGAGGTGCGTTCAGTACATTAGATAAAAGAACAAATACACATTTTTTTAGAATGCTACCCATTTGGGGCTATATTAAATAAGATAAATTGATAAAGCTGAATTCATATGCTGCTCTACATTTTGACTTCATTACTTGACCAATCAAGTTTAACTAATCAAACTTTTCTTCAATCGATAAAAAAGTTTATCGCAACTAAGACTGAATTATTGAGAACATTAAAAAAAGTATTATTGCTGAATACAGGCGTCGTGATGGGGGACATTTTCTATAGCACTTCTAACTCTATTCAAAATTAAATGCTGCAATAAATAACTTGAGGGTTTTTTAGTTATAACTTAAGTTTAGCTTCTACCTAATTATAAGTTATGTTTTGCGTAATTTAAAAATTAGTTAAAATAATTGGAAAATATGAATAAATAATTATTATATAAAATACTAAAAAGCTCTCTTCTATCTGTTGTTGTCTGATAATACTAGTGCTACTTTGCTTGCATCATAGTGTTGGGCTATGTATGGTTCGTATTGTTTTCTTTTTCAATTTTTTTTTTATTTCTGTATTTTTGTTTTATTTCAACTCTTGTTTCAGTGGCGTAAGTTAGGACAGGGTGTAGCATTATTTCGAAACTCCTAACCTTACTATTCGTTCTCTCATTTGTTTGTTACTCCGAACCATATGATTCTTACACTTCCATATAATATTTGTGTCGCTCTGTTAGTCTGTTGTTGTATGTCGCCCATTAGATTTTTCACGCTAGTAAGTTCCATGCTCAGGTAATTGAATTTTATGACCCGTACAGCTAACTATCCGTTTCCAATTTAGAGTGGATCGACTACTTAGCAATTACCATTCTCTTCGTTTTCTTTGTCGAGATCTCCACATATTACTGTTTTTCCGTTGTATTGAATTGAACCAGGAAGTTTTTAAGTGTTCTCGTTATCATATAGATATAAATACTGCATCGTCTGCGTAACACAATATAATATTTACGTTCCTATTCCCCTCATGTGGTATAAGACTTTGTGTTACGGATTGTATAAATTTATCCATGATCAAAATGAAGAGAAAGACGCTAATGGAGTCTCCTTGTCATAATCTTGTTTTAATTAGAACAGGTCTCGTCAGGTTATTTGGGTTAATTCGCAGGTTATATTTTACATTGGGTTAACTCCTAACAAATAAGTTAGCTCGATATATGTAATCCTTATTTACCTACTTATATCAAATAAAACAAAATTAGACTTTCTTCAAAATCAGAAAAGAAGCTTTACTTGAATTAGAAAAGCGCAAATTAGAAAAGAAAACCACCATTATGGAGTGGAGTGGATGAAAGTTTACTGATGAGCACCAAAATCTCAACTACCCACCGACGGATATTGAAAACATTGATGTAGGTTACTCTTTTAGAAACAAGAATGTACAGTACCTTAAACCGGTATCGCACCTAACCCCAACTTTTCCTCGTGATTATGAGATCCCACCGATATCGAAGTCATCGACTGTTCGTTCGAGCCCCAAATAACGGTGTCCAACTATCAGCAGGCTTGAAAAAAGGACGTAGTAAAGAATATTCTCCGACAAGAGACTAGTTTGCATAGATGCAATTCGTTAGGTTCCATATGCGAACAGGTGCAGCGTGAAATTTACACTAGCCAACGCTGATCTGGTAATAATACCCAAATTTTAAACGAACCCGTTGCAATAAACCCCTTCACTCAACACTCACCACAAAACAAAAAACCTAACTCCTTAGCAAGGTGACTCCTTCAACGTCAAGCTAGAACTCATTGCGCTTTGAGCCCATGCCCGAACATAGGCGGCGCAACCGGCTAAACAGGTACCATAGCCGTACCAAAACTAATTATAATACAGTGCTGAGCATAAAAATTAATGTATTACGTCAATAATATACAATTATTGTTATTTTTGGAGTCGGTGCCAGCCAAGGTTAACAAACGTGTATTAACGAAGTAGCGGAGTACCAGTAGGTATACATTTTATATCACTTTGACTGCAAAGAGTTTCACAGTCGACAAGATCGCAGGCGCTTGGCGTTAAACAACACGACATCGGTATTGCTACATTGTCGTATTAATGTGATTTCAAATACATTTTGTAAATTTCTTAACAGCTTGGCTGGCACCGACTCCAAAAATAACAATAATTGTATATTATTGACGTAATACATTAATTTTTATGCTCAGCACTGTAAAAATATACTTCTAATTTCTGTTAAATCTTCTTCTAATAACTTCTAATTATTTTTTACTTTTTAGTGCAATTTTTTTGTATTGTTTTTTTTTTGAAGTCGGTTTTAGTTTTTTTTTAAAAATTTTTTTATTTCTTGCTTTTTAGTGAATCTTGCGTTCCTTAACTGATTTATCGAAAGCGAATATGGGTAGACCTACTAAACGCGCTGCCCATATGCGACAGCGCCGTTCAAATGAGACAAGCGAAGAAAGGGCGAAACGCCTATCTCAAAGTTGAAAATGCGGGCTTACAACAAATATTTTATAATTGACAATACGGGAAACGGAATACGGGAAAAATTATTGGCGACAAGATTTACAGCGCATCTACCGGCCTGAATTGTCAATTAACACGTACAAATTGATCCAAATATAAATTATAAAGTTGTATTGGTTTTCTGTACTTTTTGGTAATTTTAAAAATATTGTGCAACGCTACTGACTATCCGTCAATGTCATTTAATTTTTAAAGTTAACATTATAATTTTAAAAATATTGTGCAACGCTACTGACTATCCGTCAATGTCATTTAATTTTTAAGGTTAACATTATTATGTCAAAGTTGTGCCCCATATTCTCGAGCCGCTACTGACTATATGTAAATGTCATTATTTAATTAAACTTGTCATAGGTACATTATTTTAATTTATAACTTGATTTTTGCTAATTTTAAAAATATTGTGCAACGTCACTGACTATATGTCTGTCAAAGTCATTTAATTAAATTTCTAGTGTAACTTGTCATACATTATTTTAATTTATAACTTGATTTTTGTATTGTGCTACGCCACTGACTATATGTCTGTCAAAGTCATTTAATTAAATTTCTAGTGTCAAAATCGCAACGTAACTATGACAACGACGTTGACCTGAAGTGTTTAATTGCAGATGATCGTCTTATTTAATTTATAAAAACCAAAGTACTCAACCGATTTTGATGAAATTTAAATGGGACCAATCTGAAACTATATCCTTTCGAATTGTGAAAACATTTTGAAAATCGGTTAATAAATGACGGAGTTATGAGGTAACAAACATTAAAAAAAAAAAAAAAAAAAAAATACAGACGAATTGATAACCTCCTCCTTTTTTGAAGTCGGTTAAAAAGGGACATAAACATATAGTGTAAGAAAATTGCTAAAAAAAATCCAAAATCGGGTTTCTGCGATTTTTCGACGGATTTCGTTAGGCAATTGTTCGTACTTGAACATACTAAAAAACGTCCTCTCGGAACCCTGAGCTTCTTATCGAATTCTTCGTCTGAAGTTGAAAATTTTTATGAAGGAGTGAAAATTATGTTTTTCGGCAAAATATTTAAAAAAAATTTTTATTTCAAATATATTGCTATTATATAACTCATTAAAAAACTTAAAATATTTTAACAACATCCTCGAAATCATGAAAAGAGATATTTTAAGGTTTGGGGTCCTAATAAAAACCCTGAGTTGGCGACCTCGGAGACCGCCCGGAAGTGCCGCCATTTTAACAAAACTGGCGAAAACAAAATGTTTCTTCGCAATATTTCCTTACCAGTTGACTTTAGGACAAAAATGACTGTCATAAATCTTATGGAGAATAAAATTTACTACAACTTTCATCTAAGGTATTTTTCTCCAAGTCAAATAGTTGCTGAGCGTCAGCACTGTTAAATAGAGCACATTTTAGAAAATATCAAAAACGCTCGATTTTGCTCTGACTTCATTTATAATTTTTGGTTACTCTCTCTAAAAAGGTCGATTATATGATAAAGTCTATTAATATAAAGAGAGTAACCAAAAATTATAAAAAAAATTCAGAGCAAAATCGAGCGTTTTTGAAATTTTCTGAAGTGTGCTCTATTTAACAGTGCCGCTCAGCAACTATTAGATTTAGAGTAAAATACCTTAGATAAAAGTTGTAATAAATTTTATTCTCCATAAGATTTATCTGTCATTTGCGTCCTAAAGTCAACTGGTAAGGAAATATTGCGAAAAAACATTTTGTTTTAGCCATTTTTTTTAAATGGCGGCACTTCCGGGCGGTCGCCGAGGTCGCCAACTCGGAGTTTTTATTAGGACCTCAAACCTTAAAATAGGGGTGGCCAACCTTGAATATTTTTCCGGCCCGCGAGATTCATCACACTTTTACAAAATATATTTATTTTATAATGGCCAAAGTAGTGAAACGCAATGTATTAAAAAATACATTATTTGTGCATCCATATAATATGTTTAGTATTATTATTATTTAAAACAGGGGTGGCCAACCCAAATGATCTTGCGGGCCACTTTGGAAATGCATCATAACTCCGCGGGCCACATATAAAATTATATATCCCCATATTAGATTTAGATACACTATAGTCATTTTTTGGGAGTAAAAAATTGAAATATAATGAGTTATTATTATTGTGTTTACTATTATTCTTACATTCATACAGTAGCGATCAAAAGTAAGTTGGCAAACAGTTTTTTAGAAAAAATTTATAAAAATCGAAGTCATTTAGTGTACGATTATATATTTTTTAAAAGTATGTAGATTAATACGGATTTTGACATATAAAACTTTTAGCTGGTATTAACGCGAAAAGTAAATAAGCGAATTACATTTTATTCAGGGTTCAAAAGTAAATTGGCATAAATCGTTTTATTAGTGAAAAAAGTGAAAAGTGAAAATTAAACATTAATAAGCGTTCATAGAAGTGTAACTTAAGTTAATTAAGGTAAAATCGACATGCCCAGACGTAAAGAGTATTCCGAAGATTTAAAAACACACGATTCTGGAATGGTTAAAAGGTGGAAAATCATTGAGAGTATCAGAACGTGAATTTAGCATTCCAAATCAAACTATTAGTCTCTGGTGTCATAAAAATAATAATTATGGATCAGCAGAGACACGACCAAGAACAGGACGACCACGAAAAACAACCAAAAGAGATGATAAAATGATCGTTCGTGAAGCAGTAAAAATCGTCGTCTAACAGTTACACAAATTGTTCAAGATTTTAACAAACTTCGCGAAAATAAGATACATGTTTCGACAGTGAAACGTCGACTACATTCAGCTGGACTATTTGGCAGACATCCTGCTAAGAAGCCACTTATATCTAAGAAGATTCGGATAGCTCGTCTCAAGTTTGCTAGAAGTCATTTGCACTGGAAAAAAAGATTGGTCTAAAATACTTGGGAGCGACGAAAGTAATTATAATTTGTTTTCTTCGGATGGTATTAAGTATATTCGACGCCCAAAAAATAAAAAACATGATATTAAATATCAAGTTCCCACCATAAAGCATGGTGGAAGTATGTAACATCATGGTGTGGGGCTGCTTTTCCCGTTGTGGCATTGATCCCTACACAGAATTGATGGTATTATGGATCGGTTTATGTATGCCGACATATTAAGGGATCATATTATGTTACAACATGTTAAGAGAAAATTTCCACGCGGATGGATATTTCAGCATGATAATGACCCAAAACATACTTCAAAGCATGTTAAGGACTACATGGAAAAGAAAAGAACAAAATAAATTCGAAATATTTGCATTTAGCAAGTGTTGGCAAAAGCTCTTAAAACCAAAAAATAAAGAAATACATACAAAAACATTGATTAAAAACATTTAGTACTTCGTTGCAAAGTCTTTTTCAGCGATAACAGCTTTACATCGTGATTGCATAGAGTCAACCAGCTTCTCTAAACGTTCTAATGGTATTTTTAACCATTCTCTCTGTAATACTTCCCATAATTTAGTTATATTACTATAATTTTCACTTCTTATTCGTCGTTCGAGCTCTTCCCACAAATGCTCGATGGGATTCAAATCTGGAGACTGACTAGGCCACTCTAAAAGGCGGATTTTTGCCTTTTCCATGTAGTCCTTAACATGCTTTGAAGTATGTTTTGGGTCATTATCATGCTGAAATATCCATCCGCGTGGCAATTTTCTCTTACCATGTTGTAACATAATATGATCCCTTAATATGTCGGCATACATAAACCGATCCATAATACCATCAATTCTGTGTAGGGATCCAATGCCACAACGGGAAAAGCAGCCCCACACCATGATGTTACTTCCACCATGCTTTATGGTGGGAACTTGATATTTAATATCATGTTTTTTTATTTTTTAGGCGTCGAATATACTTAATACCATCCGAAGAAAACAAATTATATTTACTTTCGTCGCTCCAAAGTATTTTAGACCAATCTTTTTTTTTCCAGTGTAAATGACTTCTAGCAAACTTGAGACGGGCTATTCGATTCTTCTTAGATATAAGTGGCTTCTTAGCAGGACGTCTGCCAAATAGTCCAGCTGCATGTAGTCGACGTTTCACTGTCTATTTTACTGCTTCACGAACGATCATTTTATCATTTCTTTTGGTTGTTTTTCGTGGTCGTCCTGTTCTTGGTCGTGCCTCTGCTGATTCATAATTATTATTTTTATGACACCAGAGACTAATAGTTTGATTTGGAATGCTAAATTCACGTTTTGCTGCTCTTAATGATTTTCCACCTTTTAACCTTTTTTAACCATTTTTTTAAAACCTTTTAACCATTCCGTTTTTATAAATCTTCGGAATACTCTTGACGTCTGGGCATGTCGATTTTACCTTAATTAACTTAAGTTACACTTCTATGAACGCTTATTAATGTTTAATTTTCACTTTTCACTAATAAAACGATTTATGCCAAATTAATTTTGAACCCTGATTAAATGTAATTCGCTGATTTACTTTTCGCGTTAATAACAGCTAAAAGTTTTATATGTCAAAATCCGTATTAATCTACATACTTCTAAAAAGGATATAATCGTCCACTAAATGACTTCTAGTTTTATAAATTTTTTCTAAAAAACTGTTTGCCAACTTAAGACAGCCACAGACTACGGCTTTGTTCGACGTACTTGTTCGATGATTTGTTCGACGAACAAGTCTGTCGAACAAGTACGACAGATAGAATAGGCCACAGACTGCAGACTTGTTCGACGGTGTTATCAAGACAGAGATAGTGATGAAACCCGTTCATTTGTGTGCAGTGGCGGCGGCAATAGCCATAAAATCAGAAAGAAAACAAAAAAGAACAAAGTGGACAAAAGAGTGGCTTTTGAAGAGAAGCCAGTTTTCTCACATCAATATTTTAAAAGAGCTTAAATTATAGCTCGATAAATTCAAATAAAAACTTTTTATTTACGTGGCGTAAATTCATCGTATAATAGTAATTCACGACGATACTGATAAATCAGTCGTTTTTAAAAGAAACGTTTACCCCACACACTACGGACTTGTGACTGACTTGTTCGTCGAACAAAGCCGTCGAACAAATCCGTCGTTCTTGTTGTCGAACAAGCTTTGCCACAGACTTGTTCGTCGAACAAGTACGTCGAACAAAGCCGTAGTCTGTGGCTGCCTTTACGTTTGATCGCTACTGTATGTTTACATGTAAGAATAATAGTAAACACAATACTAATAATTATATTTCAATTTTTCACCCCCAAAAAATGTTTATAGTGTATCTAAATCTAATATGGGGATATATAATTTTATATGTGGCCCGCGGAGTTATGATGCATTTCCAAAGTGGCTCTCAAGATCATTTGGGTTGGCCACCCCTGCCTTAAAACATATCCAAAAATCAGAACTCCCTGACCATTTTCAGGAAATTCTTCTTTTCATGATTTCGAGGATGTTGTTAAAATATTTTAAGTGTTTTTAATTGTTTTAATGAGTTATATGATAGCAATATAGCTTACATAAAAATTTTTTTTTAAATATTTCCCAAAAAACATAATTTGCACTCCTTTATAAAAAATTGCAGAAACCCGATTTTGGATTTATTTGATTAAAATGTGCCCAATTTTCTAACACTAATATAGAATATGAAATTAAACCTAATAAATAGAACGAAGGTTACACAGTATGGTCCAATTACCCCTCCAGTTCAGAAATCGCACCAAACACTGACTCTGCGCGGATACATGGGTTATTTGAAGATGATTTGTATGTTTTCAGCTCCAAAGATTCGGAAATTTTGTTTATTGATATTTCCATAAGGTTTATCACTTACGATGATTTTATTGCAAAAATCAACATCAACGGCTTTGTTTTCCAATATCTAATTAACAAATGTACGGCGCTGCGCATGGTCTGCAAGCTTCAGTTCTTGCGTTAGTTGAATCTTGTAAGGGTGTAAATAAAGATCCTTTTTTAAAATTCGTTGAGAAGTGCTATAAGAAAGGTCTCATTGCTGTGAATGGTGTAGAACTTAGTTTCTCGGCTCTTCTCAGACACTTTCCTTCACTGCAGCGATATTTATATTTGAACGAGCACCACAACGATGGACAAGTGTTCTTACATTACTTACTGCACCAGTTTCCTCAAATTTTTTTATTAAATTTAGAGATACTCTACGAAAAAGTGCACTTCTTCTGCGAATTGTCACTGCAAAATTATTACCATTTTGGTAATATCTTTTCGCAAAAACTATACGTTCATCGATCATGTAACATTCCATCAAATCGCATTATTTGTAGATGACAATTTGTCATCACTTGTAGATGACAAAAAACAAACAAATTTGTTTAGCGGAAATGTCGCTCAATTCAAAATGAAACATCTTATTGAATCACCCTATAATAATGAATGTATTAATAGAGGTTCAAAAACCAAGGCGCATTTCACCTCAGAATTTCATAGTTCACTTTACGTGCAATACATTATATTTTAAATTAAACTGCCTGCTGCGCGAAAAGGTACATCGGTAGCGCAGAGCTAGAGCTGCCGTTAGGTTAGTGTTAGATAGTAAACGATTTGTTTCCCAAGTTGAAAGTTAAAAGTTGGAAGCACCCAAAAAACCTACATCCGTTTTGTTTTCAATATTTTTTTCTTTTTTAACATTCTGCAAATATTTTTGGTGATTTCTACTATATAAACCATCAGCTTTCCGAATCTCTATAGGAAATTTTTAAATTCCGGGTGACTAAATTCGTGCCACTAACTGAATTATTAAATTAAAAAATAACGCAAGACAGTTCAATGATGTTTGGGATGCATACTTGGTTATAGGTTATGTTTGTGTTTAAATAATAAGCTTTTCCGCATGCGCAATGGTCATTAAAGTCGACGTTCGTATTTACGTCAACTAGCATGATCCCACATTCAAATGTCACCAAAAAGATCGACATAACAACGACTTGACGTAAAAATCGACGTTTGTGGTTTCTGAACCACTCTATTAACTGTACATACGAGTATAATAAATCACTATTTTGATTTTATCCAATTTAATTATGTCTTCGCTTACGCTTAATTGTAATTAGAAAAAGATAGCAGATCGATTGATGAACTTCTCTTAACATCACATTACTAAATAAATTATGTTAATTAAAAGCAAAATCTTTTGGAAATCATGGGCTATCCTTAATTAATCATACAAGGTTTACAGTTTTTGCAAAACATTTTTTAAGAACGCCAAAATTTAATTTTATTGATTTATTTGGAATTCATTGGTATATTTTATTTAGTAAAAAAAAGTTTTGCGTTATCAATCAATTTGATTTAGTACCTAAAAATTAGTTATACATACAAGTTATCCTTCCATAAATTGGTAGACTTACAAAAGTAACTAATTAATTATTTATTTCTTTACTTTTTTTAATTTACAAATTCCTAATAATTCACCATTAAACGAAATATATCTTCAAAAGGTATCTAAACTGTTGAATTATTGATTCAATTTAACATAATGCGGCTTAATTACTAAGATTATTCCTCTCAGTGGACCTATTTACAAGTATTTATAAGACACAAAAGTGATCAATGTTGAAAAAAATCTAATATTTATTACATTCTGTGTGGGTACAAATACCAAAAGTTCACTTACAATGAATTATTATGAATTTATAAATGTAATTAATTTCATCATTTACATTTGCAAATTAGGTATATTTTTATCATGTTTATATCATGCTTTAAAAAGGGTCGGAACTTGGAAACCACGAAACCAGGTATTTCCTAGTCAATACAAAACAAGCTAAGAGTGTCTTAAGCTAAGTGTCGAGCGAGTGTGTGTTTGCATTTAAGATTTACAAAGCAAGACTCTTTAGCTTGTGTTTATTTACATATGTAGATATGTGTTCAAGGAATAGGTTCCTTCGTGGTTTCCTTGCACAAATTACCAGTAAGACTTATTTATCTGTATAAGGAGTTTGTCAAAAATGTTTTATGCTAAGGGAGTCTAAAGCCCGTCTTACATCAGGTTATTTCTGGCGCCATTTCTTGATCCATATTTCTGGCGCCATTTCTTGGGCCAGAAATGACGCCATTTCTTGATCCAAATATAAAGCCTGTATTATATCAGGCCATTTCATCCGCCATTTCTAGCGCTGATCTTGCGCAGTAGGTAATTTTAGCAAATTACCTGAAACATTTTGTAGGCCAAATATATAGAACCCGTTCTATTTTGAGGCTATTTTCAACGCCATTTACCTGCGAGCGTGCCCAGTAAAATTAAACGAACGTCAAATTGTGAAAAGTTGTGCTACACATAAAAATTGAAATGGATAAAGAAAGCGATTTAATTGCAGAAAATGTGATTGCAGCAAACATAATACTAGTATTATTTTTTTTACCAACACAAAAAAATTAAATTTTCAATGGTTATTAAATTTTCAAATTTGATTTTTTAATTTCAGTGAAAAACAAAAACATTTGCGATTATTTAAAAATACGTAAATTTTAGTGATAAAAGCAACTCATTCCTAGCCCTGCATTTGACAATTACTACCTGCCACAGAATCTATACCTGCGCATTCAATCTGTACTGCGGCCGCTCACAGGCAAATTGTTCATAAATAGAGCACGTGTCAGGACATTTCGAGCCAGGACATTTTCCAAGACATTTGCTGTTTTTCACTAGGCAATTTATTTGGCTCAAGAAATGGATCAAGAAATGGCGCCAGAAATAACCTGATGTAAGACGGGCTTAAGGGAGTCTCAACTCTGAAAGAAGCAATCCCTTCATATTATACAAAATCTATTATTATATATTGGCTTTCCTGTTTACATAAAAATGTCATTTTAATATAAAATAATAATAATAGTAAATAATTAATTTACTAAATCGACGTTTTTGTTTGTAAAACTGTTATATTTGGATAACTAGGTTCGCTATTTTAGCATCATCAGATCTAACCTGTCATTTTTTAATTTGATATACAGGATTATGAATACATAGAAAACTTGCAATTATTTTAATTGATTAACACTGAAATAATATGTGTGTTTTTTTAAAAAAATATTAACATATTCTCATTTATTATAATATAAGTAACTCGATAAAACTTCTGATGGTAATTTTGGGGAAAAAAATTAAAGAATAAATATTCTGTTAGATAAGTAGCGATAGATGGCATTGTTAAATCTAATTTGTTAATTAGAAGTTCAAAATCGTTAGTTTTTAAATGTTTTTCACATTACAGAGATGTTTAATTTTTGGGAATATTTTCAGAAGTTTGATGTTAAAGTTTACTGAAATTCTTCTTCCAGTTCGATCAATGTATAAATTGGAACAATTATCACATTTAATGCTATATACGCCGTTACATATCATTTTATCTTCTTTTTGTTTTATGTCATTTTAGAAGATTATAAGTTTTAGTTGTTGCAGCAGGGAAGATCGCAGACGACAGCGGAAGTAATGCCGAGAAGGTAAAGCCCGCTGCCGTCGGGGAGGGGGTTTTGGTCAGTAAGAATCTGACACTACCATCCCTGATGGGGTGGTGCCTATGAAGGTTTCCCCCTTCCCTGCAGAAAAAAAAAAGTTTTAGTTGTAAATTAGTGAGAGCAGATAATAATTTTGTGTTTTCTTAATGCAGTTGTTCCACTAATTCTTCCATTATAAGAAGTGAATGTATCTTCTACTTTTGCGTATAGTGCATCATTTTCTCTGTGTTGTCTGTTTATCATCTTGTCTATAGTTCGAATTTTGAAACCGTTTAAAAGTGCCAATTGTTTTATTGTTTTTAAATAATAATAGTGCTCAATAAAAATTATAATAGCTTTATAATTTATTTATCAAATGTAAACACACATATCCTTGTTTTTCAAAGTGCGAATTTCTTACTGAATGTAAATCTAGTACTCAATTAAAACATTAAAAGTTCGAGAGCCTGGCAACATATTGCTTCATTTAGCCACAGCGTACGTCGTTACACTTCGTAAAGTACCAAATGCCTAAAGCTACTTAGGAAACTATTTTCTATATACAGAAACGTAGTTCTCATTGTGGAGAACAAATGACGTAATTTATATGAAAATTGGTTAATTTAAACGTAAAATAGTTTTAAATTTAACTAGGTAAAAGCACTAATTTAAGTAAAAGTTAATTTGCGTGCAAAATATTTCACCGTTAATTAGAACACAATTTCTTCTAGATACAGTTAATTTAAAAGTACTTAATATGAAGCAATAAACTTGAAATTCTATAATATTATTTATATTTTATATGCTGGATTATTGGCAATTGACAATTTGAACTTCACATATCGGCCAAATGCAAATCTGTTATAACAAAATTAATTATGTACATACTATTTCTTGACAAAAAGCTTTCTTTAGTATTCTCTTAATTGCTTCTATAAATATCGTACTGTTAATTTAGGTTTTATTTTGTAAAAGTCTGACTTTGGATACATATTCTTGGTAATCTTTAGCTGGATTCACAAACTCGACTAAATGCACCACAGTAGTTAAATTAATTTCATTCATCAAGTCGCCAATGTACCTTGGGTTTTGAGAAATCTGTAAGTTTCTAGAAGTTCTTCTCGAACAATTCAAGCATAATGTACTTTACCTACTTAGAATTAGAAATACATTTGATTGAATGTAAAGATAAACCCTGGGTTTGATGGTAATATTTTCAAAAGATTTTCCCCAATTTTTCTAATCTATTGCTGACTTTTATTGTTTATTTGACTTTTTAATTTTTCGTTAAATTGAAAATTCGTTAAAGCGAATTGTCGCGAAAATGACGTAATAATGTATCTATAATGTTAAAAAAAATTATACATGCATGTTCTAATTTGCTCTTGCATAATTATTTTATACATACAGTATTGGCCATTATTATTGTAACTTATTTAATTTTTATATTAATATTAAATAACTCACGATAATAGAAAATTTTCTTATGAAATACAATAGGATATAAATACTTCATTATCATCTCGTTAATTGCTCTGAACTTAAAATATTTCAAAAATTCAAACAGTCAAATTTATTATCCATCCTTTATTAAAAACATTTATAATACTATTGGACATAATTATAGCAACTTTTCAAAATAAACATATAAATTCTAAACAAAACATAAACAATTATTATTTGGTGTAATATATTTTTGCTGCGATGACTGCTGCACAACGTCTTGGCATTGATTCAATTAATTTATTAATTGTATCAATGGGGATTGCTTTCCAAGTAGTAATTTCAAGAGCTGTGAACAAATCATTTAAGTTTTTGTAATTACTTTGACGCACTTTATTGTCTACACAAGTTTCCCACAAGTTTTCGATCGGATTAAGGTCCGGGGATTAGATGGCCAAGGCAAAACTTTAATTTCTTCTTCATTTAACCAATCCTTGACAATCTTAGAAAAGTGCTTCGGGTCATTATCGTGTTGGAAAATAAGTGTTAGAGGCATTACATCGTCAGTGTATGGAGTTAATACATTCCTAAGAATATCCTTATATACAAAACGATCCATTATGACATTAATTCGATACAGAGGTCCATACCAAATCCAGAAAAGCATCCCCATACCATAACTGATGTTTTACTGTTGGACAAACATATTTAGGATTCAGTCTCTTTCCTGGAGGTCGTCTAACTCTTGTTTATTCCATCACTTCTAAATAAATTACACTTTGATTATTCTTTTTTCCAGTCCCCAACTGTCCAGTGTATATGAAATTTGGCAAATTGCAACTTCCCCTTATTATATTTTTTGATAGAAGTGGTTTTTCGGCTGGACAACGACTAATAGACCAGTGCAGAAGCCTTGGAAAATGATAAAAATTGAACAAAAATAGCAGTAGGAGGAAACCCATTGGAAAAGGAAGAGAATATAACAAAAATGAAAGGAAAAATAATTTACGGGCGATCTGAGGTCGGGAAGTGGAAGGGGCGAGTTTTAAGGGTAGAAAACTGTTTTTCTCGATTTGCGGCAAAACCACAAGTCCTATGGAAAAAAGTTAAATGGCAAAGTTGTAGGTAATAAAAAGATCTACAACTTTTGTATTTACACTTTTTTCACATAACCTCAAAATTTATGTGAAAAATTCAAATAACCAAGTTTTTGGTTTTTAATTTTTATCTTTTACAAAAAAAATTTTTTTTTCACGAAATTTGGTGAAAACTTACCTTTTTATGTCCCAAACACACTGTAATTTTTTTGATTTAAAATGTTTATTGTTTCACCTTATTTTGACTTAATATCGAAAAAGCACCCTAATTTTCAATCGAAAATTCTCGCGTCAAAATATCTGCTTTTTTAAAAAACTCGGTGGGCTTTTTGTTCGTTGAAATCTCTACTTTTCGATGGTGTAAAAAAAATATACATTACTATGGTAAATATTCTCAAAAAATGCAAAGAAACGAAAACAACTCGAATCAGTAATTTTTCTTTTCTTAAATCATCATGTACAATTTTGAGCTATTTATTAAAATTTATACTTTAATTACTCGAAAAACGTAAGATTCCGTGTTACATTGATAACCAAAAAATTGCAAGTCGAAATAAACAACATCGTTCATGAAAATACACGTGCAGGCTGAGTTACTTTAAGAGAATTGTGACAAAGCTTAAAATTTTCTATATATTCTAAGTAATATATATTTTTTTTTACACCATCGAAAAGTAGAGATTTTAACGAACAAAAAGGCCACCGAGTTTTTTAAAAAAGCAGATATTTTGACGCGAGAATTTTCGATTGAAAATTAGGGTGCTTTTTCGAAATTAAGTCAAAATAAGGTGAAACAATAAATATTTTAAATCAAAAAAATTACAGTGTGTTTGGGACATAAAAAGGTAAGTTTTTAAAAATTAAAAACCAAAAACTTGGTTATTTGAATTTTTAACATAAATTTTGAGGTTATGTGAAAAAAGTGTAAATACAAAAGTTGTAGATCTTTTTATTACCTACAACTTTGCCATTTAACTTTTTTCTATAGGACTTGTGGTTTTGCCGGAAATCGAGAAAAACAGTTTTCTACCCTTAAAACTCACCCCCTTCCACTTCCCGACCTCAGATCGCCCGTAAATTATTTTTCCTTTCATTTTTGTTATATTCTCTTCCTTTTCCAATGGGTTTCATCCTACTGCTAATTTTTTCGGTTTCAAAAATTATCGGCACTGGTTTATAAGTAAATTTCCTTCAACTAACTTTCTTCGAATAGTCCTGTCACTAATGATTAATTGCTCGGTTTCATTCAAAGTTGATAAAATTTTGGTAGATGATGGATAGGAAAGGATCTTACTTGGCAGTCTTCAAAATTTGTCTATCAGCTCTATGTGTTGTCTTCCTAGGTTCTTTATTGCAGCCACATCTTCTTTTGTCTGTATGCAGTAATAATGATTGATATAATGGATTTATTTAATTCAAATACTGCGGAAATCTCAATTTGTTTAACACCATCAAGATGCATTTTAAGAATGCGTTGTCGTAGCTCTAATGAAACTGTTTTGCCACGACCCATTTTGAAAAATAGGTTTTTGCTATATGAAAACTACTTTCCTATGAATTTACTATAGGCTTGTTTCATCGACGAGTTCTCGTTAGTTCTAGAATTATGCGCATGCTCTTTAACTAAAATCTGTTAAGATTTTAGTTAAAGAGCATGCGCATAGCTCTAGAACCAACTAGAACTAACGAGAACTCGTTGATGAAACAAACCTTATGATATTCAAATAACAACTGAGTAAATAAGACTCCAGAGAAAAGTTGCTATAATTATGTCCAACAAAATTCTAGCAATTGCATAATATAACACCAAGATAAGACATTGCATTGCTTTCATGTTTGTAAACAGAATACCTAGTACTTGTCAGCATGTGTGTGTGTTACATTTGCACAGAAGTTTTATAGATAAAATTCTTCTTCGAATTTTTATAATGGTTTTTCAAATTTTTTTAAAAGTTGCTATAATAATGGCCAATACTGTATGTAATGTATGTATGAAATGCAGAATGTCTCTGCTAGTAAAATTATATATTAAATAATATTTGAATGTCCAAGAATTTAGACGCTGGAGCAATTCATAGTTGCAGATTTTAACTTTTTAGTAGTTATACGCGAATGTCTTCAATCCCTAAACTTAAGCTGTCATGAACTTTTTTGTAGGTAATAAAATCCCCAACAAAATTTGTTACATAATATAATTTTTCTTTATCTGGTATGGTTTTAGCAGCATTTCCATCCAACTCACGGAACTCGGCAATAAATGTTGGCGTTAATTCTAACAAAAAGCCACGAAATTGAGAAGAACAATATTGTGCAAATATTTAGATGGACGAACAAATTTCGCGCAGGACTTTTAGTAGCCTAAATGATTATTTTTGCAAAATTAAAAAATATATCATTTTTTTCCATCAAGCGACGAAATTTGTTCCTATATGACTGAACTATTATTAATCAAATAAATAATTGTAAATTCAACTTTTGCTTTTTGTTAATGTAGAAAAAGTAACATATTTTATCAATCTTCCAATTATCAATTTATCAATATAGCAAAACAAGCTGCTAATATGAATTGGAAAAAACCGAAAAACAAATGTATAATTAACACAATACCTGTACCTATGTAAAATTGAGCAGTAAAACAAACGATAATACACAATTTATCGTTTGAAAATGACAAATTTAGAGTGAAAATTGCAATCTAATATCGCAAAATTAAATTTGAAGCTTGTAGTTTGTAATAGCAGCATAGTATTAATTACATTAGAACATTGTTCATATCCACAACGTTGAAAATAATAGAATAAAAAAGTAGTATACTTTTTCCTATTTTTAGTTAATTACAAAAATATATGTATTTAGATAATGAAATATTAAAATATTGTAATGAAAAATAAGATTATTTCTCATTAATTTACTGCCAAGACCACCCCAATAAAAGCCATAAATAAATAGATTAGAAACCGTCAGAAAGGAAACAAAATTATTATAGTACTATAATGTGGATAAATATAATTTTTTTAATTCAAGTTAGTAAACGTACAATATAATTTTGCAGACAAACATCTAATTGGTTTTATTTAAACCATGATACGAATTTCGATTTTATTTCAGCTCTTCAATATGCAGTTTACTAACATGAATTTTAAATATACCATATTAAAGAATTTTGAATAAGTTAAAAAGCTAAATATTATAAAATTATTATATAATAATAGTATTTGTAAACAAACCTTCTAAAGTTCCACTGTAAACAACTTGAGGATCAAAATTAAGTGGTCCCTTAGTCGACTCGAATGAAATGTCTTCAGTAAAAACTTCTCTATCAGGCGTAAGTCTTAGCCGAAAAGTTCTGCAAACAAATTAAACACATAAAATTTGAAATGTTCACCTTATCATAGATGCAATTTAAATATTCATCTTTAGCGTTATATTATAACGTCTACTGCAGAACATGGCCTCCTTTCTATATCACATACTCAGCACTAAGGTTGAATATTTCGGATTCTCGGAGGACCTACAGTTTAACGTCGGTTTCGAACGACAAATTTTAGAGAAAAGTTTTGCCATTTACAACTCACAGCTGCTTACACCGGGTACAGAATGTTATGGCGGTTGGTTGTCGAATTAGTTTTTAATTTTGCTACATAATAGTTCTATCAGGAATCGAACCTTGTATTTTTACCTCAACAGGCAAGCGTTCTACCACTAAACTAACCTGCACACCTTTTCTTGTTTTTACGAGTAATATTATTTAGGTTCTAAATGGAAATCTTTATTTCAAATATTTTGTGCCCATAAAAAATAAATATGAATAGAAATGGAATTAGATAATGGCTTACGCTCGCCGAAGCAGTTAATTTAATGATGTATCTAATATTCTCCTCTGTAGTTTGAATACATAAGATATTCATGAACTTCTAACAAAGTATACATTAACAAAATTTACTGATTCCCAATTTTATACTATAACTGCTAGTAAACATAAACGGATCTATCCTTTCCTAAAAATTGCACTTGTATTAACATAATAATGATAAATGCATTTTAAAAAAGAAAACTATCAAAAAAATACATCTTAAATAAAAAGAAATATACGTTCCTACTTATTTTTTAATTCATCATTTACGAAATTTTACATCTATTCTTAACACGTTCATTTGGTCTTTTAGGTTTTTATTAAAATACAACTTAATACCTAATAATTTCCGACATACAAGCTTTATGGTTAACAGATGCAGGCTGTACGATTGCTACTACTTTTTTTGGAAAATTAAAAATTAAAAGATGAAGGTAAACATTAAAAGATGAAAACGAAATAGCTATATTTATGGGTAAGCAACAGAATCAGATACATGACGGAATGAGCAAGTAAATAGCCGAGAAGAGCCGAAGACAGAATCATATCAGAAATAAAAAAGAACAACAAACTGCACTATTACAATAATTATTACAATAAAATTAAATAAGGAATACTTTAACATAATTTAATTTCGTTTCTATAATTTAAAATGTCTGGAAACACTTGTCACCCTAGTCAAAATTAGTCGGGCCAATGTGGTTAATTACAAAGTAATCGTATAATTTTTACTATCTTCATCTAAATACACAAATGTAACCTGATCAATAGAAAACATGTATTATGATATATTATGAACAGAAACTGTTACTTTCTGTTCGTATTATGTCAGATTACATCTTGTGTTTAGGCAAGGAGACCATTATCTGCAATAAAACTACAAGAACGTATTATTTTCTTTACTCGTGGTCAAGGTTTTAAACGAGATGTTTTTTGTTTAAATCAATTTTACTCAAAAGCAAAAGTTATTGAAACGGGCTACTTACGAGAAAAAACCCGTATAAATAGATATAGGAAAACTGCGAAAAAGTGCATAATAAAACTCAACAAAAAAACATAACGAACCTCAAATGAAAATTGATTTCTAGATTTTGAAGGTTTCTTTAGTATTATATTACAAATTCTTTAGTGAATTAGCATACATCCCTAGTCCGATATTATAAGCCCAATAAATATAGGGGTGTTTTTCTTAAGACTACATCCGGATAAGATGGCATACTTGCTAGATGTATTTTAGGATTCCTGCGAGGAATTCATCCATACAGGGTGCTTGCCATTCCTAACAATAATAAAATTGTTCTACTGTAGAAATTTATTATGTACACTGGTAAATGTAGATAATTTATATAAAATGTTACTTTTTAATGCTAAATTTAAGTACTTCTTGTAGGTATGCAAATTAAAATTATGCATAAATATTATACGATGTTGACATTTGGTGCAGTGTTTTATATTATATTTATTACGAACGAATACCTCATTACACAAAAAAAAAGATATTATCCTATATACCGACATAATATGATATTATATACCTGCGAATTGGGAGTTTAAAATTTAACCATGTACAAAACGACCTCCCATTATGTGGTATTACATTGAACGTTTTTAATATTTCTTTAGTTTAAAATATATTATAGTATTACTACCTAGTATGTACTTTTACTTACTTAGTTCAAATACTAAGTATATAGATTTTTAAAGCATTAAAACATTTCTAAATCAATGTAGAGATTTACATTATTTTTTAGATTAAAAATTTTATATACTCCATCAGTACTACATCAGGTATAAAAAATTTTAATATAAAATTCTACAAAATTATTTTTACATTTAGGACACGTAGTATACATAAATAAAATAGTAGCTTAACAGGATTTTCATTTTCCTTTCCCATACTTGTTTTCTTAAACTGAACACGTATTTATTATAATGGTTATTTCTGAAAATATAATCAATACAAATTTTAAGATTAAATAAAATTTTACAATATTGTATTAATGTATATTGGTTTTATATGATACCACATAATATTGGAAAAAGTTTTCATTCCAGTATGAAAAAACCCAGCATCAACTCTACGTCCTACGTCAACAACTTCCAATTGCCACTTAGTATGTTTTTATTGCAAATAACAGTTAAATAATAATATGAGCTTTTCGATCGAATTCAGTTGTTAAAACTTGCCGGTTTTAACGTGGCAAGTGAAACACAGAAGAGAAGAAAAGACAAGAGATATTGTTATATTTTATGCAGATAAGAGACAGACTCTCTTTTTACTATTCGGGCTACCAACGTCATTATGTCACAGGATATTCCAAAAATGGTCTGGTTTATATTATTGATAACATGTTTTCATCGAGTTTGAAAAAACAAGAAACGAAATAAAACTATTCTTTGTGATAAAAAGTAATAAAAAGAATAAATAATAATTATATCCCTAGAATATAGAGGTGTCTACATTACTCCAAAGGAACATCGAGTAACTTTTGTTTCTGTTTCATGTCAACATCAATTTAGAGAAACACCAGGTAAAATAATTTCAAGTTTCTTGATGATCCTTTGGTATAAAAGCACCTTAGTAATAAATATTATAGTAAAATTATTTTAAAAAAATCATGATACCAATAATATAAGTCAAAACAAATGGGTAGATACCCGTCAATAATTTGTTTCGTTTGAAAAATGTACCCCTTAAAACTTAAATGTAGCAATTTCGGTAAAAAAAAATTTCATGAGTGCCGATGTTTATCCAATCTCGCCCAAACCTTTTAATTTTTCCTATGATTTAGAATATTCTTCGACTACCATTCAGACACCCGACAGATCCCCTTAAACTAAGCCACCGGACAATTTAAACAAGTCACAACTAAAGCATTCCAACGACATAAATATAGTTTCGATATTATTAAATCTTATCAGGGGCGCCATAGAAGTAAAACCCTTGGTTAGGACAATGATTTGATTTTACTCACATACATAAATATCTTACTGGAAGGATTATCGTATTAAAGATAATTCATTGTTGGAATACTTTGTTTGGTTGTGACTTCCTTAAATTGTTAAATTTCCTCGCAAACAGTTAATTTGCATTTTCCAAACTCTGAATAGGGTTATAATTGAGGTGCAACCCTCAACGAAACACTATCATAATAGTGCATAATCTGCTGATTTTGGAGTTACTATGAATATTTCCAAAAGAAATGTTTTTTCCCGAAACGAGAAAAGGTGTGCAACTAAAATATATCATAATATGAGGGGGCCAATTCATAAAGTTCATTATTTAGTTTCGTGCTCCCATAACGCATAATCGGGGCGAGCGGTTTCTAAATAGGAAATCACAAATAAGAACAAAACGAAATAAATTTATTATTAATAATTATACCTCTTATTATAAACCTAAAATTACACACACGTCAATATAAATAGAGAATTTGGCGATAAAGGTATCACACCACATCGTACAATGATGAAACGGTAAAATCTCAAGTAACAACGCTGAAAAATCATCAATTTATAACGCCAATTATATTAATTTGTCATCATTAACGGTAACCCTAGGTCTAGTTAACAATAGATAAGTTGTTGATATAAATTGGTGTTAAAAAATGATGATTAATCAACTTTATCGGTGTTATAACTTAGAATTAACCCAGATATGCCTATGGCGTCCACATATGAGTTTTAAAACTTTTTTAATAAAAACTAGCATTGTGTGACTTACGAGAAGAAAGAATAATAAACATAAAAAGTAAAAGAAATATTTTTTTGCAAAATTTAACAAAACATTAAACATTTCTTAATAAAAAAAGAGGAAATTATATTTCTTTCAGCTTTATCATCTTTAATCATGTTTAGAGCTTCATGTAATGAAAATCGCCTAAAACAATTCCAATGATTAAGTATTATTTGTAACGATATTTGTGCCTGATGAGGTCACCCGAGTTTGAAATGCCACAGAATGAAATTAAAAACTGTTAAATTTATTATTTTGACATTGAATGATAGTACAATAACAAGAAGGACAATGACCAAAATAAAATATTTTTATGACTATAGAGAAAAGAATAAAACGACTTTCCTCACAACTAGATGATCTTGTTCTGCCATTTTCAAAAATAGTCAATTTCAAACACACACAAAATATCGAATTCACAATATCAGTGTCGCACAACTTTGCACAATTAAAGAGGACACTATAATGAAGCAACAAAATGCATTTTGAGAAGCATTAAAGTAGGGGTGCAAGTTACCCTTGACTTATTTGAGCCGTCCTATGACATTAGGCAAATTTGGGTTACTAAATACTGTTTCATCATTTTACAACATGCGATACCGTTAACGCGAAATTCTTTATCTGGGGGGTAATTTCTGCATTTCGTACGAAAGAACACGCTCATAATATAGACTTTATTTACTATTTCTTATTGAGTTTTTTTAATATTGTAGGTAGGGGCAACATCTTTTCAGGACTAACAGCAAGTCTCTCAAGCTACCTGAAGTTGCTGATGTCGGGTTATCAATTATTTGTTTTTCAGAGAGATCCGACGTGATCTTCTCTGTTGATCTGGAACACAACGCCTCATATTTCTCTAGATCCATTTTATTATTTTTCATGATTATTGAAAATATTCATAATTTCACTTTGACATGATTATGGCGTTTTACGCCAAAACTCACATCGCCAATAAGTATTAAATAATTCCTATGAGAAAGTGTTTTTATTTCAAATAAATCTTATAATTTTCTTCCTCTTTTCATAATAAAATGCCAATGGATATCTAATAAGTACCTAATAGGTTTGTTAGTATATGGTAGTTTTTACTTGGAATTTGTTTAATTCTCCCATTACATTTTAATACCAAATGATTATGAAATTATGAATTAGGGTTTTAGGTACTAATTACGTAGTTAACAAAAGTTATGAAATGCTGTAACTTAGGAGTTATATATAGCTGAGTCAAGCATCCCCAAGCAGTCCGGGCTCAAACATTCGGAAAAATTAAATCAGGCGAACTAGAGGATCATACTTGGGTACTTCTTGAAATTAGTTTCTTTATAAAACATTTTGGTTGCTTCTTCATGAGCTTTGCACAGTGCCGGCCAGAGGCGCGATGCGATCCGTTTTTGGTTCTACGACTTCATATTGCATTATTACATGAGAAGTCGATACCTTACCTTTGAATTCAATGTATATGAAGTAAAACTAAAGAGTAAATGTCCCTGACAATCTTTATAGCCGGGCCCCACAAATGTATTTGGCCGACTCTGTCTATGGTATACGTTCTATAGTGCACCTGCTGTGTAACCTGGACTCCTAACCATGGGAAGTAGAATGGACTTCACTTTAAGAAGGTTTAATAGACTTTGCCTTTTCAGAGGAAACCCGTAAAATCAGCTTCGCCTGGACTCAAGCCTGGTATTGACATTAAAATATTTTAGTCTAGACTGTATACAGCTCATTGCGCAGCAATCCAGAAATTTTCTTGACTCTCCGAACGATCGCGGCAACGCTGTGCACCAAAATGGTAAAATAAAATGGAAAATGTCAACACAAAATACGTTTTAAAGCGAAATTGATAACAGAATATGTTTATTCATTGCAATATTATTTAAATGAAAATGAAAATTTTCGTTTTATAAATAGTAGATTGTAACGAATTGTTATAATATCACAATGTAACATTCATCACTTTCGTCGCACCTTGTACCTGACAATCTTTGCACCACCCTGTATGTTGTTTCATCTCCATACTGGTGAGAACTTTTAGAACTACGATTATCGTTGATCACTTTTGGACAAGTAACAGTTAATTTTAATGCTACTGAGTTTTGTATTATTTTTCTCGAATATTTATAAAAGTAGGGATAATAATAGAGTAATTCGATAGAGCGGCGTTTTGCGGATTTGTTTTGCCTAAATTCGATTAGCGATAATAGGCCATTTTTATGTGCCTTGCAGGAACTGTTTCACTGCCAACTTAAACAGTATTGTTTACAATCAAGTTCGATATCCTATGGAAATCCACTAGTCAAGTCAATTTATTGTGGAGTCAGATATTATTCGACAGCGCTACTTTTTGGAGTCCACCATTGTATGCAACTACAATTGTAGTTTTGCATTCAAGTCATTTTGCAGTCAACAATTACCAGTTTGTGTTCAAAAAACAACAACCTTTTTTTGTATCAGTGAGTATTGGTTCTAGTTCCCAAAACAATTACGGAAGCCCACATTGTTGCTTGGGTTAAAGGTCGTGTGAACGCTGGAAGCTGACAGAGGTTTGAGGCCATATTTTTTTTTATATTTCTTGATTGATATTGGTAGCATTTTTATCCAAGCTTTTTTTGTCAATGAACTACTTTCCTATACTACGGGTTGTTGATTTGTTAACCTGTTTTGTTACTGATTGTTATCATTACATCAATCTGTATTGTATTGTGTACGATACATATTATACTCTCTTTGTCTATAGTAACCGTTATCACTATACAATTTTAACATCATTTTTTTATTTATTTATAGCAGCGATAATCAATTCTCTTGCAGATACATACGACCCTTTTTGCCACCGTACGCACTGTGAGCTAGTTTTATACCGTTCATCCGGGTTCATCTACCACGGAAAAATTACTGCCGAGTATTTGTTACTTGGTAGATGTTAAGAATCTTTAATTGGATCGTCTCATTACCGGGAAGATTGAAAATTTTTACAAGATAACCTCTCAAAATCTAGCGGCACAATTGGACGATATTTCCACGCAGTTTTTGATTTGCTATTCATGCATTTCATACGATGGATTATTGAATATTTTACATGTTTTATTTACGAAACTGCCCGATGAATTATCTTCCATTTTCGGTGAGGTATAGTTACGCATCTTCCTAGCTTCTAAGGTATAATCCTAAACTTCCTAACTCATTCTTAGTCAGAAGTTGAAAATTTTGAATGAAAGATTGAAAATGATGTGTTTCGAAAAGTTTATTAGATATGTAAAGCTAGTGGATATCCACTAGCTTCTGGTTGTCCACTGGATATCCACTAGATTTCAGTGTTGTCTGGGTAATACTTCAAGTATTTCAATAATAGCTTCTAAAGCATGAAATTAAGAGTTGCCTAGAAAAAATCGGATAGTTCTGATTTTTTGATGTTTTAAAATATGTTAATGTATGTAGTTAAAGTTTGGGGTCCTAATAACAATTCTGAGTTTTCAACCTAAGCGACCATCGGGAAGTAGCGCTATTTTGATAAAAATGATAAAAAAAAGTATTTCTTTCCACTTGATCATAGGACGAAAATGATTGCTATAAATCTTATATTGGACATAATACTTGACAACTTTTGTGTTAAATATTTTTCTGTAAGTCGATTAAGTACTGAGCTGCAGCGCTGTAAAATGAAGCGTATTATTGAAAAATACAAGAACGCTCAATTTTTATCTGACTTTTTTATTATTATTTGTTATATTATATGGAAATATGTATATAATAAATAGGTAATTATTATCAGTCAAGGCGATCGCCAAGGTCGAAAACGCGGAGTTTTTATTAGAACCCCAAACCTTAAAACATACTATTTAAAAATTTAGAACTATCTAATTTTTTAGGCAACTCTTCATTCATGTTTTAGAAGCTGTTAGAAAATTTTAAGTATTACTAATATTTTTATAATATATAGTATAGTAGCTAATATAGAAATCCTTTTATATATTTCTTGCTAAAACACATTATTTTCAATTTTTCATTCAAAATTTCAACTTCTGACGAAGAATTTGGTAGGAAGCTCAGGGTTTAGACACGGTGACATATTTTTAGTACTAGTACTTTAAAGTACGGACGAAATCCGTTTAAAACTTTCAGAAAACTGTTTTTGGATTTTTTTATCAAAATATGCACAATTTTCTTACACTAGTACAATTAAAAAAGTATTAATTCGTGCAAAAATTATAAGCATTCACTTTAATGCTAAATTCAAAACTAACGCCTCTATGTTAAGTTGACGTGTGCATATTTTTAGGTGATAATATGATAACGAATGTATTCTGTGTATGTTCTTATGTTTTTACTTGTAATTTTATACCTAATACTGCTAATACATATCGCTTCGATGGTGTGCTAGGGAGCATGAAACTAGGTAGCGAACGAATAAGAATTAAATTTTGTGAGAAGTGGTTTTATTTTATTGAGTTCGATTCAATCAGTAGTCTTTATTTTTTTAGGTAAATTGTATAGGTATATAGTACATATCTCAAAAGTTTACTATTTTTAATAATATCCGCAACATAGCCATTACTTAGGCATTTAATATTTTATTTAGAAAAGAAACTGATCAATCATTTCTGAACGTCCCCTGTATAATGATTATTTAAATATTATGAATAATTAGAAATATTTCCCAGAATTTGACTCACCTTCCGTGTCCACGAATTTCAAGGCGAACTTCTTGATTTTGGGATAAACTCCTACGCACCCGATTATGTTGAGATCCTAAAGCACTTGGATCATATCTTGCCGGTTCATAATGACGAATAAATGAATTTAAAACAAAGCCTAAAATAAAAATATAAATTATTAGTCTATCATTTTATAATTTATAAATTTAAATAACCAAAATACAATCGGCTGTATGCATAGTCAACATGGTAAGTAATATTAAAATACACATTATGTATTAATAAATAACTAAATTGGTATATCGGGGGTGACCAATCGACCATTTGAGCATAGGGAAATAGCATGGAAAATATTTCTTTTAAAGATTCCAGCTTCCCATTGCAACGGATAAGAACGAAAATATTATTAATCGAAAGAGATTATGTTAACAATAATTAAACAGATCAAAACGTTTAGAATGAATTATCATCAAAAGTTCTCTTTCGGTAGATACCATTCTGATTCTTATCCGTTACAATGGGAAAAAGTAATCTAAAAAATATAATTTCCTTAAGTTCGGGTGATCGACTGGTCACCCCCGGTATATGTAGTCTTTTGTGTATGGCTACTATAATATTAATTCAGTTACAGTAGTGCTATAAAAGAGACATATAATAATTTATTTACTTATGTATTTTAATATTCGTTAGTACAGCTACCAAGTTGATTATGCATACTGTTAACCGGGATAAAATTGATCATATCGGGGCGATTTTGATACTTACTAATATCTCCAAATTGAAGGTCAAATTAGGCGTTAAAAGGGAAAAATCGACATTGTTTATGAAGATCCAGTTCATACAGACAAAAGATGTCGAATGTTGACCCTCAACGCCTTATTTGGCATTTAATTTAAAAATATTAACAATTATCCAAGTCGACCCACTACTATCAATTTCACCACGGTTGAAAATACGGTCGAATAACTTTAAAATATTCACTTTAAATCAATAAATTACTAACAAGTTAGTGTGACTGTCGAATAAAAATTATGTTTATATTATTAAATTCAAATTTTGAGTTAAATAAATCCCTGTCCTGTACTAAAAATACTAGTACAACTTACGTTAATAGCATTTTCACAAATTATACTAATTTTAATAAAACAAAGTAATTTAAAACTTTTTATTTAGAATGTTTGAGTCAATAACTTAAGAGCCGTTCATTTGGTTTTTTTACTCGACTATTGTAATCAGTAATATTTCTAATGCCGGCGACGATTTCTTTTGTTTTTACTTTTTTGCCTCTTTCCACCGACTACAATATATTCCCAACAACTTTCCGAAATGCATTCACTCGTCTGCTATTTCACTATCTATCTTTCCATTTTTATAAAATATTCTACCCAGATACACATAATCATTTTCTTCTAAAGTTTCCATTTATACAAAGCTGACAGTTTAGTATATAATATCCTCCTTTTCCTTTTTTTTTTTTTGATGCGTCCTCATTAATAGTTATTTACGTATAAGCTCGAGAAAAACTAGCTTTACTGAATGAGAGAGATACTCCGAGCGAGACGGAACTCGGCAATAAATGTTGGCGTTAATTCTAACAAAAAGCCACGAAAGTATGTTGTTGAGAAGAAGAATTGCGCAAATTTTTAGATTTGTACATAAACGAATAGGTATGTAGTATGTACAATTTTAAATACAAATCTTAAATAAACAAAAATTTAATATGATTGCATTTTTATAAATGAAAGTAACATGAAACTCCAAGCGATAAGGTTATTTACAAAGAGCAATTTAAATCAGCAAAGGGAATACCCGCAAACAAAACTCCACCTTCTACGAATTTATTGGCAAGAATGTGGGTAAGCATTATTAAGTAAACCACAAGTGTATTACAATGCAAAGTATATAAGGTATTTAGTTACAAAGAGCGCATTAAAGCAAATATTGACCCAGCATAACATCGACTGAAAATATGTAACATGACTATCCATCGATCGAAAACATCGTTTTCAGGTGATCTAGGATTATGTTACATGGTTATCTTAGATTGTATCAGAATTGCCGAGTTTCAAAGAGATAAATTATAAAGAAAATATTAATTTCGCGCTATCTTGGAGAAAAAAAAATTACTTTAGTTAATAAGAAGATATAAAATAATTCTTAAATTCAGCCATACCTAAAATCTCTGTATTGTGCGTTAATCTACGTACACATTAGGGCATTTTTGCACGTACGAAAACTGTGCGGGCATAAAAAAATAAATTGTGTGCGTAATTTTTATATTACATGTTTATGTGCACAGATTTCGTGCCGCACACTTTTTTCTGACCCCACACAGCTTTCTTGGACGTAAAATTGCTTAATGTGTATACGTAGCTTAAGAAGTTTGAGTTAGATATGTGTAATAAACTTCATTTTGAGAAAGTTTACTAGGCAGATTACACCTAGGTGGTTTGCCATTTCTTGCCAAAGTTATTATTTAGCCCGAACTCGAACCGCCAGAAGCGGTCAACGCACTTAACCAACACATGATTGACCGTCTGCACCAGTACGAAATACTGGAAGATATAAAATAATGATTACATGAAGAATATCTATTACAAAATCTTTTTAGGAATCAAATATTGTAGTCTCGTTTATAGTATGTAATATTGTTTGCAAGCCCTGTCTATAATCTACAACTGGGATATCATATAATATAATATTTTATATTGTTAAATTGAGTAAAATGAAATACTGCAGGTATTTTTCTTTGTTTTTGCAATATAGTATAAATTACAGTTAACTGCATGCTGGCTCATTTACAACAAAATACCCTGTATGTATGTAGTATGTCTAATATATTAATATTATTATGTCGAGATGATCCAGATTTTGAAGCCACGGGAGATCTAAAATCATAATTTAAATTTCGTATTTTGGAATTCAGCTTGGCTTATCTAGAAACTCGCTTCAAGAATAATTTTTATTTTATTTTAAATCAAATACACGCTATGACAATGAGGAAAAAGTATTTTATTTGCAGGGAGCATCAGTCAGGTGTAGTAAAGAACCGCCTGTATTAGAGACATATTGATTAATATTATGTAAAACCTTGATCAAAATCAATATATGATACCTCATCAATTAATTGAAAATCTCGCACATTCTCAACCCCGACGAGTTGGTTTTATGCAAAGCAAATAAACCCAGAACGCAATTGATTTAAATTTAATTCTGTGGGCTTGAGGGTGCGTTTATAATAAAATTATTCTATTTGTACTATACCGTAATTAGCATGAAACTAATTATTGATTGTTCCGTTTATATAACAGAAAATTTATTAACATGTAAAGAAAAACGTATATTATTCCTTTTTAATAGTCAAGAGCAGTAGAATAATTACTACATAATACTAATAGAGTTATCAACAGGCAAAATAATTAAAATTTATTAGTTCTTACAATAATAATGTTCATTAATAAGCTAGGTATTATTGAAACAAACGACATTTAACAAATCTAGTATTATATAAATTTGTTAAATTAATCAATTATGATACCTGCTCATAAAAGATGATTTAATATAAACTTAAAATGCAATATGTATTTTCTTACAAAAGCTTCATTAACTTTTGTAAAACTTTTTAATAAATTGGATACTGTTGGTGAAAATTTATGAAATACATACTATGTTATTAATAAAAAATAACAAGCAAATTTTAAAATGCATAGTCTTCTGAAAAAATGATTGAGAATTAGGAAGAAAGAAAATCATGGCTTCCTTCCTGCAAATACATAGAAAGGAAAGAGAAAAGTCAACACGAGGCAATCAATAACTGTTGACAGAAAGCGAACTTCTTCAAGCTGCGCAAATTTCAAATATCTTAAAGGAATAGAATTCCAAAGTGTGAACCATAACTATGGGGAATAAGTGTTTTCATTGATTTGTAATCATGTAAAGCTATTTGATATTAAAATTAAAATCAGAAAAGCTTTATAAGGTAGAAGTAAAATTTGAGAGTGAAATACAAAACGCTTTTAATAAATTAAATGCACCGCTAAATAAACTTGGCAAACCCATTACCTCCGAGTTCTTTAGTATTGTAAAATATTTGAAGCATTCTTTTGTTATATATACGACAAAACTACACAAATTAATTTGAAATGAAATTCCAGCCTTAACAAACATTTTCTAAAAAAACAACTTTTAATTAATTCAAATTTACAATAATTATTATTTTAAGTTGTGCAGTGATAATGAAATAGTTGTAATTGAGTAATGAATAAAATTATTAGACGATCCTATTAATCGTTTCAATTTTATAAATTTCTATGTAAATAACTTCTTTTACATAAATTATGTCTCCATTGTATGTAGGAGTACACCATAATAATTGCGTCCATCATTTTCATGTCCGGCGAATCTTTTTTCCATGCATCACATACGATGCAAACTTAATATGTAAATAAAGTCCGACATAAATTAGTTTTCTTTTATTGTAGATATTTTAGAAGTGCGCAAATGGCCGAGTGGTTAGCGTGTTATACTGGATCCACACAGGATAAACGAACAATTCGTTTAGGGATCTACGAGTATGCAAGAGACACAGGCTACTCGTTTTGCTCGACGAATGTTCGGCGATGTGTGGATTTAGCATTAGCTTCATTGGATTTTGTTAATGATCGAAAAGACGTTTTTAATTTTATAATACTTGCTTATTTGTTATTATTATAACTTACAACAATTATTTGCGCGTTACCGGGTCATTTAGTAGGTGTGAGAAATTCTTTCAGTTTCTTGGATTATTATTTTTTGCTTACGTTGAACTGTTCCTCAACTTCTCCCCAACTTTTGCCAATTTTGGTGATGTAATAAAACAATGTTCTTTTACTTTTGTTTTAGCAACAGAAGGTTTTCTCCAGTTAGCTGCAAGACATACATCTGAGTAAACGAAGCTATGTTCCTGCACTCTCCGTGTTGGTTATAAAGATTGGCCGCCCATAACATCGTAAGGGCCTAGGAGGCATAGCATCAAATTGAGAGCTTAGCGAATATCGCTACACTGCATCTCCATTATACGATTTAGGCCATAGCCTAATAACTTAAATTACTAAATACTCAATTACTTACTTGAGAGAAAAGTAACTTACGCTACAAATTATGTTTACTCACTGTTAGTTACATTTAAGGTAGAATTTCGATTAAAATTCTGCTGAAAACCGTTGTATTAGTATTAAATAGAAGACACACAATGCGGCAGAAATCCAGAAAACAAACCAATTCGTAATGAATCAAATTTGTTACAAGCTAGAATAATAATTTGAAAGTAAATTAAATACCTAACTAAAATGGCAAAACTAAATAAGTTCTCAGTATCGGTGTATAAAGGTGCATTTAGATACCCAAATCAATTGAATCCTAAATTGCAATTGGAGGATTATATATATAGCATGGAAAAACAAATATACATACTTATACTAACGAAGAACCAAGTAAACATTGTGTTGACTTATGAACAAATATAATATGCACAATAGAAATGTCCACATTGAAAATGAATTTCTATAACACTACCCTGGATAGAGTAAAGAATGAGGATGAGAGCGCAACGTCGTGTAGCAGATGTGAGAAGGTTCATCAAAAGAAGAAATAGTAGAATGATCACGTCGACAGAGGTTATAAGTTATAATTAATAGCTGTCGAATAAGAATAGCTAGATATCTACCACCACCGGAAAAGCGACAGCCTGGCAGGCCTCCTAAGAGATGAAATGAAGGAAGGCGTAAAGAAAACAGGAGTAAAGCCTACATAAAATAATAAAGTGCGTATTCAATGCGGTAGAATTAAAAAAAAAATTTCCAATAAAATAAACACTAAGCCTAATTTAATTCTATTTTTACCAGCCAGATACGCTAAAACGCTTAAAGAAGCTTAAAACGCTTTCTGTGCGGCCGTAGGCTAAGAAATGCCCTGCGGCGAGCTTTTCCGACTAATCTCTTGTCATAGTTTCATCGTTGTTCTTATGTGAATGCTTTTGACTTGAAGGGTTCAAGATTGCTACCCCACAATTATACTGCAGCAGAATAATTAACAGAGATGATGGGGTTGTTGTTTATGTAAAGAGTCAGTAGTTGAAGTGCAACGAAGCAGTTAAATAAGTGGTTTAAAATATTTATTAGTTATAACTTGCTTAAGATTTTGTAATCGTAATGTTACCCTTACATCGGTATATTTAGTACACATACATATTTACTTACATATCGTCGCGTCGGCCAAATAAGCAATCTGCCTAACTTCATTTTATAGTCAAGCAAAAAAATTGTTTAAATTATCACTTATAATATATTAAGTGCATTTTTGATTATCGGTAACAATTTGACTACGTTGTTATGAAAACTTTGTTGTCAAGTAAATGTCCAAATTCATATAAAAAATGTATCACATGATATAAAGTAAACGTACACAATTATCAAAAAGAAGCATATGTGCAATTATCAAAGCAACTTGAACAATTATCAAAGCAACTTGAACAATTATCGCGTAATTCTAACTCCATTGGTTAGAATTGATCGGATCCCTAAATATCATTGGTTGATGTTAGTCATGTGACACATGTGTGCAATAGTCATAGAAATAGTAAAAAAAACAAATGCATTTAGAACGAAATTTATTTTTATTTAGTTTTGTTAATAAATTCACAGAATTTATTTTAAACTATTTTCTTGCTTTACTACTGTACAATGGTGTTAAATGGAGTTTGGCACTTTTCTTAGGTCGACGATATTATCCATCATCCAACCTTAAATATCGTCAGAAAATTATCAAACTGATATCAGGGCATCGTAATATCGAAGTTTTAATACTAAAATTTAGCTTTTACATTGAAGTATAAGTAATAAGTAATAACGGATAATAATAAGAGTATAATAATTACATTAGTACAATTAACTGCGAAACCACAAATTTGAAGATTTCTGGTCACAAGAAAATGGTAAAAGATTAGTTAAAACTATTAAAAATTAACATGATAATAAATTGTATTGTACATAATATATTCTACAAATATAATTTCATTTTATATTAGAAAGTTTAACAAAACTGAACTAAAAGCTGAATTATCTCAATTTTAACTGTAAAAGTTTGATAGTTACCGAGATCAACTCTTAACAAAGGGATTCATGGTTCGACTCGAGGTTTGAGCGGAAAAATTTCTTGACACCCTCCGTGTTTCGGAGGGCACGTCAAGCCGTCAGTTCCTCTGTATTAATGATTTACCTTCCTAACAATAAGAAACAGGGTACAGGCACATCGACGGCCAGCTTAATAAGCTAAGTAAGATGTCAAAAACCAATTATTATGCTCACGAAACCGATTTGAAAAATTGCGAAAGAATAGATTAACAGATTACAAAGAAGTTGAGAAGAAGTTTGATGTTATGTATGCTTACAGACCGAAGAAATTTTATTCAAAAGACACGTTAAGACATTTATTTGCCCTTTGCGACAAGTGAAAACATTAAGAAAGTGAAATTTGTACATTAAAAAAAAACGATTGACTCAAAAGGAATGTTTTGATTCAAAATTTTTTATGCATTCTAGTCATATATTCAAAAGATGAAAGTTTTGACACAAAACTACAATATTTTACTGTGAGAGAATTACACAGTTTCAAATGGATTTATTTAAAAATATCTAAAATTCAAATGTACCGGTCGTTTTGTTTCAAAAAAATTCTTTTTGCTCGGCGTAGAATCGGCGTAGAAGTACAATATCAAATAATTAAATAAATAATAAACTGATGTTCGATACTAATTAGTCCAGTCAAATAGGAACTAATCGTCGTTTGACGGAAAAAAGTGATACGTTCTTGAAATTTGGCAAAGATTTATTAAGATTTATTTATAGGTAAGATTTATTAAGGCAAAGATACTATTAAACATACTAAAAGTCCTGAATGAAATTTGTTGCACTCGATGTGCCATCTTGGAAAAATGACGCCCCTATTCAGTTTTTTGCTTATATCTCGCTAACCATTAGCGATATCGGAATATGTTTCATGTAAAAAATAAAAGCTTATAGAATTCTCTACAAACAAAATTTATACATTCTTTCTGTATCTATTCTTATTAACATAGTACAACCAATTCAAAAAATACAAACAAAATGAACACTGATAATAAAGATAATATGCCCAGCGCAACCTGAAAATTTTCCACAAAAATTATCATAGATAGTTTAAAAAAAATCCTAAACTCAATTTTTGCGCTCAAGTTGCCATCTTGGAAAAATAACGCTACGATAAAGGGGTTGGACGGTAGATGTTTCTATAGGGTTCCCTCATGTTCCAAAGTTTAGAATTTCAAATCAAATAGATAAGCATAGTAGAAGAATTGGAAAAGAAACCACTGATATGGTTCACACACAAAAAGAATGGCGGAAAATAGACAACCACCAAAAGTATAAAAATGGATGCCGCCGCGTCGGAGCAAGAAAGAGAGGGCGGCCTAGCAGAAGCTGGAGAGACGATATGGCAATGAATTTCAGAAATCTGGAATTATGCTACAATAGAGAGAGACGAAAACTGCGAACGGAGAGGCAGCATCACCGTAGAAATATAAGTATTGTTATTTATTGTAAAGTGAAATTAAATTTTTGAACAATTCAAATGTTATTTGTAATAAATAATTAAAACCACAATTATCAGGTCACTTTCTATACAGAGTAATTCAAAGACAGTTTGTTAAAAATTAAAGAATTTCTTTCATTGCTAATACAATTCACATATTATGTATTATTATGTATGTATACCTATGTACTTCTTATCCAAAGAACAACGACTAAAATTTAGCAATGCACGATCCTTTTATAAAAGAAGAGCTAAATTATTATGTTGTACAATATAATCAAAGGCAGGATAAGAATTCTTAAGATACTTTTAGAAAGTTAATTTGAAATAGTTTGTAATTACTTTAAAAATAAATCATGTCTTGGGTGTATCAATCGAATTAAAGTGTATTCCAATACTAGATTACAACGTCGAGGTTTAGTTTCCATAGAAACCTTAAGCTTTTAAGAAACCATTTATCTATTCAGTACATTGAATTATTAGAGGCTAGGGTATTTTTCCAATAAAATAGTAAGTATAGATCATTTATTTACTGTTAAAAAAACATTTACACAAACACTCTGTTATTATTTTGTCTTAATATTTAAGGATTACTACTTTCTCAAGTGTAAGAATGTTATACGATCAAAAAGGACTACGCTATTCATTCCCTATATCTTCTTACCGCCACTGTGGGCCCTGTAGTAAAAGGGAATAAAATAAGATCATGAAAGGGTTAATGGTGGGTTTCAGTGAAGTTTACATGAATATTCTTTTAACAGAGGCATGGCAACGACTTCCCTTCTTGCAGAACATAAGATAATGGAATATAACATACTATCATGAGAGAGTCAATGGTAAGATTTCGGTAACGTATCCACGATTATTCGTATTGTTTTAAATGCTTATTGTGAACATTCTCGTTTTTAACGGAGATGGCAGCGACTACTCTTCTTGCAAAGTATTGTGACATTTATTTATTATTAGTTCAGAAACTAATCTGCTTTTTTATTGGCACAATCCAAACTCAAAGGAGAACATTTTAATTATGTACTATGTCAGCATAAACTAAACACAAAAATTCATACAAAATAGAAATAAAGTTTTAACCTTTAAGTAGGTAGGTTGGTAAAAGTAACGTAAGTAGTATAATATGAATACTTGTTACACGGCATGCGTGCTCACAGCGTGTTGATAACTAAATATGTTTTTCCCCTAAATACACACAGTGAACAAAATCCTTATTCATAAATCCAAAGAATATATCTAAGCAAAATAACCCATGGGAAAAAATCTAGGTAAAATAATCTACGAAAAACTCATTCTAAACTTTGAATGGGGATTTTATATTTGTAAGTTTTTTGAAAAAAACAAAATTTATTATTTTATGAATAGAACAATATTAAATTCTGTAGACTTTTGTGCTTATTAATAATAAAATAAGTTGATCGGGTAAGAGCTTTTCGGTTTTAATCAGGAAATTAGAAATTTTACAGCAAATTCTACAACTACTATCTTTAACAATTAGTAATTGTATTTTTTATATTAGGTGATAGTATATTGTTAATTTAACTGCTAAAATGTAATACTACTTATGGATTGTCTTTCCTTGGATTATTTTGCAATACATACACTACATGCAGTTTAAATGATCTGTAGCGGTTCTAGAATTAGTCCATGAGATATAGAACTTCTGCGCTACATAAACAAATCGCCTCGGCACCGCAGTTGTTAAAGCGCGCGTTTTCACAGCTAATACGCATATAGGTTCTAATGCAAGTTGAGGAACATATTTTTCAGCACATCATCTTGTTAAAGATTTACCACGATAATGTAAAAAGTGAACACTAAATTCAGAGAAAAGACATTGGAGAAAAGTTTGACTACGAAGAAAGTGCAAAAAGCAAATAACACAATATTTTAATATACTGTAAACATTTAATAACGTGAAGAAAAATTATATAGGAACAACCGTGGTTTCTATTATTTCACATAACCGAGCACCTACTGTATATTATATAACAATGTTCGAGGTACCTATAAATTGTTACAATTACTACTACAATACAAAAACTCGTTTAACACTACAGCGAGCACCATATTGCTCAAAAGAGATACATATTATATCGCAAATCTAGTGGAAACAAAGTTCAAAAACTGTCCCCAATTATTTGACATCCCAACATCTTCATTGCATCAAGATAATATGATAATATCACAATAATATAAGTATAATAATGCTTAGTTGGGCATCCAAATTGATGTGAATATTGCGTTTCTGGTCAACTTGAGGTAAAAGAGTTCTATTTGCAACCAACCGTACAGGTCAGAGAACAGGTAAAAGTAGGTACATAATAGAATTGTCGAGGGGTTGACCACTCGGAAATTTAGGCGTAAAAATACCCGCAATTTTTTAAATTTATGAGCAATTTTAGGTATTTTTGGAAATTTTAACGATTTTCTTGGTAATTTATTTGCAATTTTGGTAATTTATTTACTACCATTTTGTTAATTCATTTGCTATTAGGTTAATAAGTTGCAAATTAATTAATCATTAACATGTTTAGGCAACTTTTTCGTAATTTTCGCATAATATTTGCGCCGTTTTAAAATTTTGCAAAAATTTTCTTTATCTTATATAAAGGAAATATCCGAAATTCCTAGACAACATTTTTCATTATTTTTTTATTATAACTATAATATTTATATTTTATAACTATTAATATTACAAAATTGCTGCCCAGGTGCGAATTGGTAATTTTGGTGTACACAATTTTACTAGGTGGTCAACCTCTCGAGAATTGCATTCCTTAAATATGCATGTACTAACATGTAAATCCAATAAGTTTATATGATACCGCACTCGAACACCTGATCTAAATTCTACAAGATCAAGATATCATTCTATAATTTTGTCATCAGCAAGTAGAAATACCCAACGTCTTGAAAAATACAAACAAAATAAAGAAATCGACTCAAATGGAAATCCCGGGGCACTCCAAACCCTGACACATTCATTCAAACCAGATGAACCAATCTGGTCGATACGATCAAGCAAACTAACTTTTCTGTAATGAATTCTAGTCACCCAAAAGAATAACCTTGAAATTGTTTAATTCAATGTGCTCTACTAGTTCCATCCCAAAATATCTTATTAAATCTGCACCCAAAGAAGTTTGAGAAATTATAACCCATTTGCCATTTTAGTACTAATGTCCCAATGAATGATAAGAAGGATGTCCAATATTTTCTATAAAATTTACTAAAAAAACTTTGTTACCTACTTATTATAACTAATACATTTTTTTAAAACTAGTTGAAATATTTGTATTTCCATTTTCATTTCTTTTAAAAATTGGGTCGCCGTGAACATTTCACTGTTGAAGAACGAAATTTAACATTAAAGGTAAGAAAAGAAGGACAATCAAAGGAAAATATTCAAAATATGCTTTCATGTTCGGCAAAAAATTATGTCTGATGCTATATAATTTGTCGAACGACCAAAAAAGAGGTACAAAAAGAAAAACACGCCACAAGTTGATAGAAAAATTATAGACCTTCCACAAAGAAGTTTTCTAGATCTGCCAAAGAAATCAAAAATGAATTAAATCTATCAATAAGGAACTTTGACTGTGTGAGAAAGCACACAGCGCTAGAAAAAGGCCGCTCCTTACAAACACTTCTCAAAATGTTTTGAATTCGCAAAAAAAACATGTCGCATAACATAGTTATTTACAAATGGCGTAATATATTGTGGATAGATGAGTCAAAAACTCGGTCAAAAATCGTATTGTATTGTGGTACTGGTTCCCGTCAATATGTTCGACGTCCACCTAATATTGAGTATCAGTCAAGACATGGTCAAAATACAAGTTTAAATATAGTGGCCCAATAATGATCTTATAGAGATGTTTGTCCTACTATAGTGGGGGACTCGTACGTAAGACTTATGGAATTACGTATCAATATGCTTATGCTAATATTTTGGAAAATATTATCTTATCATACAGCAGTGAAAATATTCCACAGCATGACAATATGTCATATTAGCAAAATGACGAACATATAGCAAAATGACCAAAGAATGGTTTCATGTAAAAAAGACTGAGGATATTAGAGGAACCTGTTCAGTTTCCTGACCACAATCCCATTCAACATATTTGGGGTGATATAAAACGCGCTGTTTGTTTAAAAACCGACCAATAATATGGAACTTGGGATATTTTTCAATAGACATGGTTAGCTATACCTATTGAGGAATATAATCGCTTGGTAAACTCGATTTTTAATTGTTAGCATAGTACTTACGGAAGTATAATAGTATATTACATACGAAGGGACTTACGTGCATTATTAATCCTGAGTGTGAAGTTTTGCCTTAGACGAAATCGAGGGCAAAAGCTCACACGAGGAATTAACATTCACGTAAGTACTGAGGTATATATAGTACATACATTATTTTATATCCTGGACTTAAACTGCAATTCATATTTTTTAATGCCTTAATTTCAACATAACCCTCTCAAAATAAATGTCTGCTTGACGTTTCATAACAATAAAGTTGTATGCGGTCGTCATGGAAATAATGCATTTATTTTAACATAAGTCCCTAGGGATTTAAATTCACTTTAAATCCCGTGAGATTTAAAGCTAAACTTTAATCTTTGATAAAAGGGACTTAAAAGCAGTTTAAGTCCCGGAATTATATAAATTTGTATAAGTATAATACATCTGTAGGGACTGCTATTTTAATGTTAACCCAACGTAATGGTTTTTTGCTCAAAGCAATTTTGAATTTGCCTATGTGAGTTTTTCTCAAATTTCGTAATCACTGCTATTTTCATGTTCACAGTTGTATGTGTACAGAATATGCCAGCCAAAAATATTAGGACACAGACCTAGTATATCAAGTCAACCACCCGAAAGTTAGGCCCAACAAAGATTAAGAACCACTGGTTAGCATAATAATTGAAGAAAATTATTTATATAAAATACAAGCATATAATTTATATTAGCACACTAAGGAAAGAGATATTAGGGTTTCATTCGTAGTCACATATCGAAATCCAAAATCGATTTGTGGACTATGGGAAAGGTAACGAGAAACTGCCTATTAATTTTATTTCTTTGGTAAAATCATGTTGGCTTCTGTCAGGTTGATAAACCACCTAAATTTTTGGAAACTTGATAAATTAAAGATAACTTCAATATTTTAATTTTGAAAATTGATTCTCCTTTCTTATAATATTCGATACTTATTACATTATTAATTATTGTTGTACTATTGTAATATTTATTAAAAGGTTCAATTAAATATTCAACAAAATATTCGTTGTTGGCTACAATAATTTAATCGTTTCATTGCTTGCAATTATAAAGATCCTCGAGAGGTACCGCAAATTTAAGTAAGAAAATACCGTTCTGATGAGATACTGTAAAGGTAATTTTCTTAATATACCAAAACAAATGAGTCATCGTCATTGAAATTTTATTCTAAGATTATTAAATCAGTAACTTTCACGTTTTAATACCTACGGTTACATTGTTTGTATCTAATGTTAACGCTAATAATTTTTCATGTTGGTGTTTTTTAAAAGAATCGCTGCTTATAATAAATTTATTATAATAGTAATAAATATTATTTGAAATACGATGTATACCTTGGGAGTGTTGCACTGGGTCCAATGGTGAAGCACTCAGGTGTATAGTAAAGGTGATCAACACTAGCACAGCACTTGTCCGAACTCCGGGTATTAACATTGTAAATTTAAAAAGGAAATAACATTGTTGTTAATTTTTATAACAGTTGGTAATGTCATTACACTATTTACTATATTTTTTATCAATACCTATAAAAAGTGCTATTCTAACTACAATTTTGACGAACACATTCGGACAAATACAGAACATATTGTCAACATTCAACCTCAAACACTACTGTGTCGGTTTCTTGTTGCATTGTATTTTGTTACAGCATGCGGACGTCACGAAAATAAACGAACGAAAACCGATCTTAAATCCTGCAAAATTTTACACAGCAGGACGAATGACTGCACAGGACTATCGAATCCTTGAAACTTTGTTTTCATATAATATTATCTCTTTCCATTTTAATTTAATTATTTATATTCGTTTTATTTTATTTTATTGAGTTTTAAAAATTAACAACAAACAAAAAATAATACCTAATTATCATTATTATTAATGCAATGCAACATTACCTACAAATTTATTTAATAATATATTGCATAAATCATTATGTACTAACTACATTTATGTTTATATACCAGTTAATTAAACGAATAAAATTATTTTTTTTTGTAACATAAGCTTTCAGCAGTGCGTACTGCTATCTTCAGATGTTTAATTCGTTTAATCAACTACATACTTTTTTAATGTTTAATTTAAAATTAATTCTCTGCAGTTAAAAAATCAAATATTTAAATATGTTTATATACCGTAAATATTATGGTGCAATATTTTTAACTTCATCAGAATCTTATCTTCCATACTTATTTAATTATATTTTTATGTTATGCAAATTGAATAATCCTATTCTACCATTGAATGATTGAATTACCTACAAGGATAATTTTTGAGAACACCCGCTTGAAGCTATAGTAATATTACATTATATTGCACAAGGTGTAATAGGAACCCTGTGTCTAATGAAAATGAAATTTTCAAAATAGTTTTCTTTGGAAACAGAATCGGAAATATTTTTGTTGAAAAATGAAAGTTTAATGGCGAAATCTAATTTGACGAGCATTTTTAAGAATTCCAGATCGAAAAAGTTTCGTAAAATTATTCTTCCTCACCCAAAAACATTCACTTCAAAGTGGACATTCTTTTTGTAAAACTCAAATTCGCATCCCTGTGCCGTGACGGCGATTTAGAAAATGGGCTGAAGATGACGTCGCAAGACGTTCAAAAACCGGATATATACTGTAATGAACGGATTGCTTTATATAATGCCACACGTTGTGACGACAAAAAGTGCTGTATACCCTTGGAGCTTTATTAGGGCTACACGTTTGAAGATTAATGTCTTGTACGAGTGTACGTAAATGTACCTCGTCAATAGAAATGTATGCAGAAATTTTATTGATAAAAACAAATAAAATAAATTTATGCCTCGGCTTGACTGTTTCGGCGAGCACTGACCTACCTTCTCTCACGCTGGGTTCCTTCCTTGACCAAGTCGTAATGCTAAAATGGGCTAATATGGTCCTCGGAATGATTATACAAAAATTATGCTCCGTCTTGTTGAAAATCGTAATTTATTATAATTTTAAGCAAAAATGGTTTAATTGAAATAAAATCCTTAATACTATTGACAAATATCTTATTCTAAATAGACCCGGAACGTATTATCGCACGTGTGAAATTAAACGTAAACTTTTCACTAAATTTTTATGTTCAAATAAATTTTAATGTAACAGTACCTTTAATTATCTGGGGTGTTTTTATTTACTGAGTTCTTAAACCATTGACCTGTTCACTTGTATTAGATGGATGACCTTCAAGGGTGTGAAATATTTCTGGATGCAAATTTCTTGTGTGTTGAGTTTGCCTCGTTTTGTGACCAAAGTTTTTTCAAAAATAATCGTGATCCTTCGTAATTTTCTATCAATTTCACCTTTTAAATACGTAAGTACAATAATTTTGTATACAAATATATTGCTATGTGCCGACCTCTTATGTCGGGTCACATGCACTTTTATTTAAATTGAAAGTGAACTTTGAAATCTTTTTTATAAATCACTCGTGCTAGCTCAGTTGTAAGAATAACTTTTGCATGAAAATACTCTTAATCACAGAAGTCGATTCCTCGAGGGTGTGTTCTATTGCTTTTCCTGAAAAAGAACTTAAGAGGAGGGAGATTCGTCCCTCAATGATACTCAAAAAGATCTTAACTGTAAACAATTTATTTTCAAACAATAACATCAACAAATAATGAATAACCCAAACTTATCCTAGAATTGAAATCTAACATTTAACAAATAAATAATTTTTATAATAATACGCAGATTGACGTTTTATTTCCGTTTTCTTTACGTGTCGTTGTTTATTACACCGTTCACTGTTTTCCCGCAAAAAGTTAAATAAGTTTATCTTACCGAGGACAGGTGTCGCCGTTATGCTTCTTAACTTCTTCGCAAACAGCAAGTCATCTCTTGAGAATCACCTCGTGTAATTTTGGTTAGTGCTCCAATATTTATTTTACCGCAAATCTTTATTCCAATCGGCTCCAATCACTACACAACTTATTTAAAGTAAGTACCTTTATACTTGTTATCAGAATTAATCTCCCGAAACTTCATGTAATTCATACAATTTTTATGTGAATCTTTTTCTGTTTCAGCTTCTCCACATTGAGTTGGATTTTTTTTTTATATCCAATTTTAACAACTTTTAGGACCAGAGTACAAGAAAAACGCTCTGCCCTATTACATATTTTGTAATCATCTTCTTTATTATTTTTATTATCTCCTGTTTCCTTGGTTTTTACGAATTTATCAATTTTATCACTCTTTGATATCTTTTACATGCATGTCTCATGCATCTTTGATATCATTTTTATTTTAACCAAATGTCATTTTAATTAATTTCATCTCTGTTTTAGAATCGTTATAACAACCTAACGTCTGGTTACACTCAACACGCATCAGTCCCGGATGAACGAATCGTTGCATTTTGTCTTTACCGTGACCACACCAAACTACGTAAATCTTTTGTACCTTTACCTCACTTCTTAAAATTAACCTACATTTATAATTCTAAAAACTTAATTATACATTGAACAAATTTTTCTATGAATATAAAAATTATTGTAGTTCATGATTTTTATATCATTGCTGAACGAATCTTTCCTCTCACTTATTTTGTTGATAACTGACTTTATTAGAGCTTTCAAACTTATCCGTTGGAATTCTTCTTTGTCATTAAGAGTCCTCATGTAATTTGTGATCTTTCAGAGTGCTTATTTAATTCAAAATTATTGGTATTTTGAATCACAACAATATACATAAAATAAATACAAATATTTTGGACAATTATTTTGATTTCAAATTACATTTCTTATAATTACTTAAATTAATTTATAATTTTAACAAACATTTTTATAAACAGAATCAAAACGTTGCATTTGAATTTATTTTGTCATCTCGTTCCGTGACCTTTTCTTTTACATAAATTTATGACGTTAAAACCAATTTTTGGTGTCAGATGAAACCTTTACGTTCGAACAAATAAGTCAGGTGCTACCTTTATTAATTAAATAAAACCTTGAACCATAACGTGATCATTTCTATTGACGTGGTAGTGGTACACTGCAATACATATTGTTATGTCCACCCGAACTTCTCGATCTGTGCAAACTTATCACAGATTTCGGTTGACATGACTTACTCTTAATCTCAGGATGCGGCAGGTTCTTTGGACTTTTACGGTGGAATTAGTTTAATCACACAGTCAAAGAAAATACGCAAATCTAATTTTTATAAACAATTTAATGAACAAATAACACAAAATTAACATGAACAATTAACAGAACCAATTAACATAAAATTAATATAAACAATAATCAGAACCAATTAACATAAACAATAATCAAAATTTAATGTTACCTTCTTTCTTCTTGTACGCGCGCACTGTATTTGCGGTCGCACCACCCAATCTTAATTTTCAAAGCTGCGTCTTGCTGCAGGGTTCTAGTCACCCTCGCCTTTCACCTTCTTTCTGTTAACCAATAAACAGCGCTTATTTTTCTCTCCTATTCTAATCTCCACTCCACTCGGCTTCAATTCACTACAGGCCAATATACTCTTAATCTCCACTCCACTCGTCTTCAACTCAAACGTTTGATACGTTTGATAATTTTGATAACCCACTTTATTTAATTTTAATAACGCACTTTTATCTCGACGCGTCTGGTCGGTTCGGCGTTTGATAACCCACTTTATTTAATTTTAATAACGCACTTTTATCTCGACGCGTCTGGTCGGTTCGGCGTTTGATAACCCACTTTATTTAATTTCAATAACGCACTTTTATCTCGACGCGTCTGGTCGGTTCGGCGTTTGATAACCCACTTTTTCTATCACCGTTGTTTATTCTCCTTCAATCGCTATGGTTACCCGTTTTTTTATCATTTCTAACCTTTTGCCTACTAACATTTTATAATTACAATAATAACATCTTTTTTTTAATTGTTTTTGACAAACTTTTCTCATGCCATATTTTCTCTGACTGCACGATAAACAATCTAATACCGCAACAGCCAACCATTGATGGACACAACAATATATATATATATATATTTATCAAGTGTATCATGTCACTTCCAAAGTAGATACATTTGCAACGGAGTCACTTCATATATATCGTCGTGACTTCCGATTTTGGAAGTCACTACGAATCTCCATGTTTTTAGTGTTTAACGGGTAGTGTATGGGATCAGGCGTTAAAATCCGAAATTTTTACTGGAAGTGACTCCGGAGCACTCGTACTTGCAAAAAAATGTTTTAGTTCCACTGTATATGGCTGGCGCTAGCGTCGCATATATGATAATATATATGAAAAAGTATCAACGGGACCGTGCAACTTCCGTTAATACGACTGCACGTTCTCACTTCTTTTTATCGGCAACATTGCATTAGACATTTCTTGGAAATCAGTTTCTATATTTAATTTTGATTAGAATTATTAATTTAATACTCTTTAGATTTAATAATGGTATACCATTAAAAATCTGTGCAAATTTCTGTTGATTATACATTATAATAATTAAAAATAATTAAAATCAATTCTGTTTAAAATTTTTTGAACTATTATAATTTCGGCTTTTTCTCTAGTAGAATGCGCCGAGACGCGCGCGGCGTACAGTAATTGAAAGTAGGCATCTGAGTGAAAAAAAACTTTAAATTTATTCAAAATATTTATAGGTCATTGAAACTAGCTAGGACACAGCATATCATATCGGCAATCAAGTTCCCATTTTATTTGATGACGTATCCCATGACGTGCCAATTTCTGTTTTAGATAACTACCTACTTTTAAAAATGATGACATTTATTTTTTTTTCCTCTTATATAGCGTTTGTAACAACAAGGTCATTACGCTTTTTGTTGGTATGGGTTTATTATTTTTTAAACAAAGGAGAAGGTGACCAATTATTTCCATTTTACATGTTACATTTTTGTAGAGCTCTGAACAACATACGAATATAACAAACTTAAATTGTTTTCTTAAACTTGTTATTGTGAAATACCTTTTCTCAACAAAAATGGTGAAAAAATAGTAATTTCTTTTAAAAGTGTGATAAAAATTTACTTATTTAAAAAATGAGGCTAAATAAACGCCCATCATTATCACGTTACAGTCTTATTTTTTAAAAGAAAGAGTAGGAAATCAATTTCCACTTTACTTTCGTTACATTTTTGTAGAGCTCTGAATAACATACGAAATATACCAATCATGGTCCGGTCAAATTAGACCAAAAAATAGGAGTGAGGTTGCAATAATTCGCACCCAGCTGAAAATTGGTAGGATTGTTCAAAACACCATCATAAATAAAATCTAAAAAGTTCTCATCGATCCGACACCTGGAAAAAAATTTATTCGGGGTCAAAGGTCACTAAAACGGGTTCTTCGCGATTTTCAGCAAAACGGTAAGTTTTATCATAAAATTATCCCCTTCAAAAATTGTAGATCAGATAATTATCTATAAAAAATGTCTAAATACTTTTTCCTAAGAGTCACCGTTTTTGAGATATAACGATTCGAAAAGTTGAAAGAGTTGTAATCGTCATTTAGGTGCAAATAAATAAAATGAATTTGTGCTAGCTCTAAATATCCCAGTGCTAGGTTTATGGGTAAAAATATTAACCGGGGGGGGCTAGCGTTACTTTGCCCCCCCCCCGGTTTCAAAGTCGATTTGTGAAAATACTGTAATGGTGCTAGCTTTCATATTTGGGTACTAGCTCTAAGGATCCCAGTGCTAGGTTTTTGGGTAAAAATATTAACCGGGGGGGGGGGTAGCGTTACTTTGCCCCCCCCCCGGTTTCACAGTCGATTTGTGAAAAAACTGTAATGGTGCTTGCTTTCATATTTGGGTGCTAGCTCTAAGGATCTCAGTGCTTGCTTTTGGTGTAAAAATATTAACCGGGGGGGGGGCAAAGTAACGGACCCTCTAAATACTTTTTTTCCTAAGAGTCACCGTTTTTGAGATATAACGATTCGAAAAGTTGAAAGAGTTGTAATCGTCATTTAGGTGCAAATAAATAAAATGAATTTGTGGAAAAACTATAATGGTGCCAGCTTTCATATTTGGGTGCTAGCTGGTGCTAGCTCTAAGTATCCCAGTACTAGGTTTATGGGTAAAAATATTAACCGGGGGCTAGCGTTACTTTGCCCCCCCCCCCGGTTTCAAAGTCGATTTGTGAAAATACTGTAATGGTGCTAGCTTTCATATTTGGGTGCTAGCTGGTGCTAGCTCTAAGGATCCCAGTGCTAGGTTTTTGGGTAAAAATATTAACCGGGGGGGGGGCTAGCGTTACTTTGCCCCCCCCGGTTTCAAAGTCGATTTGTGACAAAACTGTAATGGTGCTAGCTTTCATATTTGGGTGCTAGCTGGTGCTAGCTCTAAGGATCTCAGTGCTTGCTTTTGGTGTAAAAATATTAACCGGGGGGGGGGCAAAGTAACGGACCCTCTAAATACTTTTTTTCCTAAGAGTCACCGTTTTTGAGATATAACGATTCGAAAAGTTGAAAGAGTTGTAATCGTCATTTAGGTGCAAATAAATAAAATGAATTTGTGGAAAAACTATAATGGTGCCAGCTTTCATATTTGGGTGCTAGCTGGTGCTAGCTCTAAGTATCCCAGTACTAGGTTTATGGGTAAAAATATTAACCGGGGGCTAGCGTTACTTTGCCCCCCCCCCCGGTTTCAAAGTCGATTTGTGAAAATACTGTAATGGTGCTAGCTTTCATATTTGGGTGCTAGCTGGTGCTAGCTCTAAGGATCCCAGTGCTAGGTTTTTGGGTAAAAATATTAACCGGGGGGGGGGGGCTAGCGTTACTTTGCCCCCCCCGGTTTCAAAGTCGATTTGTGACAAAACTGTAATGGTGCTAGCTTTCATATTTGGGTGCTAGCTGGTGCTAGCTCTAAGGATCTCAGTGCTTGCTTTTGGTGTAAAAATATTAACCGGAGGGGGGGGGGCAAAGTAACGGACCCTCTAAATACTTTTTTTCCTAAGAGTCACCGTTTTTGAGATATAACGATTCGAAAAGTTGAAAGAGTTGTAATCGTCATTTAGGTGCAAATAAATAAAATGAATTTGTGGAAAAACTATAATGGTGCCAGCTTTCATATTTGGGTGCTAGCTGGTGCTAGCTCTAAGTATCCCAGTACTAGGTTTATGGGTAAAAATATTAACCGGGGGCTAGCGTTACTTTGCCCCCCCCCCCCGGTTTCAAAGTCGATTTGTGAAAATACTGTAATGGTGCTAGCTTTCATATTTGGGTGCTAGCTGGTGCTAGCTCTAAGGATCCCAGTGCTAGGTTTTTGGGTAAAAATATTAACCGGGGGGGGGGCTAGCGTTACTTTGCCCCCCCCGGTTTCAAAGTCGATTTGTGACAAAACTGTAATGGTGCTAGCTTTCATATTTGGGTGCTAGCTGGTGCTAGCTCTAAGGATCTCAGTGCTTGCTTTTGGTGTAAAAATATTAACCGGAGGGGGGGGGGGCAACGTAACGGACCCTCTAAATACTTTTTTTCCTAAGAGTCACCGTTTTTGAGATATAACGATTCGAAAAGTTGAAAGAGTTGTAATCGTCATTTAGGTGCAAATAAATAAAATGAATTTGTGGAAAAACTATAATGGTGCCAGCTTTCATATTTGGGTGCTAGCTGGTGCTAGCTCTAAGTATCCCAGTACTAGGTTTATGGGTAAAAATATTAACCGGGGGCTAGCGTTACTTTGCCCCCCCCCCGGTTTCAAAGTCGATTTGTGAAAATACTGTAATGGTGCTAGCTTTCATATTTGGGTGCTAGCTGGTGCTAGCTCTAAGGATCCCAGTGCTAGGTTTTTGGGTAAAAATATTAACCGGGGGGGGGGGGCTAGCGTTACTTTGCCCCCCCCGGTTTCAAAGTCGATTTGTGACAAAACTGTAATGGTGCTAGCTTTCATATTTGGGTGCTAGCTGGTGCTAGCTCTAAGGATCTCAGTGCTTGCTTTTGGTGTAAAAATATTAACCGGAGGGGGGGGGGGGCAAAGTAACGGACCCTCTAAATACTTTTTTTCCTAAGAGTCACCGTTTTTGAGATATAACGATTCGAAAAGTTGAAAGAGTTGTAATCGTCATTTAGGTGCAAATAAATAAAATGAATTTGTGGAAAAACTATAATGGTGCCAGCTTTCATATTTGGGTGCTAGCTGGTGCTAGCTCTAAGTATCCCAGTACTAGGTTTATGGGTAAAAATATTAACCGGGGGCTAGCGTTACTTTGCCCCCCCCCCCCCCGGTTTCAAAGTCGATTTGTGAAAATACTGTAATGGTGCTAGCTTTCATATTTGGGTGCTAGCTGGTGCTAGCTCTAAGGATCCCAGTGCTAGGTTTTTGGGTAAAAATATTAACCGGGGGGGGGGGGCTAGCGTTACTTTGCCCCCCCCGGTTTCAAAGTCGATTTGTGACAAAACTGTAATGGTGCTAGCTTTCATATTTGGGTGCTAGCTGGTGCTAGCTCTAAGGATCTCAGTGCTTGCTTTTGGTGTAAAAATATTAACCGGGGGGGGGGGGGGGCAAAGTAACGGACCCTCTAAATACTTTTTTTCCTAAGAGTCACCGTTTTTGAGATATAACGATTCGAAAAGTTGAAAGAGTTGTAATCGTCATTTAGGTGCAAATAAATAAAATGAATTTGTGGAAAAACTATAATGGTGCCAGCTTTCATATTTGGGTGCTAGCTGGTGCTAGCTCTAAGTATCCCAGTGCTAGGTTTATGGGTAAAAATATTAACCGGGGGGGGCCTAGCGTTACTTTGGCTCCCCCGGTTTCAAAGTCGATTTGTGAAAATACTGTAATGGTACTAGCTTTCATATTTGGGTGCTACCTCTAAGGATCCCAGTGCTAGGTTTTTGGGTAAAAATATTAACCGGGGGGGGGGCTAGCGTTACTTTGGCCCCCCCCCGGTTTCAAAGTCGTTTTGTGAAAAAACTGTAATGGTGCTAGCTTTCATATTTGGGTGCTAGCTAGTGCTAGCTCTAAGGATCTCAGAGCTTGCTTTTGGTGTAAAAATATTAACCGGGGGGGGGGGGGCAAAGTAACGGACCCGTATTTAGACATTTTTTATAGATAATTATCTGATCTACAATTTTTGAATGGGATAATTTTATGATAAAACTTACCGTTTTGCTGAAAATCGCGAAAAACCCGTTTTAGTGACCTTAGACCCCGAATAAATTTTTTTCCAGGTGTCGGATCGATGAGGACTTTTGAGATTTTATTTATGATCGTGTTTTGAACAATCCTACCAATTTTCAGCTGGGTGCGAATTATTGCAACCTCACTCCTATTCTTTGGTCTAATTTGACCGGACTATAAAGAGTTATTTTTAAACTTAAGTTAGTAAAAAATTATCAATCACTTATAAGTATCATAAAATAAGCTATGCAAATTTAATATTCGTTTGTGTCTTTGTAAATTGCATAAATGTTGAGGAATTTGTTATGGAAATATCGTACACTAGGCTTAATAGGATCTGTGTTTACTATGGTACTTGTTCGGAGTTAACACGTCAAAACATTGAAAAAATTACGTTGTTTTATGGGGGAATCCTATAATCCTAACGAAATCAATTTGTTTAGACGAGATTTCAAAACTTGATCAATCACAAAGGATGCTTTATAAATATTAGACCCATCTCTACCCATTTATTGTAAGATTTTAGCAACCCCTTCACTTTTTCATACGTAAGAATTTTTTTTTAAGTTTTCAACTTTACCTTCTAAGGGCCTTTTTTGATTTGCTTTATTAATTTTTATTATGAAAAAGTAAAAAATTTCATTGAAAAGTATTAATTATTAAATAATAATGTACTAAGCAAAAGATAAAAAATTGCGTTCAGTACATTATTAAAACGAAGCATATTTCCGGGAATTCCCCGCATCTAGTAATGCGAGCGGTCAACGTCCTTGGTCCTTTTAAGTCAAAGTTTGATCATAATTTACTTTTTTAATAAAATCAACTCTGAAGTTGTCTTACTTTAAATTCTTAATTATGCACTTATACGGTTTTTGCACCTAGCCCTTCAATTATTATAAATAAATTTCAAAATTTTTCATTCCAATGAAGAAAAATATTCGATTTGTTGTGTTGTTACGTTATTGAAGGTCACCGTCGAAATAATGCTATATTTAATTAAAAGATTTTAATTCAATTTTTATTGTTACCTATAGCATATTATTATTATACCCCTTTAATGTTATTAATTTAATTTTGTAACATTTATAAACATCTAAAATGAATAATTAATTTTTTAAATTTGCACTTGAACATTTTAATGAGAAGTGTAAGTACTCGTATCATGATATCATGATGTAAGTATGATTGGAATGTCGCGACGTGGCAGCGCTGCTTGAAGTTTGTACGCGTTCTGTTTATCTGCAAATTCAGAGATTGACTGCATATATGCTCGGAAGTGCCTTCGTCACTTTTATACTCTTGAAAAATAATTTAAAAAATGTCTTCCCCTCTGTTGCAAACCTCGTTAAGAAAGTTCCCCTCAAGCATAAGTAGGAATCTATATATCAATTAAATGCTTGGTAGGGATGGAAGTCAGGTCGCCATTTCTATGCATCGGAAGTCACTCCTTAACAGAGATACATATATATATATATATATATATATATTGCGGTGATGCAATCGTTCATAAATAAATTAACAATTATTAGGCAGGCAGTTAAGTTATTACAAATGGCATGAAAATTCTTTCACGACTTATAGGAGGTTCTCCGAAGTTACAAAAATTTAAATGAGTTCGGGTATTGATAAATACAGGTAAGGAATAGAAAGATCCAAGAATGATATTGCAAAATATAATTAAATATCCACAAATTAGTTCACATAAAAATTGTTAGATTGTAAGAAATTGTTAATTAAATAAAAAAAATGTATAATTAGGTTAGATTAAGTTGTGCGTTAGAAATCAGAAATTACGTGAGTATTAAAATTCGGTCGAACAATAATGCAACGATGCTTTTTCAAAAGGTTCGAAAGATTGGCACGGCCAACACGGGTGATAAAGTTGAACGCTAAAACCAAAAACAATAGTGTAAATAATTATGACAATTAGCAAATAAATTAATTAAAAAAGTTGCGATTCAAATTACCAGGAAGAGAAAATATCAAAGTAGGAATGAAAAAAAGGAATATTTTTTCAAAAGCCTAGCAACGGTGGAATAAATAAAATGCTTCTCACACGAACGCCAAAGCGAGGAGCACGTGAAAATTTCGGCTCCAGAAAAAGTTTCTTTATTGATTACAAATCAATAAGAAAAGTGTGCAGAACTAAAAAGTAAATGATTATTAGTAAAAGTGACAGAGAAATTTAAGTGAGGTTAATTAAAAAGTGAATGGTACCTACTTGGAAGAATATTGGCGAATGATGGTATGTAATTTGGATGAATCAATCCTATAATGGTCACTGGAGCACAGATGCACAGATCCAAAGGCGATATTTAAAGAAAATTTATGAAAATTGGTAGAAACTTGGACAACGTGATTCAAGGCGAGAATTTTACTCAAAAAGAGCGACATCTACGGGTGGTAAGAGAAACTTTGATATTTATATTGCGACGCGAGTGCGAAATTTAAAAATAACATTAACACGGGTTTTGCGACACCACGTAATTAACTTTGGGGACGCGTAGGTTTAAGGAGTTATTATTTATTGTTTATTATTTGTTTATTAGCATAAGATTTGTTTTTGAATTATTTAATGAGTACTAAATTAAAGAATTATTTGTTAACAAACATAGGCGTATCATTAGGGGATTTTTCCATCCCTGCAAAAACGTTTATTTTCAGGAAAAGCAAAGAACCGACTACTGAGGAAAAGAGTATTCATGTCAGGTAAAAATATTTAAAAGAGCTAGCTTTGGGAAATTAACAATTTCAATAAAAAAAAAATCAATATTCAATTAAATATTAAATAAAAATTTGCGGCCACCGAAAGGCACCAGGGTCACCGAATATTTTATGTCGGCCCAACGTGAGGCAGTTACACCGCGATATATATATTTATTTAGGGTTAATTACGTACTACATATTATATTATTGTAGGATTGAGACGAAGCTGACAAGACGAGACGCCACTGTAAGACGCACTGACGTGACGTGACGACGAACAGTTAGAGCTAGACGTAGCAAAGACGAGTTACGTCAACGACGTGTGATTGAAGACGACGATAATTAAAGACGGGTAACATAAAAGACGAATCATAATAAGACGTGTATATAAATGTTAAAGACGAGTAGTAGTGTATGTAAAGTTAATTGTGTATGTACTTATATTGTAATTGTTATATCAATAAACTATTTGAAGTGAAAGACGAAAACTACAAATGGGGGCTCGAACACGGGATTGTCAATCGAGTTAAAATTATGTGTAAAGGTCAGTAATTAATCAGTTAAACATTAATTTAAAAAAAAACTTTACCATAAAAATTCTGTTGAACATTTAAAAGAAGTACTACTTTTTTGGCGTGCAATTGAAACGTCATTTGCAAAAAAGTGATATTATTACGCAGCAAGACCAAGGTGAAAAAATTACGAAGGTTATTTTTATGAAGAAAAATTTAAATAAGTCATCGAAAATGGAATGTTTAGGACATATACCGTGTATTAAAGAAAACATTAAAAAAGCAAGTGCGTGCACTATCAAAGCTTTTCATAAATTCATTCTTGAATCGGACGGTGATCGAAAAAATCGGCAAAGACTTCGTGATTTTTCAGGTTTTACATTTGCAATTAATAGTAAAGACCATATTGATAAACTAAGTTACGTCGCAGACAATTTAAGTGAACGCGATTTAACTGCAATTTGCTTCGTTATGAACTTGGACTATAACGGTAACAAAGAAGAATTAGCACGACGTATCAGTGAACATTTAATAGATATCAACCTATTGAATAGTGCCGACCACACCGATGACGAATCAGAAGACGAAAATGATCTCGAAGAAGAACTGCAAGCAGATGATGTAGACGACGATGTGTCAGCGCACAGCGCTTTAGGTATGCAATGTGTACCAAAATTTCAATTAACCTATAAAGACATCGAGGGTTCAATCAGGAATTTCACTGGTGAAGATCTTTATCCTCTTGAGAAATGGATGATTGATTTCGAGGAAATTTCAACATTGTATCAATGGAACGAACTACAGAAGTTTATTTTTGCAAAAAAATCCATGAAGGGGCTTGCGCAATTATTTATACAAGGAGAAAGGGGCATCAATTCATGGAATAAGTTGAAGAAAGCATTAAGAGAAGAGTTTTCTCCTAAAGTTACAAGTGCAAAAATACATGAAATGCTAACAGAAAGAAAACAGAAAAAGGAAGAAAATCTACAACGATACTTTCTTGAAATGAAGGAAATAGCAAGTAGAGGTACGATCGACAACGATTCATTAATTCAGTATGTCATAGACGGAATACAGGATGAAGTCTACAACAAAAGTATACTTTATGATGCAAAGAATGTAAAAGAATTTAAAACCAAAATGGAAACGTATGAAGTAATAAAAGCAAAAAGTAAGCAGCTTAGTAAGCCAAATATGAAGTTTAGAACAACAAAGAACCCGAATTCACCAGCAGAGACACCGAAAGAGACGGGAATACGTTGTTTTAATTGTGGATTGAGGGGCCACAAATCTTCGGAATGCAGGTCCAAAAGCTTAGGGTTAAAATGCTTCAAATGCAACAACTTTGGGCATAAAGCAGCAGGATGCACTACGGCGACGAAAAGCGTAGAAAAGACAGCACCTGTTATGGCTAATCAAGTTGAATTGAAAGGAAGATTTGACGAAGAAAAAATGATAAAGAAGATACTGCTACAAAACGTCGAAATCAACGCGCTTGTTGACACCGGCAGTAAAGTAAATTTAATCAAAGAAAGCATTTACGAAAAATTGAATTCGCCAATCCTGAATAAAGCGAAAATTATGCTAACCGGACTGGGGACATGTCAATTGGAGACAATTGGTTTTTTTGGAGATGTAATCAAAGTAGACGAACAAGAGTTTCCCACCATAATTCATGTTGTGTCAAACGGCGCGATTGTTACTGATGCAATTGTGGGGCAAGATTTATTAAATCAAGCTGAAGTGAAGATAATGGAAGGAAGTATTACAATCAAGAAGATACTTCCTCATATTTATCGAATCCAAACAGCCAACGATGAAAACGACATGATAGATATCGACGAAGCAGTCAGCAAACCAGTCAAAGAAGAAATTGAAAACCTCATTGCTGACTACAAACCAGAGAAAATTAAAGAAACTAATGTCGAAATGGTAATAACATTAAAAGAAGAGCAGCCAATCTACCAACGGCCAAGGCGATTGCCTTACCCGGAAAGACGAACGGTGGATGACCAAGTCGCACAATGGGTTGAGAATGGAATAGTCGAACCATGCTCTTCGGAATATGCAAGTCCAGTGGTAAAGAAGAAAGACGGGACACCCAGAATTTGCATTGATTACAGATCAATAAATAGATTAATGGTGAAAGATCGCTATCCACTCCCTTTAATCGAAGACCAACTACATCCGATCTATTACATAAGTAAGAAAACCACAGAAGCCGAAAGAAAATACACAAGTTATGAACTTGAAGTATTAGCAATTATAGAAGCCTTAAAGAAATTTAGAATATATCTACTAGGAAGCCAGCTTAAAATTTTGACGAATTGCTCTGCTTTCCAAAAGACGATGAGCAAAAAAGTCCTAACGACGAGAGTAGCAAGGTGGGCCCAACTATTAGAAAAATTCGATTATTCTATAGAGATCGACCAGGTGTACGGATGAAACATGTTGACAGTTTACAAAAAATTATAAACTCAACATACCATCGAAGCATTGGAAAAACGCCGTTTGAACTATTGACAGGAGTCAAAATAAGAACCAAAGACGACCTGAACATAAAGGAGTTAATCGAACAAACAACACAAGAATTATTCGAAGAAAACAGAAATGAGTTGCGACAAGAGGCGCAACTACAAATATTGAAGACGCAAGAGGAAAATAAGAAAACTTATAATTTGCGACGAAAGAAGCCTAAAACCTATAAAGTTAATGATTTAGTTGCCATAAAGAGAACACAATTTGGGCCAGGTTTGAAACTAAAACCAAAGTTTCTCGGTCCTTACCGAATAATCAAAGTTAAATACCACGATACTTACGACGTTGTGAAAGAAGGATATCATGAAAGTCCAAAGATAACATCCACTTGCGCCGAATATCTGAAAGCATGGATTAACGGCGAATCCGAGACGGATTCGGATTAGGATGGCCGAATGTAGGATTGAGACGACGCTGACAAGACGAGACGCCACTGTAAGACGCACTGACGTGACGTGACGACGAACAGTTAGAGCTAGACGTAGCAAAGACGAGTTACGTCAACGACGTGTGATTGAAGACGACGATAATAAAAGACGGGTAACATAAAAGACGAATCATAATAAGACGTGTATATAAATGTTAAAGACGAGTAGTAGTGTATGTAAAGTTAATTGTGTATGTACTTATATTGTAATTGTTATATCAATAAACTATTTGAAGTGAAAGACGAAAACTACATTATTTATCATACATAAATACAATAATCATACAGCTAGCAACTGCTTCTCTATTCCCATTTAACATGCCTTCGATTCCATCTGGGATGCTAGGTTGGGTTCATGGTTCAATAGCAATTAACTGTGTTTCCCAGGTGAAGAGCAGATAACCCATCGCCCCAACCCCCATAATTGGAGGACCAGGTTGAATAATATCCAAAATAAATTTATTTAATTTCAAATGTCAAAATATCAGTTTAATATTTTCCAAAATTATTCAAAATTTTACAATTTATTTTCAAGATAAGGCCAAAATTGACATTATGTACATTATTTGGTATTTAATTAGTATTCGTATGTGTGTTTTATATTTTTAAATGGTTTAAATCTTCAAAAAATTAATAAATATAGGGAGCACTTCAAATACCCATCATAATTTTGATTATAACTTTTGTTAAAAAATTATAGCAGTTATTTCTTTTAAACCACCATTTTCATTATTATTTGAATATTATGTAATAAAATCGAATAAAATGAAACACACAATGTGAGTCGTTTTATATTTGACGTTTATGTAGTAATAATAATAATAATGTAGCTCAAGTGGCGCTGCCCTGGTGGCCAAATTTAGCGTAACTGGGATGGTGAGCGCAAACGGTTTTAAATACAAGTAATAGTTTAATTACGAATTAAACATTAAGAATTAGAATTAAGAAGTAAATTTGAATTTAAATAATATTCTATATGCCCTATATAACTTAATAGCATTATGGTTGGTAGTGCTGACGGTTTTATGTGATTTAAAAATTGACATAAGTAGTAGATTCACATAGAAAAGTTGATTTAAAAATGAGTGCAAAAAGGTATTGTTGTGTAGTTGGATGCAATAAATCAGAGAATAAGAATCCTGATTTAACATTTTATCGTTTTCCTGGAAGACCTTACCAGATTAATTTGTATTGTAATTATATTTACTTGCCTTTTGATAACGATTTACCACGAAAAAAGTCAATAATAGGCTTGTTTCATCGACGAGTTCTCGTTAGTTCTAGAATTATGCGCATGCTCTTTAACTAAAATCTGTTAAGATTTTAGTTAAAGAGCATGCGCATAGCTCTAGACAGTGGCGTAGCCAGCATTGAAAGGGCCCTGTATCACGAACTTCGCAGGGGGCCCCTGAGACAGGACCGGCGGAGGGGAGGTAAATAAAATAAAAAAACTTACCGTCTGACCAGAATAGCTTATTATTTATTAATAACTTTTACTTACAGAAATAAAATAAACAGAAATAAATTCACTGAGTGTCGTAACTAGGGCAGGGCAACCGGGGCATACTCATCACATTTTTGTCGCCCGATCGAATAATTCGGGGAAAAACTCGGTATCGCGGTATCGCGCAAAGGTTTTCTGTCTGCCGCCGGCAACCGTTTGATGTATACGGGGACAGGCGAATGCGTGATGGCCGCGTGCTCTGGCTGTAGTTGATACGGGGTTTCATCAAAGTATGAGCAAAGTTTGCATAATTACGAAAAATTTTGATGCTAACATATTTTGATTTTTTTTACTGCTCGGTGGGTCCCTCAGGCTAGTGGGCCCTGTATCATTGATACAGCTGATACAGCGGTTGCTACGCCACTGGCTCTAGAACCAACTAGAACTAACGAGAACTCGTCGATGAAACAAACCTAATGTTTATATTTTGATAACCACATTGAATATAGTAACTGGACTGAATTCATAATGTGAAAAGCGAATTATTTCAACTAAACACTTGGGTTTATACGCTAGTTGCAACTTGTAAATTTTGATAACCACCGAGGTGGAAGGATTGTATTGTAGCAGGTAAAAATGACGTCGAATTGTTAAAAATTTATAATTTCCAAAAAGGGTAATTGTGTTAATCAGAAAGTGATTTGGTGCGAACAATAATTCGATTAGAAAAATTAATTGAATTTACGTATTCTGGATCCACGAAGATTTACTTAGAAAATTAATTTATTAAAATTTTCAAGCACGTCAAATATTTCACAAAAATTCTATGTTATATTCTTATAACGGGTAAATTATAGTGGGCTGTTAAGAGTGCCTGTTTAGTATAACATCAGCCGTAGTGGATGAAAAATAAATATGGCTTTAGACGGAATTATTGATATGTTCATTACGTATGATATTAGTGCGTTTACAACAAAGGTATTTTAAATCACTTTTTTTGTAAATAATTATAAATAACGTTGTAAACATGAATTAAAGTTGCAACGGCGAGCTATAAGGGACACGACAGATCGCTTTCAGCTACCAACTGAAATTTTTGTGAAAATCTTCAGGCTCTCAAAAGGCATAGCAATGCACTTGCTTGATAAGACTTGCAACCTTTCATGAAACAGGGTGAAAGAAAAACTGGAGTCGCCTTGGAAATAAAGGTGCTCTATTTTGCTATCAAAGTTGTGTTGGTGATAGTTTTAATTTAGGTTAATTATGCACAATTTTATATAATTGAAAAGGACTGCAATACTTTTTTTGAAGCTATGCTTCTTATCGCACGGGTATTGCACGGGAATTGCACGGGCAGTTAACTGAAAAAAATCGTTCGTCACACAAAATCGTCACACAACTACGTCACAGAAATCGTCACACAGATTCGTCACACAAATTCATCACACAAATTTCGACCATCGCTTTCAAATTTTGAACTTCCCTTCAAACACCATAACTCCGGAACCGAGAGGGCTAGGACCCTGGGAATGGTGGCTATGGATGGGGGGCGGAGGTGGCAACCGCCCCCGACCCCACGCCGCCTCCCGCCGCCTCAAACTCCGCCTCCAACCGGTTTATAGGGAAAATAGTTTTTTGACAAAACTAAAAAAATTAAAAAATTTCCCCCCCGACACCCCTTTTCGTGGGTCGGCAAAAAACGTCGAAAAAATTTTTCAAACATTTTTCACAAAAAGGCCGAAAGCCGAACAACTATGGCCTTCACGCATCTCTTATGGTCCTCCCCCTGTGAGGCCGAAGACCGAATAACCATGGACTTCACGGATCTATTATTTAAATGCCAGTGGGAGGCCGAAGGCCGACCCGTATTCTTATAAGCACGTTGGAGGCCGAAGGTCGACCCGTATTCTTATAAGCACGTTGGAGGCCGAAGGCCGACCCGTAATCTTAAATGCCAGTGGGAGGCCGAAGTGTGTTCGACCATCGCTTTCAAATTTCGAACTTCCCTTCAAACACCATAACTCCAGAACCGAGAGGGCTAGGACCCTGGGAATGGTGGCTATGGATGGGGGGCGGAGGTCGCAACCGCCCAAGACCCCACGCCGCCTCAAACGCCGCCTCCAACCGGTTTATAGGGAAAATAGTTTTTTGACAAAACTAAAAAAATTAAAAAATTTCCCCCCCTCCACCCTTTTTCGTGGGTCGGCAAAAAACGTCGAAAAAATTTTTCAAACATTTTTCACAAAAAGGCCGAAAGCCGAACAACTATGGCCTTCACGCATCTATTATGGTCCTCCCTGTGAGGCCGAAGGCCGAACAACTATGGCCCTCACGGATCTATTATGGTCCGCCCTGTGAGGCCGAAGGCCGAACAACTATGGCCTTCACGGATCTATTATGGTTTGCTCTGTGCGTAAGAAGCATAGCTTCTCTGGACGGTCCGACGACCGCTCTCATTTTTTAAATCTTTTTTTAATAATATAATATTCTTTGTATTTTTAATCTTTAGCGTAAATAATTATTTTTGTCATTAATTGTATGAAATTAATATTTTAGTATAATAATAAGAATGTTATTAAAAATCATTTTATTTTCCCAATATTTTGGAGTTTTGTAATAAATTAAAATTAATCTTTTTTCTCCAAATTTTTTTATTAAATTACGAGACGCGTTTCGAGAGTCTATAGCATTCTCATCATCGGTCGTTATTAAAGGACAAACGTAAGAGTTGTCAAATTTTATACCTCAAATTAATAAAAGTCAGTCAGTATATTAAATAAAAATTAAAATAAAATGTTATTATTATGGTAACAGAAACAAAATAGAATCCTAGATATCAGTTTTGTCTTGGAAATATGTTTTCTTTGTTCCTCATATATAATGTAAGTAACGCTGTCTCAATTGAAACGATTACTCCCGATTATCTCGTGTTATAATAACATGTATATAAATATAACGTATATCCGTTAACGATAAACGTTATGATGAGATACATGGTATCAGGTTTGGACAAATCTGTTATGATACATGTTAAACTTAACCATGTTTGTTAATATAACGCCAACAGTTAAAAATAACGATAAAGATATGTACGTAGTTGGACTGATTATGTGTATTGGACTGATAACAGAAAATGCAAATAAAATTATTATTCTTTTATAATTATAATTTACTAGCGGGCACGGGCGGCATTCGCCGCCCTTAGCCATCTAGACCCAGAATAGATCCGAGAAGGCCATAGTAGTGCGGCCTTCGGCCTCACAGGGGGAGGACCATAATAGATCCGCGAAGGCCATAGTTGTTCGGCCTTCGGCCTCACAGGGCGCACCACCTCGCCTCCAATTTAAAAAGTGTTGCAGGTCCCCCGGTACATATATTACAAATTTTTGCACTTTTCCAAGAAATTATTCACAATTTTGCCAATGTTTTAGACAACCGAAGAAGAAGTTTAGAGTACGTTTTTGTGTTATAATTCCCAAAAACGGTTTGCCCGTCCATTTCCGGCGTTAATATATAATTATCGGAGCGTAATTTTTTTTCGAAAAATTTGCAAGGCTATATCCCATTGAAAAAATAATTTTGAAATTTAAATTCGGTTTAACACCTTCGGCGTTGAAAATACGAAGGAATGTTATGGACGAACTATTATAGAGCGTCGCGATACGCTTCCGTTGCGTCTTAAAAATTAAAGATCGGCCGGTAAATAAGAGCGCTACATACGTCCAAAGTTTTTACACAATTTTCACTTAAATGGGTCTCTCACAAAGAAACGACGGATAATTTAGAAAAAGCAATCGGAGCTTCGGATACGGTTATTAACGGTCTTTAATTTAGCACATGACGACGATTGACGAAAAACGACAAATAACGGCAGCATTTGCAAATTAGTGTCGACGTCAAAATTGAAAATCAAAATCGGAGGCGATTTCGGGCAAAATTTAAAATATGCAAAATGTGTATTTTCGTTGCAAAGAAAATTGTTTTCGAGAAAATTTCATTCGACATTTTCGATTTATATTTGTCTCCTCGGCGTATTGAAGGCAAAAATAAATTTTATTTTCCAAATTGCAGAAATCATTTCGCCCTTTTACCACGTCAAATATTGAACCAATTACATCGTCGCGTTATGAATTAATTCTTACAATTTGATGCCTCGTGTATTGCGATGCTAAAATAGAATTCGTTGGAGCCGACAGTTTAAGATGTCACAACAAATTGATCGTTAAAAGTTCTTCATTTTTGAAAATTTACCGTGGAGTGCCGGTTCAATTTCAAGAAACTCAAATCAAACTTTGCACAATTTCGGACTTTCCGGGAAAGCAGTTCGATGAGTATTCAACGTAACATTTCTTAGTCTTCTTGCACAATTCCGGCGAGTTCTGCGACCTACATAAAGTGCTCCGGTCTTATTCGCGGCATTCTGTTCTTTGTAATTATTTGTATTATATTTTGAGCGTTGAAATTACTAAATTCTAATATATTAATTTGTTAGTGTTTTTCATTTTTCGAATTAAAGCCGCCATCCCGCCATCTGTTGACAGTGTTTTGAATCACTGACAGTATGTCTGTTGACAGTGTTTTGAATCACTGACAGTATGTCAGATTATTTCGATTTTTGACAAATTAAATTTTTTGTTTGCAAGACTTGTGATTTGATTTATCGAAAAAAGCGAATAACTTTTTTTCCCGCTCGAATTTCTTCTCCATTTATGCACGAATAGTTGCGCCTGGACCTACAAAATAACTGTGCAAAATTTGGTTGAGATCGGTCCAAGGGTCTAGGAACGTATAGCGAACAAACAAACACGCACGCAGAGAAGCTCTTTTATATATTTAGATTATAAATACAAATTTACGAAAAAAAACAGGAAAAAATTGGCTATGTGAACATTGCATAACTTTACCCATTCAGTTCTAACGTCACAAATTATTTTTCGGTAAAAAAAATGAATAATAATAAAAACACAATATTGTGCGATTAATACTATTTTTTCAAACCCTAAAAAATTATAATAATATCCTGGTTAATTATATAAAAAGTTCAAAAATACATTTTAAAAAGTAGTATTAGTTATCGGTTTGGAAGAGCTCGATTAATGTAAAACCTCGTTGGCATCTTTCTTAATAATTTTGCAAAAAGTTTTGCATTTGTGCTCGAGAACAACACATATTTCGTGTGTGCTGATCCTAGTTTGGTGTTGGCATTCACAATAAAATCCATATCGGTAACTCCATAAAACCTTTGTTTGCTACTGCGGTAGAAATTTTGACCGTAACTCTTGTATCTAAAATAAAGAGAAGATTAAAACTCATGTTTACACCGCAATTTACAACTAACCTTGCGTGTTGGACGTTGGAAAATGTAAAAAACTCTACCGAAGCAAGTTTCATCGATTTACATATAATTGGTCCAAATTCATAATGTCCAATTAACCGAAAGGTATAAAATTTGGCGAAATTGTGAACATTAACTGCAGGCAACTATTCATAAACTGGTATCGTAAAAATATAATCGCAAAACACTTTTAAAGTAATCCACCACCACCAAAAACATGTAACCGAACAAAATTGGTCCGACTCACTTATACCGGGTGAAGTTGCAAGAAAAAAGATTTTGCAATGATGAAATTTATTCGAAAAATAAACACAAAGCGATTCGTCGCCTAAAAAGACCCAAAAACTCGTAATTTTTATATTTCAATTTCACAATGACACCTCCAAAAAGTTGTAACGAAATAAATATTTTTAGGTTAATCGCTCACATTCGTTGTGTACAACTGTGAGCCGATATGAATATTTATTAAGTTTTAGAGGTTAATAATGACAGGACCCTGTAAATGTGATTCGGTCCCTTCCATGCCAACCCAAAAAGATAAGTAACTTTCACACAACTTTTACCCATCCTGTTTAGGTGACACCGGAGAAAGATGTAATTTTATAAGCTTTAGTCGCTACTAAAGGAAGGTAAGCAATTTCTCTGGTGTCATCATCGTATGTTTTCGGTTTCGCAAGGCGTACGTTCTCCTGAAAGTATTTTCGGTTCGCAAGGCGCTTTCATTTCCTTTGCCCCCATATTATCCTCGAGATGCTTTTGGTTTGACAAGGCAGATCGATCCATTACGTTTTTGTTAACAAGGCGTAAGTTCTCCCCGAGAGTGTTTTCGGCTACCACAAGACACTCCGACAAGACACCCGTCCTGTACTAATTCCTTTCCGAGGGACAAGTGAGGTCACTGCTCCTGCCATTTACAGGTTAAATATTCAGGGGGCCCGTTCTGTCATTTTTGTGGGTGGAAAAATCCCAGTCAAGTATTAATTTCTTTAATCTACAAGAAGTCAATATTAACGTAATTATTATTAGTAATTTTAAAGATTGCCTACCGTGTTTAAAGGGAGCCCAGTTATCTATTTTGATGTTGATAAAAACAGTTCAAGAAGCCATTGTAACCTGCAACTGTTTGGTTAAGTAAAAACGTCAAAGTCATTTGACCTACTACGGACAGTGCCGTAGTAAGGATCCTTGTGTACATAATTCATTTCATTTCTTTTAAAGTTGTAAATAATTTATTAAATAAGTCATTTTGTATTCTTACTTTATAATTGTAAATATGATATAAAAGTTTGATTGAATTTTTAGTTGCCTGAATAAATATTATTTTTTTTTAGAAGTTTTGATTTTTCTTTTGTCTTAAAGTTTTGTTGTCTTTTTAAGTCTCTTTTATAAGAAAAGAGTGGCGCCCGCATTGATAGTTAAAAAGGTAAGAAGTGAGAGAGAGGAAAGTTAATTTCGGCATATAAGCCCCCCCTGGCCCACGCTCCCGTTAGCTTCCCGTAGCAGCCCGGTTTGGGTTGTTACAAATTGGCGCCAAGCGCAGGGACCAAATTTGACCTCTCTTCTCACCTGTAAAAATCTCTCTCCTGTTTCTCTCTCCTATCCATAAAATCCCAATAATAATTTATTTATTACAGGATGAACAATTTAGAGGTAGAAACTAGTGAAAAACCAGAAGAGGTATTCAGACCGCCGGGGAGCCCATGGTTCATAAGCCTCACTCCTAATCCCCAGGAAGAAGAAAATCTCAAAACGAAAATAGATACACCCCCCCCAAAGATGAATTCATTCGCTTGGATGAACCCTTTGAAGAAGCCAGCATTGATTGAACTGGCAGGAAATTGTGGATTGGTTCAATATGGCACCATTACGGAACTACGCGACCGCATTAAAAATTATTTTATGACAGGAGAAGGGCAAAGACCCCGGGTAGTCATCGAAAAGCCATCTGTGGAGGAACCAGCAGAAAAATCCATCGCAAAGCCCGCAATGACACCCGCCGAAGTGTGTAATACTGTTCGGAAATGGAACTTGCGTTTTGATGGAAGGGGTGATCCAATCTCGTTTCTCGAAAGAATGGAGGAGCTAAAAGATAGTTACAAGATCGACGAAGATATTCTGCTATTGGCCCTCCCTGAACTCTTCAAAGATAAACCATTGTTGTGGTATAGGAATAATAAAGATTCTTGGATGACATGGCCCCAGTTTTTGAAAACTTTCCGACAATATTTCTGCCCAGACCAAGGACGGTTACTGCTTGGAGCAGAAATATTAAATAAACAGCATACCCACGAACCAGTATTGGAGTACATCAATGATATGCTGACCATGATGCGACGATACGGCAAATATACCGCAAGAGAACAAGCGGAAATTATCCACAACAATTTAAAACCAGAGTACAAACTCACCATCCGGCAGAGAGAATTCAAAACGGTCAATGAATTGATAGAACTAGTGCAGGAAACAGATCGAACGCTGAAAGAAGCCCGAACCAGGGGTAAGCAGACGCCGATCCTGGCTCTCCAAAACAGAGATGAAGACTTACCACCGCCGCCGATCCCATCGTATCAAACACGAACGGTTCGACCAACCCCACCTACACCGACCTATACCCCACAGACACCCGCCACCGGTAACCGATGTTACCAATGCGGGGCACTCGGCCATTGGAAGTCCCACTGCCGCTATCCCCGTCGACAGTACTGTTACCGGTGCGGGAAGAATCCCGTAGATTGCCAATGCAGGCAGCCGGCGGGAAACGAAGGGGGCCGAAGAGATTAAAGAGACGATCACTTCCCAGTCCGGCCATAGTCTCCACTCTATATAAATCACCACATTTTGAGAGAACATCTGACAATCGACCACATGTGCGGATAAAGTTTTACCAAAAAGAATACTGGGCGTTGGTGGACACGGGGGCAGCCGAATGCTTCATAGGAAAAGAGATATTTTCCTATCTACAACGGCGCCACCGAAATAATCAAACACACATGTCCCGAGATGTGCTTCTGGCAGACGGGCGCACCACCAAGATAAAGGCCACCCTACACGTACCAGTTCAGATAGGCACTCGAACAGTCCTTTCTCAATGGAACTATGTGCCGGAACTCACCCCCGATGCCATCATCGGAGTTAATCTATTAGTAAAAATACAGGCCATCATTCGACTAGACCCACCCCGCCTGGTGATACCACCTGAGGCAGAAGTAATCCCATTACACGCCAGTACGACGGAACAAAAAAGTGAGTCAGAAAGGCTCCAGGAGTTTCTACAGGAGAATCTCCCACAAATGGAGCAAACTCCTCAACCCATCACTATAGTTCAACATCATATCCGTCTGAAGCCAAATACGGACCCAATCAAGCAAAGATACTCGCCTCGGAATCCAAAAATTCAGGCTATTATCAACCAGGAGGTAGATGAGATGTTAGACCAGGGCATTATAGAAACATCCCAGAGTCCCTGGAGTTCGCCCGTCGTAATGGTGAAGAAGGCGACAGGCAAATACAGGTTTTGCATCGACTTCCGAAGATTGAACGATGCCACCATTAAAGATGCCTACCCTCTACCTTACATCCAGAGTATACTGGACAAATTGCGGGATACGAAGTACATAAGTACGTTAGACCTCAAAAACGGATACTGGCAGGTACCACTATCGGAGGATAGTAAACCCTTGACTGCGTTTACAGTACCCGGGAGAGGCCTCTATCAATTTAAGGTGATGCCTTTCGGCTTGCACTCGGCGCCCGCTACCTTCCAACGATTGCTAGACCAGGTAATCGGACCCGAATTGGAGCCTAGAGCGTTTTGTTATCTGGATGATATTATAGTACTGGGTAACACCTTCGAGGAACACCTAGCTAATTTAAGCGAAGTATTCCAGCGTTTAAGAGAAGTAGGTCTCCGTCTGCAACCTGAGAAATGCTTATTTAATAAAGCAGAGTTGAAGTACCTGGGGCACATCATTAGCCGAAATGGTATCCAGACGGATCCGGAAAAGGTAGAGGCGATACGGAGATTAGAAAGCCCCACTACCGTTCGGCAGGTGAGGAGCTTCCTGGGCGCAGCCTCCTGGTATCGGAAATTTATTTCGAATTTTTCTACCCTCACCCGACCCTTGACGATACTGTTAACTAAAGGACAAAAATTTCAGTGGTCCGATGACCAACAGCAAGCATTCGAGAAGTTGAAGAACGCGCTAATCGCCGCTCCCGTGTTAACCTGTCCCGACTTTACGAAGCCATTCGTACTACGGACCGACGCTAGTTATCAGGGGCTGGGAGCAGTGTTGGAGCAACAATACCCCGACGGGTTTCGACCTATCACCTACATTAGTCGGAGCCTAGTCGCGGCTGAAAGGAATTATTCGGTCACAGAACTCGAATGTTTGGCAGTAGTATGGGCCATCAAGAAATTGAGGAATTATCTGGAAGGATACACCTTCACCGTAGTAAGCGACCACCGTAGCCTGCGTTGGTTAAAAACCCAAGCTAATCCGTCCGGACGGTTAACTCGCTGGATCCTGGAGCTACAAGAATACGATTTCCAGATCGAGTATCAACCAGGCAAAAACAACTGCGTCGCAGACATCTTGTCCCGGAGTTACCCCGAAAACGTCGTCCCGGCCGCAGTGATCGCAAAGTCACGCCGACCGCATTGTACTTGGTACGCCAAACTTTGGAGGGGAATCCGACGTGAACCCCAACGGTATTCGGAATATAAAGTTATCCGCGGTAAGATCTACCGGAAGTTTCCGACGGCCAGCAGCATTCTCACCGCAGAATTCGAATCGCCATGGAGAAGATGCGTTCCAGCACCAGAAAGAACGCTCTTGATAGAAAACAACCACGATCATACAACCGCGGGACATCCAGGAGTTGCTAAAACCGTCGCTCGGCTCAGTCGAAGGTATTTCTGGCCAGGGTTGGCTCGCGATGTTACACATTATGTCAAGACATGCCAGTCGTGTAATATATACAAACCCCCGGTCGGATTACCGGTGGGAAAGATGTACGCGCGAATTCCCCGACGACCTTGGCAAACCGTCAGCTCCGACCTGATGGGTCCGTTTCCACGGTCAACGAAAGGCTTCCAACACCTTTTGGTGTTTCAAGACACGTTCACCAAATGGGTTGAGCTATGTCCGTTGCGACAAGCCAATGCGTCGAACATCTGTCGCGAATTCAAAAACCGGATCGTGTTAAGATTTGGAACACCGGACCAATTGCTGACGGACAATGGAACACCCTACATCAGTCGCGAGTTACGGAAACTCACGGAAGAGTTAAAAATACACCATAGTTTCACGCCGCCCTATACGCCCCAGGATAATCCCGTGGAAAGGACCAACAAAACTATTGGGACTATGTTGGCCCAGGCATGTGCGGGCAACCACAGGAAGTGGGACGCCGCACTACCCGAGATACAGTTCGCATTGAATACGGCCCAACACGCCTCCACTGGATTTTCTCCGTGTATGTTAAACCTGGGGCGAGAGTTATACTATTCTCCGGAACAACCACTGAATTTCGACCAGACGGTCAGTCCAGAACAGTATAGAGAACGGTTGAAGAAATTGGGAGACCTCCACGCATTAGCCCGCACTAACCTGACCACCGCTTTCTTGAAACAAAAGCGCTATTATGACCCCCGGCGTAAGCATCGCCTCCCAAAAGTAGGAGAGGTCGTATACAAACGACAGCGAGTTCTATCCAACGCACCCGAGGGAATAATTGCAAAACTGGCACCCAAGTTTTGTGGTCCGTGTGTGATACGTCAGGTATTATCGCCAGTGATAGTAGAACTGACCACTCCAGGGGGCGAACCACTCGGAAGAGCCCATGTGAAGGACTTAAAGTGGAGTATGTCCCCTCGGAAATCCGAAGCCACCCCAAACTCCGACAGTTCAGAAGAGGACGACGGCGAGGCCCTGATCGGAGTACGGCGCTCGGAGCGGATCCGCCTGGCCCACAAAGATCGACAACCCTCATCCGAAACAGGGTTGGCAGGTATGGAACCCCAAATAATAAGCGCATTTAATGTTTCAGAACACCAGGTGGAAACCAAACAACCAGGCTACCTCATTACCTCGCCACCCATCGCTACAACCATCGGGGTGATCCAGAGGATCATGGACCAGGGGATCAAGAAGAGCGGCCCCTACAGAACCGTAGTCCTGTGTGATGGGAAGCCCTTGGAACTGCGCCAGAAACGGTTAAAGCGTTTATTACGTCGGGCGCATCCCCTCCCAAACAAGCCAGGTCAGAAGCAAGCTACGGACAAAAGTAATTAAAAATCCTTGTTTTCTTTTATTTGCTTTATTATTTTGTTCTAACCGAACAGTGCAAGGTTGGAATGGCAATAGTTTTTTTTTTCAGTTTAGTTTGTTTTTGATAACGTTAAATAAGTTTTTTTATGCCTTTCAGTTACTCGGGATGGGGGAGTTGTAACGAAATAAATATTTTTAGGTTAATCGCTCACATTCGTTGTGTACAACTGTGAGCCGATATGAATATTTATTAAGTTTTAGAGGTTAATAATGACAGGACCCTGTAAATGTGATTCGGTCCCTTCCATGCCAACCCAAAAAGATAAGTAACTTTCACACAACTTTTACCCATCCTGTTTAGGTGACACCGGAGAAAGATGTAATTTTATAAGCTTTAGTCGCTACTAAAGGAAGGTAAGCAATTTCTCTGGTGTCATCATCGTATGTTTTCGGTTTCGCAAGGCGTACGTTCTCCTGAAAGTGTTTTCGGTTCGCAAGGCGCTTTCATTTCCTTTGCCCCCATATTATCCTCGAGATGCTTTTGGTTTGACAAGGCAGATCGATCCATTACGTTTTTGTTAACAAGGCGTAAGTTCTCCCCGAGAGTGTTTTCGGCTACCACAAGACACTCCGACAAGACACCCGTCCTGTACTAATTCCTTTCCGAGGGACAAGTGAGGTCACTGCTCCTGCCATTTACAGGTTAAATATTCAGGGGGCCCGTTCTGTCATTTTTGTGGGTGGAAAAATCCCAGTCAAGTATTAATTTCTTTAATCTACAAGAAGTCAATATTAACGTAATTATTATTAGTAATTTTAAAGATTGCCTACCGTGTTTAAAGGGAGCCCAGTTATCTATTTTGATGTTGATAAAAACAGTTCAAGAAGCCATTGTAACCTGCAACTGTTTGGTTAAGTAAAAACGTCAAAGTCATTTGACCTACTACGGACAGTGCCGTAGTAAGGATCCTTGTGTACATAATTCATTTCATTTCTTTTAAAGTTGTAAATAATTTATTAAATAAGTCATTTTGTATTCTTACTTTATAATTGTAAATATGATATAAAAGTTTGATTGAATTTTTAGTTGCCTGAATAAATATTATTTTTTTTTAGAAGTTTTGATTTTTCTTTTGTCTTAAAGTTTTGTTGTCTTTTTAAGTCTCTTTTATAAGAAAAGAGTGGCGCCCGCATTGATAGTTAAAAAGGTAAGAAGTGAGAGAGAGGAAAGTTAATTTCGGCATATAAGCCCCCCCTGGCCCACGCTCCCGTTAGCTTCCCGTAGCAGCCCGGTTTGGGTTGTTACAAAGTTTGGTTAATTTACTAATTTGCTCAGTCTAAATGACTTGTATTCACAATTTGCGTAAGTGGCAGCCTACAATACTGCACCTATTAGGTCCCTATTGAACGTAGAATGCGATTCGTCAAGTGGAAAGGTTCAATAATTTCGTTTAATATGCTGCTTTTTCAAATTTCCCCCTGCACCGCCACATCGTAAATTTCAATCATTTCTTAAATTTCATTTGCTTTGGTAGAGATAAGTTGGGGGCGTAGCGAGTCGGCGCGGGTACGTACGCACTCGCAAAAGCCCAACTCGACTGACCAGGCCCATCAACGGTACCAAAAAGCTCGCTGCGCTCGCTTCCGAGTAGATTTATACAAAAAAGTGCTAAAATCAAAATCCATCAAACGACCTGTCAAAATTTATTAATTTTTAAAATTATCCGATATTAACTTTGACGTGCTTTCTTTTCTCTCTCTGTCGTTTAATGTGTGTGCGAGTGAAAAGGGAGAGGGTACGATTAAAAAAAGCATCCGGTTTAGTATGCTAAATGGTGGTCCAAAAGTAATAAACACCTTACTTTTTTTCATTTCGTTCACCATTTCCCTAATTTTGAACGGATTTTTACCATTTTTTATCTGACCTCTAAGTTTAGCCGTGATATACGTGCATACCAAATTTTATGACATTGTGTTTAGCGGTTTAAGCTGTGCGATTGATACTAATTTCTTCGCACAGAGTTACACACACACACATACATTTTCGATTTTTGACCCGATGACAATACTTTCCCTATACATACGTTAATATGTATGGGGAAAGTAAAAATATGAACGCCGGCATAAAAATTGTTTTGCGGGAATGTTTATGAGTAACCTAGAGACGATAATAATGATAAGTAATTTAGATTTGGTAGTGAGAAGATGTGAAAAACATTCCTCCCTAATAATAACAGAAGTTATAAAAAAATACAGTCACAATATTGAACAAAGAATCAAATCAAGTTTATCGAGGTACTGAATGATTGAATTAAGGGGGTATTCTAGTCTAGAATATTGAAAAATTCGATTTATTTTTTTTTTCATATTTTCAAATTAAGAATATGTCTTTAAAACGATTTTTCAAAATTCAAATTATTTTTGGAGAAATAGCTATTAGAAAGAATGTAATAGAAAAAATGTAAGTATAAAGTACCATTTTGTATGACTGACTGCGCGAATATTTAAACGCGATATTCTCGATATTACCTTTTTCAAGACGGTTGACATGAAATCTCAAGTTCTACTGGACCGATTTACTTGAAATTTGGTGTGAACCTTCTCTATACATCCCTCTATCGTCCGAACTAGAATTATAACAAAATTTCAATTTTTACTATTTTTAAGAAATTCGGAAAAGTAAAAAAAACTGGTAAAAAAATGTCTTTTTATTACAAACAGCCGCCATTTTGCGAAAAAGATTTTTTTTACTTCTCCCTAGTTCGGACGATAGCGGCATTAGTTTTAATTAAGAATCTATTTTGTTTTTTGATTTCAAATTACTAGGAGGGTTGGAATCATGTCAACCAGGACGCGCCATCTTTTTGAGATCCCCATTTAATCAGCCTGTAACTTTTTAAATTTAAAATATTTTCATTTGATTTTTTTTATGTATTCTTCAAAGAACAGTAAAAATGTGGTAAAAAAATGGATAGTAAAAATATTGTTTGGTATTTCTTTATTGCACTTGAAAAGATACCTAAAATTCATGCCTGTAGACTAGAATACCCCCTTAAGATTGTAAAAATTAATTCGAATAAATTGTTGATACTCTTGGAATGGCTTACGGAAGTAAGCCATTTTTTGGAATTAGTTCGGGAATGAAATTGAAACCAGAATGTAAAGTAAAGTACGGTAAATAATCGAAGGAAGAATTAGACAAGGTACAAATAAAAGGGTGAGGATTACCTAACCCTGGCAACTCCAAATAAATTGAAAATTTCCTATTGTAAAGAGGAAGGTTTAAATAGTGTAATGACATAATTTTAACAAGCGAACATATAATCAAAATTTTGAGAAAAATCAATTTGAAAAGTACGGAAAAGTAGCATCTTGCATGCTGTAGAACCGGCCGGTGCCACTACTTCGCTCGGCCGGCGCGCATTTTGTTGACGGTACGTGCACTGGGATATACTCTTACACTTAGAAAATTTTGCACCGGCAGATGCAGCTCGACGCTCCTACATGTAACATCGCTTATTTTTTGTTTTTACGCGATTTTTTGGGGGTGAAACGTATTAATAGTATACTGCCCCATACCGCAACTATACTTTTTAATGCTATTTCGAGGGTCTCTAACATCCCGGTTGCATAGATCCCGGTGTTCTTGATCGGTGGCGCTTCTCGTATGTTTAGCCTAGTAACCAGAGTCAAATCCGCCCTGGAGGGGTGCAGAGCGGAGCGGCGCCCCTTAAGGGTAGGATTTGACGATGGATTACCCTCCTTTTCGAATGCACACCCCTAAAATTGGAAGGCAAAAAAAAATTAATTTTTTCACTTTTTTGGCAATACACGAGTTATTTTCCATTTTTTTGATTATATTTATTACTAATATCTACTAATCACACCCCCCTCTATCCGAATTTCAAAGAAAAATTGAAATCGGAGCCAAAAAATTTTACGCATTTCCATCGAAGCACGGGCGAGTTGTGTCACAGCGACCCGGTTCGGAGGCATATCGGGTTACATTCCCCGTACTTTTCAAATTGATTTTTCTCGAAATTTTGATTATATGTTCGCTTGTTAAAATTATGTCATTATACTATATAAACCTTCCTCTTTGCAATAGGAAATTTTCAAATTTTTTGGAGTTGCCAGGGTTAGGTAATTCTCCCCAATAAAAGTTAGTAATTTAGTGTGTACGTTCTAGTAAATTATTGTATTATTATGTGTTCTTGTTAAATGTTAATTATTTTTATGCAATCCTAGCGTGTTTATCATGGATTTATTACTACTTCTGCAGTTCGTAATGACCTTCTTCAGTCCCATGTGTTGTTTATTAGGAAATTTGCTCCCATGGGATCATTTGATCCCAAGGGATCATAGTATGACCTCATAATTATTGACTCAACAAAAGTCTACATGCTATATTTTATCTTACGTTAGAATTATTTATAGCTTCCTTCAAAGGAATGCGTTATCACATTACAATGAGACATTCTTTCGACGTGTAGGCGTTGTATGCCGCCAAAGCTTTATGTAATTATGCGCTCTTTCGTTTAATCATACATCCACTGTTATCATTTGTAATGGGATACATTAATAGACAATTTTATAAATTGCATAATTACAAAGTATTTTTGCATACACTGTTATCTTTTGCAATGCGGTTTTTAACAGCCACTTCAATTTATATACTTTAATTTGTACCTGTTTATTTCAATTTTTTTTTTCGGCTATTTTTTTTGTCGGTAGTTATTAGGATTGCATAAAATAGTACACACAACTCATGGCTAAAGCGCCATTAAATATCTGGTGCTAATTGCGATCCCTTGGTAGAGGGGGTAGCTACCGCTACCCCCACTACCGCAGGATCGCAATTCGCACGCGAGATTAAATGGCCTCCTTTAGCCACTCGGTGTGTAATATACTATTATTCGTATTTGTGTGGGGATTAAATGTTATTATTGTAATCTATAAAATGAATGGGATTTAACACGTTCGCCGCCGGCGCGGTCTATATGGCCGAGAATAAAACTTCCTTCCAGGACGGCGCGGTTTATATGACCGAGAATCTCATTTTAACCGCGGCGCCGACTCGGTCTATATGACCGAGACCTTTTTTTTTTTTAAATTGCTCGCAGCAGCCATTACTACATACAGTAGCGTTCATAATATATTGGCATAATAGTTTTTTTACAATAACTTTTTCAAATTCCAACTTTTGTCTTTGATATTTTCAAAATTTATTGTTTATGCAGTTGGGAATTAAAAAGTATAACTACATCTCATTGAATAACCACATACGTCTTTAAAAATTTTATTTAAAAAAAAGTCTAAATATTTCCTTAAAACAATTTCATTAAAAATCGCGTAAAACAAAAAATATGGTAGTGTAATTGAATAATCAAGTTCAGAAGTATTTAGTACTTTGTTGCGAATCCTTTTGCAACAATAACGGCCCTGCACCGTGATTGCATAGAGTCAACCAGCTTCACTAAACGCTCTAATGGAATTTTTGCCCATTCCGTCTGTAAAGCTTCCCATAATTGATTTGTATTTCGGTATGTTGCACTTCTAATGCGTCGTTCGAGCTCTTCCCACAAATGTTCTATCGGATTTAGATCTGGAGACTGACTAGGCCACTCAAACAAGCGAATTTTGGCCTTATTCATGTATTCCTTTACATGTTTAGATGTGTGCTTTGGATCATTATCTTGCTGAAATGTCCATCCGCGTGGCATTTTACTCTTAGCGTGTGGTAGCATATTATTCTTCAATATGTCGGCATACACGAATCGATCCATGATGCCATCAATTTTGTGTAACGGTCCAACGCCATCGCGGGAAAAACAGCCCCACACCATAACATTTCCACCACCGTGCTTTATAGTAGGAACTTGATACTTAATGTCATATTTTTTTTTACCTTTCGGACGTCGAATATACCTTATACCATCCGAGGAAAACAAATTAAATTTACTTTCGTCGCTCCAAAGAATTTTAGACCATTCTTTTATATCCCAGTGTAAATGGTCTTTTGCAAATTTTAATCGGGCCATCCGATTCTTCTTTGATATTAATGGATTTTTCGAAGGACGTCTACCAAATAGTCCACCAGTATATAGTCGACGTTTTACCGTCGAAACGCTTATTTTATCTTCGCGGTTTTCGTTAAAATCACGAACGATTTCAACAGCTGTGAGGCGAGGATTTTTGTTTGCTTCACGGACAAGTAGCAGTGAGAAGATAAAAACCAACGATATGGTTTCCGAAATACCCAAAATTAAAATACTTGATTCCAAGATAATAATGAAATCCAGAGAGAAAAGTGAAGATCCCCACCCGAAGAAGAAACCGCCAGAGACAACTAGGACGACACGAAGTCAAAGCACACATTCGCGAAAAATCGCGAAAACCAAAAGAGGTCGAGATAGCACAGATAACACCGAAGAAAGTGAGGACGAGACTCCTTTCATAATGAAAGCCAAAAGAACACGCAAGAAGAAAAAAGAAGTAACCGAAGTAATGGACACCACCGATCCCTCGGCGAGCGAGGACAGCGATGAAATTGATTTTGAATCGATGCTCAAAGCAAAACAGATAGAACTTGACGTGGCCGAAAAAAATGAAAAAGAAAAAGAATCAGATAGCGATGAAACCAAAAAGAATAAAAGAACGAAAAATCAAAGGAAAAAAGATAGAAAGCGAAAAATCGAAGAAGAATACGAAAAAGAAGAAGAAGGCCCTCGAGAGGATAAAAGACGTGGAGGGACTGATACAGGAGCTGGTCCAGGAAGGGATCAGAAGGAATAGAATGGGGACGGGAGCGCCTTCAGCCTCCCCTCCTCATACAAAAGAAATCATAGAGGAGGTGGTCAAAGCCATCAGCAAGACCACCCCAGCCATAACGCCGACCCTTCAGGTCATCGAAAGCAAAACAACTATAGAAACAGACAAGCAGAACCCCCCCAGGGACTACCTGGAGGCGGCTAAGAAGGTCGCCGCTGGCGGCCCTCGCAGCATGCCCGCCAAAAAGTACAAGGTGATAGTGTACCCTGACGAAGGGAACACTATCAAATCCGCTGAGGAAACCAAAAGTCAACTCACTAGTATCAAATTAGCGGACCTGAATATAAAACCGGACAGAGTATATCCAATAAAGAATAACGGAGTGATGGTCGAGTCATCTCAACCGTCACTCAAAAATCTCATCGGCAATTCTCTCCTAAAAGAAAAGAAATTGGTGGCCCGGGAGCCCTCAGCTACCTGGCCATCAATTTCCTTACAAATGGTGGACAAAACATTGTCCAAAGAAAGGGTGGTCGAGGAATTCGGCGCGAATTTCCCTGAAGCAATTAAAGCGGCCGGGAGCTCCTGGCTCAGGAACATAAACCCGGTACACTCCAAAGGAAAGACCCACAACAAGTGGATCCTAGAAGTTCACCCCCTGGTCAGGGAAGCGGCAATTAAGGACGGGAAGTTTAGGGCTTCCTGGAAAAGTTACCGCATCCATGACCATATCACGATTACGCGCTGCTACAAGTGTCAGCGCTTCGGGCACACGGCAAAATATTGCAAAGGGAGTGAAACATGTGCGTTCTGCTCCTCCACGGAACACGCCTTACGTGCCTGTGGGGTGCAGAACGACCGGGCAAAACATGTGTGTATAAACTGTGTCAGAGCCAAATACAGCGATGCCAGTCACACCACGGGATCTAACTTGTGTAGGGTCTACAAAGCAAGACTCATGGATTATGCCCATTCAGTTTTGACGCTTACAGACATTGCCAATGAGTAAGCCACTCAAAGTCTTGCAGGTAAACCTAAGGAACTCGGAGGCCGCCACGGCCGACGTGCAACGCTTTGTTGCTCAGGAAGACATACTTTTGGCCATTCTTTCGGAACCCTACTGCTACCCCGCGGCAGCAGGAGGGTTTCGTCTTCCCTTCTCCCCAAACACACGGACGGCAGCAATCTTCGGCGACCACTTCCGAACTTGCATTATGGTTAACGATGCGGTAGGAAATGAATTCACGTTCTCCTTCCTCCCGCAAGTCTCCAGCAAGTTCGTAACGGTCGTTTCAATTACCTTCAGTAGCAAAGTGACCTACTATTTTATAGGCACGTATTTTCCTCCCTCAGAGGATATACAGATTCCACTCGAAGACCTCCGGAAAGCACTGGGTGTTTGCGGAAAGGGGAAGACATACATTTGCGGAGATTTTAATTGCCGATCGAAGGTGTGGTATGACACCGTGGATTCCGACTCCAGGGCGCAGGCGCTGGAGGAATTCATTGTACAGCACGAACTATTCGTATTCAATCGACCAAACAAACCGCCTTCATTCGAGGACTCCCTCGGCAGGAAGAGCAACGTAGATCTAACGTTGGGCACTTGCGACACCGTCAATATAACCCACTCATGGGATATTGCGGAACATGTCATAATCACAGACCATAGAACAATCACTTTTGAAATAGGAGCACCTAATAATCCCATCAGGATTAGTAGGAATAGAAACCCAGATACAATCCAAGCGGAAACCATTGAGACGGAGTTAGCTCGATGGGTAGAGGAAAACGGCCCCAGGTCGGACAATCTAACCACCGAAAACGAAATTGAGGACATGGTTTCCGAATTGCACGGAAAAATCCAGGATCTAATCAATAGGAAAGCCCAAATGAAGAAGATCTACGTTGGCCGGCCTGACTGGTGGACCGACAATCTCGAAAGAGCGCGAAAGAATTATCTCTCGCGGAAGGCGGCCCTGTATAGGAACCGCATTGAGAACGAACAGAACGGGCTGTACATTGCAATGATGGAATCCAAGGAGAAATTCCTGGATATACTCAAAAAAGCAAAACAGGCGAGTTGGCAAAAGTTCGTCGAGGACGACCTTGTACCCAACCCCTGGGGGGTTACCTACAAACTAGCGGCTAGAAAATACAAAGGCAAAAACATCCTTACCACCTTCAGTGGTGGGGACGGGAAGGTAACGGAAACGCCGGAAAAGACCCTGACCTACCTCATGAACGGTCTACTCCCCGACGACGATCGAAACTCCGATGCAACGGTGGATCACCAAACCATGCGGTCGGATTTCGAAAATCTGAGGGGCGTGCCGGACATGGCGCAGGTCAGGGAGGTCGAAAGCGACGAGCTGGATGACCTAATCAGGACGACACAAGCCAGAAAGGCACCGGGTTTTGACAACATTCAGGGATCTTTTCTTAAAAAACTCTATGTTGTCATAAAAAACGTGCTAATGGGTATATACAACGCGTGCATTAAGGTTGCTTATTTCCCCAAACTGTGGCAGAAGGGGGTCCTCAAGATCCTACTCAAGAACCCAGATGGGGAAACAAGCAACATTAAGAACTACAGGCCGATCACCCTCTTGCCGGTGTTCGGCAAAATTTTGGAAAAAATCATGAAAAAACGAATAATCGAAAGTAATACCCCTTACCACGATCGGTGCCAATATGGCTTCGTGGAAGGTATGAGCACCACAACAGCCCTTAAGGCATTTTATGCAAAAATAGATACTACGGAGATGAAGCGAAGGAAAGCCAAGGGTTTTCTCGCGGTAATCTTTTACGACATCTCCGGAGCTTTTGATAACATGTGGTGGCCGGCTCTTTTCCGCTCGCTGAGCGAAAAGGGGCTCCCACACAGGTTAAAGGTCATGATCAAAAGCTACCTTTCAGCTCGGGAAGTGACTCTCACTTCCGGGGTCTCAAAGGTAGGGAAAAGATCCACGAAGGGATGTCCCCAGGGCTCGGTCCTCGGTCCGATCCTGTGGAACTCACTTCTGGATCACTATCTAAAGCAAGAAAAACAAGAGGGTACTCATACCTTCGCGTACGCGGATGACATCGCGACGGTCGTCACGGCGTCTTCCCGAATCGAATTGCAAAGAAAACTACAAACGTGCGTCAATCAACTAAGCGGATGGTGCAAGGACATGAAACTCGCTCTCTCGGAAACGAAGACGAAGATCATGTGCTTGTACCCGAAGCGAGTCCATAATTACGACTTAGACGTAAAACTAAACGGAAAGAAGATAAAGGTGGCAAGGGAATACAAGTACCTTGGGGTCCTTATTGACGAAAACCTATCGATGCAACCGCACGTAAACTACGTTTGCGGCAAAGCCAGTAAACTGGTCCATGCGCTGCATCGAATGGCCAAAGGTGGTTGGAACTTGGACACCTCGAACTCTATGCGAAGGATCTATCAGGGGGCGGTGGTCCCCATCTTGGCTTACGGAAGCGAGATCTGGATACATAGAATAGGGAATAAGCACACGTTGGCCCGGCTGATATCGTGCTATGGATTTTGCTGTCGAGTGATAGCAAAATGTTATAGGACTGTGTCGGCCTTAGCCGCGGGTGTTTTGGCAGGTATCCACACAATCGACTTAGAACTCTTACGACTACTGTCATGGCGTGAAGCCAAAAACAAGAAAGTAACCACCTTTATGGGGGTAAGAATAGACCCAAACGAATATAGATACAGAGTAGAAATGAAACGGAAGATGGAGGAGATTATTCAACTAGAATGGCAAAAAAGGTGGGATGATGGAGTGGTAGGTAGAATTACCTACCAGTTCATCCCCAAGGTAGCTAATAAAATAACTAACAATTCTTTTCAGATGACTCAAATGCTAACCGGTCATGGCGAGTTCGGCCGACACCTCAAGAGATTGGGGAAATCGGAGGACGGACTATGCCCGGCCTGCGACGTTCTCGATGAACCTACACATCGGATACGGGAGTGCGATTTGTACATGCAAGAACAGTTGGAGTTGGCGGCCTATCCATCCATCTCCCTGCACAACTGGACGAGCTGTACGAAGAAACACCACCCGACCTGATGTGTAAATTCCTCGAGAACAAGACCGTTGTTATTACCGAGAACTAATCATATAAAACCAATAACCCGACATGAAATAAGGTCTGGGTGTGAATAAAAAAAAACGACATACTGGAATTGAAAAGAAAAAAAATGTTTAATACTTACCATGAGACCTACCAACAAGCGAAGAATGAATAAACGCCCATACAAACCGGATTCGGAAACCTGAAAAAAAAACAAAAATCATTAGAAATAACCTATAAAAATCATGCAGATTAAATGTATGTTACAATACCAACCAACGAATGCGGTTTGAAACCCCATCAAAAATTCATACCAAAGACCCCGAAACAGATAATTTAAATTTTTGAGACAATTTATTTTTTATTTTTTATGACAACATGAAATCTCTGCCAATTTGCAGATTATCTTTTTGATTGGCAATTGCCAACCTGTTTTTTATTATATATAATAAATTAACTTCAATTGCTTCACGGACAATCATTTTATCGTCCCTCTTTGTCGTTTTTCTTGGTCGTCCTGTTTTTCGTCGCGAGTCCGCGGTTCCATATTTTGTTCTTTTCTTATTCCAAAAACTTATTGTTTGATGTGGTACCCCAAATTGCCTTTTGGCTGATGTCATTGTGTTTCCATCATCCAACCACTTTAAAACTGATTTTTTTAAATCTTCCGAATAATTTTTTTTACTTGACATGATACTGTATGTCTTTCAAACTATTTTAACAAATTAATTATAAAAAATATCTAAATTATATTACTTTAATTTGCAATTAATTATGTTCGAAAGAATTTGCCAATAAATTTTGAACGATGAGTAAAATTAAATTCTCTTATATAATATTCGCGTTATTACCAATTTGAAAAATTTTTTCAGATAATCTTTATAAACCACCCTACTTATAGCAAATATAAAATAATTCGCGTAAAAGTTTTTATTTCTATTCATTTTCGGCAGAAAACTGTTTTGCCAATATATTATGAACGCTACTGTATATAGATATACCATAGCGTAGCATGGCTTGTAGGGCGATTTTTATTTATTTATATAGAAAACCACTTGGCCCGAACGTAATAAATCAATTCTAGCGCTCAAGCAGCGAACGTGTTAATTACCTTAAAAATTTTATAACATCACTTTTAATCAATTAAAAATAAAAGTTAACACAAAAAAGTTTAATAAGGATGAAGATAAGGCTATATCTAATTTTGGCCTATTTAATCAATTCATTGGGGCTATTTCAATTAAGAGAATTTCTGTGAGGAACAGAGCAAATTAATATAAAGGTTAGCGCCAGAACAAGGGGCAGTTCACATAAGGGATAACGAGAGCAATATTATCACTTGAGCATATCACGGCGAAGCTTAAATTTTACCCGAACACAGTTTTGGTGTTTGGTAGAAGAAATAAAGCCCAAAAACTTTAAAAACCAGGCCTCGTAAGCATGTGATGGCTGCCCCGAATGTTTACCTTCATTCGCACAAAAACTCCGTTATTTATATTAGTCAGAATTTAGATTTTTTGATTTTCTTGTGATTTCTCCGAAATATGTAAGTACTGCATTTCTGTAGAAAAATATATAATATATAGGTCCTTGTTTACTTCCTACCTTTTCTTTCAATTTTTCTTTTCTAAATTTATTTCAAATATTTTTTTTACCTTTTTTGCGCTTTAGTTTTTCACGCACGTGTAGATAGCAAACTCATTGTCGTCAAGGAAATGTTGAGAAAAAGAAAAAAGATATCTTAACTTTCTTCCATAACAGTAATAGTGTACAAGCAAATGCAATTTCAGAGAAACTTGTAATATTTACCTCTCAAAGAATTAAAATAATTTTCTTATAATTTTTATGTGTAGATAGAGGGCTCAGCAAAATTTTTCAGATAAAATTGAAAAGTGAAATATTAAAATGATAAACAAATAACTAATGAAAACACCCTATTATGAAAAAAATGGTAAGTAAAATTAAACATAGTTGATTTCGAAAAAATACGGTAGCAGTTAGATAACATCTTGTATGCAACACGTGTGAAAATATAGTCTCGCACTTGCGTAGATTCCACGAGACTGGCGCCTCGTTGTGCAATTGTCACGCGCATGCGAGTATTGTGCTGTTTTCACACTTCTCGCATAAATTATTATTAATGAGCTACATAATTATATATTATTGCGTCTACGCCTTTTTATGCTCTAAAGCAGGGATCGGCAACCGGCGGCCCGTAGACCATCTCGGTGCGGCCCGCAAGCCTGTTTATCAAGACTGTGATGTTATGTAAAATCGATGCGTTTCGTTAGTGTCACCCTTTGATTTCGCCGCCTTGTATTTTCAAAGAACGCCGACACTCGGTCAAAGAAGCCACCGACACAGCTTGGGCGAACGCACTTTATTGTTTCTACCGAAAATAAAGATTTGCTCTATTCAATTCTAAATGGCAAATTCATTTGCGCTTATCCGCGGCACGTGGCCGTCGGCGGCGGCTCCTTTGAGACAATAGGCGGCGGCACTCTTTGATTAGACGCAGGTGTGCGGCGGTGGAAAAATTCAAAGCGACCGGCTTAAGTTAGAATCACAGCCGCGCGCAGCTCTCGCCTCATTCCGTTGTGCAAATTCGCCGGAAAATCACGTCTCATCTGGTTGCCAGCTACGCGTTTCGTTTCACCTTTCTTCCCTTCGCTGATAGCTTCTCACGACGTATGAGGTAAGTACGTTGTATGCACTCGCGAGCAATTTGTCATATTTTATTTACTGCTTGTTTATGTGAACCTTCAGATTGATGGGTAAATATTATAAGGACGGGGATAGTACTAGACTAGAGAGTTATGCCATGTTTTCATAATTTTTTGAATGGGGAGTTGAATTTGTAGGTACCAACTCGAACATATTTATTTTTAATTCTACACAGAATTGAAAATGTCTTCATTATTGTTACAGAATAATTAAATAAACATGGCTTCAAGAAAAAGGAAGATAGAAGAAGAAAAAAGAGTTTTTAACGAATTATGGACAGAGTTATATTTTTTTATCGAGTTTAATGGAAAACCGTTATGCTTGATTTGTCAAAAGATTATTTCTGTAGTAAAGGAATATAACCTGAAGCGACATTACGACACTGAGCACAAAGCTAAATGTGACTGTCTTGAAGGAGAAATACGAAAAAGGAAAATTTCCACTTTGAAATCGTCATTAAAAAATCAACAAAACATATTTAAGGTTGTGGCAGACAACAGCGAATCGAATGTTCGTGCCAGCTACAGGGTAGCAGAGATTCTAGCAAAAAGTGGACGTCCGTTTACCGATAGTGAATTAGTAAAAGAGTGAGTCTTAGCTATCGCAGAAGAAATATGCCCAGAGCAGAAAAAAATGTTTGAAAGTCTTAGTCTCTCTGCTAGAACTTGCACCCGACGTACCGAAGACTTGGGTGGTAATTTGTGTGAACAACTCAGGGATAAGGTGCAGTCTTTTGACTGCTTCTCTTTAGCGATGGATGAAAGTAGGGACGTGTCGGATACAGCACAGCTACTCATATTTGTACGCGGCATTGACGAAAACTTTACTGTTTACGAAGAGCTTGTGAAAATGTGCAGTTTGAAAGGTACAACTACGGGAGAAGATTTATTTCACCATTTGGAACAAGCCCTGGATTCATTGCAATTAAGCTGGGAAAAGTTAACAAGTGTCATTACCGATGGAGGCAAGAACATGAGCGGTCAAAACAAAGGTGTTGTTGGGAGAATCATCAGCAAAGTGAAAGACTCTGGATCTACTGTGCCATTGATTTTTCACTGTATTGTCCATCAAGAGGCATTGTGCTCCAAGGTTATATCCTGGAAAGAAATAATGGATACTGTAACATCCACTACTGTTAATTTTATAAGAAATGGGCTCATACACCGTCAGTTCCAAGTTTGGTAGATCTGAAAGCTGATCATGGCGACGTGGTTTACTACTGTGAAGTGAGGTGGCTCAGTCGAGGTGCCGTTTTGGAACGGTTTTTTGATTTGAGGAAAGAAATTGGCAATTTCATGGAGGTGAAAGGAAAGCCAGTCGAAAAACTTACTAACAAGCAGTGGATTATCGATCTTGCTTTTTTGACTGATTTGACTATGGAACTGAATCAGCTCAACAAACGCTTGCAGGGAAAATGCAAATTGATTTGCGATATGTATTCAGATGTAAAGTCATTTGAGATGAAACTGAGACTGTTTATCAAGCATATTGATGAAAGAAAGCTTGACCATTTTCCTAATTGCACGAAAGCCGTGGAAGAAGCTGGAGATAATTTTGAGTGGCAAAATATTACAATGAGAAACGTGTTAACACAACTACAAACTGAGTTTGTAGATCGATTCACCGACTTTAAAAAGATCTCCTTTAACATGGAAATTTTCCAAAACCCTTTTGCAATTGATATTAATGATGTACCAAGCAATTTGCAAATGAACATAGTAGATTTGCAAAGTAATAGCACACTTAAAACGGCATTCAAGGAAAGCACTGACTTGGTACAGTTCTACGGAGGTTTGAGTTCTGAAAACTTCAAAGAATTCAAAAAGTTTGCTCAGCAGATAATCACTAGGCTTTGAAAAGATAAAAGAAATATTAATGACACTGTAAAGAAGTAAATATTATGGTTAATTGTGATTTATTTTCAAAATTAAATTTTGTAAATTAAACACCATAATATGGCTGAAGTACTGTTGGTTGCCTAAACCACCAACCAAATTTATTATTGGGTTACAGGAAACTGAATTAAAACAAATAATTAAAATTACAGTTTGCTAATTTTTATTAGGATACATTGAGGTAGATGACCATAGTGAAATGACCAATTCATTAAGTTTTTGTCATTACGGCAGGAAGCTTGTTGAAGTTTCAAGAAAGTTGTCTTCTAGACCACCATCCCGTTGTCTTGTTAGGCCACGGATCCGTCCGATGTCTTTTGACCACCAATCCCCGGTGTCTTTAGACCGCCCGTCCGTTGTCTTTTAGACCACGAGCCCCCGACCGACCGTTATTCCGATCCGAGCTTTCCTTTAAATTGTTTACGATTCTAGACAATTTCTCCAGTTACCAAACCTTCTTTTGGTTACGATTCTAGCCGAAGGAAACTTTCCGATTCCACCAGCGACAAGCTTACGGATCTAGGCTTTAGCTGAAATTATAACATAACCTATAATAAACTACTTTCCGAGACTGCCCCTTACCTGTTCTCAAAAGATTCAATCTGCTCCCGTATTTGAAGCCAGCCACTGGCCTCCTCCGTTTTCCGTTATTGCAATTGGATCTTCTAATCTAGAAAGTTCAGTAGTCACGTCAAGTAGTTTCATTTCATTTTTTTTTATTTTGAAAATTCAGTAACTTACCTTAAGTAATTGCTGAGTTAAGATTAACCGCCACCGGAAAAATTCAGTTTCATTTAAAGCATAATAAAGCCACTTAAAGATACGGGCTCCGATAGTTTTCAAAACATAATTGTCAAGGGTTATGTTTTCTGTCTCATATTCCAGTGCCGTGCGAAATAAAATTTTTATTTCAATTCAATAAAATTAGTCATTTGCTTCCGTTTATTTTCAGTTCTAAAGTTATTTTTATTAATTTGCTTCCGTCCTTTTGTTGTAAATAAATTATTAAATTTGTTCATTGTAAATATATTACTTCCATTTTTCTTTTTTGTAAATATAGTTAATAAATTATTAAATTTAATATAAACATTTTTTTATTCTTTTATTTTAGTTTTAAAGTTTTTCCCTTTAAAAAACTTTTGGCGCCTGTGTGACAAATAAGTGTCAAAAGAAATCGACAAGACGTCCTCAGCCCTGGCTACCCAAGGGGCAATTTGAAACGAGGACAAAATAGCGTTACAACACTTCCGTGTTAAAATATTTTGATGTGAGCAAAGATGTGACGTTGTCAGTTGACTCAAGTTCAAAGAGCTTGGGAGCAGTGTTGCTACAAGATCAACAACCAGTAGCATACGCAACGAAAGCGTTGTCAACTAGTCAACAAAAAAACTACCCGCAAATTGAAAAAGAAGCAACAGCAATACGGTTTCCATGCTCTAAATTTCATGAATATATTTATGGGAAAAAATTAACCATCGAAACAGACCACAAACCACTAGAAGTAATATTCAAAAAACCCATACATTCTGCACCAGCAAGACTTCAACGAATCATGTTCGACGTACTACAATACTTGCCAAAAATAATCTACAAAAAAGGAACCGACATTCCAATAGCCGACACGTTAAGTAGAGATTGTAAGAAAGTTAGTAACGAAGAAGAACAGGAAGAAGTAGAAGTGCTTGTTGTGTTAGCAATGTCAGATAGTGCACGAGAAGAAATCGAAAACGAGACGAAAAACGACAGTGAATTGCAAACTTTACAAAATTTTATTCGCGACGGTTTTCCCGAGATGGTTGATAAACTTCCGGATAATATCAAACATTACTTTAATTTTCGTGACGAGCTAACATATTTTCAAGGACTAATATTTAAAGGTGAAAAAGTGATAGTGCCAAAAACACAAATAAACAAAATGTTAAAGGTGATACACGAAGGACATTTTGGAATCCAAAGTTGTTTAAAACGTGCAAGACAATTCCTATACTGGAAAGGCCAACACAAAGACATAGAGAATTTTGTACAAAAGTGCGCGATTTGTCAAAAAACACAAAGAAGCAATGATAAAGAAACGGTTCAAATTAAACAAATACCAAGTTTACCATGGCAAATAGTTGGAACAGATTTATTTACGTTCAAAAATAGTGAATATATCGTAATAACCGATAGTTACTCCGGTTTATTGACTACAAAAGACTTAAAACGCAAACATCTCGCGAAGTGATTAATAAATTAAAATATTGGTTTTCAGTACATGGTATTCCAGAAATTTTAGAATCCGACAATGGGCCGCAGTACTCATCCAGAGAATTCAAAGAATTTCGAAAAATATGGAATTTCGAACATCGAACCTCCTCTCCCCATCACCCTAGAGGCAATGGATTAGTGGAAAGAAGTGTACAAATTATAAAAAACATTCTCCGAAAATGTAATATGGATGACACCGATCCACGAATGGCATTGTTGAACTTTACAAATACACCCAGAAACGAAGACATTGGATCACCTAGTCAATGTCTAATGAGCAGAAGAACGCGAACAGTACTACCAATTTCACGAGAAGCATTGAAACCGCAAATAATTACAAACGTTCAAATCAAATTAGAAAAGCTGAGAGAAAAACAACAGAAGTATGGAAATAGAAATGCTAAAAGTTCACAGAATTTCAACGTAGGTGACCAGATCACGTATCAAGTAGATCACCGTAACTGGAAATCTGGTACAGTAACACAACAAACTGGTAATCCAAGATCAATAATCATTACTAATAACGATGGAAATAGTTACCGAAGAAACTCAAGCCACATAAGGAAATCAACCGCGAAACTTTATGATAATAACGAATTAGTTTTAGATCCGACCGAGGTGGAAAAACCATCAACAACCGAACTGGATGAAGATACCGAAGTAATTGTAGATCCGGCCGAGTTGGAAGAAACATTGACCAATAGACCTCCACCAACCAACGCAGTCGTAACACGATCAGGACGGACGGTTAAACCGGTTGTACGACTTCATTTATAGTAATCGAAAATTGTATTCATTTATAACGTCACTTATAATAATATATAATTTACTGTAACATTTTCTAAATTCAAAACAGATAGGATGTAACGTAGACGTTGCTTTAAATACACCTTAGTTTTGAGTTGGTATCATTGAACCAACTAACAAACGTAATGACGTATTTAACAGTTAAGTGCCCTTTATTTACATTAACAAAGTATATAAACGTTACATCCACCTCTGTGTTCTAATCAACTTATGTACTTGTATACTTGAAGACCCGAATTTATTTTATCCCGCAAATAATAACACGTCTGTGTTCTTCGCGGACTCGTATGTGACTCCCTGCTTCCCAGTTGTTGATCCTAGAAACCAAATTAAATTGTTTTGTTTCTTCTTTCTGGATCTTCTTGTTTGGACAGTTGACCAAACAAATACTGACGTTTTTGATTTTTACATTATATTTTAAATTATTTAAACTTTTAACAGCGTATCAGCATAAAATTAGCATTCCTATTGTATATCATAAAACAATAATTTTCAAGAACCCTTAATTTTTACCTGAAATAGGATTAAACGCGAACTTTATATAGAAATAAATCTGAAGGTTAAATATACTAGGTAAAGTACACATGTACTTATAAAAGTGTGCAAATGAATTTTAAAAAATTTATTTAATATAAACGACTTTATGGAACGTAGAATTGATAAAACTACTAATAATACATAAATTTATATTTGAGGTACATAAAAATTGTGGTTTTGGCCGGTTAAAGGGCGAATTTTTATAATTCTCCAAAATATCTGAAAAAAATTATCTTGGGCTAGAGGGGCATTGTTACATCACCAAATTTGGCAGAGAGTTACCTGATAGGGTCATCAACAACATGTATTCGCGACACACTAATAGTCAGGGTCTGACTTGGTTAAACCGACGTCTTACTAATTTAGTTAAAATGAAACCAAAATAAATCCAAAAATATATCATGTAGGGCCACACGGGCATTGAAGAAATCAAATAAGCTAGCGGTCTCTGAGACCGGCGGGTAGTGGTAGTGTAACTTTTTTTTTCTAGTAAAAGTCTGGTAAACGGTTGTAGTTTATCAACTATCTTTATTATAGTCATACAACGGCGTAAAAGTCTTAGCACACCTAATTAACCCTAAAACAGTACACTGGGGTCTCAGAGACCCCAACCGTCATATTAGTTAATGCCACATGTGCTGTAATGTTTTTTTAAATTACATTCTTGTAAATTAAGTTCAAAGTTATCTGAGTAAGTGTGAATATCTATTGGTGCCTTTTAGTCATAGAGTGAAGTACAATAATTTAAAATAAATTTTTATGGGTATCTCAGACCCCAGTGTGCCGTTTACGTACATTTTTAAAAGTCAACATTAAATTTGTTTAATGTAATATTATCCTTATTTATTGCCATATAATTATTACTGCCTTATATCAAAGGGAGTTTTAGAAATACGACTTCTTTAACCTTCAAGTAGTGTTAGCGGTATAATAGACCGCTAACCGCTAATAATAGAATAGGATAATATAAAGCTAACACTACTTGAAGGTTAAAAAAAAGTGTAATTTTGTTAAATTTTTAAATTTGACGATACTCAAATGATGAATTTTTAGGTTTCCTAATAAATCAGTCCACAAATCGTAAATATGTAAATAAACAATTCGTCGTAAATATGTAGAATAAAACAAATAAACTCGAAGTTAGTAGTTGTTCCTAATGTTTTTTTAGCTTTATTTCTGGTCAATAGGACAATAGGTCAATAATTATAGGTGATTTATAACAATAAAATTTTTGAAACATGATTTCTAAATTTGTAGCGATGTTGGGGTTAATAACAATAAATTTCAAGTTAGTTGTTACGAAGGGGTACAAAATTTTTGCCATAGGCATTATTAGGCAAACCTGATAAAATAAAGACAAATACAAAAAACAACTTTACGTACATCGCTTTGCCAAAAAAAAATTGCCGAAATTTTGTAAATTGAAATTCCTCAGGCCGAAAATGTTGATGTAAATTTACCCTGGAAAATTAAATGTAGTTTCTGCCAAAAAAGAAAGGACAGAAAACCCAGTTTTCTTTATTCAATATGCCATAAGCCGTATTGTTTGCAACACCAAGCGAAGCTGTGTTACGTAATGTGAACGGCAATTTTGAAAATCTTGGCTAAGGGTAGTCAGCACATTTTTTAGCACACAAAATTTTTTTTTACATATATTCCTTCTCCATAACCATGTCAATAAACAATTAATTTAATAAACTTAATTTCTTCATATTAAAATGTTGAAAATTATTTCATAAAATTTATCCCATTATTTAAGTTTCTAATAATAATTTGACAAAAATGGCCAAAAATTACTATATAATATATCCTACCGTAGTTGTATTGTTGAAGAGTATTAAAAAATTCATTTTGTTTAAATTGGTTGGTTACTTATAAATATCATAAAAAGAATGGTGGGGTCTCTAAGACCCCAGTGTGGCGGACACGTTATAAAAATTAAGTGTGCTGTTTCAGGGTTAATATCTATATCCGGAGATATTCAGGAGAATATTAGGAATTTCGGATAACCCAATTTTATCCAGTTATCCGGAAGAAAAATTACAAACCCGAAAATCATGCTGTGTGTCCTTCCAAAATTAAAAGGAAGACTTCTTATCTTTGTTTTTTGTGCCACAAAGCAATATGTTTTTGAAGTGCAGTGCGAATTGTGCATGAATTGCTAACAAAAACTGTGATTTTCAGGTGTTGTGATTTTTGCGAAATAGTTGATTTTTCTTTATTTTCACAATTTATTTATAATTATTCAAGTATGTACTTAAAAAAAGTATCATTAGTTTGGTAAGTATTTTTTAGATTAACCCTCCAGTACACGGGTAGGGCCTGTGAGTCCACGCAATACACAAACATCGCTGTAACTTTTAAAAAAAGAAGTTTACGTTTACGAACTTCTGTATACCTTTCAAAAATGTTCAACGACATAATATAATCAAATTGTACAAAATGTAAAAATTATCATTTTTTCGCAAAAAAATAAAATGTTAAATTTTGAATCCTATATGCTTTATATTATATATTTCTAATGCATTTTTAATAAATCATGTAAAATAACAATTTTTTATTGTTGATAAAAACAGTAGGTAAATCTGGTTTTTTATTAAAATTTTTTCATTGATCTTAAAAAGAACTAATCATAGTTTATATTTTCGAAAAAAAAATTTTTTTTAAATTTTGAGACAAATTTTTTACACGCCTTTTAACTATGGGCCTGATAGGCCTCACCCGTGCGCCCGTGTAATTTCTAGGCCACCCTTGTGCTGGAGGGTTAAAAGAATAAAAATTAAATTTGAGGTATTAGTATAAATGCGTATTAATATGGTAATAATTTCATTTTGTGTTATTAAAAGTTAATAAAATTATAAGATTAATTGCTTTTAAATTTTTTCTGATTTACGAGAATTCCAACTAAGCTATTTGTTACAAAAAAACCAAAAAGTTAAGTTATACCCAGATGGTTATACCTGAATTAACGATACAAATAAAGCGCGGTCTCTGAGACCGCATAGTAGTGACAGTGTGACAATTATTTGACGCTAGTGGTTAAGGGTTAACATCAATAAATGATTCGGACAGTATTAGACTTATTAGTAGTTTTATCAATTCTACGTTCTAAAAAGTCGTTTATATTAAATACATTTTTTAAAATTCATTTGCACATCTTTTAGAAGTATAGTTTGTTTCAAATTAATTGAAATTAAAAAAAGTCTAGCATCAAATTTCGTTGTTATAAAAACGAACAAACTATGCAAGGAAATATAATATAGAGATAAGATTATCGCGCCAACCTTTAGCAATGCATATGCCCACAAAGGTTGGCGCGATAATCTTATCTCTATATTATATTTCCTTGCATAGTTTGTTCGTTTTTATAACAACGTAATTTGATGCTAGACTTTTTTTAATTTCAATTAATTTGAAACAAACTATACATGTGTACTTTACCTAGTATATTTAACCTTCAGATTTATTTCTATATAAAGTTCGCGTTTAATCCTATTTCAGGTAAAAATTAAGGGTTCTTGAAAATTATTGTTTTATGATATACAATAGGAATGCTAATTTTATGCTGATACGCTGTTAAAAGTTTAAATAATTTAAAATATAATGTAAAAATCAAAAACGTCAGTATATGTTTGGTCAACTGTAAAAAACTGAATATGAATCTGAGAAATGAATCTGTCTTCAAGGTGGTTGTTATCCTGCTTGTTCTCGCATACGTATTTTGTTGGTTGCTAGGTGCTCTGCTCGTCTTTAACTGTCGATTCAAAATTTAATTTCACATTCACACAACTTAAATTCTAACAACGATAAAAACACAACTTAAATTCTAACAACAATTAAAAAACAACCTGCACATCCCCAGTCTGCATTTCCTTTTATACTAGTGCTGACTAGTGCATATCGAGCTCCTATTGTGAATGTCGCGAAACACAACAATATGTATGCTGTTTGCAATACAGCTGAAATGGATATTTGTTTAAAAATATTTTGCAGAAAAACATCATTTTCATTGTACCAAATTTGATCATGGCATAAGCATGGGTTCCGTTACTAAAAATAAATTAAGTATAGCGAGAAACAGACAAAAATCAGTTTTTCGCCGATTTCTCAGGTTTGTTTGAACTTTATGACAAAATAGTTTGATATAAAATTAAAGCTATTTAAATTCTCTACAAAAAAACTTCTATACATATTTTTTGTCAGATTCGTAGTCACCTAGTAATTACCGTTCAAAGTAGAGCTAAGTTGTGGAACCACCGTTATATTTATTTAAAAAGGGCGGACTCGATTTTCGATTAATTGTATAGATTTTCATCATAAATATTTATTATCTGAATATAAGTTTACCACACCATCTATAATTTTGATAAAAGTTTAGCATTATTTGTTTTTTATTGTAAACTTAATTCGTTTCCATGTTAAGGCCAGCTAAATGTAACACTTTTCAGTTTACACCGTCAAACATCAGGGTGCATAACTTTTGTAACCTAGTTTAACACAATAATTATATGTGAGAATATATTTTTTTGACTTGTACAACAATACCTAATAAAGTTTTTCAATAAATTACATGCCTATTTTGATTTTTATGAATGAAAATGAATTCTTCCAAAAGAATATGTAGATATGAAGAAACCACCATTCACATGCTTTGGCAGCAATCGGATATGGTATGCCCATTTCAAAGGCCAGCAAAACTTAACATTCCACGAATTACATTAAGAAATAAAATTACAGGTCGAACACCAGAAAATATTTGTCAAATAGGACCGGTATGCATATTGGGAACAGATATAGAGTACCAAATTACAGAATGCCTCAAGAAATGTGTCCTAATGGGATATCCTATTAATAATGATGGATTTTTTTATTCAATTACAAAAATAGATCGCGAATTTGGTAACAACATCTAATAAAAAATTAATAGGGAGTTTATATTATCCCAGAAATGAAAAAGTATTTGAACTTTTTTAATTAGGTTATTTTTTTATAATGAATTGATTTTAATCAATAATCATTTGATATAATGACCGAGTCTTACTAATTTCATGTATAAAATTTGACAACTCTTGCGTTTTGTCCTTTAATAGCGACCGATGATGAGAATACTTTAGATTCTCGAAACGCGAGTTAAGTTATTTACCCAAAAAGACTTTAAAAAAATTTCAATTTGAGTCTTAACAATTTATTTGAGTACTTGCAGCGATTTTAGCATACAGAATAATACTGACTTACAATACAATTATTACAACTTATATTTAGTACAAAATGCTTATGTTAGTAAACAGATCCTATTTTATTAAACTATGGAAAGTTCAAGCGAGCCTGGGAACATTTTATGTGTGTGAACTTGGTTTCACATAACACCTCCCTGCCGAAGATCAAAATTACGGTTCGTTAATTTTGTAAGCCGACCTGATCGATTGAACTGATTGGTGAACCCCTTTTCTGAGCCGAAGGCTGACCCTTTTTCCATTTGTAACTAAATTTGGCTAGAACATAATACAATATAAAAATTATTATTAATACATATATTATAATTGTCCATCCACTTGTTCGGTGAAAATAAATTGCACTTGTCTTTGTTTCGCCAATTTTTTCTTTGATTTGGTGTAACTTGATATCTGCTAATTTCAATTCATCCAAATTAATTGTTTCCAATTGAATTGGTCGAAGCTGAATTTCTTCTGTTTTTCGGTTGTATTCCATTGATAAATTTGGGACCTCAATGACATTTGTAATTTGCTTTGTCTCAAAACTTTGGATAAATTTTGAGTTGATTTTCATGTTACATTTGCCTAACATTGAAATAAGGTATGTTCCATTTAGTGAAATTGATTTAGTTTTAGAGTCGCATTCTTGTCGTACAATTTCTTCTCCTTTGGTAATAACAAGCCATTGGGTTTTTGATATAGGTTGAATCTTAGTGTCCTTGATATCCAAATATTCGTATTGGCAATTTTTGTAATTTTGAGTAAATTGTGTTAGGTGAACTTCGCAAGGTGAGTCTTCTTTAATTTGATTGGTCTCAAATTCGCACATGTATTTATTTACTTCTATCTCGGTGCACTCTTGGTTATTTAATGCATAGCTTTGCTCATTAATTAAGAGGAATTTTGCATGAGGAATTATTATTGAATAACTGGAATTTTTTAGGATTGGACATGAGTATAAATGGAAATAATTATATTCGATAAGTTCGACAGTTGGAATTTCTAAGATTAAATGTATTTTAGAATTTTGGATGAATATCTTTATGTGGGTCAATTTTTGAAATTCTGGATAATTTTCATTCTTCAAAGGTATTGGAAATTTCGTATTTGTGAAGGTGGCTGATATTTCTATTAATTCTTTAATTAATTCGTCTGGTGTTAAAATTGATGGGTGCATTATTTTCATTACGCCAAAGGTTATTACTTCTTCTAATTCTTCCAAAACGTCTTTTATAGCATTGACTGCTGTTATGAGTTGTAGGTAAATTGAGGTGATCATTAATTTGTTTTCGATTTTAGTTTTATAAACGTTGGTAGCGTTGACGATGTATTCAATTTGGTAAATTCGTTCTTGTAAAAGCCCTTGGTTACTTGTCAGTTGACCAACTCGTTTCTCAAAATTTTCGATTGCGGTAGTGGTTAATTTTATTTGTTCCTTCATTAATAATTTTAATCCTTTTTGGTTATCTGATAAGTTTTTTATCGCTTCGTTATATTTTCTTGCATCTTCACTGTCTAAATTTCCGGTTATCGATTTAATAATAGAGCCTAATCCGTTAATCAGACCTCTTCGATGTCTTTTCAGTGGCGTTGGATCCAATGTATCGAATTTTTCTTTAGTTTGTTTTATAATGTGTTCCAAAAGTTTATGGAAGTTTTCCATTTCTCGCTTGTAATCTTTTCCGTTCTCATGCTTAACATAAGCTGAAGTCAATATTTTAAAATTATCTACTAGGTTATCATATTCTACTCTAATTTTTTCTAATTCTATTATCTTAATTAAGGTCCAATAACTATTCTTATTACTAGCTGTTCCCAATTGAATTGGTATAATTCCGGGATTTTCCTTTAATTCCTTGATGTCGATGGTTGTGGTACATCTTCCTGTGCAGCATCTGTAACAACAGGTCTTCTTAATAATCTCAGATGAACTTTTTGCACTTGATTATTTTTTTTAATTTCTACGGTGTTGTCATCAAAAATTCTTTGTATCACATAAGGTCCTTCAAACTTTTCTTTCGTTTTTCCTCTTATGTTACTGGTTCTTTTTACATAAACTGTCTGCTCAATTTTGAATGGGTGTGGCTCCGTTGATTATTCGAAAGTTATTTATTAAATTTGGAATTGTTGACATCAAAAAAATTGTTGATAAGTTAAAATTTTGATTTCGATTGATTTTATAAATTTTTGTTTGTATTGATTTTTGACAAGGATGTTATTAAATGTAAGGTTTATGAAGTTATATTGTTTTCTAAAGGGTAAAATTGATTTATAAAAAGGGATTGCATATTAAAATTTGAATAAGCGTCTAAGATGAGAATTTTGATTTGTGCCTTTCCTAAATTGTCCAATATTTTAATAATATTAGATATAGGATATTTGCCACTTAATGTAATTTTGTTCATTTGCTGATGCTCGCATTTTAGAAATCTGAATTGAAATGAATGATTTTGAATTTATTATTTTTGGCTGTTTTGAATTTACTTTTGCGTCAGTTTGGTAAATGTATAATGTCAATTTCTAATTTTGTTGAATCTAAATTTTGTCTTATTATTTGCTTGGTTTTTGAAACTTGGAATTTTAAATTTTTTTGTTTTTGGTTATTGCAATTTAGAATTTGCTGTGATTTGTTTATAAATAATTTGAAATCTTTAAAATGATTTTCTCTATTGTTATTAATCAAAATTTTATTTATGTATTTGGGTTTTTTAACTAGATTTCGTTTTTTGAAAATTTGTTGGAATTTATTTGAAGATAATTTGAATTTCCTAAAATGTTTCCTTTTGTAATTATTTGTCGAAATATTGTTTATGTATTTGAAATTTCTAACCGGTTTTTGTTTTTGGAAATTTGTCGGTTCTAAATGGTATGAATTTATTAATTCAAGTGGTTTCAAGATCTGATCTCCTGATTGAACAGGTAATTCTTGTTCTTTTAATTGACTTCTTGATTTTTGATTTTCTGAAATTGTTTTTTGTAGTAAAATTAATTTTTTATGATTTTGGTTCATCAAAATTTCGTAATGTTTTTTATCAATTTCCGATTTTGCTGTTTCTAAATTTTGTTTACCTAATTGATGTTCTTTATATAATTTTGAAATTTGATTCCGTAACGTTTGCATTTTTTGTTCAAAATTTTCGGATGATTCAGAATTTGGGTAGTATTGATTTTCATAATTTTGTTTAATATAGTTATCAAAATTTTTCGAGTTCACATTTTCGTGATATGATATTTGCAAGTTATTTTGCATCGTTTTGCTGATTGTAATTTTATTATTATGAACTTCCGTAGGTGTCAAATTAAAAGTCGATGTTCTTGTTAGATCTTTCATTTGGAAATTTGAATTATTATTTTGAAAATATGTGTTTGAATTATGAAAGTTTGATGTACTATTTTGGAAATTTGGTCGTACAGATTGAAAAGGGTTAATGAAATTTTGATTTGGTGTTTGAAAATCATTATGTCTAAAATTTTGGAGATGTTGTGGTTGTTGAAAATTATTAGGTTTAAAATTTAATTTTGGTATTTCTATGTAAGCTAATTTTGACTGTTCCATTAAATTAATGTTAATTTTTGTCACATTGTTTAAGTTTGATTGTTGCTGATGGAAACTTCGCGAAAATTTTGGTTATCGATCTCTGGATTTTCAAATTCATCAACAGGAACTTGATCGATTTCATTTTCCTGAAATTCATAGTTTTCACAATCATGATTTTGGTCATATGATTCGAAATAGTCGTAATTTGTATTATTATGAATTTGACTTCCATCAAAATTATTATAATTTTCTTCAATATTTTGGTGGAATAATTCTTCTGAGGTCCAATTGCGTGTAGGTTGATTTGATCTTCTCGTATGTGCTGATGATGTATCCATTGGTTCAACTGCCTGGTAAGGTCGTTGAGAATGTTGTCGGAAATTAGAGCTTGTTTGATAAGCATTTACTCGTTGACTAGTTGTAGGTCGGTTAAAAGTAGGTTGAAAATTACGTTGACCTGTTAAGTTCTTTGCTTGGTTATTGAATTGTTGAAACGTACGAACGTTTTGTTGAGGTGGCGTAAAATTTCTATTTGGATTAAAGGTGGCTGGTTTAATAAATTGCGGTCTTTGGAAATTTTGAAAATTAGGTTTATGTTGATTTGGAAAATTTTGACCTGAATAATTATTTTTGAACATCATTTGATTCATTACCGGTTTGTGTGTATTTGCCGGCTGTTTGAGTTCAATTGGATTGTAATGACGTTGACCGTTGTTAAATAGGTTGGTTTTTGACTGGGCGTACATAAAATTTTCCTCGGAAATCAAATGTCCTAAAGCTTCTTCTAACGTTCCTGGGTTTTTAAGCCTTACTACTAAGCCAAGTTGTCCGTTTAACCCTTGCAAAAAGGTTTGTAATGCTAAATCATCGTACAATTTTGTTTTAATAACCTTAACGTTTTGGTCGGTTTCCTTTAATTGTAACCTGGTTAATAATAAACAACGTACATCCTGACATCGCATCCCAAATTGGTATGATGACTCATTTTTAAATGGTTTTAGACTCATCAAATCCCTAAGTAGACAATTTTCATCTCTTTGATCCCCGAAATGTTGTATTAATAAATCTTTAATATTACCCCAAGTAGTAGCATTTTGTCTAGAGGCAATTAAGGTTAATGCACGACCTTCTAACTTGCTAAGAATTATTTGAATAAGTTGTGTGTTTACATCTGATGGTGTCGGAGTACTACACATGGATAATAAATGACAAGGTTGCTGCATTTCCATCATATTTAGGTACTGCGTCGATGTGGAATTTCTCTAATTTTGCCATTGTATTAGTATCAATTTGGAGATGTTGATTTAAAGCTTGACGTTGTTCTTCTACTACTTCGTTAGTTATGGATAATTGTGATAATAGGTTTGTGATCTCGGATTCGGATATGGGAAATTTTAAATAATTTTGAGCAAAAACTTACGCAATGAATACCAAGAGCGTTGTAAATCTCTTCATCACCGGTAGTTTTCCTCGTGGTTGATTGAATTTTCTTCTTAATTTCTTTCTTCCTCCTTGGTTTGGTAGGTTTTTCTTTTATGCACTTTAAATTATATTTGATTTTTATTCACTGAACGGCGTTCCCGTTTATTTTAATTTTTAATTATTTATTTTCACTTATACACTAACTTATCACTAAGTTCTGTCAGTAAATCGTTGAAACGAAAAAGGTTTAGAAATTTTATCTAATGCCTTTCTGACATCCGTCCCGACTGCGCCAGTTAAGTTATTTACCCAAAAAGACTTTAAAAAAATTTCAATTTGAGTCTTAACAATTTATTTGAGTACTTGCAGCGATTTTAGCATACAGAATAATACTGACTTACAATACAATTATTACAACTTATATTTAGTACAAAATGCTTATGTTAGTAAACAGATCCTATTTTATTAAACTATGGAAAGTTCAAGCGAGCCTGGGAACATTTTATGTGTGTGAACTTGGTTTCACATAACACGCGTCTCGTAATTTAATAAAGATTTTGGAGAAAAAGACTAATTTTAATATAAAAAGAAAATTTTTTTTAAAGGTCATAATAATGATATCGACGTTATTTTATGTTTTATTTTCAATAAATAATTCTGTTTTTTTTATCGAAAGTTTATTTTTATACGCCAATGTAAACAGCTGGTTATAGTTGGCGATAACTAGGGATTGACGTGGCAACAACCCGTGATTTCATGGCCAAAATCGGTGGTTTATGGACAAAAATTACATTTACTTTAATTGTTCTACAACATTAGGTGCTAACTTTTTCAAATATATCTCATTATAAACACAAATATTCAAACAATCCATCTGAATAATTGAAATAAAGATACTTTGATCTGTTTAATTTACCGAGAGCGTTAAAGTCGAAGTTTTCATTGCCATAACCGGGGACTTCACCCTATCTAACTTATCAAATAATAAGTAAATGGTATAAATACATAATATATAACTTATCAAGTTATGGCTAATATATAACACGATTTACATTTCAGTAACATTCTAAAATACGAACGTACACCAATTCCATCATCATTGTTTTTTGAAGATGTATCTACGAGTAGAAAATCACCGACAGCAGAGTTGGGTAAAATACTTAAAAAAATTTGTCCACCGTTATTTGAAATGGAAGATGCATTCAATTCTTGATTAATAGTAATGTTTGTATGGTTAACATAGTTATTAGATATATTTAAATATGAATGGGAAAAAAATGGACTACCTGTTAACTGCGTCTCAAGAACCAATTTCTTTTGAATTCAGGGAACTTGTTGATCTGTTCTGCACTGAAAAAAGATGTGATGGTTGAAAATTTTTGTGTTTCAAAGTAGGGATTTTGTGTTCTTTGGAATGTAAAAGTTCCCAATAAATATGCCGCAGTATTTCTACTCTAAATTTGCGTTAGAAGTGGTGACGAAGAAGATACTAATTTTGAATTGTAATTATTATAAAACATAAAATAACAATCAATTTTATGGTGCATTATTCAAGTTTCCTTAAAATATATGAACATGCGTCGATAACAATAAATATTGTTAAAACCTCATGCAAAAATAATTTTGATTTTTTGTTAGATTAAGTGGTTAATTTTTAAAGTTAATTATAATATTACAATTTTTATTGAATGTTTAATTTGAAAAATAAAATGAATATTACGAAGAAAATGATATACAAAGCCATAATAGAAAGTACAGTAACCTACGGAGCTGAAGTATGGGATATCACTGCAAGGAACAAGCAAACACTTGGAGCAATGGAGATGGACTTCTGGCGTAGAAGCGCTGGCAAATCAAGACTTGACAGAGTGAAAAATGACGAAATCCGAAGAATTATGGAAGTACGATCGACCGTAGTAGAGGAAATTGAGCGTAAACAATTGATATGGTTCGGGCATGTGAATAGGATGCCTGAAGAGAGATGGCCAAAGAAGACGCTTATATGGATACCTCCAGAAAGAAGAAAAAGAGGTCGACCACGGTTAAGCTGGAGAAAAGGAATCGACGAGGCAATGTCAGCGAGAGGTCTGGAGGAGGAACTTTGTCTGGACAGAGGAGAATGGAAACTGGGGACGGAGAGACGGCGCCAGCTGTAGAAATGATCCGTTATATATAAGGTATATATATATAAATGAATTTGTAAGCTTTAGTGGGACGTATGCACGTAGAGTAGGTTGTAATGACTTGAGATTTTTAGCTTCCCTGTTCTTCTTTATCAAAATAAGTATATTATCTAAGCGTATGAAATCTTCCTTATAAAATTCTGCTATTTGTCATGTGTAGGGATTTGCAGATTTCGATCTCGCAAGGATATTAAAAGAAAAACTTCCATTTTAACCGAATAAATTTCACGCAAATTACCCGCTGCCTATATAATATTAAATTAGGGTTGATTAGTTAATAAGTAGACATTTTATACTAAACAACAGTGTTAGAATCGTCTCAGTAACTACAGCGGTTTTCAATCGCAAGCGCGATAAAAAATACCTTCACTTATTTGAAAAAAATATTTTTTTTTAGTTTTTGGCCTATAACTTTTTTCAGCCGCAACGGCCGATTTCGTAACTTTGGATTTATATTCAATAGTTTAATGCGGACATTTTGAGGTATCACTCAATTAGTTCTACGTCAAGTTTGCGTTACTCCTGGCTTACAAAATTAAATAATATTGTTTAAGTTAATATAAACAGTGTATTTAAACAATTAAAATAATAATATTTTATACAAATAATTACATTAGTAAAGAAGCATATTTTAAAGTAATACAGAAAAGCAAAGTATTATAGTCTAAAATACTTAAAAATGCAATATTATTAAAACTAAATTAAAGTTAATAAATGCAATATATTATTTCTTACATTATTCTAGAAAAAAACATGGATCTTCATGTATATAATATTTCTTAAAACAATATAAAATAAATTAAACACACGGTTCAACATAATTTCCAGGAAATAGACCAGTTATTCCATCCATAACACCTTCCCACCAACCATCATCATTCTTCTTGAGTACATAAATGACTGCACTTTCTTGAAAACTAAGTTCGTCATCTTTATCTGCATAGTAATCATAAATTGCAACCACTACAAGTAAAGACAGAAATTATATAAAACTTTTAACTGATTAGATAAATCTGTGACATTACCTTTCTCAATGTAGTTTTTTGGCACCCAACCAGGTAAATCTTCTTCGTCTGGAACTATTGGCATAACCCCCGAAGCTCGAGGTCGACCAAATGCTTCATGTTCATCGTCCGGAGGAGGAGGTGGTGGCAAAGGTGGAGAATGAGCTCCGCTACTACGAGAAACTCTTTGATGATGAGATAAAGTATTCATTCCTACAGTTCCATGGGGTACTGGTGCATGATTGGACATCATCATTGAACGAGACATAACGTGATGACTAATATCCGGTAAATTTATTTCTTGTGTATTCACCAACGGAGATGGCGGTGCTAAATGAAGTAAAGTAAATAAACAAGAAAATCTACAATACAAAGTACTTTAAACATACGTGGCATGCTCATATGATGATCTGGTAAATAACTGATGTTAGCAGGAGGTGGTGGCGGCGGTGGTGTTTGTGGATGTTGTTGTTGCGAATTTAGTGGATGTACCATACCAACTTGTGGTGGTGATACAGCTTGATGTTGATTGGGGCCCATCGGTAATGTACTGTATCCAGGACCCCTTTCACCACCTCTACGTGGATGACCAATGGGATAATTAGGTGCATAATGGCTTGGAACCTGAGGTGGTGCAACAGCGGGTGGAGTTCTATATTCCCTCGAGCCTAAAGTAGCAAAATAATTAAGCAAGTAACTAAAATGTGTGCATCAATTAACCAACCTTTGCTAAGGGTGCCACCAGAGACGGATACTGTAAAATCAAATTTTAATTGTGTATTATTCTCATAAGGAAAGTATCTAATGAAACAAATAAAACAGAGTTTTTTCGAATTTTACAATAAATTAAATGCATAAAAATATATTATTACACCAGCATTAATTTATTATCTGAGTAAGTTTACCTTTGCTATTGGTTCGTGATACTTGTGGTGGAGTTGGAGGTTTAGTTGTTGGAGGAGGACCAACCAAATTACCAGTCAAACTAGACATTGAAGCCATGCTAATAGATTGAATGCTACCTTGACTGGAACCTCTTGGCTTATGTTGTCTCGGAGTGCCACTACTACGAATACCGTGTCCTACTTCATCCAAAACTAAAAACAGTCATCAATGAAAAGTCCTCAACTATTCAATCTTAAGGCATAGTTTACCTGCAAAATCAATAGGTTTTCGAACATATTTAATAGGCTTCTCAGGATTTGCTGGAGCAATAATTTTGTATTGTCTGGTGGTAGATTTATTGGCAGTTAATACACCAATTTCTCGACGTGCAACTTTTTCTTTATGAATCATAACAGTTTGCGATATATGGTTCATTTGACTCTCCATTTCGGCCAATTGAGCAGATTGTAATTCAAGTAGTTGTAAAAAATTGTAGGCCAATGTGTTAATTTGGTATGCAACACTTGCAAGCGATTGAGTGGTGTAATTCTTAGTTTCTTCTAGGGCTAACCTTTTATTTTCTGATTGAAAATAATTAGCTTCGCAATACTCGGCCACTCTTTCCAGATTGCCATGATTGTCTGTTAGATTACCTCGACCCTCTGGAATTTCCGAACGTAATAATGCAGCTAATTCTGCCATTGTGTCACAGTCACTTACAACGCCCGATTCCCGACTTGGACTACCTAAATACAATCGCATAATGTATTTATCTTTTAAACAATTTATTTTTTATTAATGAAATTACCATACTACCATCTACTAACCATGGGCGTAGTATCCAATGTTCATTACGAATTAAATAAGTCACTGGTGGTATAACAACATCCTGCTTAATCTGTTTTAACCCTTTGCACAATTTAACTCATAGAATTAATAGTTAAATTTATTAAAAACTACAATAACAATAAATTGATCAACGAATGAAACGAATAAACGGCTATGATTGATAATGACAAATGACAGCATGTAAGACATTAAATTTTCATTTCGCCAAATACTAATTGTACCAATTCTCATTCATCATAAATGGATAATAGTATATTTTATATTAGGGGAACGTAAGCTAATTACTATTAATTACTAATAGTTTACGTTAAATATTATAATATACTATTATAATAATATATACCAAGGGTCTTGTGTGCATTATTAATCCTGAGTGTGAAGGTTTTGCCTTAGACGAAGTCGAGGGCAATAAATCACACGAGGATTAACAATCAAGTCCTGAGGTAATATGTACATTATTTCATGCAATTCCGGGACTTAAACTGCAATTAATAATTATTTAATGCTTTAATGTTAACATAACTCTCTCAATATAAATGTCAGTTTGACGTTTTTTAACAATCAAGTTACATGCGGTCGTCATGGAAACAATGCATTTATTTTTACTTAAGTCCATAAGAATTTAAATCCACTTTAAATCCCTTGAGATTTAAAGTTAAACTTTAATCTTTGAGAAAAGGGACTTGTAGCAGTCCTAGAATTAGTTCACGATAAATAGAAGTTCAGCGCTACATAAACTAATCGCCTCGGCAGCGCAGTTGTTTGAGCCCACGTATTTACAGCTAATACGTCTTGGTTCGAATCCAAGTTGAGGAACATATTTTTCAGCATACCATCCCCCTAAAGACTTAAAAGCAGCGTAAGTCCCATAGTTGCATAAAGTTTTTAAATACTTGCAAAATGAAAAGTTTTCATTAGAAATAGAAAATTGACTTTTTATTGAAAATTTCTTGTGAGTAATTTATGTTAACAATACAATTTGAACAATTAACCATATTAATATTCAGAGGTACAACCTCTCGAATAGAATTACACATCAAATTGGAATCATTGCTAGATGCTACACGATCGAAGATCTTGGTAGCTTATAATTAAGGATTAATAGCCGCTAAATTGTCCTTTCTAATCAATACTTTTTCAGCTAACCTAATTTTGTTTGGTAAAAAATCTTCTATATACTGTTCTGCAACTGATGTTGACTTCCAGCATCCTTGGTTTTACACCAATCATTTTTCCTCAGCGTTTGCCAACAACGTCGCCGATAAGCGACAAAATCAGTGCCCATTATATAATTCAGGATTCGGAAATTTTAGATAAACAGCTATTTTTTTTTGGAATTCCACCAAAAACATTTTTCCCGACAATTTGCCTGGTACATTTCCCATTCCTGTAAGTCAAGAAGGAACGTCAAGTATCCAAACCATACTTTTTAGAAATCTCTACAAAATTTGGTGATCTAAGGTTGTCAACTACATTAAGGTAAATATTCGATTCCTTCTGGTTTTAGTATCTCGCAAAGTGATCAGTAATGAGGATTGCAGATGCCGAATATCATCAACTTCTAAGTCAACAAGCTCTTGTTTATGTCATGCTCCAACTATCCCAAATATTAAAGCTACCTGTTTCAAAAAATCTTGGTTAAACACTTCTAAATTACAATAAATTCATTTACCTTATTCATTAAATATATTTCATCTGGAGCTTGGTATATAAAGGCTTCTATCTCTTCCATGGTCAAAACTTTTGACTTTTTTGGGCTTGAATCCGTCTAATTTTCTCTTTAAAAACCTGAATAAGCTTGAGTAGCTGCTTGTAGCTATATGTTGTGGTTGGCTTTTATAGTTGCCTTAAGCATGGCCTTAAGACCACAGCGAATAGGTTTTTTTTTATTTTTATAAATAACAAAAATACGCCAGAAGACTCGTTTCACAATAAAAGTTTTCGATGGAATCCTTTCGTACGTCGCACCATTTAAGATATTTATTATATTTGGTGGGCGAATGGCTGAGCGGTTAGCGTGTTAACTTCTCATGCCGAGATTCATAGGTTCAAATCCTGTGAGGTGATATCTATAAAACGATTTTTCGCTCACCAAATGTCTATCTGCTGGCCACAGGTAACATTATATATGGCTCAAAGACTTCCCTGGTCGGAGTAGACGATGTAAAAATCGTCTATTCCCGTGGTTTGGAATCCACTTTAAGCTGTAGGTCCCCTGTACTCGTCACACAGTTTCAACACGCAACGAGCACAGACAGGGAAATCGGAAGACGGCGTAGAACGTCATAAACCTATGCGATGTATGAATGAAAATTATATTTGATATTTCGGGATCTAAGTTACTGTTTTTTGCTTTTTCTGCAACTCCATCAACTTCGTTCATTTTTCCACCTTTTAAAAACCGCACAATTACCGGACACAAAAGAAAATTGAATAAAACTAAGTTTTTAAATAATAATATGGCTATATATCGCTGTTTACCGCTACCATAGTTACGTTTCAAAACTCAAATTTAATTAAAGCAGCGCTAGATTTGTGTCAGAAATTCAATTTATTTTAGAAATATTTTTAAATTAAAAAGTCTTCATCCGTGCATCAAGTTTTCTACGTACCACGGGCGTAACTTACTTTTTATGGCCTTCGACGTATTCTTAATGACGTCTTACGCCATAAAAGCCTCTTTACGCCCTAAATACATAAATAACTAACATAACATAATATTGTTAGAATCAGAAGGAGAAAGGGAAATGCTTGCCGCTGCCCGTCCGGAGGGACGACACTTGCGTTCCCGCCGGCCTGTGATATAACAGCCGCATATAATTAACTGCATTATTGTGTTAATAAAAAGTTTTGAATAAAGATACGAATTGTGTGTTTTCGAGTTATTTCTAACATCAGAAGTGAGATCGTGTCCATGCTCCACAATTAATATGGAGGCGATATTAGCGGAATTTTTGAAGGCTATCAAAAACAACAAGACGGCTCCTGAGCAAGTAGATCTACCGTTGTTTCGTCCTGACATCGATGATACCGAGTCTTGGATAAAAGAGGTGACAAAAATCAAATAAGAATTTGAGTGGTCGGATTTGCAAATATTGGTAAGAATTGCTAGATTTTTAACCAATGAGGCAAAAATTTGGTTTGAAAATTGGTGCCCGGTCGCACGAAGTTGGGTTGTTTTCAAAAACGAATTTTTAGAGTCTTTTTCCCCCAAAGAAAATTCTTGGGCGTTTGTTTTATGAAGCTGCAATATTCAATACTTCCGAATGTAATACTTATGTCGTGCATAAAAAGTTATCATTACTTAAAAATTTACGCAGAAATTGGAGTACCCCTGATTTAATCGAATTAATTGTTTATGGCATCCAAGACAGTAAAGTACAGGAAGCTGTTACTATGGGTGATTTTAAATCTGTATCAGAACTTATTTCATATTTGAGCACAGTTATAAAACCAAGTTGTAAGAAAAACGTTACTAATAATAACAATATTGAACAAATTGGCGCGAAGAGACCGAAACTTGAGCAATTGCAAAAGTCTACGTTATCATGTTTTAACTGTGGGCGTTTGGGACATAAATATAAGAAGGCATTGTAATTACGTCAGAGACTCGCAGAAAATTCGAGGTCAATCTTCGAGTTACTCTAATCACACACCTGCACCTGCAGTTAAACGTGACGATAAGAACGCATCAAGTTTCAGTAAATGCTCGTTTTGTAATAAACAAGGACATACAGTGGAGGTTTGTTTTACTAAAAATGCCATTGACGAAGACGCAATGTATAATTTTATTGATCAAGAAAAATCGATACCTACCGTTATAAAAATCGATAACGAAATTTATGTTGGTTTGATCGACACCGGAAGTGACGTCACGTTAATTTCTGATAAATTTATTGACCGCTTTAAATTTAAATTAAAACAAAGTAGTTGCTTATTTTAGTAAAAGAACAACTGCATACGAGGCTAATTATCATTCATACGAACTTGAGACTTGAGCGATAGTTAATGCTTTGAAACATTTTCGGGTATATTTACCTAATTGGTATCCAATTTCTTATTGTCACAGATTGCAATTCGGTGAAAGCTACTGTAAATAAAAAGGATATTGCACCAAGGGTTGCACGCTGGTGGATGTATTTGCAGGATTTTAATTATTAAATTGTGTATCGGAAAGGTTCCTCCTTAAGTCACGTCGATTTTCTGAGCCGTAATCCGGTGTCAATATTGCGAGTCTCGCGGAATTCAAAAGACACCTGGTTACACATCGAACAGAAAGGGAATGCCGAAGTACAGCAAATGCTAGTAGATTTACAAGAAGGTAAATTAAATTCACGCCAGTATGTTGAGAAAAAGGGTCTTTTGTGCCAGGTGCAAACACTGTCTAATAAGGAACAGGTAATTCGATACTTTGTACCTCGACAGAGTAGTCTTGGGCTATTGCGATTGTTTCATGATGAACAATGTCACGTTGGTGTTGAGAAAACTATTTGTTCAATCTTGTTGCATTTTTGGTTCCCTAAACTTAGAAACTTTGTGAAAAATTACGTCAAACACTGTCTTGTTTGTACCTTAAAAAAGACACGTACCGGCCCGTTGCAAGGGAATATACTTTTGCCCGTAAAATCACCTGAGCCCGTCCATACAGTCCATGTAGATTGTCTTGGGCCTTTGCCTGCTTGTAGAGATGGTTTTAAATATGTCTTGGTATTAATTGATGCCTTTACCAAACATTGTTATTTAACACCATTAATTACTGTAAAAGCTGAGGAAACTGAAAAGGCCCTGAAAGTATTCATTTCTTGTTTTGGAACTCCAAAGTTTTTGTTATGGATGGTGGAACAAACTTTCATAACTTGTCAGTTTGTAAATTTTTAGACTCGGTTAATATTAATTATCATTTTGTAACACCTGATGTGCATAGGGCTAACGGTCAAGTCGAAAGCTATATGTTCAGTATGTGGTGGGGAATTTTGTATTGCTCCATCGTGCAAGTAAACTGCACGCCAGTAAAATGGACTTTGAATTTTTGGGACCGTATGAAATTGTTGGTATTACTGACGAAGGACGATACGAGTTAAAGAGAGTTGGTGTGGGGAAGAATAGAATAATCAAGGCTGCCAAGGAACAATTACGTTTATGGCATGTTGACTGGACCCTAGCAACTGATATGGAAGACCTGATTGGTCTACTAGAAATGAAGGTAATTTTGATTATGATATCTGTATTCATTTAATAGGTTAGCCTGCGTGCTTTAGTCATCAGGCTGGTGTTTAAATTTGCTATGGTGTGATCCATAGGTTAGCCTGCGTGCTTTAGTCATCAGGCTTGTGTTTAAATTTGCTATGGTGTGATCCATAGGTTAGCCTGCGTGCTTTAGTCATCAGGCTGGTGTTTAAAATTGCTATGGTGTGATCCATAGGTTAGCCTGCGTGCTTTAGTCATCAGGCTTGTGTTTAAATTTGCTATGGTGTGATCCATAGGTTAGCCTGCGTGCTTTAGTCATCAGGCTGGTGTTTAAATTGCTATGGTGTGATCCATAGGTTAGCCTGCGTGCTTTAGTCATCAGGCTGGTGTTTAAATTTGCTATGGTGTGATCCATAGGTTAGCCTGCGTGCTTTAGTCATCAGGCTGGTGTTTAAATTTGCTATGGTGTGATCCATAGGTTAGCCTGCGTGCTTTAGTCATCAGGCTGGTGTTTAAAATTGCTATGGTGTGATCCATAGGTTAACCTGCGTGCTTTAGTCATCAGGTTGTTGTAAATGACTATGGGGTCAGCATACTCCCATAGGGCGGTGAGACACCATACCTGCGTGCTTTAGACATCAGGATGGAATGTTGACTAAGGGTGTCAATATTATGTCAAGACCCGTCATGCCTAACAATAGTTTCGACTATTGGAACCTGCATGCTTGAGTCATCAGGTTGTTGTAAATGACTATGGGGTCAGCATACTCCCATAGGGCGGTGAGACACCATACCTGCGTGCTTTAGACATCAGGATGGAATGTTGACTAAGAGTGTCAATATTATGTCAAGACCCGTCATGCCTAACAATAGTTTCGACTATTGGAATTATTCGTTAGAAGAAATCACATCCTGTTGTAATGTGAACTTTTGCTTTTAGATATAGGCATTGATGATGTTCCAGAGAGCGGAACAAATGTCAGTCTGGCCGTGTTAGAATCAGAAGGAGAAAGGGAAATGCTTGCCGCTGCCCGTCCGGAGGGACGACACTTGCGTTCCCGCCGGCCTGTGATATAACAGCCGCATATAATTAACTGCATTATTGTGTTAATAAAAAGTTTTGAATAAAGATACGAATTGTGTGTTTTCGAGTTATTTCTAACAATATAAATACATAAATAAGAAATATAAATTCGAAAGGAACAACTCCACACCAAAAAATCTAAAATCGCTTTTCTTCATTAGAAGTGAAAATCGTTAGAAATTGTTCGAAAATTGAAAATCGCAATTTTACGCTTAAAAGTTTTTGGTTCACCCTAACTAAACCATTAAACTTTTTTGTGGTTTTTTCCCGAATTTTTGAGTCGCATCACTGGAACTTCTACATAATAGCTGTATAATTTTATTTAATACGATTTATATGTAATGATTTTATTTTTTAAAGAAAAATTTATTATTTATACCTACCTAATTAATTTGGGAACAACCTCCACATTCACATAGTTCTGTATAATTTAAATTTACTTTTATGCATTTATGTCGTAATGCGCATTGTGTTTTGTATCCACCTTTAATTAATGTAAGCAATTATCTCGAAACCTTTTCGCTTCAAGGTTATAGTTCTTTTAAATCTTCTCATGTTCAGATAATTGTGTTCTATCCAAATCCGAAAAGAAAAATAAGGGTTGCAATTTAAAAACATTTACAATGACGTCATAACTCAAAAAGAAGAAACGATAAAAAATGTCACTGGCAGAAATAAGTGACACTTCACAAAATAAAGTTAACATGTCCGAAGATTTTTTGAGAATATCCCTGAGAAAAAAAACATATTTTATCGATTTTGTTCCAAACTTTACGAGATCGCTGTGTATCAATTTTTCTTACCTGGTATGGTTTTAGCAGCGTTTCCAGTGAAAGCTCAAGATTTCTGTGAGATTGGGAACGGAGCAAAAGCGTGAGATAATTATTTGGCGCATCGATAAAATGAATATGTCAGTTATAATTTTTAGAATTTGTAATAATATATAAATTTGTAATTAAAATATTTATATAATAATATATTATATGATATTATAAATAAAAGATTCATAATACGTTAATTTATGATAACGATTCGTTATAATTTTTAAAATTTGTGTTAATATTTTTTGTAATTTACACTGTGCCTATTTGTTTTAATAGTTTAATTTACAGACCTTCTTCTTATTATTTTATGTACTAATTGAACCATTACATACTTTGTCATACTGTTTCCTACGACTTGCGCAATCGGCATCCCACACATAAGTTGTTCCAATTTTACCTCGCTTTACTGCATTCAATTTTATTTTCAACAACCATCAACCAAATTCCACAAACCATCTAAATTATTTTCACCACCATCATATAATTTTTATTTTGGTAAGTGTCGTCTTAATTTTTATCACACTTTATCTTAATTTGCCTTTTCAACATACCGCAACATTTATTAACCTTACATTTTGGTTATTTTCACAAATTATTTCCATTTTTATTACCGCACAAAATCCCACGTGCGTACATTTTTTATCAATTTACGTTTCTAAAGTAAATAACCTTCGTTACTAAGGAACTTGATTTTTGTTACCTTTCAAGGCATGTTTGTTTTTTGGTGATGTTGCTTGTCTCCCATTTGTTGGTAAGTTTGTTCAAAATTTTGCCACTTTTAAAGTTTGATTTAATTAAATGTTTGTTTTAGGAAATTGTTCATTGGACACATAATCACTTTAAGAAATGTCAATTTGAAATATTTCGATGCACTTTAAGTTTATTTTGGAAATTTTCGATGCTCCTTAAAAGTTTACGTTAAAACGATAATTGTTTTCAAATTAATACATCAAGCCGTCACCAAGTGTATTCAAGAAAAACCTTTTTATTTCATAACCAAAACTAATCCTATTTAACCTAGTTTTAACAAATTTTAATCTTATATATAAAAATGCTTGTATGTGGGTAGGTGGGTATGTGTGTGTGTTCCGCATAGACGCCTAAATCCCGTAACTGTGGGCGTTGAAACTTTCGCGAGATCTGGCGACATTCAATAGGAAACTTTTCGTCGTCTTTGATTTTACTAATTCGCCACCATAAGACGGTCATCAGCAGTTAAACGCTTCAGGTCACAGTAGTTGTCATAGTTACGATGCGATTTTGACGCTAAAAGATTAATTCAATGACATTGACATATTATAGTCAGTAGCGGCTCGACAAATAGGGGGCACAACTTTGACATAAGAATGTTAACCTTAAAAATGACAGATGACATATACTCAGTGGCGTTCCAAATATTTTTAAAATTAAATGACTTAACCTTAAAAATGACAGATGACATATACTCAGTGGCGTTCCAAATATTTTTAAAATTAAATGACTTTGACATATTATAGTCAGTAGCGGCTCGACAAATAGGGGGCACAACTTTGACATAAGAATGTTAACCTTAAAAATGACAGATGACATATACTCAGTGGCGTTCCAAATATTTTTAAAATTAAATGACTTTGACATATTATAGTCAGTAGCGGCTCGACAAATAGGGGGCACAACTTTGACATAAGAATGTTAACCTTAAAAATGACAGATGACATATACTCAGTGGCGTTCCAAATATTTTTAAGTCAGTAGCGGCTCGACAAATAGGGGGCACAACTTTGACTAACCTTAAAAATGACATTGACATATTATAGTCAGTAGCGTTGCACAATATTTTTAAAATTATCAAAAATCATTTTGCATATACAGGGTAAAACATAAATAGTGCGCGTTTTAGCAAGACCCTTTTCATAACCTAGAGAGTGACCCTGATAGTGTTGAATAGCCCCCATGGGCCCCCCGATAGTGTCAAAGTGACGGCATTAACTACATAACCTAAAAATCATTTTGCACATACAGATTTAACTTTACATGAAGATGTAACTTTACGTGAAGATTATGTATGTATGTGTGTATGTGTGTATGTATGTGTGTCTGTATGTATGTATGTATGACAGATGACGGATGACAGATGACGGATGACAGCTGACAGATGAGATGACAGATGACGGATGACAGATGACAGATGACGGATGACAGATGACGGATGACAGCTGACAGATGAGATGACAGATGACAGATGACGGATGACAGATGACGGATGACAGATGACGGATGACAGATGAGATGACAGATGACAGATGACGGATGACAGATGACAGATGACGGATGACAGATGACGGATGACATATGACAGATGAGATGACGGATGACAGATGACCGATGAGATGACAGATGAGATGACAGATGACGGATGACAGATGACGGATGACAGATGAAGGCCGAACAACTTTGGCCTTCACGGATCTATTATTGTCCGCCCTGTGAGGCCGAAGGCCGAACAACTTTGGCCTTCACGGATCTATTATGGTCCGGTCTGTGAGGCCGAAGGCCGAACAACTATGGCCTTCACGGATCTATTATGGTCCGGTCTGTGAGGCCGAAGGCCGAACAACTGTGGCCTTCACGGATCTATTATGGTTCGGTCTGTGAGGCCGAAGGCCGAACAACTATGGCCTTCACGGATCTATTATGGTTTCACCCTGTGAGGCCGAAGGCCGAACAACTATGGCCTTCACCGATCTATTATGGTCTTCCCCCTGTGAGGAAGACTTTATATAGGTCGCAGAACTCGCCGGAATTGTGCAAGAAGACGCAAATCCACCTCTTCGTGGAAGATCCACCTCTTTGCGGAAGATTTAACTTTACCTGAAGATTAATTTGTTTTTAATTGGTTTTCTAAAGAAAAACTCGCCGGAATTGTGCAAGAAGACGCAGACCCACCTCTTCGTGGAAGATCCACCTCTTTGCGGAAGATTTAACTTTACCTGAAGATTAATTGAAAAGTGAAAATTGTGTAAAAACTTTGGACGTATGTAGCGCTCTTATTTACGCCAGAAATGGACGGGCAAACCGTTTTTGGGATTAGTTCCATCAAGACAAAAATTGAATTTAACATTGGAAGCATTTAATTACGACAAAAACTACGATTACATGAATCACGAGGATGTAGCAATAGGTGTTATGAACAAACTTTGCTTGCATTGTCGTGTTTCGAAGTTCGCTAAGGAATCACCAGGAATGTGTTGTTCGAACGGCAAAGTTGTTTTGCCACCGCTGCGCTGATTGATCCACCTGAGCCGCTTCTAAGTTATCTTACTGGCACCACTGCAATTTCAAAACACTTCCTGCTAAACATTCACAAGTACAATCATGCTTTCAAATGACTTCATTCGGAGCAACAAACATTTTCTCCAACGTCGGTTACATGCCCACAGTCATTTTAAAGTTGAAATAATAAAAAAATTGTTCATAATGTGTTGGTTCTGTTTACTCTACGTATGTCTAGCGCCGCAGGCGCTAGTAACTAATAAATTAATAACTAACACATATTTTTTTTACATAAATTTTTTTCATCATAATGTAACGATGCTATCTTTATGTCACATTGCCATGATTTCTCGTAATTTCAAATTTCAATTAACGTTATACCTGTAGCTTGTTCATTCCGTCGAATTGCTAATACGGAAAAGAAAAAAACATCACAGTACCTACATTTCTTTGTCTATTTTTAAGGTTTATTTGTTAATTTACAATTTTGTGATACTTCTATTTTTCAATAAAATGCCTTTTCTAATGAAATTAATTTTCTTAATCTACCTATTGTACCTTACTAATTCTTTTAAATCTATACGAATTACCATCGGTGGAATTTACGGGTGCTCAACGGTGACCATTTCGGAAGAGAGGATTTTCTATTAACCATCGGTGGAGATTACATACGTCCGTCAGCAATTTTCACATTGCGCACAGCGCTATGTGCATATTGTGACCATAATAAATTACGATCGTAATTCTTTGATGATTGGTATAAACAACTTAAGTCAAAAACTGCCGTTTGTGGGTTATTGTAGTAAAACAATTCTATTTTTTCCTCTCTTTCGAATGTTATAAAGAACTGAAAATATTATAAACTTTTTTCGAAATTTATCTTTTTTAAACGGTAAAAACAACCTAATTTGTTTCTACTGTAAACTTGTGTTTTTTGACTTAAGTTCTTTATACCAAACATCAAAGAATTATTGAGGTATAAGATGGGTTTTAAACCCGTATTTAGGAGATCTGATAAGGTACCACATGAAAGAAAGAACATTAATTTTAGGTATTTATTCATTTTGTTAAGTAACAATATGTATATTATAGATGCTAATAATAAATAAGTTATTAATGATACAATAAGTACTTGAAAATATAAATTTTAAGGAATGCTATATTAAGGAATACTATCTATTTACTTTAAGTATATACTTAATTAAAAATATTAAATAATACTACATACATACGTACATAAACACAGAAATATAAATGTGTTTTATTTGGCAAACTTAATTAATATACTTGAATAACAAGTAGCATAATAATTATATTTCTTTTGTAATGACTTAATAATAATTATTATAGCTTATTAATACAGGTACTCATGATACACAATGATAATTATAATTTCTTTTTAACATTATTTGTTAAAGGGAATTATAACGAGTGCAGGATGGTGTTCGTATCATTAAAGTAATAATCAAGTAATAAAGTAGTTAAATTAGCGGCAATTATGCAAAAACGAACTAACATACACGAAAATGCATATGAACTAGTTCGTTTTGTACACGAAGACACATACACCCGAACATAGGGAAATGAGATGGGATATTAGTTTTTCTTAAGAATAAGTTAAAAAAAATTATGCTCCAGAAAACATCCCCATACATTCCATATGTTTGCGTATAGGCGTGTCACCCTATGGTGTAAGTAAAACTATTTGTGCAATTTGTAGATTGAACTAAAGTTGGAATACAACATAGTATATTATTACATAGGGGCGGTAAAGTTGTTAACAATCGACAAGGGATTAGTCAAGCAACTATAGCCCGAGTTTTAGCAAGATATTTTATTCGCACCGACAAGTAAATAGACACCGACAAAGTAAAATGTGATGCGATAACATTTACTTCGTCGAAAACTAGAGAAATAACAAACGGATGCATATTAAAACGGTGGTAATATTATCTTCAAGCAGTGTACACGGATATGTTATGTGTTATTTACTTTTCGAGTAGCGAGTAAAATAGCGTAATTAAATATTATAGCATACATTGTAGGGAAAATTCAGTGTCTTCGCAGGCTAACTTCTATTTAACTTTAGTGTAAAGGATTAAATTCGTTTGTTTGTTTTATGACTTGAGAAAAACCTGAATTTTGGATGACAGACACGCATTCCACACTTTATGTACACATTTAATAGCTTAGCTACTTTAGATTTCAGATTTCAATTCTAAAGTAGCTTGAAGGAAGCAGAATTTCAAACTTTAATTTTATGCATTAAATATTTATTTACATAACGCTGACATGATAATTTATATATCTCTAGTATACTACCTAACTTTTTTTACAGAATTAATCAGTACTAAATTAGTATACCTATACAGAAGAATAATGAAAACGAATATACCACCAGCATGCCACGAATAACATAAACTAGTTGTTTATATAAATACAGGAGTTATCTCTATAAACTGTCTTTATATTTATCTGTAAATATTGAAGTTTTTTAACTACGATAAAGCCAAGGTTATGTTTTGGCATTGATATTATATGTGATATGTGTCGAAAGTTTCCCGGGTGCCTTTTGAAAGAACTGTGGTGTAATCCGGGTTAAAAAATCGCAGCGATGGATATCAGCTAATTTTAAAAATGGTAAAATAAATAAATTAGTCAAAAATGATAAAGATCAACTTCTTCGTTAAACGAAGAGATGAAGAGGAAAAACTGATTGGACAGAAAAACTGACATTGCAATATGTACAGCGTAATAACCATTATAGCTGTTGCCCTATTTAAAAATTAAAAATGCAATATAATTGTTATAATCTATTGCTGAAAGAAATTGAATTTTATTATGAGTTTAGCTTGTTAATTTTTTAATTATGTATTCATATTAATTTTCACAAGCCAATAGTAACTATTTATAAAATTATTTTAAACCACGGAACGGAAGAACGGAAAAGGCATTCGGAAGAAAAAACTTGTACGTGCAGCCAAATTAAATATCGAAATAAAAATTGTGTAAGGATTTAAATTTATTATTTGTATGGTTTCCTATTCATTTTCAGAAGTTTATGTTTAATTGGGCATTTAAAGAGATTAAATTTTAACGCGAGTACGGTAAGCGTTTATTTCTACTGCCCATTTATAACCTTTATGAGTTCATACGCCCAGCTATTCTTGTCGAACTGTACTTTAGCTATGCCCAACTTTTGCAACCACAAGGTGTTTCTATCATCTTATGTAAAAAGGTTGACAAGAAATTCATTGAAGTCGGAGAATATATCTCCAAATTTTAATTATATGACTCAACCAGAGTAGAGATCATGCAAACCATCGTTATTGTCAAATACCATTTATTTTACATCGTAAGACACAATAATACTTAAAATAAATAATATTACTCATGCACTGTACTGAGTGGAAAAATTTCAGAGCGTTTTCAAATTCGTTGTTATTGAACTTCGAAAATACTTGACGTAAACATAATTATTACGTTGTGAAAAAGGGTCCGCGTGGAAATAAAAATTTGATGTTTTTATCATAACGGCATTTTTAGCATCAGAAAATAACTCCTAAATATTCAACATTAGTCTCAGACCCGAATTAAAAAATCACAAACTTCTAAATTAGCAGCCTCTGTAAATAGCTCACTAGACACAGGCCTGTAATGATTCTAGATCATTTATACGACAGCATTTGTACGGCGGAAAGTTGTACGACTGCTTTTGTTCGACTCAGCATTTCTACGACTAAACATTTAATCAATAGGGCATTTTATACTCCATACATTTGTACGGCAGAAATTTCTACAACCGACATTTAAATGGGAAAATTCAATATAAATGGAATGAAATTTTTTTTGCAAAATCATATTTTCACAACTATTCAGGTTACAACATCTTAGTTATTTTAAGGCTTAAAAATAACACTTTCCTCATGCTATAAATTTATTTTAGTGAACCAGTTTTGAGACTCGTCTTCTTCAGCCCATCTGTCAAAGACTACATTTAACTTTCTACAAAATTAAAAATTAAAAAATTTATCAAAATAAAATCGCTAATTAATGTTGCGAGTTAAATGTTTGTTGCCTTTGTAGTCTTTTGACACATGTGCTGAATAATTTGACAGTTGAAACTGGTTCACAACAATAAATGTATAGCTCGAATGTTTTTTTTTTACCTTTATAATTACACTTAAATACTACTAAACTCTAAAAAATAAATTCATATCGGAAACCGCAATAAAATTATATAAGACCCGCTGTACTAACATTACTATACGGCAGTGAAGTATGGGTCACACTAAAAAAGATGAATAGAAAATACAAACTGCTGAAATGAAGTCCCTTAAAGAGATGAAAAACGTCATAGCATCGGATAGTATAAAAAACGACGTCATAAGAGATAGCCTACAAATTTATAACTTAAACGACAGAATAGTAGGCAACCGCACAAAATGGGAAGAACACCTCCAGAGAATAACAAGCTCCAGAATACCTTTAAAGGCATACAATTACAAATCCCCAAGGACGCAGAGATGTAGAAGACCGAGAAAAACATGGGCTGGAACAGGTCAAAGACCTAACCCGTGACGGGAATGATGACCTTAATAATAACTTTCAAGGGGTATCATTATATTTTTATTAAGATTGAGCTATTTGCAAAAATAAAAAAGAGACAGAAGAGGTTGAAAATTGATTAACTTCAGGAAAAATTGAGGCTAGTTCTATTAATTTATCTATGTACCATTATTGCGCGATGAAACAGGAAAAAGCGTTAATCGATTTCTGGAAATTATGTTTTGGGCTAAATTCTAAAAAAAAAAGAATCTTTGGAAGGCTGTAATTAACTAGAGCGATATAATACTATATTTGCTTTTAGTTTTTACTCAAAAGTTTATCTAATAGTTCATATTTTTCTATTAACTACGAATTTTGGGGATAGGCCCTAACGGCCAATCTACGACTTTGTGATTTTTGGCACTTCTGAACAATTTTCCTCTATTTCGTATCGGGTCTGATGTCGAAAAATTAGGAGCAGCTCTTTCGATCACCAAATTAAACGGTCAAAAATCGCATTTCCGAATTTTTGCTACGCCAAAGGAGGTATCTAATAACTATAAACTAAATATTATTAGGCTAAAGTCAGATGGATAACAACATAACCACACTATAACTACAAAAATAGATTAGCTTGTAAATGTTCATGAATTTATATGGAAAAGATTATGGAAACGAAACGGAATGATTAATTTATATGGAAACGCATGCTTGTACTCATAGGAATCACCAACTGAAGTCGTTTTCGACGGCTGTCGCAATGTATCGACGGTCTCGTCCAGATAATTATGGTTTGAGTTTAAAAAATAAATATAATTTAATTCTTTTTTACCAACCTCATTTATTTACCGAATTATTTTGAAACTATTTTTTTGTCCATAATCAATAAATTCAACTAAATTCAAACTAAAATTTCTGAAAACGTCACGACTAGAAATGCTGAACTAGATGAAGAGTCATAGGGAACTAAGTTCCAAAACTTAAATGGAATAGAAATTGAATTGTGTAAATGTGCCCCAACCACCCTATATTAATATTTCTTCAGTTATTGATGTGATATAGAACTGTATTGATAAATTAAATTTGACAAAAAAGCATCGTGTAAAATTAACTTGCAATGTAGAGAAATAGAAATTAACAAGGTATGAAAGATGCAATGAATTGGCTGAAAATCTAAACTTTAATGTAATCAATTTTAGAATTACCTTATTGAAAATGGTTAACACAACAATTTAAACTGTCTTAAACTTTTTATAGAGTTATGAATGAGGTTCAATCCTCAGCACACATCGAAAACTTTCAATGTGAAGTCTTTTGAATGCCTGATTGGAATAGATCATCCACTGTATAGCAATGTGCTTATAATTTACAAGTATTTAAAATAGTAAAGTTTATACAGTTATTATTTTATTAATTAAGGTACGTTTAACTTTAATTTCATAATTTTTTGTCAAAATAAATAATATTTTACTGGCTGACTACAGTCTGTAAACCACTCACAGTGTAACTAATTTATAGTAATTTTTTTTAAATACGCACTACATGGCATCATCAGCTGCTATGTATGCAATATTGTATGCGAAGCATTATTGTTATTAAGTTTCATATAATTTGTTAATAACCTAATAACTGTGTATAATAAAAATACAGCTAAAATACAGCTTATAATTTTTTTGATAGACTGATATTATTCACTACCACTACAAATTATGACACATTCGTAATAAATAAATTATTACAGTAGACGCCGCTTAATGTGATCACATCGAGACTCGGGGTTTTGATCACAATAACCAATGATCCGAATAAACGAAATATCATCAAATGTCAAAAAACACTAATTTTTATTTATTGGGAACATTATTCAAACATAAAAATTACAAAAATTGAAAAATAAAAATAACATTCCTGTAACGGGATTAAAAAACCCATATAGTATTGTTTGTCTGTAATTTTCGCGGGTTAAATTGATTATAAAAAGCTCAAATTTATATAATACGAGTATGTCTGAAAATCGGAACATGTAAAACTTCAAACGCTTTACTGCATTTTAAGCATTTTAACAAAAATTTGATCGTATAAACCGAATTTTGATCACTATGATTATATCATGATTTTCTATGAAGTCATATACGACCGGTCGGTTCTTGGTAAAAGTGATCTCAATATCCGATTGATCTCATTATCCACGATCATAATAGGCGGCATCTACTGTATTTAGAAATTATAATATCTGTAAAATACATCGACAAACTTACTATATTAGCGAATTCTTGAGGCAAAAAGAGATAGTTTTGACGTAAAATTACCTGCATCCGAAAATGTACCAATAATTTAGTGTAATGTAGATTATTTCAAATTGTATGTACTACTTCGTAATAGAAAAAAAGTTATTATTCTTGATGAACGTTCCCAACAATAATGAGAATAAAAATGTTCTGTAATTGACTTACTTTGTTAGAAATCAAATGATGATTATTAAATACCCGTTGAAATTATAATTCATAGAAGTTGCTGCTATAATTAAACAAAGAGAATTGAATAGTGGGTATAAAATTGGAACAAAAATTGAAAAGCTTATTAAAAACATAATCGATTTTGAAAAATATTTCAAAAAATGTATTATAATATTATCTATATGTTTTGTTTGATAATTTTACATAATTGTTCTTCGACAAATTTAAATTGGGAATAATCAACGTTAAATCGGAATTAAACAAAATTTATCAAAAAAATGCACTCAATTCCATTTACTTTTTATCACTCACAAGGTAGTTCTGACGGTACAACCCAGACAAAAATTAATTTTTTTGGGATATGACAAAAAATAATTATGAAAAAATATGTGGCGAAACCTTTTTTTAACTATTGAAAACTATAATAAATTAAACTTTAAAATTAAATAGTTAATTAAACATTGTAATCATGTTTTTATTAATCAAAAACTTTTAGTGTAGACTGTACAAATATCATATTAATTTACTTGCTGACAGCTTATTTCATAGCAATATGCAGATTTTTTTGACTGTCCAAACGATCACGGCAATTTGGTAAAATTAATTCGAAAATGTCGCCTAAAAATACGTTAGGGAAATAGATAACAGAATATATTTATTGATTGCAATATTAGTTGAATGAAAATTCAAATTTTTGTTTCATAGTAGATATAACCTCCTAAAATCCAGCGTCACAATCGTGCGATATTTCCATGCCGTTTTGGATTTCATAATATGATGAATTATTGAATCTTTTACGTGTTTTATCTAGGAAGTTAAATTTTTTTTACTTCAATTTGTTTTTTATGAAAATGATAAACTGCGTTTCTATGCTATGATGAAAAGTGTGAGCTAATAGACGAGCGGTTGAACACAAAACAACGTTCATTAACCCAATCTCGACATAGAACTAATTAATTATATAGAGTGATACCTCAAAATGTCCGCATTGAAGTACTGAATTATAATCCAAAGTTACGACTTTGTACTTTTCATAATATATGAAATACAATGTAAAAGGACCTAATTTTGAAGACGACTATCTCATTTTCTAAATGGCTAAACATTTTGAAAACAATATTTTCTTATGTATGGAACAATAAATAATAAACAGTAAAAATTTAAATACTTTCCTAAGAATTTTGTATAATTCACAACTACCTTAATAATATATTAGACGCAACTTTTTAATTTATTTCAAGGTATTTAAATACATCTATTTTCATCTCAAAATGAGTGCAATTTATTATTGATTAGTTCAAATTTGAAATTAATTATTTCCAATTTGTCTCAATTTGAAAGCATAAATACTTCTACTTATTTAACATGATCAATTTTCCCATTACTGTATTAGAGACTGTATGTTCTCAAAGGTACATTATTTACAGAGAGAGCAATCAAAACCAATTTTGTTCTTTCAAGAATTCAGTGTCAAAGTTTATCGATGTACTTACTTTAAAGGTACACCCTGGTACCTATAAAAAAAGAAATGGTGCAATATTTTGTTGCATTACATTACTTACTACATATAAAAATTTTATTTGAGTTTTTATCAAAAATAATACTATATAGCAGGGGTGGCCAAGCTCCTTGATAGTCGAGCCATTTTTCAAAATTTGAAATTTTTCGCGAGCCGCAATTAAATACGTATTTAAAAGGTATGCAAAAACGATAATAATTTTTTAAAATATAATAGCACAAAAATGAAAAGGGAACTCGGGTACATTTATCGAGAGCCACAAATAATCCTTCAAAGAGCCGCACGTGGCTCGCGAGCCGCAGGTTGGCCACCCCTGCTATATATAGTATAGATTTCCTACACATTCATATAAGTAATACGCATAGACGCATATTCAACAACGTTTGAGGTGAGAAAAATAAAGTCATAATATAATTTAATGTACAGTTAAAACTAATTCTAAACCTAAAAATGATTTTTTTAAATACGTATATTTATATGAAATATAAAGAGAACATACCATATTTATTTGTTAATTTGAAAATATTAATCACATATAGTAGGATATAATTTTGCAAATTCAAATTTCAAATCAGTTCAATTAATAGTTGTTTATACTTGTTCGAAAATTTAACAGAGTAGTTCATTTTTTATGGTTTCATATGAAAGTAGAAATGGCGTATGTACTACATGCACCTTAATGTTGGACAACCTGTGAAATACTGAAATATTAATAATTGTAATTAAATCAAACTAAATAATCCCCTTTAAACAGAACCGTCATACTAATTCCCATAAGGAACATTTTGTTTTGAGTCAGTGTTTTCCAGGTTATCTAACTTTTAGGAGCACCATGACGTCACACTAACGTAGTCTATTTAAATTTCAATATTGTCTCCTGCTTTCTACTGATGTGCTTTGTCTGATTAAGTAGTGAATATATTGTGCTTTTCAACTGCAATTATATTATTTTATGCAATTCTGGGGCTTAAACTGCTTTTAAGTCATCATCGCAGGTATACTTTGTTTTCACCCTTAGAAAACATGATGACAACCTTCAGAAAACCGATTATGCAATATCAATTTTTAGAACAAATTTAGATATCGTAAACCTCAATTCGCTATATTATAATTTTATTTCTTAGATGCATAGCGCGAAATGTCAAATGTTTAGTTTATAATCATTTGCTTGTTCTTATAGGTATATTAAAAATCTGAAATTATTAGTGAGATGATCACGACCACGAATGGTGGTTAAGGGCATTGACTACTAATGTGGAGTATCCGATTCAACGTTGGGACAGTACAATCTTTATTTTGGTCGACATAAAATTTGAACAACATATTTTCTCAGATTTCCAACAATATTGTATATTATGTATGTTGTGTTCATAATAATAAAACTAGAAGTCATTTCAATAAAACTGTAGTAATTAAGTAGTCTTAATTATGCATTAGGAGCTTGATGCTCATAATATGCATGAATGCTTACATAATATTATGTAAATAGATATAATCAAGTCATATGTACTATTATTTACATTTGACTGATAAATAATTATTACAGCTCATGTATAAACTATTTTAAATAAAAATTGATTATCAGCACTATTTTTTTGGAGCCTAAAATTTATCTCACCCATGCTTGCGTGAAACACTAAAATTCTTTATACAATTTAATTTATTATAATAATACATTATTTTACGGATACAACCATTTTCACAAACAAAACAATGATGGAACAATTTTTATTCAAAATGATTATATAATCGGTTATCGATCCATCATTCGACGTCGAAAATAAAAATACCACAATCTCTTGCAAACAGTTTCTTCAAGACTTCTTTGGAATCTAACGCTACATATCACAGCAACATATTGACACGCAATTTGGGATAAACGAAATTAGCAGTTTCTCTATTTACTGCCTAAACGGCATAGTAGGGCAGATAGTTTAACGTGCAATGCTAACCATGTGCAAATAATTTGGGAGCAGTCGGGAATCGAACCTATGACCTCAAAGCCTGTAGTCCACTTCATAAATTCACTACACAAAATTACCTTATAATAATTCTAGTTTTATTATTATTATAATTATATAACATATAGAAGTAACAATATATAGTACATATTATATAACTCATATACCATTGCAAAGTTGAGAAAATAAGTTTCGAGAAAATAAAACTTTTAAAAATGTCAATACATAATATTTTTCCCATGTATCTCAGAAATGAAAGTAAATAGAGAATTACAGTTTGCAACATTAAAATTGCGTAGAAAAGTTAACATAATTATAATATGATCATTTTTTATCAATTACATTAATAAATTCAAAATTACATTAAGGTGTAATACATCGATTTCTGCATTACGAAGGGCATGTAACCAAATTATCTCGAAGCGCAGCCTTGTTTTGACCTATCATCAGATCACTCTCCGATTATTACACTAGTAAGTTCTAAAATACTACGCAAACAATTCCCACCACAACCGTAATAGTCGAATTAACTGGGAAAATTTTAGATCTGAAATAGATGAAAACATTAACATTAACCTATCCTTGGAAAGTGAGAATGATCTGATTGAAGCAGTGGAACACTTAAACATCACTATTTGGCATGCTGCCTGGAACTCAAATCTAGCATTAAACACACTTTACAAAGAAAAGGTTTGCCCGATGCATATAAATACGGGCACTTGCTGACAAAAGAATAATTAGAAGAACCTGACAAGACACACAAGTGACAAAACAATAACCTAAAAGTACATTGCTGTACATTGGTAACCCTAATAATTACATTGGCAAAACAATGCTGGCACACGTGGAAACAACATATATGGAAGAAAAGAAAGCAACTTGAGTTAAAACTTGGAAATATGTATTGGCTGTTGAGACGTATTCAAAATTGTCATTATAAAACAAAGTGCTACTGCATAAAACCATACTGAAACCGGTTTGGACCTACGGGATCCAGCTGTGAGGTAAAGCAAGCAATTCCGATATAGAGATACTTCAACGATATCAATCAAAAGTACTTAGGGCTGGTTCATACACGGCTAGTATTTTAGTCCAGTAGCGAGTAATTTAGTAGAATTTAGTATACTAGTTTAGTGACTTAGTACCTAAATCTTTTTTTCTGGCGAGTAGCCCCCACCACTTGGTGAACACATGCAGGCACGACAGTTTTATTGTACTTAATAATTAAATTGTAAGCAGTAGGTGTGCATTCGCTTTATAAGTTTTGTCGTCAGTTTATTTTTGATAATTGTTATTATTTATTGAGTAAGAGTCGAAAAAATTGTTTAGCTACCTTCAAGATGGACAGTCGTAAACGTCGCGCTTTATTATTAAATAATGTGATAGCCAATATTAGACAGATTATAGTAGAAGATACCCTCGAACCAATAAATTTCAAAGCTTACTAAAAAAAATATTTAAAGAAAACGCGACATTTTAGAAGCTCAATACTAGAAAAAGCAATGAATTCAAATTAGTTTTGTATCAACAGGAAACGAAATTGGATATTTTTGTTTAAAATGTATGTGCACCGTTGGACAAGCATGCGCCAACATACAACATAACTTCAGTACAATTGCAACCTTAATTTTTTTTTTTAATTTGGAAACAACAAACATTCTTCTCTGGCATATGTATTTTTATATAATTTAAAATGAACATCTTGCAAAGTAGGACACATTCTTCGAAAGCTTGCGAAAAAAATGTGGAAAAATTTTTGGGTATTTTATTGCAAAGACAAAAACTTACAAAAACAAATAAACGACCAATGAAATATACTAAAACAATCGTTTCCGCATGTCGGAAGTAATGGGGGAACGCTACTAAACCATAAAAATAGAAAATACAGCGTTTTACTAAATTACTATATAAAATACTAAACTACTCTACTAAATTGTATCGTTCACACACGGTTTAGTAACTAAATTGTACTAAATCACTCGCTACTGGACTAATTACTAGCCTTGTGTGAACGGGATTTTCTTGGTTTTATGGCTACTTGCCTATCTACTAATTCACTCGCTACTGGACTAAATTACTAGCCGTGTCTGAACTAGCCTTTAAATAATATAGCAGTGTGCTTGCTTACTGGATTACTGGATGAGAGTGGTCAAGCTCGAAGTCTTAAATGACACAAACCCCTAGATTTAACTCAAAGATTTACATAACCACCTTCCGTGAAGTGACTTGGGGGGGGGGGAACATTTGTTGCTGATTATTAGTGTCATATAATATTGTAACTTGACACTTGAAATGGGGATGTCTTTGGATTTCATTTGTCAAACATGTAGGTACTAAAAGTGCTAGTAAGCGAAAATATTTAGAATTATCTATTACAATAAATTGGTTTCTAGTCATTTATTTACTTTTGACGTTTTCTATTTATATACACATACTAGGTGAAGTATACAGAAGTATAAGCGCAATAGTTGATCAGGTAACACGTTTTACGATATATAGCGCGTTTTTTGCTCACTTGGTACTCTACTTATACATAAACTGGTATGTTAAAGAAATACAAACTGGTCAAGTATTAATTTGGCGTACTACTTTTTGTAATTAACAATATTTTATAAAGTAATTTGGTTTTACCTTTAAATGTAAAAACCATATCATCACAATTTCAAATTTGTATCAATTTACCTACTCGTGTTTGCAAATTTGTAGATATACATTATATATTACAGATTTTTAATACTAAAATTACTTTCGATTCAGTACTTGTAACGTTCCAGTAGAGATTACCTAAAATAAATTAAAATGCATTACTATAAATTGGTTTCAAATAATGAGACTTGGTAATGTAGTTATCTGCACCTAAATGGTTTAATGATAAAATTTTCGAAACTATGTTTAAATCTTCATTTTGTTTTCCTAAATTAATTCCAGAATTATACAATAACCTGTTTAAATTTTCATCAACTTCGGGTCTAAAATTTTGATTTGTATAATAGTTTCCAAAATTATGAGAATTTGATCGAAAATATCTATTGCTTTGAGGTATAGTGAATGCATTATTTCCGTTGTTATAATTATTATTTACAAAATTTCCCGTTCCAGTCTCATGTCTAAACACCCTATTACTTTCTGGTATATTTTGTCCAAGATCAAAGTTTTCTAAACCTCTTATAGATTGAAATGAATTTACTTTTGGTTTATTAAAAAATTGAACATTTAAATTTTGTTGTTCCAAAATTTTATTATTTGGCCTTTGAGTGGTTTGAAAATTGTAAGCATTTTGAACGGATTTAATTGTTTCAAAATTATTTTGAATACTTTTGAATGGCGGTAAAAGCTGTTGTAAATTTCCAGGATTGAAATTTGACGTGATTTGATTTTGGGATTGACGAAAATTTATATTATTTGACACAAGTGGTGGAAGCTGACTGTTTAAAAATATTTCGGGATGATTGTTTAAATTTTGAGATCGCAGAGGTGGTAATAATGTGTTATGAAGTTGAAGAGTTGGTTGAAAAGAAACGCTAGGTTGTAATGTTACTGAATTTGCAGCAATCTTTTTTCCCAGATAGTTTTGGATAATACGATTTTCGATGGGATTGCCAAAACTATTATAATTATTAAGGGTTGCTGGTGAATTGATTTGTACATTTTTCAACAATAACTTTTGTTGGTCTAAAAGTGATTGCCTTTGTTGCAATAATTTTTGCTCTTGAATTAACTGCTGTTGTCTCAACGAATAATCCTGATGATATTGTTGTTGCTGTAATTTTTGAATTTGTTGTTCTATCAATTTTTGTTTTTCTTGTAAATCTCTCTGCAATCTAATTTGCTCTTGATAGTGTAGATACTGCTGCAATTTTATTTGTTCCGTTTGGTAAGTTTGCGATTCTTGTTTAAAATTAAAATTTTCCAATTGCTTTATTTGTTGCGCATTAGAGTTTTGGTTTGTAACGGAGCGTTGGGTAGAAACTCTATAAAGAGGTTCCACTTTTTCAGGTAACCCTACGTCATCGTGATGTACTGTAAATGCAGCAACTAGTGGAGCTTGGAAAAATTGAATATTTTCTACTTTAGCTTCACTTTCTTCAGTTGATGAAGTAATGATAGGAGTGGTTGTTGTGGCACTAGTAGATGACGTAATTCTAGACTTTTCAGTAATACTGACCAAATTTTTGTTATATTTCTCAATAAAAGGTTTAGATACCGCTATATCGTCTTTTGATGATTGATATTTTGGTGATCGTGTAAAGCTACTGGTTGCACTAATGATTATTTGTTCTGCATCATCATTTAGGGGATCTAATTGTGGTATGGAAGTTGGAACAAAAGTAACTACTGGTTTGTGTTGATATCCGTTACTTTTTTGAATTATAACTTGAGATTGATTTGACGCAGCTTCAGGTACGGTAGCAGGAATTGAAGTTTGAACGGCAGATGTAGTAAGAAAGGATGTTATTACAGAAGGCGAACTTACTTTTTGTACAGTAGCGTTTGATAATTTTTCTGATTGCAATTCATCTATCGCTTGTTGTAAAGCTTTTCGTAAATTACCATCCAATTTATCATTTTCTCCTTGACTAATTTCGTTTATCCCAGTTTCACTTAGACAGCATACTATTAAGGTAAGAATTATACCGCAGTGTACCTGAAAATTATAAAACTGTGTAAGAATGGTAACACTTTATAATATTTTTATACCTATATTAATGAAATTTGTTACTCTTTCGGAATATAGCATAAAAAATGACTAAAAATGAACAATAAATAAATTGGTATATATTACGTTCGTTAAAAGTTTCAGAGATTGTTGAAAATTGGAAAGTGTTTTAAATTTTTACTTTAGCAAAGTATTGTTATCGGGTAAAATTAAGCTCTCCATTTATAATTTATACCAATAAATTTTTAAAATTTGTTAGAAATTCTTATATTTATGTACATCACATAGACATAATTATTTAAACGCGATGTATTCGTGGTGAATCTGTGATTTTAAAACCTTTTGAGAAAATGAATAACAAACTCCAATTGTAACTTATATTAAAAATTGGGGTCGAGTAACCTAAAGTTAACCATCCCAAATAAAATTAAAAATTTCCTATTGCAAAGAGGAAGGTTTATATAGTATACTGTTAAAATTTTACATGCGAATGTATTATCAAAATTTTGAATAAATCGATTTTGAAGTTAGCAAATTTTAGCCAATTTTTACATGTGAGATTCTACGCGTCGCATTCTATTGACGGTACGTGTGCATTCATATACCCTAACACTTAGAAAATTTCGCACCGTCAGATGCTGCTCGGTCCTCGAACAGGTTAGATGTTACTTTTTTTGTCTTTTTTAGGGTGTTTGGGGGTGGTACGTAATGGTTAACTACTGCATACCTCGAAAATGATTTTGAATGCTATAAACCAGGTTTTTAAGATCCACGTTTTCTCGAATCCCGGTTTTCTTGATGGATGGCGCCTTCAAGTATGTTTAGCTTTTGCCGCGAAGCGGCGGCCGACATGAAAAACCGGCCGGAGCTCAGGTTTTTCGATGGCGACAAGTCTCGAATCCACCCCAAACATTTAATAGAGACCTCATTCTTACATTATTTGTGGTTCTGAAAAGAACCGGTTGTGGGCGTGGCCTGTTCATGCAATTTACATGTAAAATTTAGCTAAGTTCAAATTGGTTTTTTTCAAAATTTTGACTATACATTCGCATATAAAATTTTTACAGTATACTATATAAACCTTCCTCTTTGCTATAGGATATTTTTAATTTTTTTTGGGCTGGTCAACCTTAAGGTACCGTGCCCCAAATTTTGTTTAAAAAGAAACTCGCTCGGCCATTTATTCTCAACAACTTTAATTTCCGTTAATTTATTAACTCATTAATTGCAATTTTGTAACCATATAAAAGTTTGATTATTTCTATAATATACATATAAATGCTATAGTACTTACATAAAATTGATTATTTGAGATAAAAAAATTAGAAATTAAAATTTATCACCTTTGATATAATTCTTGTAAAGAAAGCTGAGCCGAAAAGGTCATGCAAGTTGAAGATAAGTTCATTAAATTTTCTCTCGGTGACCTCTAATAAGTTTAACAACTTAAGTGAAAGCAAAAATATTGTTTATATAATATACGCCCATATTTAGATATAGTAATTCATTTAATTGATTAAATTTAGTTGCTCAACTGCATCATACAGAAGCATATAAATTTTGCTTTATCGAGTCTTCACTGATTTAGATTTAAATTTTAATTGGTAGACTTTTGGAGAACTAAATGTGTAAACGAAAAATTCTAAACTAAAAAATTATACTCGTACAAAAAACTGTATTAGTTAGGAATTTCAACATATTTGTTATGTACACGGAAATGCAAAGAATTGGCAGAATAATATTAATGTGTTATTTTTTTATTGCTCGTATTACAGCATTACTTGCTACCTGCTGTATTTTTATAACATATTTTAAATTATACACCTCGATAAAAAATACTAACTACCAATATATTTAAAAATTAAAGTGCAATCAGTTCTTGTATAGTAAGAAACGTTATAATTATTATTATTAATGCAAACATTACAAATTAGTAAATTATTATAACAACGAATTCAGAATGCTCACTTCCTACCTATTTAGGTACTATAAGCTCTGTTAATTTTTTTTTAAATTAATACCAAAAAATTAAGATCGTTATGAGTTGTTCAAAAAAGTCAATGTGCGCTGTGCGAAAATTAAAGAGCAATAACTTGACTAAACACCTTTTATTAATTTTATATAAAATAATTGTTATTCATCGTTATTTGAGGAGCAAACGGGATTTATAACAAGCAAAAGATGATGTACAAATAGGGAGAGTGGGGTAAAATGATCCCTGGGGATCAAATGATTCCCCGTGCTCTGTAAATGTTTTCTTGTTTAAAAGTACATTATTCTTTTTATGCAGTAAAATAACCCAAGACGCCGTCTGATCTGAAGTATTATTTTATTTGGATTACAAATGTGAATATTTTTTACTAACAATAGCAATCTGTACAAAGTAATCACAAGGTCAACATTAAAGAACAAATAGTTATCAAGTTTTTCCTGCTTAAATTGGTAATAACATTTTTGGGCTAGATTTGTTAAAATTGTGCATTTTGATAGCGATTGCATATTTACTGTTACACAGCTAATAGAGAAAAGAAAAAAGTTGAACCTACCCGATTTTAAACGCTTTTATTGGGTTTGAGAAAGCTTTTGACAAGATGAATAGAAATAGGCTCTGGCGTATAATGATTACGAAAGGATTTCCACAGCATCTCGTTTGGGCCGCTCAAAGCTTGTAAAACCCATAGAAATTAACCAAAGAGTTAGACAAAGGTGTCCAATACATCGACGATGTCATTCAACAATGGCAGAAAAAAAATGCCAAAAACACTTCGGGGTTGCAGAGATGACTTGGATACAATACTTTTTGCAGATGACCAGACACTCTTTGCTGCGACAGAAGATAAAATTCAAAGGGCAATATATACCCTCAATAATATTGCTAATAATATTAAAATTGTATGAAACAATACAAATGTAGAAGAAGTAAAAAACTTTGACTATCTTGGATTCAGGATATCCTATGAAGAATTTTAAATGAATTTTTGTAATAAACATTTATGTAAATTTAGCTTCCAGAGGAATTTATTCCTTAGGGGGATCATTTTGCCCCGGTCTCCTGTAATAATATTGTGTTTGGTACATATATGGTAGTCCTTATGGCACTCAGGAGTCATAATATCACCTCTGGTCTGTTGCTTCAATGCATCCAGACCCTGAACTAGATATCAAACCAAAATGTCCTTTCTTTTCACTAGGCTAAAAGACACCAAGGCAACGAGGGCAACGAAAAGGCAGACGATCTGACTAAAATTGGTTCATACGGTCTTTCCTGTGGCACTTAGCCGATGATCGTGCCAGCCATAAAATCCATAGTTACCCTTCTCGAACAACTTATTTTGAACCTGCATTCCAGCAGATGGGAAAATGAAACTGAATGCAAACAAGCAAGGGTAGCGATAAAACACCTTCAGGTATTCATTCAGAATACTACTTGACATTGTCCAGAGTCAATCTACGGATAATTGCAGGATTCTAACTGGACACTGCAAACTCAACAAACACCTTAACACAGTGGGGATCGTAGATAGCCATATATCTAGGGGATGTAATAAATCAGACGAAATAGCTATGACACTGCCTTGCTTTGGCGTCAAATGGAGGTGCCATGTTTGGAGGATTTCTAGCCTATCATGGCCAGAATTAGTGGCACCTCTCCTGCCAAGGCCCCGGAGTTCATCCTTCTATCGGGATGACTCGGGAAATGACGGGAAAGAAGCCACTATATTTTTGGAAGCAGTACAATGGACCCGCTTTAGTGGCCTAAGTGCGCGTGCGGCCATATTCATAAACGATTAAGTTGGTTAAGTTACAGCGCGGAAATTGTGGGTTCGAATTGCGGACTTGACTGAATTTCTTAGTGCGGTCCTCCGGTGAACATCTACACTCTGTGGATAAATTAGTTGAAAGTAAAGGAGAAACAAGAGGATTGATCCACCTCAATAAATGGATTGTAAAGACTTTGCAGAAAAAGCAGTGTAGTAATATTCCGAATGGAATGGAAACGCTTGGTAATAATAATAATGATCTTAAGATTTTGATCGCACGTAAAATTACATCAAGTTGAAATTATTTCAATTTTATATAATAAAATTATACTTAATATAAATTTTACATCTTATTTATTTCTTATGTATTACCAAAGGTATTACGTTCATTGTGAACAAGCACTAAGTCAAAATGAAGACAATTAGGGGACAATTTTTCTCAAAAATGGAAAGACTCGTGGTTTGTACAAATCGACATAAACCAAAATTTTACATCTGATATGTTTTTCTTCGTTGATCAAAAATTCAAAGTTTTTCTCTCACTAACAATAGTATGATTGGTAAATTTCTTATAGGGCCATTTTGGCGTAATACGCACAAACGTATGATCATAGTCTTTAGCTATTATACTATTTGCAGTGGGAGAAAAATTTCGAATTTTTACTTTGAAAAGACGTCTGGGATGTAAAATTTTATTACCTGTCCATTGGCGCAAATCGACTCTATATCTGTCCGTTTTGAGAAAAAAAAATTGCAATTGCGCGCTCCACTCCTTTAAATAGGGGGTGAAAGTGCCACGGTTTTTGAGGTGGGTCTGCCTTTAAAATAATTAAGATATTAACTTGGTAACATTTTTAAAAGAACAATTTTATTATTATATTTTCAACAAGTTCTAAATTCAATTTATTAAATATTTTAAAATGCTATACTTCTTATAGCTATAAAGAATTATTAGCGTTGCGTACAGTGGCGGCTCGTGAGAAATATGTTTGGCTGTTCTGCATTATAAAAAAGGGAAGGTATCAGTAAAATGCTAATCTCAAAAAATAAACTTACTTATTGCGCGTTTTTAAGCATTAATGGCGTGCGCCGGTGCTTACTTGTGGCAAACTTAACTTATCAATAACTTTTTCGTTGAAATTCAATATTCCCGAGTAAATTTTTTTTCTATTGACAATATCGAAAGACACAAACGGAAATCAAAACAAAGCGTTCTTACGATTACAGCCACAAATCCATTTGTTCCGTAAATAAATATTCGTATTAAATTGTCTTTTATACATTTTACCTCGACTTGTATATACCGGCAAATTCTTATCACTAATTGTTCTTGATAACTAAATTTAAAAATTACATTCATTTTTAAAAACGACCTTCTTCGTAAGAGAGTTTAAAAACGACTAAATAAAATGCCTTAGTTAGCTTATCACGTCATAATAATTCTGCATATTTGTTATTTTAAAAATAGAACTTATGACTTTGTAATTTAAACAGCCCTTTGTGTTCGGTTCGAAATAAAACAAACGACGCAAACATTTTTGTAACAATAAATTTTATTTGCGAACAAAAAGTTTTGTAATTGTTAATTTTCGAAAAAATCCTATTTTTACGGGTTATTTTGAGAGAAGCTGAGTTAATAAATAATATGAGTAATGTGAATGCAGAAAAAACCTAAGTCCAAATTTCTTGAACTACATTTTATTACAGAAAATTATAGTTTGAGAATTGTTTTACAATGTAGAAAAATCTCAAATCCAAAATTATTATAAAATTTTATTAGGATTAGGAAAATTAGTAAATTTATAAGCATTCATTTTATCTAGTAGGTATAAAGAACATTATATCCATAATTTCAATTAAAGTATATAATACAAGATCTTTCTTTAAAATATTATTGCATGAAATGCTAGCACCGGTTATACCGAGTGGCTGCGTTCGAGTGCAGCCATCAGTACATTCGACTGTACATTCGATGCGTGTACGTGTCACGAGCTTTAAGAATTATTATTGTATAAAAATACATAAATTTTAATTTTATGCATTCATAATTTTATTTAAAGTTGCAAAATCCGTCAAAAAATAATTTAACTACTGTTTTGCTATAAATATGTGCAAGAAACTTGGTGTAATTAAAAGTTTTTAAACAATTTAGTGCTTATGCCCTAATTTCACTGCAATTTGTTTAACAATTGATGAACTAATATTAAAATTAGTTTTTCTTTTCAAAATTCGAATTCTAAACTACCTCGAAACTAAATCATAAAAGATATACCACGTAAAACTATACCAATAATTGCTAGCATTGTAGTCTGCGTTTCATTACAGCTCGGCTGCGCACAAGTGTATAGCGTTCAAGTTAGACGAACATTTTGATAGCGGACTGGACGTGTATTTATTATTACACTATTTATGTGACTAGCTGTTAAATTATAACTGATATGCTAGCGAAAATAAGAAACACGCTTTCAAAGCCAAGCTGATAATGTACCATTCTTTATAATAATTTAAATCTGATTAAGGTTATAATTATATAATTAATTATGCAAGTATTGGTATTTTTATTGTTATTTTTGGTGGTTCTGCAGCTCTGCAGCTCCTATGGTAGAACCGCCACTGGTTGCGTAAAATTATTTTCAATTGAGATATTAAACGCCAAATACACGATACAACAGTTGTACCGACACCGTAACAACTTGGAGATTGCATGCGAAAATTGCATAGTGTGTGCGCTCGCTATTATCAGTTGCACCGATATCGTACGATTGTATGCAATTTGAAATTGCATGCTATAGATTGTATGGAAATTGCATCGTGAGTGCTGCGCTGTCCAATATTGTACCGATATCAGTTGTTTAGTGGCTGTGAATCAGTGCATTTTGGCTTTTAATATTTGGCTTTTCATTTGGCTTTTAATATTTTTACAAGACGAAGATCAGAATACAAGGATTTTTCTACAAGCCATTCTTTGACCGACTTTCGTTTCACTTTTTTTGGTTTTTTACTGATTAACACTACACCAGCACTTATTAGCAAAAACATTTTTTTACGCGAAGTTACACCAGCCATCGCTACAGACTTTCTGCTACAGAATGAAAACGTGTTTTCGATGCGGTAAAATTGCATGTAAAATTGAATGTAATTGTATGGAAATCGTACCGTGTGGTTAGTAATTAATCAGTTGTACCGATATTGTAACAACTCTGGGTCGGTACGATAATTGCATAGTGTATTTGGTGTTTTTAGATCTGTTTGTTTGAGAGAATTATTGATGGGTTTTTATATTTTCTAGATCTTTAAGTAGAAATCATTCTACAATGACTTCATGACGTTAGTAAAATTTAATTCATCTTGATTTTTTCATTTAGATTTTTATTAATTAGTAGGATAAGGAATTTTATAATGAGCTTTTAGTTTTTCTATGTCTTAAAGTAAAAATAATTAAATAATGACTTGATGTTAGTAAAATTTAATTCGCTTGATTTTTCTTTATTTAGATATTTTTATTAATTAATAGGATAAGAAATTTCCTGATTTTAGAATTTACAAAGTTTTCACGTTTCTACGTTCTTAAAGTAAAAATTATTAAACAATGGCTTGATGACGTCAATAAAATTTAATTCTTCTTCGTTGTTCCTATTTAGTTTGCTCCTATCTTTTATTTATTAATAGAGTTTTTAAATTAATATTAGATATATGGTCTAAAGACGTATTAAGGATATTACAAAGTTCTCGGTTTTGAGGGTTGGGAAATAAAACCAAAGGACGTATTAAGGATGTTATTTATTCATTTTACACCAGTAGGTATAGATTTTTAATTATTTAGCTATTATAAGCAATTTCAAGCAGGTAGTATATCCGATACTAAAAGTAATCAAGCCAATATAATAGCTTTCTTTCTTCTGTTACAATTAGTTCTGTTACAAGTAATTTCTTTAACAAATATTTTAAATGCATAAATTAAAATTAAAGTTGATTCACTTCATTGATATTCATGTAAGTGTACAACAATAAATTGTATTAAATTAACTGTTGTTTATAAATCTTAACTTAACCGAAATATATTCAATGCATAATAATAAATTATTAATTTATACATAAACAAAGTGAGAAAGTTTAAAGAGAAATTAATTATTTAACTAGTACCCACAATGAATTTAAATAATTAATGTTAGCTTAAGATAATTTCACTATCTTTTGTTTCTGGATTAAAATACTATAATACCACAACATAATAAACATTGACACCCATGTACAAGTAATAATCTAATTTTGAACTGCTAAAAATGTTATTAAATCTACTTGGGTTAATTTAAAATTAATCAACCAAGCTTTTTTTTATCAAGCTTTTCCATTCCATTCGGAATATTGCTACTCTGCTTTTTCTGCAAAGTCTTTACGATCCATTTATTGAGGTGGATCAATCCTCTTGTTTCTCTTTTACTTTCAACTAATTTATCCACAAAGTGTTGATGTTCACCGGAGGGCCGCGCTAAGAAATTCAGTCAAGTCCGCAATTCGACCCCACAATTTTTGCGCTGTAACTCAACCAGCGATCACACCAAGCCACTGCTGTGTTTTTTTATAAAGTAAAATTTATACACATTCTTAAACCAAAGCAACATTTAAAAACATCATCGGAAATGAAAATTGAAGTTCAAAAATATATTACCATAATATAATGATCCTTAAATCAAGTACAACTATTGACTAATTTAATAGTAAAAATTTACGTATAGTGGATAGATTCAACATAACATTTTTATGATTAATCAAGATATTATCAATTTAAAATAGTAGAAAATATTACACTTTTCTGTAGAAATATTTTAAAAAGAAAGTTGCGTTGACGCACCTTAAAACTTTGACACTCCTATTCTATTCGCAAATAATATAAATTAAAAACGCAGAAGATTAATTGTATTCTATTGAATCCCAAACAAATGATAATATTTAAAAATTCTGACTACAAGAAAACAAGGACAAGAAAAACATTTCTTACAGGTTTTATTATTTAATTTAATCACTAACCGGTGTCCGACTATTTAGCGCATCTTCAGAGCGTTACGTGTATTTTTAAATATTACAAAACTAGCAAGAGTACGAGAGCATAGGTAACAGTGAGACATTTGAAATTATGTTCTATTTTCATACTTCATTACTCATACAAATGACACTTTAATATAATATTGTATATTTAACCTTCAAAGGTACCATTCTCTCCAATTTTAATGTATTTGTGGTGGCAGTTTTGACAGTTATCTGATGCTATTGGTGTTAGAAAGACAAAAGTAATTTCCAACAGTAACTTCCTAAAGTGATTGTGCATAAATCCAGCATTATTGTTTAACTTTTGATGCGTTTGGTGAATAATTAGTAAATTTGGGTTAGTAAATAATTTTGAAAACAGTGAGGTTACGGTTGTTTTACATTTGAAAATTTTGGCCATGCGGGTAAAAGCGAGACATTTAAAATGGGTAAGAGTACGACGCTCTATTTCTTATTATTATTTTTTAAAGTTCTGTTTGGTGTAGGAAAAGTTTCAATTGGCTAGGATGTCTATAAATCCATCAAAAAAACTAATTTGGAACATGATTTGACGAAAAATTAATTAACTAATTAATTAATTAAAGAAATTAATTACTGACGAAAAAAGTAGCAGAAGAAGCGATTCTCAAAGAATGAAGTATAATATCTGCGGCAAAAGAGGAGCATTTCATTAATTTTTATTCAATAGACATATATTCGTATAGATAGATATACTCACCAACCGGTAACAGTTAGACATATTCCCCATGTACATTTAATTCACTCTCTACACTCATTCTACATAATTCACTCAAATACACTCATTACAAAATTGACCAGTGAAAACTAACAACCCTATGTGCTAGAATATATAGGTAAAAAAAGAATTTCAATTATGGCTAATAATACACTAGAGCATTAGAAAAAAACGTGTCTCACTGTTACCCATGCTTCCCTACCTACTTATATCTTACAATCTGGTAAATAAGTTAAAACTTTTATATATTACACTGTTATAATATGTTAATAAATAATTAAAATCATCAATTGCTGCTTGTTTAGAGATTAAACTAAATACTACAATCTGTGAGAAATTTTTTCGAGCCTGAATTATTTAATATATTTATACATAATATAATGTATTATGCATATACTCACACTCAAATACTAAAAATAGTTAAATAACAGTATGGAGAGTCTGAAAGAACTGATCATTTAATTTTGAAAATAAAAAATTAATTATGCTAAATTGGTCTTTAACATTTCACATAATTGTAATTGATCAAAGTTTATGTCGAAATAAAACAAAAGAAATTTTCTAAATTAAAGTGGGTGTATGTTATGTCATTTTTGATCTCACAAATACGCGCCGAATCCCATCTTTAAGTTAGTGGATAGATTACGGATTGTTTATTTATAATACCTTACTTTCCGTCCTAAAGAAAATAATTTAACGGCGCCAAATCGCACGATCTTGACGACCAATTAACATCGACTCGTATATGAAATAATTTATTCTGTTCTGAACGTCGAAATTTTATTTGTAATCCATCAAAACCAATTCGATAGTTATTTTTATTGTTTCCATGGACACTGTCCTTTATTTTTATAATTCAATACCGTTGAATGGCCAGCTTTCTCAAATACATTAAAATACAAATTCAATGGCAATTTTGATAGAAAATTTTAATTTTCAATAGGTTACATCATGGGAAAACAATTTTTCTTAGAATGTAATTTAACTTATACGCATATACAGGTAACGATTTGGAATAAATTTCATTCGATAATACAGAACTGTTGAAGAATTTTGGGTACAAATAAAAAATATTCCATTGCAATAGAAGATGGACGCCCTGCACAGTTTTTACAGTTTATATATTATTATAGCCACGTAACTACGCTATTATAATTTTGTATTTTCTTAAGCTTATTGTCATATTATTTTCTCTTTAAATATGATTAGTATTATTTGGAAACTTGATTTTCCATTTTATCTTTTTCCAAGACTACAGCATAATGTCTTCTATCGTTCTACCACAGTATGAAGCTCTAAACAGTAATATGTACATTATACTTCTTTATTCTGTGCTTCTGTAATCAGAATCCACTTTGAAAAATTTGGTTACTAATTTATTTGACCTATTTCAATGATGTTTAGAAGTAACCCAATTAAGTTCATAAGAATTCTACTACCTACTCAAGTTCTAAAAATATTTGAAGTACCGTTTGTAACAAAATGATTGAAGATGATAATAATAAAAGTAAAATTAAGTTTAAATTTCTAATAATTTTTAAACCACTACAGAATTTTAATTTAAAATGTGAAGTTTTATTTCTGAATTTCTAATTGAGTGCCTGCAACTAAATTTTACATAAAGTTATACCTCTAATCTTTATATAATAAAATTTGTTACTAATTATTAATTGGATATAGTTTTATTACAGGGTACAATTTTATAATACCCGCGTGGGAAGGTAGAAGAATTTGTTCAAAAAAAACTATTATAACTTTCCTATAGACAACTAGTACATTCTTATCGAACAACATATTAAGTATTCTTTTGATAGAATAATTAATATAATATTTATTACTATTATATAAATTATGCGTTGTATAACAATTGTTTTATAATAAAAATATTATATTAATTTAATCTTATTGTTTTTAATATATTTCATAGATCTTACGTTATTTTCCCTAATCATTAACTTAAAAAAGAAGAATGGAGTTCTTAACTGAAACAGATTTTTATTAAAATAAACCTTAAAAATTCCGCAGTTTATTAAACAAAAATCAAAATCAAAATTAAAAACATGTGAAAATAGCATTGCTGAAAGATTATGCAGAAATAATTTTAATTTATAGTTTGATTAACTAGTTAGTTTTTAAATTTTATTTTAATATTCATTTTTATACTTTTTAGATAAAATAGATACATAATGTACATCATAAATCGTAGAGAAACAAAGATAAACCTAAAACATAATAGTCTGTTGAATGCAGTTTTCATATTCATCATATTAATAATACGAGTATAATTAAAATTAGTTCCTTCAGTTGTTGAATACAAAAATACATAAGATTACGCGTTAATAAGTTAAATATATCATTTTTTTCATTATATAATAGGTACCCGCGGTAGTTTTATCTATCCGCTCGTTATTTAATATTTGCGAAATCGAATAAGAATTAAAATTATCTTGGTATTCGTGAATATTATGTGGGTGTTTGTTCAATTAGTATTACAACATAATATGTAGGTACTGCTGAAGTTGTGAAAACTAGTCAAGTACTTACTATACAGTACTGTGTAAAAGTCTTAGCACACCTAATTAATTTTTAATTACTGTTTAATTTTAATTTTATTAAACACAAAATATTGAAATGCGTATATAATTTCGATAAAGAGATACAATTTGGTTGAACCATTTGAATGTTGACAAGAAATTTAACGCAAACAAAATTTTTACCACGTTTAAACCCCTAACTCATAAAAACACCCAAGTCATAAATTAGTCCTAGGTATCATAAATAATAATTTTTTTCGTATTTTTAGATATTATTATATAATATTGATATAACAATAATATCCAAAAATACAAAAAAAATTATTCTTTTTACTTATTCTTAAGACTTTTACACAGTACTTACATTATGTGCCTAATAAACTAAAAATCTTATCAAACATTTATAATAGTACTTACGTATAGTAGTACTACTTTTAATATACCTAATTATTATATTTAATAATTAACTGAAGTAATAATTATTAATAAAGGTTAACATATTTATTAATTAAGTAGAAACAACAGCCAGCTGATCAGGTTAATTTTACAGTTAACTTGTAGACATACTCGTATATTAGTTGTTCAAACTATTTTAGAATTTTGCATGGGAAATTTTAGTTTGCATTTCTAACCTAAAATATTGATATAGTTATATCATCTTAACTCGTGTATGACATCGAAAAAATTATACAATTCAAAATTTTCAAAACGTGAGTCTTAGAAATGTTTGTTTACAAACTGCAACTGTCAAGTTGCGTAGCCTAATATAATCAACAGTCCCAATAAACATTTTTAGCCTGCAAATAGCCTGTAAAGAATCGCCCTCACCTGTCACATGACCAACGTGTACCAATGACATTGTCAAAAACAATTGAAAAGTAGCCAATCATATTAAAATTAAGTGACTATTTGGAAACTGAATATTAGCCGGGGTAATTGTCGAATATTTGCCTGCAAACATTGTTACTAACATGGTTTATTAAAAGTTGACAGTCTGTTTTTTATAAAATTAATTTTTAATTGATTTTATACAAATAATGGTTACAAAGAAACTAACATTTTTACAGTTTGAAAAATTAAATGTGCTATTCTTCTATACTTCAGCGTGATACTTTTAGACAAGTTCATTATTTTTATAACTTTTTTTTTAAACCAAATTCAATTTTTATTTTTTGAACAATTTTGCTATGGTACTCTTCATCTGGTGTAAATCGTTTCTTATTCAAATAATCATCATTCAATGGCTTCATTTCTGTCCCTTTTTGAAATTAATTTTCTTATCAATCTGTTGTAAAATCACTTTTGTTAGTTATTTGTATAATATTGTAAACGCAGAAGATGTAATTTTTACCGTGTTGCTCCTTTATAATTTGAACCCTCCTTCCTCATGTTATATCCTCCAACTTTGACTTATATTATTGAGATCTTCTACGGGTAGCGCGTTGCTGATAGCATTGTAATTTCTTAACGCACAAAATTTGTCAAATTGAAACCAAACTGATTCTCTTGAACCCGCAGTATTAATTGGTGTACTATTATTAATTTCTTCATTAATATTTGCCAAACCGCGAACCAAACCGTGAACACATTTTTATTTCGTATAATGACAAATAATTTGTTTATCATTGTCATAGTAACTATACATTATTTTATTTGAGTCAAAGCTATCTAACTTTTTATTAAAATACAATTTTTTTAATCGTTCGTGCGATTCTCTTGTCAAACATCCCTCTGGACAGGCATAATATTCTGCCAATTTTTCCCGCTACCTTACACGCATGCTTGTTGTCCCTAAAAAACTGCCCGCGCGCTTCGCGCTTGGGCAGTTTTTATTACAACAAGCATTTGTGTGGCAGCGGAAAAAATTGTCGAATATATGCCCGTCCCTTGGGATGTTGTATATGAAAATTTACGAGAAATATTTCTTCAGAGCAAAACTTTGTTTCAAAAAACGTCAAAATTTATTCAGGCTATTTTTAAGCACGTGGGATATTCGGCATGATTATTTCTTGAATAAATGTATCTTGGAACGATTGAATTATTTATTACAATTTACATTGCTGCAATTAATGAAAAAATTATAATATTTTGGCCGTAATATTCCACATTATTTTTATTACACCTTCTTTGTAGTTTTCTCCATTTACTTTCCTCATGTTATAACCCCAATCAGCTAAAATTTCGGCAAGTTCTTCTGCGGTGGTTTCTTCAAGTAATTGGTATTTTCTTAACTCACAAAACTCTTTAAATTGATACCATACCGGTATTTGTGGGAACAATTTTATTTATTGCAGATTCAATATGTTGCAGAGAATTATCTGCAAAACGTGACATTGTGCATTTAATTCTGTAATTTTTTTGTTTGTTTGTCTAAGCACGTTTGATAATGTTCGAAAAAATTTTAGGAAGTGATTATTTTTTGACATAAATTTACCCGCTGAATATTTTCCATACCAACGTAAATATTTACTATAATAAAATGGTTGCCTAGATCCCTAGATGATTCGCGTTCTGATTGGCGTATATTATAATGAAGGAAATAATCATATTAATAATATAATCTGCGATTTACTTTTTGAACCATTATTAATAAGCGTCATTATAAATTAGTGAATAAAACCAATAATCATAACCGAAGAATAAACTTTTACAACAGTAAGGTTAGGATCGTTTTTAGGAGCTAAAAATTCAAGTGAAAATTGACGTTCGTTTATTTAATTTACATTGCAAGGTTACCCCGAAGTCTCTTTTATTTTCTGTCTCTTTTTTAATATTGTTAATAATTTTTGTAAATATGGCAAAGATAACCAAATGTTATGCGTTAATTTTCTCATTGTATCCAAGATTAGTCATACGCGAAAGCGATTTTGACATACTACTATGAAGTCTAAACTATTAAATAACGCCGATGCTCGACAAAATTCTAAATAAATATAATTATAGGTAGGTACATGAGAAAAACAATTCTGGATTCTTGTTTAATTGACTACTAAATTTTTAAAATTTAACTTAATTTTCTATAGTTAAAAAATCATAAATTGTAAATAATTTTCTTTTAGAAACTCATGTTATTATTCGTAAGATCGTTATAAATTGATAGAGCGATCATATGGTTTTTTTAAAAATTATTTGTTGTTTTTTTTAGTAATAAATTTATTTTTAAAGTTTAATTTATTAAAAAAAATGTTATTAATTCTTAATAGCAAAAAATCAGATATTTAGTGATTTAATATTACGCAGACAGTCATTTAGCTTAGTTTTATTAAGGTAACTTTTCAAAATTTGTAATGAATGAAGTAGGTACTTCTATTTAGTAGTCACACGTACAATTAGTAGTTGATGAAGAATTTGAATCCCCGATTACCTACTTAGCTTATAAAATTTTAATTGTTAGCTTTTAGACGTACCTATAGCTTTTTATCGAGTTGCCATTATTTTATAATAATAATACGATAATAATATAACTTTCGTTATTATAATATAATTAATTGGTAGGTACACACTATGTACATATATTATAAATAATTATAAGTTAGTTGATCTTCTGTTGGTATGACATATTATAATATATTATTTTGAGGAATCGAGTTCAATCAAGACAATGAATATAAATTTGTGCGACGTTTCGTGCATTAATTGAGTCTTTATCAAGGTTATTGAGAAATCTTTTAAATATTTAATTTTCTAACTATTGAGAATTAATAATATTATATTATTTTTTTGAAAATATAGCAGTATAAACTACTGAAAGCTCATGTTAAAATAAAAAAATATTTTCACCTTTAATAATTAGTACTAACTATTTTATTTTTCTAGTTTAATTTATTATAAGAAAACTTTTAGCAATCTATTTCTAAAAGATGACAACTGCGCCCAAAAATGGAAACACGATTTTCTTACTTGAAACAAATACACTTGCAGGAAACTTGCAGGATAATGGCTATCATATTATTTATTTTATATTATATTTTACTTTATATTAGAAATTATAAAAAACTTTGGTTTATTCTCTCATGGAATTAAAGTATTTATATCATCTTTCCCACACAATTGACTTCTAGATCCGACTATTCAGTTTTAAACTTATTGTTATTAATTTTAGAGAAAGTGAAAAGTTTTAAATAAAAATAAGTATTCATTTCTTAAATTTCGAGTTACGATACTTTTAATATTTTAAAAATAATATTGTCATTGTAAGTTAGTATTTCTACATGCATAATAAATAAAAACTGCTTGAAGATATGAAATAGAAAATACAACAATTATACACCTAAACAAATAGTTGAATAATAAATAAATAAACTTTTTCATGAAAAATCAGAGAAACTCTTTTTAATGAATTTTTAAATATTTATTATAAATAATAATTATTTTGATGAATATTTTAATCTCCTAGCTAGCTATTATTTATTATAATTAATTAAAAAAAAATTATACATGTGGGTGTACTCACCAAAATCATAGTAGCCGTGGTATGTAGAAATTAATCCAGGTAATGATATGTGCAAGAAGCACTCACGAGCACAGGAGGTAGTATACTGAAGAATTCGGAACAATCTCTCCGGATGAATTGTGCTTTACCGAGAAGCAGTCATCCGAAGTATTGGTGTTTACTGATACTGGATGACCCCGATATTAAGAAGACGAGCGCGTAAACATTAATATACAACAGGTTGTTTAGAAAAGTTTATAGAAAACGAAACTAAATTTCTCCTATTATTAAAAACGTACCCAATATCATAATATCGAAGAAAATTCCTTTTAAGTGAAAATACATTTCAAAAATATTTATTTTAAAAAGTAGGTATTACAGAGATACCCATAACGTATTCAAATTTCTAATATATTAAGAATTAAGTACATATTTGAAGTGTTAGTTAATTTTTTATAAATATGTAATCATCAATAAATTAAATCACTACTGCTTTTATTACTATATAATTATGTTTTAATATTAATAAATTAGATTTAGACAAAATTGAATATTGGTTTGAGAAAACTAATTACTAGAGATGAGATTTTTAGGTTTTGACCTTTTTTTTATTTTACGTCCTATTTTTATGATATTAGTACCAAAATTTGTTTTATGGAAAACTACGCTATATAAGCCCTATTTGTTTTGACCTTTTTTGACCTTTTTCGCCTTTATTTGCCTTTTTTCGTTTTAAATACCTATTTTAACACCATGTACCAACCTAAAAAAAGTATCAAATCCATGGTATATAAAGGAGTTTTAAATTGTAAAATTGTGAAAAAACGTGATCTTAATCTTAAATCAGCATAATATTTATTCAAAATGCCTAAGCGTAAACGTAGCTTATCGTCGAAAATGGAAGGATGGATTATTAGAAAAACAAATATATATACAGTGAACGATGACGGTTTGTTTTGTAAAGTTTGTGGTAAAATTTTAAATTGTGAAAAGCAATCTCATGTTGTTCAACACGAAGCATCTGAAAAGCACAAGAAAAATGCAGAAATATCTGTGAAGCAAACGCAAAAATTAGGATTTTCTGGCAATGATTCGTTTTCTATGGACTTATGCAATGCCTTAATAGCGGCAAATATTCCCTGGGCGAAATTAGATTGTCCAGAATTTAAAAGTTTTTTGGAAAAATATTGCAAAAAGGTCGTTCCTTATCGTACCACTTTGAGTAAAAATTATTTAACAAATTGTTACGATGACACAATCAAAAGTTAAAGTAAAGTAACAAAAGGCACAACCTTACCAGTGAAAATATTGTAAAATATTATAAAAATGTCTTATATCGGGGTTCAATCGCGATATAGTTATACCGAGCATAACGAAGATATAAGTTAAAATTATTTACGTTACCTATAAACGAGATATAACGTTGTTATAGTTATATCAGTGACGTCACGGCTTTCGTTGTCTATTGTATAGTAACGTCACAGTTTGTGACGTTTGACATTTAAATTTTGTCGGCTTCATTTGTCGAATCCATTTCTAAATTGCACTAACTTGCAATAAAAGTCAAATTTATATGTTATAGGTTAGAATTTTTATTTATATAATTTCGGCTAACATCCAGAAAATGAGATGTGTCGCGATCTGGCTTAAACTTGGCGGATAGATGCTTCTAAACATGCTTGTTGCGAAAACGTAAAAATTGTTTTACGGAAATGCATAATTTCGTCATAATTAATTATTTTATAGTGGTGTTACTTCGAGCGCGGTTGTGACAGCTCGCGATTATTTCTTTGCGTTATACCACTGCTATACTATCCCTGAGGTATGTATAAGGTGGCGTAGTTTTACCAGTTTTGTTATAGTTATAACAGGGCTATACTACGGTTGGCTTATACACCGTTTATAGGTAGTGACGCTTGGTATACCTGTGTTATAACCGTGATATAAAGTTATACTACGTTTATAAGTAAGGCTGTTCATAAATAATTTTTTTTATTGTTTTAAATTTTTTAATAAATGTTTTAATAATTAATGCCGTTATTATTTTAATACCTAATTGGTGGGTTTAGTTACATAAAATCACTAAAACTTGACAATACCAACCTAAAATAGCATTTTTTTAGTACCTTTTTTTGAATTTATACGACCTAAAATGACTTTTTTTAGAACCTTTTTAGGTGCCTTTTTTTGAATTTTTACGACCTAAAAATCTCATCTCTACTAATTACTTAGTGTTCCAAGATAGTACAGCTGCGTTTTTTGTTTGTTAAGAAAATAAAATTATTATTGTAATGATTAATCCATCAATTTTTAAATTTTATGATTCCAATATACAAAACAAATTTTGGAAAGGATGGAAGAACACCCTCGTGGTATAGCAATAATATTATTTACATCTGTATTTAATTTAAGTCAAGTTTATGATTTTAGATTCTTTTAGTAAAAATAAAATCTAAAAATTTATTTAAAAAGAAACTTTTTTGAAAACAACGTTTTTACACATTAAGAAAAATTCAATTTTAAAATAAGAATTCTTACTGAATTTTATAAAAATGGAAATAGTATTTCTTTTATTCTTTTATTATTTTCTTATTAAATTAAATTTTAATAAATTAATTACATTGATTAATATTATCTCTCAATAGTTAAAAATTCAAATATTTAAAAAGAATTACTTTTTTACTTTACGATTACTTTATAAATTATTCTATTAGTCAGAAATTTTTTGTTAAAATAGTTTATACAGCCTTTCAATAGGGTCAATTTATGTCAAACAAAGAATAATAAATATAAATGAAGAAATATATTGTAACTAGAGAAACATTAACAAGTGGAACATGCAGTTCAAGTTAAATAAAAATTAACTTGATAGTATAAGTCCAATCGTGTTTGGTTTATCGCGAATCTTAAAATTGCAGAATGCGGAATTAGAAAGCGTTTTAGGGCACTGCTTCTTGAAAACTTTTTCATTAAAACAGTTTAAGTATTTTTTTTATATTATTTACTATATTATGTACTTACAAGCAAATATCCAAAACATGCCCTTAGATTGAGGTACATTTTGACTCTCCCCCCATCGCTAATTTTTGTCAATCATTTAAGCTTCATTGAGCTTGTATTCTCATCATTTGAGCTTTAAAGGTTTTTAATAAAATTTCAATTATTTTAAGTGAAATTATAGAAAAAATTTAATAGTTATAGGGCGGTATCATACAGCAATGGTACCTAGTAAGATGATTATTGCCACTTATTGTCACAGTTATTGCATTATAAGAGTATATGAAATTAAAATAAGAACTTCACTATATTATAGACATTGCATAATTTTCCTCATTTTAACTTAGGATTACAAATTATTTTCCCGTAAAATTTGGTCCAGGCGGGATGAAATTTTTCAAAATCAGACAATTTTACCACGAAATACGCCAAGCATCAAAATACAAGAATTAATTAATAATCTGAAGATTTAAATAATCCAATATTTTACGTGGAAAAACGCGAACGGTTTTTTTCAGCATTTTTTAAATTTGGAAAAAATGGCTATTATGTGAACATTGCATAACCTTCCCCATTTAATTCTAGGGTCGCAAATTATTTTTCGGTAAAACCAATAAGGTTTTGGTGATGTTTATACTTATACCCTATTTGGTGAGAGTGTAATAACCACCGCCACTACGAACTGTCTTGTAACCTTCCTAATGGAAAGATGAAGGTTTATATAGGCCCCTCCTGCAAAAAAATTCTGAGAATGTATTATAAAAATTTTGAGTAAATAGATTTTGAAGTTAGCTAATTTTCACTAATTCAGTGGTGGATTAACGAAATTCGGGGGCGCGTCGCTCATTCTGTGGTCAGTCCGTGCGCTATGATATACCCTAACACTTAGAATATTTCGCATCGGCAGATGCAGCTCGACTCTCTTACATGTAACATCGATTATTTTTTGTTTTTACGCGATTTTTTGGGGGTGAAACGTAATAGTTTACTGCCCCATACCGCAACTATACTTTTTAATGCTATTTCGAGGTTCTCTCGCATCCCGGTTTCATTTATCCCGGTTTTCTTGATGGGGCGCTTCTCGTATGTTTAGCCTAGTAACCAGAGTCAAAACCACCCTGAAGGGGTGCAACGCGGAGCGGAGCGGATCGGCGCCCCGGAAGGGTAGGTTTTGACGATGGATTACCCTCATTATCGAATGCACACCCCAAAATTAGAAGGAAAAATTTTTTTAATTTTTTCACTTTTTCGGCAATACACGGGTTATTTTCCATTTTTTTGAGTTTATTTATTACTAATATCCACTAATCACACCCCCATCTATCCGAATTTCAAAGAAAAATTCAAATCGGAGCGAAAAAATTTTACGCATTTTCAAGGGACCACGGGCGACTGATGCACATCGACCGTGGTCTGCCGCATACTCGATGCGACTTTCCCGTACTTTTCAAATTGATTTTTCTCAAAATTTTGACTATACATTCTCAGGCGAAATTTTTACAGGACACTCTAATATAAGGTTCCTTTTGCTATAAAAAAAATTTTGGGGAAATTTGGAGTGGCGGTAGTTACGACACTCTTCCCCCCTATTTTGTACCATTATGACGACTATTGCACACATGTGTCACATAACATCAACCAATGATATTTAGGGATCCGATCAATTCTAACCAATGGCGTTAGAATTACGCGATAATTGTTTAAGTTGCTTTGATAATATTGTTCAAGTTGCTTTGATAATAATTGCACATATGCTTCGTTTTGATAATTGTGCACGTTTACTTTATATCATGTGATACATTTTTTATATGAAATAAAAATTCGCCGTCAGGAAGATTCGAACCTCGGATTTCTCATTGCTAAACATGTACTATCACTTACGCCACCGCGCTGACATATAAAATTATGCTTTAAATTGTCAAATCTGCTACATAATAACCATAGAAACACTACTTCAATTATATTTAACCTCCAAATTCTAATGTGTGCAATAATCTTACCGAATTTATTACGTGAATTATTGATTATCGTCCAATTTGACTACTTTGCTATATTCAAACTTTGCTGTCATTAGTAAATGTCCTCATGCTTCGCATTCGGACATTTACTTGACAACAAAGTTTTCATAGCAACGTAGTCAAATTGTTACCGATAATCAAAAATGCAATTAATATATTATAAGTGACTATATCCCGCTAATCACGATCGACCAATAGCAATATGAAATACGACCAATCATGTCGATATTTTCTGATATTTAGGATATACTTAGGACGAATTGTATGCGTGCATTATGAATTTACAATTTTTTGCACTCTTTTTGACATGTCCATTGTTTTGATTTCCATTGTCAAAATCGAGCAAAGTTGTTATCGCTAATTTCTAATGAACTTATGCTTATGAAACTAATGATTATAATTATATTCAGTGGCGTAACTACCAGTGTTCCGGGTGTTCGATGAAACAAGGGCCCGAGACTTCATAGGGCCCGAGACTTCACTGGCGCCACGCTTAAAAACAAGTTTATTATTTTCTACAAAATATTTTTAACAAACGCGGCTTTTTTTCTTAGAAACAGAATGAGCCCTACAAAATATTATATTTGGTCAATAAATTGTCCCTACAAAAAAAAACAATAAATTCTTTAGTTGTAAAACTGTTACTTCTCCAAATGAAAAGATAAACAGATGGTGATGAGTAACAATATATACCTACCACGGTACCACGATTGATACCTACTGTTTCCAACTATTTTAAATAGTTTTAATCTCTTTTACTTTTACAAATTTGCAAGCAAATTTTATGCAAATACCCTTTTTGATCTGTTACCGTTTCCGGTGGTCAATGCTATAATCTCACATTTTCAAAAATTTGCAATTTGCCCTACGCATTTCTTGATAACAAGCATAAACTTAGAGGGGGGGGGAAAGGACTGGAAACTAGTCCTAAATTAGCGTGCGCTTAACCGTATCAACCCAAACTGAACCGCCAGGATCGCTGTGATCGCTGTGAAATATTAATTGTGAATTTGATTTTGTTTTGAAAATATAATGCCCAGCTTATACCCATTAAAAAATTTTAGCGTTATTTTTATTAACTACTTTGGGGCCCGGTTTGTTACCAGGACACAGGCCCGTGGCTACCTTGTTAAGCCCCTGATTATATTTGATGATTTTTGGTAAAGTTGCCACAAACACAGGCAAACACTGCCTATTCCTTGAAAGGAAGAAGAAGAAGAATTTTCTTTTAGTTCCTTCCCAGGAATGTATTTAGGCAAAATTTTGGACTGTGTCGTGGCACTTTTATTTTAATTATTTACTTATTGTTTGGATCATAATAATTATTCTGAATGCGGTCCTGCAACAATAATTATTGGTTTAATATATTAACACGTTCAGTACAGTGAGACATCAACGCAGTGTCTCACTCTTCGGGGTTCGCGGGACGGCGAAACATGATGGTGTGTCACAGTGTATTGGTATATTTAAACGGCGTGTATATCGTAGGGTGTCATTTTTTAAAGCTTCTTCTTAGTCGTATTGTTCGTTTCCGAACGTCGTGACCCATCTCTTTCTATGCATGTGATGTGCGTTCTAAGTGATTTCACATACATAGAGGACCTACTTGTTTAACGTGGGCTCCGAACCACGGGAAGTGTAATACACTTCATGTTGAGATGGGCGCTCTTGGCAAATTACCTCGGTGGTTTGCCATTGCCTTCCGAGGAGAGACGGCTAGAATAAAGTTCTTACCCTGCCCGGATTCGATCCGAGCGTTTCGCATTAGCAGTAGACGCACTTAACTGCCAAAGCTACGACCGTCTCTTTGTTAAAGTCCGTCTAAAGCTAAATATATGGAAAACGCAACTTAACCGTCCGGAGAACTAACTTATTATGTTGGGTCCAAAATATTTTCAAACATCACAAAAAGTGATGTTTATACTACGTACAAATGTCACTTCATTACGCTATATATTAACTTGTATTTAGTAAATGCTTGTATCGAATGAAATGTCAGTTCGTCATCTTTCACCGTTCGCTGACGTACCCCCGTACCCCACGTTCTCCTACCTACTACAATAACCACCTAATTACTTGAAAATTGCTTTTTAATTCATTTTTTCATTAGTACAGGATAAAATTCAAAACATATTAAAATAAAGTGAAAAACAAACAAAGATGAGTGCGTTTCTAAATTGTTTGAGTTGGAACAACTACAAAGCTTATTCAAATATGCGTGCTACTGCTTTTCGATGCAATGCCGCTATCTGTCTGATTACTAAAATTACTACTACTATTCAATTATTTTTCAAGGAAAGTTGGAACCAAATAAATTGGCCCCTGCGTTGAGAATTTCTGATTAATAAAAGACATCCTACATATAATTTTGGGCATCGTTTAGCAATATTTAAAGAAAACAAAAATATTTGCAAGTATTTTTGATAAAAATCAATAAAATTCGTACGTTAACAACATTGTACATTAATAATAAATAACAATGTAATATTAGTATGACGCAACTTGTACGGTACATTGAAACAAAAAGTGTAATTGACTCATGTAGTATAATTTTGAGGTTACCAGTTGAATAAGTGATCAGTTCATTTATTTAAAATATTTCTTCATTGTTAATATCTTTCAGTTTTATTTAATAATCAGTAAATTGTAATTTCATGAGAAGATGTGTATAATAAGAGCCCCGTATAAACATTTTTATTACATAACCCAACATTATGACATTGACAGATAATTCCAATTGTATGTAGTAAAGAGAGAAAGTTATATCAAAATGACAAATGCACTTATTTAACTAGTAATTTTCAGCTTAATTTATACTATTTTTACTAATGACACAAGTGCCAATTTATTTGAGCCCTACTGTAGGTAAAGTATGTTATTATTTTAAGGGAAAACAGGTTTTGTAATGTTTACAATGAAAACTAATGTTAATTTTAAAATTGTTTAACTATAGAGTAACTGTTTTTTGTATCTAGTACTTGCAAATAAATTAAATCAATTTAAAGACATTAAGCAAATATTATGAAATAACAAGACTAGAATTCAAATAATTTTAAAACATAATTATAAATTACTCAGAAACTATAAAAATTTGTACCGGCATTTCAATTAAATTCGCACGAAATTTTAAAACACAATAATTACTTCTTGATGTATATATTATGTTTATTTATAATATATTATGATATCCAAAGTAACCTAACGATAGTAACCTTTTAATTTAGGAATAATTATGGTGTAACGAGCCTGAGAGTTCTTTTTATAAAATTATAGAACTATTCGTGTATAAAATGCACGTTCTTAATTACTTCTTGCCTAAAAAAAATTATTACGTGCATACATACATAGGTACATAGGTATACATAGTATAGTAATTTTGTAACATTAATTTTGCAAAATAATTTATTTGCTATTTGATTGTGTCAAAAATTGGTGTTTTACCATAATACTTTTTTAGTATGGTATTAATTTATTGTTGCTGTTGGTGTCGACTACATACTTTTTCTCCTAAGTCGCAAAAATTGGTCAAGTGGTAATTTTTTGCTTCGCCTTCAGCGAGGGTTAAAGTCACAATGTCCGAAAACATACTATACGCATAGCATCTGCTGTGATTTTTTCTTATAGAGGTTAAACCTCAATTTTGGTTGAATTTCGAAATTGTTTATCAATTCATTGAAGACTGCAAAATTTTCCGATTTATTAAATTTAATTATTTAAAAATGCACACTCATTCGCTCATATAGCCCCATTGATTATTTTGGTCAATATTTGCAAGATTACAATTATTATATTGGGCTTTGTATACCAAATCTGATTTCTTCTCTTGTAGTAAAGGTACGTCTTTCAATGTAATGTCGAGCTGTCCGTATTAGAAACTTTGAAGATCACATTAATTATGTACATATAATTTTAAAATTCTTTTTTATTTTCCTATCATTTAATATAATATATTATGATAGAAGAATTAAATTAATAGATTATTCTTTGTTAACAGTAACATAACAGCATACTTATAAAAGCATTGTTGCTATAATATATTACACGTTGTTATAAAAACGCCATATATTACTTTTGAAAAATTAAGTCTTTTGTATTTTGAATGGTAAGAGCACTAAAGAAACTCATCCTGATTCCTAAATTAAGACTCATTAACGTAAATCTGAGATTTTAAATGTTTGGGTTTACAATCTACAATGAACAGTACTTGTAATATCACTAGCGATCTGATTTTGGTACCGTGATATGCACTCGTGCTTCTTTTCATCGCAACAAGCAGTCCTGATCTATGCGCAATAATTTCCGGCAAAATTATGATCACTAGTGGTGATATCTATTGACTATTGCACACATGTGTCACATGACTAACATCAACCAAAATTTAGCGTAACGGAACGGAATGTAGAAAAGATGGGCTTATGCACTTCCATAAAAGCGTTTGTGCTTAATGTAACATAACGTAACGGAACGGAATGAACGCTTTTATGGAAGTGCATAAGCCCATCTTTTCTACATTCCGTTCCGTTACGTTAAATTTTGTGCATAAATTGACCATTACTTGACAACAAAGTTTTCATAGCAACGTAGTCAAATTGTTACCGATAATCAAAAATGCACTTAATATATTATAAGTGACAATCGTGCATCCTGCATGATTGGTAGTGCAATCAGATCATAGTAGAATTTGATTGCTGCACCTGACTAAAATGGTACCATTTCATTTGCTTCAAAATAATGTTATATTTATAATAATAATAACAAGGTCAATTGTCTGCGTAGTTATATTCAAGTAGCTATTAGAATTTTGCTACCATATAAATTATTAATTTTCATTGATTGCAAATTGAATTAAGGTCGTTATGGCGGTGCAGTCCACATCAAAAATATTATTTTGCTTAAGACAAAATACATGTAATTCTCCATCTATGCGACAAAATTTTTTAGATAATATATGGTAATATTAATTCACTTGCTGACAATTTGGTAAAATTAATTCTAAAATATCGACTCAAAATGCGTTTTTAAAGAAAATTTATAACAGAATACTACTAACAGAATAATAGAAATATGGTTGATAACCACTCAAAATGCAGCATCACAATCGTGCGATATTGCCATGCCATTTTGGATTTGCTATTCATGCATTTCATACGATGGATTATTGAATCTTTAACGTGTTTTATCTAGGAAGTTGGGCGATGAATTTTCTTCAAATTTTCTGAGAAGTCTATTTGAGCATCTTTCTTGCTTCATTTAAATTTTTATGAAAATGGTAAAATGCGTTTCTATGCTATGGTGAAAAGTGTGAGCTTATTAGTACTTTTCATAGGCTATACAATGTAAAAGGACCTAATTTTGAAGACGATTATCTCATTTTCTAAACGGCCTAAGATTTTGAAAATAATATTTTTGGAATGCATGGAACAATAAATAATTGGCAACTCTAAATAAAAAACGCCACTACGTGACCGTTTATAGAACTATAATAGGTTAAAGTACCTTATTTCGGACTATGAAATTGCAATTTCCCTATTGAGATTCGGAAAGTTGATGGTTTATATAGAATAATTTAAAAAAAATATTTGCGGACCGTTCATAAGTTTTTGAATAAATCGACTTTGAAGTTCGAAAATTTACCCATTCAGTGACGCGCATAATGCGATTTGCGGAATCTCACTGCAATCTGTTGACGGTACGCGTAGATTGATATACCTTAAAACTTAGCACGAATTCACCGGATTAGTTCTGCTAGACGTGTCGAAAGCCGAAAACGAAGGTATGCTCTATAAAATGTTTCAGGCCAACATTCAACCTGCCCTAGCGAAGCTCGTCGCCTCCTTCCTCGATAACCGACACTTCAGGGTCAAACGAGAGGGCATCCACTCCACCGTGAAACCCATCAGCTCCGGAGTCCCCCAAGGCTCACTCTTATCGCCGACGCTTTTCAACATCTTCATGAGCGACATTCCAACCCCCTCCGACCCCCGTACCAAAATCTCCCTCTACGCAGATGATACCGCCATCTACACCTCCTCCATCAACTCGGAGGTAGCCACGACTCGCCTCCAGGAGGACTCCAACAACCTCGAAAGGTGGTTCGAAACTTGGCGCATTGGAGTTAACTCGAGCAAAAGTTCCACAATCATATTTCGACATCGTTGAAAGCCTCAGAAATCCAATGTCCAGATGTTTGAGGAGCAGATTCCGTGGAAAACCTAGGTCAAGTACCTGGGGATCACCGTGGATCGGCACGGTGACTCAACTGGAGATCTCATACCAAAGCCGCCGTTGGCAAGGCTAAAGCAGTACTCTTCAAGTTGCACTAAACAAGAACAGCAAGATGTCTCCGACAAACAAGTTGCAAATATTCAAGGCCATCGTCCGCCCAGTCATGACATACGCCGCCCCAGTTTGGGGCTACGCAACCCTCAAGTGCCTGAACAAACTCCAGGTTGTTTAAAACAAGGCACTTAGAATGATTTTCGACGCACCTTATTACGTCACAAACCGGTGCTACATGCAGACGCCAACCTGGACACCATCTCCACCCTAGTCGGTAAGCAAGCCACCAAGCTCTACAACAGTTTATGTTTTTCAGAAAACCCACTGATGCAGAAACTCGGTCAATGCCAACCAGAAGATCGCCTGGGCTACCTTAGACCCAAATTCATCTTAAACCTGTCAATCACCTGACCTTAACCCGAAATCGACAGCGATCAACCTTTTGTTTCCGGTCCCACCACATTCATCGATTTGACCAAAATTGACACAAAACCGACAATTTGTGTTCCCTCTAACGCAAGCTCGCATCCTGTTGACGGTACGTGTAACCAACACTACTCGTCGACGTTCAGTTTTACCCACCCATTCGTCACTGTTGACTTCAACAACACGGACAATGTCAAGCCACGTCCACCAAGGACTTCTAAAGAATTTCAAGTTCCCGCACCTGTTCAACGGAATTAAGAACTCTATCGTTCCTAAACGTGTTATTTTTTAACCCTGTACATTTAAGTCACTTATTCTTTCAGTTAAAAAGCAGGTTTCCAACCAGCCAGTCAAGTCCAAGCTAACACCGCAAGGACAGTAGGCCTCCCAAAAATCCCAAAGCCAGCTTCCCATACCAAAGAGATATGCGGTCCTACCGTGGAGCTCCGTATTAGTCAAATAGAAAACATTTCGCTCCGTTAATTTCACCACGCCCCTCGTACGAGTAATATGTATGAGTATTACAATTTTCATACTTTTTTCGGTTTTTTGGGGTGCTATGTAAATGTTAAGTGCTGTATACCACTACAATAATTTTAAAAGCTATATCCCGGTTTTCTAGGATCCCAGTTGGGGTGGATTAATATTCCTCAAAGATGTTTTAGCCAATTTCAGCGTTGTCAAAACCGCCCGAAGCGCCCGTAGCGGACCGGAGGGACCTAAAAACTCTTAAAATGCACCAAAATTACATAAATTTGATGGTGGGCGTGGCCGACACTTTTCCCTTAATAAACGGGTTGTTTATGATTTTTTTGCTAATATTTATTGCTAAATCGACAATTCAAACCTTCAGCTTTCCGAATTTCTACAGGAAATTTTCAATATCAGAGTACTGGTTAGGGTAATATCCCCACTATAATATATATGGTTAAAGTGTGGTTAAATTAAAAGCGCTATTTACTTGTGCATGTTTTTATCATAGTTTTGACTGATAAAAGTGATTGTGGTATTATTTTAACTCTTTCACAGCAACTTGTTCTGATTGTGAAATTGTTTTCTTTACGTAAACAGATTTAAACCGCCATATTTGTTATATTTGAAGCGCCCCCAACGTTAATTTCAGTTCGCAATAAGTAGTAAAAATTTAAACACTTGCCTAAGAATTTTGTACAACGACAAAACTACCTTAATTAAATAAAATTTTGACTTTTTTGCATAAATTTTTTAAAAAAGAATTTTAATAAAAATGATTTGTTGCGAACCCCTGACTTTAATTGGCAATCAGAGATTCTTATAATCTCACATGTGAATTATCCCCTGGCTAATACTCACCGGTTTTTACTTATCTCAGGCTCTTATGTTTATAAGTTTCACTAAATAAGGAAAGGTTATATGAAGAATAAAAAGCATAACAACTACAAAAATTTAAATATAATAAACAAATAAAAATTAATTTGTACAAAAGTAATTATAATTATGAAAGTATGCCTAAGTGGCGTTTATAATTTAACTAAAAGTTTAATATTAAAAATTATAAAAAAGAATGTCCTATCATCACTATTTCCCTTAAAATTAAATTAAAAATTTACCTTGGTAAGTTTTTGGAATGTGGATAACTTAGAATAATCTTCATTAGTTGCCAGTTCTTATTGTTTGCACTATTCCAATACGTAAAAGTTTAAAATATTCTTTGTTCTCACAATTGGAAACATATTTTTAATTCAGATTGTTTATTTATTTATTTCGCACTTGTATCAACTAAATTATTGTATTAGCGTCGCGCACATTTATTAACTATTAATTTATAATTTTCTCGCTCCACTTCAATTAGGAATAATTTAAGTTATCTCCTTTTTTACCATTAGAAACGCGTTTTTAGCCAAGATAATTTATTACATTGGCGTTTCGCACATTTGTTGATTACTTATTATTGGTTTATCTCATTTGTTGATTAACTTATTATTGCTTTATTCTAATCGTTGATTAACTTTGAAACAAATAGTTAGAACTGTATAAAATTGACTAAGTTGTTTTTTACATAAGATGTACAAATTTTACATCTTACCTCTTCAGAGTTTGTCAACTTAATTCTAGATTCTTTTCAAAATTTAAGAAATCTTTTTTTAAAATAGGGGAACCAATGATCTTAACATATTTCTTATAAAGCCAATCACAGAAATTGGTTCTATACATAACTGACAATTGAATTGAACAAGATATAACGTGACGATAAACCGTTCAAACCTGCAATAAATAGACTAATTTATTGTTCTCCAAATGGTGCGATATGACGTTAACTGTCTTCAGGCAACTAAAAATTCTGTGAAAACTAATTGATTTCTTGTAATACTCCTATTCACTAAAATTATTTTGTATCTAGCATGTGTTCTCAGAACACTTTTTAATTTTAAAATTGTTTACTTCTTGTCAAAATCTGAACAAAATAAATTAGTATAATAGGGGTAGTTTCTGTGAATGTTGAAATAAAATAAAAATTATGACCGTGGGATATAATTGAATATAACACCATTTGGAGACAGAAAATTGTCGTAGTTCGAAAAAGAATATTAAAATTTAATAACATAACAGATTACCGATACATCCAACCTTCGTGTTTCAAACCAAACGTTTTAGTCGTTCATGTAAACTGTAACGAAGCACAACTTAGTAGATGAACATATTTTTGAAAAGTGTAATTTGTAATTTTTACTTACGTTTAGTTAAATGTTGAATTACAATTATTTATTAAGTAAATTATTTCCATCAACAAGGCAAATCGATGAGTATACTCGGTATCTCTATAGCTACGCGTTCATTTATTCTCAATCAAAGTAAGTACATATTACCTAGGTATAATTAATTATTAAAACATAATTTGGTATGTTTGAAAGAATGAGTTAGTTTTTCATTATTTTTATTATTTATATCTTATAGTTTTGAATCAATATGCTGTTCATTATAAAATATTTGAGTGACTGCCTCCAAGTGGTATCACAAATGGCAATGTGTGCATGTCTCGATGTAAAAAATTATTCATTCTAGATTGGTATCGTCACGAACATTACAGAATGCCAAAGTTTTCAGCGAATTTTAAAAGTAGTTGTGATTTTATAGTTATGTTAAAATGTATATTACATATTTATAGGTGCTAAGTGATTACTTATCCCAAGAGAAATATTAAATAATATGCAATGTTACATAACTGTAAATCGACAGATCAATCTATTGAAAATCATCGTTTGTTCAAAAATAAGCACTACCAAGCTGCTTATATGCAAAAATTGCAAGACCAAAAAGAAGTGCGTTATTTAAATAAAGAAATCTTTCATTTTACTATATTATCATTGGTTTAAGATGCGGGAAATGTTAAATAAATATTATCCATGGAGTACTGGTAACGAAAAACCAAGGAATCTGCGTAATTTACGTTTGCAAGGATTATTTCCAATTGGAGATTATATAAAGGTAAACAGTAATTTTATAAGGAAATTTTTCTTAAATTTTTCACTACGTATTAGGCGCCTTCTATTAGGCTAAACGTTATTTTATTTCTAAACTTAAAAATACTGTATTTTATGGTATTTATACGAATACATCATTTATATTTAAAGGTAAATAAAAAATAGAGGTAAAATAGAAAAACAGAAAAACTGAAAGTTGCTATCTGGAATGTCAGAGGTACCTATTGTGAAGAAAGAGATCGAAATTGCAAAAATATTCGAAGAAAATAAGATAAATATTGCTGTGGCAACGGAAACAAAAAAGAAACTGAAAGGATCTAAATACAGTCGAGTCGCGAAATAGTGAACTACCGGAAATAGTGAACACAAAAATTTTAACATTGAGTGTATATTATGGGACTCATAATATATAACGAACAGCGGTAACCCCGATACAGCGAACTGCGTACCTACTAAATCGTGTTGTTTGAATGACATCATTTATAGGGACTTCCCCAAAATATTGAGAATTTACGAATATTATACAGGGAACGAAATTCAGAAAGATTCTGAATCAGAAAAGGAAGACGAGGATGAGATGGTTTCTTATACTTTTAATGATAAACTTATTTCAATAAATCATGCATTGACATCTTTAAATGATGTTATTCAGTGGAGTGAAGAAAATACAGAAGAAGTTGAAATATTAAGTATTAAATTAAGTAAAAATCAAGCACAATAAAAAATAACATCATTTTTCCTATCCGTATTGTAATTATGTTTGTAGGTAACCATCAATTTTCTTTAAAATAAAGCTTTCAATTTTTTAATACCGAAATAATGAACAACCCCGAAAAAGTGAAAGGTCTTTGCCATATTTAATTCACTATTTCGCGACTCGACTGTATGTAGAAAACTATGCAATGTTTTACAGTGGAGTTAATAAAATTACCAGAGCAAGCAAAGGAGTTTCGATATTTCGTCGCCTCAGAACCAGAGTATTCTATCTCCATTTTTATAAATTTTACAGTACAGCTGTTTAAAGTTTCTCTATTGCATTACTCTTCATTAGGATATTTTGACATAATTTCAATTGAAAAAGTTATAATACACATTTTGGCAATTTTTATTGCATTATGCTGTAGAGAAATGAACATAGAATAAAATGGCATAAATAACTCAATTTATCAAAAAAATGGAGATAGAATACTCTGGTTCTGAGGCGACGATTTTTGTGGACAGTAAATGGGAAAACAGAATCAAAGACTACTCCCTCGTTAATGAAAGAATAATAATGATCAAGATAAAACAACATAAGAGGCGATATAATAACAATCGGAGTATATGCTCCAGAAGAAGCAAAAAAAGGAAGAAACTAGTGCCTTTCTATTCAACAATTGAAGGGCCTAGTGGAAAAAGTAGTTAAGTCACTTTTTTTCAATTTGTTAATTTTTATACTAATTTGTAGAGAATAAATGCCGCAATGTGAAAATGTGCTCAACTACAAATTGAAAAAAAAGGCAGGTAACTGACACCAGCGCATATGTGATATTTGACATATACTTGGACCACTATTTGGTTATTTCTAAAATAAATCTTTACACGGGTGGAAAACAAGAAGAATGCAAAAATAAACACAAGGTGAAGAAGTTTTCAAGGTGGACTTGTTAGAAGATCTTTACCAAAATAGAATAAACCAACATTTGTTGACCAAATCTACAAGAGATGATGTAGAAGAAGAATGGAAAAATCTCAAAAATATCGTAACCCAAGCGGGTAGAGAAGCTATTGGTAAACGGAAGAAATATAGAAGAAAAAAGGCCTAAAAATATGGACTGACGAAATATAAGCAGCAGTTAAAGAAAAACAGGAATGCTACAAGAAATATCTTTCTAATCCCACAGAAGAAAACAAAACACTATACAACAGCATAAGAAACGAAACAAAAAAAAAATGTAAAAATGCACACGAAAAATCTTGGGAGAGATTTATCGCTAGGATCGAACACGATGTGCATGGTCGTCAAAACTTTGCCTATAAAGTATGAAAACGCTGAACAAAATAGAAAGAACAATAGTGCCAACAACATTGAAAGCGCAGGATGGATAAAACATTCTAGGAACTTGTGTTATGATGAGAAGAAAGTCGAAACTAATGAAACGACACAAACACACGGAGATATAGACGATATAACAATTGAAGAAGTGGCAGAAGCAAGCAAAGGTTTGAAAAAACAGAAAAGCTCCGGGACTAAACAGAGTATAGCTTTTATTAAATTTGAAAAAAAGTTTGATAGTGTAAACCGCGATATACTGTGGGAAATTTTAGAAAGAAGAGAATACTCGAAACATTCAATCGAAGCTATTAAAAGTCTTTACGAGGACACATCAATTGTACTGGATCTGAAGTGCGATTTAAAAGGTATCAACACTAATAAAGGGGTAAGACAAGGCTGCAGTATTTCGCCAACTTTGTTTAATATACATATGTATACATAGACAACATGTTCAGAGCATGGAAAATTCAGACGCCAAAAGGAATAAAACTAGCAAGAGATTTTATTTTTAACTCCATATTATATGCCGATTACAAAATAGTGATACAAAGCAATGAAGATGACCTGCAAAGAGCAATATTTACATTAAGTAATGGAATAACAAAATACAATCTTAAAATTTCGATAGATAAAACGAAAATCGTGGCATTCAAAGGAAAATACCCAGTAAGAAGCAAAATAGTCATAAATGACTATTCACAACCTCTAAATTAGCCGTAGAATTGGTACATAAATTAGTACTCAAAATTTCAACATAAATTAATGTTTTGGCAGCATTCACAATGCCTAAATTAACGTTAAAATTAACAAATTCGAGTATTTCCAGTTTTTCTACGTCGGACATAGAAATAACCCAATACTGCAGCTAATAATTTCCCCAATAAAAGTCGTCGATCCATAGCGTTGTAGTTTGAATATTAAATGTAATTTAGGTAACAAAAGTTAATAGATTTTAGGTTAAAAATCACAGATGACAGTTGAATGATTTTGAAACATGCGTAGTAGCGACTTGGCGACTAATTTACGTAAAAAGCTTGGAGCTTGCATGGTTCTGCGTTACGTACTAATTTCTAATTTGGCGTTAAGTACTAATGGTCAATTTATGCACAAAATTTAACGTAACGGAACGGAATGTAGAAAAGATGGGCTTATGCACTTCCATAAAAGCGTTCATTCCGTTCCGTTACGTTATGTTACATTAAGCACAAATGCTTTTATGGAAGTGCATAAGCCCATCTTTTCTACATTCCGTTCCGTTACGTTAAATTTTGTGCATAACCCGACCATAATTCGAGGTTGTGAACAACCGCATAGGTTTAAGTGCGCCAAACTTCTACGCTTAATAATTGTAACTACTAATTCTACGGCTAATTTAGAGGTTGTGAATAAGGCTTTATTTCTTAAACTTTTGTATTGGTAGTTGAATCAATTTTCTCAGCGTCGGGAACTGACTAAATTAAAATTTAAACAATACAAAACAAATTATTATCCTCATGAGCTTTCAGCAATGAATTATTGTTGTCATTGTTTAATTGCTTAATTAATTTAATTTTTAATTTTAATTAAATATTGCCTGTTTCGCAACTTCTGACGTATAAAACAGCTGAATCCAAACGGTGGCTCGATGGCACTGATTGAATTACAGAGAGAAAATTCCGGGTTCGAAATTTCTTGGCTCCTTTGAACATCGACACGAAGTGTATCAACCTTCCCTACAAACCATTATCAACTGATAAACTAACAAACCAGGTGCTAATAGTCAAAACGCATCCAAAATTTTAATGATCAATAACTGCCATAAGTTACATCGTGATTGATTGCTATCCACGGAAGTTTAGTAAGCATGACCGTGTGTAGGCACCTTTAGATCCCCAAATGATATAGAATTCAAGAAAGTAATACGTATAACCAATAAATGAGGTATTTTACAAGGAAACTATTTTTGTTGAATTCTATGTCAATCTTATTATGCTTTAATAAACTATTTATTTTCTATTCTATATTCAGTTAATTACTTCATTGAGATATTTATAAGATTGATTGAAATTTTATTCACCTACATAATTAAAGAGTATTATAGTGTATATAATGATATAGTAAGTGAAATATTCGTAAATATCTATAAATTCGATAACAAAAATGAATCGGTCTATAATTTTAAAATAATTAATATATTATAGGTGTAAAAATAGAATTACTTAAATTATTGAGCGAATGGGTCAATGAAATATTGTTATAATTTTCCAACATTTCGGGCGTTATTTGCCTAAATATGAAAGATCAACAAACTAACAACCATAGGTATATAAATTTTGAAAAATTTACTCTTTTTCTGTATCTCATGTTTTTACATATTATAATATGGCTTACCTTTATTTCAAGCGATATTTGAAATCAAATTGTGGTCAATCAATCTTATAATTAATTCGTTTGAAAAATATTGCTCTTGATACACTAAATATAATTTTCTGTCAACATTTTTTTACGGTACAAAAAATTCAAATGAAATAATGTTCAGAATTTAAGAAATAATATTTAAAAAAATCATAAGACAGATGAATTTTTATGGCTTAATGCGAATTGTTGGTATTATCTTTACCTGTATTCTCTTTACAATAATACTTTTACTTAGTACATCCAGAGAAAATCATATAATATTTCAATGAATTGATTTTATTTGTATCTTCCAAACTGTTTATTACCCTAGCATGTTGTAATTATTGAACCTTGATGTAATTTTAGGCCAAACGCTTAGTAAGTCCTTTGCGTTATTTCTCAGATGAAAACCACTTTAAACAAAGAAATGTTCTTAGACAACACAATACAAAAAACTTATTGGATAGCTCTTTTTGTTCTAGACCCGATGTAAAGGAAAAAGAAGAATACAAAAAGCAATTAGGTAAATTAAATGTATGTAGAACTAATTTTTAGTTTTAAGCACACAGCTGTACATATTTCTACCTGAATTTCGTTAGAATACTGCTAAAAAGTTAATTAATGTGCAAATTTACTTAGAAAGCTAATCAACAATGTATGCGTGTAAATTAATATAAAACACTTTCCATTTTATCATTTTAATGATGACATCATTAAGTTATGTACTTGTAGAAAAACAAATAATTGAAAGAAAAAAGAAAGAAAAATTAGAGAAAGAAAATAACATTTTATTTTATAAACAATCTGTAAGTATACTTTTATTTCATAATGTGTGTACAAGAATATTTAACAATTTTTTCAAGTTCTCGATAGATTCTCCCTGGGGTAAACCTGGTCCTGGCGGTAAAATTTGGAGACCTCCTGGTAGTATTGGATTCAATTTTATGAAATCTCTTGTAACGTTACAGTAACTTCGTGCTCATACAAACTTGTCTAATTAAATTTGATGTACAGGGTTGGTCTACAGATCGACTATTAAAAAATATAGAACTAGAACGTAATAAATATAATAATAACGTTAATGAAAGATATGAAGAATTTAAAAATATGGCTGTTCAACCACCGAACCAAATTTCTAAATCCAATCTCTTTACTTCACAAAATATTGCTAAGACGTACAATATGCCACCAAATATTTCAAAAAATGGAAAGCATTTGCTGTCGCCTATAAAAATTAAAAAAGAAAATGAAGGTGAAGATCTTGTTGCTCTTCTTGCAAAGACGAAGAAGTTTTCAATTAAAATTCCATTGTCTAGTACTGACGTTACCCGAGGTAATTTGAAAGAGTAAGTTTGATTAATAATCTTATAATTATTATTATTAGAAATTAATATTAGTATTTACTTATTAACCTGGCAACAAATTGGCTATTGTAAAATGTTTCAATTAATTTATCCCGATGCAATCTTCAAGTCATAATATTAATTTATAATTGTTTTTTAAAATATAATTACAATAAGCTGCAAAAAATATAAATCATTGTAATAAATTAATATATCTTCGTGGTTTTTTTAAATTTTACTATCTTTTCTTTGCTTTTATACATTTTACTTGATACTATGAAGACCAAGTAGGTATACTACGTACACCGTAACCCACAAAACTTCGGACAAACGTTTTTTTATAAAAATATGTATTTAACCTAAAAAACAAAAAACTAACAATTGATAACAATAACTACTATACCGGGAAAAGCACGTAATAGTGTACCTCCATTTGAACAATTGTCTAACAAGGGGTCATCCAAGTGAGCCTGTCTGACATCGGGATCCCAATTTTTTTGGTGATTCTATGAGCTAAAAAAATTATCACTTTCTCGGCATTTAGTCCATTGCCTTATAGTTTTTGAGTTATCAATTTTTGAAAATTGCCAAGTGGTTTACATGCTTATACAATTGATCAGTAATACAAGAAAGGGTTGTGGACTAGTTGGTTGAGTACAGAGGCTAGAAATCTTTTATATGTGTTTATATATTCGTATATCCGCAGTTCGATCCTCACACGCTTCAAATTTTTTTTTACAATTATGTAATTTATTATCGGAATTAATTATATATTTCAGAATTTTACAGTGTGTCTTTAATTTATTATATTTTCAATGATTATATTTCGTACAACAAATGAAAAAATGGAATAAGGAAGAATAATACACACAAGATCAGCAGTACTTGACAAATTTTATTTATTTATTTAAAAATTTTCGTTACATTTACCGGGATGATATTCATCGTAAAAACATTTGAAGCAAATAAATCGGCGACAATTGGCGCAATGGATGAAAGCTATTTCTCCACATGTACATTTATGCGTTCTTAATTCTGCTGGAAAACATACCTGATTAACGTTTTGGAAAATTTTTCGTGTTGGTATTAATTTTGACGCAAACCACGCATACTCGTTCATGTCGTTAAATACTTTCGAACAGAGTTGCGAGTGAATTAGCGAATGAATTTTTATACAATCTTCGCGCGAAGAGAGCTGCCTGTTACTTTGCAAAACTTCAACAGAATTTTGCATTTTTTTAATAAAATTCTTCACCTGTCGAAAAAAGTACACATCACACGGTTGGCAATATGGCGTGCAGTGTGGAGGAATAATTTCCACCGTTGATGTACAATTACCTTCATCATCAGTGAAGATACTGTTGAAATGAAAATAAATAAAACTTGTCAGGTAACTGCTGATATTGTGTGTATTATTCTTCCTTATTCCATTTTTTCATTTGTTGTACGAAATATAATCATTGAAAATATAATAAATTAAAGACACACTGTAAAATTCTGAAATATATAATTAATTCCGATAATAAATTACATAATTGTAAAAAAAATTTGGAGCGTGTGAGGATCGAACTGCGGATATACGAATATAATAAACACATAGAAAGGATTTCTAGCCTCTGTACTCAACCAACTAGTCCACAACCCTTTCTTGTATTACTGGTCAATTGTATAAGCATGTAAACCACTTGGCAATTTTAAAAAAATTGATAACTCAAAAACTATAAGGCAATGGACTAAATGCCGAGAAAGTGATAATTTTTTTAGCTCATAGAATCACCAAAAAAATTGGGATCCCGATGTCAGACATGCTCACTTGGATGACCCCTTGAAGTATAGATATTTGGAAAGCTGAAGGTTTGCGTAGTAGAAATAAACAAAAATAAACGGATGTAGGACAGCCTCTAAAATATCCCGGCGCTACATTTCTTTATTGATTTTATCCCCGTCTTCTACGAATACCAGAGGTGTTTTACCGGTAGCACAAATACCTCTCCAAACCATGACAGACTTGAGGTATTGGCGATGGACAACGATGGCACAAGGTCCAGGTGCCCTTTATGATCAATACCTATCATTTTAACGATTGTGAAATTGTTCGATGGTGAAAATACTTTCATCAGTGAAAACGAAATTTTCCCATCTATTCGTCGAGCAGATTCTCGCGCTCTCAAAATTACGATTTGTTTTTATTTCTCTCTTTTGTTTTTAGAATCGGCATACTAAATTTTTGTTTGTTACATTTCAGTGATTCTCGCGGAAAGAAAAAAAACAAGTATGTCCGAAGTTTTGTGGGTCACGGTGTATAAGGAAGATTTCTAGGGGTGTTCAAAAAAGCTATTTAATAAACAATTGTTGGACGTACTATGCTTATAAAGAATTTTATAAGTGTTATGATGAGTTCGTTGTTTTCCTAAATTTTCAACATTCTGTATTATGTTCAAAGCCATTTTCGGCAAGATTTATAACTAAAATATTTTAAAATATACAAATTTTTATTAGCCTGCCAAAATTATTTTAAACGTTTCAGGAATAGATTTTCAGAAATTACAAAATTAAGTTTCTGCCATATCAATTACTAATTAATTATTATCAATAACTATGATAAGTTTATACCTACTGCTGAAGGTTTATGAAATAATTTAAATTGTGTTTACGTAGCTTGCTAATATCTTGTTCTTCTTCCTTCTACCTAGGCTTTGGCCTGTGCTTTCTTCGGTTACCTCTTTATCTTTTGGTGATGTCATTCTACCTCTTTCGTCATCCTCCAACGTTTCTTCAGCCTACCGGAGACTTACCTCTCAATGTCGTCTCTACTATACCATCTGGCCTTCTGCTAATATGGTAATTCCACTCTCTTTTTCTGCCAATTATCCATTCTTTGATGTTCTCGATGTTACGTGATTGTCTTAGAGATTTATTTTGACCTCTTACCTGAAGGGTTTTACCAGCAATATTGCGAATAGTTTTTATTTAGGATTTTTCCAAGATACGGTTCGATGTAGTTGTTTCGAGTCTTATTTCCGCTGCATAAGTTATTATTCGTCTTACCATTGTCTTGTATATTCTGACCTTTGCTTCCTTACTAAGGTACTTATTTCTTCAAATAGTATCATTAAGGCATCCCGATATTCTATTCGCATTATTGACTTTGTAATATAGGACTTTGAATTTGCATCTCCCGCCGCCATTCAACATATCTCAACATCCGGAAATTCAAATAACACCGTCAAGCCTGTGATCCGTCTAGCAACCAGCACACGTTGTAAATACCCTAACGTAGTACATCTTAGATCATTCTTTGAACGGGAAAACCTGGTTCGTGAAGATTGCCTTACCTCTAAAAACATAATTAGCTTACCTACATCATACACAGTAATTCAAGAAAAGATACCCTGCTGTTCGAAGCAGTATGTGAACAAAGTTCACATTCTCAAACCTAGTCGACTTAATAAAACATTAAAACACCAAATTGTACTTCGATTTATATTTATGCTATTATTTAAAAAAAAAGAAAAAAAGAACGGGATAGGAACGACAAACCAAAATGGCAATAATAGCACTCCCTTATTGCTATTAAACCAAGTGAACACAACTCATTATTGAGTGGATTATGATATTTGTAATAATTTGTTCATATTTGTTTGCTCGTAAGTCGGACTATATTACGTCTTCAACTTTTATACCGGTAGGTCGGGTAGGCTTTTCCTATGTTTTAATTAGTTTATAATCTGAAAGAAACCATAATGTTTGTTTATAACACCGGTGAAATGACACCTTCGTATAACAAAAATGTATTCCCTTATCGAATAAAGCAACATCTCAAAGCTCCACACAAAGTTCGGGGGGGGGGGGGGGGTGAGATATGGCCGCATTATAAACATTCATACAATTATATACCCTACACCTTCATGTTTACCCTACACCCATGCCCTACACTTTCATGTTCCCGTGCCATATACAGGAGCCTAACAAATCATAAAACTTCGACCCTCGTTTCGGCATTGTAGTATACTGTAGTAATAAAAAAAATAATAATAATAGACTTTATTCCTCACAGAACAACGGTACAGTATAACACATTTTTAAATATATATAAAATTTTACAAAACAATACTTCAGCATCACCTATACATTATGAAAGAAAAAAAATACATTAAGGATAATGAAACCGAAGGACATGATTTGCATTTGATTAAGGCACCGCTATCACATGAGGAAAGGGCGGAGTTCAGAATGACCCTCATAGCGAAGGCCGCCTGCTCTTCCACTCAACCCAAAAGACTGGCATGCGTACACTTCAAGGCCCCCCGAGACCCCAACGGCAGCTGACGCGATCGGCAGTCATGGCACTCATTCACATTCTCATGACAGTAATGTTATGCAATGTCATGCACTTTGTTCAGCAAAAAGCCCCTCCCAGACTCGCTTCCTAAAGACCTGCAGGGATAACTCCTTAAGTTCATCCGGGCAATTGTTATATAATGTAGTTATGTTATAAACAAACGAACGCCTGAATAAAGTCAGTTTATGGCGTGGTATAATTAAATATATTTTTCGACGTAAGTTCAAATTATGCACATCTGTACGGAATGTAATTTTATTATAAAGATAAGGTGGTTTATGTGTCGTGATTATTTTATGAAATAGAGAGAGTGAGTGTAACTTACGTCGATTACTCATATTGAGCCAGTTTGCAGTTGAAAGCGTGTGGGTTACTCTATCGTATTTACGTATACCATAGATTAGACGAAGACAACTGTTTTGAACCCGCTGAACCCGACGGACATCGATGGAATCGAGACACGGACCATATACAACATCACAATGATTAAAATGCGATAAGACCAGAGAGTCGCACAGGATCCTTCTAAGATGAGAAGATAAAAAATCCTTATGTTGATATATCAACTTTAAATTCATATAGGCCCTCTGAATGCAACCCGTAACATGCGTTTTAAACCTCAGTTTAGCATCAATGTGCAAACCCAAAACTCGGGCATCCTCCGAGATTGCAAGAGCTGAACCGCCCATATTAATTCTCAACGACCCCTTAAACTCATCAGAACCCCTACCAAAAAAGACAGCCTTAGACTTGTTTGGATTAAGCATAAGTGAATATCTACCAGAACCGTTGTACAATGAGTGTAAATCATCGTTAATGATTCTACAGGCTTCAGAAACATCAGTTGGGTAAAAGGAATAGTACAGCTGGGTGTCGTCAGCATACATATTGTAGTGAGGGATTGTCGTTATTAATCGAGCCACACGTTGGGCTGTCAAAAATTGCTATGCGGGGTTGTCTTTATTAATCGAGCCCCACGTTGTGCTCCAAAAAGTGCTATGTACCCCCTTGCTAATAGGGTTAAAGGTTCTTATCGTTAATGTTTTATATGGGTGTACGTAATTGTACCCCGTCAATGGATAAGTATGTGAAATTTTGTAAACACAATTTAATGAAATAAGTTGCCTCAGCTTAGCTCTTTCGTAGTGCATGTACCTTACCTTGTGCAGGGTGGATTCGCTCCGTTACCAATGCTGTAAATGAAATTTATGGTGCGGAACAGGTCTAAATAAATATCCTTCGTTACAAAGTAATTAATGTTTTATTAAGCACACAAATGAAAATAAATATTTGGTTAAATCAAAAAGTTCTATTATTAAATCTATTATATAAAAATTTCTGAACGCAAAATGATGCAAAACACGTGTCGTACGAAGTCCGGAGATTTCACTTAAGTTTATAAAGATTTTATTGCAATGTACACGGTACCTTATTAAATCCAGGAATATTTCTGTTATTTGAATTGGAGATGGTACAATTGCGCGTCAAAGACACTCCAAGGGTTCATTTACCATCAGAAACTTCCAGCTACAGTTTGTTGACCTCGTTTTGTGTTGGAGTTTATTTTCTTTTATAATATTTGCAATCCGTTACGATTTTCACCTTAATTGTGGTTTTTCGTAGGTAAGTAACTATTTTGTTTAATTATGCACTTATATTTCGTAATTTCACTATTTATTTTCACTATAATATCAATTTTATTAGGACGATTCTAAATTCTCCACTTTTCACGTGCGAATATCAACACCAACCTTTTATCGACTGTTTTTATTAATTTTCTTTACGAAGTTCAACGCAATCCTGATCTTTGCATAAACGTAATTTATTGGTCGATCAAAAATCAATATTATTTGCAGTTTCATAGTACAGGTATGGACTAAGCCCATTGTGGTTCGTTGAAATTTTATAAGTAAAATTTTCTATTTTTAGATTTGATTGTGTTCTTCTCAAGTGTTTCGTGGTTGGACAAATAAAGATGCTGGATATGAAATTTCCATACGCAGTTCATTAAGTTGTGACATGCCGAACTCACGTAACGATTTAACAAACTTATTTTAAATTTAATGCTAACATGGATTTTTACATTTATCAATTAATTAACACATTTCTAACTTTTAAAATACCTTTCTTATTACTAACAATCTTTCATTTACTATTAATTAACATTTTAACAAAACAAATATTAAAATGATGCATTTCAAATTTATTTTATTCACACCTGTTTTATGTCCCGTTTTCAACGAATCATTTGACTTTAAGTTAACTTCCTTGGTATCGGATGAAGTTTTTCTGATTACTTTGATAAGTTACATGCTTTTATTCATAACAAAACTTTTGCTGAAATTTAAATGACGTACTTCCATTGACGTGGTATCTCGATACCGCATTTACCCCCTGTTGATTTGTAATTTAAAAGAAAAATACCTAATTTTGTGTTAAATTACACAATTAACATTTATGTGCTTTTATTCATAAACAAACTTAAATTTCTAATGTAACATTTTTTTTTTCAAAACAGAACAAACTAAATTTATAATGTGGCGTTATTAAATACCTTTATCAAATTATTGACTCTAATGCAAAAATATAAATTTAACTAAATAAATTAAAATAAATGTTCAAATAATTTACTAACTGTTTATAAAATTCAAATTATCCTAATTAATTAACCTAACTAACTAATCTGACCAAGATTGATCTTTTATTTTTTTTTTATTGCTCTTTTTACTAGCATGTTTATACTATTCGTTGTTTCATATTTTGATTTATTTCAAATTTTAACTACTTGATTAGTTTCATGATTTGGTTGTTAACCATGTACTTTATTTATTCAATTCTGATTCCCTTTGTTTAAGTAATTGTTTTAATTCAATTTTCATTTAATCATATTTTGTGACCTAAATTATCTTTTCTTTTAATTATATTTGGTATCCCCTAATAAATTATTTATCATCATATTCTTATTATCATATTCATTTGTTTTTCCCCTCCCACAATATTTCATAATATTTATTCATATTTCTACATAATCTTCATCATATTCAATAATATTTTCCCCTAATATTCATAATTATTCATATTTCAATATTAACATATTCTTGGATACCATTTATTTTAAAAACTCTTATTTTTACGATCTGTTATTTGTCATTTTATTTCTTTCATTTCTGGTCACCTAATAATTTCATTTTATAAAACTGATCTATTTAAATAATTTTACTTTCGCGCATTTTATAACTGAATCTCATTGAATAAATTAAAATTTTCAATAATTATTTTGTTCTCTTACATTTATTGTTATTTTCAAGCGTAGCATTTTCAAAATTTCATCTTGGTCAAATTATTTTCAGACAAATCATATTTACAATTGTCATGTTTGGTCCTATTTTATTCTTGCTATTTTCTTCAGCGGTCAATTTTTAAGTTATTATTTATTTTATTTATTTTATTAAGTTTCGCTATTGTCTTATTTTCACCGCTTATTGATCTCGCAAGAATGACTTTCTCTTCCAGCGAACTCTTTTAATTTTAATTTTTCTCCGCTTGTATAATTTCTTTTTACTGTTGTAACCATTTCTTTTTATTTCAATACTTAACTTTATGTTGGACCTCTTTGTCCACTGCGCTTCATAATTTCTTATCATTTTACGTTGTAATTTTCTCTTCATATTCTTCTTTTGTAAATTTATTTTTGTCTTCTTGCCGATGTTATCATAATTTCTGACTTTATTTAAATTTTTATGTTTAAACTTGTTGTACCCCCTTGTTTTTATAAATTTTAAATTGTTAACCCATTTTTGTGCATTGATTAAATTTTTATTTGTTACCGTTTTATCTGTTAAGTTTTTAAATTTTAAGTTATTTACTTTATACGATCTTTTAATTTTAAATGTTCTACCGTTATTTGTTAATTTGTAAAATTTTGTATTTTTAAATGTGCCCATTTTATGTTGTAAATCATTTTGTAAAATTTTTCTGTGTATCCGTACACCTCTTGTTTGATATTTTTGTTTTAACTGTACTTTTCTAAATTTTAATTGTACCCGTTTGCATGCTTTTCTTGTTAAAATTTTGTACGACCGACACTTGTTGGTTGGTGGTGTTGGAATTAGTTCGACATCCAGCTTTACCGTTTCTTTTTCCAAATTAATATTTTCTTCCTGTACAACTTTTTCGGCTATCTGTGACCCCCTATTTTGTAATACATTTTCAATTTTATCGAAGTTTCTGTCGACTGTTTCCCTCAACTCCTTCTTGAGTTCTTGTATTTGTTCCTTTGTGTTTTCAATGATTAACTTTGTGTTCTCTTCTGCTTTCTTTTGAGCATCTTTCATGTACTCCATCATTATATCCCATCGTTGCTGCTCTTCTGTTATTACAACCTTCGGTGTCTCGTCAACATCTAACTGGATTAACATTTCACCTCTTATACCTTCCTCGGTTATCGACACACCTTCTTCTGACGTTTCTTCTTCCTCTACTTCCGGATTTTTCTTCTCGTACCTAAGCGTTCTTTCCGATTTATCTGCCATTTCGATTTATGTTTTAAATATTTGTTCAAATTAATTTTAAGGAAATAGTTATTAAGTGAATCTTGATGTAATTTAATTTTTGTTTTAAGAATATTTTTAATTTTAGTTTTAAGAAAATTGTTAGTTTTAATGTCAACGTTATGAATAATTTTAATGAAATTTCTCGTTGTAATTAACCTATCTATTAATTTAATTATATTGACCTATTTTTACTCGCGGTACGAGGTTATTCGAGGTGACTCGAGTTTACTCGTGCCTCCACGTTGTGACGCCAAAAAGTGTAGTGAGGGATTGTCGTTATTAATCGAGCCACACGTTGGGCTGTCAAAAATTGCTATGCGGGGTTGTCTTTATTAATCGAGCCCCACGTTGTGCTCCAAAAAGTGCTATGTACCCCCTTGCTAATAGGGTTAAAGGTTCTTATCGTTAATGTTTTATATGGGTGTACGTAATTGTACCCCGTCAATGGATAAGTATGTGAAATTTTGTAAACACAATTTAATGAAATAAGTTGCCTCAGCTTAGCTCTTTCGTAGTGCATGTACCTTACCTTGTGCAGGGTGGATTCGCTCCGTTACCAATGCTGTAAATGAAATTTATGGTGCGGAACAGGTCTAAATAAATATCCTTCGTTACAAAGTAATTAATGTTTTATTAAGCACACAAATGAAAATAAATATTTGGTTAAATCAAAAAGTTCTATTATTAAATCTATTATATAAAAATTTCTGAACGCAAAATGATGCAAAACACGTGTCGTACGAAGTCCGGAGATTTCACTTAAGTTTATAAAGATTTTATTGCAATGTACACGGTACCTTATTAAATCCAGGAATATTTCTGTTATTTGAATTGGAGATGGTACAATTGCGCGTCAAAGACACTCCAAGGGTTCATTTACCATCAGAAACTTCCAGCTACAGTTTGTTGACCTCGTTTTGTGTTGGAGTTTATTTTCTTTTATAATATTTGCAATCCGTTACGATTTTCACCTTAATTGTGGTTTTTCGTAGGTAAGTAACTATTTTGTTTAATTATGCACTTATATTTCGTAATTTCACTATTTATTTTCACTATAATATCAATTTTATTAGGACGATTCTAAATTCTCCACTTTTCACGTGCGAATATCAACACCAACCTTTTATCGACTGTTTTTATTAATTTTCTTTACGAAGTTCAACGCAATCCTGATCTTTGCATAAACGTAATTTATTGGTCGATCAAAAATCAATATTATTTGCAGTTTCATAGTACAGGTATGGACTAAGCCCATTGTGGTTCGTTGAAATTTTATAAGTAAAATTTTCTATTTTTAGATTTGATTGTGTTCTTCTCAAGTGTTTCGTGGTTGGACAAATAAAGATGCTGGATATGAAATTTCCATACGCAGTTCATTAAGTTGTGACATGCCGAACTCACGTAACGATTTAACAAACTTATTTTAAATTTAATGCTAACATGGATTTTTACATTTATCAATTAATTAACACATTTCTAACTTTTAAAATACCTTTCTTATTACTAACAATCTTTCATTTACTATTAATTAACATTTTAACAAAACAAATATTAAAATGATGCATTTCAAATTTATTTTATTCACACCTGTTTTATGTCCCGTTTTCAACGAATCATTTGACTTTAAGTTAACTTCCTTGGTATCGGATGAAGTTTTTCTGATTACTTTGATAAGTTACATGCTTTTATTCATAACAAAACTTTTGCTGAAATTTAAATGACGTACTTCCATTGACGTGGTATCTCGATACCGCAATATGCATATTACAATGTTTTATAAGCCCTGGAAGTCTGGATGTGTAAATGGAAAACAGCAGAGGTCCTAAGATTGAACCCTGAGGAACACCGGCCGACACAGATAGAGGATGAGAAATACTGCGTCCAATAACCACCTGCTGACATCTACCAGATAAGAAGCTAGAAAAGAGCCGATTTGCGCTCTCCGAAATACCAAAAAACTTTAACATAGCTATTATCAATTTATGATTGACAGTGTCAAATGCTTTGCTATAATCCAATAAAATCAGTAGTGTTACCATACCCCTATCAGCAGCGTGAATTATATCATTTGATACATTTAGCATGGCTGTAGCACAACTATGTAAAGGTCTAAATCCTGATTGAACACAAGGGAGGATATCATTTTGATCTAAAAATGATCTCAATTGCATTTCCATAACCCTTTCAACAATCTTAGATAGTACACTTAACAGACTTATGGGTCTCAACTGAGATAACTCGGAAGGTGGCCTTACCTTGGGCAGGGGAGTAACTAATGCCTTTTTCCAAACATCAGGAAACACACCCTCCAGTAAGCATGTGTTAACGATATGTGTAACGAAAGGGTAAATATATGGACAGCAAAGTCCTAGAAGAGAAACGTTAAATCCGTCCGCTCCGGTTGCGTTAGACTTAATAGAAGCAAAAATATGACTGACGTCAGACACCTCGACCAAATTAAAATGAAAGTCACATATACTATTAGGTTTGAATTTGTTGTTATTAAAGTAATCAATTAGGGCACCATCATCTGTAGATTTTGTAGCAGAGACAAAAAATTTGTTGATAGCATCGCAATCCATCAACTTTTCCGAAATATTGTTATTCGGGGACAACTTAACATTAAGGTCTTTAAGAGTTCTCCACAACTGTTTAGAATTATTACTTTCTACAACAGATTTTAAGTAAGCGCGTTTATCGGCACGAACCGACATAGTGGTTAAATTTCTCAACGTTTTGTAGTCAAGCCAATTCTGTTGTAGTTTTGTACGTTTGAATTTAGAGAAAGCCTTATCCCGTAAATGCATAAGAAGTCTGACGTTATCTGTTAGCCATGGAGCAGGCTTCTTAGTGACTCAAACGACTCTAGTGGGAGCGTGTATGTTTATCACATTCAGCAAGTTTCCATTGAAGAAAGCCAACTTATCGTTAACGTCAGGTAATCGAAACATATCGTGAAACGGAATCAATTGCAGATCAGATAGGAACAGATCTCGGTTGAAATTTCGAAAGTCTCTGACAACTTTAAGCAGTGGCACTTTGGATGGTCTAGCACACAATATAGTACAAAATATTAGTTCGTGGTCAGCGATATGTGCAGACCGAGTACCAGAATTTACTATCCTCTCCGTCCTATCTGTTATAAGCAAATCCAGTAACGTTGACGTATCGCCCACAATACGTGTAGGGGAATCAATAATCTGGGAGAGATTCATCGCATCCAGAACAGATCGAAGACGAATGGTTTCACTACTACAAGGTTTCAACCAATTTATGTTCACATCACCCAAACAGTACAGTTCGTCGGAAACACTTTGAGCCTCACAGAGTGCAATTTCTATTTCATCGAAAAAATTGTCGAGATGCAGTCTATTAGGATTGTATATACAACCAAAAGCATACTTTACATTGTGAATAGACAATTGAATCCAGATTTGTTCAATATTAGGGGAGGAATGCAAGAGATTAAATTTTAAAGAGTTATGTATGTAAAATGCAACTCCTCCTCCACGGGAGTCACGGTCCCGACGAACAATTGCATAGTTATCAATGTGAATAATTTTATTCAGATCAGAAGTTTTCAGCCAGGTCTCCGTGACACCCACTATATCATACTCATGCTGGATTATATGCTCCCTAAGTCTGTCAAAATGTTCATGGGCAAGCAATGATTGAACATTAACATGTGCAACACTGAGGTTTCTTACTCTACTCATACTATCTTAATGCTCAAAACTTCAAAAATAAAGCCCAAAAGCCAACCACGCCAAATACCAGGGGCACGCGAGACCCGCCAAACACATAACCGCCACCAGCAATAGTACATGAACAAACTAAATTCACATTCATGCAATGAGCTTGCAAATATTACTTTACCTCTGAAACATAATCTGTCCTCACTATCTCTAATGAGAAGGTAGCTCGGATCAGATATGTCCACGCAGAAAATAAATTTCTACTTAATTTGCGTGGGGCCCTGATGTTAGGTATAAACCAGCTCGTTGTAGCGGCGGCGAAGGCCGTGGGTCATCTCAACTGAATACCCCGAAGAAGATCAAGGAACAGCTTTGCTAACACAACAAAAATAAAGTAGCAACTAGATGGTCGTTGCCTTAAGGTGATAATATTAGCGATGTCGGATGGAAAGTGCATTAGTCAACCAGGACCAGTACAGTAGCAAAGACATTACCACCAAGAACCCCTCCCCGAATCAATCAAGAGAACGTTCGAGTGGTCATTAAAAATCCCACAACGGTGGAACCACAACGAACTTCCAAACAATCAACCAAGCGGAAGCGCCCCCGATGAAATCAACACCCTGTACATTGGTCGTACATCGCTACCTGCTTTCAAAAAAACACATAACTAAAAATAAACACAAAAAAAATATCGAACATAAAATTTCAAATACAAGATTTGAACTCATGACGACCACTTTGGAATTCTCTATGCCAATGCATTCAGCCAGCACTGCACGATGTTACCTAGATAATTATACGTAGTTTAAATTTAATAAAGACAACCTAATAATACCTATAATTAATAATTTTACAAACATAAAATTTAAACATTCGTATCCATATCCACGCGTGCGAACGTAAAAGATAAGATTGCCTTTAATCACTTCTATGCAGAAACACAAAAGCTGCAAACACACAATAATCTCAGAAAAACCTTCAAATCAAAAATGCAAGGCAAAGGAAAAACCAAAATGTTAAAACATTAATAAAACAATAAATCAGCCAAGGTTGAATTCAAACGACAGGGAACTCCAGGTGGACGGAGCAAAATTTGTCCTAGTTGACCAATGTATCCCACTGTGAAACAATTAAGTAACAAATTCTGTTACTTACCGATCTGAACGGAAACCAAACCTTCAAAGACAGCATGGGCAGTAGGAATCGACCAAGAAACGTCCGATATGGGGAAAATCCGCCATTTTCCATCAATGAAGATATTTCAGACCTCCATCGAGTCTGCAGCAACAAAAATGTTCTGAAGGAATACCTCCGCTCCACATCCCGTTAATTTTGTAACCCAAAAGCCCATGATTATTCCACAGCAGACACAAGCCGACATTTTCGCTTGAAAATTCACACCAGCCTTCTTACTTCAAAAACTGACACAAGACTCGTCTTGTTCGTTCGATAGTTCACACCAGACTTCTTGCTCGATCGAAAGCTGACACAAAACTCGTCTTGCTCGTTCGATATTTCACACCCGACTGTCCCTTTGCGCAGTTTGAACAATCCCCACCTCGGCGCGGATAGAATGCGCCTTTAAAAGAATAATTAATATACAGGGTTGACCGTAAGTGGCGGATTCTAAAAATCCGTCACACCTCAAAGAAAAAACCCTGTTATAACGACATACTCCCACCATCTGGTTTACGCTACCTAGGACGACCGCGTCCAAATATAAATTACCAACCATATGATATAAACCCAAAACATACCAAAATAATGTGTGTAGAAAACCCGGTACTACATATTGTTAAATCAAATTTATCTTGTTTAATCATAACCATATAATTACTGCCATTTATCATCATAAATAAGAACAAATTAACCCATTAAGTCCCAGGATTATGTAATAACGTATGCGTTTACTGTACTCATACGACGACACCGGTCCTTAATGGGTTAACAACAAAACAGAATCATTTACCAACACATTATTAATAAGCAAAGCTAAACCTTTCGGAAACACCTTGTAATATTATACTTAAACATTATGATTGAATTATTGTGAATACTCAATACCATTGTTTAATCATTAATGAAATAAATAAGTCAACCTCTTCTGAACCACCCTATTGTAATACCAAAATATCGGGAACACCCTGTATATGATACTTGAACCCACGTGATTGAAATTGAGTGAATATGCAATATGCCATTATTAAATTATTAATATAATAAATAAACCGAACTCTTTGAATCACAGTGTATATAAAATAAACCCAGATATGCCCAATGTCCTATACATAAGACGGTTCAAATAAGTCAAGGGTAACCTGCATCCCTACTTCCATTCTTCTCAAAATGCATTTTGTTGCTTCATTAGAATGTCCTCTTTAATTGTGAAAAGTTGTGCGACATTATATTGTGAATTCGTTATTTAGTGTGTGTTAGAAATTGACTATTTTTGAAAATGGCAGAACAAGATCATCGAGTTGTGAGAGAAGTAATTTTATTCTTTTCTCTATAGTCGTAAAAATGACTATCAGTCAATGTCAAAATAATAAATATAACAGTTTTGAAATTCATTCTGTGCCGTTTCAAACTCAGGTGACCTCTACATGTAGGTCAACAGACACATAGTATGTATACCGCTACAAATAATATTTAATTAATTAATGTTTTCTTTTAACATTAGTTTCATTTAGGTATAGTAGTAATTTATTTAATGGAGACCCATTAAACATTTGGTTAGTGAGATATCACAGCTGGCTGCAGCTGACGCATTCATCTTCGACCATAATCATCAACGACTCGGTTAACGGGTTAACGTCAGTGATATCCATGCAATATTGCATAGAATTGTGATAAACGGATATCACTCTCTAACATGCTGCGAAAACGGTTGTGACATTTTGTGATGGAATTGCGACATCTTGGTGTTATCTATGCGATATCTTCGACGAAATTGCGATTTTCTGTTGGTATAACTTTCTGGTGACTTAACTTTCTAATTAGTTATATTCTTATATAAATTAATTTGAGACAATTATTTTCAATAAATATCTAATTAATGACTATTTTAATCGCAGATAATTTTAATTGAGAGAAATTAAAACAAATATTATTTCAATTTTTCAATCATCATTAAAACAAATTTGATGTGACAACACATTACTTTCCCATTCAACAGTTTCAACTTCCTTTGCATTGGTAACATTTTTTTAACTTATGTTATAATTTTAAAAATTATAAAATACACAAATCATACCACGAAAATTTTTCGTAAGTAGTATTGAATTCAATCAGTTTCGACCGAAGCAGGTTTGACATATTTATAATAGTTATTCTATGTAAATGCTTCTGTTGTATTTCATTCGTAAACAAACTACATAAATATTATTAATATTATGAACATGAAGATTGCACTTACAAGATTAAAGCTAAAGTAAGAAATCCGTTCGTAAAATATTATGAAAATAATCAATTAGCGTAATAATTTACAGATTTTCAAAAGGAACAAACAATATTAACCGACTTTCAAACAATACTATTTGGTATGAGTAATTTTTATTTGCTAATTATTATTAAGTAGAAGTAGCTTTTTAACTCTTACTTATTAGTACATCTTTTTAAAAAACAATTTAAGGTCGAAACCACCAAATTCAACTTATGTCAATGAGTTGATAACCCAAATGAATTTTACGAAGAATCGATTAAAGGTAGGTACGTAAATATAAATGTATACTATGTATAATATACGTAGTACGTAAACTTTGCGTGATGTTCTGTAATCTGTTTATATTTAGCATGTTAGAATTCAAAATGTATGTTAGATAATGCAATTATTACTATTGCATACCTACTATGTATGTCTATTTATACGTTTTTATAGAGTTACGACAGTTACGATAATTGAAACTAAATATTTTGAAACATTTAATTAAAAGGAATTTTACTGGGGAAGTTTAATCGAATTTAATTGAAATTTATATTCTTTTTATTTATATTTTTGTTTTTATTTAGTCTAAGGGCGTCGTGCCTGATTCCTGGCGTTGGCGACCTCTCTCTAGAATATTTAAATTACAAAATAAAAGAGATAATTCAATTCCAACGCATTTTCATATGTATTAAAATATAAATATAATTATGTTTTCAATTGCTAACAGTTGTTTAATTTTAAGATAGAGATCGTGTTTGAAAAACTTTCTCAATTAGTATGTCAAGGGATGAAAATAATCTGTTTTTAATTTTCACTGCAAATTAAGAAACTTGTGTGTTTATTTTTGCTTTTGGTCGTAGCTAACCTACTCGTATATAGAGACATAATATTTTTTTGACATGTGGATTTTAGTTTTCCCGGCGCGATGGCGACGGTGTGATACATGATATTATACATAATTTTCTATTCCTTTCAGCAGGAAATTTATTACCTACAAGAAAAACTGTTTTCAATTTCTTTATAATCCTTTATAGCCCAGTCGACAAAGCATTCTAAAAGGACTTTTGCGTAAATAAATGGGGGCAATATGCAATAAATTTAATTATTTCGATTAGGACCTCTAAAATTACATACTAATTATCCAGTAATTATCCATTCTCTAGCGACCTCTAGCGAATAAAAATATTTCAGGGCGCACAGAACAATGGCAAATATATACCACGTGCTTTGATAACTGTAACTCCATAACCGATTAATTAACAAGAACAAAACATGCATCATTTCTTTTGTAACAACCCAAATTGCCTCAAGTAAATCTTGAAGTCGTTTAAATGCTACTACGGGTAGCTACGGAAGCTGGATCCAGGGGGACCTATTTGGCCGATAAAATGTTCTTCTCACTCAACAAATTCAAATAATCAACCATACCTACAAGGTTGTATGTGTTACGATCAAATCATACTAACAGTCTCATAACACACCAACTACTTACTGGCTATGGCTATGGCCTGGTTTACACCGTACACTTGGTACGCGAACTAAAGCCGTACCGAACTATATTTCCGAAGTATATTTTTAGTCCGCGTGGTGTAAACACATCGAACTAAGTTGGTCCTGCTTTAGTTCAGTCCTCTAAAATATGAGTACTGAACTAAAAACGACCAATGGTTCGACGTGTTCGACTACTTTCGACATCACTCGAGTATTTTTAATTCCGAATGACACACATTTTTAATTTTTATAGGTTATAAAATTTGACATTTGACCGTAAACTGCTTGGTTCGGTCCGATCGGACTAAGCGGGAGGGGATAGTTCGATGCGACAAAATATAATTCGCAAGTGGTTCGCAAATGTTTACACCGTACACTAGAACCGAGGACCAAAATGTGTCATATAACCTACAAAAAATAGTTGTTTGACACTTTACATATAACCTTCAAAAAATATGTTTTTATTGAGTGATACTCGAAGTTACTTGAAAGTAAATGACACTTTACACTTTACTTTTATAACCTATAAAAATTAAAAATGGGCGCATTCGGAATTAAAAATACTCGAGTGATGTCGAAAGTAGTCGAACACGTCGAACCATTGGTCGTATTTAGTTCAGTACTCATATTTTAGAGGACTGCACTAAAGCAGGACCAACTTAGTTCGATATGTTTACACCACGCGGACTAAAAATATACTTCGGAAATATAGTTCGGTACGGCTTTAGTTCGCGTACCAAGTGTACGGTGTAAACCAGGCCATTCTAACACTTGCCATTAAGCAGTGGCGTAGCTAGGGGGGCGGTGGGGGCGGGCCGCCCCGGGTGTCACCCGTCTGGGGGTGACACCCGACCCCAAATTATTTAAATTTCCTGAGTAAAATTGCCTCGTTTCTTGGTTTTTTAGGTTCCTAGGGGTGACACCTCAAAATAACGTCATCGGCCTAGGTGGGAGTGACACCCGACCCCAAATTATTGACTAAAATTACCTTGTTTCTTGGTTTTTTAGCTTCCTAGGGGTGACAACTCAAAAAAAAGGGCATCAGCCTGGGTGAGGGTTGCACCCGACCACAATTATTTAAATTTCCTGACTAAAATTACATCGTTTTTGGTTTTTGGGGTGACACATCAAAAAAAAGTTCATCAGCCTAGGTGGGGGTGGCACCCATTAAATCCGCCGCGGGTGTCACCCATCCTAGCTACGCCACTGCATTAAGGATCGATAATCAATAAATAAAATTTAATTTGAATTTCAATTTGATCATAATTGCTGAGTGGTGGCCCTGTCCGGTAGGTAGTTTATTTTAAAAATACAAACAACTAATGTCTCTAATATTCGCAATTTTACTTTGATTTTTCTAAACACGTTATCGGTTTCTGACCTAAAAGATCTACACCCAAACTAATGATAAACCAGCTACCTGAATTATAACCTAAAATGAACGGGGGCGATAATCTCAATCTTATACGGAAAAGTGAATCGTGAACGGGGAAAAACGGTGGTTAATCAAACATGATTGGAATTTTATCATGAATTAAATGAAGATTATCTACGAACCTGTTTTTCTGGTCATCGGAAGTCTCGGGATGTGCACGGTAACTTTGAAGGATGCCTTGCTAAACCGAAAACATCACTTTTAAGTAGCTGGTTCTCCTCAGCGGGACTCCGCGTAGATAACAGCGAGTTAACTAAATGCCTTGCCAAACCAAAAACATTCAGATATCGAAAATTTTGAGAATACCTTGCAAAACCGAAAACACTTCCTCGGTGTCAACCAACTTTTCATCTTGGATGCTTAGTGGTGCTTTCTCACACGTTTAGACCACTGTATCTGCCGTTGTATCGTCTTTGACGGACTCCTGTATCCTCTGTACGCACATGTCTTCTAACCTTTCTACCGCCATCGTCAATGTCCTGACTTCACCTATCATACCTTTTCGACATGACCTTGTTTGTATCGTACCCCCCGGATGAATCTTTACGTATCTGGTTTGTATGACTTTTCCAAACTAGCTCCTCTAGATGTGTAAAACTTCCGCGCCGTGCGTTTTCTGCGAATACAAACCGCGTGATGCAACGCGTGCGTGTGAGGCAAGCATAATCAAATTATCACGAGTAAATATAAACGCCTGGCGCCAGTAAATAAATTCTAGGAGTATGATGCACAAAATTGTACGTATCCCTTAAAAATTGATTTAAAATAATTTATTTCAAATAAGATTTATTAATAATTATTATAATATAGGTATTATATAATATATATCTTATATATTGCGATGGTCTGATATAGCCCATAAAATAATTCAAGTTACTCAATAGCAGAAAACAGAGGGTTTTCTAATAATAATCTTCTATAAAAGCTTTCTAGTGTCCGTAATTCTAACGATAACACTTAGACATGCTTAATTTCTCAATTACAAATCTGTCACTTCAGATTTACCTTAAAGGATACGTTTGTCTTGAAAAATGAATAAAACTATAAAATTTCTCTTATCAATAGGTATAACCTAAAAATGTTGCAAATTTGTTTTACAAATAACTTTTTGAATAACATGTTTCATATGACTTTGTGTACAATGGAAATTCTCATTTTTTGTGCTTTATAAGATTATTGTAATTTAAACTTCGAATTGTGTGTGCTAAACTTAAAGGTCAAATTCTTGGATTAAATCGAATTAGTCAAAGTCAGTTGAAATCTTCGTAATCTGAAATAAACAGTGTTTAAACATAAGTGATAAACCTTAAAATGAATAAATAATCACAACTAAAGCAATTGGATAATAGTATATTATAGGCCAAGGTTGTGAAGGCCGTCATTATTGCCCTAGCGCCAAGATTATATTCCGAGGTGCAAAGCACCGAGGAATATAAGGCGCGGGGGCAATAATGGTCTTCACAACCGTGGTTTATATACGATTTTTTCCACTACCAGATTTATTACCATTTTTTAAAATTCTTTTTAATAAAAAAATTTTCAAATTTAAAATATTTATTTCAAATGACAGTTTTGTTTTGTTGATTTGACAGTTGTTGACAAATTTAGGTTTTGTAATAAAATGTATTAAATCGCGTCTGTCAAATCAGTTCATTGGTTCATTTTTTACCTTAAGTGTATAGGGAACTAGTGACAAGCAACACCGCACCTAGCGGAAATTTTGGCGAACTAAGTTAAATGAGTAGTATCGTTTATTTTGCGTATGTTGTAGTGGCGATTTTAAAAGTTTTCGACGATTAACAAAATTTTCTAGTAATATACTTCGATATGAGCGCTAATCAATATTGTTCAGTGCCTCAATATTTTTCTTGGGTAAAGAAAAATCCGGAGTTAAGTTTTCATTTATTCCCCGCGGCTGAAAAACACAAGACCCTCGTGGTAAATAAATTGGGAGTTTAGGAATTGCAGAAGATTGGATGCACAATGCTACAATATTTATTTTGTTCTGCTTCGCTTCTAATAATGTTTTACCACATAGAACAACGTGCCCTGCGTTTAAAACTGCTTCGCCTTCATAAACACATCTAGATGTTTCAGACCCCTCTAAATATTTGAGATAGTCAAGAAGACTTATGGGGTTATTCTGATAAATTCTTATAGAGGCTATAAGCTCTCGAAGCTATTTAATAATGGAGATTACGTCAGTTTAATAATAAAACTGACGTAATCTCCATGGTTATATAGCTTCGAGAGCTTATAGCCTCTATAAGAATTTATCAGAATAACCCCATTAATCTTAATTCGTAAGATTCTGACATATCTGCAAATTTTAAAAATTAAACATAAAACCCCACGTCGAAAATAAGCGATCTAAAACTCACCTAACCGTATATATTATTTAACTGCAGGAAGATGAACTGGGCGATTGTAATCTCCACCGATGGTCAAGGGTTTCTATAATCCTATATGTAAGTTTCACCGCCTCGTCTGGTGGGTCGAGGGTACAAAAATATAATCTCTTAATTGCTAAGCCTATAAGTACTTTTTGAAGTAGGTAAGATTCCGAATAAATTATTAGGTCCTTTAATTTATATTGGCGTTATATTTTGTGTATATTTTTATTGTTATAAATATTACATCGCGGATTTTGCTCAGTAGAAGTTGCGATTATAAATTGGGTTAGTTATCTGTGGTTTTTTTTTAAAGTTTACTGCCGCATACTGCAACTACACTTTTAAAAGCTATATCCAGGATTTCTAGGATCCCGCTTTTCTAGGATCCCGGTTTTCTTGATGGAAGGCCCTTCTAGTATGTTCAGCCCAGTAAACCATTGTCAAAACCGCTCGGAGGGCCTAATGGAGCGGAGAGGAAGGCCCGGAGAGTAGGTTTTGACAATGGAACAACCTTCGAATCGAATGCACACCTCAAAAATCGAAAAATACACCAAATTTATGGTGGGCGTGGCCGACACTTTTCCGTTAATACACGGGTAGTTCACGATTTTTTTGCCAATATTTTTTACTAAAACGACTATTCAAACCCTCAGCTTTCCGAATCTCAAAGAAATTTTCAATTTCCGGATGAAAAATCCGCACTCATTCAAATAATGTACGAGTATTACATATACATTTTCTTTATTTATTTTAAAAGTTTATTTGTAAATTACAATTTTGTGTTACTTGTATTTTTCAATAAAATGCATTTTCTAATGAAATAATTTTTTTAATCTATCTATTGTACTTTACTAATACTTTTAAATCCTTACGAATTACCATCGGTGGAATTTACGGGTGGTAAACTGTGACCATTTCGGCAGTGAGGATTTTCTCTTGACCATCGGTGGAGATTACATACGTCCGATGAACTACTAAACAACACTAACCGTAATTTGTCTTAAACAAAATAACAAGTTCACTTGGAAAAAGGAATGAAAAACTCGTAAAATACAACAGAACACAAGCACCGCTGTCACACGAATGTGTTTTAACTTAGTTCACATTTTTACCCAGCGGCGCTGCGATCTTAATCTCATATCCCTATAATGTAAACATTATTGCCACTAGTCTAAAATGCGTCACTTCACATGTGACTTGGATATAAGTTATAATGTTATAATGGTAGCCTATATGACTAGAGTGGAAAAATAAATTTATAATGCAAAAATTGGTAAATCACTTACTTGATTCTAACATATTTTGGAAACTATAAAAGTAGCATTCGCGCACCTTTAAAATCAGTATTTTCTTAAACTTCAATCCGTGCGTATCGGACGTGTCAAAGTTTGAAATTATCGATCAAAAATCTATAATTTGAGGTTATAATATGGCGACTGCCTCGACAATAAATTTATCCGTTATGTAAATCGGGAAGTAATGGAAATATTCACAATCGAATACCTTAACGCATTTGGGTCATTCCATCTCAAATCAAGTGTCCAGCGTAACCGTAAGAGGCTGCAAGCGGTTCAGCGCAAGATGGCACTTCGAGTAACTTGCGCTTACAGGACCGTGTCCGGCGAAGCCGTGCGAGTCTTGGCCTCCATGCCTCCCATAGAGCTTTTAGCTAGAGAGAGAGCAGACGTACGAGCGGGACCGGACCCCACCATTAAGCAGCGGACGCTCGACGATTGGCAAAGGAGCTGGTCCTCCGGCACGAATGCCGCTTGGACCAGAAAGCTCATTCCGGATCTTCGTCCTTGGGTAGCGAGAAAGCACGGAGAGGTGAACTTTCATATAACACAAGCTCTCACCGCCCACGGATGCTTCCAGGCATATCTCCACAGGTTCAGGCTGACCGAGTCACCTGCCTGTCGTTACTGCGGGGACGAAGATACGGCGGAACACACTCTTTTCGGATGCCTAAGATGGGAGAGGGAGAGAGTGATGATTTCGCTCCGGATGGGCGACACCCTAAGCCCGGACAACATGATTGCTTTCATGCTGTCTGGCGAAGACGAATGGCTGGCTGTAGCGGTCTTCATCAGTCAAGTGATGAAGACCAAGGAGGGGGACGGACGAGCTGAGCAAGCCGCAGCTCGAGTCCTCGCCCTACAGTTAAGTCAATGACAGCCTTTTTAAGTTCCCTTGAGAAGTTCCCGCGAGAAGATGCGCGAGAAGTTCCCAAGAGAATTCCCGAAGAATATCGTCATTGATCGGCGGGTCGGGTCGGGTCGAGTAGTGACGGTCGTTCGACGGGGTAGGTTAGTGTCGGTACGACGATAGCGCGTAGACCCTCTGTGGACACAAACTCTCGTGCTAATCCAGAGGGGGACGATCGCGAAAATAGTGCCGTCAAATATAAAGACGAGTGGACTGGCACTTTGCCAGCGACCACAAGTTTTTCAAGATGACCCGGTCGCATCGCGCTCTGTGATTTAATATGATTTGCAGGGTCGCTTGGGGGCTCGGAGTCTCCGGTATGGGTGACGGTCGGCTCGGCCTTGACTTTGTCTCCGGAATTTCCGCCTATTAAGTTAATGACGAGTGGACTTTCACCTATACTGACGATTGCGGACCACTAGGTGACCCGGTGAGACGTGTTGGATCGCGGCGAGCGGTGTGTCCGGTTCAATTGGAAAAGTAGAATCAAGTGATAGTGCCTGATCTCCCGGACACAAACTTTCGTGCTAAACCGGGAGGTCATCGGGAGCCTGCATCATCGATGCAGCATGGAAGATCGCAGACGACAGCGGAAGTAATGCCGAGAAGGTAAAGCCCGCTGTCGTCGGGGAGGGGGTTTTAGTCAGTTAGAATCTGACACTACCATCCCTGATGGGGTGGTGCCTATGAAGGTTTCCCCCTTCCCTGCAGAAAAAAAAAAAAAAAAAAAAATCTCAAATCAAGTGAAAAATAGGCAAAATTAACTCGACCCCCACCAAATTTAACGAAACTTGGTACACACCATCTTAGTAAGAAATAAAAAATACAAATTTCAGGATTTATCCAAAAAGGCATTCGTTTCCTTGTTTTAGTCCTTCAAAAAGTCAAAAACTTGGTATGTAGACTTGTAGGAAAACGACTGTAACTTTATCCACAGTGGTCTAAATTTAAAAAATTAATAATGTTCTGGAAAGGTAAATGAACGCCCTATTCAAATATTCAGCAATATTTTATTTTTTCAACCCCTAACTGGATTAATTTTCTAATATTAACCCTATTTCAACCCTTATTTCTAAAACGGTTTTTTTTATTTTGTTCATTTTTTAACTATTTTTTTGTGCAATTGTGCTGAGCATGCATACCAAATTTGATCATGGGATAAGCATCCCAAGTAACATTTTACCGTCATAAATGTACATATACCTTACAGAAATTTCCGTAACGGTAAAGCATTGATTTGGCCCTTTTGCAGTTACTGTATTGATGTATCATTTATGCACATATAAGGTACAGGTATTTTCGCAACGGTACGGCATTGATTTGCCCCCTTTGCAGTTACTGTATTGATGTATCATTTATGTACATATACATTACAGGTATTTTTGCAACGGTTCAGCATTGATTTGCCCCTTTTGCAGTTACTGTATTAGTACATCGGTTTTATACGGATTATGTGTTGATTTTTTATGAACGAGATATTTATTTAATAGAAAAAATGATTTTTATAAAAGATAAAATTTTTGATTTTTAAATATTTCTATTTTTTACATACTGCTAAATTGTTTCCCTGTTGTCTGCGCCAGAATCTGAAAATTGACATTATAAATGTGATAATTTTTACTTACTTTTTTTTCCGAGGCCAGGTTTTGAACCCAAGCTGTACTGTACCTATACGTCTGAAAACCAACTGCTTAGCCAACTCGACTACCTGGATATACGGTATAAACTATGATATTTCTTATATTTGATGGTCAATTTTATTTTCAATTCATAGATTAAAAATATTACCTAATATTGAATTAAAATAAATCAAATATTTTGCTTTGGTACTTTAAAATTTATTACATTATGAATTATTTTAAATAAAAGTTGTTATTTTGCACGTGTTTTGAAGAAAAATGCTACGACGTCACTTTAATTCGAATCGACAGCGGTGGTGGGATTAAATTTATTTAATTTAAATTTATTAAATTTTAATTTCCTGACTTTTAATTTCCAGAATTTTTATTTCAAATTTGGAGATTTTCGAAGATTTTTGATTGTTATTATTTGCGCCGTAGTTTTTCTTAAAAATCCGTATTGAAGTAACGAAGTTAGAAACTTTTTCAATATTTAGAAAATCAAAAATGTGATACATAGTTGAAATAAAGATTTATGATTACTAGAAAGACATAAAAGACCGATTCCCCAACTATAATATTATTCCTTTCTCATTATAGGAAAAAAAAATATTGGAGAATGTAAGAAATCTCGATGGCGTAATGGTAAATAGGCACGATGGTACCTTTGGCAATCCGTTGTACAGTGGTTCAACTCCCAAGCCGGCAAAGTTATTTTAAAAATAAATTTCCTAATTAATTAATTTTTTAATATTTTTATTAATAAATATTATAAACACAGTTATTTATCGGTCTTAAAACTTTAAAAGGGCCTTTAGTTAATTAGCTATTAGAAAACATAAAATATTTAAAATACACGTTTTACATTAGCTAGTTAACTAAAGGGCTTTTTATATGGGTTGATAATACCGGACGTAAGAGGTTTAAAATTTCCGCCCCCAATTTAGAAATTTGACCGCCCTTCTTACTCCAATAATATCTCATATAATAATTATTGTAATATAAAATGCTTATCATAATTTGTAACCAATCAGAAACAAGAGTTTTTCTAACGGCGAAATTTTTTTTTATACATAATCTTGATACATAAATAACTATAATGTTACATATTTTTTACATTTCAATATTAATAAAAATTATAAAAAGCGCGTCTCGAAATTTAATTTAATAAAAAGGGACTTTGGAGAATAAGACGGATTTTTATTTATAAAATTATTATATTATACGAGTATATATTTCATAATATTTTATTATGTACTTATTAAAGTAGTCATGGACAATATCAAAACCGTGAAATAAATATCACAAAGTTTAACTAATAAATCATCTTTACATATTATATACCGGAATTGTAAGCGACTAAAACTTTACTATTTAATCTACACTTTCAGGTATCAAACCGGTGATGAAAATATCGTACCGTCCATCTTATAAAATACCTGTATATGTTAGACATTGCTTTTATTGTAACAAAACGAAACGATTAAAACATTACCTAATCGGTACCGTATGTTCAACTATATTTTAGTTAATAAACTTTCAGTGCCGATCCCATAAAGCAATTGCCTTCAGAATAACGGTGCGAAAATATGTACATTGAAACTATACCTAAACAGTACAGTGTAAATATGAACTAAAATTTATGTGCCGCTTAGGTACCATTTTGGTACTTAATTTTCAGGTAATAATTGTAATATAAAATGCGTATAATAATTTGTAACCAATGAGAAACAAGAGTTTTGCTAACGGTGAAATTTTTCTTCGTTCTGATTGGTTACAACTGTTTTAAAACGTAATTAAAATTCATTGATCTTTAAATTACTTATTTTTATAATAAATATTTTAATGTTACGTATGTTTCACATTTTAATATTAATAAGAATTATTATATTATATAATATATTTCATAATAAATATGTTGTTATGTACTTATTAAACCTGTCATGGACAAATATTATTATGTTGAACAATATCAAAACGGTGAGGTAAAAATCATAAAATTTAACCAATAAAGCATCTTTACATATTATATACCGGAATTGTAGCAACTAAAACATTACTATTTAAACTGTACTTTAAGGTATCAAACCGGTGATGGAAATATCGTACATTCCATCTTATAAAATACATGTACATGTTAGATATCGCTTTTATAGTAACAAAACAAAACGATCAAAACATTACCTAAACGGTACCGTATGTTCAAATATATTTTAGCTAATAAAATTTCAATGCCGATCCGATACAACAATTGCCTTCAGAATAACGGTGCGAAAATATGTACATTGAAACTATATGTTACACCACGTTCTGCATCCACGACACCTTTCCAACAGGTAATAAAAGGTTGGCTAGCTCAAAGTCGCGAAGGGGTGGGTTGGTGAATGGAACGAAAGGGTCGTGTGACGGCACGTCGCAAAGCGTGTATTTCCTATCGACGACCGGGCAATCCTCGATCGCGATTCTAAAAATTGTCAAAATCGGTGTGAATAATTTACACGGGGGGGAGTTAAGTCAAAATCGGTGGGGTTAATATACACGAGGGAGTTTAAATGGGCGCCACGCATACGAAGAAATGAATCTCTTTGAAGGGGACTGGTTATCACACCTTCCAAGCTGGTACGCGACAACTTGATGATCTTACAGCGAACTCTCACTCCGGAAAAACCTCGCTCAATGACCTTACCTTTACAGGAGGCGAACTTTCCGTTGGTGAAAATAGCTAAATAAACATTAACACAACAATAATAATAACACACAAAGTTGGGAAATAATAAAAATGTATTAAATAAAATAATATCAGGGGGGAGTTGACAAAGTTTACACAAGATACTATCAAATTTTCATGTCTTGTATAAAAATAAATATGTACAGTTGACGGGACCTTTCCGTGTGGTGTCCGTTGCGAAACTAATACTCGTAAAACAATTACTCTTACAAAAATACAAAAGGTTAATTTGCATGAAAGGGGGGGCGTATTGAATACAGCACTCCACCAAAATAAATAGTTACTTAAGCGCAACTTGATAATATTCAAAACTATGATTCATAAAATTGATCATGGAACTTAATCAATGCAATTGATCATCAAAATTCCCAACAACGGGACAAACAAACTTTAGCTACAATACTAAACTTGAAACGTTACGTTAAATTGTTTGGTTACATTCTGAACGCTCGAATGGCGTGTTAAAAGTTACGTTAATAATAGATAATAATATTAAGTTAAATAAAAGGTATACAAAATGGTTGCGATATCGTCTTCCAGGGTTGAACTGAACGTTCATAAACACAACTAATGGTCCATATAACCAATTAACATCACAATCTTAAAAATATAAAAAGGTTTCTTACTTAATTTGGGTGGTTGATGTTCGACCTCTAGGTAAAGTCGATGACGGGTCCTTCAGGAGTGAGATTTCGTCTTCAGAACGTAGAATGGAGCTGAATGTGATGTCTCAAACCATATCAGAAGGGCAGCGTAATAACCAGCTTCCCAAAAACTCTTCAACTCGGAAGGTGGTGAAATAACAGGGTGGTTCACGCACTGTACTTCACGATAAAATAGGGGTCTCCGTACGAAATAATTCACTAAGTTAGTTATTCGCGAAGTGACAAATAATTCAAGCCGGCACTGTCTAAGTAAGAAATGTTAATGTGGTGTCCGATAAAAAAAAGACGATTGGAATGCACACATGGGTTGGAAGTGCAACACCTGTTTTGTACCATTCGATAAAAGCAATGTTACGTACTTGCCTTATGAGCGGCAAGCAATAACTCGACGTGATTAACGTGATAAGCAGATGGTATAAAAAGTCCGATAATTGATTCAATGTTTAGTAACCATAGACGATATTAATTGTTCGATCACTTATTAAATATTGGCAACAATTGACGATATACTGGTTCGATAAAATATTAATTGTTTAACCACAATTGACGATATTAATCGTTTAACAACAATTGACGGTATTAATGTTCGATAAAATATTAATTGTTTATTAACAATTGACGATATTAATCGTTTAACAACAATTGACGGTATTAATGTTCGATAAAATATTAATTGTTTATTAACAATTGACGATATTAATTGTTCGATAGTACCTGCAGTTGACACACACTAATTTTTAGCACCAATGACTTGTATTTATTTAAAGACCTCTAATAAATGTGAGACCTCGATAGTTAATTCCGCTTTTGGAAGCGCTAAGATACGAAAAAGGTAGTATCAGATTCCAAGTGAATCTCCCCGAATATGCAATTTGCAGCTCAATTTATGCATTCTCCCTACTCTGATTTAGGATTTTTCCCACTTACTGATTGATTTGGATCCTTGTAATTGGGTCCTATAAATTTAGAAAGAAGGGCGACGTGATTTAATTGGACAATACCTAGAGTGTGAGAGCACACTTTCTTCTTTCTCCATGCAAAGTGTATCGAGAAGTTTTGCAGGACACGTGCGAGCAAAACAATTTTTTGCTCGTCTGGTTGGACGAGAAAGGTCTAACTTTTGCACTTTTTACTTGTTTTTATCGAAGTCTGTAATTTCGAAATCGCTATCCTTGCCATGTTAAACCCGAGCACATTTGGCCGCTTATCTGCACATGGTCGAGATAGCAAAACAAAAGGCATTGATTCTCACGAGTTTCAAACATGCACGTGTGTGTCCTTGTATTGACAACTGGCTCGTGATTATGGATCGTATAAAAGTGTCTCTCGATCCTACCTAAAATTTATAGTAATGCATTTGCCTATATTGACGTTTAGTTTGCAACGTTATAGAATAGAGAATTTATTGCCGATGAGGTGAATTATGGATTAATGCTACGTCAACATTATTAACACTTCCTCATCTACCGTAGGGTTTATTGTACGTGTATTAAAATATTTGATGATACTTTCCTAACTATACAATTCTTAAGATTATTGTGCATTTGCAAAACGTAAATTTATTAGTTGAGCGAATGTTTCAATCTTTTATATTTACAACCCGACCTAAAAATGTTTTCTCAAAGGGTAATTTTCAACAGATCGATTCGAAATTTAACATATAAGTTTAATAGATCATAAACGCAAAATCTAAGGGTGCACCCGATGCGCGGAATAAGGTGACACTCCCCTTACGTCAAGAGTTGTTATCCCTAACTACTCTTCAACTGGGACGCGCGCAACCTCAACCGAAACACAAACTGTCCTGCGATAAACCATCAACACTTGTAGTGTTGAAACAACTACTCAGCTAGTGACTAGACTATACGTATATGCCGGGAAAGAGAGAGAAGGTTCACCTAACCCTAGGCTTAATCAACCCGTGAGTCGTAGTGACTCCTACATGAGAGGGCGGTTCGCGAAATCACGCGATCATTCGCTGGCCGTGGGACCCACAAATGTCTGTGAAGACACCGGACTCTAGATCAAGGTAGACCTGAGCTAAGGTAACACTTCCTTGGCGTACTCATATTTACAAAGCCTTCTCTAAAATGGTTCAGTCGATGGGGACTGTCTGCCTTTTTCAATACGTTGAAAAAACAGAGTAAAAAAAAAACGTGTGCTTGGCTGGATCAAATTTACAAAAGCCGTTTGATGCACTTCAGTAGATGGGGACTGTCTGCCTTTTTCAATACGTTGAAAAAACAGAGTAAAAAAACGTGTGCTTGGCTGGATCAAATTTACAAAAGCCGTTTGGGGCACTTCAGTAGATGGGGACTGTCTGTTTTATCATTTATCGTTGGTGAAACAGAGAAAAAAACTTGCGCTTAGCTTGATCAAATTTACAAAGCCGTTTGGGAGACCATCCACCTTCATCATGACTTCGATCCAAACGAGATGATCGGAAGAGAGAGAAGAGGTAATGATGGGGGGGGCGAGAAAAAAAAATTTGAGATGGGGTGACAACCTATGAGGGACAGTCGAGGGAACAAATCCTCGATTCGTCCGGCTTGATCACGGATGTACACGAAAAAAAAAAATGTGGGGCATAATCGACAATCCAGATCGGGATGGGGTAATAAACTACAAGGGCAGTCGAGGGAACTTGTCCTCGATCCGTCCGTGTTGGACATTGATGTATACAAAAAAAGAAAAGAAACATGGGGCCTAGCCATGAATCGGGTTTCCACTGAATAAAAAAAATATTCGTGGGGCATAGTTGACGGTACGGGTCGGGATGGTTTGCTTTCATAAAATACAAAAAAAAATATTACGTGGGGCATAGTTGACGGTACGGGTCGGGATGGTTTGCTTCCATCAGTGTAGTCGAAGGGAACGTCCTTGAACCACACTGACGTAAACGGGAGCTTTCATTGAATACAAAAAAAATCGTGGGGCCTAACCGTGGACCTACACAATCTATCGCCTCACAAAAAAAAAATGAAGCTAGCACAACTAAGGTTGACTCTACCAACGCTAGTGGTGAGTTTTGATGTGCAAAAAAAAACATCGTCATTTATTGAGAAGTCCTGCGGTGATCGGCACCGGAGAAAACTTCACTCTAAATGTTGTCTTACACAGGTAGTGTTAGTGCAAGACGGGGACGTTGTACCAGTGGAACGTATCCACTAGGGTACAAGGCCACAAAAGATCATAACATGTAACATAAAGGGGGGGGGTTTAGAAGTTGAACGACGGCTGGATCAAATTTACAAAGCCGGTCCTATCTAATTCGGTAGGCGGGGGGGGTTTGATTAATTTAAACGGGACTAAAGTGATCGTTATACACGAAAAAAAATTTAACAACAAAAAAAAAGATATACGAAAACTGACTGAAATTCGAAATGGTGACAACCGTTCGGGTTGCACCTAAATGTTTGCTCAAAAATATATGAAGTGACTCTACTGTATAAAACTGACGAATGGGAGAAACAATTTTTCTCCAAAAGGCCAAAACGTAACTATGAAATTAACGCATGACTAATGATAACATTGGGTAATCAATTCAATGTAATCCTAGTCTCTACTTGATTCAACTGAGCGATTGACTGGGTGATTAGGCCAATGGCTCGCTAAGCGTACCCTCTAAATCCATAAACAATAATTTCTGAAATGGTTGACTGAAAATTCAAAAAAAATTCGAGATTACAAAATGACATGCCGGAAAATTCAAAAAAACAAACTCGAGATTACAAAAATGACTTGCGAGATAAACAATGAAGCAAAAAGAAAAATGACCCGTTTATACTTTGGGGGCACGTAGTTTTATGTCGTACGATAAGGACATAACAAATATCTCCCTTAACCTTACTGACTTAAAACTAGCTTAAAAATACCCAAACTTTACGCTAACTAAACCGATACCTAAAATTAACTAAACCGAAATCTAAACTGAACTTAATGCTACCTAAACCGAAATCTAAACTACTCCTTACATACTAAAAGCGCGAGACAAAAAAAATTACACAGAAAAAAAATGTTCCACGTCCCAAGTCTTAAACAAGTCTGAAGCCGTTGCGACCGTTGCAAGAGAGGGCGGTTCGCGAAGTCACGGGATCGTTCGCTTGCCGTGAGACCCACAATCACAAACAGAAACGCCGAACTCTAGCTTGGGTTGGACCCGAAAACGTGGTAAAAGTTGGGAGGCGTCAAAATATATGCCTCTGGGATGAACAGATCAAATTTACAAGTTCACCCCTAATGGGTTTGTTCTTCCTTAGACCGGCAGGTGTTATGACCGTGTAGCATAGTTGTAGTCAATCTATTATTCCCTAACAAAAGGTAAATTTCCCAGAGTGTTGTTTCGAGTTATAACCCCTTACTTCTGTACGAAATTCCCTTACTAAGAAGGTTCCTTTGGGGCAGATTGTCATCCGCCAAAAAAATAAATGGGACGATAATTCACCGGGGAATGGACTAAGCCCACGAAATTACTTTATAACCCTGGGGTTTGGATCGTTATCCAACTGTGGATCAACGTCCAAAAAAAAATGTTTATCTAGCAGTGGAACTATGTCCAGCATGATAATTCGATAGCTCGATGAGAAGTGGGTCACTCTAAACAACTATTAACTATGACAACCTTACTACAAAAAAAATAAAATTCGGTAAAATTTTCTAAAGGGTACGTTACAAAAAAAACTTCCCCTAAAGGGTGTGTTGCGACAAATGATTTGTCCGAAATTGGACACAAGTCCAAACAATACAACACGGCATGAGGCAATGTCTAATGCAATTGCATTCTCAGCCCTGATCTTAATTTCTAATCTCAAAAACGAAAACGAAAAAGCTAAAAAAAAATCTATTTTAAACGGTACTCGATACCAGGAAAGAACGGTGAGGGATGGTGGGGGCAAGTTAACGTCGTGCGATTGACAATAAGACATGATCAGTGTGTATGAAGCGACAGTGACACATTGACCTCAACCCGAAATGATAACTAGATGTTACCCTACCACTAACTTAAAGAAAAATGTCACAATGGACTGGGATTCAAAACTCTTTGATTGATTTGATTCACCAAAGAAAACTTTACGTTAAACTTTAAATCCAAAAAAAAACTCAAAAATAAACTTTAACTGACGTCAAACTTCAAAAAAAAACTTTAAAAAACTTTAACTTAAATTCAAAAAAAACTTTCAACTGAATTTGAAAACTTTCAATCTAATTTGAAAAACTATTAATCAAGTTTGAAAAACTTTTGATTAAATTCAAAACAACATTCCATTAATTTCAAAAAAAATTCCCCTCAATTCGAAAAAACTTTTCGTTAAACTGAAAAAAACTTGGCTCCAAAGGCCGATATTAAATTCAAAATGTTTATCTTAATTCACGAAAAAACTTGACGTTAAACTAAAAAACTTGATTTAAGTATCACTATTAACTTTAAAATGTTTACTTTAATTAAAAAACTTGACGTTAAATTCAAAAAACTTTAATTCAAATGGTAACATGAAATTCAAAATGTTTACTTTAAAAAACTTGAAGTTAACAATAACTCAAACTGCTCTAGATCAAACTCAAAATTCGGAAATACGTCTGCAAATGAAATTCAAAAAACTTTTACTATTCCACTAAATGTGTGCGTAAAATCTCAAAACTACACCCACAAAACTAACTTCGAAGATTGAACCTTGAAACTAAATTCAAAAAAAATTTTAGAAAAACTTTACGTTAGATGTCCATACAAAATTCAAAATATTTAAAAAAATAAATGCGTAACCTAATGAAGTGCGTAAATGCGTGACCCGTAGTCAAGCGTAAGAATGCGTACGAAACGCTTTGTGTCTTGTTCGAGACAAATGAAAACAAAACAAAAAAAAATGCGTAATAAGTGTACGGTGTTACTAGCAGAAAATACGTATGGAAACGAGTGCGTAAATAACATGCGTACTTAAATATACTTGATCTAGATGTGAACATGTGTGCTAGGCACAACAAAAAAAACTTTCTATCGCTATTTGCTAAAGATGGAAAAAACAAGGTTCGCTATAAACGGTATGCAGTGATAATGCGTAAAGGTGCGTAGAAGACGCAGATCAAAATCTTTCATCGTTAAATGCTGAAGGCTAATAAAAATTTGTTACTAAAATTTCCGATGTGAGGGAGGGTTGCATTGCTAAGGGATGGTGCGTTAGGGTGGTTTTCGTTCTACAGAAAGGGTTGCGAAATACAGGGTAGACTTTCAACGTCCGATATAGACGGTAAGGGTTCACACAAAAAAGGTGAAACGAGAAAAAAAACTTTAAACTAAGTTGAGTGACAAGTAAGAGTTTTCAACAAAATTTAAGGGTTGCGGTATCATCGCCACGTTAGGGCGGTAAGGGTGTTCGCAGTTTTACGTCATGCACGGGACAAAAAGGGTTGTACACGCCAAAACGGCATTATAAACCGGTAAAAAAAATGTAGGTTGTTTCGGTCTACAGTCAGCGGTGGTCCGCACCGGACCTGACCTCCTCGATTCAACCTAACAAACACGCAATAAAAACAAAGCGAAATGTTATGGCGACATTTCCTTAAAAGTACAAAAAGCTAGGTAAAATGTTATGATGACATTTTCTAATACAACGAGAAAAAAAATTTAACAATAATGACTAAGGACTAAATACATTCGCAACGACACACACGCACTAAAAAAATTCATTCATACATTCACACGAAAAACAAACACACACAAAAATCTTAATATTAAAATCGGGGCTTTAGTTTCTCTTAATTGGAGCATTATGCCCTGCAACGATTTTTTTCTTGGTCCTACTCTGTCTGGGGTTACAATGGGGACAAGTTTTTGTGGTCTCATCTTTTCTCCCACAACGATAGCAATATATACGTTTCTGCGGAACGGTACAACGCAACGCTAAATGTCCTGTGCCACCACAATTCCAACACAAAAGGGTGTTATTATTTGTCTTATTATGAATACGGCTCTTACACCCGAATTCACCATTACTTTGCTCGTCATTACGCGGTCCGCTAAAATTTTCGGACTCGTCCCGGGATAAATTTTCAATTTCTCTTACTGACATATTTTCTTTTGTCAGTATAGAGACGTTTTCGACCTGACCTGAAATTCGTAAGTGAAACTTCACGATCGGGGTTGATATTTCGAAATTTCTATTCGAATTCGCCGCTTCGACGGTACCGCGATCAACAGGGGGTTCTTTTGTAATTTCCTCCACGGTATTGGACCTAAAATCTCTCTCCGTCCGGGAGTCTGCTAATAGTAAGCCATAAGTTGACCTAAATTCCTCCAATTGATCTAAAATCCTAAGTTTGGAGTCTTTATCTTTTATTAATACGGGTTTTGATTTAAATAATCGATTAAAATAATGCGTTAGTTTCGTCTCTATGTTCATTTCTAGATTGGGTTTCTGATCACGCGAAACTTCTAAGCGACCAAGTAACTTTTTAATAATTAACACGCCTTCTTTTAAAGCTGCTAAATCTTCCGCAAAGGAAAACGGATACCATAATAAAATGTATTTTTCACCCTGTTCCTCTTTCACAAGGGCTGATACTAATTCATCGCGTAATTCTCTTAATGAACCGTGAAAAGGTAAACCTCTAATCTTTAATTCGTATTGGACCTCGTCCTTTCGCAACTTGTCCGGTACAATCCTGAATGCCATTATTAATCGAAATGGATTAATTTAATTAAATACAAAAAAGGATTCGCGGAACACGACTCTACTTTGTTCTCTGAACAACTAATGGTAAACGGAAATACAATATTTGATCTTAAAATCACGATAAATTTTACTTTTAATTATAAATAGGGGGGCGTCATGGAATCTCGTTAGTCCATTCATGCGCGTCGGTACTATTTTTAAAATTGAAATCTTAATTCAAAACTTCGTGATTTAGAAAATTTGACGTAATATGCCAAAAGGGCTTTATCGATAGCTACTAAGTTGGGTGCCAAGTTATATTTTAACCTACAAAAATTAATTTGGAATTTACTTGATTTACAAACAAAAATTCGATATGATGTGCCAAAAGGGCTTCTCGATAGGCCGGGGTTTCTCGATAGACCCACGTTGGCCGCGCCAAATTATTATCCTGTTACACCACGTTCTGCATCCACGACACCTTTCCAACAGGTAATAAAAGGTTGGCTAGCTCAAAGTCGCGAAGGGGTGGGTTGGTGAATGGAACGAAAGGGTCGTGTGACGGCACGTCGCAAAGCGTGTATTTCCTATCGACGACCGGGCAATCCTCGATCGCGATTCTAAAAATTGTCAAAATCGGTGTGAATAATTTACACGGGGGGGAGTTAAGTCAAAATCGGTGGGGTTAATATACACGAGGGAGTTTAAATGGGCGCCACGCATACGAAGAAATGAATCTCTTTGAAGGGGACTGGTTATCACACCTTCCAAGCTGGTACGCGACAACTTGATGATCTTACAGCGAACTCTCACTCCGGAAAAACCTCGCTCAATGACCTTACCTTTACAGGAGGCGAACTTTCCGTTGGTGAAAATAGCTAAATAAACATTAACACAACAATAATAATAACACACAAAGTTGGGAAATAATAAAAATGTATTAAATAAAATAATATCAGGGGGGAGTTGACAAAGTTTACACAAGATACTATCAAATTTTCATGTCTTGTATAAAAATAAATATGTACAGTTGACGGGACCTTTCCGTGTGGTGTCCGTTGCGAAACTAATACTCGTAAAACAATTACTCTTACAAAAATACAAAAGGTTAATTTGCATGAAAGGGGGGGCGTATTGAATACAGCACTCCACCAAAATAAATAGTTACTTAAGCGCAACTTGATAATATTCAAAACTATGATTCATAAAATTGATCATGGAACTTAATCAATGCAATTGATCATCAAAATTCCCAACAACGGGACAAACAAACTTTAGCTACAATACTAAACTTGAAACGTTACGTTAAATTGTTTGGTTACATTCTGAACGCTCGAATGGCGTGTTAAAAGTTACGTTAATAATAGATAATAATATTAAGTTAAATAAAAGGTATACAAAATGGTTGCGATATCGTCTTCCAGGGTTGAACTGAACGTTCATAAACACAACTAATGGTCCATATAACCAATTAACATCACAATCTTAAAAATATAAAAAGGTTTCTTACTTAATTTGGGTGGTTGATGTTCGACCTCTAGGTAAAGTCGATGACGGGTCCTTCAGGAGTGAGATTTCGTCTTCAGAACGTAGAATGGAGCTGAATGTGATGTCTCAAACCATATCAGAAGGGCAGCGTAATAACCAGCTTCCCAAAAACTCTTCAACTCGGAAGGTGGTGAAATAACAGGGTGGTTCACGCACTGTACTTCACGATAAAATAGGGGTCTCCGTACGAAATAATTCACTAAGTTAGTTATTCGCGAAGTGACAAATAATTCAAGCCGGCACTGTCTAAGTAAGAAATGTTAATGTGGTGTCCGATAAAAAAAAGACGATTGGAATGCACACATGGGTTGGAAGTGCAACACCTGTTTTGTACCATTCGATAAAAGCAATGTTACGTACTTGCCTTATGAGCGGCAAGCAATAACTCGACGTGATTAACGTGATAAGCAGATGGTATAAAAAGTCCGATAATTGATTCAATGTTTAGTAACCATAGACGATATTAATTGTTCGATCACTTATTAAATATTGGCAACAATTGACGATATACTGGTTCGATAAAATATTAATTGTTTAACCACAATTGACGATATTAATCGTTTAACAACAATTGACGGTATTAATGTTCGATAAAATATTAATTGTTTATTAACAATTGACGATATTAATCGTTTAACAACAATTGACGGTATTAATGTTCGATAAAATATTAATTGTTTATTAACAATTGACGATATTAATTGTTCGATAGTACCTGCAGTTGACACACACTAATTTTTAGCACCAATGACTTGTATTTATTTAAAGACCTCTAATAAATGTGAGACCTCGATAGTTAATTCCGCTTTTGGAAGCGCTAAGATACGAAAAAGGTAGTATCAGATTCCAAGTGAATCTCCCCGAATATGCAATTTGCAGCTCAATTTATGCATTCTCCCTACTCTGATTTAGGATTTTTCCCACTTACTGATTGATTTGGATCCTTGTAATTGGGTCCTATAAATTTAGAAAGAAGGGCGACGTGATTTAATTGGACAATACCTAGAGTGTGAGAGCACACTTTCTTCTTTCTCCATGCAAAGTGTATCGAGAAGTTTTGCAGGACACGTGCGAGCAAAACAATTTTTTGCTCGTCTGGTTGGACGAGAAAGGTCTAACTTTTGCACTTTTTACTTGTTTTTATCGAAGTCTGTAATTTCGAAATCGCTATCCTTGCCATGTTAAACCCGAGCACATTTGGCCGCTTATCTGCACATGGTCGAGATAGCAAAACAAAAGGCATTGATTCTCACGAGTTTCAAACATGCACGTGTGTGTCCTTGTATTGACAACTGGCTCGTGATTATGGATCGTATAAAAGTGTCTCTCGATCCTACCTAAAATTTATAGTAATGCATTTGCCTATATTGACGTTTAGTTTGCAACGTTATAGAATAGAGAATTTATTGCCGATGAGGTGAATTATGGATTAATGCTACGTCAACATTATTAACACTTCCTCATCTACCGTAGGGTTTATTGTACGTGTATTAAAATATTTGATGATACTTTCCTAACTATACAATTCTTAAGATTATTGTGCATTTGCAAAACGTAAATTTATTAGTTGAGCGAATGTTTCAATCTTTTATATTTACAACCCGACCTAAAAATGTTTTCTCAAAGGGTAATTTTCAACAGATCGATTCGAAATTTAACATATAAGTTTAATAGATCATAAACGCAAAATCTAAGGGTGCACCCGATGCGCGGAATAAGGTGACATATACCTAAACAGTACAGTGTAAATATGAACTAAAATTTATGTGCCGCTTAGGTACCATTTTGGTACTTAATTTTCAGGTATGAAAATATATGTACATATTCGTTATACTTCAATGGTATACCGGTATAAAACCGACGTTGATGTTACTTGGGATGGGTTCGGTCACTAAAAATAAATTAAGTATAGCGAGAAACAGACAAAAATCAGTTTTGCGCCGAGTTCTCAAGTTTCTTTGAACTTTATGACAAAATAGTTTAATATAAAATTAAAGATAATAAAATTCTCTACAAAAAAACTTCTATACATATTATGGTGACTCAATCGTCACTAAATAAACTAATATTAAGCAGGCATTTAAGTTATTACGAATGGCATGAAAATTCTTTCACAACGTAGGAGGTTTTCCGAAGTTACAACAAAAATTTAAATGAATTCGGGTATTGATAAATACAGGTAAAGAATAGAAAGATCCACGAATGATATTGCAAAATATAATTAAATATTCACAAATTAATGCATATAAAAAATTGTTAGTTTGTAAGAAATTGTTAATTAATTAAATAAAAATGTATAATTACGTTAGTTTAAGTGGAGCGTTAGAAATCAAGGATTACGTGAGTGTTAAAATTCGGTCGAACGATAATGCGAAGATGCTTCTTCAAAAGGTTCGGAAGTTGAACGCTAAAATCAAAAACAAAGTGAAAATAATTAATGACAATTAGAATAAATTAATTATCAAAAGTGCGATCCAAACTCACCTAAAAGGAGAAATATCAAAGTAGGATTAAAAAAAGGAATATTTTTCAAAACCCGGGTAACGAAAAATAAATAAATGCTTCTTCCACGAACGCCGAGGTGAGGAGCACGTGTAGTGTTGGCTCCGGCAGAAAGTTTGATAATTGATTGTAAATCAAACTTATAAAAGTGTGTATCACTAAAAGTAAATAAGTATTAACCCGTGGGCAATTGAAATTAAGTGAGGTTAATAAGTTGTGAGTACTTACTGGAAATATTATAATTTGGATTGATGGTATAATCATTGGATAAAGTAATCCTGTAATAATAATTGGAGAATCGATGCACCCAGTATAATTGGAAGTAAAAGCAGAGAATTTTTGGATCACAGCTGTTCGGCAGGTCGACCGTTTAAGCGTGAAGTTGATAACGCAAAGGAAAGAGAAACACGTGCGGTAAGAGAGAAACTTAAATATTTATAAAACGACGCGAGTGCGATACGTAATTAACTTTGAGGGAACGCGTAGGTTTAAGGATTTGTTTATGTTTATTGATTGTTTATTTGTTTCATAGTTTAAGATTGTTTTTGAATTATTTTGATGTTTGGTAAATTAAATTGGTATTGTTTATGAACAGAGGCGTATCATTCGGGAATTTTTATATTCCTGCAAAAAGTTTAATTTTCAGAAAGAGCAAAGAATCTACTACTGAGGTAAGATTATTCATGCCAAGTAAAATATTAAAAGAGCTAGCATTGGGAAAACAATAATTTCAATTAAAAACTATTAAATTTATAAAATATGCAGTCACCGTAAGTAGAGGGTTGGGGGACATAGCAATATGTTTCGTCAGATTCGTATTAACATAGCAATAACCGCTCAAAGTATAGATAAGTTGCGCGACCACCGTTTTAGTTATTTAAAATGATCGTAATCGATTTTCAATTACTGGTACTCCTGAAACGACAACAACGCCTACTTCATACTCTTTGCTTCATACTATGCAAGTAGTTCCATGGTAGTTAGATTAGTTCGAAAATTATCAACAAGTGAGGTTTGTAACCTATATATTCTGTGAATACAGTTCATATTATTTATTTTACTGAAATGCACTCGACGCAGTCGAAAAAGAAGGTACGTTGCCACACAGCAACCAAAAAGGTCCAAGCTTTCGAACAAACAAATAAAGCGAAAGATTTTAATAAATAAATTGAAAGAAAGCCAATTAGCAATAATGTGTCGACAAAAACAATGGGGAACATGCATGAATAAAAAAATTTAGTCAAAACAGTATTTTCCGATTAATCCTATATATTAATTATCAACTCAGCATGTGACGATTTTTGGCTTTCACCTCGTCACATATCAACCTTAACAAATTATTTCTGACCGACCACTGCCATTTATATTTGAAATAATTTAGATGGGAGTGGAGACACTTCCTCTTGAGGAGTTCGAATTCTTGCCGCAGGATGCGGCGCTGAGAAATCACTTTTGGTTTGGAAGCCGTTGTGAGAGTGTCGTGATAGTCGCGCGTGCCTGAGTGCATAGTTTAATAGTCTTGTGCATTGGAATGTTATATCTATTTTGTACTGAAGAGTCACCGGTGCGTCGGAGGTAGAATTAAGCCTGTTTACTGCGTTTACAGAAGCGGGTGCTCTTTTTTCTGTTATCTTCCTCGTGTCCGGTGATCGCCATTTTGTCCTTGCTGGCTGATATCAGCTTGGTGCGCGCGCGACGTCCGACGCCCTCTATGGGATATTGATTAAAGTAATTTATATCGACACTCTGAGGGTCATCGACCGCCTTTTACTCTCAGCCAACTTTAATCTGAGATCATTCCGAGAGTCACTTTACGTTGTCAAGTCCGTCCGTCTTTGTGCCTGTCCGATTTCTTGTTGTTGCTGAACAACGATATTAGAATTTTCCGCCGGCGAGAAACCATTGGAAGCGTTATCAGTCTTTTGGGATACCAGTCCAGTCAAGGGTTCCGGCGCCAGTTCGAGGGTCGCTGAGGCATCGTCAACCTAGAGGTGTGCAGTCGTACTTCCTGGGGAGGCCGAGTGAAGGAGTTCAAGATCAAATTCGTAGGCAGTCCGCCTGGAAGTTGCAGTAGCTGTCTCCACCAATTGTTGTAAGCTCACCAGACGTCTAGGTGAGATAATACTTTGTATTCTTTTGGGTGGGATTGCCAATTATTTATATACGAATTGTGTAACGTAATATTTGTGCATTTTGCTACGCACATAGTTTGCATTTTATCCGTTCACGAGGTATTCTCGGGAGGACGATTGATTCACGCCTAAGATCAAACTTGGCTGGCTTCCTTCAGAAGCCGGTAATATTGTTCACGACACTATTTGTCTGTCACCTGTCTTGTTTTTTTTTGTTTTGTTACAACACCTATACGTCATATTAAATATAGTAAAATCAAGTATCGTATTTTATTCCCTCGAGAGAGGGGGCAACATTATAACCTTACAGGATATGCTCGTGACCTGGACTTGCGGCCCTCGCATACCGACGAGAACATCGACTAGCTGGCTTAAACAACATCTAGGGTACCCACGTTTGAAAAGTGAGGAATCCTTCTTCACGTGGAGGAATCTTTTGCTCTTCGTTAGGCACCCTCTCATTAGGGGTGCGGATAAGCAGAAAATTCTAACAAGCAAAAATAACTTATATTTATTGTATTTTGTTATAAATAATCGATTTTAAAATTCAATGATGATTTAAAATAATCATGTGACCTTAAACGCAACGCCATTAGATTGATGTCACACGGTACAATAACAATAACCCCGATAAGCGCGGTCGTTTCCTTCAATTCAAATTGACGGATTTTTAAATATTTTTTAAATTATTATCAAAACGAAAATAAATAAATTAAATAGCATTAATTAGTATATTTAGTTATTTTTGATCCAACTACGCTATAAAAAAAATTTATGCATCTTCCCTATTGCGGGTACTAAATGTAAAATTACGTAATATCGATAAATAAATTGTTAATTTGTTAATAACTGAATTTTTTTTCTCAAAAAGGACTCGGCTGCTCATAAAAAATATTAAAAGGAGGTTAGGTTTTTGGTAATTTAACTTTAATCACTGGTCAACTAGTAATTAAATACTTTGGGTATTTAACCTGTGTTAAGTATAAATTAACGTTGCTACAACCCAAACTACAGATTTAATCTATGATTACGCTAATCATTGATTAAATTTAACCTGTGTTAAAAATTATATTGCTAAAACCCAAATCGGACTTAATCTATGATTAAATATTTAATCTATGATTAAATTCCTAAATTAAAGTTGCTGAAACTGGGCATTATTAGTTTAGATTGCCGGAGCAAATATTTTTTTAATTGTTAGTTTTGCACCCCCTCCCCAAACGGGTCTATTTTTTCCCCTAAAAATTAATATATATTATTAGGCCTAACATAGTCAACATGTGTACCAAATTCTATTTTGGGGCGACAATTGCAGATTGAGAAAAAAATATATAGTATAACACCTATTATTTATATTATTAATTTACTTATTATTTGATAACTTTTAGTATATTATATTTTTTCTGAATCTGAAATTGTCGGCCCAAAATGAAATTTGGTGCTCAGGTTGACTATATTAGTCCTAACAATATATTGAACTGTCTTCAATCAAATTTCACAATTTAGCAAATTTTTTCTATAAATAAATTCAAAATTTAATAAAATAATTTTTCTAATGTCAACTTTATAATTTCGTTATACAAAAAAATTTTTATTGGTCAATAAATTAAACAGTAATAATTCTTCAAATTTTATTCAATTTTACAAGTCTGGAGTATGTTCCTAAAAGACTAGATTTGTTTTTATTAAAACAAATCAAAAATTTTATTTGTATTCAAAAATTTTAAATTTAAATTATGTGCCTAAAGTCATGCGTGTATTTTAAAAACACAAGTGCGCGAACTGACACTCGGAAGATTTGGAAATTTTCGAGAACGTCCACGCATGGACACATTTAAAAATTGCAAGCAAGGATCCACAAAATCAACCAACCAAAAGCGCTGAATTGCAACTTGCACACGCGTGGTAAAGAAATTTCGGCAACGACAGTTAAACATGGACGTATTCGTTCTGGGATGAACAAGAAGGAGAATCAATCAAGCGGTGATTTTTCAATCAATAAAAGTGGATTTTCAAAGTAAATTTAAAAGTAAAATTCAAAGTGGGTTCTCAAATAGTTTTAGAAGTGGAAAATTAAATTAATTGAAATTAAGAGAAACAAAAAGCGGTCGATGTCATTGGAAATCAATGGTAGAAAAAATAACCATAAATTATTTGTAAAATTCAATTGTGGATTTGGTTTACGAAAAATTGGTATGGTGAAATATTTGAAATCAACCTACGTAAGAAGCTGGTATGTTAATCGAGTGTTATGAACAAAAACAAACAGAAGAACGACAAGGTATTTAAATTTATAAAACTTTTTAAATCAGTGAAACTTTATTACAAATAAAAACTATAATGCTACAATCACATGTGTGTTTGTAAGCCGAATGACTTTTTTTATCTCAGAACAATTTATGTTATAAAGGCGCAATTAATTTTTCTTTATGTGTAAAAACTATATTTTATTAACTAACCCATATTTTTGTATTGTAAAAAAATTTATTAAACTAAAAATTAATGAAATTGAAGATTTTAATTACTTTAAAAACAAAAAAGTTATTACATATTGTTATATATTGAGGTGGTAATATATAATACTTTTACACATATGCCCATAAAGCGTTCCAATAATAACTATTATTTACACAATGATAACTTCTTTATTAATACAATACAATTTTACATACAAGCTAGGTAGATCAACTACAAGTCTCCATTACATGTCAACTTCAATACTCTTGTGGTTACTAAACATTATACCAACATAATCTATCTACATGTATAACTGGTTGACTACACCACACATATGAGAAAAAACAGAATTTTGAGTATAACGAGAAAACAAAAGTTTAAAAAATTAATTTTTCATAAAAATAATATCTGTCGTGGATTCGAATTAAGCAAACGAAACACCACAATATATTAACTTTCAGGGGAAAAGAGACCAGTTTGGGGAGGGGGTGCAAAACTAACAATTAAAAAAATATTTGTTCCCGCAATCTAAACTAATAAGTTTGTTGAAAATAAAACAGCCCATTATGTTCATTAGTTCCAAAGTTATACACCCTGATGTTTGAAAGTGTAAACTGAAAAGTGTTTTATGACTTTTATATTTTGGGGTATGATATCATATTTTGCTCAATGGAAACATTTTTCATTACAACCAATATTTTTTATTTGCTCATAAATAAAAGCAAAACCATTCGTCAGAGTTCGACAGTTATCATCGTACTATTAGGTGAGATAATTTATTTGCAACCCCGCTGAATTCGCTACTGAAAGGAGTTTTTCCGAATTGAGCTAGTTGGACATCTTTAGGTGTGGTGGAGATAAATAGAGAAAAGATTTCTAAGGAAACAAGGTATAACGGCCGACTTACAAAGAAGAAAACGTTTATTTCTTTCGTTTATTTCGAAAACGTGCTTAGGAACGGAGTAAAATAATTAAGAATGAGCAAGTCTGCCTACTTTTTGTGGTTTTAGGTCTATATCTTTTTCGATACCGGTAGAAAAAGTCGTAATTATCTATATCAGCTAGTGTGTAAACTAGTTAATTAAGATTGTAACTATATAAATTTCATTTAGTTCAACGTCGGTATCACTAAAGTGAAGAAAATACTTCTTTTTCCTACGAATTCTTAGGATTCTTTCTACGGCTACTACCTCGTGTCAACACGAACGCGGTTCGGAACGTAGAAGAGATAACATCTAACTAAGCGAAGTTTGTTATCCAGATAAAGGTGATAAAGGCGTGGAAAACTAGATGTCCTGTTAGGCAAGTCTCATCTGGCTTCGAAGTATACTGAATGACTTTCTCGTTAAACTAAGTAGGCTAAAGGATGCGGAATGATATTGTATGGGAAATAAAGCTTTTTCGAAGCCTGTCGTTAAACGGAGTTAGTTTATTAACGCTTTCGATAGAGTTTTCGGTTAAATTCGGCACCAATGTATGGTATACTAGACTCGAACACCAAAAACCACACTATCTGAACACTATCCGAAGGTCACTGATTACAGTGCAAATTATTCCAGCTTCATTAGTGAAATGCGGCGAAAACTTAAAAAATTGCAGCTGTCTATTAATTGAATAGATTTTTGATGATAAGATAGTCGTGTTTGTTTTTATTTATTCAAAAGTCCTACACCGGTTTAAAACTTGACGTTTAAAATAATTTAAATAATTTAAATTCTGTTAGGAGAATTCACAGAATAATTTAGACTAGAAATTATTGTTTCATTACATCGTCATCCAGCCATCTTGTTCTTCCTCTATTCTGTTATGTGCTTTAAAGTACTTTCTTTCTATGTACTATCTTTCTGTCTTCTCATCAGATAACCCAACCATCTGATTCTTCTTGCTTTTATGGACTTTACAATATCATCATATCATCTGAGTCATGTGTATCAGTCTTCTTAACTTGACTTAACTACTTTTTGAATCTGTCGCGCTCAGGAAAATGTTTTTCCAACTTCCAAGTTTACCGTAACAGCTAGATGCACACTAAAATAATAAGAAAAACTCGTACAAGTCCACTATTAATTACAAAGTAGGGGTGGGGCGTGGCCTAATAGTACTAACAGCCAATGGGAGACCTCTGTTTCACTACTACTATAAGCGCTGTTTTTGAGGATTATACATACATGTATTTTCCACAAATTTTTTTGTTTGTTTCCACTATACCTATAAACCTTCAGCTTTCGGAATAGAATTTTTATAATCGCGGTAGGATTTATCGTGCTATCGCGCAAACGGGCAAATTCTTCCAATGTATTCTTACAATGGTAGCCACATTTGGTAGGAACGAAACGGGCCGGAACGGATCCGGGACAACGAACTGAGGCCGGGAAAATTAAAATCTGGTATCTAAACAATATGAATAAATCAGGCAAATATGATTATTTCTCTAATGTACATATTTTTATATGATAGTTATTCCATATTGTTTTCAATGTCTTTTTACCTGATGACTGGAATAAAAATAAATACAAAATATATTACTTATTTACAGCAAATGGAAACTAATCAAGTGGAGTTAGAATCTCAACATTTTGTTACATTAGATAAATTTTGGGGAAAACCTGGCCATGGTGCTCCGAAATCATCTATTAAGAAAAAATGTCTAAATTGTATATTATATTATAATTTTAATCATAGTCTATGTACTAGATAAAATTTATTACCTCATAGTGAATAATTATTATATGTAGTCCATTTCATGTAAAATTAATGTTATAATAATTAATAGTCTTAATGATGTTGTACTTACTAGATACATAATAGTATGTAGATAATTATTTCATTGTACAATATGTATGTAGTATGTGGTTAAAAATTATAAGTATAACGTTAAATGAGCTATGACGTGACTAAACGTTTATTAATACCGTTAATCTGTTTACAACCCTAAAATATGGTAAGCAAATATACAACATGATGTATTTTTTGTAAAATATACAAAACAATCTAAATAAATAGTAACACAAATATCATTCCCACAGAAAGGAATTATTGATTAAATGTAAATCAACATTTTCATTAAGATTGTTAATTATGCGCTTCGTTTTTCTGAAGAGACTAATAATTATGCCATAATAATTAAAGAACCATACATACAATACAAAAATGTTTCATGATATTAAAATCTAATGAAGCCTTCATTTAGAGCGCTCAAACAACAAACACTCGAGAAGTAAATTCCTAGCAGAAACATTAGGTTTCGACAGTAGCATCCTCATGTGGCTTGGTAGTACAGTAGACGCCGCTTAATGTGATTACATCGAGACTGGGCGGGGGGGGGGGGGGTGATCACAATATTAAATTTTCCTCTTGTATCGTTTCAAGGTCCTTATTTTCTAATGTGATGTGAACAATTTTCCCCGTGTAGTTGATAGACCCAACCAGATTGCCACATCTACCAATAAATTATTGGTAGTTAATTCGCCGTGAGAAAAAAGTGCCCTGGTGTTATGGCTTAAGCCAGCTCTCAGCGCGTCGGAGGCGAGCCGGGGTTCGTAAACCTTGAGGTAATCGCTTATTGAATACAAGATGTAATATAAAAAAATCGTATAATCGTTGAGCTCGATACAGTAAAGATATAGTTGGCAGTACACAAATAATTGAGAAAAATGAATACCAGTATCAGCGTTCTCTATCACCCCTGCAACCACTGACGGCAGTTGCACAAAGAAAATAACTGGGGTGTCAATACAAATAGCATCAATTAAAAGAAACAAGAAATGGCACAAACCTTTAAAGCTTTTTCTCGTTTAGCACAATGCTGTTACACGCCAAACACTGCGCGTTCTTTCAGTTAACTGCTGTTGCACCGATGATGACGTGAAGGTAGTGACGGTCCGCTCCATTGGTAACGATGACAAAAAATTGACTTGATGGTAACCACGAAACACCTTGGATGAAATTGCAAAAATCTTGTTGCTGTGAAATTGACAGTTGCAAATGTAAACAAATAATGGAGTTATCCATACCATAGGTTGACAGCTCGTGACACAAAAATAAAATGTCCATGTTGATAATTTTGATAACGGTTAAGCCAACCAAAATACATCCGCTAGGTGCGAACAATGGATAACGCCAATTATACCTTACTTTCAACAAATATTCGGGTAATAATCAGTAAAAATGACTTCACTGAATTCGAGCTTCTAACAGTGTCGATCAGAACAAAAATGAATCTAAGATAGCCCTTGTTCACGTGACCTAACAGATAGTACCCCAGTAAAGCTCATATACCGGGCGCAGCAAAAATCTCTAAGGTAAGTTTTCTTTTTATGTTTGACGGTTTCTTCAAGTTCGTCATTCCATATGATATTAAGACCGCTCTTCTCAGTTTATTTCTGACGTCCAAAGGCTTCAAAAGCAGCTTTTTTAATAATTATTTTCAGATTATTCCATTCTTTTCAATGTCATCACTTGACTTTGTGTATTTATTATAAATTACCAATAATTTACAGGAAATTGTAGTATACCTAGTCCAATTTCCTGCAAATTATTGGTAATTTATGATAAGATGATGAACGAAAATAGATCTTCAATATATCTATTATGTTCGTCTAATCATTTTTGGTATGGTGCATTTACCGATTCCTCTTGCAATAGATAGGCTTTAAATAGCTCTTTATTGTCATTGTTGTTGTTTCTTTTTAGTCATCTTGCTCTTTATATTTATTGTTGCACATAGTAAATAATGATCCACCCCTACGTCGGCACTCCTGTAAACTCGAGTATCTTTGATAATTTCAAAGGTTTTGTCATTGCCTAGTAAGCAATCGATTGTGGAAACTTGTCCTCTAGCAAACCATGTATATTTATGTATTCTTGTATGCTTAAAGAATGTGTATGTATTCCTTTATGTTTAAAGGTCTTCATAATTTTTGTATTATCATAACACGCGGCATCTCTTAGTCTCTCTTATTAAAATCTCCTATTCTGAGTTAATCGTTTTTCCCAATGTTTTCCAACACTGTTTGCAATAATTGTTGATAGAATGCTTTTGTTTCTTTTTTCCCTCTTCCGGCGCATATACTGCCACACAAGTTATGTTTCCTCTATCTATTTTGCAACATAATGTGATAATTCTTTCATCTATCCAACTATAATAACTGATTGGGTTCTTCCATTTCTTATTTACTAGGATTGCCAACCCTGCAGCTGCTCTTTTTTCTTGTGGAACTCCACTATAGATCATTGTGTATCCTTCCAAGTCATAAGTACATTTTAGTTTCTTTTTCATTTCACTTAAAATATCTATCTTTCTTTCTTTTAGCGTGTTGCTTAGTTCAATTATCTTGTTGGCTATACCGCGAACATTCCAACACCCATCCAATCTTTTATACTTAATCTCTTATTCCTTAATCGTTTGCATTTCATCATATTGAATTGCTGTCCTAAATCCGAGGCTCTAATTGAGTGATTGAAAGTCCTATAAATGCTCTGGAATAGAAGTCTATCCTATTGCAGACAGGGCGGACTAAGGCCTAGGCACGTGCCTAGGGCCCGTAATTTTTGGGGCCCGAAAATCAGCCCGAAAAACCTGCCAATTTACATAAAAAACTTGATACATTTGAGTATGAAATTCCAGAACATGAAATAAAAGCTGGTTCACACTATGCAACTTCTCATGTGACTTGATCATAAGAAAAATCATATCTAAAATCATAAGAAACGCTAATATCACATGACCAACAACTTTTAAGTTCACACTATACAATATTGCTTATGACTTTTCGTATGATTTAAACTGTCACAATACTGTCTACTGTCAAAAATGTTGTAATTAACCTAAGTTTATAGCAGTTTGTAGTCTCTAGTGTGTGGTTGATCATCGTTTCTAGCAAGCTTATTGCTATAAAATTTGTTTTTTGGGTCATACAAACAGGGATACTGCTCATAACAACTTATCAGCTGTTGTAAGCTTTCTTTAGTCCATTCATACTAAAAAATCAATTGTAATATTTTTATAAAACTAATTTTTTGATTAACAGAAATTAAATAAAATAACAATTAAATAATACTAAGACCCGTTTTACCATAATAATAAATTTTCAAAGAATTTGAAATTTTCAAAATTTAAAATTAAAATTTAAAAAATAAATTTTAATTATCAAATTAATTTTAATAAATAGAATAAACGGAATAAACAAATCTGAATTACTAACCATAATATTAAAAATACCAACCATATAATGTTAAAATCTTAAAAAAAAGCGGTTTATTCAAAAATATCATACAAGAAGTCATAGCAAAATAGACACGGTTCTATTCTGAAAATCACTTATTATTTTGCTATTTGCTTATGACTTTAGCTATGATTTCAATAATACATAAAATCATATAGTCTGAACGTAAAAATCGTAGTCATATGAGAAGTCATATGACTTGTCACGTGAGAAGTTGCATAGTGTGAACCAGCTTTAAGATTCAGTGGCAAAGAACATTTTAAAGTTAATATTTTTTTGTTGTATGCGATTCTTTAATTAGCAACATTAAAAAAAGATCTGAGGGATATAAAACTATTAACAATAAATTCAAAACAATTTTTCATGATAGTGATGTTAAAGCTGGTTCACACTATGCAACTTCTCATGTGACTTGATCATAAGAAAAATCATATCTAAAATCATAAGAAACGCTAATATCACATGACCAACAACTTTTAAGTTCACACTATACAATATTGCTTATGACTTTTCGTATGATTTAAACTGTCACAATACTGTCTACTGTCAAAAATGTTGTAATTAACCTAAGTTTATAGCAGTTTGTAGTCTCTAGTGTGTGGTTGATCATCGTTTCTAGCATGCTTATTGCTATAAAATTTGTTTTTTGGGTCATACAAACAGGGATACTGCTCATAACAACTTATCAGCTGTTGTAAGCTTTCTTTAGTCCATTCATACTAAAAAATCAATTGTAATATTTTTATAAAACTAATTTTTTGATTAACAGAAATTAAATAAAATAACAATTAAATAATACTAAGACCCGTTTTACCATAATAATAAATTTTCAAAATTTAAAATTAAAATAAAAAAAATAAATTTTAATTATCAAATTAATTTTAATAATTTTTTGATTAACAGAAATTAAATAAAATAACAATTAAATAATACTAAGACCCGTTTTACCATAATAATAAATTTTCAAAGAATTTGAAATTTTCAAAATTTAAAATTAAAATTTAAAAAATAAATTTTAATTATCAAATTAATTTTAATAAATAGAATAAACGGAATAAACAAATCTGAATTACTAACCATAATATTAAAAATACCAACCATATAATGTTAAAATCTTAAAAAAAGCGGTTTATTCAAAAATATCATACAAGAAGTCATAGCAAAATAGACACGGTTCTATTCTGAAAATCACTTATTATTTTGCTATTATTTGCTTATGACTTTAGCTATGACTTCAATAATACATAAAATCATATAGTCTGAACGTAAAAATCGTAGTCATATGAGAAGTCATATGACTTGTCACGTGAGAAGTTGCATAGTGTGAACCAGCTTTTAGTGACTCTTCAATAGAAGAATTAAAATGTTATGAACAAGATTTAAACCTAGCAGAACTGAAAAATGAAGTATTACAATTTGACTTTTATAAGTAAAGAAAATATTATTTCGCCTGTATCCATGTGGTAATTTATTCAGGAAAATAATATTATTGCAACATTCCCTAATTTAAACATAATTCTGAGAATTTATTTAACCCTTCCAATAAGCAATGCAAGCGGTGAAAGATCATTCTCAGTAATGGCCAGAATAAAAAATTTTTTAAGATCCACATTAGGCCAACAAAAATTAAATAGTTTATCGTTACTTTATATAGAAAAAGAGCTATTAAATAACTCTATTAATTATGACAAACTAATTGACGAGTTTGCAGAATTAAAAGTGAGAAAAAAGGCAATATAACTAATCAATCTGGGTATATTTGTTTAAGTATTATTGTTTGTTTTAATAAATTATGTTTATTTAATTTTTGTACATGTATATTATTTTTTTTCCTTTTTACTTCCCTATAAGGAAGTATTGTAATCATGAAAAAATTCGATGTCGATATTTTAACGGAAATATCCGTTTTGAGCATTTCTGAATCCGTTTTGACTACTTTCGCAATGATGTCTGTATGTATGTATGTATGTATGTATGTATGTATGTCTGTATGTATGGATGTATGTAACGCAAAATGTCTGTAAGTTCTGTATCTCTGGAACGAATTGTTATATAGTAACAAAATTTCATATTTAACACTTTAATCGGTATACAAAGGCACCATTTGATTTTGGAGGAAATCCTTAAACCGGAAGTAGCACTTCACTTGAAGGACGAAATGGTTTTTCTTAAATATCTCAGGAACGAATTGTTATCTAGTAACCAAATTTCATATTTAAGACTTTAATCAGTATACCAAAGCACCATGTAATTTTGGAGTAAATCCCTAAACCGGAAGTAGCACTTTACTTGAAGGACGAAATGGTTTTTTTTTCAATATCTCAGGAACAAATTGTTATATAGTAACCAAATTTCATATTTAACACTTTAATCAATATACGAAAGAACCATTTGATTTTGGAGGAAATCCTTAAACCGGAAATCGCACTTTACTTGAAGGACGAAATAGTTTTTCTTCAATATCTCAGGAACGAATTGTTATATAGTAACCAAATTTCATATTTAACACTTTAATCGGTATACGAAGGCACCATTTGATTTTGGAGCAAATCCCTAAACCGGAAGTAGCACTTTACTTGAAGGACGAAATGGTTTTTCTTAAATATCTCAGGAACGAATTGTTATCTAGTAACCAAATTTCATATTTAACACTTTAATCAGTATACTAAAGCACCATGTGATTTTGGAGGAAATCCCTAAACCGGAAGTAGCACTTTACTTGAAGGACGAAATGGTTTTTCTTCAATATCTCAGGAACAAATTGTTATATAGTAACCAAATTTCATATTTAACACTTTAATCAATATACGAAAGAACCATTTGATTTTGGAGGAAATCCTTAAACCGGAAATGGCACTTTACTTGAAGGAAGAAATAGTTTTTCTTCAATATCTCAGGAACGAATTGTTATATAGTAACCAAATTTCATATTTAACACTTTAATCGGTATACGAAAGCACCATTTGATTTTGGAGCAAATCCCTAAACCGGAAGTAGCACTTTACTTGAAGGACGAAATGGTTTTTTATTTATTTAATTTTATTTTATTAATTTAATTAAATAATAAAATAAAATTTAAATAATATTTCTGCGAATCTTTAGTTGAACGATGAAGGAATGATTCCTTATAGGGAAGTCATGTGCTGGCCACATCAGATTTTTTTTTCTTGGAATCCGATAATTAAATAGAACTACATACTATATGCTTTAAAACCAAACTACCAAACGCAAAGTATGTGTCATGATTGAAAAATAGGCCCGGAATTACAATGTTGCCTAGGGCCCGCTTTAGCCTTAGTCCGCCTCTGATTGCAGGTAAGGTCCGCGAGGGGCATCATAGTATCATGAGTGAGGAGGGAGCCCCTCAGAGCTTCTGGCCCAGCTCCCAGCTCTTCTTCTTCTTCGCTGGTAGGAGTTTTATATTGTCTAATATGTACATATAGTATGTAAATACTAGTATATAAATATATTTCTATATTTATTCCTAAAACAGAAATTGGCCTGGCAGACGGGTGATTTTATACTCACTGTTAAGTAAGGACATTTAAATAAAAATAGTGAACCTTAGGAATAAAGTAAAGTGGTCAAATGTCTGCTGGCTCTTGGACTATAATGATTTGACTTTTAACTTGTTGGAAATTTTTGACGTAAATAATTAGTTTTTGAAAAATTCACACGAAACGCGTGTCATGATTTTTAATACAAATAAATTAGATGTTTACCTGCAATAAATATTGCCAGTTCACTAAAAACTGGTTCACACTATGCAACTTCTCACGTGACAAGTCATATGACTTCTCATATGACTACGATTTTTACGTTTAGACTAATATATGATTTTATGTATTATTGAAGTCATAGCTAAAGTCATAAGCAAATAATAGCAAAATAATAAGTGATTTTCAGAATAGAACCGTGTCTATTTTGCTATGACTTCTTGTATGATATTTTTGAATAAACCGCTTTTTTTTAAGATTTTAACATTATATGGTTGGTATTTTTAATATTATGGTTAGTAATTCAGATTTGTTTATTCCGTTTATTCTATTTATTAAAATTAATTTGATAATTAAAATTTATTTTTTAAATTTTAATTTTAAATTTTGAAAATTTCAAATTCTTTGAAAATTTATTATTATGGTAAAACGGGTCTTAGTATTATTTAATTGTTATTTTATTTAATTTCTGTTAATCAAAAAATTATTAAAATTAATTTGATAATTAAAATTTATTTTTTAAATTTTAATTTTAAATTTTGAAAATTTCAAATTCTTTGAAAATTTATTATTATGGTAAAACGGGTCTTAGTATTATTTAATTGTTATTTTATTTAATTTCTGTTAATCAAAAAATTAGTGATATAAAAATATTACAATTGATTTTTTAGTATGAATGGACTAAAGAAAGCTTACAACAGCTGATAAGTTGTTATGAGCAGTATCCCTGTTTGTATGACCCAAAAAACAAATTTTATAGCAATAAGCATGCTAGAACCGATGATCAACCACACACTAGAGACTACAAACTGCTATAAACTTAGGTTAATTACAACATTTTTGACAGTAGACAGTATTGTGACAGTTTAAATCATACGAAAAGTCATAAGCAATATTGTATAGTGTGAACTTAAAAGTTGTTGGTCATGTGATATTAGCGTTTCTTATGATTTTAGATATGATTTTTCTTATGATCAAGTCACATGAGAAGTTGCATAGTGTGAACCACTAGCAAAAGAAGCAAAATAAAAACCGACTTCAAAAAAATGCACTAAAAAGTAAAAAATAATTAGAAGTTATTAGAAGAAGATTTAACTGAAATTAGAAGTATATTTTTACAGTGCTGAGCATAAAAATTAATGTATTACGTCAATAATATACAATTATTGTTATTTTTGGAGTCGGTGCCAGCCAAGGTTAACAAACGTGTATTAACGAAGTAGCGGAGTACCAATTTCTTAACAGCTTGGCTGGCACCGACTCCAAAAATAACAATAATTGTATATTATTGACGTAATACATTAATTTTTATGCTCAGCACTGTAAAAATATACTTCTAATTTCAGTTAAATCTTCTTCTAATAACTTCTAATTATTTTTTACTTTTTAGTGCATTTTTTTGAAGTCGGTTTTTATTTAAAAAATTTTTTTTTTTTAATTTCTTGCTTTTTAGTGAATCTTGCGTTACTTAACTGATTTATCGAAAGCGAATATGGGTAGACCTACTAAACGCGCTGCCCATATGCGACAGCGCCGTTCAAATGAGACAAGCGAAGAAAGGGCGAAACCCTATCTCAAAGTAGAAAATGCGGGCTTACAATCAATAAAAACCAAAGTACTCAACCGATTTTGATGAAATTTATATGGGACCAATCTGAAACTATATCCTTTCGAATTGTGAAAAAATTTTGAAAATCGGTTAATAAATGACGGAGTTATGAGGTAAAACGCCTATCTCAAAGTAGAAAATGCGGGCTTACAATCAATAAAAACCAAAGTACTCAACCGATTTTGATGAAATTTATATGGGACCAATCTGAAACTATATCCTTTCGAACTGTGAAAAAATTTTGAAAATCGGTTAATAAATGACGGAGTTATGAGGTAACAAACATTAAAAAAAAAAAATACAGCCGAATTGATAACCTCCTCCTTTTTTGAAGTCGGTTAATTAATGTCGTATAATCAATATATTGGGTTACTTCAAATTACTTTTTGTTTTTTACCACTTTCTTTTATAGCTGCATATCAATGTTTTTATTGATATTGAAACAATTACATCAGGTTTGTTGAGAGTCTCCTTGCCTGGCTGGGCAACATTTTCGCCTTTTCAATATTTTTTCAAGGAAAGGAGAGCGTAACATTTGGCAGTGGTTAATTAAAATTAAATAGAGTTTAAAAAATAATAGCTAGGTATAACAAAATTTATTTAGAATATTATTACATCATGTAGCTTCATTCGTTTATTAAAATTATTAAAAAACATTAATTATATCTTTTCCATAGTAAAATTTTAATTCAAAATTAATTCTGTTCATAAAAAAATTATAGGTACTTACAACGTATATAAATAAATAAAAGAATATTTTGCAATGAAAATTATAAATAAAAAGTATGTTAAAGAAACTAAACACAAATACTTACATAATATGTAAATAAGAAAATTTTGTTCATAATGAAAGTAAAACTTAAAAATATTAATATTATAATAAACAACCAGACACATAAATAATATGGTATAATAACAATAACAAATGATATAATTAAATAAAAAGAGCGTTATCAATAATTTTTTAATTAATAAAAATTTAATTTATAATATACAAAATTTATTAATCTTTAATATCATTAAAAATGTATGTTGAAATAATTAAAAAAACAATAAACTGAACCATATTTTTATAAATATCGCTAAGCATAAGAATCTCGTTTATTATAAGAAATACAAAAGTAATTAATGTAATAAATATTTCAAACTAATTCGTTCAGTTAAATCCAAAAATTAATTTAAATAAGCAAATGAAATTTTCCAGTTTACAATTTATGTTATTAATTTTAGTTTGCTTCATAATAGCTGGAAATATATGTTATAAAAATTTTGATTGTGTTAAGTAGGGCAAATTATTACTTTTTATTCCAAAAAATTCTCTTTTCTATGAAATTTTAATTGTTTTAATAACTTGGTACATGTTTTTGGGAAGAAAAGAATATTTTTTCATTTTAATGATTTACCTGTAAAAATATATATTTTTAAAAAATGTATAAGAAATTAAAAGATTCACTCTTAATTCATTCATAAACAGATTCAATTGTTCTGTCTTTATTTTTTTTGCATTGTAATTACAAAAATTCATCTCGTTTAACCTTTCTTATATTAATAATCGAGATACCCATACTGGGAAAGTTACAATAAACTTCCCTGCTTTAATAATTATTTATGTATATTCAATATACAATGTCTTCAACTTAAAAATATTTATAATGATGTTTTATAATTATGAAATATATTATGGGTTGATCAAAAATAATGTGCCAAAATTTGCGACAAGCTTCCAGGGACTAACAAAAAAGTTAATGCAAACCAAAAATATTCGCTCTAATCCTGCATTAGTAAATTACATTGTATTACTATTATAAAAAACTATTTGAAAACACAATAGTTACAATACAATGCAATAACAAACATAGTATATTCCTTTCTAGCCCATTATATGAACATAATGCTATCTTTTTCAATGTTTTACATACTAAGCCCCATCATTTGGAATCTTCTACATTGTATTTAGATTGGTAAGTAAAACTAAAAGTAGACTTTTAATTTCCTTTAAAATGTTGCTATGGTTCAGCATCATTATTTTTAATATTATTACACTGCTTTCTTATATTAGATATTAATTCATAAGTTCAAGTACTGAAATTTGTCACATTATTTTTGTAATGCAGTGTATGAAAATTATAATAATGTAAATTTCGATTAAAACAATTTATTTTATACAATTTTTTTCCCGTAAGTTAACATTAAAAGTTGATTGATCTATTAATATTATTATAATGTACAATATTTATAATATATGACTTTTATATTACATTTCAAAATAAAAATTAATTGATATTGGTATATTCTAATAGATATTAATTAATCAATAAATACGATATTCAATTGTTAAAGAAACTAATAATAAGTACTCGGATGTTTAAAACAATAGAATCTCTTATCTAAACTAAATAAATTGGACAATGAATTTTCGAGTACACTCTTTGTTGTGGCAGTAGCTAGCAGTAACGCTCCTGAGTATTATTGTAATAATCATGTACTGGTAACTTTGTTAGTAGGCACTTATAATCTTACTTTGAGCACATCATCCACTCCGTACGTTGCTTTGGTACTCATTAAGCTCTCTAAAAAATAAATTCGTAACCAATTTTCCAATATAATTTTCTCTTGATATTTTTTTTTATTAAAAACGTATTAAACTGATAATTTAAAAATATTTGCATTAATAAATTAAAATTATAATGCAGCAATAATGTATAATATTTGATAAAAATATCTAATCCATTCATATTTTACAATAATATATTATGCATAACTTAAAAACAAATCAACTTTAAATAAGTTCATGTCCACATTTAATAATGTTACAAATTATACCTATACCTACCAGGTAAAATCACTTAAACATGTACATCTCTTATTTACAAAATCACTATATACAATTTCAAATATTTGCCTATAAAAATGACTAGTGAAATTATTTAATAAAATCTCAGTTTTGACATTGATAAGCGTTATTTTACAAAAGAACGTTGTTTCTCTGCTTTAATAATAATGCATCGATTGAAAGACTTAAAAAATTTCACTTTAAGTCATTTTAACTTGTACATAATGTATAATAATTATTTTATACATTTTTTTACACATTCTTAATCTATTTAGGTACTATTATTTTTTCATTTCATACGATTTAAAACTAAATCTGCTACAATAATGAGAGCTTTCTGATATGGACTGTCAGCCAATAAATTAGCTATTCTCACTGCCTCATGACAATGCTGCTTTGCAAGGTACTGAGTTTGTTCAAGCCCTTGCGATTTATGAACTAATTCGAAGGCTTTCTCTACATCTCCCGGTTCTTGAAACCGACGCATAATCATTGGATTTAGTTCGGGAAACTGAAATTTGTTTATAAATTCAATGAACACAAAAATATTATAAATTGCTTACTTTTTCGCATGCAAAAAGTACGGGTGCCGTTGCCAAACCCAACTTCAAATCAGCTGCGGTAGGTTTTCCCATAGCAGCAGAAGATGACACAAAATCTAAAAGATCGTCCACTAATTGAAAAGCTAAACCTAAATTACGGCCATATTGAAAAGCAAGTTCCGCTAATTGTTCATCGCTGCCAGCAAGCATGGTAACCTAGAAAATTATGTTCACATTTTATAATAAATCATTTTCTGTTCTTTTGGTTATTATTAAAAATTAGGCAAGTTGTACACGTATTTTTGTTGTGACTGCTTTAATTGGTATTTCAAAAGCATTCTTACAACATTCAATTTTTGGTTGATTAGTCGATATATCTTTTAATCCTCTCGTGCATTGAATCCACATTAGTAGATAGGTCATTTGGTCTAGTTATTACTCGACCATTAACAATTATATAAAAAAAAGTTCCAATTTAATTATGCACGAGAGGGTTTTTAAGCTATGGTAAATATTTCTTATGTTACATAAATATGTAATCATCTATTCCTATTGTTCTATTTATTGTTACATTATCAATATTTTTATAATTATTAGGTAGTATACGTATGTTATTATAATAAATCAATAAAATCAAGCTTATAATAGTGACTGAAGTCGTTGTCATTTTATTTTCGACTTTAAACAAAGAACCCATCCTTAACCATCACATTTTTAAGTACGTTTATAACAATATTTTGTCTATTGCCGTCAAATTGTTCCACTAATTTCAGATTCATTACCGGGCTGGTTTTGTGATTCAAATAAAAAAACAATAAGGTAATAAATAATGGTGAATGAATAGACATTGGTGATTTTCATAGATAAAATCCTGCAGATGTGATTATAATATAACTTGGCCAACTGCTTGTGAAAACATCATACGCGTGCGATAATGATGCATTTATCACACTAGTTGCATAAATAAGTTATTTTCTATAATTATAATAATAATGATTGATTATCACATTGGTTCATAATCAATGTTAATCACGAAATGCAACCTAGTAGGTACTAATATTGCACATCACGTATGTTTATTGTTATGCAATAATGCACATTATTCGCAACTAAAAAATGTTTCTATTTTGCTCATTAGTTCTTAAAATCAATGTAAAATTAATAATAGGTAATGTAAATAATACGCGTTTTACTTGCAACTTATTATCTTGTGCGCAAAGAACAGATTTTACTGGACCTAAAATTAGGTTATTATTTAAATAAACAATAATATTTTTGGGAAAAAGATAATAATTATAATGTCAAAAAAATGTGGGTAAGATGAAATTTAACAAAGATGTGTATTTGAGTGACCGGATGCCCCCCCGCTCCCGCCAAAAGTCTTCATAAAACCCTGTTGTTATAACTTCTTCCACATATTAGGGATTTTAGTTCCTCCAACGTAGTTTTGCACCTATAATTCGCTTAATTTCATTTTTAGGAAGATATGAAGAGCATAAAATTCTTTAGAAAATAAATGTTTCAGAATTCATTTCAGATGATGAAGATGATATTTATGTAGTAATGTGTAAAGTAATTCGGGAGGATATGGTTAGTGGATACCACCATAATTTAGTGTGAGTAAAAGTTTGTATCCGCCTGTTACTAAGCTTCTCTAAGTAGTATTTTATTGTAAACATCCATAAATAAGAAACGCATGGCTCTGTTAATATTTTACCAATTAAAATATTTTCTATAATATTTACTTGCCATGTTATTATAATAAACTTCATCTAGCAAACTTAACGAAAATAAAGATGATTGACTAGAGAAAAGAAATTTTAATGGGGTGGTTTCCCGTTGCTTTCCCGATAGCCTACAGATCGATATTGGGCTTGAGATCACAGCAGTATATTCGGTATGACTAAATATAAAACCGCGATTTCCTCCTCGCTAGCCTGCCGGTGTATGTTTTACGCCATACTGCTGGTTTCCAAATAAAATGCATAACCCGGTGATATTAATATTTTAAAATAAAATTTAAAGATTGGCAATAAAACTTAAAATATTGCTACGAGCTTTTAGCAATGAGTTGTAGCAAGCATTAAATGTTTTAATGAGCCTTTTTCTTTATAGATGTCTAATAAGTGCTTAAAAATGTCTGTAAATCTGAAGGGGAGAACATAATGAACGCGAAACAAGCACGCTCTTGACGCTAACGAAAGTTGAACCAATGTAAGGTAATGGCGCTGCACACAACAAACGCTATGTGCTACCGTGCTACCCTCTAAAGCGAAACGCCCTAGAAAGTTGAGCAACTTTCTACTTTTACGCTCCCAATGCCGTGACATAACCTCACTCTTTTTTTTGTAATTTTTTGTTTGTTTTTAGTTTCATTACACAATCATATTCTAATTTTTTAATAGTTATATACTTAATTTAGTTTTTCTAAATAGTTAGGTACTGCATGATTACTTACTTCAGGTAAATTTTACAAAATTTAAAAAATATTAAATTAGAGGTTAGATATATAGAGCGCTTGTTTCGCGTTCATTGTGCTCGTCGCTTAAGTGAAAATTGGAAAGAAGAAGTATTTAAAATTACAATCATTAATGGCGTTAGAGGACTGCAATAACTTTTGGAATTCCTCGAAAAGTTTTGGAAAGAAGAGTCAAGACTTTAAATTACAAGAAAGGTAACATAGTTCTATCTTCTACTGTATTTGGAATTGAAGATGAATAACTATTGTAAAAATATATGTATATTAAAACAATGCAAGGCAATAACATGGTTTTCCGTTGACTACTATTTCTGACATTCGAAGTGTCACTTATCAATTTGCTATATTGGAATAAAACACAAATTTCGTTTTACTGTTAACAGTGAACCACATATTCGTGGACACTATTCGAGGGGTTTATCAATCTCAAAATAGGTGCACACTACTCGTATTACTTCAATATCTGAAGATAAAAATTAAGGGATAAGACAAAAACTTTCAAAAATAGACACCGCCTTCTATTTCTTTATTGTATGGCCATATCTACCAGACACCCCGGGAGAAATGGACAATAACTTTTTTTTTCGTTATCTTGATTTTGTGTTCAAATTTAACTTAAATTTTATGTTTTCTGAAGTCTTAATCATAAAACTTTGTATTTTAACCTGAAATTGCTTTTAATTTTTAATTGAACAACAATATAATTGCTTCCAGCTTTCAAAACTATGGCCATCTTCACCGGACAATTTTTCCATTTTTTAAAATAAAACTCGACTTTCTGAAATTGATTTTTATTTCAGATATAGTTTGATAATGTGGTAAAATTTTGAAAAGCTACATTTTGCGGAGAATTTTACGCTCTTCGATTTGATCTGATGAAAATTTTCCATAAATCTGAAATTAATATTAAACCAAATATCTATCTATACATATTGCGATGTACGGCGGGGATACTGACCAATACACTCGATATTTTTTTATTGTTGTGTTTAAGATTGACTTTTTTGTTAATTTTAAATTTAAATTATTGTGGTTCTACCACGGCTAGCTTTTTGAATATTTACCTTCGCATGAAATCTCTTTTCTCTAGTAGTCGGTTCCACGATATTTTGCTCTTTCTTAATTATTCTGAAAATAAGTCTCTTTTGTTGGGATGGAAAAATCCCCGAATGATACGACTATGGTTTTATACAATTTGTAATTCAATTTTATTTTCATTCGTTAAGAAAAATATTAACCTTTATAACATCTAACGTAATAAACAATTTTAACTATGTTAATACAAATTCTTATTATTAAATTATACTTCTGCCCCAAAATTACTCTAGTTCTTTCCCGGAATCGGTTTAATATTATTCGAATTCGCGAACTCACGCCGCGTTATAAAAATTAAGTTTCAGTGGGATCTTACCCTTACGTGTTCGTCACTCCTTTACGCTACCAACTTCACACTCAAACGGTTGATCTGTTGTACATCTGTGATCCAGAATTCTCTGCTTTTATTTTCGATTCCACGGTGTGCATCTATGCTCCAATTATTATTACAGGACTGCTTTATCCAATCACCATACCATCATTCCAAATTATACCAAGTAAGTACTCACAATTTATTACTTTCGCACTTAATTTCAATTGCCCACGTGCTTATACTTGTTTACTTTCAGTTCTACACACTTTTTTAAGTTTGATTTAAAATCAATTAATAAACTTTTTCGGAGCCGAATTTACACGTGCTCCACGCTTTGGCGTTCTTGGGAGAAGCGTTTATTTACCTGCCCGTTGCTAGGTTATTTGGAAAAATATCCCTTTTATTCCTACTTGATATTTTCTCTACCTGGTAAGTTTCCTTGCACTTTTGATAATTGATTAATTTAATAAGTGTCATTAAATTATTTACACCTTTGTTTTTGTTTTTAGCGTTCATCGTTCGATCCGTCTGCCGTCGCGATCATTCGAACGTCTCGGACAACTACCGTTGAATTATTGTTCAACCGATTTTAAAAACCCACGTAATTTCTTCTTTTGACGCACAACTTAATCTAACATAATTATACATTTTATTATTTAATAACAATTTCTTAAGATCTAACAATTTTTAATGAATTAATTTGTGGATATTAGATTATATTTTTCGATATCATTCTTGGATTTTCCCATTCCTTACCTGTCTTTATTATTAACCGAATTTATTGTACTCTTTCTTTGAGTCTTATGTAATGTCGGAGAACCTTCTAAATCGCAAAAGAATTTTCATGCGACCTGTAATTGCTTGTTTGCATCACTAGTGATTGTCAATCCCTATTGACGATTGAATCATGACAATATATTTAATAAGCTACATCAAAAGTTTGTAAAGAGTACTCCTACATTTCACAACCGATTTTGACGTGTACGTGTACGGTCTCTATTTGTTTGGCTATGCATGTAGGTGTGCATTAAAAAGTCATAATTTGAAAAATTGTAATTGGGAAAAACCTTTGGTTGATTAAGTTTGAGACGATATTATTGGACAGATCAACAAATAGAAGTAAATACCATATACTTATGTTGATTGAGCGGGCAAATACTTCCACATAATTATTATATTCGTTTATTACAAAGTTCTATTATGCCTCCCGTATGTTGTGGCCGTAGGAACCTTACAGGTAGACATCAACGCGTTATTGTCAGAACAAGGGTTCAAACGCTGCGGACGTCACAACAATCCAACATTTTTGAAGAAGAGACAATGCAAATTGACGATTTGGAAGAAGCAAATGAGTACCCTCTTGCTATGCGCGAACGAGGTGATGTTGTTCCGTATAATTTTGGAAGTCTCGGTCACACTTGTGGGTACTGTAGTAATGCTATGAACAAAATAGAAGAACTATAGTTTATATGAATGATTGCGATATTCCTGAGTGACGCCGAACAACTATGGCCTCCTCGCTCTGGGAGGTCAACGCGGCTGATAGGCTGCCTAACCTAGTAAATGTTTAAAAATCCTATGAAAAAATAATTTTGATTTATTGTGTAACTTTTAACAAGGGAAAATTTGTGTAGCTTCAGAATTTAAACCTCATTTGGAGTCATTGGCTGCTAGTGAGGTATATCGATTGCATTGTGGCGATTATATCGGCATTTGCATTGTTGAAACCGGTAGAACAATAGAGGAACTAAGAAAAGAACATCGAAGGGAGAACTCGAACTTTAGAGTGTATCTCAGGGAGAAAGGTCATACAGCGGATTGCACTAAAACTGAGATACTACATAGACAAAAGAAGGGAATAAAGTTGACGTTACTTGAAGCCTATGAAATAGAAAAACTATATCGAGATTAAAAGGACGATATACTCAACGATCAGCTTTCATTGGGGTTCAAGCAGATATTTTGTAGTTTATTGTAATCGCACATAGCGGATTGGATTCCACATTCACACATTAGAGAATATAAATGTAAAGTTCTTGTGAATTAGTTTTTAAAATTTTAATTTACATTCGCTCAAGAGTCGATATTAAATGTTTGTAAAGGGTCTTTCAATAAGAGCGCTCGATCTTTAAAATTGAATAAAAATAGTTGTATGTGTGATATGACGGATATCTTTATTTCGGATTGAAGTATATTCAATGGCATTATGTTTTAAAAATAATATCGTTCAAATGGCCTCCGCGACTTCGTTTGCAAGTGTCGATCCGGGAGATCCAATTTTGGATGACTTTTCGACATAAATCGGGCTGGATAGCAGCAATGGCTTGAATTACGTTGTTCTCCAGGTCGAGAATTGTTGCTGGTTTATTGGCATAGGCCAGTGACTTAACGGAGCCCCAAAGAAAAAAGTCTAAGGGCGTTAAATCGCACGATCTCGCAGGCCAATTAATGTCACCTTATTTTGAAATAACGCGACCTGGAAACTTTTCCTTCAATAACTTCACCGTTTCACCCGCTGTGTGACACATAGCGCCGTCTTGCTGGAACCACGTGTTCTCTAAGTCCATATCATCCAATTCGGGCCAAAAAAAAATTGGTTATCATTTCTCGATACCTGACGCCGTGAAAAACTGAGATGTTTCGGTCATCACGCACACTTTCAGCAACAACAGCAATATTCTCTTCCGACCGAACGTTCCGGCGACGCACAGGCACTGCTCGATTAGCAACTGAGCCGGTTTCCTCGAATTTCGCAATAAGTCGTTGAATAATTGAGCTCTCGGCAGGACGCCCATGTCGACCGAAAATTCCACGTAGCTCGCGAAACGTTTGGCGGACAGAGCACGAATTTTTATAATTAATTTTCACGATTTCGATGCGTTGTTGAAGCGTGTAGTTTTCCATGATCAAATGGCAGCTATGGCAGAATACAAACGTCACAGAATGACAGCGCTGTCATATCAAGCATAACCACAATCGGCTGTGAAAGTTCAGGCGTGGCTATTGAAAGACCCTTTAGCTTTTTTTTATACAGTTGTACGATTTTTTGTTTGACCATTCTTTCAGTTTGAAAGATATAGATTTATATTATGATGGGGAGTTTTAATTAAAATAATAGATTTTAAATATCGTTGTAATTTTTTGTCTCTTTTATAGTGTGTCCTGAAGATGGTCTTTAATAAAAGTCCGAAACTAGTCTATACAAAGGAGATATCCCCTTGTACAAGGAGATTACTTATTATTAACTTTTAAAGAGTAATTTAATATTAATTTTTACTAAAAATTAAATTAAGCGAGTTATAGACGAAGCTCCACGTTGGGTGAACTAAAATTCCCAATTGGGGAGAAGCCGGCAGGGATTTATGCAATCACGAGTATACCATAATGAAAATTCTTACACCAAACAAAGACGCTTAATAACAGACAAGAACCTACTTACCGATTTTAACGAATTGGCTATTAAAGATGCGGTTTTTCTATATGTTTTAGTCAGATAATGAGCAAATCGTTCATTTTCAGTTTCTTTTGAACCTAATTGCATAAACTCTCCTTGAACTAGATCAGTTACTACCTATAAAGAAAACAATCATTACATAACAAAATACAATTAATATAGTATACCTAATTGTACATCACACACTATCAATTTTAAATTTTTTACGTTATTTTGTATTAACTGACGGAAAAAAAATGAAATTTCCATTTTATAAATTAAATATTAACTTTTACTTTAGCCACCGTAAGTGCATTTGTCCTCAATTCAGGACAAAATTTCGATATTTTTAACAAACCCTAATTGTTTGTTGTACAAAATTTCTGAGAACAGAGATTTGCAATTTTTGTTTTATAATTTATTATTGCATTCAATTTCTTCCCTCCGTTATAATTAAAATAAAATATTACCAGGTAAAAGAAGCACCTTGTACATAATTTTATGTGGAAATATAAAAAGCAATTGACTTCTTTCAGAAATTTTCAGTTACCATTTAATGTATTTATAAATTTTGGTATGTTTTTAGAAGTGGAATTATTTTACTCACCTGACTCAAGACTAAAGTTACTTCATCGTGCCGTAATTTAGCAATCATCATTGAAGCTACTGCTAAAATATAATCACCAGCCATTGTGACCTGAAATGATAATAAAGATATACTACATAATAATATATAAAAATACCTTATAACATAGCATTAAAAACTTAAATTAATTTATTTAAAAAATGTGAATCATCAATCTTACATCTACAAAAATAAACCTATGTTCACCGGACTTGCTTTAAGTACTTCTTTAAAAAAAATAGAAGTGGACTATCTGGGAGATCCATTCTAGCTGATTTTGATTGAAATCTAATTAAAACCGTTTTACTGCGTAGATCTGTAGTGGAAAATTCAGGGAATCAAAATATTTTTGTCAGATTCAATTTTTTTTTATAAAAACAGCTCTTAAGTTTTTCCCCGCTCACCTCCCTAGTCGGGACGAATAGCCGCATATTGTTATCATATTAGATATAATATATAAAATACTAAATATTTCGGGTGCATCCCACATATTATTAATTGAGGACATATTAAGTAAGATAATATTGACTATATAGCCTTGTTTGATAAACGACAAAAGTTGTTCATGCTATACTATATATAAAAATTAAATTTTAATCAGATTATTACGAAAAATGATATTGTTTGATATTTTCCAAGGCTTATAATTTTATAAAATTAGCACTTGCCAATACATGTTGCAATAACTATGCTTCATACTCATGCTCAGTACTTTCACTGCAAAATAATGTTTACTAAATAAAAGGCTATACAAGTTTAGATTGCTGTAATTGTATCGTAAAAGCAAATTAAACCTTATTACAATTTTGCAAACTTTTATGTAAGTACAGAAAATTGAAAAATAACTGCCTAATAATAATTACCAATCTTAATGCCCGATTGCACCACCCACACTTAAAATTTAAGGGTACCTTAAATCGTTAAATTCTCATTTTCCATTGCAACACCGAATTAAGGGTCCCTTATTTTCTTACGGAGCACCTAAATTAGGCACCACAATCATAATTAAGGAATCCTTAATTCAGTGGTTCAACGGAACAAGTATTTAAGGAACCCTTAAATTTTAAGTTTAGGTGGTGCAATCAGGCATAAGCGTATTCTTTTTGTTTACCAGTACGGATCTGAGGAGATGAAAATCGTGATAAACATGTCACCTGGTAAAGTTATTTTGAATTTATCTTTTGACTACTGTATGTTATAAACCGTTAAGTGTGGGAAACATCAGTTATAGATTAAAATTCAACCAAACCCCCTGCTTATGTATATAAAGGCTTCAGTTACCTTTATTTAAAATAGTTGAACTAAAATGTGTAGAATTTATTGATAATGTAGTTATGAATGGAACTAAAGTAGGTATAACACATAAATATACTCCTACTTGTGTTTATACCTAAAATATCGTAAATTGGGGTTAGAATTTAAAAACAAATATTGAGGTTGAAACGGGCCCGCTAGGGTTGTTGATTGACATTGGGCTTTGCAGTGACGGATTACGACCTTACAAGAAAGTCGTAGTTAGATGATACGATGAATACTGCAAGGTGAAGTGTCGACATACCATTATATCGCATCAAATAATACAATAGCTAATCAAATAAAATAGACCTTCTTGCACATCTCATATCATTAATTTATTAATAATTTGACAGTTGTCTACATTATAAACAAATCAAGGCCATTTCTATAACGTAAAAACAATCCGAATAGAATTTTTGCGACTTTTCTTGACGGACGGAATACTGAACATACGTCCGTGGAAAATTTGGATTTACTTAAATTTAGCTTATAGAAATTTTTGTTTGGATAAATTTTCAAGGATATACGAAATGATTAATTTTCTTTGAAGCGAACGTGATTTTGAATGTATAAAACACAATACATTCAGCATGCAAGTGCTTGTACTTTTTCAATTTTAATGTTTCGAGAATTGAAGAACAGTTGAATGCCTGCGTCCTATTTTAACCGCTCGTGAAGTTGAATAGAATTTTTAATAATTCACCTTGTCACCTTTATTAATAAATTAATAAACGTTAATACATATCGCAATTGAATAGTACCTAATTATTGAACAATGTATATTCGCACACTTGAAGAAAATTACAATTAATATTAAGTTTAACTATCAATTAAAATAATAAAAGAAATCATTAAAGCAGGTCAACAATAATGCGATTTCGTTAAACAAAAAGAAGATGTTTGAGATTTCATAAGTTATCAAGAATTTTTTTTAAATATACAGAACAAATAAATTAACAATTATTATTAATTTTATCAAGATTACAATTTTTAATCACGCAATATTAAAGAAAAGCGAAAGTGAATCTTTATAAACTATAAATACAAAAGAAACTAGAAATCTGTCCTAGTTTTCAAATTATTTAATTATAATTTAAACACATTGTTAACAAATTGCCAATGCCAAATAAATAACCAGAGAAATTATACTAATTTGTAAATAAAATACTCAAAATCTAAAAATAATAGTGAAGATACACTTAATTTTCAATAAAATTAAACTTTTTAAAAGAAAGCTGTGATTAATACAAAATATGAGGATACAGTAAATACCGCAAAGCCTGAGAGAGGTTAACTGGGTTATACGCTATGTTGTGTTTTATTTTTTATTTGGGTAACGCTTCTTTCAGATTCTAAATATTTTTGTGGAAGAGACAAGTGTCAAAACAAATTCCAAGATTTTGTGAAGCATTAATTATAATAAAAATTGAATATAAATATGATTAAAAAGATATTGTGTAATAGTAATTAAACTAATTTTAAGAACAATATTGTAAATCAATTAATATTACAAATTATTGTTATTAATAAGGGAAATAAAAAAATAACAATAATTTGTAATATTAATTGATTTACAATATTGTTCTTAAAATTAGTTTAATTACAATTACACAATATATTTTTAATCATATTTATATTCAATTTTTATTATAATTAATGCTTCACAAAATCTTGGAATTTGTTTCGTCACTTGTTTCTTCCACAAAAATATTTAGAATCTGAAAGAAGCGTTACCCAAATAAAAAATAAAACACAACATAGCGTATAACCAAAGTATAACCCAGTATAACCTCTCTCAGGCTTTGCGGTATTTACTGTATCCTCAAAATATGCAAGGCAAGGCTTATTTTCAATATGTCATTAACTTTTATAATAAAATTTACATACAGAGTTGGTAAATGAATAGAAAGGTTAAACCTTTGATTTAACAGCTTTTGAAGATGAACAGTTAATTACTTTATAATTTAAAATTTACAAATACTACTAAAAACAATTCAATAAAATTTTAAAATATTGAAGAAAGTTAAATATTGGTATGCGTTAAAAGCATTTTACATAACTATGATGCAAAAAATTGAAAACAATTTTTTACATAATTTATTAAATAGGAGTGTTCGGTATTTCTTAATAATAATAGTACAAGCGACACATCACGTGTGATCAAAATTTCTATAAAATTAATGTCTAGCTTAAACAAAATATTAATAACATTATGTTAAGGCCCTATAATACTACCTACTTTTATAATATTAACAAATAGAAGTCATTACTATGAACTATGACATGCATAAAATTTTATTTTAAATAAATTAAAAATTTACAAAATCTTTCGTGACACCTTCGGTGCGGGCATTGTATAAATAACGCTAGAAAGGCGTTTATCCGATAAGTTTATCCAGAAAAGCTTCGATTAACTATGATATGCGTTCATTTGTATAAAGTTATTAATTCATTCATAAAATAATATTTATTAATTAATAATTATAGATACTATTAATATTTAATGTTAAGTTAGAATAGTGAAGCTATAAATGGCTAATTAGGATAATATTAAAATTTATTAAACATCCAACAGACAATTACGCAAAATTTACCCTGCGGCTAGTTCAAGCGACAGGCCCAATTTTTCAATAATGTTTTTTCAGAAAAGATTAATATTAATTATTTGTTTTATACTTCTTCGCGAGGGGCACAAAACACAATTAATTATAATTGAATTCACTTACGATTATTACATTAATATTAAAATATTTAAATTGACTGAAAAATTTTACTTGATCGCATGACTTTTACCAATAATCGTCACCACTAAAATGTTATTATTATGAATAAACCAAAGAAAAAAGGTGTATGTACTACAAAATTAAGCTTCTGGTCAACATATAAACCTAAAATCTGCAAATCATTCAAAAAATCTTATTAATAAAAACAATAGTTTCTCACAGTTAATAATTGCGAAAATTTTGGTAAATTGAAGTGGCGGTTTTTCAATCACGTTCCTTTCTGCAATAAATACTGTTCTTTCAAAAAGAATTTTGCAATTAATATTAGCGTAAAATTTAAAATCGACAAGTTCATTAAACAATAAAAATCGCATTATTGTATGAGCTTTCAGAAATGGGTTATTGCTATATTTTAAATTTAATGTAAATAGAACTGAAACTTGACGTATTTACATATAATCGCAATATTTATAGTAAATCGAGAGTTAGGTAAAATTGTTTTAATTTCACTACACCAGTTGGTCAATGAGTAAAAGTGCAAAAAGATTTCACTATCAAGGCCAGCCGGTCAGCGCTATTGAAAGTGCGAATTCCATATAATACTATACCGGAAGTAGGGCAGTTTCGATTTTCAATTATGATGTTGAAAACCTGATAAGAATAATAAATAATCGATTGATTCATTAGGTACGGGCGGAAAAACAACTTTTCGACGATAAGGCCCCCCGCACACCGTGCGATAGGGAAGAGGGGGAAGAACTGCAAGGGAAACCTAAAATTTGTTTTGGAAGGGTATTCTATATTGGGTCTATTTAGAAAAATATTTTAGAATACTTGATCGAAAGGCTCATCATAAGATTTTTTTTTAATTAAATTAAACAAAATTTCTTCAGCAAAATGCACCGTAAATATTACCAAACGTTTTATGACAACATCAGAATGAAGTTAAAATAAAATAATAATAGTCCGTTGGTGTATATCTGTATGATGCATTTTACATATGAAATTTTGTATATTTAAATTCTAAAAAAGTATTTGTGCAATGTGAAGAAAGTGTGAAAACGCAATAAGTTTTACTTAAAATCATTTTACGAATCACATACGAATACAATGCCTTCAAACTGCAGATAGTTCGTAACTAAATTGATTTAACGACACAATCGTTTATCATTTATTTGCAGTCAATGTATCCAAATATTTATCAAGCGTTAGTCAGTGTAATTTATTAATTTGTTATGCATTAAACACGAAATAAAAAGTACCTACCATTATTAGATTACTCATACTAACAAAAGAATTATGTATACAATCTTACACAAATTCAGGGTTAAAAAATTCAGGTTAGTATTTACTTTTACACACAAAATCTGATTAAAAAAAATTAGTAACTATTTACTGTTCGTTCACCATGAAATTAACAAAAAAACTTGCTAAATAGAGTATTAATTGTATAATAAATGGCGAAGTATTTAAGTTAAATAAACCTAACGTAGATGCAGATATTATGGTAGCTAAACCTTCGACTACCTATGTACACTAAATTGGTAACGTTTAACATATACTTAATAATTAAAAATACCTTGATCTTAAAATACAAGGAAAAGAATAATAAATTTTTATGTAATAATAGAATAAACAAGAACATTGCTAATTTGGTATATAGGGTAAAAGGAGTATAGTTGGACCACCTTTTGAAAAACAGTTAATAACTTCTTTATTGATTAAAATAAATGCATCTTTTTAATACAGTACATACATTAAACATTGTTTGTCCTTTTGGTAAACTTTAATAAACCAAAAATAATGCCATACAATTATTAAAAAACTGAATAGTTAAAATGGCCCATCTCTCCTACCCACCATAGGAGAGATGGACCACGTGTGGTACCTACAGTACCTACAACCTACAGATGGACCTACAGTTTTTTCGAATTTTTCTTTGTTACGTTAGGACCACAAATTTGACAAACGTTGGTATAAGGGGTACAACCTTCATGTAACCATCGGGAACACAATATACACTTTAGCCAGTCATCTTTTTTTTTCGGTAAAGCGGTAATCTTCGTTGCAGCTAACGCATTCATTTTCCACATCACTCAAATTGTTCTCGTCATTACTGGAAGAATCTTTCAAAACTACTTTAGACGAGTTTGAAGAAGAAGATTTGTCGTGTTTGGAATTAGTCTTTGGTTTCTGATTCTTCTTCCTTGCATCTATTTCTTTCCTCTTTCGTATGTTTTCCGGTGAAGCTTTAACGCCGGCCAGATTGACGCATTTTAATAGCTAGTGTTATCACAGGTTCAGGTGCAATATCATCAAGTGCTATTCCTGTTGTTATATCTTTTCCTTCATTGAGTCGTTTTTTAGTCTGGCATAGTTGCTGCATTCCAGAGAGACTAGAGTGTGAAGATGTAATTGCATTCCTGCTTGATCAGTGTTAAAAATGTTCCCTGGTTTATTAAAAAGGGCATCTCGGTGAAAACTGTTTCAAGATCTTTGAAATATTTATTTACAGCATCCCTCGACATTCCTATAGCTCTAGCAACAGAAATATTCTCCGCCTTTCTTACTCTAGGCATTTTTTGTAACAAAAACCATAGGTCCATCTCTCCTCCACTTTTCTGGTCCATCTCTCCTCAAACGAGAGGATAGACAGACCAGGAAATACCCACGTAACCGTATGTGATAACTTATTGGTTTTGGGTTATATTTACACTAATATATATACATGATTATATCACACCTAAATCCCCAAGTTAAACTTACCTGAACACACAAAACCTCAACAAATAAAATACATCTAAAAAAAATTTCAAGTCCCTCAAATCAATTTTTTGTGATATTTCAAAAATCAACACTTTACTTACATATTACTTGCATATATCACCTTTAACTGATGCAACTATATACAGCCGAAAAAAGCAATAATTATCGCGATGGTTTGCGAGATATTACAAGTGGTCCATCTCTCCACCTGGTCCAACTATACTCCTTTTACCCTATAGGTATAGGGTGTTTTCTTAGCTGCATGAGAACTTCAAATTAAAATAAAACATTAAAAAATTGATGGAATGTCTTTTTAATTATTTTTTTATGAAAGTAAATTTAATGCCATTTATGATTTGAAAATGATTTCCGGCATGTGATCACCACGACCAATCGTTACGAAGCGCATCCGATCAGTCCATTTTTGAGCACTTTTTCCAATATTTCTGGCCTTATTTCATAAATGGCTTGCTGAATATTGACCTCCAATATTTCCAGAGTTGTTGGTTAACATAAACCATGGATTTAACATACCCCAAAAATTAATCTGGAGGCGTCAAATCACACGATCTTGGAGGCCAATTGATAGGACCATTTCTTGAAATAATGTTGTCACCAAATTGTCCTTTCAATAAATCGATAGTTTCGGTGGCTGTGTGGCACGTAGCACCATCCTGTTGGAACCATAAGTTTTCGATGTTTAACTCTTGGATTTTTGGATACAAAAATGTATTGAGTGAGCATGTGTCGATATCTCACACCATTCACCGAAACGGTAGCTTCTTCCTCATTTCGAAAGAAATATGGACCGATGATGCCGTTTTCAAGTATTCCACACCAAACAGTCAATTTTAATGGATGCAATGAAGTCTCAAGATAATGTTCCGGATTGGTCTCAGTCCATATACGGCACTTTTGCTTGTTCACATACCCAATCAACCAGAAATGTGCCTCGTCTTAGATTAATTATGCAATTGCATTTTATTCAGGTTAAAGAACCTAGGTGTTTCGGAGTAATTACAGCTTCAAGGTAAGTAACTTCCCAATAACTAGTAATCAAAATGCAAATTGATCGTTTTATAAATTGAAATTAATATTAAATAAGAAACTCAAAGAACTCACTGGTGGGAGCTCAATCTAGCCTAAAAACCATAATATAATTTTTAGAGTTACTAGAATGTGTTTTTAATTCCTTGAAGGTTGCTATACTGCGGTTTTTATATTTTATAATTTTTAGTTTTCCCCAATTTTTACATACATTTAAACATAGGCAAATAAGTATGCACGAAGGAGTTTGGCAGGGGTCATTATTGGATTTTCATTAGGCTTAGTTTTGGTAGTTACAAAAAAACATTGCAAATAAATGTTTTTAAGACGACTTTGATAGCTAACCCTACAGATAATCCATTTTACAATCGGGATAAACCTACAAGACTAAATACTATTTTAATAGTTGCTAGTTACTGAGACAGTTTTTTGTTACTATTGGTTAGGTGGTTAAGTGCGCCTACTGCTAAAATGCTCGGTTCGCATCCGGGCAGAGTAAAAACTTTGGCAATGTCAAACCACCGAGGTAATTTGCTATGAACGCCCATCTCGCAATGAAGTGTATTACACTTCTCGTGGTTCGGAGCCCACGTTAAACAAGTAGATCCTCTACGTATATGAAAATAAATCGAACGCACATCACATGCATAGAAAAAGAGATGGGTTACGATGCTTCTGTCAAAGAAGCATCACGACTGAAGAAAGTTACTGATTAAAAGTAAACAAAGACATACAACTTAACATGAAACCAGAACCACGGAATAATTGGGAATCAAAGCTATGGCTTAAGTGAAACTTCCTAAGAACTACCTGTACGTTTTAATAACAAGTGACACCAATGTTATCGTGCAATAATATAATAAATTATAATTTCGGATATTGCAAAACTATCACAAAATTATCATCTATAATAGCATGTACTAATTGGATAGATGCACAGCCCTAGACACACTTTCAAAGTTATTATTGTAAAATTACTTTGTACGCTTCACGTTCTATAATCACGTTAGGTTTAAAACAATGCAACTTTGTGTCTAGTTACTTACAAGCAACTCGAACATAATAATTTATTAAACTTTTGTTAAAATGTAAAATAATTGGTTCTTTTGTATCTCAATTAACTAAAATAATAATACAATACCTCTCCGCATAGTAAATCTCTTAAATTTCGTATTTTGCAACAAAAACTAATGTTCACAACTTATGCAGACTTTTTGAAATAAAACAATTTAAATAAATTGACTCAAAATTTCAAAATAAAACATATCAAAACAACGAAAATATAAACAATGCTATAAAATACTTTAGTGTCTCAAATAGAAAAATCAGTTATTATAATAATATTACGACAGTTCAGAAGTGTTTTTAATTATTTTTTGAAAATATTTTCTACATGGGCAAGTTCATTTTTAAAAAAGCTTCACACCTAATTTATTACATTATTTTAAGAGATAGAAAAGTAATTTTACGAGAAATCAAGAATATAACGTTGTGAATTGGTGTAATATTTATTCTTTGCTACCTATTTTATACTAACTTAATGAATTATTAACGTTTTTACAAATATGTAAAGACTTAACAAATTAGATATATGCGTCTAATAACCTGGTCAAATTTCGCATAAACAATAATAATTATTAATGATGCATATAACATGCAACTTATTGAAAACTAAACTTATAAGTGTAACTAGTAAAAGCAAAAACGTGTTGGCATCCAATCAGGTTGAGAAACTTGTCTGTTTGTAGAAAGTGAAAAAATGAATAATTTAATAAGCGTACTTTGATCAAGAAAACATATACGCATCTAATAGCCTAATCCTATATTAGTGGAAACGCAGTAAGCAATGCAAAAATGTTTAATTTGGACTTTTTCAATAAATTTAATGGTTTGCCACCAATACGACGTTATAGAATTAATGAAATATATCACAATAGTTCAAGGATAAATAATTAAAAAAAGCTTTGTCTTTTATTTGAGTAGCATTTATTCTGAAGTGCCAAAATTGTATGCCTAGACATTACGCCATACCAACATTATATAATGAAGAATAAATTGTGCAACTAATTCTACACTGCTGCAAGGATCGTTAGCTTTAATAAATACGTTTAATTTAATTACATATCAGTAGGTTATTAGTTATTATAAGCTCAACGCTCAACGTACAATAAAATGCTATTTAATAAAGAATATAATATTATGTTCTTTAAACATTCTTTAGATTAATATATATTATAATAATTTGCATGTACATAATAAGTTAAATTTTAAATCCAAAAAATTAATGCTGTTGTTAACAACTGATATTAACGATAATATGATATTAATATTAAACAATCATTTGATAAACTTGAAATTTCACATCTTCCAATCTTCAGGCACTTTCGTAACATGAAACTTGTGGAGTTTAACATTTATAATTATTATTACTATCTGGAATTTAGTACATACAAAAATTAAATAATTAAGTTTTATTTTATTTCGTAACACAAAACGACAAAGTGACAAATTGTGAAATATTATGTAGGTACTCAAAAAGTATTTAAATATTTTACTTGATCGACTATAATTTTAAATATGTACTAACTACACTAATCTTGACTATTATGAAAATATGTTGCAAAGAGCTTAAATTCAAGGTTTTAATTTCTTATTATAATAAAGAGAGTTGGTAAGGACGAAATAAAGATTTTGAAGATAGTGTCTCCATTAAAATAATTAATAAAACTATAATGCTAACCCGTTTTATATAACCGTTAGTCGAAATTAAAATATATCGGCGATTTAAAGAAAGTAAAATTATAACTTGACACAGGTTGAAAATTAAATTTATATATCCAATTTAAATTCAAGAATAATTTTGGTATAATATGTTTACAATTAAAATTTCAAATAGAAACCAATAGGATCGCAAGTATACATGATTACTACATAATATTTTTTATGCAATTCCGGGACTTAAACTGCTTTTAAGTCTCTTTTGTCGAAGATTAATGTTTATCTTTAAATCTCAAGGGATATACAGTGAATTTAAATACCAAGGGACTTAAGTAAAAATAAATGCATTGTTTCCATGACGACCGCATGCAACTTGATTGTTAAGAAACGCCAAACTGACATTTATTTTGAGAGGGTTATGTTGAAATTAAAGCATTAAATATATATTAATTGCAGTTTAAGTCCAGGAAATGCATAATAGTTATTTATGTATCAAGGGCACAATCAATAGATTATAGCACCAAGGGTAATTTAAAGCCCGACGCGTTAGCGGAGGGCTTTAAATTGCCCGAAGGCTATAATCTGATTGTGCCCGTGGTACATACAACGTTTTATTTCATTTTGGTACTTGGTACTTGAATTGTCAAAATTGAAGAATTAAGTATTTTGAGAAAAAATATCATGTCATTTTGTTTGTGCTATGAATTTTTGGTGTGCCATGGTTGCTATGGCGAGAAACTTGGAGGGGCGAGAATTAATTTTTTTATTTAGCAATAACTCGAAAACGGCACTAGATATCGAAAAACTGAGCAAAAAATTCTCCCACCCCTCGCAAGGTACTCCCCTACCGTGAATTGTCGGTAGGAAGGCATATGCAAAATTTCAGATCGATAGCGCACAAAAAACAGAGTCTGGACTAACTCTTTTGTTTTGATATTGTTGTCATTGCTTAGCAACTTTATAGGCCCTCGGGCTATAAAAGCCATATTATGCCCCCATTTCCGTGTTAAAAAACAAGGTTATGATACCAAAATGAAATAAAATAATACGGATATCTCAGGACTTAAGTGTATGAGTTCCGGAAATGCATAAAATAATGTATAATATATCTCGGGACTTCCGTGCATTATTGTATAATATACTAATATTGTGGTTTCAGTTACGTAAAATATTAAAAAATATTACATTAAATAATGGTTTCAGTTGTAACTAAATATATTTCTTATATTTTAATTCTTTTTTTGTTGTACTTTTCAAGATTCGATATAGTTATTCATTCCATTTGTTTATTTTTAATATTCTTAAAACCGCCGGCATAACTTATAGGTACGAACCTTAGCTTACATAAAATGACATTACTCTTTTTCCACTAGTTTCATGCTAGATTTCTAGTTCAATTTTCATTCGAGTTTTTTTATTTTCTATTATTTGATTCAAAATAATTCCTGTATAATCGTGCAATTTAGATTTTTCTAACGTAATCATGTTCGCCAACTTTGGATGGCTAAAATTAGTTACATTGAATAACTAGGAATTTCTCGGATTAATCTTGAATTAGAATATAGAGGAAAAAAAGTACAATGTAATGCCAGGTTTATACGATCAATTTTGTTGTCATTACTACACATCATTTACACGCCCCTAATTACTTCTCGTACTCCTTACTGCATTAATATACGTTGGTTCAACTGGTACTACTGAAGCAAATTAATGACACTAATAATGAGCGTATAAGGTGTGAAAAGTAATGACGGTGAGATGATAGAATAATAATTGAGTAATTATTATGGAGCGTAATGAAGTGCAGCAGTGACAGTATTATTGAGTTTGTAAGGTATGTAGGTACCACCATAAAACGGTCCTTGCACGGTCAGTAATACTGTAATTCCTTAAAAGTAATGACAGTATTACTGAGCGTGTAGATTGAAACTGAACTAAAATATTGGCAATATTAATGATCGTGTAAAGGCGTAAACGTAGTGACTAAGTATTGATGCATACTGACAATATTACTGAAGCGTTATTATTGACAGTATTATTGATCGTGTAAGGGTCGCTTAATAACAATAATTTAAAGAATTTTATTTCGGCATTGACGGCACAAAAATGCTTAATTATATATAAAAACGTATAAAATAAAACTGACTACCACTTCATTCAATCCTGTACTTCTTTATTTATAATAAAGCAATTTTTAATTTTGTAAATTATTACTGTTTAACGAATAATAGAAGATTACATTTTAAGATAAACATAATGCCTTATAATGAATTGGTGAACGCTACATCTTGAAATGATAATAGCGAACTTATATCCTCGATAGTTCCAGTTATGAGCTAATAAAAATGTTTTCCGTTTTGTAAAGCCTTCTTGATTTCCACCGAAGAATTCACAGAAGAAAACTTCTTCTCCTTTAATCTTCACTCAGTCAACTTTGGACCAAGTAGTTTCCAATGTTCTCTGGAAAATTCCGCGAACCCCCAAGCATAACTGTGGCCGTTCCCTTCGCCCCAGTCAACATCGCCATTGCTGGATGTATTTTGTTTGTATTTTTGGCGTCCGTTATAACGTATTCTGCCATGCTTGTTCCGTTAATTGTTCTTCCACGCATTAGTTTTCCTATTGCTAATAGAACCATTCGTTACTAAAATTCCGCTTATCAACAGACACTTTGTTTTTTAATAGCGGCAATTTTGGATGCGGTAACAGTTTTGTCATTCTGTTTTTTGGCATATCAAGTAGAAGGTCTACAATTCATTATAAGTAATGTCATCAACTTCAATCGAAAATCGCATAAAAATTATTAAAATCCACTACGAAAATCGTGGATCTGTGAAAACTAAATATCAGAACATTTCAAATATTTTTTTGTCGTTATAATTGTCCTTCGGAGTCCGCTATTAAAATTTGGTGGTTAAATTTGAGTCTATGGTTCGGTACATAACATACCATACCAAAAACACGTGTTCGTATTGCTGCAGTAAGTCAAAAGTGTTGAGTAAGTTCCGAATTTATCAATTTCGCGGTGTTCTCAGCAATTGGGCCTATTCACGTGCACCACGTGGGAAATTTTACATATAGATTTCAGTATCTTATAACCTTCAGTTAGTGCAAGAATTCAAGCCAGCCGACCATTCTTAATCTGAAAAATCATCTTTTCAGATTAAGCTCATTTTCATTAGAAAAGTTTAGTTAATAAGTAAAATTGCCGCATTTGGGCTTCAAAAAATCCAAGAGTGATTGAGAAACCTTTGTATTCTACTAGTGTTACTGTTCGGTGCGCTTTTTGGTTCAGATGAGTGATTGGCCCGTACTTTTTCGAAAATGAGCTTGGAAACGCGGTTACTGTCGACGAATCTCTTATTGGGACATGTAGATATTTTTTTTTTGCCTTTTGATATGGATGTGAGTAATATGTGGTATCAACAAGACGGAACGCGGCACCGCACGCCTCTGAAACATTCAATTCATTGCGAAGGAAATTTCTCGAAATTTTGACAAATGGATCGACGTCTGTATGTACATAAACGTAGTCTTGGTGGGCATTTTTGTACGATATGATTTTTCATTCATAAATTGTAGACTTACATTATATATATATCAATAAATACAGAACTTTAATCCAAAATGTGTGTTTTATTTAAAATTTAAAAACAAAGTTTTTGTTGAAAATTCCTTTATTATGAGAGTCTATAAGACTGCAGCTTATATTATGTAACTCCACGAAAACCAGTTTTCTAATAAAATCTATGTTGCATGGCTTGTTCTCCGCCAAATTCAGTGAGATATTTTATCAACTCTGATATTAACACTTCTATAATAATCAATCGAAAATTTTAAAAGCTATTCGGCTTATAATTTAGTAGCTTACAACGCTGACAAGTTATGGTGACCGTTTAGCTCAATATAAAAGAATTTTTTAGTGAGCAATACTACCGATTAAATGAGACCGTAATGGTCTTCGTAATTATAGTTTGAAATTTGTTTTTAGATTACAAGATGCACTACAATTAAGGTGTCATTCACATTTTATAAAATTTGATAGAAATAATTATTATTTTAAAACAAAGTTAAGAAGTTAAAGAAAGAAAAATCCTTTTCTACATTATCAAAAACAATAGCTGCAAATTTTTAGTATTACATTAATTGATATGTAAGAGATTAATTAATTTACATAATATGTATTTTATTATATAATTGTCAAACCGTCCTAGATTAAAATCGAAATTGATTAAGTATTTCTATGTTTGTAATTATGATTAATCTCTAGTGTATGCGCTTAATGCTGTTATATTATGTACATAGGTACTAACTAAGTTGGTGATGTTCCAAAAGATTCACAGTGAAAGGATAAGTTAAATAGAAATTACGTAAGCTATTTTTACTAGTAACAAACAAAACTGAAATTAAAATTTTAGTTATTCCCTTACTCGGTACAAATTGCAATATTTAAAATTTTTTGTATATTATTTATGAAATAACAATAATTAAAAAAAAGTAATTATTTAATATTAAATCTATGACAAATTTTAAATAACTACATTAAATAACCTAGATTAATACATATTATGTAACTGTTTATAACTTGATTTAGCGTATTTATCCTACTTAGATTTAAATACTAAAAGTATACTTATCCATATCTACCTATACATACATAGTTATACTATAACCTTATTATATGTTTGTACATAAGTAAAATTGTAAAATAATCGACGAATTCAAATCAAATATTGAAAGAAACTATTTTCGCATCTCTAGATGCGAACCCGTAGATTAAAATAAACAATAAATCATAATTATTTTAATAATTAATTATAAATTTTTTTTAAATAGTATTTAATTACCAATACTGCGTAGGTACGTAGAGGACCTACTTGTTTAACGTGGGCTCCGAACCACGGGAAGTGTAATACACTTCATTGCGAGATGGGCGCTCATAGCAAATTGCCTCGGAGGTTTGCCATTGCTAAAGTTTTTACTCTGCCCGGATGCGAACCGAACATTTCGCATTATTTAGCTAATAATATGTTTTCAATTTTATACCATCCACACAATTTCTCTTCTTATGTCCGTTGCGTATTGAAAATGTGCGCTATGCACAGAGAACCTACAACTTAACGTGGATTTCAAACCACAGGAATAGACAATTTTTATACCGACAATAATTATTAATCATTGTTACAAAATGTACAATACATCCATCGGTTTAGAAAGATCTCTAGTGCATGGCTAAAAGCTAACTTGGAGCGTTAAATAGGTAATACGTATGACAAAATTAATCGAAACCATTCGATTAACTTAAATAATAAAATCACAATTAAAAATAATGCTATTATGCGAATTGCACTTTTCAGTTGAAAAGTAACTATAATTCAATAATTTCATTATTTTAGTAATTAAATGAATTCTTTAAATTAACCTTGATAGGGATTTCCATATTATATTAAATTAGTAAAAAAATCCCAAGTCAATTGTAATTCGTAAGTCATGTACTAATGCTGCTTCCAATAATATATTATTTTAAATTGATATATAAATAAATTGATTATAATAACAATTTGTATTCTCAACTTAGTTTAGAATGACAATACATTAAACAATAGAGCTCCATAATATAATTTATTATTAAACTAAAATCAAATACAAGAATTTAATTTTAAATGTGACTTTTACTATTATTACCAATCACACCTAGTGAAAAACTGCCAGTTCTTCCGACAATGGCAAGTTGATATACATAAATTACATATTGCTTATTAAGGATTTTTCAATATCTATTGTACGATTTTAATTATTTAAAATTTTATTATGCGTTTACTTAATCCGAATAAGTAAATTGAATCACTTATTGCTAAAACAACCTAAGTCACTTTTTGGCCATATTGAGTTATACATGCAGTATATTTCAAACATTCTACGTTGTTACAGCAATAAATGATTAGAGCTATACATGACCATAATTAGTTAACCATTGCCAATATTTAAGTTTATTTAGCACCAAACGACGAGGAATGTTGAAATATACTCTTTACAGGTATAACTCAAAATGGTTAAAAAGTGACTTAGGTTGTTCCAGCAATAAGCGATTAGTTTAATAGAAACAATAAAAAGTTGAAAAATCTAATTACACTTATTTTTTTAGGGGTTTGGCATTTTGGGATACCAAATTTCAAGGGGGTAATTTATTTTTAAAATAAATAATTTAAATTTGATAATTCATATTTAATTGATTTCAGTTATACCAAATAGTATGATGAAATTTTACGTACTTATTTAATTATCCTAATAAACAATGAAAATCTAAATTATTGAGTTGTAAACCTACCTTTTTATGACTCCATAACACGTTCGCACTGGGCTTCCCTCGACGAAAATCTGATTGATCAATTACATCATCGTGAATAAGTGAAGCTGAATGGATCATTTCAGATATCATTGCTACTTCTCTTTGGGTTTCCAAAACGGCACTAAAATAAAAAGTAGTTTTTATAAAATATTAATAATCGTAGACAAAATTCATACATAAAGTATGATTGGGCGTAATGGTTGATTGAGACGGCATGTTAGCCGAATACACACTTTTTGCAAGTACATCCAAAGCTTAAGCATAGATGAATAGCGCCATCTGTGTAAGTTGCTAGATATGTAGCTTTATCATACTTTATGTATTAATTTTGTCTAATAATTAATGGTTCGTAAATTTTTGTTGATTTCAAAGTAAAGAAAAATTAGTTTTTCCGCGGCTTCTCGACCTACCTTCAACATTATCTTTATTTACAACTTTATTTACAAAATTATCTACAAAAAAGTTTTATATATATTTTTCGTAGTTCATCGAGTAATAACCGTCTAAAGTTTAGCTAAAAGGTGGGCGAACGGTTGAGAGGTTAGCGTGTTAGTTTCTCATGCCAAGATCCACGGGTTAAAATCCTGTGAGGTGCTATATCTATAGCAAGAATTTTCGCCCACCAAATGTCTACCTGCTGGCCCCAGGTGACATTATATATGGCCTAAAAACTTTCCTGGTCGGAGTAGACCACTGTGCTCGTCACAGTTTCAACAAGCAAAGAGCATGGACAGGGAGGAAATCGGAAGACGTAGAACGTTGTTAAAACGGATGTATATCTTACTAAAGTTTAGCTAACTTTCGTGATCTATTGACCACGGGCATTTGTATTGCATTGCGTCGCTGCTCGCCTGATTTATGGGTACTACTTATACTATTTTATATAATTTTGTTTAAAATTACTCCACACGAATAAATTATCAATTTCAACTTAAATTAGTAAAATATTTTATTTTTTAACTATTGAGAATTAATGTTAAATTAAACTTGAAGTTAACTTATAAGATAAACTAGTGAATTCACTTCTAGTTATACACAGACGATCTGGCAATTTTCTTCAAAACCGAGTTCTAATATAATAAGAAAATATCCACTAACAAAACCGAAGTAATGGCGTTCACAGGATACGATCCAACAAGAACAAAAATTGTAGTCTACTAGACAATTGAGCAAGTTAGTCACTTTAACTATTTAGCTTAACTAATGAAAACAAAATCGGAAGATTTGGACATATTTGTGGAACGATAAATAGATTTTTCAAGAAAAAACAAGAAAGGACACTCTGTTAACATTTTACAAGACTATGCCGGTGCCAGTGCTGATGTAAGGAAGTGAATGCTGGGTAACAAAAACTACAAGGCAAGAAAATCAGATTCCAGGCAGAGGAAATTAGATTTTTGAGAGCGGTTAAGGGGTGCACGCGAGAGTATAGAATTACGAACATTGAGATTATAGAGGAGCTGGGAATCTTCAGTATTGGAGATAGACTAAAAGGAAACAAAAGCAAATGTTTACAACATCTGGACAGAATGGAAGGAAGAATACCAACACAAATAAAACTATATAAGCCAAAGGGGAGAAGAAATGACGGACGGCCGAGAAAAAGATGGGCACCGTAACAGTCCTTAGAGTCTAATGCGAGAAGTGAAGAAGACCGTAAACTAGTTTATTAAATAAAACAATAATAAAAAAATAATAAATAAAATTATGATGATTTATTATTTTTACCCATAAGCTTTTAGCACTGATTACTGCCATCATAAGCTTTTTCATATTAATAAATTTCTAGTCATATTGATTTTTTAACTTGAAAATATTTTAAATTATACTATTAACTTTTTTAAATTTAAGTTAATGAAATGGAATTCACATGAAATTAATTGTTTATTAATTTAAAATGAGTTAATAAGTTTATATCTGTATTGCAGCTATTTTAAAAGTCCCAAAACAGAGCGAAATAATTGTTAAGGCTTGTATTTGAACAACTAATTTGATGTAATTTGCATTTCATTAACTTGAATTAGTTTTAACATAATTGATAAACTTTAATTTAAAAAAGTAAATTTAATTTTAAAATAATAAATTTATAAATAAGTATAATGAAATACAATACATATCAATTTAATAATTAATTAACTTTCATTATTTGTCTATAAATAACCAAAATTAATTACTTTTTCATTTAAAAAATTAAGTACAGAAAACGATTTAAATGCTTTAAATTAATAGTCGAGATCTATTTTCAAAATATTATTTATCACGTAGGTACGTACCAGTTTTTTAATTCATTGTCAAAACTCGTAAAAATTTTAGAATAAAAAGGGATATATAAATTTAATTTAAATTAATTATTTTTTATAAAATAGGTAGTACATATAAGGCGTAGACTGTTTTAAAAACACAACACGCACTACTATGTGCGATATAAAAATTAATGTAGGTGCATCCTTTTAATATCCCCAAGTATATTTGTAATTCATATCAAGTCAAAATATGAATGAGTTATTATACTCCAACCTTGTATAGTAAACCCATCAATGATACAAGGTCGTTAAATACATGTTCACGTATGTATGGCAAGTTGGGCAAGTCGGACAACTAATTACGTTAAGGAATAAGGAAGTAAGTTCATTTTTTGTAGATATTTAAGGGAACCAGTAGGTACTCTGTGATATTTAAAAAAATCAATTATTTGCTTTCATCAATTTTGAACGCCTATATTTTCTTCTAAGAAAAAATCAGCATCCAGAAAATCGCAGATACAGAAGTTATCGAAGGAGAAAGTAAAGGCGTTTACCGCGATTATACGCATTAGATTTGTCTTCAAAGGCATTTAATTGAGATATACCTACGTTCTTAGCAATTTGGCGCTGGATTCCAGTTATGACATTCACATTAAGCATTCAAACTATGTATTTGACATTCGGGGCTTTTTGATTGGTCAGTTTTAAATTGTCGGCCAATCAATGGTCGCGTGCCAAATACATATGCATAATGTAATGCGAAATGTAATGCATAATTCGGTGCGAAATTGATGTAGGGAATGTATTAGGTAAACGCATTAATTGAAAACTACCTACAAACCTGTAATATGCAGGTTTTTAAATTACAAACTTGCATTTTGCACATTAATAATAATACATTCCGCATTTCAAATTCGCAAAGAATTCCATTGAAGCATGGTTCAGTCACTAATATTAAATTTCATACCTGATACCTACTTTATCCATATTTATTTAAGAAGATTGATTACGTGAACTACGATTTACATAATAATTTTTTAAAGTTAACCTTTTATATTTAACCAAACTAATAAAATATTGCATTTTAATAAATGAGCAAATATTCTAACATATTTGGAATAAAAACACAAATATTTTTTATATTCTAATTATTGAATGTTTGAATTGAAAACATTTAAAAAAATTCTAATTGAAAAAAAGAAGCAGTTTTATTTTAATTTTAGTTTTGACTGTGAGTTATGTACAAAATGGTAATAAAATTTGAAAAAGATTTAATCGAGTTCTAACCTACTAATGGATATATGTAATTTCTAATTAAATACTTGAAATTTTGAATTTTTGAGAAACAAAATTTATTATTTAGTTAATAGTTATTTTCCGGAAATCGTCATTGAAACAACATTTCCCTGCTTATGCACGCGCAGGGAAATTGAACTTTACTGACTAGTCCGGTAATAATTAGTAAGGTTAATAATAACAACATAAAATAGACAAATGTCAATGTCAAAAAATGTCGTTCAATTAGTGTTTTAAAATTTCGATTTAAAATTTCGATTTTTTACGATTTTCGGAAAAATTTAATACAAAACATGTCAGTAAAATGCCTCACTTGACTCGGAGCTCTAAAATACTCGGCACGAAGTGCCTCGTATTTCAACATTGCCCCTCGTCAGTAATATGTCATTTTCCTGACTTTTATGTAAATAACTATTACATAAAAGTCAGGAAAATGACATATTACTGACGAGGGGCAATGTTGAAATACGAGGCACTTCGTGCCGAGTATTTTAGAGCTCCGAGTCAAGTGAGACATTTTACTGACATGTTTTGTATTAAATTTTTCCGAAAATCGTAAAAAATCGAAATTTAAAATCGAAATTTTAAAACACTAATTGAACGACATTTTTTGACATTGACATTTGTCTATTTTATTTTGTTATTATTAACCTTACTAATTATTACCGGACTAGTCAGTAAAGTTCAATTTCCCTGCGCGTGTATAAGCAGGGAAATGTTGTTTCAATGACGATTTCCGGAAAACGTTTATTAAATATGAAAAAAAAATCTTTTACAACTTTTAATTATTATAGTAGAACATGCGATCTATTAATCTACATAAGTATACGAAAAATACTTAACTAAGTACTTAATAAACTACTAATACTAATAATAAACTACTTAATTTTAAATTGAGCCCAGTATCACCTATAGCATTTTAGTACCCTATTAATGGGGTTAAACCATACAACTTCTGCAAGTATACTCGTTTGAAACCAGTATATTGTTTTTGAATCATTGATTTCCATGCAAATAATTGTTTCAACAATGTGATCCATGGAAACAACCCTTTGATTAAAGATAACCAGAGATTCAGAAACTGGGCCTTAAAATTTTTCGACCGGGTATTTAGATTGCTGCCACTGTATGTAGATTAATAGATCGCATGTTCGACTATAATTAAAAATTGTAAAAGATTTTTTCATATTTGATATAATTTTGATGTTAACTGTTTTGGAACAGCTTGTCTTTTGAAGAGAATTTTTATTCCTACCTGACTCCATTACTATAATTTCAAGTTCAATGTTGATCTATGATGCTCTATGGGGAAGGCATATGGGAAGGAATGTGCCAATTTTTTGATGTGCTTGCTACGTTTGAAATTTAATCACATGACGCTACTTGTCTTTGCTTTCGCTTTGGTTGTTCTTGCAATAGTTATACAGGGTGTCCCCGTGACCGTGGAGAACCTTTGAGGTGGTGATAAAGGATACTTTTCTAAGACAAATTTTGAAATAAAATGTTTGCCCAAGTCCAAACCCTTGGGGGGTACCTCCCTTTAAAGCAATTTTTTGAATTTCTGATTTCAAACGATCATAGCTCCGATATTATTGATTTTTTAAGGTTAATGGATTAGAACTTTTTTAAAGATCATTCACTTGTCTACAAATTAGGTTATAACCCCTTATCGTCTAGAATCAACGGATTTCGAGTTATAAATTAAATTAAGGGAAAAATGTTTAAAAAATTCAGGTTTTTTTTTAATTTTCTTGCGAACCCCGTATCTCTTAAACGAAACGTATAAGGCTGCCTACAGACTGATCAAGCAAAAACGTTGTGCGACAAAACGTTTTTGTTTGATTGTGTTGAAAACTGTTTTTTACATGTATTAGATATGATCCAACACACACTGATCAAACACGTTTTACGTTTTTGCTTGATCGGTCTGTAGGCAGCCTAAGAGAAAAACTAACGGCCCAAACCGGATAAGGAATTTAACGGGCTACAACTTTCGCCAAATAAATTTTTTTGGGCAACCAACCGTTTTCACAGAAACTCTGAAAATAATGAACAAGGTGTAGGTAAAAATCTGACTTCTTTCTTTATACGTATTTGGGAATCTTCCAAATTCCGTTAAGTATCTACAGGGATTTATTTTTACATAATTTATTTTTCAATGCATCTTGATGAGTTTAATAATAATTTTTATACAAACCCGTGTATCCTAGAAAAGACTTTTGCATCTGGAAGCCTTCTTTGGGGATATCTTCTTTGGTATTCTCTTTTAGCTGCCAATGCATTTCCATTGCAATAGCCGTATAAAAAATGCATATCAGCATATTGCAGGTTTGAATATAACATAATATTGATAATAAAACACGAAAAGAAATTACGCTTAAAGTTAATAAAACAATATAATAATTATCAATATTAACAATAATAAATAAACAATATAAATTAACAAAGTAATTGCCGATAAACTAATGCGCTTTATAACAATGTCGCTCAAACGTCAAACGCTACAATACGTTTTAACAATGTTTTAACATTAAAACAAATGCTATAAATCAAATTGAGATTTTTAGTAATTGAAGAGACGAGTGGATGAAGGTGTTATGTTACATTTTACAAAACGTCGACATCGGTGTGAATGAATGCGTTTTGTGCTATTGTTGCATACCATATGCAATTAAAAATATCTTATATATTTAACTATATGTATAAGTTCTACATTTTATATATTTTTAATTACATGTGGTATGAAACAATAGCACAAAACACGTTCGTTCACACAGATATCGACAATTTATAAAATGTAACATAACACCTTCATCCACTCGTGTCTTCAATTATTATGTGAATTTATATTTTTTACCTACACCTTGTTCATTATTTTCAGAGTTTCTGTGAAAACGGTTGGTTGCCCAAAAAAATTTATTTGACGAAAGTTGTAGCCCGTTAAATTCCCTATCCGGTTTGGGCCGTTAGTTTTTCTCTTAGACGTTTCGTTTAAGAGATACGGGGTTCGCAAGAAAATTAAAAAAAAACTGAATTTTTTAAACATTTTTTCCCTTAATTTAATTTATAACTCGAAATCCGTTGATTCTAGACGATAAGGGGTTATAACCTAATTTGTAGACAAGCGAATGATCTTTAAAATAGTTCTAATCCATTAACCTTAAAAAATCAATAATATCGGAGCTATGGCCGTTTTGAAATCAGAAATTCAAAAAATTGCTTTAAAATGAGGTACCCCCCAAGGGTTTGGACTTGGGCAAAAATTTTATTTGAAAATTTGTCTTAGAAAAGTGTCCTTTATCACCACCTCAAAGGTTCTCCACGGTCACGGGGACACCCATATTTAGCTGACATGCCGTTTGATTCAACCCCTTCGTAATCTCCTAACCTAACCTAATCAACAGATTAGGTTTCAACATCACTCCTTAATTTGTCTTCGAAATGGATTTATGTACTCACCTATTACCAAGTTACTTGTTAATCAATTCATTTCAATATTTTTTAATTCAGTTATAATTATTCAGTTCCGCTTAAATTTTATTCAATGTTTAATGTTCAACTTAATTTATCTTCAAGGTTTTATTCATTTATATTTATTTACTAATCAGCTGCAGTTTGGCGCTAAAACGTTTCACCATGTTAAAATGTATTTAATTGTTATACATCAATATTCATTTAATCACCCCCACTCATTCACCATTTTATTGTTATAGTTAAGTTTTTATTAACATTATTATTGTACAAGGGGACAAGAAGAGTGAACATAAATGCAGTACATAGCACGAAACCTTGGTTCACAGATGAAATAAAAGAACTGGCAAACGAAAAACGACTAGCCCACCTCCAATGCAAGAGTAACCAAAACGAAGTGAACCAAAGAATATATACGGAAGTACGAAACCAAGTTAACTCAAGAATAAGAGAGATAAAGAAGGACTATTGGCTTGGATTTACTAAAGGTATGGAAAGAGATCTATATGGAGCACAAAAAAAGATATGGAAGCTGCTGAGAGGAAGGAAGAAAATTACAAATGAATACCAAGAAATCAATGGTATGGGAAAGGAAGAACTGAGAAAATATTTCTATCAACTATATAAGAACGCGGCAAACGACAAGGAAGAACAACAGGAGATGGTATGGGAGGAGAAGGTAACAATGGAGGAGGAACAAGTGAGGGAAGCAGTGAGAAAACTCAAAAACAGAAAAACACCATCCGAGGATCACATCAGCAATGAGCTTATTAAGTATGGGGGAGAAGATATTGTAAAGGAAATTACACTGCTATTCCAAAAGATACTAGAAAGTGGTACGATACCTTCAGACTGGAGAAAAAGCATTACAATACCTGTATACAAAAAGGGAGATAAGAAAAACCCAGAGAATTACAGGGGAATAACGTTGCTCGAGTCAGTGATGAAACTGTTTACGAGCATAATAAAAACAGAGCTAACAAAATATGTCACATTAAATGAAGAACAACAAGGTTTTAGACACAATAGGTCGACCACGGATGCCATATTCATTGTTAGACAGATCCGAGAAAAGGCACTGGAATACAATAAGCCGGCATATATGTGTTTTATCGATATGACGAAAGCGTTTGATAGGGTAAGGCTAAAAGATGTAATACATGTGTTAAATGAAGAACAAGTACCGAATACACTAACACGCATAATTAGAGAATTAAACACCAAGAATACCACAAAAATAAGATTCAACAAAGAACTAACCGACGAGATACAGATGGAGAGTGGTATAAGGCAAGGAGATAGCTTAAGCCCTTTACTATTTAGTCTGATAATGAATAAAATCATAGAAGCGGTGAAGGTATTAAACGGCGGATACAGATTTGGACCCGAAGAGATAAAGCTAATATGCTACGCGGACGATGTAGTGCTAGTGTCAGAGAGTGAAGACAACCTCCAAAGATTATTACACTGTTTTAAAATTGCCGCAGGAAAATATAACATGACCATAAATGTAAATAAAACAAAATGCCTGACCATCGCCAAAGATCCAATACGATGTAAGCTAACTATTGACGACAAGCCTATAGAACAGGTGATGAGGTTTACATATCTTGGGGTGGAGGTGTCTAGCTTTGGAGACCTATATGAAGAAGTGAGGAAGCAAACTATGAAAGCAGCAGCAATCTCTGGAGCAATGAAAGACATAGTATGGCGAAACAGAGATATGAACATCAAAAGTAAGACCAGAATATACAAGACGGGCATTAGGCCAATAATGACGTACGCTATAGAAACAAGAGCCGACACAAGAAAAACAAAAAATCTCCTTAGAACAAATGAAATGAGAATATTGAGATCTATAGCCGGTAAAACTTTGTATGACAGAGTACGAAGTAGCAAAATACGTGAAATGTGCGGAGTGGAAGATATCGTAAGATGGGGAAGACAAAGGAGAAGAGTTTGGAGACAACACGTGGAACGAATGGACGACAATCGAATAGCAAAGATCGTGATGACAAGGATACCACATGGGAGCAGACTACGAGGAAGACCACCTAAGAGATGGCGAGACAGCTGGACATCTACATCACAAGAACAGGCTTGATAATCACAAAAGAACAGGTCAAAGACCTAGAAGAAGTAGAAGAAGAAGAAGAAGATTATTGTAATCCATCAATATTCATTTAATCACCCCTACTCATCATTCACCATTTTATTGTTATTGTTAAGTTTTTATTAACATTATTGTATCAATTTGCATTAATATACTCCCTCTCTAAAGAGGAAACAGGAAAAAAAATCAACAGATTGTAAATACAAAAACTTTTCGAATGACTCTACTCCCATTCTCCTTTTCCTAATCTCAAAAAATGCAATGTCAAACATTGCATTTTTGGAACCAAATTACTGAAAGAAATTATTACTCTTAAACTGAAGACATTAAAATGAAGGGTAGCAATAGTGTGTTCTTTGTCCACAATGAACTGCTCTGTGAAAGTGCATAGAATTGCTGCACCTATATTACATGCTTGAATGCTTATCCAGAGAATAACCGTTTCCAAAAAAGATTACGACGACCTCAGGAAATAAGTAGAGTACGAATCCTTTTCCAGTATCTCTCTTGAATGCATCCAGAATGAAAAAAACAAGAACTGGAGGATTTCTTTTATATCGAGCGATTTAGCAGAAGAACCAGTCATATCGAGTAATTTGTACTAATTACATCAAATATGTGAGAAAACGTTACGGAAGATATTCACAAACTGAGAATAGCACTAAGATATATTGAAGAGTTAATACTACTAGTCATTTTAACAGCGTATCCCTCCGAAAAAAAGTTAAAATCGGCGACCCAAAATGCCCCACTGTAAGTTTGTAGTTGTAAGTAGGAACAACTGTCTTAATTAAATAATTCACAATGTCCGCACCATAACTCAACCAGCGATCACACCAAGTCACTGTTAGATACATTTGATTCATTTTATCTATATTATGAGCAAAACAAAAAAGTCATACCTTCTAACATCAATTAGAAAAAACCTAGTAGTTCTATGAAAAAAAGTATGTAACCTATTCTGTTGAGAATTTAAACGATGTATTTTTTATAACAAACTTTAATCGACGTATCTTTTGTCGTTTGCGGATTATAGCGAAAAAAACGCCCCCCCCCCCCAGCCCGAAAAACTTAATGTTATTCAGGACGTCAACATGAACAATTCGACAAATTTTAAAAACTTTTCAAGTTTTCTCATCATTTTGCTTCCTTGACTGAACTAAAATTAGTAAAATTAACATTCAATTATCTATTAAAAGTAAATGTATTATTACTTCATTAAGATGAACTTTATTTTAAGGACCTCGACCAAATTACTAAAATAAAATCCTTTACTTGGAAAGTTCAAGAGTGGAACAATCAAACACTACATACATCTTAAATTAAAAATACAACTTGAGAACAACTTGTCAAATCCATGAGAAGATTTTTTATGAAATTGAGTATTGTTTCCGTTTAATTTTGTTATAGTCAATCATCGCACAATGTTAGTCTGCTACTAAAAAAACTCGACAAAAATTCTTAAAATTTTAGCGTTTTTATTCAACTAGTTCAGCCCTGGGATATTTTGAACAATAAACAACGATACCCCAAGTTGATTTGTATTAAATTATCGCTGTTACTCGAATATTTACTACAAAAACAATCAAGTTGAATTAAACCAGCCAAGACAATGTGTAATAAAATTAGTAAAAATTAAAATTATTAAAAAATTATAGTAAGCCAATTCAATGTCCGGTATAAAGCAACAATCAAAATTCAATTAAAATTGGCAGGAAGAGTTCGAAATGTGCGGTTTTCACAAAATTGTGTAACGAAACGGAAGAAACTCTTAAAATAAATAATTGTGAAAAATAATTGGAATGCTGTACTTTAATTCGATGATTAGCGCTCCACTACTAGTCATATAGTTAGGCTACCATTATAACTTATCCAAGTCACATGTGAAGTGACGCATTTTAGACATTCGGTAAAGGGTAAATAATATTTTCATACATTACAAATGAACAAATGAACCAATGAAATGATTTGACAGATTCATTATACAATTAAGGTAAAAAAAATGAACCAATGAAATGATTTGACATACGCGATTTAATACATTTTATTACAAAACCTAAATTTGTCATTTGTCAACAACTGTCAAATCAACAAAACAAAACTGTAATTTGAAATAAATATTTTAAATTTGAAAATTTTTTTATTAAAAATAATTTAAAAAAATGGTAATAAATCTAGTAGTGGAAAAAATCGTATATAAACCACGGTTGTGAAGACCATTATTGCCTCCGCGCTTTATAATCTTGCTTTATAATCTTGGCGCTAGGGCACTAATGACGGCCTTCACAACCTTGACCTATAATATACTATTCCAGTGCTTTAATATAATTATGTTAACATAATAACATAAAAAAGTGCTTAAATAGTTTAAAAAAATAAACATACCTTTTTTCTTTGTACATATGATAATTCATTGCCCTAGCCATTAAAATCCCTACCATCGGCCGAATCGCTTTTCCTTGACCATCAAAATAATATGTAGCTATTTCACATAACTCCGGCTGTGTGGTATTTCTTTTTAATTGCTGCAATAATAAATTTTAGTTTTATTAAATCACTATAAATACAGTTTAATCAGGCAAAACTAGCGTTTGATGCTGGTTTTTAAGTTTGAATTTACTCAAATGTGAGAACAAAATAACGCTCGCATTTATAGATAAATGTTACTTATAACATAACTTAGATTGCCATTTAGAAAAGAAACCCTTTGCTGCTTGAATAACAACCGTAGTTCATAGTTATTTTCCCCCAAGTTTCAAAATATCCAAGTGTTTCTGCCTCTTAAGTATTGTACAAGCGATTACAATGAAATATGAATGTGGCCGGCCCTTAAGTATGAAATAATACTTTCCTGGGAAAATCATTATGGTACTCATAGCACTCCCTGGTACTCATCTTTGGATCCGCTACGGATTATTATGAATATAGCAAAATAATGGCAACATTTATTTAATTAATATATTATCATTATTTATTACTTGTAATACTTGTTTACAACTTTCTTGCAGCTAAGTTCATACTAACAAGTCCTTAACCACAACGTTACTTGTTTTAAAACACATAAAAGAAATTTTAAAAACAATTATATTACAGTATTACATCAAGGTCAAGGTCGTACAATATTTCTTCCTAATATGCTGAAAGAGCTTTGGTGAAACACGTGCTTCTGTGATTATGCAGTTAGACATCTTGGGAAATCTACAAAAATTTGTATACCATGTATTACCTTGACCTTGGCTATTGACTCAAAGTCAAATTTTTATAGCTTTAAAAAACTTCTGCTTAAAGCAGCAGCCGAAAATGTCGAAGAAAACACTTTTGCCGACTATCCTCTCGAGCACATAAATAAAAAGTTCTTCGACACCAACGATAATTATTGATCAATCATTTATAGAAAGGCGTAAGAGTCAATATTTTAGTAATCATTTTAAGCATCAATTTCTTCCATCTAACCATTTTTAATATGACTACTATACTTTCGTAATAAGTAATAGAAATGACAACATTTCGAACGGGTTCTGATAAAAGAGTTCAATTATTTCATTAATTTAGTATTTTTAAATTGTACTTCACATAGTTTTAATGGTTTTTCAAAAATAATCGATTTTTATTGATCAACAGTAATTTTGAAACGATATGAGAATGCCACATTCTGGCGCAAGAGCTTGCAATTACACTACTAGAAAGATTTTAATGTCCATAGGAAATTATTGATTCAAGGACTTTGTGTTACTCCTAAGAAGACTCATAACGGAAACCAACTTTGTGTAATATAATTGTGAAACTAATTTAATGATTTAAGAGTGCCTACAGCTACTATATAATTTTATTCAATATCCACCTGAAAAGCAAGAAAAGGGAGGCAAACGAAGAGAGTTGTATCAAAATTGCATTATTAAATTAATAAATATATAAAAACTAAATATCAAAACAAAACAGTCACAGAGCACCCCATTTAACCGTTTTATTCACAACTAGAATATTTAAAGAAATAAAAAATAAAAAGATTCATTTTTGAACATTTCTACAGCTGTTTTTCCAATTTCAAATTAGAAAATATGTAACCTAATTAGCAAAAAGAAGTTTCCCTATTTGTGGTAAAAACGATTCAATAACCAGTGTTTTTCGATACAAAACAAATATTTTTTTAAATTTGAAGCAACGGATAGAATACCATGGTAGAACTACAGAGAGCTGGTAATGCTGAAAATTATGAAAATTAATTTTCCGGTTTTGGTATTTATTATTTTGTATCCATCCAAGATCAAGTGATTAAGTAATTATTTGGTGCAATAAATAGTATGATCTATATGAATGTGGCGAATACAATAAGGATTTAGATCCTTCACTATTTCAGACATTAGAAGAATCAGCCGGTAAAATCTGGCTTCTTATTAAGGTGTATTCCGAGTGCGAGCATCGAGGGTTGGGTCGCGTCAGCTCAAACTTTAAACATGGTATTTAAATAATATATTGATAATTTGGGTTACGACGCGACAGACGCGACGCTCGCACTCGAAATACGTATATCTCACAGTGTCGTGTCCGTTAAACCACGATCGTTAAACGAAAGTTGGTTTACCCATAGTTCACAGATCGATCTTGCACTTGATATCACAACAGTGCATCTGGCATAACTAAGAATAGAACCGTGGATTCTGCTCGGCCTGCCGATGCCGGTGTGTGTCTTAACCACTACTGGTCAAAACATTCATTTTATTCCTAACGGCTCCTTGATATTGAAAGTGTACCACATAAACCTGATGATTTTTAATTTTGTCTTAATCCTACTTAGAAACTTAAATAAACCCCGATTTTCTACTAAAAAAAATAAAACTTCAGTGTATATCTATCTATCTAAATATATAAAAGAGAAGATCTGCGTGTTTGCGTGCGTGTTTGTTTGTTCGCTATACGTTCCTAGACCCGTGGACCGATCTCGACCAAATTTTGCACAGTTATTTTGTAGCTCCAGGCGCAACTATTCTCGCATATATGGAGAAGAAATTCGAGCGGGGAAAAAAGTTATTCGCTTTTTTCGAAAATCAAATCACACGTTTGACAAAAAATTTAATTTGTCAAATAATTAATCTGACGTACTGTCTGTGATTCAAAATACTGTCAACAGATGGCGCGATGGAAATTGAGTGACGGTAAATTGCACGAACGACTGCAGGTAGCCGAAAAAAAAGTAGTAAATTGCACCCCGGGTAAACTGCACGAAATTTTGCAAACTGGTAAACTGCTCGAGGGATCGGTTAATCCACCTCTTTGCGGCAGATCCACATCTATTTGTGGCAGATTTAACTTTACGCGGAGTATTGTTTTTTTAATTGGTTTTCTAAAGAAATATCAAAAACTAACACTAACCTAACGGCAGATACACCTCTTCGCGGAAGATCCACCTCTTTGCGGAAGATTTAACTTTACGTGAAGATTAAATTGTTTTTAATTGGTTTGCTAAAGAAATATCACAAACTAACACTAACCTAACGGCAGACCTCTTCGCGGAAGATCCACCTCTTTGCGGAAGATTTAACTTTACATGAAGATTTAACTTTACGTGAAGATTTATTTGTTTTTAATTGGTTTTCTAAAGAAATATCAACACCTCTTCGTGGCGTTCTCGGCCTTACTATGGCCTTCTCGGATCTATTCTGGGTCTAGATGGCTAAGGGCGGCGGATGCCGCCCGTGCCAGCTAGTAATATTATAAAGGGCTCGCCACATAGCCTGTGCTGTGCTATGCTATGCTCTGTGTTAAGGGCTCGCCACATAGCCTGTGCTGTGCTATGCTATGCTCTGTGTTATGTCAACACAAACGTTGAACAATGGCATGGTCCATTTTGCGCATGACCATGCCATTGTTCAACGTTTGTGTTGACTTAACACAGAGCATAGCATAGCACAGCACAGGCTATGTGGCGAGCCCTTTATGTCAACACAAACGTTGAACAATGTCATGTCATGCGCAAAATAGCATAGCAACTCATAACTATGTGAACGTCACTATTGAAACCCTATGTTTTTACTTCAATGTTTGACATTGGCATAGCACAGCACATGCTATGTGGCGAGCCCTTAAATACGGGTTCATTACCTCCCCCCCCCCCCCCCGTTGATATTTTTGTCATAAAGCTAGCTCTCGATTCCTCAGAGCTAGCACCGGCTAGCACCTCAATATTAAAGGGTAACGTTACTTTTGTTCTCCCTTGGTAGAAACATTGAATTGTGGACAAACCGAGGAGGTTGCGAGCTTTAATATTGGGGTGCTAACTAGGGGAATTGCAAACGCGCTTGGATAATAGAAATTATTACTTTTCTCGATGGAGATTTTCTGTATAGGTAGAAAATGCCGTTTATAAGACTTAGAAAATTGAGCTCATCAATTGGTTCATTCACAATCATTGGTGCGTAAGATAGCTAGTCGGATTTTCAAACATACGCCGCAGATATAAATAAGAGAGAAAGCCGTCTAGGCACTTCAGAGTACATGGTATCTGGTGAAGGTTATTATCGGGGCTATTATTATATTATGTAAAAATAATATAATGTAATACTTATCGAAGATTCGTAATTGTTATTCTAAAGTGTTTTAAACAAACCATTTTTATTTTTACAAAAAATTGTGTACCTATATTATGGAAAATGCACGTAATGGATCTACTCACTTTTAAAACCAACACCACAGATTCAAATTGTACCATTTCCTGTTACGCACATTTATCATAACATAATTATAAATTACTTGTACATACATTGACACCTTAAAATACTGAATTTTAATAATTATTCCAATTTTAATAATATTAGGTAATGTGACAAACAGGTGCAACTATCGTTATTTTTTAACTGAAACTTACTTTTCGTATGTCAACGTATACGTCTTTAAGGTCGTCGTCTAATAAATGGTATGGATCTATTTTATAATCAGGTAAAGAACCTGGCTGGTGCGTTCGAAGAGTGCTAAAAGTTCTAGCGGTAACTACTTCAGGTCTACTACAAGGATGCCAGCTTCCTGACGAGGATGTGTTAATTGCAATCACACTAGAAGTAGTTTGATTTTTTATCTAAAAAAGAAAAAGTATATTAATATTTCATATTACCCGGGTTTTGAAAAAAATGTAATTTTAAACGCGGGTGTAAAATTTAACAAATTAATATTAGTCTTTATTTTAAAGTGTTGCTATTAACAACCAGTAGTATAAATAAAAAAATTTTAAAAATTATTTTAATAAAAAATACTTAGCATTTAAACAACAGCTAATGTGAATCCAAAATAGTTTCAGTAATGGGTAATTAGGTGGTATATTATTATTAACCATTAAATCACCAATATTCTACTTGTTTATATGCCCAAGCAATTTTCAAAGGAATGTGATAGTCAATAACATAAAAAAAAATTTTAACTTCATCATAGTAATTGGATATTAAGTAATTACATAATATGAATTTAGGAAGCAGAATTTTCATTGTGGATTATTAATAAAACATTTAATAATAACGTACATAATCATTTATCAATATTAATTTGTTAGTCAATAGTTTCGTAAATCCCAAAAATAAGAAATGTTGAAAGTAAGAAATACATGTACGATTTCATAAGATCTACTGTTTTTTCACAAATGCATAAGAAATGATTATTGATTAGGAATCAGTACTCCAATAGTATATTAAGTATCAAGAACAGTAAGGACATTTTACCGATCGAAGACAATTGTTTCACATTAAGGTGTGAAAATTCACAATATATTATTAGGAAATCTTTAGATTATGATATCATAACCGGAACAGTAATAATTTATTATAACGTTGAGAGGAACACGAGAAGTGTCATACAGTTCTATTTTGATCAGGTTTTTGTAGATTAATTACACCTCGATGGTTTGTCAAACCTTCCTAGAGAAGACGGTCGAAATCATGTACTTACTTCTCCGGGGTTGAACAGGATACTCGACATATTAGCAATCAATCCACTTAAGTGACAACCTCTAGCAGTCTTTTTCTCCAAGAGAAAAGAAAGTCCACATCGTTACATTTACAATTTCGTAAAACTATGTAAAAAAATTCTCTCTTGATAGATGAACAAGTTTTAGTTGAATGATGGATTATAGAAGCCACATTTCTATCACAACCTAAAATTTCCGCGCGGTTACAGTCTTTATCGTAGTGATGGTAAACTAAGTGAAGCGTTCTCCCAAATTGTGAGTACATGATAATATCATGTATTTGCAATTTGAAGCAAGAGTGGCATGCAATTTCAAATAAGTGATTTTAAAGGTTAACATTCATTCACAACATTCACTCAACTTCTCCCACTCTTGCATAATGATAAAATTTACTAACTCAGTCCAGAAAAACCCCAAAATTGATTTTCTGGACTTATGACACGCTTGCTGCCCAGGTGCGTATGCAGAATTTTACTAATCATCTACACTAGTGCAACAACAGGTACTGCATACTATACGTTTAACCGCGAATAGCGATGACCACCAAATGCTATAATTTGATTGGTGTAACCCGATTAGACCAAATCGGACCATCGATGACATATTCTCAGGGGAGAATTCTCGACTGTTCCCAAACAATCCAAAACTGTTAAAACCAATCCGGTCCGGCGCAGTGCACGGTAAATAAAATAAATATTCGTGGTAACATGTTGAACAACGCACAGTAGTGCGCTGGGAAGAGTATTCTTTTTTGTTAGTAACCAGTGTAAGTTAACATATTAAAGACATGTAGTATTTAATATTCTGTGCTAACGGCTATACATAGTATATACCTACACATAATATTATACATAACTAAACTTATTTATTTTTATTCAAAACTAGCGAATATAAATTTCTCACATTGAAGGATTAAAAATAAATTGATATGATCTGAAAATTTATAAATAATACTGCGATCGAACCTGCAAAAGTAACATTTTATGAATCGTGACTTTCTCTACTCTCCGAGTCTGCATACGCTTGGTTCCGAAGCATCGCACTTATTTATTTTGTAGATAATATCTTAATATCTACCCTTGTTTTGACCAGTCGCTGCATTCACCGACACATATTGACGTAATTAATAATTAAGTGCTTAAAATATTATTTTCTCGTATTTAGGCTAATGAAATATTTAGCTACTGGGGAATATCATGTTCACCATTTTTTAATGAAGAATAACAAATCTAAGAAAGTCACAACCTAGGGATTCCAACACCTACGAGTATTTTTCTATCTTATTAGATCTCATCAGCGGCGTAAGGAAAATCCTGGTAGGTACGGTTATTATTTATGTTGATAATCGTGGACATTTTACTGAAAACACGAAAAACTATTTAAGACTCGGAATTCAAAAATCCTAATTTCTTGGTACACGGTTTGTAAAATAACGGATTCTATATGGCCCACTCTTTGCTTTTGCGTCTAAAGTAGGATATTGCACAAAGGTCCTTAATCTGAACAATATTACTAAAAGCTTTTGCATTTTTAACTTTGCAAACTATGTTATTTTCTTTTACGTTCTAAAAAGCATTATTTTTATGAAATATAATGAAAATAAAATATCTAAAATTATTGAAGTGGTAACTTTTCTGATATCTCAAAATGACTCAAAATGATTCGTTCAATTAAGTAAGAAGTTGAAGTATATAATAATGGTATTTATAAGTTTTTAATTTATTGTTATTATAAATTACATCGATAGATGTTCGAAAATTATGTTAAAAGGCGAGAATCACTTTCACATTCTTATAAATTGTGATTAAGTAATGTGGGTTAAACAAGTTGTATAGGTATGTACATACTACATAGTAAGTATAAAACATTTAACTCTGCCTGAAAACAGAAATATTTGTTCAGATTATTTAACTTACATACATATTTAGTAAATTTTTTTTTAAATTTTTATGTACACATAAGCTATATTCAATAAGTAATGAATTTGGAAACTTGACATATTTAAGTAAAAAATACTCTTCAATTAAATGATAAAAAGACTTATTTCTCGGCTGACATATTATAAACATCGTTGAAAGACGTAAAGCACCATACAAAATTAAAAGCCCATTTTAATTAAAAATAATGGCACGTTAAGAACGTTCCAGTAAATGCTCTATAATCTTTAATTAATTCAAGGGACTAAATTTGGCGACTCGTTTCATTCAGACTTTAGTTGCTTTTATGCGAATTTGGGCTCAGAGATTCGCAGATCCAGATCCTAAACTACGTCAAAATTAATTAGTAGAAACTTTATCACTTTATAAATAAAAATTTTATTCTCTAACTTAATTGTGAATTTTACCTGCCATTCAGAACAATTTTTGTTTAAACTTAATTCCAAGCTGATTTCTTTTATTGAATTATTTATTACGTGTTTACGTCACATCAGACTTCCACTTAGGTACCTACCCAAATACTTTGCATCATCAGCCTGAGACGGAACGCAATTATTCAAGGTTACTGGTGAACCGGTATCCGTTTTATGATAAGAAAGTATATATATGTATGGAAGACTTTTCTTCGTTACCTTTAATCCTCCATATCCTGAGTCACGCTTAAACTGTATTTAAGTTATTTTGTAAATTTTCTGAAGCGACATCCTGAAAATTATGCGACGCAAGTGTAGGGTGGATCACTATTAAAAGTCGCTGCTGGCGCAGTGGCGGCTTTTAAAGGGGTGTTTACATTATAAGATTTTCCTTATGTCAGAGCTTAAGATTTTACGTGAGACACGGTTAAGACGGTATTTCGCTGTTTACACTTTATGATTTTCCTTAAGAGCCGACTCTTAAGGAAAAACATAGAGGTTATCATAAGGAATTTTAGCAAACATAAGGAATAGCGACGTACCTATTCTCTTAAGATTTTTCGTAAGATTTTTTGACGTTTTAAGGTTAAAGCCCGTTTACATTATAAAATCTAGCTTAAAATTTTGCTTAAAATTTTCGTTAAAATTTCCTTAAAATTCCTTAAAATTTTTGTTTTAGCCGATTTATGTTTACACCTTAAAATTTTCGTTAAAATTAACCTTAACCTTAAAATTATTTGACGGAAATATTTACAAACGTCAACAAACCGACATAAATTTAATTTAGTTTTCAATGAGTTTAGCAGTTGAATAATATAAAATTGGTAAATAACGGCGTTATAAAAGTTAAAAAAGATCACAAAAATAGCAATGTCAAATGTGCATACTACCAACGGAAGCAGTGATACAACGTGAAATCACCAAACACACCATAAAACTCACCATATTTTACGCGAAATTTTAACAAAATAGGTGCTGTACCATTCCTTAAAATTCGTTAAAATTTAGCTTAAAAATGATTTTAAGGAAAATTTTAACGAAAATTTTAAGGTGTAAACAGTGAAATTTTGTTTCATAAAAATTTTAAGCAAAATTTTAAGCTAAATTTTATAATGTAAACGGGCTTTTAGTGTTGTGTTTATATATTCAGTGCTATTCCCATCACCTTAGTTATAACCAATTGTTGGCAAATTGTTGGCAATTTGACGTATAAATGACATTTGACAGCTACGGGTTATTCAAGATGCACCTTAGTTAATGTCAATTATTGGCTAAATTACATTTTCACTACCAACTTTTAGTGAAATTCTTAAGTTATGTCAATTAACCTCGAAAATAGCCAATCTTGACAAATTTTGCGATTAAAAACAGCAAGTAAGTTCTTACTTATAAGTAAGAACTTGGCATTAGCCAATTGGCTGCAGGCAACACCTATACATCACTTGCTGGGATTGACATTAGATATAAAATCAAGTTTTAATCCGTAAAATTGTAAATTATCGCACTAATTTTAAATTTTTAATTTAATTAAATTAAAATTTAATTTTTAATTAAATTAAAATTTAAGTTTTGATTAAATTAAAATTTAATTTTTATTTAAACTAAAAAAATTTAAATTACAATAAAAAATTTTAATTGAATTAAAATTAAATAGAATGTAATAGGTAACTTCAAGTTGTAATTTTTTTATATCGTTGGTTGCTGTTGCAAACAGGGCATATGAAAGATAGTCAACAGTATTCTCACATTCCGAAAAGCATCAGAGTATAAAATTTTATATTTAGAAAAAGGTGAATTATTTATATAGGTTTGAACATTTTAGGTATTTGCAGCTTTACAGTTTATGGCACAAGGTTCATATCAAAAAGGTGTGGGGCAGGATTTTTTATAGGTACAGCATGTCGCAAAGTTCGGTGAGTCGATGTATCGCAGAGGTTATTACTCGATAAACATTATCGTGGAGCATTTGGGGTACATTATTCATTTACAGCATATTTTTTAATCCTTGACTTCATCTTCACTCCTGATATTTCACCATCGAGTGTGGGATATAGAGTAATTTATTTTCATGCTATTTTTAATTATAGAGGAAGAGAATAAACGACAATGAGCAAATAGGTGTTAGCGATGATGCTAACGGTCGCACTGTTAGAAATGCAGTTAACCAAAATCATTTTTGATTAATCGTTTATTGTATCAATCACTACATTAAATAAAATTTGTATTTTAGTTTTTCAATTTATTTAGCGCCTCTTTTACCATATTCATAGCATCAGCAATTTTTTGTAATAAATTGATAATAAATAAATTTTTTTCTTGAATTTCTTCAAATGTTGGGTCTAAAATTTTACGAAAAATGGAAGATAACAAATTATTATAAGAAACTTACTAAATAAATGTACTTACTCAGTAGAATTGATGTAATGTTTTATAACGTACGTGGGTAATCCTGTTGAGGTCTTTTTTTGGTAAATGCAAGCTCAATTATACTAGGGTTAATTTTGAATTAAATTTTGATAAGAAAAACACTTCTGTATTCTGTAATGACGCTGCAAGATGAAAGTTTAGTTATTATTCTAACCAAATTCTAACAGCTGTCAAATTAAAATTATGCGCAGATGCTAGTAACATTTCTTTAAATATGAACAAAATGTTGGTAACAAAATATTGAAATCGGAATTGACAACTTAGCCAATTGGCTAAGAACTTGGTAAATTACCAATGTGATGTGAATAGCACTGATTGACTTTTTGTTGGTTATATCCGTTATATCAGATAAGGTTATGTCAATGATTATTGTTTTAAATTAATATTCAGTATATTGGCGAATTTTCTTTAAAGCATTTATTTAACACTGAACTTTAAAATGAATAGTGAACCAAGTGTGAAAGAGGTAATGTAAAAATAATGAAATTAAGTTTGTAATAATATGTAATATTATAATATTGTGTTTATTTAATTACTACAGGTTGTGTGGAATGAAGATATGACGAGGCACGTATGGATTATAGTTAAGATTTATAGTTTTTATAACAAATTTTTATTGATTTACATATTATTATGTAGTACATAGTTACAATAAATTTTAAAAATTTCTTCTCAACTTCCTTTTTTTATTAATTAATTTTTTTTTATCAAGATTTAACAATAATAAAGTTGTTAAAGTAAAGCATTTTAATAATTGTTCTTTAACAAATCGTAATTTTTTTACTAGGTTATGTTCAAACAATACAACCTGTCAAATAAGGGACCGAAATCCTACTCACACCTCCTCGGGGTGGTCCCTGGTAACTTGCGGAGGAACCTCAGAGATCGGGCGCGAACCCCGGTGGATGGGGGAAATCCGCAAGGCTGACGTGAGAGGTAACAACAAGGAGACGAACACCAGTCTCCCCCAACGCCAAGCTGAGGGAAGTCGACCCGACAGCGGTGCAGACCGGACAGACCGGGTCAAGACTCTGCACACCAGGTTGCAGAGAGGAGATGAGCCTCGCGGGCCACTACCTAGTGGCTCCCAACACGCATCAGTCCAAAGCGATTCGGGTGATGCCGGGGGGTCATTGCGATCAGCCCGGGCCACGTACTCCGTTGGTGCCCAGCGGGAGCCAGCTAATCCGGTGATGACGCGAGGCCGTAGAAAAACGACCAAGCCGCAGACCATCGCAGACGACAGCGGAAGTAATGCCGAGAAGGTCAATCCCGCTGTCGTCGGGGAGGGGGTTTTAGTCGGTAAGAATCCGACACTACCACCCCAGATCATCGGGGTGGTGTCTTTTGAAGATTTCCCCCTTCCCTGCATTAAAAAAAAAAAAAAAAAAAAAAAAAAAAAAACCGGTCAAATAAACTGTTGGCGACTCTTAACACTTGTCATACAATGTAAACACAAAACCAGGTAACCTTATGTTTTTTGTTATTATTAGCCATCTTTTAAGCAAAATCTTACGCGTTTCACCTAAGCTCTGACATAAGGAAAATCTTATAATGTAAACACCCCTTAAGAATTGACAGGCCCGGCCTACCCAAATAAATATAGTTATTATGTTTATCATAAATAAAGATAACTCGATTTTATCATCTAAGAGCTTTGTATCAGTCAGTGTGACACCTTGTATATTACTTAAAAAAATTGTCTCCCCCTTCTGCAGCCTTTATCATAAGAAGCTGCGACCTACCCAGTATTAATATTTTATTCTCCATTAGCCGCCGACAGTAACAGTCGTTAATCTAATCCTTGGAAGATTATAGGTATATAGTACATAATCCTTATTTGATATATTATATCAAATAAAAGATACTGCCCTGCGACACACTTGATTGAATCGGACAAATCTCGGTATGGTATTCTGTTACTTACAACTTACTTTTAAATATTCTGGCTAGCTTTTTAGGGGAGCAATTAAACGTCTTCTTTAATGAAGCCGTCATAGACGGCGGAACATAAACAGAGGATTGAACTGTAGTTTTACCGTTACCCACAAAACGTGGGACAAACGTTTTTTTATAAAAATATGTATTTAAACTCAAAAAACTAACAATAATTCATAACGATAACCACTATCTTAGGTACAATATGTATTAAAGATTTTCAAAGTGGCCTCCTTCTGCTTGGATACAGAGTTCCAAACGTCGACGGAAACTTTCGATTGTTTTTCGCAACTCTTCAAGCAATATATTGTCCCATTCTCGACGCAAGGATTGCTTCAGCGATTCCAAATTTTTGAGGGGTTTTGCACAAGCCCTGGCCTCTAAAATTAACCATATGGCATAATCCATCGGGTTGAGATCCGGTGAGTACGGGGGGCATTCAGCGAAACTGACAAAATCAGGAAAATTGATTCGACATCACTCTTGCGTAGTTTTTGTTTATGATCAGGCGCAAAGTCTTGTTGAAAGGTTCAATGTTGGTCGCCAAAGTGCTGTTGGGCCCACGGATGTAGAACAGCCTCTAAAATATCCCGGCGGTACACTTATTTATTGATTTTGACCCTGTCTTCTACAAAACCCAGAGGTGTTTTACCTCCCCAAACCATGATAGACTTGGGGTATTGGCGATGGACAACGAAGGCTGGTAACAACAAGGTCTGGTTGCCTTTTCTAACCAATACCTATCATTTTAACGATTGTGAAATTCTTCGATGGTGAAAATTTTTTCATCAGTGAGAACGAAATTTTCCCATCTTTTGCAGCAGTGCGGTGTAGCAGAGCACGGCATCGCCAAAGTCGTACTTGCTTATTTTAATTTGTCAGAATTTGGGCTTTTTGTAGCCTATAAGGCTCCTTCTTAAGCACATTTTTAGCTATTCGTCGAGCAGACTCTCGGGCGATTCCAGTTTCACGAGCCAATTTTCACATCGAAAGTCTCGGATTTCGTTGAATCCGAAGTTTTATTATGTTGCGATTCCGAGTGTTGGCAGAGCATTTTTGTTGAGAAATGTGAAGCATTCGAATAATTTCTTTAATAATAATTTTTTTATTGAATGTGTGATGCACAATTTTATGGAATGCATTGTAACAACAATATGATAGCATAAAACGAATTTAAACATGCAATTTAAACTTTATCTCAATCCAGTTTATTATTTTGTCGAAAATAATTTGAAAAATGTTTGTCATGTGTGGGGTTCGTATCCAAGCTCACAATTGTAAACCAGAGCTTAAATCTGGCGCTAGACCGATCGGCCAACCTAGCTTGTACTCAAATTTTCACAAAACCGGCATAGCACGCAGGCGGAATTGAATAAGAATGGAATTTTAACAAAGATGATACCATAAACCGAATTTCGATCACTTTAAAATTATTATAATTGAAACTGCAATTTTCTCATAAAACACTAAAGAAAAAAATTGGATCTATTTCATTTGCATAGTATCTTATGAATGTGCTCTCATTGACATTGCAGTATAGATTCATCAATCTGTTTATCAATCAATAAATTTAAAATACGCAAATATGTGATCAGAACCTCTACATTTTGATAAAAAAAATTATATTAATTTAACACTTAACGGTGTTCGTTGTAAAGATATCAGTTTACTCCCACTATTTGCTCGCAGATATGCTCGTCATTCCGTTCTCTAGGTTTTTAACCCTCGGGAGGTCGCGGTGTATCTGACAGATACATGCAAAATGTTTTCTTAAATATTTTAAAATCTTATTATTATTATTTTGTGCAAAATATTGATTACTTTAGATTTTTTATTGTATTTTTCTATAAACTAGAGTGGTTTATAAATAAACAATCATTATAATTATATTTGCAAAGTTTATTTATATCTATTTTGCATTTTAGAGCACATTAATAAGGCATGTATCTCACAGATACGCGCGACCTCGCGTGTGATTTTTAGTACCGCGACCTCCCGAGGGTTAGGAGCCATTTACCCACCATTTATCGATGCTCGCAACTTTTCAGCGAGCGGATCGCAGGAACGCTGGCAGAAATGTTCGAAGTTTTGCTTGTAAAAACACACATGCAAATAAATATATAATTATTTTATATTACTTTCAATTTAATTTAGAGATAAACCAATTTACAATCGGGATAAACCAGCAAGACCGAATTACAACTCGGTAGTAGTTACTACACATAAATAAGAATCTACAGCTTGATGCGTAGAATTAAAGTGGAATCCGAACCACGGCACAAATAATTTGGTAGTCGAAAGTCGAACTCCCTATGAGCATTGTGAGCTTGTTTTGAATAAAAATATTTCTTCCTTTATAAAATTATACTACTATAATTCTATAATACTTTATTCGAGTGTCGATTACGTTATGTAGTACTTACATAACTTATATTGTGTACTTTGTAATGACAAATCCTTCTCCTTCAGTCTTTATGCTTGTTAACATAAGTGTCGTGATACATTCTCTTTATGCATGTGATATAGAGTACATATTTAAGAAGTGTTTTCATATACATACATACATACATATATTTAGAGGACCTACTTGTTTAACGTGAGCTTCGAACCACGGGAAGTGTAATGCACTTCGATTCGAGATGGGGGTTCGTGACAAATTACCTCTTAGTGGTAATAATAACTTAATAACTCTTAATAACCTAGTGGTTTCCCATTAAGTTTCTAAACGTGACGGCCAGAATAAGGTTCTTATTCTGGGTAACTGGGAATTTCTCATGAGCAGTAAACGCACTTAGCCGCTAAGCTATGATCCAATTATCAATATGTGTTTTTAATTAATGCGCATTGAATAATATTCGAATTAATTTGCAGTCTTTGACGGTGAAGCAGGATAAACTGTAAACTTGCTTAAAAAGGAATATTATTTTCAGTCTCAAGCGGTTTCGGCTTAAATCTAAATTAAAAACCCCTTCATTTACCCATATAACCGCAAAGCTATATTCCATATTCTGCCTTTGCATTAAATGTAAAGTAACTTCATATAAATAAGAAAAATAAGCATACACTGAGTTTGGAACAAATTCAGCAAAATATTTACGAAGGGGTTATAGCAACATATACAAATTAGGTCCTTATAACCTTCAGAAATAATAGGAACCATAATCAAAACTTGTTATTAAAAACATCCAAAACGAAACATGGAAATTACAAATTCCATTTCACAAAATTAAAAATTTGACCGACATGTCGACCGTCTCTGATAAATAATCAATCATAATTCACCACATTTTTCCTTTTATCATATCACCAGTTCGAATTTATTTGAACTAAACAGAAAAATTGTATATATAGGGCGGAGCACAAATACTCTCCACACAGTAACGCAAAAAATCGTTACAGGGTTTCACAGAAAATAATCGGACATGGGTAGTTTGTAGAAAATTCTTTTCGCATTTTTGCAAACAGGTTATTATTAACAGCAAACAATATATAAATATAACAAAATTTTAAAAATATCAAATAACAATATTGCAAAAATTAACCGGGTAGCTGAAATAATTCGTCCATGAATATATTTATAATATATTGTCGTGCTCCAAAAAGAAACCCGGCAGCGAAATTTTTATTTTTGTTTGAAGCGTTGGTCTCCAATCAATTTTAATTCATTATGCCTCAATATGACCACCTCTGACGTTCTTGATATTTTGAAATGCTCTTAATCTTTTATTTTTAATAAAATCCAAATTGTTGAAAATAATAATCAAAAACACATTTACTCCTGTTCAAATTTGTAATAACACGTTACAATAAATTCCATCTAATATACGAAAGTTTATGTCATAATTATTTTGTACACCCTATACAACGTTATAATTATACCTAAAAGTGCAACCGTGCAATAACATTATTTGTCACTTGGCTAGGACGCTTATGTACATAAATCCAAAGTTTATAACAGGTACAAAATATTAAAAACTTTATTAAACTTGCTCACCGTATTTGTGTAGTGTAACCCTCCCAAATTTACTAAAGAGCCTAATATTTTCTAGTAAGTAACGAACCTTTCCATTAGTTTTACAATTTTCAAATTTTCCTTCTTCAATCATTCAATCAATCCCAGACCATTTTCGAATTCCAATTTACTCAATCCTCTCTCTGATTTTTGTATCATTTTCTCCGTTTCCCATAATTTTTATGGAAAGAGGTGACGGTAAAAAAATTGACAACCATCAGAAAAGATGAACGTAGAAAATATAAACTCTTTTGGCTGCAGATCAGGGAATTTTTATTTTGAACGCTCCACTTAAATTGTTTCCACTGGATAATATATTATTATAACAGGAGTAAATCACTTGAACCTTGTGTTATATAACATGTAGTTATGCTTTTCCGGGACTTAAACAGCAATTTGTAATTTCATGCTGGAATTTCAACATAGTAACGCTCATCTAATGACCCTGCTGTTAAAAACGCTAAATTATATTTAAAAAAAAATAAAAAAAATAAATGGCAGTTTGGAGTTTATTTTCATTATAAATTTGCATATTGTCATGGAAACACCTTGTTTATTTTTATTTAAGTAAGAATTAAGTTAGTTCTGTCGTTGTACAAAATGTTTAGGAAAGTATTTAAATTTTTACAACTTATTATCTATTATTCCATGCATACGAAAATATATTTTTCAAAATTTTTTACCATTTAGAAAATGAGATAATCGTCTTCAAAATTAGGTCCTTTTATATTGTATAGCCTATGAAAAATACAAATTAGCTCACACTCTTCACCATAGCATAGAAACGCAATTGATCATTTTCATAAAAAAAATAAATGAAGCAAGAAAGATGTTTAACTAGACTTCTCCGAAAATTTGAAGATATTTCATCGTCTAACTTTCTAGATAAAACACGTAAAATATGCATTAATCCATCGTATGAAATGCATGAATATCATACCATTCGGAATATTGCTACTCTGCTTCTCTGAAAAGTCTTCACGATTCATTTTTTGAGGCTTTACAACTTAACTTATTCACAGAGTGTTGATGTTCACCAGAAGGCCGCTAAGAAATTCCGTGAAGTCCGCGATTCGAACTGAGCTATAGCCTCACCAGCGATCACACCAAGCCACCAAAACCAAAACGGCATGGCAATATGGCACGATTGTGATGCTGGATATTGAGAGGTTATCTACTATGAAACAAAATTTAAATTTTCATTTAACTAATATTGCATTGAATAAACATATTATTTTATCAATTTCCCTTTAAAACGTATTTGAGTCGACATTTTCGAATTAATTTTACCATATTGGTGCACAGCGTTGACGCGGTCGTTCGGACAGTCAAAACATAGATTGCTATGAAATAAGCAACAGTCTACATTAAAAGCTTTTGCCTCATAGAGGGAGAATTTCATGTATTTTGTCATAAGCAAACAAAATTATTTTTAATCTGGACTGTACCGACAGAACTACCTTAAAGGGTCATTCACATCCACGTAACGTACGTTCCGGACATAGAATACGTAACGTAAGGAAAGTTGAAATGCATTGTTTCAAATGGCACCATTCACATTCGAAAAAACATGGGAGACATAACGTAACGTAACAAAAAGTTCGTTCAACTTCAGCTTGTACGTTATGTTTTTTATGTTTGACCAATGGAGATGCTTACATTTTATTAGGCAACACCCCTTTTACTGTATTTTCAATTTTAAGGTTAAGTCACAACAATGAATGCTGTCAAACTGTCAACCGATAGCCAATGCAAATACAGGTGCCCGTGCTTTTCGTTTCTATGGAAACATAGTATAAACATAGTAAACTAAGTGGATGTGAATGGCAAATAAAAAACTACGTTTTCTACGTTACGTATTCTATGTCCGGAACGTACGTTACGTGGATGTGAATGACCCTTTAGTTCGAGATTTCAAGTTACACTTTTATCATCCTCTGCATATTTTGGACGTGTCCGTTACGTCATTCTTCATCGACCCATATTTCTCGTGCCTATGGGTTTATACTTATACATTTGCTAGGTATGTATATGTTGGTTTGTATTTTTTCTAGATGTTGTTTCCAATTATTTCCCTAGTCTAGAATGCGGTCGTTCAGGCAAAAGATGTTTAGTTTATTTCTGATATCGGTGTTAAGCGTCATTCACATCCACGTAACGTACGTTCCGGACATAGAATACGTAACGTAGAAAACGTAGTTTTTTATTTGCCATTCACATCCACTTAGTTTACTATGTTTTTACTATGTTTCCATAGAAACGAAAAGCACGGGCACCTGTATTTGCATTGGCTATCGGTTGACAGTTTGACAGCATTAATTTTTGTGACTTAACCTTAAAATTGAAAATACAGTAAAAGGGGTGTTGCCTAATAAAATGTAAGCATCTCCATTGGTCAAACATAAAAAACATAACGTACAAGTTGAAGTTGAACGAACTTTTTGTTACGTTACGTTATGTCTCCCATGTTTTTTCGAATGTGAATGGTGCCATTTGAAACAATGCATTTCAACTTTCCTTACGTTACGTATTCTATGTCCGGAACGTACGTTACGTGGATGTGAATGACCCTTTATACTCTCTGTCGATTCTCCTAGTATTTGCGGTATTAGAAACCGCATTTCTGCGCCCTTCTATTAGACATACTTGATTTTCATTAGATTCTTCGTTGATGATATTTTATGATGGGTTTCGTGGGGTTATAGGGGTGAGTTTTATTTTTTGTTGTTGTTTATTTGCAGTACATTTTCGATGTCAACCTAGCCCTTTATTTCATGAATTAATTTTTGACTTTATTTTATTATTCAAAAATTAAAAACACTAAAATTTGCTGTAATACTAATAAAGTTTTATTTTGTATTCTCAACTGGGAACATTGTGCAATAGAGAGTTAAAATATAAAATATATATGCTACATATTATCTATTAATAGTAGATCAATAAAAATCAAATTTTAAATCATGCCAAGTACCTTAAATATACTTTTGCATACAAAAATTACTATATCTTGCAAGTCTTATCTAGAAGCTTGTGCCACGTAAAAGTAGAACCGTCTATGATTGTAGGTCCTACCTCCAAGATATCGCGAACTAATCAAAAAAGACTAAGTGTCGCACCGTTGCTCTCTTGCAACTTGTTACGAATTGTTTGTTAGTTAAATCGTTTCTTAGTTTTCTTCTTAATTATTATTATATTATTCTTCTGATAGTGAATTAATGATTAGTTCTGACAGCGTAGATTAAAATTATAAAATCATCTAAATAAACAATTATAATCAAACAAGTCTTATACGCGGAAAGACTAAATTGAGATTAAAAATAAAATAAATTTTTCAAATTACATTTCAAATTTGTTATCTCTTTAAAAATGATTGACCATATAAAGTTTAAACATCTTTGCACTTCATATTCGCGACTATTGCACCGGTTGACTCTATGGGCGTTTCTTTGCATTGTTTGAACCACTGTTTATTAAGCGGTAATGCAACTCTCTCATATGCACTCATAGAAATACAATGCTCTGTCTTTCCTAACCTTTTAAAAATAATGTTACCAACTATTATAATTGACGGTTCTACTTTTACATGGCACAAGCTCTAGTATACATATTATGTGTATATGATAGCTCAAATAAGTTAAGAATTTATATTACCTGCTATATAATAAACAAAATAAAATTTACAATCAAATTACTTTTGCTTAAAAAAGAAAGTGCACCGGTCATAGAAAGCACTGTTTAATAATAAGTGAAAATCGAACATCCATCATAGGCATTCCAAAATAATTTTATTTTTTAGATTTATTTCAAGTTCGACTGCTGCATGTAATCGAGTCATAAAGATGAAAAGAAAAGATATTTTAAAGTATAATAAATTATATATTTCGTAAGTTGACTCACAAATGTAATATAATTATTAAGTATACACAATAAAAATTATTCAGCATATCTGATAATCATATTATTTGTTATAAATAACAAGTATTTTAAAAATCATAATTGACCGTCTCCGCGCTTTGGAGCGCACGTAAAGCTCTCGCGTCGCATCGGTTCCTCTGTGTTAAAGGAATCAAAGCCTGAAAGAAATCCTTTTGTTAGGATAAAATTCGATAGTATAAACAACTTCAAGGAATCGTGCAACAAACGCGGCTAAATATTTTTTTAAATTAACGAAGTTAAGAGCATGTTTCAAAGAAGTTATGATGTCACCGGATGTCACACTGCCGAGTTGTAATGGGAATATTACTTTTTAAAGAGCCTTATTCAAGTGATGGTTTTTCAAAACTTATGACATTGAATTATTTTGTCAATCAATCAAAATCAAAAACCTCATGTATACCCGAAGGTTTAACTAAAAACAACAAATATTTTAATGATCAAATATTGTCAATATTTCCCTAAACTTTCGACTTGCACAGAAATTATAGATATGAAATAGACTAAAATCGCAACATGACGTCACAAATCTCTGCTTTTAATCCTCATAAAAATGCAAACAAAGTGAATTTTTTAAAATTACAAACTTTACTGGCAATTTGTTATCCTCTTTTATATAAGATTCACTCACTTTTTGGGTGTGGTGTCCCTTTAATGATTTGCCTTCATAATAATAAAAAACAGGCACGCTTAAAAATTATTATTTGCTTCAAATATACACGTATATTTAAAAATATATATTAGATTCAAATAAACGTTATTTGCTGTAACAATATATTATTTCAATTAAATAAAAGCGTAAACTTAAGATGAATTAATCATTTATTTGAAATTTAAATTAAATCTAAAAAGAAAATCTCTTTATTCAAACAAATATTGAATATATTCTATTTAAAAATGCAAGAATATGTGTCCGTTTCATTTGAACGTTTCTGAAATAGTAATATTTGATTCAAATATCTGATACATTTGATTCAAATATACAACCTTAGTCACGTACGCGCGCCATAGATAATATGCAAGAACATCAGATTTATGGTTTTTACACGTTTGTGCAGTGGCTGTACGCATTATTCTGTATACATGTGATTGAAATAGTGCATCTGTGCCTAAAAGGTAGGTAATTTACCTTATTGTTAATTTACGTTATTGTTCATAAATTATAGAACAAACAGTAATTAAAGTAGCAATGTCAGTTATAATTCGATTAGAACTTAAATTCGGACTTCATATTAGAAAAAAAACATAGTACATTTCCTACAGTTACTCAGATTAAAAGAATGTAAGTAAAATTGTTGTTGGTATGTAAGTTACAATGTGACTGATAGATGGCGCGACATATTTATGTAGCTAGTTATCTTTATACCAATGCTGAATATAAGGACACCTGGTTTGTAGTTTTAGTCGCTCCATTTTGGTCAATACAGAAAAGTGAAAAAAAAAAAAAGTTTTAGTCACTCAAGTACGGGTCCACATCCAGGTTAGTGATGTTATAATTGTTTGTTTATTAAGTTGTATTGCCAATGTGCTCTTATTAAATTGTTTATGTTGTGATTGTTGTATTAATTTATTCTCTTGTCTACTGCCAACCTTCCCAATAATTGTTTAGTCTTTTAGGTATAGCTTCCATAAGGTTACAAAAATATCTTATTATCCAATTGAACAACTCATATACTTGGAACGACAGTACCGTGATATTAAGTTGAAGAACTGTTATGCTTAAGTTAAAATACAATGTGTTACAGTCAAGTATATGTTATCATTATTTTAAATAAAATAAGCTTTTTAATCAAAAATACGATACACTAAACTCAAGTATAAGGTATTATCATTCTAAATAAAGCAGATTTTTCAATTGAAACTACCATATACTAGATCCAAATATACCGAGTTATTGTTTTAACGAAAGTGTTTTTTTTTTAAATAAATTTACGGTCTATTTGCTTATATACGAAAGTACCTTATATTTGAATCAAATAATATTTACTTAATGGAAGTAAATAATTTTTAGCGTGGGGGTAGAGTAACCTAATATTGACCACCCCAAATAAAATTAAAAATTTCCTATTGCAAAGAGGAAGGTTTATATAGTATACTGTTAAAATTTTACATGCGAATGTATTTTCAAAATTTTGAATAAATCGATTTTGAAGTTAGCAAATTTAACATGTAAAAGCCGACCGACGCGCGGGAATCTCATATGAGATTCCGCGCGCCGTCATTCTGTTGACGGTACGTGTGGAATGGTATACCCTAACACTTAGAAAATTTCGTCAGATGCTGCTCGCACGTCCTACAGGTAACATAACTCGAATCCCGGTTTTCTTGAAGGATGGTGCCTTCAAGTATGTTTAGCTTTTGCCGCGTAGCGGCGTACGCCATGAAAAACCGGCCGGAGCTCCGGAGGAGCGCAGGCTTGGGTTTTTCGATGCGCACAGCCGGACGAGTCTCGAATCCAAACCCCAAAATTTCAAATTCGATTTTTTCAAAATTTTGATAATACATTCGCATGTGAAATTTTAACAGTATACTATATAAACCTTCCTCTTTGCAATAGGAAATTTTTAATTTTATTTGGGGTGGTCAACATTAGGTAACTCTCCCCAAAAACAGGGTTTCGGCACATCGAAATCCAGCTTAGCAAGCTCCCTAAGATGCAAAAACTAATATTATGCTCACAGAACTAATTTGCAAACATTAGTAAAACACAGGTCCCAGACCTAATTTAAGAAGATAGATTTGTAGAGAAACTTGATGGTAACTATATCGAAGTTTTGAAATGGTTTGGAAATTTCCTGGAACCAACAGGCACCCATAACTGTCAAAACTTCCACCACAGAGTCTAGAGTCCGGATTTATATGTTTTTACATATTTTATTTTATGTACCGTAGAAAGCTGATTATTAGTATTTAGACGTTTCTCTATGAAATAAAGCAAAATACGAACTTTTATTGTGCATATAATTTAGTATTTTGGATTTTTACCGCATATAAATTTATTATCCATATAACCGCATTGCCGTGATAAGCGAACAAAACTTAAATTTATAAAGCGGGGAAAAATACGGCACTTTTTTATTTTCCACGGCTAGCTCAAAAAAAATTATTGAATCTATAGTGGGCGTGACAATGGTTCGATCATAAGCAAAAAAAAGCACACCTTATCGGTTTGCTAACTATTTGCAACCTATTTGAAACAAAATTGATTTCAATGTGTACCTGAATCAACTTATACCTTTTACGCTGTATCTAAATTAAACAAGTAACTCAATTAAATCTCCTCTTAGAAAAAAAACCGATTCATTTATTAATACACAAATTATAAAATATTATGAAACAAAATTATAATATCCACAGAGAAAAAGAAACAAATTAAGTGTGCATTTATTATAAGTTCTAATATTCTAACTACCCCCCGATTTATTTGCACTAAGTTAATTTTTAAATTATTGTTAAACAATTTCAAACAGCGCGCGCACAATTTATTTCTTACCGCTTTTCTGTCCACCGTCGAAGAAACGCACCAGTACTGTTGCTTATAGAATTCGCTGGTCTTGACGTGATCTCGTGTCCAATCTGTCCATACACAACTTGAATTATTATTAAATGAATTGACGACCATAAATACTTTGTTTTCCAAATGATATAGTCTTCTTTCCGTTTACTCTTGATTTATTAACTTCTAACAATCCTCCAAATTTTAACCAACAAATTTTTACCAGTGGTACCAAAAATTTTCATTTAACTAATCTTCGTTGCTTTCTGAATTTCATACTAATATTTAAAAACCATCATTATACTCTTACTGATTGCAAATCGAATCCATTTCAAAATTAATACCCAGAAAGCCAAAAATCGTCCTTACTATTTAATGGACATCAAACGAATCTCAAATTATCTTTTTTCTCCCTTCCAAAACTTTATGGACCGGCGTATTTGACGAATTTTCCAACTTTCTCGGAATTAAGTCTGTCCTCTTTCCGTAGCTTCACTCTTAGTTTATCACTTGTTTTAAAATTGTTCGCGTTACCTAACTTTTACAAATTTTTAAATACTTAATTTGTTTTACTAACAAACTGAACATTTACACAAATGAGTTATAATTTTGTTTCTTTACATTTAGGAATGGAATAATTTTCCGAAGAGATTCAATTTTTGTTCGTCAGATATTTGATCGAACAGCTCTTTAAAAAAAACAAAGGTACTTGTAAGACTCTGGTACAGTTCAATAGTGGTTTCTCAACCTTTTACCCCTTTAAACAATGAATGTGTTTATTGCTTAATCGTCTCCCCTTCGAAACATCGCAGCATATATGCACATATATAATGGCATATAGTATAGTCAATATTTGGCATAATTATTGTTAATTATATGTAGTAGATGCAAGTTTTTTTAAAGAAACGTAATGGTAAAAATGATTGTTTATGGATTATGTACAAAATCAGTCATTGTCAGATACATTTATTTATGGCTACACATTTTCTGGACCCGTTCTTTGAGTTGCCACATGTTAAATTTTAAAAAATCATAAGCAGGTCTAAAATCTTTTAAATCAATAAATTAACATTTTTATTGTCCCTTATTTATTTCTACGGAAGACGTAAAAGGTTGCAAAAACCGTTGTATACATTTATTTATTTCCTTATTTATTAGGGTCTGAACAATATTACCAACTTTTTCTAACTTCAAAACTAATCTTGGTCCGCCAGTTCCAGAAAGTTTGGCGACGTTGATTTCAATAAATTATATTCCTGCAAATTCCTAAATTAATAATTATATACTGTACGCATAGGTATATAATATTAAAAATTTCGAATTTGCAGTATATTTCTTTGTTTTCATTTAACCGCATATTATCCACATTTCAGCAATATTATAGAATATAGACTAATTTTAACCTCATGCAAAATACTTATATTGATGTTTTTAGCGCATTTAAATCCGGACTCTATACATTACAATTGGATAGAAAGGTACCTTTGAAGATTAACTATATTATACTAAAATGCCATTTATGTAAGCGGATTAGAATAGAAAATATTTCAAATGTCTCACTGTTATCCGCGTCTCAATGTTACCCATGCTCCTCTACCTACTACGTAACTTATGTTTTATGTCACTTACTTTCAGAATTGTACAAAAATTAAAAAGATTGCTAGTTTCCACTAATATTTTTTGTTGCTTTACTTGACCTTAACGTTCTGTCAATTGGCCAGACTTATATAAATTTTAAATGCAATTCTTAAATCCACAATATCGTCAGCTGAGAATTAGGATGTTCTATATCCACTTTTTAGCAAAAATGAGTTAAATACACCATTTTGTTCGAAAAAATTAGCTTGTTCTATATCCGTTCATATTTATTAGATCACTTGCCCCATATCCTCAATATTCAGCATTTTCTTGTTCTACATCCCATCGAAATGAAATTTTTAGAAAATTAATAAGTGCTATATCCCACATTTGGGTATAAAGTTGTTCTATATCGTATATACCACACGTTAATATACGAAACTAAATTCTGAAATCACTTTGTTCTATATCCATCATACGAAAATTTAGTATGATATTGGGCTATAAGGACATCCCAAGCCTCGAAAGAATAATAATATGGTCAGATAGCTGTATTGCCCAAAATCGTAATAGTTACCTTTCTTGTGCCTTACAAGACTTTTTACAATCGGACTTCAGTAAAAATCTTACATCGATTGAACATAAGTATTCCGAACCTGCTCATGGCAACATTCAAGAAATTGATTCAGCCCATAGTTGTATTGAGAGGTACATAAAAAATTTAGAAATATGGACACCAATGAATTTAATCAAAATTTTGACTCATATGCCATCCTCTTGGAAATTACGCTTTAAAGTGCTACAAATGCAAGAAAAAGACTTTTTGGACTATTAGAAAGCTTCTAAAGCTCTATTACATTACAACCAAATTCCCTATTTACAAACCAAACATTATATATACAAAAGCCTCCATCTTTACTATTCAATATAAAGTCTCCTTCGAAGGGGAAGTTAAAAGCGTTAAAATTACAGCCAAGGTAAATGCACAATTGCAATTGGGAAACATTTCTCAATTAAAAATAGTGCCTGGTGTTCCAGCAGCAAAAAAGCAGGCATTTAAAGCGATGTTACCTCAAGTTCCTGTGGAAGAAAGAGCTTTTTATGAAATGATGATTAATGCAAATGAAAAACCTAAAAAAATAACATCTACCCCTACCCCAACTAAAACTCTTCAATCAACAAAATATACGCCATCAAATGAACCTAAGTCTAAGCCAAAGTTACGAAATCGGAAGGATGGAGTTCTTAATCCAAAATGCACTAAACTGAAAAAAAAATTAAAGCTAACTTTTGTTTTTAAGAAATAATTTTTGTTAATATTTTTGTATTAATATTCTATATCCAATCAGAATATATTTAATTTACTTAAAGTTGTTTTGTTCTATATCCTGACAATGTTGTTCTACATCCCAAAAAGATCTTAAATGGTGACTTTTGTGTTCTAAATCCACTTTTATTAAAATTAAATTGCTTCTCTTTTCTGTTTATAGAATACTAGTCTCGATTTTTAAATAAAATATGTAGAATAATCAATTTAATTATGAGCCCATGTTACTCCTGAAATCATAAGTAAAATAACAGTAAGTTCCATCAAAATCGGAGCAGTGGTTTTCAAGAAAATCGGCAACAATTGTGCAAACTTGGTCTTGTTTATTATGTTAGTCATTAAAAGACAGTTTCGATATTACACTGAATGCATTTCCCATTACTTCTACGTTAAACTTAATGCAGTTTCGATAGAACACGCGGACTTGTAGAACACGGTTTTGATAAAACACGGAACGGAACCTCTAATTTGCATTACTTCTTGGTTTTGCTTAACACGTTTCGATATTGCACGGAACGAATTAACCGTGTTGTGCGAGGGTTACCTGTATTACGTTAATAATAATTTACTTATCTAATTGATAAGCAGGATGATAAAAATGGAATAACGGTGTCGAAATTGTTTCGATGCCGTTCTGTACCAATTTTTTGCATATCTCGGGAGGAAACAAAATTATTAGTCATTTGGAATAATTTTATGGTAAATTTTATTTTCCGATTGAAGAATAAAGCTGGGTAAAATCCCGGGATTTTACCAGCCAGGCTTGTGAAACTCGAAACCGGTAATCAGCTTCCTGCACCAGTCCTAGTGAGTGCAGTCTCATATACTGCAATGCATTACAAACTCGGCTTCACACCAGCTCGGCTGCAGAAGCCTCAATGAAATGTGGGCTTTATTGAAGAATGTTGCTTTTATTTTTCAACTTTTTTATTTTTATGTTTAAATAAATGTATCTATCGTAAATAAAAATTTGTATTTTTTGGTCAGTTTCGTTTATTAAGATCAACGGTTATTGTGATCAAAAACCCCGAGTCGCGATGTGATCACATTAAGCGGCGTCTACTGTATTAGCATATTATATTATATTTAGTGACCTACGTTAAAGTATTTCAAGTTGAATTGCATACCATTATGACCTGCATACAAAAGAATAGAAACATTTTCGCCTACGTAAATATTTCTAATGTATAATATGAATAACAATACCCTATAGGTGATTCTGAAATCACTGTAGTATTCCAATTTATAGGTATTAGGTATATAATATCCCACCAATTAAGTGTATAGGATTTCAACCGTTATAAAATTAAGAAATATTCGGAATGTTATATTAAAAATATGTAATAATTGCATTAACAGCAAATAGGGGCGTGCAAATGGTCTTGCGGAGATAGACACTCTAAATTTTAAGTAAGTAATAATTGACTCTCTAGAATATTTAACTACTAGATATGTAGGTAAATATCAATTAAAAATTTAGGTTTGTTTATAATATATTATGTACACCTATATATAAAAATCTAAGATGTAAATTGATGCATGTTACAAAATAAGAATGTTGGCACACAGGTGCAGGGCGTGACAAACTTTCTCCAGCTTCTATCTGCTCAATAAGGTGATGCGATTACAAAATGGCTTTATAAAATTAATTATTTTTATTTATACCTATTTATCGCAAAAGTAGGTATTCATTTTTTAAATATATTGCAGAAAAATTATTGTTAAAGATGGTTCTGTCAAAAAATGACATTAAATTTGGCATTACCCAAGGCATTTCTAAACTGTGATTAACTATACGTACAAAATGTACTTCTTATACATGCTATTACGATACATAATAGTAACTACATAAACGTTCATCATATGCATGGTTCAATCATACCGCTTTTCTTCATCTGCGTTTTCTCTCTTTGCATGTAGTTGAGTTTGAATTTAACATAAAGCTCAATTAATACAATTTTTATGGAAATACATATAATTCTATATTCATGAGCTTAAGAAAATTAAAATGACAAATAATAGTTGTAATGCGATATAAGGACAGGCAAAATAAACAATTGTTTAATCTATTGTCGACGTTTCGCCGCCACCTGCGGCTTCATCAGGACTTTAAAACGTCTTCGTTTGTAATGTTGGCAAATTGTTGTTCTAAACATTCTAAAGTCCTGATGATGTGGTGGCGAAACGTCGACAATAGGATAAACAATTGTTTTATTTTGCCTGCCCAACTATTATTTGATTGTTACACAAGGACGTTTTGGAAATTTTACCTAATTAAAACTACAATTTGCCGCTCGATTTACTGGGAAATTAAGGTTAGAATTTAAGAATCATCATTTATCAAAAATTGATACCATAGTCTCTTTAAGAAAGAATGGTTGCCTGAAGGGGTCACTTATAATTCCTTAATCAAAATTAAAAATTTGATGTGCATCTTATCTTCCGGTGCCTGACCTAGAAATACGGTAATGGAAGCTCGGCAGCAGTGGAAAACATATAAATTATGTCCAACTTCACGAACGCTACTCATCTGTAACCTGTGTTAAAAACTATAAATGGTTATAGTTTTTAACACAGTTTTTACTATGGAGTAACAACAATTAAAATAGTATATTAAGTATCAAGAACAGTAAGGACATTTTACCGATCGAAGACAATTGTTTGGAGGAGGAGCGAAGCGACGACTCCATTATTGTCTGAGATCGGTAGTCCTTAATGTTCGAGATGCTTATGACGTTTTTTGCGCGACTAAATTTATTAAAATACATTTAGATGTGTATTTAATAAATAAAAATATTTTATTCTCTTTATATCAAGTTGCCTTAATGTCGTGGAAACAGACGCGGTAAGCAATCACATAGATAATTGCATTCAGTGTCACATGATGGTCGTTTCGACCAATCAGCGTGCGTTAATTTACATTGTAGATAAACGAATACATATCGTGCACCTAGTGCAATATCCAGTTATATTGAACCCTAGGAATTTATATTCAAATATAATCCTACGAATATATTTCAAATAACCTTTGGTCAATTTAAATATTTTAAATTGTTTTGATAATAATTATACATTTTTTATATGAAATAAAAATTCGCCGTCGGCAAGATTCGAACCTCGGATGTTCACATTGCAAACCATGTACGATGACGATTACGCCACACAGCTGACATACAAGATAATGCTTTAAATTGTCAAATCTGCTACCTAATAACCATAGAAACACTACTTCATTTATATTTAACCTCCAAATTCGAATGCGTCAAATAGTCATAATAACCATAGAAACACTACTTTATATAAATTTTTTGATTTTTATTTCATATAAAAATTCGTTTTTATTCGAAGTTGTGTCGTTTCTTCACGAAATTATCATCCAAACAGCAACGCGGGTTCCGACAATATTCTTGTCGACGAACACACAAGTAGGTGAAGTAGGTTTGTGAGTCGGGAATGATATCGCTTTTACCAATGCATACCTGATGAGCTGAATCCCATATACAGGGTAACAGCGAAACTGTAGTCATACGATGAGGTGTGATGGTGAATCATTTTTGTCAAACTGCCTACGTTCACGACTTGAATGAATGGAGTTTCGTCTTTGCTTCCGCTAACCACTTAGTTTGTTTTTGCAACGGTCATGTATCAGCTAAAAGCTGTTTCAAACCAACCAGAACGCCTTAAAAACATATTTTATGTTTTAATTAATTCATTCGGGATAGAGTTACCAAGAATCAACTACCAATATACTATGTAGACCTAAAACCAAATGACAATAACAAGAACATATTTAAAATAATTTCAATTGATAAGTCCGTAGTTAAGTTTGAGCCACTAGACGCTAAAAGAACTTTTGTTCTGAACTATGTCTGAATTGCCAGGAATATGGTCACACCAAGAATTTGTAACAATTTTAATCAATTTTACAACTTTTCTAAATTTAAAATAAAATCACGATGCCTCGGTACAAAATTTTATATTCGTTACTTGAGAAACAAAAAATGATATAACCAAATTCGATTATCTTCAAACTTGGTGTAATACTAAATTATATCAAATAAGCATACCGTATTATTTTGTTGGCCCCTATCGCCAATTCTATTGGCGCCGTTCACGTTGTACACCCCTCCAAAATAATTCAAATTTGTCTTGCAGAGCTTTGATAAATTATTTATACTGATTGAACCGTACCACTTAGAGATGTGATTTTTTTATGAATTACGTAAATAATTCATAAAAAATAATACGTAAATTTCGGAGGGCACGTAAAGCCGTCGGTCCCCCTGTGTTAATGATTTGCCATCATAACAATAAAAAACAGGGTGCAGGCACATCGAAAGGCAAGCCTAGCAAGCTACCTGAGATGTAAAATTCAAAAATGCTCACAGAACTAATTACAAAAAATTAGTAAAAAACAGGTCCTGGACCTATATTAAGAGGGAGACTTCTTAATAAAAGTGGAAGAAGACGTAAATAATTAAGACTAAATTTAACTTTCAGTAGGCACTCCCGAAAAAAGGTGTAATTTAAAAATCTCCAAAAAATATATTATCTTTATTGTACTTTTGGCTACTTGCAAATACAGTTTCAGAGTGGGAAAGCTTTTGGTTTAGGAGTGACATAAAAATGAATTATCATGGTAGTGCTGGAAATCCAAACCTTTGTCATCAATATCTGAGTGTTTAGAATATTGTACTATACATTGTGCCAGCGTGCTATATTCACAACAAAGGCATTAGTTAGAAAGAATATTATGTTTTGTTAGAGTTTTATTTTTATTTATATTATAACAATATCTATTTTGTATATAATAAAATAATGACGATTTTGCGAATTAATTCATTTATTTTGATAACGCTTATAACATTATTTATATTATAACCTTTTGTTTTTTAAATTAAATTTGAAAGTGCACCTACTGAATGACTTTAAAGTTGTATCTCAAGGGATGGTTTCACTAAAAGATTAAGAAATAAAAGTAAAGATCCTACACAAAAATAATTAAAACATTAAAAACATTTATTTGAGCACAAAATTTTTATTTATTTGAAAGCAATTAGTAAATTAAAGAAAATAGTCCAGGCAACGAAGCCGAAAAATTGGCTCAAGCTTGCAAAAAATCCGGGCAAGCTGAATTTTGGCAGAGATGTACATTGGAGTGTTCTAATGAACCCCCCAAAAGTCGCATAAAATCCCACGCCGGCGTCCCCCATAATCGGGGGTTTTAGCTACCCCAACGCGATTTTTTGCCGATAACTCGCTTATTTATGCTTGTATAAAAAATTATGATCAGACCATAATTGAAAAGCATAAAATTCTCTATAAAATAGTTATTTTCATATTTTTCCACGGCACACTAATACTTAAATTATTGACCGAAAACACGACCCACCCTTAAAATGGCACAATATTGATTCGTTGCAGGGAGAGAAATGTTTTCGGGCACGGGAAATGCTTTTAATAATAAATTAATTGAAATTGTGACCAAGGTTGGAAAATGAAGAGCAAAATAGATTTTTTCAAAATTTGCCCAAGTTATAGTATCTTCCAAGTAACGAAACCGAAATTTTGGTTTGAGCTTACAGAAGGTCCGGGCAAGCTGAAATGTGGCAAAGATGTATATTGAAGTGTTCTAATAAACCCCCAAAATGTCTCATAAAAATCCCAAGCCGGCGTTCCCTCAAATGAGGATTTAGCCCCCTAGTGCGGTGTTTCGCCTATAGCTAACGTATTTTTACTTTTACGAAAAATTACCATTAAACTGATTAAATTAATTTGCCTATTATAGTATGTATTGTAGTACTACGTACCTACTGCAGCGCCACAAGTTATAGAGAATTTTATGTTCTTCAACTTTGCGACAGAAAATTCGACTACGTCGATTCGGCGACGGGAAATTTATTTAAGTGTTAAAATTTATTAAAAATATTAAAAAAATGTATTCTTTATTTTTAAATTAAATATTTATTTACATACATCACAGGTATCATATTGCTGTGTTAATTACTGAATTTTTATCTTATTATAGCGAGGGTTGAATAACGGCACCTTTCTTTTTTAATTTAAAATTTTCTTGATCAGTAATGATAATCTCAGGGTCAAAAGGTGGGTTCATGTAATCTATTGGAACTCTCATAAATTAACTCACTTATAATCTTTCTCATAAAGATTATTTGATAGAAAGAAAATATCAAAATTGCATCTGCTTTTCTCTTTGATCTATAACTGCAAAAATTTGAAATCAAACTCATACGCTACCAATTGAAAAATAAATGAATTTATTAAACACAATAAAATTCTCAAAACAAATATTGGTTTTTCTCATAATTAACAAATTAAATCGTACAAGAAATATTAATACCACCCCAAAGTTTATGCGCAACCAAATTTAAAATATAAACAAATTCGTCTATACGCGAGTAAAAATGCAACGCACAACAAAGTTTCTTACCGGAGAATTTATGTCCTCTCGCACTCTCTCCCTCTTTAAATCGTCGCACGTGAAAGATTGGTATCGCCGTGATTGGAAGCCGCTCCTGACTTTAACTTGGACACATCAAATAAGAAGAACTATTCCATAAACTTCCTTCCTTGGACCACGATCAATTATAGGTAAGTAAAGTTAATCTCTTCTATGATAATTTTCTTTAATTTCATCAAAAATAATTATAACCATCAAATCCATTGATTCCAAAATTTTCCATAAATCAACTTTCCTCCAATTTTTAAATACTCAATTATAAATTATAAACACCATCGAATTGATCAAATTAACTATTAGAACATCTTCTCTTTCAAAGAAAAACTTCCAGCACGTTTTAACATTACCGTGAACGTTAACCAAGTCTCCACAATTACGTCCTTCCGTTCCCATGGACGGAATAGCGTTCAAAATTACCTCCTTCCTCTTTCATGGACGAAGCGAGACTTCAAAATCCGTCGTCCCTATTTCGTGGACGGAACGAGACTTCAAAATCCGTCGTCCCTATTTCGTGGACGGAACGAGACTTCTTTTTTCACTCCGTTATCAATCTTTCCAAAATTACCCACGCCAACGTTTTCACTCGCGCATGCATTTTCCCGCGAAGCGCCATTTATTTTAAAATTCAAAAATCCTATGTTCACAACTAAATAAATCAATTTAATTTGTTATTTCATTTTTATAAAATTAAATACTACAATAACCAATATTTATCTTTTACAACCTAATTCTTTTTATCTTTCAGGGTTTTAATAGCGGATGCATCCTTCATCTTTCTGAGTCAAAGCAGCTAGTTAATTCTTCAGATCAAGGAGAAATCAGATACAATTAATCAACTACCCATTATGGTCTGACTAAATGAAAGGGACTTTATGAGTGTTCCAACCTTTAAAAAAAATGACATAAAATCATCCCTTATCGAGCAATTAGCACAAAAATCATAATCTGAACAAAATATCACAGCAATATACATACTTTTTAAGCAATTAAACAATTTTAATCCATGTTATAATAAATTATAAACTATACCGCGAAGATATTCTATAACATTATTAGAATTATAATTGGTTACCTTCGCTAAAATTCGAGAATCAGCCGCTTCTTACCGCGGCCTTTTTTTAGGAGGTGCATGTCCGGCTAGAATACGTTCGTATTCTGTGTCGAAAGTTTTTTGAATACGTCTTAATTTATCCAAAAAGGTCCACAACGTTGGATGAAATATACCACTACCAAAACCTAATTGTATCTTTCGATGACAAGCTTTTGGAGAGGATAGGTACTTAAGGAAAACGGTATTATTTAATTGAAAAGGCTGAATTATATTGAAATGGGGAAAACCAAGGAAAGATTAATACAATAAGTATTAACTCTAATAAGTATACCTCACTTAAGGGAGGTAGGGGGATAACCAACTTTTAACGACGGGAGTCGAATTTACTGTCGCCGAATCGGAATCGCCGAAATGCCGGTGCTGAATTGGAATCGCCGAAACTAGCATAGCCGAATATCGGGTCGCCGAATCAGAATCGCCGAAATGACGGTGTCCGATATTCTAAACACTTGGATATTGATGTTAAATGTTTAATATTCTACTACCACAATATTCATTTTTATGTCTCTTGGCTCAAGAGACTCTTGGCTCAATTCGATGTCGAAACACTTGAGAGCAGGCGCTTTGTATCGTCCGTCGTATTTATATACAAACTTCTGAGATACAACATCGATTGTCCACCATTATTGGCAGAGATAAATTTTCTAGTACCTAGAGGTAACTCTAGACAGAGAGACCTGTTCTACTGTAGGTTTAGCCGTACCAACTTCCTAGCCACGTCCCCCATCTCCATCTGCAGCCGCAACTTTAATGTTATTGCTGACATTGCCGACCCCTACCACACGGGCCTCAAGGAGTTAGTTGCATGCTGTTACAGGAGAGTTGGGTAATCGCCCCGTCCAAACGATCCAGCATTGACTTATATAAATATGGATTATTTTGTTTGTGCTATGTACTTCCATATATTAGTTGGTATGTATATGTATATACATTTGTATACACATTCCTTGTAATTAGTTTTAACTGTTAGGAGTGTGTCTAAATCTTTAAATAAATAAATAAATAAACCAGAAACTTCCCCACTCTAAAATTGTGTTTGCAAGTAACTAAAAGCATAATAAAGATCATATTATATTTGTTTAAGCATTTTTAATTACTTATTTTCGGGTGGGCCCACTGAAAGTCAAAATTTGGCCAGGGCCCCCATTTTTTGACCCTAATTATTTACGAAATAATATTCGCCTAAAGGACGTATTCAATGCCTACGTTTCGTAATAAAAACCACTCGGTTCAGCCATATATATTTAATATAATTATAAATAATTTATCGAAGCTCTATAAGGTAAATTTGAATTATTTTGGGGGGCTGTACAACGTGAACGGTGCACTTTAGAAACAAACAAAAAAATACGGGTAGGTTCATTTGATATAACATAGGATTACACTAAGTTTGAACAAACTCGAAGAGGATCATGAAAATAATTACAAAAAATTAGTTGATTTGTTGATAGTTGATTAGTTGAAGAGACGGTGATCAGCTTAGCGGTTAAGTGCGTTGCTGCTAATGCTGAATGCCCGGTTCGACTCCGGGCTCAGTCAAAACTTTATTCTGACCGTCTCCCCTCGGAAGGCAATGGCAAACCACCGAGGTGTAATCTGCTTAGAACAGCCTCTCTGGAGATGAAGTGTATACACTTCCCGCGGTTCGGAGCCCGCGTTAAACAAGTAGGTCCCCTATGTGTGTGATAGTACTACAAACGCACAACACATACATAGGAGAGAGGTCGCCAACATCCGGTAACGGATAGGCACGTTAAGAAGAAGAAGTTGATATGATTATGAATGACCCATATAAACACAATAATCTTATCTACATACAAAGACTAACGGCTATTATACTAATTAACAAGTTGAGAGTATAAACACACAAAAAACTGAAATCTGCCCGAACTCAGATGAGAAAATAAACGTGATCGAAGATTTTTCCGAAAGTATGCTCTACATAGTTTATTTAGGTAGGTACATAATACTATTATGTATGTATGTATATTTTGCAAAAAATTGTAAAGCTTAAACAATATTTGCCATTTTGCTATTATAGAAATAGACGAAACTTTTGCATACTTTGTGTCTTCTATAAAGAAACTATAGTTTCTAGTGGAATAATGAATCAGATAAATGCATGCACGGTCAACGGCATACGAAGAAGAAAGCAAAATGTGGCATACTTTTGTAGGAGCAAGGTCACTCTCACCTCTCCTAGAGGCTATTGCCTTCTACTTCGCACTGGTAGGTATGAATATTTTAATGTTAATATTATAATATTAATTTTATTTGGTTACTAATCGATCAATTTTCTTTAATTCAAAAAAAACATTACACAATATTCACAAATGGAAAGAAAGTAAATTTTTAAATCAAGTTATCAATAATTATTATTCCAACATGCAAAATATTTCAATATTGAAAAATAAAAAATGTATGCCATTTGTAACTCGAACTTAGAATGAGAAAACCATTAATCGATGTAATCTCATGATATGTGAAAAGGGCTAGGACATGGAGCTATCAGATTTCTGAAAAACATAGTGGGGTTAAACCCAACTTAGAAAATTTAAAAAGAAAACTTAGCTAACTAAGAATATGTTTGTAATGTTGGTAAGTATATGAAACTTACAGTTAAAATTCAACGAACACTTTGAGATTTGTTTTACAGATTTCCGAAGCTACATATATTTTTAAGAATTCCTCATTTTCTTGCGGGCATGTTTTAATTATTTCATATTACACGAGTGTACGACAAAGCGGATACACAGCAATCTTGGCGTCTCATCCCGATCCATTAACGGCGTCCGCACTACTACAAATTCATCTTACCAAGTTTGAAAAATGGTTCAAGAAATGGCGTATCAAGGCAAACGACCAAAAATCAGTGCAAATAACTTTTACAAATAAAAGAGCCACTTGTCCTCCAGTAAGGCTCAATGGAAATTTATTACCCCAAAAAGAAGAAGTCAGATACCTAGGTATGCACTTAGACAGAGGACTGACATGGAGTAAACACATATGGAACAAAAGGCTTCAATTGGGTCACACTTTCAGAAAGCACTATTGGCTGTTACATCGTCACTCCCAATTATCACTCGAAAACAAAGTGCTGATATACAAAATTATCATAAAGCCAATCTGGACCTACGGCATCCAACTATTGGCAACCGCCAGTAACTCCAACATAGCCAAAATTCAACGGTTCCAATCCAAAATTCTAAGAACCATAACTGATGCCCCATGGTTCGTACCCAATCAAATAATCCACAGAGACCTCGACATTCCCACCATCGAAGAATGTATCAAATCGTAGTTCAAGGTACTGTGATCGTGTAGAGAATCATCCCAACTCACTTGCGGTGGATCTGCTGACTGCCCATCGAACCAGGAGGCTGAAACGTAAAGACCCAATGGACTTGCCCCATCGCTTCTGAACTAGATGTGTACATTCCGGAAGACATCGAAGGCCAGACATAACATTCTCGGGTGTTAAACTGTAAAGGGAGCAAGCCACCGGGCAAACTCCTCCTATGTCATTTTACTCACTATCATATCACTTACTTATTGTCTATACGGACAGATTGTAATATGAGGAAGTCAATAAAAAAAAATAAAAAAATATTATATTAATTTTATTTGGTTACTAATCGATCAATTTTCTTTAATTCAAAAAAAACATTACACAATATTCACAAATGGAAAGAAAGTAAATTTTTAAATCAAGTTATCAATAATTTATTATTCCAACATGCAAAATATTTCAATATTGAAAAATAAAAAATGTATGCCATTTCTAACTCGAACTTAGAATGAGAAAACCATTAATCGATGTAATCTCATGATATGTGTACCCCAAACTATTATGCAAGGTATCCCGAAAAGGGCTAGAACATGGAGCTATCAGATTTCTGAAAAACATAGTGGGGTTATACTCAACTTAGAAAATTTAAAAAGAAACCTTAACTAACTAAGAATATGTTTGTAATGTTTGTAAGTATATGAAACTTACAGTTAAAATTCAACGAACACTTTGATATTATTTGTTTTACAGATTTCCGAAGCTACATATATTTTTAAGAATTCCTCATTTTCTTGCGGGCATGTTTTAATTATTTCATATTACACGAGTGTACGACAAAGCGGATACCTTGAGCTGGGAAATAAGGTGCAAGCTGTATTTAGCTATCAGCAACTATGCATAGACATAATAGTCCAGTCAAATTAGGTTTTCTGAGGACCCTCAGAGATCGGGCGCGAACCCCGGTGGATGGGGGAAATCCGCAAGGCTGACGTGAGAGGTCACAACAAGGAGACGAACACCAGTCTCCCCCAACGCCAAGCTGAGGGAAGTCGACCCGACAGCGGCGCAGACCGGGCAGACCGGGTCAAGACTCTGCACATCAGGGTGCAGAGGGACGAGCCTCGTGGGCCACTACCTAGTGGCTCCCAACACGCATCAGCGATTCGGTTGATGCCGGGGGGTTATTGCGATCAGCCCGGACCACGTACTCCGTAGGTACCTAGCGGGAGCCAGCTAATCCGGTGAAGACGGGAGGCCGTAGAAAAACGACCATGCCACAGACCATCGCAGACGACAGCGGAAGTGATGCCGATAAGGTAAATCCCGCTGTTCGTCGGGGAGAGGGTTTTAGTGAGTAAAAATCTCACACTGCCATCCCAGATTGGGGTGGTGCCTATGAAGGTTTCCCCCTTCCCTGCATTAAAAAAAAATTCCCGACTTGTAGTTCTTGTCTTATATCGATATTTCTCACATGGTCACGTAATGTATAGCCCGCTACAAACCTTAGGAATCTCATTTTTTTTAATTATAATAATTTTTTTTTAATAATAGTTTGGTTAGTATAACTATAATTTTATAAATATTGTCATTTCACTTTTAAGGTGCATTTAATTATCAAACTATTTGCACAACCTGGTTAATTTGAACCAATCAAAACTTGTTTAAAAAATTATGCACCAATTAAATCTTAAGTTTGCGCAAATTGCTTGAGCTTCTAAATATATGTTGTAAGAAAAGCAATGTAGGCTTACATCAGAAAAACAACATTGTACAGCAATTAACTACTTGAATACTCTCAGCAGATTTTTTTTTAGATTTAATTTTGTTTGCAGATATTTCAAGATTGAAGTAAAGTGGTAATACTTTTCATTTTTGGTACAAATCTGGCAGTAAAATGACGTAATAGTATATTACTGTCCGACGTGAGAAAATTCGTCGTTACTGGACGCACAGCTATATTGAAAAGCGAGCGATAGCGAGCTTTTAAAGCTGTAAGTCCAGTAACAAAGAATTTTATCGTCGAGGTCAGTATACTATTTTATCGGAAAACATAGAGAAAACGAAAAAAATTAAAAAAAATTAAATTAAATTAAAATTAGAAAGTAACCTAAAATTTTTTTTTGCGCGCGATCGATCTGAATTTTTGTATATGCCTTCCTACTGCCAATTCACCGGGGGTAGTAGTGACAAGGTTGGTTGGGGGGGTAGATTTTTTGCTCAGTTTTTCGATATCTAGCGCCGTTATCGAGTTATTGCTAATTTAAAAAAATCCGAGACCATGTTTTGAAATAAATATGTGGTTACCAAGGCGACATTTTATTTTATTAAAAAAATTAGATAAATGTCAAAATGCTCGGTTTTTGTCGGGTTTTGAAGAGGCGCGGAAAGCTTCACTTTCTCCGCCTGCCGAACTTCGTTCATTTTCTCCGTCAGCCGAACGTTCACTTAGTCGAGACCCGGGAACCTTCGTTTTCTCACCCGAGCCTAGGTTCGGAACGCATCGTTTTCTCGTTGTTTTCCGATAAAATATTATTACTCGCTATAACACTAGGCAACGCTCTTAATTATTTCACTTTCACATACTATACGTATAGTATTTCAAAAAATTGCGTGTGTTCAATATTAAAACATAAATAAATAATGTCGCATAAGTATGGGTGCGTTCGAAAACTAAACGTTAAAATAAAACTGAGTGTGGAAATTGCACTCGAAGAATGGGGTAATGGCCTTCAATCACTACATGACCTAGTATAGTACTAGTAATCATCAATTTATTATAGTTTTACTTTAAGTAGACATAATCCTAAGATTATGTCTAAACCGTTGCGTATCTTTCATGGTAGTAAGTTCTGCGTGATGTGTTTGACGTGCCACTTTTAATTTTTATAATTCCTTTTATCGTTTTTCCTGATAAGATTAATAATTGGAAAACACTGAAGTTTATCCTAATTTTGTTATGCAGTCCGAATTTTCAGATAATCAAACAAATATATCTCGGGGATTTGGACTTTATTAGGGGTTATTAAAGCTATCTATTCATTTTGTTTGATTAGTAGATGGACGATAACATGATTGATTTTTAGATCATTTTGAAGGTACGGGATTGGCAATATTTATTATTCCTGGGTCCCCTGGAATCCCTGATATCGCCTATCTTAGCTGATATTTATATTGGCCATTACGAATGTCAATTAATGAATGAGCTTAATTCGTTTACTGATAAGATTAAACTATGCAGAAGATATGTTGATGACGTAATATGCATATGGAATGGAACAAAAGAAGAAGCTAATAACTTCCTAACCTTCTTAAATAGAAGAAATAAAAACATACAATTCAAACCAGAGTACGAAAATGAAGAGAATATCTTGAATTTCCTGGATATTTCCATTAAAATAATTGAAGGCAAATTTAACTTTGGCATCCACAGAAAATTAACAGCTACTGACATCATTATCCACAATTCTTCGAACCATTGTAAACTACACAAGATGGCAGCTATACGATCCTACATAGAAAGAATTGAGAGAACACCACTAAATCAAAATGAAAGAAATTAACATAATAAAAGTAATAGCTGATAATAATAATTATGATAACAATATAGTAGATAGGATGATAAGAAACCGGAAAAGAAAATGAAGCAAAAGACAGGAAAGTAAATTAGAAGGTTTTAATAAAATTTCTCATCTTGCGCCAATAACTGATCAGATTACCAGAATACTTAATAGATACAAATTAAAAACTACAGTTAAAAGTATAAACACCATCAAAGAAATGTTAATCAATAATAAATATAAGGTCGACAAAGTGGAAAGAAGTGGAGTATACGTGATCAAATGCGAAAACTGCAATGCAAAATATATTGGTCAGACAGGTAGGAAACTAAAAACAAGAATAGCTGAACACAAAAATCTGAATAAATTCTCGGCAGTTTCACAACATTTACTTGAAACAGGACATAGAATAGTAGAAGCAAATTAATACAGAATTGTTGCACTACGAAAGAAAAGGAAGAAAGTTGGACTTATTGGAAATTCTTGAAATAAGAAGAATACAAAAACAACAAAACACAATAAGTCTAAATGAACAAGAAGGTTTGGGTATGCACCTCTTTTCGAAATTTTCTAAATCTCTGCGAGTTTAAAATTTATATAATAGTATGGTAGTAGTTAAAAATTTTATTTTATTGACTCAAAATTTGAATTTAAATATTTTAAAATTTTTAAGCGTTAATTGAATATTTTGCTAACTGTAGTTTTAATGGTAATTTACTATAACATAATTATAAATGTTGCTTATTGTAGTTTACTGACGAAGAAGAAATTCGAAACTAGTTTAAAATAAAAAAAGTTTTAACTTGAAGAAAGTGTTGTTTATTTAATCTATAAGTAAGTCTAAGGTTACATTGGATGCGTAGTCGTGCGATATTTTGGTCGTACGTACACTGACGAGTGTTTAAATAAAAACAAACGCTTGAAAATGCATACGAGTGGTTATACTGGCGACGGGTTGATAAGTTTTGCGACGGGTTGCACGTCCGACATCGCATCTAAACAAACACGTTTGTTTTTTTCAACAGATCGTAGTACGACTTTTATTATAAAACATGGTTATAGAAAAGGTAATAATTTGAATATTTCTGGATATTTTCTTTTATCCCATTTAAAATGTAATTGAATGTTGATAAAGACATTCTAAAGTACTGATAGAATTTTTTAGGTTGTTCACATAACTTACTGAACAATCTCGCATATTCATTTTCCGTATTTCTATGTATGTATGTATGTATAAATCATTCACCCAATATCACCTCTTTTTCATAAGGACATATTTTAACAAACTATTTTCCATCAAGTACAGATCGGTTCATCTTTATACTACACTGACGTGTTTAAAACCAGTGTCAGTGTAACCACTTCACTCGTATGAAAGATATCGTACGAGCACGCACGTCTAAAATATCGCATGCATATGCATCCAATGTAACCTCAGACTAAGATCTGAATATAAAATACTGAGCTTCTGAACATCTCTACAATTCACACAATTCTTGGCGGTCTTTATACATCTCACCTATTAATCTCTTCAAATAATTTTGTTTCTGATCTAACACGTCAACTCGATCAAAATGAGGTGAACATTGATATCTAACTTTTATGGTATTGATATTTAATGAAAAGATTTTCAGTCCTGAAGAAGAAGATTGCAAATAAACTCAATCGATATGTCATCCTAATACACAGAATTGAGTTTTATTGTAAGTCCAATTTCCCAATAACTAATTTTGATTAAGATGATGAACGATAACAGAGATTTACAATAATAAATATAATTATTGTTAATTATTAAATCCATAATTTATGTAATTTCAAATGTATGGAATGGTAATTTGGTTTATCAATTTAGATATATTATGAATTCCATTTCGAGTCTTTAATGAGTAAAAACAATTTTGTGTTATGAATGGAGATCATGGGGCATATCAATCCTGATATCGAACTAGTGATTAATATAAAATATCCGTTGAGATATTCTCGACTTTTTCTTAATTTTTATAAATGTTTTTTGCTTTTAGAATTATTAAAATTTACAATTAAAACACAAATACACTTTAAAAACAAAACGTTTCTGATGCCCGTTTAATGGCTACCTAAAACAACAATTTATATATGCATACGCGAACAAAATCAATGAGTAAACAAATTAACACTGTTAAATACAATTTAATGATCTCGTTATAAAAACAAGAATTATCTAGAAATGAAATAATTTTTTTAGATAAACTGGAATGAAAGCAACAACTATTAATAGATTCCTACATTTTTAATAAATATTTTTCACTTTTTCAATATTTACAAAAAATTATAATATTACATAATTTAGTTACTATTCGTTAATACAAAAAATAATTAACTATAGGCAGAGTTAATTTTTTTAATTTAAAAAAAATACAATTTTTAAGGGAATTTTATAACGCATTATGGGGATAACTTATGGCATTCAAATCCTGGCACTAATAATAAAACACTATTGTGAAGTACATAATATAAACACAATATTTACAAACATTTATAATTATTATTATATAAATGTTTATATTATTATAAATTGATAAATTTTACAATGCTTTGCATCCAATGTAACACGAAAGACTTGGTTGATTAAATGTTTATAATTTATTTACGATGTCACAACATAACCGCGATCACACGATAATGCAAAATGGTCCATCTTTTGATTAGCTAACTATGTGTTTACAACTTACACAGATGGCACTACTTATCTTCACTTATGCTTAAACTCTGGATGTACTAGCAAAAAGTTGTGTATTCGGATAACATGCCGTCGCAATCAACCATTACGCCAAATTATACTTTATCTATGAAATTTTCTACTATTGTTAAGAGTTAAATACCTAGTATTAAACTTATATACAGTAGGCGCCCGATTATCTAAATACTCGATTACATGAACAGTCAAAATTGAATACAGGAAGTTGTAAGGAATGAATAAAGTTAACCTCGATAAAGGAAGTATGCATGCTTACAGCCTGTTAATAGAAAGATAGAATCTTCTCCTGAACATAAAGAAACCAGCCTGAAATGTCATCCTTACTTTGTTTTGCTCCATAAAGCGTCATTCACATCCACGTAACGTACGTACGTATTTTTGGACACTTTTAGCATTACAGATATGTGGTTAACCACATTGTTCAAAAAAATGGATAGTAATACAAGTGGGGGTATTATACCAGGTGATTTGCGTGGTCGGCATAAAAATAGAGGAAATTCTATTGACGAAAATGTAAAAACTTCAGTACGTGACCATATAAATTCCGTCCCAACAAAAGAATCTCACTACGTAAGACAACGAACTTCTAAAATTTATTTTGACGAAATAATCACTTTTCCTAAATTGTACTCACTATAGACAGAATGGATGGTGGAACTCGACCAGATTACTCTGTACCTACCAGAGAACAATACAGACAGATATTCAATACAGAATTCAATATTGGTTTTTTTTTATTCCAAAAAAAGATCAGTGTCTTACATGCGAGATTAAAAACACAGCTACCCAAGAAGAGATAAGCAATATGGAAAAACAGTACACTCTACATATTGCGAATAAATGCATTGTAAGAGATATAAAAAATAATGATAAGGAAGCTTCCCAAAAATCAAACAGTATTATAACTGCATGTTACGACTTGCAAAAAATATTAACAACACCCCAATCCGAGGTATAAACATTTTATTATAAACGAAAATTTAAAGTGTATAATTTCACAATTTTTGATATTGGATCTGCAGAAGGTTACTGTTATGCATGGGATGAAACTACATGCAAAAAGGGACCAAATGAAATAAGCAGTGCTTTATTTGATTTTATTAAAAGAAAAGTTGCTAATAGCAAAAGAGTTTAGATTTTATTCAGATTGCTGTGGTGGACAAAACCGAAATCGAATAATCTTCTTAATGTATCTTTATATGTTTCTAAGTTAATGAACATTACTATTGTCCATACTTTTTTTGAGGTAGATCATTCTCAATCAGAAGGGGACTCCATGCATACTCTCATAGAGCGGAGAAAAAAAAATCAAGTCATTTACATCCCACAGCAGTGGTATACACTTAAAAGATGCGCAAAAAGTACAGGAAAACCCTATATGATTTGAAAGAACTTGAACAAAATGATATTTTTGATTTCAAGTCGATTTTGAAAAAGATACCAAATTGGGATTTGGATCAGGACAAAAAAAGTTTCTTGGTCAAAAATTAAACATTTAAAAGTGTGTAATGATAAACCTCACTTTTTTAGCTTTCTGTATGATTTTATTTCGGAAAATTACTCCTATATTGATCTAGAGTCTAGAGAACAGACCCAAGATTAGTAAAAGAACTAACAAGAGCAATAAAATGAAAAGTATCAACGATATATGGGATCTTGAAATACCTTTGGCTTATCGTGGATTACATCCCATATCCACATTAAAATATAAAGATCTAAATAGTTTATGCTCTAGTGGTGCAATTCCAGAGCAATACAGAAGCTTTTATTTCAATATACCGCACTCTGAAAACGTTTCACAGTTATCCGATGATGAAAATTAGTTTGTTTTTTGTAGAATTTTCATTAAATAAAATTTAAAAACATTATGGTTTGCTTTATTTTCCATCAGTTACCATCATTTTATCATCAGTAAAGAAATATATTTGTCGAAATAACATTGTATCAACTAGTTACAATGATATTCATTCAAACTTTTTTAAATATACGGCATTGTAACTCTACTAAAATAGTGTTTCCAGTGGATTAACAAAGTAAGATTACATACTATTCGAAAGTTAAACAAAAAATATGAAGAATGCTTCAAAAAGAAAAGCAATATATTAAATAATAAAAAAGTTACAGCAAAAAATATGTAGCAAAAATCTTTAAAATGCTCTCCTGTAAAATAAGCAAAATCGAGTTACAATGTTATTTATATCAAGTGTCGATTTATTCCTTAAAAACTCTTAAATTACAAAATATAATTATAACTTTCTAGATAATTCTATTAATCTGAAAAACTTCAGAACAAAACAAATTCGAAATATTTGCATTTAGCAAGAAAGTGCTGACAAGAAGCTCTTAAAACCAAAAAATAAAGAAATACATACAAAAACTGAAATATCCATCCGCGTGGCAATTTTCTCTTACCATGTTGTGACATATGATCCCTCAATATGTCAGCAAACATAAACCGATCCATAATACCATCAATTCTGTGTAGGAATCCAATGCCACAACGGTAAAAGTAGCCCCACACCATGATGTTACCACCACCATGCTTTATGGTGGGAACTTCATATTTAATATCATGTTTTTTATTGTTTGGGCGTCGAATATACTTAATACCATCCGAAGAAAAATTATATTTACTTTCGTCGCTCCAAAGTATTTTAGACCAATCTTTTTTTTTCAAAAAATAATTTCTAGTAAACTTGAGACGGGCTATCCGATTTTTAGATATAAGTGGCTTCTTAGCAGGACGTCTGCCAAATATTCCAGCTGAATGTAGTCGACGTTTCACTGTCGAAACATGTATCTTATTTTCGCGAATTTTGTTAAAATCTTGAAAAATGTGTGCAGCCGTTGGACGAGGATTTTTTACTGCTTCACGAACGATCATTTTATCATCTCTTTTGGTTTTTTTTTTCGTGGTCGTCCTGTTCTTGGTCGTGTCTCTGCTGATCCATAATTATTATTTTTATGACACCAGAGACAACAGCCTTATGCATAGTCGTATACTAGTGGCCACTAACTTTTAGTAGCTACTAATTAGACATTTTAAGAGTAGGTATGTACCTATTCACATAATATTTTTTTAAAAATTGTTGATTTTATTTTTGCATTTTACATTATAATTAAAGAGCAAAATATTGAGCTTTAGGTATCTTTCGATGCGGAAGAAAAATCTCTTTCGATTGGTATCATTTAGTTTTATATCTAAATGAATAATTAAATTACCAAATAAATAATAGTAAACGTTAGAATTGGTAATTTACTAAAATGACAGTACGAACTTTTTAATTTAAAAAAACCATGGATATCTACATATTATTAGTGGCTACTAACTAGTAGCCACTAAAGTACGACTATGCATAAGGCTGTTTTATAGTTTAATTTGGAATGCTAAATTTACGTTCTGCTGCTCTTAATGATTTTCCACATTTAACCATTCCAGAACCGTGTTTTTTAAATCTTCGGAATACTCTTTACGTCTGGGCATGTCGATTTTACCTTAATTAACTTAAGTTACACTTCAATGAACGCTTATTAATGTTTAATTTTCACTAATAAAACGATTTATGCCAATTTACTTTTGAACCCTGAATAAAACCTAGCAATGTCAAAAAATAATAATAATAATAATGAAATAGTAAAAATTTAACCATTTATTCACTAAACAATTACTCATATAAAAAAGTAATCAAGCCATGAAAATAAATTCCCATTTTGAATTAGTTTTAAAATAGTTTTGAAAATAGGCAACTACTATATCATTTTACCCGTATGTATGTACTACATTAAGTAACCAGAATTTGATAACGTAAGTCTATGACCGCGTTCGGTTTGGAGCTATTGGCGCTATATGGCGCCAACAAACACTTTTTGCCCGTTCGGTTTGGGACTTTTACTCGCCATGAAACGCTATAGCTCCGCCCATTTTAGAAGCTATCAACGCTTTCTTGAAATAGGTCGGGCAGCAATAGCGCGGCGCTGCGGTGGTAAAATTTAAAATTAATTTTTGAATTTGAATTTTTGAATTTAAATTTTTGTAATAATAAATTATTTGTTTTTACGCACCAGTCGTTTTTCGATCACAACTTTTGTATTAAACACTAATAAAGTTCAAAATACAAATCAAAGTTCACACAATCTCGAATCAAACACGCTCAACACGCTATAACAAATAAGTTAGGTTAAAATACAACCTCAAGTTTAAATTTTAAACACCATAGCGCTAACCCCCGTTCGGTTTGGAACACCTTCAAAGCTCGGATTTTCCAAACCGAACGCAAATTTTGCACGCTTTTAGCGTCAAGGCGTGAAGGCGAAAATAGTTCCAAACCGAACGCGGTCTATGACAAGTTACAAATTTACCAGGTAAATTTTTATAAGGTTTTTATAAAGTTTTATGAAGTTGCATTAGAATTGCATTAGGAGGTTCGGTTCGGTTAATACAGAAGATCGGATAACGAGAGTACTCTATTACGAAAATAAAGAGAAGACATTGAAGAATATTTTAACTATGAAGAAAGTGCAAAAGCTAATAACACAATATTTTAATGATTTTAATATACTGCAAACATTCAACAGCATGAATAAAAAAACTTTCGATTAAAGGGATAATTTGATTTTTTAAACAATTCCAGCTTCTATTAGTTAACATAAACAAGCGTCCAATATGTTATGCCTATTCACTAGCTCGCATCGTTATACTTCGAATTGTTACAAAGATCGTAAAGTTAAAGTCAAAAAGTCAAAAAAGTTTTGACAATAACCCATAATAATTCTATAAATTCACTACAAAATTTTAATTCTCTTTTCTATTGTATTCTAAAGAAACACGGACTATACTATAGTATTCTAATACTAATGCCGGGTCTCACTGTACCACTTCCTACTATCAAATAAAATTTGAACTAATTCAATTGGTTCAAACTGAGTTCAAAGACTCACCCACCTACAAATTAGCATCTTCCATTAGTTTTTTTTCCCCATTTCCCCATTGGGTTAAACTACCCAACGGGGGAGTATATTCTGCTATTTTCCATTAGTTAATATTTTATTTAGTGGTAGGAAGTGGTGCAGTGAGACTCCGGCCTAATACTCCGTCCTGTTATTGGTAACTAGTATGCCAGGAAAACAATAAAACATCACGAAAAGAGCACTTAAATGTGATTTTCTTGGATTTATTTATACAAAAGTCGTTCTATAATAGTTATTTATGTATCAAGGGCACACAATCAATAGATTATAGCACCGAGGGTAATTTAAAGCCCGACGCGTTAGCTATAATCTGATTGTGCCCGTGGTACATACAACGTTTTATTTCATTTTGGTACTTGGTACTTGAATTATCAAAATTGAAGAATTAAGTATTTTGAGAAAAATTATCATGTCATTTTGTTTGTGCTATGAATTTTTGGTGTGCCATGGTTCCTATGGCGAGAAACTTGGAGGGGCGAGAATTAATTTTTTTATTTAGCAATAACTCGAAAACGGCACTAGATATCGAGAAACTGAGCAAAAAATTCTCCCCCCCTCGCAAGCTACTCCCCTTCGTGAATTGTCGGTAGGAAGGCATATGCAAAATTTCAGATCGATCGCGCAAAAAAACAGGGTCTGGACTAACTCTTTTGTTTTGATATTGTTGTCATTGCTTAGCAACTTTATAGGCCCTCGGGCTATAAAAGCCATATTATGCTCCCATTTCCGTGCTAAAAAACAAGGTTATGATACCAAAATGAAATAAATATTTAAATCAAACCTTGCAACTAATATTAAAGATGCTAATTGCCCACATAATATTCGTTTTTGCGGTATGGATGAAGCAATAGATCAAAATCGTCATACTTCTTCAGCTAATAATCGAATTTATTAATCGACACATTCTTGTCAATGCACTATTCATGTTCAATTTGCAGTTCGTCATTATGGCGACTGGCCCAAAATATATTTTCCAGTTTAGTCTGATACATCGGAACACTTTGAAATAATTGTAGTAGCAGTGATGGTAACCGGGTCGGTTATTGTATCGTCAGATTCGTAGCTCAATGTAAATGTCTGTGGTTATTAGATTACGGAACGACAAGCAATATATGGGTGACCTCTGGTGATAAATTTAAGATAACGCCGCTTTTTGCTGCTCCCCTACTAACAAGCACTAGGCTAGCGTGGCAGGCGAGGGGTTTATTACTCTCAAAATAGATGTCAGAAGTTTACATAAGTATTACATGCTATTATAATATAAGTATTACATTTAACCTGTTCCAAGTATTACATAAGTGATAAACCCCTCGGTGGTAGTTATGGTGTAACCCTCCAACTTGATAGAGAGACTTACATCCAGCAGTGGATAAATGAAAATGTTGAGAAGAGAAGAATGGTAACCAATCATTCGTTTTCCTAAAACTTGGTATTATATTGACGAAGACCATCATCATAAAAAACTCTTCGGATGACACTCCAAGCTATCCAACTATCAATAATGATATTTTAACAACTCGTGATCAAATGATAAACTTGTAAACTTGGTAGTACAAGTAAAAAATAAAACAATTTAACTGATTTTGCATAAAATGCTTACTACGTCGTCGAATAAATCCGAGTTTTAGTGCAGATATTGGCAACGTGATCTTTAAAGAAATGTCTATTTCGGTAACTCGAGTTAGTTCAACATTATATTAATGCATTAATCAAACTGTATATGAAATAACCAAACACTTGTTAACATCTCATAACACTAAATTTAAACTAATAAGATAATTAGCAGTAGGTACATTACTGATGCAGATTATCAAGGTCGGATTGCACCAACCCGCAATTATTATTCGTACTGCTGTTTCTAAACAGTTTTTAATCATCAGTATGAACAATTTATTCTTAATCCATTGCGCAGTATAATTAATAAATAGTAAAAACAAGATGGGTCCCACTAAGATCCTTACGGAACCCCCGATCCCGTTGCTTTTTTATCTGTAAAGCTCTATACAGCTTTATTACAGTTTTTTAGTATCAATCCACCTAATTAAATCATGTTTTCAGATTAATAATCTCTTAAAATAATAGATTATTATAAATATTAATTCATATCGAATTATTGGGTGTATTGTCAGTCGACTTTGATCTTTTTAATATTTATGTCCGATATACCTATGAAAATTGTATTACAAATACCTAAATGTACCTACATGTAGAACATATACGTAAATTAAAAAAATTGATAATATAAAATACCTAAATTATTCGAGCAAATATTTTAATGCTTTAATAAAAACGAGAATAAAAAAGCAATTAATACATAAATAATTACAATAAATTGAAACCAAAAGGCAAAGGCAATTTTTGAAGTCAAAAAAATGTGCAAGTTCCTAATACATAAACCATCATTAGCAGTTGGTAGGTAAATAATCAATTCCAAATTGATTACGTGCTTTGTTAAATTATGATTTCAATTTTCAATTGAAAATAACTAGATATTAATTTAAAAAAAAACAAGTTTTCTCGAAAATAATTTTTAAAGTTGTCAACTTTTACTTTAATTCGCAAGAATTAATACATAATATGTATGTAAGACATATTATGTTCACATTAAAATGAGGTCCAAACATACGGAATGAAAGTAAATCTCTTAAATTAATATTTAAAATTTTTTAAAATATTTTGAATATTATCCTAGTATCAAAGTTGATGTATTTAATCAACACATTATTTATAAAAGAAAGTAAGAGCGAAGATAGAAATTGAGAAAGTTTTACGAATTATGTATACTAACACTGTATTTTCAAGAATGTAAGTAGATCCGCTTGTTAGCCTACTTTTTACCTATAATTTCATTAATAAATAATATCCATAAAATTTTCGATTAATATTATGCAATATTTGAACTATGTAGGCAAAACCAAATACCATAATGTAATATAGGTTATAAGATATCCAATCGCATTTCAAGAAAGCACAAAATGCTCACGCGCAAACTCACTCTCATATTTATCCCTGTTGCCAAATTCTATTTTAGTATGTAAATAGTAAGAAATTGTTTATAATTAAAAATTAAAAAATAAACACTATGATTGATATTCATAATTTAGTTTGCATGTATTCATTTTTGTTTTTACTAAAATAGTTTATTAAATTATATTCTGCCGATTAAAACTGTAGTAATTGATATTATTGAAAATCGTCGACGATTAAACCGGATTAAACATTATTCAATGTTAACATAAATTGTGAAAAATGATTAAACACATCAGTTTTAATAATTTGACTACACCTTTTCGGAAAAACAACATCTATAATAATATACGCGAAAGTAAATGTGGCAACTAAATTTTGTCTCCGAACACTAGGCGCCAAAATTTATAGGGGATGTCAATATTTGAAATTTACAATGAATAATTTTCGAATTGTTGTAAAAACCACATCTATTCAACAAACGGCCTAAAATAATCGCAATGTTTCAACTTTTAAAACACCCCATGTTCGTATCAAATAAGTTTGTTGTCTACGTGATAGTCTTGATATTAAAAATAAACAAAACAAAAAAAATTGCCAATTAAAAAATTTAGAATATATAGAAGAAAATACTAAAAGCCGAGTAAAAATTAAAAATCGGTCAAAAAATAATAATGAATTTGAAGTAAGTAATTAATAAATTAATATAAAAATGAAAGTAATTAATATAATATTATAGTAAGCAATTATTACTGACCTGACTTTCATTTAAAACGTTCCTCAATGGTGGTAAATTTCCAAATTTAAACCGGGCACAATCGTAAGATTTTTTTCTAACTTGGGGTAGTAATGGTCCCAACAGACACAATTTTGTTTGAACACGAACACACAGCCTACTAGACCCTAAACAAGCCATCGTCAAAACTATTGTGAGACAGCGAATACAGGCCTGGTGAACGTAGGGCAGAGCGCCTGCCGCTAGCACCACTTTCTGGTAGTCGCCGTCCCACTACAGTTCAAAAAACGTGGGGATCATGGCTGCTTCGTTATTAAGTCGACTAAGTGTAGTGAAACAGCGTGTTGATTATATTATTGCTTCATTTTTCGGCAGAGGATTTCCACCAGGTATCGACTATTACATAATACTTTTAAGAGTATTACTTGCTATAATCATTACGTACTTTCTAACCTTAGTTAACCTCACTTTATTTGCTTTTGACAGCTGAATTTTGTATCGCTGGTGTTAATTTGGATGTATCGTCACGATCGCCTCCAAAGTCTCTTCAATTAAAAGATGTAATAGGCGATGGATTTTTATGGGCCGTTCCACGAAATCGAAGAACTATAGAAAAGCGATGGAAGCGAAAATTTGGTAGTCCCGATCAAGTCTTGAAACTTCTACTTCCTAAAAGTTCACTTCGTGTTTGTAACGTCTGTGGGGATGATCACGAAGCTGGAGTTTTGTGTCGTAAGTTAAACTAGTGACAGTTATTTTGTTACATTACTGTGATTATTTAATAAGGTAACCTTGTTATTAATCTTCTAAATCTTGAGGGTCTGGTTTTAATCATTATTATCTTTTAAACTTAAACTGCACTAATACTAATAATTATGATGTTCATAATTTGGCTAATGAAAAAAATGTCATAATATAATACGAGTAAAATGTGCTAACATCCATGACCAATTTTGCTCGTTAAAGCCTGTAGTATCTAACGAAATTAAGACATTTTATAAAAGAATTACTCGTGGTAATTGAATTGTTTGTTGATTTAAATTTAATTGCTTTGATAGAAGATTGGTTTCATGTCACCCAATTAAATATTCAGCAGTAAACGTACAATCGTATCCTTTATAGTTTCTAATTTAAAAATTGTATTATTACAGCAACATGTTACAAAAAAGTTATCGATGAAACCAAAGTAATGCAGGATGCCATTCAAGAAAATCTTGGGCTGGAACCAGTTGAAAAGGAAGTAGTTGTGTTATATGACGGTGAAAAACAAAATGAAGGGGATGAATATTGGAAAGGAAAACGTATTGTAGAAATTCAAAAACCCAGGCCTTCCTGGTTTGGCAAAAATCTTTTACAACAAACTACCCAACAACCAGCTACATCCACCGATCTCAAACATTACTAAAATTTATTTTTATTTTAATTACTAGTACAAGCAAAATAAATTCTATAAATAGTAATTTCTTATTCTTCTTGGTATATTCATTCATTTCAGCGCTATGAAATTTTCAATCTATAGATATTTTTTTGATTAAATAAATACTAGGTCATTGAAATTCTTAAAATTAGTGTGCAGAAGTTTTTTTTTAATTCGCAACGTTTTCAAATTTGTTTTTGTGGATACATATATGATGCACGCAGCCACAAAAATGTTTAGTTGTTCGCAAAAACCGCGCGAATCTAATGTGTAACCATATAAAATAAATGTTACATATATGCACAGAAAGGTTCAATGTATATGAAGCTGGAATCCTGGATTAGTGGCAAGACCTGAGAATTTTATTTAAAAAGACTAGTCAAATTTTAAACGCGTTTTCTCAAATATTTTTTTGTTTTCACTGTGACAACACCCGGCAGATAAAACCAAAAAATTTCATTTTATGAAATTTTGTGTATATATCGCTACCTGAAAGCTACAGTGAGATATCTTGCAAAAATACGATTTTCAGTTAGGTATTGTATTAAATTGCTATCGCCCATTTTATTTAATGTCACATTGAAATATTTCAATCTAATATTCCTTTATTTGTATAGAACAAAAAAAAATGCAAAGAAATATTCACACTTCAAATTCTAATTGCAATTTAATTTAACATGAAGTATCTCAAATTTACTATTTCGTTATATCTCACTGTAGCTTTCAGGTAACGATATATTTTAGTTTTACTAAGTGTGGTAAATTTTTTTATTATTCTAAAATGCAGATATCGAACAAACATTACTGTGGTTAACAGACATTATGTAACAATTATTTAATTCCTTACTTACGCTTCCTCCTATAATATATATATTATACGGGACGGAATATTTGGAGTGGACCGACAGAGCAAGAACTGATAATGTGAAAAAATAAACGGACAACTTTAATTTTAAATATCTATCTGTAGTAGCCATTTTTTTCTTTTTAACCCCATTTATTATTTACAATCTGTTTTTACAACATTCAGCAAATGATTTGTCATATCATAACATGTTAAAGGAGCCCCCAGTGGCATTCCTTTCTCAGATTCACTAATATTATAATATAAGAGATCGATCGGTTTAAAGCGTTTTAATCTTTTTAGAGATTTCACTTTGTAACACTACTGACTTTCAGATCGTTATGAATAACCTTGTTTGGAACGTACTAAGGAGCTCTGAGATTACCCGCAACACCTTTGACTGGAATCTCTGTAAAATTTTTATATTTGAAGTGCTTGCTGTTCCTCATAATTGTATTCCATAAGACCAAATCGGTCTCAAAATGGTCTTATATCATAATAGCACATTATTTTCAAGAGTTACTTAAGACTTTGGACCAATCAGCCAGTACAACTTTCCAAACTTCAACCCTAGCTGTTTTCTCTTTGACCATATCCCAGACAACACTGAAATCTTGTGGACATCCAGAACCTAGTGGATATCCATTAGTTATTGAGTGTTGTCTGGGAGATGTTGCTTCCAGGTAAGTCTTCGATCTAGGTGCATGCCTAGGTATCTCGCTACGTCTGCTTGGAGTAGGTTTTGGCCCTTGAGGGTTACTAGAGGGCACGTCTCTCTACATGGTGTAAGTCACTTGCATGGACTTGGCTTCATTGGCTCAAATGCACCACGTCTTTAGCCAATCCTGAATTTTTTTAATTTTGACGTGCAGGTTTCTTGTTGCTTGTACCGGATCGCAGTGGGAGGCCATAATTGCTGTGCCGTATGCATACGTTGCAATAGCGGTTTTGTTGGTGGTCAGATAAACAACTGCATTGTGTGAGTGTTTTATCTTGCATCAATTGTAAAATTGATAATTTTGAATAAAATTATTTTTGATTTGATTTGATTTTGGTGGTCAGTAAATCTGAGGTGTACTACAGTAGGTACAATATTGGACGCAGTACACTGCCCTGTGGAACTCCCGATTGGATCGGATGTAGTTCCGAAAGTTCATATTGGAATTTCACTTGGAAAATTCTATCTAGGAGGTACGACTTCATAGTTAAATAATATGAGTGTGGCAGTTTGTCACGTGGTTTTACGCTCGCGCGCAAGTAAAATTTTTGCAGCTCTGTATTGTTTGAATAACATAAATTATTTTTCGTTAAAGTAACTTTTTAAAATTTTTAGTAATATGTATGTGTTTAAGATATTTCTTAAATTTATGCGAGCAAAATATAACGTGGAAAAAATATTTTAGTCTGCGATACAAAATTTTATAGATGTTATAATTGTTTTATACACATAGTTAACATTCCGGGTCATTTGAGAAAAACAATGTGCTGATGAAGCGCAACTTTATTGTAAAAATATTTTCGCTGACGATACAAATTAAACAGATTTGGTAATGTGTAGTACACGTCAGTAAACTTACGGGTTATTTAAGAGAAATAATCTGTTGACGTAACGTCACTTTATAGTCGGAATGTTCGAAGACATGCAGCTGAACGAACACGTGACGTTCTCAAGCAATTTTATTTAGTTTTATCTCACGTTAGAGATAAAATGTGCTCGAAATCGAGCCTTATCTTGCCAGTATGTTGAAATCTTTTCATTTCAAAGCAACAAAAAACCATCAAACTATGGCTTGCAATGTAGATAACGAATTAAAATCTTCGATAAAAACAAGGTTTGATGACCATATGTCTCACGGAAATTCAAGCAAAATTCTGCACTTTAGTTAGTTTGACGGGAGTAATACTGACATCAGTTCCGCCCAATCTCGTGTAAGGACACATATACTTTCTCTATTTTATGTCTGATCTTTAAAGCTCGTCTTACATCAGGACATTTCTGGCGTCATTTCTTGCGCCATTTCTTGAGCAATATAAATTGCCTAGTTTAAAACAGCAAATGTCGTGGAAAATGTCCTGGCTAGGATTGTAGGTAATATATTTAGCGCGTGCTCTATTCTTGAACAATTTGCCTGTGAGCGTGCGCAGTACAGATTGAATGCGCTGGTAGTAATTGTCAAATGTCAATTAATTGTCAAATAAACTAGCAAACAAATTTATATAATCAGTTAATTATTAAATACAAAAATTCAACAAATTTCTTTTATGTAGGTAGCCACTTTTCCTGCCAATTCTTTCGCACCCTCGGTTTTGGTTTGTTTTTCAAACGTTTTTTCAGTAATTTTTTTAATACTATTATGTTTGCTGCAATTAAATCGCTTTCTTTATCCATTTAAATTTTTATGTGTAGCACATGTTATGTTACAACACTAAATTATCGTTCGTTTAATCTTACTGCGCACGCTTGCAGGAAAATTGCGTTGAAAATTGCCTCAAAATAGAACAGGTTCTATATATTTGGCCTACAAAATGTTTCACGTAATTTGCTAAAATTACCTACTGCGTAAAATCCGCGCAAGAAATGGCCTGATATAATACAGGCTTTATTTTTGGAGCAAGAAATGGCGTCAAAAATGACGCCAGAAATGTCTCAGGAAATGGCGCAAGAAATGACGCCAGAAATGTCCTGATGTAAGACGAGCTTAAGGACAGCAGCCAATTAGCGGTTCGCCCTACCGCGTAAGGGGAACGCTTAGGATCCCCTAATTATACTCCGTTGCCTACAGTTTTATGGGGATTACAATATAAATACGCTGCATTTTGATGAAATTGGCAGAGATTTTCGAATCAACCAAGTGCCGCGGGCCGCTCTCGTGGTCAAGTTACCGATACGCTTTTAAGGCGAAATTTAAACAATCACCGACAATTAAATTACAATTATCGAGCTAAGTGCAATTAATTTTAAAGTTTGTGAAATTTTCCGGAAGTCCAAAATTATTTTAAATCATTTGCGTATTTAAATAAAACTATACCGTTAAATATATTTTAAATCAGTTTCGGTATTTAAATAAATTATATCACTGGAGTTAGGTAAAATTATTCGTTATTTAAATAAGAAGTTAAATTCTTGTTCGTTATTTAAATAAATTAAATATACCGGTGTAACAGATCTTAGGTGCAAGACAGCACCAGGTCGCTAAGTTAGTTGAACTATTTTGTTGTTAAATTAAATATAGGTACCGCAGACGCTACTTAAACTATTGTTTGTTGTTTAAATTAAATATACCGGAGTAATGGATTTTATGCACAAGTCGGTGCCCGTTTGCCCATATTGTTGAACTATTTTGAATTATTTCGTTTAAATATAAACAATTTCGTAGGACAGTTTGGTCAAGTTCCTTAATAGTTTTTTTTTGTTGTGCGTTAATTACATTATGTACCGTGTTGGCGCGAATTATTGTCAATAAATAGGTACAGTGCCGTAATTAGTTCAGATTGGACAATTGTGGAGCGTTCCACACTTTTAAAATAACGAACCCAACTCGTAGAAGTATCCATTTTTACCAAATCATTATCACCTCTATTTTTGGAGGGATCCTACCTGTCGAAATTTATCGATATTCTCACGCTGGGAACATCTGTTTGGAAACCGAATCTAGGATAAGAAGCCTCCAGTTAACTATTACGTAAGCATTGCTTTAGTATTTAAGTATTGTTGTATTTTGTGGTCCGATTGACCCAAATTTAAAGGAGCCTTTTACTTCCCCGTGAAGAAGCCGAATTCGCCCTATTGTATTCTTTTGTTTAGTGTGTTAGTGTTTATCTTTAATGTGATTTTGCCGCACATATGATGTCAATTTTGATAGTCATAGTTTGTTTATTACTAATAACGTAAAGATTGGAATTTGTGTTTCATTTCACATTAATACACCCACGTATGTGGATTTGTGCATTCAATATTTGTGTTTCAATAAAGCAACAATTTCACCTGTTCCATTTTTGATGAACAGCTGTTTGATATTTGCGTACTTCATATTTCGATGGAAATAATCATTAACTTGTAGGTTAATAAATTCATATGTTAATATTGTTGCAAACCAACAACGGTTTTTTGTAAATTTGATGTACCATTGTTGTAATTTGTCAGAAGTCCTTGGTATTATTCCGTTTTTTTTTTCATTATATCTATATTATTTGTTTATTTTAGTGTTTTATTATCGCTGCATGTATATTATGTTTAAATATTGTTGCCGAGGTAAAATCTATCTGTTGTAAAGGTAAGGCCATCCAATGAGATTTTACCAGTGTGAGAATCAACGCGACGTATCAGCAAGCTGACGTAAACCAGCTTGGAAGGGTGATATTGCATCCCCCTTTGAATAAACCTCGGTTTTGTTTACGTGGCGCCCATTTAAATAATCCGCGTGTAAATTTACCCCCCCCCCCTTTAGTAACAACATCCGAAATCACGATTGTGGACCGCCCAATCGTTGATGCGAGATCATCAAATCACGACGTTTCATCACAAACCCTTTTGCTCGTTAAATCCACCCACCCCCTTCGTGGCTAGAGCTAGTCAACATCTTGATTTTGTTCGAAAGGTGTCTCGTTTGTGATTTGTAATGTAACAAGTTTCAGTCTGATCTTGTAAAGCAGCCCGAGATGCCACACCTTTACGAACACTTTTGTAATGTCTAGCTAGGCCACAGTGCAGAAACTCGTTTCTTCTAGGTCTTGGTTGATAGTGTTAACGACTCTGTAGATTTGCTCAATAGTGGCATGTTGTTTTCTGAATACCAATTGGTGTTCTGGGGATCACGTTCTCGCTCTTAAATGTGGATATAATCTTTGCAGTAGCAGCTTCTCAAAAATCTTCTAGGCAAGTGGCAGAAGACATGGAGCGGTATGGCGTTGCTTCCTCCGTTGGTTTCCCCGCTTTGTGTATGAGGATTATTTGAGGCACCTTTCATTGAGGGACACCTAGTCAGGGGCACCACGAAAAACAGATATGTCATCAGTTGCACTGCCTTCTCGGGTAACTGCAGCAATATTTCGCCGTTGATTATGTCATAACCCGGTGTGTTTTGGCGTTGGTTTTTTTTATGATGGAGTCACCTCGTTAAATTTAAAAGGCTTGATTGGAGTGCACAGTGGATTTGGAGATTATAGTAATTTTGTGATTTTCTTCTGAATTTCCGAATCTTCCGCAGAGAATGGCCGAAACATCCCGCCCAGATGCAGCTCAAAGGTCTCTGCTTTTTGGATAATGGTAAACTGCACTAAATTTTGCAAACTGGTAAACTGCACTCCATCCAATACAGGGTGTCTCAAAAATAACTACCACAGCTTTAGAGTAGATTTGTGAGATAATCAGTACAGGGCCGTCGCCAGGTTTTTTTATTAAATTTTTTTACCAAAATCAGAAATACAAAATTAATTTACAAAACATGATTTGGGATCAATCTCACCTTGAATGTTCTTGAAATAGAAACAATAATTTTGGGACACCTTGTATAGATATGTAGTATATATTGCTATGTCCACCGTGAACTTCAAGATCTGTGATCACTACTCACAGATTTCGGTACTGACACGACTTACTCTTAATCTCAGGCGGCAGGTTCTTTGGACTTTTACGATGGAATTAGTTTATCACACAGTCAAAGAAAATACGCAAATCTAATCTTTATAAACATATAATGAACAAATAACACAAAATTAACATAAACAATTAACAGAAACAATACAACACTCGACAAAAATTAACAATAATCAAAATTTAATGTTACCTTTTTATATCTAGTTTTAACTACGCGAACTCCAGCGTGCACTTACGTTTTTAATTTAATTGCCCGGATTTATTAATCTCGCCTCTATTCTTTATTTTGGATCCACTTTTGTGTAATTATCCAATTATCCAATTTAATAATTTCTCTTTAATTTGGACTAAATTATTCCAACTCCAATCGTCTTACATCAACTCCACACAACAATTGCCTCACGTAAATTAGTGGGGAAACCTCTTCCCACTCTTGGATCTTTAAACTATTCCTTTTAAGGAGACGAACTCTAACGCTTCCTCCTTCTGGGACACCGGTATTCAATTTTCTCTCTTTATATGCGACTATCGGTCGCTTCTTTAAACGGAACTCTCTTATATGCGACCACTTTTGTCGCTTTATTTCATTCAACCTTTGTTTATATCTCCCTGGCAACCAATCTTCCTTTTTTTATTCCTATTTGATTTTATCTCACATTTTCCAGTGTTTTGTGTTGCCTATCCAATTTATCATCAGGCATTTGATTTTTCTTTAATCACAAAAACTTAATCTAACAAACTTAATCTAACATTTATAACATCTTTTTAACATTTAAAACATCTTTTTTTTTTAATTGTCTTTTACAAACTTTTCTCATGCCATATTTTCTCTGACTGCACGACAAACAATTTAATACCGTAACAGCCAAACATTGATGGACACAACAATATACACCACTTTAAGGTGTTTTTTCCACGCAGCCACTCAAATGATGTTATCCTTTAATGTTTTTATTGGTATTTTTTTATTGGTATTCTTTAGGCTTCCTACAGACTGATCAAGCAAAAACGTTGTGCGACAAAACGTTTTTTGTGATTGGTTCAAATCAAACAAAATCAAGTTCAAATCAAACAAAATCAAATTTGATTGGATCAAACAAAAACGTTTTGTCGCACAACGTTTTTGCTTGATCAGTCTGCAGGCAGCCTTAATTGATATATGTTGTATAAAAAGGACTTTCATTTTTGTGATTGATATAAAAAAAATTTATTATTCAGAAAATTAACGAGAACACAAGAGAATGGATGCGATTACATTTACAACACGATACACTTACAACGGTATGCTTATTATTTTTCTCAAACACGTTTACTATCGCGCATTACGTCACGTGCGAACTAAATTACGAACGATCGTGTACGAACGTGGTACGAACTGTACTCGTGAACTCGTACTGTTTGTTTCTCACTCATTTCTCACTGTTTCTGTCTTCTGTCGAATTCAAATTATTTGAAATTATTCGAATTTGTGAAAATTGAAAATTCTATTATTAAATTCGAAAATGCCGGGTTGTGCAGTTGCGAAATGTGGTAATAATAATAAAACGACAAAAGGGACGAAAATCAAATACTTCCGATTTCCACAAATTGAAGACATTTCTAAAAAATGGATTGTTGCATGTCATCGTGAGGATAAAATAAACCTAAAAAATGGTATGTTGTTTTATGAAACAAAAATTTTCGAGAACCGTTGAAAAACAACCCCAAAATCGACTTTTTAAAAGTAGGGAAAATGAGCATCGAATATGCCGCGGCTCCCGGCAGACGCGGGGAAATGCATCACACGTTCCCTTCGAATCGAGTGAAATTTTTTCGCTCCGATTTGAATTTTTCTTTGAAATTCGGATAGGTGGGGGTGTGATTAGTAGATATTAAACGTGACGTCACACAACCTGCGTATGAGCACACCGTTGTAAGTGTATCGTGATTTACAACAAGCGAACGAGGAAAGCCCTTACTAATTTATCGACAAAGCAAATTTTATATGCAACGTCTGCTGAAGACAGGTGAACAAAAATGGCGATGTTGTAAAAGAAGGTTTATGACGTTTATTAAAGTGTTGGGAGGACGCTCGAAATTGTGATTGTAAACACATCGTATGTATAATAAAATAAAAATGTGTTTTTAATTTAAAATCGACTTTTTCATATATAGATTACATATAGATAGATTACAAAAATATTCTGTGCTTTAAGATTGTAATTTTCAACCTATATAGTAATCCGATGATCTGACCGATCAAGGTAACAACACGGATCAATGTATCAACGGATTAAGTTATCAGATCACGGATCAATAGATTAAGTTATCAGATCACGGATCAATAGATTAAGTTATCAAATTAACGGATAAAATTTATTGTCATATTTTTTTATTGTAACCACAGTAGTGGCTTGATGTGATTGGTGAAGTTAAGTTATAAATAAAAAGAAAAAGAGGATTGTTCCACCTCAAAAAATGGACCGTACATTTTGCAGAGAAGTAAAATTCCGAATGGAATAGAAAAGTTTCATTATTATTAGTTATATAGTAAACTAGCTGACCCGGCAGACGTTGTCCTGCCCGAATTTAATTTTTATGCCACTCAAAGAATTGTTTATCCAAATATAAATAATTATTCGAAATAATTAAACAAATTATGAAAAAATTATAAAATAAAGAAAACAACAAAAAAGAATATATACAAAGCAATCGTGGAAAGCATATCGACTTATGGCTCGGAAGTTTGGGTAGTAAACGGGAGAAATAGAGGCAAACTGCAAGCCCTAGAGATGGACTTTTGGAGGCGCAGCTGCGCAGTCTCCAGATTGAAACACATACGAAATGACGATATTCGGCAAAGAATGGAGATAAAGGGTTCGATAATGGACACAGTAGAGGGCAAGAGGCTGAGGTGGTTCAGCCATATGCAGCGAATGGACACAACTCGATGGCCAAAAAAAATATGGCAATGGACTCCAGGTTACAGAAGAAAGCGAGGCAGACCAGCAAGAACCTGGGCTCAGGAAGTGAAGGAGGCGATGGAAGCCAGAGGCTTAGAAGAAGGAGACTGGACCGATAGAGAGGATTGGAGAGCAAGATGCGAGATACGGAGAAGTCCGTAAAATACTCGCCAATATAATTAAATATATGAAAAAACAAAAAAATTTACATTAAAAGTAGTAATATCGAATCCTGACAGTTTCGGATGTATTTACTAATAATTTTAAAATTTTTTTTCGTATTATTCATTTAGATGATTAGGGGAAATCAGATATCAATTTTGGTGATGATCGATGAAGGTAAAAAAAAAACTTTTTTTTGTGCGGATAATTTAAAAAATTTTTTTTCGTATTATTCATTTAGATGATTAGGGGGAATCAGATATCAATTTTGGTGATGATCGATGAAGTTCCAAAAAAAACTTTTTTTGTGCGGATAATTTTAAAAATTTTTTTGCGTATTATTCATTTAGATGATTAGAGGGAATCAGATATATATTTTTTAAATTTCTGAGTGTCTAGTCCAAAATTTTGTGGTGGAGGGGGAAAAATTTATTTTTATAAAATTGTTTAATGTTACCTATTGATATACCAAATATGAAGAATTTATTCTAGACTTCAGTAAAAACTCTTTAAGTGGGGGTAAATGTCAAAAAAAATTTCCACTTTTAAAAAGGGCGTGTCTAAAGACCACCAATATGTGAATTTTATTAGAAACAAAGAAGAATTTGATTTGGACTTTGGCGTAGGGGTATAGAACAATTGGCTTTCCCTGACGTTGTATTGTAATTGGGTCACATAATCTTAGGTGTGAGATTTATTTCGGGTAGTACTGTATGTGTATTATTTCCACTTTACTTTATTAGTGTTACTCGTATGTTTTTCACTTCACTTTCCGTCACTTTGACTCTTATCAGGGGGCCCGGGGGTACTCTGCATGTGTATTATTTCCACTTTACTTTATTAGTATCACTCGTATGTTTTTCACTTCACTTTCCGTCACTTTGACACTGTCAGGGGGCCCGGGAGTACTCTACACCAAAGAGGTCTCACTGTGTTACGATAGTAGTTAATTCTGTCACTTTGACACTATCGGGGGGCCCAGGGGGTACTCGACACTATCAGGGTCACTCTAGGTTATGAAAAGGGGGCCCGTCTTGCTAAAACGCGCACTATTTATGTTTTACCCTGTATATACAAAATGATTTTAAGGTTATGTGATTAGGTCTGTCACTTTGACACTATCGGGGGGCGCCAAGGGGGTACTCTACACCAAAGAGCAGGTCTCACTGCGTTAGGAAAGGGGGCCACTTAGTTAGAACGCGCACTATTTATGTTTTACCCTGTATATGCAAAATGATTTTTAGGTTATGTAGTTAATGCCGTCACTATGACACTATCGGGGGGCCCATGGGGGCTATTCAACACTATCAGGGTCACTCTCTAGGTTATGAAAAGGGGGCCCGTCTTGCTAAAACGCGCACTATTTATGTTTTACCCTGTATATGCAAAATGATTTTTAGGTTATGTAGTTAATGCCGTCACTTTGATACTATCGGGGGGCCCATGGGGGCTACTCAACACTATCAGGGTCACTCTCTAGGTGCTAAAACGCGCACTATTTATGTTTTACCCTGTATGTGCAAAATTATTTTAAGGTTATGTGAATGTCATTTTTAAGGTTAACATTCTTATGTCAAAGTTGTGCCCCCTATTCTCGAGCCGCTACTGACTATATGTCAATGTCATTTAATTAAACTTTTAGTGTCAAAATCGCATGTAACTATGACAACGACGTTGACCTGAAGCGTTTAACTCCAGATGACCGTCTTATGGTGGCGAATTACTAAAATCAAAGACGACGAAAAGTTTACTCTTGAACCTCGCCAGATCTCGTGAAAGTTTCAACGCCCACAGTTACGGGATTTAGGCGTCTATGCGGAACATACATACATACCCACATACACACATACAAGCATTTTTATATATAAGATGATAAATACCGACCGCAAAAATTTAATTAGTGCAGATTATCTGATTATCTGATATTACATTATAAAATTATGGCGACCAAAAATAGCAACAACTTTTCACACCAGAAAAGTAGTTTTTATATATTAAGATAGGTTACAAAAATATTATGTGCTTTAAGATTGTAATTTTCAACCTATATAGTCGACTTAATCCGATGATCTGACAGATCAAGGTATCAACGGATTAAGTTATCAGATCACGGATCAACGAATTAAGTTATCAAATTAACAGATAAAATTTATTGTCATATTTTATCTACTATATTTTTCTGAAAAAAAACTTAAAAAAAGGCTTCTATATACAAATTATAGCAAGAAGCCTTACGATCAGGCTCAGTGTCTGTCTGTCCGCATAATTCAAATCTAATCAGAACCCTCGAAATTGTGATTGTAAACACATCGTATGAATAATAAAACAATAATTTGTTTTAAATTTATTTATTGTTAACCACAGCAGCGGCTTGATTTGATTGGTGAAGTTAAGTTGTAAATAAAAGAGAAAGAAGAGGATTGATCCACCTCAAAAAATGGACCGTACATTACAGAGAAGTAAAGTTCCGAATGGAATGGAAAAGCTTCATTATTATTAGTTATATAGTGAATGATAAATACCAACCGCAAAAATTTAATTGGTGCAGATTATCTGATATTACATTATAAAATTATGGCGACCAAAAATAACAACTTTTCACACCAGAAAAGTACTTGTTAGCAGCCTAGGAACTGCTGCTAAAGCGAGTTCCACCTTGTTTTAAGTAGGTAAGATTCCGAATAAATTATTAGGTCCTTTAATTTATATTGGCGTTTTATTTTGTGTATATTTTTATTGTTATAAATATTACATCGCGAATTTTGCTCAGTAGAAGTTTCGATTATAAATTGGGTTAGTTATCTGTGGGTTTTTTTTAAGTTTACTGCCGCATACCGCAACTATACTTTTAAAAGCTATATCTAGGATTTCTAGGATCCCGGTTGGAATTACACAAAATTTATGGTGGGCGTGACACTTTTCCGTTAATACACGGGTAGTTTACGATTTTTTTGCTTAATTGTTTTACTAAAACGACTATTCAAACCTTCTACTTTCCGAATCTCAAAGAAATGTTCAATTTCCGGATGAAAAATCCGCACTCATTCAAATAATGTATGAGTATTACATATACATTTTTGCGCGACTATGCTCTATTTGGTTGTTGACCGCGTCTGTTTCCACGACAGTAAGTTTTGTTTACTAGTTGCTAAGGATAAGTACGACGGTAAGTATTTTTTCCTGCCTCCGATCACGTATAAGTGTGTCTTATGTGCATGGTTACTACTGACATTAGTTGCTCATAACATTCGTTTATTAGTTACCGTTGGCGACGGAACTTAATAGTGTCATGTATGTTCCTAGGAAAATAATAAACGAGAATAATGAATCATTTGTTTATTGTTTCTAAGCAACTAACAGGCAATGCAAACTTAGAAATTGAAAATAATAAAATCAAAATTCGAATGAAATATTTGACGATCGATGTCAAATTATTGTAATATGTATTATATAAAAAATATTGTCCGGTGCTCCGCGAAACTGGAAATATTTAATAATAATAGGAACTATGGCGGAGCCGAGGTTTAAATTAACCTTCCTTGACTGATAATAGCGTCCTTACGTACCTTGTAACTTAAATAACTCTTTCCGTTCTAGAACGGTAAGTGAATTTATTCAACATTAACTAATTACAACTTATATTAAGTAATAACAATTTTTATAATTTACCTACGATATTAACATAAATATTGAAGGTACAAATATTACAATTTCCAATTGTCAACGGAAGCTTATTTTGGAAAACGATGCCGATGACAAAATTTTAGTACCGTCTATTGGAACCTCGTGCGACTCTTGTGGATGACCTTCAACGTCGCTACAATTAAGTGACATCAATGAATTTGAATTTCTGTTAAAATTAGCAGCCTTGTCCAAATTTTCACAAATTAAGTTTTCATTAATTTCTTTACACGTTGAGGTTGTTGGTTGAAAAACTTTTTTATTTTCGTCACCGAAGAGAATTTTTTCCGCAAATTTAATTTTGTTTCGAATACTATCTTCAATGTAGCCTTCAGCTGTACTAGAAGACTTCCACCCTTCGTGCCTTTTCAGTCCAAGAAGATCTTCACCTCTGTTGGCTAATAATGTAGCAGAACTTCGACGAAATTAGTGACCCGTGTAACCAGCAGGATTATTTAATTTTAAATATTCAGCAATTTTATAAGGCCAAGTCCCAATTGTAGCTTTCCCAATAACCTGATTAGTGCATTTCCCATTTCGATAATTTAAAAAGAAATGAAATGATTTTGCATTTCTTGGATGAAGATTTTTATATTTGTAATATAATAATATGTCCAAGTAGTTTTATGTATTGTGTGAAAAGTGAATTTACCTTGTGTGCAAGAAATTTTTCGTCTGCAGCTTCAAGTAAAAACTTAGTATAGTTTTCTTCTGTAAAAACACTGGCCTTTTTTGGTCGACGTCCTACATTCTTTTTCTTTATAGGGTCTACACACGATCCAATCTGGTCGGGCCGACGAGCTGTCCTACACATGAGTTGAAAAAGGATGCGGCTGTTGTGTCCTTGTTCAACTCATGTGTAGGACAGCTTGTCGGCCCGACCAGATTGGATCGTGTGTAGACTCTCTTAGAAAGCAATTAATGTAAAAAACTTTGAAATATCAATGGAGTCGTGAAGACACATAGTCGATTTTAACATCGAGTATTCAGCCCACAGGCTTCCTGGAGCTTGTAGTTTTTCATTTCTGCTGACAAAGTACGCCACGAGAGATTTTTCACAAATACTGATGCTTTTCTTCGTGCACCAATCTTTAAAAATTTTGTAGGTTTTTTCGTAGCGCTCCCTAGATTTTTCAGGAATGAGAGACGTACGACCCACAATCCAGCTTCTTCTACATCATCAATTTCTTTTTCAGATTCATTTAAAGTATTCATTTTCGTTTTTCAATATTATTTTCACAAAAATACTGTAATGGCTGCAGTTATTTATAAATTGTTATAGCAACGTAATGATTAAAAATAACATATTTTTATTTATTAAGTACACATTTAAATGATTTTTAATAAATTTAGTCGCGCCAAAAACATCATAAAACATCTCGAACATTAAGGACTACCTATCTCAGACAATAATTGGAGTCGTCGCTTCGCTCCTCCTCCAAACAATTGTCTTCGATCGGTAAAATGTCCTTACTGTTCTTGATACTTAATATACTATTTTTCTTTATTTATTTTACAAGTTTATCTGTAAATTTCAATTTTGTGTTATTTTTATTTTTCAATAAAATGCATTTTCTAATGAAATAATTTTTTTAATCTACCTATTGTACTTTACTAATACTTTTAAATCCTAAGAATTACCATCGGTGGAATTTACGGGTGGTAAACTGTGACCATTTCGGCAGTGAGGATTTTCTCTTGACCATCGGTGGAGATTACATACGTCCGTACCAGCATACCATTTGTCAGACCATTTGAGTCGCCGCCGTGAATAGACTGGAGGAGACCCTTCCGGGATGCCGGTCCGATGGGTACCTCCGTTCAGGCACCCCTCTAGAATACTACCAGACCACCCGCTGGGTCGTGTTTCCTGGCGTATCGTATTCGCTCTTACATTATATTATATTAAGGGACTTACGTGCATTACACAATTTACTTAAGTCATGAGGTTTTTTATGCATTTCCGGGACTTAAACTGCAATTAATATTTATTTGATGCTATCATTTCAACATAAATGTCAGTTTGATGTTTCTTAACAATCAAGTTGCACACTGTTGTCATGGAAACAATGCATTTATTTTTACTTAAATCCCTTGGGATTTAAATTCACTTTAAATCGCTTGAGATTTAAAGTAATTACAATAACAACAACAAATATCGATATCCAAAGGGTGTGCGACAAGTCTGCATACTTTCTCCACTGTTGTTCAACCTGTAGGTACTCAGATCGGGTCTAACAGGTCAAGTGCCATGGTAAGTATATCTGACCCACCACTAAACTTCGATCTTATAGCCGCGGTGGGTTTTAGTGACCCGACATGCATGAAAACAGATTTGGCCGCGATGCATCACATAAACACACATAAAAGTTCTGTACATTTCTTATGGGATTGATTGATTGTTGTTTGATGTTTAAAATTTATCAATAACTCGAAAACTGTTGATTTTCTTATGGGATGGGATTCTTATGTGTAGTAGACACATTTTACTACATTTGGTTTTTTGATTGGTGGGTTTATATGACCCACCATGGATATTAAAATCGAATTATAAAAACAAAATACAAACTGTTAGCTATGTTCCATGGACAACCAGAAAAGGCGTCAAGGGGGCGGTTAAAATTAATGAAGCGAGGAGGAGTGACTAGGTGACCTCGACATGGACCGACATAAGAGGAAGAACCAGGGGTTGTCGGGACACATTCGACTAAGGGTGGTCGTCGAGGACGTGTCTTAACTCATTTGTAAATTAATAACCTCCTCGTGAATTGTCGGTAGGAAGGCATATGCAAAATTTCAGATCGATCGCGCAAAAAAAACAGAGTCTGGACTAACTCTTTTGTTTTGATATTGTTGTCATTGCTTAGCAACTTTATAGGCCCTCGGGCTATAAAAGCCATATTATGCCCCCATTTCCGTGCTAAAAGGCAAGGTTATGATACCAAAATGAAATAAAACAAGGTTATGATACCAAAATGAAATAAAATTCCAAACTACATATCTTTACGTGTATTATTTAAGACGATTAAGACCTTTTAGTTATTTTGACACTCCAAGCACTTTTTGACTATGTAGTTATAATTAATTATTTTCAGAACATTATTCAGAATGTATTTAAGCAAAAAACAAATTTGGCTAGAGGACCGAAAATCTTTCCATTGTGGCACTTGACGTGTAAAGAAGCCCTATAAACATAGAAATAGAGGTAAAGGTTAACGGCGTAGTTCTAAATGCTTTTCGTTACGCAGATGACAGTAATAATTATTGCCAAAAACGCTGATGATTTGCAATTCTGCAACTGGAGAAAAACTCGGTTTTGAAAATTAATAGTACGTATAAAACCAAATTTATGGTTTTTGGCCGTGACGAACACCAAGATGTAAACCTACAAATAAACACACAATATTAAATGGCTGCACCAATTTAAATATTTATGCCGTTTTTTTTTTGCCGTATTTAGGCATATTTATGCCATCATTTGAAAAATAACATCGTCGTCAAATTTTCAAATCGAAGGTTTGCGGGAAAAACTGTAAATATGAGAAATTGTAGATTTCATCGCAAACGAAGTTTTTCTCGCTAAAAGTTCATTGGACATTTTCGATTTATATTTGACCCCTCGAGGTATTTAAGCAAAGAAAAAATATTTATTACCATATTTTGTCAATTGTTGAAAACGTTACTCGATTTTTCCCCGTCAAATTTTGAACTAATTAAATGATCGCCTGATTAATTTATTCTTACAATTTGATGCTTTACGTAATTCGATGGTAAAATTTCCAAGTTTCGAAAATTTTCATCGCGTTTGGACGAATTCTTGAGGAAAACTATACAATTTTACAATACTTCGTTTTGGGAAGCCGGTGCGGTGTCAGGGTGTTTTCAAACTTCGCCTCCTAACCTATATGCAGGCTTCTGGTTGAGACGTTCCATCCACGCCATCCCTCCCCGTCAGTTTTGTTTAGAATAATTTGCAGAATAATTTATAATTAACAATTGTGCTAACCTTTTAGAAGGTATAAGGGTAAAGCTTGACCTTACAAGATAATCGACAATTGACATAACGATCAAATTTGCTGAATGTCCATATTGGATACTTGAAGAATGTAAATCTCCAATTTTCTTGCACTGTTTATAATTTTCATAAAATTATAAGGCCAGTTGTAACTTACGCAGGCGATGTGGACGATGATTGTACAAGATACGCTGATGTTGAGGCGCTTTGAGAGAAAGGTGCTGCGAAAAATCTATGGACCACTGAGAGACCCAGAAACTGATCAATGGCGAATTAGAACGAACGTCGAACTGCAACAGATGTATAACTGCCCCGACATAGTGCAAGAAATAAAATCACAGAGGTTGCGATGGGCAGGGCACCTAGTTACAAGTGACAACGAACGACTAATAAAAATAGTTTATGACGAAGCACCACAAGGAAGGAGGCCACTTGGAAGACCAAGCTGAGGTGGCGAGACGGCGTCAGCAGAGATCTTAGGATGCTAGAGGTAGACATGGACATATGGATGGAGTCCGCACAAGACCGCCAGAAGTGGAGGCAAATTGTAGAGGCAGCCAAGACCCACAACGGGTTATAGTGCTATGGAGTATAGTATAAAAGTTAAAACTTGAAAACTTTTTTAAAGCAAAATGCTTAGTCAATTAGTAGCCACTAGTAATTATTGAAATGGTTATGGTATTATATTTATGATCTACAGCTCGTATATAAGAAATAAATAATATTTCATTAGCTACCAAGTTGGATATGCATACGGCCGTACGCGTTTTAAAAAACGAAAAGAAACATGTCTATGTAAAAAAAAACACATAATTATTATACGAAATCAATTTCATCTAATATTTGTAAACCGTGGCGTTGCTAGGAAACTGATTACTTAAATGTAAACAGGAATCTTCATTCAATACCTACGCAGTACTTATAAAATAAAATGTAGTGTTGCAATATGCAGTTATATTATTCGTAAATTAAAATATATAAAAAATGGTTACACGTGATACAGTTAATGGTTATCAAAGAATAAAAACTATAGGAAAAGGTGAATATGAAATTACAATAATGACTAAAAAATAAATCAAATTGTCTGCAGGTGCATTTGGAACTGCGGTGCTATACAACAGATTGCACGATAATGAAAATGTGGTTATCAAAGAAATTTTTTTATCTGATATGACCGAAACCGAAAAACAATTAGCTTTTAATGAAGTCAACGTTTTAGCATCATTAAATCATATTAATATCGTAAGGTACTTGATCTTATAAGCATTCTCGAAAAGTGGGGCATAGTGGGGCAGCCAGGCTTTTGAAAATATTTTCAACATTATGCCTTAAAAAATTCAGGCTTTAAGAATTAACAATTATTGTTCTGTTGATTAAAGGCTCCCCAAAATGCTTAACTTTTAGTAATGCTTTACATTTTGTAGAAAAGAAACAAAGGTAAATAATTATAGTAGTAAATTATCCAAATCACACTAATATTATCATCATAATCATCTTGGTCCTCCATCTCTTTTTTGGCCAACTTAAATTTTTCTCTAGTACCCAACTAGTAATCTAACATTATTTTGGGTATGCGGATGGTTTCCAATGGGCACAACAGTTTTAGCTTGCATGTGGAAGGATTGAAGCTAAAATTGTTTTGTACATCACATTTGTTTTCTATTTTTTCTTCTGTAAATTTGTGCCTGCTCTAGGAATGTCATTCCGGGCTCTGCAGACACTGTTGGTTTTCTTGCACATTCTGTCATATAACATTTTGTCATGGGGGAAACTATCTAAGCGAAATTGGCGATAAAGCGTCTGTAATATCCTAAGAGTCCTAAAAATGATCTGATTTCTTTTATTGTTTTTGGTATCGGATATTCTTGGACTGCTTTAATTTCGATGGGTTGCGTTTAATTTCTTCAGGTGTTATGGCATGGCCGAGAAACGCTACATGTTTGGACAGAAATTCTGATTTGTCTAGTTGCACTTTAAGATTTACTTCATTAAAACGTTAGATTATTGTCTTGATATGAACTAGGTGTTCGTACAGGGAAAAGATGACCACGTCATCCATGTACACAAAACAGAATTTGTGCAGGTATTCTTTGAGGACGTCATCTATTAACCTTTGGAAGCTAGCTGGTGCGTTCTAAAGACCGAACGGCATGCGAAGGTATTCATAGTATCCAATATTCACGGTGAAAGCCGTCTTCTCGATCGAGCCTGGATCCATTTCGATCTGATGGAATCGTTTCGACAGATCCAATCTTGTAATGTAAACGCATTACTAAATAGGTTGGCAGTTTAGCTTGTGAACAGATTGAATTTAAGTCGACGGAAGTTGTGGGTTTTCCGAGGCTAGCGTTTGTTCGTTGGCAGTATGCTATTTCTTCGGGTTGTTTTATTTCGTAGTTGTCCTAATAATTATCATCGTTAAAATTTTCTTCAAATTCGATTTCGTTATTAAATAATTCTTCAGAGTTATGCCGGTCTATTCGCGGCTTGGTATTGACTAGGTTTCCTGGAAAATGCACTAGTTTGCACCGACATTGGCATCGGTTAACTGTAATGCGTTTTTTGCATCGTCGAACCGGGTGTTGTTCCAAGTACTTGTCTATTAGTAGGAAATCTTGTCTGTTGATGGTAGGATTTATTTATGAAACCGGCAAATGGTCATGGTTGGAATTGCGGTTGTCTAGGTTGATAATTTGAAAAGTGGGTATTATGCATTAGAACTGTTGGTCTTGTTATAATTTGTGCAGGTCTCGCTGGTTGTGTAAATGTAACACAATCATTGTGTAAAATGATCATTTTACAATTGCGCACGTAGTCGGTGTAATTGTTTTCCTTAATTTTATTATCGTACGTGCGACATTTATTCAACGCTTCTTCCAAATTGTTTAACTCAAATTTCATTATATACAAACGATAGGCTTCTAACAAACCAGAACAAAACATTTGTACGGTTTGTTTCTGAAAGAACATCGGTTGTTGTTGAGTTGCATTATTAACAATTGGTTAAGCTGTCGCGGAATGCATTATATCGGGATCGAAACGACTAGCAAAAAATACTCATTTTTACTATTTGTGCAGAGGTTATAGCAATTTCCTCTATTTCTAATTTGATGTCCTATCTGACATTAAATTGCAATAATAATAACAGTAAAATTTAAAGGAGAAATGATTGAAAAACTTTCAGTGATGGAGGGAGGGTTGGTTGTCATTCCCACTCTCAAGTTAACGTTTCGCTGTAGATGACTCCTTTGCTCGGTGTGTGTAATGATTATTTCTTTATTCTAAGGCTATTTATTAGTATTAAACAGTGGAAAAAATGTTTAATACTAATAAATAGCCTTCTCGTTTTTATTATTTATCTTGATTCCCAGGTAGTTAAAGTCATGCACTTCCTCATACGTTTCGTTGTCTACCTTCATATTCGTTTTTCCTTCTGTGTTTCTTCTTTGGCATCTCATATATTTATTTAGTCTTTTGCTGGTTTATCTTTACCCATTGTTATTGCAGCGGCTTTAATTTCTTTGACCGTTTCTTTTAATTTTCCTGCCGTTCTGGATATTATTAGTATGTAGTCGGCGTATGCTACTATTTGTACTTCTTTGCTAATTATTGTGTCGTTAACTTTTATCGTTCTTATTATTCTTTCCAGCACTGTTAAACAGGGTCGACGACATCGCGTCTCCCTGTATATCACTCCAGTGTTTATTATGAAGTTTCTTGTTAATGCGTTTGCTATTCTGATACAGGCTGTCGTATCTTCTAGTGTCATATGTGTTAGTGCAATCAGTTTGCTTGGTATCTTGATCTCCTGCATTGCTTTTTTTAATTCTCTTCTATCTACTTTGTCTAATACCTGTTTAAAGTCGACGAATACCATGTGCATATCGATATTATGTTCTCTGCTTTTCTCCATTATTTGTTTTAACACGAAGATTGCGTCTATCGTCGATCTTCCCTCCATAAAACCACACTGGTATTCGCCTGTTGCCTCTCTGACATATTTGTTTAGTATTTTGTTTATTATAGCGGACAGCACTTTGTAGGCGACATTCAACAGGGTAATTCCACGATAGTTTTCGCATCTTTCTGCGTTTCCCTTCTTTTTTATTGTTACAATGACGCCTTCCTTCCATCGCTTTGGCATTTTTTTTCTTTCCATATCTGTTTAATTAGTTCGTGTATTCTTTTATGTAACATTTCACCTCCATACTTGATCAGTTCCGCACTAATGCCATCTTTTCCAGGTGCTTTTCCGTTTTTTAGTCTATTATTATAGTTTCAACTGTTTCTTCGTATGTTGGTTCTTCTGTTATTCGATCTACGTCTGCTTTGAGGGGAGGTTCATTTACTAGTTGCTCATTTAATAATTCCTGAAATAGCCACAATACCCACACGTTCTTTGTCTTTTTGTGTCATCTTCAATTTTCCGTTGTTTGTTTCTCATTCCTCTCGTTTTTACACCGTGTCTCTCTTTTTGTTTTTTTATTTTCTCATAGAAGGCCTTATTGTTCCACTTATTATCACTTTCTATCTCATCCATCATTTTTTCTATCCATTTGTTTTTCTTTTTTCTGTATGTTTATATGCTTCTTGTCTTCTTTTTCTATAGTTTTCTAAATCACTTTCTTCTCCTGTACGTGGCCATTTAAATCTTGCTTCTCTTTTAGTCTTGCAGTCGTTTTACACTCTCCGTCGTACCATTCTTTATTGCAATTCTAACTTGCAATTGTTTCGAAATCTTTGTCTATGTCTCCGCTACTTTCATTGCCTTTCATGATCTGATTTAATGTGTCTTCTTATTTTTTTATGAAGTTTTTCAATGTTTGTATTTTTGTTTACGACTTCAAAGTTTCTTACTTTCTTTTGAGCTTTTAGCTCTGCTACTACCAGATAGTGGTCTGTCTCGGAATTGGCTCCTCTATAAGTTCTCACGTCTTGTATCAGAGTTTTCTGTTTCTGATAAAATCTATCTTTTTCCGTTCGATTTTATCTTATGTATGTCTATCCTTATGTATGCTAGTCTTCCATTCACCGGTCTATACTGCATTACATTTCTTTTTTATTTGTTTCTTACCATAAAACCCACACCATTTCTTCCCTGTTCACTTTCGCCAGAGTATAATATTGTGAAGTTGTTGCCAGTTGTTTCCCCCTGACCCTTCCATCTGATTTCCTGAAGTGCAGTAATGTCCACATCGTATCTATTTAATTCAATTTCAATATCTTTCATTTTACCTGGTTTCAGAAGGGTTCTAATATTCAATGTAGCCACTCTTAACGTTTTCTTTTTTTTCCTTGTGGTTTTCTTCTTTATTTTACCATTACTGTGATTTCCATTTTCTTGTACTGTCGGCTTCTTTTTCCCGGTATTTACTATAGGAGTATCTGAATGGGAAGGTCCAGACACTCCTTCCTTTATCATGTTCAGTTTTTGGTGGTTGCTTTGTGTCGTTTTTCGGCTTCAATGTGTTACTTTTCTCATCCCACACATACATTTAATCTTGTTTGAACATTTTCTGATATCCAACTTTGACCTTTTTTCCGTCTTTCATTTCTTTCTTGGCGATTGTCCAAATTTTATTTTGTATTTCTTTTCCAGGCTTGTTAGATCACTCTCGATAAATGTCTTGGTGCCATTCAGTTTTCTCTTATGTTCCATGATTATTTTCTTCTCTCGATGTTTCTAAGTTTTTCCACTATTTGCCACCTTTTTCCGGTTTTCATTTTGAAAGCGTCTGTAACGTTCACCTGTATTTGCATTTTTTGGTTTAAAAATTCTTGGACTTTCTCTTGTGTTACTTTTCCCGTTATTGGTATGTTTTTAATTATTGTTTCTTGCCTTTCTTTCTTTTTCATATCTCGCCAATTGTTTCTCCATCAGAGTCATTCTCTCTTCCTGTTTATCTGTTTTATCTTGTAAATCTTTAATCACTTGCTTGACTTGGTGTATTTCTTCAGCCCAACGCGTTTCCATCCCGTTAAGTTTTTCCTTTAGTTCCCTGATTTCATGGTTATTTTCCTTGATTTCTTTGTTATTTTCTTTGAACCCGTTGTTAACTACAGCTGTTAATTTCGTAAGCATATTTTTAGTTCATCCATGTTTTCTTCAGGACGCTCTTCACGCTTGTTGGGGTTGGTGACTGTTGTCTTTCTACTTCTCTGAAAAGCTGTTCGTTCGGTTTCAATTTCTATTTCACTCTTTGCGTCTTCTTCTCTTTTGCGTTTTATATAATCCTTGACGGATGGGTAGCTTTTGATCTTTCTCTTCCCCCGTATTTATCGTTCATTTGCTTTTGTTAAACAACTAAATCAAATATACTCGACTTAGGCAACTAAACTTGCTTTCGTTTTTGTTATCTTTCAAAATTTACCCTGATTTAAATTTAATTCTCTTACCCTACTTTAATCGGTTTTTCTGATTTTCTCAGCGTCAGTACGAGTGCCCGAGTCAACCCCTCGAAGGAATTCGCACTACTGATCACCGATTTCTGAATTTCACACAATTCTAACCTATATAAACACTTTTTGGTTTATGTCTTTCCTGATGTATCTCTATTATGTTTAGAGTTTTACCAACACGTCCACCGCTTGGAATATGTCTTTCGCTTATTTCCCTCTGTTACTCTGACTTATTGCGTCTGTTTATCTTCTCTAATAGCTAAAAATCAATCAAATAAGCACTATGTATACCTTGCAGGATCGTATTACCATATTATTATTGTAAATATTATAAATAAATCTTTTTTAAAATATATAACTATTCGTGTGTGAAATATAACTCTATGTTTGTTATATCTAGGGATCAGAAAGGCATGTTTTTGAAATTTTAAGATTATTAAGGGGAGGATTAGGCCCCGTAATACATCCTACATTATAATATTCTCTCTATGCGTTAATATCCTACTTGAAAGTGTATAAACACTTTCAAACTATAAACTTTTGTACGCGGTGGCTTCTGCAACCACTCTTTTCCAACCCTGGCGATCTTGGACTTTTGCCATCCAGTCTCCCTCTCCCATGTTGCTCAGATCGTTCGTCACCTGGGTCCACCATCTTGTCTTAGGTCTGCCCCTCATTCAGTCTTCTCCAGGTTTCCATAGCGTTGCTTTCTTCACGATGGAGTCGTCACTGCCTCTCATGATGTGGCCCAACCATCGGATTCTTTGCGCTTAGCATACCTCGCTATGTCTTCTTTCAGTTCCCCATTTATTTCGTGGTTCATTCTTGCTCTCGATTCTCCACTTTCTGTCATTTTGGGGCCCAAAATGGTTCGCAATACCTTTCTTTCGAACACTCTCATTTGTTCTGCTTCCGCTTTCGTCATGCACAGTGTTTCTGCTGCGTACATCACAACAGGTCGTATTACGGTTTTATAAATCATCATTTTAGTATGTTTTCTTAAATTGTTATCCTTTAGGAGTACCTTATTTGCATAGAAAGCCCCGTTTTCTGTTTGTATCCTTTTGTTGTCTGTTGAACCACCTATAGCCGCCTGAAATTTTTATAAGCTACGTTTGTAGGAGGTTGTGAACCGAGACATATATAGTCATTGCCACGAAAGTTGACGTCTCGTCATAAAAGCATAATCGTCTGAACTAAGCTAATACTCCCTAGTCAAATGAAGTGTATTTTAAAATAAGAATATAATATTGGTTATCTTTTTTTTTAATTTTCTTTCTCACTTTCGTTTTAGTTTAACAAATTTGAACTTGTCACCTGTCAAACCAAATATAGGTTATGCCGAAAGGAAACGTTTTTATCCACGACCACTATATTATGAAGGTTTAATACGTCCGTTTTCCGTGGATTAGAGGCCTTTTGATACACTAGTGTATTAGAATTCATAATACACTAGTGGACGTATTAAACCTTCATAATATAGTGGTCGTGGATAAAATAAATTTGTCAAATCTGACGTTTCTCAAAACCCCAATTTATACTTGTGGTTTTGACCATGGTCGTGGATAAAACGTTGAATAGATCATTTCGAGGTGACGTCACGACAGGTATGCCCCTACGACAAAATGGCCGCGCCCTGTCAAATTTCGTAATTGATTTTTATTTTAAGGTTATGATTATGAAGTTTACACCTCATAATCATAACCTTAAATCACAATAGATCATTTTGAGGTGACGTCACGACAGGTATGCCCTCCAGACAAAATGGCCGCGCCCTGTCAAAGTCACGTGACTCAAAATGATCTATTTATCATTTCGAGGTGACGTCCCGACAGGTATGCCCCCACGACAAAATGGCCGCGCCCTGTCAAAGTCACGTGACTCAAAATGATCTATTACATTCGGGAATTAACAAGCCTCTAATCCCCTTATATAATTAATAACTATTATTGTCGCTTATCAAATTTATTTATTTATTAAGCAATAGTTATGAACAAATTCAAAATAAGACACAGCATAAGTAGGTATACAGCACCTGTGCCGTGCAAAAGCAAAACAATGAATGGCAAAAATTGCGATTTTGAGATTTTTGTACCGTTGCGTTGATAATTTCTTTGTCAATCTGTTCAGAGCTTTACTCAAAACTAACTTTTTGCAATTAAATTGTTTTGCCTTTTCACGCAGACCTGAAGAAAAACAAAATTGTGTAACACCCCACGGCGTTAAAGAGTTGAATTAATTGAAATTTTTCGGATTAATTGCCACCACATCGAAAATTTTTGGTTACTTTACCTGAAACCTGAGCTTTACGATGAACACTCAATTTGCGAATACGTAGCGCTGACCATGATCGAATTTCGGAAGTCGTAGGATGATTAAGATTAAACAACGTCTTAATTATTTTAACCTCAAAATTATTATTAACCTCAAAAATACTAAAAGTGACAGAAACTTTATGTAACTACGCGAGTCAAATTTTTTTTCCGGTACTAGTACGACATGCTATGAGTATATCTGTCTTTTACTATCGTCTAACAAACGCAACAGCGTAAGTCGTTACTGGAATCGTATCACAACACGTGCAATATATTTTCGTGCTTTGTCATCTTCTCCTTAACGTGCCTATCCGTTACCGGATGTTGGCGACCTCTCTCCTATGTATGTGTTGTGCGTTTGTAGTACTATCACACACATAGGGGACCTACTTGTTTAACGCGGGCTCCGAACCGCGGGAAGTGTATACACTTCATCTCCAGAGAGGCTGTTCTAAGCAGATTACACCTCGGTGGTTTGCCATTGCCTTCCGAGGGGAGACGGTCAGAATAAAGTTTTGACTGAGCCCGGAGTCGAACCGGGCATTCAGCATTAGCAGCAACGCACTTAACCGCTTAAGCTGATCACCGTCATATCAATGGCTTTGTCATATCAATACAAAATGACTGGTAATGCTCATAAGCAATACGTTGTTGCTATATTCGGTCAATCTATGACGAGATGTCAACTTTCGTGGCAATGACTACTATTTTTTTACAAGATTTTTTATACGTATTATTTCAGATATATGGGAAGTTTTGAAAAGGACGGATCTTTATTTATAGAAATGGAATATGCTGATAATGGAAATTTGGCTCAATTAGTAAATGTTCGGAAAGAGCGTAAAATATATTTTCGAGAAACTGATATTCTAGAAATAATGTTTCAAATTACTTCGGCCATAAGTTATATGCACTACCATAAAATTTTACACAGGTATATTTTCTTTACATTAAAAGTTACAGAACTGGGGGTTATACAGCTAAAGCGATGCAGTATTTCTTTTAGGTTACTGCAATAAACTTATCGAATTCCCGATACCTGAAACATCAATTCACACAATTAACATAAAGAAAGATAATTTTTAGTTAGATTTAAATTGAGCAATTGGGGTAGTTAACTTAATTTTTGATACATTTTTGGAACGATTCAGTGTACGAATTAATTTGGATTTTTATAGAATAGGGAAATAGGGAAAAATTTCAACTCTGCGGCATACTCGGTTGATGGAATATACTGGAAGAAGCGTAAATTTTAAACAGCTCCTTCCCCAATGCAAATGTATTCGAAAAGTAGGCCTTTTCGTACGGTAGTTTAATCAATCATACGTGGGATTAACATCTACTTAGGTCCCGAGGTGTATACATTATTTTTCTATGCATTTTCGGGTCTTAACCTGCATTAATATTTATGTGATGCTTTAATTGCAACATAACCCGCTCAAAATAAATGTCAGTTTGACGTTTCTTAACAAATCAAGTTGCATGCTGTCGTGATGGTAACAATGCATTTATTTTTACTTAAGTCCCTTGGGATTTAAATTCACTTATATCCCTTGCGATTTAAAGTTAAACTGCAATCTTCCACAAAAGGGATTTAAATTACTAGGTAAAGTAAGAATCTGATGAAATGTCGATATATAATTTTCAATTATATATCGACATTTTCTTCATTTTCAGACGCCAAGCATCACGATCTTCCCCTTCTACCTGGTAACATTCTTTCTTTTGCCCATCATTCCATGATTTCTTGGTCGTTCCTCTTGCGTTTACCGGGAGGAGCCATTTTAAAATTCTATTAGGCCATCTCTGATGGTCTTGCTCCATACTCAGCAAGTGTCCTAACAATTAAAGGACTCTCTCCTGTCAATTATGTCTAATGAACTGTCTTGGGCCCCCATTCTTATTTCTTATGTGCTCAATTGTTACTACTTGAAAACTCTTAAATTACAAAATATAATTATAACTTTCTAGATAATTGTATTAATCTGAAAAACTTCAAAACAAAATAAATTCGAAATATTTGCATTTAGCAAGTGCTAACAAAAAGCTATTAAAACCAAAAATTAAAGAAATACATACAAAAACTATAGATTAAAAACATTTAGTACTTCGTTGCAAAGCCTTTTGCAGCGATAACAGCTTTACATCGTGATTGCATCGAGTCAACCAGATTCTCTAAACGTTCTAATGGTAATTTTAACCATTCTCTCTGTAATGCTTCCCATAATTTAGTTGTATTACTATAATTTTCACTTCTATTCGTCGTTCGAGCTCTTCCCACAAATGCTCGATGGGATTCAAATCTGGAGACTGACTAGGCCACTCTAAAAGGCGGATTTTGCCTTTTCCATGTAGTCCTTAACATGCTTTGAAGTATGTGTTGGGTCATTATCAGCTGAAATATCCATTCGCGTGGCAATTTTCTCTTACCATGTTGTAACTTATGATCCGATTGACGTCGATACGAGACTCAAACACAGAGAACTGCGACATGTTTAATTCGCCCTACGTGTGTGCAAGCATTCGCAGATGACGTTTTTCTAATCGTGAGTTCGCCCAGTGTAATGCAGATAGAAAGTCGTGCCAACGCAGCTCTACTTGCGATCGGTGGGTGCCGCGCAGGTGTTAAATTAACATTTAGCGCCTGAAACAAAATCTGTCCTCACTATCTCTAATGAGAAGGTAGCTCGGAACAGATAATGTCCACGCAGAAAATAAATTCTACTTTTATTTGCATGGGGCCCTGATGTTAGGTATAAGCCAGCTCGATATAGCGGCGGCAAGGCCGTGGGTCGTGTCAAATGAACGCCCCGAAGAAAATCAAGGAAACAGCTTTGCTAACACAACAAAAATAATCAGCAATTAGATGTTCGTTGCTGAAAGGCTATGACATAAGCGATGTCGGATGGAAATTGCGTTAGCCGACCAGAACCAGTACAGTGGCAAAGACATTACCACCAAGAAGTGGTCATTAAAAAAAAATCCCACAAACGGTGGAACCACAATCGAACTTCCAACAATAAAATCAAGCGGAAGCGACACCGATGAAATGCAACACCCTGTACGTTGGTCGAACATCGCTGCCTTCTTAAAAAAAACATATAACCAAAAATAAACACAAAAAAAATGTTCAACATAGAATTTCAAATTCAAGATTTGAACCCATGTCGAACGCGTAAGAATTCTTATGCATTTGACCAAACGCTGTTCGATGTCACCTAAAGAAAACCATGCACAGTTCAAATTTAATTAAATAAAACATAATACAATTAAATTTTGTTTAACTTGTACATAGATGATCTGATGAAAACCTGGAAAGAGACGGCTCCACAAGGCATACACCTCGGTCAAAACAAATACCTCAATACAATACTATTTGCAGACGACCAAGCATTGATTACAGCCACAGAAGACGATCTGCAAAGAGCTGTGTATCAGCTAAATATCTTGTCCAGCAAATATAACTGCGAAATATCTGTAGGAAAAACCAAAATAATGGCGTTTAAAGGAAAAGATCCTATTAGGTCTAAAATATATATAAACAACGCTTGCCTGGAACAGGTTTCGCATTTCAAGTACTTGGGTTGCGATGTTTCTTACGAATATGATGAGGACATAGCAAAAAAACTAAATACCTTCCAGAGAATGTGTGGAACCATTACACGAACATTGGGAAAACAATGTAGACAAGAAACGCAGCTAAAGTTCTGCAAGGTCATGGCGGTTCCCACCTTGCTGTATGGAAGCGAAACTTGGACGATTACGACCAGGCAAGAAGCTAAAATAACAGCAGCAGAGATGAAATTTTTGCGATCAGTCAAAGGATGTACATTGCTAGATATGAATAGAAATGAGGATATCAGAGAGGAATTGCAGATCTTTTCGGCGAAAGACAAGGTTTACGATTATAAACGTCAATGGAAGGAGCACGTGCAGAGAATGGAAGATCAGCGTTTGCCAAAGAGTGCCATGAAATATGATCCAAGGGGGAGAAGAGATGTTGGACGTCCAAGGAAGAGGTGGGCTGATTAGAAATCGGAACAGGCCTGCGGCCTACACCGTGAAGCAGACGACGACGACGACAATTAAATTTTAATTCGTTTTCATACACAAAATTCAAACTTTAGCATTTGAATACACGCCTGCTGTGTGTACGATAAGATAGCCTCTATCAACTCGATGCAGCAATACAAAACCTGCAACTAACGATAATATCGGCCAAAAACGTTCGAATCAAAAATGAAAGACACAAGGAAAAAACTAAATAATAAAACATAATGAAACACATGAATCAGCCAAGGATGAAATCAAACAAATCGAACTCCAGGTGAACGGAGCAAAATGGGCCAAGTCGATCAACATAAACCACTGTGAAACAATCTAATAACATAAATGTTACTCACCACTCCGACGGGATACCAAAACCTTCAGAAGCAGTATGGGCAGCAGATCCGACCAAGAAACGTCCGATATGGGGAAAATTCACCATTTTCCAACACAAACAACGAAGATATAAGAATATCTTCGTTCCATATCCGCTAATTACGTAACCCACAGCCCATGATTATTCCACAGTAGCAACAAAGATCGACATTATCACTTGAAAATTTACCCCAGCCTTATCTTGCTTCAAAAACTGACGCAAGAAGCGTCTTGCTTGTTCAATAGTTCACCCAAGACTGTCTTTTGCGCCGATGGAACCTCTTATCTCACTTTCCAGTCCCTCTTCCCAGTTCGACCGTTAGATGGAGCGAGAAGTGCCAATAAATAATTCTTGGGAACGAATTTAATGGGCAAAAAATTCGTTACACGCCCCGAAAACTCAAGCAATAGCCTTCACTCCATAAACCAAATTTTGCAATATTTATTTCGGGAACACTCTCTTGACCTTTGACCCTTTCATTAATATTTTAGGAATAATTTTTCATTTAAAATTCAATGAACACGTTCTACATGTAATCGTCATATCTAACAAAATTTTTAAATCTTTATGTCGGTTCGTACGGCCTACGTGGGGTATTAATCCAAGGTTCTTTTATTTGGAGTGGAGTGCTAAGATACAAGTACGTGCTGGGTTGGTTGCGATCTTTTCAGCGGGCATTCGCCGTCAGGGCTACGCGCGCATTTTATACGGTCTCAGCAATATCTGCGTTGGCCTTAACTGGATTTACTCTAATTGAGCTAAGGATAAAGGAGGTGGCAAAGGTAGAGCAAGTGAAAATGGATGGTACTTTCGATCGACTTCCGCACGACGTCGTCTTGCAAAATCGTACGTCGCCAGCGGAGATGTTACATCCCCGCTCCAGACAAACGATCAGTTTCGTAAAAGCAAACGACTCGCTGGAAGTCGATCGAATATGCGACCAGGTCGATGTTGCTATATTTACCGATGGCAGCAAGCAGGAAGGTGGGGAGTTCGGCGCGGCAATCGTCATATACCGTGAGGCTCGGTGAGAGACCCACAAGTACCATGATACTATAACTTTAGAGATATGCTCACGCGCACATCGGCATGAATCATACGGTGTCTTTTAGGGCGAAATTCGGGTGTGGGGCACGCTATGACGCGATGCGCGCCCGCATTCAAAATTTGTTCACCAAGTGATCATATCTTGGAGTGTATGCTCACGCGCACATCGGCATGAATCATACGGCGTCTTTTAGGGCGAAATTCGGGTGTGGGGCACGCTATGACGCGATGCGCGCCCGCGTTCTAAATTCGTTCACCAAGTGATCATATCTCTAAAGTTATAGTATCATGCACAAGTACCGGTTAAACGGTACTTGTAGCGTGTTTCAAGCCGAGTTATATGCGATTGACGCCGCCCTGACTTGGATCTCCCCCAGGAGGTTACACTCAGTGTGTATTTTCTCCGACAGCCTTTCTTCGCTTGTTACCTTCGCTAATAGGAGTAGCACCGTACCTTTGGTCACCTCCATCCATCGTTCACTGCTCAAACTGAAGGACCAAACGATCATCAGATTTGCGTGGGTAAAGGCTCATTGCGGTATTGAAGGGAACGAAGTTGCAGATCAATGTGCCAAAGACGCGGCTGTTTCACGCAGTCGCATGGCATACAACCAGTTCCCTCTAAGTTACGCAAGAAGGGTAATTCGCCTTGAGTCGGCATGTACTTGGGATACCGAGTACAGAAATGCTGTCCAAGGTTCGACCACCCGGCAGCATTTACCTACGCTACATGATGTTCGCTTGTTCCGAAGTGCCGTTGATACCTCCTTTGAAATGACGCAGATATTGACGGGTCACTCGTTTGCGCGCGAGTATCTATACAGATTCAAGATCAGTCCTGTTGACGTGTGCCCCTGCGATTCAAAAAGTAGGCAGACTCTGCATCATTTCTTGTCTTCCTGCCCGAAATACGTCCAACAACGCCACTCCTATAGGAGGTATACTCCTATAAGAGGTAAGGTATACCTTACATTGTTCTTTCGTAAATATTTCACCTTACAACATTTCAGAAATAATTTCAAATAAATCTAAAACTAAAATTTTTATAACTTTCTGTAAATCAATCATAAACACCCTAAAACAATTTAACACCCCCCCTTAGTATGCCTAAAATGGATTTATGCTCAACCAACAACCAAATTTATTAAACTTCAACTTTGTTTCATATTTCAATTTATGTTCACATTTTATTCATTCGTTCATTCACCTACAGCCGCTGCCGTGGTAGCGCCTTAGTTTATTTTTATCATAATCAATTTAATTGATTATCAAATATTGTTAAATTCACCCATATTTGTTATCACTCCCATTCATCACTACCATTCTATTGTTTTTTTATTAATTGTTAAGTTTTTATAATGTTATATTGTTATCTTATGTATCACCTTGCATAAATATACTTCCCCTTCAGGTGGATAGCCTAAAGGGGAAACAGGAAAAAATTAAAGTAGGCTATGTTTGGGGACATGGCCGCATGGTTTAACGTGAATACGTCGTCGCAGGATACCTATTTTCGTTCCAAGCTTTTACTGAATAATGACAATTCGAAATTTATCATTTCTACACTTTTCGTACACACATACAATTTTCGTTACACATTTTTAAACACGTTAGCGATTTTATAGACGTATTCACGTCAAAAAAACATATGATCCCTCAATATGTCGGCATAACATAAACCGATCCGTAATACCATCAATTCTGTGTAGGGATCAATGTCACAACGGGTAAAGCAGACCCACACCATGATGTTACCTCCACCATGCTTTATGGTGGGAACTTGATATTTAATATAATGTTTTTTATTTTTTGGGCGTCGAATATACTTAATACCATCCGAAGAAAATAAATTATATTTACTTTCGTCCCTCCAAAGTATTTTAGACCAATCTTTTTTTTTCAGTGTAAATGACTTCTAGCAAACTTGAGACGGGCTATCCGATTCTTCTTAGATATAAGTGGCTTCTTAGCAGGACGTCTGCCAAATAGTCCAGCTGAATGTAGTCGACGTTTCACTGTCGAAAATGTATCATATTTTCGCGAATTTTGTTAAAATCTTGAAAAATTTGTGTAGCCGTTAGACGAGGATTTTTTACTGCTTCACGAACGATCATTTTATCATCTCTTTTGGTTGATTTTCGTGGTCGTCCTGTTGTTGGTCGTGTCTCTGCTGATCCATAATTATTATTTTTATGACACCAGAGACTTATAGTTTGATTTGGAATGCTAAATTCACGTTCTGCTGCTCTTAATGATTTTCCACATTTTACCATTCCAGAACCGTGTTTTTTAAATCTTCGGAATACTCTTTACGTCTGGGCATGTCGATTTTACCTTAATTAACTTAAGTTACACTTCTATGAATGCTTATTAATGTTTAATTTTCACTTTTCACTAATAAAACGATTTATGCCAATTTACTTTTGAGCCCAGAATAAAATGTAATTCGCTTATTTACTTTTCGCGTTAATACTAGCTAAAACTTTTATATGTCAAAATCCATATTAATCTACATACTATTAGAAAAGATATAAGAGTCCGCTAAATGACTTCTATTTTTATAAATTTTTTCTAAGAAACTGTTTACCAACTTACTTTTGATCGCTACTGTATGTTTAAATGTAAGAAGAATAATAAACACAATAATAATAACTCATTATATTTCAATTTTTTACTCTCAAACAATGTTATAGTGTATCTAAATCTAATTAGGGATATATAATTTTATGTGGCCCGCGGAGTTATGATGCATTTCCAAAGTGGCCCACAAGATCTTTGGGTTGGCCACCCCTGCGTCTAGCACTTCTGAAATGGTCCATCTTTAATGCCAAAAAATCTCTTTTTATATTCTGCGTTTATGGTCCATGTTTCACAACCATAGTTCAGAATTGATTCTACCATTGCTTTTTTCATTTTTGACCGAGATTTCCACCATATCGAGTTTAGGCTAACTAACGGCTACTCTCAATTCTAGGTTTTATGTCTTTTCAGCCTACTTCATCTGCAGTTATTGTTATTCCCAGATATTTAAGTTTTCTGACCTTCAATTTCGTTGATCAACACTTTAAATTGAACCCGCTGTTGATAGCCAGAAATTCGTTTTTTCCAATATTTACAGTTGATAGCTCTTGTGGTATCTTTTAAGCATAAATTCCCATATATACCTATATACTAGCTCTGTTTTTCCATTCCTCCAGGACCACCCCCAAGAATGCGTTGAACAACAGTGGAGATTAAGACTACTTAAACCTTTGGTAGGGGTAAATAGTTGTGCGAGTTCCTTGCAATTTTTAACATACGCCTTATATCTCAATATATTCCCCTTGCAAGTTTATAATTGTTGGTTATCATTCTTTATATGGAGAGCTTCCCATAGTATGTTACGAGAGATCAAGACAAATGTCTTTTGTACATCTATGAAAGCTAAGTAAACACATGATTTCCTCCGTATAAAGCCGCTGTTCATCGTTAATTTTATTTTTTAATCATCTTGCAGTAATCGTTATAATCTTTCCAAAAAGTCGGCCAAAGGTGCAGTTTATACATAGCCTCGATAGTTATTAGCACCTTTCCTTGTTCGGTTTTTTAAAGATTGATATTATATGGGATTACTTCCATCGAGGTATCTTTTGAGTTGTTGTTGAAGTTGTTGATCGTTGTTAAAGTGTGCTGCCATTCTTGTTACTAAATCAAGACATCAGGAATGTGTAGTGGTGGATAGGTTTATGTACGAAGAACGTGTTTCATAATTTTAGTTTTTAACGGCTTTCCCCGAACGTAATACACCGTGTTTTTACCCCTGCGGGTCAGAACTCCTTCTGCCATGTGGATGGGGTTTCAAAATTGTAATAATTAGTAGTCAATTTAAACCGATCTGACCTCAAATATTTTCTGAGTAAAAAAAAATAAAAAGATCAGAAAAATTAATTTATCAAAGGAAATACAAGACTATTATGTTCATTAGAAACTATACTCAAACCCAATGTCTTTTCAGAGATCTTAAAACAGCAAATATCTTCTTAACAAAATCTGGGGTTCTTAAGATTGGTGATTTTGGAATATCAAAAGTTATGACAACAAAAGTGCAGGCCCAAACAGTAGTTGGAACTCCTTATTATTTAAGTCCAGAAATGGTATATAACAAATTATAGAAATATTAGTTGCAACATTATCAATTACATTATGTTTTAGTGTGAGGGAAAAGAATATAATGAAAAATCTGACATTTGGGCTATAGGTTGTATTTTATACGAACTCACTTGTTTTAACAAACCATTTCAAGCACCAAATCTATCAAGTCTCATTCAGAAAATAAGTGCCGTTAGTTTGTTCAGCAAATAACTTTATTTTCTAATGCCTAATATATTATAATTTTCAGTGCCAATATAATGAAATTCCAACAATATATACATGCCACTTATCAAACCTTGTAAAAACAATTTTACAAAAAGACTACACTAAGCGCCCATCTGCTCAGCATATCCATGATGTCATTCCTTCAGTACAAAAGATTTTATCTGCACAAGTTAATAAAAAAGCACAATTACCATTTGAAGCAGTTACAAATAAGTAAGTATAATATACAGATACTCAGAAAAGATCTTAATTTTCACGGTTACTTATTATCTATTACTTACGGTTACACAAAAAAGTGCCCCGTGGTGGAATGAGGATATTGAAGATCTAGTAATACAAAAGAAAAGGGCTTACGTGAAATGGCTAGTAACTAATAGCATACGTCTAATGTGTCTATAGGCTTCTCCATCTTGTGATGGAGAAGCCTATAGACACATCAGACGTTTAGTAAATATAGCGGAAACAAATAAATATTAAAAAATAAATATTGGCAAGAAAGCTGTGCGATAGTAAATAGATGTACAGGAAATACAAAAGCAAATCAAGCCTGGAAACTTCTTAAAAACCTAAGAACCTAAGATAACTGAATTATTTCACCTATAAGTATGGATAAATGGAGAACTTATTATAACACTACCCACAGAAAACAGAAGAGAATTGAGCACGAAGAGCAGCAAAGGCCAAGAACAGAACCAGAAGAACCCCTAAAAATATGGAAGTTCATGAAATAATGAAAGCACTAAAAGGAATGAAAAAATCGGAAAGTCAGCAGGACCTGGTAATATACCGATAGAATTGGTAAAATCAGCCCCAGGGATTCTTTTAGAGATTTTGACCAACATCTTTAATAAATGCTTACTTGGAGAGCCGCTCCCCAAAGATTGGAAATCCGCAGACATAACGTCGATATTTAAAAAGGGAAGCAGACTCGAATGCGCCAACTATCGAGGAATAAGTGTTATTTGCTCAATAGCAAGGTTATAGGGGCGAGTATTAAAAACAAGATTGGAAGAGTGTATAACGGAACCAGAAGAACAATGCGGATTTAGAGCGAGCAGATCTTGCATCGTAACATATTTACTCTCTAACAACTTATTGAGAAGTACATCGTGGGAGAGCGGTGCATTTAGTGTTTATCAATTTGCATAAAGCCTATGACACTATTACACGAAATAAGGTGTGGAACTGCTTGAGTAATAATGGTGTCAATATACAGGTAATAAGAAACCTGTGCACCGGCTGTGCCAGTAGAATAAGGATGGGGAAAGGTATATCTGAAGAATTCCAGGTGACTAAGGGACTACGACAGGGCTGTTGTTTAGCACCGACACTATTTAAAATATATTTGAACGAAGCTCTGAAGTCTAAAGAGTGGACAAGGAAGTGCAGCAATATGGGCATACAGGTGGATAACAAAACACTGTATACTTCTTTCTTCTTTGCGGATGATCAGGTCGTCTTTGCTAATGATGAGTTTGACGCTAGCTATAAGTTGAGAAAGCTTTCAGAAGAGTATATAAAAGTTAGTTTATAAATATAAAAACAAAAACCGACTTCAAAAAAAAGCAATACAAAAAAATTGCACTAAAAAGTAAAAAATAATTAGAAGTTATTAGAAGAAGATTTAACAGAAATTAGAAGTATATTTTTACAGTGCTGAGCATAAAAATTAATGTATTACGTCAATAATATACAATTATTGTTATTTTTGGAGTCGGTGCCAGCCAAGGTTAACAAACGTGTATTAACGAAGTAGCGGAGTACCAGTAGGTATACATTTTATATCACTTTGACTGCAAAGAGTTTCACAATCGACAAGATCGCAGGCGCTTGGCGTTAAACAACACGACATCGGTATTGCTACATTGTCGTATTAATGTGATTTCAAATACATTTTGTAAATTTCTTAACAGCTTGGCTGGCACCGACTCCAAAAATAACAATAATTGTATATTATTGACGTAATACATTAATTTTTATGCTCAGCACTGTAAAAATATACTTCTAATTTCTGTTAAATCTTCTTCTAATAACTTCTAATTATTTTTTACTTTTTAGTGCAATTTTTTTGTATTGCTTTTTTTTTGAAGTCGGTTTTTGTTTTTTTTTAAAAATTTTTTTATTTCTTGCTTTTTAGTGAATCTTGCGTTCCTTAACTGATTTATCGAAAGCGAATATGGGTAGACCTACTAAACGCGCTGCCCATATGCGACAGCGCCGTTCAAATGAGACAAGCGAAGAAAGGGCGAAACGCCTATCTCAAAGTTGAAAATGCGGGCTTACAACAAATATTTTATAATTGACAATACGGGAAACGGAATACGGAATACGGGAAAAATTATTGGCGACAAGATTTACAGCGCATCTACCGGCCTGAATTGTCAATTAACACGTACAAATTGATCCAAATATAAATTATAAAGTTGTATTGGTTTTCTGTACTTTTTGGTAATTTTAAAAATATTGTGCAACGCTACTGACTATCCGTCAATGTCATTTAATTTTTAAGGTTAACATTATAATTTTAAAAATATTGTGCAACGCTACTGACTATCCGTCAATGTCATTTAATTTTTAAGGTTAACATTATTATGTCAAAGTTGTGCCCCCTATTCTCGAGCCGCTACTGACTATATGTAAATGTCATTATTTAATTAAACTTGTCATACATTATTTTAATTTATAACTTGATTTTTGCTAATTTTAAAAATATTGTGCAACGTCACTGACTATATGTCTGTCAAAGTCATTTAATTAAATTTCTAGTGTCAAAATCGCAACGTATCATTATTTAATTAAACTTGTCATACATTATTTTAATTTATAACTTGATTTTTGTATTGTGCTACGCCACTGACTATATGTCTGTCAAAGTCATTTAATTAAATTTCTAGTGTCAAAATCGCAACGTAACTATGACAACGACGTTGACCTGAAGTGTTTAATTGCAGATGACCGTCTTATTTAATTTATAAAAACCAAAGTACTCAACCGATTTTGATGAAATTTAAATGGGACCAATCTGAAACTATATCCTTTCGAATTGTGAAAACATTTTGAAAATCGGTTAATAAATGACGGAGTTATGAGGTAACAAACATTTAAAAAAAAAAAAAAAAATACAGACGAATTGATAACCTCCTCCTTTTTTGAAGTCGGTTAAAAAAGACCGAATACTTGGTAGTTGGTGAAGAGGAAGACCTTTATGTCGAGACATATCGTAAAACATACGAAGAACTTTAAATATCTGGGAGTTACATTCTCTAATACGGGAAACAGTAATGAAGATATAGTCAATAAAATCGGACAGGATCGCAGAGCAATAAGGCAGATGAACTCATTACTATGGAACGATAAAATAACAAACAAGACCAAGAAAATGATTTATAAAGCAATAATCGTATGTAACAGCATAAGCTGCGGAGATTGGCACTCACTCCGCTACGCTACGTTCGTGCAATCTCTTTGCTAAAACCTGTACTCGCTGAATCTTTGAATATAGTCGGAACCCGCATTGCTGTTTGGATGATAATTTCGTGAAGAAACGACACAACTTCGAATAAAAACGAATTTTTATATGAAATAAAAATCAAAAAATTTATATAAAGTAGTGTTTCTATGGTTATTATGACTATTTGACGCATTAGAATTTGGAGGTTAAATATAAATGAAGTAGTGTTTCTATGGTTATTAGGTAGCAGATTTGACAATTTAAAGCATTATCTTGTATGTCAGCTGTGTGGCGTAATCGTCATCGTACATGGTTTGCAATGTGAACATCCGAGGTTCGAATCTTGCCGACGGCGAATTTTTATTTCATATAAAAAATGTATAATTATTATCAAAACAATTTAAAATATTTAAATTGACCAAAGGTTATTTGAAATATATTCGTAGGATTATATTTGAATATAAATTCCTAGGGTTCAATATAACTGGATATTGCACTAGGTGCACAATATGTATTCGTTTATCTACAATGTAAATTAACGCACGCTGATTGGTCGAAACGACCATCATGTGACACTGAATGCAATTATCGAAAGTATAGCAACATATGGGGCTGAAGTTTGGGTAGTGAGCAAGGGGAATAAGAATAAGAACAAGTTAAAAGCCTTAGAGATGGATTTTTTGAGACGTAGTTGTGGTATATCCAAACTTGAACATATAAGAAATGACGAAATCCGGTAAAGGATGAAGGCAGAAGGCTCAATATAGACACAATTGAGGTCAAGACATTGAGGTGGTTTGGCCATGTCCAAAGAATGAGCAATCAGAGATGGCCGAAGAAAATATGGAATTGGACTCCGGACTATAGAAGAAAACGAGGAAGACCAGCAAAAACTTGGGCAAAGGATGAGAAATCCAGAAATTTGGAAGATGGAGATTGGACCGATAGAGGGGCTTGGAAGATAAGATGCGAGAAACGGATACGTTGGAGTGAAATCAAACCATTTTTTTTTATTAAATTGCAAAGGTTAGTCAAATTTCTGGGGCACCTTTCTGAGATTCGGAGTTTAACCAGAGCCCAGAGGTTATCTGTAGGAGAAAGGTCCGGACGTTTACCGTCTGATATAATTACTTCTTTTAAAAGATTTAAATATACCTCATCATTGACTCTTCCTTCTAATACCACAATTTTTCTACCCCTACTGAACACATACACCCTCAATCATTAATCCCTTTTCTAATAATTTTAGTGTGGGTTTAGTACACTTATATGAGTAACTGCAGTTTTCCTCCAAACGTACATCGTACCATGGCTGTATTTCAGTCGAATCATGAATTCGTCGTCCATAAAATTTTATCCCAATAATTTGAGGGATTAAAACGTGATCTGAATAGAACTTCATCCTTTTTTTAACCGACTTCAAAAAAGGAGGAGGTTATCAATTCGTCTGTATTTTTTTTTTTTTTATTTTTTTTTTTTTATGTTTGTTACCTCATAACTCCGTCATTTATTAACCGATTTTCAAAATGTTTTCACAATTCGAAAGGATATAGTTTCAGTTTGGTCCCATTTAAATTTCATCAAAATCGGTTGAGTACTTTGGTTTTTATAAATTAAATAAGACGGTCATCTGCAATTAAACACTTCAGGTCAACGTCGTTGTCATAGTTACGTTGCGATTTTGACACTAGAAATTTAATTAAATAACTTTGACAGACATATAGTCAGTGGCGTAGCACAATACAAAAATCAAGTTATAAATTAAAATAATGTATGACAAGTTTAATTAAATAATGACATTTACATATAGTCAGTAGCGGCTCGAGAATAGGGGGCACAACTTTGACATAATAATGTTAACCTTAAAAATTAAATGACATTGACGGATAGTCAGTAGCGTTGCACAATATTTTTAAAATTATAATGTTAACCTTAAAAATTAAATGACACTGACGGATAGTCAGTAGCGTTGCACAATATTTTTAAAATTACCAAAAAGTACAGAAAACCAATACAACTTTATAATTTATATTTGGATCAATTTGTACGTGTTAATTGACAATTCAGGCCGGTAGATGCGCTGTAAATCTTGTCGCCAATAATTTTTCCCGTATTCCGTATTCCGTTTCCCGTATTGTCAATTATAAAATATTTGTTGTAAGCCCGCATTTTCAACTTTGAGATAGGCGTTTCGCCCTTTCTTCGCTTGTCTCATTTGAACGGCGCTGTCGCATATGGGCAGCGCGTTTAGTAGGTCTACCCATATTCGCTTTCGATAAATCAGTTAAGGAACGCAAGATTCACTAAAAAGCAAGAAATAAAAAAATTTTTAAAAAAAAACAAAAACCGACTTCAAAAAAAAACAATACAAAAAAATTGCACTAAAAAGTAAAAAATAATTAGAAGTTATTAGAAGAAGATTTAACAGAAATTAGAAGTATATTTTTACAGTGCTGAGCATAAAAATTAATGTATTACGTCAATAATATACAATTATTGTTATTTTTGGAGTCGGTGCCAGCCAAGCTGTTAAGAAATTTACAAAATGTATTTGAAATCACATTAATACGACAATGTAGCAATACCGATGTCGTGTTGTTTAACGCCAAGCGCCTGCGATCTTGTCGATTGTGAAACTCTTTGCAGTCAAAGTGATATAAAATGTATACCTACTGGTACTCCGCTACTTCGTTAATACACGTTTGTTAACCTTGGCTGGCACCGACTCCAAAAATAACAATAATTGTATATTATTGACGTAATACATTAATTTTTATGCTCAGCACTGTAAAAATATACTTCTAATTTCTGTTAAATCTTCTAATAACTTCTAATTATTTTTTACTTTTTAGTGCAATTTTTTTGTATTGTTTTTTTTTTGAAGTCGGTTTTTGTTTTTTTTTTAATTTAATATTAATCTTGCTACAAAGAGTACTGTGCGAGCAGATCGACAATTTTTATTTACTTCACCAAAACGACACCAGTTTCTATATTTGATTTTTGGTGTAACTTCTAGCTTTCCACGAATGCGTGGAGCGGACATATACGGATCTGAATATTTTAATATCCTCCTGTTTAGTTGTGAATCTTGACCTTTCTGGTCTATTAAATACCGTTATTCTACTTTCGGTAGAATAGAATGCTATTGATAGCCAGATATTCGCTTTTTCCTATATTTATAGTTAGACACCATTGTTGATAGTTCTCGTGGAGTCTTTAAGCATAAATTCGAGGTCATGGTCATCCTGAGCGATCACCACCTGATCATCCGCAAAATTAAGCGTGTAAAGATAGTTATTATTAAGTATACTGTTTTATTAATATTATAATAGGTATAGGTATGATTAGAGGTACCTCACTCTCTTTTTCCAATCATCCAGTACCACCTCGAAGTATGTGTTGAACGACAGCGGGGACAAACTAAGCCTTTGTAGCCAAAACTTATAATTTTATAATGTTACAGGTAAGTTGGCTTTGATTAATCAGATTAATCCGTCGGCATCATAGCAAACCTTGTCGAAGATCTGTAAAATATCGAGAAAAGAAACTGGGCAGTGTCTGTTATTTTCCAGATCGTCCCTCATTCTTCTCGTTAAGTTTACATTATACGAGTTATTGTACGATTTGATGGATCAATGAACAAAGAAATGTACATGAGAATTGAACAAAATCGAATGGGTGATTTACAGACTAAAGACAATATTCCAATGAAAATATGTATGAGTGGTCATTTCCGATATCATTCACGATACTTGCTCATTTTTCTGGATGCACTTTAATCTAGATTTTATTTGAAAAAAAGCCAATCAATTGACATTTAGAGTAACCCCACGGTTACTTACACCGAATTGAGCTGGTGATTTGTGTACGTTTAGTTGTAACATTATTTTTTAATTTTACTGCATTTTTACCACAAGTGACGAGCCTCTGGTATTTTCACCTCCAGTGAAGTGTTTGTTCTACCTTTGGATTAAGCGCAAACTAATTTTTCTGTAGCACATAGTATTATTAAAATAAATTATCCCTACCTGAATTGGTATCATACTAATGATAACACTTTACTTTATAGAAATAATAACAATAAGGAACGGTCAATATTATATTATTTAAAAGGATTTGATGACGATATCAACTTATCTCCAATTGAGTTACCAGCAACCTTAATAATAGACTTTTCTGGAAATGGTCACCACTTTATTGCAGTTACCGAAGGTAATTTAGTTCGTGAAATAAATACCGAATAAATTAGGTTTTGAAACTAGGATCCCAATTGCTGGTTCCAATAAAATTAAAAAATATTCAGAAATATAATTAACTGAAGATAAAAAGATGTCCCAATTTTACTCATTTTAATTTTAAAACTTTCAGACTCTTTGGTGTACACATGGGGTAATGACTCGTTTGGACAATTGGCACATGGAACTACTTGCACTTTTCGTAAATTTCCTACTTGTGTAGAATACTTGAGGGGAAAAAATATTATAAGGTACGTTAACCTAGTTTTTTTTTCTATTTATTGTATTTCTTGATTGTATACAATTTCATTCCTTAAAAGAATTCCTTTAACTGCTAACCCCTAAAATCCTAAAATGTGGAATGTCAGCTAGAACTTGCTAAATTAAATTTATGAGAAAGATATTATCAGACTGAAGTGCACCAAATTCTGCAGAAAATAGATTTTAAAAATTTATACTTATATGCAATCGCTTTAGAACGCCTTGCGAGGTTCACCGATGCGTAGTTTTCAGTCGTTTCTGTCATTCCATGTTTGGAATGTTATGCTTGTACCATTTTTTGATGTATGTATACATCAGTTTTAACAACGTTTTTACGTCTTCCGATTTCCTCCCTGTCTGTGCTCGTTGCATGTTGAAACTGTATGACGAGCTTAACATGGATTCCCAACCACGGGAATAGACGCTCATTGGGACACTCATAAAAGCATGTCAGTTCGGTTACTACTCTATTTTTGGTCTAAATGGAATTTTTCGTAAAACCAAAATTAATCGAGTTTTAAGCGGAAAAACACGTTGAAGGAACTAATAAAATTACAATATTGAGATGGATCTGGGGCGCCTTTGAAGGACTCATCCAATACGCAATACACGTTTCTACCAGATATAAGCTAACCATTCAGGTTTGCAAAATCTCGCCATTTTGTCGGCTTCATTACCTGGATTAATATAGGTTAATATTTTATCTACTCCAGGCTAAAACCATACTTTTTGAATACATTTGAGTTAGGGAAAGTCTGCTTAGGTCGAAAAGGTCTACTAGGGCACTATTGTAAAAGCATAAAATAGCAAAAATGCAGGCTATACGTTTTCAAGTATTTTAAGCGTATTGGACAAACATTTTTAAAAACAAAGAGAAATAATCAAAACACATTATTATGGAAATTACCCAGACAACACTGAAATCTAGTGGATATCCACTAGAAATTGGATATCCAGTGGACATCCAAAAGCCACTAGATATCCATTAGTTATTGAGTGTTGTCTGGGTAAAATTTTGTATGCAACTTGTGTGAAAATGCATATTCTTGCGCACGTGGGAAAATTATTCCTTTTTCACACTTGCAGCATAAATAACAATTTTACAGTATTAACCCCCTTTTAAGAAGACTAAAGGTTAACTTTAAATTTCAAAGAAATTAAAGTGCATTTTATATAAATAACAAAAATAAATAACACATCTCTATGTTGAATTTATTACAAATTCTTGCAATTTGCAAATGAAATTTTGGTGTAAAATGGCCTCCTTTCCAATCCTTGACGCCACCTATTCAACCAACACCCAGGTATTTCCGTCGGATTTAACTTAACAAAACTCGTTTATGTAAAACGGTTACCATTTAAAAACCTATCACATGGCTAGGTGCGAGAAAGCTCCACTTTTTGTACTAGCAGTACAATCCTTGCGCACATGAGTGAATTATGCCTTTTTCGCACTCGTAGCATAAATAATTATTATACTGGGCATTAAAATATAAAATTTTTATAATGGTTGTAATGGTATATTATATACCAAGGGACTTAGTGCATTTCTACTTTATCTCAGTTTTATGTCAGTTTGATATTTTCTTAACAATCACGTTGCATGTGGTCGTCATTGAAACAATGCATATATTTTTGCTCGAGTCCTTTGGGATTTAAATTCACTTAATCCCTCGAGATTTAATGAGAAACTTTAATCGTTATAAAAGGTACCTAAAAGCAGTTTATGTTCCGGAATTATAGCATTACACGTTGGAATAAGGGCTTAAATAAAACTCGGTTAATATAAGAGAACTATTTATTTCAAAAGTAACGCAATTAATCACCTTCTTCTTTGAAGGTTTATTTCCAACTAACAAACCAACAACTGCATTTTCTTAATAATGTAATTTTGCTTATTCGCATAATTTATTTTTAAACCATTACACAGTGACTTCATTTTAAACGTGTCGGCTTGATTGTCGGTGAAAAACGATATGCTAACTTAGCATGTTATAAAAAAATATCTTTTACACACTTACTTTAAGTTTTTGTAATACATTTTATTTAATATAATCTAATGTTACATTCTACTGTAGAATATAGCTATCCTTTACGGACTTACAAAATCCCTTTATTGGAGAGGATTGCTCCCCGTATTTACCAAATCATTATAGGTCCCGGAAGATCAGGAAGGTGCAGGAAAATGGAAGATCACCTGGACCAGGAAATCTACAGGTAGAATTACTGAAAGTAGGTGGACCAATATTGGTAAAAGCTATTGAAAATTTATTGAATAAATGCCTCGAACAACAGAAGACCCCAACAGAATGGAAGATATCTTATGTCACGTCGCTGTATAAAAAGGGCGATAGGAAAAATCCGCAAAACTATCGAGGTTTAAGTGTAAACGGTACTCTTAGCAGATTATATGGAAAGATTATACAAAAGAGACTAAGACAAGATGTTGGACATAAGATAGGAGAGGATCAAAGTGGGTTTACACCAGGACGGTCATGTGTGGATAATTTGTTCACAATACAGCAACTTTTAGAAAAGAAAATATCAACAGGAGATGAAGTACACATGGCGTTTATTGATTTACAAAAGGCGTATGACAATGTACCAAGAATCAAATTATGGAGAGCCCTACAAATCGTAGACACCCATCCTACATTACTAAATATTATACAAGAACTATATAAAGATAATATCGCGTATGTTAAGGATAGAAATCAACTATCGGAACCTATATTTACTAGTAAAGGTCTAAGACAGGGATGTAGTATGTCTCCTCTGCTTTTTAACATATATGTGGAAACACCACTAAAATCGTGGAAGCGTAGATGCGAGGGAATGGGAATTCCAATAGGTGATCGAGAGTTGTTTACATTGAGCTCTGCAGATGACCAAGTAGTGGTTGCTCAGGATGCGTATGACCTAGAATTTATGTTGAAAAGGTTATACACGGAATACGAAGGATGGGGTTTACAAATTATTTTTAAGGTTTACAAAGCATTGAACTCACTATGGTGGGATCAACGAAAAAATAAAAGAAACAAAACAAGAATAGGCCAAGTAATGGTGCAAACCGTATTGTGTTATGGAAGTGAAGTGTGGCCAATGAAGGAGGACAAGAGAAAAATAACCGCAGTGGAAATGGACTATCTACGAAGAAGCGCCAGGGTGTCCAGAAGAGATAGAATAACTAACGTAGAAATTAGAAATAGAATGAAATCAAATGAAACCAACATAGACAGAATTGAAAAAAGAAGTCTAAAATGGTTCGGACACCTACTGAGAATGGCGGAAAATCGCTGGCCAAAACGCCTTTTCTCTTGGACTCCACTTGGAAGGAAGAAGAGAGGTAGACCTAGAAGATCGTGGAACGATGGAGTGAAAGCTGGGATGGAGAAGCGTGACCTGGAATAGGATATGGCTCTTGTGTCCAGTCTCCCACGCCCATCTTCTCTAGGTCGTCCTTTACACCATCACTCCATCTTAGCCGTGGCCTGCCTCTGGCTCGCTCCTCTCTTGGTCTCCAAGACCGTATTGATCTTCCGATTTTTTCGTTATTGCCTCTCTTTATATGTCCCCATCATCCAATTCTTTAGGCTGATAAATTTCACTATGTCTTCGCCGTGCATTTCTTCTTATTAGAAGAACAGAGCTATTGCTCTGAGTTTGTCTTACTTCTATATTGTCCATTTATACATTTGTATCCTACTATCGTCCTCAGTACGTTCCGTTCAAACACTCTCATGTTTTCCTCTTCTTCTTTTGTTAAGCGCACAACTTCAGCTGCGTATTATTAATATCTTATAAATCTTGAGTTTTGTTCTTTTAGACTAATGCCTATCTTTTAATAACTGTCTATTGGCATGATACGCCCTGTTGCCTTCCTGTATTTTTGCTGAGACCTCCGTGCTTCTGTCATTCCTACAATGAAACTGTACTCCAAGCTAATTATAAAGTCCTTTTCCTGTTGAAAACGATTTTTAAATCCTTCATTGTTACTTCTATATCTCTCGTGCATCTCATCTGCTTCTCTTTTTATTATCTTTAGTATTTTGGTTACACCTTTTTTGTTCTTTTGGCCTTACGTCACCATTAATCCTGAGTGTGACGTTTACTGAAGTCCATCGGAATTTAAATTCACCTTACATCCCTTTAGATTTAAAGTTAAACTTTGATCTTTGAGAAAAGAGACCTAAAATCAGTGCAAGTCCCGGAATAGCATACAATAAATTATAATTTATTTTCTCAAGAGGCTGTAAAATCATAGATTCCCCGTGAATTACATATAATTATTGTGCACACCTGTTGCAAAAGTTACTTTTCGCATTAATGCGGTAAAATTGACCACCCGCCGCAAATGTACGAAAAGTAGATATTGTTACCCAAAATTAAACAAATTAAATTTTACATGTAATCAATCTTAAAATTAACGTTTCCCCCAATTTAGCGCACTAATTAAAGTTATCAAAAAATTGTCAAACGATCGTTAACTAAACGCGCACAATTATCGTCTTACCGATTTTATCTTCGTTGATGAAAATTGGTCCTTATTTGTATGTCGCCCGCGTGATGTGGTCCAATTTGGATCCTCGAATTACCATTTCATTTACACAGTAATCGCCAACCATATGTGCTCAATTCCTTGTTTCCAAATTAAAAATCTACCAACCAATAAATTAAAATCGTCCTTCTTAATGGGCTCCAAATACATCTCATTTTCAAAAATTATACGTCCAATAATCAATAATATTTCCAAATCCAAAATAACGATTAAACTTATAACTTAACAAAAATTTCCCATAATCTTCTTCATGGACGGCATACCAATCAAAAAATTCAATGCTCAAAAATAACCAAACCATGCCATTACGTCTGTATAGTTCCATGGACGCCAAACGAAAAATCCATAAAATACTAAATCAACTATAATCTCAATACGTTCGCACTTTCTCATGGACGACCTGCGAATTCTAAAGCAACTACGTCCGCACTCCTACACGGACGCCATCCGAATCCTCTTTCCAACAACCCTTAATCTCTTTTTCCCACCAAATTCCATGAACCTGCGTACTAATGCACTTTCGCTTCTCTTTTCAATGCAGTCCGTTATCACTCATATACAGAACTTACAAATAATTAACAAACTTAATTTGTTTATCCAAAATTCTCAATTACTATGATCAATTATTCATAATTTATTTCTTACATTTTATAGGAACTTGCAATTGATAATAAAATTTCATTTGAGTTTTCCCTTCGATATTAAAACAAACAGCTCATCATAATTGTTGGTACTTATAAGATTCAGGCACAGATTGAACAAAAACCAATTAAGTGGTCTCTTAATATAATTTTAAGCATAATGAGTATTTCTCCACAGCCAAACCAAGTGACCCCTTTTTGGACCACCGCAATATAGTATTATAATAATATATATTTACAACACATGTTTGGAATCGCTATAAGTTGTGGTGTGTTTTCGCTCTGTCTGTCACCCACTGTTTCCATTCACTCTTGTCCATCTCTTGAACGACTTAATAATCGTTCGTTACGTTTTGCCACACCGCATCTTTAGTCTTCCTCTGTGAGGAAATAGGTTTCCATGTAGTTGACATCTTTATGTACGACTGCATTATAATAACATGATTACAATATCACTTAGCGACCATAAGGTACCATTTTATGGTACTAGTCCGTTTTACTTTATTAATAAAAATTTTTAAAGCAACAAGAGATGTTTCTAAAGGCTAAGGAACAAGAATTTGGCCGTTAGAAGCGCTAAAATTGGAATTTTTTGGTAAAACTTTGAACTTTGTCCGCCATTTGACAATCAAAAATAAATTTAGGAGTAACAAACAACCTTGTAAAAAAACCTGGGTTCATCTGGCTCCGGTGAGGGCCGCTGTCTAGGGTTATAGATGAAAACCAGCCAACGACCCGATGAGCAAAAGAAGAGTAATTAAATAATCTCTCAATGGTCAAAGGAGCGGAAGAGCTATAAAAGGGGAGATTCGACCTCTTTAGTCCAGAAAGACAATCAATCTATGGGAAGAAAACCCCGAAAATAAATTACCCGGCCCTCCAGGTTCGGAGGTTGAGCAGGATGGTGCGACTGATGCAATTTACACGCCCTCGTTAGCATAATCGATGCGACTTTCCCGTACTTTTCAAATTGATTTTTCTCGAAATTTTGACTGTACATTCTCGGGCGAAATTTTTACAGGACACTCTAATAAGGTTCCTTTTCTTATAAAAAAATTTTTGGGAAAATTTGGGGTGGCGGTGGTTAGTTAACTCTTCCCCAAAACTTCAATAGTCCTAGATATAAATGGAAAAATTACGGACAGCATAATCACTAATAAAGGAGTAAAGCAGGGCTGTAGTATATCCCCTACATTATTTAATATTTATTTAGACGATGCTATACGCAAATGGAAATTTACAATCGACGGAGGGATAATACTAGACAGAACAACAACACTAAACTCAATTCTATATGCAGACGACGTAGCACTCATTTTCGAAACGGAGGACGACCTGCAAAGGGGAATTCATGGCCTTGGTCGCATATGTCAGGAATACGACTTAAAGATATCGATCAAAAAGACGAAAACCATGGCTTTCATTGGTAAAGAACCAACACGAGCAAAAATAGTAGGCGATAACAGCACAATAAAACAAATAAGCCACTTTCACTACTTAGGATGCGACATATCATATGAACGTGATAACGACACAGAACAAAAACTGAACAGATTTGAATATAAATTACGGTGTTCTACACTGACCACGCCAATAGAAATGCGTACGTCAAAATTCAAAAATTTGTTTATTAATAAAAGGTTGCATGAAGCTTATTTAAATCAAATGGAAAGGTTTCATCCGATATCAAATACAATAGTTCAATATCAAAATTAATTTTAAAATACATTCACGGAACACAGGTTCAACAAACATAAATTAATAATGTAAACTTTTAATATCCGTTATCATAAAAATGTTATTAATATCATTAAAATCAATTTGTTTAATTATAAGTAATCTTAATTCAAATCAAAATATTGTTAAATGATTAATTAGTATAAAAATTTGTCAACGTTTATATAAATTATTAATTGAAAACTTTACATGACGTCGGAGTGCTTCGTAAAATCAATGGACAGAGATACGATAATCCATCTTCACCAATTTACCAAAGAACAACGAAGTAGGATGTAGAAAATTAAATTAATCTGAAATGCATAAAAACTTTATTAAATTTTGACAATTTGAAATTCGCGGTTAACTAACCTGGAAATAATATAGATTATTTATATTGACAAATGAAAATAATCAAGATTGCCGTGAATTTTGCGAGGCGATTGCGATGCGAGCAATTTAAGAAAGGCGGCGTTGATTTTTACGTTAATGGCGTTGAATTGAAGTGCTAGAAAATTAAAGTAATTAGTGAAAATTTTAATAAAAACCGACAGAAAAATATTGAATATTATACAGAAAGTCTACTTACGTGTTATAACAGTGATTTTATAAAGAAAACTACAACGATTAATGATATTTTCAATAAAAATCGTACACGAACTACACGTGGCAGAATATTGGTAACAATTTTTATCCGGCTTCATCAATGATAAGAAGTAGACTGCGTTCGAAAGCTCAAAAGTTATACAATGCGCGAAGGGCGAAATACATACATATAAATGTTACGTGAAAACATTAGCTTGGAGCGAAAATTTAAAAAATGTGAATAAAAAAAGACGTAATTACTCGTTCTTGAAAATTAATATGAAAAAAATATCACTAGGCATGTAATTTAATAAAAAAAGTTATTGTTATTTATTTTATTTTGAAAGTAAACGAAAGTAAACATGCAACGAATGTTTTCTAGTTGGGCTTTTTAGTGTTTGAACGTGTTTTCGTTAATGCGCCGATGACAGTATAACTTTTGACCTTTCGGATCTACTCTACCCATCGAGCAACGCAAGTATATAAGTTTCATGGTCAAACAACCCACCAATAGGAATTAGTAACAAGATAAAGGTAAATTTACATCCAACAATTTTTATTTTGGTAAAAACCAAGTGCGAACATCAAATTATTACCGCGTGCGTTTATTCGTTTATAGTTTGGGTAAAAATAGGAATTTGTTAATAATTTTAAGAACTTTTATTTAATTAACCACATATTCATAAAATTTATATAATAAAATGAGAGCGGTCGTCGGACCGTCCACAGAAGCTATGCTTCTTACGCACAGAGCAAACCATAATAGATCCTTGAACGACATAGTTGTTCGGCCTTCTGCCTCACAGGGCGAACCATAATAGATCCGTGAAGGCCATAGTTGTTTGACCTTCGGCCTCACAGGGGGAAGACCATAATAGATCCGTGCAGGCCATAGTAGTTCGGCCTTCGGCTTCACAGGGCGGACCATAATAAATCCGTGAAGGCCATAGTTGTTCGGCCATCGGCCTCACAGGGCGGACCATAATAGATTATATTTATATGCCTTCAGCTGTCTGGACTGCTAGTCCGTGATTGCCAGTTGTTGTTCGGCCTTCGGTCTCACAGGGGGAGGACCATACTAGATCCGTAAAGGCCACAGTTGTTCGGCCTTCGGCCTTTTTGTGAAAAATTTTTAAAATTTTTTCGACGTTTTTTGCCGACCCACGAAAAGGTTTTTTTTTAAATTTTTTTAGTTTTGTCAAAAAACTATTTTCCCTAAAAACCGGTTGGAGGTTGAGGCGGCGGGGGCGGCGTGGGGTCGGGGGGTGGTTGCCACCTCCGCCCCCTATCCATAGCCACCATTCCCAGGGTCCTAGCACTCTCGGTACCGGAGTTATGCTTGCTCCCACTTGCTTTTGAGAACACGGGTCGGGTCGGGTCGGCCTCCAACTTGCTTATAAAACTACGGGTCGGCGTCCCACTTGCCTTTCAAGAACACGGGTCGGCCTTCGGCCTCCCACTGGCATTTAAGAATACGGGCCGGCCTTCGGCCTCCAACGTGCTTATAAGAATACGGGTCGGCCTTCGGCCTCCCACTTGCTTTAGAGAACACGGGTCGGGTCGGCCTTCGGCCTCCCACTGGCATTTAAGAATACGGGTCGGCCCTCGGCCTCCAACTTGCTTATAAGAATTTCTTATAATTTTTTCGACGTTTTTTGCCGACCCACGAAAAGGGAGAATGGGGGGGCATTTTTAAATTTTGTTAGTTTTATCAAAAAACTAAAACTAGCTTCAAAATTTTTGAAAAATAAAAATTTTGAAAATTTTTTTGACGTTTTTTGCCGACCCACGAAAAGGGGAGGGGGGTTTTAATTTAAAAAAAAATGTTTTAATTTTTTTAGTTTGGTCAAAAACTATTTTCCCTTAAAACCGGTTGGAGGCGGCGGGGGCGGCGTGGGGTCGGGGGCGGTTGCCTCCCACTGGCTTTAGAGAACACGGGTCGGGTCGGCCTCCCACTGGCATTTATGAATATGGGTCGGCCTTCGGCCTCCAACGTGCTTATAAGAATACTGCTCGGCGTTCGGCCTCCCACTTGATTTAGAGACCACGGGTCGGGTCGGCCTTCGGCCTCCCACTGGCATTTAAGAATACGGGTCGGCCTTCGGCCTCCAATTTGCTTATAAGAATACGGGAAAATTTTTTCGACGTTTTTTTCCGACCCACGAAAAGGGAGAAAGGGGGGGGGCGGGAATTTTTTAATTTTGTGAAAAAACTAAAACTAGCTCCAAATTTTTGAAAAATAAAAATTTTGAAAATTTTTTTGACGTTTTTTGCCGACCCACGAAAAGGGGAGGGGGGGGGTTTTAATTTAAAAAAAAAATGTTTTAATTTTTTTAGTTTTGTCAAAAAACTATTTCCCCTAAAAACCGGTTGGAGGCGGCGGGGGCGGCGTGGGGTCGGGGGCGGTTGCCACTTCCGCCCCCTATCCATAGCCACCATTCCCAGGGTCCTAGCCCTCTCGGTTCCGGAGTTATGGTGTTTGAAGGGAAGTTTGAAATTTGAAAGTCGCGGTCGAAATTTGTGTGACGAATTTGCGTTACATATTTCCGTGACGATTTTGTGTGACGATTTTGTGTGACGAACGATTTTTTTCAGTTAACTGCCCGTGCGATACCCGTGCAAAATACACGTGCAATACCCGTGCGATAAGAAGCATAGCTTCAAAAATTTACAATTTTTCATCGAAACGGAGATTTGCTTTGTCACCTTTGTTCCGACCAAAAATTTTAATTTCAGCATCCACAGATTTGGTTCCGGAACGAATCCAAACCGAGGTAAGGTAAGTTTCATGCTCATAAATACCGGTTCACATTTATTCATATTACATTTATAAACATTTCTATTGACGGGGTCTACCCGTGTTCTCCCGCTAAGAGCATAATTTGTCAGCTCAACGAGGAGCTCTGTTAAAGGTGACTGCTCAGAGCAATATGTAGCACTATACGAAGATATCTAAAACAAAACACGAAAAGACATACGTGTGAAATCTTATAATACAGTCGCAGTACCAGCCCTAATGTACGGGAGCGAGTCATGGGTCCTAACGAAAAGGCAAGAAAGCTCTGTTCAAGCCGCCGAGATGAGATTTTTGAGATCAGTAAAGGGTTGTAGCAGAATGGACCATATAAGAAATACCGACATCAGAGATGAGCTCAACATTTTTAGCATAAAAGACAAATTAAAAGAAAACAAAACAAGGTGGAAGGAACATCTAGAAAGGATGAGCGAAGATATTACCTTTAAAAATATATAATTACAAGCCTAAAGGAAAGAGAAGCCTGGGTAGACCAAGGAAACGATGGGAATCGTAACAGGCAATTTCTAATGCCTAACACGGAAAGTGAAGAAGAAGAAGTTACCTTCTTTTTTATTTTTTTAAATAAAACTTTATTAATACTTTACTTTATTAATAAAGTAAAACGGCCGCCTGTCAATGTCAATGAAATAAACGACAAAATTAATGTCATGGTTTTATTTAAATTTGAAATTTTAATGTAACTGAAAAAGAAAATCTGTAAATTAAACTATCGAAAAACGATTATATTAATTAATACTTTGGTTATAATAATTGTTGATGTTGAAAACACAATTCATATTATTAGATATTCGGCCTATTTATTGGCTTCGCTCGCAATTCGCTCTGCCATAAACTATAGGCTTCGTCCGATAAAGACCTACATTAAATACTCATGACATAAATAGCTATTATGGCTCCTTGTTATTTCTCAATATGGCCTAACCATTTTATCCGCGGTGCTTTTATGAATTTAACCACATCTCCATTAATTTCTTCCCGTAATTCGAAATTCATTCTATTTTTGTCCATCTTTTTTTGGTCCTAGAAGGTTCTCAGAATCCTTCTCTCAAACACTCGCATGTCTTCTCTATTTGTCATGCACAGGACCTCCGACGCGTAGGTGAGAACTGGTCTCATGAGCGATTTGTAGGTTCTAAATTTTATCCTCTTAGTTATTTCTTTATCTTTCAAAATGCCCCTATTTGCATAATAAGCCCTACTTGCAGCCTGTATCTTTGCTTTTACTTCTCTTCTTCTATCATTTACACTATTTATCTGTACACCAAGATAACTACAATTGTCCATTTTCTCAAATATATCGTCATCTATCCGTAATTGTTCTACAACAATGTGTACTTATTATTTTTTTCAGTACCATGTTAAAAGCATCGCAGACAGAGCATCTCCCTGCCTCACTCCACAGTTTATTCCAAAGTTATCAGTTTCTCCGTCTGTTGTCATTATACTAGCTGAGGATTGTTCTAATGTCATTCTGATCAGTCTTATCAACTTGTTTGGTATTTTCATTTCTTTCAAGATTCTCATCAGTTCGTATTTGTTCACCTTATCAAAGGTCTGCTTAAAATCCACAAACAAAATATGAATATCAATGTCATGTTCATAGATTTTCTCGCAAATTTGTTTGATGACATGTAAGGCGTCGACTGTTCCTCTTCCTCTCCTAAAGCGGTATTGATAATTTTCAATTGTTGATCCGTATAGGTGGTGAGTCTGTTATGAATCAATGCTACGTTTAGAATCGTTATCCCCTTATAATTGCCACAGACCTCCGCATCTCCTTTCTTTTTTATCATCATAATTACTCCCTCTCTTCCTAAAACCTATACACAATAAAAATTTTATAAATAAAAATAAAACGGTCAATTAATCTACAAATATACTAATTTAATTTTAAGTTGTGCCGTTGGACAAGAATTTAGTGTGTTTTTAAATAAAGATGGTGTTGTACTTACATGCGGAAATGGCAAATATGGTTGTTTGGGTCACAATAACTGGAATAACTATTTAAGGCCAACAATAGTAGGTAACTAATTTCTAAGTTATTAATTACTGCCTTAAGAGGACGGAACAGTCCAAACAGACCGCGGGAAGTGATAAATATTCGGAGTGTTGCCCTTGCACAGTCATTTTGTACAAAATATCGTCGGGTTTCTTTCAGATATCATCACTTCTTTAAGGCTGTTTTAATATAGTACTATCAAGGATCACCAATTGAAATATTATCTTCTAGCAAGCAAATATTTTGCATTGTATGGGATTAAAATACAATTTTAAAAACCAGCCCTTGCTAATGACTGTAGGTATAGTTCATTCCAACCTACAAATTCTAAATTCCAAATAATTTTAATTCTTTGAGAGTTAAGTATTAAAACTTTCTTTGAAATTGCATGTATTTTGGTGTAGTGGTTTGTTTCTCACACATTAGGAAACGATTTTTTTTACAAGTTGTACTTTAAAAGTTAGAAGCACCCTAAAAATCTACATCCGTTTTTTGTCATATTTTTGGTTATTTCTACTATATAAACAATCACCTTTCCGAAAATCTATAGGAAATTTTTAAATTCCGGGTGTCAGTTACGTACTACTCCCAAATAATGAAATCACCCTAAAATTGCAAGTAAATTAAATATCATTAATTTTGAACAAATACGGTAGTAGATAAAATTTTGTATGCAACACGTGGTTTTTCATACTTTTAGCATAAATAACTTAAAGCATAAATAAATTTACGAGTAACTGAAATATTAGGTATATTAATATTATCTTAATATTTATTAGGTATATACTACGTATATTCAAATAAAATCGTAAATAAACTTAACTTAACATCAAATGGTGGACCCTTGTACACTAGCTTATCTTATTTACATTTTGCATTATTTACATTTTTAGAATCCTTAATAACTTCAAATATTATTAAAATAAGTAGTGGATGGAACCATGTACTAGCTCTAACATCAAATGGAACAGTCTACTCTTGGGGATTATCTTCTGACGGTCAATTAGGAATGGGGGATACAAAATTTTGGTAATTACTAGTTGTGGCAGTAGTATATTAAATGTTAATTGTATGGGAATGTCAGGATATTGGATCGCAATAAAACAAAAATCAACTGTCGGTCGACGTTTCGGACTATTTACTAGTAGCCATCATCAGGACTAAAATGGGGAAAAACAATAAGTCGAAAAATGCTAACAATTTTGTATTCTCACACTCACCTAACAGTTAGGATGGTAAAAAACTGTTTTAGCGAAGTATAATTCGGTGGAAGAAAATAACACGGTCATTCGGGCAACACATATAACCTCGTCAATGGTATAAAAAGTTGTAAAAATTGTAAAATATGTAAGATAATAAAAATTGGCTTAGAAAATCACACCAATGAATAACACTAATTTTGTCAAATACACTATGTCACGTTAACACAGAAAAATATAATCAGGTTGTCAACCTACAAGTTGATACAGGTACAAATACTATATACATGGTATTGACAAAAATGCGTAACTGCCCAATTAACTACCTTCCTCCGAAATAAGTTAATAGAAACCCTAATAAAAATTAATTGTATCAGGTTAAGAAACAGGGGTGTGAGAACCAACCGACAAAACTCAACAGTATGTATATAAATGTAAAATATTAAAATATTAAAACAGAATACAAATAACAACAGGAGCGCAATACATTAGTGATGTAGTAGTCGGCTACGGTATTAGGGTTTCTATTAACTTATTTCGGAGGAAGGTAGTTAATTGGGCTGTTACGCATTTTTGTCAATACCATGTATATAGTATTTGTACCTGTTATCAACTTGTAGGTTGATAACCTGATTATATTTTTCTGTGTTAACGTGACATAGTGTATTTGACAAAAGTAGTGTTATTCATTGGTGTGATTTTCTAAGCCAATTTTTATTATCTTACATGTTTTACAATTTTTACAACTTTTTATACCATTGACGAGGTTATATGTGTTGCCCGAATGACCGTGTTATTTTCTTCCACCGAATTATACTTCGCTAAAACAGTTTTTACCATCCTAACTGTTAGGTGAGTGTGATAATACAAAATTGTTAGCATTTTTCGACTTATTGTTTTTTCCCATTTTAGTCCTGATGATGGCTACTAGTAAATAGGCCGAAACGTCGACCGACAGTTGATTTTTGTTTTATTGCGATCCAATATCCTGATATTCCCTTCTCTCAATATTGCATTGGACGAGAATTTGTATTCTAATCTGTTAATTGTATGTTTACAATATTTGCAGCTGCACCCCTTCGCCTATAAAATTACCAACTGACAATGACATAGTAAACATAGTTGCAGAATTCAATTCATCAATGTGCATCGACGATAATGGTGATTTATTTGTATGTGGAGATAATAGTTATAATAAGCTTGGAATATTAAATGAACCAAATATATTAAATTTCAAAAAAGTTCATTCATTAAAAGAGATTTTAAATATGAATATTGGTAAAGATCATTCAATTTTAATAAACCGTTCTGGTAAAGCTTTTGGAATGGGAAGAAATACTGAAGGCCAGTTAGGATTTGCACACTGTAACACCACGAAGTATCCCCAACCTATTCCTTTCTTGGAGAATACTAAGGTAATATTTGTTAATTTATTTATTTTTATTATTCTGCTTTTAAACGATAATTGTGATTTGGAGTGTGTGCTGGTTTCGTAGAGTTTCTCAACTTCGTTTTCTTGCGCTGCTATAAAAACTCATAAAAAAATTACAACGGAATTCCATGTTCTGGGCGTAAAACAAAACCACAATTAATGTTAATAATTAATTAATCGGTAATAGCAAATTTTAAGTTTTATTCCAGTGATTTTTATTTAAAAAGAAAGTAAATAAAATGTTCAACGTCCAACGTCTTAGAAAAATACCTTAGATAAAAGTTGTAATAAATTTTGTTCTCCATAAGATTTTAGATTTATAGCAGTCATTTTCGTCCTAAAGTCAACTGGCGAAGAAACTTTGTTTTCGCCATTTGTGTTAAAATGGCGGCACTTCCGGACGGTCGCCAACTCCGAGTTTTTATTAGGACTCCAAAAACATCTAAAAATCAGAACCCCCTGACTATTTTTAGGAACTCTTCTTTGCATGATTTCGGGGATGTAGTTAAAATATTAAGTGTTTTTAATTTTGTTATTGAGTTATATGAAAAAAAAATTAAAAAAAAATTTCAACTTCAGACGAAGAATTCGGTAAGAAGCTCAGGGTTTCGAGAGGACGTTTTTTAGTATGTTAAAAGTACGAACAATTACCTAACGAAATCCGTCGAAAAATCGCAGAAGACCGATTTTGGATTTTTTTGATCAAAATGTGCCCAATTTTCTTACAATAATTACAATCTGTCCATGGGACAATAAGTAATACTGCTTGACAATATTTATAATAAACTTTCAGAGCAATAAGCGAAAGAATATCCTATTTAAGATTAGAGGCCAAAACAAGAATGTCAATTATAAATGTGTACGCGCCAACAGAGGATAGCTGTGAAACGGAAAAGGAAGAATTTTATAGCGAGTTAGAGACATTATGCGAAACTATACCAAGACAAGATATACTGATGGTGCTGGGTGACTCCAACGCCAAAATAGGCAAGGAAAGTTATATCAGGTCAGTTGCAGGAATTTATACAATACACGAAACAACAAACGATAATGGAGAAAGACTATGCAACATGGCGGAAGCAACGGAAACAGTAATCTGCAGTACTAAGTTTAAACATAGGAAGTTGCATAAAATAACATGGGTGTGGCCGGGAGGAAGCACAAAAGAGGGAAACCAGATAGACCATGTACTGATCTCCAAGAAAAATGAAAGAGCTGTAATGGACGTAAGAACTTACAGGGGGGCCAACGCGGACTCGGATCACTATCTGGTTGTAGCGAAGGTAAAACAAGAGAAGACAAAATATGTTAAAAAAGAAAACTGTAATAGAAAGTTGGCAACAGAAAAACTTAACAGTAAAATGTTACAAAAAGAATACGAAGAACATGTAACGCAGAAAATGACGGCAAAAAATAGAGACAGTAATGTAAATGAGGAGTTGAACAACATCACATCGATCCTGCATACAAGCGCAAAGGAAATTATTGGCTACAGAAAATACAAGAGTATCAAAGCATGGTTTGGCGAGGAATGCATGGAGAGCTGCAGGAAAAAAGTAGAGAGTAGGTTGGAGTGGTTAAGAACTGGACAAAGGGAAGAGAAAGAAAAATATAAAAGATTGTCAAAGAGCGCAGATAAGTTATACAAGATCAATAAGAATGCATGGATGATGAACAAAATGAAGGAAATAGAAACAAGTAACAAGTACAATGATGCGAAATTATTTTACCAGTTGATGGATGAAACGGGAAAGATGGAGGGCGGAAAAGAGAAAATAAAGCAAATATGGATGGGGAACTTCCAGAAACTACTGAACGGAAATCAAGAAAGTAAAGATACGCAAGATGTAATAGAAAACGACGAACAAGAAGTGTTATTGCCGACAAGCGAAGAAATAGCAGAGGTTATCAATAGAATGAAAAATGGAAAAGCACCGGGAGGGACGAATTAAACGCGGAGTTCGTGAGATGCTGTGGATGGAAAGGGGTAGCAAGAGTGTGGGATCTAGTGAAGCAAGTCTGGAGAGAGGAAAAAATGCCTGAAAGATGGAAGGAAGCGGTTATAGTTCCAATAAAAAAGAAGGGTAACGCGGATGAATGCAGAAACTACCGAGGAATAACCCTTCTCAATTCAACATACAAGGTGATATCATCAATGATACATATCCGACTGAAGGAATACGCTAAGGTTTTGATAGGCGACTACCAATATGGCTTCATAGAAGGAAGATCAACGACGGGGGCAATACATGTGGTGAAACGAACTATGGAAAAGGCACGTGAATTTGACATCGATTTGCATATGATGTTTGTGGACTTCCAACAGGCCTTCGACAGAGTGAACGGAAAACAATTGTACAGGGCATTGAAAGAGATGAAAATACCAGCTAAACTAATAAGATTAATAAAGATGACATTGGAAGATACCACAGCATGCGTTAGAATAATAAAAGAAGATGAAACAGACTTTTTTGAAGTAAATTGTGGTGTGAGACAGGGCGATGCGTTGTCGGCGACGTTGTTCAACATAGTGCTAGAAAAAATAATAAGAACAATAGGTGAACATGGATCAATAACAACGAGAGAAGGTCAAATAATACATATGCGGACGATGTGCTGATTATGGCAAGATCGTGTACTAAAATGATGACAATGTTTAAGAGGATGGTTCATGCAGCGAAGGAAATGGAGCTCTTGTTAACAAGAATAAGACAAAATACATGAAATGCGACAGAAGAAAATCATGGTGTAGAAATGACATAATAATAGAAAATCAAACATACGAAGAAGTAAGTGACTTTATTTACCTGGGAGTTCAAATCAAAAGAGATAGTAACAGAGATGAAGAGCTAAAAAGAAGAGTGCAACTGGGTAACAGGGCGTATTATGCTAACAAGATAATGTTAAAAGATAAAAAACTAACGAAGACGACAAAAATGAGAATATACGAAACGATGATAAGACCAATAATCACTTACGCGGCGGAAACACTATGTTTGTCACAGCACAATGCGGAAATACTTAGAAGACTTGAAAGAAAAATTCTGAGAACAATTCTGGGACCAATAGAAGAGGGGGGTGAAAAGAGAAGGAGGAGAAATAAAGAGATTTTGCAGGAGTGCGATGGAAGGGACATAGTAACCCAGGTAACACAACTGGTGTAAATGACGTCATTTACACCAGTTGTGTTACCTGGGAAAGTCATAAAGTCGCAGCGAATAAGATGGTTAGGCCATGTAATGCGAAGTGATGAGGATGCAGTCAAGAGAATAACACTTTGGAGACCCACAGAGGACAGAGCAAGGGGTAGACCACGAGTGAGATGGTGGGACCAGGTGACCGACGACCTGGAAAGGATGGGTATAAATGACTGGAGGGTGAGGTCGGGTGATAGGACGGGATGGATAGTGATAGTGAGTGAGGCGGCGAATCATTCCGGGTTATAGATAGTGAGTGTTAATAAAACTAAAAAGTCTAAACATAATGTACATATGGGGTCTAATCCTCCCCGACAAACGGATTTTGTAAATCCCAATAGGGATAGCTATATTCATAATGAATTAATGCTTTGTAATAATAACAATTAACCGCGTTAAGCAGTAGGTCCCCTATGTGTGTGCTAATACTTCAAACGCATAACACATGCATAGGAGAGAGGTCGCCAACGTCCGGGAGACCGGATATGGCACACGAAGAAGAATAATAATAATAATAACAATAACAATGAAGTGACACAGTGGAGTACTAACCCATTGGTAAACTTCCTTTCAGTTTATGCATATGCATTCTAGGTTGGTACATTTGACTAGAAAATATCAGTTGGTTAGATAGGACTCCAGCAGACGACTATAGGGATGGGGTAGGTGTTTTGTGATTTTATATATCGAATGTCGCACTGTCGAATGCTCGAGAAATGTCAAGAAATGCAGCAGGGCAGTATCTCCTACATTCCAGGTCCGTTCTAATCCTCTTTACAACCCGGTGCACTTGTTTCACTGTTCCATGACTCTACCGAAACCCAAATTGGTGGTCCTGGATCAGATTTCCCTCTTGGAGGAGCGGTTTCAGTCTTTCCAGGAATAGTTTTTCAAATGTTTTTGAAATAATTGGTAGTAGGCTAATTGGTCTGTATGTTGTCTGAGTATCTTTCAGCTGAACCACCTTCCACTGAGCTGGGAAGTAACCATATCAAAGAATTGCATTAAAGATTTTCCAATTAGTTTAAACCCATTTTCTAGTAGATTCTGTAGAATTTTACCTGTTATTAGGCCTTTTTTGGATTAATATTCTTGAAAATAACATTTTTGATTTCGTTCATCCAGAACTTGGCAGTTGGTAGATCCATTTGATAAGGGGCTTCAAGTAGTTGGTGGGAATCTCTTGGAAGAGGTTGGCAGACTTTAGCAAGATGTTCTGCAAAGGTTTTGGCTCTTTCAAAATCATTCCGAGCCCAATTATATTTCAATTAGACCGAGAGCCAGCAAGAAAAACGACGTATGATTAGCGAAACGCTGAAACTTTTTGAGAAGTTAGCCAGTGTTATAAAGAACAGGGAAACGCAAGTATGGCGGCCCGTATGTGTCGGTGTTGCGCTGCGCAATTTTTTGAATGTGTCAAAAAAAACTATGCCCTTGGGGAATGAGCTAAAAGGTAATTCTGGTTTTATATCATATATTCGATAGCCAGAGTATGAAGGAGTCGTATGCCATACCGATGCGGCGTCTCAAACTGTCCGCCATACTGAATTAAACGTGTCATTTATTTTATGTTCTCTTGAAATACTAGCGAAAAGCTAATTTTTTATCCAACCATACAAAAAGATGTCTCATCACCGATTATGACCATGCCATACTGTTTCGGTGTCCCTAAGTACACGCCATACTGATTCAAAGATGTCGAATTTTTCACCAGTCCATGTATCATAGGTGAAAGTATGGCGGTCCGTTTTTATGACCCCCGTACGAAGATATAAGTTAAAATTATTTTTGCGCGACTATGCTCTATTTGGTTGGTTACCGCGTCTGTTTCCACGACAGTAAGTTTTGTTTACTAGTTGCTAAGAATAAGGCGACGGTAAGTATTTTTAGCGTTCTAGAACGGTAAGTGAATTTATTCAACATTAACTAATTACAACTAATATTAAATAATAACAATTTTTATAATTTACTTATTAACATAAATATTGAAGGTACAATTATTACAATTTCCAATTGTCAACGGAAGCTTATTTTGGAAAACAGATGCCGATGATAAAATTTTAGTACCGTCTATTGGAACCTCTTGCGACTCTTGTGGATGACCTTCAACGTCGCTACAATTAAGTGACATCAATGAATTTGAATTTCTGTTAAAATTAGCATTGTCCAAGTTTTCACAAATTAAGTTTTCATTAATTTCTTTACACGTTGAGGTTGTTGGTTGAAAAACTTCTTTATTTTCGTCACCGGAGAGAATTTTTTCCGCAAATTTAATTTTGTTTCGAATACTATCTTCAATGTAGCCTTTAGGTGTACTAGAAGACTTACACCCTCCGTGACTTTTCAGTCCAAGAAGATCTTCACCTCTGTTGGCTAATAATGTAGCAGAACTTCGACGAAATGAGTGACCCGTGTAACCAGCAGGATTATTTAATTTTAAATATTCAGCAATTTTATAAGGCCAAGCCCCAATTGTACCTTTCCCAATAACCTGATTTGTGCATTTCCCATTTCGATAATTTAAAAAGAAATGAAATGATTTTGCATTTCTTGGACGAAGATTTTTATATTTGTAATATATGTCCAAGTAGTTAACTTTATTATGTGCAACGTTAGTAACAACAAATGATCGCTGAATATTTGTCTTCGTTTGAGGTATTTTTACAATGATTAATCCATCACGTTCCTCAAAGTCTTCTATTTTTATATTATATAACTCTTCTCGCCTACATCCACCAGCTATTCCTAATATCATTCCTACCTATAAAAAATATAATAATTTACAAATGTATATATGATGTATTATGTGAAAAGTGAACTTACCTTGTGTACAAGAAATTTTTCGTCTGCAGCTTCAAGTAAAAACTTAGTAGTTTTCTTCAGTAGAAACACTGGCCTTTTTTGGTCGATATCCTACATTCTTTTTCTTTAAGAAAGCAATTAATGTAAAAAACTATGAAATATCAATGGAGTCGTGAAGAAAAATAGTGGATTTTAACATCGAGTATTCAGCCCACAGGCTTCCTGGAGCTTGTAGTTTTTCATTTCTTCTGACAAAGTACGCCACGAGAGATTTTTCACAAATACTGATGCTTTTCTTCGTGCACCAATCTTTAAAAATTTTGTAGGTTTTTTCGTAGCGTTCCCTAGATTTTTCAGGAATGAGAGACGTACGACCCACAATCCAAGCTTCTTCTACATCATCAATTTCATTTTCAGATTCACTTAAAGTATTCATTTTCGTTGTTCAATATTATTTTCACAAAAATACTGTAATGGCTGCAGTTATTTATAAATTGTTATAGCAACGTAATGCAAACTTTGACATTAAGGCAACTTGATATAAAGAGACTAACATATTTACTTTCCGAACCCCTAGGTAAGGAAAGTATTGTTATCAGGCAAAATTTGACCCCCCAATTTTTTGACAGATGTTCACGTTTTGAGGTCCCCTGAATCCATTTTTATCATTTTTGGAAGGATGTCTGTATGTATGTGTGTATGTACGTCTGTGAACACGATAGCGTCTAAACGAAGCAAGCAAATCATTCCAAATTTTGCATATAAGCTTTTTCCTGTCGTAGGACGAAGCCAGATGAAAATAAATTAAATCGTGTAACGGGAAAGGGGGGTTTACCTGGAGCTATTTTGACATTATGCGTCATAACTTCGAAACGAAATTAAATATGTAAAAATATTAATAACAAAAAATTAGCGCTATGGAATTTCCTACATTTTTTGTCCTACAAGTTTTTCTCTAAAATATACAGGACGTTTCAAAATTTTTTGTATTTGTAAAAAATGTTTGTATTTGTAAATAAAATACTAAACCGCATTCTATTAACGAAAATAAGATGAAAAGTTTCTAATAACATGGGTCCAAAAATGCTTCGTTTGCAAGATATAGGCATTCAAAAGTTTTTTTCTTCCGATTTTGGCAAAATATGAAATTTTTCATCGATTTACTGTAGAAATTATGTAACCATTTTATTTAAAAATATAATGTAAAAATTTGCATCTGTTCGGAAAGTTATGCGATGGCCACATCAGATTTTTTTTATTTATTAAGTACACATTTAAATGTTTTTTAATAAATTTAGTCGCGCAAAAAACGTCATAAGCATCTCGAACATTAAGGACTACCTATCTCAGACAATAATTGGAGTCGTCGCTTCGCACCTCCTCCAAACAATTGTCTTCGATCGGTAAAATGTCCTTACTGTTCTTGATACTTAATATACTATTACGTTACCTATAAACGAGATATAACGTTGTTATAGTTGTATCAAGTATAGGCGTGGTTTAAGGCTGAATCGGTTTGAATTGTATAGTGACGTCACAGTTTGTGACGTTTCATTTAAATTTTGTCGGCTTCTTTTACCAATTTTTGTAAAATTTTGTAAAAAACGTGAAATGGCGAGTAACGATAATTTAAAAAAGAGAAGTAGAGCTGCAAACTGGGAAGAATGTGAGAAAGTAAGTTAAAATAAAATTTTTTTATATAATATAAAAACCTAACCTTAAATTTGTAAAATTTTCTAAAACACTTTATTTTAGATTTTATTAAAAGATATTGTCAAGGATGAGGTTGGCGTTATTGAAAATAAAGTGACGAACACCAACACTAATAAAGCAAAAGTTAAAGCTTGGGAAAGAATATATAACCGGTAAATAGGAGATTTAAAATTACACATGTATTTTTAATTAATTTATGTAAATAAAAGGTTCAATGAAGTTACTTCGAGGCAAAGAAGCCTTTCTGAGTTAAAGCAGCAGTGGAAGTGCTTTAAGTTGAAATCGAAACAATCAATTTCCACCTACCGCATGGAATTGATTGCAACGGGTGGCGGACCGAAACCTCCAAGCCCCAAACCTGAAGCTTTGGAGATAATGGACATGATTCCCTTAGAGTTCGAAGAGGATCAAAATATATTTGATTCGAATATTGTAAGTTGATTTGCAAGTATTTATTTACATAATACATACTATTATATCTACTTCTTAAATTAACGTGTTCTGTATGCTGCTTATAATGTGTAGAAATCTGGTGAAGATATTTTGGAGCTCGAGCCACAACCATCAACTTCCAGCAGCACAGTTGAAATAATAGAAGTTTTTCCCCAGGTAAAATAAGGCAATTAACTGCAGATTAAAAATTGTATTAAGTGTGTTATTTATTACAGATCCCGACTAAGGTCACCACTTTAATAATACCTTTGCCTACGAAAAAAAATTTAAAACGAAAGAGGAAATTATCAACTGCTCATGTAATTTATTGTGGTGTTGAATTTGTCGTAGAATTATTCTTTTTGTTTAAGGTTAATCAAAGAAGCGATCGATTCATGGAAATCCAAGAACAAAAATTGCAAATGAAACAATTGGAACATGAGCATAAAATGAAAAATTTGCAAGAACTTTCTGTAATAAATAATTTAAAAATAGCATTATTACAGAAACAATTATTAAAGGAATAAATTAAACAAACTAAAACTAGTTCTAGTATATATAATGTGTGTACATTTTTTAAAAATTATCGTTTATAAAAGCAGTGCGAACTGCTTTTCCTTGTGTGGCAGTTTGACGAAAATTTTCTTCTGGGACTATTTCATCTTCAAATGGTTGTGGTGGTGGAGACAAAGATGGGCTTTCTTCTTCATTCTCTTCTCCCATGTTTATGGCTAAATTATGCAATACTGCTAATGCAACAATGTAAATTTTTACATTTTCTAAACTGCATGAAAATCCTTGTAGTAAGCAACGAAATCTTTGTTTCCAAACTCCAAAACATCTTTCTACTACATTTCTTGTCTGAATTTGAGCACGATTATAATTTTCTTCGCTTTCGTTGGATGGATTTAAGAGGGGAGTGAATAGGTAAGGAGTACAAGCGTAGCCAGAATCTCCAAGTAAGCGACCTTTGAATTCACCCCTTTCAAATCGTTGCTTAATACGACACTCTCGAAAAATTCTGCTATCATGTGTGCTCCCTCGCCAACTTGCAACGATGTCTCTTATGCGTAAAGAAGCATCACATATTACCTGGACATTCAAAGAATAATATCCTTTTCTATTAATGTAATATTGCGACACCTCTCCAGGAACTTTTTTAATTTTTATGTGGGTACAATCGATGGCGCCAACGATACTTTTAAACCCACAGATTTGTCGAAACTGAGCCATAACTGTTTGTTGCTCATTAATACTTTTAGGTATTTTGATAAAATCTTGAGATTTACGTGCTAAGGCAAGACCTACATCGTGACATATTTTGGCCACAGATTGTTGACTTACGCCATGCAAATCGCCAGCATCATCTTGTACCTGCCAACAAAGGATTCAAGATGTTTTTATAATTGTTAGTAAATAATAATTTTTTTAAATACCTCATTTCGAGCCTAACTACGAAGTGCTATTAGAACTTGCAACTCGCACGATATAGATCCACCCCTCGAATCCTTTTGTATATCGTCTTTCACAATATCAACAATTGCTCCTACATATTCTTTGCTGAATCTATATTTTCCCTTAAAATCTCCATCACTTAATTGAAAGGGATCCTTTCTTGCTTTATAAACTTTTCGTCTTCTTAGAGCATGATTTAAATTTTCAAAATCTTCCAACTCTTCCAACGAATCCATTTCTAAACTGCACTAACTTGCAATAAAAGTCAAATTTATATGTTATAGGTTAGAATTTTTATTAATAATTTCGGCTAACATCCAGAAAATGAGATGTGTCGCGATCTATAGTCCATCTGGTTTTGGATTGCAGTAGAGGTCGCCTTGAACGACAAGTCAGATTTACACTGGGAAACGTCAAATAATTAAAGTGTGTGAGTGACAAAAACCAAATGTCACTTATTTGATACTTGAAATAATCGAGTTAAAAGTATTTTATTATCAAATAGCAATTTATCTTGTAAAAATTATTTAAATTTGCCAGAAACTTTTAGAAAAAAATATTCGGGAGTCATCAATCGCAAATAAAATTTTGACAGTGTAAACCTGTAAAAATTTTAACCAATCACGTTCCGAGTTCACAATTTTAGTACAATCTAGTTCTGCATTCTTAAAACGGATGGACTATAGCTTAAACTTGGCGGATAGATGCTTCTAAACATGCTTGTTGCGAAAACGTAAAAATAAATGCATAATTTCGTCATAATTAATTATTTTATAGTGGTGTTGCTTCGAACGCGGTTGTGACAGGTCGAGATTATTTTTTATAACAGCGTTATACCACTCCTATACTATCCCTGAGGTAGGTATAAGGTGGCTTATACACCGTTTATAGGTAGTGACGCTTGGTATACCCGTGTTATAACCGTGATATAAAGTTATACTACGTTTATAACGTAAGGCTAATATACGTAACGTAATATGCAAATGCATATTTTTAACTATTGATATGAGAACGTCGATTTTTGGATATCTTTGCGAATCACATAAATTAGAGTAATTTAAACCAAACTTTTTTAGGCATATTTTGCATATTTTCCACTTTTGGTTCATATTTTAGAAAAGTTAGCATATTAATGCATAAATACTCGTATTTATTTCAACTCGTGAAATTATTATATATATTGTCGTGTTCTATTCGAGAATGTCCCAGGACAACTAGCAAATCTCCCTCTCCCTCTAACTTGAACAAGAAATAAAATCTCCTTTCAACAATGTAACATTTAATTAAATCAATAAGAACTTTTTTATAAAATTAAATAAACAAATCTTAATTAAATTAACAAATCTTTATAACTACGCGTTCCTTTTTCAGTTTATTACTTAACACAACAACCCGATTCAATGTTAGTCGGAGTACTTTCACTCGCACCGTGTGTAATAATTTAAATTTCGCTTACCACGTCTCTTTCTCTCACTTCTTTGTTCTAATCTTCCCTTTTTACTTGGTCGACCTACCGGTCAGCCGCTATTCAAAACTTGGTCTGCCTTTTTATAAATCCTGTGGATTGATTCTCCAATTCTTTATTATTATTAATTCGTTATTTCCAATTAGCATTTCGTTATTTTTTCTTAATTAAGGTAAATAATATCCAGTTATTTTTATTACCTCCAAACTCACTTCTTCTTTGTTACAATTATTATTATGAATCTACTTTTTAGATTCACGCTCTTTTTTAATTAATTTCCCATCCAATATCACACTTTTGTGGAGCCAAATATTTTTCATTCAAATTCAAACGCAAGCTTCTGAGAGCTCTCTTATTTTTTTCGTTTCCTTGGTTATTTTTTGAAATCGATTTTCACACACTTATGATCTAATTACATTATTTTATATTTATTTTTCATTGTTTTAAATTTGATTTTATTTCATAATTAATATTTAAATTTTGTGGATTTTGAAAATACATTTCAACTGCCCCCTACATTTTAAATTGTTCAACATAGTTGAATTTTTTGAAATTTACATCAAAGAATGGGTTTTCAAATTTAAGTATTGCTCTTGATTGAAGAATTTAATTTTGTTTCTATTCTTTTTATGAATTACGTTTTAAATTTATTATTAAGTGTGGCATGTTACTTTTGACACAAATCTACATTTTTAAACTGTACTAACTAATTTTATTCGAATTTTATAAATTGACTTTTATTTATTTAATTCTATCGTCGGTATCCTCCTATTTTATTTATTTATTCAATAATATCCCATTTGCTTCATCAAACCCTCTTTAATTCGACCAGCTACTGGGTCCCCATTTATTTCATCAATAATTAATCTGACACCCGCGACTTTTATCCTAGTTCCGTCGGGTATCTACCTCCTAAAACATCATAATCTCATTATTTTATCTCCTCCTTTGGAGTGCATCTCAATTATTTACCCCCCCTTTATTTCATCAATAATTATCATATTCTGGATACCTATTCTATTATTAAACTTTTTATTATCATATTTCAATCACTTATGTACTAACTTCTCAATAACTTTGTTTTCTTTTATGTTAATTAATCAAATATTCCTTTTGTTTGCGTGGAGTCGTGTTCTTGTAATTAAATTTTTCTTCTTCTTCATCTTGGTTGATTTATAAATTTTTCAACTGCTTTCTACTATTTTCTTCGGCGGTTCTTGAAATGGTTGTTATTTATTTTTTTTAACTTAAGTTTCGCTTCATTTTTCAACCCGCAGTAGAATTCTTCTTCATTTCTAACATAATTCAACGTCTTCATTTGAACATAAGTCATCAACTTCTTAATATTTACAAACTTTATTTTACAAATTTTTCATCGCATGTCCAGTATCCAATCGCATTTATTAAATTTACAATTATTCGTCATATTTTATTATCCCCAAATTCTTCCGATTATTCCTGTGGTGTCTTCCACCTGACATGCTTAAATAATTCCATTGTTCTCATATAATTTGTATGATTATTATTTAGTCGCTGCACTTTGTAAATTTGAATGTCATTTCGATTTATAAATTTTTTCGAACAGTCAATGTCATTTTTGATTATATTATTATGACGTTTCGCACTGTCATTATTAATTAAATTGTTTATGAATTTTAATAAATTGTTCTCTGTATTGTATTTTGTAGCACATAAATTGTCTATTATAAAGTTTTTATGCACTGTACCGTTATCACATAGATTGTTTTTGTAATTAAACTTGTTTTGTTGAAAATTTTTGTCTTTGATTCGCACATTTATTTTTCCATATGTATTTAAATTTTTGTTGATCGTCGTGAATGCTTTGTTGTTTGGAGCTATTAGTTTTATTGGGTTCATTTTTATTATTTGGGTTCTAAATTGTTCTAAATTTAGGTTATCGATTTTTTCATTTAACAGTGAGATTTCTGCCCCGGTGTCTCCTAAAGTCTTCAATTGTATGTCATTAATTTTCATGAAAGTATACGGTAGGCCCGTAAATTTATCATTTAACTTTGCGTCATTTTTAGTGCTTATGTCCTCTCTTGGATGTTCATAAGTGCCTATCCGATTTTTAATTGAACATCCATTTACCGAAAATTTTTATTATTCTCGTTTTCAGGCACTTCTCTGGTCTCTTCCACAGTCGTTATTGCGTTAACATGTGCTGGTGTCGCATTATTATTGTTTCGATTATGTTGTTGGTTCATTCCCGAATTATTGTAGACTCTTGTCTGTCTCACATCTTGGCTGTTGTTGTTGGCATATTGTTGGTTAGAATTATCATTAAATCTGTTCCTGTTATTTTGTTCTGAAGTTGAGTTTTCATTGCTTGCGTTGTAATTATTTTGTTGTCGATTGTTATAATTATTACTATTTTGGTAATGACCTCGAGTTGAATTTTGATAATTGTTTGAATTTCGATTTTCGTGCTGGTGGTATTTATTCCAATTATTTTGATTTTGTTGATGATCGTACCTTCTCCCATTTTCATCACCTCTATTGTTGTAATTTTCGTTATAATTAGACCGATAATTTTGGTAATTATTACCGTTGTAATAATTGTGTTTATTATGGAAATTATTATAATTTCTATTATAATTATTGCTGTTTTGCTGTTCATTATTATTGTTCCTCCAAGGTGTAGGATTATTTTGGTTAATTTCGTCATTCCTATCTTCGTATGGTATGTTATCAAACCGTTTTAGTAAATTGATAAATTGTTCAATGGTTTCTATATTTTCAATTGAAACTCGATTACTAACATCATATCCGAAATGATCTGCCAAACTTCCGATTATATCAATCTCCATCATAGGTGGATCTAATTGCTTTGCGGAATTTATAAGTTTAATAGCATAATTTTCTCTCGTGTCGTTTGCCATTCCACGATATTTTCCTGTCAATAAATTTTTTCTCACCTTTCGTTGTTCAGTTGGCCCCCAATATTGTCTTATAAATAATTTTTCAAATTCGTCGAAATCTTTGTATTCGTCTTCAATTATACCGAGCCACTGTTCTGCTTGCTTTTTCAACGAACTCCTTATGATTGATTTTAGACGCGTTACATCCTTGATTTTTCTGGTAGTGTCCTTCAAATTTTTTAAAAACAAACGTGGATTACCTTGTCCATCTCCATAAAATTTCATTAATTTGTCGCTGTTGAACCCGAATTGAATCTCCTGCATTATCTCTTTAAGACCACTCGTTCCATTTTCTCCTACCTTAGCTTGATTTCTTTGATTCGCTAGTTGTGTTATTCGGCTAGCGTTGTTGTTAATAACCGATTTCATGTCAGTAATATCTTCTCCCACTTGTTCTATTATTTCTTCTCTTACAACATTTAATGAGTTTATAAAATCAGTTCTTTTCATTGTGGTTTCTTTTAATACGGTAATGTCGTCGTCCATTCTTTCAATTTTTACCTGGGTATTTTGTTGTGACATTTTTAACTCGTTCATTCCCTTTTTTAAACTTTCTTCCGATTGTTTCGTGGCCATTATTTTTGTATCTTCTGACCTTTGCGTGTTTACTTTTATCTCCATCATCATTATTGCAAACATCTGTTGCATTGTTGTAGTTTGATCTGTTTCTATTCTTCTTTCTTCAACCACTTCTTCTTCATTATTTTCAACAGTCAGTTGATCCTCAACTATAACCGATTTTTCTCCAGCCTTTTTCTCTTCCATATTTTCCATGGTTTCTTGGTTTTCCTTTCTTTGTTCGAGCTCCGCTTGAGTCGTACTTCTAGTTACACGTTTGGTGTTCATTTTGCAATTCTGAATAATAATTATTTTCAAATAGGAATAAATAGTTAGTTAGTTTTATAATGGTTATTTGTAATTTGCAAATTTTTAACTACACTTATAATAGTTATTTTATGTTGAATTTTACTGTAAACTTTGCCTAACTTAATTTTAATATTTAAGTGAATTTTTAAATTTTATTGAAATTGGTTTTAATTTCTAGGAACTGAATTTATTAATTTATAGCAAAGAGCAAAGAGCAAATCTTTAATCTCAGAGTCGTGGTATTTGATAGTCCACTCGTTGGTCGCCAATTTCTTTACTATGCTGTCGTGTTCTATTCGAGAATGTCCCAGGACAACTAGCAAATCTCCCTCTCCCTCTAACTTGAACAAGAAATAAAATCTCCTTTCAACAATGTAACATTTAATTAAATCAATAAGAACTTTTTTATAAAATTAAATAAACAAATCTTAATTAAATTAACAAATCTTTATAACTACGCGTTCCTTTTTCAGTTTATTACTTAACACAACAACCCGATTCAATGTTAGTCGGAGTACTTTCACTCGCACCGTGTGTAATAATTTAAATTTCGCTTACCACGTCTCTTTCTCTCACTTCTTTGTTCTAATCTTCCCTTTTTACTTGGTCGACCTACCGGTCAGCCGCTATTCAAAACTTGGTCTGCCTTTTTATAAATCCTGTGGATTGATTCTCCAATTCTTTATTATTATTAATTCGTTATTTCCAATTAGCATTTCGTTATTTTTTCTTAATTAAGGTAAATAATATCCAGTTATTTTTATTACCTCCAAACTCACTTCTTCTTTGTTACAATTATTATTATGAATCTACTTTTTAGATTCACGCTCTTTTTTAATTAATTTCCCATCCAATATCACACTTTTGTGGAGCCAAATATTTTTCATTCAAATTCAAACGCAAGCTTCTGAGAGCTCTCTTATTTTTTTCGTTTCCTTGGTTATTTTTTGAAATCGATTTTCACACACTTATGATCTAATTACATTATTTTATATTTATTTTTCATTGTTTTAAATTTGATTTTATTTCATAATTAATATTTAAATTTTGTGGATTTTGAAAATACATTTCAATATAATACAACCTACGTATGAAAATTCCGATGAAAATGAAAAATGTATCTGTTGGTATGTAAGTTACAATGTGACTGATAGATGGCGCGACATATTTATGTCGCTAGTTATCTTTATACCAATGCTAAATATAAGGGCACCTGGTTTGTGGTTTTACTCACTCAAGTATGAGTCCACATCCAGGTTAGTGATGTAATAATTGTTTGCTTATTAAGTTGTATTGCCAATGGGCTCTTATTAAATTGTTTATGTTGTGATTGTTGTATTTATTCTCTTGTCTACTGCCAACCTTCCCAATAGGTTATGGGCCCAGTAACATTAAGAGAATAAAGTTGTTTTTGTTTGATTTAAATTTGTGCAAATTATTGCATCCAAAATTTTATAAATAAAAAATTATGGAGGCGCAATTAGCAAATTTGCAACAACAGATCGAACTGTTACAATCGCAGTTGAGGACTCGATCATCTTCAACAGTTGTAACAATGGGAGGACTGCCGCAATCAAAGCATTTGAATGGAGAAAATTGTAGCGAGTGGAAGCACGCTATGAAATATTTTCTTATCGATGCTGGCATGTGGAAGCATGTGGAATGTGCTCCCGGTACGGTGTTAGATGAAGATTTGGATCAACGAGTTCTGGCGAAGATCAATTTGTCCATTAATCCAGGAGCAGCAGCTGAAATAAAAAACGTGAAGACAGCGAAAGAAGCTTGGGGCAAATTAAATCGAATATATGAACAATCAGGTACGCTACATTTGATTGGTTTATACGCGAAACTGTTCAGAATCCGATTGGATAATTGTGATAATATGCAGGATTATATTAACAAAATGTTGTGTATTACTGATCAATTGGAAACAATTGGTGAACCGTTCAAGGATCATGTGATTGGTGGTCTGATGTTGGCGGGATTATCTGAAGAGTATCAACCGTTATTAATGGGGATTCAAGGATCAAAGCAAAGTACTACCGTAGAATTCGTGAAAAATTTGTTGTTACAACCAAGTGTTCAAAAAATTCATGCTACAACTTCAGAATCTAGTGCGTTTTACAGCAAAAAGAAGTGGAATCAAGCCGACAAACCAATGGAAGCTCAAAATCGAAAAATTAAGTGTTTTAAGTGCAAAATCGAGGGTCACAAAGCTAACATATGTCCACAGATGAAGAAGGTACAGCCAAAGAAATTTACAGCCAATAGAAGATCGGAAACCACCCAGTTCATTGGCATGTGTAATGATAAGTGTGATAGAAATAGTGAATGGATTTTAGATTCTGGTGCTTCAGTTCACATATCGCCGAATGCAAACAATTTTAAGGACTACGAACATTACGATTTTTGTAATATCGAAGTTGCTAATGGTACAACGTTGAACAGTGCTGGTAAGGGTAAAGTCAAAATTGATCTTATCGGTAATAAAGAATTAATGCTCCAAGAAGTTATTCATGTACCAGGAGTTACAAGGAACTTGATTTCGGTTGGGCAAATGGTTCAACATGGGAATACGTTAGTGTTTGATAAAAAACATGGCTGCAGAATTACAAATGTGCAAATAAATATTGAAAATAAAGATGTGTTGGGTAGTGCAAGATTAGAAAAAGGTGTGTATAAACTAAACGAACCTGTTGAAACTGTGAATCTTGTGGAGTTAAAAAATACTCATGTGTTGTGGCATCGAAGATTGGGACACATAAATCGTGTAGCAATGAACTTGTTAAATAATGGTTTAGCCGAAGGCGTTAATATCAAGGATAAAAACAGTAAACCGTGTGAAATATGTGTGAAAGGGAAATTGTCAAGAACACCATTCAATAAAAATGGCGCATCTCGAGCAACGAATAAACTCGAACTAATTCATTCGGATGTCTGTGGTCCTATGAATACAAAATCGATTGGTGGTGCAAGATACTTTATAACGTTCACCGATGACTTCTCGAGGAAAACAACAGTTTATTGCCTTAAAAATAAAAGTGAAGTAACTGAAAAGTTTTTGGAGTACAAGTCGTTTGTTGAGAATCAATGCGAAGAAAAAATTAAATGTTTACGATCTGACAATGGAACGGAATATGTCAATAAGGAACTTTTGTCCCATTTAAAAAGATTTGGAATTCAACATCAAACAAGCGTCCCATATACACCAGAGCAAAATGGGGTTGCCGAAAGGCTAAATAGGACTCTAGTCGAAAGCGCAAGATGTATGCTGACAGAAGCCAATTTAGGAAGCGAGTTTTGGGCAGAAGCGATACTAACGGCAACGTATTTAAAGAATCGGTGTCCGACAAAAAGCTTGAATCGGATGACACCTGAAGAAGCTTGGAATGGTAAGAAGCCAAACTTATCGAATTTAAGAATATTTGGTTGTAAAGCGTTGGTGCACATACCAAAAGTGTTTAGGAAAAAATTCGATAATAAGGCTGAAGAATACATCTTTGTGGGATATAGCGAAACAGTGAAAGGGTATAGGTTTGTTCACCCTATAACGAAGAAATTGAAAATATCAAGAGATGTGGTGTTTTGTGAGGATCAATTAATAAAAACTAGCATCGAAGAGCCGATTGATAGATTATTTCCTCAACAAACCACGGTTAAAATAATTTCCAATCAAGACGACTTCACTCGTGATGGTATTTGTGTTGTTAACAACAATAATATAGTTAACGATGTTGAAGATGCTGTTGCAAATAACGATGAACATCAAGAAGTTGACGATGTTGAAGAACAGGAAGAGCAAGTGGAGATTGATTTGCCAAGACGTTCGCAACGTGTAGTTAAACCAAATAAAAATGTGTTTAACCCGGAATTTGTAGTCTACCAATCAATTGTAAATGATCCAACAACACTTAAAGAAGCTCTTGAAAGTGAAGATAGTGATGAATGGAGGAGAGCAATCGATGAAGAAATGGAATCGCATAGAACTAATAAAACTTGGATTCTATGTGATGTTCCAGAAAATCGAAAGGCGATTAAAAGTAAATGGGTGTTCAAAACAAAATTTACTGCCGAAGGAATTATAAATCGATACAAGGCTAGGTTAGTTGCGAAGGGATTCTCTCAAAAAGAAGGCATCGATTACGATGAAACGTATGCTCCGGTCGTACGACATAGCTCGATCCGTTTGTTGCTAGCCTTAGCAGCAAAAAACGATTGGAATATCGATCAAATGGATGTAGTAACGGCGTTTTTACATCCAAAATTAGATGAAGAAATCTATATGGAATTGCCGGATAAAAGAACCTGTTTATTGAAGAAATCTATTAATGGATTAAAACAAGCAAGTCGAGTGTGGTACAAAGAACTAGACCAAACCATTAAGCAATTACAGTTCAAGCAATCTAAGTTTGACCCATGCATTTACGTCAAAAGCAAGAATAACAAACAATTAATCTTGGCTGTATATGTTGACGATATCTTGATTTTTTCTCAAGATGATGCAATGAAGAATGAGGTGAAACGTCATTTAGAGAAATCATTTAATATGAAAGACTTAGGTGAGGCACACTATTGCTTGGGAATAAGAATTACTCGAGACAGGCAAAATGGTGTTATAACATTAGATCAAGAAAGATACATAAATGAAATCTTACAAAAATTCAACATGAATGAAAGCAAAGAAGTGTCAACACCATTCGATGCAAATCAAGTGCTAACGAAAGATATGCAACCAAAAACCAACGAAGAAAAAATTGACGTTCCTTATCAAGAAGCCATAGGAAGTTTGATTTATGCAGCTCAAGGTACAAGACCTGATATTTCATATGCTGTTGGAAAAGTTAGTCGGTACAGTAATAATCCGGGTAAAGCACATTGGGGAGCTATTAAAAGGATTTTTAGGTACCTAAAAAAGACTAAAAATTTCAAACTAACATTTAAAAAAGGAAATGGTGACTTGCACGGGTATTGTGATTCGGATTGGGCAGCGGATGTAGACGAAAGAAGATCTACTGCTGGTTACGTGTTTTTGATGAGTGGAGGTGCTGTAAGTTGGGCTTCAAAAAAGCAACCAACAGTAGCACTTTCAACAACCGAAGCAGAATACATGGCATTGAGTTTTGCAGCACAAGAAGCCATCTTTATTCAAGGTCTTTTCAAAGAGTTGGAAACTAATTTAAACTGCATAAAAATATTTTGCGATAATAAAGGGGCCGTAGATCTCAGCAAAAATGCAGGATATAGGTGCAGAACCAAACACATCGATGTCAAGCACCACTTTGTCCGTGAAAAGCAAGAAATTGGACAATTAAAAGTGGAACATATCGGAACAGAAGATATGGTAGCGGACTCCCTCACAAAAGGTTTACCAAGGGATAAACATTCATTATGTACCAGCAAGATGGGTTTGGAGATTTAGGATTTTAGTTACATCGTAACTAGTGGAGGTGTTGGTATGTAAGTTACAATGTGACTGATAGATGGCGCGACATATTTATGTCGCTAGTTATCTTTATACCAATGCTAAATATAAGGGCACCTGGTTTGTGGTTTTACTCACTCAAGTATGAGTCCACATCCAGGTTAGTGATGTAATAATTGTTTGCTTATTAAGTTGTATTGCCAATGGGCTCTTATTAAATTGTTTATGTTGTGATTGTTGTATTTATTCTCTTGTCTACTGCCAACCTTCCCAATAGTATCATATTTACAAACTATTGCTGTGCTTGGCATCTGAATCAGCGTCTTTGAACATGGGTGATAATCTGATAAGAATATCATCTTGCGTAATTTTATTATTCTTAGGTAGTTACTTGCGGGTTGAACATATTATTCAATAAGACAGTGAGTGAAAAAGTTGTTGAACAATGCCAAAAGAAAAGCCGAATGTTACTTCTTGGATAAAGGAGTATCCAGAATTAACTGCAGATAAAAATGATAACGTGTTTTGTCGAGTTTGCAGTAAAATTGTAAGTACATAGTCAAGTTTGAAAAATTTTAAGAATTAAAATCACCACCTTATTGATTGCATAATTTTTATTGAAGACCGTTTATCTCAACGTAAAAGTTTAATTGCAATTTATTGCTTTTAGATTCCCTGTGAAAGAAAATTTCAAATAACGCAACATGTAACAACAAGTTTGCATAAACGTAACTGCGAAAAATTTAAATCATCGTCTAAATCTCAAATCACTTTAAGAGAATCGTTTGCATCAACCTCCGCTGATAAAGATAAAAATCAGTTTAATTTTGATTTATGCAATGCATTGATAAGTGCAAATATACCTCTTAATAAATTAGAAAATCCAACATTTAAATCATTTCTGCAAAAATATTGTGGTAGAAATTTACCTGACAGGAGTACTTTGAGAAAGAAATAATGTAAATATGGCATACGAAGAAGTAATAAAAGATATTAAAAATACAATTGGCAATAATTGCATATATTTTGTTGTGGACGAGACTACAGATGTTACCGGCCGCTACATAGCTAATTTCTTAATCGGAGTTCTACATGAAGATTATCCAGGACAATCGTATTTAATAGGAACTAGAGAACTAGAAAAAACTAACAACGTTACAATTTCTCGATTTGTAAATGAAATATTGACTAATTTTTTTCTTCCGAATGCTATTCCCATAGATAACGTTCTATTAATGCTCTCTGATGCTGCACCTTATATGGTAAAAGCCGCTCAAAATTTAAAAGTTTTTTTTCCACATTTAATTCACGTGACTTGTTTGGCCCACGCGATGAATAGAGTAGCTGAAGCAATACGTTTGCAGTTTCCTACAGTAAATACTATAGTTAATACAATCAAGAAAATATTTTTAAAGGCACCACTTAGAGTACAGCAATACAAAGAACATCTTCCTGGCCTACCTTTACCACCTCAGCCGATTATCACTAGATGGGGAACTTGGTTAGACGCTGCGATATTTTATGCAGATAATTATATTCAGATAAAAAATTTAATTTTTGAATTTCCAAATGATTCTGCTGCTATTCGTGAGGCAAAATTTGCTTTAGATGATCAACAATTACCTCAGAATCTAGCATTTATAAAATCAAATTACGCCTTTATTGCAAAGGCAATCAAAACTCTCGAGACTCAAGGTATGAAACTTGTAGATTCCATTGAGTTGCTGAATCAAACTGAAAATTCGATTCAACAGATAAAAGGGGATGTAGGGATGCGTATTGGACAAAAATTTACAGATGTGATTAGAAAAAATGAAGGATTCGAGGTTCTTAAAAAAATTTCAAATATACTACAAGGTCAATACGAAGAATCAGTATTAATGGAGCCACAAAAAATGTGCAAGTTTATTATTCGCTCCAATAACATCAGTGGACGTTGAAAGAAGTTTTTCAACGTACAAAAACATATTGAGTGACAAAAGACAATCTTTTATTTTAGATAATCTAGAAAAACATATTATAATTAATATTTATTATCAAGTGAAAAATAGTAGTAATTAAATGCGTTCTTAATAAAAAAAAAATGCTAAATGTTTTTTTTCGTAAAAAAAATTATTGCATATTTTGAACTTTTATTCGGCATATTTCACTGCATATTTTATATTTTAACTTGCATATTTTTATAAAAATTGGAGCATATATATGAGCATATTTTAGAATTTTTTATGCATATAATCCGTTTTTGAGTTAATAGCTGAAACCAATCCATATTATATAAATCTACTTACCGACAAAATTTTAAGAATATAAGTCATTGTTTGTTACATAAATGGTGCAAATGTAAAATCACACATTAACGGAGTACTGTTAGCGTTGTATGGCAAAGTGGTCTAAGTCTGACATAGACCACTCTGACAGTGGTCAACATGATTCTATAGAACCTTGAAAGTCAGAGTGGTCTAAGTCAATAGCTGAAACCACTCCATATTATAGAAATCTAGTGGTCTAAGTCAGTAAAACATAAAAAGAAATTTTAAAGCAGAGAAAATTCGGTAATATTATTCTATAGATATTTAAGTAGGTACTACTCCTAAGCAAATTTCGCAACAACAGTATTATTTTTGCATTCAGGATTTATTACGAACCTTTTAACTTTAGGTCTCCATATCTCAAAACATCGATTTTTGACTTAGTCCACTATGGTTTTCAACGGCTCAATTAAAGAGCAAAATATTGAGCTTTAGGTATCTTTCGATGCGGAAGAAAAATCTCTTTCGGTTGGTATCATTTAGTTTTATATCCAAATGCGAATAATTAAATTACCAAATAAATAATAGTAAACGTCAGAATTAGTAATTCACTAAAATGACAGTACTAACTTTTTAATTTAAAAAAACCATGGATACCTACATATTATTAGTGGCTACTAACTAGTAGCCACTAAAATACGACTATGCATAAGGCTGAAAATGTTTAATCTACCCGACGTTTCACATGCCATACGCACTTTTTAGTCGCACTCGAACTCGTTGTCTGACGTAGCGCTTCATCCGTAGAAACCGATAAATTTCTCTGATTTTCGCGCACGTTCGCTTTAAATTGAAATGACCTACTAGATCGTGATATTTGATCACGATGCTTTTACGCAAGGATCGCGGAATTACGTATAGCGACCTAATTCGATTTTCGCTTTGTATCACCCGGTATAATTTTCCGTCTTTAAGCTCATAACCCGTACTTATGGTTTTTTCGTGTTTGGTTCGGCTCCCTAATTGTTTTCCTAACGCCTCAATTCGTTCTACTACCCCCTTGCCGCTTCGTGTACGCGACACTGGATACAATTTTAAAACTGGCTCGGTTGTCAACATTGTCTTTAGCTTGTCAAACGCATTTTGTTCACTTTCCGCCCATTTGAATGGAATTTCTTTCCGCGTCAAGTCACTTAACGGTTTCGCCCGAATCGCGTAATTCTCTACAAATCTTCTAAAATATGACGTTAAACCCAGAAATCGTATTATTTCATGAACGTTTTGCGGTACCGGAAAATCGTCGATAGCGCGCACTGTTGATTTTCCCGGACCTAATTTACCTTCTGACACCATGAGACCCAGATATTCGACCTCTTTTCGCCCGAATTCGCACTTCCGTAGTTCCAGCGTCAACCTGGCTGTATTCAACGCTTCGAACCTCAACCTTAATTTCTCCAGCATTTCCACCCAGCTGTTCGCCGGAATGATGATAACATCGCCGAGATAAAAGATCGCCACCTGGTTCATACATTCCAAATGTTTGTCAACGGTTGAAAAGGGAAAATTTATTTTTACCGCATTCCGATTTAACGCCCGGAAATCCACTACTAAACGCGGTTCACCTGTTTTCTTTGTCACGAGAAGGACAGGACTAGCGTACGAGGAATTCGTTTCGCTCACGACTCCGCATTCTTTTATGATGCCATTGATTGCTTCGCGCTGTTTTAAGTTTGTACGATACGGTTTTGCACACACTGGAACACCATTATCAATAATGTCTACTGTCATTAAATTTGTTAAACCTAATTCGTTAAGATTAACTTGGCATAAGTTTAATTTATTCGCAACCGAAATTTTTGTGTCTACCTTCAACATATCCAATGTAATCGGTTGAACGCATCCTGGTTGCTGACATTACATTTCTTTGTTATCGCTAATGCATGTCTCACGATTTACTTTACCCACGCACTGACCTGCCATAACGACCTTGTCCTCGCGACTATGGTTCGTCATTGGAATGTTGTTGTACTTCGTCTGGAACCACAAACATCTTGACCGCGTCTAACCGTGCCGTGTCTACTTCGATATTCACTTCGATAAAATGTTTGACAAATACCGGCGTTTGGTTTCCAAACCCGAAGAGTTTTTCGCGCGTATTCTTTAGTTCTATTCCCGGAATTTTACGCACGCAACTCGTTATTATGGTGCAAACTGCACTACCACAGTCTATTAACGCATCTAGCTTAACGCCGTTTATTCTCGCCCGTCTTAGAAATTTGTGAATGGTTTCCGAAATTTCCATTCTTTCGTTAACCTGCATGACCGTTTTACGGTTATTTAACGGACAATTTCGTTCATAATAATTCAACCAATAGGATGTTACAATCTCATCAATTTGAACCAATCATAATCTACTTCCTTTGACAATACAGACCACGGTGGTATATTGTCGCGGCAATACGACCACCGTGGTCTGTATTGTCAATCAAGTTGTTATTTTATATAGTAACGATGGAAACTACGTGAACGCATATTCGTGCTAAAGCACTCATGGTGATTTTAAGGGCGACAAACACTCAGTTCCAGTTTCAAAAATTATTGCCGACAATTTGATAGTCTCTTGTGGTATTATATATGACAATCTCGTTTCAAATGGTTGTCTTTCTTAAACAAGAAACACATATTGCTACTACTAGGTTTACTGCACTCCCTCAAATAATGCCCTACTTCAGCGCAGTTGTAGCATTTTGAATTCTCATTTTCACTCTGATAATAGTTTTGATTCGAACTTCCTCATTGATACTCGCTTTGTCTCGCGTTTATTGTAACCGTGCGGTGTAATATTAATATATCGTGTAGTAAGTCGTTCGCGTTTACATGTTTATTTTCCATTAACCCCGATATGAAATCTTTCCGTTCTAATCCCGTTAATATTTGTTCCTTCGCGTCACTAAAATTTAACTTTACATCACGGCATAGTTTATATTTTCGGTGGAAGTACGCTTCGACATTTTCACGCGGTTGTTGCACTCTAGCTACTAATCGCTTCCACTGATCACCTACACTTTGTCGGATGAAAAACGTCGCTTTGAACTGCCGCTCAAATTCGCTCCAGCACCAAATTTGCTCATCCCGAGTTTTCCACCAATCTTTAGCAGGACCAACCATGTGAATTCTCGCTGATTCTAATTTAATCTCCTCGCTCCAAAAATGTAATATCGCGCAGTTGTTTATTCTCTGTAGCCATTCCACTGCCGTTTCGCCTGTTTCCCCAAAAAAATCTTTTATCGACTTACTCAAATCGGGCATTACATTGTACACTGGTGAACATGTTTCCACTCGTTTTTCCGTTTTCGGTTCATTCACCTTAGCTAACAAGAACGCCCTCTTTCGGCTTTTACCAAAAGTTCCATTAGCTTATCTTCTCGGCTCGACGCGTGCACACCCTCTACGTTTTCTGACTCAACCCCACTCTCGGTAGATCGTTCGTCGTTTGCCCGATCGTTGCGTTTTCAAATTGGGTTGTATGGTCTTTTATGTATTTTAAACACCCGTCATGTTCGTTTTCACCGCTTTTTCCGCCATGTTCGCTTTTACCCCTTTTTCCGCCATGTTCGTTTTTACCGCTTTTTCCGCCATGTTCGCTTTTAACACTTTTTCCGCCATGTTCGCTTTTACCACTTTTTAAATTTCGCAACTCGCACTTGTGGTCGCTATTTTTGTCCTTTATCCCACTTCTGATGAGTGAAAAAATGAGAGCGGTCGTCGGACCGTCCACAGAAGCTGTGCTTCTTACGCACAATAGAATATGAGGTGGGGAAATACATTAGGCTCAGTATGTTCGACTAAGATCTGAAAAATGCGATTTTGAAATCATTGAAAATTGAAGACTCATTAAGGACAGCATTTAAGAATACGGGTCGGCCTTCAGCCTCCAACTTGCTTATAAGAATACGGGTCGGCCTTCGGCCTCCCACTTGCTTTCAAGAACACGGGTCGGGTCGGCCTCCCACTAACATTTAAGAATAATTAAGAATACGGGTCGGCCTTCGTTGGAGGCTGAAGGCCGAGCTAAGCTCGCACGAGATGTGAGATGCCTAAAGCTTCATTCACATAGACTTAGTGCAGGACTAGCGGTAAGGTAATAAAGTTTTGCCAACTGTTTCTTATGAGAACGTTCACGTTGACTTAAGCGGTAAGATTGGTATGGTAGTAGTACTGCAGAAACTAGGAGCTTTTGAAGCTATGCTTTTTATCGCACGGGTATCGCACGGGTTTGCACGGGCAGTTAACTGAAAAAATGAGAGCGGTCGTCGGACCGTCCACAGAAGCTATGCTTCTTACGCACAGAGCAAACCATAATGGATCCGTGAAGGCCATAGTTGTTCGGCCTCACAGGGGGAGGACCATAATAGATCCGTGAAGGCCATAGTTGTTCGGCCTTCGGCTTCACAGGGCGGACCATAATAAATCCGTGAAGGCCATAGTTGTTCGGCCTTCGGTCTCACAGGGCGGACCATAATATATTATATTTATATGCCTTCAGCTGTCTTGACTGCTAGTCCGTGATTGCCAGTTGTTGTTCGGCCTTCGGTCTTACAGGGGGAGGACCATAATAGATCCGTGAAAGCCATAGTTGTTCGGCCTTCGGCCTTTTTGTGAAAAATTTTTAAAATCTTTTCGACGTTTTTTGCCGACCCACGAAAAGGGGGGAGGGGGGGAATTTTTTTAGTTTTGGCAAAAAACTATTTTCCCTAAAAACCGGTTGGAGGCGGCGGGGGGTCGGGGGAGGTTGCCACCTCCGCCCCCCATCCATAGCCACAATTCCCAGGGTCCTAGCCCTCTCGGTTCCGGAGTTATGGTGTTTGAAGGGAAGTTCGAAATTTGAAAGCGATGGTCGAAATTTGTGTGACGAATTTGTGTGATGAACTATTTTTTTCAGTTAACTGCCCGTGCAAACCCGTGTGATAGAAGCATAAGATGGGTGGAACAAATTCCCAATTCTTAATAGAATTGCAAGGGAAACTTGACAGTGGGCAGAGCAGAAAAAATTTATGGTTGTTTTGCTTCTTATATAGCTTCAAAAGACAATAGCTATTCAGACAAAGAATCCCGTCAAAAGAATGTACACACAGAATGTGAACTATCACAAACGATTCTATGACAGGTGACCACATGACAAGTGAACGCACGACAAGTGAACGCACGACATCCGAACACATGACAACTGAACACACGGACAACTGAACACACGGACAACTGAACACACGGACAACTGAACACACGGACAACTGAACACACGGACAACTGAACACACGGACAACTGAACACAATCTTAATTTTTAAATTTAAATATTTGTTATTTATTTTTATAATCATGAAATAGTAACTTTGAGGTTTACGATTTTATAATTATTATAAATACTGGCCAAATCCTAATCCGAAACTACAAAACTGAACCCACGGACAACTGAACACAATCGTAATGGATCTAGCTTTTCGGGGTAATAATTATTATTTTTGAGTCCATTCTCACTTTTTCCGTTCAACTTGGAAAACAGTTCGAGGGAGCGGTAGATCCACCTCTTTGCGGCAGATTTAACTTTACGCGGAGATTCCTTTTTTTTTAATTACTTTTCTAAAGAAATATCAAAAACTAACACTAACCTAACGGCAGATCCACCTCTTCGCGGCAGATCCACCTCTTTGCGGCAGATTTAACTTTACGCGGAGATTTCTTTTTTTTTTAATTACTTTTCTAAAGAAATATCAAAAACTAACACTAACCTAACGACAGATCCACCTCTTCGCGGCAGATCCACCTCTTTGCGGCAGATCCACCTCTTTGCGGCAGATTTAACTTTACGCGGAGATTTGTTTGTTTTTAATTTGTTTTCTAAAGAAATATCAAAAACTAACACTAACCTAACGGCAGATCCACCTCTTCGCGGCAGATCCACCTCTTTGCGGCAGATTTAAATTTTCCCGGAGAATTAAATTGTTTTTAATTGGTTTTCTCAAGAAATATCAAAAACTAACACTAACCTAACGGCAGATCCACCTCTTTTCACGTACCGCTTAAATTCGCAAAATAAAACGGAAAGTGTTCAATACAATTTTTCGAAAAACCAACTCGTTTCGCTTAAAATTGCGCACAAATATTTATATGCAAATATGGTTCCGATTTCAAATCGAAATTTTTCAAAATTTGCATTTTTGCAATTTGCCACCTTAATTGACGCCGCACGAAAAAACGTATACATTTCGAAAAATTTGCGCTCGAGAAATGCCACCCAATACCGTTTTTAAAATTAAAAATTGTTTCATAGTCGTCGCGCCACAACGACTGTAAGGTCGAAATTTAGAAAATTTTTCAAACGGCCATAGCGTCCTTATTTACGAAGGGATTTTTAATTTTCCACCGGCATCGGAAGTAGACCCCGGGCCTAAACAATTTTACTTTTATAGCTTTTTTTCGTATCTCGCACCGCAAAGCTTTAAAATGAAAATCGAAATTTTAACGACGAAATCTCATTTTCCGAGTAATTTTAAGAATTTTTGTCGAAGAAAATTTAGTAATATTATTCTTCCGCGGCCCAAAAAAAATGACCTCAAAGCTGAAATTTTTTGAAAAAATCTGAAATTCGCACTTCTTTGTTGTGAAATCGATGGCGAAAATGAACGAAAGTAGAATGATCTAGTTGCAAAATTGTCGAGGAACAATGCAAAGTCGGTTTCGAACCTAATTAGCTAAAATGGACCATCTTTGTGGGGCGTTGAGTAGACATCAAAGTAAAAGTTTTTCTTCGAATATTTCGACGACTGAATTTTTTTTTCAAAATATGAATATTTAACTTCGGATTAGGATTTGGCCAGTATTTATAAAATAATAATTATAAAATCGTAAACCTCAAAGTTACTATGTCATGATTATAAAAATAAATAACAAATATTTAAATTTAAAAATTAAGATTGTGTTCAGTTGTCCGTGTGTTCAGTTGTCCGTGTGTTCAGTTGTCTATGAGGCTACAAGAGGTAGCCTCATATGGAACTCTAAATAATATGAGGGCCTCTATATCTTTCATATCTCTGAATAGATTAACAAAAGATCCTCTGTTAAACAGATTTTTTTAAACAGAAGGAATTTTTAAGTTAAAACCCATAAGACCCAGGTATCATGAAACATGAAATCCTGAAATGGTACTAAATGGACCATGAGATTACATGCGTTGGAAACTGAACCAGAAACCAACAACGGATACTAGTTACTCCGTTTTTTCCAGAAAAGCCGGAAATCTGCGTAGCTAGTACGCTAAGACAATATTTTATACTCACAAAGCCAATGGGGAGATAATAACAGACTGTATATGTCACTGAATAAATCAACAAAGATCTGAAGAGGTAGCCTCATATGGAACTCTAAATAATATGAGGGCCTCTATATCTTTCATATCTCTGAATAGATTAACAAAAGATCCTCTGTTAAACAGTCACTGTCACTGAATAAATCAACAAAACCAGTTAATTCACAGACTTTAAGTCGCTGGATCAGATGTGTCCTCGCTCAGTGCGGAATAGATACTAAAATATTTACTGCTCATAGCACAAGACATCCAGCCACCTCACGTGCATTCCAAAGAGGTGTAGACATAAATACTATCAGGAGTACAGCTAGCTGGAAAAAACCTCTCAGATTTTCAGAAATTTTATAACAGACCTTTTTACAGGATCGGTTCTCCGATATGCGGAGAAGAGGAAATCATGGAAAGATGGAGAGAGTTCTTTGGAGAATTACTGAATAAAGGTTATGAGACGGACGCGGAAGGAGAGGAAATAGACGAAAATGAAATGGAGCAAGCGCAAGAAATGGACCCACCAACTGCTACGGATATAAAGAAGATAATAACACGGCTGAAGAATAACAAAAGCCCGGGAGAAAACGGAATCAAAGCAGAAATGATTAAAAATGGAGGGGAGATTCTACAGATAAACATAACCAATCTGATAAAAAAAGTGTGGGACGAAGAGAATATGCCAGAAAGTTGGTCCAGCGCAGTACTCTGCCCGATATACAAGAAGGGGGATAAAACGAGATGCGAAAACTATAGGGGAATTGCCTTACAGGACACTGTATATAAAATTCTGGCAACAATAATAAAAGAAAAGCTAAGCAATTATGCCGAGAAAATTATTGGTGATTACCAATGTGGTTTTAGGAATAATCGATCTGTTACAGACCAAATATTCACGCTAAAGCAGATACAGTTGAATTGTTACGAGCATAAAGTCGAACTACATACGATCTTTATAGATTTCAAACAGGCGTATGACTCCGTTAATAGAAACCAGTTGTATATCGCAATGAAAACTCTGGGAATACCAACAAAAATAATAAAATTAGTAAAGATGACTCTAAACAAGACACAAAATTGCGTGAAGATGGCCAACAACAAGTCAGGAAAGTTTGAAGTAAAAAATGGATTACGACAAGGAGACCCTCTGTCTGCAGTATTGTTTAATCTATGTTTGGAGAAAATAATACGGGAAAGTGGAATAAATACAAGCGGGTCCATATATAATACCAATCACCAGTGCTTAGCATACGCAGATGATCTAACCGTCGTGGCTAAAAGTCGAAAAGAACTAACAAAAGTTATAAAAAATCTTGCTACTGAAGCACAAAAAATGGGACTACAGATCAACGAGCAGAAGACAAAATATATGGTTATGGGGACAAATGCAAAAGAGACTGAAAATGGAAGAAGTATTCGAGTTAGATTGGACAATTTGCAGGAGTACAGTTTCGAAAGAGTGGAGAGTTTTGTTTACTTGGGAACAGTAATAACTGATAACCTTAACAATAGCAAGGAAATCGAAGCAAGAATTGCTAGAGGAAACAAAAGTGCGGGAAGCCTTAGAAATGTAATAAATAGTAAAGAGTTGTCGCGAAAAACAAAAATCCGTATCTATAAATCAGTAATAAGACCGGCAGTTCTGTACGGAAGCGAAACTTGGACTTTAAACAGAGCGGATAGTGAAAGAGTGGAACGATGGGAAAGGAGAATATTACGAAAAATTTTCGGAGGACAACAAATTAACGGCATTTGGCGAAGAAGAAAAAACGAAGAGATAATGTCTTTATATGGTGAAACGGAAATAACAAAAGTCATTAAAGCACAGCGAGTTAGGTGGCTGGGACACGTGGAAAGACTACCAAAAGAGAGGATGACACGGAAAGTATTACGACAAGGTATGATAGGTACCAGGAGGAGAGGACGCCCAAGAAGAAGATGGTTGGAAGCAGTGGAGGAAGACCTAACCGAGATGGGAGTTAAGAACTGGACGGTGTTGGCGGGGGATAGAAAAAAATGGAGAGAGATCGTTCAAGCCATGGGCCTACTAGGCCTGTAGAGCTATTATTTATTATTATTATAAGCTGCTCTTCTTATATTAATAAGTTACTAATGAAGTTAATAATTTACTATTGCAAGTTATACGAAGAAAATAAAATTGCGTTAGCGTTAAAGATCTACAAGTATAAATCAAAATTACTTCGAACGAGACATTGAAATATAATTAAACGATCAAACGAACTTACCTGTGAAGTTCGATCGTAATTATATGAGATGTCTCGTTTGAAGTAATTAGATCCCTCCCAGATCCCGAAACCCAGGAATCACAATTTTATCCAACGGCTTTAAACTAAATGACGGTAGAATGCATGGTGGTATAGTAGAACCCTTTTTCTCTTAACCATGATATAAACAAATTGTAGTCTAGTACCAGAAACGGGTACTACAAGCATAAATCAAAATTACTTCGAACGAGACATCTCATATAATTACGATCGAACTTCACAGGTAAGTTCGTTTGATCGTTTAATTATACCATTACTAGTCTTAATGGGTTGACTTGCCTTTTGTTGTTTTTATTTTCCGCGTGACTTACCACAAAGAGTAGTCGGTTACTTGACTATCTGTAAGGTTTTCTAGAAAATTTTTTACTTCTTGATTTTTGTTATCGACAAGGCGTCGTTTTAGTTGTTTCGTGGCTTCATTTAAGTTAGCTTTATCAATTGGTGCATGTGTTAATTGTCATCGTTTCTTAGTTTTCTCTTTTCTGCTATTTTCATTTTTGTGTTCGGGGTAATAGCCGGGTTTATTAATATTTGAATTTGATGGGGTAGCCCTCCATGATACTTGCTGTATTTCTACAGTTAGCTTCATCGATTTCATTCTCAGTCTTCAGTGGTATGTTGAGATTTAGTTTATATGAAAGGCTGCTTTTAAATATTTCCCAGCTTGTATTTTTGTTGAATAGGTGGGTTATTTATTTTAGAGATACATGCGTCTATGGTGACCAAAAGAGGAGTGTGATCAGAGAGAGATCCAAACATGTTGTAATTTTTCGAAATGCCTTTAGTGACACAGAAATCGATTACATCTGGGATCTTATTTCTGTCTGTAGGCCAATAAGTAGGTTCTCCTGTTGGGTGTTGCAATAAACCGCAGGTTTGCATTAATTGGTACAGCTACCTGCCTCTGGGTGTTATCAGCCTCGAACTTTACTTTGCTTTGTAGTCCATCTCCCGCAATAAAGCGATGACCAAGCGAGTTGAAGAATGTATCAAATTGATCTTTTTTGATAGCTAGGCGGAATACCGCCGAAAGGGTGAGTGGTCCCTGCCAATCATCGAGTACAACTGATGTAGTTTGTATGTTTCTTTGGATCGTTTTCTCTAGCTCGTGATGTTTTAGTTTGGTTTTAATGATAACTGCAGTACTACCTCGCTCCGTACCATCAGGATGTTGTTGGGAATTTTAATGTAGCTTTTGTTGGTCATGTGGGTCTCTGAAATTAACAAGATGTCTAAGTTATAAGTAGTTTATGATAAATGTTTTGACCTCCAGTCCATGATTGACCAGTCCATTTGCGTTCCAGGTCGCAATCTTTAGGGTTGTTAGATTTTTTTTGAGGTTGTGTGTAGCATTACATCATTTTTGTTATCAGAGCAGTCAGGAGATCCACCATCTTATCCATCATTCTTGTCATCATTGTCTCCAGAACATTGTGTGATTACTGTTGCGGGACAGCTAGATATTGAGTTGTTGGGAGTTTTTGGCGTCTTGTAGCGTTCTATTATCTTCTCTCACCACCTGTGGATAAGAAAAACCAGGTTGGCGGATATGCTTATTTGTCCTTGCGATTTGCACAATTTGTCGTTCACGCAGTGGGGGAACCTTTTTTTTTGTAGTTCTTTGTAAATTGAGCATCTTCTGTAGTGAGCTGGGTGATGCTCTTCGCAATTGACGCAGATTACTTCGTTGTTACGTTCCTTACTACTATTATAATTATAATATACTATTATACTATTTCCTTTAAGGCTAATTACAATTATTACATAAATATTTCCAGATGATTAGCTGTGGACCAACATACACAATAGCAGCAACTGATAATGATGTTATGTATTTTTGGGGATCTTCCAATAAAACTTCAACAAGCACAAACACACTGCCTAACGACCACTCCATTTTAGGTGAAAATAATAACCAGCAGAAGGTAATCACTATACCTATTACCACACAATTTATTTTTTATATTGAAATAATAATTTTAAGGTTCATTCAACTGCAGAATTTGAATTCTCAAATACTAAAAATAATCAAGTAAATCTTTCTAAAATTTCAAATTTGGTTAAAAAGCCAAAAAGTATTTTAGGGTAAGTACCTATATTGTAAGTATTTTAGGGTAAGTACACGTGTATAACCATATTTTTTGGTTGCGAATACCCGACTATAATTTTACCACATTGAGTTTTGCCGAGACGAAAATGGTAAAATTCCATGACGTTCCAAGAATTTTTTACGCACAGTCAAAATGAAATATGTATAATATTAGAAATGAACAAAATGAAACCAAAAAATCAAAAATCCTCCGATAATTTAATAAAAAGTTGTGAGGGCCTGGTAATAAAATATTTAGACCCCTTCCCCTAAAGCGAAAAGGGGATAATTTTTTTAATTTGCCTCCGACTGCATAATACGGAACCTATGTGCGTTTAATAGTTTAATAGTATCAACAACAAAAATATATACTTTACAGACTGAGCGTGGCAACGAGCGAATTCAGTACAGTATTAGGCGTATTTTTTTTACTAGTTTTATTTCCATCTCAGTTACGCAACTGAGACGAAGTGAGCTGAGCCGAACAGAGATTAACTGAGTCAAAGTGAGAAAAACATAAGGTAAAAAGAACAACAAAAATATGTACACTACCAACCCATGATTTAATATTTTACCTACCAACCAAAAAGACGAAATATGACGTTAACCTTTTTAAATCGACCAATCCGAGCTATTTCCCACTTTATCTCAGTTGTAACACTTCAAAATAGCAAGATCAGTTGGGTTAGGGTGGGAGGTAATTTTCTCAGTTAAAACTCAATTCGGCACGGCACGGTACATTTGTCAAAACGGTAAAAAGAACACCCTTTTAACTGAGTATCTCAGTACAATCTCACTTAAAATAGGTAAAAAGAATACAGCTTTTGTTTCTGTGCGAATCACGTATGCAGCATTCTGGCTTCTGGATTGTAAGTGAAAGACAGCCTCTTACGAGGGCGTACGCACTCAGGCCACAATTTGGCCTATTATGCTGCCTTCATTTAGGGAAGCCGTCCCCGTACTCCCCAAGCCATCCCAACCTTAGAATGTACTCGAGAATCTTAGAGGGCGGCATATCCTTAATACTGGCCATGCTAGGCCAGAGCTCCCCCAACATGGATTCTCTGATGGACGCAAGGGCAGGGCATCTGCAAAGCAGGGCATTCACAACCACGACATATGGGACTCTCGACAAGCCCCATCGTGCGTAGGTGTTTATTTAACTTGCAGTGTCCGGTCAAAATCCCCGCAATAATACGCAGACTATCCAGAGACAACTGTGTGTAATATTTGGCATTCCTGCATGAGGGCCCGCATATAGCTGCTCTCGTTTGACGGCATGCCTCTAGGTTCTCCCATCTTCTACCATGAAGTTTCTGAGTTTGTTCTCTTATGAGGGTGTTGATTGTGCCGACGGCCGGCGTGACAAAAGGCTCAGGACCGCACGTGTGTTACCCGAGCCTGCTCTCGCCGGCACATCCGCCGTCACATTCCCTTCACCCAGCTGAGTGTAAGGTTGTTGTGGGTTGATATTTCATTCAGTGTCCGATAGCATTTAAGTAACAGCCCCGAGGTAATCTTGTGACGGTTTAGTGCCACAAGAGCCGCTCTACTGTCTGTAAATATCTGAATTCTTTTGCCTCGGATGCCTCATCCTTGACTGTTTTTGCGCCGTGTAGTATGCCTACAAGTTCCGCCTGGAACACTGAGGCATACTTACCCAGCGATATAGATGTGTTTAGCTGCAGTTCCCGGGAGAAAATCCCCGCACCTGAGCCATCACCAGTTTTAGAACCGTCAGTGTACAGAGATATGTCTGTCTCTACAGTTCTTGTTGTATCTTGCAAAATGCTAAATTTCCTATCAAATAGGTGAATAGGGGAATTCTGTCAGCATCCAGGGCCAGGATGAGGAGCCCATCGAAATAGTGCCCCCCCCCCAGGAACCTCGAGTGTCTCCCGACTCCTTGCCTATTGGTCCAGAGCCCCACGCTCGCAGCCTAAGGGCAGCCTGACAGCCTGCTCCTCCACGTGGAGATCCAGTGGGGGGAGACAGAAAAGAGCCTCTAGGCCGCTGTGGGAGCCGTTCGCATCACTCCTGTCACCGCCAGGCAGACCATTCTCTGCATCTGGTGAAGGGAGGACGCCACTGTTGTCAGCTTGGTTCTAGGCCACCAAACCAAAGCACCATAACTTAGCATGGGCCTTATTATAGCGGTGTAGAGCCAGAGGGCAACCTTAGGGGAAAAGCCCCAGGATCGCCCCAGGATCGCCCCATTGCCCCATGACATTGCCAGAAGGCCATGCACGCTCTTCCAGTTTTATAACTGACATGTTTGCCCCAGTTCAGCTTTATGTCAAGTATTACGTATGCAGCATTTTCATCTTCAAAAATGAAAAAGAAAACTGTACCAAAATAATGAAAGTAATATTACAAAATAATTTGGTATTTCAGTGATTTTATAAGATTTAAATAAAAACATTATATTATATTGTATTGTACAAACTGATATTATTAATTAATTTCTTTCAATAAACAATTTGTATGTTAATAATTTCATTACTAACAATAATATATTAAATTTAAAGTAAATTGTTAATTACAAAGTGCGCTTAAAACTAAATTTAACATTATTGCATTGCTATCATTGAAATTATCACGAAATACCATATTTGTAATTTTTCAAAAGGTGTACATACTAAGCGATAATAGGTTAATAATGGAAAATTTATTCACCACTAGTTGAAAACGTGTCACTTCTTGATCGACGAAAAAGTTAATTACAAGGGCGTTTCGGGTTGATGCAAGAGTTTCTAGTGTTTTTTATTTAATTTAAAATTTAAATTTTTTAATATAAAAAATAAGATTTATATTGTTCCTGCATTGCTTATGATTGACTCCCAACGGTCTGGCAATTTTTCGATTCAAAGCATGAAGAAATCCGGTAATTTGGAGGTGAAGAAGTCGTCGAGCCAGTTTTGAAGAGCAACGTCGTTATTAAATGAGATTCCGCGGAGATTATTGGTTAGAGCGGAAGAATATGAATATGATATTTGAATATGGTTACATTCCTCGGAAGCAATTCATAGTACATAACGCCGTCTTTATCCCACCAGATGCACAACATTACCTTGCGTGGATGTCACCAGCTATTGCATGAGGATTTGCTTGTTTGTGCTCGGCCATTCCTTTCTGTTCTTGATGTTGATGTCAAGGCACCATTTTTCGTCGCCAGTAACAATTTGGGACAAGAACGGTCTATGTTGTTGACGATCTAAACGATGACGAGCAAGCAAAGAAGAACAAATGGTAACACGCTGATTTTTGTTGTATTCGCTCAAAACGTATAGTACCCAAACACCCAACTTTTGAACTTTTCCCATGGAATGTGCAAATGTCGTACGATAGTTGATTGGTCACAATTCATCATATTGCCCAATTTCCGAGTTGATTGACGTGGCTCATCACGAATTGAAGCATTTAATCGGTCTTCATCAAAGCCGAATAGTCTCCTTGAACGTGGGAAGTCATTCATATCAAAATGCCCCATTTTGAATCGAGAAAACCATTTTCGTGTAGTACTTTCCACGTTGGCGTTCTCTCCATAAACGGCAAAAATGGTTCTACGGCCTCTGATGCCTTAACTCCTCGGTTAAACTCAGACAAAAGGATATTTCGGAAATGTTCATTTTTTTATATTGGACACTTCATTTTCTTTAGCCAACAATTACCTCTAACTTTCTACAAATTGAAAAAATCAACAAGTATTCAATAAAACAATACCATGGTATTAAAATGACATTAATGTTTCTCAAACAAATTTGTTTCCAAAGCAGTCTTACCTTGGAAACCAAAAACGCTACGAACTTATGCATCAACCTGATAACATCGACCGAAATCAAGTAGGGTAATTTTGTCTAAGATTGCGCACTTAAAACATTTTAACATATAATTGATTAATTTAGCAAAATATGGATGTAAAAATATTTAACAAACATAGGTATATATATAAATTGAGAAAAGAATAACACAAATTTGTAAAATTTATAAAAATAAAGAGAACACAAAATATTTAATGAATAAAAGTAAATGCGCAATCTTGTAATACAAATTTGATAAGATTGCGCATATTTAATTATAAGTTTGCGCACTTAACAATTGCTGAATTTAAACTGTCCTAATGCCTAAATACTATATAGAACAATTTTCGTGCCACCAATTCTTACAAACAAAACACTGGATCCACTCTTCTTTAGGGGTTCTTGGTACAGTTCATCACAACCTGGGCAAAAAAATTCTGCTTGTAGTGTTGTTGTCGGAGCTTTTTTAAATTTTAAACGGACCACTCGTCATTATTACCGATTTATTTCCCTTTTGCTTTCTCTTCTGTGGAGCTGAAACTTTTGGTAATGGGTGGAGTTCTTTGAGGGAGACACCTTCACTAGTTTTTATTGACTGTATATGAGTTTTTTCGCGATATTTTAAGGTTTCTTTTTCTACACTGGATGTCCTGGATGTTGATGGAGTAAAAATATCATACGTTGAGTGCCTATGAATTACTGTTGAAATTTTAATGGTAAAGGTTGTTTTAAAACGCCCCAAAGAAGTTGGAACAGTTCCTAATTTCAACCTAATTAATCTTAAAGTTGATTCTGGTAATCCCAAATTTCGAGCTATTTCTCGTTTACTCTCCCCTTTACCTAATCTTTCGCGAACGTCTTCTAAAATTTTCTCAGTAAATTTCAGTTCCCTGTTGATTTTCTTTGATATGAAGACGCAAACAAGTGCGCAAACTTGTAAGCATTACATTGCGCAATCTTGTAAATTAATGACTTATCTTATTCAACTGAAGAAATGCACCACGCATACTTTATTAGGTTAAATATTTTGTTTTTAAATAATTAATTCCTTTATAATTAACTTAATAAACTAGTCTCGAATCATAAATATATCAAAATAAAGAATCAGTCGCTTATCTTCTATAGTGGGAAAATTACAAGGATTGAAACACTTACCAATTATTTCAAATTTTTAATAAAAAAAGCTTATCAATACACATGCACCGTATTGCAACTATATAATAACTATTGGAGCTTTCAAGATTGCATATTTCTTAGCTTAAGGATGCAACTACAACAATAATATTGGCGCTGCGCAATCTTGCAAACTGCGCAATCTTAGACAGCATTACCCTAACCTTGCGATACATGCTGCGAAAAAATTTACATTCGAAGTTAATTGTATTGTCAAGGGTAAATTTCGGAATGACACGTAATCGTGACCGCGCGGTCGCACGAGAAAAATCCAATGACCTCATCGGAGCCACCTAACAAAGCTGCAGACGAATACGCAATAAAAAAAGGAACAAAAAATGTGATTAAAATCGTCGGCCCACCTACCGGTCGAAAACAATCTACGACCTAAGTATTTTTTGCAGAAATGTAAATCTAAATTCGAGAGGATCCAAATGAGACCAAAAAATCGAAACTTTAATCTGAAATCTGAAAATAAGGAACCAGGCGCAAAAAACTATGAATTTTGTATACCCCCCCCCCCTTCAAACGGAAACGGGATAAAAGTTGGAAAATTTGGCGCTACCGATGTCGGGTTACGCGTCCCCCGCCCCTCTTCCAAATTTTATGTCGATGGGACAGAAAACCTGGAGGGAGATGCAAAAATACGAAAAACCCGCTCGGTTGTTCAGTTCAGTTTTAAATAAAAATTTAATATTTTAGGTTATATTCTTCAAGTAAAAATGTAAAGGAAAATTATGTGCTATCTTTTAAAAATATATATGCTCTTCCGAAAGGAATTATGATAGTAATTAACACAACAGCTCCACTACCAAAAAGTCACCGATTAAATTTAGAATCATCGAATTTCAACAACCAAAATAATGTATGTAGTATTTATAGTGGAATACGAGGCACATTTGATAAAGGAGCAGATTGCTAGTCTCAAAATTTCCACCAAAACTCTTGAAGTGATAAACAGTTCTGGTTGATTTAAAAAAAAGTTGTTAAGTGTGTCAAATGTGCGCCGCACCCCACCTATGTTGTTCTTAAAAATATTTTTAGATTAAAAAATTCTAACAGATTTAATTTTCAGGTTCCTAAATGGATGGATATAGATTTTGATAATTTTGAAGACACAACTTTACCTAACACCCCCTATAATGTTCATTCATAATGTGGTGTTCATAAAATTAATATTCAATGTAACAATAGTATGTTAATTACAAGTGGAGAAACTGAAAATTCCGCTTACGCATGTGAAAGTTTTGCACACTCGAAACACCTCGCCTAACACTTTTATTAGGCGAAATTTTCAGTTTCTCCACAAGTGATGTATAGCGTTTTGTTTAATCCATATAAATCTAAAAAATTTCTGAAAATACAATTTGTTATATTATTCGTGTTATCAATAATTAAATTTGAGATTTTTAATTTGCAATAACTCGAGAACGGCACTATATATCGAAAAACTGAGCAAAAAATTTACCCCCGTTGCTCATACCAACCCCTAGCATTTGTCGTAGGAAGCCGTATGGAAAATTCTAGATCAATAGCGCGTATTATGCGCGCAAACTAATTCAGAAAACAGTGAGCTTTGGTTTTAAAACAATGGGGAACATGCATGAAAAAAAATTTTTAGTTAAAACAGTATTTTCCGATTAATCCTATATAGTAAATATCAAATCAGCAAAAATAACTTCTATTTATTGTATATTGTTATAAATAATCCATTTTAAAATTCAATAATAATTTAAAATAAAACATGTGACCTTAAACGCAACGAAGTCACCGACACAATAACAATAACCTCACTTTCATGTTTACAATACTCGTGTAAAGTACTTTTTTAACTTTCTTGTTTTTAATTGATTTAATTATGATAAATAACAGCTTTTGACACTAACAAACTTCAACTTTCAAAGCACAAAACCACAGAAAAATGATATAAATGAATGTAAAATTAAACTGTGACGTCACACGTTCTGTGGCAAATTGCGCGGTCGTTTCGTTCAATTCAAATTGACGGATTTTTAAATATTTTTTAAATTATTATCAAAACGAAAATAAATAAATTAAATAGCATTAATTAGTATATTTAGTTATTTTTGATCCAACTACGCTATAAAAAAAATTTATGCATCTTCCCTATTCTATATAAAGAACGTGGGCAGGTTATGTTGTTACGTTGGTACGATATGGTTTAACAACCCGCGCTCCGCTCATATTATTTAGATACCGCTGTCACGAAAATACGGTTTAGGTATTTTCATTTCCGACATAGAGAATTGTATTTAAGATAATTAAATAGAGGTAAGTTAAGAATACCCCTGTTTAATTTAATGTAAAAAGCTAATAATTATGTAAGATCTAGCCTTAAAATATCGATGCATTGATTTACCGAAAGACCAGGAAATCATTTATCAAGGCGGGAACGATCGCCCAAGAACTCGGCCACAAGTGCGGCGGTTTGTCGTTCACAAAGGGCGCTTGCCCCTATTTCGGCGTATCGATTATTATAAGTCAATGCATACGGTATAATTAATTTTACACTGCATGTGTATTTTGCATGTATTCTGCATGTGTGCAGGAAATGGGATCGTAAAGTGTAGATTTTAATTTAACGCTCCATTTCACCATCCGTGGGAACAGTTTAAATAAACCCTCATTTCGAGGAATTTAAATATAAGGACCGCCTAAGTCACACGGTCATTTTAAAGACCGCACACATGGAACAAGGAAGAAAGTTTTGGGAATAATGAAGTTAAGTCACATCCCCCTTAACGAGATGCAGACTGAAGAACAAAAGTCATTGGTTCTTCGCCCGGCGCGAGGGTGGATTAATGAATATCCAAAGTGGGAAATTGTTCATAAAAATCCCGACTTTGTGAGAATTCTTGAGTGTTACCCGAGTCGTGACTCGCGATTAAAATCTTCTTGAGTGTTGTCCGAGCTGTTACTCGATCAAAAGTTTTGTTCACGATCGCGAGAATATCTTGAGTGTTGTTCAAGCTGTTACTCGAGAAAAAGTATAAAGTTGTCATTCGAGTCAGTGCTCAATTAAAAGTATAAAGTTGTCATTCGAGTCAGTGCTCGATTAAAAGTCAAAGTTGTTATTTGATTCGTTATTCGCGAGTAAACGTTTGAGTGTTATTCAATTGTTCGTAAAGTTAAAAGAGAAGTTTGTTTAGCAAGCAAAGTTTCTTCCTGGATTCAGTCTCTGAATCCGTTAATTATTAAGACCGTTAATTATCAACAATAAGGTATTGTGCCTATTTGAAACTGTTCCCAATAAACTGCTATTTTGTACGTTTTTTTTAAATTTTACAAAATTTAGATCATTGTATTAATTATTGTATTGTATTAATACAATAATTGTAATAATAGATTTCATGTTATAAGTATTTCAATCTTTTATTGCTTGTCAATACGCAAGTGATTAGTGTCAATAAACCCCTTTACCCGACGTCTCTGGACGATCTCTCGACGCTCCGCTACCAAACTTACGAAAAATTAAAAGGGAGTTCTGTCGAGCTGATCTCTCCCAAAACTACCGGACAGGTAGGCTAAAGTAAAATTAAAAGGAAGCTCGTGGTGGCAGCCCCTTCGGAGTCGAATCCCCAATTTCCGAAGATCAAACTCAACACGTAAGTTCCGTCGAAGGTTGGAGGCATAGCGGCGAAATAACTTATTAGTCACGCACCACCGGTTTTCTACATTGGTGACTTAGCGGAAGAATAATTTAATTTATATTATTAAACCGCCACTATGGTTTTTACAATGGTAATATTTTTCAAATGTCATTATTGCTACGCGCGGTTCAGTATCCCGAATTATTTGCCTTTAATATTGCTAAAAAATGGAGCAAAGTGAAAAATTTGCTGTGCCCAACGATGCCAAAAAAGCTGCTGATGCCGCTAAATTTCATTTGTTGCCAGAAAAGTCAAAGGGAAGATACATGAAAGAAATGAAAAAATTAAAATAGGCTATGTTCAGGAACATGGCCGTTGGTTTAACTTGAATACGTCGTCGCAGGATACCCGTTTTCGCGCAGGTATACCGATCGGATAACATCCATTTGAAAACATGCAAACAACTTAATGACAATTCGAAATTTATCATTTCTACACTTTTCGTACACACCATCACACACACACAATTTTCGTTACATATTCTTATTACATTTTTAAACACGCTACCGATTTTATAGACGCATTCACGTCAAAAATTTCATAAATGGATGGAGGCAAAAAAGGTACAAGTGATAACTGAAACTGTTGTATGCAAGAGGCAACAGAAAATTTCGTAACAGAAAGTAGTGCAGAACGGAAAGCGGAGTTGAAGCACATCAATTTTCAACTTCTGGCATTTTTAATGGAAGTAACCCAGTATTCAATAATTGTGTGGTTAATTTCTATGCAAATAATTAAATAATAATGTAGCAAATAATAAATGTTCTAATAAAGTTAAAATGTTAAAAATGTTGTAGTATTTACCCAGAACAGTGGTCGAAAGTTTACTCTCACTCACTACTTTCGCCCACCCGTTACCATGAAAACAATCTGAGTGAGCAAAACAAATGGTTTCTCGCTTGATATCTAATAAAGAAACAACATGTTTCTATAGTACGATTAAACAAATAATAATGTAGTAAATAATAATTTTTTTTTCCAGGACACCGCGAAAGCATTATTTTCTTTGTAATTTATCTCTTCGAAAGGCGGCATTTCTGGTACAATATAAGTATTTATTTCTACATTTAACTTAATATATTGCTTTTATTTGAATCTTAGAATTTCACTTCATTACAAAATTATTTTGTAATATTCCTTTGATTATTTTGGTACAGTTTTCTTTTTTTATTCCTGTAGGCCCTTATCCTGGAGAAAAAATAGCATACGTGATGCGTACAGAAACGATCCATTACGAATGAGCTTGCAAATATCAGAACGTTAATCGCACGGTTACGGAGTTACAGCTATCAAAACTAGTGAATATATCTTTAAAATTCTTTATTCGTTAATGTCATTATGCATAATGCCGCAGGTACAAAAATATGTATAATATGCAAGTCTTTAAACCAACATTATACTATTACTAGTTTTCAGGATATTGGACTTAAAATAGCCCATAATTCTTATTGTTATCTTATTGTGGGCTATTAGTGGAATTCCACTAATTATGTGTACCTGGAAATTATTTATTATAACTAACGTCAACACATAACTAACAGTGTAATAATTAGTCCTGAGGAAGCCCATAATAAGGTTGGGCGAAACGTCGACTTATACCTGCATGCAGTTGTTATATAATTATGTAGGATTGAGACGACGCTGACGAGACGATGTGACACGGCAGCTCAGGCTGACTTCTTTTTTTTTGTGTCATGTAAATTGTACTAAAATATTTTAATTAAATAATTGTAATTATGTATAAGGCGAGTGTAAATGTTTAATTTATAAAGAGAAAACCCCATGTCATTCATGCGATAAGAAAGGAACCGAGCCTGGTGGCACCGTACCTTTATATGCAGAAAATAATAAACGCCGACAAAACAAGTAATAACCATTTAGAATTTTAAGGAAGTCATAAAGCTTAGCAATTCCAATAGACAAATCTTACAAGTTGTAAGGAAGTTTAAGTTTGTGTAAGCAATTAGCGTCTTTTCATAGAAGCAAAAATTGGACACTTACAAGAACAAGTAGGAGGGTCTCGAAATTATACTGAAGAAATAAGCTCGCCGCTTCCAATATAGTCAATTCAATGCGCATCCTGCCCACCCACGGGTGGGCATGGGAGCGAATTTTACATAACGTGCGGCTCTTTCTCTCAAAAATTAAGGAAGTGCTGAAACACTTGAAGTTCACACATGTTAGACCGGCAGCGACTGTTAGAAATCTTTCAGAAAAGCCTCAAACACGGGTTAATTCACATAAGAAGACACTCACGTTTCATACGCGAAAAACCCGCCAGTAAAAATAATACAATAAATAACGCTGTTAAGCAAAAATTCGGGCAGTTGCCAATTATTACGCGAACGTTTATTAAAAGTTAGTTCATTATTATTACGCGAACATTTATTAAAAGTTAGTTAGTTAGTTAGTGGTTGTTCATTATTATTATTACGCGAACAATTATAAAAAGTTAGTTACAAGTTAAAGTCATCATAAAACCATACGCGAGTTACAGCCGTATTCACCAAGCTCTGTTAAGTTGCTAACAGGGAGTCAAGTCAATAACAGTCTGTTAATGTGACACTTTTGTATTCACCAATCAGCCCAACTATGTATCCAAAATGTTAAATATAACGTGCCCGTTAAGTCAAGGTTATCCAACTTGTTATGTTATTTATTAAATCCTTACTACGTATCCGATAACTAAACGTCTAACGTTATATTCTTCTATGTTATATTCTTATAACGGGTAATAATTTACTCTTAACAGCCCACTATAATTAGTGGGCTGTTAAGAGTAGCTGTTTAGTATAACATCAGCCGTAGTGCAGGAATAATAAATATGGCTTAGACGGAATTATTGACATGTAATAATAATTAATTTTGATGTGTTGTTTTAATTATTAATTTTGTTCGATACTTTGCGCTTTGATTGAACTTGTATGTTTTATTCTGAGTGTGAATGATCTTAATGGCTTATAAGTATTTTTATTTCTTCGAGTAAGTGCAAAGACACACATATTAAACAATCCAACTCGACAAAGATGAATTATAATAATAATAATTATAATTAACTTTTCATTTTACTTGTAGACATGAATTAAAGTTGCGGCGGCGAGCTATAAGAGACACCACAGATCCCTTTCAGCTACCAACTGAAAATTTTGTGAAAATGTTCAGGTTGTCAAAAAATTTAGGAATGCACTTGGTACAGGAATTGCAACCTTTCATAAAACAGGGTGAAAGAAAAACTGGGGTCGCCTTGGAAATAAAGGTGCTGGGTACTCTTTTGTTTTTAGGGCATGGGTGCTATCAAAGTTGTGTTGGTGATAGTTTCAATTTAGGTTTATCACAACAAACAATGAGTATCTGCATAGAACAAGTCACTTCAGCCATAACAGACCATTTATTGGAACGTTGGGTGGTATTTCCACAAACGAACAGAAGCAGAAATCAAGTAAAACAAAGATTTATGCAAAAGTATAATTTTCCTGGTGTAATCGGGGCCATAGATTGCACCCACGTTGCCATCACTTCACCTCCAGTCGAACATCCGACGCACCCTGGCCTAAGTTATTACAACAGAAAAGGGTTTTACAGTATCAATGTACAACTAATTTGCGATGCCGATTTAAAGATTTTGAACTACAATCCAAAATTTCCTGGTTCCTCACATGATTCAGCTATATGGTCCTTATCATCTGTTAACCGTCACCTTCAACAAGTGTATGAGGAAGGAAATTTGAACTCATTGTGGCTTATTGGTGACTCAGGATATCCTCTACAGCCATGGTTGTTAACTCCCATAATCGATGCTCCTGAACAGACTCCTGAAGAAAGATATACGAATTCTCATATATCCGCAAGAAATTGCATTGAAAGATGCAATGGCGTGTTAAAACAAAGATTTCGTTGTTTATTACAACATAGAGTTCTACATTATAATCCAGTAAAAGCAGGCAAAATTATTTATGCATGTGTAGTCTTACACAACATGACAATTGCACCAAAAATAGCAATTCCAGAAGAAGAAGAGGAAGTAGAAGTACAAGATAATAATAATTTCTTGACATTGAAGATAATTTGGCAGGTGACGATTGGTTAGCTGAGGGTAGACGTATAAGAAATAGGTTAATTATGCACAATTTTACACATAATTGAAAATGAATGCAATACTTTTTAATGATAATTTTTTTATATATAATATATTATATATTTAGCGTAGTCTTTAGCGTAAATAATTATTTTTGTTATTAATCTCAGTATTTAAATTAATGATTTAGGATAATATGAATGTTTTTATTATTATTGTAACAGAAACAAAATAGAATCCAAGATAGCTAGTGAAAGTTTATATTATACATTATTTTACAAATGGAAAAATTATAATAAAAAAGTACTACAAAATGGTAAAAAATTTATAAAAAAGTAATATTAAATAATAATAAATTACATTTAAAAATTACATTTTTTTTACAAGTAGTACCTACTATAAAACTTAAAACCTATAAAAAAATAATACGAAATAAAGCAAAGTAATAAAAATAATAGTACCGAATAATAATCTTACAAAAAGTTAAATTTTCAAATTAAAATTATTTCTGCACATCGTTCATGGGCTGTAGCTGCAACTTCATGTGTTCGGTTCTACTTTGCATAAGCAGAGCTTGGGCTTTAACCATTTCAGCTTCAGCTTTCATTTTTTCGATTTCTAAGTCCTCTTTATATGCCGATGCAAATGAAGCAATAGATGACCCTAAGAATTCTATTGCTTCTGCATTTTTTACCGCAGCATTGTAGCGCATTTCTTGCGCTTCATTGTAAGATGCTGCTGCGGATGCAACAAAGTGGCTCGTATATCTATTATTGCTCTTCTTATTCTCTTTTTTTTCGATGAGTTATCTGATGTGGATGCTTGATGTTCTGATATTAAATCGTCTTGAGGGAACACAGGAGAATAAGGAAGTTCATGCAGCATTATTTATTGAATTATTTAAAATAATTATTGGCTCCTGGGGCTGCGCATTTTCATGAGTGGGAACTTCATTTTGTAGTTCCTCTGTCTGTGATTCCATGTCATAATCATTACTCAATTGCTCACCAGTGTCTTGGGATTGGGGAATTTCCGTTTGTGGTTCGAAGTCACATTCAATTCCTAATATATCTGGTAGATCGTCACTACCTAAATGGATATCCGAGAGTAAGGATAGCAGTCTTTCCTCGTTATCCATCAATTTTTTTGTGGATCTTTTCCCACCTCCTGTCCGAGTTACATCTATTTTTATTTCTCTATGTTTCCTTTTCGTGTTGCTTTTCCATTCCACTAGAATCTGGAATTGACAATACAAAGTTTACTAATTTTCTAAATAATTGATTTTTATTATTAGTTAAAAGTTTACTTACAGCAATGCTTACAGTTAAGTTTTAAAAATCGATAATTTATTTAAATCAAAAATGTATAATGAAATATATTACGCTGTTCTAAATCTCAATAAGAAAGATAAGTAAATAAAATTAAATAAGCACTCTTTATATCGTTGATTGCATGAAGGCATTTTAACAACAGAAAGCAGGTTCCGGCAGGTAATTTAAAATACTCTGATGAAGTCAGTTTATTACAAATTTAGGTGGGAAACGAAGTTATTCACCAATGATACGAACTAAAACATGGATACCACAAATTAATTTATATTTGCAGAAAATTTGTTTAATGTTAGTAATAATTTTAGAATTGTAAAGAATAGGTTAATTTTAAGAAAGTGAGGTAATAAACAATAAGATTACGTAGTGGTTGCTAGAAGTGAACGATAAAATGCAGCGACTCGTTCATCCGAGACCAAAGGTTTACGTGTGGACAGACAATGATGTGTTGTGATGACAACGCTGAAACAGAAATGAATAATTAATTGAATGACATTTAATTATAAGAAAGCATTATCAAAGATGCGATGTACTTACATGAGAAAATTAAAATTATCAAAGAGTGACAATTTTTGAAAATCGTCAAAACCAGGGAAACGATTGATTATTAATAAACAGAGTCGATACGCGAGTGCGTTGAGAAACGGAGGTGTTGTAGTCCTCTCGTTACAAAAGTATTAATTTGGATAAAATCCAACCCAATGATTTATAAGAAATTTATATAAGATTATCAAAAGTTATAATTCAGTTTCGCGAGATAAAAATTTAATAACAAGCAGAAAGTACTTACCTTATAATAAAGTGTTAAAGTGAATGGAAATTATTGGAAGCAAGATTTCAATCGATAAAATTGAAGCACTAAATGGAAAATTACACGTGGTGATCACGAAGAAATTTCAAGATAAATGCAAGCATTGCAGTCTTGATGTGCAGAAGAATTTGAAAGAAATTACACCGCCATCTGTGTTCGGTAAGAACTATTTAATTAACTATAGCGGGAAAAGTGACCGGTTTAAAAAGTCAAAACGAAGATACATAAACGCGAACTATAATTTTGCGTAATTTACCATAGATTTATTTGTTACATGTTAAAGTACAATTTTAGTATAAGTTTGGGGTTTATTTATTTTGTGTTCATGATTAAAATAAATTATTTATATTTTCCAACATCCATTAGCGTATCATTGAGGAATGAATTTTCCTCCACATAATTTAATTTTTCAGAATAAGGAAAGAGTCACCCTCGAGGAACTTACTACTGAGGTAAGGTGTTTCATGCTGATTAAAGTGATTTAAAAAGGAGCTAGTAATCGGGAATTAAAATCATAAAAAAAGATTTCAATTTTTGCATTCAATACTCATTAAAAGTTTACATGTGTTCCGTCCATAAGGTGACGGACACATAGTAATATGTACCTAATACTTACTTTTTTCCACTGATCTGCCGTTTTTGTAGGTCCTATGCCTAAAGAATTAACCCGTGTTGCAAATTTTGACCATAACTTTTTTACTACACTTACTTCAGAAGGTTTGGTCCTGTTATGTAAAATAATTTTGTTTTCTTGAACAAAATTTAAAAGTTCGTCGTATTGGGCTTGTTGTTGTTTTTCTGAGCCGCTTTTTATCCATTTTAAATATAGTATGTAGTACTATTTTGTTGTGTTCGTAATGCACCTGATATGAAGTTAGACTGTTCTAGAAATAATCCGACCACTTTTAGTTTCCTGCTTTAGGTACAAATTTTATGAAATCCCCTAAAATTTTATGGCTTTGTATTCAAAATAACCTGCGAAAGCGTTGTACCACCATACAAAATGCGTAATAGTATAAAACTCCATAAATGTTTTCCAAAATTTCCAAGAAAATATTTCATTTGGCAAGCAATTTGTACCTGTGGGTTAAAATCGAAACCATTCATAACTACAGGTACAGTTAATACAGAAATATATTTAAATGAATGCCTTAGGAAACGATTACTGCCTTTCCTTTGTTCGGGCCAGATTTGGCAACCTGCTATTATAACAAAAGGTGGTAGGATTTTATGAAAACAATACAATAAACATTTACCTAAAGACGCAAATCCACCGACCTGTGAAATCAAAAAGTGCGAAAATTTTATACTACATACTACGTAAAAATTTAAATTCTTATTATTTTTTGTGTAAAACAATATTGTAAATACGTAGTCAATAAAAAAAATTAAAAAACAAAAGTTTTATCTGTATTCATGTGGTCAAGACGAACGATAATTAAAGACGAGTAACATTGTATTGTATTGTACTTAGGGGTCGATTGGCTGCAAGAGCCTTTCAGAACTGGGACCAGTATTGATCTTTCAGACGAGTAACATAAGACGAATAATAAAACGACGTGTAAATAAATGTATGACGAGTAGTGTATGTAAAAGAATTGTGTATGTACTTATATTGTAATTATATATCAATAAACTATTTAAAAGAAAGACGAAGACTACAAAATTATACCTTATACCTATCCAATATCCTGAAAACTAGTAGTAATATACGATAAGATGATGGACAAAATAGATCTTCAACATTTATATCAACCGTGATCCTCCTCATTGTACCTGCAAAAGATAGGTAGCGACTGACTACGAAAAGAAGAACAGGTCACGAGATACGGAGAGACCAGGACATTTCGATCTATCACATAAAACAGGTCTTCCTATTATTAGTATATTGTCAAAGGTGGTGCGAATTATGCCCCTCCTAATTGTAAAATTATATTGCAGAATCTTAATTGTCGATGTTCCTATACGATTAAACGGGATTAATAACACACCATTAACAAATATCCACTCTAAATTTAGTAGTCCCATGTGCTGATAGACATAATTTCTACTAGAATTTCTATAAAATGTCAACCTACTGCTGTGACCTCCCTTAACTAATTTTAGCGCCAGCCCTAAGTTGGCTAGTCAGAAATGATTCGGTAAAATGGTCCGTATTTAAATATTTTTAGTTGAGGGATGTTCAACACTATTGCCCCTTCTTACTAGTCTCCGGTGATGACACGCACAAGGGTGGGTTCCTTGTGATTAAATATGAGATGATCTTTTGGGTTGTAGATAAAATTTGCTCTCTCTGGATACTTCTAATTGTTTTTGTTGAGTGAAAAATAAAAAAGATTTCAATAGCTTTCAATGAAATGTTTATATTAATAAAGAAAATATTCGCAATGCGCATGAACACAAGAAATTTTACAAAATGGTTAGATCGCAGATCTAGTAATGAAATTTTTACAAATAAAGTTTTATTCACAAAATGTACAAGTTGAAAAGACCCTTCGTTCCTTCTTGTCGTGCTTAATTAGTTATAAACTAATTAAGTCTCTCGCTGTACTATAGCGGTATGAAATGTTTGTAAATAATATTTTGCTTTTGGCAAAGCTTAACGTTGACCAATAAAATAATAATGTTATTTAAAAAAGAACCTTTCAATAAGGGTAATGAAAAATGCACTTCCTTGAAAGTCTTGATCCCAAATCCTGTATTTTAAATGCTGATGGCAAAGTTTGTAATAGTAAAATAAAAAAATTCACTGTACCTTTCGAATTGTCAAGTTGAAATTTTAAATTAAAAGGATATAAGTGTATGGCCAGCTTTAGTAAGAACGACTTTGAATGAGTCATAAACACCTTAGCTTTAGTTGAATAGCTTCAGTAGTTCGTCAGATGACCTCACGTAACCTCGTGTCGATGTTGTGTTTTTCGAATCAATTTCGTGGTTGTAGCAGTTGCTTGCCTAATTTGTTGATGTTTTCGAATTGATTAAGGTAAGTTGTATTTGTTGGCAATATCGTCAGGTTCCAGTGAAACGTTGAGTTAATTTCGAAAATCATAACATTGCAGATTTGTTTTTATGAGCGGCCATTGCTGTCATTGGACCTTTCCAGAATTAATGTAAATATTAGACGTTGAATTAACACGTCTGCACCATCGTAATACTCGAAGTCAACTAAAATCGATCCAAAATCGATTAAATTGGTAAGCCTGTAGTGTAAATATGAGTCAAATTCAATTATTTTGAATTTTTTATTTTGTTAAAAAATTGTTTTTGTTCCAGATTAACGATCTACATTGAAATTGATTTTCCATGAGGCGTTTTCCATACAATTTCATTGGTATATGGCTTTTTTGTGATGTTTTCTGAATCCTTTTTTGACTATGTCGCGCCATTTTATACACATTTTTGGTTTTACACAAATATGACCCTTATTCACAACTTTGTTGATTCACGCTTCAAGATTAATCACTTCACATAGATGAAATTATAACTTAATTTTTGATGCGAACAAATTTTTACATAACATGTGTAACGATCTTTTGACTCGTCCAAATTGCCCCTTGGGTGGCCAGGGTTTTTATAGGACGTCTTGTCGATTTTGCACTTACTTCTTACACTCGGGCGCCAAAAGCTTTTTATAGGCAAAAACTTTAAAACTGAAATAATAAAACAAATGGTTGTTTTTCGGAAACTTTAACAATGAAATTTATTTAATTAATTATATACAATATAATAAAAAAAATGGTTTTCACAACTTGATTTTATTTTATTCTGATCTTGAAATTAACACAGTACGGCACTGGAGTTCTTGAGAACTCATGTACATAACATAACCTTGATAATCTGACAGTTAATATTTAATTAAATTACTAAGTTTTGCTACTGTGAATCTAATGAAAGCAAACAAATAAACCAGTTTACTTTACTTTGCGGGTTTTTTTTTTGACAGCGGAGATTTTTAAGCTACTGAAGGTTCGGTTAAAAAGATAAACTGTATCTTTTACGGAGAAGGTCAAAACAATTGATCTCTTACTTGGATTTTTATATAAAAGTTTTTATATACGGTGGAAGTCAATAACTGACTTCGGGAGCAAATCGGACCTCTGAAAAACAGGTAAGCATTAATTCTTGATGAGAATTAATCTAACGGGATGTTTCGTTTTAGCAGATGGATATGATTGTCTAGAGACGTAAACAACCACTGGATGGGGGTTTACTAACGTCTAGAAACATAAACGATAGCTAGGATCGGAGAATCGAATGTGCTTGTCTAGAAACATAAACAACCACGGGATGGAAATTTACTAACGTCTAGAAACATAAACGATAGCTAGGATCGGAATGTCGAATGCAATGTCTAGAGACGTAAACAATACATCGACCGGAAAGGTGATCTTTGATCGGATACTTTTCGGAACGGAGATCTGATCTTAGATGCTTTCTGCAAATTTTAATGACCCTACTTCTAGGAAGCGGGGAAACTTAAGAAATTTAGTATTTCACCAACTGCCTCTGTATATTTAATTTCTAAACATAACCGCATGACTTGTTTATCAAATCTTCAATGTAGCAAACTGTAATTTCAAAATCCGCCCGGGACGGTATGCAACCAATCGTGCAATTATGTTAAAGATATTTTTAAAAATTTAACGATTTCAAAAATGAATTTAAACTTAAGCATAATAAATCTTTACACATGTTATTTTTAAAGAAATTTAGTTTACAAAGATTCACATTTTCAGGTTATGGACATGTACAAAACAACAAACAATTTTTAATTAATATTAAGCTAATTAAATCTTTTGTTTCATTTTTGATGTTACAATCATCAATCTAATTATTCTTAGCAATTTTTGTCATATCTTACTTATCCTGAGAGATTCAAATTTAGTCAAGAAATTGAAATTTGAGAAAATTTCAAATTTCTCGTAATGCAAATTTTTAAAGTGTCTTCCTACTTAGAATTTTGTGCTTTTTACGAATTCAATATTCGTTTTTGAATTGGGAGCCTTTATTAAGCATTTTGAATCACAGCACTACGATAAACAATATGGAGCAATTATTTTACTGCATTTTTTTTGTAAAGAGCTATCATTGGGTACAAATAACTAGAACGTAATGAACGAGACAATATCCGAACGAATAAATTTCGTAAAGAAATGTTTCTGTGCGAATCACGTATGCAGCTTTTTCTTCAGGATAAGTCCCTTCCGTAATAAAAAGAGAAAGCTGGACCAAAATAATGAAAGGAATATTACAAAATAATTTAGCATTTTTGTGTTATTGTAAGATTTAAATAAAAAAAATTATAATAATTTGTAATGTAAATCACTTATACAAAAATCAAATGCTTACATCATACCGCTATCTTACTAGCAACTGATAGGATTTGCATGTGGACGATCACATTCCTGCAGTGTCGACATAGGTTCTTTCAATAAAACTAAATTTAACATTACTGCATTGCTATTATTGAAATTGTCCTTTTAAAGTACTGAAGGAACTAAGAAATAGCATTTGGTCTTGGATCTGATGAAGGGAAAACCCCAATTTACACCTCCTCGTGGTAAAGGGCGGTCAACGCATACTACATACGGCTAACGAAGATGGGAACCGAGCGAACGCCGGGATAAGCGTTCAACTCCATCGTGGAGCAGGGCTACCTTCAGTCCTAGGGATGAGAAATTGTCGCCAAAGGTGGATGAATTAAATATTATGGTCAACGGCAGAGGATCGAGCAGGCAACGGGAAACCACTCGATTAATTTCCCATGAGCGCATATGAATATCACCACACTCTTTAAGACTAAGGATTAGAGAGAGATTCTTGAAATTATCACGAAATACCATATTTGTGAAACATTTATTATTTTGAAATTTAACTTTGGCCTTCGGCAATTTACATAAAGGATGCTGGAAGGAGACTTTAACAGGTGCATTTTCGGCTACCCTATTTAATAAAACTTCAATAACAAAACATTTATTATTTTATTTCTACGCTTTACCAAAAGCAACAATTTAATAACAAAAACATTTAACCCGTTGAAATACAACGGAAAGCCTTAAATTATATTTAAGCATTGGAAGAACCGAAGAAGGAAAAGGATCTTAATTCATCATTTTGGTATTTTATTTGTAAACCATTGTGGTGACAGATTTCGTATCTGTATATTTTGTTAATTTGGTTATTTGGCGCATTGCGATATTATTGAATATAAAAATCGTTTCTAAGTTAACGAAATCTTTTATTTTAATTCAAATATTTACAGGAAAGTATTCAAATTTTTAAAGATCATTTAAAAGTAAAGAAGTGGATCGTTTATCTGATGAGCACAATTAAGTATTTTATTCGGAGTCATTAAGCATTCTTTTAATTAAACAAAATCTCAATTTAATAAGCAACTTCCCCAATTTAATTACCAACACCTGCATTACCTTGAGAGAGTTCCAGGCTGAGCTATAAAGAAAGGGACAAGTAGGTGAGCGCTCTATTAAATTTTGGCACGCAAGTTTACAAAAATTTAATTTTTAATATTTTTTTCATCCCATACGGATGTGGCGCCCAACAAAAAGACGTGTCTAAAGTTTGTATAAGGGAGGTCATAGCAATATGTAATATAAATAAACGATTTTATAAAAATATATTATTTAAAAACACAATACATTCTTTGTCAGCAATGATAGTATACAGAAATTTAATTTTTACAATTATACTAACTAATAGTAACTATCTAAAAACATGCTAATAACCAAATGTAAACATAAAAATGAAATAATAAAAAGTGTAAAGACATTTATTTATTTACTACAGTTTTATAATTCTTGAATACCAAATCTAGAACATTTTTTAACATGTACAACTTGATAATTTTAACAAAATATTATAGTTTCCTTATCTATTTTAGCATCTTCTTTATCTTATTGTATCTTAAAAACAAAGTTTATAAAATTTAATAATTTCTTTAAGTATACCTAACACTTACTTTATTAGCTCTTAATACAGTTGTGCCAAATGTTTGAATAAAACTTTGAAAAAAAGCGTTGGATCTGTTGAAGACTTTAATAAATAGCTCGCGCGGAACATTTTCTCTAAATTTCATTCCATCAAACTTTTTTGTTACTAAGGATTCTAAAATATATATTATACAACTTCTATTAAAATTAGTAAAATATGACAATAACAAACTTGTAGCCAATTCGCTTCCTCCTAATTCATGTTCTTGAATTTCTTTATCTTTATTTTCCAACAGTTCTATTAATTTTTTCTGTCTAATCTCCAAATAACAAATAGTTTGTGTTAAAGGTAAAGTAAATTCGTTGAAGTACTGAAATACATATCAATTGTAAATCTAGAAAAACTTACTACATGTGATTAAGTACATTACCATATTCTGATCTCCCAGTGAGAAAATAAATCGGTACTTTAATTTAAAATTTGATAATGTAGAAAACTCTGGTAATGTACATTTTAATTCTACAATAATTTGGTTATTTTGTTGTAATACACTGATGTTACTTTCATCATTAATTTCATTTATTAAGGATGTTATTTTTTCTTGAATAGAATTATCGCATAAGGTATCGCATTCAATCATTGGATTCAGTTCCTAATAAACACATTAGTTAAATTGATATGTTACGGTCAATGATGACAATTCAGGCATTGACACCCGTGCAAATTGGGCGCCATTGTCATTTAAGAATCTATCTGTGGTTTTTACACCATTGTCAGGGCAATGACGTCATTCCCCAATACAAAGCGGGCGATGATGATACTATTCCATCAGGCATGTACATATTAAAAGTTCCTGTATAATTGGTACTAACTACTTAGAATTAAGGAATTATTACCAACTTCAAAATTTGCTGTAAATAAAACTACAGATTGGTCCACAGGAATCTAATTTATTCAGTTTAAGAAAAACCGTGCTTTGCATTGTGAAATTGGAAGATGCCCATATGAGGCTATGTTTGGATGTCCGGCTAGAGTAGGATTAGCTTCGACTGGAATACCGTATGATGAAATTTCAAATTTGTCTACTAAAGAAGACCTCAAAAATCTGTTACAAGAAATGGAAGGATTGTCTGAAGAAATAGAGGATAACAATTCAGATGGCGAAATGGATGATAATATTGAATTAACATTTTAAATTGAATAGAGCACTGAAAGCTTATTAGAACCAGTTGCTGGACACGATGAAAAAAACGTTTGCAGCCAAATGATTTTGGTCGATAGGATAAGTCGTTTACTAATTGTTGTGTCGGTGGATAGCCATGCCAAGCATTTTCTGATACAGAGAATCAGTTTGTACCCACAGTAGCGATCATGGACGAATTCTTCCAACTTACTGGTTAATTTTTGAAATTGTTTGATGTCTTTAGAATTTGTTATTATTTATAATAATTGTTAATAAAATGTTCGTTTTTTAAAAACAATTAAGAACAAGAAACTATCTAGATCAAAATAATATTACCAAAAAAGTACTGTCTTCATCGGCTGCGACAACCAACCTAATGTAATTTAAGTTCTAATTCAAAGTGGTAATATAAATACATAGTTTGATAAATGTTACCCAAAGTGGAGTTCTCAATTTTTAAGTCGAAGAACGGCGTCCTCACTGCTCTTTTATAATGTTTTTAATATCACTTACCTTATAACGTTCCAATAAATTGTTGTTGGATAAATCCTCGAACCAAATTTGTTTCATATCTGTTAAATATACAATAAAATGTTCTGCTTGTTTGCATTTTATCAAATAATTGCAATTATCTGCATTGAAAGGTACCCACATCTTTAAGGTTATGTTTATATTTATTACATATGGGGAGTGACTAGTGCACGGTCCGGCCGTGCAGCAATTTTTTGCTAGGGAAATAATATTTTATTCGGGACCGGGCACCCGCAAGTGCAGTTGCTAAATTCGGAAAATCTTAATTCAGTTTTAACAGCCATCAAATTTTTATTTTGAGTATTTTGTTGTTATTTCATTTATCAATAATTATAAAAACCATGTGGCTGAAGTTGCATTAAAGTTTAATATAGTTGAAACCTTTCTGATAAAATTTTTAGGAAAATCACTGAAAATTACTCCGCGGCCGGACCATGCACTACTCACTTCCTTTACTTAGGTGTGGTGGGAATTAATAGGTGTGTTCAGTGCGTAAACTTCTCTTGTGTATTGTTCGTTTTGATAAAATTTCAGTGTTGAATTTGAAAAAACAATTTGGGAAGAGCATGTTATTATGAACCCTGAAATTAAAAATTCCCTATACAGATTTGGAAAGCTGATGGTTTATATAGTATAATTTAAAAAAAATATTTGCGGAATATTCATAAGTTTTTAAAAAAATTGAATTTGAACTTAGAACATTTCCCATAAGACTACATGTAGATGACGCGCATACGAAATCTCGCAGGCAGGTGAAGTCATTCTGTTGACGGTACGTACGAAAAAATATACTCTAATACTTAGGAAGTTTCACAGCATCCCCCTCGCGACCTTCGATAACAGCGGCATTTTTATTTTGTGAGCCCACACTTCGCATCAAGCATGGATCATGGACAACCGGGCCTCACCCGGCGGTCTGAGGATTTTTATTCTTTCTTTCATTTTATTCTATTAATATCATGCCTCTCGGGGCATAATGCGACTGGCTTCTACGCTTTTTCAGGGTTTTAACCCATATTACATCTTCAACGAGAGTTTTTATTCAATTTTTGAGCGTTGGAGAAGACAAAGCTGCCAGCACGTGCTCCGCTTCGCGAACCATGCTTGCTTCACAGCATCAAATGCACCACGCCTCTCGTACAAGTAACATGTGTGAAATATTGACAATGTTCACACATTTTTCGGTTTTTGGGGTTCTACGTTAATGTTAAATGCTATATACCTTTTATACAATAATTCTAAATGCTATATCCCGTTTTTTATGATCCCGGTGGGGTATATGGATGATCTTTAGGGATGTTTTAGCTAAATACTCCGTTGTCAAAACCGTCCGGAGCGGAGGGTAGCGTAGGGTAAGTTTTTACAACGCAACCACTTCCGAGTCGAATTTGGACCTGAAATTGGTGGGCGTGGCCTAATAACCCCGTGACCTAATGAGTAATCTCCGCACAGTTTTCCCTTTTTATAAGGGTGAGTTTGTTATTTTACCGCAATTTTTTTTTGTTGAATCAACTATTCAAACCTTCAGCTTTCCGAATCCCTATAGGAAATTTTCAAATTTCAGAGTTCATAATAATGGACTATCCCCGAACAATTTGAGCAAAGATTAACAACCAACCAAATAAAAGTTAAACTAAATTCATGTTAATTAAATTTATATTAAGTGTTGTAATTTTGCAACCAACCTTCCAAAATTCCCGCTCCTATTTCCTAACCAGCAAACTAATATAAAACCTGAACCAAAGAGAATGTGTATATAGAGGGCTAGCTGCATGTTAAACAAGTTGGAACTTGCTTTAGCAGCGGTTCCTAGGCTTCTATACAGCTACCTTTCTGGTGTGAAAAGTTGCATATGAATGTTGCGTTATAAGTTTTTGTATATTATTAGGGTCTCATATCTATTCTATATAATATATATATAAAAAGATAAGGGTTTTTATGCAACGATTTTATGCAACGTTTTCGATAATCGGATAATCTGACAACCAACAAAAAATTCTATTATAGAAGTCAAAGGGACCGCAATATAAATTAAAAACCAAAATTGGAAAACATCGATTTATCAATTTAACAAGGTAGTTTTCCAAGATTTTCTTCGTTTCAAAATATAAGGTTGGTAATCCCTTATCTACTCTATATATATAAAAAGCAGTGATGCCAACCCGTACTATAATTGTAGTACGCATACTATAATTTTACCTTCTGTGCTGTACAACAGAAGGTACAAATTACTTATAGAATGCCTACTATAATAAATTATAGTACGGTTGGCATCGCTGTACATAAGTAATAATAATCAAACTTTTCCATTCCATTCGTAACTTTACTTTTCTGTAATTTCCGGTCCATTTTTTGAGGTGGATCCTTCTCTTTTATTTACAACTTAACTTCACTATCCACATCAAGCCACTGCTGTGGTTAAAATAAAATAATAAATAATTAGTGCAGATTATCTGATTATGTGATTTTACATTATATGGCGACCAAAAATAACCAGATAATAACAACTTTCCACACCAGAAAGGTAGCTGTATCGGCAATTTACATTACCGTTGGTAGCGCCACCAGCAACATCAACGTGGCCGTGTTTAGACGTATATTTCGAAATTCAAAATCATATTCTAGTGAAAATTTGCAACATTTCAGTATGGTATTAAATTTATTATAATATATGTTTTGTTAATTAGTTGATTTTGTTATGTCTTGAGCCTGAAGAACGAATTTTTATTTTCATTTAATACGTCACTTACTAATCTAAAATTCTCCCGCATGGTGGCGTTTGCTTAATGTAAATTGAGAATAGAAGCCTAAGAACTGCCGCTAAAGCGAGTTCCACCTTGTTTAATTTTTGTTATCTGAAAACAGCTGTCATACAATAAGTCAGGGGCGTACTGGATCAAGTTATTCACGAGGGCTTAGATTTTTCATATCGATCGTCAGCTATAGCGGTTAAGTGCGTTGCTGCTAATGCTGAATGCCTGGTTACACTCCGGGCTCAGTAAAACTTTATTCTGGCCATGTATATTACTTTATAACTTTATTCTGATCATATTCATTGTATGTTTACTACAATGTGTTACACAAGAAAACATTTTACATCTGTTTTGAGAGGTGACATATTTTACATTCGATTTGTATTTTTTCGCTTGTTTATGTACATTTTTCTTTATTACAATCTTGAAAATGACCCCGATAGAGGGTCGCAACTAGTCGATTCAAAACTGATATCCAATATCCTAGTAAATCATATCCTTGGAACAATAGCTTATCTTCACTTTATTCTGGCCGTTAATCCCTGCGGCAGTTAGACTAGTAAGCCACGTATCAAAGAATAATTGGATCAACGGACAATCGTATCATGGTATAATAGTATCAACGGATCATCGTATCAACGGATCATCGTATCAACGGATCATCGTATCAACGGATCATCGTATCAACGGATCAACGTATCATCAGATCAATTTGCTTATATAGGACATCGCCCTATGAGTATAGTAGATGTAACAGTTTGGCTAATTTTTCGCGCGTTAAGTAAAAGTAAATGATTAACAATGGCATTAATCGAAAACAAATCTGCTTTCAAAACTGTAAAGAATGTGCAATTTGGCATTTTTAGTCCGGAAGATATTCGTAGCATGTCTGTCGTCCCAGAAGGTATAAATCATGTAGAAATTATGGAAGGAAGTCTTCCAAAAGTGGGCGGCCTGATGGATCCGAGGATGGGAGCGTTTGACAGCACTTTACCATGTCAAACATGCGAAGGCGACCGGGACACTTGCCCCGGTCACTTTGGTCACATCGAATTGGCCAAACCGATCTTTCACGTTGGCATGATTAAAGATGTCATGAAAGTTTTACTGCTGCGTCTGCTTTAATTGCAGTAAATTGTTGGTGAACCCAAAAAAACAAAACCACTTCGAACACGCTCAGAAGATAACTGCAGACGATTCCAAGAAACGCTTAGAACTAGTGTACTGTTTGTGCAAAGAATAAACAATATGTCACGCGGATGGTGGATGTGGAAATCATCAACCTGTAATTAGAAAATCGGGTCTCGATTTGACGGCCGAATGGAAGGAATCCGACGGAAAGGTTCCACAAGAAAAAAAGTATTTGTTGGCGGAAGAAGTGCTGCATATCTTTAGACAAATTAGCGACGCAGATTGCAGCGCCCTGGGAATGGATCCGAAATACTCACGACCCGAGTGGATGATCGTGACGGTTTTACCGGTTGTTCCTCCTTCCGCGAGACCCGCAGCTTTCATGGGCGATTCGCCTAAGAAACGTCAAGACGATTTGACAAATAAATTGGCCCTAATCATAAATATACCTTGTATAGAAGCCTAAAAGTAGCGCACTGGCTACCCAGTTCTTAGACCTCTATACACACAGAGTATTTCCAACACGATTTGAAACGCTCTGTATGATTTTGAATTATGCGGACAGACGGACGGACGGACAGACGGACAGACAGACACGGAGCCAGATCATAAGGCTTCTTGTTATACTTTGTATAGAAGTCTAATAGCGCACTGGGTACCCAGTTCTTAGACCTCTATACACACAGAGTATTTCCAACACGATTTGAAACGCTCTGTATGATTTTGAATTATGCGTACGGACGGACAGACGGACGGACAGACACGGAGCTAGATCATAAGGCTTCTTGGTATACTTTGTATAGAAGCCTAAAATAGCATTTTAAGTTCCAATATAAATCCCAGAACATTTCATTTCTTACATCATAAAAAAAAATTTTTTACAGAACGTGGCTAGAAAGTCGATTTTAAATTTAAAACAAATTTTATTTAATTATATATAGGTACACGATGTGTTTATAATCACAATTTCGAAGGTTCTGATTAGATTTGAATTATGCGGACAGACGGACGGACAGACGCGGAGCCAGATCATAAGGGTTCTTGCTATACTTTGTATAGTAGCCTAACAAGTAGTTTATATAGGGAGATCTCGTTGAAAATATCTTTAACGTAGTAAATTTCTTTCGGACATTTGCGTCTTTATAAATTGCATTAGCGAATCGAAACAACGGATTAACAGATTAACGCAATACTATATAGACGAAGTATTTACAATATAACAACGTATCAGTTGATTAACGTTATGATTGGCTCTGAAACATGCGGACGGACACGAAGCCAGATCATAAGGCTTCTTTCTATACCTTGTATAGAAGCCTAAAAGTAGCGCACTGGCTACCCAGTTCTTAGACCTCTATATACACAGAGTATTTCCAACACGATTTGAAACGCTCTGTATGATTTTGAATTATGCGGACGGACAGACAGACGGACGGACAGACACCGAGCCAGATCATAAGGCTTCTTGCTATACTTTGTATAGAAGCCTAAAATTGAAATAAATATTTTGCACACTTTTGAGACCGATAGATGACTTTTTCACACCACCTGGTGGGTAGGGTTATCGATAAGTTATAGTTATGTGATTATCAGCTTTTATAAATTTTAGCATAACGTGAAAAGTCTTGATCCTGAAGAATAAATTTCTATTTTCATTTAATATGTCACTTACTAATTCGAAATTCTCCAGCATGATGGCGTTTGCTTAATGTACATTGCAAATAACACACAATTAGTTTGTAATTTCATGTAATTCGATTAACTTTAGTTGGTGTTTTATTTTTATTATATTGACTTAACTAACATAAGTTACATATTATCATTTAACGTAAATAGTTTAAATCGAATTTTCGCTAATTTCATACAAAATAAGTTTTTGTTGGTTCCCCATTAAAAAGTGTGAAAATAATAAATAAATACATATGGTAAATAGTCCACGCAAGGAAGGTTTTTAGCTTGCAAAAAATCCGGGCAAGCTGAATTTAGCAGAGATGTACATTGGAGTGTTCTATTGAACCCCCAAAAGTGCCATAAATCCCACGCCGGCGTTCCCCACAATCGGGGGTTTTAGCTCCCCAACGCGATTTTTTGCCAATAACTCGCTTATTTATGCTTGTATGAAAAATTATGATCAGACCATAATTGAAGACCATAAAATTCTCTATAAAATAGTTTATTTCATTTTGGTATCATAACCTTGCTTTTTAGCACGGAAATGGGGGCATAATATGGCTTTTATAGCCCGAGGGCCTATAAAGTTGCTAAGCAATGACAACAATATCAAAACAAAAGAGTTAGTCCAGACCCTGTTTTTTTTGCGCGATCGATCTGAAATTTTGCATATGCCTTCCTACCGACAATTCACGAAGGGGAGTACCTTGCGATGGGGGGAGAATTTTTTGCTCAGTTTTTCGATATCTAGTGCCGTTTTCGAGTTATTGCTAAATAAAAAAATTAATTCTCGCCCCTCCAAGTTTCTTGCCATAGGAACCATGGCACACCAAATTCATAGCACAAACAAAATGACATGATATTTTTTCTCAAAATACTTAATTCTTCAATTTTGACAATTCAGGTACCAAGTACCAAAATGAAATAAAACGTTGTATGTACCACGGGCACAATCAATAGATTATAGCCATCGGGCAATTTAAAGCCCTCGGCTGACGCGTCGGGCTTTAAATTACCCTCGGTGCTATAATCTATTGATTGTGCCCTTGATACATAAATAACTATTTTTTTTCATATTTTTCCATGGCACACTAATACTTAAATTGGCTAGAGTAACCTATTGTTGACCACTCCGAATGAGTTGAAACTTTGCTATTGCAAAGAGGAAGGTTTATATAGTATACTGACATAATTTTCACAAGCGAAGATATAATCAAAATTTTGAGAAAAATCGATTTTAAAATAGCATAATTTTGCATGTAAAATGCATGACGAAGCCACGCCCATGCCGAGGTTATAAATATATGTTGCGGTCGCTCCCGGCCGACAGCATTTGTCAGTCGACTGCCGTGCGTATAACATAGTAGGAAGGCTAGTTTTTAGGCGATTTTTTGGGGGTTTAAAATCCCGGTTGCCTTCATCCCGGTTTGCTTGATGCGTGGCGCCTTCTCGTATGTTTAGCTCTGCCGCGTAGCGGCTTCCGCGAATGAAAAACCGCCCGAAGCCCCGGAGGGGCGTAGGGTAGGTTTTTTGTTGCACCTAATTCTGGCCGGGCCAGATCCACCCAAAAAAGTAATTTGCGCCATCAAAAAATATTTTTTTACTTTTTCGGCAATACACGGGTTATTTTCCATTTTTTTCATTATATTTATTACTAATATCCACTAATCACACCCCCATCTATCCGAATTTCAAAGAAAAATTCAAATCGGAGCGAAAAAATTTCACTCGATTTCAAGACCACGGGCGACTGTTGTCACACCGACCCGGGTCTGCCGCATATTCGATGCTACTTTGCCGTACTTTTCAAATTGATCTTTCTCAAAATTTTGATTATATCTTCGCTTGTGAAAATTATGTCATTATACTATATAAACCTTCCTCTTTGCAATAGGAAATTTTCAAATTTTTTGGAGTGGTCAACAATAGGTAATTCGACCCCTTAAATTATTGACCGAAAACACGACCCATCCTTAAAATGGCACAATATTAATTCGTTGCAGGGAGAGAAATGTTTTCAGGCACGGGAAATGCTTTTAATAATAAATTAATTGAAATTGTGGCCAAAGTTGGAAAATGAAGAGAAAAATTGATTTTTTCAAAATTTGCCCAAGTTATAGTATCTTTCAAGTAACTAAACCGAAATTTTGGTTCGAGCTTACAAAAGGTCCGGGCAAGCTGAAATTTGGCAAAGATGTATATTGAAGTATTCTAATAAACCCCCAAAATGTCTCATAAAAATCCCCAAGCCGGCGTTCCCCCAAATGAGGATTTTAGCCCCGAGGTGCGGGTTTTCGCCTATAGCTCACGTATTTTTACTTTTACGAAAAATTACCCTTAAACAAAGTTAAAGAACATAAAATTCTCTATAACTTGTGGCGCTTCAGTACTACAATACATACTGTAACAGGCAAATTTTATGTTATTTAACTTTGTTTAATGGTAATTTTTCGTAAAAGTAAAAATACGTGAGCTATAGGCGAAAACCCGCACCTAGGGGGCTAAAATCCTCATTTGCGGGAACGCCGGCTTGGGGATTTTTATGAGACATTTTGGGGGTTTATTAGAATACTTCAATATATGTACATCTTTGCCAAATTTCAGCTTGTCCGGACCTTCTGTAAGCTCAAACCAAAATTTCGGTTTAGTTACTTGGAAGATACTACCTATAACTTGGGCAAATTTGGAAAAAGTCTATTTTTCTCTTCATTTTCCAACCTTTTCCACAATTTCAATTAATTTATTATTAAAAGCATTTCCTGTGACTGAAAACATTTCTCTCTCTGCAAGGAATCAATATTGTGCCATTTTAAGGTTGGGTCGTGTTTTCGGTCAATAATTTAAGTATTAGTGTGCCATGGAAAAATATGAAAATAAAACTATTTTATAGAGAATTTTATGCTCTTCAATTATGGTTTGATCATAATTTTTCATACAAGCATAAATAAGCGAGTTATCGGCAAAAAATCGCGTTGGGGGAGCTAAAACCCCCGATTGTGGGGGACGCCGGCCTGGGATTTTATGGGACTTTTGGGGGGTTCAATAGAACACTCCAATGTACATCTCTGCCAAAAATCAGCTTGCCCGGATTTTTTGCAAGCTTGAGCCAATTTTTCGGCTTCGTTGCCTGGACTAAAAACTCTCATTAAAATAAAATGAAACTGAAAACGAAAAATCACTCATTCTTTGGAACTTTTGTACTTCCATTGAACGCGTCTATTGAATCAATCTAAAATAATCATTGTACTTTTGTGAATTGTACCTATTTCCAAAGTTTGCGGATACTGATAAGTTAGGTTACAATCAATTAACGAATTTTTGTACAAGTTTTACATTTTTTATGCTAGCAATTTTAATGTAAATTGTTCATATATAATTTTGAAAATGTCTCGAGACTGTCAAGGAATATTTGAAAATTTAGAAGAATCCCATCCAAGGATATTGAAAATCGGACATTTAACTGGTAATGAATTTTTTAATATAACTTTATGTTGATAATTTAAAAAGTTGTGGTTTTTTCTTCATCAAAATGTTTTTACTCGTTTACATTTTGAGTTTTTATTAAACTTATCCTATCAACTCATTACACGTTCCCAATGAGATTTAAAAGAATAATTGATAACTCAATCCTAGATCCCAGGACACCACATACAGGTTTCGATGATTAATAAGTTATCATTTTTAGCTAACTCATAATCAATTGCAAATTATTACAAGTAACAACTATTTAAATCAGCAGTGATAATACTTAGCCAACCATCCCTAAATACTTATTTATTTAAATGTACGCCTAATTTACTGACTCCCACACTGAAAATAATACAACAAACGTATCGCCGATCAACAACCCCAATTAATACTATTCACATATTGTCTGTTTCAGTATCGGCATCTAATTTATTAATTTTTCTAGGAAATGAGACACATGTTAATCTAGTAATAAATTCGATGAAACAATCTACCTTTTTAAAAAAATATTTAAATAATGATGGAAATCCAGATGAGCTCTCAAGAGAGGCACAAGATTTTCTTAAACTATTGATTGCCAATACTAAATTTAAAAGCAAGACTCTATTAGGAGAAGAAGAATATGTTCATTTAATTAACACGATTCCTATCATATCCAAATGTATCCTTGCCATTATTGTCATCCGATTGGACCTGACGGAAAATTTTTGTTTATTACTTCCAAATTTGCCAATTTCATTAACTACAGAGATGTTACTGGAAATTACGATGTGTCTAAAATTTTATGTACCCGAAAAGCGTATGGAATACACCTTCGCATATTTGAAAGCAATAATAAGAATAGTTATCCAGTTGAATAATAAGGTAATAATATTTCAATAACCCGCTTTCACATTTTTAATCGATCATATATTTATAGATTAATTCAAACATAATTAAATTGACAAGTAATTTTAAAGACTTTATGAAAAATATGGTACCATTGGATAATACGAAAGAATCAAGTGAAAGTGAAAATACAACAATCATGCAAAGTTACGGATATACACTTTTATATTTATATCGATTAATACAGGAGTGTCCGTTGGAAAATAGCAACAGTGAAACTTTCCTCACAGTTCTAATAAGCGCTTGCGATGCAGTGTCAGATAAAGTTACTTTAGATATTTATGCTAGTTGGGAAGAGGTAAATTTTAGAACAGAAAGTAATTCAATTATTAATTTATATTATATTAGGTTTTGTTCGATGATTATTCGTTACAAGATACAATTGCAATTGAAGCATATAATATAAAGAAACAACTTCAAAATTATAATCCTGCTAAGGAAATGCTTATGAAAGTCTGTTCAGCTAGAAGTCGTGAAAATGTTATTAAGAATTCCACAAACATATCAGTCATAGTGAAAAATGTCAATAAAAGCGATCAGTATCAAAAGCTCTGGTTTGAAGCTTTATTAAAAAACGAAAATGTATTTAATAATACCGACTCCATTGATTGTTTAAAAACATGGATGAAAATGTGTACTCGTGAAGATGTCTCAGTATTTATGGCTCACCCCAAGAGAGGTGAAAATTCTACAAACAAAAATTTGATTTTGGAATGTATCAATATTTTAAATGTCGCCGATATAAAACTTCTTATTCAAGATTACTATGAAAATCGCAACTTAGATGATGTTCTTTTTGAGGTGGATAATTATAAAGGGCAATTAAATGCAGTGTTAAACAAAATAACTGACGCTAGTGAAGTTGAAGAAAATATAAAGAAAAATATTTATGTGTTACTTTTGCTAAATCCTCAACTTATCATTCAAAAGTTTTGTGACAGATGTTTACAAAACACAGTGTTTATTACCAGATTTGAAAATTTATTTAAGTTTATCAAATCGGTGCCAAAAATGGACGGTTATTATAAATGTATTCTAAATAGTACATTAAAAGACCAAAAAGTATCTACCTTGAATTTTACCAACTACACAAATTTAATAATGTTAATGTTAAATTTAGATTATATCTCAAAATATGAATTAATCTCAAATATAATAATGCCCGAGATGGATTCGTTATGTCAACTTGGAAATGATGATTTTTTGCTTTATATGGAACTTCAACTGCTAAATGTTGGTAACTTTCTTGTAATTATATTTTTCATATGAACAGTAGTGTCGTTGAGACATACTGTAAACAATATTATAAATTTCAGAATGTATGCCAAGATGTTGATGATGATGATATCCCATTAGAATTCATAGAGTTACTTATTAAAGTAATCGATACTTCAAGAACTTCTTCCTTCAATTTCTTGTTGAGAAAGCAGGATAATCTTGGAGTAGCTATACAACTTTTATTGAAATTGAATTCTAAAATAAAATCCACGCTTCGATCAAATTATACTGGTAATACACTTTCTTTTGCTTGTAATTTAATTGAATACAATATATTGATTTTTATTTTTTCCAAGTTAATCTAAAAAATTAATATGCTAATTATTAAACTATAATTGGAAACAATAATTGAAAGAAATTTAGAGCATTGGTGTCGAAAGTTCATACAAATAATTTGAATTTCGTTATTGTTTACTTTTAGTTGTGTTTTAAAATTTAATTGAAGTAATAATCTTTTTTAGATACATATTCAAGACTTGAAAGAAAACATGAATTAACTACATATTATTGTGCTCTTATTAATGGCAAAATGGAAAAAACATTTTTTGAAACCTGCATTAGTTTGTTTGATGTCCATGATGTTCAAAATATGGTAGTTCCATTAATTATGGTAAGTCTTATTACGTCATTGACACAAAAAAAAACAGAGTGGCAAATTTACATGCTATTTGGCCATAAGAGCAAACAATGCATGGATTTAATTAATACATAATCTACAGCTATAACAATTACACAGATTATTAGCCGAAGCTTCATGCATAATATTATATTGAAATATGAGCCATAAAAAACAACTATGAAGTTCATAATAAAATAAATAGCGCGATGACATTATAGCGTACTTATAGATTATCCGAAAATTATTTGATGATTATGTGCTGCTCCTTTTGATGATATTTATAATAAAATATAAATTTACCTAAAATTTAGTAAGGTTTTATTATGTCGAGAAGCAGAACCTACATCTTAAAAATAGATTTATACCGCCAAAATAAAAAATAACTTTCAACAAAGTTAATTCCTAGATGCAAATATACTCCTTAGATATCCAATTATGTCCTTAGATCGCCATTACTTAATACTAATAATAATTATTTTGCTTCTTTTCAGATTTTAACACAAAGTGTCACAGAAGAATGGATTATGGTAATAAAGGAAATTCAATCAAAATTGGATCATAAAGGTGTATTAAAGCTATTGACCAATACTTTACAAACGATCTGTGAATTCACTGCAAAGTTATCAAATGATACACCACAAAGTAATAATTTAAAATGCTGTTTGGATCAATATTTAGTAATTATCAAAGTAAGAAATAAAATACATATAAAAGAACAAATTCTTGTAATAAAAACTATATTTTAGCAAGTGTTGCAACCTGCTTGCAAAGAAAACGAATACTTATTAACCAAAAATATTATGTATTTGCTGGCATGTTTAGGTGAACAGTTTAGGATAAATGGATTGCAATTAATTAATGTAATACCTATTGAACATTTTAGTATGATGAAACATGATGAAAAGCTGGTGTTTTTATTACTAACATTTAAAGATGAAGTTTTATCAGAAGTAATTTCGAATAAAATGCTGCAATAATGTTCAATATTTGATTTTTGTTACTTGCTCTTTTTTCTCAATTTGTTAATTTTGCATGATTTGAAAGCAAATTATATTTTTTTATCCTACCTCATTTCGAATTAAATTGTGTTTACCTATTTATTTTTTATCTTATTATTCCTTGACCTTAACGAGCCTTAATTTTTCCTTAACATGAAAATTGTTTTTAAATTTGAGATATAATTCCAAAAATTCATATTCATTCATTTATTCCCCGTCCAAAAAAAATTACACATGACAAAGCCAAATACAATCTTATGAAATAAATATAAATCAAATTGTCGGAATGGGATACCGTATTATATTTCAGCACTATGAAATAAAGCTGATATTAGACAACGCTATGACGAGAAATTTACCTGACGAACTTTTCTACGACACATTAACCCTTCAGTGGTCGCGCTAGGAGTAATTTGCTCACGTTTTAGTTTGAAGTGCTGGTAATTTTGAATGACTCAAAGAGGAACCGCCTACCCAGGTCTAGTTAAGTTACAATATTTGAACCCCGTTGTAAAAATTGAGCCATTTGTTTTCCGTCTGTGACCTTCATGTTAAGTTGTGTATTGAAGTGTGAGCAATTCCCTCACTGTGCGACCACTCGAGGTGTATAAGATTTTCATTAAAAATTAAATTTTTAATGAAGGTAAGTTTTATTTAAATTTGCATAAAATTTATAACACAAAAATCTCCTTGTTGTAAAAACCGAAAAATTAAAATAAGTATGCGTACAATGAGGCAAATGTTTATGCAGTGATCATATAAACTGTATTTTTTGTTCAATTTTTTTGGATTCTGCCCATTCTAAATTGTCTTTTGTAATAAAATTAAATATTTTTTAAAAGGATTGAAAATGTTTTTCACATCTGGTAATATGAATATTTTAATTTATTATAATATATATTATACAACATGAGGAAGGGTGCAGGAATCGCAGAGTAACGGTAAGATATGAATAGATTAAAAAAAAGTGATTGTTAACAGGTATTTCTTTGCTAAAAAAATAATAAACATCTCGTAAATATCGAGCACTTTCAGTTTAAACCATTTTCGGAGTACAGTGTAAAATTACACAAATGTGTTGAATATTTGTTATTGTTAGAGATGAGATTTTTAGGTCGTATAAATGTTATACCAGAGAGCGTTAAAGGGTTAATTGATACACGGCCCCGTTTCTTCTTTCTTTTTCATACAGCATAACTTTCGAACGGGGCCGTGTATCAATTAACCCTTTAACGCTCTCTGGTATAACATTTATACGACCTAAAAATCTCATCTCTAGTTATTGTAGTAATCCGGATATTATGCTTCATAAATTTTTGTAATTTGTAGCTGTGGTACCTACTTAGAATGAATTTTAACTATTTTATTGGTAAGGAAATACATATGTACGCATTTTAAATCCTTTTAAAAAATACAGTTTACATGATCATTGCATAAATATTTGCCTCATTGTACACATACTTTTTATAATTTTTCTGTTTGACGAAAATCGGCGAATTCTGCAGTGCACGCCATATTCTATGGAAACTGTAACTCTTATTAAAAAAAATCCTAAGAACTTTTTTATTTAAAATGTAATTATAAATTTATTTAATCTGATGTATTTTTATCCTATGATGAACTGTTTACGAAATAAATAGGATAAACAAAAATTTGGGGGTTTTTCGTCTATGGGTGGAAGGGGGCAGCGGCCGGCGTGGCGTCACATTTTGTTTTGCAAAGGAAGTTCGCATCTACATTTGCGTCAAATTTTATGCAAGGTTGTGTTCCATAACGTCCGAACTAAAAGATTCTCTAACCAGATTATGCATTGGTGGTTTTTCATTACTTGCCAAGGAGATGTGACCAGAAATTAGTCCTTACTTTGCCCGGGATCAAACTGTATACCTCAGCATTAGCAGTTAAAGACACTCAACTGCTAAACTTAATGCCTTACGTACCTTGGGTTTTATTCGTAGACAAAGCAGGCATTTTTCTGCTGAAACAGTAAAAACGCTGTACTTTTCTCTTGTAAGGTCCCAATTAGAATACGCTTCATGTATATGGTCTCCGTTTTACCAGGTCGACATCGACAGACTTGCTGCAGTTGAACGAAAGTTCCTTAAATACGTTCACTTTAAGTGGGGACGTACTCTGGAGGAATTCAACAGTTCAAGTTGCCTCGTTGCTTGTAATACGAAATCATTAGAATATAGACGCAAAATCGCTGACTTATGTTTTACCTTTCGTTTGATTAATGGAAAGGTAGACTGCCCACGTTTGTTGAATCATTTCGTACCGTACATATCCTCACACGATACTAGACACAAGAATGCCTTTGCCACTGCTGTGCACCCAACTAATTATGGCCTTCATAGTCCTATTCCCAGAATAATTCAGTTAGTCAACAGACTTAACGGACAGGAATGGTTCGATCTGCATCAATCATCATTCACGAAGTTCAAGAAGGACATCATGTGGAACATGGATGTAACGTTTTGTAACTAGGTCTGATAGTTGTAGTTAGCCGTTGCTATATGGTATTTTATAATTACTGTTTCTCAAATTATAAATGTTTTAGATGGTGCTTTTTTGTAATTTTTGTGTATAGTAATTTCGTTTTGTATATGTTTTGGTTTAATATTTAAATTGGTGTATCCGTAGATATAAATAAATAAATAAGTAATCTAGGTTTAAATTACACATTCACCACACTATAAATTAAATAAATATTCTTTACGATAGGTTGCAATATTCTTGAAAATGTTTGCTTATGTAATCATTACGGTTCCATCTCTGGTTGAACATTTCCTTTTTTATTATTATTAAATAATACTTAAATAATTAAAATGGTTTTCATTAATATATACTATCACTGTTAATCAAGATATTGGACAAGGTATCTAACTTAAACAATGATGGACGTAAACAGATTTTCAGTTTTTATTAATAAATTTATTGTTATTCAAAAATATAAACAATAGTTTATTATTAATTAAAATAAGCTTCCCCTTTAGACGGCAGGAAAACCTACATTTTCAACACAGATCGAATGCTAAAAATTAAATGCAAAATTCGTAACTCATTACCAATATAATTATAATATCATTATTACCTTTCACCTGCATGTACCAAGTGTAATGCCTGGTTAATATCATTAAAGCTTAGATTATGAGACACAAAATCATCAAGTATTAATTTCTTTTCCAAATATTCCTCTACTAATTTTGGTATACTCTCACGACTTTTCCAACCTAAAATGAATTAAAACTTAATTGTGAAGACGTATAACTGGTAACCAGTAGAAAACAAAATAGTTTTAATTTAATTTCGGTGTTGAGAATTAAATGTTAAAATATTTCAAGTAATGTAGCTCATTTACCTCCAAATGCGGTACCTTTCCAAACACGTCCACATACTAATTGAAATGGTCGAGTGCTAATTTCTTGTCCTGCACCAGCAACTCCAACAATGACCGACACACCCCAACCTTTATGGCACGATTCCAATGCTGCTCGCATAGTTTGTACATTACCTATACATTCAAATGTGAAGTCTAATCCGCCATCGGTTAATTCGATTAAAACTTCTTGAACAGGCTTTTCATAATCTTTAGGATTCAACAATTCTGTGCAACCGAACTTTTTAGCAATTTCAAATTTAGCAGGATTCGTATCAATTCCTATAATTCTCGAAGCACCGGCAGCTTTACAGCCCATAGCAACAGCTAATCCAACAGCTCCAAGACCCCAAATAGCACAAGTGCTGTTGGGTTCCACTTTGGCTGTATTTAATGCTGCTCCATATCCAGTTGAAACGCCACAACCAAGCAAACAACATTTATCCAAAGGTGCTTCATCGTTTATCTAGTAAATGTAAATTATTTACCGACAAGTGAGAATTAAATAAATCAAAAGGTACCTTAGCAACAGATATATCTGCAACTACTGTATATTCGCTGAAAGTTGAGCAGCCCATAAAATGAAATAAAGGTTTTCCTTTACAAGTAAATCTTGATGTTCCATCGGGCATATAACCTTGCCCTTGAGTAACTCGAATTGTCGAACACAAATTTGTTTTTGGATTCTTACAAAATTTACATACTCCACATTGAGGAATATATAATGGAATTACGTGATCACCTTGAGTAAACAAGACATTCTTAGAATATACAATAAATTATTACACAAAAATTTTTATCAAAACTAATTTCTTATTATGTTTTAGGTCCAATTCTCTATCCAAAAAACGGTTTTGCATAACACTTGTGTTAACCCATAAAGTATCGTTCTCCACTACATTATTTTTTGAAACAAAACTTTACAGGCTAACACTAGTGTTATGTGTAACAGTTTGGATGCAGAATAGGGTCAGCCTATTAGGTACCTATGCAATTAATGCTTAACCTTTAATTGCTCGTGTGGCGCCAAGCATACTTTCAATGGATGTATGTCCGGTTAGCGTGAGCATTTAAAGATTAAAAGGTTTATTACCAGGTTTAACATTGGTAACTCCATCACCAACACTTTCAACTATTCCACCTCCTTCATGTCCTAGAATAACAGGAAACACCCCTTCAGGATCTTTACCGCTCAACGTATAACTGTCAGTATGGCAAACGGCCGAATACTCAATTTTAATTCGAACTTCATGAGCTTTTGGTGGAGCAACTTGAATTTCTTCAATTTTTAAATCTTCGTTTGGTGCCCATGCCACAGCTGCACGACAAGTAATAGTCTAAAATTAGTTATTAATTAATAGTAAAAAGTTTTATAAGCAATTGATGAATTCTAACTTTTCCTGTTGTTTCAACCATTTTTTCTAAATTAAGACTTGTCGAGGAACGTCTTGGGTAAAAAAAGTAAGAATACAGATTATGAGCTTTTCACTTTGACCTCAAGATAATCTTGAATTAAATGAAATGATTAGAATTGAATTGTTGTAGATACAGCGTATTTTATTTTTACAAATAACCTTGAAAATAATTTAAAAGTATGCTATGAACTTAGCCTTAAATTAAGGTGAAATAAATTGTAAGCGAATTCGCGCGAAACTAAGATACAAATCTTTCGATTAAAAATTTCACAGAAAGCGAATAGATGTTTTATGGACGTACAAAAATATTTTTACCACACTCCAAATTTAATACGCCAAAATAAATAAGATTTACCTTCTGTATCGTCTGCGTTTGGTACATCATCAAGCGGGTATTATGTAGACAGAGCCTACTATGCGGTGATTCATGGAGTGATTCAAGTTTGTTATTTTAACTGCCAAACGTCAACGTCAGAATAGGTTGTTGGGGCGTAACTTTGTAATGTAACTATGCTTACAAAAATTTTATTTTGTTATATTTTTATTCTACAACGAATTAGAGCAGGTAATTGTTTATATATTATTTACTTTATCAATTAAATGTTATTTAAAATAATCCCAAAATATTAATACAAAATGGCTGTTTTTTATTAATCTTTTGGAAGTAGTAATAGCATACTCACCTATAAACTTTGTAATATTGTTATTCTTTTAATACCGGTGTAATTATTTATAATAATACAGTTGTCTATTTAAATAGATATTTATGATGAATATGAGTGCTACACACCTCTTATGCAAAGAGCAGCCGTTACAGCAACTTCGTCATTAAGAGATCGTGGTCCCAAGAATGCAATTTTATATGGTAAGTTAATTTATTTATTTAGAAAACTAGAGTAGTATTTTTATTTAACTAAAGATTTTAAATAATCGTGTTAATAGAATTGATTTTTTTTTTTATACCTTATTACTCATTGTTAATTGTTTTTATAAGATCCTTTAATGACCTAATTAATGCAAAAATTTTAAATCCAAAATTTAAATACAATGATTTAACGTGATTATTTATGGAACGAATAAACAATAACATTTCAATATGCAAAATTAAATTATTTCATTTTTGTTAAAATCAAATTTTTAAGAACATAGATCATTAATTTTTTTCAGGTTCTTCTGCTTTTATCTAAAACTCGTAACCTCAACTATAAGTGGAGAAAATCAATTTAGTTCAATTACAGTTTATTTTTAAAAAATGGTGAATAAAAGTGTGCGATGGGCATTTAACTTTGCCAAATGGAATCCTTCGGAAGCCGAAATGTTATTGGCCACTGCATGCATTCAACGTGAAGAAAAGGAACGTTTGGCCAAATTTGCTTTTAAAAGAGATTTTAAATCTTCGCTTATCGGTAGACTAATGATGAGAAAATTTGTACACGAGACAACTTTGGTGCCTTACAATACAATTCAATTTGATAGAGATGAAAAGGGTAAACCGTTTGTGAATTTTCCCAAGTCTGATGAAGTAAAATTAGCATTTAATGTATCGCACCAAGGCAATTATGTAGTTTTTGCTGGAGAAATACAAAAAAGATTGATAGGCGTGGATGTTATGAAATTGGAGTGTTCTGGCAGTAAAAACTTGCAGGAATATTTTCGAATTATGAGGAAGACATTTTCCGATATGGAATGGGCCGAAATTAAAAGCAGTGGAAACGATACTCAACAAGTTGCTATGTTTTGTAGACACTGGTGTTTAAAAGAGAGTTACGTTAAAGCAACCGGTGTTGGAATCACTGTAAATTTACAAGATATTTGTTTTAAAATAAACACTCCGTTATTAAACATTGACTCTTTGATTACTAACACGGAACTCTATGTCGATTACGCAAAACAAAATTGGTTATTTCAAGAAACTTTGTTAGACAATGAACATTGTGTTGCAGTGGCATTACAAAAAGATGAATGTGCAAAATCTGAAAATAATTCGTTATTTGTTCACATTGATTTTTCTACACTTATCGAAAATGCAATTCCTTTATTAGATTTTGACGAATCTTTTTGTAAATTATTTTCCAAAAAATTATAAAATGTTTTACTTAAGAGCGCGCTGCGGAAAGAGAGAGAGGGAAGCAGTAGATATGATGTTGAAAGAAGCCTCTAATCTTTTGTAGAGATTTAAAAAATTTAAAAAAATTATTTGCGCCATATCTAAGGGAACCCTTGAACCCTTCGTGCATTAAGTTGATTTTATATAGTTTAAAACTCCACTAAGGGCATTTTTTGATTTACAAGTTTTGTACAAGTTTTCTATAATTGATGATGAAATCGCTTCAAAATCAGGTTTTGTCCTTATAATGATCTGCAGAAGGCAATAACGAAGTTTCATTAAGATCGGTTGTCATAAAAATTCAAAATTGTCCTTTTTCAGAAATTAAATTAACCTATTTACTTTTCATTTAAAGCGCTCAAAATTGGTTATTGCCTTCAATAGTCTTTCCTTATTAATATAAAAAAATAATTACATTGATACGACGTTTAGTTTTTTAAATTTGTACAAAAGATTAGAGGCTTCTTTCAACATCATTTCCTCTCTCTCTTTCCGCAGCGCGCCTAACTAGTTATTGTTATTAATATTCGTTCCATAAATATTTTTCAAGATTTATCTAATTATAATGTAAGCTCCTGTGTAATTGTTAATTATAATTTTTTGTTTTTCTATATAAGATATTATTGTACAACATATTTTCAAATTTTAGTTACAAAAAATTATTTATGTAAGTTAGTCATTTGTATTCATAATGGAAACAAATAAACGTTAGGGTTTATTTAATTTAAATGGGTACCATCTTTCAGATGGTACAAAGAAATTTAATTTAAATCCTTGCATGATTAATGTGTAGCGTTAGAATGTATAAATATTTATTTTTAGTTACTTGCATGATATAATTTTGTTTGTTTTTAGTTTTTGTTTTTAATAATTGCTTCATTATTAATTTTGATTTAATAATTTAGTAATTGAAAGAAAGTTTTGTTTAGTAGTTAGTATACCTATGTGTTTTACTAATTCAATTTCCAATAAATTTTGATAACAGCGAAAAAAACAAACAAAACAAATCAAGTCTAGTAGGTACCTATTGTATTAAAAATATATTCTCAAGGTGGAAATGCTTGGAGTTCGGAGACCAATGATTTTGATCAGAAGCTAATCATTGACTTAGGACAAGTAATGAATGTTACTCGTATTTGGACTCAAGGCAGGCCGCATAGTATTGAATATGTTATGGAATATAGTATCAGCTATGGTACTAATGGCCTTGATTATGCTACCTACAAAGAACCGGGTGGTGATGTTAGGGTGAGATTTATTTTTTGTACAAAAATAAATCAATTTCTACATAATAAATTAATCAAATTAATAATAATTTTTTTATTTTGTAAAATCAACTCAACTTTTATTTTGAAAGAAATTAAAAAAATGCGATTTAGTTTATTTGGTGGGGCTATAAGGTTTTCTTCCTGGACTAATTATGTTTTACATAAATTAATATTTGAAAGAATAAGATTCTTAAATAATTCAGATTGATTAGAAAAAATGCAAGAGAATTGATTTTTGGTATGAATGTCATATCTAGGTGCATACTTTTTGGCTGCAAACCATCATACTAAAAGTTCCCAATAATTGGATTGTATCTGATGAAAATTAATTTGGTTTAGTTTTTATATTGGCAAAATTTCAAACTCTAGATTAGTCCTATAGAATTCTAAATTGTTGTATATTAAACCATGAGAATTATCCTTTTAATTATCTTAAAAAATTATCAAATTTGGGTAAAAAGGTGCAGCTAAATTTCTGCATAGTTTGATTTATTAAAAATCTATACTAAATAAAAAATCGCAGAACTCTGTATAATAATATTATGTAATACTAAAAAGCGTGCACTCAAAAAAAGCCTGCACTCAAAATCAAGATGCAATTATTTCTAGTTTTTATTTCCTACCTACAATCCTATGCACTAACTCAAAATGTTATCTTTCGGATCGTTAAGAACCGCAAAGTTCGGTTTACAACTCAGATTTTAAAATTCAATTATTTCAACAAACTGCAATTTAACGTGTAAACCAAACTTGACGGGTTTTAACGTCCTGAAAAATAACGATTTGAGTTAGAGAATAGGGGAGCTAATGTAGGTAAACTAACAAAATCACATTTATCACTAATAGGCCAGTCTACAACGCATTCTAAATGGGGCAAGCTGGAATAAATCGTATAATTTTTATCGAGACCTCTAAAAAACATGTTTAATCGTATAAGAACTCCAAATCACTTTAATAATATTGACAATAAAGAGTTCGCAATATAATTTAACGTCTAGGAGGGCCCTAATTCGCATCGCTTTCAAAAACATACTAACAATAGGTTGGTTCGTTGTGTATGGCTGTCGAAAATTGCTAGTGCTTCTGTGTGTCCCCCCTGATCTATATATAGTCACTCGCTACCTAACTTTTACAGATACTTGAAGGTTTAGTTTGATATAAATATAATACATTGGTTTAATGGCTTAAAGACATGCATTATTTATATTCGAGGCTGCGCAGGATATCCATAAATGGTATTATTAATTAAAGAATTTTGAATATATACCGCGCGCTCTGATGGCTATAACTCTGTAACCGCTGGATTAGCCAGAAAAAAGTATAAGATCTTTTCTCTAGATAATTAAGTCCACTTTATATTCAATAACTCGACATTTTGTTCTGAAGTACACTCAAACCGAGATATTCACTAATTGTTTCGACCCTCTTTCCGTTTTTCTACCCCAATGAGTAATATTCTTATGGCAGCTCTGCCCAAATTGGAATTTTACCATGTAGGGGTGTTTTGGGTTTCTACCAGTGGCGTCTCCACTTTAGGATTACAACCATACGTAAAATTCAGTAAAATGATATTAATATAGTTTTAGATTTCGATAGTTACATTTATGGTTTAGAAGTCGATAGTGAACATTTTATAATTAAAATTACATTATGTTTAAATTTAGTTTCGTTGGTTCAAAATACATCTTGGATTTCGTGGTTAACTCTCCAGTACTAACATGTTTTTATATAACAAGATTACTAACGTCGGTCTGTGGGACCCATTCAAAATACACTTTCACTTGCCGGATGTCACGAAACGTCCTAAACTAGTTGATTTGAAGGTACTGACAACCCCCATCCCTTGGCTGTTATTGTTTTAAATTTACAGTTAAGAATAGAAGTCGTCGGTCTGTGAGACCGACTGTTAGTACTGGAGGGTTAAGATATAAGTATAGCTAATTCATTAATTTATTACTTCCTTAGGTAGTATACAGTCCCCTTTTTTTTATTTATTGGTTTTTAATTAATTAAACCAAATTTTCTTCAACGATCGCGCGTCCTTGCGCTTTTCCGAAGTGACTGGACGGAACACGAATATTCGTAAAAATATCATTCTTCGCGTGGTTTTTTCACTATAGTAGGGATATCCGGGATCGCTAGAGGGTGCAAAATTTATAGATTGAAAATGTCTTTTTAGTGGTTATAATAGATTAAAAAAAATTTATTCCAGCTTGCCTCCAATTGTCGACTGGCCTATAAAAATTTTAAACTCAAAACAAAATTTTGTTCTTAAAGTTTTACTGCGCCGTTTTAGTAATAGGTTTGTTTCATCGCGAACAAATTGAACAGTTCTAGAACTACCGATTCTAGTTCAGATTGTTCTAATACGCATGCGTTCGCAATAACTACTTTAGAACTAGTAGTAAGAAAAAAGTTTGATGAAACAGTTTTAGTTCTAATTTTTCGGGAAAACTCGGACGTCGGATTGACTCGAGTTTTATCTTGAACTTTATTAAAACCCAACCTAAATTTGTTGTTGCAAATCATGAAGAAACGTACATTTATTTACATTCAATTATAAACATTTAAATTACAATTAGTCTTTTTCTCCAAATTCTTTATTAAATGACGAGACGCGTTTCGAGAATCTAATGTATTCTCATTATCGGTCGTTATTAAAGGAAAAAACGTAAGAGGTGTCAAATTTTATACATAAAATTAAATTATCAAATAAAAATAAACGAAACGCGTCTCGTCATTTAATAAAGAATTTGGAGAAAAAGACTAATTTTAATTTATTACAAAACTCCAAAAATATTGGGAAAAATAAAATGATTTTTGATATAAACATTTAAGTTGAAAAAATGAGTAATTCAGGTTTCAGTGATTTCAATGATGATATTTAAATTATGCTTGCACAATTTAGCACAAAAGTGCGTAATGAGTTAAAATAATTTTTAATTATTAAAATAAATAAAATAAAATAATTTGTTTATGCATTATTGGCGGTTAAAACAAGTATTCGTACTAGTACGTCTTCAGTCAGGATATTATGGGCGGTCTAGAACTACTAGTTCTTGCTGGTTCTTGCTTCTGAACAAGTACTGATTTGAACCGTTCTATAACTCACAATTAGGCTGATGAAACAGCGGACTAGTAGTTCGTAGAACTAGCAGTTCATATTGCAGTCGTTATTAAAGGAAAAAACGTAAGAGGTGTCAAATTTTATACATAAAATTAAATTATTAAGAGTCGGTCATTAGTATATCAAATAAAAATAAACGAAACGCGTCTCGTCATTTAATAAAGAATTTGGAGAAAAAGACTAATTTTACGTTTGATGAAACAGATTTTAGTTAAAGAGCATGCGCATAGCTCTAGAACTAACAAGAACTCGTCGATGAAACAAACCTTTAACTACTATTTAAAATTTTTTTTCCAAAATGTAAATTTCTTAGCATTACCAAAAAAAATTACACAAATAGTACATTAATAACAAATTCGATAAGAAAATTACATAATCTTATGTTATAGTTGTTAAATTGCCTCATTGCTGAAGTTGATAATTATTTTTAATGTTAGAAAATGATATTTTGCAAATTAATAATAAACAAAAAATTGTGCCAAATGTTAGATACAATTTTCCATAAATTACCTACTAGTTTTCTAGCAATTTTATACGCACCTTGAATAAATATGTAGTGTAGGAATGCTTGAATTATTATTATTTTTATATCAAGTTTAATTTGCATTAACATTACCTAGTGCACTTTTAGAAAACGCATGCTGTATATTATAATGCAATTGTTTTATTTCTCCCTTATTGTATTAATACAATTTGAGTTGTGGTATTAATAGTATTCCGCATATTCTATCTTCTTAACTTATTGTACCAAATACCTAATGATATAATTGAATGGGCAATGGTATTATGCATGCCCTTATGTTCACAAATTTTTGTACATAATAATTTTTTTACATTGACCTTTCTCTAACTAACGGCTTTTTAACTTATGAATAATAGGGGACTCAGCATGGGCCCCTGAGTTGACCAATTACTATCAATTTTTAACATTGGATTTGGGTGGACGTTATGAAATTCGGTCTATCGCAACACAAGGTCGCAGTAAATCTTTATATTTTGCCACCGAATATATAGTTCAATTTTCTGATGATGGAGAAGGTTGGAGAAGCATTACTGACTCAAAGGGGGATCCTGAGGTGCTGTTAATATTATGCTTAATTAATACTACTGTTGGTATATTGGTCTTTACCGCTTTTTGTAGTGCACACTAAACTAAACTTTTCAATATAAACAAAGTACAGTTTTGTATTTAATAAATCTTTTTTAATTTGCTTTGAAGTGTGTAATATTATAGATTTTTGGCTAGCACTTGATTACCACCACGATCAATTAGTTTATATAATTAATTGTATAAATTTTTCTTGTTACATGCATCCAAAGATTGCATGATAAGTGGTTGCAATAGTAATCACATGGTATCCGAAAACTTTTATTATACAGGGATGTATAGAAATGCGTAAAACCTAATATACACATGCACTAATATCAAATGTATTGCACCTTAACTTTTACCATTCTAATACTTAATATACATACTGTAATTTTAGAAAAAATTAACTTCAAAATTTTCTGGTGGTTGAGCACTTTACAATTATGATTTTTGGTTAACACAACGGAATTAATTTATAAATAAATCAAATTTTAAAACTAAACTTAATTGCTTTCAAAATATAGGTTAGCTTGCTCAAATTTACAGAAAATAACAGGGATTGTGTGTAGGTACTTGTATAATATACTATTTTGTGGAATTAATATTCCACATTTTTGATAAATTTGAAACAGTTGTAAATTTGCATAATGCATACATTTGAAGAATTAGTAACATAAAAGACAGAGTCTGCCAATTACATAAGTGTTACAAGGCCTGTGTGTTATTTATCTAATGAAAAAATTGCAAACATTTTTGGTTTCCTTTTTTTAATGGAAGGAAATTGTCCAACTTTTATGAACATAATTATTTTAAATTGTTAACATTTTTTGTTAACTTCACATTATGTTTCTATAATTGCAACTTTGTTAAGAAATCACAGTTGTATTCGTACTTTCATCGGCTACACTGTTGTGATCTTCAGATGATGAACAGAGAAGATCGATCTGTGGACTATAAGGAAGGCAATGGGAAAGGACCTCATTAATTGCATATCTTAAATTTTTAAGGTTTTCAAAATTTGAAATAATCAATTTTCCTCAAAATATGGCGCCTGATTTCGACTAAAATTGAAATAAAGCTTACAAATTTCAATTAAAATGTTAGGCTTGTCCCTATTTGTCTTGTTTATGGTGGAGGTACCTAGTTAACTGCAGTAGGGTAGGGTGTACCTAGTTTTTTGGTGAAAAAATTTATAAAATCCTTTTGTGAATTCCTGTTTTTATAAATAAATAATAGTTTAAAAAAAAGGTTCCTCTCCTGTGTGGGATTTATCCCTTAATGTTAAGTATGAGTGGTTTTTCGCAAATATCTCGTAAAACTCCTGAAAAATTTTATATTGAAAACATAATATTTAACATAAATGGTATAATTGAGTTGGACGTAAAAGCTAAAGTTCCAGCGCTATAGTGGCTAGAAATGTGGTGTAGGTGGATAAATTGCGTATTTCGGTGCGTAAATTGCTACCAAATGACTATTCGAGCGAGAAACTCGACAGATATTCGCTTCTACAGTCCTCAAGAGTATTTATACCAAATTCAAAAACAACATAATTTATTTCTGTTAAAATGCCTTTTCAATTCTATCATAGGAGGTATTACCTCAACTTGGAACGTTATTTGCTCGAGTTGGATGGAGATTAGTCAAGTCAATATAACACTTTTAACCACTTCACCCGATAGTACGCACGGGTCCGTGCAAAATGCATTTAGTTGTAAATAACCCAAGGATGAAGTAGTTAATGCAGAAATGATAAAAATGCATTGAAACTTTTAGAAATTTAGTTCAAAGGTGTTACTTTAAAATCCAATGAGAAAATGTTATCAAGTTTTAACAATTTTGTTTAATTTATAAAATAAAGAAACCAAAAATGTTAATTTCTAATAAAAATATTTTGATTAACTTTCGGTCAACTATATTTTCGAATTTTAAACACCTTGATATTTGCTTGTACCGAAGTAACACTTCAATTGACAAATTCGTCTGGCGATGAATTATAAATTTGGATATGTTTAAGTTTCAACTTATTGAGTTGTTTTGTAGTTATTCAAAGGTAACAGTGATGGTGATTCAGTTCATAAAAATGAATTTGAAGTGCCTATTATTGCTCAATGGATTAGGGTAAATCCAACAAGATGGAGAGATAGAATATCTATGAGAGTTGAATTATTTGGCTGTGAATATGGTCAGTTGTGATAAAATAGTGTGAGTGCGATTTTTAATTTTGAATATTTTAGAATCCGATGTTTTGTACTTTAACAGTACTTCTTTAGTTCGAATGGACCTTTCAAGAGATCCTATTTCAGCTTATAGAGAAAGCATTAGGTTTAGATTCAAAACTTCAATAGCAAATGGAATACTTCTTTACAGTAGAGGTACTCAGGGAGATTACATCGCATTACAATTGAGGGATAATCGAATGTTATTAAATATTGACTTGGGTATTATTTATTCTATATGTCGCACATTTATATGATTTAACCGTGTTTATGTATTTTTAGGTTCTGGAATTTTAACTAGTTTATCTGTTGGTAGTTTGCTTGACGACAATATCTGGCACGATGTTGTCATATCCAGAAATTATCGCGACATTTTATTCTCGGTTGATCGTGTCGTGGTCCAAGGAAGAGTGAAAGGAGAATTCAGTAAATTAAATTTAAATAGAGGGGTAATTTTTAATATAAAGTTATAATCAAATGTAGTAACTATCTTATTACTTATAGTTTTATGTTGGTGGTATACCTAACATGCAGGAAGGTTTGGTGGTAAATCAGAATTTTACCGGTTGTATTGAAAATATTTATTTAAATTCTACAAACTTCATCAGAGATATGAAGCATGCAGGAGATATTGGTCGAACGTTACAATATGGAAACGTTAATACAGTTTTTGGTTGTGTAGATGTTCCTCTTACATCGGTAACATTTTTGACTTCGCAATCGTTTGCTAGATTGAAAGGTTACGAAGGTGTTAGATCCTTAAATGCATCATTCGCATTTAGAACATACGAGACAACGGGATTGATGTTATATCATGGCTTTTCATCAACTGGTCATGTTGCTGTAAGTTTTAATTTTACATCAAAATGCAATGGTACATACATAGTTATTTATTTTCTCATTTTCTTGATGCTAGATTTACTTAGAAGAAGGAAAAATAAAAGTGGAACTTGCTACCCCAAACGCTCCCGTAATTAATTTAGATAATTATGACGAACCATTCAATGATGGAAAATGGCATACCGTTGTTTTAACAATTAACGTTAATTCTCTCATTTTAAGTGTGGATTATAGACCAATGAAGACCATTAGAATGATACAAATTACAACCGGTGGTATATACATGATTGCAGGTATTAATTTATTTTTGATAACCTTTTAAATGGTCATTTATTACAATTATTTTTGACAGGTGGAGTGTCGGGCGCTATAGGCGTAAATGGCCAGAAAATTTCTGGTTTTGTTGGGTGCATGCGTACTATAAGTATCGATGGAAATTATAAGCTGCCAACTGATTGGACCACGGAAGAATATTGTTGTGCAGGTGAAGTTGTTTTTGATTCTTGCCGAATGGTGGATCGTTGCAATCCTAATCCTTGTGAACACGGTGGTGTATGTAAACAAAATTCTATGGAATTTATGTGCGATTGTACTTCTACTGGATATGGAGGTTCGGTGTGCCATACTTCATTAAATTCGTTGTCGTGTCAGGCCTACAAAAACGGCCAAGCGGTAAATCAAAGGGCCCACATAAAAATCGATGTCGATGGTAGTGGACCGCTCGCTCCGTTTCCCGTAACTTGTGAATTTTATTCTGACGGTCGTGTTGGAACAATTTTGAGTCACATAAATCAACAACTAACCCCGGTAGATGGATTCCAGGAACCAGGTAGCTTTAGACAAGACATAGTATACGATGCCGATGATGACCAAATTGAAGCTTTGCTAAACCGTTCAACGATATGTAAACAACGAATTCAATACTCTTGCCGCTCATCTAGGTTATTTAATTCGCCATCAGATGAAGCTAATTTTCAACCATTTTCGTGGTGGGTTTCGAGGCATAATCAAAGAATGGATTATTGGGGAGGAGCTTTGCCAGGATCGCGCAAATGTGAATGTGGAATTTTAGGAAATTGTATTGATCCTACTAAATGGTGTAATTGCGATGCAGGCTATGAAAGTTGGGCGGAAGATTCTGGTGACCTAACAGAAAGAGAAAATTTACCTGTGAAACAACTTCGCTTTGGCGACACTGGAAATGCTTTGGATGAAAAAGAAGGTCGCTATTCGTTAGGACCATTGATTTGTGAAGGAGATGATTTGTTTAACAATGTTGTTACTTTCCGCGTGTCGGATTCAACCATTGATTTGCCGGCATTCGATATGGGACATAGCGGAGATATATATTTGGAATTTAGGACAACGATTGACACTGGAGTTATTTTACACGCGACGGGACCTAATGATTTCATTAAATTAAGTATATCTAGCGGTGATATGATACAATTTCAATACCAGGCTGGATCTGCACCTTTAACTGTCAATTATAAAGCGTCCTATAAATTAGCCGACGATAGGTGGCATTCGATTTCTATAGAACGTAATCGTAAAGGGGGTAGATTGGTGATCGATGGAGCTTTGAAATCTGAATTAAGAGAAGATTCAGGTCCAGTTCGTGCTCTTCATTTAACTTCAAAATTAGTTATCGGAGCTACTGTTGATTATAGGCATGGCTTTACCGGATGTATTAGAGCTTTACTGCTAAACGGAAATTTAATGGATTTGAGAAGCCACGCCCGTCGTGGTATTTATGGTGTAACGGCGGGATGTGTTGGCAAGTGTTCGAGTTTTCCGTGCCTTAATAATGGAACATGTTTTGAAGGATACGATAGTTACACCTGTGATTGTCGTTGGACTGCTTTCAAGGGTCCAATTTGCGCCGACGAAATTGGAGTTAATTTGAAAGCGGATTCCTTTGTTAAATATGATTTTATGGGATCTTGGAGATCGACGTTGGCAGAAAATATTCGAGTTGGTTTTACCACTACAAATCCAAAAGGTTTTTTGTTAGGATTTGCTTCCAATATATCGAAAGAATATTTGACCATTATGGTGTCTAATTCGGGGCATTTACGTATTGTTTTTGATTTTGGATTTGAACGACAAGAAATAATATATCCTCAGAAACATTTTGGTTTAGGTCAATACCATGATTTGAGAGTGTCGAGGAAAAATTCCGGAGCCACTTTAGTAATGAAAGTGGATGATTATGAACCGAAAGAGTTTCACTTTAACATTAAAGCTTCGGCTGACGCTCAATTTAATAACATACAATACATGTATATTGGAAAAAATGAATCCATGGACGAAGGCTTTATAGGATGTATTTCTCGGGTTGAATTTGATGACATTTATCCATTGAAGTTATTGTTTCAAGAAAAAGGACCACCAAATGTTAAGTCAGTAGGCAGTAAGTAAAGTTGCCAAGTAAAATTATTGATTTTACTATTATGTATTGTTTTGTTTAGAACAACAATTACCTGAAGATTTTTGCGGTATCGAGCCCATCACCCATCCACCAGATGTTGCGGAAACACGTCCGCCTCCAATTGTCGATGAGGATAAATTAAAGAAAGCTTATGATCAAACAGACTCGGCAGTTCTTGGAAGTGAGTTCTTGTCATAAAATAATAAGTTGTACCATTTTATAAATAAGGAGAACAATAATTTCTTACATATTTTCTTTTTATCAATAATTTCATTTATTTCAACAATCAAGTATTACATTATTAAATTTTTCTTGCGCAATGTGGGTGTTTTTTTGTCAATAAAATTGAAAAAATTTCTATTAGTTGATAACCTTTTCTTAACCCTTAGTTGGCATATCAAATTGCCAACAGAGTAAACGAATAATGTGTAACAAATTTGTGTTCCTGTCGAGAAAGTGAATTGTTAAATTATTTAATTAATTGCATTAAACATTTTATTTTCTTTGTAGGTGTTTTGGCAATCATATTTCTTGCTTTAGTGATATTAGCAGTCATAATTGGCAGATATTTACATAGGCATAAAGGTGAATATTTAACTCAAGAAGATGCTGGTGCAGATAACGCAATCGATCCTGATTCTGCGGTAATTCATGGAACAACTGGTCATCAAGTACAAAAGAAAAAAGAATGGTTTATATAGTATTTCAAAATTACTTATCTATTTAAAGTTAAAAATATGTTAGTTTATTATAGTACAATTAAATATTGCATTTTCAATAATAACAAATTAAGGATGTTGATGACCGATTTTAAATCTAGGCCATTTTCACTGCCGCTTTCTTAAAAAACATCTTTGTAATATAATGTTTTATTGCCTGCAATCAAAATAATGCACTTCAATAAAATTGTCAATTATTTCTTCAACTCATTTTAATTTAAATGAAATACTATATTGTATAATATTATGCAAGCATAAAGCTACATATTTTTGTATTATAGTCTACACAAATGAAAGTGTTTTATAAAGTATTATTCGTTAGTCACAAATCCTCATGGTTGATAATATAACGTAGTAAACTTAATTTTCTGAATAGTTAAAAGTAGTAGGTATTTAGTTTTTTACTTTAAAATTTTTAAAAGTATTAATTTTTCCGTCCATTTTAATTGTTTTTAATTTATTTATTTAGGTAACTGAAATATTTTTCAAGTTGTATATAATTTTTTTTATCGTTTATTTCGTGTACAATAAAATTACACCGAAGAACTGATCTTCCATATAAGTATCTGGTGCCTTTATTGTTTGGCATTTTTAGAAAACAATTTAATTGTTTTGATTTTTATTAATATTTTATTTGTATTCTTGATTTTATAAATAAAAACTTGAAATTTCTGAATTTATGTTTCTATAATATTCGTATAACAATAAAATTATTCTTTTACAAATATTATGAGGTTATTAAAATTTACCTACAGTGGTGGATCACCGCACAGGCGCGTGAGTTATGTTCGGTGTCCAAAAAGACTTAAAAAAAAAACAATTTGAACTGAACTATTTATTTTGAAGTAACAACCTACAGCGATTTTAGCTTACAGTATAATACTTGGTGTTTACATTTTATAACAGCGTTTATATAAAATAAAAATGCTTATACAAAATATCATATAAAATTATTATTCAGCATAGAAATTTCTAGAGCGGATTCTCTTCTTGCATAGTATATTGAACTTCGAGAATATTCCTGTATGTTCACGATGGTTTCACATAACACCTCCCTCACCAGGACCAAAAATCGGGTTCCGCTAATTTTGTAGGCCGATTTGATCTATTGAGCTGGTTGGTCCTCCTTTCCATTTGGAATAAATTTGGCTAGAACATAATACGTTATAAAACTTATTATTATTAAATATGAAATGATTGTCCATCCGCTTGTTCGGTGAAAATAAATTGGGCTTGATTTTCTTTTGAATTGGTGTAACTTGATATCCAGATCTTCGTACTGACAATTTTTGTATTTCTGGGTAAACTGTGTTAAATGAACTTCGCATGGCGAATCTTCTTTAATTTGGTTGGTCTCAAATTCGCACATGTATTGATTTAATTGTATCTTGGTGCACTCTTGATTACTTAATGCGTAGTTTTGCTCATTTATTAATAGGAATTTTGCTTGTGGGATTATTGTTGAATAACTGGAGTTTTTGAGGATAGGGCATGAATATAAATGAAAATAATTGTATTCGATAAGTTCGATTGTTGGAATTTCTAAGATTAAATGTATTTTGGAATTTTGAAGGAACATCTTTATTTGGATCAGTTTTTGGAATTCCGGGTAGTTTTCATTTTTTAAAGGTATTGGAAATCTCGTTGTAAAAGTGGCTGATATTTCTACCAATTCTGTAATCAATTCGTCCGGTGCTAATATCGATGGATGCATAATTTTCATTCCGACAAAAGTTATTGTTTCTTCTAATTCTTCTAAAATGTCCTTTATTGTATTGACTGCTGTTATGAGTTGTAAATAAATTGAGGTGATCGTTAATTTGTGTTCCAGAAGTTTATGAAAATTTTCCATTACTCGTAAGTAATCTCTTCCATTTTCATGCTTAGAATATGCTGACGTACCTACCTAATTATTTTGAAATTATCTGCTATGTTATCGTATTCTATTCTAATTTTATCTATTCTATTAACTTAATTAATGTACAGTAACTATTTTTATTGCTAGCGGTTCCCAATTGAATTGGTATAATTCCTGAATTTTCTTTTAGTTGTGTGATGTCGATGGTTGCAAGGTATCTTCCTGTCCAGTATCTGTAACAACAGGTGTTCGTAATAACCTTAGATGAACTTTCTGTAGGTACTTGATTATTTTTTTTAATTTCTACGGTGTTATCTTCGAAAATTCGTTGTATTACGTAAGGTCCTTCAAACTTTTCTTTAGTTTTTCCTCTTATGTTGCTGGTTCTTTTTACATACACAGTTTGATTAATTTTGAACGGGTGTGGTTCCGTTGGATTCCGAACTCTTGCTATTTTTTCCTTTGATGTATGCATTTTCTCTTTAACATTTTCGTAGATTAAATTTAGTTTATTTTTGTGGTCGTTAACATATTCTTTGTAAAATCGGCTATTTAAAAATATGTCGCTATCATCTTCACTCTCTTCAATTGCGTTAATTTGAATTCTTGGTAATGCGTCGGCGTTGGTGTTCAATTTGCCTTTTTTATAAATGATTTTGTAGTCGTACTCTTCTAATCGAAGTTTCCATCTTGCCAATTTTGAATTCGGTTCCTTTAAATTCATCAGCCAGACCAAAGGACGGTGGTCGGTATAAATTGAAAACTTCCTTCCGTATAAATATGGTCGAAAGTATTTTGTTGCCCACACAATACCTAACAGTTCCTTTTCGATGGTTGAATACTTTTGTTCAGTTTCACTTAGCGTCCTTGAGGCATATGCGATTGGTCGATCATTGCCCACATTTCCTTGTGATAGGATCGCGCCCAAAGCCACGTTGGATGCGTCGGTGGTCAAAATAAACTCCTTATCAAAATCTGGGTATCAAAGTATGGGATCGTTCATTAAAATTTGTTTGCTGTTTTCAAATGAGTTAATAAATTCTTGATTGTGTTCGTTTTTTGCTCCTTTCTTTAAACATTTTGTTAAAGGTTTTGTTAATCTTGCAAAATCCTTAATGAATTTTCGATAGTATCCTAATAATCCTAAAAATCCTTTAATTTCTTTTTGAGTTTTTGGTAACGGGAAATTTTTTACTGCTTTAACCTTATCTGGTGTTGTGTCCACTATATGCTAGCTCCCTCATAAATGTGTACGTGATATGCAATCAAGATAAGAGGGAGGATATGTCAACATTGTTTAATTAAAATTTGTTCAGTATAAATGTGATTATTAAAAATAAAAAAAAATGTTACTAGATTTAAGTTTTGTTTGTAACGAAATTAAAAAGAATACACGTAGTATAATGCGGCCTCTTAGAAGAAAAACATAAGAGAAGAAGCAAGTGGTAACCATGCCAAGTGATAATAAAGAGCATGAAGACAGTTGAGAATTAAACGACAGATAGACGAGTCGTGTTTATGAAAGTTGCAAAATAGAGGACCTACAGACCGGTCGTGTTTAGAAGTTAATAAATAATCGACATGCAGATCAGTTGGGTTTGAAGAAATTAGTAAATAAATGATATGCAGACCAATTGTGTTTGAAGAAGTGGATGAATAGACAACACGCAAACCAATCGTAGTTTTGCAGTTCAGAATATAAAGAGAATTAAGTGTTTTGCAGGTCAAAATTATACAATTGTGTTGGAATCACATAAATAGAAGGAGAGTTAATTGGATAGCAGTTCCAAAATAAAGGGTGTTGCAGTATTGGACAAATTTGAATAAATAGAATTGGTGGATTTGGTCCAGCATTGGATAACGGAACGCGAGAAGCAAGTACGTGGAGGAATATAGGGGAAGGAAGAAGGTGTATAAAGTTCGGCAGTGCGTGAGAATACGTGCGACGAAATTAAGTTCGTTTTACGGAAAGAAACAGATCTCGAAGTAAGAGTAACCGACGGCATCATGACAAATGAGAATGCGTTGTTATCCATGCGTGCGGAGGTGAATGTTATAAGAGAAACTGGAACAGAGAAATCGCTGGGGGACTTAGTGGAGGTTTTAAAAAACCAAAGCTATCGAGACGGTGATATGGATAAATATACGAAATTTTATGGGGACAATAAAATAAACCCAAAAATATTTGTTAAAAATTTAGGCAATAATCTGACTAAGATAAAAGATGAGGTACGGAAAAAGAATATTATACGGGCAACATTGAAAGGAGAAACAGAAGTTTGGTTTAGCATGGTCGAGGAAAAGATAAACAGTTTCGACGATTTCAAAACCCTATTTTTAAGAAAGTACTGGGGGGACGTTGAACAGAATAAGGTCAAGGAGAAGGTAAATGGGGGAAAATACCGAGGACATGGTACGACCCGAGAAAATTACGCGGTAAGAATCATAAACCAAGCTCTGCAGGTGGAGCCGAAGTATGACGAGATACTGTTAGTTAGGGCAATGGGGGGACATTTTGAGAAGGAGTTAAAAGCGAGAATCGGTATTGAAAAGGTCGAAACCATAGAGGGTTTCCTCGATCTTTTGAAAAGATTCGATGAGAGCGTAGAATTTAAGTGGGAGGAGGCGCGACCAGGTCCGGTACCACATGTACGACGAGAAGAACGCGACTGGAATCCACCACGACAAGAGACGCAAGATGCACGAGCTGGAGGAGGCGAACGACCACGAAATGGGTACAATCAACAGCGAAGGGGGGCATACCATAATAATGGCTACCGGTACCAAGATCGGCGAGGATGGAATCAACGAGATCAACAAAAGTGGCACACCAACGAAAGGGGCTCGAATACGCACGTGAAGCAACGAATATTAAACCAAAAGCACAGCCAAAAGAAAGAAATAAACAAGCAGAATGAATACGCGCAGTAGAATTGTGAATGCAGGTGGGGACAGAATGAACGATAACATAAGTGAAGATGAAAGCGTAGAGGGAGAGGTAGAAAGAGCAGAGGTACCGGAAATTCCAGTACAGGAGGATGCAATGGAAAGATTCATGAGGATGATCATGGAAGACAATGCTAAAAGGGAAGAAAGAATGAGTGAAAAATTAAGGGAAGATAATATTAAGCGGGATGCAAAATTGAGTGAAAGTATAAATAAAAAGCAGGATGAAAATTTTTCACAAATCAATATAAAATTTGACAGCCAAGATGCTAATTTTGCACAGATGAATTTAAAATTTGATACAAAGTTCACCGAAATGAAAGAGAATTTTGACAGAATAAATGAGAAAGTGGATGTCAAGGTTGACGAGGGGTTAAAAACGCTCGATAGTTGGGTGAAGAAATGTAGAGGGGTAAATATTAAAGGTGAAGGGCTAGATGTCAAAATGACAGAAGTCGAGAATTTGGTGAACGACACAACTGCAAAGTTGGTGAACGCAGAAACAGTAAAGTTGGTAAAAGAAGACATCATAATAGAATATCCGACACCATTAACAATAGAAGAAGAAATCGTAGAAGCAAAAACGACATCATCCACAAACGAAGACAGGTCCTACATAACGTTAAGTAGGAAAAATTATAGAAAACGGTACATGAAGAATAGAAACTTACGTGCTAAGTTAAAATTAGAATGGAGAGGCGTGCGAACGAACGGGCAAATAAATTTGATACAACAACAAAATTTTCATTCACAAAGCGGGTTGGAAAATAAAAGTACAATATTAAAAAACGATAAATTTAATCAATTAACAGGTACACGGGTACAAATAGAAAATATTCAGGGTAAATTTATAAATAATTTACACAAAAGAGACAGCAAGGAAATTAAATTCAATGACAGTTCGCGACAGTCAAGTAACACTGACAGTTGGGAAAATTTAAATAATGGGAATGATTGTAAATTGTACAAAGTACAACGATGTAAGGAAAGCAATGTGAATTGGATAAAGATGATGGAGTTATACAAACGTGTCAGGTGGAAAATTTCACGGTTAAGTTTACAGGAAAAATAGGCGCGGTGTAAACAAATATCATATTTAGATCCTAGTTAGAAATTTAACAAAATCCATTTTAGGCAAAAGTTAGAAATTCAATCATGAAAAGTTCACCAAACATGTGAAAGCAAATAATTCACAATCATTTTTAGGCCAAAGTTTGAAAAATAATAATTTAAAATGTCACGAACCATTTGAAAGCGAATGGGGGCAAGAAAAATCACATTTAGATCCAAGTTAGAAATTTGACAAGAATCATTTTTAGGCCCAAGTTGGAAATTTAATAACAATCATTTTTAGGCACGAGTTAGAGATTAAAAGATACCAAGGTCACAAACCAAGTGAAATTGGACAAGTAAATCCAGTTTAGGTCGGAATTTGAATTCAAATCATTTAAAAATTAGAAATATCAAGATGAAGTTTGGAAAGAATCAGAGTTAATTTAAAAGGCAAGGGGTTTTCTGATGGAACAGGTATTCAAATATTGAGGATTATGAAATAAAGGGGGGTAATTAGAAGAAGTTAATAGATGAAGTTATGTGAGGTCGATAGATACCCAATATAACTGAATGAAAGTTGAGGGTGTAAGAAGACATTAAAAGTTATGATTTAGAGAGCGTCCCGGACGGATGATTTGACAGTTAGTTACAAATGATCAAACATCCAGAGTAGATGTGTCGTGTCGCGCTTTGAATATCGTTGAATATTGAGGAAGTTTTGGGAATCGACGTGTCGTGTCGCGAATTATACAAGTGTGACGAGTAATAGTAACGATTAATTGCGGAAATACGGGCCTATATTGGCTATCCAGGATTGAAGGTGAATGGATCAGGAAAATTAATTAATTCAGAATTAATTTGAGAAAGATTACTACATACCATCCAAAGGTATAGTTACATGTGTGTCTTACGAGGAGACCGCACATAAAGAGCAGCATTTGGACTGGAATTGTGATAGGCCAGGAGCCTACCAAGAAAAGGCGATCAAATTGGACCAGGTGATTACCAGTACAGTGTGTTGTGCAACGATAGCCACGTTTTGTCAAGAAAAATATAACAAGGTTAGCATAGTTCGTTCTTTAATTTTAAGTTTGCATTTGATTTGTGTTGATTGTTATTTGTTTCCCTTTTATTTATGTGTTATTGGTTAATAAAAATGTTAGCTGAACCCAAATTGTGTTTCTTTTGTGCTGATGCTTATTGAGTTGCTGACGTGTACCACGGAAGATAAAATAAAACAACCTGAGATTAAGAGCTTTGCTAAGGTAGGTGCAGAAAGTTTGTTTGTTCTTCGTCACCCAGAGCTATTAGGGGGACAAAGGATACAACACTGGATTTGGTTTGACCTTTTGTAAAAATGAACATTTTTCTAATTGGATTTTAAAATTGGAATTTCGTAATCGTTCGAATACTGTTTTTAACTTCTCGATGTGCTCTTGAAGTGATGTAGAGAATACGATGATGTCATCTAAATATACCAAACATTTTTCGTTTTGAATGCCCCTCATTATATTATCCATAACACGCTGAAATGATGACGGTGCATTTTTTAAACCGACGGCCATTCGTAATGCCCTCGTTGTGTACTGAAGGCTGTTTTGGCTGTATCTTGTGGGTCCATTTCTACCTGATGGTAACCTGATGCTAAATCGAGCGTGGTAAAATATTGGCTGCGTCCCAATTTGTCTAAAATATCGTTAATATTCGGGAGAGGATATTTATCACCAATTGTTTTTTCATTCAATTTCCTATAATCAATTACCATTCTCCACTTTATTTTTCCGTTTATGTCTGGTTTCTTTGGTACCAAATGTACCGGCGAACTAAAAGGTGAATTGGATTCCTGGATTATATCTTCTTGTCTTAACATTTCCTTGACTTGTCTATCTATTTCCTGCGTTTGGCTAGGTGGTTGCCGATAAGCTTTTGTATAGATAGGTATTTCGTCTGTTAAATAAATTTGGTGTTTAATTTGGTTAGTGAAGCTTAAAGGTATATCCTCGTGATGAAAAATATCTCTGTATTCAAAACATAGTTGTCTAATTAAATGTCTTTCTTCCGGGTTCATATGATCCATATTAATGTTTTTTAAATTTTCTTTCAATAATTCTTCATAATCTGGGGCGTAATCGATTTCCATTGGTTCAATACTATTTATTTCTATTTGTTCGACGTTTATTGGTGTTTCAAAATTAATTTTTTGAATTTTATCTGACGAATTTGTAATTGTGGTGATTGCAAAATTATTACGACATTTTACTAATGTTTCGGGAATTTCAATTCCGTTTTTAAGCTTTCGATACCTAATTATGCCATCCTGGTTCTTCAAATTTACTGGGATTTTTACTACCTTCTCCATACGTGGTTCAATTGAAATTTGGAAAATTTGTTCTTGTTGGTTATTTTCGAAACAGAGGGGAATATCACCATATTTCGTAATTAAGGTTTTATTTTCAATATCAATTTTCGCATTTATCATTTTGAGTAAATCTAATCCGATTAGACCATCGTAGTTTTTGTTGAAATCAAAAATATAAAATTTATGTATGAAATTTGTTCCAAAAAGTGTCCTTAAATTTACATGAGCTACTAGGTCGTGTTGACTAATTTTATGAGCTGTCTGAATTTGGAATGGTTCATAAAATATTTCTGAAGGAAAATATTTGAAGGCTTGAGTTTGATTCAGTAATGATCTCGAAGACCCCGTATCGATCATCAATTTAAAATTAAGTGTTGGAATTTTTATATAAGCTAATTTTGACTGCGTTATCGAATTAATATTAATTTTTCCACTACTAGTCATATAGGCTATCATTTTTACTTAGGTTAGTCGATCAAGAAGTGACACGTTTTCAACTACTGGTGAATAAATTTTCCATTATTAACCTAGGTTAATAATGAACAAAACGACATTTTTTGATAACTTGGCGACTATTTTAAAGAAAAATGTTGTTATTAAATGATTTAGAATAACCAAGAAATGCTAATTAATTGTATTTAAACTATTTAAAACGCTTTTTTAATACATTAATTTAATTTTAAAAATTTCATTATAATCGAATTAAATGTGACAGCAAGTGACAGCGCCATCCATTGTTAATTTGACGAACCGCGATTTATTTTATTTAATAACCTAAATTTGTCAACAACTGTCAAATCAACAAAACAAAACTGTCATTTGAAATAAATATTTTAAATTTGAAAATTTTTTTGTTAAAAAGAATTTTAAAAAATGGTAATAAATCTAGTAGTGGAAAAAATCGTATATTCCACGGTTGTAAAGACCATTATTGCCTCCGCGCCTTACATTACTCGGTGCAAAGCACCTCGGAATATAATCTTGGCGCTAGGGCAATAATGACGGCCTTCACAACCTTGATATATAATATACTATTTTGTTATATCGACTATAGCCGTATACAGAAAGAAAGCTGGAAACTTATAAGCGCTTACCGGCGTATCTCTATTAATTGGATGTATAGCTTCTTTTCGCATTTTTAAATACACATTTTCTAACAAAACCAAATCATCGTCCAATGAGTCCGACATTTTGCTTGGTCTGCTTCCTTTGTGTAGAACGGACCAGCGCGGTAAGCGCTTATAAGTTTCCAGCTTTCTTTCTGTATACGGCCTATGTTAGGTTGTTCGTATTGGAAACCTCGCGAAAATTTCGGTTGTCTTCATCATAATTTCCGAATTCTTCTGGTGGAATTTCGTTGTCATAAACTTCGTAATTTTCAAATTCTTGATCTTCGTCGTATGAATCGAAGTTACCGTAATTTTCAAAATTTTTGTTTTCTTCACCCAATTCGTAAGTTGGTCCTATATTTTGATGAAATAATTCTTCAGAAATCCACTTACGTGTTGGTGGAATCGTTTTTTTTGAATTTGCTGACGATGTATCCATGGGTTCAACTGCCTGGTAAGGTCGTTGAGAATGTTGTCGGAAATTAGAGCTTGTTTGATAAGCATTTACTCGTTAACTATTAGTAGGTCGATTAAAAGTAGGTTGAAAATTACGTTGACTTGTTAAGTTCGTTGATTGATTTCGAATGTAGAAAAATTTCGTTGTGGTGGCGTAAAATTTCTATTTGGATTAAAAGTCGCTGGTCTAATAAAATGTGGTCTTTGGAAATTTTGAAAATTTGGTTTATTAGGCTGATTTGAAAAATTCTGATTTAAATAATTTTGCTGTGGACCATTATTTTTAAACATCATTTGGTTTATTATAGGTGTTAGCGCCAACTGATTTGTTGGTGCCGTCGCCTGTATTTGGCAACCTTATTTTACGACACTTGTTAAATAAAAAACGCTTGTAATTTTAACTGTTTAATAACAAGATGTCGGAGCCACTTAGTCCAACTGGTTGTAACACCGTGGAAATTATTTTTGTAACTAACTACAAGTATCAGACTAAAGTCTCGAAGATACCTACGAACCTCCCAGAATTAACGGTACTTGACCCTAAGGGATTATTTTACTAAAGTAGGTGCCCACCCAAATGGTCATAACATGGTACAATGGTTTACCTAGAAATTCAATTACAATATGAATAATAATCTTTAACATAAATCGCCCCCTTTGAAAACATTCGGGTTTCAAAACAATATAAAAGTTTGACCAAACAGACAAATAGAGAAAGATGCTTACTACTAAAATTAATACTAATAAAATACCTATTTAACATACAATACAAAATATAAATTGCTTTTACACAGGGTGACATTAACACAAAATCAACAATAAACACTACGACACACATACCAGGTACAAATGCATTTAAAAGTTATTATAATGGTGTTGTGACTTCACTTTATAAAACGATCATTGTCTTTCACTTATTAGTGTCTTCGTTTGGTAACACACACAATTTCACCACTGGACGCTTATACGTCCCACTAAATGTTCGATTGATCCCATCTTTACCTGGGTGAAGCTCCATCACTCGTCCTATGTGCCATCTAAGCGGTGGTGTATTATCTTCCTATACCAACACCAATGCGTCTGGTTTTAAGATCTCCTGACGAGACTGTTTCCACTTGGTTCGGACCTGTAATTCAGAAACGTATTCTTTGGACCATCTAGTCCAAAAATGTTGCAGAATTTGCTGACATCTCTGATACCTGGCAAGTCGATTCTCCTTAACCTCACCCAGATTTTGATCAGGTACCGCTGCGAGGGTGTCTCCAATGAGAAAATGTGCTGGAGTCAAAGGTTGTAAATCAGAAGGATCATTGGATAAAGGACATAAGGGTCTGGAATTTAAGCAAGCTCCAACCTGCTTCAATACTGTTGTCAATTCATCGTAATTCAAAATTGCATTACCCATTACCCTTTTTAAATGATGCTTAGTAGATTTAATACCAGCTTCCCACAAGCCACCAAAATGAGGTGATCTTGGAGGTATCATATGCCAATTTACACCATGTTGATGCAACGCATCTTGAAACTTACTTTTATTACTGCTCAAAAAAGCGGTTAATTCTCGTTTGGCACCGATAAAATTGCTTCCATTATCGGAGTACAAATTTAAAGGTTTGCCTCGCCTAGCTTCAAACCTTCGCAAAGCCGCCAGAAATGCTTCATTAGATAAATCGCATACGAGCTCAATGTGGCTTGCCTTGGTGGCGAAGCATATAAATAGGCAAATGTAACCCTTTACGACTTTAAAATTACGCGTCTTTCTATCGCGCATATTGAGAGGTCCCGCGTAATCTAAACCGCAGTTTAAAAATGCCCGGGCAGGCGCTAATCTGGTTTTTGGAAGAGCGGCCATTATGTAATCCGAATTAATTTTTCTGAATCTAAAACATTGCAGGCATTCTCGAATTACCTTGCGCACTAAATTCCGACCCGACACGATCCAATAAGTTTCTCGTAAGGCAGCTAACGTAGCTTGTTGTCCGGCATGTAACGAATTCAGATGCTGACTTTTTACTAGAAGTTTAGCGAGATTATTCCGCGAATCCAAAAGTAACGGAAACCTTTTATCGTACGAATAATCCGTATAATTTAGCCTACCTCCGACGCGTAACATGTTATTAGTGTCCAGAAAAGGGTTTAATGCAAGAAGTTTATTATTTTTCTCTAACCCCCCTTCCTTTTTAAATCGTTAACCTCCCTTTCGAAAAATTGAGCTTGGCTAGCGCGGACTAATTTATTTAGCGCTTCGGTCAGCTCTGTAACACTAAGTGGTCCGAGTCTTTTATCTTCTTTGCCTACACCCGCGTTTTTTACAAATCTAAGACAATAAGCCACTACTCTTTGCAATTTTGAAAGGTTGGAGTATCTGGCGGCCAAATCTATTGTCTCATGTGATACCATTAGAGATATTTGTTGATATCCGCGCTCTACGTTTTGGTTTACAACCGAATCAGCCCGAATAACAGTTTGATTCGACCATTCCCGTGGATCGTTTAGGAGCCACGAAGGTCCCGCCAACCAAAGCTTCGATTCATTGAACAACCTTGGCTCGATGCCGCGAGTTAATAAATCCGCGGGATTTTCAGCCGTCTTTACATGCCGCCAATTTTCAATGGTCGTCAGGTTTTGTATTTCGGCCATACGGTTTGAAACGAATACCTTCCAATCGCGTGAGAAGGATTGTATCCAAGACAATACGATGGTCGAATCCGACCAAAAATAGCAGTTTTTAAAATTGACGTTAAGTTTGTTCTTAATTTTATCATACAATTGAGCTAATAAAACAGCTGCGCATAACTCCAAGCGAGGTATTGTAACGCATTTAAGAGGCGCAACCCTGGTTTTTGAACAAAGAATTCTCACGTGAGGTTTGCCTTGGCCGTCCAGCGACCTAATATAAAAAACAGCCCCATACGCAGACTCGCTTGCGTCCGCAAATCCATGTAAATCCAAAGAACTTGCATTTTTACAAGCTACTTGACGCGGAAACTCAATCTCGTTTATGACGTGAAGTTGATCATAAAATATGATCCACATTGAATGAATAGCTTGAGGTATGGATTCGTCCCAAGATAGCTTGCTTTCCCATAATTTTTGCAACACAATTTTGGCAATAATTACCACTGGACTTAACAGACCCAATGGATCATAGATTTGCGCGATTATTGACAATATTGATCGCTTTGTGAATCTTGTTTTAGTTTTGTCAGTTTTTATGGAAAATTTAAGAGTGTCCGTTAATGAATTCCAATATAAACCTAAGGTTTTTGAATTGTGATTGTCGCCCAAATTTATTATCGCGTCCGGATTTGACAACGCGATCTCCTTTAAAATAATAGAATTGTTCGAAGCCCATTTATTCAACATAAACCCCCCTGATTTTAGAATTTCAGATATTTGGGTTTGCAATTTGCGAACTTCCTCTATATTTTCACCTCCCGTTAAAAGATCGTCTACATAAAAATCACGTTTTATAATTTTGCTAGAGGTAGGGTACGTTTCTTCGTAATCGTTCGCCAATTGGTGCAAGCACCTAATAGCTAAAAACGACGAGGACGCTAGACCATACGTGACCGTATTCAGTTCATAACACTGAATTTCTTCAGCAGGGTGTGAACGCCACAGTATCCTCTGCAAGGACCTTTGATCTTTATTTACCATTATTTGACGGTACCTTTTTGTTACATCCCCTGTCAGCACAATATTATGCTTCCTGAAACGCATTAAAATGGAAACTAAATCATCTTGTATGGTAGCCCCTGTTAATTGCAGGTCTTTGACCGAAAATCCCGAAGACGATTTGGCGCTACCGTCAAACACAACTCGATGGGTTGTGGTGATGCTCTCAGGCTTAACAACACAATGGTGAGCTAGATAAAATGCATTGGAATCGTTATAATATTCCAATTTAGTCATGTGACCCAGTTCCAGATATTCTTCGATGAAACTGTTATAATTTTCTTTCAATTCAGGGTTTTTGTTGAATTTACGTTCCATAAGGTACAATCTCCTTACCGCCCCTGACCTGGAATCACCTAATTTTGAAGCAGGGTACTTCAAAGGAATGTCTACTATAAACCGGCCGTTTTCATCACGCTTAACCGTCTTAACAAAATGCCTTTCAAATTTCGTTTCTTCTACATTTAGAGCTTTATGATCGCAATACTCTTCTATCGTCCAAAATCTTTCTAATTGCTCATTTAATGTCCTGCTTAGGTTGCACACCACGTTTGATGGTTGCTTTTGCGGCAGTGGACCCGTTATTATCCACCCCAATCGAGTCTTTTGAATTATAGATGTCATTTGAACATCATCAGATTGCTCGCTATTACTACTTGGACGATTATTTGTTCGCGGCGCATACGCCTTATTACTTTCATGAATGTTTTCATTATGTAATAAGTTGTTATGGCGTTTGTTGCATTTAGTACAATGTAACAACCCGCATATTTGGCTAATTAAATTAATGGCGGTTTTTAGCTAATTAATTTAAATACCTAATTAATTCAAATACCGATCTACAAAATACGGTTTAAAGTATTTTCATCACCGACATATATAATTGTAATTGAGATAATTAAATAGAGTTAATTTAAGAGTACCCTATTTAATTTAATACGAGAATAATAATTATATAGGATTTTATTTTTTTTAAATATTCAATTGCATTGACTTAAATGCAGGAGACCATTCATCAATATACGGGTAGGGACTCAAAGAGTGCCGAGCGCACAGCTGCACCGGCGGCTAGATAGTTAAAAGAAAGACCTACCACTTGTTCATCGTAAAGATTAGTTTAAGTCAACGCATTATAATAGAACAAAATTTTACTTTGCGTTTGTTTCGCACTTGTACAGGAAATGAGGGGTGAGTTATCGCTGCACCGCCAAAAGGAGCTTTGCCCAAATTCTTAGCAAGTAAAGAAAAAGGTGCAGTGTTAATTTCATGGCTCATTTGCTTTATATGTGAAAATATGTTGTAGAATCCCTCATTTCGAGGAAATTTGAAATATAAAATGTAGTTGCAAAAGTCACACGATAACCGAACGCCCACCCAGGCTAAAGGAAATAAGTTTTGAAAACGAGGAATTTTGGTCACATCCCTCTGGACGGGGCTGGACTAAGAATCAACGAGATTGGTTCTTTGACTAGCTTAAGGGAGGTGAATATGATTATCCCCAGTGGAAATTGTTGATAAAAAATCACAACTTAGAAAAAATAAGTCAGTTGTCATCGGGAAGGGACCCGAAATAAATAAGTTCAATTGATACGCGAACCGGAGTTCGATTAAAATAAAATATAAAGTGTTATTTTGAGTTTGGAATAAATTAAAAGTCGAAGTTGATTGAATAAATTTTGAGTTTGATATTAAATTAAAAGTTAAAGTTGTTTGATTAAATTTTGAGTCAATAATTTAAATAAATTAAAAGTCGAAGTTGATTGAATAAATTTTGAGTTTGATATTAAATTAAAAGTTAAAGTTGTTTGATTAAATTTTGAGTCAATAATTTAATTAACTTAAAAGTTAAAGTTGTTTGAATAAATTTTAGAGTCAATATTTAATTAGAAGTAGAAGTGATTTGAAATTGAATTGAATTAAATATTAAATATTAATTTTGAGAACGGGCAGTACGAATTTAAAAGATTGAGTGTTTTATTGAAATTGTCAATAAGGTGAAAAAGAGAAATTTTGTTTAGTTTCCAAGCCTATTTCCTGGATTACATTGTGGACTTAGCAAACGGATTAATAAATTAACCAGGTATTTTGCACGTGTATTATTAAACTAAAACCCAGAACTTTGTATAATTTGTATATTTTTGTAATTATTGTATAATTTGCCAACTTTGTTTTGTGTACAAAGACTTCAATATATTTGGTTGTTATAAATAGTCAGTTTATTATTGCTTGAAAATACGCAAGTGCTCGCATCGAGAAATTCCTTTACCTACGCTTCTAACAGGACAAAAGCTACCAATCGAAGAAGGAGTAAAAAGGGAGTTCCATCGAATAATCTCTCCCTAAATTATCAACCAACAATGGTAAGGTAATTTAAATTAAAAGATTTTCGTGGTGGCAGCTATAAATTAATTTAATTAAAATCAAATCATTAAAACCGCGTAGTCCGGTTTTCCACAACAACTTGGCCGAGCCCTACAGTTAAAAATATTGTGTCCTTTCCGGAAACAATTAGAGCACATTTTTAGGCGTTTGACTTCTTCAAATCTCGCGCTGGGATCTAAACTTAAGAATTTTGTACAATTGTACATGGTATGATCCCCATTACAGCTGTAGCATCGAGTTTGCTCAGTGTTTATGTTAAAAACCTTTAATTTTTCCCTTTGCCCTGTTACCTTTGAAATAGGTTTATGACCTACTTTTTCTAGAAATTTGCAACGCTCGTTTAGAAAAACTGTCAATTCGCTCAGTTTAGCTACCACCTTTAATTTTGCGTTTTCAATTTCCCACGCGCGACGCGTCTCGTCATCCAGTTTACCTATCATGATAAATACGACCAGGGTATCCCAGCTGGATACCGGCTGACCCAGTACCTGCAGTGCCCGAAGGTGCTTAGAAAACCCATCTGTTAATTGCCTTAAGGCTTTATGGGATTCTTTATAAATTGTGGGCAAATTAAATAATGCTTGCACGTGGTTATTGATAATTATTTTTTTATCATCATATCGGTCATTTATTGATTTCCAAGCGATTGTGTAATTTGAATCAGATATTTCTAAAGCTTCTATCAATTCTAGAGCTTCGCCTTTTAGTGCGCTTCTCAAGTATTGAAATTTCTGAGCTGGAGAAATAGTTATGTTTTTATTTATAACTGATTCAAAGGTGTCGCGAAAAAATAAATATTTGTCATAAGAACCGTCAAAAGTAGGAAGTTCGAGCTTTGGTAACCGAATTGAGCCTAAATTATTTGCCTCGACAGCAGCGCCTGTGGTTTTATCGCGATTTCCTATCGAGACATTACTGGTCGTTTGCAAAGTTTGTTGCTTACTTTTAATTAATGATTTTAAACGCGATATGTTATCAAAGTACGATTCTTCGAAATCGTACCTTTCGTTATCTTCATTTTCGCCGTTTTCATTTGCTATTTCGATTTTAGTTTGTATATTATCAAATTCAGTCATTAATGGCTGATAAGTAATCAAGCGAGTTTCAAGTTGCGTAATATCAACATTTTCTTTGTTTAATTTGTCTAAGTAATTTTTGAATCGCGTAAGTTGCCCCTTTATATTGCCCCGTTTTATCTTTAATTCGCGTAATAATTCTTCCTCCATTTTAATTTGGCAAGAAGCAAATAATAATAATAATTCTTATAAGCGAGATTAATCAAGTTTGATGGCAAATAAATTTTTACACTAAAATATTGGCAAATAACTAAATTTTCACGATAAATTACAACAATCTTGACACAAATTTGAAACCAATTTAAATTCTACTAAGGAATATAGGAAATAAGAGAAATTATGAGGAACGCACCTTTTTTACATGAAGACAATTTCCAATGGAATCTTCTACGGCTTGTAGACTTGATCAGAGTCCAATCGCTTGTGGTGATGTGTTCTTCTTTTCCTTGCAGTGTTTCTTCTTGCGAATTACTTCTTTATTTTCAATTTGCTGATTATTGCTAATCAGGCTCGTAGGACCATAAATGTTAGCGCCAACTGATTTGTTGGTGCCGTCGCCTGTGTTTGGCAACCTTATTTTACGACACTTGTTAAATAAAAAACGCTTTTAATTTTAACTGTTTAATAACAAGATGTCGGAGCCACTTAGTCCAACTGGTTGTAACACCGTGGAAATTATTTTTGTAACTAACTACAAGTATCAGACTAAAGTCTCGAAGATACCTACGAACCTCCCAGAATTAACGGTACTTGACCCTAAGGGATTATTTTACTAAAGTAGGTGCCCACCCAAATGGTCATAACATGGGACAATGGTTTACCTAGAAATTCAATTACAATATGAATAATAATCTTTAACAATAGGTTTATGAGAATTATTATGTGTTAAATTTACGGGTTGTTTTCTTTCTATGGGATTGTACTGACGTTGCATGTTGAACGTATTTGTTTTTGCTTGAGCGTAAGCAAAATTTTCCTCTTCTGTTAAATGCCCTAACGCTTCTTCTAGACTTTTTGGATTTTTAAGTCTTACCACCAATCCAGTTTGACCTTGCAAACCTTGTAAGAAAGTTTGCAATGATAAATCATCATAGATTTGGGTTTTAATTCTTTTCGCGTCCGGTGCTGTTTCATCTAATTGTAACCTTTTTTTTTGTGTGCGTTGGAGGAGGGGAAAATACTTTATGTACTAACCCCGGGCTTTCCTAAGACCGGGAGTGTGGGACTCAGCTCAGGATGGTACGAGATGTTACCCACTAAAAAACCCTCCTCTGGCGGCAGCTGGAACGCAGTGCATAACTTCAGACTGCCGCCACCACCTGGTTAATAGTAAACATCGAACATCTTGACACCTCATGCCAAATTGGTACGATGATTCCGTTTTGAATGGTTTAAGAGACATTAGATCACGTAACAAGCAGTTCTCATCTCGCTGATCACCAAAATGTTGAATTAACAATTTTTTAATTTCACCCCATGAAGTGGCATTCTCTCGATTTCCGATGAGTGTCAATGCTCTGCCTTCTAATTTACTTAGGATGAAATAAACTAGATGTTTGTTTGTATCCGACGGTGTCGTTGTTCCGAAGGAATTTAATAAGTATTCACATGCGTTTAAAAATATGGATAATGTTGCTGGATTTCCGTCGTATTTTGGAACTGTATCGATGTGCATTTTTTCTATTTTTGCCATTGTCTCGATTGGTTGATTTAAATTTAAATTTGAATTGTTTTGTAGATGTTGGTTATTTAAGGGTTTGACTCTGTTCTTGTACAATTTCGTTGGTTAATGATAGGTTTGATAATAGGTTTGCAATTTCGGATTCAGACATGGGATTATTTAGATAAATTTGAGCAAAAACTTACGCAATGTAAACAAAGAGCGTTGCTAATCTCTTCATCACCGGTAGTTCTTCTCGTGGGTTATTTTTCTTCTTCCTCCTTGATTTGGTAGTTTCTTCTTTATTTTTTGTTTATTTCTTCCTCCTTGATTCGGTAGGTAAATCTTCTTTTAAACACTTTGTTTTAAATTTGATTATTTAATTTTGCGAACGGCTTTCCGTTTATTTTAATTAATTGTTTATTTCACTTATCACTATCTTATCACTAAGTTCTATCAGTTAATCGTTGATACGAAAAAGGTTTTTGGAATTTTACCAGTGCCTTTCTGACATCCGTCCCGACTGCGCTAGTTATGTTCGGTGTCCAAAAAGATTAAAAAAAAACCAATTTGAACTGAACTATTTATTTTGAAGTAACAACCTACAACGATTCTAGCTTACAGTATAATACTTGGTGTTTACATTTTACAACAGCGTTCATATAAAATAAAAATGCTTATACAAAATATCATATAACATTATTATTCAGCATAGAAATTTCTAGAGCGGATTCTCTTCTTGCATAGTATATTGAACTTCGAGAATATTCCTGAATGTTCACGATGGTTTCACATAACACGTGCCTGGGGTCTCAGAATCGTCAGATGTAACTTTGAAATTTTCGTTTGAAAATAAAAGAAAGAGGTTTTTTTAGGGGGCCTCCAGATTAGGTTGTGTCTGAGGCCCCACAGAGTCAAGATCCATTGCTGCTTTCTAATTGAATTGAATTAATTAAGAATCAAAATACCAATTTTCGTACAAAGTAAACATTGACAAATTTGTTTCAAATTCTTTAAATTCTCGTCAGAATGCTTCAACGTGATATAAAAATACAGTAGAACCCCTCTATAACGAGAACTCAAGGGACTAATATATTTACTCGTTATAACCGATTTTCGCTATAAACAGTCATGGACAATAAATGTTTATAGATATTATGTATTATGAAATAAATTTATTAAATAAGAAAGTTTAACAAGATTTAGTGGAAAAAGTCTGTAATTTTAGTTTGCGGTAATAGAGTATTTTAATTATATCAATTGCACTATCTAAATATGAGCGAATGGCTGAAATGCTAGCGTGTTAGCTTTCAAGCCAAGATTCACGGGTTCAAATCCTGTGAGGTGCTCTCTATAGAAGAAATTTTCGCTCACCAAATGTCTATCTGCTGGCCCCAGATAACATTATTTATGGCTAAAAAACTTCCCTGAACGTAGTAGGCGGTGTAAAAATTGTCTATTCCCGTGGTTCGGAATCCACGTTAAGCGGTAGGTCCTCTGTGCTCGTCACACATTTTCAACACGCAACGAGCACAGACAGGGAGGTATCGGGAAAATGTCGCAAGACGTTCATAACCGAATATACATACTATCTAAATATACTAAGTTATTAAAAAGAGCAAAAAGGAACACTTTTTGATTCACCACATATTTTACCACAATTGATATTACGAGTATGTCTACTTTTAAAACGATTCAGCCACCCATTTGACCATTTTAACTCGGGAAAATTCCCAATTTTTTCCGAAAGTTGTTCTGCTTTTTCATTTCACATGGCTCCACTTATGTGCACATTAGATTCGCGATTCACTCTAAGCCAAGTACGGTCAGCTTTATCTACGCACTTTGTCATTTTTTGCACAACGCAATTTCTTCACTTCCAACGAGAATTCACTAGTTGCACTCATAATCTTGTGCCTGTTTTTAAAATTATTGCCAATGTAGCTCTCACCAAATGTCTTTCTTTGCAGATTATAGCTTGCTTTTTACCACTTTCAAACTCTTTTATTATTCATATTTTTTCTTTGATAGAAAATGATTTTCTTGTTTTCGAGGACGACATAATGGCACCGAATATTTCAGGAAGTATTCCCTGCTTGAAACGTTGCTAACGACTGAGAAAGAAATATGCAGACGTGACAATTAGCACGCAAAATACATTTCTGATAAAATTCTAGTAATTGAGATCCACACGCGTCTTTATTTCTTATTCCAGGAACTTTCATTATATCCGATCTACTTTCGAAAATTCTCGCTATTACCGATGTGGAACAAATAAAAAATCTCGTTATATCCAACTCAATGTCAAAAAATTACTCGCTATAGAGAGTAGTATTCAAAACGGCAAGGGACCAAACGATTTACTCGTTATAGCCCGTGTTGCATCTGCCGCTCCTTAATAGAATCATAAATTAAAACTTGGAGTACTCGGGCCAAGCCCGTACCTCCTTGAGAAAGCTGGTGCGCTACGGCACCTGATTTTATATTTTGCAGGGTTGGGTTTTGAGGCCCCCACTTGACTACGAGATCGTCGGAGTCCGGGGTGGGTTTTACCCCCCCCCCCCTTCTTGACGACGATCGTGGCTTTGAAAAATAGAAATAAAGACATTTGCGCAGATGCCTTTTTGAATAAAGCCGGTAATGCTCGAATTGACGTCACCACCTGATCCCCTTCGATGTCAGGGTCGGGTTGTGGTGATAAGAATGTAATAGAACACTGGGTGTGAATGAAGAAATAGATGCAAAAGTGATCGGTATCGGGGTCTAACCGTCTTGTTTTCCGTATCGGAGGAGTGTCAGTCGCTCCGATGCTGCGGAAAACCCTCTGGTTTTCTCCTGATGCCGGGCAGGTTGGGTTTCGGCCCGGGGAGAGTTTCCCCCCCTCGAGTGGAGTCCGGTTCTGCGTGGCCGGAGTTCCTGAACTCTACCGGAGAAGAATACTCTGTCTTGCGACAGGGTAGAAAATCCCCCGAGTGCTTTTCCCCAGACTGCCCCTATGCCACCCTAGACCAGTGAGGCAAATACCGACGGAGACCGCGAAATTTCCAAAAGCATTTGATCTAGTCTGGTGTATCAGTTATAAGAGCAACTTACTCTTAAACTGGTACGGCAGACAACTCTGAAAGTAAAAACAATAAAATGCTAAGCCCGTTCCTATAGCTGATGGCAAACTATATATAGAATAGAGCAGCGTTTCCCAAACTTTTTTGACCGCGACCCGGTACGAGGTTTTAAAATGTTTCGCGACCCACCTTATGAAAAAAAACATTTATTTACAAAACAAATTTTATTTTTTAATAAAAATCAAGTTATTTGTTTGTTTATTTCATACACAAAAATTGCAAAATAATTATATAACAAAAACATAAGTAATTAAAAAACCAATATCTTCATTTAAAACATTAGTAAATGAAGTAAACTTTGTTTACAATTTTTGCCGCGACCCAGCAGAATTTTTCTGCGACCCGGTGCCGGGTCGCGACCCACACTTTAGGAAACGCTGGAATAGAGTATATCAACTCGCTCGGACCGACAACAGAATGGGCGAGATTCCACAAATTTAATTCATTTAAGTCCGTGAATGTGTAAAATTTACGACTTACAAAGTTATTTTTTTCATATTAAAATGCCCTCAGCGTACTCTACCCGCCGATTTTTCGTTATAACCGGGACTCGTTACAGAGGTGTTCTACTGTATTAATAAACCGGGGTTTTTGCACACGTTTTTTCCCCCGAAACCCCACACTACCCTACCCCCATTCCTAATTATCCCCCCCAAATGAATTTGATTAATCCCCTGGGATAGGTACAAATTAAAGAAGCCTCAAGTGTAAATAATATGTAGGTAATGTAAATAACTTGTATTTATGAAATTATAATAATAATAACATTTATTAACGACTAATACATCTTGTAATTACATTAAAAAAAAACAGGAGAGAAAATCAAATACATAATTCACAAATTCATGGCATCATAATTACATTCCAGATCTCAGTCTGTTTTTGAAACTAATCAAAGAATTGCAGAAAATATCGCAGTTTACAATCCTATTTGTCGCCACAACTACCCTATTCAAAGATTACCTCTGACCATAGTTTGTGCGATGATATGCAACATTCAATAGATCATGCGACCTCAATAAGTGAGTGGGAGTGTTCAATGAGAAGCAATCAAGTATCTGAGGACATTTTATCAAATTATTTAAGACTTTGAATGCAAACATAGCACTGAAATAATCTCTACGCTTTTCCAATTCAGGTAGTGAAAAATAATTATTTAAGAAAGAGTAATTATCTGAATCGTAATCCATACCAGCCTTATAACACAGGTACTTGATAAACTTCCTCTGTACTTTTTCAATGCGCTTAATATGACAGTCATACGAGGGTGACCATATAATCGAACAGTATTCTAGAATTGGCCTTATCAGGCTTACAAATAATAAGTTAATACTTCTTAGATTAGAGAACTGCTCAGTAGATCTCTTAACAAATCCAAGTAATTTGCTTGATCTCGACACAATGTTGTCGATTTGGGCCACGTACGACAATTTGGCATCGAGAATGACACCGAGATCCTTCATAAGGGTTACACTATCAATAATTAGGATACCGTCAATATAATAATTAAAGTTTATAAATGGATCCCTCTGCCTGGAAAATAGCATTCTCTTACACTTCTTAATGTTGACATTTAAGCCATTCTCTTTACACCAGCAAGTGAAACTATTGAGATCAGACTGAACTATATATCGATCCCCACTCTCTCTAATCGCACTATATATCTTACACACATCGGCAAACAATAAAAATTTACAATGCCTAAATACAAGTTTGACATCATTAATAAAAAGTGAAAATAATACCGGTCCCGTATGGGTACCCTGGCCGACCCCAGATGTTATCCCAAACGAATCTGACACAGAATTACCCACCTTTACACACTGAGAACGATTCTTCAAATACTGAGCCAAGCATGATAGTAGAGGATCATGAATCCCATAAAATACTTTCAGTTTGTATAACAACAGTTCAATAGGTACTCTATCAAATGCCTTAGCCAAATCAGTATAAATACACTCCACTGGAAACCCATACTCCATATTCTTGGTGACATATTCAGTGAAGAGAAATAAGTTTGTCTCGGTTGATCTTCCGGTAACAAATCCATGCTGCTCTTCTATGATATATTAATGTAGCTATGATGTAGTAATGTAATGTATCTAATAATAATTAATGTATGTAGCTGAAGTACTATGATTTTAATGGAGTATTTTGATTGATTGATTGACTGTAGGTACTAATAAATGATTCGAAAAAAATCTAAAATTGTTTTTAAAATAAAAATTGTTTTAGATATAAGTTAAATTTTTAAGTCTGAATGACATTTAAAATTATACCTATATAATATATTATACATCCGGTTCATACCGCAATACGCGGCTTCCCGGTTTCCCTGCCTGTGCTTGTGGCGTGTTGAAAATGTCTGATGAGCACAGAGGACCTACCGCTTAACATGGATTCCGAACCACTGGAATAGACGATTTTGTATGATAGATTCGAAGAGTTTAAATAAAAAACAATTACATATAAATGAATTGCGCTAAAAAAATGTATTTGTCCGACAATGGAACATGTTTAAAATAATTATATAAATATGAGACTTTTAACTATATTGAAAACTATATTAAAATTTTAAAATAAAATGGTAAATAAATAATAATTCCTATTCAATTAACTATTTTATTTTAAAATTTTAATTTTATTATAGTACCCACACAGATTAAATTAAAAAATGTATTTAATTTAATTTTAAAAAATAAAATAATTAATTATTGTAATAACTTACAATAATAATAACTTACAACCATACAACCCTCAAATGCCATTCGATACACAATCATGAATCTCTACTTCAAACGGCTCATTTGTACGAACCCTGTATATAAGTTATGTGATCAGTGAACGCAGTAAACACGGTAAACACCAAACACATACATAACCTATAACTTTGCGTTTCCCGCCAAAGAAGTATCTGTTAGTTCTATGTGCAGTTCTCATTCGTTCTTTTGTAACTCCTTTTTATTGTCGGTGTTTTATAATTCTAAATATAATGGATACTGCAGATGTCGATCAACGTCTTCGTGAAATTCAAAGAGAATATTTAGATTTCCTAGATGATGAAGTAAATTAAATTGCTCTTTAGATTCGGGTAAATTCATATTTACACTATATTGTTTTAGGCCGATCAAGGTAAATATGCACAGCTAGTGAAAAACATGATCGCGGAGGAATCTTGTCGTTTAGTAATAAACATAAACGATTTACGAAAAAAAAATCCTAACCGTGCACAATCACTACTCAACAACTCGTTTGAAGAACAGGTTGCTTTTCAACGTGCTTTGAAGGAGTATATTGTTACCGTAGCTCACGAATACGGTAAAGATAATCGTGAATTCTTTGTTGGTTTTGAAGGGAGTTTCGGAAATAAGCACGTTACACCCAGAGAACTTCATTCCAGATATTTAGGTAATTTGGTATGCGTAGATGGCATCGTTACAAAATGTAAGTTGGAAAACGCATTATTTAACTTGTTTTATTCTCCAATTATTTGTTAGGTTCTTTGATTCATCCAAAAGTGGTACGGAGTGTCCATTATTGTACGACAACACGTAAAGTTATGGAACGCCAATATACAGATTTAACATCATTAGAAGCATTTCCTACGTCCTCCATATATCCGACACAGGTTAATTTTGATAACTTACAGCTTACAACAAAAATTACAATGTTAATAACTTTAGGATGAAGATGGCAATATACTTGAAACTGAATTTGGCTTATCTCAGTATAAAGATCATCAAACAATTTCTATACAAGAGATGCCTGAAAAAGCTCCCGCTGGACAATTACCTCGATCTGTTGATATTATTTGTGATAACGATTTAGTCGATTGTTGCAAACCTGGAGACAGAATTCAAGTTGTAGGAAATTATCGGTGCTTACCCAGCAAGCAAGGCAGTTTCACGTCTGGTACATTTAGGTAATTGTAACATAATTTAAAGGGACTTTGTCTTTCATTCATTATTTCAGAACGATCGTGATTGCCTGTAACATCAGTCAAATAAGTAAGGAAGACAATTCAATTATTTCTAGCGATGATGTAGCTGAATGTAGAAAATTGGCTAAAACAAATAAAAACGTTTTTGAACTTTTGGCCAAGTCATTAGCGCCGTCCATTCATGGTCACGACTACATAAAAAAAGCTATTTTATGTTTGCTTCTGGGGGGTATGGAAAAGGTTTTACCAAATGGAACCCGACTCAGAGGGGACATTAATATATTGCTTATTGGAGATCCCAGTGTGGCCAAATCTCAATTATTACGCTACGTTCTTTGTACTGCACCAAGAGCTATACCTACCACGGGACGTGGTTCTTCGGGAGTAGGTCTTACTGCTGCAGTTACAACGGATCAAGAAACCGGAGAAAGACGCCTAGAGGCTGGCGCTATGGTGCTGGCAGATAGAGGTGTTGTATGCATCGACGAATTTGATAAAATGTCCGATATGGATCGTACCGCTATTCACGAAGTTATGGAACAAGGACGGGTAACGATTGCTAAAGCTGGCATTCATGCTAGTTTGAATGCCCGATGCTCTGTATTGGCTGCTGCTAATCCAGTGTATGGAAAGGTAAGTCACAATTATTTCCATTTAGTGGACATAAAACTTTAATTTTTTTATATTATTATTTTTAGTACGATCAATACAAAACGCCCATGGAAAATATCGCTTTACAAGATTCTTTGTTGTCACGTTTTGATTTATTATTTGTAATGTTAGATAGTGTTGACGAAGATCACGATTTAATGATATCCGACCATGTTGTTCGTATGCACCGTTATAGGTAAACTACAATATTGACTTCTATGAACACTTTACAATCTGCCTTCATAAGATATTCAGTTAATTATGCAATAATGATAACAGCCCGAGGACTGTTCCTTTGTGACTGTTATCCACAAAACAGTATTGTGGCGAATAGGTGGCAATATCCGAATACCATCACTTCTCCAAGGCTGATACTTATGAATACACCATGTGAAGTATTGTTCATGGACGAAAGCTTGATAAATTTATCTAAATCTAATCGATAATATTGACCATAATGATTCCCACATCTTGACTTGCATATCGCATTAATCCACGCTACTAAAAAATGTTCTGTTAGTTCTAAAATAATTTACAGCAAAAATTTTGGTCCTTAATAAGTATTTAATTTCGTTTCGAAGTTATGATACTATAGTAAACTACCGAGATATGTAATTAATGCGGACCATAGACTTTTGCGTAACCCGAATTAGAAATTACTTAAGTGTACTTAGGTACTTATTTATTATTATATGTACATACAATATATTATGTATATTACTTCATATTTTTTATAAAGGAACAAAAGAAATCGTTGTTCTGGCAAGTCACCAAGTCCAAAACTACAGAAACACAAAAATTACACTTTAATGAATTCTGCCTGTCTACTGGAATGACATAAACGACTTGGTGAAACGCAGACACTGTAATTTCATAAACTTAGAAATAGAACGGAACCCAGTTTTGCCAATTTACAGAACTAATTTGAAGCCCAATGAAGTAAGAAAGTTAAAACGTCAGAAATTGGACTTACTTAGTGACTTCTGCCAGAACAACGACGAAATATCAACTACATAAATACATATGTACTACATATATAGGCCGTGTTCGGTCTGGGACTTTTTTCGCTTTGAAGCTCTGTCAACACATTCTGATAATTCGATTTGGAATTTTTAGCGTTTATAGCGAATTATAGCGTTGCAAGCGCAGAACAGCTCCAAATAGAACTATCAAAAAATGTTCGACGGAACTTCAAAGCGAAAAAAGCGCCAGACCTAACATGGCTATAAAAGAAACAAAACAAAAATAAATTGAAATTCATATACATCATTTCCTCTAAGAATGTTCTAACACAATTTTGTATTGTAAGTTTCTGGAACATTGAATTCTTTAGATAAAACAGACGTAAATATCATTTTAAAAGTGCTAAATTGTAATTTTAATTTCTAAATCTTCGTTACAAGGTATTGCATGCCTGAAATAGAAAATAATTCTTTGTAAAATTGCATGTTGTTCTACTCAAAAAAATTTCCATTTTATGTAACTGCGAATTTACGTAAATCGCGTGTTACATATCTCAGGGGTTTACTGTATATGACTGAAAGATAATGCTTATAGATAACACAGTAGGGGTGTTATATATTATAAATATGAAAGTGTGCTCAGATACCGTACAACACTTTCCGACACTACTGTGTTCAGAGAAATTTAATATAGAAAATAAACGAAAAAAACTCGGTCACGCCATAGTCAATGTATTGTAATTAATGAAGATAATTTTTTTGAATTTCGGATCAACCTAATGGCAAAATCATGTACACCGTTCGACCACATGTGAACAACTACGTTATATGATGCTAAGTCATATAATTATAAATATTTTGTTATGAAATTTTAAATTTATACATACTAAGAATATTCAAATATAGAATACCCAAAAATGAATAAAATCCCACTTATAGTTTTTCCGGAATTAATTCTCAAAATTTACACCGTTTTTGGTTGATCACAGTAGGATAACCCCTATTGGCAAGTTATGACCATCTCAAAAGTTACCTCTTGAAAACCTTCGAGAGTATGGTTGGTATGTTAATTTCTCTGAACCATTAGACTTACCAGGGAATATTATAATCGATGCCAATTTATTTACATGCAATTTATTCTACAAACTATTTTAGAAATCCTACCGAACAAGATGGTGAAGTGCTACCAATGGGATCAGCAAGTGATATGTGGACCACTCAAAACTTAAACGTTTCCGAAGAAGATAAAAATACTCCAATGTACGAAAAATATGATCCACTCCTCCATGGAGGTAATCGTAAAAGAACAGATGAAATACTTAGTGTGGACTTTATGCGTAAATATATTCATTTTGTCAAAATTACCAAGCCAGCCTTAACAGAGGACGCATCAGAAATTATATCTGATGAATATTCGAAGTTAAGATCTGAAGATGTTATGGATAACGATGTTGCTAGGGTGAGTTACTTTTTATGTAATTGCAATAATATCTCTAGAAACAAATATTGTAGGAAATTTTATAGCGATAATTTTTGTTCATTTACTATTTGTACATATTTCATTCAATTTTGAAGTTATTACGAATTATGCCATTATTGCTTTAAGGAATTACATGGGTTTCGAAGGTTAAAAAAAAGCATATTTTAATATCTTAGCGGTAGAAAGGATAACTCATGATAGCTGTATCCAAAATCAAAAAACCAAATATTTTCTGTTAAGAGGTGAGTATAGCTCGTGCTTTTGAACGAAGGATTTAAAATAAAATTTCAATTTCAATTTTTGGCAGAGTTGTATGCAAAAAGGTACAATTTTTGGTAAAATCTACACCACGTATTGCCTTATTAAATAAGTTGTGATCAAAGAAAACTCTTCGTTCAAGCACTAGACAATCTTATCTAGAAGTGTGCAAAATATCAATAAAATTGATGTTTTAGTTTTTGAGAAATCGTGTCCAGACTTCAAAAATAGAGTTGTGAGAAAAAAGCGATTAAAAACAGATAAACAATAGCTAAACAACTGCCTCCATATTCCTGCAACACTCTCGGCCCCCTAGAGTTTTACTCCGATTGATTTAAAACTTTGGGAAAATATTCTTGACATGTTTTACTATTAGATAAAAAAAAAGAATTTTTTGAAATTTCCAAACCCATGTAACCCCTTCAGTAAACTACAATACAGACATCATTCCAAAAATGACTGCTACGAACATATTCTTTGTGGAATTCGAACATTTTTCTTTGCTCCATTTCTTACCTCACCGTTATATCAATGAATTTGCATAAAATTTTGCTAAATTAATCAAAAGCAATGCAATATTTTTAGTCTTTAAAAATGTAATTTATTGATTATTTTTGTTTAGACACAACCAGTAACAGCAAGAAGTTTAGAAACAATGATTCGTTTAGCGACTGCTCATGCAAAAGCTCGCATTTCACCTCTCGTAGAAGCTGAAGATGCTTACGCAGCTATCGAATTAGTGCAGTATGCATATTTCAAAAAAGTATTGGAAAAAGAAAAACGCAAACGAAGACGCCATTCGCAAGATTCTTCTTCTGGTAGTGAGGATGATGATTCAAGACCACCAAGAAGAAAAACAAAGGTAACAACTCCAGTGGATTTAAAAAAAATTATTTTATTGTAATTTCTTAGAGAACCGAAATTGCAGAAGAATCTGAAGAGATTGTTTCCAGTCAAGTGCCATCTCGCTCTTTGCGCTCAACAAATGGCACTCAATCTTCATCAATCGCCGAAGGTATGTCAGTACCTGCAGAAGAAATGGAAGTTGATGAAGCAGTTATTGAAGCAGAAAGGTATGATTTTAGTTATCAATTTAAAAATAAAATAGTAATATTAATTGTTTTGAATGCAGATTATCCATATTCAAAAGTAATTTGTCCCACATGTTCAAAAGTGTTCAACCGCAACAATTACCTCTTTCTGAAGTACGTGAAAATATGAATTCCAAAATGAGCACTCCATTTACAACGAGCGAATTTGCTGCCGCTATAAAAAAGATGACGGAAGACAATCAAATAATGATATCCGGCGAAACTGTATTTTTAATTTAAAGTGTATCGATATAATTTAATTTTTTATTTAGAACTATAAATAAAATGGACGAGAAAGTCAGTTTATTTTGGGGTTGTATGAATTTCTTGTTAATTTAATCACATTTTCAGGCTCATTTAAAACGTATTTTAATATTGTATTACATAAAAATAATTTTAATAATATAAACTTTTAAAAATGTTAAAAAAAGTTAATTTATTTTCGCCATTCTCTATCATGTCTTCGGTTTTTATGGTGCTCTTTGTAAGGATGTGAACGTTGATTATTTGGACAACTTCTTTGTCTTCCATAAGAACGATTATCATTGTATCTATTGTTTCGTTGATTACCTTGTTCATATGTTTTGTGAGGAGTTGAAGCCATCATATTATTTTGATTAAATAATCTATTGTAATCGCCACTGAAATTTGGTAACTTATGAAAGGGTAACAAATTATTCCCCATTTCTAATAACTGATCGAATTGACACTCATTTATTATATGATTTTGTTGTATAACATTTGGTTTATTTGCAGTCCTTGGCTTAATTGAAATTCTTTTGTCAAATAACATTATCCCATTAAGTAATTCTACTGTGTAATTTACCGATTCGATATGTTTAAATGTAACAAATCCGTAATTATTTTGTTTGCCATCTTTGTCTTTTGGTATGTGCACTTTTTCTAAAGGTGCAGCTTGTAAAAACAATTCATATAGAACTTCTTCTGTAACTCGGTTCGATATATTGCCACACCATACTGTCCGTTCATCGTCGTCCATGTTTATTCTAAAATATTTACAATTTGTTTATTGTTTACTACTTATTTTATATATACCGGGTGTTCATTTTAAAACTTCCAGCAATTAATATCTCAAAAACCAAAAGTCAGATGAAAAAATGTTTCGGACAAAAGTTGTATGATAGCGAGGGGTAAAGCATATGGCATAATTGTTTTTTTAATTTATTGACCTTTTCAAAGTCATTTGAAGGTTAACTTGGTTTGTTTAAATGGCACCTTGTATTTTTTTTAGCCGATTCATATTTTACATGAATAAATAAACAAGTTTTGTTGGAAATTTTTTTTTATCCGAGATTAGGCTTTTTGAGTAAGATGCGTTTAAACAAAATAATATAATCAACATTGTTAATCAAAATTTAATATTTACGAGTTTTAGAAGGCTATTTATTAGTATTAAACAGTGAAAAAAATGTTTGTAAACGAGTGTTTTCATAACAAATTTTCAAAATGTTCCCCATTTGTAAATATTAAATTTTGATTAACAATGTTGATTATATTATTTTGTTTCAACGCATCTTACTCAAAAAGCCTAATGTCGAATAAAAAAACTTTTCCAATAAAAGTTGTTTATTAATACAAAATATGAATCTGCAAAAAAAATAAGGTACTATTTAAAAAAACAAAGTTGACCTTCAAAGTTAAAAAAACAATTATGCCATATTCTTTCCCCCTCGCTATCATACAACTTTTGTCCGAAACATTTTTTCATCTGACTTTAGGTTTTTGAGATATTAATTGCTGGAAGTTTTAAAATGAACACCCGGTATATATTAATATATTATAATTTAATATAAAATATTTTTATTCATTTTTAAAAAAATATGAAGAATTTGTGGTGGTACAAGTGAAAAAGTTATACAGGCTAGCCCATTTATGACAAATATTCTTCTCTTCAAGTGCCGAATCTGCTCATCGAACATTGGCCATCAACTTAACCGAAGCCAAGATGACTAACTACGGAAAGAAATTTAATGGGGTGGTTTCCCATTGCCTTTCCCATAGCCAATAGATTGATATTGGGATTATAGCAGTATGTACGACCAGGTTTAGAACCTCAGTTTCCCGTTCGCTAAGCCTGCCAGTGTAAGCTTTATGCTGGACATGGCAAATATTATCAAATCTTTATAGGTCAGTGATGTGCATGTAAGTAGCACTCAAAAGCAGTTTTAAAATATGACCCTCTTTCATCTGACCTTCAAGTGCCATGCCTGATTCCAGGCGTAGTGGTGTTCTCCGGGTGTTCCATTTGGCACCATCGATACTAAGTAAGAGTGGAGAAAACTTGCAGCGCAAACAATTATTCATTTACAATAATGTTGTTAATGCAATAGGTTTCAAGGGGACAGTTATGCGAATTTTCTTCTCTTTCTCACCGAATAGGACTCAGAATCAGCGCTGAATTTACAAATAAAACAACACAAGTTGTCAGTGTCAAACGAAACATGGGGGGTGAAATTCGCTTATAAATGGGCCACCCTCGACTACACTTTTTGCTTGAAATTATACTCGTTTTACGATTATAACTTCAATACTAAATTTATGTAAATGTGAAATTAAAGCAAACATTTACGTTATAATTTAATAATTATTATGTTTTACCTACCTAATAATAAAATGTATCACAGAAAATACACGAACCAATTTATCGAATATCTACTGACTCAAAATATTTTTATGTTTTACCAGATGAAACTGCTGCCAATCGCTATAAAAATCACCAGAATTATTAAGCTTTTACAATAAAAAATATTTCATACCAAAAATTAGATACATTTATTTAGTACCTTATAACTAGAATGATTAAGCAATATAAAATAAATATTTCAACCAATAAATGCAAAACTAATTAATTATAGTTTGTTTTTCACAAATTCGTTTATTTGAAAATCACTGGAATTTTAAACAAAAAGTCACTACCAAAAAGATTTCATGACAGTGGTGTGCTGTAACAGGTTCACACAAACCCTTTATTAGAATTTTTGAAAATCTGCGAGTAGGCCAGCCATATTAGACTAATTTAAGGGATTAAACGTTTAAATTTTCTCGGGTTGCAAATAAATACTATGAATCGCTTTGGTTTAAGTTCCTATGTGGGATTGATTTTGTTTCGAAAAATGGGCGCAGTTCCTTAAAGTTGACCACCCAAAAAAAAACAAAATTTTGAAAAAAAACAATTTGAACTTAGTTAATTTTTACATGTAAATTGCATGAATAGGCCACGCCCACAACCGAGTTTATAAATTAATATAGGCTACGATCCGGTTAGGAGCGCAGTTGGTACCCGACTCTCGAGCAGGTAACATCATAGTAATGATGAATCCAGGCGATTATATAAACAGAACCACAAATATTGTAAGAATGAGGTCTCTGTAAAAAGAGCGATGTACGTGGTTAATAAATTATCCCACGATTTGTAAAAAGGAGCGTTCTTAGGAGATGCTACCCTTTTTTTAATTTAATTCGCTGCCACCAGCTTAATCCTTTTTCTAACGGGAGATTAAGCGGAACCCGTGAATAGAATACTTACTGGTTTGCTTATTGGATAGCGGGATACGGCTTTCCTCGAAGTCGTAGGGAAGTGATAATATGACAAACAATATTTTCAGCTCCCAGTACGAACACAGCCGTGTCGCAAGAAAATAATTAATTGAACTAATTGATTTTATTAAATTGTAGAAAACCGTGGAGGCGTAATGTAGATTTTATTCCACCGCTAAGTCCACCAAGGTAGAAAACCGTGGTTGGGGTTTAATAAAAAATATATTTAATTAATTCCACTGCTAACACCAAGGTAGAAAATCGGATGTGCGTTATTTAAATAGCCTCTGTCGCTGCCACTACGAGCTTCCTTTCAGTTATAACTCACCTTTACCTATTTTACAGGTTCGGTAATTTCGGGAGAGAACGCTCGAAGAAACTCCCTTTTAACTCTTGCCTAAGTTTGTAGCTTTGGCCGTTCCGGAAACGCAGGTAAAGGAGGTCTCAACACTAACACTGGCGTATTTCCCAAGCAATAATAAATTGAATTCTTTATAACAAAACAAATCTATTGATACTGTAATGTTCTTTGCTTAGCTGCAGTAGCAAGTTAAAAGGATGAACAAGTTGTTAATCAAAATTTAAATAAATGTGCAATTATTAACAGAAATCATGGCAATATAAAAAAAAACGATTAAATCGTAATTGAAATTAGATCATGTAAAAATAATTATTATTTGTTAGTTATAAGTTGTTAGTTAAAAATTTGTTATAAAATTAGGTAATTAGTGATTAGTGTGTTATGCAAACTTAAAAAAAAAGGTTTCTCGATAATATTGTAACAAACCGCCCTTTTCAGTTCAACTATAATTATGTTTACAAACATTGAGTTTGTACGAATAACTTCCGACATAGGTAATTTCTATGATTAAACTGACTGAGGTAAAAATTAGAATACCTCAGTTATTGTAAAAAAAACATAAATAATAGGCAAGCAAGATGCGAACACCCTGTACATTGATTTGACTAAGGAAAGTTGTACATTAATTTAAAGTATCCGATATAGCAAGGGCCACCCTTCAAACGGAATGCCGGGCACGGCCACCTGTTTGAAATCTAGCCTGGTTATTACTCCAATTCCTTAGTTAAATCAACACAACTGGTGATAAATAAGTCGCTTGTTAGTAAAATCCACATATGAAGGGAAGTAGAACATTATGCATGGAAATACCGCCAAAAGAAAATACTAATAACTATTCAAATTTAACGAGAGGGCGTGATTTCAACTTAATGCTCGACTTCTTTCACAGAAATTGGTAAACATTTTATAGCTTAAGTAACCTAAAATCTGTGGGAAAACTACCCTGGTCACACAGTGAATTAGATACACACGTGCAGGGAAGTAAGTTTTGAGAGATCCAATTAATAAGACACCCCTCTTGTAAATTAAGGGAAAAGTCACACACGCGATTGGCCAAATAGTTCAAATCGAAGGCGTGATATGCCTATTCAGAAAACGGGGACAAGTTGATAAAAGACCCAGGAGCGGATTTTGAGTGACAGAGTTCCGCGCTTTGATTATTCCATTAAGTAACCCAAACGGGTGAATTTTATTTCAAGAGTTAACCGAACTCGACAATTCGGCATAAACAAATTCAACGTGTAAATTTTTCTAAGTTACGTGTAAAATTCATTTATTCATAGTATCATTATTTTATACTTCTATATCGGGAGCGCGATCGGAATTAATTATTCGATGTAGTGTTAATATTGTAAATTTTCTTAACTTCATTGTAACTCATTAAAACGAACCGATATCTAATAAATACAGTAATAGCATTTGAGATTATAAGGATTACGTCTCAGAACTTACTACCTAGCCGTTGGAAGAAGGACAACAATAAATAGGTATCATATAACCCTTAGTTGAGTACTGTGGTAGTTTTTCTTATGTAACTTGTATGCGTGTTCTTGCTGTGGTTTTTGAAGTCCTAATGTTAACCCCATTAATTGTAAAGAATTGTATAAATTGAGTTTTTGGTGTACTTGTGTAACCGTTTATATCCTTCTGTAAAATATAGTTAATTCATTAATATACAATTATACCAAATTTAACTCTTTTCCTGGTTGTCACTCCGTCAACCGATTGTTAATTAGTAAAGTGTATTTATCTCTCTGGGTTTTGCTACGGCTCTAATAGAGGAGTCACGTTACCTGAGCAAACAACAACGTCCAGCTAAAAAGGATTCAATTTAAGAGGTTTCTTAATCTACCTCAGAAATTAACCGCCCCAAAGTGGTTAGTACGAGAAAATAACAGATTAAGTGGTGGCAGCTATCAATCGTAATAAAAACCAAAACAACCCCCTTTAATTAAAAACAGGGTCCAGTTTTGTTACAAGAAGTCAGAGGTGGGTTTAAAATTTAATTAACGCTACCTACGTTTTGTTACAATATTTAACACAATTTGGTGCGATAAACTGAACGGACAATTATTCGCTTCAAATTAAACAATTATAGTGCATCATATTCAAATTTGCGGTTCGTTCCTATAAAAACAATTATTTGAATTAAAATCAAGTGACGAAAATATCGATTAATTTACCTGCCAATAAAAACTTTATAACATAAAAACAGACAGGCGTTGGATTTTGCAACAAAAATAATATCCTTGGTAACGTGTTTGTTGACCTTAGTAACGTAAATAATTTATGAAAATGTACACGTAATTTTGTTGCTCCAGAGTTTTTTTTTATAAAATGTGTTAAAATAACCCGAAATAGGGAAGTGAAAATGGATTAACCTAAAAAGAGGTTAAATTAGATAATTGTAAAAGTTTTACAAGTGCACTTACTAATAGTATGAAAAATATGGAATTTACGGCGAGCAAAATTTGTGGGTGAACGATCAACAATAAAAATACAAGAAAGAAAATGATGTAATCAGGAAGTGAGGTTACAAATCTTTAAATATACAGTGCGGGATTAATGAACAAAATAAAAGGTCAGAAATCTTATATTAATAAACATTTATTTGCATAAATCTATTTAATAATTAAGAAATTTTGTTAACATTAAATTTAAGGCGTGTGCGTAAAACTTTAATTGTTTCCATAACAACCATTTATAAAATTTTATGAAAAATTTTCATTAAAATCAAATTGCCTTGAAAATGTTATTTTCAATTTAAAATCAAATAAATCAATATTAAAAATTTATGAATTTTGTTCATTTTAATGATGAGCTAATGCAACCAAGAAAAGTTATTAACAATAAAAGAATTTTTTTATAAAATTAAGAGCTAGCCGTGGTGACCTACAAAATTTCGTCCACAAAAGTTATCATTGTGGGATAAGCATCCAGGTAAGGGCAAATTTATAGAAAGCATAATTTATTTTATAAAGTAAGGGGGAACATCACACAGTTATTTGTCATACCAACGTTAAGGGTGATTAAAGGCTACGAGACATTACAATACCTTTATATACAACGAAAAAAAATTGGTACAAAAAAAAAATTAATTACAAAATAACAAATTACTGGGAATAGTTTAATACACATGCACAATACCTTTTTATTGCTAGTCAGCTCGCTAAGTCACCAATATAAAATCCAGGAAAGGAGTTTTGAAACTAAACAAACTTCTCTTTTGCAATAAACACTAACAGCCTTATGCATAGTCGTACTTTAGTGGCTACTAGTTAGTAGCCACTAATAATATGTAGGTATCCATGGTTTTTTTAAATTAAAAAGTTAGTACTGTCATTTTAGTAAATTATACTAATTCTGACGTTTACTATTATTTATTTGGTAATTTAATTATTCATTTGGATATAAAACTAAATGATCCAATCGAAAGAGATTTTTCTTCCGCATCGAAAGATACCTAAAGCTCAATATTTTGCTCTTTAATTATAATGTAAAATGCAAAAATAAAATCAACAATTTTAAAAAAAATATTATGTGCCTTGGAATAGGTACATACCTACTCTTAAAATGTCTAATTAGTAGCTACTAAAAGTTAGTGGCCACTAGTATACGACTATTCATAAGGCTGTTAAACTTTTAATCTCGTACTATAATTACTCCAAATTAACACTGAATACTTTTATTCAAACTTTGACTTTTAAGTCCAGCAACTTTATACTTTTGTATTAAGTATTGACTGTATACTTTTAACTTTAACTTTTAGTTGATACTAAACTCAAAATAACACTTTATACTTTATTTTTAATCGAGCACCGGCTCGCGGAACGATTGAACTTATTTAATCGAGCACGTACTCGAGAACAACTGGTGAATTTTCCTAAGTTGGGTTTTTTATGACAAATTTCCCACTTTGGATATTCATTATACCACCCCCGCGCCAGGCGAAGAACCAATCCCCCGATTCTTCATCCTGCCTAAAACCAAGGGGGATGTGACCAAATCTCCTCGTTTTCAAAACTTATTTCCTTTTTACATGGGTGGCCTTTCAAGAACCGTGTGACTTTTCAGCGGCACCTTATTTTTAAAGTTTCCTCGAAATGAGGGTTTCTACAAACTATTCCCACACATGACGCAAATGGACCGTTAAATTAAAACTACACTTTTCGCTCCCTTGCTAATACTTATGGACAAGGCTCTTTTGGCGGTGTAGATATAAATTAACCTCCCATTTCCGTCCACATGCAAAATAAGCGCAATGTAAAATTAAATCTATTGTATGCATTGATTTACACTAATCTTTACTATGAAATAAGCGGCAAAGCGCCCTTTTGACTACGTAGCCGCCAGCATCTGTGCTCGGCTTTCTTAGAGCCAGTTCACGCCTTGACAAATGATTTCCTGCTCTTTTCGGCAGAGTCAATGCATCGATACTTAACATTTAAATCCTACATAATTATTTTATGCCTTAAATTAAATAGGGTATTCTTAAATTACCTCTATTTAATTATCTCAATTACAATTATCTATGTCGGTAATGAAAATACTTAAACCGTATTTTCTTGGTCGGTATTTGAATTAATTAGATAAAAGCGCGGGTTGTTACAAAATTAATAATTAAACTAAATTACAATGACTGATAATCTTAACTAGCAATTTTAATAATATTTTTAAATAAGGCGCAACAAGTAATAAACATAAAGATGTTAATTTATATTTACATAATCGATACGCCGAAATAGGGGCAAGCGCCCTTTGTGAACGAGAAACCGCCGCACCTGTGTTAAATCATGTTACGTATAAATTAAGATATAATCATTAATCATTAAAGTGATTAATTTGTCCATAATCATTTAAACATATCTATATAAATAAAAATGAGAGAATATGTTTTTGGGATTTAGGAGACCAAAATGAAACTAAAAGTTTGCTAAAGCCAACGTTTCGGCGTTATAATTACGCCATCTTCAAGGCTAAAAGATACAATATTGAAATCAACGCAATCACCCTTGAGAGGCAGACTCACCAGGCAAACCAAGATGAACAATGTTTCTGGTCGAGATGACTATGGTATGGAGGAATATTAATAATATTTTAACGGGGTTAAAAATTACACAAAAAAAAAAAAAAAAAAAAAAAAAAAAAATCATGAACGGCAAAAGCCTAGTTAAAAACATAATAAAATTTTTGTTGAATGTCAAATAAATTATGATTGTGTGAAGCCACCTATATAATTTATATCTCTTCCAATGAGATCTTGCAAACATGTAAAATTTTAAATTCATACCAAAAACCGCGAAAACATGGATATAACCTCTCAAGAGTAGAAGATTGCATAAAAGTGAAAATTACAATAGTTAAAAACAAATTAAAGATCAATAGTGAAGGCACTAAAATAACATCAGGATCGGGTTTCTATCTTCTCCAAAAATCTTTTTAGAAGCTCCAGGTAACCATGATTTAATGTTTTATAGTCATTTTGTATGTTCATGTTATTATTTGTTGTAGATATGTAGGCTGATTCTAAGAAAATACGTTTATAGTAGTTATTCTCCGACACTAAAACCTCGACATCATCATCTGCAGTGGAATGTCCTGTCTCTATAATGTGTTTAGATAAACCAGTTTTGCTATTACCTAAACGGATGTCATAACGGTGTTGATATATACGTTTTGAAAGCCACTGTGAAGTTTGACCCACGTAATAAAGACCGCACTGTTTACATTTTAACTTATATATTGACCTGGGAAGAAATTTAATATTAATCATAAATAAAAATGAATGTGAAAACCTTTGTCACGGCATCACATGATAACGGCTGGACCGATTTTGTTAATTTTTTTTAAAAAGTGTTTGTAATAGTCCGTAGATGGTTCTTACGTAAAAAAAAATTGGAAAAGTTGCCCGGGACGTTGGAAAATTCGGGAAAAATTGAAAGTGCTTTTTATACCGTCAATAGGTGGCGCGACCTTAAGTACCTACAGAAGTAGGTAGGTAATTAAAGTACCTACTTTATTTCTATAGTCTATCTATCTATATAAATAAAAATGAATGTGAAAACCTTTGTCACGGCATCACATGATAACGGCTGGACCGATTTTGTTAATTTTTTTTAAAAAGTGTTTGTAATAGTCCGTAGATGGTTCTTACGTAAAAAAAAATTGGAAAAGTTGCCCGAGACGTTGGAAAATTCGGGAAAAATTGAAAGTGCTTTTTATACCGTCAATAGGTGGCGCGACCTTAAGTACCTTAAGTACCTACAGAAGTAGGTAGGTAATTAAAGTACCTACTTTATTTCTATAGTGAAAACCATTGTCAAGGCATCACTTGATAACGGCTGGACCGATTTTGTTAATTTCTTTTTAAATTGTAATAGTCGGAAGACGGATTTTACGTAATAAAAAATTGAAAAAGTTGCCCCGGAAAGTTGGACTGAATCGAGAAGGCTGCAAGTAACTTATAAAGACATTGCAAAAGGTCTATATAAGCTGCACAGAATAGATTGTGAATCATAGCTTTTGTTCACTTTGTACCACAAAGTGAATCAATTATCCGTTGGTTCAAAAATGGTTCATCGTTATTGCGCAGATGAACAACACTATTTTTTCATCTATACTATGATTTTTTATCTACAGTGGCGACTTGGACCGATTTTGTTATTTTTTTTTTAATGTTCGTAATATATTATACTCTGAATAAGGTTGTCAGGTAATGAAATGCTGGAAAAGTTGTTCGGAAATTGGAAAATTCGAGTAAAACTTAAAGTTCATTTTAGTTAAATAAGTGATCAACAGATGGCGGCTCTAATTTGGAAGTCATAAAAAAATTACTTTAAAACCAAATGAAAACCACGAATAAATTAATATATTACGCCTGTCAATTTATTTAGTAGCGCTATCTATTGAGCCGGTGCCGGTGTAGCATTACAAGGTTTGTTATTTTTTTTTAAATTAATTTGTAATTTGGTTATTAGGTTTTGATTGGCGACACGATAACCGTTAGTATGGCTCTGTCACATAGTGAGGTTTGATAACGTATTTTTGTTTTGTTCGCCTCAATACTGGGGTGATTTAGAAAAAAAGCAAATAAGGAAAAAAGCATTTTGCAAAAATTTACCTCGCGTAGGCGGTTCTCCCAGGATGAGGCAATTGCTTTAATTCAATTCGTCTGTCGGGTCACCTTATGAAAAACTGAAAGTGCTTTTTTGATTCGGCAGTAACAGTCACTCACCAACTTAAAGAATCAAATTTTGGTTGGTAATATTTCTAACTGGCATGTAGCTATATAAGATATACTTCATTGCATGGAGTAAAATAAAACCAAAAGATTTAAAATAACGCTCAAAATAATACTGATAATTAAAACGAACAGAATGCCGCAAATAAGACGGAGTAATTTAGGTCGCAGAACTCGCAATGCTGCAACCCAAAGATATATTCGAAATAATCGAACTGCAGTGCAACGCGAGGAAAATGAAATTGAACGGAATAGTGCAAGAAGACCAAGAAATGTTGCGTTGAATACTCATCGAGCTGCTTTCCGTTGTATGGCATTGAAATACAAAACTGAAGCCCCTGGGGTGTGTTGCGCAAGTCTTATTTAAACATTATTTGACAACAACACTATTAACATACATTAACATTTACAGATTCAAGGACAAATATATCATCGAGTAGGTTCGCTATTGCCGCCTCCGGATGCAGGCATTAAATTTCTGCAGATTTTTTTCATGGGAAATTCACCACAAGAAGTAGATCAACGTTGTGCACACAACAGTTCGGTGAAAAGACCAATCGTGGAACAACTTCAAACTTTTTTTCATCAACACAATGAATTGATTGCATTGTTTAAAACCGCACTGGACCGCATGCCATCTGATAATCACAAAATTGTAATCAGAGCCGATAGGACGCCTGCGGGAGAACACGCAAGACGTTTCAATGCGCCAACAATTGATGATGTCGCCATTGTCGTCGTTGGAGAAAATTTGGAATCACGTGATATCGTTCTGCAACGGCGAAACGATCAGCTGCAGCGTGTGTACGAAACGCACCGATCATATGATGCGTTACAATATCCCATCATATTTTGGCAAGGTGAAGACGGTTATGATTTCTCGCACAAGTTGGTAAATCCGCTTACAGGCGCTGAAACGAACAAAAAAGTCAGTTCAATGAACTACTATTCATATCGATTGATGGTTCGTGAAAATGAGGACAATCACATATTGAAATGTCGCCGTCTATTGCACCAATATGCTGTCGATATGTACGTCAAAATTGAAACTGAACGGTTGCTATTTATCAGATTGAACCAGACAAACCTCCGTTCTGAAGAGTATATTCACCTTCGAGATGCCATCAATACTGACGGAAACGCACAGAATATTGGCCGCATGACGATTCTCCCAGCAACGTACGTCGGAAGTCCACGACATATGCATGAATACGCTCAAGATGCCATGTCCTATGTTCGCCATTACGGCACACCAGATTTGTTCATCACGTTCACTTGCAATCCGCAGTGGATAGAAATTCGATACGAGTTATTCCCTGGCCAATCACCCATCGATCGCCATGACATCACAGCGAGAGTCTTCAAACAAAAATTGAAATCATTGATGAATTTAATTGTGAAGCATCGCGTGTTCGGCGAAACGCGCTGTTGGATGTATTCAGTGGAGTGGCAGAAACGCGGATTGCCACACGCACATATTCTCATTTGGTTGATTGAGAAGATAAGATCGAATGAAATCGATGATGTAATATCAGCAGAAATTCCCAATGAAGAAGAAGATGCAGTCTTGCATGAGGTTATTACTAAGAACATGATTCATGGCCCCTGTGGAACATTAAATAACAATTCTCCGTGTATGGTCGACGGAAAATGTTCGAAGCGGTATCCAAGGGCATTAGTTGCAGAAACAATTACCGGAAATGATGGTTATCCAATGTATCGTCGCCGATCGACTGCGGACAATGGAAGATCAACAATTGTGAAAGTTAATCAACAGGAAATTGAAGTAGATAATCGTTGGGTTGTTCCGTATTCGCCATTACTATCAAAAACATTCAAAGGGCACATCAACGTCGAATCTTGCCATTCCGTGAAATCTATCAAATATATTTGCAAGTATGTGACCAAAGGAAGTGACATGGCTGTGATTGGAGTTGATGCGGAGAATTCCAACGATGAAGTCACTCAATACCAATTGGGCCGCTATGTTAGTAGTAACGAAGCAATTTGGCGCATTTTTTCATTCGCCATTCATGAAAGATATCCCACTGTTGTACATTTGGCAGTACATCTGGTGCGACAATTGCAAAATTGTAGCTACCCCTGTATTTCGTCCTGGAAAAGTAAATGACATTAGTTTTTACTTTTTTGTTGTTTCGCGATCTGTTCAACAAATGATGTTGCGTTGAATACTCATCGAACTGCATTTCGTTGCAACGTGACAATTGATCACAGTGCAGACCAATCCGTTGCTATTGCATCTATGAGCGTTCTGTGTCCACATTGTAAGGCATTGATAATTAATCATTTAATCCAATTATCTTTTTACATAAATGTTTCATTAAATAAAAAAAACTTTCTAAATTCGAATAAAAAAGTTGAAAACGAGTTGTAATATTAATAGGGCTGAGCAAAATACAATTACATTTGATTTTGTTAATTGAATGGTTGTATTATAACAATCATAATTTGATTTTATCGTTTTGGAAAGTGAATTATTCTATGTTGTATGTTGTGGAATGTATGGAGCTGTTCCTACACGGTAGGAACCTTCCAAATTGCTGGAAATTTCGACTGGCACCATTACATCCCCGTCGATTTTTGCCAGTTCACCGAATCAAAAACCGAACTCATCAGAAAGGTGTTCCCAAACATTGCTCAAAATTACAAAAACCATATTTGGTTGAGCGAATGTGCTATATTGGCTGCGAAAAACATTGATGTCAACGAATTAAATTTCAACATTCAAAGTGAAATTGCTGGCGAATTGATTAATGTTATGCCTTGAGTGGCATAAAAATTAATTTCGGGCAAAACAACGTTTGCCGGGTCAGCTAGTTAGTTAATATAATAATAAGCAATTACACTTAATGAAGATTTAAAATTAGATTTAATTTAAATCTTCACCTGAAATACTATGATACGCCTATGGTAACTTGGTGTAATAAATTAACATAAGGTACATGTAACTCTGTAATAAAAATAATTCCCACAGTTGTTAGGTAAAAATATATCACAAAGGACCTACTTCTAGGTGGTCAAAATAATTCTAAGACTAGACAAAAAGACAGTAAAATAAGAATCGCGATCATTAAGTCTAGCCAAAAATTAAAGAAATGATTTTATCTCACCCTGAGAATATATAAAATCACCCAACTAGGAACGGAAAGTATAGAAATCCGAAATCTCTAGTCCATTAGTGCAATGTTAAAAATGACATTTATTGCAACCAATGGTTCGCCTTAAATATAAGAACATAGAAATCCAAAGCTGTTAGGGCTGCAGGTGCAACCCTCCTTTGTTAAAATAAATTCACTTAGATAAAAATATTGGGTGGTTCAAAAAGGACACTCCGCTCAAAAATGCGATTAGTCGCTAACACAATTTCAAAGAGTAGGATATCCTATGTGTTACCTAATCAATCCCACTCCAAAGGTAAATAATCAAGCTAATAAATAGCGATGAAAAACCAAAATTAGTCAGTCTTCTACTATGAGCCGTTCGTGTTGCATTAAATGTAATTCAATCAAGTCGGTTATTCTTTCAATGTTGATTCGAGCAAACCATCAAATTCAAGCTCTGTTAGAAGTGCTCATAATTTTTATGTTTTTTTTTTATTAAATTAAATTTGTTTTAAATTATTCAAATACCGGGTGAGGATTACCTAACACCTGTCATTCCGAATGAGTTGAAACTTTGCAATCGCAAAGAGGAAGGTTTATATAGGCCCCTACAACAAAAAAATTCTGAGAATGTATTATCAAAATTTTGAGAAAAATCGATTTGAAAAGTACGAAAAAGTAGCATGATCGTGCCACACAACCGGTCGTTGCCACTGGCTTCGTCCGGCCGGCGCGCATTTTGTTGACGGTACGTGCAGCTAGATATACTCTTACACTTAGAAAATTTCGCAGCAGCAGATGCACCTCGAGCGTCGTACATGCAACATCGATTATTTTTAGTTTTTCCGCGATTTTTTGGGGGTTAAACGAAATAGTTTACTGCCCCATACCGCAACTATACTTTTTAATGCTATTTCGAGGGTCTCTCACATCCCGGTTGCATAGATCCCGGTGTTCTTGATGGATGGCGCCTCTCGTATGTTTAGCCTAGTAACCAGAGTCAAATCCGCTCCGTAGGGGTGCAGAGCGGAGCGGAGCGGAGCGGCGCCCCGGAGGAGTAGGATTTGACGATGGCTGACCCTCCCTTTCGAATGCACACCCTTAAAAATGGAAGGCAAAAAAAATTTAATTTTTTCACTTTTTCGGCAATAACCGCCTTATTTTCCATTTTTTCGCGAATATTTATACTAATATCTACTAAGCACACCCCCCCCTACCCGAATTTCAAAGAAAAATTAAAATCGGAGCAAAAAAATTTCACTCGATTTGAAGGGACCGGTAACCCGATAGTGGTCTCGGCCGGGGTCACGATTTTACTTTCCCATACTTTTCAAATCGATTTTTCTCAAAATTTTGACTATACATTCTCGGGCGAAATTTTTACAGGACACTCTAATAAGGTTCCTTTTGCTAAAAAAAATATTTTGGGGCGATTTCGGGTGACAGGTGATAGGTAATTATCCCCAAATACCGTATTCGCGAGTTCTATGATTTATAAATAAATTATTGTCAAAATAAATATTCAAATTTCCAATAAACCTCGATCCAAGGGACCCATAAATCTTTCAAAAGAAGGGCCAAGAAGCGTAAAAGCAGGTACATGACCTAAAATTTACCTACTCGGTAAACTTGTAATAAGATTAATTTTATTTTACTGTCTCCGGTCAAATCCAAGTATCATTTAATTAAGTAACTTAGTTCTATTTTAGTAACGTTATATATTTTTTTGTAAAACCATTTTCTTTATTTGTTTTATATTATTTTAATAAATTAGCTATTTGTAAATTAAAATCTTTTCTTATAAACATTTTGGTGTTTATACTGGTGAAAAAGGGTTGTTTGTCATACACTTTTCCTGCGACTTCGAAGAAGCATCCGCATTACCACGATTACCTATTGGTAAGTAAGTATTTGGAGTTTTGGGTTTTCGACTCGCTTATTAATTTCAACTAATAAGAAAATAGAATACCCTGGTGGCAGCGTTACTGGAAAGAAGGGGTTAATTAATTAACCCATACGTTTCAGAGTGGTACAATTATTAGCTTTTTACATTAAATTAAACAGGGGTGTTCTTAAATTACCTCTATTTAATTGTGACGACGCAGACCAAATGAACCTATTAAAAATGTCTGTCCTCGTCATTGTAAAAGTCATATGCATAAAAGTAAATTATCAATGATATTAAATAAACTTAAATGTTAAACCGTATTATGTGTAAATTATTTAGTCTATAATTATTGAAACGTATTAGTTTATAACAATTAAGCCAGTGTACAGATTGTTTGAGAAGCACTGAAATTTTCGAGTTAACATTGTATATTTAACAACCCTCTTTTTAGGAAGTTGTTACAATGAATTAGAAACTTTAATATTTTGTAACGAGAATTTCAGTACTAGTAAAAAAACTTACAACAAAGATTTAGATACTGTAAGAAGTCATAAAGCCATTTGGTTTATGACCTGCACGTGTGAACAACCCCTTTGAAAAGCGAAGTTTCTCTTTTTATGAATGGGCAAACCATTTCTAATTTTTAGAAATCGCTTGAAGCCGTTAGATTTTTAGAACTAAATCGGGTAATAAAGCAACCCTTAAAAAAACTTTCGAATAGTCTCTACGCAGGGACTAAAATTAAAAATACACGTGCGATTTTTCCCACTTCCCCGGGAGGAAGTGATTCAATAAATGAGATCCGGAAGCCAAAAATCAGGCAGTCGCCCACCGCCACGCGAAGTCAGTTATCAATCACCACGCGAAAGTCAGTTCTAGTCAGTCACGCGAATTAAGTCAAGTATAAACTACGCGAGTTAAATAAAATAGTCAGTTAACAATCAAACATAGTATCAATTAATAAAACGGTAACTTCATATAAAAGTTTCGCGAGTATCAAATTTAAATTAAATAAATTCAATTTAAATCAGTCATTGTGAGTTACACGTAAAACGAAGTCAATCTAAGGCAAGACGGAAGGGTTGTGTTTACAAGCTAACGTCAGGTGTAAAATTCAGGTACCATTTATTTTAATTTACATCTTTCACAATCTGTTACATTGGGCTAGCATACAATTACCTAAATAAGATTAGTAATAAATCATTGTACTACTGTAGATGTTTAATTTTCTTGAATCGTTCAATTGTTAAAAGTTTCATTTAGAGTTTAATAAATTTGTTAATCAAATTCAAGGAGTTTTATTTTGGTTGTGATTTTCTATAAGTAATTAATCATCTGTCTTAAATATTTTTCCTACATTCTGGAGAGCGGTACACCTACCTAATTTAGAAGTAAGTAAGTATTTAATTTGTTTCTCACGAGTTGGAATCCAGACTCGCACACTAATTAATTAAATGGATTCTGGTGGCAGCGAATCAAACTATAGTCCATCCGTTTTAAGAATGCAGAACTAAATTGTACTAAAACTGTGACCTTCGAGCGTGATTGGATAAAATTTCTACACGTTTACACTGCCGAAATTTTACTTGCGATTGATGACTCACGAATATTTTTTTCTAAAAGTTTCTAGCAAATTAAAAAAATTTGTACAAGATAAATTGCTATTTGATAAAAAAATACTTTTAACTCGATTTTTTCAAGCATCAAATAAGTGACATTTGATTTTTGTCGTTCATGCACTTTAATTATTTGACGTTTCCCTGTGTAAATCTGACTTGCCGTTCAAGGCGACCTCTACTGCAATCCAAAACCAGGTGGACTATTGGGAATTTACGTTAACCATGCGCCACTACGCGTCCATAATATTAACTACTCCGTTTAGTATACCCAAAATTTTATACGTGTATTTGTTAATTAATTGTGTGTTAGAATTTGAATTTTAGCACTATTACAACGCAGTCGACTAGCTATATTAGTACAATACGCATTAATAACTTATGTGCAATATCGTGCTATACTATAATTAGAACAGCCATTATGACGCGACGTTAGCGCCCTCATCGGTGATGTAAATTCCCAATAGTCAATTATAATTTCAGTTCAGTGGTTAAATTAATTACATCAGTTTAAGATAAAGTAATCAGCATTATTTGAATCAACAGTTGTTAAAATAAAGGCAGCTTTGTTGATAATTATGTTAATTGCAATTATCTATGTCGGAAATGAAAATACCTAAACCGTATTTTCGTGACGGCGGTATATAACTAATATGAGCGGAGCGCGGGTTGTTACAACCTCGTCCAATTTTACCCGAAATTAAAAATTGCTTGTTATTTACACAACTGATATTTCAAAACTTCTAAAAATATAAATTTTTTGAGATAAGTATTTGAGCTGTCAACGTAAACTTGATATTACTTGATGAGTAAATTATTTTGCCCCCATCGATCGGAATGTTTGCATAAGCCGGGCAGCGGGAAAGTGTTGCTCAGTTTTTCGATATCTAACGTCGTTCTAGAGTTATTGCTAATTAAAAAAATAATTTTTTAACTTGGATTCGAACCCAAGCATATTAGCTGCGAATATGCACGCTCAAATAACTGCGCTGCCGAGGCGATTAGTTTATGTGGCGCGGAATTTCTATTTATCGTGATCTAATTCTAGGACCGCTACAACTTTTTAGGTAAAATCATTTTGCAACAGAATTATAAAAAAAAGTGCTATTTTAACATACTATCTTATTAAAGATTCAACAAATTTGCGCTGGGCAAGTGCATTAACACGTTACACGTTTTTAAGAATTTTTTGTTAGTTTTACCGTTTTACGCAATAAAGTAATATTAAATTAATTCAGTATCGATAGAATACTAGTTTGCTTTTATCAGATGTACCTGGTTTTGAAATAAATGGAAATAAAACTGGTAGTCCGTCGATGAAATATTCACAGCACACCACTGCACTGATGTCTATTTGACAGTTTGACAGCATGTTTGACAGTATTCTGGGGTCATTGTGAGGTTCTGTGGACAACAAAGTTATTCGAACAATAAATTATTGATTGTTTTTGGCGTTAACTAAAATTTCGTTTTTTTGTTGTAAAATAATGTTTGACGGTAGTGAAGCGAAAATGATTACGTAGTGTTAATAATGAGTTTATAATTTGTTATTACAATTGCGAAGAATCGGCAGCCACTTTGCTTTATGCTATATTTGTATTAATAAGAACTAATTTAATTTTCAACATAAAAAAGCAAAGCGCCTGTAATAATGAATGCTTTTCAGAATTGCTACGACACATCTGATTCTGTTCCTTTATATCTTCCTCAACAATTGTACTTAAAACCGATTGCTCGCTTAAACATTTCTCTTCAATTACCGTCGAGGATGTTAGGTAAAAGTGTATCAAATTGGGAGGCGATGGAGAAATTGCGAACCATGATTAAACCAGAAAAGTTTATTTCTTTGAAAGTTACAAAAACAAACTTGGAATTTATACGATTCGAAGCGGAACTCGACACTAAAATTATATTAGAAAAAGCGATTGCAAAGTTGGACAATAAAATGATTAAACTGAAAGAGTTTCCCGAATTAATGAAGCTTCGTGCAGGTGAAGCGAAATTAAAATTCCCAAGTCGTCACGTTTGGGATTCGTTTTTTAGAGATGCAAAAGATATGAACGAAATGAAACCTGGAGAGAGACCGGATACAGTTTATTTATCAAACTTGCCTATTAAGTGGTTTGTCCCGTATCATTTATCAGGCGAAGAGGATGCAAAACCTGCAGAGAAAATCTTTTTTCGTGTGTTTGAAAAGTTTGGGCGTATTCGAAATATCGATGTGCCAATTTGTGATCCGTATCGGAATAAAATGAAATCTGAAGTATCAGGAATGCATATGTATGATTTTGATGAACTGCACTATTTTGAAGGCTACATTCAATATAAAGATTACATAGGTTTTACTAAGGCAATGGATGCTTTACGTGGAATGAAGCTATTGCATAAAAGTGAAAGTGATTCTTACGGTGTTAACATAAATGTTGATTTTGATAGAAGCAAACATTTAAGCGATGCATCCATTCGTAGAAGAGAAATTGTTAGGGATAGATTGGTTAAAAAGGAAATTGAGAAAGAAGAAAAAGAAAAACATCAAGAGGAAGAAAAAAATTGCAGGATCCAAGCTGAAAGGTTGTCATTATGTTACAAAATAGTATGAATTATTTTGTCTAGTATTTTACGTTTTATCTTTTAAGTTTTTTTATATTAACGTGGTAGGACGTGCAATACTAGACAATAATATAATAATTTATTATTAACATTATTCTTTATATTTAAACATTATCATAGAGAAAATTATTTTAAGCAACTGATTGAATCAGAGGACATGCATTTAATTTTGTTGAAAAACTTCAAGTTCCTGAAATGATTTAAATTTGAGGCTCTTCATGCCTGTAATAATTTTGTACAAAATTGAAAAAACAAATTTTACTGTTGCCACCCCTTGTGGACATTTAAAAAATGTAATCATTTAATTTTTCTATATACATACATGGAAATACAGGAAAGTTTAATAATTAATTTTCAATTAAAAATGTTGTTGTTTCGTTTTACAATAAACAATAGCTTAAAGCAATGTCAATAAATTAGGTGATGATTGTTTGCTGAAAATTAAGTTGATCAATGTTTATTAGTTATTCAGAACCAACATTATACAGTAGGTCCCCCCGTACTAAACTCTGACTTTGAGGAGAATATGCGGCAGAAAAGAATGTGTTTATTCCAAGATGGAACTAAATGTGCTATGTAAAAAGAAAGATGGAAGTGAAACTTAGTACCTTTATGGAGAGACAAGTTTGGGTCCCATATCTTTTTCATGTAATGTGTGGAAACTAGCAGTGGGTTGGGAAAGAGTGGAACTTCTATTAGGGCTAAGCTGGGTAGGAATGTTTTGTGGGAATTTGGGTTACAGAGAAAACGCCAAAAAAATATGTTTACAATAAGAAACAATACTTATTTGTTTAAGGAGTCACTGATGTTTATGGAGAAACACTGACTCAAAACAAAATGTTGCTTATGGGAATTTATATGGTGGTTCTGTTCAAAGTAGATTATTTTGTTAAAATACAATTTTCAAGTATTTTCAAGCTATTTAGTATATTATAAAAGCATAGGTAAGTAAAAAAAAATAGCATATTACATACCAAGTGGCAAACGGAGGCCATTTAATCTCGCGTGCGAATTGGGATCCTTTGGAAGAGGGGGAAGCTATATTTTTTATAATATTTAAAGAAAAATAATATGTAATAAATGTTCTTTACTTACCTAGTATATGCTTATATAAATATTGATAATGCTATTAGAATTACTGCTAATACAATGTAAGATGGAGTAACTTATTTTTGGGACATGTAAAAAGGTTCGACGCAGCCGAGGGTGGGTATGGTAGTAAACTGTGGGGGTCTAAACGAAAGGAAAAGTTTATGTTATCTAGTTGATATGTTACCAAAGATAGTTTTGGATCGTGTATTTTACGTAGTCTTCGAACTCGTACTACCTTAGTTGGTGAATCAACAAATTCTCTGTGACTTGGCTTTTCTTATGAGAACATTGTACAAAATTATGACATGTATTTAGCAGCTTGTAGTAAATTACTTCAACGGAATAAATGAAATATACACCAATACAAAAAAATCAATTAGAATTATCCAACAATAATTTATATTTTCGCCTGGGCAACTTTCAGGAATTTTTTTGTATTTTAAAAAACTGTTTGAAATCGGTTTAAAGTTAACATTTTAAGGTAGTTTCAAATGATTTTGTCATTTAGCTCGGGTTTGAATCTTAAGCAATTGGTATCTACATTTCATTCTTAATTGGAAATCAATGAATTACAGCGGGGGTGGGCAACCCGCGCATGAGTTATAGAAAACCAAATATAATTACCAAATTAAATTTGTAATAATAGTATATTACCGTCCAAGTGTCGTATTCCAGTTTTACCGTCTCTGATGAGATTGTAACTCGAGACGCTTGCATTGAGAGATGCAATTTCATTCAAGACGGTAAAACGAATACGCCCCGCGTACGAGTAAGATATTTTGTTCATTCGAGGTTCGGTAAGTAGGCAATTACAGTAAATACATAAATTTTGGTTATTACGTTTAAATACGGACATAATTGAAATATTACAATTTGTTATGACGATAAAAAAAACTTAACAGAAATAAACACCTAACATGATAAACTATGAAGCGATAAGATTCAGGTGCAAAACAGCGTAGCTTGGGGAATAACCCACGTACAAATACTATAATATAATACACGGAATATCCTACTTAGAAATTCCGTGTAGGATCTATTACAAATAATGAAAGCAAATTACAATACAAAATATCAAGTTTAAGTAACCAGCTTATTTATAGAAGATTAATTTTTTATAAATCACGTTCGTTTAAATTTATTTTTTAAGAATTGCATTTTGATTGCACCCTTAATAAATAGTATGTACGTTTCTTTATGCATTCCATTGTATGTTTTAAATTTGCATATTATGACAAATACAAACCAACAATGTAAATAGTATCATTGGTAATTAATTCTCAGAACGCTGTATTGTGTTCGACTCATATCCAACGTTCAAATCATTATTAGCTCTCTCTCGTCAGTTCGATACGGATATGTAACGAGCCACTTAACGAAGCTTGAGTGAACAAATATTTAATATATTTTAAATTAATTAAATGTTTGGGTTCTGTAGTTTACAAAGTATAAATGTGCTAAATCTAAAAGTCTTGCATGAAAGAGGGAAACTGGTCTAATAGCCTAATTCATAGTTGTTTTTGGACCAATAACCAATGGAAAGAACAGGCTATGTCGAGGGGTTAATCGCAAGCGAAATTCATGTACACCAGACTCCCAAATGTAAAGTCTTCCACAGTATGCCACATTTATCAAGACTTCCACAAATTTTTATAGTCTAGTGGAAACTTGCTGCAAATTTCTGCTAAAATTGCATTTCAATAAATTTTCGTTTTCAGTAGTATATTGTAATCCAAAATGTTTGCGTTAACCAATAATAATTTGAAAATAATTTTTGCAAAAATTAGCTACATACATAATTCATTTATAAACAATTAAAAAACGAGTCAGGTTTTTTGAAAATATGCCGTAATAATTGTCCAAATCATTCTTATTTATGATCTTGAAGATCTGTTTTTGAAAAATTTTCAATTCAAGATTAGATAATGCATGCATATATATGAATTAAATTACAAAGACTAAGCCGCATTTCTGAGAACTAATGACCTTGTTCAAGGAATTCATGGATTTACTTGGGTCAGTTAAATTTGTATTGTTATAAAATTCATGTCAAGATTGTGACTATTGACGTGGGTAGGAGTTCTAGAATTCTCACTGCAGCCACCGTCAACCACAAACTAAAATTTAACTAATGGAAGTATTTGATTTATGGGTGGAGGTGGGTGCTTGAACTTGGTTTATACTAATTGAGTTAATTAAATTCTATTTGGTGATTGTGGGTGCTTCCAGTGAGACTCCAGCCTAAAGGGGCACACTAGAGACATGAAGAATGTAATTTATATAATTTGACGCGTCACCTAACAGGTTGCCCAACCCTGTTTTAAAGTGTTTGCAGTTAAATTGTTTTAATATTTTGTAAAAATTTCAGTAATGCTTATGATCAAAATTTCTATGTATGAAATTTTATAGGGTGTGAGGTGTAGTTATAATTTGTAGGCAACTTGAAATTGATGAAAAGTTGGCAAAAGAACAGAGACGTTATGAGCGTGAAGAGAGAAGAAAAGCCAAATTGTTAGCTAAACTAAAAGTTAAAAGTTCGGAAGATATAAATGAGAAAATTGTTAAAGAAGAAAAGAAACTACTAAAAGCTCAAAGGAAATTGGAAGCTATTCGGCTTATCGAAGAATTATTTAAAAGAATTAATGTGATTATGATTTTCTATTGCTACTTTTATTTTTAATACGATTCTTTTAGATAAAAAAAGAGAAAAATAAATTGGAATCAAAAAAAAATAACGAAGGAAGTGAGGTAATTTTATTAAGTAGTACAAAGTTTGAAATTTTTTGATGACATTTTTTTATACCAATAGTTGAATCGTCTAAAAACTTCAAGTGAAATGGAAGTTCGGCAACAAAAAGAGAAGCTTAATCAAGTTATTCAAGGACGTACGGTTTTAAAAAGTTTATTAACTGATAGTTCTCATATTAAAAATCGTGATGATAGTTCCAGCTCTGATTCGTCAACAAAGAAAAAGGAGAAAAGAGAAAATTATCAAAATAATCAAGGTATAATTGAATTTTTTTAAAATTTCACACAAAAAAATATTTATGATTGCATATTATAGCAGTGGTGTCGCAGGAAAATCAACACGTAACGAATGTGATCCCTACTGGAGATTGGTACAACAGTTATCCACCACCAAATGGCATGTTTCCATATCAAGTTCCTGCAGTTTATTCACATCCAATGAATTATCAATTTAATTATCAATCTCACAATAGAGGCAGAGGGAGGGGTGTGTACCCTGGATCTTCTCGAAGTAATTTAATTGTTGAAAAATAATACTTGGCAATATATCATTTACCTTGTAATATGTTCTAGGTAATTACTATTCAAGAGGCGGAAGAGGGAGAAGATATCGAGGACAAGGTTCTACTGTATATCCTCCAGAGCTTCATGCCCAATATTACCGATATTTTGAAAAATTTTTGGATAAATATGATGAACACGACCATCGTCATAGTCGAACTCGTTCTAGGTCACGTTCTCGACGAAGGAGTTCATCTCGTTCTCGACAAAGAAGTTCATCTCGTTCTCGACAAAGAAGTTTATCTCGTTCAAGAAAAAGATCTCATAGCAGATCAAAGTCATCGTCTAGGCATTCAAGATCCAAATCTCGTAGTAAATCAAGGACTAGAAGGTCTCGTAGGTCGTCCAGGTCCAAATCAAGGTCAAAGTCATCCTACACACGTTCGAAGAGGAAATCTTCACGTTCGAGAAGAAGGTCTAGTAGTACAAAACGGTCCACCAGCAGACACTCCTCTCGCAGTCGATCACGTAGTAGAAAATCTAAAGAGAAACGTAAATCTCGATCACCCAGTTACAGATCAATTGATAGTTCAAAGTTTATATCTCCAAGTCGTTTAAGAATGCCACGTTCAAAATCCTGGTCACTTCCAAATTGAAGAAGTATAAATGTGCATTAATATTTTATAAATGTAATGGAAGTTGTTGGTTTTTATATAATTCGATTATTAATAATACATATAGAATAATAATTATTTTTCTTTGAAAGGTTTTTTAATTTCTTATCTACTTGTTAATGAGATGATGAATATATTTTTCTAAATTTTTTTTCAGGGTAAGAATACACTTATTTGGAAAATCTTCTTGTTTACAAAACGTCTACTTAAAATTACAATTTTACTGGTTTAATTTTATTGGTACTACTAAAGAGGTAGAGTAGAGACGAAAGGTAAGTAACCAATGTACTTTTGAACTTCTTGATTTAGGGTTTTCCCAAATATTTTCTTAAAACTTGAAGATTAGAATTCACAATATCATCGATAAAAAGATTTATAAACTATTGCGTAATAGGCTAATGGGGGTCAATTCACAGAATTAATGAATTTTAATATTTCATTAATTTTTACTTTCCGAACCCCTAGGTAAGGAAAGTATTGTTATCAGTCAAAATTTGACCCCCCAATTTTTTGACAGATGTTCACGTTTTGAGGTCCCCTGAATCCATTTTTATCATTTTTGGAAGGATGTCTGTATGTGTGTGTGTGTGTATGTACGTCTGTGAACACGATAGTGTCTAAACGAAGCAAGCAAATCATTCCAAATTTTGCATATAAGCTTTTTCCTGTCGTAGGACGAAGCCAGATGAAAATAATTTAAATCGTATAACGGGAAAGGGGGGTTTACCTGGAGCTATTATGACATTATGCGTCATAACTTCGAAACGAAATTAAATATGTAAAAATATTAATAACAAAAAATTAGCGGTATGGAATTTCCTACATTTTTTGTCCTACAAGTTTTTCTCTAAAATATACAGGGCGTTTCAAAAATTTTTGTATTTGTAAAAATTTTTTGTATTTGTAAATAAAATAGTAAACCGCATTCTACTAACGAAAATAAGATGAAAAGTTTCTAATAACATGGGTCCAAAAATGCTTCGTTTGCAAGATATAGGCATTCAAAAGTTTTTTTCTTCCTATTTTGGCAAAATATGAAATTTTTCATCGATTTATTGTTGAAATTATGTAACCATTTTATTCAAAAATATAATGTAAAAATTTGCGTCTGTTCGGAAAGTTATGCGATGGCCACATCAGATTTTTGTTTTTCAATTTGATGTAAGTAATGGTTCAAAATGGCAGTTTGTTAATACTTACGAGGGTGGTGGGCTGATAACCCATGTTTGATAAGAAAACATTTTTTTGACAATATTTATTTTCAATGTAGTCTCCTTTCAGTTCAATACACTTATTCGTTTTCTCTTGATTTCACCATTCAATCGATCCAATAATTTTGCATAATATTGCCCTGTTATTGTCTTTCTTTTTTCAAGATAGTCGATACGAATAATTATTCCATGAGAATCCCAAAAAACGGTAGCCATAACCTTTCCAGCTGATGGAACTGCTTTTGCCTTCTTTGGAGCGCGAGATCCAGCTTCTATCCATTGTTTAGACTGTTCTTTTGTCTCGGGTATATGAAATTACACAAAATAGCTATTTATGTAACTTGACGTAAAAGTGACGCTCAAACATAATTTTTTAATTAGCAATAACTCAAGAACAGCATTGGATATCGAGAAACTTAGCAAAAAAAACCTTTGCCTCACACTCGCCCCCTTCGAGTTTTCTCGGTATCAAATATCCAAGCATTGGTTTGAAATGGTTGCATGTGCATATTTTTTATCGATTGTGAACAAATCTAGTTGCCTCATTTGGGCGACCTGGACGTTCTTCGTCAAGAACACTCGTTTGACCACGTTGAAATTCATTAAACCAATAACAAATTGTTATCGAAGGTGGAAAGTCCCCCATAAACAGCATTTAAATTTACTTGGATTCATTCACACGTTTTGCAATTCAGAAACAAGAATCTAATCATAATTAAAATATGTTACAAAACAAGTTGTTCACTTCAAACTACTACAGAAAAAATACTTTTCGATAAATCACGACGAAACTTAGTTTCCCTCCCTCGTACTTAGTTTTGAAACCAAGAATTAAAAAAATTAAATACCAAAAAATGTGTATGTTATTACCCAGAATAATCTTCATAATATAAATTAGAAAGTTTGTATGTAAAGGGGTTTTTTAATAAGAACCTACCAATTTTGTATTTAAATAAAACGCTGGATAATTGAGATATCTGGCTGAAATTTATTCCAGGCGTAGTACACATATTACATTTAAGTATGGAATTCGATCTCCTTCATATGACTACCGCGAGCACATTTGCAGCGATCGATTCTTTGGAGACAATTTTCCACACATATCGGCCGAAACGTTGGCAATTTCGCGTTTGATATTGTTCCTGAGCTCCTCTAACGTTGTTGGCTTATTGGCATAAACCAACAACTTAACGTAACCCCATAAAAAGAAATCCAACGGCCTTAAATCACATGAGCGAGGTGGCCGTTCGACCAGACCATTTCTCGAGATTACCGAACTTTACCCAGCTATGTGGCACCATCTTGTTGGAACCACACATCACTGATGTCAAGTCCATCCAATTCTGGCCAAAAATAGTCTTCCAACATGGCACGATAGCGAACTCCATTGACCTTAATATGGCGATCATTTTTATCGACGGAAAAATACGGTCCAATTACACCTCTGACATGAAATCCACACCATACAGTCACTTTTTGTGGATGCAATGGAGTCTCTTGAAACACATGCGGGTTTGTTACTGTCCAGTAACACATATTTTGCATATTTACAAAGCCATTAAGCCAAAACTGAACTTCATCGCTGAAGATGATTTTTCGATGAAATTCAGGATTTTATTCAAACTTTTGCAGAGCCCAATCGGAAAAGTTTCTCGGCGTTTCAAATGATCAAGAGGCTTCAGTTCTTGAATTAATTTGATGAATTGGCCACAATGTGAACTGAGAGATTCCGAATTCCCGTGAACGACGTGGAATCGATTCATTTGGCTAATTTTGAACTGAAGCACTTGCGGCTGCGATATTTTCGGTACTTCGACCGGTGCGTTATTGTCTCGCTAGCACAGGAACATTCAATAGTAAATATGTTGACTCGGATTTATCCACTATTGCACGCACAGCCTGTCCGGTGGAACGATTATTACGACCGAAAATTGGAGTAAGCGCTCTTAAAGTTGCGACCACTGACACAGAATTTCGGTAATAATTTGCAAACGTTGCTCGTTCGTGAACTTCGCCTTGATAAAAATGTAAACCTTGACCGACGTTTTGACATTGCCAGATCATAAAAAAAGTTGAAGGCAGCGTTCGTATTAAAATACAAAATTGTTACGTCTCTATTGAAAAACCCTTTATGCCTATCTCATCGAAATCTCCCAAATGGAAAGCTCCAACTAGCTCAAGCTATAATAAGGGTCCCGTATAATAAACATTTTTATTACATAACCTAACTTTAGTTTAGTGTCGCACATTATGACATTGACAGATAATTAAAATTGTTAAAATTTGGTAAACGCTAAGAAATTTGAAATTGTTTTAAAAGCAAGATAAAATTATTATCATAAAACGATTGAAACGACTAGGAATTAATTGCATACAACTACATAATTTCAACAATGATTAATGCGTACTTCGCGAGCCGGAGTTTTCCGTTCTAAGAAGAATCTTGGGTTAGTTAGATCAACATAGACGATGTTATTCGAATTTGCGAGTGTTGAGAGAATTTCAAAGTTCTATAAAGCTGCACACTAATTTATTTATTTAATGATCCAGAAAATTTGATTTCTATTTCTCTATATTATTTTACACCTCATCACTACCGGGTTTGGTATGTGGCTGAAGACAGCATCAGAAATAGATTCATAAACATGAGTTTCACAGTGGACCAGACAAGTAATCAATGTTAATTAAAATATACCATATTATTTAAAAAAAAATAAGGTTTTAAAACAAATTTTCAAGTCTCTTCAGTCCTTCAATTGTTTATACATATTATTTATAATATAAAATAATTCAGAAGGGCTTTAAAACCACAAGTTATATTACGAGTGTACTGTTTAAAATACCTAAGTATCAAACATTTTGATACACCTTCAAACTTTGCCAAAAGATAGTTTGTAATACCCAAAGACACATATTTTTCAGAATCACAAAAATTCAGAGGCTGAGTGGATAAACCGTCGGCTTCAAAATTTCAAAAAATCGTAACTTCCACCAAACATTTTGATACACCTTCAAACTTTGCCAAAAGATAGTTTGTAGTGTCCAAAGACACATATTTTTCAGAATCACAAAAATTCAGAGGCTGAGTGGTTAAACCGTCGGCTTAAAAATTCCTAACTTCCACCAAACATTTTGCTACACCATCAAACTTTGCCAAAAGATAGTTTGTAATACCCAAAGACACATATTTTTCAGTATCACAAAAATTCAGAGGCTGAGTGGTTAAACCATCGGCTTCAAAATTTCAAAAATTCCTAACTTCCACCAAACATTTTACTACACCATCAAACTTTGCCAAAAGATAGTTTGTAATACCCAAAGACATATATTTTTCAGTATCACAAAAATTCAGAGGCTGAGTGGTTAAACCGTCGGCTTCAAAAATTCCTAACTTCCACCAAACATTTTGCTACACCATGAAACTTTGGCAAATGATAGCTTGTAATACCCAAACACATATATTTTTCAGAATCACAAAAATTCAGAGGCTGAGTGGTTAAACCGTCGGCTTCAAAAATTCCTAACTTCCACCAAACATTTTGCTACACCATTGTAACAACCCGCGTAATCAATTCTTAATTAAATATATATACCGCCCACGGAAATTGTAATAATTAAAGCTGAATTTAAATATTAAATTATGTTACGTATAAAATAGGTTATAATTGTTAATCACTAAAACGATTAACCCACCCATAATTATTTAAACATATCATTTTAAAAATAATAATAATCAACTACACTTAATGAAGATTCAAATTAAAGTTAATTTGAATCTCCATCTAAAATGCTCTGATACGCCTATGGTAGAAATAATTCCCACGTCTTTTGGGCAAAAAGGTATCACAATAATCTACACGCTAGGTGGTCCGAGTATTTTAACAAACTAGCAAAGAGACAATAGCATAAATGTATTTTTACCATTTAGGCTAGACCAAAAAGACAGTGAAATAAGGATCGCTATTATTAAGGCTAGCCAAAAACTTAAAGAAACGATTTTATCTCACCAAAGTATACAAATTCAAAATCTTAGTCCATTAGGGCAATAATAAAAATTGACATTTATCGAAATTAATGGCCTACCCAAAAATTCAGAACATAGAAATAAAAGCTCTTAGGAGGCAGGTGAAAATTTCCCTTTTGTAAAAATTAAAAGATTTCTTAAACTGATAAACTTAGTGTGTGGGCTCAAAAGACCACCCCGAGTAAAGAACTCAAATAGTATGTAACACCATCTCAAAGAAGGGCACTTCATTTTGTTAAATTACAAAACCAATCCCCACTCACCTGGAAGGATATTGTTCAAACTTAATAAATAGGGATGTAATAACCAAAATTAGTTAGTTCTATTAGGAGGTGGCTCCTAGACAAGTTTTCTTACAAGAATCGTTATTTTTATCGTACGTGATTCTATAAATTTTCAAGTAAATTAACTAAGTGTAAATTCAAGTAAAATCGATTATTAATTAATGTTAATTCGAGCGAATCATCGAGTTCAGCTCATTAGAAGTGTTCACCCAGTTTAAAGAAGTATTTCATTTTATATTTTTTTTTTAATTATTTGAATTCATAAAATTAAACGTGCTAAAATTTCTAGTTTTCTTTTATTCATTTTAAAATCAGTTTGATAAATTAAAGTGGCTCTGAATTGGTTCAATAAAAGCATATTCGCGAGTTCTTGTGACTTATAAATAAATTAAAGTTCAAATAAATATCCAAGGATTTAATTTCACTTTCGTTAACGAAGGCCGAGGAGGGTAAACCCAGGTATACTATGTCATAAATTGTACCTACACGGTAAATTTGTAGAAAGATTATAATTTGTCCTACTGTCTCTTGTCAATTATAAATTGCAATTATTTAATTAAAATTAGATTATTTTTATTAATGTTACATATAGCTGTAGAACCAATTGGTTTGATCTTTTTTTCACCTTTGTTTTAATTATTGTTTATTATTATTTAATAAATCATTTATTGTTAAAAGAAAAATCTTTTCTTTTAAACACTTGGGTGTTTATATTAGTGTGAGGTAGTTTGATTGTCATAAATACCCCGCGCCTTAGAGGAAGCCTTCCGCAAATTCACACGCTTACCAACGCTAAAAGGCGTCGTAAGTAAGTAATTAATCGAGTTTTGGACCATCTACTCGCCTATCACGTTCAAGTGTAGGATAACCGACGGTCCTGGTGGCAGCGCTAAACAACGGAAGGGGTTAATCAATCCAACCCATAAATAAGAGTCTTGTACATTTGGGGGACTTACGGTGGCAGTATCAAAATCATCGTTCTCCGTTTTGTACATTTGGAAGTCAGCGATGGGTTTTTCAACTTATAATAGTTGAGTTTTGTACACTTGGGCTCAGCGGTGGAATTTTCAATTAACCAACGAGCTGAGTTTTGTACATCTGGAAGTCAGCGGTGGAATAAAATCAAAACCCACTGTTCCGTTTTGTACACCATGAAACTTTGGCAAATGATAGTTTGTAATACCCAAAGACATAAATTTTTCAGAATCACAAAAATTCAGAGGCTGAGTGGTTAAACCGTCTTTTTTTAATGTCAATCATGATTTAAATTTATTTTTTTGACGGGTGGAACATAATGTGCATTTCGTATACTCGAAATAAACGTCACATTTGGGATTATGTTAGGTTATGTTTAAACACGTTTACAAACTGTTGTGGTAAACCGAGGTATGCGGTTTAATAATTTTATTTATATTAAATTAATCTCTATCGCTGCCACCACGAAAATCTTTTAATTTAAATTACCTGGTAATTGTTGGTTGATAATTTAGGGAGAGATTACTCGATGGAACTCCCTTTTTAATTTTACTTCTTTAGTAGCTTGGCTCCTGTTAGAAGCGTAGGTAAAGGAATTTCTCGATGCGAGCACTTGCGTATTTACAAGCAATAATAAACTGACTATTTATAACAACCAAATATATTGAAGTCTTTGTACACAAAACAAAGTTGGCAATTTATACAATAATTACAACATATACAAAATATACAAATTACTGAGAACAATTTAATGCACAATACCTTTTTACTTGCTAATCCGTTTACTAAGTCCACAATGTAATCCATGAAAAGTAGTCTTGGAAACTAAACACAATTTCTCATCTCACCGTATCGGTAATTTCAATAAACACCCAAGCTTTTTAAACTCGTATTATGAATTCTCCAAATTAACATTTAATAATTTATTCAACTTTTGGTTAACAACTTCGACTTTTAATTTAGTTATTGACTCGATACTTTGTTAGTAAACAACTTTAACTTTCAAGTTAATTATCGACTCAAAATTTAATTCAAACAACTTCGACTTTTAATTTATACCAAAATCAAAATAAAACTTTAAACTTTATTTTTAATTGAACACCGGTTAATATTGAATCAAAATTTATTCCAACAACTTCGACTTTTAATTTATACCAAAATCAAAATAAAACTTTAAACTTTATTTTTAATTGAACACCGGTTAATATTGAATCAAAATTTATTCCAACAACTTCGACTTTTAATTTATACCAAAATCAAAATAAAACTTTAAACTTTATTTTTAATTGAACACCGGTTAATATTGAATCAAAATTTATTCCAACAACTTCGACTTTTAATTTATGCCAAAATCAAAATAACACTTTATACTTTTAATTTTAATCGAACCCCGGTTCGCGTAGCGATTGAACTTATTTATTTCGGGTCCTTTCCCGACGACAACTGGTGAATTTTTTCTAAGTTGTAATTTTTTATCAACAATTTCCCACTTGGATAATCTATCTTTACGCCCTTATCCTAGTCAAAGAACCAATCTCGTTGATTCTTAGTCCAGCCCCGTCCAGAGGGATGTGACCAAAATTCATCGTTTTCAAAACTTATTTCCTTTTTCCTGGGTGGCATTTTCGGACCGTGTGACTTTTACAGAATTATACAATATTTAAAATTTCCCCGAAATGCAAAATATTCTCATACATTAAGCAAACGAGGTGTGAAATTAACACTGCAGTTTTAGGGCGGTGTAGCTATTAACTTTACAAATCATTTCCGCTCACATGCAAAATAAATGCAATGTGAAGTTAAATCTATTGATATGCATTGACTTAAACTAATCTTTCCATGAAATACGCTGCAGGGCGTTCCCTTTGACTATCGTAGCCGGCAAGTGCATCTGTGTGCTCGGCTTTCTTTGAGCCCGTACTCGTATATTGATGAATGGTTTCCTTCTTTTAAACCCATGCATCGATATTTAAAAATTAAAATTCTACATAGTTATTTTTATTCATTAAATTAAATAGAGTATTCTTAAATTAACTCTATTTAATTATCTCAATTACAATTATCTATGTTGGTAAATGAAAATACTTAAGCTGTATTTTGTAGATCGGTATTTAAATTAATTAGGTATTTAAATTAATTAGCTAAAAACGCAATTAATTTACTTTGCTAAATGCGCGGGTTGTTACACTGTGATGTTACTGCCAACTTACCAACTGGTAATTTCACTACATTTTCCTTAAAATTGACATAAGATATACATCAAGTTGAAACCATTCCAACTTTACGGAATCCTTATGTTTGTTCATAACCGTACATAAGAAATACGTAAACATAAGAATTATTATGCGCATTGTGAACAGTCACATTGATTTGCTATGGTTCAACCTTATGTCTTATGTCCGTTTTACAGATTTTACGTACTTCTTATGGCCGTGTTCGGTCTGGCGCTTTTTTCGCTTCAAACGCCGTCGAACACTTTTTCACCGTTCGGTCTGGGACCTTTGCGTGCTTTCAAACGCTTTAGCTCCGCCCCATTCCCCACCATTTCGGAGCTTAAAACGCTTTTGCAATTTTCGTGGGTTAAAGCTGGTTCACACTATGCAACTTCTCATGTGACTTGATCATAAGAAAAATCATATCTAAAATCATAAGAAACGCTAATATCACATGACCAACAACTTTTAAGTTCACACTATACAATATTGCTTATGACTTTTCGTATGATTTAAACTGTCACAATACTGTGTAATAAAACGGGGTAGCGTTATTTGAAAAATTAATTTTCAAAAAGGGGGTTTATTTAATTTTCGATCCTGAATGATTATAGCTGCCACCACTTAATCTTTGAATTCTGGTACTAACCACCTTGGTGCGGTTAATTACTGAGGTAGATTAAGAAACCTCTTAAAGCGGACGTTGTTGTCAGATGTTTAAGGTAACGTGACTCTTCTATTGTTTTGGAGTCGTAGGAAAACCCAGAGAGGTAATTACAATTACTAAGTTACAATCGGTTGACGGAGTGACAACCTGACAACCATTAAAAGAGTTGAGATTGGTATAATTGCGTATATTGAACAAAGTTAATATTGTACAAAAATATACAAAGGACACAATTTCCTCAGAGATATTAAAAACATCTACAAGATAATAATTTTAAACTTATATCAATAATATAAGAAATCCACACCCACAATACAAAAATATTACAATGGTTAGATTTACGATTTGCATAAATACCTATTTCTTTCAAGAACCCTTAAGTCCGGGGTGGTAAGTTTTGAGATGGCAAAATCCTTCTATTGTAATCCCAAATGGTTACACTTGTTCGTTTAACCCAATCGTTTCGTTTAATGATTTAGATTTAATGACAAGCACAATGATTTTTAAAATATTGGTCTTTATCACTTTTAAGAAGTTATTTATTCGCGTTTCTCGAACTACCGAAGTTTCAATGAATAAAATATATGATTAACTGACTCCTTCACTTGACTTAGAAAAATTTACACTTGAATATGTGAATTCCGATTTGGTCGAGTTCGGATTAACTCTTGAAATAAAATTCACCCGTTTTGGGTTACTGAATGAAACAATCAAAGCGCGGAACTTCAATCTGATTGACTGCTGAATAAGCCCCGTTTATTTGGACTCCCAGATATTTTATAAACTTTTCCCCGTTTTACATAGAAATATCACGCCTTCGACTAGGACCCTTTTGGCCAATCGCGTGTGTGATCTTTCCTACAATTTTCCGGAGGGGTATCTTATTAATTGGATCTCTCAAAACTTACTTCCCTACACGTGTGGAACGAATTCACCTCTGACCAGGGTGGCGTTCCCACAGATTTCGTATTTCTTAATTTAAAAACATAATTCCTACATAGTTAAATCAATGTACAGGGTGTTTAAAATTCTTTACCTAAATTATTTTTATAATTTTATTCTTTATACTAGTAGGGCATTCTAAGTGTGCCTTCTGGTAGTTTAATACGACAAATTACTCATGTCGGAAGTTGGTTATACAAACTTAATATTTGTATCGTAATTATGAATGAAATGAACGGGCGGTTTGTTACAACTGTCTACTGTCAAAAATGTTGTAATTAACCTAAGTTTATAGCAGTTTGTAGTCTCTAGTGTGTGGTTGATCATCGTTTCTAGCATGCTTATTGCTATAAAATTTGTTTTTTGGGTCATACAAACAGGGATACTGCTCATAACAACTTATCAGCTGTTGTAAGCTTTCTTTAGTCCATTCATACTAAAAAATCAATTGTAATATTTTTATAAAACTAATTTTTTGATTAACAGAAATTAAATAAAATAACAATTAAATAATACTAAGACCCGTTTTACCATAATAATAAATTTTCAAAAAATTTGAAATTTTCAAAATTTAAAATTAAAATTTAAAAAATAAATTTTAATTATCAAATTAATTTTAATAAGTTTTTGATTAACAGAAATTAAATAAAATAACAATTAAATAATACTAATGCCCGTATTCACCAACAACAAATAACACTATTCATAGAATAAAGTCACTATTTGGTATTCACCAACATAAAATAAGGTTTATTCATCGAATAAACTTCCAATAAGTTATTCGCAATAATTGGTCGAATAAAGTCCTTATTTGTCGATTTATAACCTTAAAATATTGCAGAAACTGACAAAATAAAATCTGAAAATGCCATTCAGTTACAACTTCTTCAAGTTTTAAAGGAAAAGGCTGAAATTGAGAAGGAACTGGCAGAATTTAACTTAAAAATAAAAAAACAGTAATTTAAATATTTTGTATTTTATTTTTTAAATAAAACTATCTATTAAAAAAGGTATTGATTACAGCATTTCTTATTGCAAAATTCTGATTAACAATATTTTCATTTCCAATGTTAAAAATTTCTTGTATTTCATTGTGAACGATGTTTTCATCAGGTGGCATTTCATCTCTTCTATCTATGGCAATGTTATGCAACACTGTTGTGGCTACAATTATCGAGTCCACTCGATCAAGAGCAACACGAAGTCCAAGAGAAAGACATGGAAATCTTCTTATGAGAACACCGAAAGTTCTTTCCACTGTGTTTCTAGTATGAATATGGCTTCTGTTGTATCGCATTTCTGCACGAGTTGTTGGATTATGTAACGGTGTTAATAAATACTTCTTACAAGCATAAGCACTGTCGCCTAGCAAATAGGAATCCCCAAAAGCATTTTCTTCTAACCGACTTCTTAATCTAGATTCGTTAAAAATTGTTGAATCGTGAGCACTACCGGGACAGGAGGTTACTATATCCATAACTTTAAGGTTTGCATTTGCCACCATTTGAACATTTATGGAAAACCATCCTTTTCTATTCCGGTATAATTCAGCAGTATCTCCTCCGGGTGATTGAATTTTTATATGCGTCCCATCAATCGTACCTACTACTCTGGGAAAGTTTGCAATTTGATAAAAGTCACTGTTAATTTTATCTATTGCAAATCGAGTTTGTGGCATTTTTATATAAATATGACCTTTTAATGCAATATAGTGCGATACTTTGGTAATAATTCTGCTCACACTACTTTGTGATACTAAAAAATTATCACCCGTACACAGTTGAAATGACCCGGTAGCATAAAATCGTAAGATTATCAGCACTTGATTAATTGGCGATATGGGATCATTTCTCAAACTTGTAGCTTTTAAATTCACTCCAATTAAATTTAAAATATTTTCCACAGATGCTTTCGAGAAACGAAATCGCATCTTAAAATCCATATCATCAAAATTTTCTATAAAATTAGTTCTGGGACGAACATTTCGGGAACGTCGGCAATTTCTATTTTCATTTTCAATTGGAATAAAATGTAGAGGCGGCAATAAATTGTAGCTAAAAACAAAGTAAATTTTATTATACAATAAATTACAATAATATTATGTACTTACATTAAATTTAAATCGTCCATTTCTCTTTCTAATTATGAATATTATGATTATGATGTACACAAAAGCATGTTTGTTTACAACTTATATAGAAATCTATTAGCTTAAACCATTACCAATTCCCGGATTAACACAGAGTTCATCCCAAAATACAACACAAGGAAGTATGTTTCAACTTTTATAGGTTAAGATTTTAAATTTACCTAGTAATTTTATGACCTACTTTAATTTAACCTACTACTTTTGACCTACTTTAAATTTATTCTACAAATAGTTATTTATACTTGACAAGTGGTTGGTGAATACCAACATTAGTTATTCATTGAATAAACTTTATTCATCCAATAGTTATTTGCAGATTTATTTGTAGTTGGTGCATACGGGCATAAGACCCGTTTTACCATAATAATAAATTTTCAAAGAATTTGAAATTTTCAAAATTTAAAATTAAAATTTAAAAAATAAATTTTAATTATCAAATTAATTTTAATAAATAGAATAAACGGAATAAACAAATCTGAATTACTAACCATAATATTAAAAATACCAACCATATAATGTTAAAATCTTAAAAAAAAGCGGTTTATTCAAAAATATCATACAAGAAGTCATAGCAAAATAGACACGGTTCTATTCTGAAAATCACTTATTATTTTGCTATTATTTGCTTATGACTTTAGCTATGACTTCAATAATACATAAAATCATATAGTCTGAACGTAAAAATCGTAGTCATATGAGAAGTCATATGACTTGTCACGTGAGAAGTTGCATAGTGTGAACCAGCTTTTAGAGAAAGCGTGGCGCTGTGGTGTCAAAATTACGAATGAATTTGATTTAAATTTAAATTTGGATCAACAAAAATATAATATTAAAATATTATGTTGTAACAACCCGCGTTAAGATTCTTAATTATTTATATACCGACTACGAAATTGTAACGCATGAAGACGAATTTATCAATGAAAGTAAATGAATGTAAATGTTAAATCATGTTACGTATAAATTAAGTTATAATTAATAATCATTAGAAGGATTAATTTGTCTATAATTATTTAAACATATTAGTTAATATAATAAGAAACGATTACACTTAATGAAGACTTTGGTACGCCTATGGGATTTGACGCCTGGGTGGCCAAAAGTAATTTAAAAACTGGACAAAGAGACAATAGAATAAATGGATTTCGACCATCAGTCTAGACCAAAAAGTAAATAAATGATTTTATCTTACCCTGGGAAGATAGAAAAGCTTCAATATAATAACAGAAAATACAGAGTTTTAAAATCCACGGTCAATAAGTGCAACATTAAGAATGACATTTATTGCAAATAATGGCTCACCTTAAATATTAAAAATAATATTCGACAAATAAGTGCTAACTTTATTTAAGTATTTATTAATTACTATGCTACAAAACTGTTGGTTGATTACATATTACTCTACTTTACTCTACTTTACTCTTCTGACTAACATTTAAAAAAAATCTTAACACTTCTTCAATTACCAAACTCGCGCATGTCATTTCTCATCGACCTTCGACCTTCGCCCTTCTATATTTTCCACATCCTCCCGGGCGGCGGTAGGAATTTCCAAAGGGTATAACAACTGGATTGGACGTCTTAATAAAGATTTATTTGAAAGTTCAATTTCACATGCACGAATTTTTCCATCCCTTCCAGGAAATACCTGCTTTATTCTTACCATTTTCCAAGTTAACCTAGACGCGCACTGGTCGTATAACAAAACAATATCGCCTACTTTAAATGGTTCTGATGACGATTTCCATACGTTTCGGTGTGCTGTGCGTAATTGTTGCAAATAATCGATTAACCATTTTTTCCAGAATTTTCTTAAGACCCTTTGTCTTTCATTCCATTTCTTTAGAATTACTTCTCGGCTTAAGTCAACATTTGGAATTGGTAAATTACACATACGTTCATCACCCAATAAAAATTTTGATGGTGATAAAATTGACAAGTTATTGTTGTCGTCATCTATATATGTCAACGGTCTAGAATTTACCGTAGCCTCGATTTCAGTTAAAATCGTTCGCAATTCTTCAATGTTTACAAGTGATTTTCCTAATGCGAATTTTAAACAATCCTTCACTGTTTTTACCATTCTTTCCCAAAAACCACCCCACCAAGCGGCACGTTCGACAATAAACTTCCACTCAATTCTTTGATTCAATGAAAAATTTAGAATCTCTTTTCTCGTTGTAATTTCATGAAGTTTAATTAACTCTTTCGATGTTCGTTTAAAGGTTTTGGCGTTATCAGAATATATGATAGTGGGTACTCCTCTTCTCGCAATAAACCTACGTAAACCTCTAAGACAACTTTCCGTCGTTAGATCCAAAACTAATTCTAAATGGACAGCTCGAGTTACAGCACAGGTGATTAGCATCAAATATGATTTTCTTTTTTCTTCCTTTTCGTTTAATACGTACAAAGGTCCAGCAAAATCTACACCGATTGTTTGGAAAGGGTTGGACTTTAAAATTCTTTCCTTCGGTAAAGGTGCAAACGATTCTTGACCGGGTTTTCCACGTATCTTTTTGCAAACTACACACTTGCTAATTACTGTCTTAATCTTTTGTCGAGCGCGTATTACCCAAAATCTTTTTCTTATTTCAGCCAACGTTAAATTTGTTCCGCTGTGGAAATTTTGATTATGGATTTTCCAAATCAATTTTTCAACATATAAAGAATTTTTTGGCAAAATAATGGGATTTGCTGTTTCATATGTTAACTCAGATTCTTGAAGTCGACTTTTTATGCGTAATAAACCGTCACCATCCAAGAAAGGGTTTAGTTTAAAAATAGTCGATTGTTTATTGACAGTTCCATTTTTTATGAGGTCATCTACTTCTTGTTTATACACAATTTGTTCTTTCTTTAACCAATAAATTTCGGCTTTTATTACTTCTTCGACAGTTAAAACCAAAGATTTAATTTTATTTTTTCTAAATATACGCATCACGTAAGCGGTAACGCGTAGACACTTTTCTAAATGTTCGTAATTGTTCAAAGAAAAAATTGATTCCGGTATATTTATTGTCTTTGCTTCATTTACGTTAAGAGCACAAAGTACTTCATTGTTTAAAGAAATATTAAAACTATTTCCAATTGACCACTCGTTATCTAAACTGTATAAAAATTCAGGTCCGTTTAACCACTGTTCATTTTTAATAAGTTCACTTGCACGTACTCCACGCGTTAACAGGTCGGCAGGATTAATTTTTCCTTCACAATGACGCCAAATCGAATCTTGCGTTATTTTTTGTATTTCTTGAACACGATTATACACGTACGGTTTCCATTTCGCGGCATCGCCGGTTATCCAATATAATGTTATCTTGGAATCAGTCCACAAATTTACACTATCAAATTTTATATTAATGTTTTTAATAATATAGTCCTTCAATCTCGAAGCACACAAGGCCGCGGTAAGCTCAAGCTTTGGCAATGACAAATCTGTAGCTTCACTATTCTTTAAAGGCGCGACGCGATTTTTAGCGATTATTAATTTTACGCTTACATTGTTTTCAAAATTTTCGCGTATATAAGCTGCGATTCCATACGCTATTTGACTTGCGTCACTAAATATGTGCAATTGGAAACTTGAATTTGTATTTGATACAATATTTCTAGGTACCGTGTAATCTTCTAAATTAATTATATCACAACACCACTTTTTCCATATAACATTGTATTCATTTGGTAATTCGATATCCCAATCTAATTTTGTTTTCCAAATTGACTGCAAAAGGATCTTGGCTTTTATAGTAAATGGACCAAGTAAACATAAGGGGTCGTAAATTCTTCCTATGGCACTTGACACATTCCGTTTCGTACAACTTTGATTTTTATCGAGAAATGAAATTATCGATTTTAAATCTAAATATAGATTGTCATTCGTTGTGTCCCAATGTATGCCTAATACTTTCGGACATAATGATACATTTTTAGTAGTATCCGATTCGTTACGTTTTATATAATTTTCAAATTCAGGATCATTCGTCCTCCACTTTCGTAAGTTCATTCCCACAGTGTGTAAAATTTGCTTCTATTCATCGTATAATTTTACAGCCTCATTCACAGAATTTTCGGTGATTATTAAATCATCAACATAAAATAATGAATTTAATAGCCTTTTCGCGGTTTCTTTAAACTGCATTGATTCTGTAAATAACTTTTTTAAACTAGCAGACAACACAAAAGGGCTGCTTGTTACTCCAAATGTAACCCTCGTCATACGATATTCTTGCGTTGGTGGTAATTTACTCATATCTTTAATTGGATGCTTATACCATAAAAACCTATGGCAATCTCGGTCACTTAAATTTAATTGTATTTGTAAAAATGCCTTTTCAATGTCTGCAATTATGGCTATTTTCCCGATGCGGAAGTTTAATAGTATGTTCATCAAGTCTTTAATCATATTTTCACCAGCATGCAACAATTGATTTAACGAAGGAAAATTTGCTGCATGATCTGACGCATCAAAAACTACCCTAACTTGCGTCGTAGATTTGTCTTCTCGATACACTGGTTTATGCGGCATGTAATAAGTTTTTATTGATGAACAATCGTTAGGTACTTCTTCTGCTATCCCGTTATTAATAAATTCGCGCACTGCTTGATCATATTCAATTAAACGCGAATTTTTAGATAGTCTAAACGTTAAATTATTCATTCTTGCATAAGCACTCTTATAATTATTATCTAATTGGCATTCCAATCGCCAAGGTAATGATACTTCATAACGATTTTCTTTTAATACAATTTTATTCTTTATGTATTCATCCGTTGCATCCTTCTGGGCTTTTTTATCGCTTATACCGATGGTTTCTAATTCCCAGAACTTTTTCATGTCCATATCTTGATCTTCAAGTACTTGGACGTGTAATGATGATACGATGTTATCATTATCATTTATTATAGCGTCAGCATTATTTGGACCTTGCAAAGTCCACCCTAGTTTCGTATTTAGGGCGGTCAAATTTTCAGACAATCGAATAAATTCACCAGTAGCTAACTTCCAATAGTTATCTGCACCTATTAATAAGACGATTCCATCAGTTTTAATGTTACCTATAGATACATCCGCCATATTTATTGTACTAATCAATGGATGTTGAACATTTGGTGTTTTAAATGAATCGTAACAAATTTCTGGTACTTCTATCGCCGTTATTATAATTGGATCGCCGTGGTACTGTGACGTTAATTTAAATTCTACTTTATTGTATAATTTTGCCTCCTTTCTTTGTTCACTTCCAAAGGGCATTACTGACAATTTGCGTGTCCCTATAATATTTAACTTTAATTTCCTGGACACTTCATATTTAATGTACGTTAATTGTGATCCTCCATCTAACACCAATCTAATGAAAGCACTCGAGTTTGAATCATTGTTTTTGGAAATGTAACCCTTAGCTGTTTGCAAATATACTTGCTCGTTATCTTCATGGTTCTTTGTGAACAAACTCGTCGTTTCATTTACTTTTTGTACCTTTTTTGCATAATTAGGATCACACATTGTCGTCTCATGCCTATAATTACAATTATTGCAATTAACCTTTGACCTACAAAATCTAGAATTATGGCTTGATTTAGTACAACGAAAACAACGTTTATTTTCTTTTAATATATCACGTTTTTGCTCAATAGTGATATTTGTCTTATCGCATTTTGCCGTGTTATGATCTTTACTCTTACAAAATAAACATTCATTTACTGTCGCTAACAATGCTGAAGCAGTATATTCTTTAAATTTGTTTATTTTCACGTTACTTTCACGCGTTTTATCAATACTTTTATGAACGCGTTGGGACGTTTCTGAATTTACATTCGTAGGCATAGCGATTTCAAGCGACTCGACTTCTAACTTTAAATAGTCCAACAAAATCTTTATTTGTTCAACTATGCTTTTCTTACTACTTGTATCGATTGGATTTTTTTTATAATACTCGATTTTCATCGCACATGGCATCGAATTTATTATGACGGATTTAACCATTATTCCGTATTCCGTTTCATTCACCCCAAGTGATGTTAAACTCCTTGTTATTGATGACGTCTCGTTATATAGATTTCTTAAACTTATCACATCCATTCTATTCTTTATAGGCGTTATCGTTAATAACTTTTGAATGTGATTATCAACTATTCTTTGTTGATTACCATATTCGTTTTTAATTAAATCTATTGCGTCATTATACGACTTTTCACTTGGAGTTAACCCCTTTATAGTTAAAAAAGCTTTTCCTTTGAGCGATTGATTCAAGTAGTTAAATTTAGCCACCGCATCCAAGTTATCATTTTCGTGAACAGCAGTTCTGAACTGTTCCCAAAACAAACTCCATTCAGACAGTTCACCTCCGAACTTTCGCAATTCTAACTTGTGCAATTTGACATTGCTCTTACCTTCTTTTTGCTGCGTTTTTCCTTTAAGATCAATTTGAATTTGCAATCTACTCATTGATTCCGTTACTTGGTCTTGATACTCCAGCACTTTATCAAATTCTTTTCCGAATTCATCTACATTGAGCACAGACACTAATTTATCATTTGCACATTCTAATGTTTCATTCGCGTTCTTTATTCTATCCCGAATAACAATAAGCTCTTCTACACTATTATCTGCCGTTAATTTTTCTTTAGCACTATTTATTAGTCTCGTTATTTGCATCCTACAACTTTTTAATGCAGCACGCTCCATTTTAAATTATTAATAATACTTTATTTCACTTATTATCGCGTTAAAAGTTATCTAAAGGTCCCTGGTTTCGGCACCATAAAAATAATATTCGACAAATAAGTGCTAACTTTATTTAAGTATTTATTAATTACTATGCTACAAAACTGTTGGTTGATTACATATTACTCTACTTTACTCTACTTTACTCTTCTGACTAACATTTAAAAAAAATCTTAACACTTCTTCAATTACCAAACTCGCGCATGTCATTTCTCATCGACCTTCGACCTTCGCCCTTCTATATTTTCCACAAATATAGAAACATAGAAATACAAAGCTCTTAGTGTGCAGGTGCAAACACTCCTTGGTTTAAAATAAATTTACTTAGATAAAAATATTGGCTGGTCCAAAAAGGACACTCCGCTCAAAAAATGCAATTAGCCCCTAACACCATTTCAAGGAGTAGGATTTCATATGTGTATCTCATATTCAACCCCACTCTCAAAGGAAACTAATCAATTCAATAAATAGGGATGAAAGATCAAAAATCGTCAGTTCTACTACAAGGAGGCTTCTAGAAACAGTCTTCTGGGAAGAGCCGTTCGCGTTTTCATTAATAGTCAGAGTAATTCGACTAAGTTTAATTCAATCAAATCGGTTATTAGTTCAATGTTAATTCGAGCAAATCATCAAATTCAGCTCTTTTAGAAGTTCTCACAAATTTTATTTTTTATTTTAACTTAACTCCATTAAATTAAAATTGCTTAAATTATTTAAATCGAGTGTTCGCGAGTTTTGTGATTTATAAATAAAAGATTAAAACTAAGTAATATTCGCCCTTCAACCAAATCGCAATCCAAGGGTACAATTTCACTTTCATAAGAAAGGTCGAGGAGCTTAAATAGCAGGTATATGTCATAAACTTACCTAAACGGTAAATTCGTAAAAAGATTATTTTTTATTTTATTGTCTCTCATAGTCAAATCTTGTTTAATTAATTTAGTTTTATTTTATTAATTTTATATTCGTACAAAATTCTTTTATTATATATTTTTTTATTATTATTTAATAAACTGTCTAATTATAACTTACAATCTTTTCTTATAAACAGATGTGTTTATGTTTAGTGTAAATGTTGTTTGTCATACAACCTTCATATCACGACTACCGAGAGTAAAGTAATTAACTGAGTAAGTAAGTATTTTTTTTTGAGTTTTGAGTTTTCGACTCACTTATTAATTTCGATTAATAAGACAATAGAAGACTCTGGTGGCAGCGATACTAGGAAGGAAGGGGTTAATTTAATTTAACCCATAAGCTACAGTAGCACAATGTTATAACAATAATTTCATATTAAAAATATATTTCTAACATTAAATTTTCATTAAAAACATATTTGTAATAAAACGCCAGTAAATTTTAATTTTAAAATTAAAAATTAATAACTAAAATATTTATGGTGGGGGCTTAGTTTATTGCAGGTAGTGTAGTCAATTGTTCATTTAAGTTCAGTTTGTTACAAGAGAAGTGCGAGAAAAATTATTAAATTTAACCGAAAACATATGTATACGTACGGATAAATTATCGTAAAATTTCTTATTTTAATTGCAAACGTAAAAGTAGGTACGCTATTTATTCACAAAATTAAGTTAGTACAGTTCATGGTTAGTAGGTACCAACAACATCAACAAAATACAAACACCACAGCGCTCAAACACCGTTCGGTTTGGAAAGCGCGTGACTGAGCTTTTCTCCAAACCGAACGCCAAGTTTGCACTTTTTAATGTCAAACTTTCAAGGCGAAAAAAGTCCCAGACCGAACACGGCCTATGTCTTACGTTCATTGTTCAACCCCTCTCTTATCTATGGTGAATCGGCACTGGAGTGGAATAGGTGGATCAAAAAGAGAACGATGAAATAAAAGAAAAAATAAATGTGGAAATTAAAATGAGATCATAAGAAAAGTAAAATTAAGATTAAAAAAATTAGAATCTAAATTTAGATCAAAAATCACGTGTAAGCACTGCCCCATAAATTCGTTACTGCTCATAATAATTATTGTCCTCCCCTGCCCCCCGAAGCGCTGCCATAAAAGGCAAATTTGGAAATATTTGTATTTAAAGGTCTTGATTGGCTAAACACCACTAAACACGAGCGTAAATGTCAAAAATTAATTAAACGTCGTGACGTCGGCTGATGTATGTGGATTTGTGGATCATGCTTAACGTTTATAACAAGTTTATAACCTTTAATAACTGTCAAATTTTATTTTTATTGGCGACTTTGTAAATCAACATTCAAATAGGTAAGCGGTGTAATTCAAATTTTAGTTTTTATTTGGCAGAATTTGTTTAATATTTTAGTATCTACAATGAGTAAATCGGATAAGAAAAAAAGTAATTGCTGCGTGCATTTAAATTCCGAAGAAAAATTAAAAATTTTAGCTATTCATGGGTATAGACAAAGCGCCGATGTGTTTCGTCAAAAAACAGGCTCGTTTCGTAAAATGGTGCATAAATGGGCACAATTCACATTTATAACTGCGCCCCATAAAGTGATTCCCGTTGATAGTTTAAAGAAAATTGAAGATGCCGATACAGGTAACTCGACGGATGTAGGTGAGTACAAGATACATTTTTGTATAATGTATTTATCGATTTATTTTTGATGCTTTTATTTAGAGCAGTATGGTTGGTTTTTTAATAGGGAAGATCGAACCTTTCGTGGTATTAGAAAAGGTGGACCTGCCATAGGTTTTGAAGCAAGCCTTACTATGATAGAAAGAGTATTTGACGAGTACGGGCCATTTGATGGTATTTTTGGCTTTTCACAAGGAGCATGTTTTGTGGGTCTATTATGTGATTTACAGCAACGTGGATGTAAGTATCTTATATGATATATATTTTTAAAACATAATTTAAAATTTTTTAGTGTTAAAATTTAAATTTGATTTTGCCATAATGTCATCTGGGTTTAAGTCTGGAAGTTTACCCCACATGAAGTATTACTCAGAAAATATTACTTTACCGGTGCTTAATATATACGGTGAAACTGACGACATTATTCCTAAAGGTACTAAAGTTTTTGTATTTTTTGTTCAATTTAATTTATTCATTGATATTTACAGAAATGAGTGAAGAATTAGGAAAGGTATTCATTAATGCCCATACTGTTATACATCCAGGAAAACATTATTTAGCTGCGAATGCTTTACAAAAGCCCGAATATGAGAAATTTTTCGAAACCCAATTTCTGAAGAAATCTAAAAAATTAGAAGAATTTACATCAAATGCTGATACAAGTTAAATAAATTTTTATTAAATAAATTTTAGATACATGTTTGTGTTTACTTTTACTTACCTTTTACTAAAATATTAATTGTTAATTTCTAAAACAAATTCATTTGTATGCTACATTTTTCCACAAAAATAGATAAAATTAAAATTTAACAAGCCAAGTAAACAATAAAAATCAAATTTGTTTTCATGTACTTATTTAAAATTGAAAACATACAAAGAAAGCAATAATCAATTGCTGAAAGCTTATGAAAACAAATATTTTGTTTATACGTTGCACCGGCAATTGACAACATAAAATTACAAACCACACTACAACTATTATAATACTGATTTATTTTCGTTTTACCTGAAGTTTCGTCGCATAAATACACAATGCTGGCGAAAAAAATTTAAATAAAAATAGGAAAGTAGCATGATCTCAAAATTTAAGATGCCACTGTAAGCAAATATAACTAAATTCGATTGCCATTTAAAATTTTGGTAAAATAATTTTTGCTTGTTTATTCCTTCTTAATAGTTTATAGTAATTAAATTGAGTACTACTTGATAAGTGTCATTATTTATAAGGTCATCGAAGATAAAGATAAGTTCTTATCACAATTTAAATGAAATTTTCACGACTAGACTAGAGTATTGAAAATTTATCAATTATTTAGTTCGGGTTGTGATATTAAATTAAGCAACTTAACAAGAATGTAAAATTAAGTTCAAATGTAATATTGAATTATTGTTACACAAATTTGTTTGGGCTAGTAGGTAATAATGGAGATATTCGTCGCGAAAATTATTGCCATGGTGGCCTTAGGATTCAGTAGCATGTTTGTTGGTATTTTACCATCATGTTTTTCTTTGAATTCTAGGCACCAGTGGCCTTTACTTTTATCGTTATTACTATGCTTTGGAGCAGGCGTTTTAATGTCAACTTCGTTAGTGCATATGCTACCGGAAATTAGAATTTCTATGACGGAGCATAAACAGTATGCGGAAATTATACTTTGCGCAGGATTTTTTTTAGTTTATATTATCGACGAAGTTGTTCATTTTTTCTATGAAGATTTGCATGATCATAATAGCGAAAGTACAAGATTAAATCAACACGAAATAAAGAGACAGCATTCGCATACGAATAAAACATCTTATGGAACTGTTGAAAATGAAAACTATTATAGTAGAAGAAATAGCTTAAGACAACTGCCATTTAATCCTAACTATTTTTATGAAGGGGGTACTAGTAGCGACGATGTACCACCATCACAGTTATGTCATGTGGGAGAAAAGGAGCCTTGCAATGCTGCACCAATTGCAAATATGGGTTTACTGTTGGCCTTATGTATACATTCAATATTGGAAGGATTAGCTATTGGATTGCAAGAAGCGCCATTGCAAGTAAGCTTTTAAACACTATTAGTTGTAAACTATCCCAAGATATTTATTAAAAATTTTTCGTTTAGGTATTGTTACTGTTAGGTGCAGTTGCTTCTCATAAATTAGTCGTTGGATTTTGTTTGGGTGCTGAATTAGCATCATCTCAGAGAAATACGTTATTTTGCAATTTACTGTGTATTACCATATTTTCGCTGGGATCTGTGATAGGAATCGGAATGGGTATGGTGATAATCAAAGTTCCTGAAAAAATATATGGCGTCGTACTTCCTATTGTTAATGTTTGTATTTTGCTTATTTTTTACGTGATATAATAATTTATTGTATTGAAATCGATTGCAGGGTTTAGCTGCCGGTACATTATTATACGTTACATTGAGTGAAGTACTGCCTAGAGAACGAGCACGGTGGCATAAACAACATATTAGAAGAAGATCTGGTTTATTGCAACTTACGTCAGTTCTAACAGGTTTCACAATAATGACCGTTATTACTATTTGCATCGACAGGCACATTTAATTCAGACTTGTTTTAAAATGTTTCAGTAAATTATAATTGTAAGTGAATATCAAATCGTGAATGTAATTCTTAGCAAGTGTTTGTTAATTTATTTAATTTAAAATTGACACAACCATTGCAATATTGGCAGCATTATTTATTGATTTTGAAAATAGTTTACAAAATATTGACCGAGACAGTAGAAATAATTCCTTTTTAATATGCACAAACTTCAAATTCGATACAGTAATAATAAATTAAGTTGGTTAATTAAATCTAAAAATAAATCAATTAACAAAAAAAACCTTTTATTACAATTATTCGAAAGGACAATAACAGAATGAATCTTAAAGAGAGTAATGAATGAAATTAAAAGTTAGCAAAGGTATTTTTTTTATAAATTAACATTAAAATAAGAAACAAAACAATTAAAACGCATTTTCTATAAATAAACAACAACTAATAATATATTCTTATAAACAAAGTAATTTAAGAATATATAAATGCTAGCTTTAAAAATTTTTCTGCAAGATTTCCTCGATTACTAAAATTTATAAATTTGAACCATTGTTAGTTAGATTTTGGAGATTGTTTCACCCCAAGTCTATGCATTTGATATTAGAATAAATTATATTATGAAAGAAATTTATAGCCAAATGTCAATAATGTTCAACCCTCGATTGTTTGAAGATAAAATTAACATTGTCATAAGTCAAGACACAACGGCTTTTTAAATGTTTATTAAATCAAATTTTAGCCTTCTTTTTTTTACACAAAATATGTAAAATAATGTCATAAACTTCAGCAGTGTTAGTTAGTGTGTTGTTTAAAAATTATTTACAAATTTTGTGTAATTAAACTACATTTTTGAAAATAATAGTGCAATGGTAATCCAGCTTCTATAAATTATGATATAGGTAGTTATTAATATATGAGAAGCAAATTAACAGCAAAAAAATTGTAGTAGAATTTTTAACATTAAATATAACTATAATATTAAAAAAACTACATTCTGGAATCTCTATTACTTGAACTTGAATTACTAGATGTAGGACTGTCCGAACCCCGAGTAGCAGTCGAACTAGAAGGACTATTTGATCTATTAGCGTTACCCCAAATTAAACTATCCAAAGCTTCAAATGGATTTCCTGAAATTAATTAAAATATATTAACATCGTTGTTTATGTTCTATTTTACATGTCGAGTACGTACTGCCAGTATTTGAAACACCCGATGCTTGATTTCCGTCACTGTTTCCATCCATGGAAAGATGTTGCCTACAAATAGGACAAGTTCCATGTAATTCTAACCAAGGTCTTATACAAGGTTCGTGGTATATGTGTTGGCATGGCAATTGTCGTACATTTTCTTTTGCCACGAAATCTTCCCAACATACAGAGCACTGTAATTTGGCTGCAATTTGCTCATTTGTTACTTCAACAACTGGTAAAGCATCAATTATTTCTTTTGATACTGGCGGTGGACCTAAATGACAAACAAAAAATTATAATTTATATATTTTATAATAATATAATATTTTTAATTTAAAGCATAAATAAATGCATAAAACTAAAACAATTATTATTCCTTTCAAATAAAATTGAAAAAATTCGAAACAAAATGTACTCAATCGTTATGTAAAAAAAAGTCATTGGAAATGTTGATGCACACCCGTATATGGGCCTCAAGTTGTGTATCACTAACTTACGGTATAAGTAAAGTTCTTTACAGTACAAACAAATAAACTAAATCCTTTATTATACTGGTATTACACTATACAATTTATCATACGAACAATGGTATCATTTCTCATACAATAAACTGTATGTATCATCAATAGAATGGACGCTACAAAATATGGCAATACAATCTTTATCCCTTTAATGACATTTGTATAATTTGATCTTCAAGTAAGTAATACTTGGTATAATGCAAAGCAATTACAGCAATATGATTCTCGTTTACTATTTACTATTTAAAGGTTACATTTCAACCGTCACCCTTATATACCTGCAAAAGTCCTTTCCAAAATACCATTAGCAACTCCCATCCCTTAATCTTTACAGTAAAAATTAACGGTACTTTGTTAGTATCAGAACATTTGGCACGATTAGGTATACAATATTTCAAATGGAAAATAATTACTATAAATATAAATAATACTAGCTGACCCGGCAGACGTTGTCCTGCCCAAATTTCAATATTTGCCTACATGTATTTTTTAGATCCAATCCGCATAATAACCTTGCGACTTATTTGGTCATCGCAAATACCATACGTATTAAAAAAAGGATTAAATAAATAAATTAATAAAAAATACAAATCAAGGTTTAATAAAAAAAAGTTTAACAAAACTGTTAAGTATTCACAAAAACCACAATAATTTCTAATTTTACTTTATTTTATTTTTGCCAATTACTCTTGTTCTTTGTGTTCTTCCTTTTCCTCCTCACCTTCGTCTGCTAATAAGGGATTTTCAAAATCGGATAGCAATATTGGCAATACCTCTTCTTCTTTCTGTTCTTCAATTTCCTTCTCCCTTTCGTCTTCTAATAAGAAGTTTCCAAAGCACGCAGCGATATTGCCAATTCCTGTTCTTCTTTCTGTTTCTTCTTCATATAGGCAGCAGCCAATTCTTCCTCTCTTTTTCTTCGATCTCGAAAAGAAATTTGTCAATGTTGTCGCTGGTGGTCGTTCTGCTCTTTGCGCTGCATTTGCGTCCGTAAAGTAGACACGCTGACCGTTCTCCAAGTGAACTGCCAAATGTACGACAGTCGGGTGACGTTCATGAATCGGAAATGAAAACAGCCGCGAAATTGCCTCGTTACAACTCACGTAACGCCCAAGTTGAAATTTTGTCACCTCATCGTTTGCATTCGGATCAGCAATGCCAAACACCGCCATGTCGCTCCTTTTGTTCACATTTGCAATCGTATTTGATGGAGTTGCAGTACTCAACATTGCAGTGGATTGAGAACGTTTTCGATAAAAGCGGACAATATGGAACGACCCAGCGGTTATCGACGACGACATCGTTTCCTTTCACTTTCATCACGATTGATCTGCCGTTGTCATCTGGAGAATGACGCCGATACAATGGATATCCGTCGATTCCACTGATTGTGTCAGCCACCAACGGACGGGGAAAACGCTTTGTGCAATTTCCGTTTTCCATGCACGGTGAGTCTGGGTTGTGGACTCCGCAAGGGCCATGGATCATGTTCGTTGTCACAATGGAATGCAGCTGCGGATCAGTTTCAGTATCTTGTATTTCGGCAGAAATGATCGAATCAATATGATCTGGTCGGATCTTGTCGAACATCCAAAGCAGAATGTGTGCATGTGGTAAACCACGCTTCTGCCATTCAACCGAGTACATCCAACAACGGAGCACGCCAAAAACCTTGTGCTTAACGATGTAATCCATGAGCACTCTTATCTTTTGTTTGAATACTCGTGCAGTGATGTCATGTCGATCGCTGGATGTTTGTCCTGTCAGCAACAGATTCGTAATTTCGGGCCATTTCGGATTGCAAGTGAACGTGATGAATAAATCAGGGCGTCCGTAATTCCGCACGTACGTCATCTCATCTTGAGCGTACTCATGCATGTGGCGCGGGCTTCCAACATAAGTTGCTGTGAGAATGGTCAAACGACCAATGTTGGCCGCGTCTCCTTCAGTAGCGATGGCGTCACGCAAGTGGATGTACTCGTCTGATCGTAACTTCGACTGATTGAAACGAATGAAATTGAGACGCTCCGTTTCGACCTTGACGTACATGTCGACGCAGTACTGTTGAAACAACCGGCGATATCTCAACAGATGATTTTCAACATCTTGCCGAATCATCAATCGATACGCATAAAAATTCATTGAGCTGACCTTCTTATTCGTTTCTTCTCCTGAAATATGAATTCGAACTTAGTTGTAGAATGAAAAAGAAGTGATGACTTGTAAACAAACCTGTCGTTGGATTGACCATATTTACATTCAAGTGATAGCCGTCCTCTCCACGACAGAACATCAACGGGCATTGAAGTGCATCATATGACCGATGAGTCTCGTACACGCGCTGCAATTGTCCACCATCCCGACGCTTGAGAACAATATCGCGTGATTCCACATTCTCGCCAACAATCACCACTGCGACTTCGTTGATAGTGGGAGCATTGAATTGCCTTGCATGGCCTCCAGCGGGTCTTTTGTCTGCTCTGATAATGATTTTGTGGTCGTCAGAATGCATTGCATGCGGTTTTGAACAATCTGACCAATTCATTATGCTCATGCAGAAGATTTTGCAATTGTTCGATCATTTCACGTTTAGTCAAATTTTTCGGGTTTTTCCGAAATTTTCCGAGTTTTCCACAAAGAATTTTCTATTTTTCCATTCGAAAAGCCATTCCGGAACAATTACACACAAATTAAAACCAATTTAAAAAATTAAATAATTAATTTTAATTATCTATTTAGCACATCTGCATTATGATCTTCTTGCAAAACCACTCGCACGATTGCCGTCAATAGGAGTGTCTTCACATGGCGCCACAATTTTTATTATTATCAAAATATATTTTTATTGTCGCGCCACCTGCCGTCGACGCAATTTTGTTAAACGATAGGTCCGCCATGAACGCCATCTATTGAAAGTAAAAAATTGCTAACGAATATTTCCCGAATTTTTCAATTTTCTGGGCAACTTTTCTACTTTTTTCTTTTGTAAAAACCTTCTCCTGGCAATTACGATCAACTTAAAAAAAAATTTGAGCCAAATCGGCCCAGCCGTTCTCAATTGATGAATTACTATACATTTTTCACACCATTTTTATATATATAGATTTAAATAAATCTTGTTTTCTATGAAATAAACCTTCTGAAAAATAAAATGCCGTTGAGATGTTAAGAAATAAAATATTTCCAAAAAAGAATATTAAAATAGGTACTTAATTCAATTTTAATTTTTTTTAATTATTACTCTAATATTAGTCCAAATTGGTCCTTTTTGCAAATATTTTATTTACAAATATGCATACTAAAAATCTGATGTGGCCAGCACATGACTTCCCTATAAGGAATCATTCCTTCATCGTTCATCTAAAGATTCGCAGAAATATTATTTAAATTTTATTTTATTATTTAATTAAATTATTAAAAAAAAGTGCTACTTCCGGTTTAGGGATTTGCTCCAAAATCAAATGGTGCTTTCGTATACCGATTAAAGTGTTAAATATGAAATTTGGTTACTATATAACAATTCGTTCCTGAGATATTGAAGAAAAACTATTTCGTCCTTCAAGTAAAGTGCCATTTCCGGTTTAGGGATTTCCTCCAAAATCAAATGGTTCTTTCGTATATTGATTAAAGTGTTAAATATGAAATTTGGTTACTATATAACAATTTGTTCCTGAGATATTGAAGATTCCGGTTTAGGGATTTCCTCCAAAATCACATGGTGCTTTAGTATACTGATTAAAGTGTTAAATATGAAATTTGGTTACTAGATAACAATTCGTTCCTGAGATATTTAAGAAAAACCATTTCGTCCTTCAAGTGAAGTGCTACTTCCGATTTAAGGATTTCCTCCAAAATCAAATGGTGCCTTTGTATACCGATTAAAGTGTTAAATATGAAATTTGGTTACTATATAACAATTTGTTCCTGAGATATTGAAGAAAAACCATTTCGTCCTTCAAGTAAAGTGCTACTTCCGGTTTAGGGATTTCCTCCAAAATCACATGGTGCTTTAGTATACTGATTAAAGTGTTAAATATGAAATTTGGTTACTAGATAGCAATTCGTTCCTGAGATATTTAAGAAAAACCATTTCGTCCTTCAAGTGAAGTACTACTTCCGGTTTAAGGATTTCCTCCAAAATCAAATGGTGCCTTTGTATACCGATTAAAGTGTTAAATATGAAATTTTGTTACTATATAACAATTCGTTCCAGAGATACAGAACTTACAGACATTTTGCGTTACATACATCCATACATACAGACATACATACATACATACATACATACATACAGACATCATTGCGAAAGTAGTCAAAACGGATTCAGAAATGCTCAAAACGGATATTTCCGTTAAAATATCGACATCGAATTTTTTCATGATTACAATACTTCCTTATAGGGAAGTAAAAATGTACCACAATTAAAAAATTGAATTCAAATTTTCCATTTGTGAAAAATAAAATGATGCCTGTATTTCTGCACGATTTGTCAGGTAAAGGGTTGATTTTGTTTTGAATGAGTTGAGAGCGTTCTACACATAGCCATATCGCACATCAACAGCAACATTGTCAAAAGTCCAAAAAATAAATTTTAGGGTTTTACTGAATTTAATTAGTAAATTAAGTATTTTATCATTATGCAAGAGTGGCAGAAGTTGAATGTTGTGAGTGAATGTTAACCTATAAAATTATTTATTTGAAAATTTGTGTCAAACTTTATCAGTCGTTATAATATCAGAAATTTGGTTTCCGGACTTATGACACTGTTGCTGCCGATGTGCAATATGCTGTATATCGTACAAGAATTGAAAAATTTTACCAATTTTGGTGCTGTTGATGCTACAAGAGATTGGACATCCAAGAAATGTGTATGACACTATAGCGCGGGTCACACTACGCTGGTTGCCAGTCGCGAATTGAATTAGCCGCTACTGTCAGCCGTCGATTAGCATGGTGTGACCACAAAATTCGCAGTTGGCGTCACCAGCCGGCGAGTATTTGTCAGCGGCTGGTGAAGTTGGACATGTTCCACTTTTGGTAGCAGGGAGCGGCGACTAATAGATCACGTGACCGCTGGTACCAGCCGGCAGTGCAGTCGGACCACGATCAGCAGTGAGTAAACCTACGCTGGTCTTTTGTGAAGTTATTTATAACATTTTTTATTATATAACAATGACTGAGTTAAAGTGAACTGGAAAAGAAATTATGTCGTTTTTTAAATATATTTAAAAATTATCCATGTTTGTGGGACGTTACGTCAAAATATTATTTGAATTGGAATGTGAAAGAAATAATGTATAATAAACTGTTAGAAAATTTAAAGATTGCAGTAATTTCTAGTACACTTGAAAAAATTAAAAGTTTACAAGTCACTTACCGAGTGACCTGTTCTGTTGAGAACTTAATAAGGTTCAAAAATAAAAAAAAGTGGTGCCGGTGCAAACGAAGTTTATAAGCCAAAGCTTGTATGGTTTTCTGCCAGCAATACTTGAAATTGAGGGGCCCTCATTCTAAAAAAATTTCTATGTGTTTCTGCATCCTCTTCCTTCAGCTCTTGAAAATGTCTTGAAGATGCACCTAATTCTTCCCTTCTTTGTATCCACTGCCTAACCCACCATAGTCTGATTGTGGTTAAGGTGGTTAAGCATTTCTAAACAAAGCTCCCTCACCCCCCCCCCCTTAACAACCGCTTAATTAATTGTTTTTTGCACCCACAGACGACATGCTGGCTAAAAAGCGAATAGCGAACTGGAGAGTAGCAGCCGACAGTGTGATCGGGTTGCCCGCCGCTGCTTGCTGGTGCTACTGCTAGCCGCTGGTCAACAGCAGCTGGTAAGCAGCCTAGTGTGACCCGCGCTTATAGTAAAAGTTGTATGTACAAGAAACGATACCGTTTAGTGTAATACCAGCATTAGATGTTGGTTTCTTAATGCATATTGCCCCATAACTTCAAGCTCTCTAAATACACTATAGTCCATCTGGTTTTGGATTGCAGTAGAGGTCGCCTTGAACGGTAAGTCAGATTTACACTGGGAAACGTCAAATAATTAAAGGAGTGACAAAAACCAAATGTCACTTATTTGATACTTGAAATAATCGAGTTAAAAGTATTTTTTTATCAAATAGCAATTTATCTTGTACAAATTATTTAAATTTGCCAGAAACTTTTAGAAAAAAATATTCGTGAGTCATCAATCGCAAATAAAATTTTGGCAGTGTAAACCTGTAAAAATTTTAACCAATCACGTTCCGAGTTCACAATTTTAGTACAATCTAGTTCTGCATTCTTAAAACGGATGGACTATAAGTATATTCAATACAATAAAAATTTGTGGTAACCTGTTCCGTCCATTTGGTTTAACAGTTGTGTTACAATTGCGTCTAATCCTTCACGTCCCCAAGCATAATCTCCAGGATTTCCTAAAAAGAATTGCATGTTGCCACTGGTAACCCAATCTGGGCCAACTCCCAAGTTGAAAATAATTTCTTGAAGCAAATTTTCGAAAGGTGTGCCATGTCTCACATTTGAAGCAGTAAGTCGAGCCAAAGTTCTGAAAATAATTTAGATAAAATAATCATGTAAAATTTAAAACTAATAATTTGTAATTTAATTTCCCGTATGCATTTTATCCAATGCAGGTGCTTTGGTTGCTATCTTGTAAAATTTTTCTCGGAATTATGGTATCATGGCCCATGTTGCAGTTTAAACAACCATGGGAGCAACATGTCCGGTGACCTCGAACATCATTGCCACTTATAAGGGTCCGATACATTACCCCTCCCGTAACGTTTCGTTCTGATAATTACAGCAAACTCACACGCCTCATGAGGAATTAATCAGTTTTTCAAACCCTATTTGAGACATTTTAGTATCCTATTCGCTTACAAATATTTCGAAAATGAAATTAAAATTTCGGTGTTATCAAATTGGTAAAGAGGTTTTAGTTGGTGAATGTTTAATACTAAAATAAACCACGTGACTGATCCTCTTGTATCGGTGTGAAGTTAATTAGGTATCATGCAAAATTTTGCAATCCGTAAGTTCCCAACCCTAAGGAAGTCAATCAGTCATAAACAGGGCCCACTGAAGTCAACGTCTATTTTACTTGGACTTAGCTCCAAAATCTTCCAACAGAAGAAATTTTTGACAACCACCACCAGACCACCGATTTATCACGCCAAAGTGTGGTAAATGCATCGAATTACCGTAATTTTTTGTCACGCTCTTGTTTTACAATTAACCTGCGAAATTAATTTTCAACTGATCTTCTTTGTTACACTTAAGAAGCAATTTTGAATCAATGCCTGGACATCAGATTTGTCCGTAGTTAAGCTTATGTTTTTTTTGATATTCAATGTTAATAATAATAAAACCAAACGTTACGGTTTGATGTCTTTTTTCTTTTATACATATTTATATCGAATGCATCTCGAGTAGTATTTTGAATTAATAAATAAGTTAACCATTTCTATTTATTTTATACCAAGATATTGTATTTATTTGTCAATCGTCCATGCTAGTATTTTTTTTCATAATTATTATATTCGCTTTATAACCTTGATTTTGTGTATTTTATTGGTTTTGTGTTTACTAAAAATTTTCAGCTGTGAAGTCAAGCTGTTCGCTCTTTTACGGCCCGAATCAAGGTTATCCAATAGCAAAGGAAGTCGGTCATCTGCTATCGTCTGAACCGTTTTTATCATATTAAAAGGTAGCAGTGACGCCCTTTTTATCATTAACGACAACCTCCGCCAACCCTACACGTTTAACGACCCCTCTGACCGAAGTGAACTATCACTTCGCGACTGAGTGTAGCTGGGAAGTTAAAATACCTTAATTTTATACCTTAATAAGATCAAGTAAAGGGATGCTCAATACATATGGCCACCACTGTATATAGTACATAATATCTAGTGTGTCAACTTGTTTACTTAATTTTCTAATCAACAATTTATTACGAATCATTCAAAAACACTAACAATATATCGAGCATATTATCGAATATCTAATTTCCTTTTATTTGTTATATTAAATACTGGTTCAATTCAGACGTATATTTTATAAAACTTGAAAAAAAATAAGGTAAATTCATCTTTCTAATCTTATTTTTCTACATATTTTACACGCACTTTTAACTATAAATTGTGTCATAAAATTTCTTTTGATTAATACATACAGTGGCTCCATAAATTTATTATTCGTACACCTTAGAATTTTTTATAGAACTTAGAATTTTGTAATGGTGACTCGTTAATTATTTTTTATTTTATTTTTATAATACTCAATGATACATTAAAATTGATAACAGCGAGAATAAAAACTAAAAAAATATTATTTGTAATGTAAAACCAAGAAAAACAAAGTAGTAACGCTAACTTGCGTCAATCAATTACAGTAATCCCCCGATTTACGAAGGCTCGTTTTACGAAATTTCGAAGTTGCGAACATCATTCGTTTTACGAATGAAAAATTCGCTATTACGAACAATGTTTAAAATTTAATTTGGGAATTTCCCTAAAACAATAAATTAAGTTAAGTAATCTGCAAAGCAAACTTCATTAGTTTCTTATTTTTCTAAAAAAAGTGCTGCAGCTCCTAATATTCAAGAACCTGTAGAATCTATTTCAGGTATATAACGAACATTTGGGGTACGCATCTATGTATTTTTAATACAAACTTATACTAATATGGATTTCGTTTTACGAATATTTTCAATCTCTGGAACGTATCTATTTATTTTCAATAGAATGGCATCCTAATATTGGGCTCGCTATACGAATATTCGATATACGTACACTTTCACAGAACGTATCCCGTTCGTAAATCGGGGGATTATTGTAGTATTCGTACACCAAGCAAAATGCACATTAGTATAACTAGAATTTGATGATATAAAATTATGCAATTTTGCATTTTGCTGATTTGCAACTTATGTAGCATTGAACCAAACCAAAATGAAGTACATTAACAGTAAGTTTTATATGTTAGTGCCCATTCACAATGGACGTAAGCATAAAAATTACATAAGCATAAGCATAAACATTAAACATAAGTATAACATGGGACCGTTCACAATGACCGTAAGAATTACATAAAAATTAAAAAACTGCGCAGGCGCTATGAAGTTTCAACACGAAACTATTTTGTGACATAACCTCTCCGTCGTTTAATTTCTATAATTTCTGTATTCTGGGATCTTCAACGTATATAAAAGAATGCACATGACTCTACACATGACTAATAACTTTGTTACTTTAGGTTATTATTAATATTAAAGGTCTGTGAACCCTGACAGCGTTTCTATTGTTTAGAAAAACGGAGCATCATTCAAATATATATTTTATTTTTATTTATAATTTATAAATATATTTATAATTTATAAATTTTTAGAGCGTTTACAAAAGAATGTACAATTTTAGGTTATATTATTATTTGAACTGTCACACAAGAAGGTGTGTTCATTGCGTGAAAAACGGCGCATCGTTCAAATTAAGGTTAATTTCCATAAGAAATACCATAAAAAAAAGTTGAAATATTCCAACTTCTTATGTAGTTCTTATGTAGTTGTTATGGGCCTCCCTAAACATAACAATTACGTAACTGCATTGTGAACGCTCCCATTTAAAACCAGGTATCCAACTTTATGTATTTCTTATGCTTATGTTATGCTTATGTAATTCTTATGCTTACGTCCATTGTGAATGGGCACTTAAGTGACAATGGGTTGTAAGCCACGCGAAGCTACAATTTAGGAACAAAAATAGCTCCTTAAATTAGTGTGTCAAGACAAATTTTTAAGAGCAACTGTAAATATTGTTAGTAGAACACATTCAACAGTATAATCAATAAAAACAAGGTAATCTTGTAAATAAGGGCGGACGAGGAAGAAAGTGCATTCTTCAACCAAAAACTCAAACTTTATTGTGCGACAAATTAAATGTAATCCGAAAACAAGTGTGCCGAAATTAGCATCTGAGGGTTCTACAACAATTAATAAATCAGTTTGTGCCAAAACTTTTCGCAAAGTTTTACAAGAAAATGGCTATAATGGCCCAGCTGCTCATAAGAACCATTTGTATCTAAAATAAGAAAACTTAAAAGACTTGAATTTACAGAAAATATATTAATAAAGGTACATTTTTCTGAAAAAAAGGTACTTAATATTCAGCGATGAAAGTAAATATAACCTTCTCAGTTCAGATAGAAGGCAAATAGTGTGGATGAAACCAAATAAAGAGCTAAGCAAAGAAAATCTATGTGGAACTATAAAACACTAAGGGGGTAATGTACTAATTTGGAGGTCCATGGCTGCAAATAGGGTTCGCAAACTACAATTTATAGATAATATAATGGACCAATTTCAATATTTCAACATATTACAAAATAATTTATAAACTAGTGTCGTTAATTTGGGTTTCCAAGATGAATATTACTTCCAACAGGATAACGATCCGAAACACATTGCTATATCATAAAAGAATGGCCGTTATATTCTGTCCCAAAACAGCTTCCCACACCTCCCCAATCATCTGACCTTAACCCTATTTAGAATTTGTGGCAGGAATTCAAAAGGAAAATACGACGAAGACCAATTTCCAGCAAAGAAGTATTAAAAACGGTATTATTGGAAAAATGGAAGAAAATTGCCGAATCAACTACTCAAAAGTTAGTCAAATCTATGCTAAGGCGGTTACAAACCGTAATAAATGCAAAAGGATACCCCACAAAATATTAATAGGGAACATGTATGAATCAAAAAATTTACTTAACAGTATTTTCCGATGAATCCTATATATTAAATATCAAATCAGCAAAAATAACTTCTATTTATTGTATTATGTTATAAATAATCCATTTTAAAATTCAATGATAATTTAAAATAAATCATGTGACCTTAAACGCAACGCCATTGGTTTGACGTTACACGGCATCCCGTAAGCGCGGTCGTTTCCTTCAATTCAAATTGACGGATTTTTAAATATTTTTTAAATTATTACAAAACGAAAATAAATAAATTAAATAGCATTAATTAGTATATTTAGTTATTTTTGATCCAACTACACTATAAAAAAATTTATGCATCTTCCCCATTATTAAATAAAAAAAAGAAAATGAACTTTTCTTTAAGGTGTACGAATAATTGATTGACATGAATTTGTGTTATTATTTTGTTTTTCTTGGTTTTACAGTTTATTATGAATATTTTTTTAATTAATTTTTTGTCAATATGAATTGTAGGATTATTATTTAGCTTAATACATTTTTTTTTTAATAATTGAGGTATTATTACTACGAAATTTAGTAAGATTTTGAACGTTTTCTATGGTGTACGAATAATTTATGGAGCCACTGTACATAATATACGAATTTAAGCCTTTTGTGTCGATTTTTAGGGTTTTCGAGTATTGAAATTATCTCTACTTTGGTAAGTACTATTGTAAAGCAGGAATTGCTGAACGTAATTTATGACCAATGCTCCCGATCTCGGTAGAGCGATATTACAAGGGATTTATAGCTTGACGTGGATTCCGAAATAAGGCACAGGAAATTCACCGGCTCCTCTGAGGCTTGAACATGCAGTTAGCCGACTGCAAAGTTCTCATCCATTTCACTAAGGCAAATTTCCTCTACCACCATCTAGCTCCTATTTATTTCTGATTAAATAATAATTTGGGTGGTAAAAAGAAAGAGGCATTTTAAATACCTACCAAGACGGCATCATCCAAGTGCCGCTTTTAATCCTGAGTGAACTTTATTTCCACAAAACATAGCCAAGGGCAAAAATCGAAAGACGGAATACAAATCACTAGGTACTATTTTTCGGTATTAACAATTAATACAATACTATGAACAAAAAATACAGCGCAAGATATTTTAATCTATCAAATTTTGGAATAGATCTGACCACGCGATCTAATTAATTATCAAATTAACGACATCATAGACGGATTGAAGAGATTACAATTGTCTACCTACTTAGAGGTACCTTAAGTAAGTTTCAATATCCCATATAGCACACATTCGTTCTATGTACGTACAAAGTTCGTATGATGGACGAACGGACGTACTATAAACGAACTACGGACGTACATAGGACAAATGAGTCGTCTATTTTCAAAACCCACTATAAATTATATTTCAAACCGATTATGTGACATTTTTAATCATTTCCTACACCTATTTCGAGCCTGACATTCTTTTTTTAGCTAGTTTTTCCGTTTTATTATAGTATAATCTAAGAAACTACGATACCAAAAATCAGATACGATAATTAAAAACCGTATATATTTGGCAGTTTTTTCCATTTTCTGTAAAGTTGTTCTATCCGGTTATAGTGGGTTTTGAAAATAGACGACTCAAATGTGCTACTGGGGATAGGTTCTACCTGAACCTTCTACATATTTGAAAGATATATTATAAATATACCATGGGTGGAACAAGGAGGGGCAATAAATTTTCAAAAAAAAATAAAATGAAACACCAAGTAAGGCAAGTTTTTCCACCTAAAAGCTTATTATGCTAAAAAAGGAAAATAGGGTTTTCTTTTGAAGACTAAAGCTTTGGTGGCGTGAGACAAATGTAGGAAGGGCCATCAAAGCTTAACCCATTACCAGCCAACGTCCTAATTTTGGGACGCCATCATTTTGAGTCTTTTTTAAATTTTGGCTTAAAAGGTTTGCAAAGTAAGTGCATGAAATCATAAATTACGATGACTGGTTACAAATAAAGTTGAATACAGACGTAGACGTGGGACGTAGAATAATCTAGTAATGTGATAATAGGAATAATCAAAGTCGACGCTAGTAAAACTAATCTCAATTTGTTTACAAATTTTATTTATTTTATGCAAATATTAATAACAAAGGATGCCTTGAGGTATTCGGATTACAAAGCATACTTCAGATTTGCGTTATCACCTTCGAAGAATCGCTTTTTATCAGCGTCCCGATTATGGGACATTGACTGGTAGTGTATAATCACCTTTTATTCTTTAGTTTCTCTAAGCTGTTCAGATTGCGCAAATGTAAGTGACAATATGAGCTTAAAAAAGTTTTTGACTGTGAAAGAAATTGAAGCAATGTTTGAGGATGAGGATATTTTTAAAGATTTGAATAATAGTGACAATATTGATATACATAGCTGTAATACCTCCAGATGCAGACGATTTGACGGACGAGAACTTGGAAGAAAACGACTTAGTGGACAGAGAGGTAAATGATGTGGCTAGTACCCTAGAACTGTTTCTATCTTCCGATTCAGAGCTAAGCAGTGATTATGAACCTTTATCAAAAAAGAAAAAAAATTCTCGATATAACCACTGCGATACGACATGACATAAATGCACCAGGTCCATTGAATAGAAATTCCACATCAATTTGTAAAACAACTTTGGAGAAAAAGAAAACGGAAGGCAAAATACCAGAATGGACAAAAATCTTCCAACATATTCCAAAACTAAAAGTTCTTCGCAAAATAACTTTGACGATGTGATTACTGCTGTACATGGTAAAACAGCAGTGGAGATTTTTGAAGAGTACTTTAGTGAAGAAGTAATCGATTATATTGTGAGTCAAACTTTACTATATGCAAAGAAAAATAGTGATCCTAATTTTTTCAATCACACACAATGTAACATTTTATTACTTAAAATAAATTTTTTCATGTGCATTTATTTTTATTTACTTCCAGCCTTTGTCCCAAAAATGGGACGCCTTGTTCTACATAACTGACAATTTTCAAAACTTTATTTTGATTAATTTTTTAACTAGTAAGAATTTTTATTGAAACTTTTTAAATTATACCACTTAAAAAGAATAGGTACAGTACAGATAATTATATACAATTTTCTAAGTATTTATTTTGTTAGTCAATATGTGGGAGGGCAGCGCCATCATCAAAACCGAGCCATCTTGCAACGGGCTTAAAGCGGTGCCGTGTGCCGCGGATGCACATGCTAGTTGCACGTATTTATGGCAACACCAATTCTAGCCCTAAGCCAGCCCAGTATGGTGCTTAGGGAGCAGTTCCAACGTTCAGATATGGCCTCTCCCATATGCCTAATGAAGGAAGACATTTGGGGTGCAAAGACACCATCGACTGATGTTACAAGTGGGGTGAAAGTAGCATGTCGCATTTCACAGGCGTTGGAGTATTTTCTCTTCTTTTCGTCTTCAGCTGATCTTAGGACGGATGTAACAGGACGTGAGAGGTATGAGGGAGCGTCGGTGTCAACAACACGGATATCGAATAACGCCTCCCTCTGAGCATCCCATACACCCCGGCAGGATAGGTCTGCACGCAGTCCACCGTCATTTTCGGAAATGATCGGCTCTTTTGTCACATTGCCCCAGGCGTGTTGGCAGAGCTCACAAAGAAGATCTCTGATCTCATTGTGTCGCCGTGTGATTAGGCCTCCGGTTTTACAGCAGAGCGCGTGATCAATGTTGAAATTGCTGTTACCACAGCCGTCACATGACTGTGGCATGCAGTTGGGTATTCTATGGTAACGAATTGATAACGCATCACTGAATTCTAATGGGGATAAATCAAAGTGATCTTTTTTTGTAGGGATAACAGAGAGCCAATTTGAGGATTTCGTTTTCATCTTGGATGCGATGGATCTTTCAAATGCCCTTTTCTTGTTTGCACTGAATTTTGCTAGGGTAGTTTCTAAGAATTTATCATCAAGAGCTTCTTTTTCTTTGCGGCCCTCTTTGCGTGCGTCTTTTAGAGATGTATTATGGTCAGACAGGATAATCTGTTTTTTTTCTAATAGGGCTATAGTGAGAGCTATGCAGCCTTTCTTGGAAATTTCATAGCTTAAATTAGTGGCTTTAAATGGGTCAGAAATTGCCAATCCACCTTTCTGTACAGGTAAGGAGAATAGGTCCGCTTCTATGGGAGAGACGTCGCTGCCAAAGAGCGCCGGTAGGAAGGTAGTGCGTAATGCATGTGTCAGTGGTTCAAAAAATTCATGGGAGTTTTTTAAGACTCGTAATAGGAATGACCATTGGAACTGAATTGCTTTGGTGAGGGCAGTGTAGGCAGCTTGAGGGGAGTCTTTGCATATTTGTGATATTTTTTCTACGGTGGAAACGAATCTGTTTACATTATTTTTTATAAAGTCATCTTTTCCTTCACCGATGTAGCTTCCTAAAAAGCGAGATCCAGTAACTATTGTTAGATTGGTCCCCTTGAAAATCTGGTGAGCTGTTTGTTTATCAGCATCAGCTACAATAAGCAGTGTTTTCTTGGCTTGCGGAAAGTATCCATAGGCTGGTCCTATGATATTTATTTTATCCCACCAAATGCGTAAGTTTTTGAAGTCACCTTGGGCTGAAGAATCATCTGCATACCAAGATTGAATAGTGCTTTGTTCTTCTTTCATTTTATTTATGATAGGTAATGTTGCAAGAGCATAGAGCGGCATGGCTAGTGGGTCTCCCTGAGTTACCCCTTCTTTGCTGTAAAGTCTCATGTCCGAGAATAATAAGTTCCGCATGACCGTTATAAGTATTATATAAGAAACGAGCACAATGAGGCCAATATATTCTTGCTTGCCAGAGAGCCAATTGTCTATTGACGGCATTAAATGCGTTGTTTGCATCAACAAGGAGCATTCCCCAGTTTGATCCGGGGATACATTTATTTTGATAGAGGTCATTCATTGCATGTATTGCACCTTCGATACCGCTACTAAGGCCACTGCAAAGTTGTGACTGGCCGCATGCTTCTGTAACTTCGGAGCCGGTGGCGAGAATCATGCATTTTGATAAGATTCTTCGTAGGCATTCGCCTATGCCAATCGGTCTCACACCTGGGCATTTGTCTAAAGCTACGAGGCGGCTTGACATTAGTGCTTGTATTTGATTCCATGGGATGTATTCATTACTTAATTTCATGGTTAGTTGTGCTATGGAATTTCTAAGGTGTAGGCTTGCGTTGCCAAATCTTAAGAGGTACTCCTTCCAATTTTCAGAAGAGGTACCTGTTGGGCCACCACCACCATGTAACTTTCTGGCAACGTGTTCCACGTGAATGCTAGTTATGTCGACCTCTAGTAGTGGCGGCATTTCCGTGATTTCATCTGGAAGGGTAAATAAATCAATATTGGGCGTTTTAGGACATGGGTGTTTATCTTTCAAGGCATCGCCAACAGTTTTACCGGTAGCATCAATTTCATCATTGGTATTAAGTATTTTACTGGTGTCTTTTGTCAGCAGCCAGTTTACGGCATCGCGTATTTTGCCTCTTAAGATTAGGCGTGTGAATGTTTGAGTTACATGGTCATTATGTTTCTTTCGATTGTGGGAATTACGAAGAGTTTTGTCTGATTTGATTGATTCGGTTAGTAGAATTTCATAATGTTCATCTGCCCATAACTTTAGGCGACGCTCAAGTAAGCGGCTTATGTCTTTCGCTTGTTTAACATTCTTGTCTCTTTGTAGCATTACTGTAATAAAAATTAATACTCGTTCTGAAGGGTATTGGGAATTGGTTAGCAGTTCTATTTCATCAGCGAGCGTATGAACGAATTTCCTGCTGATGGTATTGGAGGAAGGGAGATCGTAGAGCTTGCCACGGAGAGTACATACTTTGTTCCAGCGTGTTTGCCAGATGCCACATTTCAAACCTGTGTCATTGAGGAACAGTGACCCAAAAGCTTCTTCAAGAGGAGATACTTGTATTGGTCTTTGTAGTGGAGATGCTCGTGTGGAATCTTGTGCTTGTGACGAGCAGTCGGCACTGTGAGCGGAACGTATGTGACGTTGTAGACCTTTCTTTTTAAAGGTTTTGGAGCAGGTCGGGCATAATACCATGTCTATATTTTCTTCTTGATTTGTCAGATTGTTGCGTGTGACATCCATTGTGCCAGTTTTAAAGTGACAAATCTATCTTGTGCGTATTAAACATTCAGTCCAACAAACATAAAATAAAACATTAAAACATTGAATTTGGTAAATGCATCAAAAATATTACGATGTAAATATGTCAAAACGGAATTTTATTATGGAATGTCAAATATCTTTATAATTGATATTGTGTGCCTTCCGGTAGTAATTCTTCGGGAACCTCACTATTACTAAATAACTTCGACTCGATTATCACTTCCAACAACAAGTTATTCCGAAATTCACAAAATTTCCTATCAACTGGGAACAAATTTTATAGAGACGACTTTTTACACGTCTAATGTCGGGGACATTACGTTCGGATTAATTTATTTACCATAGTCCACAATGAACTCATTTTTATTAAAATTAAAAAATTTTCCTTAAAATTTCAATTACGGCTGGTAATGGGTTAAGCTTCAAAAGTAAATTTTCATGCAAGAAATTGAAAAGAAAAAATGTTCTACTTTTGAGTTTAGCTACTTATATAAAGCTTTTAACTGAAAAAACTTATTTTTTGCTTAGTTTTTTATTATTATAAGACTAGTTGACGACGGCCTCCAAGGTCCAGGGGGCGACCTAAAACTTCCTTTACGGAAAGAATAAGTCTATCATCTAGTATAACCGTTGTTGACTATTAGTACAGCAAGCAACTATCTCGACATATGATATGAATTTCACATTAAACTATGTAGGTCCCATTGTGTGACCAACGGTCCAACCTGCCTGGTCTGCATCACAAGGGCACAGTTTTAAATTTACCAACACCAGCGTTCCTGTCCTGGTATTTCGCAATTATATGACAAGGCAAGCTAATAAAGGAGTAAATCAGAGGTAGATTACAGAGATCAAAGTTTTAAATATAATTCTTGTAGTTAAGATTGCTGATTGTTCCATTATAAATCAATCTCTTATTTCTTGATAAAAGAAGCTAGTCGGATTGGTAGATCAGTTTTCGTTTTATATTGATAATGATTTGATTGGTTCATTGAAAATAAATGAAACGCTTTTATAAATGCAGAGCTTATTGGTTTGTCACTTTGAAATTTTTAAATTTAAAACTTGATTTTCATGCATTTCCAATTTTGCAACAAATCTTGAATAATATAATTTTAAGTACATGGAATCTAACATTAAGCGACACTACCTATGGCGGGAATCCTGACATCGTTGGTTGTAGGATAGATTTGTAAACACAATAGGTTTGTTCGTTTGAGTTGCTGTACGGAAAGCGTTTGTTAGAAAATTGCAACATGTTCAGAACTATTCAAGCTGCTCATGATAAATAGTGGAAGTAAGAGTAATTATTGAAAACAGACGTTTTCAGATTCATATTATTTGTTCTTATGCTGAATCTGTAGGGATTGTGACCGAATGCATTCACTCTACATGGTAGGTATATTCTATTACTATATATTTTATTCTTCTACTTCTATAGCCCGAATTCTGTTTTAAAACAACTCTCGTCCATCCCTCCTGGTTTTAGGCCTCTTCCCCGTTGAGGGGAGAGTTAGGCCATACCTTAGTGAACTGGCCAAGTGTGAGCGAGCAGCGAAAAACTGCGCTATTTAAATTGGTCACCAGCGGTCATCCATCCCAGTGTATACCGCTAGGTCCTTTGCTCGAAGTTTCGTAATCTAACAATCACAAACGTTTGCATTGCGCCGAGTCAGTAGGTAAAGAATGCAGAGTGATATGCATTTATTATCTACATATAGTTGGTATCTACATTATTTAATATAACAATAATAAAGGTAGATATCATTTTATTGAATAGGAAACGCCTAGAACCTCAAAATAAACACGAAATTATCAAGCTAACAAAATATGCAAATACATAATATAACTGAGGCCTCTAGTTATTAGTGCTTAACACTGCTCTAGTACGTCATAATAAATTATACAAAAGCAGTTCAAGAAGTTAGTTTTAAGAAAAAGACCTTTGTTTCGTATGTTAATCAATTTAATTTCTACTAGTAAAGGAAAGAAAACTAGTAATAAACGAAGCGGTCTGTTTTGATTGAGCAAAGTAATACAGGTAACGATGGTTATATATTTTATCAGATTTCAACGATACGGTTGGTTTATGTTAGCATTTATTTTATTATTTAAGAAAATAATAATGCAATAATTGTAATACATAAAATAGTAAAGAAAATGTCATACCTTGGTCTGACATTACCATGCCTGGATTGCAAAGAATATCTTCTTCTTCTTGAGCTATCTGTTGGAAGTCTCTGTCGTCCTGTCCTTCTAGATTCAGGTGGACCTGGTTGTAAAAATAACTCGGTAAAATCAACTCCATATCGTAACATCTATAAGAAATACAATTATAATATGCACGATAAAATGGAATATTAATTAAAATTTACATTGTATGGTTCGTCATCATCATCATCTGACACTTCAATCGGTTCAACTGGCGGTTCGATGCTAACTTCCAATTCTTCTATAAAACCTTTAGCACAATGGGGGCAAGTGTAATTCTAAAAATTTTACATTATACTCACGTTTGGTAAAATATAAAAATAAAAAAAACTTACAGCAGATGCATTCTCAAACCTTACATTACAACTGTGACAGTAAAATTTCTGTTGTGGTTGGTCCTCCACAGCGGCTTCTGCCATTGATTACACGATTATATAATAATACTAATAATTTTACAATCACTGATTATTTTTATTTGTAATTATTTGACAATAGTATTCCATACAACCACATCAACTAGTTCTATGAACGAATCGTATTTAATACACCACAACCGGTGCCTGTTCACTATTGATTAGGCAAATTTTAAACACGCGTGATAAATATATACACGTTGATTTTGCTAATGAACAATTTTCCTACGTCATATAAATAAATTCCCTAAAATAAAATGTAACATACTGCGCATGTGTACGATATTTTTACCGATTCATCTGTATTTTTTTTCATTTTTTACAAACTTCTAGAAAAGATGGATCATTATTTAGTAGAAATTCTTTGAAAGGCAGAGGATAAATTAAAAATTAATAATATCTTTCTCTTTTCCAGTATAATAATAGTAGCATCATAATAAAATATACAGTTTATCCAGTACCATACCAAAATAGCCTTATCAGTAATAATTTAATTAGGAATTGAAAGTTGACCAAATACCTCTATTCGGTACTAGCGGGCCCAAGATCCCATAGGATCTTTTCAGAAAGGGGGGGGGGGCAGACCAAAAATTTGGTTATACAAAATGAACATCTTAACTTCTTTTTCTTCTAATTTAGGTAAATTCTTTGATTATATAGTATCAGATTGGCAAACCTTATGGAAGTTTTGGAACACCTTTTGTAGTTGAAAAAGCGATTTTTTGAACTACACGAATTGTTGCCAAAACTCTCACAGTGTTTGTTTATTTGATAATACATAATCAATTATGTATTTATGACTCATCAGTATTGCTTTTATTATTTATTACAACATATCAATTTTTTGAACTGTTGTGATTGAAAAAGGTCAGCAGTTGGCTTTTTTCATCCTTTATACTTTAATACTTTATTACATGTACTAATTTTCAGATAATATATCTCTTGGATGCTTAAGATAAACCATTACAACTTATAACTAAAGGGTCATTCACATCCACGTAACGTACGTACCGGACATACAATACGTAAAGGGTCATTCACATCCACGTAACGTACGTTCCGGACATAGAATACGTAACGTAAGGAAAGTTGAAATGCATTGTTTCAAATGGCACCATTCACATTCGAAAAAACATGGGAGACGTAACGTAACGTAACAAAAAGTTCGTTCAACTTCAACTTGTACGTTATGTTTTCTATGTTTGACCAATGGAGATGCTTTCATTTTATTAGGCAACACCCCTTTTACTGTATTTTCAATTTTAAGGTTAAGTCGCAAAAATGAATGCTGTCAAACTGTCAACCGATAGCCAATGCAAATACAGGTGCCCGTGCTTTTCGTTTCTATGTAAACATAGTATAAACATAGTAAACTAAGTGGATGAGAATGGCAAATAAAAAACTACGTTTTCTACGTTACGTATTGTATGTCCGGTACGTACGTTACGTGGATGTGAATGACGCTTAACGTAGAAAACGTAGTTTTTTATTTGCCATTCACATCCACTTAGTTTACTATGTTCAGAGTATATAAATAGTTTTTATAGTAGTCACTCGAGCTTATTTTCTGTTCCAAATTTTGAATGGGCGTGTTTGAATGTAGGTTAGGTTTGTATAGGAGTTCACAGATGTCGCAGTCAATTTCAGTTGTATTTTGCGCTCTTTCGAGTTGATTTCGATTTTATAGGTTAATTTTTATAAATTTATCTCCAAATTACAACTTAAAAGTGATCATTTTTAATTATATTACAGTGAATTTATTATTTCATAACACCTTTATACAAAACGTCAAACTTATAGGTTAGAAATCACGTAGAAATCACAACAACAAATGTAGCCCTCTAGGGTATTTCAGATGAACTCAACCTACAATTTCAAATTTTTAGAACAGCGTACATCAAAGAAGCCGACAGAGAGTGTCTCTACTTATGAATCTATTTACTCTGCTATGTTTATACTATGTTTCCATAGAAACGAAAATCACGGGCACCTGTATTTGCATTGGTAATCGGTTGACAGTTTGACAGCATTAATTTTTGTGACTTAACCTTAAAATTGAAAATACAGTAAAAGGGGTGTTGCCTAATAAAATGAAAGCATCTCCATTGGTCAAACAGAGAAAACATAACGTACAAGTTGAAGTTGAACGAACTTTTTGTTACGTTACGTCTCCCATGTTTTTTCGAATGTGAATGGTGCCATTTGAAACAATGCATTTCAACTTTCCTTACGTTACGTATTGTATGTCCGGAACGTACGTTACGTGGATGTGAATGACCCTTTAACGTGAAATTAAAATCACGGCACCGATACTTTTTTGGAAAGTCGAAACTTTTGCAGTTTCTATACCGCAAACTACCTTAACCTTATATAAAATTTAAATAAATCATTTCCCGATCTATGACATCCATAGAGGTATATATTAAAACTACTGGAGGCACCACCTGCATATAATCCCTATAGAGATAAAACGGTCCGATTTTACTGACGTTCCCCCACTCCTTAAAGGTATAAACTCGACTTGACATTCTATAATAACCAATAATAACGTGGTAAAGATAGCAATGACAGCAATGACAGCAAAATGGTATTTTAGGTTAACATTTTAAATAATGTGTGTATTTTTAATTAAAAACCACAATATAATATGTCTACAATTATTTTAATCATTTATCACATCCTAGTTTCTTATAATTCATTTATTTAAACGTTTAAACATCATTTATCCTATGATTATGCACTACAAGATTTGACAGAATCCTTTAAGGAGTGGGGGAAACGTCGGACCGTTTTATGCATCTAGTGGTGTCTCCAGTAGTTTTAATATATACCTCTATGATGACATCGCACCGCCGCCGTTTCGCCGTCACGACAACGTTTTTATTAAATTTTTGCATCGCGATTTTCTTTAGACGTACCTGAACCTTTTACGCTTTTTGAAAGACATTATAGATATAACAGAGGTGGAAAAAGAAGGTGTAATGAATTAAAAGAATAAATAAATAAAAAACTAGGCAAAAAACAAGTTTTTTCAGTTAAAAGCTTTATATAGGTGAACTCAAAAGTAGAACTTTTTTTTAAATTAAATTTCCTCCATAAAAATTTTCTTTTGAAGCTTAAAGATTTGATAGCTTATATTTTCTTTCACACATTTAATTCACGCCGTCAAAGCTTTAAGCTTCAAAAGAAAACTTTTAAGCAAGAAATTTAGAAGATATAATTATTTTCTACTTTTGAGTTCATCTCAAAATGATTTTCTCATCCACCTCTGAATTTAATTTAAGCTCTTTTGCAAATCTTCTGATGCCTGAATTTTATTTTTATTGTAAACCATAATCACGGTGTCGTCTTCAAAGATGGCAGTCGCCGTAAACCCGGCTGTTGGTAGGTCTGCCATGTATAAATAGTAAAGTACTAGTCCCAGGATGCTACCTTGAGGTACTCCAGAGGTTATTGGGCAGAGATTTGAATATGATTCATCACACTTGACCCGGAACATTCCTTCTGAAAGATATGACCTAAGAAACAGATAATAGTCGGGGATATCTTGAATGATTTTAATTAAGAGACAATCGTGCCACACCTTATCGAATGCCTGGGAAAAAAATCAAAAGGATTTGTTCTCAAGATTTTTGTTTATTACCTCTACCACTCGGTGTACTTGTTTTGTATGGTAGAATGGTTCTTTCTAAATCCAATCTTTTGCTCTGGTATTATTTTCTTCATTATTAATATTGGTTGGATCCTTTGTAGCAATATTCTTTCAAATAACTTTGATAGTAAGGGTAAGAAGCTGATTGGTCTATATGCAGTGGGCGCTCGGGGTGGTTTACTAGGGTTAGGAAATAAAATTATCTGCGCTACTTCCCATTGTGCTTGGAAAAAAATGAAAACGAAATGGCAGCATTGAAAACGTAGATGAGCAGTCTCAAACCTTTATCAGGCTACTCCCTTAGGATTCTTCCAGTGATGAGATCATACCTTGGCGTCTTATTAGGATTTAAATAGAGTTTAATCGAGTTTTCTAACTCTTTTAACTGAAGTGGTTTTTATTCACATCCGAGCTCCATTTTCTCTTCCTCGTAATTATTTTCAAGAGCTTCTTGAGTTTCCGGTGGAAATGGTTGGAAAACGCTTGTCAAATTCTCAGGGAAAACATCCGTCTTTTCCTGGTCGTTTTTATCTTTTTCTGAGAATTTTTTTAATTATTTATCTAGATTATTATTTATCCTAGAATCATGTCAAATGCGTATGTATAAATAACAATCATAACAAAAAATAATATATTCAGTCGTATAAAAGTTGTAATATAACTTTCCGTCGTACAAATGCTGTCGTACAAATTACCTAGAATCGTTAACTACAGACTTGAAATAAAGCGATTAAAACGATTTTCAGATTTCTATACCACTACAGAACTTGTTTGTTTTGGTTCCAAGCACCAATAAGTTTGCAAACTTCCATATTGATAAAGAGTAATCGCTCAAACAGACACGATCATTGTGCGTGTTCACAAAAAAAATGTAAGCCATATTTTAATCGTGATTTTAATCATAAAATGGGAAAAAATTAAATTCAGATCATCTTTTCTAATTTTTAAATTTTACAATACTTTCAGCCAGCGCCGTAATAGCAAGCTCTTCTGGCGCCTGAGGCAAATTTGAATATATGCGCCCCCCTCCGAAAAGATTCGGAGGATGCTTATCAATGAAATGGATGCTTATCAGGAACTCATTTAGGATCAAGGGGTCTGGGGGTATGGAACACCCCCCTTTCACTTTTACGTCCCTCGGTATTAATATCCCCTGCTGCCCCCCTCCCGGATTACAAACGAAAATTGCAAAAGATTCTACGAAAAATAATAAATTTTTATGGTTCTGAATAATGGCAAGTGTACCTGGGGGGTATTCTATACCCCCCGGTCATGTGATATCTATTTTTATCGTTAGGAACTTCTGAAGATCTTATATAAAATACGCATAGTATGTCAGAATCGCCGTTTCCATGGTAACGTAACGCAATACCCCCTCCCCGAATATGAAGATTATTTTTATCGGTAGAAATTTTCCTTTTCTATTTAAACATATCTGAATCATTTTCTCGATGATAATGTGATATTTTTGCCGGTTGCCCAGTCAGTTAAAGGGAAATGTAGAAGAACACGCGGGGGTTGGAATTAATTTTTCCTAAAATCCCCTGTCTTACCCTAGTCATTGCACCAAAATTGAAGAGGAGAAAAATCCCTACAAAACGAGGTTTCAGAATTTACTTTAGATCTGAAGTAAATCCTGCAACCTTTAGAATAAGAATTATTCAAAACCTTTTTCAATTGTTTTCTCTGGATTTTCTTTTTATTTCATAAATACTTAGTGTGATGTAGGCAAATTTTGTTAATCTGTTTTATGGAGAATTTTGTACTCTTCAATTTTGATTTGATGATAATTTTCACTAAAAATGAAAGTAAGCGAGTTACCTATAGACGAAAAACTACTGTAGAGAATTAAAATCCCCATTTGGAGAAAAGGCTAGCAGGGAATTTTAGGCGAAGTTGCAAATAAAATCGTGGTCAAATTTTGGAATTCAGTCAAATTTAAATATATTCCCCCAAAGATTCTTATCTTTTTGAAAATTTTAAACTATTATTTATTGGGTTTTGTCAAGGTTTAGCGCCCCCATTGCGATGGCGCCTGAGGCAAAAGCCTCAGTCGCCTCACCTTTGCTACGGCTCGCTTTCAGCTTCATATTTTTGTTAAATTTTTGTACTGTAGTTGACCTTTTTCTTTTTGTTAAATTATAGGATATTTTTAATTGGGTATAAGTAATTAATATTTTTGAATTTTTATATAAATATTATTGTTATTTATTTCATGGTGGTTATAAATACATTCTGGATAACATGATGATAGCATAATTCATTGGCAATCTACGATCTTACATCCTTTTAGGCTTCTATACAAAGTACATCAGAAGCATCTATGATCAGAAGCCTTTTTGGGAAATTAGATGACAAACTACAATATTGTTATTAATTTGACATTGTCAAATCATTTTAAAAAAATGCGCTACAATTTATATTTTAATAATTTAACTAATTTAATTTATTTCTAACCTTGAAAATGGATCAAAATAAACGGTCCGAAACGTTGGTTTAATAATTGAAACTTTAAATAGACCTTTATATATACCCGACGAATAATATCTTATAATTTAATATTTTTGGTATTGGTTAATAATAATTATAACGTTTTATTGAATTTTTTGTCGTGTCGCCAAGATGTTAGAAATCTCGAGTCGAAATTTTGAGTAAGTACGCCACTGTTGTAAAAGTTTGGTAAGTAATTTGTCACCAGGTGGCCATGTGTTGTAAATTTCATAACCTGAATTAATATCAAGTTTGATTAGAAACGAATTTTAATAAAAAAGTAATTTTTAAAGCTCGGTGATAGATATATTTTTATAAAATATGGCTTCCAAACACCCTCAACTCTCATGGAGAGAAATCAAGAAAAATAAGAAAAAGTGGAAAGAAGAGAATGTATTAAAGAAATTGAAAAAACAGCAAATTCAAGATCAAATAAATACATTAACACCTACTAGTGATTCTAACGATATAGGCAATATATCTACTGTGAGTATTGCCGTGCCAGGTTCAATATTAGATAACGCACAAAGTGTTGAATTACGAACTTATTTAGCAGGCCAAATTGCTAGGGCTGCTTGCATGTTTCATATAGATGAAATAGTAGTTTTCGATGATGGTACAGACGAAACAAATTCTAAAAAAGCTGCCGTAGGAGACGGCGAACTTGTTAAAAATGTTAAACGTTGTTGTGTTCAATTGGGAAGAATATTGCAATATTTAGAATGTCCCCAGTACTTTCGAAAACATATATTTGGATTCCATGATGATTTGCTGTATGCAGGTGTCCTAAATCCCTTAGATGCACCTCATCATTTAAGACAAAAAGATAATTTTTTGTTTAGGTATAATATTGTGTTTTTTTTGCTAAAATGTGTTATTATTAGTTTACACTTTTAGGGAAGGTTTGGTGACTAATAAACCTGTAAAAGTGGGACGTGGTTCTCAAGTTAATGTAGGACTTTTACAAGATGTCACTGTCGATAAGGTGCTTCCAGCTGGAGTTCGTTGCACCGTAAAATTGTTACCACAAGTTGAAGGAAGTAAAAAATTGAAGGGTTTGGTAATTTCTCCGACTACGCCTAGAAAGGAATCGGGCGTTTATTGGGGTTACAGTGTAAGACTAGCAGATTCGCTATCTGAAATAGTTTCAAAATGTCCTTATAAAGAAGGGTACAGTAAATTTAATTCTGTAGTATAATTTTAAAGAAACAAAAAATATTTTTCAGGTACGATTTAATTATTGGTACTTCAGATAAAGGTGAATCGGTTGATAAATTTACGTGCCCAGAGTTTCATCATTTATTGATAGTGTTTGGTGGCTTGCAAGGTTTGGAGGCAGCACTAGAAAGTGACGAAATTTTTAACGTGGATAACCTTTTTAATTCTTATTTAAACACGTTACCTGGGCAAGGTTCAAGAACAATTCGAACCGAAGAAGCAATGTTGATTAGTATGGCTGCATTGAGGCCAAAATTAAGACCTAAATATAAACCTCTGAAGTTTATTCCAGATCAATTTCAAGTTGAAATAATTCAATCAGATTGTTAAATCAAATTAATTACATGCAATTTACAATTTTTGTATATAAAAATGTTAATAAAACTGATCTTGCTTATGCCCAGTTGTTCAGTTTCTGGTTATCGTTTAACCCGGATTTATTTCCATGTATACAATTGCCGAAACAATTATTTCTATAGAAATGAAACCGGTTTAAAAGATAATCAGAGACTGAACAACTGGGCCTTAGTATTGAATTTGGGATTTAAAAAAATACAAACTTAAAAATTTAAACAAACATTTTATTATTAATTATTTATATACAGTTAGGGAGTTGAAAATTTATTAGTAAATTACTATTTTTAAATGAAAAAATGTAATATTTTCTTAAAAAGTAATGTAATTTTAAAGGAGAAATGATGTAAGTACTTAAAATTAATGCCAAAAAATCTCTAAAAAATGTAAATGTAAACAAAGTTGATATATATAAAACAGATATAAAAAATATAGTGGAACTTTGCACCAATTGGAATATTCAAAGGCAATATTTAACAATTTTGTAATTAATATAACAATAACAGTAGTTTAAGCTCAATATTGAACAATTCCTATTTTTAAACGTTACATTTATGAATTGAACTTTCGACAGTTTCTCGAAGGCTTGCAATAACTGCTCTTTGATTAGTTGCATTGATGATTGCCGATCCAGAAACTATCATATTGGCACCGGCTTCTGAGCATGCATTTATTGTACTTAATCCAACACCACCATCCACTTCAATATCCAATAGTGGATAATTGTGTCTTAACCATTGCACTTTTGGCATCATATCCATCATAAACTTTTGACCTCCAAAACCCGGTTCGACAGTCATTACCAGAACCACATCTGCTAAATCTATAAACTGACGAACTTCTTCGATTCCACTACCCGGCTTTAATCCGAGACCCACTTGCATTCCAGCTTCTCTAACTAATCGACAAATTTTTGGAATTTCTTTCGTTGCTTCAATATGAAATGTATATAAGTTAACTCCCGCATCTGCCATTGGTTCTATCCAATGTTCCGGATTCGATACCATCATATGAGTTTCGAAAAATGCCGTTTTCATTTTAGATCTTAAACATTTAACTACCGGATGTCCAAGTGTTAGGTTAGGTACAAAGTGACCGTCCATTACATCTAAATGCAGATAATCTGCACCATTATCTAATAATCGTTGAGATTCTTGATATAATTGTGATAAATCGGAGTTTAATATTGATGGACCTATTTTACATCGCAGCGGGCCTCGTGCCATGATTATTTTTTGCTATCAAATCCACTTCACTAAGTACCTCCACATCAAAACCTAAACTAACAATCGCTTATCGTTGTAAATTAGTCGTTTCCCAACGATCGTACTTTAACCTTAATTAATACATTATTAATATTATCGCTATTATTATATCAATGTTTTGCATTTATTTGATCAAATTTACAGGTCCGGTTCTGCTTTTTAAGAGCTCCATTTTTTCTGATAAGGGGCCGTTCATGTATTACGTAAGACGTTTTTTCCTACTTTTAGACTCCCCCCCTCCCCCTAGTAAGAAAAAATAAGAAAATGTATACCCCCTCCCCCCCCTCACTAATCTTACGTAAGATAAATTATTAGCCAATGAGAAGTCAGATATTAAACATTAAAAGTGAAATTAATGAAGATATTATGTTTATTTTATATTAAAAAAAATGTTATTCACACAAATTACTTTATAGTGTAAGAAAATTGAAAAAAAAATCCAAAATCGGTCTTCTGCGATTTTTCGACGGATTTCGTTAGGTAATTGTATAATAAAAAACGTCCTCTAGGAACCCTGAGCTTCTTACCGAATTCTTCGTCTGCAGTTGAAATTTTTTATGAAGGAGTGAAAATTATGTTTTTCGGCAAAATATTTTTAAACAAAGTTCTATTTCAGCCGTGCGCCCGGAAGTGCCGCCATTTAAAAAAATGGCGAAAACAAAATGTTTCCTCGCAATATTTCCTTACCAGTTGACTTTAGGACGAAAATGACTTCTATAAATCTTACAGAGAATAAAATTTACAACTTCTATCTTAGTTAATTTTCTCTATAAGTCTAATAGTTTGTTGCTGAGCGCCAGCATTGTTAAATACAGCACATTTTTGAAAATTGCGATGACGCTCGATTTTCACCTGACTTTTTTATAATAAACATTTTTTTTAAATATTTTTTATAATATATAGAGTATATCGTCTGTGTAGTTCTAATACCTCGTAAGCCACAAAAATGTGAAAATCGGGTTATGATGTTTTTGTATGCTGTAAGCCACACTTGACCATTTTATAATTACACGTAGCCAAAAAAAAATTAGTTTAAGTATTAAAACGGTTTTCTAATACCTCGTTTGTTAAAGTGCATATGCAAATTTAACAGTTTTTTTCATTTATCTCAGAACTTGCATTTTGGGGATACGATGTATTAGAACTAATACACAGACGATATATTAATAGAGTTTATCATATAATAGACTTTTTTAGAGAGAGTAACCAAAAATTATTAAAATATGTCTTTTTCAATTCTACTATCAAAACGTTCAGCTTTCCGAATCTCTATAGGAAATTTGTCGATTTCAGGTGAATAAATTCGTGCTACTCCCGAAAATGTGCTTTTATTCATTTCGAACGTAAATAATTAATAGTATTTTGTTTCACATTAACATTAATACCAACAGCACCTAAATTAAATTAAATAATTTTCAAATTTAATTAAAAAAATAAAATCTTACGTAAGAAATTGTCTTGACCCCCCTTCCCCCGAGTAAGAAAAAATAAGATGTCAGCTACCCCCCCCCCTCCCTCTAAACGTCTTACGTAATACATGAACAGCCCCTAAGATACAACTCAAACTGGTATAAGCCAGTGTAAGCTTATTAGATAATAAATGTATAGGGTGAATCAATGGTAAGGACTTGTTCGATAGTTGCTTTACCAATAAATTATGTATTTGCTTGACCTGCATAACCTAAAATTATTTTAAATTCTCTTGTATTTTTCATCTGCTTTCATGCACGATTATAATTCAGAATATTGAATATACTTGGCATTTTTGAACTTGTTTGCTAATCAATAAGGAGTTGTCAGCTGTTTTCTAGTATCCGAGACGATCAGAAAAATTACAAAAAGCCCCTTATTTTTTATGACGTGCGAAGGGTTCAAATGCTAATATACCAGTTATTTATTAATGGAAATTTGTTTTAATTTAAATCCTTTCGAATATGCTATTAGTCCAGTCAAATTAGACGAAAAAAGGGGTTCAGCTCGGAAAAATTCCCACCTAGCTGAATTTTGGTACACATCTTTATGACATCGTTGTAAACAATATGTAAAAAGTCGACCTCGATATCATGTACGCGGGTTTTAGCTCCCGGGGTTTTAGCTCCCCCAACGCGAGTTTTTGCCAATAACTCGCTTATTTATGCTTGTATGAAAAATTATGATCAGACCATAATTGAAGAGCATAAAATTCTCTATAAAATAGTTTTTTTTTCATATTTTTCCATGGCACGCTAATACTTAAATTATTGACCGAAAACACGAGCCACCCTTAAAATCGCACAATATTAATTCGTTGCAGGGAGAGAAATGTTTTCGGGCACGGGAAATGCTTTTAATAATAAATTAATTGAAATTGTGGCCAAGGTTTGAAAATGAAGAGAAAAATAGATTTTTTCAAAATTTGTCTAAGTTATAGTATCTTCCAAGTAACGAGACCGAAATTTTGGTTTGAGCTTACAGAAGGTCCGGGCAAGCTGAAATTTGGCAAAGATGTATATTGAAGTGTTCTAATAAACCCCCAAAATGTCTCATAAAAATCCCAAGCCGGCGTTCCGCCAATTGAGGATTTTAGCCCCCTAGGTGCGGTCTCGCCTATAGCTCACGCGTATTTTTACTTTTACGAAAAATTACCATTAAGCAAAGTTGACGAACATAAAATTCTCTATAACTTGTGGCGTTACAGTAGGTAGTACTAGAATACATACTGTAATAGGCAAATTAAACTTTGTTTAATGGTAATTTTTCGTAAAAGTAAAAATACGTGAGCTATAGGCGAGACCGCACCTAGGGGGCTAAAATCCTCAATTGGGGGAACGCCGGCTTGGGATTTTTATGAGACATTTTGGGGGTTTATTAGAACACTTCAATATACATCTTTGCCAAATTTCAGCTTGCCCGGACCTTCTGTAAACTCAAACCAAAATTTCGGTCTCGTTACTTGGAAGATACTATAACTTGGGCAAATTTTGAAAAAATCTATTTTTCTCTTCATTTTCCAACCTTGGCCACAATTTCAATTAATTTATTATTAAAAGCATTTCCCGTGCCCGAAAACATTTCTCTCCCTGCAACGAATCAATATTGTGCCATTTTAAGGGTGGGTCGTGTTTTCGGTCAATAATTTAAGTATTAGCGTGCCATGGAAAAATATTAAAAAAAACTATTTTATAGAGAATTTTGTGCTCTTCAATAATTATGGTCTGATCATAATTTATCATACAAGCATAAATAAGCGAGTTATTGGCAAAAACTCGCGTTGGGGGAGCTAAAACCCGCGTACATGATATCGAGGTCGACTTTTTACATATTGTTTACAACGATGTCATAAAGATGTGTACCAAAATTCATTATAGGTGGGAACTTTTCCGAGCTGAAAACCTAATTTGACTGGACTATATTGCATTATGTAAAAAAATATTTAGCTCATCGTTTTACTTTTCCTGCGTTATTGCTCCGAACGTTAATTAACCTTGGGCAAATAATACTTTTGCGTCGTGCTGAAAACCAATTACACCATCGTTCAGACAAAAACTGAACCCACAAAAGAGCTCAGTTTTATTTTCAGTAAAAGAATGTAATTGATGTACATAAATTCTTAAGATCAAACTATAGAACAATCTACAAGTGTTAAAATAATAATAAGTACATATTTTTATAGCAATTTTATTAGGTACATATAAAAATTGCACCCAATACGTAATGTGCTCCTAATCGACGATTAAATACGAACTTATATTATCTAATGGAATTTTATTATGAAAACTATTTTATATGCAAAATATAGATTATTTTAGTTGACCATTATTTGCCCAAAATGACAGTATTAAAACTTGAATTACTGTATTTATGTTCACCTTAATTTCAGAGGGAATCCTCTCAACGACTGGGTTCGTAATATTTTACATAATTTATGATAAAGTTTCTGTGAAAATTTCAGATTTCTGCAATGAGGGTTTACTGTTGTAGCAACCTGCCTCCAAACTCGAATGATGACGGGAATACACGATTTAACAAAGGAACTCTTGCTTAAAATAAATTGTTAATTAAATTACTATTATATTAAATTGGGATATTTCCAAATAAAATAAGTTCATTAGTGTAAAATTAAATAAACAGAAGTCATAAGTAAAGTATGTTATGCCTTAAAAGAGTAGCTCCAGCGGTCTAGGACATTTGACCGCGGCTGAAATACCGCGCCCATAATACCGCCGAGACGCAATACCGCAAGCTAAAATATCGCTGTAGAAATCCGTGGGGGCGTAATGTAGAATTTATCTCACCGCTAAACCACCAATGTAGAAAACCGTACTGGCGGTTTAATAAAAATATATTAAATTAATTCCACCGCTAACACCAAGGTAGAAAATCGGAGGTGCGTTGTTTAAATAGCTTCTGTCGCTGCCACCACGAGCTTCCTTTTAATATAAATCACCTTAACCTATTTTACAGGTTCCGTAATTTTGGGAGGGGACGCTCGACGGACTCCCTGATTAAACCTTACCTAATTTTTGTAGCGTTGGTATTTCGGAAACGCAGGTAAAGGATGTTTTCAACACTAACACTTGCGTATTTCCAAGCAATAATAAATTGAATTCTTTATAACAAAAAAAAACTATTGATACCTTTATACACAGAAATAAAGTTGGTAAATTATAAAAATAAGTACAAAATAATCAAATTACTGGGAATAGTTTAATACACATGCACAATACCTTTTTATTGCTAGTCAGCTGACTATAAGTCACCAATGTAAAATCCAGGAAGGAGTTTTGTAGCTACACAAACTTCTCTTTTAACTTTACGAGTAATTCCAATAAACACTCAAACTTTTAATCGCGAGTAATGACTCAAAATTAACACTGAATACTTTATTAAAACAACTTCGACTTTCATATTAAACAACTTTATACTTTTTAATTAAGTATTGACTTTATACTTTTTAATTATTAAGTATTGACTCGAATAACTCTTAAACTTTAACTTTTAATTGAGTATTGAATTCAAAATAACACTTTTTACTTGAGCAACTTTAACTTTGAATATTGACTCAGTAACAACTGTACTTTTGATCGAGGTCTCGCTCTCGAGTCACAACTAGTGAATTTCTTCCAAGTTGGGATTTTTATGACCAATTTCCCACTTTGGATATTCATTATACCACCCCCGTGCCAGGCGAAGAACCAATCCTATGATTCTTCATCCTGCCTAAAACCAAGGGGGATGTGACCAAATCTTCTCGTTTTCAAAACTTACTTCCTTTTTACATGGGTGGCCCTTCAAGGACCGTGTGACTTTTCAGCGGCACCTTATGTTTGGGTTTCCTCGAAATGAGGGTTTCTACAATCTGTTCCCACACATGATGCCAATGAGGCGTTAAATTAAAAACTACGGTTTTCGCCCCCTCGCTCTACTTTATGGGCAAGGCTCTTTGGCGGCGTAGATATAATTTAAACGCTCATTTCCGCACACATGCAAAATAAGTGCAATGTAAAATTAATTCTATTGTATGCATTGACTTACACTAATCGTTACGACGAAATAAGCGGCAGAGCGCCCTTTTGACTACATAGCCGCCCGCATCTGTGCCCAGCTTTCTTAGAGCTAGTTCCCGCCTTGACAAATGATTTCCTGGTCTTTCGGTAAAATCAATGCATCGATATTTTAAAAATTAAATCCTACATAATTATTTTATGCGTTAAATTAAATAGGGTATTCTTAAATTACCTCTATTTAATTATCTCAATTACAATAAATTATCTATGTCGGTAATGAAAATACTTAAACTGTATTTTCTTGGTCGGTATTTAAATTAATTAAGCAAAAGCGCGGGTTGTTACATCGCGAGCCAAAATACCGCGAAGACAAAACACCGCAAAGTTAAAATAATATGAAGGAATTCTAATACTTAATTTTGAAATAAACAATATATTAATTAAAAATGTTTAAAAACCTTGAAATAATTTATCGTGGGCATCAATAGGATTTTTTCGGGGGGGGGGGGGGGGAACTATTTAATTCATTCTATTTAATCCAACTTTATAATTTAAAAAAGATTGAATTAGTTAAACAATTAACTTTCTTCCATTTTATGATTAAAAGCACGTTTCTTGTATAAAAACGCTATTTATACTAGAAAATTGCGCTCGACTTCCAAATATAGTGTATAATAATTGTACGTGCACAGCAGAAAATTAATATGTTGTCTTGATTAAAGTTCTTTTAAATTGCAAATTTTAAGAACTTCCAATCGCAAACAAAAGCACCTGTGAAATTTTGACTGCCAGCCATTTTCCACTTTGAAAATGGTACTTAATGAGAACAAAACTCACAAGTTGTTGAAACAAAATCAAATAAAAGTATTTACTGTAATAATATGTAATATTATGTTATTTGAATACTTTATTTTATATTATGATACAAAATATCTAACATTCGCGGTATTTTTGCTTGCGGTATTTTGTCCCTGCGGTATTATAGCCGCAGTCAAATGTGCGATCCCACCATGCAGACACCTCTCTCCCCCCAAATTTTATGAGTTTTCCAATAACTTTATATTGAATTTAATAAATCATCATATAATTAGCATCGGGAGGGTTTTATATTGATTATTTATATTGGACGGTAGCAGCATAAACCATATAAATCGTTATTAATTATTAAATTTAAAAAATTCGCATTAAACTTCCCGACTATTAAAGTAAAATAACATAAGGCGCCAGTGTTCTACAATCCTGAAGCCATGTGAAAACGGAGAAATTAAAATAGACCTCCCGGCTTTCTTAGATCTTCTTCAACCCTGATATTCTTTCAAATATCCAGTTCACTCCTGGACTATAAGCCTCTTCCCCATGAGGCTTTCAGGCCATACCCTTTCTTAGATATATACCTAACATAAAGTGAACTTTACCTCTCTAGAATGGTAGCTCATCTTAGCATCTTACGAGAATGATGGCTCATGCCCTCTGCACTATTAGGTTGAAGTCTCACTGTATCATCCATCGCCATCTAATAAAATTGTAAGTAATAAAAGTAACTGGTGGGCGAATGGTTGAGCGGTTAGCGTGTTAACTTCTCATGCCGAGATTCATAGGTTCAAATCCTGTGAGGTGCTAATATCTATAGAAGGATTTTTCGCTCACCAAATGTCTATCTGCTGGCCACAGGTAACATTATATATGGCTCAAAAACTTCCCTGGTTGGAGTAGACGATGTAAAAATCGTCTATCCCCGTGGTTCGGAATCCACGTTAATCTGTAGGTCCTCTGTGCTCGTCACACAGTTTCAACACGCAAAGAGCACAGACAGGGAAATCGGAAGACGTAGAACGTCAAAAAACCGATGCATACAACAAAAAAAATAAAAGTAGCTGACTTTTTAAACTCGGTTTGAACCTTAGACTTCTAAGGTTTGAACCAATTGAATTAGTTAAAATTTTATTTGGTGCTGGTAGATGACATAGTGAGACTCCAGCCTTAAATTAAGGCTGGGGATCAAATTCGAATAATTTGAATATTCAAATACGAATATTATTTTACATGTTGAATTTGAATATTCGAATAAAGGCGGTGTGACACTTGTGTAAATTTGCGTGTAGATTTACGTGTAAATATTTTGTAGGAATATTTCTATATTTTCTCGCAAGTTGTGCGTGTAAAATTGCGCAGAAGAATATTCGAAGGTGTGGTCTATTTTTCTTGTGTTGTGTTTTTGTCAGTCGGTAAAAGTTTGAATTGGCATTAATTGCCAATTTGAATCCATTATCACGTTTCTTTTAGTACTAAACAACACAAGGCGACCAGACATACAAACTTCTTATAGCCACTTACCGATCGAATTTTCAAATGACCAGAACGCGCATATGCAAATTGTAAATTTACGTGTAAATTTTTACACAAGTGGCAAACACACTCGCAAAAAAATTTGCTAGCAGATTTGCAACAAAATTTACGTGTTTGACACGGTGTAAAAATCTACACGCAAATTTACACAAGTGTCACACCGCCTTTATACTCCAATTATTTGAATATTTGAATTATTTATGGAACGAATATTCGAATAGAAAATTTAAAAAATTCCCAGCTCTACCTTAAATAACAGAACAACACTGATACACAGAAAAAAAGTACGCCGTGTTATTATTTATGAATCATATTTTTTACACGAAAATTCGTAGTTTCGTAATTAAAAAATTAGTAACAAAAAAATTAGGAGTGCTAAGCGCTCATAATTTGTTTTCACAACCAGCTTGTTTGTGTGGAATAGCTTACATGCAACGATGTCTGAGTGCTATCTTCAGTGCAACTTATCGATTTAAAAATAAAGATTGTGTTATATTTGCTGCGATAAATTTACAAACATTGGGTTAAACATCATTTAAAATAATGTAAATGAAGGGGAAATAACTTTATGCGGTGTTGTTTTCACAGAAAGATACAATCTTTTCAATGCAAGTATTTGTTTACCTTTTGTGGGTGTAATTATCAATACAAAGTATTTCAGAATGAAGTAAAGATTATTTTTGTAATCCTTGAAAAACTAGATTTAGCCTGAAGAGTCAAGTCAAATCATAAGAGCTCGAGTACTCTACTTGTTCTCTCGTGTAATAATTCGGAAAGGATAAAATATATAAAAAATGTTGAAGAGGCCAAAACTGCTAATCTACATTATTCTATAAATCAATAAGAATGCATAACTAAAATTTATTTTAAATAAAATTATTTAATAAATAAATTAAATTAAATATAATTCAAACTAAATTTGGTTCAATTAAAAAAAATGCGTCCCGTTTATTTATGTTCTTGGAACTAAATTACCTTATTTGATATATGTATTTGCGTTACCCATATTAACTTACTACAATATTAACAAAATTTAATAGCATAAATATATTATATCAATATAGTTATATTAAGTATACAACTATAACAATATAAATGTAAAAATTAAAGTATTTTGCTAATGGTGTTAAAGACAATTATGTGGACAACATGGAAAGCAAGTGCTTTTCCTCACCATATTCTGCCTTGTCTATGCTTGACAGAATACTTTATATGTTCAACGATGAAAAGAATTACTTTCTTCACTTGTTATACAAATAACTATTGTGTCGGGTGTTACTGCAGTTTATTAATTTTATGAACAAAATGTTGGACTCTTAAGCCAAACAAGTCAGTTACGATGTTCAAAATATATTTAATTTTAATTATCACAATGGTGAAATCAATTATGCGTTACAGAAATAAAGTTTCACAATATCAAAAATTAATTTCTGTCATAAAATGACTTTGTACGTGATTTTGAAAGTTAATAAATTTGGTGGAAATAGGAAACACTTTTGCACACAGCGGACAAATCTTTTCGGAATCGCTATTGCTGTTGGGAAGCTTCTCAATAAAATTGTTAGAACTGTCAGGAGTTGCCCATTTAGCTAACTTTGCTAATTCATCATCATCATCACATGTTGTCTGGATCGATACAGAATTTGTCTCAACATTGAATCCTTTAATAATAGTAGATTTACATTTGCCTAAAAATATTATAAACTTCAAAATTTTCAAGTCATTTTATAATTCGATAAATTAAAAAAAATTAACCTTTTAAAAACAGTTTGAGGAATTTTTCCAAGATTGAAAGAGTAATTTGGGGAGTAGAAATGAAAAATACAAATTCTAATAGCATCAAGAAATTATGAGATGAGATTATTTCAAAATTATATAAAAAATTATTTTAAACTTAATTAAGGATGCTCGAAAGTATGAAACCTAATTCCATATCAAAATTTATTTAATTCTCGATAGGTCAATATAAAATTTTGGATAAAAAATAAATTCCCGATAGATAGGTACTTACTTTTAACATTTGTCAGGTTACTATAATTGTTTTGTAATTTCGTTTTCTCAAGCAACAAACTTTCTTTGATATTTTTCAATTTAGTTATTTGTTCGTCAAATTCTTCCAAGACTGTGGTTTCAATTGTATCAGAAGTATTTGAAAAAGCAAAGGAATTAATAAACATGGTATTTGAATTCTCTATTTCATTAATTTGGCAATATTGTGATTCCACATCTAATTTTTCTTGAGCAATTGTATTTAATAATTTAAGTGAAATTTCTTGTAACTCCAAACTAAGTTTTTCATTTTCATCGATAATATTACTTTTATGAATTTTCATCCTAGGTTCGTCTTGCGTAAAGGTTTTAGATCGCGTTAATGTCGTATGTATGCCTTGTGATACATCGTCTGTACTATGTGGTAACAAAGTACTGTTCACTTTATTCAATTTGGATCCTAAATTATTATCGTTTATTTGCGTGACATTAGATAGTCTGGCCCATAACCGACGGTTCTCTATCGATACCATTTGAAAATTGTTAGATAACTGAGTTTTTTGATCGGTTAATTGTGTAACTTGCTGTTTTAATTTAATTATTTCTGTTAAAGAATCAGTATTTTCGCCCTCAAAATTATCAAGTTTGTTACGTAAACTTAAGTTTTCCTCTTCTAAATTAATTACTCTTTGTTGAAATTGTTGGCATCTTTCTCTTAAAGTTTGTAGTGCTATTTGTAATGCATACTGAGCTCCAGATGATTCTTCCATCGTTCTTCTTAAATGGTAATGTAGTAACAGCACAGCTATAAATGTTCGTAACTAACTATTCACTTCGTTTATTTGTGTATTGGATACATAACATCCAAATATCACATAAATAAAAACTAATCCACGATTCAGTAACCCTTTTATATTATCTATTAAAATTAAATAAATATTACACCAATCTTTAAGGTTAAGGTTAATGACATCAATAAAAGAATGACACGAATGATAAATATTATTATAATGGCGTGTACAGACTAGCGACCGGAATAGCGAACAAACGGCGCACAGTGGGGTATTTGGTCTCAAAAGGTGGCATTAAATCAAATACTATTCCAACGGATTTCTAAGTAGGATATTTATTTTCAGGGCTCTTAGTAGTATGTAAAAAATACTTTGCATAATTCTGGTGCATTTATTTATTAAGAAAATGAATTTATTTGAAAAACTTTGAAAAATTAACATCATCAGCAAAAAACACAGAACTATACAACTCCATTATCCGTAGCAAATTAGATTACGGATGCATCATCTACAATTCCGCAAATCCCAATATTCTAAACCTTCTTAATCCCATCCAAAATAACGCCATACGCATTATAACTGGCGCATATAGAACTACCCCTGTCCCTAGTCTACACTGCGAACGAGAGACGCGGATTTTCTTACCAGCGGAATTGTGCACTATAGTCGAAAACCAAGTTATTAATAGAAAATTGCCTGAACAATTTGTAAGTAAGATGATTAAACAAACTGCTTCCTCGACGAAAATGAGAAAGGATAAAATAATAGATTCTATTGGCACCGCGAACTTCAACCAAAATTTTTACATACGCGAATTTGGAATTACGGTAGATGACAAATTTGCACAAATTGATGCTCGAGTTTTGGATTCGCCTTCTCTCAATTATAATGAAAAAGCGACCGTTAAACCTATTCAAGGAGTTTGGAAACCCCAAAAGTTTTATACACCAACCACGTTGTCGCAATGGACGGTGGTCAATATGGATCGTTATACCGGGATGGAACAAATTGAGGCTAGCGTTCCATAACCTTGCCCACCCAAATCAAAATTTCCTATTGACTATTGGATAGTATAAGGTTTGTACCTTATTATACTAGTATAAGTATAAGGTTGATGGAAGGCCCTTCAAGTATGTTTAGCCCAAGTGAGCGATTAAAACGCCCTAATCCTCTGTATCGAATCCCACACAAATAACGAGTGATACATTTTCACTCATTCCGACCGGGACGGCAAAGCCATCAGTAGCCGCGGCCGCGCCGGCTGTTATGTGATTTGTATCTCCTGGTATGAAAGTTGCCGATTTTCGCACTTTTTTCGAATTTTATCGATTCTTTGATAATTTTAACCGTCCGCAACGGCGTCAGAGTAACATTCGGACCGAAACATACCCAAAAAGTCCGGAAATTACCCCAAGTTTTGTTAAATTGCATGGGGGGCGTGGCCTATTCGCCCGGATTTTTAATTATTCGAAATAAGGGTTATTTTCCGAGGGTTCACCCGATATAGCCTCTATTAACCATTATCTTTACTATAGTCAATAGGAAATTCTTGATTTGGGTGGTTAAGCTTATGGAACTCGACCCCAAATTGAAGATGTTGTGAAATTAGTAAGTTAAAAATGTTGTTTCTTTTTTATTTTCTAATAAAAAACATATAAAACATATAAAAAAGAAGTAGAAGACATAGCGGTAATGTTTGAGAAGAAAAAAAATTTACAATTGTGTTTTGTAATAATTCCCAGTAACGAATTATTTTACGGTTATGTGAAACAAGCTGCAGAACTAAGGGTAGGTTTTTTAACGCAATGCGATCATGGGAAAAATGCTAACTCAAAATTTTTTTTTAACTCGATAATACTTTCCTTTACTACGTAAGTGGGAAAGTAAAATGTTCTTTGACTTGACAGCGTTGAATGCCGCATCATTTCGCGCTATTCGATGTTTGCTTCGTCATTCCATTTCTTAGTCTATACGAGGCTTTAAGTTGCAAAATCTAGTTTTATCGTTCATCGAGAGTTTTATGTTTGTTGGGTTGCAGCCACAATGTTTACAACCTAAAAATTAACATAACGCAATAAACAAAATTTTCAACTGTAACTTCCGAAATGGGTTGTCTTGAAGAGCTTTCGAAATATCTGAACTTGCTTGTATTACCCTCAACTCTTTGGGCTGTTCACGTGGATCCAAAGCATAATTTTATTGTTATACTGCACATCGAGGTAGAATCGTTAACAGTGAATATCGATAAAGCAGTTTTAGTGTTATTTGATCAAATTAATAACACAATCGACTCAAAACTTTTTGTCCAAAATAAAGTAGTCGATTTTCCGAGATTAAATCGATGTATAAAATCTATAACTGATCTATCATGCATAGTAAACTTTATGGATAGTTTAAAATTGTGCTCCAATTTTGATAACGTTCAGTATCCCCAGTGTTTAAAGTATATTGAATCTTGTAAATCAAACGAATTATATTGTTACTTATGTTCTGCCGATAAAAAATGCCAATTAGAAAATTTGGCTACACACAATAATCCTTCTTTCGACTATTCTGAATCTCCAATTATTCAAGATAACGATTACATTGGCCATGATATTATATGTAATAATGAAAATCAGGTGGATTATAAATTTGATATTCTCTATCAACCGAGTACGGTCGAACCGAAAACAAGAGACAATTTTATAATATGCCACGTGTGTACGGCAGACTTTTATGACAAAGAAGCTTTAAATGAGCACATGCAAATTCATAGCAGTCGAACACAATTTTTGTGTGAAATATGTAATAAAGTTAGTAATCAATGGTTGGCACATGAAAAACACCTATCGACGCATTCAAATTCAAAAGCAAATTTATGTAACATATGTGGCAAAACCTTTTGTTATGGTTATCGAATGAAAGATCATTTACTAACGCATTCATCTGAAAAACCATTTAAATGCGAAATTTGTGGTAAATGTTTTACGAGAAAAATAAATTTAACATTGCATCAAAAGACTCATTTAGGTTTGTAAATCAATTTACAATTCTCAGCGATATTATAGTACAATCTCGTTCCGTTATTAAACTTTTGTGGTTTATTTTTAGGTATTCGTCCATTCGTATGCAGCACTTGTGGAAAATCGTATACAACACAAAGTAACTTGTCGACACATATAAAAAGTTGCCATACAAGTAATAAGCCGTACTTATGTACAAGTTGTACAAAGTCGTTTGTTCATCCACGCTATCTTCGAATTCACATGAGGAAACATACTGGAGAGAAACCATATAAATGTTTTATTTGCTCAAAAACGTTTGCCAAGAATATTCATTTGACGGTTCATATACGAACTCACACAGGTGAAAACCACACGTTTGTTCTTTATGTGGCAAAGGTTTCACCACGACGGGTAATTTAAAATCTCACAAGCGCATTCATCATAAAACGTTGGAAGATGCTCAACAAGCATTTAATAATTTAATTTCTTAATTTTTATCCTATGGCACGAATTCTGCTACCAAAATCCCAACTTAAGATCGCTCTTTGAGCTAAGGAGAACACAACTACCTGCCCCTTCAATTTACCTGGTATCTAATAAGATCATTTGATTCTGGTCTTGGATGAAGTTAACATGATTAATTCAACAGATGTGGAACCTTCATTACTTTCTTAACAAGTCAAGTATAATTTATTTCATATTTTATTTGATAATATTGCACTCCCAGTAAAATTCTGTCGGAAGTCGAAAATCGCTATGTTTCAAGATGTTTAATTTATTAAACTTTTTTAGTTAGAACTAATTTATAGTCTTGTAACTTAAAAATAAAATAGAAATTACTAATCATAGAATAGGGAATTATCATGTTATGTTCTCTTTTTCCTGAAAACCCACGGCAGTATTTTTTTAGATGCAGAATTATTTTATAAATTAGTGATATAATAACTCGGAATTTACAATTTTTGACTTCCTATTTTATTGAGAGTGCAATAATATATTATGCAATATGGGAGAGTTTTGCTAACACAAAAAATTGGTAAAAATATATATTTAAGATCCCTAAGTATGAAATGAGTATTTACTTGGTATTATGTACATAATAATTTTGAAAAGAATTTTGCATAACATACACATGCATAGAAGAGATGGATCACGATGCTTCTGTTAAGAAGCTAAACGACTGGAGAGAGAGATGTACATAATAATTTTGAAAAGAATTTTTACATTATTAATTATTTCTTGGAACCAGAAGCTGTATATTAATTTTTTTGTATTCTAAACTTAAAATAAATATATATAATTTATAATGAGTATTTTACTGCGTGTCCCTATTGCTTGTAGTAATTAAAAAAATATGGAATGATATGTACCTACGTGTATTGGGTCTTGAATTTTTTCCTGGGAAAGTGAGTACAAAACCCCCCAAACCATGAACTTTTTACCATCAATCTTAAGTGTGTTAGTACGGTGCCCGAATTAATGTTGTCACCAGATGTAGCGTCACTAATATACATCATTCCCAGAGTGTAGTTGCTCACAACCATTTCAGGTCTTGTAGTGTAAGATAGTAATTGGTTTATAAATTGATATAAATGGGTTTGGAGCGTTATTTATTTAACAGGTTTTTATTAACAATCAGTATAAACAACAAATTTTAGAAACATAAAACAATCAACTGAAATTAACAAATGCGCACAGTCAGAATGCGCGCACGGTTGATGTCTGTAGAATTATTCAGCAATGACGAGTGAATTAGTTTAACCAAATGAATATACCAATTTCTTAAAAAGCTTGAAACAGATGGAACAACTTCCGACGGGCAAATTGTCTTCTTTTAACGCCTAAACGTACATATTGGTAAAGAAGCTTGTTTGAAAGAGGAGTCTTCTAATTTGATATTTAACAATTTCTCTAAATGAGTTCTCATTGTAGAGTTCATGATGGACATTAAATCGGAATATTTACAAATTGGGCTTGTACGTAAGAAATAATTTAATCTTGGAATAAAGCCGCAATGTTTTAAAATGAATAAAGCCATGTGAGGATTAATTTCGTTTAAACTATCGGAAAACTTTGATATATTTTGGGTTTTCTGGACAATCAGAGGAAGGACCACTTCATTTTTAATTGGGGCACCAAGAAGAGTTAAATTTTGAATATTAAGAATTTTTAAATTTAGACTTAGTTTCTAGAAATTATTTATAATTACCTGTTTTCTATCCAATGAAATGGTCCCCTCGGAAGGCAACGGCAAACCACTGAATTGTAATCTGCCAAGAACAGCCTCTCTGGAGATGAAGTGTATACACTTCCCGCGGTTCGGAGCCCGTGTTAAACAAGTACGTCACTCCCCTATGTGTGTGATAGTACTACAAACGCACAACTTATACATAGGAGAGAGGCCGCCAACATCCGGTAACGGATAGGCACGTGAAGAAGAGAACACTGCACCTTCTAGTAGGCACCTTAATATTATTGGGGTAGGTGAAGATCCTATATGTAGGATGTGTGGAGAAGAGGATAAAACCCCACACCACATACCATGTGAATACTCGGCCTTGACAGGGGGGAAGCTACGTGACCTTGGATTTCCATATACAGAACTGAGGAGATAGCGCAGGCACCCTTTGGCTGCACACTCGACTTTGTTGAGGAGACGCGGCTGTTGGAGTAAATATGGAACTTGGGCACAATAACTTTAAGCTTTAGTGCAGTGGGCGCCTTACACCACAACCCGTTGATAATGGGCGTGTTTTTAAACTACTCGAGCAGCTGTTCGAGTACTCGAACAAAAAAAGTGTGTTTTTAAACTAATGCATCAATTGTCTTCAGTTGTTTTAAAACTCCCCCACTCTGCTCGAACGCATTACTCGAGCAAATTTTCATGCACCGGATCGTAAGATAGTGCCTTACCTGCTCGAATTTGGTTCGAGCAATAAATTATTGCTCGAGCAACCGGTACAGTTTAAAAACACACCCAATAATAGATGTAGAATAACCAGATCTGAATATATATGCACCTCTCAATGGGGTACCGACAAAATGATTTAGTAGTATTTTTTACGTAAATACGATCCTTGGGATGTCCTTTGTCCTTTGTCAATCTGTGACGTCATCTTACACATTAGTTTGTAAATTTTCCGTGCAAAGCGCCATTGTATACGCACGACTAGGGACGAATGGCGCTAAATTTTAAATTGTTGGTACCCTATTTGGCCAAAACAAACTTGTACCCTTTTTCCCAATCAACATGAAAAATTAAGTTATAAAGTAGCCTATCATGTCAAATGCTTTTTCATTGGCACCGATGCTATTTAGTACGATTTGATGTGGTTTTCCTGAACCGGAAATATTCTGAGGTAATACTTTTAGCAAGATGGTATGCTGAAAAATACGTTTCTCAATCTGGATTAGAACCTTTTATATATCTTAACAAATTCTAGGACTCTAGCAACTATTTTGGATGTGAGCAGTGTAACTGTCACAGCTTAGTTAACCGCTGTGAAGAAAAGGAAGAAATTAAGCGTGATATTTGCTAGAAATTAGATTTTTTCAACAATTTAGCAAGACAGTATGCTGAAAAAATTATCCTCAATCTGGATTTGAACCCCTGGCGTAGTAGCTGTGAATACACACGCTTAAACCACTGCGCTATGGAAGCGATTGGTTCATGCTGCTCGAAACTTGTATATTATATTGTAACTAATGCTAGACCACTACATACTCTTATTTTATGATCGGAAATTTGGTTTGTTTAAAAATATCGGACGTTAGATACATATCGTCCCCCTTATGCCAAAACCACGAATGTGCAAAAATTGCCATTTTGACACTTAAAAGAAAATTCTTTTTTTAAATTATCGTTAGATTTTGGCTACAATATATTCGAATAACAATAAAAAAATTGACTGAAATAAAATTGATTAATTTCATTTACTTCATAATTTAGTTCAAAATACACTTGACTGAAAACTTTATAGTTTTCAATGTGCATTTTCTAATGCACATTCGTGGTTTTGGCATAAGGGGGACGATATGTAGATGGGGTTTGCACTGGAGAAGAAGTTCACGAGTTTAACTTTTCGGTACTACACAAAGTTTTCAAAAACAGGACAAACATTGGTAATGAAAACTAAAGAAATTTAGTGGACCTTCGTCAAGTTTTGTGATTGTTGTTAAAAATTTATTTCTTCTTCAGCTTGTTCTGGGTCTGGGACCTGTTTAATTCTGGTTTTCCTGGGATGCTGACGACCAACTGTCTCTCCACCTCTTTGGAGGTCTTCCCGGTGGTCTGTTTCCATGAGGTATTTATTTATTACATTTTAATTTATTGTAGTCAAATGTGATCAAATAAAAATTATTATGTTTCATTAATAATAATTTATTATTATTTAAGGAAATAAACTTAATAAAATAACTAGTTTTTAGGGTAGTTGAAATATTGATTATTTTTAAAGACCAAAATAATCAATACTACTTAGTGTGCTCACAAACCTTTGTAATAAAAAATAAATTAGTAGTAATACAATAAACCAAGTTATTAATAATAAATTTATTGGTTTTGTAAGAACTGAAAATGAAAGCATTAATTATATTTTTTCTTTGTAATCTTTTAAATAAAGGTAACGTAAGTTTAAATCGTTGCATTATTTAAATAATAGTAACGACTATTTTAGGTCAAGCAATTGATTGTTTTAAATGTGCATCTTTAAATAACGATTATAAGCCATGTGAAGATCCATTTCATAATAATTATACGCTAGATATTTACGAGTCACCTTGTATGGGTGGTAAAAAAGGAAGAAATGGTTTATTTCCAGCTACTTCCTGTATTAAAATAACAGGAATATTTGGTATAAAACGCCTCAATTAATTAAATGTTTTACAATAACTAGTATACTTTCAGAGGATAATGGTGATACAGTAACAGTTAGAGGTTGTGCATTAGATAGTGGTACTTTAACTACCGATACAGAAATAGTTAGGTTGTCGCATTGTGGCGGATTTTACTATGACGATCGGTTAGTATTTCTTTTACTTTTCTAACACTGTGGAATATTATTCGTACTTTTTTAGATATGTTAGAGGTTGTGTGCAAAGTTGTAATGACGCTGACGCATGTAACATGGGCAATTCATTTCAAATACATAATTGTGTTTTAATTTATCTCGGAATTTATACATTGCAGAATTTAAATAACTATTATTTCAATTAATTTAAAAAAAATTTAATTCGTTGCAGTACGTTATTTATTTAAATCGTTATTAATATTTTCGCTCAAATACATTATAAAATCAATAAACTTATGTTACTTACAAATAATAATGAAACACACATTAAAAAAACATTGTCGGCTCACACTTAATTTGCGTACTTCGGCTTGGTTTCTTGATCAGTAACAGATCGAATATAAATTGCATCTTCTGGTAAAGGATTGGGAGGATTGTCTTCTTCCAAAAAGTAAGAACATGCAATAGCCAATATTGAACCTAAACATAAAACATTAGGTATATATTTTTGTAATAACAAAATTTTGAAATTTAATTTAAAAATAATTAAACTTGATTTGATAATTTGTTTTCTCACCGTTATGTCCAAAACTAAGTGAAGTAATAGACGTATGGTACTGATGAAATTGGCACAGCCTTTTTTTATTAAATCCATCCCAGATGTTAACGTAACCGTCCGATCCTCCAGTGGCAAAAGTATTATGAGTTGGATGAAAGCTTTTAATAAAATATTTATTGTAACATTTGATATGAAGATATAAAAATATACAAAAAAGTAAAAACTTACCTAATTGCATTCACCGGATAAATCCTCTCTAAACCATCTTCTTTAATTCTATGACATTTGAAAGCATATTTTTTCTTTTGAACTTCCGGGCTGGTATCTAAGTATTCTACTGCTACTCTACCCTCAATACTACTCAACACAAAGCCTTGTTTATTAGGAAAACATTTAATCGCCCTGGTTTGGTATTTAAGATTAGACTCTCGCTTTTGTAATGTGTAAGACATATTTCGTATATCCCAAACCAAAATTTTTCTCCCTGCTGTACCTACTACAAGTTTTTCGCCACATATGCTCATAGTATATACTTTGTCGCCTTGATTGTAATTTCCACTACACAGTGGAGCTCTTGGATCCCATAATTTTAAGTGATGATCCCAACTTCCAGTTAATATACCATTCACTTCCGAACAATATTCCACACAACGTATAGCATTATTATGGGTACCAATGGTGGTTTCTTTAAAAAGATAATCGCGTTTAGTTATTTTTTTTCTAAAATAAGAATTATGCAAGAATATTTCACTGCCCTACCCAATATTATTTATAAGAGAAAGAATTAATTATTTTTATAAATTTTAAAACAATGAAATTAAAACTTTGTTAAAAATATTTACTTTTGTCAATTTACCCTGGTTTTAAATATCTTTTAATATGAAATACTTGTTTTTACCTGTTGTTGAAGTAAAATCTAAAGATTTTAGTGTGTTATCCAATCCACCACTATAAGAATGAACTGCATCCTACAAATGAAAAATAAATTTAATTGATTGGATTAGTACGATTCTACTGCATTACTTATTAGATTTCGTAACTGCGAAATTAATACTAATTTTTATTTCAATTTAAATTTCTAATACCATTATTAACAAACCACTCAACATATTACATTTAGAATGTAATATTAAATAGTTTTTGCCCAAAAGCACGTCACGTCAGGTACACTATCTACGACTGGCGCAATAGTTTCATCAGTTATTTAGTAAAATGGTATGCTGAAAAATATGTTCCTCAATCAGGATTCAAACCTTGGCATATTAGCTGTAAATATGCGCGCTTAAACTACGCTACCGAGGCGATTATTTTATGTTGCGTGGAACTTCTATATATCATGACTAATTCTCGAACCGCTACAGTGTTATGTTAACTGAACAGTGTACACGTGGGGTACATGCCGTGTCGTCTGTTCTTCTCCACATAGATACAGTGCGCGAGAAGAATTTGGGAATCTCTGTAATAATATTTTGGAAATAAATTACGTAAAACACGAATAAAGAGTGCAACAGAATGAGCGCCGTTGAAAGGTGTCAAATGTCAAGTCTTAAGTGGAAATGCGTATAAATAGGTTACGTGAGCGGTGTCAAAGTAGAAAGTTGAACAGCTTCTTACGTAGTGCAAAGTTCAATGTCGTCCAACGCCGTATATTGTGTCCACAACTTACTTAGACTTGACATTTGACGCCATTCAACGGCGCTCATTCTGTTTCACCCTCTACTCAATATAAGACCTATTATTGCTCCTATGTGGGAAACGTTAAGCAAATTTAAATGCAAAAACACCATGGATTTACTACGCCTTGCTTTTGATCCTGGAAAGAAACCGATATTACAGTACATTAAGGCTGTGCATGGACCTTTTAAGACTGGTTTAGACTGTGGTTACAGTGGATGCTTCAATCAGATACAAGCACATTTTTACTCATATGAATTCGTTCATCTTGTGTATTTGCAATACCACTGAGCTCTTAAAATTCGAATTCTGAGATTACAATAATATTACAATTTGCCAGAAGATGCTTGTACCACATACTTCTAACGAACAGTTCGAACGAATTAGTCAGAATACGCATCCACTAAAACCAGCCTTAGGTTGGCCGTCCAATACTAGCATTTTTTTCCGTATTATGTTTGTCTGACGAATAGCTGCGAATGACCCCTTATCATTGAAAGGCATTTCAGGACGTACATTGCGTCCGAATTATTCGTGCAAAAACATCCGAAATGCGAATTATCCCTTAGGCTAGTCGTTCATTTATGTCTGAATTATGTTTGTTGGACGAAACTGTTCGTCAGATTTCGCAAATATAGAATATTCTACTGTATCAGGTGCGAATCATTTCAGCTTCATAGTTCATTTACCTTGCAACAATCAAATTCAGATAATAGCAGATTTGGTACTTTAAAGCTCGTCTTACATCAGGACATTTCTGGCGTCATTTCTTGCGCCAAATAAATTGCCTAGTTTAAAACAGCAAATGTCTTGGAAAATGTCCTGGTTCGGATTGTAGGCAATATATTTGGCGCGTGCTCTATTCTTGAACAATTTGCCTGTGAGCGTGCGCAGTACAGATTGAATGCGCAGGTAGTAAGGTCGACGCCTGAGAATTACAGTGTTCTATGTCCATATTTTACTTTTTTACAGTAGAGCTAATTGAAAATTCTACTTTTGATTAACATATTAAATGAACTATTTTGTTGAATATATTTTGTTTTTCAAGCAGTATAACTAGATTATTCGTATTTAAAAAAACAAAATTCGCCTTGGTTTTCTAGAATTTAAAATAGTAAGCAATTATATTTTTTGTCAAATGGAGATGGAACAAATAATTTCTTATTTAATATGCATTCAATGATAAATTGTTCTATCTCCATTTTAACACTAACACTATTTTTTACTGTGGTGGTCAAATATTTATTTTTTTTAGTTATTATTGACAAAAATAACAGCAGAAATAAATGAAAAACAATTAAAGAAATTTATTGATCAATACATGCATATTTATTTTTCATACACAATACATTCATTTTAACTCTTTCAATAAAGTTTCAATCTAATTCTTATCAACGGCTGGCATAAACTTAAACATTTTTTTCAAATCCAAGACTTTTTCTTTAGTTAAAAGGCACATTTTGGTTTACAATTATCGGTGCAGTGGTGTTTGTTGCTATAAATAAAATGCATACTATGTAAATATTACACTGTTCCATCTTCATTCTATCGCATTACAAGCAATTAATCAAAGTATGAAAGTATATTAATAGAAATAAAGGATTGGATTACTTACCTTAGACTTTGATCTGCCATATTTTCCATTTTGAAATTAATAACAACACTTTTTACTTTATAATTTACAACGCATACGCTAGTGTAAATCAACAAGTACCTACCCATTAGCTCACTTTGATCATGTGATATCATTCTAGCATTATCTATTTCTATTCGTTGGTGTGGAGATAGAACAGTATAATAATTCTAGTACTATCCGAAGTTGAGATAGAATAAAATAATATCGGTGATAACTAAACTTGGACCCTTAAATTTTATATTTTCTCATTGGATATAGAACAATTTCGGTTTAAAGGATCTAAAGACAGCATAACCTAAATATTAACAAAAAGTGGACATAGAACACTGTAATTCTCAGGCGTCGAGGTAGTAATAGGGAAGATGCATACATTTTTTTTATAGCATAGTTGGATCAAAAATAACTAAATATTATACTAATTAATGCTATTTAATTTATTTATTTTTGTTTTGATAATAATTTAAAAAATATTTAAAAATCCGTCAATTTGAATTGAAGGAAACGACCGCGCAATTTGCCATGTACTTGTGACGTCACAAGTCCTAATTTTACATTCATTTATATTATTTTTCTGTGGTTTTGTGCTTTGAAAGTTGAAGTTTGTTAGTGTTAAAAGCTGTTATTTATCATAATTAAATCAATTAAAAACAAAAAAGTTAAAAAAGTACTCTACACGAGTAGAGTAAACAAGAAAGTGAGGTTATTGCAAGCAAGCAAGCAAACGCGTTGCGTTTAAGGTCACATGATTTATTTTAAATTATCATTGAATTTTAAAATGGATTATTTATAACAAAATACAATAAATAGAAGTTATTTTTGCTGATTTGATATTTAATATATAGGATTAATCGGAAAATACTGTTTTAACTAAATTTTTTTATTCATGCATGTTCCCCATTGTCAAATGCAGGGCTAGCAATGAGTTACATTTATTACTAAGTTACTTTTTTTTTAAATAATCGCAAATGTTTTGTTTTTCACTGAAATTAAAAAATCAAATTTGAAAATTTTTTTTGTTTTTGTAATTTTTTTAATACTATTATGTTTGCTACAATCACATTTTCTGCAATTAAATCGGTTTCTTTATCCATTTCAATTTTTATGTGTAGCACAGTTTTCACAATTTACAACACTAAATTATCGTTCGTTTAATCTTACTGCGCACGCCGCAGGCAAATTGCGTTGAAAATTGCCTCAAAATAGAACACGTTCTATATATTTGGCCTACAAAATGTTTCACGTAAGTTGCTAAAATTACCTACTGCGCAAAATCAGCGCAAGAAATGGTCTGATATAATACAGGCATTATTTTTGGAGCAAGAAATGGCGTCAGAATGTCCTGATGTAAGACGAGCTTTATAGATGATAATATAGTTCTGCATGTTATCAAAAATAAATTCAAAATATTTTTGTCCAAGAGAACGTTTGTTTGAGAACGAATGTTTAAAATTATGTTTAAATGCCACGGTTGCACCTTTAACGTCAAAAATCTAAATATTTGCACAACTGTTCTGATCAACAACAATTTCGTGGATTTTTGTTTAAATTAAATCAATAGTTTATTGGCAGAGTTCTAAACTTCCATGAGCTTACACTGAAAACGCTGCTATAAAACGAAATGATATTTATTATATAACCATTTTTTTTGAGAATATAATTTCCTACAAAGAAGTGAGTGGCAGTATATTTTTCTCTTTAATAGTTTATGCGTTGAAGACATTTACAGTCATAGATAATAACTAAACAGTTAAAATCTGCAACTTTGAGTTCATTTTTCACGTTTCTCATCATAGTGTAACAAAATTTCGAAAAAAAATTCAAAACGTCTTCTGCGATTTTTCAACGGATTTTTATACATAATTGTCCGTACTTTAATATACTACAGTCACCGTGTCTAAGCTCTGAGCTACTTGCCATTACCTAACAAAATTCGGTGAAAAATCTCATAGGACCGTCTCGGATTTTTGATTAAAATGTGCTCAATTTTCTTGTACTATCACCATTCACGAAATTTCATTATTTATTTCCATGGAAATGAGTTTTGCTAAAAAAAATTTAATCATGAATTTTCGTAAAAAATGCACGCAAATTCATTTTGTCAGCAATTTCCTTCCATAAATTTCTTATGTGGTAGTTTTTATACCGCATATCCCACACAGACTTTCATTCATAAATTAAAATTACTAAATTTTTTATTCATGGTGTACTTCGGTGGTTTGCCATTGCCTTCCGGAGAGATTGTTACAATATAGTTCTTACTATGCCCGGATTCGAGCCGTGCATTTCGCGCTAGCAGTGGGTAGATGCATTTAACCATTAAGCTATAACCATCTCTCGTGGTGTTAATCCATACAACTTCTGCAAGTATAAGCGCCATAAATTCGCCAGAATAACCGCGAGAAATCCCATCGAAATGGGATACTTTGGTTGTTTTCGCACGAATAATTCGGATGCAGTGTATGACCTACAAAATCTTTCAATAAGGGATCATTCGTAGATTCATTACAGTAGTGACTAACATAATTCGGACAAAAACACAAGTAATGGACGACCAGCCTAAGTTCAGGCAACGAAGCCGAAACAAAAGGCTCAAGCTTGCAAAAAATTCGGGCTGAAATTTGGTAGAAATTGTGTATTTTAGTATTCGAATGAGCCCCCCAAAAGTCCCCTGTCGGCTTCGCCCTAAATTGGGAATTTTTAGTTCCCAATTATTAATTTCATTTTGTTACACAAAATTCTTATTAGACCAAAATTGAAGAACATAAAATTCTCTACAAAAACCTTTGTCTATCTGATAACCATGATCCAGCGACACCAGCATGGGCAAAAAAAATATTTCTGCATCAATATAAATTTTTTTTCATGATTTATATGATAGGTACTCTGAAGAGTAATATAACAGTAATAAATGTCCCAATGGTCAAAGATATTGAAATTGAATTAAATAATTTATAAAAATATTTTTTGACTATGAAGTACCCTCTCGTTCGCCTTAAAAAAAATACAGGTTCATAGAGAACTCAAAGTACAAAAAAAATTTGATGATGAATGATGATATTAAGATGATACTGGGTTGAAAACAAATACAATATTTTTTTGAAGATCTGTTAACTACAAGCAGGTAGTTGAAATTTTTTTAAGAAGGGCCAACAATAGATCTACTACATAAATTTTTTTAGAATATTCGGACAAGCCGTTCAAAATATAATAATTTTGAACATTTTTAAAAAATGTTTTTACTTGAATAAGGGTGTCGGCAGGGCTAATATTTACAGGACAGTCAAGGTACATTAGTAGTTTAGTAATGCCTCAGAAAAATGTTATTTAAATTCGTGCGAGGGCCCCTGCACCATACTTACCCTGCTAAAGCCTTTTTTGAATAATTCGTATTTTAAATTCCATTTTCTTATATTTCATCTTTGTGATCTGAAAAATCTATTTCGTGGAGAATTTTGTGTGTAAATTTATTATGCTAACTAATTAGTTAGGTACTATGTCAATACAGGCCATTACATTTATTTCGTACTTTTACATTTGTGTTAATTATCTTTGTACAATCATCACACATACAAAGTTTCAACGTGTTACAAAATTATTGTAATAAGAAGCACCCAACATAAAGTTAATTTAGAAGAAATCAAAGATTCATTGGGTAATTCAACAGTTTGCACATTTGATCACAATTTATTAACCAAATAGGTAAGTAAATCTATTATTAATTTGGGTTAAGTAAATTTCTTGAAAAGTTGGCTACTTTATAGCAAATAATAAATAGTACATAAACTTATGCAACCATGTGAATAGGCAATTTAATAGCTACTAGTAAATATTAAGATGACTATGATACCTGTATATAAATTATTGTGATATATCTCGTGTGTACGACTACCACGGCTATATAAGTAACCATTTATAAGAAATATATAATGTTCTATTTATTAATATAGGTATTATAGTCACTTTAAGGGGTTTGTATGGGGGAAGTCAAAGTAAAAAGTATGTTCACTTTGCTTATGGTAGTATATTGACAAACTCAATTCACATTTTAAAAATTTTTACCATTTAGTGTACTAGTTCGATAATCTTTGGTATATACGAGAATAATTGTGTAAATATTATACTTTTCAATATTTGAAGAAGTTATATGTATAAACTAATAAAAGCAAACGTAAATATAAGGGAAAATTAATGAAGAAAAAAGTCAAAGGTGGACTCGGGTAGGATCGGCTTTACGATTGATATTTGAAATTTGTTATTTATTAGAAAATTTGTCCCTATTTGATTACCATCATCTAAGAAACAGGGCAGTGGATTTTCTTAAAAATGTATGAAGATGATCCTTACCATAAATTTGCATGGGTTAGTTTTTATCAATTCAGCGATTATCTACCGATTTATGGAGTGAAAAATGTTTTTATTTTCACTGATGTATTCAGAAAATTTGGAATAATAACTGGTGAAAATTTTGGTATGAGAAAACACAAATCGCGAGACAAATACCTTAATATTTGCTAGTAGCTACTAAGTTGACTATACGACCGTAGTTAATTTTTATTCAACTATGTTAAATAAGATTTTAATTATTCATAACTCAAAACTGTTAAGAGGAGAATAATCGTGTTTAATTTAATAAGCGTCTTTAACTTGATATAATATTCACACTAATTACTTGTACTAAAATACGTAAAATAAATCAGAAAACTGGAAAATATTTCAACATGTCTAGTTGTTACCAAAATACCTTACCTTGAAAACAGTTTAAAACTAATTTTGTACTTACTTTCTTGATAATTGTATTAAATAAAATAAAAATAACTTACAGTAAAGCAGCAATCCAATACTGGACTGTCATGGGAGTATTTGTGTCGTAAATTATTAACTAATACATCGTAAAGTCGAACACTGCCGTCCCAAGAACTAACCAACAAAAATTGATTGGTGTTAGGTCCAAATTTAACAGACGAGATTGCATCTTCAGGTGGAGATTTTAATTTATACTCGGTTTGTGATTTGATCAGCATTCTAAAAGCTACAATGATTGAGTACCTCTAATAAAAAAAATGTACTTTTAATTTTTTACCTTAATGTTGTTGTAATACAAAAATTAAATCTATAAGTTAATACAAAATACAAACAAGTTAAATTCTAAATTCGAACGTTTGGTTTGACCGTGTTTGACCAAGTTTAACTATTTAATTTTATGGTTATCATGGTTATCTCGGTTATTTCGCATCGGAGACAGTGCTGTCGTGCTGTCAACAGTACTCGAACAAAAACGTTTTATTTTTCTATCTTAAATTATATGCCGATTCACTTCACAAAACGCATCCATTCCATTCATAAATTAAACCGATTCATATAAATAATACGGAATTCAAGAAGAGCACCTGGGATGATAATTTAGTTTTAAATTTTCAAATAAACTTGCGACGGTTTAGAATCGCTGATATATTGTTGGTTTGTTTCGTTTCTTCTTATTGGTACTGTAATAATTGACAACTAAGAATAGATAACTTGACGCATTTGACGTTTCTTTAATGACATTTGTCGGTTATAATAAAAGGGTGGAAAGGTGCTAATTTTCTACATAAATTCTTACAATTATTTAAAATTAAAAATGGAATCATACGACGTTATTATAAATCAACCTGTTGTAATAGATAATGTACGTAAAATCATAGATTTGTGGTTTGTAGCGCCTAACCAAAATCGCGAATAAATTATTACTTTTAGACTTGAATTTTATACTATTTTGCAGGGTTCGGGTGTAATTAAAGCCGGTTTTGCTGGTGATCAAATACCAAAATGCCGTTTTCCAAATTAGTAAGTTGCTTTAGAAATGTTTGTGGTGAGATTATCGTTGTACTGTTTTAGTATCGGTCGACCAAAACACGTTCGAGTTATGGCTGGCGCTTTAGAACGAGACGTTTTTATTGGTCCTAAAGCTGAAGAGCATCGTGGACTTTTAGCAATTAGATATCCAATGGAACATGGTATTGTGACCGATTGGAACGATATGGAGAAAATTTGGAGTTATATTTACAGTAAAGAGCAGCTATCGACTTTTGCCGAAGAACATCCGGTGTTATTAACCGAAGCACCTTTAAATCCTAGACCAAACAGAGAAAAGTCTGCCGAAATATTATTCGAATCTTTCAACGTACCAGCACTTTTTATTTCCATGCAAGCTGTACTTAGTTTGTAAATGCAGTTAAGGTAATTAATTTCTTAATTAATAATTTTGTTTTTTTGAAGATACTCAACTGGTCGTACTACTGGAGTAGTTTTAGATTCTGGTGATGGCGTAACCCATGCAGTGCCTATTTATGAAGGTTTTGCTATGCCTCATAGTATAATGCGTGTAGATGTTGCTGGTCGGGATGTGTCTAGATATTTAAGGTGACAAATTTACCTTTCGCCAAATAAAGCATCTAATTTTTGAAAATAATCCTTTCAGACTTTTACTTCGAAAAGAAGGTATTAATTTTAAAACGACAGCCGAATTTGAAACTGTACGCACAATAAAAGAAAAAGCTTGCTATTTGGCAAATAATCCTTTAAAAGAAGAAACTGTAGATACTGAACAGCTTAATTATACATTACCCGATGGAAATATCATTCAAATTGGCCCCGCAAGATTTCGTGCACCCGAAGTTTTATTTCGTCCCGATTTAGTCGGAGAAGAATGTGAAGGTCTACACGAAGTACTTATGTTTGCTATTCAAAAGTCCGATTTGGATTTACGTAAAGTGTTGTTTAAAAATATAGTGCTCTCTGGAGGTTCAACGTTATTTAGAGTATGTAGTAAATCTTGTGAAAAAACCTTTATATGCATTTAATTGGTTTTTTTAGGGATTTGGTGACAGGTTGTTGTCCGAAATAAAAAAATTATCACCCAAGGATGTGCAGATCAAAGTAAGATTTAACAAAATTCCTATTTGATTAGTGCAATGTCCTTTGCCTCACGTTGGGCTGTCAACTTGCAATGTCCACCGTGAACCGTTAACACGATTTACTCTGATCTCAGGATGACAGGTTCTTTTGACTTTTACGACGGAATTACTTTAATCACACAGTCAAAGAAAATACGGACATCTAATCTTTATAAATATTTAATTAACAAATTAACACAAAATTAAAATAAACAATTAACAGCAATAACAAAGTTAACAATAATCAAACAAATTCTTAAAATTAATCATACGAAATTCAAACCTTATTCTACCCTTTGTTTTTAATTATCACCGTTATGTTTCCGAATTTCGCGACACTCTAAGTAAATAAATTGGTAAGCTTACCCCTTTTTACGCACAAACAATTGTCACTTCCTTCATAAGTCATCGGCTTTCTTTTCTATCCACGCTAATACCACGGTCCACTCTTTCAGCAGTGATTTATCAACCAAATTGTATCTTCTCCAATTCCTTCCAATAATATCTCCAACTTTCTCTGTGCTCTTCACCGCACAAGGTAAATAAACTTTTATTTAATTTCTTTTATAACACTTATTCTTCTCTCATTACACCACCTTGTATCCATCCAGGTCTAACCTCTTGGTTAACCAAATATTTTTATTGTGGAGTGGTAGTACTCTTTTCACGGGCTCTTTTACAGGCTTCCCGTATCACTTTCTAAAAGGAAGTCTCTTATATGCGACTACTCTCGTCGCTTGATTTTATTCAACCCCCGTTTATTTCCCCTTTTTATTTAAAGTCGGGAGCAAATTTCGCCCAGCTACCCGCTTTCACCAATTTGGAAGGAACTCTCGTTTTTTTATTATCCTCTTATTTCTATGGTTACCTTTTTTATCCTTTCTAAATTTGCCTACTAACATTTTTATAATTACAATAATACATCTTTTTTTAAATTGTTTTTGACAAACTTTTCTCATGCCATATTTTCTCTGACTGCACTTAAAAACAATTTAATATCGCAACAGCCAAATATTGATGGACACAACATTAGATAGTTTATGTGATGTTTAAAATTATACGAGTTGCTTGGAGAATGATTGAAAATTAATGTTAGAGTACTGTGCTTGCTTGCCTTTTACACTATTTTAATATGCCTATTGATGTGTTATTAAAAAGATGTTTATAAAGATTTCAGCCCCTCAAGAAAGATTGTACTCAACTTGGATTGGAGGTTCTATATTGGCTTCTTTAGATACATTTAAGAAAATGTGGGTGTCGAAAAGAGAATACGATGAAGAAGGACAAAGAGCTATTCACAGAAAAACATTTTAGTTTTAAATGTGATTCTAATCAATAGACATATTTATAATACGTTAATTTTATACGATACAGTTGTTTATTTATTTTTTACAAATTAATTAGCTAAGGTTAATTTTTTAAGAAGAAATTGTAAAAAGAAATTTTGTCTCATAATTGTCTCTATAACTCGAAAAAAATTGCTTTTAGTATTTATGATGTTAAGCAAATAAAATAATTATTATACCATTAATTTAGCAGCTTTCAAAAATTGATAAAATTGTAATAATTGATATAATTTTTAATACATTACAATAACACTTGCAAGTTGATAATTATTTAATTTTATTTTCAAGTGGTGTTTTTAGTATCAAACTTACCTTCCGTAACTGGGCTTTCTTTCTTGATGAATTAATCAAATACTGCAAATAGCAATTATTTATTTATCTGTTTATTATTTCACGGTGTTGGTTTTTAATTTTTACGTTTCAGTATTTTGTATCATTTTGATTCCACAAACATTCAAAAACTTGGTATAATTAAATTAATTGTAGTATCAATTTATAATTACATTGTTTACATGATATGTATGCTCGAATGAGATGGTGAAACAATATTACAGGTCAATAATGATATTATTTTAGAAGAAATAAGAAACTGATAATCTAAAATCAATGGGTGTTTGCATAAAATTTATTTTTATATTTTATTATTGAAATATGAAAATATTTATGAATATTAATCACTTAGATGCAAAACTCGAACAAGTCCAGAGAAATAGAAAACCAGATAGTGCAGAAAAACTCATAAAATCTTTATGCGACTGTATTAAGTAACGATTTTTACTTTCCCATTTACGTAGTAAAGGAAAGTATTGTTATCGAGTTAAAAAAAAATTTTGAGTTAGCATTTTTCCCATGGTCTATGAGCCCATACGAATTGTTTAAGACCAATTTTGGAATGATGTCCGGATGTGTGTGTGAAGTGTGATGTGTGGTTATTCTATCCTCAACGTTTTCAGACAAACGCGTGCACCAATTGAGTTGAAATTTTATACACTAGTTTGAAGTAACTGTCTAAAGAGCTGATTAGATTTTGGTTGAAAACCGTCCATTTTTAACCCCTCTTTTAGGGGAATGAAAATTGTTAAAGAGCATTGCCGCTTCCCAGTGGAACATATGAGATTGAAACTCGTATCAATCGAAAGAGATTATTTTGCCGCATCTTATGATACCCCACACTTGATATTTCCCTCTTAAATTATTGTTAAAATGCAAAAATAAAATAAGTGCTGTTAAAAAAATATGGTTTGCCTTGGATATTTTTGATCCAACTTTTTATCCAAATTTTGTATTAAACACATAAATTTGAGCAAATCGCTCACTCACTCATTCATAATTTAGTGCGTAAGGGTCGTGGAGAGTTGAAATTTTGCATACCCGTGTGGTTTTACGAGGATTTAACGGGAAAATTTTCCCGTTTTTCATGGGACGTAACGGAGGGGGTGAAATGGCGCTTCAAAGTGGTCACAAAATTTCGGCATTCACTTTGGAGAGTTGAAATTTTTCAGGAAGCTCCGGGCGGTGGGCGAAGGGGCGAAACAATTTTTTCTTTTTCGAAATTTTTTTCTAGCGCTTGGCAAGAGGGCTCCTCGCGGTTTTTCGTATTTTTGTATCTACTTCCAGAGTTTTCGTCCGATCGACCTGAAATTTGCTAGAGGGGTGGAGGCGGCGAAAACGGACAATCGGTATGGCCAAATTTTCCAATTTTTGTCCCGTTACCGTTTAAGGGGGGGGGGTAAAAATTGAATAGTTTTTTGCGCCTGGTTCGCTTATTTTCAGATTAAAGTTTCGATTTTTTGGTCTCATTTGGATCCTCTCGAATTTAGATTTGCATTTTTGCAAAAAAATGCCTAGGTCGCAGATCGCTTTCGAGCGCTAAGCGAGACGACGATTTTAATTACATATTTTTGCCGTTTTTTGCGCTACGCCGGGCGGCGTCGAACGGATCGCGAAAAATAATACACCGTTGTCGAGCCGACTGTATGCCCAACAAAATTTGTAGATATACTTTTTCTCGAAAAATGAACTGGTTTCGAGTAATCGTGATATACAAATTAAAAAACGGCAAATTAAAAAAATTATGGTTTGCCTTAGTTTAATTTTGATCTGTTCAAGTGATTTGTATTGTTTATCACTATAATTTAATATTTTAATTAATTTACTTGTATAAACATATTATTATGTAATTAATATCAAACGAATTTTTTAATTACTTCTAAAAAATTAATTCTGACGTCATTACGCCCATAGTTAAAATTTGATTGCACATAGACGGCACGGCATTCCGCAAATTTCTAATTTTTTTCGGAAAATGCCAATTTTAAAAATTTTTCAATGCAAACATGTTATATTATTGTTAAAATGAAAATATAAAATAAGTGCTTTTAAAAAATATGAGTTACCATGTTAAATTACAAATTAAATTTCGTAACTTTGATATCTCACAGTAATTTGTGTATTTTATCGAGTTAAAAATTTTTTTGAGTTAACATCTGTTTTATTAATATTTAATATAAAATGAAGTGGAATCTACTAAATGGGAAAGTAATTTTCTATATTTCTAGAAGTAAGTTTCTATATTTTACTCTATGAGTGGTAAGCTATGCCAAAAAAAATCGTTACTTAATTCGGTCGCATAAAGATTTTATGAATTTTTCTGCATTATCTAGTTTTTTATTTCTCTGGACTTGTCGTGTTTTGCATCTAAGCGACTTAAATTATCTCTGTTATAATCTTTTATAGGTTGCCAACGTCACAAACGCTTCGTGATGTTATTGGTAATCTTTGCACTTTTCATATTTCAAAGTTAATTTTAAAGCCTTCTTGTTGACCCGCAAAAATTGTAAAAATAATAATTCAAGCATATTTTCATAAATACTTTCAAATTAGAATTTAAAAAAAGTTAAAACGTATTTTACCCGTTGCGTCTCGATATGCTAAATTTAGCACATCCATATAAATGTATAAAAAAGTTTGAGCTGTCAACTAGTGAGATTTAATATACATTTTGAAAAAAATAAACTTAGGTATGCCTGGTAGAATTCTTTAGCTGAAAACGGACAGTCATGTGAAAAATGTAAAGTAAATTTGTGCCTATCAAGGAAAAGAAATTGGTTGTTATAAATTTCATAATGAAAAATAAATATATTAATATTTAAATAAATTTAAGAGTAAGACTATTTAGAGTAGGTAAACAAGTCATTTGTTCATAGCGCCCTAATTTTAGCACATGCTGTATCTCGGTAACCGGAGGCTTTACGGACTTTGCCAAGGTATCAAAAAATTCAAATAGTAAGTGTACCAAATATCAAAGTTTTATCATCAAAGACAAAAAGTCATGAGCGAAAGGGTTAAATTAATTAATTGAAAAATTGAGGTATTCGGTATAATATTTTTTCAATAAAAACATTCATGTGGTCGCCTTGTTACGATTGAACGTTTCTATGTTGATCAGGTACTATATGGTCACAACAACATGGCTGTGTTTAGACGTACTATATTTTGAAATTCAAAGTCATAGTCTGGTGAAAATGTGCAAACATTTCAGTATGGTGTTAAATTTATTGAAACATGATTTGTTAATTAGTTGATTTTGTTATGTTTTGAGCCTGAAGAACGAAGTTTTATTTTCATTTAATACGTCATTTACTAATTTGAAATTTTCCCACATGGTGGCGTTTCCTTAATGTAAATTACGAATAAGGTTCTTGCTTTACTCAGAGTCAAAACAGTTACTCAACATACTTAACCGCTGACTAAAGACTATTACATTAGAAAAATAAAATATTGGCAGTCGGATTATTTTTATGAAAATCAGTAAATGATCTACCTACTGGCATGTTATACACAGATGAACAGCTTCACCCTAGATTATACTTGATTATACTGAACACATAGGTACGCCTGGTGTTATCAACTTTATTTAAAGGGCCCGTTGGGCAACTAACCAATAGAAATCCGTTATTAACCAAAACTAAAGGCTCATTTAAAGTTTGATAATACTGGACGATAGTATGTTGGTGATGATGACATTACCAATCACAGTTACCAACATTATGATTATGTTGTTAACAGATCTCTAACAGCACAATTATTACCTATATAGATTCATAAGTAAACACCATGGGCGTAAACACAGACCGGAGATAAAACAGTTGTTGAAAGTGTTTTAACTATTCGAGGCGGAAAGTTATATCGTTATTGCTATTATGTATTAGTGAATAAATTCTTAGTATTGAAACGTGTTAAATAATGCCGTGTTGCTGTGTTTATAAGTGTAGTGAGAGGACTGAAAAAGGTGTTAGACTTTTTCTACTACCACAGGGACCAAAAAACAGCGAAAGAAGAAAGCAATGGATTAAAAATATAAACCGGAAAGGCTGTTTACCAGAAAAGCCGTTTATTTGTGAGGTTAGAATCCAAAACTATATTTATAATTAAGATTCATAATTAGTAATAAACTATTAACATTACAGAAACATTTTACGCATGATCAGTTCGAAAATAATCGTCAAGATAATAAAAGACCTCTTCGATGGAATGCTGTGCCTACTCTATTTTCGCATAAAAATATTCCCAAAGCAAGAAAGCTACCAAAAATTAGAATCGATAAAGAAAATAAAGTGGAAAGTATGTGCTCTTTGTCTTTTATATATTAATTGAACTAATGTTTACTCGTAGATTTCCCGAACTCTGAGTTTATGATTCAAGTTCCTCCTGTAGAAACGCATTTATTTGATCAACATGATGACGAACAGGTTACTACTTCTGTACAAGAAGAAACAAATCTTCGTGTTGTAGAATTACAACGAAAATTAGAACTGGCACAGAAAACCATTAGAAAATTAAATAAAGAAAGTGAAACATTAAAAATGCAGCTTAACACTATTTTTAATGAAGACCAAATTCGATGTTTACAAAGAGGACATATCGTCGGCTCACTGCTAAAACAAGATAACTCCAAAATGATAGTTTTGAGTAAAACTGATTTTAATGTTTGATTGCACGAGATAAATCGAATATGAATTTTTTGGACAACAATTCTACTTAATGATATTAGAACTTGATATTTGCCAAGTTTCAACACTCTAAGTATTTTCATATTGTTTATAATTAAAATTTATTGTCAGCTTACTGTAAAAACAAGATAAGTGCATAGGAAATGCATCGTAAGCCGACGATTATTATGTAGGTGTTGTTTCGTTGTCTAGGTTCTTTTATTTTAAATAAACACACTGGTTAAACGATTTAATTACTATTAGTTGAATTATTATACAAATGAAAGATAACACTTAAATAAATGATTGATTACACAAATAAAATATCGTATCCTCGTTCGTCCGGGTTAGCGGTTGCTCGCTGACTGACTTGAGTCGGACCCCCTCTTCTATTACCATTCCCACAACTCGGCCTTCCTGGTATGGATCCGTGACATCATAGGTGGCATTGGGTTTCTTTTTTGTTACGGTTCGGTGCTACCTCTGTTTACAAACTCCTGCCGCTTCTGCCAGTCTTTTAGCTTGGCCTCTCTTATGGCGTTCTTGTAATGTCGCGCCTGTCTTGCAAAATCTAGGCTCAAAGCCTCCGCATTAGCACTCGCGGCCCGTCTGGCACGCTGAGCCCGCTTTCTGGCAGTCTTAACTGCTGCCCGCTCTTGTCTAAGCTCTTGAGTCCACCAAGAAACCCGTGGGCGATTCGAGACCATTGTCTTATACGTAAATTCTAGGGCTTCATTTTGCACTGGGCTAGTGGGGTCCTGTGCAATGGCTTCCATTATTTTCTTTTTCTCACAATAATAACTATATTATGGTTGATTACAATGTAATAAACAGTTTTATTGATGTAGGTATATAGCTAGGTATTATAATAATATTATTATTAATATGTAAACCACTAAATTCAAGAAAAACAATCCAAAATTTCAAATGTCATTTACAAAAGTTGACAGCTGACCGTTATCAATTGTTATTAACCTATATTTTGTTATCTTCAGGAGCAAGAATTTGTTATTATTTTCCGGTTTAATTATATCGAAACTACTGGATATTGCGGATTTTTGGGAGCACATCTTTGTAGTTAAGGTCACCAACTTACTTAGATAATGTCGGAGATAAACGAAACACTACCTTTGGAATGTAATAATCTATGTTACGAGAAAGAAAATCCTGCAGAAAATACAAAAGATGCGTTGCAAGAAGATATACCTGATAATTTAAACGACCATCGAGGTAATAATCAATGTTTAATTATAAATGGCCTGCTCTATTGTTGAATTATTTAGACAACCTGACGAGTTTTAAAACTATCGAAGATAGCAATCATAATGAAAATAATGACGAACAATATTTAAAGTATAATAAACATTTAGAAGAGTGTATTCCGAATACAAGTAAATTAGAACAAGACAATCACCAATTACATGAAAGATGTCGTGATTTGGAGTCGAGACTAGGAACCGTAAGTTCTATTCCATTCTAATAATATAATACTACTTTCTAATTTAACGTAAAAATTTGTTTACTGTTAAGATAATAAGGCGGTACGACTCCGTTTTAAAAGATAAAGATTCTATGGTTATGAAATATGCGGTAAGTGAAAAGGCCATTTTGGATGTTAAATCAGAAAAGGAACATACGGATAAAAAATATAAAGAGCTGTCGAGAGAAAATGAAATATTGCAGCACAAACTTACCAGTATGTCTTTAGAAAAAGTACGGATTTGTCAAATGCTAGATAATAAAGTAGGTTTTTAAACAAATTTTAATTGATTATTATGTTTATCTAAAATTTACGATTTTAGTGCTATGATTTTAAAAGCAGTCAACAAGAATTAGAAAGAGTCAAGACAGATTTATATGCATTGGAAACGAAACTAAAATGGTCACAAAATAGTTTGAGAACTGAAATTGATTTAAGGAAGGTTTGTATTTTGCTTTGAGTTTAAGTTGTATTACTGTAATACAATATTAAAAATGTGCACAAATTTAGGATTCTGAGGTAAATGTGGAAACTTTAACTGGAAAATTACAAGAAAGTATTGATCAAATTGAACAAGCCAAACGTGAAGCACAAGAATCCATAAAATCTTTTTATAATTCTCAAGACAATCGTGCAAATGCCTTAGGTATGTACTTTATTGTTTCATTTCTGTATCCCGTAAAATAAATCTAATATGTGTAAATATATATTATTCTAATAACTGTATCTACTAAAATATTTGGTAATACCAAAGGTAATACTAATCAAAAAACAATAAATTGTCGTAGCTTAGTTGGAATAGTTTTACAGGAGTTTGGCTTATCAGGGTAGTATAGCATACCTTTAATTCAATTTTTTTTCTGAAAAACGCTGAAAAATCAAGTATTTTGAAATGGAAAAAATTCTAACTGATCCCTCCAACGGTATCTGCATCAGTTTTTCGACGATTTCTATATTTTTTTTCTACTTGACGGCAAAAATAGTTATGTACAAAATTAAAGTTAATTAAATTCTTTTCAAAAAGGTTCTATACAATTTCCATTAGAACTTCACCAAGTAACGGCCAAATAAAATTTGAGCCAAGTTACGCTCCACATGAGCTTTTACTTCAAATATCTTGCAAATCACAAAGATATTTCAAAGAGTTTGCAGTTGTAGAAAAGCTGGATTGTATTGCTCAGTAATTTGTGGGAGCTGTCGAGGACAGTCATGTACGAATGTCGATATTGATATAGAACTCCTCACTACAATCAAGCAGTATAAGTAGAACTTCAATATTTTGAACCAATCGACAATGACAATGTGAACACCACCGAAACCACACAAATGACTTCTTCAGAATTTTTTATAGAATATTATGATGTAATACCCAAGAAACTACGAATTTGTGAACTTATATTCATATAATAAATATTTTAGTTAAAAATTTATAAAATCAACTCTAACCCCTTTTGATAATTCGCGAGCTGAGAATTGTAGTGTTCTATCTGCACTTTTTGGCTAATTTGAGTTATTTGCACCATTTTATAGAGCAGATCGTTTATGTTCTATGTACATAATAAAATGTGTACTAATATTATTGGTTTGGCTTTAAATCGTCGTGCAATTGTGTTCTATCTGCATTCGGTTCTAAATTTTAGTACAATAGTAGTGTATCTGCACAGCCAATAGCGCTACAGCAATTCTGCAGTTAGAACAATATTGCATTAAATTCGTTGGCGGTTTCTGTTATTTGTTTTGTTAATAAAAGAGTTTGTTTACTGTTATTTTTTGTAAAATAACTTTTAAAAAATTTTTGTAGATAGGAAATATTTTGAAACCTTGTTCTATGAATTTATGGATGGCAATAAAATTAAGAAGCTAGCCAAAAAAAAAATTAAAAAAACAAATGAGAAAAGTGGGGTTAGAAAAGGAAAAACTTCAGGAAAAGTGTAGTATTTTTTTATTTTTTTTTATTTACTTAACAATAATTTTTAGTTTAATTTGTTTGAAATAACTTTTATTTGTATGTTATTATTAATAAAATGTTGTTCTAATAATCTGAATAATTACTTATTTTTATGTAGATAGAACAATAAAAATCGATAAACTAATAAAGTAACCAGTATTTCGGATTCATATTGTTCTAACTGCATTTCTAATATTTTTAAATAATTTAAATATATTATCAGTGTCCATTTCCCAGGTTCCATTTTAATTTTATTTTGCTTACTACACTATTAACTTGTATGTTATAACAAAAAATACCGACAGAAATTCCTAATAATTCAGAAGGCATTATTTGAAATCCTTCTCCTGTAAAATTGAGAAAAAGTCAGATAGAACACTATAATTCTCAGCTCGCGAATTGGTGATCTGTAAACTTAACTAAACTTTAGATAGTCATTACTCGATGAACTACAAATCTCATGAAAAATATATATAAAACTTTTTGTAGATAGTTTAATTAGCTTTAATTTTTAATAACACTAATTTTACCATAAAGTTGAAGGAAAATCAAGAAATTGCAGAAGAATTGATTTTGCGAGGATTTTGTCTCCTTCTCACTCCCCTAGAAAGTATCGCGGATCTCGTTGGAGGGAGAAAACTTCAGCACTTCTGACACCCTACAGAACCATTATATTATGTAAAAAAAAATTCAGTTAGAATTTTTTTTATGTTAGGTACTTAAATTGAATCGGTGAGTGGAAGAACCGTACAAGCAGCGCCAAAAATGACATTTTAAACTGAGATAGCCAAAATGTTTGTAATACGTAGATCTATCAATGAGCAAAATGACCGTACATTATACCGCCTTTCTGTCTTTAATATAAGACCATGCATTTTTGATTGAGTGGAAGAACGATACAAGTGCGGTTCTTGTACTGTTTTATCACTCGCTCATTAGATGCATTACAGAATAATAATTATTTCTAAAAATGCAATATAGCAGTCATCCTTATTTGTAATGTCATTTTATTCGTTTTCTTATAAGCTTACGTACAGGTAGCTTTGCAGTCAAATTATTTTATGAAAAAATTATTTGTTACTAGCAAATTTATTAATGCAAAACGTGTAGTGATGGTTCTATTTCTACTATTTACAGTCACTCTAATTCATAGTCGTTATTTAAGTATAAGAACGTACTTAAGGGTAAAAATTTATATTGCATAGGCGCCTTTCGGGCAAAAACACTTGGAAATTCAGAAACTTCGTAAAAAGAACTAAGATGAAATGCATTGATAAAAATCAGTTACTCAAGTAGTAAGGGGTTAATTTTTGAAGTAAATCGGTAGGGAAAATGTTACTCAATTTACTATTTCGCCCTACTGACAAGCTTATCAAGAAGCAGTTCCTATTATTGAAAAAAAAGATTAATGAAATTAATAAAATTCTGCAGTATGTGTCTGGAGAGATTTTGGCATTTTATTATCACATTATTTCATGGAAAGTTACTAATGGTACTTACGAATAAAGATTTTTAATATTGTAAACAATAATTATTTGTGTTAATACAATAAAATTATATAAAATACGGAGTTTTCAATCATTTTTGCTTCCCGTTTTTAATTGAGTGAAAGAACAGTACAAGTACGCAGTTTGTTTTTTCATATATCTTTTTACAACAATAGATTTTTACAAATTTTTTTACATAATGTTATCAAGCAACATAAATACTACAACTTTACAATGCATCAAAATACATAATACCCAATAGTTTTTTTGAAAAACAGTTTTTTTTAATTTACTCGAAATGAAGGTTTTGTACATGTACTGTTCTTTCACTCACCGATTCAATTGTTCTGATGGCGCCTGGTTTAAAGGACCATTTCAAGGTTTTGAAATTAGTTTGAGTTTTTACTTTTGAAAAAGTATTGTAATGTTTTTCAGGCTCATTTGTAATAGTAGGAAAATAGTACAAGTAACCCTTGTTCAACACGATTAATTTGTACTGTGCAATATCGAAACTGTGTTAAGCAAAACCAAAAAGTAATACAAATCCGAGGAATCCATTACGTGTTTTATTGAAACCGCATTCTAAGAGTACTCGTGTTCTATTGAAACTGCATCAAGTTTAATGTAGAAGTAATAGAAAATGCATTTCGTGTAGTATCGAAACTGTCTTTTAATGATTAACATAATAATAGCGACCAAGTTTGTACCGTCATTGCCGATTTTCTTGAAAACTATTAATTCGGTTTTGATGGAACTTTGACTGTTATTTTACTTCAGATTTCAGGAGTAACATGGGCTTATAATTAAATAAACCAGTTAAGTTTTTTTAGCCCTTTCGCAGACGTCAGCTACTTAATTATTATGATATGCGGATGCCCAGATAATATGAGATTTATACAAGTTTGCAAGTAGTGCAATATCAATACCGTGTAATAAACGTAATGTAATAAACAAAGAAGGCTGTCACAATATTTACTACTTGTTCTATTGAAACCGTATATACTTATAGTCTATCCGTTTTAAGAATGCAGAACTAAATTGTACTAAAACTGTGACTTTCGAGCATGATTGGATAAAATTTCTACACGTTTACACTGCCGAAATTTTATTTGCAATTGGTGACTCACGAATATTTTTTTCTAAAAGTTTCTGGCAAATTTAAAAAATTTGTACACGATAAATTGCTATTTGATTAAAAAATACATTTAACTCGATTTTTGCAAGTATCAAATAAGTGATATTTGTTTTTTTGTCACTCATACACTTTAATTATTTGACGTTTCCCAGTGTAAATCTGATTTGCCGTTCAAGGCGACCTCTACTGCAATCCAAAACCAGATGGACTATAGTACCGTACTATACGAGGGTAACCTGTAATATTTGAACAAGCACTGTAAAAGAGAGTCAAAAAGTTACAGAATATGCTCCCTGAACTAACCAGTTGTTTCTCTTTTTGTTTCAAATTTTACATATTGAAATTTTGTTGCTGATATTTTGCACCAAGATAAGAGATACATTTCGACTCCCCCCCTCATCGCAAAGTTGTTAATGAAATTAGTGTTAAACGTTTGAGCTTCAAAGGTTTTCAATTCTTTAGAACAATTTTGAGAGGGGCTGTAGAAATGCTAGCCCCCCCTCCATCGTGATATTTTTAATAAAGTTAATACCAATTGATCGAGAATCGTTTGAGCTTCAATGAGATTTTATTCATATCTTTGAACCAAAAGGTAAAAAAATTAGAGCGTTCAAAAGATTTTTAAAGTATAAATTTTACCAACATTGCTCCGAGTAAGTAGCGCGTAGAATTTTAGTATGGATAATAATTAAAATAGTTTTTATTTTTTAATATTAAAAAAGCAAAAATCATCGAAGATAAAAATAATTTTTATCTGTTGTGTTGCCTTACCAATCGTTAGTCCTCTTACTGTTATTGTTTTAATTGCATTATCCCTAGTTTCCTATGTTCTGCCTTTTCCTCTTCTGCCTTTCACTCTAGCTTCCCAAATCCTTCTAACCAGTCGATCTTCATTTGCTACATGCATGGAAGGTCACTACTATCCCAGTTGTTTACTCTACATATTCCAGCACTGCTTATATCTTCGGTTCTTCTCTTATGCCTATATTTCTTTGTCTATCCATTCTTGCTGCTCTTTTTATCGCTCTTAGATATTTCATCTTTATTGGCTGGACTTGAAGAAATAAGAATAATAATTATTCACTTATTTATAAAAAAAATGTTGTTTTGCACCATCTTCAATGTCCTATCTCATAGAAGTTTTTTCTGGTGACTCAAAGACGTAATGAGACAGTCAAAATGATTAAAAATTATATCTTGATACTGATCCACCCTATAACTTGAGAATAAATTGTTATTCGTCAGAAGTTTTTATTTATTTTTCTAAATTTTCGTCTTATTTTGATCGTGCATTTATATGCGCTTATCTGTAATCCTATTCTGTATTCTACTCTATATTATGTATAGGTAGATATATCTATAAAAAAGTATTGGATTTAACACAAACGAAATGTTTATTTAAATTATTTTTGTGTAATATGTTTAGATCAACAAGTGAAAGAACAACAAGCAAACTTAATTTTATTGAGACATGAAAGGGACGATAGGGAAAAACAAATTAAAAATTTGCAATTTGAATTTGAAAGATTGCAGTCAAACCAAAACGATACTTTACAAGAAAATAATACTTTATCGTTAAAAGTGCAACAATTAGAGAGAGAAAGGGTGGAAGTTGAGCAAAAATTACGTGAGTTACGAGGATATGCAGATCAACAGAAGCAAGATTCCGCCGATCTTTGTGCTAAAAGTGCACAATTGGAACAATTAAAATTACAAATACAAAAGTATTGTTGTATTATTTAACGTGATGATAATTTTTATGGCTAATATTTTTTAGTGAACAAGAGCAGTTAACTGCTTGTAATGAGCAAGTTGTTTTATTTAAAAGTAGAAATGCAGAATTAGAATCAGACATGGAGTTATGCCGTGAAAGAGAAGCAGAAATGTTACTTTTTACCCAACAACTTACAGATAAAAATGTAAGATTGCAATCTGAGTTCACATCAATGGATACGAAGGTATTATTTTTTAATTTATATTGGTTTGTGGTTTGGTAGTTGGAATTTTATTGCCAACTTACTGTTTAATATACATTTGTCTGAATTTGCAACTGATAAGTGAGCAATAATCAGATTTTTAACTGCCCACAGGAAAAATGGGTTGTCTAGTTTCAAAACCAGATATATGCCTCTTCTTCAAATGGTGTGTCTTTGTCTAGCGTAGGCAACCTCTGTGTTCCTATGTATGTGTTGTGCATTTGAACTATTATCACACATGTAAGGGACCTACTGCTTAACGTGGGCTCTGAACCGCGGTAAGTATATACACTTCATCTCCAGAGAGGCTTTACTAGGCAGATTACAGATACATTCGGAAAAAAAAGGGTTTTAGATTTTTATTTAGGAAAGTGGAATATTAAACTAGCACAAAATACAAAAAAACCTCGGCATTGAAAAAATGGGTGTATCTGGTTCTGAAACTAGATGACTAGACTCAAATATATTTTTATTTTATTATTTATGAAAGGATTATTGAAGCCTTAATATTATTTAGTGAACAGTGTTTAAAAGTTGTTTGTTTACAACTTATCTTTATTTAATTTAAAAAACTGATTATTCCTTTCTGAGGAGAATGGGCTACTAAATTGCAAAATAAGTATTTAGAAATATTAAGGTAAAATATATATATTGAAACCTTCTCTTGTAGGTTCAACAATTAACATGTGAACAAACTCTTTTAAAACGTGCTGCAAAAGAACAGGAAACTAAAGTAGAAATTTTAACAAATCAATTATCTGAAAGTAGAATAAAGTTTATGTCTGATATTGAAGAAATAACTCGCGGTTTTAATGAGAAAACAAAATTGTGTGAAATTCTCACTCAAGAAGTAGCCGATCAGAAAGGTGAAAATTCAGTTATCAAAAGAAAATGTGATCAGTCTCTAAAGGTTAGCGAAATTTTTTATTACATTGTGTTAACAATAAAAATGAAATCAAATGCGAATTTTGAACTGCTTGGTATTTTGTAAAATTCTTTACTTTTATAGGAAATAAATAAGGAATTACAGCAGTGTCGTAAAAAATTGGAACAGTATGAAATTGGTAGTTCTAGTTCAAGCGACGGATCGAGTACGTCTTTAAATGCTATACAACCAAGTATTAATTCTTCCGAAATATCATCTTCGGAACAAGTTAAAGTAAGTTGACTTTTCAATAATACTGTTAGTTAAACAGAAGCGGATTGAGCACTTTACGTAAAATATATGAGCACAGGAATTTATTTTATTTAAAAAATTAAATAGAAATATCTGCAGTAGGTAACTGGTTTTTCTTGCTCTTATTTGGTCTGACATAGTAGAAATGGTTCTTTCAGGTTCATAAATTTTACTCAACGAAATAAGTAAATAATTTAAAGTTTGGAAAAATTGCAATAGGTCAGTAAAATTTAATTTTCTATGACTTAGCTTGGGCATTTTACAGCGAAGATACTACTTCACATTTTTAATTAATATATTATTACATTTTATGTTATATTGTTGTACTACATAATATAATTTTTCAAGGTTATTCAGCCAGATGCAATAGTAAACAGGCAAACGTTAATCGAACACATTGTAAAATTACAACGACTTAGTGCACGCAAATCAGAAAAAATTGACTTTTTAGAAGAACATGTCAATACATTAGTGTGTGAACTACAAAGAAAAACACGTCTACTGCAAGGTTATATTATGCGAGAACAAACTGGTACATTAACTTCAGCTAAAATGGACAACAATAAGGTTAGCATTCTATTTCTTGTTTTCTCCGCTACTTATTCATAATGATTGCTAAAAATTATATTAAAATCAAACCTTTTCAAATTAATTTTATTTTAATTATTGAGCATTTATGTCGTTAAAGTTTCTAATAATTATAATTTAATTTGTTTTACTTTTCAAATTTTCATGAAGTCTTCGAAAATTTGGTAAGCATTATAAATAAATAATATTATATTCTAATATGCACATCTGTAAAACTTTGAGAAACATTCTAATTTTGATATTATAGGCGAACTTAGCCAAAACACATGGAGTAATGGCATCTGTGTACGGCTCGCGTGTTGTCGATAGTAGTCTTACGTTAGAATTATCTTTGGATATAAATCGTAAGTTGCAAGCTGTGCTGGAAGATGCCTTACTAAAAAATATTACTTTAAAGGTAATATTTATAATATAACATTTTATTGTATATATTGTAATTTAAACTTTTCTTTTAGGAAAATGTTGATACTTTGGGTACCGAAATTGATAGATTAAATAATTTGGTAAAAGATTCACATTCCTGATATTCAATATTATTTATGTAATTAAAATTGTTGATAAATTTATTAATTTTCATTTTATACGAATGATTGTTAAATGTTGATTTATATAAATTAAAAGTCATTAATCATTATAGTTTAGGCGCATTAAGGAGAATAGCGAAAAAAAGGTGCAAAGTTGAATTTCTGCAGGATTACTATGATTTACAATCTTTCTCCATTTGAAAATTGTATTTAAGGTGCATTTATGCGCTCAAAAAATTGCACAATTTTACGTACTAATTGGTGCAGAATTTTTTAAACCAATTTTAATTAGTTTGAATTTTAAGTTAGCGTAAATTGTTTGAGTGCCTAAATGCACTTTGAAAGCCTCTCGTGTACTCCTTAATTCACGTCGTGCCGATTTTTGTACTTAATCATTATTTCTATGAGAGGTTGTAGGTTTCTTGAGAAAAATTTAAAAAAATTCCTTTGAGGAGTGCTATCGTAAATTCTATGTACATTACTGTAAATATAATTTTGTATATAATAGTATTTGGCCCGTTATCTGACTTAGTATAAATTATATCAATGATTTTACTAATAAGTGGGGAAGGAATACTATGCAAATTTGAATATAAAACACTATACATTCAACACACCTTGCTCTTCATCTTTAGGTAATGAAAAACTGTTTATTTTCTAATATAATCTTAGAGAACTTTTAGTATGTTAATAATTAAAATAAATTCAACGTAAAAATTTCAACTTTCCAACTTTTTTTTCGGCTATCGATATTTATGCATACTATTTTGTTTGAACTATCAAAGTATAGTAATAAATTATTATTATTCTAAGAATAAATTTTTATTTTATAAAAAAAATGCCAAAAATATCAGTAAGTAGTTATAATTCTAACCATTTAAAAAAATTTATAAATATGTTACAAAGGCAGTGGAAATTGTTTAACTCAAAAATTCATAAAATAAATAGGTAATATATACAATCCATACAATAATTAAATTCTATTAGGTAGTATAAATAAAACAGATAACTCAAAATGATTGAATAAGGCATAGTAAACTACAGCTAGTGAAAGTAGAAGGGTTAGACATAAAACTATTTTTTGATTCTCAAAATTCCGGATTAAACAATTTTCACTGCATTGGCGTTTGTTTACGTTTATATTTCTTTTTTGTTTACTTATATAAAAAACTTTGTGATATATTTTTGATTCCAATTTTATGTTTCTTTAAATTTTGTATTGAATTATTATTATTACGTTTATAAATAAAAATAAACCTTATGGTCTACGGAATTGTGCCTGAGACTTTAAATTAGGTATGAAAGATATTTCATGCCACATATTATAAGTATTGAATGAAAAATATAATGAATGTCGTACATAATATCGCACTCCCAGTAAAATAGTGTCGTAAGTCGAGAATTGTAAATTCTGAGTTACTTCACTAAAAAGTCTAAAATAATGCTGTACCTTCTATCTAAAAAAATATTGCCATGGGTGAAAAAAGAACATAATACGACAATTCAATATTCTATGATCAACTAGTAGTTTCTATTTTATTTTTAAGTTACAAGATTATATAAAGTCATATCTTGAAAAATAGTGATTTTCGACTTACGACAGTATTTTACTGGGAGTGCGATATGTTTATTATAATATGTACATGTTAAAAGTAAGAGTTTTTATGAAAACGTAGCCTCGTCAACGCTTGCAACTTTTTAATTTTTTATTATTATTTTATTACGTAGGTGAAGACTGATATATTGTGTACATAATTTTAATACAGGTAAAAATTATTTATCCAGGTATTTCATTATTTGTTTAAGATTCTTTTACTGAATCATAGACCTATTTATTATACTTATAAATAACTAGATGTGCTGTTATTACTAAAAATATATTTGGATCTGGTATGTGGTGATGTTACTTATCTATTTATTAAAATGATAGAGCAATTGCAAGTATTAATTTATAATTTCAAATGTACCTATAAATAGTAGTCTTGAAGCAGGTTTTGTTATTTTGAAATAAATATGATAAGGGATGGTATTCTGAAATTAAACAAAAATTTTCAAAGGCTAGTGGAAGAAGCTATGTTTTGGTGAGCTTTTATAATCGGTCATTCGGACCAGGAACACATTCAATTTGGATGCATTTTAGGGTTTTGCATTATAGCATCTAGTATTAAGAAACTCAAAAAGTACCTACTAATTGGGAGTGAAATTCATAAACACAAATAAATCATTTTTATTGCGTAGATAGGTAACTTGATAGTGTCAAGTGTGAAAATATGAATTATATTTTTGGACTGTAAGAAATCATTTTTTTTAAAGTGTTCCTATTCATTAAACTGATAAATTAATATTTTTAAGTGTTTTAGCATTTTTAAAATTGGATAACCCAAAGCTGTGCTTTATGTGATTTGAAATTGTTTTTTGTAATTTTTATCACAGTAGATACATAATACACAAAATTTATATTCCCAATTTTAAAATTTTAATTATAAATTAAAAGTCTTTGTTTAACACAGTTTAATACAATTGTGTTTGTTAATAATCTGAAATATTCAAGATTTTCCAAGTTCCATAAAGACTGTTTAGAATTCCTTAATTATTTTGCAGCACAACATAGCAGAATTATGCACAAATTAGCTCAAGTAAAATTTAAAAAAATACTAAATAGGTACTTTTATTAAGTTTAGTTGGATGAAATAACTTTTGGCTGCACACATTTTTACATAAAAACCAACAAAACCTACTTTAAGACTCTTATTAAAGCCTAATTTATTCTAATCCATAAATTTTTATACGAAAATATATCTTATGCATTTATTAATTATTTATAAAATGTAGGAAACTAACCAAGGAGAAATCACACCTTATAAATCGGGTCTCAGGTTTCGTTTTTAACCTAAGGGTTATTTCCATGGGTATAATTCTTTTTTAATATCTTTAATTCTATCACGATTAAAGTGTGATGTCTCCTGCTAATTCCTGAAAATTAGATTATTGTATTTATAAAAAAAAGAGCTTTTTAATTTTTATATTTTATTTGCCAAAATTGTACAAATTTTGAAAGTATTACCTAAAGAGAACTAAAGAAATTTGAATAATTTATTATATTTTTAGATTTTGTTTATATAGTTTTTATCCGTTTTTTAAAATATATAAAAATGATGTTTCCAATTTATGGTTGTATCCTGAATATGAAATATAAAATGTAATCGAAAAAAAATGGCCTAAATGTTTAATACTTTGTCATCGTCTCCATCACCCAATCCTTCAGAAGAAACTTCTTCGTAATCTCTTTCAAGTGTTGCCAAATTTTCACGTGCTTCGGCAAATTCTCCCTCTTCCATTCCTTCGCCAACATACCAATGAACGAATGCACGTTTTGCATACATAAGATCAAACTTTCTGTTTAATTTGTTCCATGCAGCCGCAATGGCGGTAGTATTTGACAGCATACATACTGCTCTCTGTACTCTTGCTAAATCGCCTCCAGGAACAACGGTAGGTGGTTGATAGTTTATGCCTACTTTAAATCCAGTTGGACACCAATCCACAAAACGCACGTTGCTCTTTGCTTTCATTTGTGCAATGGATGCATTTACATCTTTTGGAACGACATCTCCACGATATAACAAGCAACAAGCCATATATTTTCCTTGACGTGGATCGCACTTTACCATTTGATTAGAGGGATCAAATAATTCAGAGGTAATTTCAGCTACCGACATTCCTTCGTGATAAGCTTTTTCTGATGATACTACCGGTGCATACGAAGCAAGAGGAAAGTGAATGCGAGGGTATGGAACTAAATTAGTTTGAAATTCTGTCAAATCGACATTTAAGGCACCATCAAATCGTAAAGATGCCGTTATCGATGATACTACTTGACTGATCAAACGGTTTAGATTTACATAATCGGGTCGTTCGATGCTCAACTTTCTGCGGCAAATATCGTAGATTGCTTCGTTATCTACCATAAAAGCGCAATCGGAATGATTTAAAGTCATATGCGTAGTTAAAATTGCATTGTAGGGCTCTACCACTGCAGTGCATACCTTAAAAAAAGATTTAATTACTTTAATTAAAAAAAAAATTAACCGTTTTATGTTACTTGAGGTGCAGGGTAAACTACAAATTCTAATTTGCTTTTCTTTCCAAAGTCTTGCGATAACTTTTGCATTAAGAGAGATGTAAAACCAGAACCGGTACCTCCACCAAAGGAATGAAATACGAAGAAACCTTGAAGGCCGCAACATTGTTCAGCTAGTTTGTATAGGCGTTCCATAACTATTTCGATCATTTCTTTACCAATACTGTAATGGCCACGGGCATAATTATTGGCGGCATCTTCCTTTCCGGTTATAAGTTGTTCCGGATGATAAAGTTGTTTATATTTTCCCGTTCTAATTTCATCTAAGAGTGAGATTTGAAATAAATTTTGTCATATAAATGAATTAGTAGATTTCTTACCAACGACCGTTGGTTCTAAATCGATCATGACGGCTCTTGGTACCATTTTGCCATTTTCCACTTCGGCGAAAAAGGTTCCATAACAATTGTCTGTGGAAGCCATAAGGCCTTTATTACCGGGTATGGTGCCATCAGGCTGAATGCCATGTTCTAAACAATACAGTTCCCAGGTTGCATTTCCAATTTGGACCCCAGCTTGACCAACATGAACAGATATACACTCTCTCTGTGCAATAATTTTATATTATTTTTAAAGAATTATAAAAAAAATATCTAGCTATATAAAATACAATCAGCTATGGCAATATCAATATTTATTACCATTTTGACAAATTTTGTACGAAAATTTGGGGTACACTACACTAAAATTCCCATAAATTTAGCTAATTAAAAATTACGAGTCATTACTCTCAAAATTTTGATAACATAATGTTTTATTTTTTCACTATGGATACCCAAATTACTGGTAATTTTGTTATACCAAGCTTTCTCCGTTTTATTTAAGTATTATTTGTTGTTTTATACGAATTAGTAATGATAATATTATTTATCTTATAATTATGTTTTAATCCTACATCCAACTTGTTACAAATTTAATATTAAAAAATGGAAGTTGCCATCCAACTTGATCAATTTTTTTGCACTGGGAGGAGAAAGTTTCAAAAGACACCATCAGCCCGTACTAGGTGGTAGAGTGGGATTTCTACCCACTACCCATGAAAACTATTCCTCTTCTTTTTAATTAAGATAGTTTTGTTTAATGCCAGCTTAATTTTGAATTTGAATTTTGAATTTGACTGCCATCCGGGTTCGTTTTAACATTTTTACTCTTAGGTTTAGGTTTACTTTTCGTCACAGTCTTCTTGAGATTTTTGCTCATTCCTTGGTACTGTTGGTGCAGTCGCTCAAAATCTTCTTCAGATCGATTTCTATGCAAATAAATCCAAACTTTACGCTTGGGCTCGCATTTGACGCAAGGATCGAACTGTGTGTGCATTCTATCCAATGCTCCACTGACCACCGACTGCAACACGTTATCGGGAACGTTGAGTGATAAATATTGGGAAGATTTCAACAATTCGCATATATCGCCGCGAGTACCTTCGCCGTTTGGCAATCGCGCCGTCGCATCACGAACCAAAGTTAAAATTGTGACGTAATTCGGCCTATCGGCCGTCAGTACGCTGTGCCCTCGCGCTTTAGTCGAGCCTATGTTTTGATTATTGTAAACGCCTTTAACAGGACCTACCACACTTTCGTAACCATTACAACGATAAGTAAATGACTTGTGGGGGTTACTATAACGAATTTGTTCTTGCTCTTGAAATATCCTCACATCTTCTGCATTTCCTTTCCGTATGCTCCACGTTGTCGAACATCGAGGAGGTGGTGGTGTTTGAGATCTAATGAGCATATCAATTTCCTCTTCCTTCTCCTGCTTTATAGCTACACTGGGCTTCATTTGATTTCGATGTTCCAACCAGTACTGACACAAAGGCGACAGCAAAGCGTCGGAATCGCGTCCAGCGCCAATCCACTGATGCATGTCGATTTTATTTTTATATTCGATATACGGAACAAAATCTTCCGGTTGTTCCAAACAGTTCCCACTTAGAAAATTGACCGCCGAAGGTAGCAATAACACCCAATTATCTGACATGCTGTACCAATCGTTTAAAGGACTGATGGGATTTTCCTGCCACGACTTAATCCTTTGTAATAACGAGAAATTAAGCAGAACCAGTATAGTAGCGATTTAAACAACTGGGGAGGATAGGTAGTCTTGGGAGTTTATTTAAGACGTAGGAATAAACAAGTCCTCAAATGTACCTGAACCTTGCCGTGGTGAGGGGGCTTGCGTGTTTTGAGGAAGCGCCGGGCGTGTACCTGGAAGGGCTAGAGCCAGGACGTAAAACTCCTTGTGCTCGGTCTGCTTGGCATGCCGGGTTCAGGCCAGGGCCTAAAAACCTTTGTGCCTGGCATCTAGGTCTGTCATACACCGGGATGACGGTCGACGTGGAGAAATCGGACTAATACAGGTACCCGCGTGTTTGTGCCGTGCATGGAAACCCGTACGGAGGGATGAAAGGATCCTGGTGGCTGAGTTGGCCTGGGGGCGGTGTTAGTTCTCCTGGGCCCGACGACACTCCACTTTGGCCTCGATTTCTTCCTAAACGGGCGGCCCAGAATAGTCCACCTGGGTCAATCGGCTATGCTGGCTCCGTAAGAGGACCGGTAGGACGAGCTCTTTGGAAAGGTCGTGGTGTGAAAACACTATGCCTTTCTGGGAACTATATCTCTCGGGTAGCCCTGGCGCCGAAGTTCGGCGTCCCCCTGGTTGGACTCTGTGACGGGTGGGGAGCTCTGGGGGATGAAAATGTTGGATTACTCCGGATGGATAATATGGACAAAAACACCAAAAAACCTCAGGCGGATGTGTCTTTGGACACATCGTTAAAAAACACAGTGAGAGCTTCCTCTAAGGAGGCCCTAGTCGTTAGTGATGCGATGGATATATCCTTTACGAATGTACCATCCAACAGAGCCGGGGTGGGTATATCCTTACAGGATGTCCCACAAGAACACCCGGAAAAAACAATCGATTCTTCGAGTGTGGGTGCGTTTCCTGAGGATGCCCTACACAGAACCGACGCAGAGATACGCCAAAAAAAGCGTAACCTCTGTGGGGCAGAGAAGAAAAGAAGAAGAAAAGCCAAAGCGATGAGGCGCATGTCAACAGATAACCCCAGCAGCCAAACTGCCCACGAGCGGGCCAGGCTATCCAAACCCAAGGAGGCAGGTGGCCTGCTTGCTGGTGGAAAGAGGGGAAAAGATGTGATGGCGCTGGAAAGAGGCGGCAAAACAACTGCACCTTCAACTGGTGCCGCAAAAAAGAGGGTCAGGTCCCAGGACTCAATGCCTTCGCCTCTCACGCAGAGGAAGAAGGTGGAAACAACAACTGGGCACATACCCAAAACAAAGGCGGCTGATTCGTCGAGCTACAAGGAGGCTGTCACCAGCCACCTCAGAGTAGCAGTGATCGACCGCCAAAATACCCTGAGCAAACTCACAGAGGCCCAGAGGGAGATTGTTGAAGCACAGCTCAACATAGCTTTACGCAGAGCCGTCTTGGAGGCTCTGCAAACAAAATCGGGGGCGCCAATTTTTGAGGGCTTCCGTTACTTGGGACAGATCCTACGGATCACCTGCGGTGACAAGAAGTCCCGAAAGTGGCTCCAAGATAAAAATTGGGCTTCTCCCGCCTCTATGGGAGAACGCAAAACTAGATGTTGTTCAGGTGAGCAATCTGCCTAGACTGACTAAGGCTACCCTCTGGATTCCAGGGAAACCCGAGCCCACTGGGGAGGTCATAGAATGACTAACGGCACAGAACACCTGGATAAAAATCAGCGAATGATGCATTTTCCATGACACCGACAGAAGTGACCCCTTGGGGAAGCTTATTGTCTTTGGCATTAATGAGGAAGACAAGGCCGCTCTTATAGCTAGAAAAGGGAGGGTGAACTTCAGATTCTCCATCCTAAAAATAAAGGTGCAGCCTGTCGTTACTGATGACGATGTGCCAACACCAACAGCAGAGGAAATGTCTGCAGAGATAATGAGCCTCATGGATATCGGTGAGGACAATCAAAAAGCGGCAAATCCTCAAAGCGACAGCGGAGCTCCATAACAGGATGGTCTGATGGCTAACCTAATGGAATGGAGCTTCTTACAAGCTAACCTGCACCATGGGCGGGCGGCTACGGCAACCCTGTGTCACCGCCTGTCTAGATGCAAGGACACGATAGCTCTTATACAAGAGCCATATATAACAAAGGCTAGAATTTCTGGCCTTTCAACACTCAGGGGAAATATCTTCACAGGTAATCTCTCAAACAAAACTAGAACATGTATTTACATACCTAGTAACTTTCAGGCTCATCTCCTTCCGTAGTTTGGTGACTGCGATCTAACAGTGGTGGGGCTAGGCTGTGATTTTGGTGATAGCCTAGAAAGTGTTATTCTAGCATCTGCATACCTCCCAATCGACTCCCAGGATCTGCCACCTTCTCAGAAGCTAGTGGACCTAGTGAGCTATTATGAGCAAAATAGAAGACATCTCGTTATAGGATGCGACTCCAATTCCCATCACACTGTATGGGGAAGTGAAGATTGCAACAAACGAGGTAAGTCACTATTTGAGTATCTTATTAGTACAAATTTAGAGATTATTAATCGAGGTGACACGTCAACTTTCTATGTGTCACCAACACGTTATTCTGTAATTGATATCACATTAGCGTCGCGATAAATATATCAAATAAAATATATGATTGGCATGTGTCCAACGAACTGACAATGTCCGACCATAGATGGATTGACTTTAAAATTAAAGCCAAAAGAATAGAACCCAGGCGGTTCAGAAATCCCAGAAAGCTTGACAGGCGGATCTTTTGGATCTGCTTTCGAGTGCACTGGAAACCGACATACCTGAGGAAACCACAAAAAATGATCTACATACCATTGAGGAGATTGAGATATGCGCTAATTTGATGCAAAAATCCCTCACAACATCGTACGAGCTCTCGTGCCCCCTCAGCTGGATCCGGAGATCGCACCACCCCTTGGTGGTGTTACGAACTAGAACGAATGAGGAGGGAGGTCACGAGACTGTGCAACAAGGCGAAAGCCTCCAAAGTCACTTCAGACTGGGACGCTTTTAGAGAGCGTCGGTTTGAGTACAAAAAGATGATTCGCCAAAAGCAACGGAAGTCCTGGAGGGACTTCTGCAGTGGGTTAGCGTCCACAACGGATGCTGCCAAACTTAAGAAAATTCTCTCTACAGATCCACATCAGCAACCAGGCAGTCTTCTTCGGGATGACGGCTCCTATACCGAAAGTCCAGAGGAGGCTGCTGAAATACTACTAAAAAGACACTTTCCCGGAAGCAAAACTGTCACAGATTATGCGTGGACTGAACACACAGTTCGGACACCGACCGAGGCAGACTGGGAAAATGCAAAAAAGATCGTAGACCCGATCAAAACCTCATGGGCGATCAGATCATTCGCCCCCTTTAAATCACCGGGACTGGATGGGGTGTTTACGGCCCTACTACAGTGGGGACTAGATAGCCTGCTTCAGCCTTTGGTAAGGGTGTTTAGGGCGTGCATTGCGCATGGCTATAACCCTGAGGAATGGCGAAAGGTCAGAATTGTATTCATACCAAAACCAGGTAAAGGAGATTACTTCCAAGCTAAATCCTTTAGACCAATAAGTCTCACGTCCTTCTTTTTGAAAACGTTGGAAAGACTGTGCGACAGAGAAATACGGGATGTAGCACTTGTTCTCAAGCCGCTACACCCGAAACAACATGCATATGTTCCAGGAAGATCCACTGAGTCCGCCCTTCACAAAGTGGTGGAAAAGATAGAAAGATCATTGCATACTAAAGAATGCACTCTAGGAGCATTTATTGATAAAAAATCGAAATAAGGAAAATAACTAAAGTCACAGACGTTTTAAAAATCGTAGCTGAACTAGAACGTAGTTGGGTAGGCCTTTATCACCAGAATCGACAAGAGAAGGTTGAAAAGAAAAAGATACGCAGGTCTTATGGACCAACGGTCGATAAAATATACCTTTAGGCTCGACAGCTTTTGCAAGTCCTGTATGTTAATATAAATATATCTCTGTGTTGTATAAAAAGGATATAGTAGTATGTCTTTCATTAGAGTGTTGTCAGATTTATTAATTTCCCGACATCACTTCTAGCTGTTTTCCAGGAAATAGGCGTTTTTATTCTTTTTGTCGACCCAACTACCACATCAGTCAAGTACTTCCATGTAAGGAAGTCTACTGGTTGTTTTGATAAGCATCGATAACATTCTTTTCTGTAGTATTTTGTTATATTGACAATTTTTAAGCTTTAATTTCAATTTTAAAGTTTCAAAGCATTATAGAAAAAAAATGAGAGCGGTCGTCGGACCGTCCACAGAAGCTATGCTTCTTACGCACAGAGTAAACCATAATAGATCCTTGAAGGCCATATAGTTGTTCGGTCTTCGGCCTCACAGGGCGGACCACAATAGATCCGTGAAGGCCATAGTTGTTCGGCCTTCGGCTTCACAGGGGGAGGACCATAATAGATCCGTGAAGGCCATAGTTGTTCGGCCTTCGGCCTCACAGGGGGAGGACCATAATAGATCCGTGAAGGCCATAGTTGTTCGGCCTTCAACTTCACAGGGCGGACCATAATAAATCCGTGAAGGTCATAGTTGTTCGGCCTTCGGCCTCACAGGGCGGACCATAATAGATCCGTGAAGGCCATAGTTGTTCGGCCTTCGGCCTCACAGGGGGAGAACCATAATAGATCCGTGAAAGCCATAGTTGTTCGGTCTTCGACCTTTTTGTGAAAGATTTTTAAAATTTTTTCGACGTTTTTTGCCGACCCACGAAAAGGGGGGGAAATTTTTAAATTTTTTTAGTTTTGTCAAAATACTATTTTCCCTAAAAACCGGTTGGAGGCGGCGTTTGAGGCGGCGGGGCGGCGTGAGGTCGGGGGCGGTTGCCACCTCCGCCCCCATCCATAGCCACCATTCCCAGGGTCCTAGCCCTCTAGGTTCCGGAGTTATGGTGTTTGAAGGGAAGTTCGAAATTTGAAAGCGATGGTCGAAATTTGCGTTGACAATTTGCGTTAACAATTTGTGTGACGTGTGACGAACGATTTTTTTCAGTTAACTGCCCGCGCAAACCCGCGTGCGATACCCGTGCGATAAGAAGTATTGCTTCAATTATATTTTATTCGGCGTCCAAAAAGAGTAGTTGCTTAAACAGTAAGAATCATGGTAAAGACGAAAGAATATTCCAAAGATCTGAAAAATGCGATTTTGAAATCATTGAAATTGGAGACTCATTAAGGACAGCATTTAAGAATACGGGTCGGCCTTCAGCATCCAACTTGCTTATAAGAATACGGGAAAATTTTTTCGACGTTTTTTGCCGACCCACAAAAAGAGAGAAAGGGGGAGGAATTTTTTAATTATGTTAGTTTTGTCAAAAAACTAAAACTAGCTTCAAAATTTTTGAAAAATAAAAATTTTTTAAATTTTTTCGACGTTTTTGCCGACCCACGAAAAGGGGGGGGTTTAATTTTTTTAGTTTTGTTGAAAAACTATTTTCCCTAAAAACCGGTTGGAGGCGGCGTTTGAGGCGACGGGGCGGCGTGGGGTCGGGGTCGGTTGCCACCTCCGCCCCCTATCCATAGCCACCATTCCCAGGGTCCGACGAACGATTTTTTTCAGTTAACTGCCCGCGCAAACCCGTGCGATAAGAAGTATATTGCTTCAATTATATTTTATTCGGCGTCCAAAAAGAGTAGTTGCTTAAACAGTAAGAATCATGATAAAGACGAAAGAATATTCCAAAGTGCGATTTTGAAATCATTGAAATTGGAGACTCATTAAGGACAGCATTTAAGAATACGGGTCGGCCTTCAGCATCCAACTTGCTTATAAGAATACGGGTCGGCCTTCGGCCTCCCACTTGCTTTTGAGAACACTGGTCGGGTCGGGTCGGGTCGGGTCGGGTCGGGTCGGGTCGGGTCGGGTCGGGTCGGGTCGGGTCGGGTCGGGTCGGGTCGGGTCGGGTCGGGTCGGGTCGGGTCGGGTCGGGTCGGGTCGGGTCGGGTCGGGTCGGGTCGGGTCGGGTCGGGTCGGGTCGGGTCGGGTCGGCCTCCAACTTGCTTATAAAACTACGGGTAAATCCCATTTACCTTTCAGGAACACGAGTCGGCCTTCGGCCTCCCACTTGCTTTAGAAAACACGGGTCGGGTCGGCCTTCGGCCTCCCACTGGCATTTAAGAATACGGGTCGGCATACATTCAAATTGAAAATCTGAATGTACCAAACTGTAGTTATGAGTTACGCCACTGTACCATTAATTATTATCACTTTTCCCACTTTTCTTGCTATTGGGCGTTTAACTATTTTGACGTTTCCAATATTTTATAACCTATAAATTTAGTCTTGGGTGCTTTTGGTACAATAATTTTATTATTAATTATAAAATGGATTTATCTCCTCCAATTAAACCTCCAAGAGGAGTAAAACCGGTGAAAGAAACGGTAATTTGAATCAAGTTTTAATTATTTTGGTTAAAATTATTTATTAATTTTCTAGAGTGGTTTGTTAATGTCAGTAATTCGTACATTATCTGCCAGTGAGACTAACGAACAGAGAGATAGAGAAAAAGCGAAGCTAGAAACAGAATATAAACAGAGTGATCGTCGATTAGAAGAATTGGTTTCAAATCACGAGCAAGATTTAACCCAAGTATAAGAATTTGTTTTTTTTAGTTGCATTGTAATGTACTCTATTGTTTATTTTAGGTGGTGCATTTGTTTGGAGTTTTGTCAACGCAAGTTAGCGAATCTCGTGAAAAAATTAGTAAGATTAAGGAAAATTTAAAAGCATGTAAATCATTATTAAGATGTAAAAGGGATGAATTGAAAAAGTTATGGATGGAAGGCTTAGAATACAAATATATGTTGCAGTTACTAGAAGAAGTGTAAGTTATAGTAGTGTCAAGGCGAATTGTCACAGTTTTCGATCAAGCAAAAGTTGCCAAGTCCATTTTTCTTATTTTTGATTTCGAAATTTAAATTTACTAATACCAATGTGTAGTCAATATTAAAATAGATATCCAGTAATATCCAAATAGATTTACTGCAAATCTGCGATTTTTCACTTTACTTATAAACTTAAAACTCAACAGAAATGTTTTGATTTCAGACTTAGTGACTTCTGCTAGAACAACGACGATTATAATTAATTTCAAATTAGGTATAGCTGCTAAAAATAACTAGGATAATGTAAAAATGCAAGAATTGCTTTAGATTCAAGTGTTGTTTGTTTTAATGGGAGTCAAACTGAGAATGTATGTTTAATGTCCCATTCTTAATGGTAATTTACATTGGTACAATTTGTACAGTTGTTCTACTGAACAATGGAATTTAGTGGTTTGTTTGAATTAAATTGAACATAAATTATTGGCTGACAAGGGAAACTTCTAGCTGATGGTTTGTCAGTTTTGTTGATTTTTTTTAAAATTAATTTTACGATCAAATACAACTTAAAGATGCGCAGCTATATGCATAGTCAACTTAGTAGCTACCAGCAAATATTAAAATGGCGGTGGTTTCTATATCAATAAATAAATTGTGCCATATCATACATATAAAATGCCAGCTCGCTGCTCCAGCGCCAGCTTGTCATTTTTTTGGTTCGTATCAACGGATAATCGGATCAACGGATACACTGTGCGCTATATAGGTACGTGGTGTGAGAGTTACCTTCATTGAAAATAACTTCAGACACTTCTAAAGCGAAAATGTCCGAAATGTAGGATATTCAAGTAGTTACTCTTTGTTCCCCACATGTTCCTGCTGCTGCTCGAAAATGTGTTAAAAAAAATCTGATGAGGAAGTAGCCGCCCAGCAGGAAACAGTAACCCGACGGAAGGCGGAGCGAGAAAAGACCCGTCGTAAAAATATGAGTGATGTCCAAAAGGAATGTTGTCGGAATCGTAATCGTGTGGAAAATATGACTCCTGAGCAAATTGAACAAAATCGCAAACGAAAGCAAATTGCCAACATGACGTCAGAACAAATTACTCAACATCGCGAAAGAAATCAAATTGCCAACATGACCCCTTCGCAAATATTACATCGTTCACGTAGTCATGCAATTCGCCGACAAAATCCACGAAGTAAAAACGCAGCTGTTCTTGAAGTAGGTAACGTTGTAGAACCAATTGTCGACGTTCATAATTGTGGTTTTATGGACAATATATGCGAATTAACGATAGGGAAAACTATCCGATGGAATTCTTGAATAAGCAAACGCCCTCAGGGATGCCAGTACACAGAATGCACTTGAAGGTTGGAAGTGTGATTATGTTGCTCAGGAATTTGAATACTAAATGTGGTCTTTGTAATGGGACGCGCTTAACTGTTCAATCGTTAAAGCCCAATCTAATCGTCGCTGAAGTCTTGACTGGAACTGCTAAAAAGGAAACTGTTTTTATTCCGCGCATAGATTTAGTCCCAACAAGTACAGACTTGCCATTTGTTTTAAGACGGCGACAGTTTCCAATTAAACTTGCCTTTTCCATGACGATCAACAAGGCTCAGGGACAGACGTTAGAAAAAGTAGGAATATATATGCCTGAACCGGTGTTTAGCCACGGTCATCTCTATGTAGCAATGTCAAGAGTACGGAGATCTGAATATAAAAATAGTTGATGGAAAAGAACAAGGGAAATTGATTGAAGGTTCACAGGCTGTGTACACGAAAAATATTGTGTACAAGGAAGTACTAACGCAGTAGGCAGTGCTTAAGATTTTATTTGCTACAATAATTGTTTCTTAATTAACAAATAAAAAAAATTAAAATTAACGTTTCAACGCGAGGATGAACAATTAAAATTGGCAATATTAGGAAACAATGTTGTTTTTATTTAGATCATTAAAATAGAGACCCACCGGCACCGTCTAGCTGCCCGTACGTGGACGGGCTTTCCAGCTAGTTTCTTATATGTGGTTACTACATCCATACGAGTAGCCACATATAAGAAATATATAATATTTTATTTATTAATATAGGCACCATAGCCATTGATAGGATAAAACATGGCGGCCGTACCTTAAGTTAGTGGTACTCTTTAAATCTACTGGCTTTGACAACCATCTATGTACTTGCATACAATTTGGTCGGACGCAGTCGGATGGCTACATGATACAACAAGGAAGGCTTATAAAATGGTCGGATGATGATCTTCCATCGAACCGACATGACCAAGTTGGCCTAACGTTCCCATCAAATTGTATCGTGTGTAGACCCCATTAGAATAAGTTTTTTTTATAATTTAATAAATTGCACTCTTCTCATAGGTATAAATCTTTATTTGTGACGCGTTTTGATCACAAACGATCTTCTTTGGACACAAAATTTATTGATAAACGTCGTTCTCAAAATAATTTAAGAATTTAAACATTCATTATTTAATATCTGGTAGTCTACATTAATTTAAGTTAAAATTTATTAAACAAACCAATATATAATCTAATAATTGTGTGCAAAGAAGATCGTTTGCTATCAAAACGCTTCACAATAAAGATTTATACGAGAAGAATGTTATTTATTAATTTATGAAAACCTCTTCAAAAATTTTAATTAAGTTTTTTATGCTTAGGGAAAAAATGAATGATGTTCCAAATCAATTAAATGTATATATGTCGAAAAAACAATACTTACATGCAACAGAATTATTAGTAGAAGCAGTATCATTGGGTAAAGGTAGTTTAGAAGGCGTCGAAGGTCTTAAAGAGTTAAGTCAAGAATTGGAAGTGAAGAAGGAGGTACTAAAATTATTATTTCCTTTCTTATTTTAAGTTTACCGATTTGTATTTTAGCATTTACATGTTCAATTGGTTAACGAATTAAAACAGCATTTATATGTGAAAACTGCTCAACATGCTTTAACATTATGTAGACAAGGATCAGGTCGGGAGGGTATATTTAATTCGCCTTTACAAAGAAGTGTTGAATTACGTTTATCTTCCCGTCAAAGATCAACAGTGAGACGAAATTTGTTTGAAAATACTTCCAGGTAATTCATCAGATTTTTAATAATACTTCTAAATAAGTAATCATTTTTAGATTAGGACTTAAAAACGACAGTTTTAACGTAGAAGAAGATTTAACAGCTATTGATCCGGAATCAGATTCGTCCCATTTTATATCTGTTCTCGTAAAATGTTTGATTCTTTTAGAAAAGATATCCTTTGCTGTTGATGTAATTACTTATTTTTATTTTAAAAATGAATTTACAGTTTTTTAATTTTTAGAAAATAAAGATGGAAATGCAAAATGAACTTTTAGGGATAGTTCAACACACAACTTATTATATAAGCAATATATCTGCTTTAAATGATACAAAACAGTCAAAGCAAATGGCTTTAGTGGAACTGATGCATACTTTATTTGAACAATTTAGACAAGTGGGACATGCACATTCTGTTTTATTAAATATATTAGCGCAAGGTTCACAATCGCATAAACTCAATATAAAATTATACGATATGAATAATTTTTGGGCACAAGTTCAAGCCGTGGTAAGTTCACTGTTTCGACCAAGCTTTCAAAGGTAGTAGAAAATGCTTACAGCTTGGAAAGCTATGTTTAACATTTTCTACTTTCGAGGGAGAAAGAAATTCTATTTAAAATACAATTAACAATTATTCTATATTATTGTTTGCATATTATGCAATTAAAATTTTTTTATTTAATAGTTGCAGTTATTATTAAACGATTACTTGGACATACAGAATATATCAAACGATTCTCAATTAACTGATAGTTTTATCGATCCTAACGATATATCAAGTTATTTTTCTCGTCGAAAACAGCCGAAGTAAATCTTTTGTAATTTTTGGTAAATAAATAAATTAATGAAATAAATATCTTTTAGCAAGAAAAAATCCCTCTTTAAATTTGATGGTTCCTCTAGTGCATTAACAATGAATAATAATGCAAAAGATACTGCTTTATTAAAAACAAATAAAGAGAAAGTTTTGGTTTGTCCAGCAGATCCTAATAATATTGTTTTTATGTTTATTCCATTAATGTGCTTTATAGAAGAAATAGAACAATCTTTGGAATTAAAACAAGGGTAAAGCCCTGGTAATTATTTCTAATAAGTATGCTTATTTATGTATAATGTTATAGAGTTTCGTGTTCGTTAAATTTGTTCTTGTCAAAATATGTTACGGAAGGTTTCCTAACTAGGAAAAAGGCTGAAACTCTGGCTCAAATGGACATTGCGGTACGTGCTGCCGATGCTTGGAAAGCTACGATACTTTTAGATGTTACTACGGATTACAAACCCTTATTAATGGTAAAATAAATTTTATTACTTCAATTCAAAAGCTTACTGTGCATTAATTTATAGAGCACAGTAACAGTAGAAAACTGTATTCGAGATTGGCGTAGTTTGTTACAAACATTACCAATATATGGCGACCAAATTGTAAAATCTGTTTGCTCCTCATTAAAAGAATACAAAGAAACTTGTTACGCAGCATATCAGGGCATAGTGCAACCTCATTCAGAAGATCGACGTATATGTAGCGCTGCATGGTTGAAGGATGAAGATATCAGTCGATTTCTGAAGTACGAAAACTAATAATTAAAATTTTTCATCACTAATTTAAATAATTATTTAGGTCATTACCAAATTGGTTGAATCTTAAAGCACAACAAGAATTTCAAGCTCGCAATGAACGCAGAAAAACGATACGCAGAGATAATCCTTCGGAGGAGGAAAGTTTGGAAGACGTACGTCAAAGAAATAGAAGAGAAGCAGAAATATTGGCTAGTAACCTAGGAGAAGGTGGAGTTAGTGCTAGTGAAATTCTATCAGATATGGCGGTACTGAAGGAGTTGGCGCAATTACAAGAAAGCATGGTAGGGTTTTAGTTTAAAATATTTTTGATTTAATTGAGGTTCTTTTAAATTCTATTTTAGGAATGGTTTTCGGTACGAATGCTTCAATTTGCTAGTGAATTTAGACAAGAACCACTACTAACTCCATTCAATTTAAGCAATTCAATGGCCGAGATGCCACCACCAGTGCCTTCATCTACTTTATATCAACTAACCAGCATTGCTCAAGAATTTGATGAGCTTGCAAATACTTGTTTATTACTTCTTCATCTAGAGGTAATACAAAATATTTTTAATTAGTAACTTATATTTAGTCCAATCGTTAGGTAGCTTTAATAGAAAAGTTTTCTGATGTTTTTGAAATTTGATATTTTTATAGATTTTAAGGTGCGTTTTTCGAATTTTTACTTTGCCATCTCGGTTTTCTCAGCTTCGCCGCCATATATGTATTTTTTACCTATTTGGAAAGTTATAGTAAGAAAGCCAGGTAATGAGCATGAGCTGAAATCAAGAATTGCGGCTGCGATACGGAGCTCCTACTCAATGAAAACAATGTTGAATAGTAAAATCTTCTCACAAACACTCAGGTTAAGGCTATATAATACAATAATAAGACCAAGAGTAACATACGGATGTGAGGTATGGAACTTAAACAGAATCGAACAATGTTGGAAGTATGGGATAGAAAACGAAGGAGAGCGATAGAAAACAGTAGAAACCTGATTAAACGAGCCATGGGTCTCAGAATTACAGTTTTATTTTACAGAATTATTTAATGATAATTTAGTTGCTTTAACAAAATTCTGGTTGTTCTATTTTATTACATAACTATTTTAATCTTAATACTCGTATGAGCTGAAAGGAGATATTGTCAAAAAAATAGTTTCTGCCATTATTTTTTAAATATGGCAGCGTAACTGATAAAAGCCAAGGTAGCAAAGTAAAACTTCGAAAAGAACACCTCAAAATCTATAGAAATACCAAATTTCAGAAACATCAAAAAACCTTCCTACCGACTTTCATAGTTTCGAGTGATTGACAGTGATAATAGCAGAGAAAAGTTATAAGATAGGTTAGAATGTAAACATGCACAGAACCCCACCCTCTAAGAGGTTTAATGCACCACCCCAGTCTCAAGGGGTCAGTATTCTGAAAAATGATTTGCAGTCAAATTAGCCGAATACGGCTATATTACCGAAAGACACCTCTTTCCAAAGTCGCAATGCACAAGCGACAAATCAGTATCCAGGACCGTACTTGCCACAATCACATCAACCTCCGTTGGTCTATTATGGCCAAAATTATCAACCCCTACCGGGACCACACCCTCCTCAACAAGAAATTATAAACACAAATTATTATCTTCCACAACAGCAAGTAATAAATCCCAACTACAGTTCTTTCACAACCACTCAGCAAACCCTTCTATCAGCTGAAGCAGTGCAAATTCCATCAGGTAGTGAATTAGGCTGGAACACCGTTAATAACAGAAAAAGACAACGACAAAATGAAAGCCCTGAGATAAGAGCAAGACCACCCAAACAAACAATCCTCAGCGACTATTGGCTGAATACACCCACGCAGACCAACAACTCCTTCGAGGCTCTAACACCAGTCGAGGTTGACGATCAAGAAAATGAGAAGGAAGAAGTGGTAATTCCTGAATAAGAGACCAAAGAACCCAATGCAGATAAGGCACCACCAATATTTGTGGATGGAGTCGCATATATTCAACCCCTAATTGAATTACTCAATAAATGCGCCCCAAATGGATACACAATTAAGAATCTGTATGGCAACCAGGTAAAAATTCAACCAAACACCTCTAGAATGTTCACCGACATAGAAAAATCCCTTACTGCCAAAAAAACATACTTTCACACCTACCAGTTAAAAAAAATCGTACTTTCCGTGTAGTACTACGCAACGTACATCCCACTACAGATATACGAGTAGAAATTCTTAAAAATGAAATTAAAGCTAAAGGACACGAAGTTATGAACATCTCTGGTATCAGACGAAGAGGCACCAAAGAAACGCTACCGTTATTTAATATTGAATTGGCAGTTAAACCAAACAATAAAGAAATTTACAAAATCACAAAGCTAATGAATACCATAGTATCCTCCCACAGAGTGAGGAGGTCAGGTACCTCGGTCTTCACCTGGACAGACGCCTGACGTGGGCAGCACACATCTGGAAAAAGAGCTTGCAGCTGGGTCTTATCTACCGCAAACTGCACTGGTTAATGAGCAGAAACTCCCATTTAAACATGCAAAACAAACTTTTGATATACAAGTCTATCATCAAACCTGTGTGGACGTATGGCATACAGCTGTGGGGTTCTGCGAGCGACTCAAATATCCTCAAGTTACAACGATTCCAGTCTAAAGTGCTGCGAGCAGTCTGTGGTGCGCCTTGGTATGTGCCTAACGACGTAATTCATCGAGACTTGTGTATGAGCACTGTCAAAGAAGAGATTGCCTCAATGAGCAGGCGGTACCAACATCGACTAAGTGATCACCCAAACATCTTGGTATCAGATCTCCTTACCGCCCCTACTGTAAAAAGGTTGAAGAGACATGATCCCCTGGATCTACCGCGGCGAGTTTAAATGCAGTGTTGTGGTAGTGCGGATAGTCAACTGCGTCCAAATGCTTTTAATTGTAATTATGGGTTAGGCTAATGAGTCTCACCCATCTATGTTATTTCTCAAAGTCAATATTAATGCTTATTGTTACTAAATGTAACAGATTGTAATTATATCAAGGATGTTAATAAAAAAAAACCGACTTTCCTATTATTAGAAAATAATGTTAAGTTACAAAAGAAGATTTTCTTAAGTTGTAGTAATGTCTAGTATAGAAAAGTGTTTTTGTTTTAGGTACGTGTTCAATGCTTTCATTATCTCTTATCCCAAAGTGAGCATAACAAAGAAACTCACGAGCCCGATCCAAAAGTATTAGAATTGAGCAGAGTTCTTGCAAACGTGGATGAAGCAGTAACTTCCAGTTTGCAACCTCGAAAGTGCAAAGTAAGAAGTAACATTTGCTATTTTAATTATATATTGTTAACATGCGTATATTTTAGTATATATTTGAAGGATTAGGTCATTTAATTGCAAAAATATTAATCAGCTCCTCGCAATATATGAAATTAATAGATGAAGCTGGTATTCAACGCATGTGTCGAAATGTATTTGCATTACAACAAACATTAACTAATATTACGATGACCAGGGAAGTGGCTTTGGATCACGCTCGGCATTATTTTGAATTATTTTTCTTAACTCCGGAAGTCGGTATACCCGTTATTATTAAAAACAGTTAATTTTTTAATTTTAATTTTAGGAAATACTGAACGGTGTTGTAGAAAAAGGTGCCGAATTTTCTGAACTTGAATATATGAATGCCTTTCAACTTTTAAATCGCAGTAAGAGCAGGAAAGATGTAATTGATCTGAATATATATTTACAAAGATTATCCGATATTTTGGGCGAGGTAGGTGTAACAGTTTAATATAGCTCAAAATATTATGCGGATTTCTCACTATGCGGATGATGAAGAATTATGATTTAAAGACAAACTTAGACAGTATTTTATGTGATAGCTTGTTGTACTCTTCCATATGATTGCTATACCTTTATATTATATTGTTTTAAAAACTGAGAACTTGATAGGTAATCCATTTATAAATTAAAGGACCCACAATAATTTTCATCCAAGTTTATATTCTGTCAACCAAGTTATTATTGGTATGAAAGCCCAAAAACATATACTTGATGAGATACTGATAGTTAAAGTTCTTATTTTATGTAAGTTAATTGCACCAACGAGTTAACGTCATTACAGCGATTTTAAATGGTGGTTTACCAAATTCATCTCGCAATAGCTTTTGAATTTACATCAACAGCAATCTGTTTCATTTACAATGGAGGAAAGGGTTTACAAGTTCAAATATAGCAATTTCTACAAATGATAGTATAATATTCGTCTCAGTAATTTAATAACCTCTTCCGTCAATTTCTAAATCTCAATTGGTGCAAGTGAGCTTATAAGGTCACTATTTTTTTATTAGTCTAATCTTGGCGATTGTCTTTTAATCTGTATACAAGCTAGAAGGTGAACTGACTGTATCTCTTTGAATATAAATTTGCGGATTTTTGATCAATAATTACAACTGTTTGGTGGGATATATAGCTAAGTAAAAACCAACCAAATCCGACAGATCCCAAAATTTCTTATTCTTGCATGTCCTTTCTCAAGTTTTTACTTTTTGACATGATTTATTATCATGTTTAATAAAGTACTTAACTATAAGTTTATGAATTAGTTTGTTTTGTTAAAGAAATCATGTGCATATATTTTAAATTTATGTTTAAGTAAATTCTTGTACTATACTACATATTTATGAATAATATAAATGTTATCTTTTAAAACTTATAGTTCATCTTTCACCACAAAAAGGTTTTTATTTTCTTCTAAAGGTAAGCTATCCCAAAATTCTCGATTACCTAAAAATGGAACCGACTCCATCGTTAAGTTTGTCGGAGAAGTTATTAACAGATGTAACAAATTTTCTGAGGTTATTGTGGACATTGGTGTCCATTCAACATTCTCCAGTTGAGGAATACTAAAAATATCGATTAGTACAATATTAATAAAATTACTTTTGTTATTTACTTTGTATTGGAAAATGTAATCCACATATCCAATAATAATTTTGACATTTTTCTGTCCATCTCTGTGCTTTGGGTGTTTACTATACTTGATAGTACATACACAGTATCATCTCCATGTGAAGCACCTACATTCAGAAATATTAATGTTTTTATTACAAGTACTTATCGGATATTATAAAAATTGAATTACATTGAACATACCGAAGTTTTCATTTGTTCCTGATTGTTGTTCAGATTTACTATGTTCTCCACGATATGAAAAATAATAATAATAAACTGGTGATGTTACTCCTGCTGCATGTAACCTTGCGGCACGTTCAATATCTGCATTGAATAATCGATCACTTATCAGCTACAAAGAATATTTAGCATTTTAAATTTCAACAGCTCGATTTTATCTTACTTTAATTAATATAGAAAATGTAGATTTTGAAACTTGCTGGTCTTTGAAATAAAAGTTTTTAATGCTCTCCAATACAGCCGTACGTTGTTGCAAACTGATGGTATAATTGAAATCTAAAATGTGCGGAATAATATCGTGCCAACGATTATTAATATCTTCTAAATGTTTAGGATCTTCAATAAATTCTAAAAAAAATATTTTATTCGATTCCTAGAATTTTCATTTAATTATATAGAATATACCAGCTCCTGGATATAATCCTTCGCTTTCTACATTAGAAAATATCCACGGTAAATCTTGTATTTTCTTGTTTCTTAATAATATGTAAGGATGTTCTGGTAAAAATGGAGTGTTAGACCATTTATCTATCACCACACCAAAGGGAGAAAATGGATTATACAACCACGGCTAAAATCATTTTAAATATTATTTGCCGTTATGGTAGAAATGAAAAACTGTTTAGGTACTTGGAAAATTTTTACAGCATGCACAATTTGATAAGCGGAACGTTGCCTTAAACACTCGATAATGTCTTTTGATGTTGTTGTAGGACAACCTACATGTGCTGCTAATTGTTTACTTTTCTCTAAAGAATTTTCAGCTATAACCCAAGGATTTAGTGCTGTACCACTTTGAGAAATTCCTCTATGGAACAGTCCTTCAATTAAACTAATTAAGTTTTGCTGTTTTAATTTAATTTGATTAGTTACCATGCGATAAAGGAGATAAAGTGTGCAACTGGACACTTGCTCCCCCTGCAGACATTCCTGATATAGTAATTGAGTTTGGATTTCCTCCGAAATAAATGATATTCGTTTTAATCCATTTCAATGCTAATATTTGATCTTTTAATCCATTATTACCAGGTACGACGTTATCTTCTGTGCTCAAAAAGCCTACAAAAACTATTAGTGCAATAAATCAGATTTAAAAGAAGCAAAAAAAAACATTTTACCTAATGGACCTAGCCGATAATTAAAAGTAACAAAGACTACATCATTATTTAAAATATATTTAGGACCATAAGAACCTCCATGATTAAACATAAATGCTCCACCATGTATAAACACTATTACATCTTTTAGAGTGTTATTAAGCAAATTTGGAGTGTAAACATTTACATATAAACAATCTTCGTTACCTAGAAACATTATATTATTATAGAAAAATGTTGAAAAATAGCCAAGAGCCCACCTATAACATAATCATCACCAGGCTTGGTATAATGATTATATTGCATACATTTGTATAAAGTATTGGCTTCCCATGTTCCTGGCCAAGATTTTATTGGTTGTGATTCCTGGAAATTAATTAATTCGCGAAATTATTAGAATTTTAAATTTCTCTTATTAAATTTATTTAATTTTTAGAGGGATTTAATAATTTTAAGTTGTAATTTGTGCTTGTTAAAAAATCACTTTCAGAATTTTCAATATTAAACAAAAGAAAGAAATTTTGGTTCGGATCGGATGGAATTTTTGTCTAAATCCAAACCTTCAAGAGTAGCCTTCTTTATAGCAAGTTTTTGTATTTCTAGCTTAACATGGCCATAGCACTGAAACTATTGAATTTTTAGTGTTACCATTGTGTGTTTTTTTAAAGAGCCCGTTATTATCTGAGTATGTTCACTGGAAGTGAAACTATTATACATACTTACATATTATGTTCTTATACAAATTTTTAAGTAATTAGGTGGTAATGAGTCGTACTCGACCTGTCGTAGTTACAGCTCTATATACTCGTGGTCCAACAAACAAGTGATCATCGCTGGACCTTCTGATATAATAGGGCGAACTATATTTACAATAAAATCAAGTAAAACGTATTCCAAAAACTCATCAATACTTTTTTAATCGTATTTATTCAATGAAAATATTTTGCTTATATTCAATAAGCGTCGTTATTGCTAAGGGTTGCCAATTACCAAAGCTGCACTTCCGAGAAATTTGGCAAGTTCTTATCTATTACGATGGGTAATATAAGTAACCGTTGTTTCCGCACGACCACTATTTGAAAAATGCGGCTAAATTAAATTACATTAAATTGGAATGATTTTAAGTCTTACGTATTTCTTAGGTTTACGTTTATTGTGAACAAGCACTCGCATCGTATCTGGTACTGGTATCTATTATTCTGGTGCGAAATATTAAAAATTCAAATTTATCATCAAAGTATGCTAAAAATTTCTTTCTTTCCTTATTCTTGTGCTCTCCTAGGAAGTGATTGTTCTTTCACAGAAGGCGAAATTTATTAATATTTTATTTTTGGTTTTTGATACACTTATGGTGAGTTCATGGTCCACTTTAATTTAACTTAATTAAAAAAAGTTCAATGTACGTAACCTCCTATAGGCGTTCGTGTTACGTTTACCGTAAATTTAATTTAAGAAATATCGGCGAATATTAAAAAAAGAAAATAAAAAAATGAGGGCAAGTTGGAATAAATTTTATTCTCTTTATTTGAACCTTTAGAATGACCAACCAATGTTGCACCCTCTAGCGTCCCCGGATTTCGCCACCACAGAGGAAAAACAACGCGAAGAATGACATTTTTACGAATATTCGTGAATACCTTGGTTTGAGTGCACTTTAGAGCTTTAGAGCAAAATGTGGAGTTATTAAAAGTAAAGGACACGAATTAAGTCTATTTTTAAATATATATAATTGTGCCAAATTTGTGCTTTTATTTTTATTGTCAATTTACTTAATTAGTAACAAACAAAATATTTTACTAAAACTCAGGCGGTAGTTTTTACCAGGATACAGTAAATACCCCAACAACATATCTGTGGTAATGTGAACATGTCCTCACCTCTGTGGTAGTGAACACGTCCTTACCTCCTATAAATTAAAAAGTTTACCCGCGCTTTTGGCTTTTGTGCTGTGCTTTTGTGTTAGAGCTCTTGTCTTAACACTCATATTAGAATTTTTGAAGCTATCGAAAACTTTTCTACTTTGTTACAATTTCGTGATATGATATTATAAATTAATTATAATAAACAGCAATTATTCATTGCTACAATAGAACTGAGTACATAATTTTGTGTCTGAGGTCATTTGAGGTCTACTGTAATTCGGTTGTAAATTGTTTTTCCCGATTTCGGTCTGAAAAGAGAAAAATGGAGACACAGACATATTTCCCACGTAAAAAGCAAAGAGAGTAAAGTAAATATTTCAAGTATTTTAATTTTCCTTTTAACTATAATTCTAATTTTTTTCAAATTATTTATTTTTAGAGTAATCGTACTGATTTGTTAATTGTTTTTTGATGTTTTTAAAATTCGTTATTTATATTTATTAAATACTTTATAGAATACTAGCTGGCAATGCCCTTAGCCATTTAGACCCAGAATAGATCCGAGAAGGCCATAGTTGTTCGGCCTTCGGCCTCACAGGGGGGGGACCATAATAGATCCGCGAAGGCCATAGTTGTTCGGCCTTCGGCCTCACAGGGGGAAGACCATAATAGATCGGTGAAGGCCAAAGTTGTTCGGCCTTCGGCCTCACAGGGCGGACAATAATAGATCCGTGAAGGCCATAGTTGTTCGGCATTCGGCCTCACAGGGGGAGGACCATAATAGATCCGTGAAGGCTATAGTTGTTCGGCCTTCGGCCTCATAGGACGGACTCACAATAGATCCGTGAAGGCCATAGTTGTCCGGCCTTCGGCATCACAGGGCGGACCATAATAGATCCGTGAAGGACATAGTAGTTCGGCCTTCGGCCTCACAGGCGGAGGACCATAATAGATCGGTGAAGGCCAATGTTTTAGATAACCGAAGAAGAAGTTTAGAGTACGTTTTTGTGTTATAATTCCCAAAAACGGTTTGCCCGTCCATTTCCGGCGTTAACATATAATTATCGGAGCGTAATTTTTTTTCGAAAAATTTGCAAGGCTTTTATCCCATTGAAAAAATAATTTTGAAATTTACATTCGGTTTAACACCTTCGGCGTTGAAAATACGAAGGAATGTTATGGACGAACTATTGTAGAGCGTCGCGATACGCTTCCGTTGTGTCTTAAAAATTAAAGATCGGCCGGTAAATAAGAGCGCTACATACGTCCAAAGTTTTTACACAATTTACACTTAAATGGGTCTCTCACAAAGAAACGACGGATAATTTAGAAAAAGCAATCGGAGCTTCGGATACGGTTATTAACGGTCTTTAATTTAGCACATGACGACGGTTGACGAAAAACGACAAATAACGGCAGCATTTGCAAATTAGTGTCGTCGTCAAAATTGAAAATCAAAATCAGAGGCGATTTCGGGCAAAATTTAAAATATGCAAAATGTGTATTTTCGTTGCAAAGCAAATTTTTTTCGAGAAAATTTCATTCGACATTTTCGATTAATATTTGTCTCCTCGACGTATTAAAGGCAAAAATAAATTTTTATTTTCCAAATTGCAGAAATCATTTCGCCCTTTTACCACGTCAAATATTGAACCAATTACATCATCGCGTTATGAATTAATTCTTACAATTTGATGCCTCGCGTATTGCGATGCTAAAATTTCCAAGTTTCGAAAGATTGCTGCAGATTTTCAAAAAACGCAATTTTAAAATTCTTCGTTTTTGGGAAGTCGGAAGAGATGATTTTTGCTCTCTCTCTCTCTGTCGCCCCCGAACCCCCATCTCAAATATTTCGCCGTCAACGGATAGAATTCGTTGGAGCCGACAGTTTAAGATGTCACAACAATTTGATCGTTAAAAGTTCTTCATTTTTGAAAATTTACCGTGGAGTGCCGGTTCAATTTCAAGAAACTCAAATCAAACTTTGCACAATTTCGGACTTTCCGGGAAAGCAGTTCGATGAGTATTCAACGTAAAATTTCTTAGTCTTCTTGCACAATTCCGGCGAGTTCCTGCGACCTAAAGTGCTCCGGTCTTATTCGCGGCATTCTGTTCTTTGTAATTATTTGTATTATTTTGAGCGTTGAAATTACTAAATTCTAATATAATGATTTGTTAGTGGTTTTCATTTTTCGAGTTAAAGCCGCCATCCCGCCATCTGTTGACAGTATTTTGAATCACTGACAGTATGTCAGATTATTTCGATTTTTGACAAATTGATTTTTTTGTTTGCAAGACTTGTGATTTGATTTATCGAAAAAAGCGAATAACTTTTTTCCCCGCTCGAATTTTTTCTCCATTTATTCACGAATAGTTGCGCCTGGACCTACAAAATAACTGTGCAAAATTTGGTTGAGATCGGTCCAAGGGTCTAGGAACGTATAGCGAACACGCAAACAAACACGCAGACAAGCTGTTTTATATATTTAGATTAAATTTGTTAATTTTAAGTTTAATAATTAAGGTAATTTTAATTGTATAATAAAATAGTTGCAAAATAATTAACTATTGTATAGTAGTAAATAAAATTTGTATTTGAGAACTGTAAAACTGTTAATTTTTCGAAAATTAAACATCTCATTAATTTTTAAATTTTGCGCGGGTAAATTTTTCAATTTATAGGAGGTGTAGACAGGAGTAGACGTGTTGTTAGGTTATGCAACCCACATAACCACTGTAAAGAGAAGAGCGTATAACCCCACATGTTGTTGGGGTATTTACTGTATCCTGTTTTTACCGCCCACGTTTAGTAATATACTATTTTTATTTCATATTTTACTCGTTTAATTAACAATTTTATTTTTACAGTTCAATTTAATATTAATTGTCAATAGTTAAAAAATCAAATATTTACATAATAATTGAAATATTGCCCAGCTCCGCCCACCTTAAATGTAATGATTTCATAATTTAAATGTGAGCTGTCCGTCCTTGACCATCATATTGTTTATGATATTATACAATCACAACATAACCATATCTATAATTATAACTTACTTTAAAACGATGTTTTCCAACAGGTGGTTTAGCATATGGTATACCTTCAAAAGCAGAATATTGTTTACTATTTTGCGTTTGCGAATAGTAGCCCTTAAGTTTTCCAGTAGGCAATGTTACTTCGGGATTTGAACTTACTACATCAAATTCTAAAACTATTGCTAATATGCTAATAATTAAACCCATTCATGTAAACTAGTTTAATTCTTACCATAAATTATTAATGAAATCACAATATGAAAATTTAATTCCATCGCGGATGGTTTCAACATTCAACAATTTCCTATCTTGATCTACTATGTCTGTACCTTGTACATAAATATGTAGGTTATATTATACATGTTTATAATGTAAGTACCAAAATAAAATTATAATATATTATAGGTCTCATTATTATCTATAAGATAAGAAATGTAAATATAGGTACATAAACTTTTGTGTTTTTAAAATTCACTGAAATAATGGGTCGATGAGCGTTAAATAATGATAGAGAAAATATTTTTCGCACTTGATTACTTACTTATGTACTATGTAGATAACGTAGATAAGTAGTATTCAATTTTATTTTTAAATTGTCTGTCAATTACCCGTTCCACATTTCTTTAGTTATTTTACTATTAAACGTTTTGCACTGTCGCTTATAACTTCTTTGAAACAAGTTTTGGTTTTATTTATTTATTTATTGAGTAAATGTAACTACCGCTGATTGGCAATATCCTTGAAATACCATGTAGCGTCGTTTGCTGACACCGCCGAAGAATTCGAATAGTCGAATAGTTGCTGAGCGCCAGGACTGTTAAATAGAAATTTTCAAAATTGTGCTCTCAGCTCTGACGCTCAGTAACTATTCGATTTAGAGAAAAATATCTTAGATAAAAGTTGTAGTAAATTTTATTTTCTATAAGATTTATAACGATCATTTTCGTCCTAACGTACTTTGGTAAGGAAATATTGCGAAGAAACATTTTGTTTTTGCTATTTATGTTTAAATGGCGGTACTTCCGGGCGGTCGCCAACTCAGATTTTTATTTAGACCTTAAACCTTAAAACATATCCTAAAATTAGAACCCCCTGACCATTTTTAGGAAGCTCTTGATTTCATGATTTCAAGATGTTAAAATATTTTAAGTGTTGTTAATATTTTTATCGCCTACCCTTACGACGGTCATGGCCTGATAGTTAGCGCGATCAACTGCTAACGTAGGGCTCCCCGGTTCGACTCCGGGTACAGTCTAAAATTTCTTGACCGTCTTCCGTGCTTTCGGAGGGCACGTAAAGCAGTCGGTCCCCATGTGTTAATGATTTGCCATCATAACAATAAAAAACAGGGTGCAGGCACATCGAAAGGCAAGCCTAGCAAGCTACCTAAGATGTAAAAACAAAAAATGCTCACAGAACTAATTGCAAAAATTAGTAACAGGTCCTGGACCTATGTATATTAAGAGGGAGACTTCTTAATAAAAGTAAAAAGTAGAAGAAGCCTACCCTTACAGTAAGTTTACATTGTAGTAACCACCCTGTATATTGCTATGTTATAAGTTATAAGTCCTTTAATAAAATTTGTAGTTAAGGGATGCTTAGCACTTATGCCCCTTTTTACCAGCTCAGTCAATGACACTCTCAGAAGTCGGTTCCTTGTGATTTAATTAGAGGTAAACGTTGAAAATGACTTAATTTGTTCTTTCTGGATTCGTAGAAATTGCTTTTATGAAGTAAAAAAATAAAAAAGATTTCAATAGCTTGGAAAGAAATGTTTATATTCATATACAAGTCGCAAAGCGCAAATAAACAAATGGTTGTACAAATAATTGCAGATCAAAGATCTACTATCAAAGAATGATTCACAAATAAAATATCTAAATTTCATAAAATACACAAGTCGAAAAAGATCTCTTCTTTTCTTCTTAACTGCTTAATTAATTTGCATTAATTAAGTCTTTCGCTGTCCAATAGCGCGTTAAATGTTTGTAAATAATAAGGTTGCTTTTGTTAAAGCTTAATATTGAAAATGTAAATAATAATGTTTATTAATGAAAAACCTTTCAAATTAGGGTAGTCGAAAATGCACTTCCGTGAAAGTCTTTTTTCAACATCCTGTATTTTATATGCATATGGCAAAATTTATAAATGTTAAATAACAATAATTCACTGTACCTTAAATATCATCAATGTTGTGGATACAAAAATAAAAAGGATATGTGTGTGTGGCCACCTTTAGCTAACTTATCACAAAAAAAACACCTGCGCACTGTTGATGCAATTGCAGATTGGAGAAGCTGCATGACATAACCTGACCTCATCATGTAGTTGTTGACTTTGTTCCCAAAATTTCCTGTGTTCATCAAAGTTGTTGCTTAAAATGATGCCTGACATCTATATGTTTCGATTTTTTGTGAAATACGGGATTGATAGACAATTTCTGAGCACTGTGATTGTCATTGAATAGGACAATACTATTTTCAAATCCTACCAACTCAGACAATAGGTTCTTTAAGTAGATAGCTTCTTTCGAAGCTTCACTTAAGGCCATGTACTCAGCCTCAGTACTTGACAATGCGACCGTCTTTTTCTTGGAACTTTCCCAAGCAATAGCACACCCTGATAGTATAAAAACAAACCCGGTGTAAGATTTCCTATCTCTTTGGTCACCAGTCCAATCTGAATCGACATACCCCTCTAAATCACAATTATCATTACAAAATCTTAAACTATAAATTTTTGTACCCTGTAAATAACGTAATACACGTTTTGCACATTTCCAATGATGCTCAGAATAACAATTATTGTACTGACTCAAGTAACTTACACAGCAAAAGCTATATCCGGTCTAGTTAAAACTGCCAAATACATTAAACTGCCAATAAGTTTTTGATAAGGCATCTCTTTATCACTAACGGTAGTCTCACAATAATTATTATCTGAACTCATTTTGTTTTCCATCGGAGTTTTAGCTTTCTTACAATCTGACATATTAAATCGATTTAAAACTTGATTTACATAGTCTTCCTGATCCATATAAATAATATTATTTTCTCGATCTCTTGTGATTCTAACTCCTAAACATTGTCTAGCTTCACCTAAATCCTTAATTTTAAATTTCGAACTCAACTGTTCCTTTAAAGAATTAGTAGTCTCATTGTCATTAGAGAATATAAAAAAATCGCCTACATATAAAGCTACTACTGTTAATAAACTGCCCTTCTTTTTAACATATTACGATGATCAAGGTACGGATGGACCCCGTCAATCGCAATTTGATAAATTTTTCAATGTTACTGATTATCACGGCTAGCTGGGTTCTTATTGCATGTAGACTTACTTATCACAGTAGTGGTTTCTTTAGGAAATTGTATAGTAAAACTTTTAGAGCTGAAAAATAAATAGCCGGGAATACAAGAATCCCCCAAAATAATCCGTTTTGTAATGATAATTTTTATTATCCTAATTATCAATAATTTTGATGAAAATAAACGTATACAAATAAACATCTGCAAGCTCCCAAGTGTCGTTTTCTTCGAATGATTTAATTTCCTCCATCATGGCTGTTTTCCATTTCTGTCCATCTGGTCTTGACAAAGCTTCCGATATCGTTATCGGTACATTTTCCAAATTAGTTTCTGCACATAAGTATGTTACATAATCTTCAAATTTCTTTGGAATTCTTTGTCTTTCTGACTTTCGAGGAATTTCAATTTTGTAATAAATTAAAACATAAAAATGTTTTAGAGGCGTTTCTGGTTGAATAGAAACAGCTTATTAGCTGAATACATAACCGTTGCAAAAACAAACGAAGTGTTTAGCGAGAGCACAGACGAGAATCCATCATTCAAGTCGTGAACGCAGGCAGTTCATCAAAAATGAATCACTCCACCTATCGCATGACTATAGTTTCGCTGTTACCCTGTATGGGATTCAGCTCATCAGATACGCACTGGTGGGAGCGATATCATTCTCAAATCAAATCAAAATCAAAATCAAAATATATTTATTAGAAAAGTAAAACAATTTACACAAGTAATATAAGTTAGTTATAGTTTTTGAAGTGTGCACTTCCTCTACTATGTTCGTAAGGTTGGTCAGTATGATGAGTTCGTCTTGTTAGTGAAATGTGCAGTCACAGGTAAAAATTTTCAAAAACCTGATGTGGATAAAAATAAAAAAAGCAAAATAAAATAAAAATAACAAAAATAAAATAATAAAAATAACAAAAATAAAATAATATAATATAGGGTGAAGTTCGCGTAATATGAACTAGATACGTTAAGTTAGTATTTGCTTAAGGAATTTCTCAATTTTCTTAAATGGCAAATCTTTAATATTGTAGTCAATCGTTGCGGCGATGAGCGGATTCGCATGGTTAGTCATCGACGAAATTAGTTTTTTCGTCTTAAACTTAATGTGGTCCCATATTAATTCGATATTGCAATCGTCGTGCATGTGGGTAATGGTGGTGTAACGAGGATATTGTCCTATAATTCGTAGAAATTTGTTTTGCGTTACTTGCACAGCTTTCAGATGAGTTTGAGCAGCGACACCCCATACTGCTGCATTATACATGAGTACACTGCGTGCACAAGTTTTATACAGTATAATTTTATCCCGTTTATCCAGTTTGGAATTTGGGCCAATAAGTGGATACAGGAATTGAATGCAGAACATTGTTTTAGCGATACGGTTGGAAATTTCATTTCGAAAAGTGAGTTTGTTGTCTAAGATGGTACCAAGATATTTGACTTCATTTTTCCATTTGATGAGTTGACCACTGACCATTACACCCTGAGTTTTCCGTAATTTTCGGGAAAACAAAATTGCCTCCGTTTTGTGTACATTTAATTTTAGCTTCCAATCGTTAAAGTACTGAGTTATTGCTTGTAGATGTCTTTGAAGGAACTTGACTATGTGTTTATCTTGGGTTGCGTGTGCAATGATTGCAGTGTCATCGGCGTAAATTGCTAGGCTTGTGGCGGGATCCCGTGGAATATCGTTAATAAATATGGAGAAAAGAATTGGCCCTAGTAGAGATCCTTGTGGTACTCCGGCAGGAACGCTGAGGGTTTGAGACTTCCTTCCATTTAAATTCACGTAAAAGTTCCTATCTTGAAGATAGTTTGCAATGATTTGAACAAGAATTTTCGGTGCCCTAACTTGTTCGACCAGCTTGTATATAAGTGCGTTATGGTTAACGACGTCGAACGCTTCAAGACTTCAAGAGAATCGTGAGTTTGCCCCGCCACCTATCGAAAGTATTTTGCAACAGTTTTGTGAGCGTCCTGTATCCCAACAGGTCACTTTATGATTACTAAATGTAATCTCTCACGAAAATTATTACCCCGCCAAGGCATTGTGTGATAATCAAATCTAAGTTGAATTTGTTAAACAAATATCAACAAAGAATGAAAATTTTACAACCAGTAAATATTGTAATAAATTAAAACATAAAAATGTTTTAGAGGCGTTTCTGGTTGAATAGAAACAGCTTATTAGCTGAATACATAACCGTTGCAAAAACAAACGAAGTGTTTAGCGAGAGCACAGACGAGAATCCATCATTCAAGTCGTGAACGCAGGCAGTTCATCAAAAATGAATCACTCCACCTATCGCATGACTATAGTTTCGCTGTTACCCTGTATGGGATTCAGCTCATCAGATACGCACTGGTGGGAGCGATATCATTCTCGATTCACAACCTACTTGTGTGTTCACAGAGCTCAAACTTCAAGAGAATCGTGAGTTTGCCCCGCCACCTATCGAAAGTATTTTGCAACAGTTTTGTTTCTCGTCTGTGCTCTCGCTAAACACTTCGTTTGTTTTTGCAACGGTTATGTATTCAGCTAATAAGCTGTTTCTATTCAACCAGAAACGCCTCTAAAACATTTTTATGTTTTAATTTATTACAATATTTACTGGTTGTAAAATTTTCATTCTTTGTTGATATTTGTTTAACAAATTCAACTTAGATTTGATTAATTTCAATTTTGCTTTCACTCAGGTTGTCATTTTCTGCATCACTGAAATTGAGCTCATTGTTATCTTGATTTTTATCCCCCACTGAATCTAATAACTCAATTTCCTCTGGATTATTGCTTATGACGACTTGACCTCTTTCAATGTTTTCGTTAGCTACTATATATGTCTCTACTAGTGATAACATCTCTTTTGATTTCATCGTACAACCTATATCCTTTAACATTTTCGCTGTAGCTTACTAAACGCATTTTTATTGCCTTCTTATCCCATTTTCTTCTCTTTTCTTTAGGTACGTGTACCATCACTTCGCTACCGAAAATACGTAAATTGCTTACATCTGGTTTTCTTTGTAACAACCCGCGCTTTTAGCTAATTAATTTAAATAGCGTCCAAGAAAATACGGCTTAAGTATTTTCATTACCGACATAGATAATTGTAATTGAGATAATTAAATAGAGGTAATTTGAGAATACCCTATTTAATTTAATACATGAAATAATTATGTAGGATTTTATTTTTAAATATCGACGCATTGACTTACCGAAAAGAGCAGGAAATCATTTGTCAAGAGAAAGCCGACTACAGATGCTGCCGGCTATGTAGTCAAACAAGTTGGAACGTGCTTCAGCAGCGGTTCCTAGGCTTCTATACATACAACTACTTTTCTGTTGTGAAAATTTGTTGTTATTTTTGGTCGCCATAATTTTATAATGTGATATCAGATAATCCGATAATTCGGAACCGCGAGTTACAAACTTAAAAAAGTTGTTATTATCTGGTTATTTTTGATCGCCATATAATGTAACATCACATAATCAGATAATCTGCACCAATTAAATTTTTTGCGATTGGTAATTATCATTTACTATATAAAAGTAATAACAATCAAACTTTTCCATTCTATTAGAAATTTTACTTCTCTGTAATGTATGGTCCTTTTTTTGAGGTGGACCAATCCTCTCCTTTCTCTTTTATTTATAACTTAACTTCACTAACCACATCAATAAAAAATTATTTTACACATCAAAGTAAAACAAGTAGTTTATATAGGGAGACCTCTTCGAAAATATCTTTAACTTAGTAAATTTCTTTCGAACATTTGGGTATTTCTAAATTGCATTAGCGAATCGAAGCAACGGATTAACGCAATACTATATAGACGAAGTATCTCTTATTATAAAAGGCCAAGTCTTTCTTTCTGTCTGTCCCACGGAAATACCCGAAGCAAACCGAACCGAACCGAACGCATAACGTATCATCGGATCAACGTATCAACCGCTTCTGTCGTGCTCATTACATACAGTTGTGCAAACTTTCTTGTTTGTCCTTCAGGTGGATACAGGTTTGTGGTTCTGTGGTACGTCTGTCCATGAATTTTGAAAACGTATGGTCCGTTACCCGGCATTGAAACAATCTCTGCTCCCATTGAAGCGAAAGAAACCGAGGAATTGTAAGAGCGGATGTGCTGACGAAAGTTCTTGTATAGTAAGGATTTTCTGAATCTGAAAGCATAGAGCGAAGAAATTCGGGATATAACAATAGATTCCCATGTTGATCGAGCGGTTGCGCAATCTTCACTTTTCCTTTATGACAGCAGTTGTTAAATTGTTTATCAACTGGACGATCCTTGGCAAAATTCTTGGAGCCGCAGAACTGACAGATGGAATTAATTTCTCCACAATCGTGTCGAGTAACGTGAGATTCATCAAATCTCAATGCTCTTATTTGGAGTTGAATTGCTTGACTTTGGTATCGATTTTCTTTCTGTCGATGTATCGCATGGGACCGAGCGTCAGCAGCTTGCCGCGCTTGAGTTTCTTCTAAAGTTTCACGTTGTTGACGTATCGCATGGGACCGAGCGTCAGCAGCTTGCCGCGCTTGAGTTTGTTCCAAAGTTTCACGTTGTCGACGTATCGCATGAGACCGAGCGTCAGCTTGTCGCTGTGATCGAAGCTGTTCTTCTGTGTTATTAGCTCTTGTACGTGCTTTTCTCTCACGATTCAATCGCCGTCGCTTTGCAGCAGGATTTTCAAAATTTTCATTATCCATTATGGAAGTTCACATAATGCTTTTTTGGAAATAGCTGTCCTATATAGACAAAATGATACGATGATACGTTGATCCGATGATACGTTGATCCGATGATACGTTGTGCGTTCGGTTCGGTTCGGTTTGCTTCGGGTATTTCCGTGGGACAGACAGAAAGAAAGAAAGAAAGACTTGGCCTTTTATAATAAGAGATAATAAGTGTTGAACGTCAACGAAAAATGTTTTCAGGTGAATTAATAAAGGATGTGGAACAGGCGCTAAAGAGGGCCTTATCGTTCGGAAAATACGAAGATTTTGAAGTCAGAGAAGAATTCAAACGAGCTACTATTAATTCGTTAAAGGAGGCACTTCGTGAGTTTAGCAGCAATGGAATGCGTAAAATTGATTTAAATATTTCGAAAAAAAAAGTGGCGGCAAAACGTATAAGAAACAGAAAAAGAGTGGAGAAACTGATTGCTGCCGAACAGAAAAAGAAAAAGGAAGAAGCTGAGGAATTTTCAATATCGCTGCGTGATTTTGAAAATTCCTTACTCGAAGAGGAAGGGGAGGAGGAAGTAGGAAGTAGTAGTAAAACTTAGTTTTATTATTAGTTATTAAATTATTATATAAATTTTATATATAACTTTATAGTCAACTTTATAGTAAACTATAAGTCTATAACTTTACTTTGCTTGTGGATGGCAAATAGCCGTAATGCGCTCGTACAATCTCTTCGTATATTGTGCTGATGAGAACAAATAAGTTCGAAACTAGTCCACATTTCGAATTTGATTGTACGATTTTTTTTTTTGGTATTTTAATACATACTGGCTTGGGCCGAGAACTTTTTGATTTCATCATATTATATAAATGTTTTATTAAATAAAAAAAAACTTCTAAATACATAAATGTTTCATTAAATAAAAAAAACTTTCTAAATTCGAATAAAAAAGTTAAAAACGAGTTGTAATATTAACTAGATGATACCCCGTCCGAGGACGGGCAGCTAGAAGGACGGGCAGCTACCCAAGGTAACTTAAGTTGAATGAAGATTAAGGAAAGCTCTCAGTGCAATCCAAAAGCCATATGACCTTGGCTGCCTGCCCGTCCTTCTAGCTGCCCGTCCTCGGACGGGTATCATCTAGTTTAAAATATAACAACGTATCAGTTGATCAACGTTATGATTGGCTCTGAAACATGCGGACGGACACGAATCCAGACCATAAGGCTTCTTTCTATACCTTGTATAGAAGCCTAAAAGTAGCGCACTGGCTAACCAGTTCTTAGACCTCTATACACACAGAGTATTTCCAACACGATTTGAAACGCTCTGTATGATTTTGAATTATGCGGACGGACAGACGGACACGGAGCCAGATCATAAGGATTCTTGTTATACTTTATTTTCATTTAATACGTCACTTACTAATCTAAAATTCTCCCGCATGGTGGCGTTTGCTTAATGTAAATTGCGAATAGAAGCCTAAGAACTGCCGCTAAAGCTAGTTCCACCTTGTTTAATTTTTGTTATCTGAAAACAGCTGTCTTACAATAAGTCAGGGGCGTACTGGATCAAGTTATTCACGAGGGCTTAGATTTTTCATATTGATCGTCAGCTATAGCGGTTAAGTGCGTTGCTGCTAATGCTGAATGCCTAGTTACACTCCGGGCTCAGTAAAACTTTATTCTGGCCATGTTTATTACTTTATAACTTTACTAGCTGGAAAGCCCGTCCACGGACGGGTAGCTAGACGGTGCTGGTGGGTCTCTATTTTAATGATCTAAATAAAAACAACATTGTTTCCTAATATCGTCAATTTTAATTGTTCATCCTCGCGTTGAAACGTTAATTTTAATTTTTTTAGTTTGTTAATTAAGAAACAATTATTGTAGCAAATAAAATCTTAAGCACTGCCTACTGCGTTAGTACTTCCTTGTACACAATATTTTTCGTGTACACTGCCTGTGAACCTTCAATCAATTTCCCTTGTTCTTTTCCATCAACTATTTTTATCTTCAGATCTCCGTACTCTTGACATTGCTACATAGAGATGACCGTGGCTAAACATCACGGTTGATCGTCATGGAAAAGGCAAGTTTAATTGGAAACTGTCGTCGTCTTAAAACAAATGGCAAGTCTGTACTTGTTGGGATTAAATCTATGCGGGGAATAAAAACAGTTTCCTTTTTAGCAGTTCCTGTCAAGACTTCAGCGACGATTAGATTGGGCTTTAACGATTGAACAGTTAAGCGCGTCCCATTACAAAGACCACGTTTAGTATTCAAATTCCTGAGCAACATAATCACACTTCCAACCTTCAAGTGCATTCTGTGTACTGGCATCCCTGAGGGCGTTTGTTTATTCAAGAATTCCATCGGATAGTTTTCCCTATCGTTATCATCACTGTCGTCAATGGAATCACTACTTAGATAAGTTAAAATGCTGCCGTCTAAAAGGTCCAAAACTTGCTCGTTTATAGCGTCATCGTCAGTATTTTTTGGGCAAAGTATTGCCATTTTGGAATATTTTTTTACATCAGCAGCATTAAAGCTTTCTCCAAAAATTTCTTGGATAAGGGAAGTTTCGCATATACAATTATGCGGAATCTCAATATCTCTTCAGACAGACCTTTGTCATTTGTAAGCTCCCCGTTGCCCAACTTTATCAGCCAATCACTGAATGCGGAATCAACGGACCGGACATTTTGACTTAATTTCAATACTATAAATTTACTCCACATATCATTAAATTTAATGCTTGAATGAATAATTGCTGACCTCATTTCATGAGGTACGACAGGAAGAGTTTGTCTGAAATCACCACCAAGAATTAAAACTTTACCGCCAAAAGCTTTGGTGTTTTATATCAATGTATCAACGTATCAATGTATCAACGTATCAACGGATCAACGTATCATCGGATCAACGGATTAAATGTTTATATAGGTTGTCGTCGATAATACAAACGGTATATTAAATCTTCAAGCTTATCAACGGATCAACGTATCAACGGATCAACTTATCAAGTTGTTTTGATTTGAACGACAATGGATCAGTAAGTCCCTTTCGAGAAGAGGTTCGCCGTCGGCATTTTGAAAAATGACAGCTACTTCATTTCTTGTTGGAGCATTGTATCGTCTAATATCGGATTTACGGTCTTGGATAATTGCCATGTGGGAATTGTTGCTGGCTCAACGCCATGTAGAGCGGCGTCCTTGATGCTTTCTTGTTCCACTTCATAAAGCATTTTGCATGCGGCAGAAAAAGGATTATTCTGAGACATGAAAGTGCTTAACTCTCGCATCAGACTTGGATCGCACCGATCGTTTCCCTTAATTGTCATCCTTTGATCAGCAGCCTCATCCGGGTCCAATATATATAGTTGAGCAAACTTGCGTTGGTTTCCATCTGCCGGGTGCAAAGCTCCTGCTCGATGGTAAATTTGTCCGTTAATTCGGAAACAATAGGGTCCGTATCCAGGAGGCGGAATAATGTTAGCTCCCATTGACGCAAATGCTAAAGCACTATTTATCGATCTAATATTGTCTATGAAATTTTTCGAATAATGATGCAGTCCTTTCAATAACTGTTCAATAACAGGGGCTGATCTTATAGCTTCTAAGGTAACTTTGCCTTTCTGACTGCATGTCGTAAAAAGTTTGTCAGACGGCCGCTCTGCTGAAAAATGCTTTGCACGGCAAAATTCGCAAATATTGTCCATAAAACCACAGTTATGAACGTCGACATTTGGTTCTACAACGTTACCTACTTCAAGAACAGCTGCGTTTTTACTTCGTGGATTTTGTCGGCGAATTGCATGACTACGTGAACGATGTAATATTTGCGAAGGGGTCATGTTGGCAATTTGATTTCGTCCGCGATGTTGAGCAATTTGTTCTGACGTCATGTTGGCAATTTGATTTCTTTCGCGATGTTGAGTAATTTGTACTGACGTCATATTGGCAATTTGCTTACGTTTGCGATTTTGTTCAATTTGCCCAGGAGTCATATTTTCCACACGATTACGATTCCGACAACATTCTTTTTGGACATCACTCATATTTTTACGACGGGTTTTTTCTCGCTCCGCCTTCCGTCGTTTTACTGTTTCCTGCTGGGCGGCTACTTCCTCATCAGATTTTCTTTTAACACATTTTCGAACAGCAGTAGGAACATGTGGGGAACAAAGAGTAACTACTTGAATATCCTCCATTTCGGACATTTTCGCTTTAGAAGTTTCTGAAGTTGTGAAGTTATTTTCAATGAAGGTAACTCTCACACCACGTACCTATATAGCGCACAGTGATACGTTGATCCGTTGATAAGTTGATCCGTTGATACGTTGATCCGTTGATACGTTGATATGTTGATACGTTGATCCGTTGATAGGCTTGAAGATTTAATATACCATTTGTATTATCGACGACAACCTATATAAACATTTAATCCGTTGATCCGTTGATACGTTGATACATTGATACGTTGATACGTTGATACATTGATACATTGATAAGTTGATCCGTTGATACGTTGATCCGTTGATACGTTGATCCGTTGATACGTTGATCCGAACCAAAAAAATGACACGCTGGAGCAGGGAGCTGGCATTTTATATATTAGGATTCTGACCATATTCATTGTATGTTTACTACAATGTGTTACACAAGAAAACATTTTACATCTGTTTTGAGAGGTGACATATTTTACATTCGATTTGTATTTTAGGCTTCTATACAAAGTATAACAAGAAGCCTTATGATCTAGCTCCGTGTCTGTCCGTCCGTCTGTCTGTCCGTCCGTCTGTCTGTCTGTCCGTCCGTCTGTCCGCATAATTCAAAATCATACAGAGCGTTTCAAATCGTGTTGGAAATACTCTGTGTGTATAGAGGTCTAAGAACTGGGTAGCCAGTGCGCTACTTTTAGGCTTCTATACTAGGTATAGAAAGAAGCCTTATGGTCTGGCTTCGTGTCCGTCCGCATGTTTAAGAGCCAATCATAACGTTGATCAACTGATACGTTGTTATATTTTAAATACTTCGTCTATATAGTATTGCGTTAATCTGTTAATCCGTTGCTTCGATTCGCTAATGCAATTTATAAATACGCAAATGTTCGAAAGAAATGTACTAAGTTAAAGATATTTTCGAAGAGGTCTCCCTATATAAACTACTTGTTTTACTTTGATGTGAAAAAATAATTAGGCTTCTATACAAAGTATAGCAAGAAGCCTTATGATCTGGCTCCGTGTCTGTCCGTCCGTCTGTCCGTCTGTCCGCATAATTCAAAATCATACAGAGCGTTTCAAATCGTGTTGGAAATACTCTGTGTGTATAGAGGTCTAAGAACTGGGTAGCCAGTGCGCTACTTTTAGGCTTCTGTGCAAAGTATAACAAGAAGCCTTATTTAGGCTTCTATGCAAGGTATAGAAAGAAGCCTTATGGTCTGGCTTTGTGTCGGTCCGCATGTTTCAGAGCCAATCATAACGTTGATCAACTGAAACGTTGTTATATTCTAAATACTTCGTCTATATAGTATTGCGTTAATCTGTTAATCCGTTGATTCGATTCGCTAATGCAATTTATAATTACGCAAATGTTCGAAAGGAATTTACTGAGTTAAAGATATTTTCATTTTATAAAGATATTAGCAAGTGGTACTTGCTATATCGATTCCTTTTCAAAAGTATTACCTAAATTTTAAATACAAAGTGTAACCTATATAGTAAATTGTTGATCCTTTGATACGTTGATACATTGATACGTTGATACATTGATACGTTGATACATTGACACGTTGATATATTGATACGTTGATACATTGATACGTTGATACATTGATACGTTGATACATTGATACGTTGATACATTGATACGTTGATCTGTTGATCCATTTGTCGTATCTGTTTATCCGTTATTTCAATTTTTATCTTTGAACAATTTTACCACACCATTAGAAAGATTGTATGTAAAATTACAATCATTTTAGGCTTCTATACAAAGTATAACAAGAAGCCTTATGATCTAGCTCCGTGTCCGTCCGTCCGTCCGTCCGTCCGTCCGTCCGCATAATTCAAAATCATACAGAGCGTTTCAAATCGTGTTGGAAATACTCTGTGTGTATAGAGGTCTAAGAACTGGGTAGCCAGTGCGCTACTTTTAGGCTTCTATACAAAGTATATTTATGATTAGGGCCAATTTATTTGTCAAATCGTCTTGACGTTTCTTCGGCGAATCGCCCATGAAAGCTGCGGGTCTCGCGGAAGGAGGAACAACCGGTAAAACCGTCACGATCATCCACTCGGGTCGTGAGTATTTCGGATCCATTCCCAGGGCGCTGCAATCTGCGTCGCTAATTTGTCTAAAAATATGCAGCACTTCTTCCGCCAACAAATACTTTTTTTCTTGTGGAACCTTTCCGTCGGATTCCTTCCATTCGGCCGTCAAATCGAGACCCGATTTTCTAATTACAGGTTGATGATTTCCACATCCACCATCCGCGTGACATATTGTTTGTTCTTTGCACATACCGTACACTAGTTCTAAGCGTTTCTTGGAATCGTCTGTAGTTATCTTCTGAGCGTGTTCATAGTGGTTTTGTTTCTTTGTGTTCACTAACAATTTACTGCAATTAAAGCAGACGCAGCGTAAAACTTTCATGACATTGTTAATCATGCCAACGTGAAAGATAGGTTTGGCCAATTCGATGTGACCAAAGTGACCGGGGCAAGTGTCCCGGTCGCCTTCGCATGTTTGACATGGTAAAGTGCTGTCAACGCTCCCATCCTCGGATCCATCAGGCCGCCCACTTTTGGAAGACTTCCTTCCATAATTTCTACATGATTTATACCTTCTGGGACGACAGACATGCTACGAATATCTTCCGGACTAAAAATACCAAATTGAACATTCTTTACAGTTTTGAAAGCAGATTTGTTTTCGATTAATGCCATTGTTAATACCTTAATTTACTTTTACTTAACGCGCGAAAAATTAGCCAAACTGTTACATCTACTATACTCATAGGGCGATGTCCTATATAAGCAAATTGATCTGATGATACGTTGATACGATGATACGATGATACGATGATAGGATGATACGATGATACGATGATCCGTTGATACGATTATACCTTGATACGATGATTCGTTGATACGATTATACCTTGATACGATGATCCGTTGATACGATGATCCGTTGATACGATTATACCATGATACGATTGTCCGTTGATCCAATTATTCTTTGATACGTGGCTTACTGGTCTAACTGCCGCAGGGATTAACGGCCAGAATAAAGTGAAGATAAGGTATTGTCCCAAGGATATGATTTACTAGTTAGGCTTCTATACAAAGTATAACAAGAAGCCTTATGATCTAGCTCCGTGTCCGTCTGTCTGTCTGTCCGTCCGTCCGTCTGTCCGCATAATTCAAAATCATACAGAGCGTTTCAAATCGTGTTGGAAATACTCTGTGTGTATAGAGGTCTAAGAACTGGGTAGCCAGTGCGCTACTTTTAGGCTTCTATACAAAGTACGATATAACAAGAGGCCTTATTTAGGCTTCTATACAAGGTATAGAAAGAAGCCTTATGGTCTGGCTTCGTGTCCGTCCGCATGTTTCAGAGCCAATCATAACGTTGATCAACTGATACGTTGTTATATTGTAAATACTTCGTCTATATAGTATTGCGTTAATCTGTTAATCCGTTGTTTCGATTCGCTAATGCAATTTACAAATACGCAAATGTTCGAAAGAAATTTACTAAGTTAAAGATATTTTCAAAGAGGTCTCCCTATATAAACTACTTGTTAGGCTTCTATACAAAGTATAGCAAGAACCCTTATGATCTGGCTCCGCGTCTGTCCGTCTGTCTGTCCGCATAATTCAAATATAATCAGAACCTTCGAAATTGTGATTGTGACCGCAAAAATTTAATTAGTGCAGATTATCTGATATTACCTTATAATAATATGGCGACCAAAAATAACAACTTTTTTTTCAATGCAGACCAAATATAAGTTATATTTTATTTACATAATTTTTCACCTATATAGGAAATTTAAATACGTTGATACGTTGATACGTTGATACGATGATACGTTGATACGTTGATACGTTGATACGATGATACGTTGATACGTTGATACGTTGATACGTTGATACGTTGATACGTTGATACGTTGATACGTTGATACGTTGATACGTTGATACGTTGATCCGTTGATACGTTGATCTGTTGATACGTTGATCCGGTTTTATTGTAACCACAGCAGTGGCTTGATGTGATTGGTGAAGTTAAGTTGTAAATAAAAGAGAAAGATTAGGATTGATCGACCTTAAGAAATGGATCGTACATTACAGAGAAGTAAAGTTCCGGATGGAATGGAAAAGTTTGCTTATTATTGATTATATAGTAAATGATAAATACCAACCGCAAAAATATATTTAGTGCAGATTATCTATTTTCAATGCACACCAAATATAAGTTATATTTTATTTTCATAATTTTTCAGCTATAGGTATAGGAAATTTAAATATGTTGATACGTTGATCTGTTAATAAGTTGATCTGTTGATACTGCTGTGTACTTTTAGGCTTCTATACAAAGTATAGCAAGAAGCCTTATGATCTGGCTCCGTGTCTGTCCGTCTGTCTGTCCGTCCGCATAATTTAAAATCATACAGAGCGTTTCAAATCGTGTTTTACTTTGATGTGAAAAAATAATTAGGCTTCTATACAAAGTATAGCAAGAAGCCTTATGATCTGGCTCGGTGTCTGTCCGTCTGTCCGCCCGTCCGTCCGCCTGTCCATCTGTCCGCATAATTCAAAATCATACAGAGCGTTTCAAATCGTGTTGGAAATACTCTGTGTGTATAGAGGTCTAAGAACTGGGTAGCCAGTGCGCTACTTTTAGGCTTCTGTACAAAGTATAACAAGAAGCCTTATTTAGGCTTCTATGCAAGGTATAGAAAGAAGCCTTATGGTCTGGCTTCGTGTCGGTCCGCATGTTTCAGAGCCAATCATAACGTTGATCAACTGAAACGTTGTTATATTGTAAATACTTCGTCTATATAGTATTGCGTTAATCTGTTAATCCGTTGATTCGATTCGCTAATGCAATTTATAAATACGCAAATGTTCGAAAGAAATTTACTGAGTTAAAGATATTTTCAAAGAGGTCTCCCTATATAAACTACTTGTTAGGCTTCTATACAAAGTATAGCAAGAACCGTAAAATTCAAATCTAATCAGAACCTTCGAAATTGTGATTGTAAACACATCGTTATATATAATTAAATAAAATTTGTTTTAAATTTAAAATCGACTTTCTAGCCACACGTTCTGTACAAAATTTTACTTATACCTATATAGAATATTTGTTAGGTTGCTACTAAAGATTCAGATTATGAGAATTACCACAGATTTAAGAAATGAAATGTTCTGGGATTTATATTGGAACTTAAAATGCTATTTTTAGGCTTCTATACAAAGTATAACAAGAAGCCTTATGATCTAGCTCCGTGTCCGTCTGTCCGTCCGTCCGTCTGTCTGTCCGCATAATTCAAAATCATACAGAGCGTTTCAAATCGTGTTGGAAATACTCTGTGTGTATAGAGGTCTAAGAACTGGGTAGCCGGTGCGCTACTTTTAGGCTTCTATACAAAGTACGATATAACAAGAACCCTTATTTAGGCTTCTATACAAGGTATAGAAAGAAGCCTTATGGTCTGGCTTCGTGTCCGTCCGCATGTTTCAGAGCCAATCATAACGTTGATCAACTGATACGTTGTTATATTGTAAATACTTCGTCTATATAGCATTGCGTTAATCTGTTAATCCGCTGTTTCGATTCGCTAATGCAATTTACAAATACGCAAATGTTCGAAAGAAATTTACTAAGTTAAAGATATTTTCAAAGAGGTCTACCTATATAAACTACTTGTTAGGCTTCTATTATAAGTATAGCAAGAAGTCTGTCCGTCTGTCCGTCTGTCTGTCCGCATAATTCAAATCTAATCAGAACCTTCGAAATTGTGATTGTGACCGTAAAAATTTAATTAGTGCAGATTATCTGATATTACATTATAATAATATGGCGACCAAAAATAACAACTTTTTTTTCAATGCAGACCAAATATAAGTTATATTTTATTTACATAATTTTTCACCTATATAGGAAATTTAAATACGTTGATACGTTGATACGATGATACGTTGATACGTTGATACGATGATACGTTGATACGTTGATACGTTGATACGTTGATACGTTGATACGTTGATACGATGATACGTTGATACGTTGATACGTTGATACGTTGATACGTTGATACGTTGATACGTTGATACGTTGATACGTTGATACGTTGATACGTTGATACGTTGATACGTTGATACGTTGATACGTTGATCCGTTGATACGTTGATCCGGTTTTATTGTAACCACAGCAGTGGCTTGATGTGATTGGTGAAGTTAAGTTGTAAATAAAAGAGAAAGATTAGGATTGATCGACCTTAAGAAATGGATCGTACATTACAGAGAAGTAAAGTTCCGGATGGAATGGAAAAGTTTGCTTATTATTGATTATATAGTAAATGATAAATACCAACCGCAAAAATATATTTAGTGCAGATTATCTATTTTCAATGCACACCAAATATAAGTTATATTTTATTTTCATAATTTTTCACCTAAGGTAAGTGACCCAAATTCAGACAGTGTCCTAAATTCAGACATATTTCTGTTTATTCAGTTAAAATAAGAAATTTACAATATCCAGATATATGTTAACACAACTGTTGGTACAATTTAACATTGATTCTTTCAGTAAAAATTTGTTTCCTATCTTACCGACACCCTAGCGATAAATATATAACGTAATAGTTGGATGGTGTTTGAAAGTTGTGTTTTGTGTTCCTCTACAAAGAATTTCTAATAAGGTAAGCAGATTTTAACTATTATGTTATGTACCATAAGACACCACTTATTGAGAAAATTAGAATAAATTTTTGTTGTAGTTGAATATAAAGGCTTTAAATTTTCATTTCCACTGGGTTTCCTGTCAGGGTAATTACAGAATTAATAAATTTTAATGTTGTCAGAATTAGGTACAAACAAATGTGTGTGTTTCGTAAATCAGACACTGGGTGTCGGATATGTGTACATGAGATATGGAGTGAATATGGTTCTATTTCTTTCTTTTCGCTTAGATTAACATAAGTCTATATCGTTTTAAATAGTAGAGTTCCTTTTAGAGCTTGTATCCAAATTCCGACACAGGTGTCAGAGTTAGGGACTTCACCTGTCTGAATTATGTTCAATTTATGTAAACGAGTATTCTCTGTTATTTTTACATTTAATATATATTTATCATTGGCATTAATTATTATTATTTATCATTGCAATCTTTGCTTTAGTTACAGAATGTAGGAAAAAAAAATTGCAAATATAGCAAAGATGATTTAAGACAGGCTTTGGAAGCCATAAAAAATGGCACACCGTGTTTAGCTGCGGCGAAACAATATAACGTCCCGAGGACTACGCTTATTGGGAAGATGCACAAAATCTACCAGAAATCGGGATTATGTCAGGATAAAGAAAAAACCCCGAACATTATAATAGATATAGAAGAAGGTCTAATTCTAGAAGATGGATGGGAAAACTCAATTGTATTTGAAGTTGATGATACATTACCTGAAGACATTTTTGAAATTGAACCCACAGTTAACAATACTGAACCCGAAGTAGAAGTTGTTATTGGTCCTAAGGAAAATGCTGATAAAGAAAATATAATAGAAAAAGAGAAAAGCATTGACGAAACAGCTAAAAAAGAAACTGACGAAACAACAAAAACTAATGTGATAGAAAATATATTAGAAAACATTCAATTGACCCCAGAAAAACGAAATGATATCATTGAAGACGAGCAACTGTTAAGAGAGGAATCGGTCAATAAAGCTGAAAATGTGGATACTTGCAGTAATACCAAACATTCCGGAGTACTGCCAGGAGTGGTTATACCATCTCCGTTTAAAAAGTCTTTGTTCTGGCCTGAACCAACCAAAAAAGTAACCTCAAGGAAGAGTCGAGTTAAAGTTCCTTCTGTAGGCACCTCCGATGCTTGGAGAGAATATTTTTTGAAAAAAGAGGAAGAACAGAAAAAAGCAATTCAAGAAAAAGAGGATAGAAAGAGAAAAAGGGAAGAGAATCAGAAATTGCACCGAGAAAAAAATAAAAAAACCTAGAAAACAAATTATTCGACAAAATAAACAAAAAAACACAGAGGAAGATGGGTCAGATAGTGAAGAAGTCTTAATTTGGGATAATGATGAAACAGAAAATAATCAAATTGAAGATGAAGGTAAGAAACAATTTTACTTGTAAGTATTTAACTTCATTTTACTATACAACAATTATTTAACAGGTAATGGAGAAGTGGAACCCACATTATTTGTTAAAGCCATAAAAATTGGTGATTTTGTAATTGTCAGCTATTTTGAAGATTATTATCCAGCACAAATTACAAATAAAAACACTGAAAAGGTGTTAGCTAATGCAATGGCTAAGACTGGTGCATGGTGGAAATGGCCAAATATTAAAGATGAAATTTGGTATGATAATCATGAAATCGTCAAGAAGATCAAGCCTCCTGTGGAAATAAATAACAGAGGACTTTTTGCTGTTAAAGAGTTAGAAAACAATATTATATTATAATGTTAGAAATCGTTCATACTATTTTTTTTGTATTAAACTTTTAATGATAAATACTGAAGTGATTTTATTTTTTGTCGAAATAATGTTCCTCAAATGTCTGATTTAGGGTCTCTGTCAGAATTAGGTTCCCTGATATGTCTGATTTTGGAAAAAAATCCACTCTTATTGTCGGAATTAGGTGATTTTGGGATGGTTCTAATAAATATATAAATTAAATTAATTTATGAAAGTTTTATAATAAATAACTGCTTAGATCTCCTCAGAAATAATTATTAATTCAAGAAAATTAAAACTGGTCAACGTCACTGTATAATTATTAATTATATTAAATAAAATGTAACGTGAATTCCTAAAGGTGTCTGAATTTGGGCCACTTACCTTATATAGGAAATTTAAATACGTTGATACGTTGATCTGTTGATAAGTTGATCTGTTGATAAGTTGATCTGTTGATAAGTTGATCTGTTGATAAGTTGATCTGTTGATAAGTTGATCTGTTGATACTGCTGTGTACTTTTTATCATAAATTGTACACCTCGGGTTTTGTCTTGGGCGCCACTTTCAAATGAAAGAAAATTTTATAAATTAGTAAATAATTAAGTTTCCGAGGGTCCAACTTTACAAAAAAAATTCACCACCTCGTCCCATTCGTACTAGCTCAGTCACGAGTCTCCTCAGAGTATGGTAGGTTCAGACTCAATTAGGGGATGAAACTTCTTTGGTTGAAACAAACTCGTTGTAAATGCTTAAAATTGCTGATAGAATAATAAATGAAATATTCTGTTTTGATCGAAGAGATAAACGTGATTCACCTTTGTTATGATTGATTTCAAAAATTAGAATGCCTCACTTTTAGGCTTCTATACAAAGTATACCAAGAAGCCTTATGATCTGGCTCGGTGTCTGTCCGTCTGTCTGTCTGTCTGTCCGTCCGTCCGCATAATTCAAAATCATACAGAGCGTTTCAAATCGTGTTGGAAATACTCTGTGTGTATAGAGGTCTAAGAACTGGGTAGCCAGTGCGCTACTTTTAGGCTTCTATACAAGGTATATTTATGATTAGGGCCAATTTATTTGTCAAATCGTCTTGACGTTTCTTCGGCGAATCGCCCATGAAAGCTGCGGGTCTCGCGGAAGGAGGAACAACCGGTAAAACCGTCACGATCATCCACTCGTGTCGTGAGTATTTCGGATCCATTCCCAGGGCGCTGCAATCTGCGTCGCTAATTTGTCTAAAGATATGCAGCACTTCTTCCGCCAACAAATACTTTTTTTCTTGTGGAACCTTTCCGTCGGATTCCTTCCATTCGGCCGTCAAATCGAGACCCGATTTTCTAATTACAGGTTGATGATTTCCACATCCACCATCCGCGTGACATATTGTTTGTTCTTTGCACAAACCGTACACTAGTTCTAGGCGTTTCTTGGAATCGTCTGCAGTTATCTTCTGAGCGTGTTCGAAGTGGTTTTGTTTTTTTGGGTTCACCAACAATTTACTGCAATTAAAGCAGACGCAGCGTAAAACTTTCATGACATCTTTAATCATGCCAACGTGAAAGATCGGTTTGGCCAATTCGATGTGACCAAAGTGACCGGGGCAAGTGTCCCGGTCGCCTTCGCATGTTTGACATGGTAAAGTGCTGTCAAACGCTCCCATCCTCGGATCCATCAGGCCGCCCACTTTTGGAAGACTTCCTTCCATAATTTCTACATGATTTATACCTTCTGGGACGACAGACATGCTACGAATATCTTCCAGACTAAAAATGCCATATTGCACATTCTTTACAGTTTTGAAAGCAGATTTGTTTTCGATTAAAGCCATTGTTAATAATTTACTTTTACTTAACGCGCGAAAAATTAGCCAAACTGTTACATCTACTATACTCATAGGGCGATGTCCTATATAAGCAAATTGATCTGATGATACGTTGATCCGTTGATACGATGATACGATGATACGATGGTTCGTTGATACGATGATCCGTTGATACGATGATCCGTTGATATGATGATCCGTTGATACGATGATCCGTTGATACGATGATACGATGATACGATGATACGATGATACGATGATACGATGATCCGTTGATACGATGATACGATGATCCGTTGATACGATGATCCGTTGATACGATTATACCATGATACGATTGTCCGTTGATCCAATTATTCTTTGATACGTGGCTTACTGGTCTAACTGCCGCAGGGATTAACGGCCAGAATAAAGTGAAGATAAGCTATTGTTCCAAGGATATGATTTACTAGGACATTGGATATCAGGGGACGTGTTAAAGAAAGACTACGTTTTGAATCGACTAGTTGCGACCCTCTATCGGGGTCATTTTCAAGACTGTAATAAAGAAAAATGTACATAAACAAGCGAAAACAAGGTGGAACTCGCTTTAGCGGCAGTTCTTAGGCTTCTATACAGCTACCTTTCTGGTGTGGAAAGTTGTTATTCTCTGGTTATTTTTGGTCGCCATATAATGTAACATCACATAATCAGATAATCTGCACTAATTATTTATTATTTTATTTTAACCACAGCAGTGGCTTGATGTGGATAGTGAAGTTAAGTTGTAAATAAAAGAGAAGGAAGAGGATGGATCCACCTCAAAAAATGGACCGGAAATTACGCGAATTTCGAAAGCGAAAGCAAATTGCCAACATGACCCCTTCGCAAATATTACATCGTTCACGTAGTCATGCAATTCGCCGACAAAATCCACGAAGTAAAAACGCAGCTGTTCTTGAAGTTGGTAACGTTGTAGAACCAAATGTTGACGTTCATAACGGTAGTTTTACACTACCAGAAAAGTACACTACCACAACTACCAGAAAAGTAGTTGTATTTTATTTTACTTTGATGTGAAAAAATAATTTTTTAATGATGTGGTTAGTGAAGTTAAGTTGTAAATAAAAGAGAAAGGAGAGGATTGGTCCACCTCAAAAAAAGGACCATACATTACAGAGAAGTAAAGTTTCGAATAGAATGGAAAAGTTTGATTGTTATTACTTATATAGTAAACGATAATTACCAACCCCAAAATATTTAATTGGTGCAGATTATCTGATTATGTGATGTTACATTATATGGCGATCAAAACTAACCAGATAATAACAACTTTCCACACCAGAAAGGTAGCTGTATAGAAGCTTAAGAACTGCCGCTAAAGCGAGTTCCACCTTGTTTTACTTTGATGTGAAAAAAACAAGTTTTTATTTATTTTAACCATAGCAGTGGCTTGATGTGATTAGTGAAGTTAAGTTGTAAATAAAAGAGAAAGAGAGGATTGGTCCACCTCAAAAAATGGACCGCACATTACAGAGAAGTAAAGTTTCGAATGGAATGGAAAAGTTTGATTGTTATTACTTATATAGTAAATGATAATTACCAACCGCAAAAAATGTAATTGGTGCAGATTATCGGATTATCTGATGTTATTTTCGCTTGTTTATGTACATTTTTCTTTATTACAGTCTTGAAAATGACCCCGATAGAGGGTCGCAACTAGTCGATTCAAAACGTAGTCTTTCTTTAACACGTCCCCTGATATCCAATATCATAGTAAATCATATCCTTGGAACAATAGCTTATCTTCACTTTATTCTGGCCGTTAATCCCTGCGGCAGTTAGACCAGTAAGCCACGTATCAAAGAATAATTGGATCAACGGACAATCGTATCATGGTATAATCGTATCAACGGATCATCGTATCAACGGATCATCGTATCAACGGATCATCGTATCATCGTATCATCGTATCATCGTATCATTGTATCATCGTATCATCGTATCAACGGTTCATCGTATCAACGGATCAACGTATCATCAGATCAATTTGCTTATATAGGACATCGCCCTATGAGTATAGTAGATGTAACAGTTTGGCTAATTTTTCGCGCGTTAAGTAAAAGTAAATTATTAACAATGGCATTAATCGAAAACAAATCTGCTTTCAAAACTGTAAAGAATGTGCAATATGGCATTTTTAGTCTGGAAGATATTCGTAGCATGTCTGTCGTCCCAGAAGGTATAAATCATGTAGAAATTATGGAAGGAAGTCTTCCAAAAGTGGGCGGCCTGATGGATCCGAGGATGGGAGCGTTTGACAGCACTTTACCATGTCAAACATGCGAAGGCGACCGGGACACTTGCCCCGGTCACTTTGGTCACATCGAATTGGCCAAACCGATCTTTCACGTTGGCATGATTAAAGATGTCATGAAAGTTTTACGCTGCGTCTGCTTTAATTGCAGTAAATTGTTGGTGAACCCAAAAAAACAAAACCACTTCGAACACGCTCAGAAGATAACTGCAGACGATTCCAAGAAACGCTTAGAACTAGTGTACGGTTTGTGCAAAGAATAAACAATATGTCACGCGGATGGTGGATGTGGAAATCATCAACCTGTAATTAGAAAATCGGGTCTCGATTTGACGGCCGAATGGAAGGAATCCGACGGAAAGGTTCCACAAGAAAAAAAGTATTTGTTGGCGGAAGAAGTGCTGCATATCTTTAGACAAATTAGCGACGCAGAGTGGATGATCGTGACGGTTTTACCGGTTGTTCCTCCTTCCGCGAGACCCGCAGCTTTCATGGGCGATTCGCCGAAGAAACGTCAAGACGATTTGACAAATAAATTGGCCCTAATCATAAATATACCTTGTATAGAAGCCTAAAAGTAGCGCACTGGCTACCCAGTTCTTAGACCTCTATACAGGGGTGGGCTGCCAAATTTTGAACAACCGGCTCGCTATTATTTCGAAGCAAAAAAAAACGGTATATAGAAGAGTGTAATAAATTTATATTACGTAAATAACAAGGTGGCGTCATATTCCGGGGGAAGTACAGACTTAAAAATGTAAATCCCGTGTCACGGGTGACACCACCTTGTGGATCCAGGGTTGAAATGGCTTATTTTTTGGTTTTAGGGGTAATTTAACAAACGGCTCGCCGAGCTTCAAAAATTTTAAGAACCGGCTCGCGCGAGCCGGACCGAGCCGGCTCCAGCCCACCCCTGCCTCTATACACACAGAGTATTTCCAACACGATTTGAAACGCTCTGTATGATTTTGAATTATGCGGACGGACGGACAGACGGACACGGAGCCAGATCATAAGGCTTCTTGATATACTTTGTATCGAAGCCTAAAAGTAGCGCACTGGCTACCCAGTTCTTAGACCTCTATACACACAGAGTATATCCAACACGATTTGAAATGCTCTGTATGATTTTGAATTATGCGGACAGACGGACGGACGGACAGACACGGAGCTAGATCATAAGGCTTCTTGTTATACTTTGTATAGAAGCCTAAAAGGGCACCCTGCCGCTGTTTTCGTAGAAAGATTAGTGTAAGTCAATGCACACAATAGATTTAAACTTTACATTGCGCTTATTTTGCATGTGGACGGAAATGAGTTGTTAATTTATAGTTACACCGCCAAAAGAGCCTTGTCCATAAGTATTAGCAAGGGGACGAAAAGTGTAGTTTCAATTTAACGGCTCATTTGCCTAATGTGTGGGAATAGTTTGTAAAACCCCTCAATTCGAGGAAAATTTAAGAATAAGATGCAGCTGAAAAGTCACACGGTCTTTAAAGGGTGTAGTGTCCTTAATAATAGTATAGCAATAATTTAAGGTATTTAGGAAACGCTGACTTGCGTCTAGTATTTCTAGGTATGCAGGTTACACGTGTATTGTGGTTTGCACTTAATACTTGCAACATGCATAAAATGTAAGTCAATTGTTATTATAAATATAAGTTGCTAGTATTGCAATAAGTTAGTTAAGTAGTAATTAATCAATAGTCAACAGATGTAGTCGTAAGATTATTTGTTATGTGTTGTTCATCTTAATTACCCCTACAAGACAAACCTGCCCTACAAGGGCCACCCATGTAAGAAAGGAAATAAGTTTTGTAAACGAGTAGATTTGGTCACATCCCCCTGGACTTGGGCAGGACGAAGAATCAACGAGATTGGTTCTTCGCCTAGCGTAAGGGTGGTGAAATAATTATCCAAAGTGGGAAATTTGTCATAAAAATCCCAACTTGGGAAAAATTAGGCAGTTGTCCATCGGGTACGTGCTCGAATAAAGAAGTTCAGTTACTCCGCGAGCCGCGTTTGAATAAACTTTGAGTCAATAATTAATTAAAAAGTCTAAGTTGTTTAAATAAAATCGAATAAAATATTAAATGTTAGTACGAGTTGAAAAGTTTGAGTGTTTATTGCGATTATCGATAAAGTGAAAAGAGAAATTTTGTTTAGTTTCAAAGACTCATTTCCTGGATTTACATTGGTGACTTAGCGAGCTGAAAAGTAATTAAAAGGTATTGTGCATGTGTATTATTAAACTATTCACAGAAATTTGATTATTTTGTATTTATTGTTATAATTTGCCAACTTTATTTATGTGTATAAAGGTATCAATATATTTGGTTGTTATAAAGAAGTCACTTTATTATTGCTTGAAAATACGCAAGTGCTAGTGTTGAAATATCCTTTACCTGCGTTTCCGAAACGACCCAGCTACTGAAGATAGGTAAAATTCAAAAAGGGAGTTCCGTCGAGCTTAATCTCTCCTTAAATTACCGAACCAATAATTACCAGGTAATTTAAATTAAAAGAAGCTCGTGGTGGCAGCGACAGAAGTTAATTAATTATAAATCAATATTAAATCAATTAAACCCGGTTCTCTACATCTTGATGACCATACTTTAAAAGGAGTTATATCTAGTCCTGTAGCTATCGACCTGTTTCGCAGATAAACTGCAGTATTGACTGCTTCTGCCCAAAAACTTTTATCTAATTCTGCATCAAAAAGTAAACATCTCGCTTTTTCAACAACGGTCCGGTTCATGCGTTCAAGCAAACCATTTTGCTCGGGAGTGTACGAATTCGTTTTTTGATGCACAATCCCGTTCTTCCTCAAAAAATTTTTAAATTCAGAACTGCAAAATTCTCCACCATTATCTGTTCGCAAAACTTTAATTTTTACATTTCTTTGATTTACTGCAAAATTTTTAAAATCCTTAAATCGTTCAAACGATTCGTCTTTGCTTTTTAAAAAATAAACAAAGGTCATGCGACTGAAGTCGTCTTCAAATAACAAGAAATACTTAGAACCACCTAACGATTTAGTTTCCATGGGTACTAACCTAATCCTTTTCTTTAAAATTTTTGTTTTAGAAAATATTTATTTATTATTTCTTCTAAAGATCTCGCGGGCCGGATTAGAACTTTACACGGACCGGAGTTGGCCCGCGGGCCGGAGGTTGCCCACCGTTGTACTAGACTGAAAAAATAATGCCAATCCATATTTACTACTGCTGTAGTACAAATTGTGTGTATCACTTTGTGCTACAATTTTGTAGTCTAAATTGCCATTAATTTTTTTCAGCGTAGGGGATGTAAGGTCCGTAAAAATTAAAAATTTGACTACCACTGGTATGAAGTGGTTGAAAACATTGGTGTGTTTTATTAGTAATTAATTTCAGTAGGACTTATTTCAATCACAATAATATATTATGTGAAAACTTTCGTGATGTACAGGTAAGAAATTAAGGGAATGGCATTCGCAATTTAATTTTTGCAAATTTTCTTCCCAAACATTATATTTCTAACCACACTTTTTTTATTACGATAAACAATTTAAAAATATGCTTTTTCTAACAATTTGTAGTTATTGACATTCCTTTGCATTGCCTTAAAGAAGTTGCAAGTTATTGGCAAAAAGCAGAATGATGCTATTAATAAATATATGACTTCGGTAATTTGTCATAGGTAGGTCTAATTTCAACCTGTGTTTTTAGGCAATTCAAAAATAGAAGTAATATTGAATATTTGTATTGGTACTTTGATTACTCGATAGTTTTAACATGAAATTCAGATTATAATCATTATAATGAGGGGTTTTATTAATTCAGATAAAATCTTCCTTGTTTCGATTCAGATGTTCAAATAGATTTGAGAAGCACACAATATTAACTAATTACACCTTTTATTAAGTTTATTTAATGCAAACCAATTAACTTTCTATTACTAAGAATATTGTTATTATGTTATCAATCATCAGATATTACCATTGCGGTAGAACCAAATTTTCTTAATAATGTAAAGAGATAACTTTAATATTGAAAATTTTTAACCAGCAATTTTAAATGAATGGGTTAAAAATGTTATGTACCATGATTTAATGGCTCTTATTACGTTTCTTAGTGCATCATATCCTAAAGAACGTCACTAAAATGTTGGCAACTCATTTGGGTTTATAAGTATGAATCGTTTAAGATATTTACTATCGGAGTAAAAAGTTCTGACCCCTAACTTCAGACTGAATAAAATTAAAGCCAAGGAGTTAAAAAATTTTAAATAAATATAACACATCATTTTATTAATCATTATTTTTCTTTTAGGCTTCTATACAAAGTATAGCAAGAAGCCTTATGATCTGGCTCCGTGTCCGTCTGTCTGTCCGCATAATTCAAAATCATACAGAGCGTTTCAAATCGTGTTGGAAATACTCTGTGTGTATAGAGGTCTAAGAACTGATTTTTTATTTTACTTTGATGTGAAAAAATAATTTTTTATTGATGTGGTTAGTGAAGTTAAGTTGTAAATAAAAGAGAAAGGAGAGGATTGGTCCACCTCAAAAAAAGGACCATACATTACAGAGAAGTAAAGTTTCGAATAGAATGGAAAAGTTTGATTGTTATTACTTATACAGTAAATGATAATTACCAACCGCAAAAAATTTAATTGGTGCAGATTATCTGATTATGTGATGGTACATTATATGGCGATCAAAAATAACCAGATAACAACAACTTTTCACACCAGAAAAGTAGGTAGTTGTATGTATAGAAGCCTAGGAACCGCTGCTGAAGCAAGTTCCAACTTGTTTTTATTAAACCATATAAAATTTCTGTGGTACATAAAAATTACTCTTTTGGGTAATGCAAAGGTTTCAGTTTGTGTTTTGCAAATTTCTGTAAATTATTATTTTCTTATAATATATTTACTACTGGTCCAATTTTCTTTTGGAGCGTTTTATCGCTTCAACCAACAGCATTTTGAACGAAAGTCATTTCAAAAATTATTTATATAATTAATTTAAAATTTGGTTTTTAAATAATTTAAATTAGTATAATCAAATTAGATGGTTAGGTTAGACCATAGTTTATGCATTAATATAATAATGCAGACTATGCGTTATCAACAGTAAATAGAAGTGTATGTTGGTGCTTACCATTTGCATTACTTTGGGTTTGCTGCTTACTAGATGTACAGTATCCGATAAAAAGAGAGCGACGGCGTAGAATTTTGCTGATAAAATATTTTTTGAGAGGGTGTAATTGTGCAATACAAATCCTAAACAAAGAGAAAAAACACAAATGAATAATGAAAAAAGACGAGACTACAAAAGAATGGCTAATACAATAAAACATGAAAACCGAATAATCAAACACATTATCTTATTATAACCAAAGCTGATAAAGGAGCTGGTATGGTCATTATAAAACGAAATGATTACACTTTGAAAGTAATGCAATTCATAAATGAAAATAAATCAATAAATGTATAGAAATCACAAATAACCCTTTACCAAAATTTATCATTACCACTAGGAAAATAATTAAAAAGAATATGGACGTAATATTTAAATATACCGAAAAAGCAAATGGATTAATTACAATGAATCTCAGAATACCACAAATGAAATCTCAATTAAAATGGAAAAAACTTCAATAATTAAAACTTCATAAAGAAAATATGCCCATAAGACCCATTATAACTAGTTACAATACACCTGTCAGTAGATTATCTGATACTCGAAACAAAATCTTGATTAAAAATTTTAATTATATCTCAAAATATTCCATCAGAAACACAATAACTAATTTTATCTACTTCCGGGAGATAAGTGTGTACTTAGCGCCTCCAAATAGCGCGGCTATGACGGCAATTAATTTGTTTCGTGGATTAATGTTCTTTTAACTTCCTTAGGGAGTTAATATTGATTGCTAGGCAACTGAATAAAAATGGGGGTGACATACAAAGTAATGCTTTAAATTGTCAAATCTGCTATACAATAACCATAGAAACACTACTTCAATTATATTTAACCTCCAAATTCTAATGCGTCTAATTTACTCAATTTGCTAGGCAACTGAATAAAAATAATTTAATATCAATGTAACCCTGTGTTTTTTATGTAAATTTTTTGAATTAGCTGTAACTCGAGAACGACGCTAGATATCGAAAAACTGAGCAAAAAAATCTCCCCCCCCGCCCCAATCTTACTTATTTAACCCCCCAGGGAATTGTCGGTAGGAAGGCATATGCAAAAAATCAGATCGATCGCGCGCAAAAAAATTTACTCATAGTTTACTCAAGTTTAACATATTTAGCACGGAAGTAGATAAAATAGTATATTAAACTTGGGAGATAACGTTGCATTACCGCACTCTTGTTTCAAAAGCCCTCGGGCCTTCGGCCCTCGAGCTTTTAAAACCTTCGTACGGGTAATGCACCTCATATCTCCCGCGTAAATAATATACTATAAAAACTGAAAACATTTAAAGAACTCAAAAATGGAATGCCAATTTCTTTTGATGTTGTTAGCCTCTTGACCAATGTGCCTCTTGACTAAACGCTTGAAGCTTTTAAAAGAATTCTTGGAACAAAATCTAAATAATAGTAAAGAAATTGATAAAATTATAGAACTGGTTAACCATGTAATGAAATAAAACTTTTGAATTTAATAATAAGTACTATGAAATTGAAGATGGATTACCCATGGGTTCTACTCTATCATCTATTCTCGTAGATATTTTCATGGATAAAATAGAATTGCAAATTTGCCAACTTCAACTTGCACAAAAAATAGGTGGATGGGTAAAATACGTTGATGACATTTTACTTGTATGGTATGGTAATGAGGATAAATTTCATAAATAAATTAAAATACATCCAAATTCAAATACAAGTTGAAATTTACTATCAAAAAAGAAACCAATAATATAATAAATATAAAGAAACACACTGACCAGACTGGAATTTGCCTCGACTCATGTAAACTGGACAACAGAAGACTGGAAAAAAATTCGGCTTCGGATCCCTATCTTTGGCAACTCCAAATAAATTGAAAATTTCCTATTGTAAAGAGGAAGGTTTATATAGTATACTGATATAATTTAAACCTGAGAATGTATTATCAAAATTTTGAGTAAATCGAATTTGAAAATCGTAAATTTTACATGTTTCACTGACGCGCGGGTGGAATCTCACTCATTTTGTTGACAGTCCGTGCGCTATGATATACTCTAACACTTAGAATATTTCGCAGCGCCAGATGCAGCTCGACTGTCGTACATGCAACATCGATTATTTTTTTTTAGGCGATTTTTAGGGGGTTTAAAATCCCGGTTGCCTTCATCCCGGTTTGCTTGATGCGTGGCGCCTTCTCGTATGTTTAGCTCCTGCCGCGTAGCGGCTCCACCAATGAAAAACCGGCCGGAGGGCCGTAGGCTAGGTTTTTTGTTGTGCCCAACTCTGGCCAAGCCATAGTTTATTATGTTTATTTAGAGACCTACTTCTTAAGATATTTTTGGTTACATAATCGTTCAGTTGCATTTTTACGATGATGTTACTCGCACGGCAGTCGACTGAAAAATACACTAGCAATCGAGCGACCTTAACATTTATTTATAACCTCGGCATGGGCGTGGCTTAGACCACGGGCGACTGATGCAGATCGACCTCGGTCTACGGCATAGTCGGTGCTACTTTTCCGTACTTTTGAAATTGATTTTTCTCGAAATTTTGCTAATACATTCACGGGTGAAATTTTTACAGTATACTATATAAACCTTCCTCTTTGCAATAGAAAAATTTTAAATTTATTTGGAGTTGCCAAAGATAGAGGTCCGGCCCCAAAAATTCTTTTTAGTGATGAGTCTAAGTTTAGTGTAATTAGTGATGGAGTGCATCATATGCATCGCCCAATTAATAAAAGACTTGATACTACCTAAATACGTTAAAACTGCCGTAAAACACGGTAATAAGAATGTGATGATATGGGGAAGTCTTTCGAGTTATGGAATGGACTGTTGCATAAAATTGAAGCTATTATGGATCTTTATATGTATACATGAATATATTGGACAAGGTTATGTTACCTTATGCGGAATGAAATATGATTCTGTGGTTCAGACCTAAACCCAATTGAAAATCTTTGGGAACTAATAGACAGAAGAGTTTGGAAAAATCAGTTCAAAAATCCATCTACTTTATTTCAGAAAATCGTTGAAGTATGGACCTCGTTTGATGACGACATAATTCAAAACCTTATTGCACATATACCTGAAATATGTCGGGAAGTGATTAACATGTTGAGCACGGCGACACATCAACGCAGTGTCTCATTCTACAGGGTTTTACCCACACCCGTACTCAACGTGTTAAGAACAAAGCGTATTCGAACAAAATAATAATATTTTTATTTAAATTAGGTAAAAATAATTTTTTTAGTAATGTTCTATTTATGTCGCGTTATAAAATATGAAATTATTTGAAATGAGCTGTAAAACGTATTACTTTAATTTTTTTTATGATCTTTGCTAATAACGTTTATTTAATTGATTAAAAGTCATTTTTTAATAATGTACTTCCCAGTGTTAATAATAATGTCAAAATCAAAAGTTATGAATGGGTACAGGCGACCGGGAAAAGTCGGGGAATTTTTTTGAGTCGGGGAAAACGGTAAAAATCTCGAATTTTCAGGAAATTTTGAATATTTTTCTGGAAAAGGTCATACATTAAGGCGAATGCGACTCGCCCGCACTATGCTGATTGAATTCTCCTTATCATTGCTTCATACCAGCATTAAAGAATTTTTTGAAAATATGTGATATATTATTATGAACTATTAAAATTCTGCTGCATACTTACCCCACCTTACCTTATTTATTTCTAATCATACAAATACCACTTGCATGTTCTCAGAATTTTATAGTATTTCTAAATTTTTCAGTAAATCGATGGACGACCTGAATCAAGAATGCAAGGAAGCAAATACTTTTGCAAAATTTAAAATTCTCGTTAAGTTGATTTTAAAAAGATTTTATGATAATCCAGATTTGGAGGAACATGCTTTTCCAGAAGGTTTAAGCAAAGATTACAGGGAATACATACATGCTGTATGTAGAAGTAATAATGGAATTCTATCAGAATCTTGTGGTGAAGAACCTTATAGGAGAGTGTATATTAAAAGAAATACAGTTCAGTATGAAAAATGTTTTGATTTAAAATTTGAATCAATAATTAATGAAGCAATTGATGAATGCGTAGTAAATAGTGGAAGCGATAATCTGAAAATGTATATAAATGAAGTTTGTACTATTGGACAACAGGATAAAATTTCTGGAAGAATAACTACTTGGTCGCCTCCAAAAGTATCAAAAGCTCCTTCCAATAAATTCCATCAAAATAGAGCCTCATTACCGGTTTGGAATAAGAGAGAAGAATTTCTTCAACTCTTAAACAAATATCAAATAGTATTGATTTGTGCTGAAACAGGTTCTGGAAAAACTACCCAAATCCCGCAATTTATTTTAGAAAATGCTTGCAAAAATGATTTGCCTTGTAAGATAATTTGTACTCAGCCTCGTCGTATATCTACCATAGCAGTTGCAGAACGTGTTGCCGAAGAAAGAGGAGAAACTGTCGGCGAAACGGTTGGATATCAAATTAAACTAGAATCGAAAATTGGTTCCCAGTCGGCTTTAGTGTATTGCACCAATGGTATTTTATTGAGAACGTTAATGACTAATCCCGAGTTGAATTTAAAGAATGTCACTCACCTAATTATTGATGAAATTCACGAACGTGATAAATTTACCGATTTTTTATTGATTTCATTAAAACAATACAAAGGTAATTACTCTAATTTGAAAATTATATTAATGTCAGCAACGGCAGATGTAGAGCTATTCATGACATATTTTCCACAAGCCGCACTTCTTCACATACCAGGGAAATTGCATATGATTGATGAATTTTTTTTGGACGATATTTTATTTAAATTTAATTCCAACAAATCCTTTATTAAATTATTGTCCAACATTCAAAATTTTCACTCCTCGTCTTTCGATATTATAAGTGCTACAGAAAAATTTAACAACAATCCGGCATTGTGTGAGGAAATGAGCTATCAAATTGAAAAATGCGTAGAATTTGGAGATGAGGATTCCTTTAGCCAACTCATGAGCTTTATATTAAATCGAAATGGTGACATTAACTTTCAAACATTCAAGCGAGGTTTTACTCCTCTTATTGCTGCTGCAATGCACGGTAATGTCGATGTTGTGTTACAACTTTTGAAAAGAGGTAAGCTTTTTGATTATTTATTTTAGAGCGAAAGAAAGTTGTGAGAATATTATTTTAATTTTAACTGAAATTTAATATAATAGAGTGTGCATGGGAATAACAATCAGATTCACATTTGAAGAAAAAGTTTATTTATTTCAAAAGAAGCGTACATTATTATAGGAGTATCATATTTTAGGTGTTAACACTTCGATAATATCACACGATCAGTACTGTTATACTGCATACAAATGGGCAAAATTTTATAATAAAACTGAAGTTATAGATTTGCTAGAAGAATACGATGGTTGTCAAGAAAATAAAAAGATGGAATATTTAGTTAATCTTTATGAAGAATCAATTCAAGATGAAGCAATCGATAGCAATTTAATAGTAGAGATTATTATATTCATTCGCATGAAAGATTGCAATAATTCCATTTTAATATTTTTACCTGGATACGAAGACATAACTAATTGCCAAGAAAAAATTTTGTCTAATACTTTGATTGGAAAAGATGAAGTAGAAATTTTTATGCTTCACAGTTGTATGCCTATGTCAATGCAGCATAACGTTTTTTCAAAAACGAACAGAAAGCAAAAAATTATACTATCAACGAATATTGCAGAAACTAGTATCACAATACCCGACGTTGTCTACGTTATTGACACGGGACTCACCAAAGAAAAAGCATATGATTCAGTAAATAAATTTTCATGTGTAGTTTCTTATAAATAATAAATGAAACTTTTTTGTTTTAGATAACTGGTACGGGTTGTTTGAGAACCACTTGGATTGCCAAAGCAAATGTAATTCAAAGAGCCGGAAGAGCTGGTCGTACTAGAAAAGGAACTTGTTTTCATACATTTTCAAAATTGCGTTTTTCATCTATGTTAATGAGTCAAGTTCCTGAAATATTAAGAGTTCCTCTTCATGATCTGTGCATTCAAACAAAATTATTGGCACCTAAAAATTGCTGTATAGCTGACTATTTACAACTTGCTATCAATCCACCATCAAAATCGGCTGTAAACAGTGCTATCCAATCGTTGAAAATGCTCGGAGCGCTAGACGATAAAGAAAGATTGACACCTTTAGGAACTCATTTGGTTCAGTTTGCTGTCGATCCAAGACTTGGTAAAATGTTAATCTTGGGAGTTATTTTTAAATGTTTGGATCCCATTTTGACAATTGTTTCGTCCTTGGCTCACCAAGAGCCATTTATATTACCTTTGCAGTCTAGCAAAAAGACACAAGCCGCTCAAAAACAACGTGACCTCTCCGAGAATAGTCTGAGCGATCACGTTGTTTTGTTGAAAGCCTATCATTATTGGCAAGGTTTTGCAGGTACAAATTGCCAAAATAATTTTTTGAAAGAATATTTTATTAATGCTTCAACTATGTCGGCTATTCATACTACCCGGACGCAGTTATTATCTCAATTACGAGCAGCTAAATTTGTGCAAAATGTACGAAATTTTACAATTCACGATTTAAATAAAAACTCGACTAAATGGCACCTTATTAAAGCAGTTTTAACATCTTGTTGCTACCCTAATCTAGGCTTTGTAGAAGGCAAGAAAGCTTATACCAAGTATGTAATTACGCGGCAGTTTATTTCTTGATATTGTTTTAATTTTGTTCTTATTTTAGAATGGAGTGTGACGTAAATTTCATGAGAACATCTTGTTTAAGTCGATACGAAACTCCAGACGGAATCTTCACCTATAATGAAATTATAAAATCTGGGAATAGGTGTATGATTAAGTGTTCAACACTTGTTACACCTTTAATGGTAAGTGTTAAATTTCGTTCTTTTTTCAATATGTTATTTGCTACAGCTAAACAATTTTTTGCTGCAATCCCTTGATTAATAAATTGTTATAATAATGTTAGACATTGAACCTTCCAATTAGTCTTTCCAGGTTTAAAACACCATTAATCACTTTGGTTTGAGTTTCCACTGAGTGGGATTCATTTTGCTTCGAAAAATTAACGCGTACGAAAGAGTTATTTACAATTTTATAAACTAAGAACGTGATGTTGTTTGTTTTTTCAGTATCTACAACAGTAAACTTTTTTGTTAAATACTGGTAATATAGTGGTGTATAGAAAAATAGCAGTGGTTGCAAAGCTTATGCATTCATAAAATTAATAAATTATTATTTTATTAATTAATATTACTATGTGTTCCAAGTCATTCTAATAAATTTTGTTTTTAAATTAACTTTAAACAAAAATAAACATAAAAACTTCCATATTTCCCACTATAGTACCACATAGTACTGTGCATTAAAATAGCAGTGTTTTAAAAATACTATGAACATCACTAAAAAATTCGAATTTAGTTAATACTTTGAAGCGTGATCATTATTCTTAATTACAGTAGTGGATCTTTTTTCAGACGGCATCTGTGAATTGGAATGGCAGTGTTCCATAATTGATTAATATTTTGTGGCTTTTTTTTAAAAACGTCTTTTTTTACATCCATCCATAAATTTTAAATTGGATTAAGGTCTGGCGGTTGTGATGGCCAATCGACTTTATTATCTTGAAACGATTTTTTAGCCTTCCTTGAAGTACTTTCAGGGTCATTATCTTGCCTAAACGTCCACTCCAAAGGCAATTCTTCTTTAAAAAGTTGTAGAATTACGTTTTCAAGGATATTTACATAGACCTTTCCGTCCATTTTTTGTTTGATCCAAAAAATTGGGCCGATACTGAACCAAGAAAAGTATCCTCAGATCATTAGCCTACAACCTTTGTGTTTGACAGTTTTTCTAATACATATAATTCTGACTAGAGTTCACTAATCTCTAGAATCTTCTGCCTCGTGCAGATCTACGATCAAAACCGCGAACGTTTCTACGAGCGTTCCTGCGATCCGCTCGCTAAAAAGTTGCGATCTTTTCGACGAGCATCGAAAATGATGGGAAAATGACCCTTAAAGATTTACGCGAACCGAATGATGAGCGAGACTGCGAACAAATTTTCATTTGAATTTTCGCGTTTGAGAATTATTACGCGTGCCTGAAGTTAGCCCCCCACTTAAAAAATTATAATGCGTAATCCGATAATGCGTATGTTGGTCAATTTTTGTTGTTGTGTTTTTGTTTTTACGGATCTGTCGTATCTGTCGCGCTCAGGCAAATTTTTTCCAAGTTTACCGAAAAAATTACGTAAAAATAACTTAGCGATAACCTTGACCACCAGGTGGCGTGCAAAAGCCACATATCGAACTGAAAAGTGTGCAAAATATTTATTTTAATTATTAACATGTAGCTGGCCCTCTATATATACATCCTCTTTGCTCTTGCTTTATTTATGTAGAGGTTTTTAATGGTGCTTTCCTGGAATGCATTATAATGTTTCTATCATCTCGATCTGTAGTTTTCCTGTTACATCCTCTTCTTCTTTCAGTCTTTTTTTCCATTTTTTCGCATTGCAGATCATCTTTGCGGAACATCTTAACGCCTCCTGTATAAATTTATAAGATTTACCTTTGTAAAGCAGGTTCCTAACTAACGTAAGTCTAGTTTCTTCTGACATTTTTTTGTATCAAAACTGTTTTTTGCATAAATTGTTATTATTATAAATCATCTCCACTCCCAAATTTCAATGTTGCCACTTTTAAATATTAATTAGCTCTGCGTACGTCTTTACAATATAAATAACAAAATGAGACTGCTATTTTTATGCACACTTGTGAATGCATTGTTATGTGTAATTTACTATAATCTATGCATTGACAATATTATAATATTGCAATTAAGCATTTCCAACTACGTCACAGTGGGCGTGACAGTGACGCCATTCCAACAGCTGATTGCCTCCAAGTTGGTTATGGTTTGTTACCGTCCTTCTAAAAGTTTGTTAAATCTTGTATTTTTACCTGTTTTATTGCTAAAAATTGTATAAATTAATAAACCGTGGAGAGTGTAGTGTAAAATTATTTCTGTAAGTACGTTAATTTTAATTTTTGAAATGAAAATTGTAATAGCCGCCAAGAATCAGCTGTTCGCCGCTGTCAAATATGGCTGTTCGTGACGTCACATGGAAACACTCAATTCTACAAAATAACTAAAAAGTTAAATCAAAAATTGTTATAATTCAAAAGTGACAAAATAAGAAAATTTTGATTTTTAAGAAGTTGATAACACCACTGCTATTTTTCCGCACACCACTGTACCTGTTCTTTAATTTTGATTTTATTTGATCATTGCTCACATATCTCTGCATGCAAGTGAAAAGAATTTGGGTCTTTTTTACCTGGATGCGGAGATGCTCTGATTTCTTTTGATTTTTTGACACTGTCATGATTAAGGTCTTATAAAACCCAAAACACGTTGCAGATAAGGATATTTTTTTCTTTCGTTTTTTGGAGTAAATGCATCCCTCCATTATAAGTTCATATAACAATTAGCACATAAGGGAATAATTAATTATTTGATATACGATATACCTGTCCATATCATTTCTAATTTTCCTTAATTTTTAGGTTGCGTTATTATGTGGTTATGGTGTAGAAACTAAAGAAGAGGATAGATTAATTATAGATGATTGGCTGTTTATTGGACACCATTATTCCAATTTACCTAAATTTCGTTGCTTGGTGCAAAATTTAATTAACCGTCAAATAAGTAATACGAGCTATGTTTTGAATGAATTTGACCTTCATGTAATGTCAAATTTGAATGATATTTTAATTTTGGGAGAAAGGTTACATGGAATGCCAACTGTTAACGGAACAGGACGAACACCAAAAATAAGTTTTGGAAGATATAATAACAATCGAAATATTTCCAAAAATAATTGTAGTGCTGGATATGATTACAATTTGAATAATCTGAACATAGGCAGAACTTGTAATTATAATAATGGCGATATTTTTGATAATGTTGGAAATTTTGAAGTACCTTCCGTGTTAAACAATGGAGGACATAATTTTAGCATCCCCGGAAGTAATTATGATCATGAGAATCCATATAATAATGGCAATTACTTAAACAATAGCATTAATGCACTTACAACACAAGAGTCAAGTAGTGTTAATTTGGCTTATTCTCAAAATAATTCTTGGGATTCTACTGCGAATTTTAATCCTAATTTTGAACTACAACCAAAGAATAACTATTATAAAATGGCAATAGAAGAATTACCAAGTTCTAGCAAGCTGCTTTTAGATGCCATCGAGGGAGTTAATCAAGGATGCTCCTTTGAATCAAATCTCATAGAAGATAAATTATTTTTTATAATTAAAGTAAATAGTCTTGAAGAATTGAACGAAGCGATATTTTTTGAGAAATGGTTCTTTTCATCACAAATGTACAATATGATTTTAACAACGTTTTACGTATGTATTAATTATTATTATTAAAAGTTTCAATTTATAATTAATTATATTGTAAATTTTAAAGCTAATTTTAATATAATTACATTTTCTTTGTAGGGCTATAAGATTTACTTATTTTTTTCGATCGTCAATTATAAATCTTTCAACGGATTTGCTCAAGTAATGAGTATAAAAGAAGATAACATCAAATATTTATGCAAACTTAAATGGTTAAGCACCAATGTAGTTTCGTTTAATACAATTAAAGCAAGGTATGCATTAAACATAATTATATAGCAATGGAAGGGTAGGATGTAACTAATAGGGTTATTTCGGAAAGTGCAGTTTTGACAAAAGAGCATGAACTAAAACTAATTAGACCAGTCACATTAGACATCTAATCCTCAATTAATAGTCGTTCCAGGTTGAAAATACCACGAATCGCTTTGGTTTGAATTTCTATAATTGGGATTAATTTTACATTAAAAAATTAACGCGGGCCAAAAAGTTATTAACAATCTTATTAACAAAGAACGTGACGCTGTTTGTTTTTTCTCAAATATATCAAACAAAGCAAAGTAAGGTGACAAACTATACATACCTTTTTTGTCGAGCGTTAAATTATCTACAATAATGATTGGAACAACTATTATCATAAATCAGTAGTTTAGCTTGCAGACGTCGTCAAACTCTGAAACTTGGGTTCTGAAAATTCTTGATTTTGTCGTTTTTTTAATGTTGACTGACAATTTTGTTCGGCCATTTAGAATAGCATTAAAAATTTTAAAAAATTGCACACCGTCTAAGAACTTTATAGAATCTTATTGCGGACAAAATTTTAAACAAAAAAAGACCCTTGTGCTTTTTTAGTATGACAAACTCGATTGCATCATCAAAAGTATGAGTCATATCGCACACCTACAGCTACAGTTATACACTATAAAATATTGAATTTAACCAACATTTTAATATATTAAATTTTTGCAATCACAAGCGCGTGAGCGGCAGACATATGTTTCAAGCTTATTTGCTATCATCAGTACCGCATACACATGGAAAAACACCACACTCTTAACTGCAAATTACACTACAGCAAACGTTCGCAACAAACGCAAACGTTGATTGCAAAAATTTAATATATTATCAAGGCAGGATTACGAACTGCAATAAATTCATTTGTTAAACAATATTTTAATGTTCATAACTCGAAATCGTCATTTTTTGAGTTGTGTTAGTTTTGCATTGGGGGTGCGATATGTACATCCAAAATTGTGAATTTTCTTCACTATAAGATAAGATATAGAAACCAAATTTGGTCAACATACTGATCTCAAGTAAAATGAGATTTTCCTGTAATAAGGAAAGTAATATATTTAATTTTCAAATTAATTTAATTTTTTTTTTAGGAACTTGAATAATACCTTGTGTGATAATTTACCAGTATATTATGGCTCCGATGGTCAAGAAATTAATTCTTCAACTGGAAAGCAACTGGGTGATATGTTTTTCGAAAAAACACCAGTTGACAGTCAAACCAGAAGACCTATATTAGGTAGGAATTGATGAAAAATGTTTTAAGCCGAGTTTATGCATGACAAAGTCGGATGCACAGGCGGATAAAATATTTTGATAGAAAACCAACTGGTATTTCATTTTATTATTTTATAATAAAATTATTTCACTAATTAGAAGCTTATTTTTGAATAAATCTGAAATATATATTTCAATTTATTTTAAATTACAGTAATAGATAACTTTTTATTAGCAATAAAATGGCAAATTATTTTCATGTTATACCTGGAATTAACCTGTTTGGCGGTCTGTCTCGGATATTGTGTAAACAACAATATGCAAGTCGCATGTTGGATTTGTACGTGCATCTCTGTATCCTTCGTGCATAAACTCACCTTTAGCGGAATTATAAATATTACTAACAAAATTTCAATGTTGAACTTCAGAAAACAATTTCAACAAAGATTAACAACCAGTAGCAGTTAAACAAAAATTCATACATTAAGTTTGTTAGGCGTTCTGGTTGATTGAAGTGGCATATTAACCGAATATACGAGGCGTGTTTTTAAAGTAAGTACCGTTTTTAAATTACGCCGCCGCAGCACTGCGGTCGCCGTTTAGCGCATGCGCGCCGGGTAGCTACATCTGTTGGGAAGCTACAGACGCCATTACGGAACCATCCGATCGAGTCTACATCTGTTTGCGTGATTTTAAAATGCCGCACCTATTGAGAATCCCGCCGACTGCGAAGTGCGTGCTGTAATACGTTTTCTCAGTACTAAAGGCTTCAAAGCAGCTGGTGTGGAAAGAGGTTACTTTTGTGAAAAAAAATTCCCCAAGTAGTGATGACAATATAATCCCACTAATGCAATCTGTGGGTTTATACGAACCACTAATGTTGTATGTGATGCGTTTGGCTTTGCATGCTGAGAGTTTACTTTTTGACGTAGACAGTAACACTGTTGAGCAGTTCCGCGCAATAATTGCAAAATTTATAGCTGGAAAACGAATTAATTACCCACAACGAAGATCGTATAATGCACGATGTGAAATGGCTATTTTACAGAGAAATTGTAAAAGACCTTCTTACAAAATACATAAAAATATATTATGCTGAACAAGTCCAGGAAAAATAGCTAAAAAAATTGAAAGTAATAAAATAGTTCGAATACAACGTAAATCTAAACGAAAATTAATTTATGATAATAAAATCGACCAACATTATGGCGAAAACTGTGAGAAAATTATGTCACCTGCGCTGTTAGAAGAGGCCAAAATATTATATGTAACTTATATGATTCGTAGTCAAGCAGAAAGAAGTGCAATAGAGGAAAGGAGGATCAGAAAAAATTTGTTAACTGCATCCAATTTCGGCAGAATTTGCAAAACGATGCCTCACACCAGCTGCAAAAACATAGTTTATAATGATGAATATAATAAATTATTTATTATATTCATCATCATTGACAAGAATACCTTCACTGATTTATGGTAAACAATTTGAACCTGTTGCTATAAATCAATTTAGTCAGCAATACAATGTTGAAGTAAGACGATGTGGCATAATTGAGGGTGAAATGTCCTTCGTCTGCTCAAGATTTAAAACCCGAGAAGCGATAAACGAAAAAAAAAAATATTATTTTGGAAAAAAATCATTTAAAACGGGCAAGTGTAGTACAATAATATTTATGTTCTTTTATCATATCTATGTATAATATATTTCTTTGTTTCGCTAATATTTTATGATTATATTATCATGTATGTTACATTCTTCTTAGTCGTGTTGTTCGTTTCCGAACGTCGTGATCCATCTCTTTCTATGCATGTGATGTGCGTTCTAAGTGTTTTCACATACATAGAGGACCTACTTGTTTAGCGTGGGCTCCGAACCACGGGAAGTGTAATACACTTCATGTTGAGATGGGCGCTCTTGGCCCATTATGTTACATACATAATATTATTATAATATCTATTAAATCACACATCTGGAATACACAATATTAAAACAAAGTTTAAAAAAATAACCACATAGTTAATTAAAATTAATATTATTTAAATATTAATTTCAATAGTTAAAGAATCGTAAATTTTTAAATTAAAATTGTTCGAATAAACGTGGATCGAGGTATTGAAATCTAAACAGGTGTTAAAAGCAAAACATGTGTTTAATTATGTGATAACACTTATGAAACATAAAAACAGTTGAGCTGGAATTAAACCGATTTTAAATTACCCGCCAATTTGTTAGCCAATCACTTTATTGGGCGTATTCCAGTAGGAGGTTACACAAAATATTCGAAAAGTGGCGCCGGCACGTATTATCCAATCGAAAAATTGAAATTTTCCTATTGAGATTCGAAAAGATGAAGATTTATATAGTATAACAAAATTATAAAATTTGCGGCAGAAGGCCCTTCACGCACTTCTGTTTTTTCGAAATTAACGTCCGGATAGAACCCATTGGCAAATCTTTGGAAATAGGCCACGCCCACCAACAAGGTTATAAATACAACACATCGGCGGAAGGTGTGTCAGTACGCCACTAGCAGTCAACATGGTTACCCGCGGTACCGTCAATAGCTCCGAGGACCTTGCTTTACTTTTCAATCATGACGACGCAATTACGGTTAATATGCTCCAACAGTTGAATTTAATTCCGTCGAGCAAAAGATGCCGCAAGCGTGCTTGCAGACATCTTTGTTCCGTAATTAAAAGCAGGCGTTACTGGTTGCAGCATTGCTTCAAATGTCCGAAATGTAGGTCGGAACACTCGCTCTCCGACAGAACCTTCTTCGAGCACATCAAAATCCCGGCGAAGGATGTGTTCCAGGTTTTATGGATGTGGGCATGTCAGACGCGTTCGGGGGTAGCTAGTAACGTTACCGGAATACCTAGGAACACCGTATACCGGTTGTACCTAGAATTTCGGAAGTTATGCAGCTGGAAACTTCAAAATAACCCTGATGCTCTAGCAATCGGCGGGCCAGGCCGGGTCGTGCAGATCGATGAGAGCGTCATAACGCGGCGGAAATATGGTGTCGGTAGGATTCCCATCCGCCAGCAGCAGTGGGTAGTTGGAATTTACTGCACCACCGAGAAGCGTGGCATCATACAATACGTGCCCGCAAGGGATGCCAACACGTTGCGGACGGTCATCCTGCAATTCGTCCGGCCTGGCACCGAAATCTGGACCGATTGCCGGGGGGGGGGGTATTTTGGGTTGAATACCCTGGGCGGCGTCTCAACCTACACCCATAAAACGGTCAATCATAGCCGGAATTTTGTGGATCCTATATCGGGTGTTTGCACCAACATGGTCGAAGGGTATTGGTGCAAAATGAAGCAGTTTTGTCGGAGACTGGGTGTGCTGCAGTCCGCCCTACTTCCCGAACATCTGGACCACTTCATGTGGACCTGCTTGCACGGGTGCACACATGACGACCGCTTCTTCTTCTGACATGACAACGGTGAATTGGGCTAAACATACCTGAGGAATATTAATCCACCCCAACCGGGATGCTAGAAAATCGGGATCCTAGAAATCCTGGATATAGCTTTTCAAAGTATAGTTGCGGTATGTGGCTGTAAACTTTTACGTATCACCCCCAAAAAATCGAATAAAAAAATAATGATAAAACACTAACCTTTCATACATGTTACTCGTACGAGGGACGTGGACGCAAAAATTTCTAAGTGTTAGGGTATATCTTTCTACGCGTACCGACAACAGAATGGGTGAGATTCCGCAAATTTTCCTCATGCGCGTCACGGAAAGTGTAAATTTTTCGAACTTCAAAGTCGAATTATACAAAAACTTCTCAATTTACCGCAAATTTTGTATTTTTATTATACCTACTATATAAACTGGCAACTTATCGAATCTGTATAGGTAAAATTGCAAATCGCGGTTGGATAATCCGTGCTCTTCCCCATTCTTTTCATAAAAAAAACCACCATTTCGAGGCATCACAATTTCGCACAAACGAGGCATTCTGTAAATTATTTTTTATCAAGCATCTGGTTGAATTTCATTCCACGCCTACTAATTCTAATACAATTTCTCTCCATTCTAATACAATTCACCAGAGCCCTCTCTCCCACACGCCGTCGGACAAAAATAAATCGATGGCTGCCAAACACTTCAAATTTCGACTCGTCGATCCACAAAACAATTTTTCACTGACCAATCGACCAGTGTTTATGTTATCTAGCCCAAGCTATCCTTTAAACTTTGTTTTGGGGCCACAGTAAAGGTTTTCGCATGACTATTCGACCAGTAAGCCTTAGCTTATGAAGACGATCTATGATCGTGGTTTGGTCGATTGGATTTGAGCGCATTTCGTTTACTTTTGCTGCGATCTGGGGCGCGGTGAGTCGTCGATCTTTGATACTGTTTCTGACTATAATGCTGTCTTTACGTTTTGTGGTGATTCTAGAAACATGAGTTTCTTTGGCAATATTTCGGATCGACATGCCCTTTTTATGTAGAAAAATGATAACGCTACGAGTAGAAGTAGGAATTTCTTTTTTTCCCCATTTTTTTAATGTAATTCTAAAAAAATGTAAATTACTCCAAAATTTACTCCAAATAACTGTAAAAGATGTTAACAAAATATTTTTCTTGAAATATCTACATAATAAGTCAACATAAAAAACGGTAAAAATACAGAAATTGTAAAAAAAATTGGGTACATACCCGAAATATAAATATTTTACAAATTAATTAAATTTTTCACAAATTTAGAAAACTACAATATATTATGTTACTTTATAACGCCATTTATACAGATATATTATATGAAACTAATAAATAATTTTTACCAACTAGTTGATGGTGTTATAAAATAAAAATTACAAATTTCTCAAATAAAACGTTCGTTCAAAAATTAAATAAATGTAAGTGTATTTAAACTTTCCGAGGGTAGTGTAGGTAGCTCATTAAAAAATAGCTTATCTTATTATGTGACCGCGGTTTTATTGTCACCCCGTATTTATATATAGGGGACTCAACTTGTCAGTCGCTTTGTCAATTCATGTCTGATGAGTTGAGTCCGCTATTGTATACACGGGGCGACAACAAAACTGCGGTCACACGATAAGGCAAATGGTTAATTTTTTGATGAGATACGTTTACAATTTGAATGGATGGAGTTATCATCTTTATTTCCACTTAAAACTTCGTTTAATTTTGCAACGGTTATGTATTCGGCTAATACGCCGTTTTAATCAACGAGAACGCCTAACATCCTTTATGTATGAATTTTTGTATAAATATTAAAACTGGTCGTACATTTAGCGGGTTGTCAGCGTTGTGGGCGGATCGAATATTAGTCACTACAAGACTTGTAACAGTGTGCGTCATGTTAAACATACAAGTCTTCACTGTAAATATTACATATTATTCAAGATTAATAATAATTAGTATTATCTAATTTAATTCATTTTAATATTTTATCCGAACTTCTTCGCTAACAACTGGCTAAAGTGATTAGCTTAAAACCTACCTCAGATCAAATTACTTATGCTGATTATTATTATTTTTATGTAATCCCAATTATAGTGATATTATTGCAAGATCTGTACCGTTATAATATTATCATAATTTTTAAGAATATTAAAATTTTTTTTACCAATACTTTTTGTATTTGATACCCGCATTACTTATATTGTTTTGAATATTGCATGTTTTTGCACATTTTTACAATAGCAGTAAAACCCTGATTATTGGAGTCTCGGTTATTCGGTGTTCACATTAACCAGAGCATAAAATCCGCTTTATCCGAACCATGCTGATTACACATAATCCTTTATTATGTAGGACATATTTTATTATGTGGACAAACCGTCGCTTTGTCTGCGGTTATCCACTTGTTGAATGAGATAATAATGTCATTATTTGGTCAGTCTAAAATACAGGCATTGCATATTTTGAATTATTCATTTCCACAGTAACTCGAATAATCGGATCGGAGTTCTACTGTAATTGTTTTGCTTAAATCTATTGGTTTGTAGTAATTGTTGGTTATTTAGTTATTAAGATTTTTTTAAAGTTTCTAGGTACTGTTTTGTCATAATATGATAAATGGAAATTCACATTGCTCAAGTTTATATTTTGTTTTAACTTTTTAAGTTTTATTATTTTTTAAATTTTATTTACATTATACATAATAATAACATTTTTTGCATGTTTAAAAACATAACTTGCGCAATTTCATACTGTAACAAAAATGAAATTTTAAATTATTCTCCAAGATTGCATTTTCTGTTTGCTTGTATAAATGTAACTTGTTATTCAAAATGTTGTTTATAGTAATTTTAATTGATGGCGATCATATTTATTTTATAATAGAGTGTAAAGTGTAGACTCCTAATTATATTTTGAATGGAAGAAGTTATACGAATTTGCAAATGTATAACATAGAAAAACATATTTGTAGGATAATCTTAAATTAGTTTAAACAAGTTGTGATAAAGATTTTTGATATTTAGATAGAAATGTAGTAAACACATTTCCTGTAAAAGCTAAATTTTGTACTAAAATTGTTCCATTCAACGTATAGATAGTTGCAATAAAGTTTTATTGTTCCTCTAAATGTTGTACCTGACGTTGTAAAGATTAACTGAATATTTTTATAATTAATATAGTTAAATTAAAAGAACTGATCTATAATAAGTAGAAAATAATTTCTAACATTTTATTTACATATTTTAAATGTAGGTATAATATTACTCATTGATTTGTTATTTATTTATTTCAATTTTTAATTTAGTAGAATAGACGGTGCAGTACTCTAAATTATACTGCATTTAGGAGCACAATTTTTGTACATTTTAACGCAATTGTTGTTTAAAAGTGCTTCCTAAAGTACATTGACTTATAATTTTATTAGATTACTTTTTTACATTATGGCCAAAGTATCGTTGCAGGTTGTTTCAGCATTCAAAAATATCATACCAATATATATGTAATAAATATGTATATTTACCTCTTCTAGTGAAAACTACTGCTTATGAGACATAATTTTTAATAATGTATAATTACATATATACCACTTACTCCAATTTGAATTAGTAATCACTTTTTAGCTGTTTTTTAATTGCATTAATAAACATAGAAACATAATTATTGTTTTTCATTTTATCAAGAAATATAAAAGAAATAATTGAATGTATCTCCTCTTTTTAGCTTATATCTATCGACTGGTGGATGTAGATGATGCATCATGATCCTGAGCACAATGTTTCCAATTTATCCCCACTACAGGGGACATTTTGGTGGACGACCGATGGATCATTTGGATGTTCTCAGTACTCACGATACTCTCTGTACCCATCTATTAGGGCTTTGTGTGACAACATACCCCGGCTCTGTTCAGCCCCACTTCAAGCCCGCCACCGTTTTCATCACTGAACTCTGGTTTCGACTAGAATGTTCTCATTCCCTGCCTTTCCCATATAAATGAATACTGTGCATTCGACTTTTCATGAGTGTATACATGAATTATATGCCATAACTGATAGTAAACACTTGTCAAAAACTCGGATTTTAGGCAGAGTCGAATCGTAATTATGTCGTTCCATTTAAGGATTACGTTCCTAATATTTTTATATTATGTTATGAACCATTACGGTTCAACTCCGGCTTTTATAATCTATTAATTGATAATTAAATGGCTACTTGGCAGCTAAACATAGCTGTCAGCTAAAAGTTTGTTCGGTTTCTTTCCGGTTATGGTTTGTAACAGAAAGAAATAGATCAAAAAACCGTAGTTGAACGGCAACTGTTCATAACATGATATAAAAATATTAGAAATGTAACCGTAAACTGGAACAAAATAATTACGGTTCGACTCTCTGATTTTAGGCAATTTGGAACCTTGCTTTCAGAATATGAGGTGGTTTGCCGAAAGATGTCCGTGCTAAACGTCCTTCCAATTATTTTTGTAGTATAAAAAACTAAAAACGTGCGTAAGTCAGTGTTATGTATGAAAGGCCTACTGGTTGGGGAGATATCATTTAGATATCTACTATACCTGCATATCGAGGGCTTACTGTCAGAAGGATGTAACTACACAATTAGCATTTTTGAGTTATTTACACGGTTGGATTCAGAATTTTGTGACATTATGACATTTAGTGTCATAATGGTGTAAGTGTATCAGAAATTTTTACTGCGGTGTATCTAGCAAAAACTGTTTTCTTTTAGTGTCAAAAGGTTCTAAGTTGTCTCATTTCAATGCTTGCTACCAAGCGTACAACATGGTGTATATCCGCTCTTACATCCTTCTGATCCTAACCATTGGTTATTTATTGTACGTTTACCACGTAAAAATGACAATGTAACTACAACTTTTATATTAATATTTCGATATTATTGTTATTATAAAAACAGTAATCTTGGTCAGAAATCATAAATAACCATTGAATTTCAATAATCTAAAAGTTTGGATCAAAGAAGTGTGTCCCATTATTTATTATAACAAATTTATTGTTCATTTACCCATACTTTCTTGAATATCTCGAAACGACTATTTTGCACTTAGTACATCATGGTACATCTCTTTGACACTAAACCCTCGATATGCAAACAAAGGAACAAAGCTTAAGCGTCAAGCAATGATGAGGAATTGGTTCCCGTCCACTGGACTGACTTTCAACCGACCGACTCAGCTTGAACCGACCAACTTTCAACGGACCGACTATTTTTTCGACCGACTATCGATACTACCTGAAGCATTCACTACAAGAATGATTTCCAATTCGACTATTTGTCACATCATATAGTTTCATTTTACAGTCATGACAAATGTGAGGTGTCTAGGAATCCTTCGGGAAACATACCCTCAATCGTTTATCTTTCTCATTAAGCAATATCGTGAGTTTTTGGTTAAAGCGTCACTGGGGGGGGAGTTCTAACCTTGGCAGATCCATAACTCTGTTGGTTTGGTTTTCGTGGAAATAATAGGGAGGGAAATAAAATAATTTCAAAGAATTGAAATACAAGTTTTATTAAATGTTATTTAATATATCCGTGGTGTTTGGGAGAAAAGTGATAAGTGCAAATGTAATTCTTTTCAGTATAGCTGTTTTAAAGTTCAATATCGTTCAATAAATAGTAAAATATCAATAAAAAATCAATGTATTTTTATTTATCATTTATTAATTATATACTTAGAATGTAATAATAATAATAATAATGTTAAATAATCCAGTAGTTTTTTGAAATTAATGATAACTGTCATATTTGTACCATATGTACTTATCAGTTTTCTCCCAAACACCACGGATATATATCTATACCTGTATATAAATCAAATACCAGAGGAAAGGTTGTATTGAACAGCATCGAGAAACTCAAGAGGAGGTTTCCCTGCGATGTAAAGTTCTGTTTGAGTAACAATACGACTGTCAATATCTTGGTACTTCTGCTTGCGTTTGTCAACTTACTTCCCATTATCTAACAGCATTACATAATTTTTGAACCTAGTCTGCTCTTTTTGAATTCCTTTGATAAATTCGAAAAGAGTGGGGTGGGCTTTGCCTATTGATCTGTTGAGAGCAGAGTGCCATCCCTCCAAATCATTAGTGGTCCTGCGGCCGTAGTTTGCGAACTGATTCCAAAGTTCGCGAGGAAAACGAGATAAACGATTGAGATCAGGTCTCCGTATGGATTCCTTGTCACCTCCCGTCAGGGCTGCCCACGGTTGAGGTCACCTAGACACCTGTCGCTATGGCATCTCCACGAAAACCAAACCAACAGAGTTATGGATCTGCCAAGGTTAGAACTCCCCCCCCAGTGACGCTTTAACCAAAAACTCACGATATTGCTTAATGAGAAAGATAAACGATTGAGGGTATGTTTCCCGAAGGATTCCTAGACACCTCACATTTGTCATGACTGTAAAATGAAACTATATGATGTGACAAATAGTCGAATTGGAAATCATTCTTGTATATAGTGAATGCTTCGGGTAGTATCGATAGTCGGTCGAAAAAATAGTCGGTCCGTTAAAAGTCGGTCCGTTAAAAGTCGGTCGGTTGAAAGTCGGTCGAAAAAATAGACGGTCCGTTAAAAGTCGGTCGGTTGAAAGTCGGTCCGTTGAAAGTCGGTCCAGTGGACGGTCATGGAGGAATTTGTGTAAACGCACAAATAAATCGAAAATGGATAGCCTTCGCTTTATTGTATGACATCATCACTCACTACTGTTTGAGTTCACACATTGAGATTTTTCTTGAAGTTTTAGCTGTTGACAGAACAATACGTTATAATCAGAAGTTATAATACAATTTAAAAATTAAGTTTAAAATATAGTAGGCGTTTTTCAAGAAAAATAATTAACATTTTTGAAAACCCGCCAAAAAATCTGATGTGACAACACATCGCTTTCCCATTTATTAGATTCATTTTATATTAATTGCATTAGTTTATTCCTAAATTTTTTTAAATAAATACAATGTAAATGTAAAATAAAAATTGCACAAATCACTTGGACATATCAAAATTTAAGTTCTTGGCGATGTTTATCCATGGTAACTCATGATTTTTAAAAGTGCTTATTTTATTTTTAAAAGCTTTCGATTTACTTACTCAGGATTATATTATATTATATCATAATGGTCGTGTTCTTTTTGTAAAAATTTGAATTTTTCATAAAAATATTTGGTGCGCTTATGGACACCGCAGGAAAATTAATTTAAGTTGTGTAGAGGCTGGTGTAGAGCGCAAGAAAGGACAACTGAGCTTAGTACGAGAAGGTACGAGTCAGACAAGTCGATTTTTGAAAAACGTGTAAAATATTAGTTGTAACCTGAAATGAAAATAAAAAGTGAAAATAAATAAAAACTGATGCTTCATTGTATGATAGGCGTGATTCTGAAGGAAGAAGGGGTAAAAAAAGAACGATAGTAAAAAGAAAAGATAAAATTTTGATATTCGCGAATAGTTTACCGAAGTAAGTGCGCGCATAGGATGAGAAAACTACTTGTGGTGTAGAAAAGCAAAAGGTGTTTGGATAAAATTGAACAATTTTGTTTGAAAATAAAAATATGTAAAATTTAAAAATAATTAAAATACACTTTATTTGGTGAATCTAACGTGTGGCATTTACTTAAATACACTTCAATATTGCCATGATTTTAGTGATGAACATTTTTGAAATTTAAATTTATTGTACCTAAATTGAAATTTTATATTATGTTGGCATGATTATGGTGTGCGGTCCCTGCGCGGACAGACTTGGAGAGAGGGGTAATGTAAGCTGCCCTCTAAATTAACCTTCTTTATTTTATTCAATTTTGGTTTTTAAGTCGGCATGTAAACTGCCCTCGGACTGTATAATCATAATCCCTATTTATAGGTAAGTAGGAGATTGTAAAAGCCTGTTTACATCTATGTTTTCACACAGGACTTCTCATATGAGAAATATTTCTGTGCTTACACTATATGTTTTCTCATAGCCGATCACTCATAAGAAAAAACATAGCAAAACATAGGTACTCTTTCGGAATAGAACGTGGTCTATTCTGAAAAGCTCGTCATTTACTGCGCATTCAAATATGGCGGCCTTAGAGAGACAACTCTGTATTTTGATTTGAAATAAACCAATCTTAATTGAGGCCGTGAGCGCAAGAGTGGTGTAACCCTCAAATTGCCAAAATTGGGTTTTTTGGTGTAATGCCTTGTCACCTGATTGCGCGCATCGAGCGCATCTTTAGATTTTGTTATTATAATCTGTTAAACTTATAATCAAAATTTCAAATCGTTCCGATAAAAATTACAAGTCAAATATTCTTTGAGAAGACATTTGTAGGTCGGAGTGTAAAGTAAAAGATTGAAACATAAATCGACAGACAAATTTATGTTTTGCAAATGCATAGTAATTATAATAATTTTGCAAGAAAGAAAGTATCCTCAAAATATTTTTATACACGTATAATAAACCATGCGGTGGATAAGACAGTCCTAGAATGGCTGACGTAGCGTATGTCGTCTAGTTGTATCGTCAACAAGAAAGTCATCATTCGATAGCGGTTCGAACCAAACGTCAATTCATGCAGATACTTTACTATAATTTTATATAGGACTGATGGACACTTTTATGAGATCCATAAACTCGTGCCTGGTGTCAATACAAAAACACACACGTGCGGTATTCAAATCGTGAGAATCAATGCAGTTATTTTGTTATCGGACCGCATGTGCTGACATGCCGTCATCTGGTTAAATATTTAACATTGGAGGTATACGAATTTCACAATCTTGAAAGCAAATAAAAACTATACAAAAACTTATTTTGCTCGAGTCCAGACAGGCACAAAAAATTGTTATTCGGGACTCATGTGCTGATATATCCCCGACACTTTCGATTTAAATAAAGACAAAAGTGTGCCTTCACACTTCGATGAACATCCAATCAGGATGCATATCCCTTCTTTCCAACTAATGAGGCCCAATTAAAAGGGCCTAAATCAATCATAAAGTGGGAACAATTCCACCCGCGACGAAATTTGGGAATGGGAAACGTTATAAAATGCGCTCCGGTGTACATTTGAGAGGAGATCATCAGATCAAAGATCAGAGTTCAGATCAATAAAATCCTAGTATCGTTTTGCACTAAGTTATCGCTGCCAGCGGAAGTGAATTGTTGCATCTCGACTTTTATCGAGTTTGCTTTTAAATCAATAAAATTCAATTGTGCTTAAAAACATTGTGTCTTCATACCCAGGTAAAATTCTCGAACTATTTTTCGTTACGTATTGTTAATAACTTTCAACCACTATCGAGAGTTTGCGAATTATTTATCGAACATTTACCGCAAATTGTTAATAACTTGCAACCAATATCGAGAGTTTGCGAATTATTTATCGAACATTTACCGCAAATTGTTAATAACTTTTAAATAATATCGAGTGTATTTCAATTAAATTATCGAACATTTACCACGAATTGTTTATAACTTTTAAATAATATCGAGTGTATTTCAATTAAATTATCGAACTTTAGTTACGCACTATTTGCAGCTTTGATGCCACTACGTTGCATTTTTTTTATCGGTATATCATAAAACAGGTGTTGCATTGCGAACACATTTGTGCATTCCAGTAGTTTTTTTTATCGGTCACCACATTTACGTTTTCATCTTTACGCAGTGCCGACTCTAAATAATTGTAGCTTCGCGGATAATTATTCTAGTGAATTATTTCGAACGGAATCCCCTGTTTATCGCGAAACGGAGTGCGTAAACTACCCTGTCATTTCACCACCACCACCTTTCGATTTGAAGAGGTTTTGGAGGCTGGTTATCGCACCGACTTCCTGGTATGGTTTAAGACATCGTATTCAGCTCCATTCTGCATTCCGAGGACGATTCTCACTCTTGGAAGACCCGCCAGCGACTTTATCTAGAGGTCGAACACCAACAACCAAAATAAGTAAGAAACCTTTATATATTTTTAAGATTTGTGATGTTAAGTGGTCACCCTGGCCACAGGTTATGTTTATGAATATTCAATTCAAAACCCCTGGAAGTCGATCGCAACCTTTTGTACATCTTTTGTTGTTAACTAATGTTAGTGTCTATTATTAACGTAATTTTTACTACGCCATTCGGGCGTTCATATTTTAACCAGCAATTTAACGTAATATTTTAAGTTTAGCATTGCAGCTAAAGTTTGTTTTTCCCGTTGTTGGGAATTTTGGTAATCAATTGTATTGAGTAATTTTCATGATCAATTTTATGAGTCATAGTTTTAGATGTTATCGAGTTGCACTTAAGTAACCATTTTTGTGGAGTGCCGTATTCAATACGCACCCCTTTTACGTATGAACTTTCTTGGTCATACTTTGCAAATTGACAGTTTTTGTTTTTGTAACAGTAATCGTTTTACGAACATTAATTTTGCAACGGGAACCACACTGAAAGGTTCCGTCAATTGTATATATTTATTTTTATACGATACATGTAAATTTGATAGTATCTTGTGTAAATTTTGTCAACTCCCCCCTGATATTATTTTATTCATTACATTTTTGTTATTTCCCAACTGTGTGTTTTATTATTATTGTGTTAGTGTTTATTTAGCTATTTTCACCAACGGAAAGTTCGCCTCCTGTAAAGGTAAGGTCATTGAGCGAGGCTTTTCCGGAGTGAGAATTCGTAGTAAGATCATCAAGTTGTCGCGTACCAGCTTAGAAGGTGTGATAACCAGTCCCCTTCAAAAAGATTCAGGTCTTCGTACGCGTGGCGCCCATTTAAACTCCCTCGTGTATATTAACCCCACCGATTTTGACTTACCTCCCCCCCCGTGTAAATTATTCACACCGATTTTGACCATTTTTAGAATCGCGATCGAGGATTGCCCGGTCGTCGATTGGAAACACACGCTTCGCGACGTGCCGTCACACGACCCTTTTTATTCCTTTCACCAACCCACCCCTTCGCGACTTTGAGCTAGTCACCTTTTTTATATACCTGTTGGAAAGGTGTCGTGGATGCAAAACGTGTTGTTACAGCCTCTGTCTTAGACCGCGTTCGATTTGGAGCTATTTTCGCTTCGTGGCGCCAACAAACACTTTTTGCCCGTTCGGTTTGGGACTTTTACTCGCCATGAAACGCTATAGCCCGCCCATTTCAGAAGCTTTCAACGCTTTCTTGAAATAGGTCGGGCAGCAATAGCGCGGCGCTGCGGTGGTAAAATTTAAAATTAATTTTTGAATTTGAATTTTTGAATTTAAATTTTTGTAATAATAAATTATTTGTTTTTACTATCTATGGTTTTTACGCACCAGTCGTTTTTCGATCACAACTTTTGTATTAAACACTAATAAAGTTCAAAATACAAATCAAAGTTCGCACAATCTCGAATCAAACACGCTCAACACGCTATAACAAATAAGTTAGGTTAAAATACAACCTCAAGTTTAAATTTTAAACACCATCAGCCTTATGCATAGACCGCGTTCGATTTGGAGCTATTTTCGCTTCGTGGCGCCAACAAACACTTTTTGCCCGTTCGGTTTGGGACTTTTACTCGCCATGAAACGCTCTAGCTCCGCCCATTTCAGAAGCTTTCAACGCTTTCTTGAAATAGGTCGGGCAGCAATAGCGCGGCGCTGCGGTGGTAAAATTTAAAATTAATTTTTGAATTTGAATTTTTGAATTAAAATTTTTGTAATAATAAATTATTTGTTTTTACGCACCAGTCGTTTTTCGATCACAACTTTTGTATTAAACACTAATAAAGTTCAAAATACAAATCAAAGTTCGCACAATCTCGAATCAAACACGCTCAACACGCTATAACAAATAAGTTAGGTTAAAATACAACCTCAAGTTTAAATTTTAAACACCATAGCGCTAACACCATAGCGATTTTCCAAACCGAACGCAAATTTTGCACGCTTTTAGCGTCAAGGCGTGAAGGCGAAAATAGTTCCAAACCGAACGCGGTCATAGTCGTATACTAGTGGCCACTAACTTTTAGTAGCTACTATAATTAGACATTTTAAGAGTAGGTATGTACCTATTCCAAGGCACATAATATTTTTTTTAAATTGTTGATTTTATTTTTGCATTTTACATTATAATTAAAGAGCAAAATATTGAGCTTTAGGTATCTTTCGATGCGGAAGAAAAATCTCTTTCGATTGGTATCATTTAGTTTTATATCCAAATGAATAATTAAATTACCAAATAAATAATAGTAAACGTCAGAATTAGTATAATTTACTAAAATGACAGTACTAACTTTTTAATTTAAAAAAACCATGGATACCTACATATTAGTGGCTACTAACTAGTAGCCACTAAAGTACGACTATGCATAAGGGTACGTTTATGTTGGAGCTGCGATAAACGATAAGAGCGACGATACTAGCGAAGCAAAGAAAATGATGTCATTATTTTATATGCAGGTGTTTATATTGGAGCGAAGCGTTGAGCAACGCTTGGCAGCAAAGCAACGAGTAGGGTACGTTTATGTTGGAGCTGCGATAAACGATAAGAGCGACGATACTAGCGAAGCAAAGAAAATGATGTCATTATTTTATATGCAGGTGTTTATATTGGAGCGATGCGTTGAAACACGCTTGGCAGCCGAGCAACGATAAGAGCGGCGCTAATTGTACTGCCTATTTTCTTTGCTTTTATCAGGTGTCATTAGCCGCTTTTCGGATAAAATTGGTCTACTATGACAATTTCTCCATCTTTTTTCAATCCCATCAGAGATGTGCGAAAGTATGTAATCAAAGTATCTATTCTCATTCTCATATATTCCATAAATTTTGCAGGGTGTTGCCTTAATTGTTTGCAAAGATGATGATATTCTCCAAACATGTACCTTTGGGTATTTATAGGGTGCGCAGAGCATTTGCGCTTTTTATTAGCACTTTCAACAATATAATACTTTACGGCATTTGAAGTTAAAAGTATTTCTTCTTCAGAATCACTCATTTTTAAACAAAATATTTTTAATTAATTGGTTTGATTTAGATAATAAATTAAACATCACCTACAAAGCAGAGATCGTCGCTATTGTCGAAGCTCCACTATAAACTGCATATCATAGAAATGAATTTTGCGCTGCTCTTGTCGCTGCTCTCATCGCTGCTCTCATCATTTATCGCAGCTCCAACATAAACGTCTATTGTCGAAGCTCCACTATAAACTGCATATGATAGAAATGAATTTTGCGCTGCTCTTGTCGCTGCTCTTATCGCTGCTCTTATCGCTGCTCTCATCGCTGCTCTTATCGTTTATCGCAGCTCCAACATAAACGTACCCTAAGGCTGCATAGCGCTAACCCCCGTTCGGTTTGGAACGCCTTCAAAGCTCGGATTTTCCAAACCGAACGCAAATTTTGCACGCTTTTAGCGTCAAGGCGTGAAGGCGAAAATAGTTCCAAACCGAACGCGGTCTTAGTACATAATACCTTTGAAATAAAATCGATGTAACCAACATTATTGTAATATTCTAATAAATGGAAGCCCATAGATGTGGAAGCCATACAATGTTTTTGCATTCCATAAATGTAATGCATATTTCAAAGCTTTAGTGGTGAATATCTGCAATAGTTATATTTGATGGTTACACCACTCTTGCGCTCACGGCCTCAATTATAATAATGCAAGAAATTATTATTATTATATCGGTATATAATAAGATATTATTATTATATTGGTGTTATGTAGAATTACTTTAGTAATAAATTTGATTTGAGTTTGTGTATTTGTGAATTTTTGAATTTTATTAAAATATGTTGTGTGCGGTGCTGGGTTGTAATAACAGAAATCAAGGTAAGAATGCTACTGTGAAAATAATTTACCATGTTTTCCCAAAGATCCTATATTATGCAAAAATTGGGTACATTTATGCGGACGCAGTGACAAAATTAATACAAAAAGACTGCTCGTATGTGTTCAGTTCATTTTGTTGAAGATGATTATCAAGTAGATAGATTCATCTTCAAGAAATAATAGTTTTACCAATATTTTTGAAATAAATGATGAAACCGAAATACAACCACCGGACAATGAAAGGTAAATAATTTACAATAAACATTTCAATTATTATTGAGTAGTAATACATTTCTTACAGAACTGAACTATCTTCAAATAATAATAGCAGCATTATTGAAATAAATAATGAAATACAGGCAGTGGATAACGAAAGGTAAATTATTTATATTAAACGTTTGAATTATTGATTTATTTACCTATACATTTATTTTTTGCAGGGAATTAAGGATGGAAATATGCCAACTAAAAAATCGGGTTGAAGAACTTGAGGACAAAATTAAGTTACTCGAGGGAGAGATCCGTGAAAAAAATAGTATTTTAAAATCTGTTACTGCTATTTTCACACCAAGTCAGATAAAAAGACTGCATAAACCTGGTAAGCGCTTAAATTGGTCCGCCGATGATATTTAAAATGCAATAGCAATTTCCAGTGCAGGGGCACGGGCATATCGTTTATTATTAAACAAAAAATACCCATTCCCAGCTGTATCGACCCTTCGAAAATGGTGTGATAAAATAAAGTTTAGCCCAGGAATTCTGGAACCGGTTATAAAAATCATGGAGAAATCAGAACCAACCACCTCTCCGAAGGGGGTTTGAAAAAACCCTGCGACGAATTAATGCAGAAGATGAAGCTTCTGGAACAAATATTTAAAACTATAAACGGGAATGATGGCATATTACTTGCGAAAGGGTTCCTTAAGCACCATTTGGAAGAATATTCACATATCCAATGCGACGAAAGCGTAAAACTGTTATTTTTCAGGTAACGAATGTATTTTCGTATGAAAAAATTAAATAGAGAACTTGTAGTAAATTTTAATACTGAAAAAAGAAAAACAATAAAGACTTGTTCATAAAATGTTTGTTTTTTAATAACTTTTGTTTTTAAATACTAGAAAATGAAAGGCAATAAAGGTGGTTTTGTAAAATGTGTATCTTATCTGAAAAACTTATAATTAATATTTAAATTCCTACTTTAAAGAGTATCTGCAATTTAATCTATACAGAAGAAAATTTATTTTAAATACTAGAAAATTAAAGGCAGTTTTGTAAAATGTGTGCTTTTATCTGAAAATCTTACAATTATTAATATTTAAATTCCTACTTTAAAGGATATATGCAATTTTAAATCTATAGACGTTTCAATATAAAAGCGATACGCTACCTTGCGGCAAATTTTTGAACTACTTGTAGAGGTGACGCCAATATTGCTCGCGTGCATTTAAATGTGAATTTGTGAGATTTTCTATCGAAATTTTAATAATGGGTAGATGGTTTTGTTCGGTTTTCGGGTGCAATTCTTCGAGTAAAAGAAATCCCGAAATTAGTTTTCATGTTTTTCCCAAAATAGGAAAAGAAAAAGTGTACATAAATAACAAATTTCACATTCGTGAACTTGTTGATCGCCATGCAGCTTGGGTAAAGAATTTAAAAATTGGGAAGCCAATATCAAAATATATGAGGGTTTGTTCGCGTCACTTTAAGAAGGATGATTACTTTTATAGACCAGGTATGTGTTTGTCTAGTTGTGTTCATGATTCTAATGAATTTACACACAGTAAAAGCTAAAACTGCAGAATTAACCTTAATGTTTTTTTACAGGTGGCTCAACAGCAAAACCGTATCTGAAAAAAACAGCTGTCCCCACACTTTATTTACCTTCAGTGCGCCATGGAGAAACTGTAAATACTGCAACAACTTCAAGTGAAAATTCTCGCAATGAACGTGCTGAAAATCGAGGCAAAGTTAAACAGCTTTTAACACACTCTCCACTTCGTGCATCATTAGAGCACGACGAAGAATTACAGCAAGATGAAGTTGATGTCGCAGAAGTATTAGAGCAAGATGAAATAGATGCCGCAGAAGGGCTACTTGCGTTATTAAGTGCCCAACCTCTTTATGTAGGACCAAAGCAATTTAGAGATTTTCTAGTGCAAGTGAACACCCCAAAATTCGAAAATATATGCAGTTTGATAAGCACCGATACTGCCTTAAATAGTGCAACAGGACTGAGCTGTTTCGAAATATTGAATAAAATCGAGCAACTCGTAAAAACATTTTATTGTGATGAACGACTTCACAAATTAAATATCAGGGAGCGAATAATTTTAACTCTTGTAAAGCTGAAATGTAATTTGACATACTCTGTTATGTCATTTTTATTCGGCATAAGTGTTCAGTTGTGCGTAAACTATATTTTTAAAATGCTAGACATCTTATCTGCAGCTCTCAAGCCAGCTATAAAATTTGTCGAGATGGAGGAGATAAAAAGAAATGTGCCCCACTGTTTTAAAACTTTTCCTAATGTACGTGTTGTGCTTGATTGCACTGAAATAATCATTCAGAAACCGAAGTGTTTATGTTGTAGGATACGATTTTATTCGCAATATAAAAGTATTTCTTACTACGCACAATAAATTTAATATAACCTTATTTGTTATAAATAATTGTTACTATTATTCATCGTTACTAATAAATTTTTTAAAATGTAGGGTTAACTTCACTCAAAACCAAACAAACTCTTACGTAAACTCTTTTACAAACTCATAAAGATGTAAACGCAAATCTTGAAAAACATACAGTTTAGCCAACCCCGAGAGAAATCGTATGTTTTCTCATATGAAAAGTCCTGTGTGAAAACATAGAGATGTAAACAGGCTTTTACAATTGGAATTTAAGAACGGTTTAATAAATGGACAGGGCCGGTTTAGACGGGCGATTCTAGGGGGTAGTGACCGAGTGAAAATCGCTAATTTCACTTCGGAACTTCATCGTTCACTTTACGTGTGATACTTTGGCCGTGTTCGGTCTGGCTCTTTTTTCGCCGTGAAGTTCCGTCAACGCATTCTGTTAGTTCGATTTTGGGCTTTTTCCTGCTTTCAAACGCTTTATCTGCTCTTATTGCAGAACTTCACTTGTTTTAAGCTTCTGAAATGGACGGAACTTTAGCGTTTCCAAGCGCGGAACAGCTCCAAATCGAGTTATCAGAATATGTTCTCCGGAGCTTCAAAGCGAAAAAAGCTCCAGACCGAACACTGCCATTATAGGACATTATAATTTAAATTAAACTATCTGCTGGTTCGGAGGGCAGTTTACATGCTTTTTGAAAATCTACCTGGCGGATGAGGGCAGTTTACATAAAATATATCCGTATAAGTGTACCTGGAAAATTTGTCTAAAACTTCAACCAATACCTCGCATGGTGGATGCGAAATACCTTTATTTACCAAAAATTATCCATTTTTCAAATTGATTCAAAGGGGGTCAAAGATTGGCATAAGCCTCAAGGAGATGCACGGATGCCAATATGTGCATACCACTAATCTTGAGAAACGCTAACTGATCTAGCACCGACCAGCTTTGCCAATAAATCCTACTTCCACGTCCTCGAAGGCTCAGCCGCGTGACCCTTGGGAAATATAACAAGAGTTGCAGCAGACGGGAGAGGATGATGGCGAGTGTCAAGCAGCATAAAACTGGAACCCCTTAGCTATGAGAAGAACACTCCTACAGAAAAATCAAGTACGTTAAGAAGCTTCAAGATGGAAGCCCCATCGCTTAACTCACCTAAGTAGCTATGGACTGGTAATTTATACTAGGGAAACCTTAAAATACTTGCAAACTTTACAATATACAGCCTCGGAACGGACGGATGAAATGGAAAACGACTTAAGCGTGAAAAGGACAAGAGTTTGGGAATCAAAAAAAATTAAAACTGCAAGCGGCGGAAATGCAGTTCTTAAGATGTGAAGGATGCACAAGAATGGACCAAATATGAAATGAGGACATTCATACCGAATTTCAAATCTTCTCGGTAAAAGAAAAAATCTTGAAATATAGAGAAAATTGGAGGGCACAGCTAGATAGAATGGGAAACAAAAGGATTCTCAAAAACATGCTTTCTTGCAAACTAAAGGGGAAAAGGGATATTGGCCGTCCGAGAAAATGTTGGCGCAACTTGTAAGGTCGGAACAGACAACAATGCCTAGACTATGAAAGTAAGAAGGAGAAAAGACAATAAAAAACAGGATGCATCAGGCACATCGAAAGGCAAGCATAGCAAGCTACCTGAGATGTAAATACCAAAAATGCTCATGGAACGAATACATAAATTAGTAAAAGGACAGGACCTATATTAAGAAGAAGACTTCTTAATAAGAGTGGAAGAAGTACACTTCGGGTTACTTCGGTTACTGAATCTACGGTTTGCATTAATTACGTATCTCGGGGGTTTACTGTAAGATGGTCTATTTCCAAAATTATCTTTTTATGCAAATAGAATTTTTTTTCTTAACTTGATTATTCTTTTACTAGGTCTGTCAGCTGATTTACAGAAATACAATTCTTATTAAGTTTTAGAAAAATAATGTGAAGATTATCAAGGAATAAATAAGATTAGCACAGCATGTAATAACATCAACGTGTATATTCCGCTGCAGTCGTTTCAGGGGCTACGGAAAAGAAAATCATTCCCTGCATATCCTCACCGTCGTATATCTGCACTTCAAAAACACCCTGCTTGAAGTATAAATATTACTATCTCTTATCTAGTAACTACAAACATATAAGCCCAATGCATAACACTGTGTCATTTTAGGCTACTTAGTTTACCCTACTTGTAACTTGTAGAATTATTGTTTTAATTATGAATTAAGAGTTCCTGATTGGTGAATTTTTTTCTAATGTGTTTGCTGAATTATTGATATATTTATTTTCCCGATGCATTTGAGAAGTACATATGTGCAAGTTATATAATACATAATATACGGATTTTCTACGGCTGGTGTAGCCTCTCCGTTCCCAGTTTCCATCTCTTTCTATCGTAGCATAACTCCTCTTCTAGATTTCTTCCAGCTTCTCATAGGCTGTCCTCTCTTCCTTCGCTCCGGTGGGATCTATTATAATACTTTTCGTGGCTATCTATTTTCTGCCATGCTTTTTATGTGTCTGAACCATAAGAGTTGTTTCTTTTTTACTTCTTCTCCGATGCTTATCTTTATATTCATGTTTCTTACACTAATCTTGTTTCGCATCCATTACGATTTTTATAGTGAACAAATTATCAATCGTAGACCTTCCTGCTCTGAACCTTGCTTGTTCTTTGGGTTGATTATATTTAATATTTTCTCCCACAAAATTTTTAAGAATTCTTGGTGTACTTTCCTACAAATATTTTTTGCATGTAATACATTTTTGCAATCACAAGCGCGTGAGCGGCAGACATATGTTTCAAGCTTATTTGCTATCATCAGTACCGCATACACATGGTTATTAAACATTATACTTTAGTATTTTCGAGAGCACGTAGGCTTTAGTTCAGACGGTTTTACAGTAGGCAAATAGTGCTTCTGTTCACCTGAATGAACGATTTGCCGTAGTGTCATTTGCAGTTACGAGTGTAGTGTGTTTTTTCCATGTGTATGCGGTACTGATGATAGCAAATAAGCTTGAAACATATGTCTGCCGCTCACGCGCTTGTGATTGCAAAAATTGGGGAGAATTACCTAACCCTGTCAACTCCAAAAAATTTGAAAATTTCCTATTGCAAAGAGGAAGGTTTATATAGTATAATGACATAATTTTAACAAGCGAACATATAATCAAAATTTCGAGAAAAATCAATTTGAAAAGTACGGGGAATGTAACCCGATATGCCTCCGAACCGGGTCGATGCGACACCAGTCGGCCGTACTTCGATGAAAATGCGTAAAATTTTTTGGCTCCGATTTGAATTTTTCTTTAAAATTCGGATAGAGGGGGGTGTGATTAGTGGATATTGGTAATAAATATAATCAAAAAAATGGAAAATAACTCGTGTATTGCCTAAAAAGTGAAAAAATTAAATTTTTTTTGCCTTCCAATTTTAGGGGTGTGCATTCGAAAAGGAGGGTAATCCATCGTCAAATCCTACCCTTACGGGGCGCCGCTGCGCTCCGATCCGCTCTACACCCCTCCAGGGCGGATTTGACTCTGGTTACTAGGCTAAACATACGAGAAGCGCCACCGATCAAGAAAACCGGGATAAATGCAACCGGGATGTGAGAGACCCTCGAAATAGCATTAAAAAGTATAGTTGCGGTATGGGGCAGTATACTATTACGTTTCACCCCCAAAAAATCGCGTAAAAACAAAAAATAAGCGATGTTACATGTAGGAGCGTCGAGCTGCATCTGCCGGTGCGAAATTTTCTAAGTGTAAGAGTATATCCCAGTGCACGTACCGTCAACAAAATGCGCGCCGGCCGAGCGAAGTAGTGGCACCGGCCGGTTCTACAGCATCCAAGATGCTACTTTTCCGTACTTTTCAAATTGATTTTTCTCAAAATTTTGATTATATCGTATGTTCGCTTGTTAAAATTATGTCATTACACTATTTAAACCTTCCTCTTTACAATAGGAAATTTTCAATTTATTTGGAGTTGCCAGGGTTAGGTAATCCTCACCCAAAAATTTATTATATTAGTGTAACCGGCAACCGTCCTTTAGAACACTTTTCCTAGGAACGGTTGGAGTTATTAAAAAAAAAGCAAATTTGCTGGTCGACTACAAAATTCCACCTAGGCACTTATCGATCTACTGAGAATATTTATAGATTATGCTGCCACCACCGTTCGACCGATTAGGCCCTCCGTAGAATTCTGTTCTCCAAAAAAAAACCGCCCTATCAATTCGGTAAGCGACTTCCTGGTAATGAGTCCCAGACACTCCCCATTCTGACGTTACGTCCCCCGGCTAAATGTTGAAGTTGAAACTTCGGTGCGGGCAAAACGACACTAAGCTCGGCACTGAAAATAAAACGTCCTTTTCCTCAACAGGAAAAACGAAAACACTGAATTTTCAAAACAATATTTATTAATAATGGATAAAGTTAAAACAAATACATACACACTTTAAAATCTCCCTTACAATTTAGGGTGGCCCTTTTAAACACATATAAATATACAACCTAAAATAACTACCCAAAAAACATATACCATCCTTCTGTTAGTAAAGAATTCAAAATTTTACTTACATAGGTGATATAATTTATCCTTTTACCTTGGATTCCCAGACAATCCAATACGGTCAAACAATGCCTTATCTATGGTCCCAAAACAACGACAAACTCGGAACAGATGCCTCACACTAGAGAACACACAATCTATTTTCGGGTGTAATGAACAAACTATTTGACTTTTTAAACACTTAGAATTCACAATCTATTTACGGGTTTAATGAACAAACTATTTGACTTTTTAAACACTTAGAATCCACAAGCAAGATAATTCGGCAAGACACTCCCTTGTCTTATTTGCCCAAAACAAAATCAAAACTGATAATCCGTCAGACCGTTCCGTACGCGAGAATCTACCACAGCCTCCGGCGAACTCACTGAAAAGACTTCCTTATTAACATTAATCCCGAGAGCCCATGGCCCCCGGCCGCAGCTCAACGGGCGCACCCCCGACTTCTGACTCTACGGGCTCACCCCCGACTACTGCCTCTCGACTAATTTATTCAACCATATTTATACCTTTCATAGCGTGAGAATTGCACCACTGACAATTTCATCTATAGATAGATACGTCCCTATCGCTTTTGAACGAGAAGCAATGTCTACTGATTACTTCCATGAAATCAAACCTTGATTATTTCATCAATGAAAACGCGTCGACTGCATTGAAAATATCTAGTCATATTAACGATACTTCACTGTTGTCTGAAATTAAACAGTTCAACCGAACAAAGAACAGTATAAAAGTCAATCTCCAGACGCAGGAATATTGCAAACGAATATTGATAAAATACATTATCAATACTCGTTCACGTCATAAAACTTATCGCTTCCGCTGGCTGATTATAAATATAGTTAATTAACAATCATCAGTTATTATAATAATTTATAAATCCTATACCTCAATTTAAAATATTAAAATTAATTTTTATGACCCAAAATCCCGTTTTGTTACATTAGCAAAGCAGGATAATGAGACTGCGTTAAATTCAATTATATTTTTTGCATGATTTCTGAGACTTGTATATTTTTGTTTATTATTTCTATGATTTCTCTTTGTTCCAAAGGTTTCTAGAGCGGATTCATTAATTACATTTTGATATTTTGCCATTCGATTTCTATGATGTTGCTAGTTGGAATGTTGGTAGATTTTGTATTCATTTGGTAATCGCTCTACTGATGGTATTCGGTTTCTGGTAAGTGTAGGAATGCAAGTCCAGCAAACCAACGACACGACAGTCTGAATTTATTTTGAGTTGTTCTTTCCACTTGGTAGCTTCATCGGCCACATGATCTCGAGTAGAGACCCAGCGCCACTCGCTTATATTGGAGAGATCTAAAATTTATCCAACACGAAACGCTACAAATTGACGATACCTTCCATGTTTTGATCTTAGCCATGACAATACGTCGGCTGAGTCGGACCAGAAAAACCTTTGGATAGGTTGGAGCGAGTGACTAGCGCCCACCGACTTACACAATCGGGCTCTCAATACTGCTGCTTGTAGTTCCAGCCGCGGGACCGACATTTGTTGCTGCGGCGCGACTTTGGTTTTGGCGAGCACTACTTGTTCCCTATCTGATATTCGAGACGAAAGTAGACTGCAACCGCAAAGGCATGGATTGAGGCGTCTACGAATACGTGCATTTGTAAGTTGACAAACGAGTCCTTTACATAGCATCGGAATCCTGACCATTCGTAACATCGGCAGCATCCTTGTCCACGTAATCCATGTTTTATTCGCTTTATTCGGCGATCGGTTGATCTCAAGTGATAGATGATCGCCAGATTTCTTGCATTGTGGATGGGGCACCTTGATCTCTTCTTTCCAGAGGGAGAATCGACTCGGGTTGCTATTGACAAACGTTTAGCGGTGGTTGATTTCCTACCCAGAATGCAGTACGTTGCTTGATAGTTCCTTGGACTTCATGATCCTCTTCGTAGTTTTGATCGCTCTCGGACCTACATTCTTGTTCTTCGTTAGTGAATTTCTGGTGTAGATACTCCAGCTTCAGCTGGTATTCAGCTTCAAGTTTCTTTAATGCCAGCTCCTTTGAGACACTCCTTTGATTTGCCGCAAGCTTCTGGTCCTTTTTTTGTCTGAACCTCTGTCTCCGATCGACAAACCCTCTGAGAGGTCTTCAACTTGATCGATTCTTCTGGCTTCCCCGAGAAACTCTATTCTTCGCTTTACATTTTTTATTTCGGCTTCTGAATCCGTTAACTTCTTGCTGCAGATTTTTCTTATTCATGATACGCACGACCAGGAAATATGTTCCACCATGCCATATGCTTCTACACAGCCATAGTGAAATCAATTATCGCAGGCGTCGTCACATTGAACCATGTGATTCGAATATTTTTCTTGACAGATTCCGCAGCTCTGGTTTACCACGTTCTTGACATTAGGTGTGCGCAACATAACCTCAAGGTTTTTCCACGTGGTAAATAAATTGAATTTTCAAAATGTTATCAACGTGTAATGTCGGTCAGGAATATTTCGAACTGCCTTAATAAAACCTTCCAAAAATATTTACATAAAGGGGCGCCGGCGGTTGAAAATTTCTGTACAATCACAAATATAAGATAAACAATTTACATAACAAATAGTAATAAAAGTACTTACAATTTCTGTCTTTAACGACTTGCACTTGAAAACTAATTGTTAGTTGTCAAAAAGCTCGAATTTAAATGGTGTTTTAACCTCTTTCCGTTGGCGCCACCGCACCGGTAAAGGCAGAGTTGTAAGTATTATCTTTGGTATTACCCGTGGTATTACCGTTGGTAAAGGTGCCATTCAGCAGAAAAAGCAGTTGTGTAACTGTTGTACAACAGTTGAGTAAAGATAGCGAAATTCTCGAAGAATCGAGTAGGTAGCGGACGTGCCAGCAGAAAAATTTTGCCAACAGTTGCGCAACTGTTACCTCTGCTGATGGGCCCATCATATTCAAACTAGTTCAGGGGTAGTAATAAGTAATATGGTAGTAAGGCGGTGTAAAGTTTCTGTTACACTACTACGTGGCCTTGGAAACGTATGGAACAACACACGTTTTCGAGATGCTTGTACAATTGTTGAAATTTTGGCCTTATTAAGACCAAATAAAAATTTATAAAATAGCAAGCATATAAAATGTCAATCTGACATTTGTCAATCAAAATTAAATTTTAGAAAATTAAAAATTAATTTTGCAACTCCCCCGGGTTGGCCAATGGGCCAGCACCACATTCCCGTAAATGGTAATATGTATAGCTAAAAGACCTTCAACTAAACCACAGAAATGGACAGTTCTTGCATCAAGATTTTATTTTGAGGTTTAAAGTTATGCTGGGTGGGCGAATGGCTGAGCGGTTAGCGTGTTAACTTCTCATGCCGAGATTCATAGGTTCAAATCCTGTGAGGTGCTATCTATAAAAGGATTTTTCGCTCACCAAATGTCTATCTGCTGGCCACAGGTAACATTATATATGGCTCAAAAACTTCCCTGGTCGGAGTAGACGATGTAAAAATCGTCTATTCCCGTGGTTCGGAATCCACGTAAAGCTGTAGGTCCTCATACGATTTTGCACTAGAGCCGCAGGTATTTTGGATTTGTTTTTATCTAGCTAGGTTGTTTCGTGTGTTATTGAAGCAATCCTGTAATCACGTTTGTCGCGAATCTTCATCTTTTTTTGATTTGGTTGGAAATCGGACGAGGAACATTTACTTATAATCACATATACTATCTCAAATGTTCTTTTATATTTTCACAAAAAAACCAGAAACCCTAAACTTGAGAGACCCTGACAATTTTTAGTCTGAAAATGTAAATTATTAGAAAAATGAGACGTGGGAAGGCCGAGGAAGACATGGGAACCTGAACAAGCACACCATGAAGCGATGAAGAAGATGAAAACTAAATACTAATTTGTTTATTTGTATACCAGGTATTTTTCCATTTATTTATTTATGCATACTCAAAAAGTCTACATATATGAAGTCCAACATTAGAGAACGGTAAATAAAGTGCATATTTATGTTTGAATTATATAACCTCTTGTCGGGGTAATACCGATTAGAACCCCTTACTAATTATAAAAAATATTAGTAATTACCGATTATAAAAACTATAGAATTAGCGTGATGGCCATGTAGTTAAATAAGCAGTAAATAAAAAAAATTGTGCACTACAGAAATTATGTGTACATTGAGAAAGAAAAAATAATTTGCTAAAGCGAAACATCCTTCGAGGAGTTACATTATTTAATCGTGACTTATAGAAGGAAGACATTTACTCTTAAAGGTTACTGTAATAATTAACTACTTATTCCTTAATAATCGATTTTTTTAGAAAGAATATTCAACAATCTTTAAAAGTTAACATTAATGGTCTAGTCAAGTTACATCTTAACTTGTGAACTTTAGCAATAGCACTTATTTAATCTTCACTATTTTCATTGCAATTGTGGTCTTTGTTAGGTATGCGTGTGAGTATTGTGAAAGGTCGTTTGTTGATTGGGAAACTTCATTGGAGAGAGTGAATTGTTAAATTCATCTTGAGATCTTCAAAGAAGTGCGCTTAACTTCTTTAGTCTTCCTTATAGATCTACTTATACTTACCGTTGTGATTTACGTTCACGTTGCTTCTGATATAGTATTTTTTTATATTTTTTGCTTCGAACGGTTTCCTATAATTTGTGTTCGTGTAATATGAAGTAATTTATTTGTATAAGGTAAGTTTTTTTAACATTTTTATTATTAATAATATCTAATTTCTTAATAATCATTGTAATCTTGGACATCTTTTTATTACTTTATTGGCTTAACATTTTGTTTAAATAAAATGAAAAATTTTAATAATTAAGCAGTGTAATATAATATTATGTATTTTTGAATTAATATTTGGCAGATATGCAGATTATAGTATAATAAATAATTACTAAGAACTAAAATTGCTAGTAAAAATATATTTTGGATCTTAATTTGGAAATTTATATCAATCAATTAATCTATCAGCATGTTAAATAAATATATATCTCGAATTTTCAAAGTAAGGTGAACTTAACTTAAAATTTATTGTTTATCTAAAAACGCAAATTTTATGCATTTAAATTTACAGTTAAAATGAAATTATTTGACCATTTCACAGTGAAGTTAATCTGCAATTTGATATTTGCAAAACAGTTATACATTAAAACTAAAACCGTTTTAAATTTGAACTTTTTTGTTTGTTTTTTATTTTAATAATTTTCCTGCCTAGCAAGAGTCGGTTGTTAAAACAAAAAAGTTTAATTTAAAACTCTTTTTGGTAAGAATTTCATTTTGTGACATAACCGTTTTATCTAGGTACTTAGAGGTTTAATCATTAACACTTCGTTAAGAAATAATTTTTTAACATTACATTTTCGAAATAAATAACTTTAAAAAATACGAATATTAGCTATAGATTTTCCAGTAATAAAAATTTCTGTTAAAGGATGTAAATAAATAGGTAATACAATTTCAAAAATGGAAAGTTTAGGTATTGATTTTTTCTCAAAATTTATTCGTTTATTTTCAAGGCTTTTCACTTAAATTTCATTTCATTAAATATATTAACAAAAAATCTCAATGTTGACTTGAAACTTAACTTATAATTATTTTATAAATGAATATATTTTGTTGGCTATTTAAACGTTTAAGTTATCTATTAAAATTATTCAAGTACAATATGTAGCAATGCGTTTTAAAATAATTTACGACATAAGCGCTGTAAACTTTTTCGCGGATTAATTTCGCTCATTCTCATACTTGGGTTTGCTACCCTACTTTAACCGAATAATTTTCAGCTACAAATTCTTGATTATCTGCTGCTGTTACTACCACTAGACCAGTTTTAATGTTTTTAAAAGTTATGTTGATAATCACATAACATTAAATAATAGTATAATATTTTATACTATTATACGAGAAGATATTATAAATCTTCCAGTTATACTCCCCTACTTAGAAAGAACACCGTATATACAAAATAACGATTTTGACATATTTCAGTGCAATGGAAAGAGGAGAAAAAATTAGTTAAGAAAATGCATCTAACTCAAAAAATGCACATACGGTGTTTTTCCTTAGTAGGGCAGTATAGGGTTTATATAGTGGGCATAGAAACTATTAATTAGAAGGAAATGCATATTTCAAGATTTAATTAGTTTGCATGTTAGGGATGCATGCTATGTTAAAAACATAAAATAGGTGTCTACTCGTAGATTACAACCTATTCCTCAATCATAATTCTATTATAATACTTAATGTTTTGAAGTTCACATTAATATTAATATATTCATTACCTAATTAATATTCTCCATATATACATATGTGCACTTGTATTATATTAATTTAACAACGCTTTACATTATTAATTATCTCAAACTAGTAACTTATGCTGGATGGCACACTAACGTGGATATCTTTACTATCTCCATTGTTATTTATTTCATATAATATAAAAACAGTGGAATACAGAGTGTTTTGGTTTCGTCAAAAGAGAAATTTGGTAGTACATGCATACTATATTTTTGGTATTTTTGTAAGTTTTGATAACTGTTATGACTTAAGTACTTAGAAAATCAAAAATGTTAGTAATAGCGCAGTGCATCATTTTTAAAAACAAATAATATGATCTAATTAGTTGTCATGTGTGCTGAGAAACAAATGCACTACCCTGCATCCGAGTGCCTCTGTGAATTTTACTTAGTCTTTTACGTAAATTTAAATTCTTTATCATTTTTTTTTATTCTAGAAGCTTAAAGAGAAAATTTCATTTATAAGTCCTATTATTTTAAAACATGGTAACTATCCAAAATATTAAAAAATGTCATTCAAAGTGATCAAGGGTCGACTTGATTTCCCTTATTCAAATATACTGAATGAGGCTTAATTATTGATGGTAGTGAAATCCAAAGTGATGCTAGTATAATTATTGTCAATCAAAAATATGTTTTCTTTTTTATATTTTTTATTAAAATTATTCTCTTAAAAATATTACCAAGTTATTAAACACTTACCTACATACTTGCATTGAATTTCTAGAATCAAAATACCGATTTTTGTATATTGTAAACATTGACAAATTTCTTTCGGAATTTCCTTCTCAGAATGCTTTAACATGATACAAAAATACTAGTAGGTATATGACCTTAAATTATTTGAAAAAATTAAAATAAATATACTGCATATTTCGATGCAAAATACTGGCTTAATATTTTGGTCCTAGGAATCTGTGGTAAAGAGTTGTTCCCACATTTGCAGAACAACCTGTATATGTAGATAATAATTGACTGCTAAGCTGTTTCGTTACTAGTTCCAACAAATATGTAGAAATTGGGGGAATTCCAAATATTAATATACATACAGTGAGCTCGTAAAGATCGGAACAAATTCGAAAAAATATTTTAGGGAAATTTCCTCAGAAAATCTTCGGACACGTAATTCTTATTGTTTTAAGTGCCACTTTTTTCTACCATTGACAGTTTTTATCGTGCTTTCTTTTTGAACTATAACGTAATGTTAATTTTTTTAAAATTCTAACCCTTAGTTTTCTTTCCGAATTTGGATAGAGCACAATTTTTTGAGTATGAAAATGTAAAAAAAAACTATAACCTTGCATGATAAAATTATTAGAGTATATCATTATTTATCAAGAAGGCGCTGGAAAAAATAACACAGTTTTGATAGTAGGTAATTAGAATTTTGTAATCTGTTGTCTAGTATTTTGTTAATTAATCGTTCCTTAAGTATATTTAGAATCCATTTTATTTTATTTTAAACTATTTTATAATGATCAAAAAACTTACATAAGTACTTATAAGAGGTGCCTATCTTGGTTACGGAGATATTTTTTAGATAACTACTACATTTCAACAATGTTTGTATGTATGTAAAAGAACCAACAAGGTTCTTTTTTCATTAAATAGATTTAAATTTATTTAACGTGAATTTTGTATTTTATAATAATTCCTCGCTTGTCTGACAGGCAAAGAAATGGAAATTCTGATGATTATCGGTTACGGGGATAGAACTTACACGCAATTAGAAGTTTGCAATTTATTCAATAATAAATATTCTATTGAGAAACAAATTACGCCTGCCAGGGTTAGTAAATAGAGCAAGTATTTTTACTTGTGGGTTCGGGTCGTCCACCAATTCAAGAAGATGCTCAGTTAAATATTTTACTCAAGCTTCAAGAAAATCCCCATTTATCCACTCATCAAGTGGCGGAAAAAACGCGATAGTTCAGAGTTCCGTTATAAAATATTTGAAATTGTGGAAGTGGCGTCCGTATAAAGTGGATCTCCAAATGATGGAGATCTAGATCAACAACACAATATAGTACCAGCAAGATGGACCCGACTTTGCAGCGATCGTTCGTGAATATTTAAAACAAGTTTTTACCAGCCACTGGATTGGCCACAAAGTAACGATCGCATGGCCATCTAGAGCCACGGCGGATGATTACTCTTTATAGAGCTATTTAAAGAGCAAAGTTTATTATAATAGTTCCCCCAAGTTAATCGCTCAGATAACCCACAAGGGGGAAAACTCTTTTTTCCCTCCACAGTTAAAAGAAAAATATTCCGCGAAGCCGGAAGGCCTCCCTAAATTCAAAGCCAAGTTCATAAATCATGATAAAGGAGATATTCGGCATAGCCGGGGCGCTCCGAAAAATACGAATTAGAAAATGGAATGGATAATAGATCAATTACCATTGACAAACTGAAGAATATAATTCGCAATAAAATTCGAGCAAGTCAACCCGAAAATGGTTTACAGGAATTTCAGTGGCGGATAGTGTATTGGCAAAAAGTGATTGGGGGTCATTTCTAACATTTAATTTGATATTTTTCTTTACATCATTTGCGCAAAAACCTTAATAATTTTTGAAAACGTTAGAAAATATTAGTAACATATTTAAAAGAAATATACTCAATTAACATTTTATATTTATAGACTGCTAGACTAGAAGCCTACGTAGGCTTCTAGTCTACCAGTCTACTAGTGAGTTTGCTTCCATAAGAGTCAATGCATTACAAATGTTGGGCTACTAGAAGCTCGGCTGCTAGAAGCTATAGTGAAATGCGGGCTTTAGGCAGCACTCCTAATTTTCGTGAAAAGTTGCTACTTTAATATGTGGAAATTGTAATATTTTAAATTTAAGAAAAAGAAATAATGCACGCCATCAGAGCGCGCATAAATAATGACTTGGAAGTATTTAAATAATAAATACTAGAATTAGCCAACCTCGGAATTATTTAAATAAACTTAAAATCATTTATCTACAATAATACCTTATTTATTTTCAATAAATAATTGTTAATTAGAAAAGCATCACTAATTCTGGTTTGATGTTTAAAATTTTGTGTTATTATTGATATAATATAAATAATCAATAGTAATAATGGCTTTTTTCCCATTGAAATATGCCTACTTCTTTCGATCGAAGTCTTTACGATCTGTCTCATGAAATTGATAAACTCCTCTTCTTTCTTTTCCTGTAATTTACTTCATTTTTTACTCCACAATCTTCCAAAACCTCGTCTAGCTAACTCGCTCTTGTCCTTCCTCAACTTCTCGCTTCGTTTGGCTTCCATTCAGTTATCGTCCTTCTCTCATCACGTGTCCCAGCCATCCAATTCTTTGAGACTTAATACATTTCACAATATCTTCGTTTTCCATGCTTTTCAGTTCATCTGTATTTTTCCTATATTTTATCAGCTCTCTGGTTATTGTTCAGTTACAAGGTGAAACGTTCTTCAAGGGTGTATCCGTCTAATCTCAAATTACTTTCATATTTTCTATCTTCTTTTCTCCATAACCTCATATATATTTTTTTCTTTTAATTCATTTTTAACCCCATTCCTGTTGTTGAGCCTACACACTCCGTTTTTCTCATCAAGTGCTCGATTACTACGTTGAACAAGTATCTCCTTGTCTTACTCTTCAGTAACAAAAATTAACGTTTTTTTGTTTTCATTAAATTTATTAAAGTAATTGATTAAATGCTTTTGTTCACTGCTACTTAAGTAAGTGACATTATTATATATCCGTGTCGAGCGGTCGTAAGAAACGTCACCGCCCACTTATTAATTGCTATCGCTTGTTATTTTGTAACCCGCAAAATATAGTCTAAAAGCCGTATTACATTAGACAATTTCTTGAGCAAGAAATTGAGCAATTTTTGGAACAATCTAAATTGTGTAATATTTTGATTAGTCCCAACAAGCCCTGTTTGATATTAACACAATTTCTTGTACAATAAATAGTGTGGGATTCTGCGCAGTTTATTGTCATCTGTCATAATTTGAAAGAAACTGTCAGATATCGAGAATTATTTACTGGCAGATAAAGTATCCTTAAAAATATTAAATATGGACATTGAAAGAGAATTGCTAGCAGCAGGTACCATTTGCGCAAATATTGGCCACTTTACACGAGGGGATCTTTCATGCGATCGATCGCCGCGATTTGTTGCCGGGATTTTTCGCATGCGCCAGGTTGCTGCGACCTATCGCATTGCCACTTTACACGAGGCATTTATTTATTTTAATTCATAAAATCGCACGTGCGCCAAGTTGCAGGGACTAATCGCATGAGCGATTTTGTATTACACGAGGCGCTTAGTTGCTACGACATGGCGCGGCGATCGATCGCATGAAAAAATCCCCTCGCGTAAAGTGGCCATAAGAAAGTGTTACAAAGACGACTGAACAGCAGGAAAAAACAACGAAGGCCACGAAAGACATGGCAAGAAAAGTGGCTACAGCGAAGAGAGGAAGGAGTAGGAGGAACATTAAATATGTTGCGATCTGAACTTTTAATCGAGGATCCCGATGCATTTAAAAACTATCTTCGTATGGACGACAACATTTTTAAAGAATTACTGGTCCTGTATAGAAGAATCTATAAAAAGAGAAGACACACACTTCCGTGAAAGTATATCGGCTGAAAACAGGTTTCTAAATACTTATCTCTACCATTATGTATATTATTTATTATAGGCGAAAATTTATTTACCTACCTATTATTTTGAGGCTGGCAGTTACTCTACGGTATTTAGCATCAGGAAACACATATAGAGATCTGATGTTTGCTACAAGAATTCACGAGAGCACAATAAGCTTAATCGTACCCGAAGTCTGTAATGCAATAATAGAAAAATTGATGCCTCAATACATTAAAGTTAGTAATGGATTACTATAAAAATAAAACTATACCTATATCATTACTGAACTTTTAGATGCAGACAAATTGCGTAGAAAATTGTGTGAAAATAGAGCACGTTTTAATATTTTCCAGACAATCTAAAAGCAAGACAATATTTCACACAATTTGCTGTTTGACACTACACAATTTAGATTGTTCCAAAAATTGCTCAATTTCTTGCTCAAGATTTTTGTCTAATGTAATACGGCTTTAAGGAAATATAGACTTGGAATGTACAATGATGCAACTTATAGCCTCGGTAAAACGTTAGATATGGGTCATCATAAGGCAGCGTTTTGAGAATTAATGACCTTATCGTTAACAAGGGAAGATGCTTACAATATTGTTTTGTATTTGTAATAATCTGAAAATTTAAAAATAAAATAAAAAGCATAAATAAACGAACTATTTATTAAAGGTTGGACTGTTTTGGTTGATAATCTCTTTTTTTCCGCTTTAAAAAGGCTTGTAGTTTTAGGTATTTTAAAATATTCTCATTGTCGTTAATACTTATCATGGTTTTTAACATAGAAAATGTTAAAAAAGAAAAACTTATTGGCGATTTTAATTTTATGGGGCGTTCCATAAGATCAATGCAATTGATTTTCTTTTCTAATGACCAATTTCTAAATGATTTCTAGGTAGATCTGAACCGGATTATAGATTTTTCCGGATACAATAATTCTAACGACGTATTTTGGCCGCCTCCTCCATATCAAATTCTTTCGCACTGTTCATAATCTTTAACTTTCAATAACAGCTTAAACAATTATTGTTCTTATCGCCAAGGTTAGCAAAGAACTGATTCGTTTAACGTTAGGTATGCATTATAAACTAGGGTATTTCTCGAATTAAGCAGATTATATGCACGTGCACGTTAGCGCTTACAAGTTTATCATGTTGCGAGGTATTTCTGTACTGAATTTTATTTGTCATAATAATAAAATGTAATATTTTAATTATGTCTGTTTTTAAACATAATTACGCCAAATTTGTGTTTTTATTTTAATTGTCAATTTACTTGTAGCGAACAAAATATCTTACTAGAACTCGGGCGGTAATTGATTTACTGTCGTAAATTAATTGTAACTCAAGACACTTCGTGTCAATTTGACTGCCCTCGTATATTAATATACTATTTTCTTTTTCTTTGTTTTCCTGTTTTCCTTGAATACTTTCTCTTCGGGTCAGGGTTTTTGTACATTTTCATACTCAGAAAATTGTGCTGCTTCAAAATGAAACATACGGGTTTCCGTTTAATAATTTAGGATGATGTCACAGCCCAAAAACAAAACACGATGAAAATATGTCTATGTCAGAAGAAAATGACATTTAAAAACATAAAGTTGATGTGTGCGAGAATTTGCTGAGAAAATTCCCCTAAAATTTTTTATCGAATTTGTTCCGAACTTTAGGAGCTCACTGTATGTTAGAATGGCAGTGTATTTGTTTGATACTACAAATTTGTTTAAAATTGAACAAAAGAAACAAAAATAAAAAAATTATATTCACGAAAAGATAAGAGCACCTGTATGTGAGTACTTTTTTTCTAATTAATTTATTGCAGAAAATTTGAGTTTTAAATTGAGAATATCAAAAGAAAAAATTTAAAACTAATTTATCTATCATATTATTATAAAATTGTAATAAACTAAGTTATATGTTTATAACATCTCTAATATCCACCCACTTCTTCAATTATTCTGTTACACGATCTTCACGATAGCTCTGTATAGAAGTTATGTTCGTACATATTAACAATAAAATGTTAAAGGTAGTCGAGGCTTAACACGAAATTGTATATTTTCAATAATAAACTGGTAATTATGTGGCATTCAATAAAATTTTCATTAAGTTTTAAAATCTATATTATATAATACTTTCTCTATGTTACACCTAAGAGAAAATCTATAAGTAGGTACATAGTTGGTATTTACTTTAGGTATTTACTCAAACTGGCATATGAAATTATAAATTTTCAGCATTTATGACATCGTTTTAAAATTTTACATATACGATACTAAAAATATAGTATTACTTTTAACAGATATTATGTTGATATAAGAACCATTAGTTATTGCGTTTATATTTCTGGGCACTTATACTTTTCCACTATGCCATTTACCGTTACCATTTACTTCATGATAACAAATAAATAAAATAATAAAAGTAAATTCTTTTTTCTCCAAGACAGCGGAAAATGTTATCTTTCTTTAGCAGCGCCGTATAGCAAGCTCTTGTGGCGCCTGAGGCAAATTTGAATACACGCGCCCCCTCCCAAAAGATTCTTATCATTTGAAAATTTTAAACTCACCCTTGCTACGGCGCTGTTCTTTAGTATTTATCACTTTGACAGTCAGCGATTCTGGTACAACTTAAATTATGTAATTACCGTAACTTGATATACATGCTTCGAACGTAATGTTTTCAAAGCATGTTATATCAGGTCACTTGTTTTCGGACGATGTTATTTTAGGTCAATTTACTTTAAATTTAAAATTTAATATATTTTATACAACTGTTAATAGGTCTTGTTTGATGAGTAAATTTTTTTGCGAATTGAAACATGACTACATCACGACATGCTGATTTTTGTGACTATCGCATTCACATATCATGTGACGAACATCAACCAATTTGATTTACAAATAAATTACTAAAACAAAACCAGAACCTGCGACAAATTAATTAATGACATTTGTGTATATCAATGCAACCTAATATTATTTTTTTGTAAATTTTTTGAATTATAGCTATAACTCAGGAACGACGCTAGATATCGAAAAACTGAGCAAGAAAATCCCCCCCTCGCTCTATTCAGCCGATTTGTCGGTAGGAAGGCATATGCAAAAATTCAGGGCGAATTGTTCTAATTCTAATGTGTATGTTACTATTTATAAATAAATTATAAACTAATTACCACTAGTGTTAAAAAGCTTTATTTTACTAGTGTTAAAAATATTTTTAACATGCTACCTTATAAAATTGAATTTCTAACCTGGGTAAATTGAACTAAAAGTGTCATTTTTAATGTCAGTTGTATAAAAAATATATTGTACGATATACATGTTAAAAGTGATTTTATTTTGTTCGTGGGGGTTGCTCAACTCGCTATCGCTCGTTTCGCAAAATTCCCCACTAACAAAATAAAAAGTCACTTTTAACACTTATATCGTAAATAACTATTTGTTCGATTTGAAAGTTATAATAACTTACAATGTATATTGAAAGAACGTGTGTGGTTTTTGAAAATAAAATTGATATTAAAAAATAACGGAAAATTTGGTTAGAGCTTGTGCCACGTAAAAGTAGAACCGTCTATGATTGTAGGTCCTACCTCCAAGATATCGCGAACTAATCAAAAAAGACTAAGAGCCCCCGCATACTGCAGACTTTCTATCGGCCGATAGTTTAGTCGGTTTCTTAATCAGTATGAAGATATATGCAAGTGCGCAGACTATAACGATTCGGTATCGGCCGATTAAAAAGTTTGATGGGCTACACGATTGCCTTCAAACTAAACTGTCGGCGAACTATCGGCGAACTATCGGCCGACTGCTAAATCACTATGACGCTATTCTACGCGCGCACACATGACGATTGTTTAGTCGGCCGACTCGGCCGATAGTTCAGTTCGCTCCGAGCTTTGGCACCGTTTGGCCGTGTGTATTTTTTTAATAATGGCGTTGTCCAATATTCAATCACTAATTATAGAAACGTCGATAGTAAATTTAATTGAAGAAGTGGAAAAAAATACCTGCTCTTCATAAAAAAAAGCTTAAAGGACTACTTTAATCGAGTAATTTGGAATGCATCGTGTAAAATTTTCCATTAAATAATCTATCACTGAGGATAGGATGCACCCAATATTCTCGGACTCCCTTCTTGGTTTTCCTCCTCCGTTGTATGAGAGCAATAATAACATTTCTGGACAATATTGTATTAATTTTCATTGCTATCTTCAACAGTGGGTTACAAACTAGCAAATCGTTGGAGAATAGTCGGCCGACTGTTGGCTAGTTTGCGCACTCATCACCAACCAGACTGTTTAGTTTGCTCTGTGTGCGCACTAGCAGCCCAACCCGACTAAACTATCGGCCGATAGAAAGTCTGCAGTCTGCGGGGGCTCTAAGTGTCGCACCGTTGCTCTCTTGCAACTTGTTACGAATTGTTTGTTAGTTAAATCGTTTCTTAGTTTTCTTATTAAATATTATTCTTCTGATAGTGAATTAATGATTAGTTCTGACAGCGTAGATTAAAATTATAAAATCATCTAAATAAACAATTATAATAAAACAAGTCTTATACGCGGAAAAACTAAATTGAGATTAAAAATAAAATAAATTTTTCAAATTACATTAATCAAATTTGTTATCTTTTTAAAAATGATTGACCATATGAAGTTTAAACATCTTTGCACTTCATATTCGCGACTATTGCACCGGTCGACTTTATGGGTGTTTCTTTGCATACCTTGAACCACTGTTTATTAAGCGGCAATGCAACTCTCTCATATGCACTCATAGAAATACAATGCTCTGTCTTTCCTAACCATTTAAAAATAATGTTATTATTATTTGTTAGCGGGTGTGGTGCTTTCCACCACTGCACTGAAGCTTAAGCCTATTGTGCCCCATTCGCCTCCAGACTGTGCAACGCCAGCAACTCAGCAGCGCCCAGGCGCCTTGTGCTAAGCCGCTTTTTTGATCGCGGCCCTTTTACGCCACCAAGACACCCCAGGCGAGCTACTTTTTCGATCGGCCCTTTACGCCACCAAGACACCCCCCCCACCATCGGCCGCGACCCCGGTTTCTCAATGAGTCCCGGTACTAGCACCCGGTTCTTCCAGAGTCCCGCAGGCCACTGCCATCGTAGGTCACCAGCATGGCGTACGACGAGGGTCCCATGAAGCGCTGCACAGTTGATGAGGGTAGAGGCGAATTTTTGTGACCTTAACTTGTTGTTATTGACCCTAACAAGTCAGGGGGACCGCCGGCTCCTCCGAAACACGGCCGACCGCAGTTCATTTTGTAAGTCGGTCACCCACCCAAGTGGTTGCCCGAAGAAGTGTTGCTTGCATGCGAATATCGAATAGCTCGATTTCGAACAGCATATCTAATGCGGTCGACAAAAAAAAATGTTACCAACTATTATAATTGACGGTTCTACTTTTACATGGCACAAGCTCTAGTTCAATATAGTCGAATTCATTTTAACTCGCGTATGACTCATCGCAATGTTTACAAAACGTGTGTCTTAGAGTTGTTTATGTAATTGAGAGATTTTTTTGTATTAAACTTTAATAAACATTGTACGTTGTAAATCGTGTTTATTTTGAGTGATGAAAAACTTTTTTATACGTATTAAATGTATTTGAAAACTTTAATAAGCATTCGTAATATTATCAAGTTCATTCAACTTCACAGTTGTAATTTATAAACAACATTGTGAGGTTAGATCTCTTAATTACATAAAGTTTATAATTTGAATATAGAGTAGATTATCGAATAACATCTTCGCATTCACAATAATGAATTTTCAATAACAAAATTTTTATTACCAAAAATTTAAATCCGAAACCGATCGCAAAAAGAAAATTTGCGTATATAGTAAATTTTTATTACCAACACAAAAATTAAGGGATTATCCTATTATAACCAACACGGTTCCACAACTACGCCGCACTTCGGAAAACAGTAAGAAGAGGAAACGAGATAGGCACCCCTAAATCTCGAGGAAAACTATAATAAACGGTTTAGTACCGAAAAACATGTCCCATGTTAAAGATATTAGTCGGAGACTAAAATAGAAAGAACCCGGGGGTAAAGGGGGCGGAGCCCCCTTGCGGGGGTCAAGGGGGCAGAGCCCCTTTGCGACATGCGGAGCGCCGAGTTTTTCTAAAAGTTTCTGGCAAATTTAAAAAATTTGTACAAGATAAATTGCTATTTGACAACAATAGTTATTTACATAAAAGTCAGGAAAATGACATATTACTGACGAGGGGCAATGTTGAAATACGAGGCACTTCGTGCCGAGTATTTTAGAGCTCCGAGTCAAGTGAGACATTTTACTGACATGTTTTGTATTAAATTTTTCCGAAAATCGTAAAAAATCGAAATTTAAAATCGAAATTTTAAAACACTAATTGAACGACATTTTTTGACATTGACATTTGTCTGTTTTATTTTGTTATTATTAACCTTACTAATTATTACCGGACTAGTCAGTAAAGTTCAATTTCCCTGCGCGTGCATAAGCAGGGAAATGTTGTTTCAATGACGATTTCCGGAAAAATACTTTTAACTCGATTTTTTCAAGCATCAAATAAGTGACATTTGATTTTTGTCGCTCATACACTTTAATTATTTGACGTTTCCCTGTGTAAATCTGATTTACCATTCAAGGCGACCTCTACTGCAATTCAAAACCAGATGGACTATAGTCATTATACTGATTATTACGTATAGTCCGTTTCAACATAAATGGAATTAAAAAAGGCATAGAATAATATCACTTTGATATAAGAACATGCAACTATGCAATTCATTGCGATAACACAGTTGCACAGTAATTGCTATACAGTGTAGGAGTTAGGTAGTACTTTGTGAAATACTATATTATGTTGAGTTCTTGTATTTTATTCTTTCAATTTAAAAGTTTTACAATTTCCTGAATACGTGCCTTTAGCAATGCATCGTTATCTTGACTGGCGCGATAACCTTATCTCTATATTATGTTTTGTCGCATAGTTTGTACGTTATTATATCAAAGTAATTTGATGCTATGACATTTTTAATTCCATTTATGTTGAAACAGACTATACATACTATTACCAGAAGAACACTTATTATATTAATCAGTTGAAATTGGATAGTTTGCAAAGTAGTAAACATTTTTAGCTAGGTAGTTTATAAACTAACCAAATTCGCTGGTATTTTAGTAGAATTTTCCTTTTCTACTAAAATGTTCAATTGATTAGTTAATCAATCATCTCAATCAAGCAGTACGCCCAACATAATTATACTGTAGGTATGAATTTTTGTTTAACTAACTAATAGTTGTTAATGTTAAATAATAAAATTTTTGTCGGGTATTAGTCTATAATTTTTTAATAATATTTTCCAACGTTTGGGGCTATTTAAATTTGGACCATTTTAAAAGCTGAAAAGTAAATAATCTATTAATTAACTAAGAAACACTTTTGGATTGAAAGTAATTGACAATGAATTGAAAACAATTAGTACCAGATCGGAATTAAGATCGTCCTTCATCCATCTGCTTACCGGATGAAAAGTATTTTTTATCAAACATAAATATGTAAACAAATATAACGCGAATAGGTTGCCTAATGAAACATGTACCTAAAAATTAATGTCCTTTTTTTTGATTTTCTTAAAGGTTTAGTCCGCATACTTTTTTCACAGCATGACGGAGTTTAGTAGCTTTTTCATCAATGCTGTGGTTGTTAAATTTGGTGGTTATGTGGTAAATTAAAAAAAGAATTGAAAATAGAATTTTGCTAAATCAACAACTCAACCATATTACAACGTTGCTTTTCGAAATACATATTTTATAAGTTTTTTTATGTTATACATATATACTAACTATAATTTCTATGTAGTGTGTCCGAAGAAGATCGTTTGTGATCGAAACGTGTCACATATATTATAAAGATTTACTTCCGAGAAAAGTGCAATTTATTAATTTTCAAAAATAAGACCTTACATGGGGCATATGAAAAGATAGCTACGCCACTGCAAAAGTTGTCACACATTATGGAACATCGGTGAAGTGATTTGATGACAACGTTTGACGGTAGCCGTTGACGATAGATACCACATTGTAATAAATCTTCTAAAGAATACGATCGAGTTACGTACATTTTTCTTTTCTCTTTTAAACGGAGATAAATTCTCCGTATATTCAATAACACTTCTCCTTCTAATCCATTGACCCAACAAAAAATGTTGGGAAGTAATGATCCGAATTAAAAATTTCCAACTCTATTGTTAGATGAATTCAGTGAACTTTCAAAGTTATGTCTTGAGGAACTCTTTGCTAATTAAATATGGGCGAATGCACCCCCATTTTGGGGTTACAGAGAACGGAAATAGCACATGCACTACATTTTTCATTTTCAAATGAAGTTGATCTATTAGAGAGTTTTTCGAACAAATGAGGTTAAATGCCAAAAAAACTCGCTTGGGTAGTTCTCGAGACGTGTTGCCCTGTACATTTCGAGTCATGCTAGTGTTTCAGGTTAATAATAATAACGATATATTATTATTATTAGCGTTGTAAACCTTTATATTGAAGCAAATGTTTCTGTTTCTGTGGTGGTACATGGTACAGCGAAAAGAATGCCGTACCGGTTAAAAATAAATTATTACATTAATGTTGGGATTTTTTTTCAATTTCTGTTGTAAACAAACCAATGAAGTAGGTACCTAATGCTTTTATAAGCAATTTTGGTAAATTTAATTCTGTTGTAATGTTTAACGTATTTTGAGGAATCCTTAACGATCAAGTTTTTGGAGCACCTTTATTATAATCATACATTAATTAAAAATATAATTTTTTTAAAGGATTATCATTTATTTTAAAACAAACAAATAAAATCAAATAACAAAATATAGATATAATATATTTAGTATCATCTTTAGAAGAAAAATTTCGAGTTTCTTCAGAGTTAGCGACCTTTAGAGAATTCCTCATTAATATGACTATAAATTTAGAATTATTAATTTAATATTATAAATAAATTTATATTGACTTATATTAAAAGCGAAGGAATTATCACGAACTCATGACTTTTTGAATTGCTGAAGGTCGAATGATTGGTAGGTACTGTGTGAAAAGACTATTTGTTTCCTTGACCTAACCATCAACTAGGACATTTTCTTATAAATTGCATTTTGAAATATCTCTGCTCTTCATTCTCATATGAAAAACTGGTAATTTAGTTATTATGTACTTTTAAATTATCCAGTTTATCGTGATTAAATATTTCGTTTTAATAAATTACGTCAATTTGATTAATGTGTTTAAATAATTTAGAGTGTAGGATGGTACCATCATCTAGAAAGCCATGTTATAAAGAAAAAGGTTATAAGGAAAAAATAATTTTTTACCTTGATCAATTGGCTTTCTAAATACCTCAATAATGTTTTGTCAATATTTGTTGATAGAATTTGAGTAATTTAAAGCGCAAAATAAATTTTAACGCTCATCCCACTAGTTAATTATACAGGGTGCGTTGTTTTAAATGGAGATTGATACATATGGGGTACTTTGCTTTGCTTTGCTTTAAGGCGGGATTGTGGGACATTACTCCCTTCAGCGGGTGTTTGAAGAACTGACTTGAAACAATGTAAATTTTTAATTAATTTACGAGTGGGCTTCGAGGAAATACATCCCCGATCCCCGGCCGGTCGGATACACATAATGCAGATTCGGTTAAGATGACTTCTTTTGCAATAAAAAGAGAAGTAGGTATCTATCAATCAAAAAATTCCAAATGGATAAAAAATTAGAGGTTTTTTTGTGTAAGCGTTTATTTGCCGTCTGTTAGAATTATCGAAAATTTAATTCAACGTTTCGCTTTCTCAATCAATATCAAGTTCTTTTTTTGAATATTTTTTCTTATTTTCCAGATATGAAAAATAAAGAAATTTTAAAATTAACACGTTATATCTAAGTAAAGCATAATAGTTTTCTTTACTTGATAAGAATATTCTGAAAGCTTTAATTTTAGGCATCATGAGAAATACATGGAGATTTAAGATGATAGATAACATTGGCTGGGTTAACTGGAGCTCAGAAAATGATATGAGAAGCTGATAAAGTAAAGAATTAACAAATTCATAGCAATACTAGTTGTTAATTTAGTTAAATAGCATGAAATATGATTAATGCTCATAAAATATCGATTTTTTTCGTAATATAACATTACTTTCATAGCCATGAGTTAACACACTTAGCTATTCAAAAGCCGTTCAATTGTTTCTTTGTTTGTATCTCTAATTTTCATAATTATCAACTTATTGTTTACCAAGAATAATTAGTGAGTGTGAGTATAATGGGATTATAAGGCACATTATATGTATATTTATATTTTCCTTCATGTTTAATTTTAGATTTATCTTAGTAAATATGCGTACCTACATATGTAAGTAAAATATTAAAAATTAATGACATTTTTTCATAATATGAATTTTACCTTTTATACAATTTTTACGAAACATTTATGTCTTTTTAATTAATATAAAATTACCTACTAAAATGTAATAATTAAAATATATTGTTCACTACATATTAAGTAAATGACACATTACATATCCGCTTACAACATGTATAAAGTGGTATAAAGTGGCTTCTTATTTATCTAGTCATCAGGGAAGTTTGTTTTCCCTAGGGAAAAATTGAATTTCGTCACTCTTTCTCGTTAACCATAATCGTCGTCTTTAACATTGAAAATTGGACGAAAACATAATGATTGTTTATCAATAAATCTGTTTATCTTATCTAAACATCAATTTTTAAATATTTTAGATTTTTCCAGATAAAACCTCAAAGACGCATTCTTTTCCCCCTCCGCCACATCTTTATCTTTGCTTCCATTTTCTTAAAAATTATAAGTTCCCACTGCATACTAATACACACAAAATTGACAATACTTCTATCAATAACAAGATTGCCACGCCACTGACCCGTTTGATTTTATAGGATATAAAAATTTAAAATTTTAATTACTATGTATGTTTGTGTTTTAACGTAATTGTAAAAATTTAAAGCCATATTTTGTTTTATTTTTATTTACTTAATAAAAAGTGAAGGAAATGTCTTACTAAAACTCAACTGTTAGCAGTCAATGCGGTAATGTTTAATTAGTAAAACACGCTTACCGGTCTTGTATAATAATATACTATTTATTTAAAAATAAAGCAAATTATTAAATTCCCGAGAAAAGAGCTTTTATCCAAAATTTGAGGGTAATAAACATATTTAAACTTAGTTGTAAAATTTTTTTTAAACATGATCTGTGTATAACTTGGTACTTGGAGTTTGAGGGAACAACAGAAACGAAAGAAGCTCATAAGTAAGAGAGAAAATACAAGCAGGTAACAACATACTTTTATTTACGTAAGTAAAAGCATTATAAAGGACAAACAACTAAAGAATAATACGAAAATGAAAATCTATAAATCGCTAATAAGCCCGGTCCTTACTTAACCAATTGAGGTAATATGTTTCCTACGAAGAGAGGACGAATAGTTGAGGATATTCGAAAGATAAGTTTTAAAAACTTAACGAAGAAATTAATGGAAACTAACGGCCCTAAACCAATATGTGGTGAATATAGGGTAAGAATGAATTTTAAACTACTCGAAGAGCTGGGCGGTGAAGTCATTGTAAATTATATGAATCCCAAAGAGAAGTGATGGAGATAATTAGTGACGGGTCAAAAAGCCTAGAAGTCCATAGTGAGGGAAGCAAAATTAATTAAGAGAATTAATCCACCTCTATAAATGGATTTTGTAAGTTCTTTACACAGCTAAATTTTGCAAAGAATGTGAAGCTGTTTAATGATATTAATTTATAACAGAATTTTGGAAATTCTGTGACTTCATTTAATAGATAAATACAATTTACTTCATAAAAGGTATGCAAAGTAATTTTGACTCATTGCTCTGAAGATATGTTTAATGTAGCACGAAACCGGTTAGAAATTAAATATTTATACTGTGCGAAGTGGCCTTTATTTATTAATTTATAAATTAATTTAATCTAATGTAAATTTCTTCTATTTTGACCTTGAATTGGCCTAACGTTATATAAGTATAGAACCAATCCTTAAGTTCATAATGTATTGATGTTCACCGGAAGGCCGAGTAAAGAAATTTTCCCGAGTTCGTGATTCGAACTCAGAATTTGTAACTCAACAAACTCAACCAGCGATCACATAAAACGACTGCTGTGTAAATCTAAAATTTGACAACTAGTTGCACAACTCGTTATTATGGATACTATAACAACATTACCATGGAAGGCCTACTCAGTTTTGAGGCAGATTAAAATATGAATATCACCAATAACAATATTGACAATGTGAATAAAACGACCTTCTATGGTTTTACCATCTTGAATTAGCATGGGGAGTTGAGACAATCAACTTAATGAGAACAAATAGTAGGTAACAATAAAACAGATACGAAGTTGTAAAAGCGGAAGACGTTTTAAGTTTTTTAATCGTCGACTGTACAGTATAATTACTGCTGCTTCTGAGTCATAAAATTGATACAAATTAATAAATTATTATAAACTGCTATCTACAAGGCGCTTATTATTTATCGGTTAATCGTTGCCGTAAACAAGGCAACTCTTACGTTCTTAGTAACTGTCACGTTATTTAGACAAACTTTTAGTAATCAAGAGATAAGCTATTTAGAACAGTTACATCAGATAGAAAGCTCATTCTTTGCACTATAGTTTGGCAAGGTAATAGGTTCTACTTAATGGAAACTTTTGTTCTTGGTTATACAAATAGGGGACCTACTGTTTAACGTGGGTTCCAAACCATGGTAAGTGTAATATGTACATATACTGTTATTTTGAGAAAGTTCTACTAGACAGATTACACCTTCATAGGTGGTTTTCTGATGCCTTCCGAGGGGTGACCAGAATAAAGCTCTTACTTCACGAAACATCATCTCTCAGACGTATCGAAGTTAAGTTTTCTAATATTTTTATGCCAATATTCAAACAGTATCAAAAAATTTCAACAAATGTCTCTGAGTTAACAGTAATAAATTATGTTTGAGAATTTTGCATTACTTCTTTCCTTATAGATAAGAACAGTTTTAATAACTGGTTATTAATAATTGCTACAGATTGTTAAATTTCATTAGTGCATGTAATTCCTAGAGTTATAACGCATGAAATAATTGTCTTCATATAAATGGTAAGGTACGCAGGTAACACAAGAGTGATTTTAACCTTGATACTCGTATGTATTGCATGAATATATTATGAATACCTACTGTTGTTTGGAAAAGTATTTTGTCTACCATTATTGTTGCATAAAAATTTGACTTTCGTGTCCTATAAATGCAATATAAGAATAAATTGCAATACCACTCTTACTATAACATCCGTATTCCGTGAGACTAAAGAAACGATTACCCGTCACCTTTGCACTTTCACTGTTATCAATTTAGTTAGGTGAGAAGTTTGATTACTGTATTTATCATTCTCTGTGTATTGTTTAGTATTTTAAAATCGATACGTCTTACAATTAAATTTCAAATAATTATACGCCGTATAAAATAAAATTGGGCAGCGTGTTTCGAGTTTGGGAGATTACATCAGTGATTTTAATCCACGTCGCGTCGCTGGATTGAACTCGAAAATTTTTTATTACATTTTCGATAAAATGTTAAATACGTATTATAAGGCTACATTTCGTTTTGATCTAGTAGTTTCCTTAAACGGAATTATTTTGTTAAATCTGTGTATAAAACCATTGAACGGCCCCCGAAAGTGACATTGTAGTATTTTAACCCAGTTAAGCGCTTGTTTCAGTTTGTCAAAAGTGATGCATTATTTAAAGATAACCATGCTCTTCAAAATACCCCAAATACAGAAATCCATTTGGTTCAGATCCGGAAAATAGGACTACTAAAATGATTAGGAAATTAACTCTGGAACCTTTCCTCTGGGCCAGTTTGAGTTGTGTGCAAAACATTTGCTTTGTTGGAAAACATGCATTGCTCATATGTAAAATGTTTGCGTGTTCATGGTCTAAACAACTTAGTTATCTTTGGTATAACTTGGTTGAATCTAACACCAATTGCTGATAGATGGCAGCGTTAATTTTTATTGCTTCGGTGGAATTAAGACCATTTGAAGTTTTCCCGGCTACTCCATTATAGAATCTGGCTTTTCCAATAATTGGTTCCAAATTTATAGATGAATTCAAGCAGATGCGATTGCTTTGTTTGTTAAAAAGTTGTTGAAATATTTCTCATCATTTTTTCAACAGTCGCTTTCAATTGCATCAATTGCTTTGATATTTTCAAAACTACGAAAGATACTAAATGGACAGCGGATTGCACCGACAGATATAAGTCAAATCAAACAAATCATATAACAAGTCAAGTACCAAATAATCTAATGTAAAATAATCAATCAGAAATAAAGCGTAATGACCTTGTTGTTACGAACGCTATTACCTATAATAAAAAAAAAGATACTGCGAGGGCATAAATATAGGATTTTAAGAGAAATGTATCATCAATTATTCCACTCAAAGATATTGTAATGAATTTTTAATCAATGAGACAGCTCTATTTTAGGTTGTCCAAGTAAAACCGCAGCTTGTCCTAAGGGAAACTATCGTCATTAATATCTAGTTTCGAGTAATACTCAATTGTACTGGTTCCCCAGGGCTTATACCGGCAAAAGTGTAGGAACGTTACATGAGAGTTACGCGGCTGTACGCCTGTTGCTCGGAAAAATTAAAAAAGTAGAATAATTATTAAAATAAAGTTTTCTTTCAAGGATATTAGACTTTTTGCGTTACAATAATGCCCAGTTTCATAAATCCTTTAGCAAACCATTAAGCAGGTAACAAACCGCTAAGTGCAGATCTGAGTTCCATAAAAGGTTTGTTAGCACTAATCAAATGTTAATTTAAATTCGTCAAATTTGGTCGATTAAGCGCTTAACAAAAGATTAACGAAAGATTTCTAACCTAAAATTTAAATTATTGACAAACTAATTTTTAAATTTATGTCTGCGGCAACACTTCAGAAACTATAAAAATCCTTTGAAAATATTCACATCAAATATCTGTTGCATTATTTTTGCATGAAAACCAATTTTATAATAATTGGATTGCGTTTCTAAACTACAGGAATCGCGTAATAAATACAATAGTACTTGCTGCTAAATTTTAATAGATCATTATACATTTTGGTAAACTAACATTTTCACTGCAATTTTAATCTTGCTTTCGAGTTGTCCTCTCGTTTGGCCACTTCAAGTTTGAATTCATCATATTTCTGCATTGAATCATTTTCTATTTTTTAATTTTAGCTAGACAGCTAATAGTTGGCTAATAGTGCTTAAAAATAATTAATTTTCTAATTTCGTACTAAAATATAAAACTTGAGTTGTTTAAATCAATTTAATTAAAATCATAAATACATCGCAACTTGCATCTAAATCGAAGCCGATTTGTCGAGGTTGAAAATTCTTGTCTACTGCTATTCCTGCTTCTTTCGTTTTCAACTTCGTTCTGCATATAAATAATAACCAAAAACAAAGCGTTTTACATTTAATTAAGTATGTACTACTATAATATGTATATACATCAGTTTTAACAACGTTTTTACGTCTTCCGATTTCCTCCCTGTCTGTGCTCGTTGCGTGTTGAAACTGTGTGACGAGCACAGAGGACCCACAGCTTAACGTGGATTCCGAGCCACGGGAATAGACGATTTTTACATCGTCTACTCCGATCAGGGAAGTAAATAATTAATACAGTACTAACATCCGTTCGCTTATTTTTTTATCGGTTAACACAAGTTTAATAAATGACATTTGTTTCTCATTTTGTATCAATTAAAATAGTTTTTTTATGATAATAATTGCACAACTACGCTATTTAAAATCGAATTGTTAAAGAAATAAATAAACATTAAATCTGAAAAAATAGTGCAAAATCAAATGTTACTGCTGTTACTAAAAATATTTAACGTAGATTCTAGTTCATTGTATCATGGATTCTAGTGACATTTCGTTAGTTAGTTTAACACGAGATGTATTTGATAGAACACACAAACATTATTTAACCACTTCATTTTCGGGTTATTTATAACTAAATGCATTTTGCACGCACCCGTGCGTACTATCGGGTGAAATGGTTAATGGCTTCCTAAAGTTGACAAAGGATTAGTAAACCGCCGATCAAGGCAATATTTTTGAAACTGGGTATAAGTATTTTTTCGTTGAATAATCAACACAACAGCCATTCGGGAAGGCAAAAATACTCCAACATTTATGTCGGACAATTTTTGAGCACACAGGCATTGCACGCTCGCTACGCTCGCCCATGCAATACCCTACTCAAAACCTGTCCTTCAAAATTATTCGAGTATTTCACCTCCCCTCGGGCTGTTACACCCGATTCAGCCAGCCCAATTCAGTATCAGCCAACGAGAACGCTTCATTTCACGACTATCTATCTGGGGTAACAGTTTACCCGAACAGTATACAGCTTTACACAGACCTGTCAACGTTCGATAATAGCGTTTGGGCTCTATTACCGCATGTGACGTCACAATTGATTAAAGTTTTCCATTCTATTCGGAATATTGCTACTCTACTTCTCTGCAAAGTCTTCACGATCCATTTTTGAGGTAGATAAATTCTCCTCTTTCTCTTTTATGTATCTTTTCTCGACTTAAGTAAAAATAAATATGTTGTTTCCATGACGACCGCATGCAACTTTATTATTATAAAACGTCAAGCTGACATTTTTTTGAGAGGGTTATATTGGAATTACAGCTTGCTATAATTATAATATGCAGTTTAAGTCCTTGAAATGCATAAAATAATCTATATACCTCAGGACTTAATGTTCAGCCCTCACTTGGTGTAGTATAATATACTATTATGCAGTTCCGGGACTTGAACTGCTTTTAGGTCCCGTTTTCGAAGACTCAAGTCATAGATAAGAGAATATAATATTATATAGATAGGCAACTCGCCGTATTTCAATCGTAACGTATTATAGCGCCACAGGTGGTCGCTGTCTCAACTAAAATTGGGCGAAAATTTCAGGGACGTTATTCAAATTTTTGTAATTTTGCTCAACAAATTTATTTGCTCATTAAAATTGATATTAAGCATTAATTGAATTTTTTCTGTCTGTAAATAAAAGTTTTAAAAGTAATGCATAATATCAAATTTAATACACAAGATAACAATAAATTGCAAAAAAAATTAAAAGAATGATATTATTTATGTTTATAAAGCTATTTATGGAGTATTGGTTGACCTTATTTATTTAATGATTGTTACATGATATACATTAAATATAGAAAGTCTACGGCCGTTTCACCATTGTTTTGGATCTTCAGGAATAACATAATAATTAAAAAACCAAAAAAGGAAATTTCTAAAATGGGAACTCAAATTTTATGCAGGATCAAAATCTAGAATTAAGATAGTAAGGAATTTCTTAAAAGAGTTTAAGGTATCAAAAGGATTGAGACAGGGATGCTGCGTATCTCTAACGCTGCTCAAAATATACATAGTTAAAGCCTTGAATCTTTGGAAAAAGAAATGTCATGGAATGAGAATTGAGATGAGAAGTACGTGTCTTTATACATTGCAATTGCAGATGTTCAAGTAGTAATAGCTAACGATAAACAAGACATGGAGTACATGATGAGAAAGTTATTGGAAAAATACGAAAAGTGAGGACTTAATATTAACATTGAAAAAACTAAATATCTGTGCGTAGGCGCGGATGATGACGATAATTATCTCGAGTTGGAAGACAAGATCATTAATGGTTGCAATAGTTACAAATATTTGGGAGTCATATTTAATAAAGAATGAACAGACAATGAAGAGATTGATAACAAAATAGTGATGGCGAGGAAAACAATAGGATGCTTGAATGGTATACTATGGAGCAAAAATATATCGAAAAGAAGGAAATATAACATATATGACGCAATTATAAAAAGTGCCCTGTTATATGCATCAGAAACGTGGAGGGTAACAGAACGATACAAAAAGAAAATTCAGGCAGTATAAATGGACGCATTTAGGAGATCTCTGGGAATATCATTTAGGGACAAAATCAGAAATAAAGAAGTGATGCAAATGATGGGAATAGAAGATGGTCTCATAAGTGAAATTAAAAGAAAACAACTAATATGGTACGGACACGTACAAAGAATGCAAGAGAATAGCCTCCCAAAGCAAGCACTAGAATGGACACCATAAGAAAGAAGAAAGCGAGGAAGACCAAAAAAGAACTGGATATGAGAGATACGCAAGGCAATGAGTTCAAGAAACCTGACGGAAGACGCATGGAATAATAGAATCGAGTGGGAACTACGCATCGGGCAACGTCACAAGGCGTTCTAAACCGATTATATAATAATAATTTACAGTCAATATCTTCTTCTTCGACAAGTTCTATTATACAATTCTATTATTATTGCACATAGTTACACAAACATAAAATCCAACCACGTTAAAAACTTGCATTACACAAAAATTAACCATTTTGTCGGTTTTGAGGTTAAAAGGCTAACCAACTTAGAAAAAAATTTTATTTGAAAACATTCTAAATAACTATTACAACGCCAAGTGGTCGATTACGGTTGGTGTCCCAACTAAAACGGGTTTAGAAATTTCAAGGGACTTACAGAGAATTTAAATACCAAGGGACTTAAGTAAAAATAAATAGGTGTTTTCCATGACGACCGCATAATTATGCAACTTGATTGTTAAAAAACCTCAAACTGACATGTATTTTGAGAGGGTTATGTTGGAATTACAGCATTAAATAAATATTAATTGCAGTTTAAATCCCGGAAATGCATAATAGTATATTACCACCCAAGAGTCTATTGCAGTTTTACCGTCACGGATGAAATTGTAACTCGAGGCGCTTGCGTCGAGAGATAGAACTCGTACGACTCGTGTATGAGTAAGATATTTTATAGATTCCCCTTTCGGTAAGAACAGAAATACAATAAATATACAAATTTGGCGGAAGTTCAATTAAAAACAGACATAGTTAAAATATTGCAATATCTTATAAAAGTAATAACTTGGTGAAGTCCCGCATAAAAGTCGTAACCTTGTAAGAAAAAACTATAATATATAATATGTAGATTAGGAAATGAGACTAGGAAGGTAATTCCCCCAGACACAAGCTCGAGTTGAGTGATAAGTTACGTTCAAAACATAGTCTTTGAAAAGCCGCGAAGTATCTATTTACGATTAATGAAAACTGATAACAATAAAAAATACTTTCGCTTTTAAATAACCAACGTAGTAATTGAAATTTAATTTAGTTTATGTTTTATTAATCACGTTAAATCAAAATCAAATATAAATAAATATTGCAATTCCAACATCATTATTTCCCTAGACGACTTAGGCCCGCTTTTACAATAGTCGGTTAAGTCTCAGTTACTTTACACTGGTGATAAATTTAACATGATGTCCAATGAGAAGACGTCAAACCTCAAATTAAACACCAGTGTAAAGTAACTGAGCCTTAACCGACTATTGTAAAAGCGGGCCTTAATAAGGTCTAGACCACAGTTATTTATAACAAGCGATAACCGTGATGTAAACCACACTTACGTTTTATGCACGCAGGCGAAAAATGTAAACTTACTGCAAGGGTAGTCGATAAAATAATGCATATACCTCAGGGCTTAATGCAATTGTGTGCCACCTACACTTAAAATTTAAGGATCCCTTAAATCGTTAAATGCCACTTATTCCGTTGCACCACTGAATTAAGGGTCCTTTAATTTTTTACGATGCTCCTAAATTTAAGCCTCAGAAATCTACCTACTAAACTGCCCCTTAACTTTAATGCCCGATTGCACCATCTTTGACTAAATGTCAAAGTGACCCTTAACTATAAGGTGCACCTTAATTTGGGTTGAGGCTTAACTAAGGAGACGTTAAACAAGAGTAATGTAATGCAACCTAAATTAAGGTGCACCTTACAGTTAAGGGTCATTTGGCTAAGTGACACATTTAGTGAAAGCAGGTGTAATCATTCGGGCATCTGTGGCTTAATTATTGCCCTCGACTTCGTCTCAAGCAAAAACTTCATACTCAGGATTAATAATGTACGTAAGCCGCTTGGCATGATTGCGAAAAATATTCGTTCGAAAATCAAATGTTTGCTCAGCCCTGGGTCCGTTACATACAATATTATTTGTCAAATGCACAGAATTCTATGATGTGTTATTACGATGATATAACACTGGAAAGTTGATCGCAGATCTATCCAGCCGCGCATTGTAAACAAAAGTAATTGTAAATTTTAAATTTCAATTTTTCATGGAGAAAGGTACATTTAGATGTTCAAACAACTTACCCAATTTTACGATTCAATTGATAAATAATTTTTTAAGCCCAAGTTTAATTAGTTGCAATTTTCAGTTGTCGGAAATTGTTTGAGTATTTATTACGACAGAACGAACGCAGTGGACGAATTTAGTAGGTTTTACTCTATAATTATTACTACAGCTTAACAAGATATCAAATTCAAACAACAGTGTGCAAGGTCGCCGTTTCGCCTAACTTTATCGTGAGCTTCTTCAGGATCAATTACACTGTTAATCGTAATCAAACAGTTGTTTGAATTTGATACTTTGTAAAATATCCTGGTTAAGCAGTACGTATGGACGATAATAGATTTTCAACATTTATACTTTCCATTGTTTCACAATAGGAAGTGACTAGCTCCACGTAATTTGGTACTTGCGCAGTTGCGTCTCTTTTGTACTTTGACAAAATTCGAATAATTTTCAATCGTATTTAAAATATCAAATTTTATTTCCGCGCAAGTTGGCGCATACTCAGTTTCGCCAGATTATTAATTTGTGTTTATCAGTGTTAATTTATTAATTGTTATCGGTTCCTTGCTGGTTTGGTTTTGAATATGTAAATTTGCTTAACAGATAGTAAATTATTATTTATTTCTTAGCATTCACCATCAGGTTATTGAAAATTTTTACCTCTAACCTGACTTTTATCAAAACCAAAACAAATCTTGAAGACGAACGGAGGAAGTTGTAAATTCAAAAACTTTGACGATTTTTTACAATAAATTATTACTAATTATGTAAGTTTTTAACTTTTCTAATAAATTTTTTTTAACGTAATTTAATTTCTTAGCAACTTTTTAAACAGCTTCCACATAATCGGAAACTTCTTGGTGACATTTATACAAACAAGTTATTGCAAATGAAAGTTAATAAACATATTATGCTACGTGCTGATTTAGAGAACCGGCTTGATAAATGCATCACATCGAAGGACGTTAGAAACCTGCAACAAATGGGAAGAGAAGGAAGAAAACAACATTCAAACTGTATGTAACAAAAGATAATCTAATTTTGACAAGTTGCATTTTTAAAAATTAACTTACTTATTTTGATTTAATTTTACTTAAATTAAAATTTAAATAAAAATTAAAATAAAAAAATTTACTACCATTCCAAACTTTCTTCGTCTACCCGAATCAATGCAATCATAGCCAAAATACTGCTCTCACCATTACCATCTACATTTAAAATAAGATAGAGAGATGGTTCGATGTTCAATAATTTATAAGTTGCATCTATGCAGATGAACTCCGGGCATGCTGACAGCGAAGAAATCATTAAACATCATCGTTGTCCAGTAACAGGTGAGAGCCTGCGCCTGCAAAATTAAATCAAAATAAGTAAGTTAATTTTTAAAAATGCAACTTGTCAAAATTAGATTATCTTTTGTTACATACAGTTTGAATGTTGTTTTCTTCCTTCTCTTCCCATTTGTTGCAGGTTTCTAACGTCCTTCGATGTGATGCATTTATCAAGCCGGTTCTCTAAATCAGCACGTAGCATAATATGTTTATTAACTTTCATTTGCAATAACTTGTTTGTATAAATGTCACCAAGAAGTTTCCGATTATGTGGAAGCTGTTTAAAAAGTTGCTAAGAAATTAAATTACGTTAAAAAAAATTTATTAGAAAAGTTAAAAACTTACATAATTAGTAATAATTTATTGTAAAAAATCGTCAAAGTTTTTGAATTTACAACTTCCTCCGTTCGTCTTCAAGATTTGTTTTGGTTTTGATAAAAGTCAGGTTAGAGGTAAAAATTTTCAATAACCTGATGGTGAATGCTAAGAAATAAATAATAATTTACTATCTGTTAAGCAAATTTACATATTCAAAACCAAACCAGCAAGGAACCGATAACAATTAATAAATTAACACTGATAAACACAAATTAATAATCTGGCGAAACTGAGTATGCGCCAACTTGCGCGGAAATAAAATTTGATATTTTAAATACGATTGAAAATTATTCGAATTTTGTCAAAGTACAAAAGAGACGCAACTGCGCAAGTACCAAATTACGTGGAGCTAGTCACTCCCTTCACAATATGCAGCAACTTTCATGATAAGGGAACGAACGCACTGTATTTTTTATAAGGGGTCGGATTTTTTGAAATTCTTCTCAAAAATTTATTTATTGAGGGATTTTTATTGTTTTGGTTTCATTTTGTCGATTCAAATTTTATTTCTTTTACCGTAAAAAATACATCGATTTATGTGAAAGTTCAGGAACAATTATTAAAGTTCAATAAAATCTTATTTTCACAGAAGTAGATATTTTTACTTTCGCGTATTACGGCGGAGCTACATAAATATAAAGCACGTAGTACATGGTTAGGTGTACTATTGCTTTTATTGCTATTTGATGTTGCTATTAAATTATAATAATAATATTCATAATTTTTATGATATTATGTAGTACGTAATTAACCCTAAATAAATATAAATAGAATACATTTCCCTTTTCATCAAAAAGTTACATTCGCAAAATATAGCTTCTCAATATAATATTCTTTAAAATTACGTGATTGGTATGTGGAAGTTGTTCTTGAGCTGAATTTATGTTATTATTTGCATTATTTTTCAATATGTATGTATATTTTATTTTTAAATATATTTAATTTATTTTATTTTCAACTTTTATTTACCAGTTATTTGATTCTTTGCACACTTGGAGCAAATTTCACAACTTATTGTCTTTAGTTTCCATAATATATGAGTAATAATTCCAAATTGAGTTGTTTTAAAATAAAGCTTCGACTTTAATAGTAGGCGAGACCGGGTATGGTTGTCATGTTGTTTAGAAATCAATTTTTTTTGGTATTGATTTTTGATATGCGTACATGTAATTTTAATGCGTAGGTAATATTTAACTACCTATATAAAGGGTTTTCCAATAGGGACGGGTCGATTTTGACGGTTCATGGCGGCCATGTTGTTTTATCTTTTATTAATTTTTTTCTTTTTAATTTTGAGTTACTAAAGACAAATCACCATGGCAAGTTACAACGTTGAGCAACACGTGCAAATGATAAAATTTTATTGTCAAAATGGGTGTTCTCTTGTGGCAACGATACGCGCGTTGCGCCCATTTTACATGGTCATCCTTCCAAGTCGACTATTCAACGTTTGGTGGCCAAATTCGAGTCGACCGGCTCACTGAACAATAAGCCAACACCCGTACGTCAACGAAACGCAAGATCTGTCGAAAACATCGCCGCTGTCCGTATGAGTGTGCAGGAGAACCCGAGGCAATCAATTCCGCGCCGCGCACAAGAACTCGGCTTTCGCAGACATCAACTTGGTGAATTTGGATTATATGGATGTGAACGACATGTGGTTCTAACAGAACGGCGCTATGTGCCACACAGCTGATGCCACAATGGATATTCTGGACGAGAGATTTGAGGGCACGGTTATCTCACGCAGGGGCGATGTGAACTGGCCACCGAGATCCTGCGATTTAACCCCGTTAGACTTTTTCTTGTGGGGTTTTCCTTAAGTCGCAGGTCTATGCCAATTAGCCGCAAACGACAGGTGCCGTAAAAGTCAACATAACCCATGCCATCGGTCAAATTCAGCCTGATCTATGAGCCAAAGTAATCGAAAACTGGACCTCTCGGATGCGCGCCACCCAGCGAAGCCGCGGCGGTCATTTGAACGATGTGATATTCCACATTTTTTGTTTTTAAATTTAGACTACTGTGAATCGAATCCGGGCAGGGTAAGAACTTTATTCTGACCGTCTCTCCTCGGCAGGCAATGGAAAACCACCTACGTAATCTGCCAAGAAAATTCATCTCGAAATGAAGTGTAGTACACTTCCCGTGGTTTGGAGCCCACGTTAAACAAGTAGGTCCTCTATGTATGTCAAAAAATTTGAACGCACATCATATGCATAGAAAGAGATAGAACGAGATGGGTCACCAAATCCTCATTAGGGTAAAAGGACTGAGAAGGAAGGATGAAGTTACAGTTGTTTTCCTACAAGTCTACACACTAACTTTTTGACTTTTTGAAGGACCAAAACAAGGAAACAAATGCTTTTTGGACAAATCCTTAAATTTGTATTTTTTATTTATTACTAAGATGGTGTGGACCAAGTTTCGTCAAATTTGGTAGGGTCGAGTCAATTTTGCCTATTTTTCAGTTGATTTGAGATGGAATGATCCATTAAAATATTAAAAAAAAAACTATATTATGTAGTTGTCCAGTATTTTTAAAGCATTTCGCAATTGACTTTCTTCAATAGTGACATTCGGATTAGCGCTACTGTGTTATCTTGTGAAAGTTGTGTATACCATAATAGCTTTAAACCGTAGCAGAAATCAAAAAAAAAATTATGAGCTAGCACTGAATATTCTGTAAGACACTTTTTATACAAATTTATTGGTAAATAGAAGGAATACCAAGACGCTTGTCAACACTTTTAAATATTACTGAACAATTTTATTTACATATTGAAAGTGCTAAGATTTATGTTAATGCATGCATTATTTTTCCTATGTAATAATAATTACCTACATACATTATATAATAATGATAAAAAAATTATAAAAAACGTAATCTTTCCTTTTGATACCTACTTGGAATTAATGAATTTGCAATAACTATTCGAAATTAAAATCTTACAATTTTTTAATGTCAAATAAGACAAGATTAACGTTCTCCAACAATTTAAAAAGGTAACATCTTAAAAGAATGTGCGGTGGGAGAATGTTACACTAATGTTCGACTCGATTACGAAATATAGCAAATTCGATGTATAAGTAATTGAATGGAAGGCATACGTGTCAGTAACGTGCAATTAAGTGATTGTAAATTTCACAAGAATTCTTGGATGATATACTTAAAATTCAATTTTCAAAGTTATAGGTTTTTCCAAAATTAGTAGAAAAAAATACTTATTAAATATTTTCCTTTTGAAACGTTGATAGAGGCCCTTAACGGAAATGGCGGTAGTTATGAAACAACATTGATTGTGTTGATATAAAAGTGAAAGTATTATTAATAATTTACCGTTTATTACAAATAATTTTGTCTTGTATTGAACATTACCATTCGCAAATCTTAGGGTCAAGTTCACAGAGAAAGTTGATAGGTAAACAGACATTTTTAACAATTCAATGGACAATAGCAATTTATTTAAATGTAAGCATTTTTCTTTTCATTTATTCAGAAGAAAAAGTAAACTATTTTTTATCGGTCAGTGTACAGGGCGATTTTCCATTTTGACGCAGAAGACTTATGACAATTTTGTCCTGCTTAATTTCCCACTTGGACCGTCTGCTACCGCACTTATGATGACAATAGTAAAGAAAGGCGAAATAAATGTTTTATAATACCTATATTATAATAATTTTTAATGCAAATTTTAAATTGTATTGGCTATTCTTTTCACGTATCATCTGTGTCAAAAGTGGTTCAATATAAACGGCCATATGGTCAACCAAAATTTAATTGTAATGATTGTACTACTCGTATTAGTAAAGAATTGTAGTGACAATAAATTTCACTTACTTAGCTGTCAATCAGCCAATGAAATTAAAAGTTGACGTGATATTCAACCAACCACGATGTAATAAATTATGTTTACATTAGATTAGTATTTGCCATGAAAATATAAATTACAATAATTGGAAGTACCTACGTACACATTTATGTGGACTTAGTACTTACTCCGTTTGTTCTTGAATATGTAGTTCAACTTCCCATATGTCACAGTCTAATTTCAGGCTTCTGATGATTTCTAACTATAGAAAATACGTAAAAATCCCTTTTTACCCTAATGCAAGTTGACCATTATAGCAGACGAATTTAATCTGAGATCTTTATGTGACTATATCCCGCTAATCATGATCGACATGATCAATATTTTCCGATCATCATCATCATCACCATCATCATCGACACGTTATAGATTGATAACAAAATTATATTGCTCAAAAATCGGGCAAAACTGCAAAATTGTTATCGATAATTTCTAATGCAATTGTGCTGTTACTAATGATAATTACTGAAAAAATTATATTGTTAAGGAAATGGTCTTTATAATCTATTAATAGATATATTTTTATTTAAAAATATTTTTTATAATATTTAATTTTCGTAAATCCAAAAGTTATAAATATAAATGAAACTTATATGAAAGTTTATACATAAAGTTACCACAATATATAATACTAGTCGGCCATGGTTGTGCGGACTGAAGGCCGCACTCAGTGAATTGCGATAGCTATCTATCTTCTATATTAATATGTGATTTTTCAACTTTTTCAATTTTTTTTTATCCTCCCAATCGAACGGACCGGCGAATTATAGGTGAAATGTAGAGTAAAAGTTTTTTCGAAAAGTCCTTCCCTTGCCTTCAAAATTTACATTTGGATATTGCTCAAAAAGCACCCCGAATTTGCGACGGCACCGCATTACCTTGTAATAATAATTATTAAGTTCGTACGGCACTGTTCATTTATAATGAGTCACAAAATTTTGACAGTAAAAACAAAAAACTATTTAACGGTCGCACCGTCGTAATAATTCGTTTAACCAATGAAATGCGTTCCAGAGCGTGACGGACAGGTGGTTAAGGCTATTATTTATATGTTGATGATGGTTTCGCCTTTAATTGGGATTTTTCAAGCAACTGGAATATCCAAATAACCAATAGTCCAGTGATTATGTCGCGATAAAGAAGTCTGTGGGGATAAAAAATAACTTGGGAATGCGATTTTTTGCTTAAATCCTTAGTTTTGCATTAGAAAAGAACCTCCTGAAATTTTCGACATTTCTACATTCAAAATAATTATAATCAAAATTAATCTAAATAAAATTTTCAACAATAACTAAATAAAAAAATAATTCTTTTAATCCCTATAGTTTCAGAGGTACAGCCTTACAAAAAAATCTCCTTTTAGGATATAATATGAACAATAACGCAATTTTAAGATTTTGATGTAAAAATTTTTACCTGTCCATCTGAAAATGAAAGAAGATTAAATTCTGTGTAAAACTATGCATAAAAAACCTTCTATATTTAATACAGCCTTAGCTGTAAGCTTTCAAAGGTGATCACTTTTGACCGCTTTTTAAAGAGTCTTTCAGGTTATCAATTTTTTCATCAGTTTTTCCTCATTACTCGTTTTTACTGCATTCCATTCGAAAAAAGTATAATTAAATATATATGCGCATGAAATGAAAAAATATTGTTCTAGAGTTAGCTGTTTTTTAACAGGATTTCCTGAAATAAAACTATTTCAAAAAATGAAATTTAAAATTTTGAGAAAAAATGTTATCAAAATTTGGTTCTTTTAGAAAACCAAATCTTCAGAACTATTGGAATTACAACATTCGAATTTTTTAAGTTGAACTTTAAATTTATTCTCTATTCATTACGTTATATCTAATTTGTACTTTCTGGTGTACTGAAATTATGCTATTTGTGGAATAGCTTAACAAGAGTACCAGAAAAAGTTAAAAAACGATCAGTTTTGAAAGTGAATCAAAAATATCGAAGGATCAGATCGAATTAGAAACGATGATATACATAAGAGGCGACTTACAAATCTATAATTTAAACGATAAAATAGTAGAAAACCAAACCAACTGGGAAGAACACCTCCAGAAAATGGAAAACTGTAGAATACCGCTAAAAACTTATAAATAACCTACCTCAATGACGCAGAGATGTGGGACGACCGAGGAAAAGATGGGCCGGAACAGGTCAACGACCTAACCCCTGACCTTTGTGATTTTTGGAACCTTCTTCGGAAGATTTTCTCCTATTGAAGTCCAAACCTCATGTCGAAAATTTTAAAATTCAAAACATTTTATAGAACCGTGAATTTATTGTGAATTAATATGCGAGAGAGAGAGAGAGAGAGAGACGGCCATAGCTTAGCGGTTAAGTGCGTCTACTGCTAATACGAAATACACGGTTCGAATCCGGCAGAGTAAAAACTTTAATATGACCGTCTCTCCTCGGAAGGCAATGGCAAACCACCGAGGTGTCTGCCATGTGCACCCGCCTCGAAAAAAATGTAGGTATTAATTTTTCCCCCTTTTCCTTCTTTCGGTGAGTATCCATTTCTATATTTTTCTTGGTTTTGTCAACTTTCCGTGGTTCGGAGCCCACGTTAAATAAGTAGGTGCTCCTTTTTTTAAAAAAAGAGTTTGAACGCACATACATTCATAGAAGAGATTGGTCACGACGCTTCTGTCAAAGAAGCATCACGACTGAAGATTAATGTATTAAAGATACCGTGCATATTTCAAGGGAATTTGATATGCCTGAAGTTTAAAGGCAAACTGCTTAAGCACTTTTATTACCATGATTGACGGACATGTTTTGACTTCGTCCAAGACGTGCGGTCATTTTATGTATCATTGATTGAGAATTTCTTTTAGTTAGATTGCGTTTCCTTAAATGGATTTTCCTCTATTTTCTAAAGGGGTTGTAGGATTGTGGAGGTCGAGTGTTAATGATGCAGATGACCGTGGTGGTCGTAGTACGACAATTATCAGATTACAAATTATTTGCTTATATTACACGATACCTTTTAGATTTAATTTCATATGACATTAATTAAATAGAGGCCGAAGGCTGATCCGTAGTTTCACAAATAATCGGAATACCAAATGTCCACAAGCGTGACCGTAGGCCTAGCATTTCAGTGGTCAATATATTATAAAGACCCATTCCTCAACTATATAATTTTGCACAATAATTATCTGTTTAAGGTGAAAAAATATCAAATGGTTTAAATCGCGCTTGATAGATGTGGGAATGTAATAATACAATGTAATAATATAATGTAATAATATTGTATTGATATCTAAATTGAACGTATGGAATGGAATGTATGAAATGTAAACAAATAACTGTGTGTGAATGAATAGGAGTCTCGAGCGGGCGAGGGTTCCCTTCTGGCTAGCAGGTAGCAAAAGGGACCTAACGCTTTTAACAGCAGTCATATACTAGCGTTTGGCTCGGAAAGATGTGTGATCTTTTACTACGATCTTACTAATGTAACTATTTTTATTAAATAAACGATTATTATTATCTTCTAATTAATTACATCTGAATTAATATCCCACAATTGGGGGCTCTCGTCCGGGATAGAAGATTAATTAATAATTAAAATTTTGATTAAAAAGTGCATAAGTTAAGATGGATAAAACGACGGCGAGTGATTTTAAGTTAAACGATTTGAAGGAAATCCTACGACGAAATGGATTACGAACGACGGGATCCAAAGCGGTTTTATTCAATCGTTTAATGACGAATGACCCAACGGGGTCATGGAAATCACCAAACAACGATGGGGGTAATTACGACGACGACGGCGGTTACGGCGGTTGCAATACTATTAACGGTGGAAGTGCTGCAACAAATAATGTAATAAACGGCGAAGACGACGACGGCGATTGCAACACTATTAACGGTGGAAGTGATGCAATAAACGATGTAACGAACGGTGAAAACGAACAGTTTAGTGACGACGAATCTAACGACGAAATACACGGTGTGCGCGAGCTGGAGCTGACTCGACGTGAAAAGGAGTTAGCAGAACGCGAATTACGGATAATGCGGCGCGAATTAGAAAACCTTCGGGCGGTGGTATCAGGTAACGGCGAACGACGGAGTGAATCGACGACGCCTAAGGCAAACATCGGTGCGATTGCAGACGTTTTAAATTATTTCGAAGGTAACGGCGAAGACTTCGGAATATGGGAAAAGCAGGTTAAGCTTTTACAAAAAACGTACAACCTGAACGAAGGGTTAACGAGGATACTGATTGACATGCGGCTAGGTGGGAAAGCTCGTAACTGGTTTAATTCGAAATCGGAATGTCTCGAAATGCCAATTGCGGATTTGTTGGAGGAAATGCGGTTAATGTTTGACCACAGACCAAGCAAATTGGTACTGCGAAGGAAATTAGAAGCGAGAAAGTGGAAAACTGAAGAAAACTTAGGTGATTATATGCACGAGAAAATAATCCTGGGCAATCAGGTAAAAATCGACGAAGATGAGCTAATTAGCTTCATAATCGACGGCATACCCGACGAGATTTTGAGAAATCAGGCAAGAATTCAACGTTATAACACCACGAGATCGTTGGCAGATGCTTTTGCTGAAGTTTCGTTAAAATCAAAGACAGTTCGGGGTACGATAGAGTTAGATCCGGTGGTAGAAAAACAAAGTAGTGAAAGTGTACGCAATAAAAGTTGGCGGTCTCCGAAGAGATGTTACAATTGTGGATCGGATCAACATTTAAGTGCGCGGTGTCCTACAAAAACACAAGGCATAAAATGTTACGAATGCAATGAGTACGGACATAGTGCATCCAGATGTGATAAAATACTTCAGACGGCGGCAGAATTTACAGTGAATACGTGAGACACACTACGGGGTGTCGACCGGAAATTTGTCAAAGACATTATAATGAACGATAATCGGGTTGTTGCGGTTGTGGATACAGGCAGTGATATAACTATGGTCACAGCCGAGAAATACGTTGAAATCGGTGCACCGCCTCTCACAAAAATTCCAATATCGTTTCCTGGAATCGGGTCAGGAAATGGAGCACAGACGATAGGATACTTCGAAGCGGAAACCGTTATAGATGATACAGATTACAAAATGAAAATACACGTCGTTCCAACAAAATTTATGAGCTACCAGATGTTGCTGGGAACAGATTTTCTAAATTCAGTGGAACTGCAGATTAAGAAAGGCGAAATTTGTATTCGTAAATTGGTAAACGGCGAGCGGCGTTCACAAGCCGAAAGACCACACATCTGTGAAATCGAGCGCGCACAGGATGTGTCCGAAGGTTATGTAGCAGATATGGTCACACCCAATTATACGGAGGATATTGTGAACGAAGTTTGTGCAACACATGTGTTGCTTGAGGTCACATCACATGAGGTGATTAAAGAACCAATATTAAATTACGGGCGCGAAACAAAAATTGAACATTTAATGGAAAATGGGAGTGTTAAACCAGCTGCACACAAAACAGCGGAGGTCATGAAATTTATGGAACAACCAAACGTTGAAATGAGTGAAGTGAAAGTTTACAAACAAATCGAAAGTGAAAAGTGTTTAAGTCAAACGATGCAGACTCAGGTAGCGCGGCATGAAAAAGGAAATAGTTCGGCGGGTGAAACTGAACATTTGATAAAGAAAGACTATTTATTTCCCAATGCGCGTAAAAAGATCGAAGAAGTGGTGCGAAATTGTGTAAGTTACACTCCGGCGGGAGAAAAACGTAGCAGTGATGAACTTGAAGTGTTAACGGTAGTTAAAACATTAAAGGGGTATAACAAAAAGCGAAAGCGGGCAAGATCTTACGAAGAGGGCGACCTAGTTGCAATGAAGCGAACACAATTGGGTCCAGGTTTAAAATTCGCTTCTAAATAGCGAAAGTGCCGAGGGCGGCACTGGTGTGTCAGAAAGGGCCGAGTGTGGGAATGTAATAATACAATGTAATAATATAATGTAATAATATTGTATTGATATCTAAATTGAACGTATGGAATGGAATGTATGAAATGTAAACAAATAACTGTGTGTGAATGAATAGGAGTCTCGAACGGGCGAGGGTTCCCTTCTGGCTAGCAGATAGCAAAAGGGACCTAACGCTTTTAACAGCAGTCATATACTAGCGTTTGGCTCGGAAAGATGTGTGATCTTTTACTACGATCTTACTAATGTAACTATTACTTTCCGAACCCCTAGGTAAGGAAAGTATTGTTTTATTAAATAAACGATTATTATTATCTTCTAATTAATTACATCTTAATTAATATCCCACATAGATGTAAGGCGTAACGTTTTACGTCCATCAAAAGGAATGGAACATTTTGTCACTCCTATGCCGAATTAGTAGAAATTAGTTTTGAGCAATCTAATGTTTATAATAAGACTGCAGATATTATTTAAAATTTAAATATATGAATTTAAAGTCAACTAGAAATTAAATTAAATAATATGATTATAATGCAAGGGGAGATTTTTAAGTTCGCGGAATGAGACAGAATGTTCAATGCTCCTTTTTATTTTCAAGTATGCACTAAAAATTGTATGAAATAGTTTAGTCGCAATCAATAAAATGACAAGTGATTCTGTGAGAATTTTTAAAGATGTTAAATATTGAGTTACGTGCGGTTATTAAATCGACAACTTTAAAGATTATAAAAGATCATCTGGGCATGTCAAAAGTCAGCATGAGATGGGTGCCTAGAATGCTCACACCGCATCGTATCAAATGAAAATACGTTGAAATCTAGTTACTTACCCGTTACCATGTATAAATGTTTCAATACATCTGATGATGCAAACTTTACTTACTTTAGGCGCGTATTTTACATTCATTAAAAGAACAAATTAAATAAAAAGAAGAGGTAAATTGACCAAATGTGTACTTTTACTACAAGATAATGCATGTGTTCGCAAGACAAAAATTACGATGAGTGCCTTGAGGTCATGCTGTTTCAAGAACTTGTTCATCTACCCTACAGTCTAGATTTGGCCCCAAGTGATTAACACCTATTTCAAAATTGGTAAAAAGAGCTCCGTGGAAGGTATTTCGACAGCGATGAATCGCTCCAGATAGCAGTAAACGAGCATTTTACAGGGATATACATATACCGGGTGACCGGCCGAAAACTGAACATAGGGAAATAACATGGGAAATTGATTTTTTCTAAATTCCTGCTTCCCATTATAACTGATATGAATAAAAAAAATACCAAATTAAAGAGATTTTTTTTCCGCGCCTAAAGATACCAAACACTTAATATTTTGTTTTTTAATTATTGTTAAAAAGTCGATAGTAAAATTAAGAAATAGCGCTTCTTAAAAAAATATTAGCGGGCTGGGTCGTTGCATTACGTCTAATGTGCCGCATTGCTATTGTATGAAAGCCAAATATTACAAACAAAAGTTACTTTGACAGATTAAAATTAATTTTGTTAACAATGAAGTGGTCTGTTGAAGAAAAAGTTTTCATGGTAAAATTTTATTACAGCGGTAAAATGGGAAGCAGGAATTTAGAAAAAATCAATTTCCCATGTTATTTCCCTATGTTCAGTTTTCGGCCGGTCACCCGGTATATAAAAATTATATTTTGAAGGTTTTCAAAAATTTATTCACAGAATCAATAAATGTATTGATGTTCGAGCAGATTATATTAAAAAATAAAATTATAAAAAAAACCTACGTTTCCTTCCGCGAACTTAAAAATCACCCCTCGTATATCATGTCAAAAATAGAATTTCAAATGAAAAAGACAAATCTTATTTTCAGACATATTTAAAAAATAAAGCATTTTCATATGAATGTAACTAAAATTTTTGCTAGCGTGATAATTAGTATCCATCTACTGAACGTAAAGACCCTGATGGACGACGCCATATGTAATCGTGTTATTTATTTTATTATTAACTTAATGGTTGCTTTTTATGCTCAATATTTTAATATTGTTATATACATGAAATTTCGGCTAACAATCTGTATAATTTTCATAGCTGTAGAATATGTATTAAAAAAATCCAACTATTGTTTGTTCTTATGGGCAAATAGCATATGAATTTTCCACCTTAAGGTCAACTACGTATTAAATTTTGAATGTTTATTGCTTTCTTCAGATGTTCTTTAATAATAAACAAGTACATGGAAACGGATATACAGATAAAACGTATTGTGATTTGATACGATCTAGAAATACATGATCTTGAAAAACTTGAGATGATCGCGAGTTAAGGAACAACCTAATTTGAGTTTCCGTCAAAATAGGAAAAACTTAACTGCAATACGCAGAAATAAATTAAACGACTTGTAGATAGATATTCTACATAACAGTTTTCCTGTTATGTGTATTGCGTTTTCTCCTTCTTTATCCATATCATTTTGGAAAAAGTGGTTCCTTATAATTTGTAATCGATTTAATTACTTTCGCATTTTTAAAACCGTCACATCATTCGACTTCAATTTGTTTGAGTGATTGTGTTTCATTATAGAAATAATTAAAAATGGTAGTTTTAGCTTTCTTGATATACTCAGTATCATTTTCAGTGATTTACTTACTTACAATTCCATTGTGCCATATTTTGGCACTATAAATTACAAATTTGTCAAGTATCTAGGTACTAAATTCATTCTTATAGTTTTCGTTCAAGAAAAACTTTTGACGTAAAAATACGCCTATTTAGCAATATGGTGTGCTGAAAAACAAATACAACGAAACGGGCGCACCAACAGTGATAATGTGCGCTAACCACTGCGCCACCGAGGTGATTGGATTTATTTTGCGGGGAAATTTTCTTCCTAAATTAATTTCTAACTAACGTGGTTTCCGGACAGCGGATCCAGTTTTCTAAGGTTCTACTAACATAATAACATATCACAAAATTAATTATTAATCATTGTAAATAATTTAGTTGACTTGTTGCCTTCGATTGGAAACTTTAAATTCTAGACTTAAATCTACTTTTCAGCGAAATTTTTATATCACATAATGTGGTATCACTACCTATAGAGGGTGTCCCAATCAAGACGATCCACCCTTAATACCTTGCAAAAGGATTGCGATATGCATTTCAGGTTTTCACTGCATGTTTTAATAGCTAGGGGCTATAGGGGTTTTGCTAATATTTTTGGTTTTTTCATCTAAAATGTATCGAAAAGCGGATAAGTACTATATCACAATCCTCACAATATTAAGTATGGATTGCATTGGTAGAACTGCCACAATTCTAAATGTCCATATACGACATAGGTTATTTATGTAGTAGGTATGTGTAACTGGAAGTCAGCAGTATTTTAATTAGAACTACTTATAATTAGACAGTAGTACCTACATAAATGTACTTAAAAAATTAATGGTAGAGTTTATTGTTAAAAATTTGTGTATGTAAATTGGCGTAGTGGCGGTGGTTAAATTTCATTTGAATTAAAAAAAAAATGATATTAAAATTACAATGGAAAAACTGCATCCAATTTGTGGTCGGTAAAGAAAGATGTTAATTTCACAATTTATTACTATGATCACACCGGTTCTCACGCGATGAAGAATTGGGTCAATCACTTATTGTACGTAATATTTACTTAGGTACTGATGAACCATTCTTTTATTATCTTAACATTTTTCGAAGAAATTAAATTGTTTACTGTAACATAATTTGAGAATAAATTAGAAACTACGTGTACTACCTATAGTATTATTAATTTATTATCAACTTAAAGTAGACAGTAGCGTAACAAGTAAAGCTTGATCCCCCTGATAAGTTTCCAAGTGTGCTCCCGTCGATCATTTGCAAATGTTTTAGATTATTTTTGCGCCCCTACAATTTATTTATGTGCATTGTGGGATCTATAAGACCGTTAGTTACACCACCGGAAGCGTAGAAATAATTCTAAAATAAAATTAGGTGATTGAAATTTAGTATTTGCAGTTATGGACATAGCGCATTTTACAAAAATTAGGAAAAGGGAAAACCGCCACCTTACCGAATTGAACCTCCAATCTAGCCAGTCCGCTGGCTAATTGTGGCTACAATTTTTTGGGATGCCAAGGGAATTCTGTTAATTGATTACCATGTATCGTAAAGAAAATATCATCAAGCTTTTCCATTCCATTTCGGAATATTGCTACTCTGCTTTTTCTGCAAAGTCTTTACGATCTATTTATTGAGGTGGATCAATCCTCTTGTTTCTCTTTTACTTTTAACTAATTTATCCACAGGGTGTTGATGTTCATCGGAAGGCCACGCTAAGAAATTCAGTCAAATCTGCAATTCGAACCCACAATTTCCGCGCTGTAACTCAACCAGCGATCACACCAAGCCACTTGTGTATCTCGTAAAGAGACTATAATAGGCATATTATTATGCAGGATTATTACAGAAATTAAAAAAAGCTATCCAAGAAAAAAGAAAGGGCAAAGTGAAACAAAAACTTTTTTCTTCTCCATGACAATGCACCAGTTCACAAGTATAAAGTTTAACAGACTTCTATTAAAAAGTGTGGTTTCGAAGCAATAAATCATCCACCTTCCAGTCCAAACCTGGTCCCTAGCGATTACTTTCTAGTTCCAAATTTAGAAAAAGGATTACAAGGGATGAAATTTAATACCGATGACGAGCTGTTGAAAGCTATTTTGAAGGGCAATAAAAAAATTATTTTTAGTGGTCTAGAAAAAGTAATTCCAAGAAGTACCAAATGCCTTGAGCTTCAAAGAGATTTTATCGAAAATTAAAATTTCTTTCATAAAAAAATATTGATTTCTTATACCGCAACTCAACTAAGCCATAGAGTGTTGATGTTCACCGGATGGTCCTGCCAAGAAATTTCGTGAACTGTAACTTAACCAGTGAACACACCAAGCCACTGCCGTGCTTGTCTGTTACACTATCAAGTATATAATAGTGAAATTGTAAAAAAATAATATATTATGAATTTCCTTGAAAATGCTTGTAAAATTGAGAATGGAGCTCGGAGCGAGCGTGACATATAATCCGCGCTGGTTAAAAGAACGTTGATTGAGAGCTTTTACCGTATATCAAATTTTAGTGTATTTACTTATCACATTAATTAATCAGTGGTTCAATAATATCGATTTTCTAACTTTAAAAACAATCAGGCCAGGGTTGGTACCAAACTCAGCGCCTTGAATTACACTACATGAATATCAAGTTCTACGGAGAGTGAAATTTGAAATAAAAAAGAATTTGTGACAATCCAGAAGCGATCTTTGAATGAAGAACAATGCATTTATTGGCACAGAAAAACATAATTGTTGACTTAAAACATCCAGTTACAATAAGCTTTGAATGTGGGACAAATGATTTGCCTTAACAATTTAATAAACATAAGATGTTTTGTTACAATAAAAATATAAAATATCATTAAGTACTATATGTAGTATGTAGTCATATTTTATAAAATTTGTACCACTTTGCGCAATAGAAAGTTTCAAGGGATAGCGACGCAAGGTCTTGAACGTTATCGCTGACACAGTAATATGCAAATATTCAACAAAAGTAGAGAAGTTTCTTATTTTGTGCGTCTTTTTATGACATTAGTGCTGCAACTATCCCTTGCTAAACCCCGTGCTACCTTTTTTCTTGCTCTTGATTTAAGTTTTATAATATTGCAGAGGCAGAGGAGTACGTATGGATAGCTTAGGGCGGATTAATTTATTACGTGACAGAAAACTATACCTTTACAACTTCATATTAAGACTAATCAATGGGGTACCGACATAAAAATCTGGTTGTTTGTTTTAAGAAAATTTGATCCTTAGGATGTCCTTTGTCATGTGACATTATCGGATTTTTATTAGCGCAACTCATTTTCATGTACAGTAAGACCCCGCTTAACGCTGCTCCGCTTAGCGCTGTTTCGGTTTAACGCTGTTTTATTTGAATAGGGTATTCCCCGAAAATCGCACACCGCGTGGGATTCCCCGATATCCAAAGCGTAACGCGGAAGAGTAGTATGCCGATCGCCGCTGCTAAGAGTGCATCGTACATTTAAATATAACCCATTAATTATTAATTATTTAACATTTGATGCCTTATCCACTTATCGATAACTTCTTACACTGACATTAGACACATTTTTGATAAAAAGGCAGAAAATTGGAAATGCGAAAGAATCTGAATGATCTCAAACGTAAATGATGACATAGAATCTCTTTGATTTTTTCTATTTTTCGCATCGAGTGTTTGTTACTTGACGCACTTTTAAAGGTTGGTTTAAAATTAATAATACCGGGTGTATGTTTATTTATGTTTCTATATATGTAAGAAATAAATTTTCGTTGTATTGTTATAAAAAAAACATATTTAATAAACTTAATTGACAAAATACATATTCATTATTAAAAATTGTCCCCTAACCCCAATATTTACATGGTGACATAACCTCGTTTAACGCTGTTTTCTATAACGCTCTACTTTGCTGGAACGTATCCCCCGCGTTAAACGGGGTATTACTGTAATTTTTTTTTCACCGCATGAATTACGTACATAGTATGTTCATATTATTTGTAGTATTATTCAACAACAGAAGTTCGTAGCTTTTGATGAGAACTAAATCATACATTTATCTGAGTTAGGCCCAGTTGTTCAGTTTCGGGTTATTTTTTAACCTGGGTTATTTTCCATAGAAATGATTGTTTCAAGAATTGTTTCCATGGAAAATAATTAAGGTTAAAAGATAACCTTATACTGAACAACTGGGCCTTACAAGTTTCAGTGAGCTTGCAAACTTGACACGTTGCCAAAACCATATCAGATCATAAAAAATGACATACCTATACTAACCTACATTCAATGTTCTAGAGAATTGAATCCACTACAGAAAGTTCAGAGCAGCATATTTCTATTATCAAAAGTTTGGACGCTGGCGCTATTCAAAGTTGCAGATTTTGACTCTTTAGTTGTTATCTGCGATTTTGAATGTCCTCAATACCTAAAAAGTTACGCGTATTATATTATTATTCCATCAGGTATAAATCTTTGAATATGAGCGATATAATATATGTGCAATTTGGTATTAATTATTCTCAATTTGAATTTTTGTTTGTTTTACGGATTTTTTGGAATAATCAGTATAAATAGCAAATTTTAAAAAAGTCGAACAACAATCAGCTAAAATTAACAAAATCGATCGTAGAACCGATGCAGCATTTCCTCGTTGAATGCACAAACTGATTCTCAGAATCAGAAAACTCTTTGCGCGACTCTGTAATTACAGAAAACAAATGCATAACTCAGGGATATAGGGGACAGAGCTAAACAAGTGCTACGCGTGGCTACTGCAATATACAGTTTTTAAATTTTCTTTATCAAATTAATTTGAATTTTTGCACTCCTTTGGAGATTTCGTCCGTTGCAGGGGCACCGGCGCCACCAACAAATTGCGGCACCGATATCATGTTTCAGAATATATTAAAGAAAGTGGGGCGTCCTCTTTTAAGCAAAGTAGACATAGGTTTGGTATTGGGATAAAGTGCTATATGCCAAACGAAAAATAACAATTATTTTTAAGAAAACATCACGTGTGTATAAAAGAAAAACAAATAGAGGGAAATGGATGGAGGGCGATTTAAAGTAAGCTCCGCTAACGATGCTGAATTAGAAGGATTGGTCTGCAAATTCCTTTGCAAAAGAGTTTAACCTTTAAGTAGTGTTAGCGGTATAACATACCGCAGCGGTTTATGATGCACCCCACTACTAAGGGTTCTTACATTTCAGCATTATGCTTTTTCAGTACCTTCCTAAAATTTGATAGTCTAACTGTCGGCAGCATCATTTTTGTTAAATTTTAATTTCTTATTCAAGTTACTGAAAGCGAGCGGTATCCTATACCGCAAACACCATTTACGTGCTTAATTAATTAAATAATTTTAATGAAGTTTTCATATAAAAAACTTTAAATAAAATAAAAAACTTTAAAACATTTTATGGTGCACAGAAATTTATATTTTCACTTTAGACATGTATGTTTTTTTCATTTCTTTACAATTTATAAAGTTTTAATTAGTTATTCAATTAATTAAACTTATTAATATTTTAATTACTTGTACGCAATATGTATCACATTCATATATTTTTTTACTTTATAATAAAATAATTTAAAAAAATTTTTTTGTTGGGTTTTTATAGAAAAAATATAGTAAATACTATATATAATTTTATTTTTCAAATGAAACTTCAATTTCATAAGTAAATGGCTAAATTATTGTAGAGCGGTATGTCATACCGCTCACACTATTCGCGTCAGATAAATAATTAATGACACTACTTAAAGGTTTTAAGGTTCCTCTTAGAACCCTTTTCAGATGCATTAAACTAGTTTTAAAATGACAAATTTTAGTATAACTAGTAGTTGGCATTTTACCCAATCAAATATTACTAAACATTCAATTAGTATAAGTTGAGTTATTATGAATTTTAATCGATGGATTTGTGGTTAACTCAGTGAAAATTAATATTAACAATATCTATATTTTTAGATAATCTAAAAAAGGCACACAACACTTTTCAGAACTAAAAGGCACATTTTTATAAGTAAAATGTATTACACACAAGTACAGTAATAGTTATTTACGTATGAGATCGAGAAACACAAGCTTTACCGTGAATGAGCAAGATATACACCGAGCGAGACGGAGCGTAGCGAAGTCGAGTCTCCGGGTACTCGCGAATACGGTAAAGAGTGTTTCTCGGCGCATCACGTATGTAATTTTTTCTTCAGGATTAGTCCTTGCCGAAATAAAAAAGGAAAGCTGTACCTAAATAATCAAAGGAATATTACAAAATACCAAAACACAAAATGATTATTCAAATGAATGCAGAAATAAATATCTCAGTACATGCGTAGGCGCGAAAAAAATGCACTGCGATTGCTAGAGATAAGTTTAAAAATGAATAGTTATGTAGTATAAAATTAAATATGTCTTAAATAAACAAAAATTGAATATGATTGCATTTTTATTAATGAAAGTAACATGAATCGCCAAGCGATAAGGTTATTTAAAAATGCAATTTAAATCAGCAAAGGGAATACCCGCGAGCAAAACTGCACCTTCTAGGAATTTATTAGCAAGAATGTACATAATCATTATTAAGTAAACCACAAGTGTATGACAAAGCAAACTATATATTTAATTACAATGAGCGCATCACAGCAACTATCGACCTAACATAACATCGACGGAAAACATTTAATATGACGTAACCATCGCTCGAAAACGTCGTTTACCGAGCATCATGTTAGCTCGGTCAAGGCCAAGCTGGATCATGTTACAGTGTTACTTAGATTGTATCAGAAATGCCGACTTTTGAAGAGATAAATTACAAAGATAATAATGCTTTCGCGCTATCCTGGAGAAAAAATATATGATTGTTACGTCCCTCTCTATGATTAAAATAAGCAGAAAAAGGGCGTACGCCAGGACTAATCAATCGGAGAGCATGAATCAGAGGGCCCGTTACTAATTATTTTGATTTACCTGTTAGGAAATTGGGCTTTAGTAAAAAATACACATATTAAATAAATAACGTAATATATTGTTATGATTCAAATGGGCAATAAAGAATTAATCATTAAATATGCTCATACGCTGATACAAATCACATGAAAGTTCTTTTAAGGAGGAGAAAGTCTCTCGAGGTTACGAAATCATCACAACAAAATGCAAGTAAATCGTTTGTGAATAAACAAACAGGTAAAAGAATAAAAGGGTCCCAGATGAAACAAATTGTCTTTAAAAACATGTTCACAATTTAATAAATAAAATGTTAGATTTAAGAAATTGGTAATATAAAATAAACAATTGTTAGTTTAAGGAGTGATTCATTAATGATAAAAGGATATTTTACGTGGTTGTTAAATCGGTCCATCGAAGTGCAGCGGTAACAATTTATCCGAGGCTTTCGGAAAAGCCAAACAATAAGTCACCGTTGGAACAGAAGTGTAAATCGGAAGACAACTAAAACAATCAAAAGTGCATTAACAAATTTATAACATTTAAATAAATGAGAAAGATTATCAAAAAGGCTAATGGAACTTACCAATGGGAAAAGTTGATTCAATTTAAAAGAAAATCAGGTTTGTCGAAACAGGATAATTTTTCGAATAACCAGGGTTACGAAAAAAATATAAACAGGAGTCTCCCACCAAAGTGTGATACGGACAACACGTGAAAATTTCGTGTTCCGTAAAATTTAATTAGTTGATTAATTCAATCCAGTTTGTGGAGGCCTACAATAGAAAATTGTGATTTAAACACGTGTGTGTCGAAAAAGATCATTAGTGAAAATAAAAGTGATTTTGCACTTACCTATGAAAATATTGGAAACTACGGTTTATGGAGAACCGATTCACGATTATCATACAATCCGATGATAATTATTGGAATTCAAAAATCAAAAGGAAGACGATTGCACGAGATTAACTTGGAGGTTAACTTGAAGCGGATACGAAAGAACTTACAAGCAACAATAACAGTAGGCGTGTCGAAGATCAGGGTGAGATCACACTACATAATAAAAAATTTAATAACTAAAATAAAAGTGGCGCGAATTTATGAATATTCAAATTAAGCACTTCGCGAGTAAACAAAAGGTTGGGGTAGAATTAAGATTTGCTGATGAACTTAAAAATAATTACAATTCGTTTTGATAACATTTATGTTCCATATTTATTATAATAAAAATTTGTTTATTAATTAATGTTTCATCTGGCATTTTTGAATTCGACGATACCATTAAGTTTATTCACAGGATAAGAGTAAACACAAGGTAAGGCGTCGAGGAACTTGCTCCAGAGAAAGAAGTTTCATGTTTCATAAAAAGAACCAAATAGAGCTAGCACGAGGAAAAAGTTAAATATCAATTAAAATTCATTACAATTGCGTGTGACCCGTCATAGAAGGATCGGCACATAGCAATATTAATAAAAATAGAAATATGAATTATGAAAACTATGATAAATTAACAAATTTGTCAAATAGTACCAAGATAATATAAAAAAATTAACTTATTAATTTGCAAATTTTACTAACGAATTTAGCTTTACGTAGCTTTTCTTTGGGAGAAAATATTATAATGATTTTTGTGAACAAGTAATTTTTATTACACAAGTAAATTTAAAAAAAAATTATTCAAAAATACAAAATTGAAGCAAAAAATTATTCTTCGAATTAATTGAAATCAAAATGGATACTGTAATTGTCAAAACTTAAATTTCTAATAATAAATTAAACGAATTTTCTTACTGATTCAAAAGTTGCAATTACTTAAACGTCAGATGGAAGGAAGTTGGATGATGATTGGACCCTTATTTTACACATATCGGTAAAATTATTCCTACTTTAAATCTGGTGGCTCACCTGAGACCTACCAATATTCAACTGCTCGAAAGTAGCCCACATAATCAGTGCTATTCACATCACATTGGTAATTTACCAAGTTCTTAGCCAATTGGCTAAGTTGTCAATTCCGATTTCAATATTTTGTTACCAACATTTTGTTCATATTTAAAGAAATGTTACTATAGTCCATCCGTTTTAAGAATGCAGAACTAGATTGTACTAAAATTGTGAACTCGGAACGTGATTGGTTAAAATTTTTACAGGTTTACACTGCCAAAATTTTATTTGCAATTGATGACTCACGAATATTTTTTTCTAAAAGTTTCTGGAAAATTTAAATAATTTGTACAAGATAAATTGCTATTTGATAAAAAAATACTTTTAACTCGTTTATTTCAAGTATCAAATAAGTGACATTTGGTTTTTGTCACTCATACACTTTAATTATTTGACGTTTCCCAGTGTAAATGTGACTTGCCGTTCAAGGCGACCTCTACTGCAATCCAAAACCAGATAGACTATAGCATTGCGCATAATTTTAATTTGACAGCTGTTAGAATTTGGTTAGAATAATAACCAAACTTTCATCTTGCAGCGTCATTACAGAATACAGAAGTGTTTTTCTTATCAAAATTTAATTCAAAATTAACCCTAGTATAATTGAGCTTGCATTTACCAAAAAAGACATCAACAGGATTTCCCACGTACGTTATAAAACATCGTTTCAAAAACATTACATCAATTCTACTGAGTAAGTAACATTTATTTAGTAAGTTTCTTATAATTTGTTATCTTCCATTTTTCGTAAAATTTTAGACCCAACATTTGAAGAAATTCAAGAAAAAAATTTATTTATTATCAATTTATTACAAAAAATTGCTGATGCTATGAATATGGTAAAAGAGGCGCTAAATAAATTGAATTATGTAATAAAAACTAATCAAAATTGAGAATAATTATTATAATGACTAAAATACAAATTTTATTTAATGTAGTGATTGATACAATAAACGATTAATCAAAAATGATTTTGGATAACTGCATTTCTAACAGTGCGACCGTTAGCATCATCGCTAACGCCTATTTGCTCATTGTCGTTGTTCTCTTCCTCTATAATTAAAAATAGCATGAAAATAAATTACTCTATATCCCACACTCGATGGTGAAATATCAGGAGTGAAGATGAAGTCAAGGATTAAAAAATATGCTGTAAATGAATAATGTACCCCAAATGCTCCACGATAATGTTTATCGAGTAATAACCTCTGCGATACATCAACTCACCGAACTTTGCGACATGCTGTATAAAAAATCCTGCCCCGCACCTTTTTGATATGAACCTTGTGCCATAAACTGTAAAGCTGCAAATACCTAAAATGTTCAAACCTATATAAATAATTCACCTTTTTCTAAATATAAAATTTTATACTCTGATGCTTTTCGGAATGTGAGAATACTGTTGACTATCTTTCATATGCCCTGTTTGCAACAGCAACCAATGATATAAAAAAATTACAACTTGAAGTTACCTATTACATTCTATTTAATTTTAATTCAATTAAAATTTTTTATTGTAATTTAAATTATTTTAGTTTAATTAAAAATTAAATTTTAATTTAATCAAAAATTAAATTTTAATTTAATTAAAAATTAAATTTTAATTTAATTAAATTAAAAATTTAAAATTAGTGCGATAATTTACAATTTTACGGATTAAAACTTGATTTTCTATCTAATGTCAATCCCAGCAAGTGATGTATAGGTGTTGCCTGCTGCCAATTGGCTAATGCCAAGTTCTTACTTATCAAATGCTGTTTTTATTCGCAAAATTTGTCAAGATTGGCTATTTTCGAGGTTAATTGACATAACTTAAGAATTTCACTAAAAGTTGGTAGTGAAAATGTAATTTAGCCAATAATTGACATTAACTAAGGTGCATCTAGAATAACCCGTAGCTGTCAAATGTCATTTATACGTCAAATTGCCAACAATTTGCCAAGAATTGGTTATAACTAAGGTGATGGGAATAGCACTGATTATGTACTATGTATAGACCTACCCAGCACATATAATAAGATCCTCCAATATTATAGGAGCGATGCTTAATTCACAAATTAATTGAAAAACTGAATCCATATCACTATCATTCTTGGAAGATTAAAACTACTGTTTTCCTAACAGGAGTACAACAAAAGATACTTGCAACTACGAATTTAAAACTGGAGTTATGAATATATAAAACGGTGGATAAAGATTTATTAATTGAAGATTAAAACTTAACAATTTCACTAATCTTATTTCAACTATTGGTCAAGCCAACAGAGGGAATTGACCCATCCCAAGACAAAAGTCAACAAATCAACTTTATATCGTTGTTCAATGAAAACCCGGAGTCAACAGTTTTAAAATATGTTTAGGAATAGCCGACTTGCCGATCTTTAAAAGTTATGAAATTAAAACTTAGGGTGGTATTTAAATTTAACCAATCACAAAATTCAAACTAATTGGAATCTAGTATCCGACAACTGGACTATTCACACGAAATAAATCAGGATAAATGTCAAATTCTGAGGCTATAAAAATGTACAAGAAATATTAGAATAATGATGAGAACTATTGAAAAATAAACTTTTTGAAACACGATGTGGTAAATTAAAAATTTGAAAAGGTTTGGAAGTCTGAAACAAATAAATTATATTCTATCGAAAATAATAAAAATTTACTGAAGGTACAAAGAAACATTTTAAAAACTTGAAATTAAAAATTACTGAAGTTTTAAGAAAGAGTCCGTAACAATTTTTTTTATTATTGACAACTAATATTAAATGGAACTTTAAAAATTACCTGATTAAATAAACGAATCAAAATTATATTTTTAACAGAAGCTTTCAGGAGTGTATGCATGTAATTAGCAAAATGCATTTATAAAATACATTGACTTGCACATAGAAATTAATAAAGGAATTTTTAATTGAAATTCCCAGTTCGCATCGCGGACTTCACAGAATTGCTTCTAAATATACATTCTTCTTATTTGCGTGCCTATCCGTTTTCAGATGTTGGCGACTCCTCTCCTATGTAGTATATTATTTTGTTGTGCGTTTTGAAGTATTGTCAAGCGGCCTACAGATAGGGTATTGTATGTGGATGGTAGAAACGGTAAGAGTTAAAACGCATTAACTCAGGTAGGAGCGTTCAGGTAAGGAACGCTAAGAAAGTAGGAACGCTCCTACCTGAGTTAATGCGTTTTAACTCTTACCGATTCTACCATCCACATACAATAACCTATGTGAATGCAGCTTTACACACATAAAGCTGCGTCCCATCGAGCATTTTTGCGCGCACGAAAGCCGTGCGGAGCGACAAAAAGGTGTGCGTAATTTTCATTACACGTGTATTTATGTGCACAAATTTTATGCCGCACACAATTTCTGGCTTTGCACGTCTTACGTGCGCGCAAAAATGCTCAGATGGGGACGCAGCTTTATAGCCGGTTATAATAAAATTATTATGAGCCTGGAGTCGAATCATGTATTCGGGATTAGCACCAACGCACTTAATCGCGTTAGTTGATGACTGTCTCGATTTATTAACTTGACATAAGTTTGGCAATAATTGACAAAACGTCGAGGTCAAAAGAGCCGTCTGAGAAATTCAGAAAGCGCAAAATTTGAACAGCTTGTCCAGTCAGAAAGGGGTACTTTTATATATTATATTTACTTTTATATTAAAATAATTGTTCTATTTGAATTAATGAAGTATTTAGTTAATGCTATTAAATAAATTATAAGAGTCGTTTAGTTTCAAAACCAGATACCTCCATTTTTTATTTAATTTTTTACTTCTGTTTTATTATAATTTATAATAATTTTTTTCTCTCTTATATAGCGTTTGTAACAACAAGGTCATTACGCTTTTTGTTGGTATGGGTTTATTTGTAAGGGTTACTTTTGGTAGGGTTTGTTTTTTGTATGGTTTTTTGATCCACAGTGTGTGCATGATGCATACAGGGGAATTCCGCAAGGTCCGTTATTCGAACCCGAAATTACCGCTCCGAATTCAACCTGTATGCACTCTAGCCACCGCTGTGAACTACAATAATTAAATTACAAAGTTCTCGGTTTTGAGGGTTGGGAAATAAAACGACAATTTACTTCATCGACATGTTTCGGACCCTAAACGGATCCATCTTCAAGACTATATTGGAATAAGAGACAAAAGTCGATACAGTTACAGTAAAATAAAGTAAAAAAACACAATATAAAAATCAAGTTCACCTCGAAGCAAGATGACCCCGTCGTAACTCCCGTAAAAGGTGATCCTGGTGGATTGTAGAATGCGTAGTTGGTGACTCTTTCTAGAGTCTAAAGATGAAAAATCTTTCTAGCAACAATTCGTACAATGATAATTATGACAGTGACAAGAAATATCCAACTTAACAACTCTAAAGTTTACAAATCACTAGGCTATAACGATCATAGGCGTAACGTGCGAGCCAAAAAATATAATTATATATATCCACCAATAATTATTAAAATCTTTAAAAATCACCAAACGTAATGAAGATCTTGATAAAAACAGGAGCCAAAGCAAAATCAAAACTCGCGGGTGAACACGAAACTGCTATCCTGCGGTCACTTATAAAAGCAGAGCAGTCGCCGTCAAAACGTGAAAAATATAAGTTAGTTGCACTTCAGTTTCTTGTCCCACACTTTAATAACCGATTTATACGAATTATCGATCTGTTCAAAATCTGTGATTTTATTGACGTTATTATTGTTTATCAGTATATAGGCTGCTTCCAAAAAAGCTCGCTTCGGGAAGTTGCTTTCGCGTGCTAACACTTGAACATTATCTTCACAAAACTGGTGGTTGTGAGTGCACAGGTGCTCAGATAGTCCAGTCTTGTTTGATCCTTTCATTGCATCCAATCTGTGTTGTCCCAATCTTTTAGTTAAGAGTTGTTTTGATTGTCCTACGTATATTTTATGACATTCACAGGTAATTTTATAAACTATATTACTTTGATATTTTATTGGGAGTTTGTCCTTGGTTTTAGAATAGACCAGGTTCGATAGTTTGTGGTCATTATAAAAGGCCAGGCATAATTGCTTGCCTCGAATGTAATCACGAAGTAATGTTTTCATCTTCGTAGCCAATTCAGGATGAAAGGACAATTTAAAATAACTTGGCAAAGATTCAGGGACCAACGAGACAACATCTAAAGGTTGCCCACCTTTTCCTCGATCGAATAAAGTGCGTTGTATTAGACGTTCCGGGTAGTTATTTTTAGTCAGTTGATGTTTCAACTCTAACAACCTTTTTCCTCTTAGATTTGAAGTAACACATCTTAATATTCTCGTCTTTAGTGTGTTTACTACACTCATTTTGTGGGTGAAGGGGTGAGCAGAGTTGTAATTGAGCAAACGTTCACTGGAGGATGGTTTCCGATACAGGTCCGTGTACATGGACCCATCTTGCTTTACGCACACCAGGAGATCCAAAAAGGGGATGCATCTAGATTGTTCTAACTCATGGGTAAACTTTAGCAGGGTGTCATATCCATTCAATATCTCTAGACAGTTATTAATTTCATTTGAAGGCACAGCTGTAAGCATGTCATCGACATAAAGCATAAAAAAAGGTACCTCAAATGTAATGGATCCCATGAAGTTCATGAGTAAATCATGTAGAACAATTCTGGAGAAGACCGGACTGCTCGGGTTTCCCATGGCACTGCCCACCTTTTGGGAGTAAAATTCTCCTCTATATTGAAAATAACTTCTGTCGAACATTAGGGAAACCATCTCCAAAAATGTATCTCTGAGAATATCGGTGTGTGAGGATATGAGGTCCCAGTTATTACATAAAGAGGACAAAACTGCTTCTTTGGACACGTTGGTGAATAAGGAGGTAACGTCAAACGATACCAACACATAATCTTCTGGAAGGGATCGTTATAGCCTAGTGATTTGTAAACTTTAGAGTTGTTAAGTTGGATATTTCTTGTCACTGTCATAATTATCATTGTACGAATTGTTGCTAGAAAGATTTTTCATCTTTAGACTCTAGAAAGAGTCACCAACTACGCATTCTACAATCCACCAGAATCACCTTTTACGGGAGTTACGACGGGGTCATCTTGCTTCGAGGTGAACTTGATTTTTATATTGTGTTTTTTTTACTTTATTTTACTGTAACTGTATCGACTTTTGTCTCTTATTCCAATATAGTCTTGAAGATGGATCCGTTTAGGGTCCAAAACATGTCGATGAAGTAAATTGTCGTTTTATTTCCCAACCCTCAAAACCGAGAACTTTGTAATATAATCAATTTCGAGGGGAAGAAATTTTCCATTCTACAATAATTAATTTTACAAAATTTCAATATTCTAAATTTTTTTCTCGAAAACCTAAAATGAATTATAGTATTCATAATACAAAAAATTCTACGATTGTAATGAATATTTTCAGTCTCTCATTATGTATGGATAATATGTTAACTCCAATAATAATGTTATTTCATTCTGAAATTTAAAATACTTCTTTTAATCAAAAAAGTAGGTTAACGACGCGATTACATATTGTATTCTAGGAACCTACTTGTGGCAAACTTGGAAAATTTTATATTAAAGTTTACATCTATATAATATAATTGCAATTTACTTTCAAAGATTAGTAATTTATAATTACATACCATTAAATAACATTTATACAAGTTTGTTGGTATCTGATGCATAAAATGACTTTATTGTTGTTAGATGTACACCACATATGTACGTAACTATACCGGGTGTCTTACTTCTACTGTTCCAATGCAATATTTTTGGAAATTGAAAAATCAGAAGTTTGACAATTAGAATGTAGCATAATAAAATATAATGTACTACAACCAAAAATATTAAAAATTGTCGTATTATTGATATGCTACTATACTTCCGGTTATACCGGAAGTGACAATGACTTTCTTTCAAATATCACCCTCTGTACATATATTTTTTTATTTAAGTTGTATGAAAAATTTTCATTCCGATGATGTGTATTGCAAGTTATACTATTATTACGTTATAATTAATACATCTATGGTTATAATGATCCCCGAATTAGGGGCGTTTAATGAATCTTTAATAGATTATATTCGAAAAACTGGCAATGCACTGTATAAAATTTTAAAAACAGTACCCCATAGAAACAATATATGCCAATTTTTATATTTTTATTGTTTCCATAGGGTATTGTCTTTTGTTTTATTAATTTAATACAGTAGTGCATTTATAATGTTCAGCTTTCCGAATATATTAAATACAAAGCAGATCGCTATTTCTATGGAACGCCGTTTTACTATTTATTCGCATACATATCAATTTTGTAGCAATTTATATGATTGCTAATTAAAATTGTTATTTAACTTAAATTGGTGTACGAAATTCTATGGTAGTTATATTTTTACGAATTAATTTAAACGGTTGTCTATTTTCATGGTGTTCGAATTAAAATGTTGTACAATAATTTTGTGCATTTCCATTATCGGAACTAGCACCACCTTTCTGCCGCATACTGAAACCATCAAAGATTCAAACGTGAGCTCCAAAAAATATTAATTTACTACTTTTATATTGTTTTTACACATTATATAAAATACGTTCTCCATCAATAATGTGTTACTAATCAATGGCTATTCGCGATTACAGCTAAGTGAAGCGACGTCTGGCGGCAGAAAAGTTAACTCGCTAAAACGGGCATTGTCATAAGTTTACATGTTCATCTAGTGCATGTTTATAGCCGGTATTAACGTTAAATATTGCTTCTAAGTACTTGTGTTTGAAAATTCCTCCGAAATTAATTTGTTATTAGGCAAACGACAAAATGAATACAGGTAAATCAAAATCAAGAGCGTTTTGTTGTGTTCACGGATGTAATTCTAGCGCTAGAAAGAATTCTGACCTTAGTTTCCACAAGTTTCCCATGAAAGGAAAATTCAAAGTGAAATGGACAAATCCGTTGGGTGAGGTGGAAGTAATTGATAGCAGAAAAGCGTGGATGAAAAGCTTCAAAATGGGAAATGAGCCTACAAAATACATGGTTTTTATACTTATTAGATATCAACAAGCTGTTTTTGTCAATTAGCCCTGATATCTCATGAGGCGTTGCAGACAAAGCTGTAGTTTGTAAAACTAAGCTATAAATATGATGGAATCCGTCGTTACTAGGCGTTTTCCCACACAACGTGCTTAGCGTTTGCCAAAGCTTCACCCTCACAAAAGTTTCTAGCCTCAGAACTCCCACAGAATTTCAAAATATTGTTTATTGTTAATTCATATTCAGATATTATTTAAACACAAACGAATATAATAAACAAACCACAACACGTTTCTGAACCCGTTAATGTGCATATACCTTGCTTATGATGGCAAAACATAGAACTACCCGTTTTAAGCGGCCATTTTGAATATTTGGTCACGTGATTTTCCTTAATCGAAATCGCGAATTACACATAGAGCAAATATATTAATGTGAAATTACTGCATAGTTTGAATTTTTGGTGGTTTCAATATGCGGCAGTAAGATGGTGCTAATAGTTCCGATAATGGAAATGCAAAAAATTCTTGTTCAACATTTGAATTCGTACACCATGAAAATAGACAATCGTTTAAATGAATTCGTAAAAATATAACTACCATAAATTTAATCAAGTTTAATTGTATAAAAACGTTTTTATAAAAACCCAACTTAATATTCACAAATATTTTATTTAATTTTTCTAATAAATATGGCATCAAGGTTAAGTTGTTAACACGAGTACACCATTAAATTACGAAAAAAATATAGCACCAGAATATATATTCAGAAAATAGTATGTTAAATTACAAGAGACTGAAACTAGCCCCTTAATTTTACGTTCGAAGGTGATTCACACGATAGCGGCAAGCTAGGAATCCCCTTTGAACAAGAGATAAAGAGGCGTTTCAGTCTCGAGTAATTTATACTATTTTATACAATCCTAATAATAGCCGAAAAAGAAAATTGGAATAAACAGGTAGAAATTTAGAGTATATAAATTGAAGTGGCTATTAAAAAACTTATTGCAAAAGATAACAGTGTATGTAAAATACTTTTGTAATTATGCAATTTATAAAATTGTCTATTAATGTATCCCATCACAAATGATAACAGTGGTTGTATGATTAAAAGAAAGAGCGCACATATAAAGTTTTGGCGACATTCAACACCTAGTACACGTCGAAACGAATATCTCATTGCAATATGATAACGCATTCCTTTGACGGAAACGATAAATAATTCTAACGTAAGATCAAATATATCACGTAGAAGATTAATGAGTCAATAATTATGTGGTCATATTATGATCCCTTGGGATTAAATGACACCATGGGAGTAAATTTACTAATAAATGCTACGTGGGACCGAAGCAGGTCATTACGAACTGCAAAAGTAGTCACAAATGGTTAATTACCGCGCTAGAATTGTATAAATTGTATAAATATTATACAATATAATAAAATATAGTGCTATGTCCTTTGCTCTGCTGCATCGGAAAATCAAAGGGATGAACAAGCTTCAGGTAAAATATTAATTAAAAGTTGCATTAATGAGAAATCATGGCAAGGAGATACGACGATTGAGTCGTGGTAGTATAAAAATGATAAATTTATACCATATAAAAATCATGTGTTATTTGTTAATTATAATTAGGTTAGTAAATGTTGTTAAAACTAGGTTTTTTTTCCTGTTTTCTCTCAAGAGAGAGAGTATATTCATGCAATTCGATACAATCTTAACAATAAAAAAAAAACTTAACAATAATTGATTAAACTAAAATGGTGGTGATGAATGTTGGTGAAATTAATGTTGATGAATTAAATATGATAATTAATAACTGGATAAATATTAAATTATAACTAGAAAGACAAACGAGCATTACAACGGCAGCGGGTAAAAGACAAAAATTAAAATTTAAGATAAATTTGAAGTTGTTTGAATTTTAATTTAAGTTAAAACTAGGTTAATTAGGATTAGTTGTGTTATGCGCAATAAAAAAAGGGTTTTCTTGATGATACTTGTATGACGGCTTGGTGCGATGAGTTGAGGGGACAATTATTTGCTTCAATTTAGACTTTAAAAGTGCATCCTATTTCCCAATTTACATTTCTTAAAAGTGCATCGTATTTTCCAATTTACATTTCTTAATAGTGCATCGTATTTTCCAATTTACATTTCTTTACTAAAAAAAAACATTATTTTAAATGAAATTTGAAATGTGGTAAAATTCATGAACGTTACCGGCCAATAGAAAATGAGTTATATAAAAAAACAAACAGGCGTTGAATAATACAACGAAAATGGATATCCTTGATAACGAAGTTTTGTTGACAAAAACAACGTGAAATGTCATGAAAGTGTACGCACGTAAAATTAGTTGTTCCAGAGAAATATGTAATAAAATGTGCTTGTTTAAACAAAAGTGAGGTTAAGTGAAGAGAATTGATGCTGAAAAAGATAAAATTATATAGAAAATGTTTAAATTTATTAACACACTAAAAATACCTCAAGATTTTATATTGATGGCCGATGAAATCGTTGGATAATTGTTAAAATTTATATGTATGATCACAGTAAGGTGAATTGGAACGATTTCTAGGTGCAAACAACTGGGATACTACGCTTGGGAATGAACTTATACGCAACAAAAAGTGGGGTAAGCGATTACTTAATATTCAAGTGCGGGAGAATTTAAAACTTTAAATATATCAGAAAATCTTTATTTTTACAAACATTTAATTAAATCGTTTATTTAGAATTAGGAAAATTGTTAAAATTAAATTTAAAGCACATGCTAAATGTTCGTTTGTCTCCATGACAACAATTTTGTGAAAATTTATTATTTTATATTAAAAATCAAATTGCCATGATAAGATTTTATTTGAATTTAAATCAAATTTACAAAAGTATAAAAAAAATGAATCTTGTTCATTCTAAAGATGAGCAAATGCAGTGGAGTGAAGTTTACAAACAATAAAGGAATTTATTTCATCACTTTTGGGCAAGCCGACGTTAAAAATTACAAAAGTTCTCCACGTAAGTTATCATTGTGGGATAAGCATCCAGGTAAGGGTATAAATATTTATCATAAGCTCTATTCATCTCATATAAGCAGCCGGGACATTGCAATAGCTACATATTTGAAAAAAAGTTAAGTTAAGTAATAAGTAAGTTGAAAAGTTGATATTAAGATTGATATTGAAAAAATCAGAATTAGGGAAATTTGTACAATAATTTCATCTATCTATTTGTTTATTAAAATTGGATCATAAATATTGAAGTTCTTTACAGTTTACGATGTATTTTTCTGAAATAGCTCTGGTGCTGTGGGTAAGGAGGGCTACGGGGTATATTATTAATATTTTATTATATTATATTAAATAATTGGCATAGTACTTACAATTCGAGTTGCTTACTCATCATTAATTTAACATTTTGTTACAGAATCAGACGAACAATGGGAAGGTATCATATTTACAAATTAGGTAAGTAATGATCTATTACTTTTACTTTAATTATAAAATTAATAGTAGGTACATTATCTTGTTTTATATGCAATTGTTCTATTACCGTAAAATACTTAGATAAGCGAAATGAAAAGTGATAAATGAAAAAAAAAGTTATTCAGCAAGAGTAAAAGAAAAGATACGCCCGGCCAATGAAGGCCCATTTTAAGTCAATAGAAAAAAATAATTCCTAAAGTTTTGAAAAGTGGTGGTATGTTCGCATAGCCATACTAAAGGTCATATTAATAAACGCTAAAAAGTTCCCAAAAATTGGAAACAGCTGTCTCCTGTCATCTTGGAATATATGGCAAATTTTACGTCCTTTTGCGTATATTTAGTGAAATATTAATTTTTTGTAAGATAGTATGCTGTAAGATAGTAAATATTCCTCAATCCGGATGATAGTGAATCATCCAGTGTCCAGTGCACATGCGTGCTTAAACCATAGCGTACCCAGGCGATTAGTTTATGTTGCGCGGAATTTTTATATTGCTATGTTATCCGCGATCACAAAATGTGCGCCGTAATACTTTTCAAGATACAAATCTTATTTTAACTCTTTCAACTTTTTTTTTATTATTTTAAATTTAAACACTTTTCTAACTAATCTTTTATTTTTACTCAAAATTCTTACTGCACGTAACTAAATTAATATGCCTTTCTATTAATGCTCATTTGGATTGGGACAACGTAACGAAAGGGGTGATAGATTAGCACAATTTTGTCACGAAAATAGATTTATAATCACTAATACTTGGTTTCAACTGCCTGCTAGAAGACTTTACACGTGGAAATCACCCCGAGATAGACCAGAAGCCGTTATCAGAAACCAGATAGATTACATTATGATTAACTCCAGATTCCGAAATGCCATCAAGTCTGTAAAAACATACCCAGGTGCGGATTTGAATTCCGATCATAACCCACTAATAGCAAAAGTCAAAATAAAATTGAAAAACTGCCAAACACGGTCATCGGAGAGAAGATTGGATCTACAAAAATTAAAGGATCCAATTGTGAGAGACATGGCTTCTGATAGGATCAACAACAAAATGATGAGCATAGTAGATACAAACAATATAGAAGCGACGTGGACAAGTATCAGAGATGGACTAAGGAGCGTCGCCGAAGAAACACTGGAATTCCAAACGAAGGCGGGTAGAAAGGAGTGGATGAATAGTGAAATACTGAAACTAATGGAATCAAGAAGAGAGCATAAACGAAACGCGCCTGAGTATCATAAAATAAACAAAGAAATTAGAATAAAAATTAGAAACGCGAAGAAGGAATGGTTCAATGAGAGATGTCGAGAGATCGAACAGCTTGAAGAGAAACATGACAGTTTTAATCTCCACAAAAGAATAAGAGAACTGACACACACCAACAATAGAAAAATAACAGGCAAATTAATTAATAACAATAATCGATTGGTTATAGACAGCAACGAACAAGCAGAGACATGGAAATGCTATATAAAGGACTTGTTTAAGGACAATCGGCAACCCATTGATGACCGATTTGGATGGGTTCCGGAAGGACCTGAAATACTGAGAGATGAAATGGGTAGGGCGCTGAAACAGACAAAATCCAATAAAGCCACAGGACCGGACAATATCAATGCTGAAGTACTCCAACTTATAGACGTGGAAAAGAGCGATACCCTGTTGAAATTCTACAACCGCATTTACAACACAGGACATATACCCAGAGAATGGTTAAAATCTACATTTATTACACTACCTAAAAAAGTGAATGCAAGACGTTGCAGTGATTACAGACTGATTAGTCTTATGAGCCACGCACTAAAATCATTTTTAAAAATAATACACGCGCGCCTGTGGAGAAAAATTGAAGAAACAATGGGGGATACACAATTCGGATTTAGAAATGGATTAGGAACAAGAGAAGCCCTGTTTTCTATTCAGGTCCTGGCACAGAAATGTCTTGATCAACAACGACCGCTATATACCTGTTTTGTTGACTATGAAAAAGCTTTCGACAATGTAAGACACGACGTACTCATTGAATTGTTGCGGAAAATAGGTATTGACGACAAGGACATCACTGTCATACAGAACCTGTATTGGTATCAGTCGGCTCAGCTGAAGTTCGGAGATGTTACAACGGAAGACATTGACATCCAGAGGGGAGTTCGTCAGGGCTGTGCACTCTCGCCCCTTCTTTTCAACTTATACTCGGAGACCATTTTTCAGGAAGCACTCGAGGACGTACAGCACGGAGTGAAAGTGAACGGAAGATTAATTAACAACATCCGATATGCGGACGACACCCTCATCCTTGCCGATAGCCCTGAAAGTTTACAAACACTCATTAACAAAATAAATGAAGCCAGCAACGCATACTGCCTCAATATAAACAAGCAAAAGACAAAAATAATGATAATAACGAAAAGGCCAATCGACAACATCGATATTACTGTCGGGGGCGAGCGACTGGAGAGGGTAAACAAGATCAGATATTTGGGATGTTGGCTACACGAGAATTGGAATCCTGATGACGAGATCAAAACGAGAATCGAAATGGCGCACAACTCCTTTTTTAAAATGAAAACCTTGTTATGTGGCCGAGAACTGGATTTGAAAACCCGATGGCGGATCGCAAGGTGCTATGTTCTGCCAATACTTTTCTATGGAGTCGAGGGGTGGACTTTGAAGGTTTCGTCCATGAATAAAATAGAAGCCTTCGAAATGTGGATGTACCGGAGAATGCTTAAAATATCTTGGGTTGAGCATGTTACAAACGAGGAGGTTTTGCGTCGTATGTGCAAAGACCGAGAGGTCCTGACCGTCATTAAGAGGAGAAAAGCGGCTTACTTCGGGCATATCTTTCGAAGTCAGAAATATGGATTTCTCCAGCTGATCATGCAGGGAAAGATAGAGGGGAAGCGGGGGCTTGGAAGGAAGAGGCAGTCCTGGCTTAAGAACCTAAGGCAATGGTTTGGTATTCCGGATGCCGCAACACTGATACGACTCGCAAAAGACAAAGACGAGTACAGCGCCATGGTAGCCAACCTCCTATGAGGAGACGGCACCCTAAGAAGAAGAAGAAGATTAATGCTCAAATAACCAAACCATATAGGATCGATCGCATTCAACACGTATTTCTCGACTGCCTTCGCTATAGATAAGGCCTTTGCGTATCCGCACAAGAAAACAACCTACCAATCTCAAAATTAAAATTTCAAAATTCTTTAACAATTCAAAATTCTTAGAGAATAATAAAAACAACTGCAATCGGTTATCATATCGTGGCTGTTGATGTGGCTTAGTTTGCTGTTGTGAATAGAAAGAAGAAGTTAAGAGTGATATTTCCTAGAAATAAGATTTTTAGAACGGAAATGCTCAATGTTTTGCCGTAGTCACCAATTTAGCAAGATGGTGTGCTGAAAAAGTGTTCCTCAATTTGAATTCGAACCTTAGCGTATTAATAGCTGTGCTACTGAGGCGATTTTATTGTGGGAAAAAAACCTTCCTTGAAAAAATTGTCATTACGAACATGAAAGATCATCAAAATCTCTGTAAAAAAGTTATTATTCATCTTTTTGTCACTAAATATAAATATAAAGTGATTTGTATTTTTTATTACTATAATTTATAATTTTAACTAATTTACTTATGTAAACATATCGTCCCCTTAATACTGTAACTAGGTAACTTGAAATTACTCATATTGAGTAAATGGAGTTTAAAGTTTACAACAGCAAAAAAAAGTATTAAACTTCAAAATTATTTTTGTTTTAATGTTTAAAACTTTAGCTACTTATGTAAGTTAAATGTATTTAATACCCTCACAGTCTAATGTTTTATATTTTAGGAAATTTTTAATTATTAGAAGTAAGATATCTACATAGTTATAGCACTAATAAAAATGTGAAAAATCAGACTTATCTAGTTCTTTTATTTTATTTTAACTTTGTATGTTTCAAAATAAGTTTTATTCATAACGACTGATAAATAGTAATACATAATACAAAATAAGATCGAGAAAATACATAATTATTATAAAGAATAAAACTATAAAACTTCACAATTTATTGCAGAAATAGATATCTCGACTGTCTTGCGAAGGTCGCGGACGTATACAACGTTGCTATACGTAACGTTCGGAATTTGCAGAACGCATAATTTGCAGAACGGAAGTGCATAATCTCAAATTATGCACTTATAGCATAACAGCATTGAAGGGATCTGGGACTTATCTACTTTTAGCAAGTGGATATTTGATATTTAGACACATAATAGAACATTTTTAGTTGTAGCACTATAAAGAATAAAACTATAAAACTTCACAATTGCAGAAATAGATATCTCGACTGTCTTGCGAAGGTCGCGGACGTACATACTGCTATGATCCAAAATGATAAATAAAGGCTCCCGATACAAAAATGAATATAAAATTCAAAATAAGCATAAAATTCTAAATCGGTAGGCACTTTAAAAATTTTGCTCTACGAGAAAATTTTATTTTCTAAAATTTCAATTTCACATCCAAATTTGAGTCTCTCAGGATAAGATAAAGATGTTAAATATTGCTAAGAGTAAATACATTGATGATTGTCACATCAAAAATAATGAAAAAGATTGAATTAGCTCAAAATTGATAAAAAAAAACATTTTATGTGTAAATCGTCATAACCTACAAAAATGTAACATCTTGTAAACTGAATTATTTAATAACTAACATGTCTTGTACAAAACTGTTCACACCAAAAAATTATGTAATCATCTCATGTAGTTGAAGTGAATATTTCAAAGTGAAAATCGTTAAATTAGTACATAAAGGTCAATTTTGTGTAAAATCCAAGAGTTGATATAAAATGGCAGATATGAGTCAAATAGCCGTCCAAAGAATGGCATAAAAACAGAATATACCAGTAATACAGCATGGGAGTCACATCAAAAGACATGGATTTCAATGCAGATCATGAATCTGGAATAAAAACGAATTAATGGAAACATAAAAAATCCAATAGGATGAGAATTGACTTACTTTCAAGCAACAATGGTGCCAATTTCATCGATTTTAGATCAAATTTCAGTTGACCTCGTGCATTCGAACAAAGTGCACGCAATTCCAAGGCGCTCAAGAAAACAATGTTTACAAATCTTTGGAGGTTAACCAAATTTTTGACTTCGTGAATTCAAGTTGTGTAGACGTATCGAGATGTTCTTCACGAATCAATTGTTTACAAACAATTGAGGGTTAAGATTTTTCAGCTGAATGGAAATAATTTCATAATTGGTAAACAACAATAATAATGGCCGTCCGCAGGATGCTTCTACAAAAATAACAATTCACGGATTTAATTCAACAACAACACTGGATCCAAAACTTACTGTGAAGAATATGCAACTTACCTTTTTCTCTATTTTATAACCTCTACGATTTGGTAAACAACGATAACAAAATTACAAAGAAATTTAAGTCAATGAAACAACCTCACTCAACCACAAACAGCTGATAACTGGTATGATTTAATGCAAGGTCGATGACTCATCCATGTGATGTCAACTAAAGCTGGCCATACACAAATATCCTTTTTAAATAAAAATCAAAACTTCGATTCTGCTGATGTGAAAAGGTACAGTCAAATTTATTATTTCGTTAATTTGATTATAAACTTTGCCTTCAGCGTATAAATACAGGATTTGAGAAAAAAGACTTCTACGAAAGTGTAAATTCTCGATACCCAAATTGATAGTTTTTCATTAAAACTTTATTATTTAATTTGTTCAGGGTTAAGCTTTAAATAAGCACAAATATTATTTAAACCATTTTACACGCTAATGTATAGCGAAAGACTTGTTTTAGTTTACAACTAAAACAAGCACGTCGGGACAAAGTGAGGAAACCACTTTGTTTTGAAAACAAATTTTTACATTGATTGTTCTTATTTGAAAATTTAATTAATAATAGATCTGCGATCTACAAATATTTGTGTAAACATTTATTTATGTAAACATAACCAAAATTGTGGTTAGATGGTTGCAAAGTAAGACGTGCGATTGTAGCATGCAAGCAACACTAGTTTGGGAGAGCACTCAGATGGGTGACCGACAAATCATCTCATGTAGGTGAATGAATTTGCTCTAAGTCGTGCGATATTGACGCGCAAGCAATGCTAGGTCGGGCGAGCACTCAGATGGGTGACCGACAAATCTAGCTTAGTGAGGAAGGGCATTTGTGTTTAACTCCTTAGCCAAAAAGTTTTTTTTTACAAAACATTAGTTGAGGAGTACATAGCAATACGTTGCTATACATAACGTTCGGAATTTGCAGAACTAGGTATCTCAAATTATGCACTTATAGCATAACAGCATTGAAGGGATCTGGGACTTATCTACTTTTAGCAAGTGGATATTTGATATTTAGACACATAATAGAACATTTTTAGTTCTAGCACTAAATAAAGTGGGTAAAATTAGGTGGTTACATGTAGCTAACTCAAAATAGCCAAAATTCGAGTTACCTAGTTATAGTATTAAGGGGACGATATTATGTAATTAATATCAAACGAATTTTTTAATTACTTATAATAAAATTAATTCTGATATCATCACGACCACAGTTAAAATTTGATTATACATTGACGACGCGACATCCCGCGCAAGTTTCCAATTATTTTTATTTTGTATTTATTTTAAGAAACTTTTGGCATAAACCAATGTAATTGATATAAAATTAACTTGAATCTAGTAAATGATAAAATAATGTGTTGTCATATCAGATTTTTTAAATTCAATTAGGTGTTTATTAACTTGGTAATAATTTATATAATTTGTGTATTTTACAGAGGTAAAACTTTTTTAGTTTAACATTTCATCTATTTTATGTTAATTATGTATTAAATAGAAGAAATGTTTGGTATAAATCAATGCTGTTAATAGAAAATGAAGTTGAATATAGTAAATAGGAAAGTTATGTGTTGTCACAGCAGATTTTTGAAAATGGTTCAAAAACCATGGACAGTTCAATGATTGAATCACGAAAACTTCGAAGCCCATTTTCTCGAAGACTATTGTAATTAATTAAAAAAAATGAATTATACATATGTAATTAGGATGTTTTTAATCGTGGGTTTTTGGGTCAATCAAACGAAACAATTTTTACGACTAACTAGTTTGGGGTCACGAGAAGTTATCTAAGTATGAATTATAAGTACATGTTTTGTAGACAATTTAATAATAATTCATTTTTATAATAACTATTTTTTCAATTAACTCAATATTTTACGAGATATACGTGACTCAAAAAAGTCTCCGTACGATACTATTTTAGCAATTTACATTACAATTACTCCGTTTTTTACTATTTTTTTTATTACGAAATATGATAATTTGCAAATATATACATTCATACAAACTTTCAAGAAATTATTTCCAAAAAAATCCACTCATTAGCAAGAAAAATTTAAACAAATAAAATAATTCGTCATAATCGAACTAAAAAAAGTATACGCTGATTTAAAACGGCCCTATAAACGTTTATATTAATATTTAAAATTTCGTACAATAGCCATTAGCTTTAATTACTGCCTCCATACGTCTAGGCATCGACTCCTAATTTTTTTGTTACATCTGACCCAATTTTACTCCATTCTTCCTGTAATACCCTCTTAAGAGTATTTTTGATGGTTATATCGTGTTTGCAAATTCTCCGATTTAATTTATTCCACAGGTGCTCAATGGGATTCAAGTCGGGACTTTGTGGGGGTTAATGGAACTGTTTTGGCACGTGGTAAAGTAACCATTCCTTAACAATTATTGATGTGTGCTTGGGATCTTGATCTTGTTGGAACATATAACTGTTTGGAAGGCCCAATTTAGTAACACTATCTTTCAAATTTTTTTGTAAAATATCCAAATATACCCACTTGTCCATTATTGAATCAATAAAATGCAAATTTCCAACATTCGATGCCGCAATAGACCCATAAACTAATAGACCTCGACTACCATGCTTGACTGTTGAAATAATATTCTTAATATTAAGTACTTCGTTGGGGGTTTTCCACAATTTTTCTCCACCATCAGAACCGAATATATTAAATTTACTATCGTCTGTAAAAATCACTCGATTCCAGAACTCCATGTCTTTGTTTCGATGTCCTGTTGCAAACTTTAGTATTTAATTTTTATTAATTTTTGAAGTTAGGTACAGGTTTGCGTCATCCAAAACGGCTATTATAATTGCCTTTTCTGGGCACATTTCTAATTGTCTGGTCAGAAACACTAATATTAAATTTATTACGAATTTCATCCTCAATTTTTGCAGCAGTTTTTCTGGGGTTTTTCTTCACTTCGCGTATAATATTGCGGTTCGTAAGATCACTTAGTATCTTGGGGCGTCCAGAACGGGGCTTACTTTTCAAGGAACCAGTACTTCCATAATTTTTAATTATGTATTGAACACTTGACTTAGGTTTCCCGATAATTTCCCCGATTTCGCCCATTGATTTGCCTTCATAATACAATTTTATTATTATCTGACGTACTTCAACGGAAATTTCTTTACTCATCTTCGATTATTGCTCGTAAAACGTGCCAATTCAAAAGATAACATAAAAAAATTAGGTGCATAATTTAATGATATCATTCTTAGGCTACGTTTATGTTGGAGCTGCGATAAACGATAAGAGCGACGATACTAGCGAAGCAAAGAAAATGAATGTCATTATTTTATATGCAGGTGTTTATATTGTAGCGTTGCGTTGATATAAACACCTGCATATAAAATAATGACATTTATTTTCTTTGCTTCGCTAGTATCGTCGCTCTTATCGTTTATCGCAGCTCCAACATAAACGTACCCTATAATGCACGATAAAACGTTGCACATTTTCTAAGAAGTGCTTATCAAGTTCTTCTATATGCATTTGCGTACGGAGACTTTTTTAAATTAGATTTTGCTGATTTAATTTAGTTGTTTAAATTTTTCTTACTAATGAGGGGATTTTTTTAGAATTATTTTCTTTAAAGTAAGTATGAATGTATAGATTTACAAATTATCGTATATTTCGTCAATAAAAAAGGAATAAAAACCGGAGTAATTGTAATTTAAATAGCAAAAATGGTGCCGTATGGAGACTTTTTGAGTCACTGTACATCAATTATATAGTATATAAATAACAACCACTTCTCACAGTTAAATGCTTATAAATAGTTAGATGCGGTCACCAATTAAACATTTAACTGTGAGAAGTGGTTTTTATTTATATACAAACCACGAAAGAAGAGCTCCACGTGATTATTTTATGAACTTAGAAACGACATGACATTATATTTTCCTTATATCGTTTAACGTAAGAGGGACAAAGATGCAAAATAAAAAGTTGTCTGATCTTCAGCTATTTATGACGAATTATTGCCGTCACAGAGCTCTTCTTTCGTGGTTCAGATAATACTAGACTAACTGGCAGAATTGTCAATATTCTATCATCAATTATTTATTATGAATAAATTATCAAAATTTAGAAAAAGTGGCCATATTTTCCAAGATGACGGCTGCAGCCTACCTTAAACTTTTGGAGACATTTACCACGTTTACATGCACCCTTTAGCTCGAACGACGTTAGTTCGATCTAAGCTAGTCGCTTTTAATTTTATCGCACAGGTGTATACCTATATGTTACGGTCAATGATGTGAATTGGGCATTGACGTCAATGCCCGTTCACGGTGGACAATGATGTAAATATTTTTATCTGATTGTAATATTTACGTCCTTGGCCGGCCAATAACGTTATTGGCCAAAAGTGAACGGACAATGATGACATCAAAATTTAATGGATAGGAAGCAAAACCAAATATGTCGAATTTTGCTTAGTTTGCGATATTTATTTTTACAGATCGTCCATCAGTGAAGTATTATAATGCTTAATAATTTATTAATAACAATTTTTAAAAATAATATTGTTATTAGGGGCCGTTCATGTATTACGTAAGACGTTTTTTCCTACTTTTAGACTCCCCCCCAGCCCCTAATAAGAAAAAATAAGAAAATGTATACCCCTCCCCCCCCACACTAATCTTACGTAAGATAAATTATTACCCAATGAGAAGTCAGATAATATTAAACATTAAAAGTGAAATTAACGAAGATATTATGTTTATTTTATATTAAAAAAAAATGTTATTCACACAAATTACTTTATAGTGTAAGAAAATTGCAAAAAAAATCCAAAATCGGTCTTCTGCGATTTTTCGACGGATTTCGTTAGGTAATTGTATAATAAAAAACGTCCTCTAGGAACCCTGAGCTTCTTACCGAATTCTTCGTCTGCAGTTGAAATTATTTTATGAATGAGTGAAAATTATGCTTTTCGGTAAAATATTTTTAAACAAATTTCTATTTCAGCTATATTGTTATATCATATAACTCATTAAAAAAATTAAAAACACTTAAGGCTGCCGTCCTGGCAGTGTTTAATATAATATGGGAAATTTGTCGAGATTGCGGACACACTAGGTAAAAAAGTATGCACTTTTAGGCAACCATTTTATGATCATTGTAAAGCTAAAACTTGGCCCTTGGATCTGATAAATTTTTAATTCCAATTAGAAATATTGAAATTTTTGCTGTAAAGATGCTCTATTTCACAGGGCAAAAATGTGACCGTGCAATAATTTTTATAATCATTACAGTTATAATTACAAACTTGAAAAGTGTTTCACATCCAGAACAAATGATTGACCTAATTTGAAAAAAAATTTGGTAGAATTATATGCATTTTTCTAGAAGATGCTGCGTCCGAAAATAATAATAATTTTTTCTTGTTTTGAACGGTTTTTTTGAAATGGTGAGCAGCAAGTCTTGGATCTCGGTTAAAATAGTTTGTCCATTCTATATCAGAATTATTTCTTACGGTTTATTGCTCATTTGTCTAATGGTATTTTCAATCGCCCACGCTTAGGACGGCAGCCTTAAAATATTTTAACAACATCCTCGAAATCATGAAAAGAAGAGCTTCCTAAAAATGGTCAGGGGGTTCTAATTTTTGGATATTTAAGGTTTGTGGTCCTAATAAAAACTCTGGGTTGGTGACTTCGGCGAGCGCCCGGAAGTGCCGCCATTTAAAAAAAATGGCGAAAACAAAATGTTTCCTCGCAATATTTCCTTACCAGTTGACTTTAGGATGAAAATGACTTCCATAAATCTTACAGAGAATAAAATTTACTACAACTTCTATCTAAGTTATTTTTCTCTAAATAATAAATCTAATAGTACTGAGGGCCAGCATTGTTAAATAGAGCACATTTTTGAAAATTTCAAAGACGTTCGATTTTGACCTGACTTTTTTATAATAAAAATTTTTTTTACATATTTTTTATAATAATACATATATTAAGCATCATTACGAAGCCCAAAATGATATATTCCACGGTTAATGCGAAGCCCGCAGCATCAATACGAAGCCCGGTTTCGGGCATGATAAAAATCTGCGTGTATATAGAGTCAGTTATGCTGGATATTAACAGAGGACCGTATGTGTCGCTTTTTGCTAGGGCTTCATAATTCTGGTTTATATCTCAAAACATCCACGTTTAGTTAGTAGAAATTTTGTGCAGAGGGCGCGTCGGTGTGCCTGTATATAAAAGCTGTATGTCCTGTATATGTATAACCGATATTATCGCCCCCAACTTGTACAACAAACTATGCGAAGCCCTAAAGTTGGCAACAACGCATACATTGATATCTTGAGAAGGCAGTAATATTATTCTAATAATAGCCTTGACGAGTTAGCATTTAATACTCTCATATTAATTTGATTATTTTAATTTTAACTTCAAACTGTTCATTTTGTAATTTGCTTTTTTTGTATTTCGATAAAGAAAACGCTAATGCATATTTAAATTAAACATTTAATTTAAAAAAAATTAGTACAAATTTGAAATAAAAAAATTTAAAAAAATATAAAAAAAACTTAATTATAATTTAATCTTAATTTATCTTCTTAATTTGTCTTAAAAATCTTAATTTATAATTAAAAAAATTATAATTTCTAACAATGCCTACTCTAACTTTTAAAAATATTTAGTTATTTAACACATTATAATATTATAATCTCGAACGGGAACACTGATAAAAAGAAGAGTATTGATTGAAAACGAATTATTTTGAATCAATACGATTCGTTGTAAAACAAAACTGAAACATTTTGAATCAAAGTGATTTGTTTGAACTAAAACTTGATTTATCAGTGTAGCAATAATTGATTTAATTTTATATTCTAATTATTATTATACTCACTGATCTTTCTATATTTTTTTCTAACAGCATGAAAAATTAAAACCAACTTACTGAAGTACTAACTGATGCAATATTTTTCGTTCCCGGAACTGGTGCAATTATTGTAACATTCGAAGTTGATGGTTTAAATAATGCAATACTATTGAATTTGTTGATTCTTCAAGTTCAACATCAAAGCTTCCATCACTAGTACTAAGGTATATTGGAAATTTCTGAAGGAACATACTCAGATCCAGAACTTTCAAAATCTTGAAAACTCGTTGATAAAATCTCCTTGAAAAATAAAGTGGTGGATAGGTTAAATTAAATACAAAACTTTTTTTGTACTTTTGGGCAAAACATAACATTAATAGTAATTTAAAAAGAGTTCACATAATCGCCCCCGCGAAGTTAGCGAACCAACTTGAAACATCAAAAAAAAAAATTTTAACAATTGTTTGGTGATTATAAGGGGTCATTTGTTGGTCGTTTTTGTCGTTTGATGGTCAAAATTGCAAAAGATATTTCATTTTTAAGTTTGTTGTGTTACTTCATGCTTACGCGTCACATTTTGGAATTTTTAAAAACATGATGATCAATTTATTTGGTGGTTGTAAGGTGGTTATTACGAGATCATTTTTGTTGTTTGGAGGTTGAATTTGCAATAGTTTTAAATGACAAATTGGCAAAATTGAATAGCACCGTTGAGAGTGGGTCACCTTGCCTTAGCCCGCTATCGATATTAAACCTTCTTAATATTTTGCCGTTAATTTTCACCTTGTTTCTTGTTTCGGTTAGTGTCATTTTTACTAGTGTTACCAAACAATATTGCTTTAAAAAAAATTTGACGGGGTTGTATAATCCGCATGTAAAGTAAGCACCAACTATCTATGTCCCTACGCCGCAAAATTCTGATTAATAAATGACATATACTGAATGTAATTTAGGACGTCACTCGGCTGTATTTAAAGAGTACAAAAATATTTGCATGTCTTGCTGAACGAAACCAATTAACTACGTACGTTACCAATATTGTATATAAAAACAAACAATGAAAAATTAATACTTATGTATTAATTTTAATACTTATGTATTAATTTTTATCAATACATAGTTCAACTATTCAACTATAACTGCATTGTAGTAAAAAGCTCTTATAGTAGAGTGAAAACTCGCTTTTATTTTGACTATTGTGAGCATTTTGAGGAAAAAAGCAATAACCTATCCAAATTCCAAATCAATATTCCTCTTGCTTCACAAATTCGAAATGTGTAAGTCGTCAACGACTTGCACATGACGAATGCACTTGCACATGCAACGACGAATATTTTTCGTTAAAAAAATTTTTTTTTTAATGTTCAAATATGCAATAAAATAATCTAAAGAGTTCGCTAAACTTGCTTATTTTTGCTGTCCTAAAAAAATCCCCCCAAAAAACGCAGGATCCTGCCTTAAGGCGACCATTCCCAGAACGTATTCCTCGCGTGGGACGGGGGGATTACCTGTACTCTTCCGGAAAATGTGTTTACTATTGCATTATTTTAAGTAAAATTAAATTTTATATTAAAAATTTAGACAGATGTCCTGCTAAATACGGATTTTAACCTCTTGCCCGAAAGAAATTTTATAAAACAATTTTACTCTACTTGCTACAAAATTTTTATGGTTCAAATTTTAAAGCATGTACCGGGAAAAGTTAAAATTATGAATCTTCCAAAAATAAAGTACTACCTACTAAATCTTAATTAGAAAAACCTAATATAAAAAAAATTTACATACATCAAAAAATGGAGTTTCTTCATATTCCTGTTCTGTTTCAGCAATAATCGAGAGGGACTTTTCATCGACAGTTTTCTCGACATAGTTGTTTTTCTGATTGAGAAAAAGTAATAATTAATATCTTCACTAATTGGTAAATTAAACTTCATAAATAATATATTGTGAAGTATAGATTTACTTACCCCTCTGATTTTCTGTCGCTAATTTAACTAATAATTTTCCACGATTCATTTTTTCACTAGAAATCGCACTTCAAATCACAATTAAAAACACTTTAAAGCGTACCAATTTCAAATGACTGCGAAGACATAAAACGAACGCTGGTCGGGAATTAAATAATAACTTGTGTATGATAATTAGGGGTGCGCGATTATGAAATTTCATAATCGATTATCGATTATAAAAAGTAATCGATCTTTTTCGATTAATCGAGTTATGAGTTCATAATAGATTATGAACTCATAACTCGATTATGAGTAGGGTGCGCATGCGCATATAATCCATTAATCGATCACCGTAATTCGAATAATCTATTAATTCGGTCGTTCTAATTGCTGTTGGGGTTGGGATTACGTTTAAGTTTAAAAAGTTGTATTTATTAAAACAAGATATTATGCTTATATAGAATAAACCTGTTACCAATAAAAAATTAAGTATTCTATAATCGATTATTTTCCACAATCGATTATTTTCATAATCGATTATTTCCACAATAGGTTATTTTCACAATCGATTATTTCTATAATCGATTAATCGATTATTATAAATTATCATAATCGATTATGAAAAAATCGATTATTCGAATTACGATGATCGATTAATCGATTATATGCGCACCCCTTGATAATAACTAGCATAATATAATAGTAGATAAATAATTAGCAATAGTTGCACTTTTGAAACAAAGTGGCGGGCATAATAAAATCTTTATGACATGATTCGCATCAGGTACTGTACCTATACGTAACATCCTTGAGTTGTGATACCTTATCACAACTGCAAATTTTACAATTTTAATTTTCTAAAACAATTTAGAAAAAATATCGTATACCAAAATCAACATTATTTTTATTACTTAGGTACACATTTAAAAATAATAAAATTTATAATTTTCTAATTTCATTTTTTGAAACTCGATAAAAATGAATTCACAGATGTTGGAAATGTTCGAAAACTCCGAGCAACATGCAAACGGTAAAACGTCTGAAAATTAATCTGACATTGTTCCACCATGATACACGTCTTTGTTTTGGAAGTTTTTGGCTCTTCGGTGTAATGAATACGTTTTAGCCTATTGACTTCACTAATAAACGGATTTTTTCTAGCCACTCGGCCGTTATAGCTAGGGGTGCGCGATTATGAAATTTCATAATCGATTATAAAAAATAATCGATTGTTTTCGATTAATCGATTAGGAATTCATAGTCGATTATGAACTCATAATAAGGGTTACTAAGTTACTATCTAATTTATTATACAAAAACATAACAAAAATTAACAATTACAACTAGGAACGTTTTGGAACATAATTGAAATTCATTGACAATAAAATCAATTGTTCCGAATGTTCAGATGTCAGTGAATTCCTTAAATCGGTAACATTTGGCCTCCACGGCTAAACACTCGTTCTGAAGCAACACTTGTTCCTTGAATAATTAATATTTTCTTGCCATAGCTGCCAGTGCCGGAAATGTTCTCCAATTCCTAATTTGAGAATTTTCATTATTTATTTTCACAATCGATTATTTTATATAGTTATAACTCTTTCTTTTTAAATCCTTTTGGATTGTGGCAGAATGGACATTTTTTCCTCTAATTCACGGAACACTTCAGTTTGTGATTTTGGCACACTAATTAATTGAATCGGTGAGATTAAAAAAAAACTAATTTTACTGCGTAAAATTTCTTTGACTTTGTAATAAATAATTTTTATGCTACTAGATACTAAATAATTATTTAGACTACAAAAAAACTGTCGACCCACAAATTTTGTTTTATCAACGTTGTAAGCTGCTTTCGGTACTCTTGAATGCGAAGTGTGCGAACGCGTTGAATTCTATAAAAGTTTTAATATTAGCTAGTTTTCCACAATCTTCAAACAAACTAGTATAGGTATTATGCAAACCATATTTTACTTTTTTTTTATTTGATAAAATCATTTTCAAATAAGAATTTGGAATCCCCGAATAAATTGGTAAAATAAGGTTCTTGTTTCTTTTAATAAGGAAAGAATATTCTGTTGACATTTTAGCAGTACACCATTGGTTAATAGGTACCATTAAATTTTAGATATTAGGAATATAGGTAAGGTATTTCCTTGCATTAAAATTCTGATGATATTTATTGAATTCTTAGTGCGGTTTCGGATTATATTACAAACCCATCATCAGGAAGAGCGTCAAGTCAGAGATAACAATTTTGCTCATTCATACAAATCACAAACTTCCAATTTTCAAATCAACCTCCCAATCTCAAAGTCAATTAATAAAATATTTACAATACATATTATCAGGGTTTCCGCCGATAACTTTATTTAATAATTCAAATTAGTGCCAATTGCTTTTACACGTCATGGTAGGTTGTTCACAACAGCAACTTACATAATATTATACAAATAATAATCAGACGCGGTGTGAGTAATCATATGTAACTTAAAACCGGTAAAGCGACTATGAAAAGTGGCATCACTGGCGGGATTCGTAAACCCGTAAAATAGTTGTACCATATACAATTGGGCTTAATAAGGTTGTTGTATGTGTAGGGAGCGGTAAAAGCTATTGAATATGTTTTTGTAATGTATCACATAAAACTTTACCCCTCTCTGTTTGCCTTACATTACATCACAATAAGTTGCCTATATACTTCGATATTTTACTCATAATATTAATATAAAGCCCGGGAGTCAGGAGGCCTATAGTATATACCGGGCGTAGGATCCTCCGTCAGTCACGTAATGATATATAGAGTATATATTAATAGACTTTATCATATAATAGACTCTTTTAGAGAGAGTAACCAAAAATTATTAAAATATGTCTTTTTCAATTCTACTATAAAAACGTTCAGCTTTCCGAATCTCTATAGGAAATTTGTCGATTTCAGGTGAATACATTCGTGCTACTCCCGAAAATGTGATTTTATTCATTTCGAACGTAAATAATTAATAGTATTGTGTTTCACATTAACATTAATACCAACAGCACCTAAATTAAATTAAATAATTTTCAAATTTTGAAATTTAATTAAAAAAATAAAATCTTACGTAAGAAATTGTCTTGACCCCCCTACCCCCGAGTAAGAAAAAATAAGATGTCAGCTACCCCCCCCTCCCCCTAAACGTCTTACGTAATACATGAACGGCCCCTTATCAATTTTATTATCATCGCGTTTTGTTTGAATTGTTAAATTAATGCTCTCATTATATCGCCTACGCATTTCATTGAGATCCATGGTATCCATTTATCTTCTGTTCGTTAGGGGTCGTCCATAAATTACGTCATGCAATTTTAAGCAATTTTTAATTTAAAAAATATTTAAAAATCCGTCAATTTGAATTGAAGGAAACGACCGCGCAATTTGCCATGTATTTGTGACGTCACAAGTCTGAATTTTACATTCATTTATATTATTTTTCTGTGGTTTTGTGCTTTGAAAGTTGAAGTTTGTTAGTGTTAAAAAATTAAATCAACTAAAAACAAAAAAGTTAAAAAAGTACTCATCTACACGAGTAGAGTAAACAAGAAAGTGAGGTTATTGCAAGCAAGCAAGCAAACACGTTGCGTTTAAGGTCACATGATTTATTTTAAATTATCATTGAATTTTAAAATGGATTATTTATAACAAAATACAATAAATAGAAGTTATTTTTGCTGATTTGATATTTAATATTGTTTAAGATCATGTGTGTGTTTTAGACTACAACTGTCCATGGTAGCCCCTTTTTAATGTTTCAATTTTATGTTTATCAATTGCCATGATTACGTTTATGTTTTTCGAGAGAATTTAAGTTACGATTGTCAGAAATACATGTTTTTTACAATTATACTAACCGATTTATTCCATGAATAAAAACAATACAGTCCACTTGCTTTATAACTTTTGTCTACCAATTAGCATTTTAATCATCCAGCGAAGTAAAGAGCTCATAAGGTTTTTTGTAACTAATTGCATTGGTTCTACAAGAACACGATTTCAACCGAGCAAACATTGTGGTCCTTCGAGCCGGATATATTTCGTCTTCATAAGACACCTAACAAGATTAATTGGTATCCAAAAAAGGATAAACAGCACTCATCGCGCAGCTAAGTAAATTCTATTGCAATTATCTAATCGCTAAAATTGTAGATAAAATTACGAGACAATTTTCCCGCAAAAATTGTCAGCAATACATTTGAAAGGCGTCATCTACTTAAGGTCACGCCAACCGCACGGAATTTCTCTGGAACTACAGGGCTACAACGCCATCCCGAAGAAATATCCAACTACTTAAAGTCACGCCAACATCACGGAATTTCTCTGGAACTACAGTGCTACAACGCCATCCCGAAGAAATATCCAACAAATTGGTAACACATTCAATCCTACTTATTTTATGTGTTTTGCTTGTGTAACAAAGTACAGGGTAATACAAAGGATAAAATTGCATTCACTTGCCATTTAATAATTCATTTATTCATATTTAATTCATTTATTTATAATGGAAGCTTTACGATTTGAAAGAACTGCGTTAAAAAGTCAATTGACAAGATTTAAAACATTCATTCAAAAGGTTACGAACCAAAGCGTAACCAATGAGGTTATTTGCGAATTAAAGAAAAGGCTTGACCTTATGTCAAACGTGTTGTCAAAATTTGAAAAACTACATAATCAAATTGGTATTTCATGTCTAGAAAGTGATAATTATGATCAAAACAAAGAAGATGAATCTATGGCACATTTTGAAGATGTTTATTTTGAGCAAACAAGCATTGCAGAAACCTTAATAAACAATTTCACGCAAAAATCTGCAATAGATTCAAATAATCCCTCTAGACCAGTATCTCCTGCAGAAAGTGTAAATTCAATTAAAAGTCTTAATTCAAGCAATCGTTCAAAACGCAATTCCGCCTCAAGAATTCATGATGGTAATGACAACGCCAGACATTACATCAATTTACCGAAAATAAATTTAATAAAGTTTAACGGTGATATTAAATTTTGGTTAGAATTCAAATCAATCTTTCAAAGTCTAATACATGATAATGATAATTTAACCAAAATACAAAAGCTTCACTATTTAAAATCAACCTTAACTGATGACGCTAAGTCAGTTATAGGTTCTCTAGAATTCACAGCCAACAGTTACGATGTGGCGTGGAAAACGCTTAATACAAGGTTTGATCAACCTAAATTAATTATTAAAAATCATTTAAATGCCATTATGGAGCTTGAAACTCAAACAAAGGAATCAGCTCAAGGCTTAAGAAAAATAAACGACTCCTTATGTATGCACATCTCTGCTGCTAAATCTCTAGCAAAGACAGAGGCGCTTTTTGAAACTCTCTTAGTTATGTTGGTCTCAAACAAATTAGATTCCATAACGCGAAGTGAATGGGAATTAACATTCAACAAAACTATTTCCACTTTACCCTCTTTAGAGGAATTCGGTACGTTCCTCACATCACATGCCAATTTATTAGAAAATATCGAAAAGGGGCACACACGGGAAGTACAGGCAAATTATGTTGATAGAAGCAAATTTAAAACTAAATCATTCTTAGTAAACAATTCGTCATGTTCATTATGCAATAAAAGTCATTACCTAGGTCAATGTTCAGAGTTCTTAAAACTAAATGCAAGAGAGAGAGCAAATAAAGTTCAACAACTTAAGTTATGTTTTAATTGTTTGTCTAAAAGTCATTTAAAAAATCAATGTCAATTAAAATATTCTTGTAAAACGTGTAGGTCACGGCATCACACTCTCCTCCACACTCCGTTACAAAGTTCGAATTTTTCTGTTCAACCGGTAGTAGCAATCTCTTCGGTTTCTCCCGAACCTGAACCCATTCAAACTATCTCTGCTTTCTGCACAACAGCCTCACAAGTTTTACTGCCAACTGCTTCCGCAAAGATTATTGACGCATTTGGAAACTTCCAATCCGTCAGAATATTACTCGATTCTGGTTCACAATCGAATTTCATTCGCACCGACGTGTGCCAAAGGTTAAACTTGCCTACTCAAAGTGCAAGCATTACAGTTGCAGGTTTGAGCAATTCAAACCCTCATCATGTAAAATCAAGATGTGACTTTGAGCTAAAAGCACATCACGGTAATTTCAGAATCAAGCTTTCTTGTTTAATCATTGATGAAATTACAGGAAGTGTCCCGAGTTTCAATCTGAATCGAGACAGCTTCCAACTTCCAAGAAACATTCGCTTATCAGATTCCTGGTTTGATAAACCTGGAAAAATTGACATTTTAATAGGTTCTCCTATCTTTTTCGAGATTCTGTGTATTGGGCAAATTAGGCTAGGTCCCGAACTTCCCATACTTCAGAAAACCCAACTAGGTTGGATTATTTCCGGTCCTACTAGCGCCAATTTAGTCACACAAGTGCAATGCCACTTCAATAGATCAAACGATCTTCAAGATCAGATAACTCGATTTTGGGAAATCGACAGTTATCCCACAGAAAAGGTCTTCTCATCTGAAGAAAACAAATATGTGAGTCGCATTTCATGCAAACCACAAAACGAAGCACTACAGGGCGTTTTATAGTTTCAATTCCTTTCAAGGAAACCCCCCTTCTTTTAGGTGATTCCTTTCTGACAGCGAAGAGAAGATTTCTCTCTCTGGAACGGAAAATTAGAAGCCAATCCCAAACTTCAGGAAAGCTACTGTGCTTTCATGAAAGAATACATAGAGTTGGGTCACATGTCGATATCAGATCCCAAAGTTAAGCTGGTTTATTATCTTCCACACCACGGGGTCCATAAATCCGACAGCTTAACTACAAAACTTCGTGTCGTTTTTAATGGTTCCTCTGCAACCACAACAGGTCATTCGTTGAATAGTATCCAAATGGTTGGTCCCACTATTCAACAAGATTTATTCTCAATTTTAATTCGTTTCCGGAAATATCCTTACGCTTTCGCTGCGGACATCGAGAAGATGTACCGACAAGTGGAAATAGAGCCTAGTCAAAGGCCACTCCAACGAATACTGTGGCGGTCTTCAATCGCAAGCCCCATAGAACATTATAACCTAAATACCGTGACTTATGGAACCGCCTCCTCATCTTATCTTGCCATCCGATCCTTAACACAATTAGGTATCGAATGCGAAAGCTCGCTCCCAGAAATTTCTAAAATTATAAAGCGCGACTTCTATGTTGATGACCTACTTTCTGGTGCTTCCAGCGTAGAAACCGCACGTGAAATATGTTCGCAAATTTCAATAGTTCTAAGTGCAGGTTGTTTCAAACTTAGAAAGTGGATTTCAAACAATCCCAACGTACCTACTAGCTAACATCCCTCATGCTGATCTACACCCCGGTATTCTACAATTTGGAGACCGTGAACAATCACATACTCTCGGCCTCACATGGTTGTTCCGAACAGACCATTTCAAGTTTTCAATCTCACATCAATCGTCTTCAAAAATTACTAAAAGGCAAATGCTTTCTGAGATTTCTCAAATATTTGATCCATTAGGGTTAATTACCCCTTGCACGTTTGTGGCCAAGATTTTCATGCAAAGGCTTTGGCTTGAAAAGCTTGATTGGGACGAGCAAGTTCCAATCGATATGGAAAAACGATGGCTTTCTTACAAATCTGAATTGTCAGGTCTTAATGACCTTAAAATACCAAGACACGTCACATGTGTCGATCCAATATCCATCCAAATTCATGGATTTTGCGACGCGTCGATGGAAGGTTACGGAGCCTGTATATATTTGCGTTCAAAAAATGTCCATAATCAAATTTACCAAAAATTATTATGTTCAAAGTCAAGGGTTGCACCCTTAAAACCGATTACTATCCCCAAACTTGAGCTTTGTGGAGCATTACTGTTAAGTAAACTACTAAAAACTGTTTTAAAAGCTGTAGATTTACAACCTACTTCTTGTTTTCTTTGGTCCGATTCAACCATCGTACTAGGATGGTTAAAGACAACCCCAAACCTTCTTAAAACTTTTGTTTGCAACAGGGTTGCTGACATTCAGAATGTCACTGCTAACGCGGTTTGGCGGCATGTGCCTACGAAATCCAATCCCGCCGATCTTTTATCGCGAGGAGCAAGTCCTCAATTTTTAAATGAATCCACATTATGGTGGGACGGCCCCCCTTGGCTACAGGAAGACGAAACTTCTTGGCCAAATCTTGCGCTTGGTAACGCTGAACTTCCTGAATGTTTGCCTTGAGCGAATATTTGCATTTTGTTTGCGGTTTAGAAACAATTGCTCTGTCTCTAAAACCAATAGAATTTATGGATTTTTAACACCAAAAGAGCTTACCAACTCATTAAGAAAATTAATCAAATTTTCGCAATTGGACTCTTACAATGATGAGATAAAGTTGCTTGCTTTAGGTTTACCCTTAAAGACCTCTTCTTCTCTAGTTAGTTTAAACCCGTTCGTTGATGACGAAGGTTTAATACGAGTAGGTGGAAGACTCCTCAACACTAACTATTCTTACGATAAGAAGCACCCACTTCTAATTGATGGGAAACACCCTTTAGCAAAACTTCTCGCTTCTCGTGAACATTTGAAATTGCTTCACGCAGACCCCCAACTCCTTCTGTCTACCTTACGTGACAGATTCTGGATTACATCCGGTAGGAATGTAGTCAAACACATCGTTCATAAATGTGTAAAGTGTTTCAGATTCACTACTTCTATCACTAGGCCTATAATGGGTAACCTGCCATCAGCTCGTGCTGAAGAATCATTTCCTTTTCAACACGTTGGCATCGATTATGCCGGTCCCATAAACATTAAAGATCGAAAAGGTCGTGGGTCTAAAACCACAAAAGCTTATTTTTGCATTTACGTTTGCTTTGCAACTAAAGCAGTGCATTTAGAACTTGTAACAAGTCTTTCAACTGATCATTTTATCATGGCATTTCGCCGATTTGTCTCCCGAAGAGGCAAACCATCACACGTTTATTCAGACAACGGTACTAACTTCGTAGGCGCGAATAACGATTTGCTTGAATTAGGAAAATTTCTTAAGCAACAAGAATCTTCAATTCCAGAAATTGTTGCTTGCGAAGGAATTCACTGGCATTTCATACCAGCTCATAGCCCTCACTTTGGAGGCTTATGGGAAGCAGGTGTTAAATCCTGTAAATATCACCTAAAACGAGTAATAGGTGAGCATATTTTGGTCTATGAAGAACTCTGTACTTTGCTATATCAGGTAGAATCCATTCTGAACTCCAGACCTCTTGCTCCCTTATCAACCAATCCCAACGATCTGCAACCGTTGACACCCGGTCATTTCTTGGTTGGGCGACCATTTACTTCGCTTCCAGATTCAGATGTTACATCTATATCTGAAAATAGACTGGATGCTTTCCAAAAAATTCAAGGATTTGTACAGCATCTTTGGCGAAGGTGGAGTAAAGAATATGTGTCTGAACTTCAGCAAAGAGTGAAGTGGAAACTGCACCAATCAGAGCTTTCGTCTGGCACTCTCGTCCTAATAAAGGAAAACAACCTTCCACCTTTAAAATGGAAAATGGGTAGAGTTATCTCCGTGCATCCCGGTTCCGATGGTATAAATCGCGTCGCGACCATTCGGACTTCTAATGGACATGTGAAAAGAGCATTTTCTAAAATTTGCCCTCTACCAAGTTCGGTAAACAAGTGCATCGATTGACGATTAATGTCTTGCTTTCGGTCGCGAGTGTTTATTACCTAAAAAGCTAATATTGACTTTAGATTTATTTTTTATGCGTAACATTTATGTGTAATTTTTATATTTAAGTCAGTTTTCAATTGTATTATGTTTCGTTTTCTTTCTTGAAATCCATTCAGAATTTCAACCCGGGCGATATGTTTAAGATCATGTGTGTGTTTTAGACTACAACTGTCCATGGCAGCCCCTTTTTAATGTTTCAATTTTATGTTTATCAATTGCCATGATTACGTTTATGTTTTTCGAGAGAATTTAAGTTACGATTGTCAGAAATACATGTTTTTTACAATTATGCTAACCGATTTATTCCATGAATAAAAACAATACAGTCCACTTGCTTTATAACTTTTGTCTACCAATTAGCATTTTAATCATCCAGCGAAGTAAAGAGCTCATAAGGTTTTTTGTAACTAATTGCATTGGTTCTACAAGAACACGATTTCAACCGAGCAAACAAATATATAGGATTAATCGGAAAATACTGTTTTAACTAAATTTTTTTATTCATGCATGTTCCCCATTATACAGGCACTTTTAATATGTACATGCCCGATGGAATAGTATCATCATCGCCCGCTCTGTATTGGGCAATGTCGTCATTGCCCGGACAATGATTCAAAAACCATAGATAGATTCTTAAATGTCAACAGTGCCCAACCGTGAAGGACATTAACGTCAATGGCCGGGCATTGACGTCAATGCCCGAATTGTCATCATTGACCGTAACATATACATGCTTTTCTTTTTAGTTCGAACTGAAAGCAATGTTCCCAACTGAAACTTTGTGTTGACACAATGGCAGCACTGCGTATAGTTCGAACTAAGCATTTACATTCAATTTTAAGATCGGTCTAAAAGTACCTTTACATTATTAGACTTTACATAGGATTTTGTATTAGACTAAGGCCCAGTTGTTCAGTATTAGGTTATCTTTTAACCTGAATTATTTTCCATGGAAACAATTCTTGAAACAATCATTTCTATGGAAAATAACCCAGGTTAAAAAATAACCCGAAACTGAACAACTGGGCCTTAGTCTAATGTAAAAATTTTCGTGTTTACATTGCACGATTTTACATTGGACTTCGTCCGTTGGATTTTGCATTAGACTTTTACATAGGATTTTTAAGAATAGAACGGTGTCTATTTCAATAGGATTTTGCATTAGATTTTTTGGTGAGAATGCGCAGTGTGATTGTATGACTCGTAATCTGTCATGATTTTGTTAATCTCAAATTTTTATAAATTAATTTGTTCAGTTTTTGTCTAGTTTTGTGCATATGTATTTTATTGACTACTTATTTTGCCACAAAAACTAAAATCTAACGAAAGATTTTAACATAATTTTTATTCTCAGCACTGTCAAATGTCATTAAAAATCCTATACAAATATCCAATAGTGTAAACGCGTTTATATTCGAGCATAGGATATAAAATCCTATACAAATATCGAATGCAAAAGTCCTATGTAAAGTCTAATAATGTAAAGGTACTTTAAGCCAAAAGTCCAGGTATTTCGCTCGATCTGACTCGGGTCGATCTAGCGGTTTAGATCGCTTTAAAGTCATTGCCACGAAAGTTGACATCTCGTCATAGATTGACAGAATATAGCAACGACGTATTGCTTATGAGCATTACCAGTCATTTTGTATTGACATGACAAAGCACGAAAATATATTGCACGTTTGACTAGGGAGTATTAGCTTAGTTCAGACGATTATGCTTTTATGACGAGACGTCAACTTTCGTGGCAATGACTATACCTGAGTGTATACATGAAAGGACTAACCAGTTCAAACTGAGTTAGTTCGAGCTAACGGGTGCATGTAAACGTGGTATCTGAGACTTTCATTATTGAGGCTATACGAACATCTCGACCAATTTTCAAAAATATTTGTACTATTTTTCTATTTTCCCTTTGATTTAAAATCTAGGCAATGTCTAGGTAGCCGGTAGCGGTTACTATATTGAGAGATGGTAGCTTACGTTCATTGATCAATTTAAAGAAGGCGGTACTAGCGGTACCCTAGATTAGATTAATACATTGCCGGTAATAAATCACTAGCTAACATTTGAAATATAAAATGAAATGACTAATAAAAACTTAGATACCATCCTTGATAACACACCAAGAATTCTTAACAGGGTTCATTTGTAATACATTCTCAATGAAAAAGGTAAGCTTATTTTTACGATTAATTACAAATTTATGTTTGTGTCATATGCTAATCGTTTTCGGCTTTTTAAATTAAAATTCTATTTGCTTTTTAAAATGTGGAAAAGTAAATAGTTTTTTAAATAATCATGAATTTTCAGAAAACATGAAAATTTATAATGGTTAAACCAAGTAACAAGTATTTGGGAAAATCTAAATACGAATAGACATAAAAAAACTATGAACGTAAACTACCGGATCTCAATATAGTCACCGGTACCGACTACCTAGATATTGACCAAAATCTATAGTAGAAGATATCTATAAAGCCCATATAGTATATTATTATACTCTCGTGGTTATTTCGAGTATTATAATTAAATATGAAAATTTTGGAATTTAGAACAAAATTCCAATTTCTGGAAACTGGTTATTTCTTTCGTGCATAAAAGTTTCCACGGCTATGTTCAATCGAATGGTGGATATATTTTTGAGACTCCCGCAAATTCAAACTTGACAAAAATCCAAATATTGTCCTGCTGCTGGACTCAATAACTGGTATTCCAATCTGACCAAAAATCTCCAAACGTCAGCATAATCTTACGCTCAAAATAAAACTCGACGTGGGAAAAATTATCTGTTCGGGTCCCTATGACACCGTTAGAACGACTGCCCTTATGTTCCTTCTTCGCACATTTTGTTTTACTCAATTTTAACTCAATTCAATACTGAAATCTTCAGGTAGGTTGGATTTGATTCGCACATATAATGTAAATTTTTTGGGGGAGGAAAATAACAGTTCAATATATACTAGTACCGTAATTAGGCCTGACCGTAATGGCAACGATTAAGTTATTTTGTCAGTTCAGAAAAATTTTAATTTACTTTAGACTGTCAAACTATTATTACTAACAATAGCAATAACGTAATATTGTAATATTTGGAGAATTAAAATCTCTTTAACAAAAACTTAATTCATTTTGACGACATCACAGTAGTTACATAAGCCTTTTTACAATAGTTGTTGAAAATTGGTATTTGAAAATGTTTCTAATAAACTGTTTAGTATTCGAAAATTTACATTAATAGACCTTTGAAGCATTGTTTTTGTTACACAGTATAATTATTAGGGTATTTAAAAGTTAGCGCTTCTATTAGAACAATTGGTTCTTGAAGTGTTGTGAAATATCCATTCGTTTGTCTGTGATGGTGTTAAAATTGGATCTCTATTATAATTTAGGAACTTTGTAAATCACATCCGGTGGTTAAGAATAATTTCTTAATTTCCTTGATTGAATACTTGCGGTATAGTAAACTATTAGAAATTTATTGTATGTAATTGCTAACTACAGAAAAACTATGAAGTTTATTAGTATTAATACTTATTTATTTTTATTATTCCATAACGTATATTATTTAACACGAAAGTAGGTAACCTCTCGTAATTTCACTTTCTAAATTTGCATATGGGAAAATTAATTAAAGCTTATTTGTTTTAGGATTAGCTGTTTTTTTCTGTTTAATTTATTTGGCCAGAGTAGCTGTAAGTTATATTTATACAGCTTGATTTATATTTTAAATATTTATATGAAATCTTAACAGGATGGTTTACGAATAAATGATCTCATACAAAATGCAACGGACAATCGAGAAAGAAGAGATGCCGTAGTCGATTCTGGTTCTTTTAAATGTAATTAGTTACTCTATATTGTACGTTGTTCATAATTAATTTAACATTTAAATTTAATCTTGTAGCAGTCTCTGATGGTACTCCCGGAGTGGATTTTCCAAATTTAGCGTACGTTCCGAAAACAAGATTTAGCTGTCGAGATATGGAAACTGGGTATTATGCTGATTTAGAAACCGATTGTCAGGTATGGATTATTTGTATTTATATTAACTTAAATAATTCTTCTAAAAAGAAAGTTTGTGAATTGTGACTTGCATGAAGTCGTGGGTCAAAGAAAATTTGGAATCATTATTTATAAGACACTAAACTTTTCAAATCGTGTACACTAGATAAGCACCATTAGTAAATTTCATCCGAAACTATTATTTTTAACTTTCTTATTGAATTTTATTAAATTGTAGGTACTAACGTTGGAGTAATGTTGAAACGATTGACAAATTTTAATGGAAAACATAATATTATATGGGAATGTAAAGTACGAGTACAATGATAGGCATTTAATTTTTTCCAAGGTGATTTGTTTTAAGTGGAACAACACGACAATTTTTGTTAATATTTCAAGATATACGATTTCAGTACACCGGGATACATTTTTTGCTATAAGAAAAAATTAAAAAAATTCTTTCTGGCTCAGGAACTATAATTAAAGGTTAAAACAGGTGCAATTCCTTTCCCAAGGTCTTTTTTCATGACTATTTAATCAAAAAGATGCGAACTTCAAATTATTATTATAACTAAATTTATAAATTCATTCAAATAATATTAGGTATCATTTGCTTAATATACTTAAACAGAATAATCTAAAATCTTCATCGAGCTTGTATTTTATTTTGATCATATTATTGGATGTTTACAGAATTAATGTGTTTATTTTATTGGTGTTATACGTACTGACCAGTTCCTAATTCTTTTAAGAACCCCAAAAGGTAGATCAGATTCAAGTTGTAACAATGGGTTCTATTATTTAATTTAGCTGTAGGGTATTCTTTTTTTGATTCAGTTACGACAGATTAAAATAATAACATATCACTTGGTAACTTTTGTATCAGAGTTATGTAAAAATTACCGTTATAAGAAATTCTTATTTAAATATTAAATAAAATAATTTATCTTCTACAGGTTTTTCATATTTGTGATGACGGCAGAAAAATATCGTTTCTTTGCCCGAATGGAACTATTTTTCAACAATCGGAACTTATTTGCGACTGGTGGTTTAAAGTGAATTGTACTACTTCGCCTTTGTTATATGAGGAAAGTGCAGAAATATTAGTCAGAGAAAATGCCAAGAGAAAGGAGTCACGTCGTGTTTTTAATAAAGGAAATAAGCAAAATATTTTTTCTAGTGGAGAAAACTATCAAGAAGTCTCATCTAAACGCACAACTCCAGCACATTTTATTACTCCTTCATACCGTAACCAATATTTTGACAGAAAATATCCTACTACCACCGATAATTCAATTCAAATTAGACGTGGTGATCGTAGATTAGATTACGATACAAATCTTGAAAGTGAACAAGTAACCACTAATAGAGGCAACACTTATATTGCTAAGAGTAATATAGAGAACAATTTTTCTCATCAATCTCTTCAAAGAACTACATCAAGCAATGCTAATTCTCATTCTCGTCTTTTAACAAGTCGAACTTCAGAACGTAATCCAAACATAAAACAAGTTAAACAGAATAATTTGCACGGCAATACTAACAAAACAGAAAAATTCATAATTAGACCGAATCAATTTAATACTAATTTTAAGACGAATGGCCAGAAAGAATCATCATATTATGATAGTTATGAAAATCAACGAGAAGGTAATTATTTTTATTATTATATATTTTTGTAAATGGCATTTTATATTGGTGAATACACAAAATTTTGGGTCTTATATCAAATTATTAAATCAATATGTACCTATTATATTAACTAAAATGATAGATATTATTTACCGATAAAACATGTCGGTGACTTCTGGCATCCACTTTTTAATTAGCATTACCTATCGTATGTATACATGCTACTTAATTGTTACTTCCACTTGATTATTACGTAATTGGTTGTTATTATTGCTTTATTGCGAATTTATAGTTTTATATTGGGACTATTTTGCGATTACATCATAACTTTTATGGTAGGCAATAATTTGGTGCATCCGTACTATTAATTTATTGACAGTATTACTTTAAAAGTTTATTGATAGAGTTGAAAGGTTTATATGCGTATAAATCACGATTTACTTCCTTTTTATTAATTTATTTTTTATCTTCGTTTTTTTAAGGTCTATCAACATCTACGTTATCATCGCCTGTTCTTTGTTAGTTTTTTGGTAGGAGTTATTTAGGTCGAGTTCATTTTGTAAAGTTGATCCACAGCGTGTCGATGGCCAACGGAGGGCCGAGCTGAGAAATTCAGTAAAGTCCTTTATTCTAACGCAGAATTATCGCTTTACTCGTATAACCCAATTAGTGATCACACAAGCCACTGCTGTGGACTCTATTTTATTATTCATTTCTAAAATTCTTACTTTAAAAATAAAACTATTTCAAAATAAATTTTTTAAAAACGATTTATTGTCAAGTTTGCTAAATGGCATCCATTAGAATTTTAAGTTACGTAGTCATTCTTCTATACCGATGTTAAAAATGTTACGGCTAAAGAAATTTTCTTTTCTACAAAAATAATCAAACGGTTGGTTATTTTTATTGGTTAGTGGTTATAGCTTGGTTATTTCAGAAAAAAGAAAATTTCTACTACAATAGCTGGAAATTTGACTAGTTTATCAACTATTCAGAAGTATTGGCTATTATGTTTACTCTAATGCAAGTAGGTAAACTAAAGAGCGCTTGACACGGTTCTTATTTTCTTCCTTCCTTCCTTCTCAGTCCTTTTACCCTAATGAGGGATGTGCGTTCAAATTGTTTTCACATACATAGAGGACCTACTTGTTTAACGTGGGCTCCGAACCACGGGAAGTGTACTACACTTCAGTTCGAGATGAATTTTCTTGGCAGATTACCTCGGTGGTTTGCCATTGCCTGCCGAGGAGAGACGGTCAGAATGAAGTTCTTACCCTGCCGGATTCAATCCGAGCGTTTCGCATTAGCAGTAGACGCACTTAACTTCCAAGCTATGACCGCATCTTTTCTTTTCTTCCTAACACCCCTATTCACTAACTCCGTTTTCGATCGATCGAATCGTTAAGTTTTCGATCGATCGAAAAGAGTGACAATTCGTATTCAGTAACTAACGAATCGAGACGTTATCGTTCGGTCGATCGTTAAAACTTCTCGATCGATCTAATGTTTTCTCGTGACGGAAAAGGGTCACGTTAAGCTTCTCGATCATCGAAAAGTCAAAAAGACATAACTACCAACCTAATTTTTTAAATTTATTTAAATTTAGAAATTCCCTTCAGATTTCTTTATTTTATAGGTTATGATTATGTTTACAACAGTATTACCAACAGTGGCCACTAGATGGAAATATCGTAAGTTATCGTTAAGCTTAGCTTAACGTTTGGCGTTTTCCATATCGATAAAGTGTAGTTACAGAATACGAATTTTTACCGCAATCGATAAATGACACTTCTCGATCGCCTACTTTTCGATGATCGAAACATTTTCGATTGAAGTTACACCCCTAATCACTATAGTCCATCTGGTTTTGGATTGCAGTAAAGGTCGCCTTGAATGGCAAGTCAGATTTACACAGGGAAACGTCAAATAATTAAAGTATATGAGCGACAAAAAACAAATTTCACTTATTTGATACTTGAAATAATCGAGTTAAAAATATTCTTTTATCAAATAGCAATTTATCTTGTACAAATTATTTAAATTTGCCAGAAACTTTTTGATAAAAATATTCGTGAATCATCAATCGCAAATAAAATTTTGGCAGTGTAAACCTGTAAAAATTTTAACCAATCACGTTCCGAGTTCACAATTTTAGTACAATCTAGTTCTGCATTCTTAAAACGGATGGACTATAACTTCAATCGAAAACGTTTCGATCATCGAAACACTTTCCTCAATATTGTTTTATTTATTTATGCAAACCGGTTTCGACTGTACAGTCTTCTTTAGTGCATTTGTAAAATGTTTTACTCCTCTAAGCTCGACAAGCTAATGAGACCTGGGGAGTCGAAGAAGCAAAACTTTACATCTGCCAATATAAATATCAACAGTAAATTCGGTGACAGACGTAAAACCCTGATGGTCGTATAAGCTAACTCTTCTCTTTTGCGGAGGCAAAAGGTCGTGGATAATTAGAATCTCCAGGTGATCACGGAACAGACAAATAAAGCTAACGACAAACAAATAATCGTTTAATGAAGGTAAAAATATCGTTATCATGTGCACAGTACAAGCAGTTAATCAACAAATTAATGAATGCTACCAAGTCAAAGGCAAGAATCAATACAATTGCAGAAGGCAATTGTGATAGCAAAAAAATATGGTGTACAAAATTCACTGCAGTACAGATTAAAAAAAGTAAAATACGGCACAAACCTTAAAGCGCTCTCGGGTTCTACAATGCCCAAAACACAACGCAATACAATTGCGGGAATCTCCTTTAATCTTCCTGCAGTCACCAATAGTGGATACGATGTTGACAGATTCTTTCGCCGACTGGTTAGAAGTGGAAACAAATAAACTGGATCTTGCCAAAAGGTCACCCTGATCATTCAATATTCTGGTCGTCCTGGTAGTGTGATTGATTTCAAGTAAAAAGCAATCAACTTGATGTTTGTTGACATAAGTAATTTTTGACAGTTTGAGTTGTGAAATGTCAAAACTTATAATTGAAATCTATAAACTGATCTATCTAATCCGCGAACGTGTCAGTTGTTATAATAATGTATTCAATAATTAAACATTATAATTATCCCAAAGAATTTGCAAAAATTCCACGAGTTGACTTCTCTCGTACAAACGAAAAATGCAAATGCTCTATGGCCATTGACAGACATGCGCACACATATCCGACGATTAAAAATGCCGTATATAGGATGTTGCGAAATAAATAGTCAGTAATGTTTTGCAAAAAATCGTTACATTGCCCCCTCCCTAACATTATTTCATGCCGTGAAAATAATAGTCGCAGCAAGACTTAACATGTACTGAGTTCTACTCAAGCGTTGAAGACGCACTTAAACAAATGTTGGAATTAAACAAAAAAACAAAGAATCCTAAAATGACCCAAATAATTAAATAATAAAATAATAAAAAGGTGGGTGTCCACTAATGACGACACGTCATTAATAAAACCGCCTAAGCGTGAACCCAAAATGACTGAGCGCGTAACGCTTCGTGTAGCCAAAATCAAAAAATTATCGAGACCATCCCTCGCTATCATCATGCCCTGGGATTCTCAACTGGTTCGGTACAGCACCACATAGGACCTGTATCCAGAATGAAAAATAAATGTACGGCGGTCCAACGACTGGCACGTAACAACAAGATGGACCTCATGGGACCCATCTCACACGGCTCGAAAGTGAATAGAAAAAATGTTCACCCAGCAGTAGAAATGTGTTTCGGGCAAAGGTACTCATTGTCCTTTGGACATAGAAACATTTTAAAAAAATAAAAATTCCAAACGAATTGGCATTTGATCAAAATTTGACCAACAAAGGGTTTCCAACAGTTGCATCAGCAACGAATTCAAAATAAGTAAGAGAAAACAATCTCAGATGGTACAACTGTGAACTTCGGATGTTAACGTTCACAGCTGTTAATAAAAAGACAAAAACAAAAAAATTAAAACACAGAAAGTGAGTCGGGAATGGTGGACCCATGGAAATGGTAAGTCAGATGTTATGACTTACGGACTAGGTATTTAATCAACCTCCACGTCGTCTCTCAACCTGATCATCCGGTGCCACTACTAAATCAGTAGCTGAAGGATGGGGTTTTAAATCTTTTATATGGTAGACACCAACCTCTCGACCTCGTTCGTTCACTAGACGGTAAGTCAATGGACCGGTTACTTCTTTTACACGACTTTTTAAATATTTAGGAGCTAATTTCCCACTAAAATGTTTGCTGGCATTAGACAATGCAAAATTTCGACGCCAAACTACGTCTCCAGCTTTAAATCGGATACTACGCTTCCTAAAATTATAATGTGTGGCATTTCGTTGGTAAGCCTCGTGTAATCTTTTATTTACATCTTTAAATAATTCATCTAACCGATTCATCTCCCCAGCCAACCTTTCGCGACTTTCCAAAGTTAAATCCTCCTCCCTCAAATCCATAATTCGACCATAATAATCTCCCTTAGCGGGTACGGTACGTCCTAGATTGAGAAAAGATGGAGTAAACCCGGTTACATCGTGAGTGGCAGATCGAATAGCATGAGCGATTTTGTGAATTTCCACATCCCAAGTCTTGTGATCCTCTTTAACATATGATCGCATAGCGGTACCGACAACTCGATTAACACGCTCAACAAAATTTACTTGGGGGTGGTATAAAGCATTATAAAAGAGATGGTTTACGTTATAATCGCTCATTAGCTTTCGAAACTCGTGGCTTGTGAACTGTGGTCCATTATCAACATGACAAATCTGCGGAGTGCCAAAAAGAAGGAAAACATGATTTTCTAGAAAATCACAAATGGCTTTAGAAGTGGCTCTACGTAGTGGTTGCACCAAAACAAATTTAGTGAACCAATCGCAGACAACTAATAACATGGTATTACCCTTCGCAGATCTGGGGAATGGTCCCATTAAGTCTACCGAAATACATTGAAAAGGGAACCGTACTCGCTTTTCTCGACCCATCAACCCATATCGTCCACCTTGGCAAGCTTTTGATGATAAGCAAACGGCGCATCGCCGCACATACCTCGCCACATCCGCACGCATCCTGGGCCAGTAGTACAACTCACCGATCTTATTGAATGTTTTTAATGTTCCTAAATGAGCGGAAGTCGAATCATCATGACATTCTTTAAAAATGTCAATCCGACGCGACTTCGGAACTAATTGTTTCCACTCAACTAAATTGGAAACAATATTATGTGAATTCGGAATAAGTTTGTACAACCGTCCAGATTCGATCCTCCAATCAGGATACTTATCAGGAGCGTCAGTGACTCGGGTCAGCATACGACGATACCACACATCTAAGTCATCTTCGGACAATTCCAAAGAAGAGACTTCTAAAGGTGCGCGAGACAATGCGTCAGGTACGACATTCAGTTTTCCTTTTCTATGTTGGATGTTAAAAGAATATTGAGATAAGCGAACACTCCAGCGGGCCAGTCTGTTTACCGGATCTTTCATATTAAGTAACCATAAAAGACTATAATGATCCGTTATCACAGTAAATTCAGTACCCTCAACATAAGGCCTGAACTTCTCAATGCCAAAAATGACCGCTAAACATTCGCGTTCGGTGACAGAATAGTTACGCTCTTGTTTATTCAACGTTCTAGACGCGTATGCGATAGCACGCTCTTCCTCTCCTTCTCCCTGACTTAAAAAACAACCCAAACCATAATTTGAAGCGTCGCATTGAATATAAAAACGCTTACTGAAATCAGGACTAGCTAAGATTGGGGCAGAAACTAACTGTTTCTTCAAATTCTCAAACGATTCAGTAGCAATAGATGTCCATTTAACAAGTTGACGTTTACCAAGACCTTTAAGTAACTCGGTGATAGGCGCAGACAAGGTTGAAAAATTGGGTATAAATCGTCTATACCACCCTATCATACCTAAAAATCGCTTAACCCCCGTAGTATTCGTAGGTTTGGCAAATTCAGTTATGGCTTTGGTTTTATTTGGATCAGTGTGCAGTCCATTCTTATCAATAACGTGTCCAAGATACGTCAAACTGGACCTACAGAACTCACACTTATCCATGTTAATCGTAAGGTTGGCATCCAGTAACCTGTCGTAGACTTGTTCAAGTAATTCTAAATGCTCTTTGAAAGTGCTAGAAACGACGATGATGTCGTCTAAATAAACAAAAATTTTTTCTCCCAAAAGGGGTCCAAAAATGTTATCCATAAGACGTTGTTGCGTAATTGGAGCATTAGAAATACCGAAAGGGGTTACAACATAATGAAAGAGACCACGACCAGGCACTGTAAAGGCGGTCTTTTCGTAGGATTCAGGAGTAAGAGGGATTTGCCAAAATGCTTTTTTGAGGTCGATTGACGTTAAATATCGAGCGTCCTGTAGACGAGTTAGTATATCGTCTAAACGAGGTAAAGGATAGGCGTCCTTCTTTGTCAATTGGTTAAGCTTGCGACCATCAAAACATAAACGGTAAGAATTATCTTTCTTCCTAACCAAGAGCATAGGGGAAGACCACGCAGATTTACTTGGACGTACGAGATCCAACGCAAGCATTTGGTCAAGCTCTTTATAAGCAATTTCGCGCATCGCGGGGGAAAGTGGATAGAAACGTTGCTTCAACGGAGCAGCATCTCCAGTGTCGATATGATGTTGAACTTTGTGGGTTTTGGTTAACCCATCGTGAGAGAGTGTCATAAATTTTTCTTTAATGGCGGCAAGAGCGACTTGTTGTTCTAAACTGAGGTCATCAGCGGTTCTGATTGACTCAATTGACTGTACTTCATTAACAAAAAATTGATTCCGGGCAAAATCAGCTTTAACTCCGAACAATTTGCAAAAATCAATGCCCAAAGTTAAACATGTACGTATGCTGTTACATACCAAAACGTTGAGGGGACGGATCACATCGCAAATAGAAACAGGCAAAACAACCGAGCCTAAAATGTCTTGCGAAGTGCCATCAGCCGACCGTAAAAATACGCTTCGGTCACGTACTATTTTTAAATCTAATAAATTTATTAAATAGTGCCCATCTGTACCTAATATGGATACACTAGCACCGGAGTCTAATAAAGCAGTTAGTTGCTCTTTGCCGACACAAAGATTCAGGTGTGGACGTTGATCAGACGTGGGGTGAATAAATAAGGCGGAAGAATTGGCGGTTGATCCGCAAAAAGCGCCTACGTGCACCAACCAATCTTTCCATCCCAACCTATCTGCTCGAATACTTAAGGCTAGCGGCGAGCAGGTATTCCGCTTAGCCCAACTGCGTTTTTTGAGTGGTTACCACTGCAAACCAGTGAAGTAACTCCCTTGCGTCCACAAAGATAGCAAAAAGTCGTTGTAGGTTTGGAACAGAATCTGTACGAATGACCACGCGCCAAACAATTCCAGCAAGTAATCGCCCCTCTAGGATTCACTGAAGGTGATGTTGAAGGTACATTAGGAGTGGTAACGGAAGTTAAAGCAGCTGTAGAGTCTACATTCGGGAGAGTCTTTTTTGCTAATCGTTCAGCCATTTGAGCGATTTTAATAAATTCGTCTCTATTGGTTATAGAGGTCGTACCCATAACGAGTGAAATCGACGGAAGCATATTCTCTCTGATTGTCCATAATTGATCAATTTCAGAAGGAATAGGTGAAATGCGAGCAAATTTCGCAAACATCGCTTCAATGAAACTACTAACAGATTCATCAGAATTCTGTTTGCAACTGTTTATCTCGGCTAAATAAGCTCTACTAAAATCGACTGACAGAAAACGTAATTTAAGTGCTTCTATTAATTTCTCCCAGTTATCAATATGGTGACCTAAAGTTCTGTACCAAATTAAAGCTTCACCTGAAAAAAATTCTACTGCCTTAGCAAAAAGTTCTTGAGGACTAACACCTCGAGTTCTCGAAAGTTCTGTAGCTCTCTCTATAAAATTAAAAACTTCCTGAAAACCTCCCGTACCATCAAATGTAAGATTCCATTTGTGAATTGCAACGTGATCATTATTTCGTACAGGTAAAATTGATTTTAAAACCTCAGCCAATTCAACGGCTGGTAAAAGAGATGACTTTCTGAATGACGCATAACCAGGTGATTCAGTATTTTCTGCTCCTGACGGATTACTAACTTTGGGAGTGATAACTTCGTCGTCATCATCCTCAGTAACTTGCAATAATTTAACTACCCGTGCTTGTAAAGATTTAGAAATGCCCAATAAATTACCCCTTTCCGTGTCTTTAAAACCAGCTCCCTCCATGATATCTAGCCTATTACTGTAATGCGAGAGCCTATTAGTAATATTGTCTAACACAGTTAAGTCAAGCTGAGTTTCGAGTTTATCGATTTGCGAAGCAATATCTGATAAAGCTTCTTGACATAATTTTAAATCTGCGGTTACGTCAGATGGTGTATATTTATGAACGGCTAAACGTGAGGTAAAAGCTTCCTCCAGTAAAAATTTTCTTAAATTAGAACGACGAGTACTTTTATGAACAGGTATTAACGTTGGGTCTTCAACACGGAAGGTCAACTCAACAAGGACTTCCTCGTTATTTAAAGCGGCAACATAAAGATTCTTATTTGACATAATTATGCAGGTAATTAAATTTTGAAATTAAAAATTCGTGGCAAAATGTTAAATTTGCAAAAACGCAGTTTAAAATATTAATAAAATATATGCTCAGAGCTGTCACACAACAAATTATCAAACTTCTGATAATAAAATTATTGAAATAATCAATTTCAAACAAATGCAAACCACACTAAATCAGTTCAATACCAGATATCAATAAAAAACAGGTGTTCGTAGCAAAATCAAGTTCAAAAAAATAACCGTTGTACTGCACAATCAAACGAATCTTATTTTCGTCAGCAACCCCTGAAGATTCAATCAAAAATTTGGCCGTCACAGCGGGCGCCAATGTAAAATGTTTTACTCCTCTAAGCTCGACAAGCTAATGAGACCTGGGGAGTCGAAGAAGCAAAACTTTACATCTGCCAATATAAATATCAACAGTAAATTCGGTGACAGACGTAAAACCCTGATGGTCGTATAAGCTAACTCTTCTCTTTTGCGGAGGCAAAAGGTCGTGGATAATTAGAATCTCCAGGTGATCACGGAACAGACAAATAAAGCTAACGACAAACAAATAATCGTTTAATGAAGGTAAAAATATCGTTATCATGTGCACAGTACAAGCAGTTAATCAACAAATTAATGAATGCTACCAAGTCAAAGGCAAGAATCAATACAATTGCAGAAGGCAATTGTGATAGCAAAAAAATATGGTGTACAAAATTCACTGCAGTACAGATTAAAAAAAGTAAAATACGGCACAAACCTTAAAGCGCTCTCGGGTTCTACAATGCCCAAAACACAACGCAATACAATTGCGGGAATCTCCTTTAATCTTCCTGCAGTCACCAATAGTGGATACGATGTTGACAGATTCTTTCGCCGACTGGTTAGAAGTGGAAACAAATAAACTGGATCTTGCCAAAAGGTCACCCTGATCATTCAATATTCTGGTCGTCCTGGTAGTGTGATTGATTTCAAGTAAAAAGCAATCAACTTGATGTTTGTTGACATAAGTAATTTTTGACAGTTTGAGTTGTGAAATGTCAAAACTTATAATTGAAATCTATAAACTGATCTATCTAATCCGCGAACGTGTCAGTTGTTATAATAATGTATTCAATAATTAAACATTATAATTATCCCAAAGAATTTGCAAAAATTCCACGAGTTGACTTCTCTCGTACAAACGAAAAATGCAAATGCTCTATGGCCATTGACAGACATGCGCACACATATCCGACGATTAAAAATGCCGTATATAGGATGTTGCGAAATAAATAGTCAGTAATGTTTTGCAAAAAATCGTTACACATTCCTACAAATAAAACAACGAATTACAAAATTCGTTAACAACCTTTCCTACCGTCAAACTTTTCAATTAGAAACTTTCTTATTAGAAACCTAATTAGAAACCGATAATCACGCACAATCATACTCACATACACAAATTATATTTTTCATATTACTCACACATACTCACGAAGGATCGTACAATAACTAGATTACATAGACTCATGCTGTGAGCCTAATCGTTTTTTATACGGAAAAATGTTCCTTTTTGCGATAATTTTTGCAATTTTTAGCAATTTGTCTATTTGTTTCCATCGTCGTAGATCGATTTTTACATCCAGAAAATTTAATTAGCGAACATTTCTGGGTAGCATTCTCCATCAGATTCCAATATACTTTTTACACCATTTCTCTTTATCAATGAAGATATCATAGGAGGTATATCTAAAAAAATCTGAGAAACGCCGACAACATTTTATCGTATCATTTTATCGAAAATATTTTTTGGGTCAAATTTGGAGTTTTGCAATTTTTCTCGTTGAATGGAATATACATAGTATATCCAACCCAGTACATCAATATAACATTTCAGTTTTCTAGTTGGCCTGAGGACCAATTTCTCCAGGTGGAGACGGTCATCAGCTTAGGCGGTTGAGTGCGTTGCTGCAAATGCTGAATACCTGGTTCGAATCTGGGTCCAGTAAAATCTTTATTTTAACATTTGCTTTCGAAAGGCAATGGCAAATCACTTAGGTGTAATCTGTCCATTACATCCTCTCTTTGGTGATGAAGTGTATACAATTTCCGCGGTTCGGATCCCGCGTTAAGCAGTAGGTCCCACATGTGTGTGATAATACTTCAAACGTACCATACATTACATAGAGACAGGTCACCAACAGGAGGTCTAGATGTAGTCGAAAATGTTTATGAGTTAGAGTGAGCCAGTTGCAGCACTATTTATTACCAGTTACAGCAAAGTAGTACTTTACAATCTTGATGGTATACAAATAATTATTTACTTTTGAAATGTCGAAATATTTGGCATTGTTTGCCTATATACTCGTAGAAATTTCAGTAGTGTCAAATAAAAATTTGGACCAACATTGTTAAATTTATTTGGCGTGTCTGAAACACGCCCGAGTGTACTGTTTGGCAAACAAAACTTCAATATCTTGTCTCGCATTTTGTCTCGATATTCGTGTCTCAACTTGCAATTCTTCTGGATATATACTATAATATACTGTATTTACATATTATTAAAATTGTTACTTAATACATAGTGAAGATATGAACTGATTTAGTAGTACTTATAAAGAAGGCAAAAAATCACATAGAATAATATTGATTATTTCTGTTTCAGGAGAATCACAAGAACTACAGGAGACTGCTTCGTTTGTTCAAAATTATCGAAAAGATCTAGGACTAAATAACATCAATCAAAAAGCTACAACTTTCTATCCTAATCACAGACAAACGTATTCCGAAATTAAAGATCCTCGGTATTATGTTGAAAAACCATATAACAAACTTCCCGATAAACCATTTTACGGCTCTTCCGTTACACCTCAAATACTATCGACCATACCAGTAACGGTACAAAATGAAAAATTTACTACTGAGCGTTATTTTAACTTTCAGAGATATACAAATCCAACCAGTTCTAGTCAATCAATGCACTCAACCACGGAAAAATATTTACAGACAAATGAACATCGCCACCAAAACTATAACTTTAATAATGCACCGGTAACATCTAGTTTCAATTTACCTACAACTTCTACTCGCGATAGTAAAAATGTAATATCACACTTGACCAGTTCTTCAAAGTTAATTACTTTCCCAACCTCAACTGAAGAACATTTTGCATTATCGCCTTCACCAACGTCTAATTATATTTCAAATACCAAATCAATTAATTATAATCATAATCTCGGCATTAACGAAGACAGTGAAAAAAGTATATTTAAATCTTATAGTACTACAGCACAATATAAGCAAGCATCAACTGATAGTCCCGTTATTAGTTTCAATATACTGCCATTAACGGCAATACCGCCTTACGACACCAAGAGTCGAAAGGAAAAGTCTTTCGTAGATTCTCCAAGAACTCAAATAATATTAATTAATAATACATCAAAGAACGCATTACCTCTACGAATACCAACAAATGAAGAATACGAAGAGAATATTTTTTCTATGAACTTCAAAAACTTTCAACAAAACCATTTCAATATCCCCAAAAACCACAAACTTAGTGAAAACCTAAATTTGGAAAATATTGGGCCATATGTTTACGAAAGGCCTAAGATTCCTTACATTACTTCCAAGCCCAGTACAACAATGACACCTTCTCCTACTGTAGTAATTAATTCTGCCAATAATATATCAAGTTTTGATGATATTAGATTTGTTATTAATAATCAGACTTTCAAAGTTACCGAAAACAACAACGCAGGACAAAATATAAGCACCGATTTTGTATTTAATGATAATACAGACGTTATAACGGAATCTGAACCTACAAATATTAACATTAATGGTGAAATATATACTACTCCTATTACACCGGTAGTACAAGAAGATAACGTGGTTAATCCATTATCAATTTTAAATAATCCAAATATTTTGTACACATCTCCCTCTACAATTTTGCAGCCTCAACCCTTTTCATTTTCACAAGCTAGGAATAATCCTACAACGATTTCGTCAGTAATAAGCGCAAATCCTTCAGGGATACCTCATCTTCAAATATACACAGTATCTACTTCTAGTCCATTTTCGACTGCAAATAGAACTCCTTTACCAACTCTTCCAACACCATATTTAACAACACCGGATTATGAGAAAACCTCAAAATTGGTTAACGAAAATGTGAATAATATGATAAATTCTCTAATGCAAGTTGTTAAAAATTATAATAATAATATCGAAAATGTCGATTTAAATATCCCAAGACCTGGGTTAGTTGTCCCTCCTTCGGTTGGACCAGATACGCTTCGCACATTAGCTATATACTTTGCTAGTGCATTGGACAACATGACTGCTTCTTCGAATTTTTCTAGTAAAGAAATTGATGAATTTGAGGAAGGATCATCCACTAATTACATAAATAACGAAAAACTAATTAAAGCGTTTTTAACTCAAATGACTCGACAAAATTACGAAAACCTCTTTAACATACCTGTTGAAGATTTAGGTACCACAGAAGCAATTAGTATTTTAACTACAGAATCCAGTAATAGTGAAAACGATTTAATAAAAGAAGATTCAAAAAATCTGGTTGATGACCTTACGGTAAGACAATTGGCCCGAGTATTTACCGAGGCACTTTCATTCTACTTGGATGATCCAGATACGTTCAAAAAGGTTCTTCACGAAGTACGACCTAAAGAACCCCCTTCTATAGAAAGTAATGCTGACTTAAATGAAGCAGAGGATGACGAAGTACTAAATTATTCAGATTCTGATTTAAAATTTGATCATCTTCATTTATCAACACGACCAGCTACGAAACCAGTAACTCCAACTTGGGGTTACATTTTAGCTTTGAATGATTCCTCTCGAGATTTAAATAAAGACGGTGAAAACACAAATTCGTTATCGAGTGAGCAAGAAAATCTTCAAAGTGCCGACAGTCAATCGTTTATATCTCAATTTAACAAAATAAAGCAGGAACAAAAAAATAAGTTGAGTCAAAATTTTGGTAAAAATAGAGAATACACAGAAAATCCTTTAAAAATAGAAACAAATGCAGATAATGAGAAAACACTACCCAATGATCATTGGACCAGTTCATTAGATGTTGCTAAGCTATGGCAGAATACACTTTTTGTAAATCCCGAAGCGCTGAATAATAATTTTAATACCACAAATACGGAAATAGATTCTTTCGAATTGGATACAGCAAGCACTAAATATTTCATTGACGAAACCAGCTCAGAAGAAGTATCAATAGAAAATGCGCTGTATACCAATATTGATGAGACAGATATAGAATATCAGTTAAAAAAACTTGCTAACCATGAGTTGAATTCAACCGAAGTTCATAATATTCTGTCAAGTTTTATGAATTCAAATAAAAGCAAAAAATTGGATCGACTTCTCAATGAACTCAATATATCGAAAAAAGAGTTTTTAGAAAAAATGGAAGACGTTGAAACAAATCCTGCTAATCGTCAATTAATATTACTGTTGATAAGCAAATGTAATACCGATGACGACAGTATACAAAGTAATAAAAATAATAGTAACGTATTTAAAAATAATAATATCAAGTTAACAAAAGGCAATGAAGAAACATTGAACGGTAATGACAATGACGATGAATTAATTGAAGATGGCGGAGAAGGTAGAAATATACCAAATTACAATGAAGAAGGGTTTACAGAACCAAATTTTTATAAAAAAATTGTACATCCATCTTTAAAAGATGACAGCGAAGATACAAGGGCTTTAGAATTATTAAATTCTTTATATGTGATAGCGTCAAAATATGGCAAATAGTACTTACCTAATAATTTTAAATTGAAATTCAATTAAGAGTTTATAATTATGTCAGTTTTTGTAAACATTGCAAGGGAGTGTTGTACCGGTGTGTACAGGGCGTGTTCATTGTATCAATAACTATATTTAAGAAATAATTCAAGTATTATACCTTATATACTATGTATAGGTCTATAGGTACATAAAAATTTTAAGTGCTACGTTTAAAAATAACGAAGATTTAAATGAATTAAAAATGTTGACCTAAGTAGTATGTATTAGGTACTATCACTTGCTCAAAGATATGTTGTGAGCGGATCAAATTAATTTTTTGCCAACTCATGAAATGTCTTCACAACATTTTCATGGTACTAACTGATAAATGAACACGAAAATTGGCAGTTGCTTTTGTGTGTGCATTAATTAAGATACAAGATATTAAAGTGTTCCACTATAAATATTATTCAAATATTATACCGGGTGTTCATTTTAAAACTTCCAGCAATTAATATCTCAAAAACCAAAAGTCAGATGAAAAAATGTTTCGGACAAAAGTTGTATGATAGCGAGGGGGAAAGAATATGGCATCATTGTTTTTTTAATTTATTGACCTTTTCAAGGTCATTTGAAGGTCAACTTTGTTTTTTTAAATGGCACCTTATATTTTTTTTAGCAGATTAATATTTTGCATGAATAAATAAACAACTTTTGTTGGAAAATTTTTTTTATCCGACATTAGGCTTTTCGAGTAAGATACGTTGAAACTAGGGACGCGCATGAATGGATTATCGAGATTCCTTAAAGGATATAATCAACATTGTTAATCAAAATTTAATATTTACAAATGGGGAACATTTTGAAAATTTGTTATGAAAACACTCGTTTACAAACATTTTTCCCACTGTTTAATACTAGTAAATAGCCTTCTAAAACTTGTAAATATTAAATTTTGATTAACAATGTTGATTATATTATTTTGTTTCAACGCATCTTACTCGAAAAGCCTAATGTCGGATAAAAAAAATTTTACAACAAAAGTTGTTTATTTATTCATGAAAAATATGAATCTGCTAAAAAAAATATAAGGTGCCATTTAAAAAAACAAAGTTGACCTTCAAATGACCTTGAAAAGGTCAATAAATTAAAAAAACAATTATCCCATATTCTCTCCCCCTCGCTATCATACAACTTTTGTTGGAAACATTTTTTCATCTGACTTTTGGTTTTTGAGATATTAATTGCTGGAAGTTTTAAAATGAACACCCGGTATAGGAAGCGTTCAAAATATATAATTTATTAAATTATAAAATTAATATTAAATTAAAATTAAAAAATTAACAAGCTAAGCTAGCAATAAGTTGTTATTTTTTCATACATTTTCAATAATTAATTTTAATAAAAATTATTTATTTAGCTGTTAATTTTTAGATTTTAATTTAAATTGTATTAATTATACATTGTTCCAATATTATATTATTTCTTCTTCTTTCGTTTTTATTAGGATTTGCGTGTCTTTCTGTAAACAATAGAACTTCATCTAGGTGACATAACATATTATTTAATATCAGTGTTCCACTATAATTTATTATTACTTATCAATACATCTAGTAATACACCTAGGGCTTATGCTTTTGGCGAACATATAATTTTTATTTAACAATATAATACTTGCTTGATAGTTTTGGTTCTATACATAATTACAAAATAATTATATTATATGGAAATAGTCAAATAGTGGAAAATAGTCAAATTAAAAACTAACAAGTTAATCAAACAGATAAAATTCAAATTGGTTCATAAAATAAGAATAAGGCATAAATATACTAAGTTACAATCATAAAGAGTATCCAGAATCAAATTTGCGGAATTAAATAACAGGAATTTTATTTCATCATCATCATCTACACGTTTTAGACCAGTGGTCCGTTACGTCACTCAATCTGATCCTGCCATCTTCTACTGGGGCGGCCAATAGATCTTCCAACAGGAATTTTATTTAAAATATCATTTCTTAACTATTGATTGATCGAATATTTTGATCGATCAAAAATTTTAAAATTTTATTGTGCTTGCTTATCTTGTTAATTTTTATATTTAATTTTATTTTAATTTTCACAAGTTATTTATTATAAACCTTACCTACCTATTAAAATTCGTAAGTCAAAATCCTGAGCATTTTGGTGCTGAGAGTGTTGATGAACTATAATTTATTCATTTTTTTTGTTCCATATTTGTAAATTTAATACTGACTTTTTGGCTAATGATATTTGTAGCTAACGAAGAAAAGGGAATTTTATATTCACGGGAAGAGGTTGGATTTTTAAATTTTATAAGTCTTAATGATATCCTTTTTACTAGTACTTAATTAAATTTTTTTTCAATATTGAACGCCAAAAATGATTTAGATTTAAATTTAATTATTGTTCTAGGTCTAATATGACTAAATTAAACATCCTAAAATGTTTTCGGCTTTATATGTAGTAAAAATAATATTTTTATATTCTTTGTTTGATATTAGGTTAACAGTTTAATGGCATTTGGATTTTGTGTTAGAGACGAATTCTTCAATCATAGACGAAACCACGAATTAGCGTGGTGGGTTTCGTAACGAAATAATTTCATTACCAGATTTAGGTAACCTGTTAACGCCCCAAGTCCCAGCGAAACGCATTGGTAGTAATTTTAACTTTTGCAACTTATTTTCAAGTTTATTTTAGCGAATATTTAATCGCATTTCGATTAATGCAATTTCGCACCCTTCACGTCAGGCCTTGCGGTTTTCCCAGTCGCCCTCTGCGATTCATCGCGTTTTGAACATCCTTCTGCCATGTTAATTTTGGTCTTTCTCTTCTTTTGTTCGCTGCGGGTATCCATTCACATATTCTCTTTGACCATCTGTAGTCTTACATTCTTTAGAGGTGACCGTACCACATCAGTCGTTTCTTATCTATGGTGACTATTATTATTCTATTGACGCCCATTCTTTGCAGTATTTCCACGTTTCTTATGTGTTCTAGCTTAGATACACCACAAGAGCGTCTCCAGAGCTTTTAAACGACCTATATTTCTTTTGGTTAATTCCCAATGATATACTTTTCGAAATCATAAACAGGAAATTTTTTTCGTACTTCAATGCGAAAATAACTGAATTTTCAATGTTTAAATAAATATCAGTTCTCTATTCCGAGTACTTTCGCTTCGCTTGACTGGAATTAACTGAAAATTAACTATATCTTTATACCGATGTACAAGTTTAAATAATAAACTTGATAGAGAGACTGTGTGCTTTTTTTTAGAAATAAAAGGGAATCAGTTTTTGGTTTGAAAAATTTTAGTACTACGACTAACACCGCAATCAATCCTTGGATTATGACATTCACCCACTTCATGACATCGTATTTAAAGATTATAAATTATTATGATGAAAGGTATATGTGGACGATCCTTATTAATGGAAATTTAAAAAAACCTAATAAAGTAATATTGCTTAGTTTATACGGGCTCTGCTTAGCGAATTTCGTTAACACGTTTACTTTTCACATTTAAGATTGCGATTGATTGATGAACATTTTCCTTGTTTCTTTCTGATTTGAAACAAATCATGTACAGAAACGGATAGATAGATAATCGAAAGTTTTTATTAACTCCATTAATAGGGTATGTTACCAAATATATCCATAAAAAATGGACCACTCTGCTCAATATTTGCACTGTTAACAGTATACAGATTTAATAAACTTTAAGGAAAAATGTAAATTTAATTTCTCTTTCAATACCTCCAAAATTTATTGCAGATGTAATATTATTAATATTGTATTTGAATATATAGTTATTATGAGCCAATGTAAAATGTATTGTTATTATATTATTTAGTTGCAATTGGGTACTTCATATTATTATGTACAATGATGTGCAAATTTTTGTATTTATTTATTTATAAATAGATATCAATAAAGTGTAAAAAGTTCTTTATACATTTTCTAGCGTATGATTATTTACTTGTTTACCTTATTTTAGTTAACAGATTTTTAAACTCCCAGTTCATAAAAAAGCAATTTTTTTTATTTAAAATTACTAGAACGTTTTTGATTTGTGAATTTGTTAATTTAAAAATTTAAAAAAAAAATTTTGAAACGCGTCGTTCATTACTCTTGGCTACTATCTACCAATTGTATGTGTTGGTTTGGATGACACCTGTCATTTTGGTTTTGACGTGTATGAAGTGCTGAAATTATATCTAAGTAATCATGATAGAACATCATGATCACTGATCGCCTAAATTTTATAACTTTGACTACACAGACAACACAAGATCAACATAAAAAAATTTTTTTTTATTTATTTTTTATTTATTTCTTTTTAGTCTTCCAAAAATTTTTATATAGGTAATATGTTTTTATTTGAAAAATATTCCTGCGTGGGTTCCTTAACAAATAACAAAACCACTGTTACGCCTATGGGATTATTTGAGTTGACCACTAATAATAAATAATAATAAAAAGAGATAGCAACAAATGTCACAACAGTTTATCACATAACCATAATAAAAAAAAATAAAAAAAAATAGATATTTGCCGCAAAACTAGTTTTCTGATTTTAACACAAAAATTATTACAATACACCAAATTATGAGACAATACACCAAATTATAACAACGGCTTACAGAAAGCGCGCTTTTGTGAAACATCTGATATTCGCGAAGCCATTTTCAAGTTGCGCGTATAGGATATGCGCGAGGTCAATTTTGTACGAGCTAAATAAAAGCTTTTAAAAATTGCTGGATCTAGAAGAGAGGTTATATACGCTTGGATATGAACATAGGCCTGATTAATACCAACAGACTGGTAAGCGAAATAAAAAAACTATTTTCTTAAACGAAATACGGGGTGTAAACGCGGAGTGCGGCACTTACACGACGGTACATATTAGATTTAAATTGTGGGGTAATTTTAATTACAAAACATTTCTTTTCTATGTCTTTATTGATAATTTGTTTATTAAAATACATAACATTTTTGTGCGAACTGGATCATTATTTGGGAATTTTTGTATTCCCGATTTGTTAATTCACAGGATAAGATTAGGAGAAAATTTTCTACAGGACCTACTCTTAAGGTAAGAAGTTTTATGCAATCGAACCAGAGAACCAGAGTTAGCCGTGGCAAAGTTAATTTTATTTAATAGTACAATTTTCCGACAACGGAAATTCAGTTTATTTGTACAGGTAATAAGAATTGCTATTGACGAGGTGAGATCCGGCCTCCTCATAGTAATATATTGCTGTGATATTTGCACTATGGCAATTGTATCGCCCAAGAAATGATATGACGATCACAACTTCACTTACCTCGGCTAACTTCAGAGCTTTTGTTTTTATTTGAGACTCTTTAATGTTTAATTTGTTATAATATTGAATTGCAGTAGATAGTTTTTATAAATTAAACGCAGACTTTAACTTATTTGATAAATCAACTCTATAACTCAAAATACGAATGTTGACGATATGTAGGTATACCACGCTTTGTTCGATGTTAATTTCTAATACAACTTCGTGAACGTAGCCTACTTCGTTGGAACTGAAGAAATGAATCAATCTCTCGTAAACAATTGAATTGGTTTTATTTACAACACCAAATGAAAAATAATTATGGTTACCAAAAATATGAAAATTTGAACCTATGAAATTATACAATAAATACAAAATTTCAAAATAAAAATATTGTCCGCTAATATCATAAAGGTATATATTAAAACTACTGGAGGCACCACTAGATGCAACAAAACGGTCCGGCGTAAGTTTACGCTTCCCCCACTCCTTAAAGGATTCGGTTCAAATTTTGTAGTGCATAATCATAGGATAAATGATGTTTAAACGTTTAAATAAATGAATTATAAGAAATTAGGATGTGATAAATGATTAAAATAATTGTAGACATATTATAATGTGTTTTTTAATTAAAAATACACATATTATTTAAAAAAATATATATAATTATTTTCTTATAAACACAAAAATAGAATTACAAAATAAATATAAAACACTGAAAAAGAAACAATTATACATTTTTGAATAAAATTAGTTTCGTAAGTTTACTTCTTACAGAACTGCCCTGCAATACTTTAGAAATTGTCAGCCTTTTTCCGTAAGTATGTACCTAATCTTAAATTAAAAAATAATTTACAAATTAAATTTGTTAACTCCCATTAATGAGAAATGCCACTGTCACATATGGGATGGGCATATATTCCAAACGGATTTTTGTCAAATAATTTTCTTTTTACATCATTAATTAAAATAGTGCGCAAGTTATTTTTTATCAATCATCTTTTTTTATTACAAAATAATTAAACGAACTTTCACATGATCTAATTATTTTAAAAGTTTCATCTGAAACTAATTTTAGATTCCCTCTGCTTACATATTTTGTAAAAGAACAAAAGCCATCGTCACGACTATAATTTAGATGATATGTTTGATTTAAGTAGCATATTAACACAAACTTTACAGGTAACACTTTTGATTTTAGGTTAAAAAAGCAACAATTTACTAGATCATTTACTTAAGCAATATATAAATTCACAAAAACACACCACTCTTTAACTACTAAAATTGATAAAATTTAAAAAACTACTGCTGTCATTGCTATCTTTACCACGTTATTATAGAATGTCAAGTCGAGTTTACCTATACCTTTAAGGAGTGGGGGAACGCCAGTAAAATCGGACCGTTTTTTCTTTATAGGGATTATATGCAAGTGGTGCCTCCAGTAGTTCTAATATATACCTCTATGGCTAATATATACACCGCGAAAATATAGCCAGAAAAATGTGAAATAGTTTTATAATAAATTTCGTAAGTGTTTTTACCTTCAATATCTGCGCCACTGGAATTTACACAAATAACTTCGGTCGAAGATGATGACTCACTTGTTGCAGCTTCAGAAGTATCTTTGCATCCATCTAACGACGCCACACCTGTACGAAAGATTCCATCCACATATCCAACAAATTCAGGTAGATAAAATTTAATCCAAATTTTCAATTGACGAATTTCCAAATTAATTGCATAAACCAAACTTCTTTTTTTGATAACCTCAAACTTCCACCATCGACTAAGATAAAGGCTTTAAACATAACCTAGCCGCAGTATACTTGATGTAAACAATCGTTGTAAATCCCACCAATTGTATGATAATTCGAACTCGGCATTAACAATATTAATCGAATAAAATAATCCAAATCTTTTTCGCCAAACAATACAAAAATGTTTCCCAACCATCCAAATTTTTCCAACTAGTGCCAACTACAAAATTCAAAAATCTCCAAAAATACAACATTTCATGACGTTCACTGTGGCATCTACTAAATTCGACTGAAAGCGGTTGAAAATTTTCAATCCCTTTTATATCCTACGCTTATCTTCCGGAAATGGCAACGTTCAATTTGAAATATTTTTAAACTTGCTGCTGGAAACAGTGGTTTTTGTGATTCGAAAGATATGGGGTAATTCTTCATTAAGTTATTGAATCTTCACATCACTTACAATTTTATAAAGAGCACTAATTTTTAAATATCCAGTTTAAAGGCTACAAACATAATCACATTTTTCGAAAATCGACCTTATGACCTTTGAGTAATTATTAGCACAAAACCATCGCAAAATAAAATACAAGATAACAATAATATAAATGTAAGTACGAATTTCCATAAAAAATAAAATTTACAAAATTAAAATATAACCATAATTATTTTCAGGTCAACGACTCCGAGTTACAAATTGGGTCTTAAAACTATCCACGAGAGATGATTAGTATCAGATGCCACTAATCTGAATTGATTAAACACAACAAAGCTACCAAATGATCCACAGAGATGTACCAGAAAAATACTAAAATTGTTCCTTTCTGAACAATAAACAATTCTTCGGATAGCAACCGAGAATGAGTCAAATTTACAAAACTAAATTTCCAGTTCATCTCCCCTCAGATTAAATTACAAATTGATAGGCCCGTATCATGGCAATATTCATCACTGCACCAAAATGATTACAAATTTAACTTTAAATTCAAATAAAAACAATATTTGCACAAATATGAAATGTTTTATACAAGAAAACAAAACCAAATATGTTTAAAAACAACGTAAAATAATATAACATCTATCTTGCTTCTGAAAGACAAATGCAAACCACGACAACCACTCGAACCAAAACGTGCAATGTACCTACCACAAACATTTAAATTTTAAGGTTAAAAAATAGTTTATACGATAAGTACCCTATTAAGAATGTTGAGGATGGATGAAGGATAGATGGGACGGGGCTTATTTACATCTTGCAATTATGCAATGCAAAGATTTTCGCGAATTCGACAGATGATTCATATATGAATCAGTGCGCACTGTAGGGTTAAATTAAACACTTGTATCCCACATACATTAAGTACTACATTTACAATGTTTCCTTGACTATGTAAACTCATTGTCTTTCCATTAGGTGATATCAAAATACGCTATTAACTATTATGTAAATTTTAAAATACGTATTGCAAAGTCCGGGTAATTAAAGACCTACGCAATATTTTTTAATTATTGTTTTTCTTAATTTGAATATTTATATTTTATTTTGGTTCGTTTCTTTTTTTATGCCGGCTAACTTTTATATTAATAGAGCACTAAATCCCCTTACCTCTGGAGTCGATTCCTCGAAGGCTTATGTTCTTGGTTTACTTTACCCTGTAAGTTAATATTTTGTTTGGATTTCAACAATCCCAGAATGATATACTTTTTACAATAACAATTAGTTTTTATTACACACATTAATAGAATAGACAATGTTTATGTTCATATCAAATTCAAATAAATTCTTAACCCTTACAATGTTTACAATTTTACTTATTAATCCCAAATAATTCGTATCACCCGTGTATTTAAATGTTTTTGAATTACGCATTACCGTTTCACTAACTAGAAAAATGAGTAGGCCGCTTAACTTACATGCTAGCATTGACCTCTGGTTCTTCTAACCTCACTATACGTGTTGGCGTGGAATATCTTTCTTCACCAAAAATCTTCGTTTGATTAAATTTAATAGTGCATCGACCATTCCATTTCGTAAATAAACATCCAAATTTAATTACCGTTAATTATTCTTCTTGGTTTAGTAAGTATTTTTAACTTTTATGTAAATTAATTAAAGCTGAGGTTATATAAGACCGTAATAAGACCAACAGTGATTTACGGTTGCGAGGTGTGGACGCTGAGGAATCAAGAAAAAGTGATGTTGGAGGTATGAGAGAGAAAGATCCTGAGAAGGATCTTTGGTGGAAAGCGGATGGACGACAGATGGATGAGAAGAACAAACAATGAACTGAACGAATTGTATGGCGAACCAAATATCGTAAACATAGTGAAGGCGCGGAGGATTGGATGGCTGGGCCATGTGATAAGAATGCGTGACGGAAGAACTCCAAAGAGTGTGTGGAAATCGGATTTCGGTGGTGTAAGGAAAAGAGGAAGGCCGAGAACAAGATGGAGCAATGAGGTACAGGAAGACCTATCCGAGATAAACGTGAGAGATTGGGAAGAAAGATCAAAAGACAGGAAGAAATGGAGCCAGGTGGTGAATCAAGTCCTGGGCCTGCTAGGCCTGTAGTGCTATTGTATATACATTGTAGTGTCCTGGTGTCCTTGACAAGTACCCACGAGAACACACACAATATCTTTTGGTCACCTACCTTAATTTGACTCAATACTTTCTCAGGATAAATACGTCGGGGTTGACTCTAATAAAACGACACTATTGTAGACGAGCTTATGCTTGAACCAGTTTTCGTTACCAACAAAGAGTAAACAAGATTGGATCTAGTTAACAGTTTTTTAATGGTATAACAAAACTTAAACATTCAACTAACAACACAACTCAACAACAATCTTTAACATTCAACAATTCTAACTACGCACTGGGTGAAATAAATAATACACGCTAACCTTTCTATTTCGCACAGTCGCACACAATCTTCCTTCTTCTCTCTTGAAGCCAACTCTGCTCCAGTCTTCTTTCGATATGGACTCCAAAATCCACACTCGTTCCAATATTTTCCAATAATTTGGAACTCGACCTGATAGATTTTATCTGGATTTATTCGCGTACGTTACCCTTACTATAGGGATTTTCATGCAACAATATTATCTGTTGCTGAACACGCCCGACTTCCGTTATCTCAGGGAAGTTTAATTTGCCTGGGAAATTAATTCTCCCTATGTATCACAACTCCTGAGCTATGACTCGCCAATATAATTTTATTCTATTTATATCGTAGTTGTGGAGTGATTATACGATCGACTGCCTCTTACAGTGATTTCGATGCTACTTTCTTGTTTACGCTCCGTAACTTCCGTTACCAAAATCATTTTTGTTTCCAATATGGAGCTTCTTATATTTCCGGTTTGTTTTCAAGGATGTCGGCCTGTTATATGCACCTTTGATTTCTAGATGCTGTACATAATGTTTTATATAACCCTAAAGCTGGATTCACACTACATTGTACTGCACGTTTTTTTTGCAGTATTAGTGCAGTATTAGTAGGTAGTGGCGCATACAGAACTGTGAACAGTTCTATGTAAAATGTATGCGCCACTACCTACTAATACTGCAAAAAAACGTGCAGTACAATGTAGTGTGAATCCAGCCTTACAAACTTAAAATTACCGAACGAACAAAAAAAAACAAACACATGACAACAATGTGCTTGAAACCACCGTTTCCAATCTGTTGTTCGCTCCTTGTTGGTTATCAACATATCCGTAACGCGGATGGAGCGTATCACAACAATATATATGTAAATTAATTTCGGCTGTGAGCCACGTGCTCATTGATTGATTTAACTTTCTTTGTAGGATCCTCACACCTTGGTGTTGATCAAAAACAACTCAAACTATTGATTTTTCGGAGACCAAACAAACTCGCGTCTTCTCACATTCGAGACCACATAGGAATCCGTTGTTTACAACTTTCGTTGTTCTGGTTTTTCGTTAATTATTGTTATTTTTCAATCTTGATTCCTTTTTTAATTAGGTGAGTGTTACGCGCTTTTGATTAATTAATTAGTTTTGAAATTTCATAAAACTAATTCACCTTTATTGTTTTTTTTTAGCACCTGTCGAATACAACATCGCCAAGCTGTAGTCCGTACTGTGCTGCTTGTAGCGGCGTTTCGGAGCCGTTACCCCTTGTTCTTCCAGCGAACCCACGTAAACATTATATAACGAACTTCTTAATCTAATATTTTAAAACTATTAACAAATTTCTTATAACTAACATTTTTAAACTACTAAGTGAACAATTCTTTTTTTATTATTAACATTTATCATTCTAGGACCTTCTTTTCTTTTCACTCAATTCCCTCGATGAGTATCTATCGCTTTTATGTGATCCGATCCTTCGACGAATCTCCCAATGCGTCAAGAGACCTCATGCTTTATTTTATGCTTTTGATAATTAATAAATGATGTTCAAACTTCTTAACTCGTTGAGACACCGCAGTATGTATTTCAGCAAATAATTATTATTCCTATTATACTTATTTTTAAATGTAAAACTTTGTATTATTATTTGCATAGAAATAATTTCGTATTTATAAAACTTTACGTTTTTTATTATGTTTATAAAATTATAATTTAATTACTATGTATAGTGTATTTCAAATTAATTGGAATTAAAAAAAGTCTAGCATCAAATTACGTTGTTATAAAAACATACAAACTATGCAAGGAAAAACAATATAAGAGATAAGATTATCGCGCCAACGAAAGCCCGCATTTCATACTCCACGTGGAGTAGTGTAGTTCTAATTGGTTAATATTTATAATAAGGACTTATTATTGGCTAATATTTCTATTACGAAAATTCTCTTTGCGACTCCACGTGGACGCGTGTACCAGGTGTACAGTAAGTTTGTATGTTTTTATAACAACGTAATTTGATGCTAGACTTTTTTTAATTCCAATTAATTTGAAATACACTATACTACCTAATACAAATACAATGAAATCGTATAATATCCTCCAGAAAAGAATAAATTATTCTGATTTTGAATAATTAGCATTGGTAATTGATATTAAATGTACAACAATATACTACGTAAAATATTTATCTAAACTAAAAGCGATCTAAGGTATGTGACACATCAATTTTCGTAAATAATTTCAAAGCAATATTTATTATAACTTCTGAGAAAGATTTCCTTAGAGGTCTCATTAACAACATTTTTAATGGTTTTGTGAGAAACTGAAATTTAATTAATTTTAGCAATATGGTATACTGAAAAATATGTTCCTCAACTTGGATTCAAACCCAGACGTATTAGCATGAATACGTGCGCACAAACAACTGCGCTGCCGAGGCGATTAGTTTTTTTAAGTAACGCGGAACTTCTATTTATCGTGAAGTACTTCTAGGACCGCTACATAATAATTCAAAAATATTCACATAGGTGAATAAGAAATCAAAATTGTAAATAATTATTTGTTAGGATATTGGATATCAGGGGAGGTGTTAAAGAAAAACTACGTTTTGAATCGACTAGTTTCAATAATTATTTTACAATAATAATTTATTATTAATTAATAAAGAACAAATTTTAGAAACATCAAACAACAAACAACTGAAATTAACAAAATCAAATCTGCAAATTTATGCAAATAACAAATGCAAAACTTAACCCGTAAGCTGGAAGAATTCGTGCATGCTCTTTTATTGTGAATGTTAAATATTATGTGTTATCTATTCATAATTTTTATAGAATGAAAAATAATAATTAATAAGAAGATTTCAATAATTTTAATAAGGGGGTGACTGCTGCATGGTCCGTCCGACCATGCAATAACTTTTCATTTAGGAACGGTCTGATAGGCCAATAATGTTCTTTTCGAGAACGGTCTGACCCGTGCGTACGCAGTTCTGTCTGTTTTGTACTTTTAGTTCAGTCGTCAGGGTAGAAAAAAACTTTGAGGCAATCAAAAACTGCAATATCCTTGAGGGCGTTACGGCATAGCTTCGGTGTTACAAATATTTAACTTAGACCTGAGTCTCATTATTATATAGTCAACCACGTTCCGATATCTACCAAAATTTAAATACACGTAATCAAAAGCACTACTAACCCCCCACTAATATTTTACGGCTACCCGAGTTCTAAATTTTGAAATTTGCTGGTTAGTAGGCCTACGGTAGTTGATAATACGCAGGAGCTAATAACGAACTTCGTGAAGATTGTCTGTTGAGTTCTTTCGAGTCATAGCATTCTTTGCTCATGCGGTGGTAATGGTAAAAATTTTCTTCATCGTTTAAAAGCTGCGGCAGTAATTTATGAAATTCTCCGTACTGCTCCCGATCAAGAAATTGGAATCTAATAAATTGGCACCTGCGCCATTTTTAATAATATTATGAATTGAGTATTCCAACTTCACGTGAAATGATACTAAAATGATCGCCTGATGGTAAATTCTGTTAAACGTAAGTAGTTTTAGTTGATCGTTCTAACTATTAGACCAATGATCGCCTAACCTACGAAAATATGGATAATATACCGATTTATATTTGTCCCCTCAACATACTAATAGCAAAATACGCTAATATTCCAGTAAATTAAATTTTAATAAAAAAATTTTTAATCACAAAACGGACAATATTCCCGATCAATCCTCGTATAATCACACGGGTATGCGAAATTTCAACTCTCCACGACCCCCGTAGCCGTACGCACCATATTATGTATCAGTCAGTGATTTGCAAAGCTTTATAACTATGTTACAATAATAGGTAGATCAATTGAATTGAATTCGCCGCTAACCAATGCCTTATACGAAAATTCATTAGACATTCCGAATTATATTTGTCCACTCGAAATACAAATAGCAAAAAACGCTAATTTTCCAGTAAATTATATATATATTGCAATGAGTATCGTAACCTCACGTTGGGCTTCAAAAAGTGCTGTGTGGTCGTAGCCTTACGTTGGGCTAGCCAAAAAGTGCTGTGAGATAACCCTCGCTAATTTGGTTACACGTTTTATTGTTGATATTTGTACGAGTGTACAGAAATGTACCCCGTCAATGGAAATGTATGTGAAATTTAGTAAATACAAATAAATAGAAATATTATGCCTCGGCTTAGCTGGTTCGTAGTGCATGTGTCTTACCTTGTACAGGGTGAGTTCGTTCCGTGACCAATACTGTAAATAAATTTATGGGCGCGGAACAGGTCAAAATAAATATCCTTCGTTACAAAAATAATAATGTTTTTATTGAGCACAAAAATGTAATTAAAGGTTTTGTTATATTAAAAAGTTCTATTATTAAATCTAATTATCAAAATTCTGAACGTTAAATAAAGAAAAACACGTGTCGTATGGTGTCCGAAAATTTCACTTAGTTATTTTAAAATTGTACTTAATGTGCACGTTACCTTAGCAAAAATACAGGAATCTTCTAGTTACTTGTACTTGAGATGGTACAATTGCGCACCAAAGTTCACTCGATGGGTTTATTACCATGAAAAGGTTCCCAGTTGCAGTTTGTTGACCTCGTTTTGTGTCGATTTTTAATTCTTCATAAATATTCTCAATCCTTTACGTTTTTCAACTTATTTTTAGTTTTACGTAGGTAAGTAATTAATTTGCTGATTTTTACACTGGTATTTTATACCTTCACCAATTATTTTCACTATAAAATTAATATTTATTAGGACGATCAAAACTCGCCACCATTACGTGTGGAATCTAACACAAGGACCTCTTCGATTGTTTTATAATTTTTCATCTCGAAATTCATGGCAATCTCGATGTTTGAGTAGACGCATTTTATTGGTTGATCGGAAAATCAATATTATTGAAAGTTTCACAGTACAGGTATGGATTAAGCCAAGTGTGACTCGTTGGAATTTTATAAGTAAAATTTTTTTATATTTTCAGATTGGATTGACTTCTTCCTAATTGCTTCGTGGTTGAATAAATAAAGATGCTGGACATGAAATTTCCATTCACAGTTCATTAATTTGTGACACGTCGAACTCACGTAATGATTTTAAGAACTTATTTAAATTTAACGCTAACACAAATTTTTACATTAATCAATTAATTAACAATATTCTAACTTTTGAAATACCTTTCTTATTACTAAACAATCTTTCATTTACTATAAATAAACATTTTTTTTTAACAAAGAAAATTATTAAATGTTACATTTTAAATTATTTTATTCAAACCTGCTTCATGTCCTTCTTTACAAATCATTTGACATTGAACTAAATTTCTTGGTATCGGACGAAGTTTTTCTGATTACTTTGATAAGTCACATGCTTTATTAATAACAAAATTTTCCCGAATCTGAAATAACGTATTTCCATTGACGTGGTATCTCGATATCGCAATATATATATATACGGATTTCTACGGCTGGAACCGCCTCTCCGTTCCCAGTTTCCATCTCTGTCTATCTTGGCATAACTCTTCTTCCATATTTCTGGAAATCATCGCCCCATCTATATCATCTCTCCAGCTTCTCCTAGGCCGTCCTCTCTTTCTCCGTTCTGGCGGGATCCATTCCAATACTTTTCGTGGCCATCTATCTTCTCCCATTAAATTAAATTTTTATAAAAAAACTTTAATTAAAAAACGGACTATATTCTCGTTCAATCCTCGTATAACCACACGGGTATGCGAAATTTCAACTCTCCACGACCCCCGTAGCCGTACGCATCATATTATATATCAGTTAGTGATTAGCAAAGCTTTATAACTATAATGTTATATTAATTGGTAGATGAAGTGAATTAAATTCGCCGCACACCAATGCCTTTCACGAAAATTCATTAGACATTCCGAATTATATTTGTCCCCTCGACATACTACTAGCAAAAAACGCTTATTTTCCAATAAAATAAAATTTTATTAATACGAGTATTATTAATAAAAAATTTTTAATTAAAAAACGGACAATATTCCCTTTCAATCCTCGTATAATCACACGGGTATGCGAAATTTCAACTCTCCACGACCCCCGTAGCCGTACGCATCATATTATATATCAGTTAGTGATTAGCAAAGCTTTATAACTATGTTATATTAATAGGGTCCGTTACTTTGCCCCCCCCCCCGGTTAATATTTTTACACCAAAAGCAAGCACTGGGATCCTTAGAGCTAGCACCAGCTAGCACCCAAATATGAAAGCTAGCACCATTACAGTTTTTTCACAAATCGACTTTCAAACCGGGGGGGGGCAAAGTAACGCTAGCGCCCCCCCCGGTTAATATTTTTACCCAAAAACCTAGCACTGGGATCTTTAGAGCTAGCACCAGCTAGCACCCAAATATGAAAGCTAGCGCCATTACAGTCTTATCACAAATCGACTTTGAAACCGGGGGGCCAAACTAACGCTAGCCCCCCCCCGGTTAATATTTTTACCCATAAACCTAGCACTGGGATACTTAGAGCTAGCACCAGCTAGCACCCAAATATGAAAGCTGGCACCATTATAGTTTTTCCACAAATACATTTTATTTATTTGCACCTAAACGCCTCTTCTACTGCGCACGCGTTGCTGGTTTTCGCCGCCATTTTTCAAAATAACGATCGAAATATTGTAAACAAACTTTGGTTAAGGGTCATTCACATCCACGTAACTACGTTCCGGACATACAATACGTAACGTAAGGAAAGTTGAAATGCATTGTTTCAAATGGCACCATTCACATTCGAAGAAACATGGCAGACGTAACGTAACGTAACAAAAAGTTCGTTCAACTTCAACTTGTACGTTATGTTTTCTATGTTTGACCAATGGAGATGCTTTCATTTTATTAGGCAACACCCCTTTTACTGTATTTTCAATTTTAAGGTTAAGTCACAAAAATGAATGCTGTCAAACTGTCAACCGATAGCCAATGCAAATACAGGTGCCCGTGCTTTTCGTTTCTATGGAAACATAGTATAAACATAGTAAAGTAAGGGTATGTGAATGGCAAATAAAAAACTACGTTTTCTACGTTACGTATTCTATGTCCGGTACGTACGTTACGTGGATGTGAATGACGCTTTATCCGCGGTTTTATATATTCTATAGTTATTTTTGTTAATATAGCTGTACTAAATTTCAGATTGGTTTTCAGCACTGAAATATTCTTAACAAGATTTTGATCTATCATACGCCGTCAGTAAAACTTTTCTTTTAAAAAATATTTTTCTCATTTTTTTTGTTTTTGGACGCCCCAAGATATTAAGTGATCTTACGAACCGCAATATTATACGCGAAGTGAAGAAAAATCCCAGAAAAACCGCTGCAAAAATTGGGGATGAAATTCGTAATAAATTTAATATTAGTGTTTCTGACCAGACAATTAGAAATGTGCTCAGAAAAGGCAATTATAATAGCCGTTTTGTATGACGCAACCCTCTAACTTCAAAAATTAATAAAAATCTAAAGTTTGCAACAGGACACCGAAACAAAGACATGGAGTTCTGGAATCGAGTGATTTTTACAGACGATAGTAAATTTAATATATTCGGTTCTGATGGTGGAGAAAAATTGTGGAAATCCCCAACGAAGTACTTAATATTAAGAATATTATTTCAACAGTCAAGCATGTTAGTCGATGTTTTGGTTTTCATAAGTTATTAAAATACAGCACTGTAGAATACATTTTATTTCATGAGATCATGAGTCGCCACACAAAGTAGAATATCAACTGAATATCAAATGTCACCAACTTTAGTTGTTAAGTTCTAAAGTTGTGTTTACACAATACATAACAAGTCCTTTCGTAATCAACATTTACCATACTACATACATTACTTCAATCTAATAAATATTAACATTATATACAATAACAAATTTTACACTATTTACATAATATTGAACTCTATTCTAATACATAATCTTTTAAGTAACTTGGAGTCGTTTTAATTCTAGTCGACCGATTTTGAACTTCCACATTGGCGTGTGGTTCACATTGGTCTTCCTGATCTTCTGCATTAGCATTACTTTCCAATATGTTTTGAGCCTCCGGAGTCGTCATTATTGGAAAATCATCATTCAGTAAATCATTAAACTGATTGTGAGTGTTGTTCTTCGATAAGCTTTTATTTAAAAATTTCCTATTTCTTCGATAACGTTTTCCCAGTGAATCTTCTACAATATATGATCTTTTACTGACTTCTTTAATTATTCTTCCTTCTTTCCAAGTTTTGTCATTATTATTCCACATCCTAATGTTTTCACCTTTGGACAATTTAGGTAGTTCTCTTGAATTTCTATCAAAATAATATTTCTGAGTACTTTGTTTTTGTTTCAGTTTATCCTTCACCACTTGTTTATTGAACATGGTTGGCCTGAGTAAGTTCGAACAAGTGGGAATTTTAGTTTTTAAGATTCTATTTAATAATAATTGAGCTGGGGAAAATCCTAAACTTGGCAATGGAGTATTGCGATATTCTAAGAGAATCATAGGTAAATCTTTGGGACTGTTTGTTTTCTTCAGCATGTTTTTAACAATGCCCACCCCCTTTTCGGCTAGTCCATTTGCCTGATGATGGTGTGGACTTGAAAAAATTACTTCAAAATTCCATTCGTTGGCAAAATCCCTAAAAGTTTGGCTATTAAATGGCACATTGTCAGAAAACACCTGATCTGGTGATCCAAATTTTGAAAAAACATCTTTCAAAAACATTATTGCGTCTTCTGCAGTTTTTCCTTTAGTATTATACGCTTCGATCCAGTTTGAATATGCATCCACAAGTACTACATAATTCTTCGATTCATATTCACAAAAATCCATGCTTAAATTTTGCCATGGTCTGGTGGGTATGCTATGATTCATCAATGGTTCTTTTGCATTAAATCTTTTATGGGTTTGACACACGTCACACTGGTTAACGTAATTTTCTATATCTCTGGACATATTTAACCAATATAATGACTGACGAGCTCTTAATTTGGTTTTAACGATACCAAAATGAGGCTCATGCACTAGCTTTAACATTTCTTTTATCAACACTTTTGGTACTACTACTTTGTCGTTTAAAAATAGTAAATTGTTCGAGACATGGATAAATTCCTTTAACGAGAAGTAGTGCTTAAGTTCATAATTGTTCCGATCCCAATTATGCGGCCACCGAGTTTGCGAATACTCCTTGATTTTTGATAAGACCTTGTCTTCATCGATTTGATTAGCAAAAATTACCTTCTTCTCCTCAGACATAGGAATATTCTTTGCTAACGCATGCACAATATATTCCATTTCTGGATCATTTTGCACCACATCTTTTATGAATGCACGGGATAAAGTGTCTGCAACATACATCTGTGAGCCTGGCAAGTATGTTACAATTAAGCTGTATTTAGCTAATTTTAGTAACATTCTCTGTAATCTTACAGTCACCTTATCTAAGTTCATTTTAAAAATTGGTATCAGCGGATTATGATCACTTTGAACAGTAACAACAATGCCATATAAGTATTGATGAAATTTTTCGCAAGCAAAAACTATGGCAAATAATTCCTTTTCGATTTGCGCATAGCGTTTTTCTGCTGGCGACAAAGCCCTTGACGCAAAAGCAATCGGATGCTCTTCCTGCATTAACACGCAACCGATTCCGTCCATCGATGCGTCGCATTGAATGACAGTTTCCAATTTGGGATCAAATATTTTTAAAATCGGGGCTTTAACCAGCAACGCTTTTAACATACTAATTTCCTTTTTGTGGACATCTGTAAACACAAATTGCACATCTTTCATTGTCAATTCGCGTAAATTTGCAGTTTGCTGTGACAAATTAGGAATGAATTTTGAAAAAAATTTTATCATACCCAAAATCCTAAGTAATTCTGTTTTAGTTTGAGGATCCTTAATGCTTAATATAGCTCTGATGTTTTTTTCATCTGCTTTCACCCCATCGGCTGAAATGACGTGCCCCATGAACGTTACATTTGTTAGCTTGTATTGAAATTTGTTAAAATTAAATTTGATGTTGTTCAATCTTGCTCTTTCGAAGATGTTCATTAATGCGGTATCATGTTCTAGTTCATCCTTGCCTGAAATTATTATATCATCAAAGTAAATGTTCACGTTTAGAATATCGCGAAAAATGTCTTGATTCTTTTTCTGAAATAACTCCGGAGCACTGGAAATTCCAAATGGCAATCGATTGAATTTATACCTTCCAAATGGAGTGTTGAACGTACACAAGTTTGAACTACTTTCAAGCACAATCTGCCAAAATCCATCCTTCATGTCTATAACAGAAAAAATACTTTTACCTATCAAATTACTTACAATATCATTGTTTGTAGGAATTTGGAAATGCGGCCTACGTATAAATTTATTTAACGGTTTCGGATCTAAACACAATCTTAATGTTTTATTAGGTTTTTCGACAATCATTAAACTGTTGACCCAATCCGTAGGGTAATCAACTTTTGAAATAACTTGTTTTTCTTCGAGATTTTGTAATGCGACTTTCAGTCTGTCCCTAAGACCATACGGTACTTTCCTTTGTCCTTGAACAACTGGTATCGCATCGTTGGTTAACTGTATAGAACATGTACCTGGCATTTTACCTAATCCTTCGAAGATATCACTGTATGTTTGGTGCACACTGGTTTTTGAGTCCGACAAAGAGTTTATGTACTTAGTATTTAAGTTTATTAATTTAAAGTTCATACAATCCGTTAAACTTAGCAACGGTTCACATTCTACATCGACAATTATAAATTTAACTAAATTTGTAATATTGTTACATTTGCACATTAACTTTGTTTCACCAAGACCTTCTATTTTAAAATTACCAAATGTTACTAATGTCACCGTCGTTGGTTGTATCGGTGCATCAGCTTGCAACTTCTCATGCTGTGATCTCGGTAGAATGCTCACATCGGCACCTGTGTCGATTTTGAAAATAACATGATTTTGACCAATTTGTAAAGTTTCCCGCAATGAATTTCGCGATTTTCTCGTGACATATGATTGTACGTACACTAAGTCTTCTATTGCTGACTCTTGCTCATGCTGAACCACTTCGTGAACTTTCTTCGTTCCTTCTTTATTTCCACATGCACTGGCAAAATGATTTTTCTTTTTGCAATAATTACAAATTTTATTATACGCCGGACACCTTCCTTTTACGTGCTCAAACAAACACATTGAGCATTTAACCTTTCTTTCTTGATAGGTTTTGTTAACGACATCAATTTGGGGGTTCAACAACTTTGAATGCTCCCTCGATACTTCAACCGACTTACAATGTTGTAGAATATCTTCTATGCTGCAGTTAGTTTCTCTTAAAAATTTCTGCTGCGATGCTTTGTCCGACATACCCAATATTAAGCGATCTCTGATCATTTGATTTTCGAAACTTGTTTTACATTCAGCTTTTTTGCATATACAATCACATACTTTAGCTTGATTTCTTAAAGTCGTAACGAATGAGTCGGTGGATTCCGTCGATTTTTGAAAAGTATTGTTGAATTTAAATCTTTCCATGGTTATGTTTTGCTTTGGTAACACGTGTTCGTCGAAACATTTCAGAACACTAACCAACGTCTTTTGTGATTCTTCATCAAACGTTTCATAAATTTCTAGCCCTGCATCACCTACACAATTTAGAAATACCGCTATTTTCGTTACTTCGGATTCTTGTGCGTTTTTCGATGCTAGCATAAAAATGTTAAATTTCTTATTCCATTGGCACCAGTTCGTTTCGTTGAAATTCTCAATCGTATCCGGAACTTTGTAAACGTAAGCCATTTTAGTTCTTCTTTTAACACCTGACACTATGTTTTGGTTTTCATAAGTTATTAAAAGACAGCACTGTAGAATACATTTTATTTCATGAGTCGCCACACAAAGTAGAATATCAACTGAATATCAAATGTCACCAACTTTAGTTGTTAAGTTCTAAAGTTGTGTTTACACAATACATAACAGTCGAGGTCTATTGGTTTTATGGGTCTATTGGGGCATCGAATGTTGGAAATTTGCATTTTATTGATTCAATAATGTGTACCGAAACTTGGCGATTTCGGACACCAACCTCTTTTACGCTCGTGGATGTACTTGACGAAGCGGCGTAGCTCTGTATTTTTCATACCTAGTCCCGAGAGCTTGGGTGCAACTGGTTGCGTTCGTGGGTTCTTTTTTTTTAAAGCCTTCAGATGGTTTGCTCACAACTAACTCAGGAAAATTTATTTTAGGGCGCCAGGTGAACGTAATAAAACATTTGAAGACTGAAGAAAGTTGTTTTAATTATTTCACCAAAAAGTACAGGCAACAGATGAGGTGAAGTATTTTAATTAAATAAATCCAGGAAAACACATGAAAGTTAAATAACAAATTTTAAACTAAACTTCAAATTGAAGATTTGAAACTTAGAAAACAAAACAAAAATACAAGTTAAAACAGATGACGCACTGAAGGTACGCCCCTGCAATGTATGATTTAGATTAAACAACAGCTCGTAGTCTCCTGAAGGGAAAACCTACGGCTTTCAAAAATCGTTACGTCATTGAGTAATTCCATCAAAATTGCAACGGAAAAAGCCATCGTCGCAATCAAAAATGAGAGCAAAAAAATAAATACAGAGTACATCAATCGAAGTGCGCATAAATACAATTGCAAGCTGGCTTACCCCTCAACCCTTAAATCCACAGTCTAGTCCCTGGATTCTGAATTCTCCGTATACGTTACTTCATCCTTCAGTTATAGTCCTGCGATCCGGGCATCAGAGAAAGCTAAAATTCACAAAAAATATTCATACACAAATCTCAATCTGTACCTGTCTATCTCATCTTCAAAATATCAGATGTCATTTGATAAGAATTACATTACTCAACGAAGTATCACATTGTTAAATTTTCACTATTGAAATTTGGCGACGCCAAAAATATGAAAATAATCAATATTGGTTTCGAGTTTGTTATCCAAAAAGGAACATCTCCCGTCTGACGATAAGGAACGTGGGCATGAATTTCCAAAACACGGATATCAAACGGTAGGATTGCTTGACTAAAAATCGGCCAAATAAAAGCATCCAAAATTAACCATTTTAACATCCAAAAAAAAGGTAAAATTCATTAACCACATCGCATACAAATTGTAGAAACAGGTGTCCTTCGAAACTTGAAAAATGTGTCATAGCGTCTCATAGATAAGGATTTCCATAGCGAAACATACGTGAATGATGGCAATTACGATATTAAGTTATTATTTAAACCCCATACTAGTTGCTAAAAAGAAATTTAGTTGTTATAAACAACTAAAAAGAAATGAATAATTCATACCTGTGATTATAAAAATTCACAGCACTGAAATATGATTAAATTCTTGAAAATAAAAATCAGTATTACTGACTGGAACGTCGCAGTAAAACTGTTCGTGGTGTGACAGCATACTTCAGTCGTGCTATGCGCACGATCCCTCCTCGGTTTTCAAACTTATGTACAGGGTACGTTGTAATTAGTACTACTCTCTAGGTTAGATTAGAAAGTCTTCAAAAATAAAATATTGTAAGTAACGTCAAAACAGCAATTTGACCGTTACAAATGGACAAGTGGGTATATTTGGATATTTTACAAAAAAATTTGAAAGATAGTGTTACTAAATTGGGCCTTCCCAACAATTATATGTTCCAACAAGATCAAGATCCCAAGCACACATCAATAATTTTTAAGGAATGGTTACTTTACCACGTGCCAAAACAGTTACATTCACCCCCACAAAGTCCCGACTTGAATCCCATTGAATATCTGTGGAATAAATTAAATCGGAGAATTCGAAAACACGATATAACCAACAAAAATACTCTTAAGAGAGTATTACAGGAAGAATGGAGTAAAATTGGATCAGATGTAACAAAAAAATTAGTGGAGTCGATGCCTAGACGTATGGAGGCAGTAATTAAAGCTAATGGCTATTGTACGAAATTTTAAGTATTAATATAAACGTTTATAGGGCCGTTTTAAATCAGCGTACGGAGACTTTTTTTAGTTCAATTATGACGAATTATTTTATTTGTTTAAATATTTCTTGCTAATGAGCGGATTTGTTTGGAAATATTTTCTTGAAAGTATGTCTGAATGTATATATTTGCAAATTATAATATTTCGTAATAAAAAAAATAGTAAAAAAACGGAGTAATTGTAATGTAAATTGCTAAAATAGTATCGTACGGAGACTTTTTTGAGTCACTGTATATATACATACTGCTATATCGAGGTACCGCGTCAATAGAAATACGTCTATTAAGATTCGGGAATATATTGTTTTTAATAAAGCATGTGACTTATCAACGTAATCAGAAAAACTTCGTCCGATACCAAGAAATTGAGTTCAATGTCAATTAATTTGTAAAGAAAGACAGGAAGCAGGTTTGAATAAAATAAATTGAAATGTAACATTTAATAATTTTCTTTGTTGTAAAATGTTTATTTATAGAAAATGAAAGATTGTTTAGTGATAAGAAAGGTATTTCAAAAGTTAGAATATTGTTAATTGATTGATTAATGTAAAAATTTGTGTTAGCGTTAAATTTTAAATAAGTTCTTAAATCATTACGTGAGTTCGACGTGTCATAAGTCAATGAACTGTGAATGGAAATTTCATGTCCAGCATCTTTATCAATCCAACCACGAAGAAATTATGAAGAAATCAATCCAATCTAAAAATATAAAAAAAATTTTACTTATAAAATTCCAACGAGTCACATTTGTGCTTAATACAGACCTGTAACCTGAAAATTTCAATAATATTGATTTTCCAATCAACCAATACGAATGCGTTTACGCAAATATCAAGATTGCTATGAATTTCGGGATGAAAAATAATAAAAACAATCGAAGGTCCTTGTGTTAATTTTGGCATGTAATGGTGGCGAATTTGATCGTCCTAATAAAAATTAATTTTATTGTGAAAATAATTGGTGAATATTAAAAATACAAGTGTGAAAATCTATTGGGAAGGTTGGCAGTAGACAAGAGAATAAATACAACAATCACAACATAAACAATTTAATAAGAGCCCATTGGCAATACAACTTAATAAGCAAACAATTATTACATCACTAACCTGGATGTGGACTCATACTTGAGTGAGTAAAACCACAAACCAGGTGCCCTTATATTTAGCATTGGTATAAAGATAACTAGCGACATAAATATGTCGCGCCATCTATCAGTCACATTGTAACTTACATACCAACACCTCCACTAGTTACGATGTAACTAAAATCCTAAATCTCCAAACCCATCTTGCTGGTACATAATGAATGTTTATCCCTTGGTAAACCTTTTGTGAGGGAGTCCGCTACCATATCTTCTGTTCCGATATGTTCCACTTTTAATTGTCCAATTTCTTGCTTTTCACGGACAAAGTGGTGCTTGACATCGATGTGTTTGGTTCTGCACCTATATCCTGCATTTTTGCTGAGATCTACGGCCCCTTTATTATCGCAAAATATTTTTATGCAGTTTAAATTAGTTTCCAACTCTTTGAAAAGACCTTGAATAAAGATGGCTTCTTGTGCTGCAAAACTCAATGCCATGTATTCTGCTTCGGTTGTTGAAAGTGCTACTGTTGGTTGCTTTTTTGAAGCCCAACTTACAGCACCTCCACTCATCAAAAACACGTAACCAGCAGTAGATCTTCTTTCGTCTACATCCGCTGCCCAATCCGAATCACAATACCCGTGCAAGTCACCATTTCCTTTTTTAAATGTTAGTTTGAAATTTTTAGTCTTTTTTAGGTACCTAAAAATCCTTTTAATAGCTCCCCAATGTGCTTTACCTGGATTATTACTGTACCGACTAACTTTTCCAACAGCATATGAAATATCAGGTCTTGTACCTTGAGCTGCATAAATCAAACTTCCTATGGCTTCTTGATAAGGAACGTCAATTTTTTCTTCGTTGGTTTTTGGTTGCATATCTTTCGTTAGCACTTGATTTGCATCGAATGGTGTTGACACTTCTTTGCTTTCATTCATGTTGAATTTTTGTAAGATTTCATTTATGTATCTTTCTTGATCTAATGTTATAACACCATTTTGCCTGTCTCGAGTAATTCTTATTCCCAAGCAATAGTGTGCCTCACCTAAGTCTTTCATATTAAATGATTTCTCTAAATGACGTTTCACCTCATTCTTCATTGCATCATCTTGAGAAAAAATCAAGATATCGTCAACATATACAGCCAAGATTAATTGTTTGTTATTCTTGCTTTTGACGTAAATGCATGGGTCAAACTTAGATTGCTTGAACTGTAATTGCTTAATGGTTTGGTCGAGCTCTTTGTACCACACTCGACTTGCTTGTTTTAATCCATTAATAGATTTCTTCAATAAACAGGTTCTTTTATCCGGCAATTCCATATAGATTTCTTCATCTAATTTTGGATGTAAAAACGCCGTTACTACATCCATTTCATCGATGTTCCAATCGTTTTTTGCTGCTAAGGCTAGCAACAAACGGATCGAGCTATGTCGTACGACCGGAGCATACGTTTCATCGTAATCGATGCCTTCTTTTTGAGAGAATCCCTTTGCAACTAACCTAGCCTTGTATCGATTTATAATTCCTTCGGCAGTAAATTTTGTTTTGAACACCCATTTACTTTTAATCGCCTTTCGATTTTTTGGAACATCACATAGAATCCAAGTTTTATTAGTTCTATGCGATTCCATTTCTTCATCGATTGCTCTCCTCCATTCATCACTATCTTCACTTTCAAGAGCTTCTTTAAGTGTTGTTGGATCATTTACAATTGATTGGTAGACTACAAATTCCGGGTTAAACACATTTTTATTTGGTTTAACTACACGTTGCGAACGTCTTGGCAAATCAATCTCCACTTGCTCTTCCTGTTCTTCAACATCGTCAACTTCTTGATGTTCATCGTTATTTGCAACAGCATCTTCAACATCGTTAACTATATCATTGTTGTTAACAACACAAATACCATCACGAGTGAAGTCGTCTTGATTGGAAATTATTTTAACCGTGGTTTGTTGAGGAAATAATCTATCAATCGGCTCTTCGATGCTAGTTTTTATTAATTGATCCTCGCAAAACACCACATCTCTTGATATTTTCAATTTCTTCGTTATAGGGTGAACAAACCTATACCCTTTCACTGTTTCGCTATATCCCACAAAGATGTATTCTTCAGCCTTATTATCGAATTTTTTATTTATAAAATTTTGGATGCAATAATTTGCACAAATTTAAATCAAACAAAAACAACTTTATTCTCTTATTGTTACTGGGCCCATAACCTATTGGGAAGGTTGGCAGTAGACAAGAGAATAAATACAACAATCACAACATAAACAATTTAATAAGAGCCCATTGGCAATACAACTTAATAAGCAAACAATTATTACATCACTAACCTGGATGTGGACTCATACTTGAGTGAGTAAAACCACAAACCAGGTGCCCTTATATTTAGCATTGGTATAAAGATAACTAGCGACATAAATATGTCGCGCCATCTATCAGTCACATTGTAACTTACATACCAACAAAATCAGTAAATTAATTACTTACCTACGTATAAGTAAAAATAAGTTGAAAATCGTAAAGGATTGTGAATATTTTTAACGAATTAAAAATCGACGTTAACGAGGTCATCAAAGTGCATCTTGGAAATTATTTCATGGTAATAAACCCATCGAGTGGAATTTCGTGCGCAATTGTACCATACAAAGTAAAAGTAAATAGAAGATTCCTGTACTTTTCTAAGGTAACGTGTACATTAAATACAATTTATAATTTAACTAAGTGAAATTTCCGGACATCATACGACGCGTGCTTTTTTGCATTTAACGTTCAGAATTTTGATAATTAGAATTAATAATAAGAACTTTTTATATAATAAAACCTTTAATTGCATTTTTGTGTAAAATAAAAACATCATTATCTTTGTAACGAAGGATATTTATTTCGACCTGTTCCGAGCCCATAAATTTGTTTTCAGTATAGCAGTATTGGTCACGGAACGGACTCACCCTGTACAAGGTAAGGCACATGCACTATGAACAGCTAAGCCGAGGCATAATAATTTTAATATTTTGTTATTTGTGTAAAGTTTTATTATTTCTATTAACAAGGTAGGGGAGAGGGCCCTAAGATGACGAACTTAAGGTTTGCGGTGAAATTACAACTCTATTTTCTAACCAATAAATGTTTTCTAAAGCGGGGCGTATACTATTTAAGTGACTAATGAATATTTGAATCAGTTTTAATTCAATTTTGCACTTTGTGGCTGGTAATTTTTTTTTTTCAAAAAATGTAATTATCGTCATCTTACCCGCTTTTGCTGACAAGATGACGAACGTATGTGGGTAAGTTGACGAATATGGTAAAAAGGCAATAAAACAATATACTTAAACACTTTAATGATTTATTTTTAAAAAATAAACAATAACTAAAAGCAAGGAAAGTCAAAAGTATTAAAAAAAGCCAAGGGCGAACAAAAAATTTCAAATTATGACTTAATTTTAATCACGACAAAAGTGGCACACCCACACTTTGGCTTTTGCTTCTTTCAAATTAAGTGTAGTGCATTCTGCGTGTGTCCACTTGTTGCATACACTACAACAAAACCAAAGCTCGTTATGTTTGCCCTCATCTTCACAAATTATGCACAGTCTGTCATATTCTTCAACCTCTTCGTCCATGTCATCATTACTATCCACCACAGCTAGTACATCTACGGAACTCTCAGATTAATCAGATGACTCAAACACTTGGCGCTTTACACTTCTGATTTTATTTTGTTTATTTGCTTTGCTATTTTTTTCTTGAACCGATTTGATTCTGATTTTTTAAATATTTTTCTTCGACGGTCCTTTCATTTGTTTTTTCTTTTCTTTTTCAATTTTTTCATTGTGCTTTTGTTCTAAAGCATCTTTAACGGGCGTGCTAGAGATTATAAGTGATGGTAGCTTTTTCCTACAGCGTCTGTTCTGCGTGTTTGCTTTAGGCAAAGGAGGTAATCCCAACTGGATTGTCTTGCTCTGGCATTCTTTATCAGGAGTTTGTAATGTTTTTTCAATATTAGCTGCCTCCATCTGCTCTTGGTTCGGAGTTACTGACTCTGGCATTCGCTGAAGACCAGATGTGGAAGGCACAGGTTTAGTGCTTGCTGTAGAGTTCGAAAGACTTAGATAATTTTCCTCAATTAAATTGGGTTCAGCGTCAAGTTCCCTTTCTGTCGTTTGTGCAGTTTCAAAGTCAATGTCCGTAAAAATGTCAGAATCAAACGGCTCAACGCCACTTGCCCGAAACCCGCTTATAGCATTCGCGACGGTTGCTACTTTTAAATAGGCCTTCCCGAATATTGAGGCAATGTCATTTAGTGTAATGGCTTTTCCAGGATTGCTTGTCAAAAAGTCATCACAAGCTCTACTATATGCTGTTTTTAAGGGGCCATATACAGACACATCCAATGGTTGCATTCTGTGACTGGTGTGTGCGGGAAATCCCAAGAGAGAAATATAATTTTCCCTGCACAATGTTACAGCTTCAAAGGTAACATGGCTTGAATGGTTATCCATTATTAGCAGAACTCTGTTGTTTTCGCTAGGACGAGCGTATTGGATAAAATGTTCCAGGTATTTTAAAAAATTTGCAGATGTCATCCATCCGGTCTCATGTGCAACACCTGCAAATCCAGCAGGTGTGTTGTTCATGTAGGCTGGCTGCATTCTAACTCTAGGGAATATCAAAAAAGGGGGAATAAATGTCCCACTTGCATTCATCGCGCATACAGCAGTCACATTAGTTCCTCGTTCCGCAGAAGATATCTTAATTACTCTTCGTTTGCCTTTTGGAGTAATTATCCTCGGATTTTTTGTGGCAACTGTCGATACACCAGTTTCATCTATGTTGTAAATTTGATTTGGTTGGAAATTATATTTTTCTTTGAGTTCCTTAAGTGCGTTAAAAAAATGGAAACACTTTGGCAATTAAATCCCATAAGTCTAGCTATCGAAGTCGATTCTGGCTTTCGTAGGGAAAAGTTGTATCTCCGCATAAACCACTCAATAAAGTGTCGTCCAGCTTTCTTCTTGTTTGTGTTAAATCTGTGTGAAATGTGACGTTTTTCCGCAAAATCATAAATTATCGTGCTGAATTGCTCCTTGGTTAATCCAAATGCCCGTTTGTCAATATTGATAATGTACTCTCGTAGCTCTTCTAATTCTACATCAGAAAACGTGTTCTTGAATCGACCAGCATTGCAAGGAAATTCCTGAAAATAAAGATCAATCATTGTTTTTAACAATATATTATTTTAGGAGAGATTTTAACCGTACTTCCTCAGGATCCCGCTTCAGATATCTTCGAAGAGTTGGTTCCGGGAGATTATATGCTTTTGCCATGGAATTTACGCTTTTATTGTTCTGTCTAACCTCATTTATGGCAATTCGCATGTTCTCTTTACTCCATGATTGTCGTGTCGTTTTGCGCTTGTACACTGTTCCCATATTTTATGATCTAAAATTGAGTGAAAATAATTTATTACCCAACAAACATCATATTATATGGGAGTGGGTAAGATGACGAACTCGTCATCTTAGCTACTTTGTTTTTCGTCAACTTAACCCCATCACAGTTAAAATTGAAAAAATTAAAACAAAGGAAAAAAACGTGAGTTTATTGTATGGAAAATAACTAAAATTATGCCACTAAAATTATAACGAAGCACGACGATGCACCTTATACACTTGTTGCGGACAGACTAACCGTCTCGAGGCCGAAGTGAAAGAAACCCCGTAAGGTGTCTCTGCATAACGAACGTTTCACATTATATTGGCCGCGCAAAGAGCGAGAGGATATGATTTATAGTCGATTCGTCATCTTACCTACTTCGTCATCTTAGGGCCCTCTCCCCTACCTTTTACGTACACCCATACAAAACATTAACATTAAAACGTGCAACCATAGTAAAGCTACGACTCAATATAGCACTTTTTGGCTAGCCCAACGTGAGGCATTATTAGTAACGAGGGTACATAGCAATACGTACTTAATACATAAATGCTATAATTAGTTATTTATTTTTTACTACTAGTCGGTACTAGCGTATTCAGGGGCGTAGTTATATAAGTATTTTAGAGCCGAGCACAGACCAAGTAAATGCAATGAATTATACTGCGTATAACATTAAAAATATAAAAGTTTATTTATTTAAAATTATACACTGAAATAAATTATGAACTGTACAATTCTATTATTCTATCTACAATTCTGTCGTTGTTTCTATAGGCGAATGATCTCCATACGGAAATCCTATATGCGAGTAATCTTTTTTTTCCCTAAACATAACATTATCATTAGTAGGACTCGTACTCATTTCTTCGTCATCCGATGATCTGAAAATAGTTTTTACATAAATGTTTAATTAAAATCTAAGTAGCTATAATAAGTAAGTATTATGAAAAATATTGAAAAGCTATAAAATTTCATGCAAGCACAAAAAATTTACATTTATTATAATCACTATGCCGAAAAACGAAAGATGAAACAAAATGTAAAAATTATTTACCGTTGGTAAAGTGAATCATTTTTATTTAACAACCCAATATCAGCAACACTTGACGCCCTTGCTGTAATTGCAGATTCGCTGCTGGTAGGACTTCGTTGTTCTAAAAATATCAGTTGTATTTTTCGAAAAGAAATAATTATAATCGTTACAACTTACTGTATTTTTTCATATTATCTTTTGATATATAACTAACGTTATCTATACTAAACGCATGATTTTTATTGCTAAAGTCTAAATGTAAATCATTATATTCATCTGGATCATCGACAGGTACACACATTTGTAAAACTTGCGTTTCGTATTCTTTGAGATTTGGTTCAACATAAACCGTATCATATCTGGCAGGGCTTGCAGGTACAACATATGAACGTTGCATTTGAACTTTAAAAGATTTATATCTCGACCAAGATATGCAAATATAGATAATACCACCAATTCCAAATATAAATATAATACCAGCTAGTGCAATTAATGCATATGGAAAAATTTCTGCAGTAAATGCAGCAATTGTTGTAGTTTTTATTTTATTAACTACGAAGGGCTGATGGATATTAAACGCTGTATGTTGTATCTGACCACTGACGTCAAATGTAATATTATCCATGGAAGATTTTTCAAATATTGATCTGTAATTTAAAATATATTTACGTGATGTGGGTGACTATTAACTAGCAATAAAAATAATTTACCTTTGAACTATGGAATGATTTATTGGTAGTATGCAGTCAGTTTCTGGATCTATGAGATAAAACCAAACATCGGTAGCCGATTCATCAGTTTCCAAGGTTCCATTGCCATTAATAATTTCGCGAGCATTTAATTTTACAATTCCAACAATAAGGCCAGTTTGTTCTTGAATAATTTGAATTATTGTATCTAATTTTGTTGCCACAGTGTCGGGCTGTGCATCACCAATTACCAAAATCAGTTCATTTAATTGATTTATTAAATTAATGACTAAATTTGAGCTTATTTCATTATATTCGGTAGTTCCATTTGGATTATCCCTAGCTAACACGTTTAATTTGAATGGAAGATCGTCGGTTTCAATTCCAGTAAAACTCTTTTTGGTTTTAATTATTCCAGACGAATCGTCCACAGTAAAATATTCAAAGCTGTTGTTCCCCGAAATGCTATATTTAAGTTTTCCATATTTTCCACTATCTTTGTCGTCGGCCTTAAATTAAAAAAAAATTAAAATCAATACTTTTTTCACTAATTAAATTATTGTTTCAAGTGGAGTTAAAGGAAACATTCTTTAAATAATTTACTGATTTTTAACTTACTTTAATTTGTATTACTGTTGTTGATAGCGGCGTATTGTAAGGAACTGCGGCATAATATTTTCCAGATATTGTATTTTGTGGATATATAAAAGTAGGTTTATTATCGTTAACGTCAATTACATTGATTGCAACTTGAGTGGTACTGAAATCTCGGTTAATAAATCCTTGTAGCGATATCAATTGTATTTCTAGTTGATACGATTCTTCATTTTCATAATCCAGCGATCCATTTAAATATAATGCACAGTTGCGTTCTTCGGTTACGTTGACTTGAAATTTATCTAAAAAAAATTTATTATTTACCCTACCATGTTGTCCATTTTTATCTTAATCTTGCTTATTTTAAAATGTAATAACATATATATGCACCTACTTGCGTGATTTCCTGATGTAATGTGACATTTTAATGGAATGTTATTACCATGAGTACGACTATTAACTATGCTCAAACTTTTAATTAAATTTCCAATCGTAGAATTCTCTAAAACTTGAACGTTATAAGAATTATCCGCAAATCTTAATCCAACTTCTGGTGCCACAGTAGCTACATGCTGAATATATACTTCTACCGTTATTACAGATGATAGTTGTGGCTCTCCCAAATCATACGCTCTAACATCAATCTTCAAAATAATTTTAATTACTTATAGAGTACAATAATAAACATTATTTTATAATATATACCTGGTACTCGGTATCAATTTCCTTTCTAAAATCATTAATTACTTTTAGAATTCCTGAATCAGAATCTATTTGGAAATAGTGCGTGGCTTTACCTCTTCCAATAATTTCGTATCGGACCTGCATAACACAAAAATATAATTAAATCTATGCTCTAAAGTGTAAAAGTTAAATTAGTTACTTTATTTCCAGGAGCCGTGCCATCTGAGTCGGTTGCAATCAAGTTTGTTACGGAGGTTCCAATTGATACATCATCGTCCAAAGTAATTGGATGTGGCAGTATTGTGAATACTGGAGGAATATCATTTCGATCCTAAAATGATAAAAGTTTTAGATTATAAACTATAATAATACCTATGTTACCATAAAATCCCGAAGTCAGTAAAAATTTAAATTTAGATATGGGTTAAAACTAGTTTAAGATCTGAACTGACTTTTTGGGAAAGATGGCGGTTATTACCTACATATATTTTTATAATAAGGACAGCTTTTTTTTACTAATAAAGTTCTGACCTGCAATCTCCCTAAAGATGGAATAATATGAGTTACTGTTCTTTTCAGATTCTAATTCACCCGCCCCATATATACTAGTCACCTATGGTACGAAGAGCAACCGGTAGATTACCAAAAATGGATCGATTTTCAGAATGAAATCAATTCTACAAGTTATAAGTTACAGATAGTTGATCAATATTACTAATAATACCAAACCACGCCAGTGGCTTGGTGCGATCACTGGTTGAGTTACAGCGCAGAAATTGTAAGTTCGAATCGCCAATCGCGGACTTTTCTAACACGGCCCTCCGGTGAACACCAACACTCTGATAAATAATTAAGTTAAATGAAAAAGATGAGGATTGATCCACCTTAAAAAATGGATCGTTAAGATCCATAGCAATATTTCGAATGGAATGTAAAAGCTGAATCAATAATATCAATACCATAGTATTCGACAATAGTTATTTACATGAAAGTCAGGAAAATGATGTATTACTGACGAGGAGCAATGTTGAAATACGAGGCACTTCGTGCCGAGTATTTTAGAGCTCTGAGTAAAGTGAGACATTTTCCTGACGTATTTTGTATTAAATTTTACCGAAAATCGTAAAAAATCGAAATTTTAAAACACTAATTGAACAACATTTTTAAAATGAGCTAAAATCAAGTTTGTCAATTTGTTGACTACATAGTTACAAACAATAGTTATTCCGAAAATTGTCATTGTTACCTGCGTTACTAAATATTACCGGACTATAGTCAGTAAGATTCAATTTCCCTGCGCGTAAATACGCAGGGAAGTGTTGTTTCGATGACGATTTCCGGTAAATTATCTTCCGCTATATTTATAATGAGATGCTACAGCATAGCGTAGTAAGAACTCCATTTTTACAGTCTCCACTTGGAAGTCAATGCCAAACCACCGAGATATAATCTACCGAGTAAAGCCTTTCTAGAGATGAAGTGTATATGTCACCGATAATGTGGATTGTTAGGAAATATATACAATTTCTAGTGAAGGTATACTCTCACTAATATGGGCAGTGAAAGTTTACAATAACATAAAAAAACACTTTCACTAGCGAATGTATACAGTCACTGATACCGTTTAGGAAATGTGGAATAATATGTAAACCTAATCCCATAATGTGATATTTTTACTGCCCCATACCGCAACTATACTTTTTAATGCTATTTCGAGGGTCTCTCGCATTCCGGTTGCATAGATCCCGGTGTTCTTGATGGATGGCGCCTTCTCGTATGTTTAGCCTAGTAACCAGAGTCAAATCCGCTCCGTAGGGGTGCAGAGCGGAGCGGAGCGCAGCGGCGCCCCGTAGGAGTAGGATTTGACGATGGATTACCCTCCTTTTCGAATGCACACCCCTAAAATTCTACTAAAACCCCTAAAATCTACTATTCCTGACCTCTTGTAGGAATAGTATACATTCGCTAGGTGTTGTAGACTCTCACTAGTAAGAGTTGATCTTTTTTGTGAATCAAAAGTAAATTATCTACTTTTCCTAAGTAGTCCAGTAAATGTCTGCAGTCCCTAGTAATTATTTACTTTTACTGCATTATCCACATTATCGGTAACATATACACTTCCTACGGTTCGAAGCACGCTTTAAAGCCTGTATGACACTATCACACTTTGGTTAAATGTTCGTTCAACTTTTTTGTCAAATGTTTGATGAAAAAAATTATCACATTTTCGTCAAACTTCTGTCAAACTTTCGTTAAACCTTGCTTCAAACAAAGTAGCGCGTTTCACACTTTCGTTCAACTTTTCCGTTAAACTTTTGAATAATCATGGGCATTACTGCAAAACTATACAATACTCACCTCAATTATTATTATTGAGTTTAATTATTATTGTTATCGAGTTTTTATTAGAAAAAAAAACAAAATTTTTAAAACTACGCAGCAGGTTATATTCATGATTACTTGAATTATTTTAATCAATTATTTTTGGAGTATTAGTTGACCTATCAATTTATAGGTTCGAACTTTGGTGGTTGGCTACAAAAATGGCCTGAAGTATGCATGTTCTAAATTTAGTCGCTGGCTTCACTACAAACATATCCCCACCCAAAAATTTTCAGCAAACTTTGATCAAACTTTGGAGTCAATGTTTAACAAGAAAGTTGAATGCAAATTCAACGAAAAGTTTGATAGTGTCATACGGGCTTAAGCAGTAGGTCCCCATGCGTGTGATAATACTTCCAATGCACAATAACATAATACGAGTACATAGAAGAGATGTCGCTAACGCCTGGACTCATGTATTGCACTCTAGGAAGAAGATGCTTATAATAAAGGAATTTATTATAAATATAAAAAAGAAAACTAGGCAATGCTTTCCATAGGCCGTAATAATTATTTTGAGACTATTCATAATTACTTGTAACTTGTAAATCGCAAATTATGTAGTGTCTCTTATTCCGTCTTTTATTTAGTTAGCGATAAATTACAGGCTAGCCAAGAAATTTTGTGCAAATGGTTTTCCCAGATTATTTTTGGGCTTTTGCTCTAAAATTTGTAATAATAAAGTATTAAATTAGTTCTTACTTCAACTCGTATTATCACTTTTGCCGTACTACTGTTTTTATTTGACATATTTTCTAAAGTTCCTATTATTAAAATATGTTCGCTTTCTCTCTCATAATCCAATCCTCTACTGGTAAATATTGCTCCTGTCTTTTCGTCAATCCTAAATAAGTCAGTAGGGCCTTGTTGTATGACGTATGTTATTTTTTTTATTGTGTCTGGATCGTCTGCCTAAAAATAAACACATTTTAAATCAATATTTACCACGAAATTATATTAACACTTGAGAGTTTAGATTTTAAATTGTAATAGATGATAATCGCATCAAAATGTAAAGTTAAAAGGCATTCAGCCGTGTTAATCTGTTTTCGGGTGCTGTTGGTGTATGATTATTACAGTATAGATTACTATGTTATGGTTGAGGTACTCCATAATAGTACTCCATACTCCATAAGGCAGTCAATGGCCTAGTAGTTAGAGCGATCGACTACTGATGCTAAAGGCACCAGTTCGAGTCTGGGAAGAACCTAATCGTCTTTATGACTTTCTTTCCTTCTATGACTGTCTCCCCCACCAACCTGCATTGGCCAGCATGGTAGGGTATAGCTAAATACACTTCTCTAAAAATGAGGTCTACTTAGTAGTGGGCAAAGATGACTGGAAGATGATGATGATGATGATAATGACTCCATAATAGAAGATGCTTGCATCCACACACATCATCGCAAAGACATGTGGTGGTCGGGTTATGTTATTGAAAAGTCGCATTCGTTAAAGGTTAATAAATTGAGTGCATGTTTTAGCTGCTATCTTTCATTCACATTTGATTATTCTGGGAGCAACCCTGGGCGGTTGTGTTTGACTTAAATTGAATTTAGCCGTGTTCGGTCTGGCGCTTTTCTCGCTTTGAAGCTCCGTCTAACATTTTTTGATAGTTCTATTTGAAGCTGTTCTGCGCTTGCAAACGCTATAATTCCATCCATTACGGAGGCTTAGAACACGTGAAGTTCTGAAATAAGAGCAGATAACGCGCTCGAAAGCGTGGAAAAATCCCAAATCGAATTATCAGAATGTGTTGACGGAGCTTCAAAGCAAAAAAAGTGCCAGACCGAACACGGCTTATGTAATTCAAAATTTGACATTATCTAATACAGGTTATAATATAATAATATCAAATATATAGCTAAAATATTAAATTGTAAAAGAAAAAGTAGTCTTACATACCAATACTTCTGTAACAAAATGATCGGGCATATTTTCAGGAATAGTAGCTTCGTAAATTGATTGTTTGAAAATAGGAAGCTCATCTTCTACGTCAGTTACAGTAACGGTAACAGTTGCAGTTGCTATTCTAGGATCTTGAGCACTATCCATTGCAGTAACAACAAATTGATAATTCTAAAATAAAGTTTAATTGGTTATGTGTTTATTTACTCATTAATAATAAACTTACTCGTTGCATTTCATAATCTAAAGCTCGTATTGCCGAAATTTCTCCACTTTCTTTATCAATTTGGAAAGGCAATGATGTCGGAATAGAATAAGTAACAATAGAGTTCACACCTTCATCTGCATCAACAGCACGCACAAATCCTACTGAAGTTTTATTAATACCTTCCTTAATAGTAAAAGAATACGGATCTCCAATAAACTCTGGATTTTTATCGTTAATATCTGTTACTTTAATGTTTACAGTAGCCGTACTATATAATTTACCATTATCTTCAGCTTTTATATACTACAAAAAAATTAATAAAATTATATTTCAAAAATAGAACAGTTAACTTACTAATTGATATTGTGTTAGATCTTCCCTATCTAATTTTCTTATAACAGTTATTATTCCCGACGTTGAACCAACGGCAAATTGTCTTAAATCGTTCCCAGAAATAATGGAATATGTTACAGGATCATTTTCCGGATCGATAGCCTATTTTGAAATATTGCTGTAGTTATCGTTAATGATAATAAAATGTTGAAATAAATTACCAAAATGGACGCAACGGTTGAGTTAATAGTAGCGCCTTCACTAACTTCTATGTCATAAATTGTTTGTTCAAAAACCGGACTCTTCGTATTTGGACCGGGAGTAACTGTAACTTCAATGATCACCTGACTGTATAAACCACCTTTATCTGTAGCTCTCACGGTGAGGCTATATTGTTCACCAGTGTGTAATTTTTTGACACTTTGTAGTATGCCAGTTTTGGAATTAATGGAAAATTTATCATTTCCATTATTCGAAACGTGATAAATCGAATAAGAAATTATGGCATTTTCTCCTAGATCGTTATCCGTTGCTTGAACAATCATTATTGTGCGTTGTTCATCTACCGAAGGTATCTTAATAGGTGAAATGGAAGGCAATATTGGAGCATTATCGTTGACATCATTTAAATGCACAGTTAGTGAAATTGGTGAACTAGCTGCTTTTCCATTCTTTTCTCGTGCTACAACTTGAAATCTAAACTTTCCTGGATTTGGTGGATCCCTATCTAAATTATTTTCATTTACTGTTAAGTAATGTTCTTTACTTATTTGGAAATACGGAGTGGTTAATTCGTAAATATATTCAGGTTTTAAATCCGAAGAACTCTGAAATATTAATTAAGTTTGGTCAAATTATTAAAGCATTACTCAAATAAACTCTTACAAAATCTTTATCGTTCACTGTAAATTTTATAGGGTCACTGTGCTCATCGAGTACTACGGTACCGATAGGAGAGTTTTCATCTACAAAGCCTTCCATAGCAGAAACAAAAATTTCAGGTGGATTTGAATCGACCGGTTTCACAGTAATTATGAGTTTAGCAGTAGTCGATCGTTTAACTTCTGATTTTTCTTGGGCCTAAAATAGTTATTTTTAAGATTTTTTTTTCAAATTTAGTCCCAACAAATTAGTACCTTAATAATTATATTAAATTGCTTGGTGGTAGAAGTATCGACAGCTTTTATTTGGTGAATGGCTCCTGTGTCTGAATCAATTTTAAAATAATCTTGAAAATAAGATGGTGTTCCGCTAACAAAACTGTATAAAATAGGCGCGTTAACTGTATCCATATCGACAGCTTGAATCTTTTCGGGAGATATACTTAAAACTCCATGAAGTACCCCACTGGAAACCTACGAATTTCCTTTATATTTAACTGAAATACAATTTTAAGCAATAAACTTACCGATGTCGAATATTCCGGATTGATGCATGCACCATCCAGTAACATACATCCTTTATATATAAATGCTGGATTTTGATCGTCATCGTCTATGATATTTACAGTTAAGGTTGTTGTAGATGACAGCCTTTCTTCGACATTTTTAGCTCGATCCTAAAATATTTAACAAAATGATTAAAATATTATACTTTTAAAATTATCAAATGATAATAAAATGTAGTTGCATTTAATTACCGATGCAATAATAGTGACATAGTATCTTTGAGTTTTTTCGAAATCCAAAGTTCTATTAACGGTAATTTGGCCTTGATGTGGTAAGTTTATGGCAAAAAATCCGTATCCATCGGCACTATTTACTCTTGCCGTTCCTATTCCTTGTTCGAATCCAATACCTTTTCTATTTCCTTCTATAATTGAATATTCTACTAAACCATTTACCCCTATATCTTTATCTACGGCCAAAATGTTTTGAAAAATTGTTGTTCCAATTGGAGTAAGCTACAATTTTATTAAAATAAATTTTACTGGTTTAGAATAATTAAATATGCGAATGCTCACTTCTGAGATACTGGTTTCATATGGCGTACTAACGAATTCGGGAGCGTTGTCGTTAATATCAGTAAGTCTTACAATAACAGGGATGGTGCGTTTTTTGTGTGTCCCTTTAATTGTACAAGTTAACTAAAAAATAATAGTTAAAATACATTCACTTAATTATTATTTCTTCATATTAATACATACTTGAAACACGATATGAGAAAGCTTTTCTTTGTCTCGGTCCAAAGGAGCTACTAAACGCAACTTTTTTCCATCGAGATAAAAAATTGGTACTTTTTTAGGAAATATTAAATCTAGGAAAATATCTACATTTGGTGTTCCCTCTATAGGTAATTCTGGCGGATTTGTTTCTTGGTTAATTGCTAAAAGTTATAAATAATTATATAGATAATAGTGTAATATTAAATATCTATTGAAAAAATATTAAGTAAAATGAATATTATTAATTTGTTATTATATAGACAGGTACATATTAATCATCAAACAGTACCTATAAAAAATTGTATGAAAATAAACGATGTTTACATATACGAATTTTACGGAATAATACTAACAATGACGATGCGGTTCATGCTTGTAAATTAATTAATTAGATATAAATTAGTACTTACACAGTCCTCTGCTCTCTTCAATATCCAAAATTATATTGGATTGCTCATTTTTTACTTCACATGGCCCTAAGCAAAAAAAAAGACGTAAATTTAAATGTGTATAATACGAATATTTACGATGATATTAATTAATTTTATAGAACATTAATAATATAAATAATGTTTATATTTTTCCAGTTAATCGATAATCAATTTATTTAAGTAATTTACTTTTCATATAGAAAATTGTATCGTACATTATGAATTGTTGATTGGTTTCTAGTTGCTATAATTCACAAGTTGCATTGAAGCATAGAGTGGCATTAGTGTAAGTAAATTATATTTTGTTAGTCAGCCTCTTTTAAGTATAAAATCTAGATGTGTGTGTACCTTACATAATAATCGCACCTCCAGAAAAATACTGGTGCAAGTCGAAAATTGTAAATTCTCACTTACGTGCACTAATGGATATATAAAATTATTATGCTCCATCTAAATTCAATATTCACATGGATCAATTTCATAAGTAAACAATTAAAAAATATTAATTTCTTAGGAGAAGGTTTAAACTGTATAATTAGATATTTACATTATCATTTCAATAGTATATTATGCACCAAGATTGAGAAGTATACTATTATTTCAGAGGGCCAAGATTATATCGCGAGGTGCAGAGCACCGAGGGATACAAGGCGTGAGGTAATAGTAGTATTCTCAAAAGTGGCATAAGTATACAATTTTTTCACTACTAGGGCCCTAAATTCTTCGTATTTAACAATTTTTTCACCATTGATAATAAATTTAGTAGTCTGTATTTGAAATTTGATTATTTTTTGTTTTATGATTGACATATTTACAAAGTGCATAACTTAATTTGACGCATGACGTTTTATTTTTAATTACGTATTGCTACTTTAGTCAGTAATAACCACTTTTTAATACTTTTATTGCATTTACTACGTGAAATTCTGAAGCTTGAGTTACTTCAAAATAGGAAGTAAGGAGTAGCACTTTTCATCAATAGCCATGGCCAATAATTTTTTTATTACTGACCAAGCGAATAAAATTCAATTTCTCCATTTCTCCGATTAAAATTTGGTTAATGGTAGGCTTTATAAGCTAGTAGGGAAATATTTTTAAACATAATTAACCAATTTAGCGAAGGTCGTACTGTAGATTTACTATACTACTAAGTCGTATTGTTCGTTTCCGAACGTCGTGACCCAATCTCTTTCTATGTTTGTGATGTGCGTTCCAAGTATTTTCACATACATAGAGGACCTACTTATTTAACGTGGGCTCCGAACCACGGGAAGTGTAATACACTTCATGTCGAGATGGGCGCTCATGGCAGATTACCTCGGTGGTTTGCCATTGCCTTACGAGGAGAGACGGCCAGAATAAAGTTCTTACCCTGCCCGGATTCGATCCGAGCGTTTCGCATTAGCAGTAGACGCACTTAACTGCCAAAGCTATGACCATATCTTTCTAGATTTACATACCTATAAATATACAGAATCAGAGAATATCTGCATATAGAATTTATTTAGAAACCATGCACATCTCAATTTTATCAAATTGCATCAACTGCATTACTTTCAAAGGAAAGTAATATAACATGACAATTTGCTATTTTATTATTAATAGATTTTATTTATCTACTACCGTGCGAAAAGACATAATTTTCGCACACATTTGTGTTAGGGAAGGATCTACGTTTTCACACTAGTGCGAAATGTAAAAACTGCGTTTATTCCTGATTTATAGAATCGATTGGGCAGAGTTGAAATTTTGTATGGACATACATACTAGGTTTCGTATTGTAGAGTTGGGGGGAAATAAAAAAACTTTAAGAAAAGACCTGAAATATTTTATCATCGAGCTCCCACAACTTTATTATTTATCGAAAGATTTTTGATGTTTTGGTTTAATTTTGTTCATTTCTAATTTATATTTGTCTACAATTAAAAAACTTATGTGACAATATAATTGCTTTCTTTGCACTACATTCAACATCATTTTATATTAATTGCAATGGTCAAAATTTCTTTAAGTCGATAAAATACACAAATCACTTTGACATATCAAAATTACCAAATTTAATTTGTAATTTGTTGCATATTATTCATGTCCATGGTAACTCCTTAGTTTTAAAAGCGCTTATTTTATTTTTGCAGCGTAAATATTTTTAAAACGTTATTTGCCAGAAAATGTAATTCTATAAGAAATAAAATTTTAACTGTGGCTATAAAATGTCTGAATTATTAATGTTTAAATAAGTAACTAGCTGGCACAGGCGGCCTCCGGCCGCCTTTAGCCATCTAGACCATATCGGATATGGTTGTTCGGCCTTCGGCCTCATTCAGGAAAATCGCAACCATACCAGTAGACCGTGGTTCTTTATTCTCATACGTTATTCTCAAGATGAGTGTAAATTTTTAGGTTGGTATAATAATAGAAAACCGAATTTTTGATGAATGAGGATTCTTTCTTTTATATATTTAGATTATCTGTTTATATGTATTGTTGTGTTTCGCGTCATTCCAATTAGGAAATCGATATGCACTAGGATAAAAGAAAACGCAATCTGGAGAGGTGCAAGTTGTTTTTTATTGTTGTTAAATTTAAGTTTGTTCATTGTTGTTAGATTTAAGTTTGTTCATGTAGTTAGTTACCAGCACCAAGCAAATAACGTAGGCGGATATACCCGCAGGAACAGACAGGAAACAAAATCAAAAGAAAATGAATACGGTTTCCAAGCAAAACAACGGGGAAGAATTCATTCAGTTTAGATCTGACGTCTAAGATAGAACTGCCGGACTGAGCTCCGAGAAAATTTAGTCAGAGATTGAGTCGTTTTATATCTGACGTCTAAGATAGACGTGCCGGACTGAGCTCCGAGGAAAATTAGTCAGAGATTCATTCAGTTTAGATCTGACGTCTAAGATAGAACTGCCGGACTGAGCTCCGAGAAAATTTAGTCAGAGATTGATTCGCTTTAGATCTGACGAGTGAGATATACGTGCCGGACTGCGTTCCGATGAAAATTAATTATTAGAAAATTAGAAACGAAGAAAATTAGAACACCGATAGGTACGGTGAAGGTTCACCGAGTCACAAAACCGTACGACTGAGTTAAGACGTGACCAGTAAATAACCCGAGAAGCCTCAAGGCAGAAAGAAAAGCTGAGGTCAGCATTTGGATTGGATTAATCAATTTGGACCAGGTGCAACGGTGCAGAAAGTGTAGTGCGACGGTTAATACCCAAGGTTAGAGAGTTTTTTGATAATTTTAAGTTCTGTTTCTGATTCGTTATTGTTGATTGGTTATTTGTTATTTGTTATTTTATAATTCTTGTTTGATTATTAAATTTTGATGTTAGCTGAACCAGTTTGTAGTTTTCTTTTATGTTAATGCTAAGCCGAGATAAGCCCGATAAATAACCTGAGATATAAGAGCTTGCTGGAACAGTAAGGTGAGAGAAAGATTTGTTGTTCTACGACTTTAAGAGCATAGAAAAGAGTAGACGCAACAGTATATTATGTAAATTTGCTAAAATAATAAACGCAAACAAATAAAATCACTTTAGCAGATCAAAATTATCCAAGGCAACTAATATTCTTTTAAAAGCGCTTATTTTATTTTTGCAGTTTGATAATAATTTAAGAGCAAAATATCAAGTGTTGGGTATCATAAGACGCGGAAAAATAATCTCTTTCGATTGATATAATTTTCATTCTTATATGTTCCGCATTGCTCTTTAGAAATTTTCATTTTTATAAAAATTGGGTTAAAATCCTCGGTTTGTAACCAACATCTAATCAGCTCTTTAGACAGCTGCTGCAAATTAGTGTATTTCAATTCGTTGCACGTGTTTGTCTGTAATCGTTGACGAAAAAACACCATACGACACACACCACCCACATTCAGACATCATTTCAAAAATTATTTTAAACAATTCATATGGACGCATATACTGTGGGAAAAATGTTGACTCCAAATTTTTTTTAACTTGGTAACAATACTTTACTACGTAAATAGGAAAGTAAAATATCTAAATAAATAACCTAAGTGAATTTGAAAAAATTAAATTAATTTTTACCAAAATTTTGTTTTCCTGTTGGCAATTATTTTCACTATCTCATATCATTGCGGCGCTGAAATTTTATACGGACGTAGGTTCCGAAATAGATAGACGGAGGAAAAACAAAAAGATATCCCCTTATATCGTTTTAGAAGTACTGACATACTTATTTTATCATCGGGCTCCCACAATTCCATTATTTATTATACTTTTTTAATTTTTTTAAACTTTATATTATTTAATGTTGCGACGGCGGCGTCCCGAATATCGAACTATTGCCTCAGATTTTTTAGCCAGGATTACCTCTTCCTTCCAATTAATTTTACCACAATGCAAATGCTATTGTCGTGTTTTTTTGAATAAAATTCAATAAATTTAAATATTATTTGTAATTCATAATTATTGTTGGGGATTTTATATTTCTATTGGCAACTCCAAATAAGAAAACGCCACCACGTGACCGTTTACAGAACTGTAATATAAGTGGTTAAAGTGTAGTTAACTTCAAAGCGCTATTTACTTGTGCATGTTTTGATCGTAGTTTCGAGTGATAACAGTGATTGTGGTATTATTTGAACTCTTTTTGAGCTCTTTCACAGCAACTTGTTCTTATTGTGAACTTATTTTCTTTTACGTTAACCAATTTAGAACACCATCTTTGTTACATTTGCAGCGCCTCCAACGTTAATTTCAGTTCCCAATTGGCACTATGTTTGCTTGATAGTGAGAAGCGACGCGCTGATCCACAGCAGAGTCTGTGAAAAGTGGTTGGTTATTGAGCTTTGCTTGAGCATGCATGTTAAAATTTGTATGGGAGTTTTTAAAATAAAGTATGAATTTATAAAAGTATTATAGTATTAGATGATTTAAGTGAAATAATAAGTAGATGATAAAAATTTTGTGTTTAAAAAAATAGCAGATGGTTTCGTTAAAACCATATCGATTGGACGCAGCAACATTTTAAAACTTGAAAATTGAACTGGTAATTTATAAAATTGAGAAAAACATATTAATATATACGTAGATATTTTCACTTTTGCATACCACTGCGAAGCTGAAATTTTGCACGGACATAGTTTCGGTGTTTGGTAGAAGAAATAATGCCAAATAATTAAAAAAAAGGCCTCGTATGACTTTTTGGAAATCATTAATTTCGAAAAGATACGATTGTAGATAAAATTTTGTATGAAACTCATGTAAAAATGCATTTTCTCGCATTTGCGTGGATTATCCTTTATTGTACATAGTAGAAATAACTATTATTTTGTTTTCAAGTTATTTTTACTGGCTGTACGATAAAATATGTATTCAAATCAAAATAAATCGTGCAGCTCTACAACCCTGGGTGGGTCTTGGCTGACTTCACAACCTGTTTCCATCTTTCTCGTTCTGACATCAGTGTCTCCATCTGATCTTCGTCTATTCCTAAAGTTTTGAGGTCTGCTGTGATATTGTCTCGCCATCTTAGACGTGGTCTTCCTATGGGTCTCTTACCTTCGGGTACTATTTCCCATGCCATTTTGATTATTCTGTCATTCGGTTGCCTCTGTACGTGGCCCGCCCATCTTAGTCGTTGTGATTTTATTTCTTGTATTATGTCCGGGTCTTTGTATAATTCTTTAAGTTCGGCGTTAGTTTCTATCTGATAGAAATCCGTAGCAGGGTCGTGGGACCCTGTAAAAATATGTTTTGGCTCAATAAAAATTTGCTTTTATAATATAAAAGCTTCTTAATGTACTAGTAATCGCTTTAAACTTACTTAGTTAAAAGTGACTGAAAGTTATTGTGTGCGATGATTTGTTTTAATTGAAAGCGGATCAATTTTCGAACATTTACTTTTTGAAACGTAAACATGTTTTCATTACGTCTATAAGTCTTTTTATGTTAAATTCGAAAAATTTCATATATTTCGTATTATATCTAATCTAAATATATAAAAGAGCTTGTCTGTTTGTTTGTTTGTTTGTTCGCTATACGTTCCTAGACCCTTTGACCGATCTCAACCAAATTTTGCACAGTTATTTTGTAGGTCCAGGCGCAACTATTCGTGCATAAATGGAGAAAGAATTCGCGCGGGGAAAAAAGTTATTCGTTTTTTCGATAAATCAAATCACAAGTCTTGCAAACAAAAAATTTAATTTGTCAAAAATCGAAATATTCTGACATACTGTCAGTGATTCAAAATACTGTCAACAGATGGCGGGATGGCGGCTTTAATTCGAAAAATGAAAACCACTAACAAATTAATATATTAGAATTTAGTAATTTCAACGCTCAAAATAATACAAATAATTACAAAGAACAGAATGCCGCGAATAAGACTGGAGCACTTTAGGTCGCAGAACTCGCCGGAATTGTGCAAGAAGACTAAGAAATGTTACGTTGAATACTCATCGAACTGCTTTCCCGGAAAGTCCGAAATTGTGCAAAGTTTGATTTGAGTTTCTTGAAATTGAACCGGCATTCCACGGTAAATTTTCAAAAATGAAGAACTTTTAACGATCAAATTGTTGTGACATCTTAAAATGTCGGCTCCAACGAATTCTATCCGTTGACGGCGAAATATTTGAGATAGGGGTTCGGGGGCGACGGAGAGAGAGCAAAAACCATCTCTTCCGACTTCCCAAAAACGAAGAATTTTAAAATTGCGTTTTTTTGAAAATTTGCAGCAATCTTTCGATACTTGGAAATTTTAGCATCGCAATACGCGAGGCATCAAATTGTAAGAATTAATTCATAACGCGACGATGTAATTGGTTCAATATTTGACGTGGTAAAAGGGCGAAATGATTTCTGCAATTTGGAAAATAAAAATTTATTTTTGCCTTTAATACGTCGAGGAGACAAATATAAATCGAAAATGTCGAATGAAATTTTCTCGAAAAAAATTTGCTTTGCAACGAAAATACACATTTTGCATATTTTAAATTTTGCCCGAAATCGCCTCTGATTTTGATTTTCAATTTTGACGACGACACTAATTTGCAAATGCTGCCGTTATTTGTCGTTTTTCGTCAACCGTCGTCATGTGCTAAATTAAAGACCGTTAATAACCGTATCCGAAGCTCCGATTGCTTTTTCTAAATTATCCGTCGTTTCTTTGTGAAAATTGTGTAAAAACTTTGGACGTATGTAGCGCTCTTATTTACCGGCTGTAATATTGACTTTTTGAAATTTCATTTAAATTTTAATTTACCATTTATTCTGGTTTAAAATATTTTAAAACATCCTGTATATTCATTATTCACAAGTTTAATAATATTTGTGTGCGACATCTATTGGTTCTGGTTTCTGAAGGGTAAATTTTGGATAGTACACGTGACTTCTTTTGTTACGGTAAAACGCAGGGTCACTTCATGTTACAATAAGTTTAAAGATATGATACTAACCGATCCCATTTTCGTCCGAGTTTGCGCATGACGTCACTCGGAGAGTTGACGTATAATCACGATATATAATTTGTTCTTTTAAACCCGCTGTTGAACTAGCAAAATCACGAAAGTAAAGAGTTTTTGTACTTTCCTTGAACGAGTAATGAAATAATGGTTATTGCTATACTATAATATTATAATAAATTATTTTATTTAATTAATAAAATGAGAATATTTCGCACAGAAGGAATAATTTTATACGCTTTAACTGAAATAAAAGTACCTACCCACTTAATAATATTTTATTAACATTTCAAATTATTTTTTAATACAAAATATTGTATATAAGTAAATTCTGGCATTTGTTGTTATTATTTAAACGCTAATACGAACTGAGAAAATAATAAATGTGAAAATAACAAACAATAGCTTAAGTAAAAATCTGTAGTAATAAACAAAAATAATTAATTGCAGTGTTCGGTAATTAATAGTTTAACTTGAATTTTTAATACTAGGAAATTTGTATGGCACTTGACATTTTAACATATCTAATCGTTACACTGTATGGCATTTAGAATCAATTTGCATCAAAAACTTAAAATTTATTGTTTTGGTACTTGACTTTTATTTGAACCGGACACTCTTTCAATTAATAAAATTGAAAATATGTTTCGTTATTATGACGATATTGAGTCTTTTTTAAATGATTTTAAACTCCTAAAACCCTCCGCCCCGTAGAAAAGAAGAGGAAAACTTTTATAAAATTTCTTCCCCAACCGCTTCCTTTACGTTGCAAATAATAATTGTTGACCTGCGGTATGTGCGAATCGCCATCGATGCATTAGTTTTTATTAAATCTGGACCTTATGTGAAGTTTTTCGACGTATCTACATAATAAACGATAGGTAGAATAAATCTAAATAATTTAATCGCACCGTTTGACTAAACATATTTATTAAAAAAATTAAATTACAAAATTTCCTTCCACGCGGAGCACAAATCAAAGTAAAATAACACTTTATATATCTAAATTTATGCACACATTTCTAAATGCACTTTGTACACGGTGTTCGATTCCATTTAGACTCTTTGGCTTGTGAAATTATTGCGGATTAACAAAAAAATCAAAGTTCGTGTCCCATTCGTACACGGTCGATATCTATCTCGATTTGCTTCATAACAAAATGATTTCTAAGCAACTTAATGAGATGTGGTACTCCTGCAAAGACATAAATATTGTGCCCATTTGTAGGATTTGTAAACCATGTTTTATCAGAACTTATTTCTAGCTCATTGTGCAATGATCTATTACCTCCTCCAAGGTCACTAACCAATCCCACAATTTGGAATCCTAAAAAAATAATATACAGATAAAAATATTAAAGTAATTTGTTGTCTGTCTCACCTGATTTTTCCACAAAATTTATTATTTCATATAAAAGGGCCTTGGTCATTTTACAATCGTAATCGAAGAAAATTGCAAGCGTTACATTTGATGGAAATCGGTAAAACATCACATCTCCTGCAAAGTTCTTGGCTTGATTGTCGCTATTACAATTCCACATTGCACAACGCATTCTCAAATTACACCACAGCAACTTTTAACAATAAATAACTCAAAAACAACAGGAAAAAACTGCGAATATTACAAGATTTGACAGCAAGTAGCGATATGTCATTTCCAACTCGCCGAGTGACGTATACAAGATGGCGCCGAACCTGCGTAGTATCATATCTTAAAAGTTCATTGTATCATGGGGTCACTTGTATAGGTACCATTGAAGATAACAGTTGGGTCGACATTTTACTTTTATTTTCAATACAGATATTTCTGAGTGTTAACTTTGTTTTTAGTTTGGTGATAAATTGACAGGTATAAATCTTTTAATTAGTTTATAATATTTATTTCTGAAAAGGGCAAATTACTCGTGTGTTAATTCTTTTGTGTCATGAGTCGCGTGTTTTTTCATTGTTTCAAATATCGGAATAGAAATTTAAAAGGTTGTTTTAAAGGGTTTACATTATAATTAAATTTGGTTTTCTAAATGCAATATTCAATTTTAATTATTATTAGTAGAAAATTGTCTAACTTATAAAAGAATAATTTTCAAGGTTAAAGTAATGAGGGTGCAAAGTTGTTAAAGGAATGCGGAAAGAGGGTAATTTTCTTTGTGTGAAATAAACAGATGTTGTCAAGGTTATATTTTGGGCAGATTCATTTAACAAAAGAAATAGGGATGTTTTGTTAAACCAACACTTAATTTTATAAAGAATAGTAACTTGTTTAATTAATACAAAGTATGCTAACTATTATTATCTACAGGATGTTTTAATTTCAAATGGGTTTAGATTTATAAATTAAGAAGTTTCATTATTTTAAATAGGTAATCTGTTATTAAAATAATTATATTAATATACAGGGTGATTGTTAAAGTTATTGATAATTGTTTACAGTTAAAGGGATTTGATAAATGCATTCAATCTATTACTAAGCCCCAAGTAAGCGTTACTAAGTAAGAGTTACAAGGCTGCGTAAAGATGTACGATAAGTTTACAAATCTTTATATAATTGTAAATGATTGACTTATTTAAAACAATGGTTTTGGGATCATTACGTGTACATTTAGCTTTCCGACGACTCTGTATGAATGGCCCAAATCCCGTGGTAGACTGGAAGATAAATTACACAGTACTACATATGCTTAAATGCAAACCATAAAGCAAATTACATTGAACTGTTCCCAAAGATTTGTTGTTAATTAAGTTATCATAACTTACAGTGAAGCGCATGAATGGATTAACGAGATTCCTTAAAGGAAAACAGGTTACTGAGATTGGGGTTTTAATATTGGTAAATTAGGTATCGTTAGTATTCAAATACAGGATGGTTGAACTTGTTTGAATTAGGTAGTAAATTATAATTCAAGGGTGGTTATTTAAAGGTAGATTAATAAAGGTATTTTTTTCATTAACCGCTAGTGTTAAAACAAAACACATAATAGCTTTAGAAAATCTTCAAAGAATGTACTAAGTACATGAAGAAAAGATTATAAACAATCCAAAGGATTGAATCTAAACAAGTAATTTAAAAGTTATCGAAATCATTAAAGCGATTTAAAACAAATCGACTTTCAGGGTAATTAAATCTACAGATTTATTATGTCACGATTTAGGTACCTAAATCATTGCTTCAGGTTATATTCCTCAAACAAGAATATTAACGATAATAAAAGAATTGACATTGCCCAGATTTGGTTGTTTTATTTGTGTTGGAAGTTAAAGGTTGTCTCTCTTTCGGAGCAATCATTTGTTTTGTTACAGTTGTTTTTGACATTATGTTTTGTACACCGGAAGAAAGAGTTTGGTTACTAGATGGCGATCGTAGGTATTTTCACAACGTGGTGGTCCAGGTTATTTTCCGTGTCGTCGAAGAAGTGTGATTTTAGATTTGAACTTTGTTAGTTCTCAATAGATGGCGTTTTCTGGAGAGGATGTTGGCGCGAAGTTCAAATTCAAAAGTTGCATCTTACACGGCCGATCTTTAATTTTTAAGACGCAACGGATAGTTAATAGTTCGTCCATAACATTCCTTCGTATTTTCAACGCCGAAGGTGTTAAACCGAATTTAAATTTCAAAATTATTTTATCAATGGGATAGCCTTGCCAATTTTTCGAAAAAAAATTACGCTCCGATAATTATATATTAACGCCGGAAATGGACGGGCAAACCGTTTTTGGGAATTATAACACAAAAACGTACTCTAAACTTCTTCTTCGGTTGTCTAAAACATTGGCAAAATTGTGAATAACTTTTTGGAAAAGTGCAAAAATTTGTAATATTTGTACCGGGGGACCTGCGACACTTTTTAAATTGGAGGCGAGGTGGTCGTGGTAATGAGAACCACCGACCAGCACCATCAGCGCAACCCCACTACCAAAATTGTTAAAATGTTACGTTGAATACTCATCGAGCTGCTTTCCCGGAAAGTCCGATATTTGTTGACTTTAACTTTTTCATATATTTTATGATTTTTATTGCTAAGTTGTGGTTGGTGATTTATTTGTTGATCCATGGTGACGGATCTATTATGGTCCGCCCTGTGAGGCCGAAGGCCGAACAACTATGGCCTTCGCGGATCTATTATGGTCCTCCCCCTGTGAGGCCGAAGGCCGAACAACTATGGCCTTCTCGGATCTATTCTGGGTTTAGATGGCTAAGGGCGGCGAATGCCGCCCGTGCCAGCTAGTATAATATATTAGGTAAGTTATTAAAATGTATCAAAAATTATAACATCTATTTTGAAAAGTTATCTTCCTTCCATTAAAAAAAAATTGTCTTGATCTTTAGACAATTTTCCGCCAACAGTGAAGTTTTGAAACACTGCTTAAACGCTAACGGGTTACTTGAAAATTTGAGGTATTGTTAGAAAAGTATTACTTTAGATGACAAGCTTATAATATAAGCTTCTAGCTTTACTACTGAACAATATCGTATCTCTTTTTGAATTTTTATTGTCTTTCCAACACAAATCTATAAATTATTTTCGGGAGAAAATTGAGAGATAGCAAATCTCTTGGCCTAATTTGCTGTATATTATTATTATAAAATGGAAATTAACGAACTTGAATTTTAATAAATTTAACTGTTATCTACATATAAACCTTATGACTTTCCCATTTTCCCATTTACGTAGTAAATGGGAAAGTATTGTTATCGAACTAAAAAAAAATTTGAGCTAGTATTTTTCCCATGTCTGAATGTGTGTGTGTGATTTGTGATGTTTTTATCGTCAACGATTACAGACAAACGCGTGCACCGATTGAGTTAAAATTTTATACAGTAGTTTGAAGAAACCGTCTAAGGATCTGATTAGATTTTGGTTGAAAACCGTCCATTTTTAACCCATTTTTTAGAATGAAAATTGCTAAAGAGCATTTTGCAGCTTCCCGGTGGAACATATGACGTTGAAAATCATATCAATCGAAAGAGATTTTTTTCCGCATCTTATGCCCCACACTTGATATTTATACCCCACACTTGATATTTTTTCTCTTAAATTATTGTTAAAATACAAACATAAAATAAGCGCTATTAAAAAAATATGGGTTGCCTTGGATAATTTTGATCTGTCAAATTGATTTATATTGATTATTACTATAATTTATTATTTTATAATATCAACATATTAGGTAATTAATATCAAACGAATTTTTTAATTATTGATAAATAATTAATTCTGACGTCATTACGACCATAGTTAAAATTTTATTGCATATAGACGACACGGCGTCCCGCAAATTTATAATTTTTTTTGCTAAATTACATTTTAAAATTATTTTTCAATGCAAACATGTTATTTTATTGTTGAAATGAAAAAATAAAATAAGTGCTTTTAAATAATATGAAATATGAGTTACCATGATATAAACAACATCCAACAAATTACAAATTAAATTTGGTAACTTTGATATCTCAAAGTAATTTGTGTATTTTATCGACTTAAAAAACTTTTTGAGTTAAAATTATTTTTATTAATATTTAATATAAAATGAAGTGGAATCTAGTGAATGGGAAAGTAATGTGTTGTCACATCAGATTTTTATTAGTACAGAAATAAGTTTTAACAACTCATTGCAATAAAAAAAATATGTAATTATTTTATTTATTACACGAAATTTTGTATCATTGTCCAATTATTCTATTATTGTCTTATAGTTAGCGGGACCTACATTTTAGGAAAGTTATTATGTCCATCTTGGAGAGACTTCGAGAAAATCACTACGCATATTTTATTCGTAATTCAATTTAAAATAAAATTGTTTGTACACCTGCAATAATTAAACTGAATTGAATGGAGATTTAATCAATTGTATTGTTTAAACAATTTCATTTAAATATTAATCGATGCAAAGTAACACTAATTTGTGAATATATTTTTGCCACAAAGAAATTTATGATAATAAAGAGACTAAAAATATTAAAAATCACATATACCTACTAATTAAGTTACATTTACCTCTCGAGATGTTTCATACATACATTTACGAGTAGGTATACAAAAGTGGTATATGTTGTTGTAATTAAAAATTGTTGACTTTTTGTTGATGTGACACCGTTAAATTAAAAAAAGAACAGTTCATAATATATATTCACCGTATATGATTGATGTGCCCAATATAAAGCGTTAGTAAACAAAACACTTTTAATTAATAAATCTAGAAGGATAATCATACAATGTAATAATTGAAATTTGCAAACTATATATAGTTTGCAAATATAGTAATATAGGGTATAATATAGGGTAAAGGAAGGTATATTCGTGACATAGGTAATTTCGTGATAGTTTTTATTAAATTTCCCAGAATTTTATCTGTATTCTCTTATCTATATCTTATCTTATCTATATTTATCTATAGATTATCTATAGATAGCAATAGATAAAATTCTGGGAAATTTATTAAAAACTATCACGAAATTACCTATGTCACGAATATACCTTCCTTTATCCTACATACATATTTCAGGTTTAAATCAAGCACCATATTTTGAGGAAAAGATACTTCAAAATGAAAATCATGAGAAATAGCCAATATGATTAAAACCGCTCCAAATTACATTTAGTTAATGGTAATCAAAACAGCTTAGTTCAAAGAGTCAGTCAAGATTTGAAATATAGAATTTCTATTTTATTTTCACACGCTCAATGATCTTATTCAATTTATGAAATTTGTGCGTTGAATTCAGATATCAAGTAAAATTATTATTAACAACCTATGTTGAGAATAAATCACAGAGTTGGGTTGTTGATCCTGCCCCCTCCCTCTGACTGGTTTTAATTGGTTAATTGGTTTTAATTGCAATTATCCCAAATTCTGTCAAATTACTCTTAGTTCCTGAGATAAGATTTTCATTTTCATTTTTTTATCTTCTTTACTCCAAAAATAGCATATTCTAAGAGTTTTACATTTACGTCCAAGGTGCCACAAATAAGGTATAATATTAGGTTAATTCAAGGTGAGGGGTGAACCATAAAATTATGATAATTATCGCCCCCTCCTTATCTTTAAATCGATTGAAGTATTTGATTTTTTCTATATTAATACATTTTGGTGGTTCAGGAATTATTTAAGGCGGAAAGTTTTGAAATGAACACACTGTATACTACAATATTTATAATAATAAATTAAGAGAACAATAATTTATATGTATTTAATTTTTAGTTTCGTGAGCTACGATGAGATTATTTGAAGATACATTTTCAGCAACAAAACCTGTGTATTACTTATCAATTACAACGGCAACACTGTGTGTACTTTACAATAAAGATGGAGGATATTCAAAAAGTGTAATTCAAATACTTCAAAGTTTTGTGTATGTTATTGCTGTTTTATTACTGTATGTATTAAGCATTTCAGAAAATTTTAATATATTCCCATCGATAGAAACATCGGCAATAATTAGTTTCATTAGAGATCTATATACACACGGAACCAATTTAACAACTGCTTGTGCCTTATTAGTATGTCAAGTTAATGCCAAAAAATATATTAACATATCAAATGGCATTGTGGAAGCTGATAATAGGTTCAAGAAATTGGGACTAAGGAATTCATTATTAAATTCAAATTATATGCTATGGAAATATTCCACTGTATTATTGCTTTTAATATCGGAACTGTATTTACTGGCTATTGTAATAATTTCAGTTGTATTTGATAAATATGCAAAATATCAGCTTATTGCACTTATAATATCATTCCAAATTAATTCAGCTATAAAACTTCGCTATTTTGCATGGACTTGCACAATACGAGAAAGATTTAAAATATTGAATCAATTGCTGAAAGTAAAAATAGATGAATCCATGTTAATAGAAAAATATCCAGTTAATGAAAGTCTATTTGCTGACGAAATCGATGTTATTAAAGAAGAACACAAAAAACTTACAAAAATTGCAAGATCAATAAATACCTATTATTCATTTTTACTTCTTACCTACACTGCCCTAAACTTTATAATTTTTCTAACTGAAGCTTATTCGTTTATCTACATAATTACTTTTAGTCATTATATAGATGAAGGTAGTCAATATTTATTATTCAATTCACTACAATTACTAATTTGTGCAACATTTCAATTGTTTTGCACCGTTCGTTATACCACGTTAATGTGTTATGAGGTAAATATTTTTTGCAATGTTTAAATTCAATTTATAATTTGTATTTTAATTTTAAGGCAAATTACAGCAAGGAACTATTGCATGGTATTCGAATCCATCCAGAACAAGTAGATTCTCGGAATTTGGTAAGAGCTTTGAACATTTTGAATCCACTAGGACAAACAATTTCGGCATCTTTCAACCCTGAAATTTAATTAATTTTGGACTCGATCAAACCTAGTATAACTTTCGATCACATATTAAGATATCGATTTTGTAATAATCGTAGTTATAGTTTTCGCAGTTTATATTTTAACTTACAACTTTTTACCTTTTACAGATTTATTCTTTTTACAAATTTTTTTCTCCAGGACTACAGAAACCGTATCTTTCTTAAAGATACGGTTCATAAAGTTACTATTAGTAAAATTACTTCATAAAGTAATTAATTTTTTCCAGAACAGTACAACGGCCGTATGCATAGTTAACAAGTAGCTACTCGCAAATATTAAAATGGCTCTAGTACCGATATCAATAAACAAAATATTATATATCTCTTAAATATGGCTACTCATGTGGCTGCACATAGTAACCGCATAAATATAAGAAATATAACACAATTTAATGTTTAACATTACGCAAAAAATAAGAATTTCTAAACTAAGCGGTCCATATTAATAAGAAAAACAGTTTTAATGATCAAACGCATCTGTCAATCACTCACAAAAATTTCAGAATTTAATATTTGTTTTCATAAATGAAACAATCTCCTTAATTTAAAATGAAACCTTTTGTTGAAAGACCCTATAATCACTAGGGTTTAAATAATTGCTTACATTCTAGTCACTACCTTACTAGCAACTGATATGATTTGCATGTGGGCGTTCACATTGTTAATTTCAGTTCTATTTTTATCATACGTTCTTCTAATAAACATTTCATGTTTTTAATAATTTCTTTTCTAACAATAATACATTAATGTTTAAATTTAAAATAATATAATGTTTTTTGTAATATTACTTTCATTATATTACAGGTTGATGCATAAGTTCGTAGGGTTTTTGGTTTCCAAGGTAAGAGTGCTCTGGAAACAAATTTGTTTGAGAAATATCAATGTCATTTTAATGCCATAGTATTGTCTTATTGAATACTTGTTGAATTTTTTAATTTGTAGAAAGTTAGGGGTAATTGTTGGCTAAAGAAAATGGAGAGTCGAGTACAAAAAAATGAACATTTCCGACATATCCTTTTGTTTGAGTTTAACCGAGGAGTTAATGCATCTCAGGCCGCTAGAATCATTTGTGCTGTTTACGGAGAGAATGCCATCGTGGTAAGTACTGCACGAAAATGGTTTTCTCGTTTCAAAATGGTTATAAATGATTTCTCACGTCCAAGGAGACCATCCGGCTTTGATGAAGACCGATTAAATGCTTCAATTCGTGAGGATCCACGTCAATCAACTCGGAAATTGGGCAATATGATGAATTGTGACCAATCAACTATCGTACGACATTTGCATTCCATGGGCAAAGTTCAAAAGTTGGGTAAACCCAAACGGGTGCTATACGTTTTGAGCGAAAACAACAAAAATCAGCGTGTTACCATTTGCGCTTCTTTGTTTGCTCGTCATCGTTTAGCTCGTCAACAACATGGGCCGTTTTTGTCCCAAATTGTTACTGATGGTGACGAAAAATGGTGCCTTTACATCAACATCAAAAACAGAAAGGAATGACTGAGTTCTAACAAACAAGCAAATCCTCTTGAAAAAGCTGGTGCCCATCCACGCAAGGTAATCTTGTGCATCTGGTAGGATAAAGAAGCCGTCATCTACTATGAATTGCTTCTGAGGAATGTAACCATCACTTCTGAGGTTTATTGTCAACAACTACGTCGCCTGGAGGCTGTAATTCAAGAAAAACGACCAGCAAGACGGCATCAAGTGGTTTTGCATCATGATAATGCCCGTCCGCATACTTCTAACATTACAAAAACAAGTATTCAAGACCTCGGTTGGGAGGTTATTCCACATCCGCCCTATTTTCCTGATCTTGCTCCATCAGATTTTCATCTTTTTCGCTCTCCATCCAACAATCTCCGCGGAATCTCATTTAATAACGACGTTGCTCTTCAAAACTGGCCGACGACTTCTTCACTTCCAAGCCACCGGATTTCTTCAGGCGTGGAATCGAAAAACTGCCAGAACGTTGGGAGGAAATCATAAACAATGCAGGAGAATATAATATTATTGATTAGTTTATGTATTTTTTATATATAAAAAATTTAATTTTAAATTTAAAAAAATGCGACGAACTTAAGCATCAACCCGATAGTACAGTTTTCCTTTTTTTATTTGTGAAATGGACCTGTCCTGGATAAAAAGATGCATACGCGATTCGCACAGAAACAATTCTTTACGGAATTCACGCGCTACTCGTGCGCTAGAATATGTTTCTGTTGCTTACCCTTAAATAGCTATTATTTAACTTGACATGGCTGTTTTACGTTTGTTCATTTGTACTGTTAGGCTGATCGCAGACTGATCAAGCAAAAACGTTTTTAATTGACTGTGTCGCAAACTGTTTTTGACATGTATTAAATATGATCCAACACACACTGATCAAACAAGTTTGTTAAAGCAAGTTTTGTTTGATCAGTGTGTGTTGGATCATATTTAATACCTGTAGAAAGCAGTTTTCAACACAATCAAACAAAAACGTTTTGTCTCACAACATTTTTGCTTGATTAGTCTGCGATCAGCCCAAATTTGTATGAACGTTTATGGGTTCTTTTTAATCCCCCATCTAATTTTAAAAATAATATAAAAACTTTGTTTTATAAATTAATAGGTATTTAAGTTTTATAACCTATAGAAAATGATAATGACAATGACATTTTAATTAACGTCACGTCGTTTTCATTATGAATGCTTTTTAATATGCGAACTTATTGTGTTTTAGTACATATTTATTTCAATTTTATAGACAAAGTTTAATCACATAGACTTGAATCTTTTAATTGCAAAATCAGATTTGAAAAAAAATTGAGCCCTAGTCAACTCCCTACCACCCTATAGTACAAGAAATGCAAATATTTTAAAAATCTCAAAAAATGTGTTCAATATTCGAAATGCGACAAACAAAGGTCCTTGCGTTCAAACATTGTGTCATGGTGTGCAATGTACGTTTTCTTTCTTGTTTTGTGTATTTCTTTCCAGGATCGAATTATATTGTTAGTTTAATATTAAATTTAATTTTAAAAACGAACTAGTGAATTAAACAATACATATAAATTATTATTTTAGCTCATAAGCGTTTCAGCAGTGTTTACTGCTATCTTCGATGCTGAAAGTTTATGTGAAAAAATAATCTTCATTTATTGTTTAATTAACTAGTTAATTTTTAAAGTTTAATTTAGCATTAATTTTCAATTACCTATTAAAAGTCACATATTCTAAACATGATTATTTTAATCGAATCTTTATTTTATATGGAACATTAACCTATCGATGTTAAGTTTGATCAAGTATGAAATTAGTTAAATTTATTAAGCATGTATTATTACGTAGTTCGTTATAAATTGTTATTAAGGCTGTTTTTACAAAATTTCGAACAAAATGCTTTATATTTCTATTTTTCTCTTACAAAATTTACTGATTGTCATGTATACTGATGATTATTTTTTCAATTTCAAATATTATCCAACGTTTCGGGCCGTTTACATTCGACCCATTTTCATGGTTAAAAATAAATTATTATAAAATTCTATAAATTGCAAGCGTTTTTTATGAAATTAATTAGAAAATAGTAACCGTAGCTAATGTAAGTAAGAATGTCACATTCTCCGCCGTACGAATCTCCTACTGTTAAATTTTTTCTTAAAAAACTCTGTTGAGCCTCTCAAAAGATATAAATAAATTACATTCAAAACTATTATTCTTATAATAAAATGATTTTTTATATTCCTCTTATTTTTTAATATCTGTATTTTAGAATAACGTTAAACGCATGTCAGAACTAAACCACATAAAATTTGACAAAATAAACTACACATTCGGTTATTATTAATTTTTCCAACTTGAATCACGAATCCATAGTTTTGTTTTTTAATAGTAACCGTTATACTTTCAAAGGAATGTTCCGGGAGAAAATTTAACATTCTTATCCGGCTACTGCCTTTGCTAAAAATGTAAATTTTGATAAGCCGTAATCACTTTAAAGATTCCTTTAATATTAAACCTATCATAATAAAAAAATAATAGTATATTAGATACCAAGGGACTTAGTAAGTGCATTATTAATTCTGAGTGTACATATTTTATGGAATGGTAAAATCAAGTATAAAGTTGGAAATAGGTATAATACTATGTAAAATGATATCAAAATTGTCTAAATATGCATTAGTAGCAGAGCAATAATAAGTACTTCATTTATTACAGGTAATATCAACATCTCTTCACTTAATGCACGACAAACTAGAAATTTCAGCATCTCGACTGTTTAATGTAGATTTTTCACTACTGCATTCGGTAATAATATTTGAAGTAATATTATATATTTTTTAATACTTATATTTTTGTAGATATGTGCAGCTGTCACTATATATCTTGTAATTATGCTGCAGTTTGATATCGATGCAAAAAAGAAATCACTAGAGATGGAAGCTAAACAAACTAATTCTCTTCAAACAGAAAATATGTAGCTTACCTATGTAACCACTTATTGTTTGAAAAAGTCCAAGTAGCACTAAGCACGTTTTAAGATTTCTTGTCTCCATTAAATCGACCTACAACAATAAAACTTAATATTAAGCACTGAAAAACTTTATTTAAAAATAATAATATATATAATTATACGAGTAATAACAATTTATTATTAAAGAAAATGAAATTGAGGATAATCAACGCAGCGGCATCATTAAAAAATAACATTGTAATAAAAATATTATACGAAATAAAATAAAGTGAAGGATTGAAATTGTATAAGTAGGTATGTACATGGTGTTAGCTAAGTTCGTGAAGAAACTGAAGGAAGGGATTACTTCATATAAATGTAGGCTCAAAAGTGTCCCTTAAAAGAGTCACAGCTTTTTAAAATGGCGAGTGGAAAAATCAGTTTTTTTATAATATTCTGATTTTGGTTTTATTTTATTGAAACTGTTCGAAACTGTTGCATTGATTTCCAGGAAATTGTAAGAAAAATTTCGTCTTTGTAGTTGTTAGAGGTAACACACTAAATTTTTATTGGTATTATTATATGCTTTTTAGGGTTTTTTTAAGTCCTGCGACATTGTCCGATTCTCTGCTTGTGTTCGTTATATGCTGAAAATGTGAGACTAACACAGAGACTAACTAATTCAAATTAACGGGAATAGACGATTTTATCACGTTCACTTCGATCACGGACATTTTTAGCTTTATACACTGTTACGCGTGGAAGAAAACCCCTTCTATAGATGATAATCCCTTGCAGGATTTGAAACCGCGAATTTTGGCAGGAGAAATTAAAACGCTAGCCGCTCAGCCATACGCTCACCGAATTTTCATTCCTACACTCTTAATAATAATTGAACATTAGAAAACACTACTCCGACATGCAAACACTGTCTGTACATAATCACTTATAAGTAGTATTACACATCCACTACATAATCTGTAGTATGTACTGTTGTGTCCATCAATATTTGGCTGGTACGGTATTAAATTGTTTGTCGTGCAGTCAGAGAAAATATGGCATGAGAAAAGTTTGTAAAAGATAATTTATAAAAAGATGTTTTAAATGTTAGATTAAGTTTGTTAGATTAAGTTTTTGTGATTAAAGAAAAATCAAACGCCTGATGATAGATTGGATAGGCAACACAAAACACTGGAAAAATAGGAGATAAAATCAAATAGGAATAAAAAAAAGGAAGATTGGTTGCCATAGAGAGATAAACGAGGAGTTGAATTAAATGAAGCGACAAAATTAGCCGCATATAAAAGAGTTCCATTTAAAGAAGCGACCGATAGTGGCATATAACAAGAGAAAATTGAATACCGGTATCCCAGAGGGAGCAGGTGTTAGAGTTCGTCTCCTTAAAAGGAATAGTAAAAATCCAAGAGTGGGAAGAGGATTCCCCACTGAATAATTGGGTTATTTGTTGAGTTGAGGAATTGGAATTGGAAAAATTGTTAAATACCGATTGAAAAGGAATTTAAAGTGGATATGATATTGGATAATTCCAGTATGATTATTTAATGATGCATATGAAATTGGAAATTACAATTAAAGTATTGGAGCACAAAAAGTGGATCCAAAATAAAGAATAGAGGCGAGATTAATAAGTCCGGACGAGGAAAAACGTCAGTGCACGCGGGAGTTCGCGTAGTTAAAACTAGCTATATAAAAGGTAACATTAAAATTTCATTATTGTTAATTTTTGTCGAATCTTGTATTATTGCTGTTAATTGTTTATGTTAATTTTGTGTTTATTTGTTCATTATATGTTTATAAAGTTTAGATTTGCGTATTTTCTTTGACTGTGTGATTAAACTAATTCCACCGTAAAAGTCCAAAGAACCTGCCGCATCCTGAGATTAAGAGTAAGTCGTGTCAACCGAAATCTGTGAGTAGCGATCACAGATCGAGAAGTTCAGGTGGACATAGCAATTTGTCAGCCCAACGTGAGGCTAAGGACATAACAGTACATTACAAATGTGTAACACTTGTAGATACTCCAATAGAGTTAAAAAATTTCATTAAAATTGTGTAGATCACACTAGTAAGAGCGTTAAATTAATCACTTAATAGTTGAAAAAATGTTATTTTTTTAGCAATCAGCTAAACTATTTATCTAAAATGTTAAATATAACGGGTTCGAATCCTCTTTTACTTGTGTGTTACCATATTAAATATTAATATAAATATTAGATTATTATTTTAAATATCTATGTGAAAATATTTTTATATATGAATGTACTATATTATTAAATATCTCTTCTGTTCATTTAGACCAGGGATGAGCAACCTTATTTTAGAACGGGCCAGCTACAAATTTAAAAATGTTCTGCGGGCCGCATGTAAGAAACTTATGATCATATTAGGTGTTTTTTTACATGCATGAGAACTTCAAATTGAAATGAAACATTAAAAATTGATGTAATGTTTTTTAATTATTTTTTATGAAAGTAAATTTAATGCCATTTATGATTTGAAATCCGGCATGTGACCACCACGACTAATCGTTACGAAGCGCATCCGATGAGTCCAATTTTTGACCACTTTTTCCAATATTTCTGGCCTTATTTCATAAATAGCTTGCTGAATATTGATCTCCAATGATTCCAGAGTTGTTGGTTTGCTAGCATAAACCATGGATTTAACATACCCCAAAGAAAATAAACTGGAGGCGTCGAATCACACTTGGAATCTTGGAGACCAACTGATAGTTTCTTGAAATAATGTTGTCATCAAATTGTCCTTTCAATAAATCGATGGTTTCGGTGGCACGTAGCACTATCCTGTTGGAATTATAAGTTGTCGATGTGTAACTCTTGAATTTTTGAAAAGAAAAATGTATTGAGCGTGTGTCGATATCTCACACCATTCACCGTAACGGTAGCTCCTTCCTCATTTCGAAAGAAATATGGACCGATGATGCCGTTGGCGTGTATTCCACACCAAACAGACAATTTTATTGGATGCAAGGGAGTCTCAAGATAATGTTCCGGATTGATGGTATCAGTCCATATGCGGCAATTTTGCATACTCTTTCAACCAGAAATGTGTCTCGTCACTGAACAAAATTTGGCGGTAAAAAATGGATCTACTTCCAATTGGTTATGAGCCCAATCTGCTAACGCACGACGCAATCGATGATCATTAGGCTGCAATTCTTGAACCTACTGGATCTTGTAAGGATGCAAACCAAGATCTTGATGTAAAATTTTCCATGTAGTGGACGGAAAAAGCCTAAGTTATTGAGCACGATGGCGAATTGAAATGTTCGGGTTCTCTTGCACACTTTCACTCACAGAAGCGATAGTTTCTTCGGTACGCACATTTCTTTGTCTTGTTGGTGATCTTACATCATAAAATGAAGAAGTGGTACGAAATTTATCGATCACCGCACCAATAGCCGGCTCAGAAGGTCGATTATGTCGACCATAAAATGGGCGAACAGCTCTATAAATTTCGCTAACGGAATTCTGACTTTGAAAATAAATTTCCACAATTTGGCAGCGTTGTTCAAGTGTTAATTAAATTTATTCATGATTCAGTTCTTCTTCTTTTCGGTCTTCTTTTCGGAATTCTGTTCGGTCTGGCACTTTTTTCGCTTTGAGGCACCGTCAACGCATTCTGATAGTTCGATTCGGGATTTTTTCACGCTTTCAAGCGCTTTATCTGCTCTCATTTCAGAACTTCGCGTGTTTTAAGCTTCTGAAATGGTCGAAACTATAGTGTTTGCAAACGCGAAACAGCTCCAAATCAAGTTATCAGAATATGTTCAACGGAGTTTAAAAGCGAAAAAAGCGCCAGACCGAACACGGCTTTAATGGCAAACCTTTCTGAACACAAATGTCAAAGAACTGTCACTTTAACAAACTTCATTCAAAAGTTATCCCTATTGAAAGATCTCATACAGGTAAAAAACACCCTATACAAACACTGAATGAGGAACTCAAATTATCTCTTTATTAACAAAATAAACCTAACCCTAAAAGTTAAATTGTAAAATCTTTGAAGGGCCGCACGAGAGAGTGTGATGGCGAGCCGCGGGTTGCTCATCCCTGATTTAGACAATATCAAATGTTAGCAAGATGTTTGTGTATTTTGCTTTAAATTTACTATATTAATTAAAACCCGAAATAAATAATAATATCTGAATTTATCTGATTTAAGTACAAATTTATTTAACCGGGCCTATATTTATGAAGTTCTATATTGTTACCAATTTTCAGGTTACTGCATAAAATTGATGTTACTTGACTTTATTGCACAAAATTGCATAGGAATGTGGTCTATTTTCCTAATACCTGCTATTTTTATGTTTTATTTAAATTTTTATCTTTTCTTTTTACTTTTTTTAACTCTTCAGCAATTGAAGGGCCCAGTGGAAAAAGTAGTTAAGTCACTTTTTTTTCCATTTGTAGTTGAGCACATTTTCACATTGCGGCATTTATTCTCTACAAATTAGTATAAAAATCAACAAATTGAAAAAAAGTGACTTAACTACTTTTTCCACTAGGCCCTTCAATTAATTAGGTAATATTTTATGTAGTAGTATATCGAGACGGGCGCCGGCTTAGCGGTTAAGTGCGTTGCTGCTAATGCTAAATACCTGGTTCAACTCCGGGCTCAGTAAAACTTTAATCTGACCGTCTTTCCTCGGAAAGCAATGGCAAACCACCGAGGTGTAATCTGCCTGGTACAGCCTCTCTGTGTAACAGAATTCTGTTATCCTGGTCTCAATGTGAGAACTTTATTTTTAATTTTAGGGTTTATGAATTTTTAATAAATAATTATGTTACAAATTTCTAATTATGTATGATTTTTCGACCAGCTTTGCATAGCAAAGCTAATTTTATTCTTATTATTATGGTTAACTATTATTTGCTACTATTATTATTCTAATTTAATAACACCTTCTAATAACTCGTTATAAACCATTGATTATTACATATCTTTCTTACCTACATAATCAATGATCTTTTAATAAAATGTCGGTAGAGTAGGTCGCTAACCGCTAACATTCAAGGTTGCATCGATATTGAGTCGGCGCAAATTCGATTATAAATCACTCTCTTGCAAACCGATTTTAGCAACGCCAACACGCAAAAATATCAGCTCCATAAAATTATTAATTTTAATATTATTCGATTAAGTTTTATCGACATAATTATCCAGTTTATGACTAGTAAAGTCACGCCGAGTGAAGTGTTACTTTTTAGATTCGCTAAGATCAATATATGATCCCGAAAACCGATTTTTATTCCGACAATCGAGAAATTTGTCCAAACACATGTGCAAAATTGAGCGACTCCATTCTTCTAAATCCGGAAAATATCGCAAAACATCGCAACCAATCTATCGAGGTGAACTATTCTTTTATAATATTGATCCTAATATCATTGGACAAATCTGGAGAAGTGTAAAACTTCCAATAAGAAGAAAACTCGAAAACCCACCAACACATCTGTTCGTTTCATTTCAACCACGAACAAATCTCCACCATTTTGGGTCAGCGAGCATCGCCGCTTTGCTAAACATCTGCCAACCTTTCTTAAGTTTCATGTGTGTAAAGACAATCGACATTCCGAATACCTCAGGAGGAGCAAAACGCAAAATTGGTGACAAAATCGAATTTAATTGCTTATTTAAATAATTCAAATATTCAATTTAATTGCTACGCTTTTTATGTTATTACAATATCGTATATCGTGTTTTAACTGTATTTTAGATCAATCTTTGCCATTCAAAATCCTGACGATTTTGACCAGGAGTGATAAAGGAACCATCAGATCTGATCGTACATTATCCAATTATAATTTCAGGAGAAATCGTAAGTAGTTATAAACACTATTTATTATATGATTATTGTTTAACAAAAAAATACCAAGCTTGTAGCTAACATTTTATCACCTGCTTACATTATTCTACCCTCAGTAGACGTAGTTAGTACTTCCTGCTTTTTTGGTAGTTTCAGTGCGATTTTTTTGTCGCAAGCATTTGATAAGGCAATTAAGTTCGTAGACACGACAAACCAAGTGCGAAGGTTCTCTCCGTTCGACATTTCAACTACAACCAAGCGACATCTATTGATCCGCTCTGCGTATTTAAGTATATGTATTTGTGTTCAACTTTATTTGTAAATCATTATCAATTTTTATTTTTTAATACAAACATTCACTACTCATATTATCTGTGTAAACAAGAATTCTCATATGTTAGTTACGATTAATTCCAAATTAATTTATATTAAAAGTGTGTGTTCAAAACGAGTCAGTCTTTTTATTTTCTACTTTGGTTTATTTTTGTGTCGATAAGGATAACTAAGATTCCTGAACGTCCGCATTCGACGCTGGCGCCCTACCGGAGAATATTACTACGCAAAGAGGAACCCATACAAGAATCCACGAAAGCGACTTCATCGCTACCCAGCTCTCGAGTACTTAGTACTAAACGTACAAAGCTAAGCCGCTTCGTTAATCACATCGACGAGCATAAAAGAGGCAGTTGTGACTGGAAGCACCGTTTCATCAGTAGTGCACTTCCACGTCACATCTGGAGATGAAGTGTATACACTTCCCGCGGTTCGGAGCCCGCGTTAAGCAGTGGGTCCCCGAGAGAGGTCGCCTACGCCTGAAATCAGGCACGGCACTTGAAGAAGAAGTAGTATATCGCAAAATAAAAATATATTTATTAATTATTCGACCATTTGTCGATTTTGTGTTTTGCATTGCTATTTGCCTGCCTTTTACCCTATTGGAATACTCTTTAGAGCAGTTTTATAGTGAGGTAGGTAATTGACACTTTATTGCGAAACAAAAAGGTAAACCTCCAGTAATTTAAAATTGCGGCATTTCTACTTGTTTAAGTTGGCACTGCTTCAAATCAATATAAGATATGGTTACAATATAATATTATGTACTTATTTTAGTAGGGCAATACTTTCTTTTAATATCTATTAGGGTCACTATTGTTATTATTGTCCTCTAACATGTATGTCTTATAATAATTGGTTCTATAGGGGAAAAATATTAACGATGGTGCGCTGTAAGCAACATCAACGTGACGGCACGCTGATGCACGCTAATGATATAACCTCGCTTGACCTCGCTCAGAAATACTTTGATTTGTTTTTGAACGATAATAATACATTACAACTAAGTAATAAATAAATAATTTAATAAAAAATAATAAATTTAACGTATTTTAATAATTTTTAAAATAATTTTAATTAATTAAGACGTCAAATATTTAGTTGATATTACAGCCACCAGGGTGCGTACAATTAATATTTTTCCCCTATATGACATTGGCAACGCCAAATAAGAAAACGACACCACGCGGCATTTTATGAAACTATAAAAAAAATAACTTAAAATATTACAAATAGGAAATACTTGTCCACGTTGTCGTCGTAGTTTCGAGTGGTAAAAGTGAAATTTAAAGCCAATTATAAAGATAAATTAGACAATATTAGAAGAGAAAGATTCTTTACATATTTTAATATGCAAAATCATAATTAAATTATAATTTAACATTTAGTGAAAAGTTGCGAGTCCCTATATTATATGTATGCGTACCTCTCTTTCAAACAAATCATTGCCGAAACATTTTCACATAATTAATAACAAAAACCATTGTACAGTTCAAATAGCACAGGCTCAAATAAATTGGCACTTGCGTCATTATTAAAATTGTACGAATTAAGCTTAAAATCACTAGTCAAATAAATGTGTTTTAAAGTGCATCTTTCCTTTTCATTTTAATATAACTTTCTCTATTAACTACAATTTATTTTAATTATTATAATATGTCAATGTACAACATTCGTGCGGCATTAAACTAAAGTTGGATAATGTACAAATAGTATCTTATGCATCAAGGTTGAGAAGACTACTATTATCACCGAGGGCCAAGATTACATCGCGAGGTGCGGAGCACCGAGGGATACAAGGCACGAATATGTGTGTGATGTGTTGTGTTTTTATGGTCAATGATTACAGACAAACGCGTGCACCGATTGAGTTGAAATTTTATATACACGTCCCGTGCGTACCCGAGCGAGAAGAAGATTTGTTATATAGTTACATAACTGAATTGATGTTTGTTTTATTAAAGGCGTAAGCCGTTGTACTTATAATTTATTGCAAACGACCTCAAATCTGACGCCGGTACATTATTTTTCAGCTGCGACTGAGCTAACTGTGTTGTTGTTACTAATGTTTGTCTATTTGTATTATTTTTATGTTATTAATTATACGTGCCGTTTGTATCGACTAGTTTTATTTTACAATTGCTTTCTCACTTTCAGGCTTACCATCTTGTCTTGCGACAATAAGTGTGTGGCGCCTTTTTTTGTTTTAGAGTGGAATCGGGGATTCACTCCCGATTTCACCCCACCCCTAAATTGCTCTCAGTTGAGCGGAGCCGTAGGGTTGCTTTAGGGGCTAGCCGGGGCTAGCAGATACAGGTAGGACTATAAAGCGTATAGAATAAACATTTAGCATAATTATTGATAAAAATTAGCGTTGCACTCAAAACCAAAACAATCTTTTATATAACTATTTTACACACTCATAACGATCTGAAGGCAATCTTGAAAAATAGTTTAACTAACCCCGAGAGAAATCGTATGTTCTCGCTTATGAGAACTCCTGTGTGAAAACATATAGATGTAAAGCGGCTACAGAGCTACATTTTTACTACAAAATTGCTACAGAGCATTGCCGCTTCCCAGTGGAACATATTAGAATGAAAATCATATCAATCGAAAGGGTGCTACCCGAACTGCACCACGGCTTATCAGGGGTCATTTCTTGTACCCAGGTAAATGTAATCCCTTGACCGAACTGCACCACGGTCAAATGTCGTTCCGTAATCGCTTTACCGAATTGCACCACGAGCAAACCGAGCAGGTATCACAAGCAAACAGATAATATAAAGAAATAAATACACAAATATCTAAATTCTTTGAAATTTAAATTTCGAGTTTAATATATTAATTCATATTATATTATACAGGGTCGGAGCAGGTATTAATAAAATAATAACCCAAAACAGTGAAAAAATTAAATTTTTTTTGCCTTCGAATTTTGGGGTGTGCATTCGATAAGGAGGGTAATCCATCGTCAAAACCTACTCTTCCGGGGCGCCCCTCCGCTCCGCTCCGGGTTGCACCCCTCCAGAGCGGTTTTGACTCTGGTTACTAGGCTAAACATACGAGAAGCGCCACCGATCAAGAAAACCGGGATAAATGCAACCGGGATGTGAGAGACTCTCGAAATAGCATTAAAAAGTATAGTCGCGGTATGCGGCAGTTATCTATTACGTTTAACCCCCAAAAAATCGCGTAAAAACAAAAAATAATCGATGTTACATGTAGGAGGCATCAGGTTAAACTCCAGCATTGTGCTTTAACTTTTAACAATAAAACCACCTTACCTAAAATATAACAATAGAGGTGGTGCAATTCGGACGACCGACCCTTGGTGAGGTGTTTACCTGAAATTACGGTGGTGCAATTCGGGTAGGAGATTTGTGAACTAATCTTTTCGTGGTGCAATTCGGGTGCACCGATCGAAAGAGATTATTTTTCTGCATCTTTTGATACCCCAAAACATATTATGTAATTAATATCATCGGTTCTAGGATCGATGCCCATAGTAGCGATAATGGACGAATTCTTACAGCTCACGGGTGAAGTTTTGTACTTATTATTTGATGTTTTCATAGTTTTGCACATTTGATTTTGTTAATTTCAATTAATTGTTGTTTTTAAAATTTTAAATTTATACTGATTGTTAATAAAAACCTGTTAATATCAAACTAATTTTTAAGTTACTTATTTAAAAAAATTTATTACGTCATTGACGTCATTGCGACCATAGTTAAAATCCGATTGCATATAGACGGCGCAGCGTTCCGCAAATATCTAGTTTTTCAATTTTGTATTAACAGTGTATTTATTTAAAAAAAATTTTGGTATGAACCATACAATTGATATAAAATGAAGTTGAATCTAGTAAATGGGAAAGTAATGTGTTGTCACAACATTTTACACTACTAGGACCTTTAATCTTCTTATTTAACAATCTTTTAATTATTGATACTAAATTTAGTAGCCTGAATTTCAAAGTGAGTCAATTACCTTTTTTTTTATTAATGTGCAATGTTGGTAAGACTTTCATTGGTCTTTACCAAAAAGATATACAAATACTTTTCTTAATAAACGATGTCCTAAAATATATGCAGGATGTCTTTTCTTAATCAGAATTTCGTGACGTAAGTGTCAATTTATTTGAACCCAACTTTATATTACTTACGCTTGGGTATTGGGTATATTTATTTTAAAATTTTGCTTCACAATAATGAAAAGAAAGCTGAAATTTGTGTTATACGTATGTTTGGGTGTTATAATTGCTCAAAAGTCACCTATTTTCCGTTATACACTTAACTTTTGAGAATCCTCCAAAAGTACTAAAAACGGGATTTTTACTATCATCTCGGTTATTATTGACTTTTTGGCAACTAAGGGCATCTATAAATAGAAAGATAATAAAATTCTCTATGAAAAGAGATGAAGGTACTTTTTTCGTAGAAGCAATCGTTTTAGTGGAAGAAACTCCATTTATCTAACAAAAGTGAACCAGTTGTTCAACCAAAAAAATTATCAACTTACATAAGTACGTATACCAGAGGCGTACTGATTGGGGAGATATCATTTAGATATCTACTACTCTTTCACAAGCAAACAAAGTTTAAGCGTTAAGTAATGATGAAAAATATTCCATCAGTATAGTGCGTGAACACAGAACAAGCTCGCCATAAATGGATCGCATTCGTCGTAATCTATGACCATGGTTTCGATTTCACTTCCGAAGAATGATCTTCTCAGATACATATTAGTGAAGCAATACCATCATCACGAACCTGCTTATTTTCTGCGAGAAATTGCTTTAGCAATTACAAAGTTACCTTTAATTTGGGACGCTCACAAAATCTCTGCATATGCATCTAAGACGGCATTGGATGTTGAGATTTTTCTGGAAGTTGTAGCTGTATTAACTCAAAGTGGTTCGTGCTTTGCTTGCTTTTGCAAGAGTAATAGATATCTAAATGATATCTCCCTAGCCAGTATGCCTCCGATACGTACTTATGTACGTCTATAATTTTTTTATTAGATTTAAAAAGTTTACTAACGGCACCAGTATTTGTATTTGGTGCTGAGCCTATTAGGAACATGGATAACCGCGTTGCATAAACTATGTATACGTACTCGTACACATATGATCAAATTTGAAACCCTAAAATAATTAATGTCAGTTCTCACGCCAAAATCGTCAGATGGAAAAGATTAGGCGAACTCCGCTCGCATAGGCTCTGCTTTGCGAAGCTAGTTCCAGTATGAAATTTTTGCATTCTTAAAACGGATGGACTAAAGTACTTGCCGAAGTGAACGTTTGTTCTGTATGGCCATTGTATGTCCTTTTATCAGCGCATATATTTTCTTCATTTGTTAGTACTCGTATGCAATTTTCTTTTTGTTTTGCAAGTGCTGCTTAAACTTTAGTCTCGAGTCCAAAAGTCTTACCTAAGTATTTACTGTTTGTTTTAGCTATAAATTATACAACATTAGGGATGTCGCCATGGCAATTAAATCTATTAATTTAATTTATTTTATAATTAATGGTTTATTTTATGATTTATATGCTTGTGGGCAATTGCATAGCCTGTTCAACCAGCTGTGGGGACAGACACTACAAATCAGCGACTACCGTATTATTAAATTTTATTGTATTTTATGTAATTTTATCGTAGTGCATTTTTTTCCTATTATTTGAGCTTATTCGTTAGAAATAAACTTTATTATTATATTATATTTTATTTTTTATGCATATTTCGTGGCATAATTTATAATTCATCAACTTCCAACGCTTTCCTACATTTGATGCATTTTAACAAAAATGTGATCGCTAAACCAAATTTTGATCACGATTTTTCTATGCAATCATATACGGTCGGCCGGTTCTTCGCAAAAATGATCTCAATACCTAATTGATCTCATATTCGTGATCATAATAAGCGGCGTCTACTGTTTATTAAGATGAAAAATTTTGAATTAAAAAATCAAGCTTGTATGGATGATGTTCCTCTAGTATAATAAAATACTGTTATATAAAATTGTCAGAACATAAAATGTTTATTATTTATTTAATATAATAAATTATGCCAGTGGCTTGGTGTTAATTGCACCGAATCTGTTTGGTGTAATCACTTTATCCAAGCGAAGAATCTTGGATATTTTTTGGAGCGAATGGACTGTATCTTGATTTGTTGAATTAAACACGGTTCTTTCCTTTTTTTCAACTGTATATTTTTGTAACCTTTATAATGTTGATAACGTTTTTCTTTAATTGACAAGATAATGTTGTGACTTGTTTTTAGGTACTTGATGTGACTATGTTTATTTTGTAACTTTCTTGTTGCCTCACAACGAACTAAAAAACGGTCGCAAAACAAAATGAAATGCAAAATGTTTGCAATTCTGAACACTTGGCGTACTTTCTATAGTTTCATTTTTCACATAAAAATCGCTTTCTGATATCTTATTCAAAAAATTATATTTTCCAACTCGCAAAATACAAGCTTGTGAGCTTTTAGAGGGTTGCCAGATTTTTAATACCTACATGTGTTTTTAAAAAGGAATTAAAATTTCAACATTATTTCTGGAATTAAAATATATAAATTTATGTTAAATTTGACTATAGTTGTAGTTTTATGTAATTAGGTTACGTTATAAACGAAGTTAAATCAATAAAGTGCATAGTAAAACATAACTTATTAAAACTCATTACCTGACGGATATTGTAAAAGACAACAAATTGCTAGTAATTAATTAATAGCAGGTAAACAAAAAAACTTAATAATAAGTTACATTATAACCTACTTTATTATTACTAATTTACTATTACGTTATTAGAAATATTAGTAAACTAAATACCTATAATTATAGCTATTTGTATTGAAATTTTACTGGTTATTATTTTTTAACAATGCAATCCTATTTTAAATTATATTTATCTTTAATACTGTACATAATAATTTTCGATATGTACATATTATTTTTATTAAATGCTAATGTAAATAAATATCCAATACCTTTATCAAATATTCGTTTACACATTAAGTAGGTAGCGATAAAATATAGTACAAAACTATTTTTATTTATAAGTAGGATTAAGTTCTTAAAACATTTCAATATTATATTATGTTTGTAGGTATATTTATACTATATCAAATATAAATTATTTTACTTAAACTTTTTTAAATAATACTTTTTCTTCTTAAAAAAGTGCATTTCAAAATTCAAATCTAATACCACCACCGATTAAGTAGCTCACCATATTCAGTTTAATCCTATATTATTATATACCGTTATAATGACGCGCCAACAGTTGATATTATTTATTATATCTTTAATCAAAAATTTTTGGGTAATATCCCATACGATAATAAGAAGAATTCTGAAAAAATTAATTTCAAATGACAGAATTATTAAATAGAGTTAAAGTGACAAAGAAGAGATATATCCACATTCCACAATTATTGAGTTTATGACATTACTTCGTATGATTATATTAAACTAATAACTAAAAGGATTTCGTATCACCAATATACATAGCTATCATCCATCGTTAGGAATATCTTCGTTATTTATAAGATATGCAACGTAAAACTTTATACCGTTATACAAACACTAGTAACAAACTAGGTTAAGTGTGCTTTGTCGGAAAAAGCAAGAATAGAGAATCGGTTTCATAAAAAAATATATGTAAATATGAAACACTTTATGAAGTTTTTAGCTATTGATCAAACGATGGCAATAAATTTAATTATACGTAGGGGAGACCAGGTATGGTTGTCTTAGAAATCAATCTTTTTATTGGTTTGATTTACCATTATTATATGCAATTTTACTGCGTAAACTTCAACTCTATATATTTGACTTATCTGTAAAAAAAAGTTCTGTGACAATTATCTTTAATGGAATAAAATAATTAAGGCAGTCTAGCTAACCAGTACCTACCGGTTACTATATTGAGAGCCGGTAGTTTGTTCTCATTGGCAAATTAGATATAAAAGAGGGAACTAAGGGCAACTTAAAACGATGCCGGTAAATAATGCTTAATATTAAGCTGCAGAACTAAAGAAATACCGGTATTCAAAACGATTGCCGGTATTAACTGTGCATACATGTTTTTATTAAATGAAAAGAATTTCAGACTCCATTTTCAAAGATTTACATTTTTGAATAGGTACATTAAAATTCCAGAGTTTTACAAGCGGAACATGTAGAAAAAAATGTATTAAAAAATATAATAGGTAGTATTAAGTAATATAAAAATAATATATGTACATAGGTACATATATTATAAGAAAACATTTAATCGTTTCAAGACAAAAATATGAAATAAAAAGCTATTCTATAGTAAAATAATTATAAGAATCTAGAACAGCGAAATTGCAGTCACACGATGAGGTGATGGTGATTCATTTTTGATAAACTACCTACGTTCACGACTTGAATGAATGGAGTTTCGTCTTTGCTTCCGCTAAGCACTTCGTTTGTTTTTGCAACGGTCATATTTAGCTAAAAACTGTTTCAAAACCAACCAGAATGCCTCTAAAACATATTTTATGTTTTAATTTATTTTATTAAGAGTTCGCTTATGTCGTTCTACTATCTCTTGAGTTATATTTGAATTTCTTTGAAGCTAACCCGTTAAGATCCGAGTTAATATCTGGCTTATTTGGATTATAGTTACTTCTTTCTGCATTATATACATCACGTACATTAGTACTCTTGTCTAGCAGAATGCTATTTTCAATCCCACTACTTGTGTCGAATTATGTGGGGTAAACGTGATTACTCATTTTTCTCATTAAACACCAGTGTTAAATTTCAAGAGCTTTGCGGCACGGGTTAATTATTTATCCCACCAAGCTCTACGTTTGCAGTAGTAAATTTTTAACAGAGTGAAACAAGTTGAGCTCTACTTTTAGAATTGGTAGGTGAGAATAAAAAAAATCAAAACTTTGCAAAATAAGGACCACCAGATTAAACATATACGTAAGTAACATAAATTACTATTTCCTTTTGTGATTGCAGGTGTAGGAAAGAAAGTGGAGATAATAGACAACGAAAGTGTGACGTCAAAATGGGGCGTATACTTGTGGTAACCTTTCCAAACAAACTGATATTACCGTGTTAACTGGGTATTTAGTTGGGGCCAAAATATAATATTCAGAAAACCTAGTTTCAATCAAACTGCAAAGTATAATATTATTTAAAAATTTATAATTGCTATTATATGACTATATAATATGACGACGGTCATGACTTGATAGTTGGCGCGAACAACTGCTAACGTAGGGCTCCCCGGTTCGACTCCGGGTATAGTCTAAAATTTCTTGACCGTCTTCCGTACTTCGTAGGGTACGTAAAGACGGTGGTCCCCCTGTGTTAATGATTTGCCATCATAACGATAAAATACAGAGTGCAGTCACATCTAAAGGCAAGCCTCTCAAGCTACCTGAGGTGTAAAAACCAAAATACTTCTAGACCTATATTAAGACTAAATTCGTCCCTTCCTGGAGGCTTCTATCTTTGTGTTGCCAAAGGCATCATATCAGTGTTCATTCGTTCCAGGTGTTCACTCCATCTCCTATTGTGTTCAGCGATTCTTATGTTCTTTTAAATATAATCCGCTAAATTTTAATTCTGGAACATTGTGCGGCGTCACTATTTCTAACAAGCATAAAAAATAATTCCCAACTCTCTGGGTTTATGCATATGATTTATTTTTTTGACCTTATATTTATTTATATACAAAGCTATTTATGTACATATCTGTTTTATTATGTATATTTTAACTAAATAAATGTTGGTAGTGTGCTTGAATATAAATTGTACAATATAATCATCAATTCATGATTATCAGTTATCAAATAAAATAATTAACAATTATTTGAATATCAGGGACTAACATTGAATCCAACTGACTTCAACTAAAGCTACGTTCTCACAGGTAATGCTGAACATTGTAACAGTCAGCTTTATTTATATTTCAGCATAAGTACTCCTCAATATGGCTTCTTTAGTTAAGCATATCGGCACGGACATAATATGTAGACTGCGCCGATGGTCAGAAATTAATCCTTTTTTTTGGGTAAATGACCATGGGCAACCTGTAGATTGCGCCGATGGTCATTAAGGGTAACATACAGATTGCGCCGATGGTGTACCTGAGGGATTAAAAAGTATTACTATGGCATAATGGGGTTATTATTGTAAATCAGTTTATTAAATATTAATAAAAAATTAAATTGCGGTACCTAATTATCATTAATATGACAATACTTATTGCAATACTTATTAGTAGATATTAATAATAAATATTATCAAAAAAATGGAAAATAACCCGTGTATTGCCGAAAAAGTGAAAAAATAAAATGTTTTTTTCCTTCGAATTTTGGGGTGTGCATTCGATAAGGAGGGTAATCCATCGTCAAAACCTACCCTTTCGGGGCGCCGCTGCGCTCCGCTCCGCTCTGCACCCCTCCAGGGCGGTTTTGACTCTGGTTACTAGGCTAAACATACGAGAAGGCGCCACCCATCAAGAAAACCGGGATAAATGAAACCGGGATGTGAGAGAACCTCGAAATAGCATTAAAAAGTATAGTTGCGGTATGGGGCAGTAAACTATAACGTAGTTATACATTTGTGTTATAAAAGTTTTTAATAATGAAAGAATCAAAATAATGCAGTTATTTAAAAATAACCTCGTCAAATTACTAACCTAATTAAAAATCGCACATAATGTATAGTAGGTACTCCTGTAATAAATTAAGTACCTTGATCCTCTAATGGGATTTTCACTCCGTCGTTACCCAAAAAGATTACCTATTAATTGACCATCGGCGCAATCTACATACTAACCCTAACCGAACCCGGCGCAATCTACATGCTAGATTATGAGACCCTTCAACCATCGGGCGCAGTCTACAACCTCCCATCGGCACAGTTAAACCATCCAACCTACCAAAGGAGAACATGTTCGGGCATGATATGGGATTTAGCCAGGTCTGTAGTTATAATAATCAATGGATCCGTAGTTAGAGTGGGAAAAATTGATTTTACAGTTTTGTACAGTGAAAATTGATATTTATTATCAATCATTTTATTTTCCCAATATTTTGGAGTTATATGTAATAAGTTAAAATTGAAATCAGTCTTTTCCTCCAAATTCTTTATTAAATTACGAGACGCGTTTCGAGAATCTATAGCATTCTCATCATCGGCCGATATTAGAGGACAAACGTAAGAGTTATTTATTATACCTGTATTTTTAGTTTAACGTAAAAATACACAAAAACACTTTTCAGACATTAAAAAGGCACAGATTTTTACAAGTGACACTGTGACATCTTCAGACGCAAAAGGTATTATATTACGAAATATAATGATCCAACCAACCAACCGAGGATTGTGAATGCGTCCACATCTAAATAGTATAGGAATACATAGATGCGTAGTTTTCACCCAATTCTATTATTCCATGTATCTTCCGTCAGGTTTCTTGAACTCATTGCCTTGTGTATCTCTCCTATCCAGTTCTTTTTTGGTTTTCCTCGCTTTCTTCTTTTTTGTGGTGTCCATTCTAGTGCTTGCTTTGGGAGTCTGTTCTTTTGCATTCTGTGTACATGTCCGTACCATATTAGTTGTTTTCTTTCAATTTCACTTATGAGACCATCTTCTATACCCATCATTTCTTCATTTCTGATCCTGTCCCTACGTTATATTCCCAGATATTTCCTAAATTACGAATATAAAATTAATTCAACGGTTGTGTTAGAAACATTTCAGAAATGCAGCTTATCGCAGTAAATTTTTACTCTTGCAGCTAATTAATATTAACAATTAGATAACTTGATATTAAAGCAAATTTATCACACACCGTATATTTTACAACCCCAATTAAATCACATGTTGTGATTACTTGCCAACTTGCTAGCTCCAAATATTTACTGGAAACTGGATAAAAAAATTAATCTTAATCTGATTTTTTTTTAATAATAATAATGTTTAATTCTTCTTCAAAATTACATAATAGGATTTATAATAAAATAAGCAATCAGAATAAATAGCAAATTTTAAAATCATCAAACAACAATTGCAAAAATTAACCGGGTATAAGTTGGAAGATTTGGGGGCTTGGATCCCAGCAGCGAATTGATGCTGATTAATCAGTTTAAAATTTATTTGTCTCCCAAATCACTTTGAAGTTTCATAACAATTCACGGGTTAAGCTAATTGGTCTGTTCCGATTTTCATATGATGTTCAGATCTGTCTTTATAAGTATTTAGAACCAAGGTAGAACCGATATTTCCATCTTTCCATTGCTCTTTCTTCCACCGGTTCATACTTTCATTAGTAGCTTGGGAATACGATAAATCTTTTGCTTTTATATAGTAATATTTTTTCTGTTATTGAAAAGATTCGCAACTCTTATACGAGTAGTATGTTCTAGCGTCTCTTTTGGTTTAGAAGAGTGTAGTCCATTACATAATATCTTAGAAATAACATTTCCACTTATAGGATCTATCTGGTATGCTCTGCTGTACTTTTTATCTTTTATTTTGTTTTTTCCAATTTTTTCCATTACATACAGCGTTCTAGGAAAGATTCTGAAGGAGTCATTTGTGCGTCTTCAGTGGTATTCACATTGTCAAAGTCGGTTGGTCCACAGTTTAATTATTTTCATTTTCTGCGAAAAGTGTTACAGTTCTACTTATGTACATTGTCATATTGTTTCGTTACAGTCGGGGAAGTCATGGTCAATATCGATATTCTACAACATTTCTTTTGTATTTTGCAACATATTTGAAGTAGAAACTCAAACTTAGCTCAAATTTAGTCGGTCATTACTTGGTGAAGTACGAATCTAATAAAAAATATGTATTGCCATGATATTTTCTGATGTTTTTTTTTAATTGCAATGAAAAAATGGATTAGAGGAGATGTGATAATCTCAATTAAACCTTGCATAATTTAAAAAAAGATTAAGTTATTTGAAATTTTGGATGTGCAAAATAATACGAAAACTAAAAAATACTTGATGTGTTTTCATTAAAGAATAGAGGTTGTGATTTTTAAAAATTTGATTTGTTTGGTTTCATGAATTTTGTATATCTACTAGGATTTTGTAATTAAGCTAACAATTATTATGAAGGGTGAAATTCTAGAATAAAAAGAAATCAATTGAAAGTTGGTTACCGGAAATGAACAGTATTAAAAATATTGAGCAGCGCAGTGCGAAGATAAAGCTGCGTCCCCATCTGAGCATTTTTACGCGCACGAAAGCCGTGCGGAGCCAGAAAAAAGTGTGCGGCACGAATCGGCGCACATAAATACGTGCAATAAAAATTACGCACACCTTTTTCTGGCTCCGCACGGCTTTCTTGCGCGCAAAATTGCTCAGATGGGCCCTATCTGAGCAATTTAGACAATAAAGGACAATAGGGGTTTAGACATAAATATGTAAAAATTAAATCGAGGAATTTAAATTGAAATGAGAAATTATATGGTATATTTTAGAAAATGAATGGAATAATTAACTTTCAAGATGATGGATTTGATACGAAAAAAATGAAAATTTTGGTATTATAATAAATGATTGTGTTAGATAATGATTGTGTTTGATAGTACCGTGAAATGTCGAATTGTAAATTAAGACTATTAAAAATTAATACTGATAATAATTGTAAATCTAATTAGAAGCAACTACATAATATGCCCGAATATTATATAACACAATTCTTCCTACATAAATTTTTAGAATAAAGCTTTCCACCCATTTTGATAACTTGCTCCACACATTTTGTATGATGATAATTTTATTAAAATTAAAAATTTTATTGATAATTAACGGAAAAAATTAATTTATTGTTTATCTGAAATAATTGACGTAATTAATTTTTCTTATGATAAAGTTTTGTCCATGTAGGTTCATATAGGAATACACGACATCTATTCGCATGTACTTATAAGGTGTAAGTATTATTTCAGTTAAAACTAGAATTAACTAAAGCGGTTAGTTAAAACTAGAATTTACTAGTTACATCGGGTTTTAACTGTAACATAATATAATAACCTAAATCTTTTAGGTTATGTATAACTATATATATATAACTGGATGCACAAAAATCACAATTTTAAACGTTAGTACCGTCGATTTTCTAACTAGTTAATAATTAACAAACATAAATATTTTAGAATTTAATAGAAATTATCAATATTTTCTTTCAACTTTTGACATTACAGGAATTTTATGAATATAATATACCAGAGGTATTATTAATTTCATGGTATGATATTGTTCGAGTCTAAATGGTTAATTTAGAGACGGTGATCAGCTTAAACGGTTAAGTTCGTTGCTGCTAATGCTGACTGCCCGGTTCGACTCCGGCCTCAGTAAAACTTTATTCTGACCGTCTCCCCTCGGAAGGCAATGGCAAACCTTCCACTTTAATGGCAAACCACCGAGGTGTATTCAGCCTAGAACAACAGCCTCTCTGGAGATGAAGTGTATACACTTCCCGCGGTTCGGAGCCCGCGTTAAACAAGTAGGTCCCTATGTGTGATAGTACTACAAACGCACCAGAGATCGCCAGCATCCGGTAACGGATAGGCACGCGAAGAAGAAGAAATGGTTAAACGAAAACAATAATGCATATGTAGGGTTTTTGGAAAATTTTCACTGACAATTAAAAAAAACTGCTGGGACTCATTAACATTCTTAAATTTTGGGTGGGCCAGCTATTCAATACAATAACCTAGTTTATACCCATCGTTTAGGTAGTCACCTATAACCCAACTTTTTAGGCTATAATATGCTGTACAGTGTACACTAATGATTTACACCAATTTATATGTATTTGTATAGTTGGTCTACTTGAGGTCAGGTTACGGAAATAAATACCCCAACCTAACACCTGGCTGAAGCTTGACTCAAACTCATACTCATATTCGTAAACATTACAGTTGACCAGTTAAATCATGGTAAAAATATTAATATTTTTATTTTTGCTTTTAAATTTATAATTAAACAATAAAGCGCTTACAGAAGGTACCAATACGAACTAATTAAATAAATTAAAGTAAATATTACATTAATAGACCTCATTTAGGCTTCCAAAAATATACAATGATAGGCACAACACAAAATGATAAAAAAATTCCAGGAGGCGCATTTGATGAGATCCCCTCCCAAATTTTTGATATGACAATCTACTTGATGATCTGCATCTATGTTCCAAATCTCATAATCCTCTTTAGGGGATAAGGGTGTCAAAAAGCAGCCCTTACCTATAAGATGTTAGTAAAAAATTCCCAGATGGCGCAGTTGACGAGATCCCCTCCCAAATTTTTTATATGACAATATACTTGATGACCTGCATCTAAGTTCCAAATTTCATAATCCTCTTTAGGGGATAAGGGTGTCAAAAACCAGCCCTTAGCTATAAGAAGTTAGTAAAAAATTCCCAGATGGCGCAGTTGACGAGATCCCTTCCCAAATTTTTTATATGACAATTTACTTGATGACCCGCATCTATGTTCCAAATTTCATAATCCTCTTTAGGGGATAAGGGTGTCAAATACCAGCCCTTACCTATAAGAAGTTAGTAAAAAATTCCCAGATGGCGTAGTTGACGAGATCCCCTCCCAAATTTTTGATATGACAATCTACTTGATGACCCGCATCTAAGTTCCAAATTTCATAATCCTCTTTAGGGGATAAGGGTGTCAAAAAGCAGCCCTTACCTATAAGAAGTTAGCAAAAAATTCCCAGATGGCGCAGTTGACGAGATCCCCTCCCAAATTTTTTATATGACAATTTGCTTGATGACCCGCATCTATGTTCCAAATTTCATAATCCTCTTTAGGGGATAAGGGTGTCAAAAAGCAGCCCTTACCTATAAGAAGTTAGTAAAAAATTCCCAGATGGCGCAGTTGACGAGATCCCCTCCCAAATTTTTTATATGACAATCTACTTGATGACCTGCATCTATTTTCCAAATTTCATAATCCTCTTTAGGGGATAAGGGTGTCAAAAACCAGCCCTTACCTATAAGAAGTTAGTAAAAAATTCCCAGATGGCGCAGTTGACGAGATCCCCTCCCAAATTTTTTATATGACAATTTACTTGATGACCCGCATCTATGTTCCAAATTTCATAATCCTCTTTAGGGGATAAGGGTGTCAAGAAGCAGCCCTTACCTATAAGAAGTTAGTAAAAAATTCCCAGATGGCGCAGTTGACGAGATCCCCTCCCAAATTTTTTATATGACAATCTACTTGATGACCTGCATCTATGTTCCAAATTTCATAATCCTCTTTAGGGGATAAGGGTGTCAAAAACCAGCCCTTACCTATAAGAAGTTAGTAAAAAATTCCCAGATGGCGCAGTTGACGAGATCCCCTCCCAAATTTTTTATATGACAATCTACTTTTTGACCTGCATCTATTTTCCAAATTTCATAACCCTCTTTAGGGGATAAGAGTGTCAAAAACCAGCTCTTACCTATAAGAAGTTAGTAAAAAATTGAGGCCAAAACACAAGAATTTCTTTATACTTGCCAACTGTGTAATCACTACGGGAATGATCCTTTCGTGACTGTAAATTCTAAGAGGACAATAATATGCGACCAACTTGAAATTGAGTACTTTGTACACCATTATCAAAAATATATTCAGAATATTATTACCACGAAAGACATTAACGAAGAATGTCGTTTATTCAAATATACGCGAGAACCAGAAAATTATTTAAAATGGGATTATTCCACTGAGTTCATAAGTTATACAATGTCTGTAACGATGGCCAAAACTATTTTGACAGTCTTCCCAGGATTAGACCTGAAACTATTATGTTTCGCCCTTTTGAGCGCCATAAATATGAAACTAATTTTCTAATTCTACGGCATCGAAGAAAATGGTACAAACAACATAATTGAAAAATATAAGCAACTTTATAATATCGAAGAAATTAATTATGAATTTCCAATTACATATACATTAGATAAAATATATAACGAGCTACTCCAAACCAACCAAGGAGATGATCCAACCCGATGTACACCATAGTGAAACATGCCCCCCCCCCGCCAAAGGCCGGAGAAACAATTGTTAGAGAGTGTTAGTGTTATGTATTAGATTTGTACATTTTCTTTTAATTCCTCCTCCTCAATCGTGATGCTTCTTTGACAGAAGCGTCGTGACCCATCTCTTTCTATGCATGTGATGTGCGTTCGATTTATTTTCACATACACAGAGGACCTACTTGTTTAACGTGGGCTCCGAACCACGGGAAGTGTAATACACTTCATTGCGAGATGGGCGCTCATGGCAAATTACCTCGGTGGTTTGCCATTGCCTTCCGAGGAGAAACGGTCAGAATAAAGTTTTTACTCTGCCCGGATTTGAACCGGGCATTTCGCATTAGCAGTAGGCGCACTTAACCACTAAGCTATGACCGTCTCGTCTTCTTTTAATTACCCCCATGTAATTATGCTATAAGACCTGCTTTTACATAATATTATTTGTCATTCTTGGGCTTTGTTTAATAAATATCCTCCTTAATTATATATTTTTATTGCGAAGTGGAATATTATATAAACAATTTAGTAAGGGATCTCATCAACTCGATTGTTAGTGTTATGTATAGATTTGTAAATTTTCTTTTACTATGTAATACCCACCTGTAATTATGTTATAAAAAGAGTTTTTATTTATTTATTCCTCATTATTGGCTTTGTTTAATAAATATTTTCCTGAATTGTATTTTATTATTTCTAAGATTCAAACTAGATCAAAAATTTGGGAGGGGATCTCGTCAACTGCGCCATCTGGGAATTTTTTACTAACTTCTTATAGGTAAGGGCTGCTTTTTGACACCCTTATCCCCTAAAGAGGATTATGAAATTTGGAACTTAGATGCAGGTCATCAAGTAGATTGTCATATCAAAAATTTGGGAGGGCATCTCGTCAACTGCGCCATCTGGGAATTTTTTACTAACTTCTTATAGGTAAGGGCTGCTTTTTGACACCCTTATCCCCTAAAGAGGAATATGCAATTTAGAACATAGATGCGGGTCATCAAGTAAATTGTCATATAAAAAATTTGGGAGGGGATCTCGTCAACTGCGCCATCTGGGAATTTTTTACTAACTTCTTATAGGTAAGGGCTGGTTTTAGACACCCTTATCCCCTAAAGAGGATTATGAAATTTTGAATATAGATGCGGGTCATCAAGTAAATTGTCATATAAAAAATTTGGGAGGGGATCTCGTCAACTGCGCCATCTGGGAATTTTTTACTAACTTCTTATAGGTAAGGGCTGCTTTTTGACACCCTTATCCCCTAAAGAGGATTATGAAATTTGGAACATAGATGCGGGTCATCAAGTAAATTGTCATATAAAAAATTTGGGAGGGGATCTCGTCAACTGCGCCATCTGGGAATTTTTTGCTAACTTCTTATAGGTAAGGGCTGCTTTTTGACACCCTTATCCCCTAAAGAGGATTATGAAATTTGGAACATAGATGCAGGTCATCAAGTAGATTGTCATATAAAAAATTTGGGAGGGGATCTCGTCAACTGCGCCATCTGGGAATTTTTTACTAACTTCTTATAGGTAAGGGCTGGTTTTTGACACCCTTATCCCCTAAAGAGGATTATGAAATTTGGAAAATAGATGCAGGTCATCAAGTAGATTGTCATATAAAAAATTTGGGAAGGGATCTCGTCAACTGCGCCATCTGGGAATTTTTTACTAACTTCTTATAGGTAAGGGCTGCTTTTTGACACCCTTATCCCCTAAAGAGGATTATGAAATTTGGAACTTAGATGCAGGTCATCAAGTAGATTGTCATATCAAAAATTTGGGAGGGCATCTCGTCAACTGCGCCATCTGGGAATTTTTTAATAACTTCTTATAGGTAAGGGCTGCTTTTTGACACCCTTATCCCCTAAAGAGGAATATGCAATTTAGAACATAGATGCGGGTCATCAAGTAAATTGTCATATAAAAAATTTGGGAGGGGATCTCGTCAACTGCGCCATCTGGGAATTTTTTACTAACTTCTTATAGGTAAGGGCTGCTTTTTGACACCCTTATCCCCTAAAGAGGATTATGAAATTTGGAAAATAGATGCAGGTCATCAAGTAGATTGTCATATAAAAAATTTGGGAGGGGATCTCGTCAACTGCGCCATCTGGGAATTTTTTACTAACTTCTTATAGGTAAGGGCTGGTTTTTGACACCCTTATCCCCTAAAGAGGATTATGAAATTTGGAAAATAGATGCAGGTCATCAAGTAGATTGTCATATAAAAAATTTGGGAGGGGATCTCGTCAACTGCGCCATCTGGGAATTTTTTACTAACTTCTTATAGGTAAGGGCTGCTTTTTGACACCCTTATCCCCTAAAGAGGATTATGAAATTTGGAACTTAGATGCAGGTCATCAAGTAGATTGTCATATCAAAAATTTGGGAGGGCATCTCGTCAACTGCGCCATCTGGGAATTTTTTAATAACTTCTTATAGGTAAGGGCTGCTTTTTGACACCCTTATCCCCTAAAGAGGAATATGCAATTTAGAACATAGATGCGGGTCATCAAGTAAATTGTCATATAAAAAATTTGGGAGGGGATCTCGTCAACTGCGCCATCTGGGAATTTTTTACTAACTTCTTATAGGTAAGGGCTAGTTTTAGACACCCTTATCCCCTAAAGAGGATTATGAAATTTGGAACATAGATGCAGGTCATCAAGTAGATTGTCATATCAAAAATTTGGGAGGGGATCTCGTCAACTGCGCCATCTGGGAATTTTTTACTAACTTCTTATAGGTAAGGGCTAGTTTTAGACACCCTTATCCCCTAAAGAGGATTATGAAATTTGGAACATAGATGCAGGTCATCAAGTAGATTGTCATATAAAATATTTGGGAGGGGATCTCGTCAACTGCGCCATCTGGGAATTTTTTACTAACTTCTTATAGGTAAGGGCTGCTTTTTGACACCCTTATCCCCTAAAGAGGATTATGAAATTTGGAACTTAGATGCAGGTCATCAAGTATATTGTCATATCAAAAATTTGGGAGGGGATCTCGTCAACTGCGCCATCTGGGAATTTTTTACTAACTTCTTATAGGTAAGGGCTGGTATTTGACACCCTTATCCCCTAAAGAGGATTATGAAATTTGGAACATAGATGCAGGTCATCAAGTAGATTGTCATATCAAAAATTTGGGAGGGGATCTCGTCAACTACGCCATCTGGGAATTTTTTACTAACTTCTTATAGGTAAGGGCTGGTTTTTGACACCCTTATCCCCTAAAGAGGATTATGAAATTTGGAACATAGATGCAGGTCATCAAGTAGATTGTTATATAAAAAATTTGGGAGGGGATCTCGTCAACTGTGCCATCTGGGAATTTTTTACTAATTTCTTATAGGTAAGGGCTGGTTTTTGACACCCTTATCCCCTAAAGAGGGTTATGAAATTTGGAAAATAGATGCAGGTCATCAAGTAGATTGTCATATAAAAATTTTGGGAGGGGATCTCGTCAACTGCGCCATCTGGGAATTTTTTACTAACTTCTTATAGGTAAGGGCTGGTTTTTGACACCCTTATCCCCTAAAGAGGATTATGAAATTTGGAACATAGATGCAGGTCATCAAGTAGATTGTTATATAAAAAATTTGGGAGGGGATCTCGTCAACTGCGCCATCTGGGAATTTTTTACTAATTTCTTATAGGTAAGGGCTGGTTTTTGACACCCTTATCCCCTAAAGAGGGTTATGAAATTTGGAAAATAGATGCAGGTCATCAAGTAGATTGTCATATAAAAATTTTGGGAGGGGATCTCGTCAACTGCGCCATCTGGGAATTTTTTACTAACTTCTTATAGGTAAGGGCTGCTTTTTGACACCCTTATCCCCTAAAGAGGATTATGAAATTTGGAACATAGATGCAGGTCATCAAGTAGATTGTAATATCAAAAATTTGGGAGGGCATCTCGTCAACTGCGCCATCTGGGAATTTTTTAATAACTTCTTATAGGTAAGGGCTGCTTTTTGACACCCTTATCCCCTAAAGAGGAATATGCAATTTAGAACATAGATGCGGGTCATCAAGTAAATTGTCATATAAAAAATTTGGGAGGGGATCTCGTCAACTGCGCCATCTGGGAATTTTTTACTAACTTCTTATAGGTAAGGGCTAGTTTTAGACACCCTTATCCCCTAAAGAGGATTATGAAATTTGGAACATAGATGCAGGTCATCAAGTAGATTGTCATATAAAATATTTGGGAGGGGATCTCGTCAACTGCGCCATCTGGGAATTTTTTACTAACTTCTTATAGGTAAGGGCTGCTTTTTGACACCCTTATCCCCTAAAGAGGATTATGAAATTTGGAACTTAGATGCAGGTCATCAAGTATATTGTCATATCAAAAATTTGGGAGGGGATCTCGTCAACTGCGCCATCTGGGAATTTTTTACTAACTTCTTATAGGTAAGGGCTGGTATTTGACACCCTTATCCCCTAAAGAGGATTATGAAATTTGGAACATAGATGCAGGTCATCAAGTAGATTGTCATATCAAAAATTTGGGAGGGGATCTCGTCAACTACGCCATCTGGGAATTTTTTACTAACTTCTTATAGGTAAGGGCTGGTTTTTGACACCCTTATCCCCTAAAGAGGATTATGAAATTTGGAACATAGATGCAGGTCATCAAGTAGATTGTTATATAAAAAATTTGGGAGGGGATCTCGTCAACTGTGCCATCTGGGAATTTTTTACTAATTTCTTATAGGTAAGGGCTGGTTTTTGACACCCTTATCCCCTAAAGAGGGTTATGAAATTTGGAAAATAGATGCAGGTCATCAAGTAGATTGTCATATAAAAATTTTGGGAGGGGATCTCGTCAACTGCGCCATCTGGGAATTTTTTACTAACTTCTTATAGGTAAGGGCTGGTTTTTGACACCCTTATCCCCTAAAGAGGATTATGAAATTTGGAACATAGATGCAGGTCATCAAGTAGATTGTTATATAAAAAATTTGGGAGGGGATCTCGTCAACTGCGCCATCTGGGAATTTTTTACTAATTTCTTATAGGTAAGGGCTGGTTTTTGACACCCTTATCCCCTAAAGAGGGTTATGAAATTTGGAAAATAGATGCAGGTCATCAAGTAGATTGTCATATAAAAATTTTGGGAGGGGATCTCGTCAACTGCGCCATCTGGGAATTTTTTACTAACTTCTTATAGGTAAGGGCTGCTTTTTGACACCCTTATCCCCTAAAGAGGATTATGAAATTTGGAACATAGATGCAGGTCATCAAGTAGATTGTAATATCAAAAATTTGGGAGGGGATCTCGTCAACTACGCCTTCTGGGAATTTTTTACTAACTTCTTATAGGTAAGGGCTGGTTTTTGACACCCTTATCCCCTAAAGAGGATTATGAAATTTGGAACTTAGATGCGGGTCATCAAGTAGATTGTCATATCAAAAATTTGGGAGGGGATCTCATCAAATGCGCCTCCTGGAATTTTTTTATCATTTTGTGTTGTGCCTATCATTGTATATTTTTGGAAGCCTAAATGAGGTCTATTAATGTAATATTTACTTTAATTTATTTAATTAGTTCGTATTGGTACCTTCTGTAAGCGCTTTATTGTTTAATTATAAATTTAAAAGCAAAAATAAAAATATTAATATTTTTACCATGATTTAACTGGTCGACTGTAATGTTTACGAATATGAGTATGAGTTTGAGTCAAGCTTCAGCCAGGTCAACCTAACATGTAGTAGGTCGCCTAGTAAGATATTTACAGCATACGACTTGCAAAATTTTGGTTGAATTTGGTGGCTACCTAAGCGACGGGTGTAAACTAGGCCATTATCTATCTACATTATTCTTGTAAATTTCAAGAAATTGTGCTGCTCAAAATTTTTATAAATACTTTAATAATAATTAATTGGTAATTTATTGAAAAACTAGGTATTTCTTCTTTCAACTAAATAATCATCTAGAAAAAGTGTAAGTGTAAAGGCCGAGTTTCGTGCCTCGCCGAACAATTTTGAAAAAGTTCTTGGTCAACAGATAAATAAGATGAAATGATAACACCAACACACAAACAAACATCCGTATCATAAGTAGGATAAGTTGAAGTATAGGTACCTCATTAAAATCTTACTTATTAGTTAAGAGCAAAAGATTGGTGCTAAATACGCAGATCAAGTTTCTGTACTCGGTTAAACTAGAAAATTATTAGAATAAATCTCAGAAAACTTTTTAAGAATTAAAAAATCATATTGTAACTAATAATATTGTTTAAAACATATTCCACACTTCATGGTAAAATGCAGTTTAGCCTACGTGAAACAACTTTCACAAGATTCTTGCATAAAACTCTTTTTTCAATATTGTTATGCTATAGTAATCGTGTGAAATACTTATAAAAATCATAAAATAATATGAATCCTCTCAACAGCTCTTAAGTCAAAACAGGATTTAACAGTCCTTAACTCATGTTCTCTGATAAATAAAGTGTTACTCTCAAAATATCTTGACCCTTTTAAAATAAGTATACATGATATCTACTTAAATGTAAATTAAGTAGTACACTCGTACAACTAAAATGTTACATAGTACATAAGTACCTACTTTGTATATTTCAAAGCAAAAGGTACTCACAAATTTTTGCTGTATACATAGAAGATATTTTTATTTTATCCTTTATCCATAAAATTTATTATAGTTCGAACTATTTATGTTTTTACGTACACATATTGAAAGTCACATTAACTCTGAACACTGTATTTTCTTAAAAAAAGAGCAATATAATTTGTGCACTTTGTACATGAACTTAAACAGTCAGGTAATATTACTCCTTAAAATACCACAGGTACTTAGTAAGTATTAATGATAATACTGTAAAAGAATAAACTTTATTTAGAATGCACTGCCGCACCTGTCGGTTACTGGCTTCGACCCACCTCGAAAGCCAAAGATAGCGGTGTCTTCGATTACCTTTTCCAGGTGCGGCATTTCTCAGGTAAGTATTATGTCTTTTTCAATTGTTTACCAACAGAGTATACAGAACTGTATTATTGGTTGTCTAATATTCGTATACGTATGCCACAAGGATCTACATTTATAGTGTTGACTCATCTTAAAGTAGCATCATATTATCATAAATTCTCTTATAACACCATTTTACGACAGTGTTGCTTTATCACTAGGATGCCCACTTTTACAGTCTCGGTTTATCTTTAACCAAGGGGTTGCTTCCATGGATACAATAACCCGAGACTGAAAAACTGAGCAGGAGAAAATAAAGTTTTGTGAATAAAAAAATCTCTAAATGTAAAAAAAATTGGAAACATGATCAATAAGTAACATACATAGCAATCAATTAATATCTAGTTCTATTCCGTTTCAGTCGGGGAACTAGAGTTGTTTTGGTAATAAAATAAATATGAAATTTATAATGTCAAAGTAAAATACTAAAATAGCTAGAGTAAGTCCGGGGGATATCGCTATAGGTTTTTTGGAGGCAATTCTTATGTTATTCGGTATTAGCCATCCAATGATGGCTATAAAATATTGACCGAACTCGGAAATAATTAGTATAAAGATAAAACTTTCAGGATGTCATCTCTTTAGCATTAGCTTTGGTATCGGTACCAAACGGTGGGAACCCACCGTTCCCCAGAGAGGGGTGATTCGCCATTAAAGTCACCCCCAAAAGTACCATTTTTCAGATTTTCGTTTATAACTAAATTATTCATAGATTTAGGTCAAAATACAAAGAGTCAATTTGGAAAATAATTAAATTCTCTTTTCAAATATGTATAATAAAATATTATCAGCCGTATGCATAGTCAACTTAGTCTGTAGCTACTAGCAAATATTTAAATGGCTATAGTAAGGTGAGGATGTCCTAACACCTGTCACTCCAAATGAGTTGAAACTTTGCAATCGCAAAGAGGAAGGTTTATATAGGCCCCTCCTGCAAAAAAATTCTGAGAATGTATTATCAAAATTTTGAGTAAATCGATTTTGAAGTTTGCTAATTTACATGTAAAATTAACGAGATTCCCGCGCATCACTCATTTAAGACTTGGAGTATTTTTGCCTTCATCCCGGTTTGCTTGATTGGTGGCGCCTTCTCGTATGTTTAGCTCCGCCGCGTAGCGGCTCTGAGCACGAAAAACCGCCCGGAGATGCGGAGCATCGGAGGGTAGGTTTTTTGATGCTCACAGCTCTGGCCAAGCCAAAAATTAGAAGGCAAAAAAAATTTTCCCTACTTTTCAAATCGATTTTTCTCAAAATTTTGACTATACATTCTCGGGCGAAATTTTTACAGGACAATTATCCCCTATAGTAAATATATTAATAAATAAAATATTATATATTTCTTATAATCATGCTACTCGTATGGCTGTAGTAGCGGTAGATAAGAAATATAACACAATTTGTTTATTACTATAGCAACCACGACCATTTAAATATTTGCTAGTAGCAACTAAGTTGACTATGCATACGGTTGTAAATCTTTAGTGTCCTCTTCATCATAATGTGTTGAAAAATGCATTAACGTCAAAGAGTCAAAGCAGACACTGCCTGGACCTCATCTGTGATCAGTCGCCTATAATTATTGTTAGTATATTTCAGGAAATATTCAGAAAAGAGAAACAACAATCACTCTTCAGTAAAACAACTAAAGGCAAGAACTCAACAAATTAATTGTATTGAACGATCTTCTGAAAACTATTAAAAACTATTAGAAAGAAGCAGGAAACACGATAACTGACAATATACAACACGCTGCATGGAAGGCAACCCCGATGCCTTCAAAAATTTATTAAAGAAGAAACGTTATTCTCAATAAGACAGAAAAATATCGTCGTTGCGCCTTCAAAATGCGACATGTGCACATTTGAAGCAAAATGCGTTAAGTACAGATTTCGACTAAGGACTTCAAGCCATACATTTTCCTACAAGCAATGTTATTAAATTTGTCAATTAGGCTGTATAAATCGTAAAATTAAAATACGTAATGTCTGTTCTTCAAACCGAAACAAAACAAAAGAGTTTTTTCCTTCTCCTGAACAATTTATTAAAATGCACATGTCGCGTTTTGAAGGCGCAACGACGATATGTGAAAAACGAGCATTACACAAAAGATGGCAACAAACCAGATACCTTGGGGATAAACTAAAATTAAACAAAGCCGATAGGGATTGGAAAGAACTGATAACGGAAAATAAATCCTGAGGAAAACCTATTCCCCATCAAGGATGAAAATAACATACCTAAGAGCCAGAAACGACGGTGAACAAGCAACCACCACAACAGTGGCATCTGTTTATTCACTCGTCTTGTAATAAACGATAGATGATAAATTTTTTGTGGCTTCGGTTGCAAGAGAAGTCTCGACGTAGTTTGAAAATGGTTATTGTTTAAGTAGAAAGGCCAATTGAAAATTGAAATTTATACCTAATATGAATTGTAAAATGGAATATGAAAACAATTAACCTTAAAATTTAAATAGGAACTAGGATGAGTTGGAATTAACCAGTCTTGAAGGCCCCTGGACAGTGAGCGTTTTAAACTTCAAGGATTAGATAATGTAAACAAACCATCGAGAGATCTCTTAAATAAGCATAAAGTAATGTGAAAAACAAATATTGAAAATAATAAAAAGTCAAATCTAGAGGTTAATTATCGGTCACAAAATATTTTTAACATTCATTTTATAACAACCAAATTTTTTTCATTTTATAAAATAGTTTATCTTCAACTCACTTTCAACTACTAGTCGCCACTAGTGTCCTGATAGCCAGTTGTATCATACTGAAGATACTTTATAGGTATGGTAAAACGGCGCCGTATATTATTACTTTTATTTATAAACATACCTAGTAATATCAATTCCTTTTTTCAATTTAAATGGGGAAGTAGATTAACTTTTAAAAGAATAATTATATTTATAATTAATACAGTACTAATGTGAAAATGTATCGCAAAGCTACCTGTTTTGCAATAAAATCTATTGTATTCAAAAAAAGGGTGGGAATTGTTTAAAATCCCTTTCAGATCTAAAGCCCGTCTTACATCAGGTTATTTCTGGCGCCATTTCTTGCGCCATATTTCGGGCGTCATTTCTAGCGTCAGAAATGACGCCACTTCTTGCTCCAAAAATAAAGCCTGTATTATATCAGGCCATTTCTGGCGCAGACTTTGCGCAGTAGGTAATTTTAGCAAATTATCTGAAACATTTTGTAGGCCAAATATATAGAACCTGTTCTATTTTGAGGAAATTTTCAACGCAATTTGCCTGCGAGCGTGCGCAGTAAAATTAAACGAACGATAAATTGAGAAAAATTGTGCTACACATAAAAATTGAAATGGATAAAGAAAGCGATTTAATTGCAGAAAATGTGATTGCAGCAAACATAATAGTATTATTTTTTTTACCAACACAAAATTTTTTAAAAAAATTCTAATTTTCAATGGTTATTAAATTTTCAAATTTGATTTTTTAATTTCAGTGAAAAACAAAAACATTTGCGATTATTTAAAAAAACGTAACATTTAGTGATAAAAGTAACTCTGCCCTGCATTTGACAATTACTACCTGCCACAGAATCTACCTGCGCATTCAATCTGTACTGGGGCCGCTCACAGGTAAATTGTTCAAAAATAGAGCACCTGTTAAATATTGCCATGAAATGCTACCTTTTTCTATGACACTTATTTTTTTTGTCCCGACCAGCAAATGAGACATTTCAGGGTCAAAGGTGGATTCTCTACTAGATAAATGCTCAATCGAATTGAACTTGATAAACCAGTTCAAATAAAAATATCGGACAAAAATACTTGCTATTCTTTGCACCTTATTTTCTTATGCTTCCTGCTGTATTTTAAAATCAAACGAAATGTAACTATTGTACACCAGGAATGTAATTTATTAATAAAACAAAATATTAAAAAGGAACAAAAGTGAAATTTTCATTAAATTAAATCAAATTTACAAGAAAAATAACTAATCCTAAAAAGTTTACGAAAATAACCAATTTTTAAATTCACGCGCGAACTCAATGTTTAACAAAATAAACGAACGCTTACCGAACTGTTTTTGTAGTCTCGAAGCAAGACGTGTGACAGGTGACCAGTGATACGTTGAAATAAAATCAGCTACCACGATACGAATCTTCCCAGGAGTTTTATCGATCGATCGAATATTGCCCGCTGAATCGGTGAACGTTCAGGTAAGTTGAATTGAAATAAATCTTTTTATTTTTGATCTTTCCAGAAATTATAACCATCCATTATTCCCAAATATCTAATTTTCAGTGGTTCCAATTCTAACGATTTCAACAATTTTCTTCCTTGATTTTCTCTACCAAAATTCATTAACTTGAATAATTTCCAAATTCTTCATTTAATTGTATGTCGTCCCCAAATTCCAATTTTCATCAAAATTACGTTTTTCCAATCTTTAAATACGTATCCACGTCCCAACTTGGACGAAAACCTCACTCTTTGGTGGACGAAACCAAAACTTTTCAAATACGTCCTTCTATTCTCGTGGACGGAACTCGACTCAATTTATTACGTCCTTACTCTTTGATGGACGAAACCCCACTAACTTCTATTCTTCTTTCCTGGTCCCACCAAAATTTCTTATCAATTCCGCGCATTCGTTTTAAACATCACAACAATTTAAATATTCCCCTACACTTTTAACAAATAAACTTCAATTTGATTTAATGTTAAAACTTAAATCATGAACTTACTATACCAAAATAATCAATTCATCCTTTGTCCCCTATACAATCTTTAATCACCCTTCCTTTCGCATAAGTAGTTACATTCTTTTTATTATTTTTCAGTAAATGAAGCAAAGCAGTCCATTAATGAAGTATCTAGAAATTTCAGGTGCAAGTTCTTATCCATAACTTATGGCATTAGAAGTGATAATCGCGACCTGAGCATTTTATCCAAAAGATACCCAACCATGCCAGAGCTACTCTAATGGGAAAGAAACCATGACAATATATTGCCTACAATCCGAGCCAAGACATTTTCCAAGACATTTGCTGTTTTAAACTAGGCAATTTATTTGGCTCAAGAAATGGCTCAAGAAATGACACCAGAAATGTCCTGATGTAAGACGAGCTTTATATCTACACTAATTTATGATTTTTTCAGAACAAATTTAAAATTTTTCAGTAGTGATTTTACCGTGAAAACGTGAATATTGTGAAAATAGTTAAAACTATGCCGAAGTATAAGTTGTTAACTGAGAAGCTGTAATTATTATAGCATTAAAAGCAGAACATTTTTCTGCAAGCGCTGTAACTCGTCCAATCAAGTGTGGTCTTTAAAGAATTAAGAGATTTTAAAATAACATTTTAAAAACTGGCTCTACACAAAATAAAGAACGCTGTTATCGGCTAACAATGGCAAGAAAGGACCCCGTATAACAAAGTTTGTCTAAAAAATTGAACTTCTACTTCCACAGAATTGTGTTTTGAATGGAATGAAAATGCTGGAGTATCAGTATCATCTTCAACTGTGCGTTATAAACTCTTAAATATTATGTATGTAAAGTGAAGGAAACAGTGAAGTTTCCAGCCAGTGTAATGACATGGAGATGCTTTTCCAGCAAATGGATTGGTCCATTGTATAATATAATAAGTGGCACTGTGAAAGTTCGGGATTATATAGAATCATTGAACCAGCAATTATTACCTTCTATTGAAAGTCAATTTGGAGAAGTTGATAATTGTGTTTTTCAGGACGATTCTGCACCTTGTCATAGGGCACAAATTGTTGGTATTTTCAAAATTTCTCTATATTTTTGTGATCATATTGCTGTGATGTTTTTAGCATAAAATTGTACACCTCGGGTTTGCCTTGGGCGCCAGCTTCAAATGAAACAAATCTTTATAAATCAGTGAATAATTAAGTTTCCGAGAGTCCAACTTGACAAAAAAACTCACCACCCTGTCCCATTCGTACTAGCTCAGTCACGAGTCTCCTCAGAGTATAGTAGGTTCAAAACTCAATTAAGGGATGCTTATTGAAGTCGAGTTAAAATCTTTTGTAAGTTGAAAATTGTAAACAAAATAATAGTATGGAGAGATAAACGTGATTCACCTTTACTTTTGATGATCTTAAAAATTGGAATGCTTCACTGTTGTATTTGATTCAATAAAAGATTGCATTTAAATAAGAAATAATTTTTATATTGAGTAAACAATCAAATCGCATGCACACAAATTTTAAATTAGTAAACAAACACAGATAAATTTTTTATCTGTTGGGAAATTACAATTATCAAATATAAATAATATCGAAGTACGTCGATCAAGTTTCTCTTCTTCTGCTTCTTGCTTGAAGTAAATTCAAGTTTTCCGTTGTACGTTAACGGTTTAAATGTTTTTGTAGTAAAATTTTATTTGTAGAAAAGTAAATAATAGAAAAATGTTTATTAATGAAATTTTTGATGAGGATGGTGCGATAAATTCGTCACGTCCTATTTTAATGCGCTGAGGGCCAAATTTTTAATAAAATAATAAGTTTCTCAAATACCTTTTGACATATCCTGCTTCTTTAAAAAGCATGCGCACTGAACACTATTTCGATTGGCGCGCACTCCTTTACGATTGCACTCAACTAACGTCGCACCCGGTGAAGTTGATGACAAACTCGCTCCTGTCTTTAAAGTGACTTAACGGTGTTGATCATCGAGATTTGACTTGTCAATCAGCCGTTCCAATTCTCTGGGATACGAGTGAGTTGTTTGGAAATATTCACTTCCAGGATACTTGAAAAGTGAGTCGAAATTAACACATTATTGGTGTTTAGATGTCCTAACTATTGGTAGCCATTTTTTCTAGATAATCCACATTATCTAACTTTTAACAAATATTCGGCGCGTTGGACATCCGGATGATTTTAACCTGAGTTGTCCACTTTTGAACCACACACGTCCTGTCGTTTCAAGCGTTAAATTACAACTTTAATTTTATGGAGCTACACGTCCGTTCATTTTGAGTATTCGAGGAAGACTTTTATTTAATTTCAATATTTATATGGCACGTCCGTCCATTTCAAGCGCTCTGGGAAGACTTTAATTTTTACGACACACACGTCTTGTCATTTCAAGCGTTCTAGGATGACTGACTTTTTGGTTGCGCACTTTTCGAAAACTGGTCTATTTTCATTATCAGTAAGTCAATTCCATACCTACTTCATAAAATTTTATTTTGTCTAAATCTCTTTAAATTTTCAGAATCGCCTTTATATTTGATGGGATGAATTGTCGAATGATTTCCAGACGTTTTGTTGTACAGTAGCCGATTTGTACGCACTTTTTGGATAGATATTTGAACATTTCTTATCACGAAAATTTGTTATCACTTTTCGAACGAATTTGAGCATTATTGACCTTTTTATGGATTCACAGAATCAAATTATAACCTTTACATAGAGCAAATTATTTAACACATCTGGATGTAATCAGTTTTACACATAATAAGTTATTCACAAAGTAAATTCAATTTTTGTAGTACAAAATTATTGGTTATGTTTTTACTGATAACAGCATTCAGTAAAATTACTATTTCTGATCTAAATATCCTGTTTTATGAAATTTTGATGTGGCAATTTCCTTAATGAATTTATCTAACAGCTTTTTATCTAGTGTTTCAATCTTCAAAGATCTTTATTTCTTTATAATATTGAAAAATAGTGTGAATAGTTTATCTTTTCAATCTGTGTAGTTTTAAATAGGTCAAATTTAATTTATTATTTCAAATTGAGCTAGAAATTTTATATTTAGTGTTGGCTCGGTAGCTTGGATCACAGCAATATGTAACAATTCTAATGCTTTAGTTTTCAAATAAACGAATATTTAGAAAGCGGGGACATTAACCAAGCCCTGATATGAACCCGACAGAAAATTGTTGGTTTATGGTTTCAATACGAATTTCTAAAAAAAAAATAAAATACAAAGCAGCACTAATAGAAGCCCTTAACTTAGTATGGACAGAAGAAATTTCATTAGAAAATTTGCAAAATTTGGCGAAATCCATGCCGAATAGAATAAAAGCATCAAGAAGTCAAAAGGAAGGCCCACAATAAATACTAAAAATTTGAATTTTGTAACATTTGATGATTAATAATAAATTCTATAAGTAAGAAATATAATTTTATTTCAAATTAAATTTTACTAATGTATGTACTACATTGAATTTTTGAATTAATTAAATTCGCAAAGATTAATTAAGCTAATTCTCAGCTTATTATAAAAGTTTTTTCTGAATACTAAAAAAATATTTTTTGCCATTCCAGGGGTAAAGTACTCACTTTTTACCCCGATTTGCGAAGTAAAAGGGGCACTTTTTTACCCTGCGGGAGCAAAGTTAAAGATTAGGGGGGGAGCGGGAGAAAAAAATAATTTTTTTGCCCTAGGGCAATAAAAAAGTCACCAGATAAGTTTTTTTTACCCTAGGGCAATAAAAGTCACCAGATGACTGACAAAAAAGTCACTAGATTGCCACGTGATGACTGATAAAAAAGTCACTAGATTGCCACGTGATCGTGCATATTAGCGTGGAAGAATCAAATTCTTTCACATCTGCCACGCTCAAATTTATTTCAAACAATGAAATAAATTGATGAGTCAATAAATAAATAAAAAGTACGAGTACTTACTTTAGCTACCAAATAATTCTCACGAGGTGCCGTTTTTAAAAATGTCACCACGTGGTCAGATGTTAGGACGCGCGATTTTTTCGGCAATTTCTAGGTTCTCGCTCATGGTACGTCTAGCTGTTTCCTAAGCACAAATGTAAATGAACTGAAATGAACCATTGGTAGAATCAGGGGTGCCAACTGCTATTTCCTAGTACTTTTTGGTAGTAGTTCGTAATATTACTAGTAGACCAAGAGCCCGTGTTACCGTTTTAGGTAGTGATCGGTTTACGCCCATTGACCACCTAAACTTGTATTATCGATGTCGACGATGCTACAGAGATGCTCGCCATCCCTGATTTCCTGGGCGAAGTGGGAGGGCCGGGCTTATCAACTTGTTATCAACAAGTGAATAGAAAATTTTCATAAGTTTACGACTGAGGGTAGTGGGAAAGCAAAGAATTCAGTAAAATAATCCGACACTCGCCGGTCGTCAGTCGTCTACGACGTGGCGTTCACCCGCTGCTGTCCTCGGAAGATGTCAAAAATAGAAAGAAAAAAAAATTCGAGTTTACGACTGACAATGGGGGGGATCTTACCATTAGCCTTTGAACGACACGAACCCCGTCCGCCAGCCGTTTTCAATGGGGCGGAAGCGCGCCTGGCCCACCAATTTGGGACTAATGCCCAGGTATACTTTTTATGATAGGTTTACGGCTGACTGTTTCAAAATTACGTTCAATTGCAACTGTATAATCGGAAAATGCAATCAACAGTCATCCAACATGTATCGTGAATCTTGTCAGTCGTAAAAACAAGTTCGTGGAATGAGGCTTTATAAGGCTTTACAAGAGCACGGCTACCACTTATGAATTTTTATATGTTTATGACTGACAATCAAAAATGTAGTTACGACGTAAGCACGTGAAGATGAAAACACAATTCTCAGCCGTCCATAGTATGGATAAGCTCAATTGGTGGCTAAACTAGCACGTACGCTGCAATTGCTCGATGCAGGTCAAATATGACTATATTGAAATATCGCCCCTAATTTCTTCAATAGTGTAATTTGACGACTGGCACTTCGATGTATACCTGAATTGGACCTCCTGGATCGATTAATTCATGTGTCAGTCATCTCATGTGTCGGTGGAATGTTGTCAGTCAACAAATGTAGCGCGGCGTGAGGCGCCGCGCGAAGCGCCTTGATATGTATTCTTCCAATTTCCGGATTTCTGTACCTTTTACGAACTGTTTATGACTGACAATGAAAAATATATTTAGAACGTCAGCACGTGAAGGTAAAAATTCATCTGTCAGCTGTTTTTAGTATGGATAAAGCCCTGTCAATCGCAAATATAGGACGCATGCCACAACATTGACAAATTTTTTATGTCGGGGTTAGGATAGGTTTCGGAGGTTATTAGTGTGATTTAAATTTAAAGCAACGGATACGGGACGTGTGGAATGAAATATCGCCGGAGATAATCCAAAATTTAATTATAACAATGCCCAACCGCTTGTTTGAAGTTATACGGAAAGATGGTGGCCATACCCATTATTAAAACAATACTTTCCTTACCTAGGGGTTCGGAAAGTAAAAAATTTTAAAAGTAAATTAAAAATATAATATTGGGCGAGGCTATAATTATTTCCGTTTAATTATCATGGCTCCCACTCTAATACCTAAAATTCCTAAAATTTTAGTGTAAAAATTCTTTTACCAAACTTAAAAAATTTTCTATTAACTTGTTGATAACAAGTTGATAAGCCCGGCCCTCCCACTTCGCCCCGGAAATCAGGGATGGCGAGTTTCTCTGTAGCATCGTCGACATCGATAATACAAGTTTAGGTGGTCAATGGGCGTAAACCGATCACTACCTAAAACGGTAACACGGGCTCTTGGTCTATAGTGCTATTTTGTGGTACCATCGAGCACGTGCATTATTAAAAAAATACGTTAAATTTTTGCTTTAAGTTTCTAAATTGGCGAAGTTCCTACTTTACCTCTCGGAATTGCAAAAAACAGCATATACACGACGGGAATAAAGTGACTTTTTGCCCATGGGTATATAATTGTTTCACTCGGCTGGCGCCTCGTGTAAACAATCCTTTACCCTCGAGCCAAAAAAGTGTCACATTGCTCCCTTGGTGCATAATGTACTATTTTTAAATTATGATTTTGTACTGAAAAGGTCATAAACTAGTGCCGGTATAAAAGCTTAATAGGGTTTCAACTAATACTCGGCCCTTTTTGGAATACAATAGATTTTATTGCAAAACAGGTACCTACCTTTGCGGTATATTTTCACACTACTGTATTTCAAAAAGTATTTATTTTGTTTGAATTGAGAAATTGAATATTTGCAATTTTAATTGTATTTCGCATCCTTCATGCCTAGCCTCGCAATTTTCCCAGTCGTACTCTGTGAGTTCATTGCGTTTTGAGCATCCTTTCTGCCAAGTTAATTTTCCTTTTTCGTTTGCGTAGCCGTCCATCGTTTGATCCGTCCATTTTCCGTGGCTTGGTTGAAGGTCTTTTAGCAATATTGTCTTTTACCGGAATGAGGTGCTGGCCCATTGGTCAACCCGGAGGAGTTGCAAAATTAATTTCCAATTTTTCAAAATTTGATTTTGATTGACAAATTAATGTCAGATTGATTTTTTCAAAGTTTTACCAAAGATTCCAACTTGATGAATGATAAACCAGACATAGATTCAAATCATAATGTATACTCGTAGAATACAGACTCTTAACTTATCCTGTACATAAATAATTTAATGAATTAAGATTGTAAAGGTATTCTTTACTATATGAATTATTACATAAATTTTACTTATTGTTTGTTGTAGACAGATTGTAAATATTCTAGGTAAATCAACAAAAAAAGAAAAGTGGATGGAAAATTAATAATAACCTGTACTTATGACGAGTAGATTTTACCTAGCGGGACGGAATTTACCACTAAATGTAAAAGGGTAATTACATTTCAAAATCATTATGAATCTATTTTACTCTTATAAATATTAATTTCAGGGTATACAAAACGCAAGTGTTCATGTAAGACAAAAATACCATGTATTTGTTCCTACAAATGCATGGCACAGATATTATCCTGTAAAGTTTCCAGAAAAACAGCCACCCTGAAGACTGATTGAGCTCAGACACTGAATAAAGTTATTCACAACTTTTCAATCATGCAAATATAATATTTTTGTGCAGGCAGATATTGGATATGATGTATCACATCATTAAAACGTTATTGTGTAAATAACCATTAGCCCAAATTAAAAAACTGTTAGTGTCGGAAGATTCTAGTCTATTAAGTTTATTCAGGCTATTTGTTGATTAAACAACTGATTTTTGAGATCTCATGTGATATATTAAAAGTGAATTGTGTAATTTTTGTACGGCCGACAAATTTGTAACCCTTGAATCAAAAATTAAAACCTTAAACACGAGTTCCAAGAAGCTAACACCGATATGCGGTAGGCACAAATTGTAATTCAAAATAAGCCAACTTTTATTATTTACATAACCTGCACAACTTGAGCATTTTTGAAACTTTTTTGTAAAGGCTATAAATATGTCATGGCTATATTTTTAGTGTAACGTTTAATAGAAACACGAGGTATATGAATACTTCAAAATATTCAAATGTATCAATACTTTTTACATTTACTGTAAGTAAATGCTATGAATTTACTAATATAATGCTTTACTCGGTGAGTAAATAAAATTGCCTCCTTGTAATTTAATCTTGAGTTGCAATATTGTCACATAATGTGACAGATTTCAAATGTGTTTTGATGCTGTTGTAAAGATATATTATGTTTAATCTAAATGCATTTTTAAAATCATGGAATTTTTAAATAATAGCATTTAACATAATGCACGATTGGTTGCATACCGCTCCAGGCGTTTTTGAAAATTACAGTTTGCTGCAAAAATTAGAATCTGATAAAACAAAGCATGCAATTATGTTTAACATTTAAATATACAGAGGCAGTTGGTGAAAGGCTGACTTTCTGAAATCTTCACCCTTCCTACAAGAAGGGTCATAAAATTTTTGCAGAAAGGATCTTGGGTCGGTTCGCCGATGAGAGATCACCTTTCCGATCTTAAGTTGGTTCGCCGATTGAAGATCACCTTTTCCGGTCGATGCATTGTTTACGTTCCTAGACAAATACATTCGACATCCGATTTCCGATCTGAGGTCTGATATCCGTCCGAAAATTATCAGACTGAAGGTAACCATTTCCGGTCGATGTATTGTTTACGATTCTGAACATTGCATTCAACGTCCAATTTCCGAAGCCGAGGTCAATTGAAGGATACCGGTAACCGATTCCGATCCGAAAGTTAGATATCCGTCCGAAAGTATCTGACTGAAAGATCATCCGTCCGGCCGATGCATTGTTTATGTTCCTAGACATTGTACTCGACATTTCCAAATCCTCCGCTTTCGTTTATGTCTCTAGACGTTAGTAAATTCCATCACGTGGTTGTTTAAAGTTCTAGACAAGCATACTCGCTGCTCCGATCCTAGCTTGCGTTTAAGTTTCTAGACGTTAGTAAACCCCATCCAAGTGATTGTTTACGTCTCTAGACATTCATGTCCATCTACGAAAAAAGTCCTGTTGAATAATTAGTTCTCGTCAAGAATTAGTATTTACCTGTGATAAGCAAATCTAATTTGCTTCCGGAGTCAATTCATTGACTTCCACCGTACGTAAAACTTTCAAAGTTCCGAGTAAGAAAAATCACTTGTATTTTTCCCGATTAATCTTTTTACCGAAATCTTCAGTAGCTTGAAACAGATTCCGCCGTCAAATGAACTCCGATTAAAGTAAAATTGTTTTATTTCATTCTCACAAGTAGCAAACTGATTTGATTTGATTTAAATTCAATATTAACTGTCAACATTATTAAAGGTTATGTTATTTTGTATGTACATAATCCAGTGCCGTATCCTGTTAAATTTAAATTCAGAATAAAGTAATTAAATTGTGAAGAAAACCATTTTTTTTTGAGGTAAATTATATTGTATATAATTCAGTAAATAAATCCTGTGTTAAAGTTTCCGAAAAATCAGTTGTTTTATTTTTTTAGTTTAAAGTTTACCTATAAAAACTTTTGGCGCTCGAGTTTAAAGAAGTAAGTGCAAAAATCGACAAGACGTCCTAAAAACCCTGGCTACCCAAAAAGGCAATTTGAACGACCTAAAAAATCGTTACACTGTTTAGAGTCCATGCTGATTAACTGTTGAATTTGTATAGGTACGTCATCTTGACGTGAAAATATCTAGTGAAGTTAATCTAGTTTATCCCATTTATTTAAATATTTTTGTCATCATCCAAACCAATAGGTCTGGGTAAGCCAGGGTCTGTATCATCGCATCTTTTAGTCGACCATCAAACAACTTCTTTTCGTATGTAGTAGTTTGTTACAATTTTAAAATAATCATAATTATTTCAATGGAATCGTACGTAGCAAAATACGATTTGCTAATTTTAAACTTGTACAGTTAGCCTGCAAAATTAAACGCCATGTTAATGTACCAGTCATGAGATAAACTTACCGAAAATTAGTAATGATTAATTCGATTTTATTATAGGCTAAATAAGCAATAATGAATCTTGTCAGTCTTACAACTAAAACTATCTCGGTACAACAATAATTTAAATAATCGAGTATGTTTAAAACAGATAAATAAGCTCAATTGTTAGATTGTTACATTGGAACAAGTTTAAATCACTTTACAGAAGATCCTAACCTATAAAACTGGACCAGTGGCGGGGTACAAAACAGTTTTAACCAGAGACAGCCCACATTCTTTAAGGGATTCACAACTGCAAATTGTACGTGACGAAAGCTGTGACTCAAAAAATAAGCTTTATTGCTATTATTTTTCATTTTGCTATTGTATAGACGGGTTAAAGCATCTTATTCCGAACCCTGAAATTGAAATTTTCCTATAGAATTTTCAGAATATGATTCAGAATAGAACGAAGAAATTTAACCATAATTGCAGTATATGCGCCTGAGAATGGAAAGACGCAAGAATCTAGGGAGCTCTACTAACCCTACAGCAAATCGTGACAAAAAGTGACCAGTGTCCGCTAATATATTATACTCGAAGGCTTAAACGCAAGGGTAGGTAACTTGCCAATTCCAAAAGTAATAGGGCAATATAACAAACTATAAATGAAAATGGCGATCTGCTGCGACAATTCTCACTCTTTAACGAACTAAAAGTTATAAACATCTTTTTTACGTAAAACAGATATTATATATAAATATATATTTACATCAACCTCTAGAAGAACTAGATCAATAATTGACTACGTAATAGCTAATAAGAAAATATCCAAACAAGTATCAGATGTGAGAATCTATAGAGGAAGCCGATATATATTCAGACCATTTCCTAGTAGTAGGCAAAATAGACCTACATAATATATAAACATGGAAGAAACAAAAACAGCTTGCTTCAAAGACAAAACTAAGAGCGTATACAAAATCTACCAACTCGAAAATGAAGATACTAGACTGCGATATCAAAGTAAAATTGTTAAGTGTTTCCCTTTGGTGTTTATTTAAATGCTTTCTCTGAATGTTATCGATCTTACTTATTGTAATTGAATTATCGAATCTGACTATGGCAATACAATTAAACTCACTCTTCAATATAAGACACTTCCAAACGTTGTTTAATAACATATATTCTCGTAATATACACAATGATGATTACAAATAAATGGTACAAAATTAACTTGTTCAATGTTTAACAATTCTTAATATGACGCTTAGCAATGGCGTCGTTGAACTACAACTTGTCGAATACAATACAATAATGCACTTCGGTGCTCAAGTCACATGATATAAATTAAATAGAAAATGCAGTTGCAGAGTATGCAACCCAATTTACATAATGCATACATGGTGAAATAAAATATTAAAACACGTATATGAAATGTCGTGGAACATATCGCCCACCTTGAAAGGAACGCCTTTCAACAAACCGTAAAGTACCCACGATAGTCATGATCCTATCGGTAGGATGCATATCTTAGCAATAGCACGCCGAACCGTGCCGGACGAAGTTTTTACACTGACAACACGCACAACACAATCTTTCCCTGGGTGGATGTCGCTGATGCGTCCCATAGCCCATTTGAGAGGTGGCAAGTTGTCTTCTTTCAGCAACACCAACATGCCGATTTTGATTGGTTCATTCCGATGATTTCGGTTTGAACGCTGCTGCAGTTGACATAAATATTCTTTGGACCAACGTTTCCAGAAGTGTTGGACCATTTGTTGTATGTGCTGATAATTGGTCAATCTGTTCGATTGAATTTCTGGCACCCTTTCTTGAGGCAATGCAGTGAGAGGTTGCCCAATCAAGAAGTGGCCTGGAGTGAGAGCAGTTGTGTCGGACGGGTCGCTGGACAAAGGAGTTAATGGACGGGAATTTAGGCAAGATTCCACTTGTGTCAACAATGTGTTTAAATGTTCAAACATTAAGACTGTTTCCCCAATAACCCTTTTTATGTGTAACTTGGCAGACTTGATTGCAGCTTCCCATAAGCCCCCGAAAGTGGGAGACCTAGGAGGAATGAAGTGCCAAGCTATGCCTCTTTGCGAGGTGAAATTAGATATTTCAGCTTGCAAATTATCATTTTTCAACATCTGTCCTAACTTTATTAAAATATTGTTAGCGCCCACAAAGTTTGTCCCATTGTCCGAGTAAATATCGGTGCAATACCCGCGCCGAGCAATGAAGCGCTTAAGAGCGTTTAAAAATGATTCGGAGCCCAAATCTGGAGCCAGTTCTAAATGAACGGCTTTAGTAGCGAAACAAATAAATATGCATAAGTACGCCTTTGAAGTTTTACACCCGCGCGTTTTCCTGTCCTTTATCGTATAAGGACCTGCATAGTCGACACCGGACACTAAAAACGGTCGTGTCGGAGTGAGCCGCGATGCAGGTAGGTCACCCATCACCGTTTCTACAGTTTTAGGTCGTACGCGAAAACACCGAATACATCTCCTGACGACCTTCTTGCAAAGAGACGGTCCGGATAGAGGCCAGAATCGTTCTCGCAGAGAGGCAAGCAAAGCTTGAGGCCCAGCGTGTAGTAGACGCAGGTGTTCCTGAGTTACTATCAATGTCGTCAATGGATGTTTTGCCGGCAGTACTATGGGGTGTTTTTTATTCAAATCAAAATTGGAGTGGTCAAGTCGACCACCTACCCTCATGATTCCTGACTCATCAATAAAGGGGAGAAGCATTAGAAGTCCGCTGGTATTACGTAGCGGTTTCTTTAATGTCAGGCGTTTTATTTCATCAGTGAAGTTTTGCGATTGACAAACTTTAATTAATGACATTAGTGAATCGGTTAGTTCGCCTGAGGTCAGTGAACCTTGTGAGCGAGGTTTTTGCTTTAAACAATTGTTTTTAAATCTCAAACAATAGGCAACGACTCTTTGCAATTTGATGAGGGATGAATAAGGCTCAAATAAGTTATTTGAGGAAGTTTGTGCTGACAGCACAATTGGAGCTGATGACTTTATTTCAAGCGAGTCATGCTCATGAGCGGAATTGTTATCCGCGATTGGCCAGAGTTCGTGACTGTCCGCGACAAGCACGTATGAGTGTTGTCTGAACCGTAGTACAATGGCGACATCACCTGTAACATGAAGCGTAGAATCCGCCACTGTTATGTCAGGTGGTATTTTGAGGCGCGAGGGTTCAAAGCTAATTGCCGGGATGCTACCGGTTACCTTGATAACCGCCTGATGTGGATAATAAAATGAAGTAATTCCGACTAATTCGCGTTCATCAGCACGTTTCATGTGGCCTAAAGATTCGTACTCCTTCATGAATGAAGTGTACTGTTGCTGGAGATCATGATTTTTTGCTAACTTTCGCTCCAAGGAGTGTAAGCGATTTAAAGCAGCATGGCGTGATTTTCCTAAGCGCGATAAGGAATCGTTGAAAGGTATGGTCACCGTGAAACGACCGTGCGCGTCTCGAGACGTTGTTTCGGAAAAGGTTTTTTCACATTCCCTTTCCTCAATGGACAACGGCCTTGTCGAATGGAGCTCTTCAATCTCCCAGAACTTGGCAAGTCGTTCTTCTATTGAGATGTTGTGAGCGAAATTGCATTGAAGCGCTGCCACACGAGTGGGTAGCGTGGGGGACATAGGCCCGGCTACGATCCACCCGAAAAGGGTCTTTTGTAATATTGGCTGATTATTACCTAACCTGACTTGTCCTATGCATAGGACTTTCCAGAATATGTCTGCACCGAGCAGAATGTCGACATCACCTGTAACATGAAACGTAGGATCCGCCAATGTTATGTCAGGTGGTATTTTGAGGTACGAGGGTTCAAAGCTAATTGCCGGGATGCTACCGGTTACCTTAGGTAACACGAAACAATTTATTTCGGTCGTGTACGTATTGTTGACCGATGATATCTTTATGGACGTTCGTTGAGAGACCTCCGAAGCAGTTCCATTTATACCGGTCACCGCGATCGATACCCGTGATTTAGGAAGATTTAATTTCGAACACAATCTCTCGGTAATAAAACTCGATTGTGATCCTGAATCTAACAATGCTCGTGCCTCTATGAGACTGCCTGTGACATTTCTTACCTTTATTACTATAGTGGATAGCAGGCAATGAGTTACGATGCCGCAGATGCTATGTGAAGCTACCGTTGAGGTTTGGCTACCTGTAAGAGGTGGCGATTCTACGGCTTGTGTACTTGTTGCAGCAGTGCTTAACGGGGAAGTCGTTTGAGGTGCTTCCATTGTTAAATGCAACAAAGTATTGTGCATCTTTCTGCACTTTCTGCATTTTGCAGATTTGCAAAATCTGCTGGTGTGCCCTTTTTGAAGGCAGTTTAAACATAGCCGCAAATCTTTAGCTCTCTGTATTCGTTCCTGTACTGACAGGTTTAATAACTGAGTGCACATACTGAAATGATGATTAGCCTTGCAAATGGTGCATGACAATTGAGAACTAGCAAAGCTGGAGATGACCTTTTCGCGTTTAAATGATCGCGATTCCGATACTACTTGTTTGCCGTGCTGGCATTTCTCCAGAGTTTTACAACGTTTCTCCAAAAATTCGGTTAGCGCTACCATGGTTGGTATATCGCTATTTTCCTCATTGAGGCGTTCCCAGTCGCGTAACGTGGTCTGATCTAATTTTTGAATCGTTATGTGTATCAATAAAGTAGACCACTGCTCTACCGGCTGGTCTAGTACCTTGAGGGCATTTAGGTTACAAGTTATGTCATTTACCAACTTACGTAACCCACCTAGTGATTCCTTATGCAATGGAGGAATATTAAGTAAAGTTTTAACATGATTGTTAATAATGAGGTATTTGTTTTCATATCTTTCGCGGAGCAGTTGACACGCGTTACTGTAGTTCGCAGTGGTTACCGGAAGTGAATCAATTATCTTTAATGCATCTCCCTTTAGGGATGATTTTAGGTAATGGAATTTCTGAATCACCGGTAATTCAGGGTCACTGTCAATGAGTGACTTGAATGTGTCATGAAAAGATACCCAATTTTCATAGCTACCGTCGAAAGTTTTTAGCTGCAGTACTGGCAGCTTTACGTTGCGTTTAAACACGGGCTCGCTAGCATCGTGTAAGACTTCTGAAGGACATTGAGGAGGTGAAGTGATTACCTTTGAATGATCACGAATCATCAATTTCGCCTTTGCTATCGCATTGAAATACGATGTTTCAAACGCCTCACGCTCGTCGTGTTGCGCTGGACTGTTGTCCAATAACTCAATGTCGGTTTGTATTACCTCGTAGTCCTCGAACAATGGTTCAAGTTTTTCGAGGCGTGCCTCTACTTGCAAAATTGCCATATCATTCAAGTCAGTGAGACTCGTAAGATAATTATTAAATTTTGTAATTCGCGCCTTTATGCTACCGCGTTTTGTATTCAATTGCGCGAGATTATCCATTTCAATTAATGTATATAATAATGACAAATAAAATGACGAAGTGTTGACACAAGAAATAAATTTGTGGAAAGAAAGGAGATTTAGAAGGATGCTCTTACCCTTTGCAGCTGTGTCCTCGATACGCCCCTGTTTCTGATAGGAGACAATGACCTCTGCGCAGCTGACGTGCTTTCCTGCGTATGACAGTGGATGCGTTGACATCCGCCTACGAATAATGAAATTGGCCGGTAACCTGATGATGATCATCCAATGGTTGGCCTCTAGAGAAATTGGAACCGTGCTGATTGCTTCGTTCCAAACTTCCGGTATGCAAATGTTATTGCACACAAACGAAATGAATACACAAATTTGAGTGCTACTCGGCAGTAGGAAGTCAAATTTATGTTTTACGATGATGGATGGCTGACCTGATACAATGTGGATCCTCCAGGTGGCTGCCTCTAGATGAGCTGGGTGCGTGATCGCTTTGTCCAGTCTCACGGTGTACAAAATGGTTTTTGTACACAAACGAAATGAACATACAAAATTAAGTGGTACTACGTACGAAATTAAATTTGTATTAAACAATGATGAGTGGCTGACTTGCTTCGATGTGGTCATCCAGGTGTCTGCCTCTAGATGAGATGGATGCGTGTTCGCTTTATCCAGTCTCACGGTGTACAAAATGGTTTTTGTACACAAACGAATTGCAAAAAATGTAAATTTGAGTGGCAATGAAGGGCGAAGTCAAATTTACTTGCAGGTGTGAACCGATGTTCACATATAAATTGACATCTGTTGATGTATGTAAAAAAGGAATGTTTTCCTTTGTTAAGAAAGTTAATTGCACTGAACTCGGTTGCAATAATGTTTTATTGCATAAGTTTTGTTTGTACCGCTAATGACGAACGTTATTTCGAGTGGTATTACAACTTGTGAAGTCTTTTTTAACACTTGTTTACTTGTATTACTAATAATGTTATAAAATATGGGGTCACCAAACTTACTTGCAATGGTGGAAGCGCAAAATGGCGCGAACTCAACTTGCACATGTAAATTAAATTGTTGTTTTTCACAATAAACTCTCGTGGCTGAATGTTTATCACGTCGGGGTCACCAAAAATGTTAAGTGTTTCCCTTTGGTGTTTATTTAAATGCTTTCTCTGAATGTTATCGATCTTACTTATTGTAATTGAATTATCGAATCTGACTATGGCAATACAATTAAACTCACTCTTCAATATAAGACACTTCCAAACGTTGTTTAATAACATATATTCTCGTAATATACACAATGATGATTACAAATAAATGGTACAAAATTAACTTGTTCAATGTTTAACAATTCTTAATATGACGCTTAGCAATGGCGTCGTTGAACTACAACTTGTCGAATACAATACAATAATGCACTTCGGTGCTCAAGTCACATGATATAAATTAAATAGAAAATGCAGTTGCAGAGTATGCAACCCAATTTACATAATGCATACATGGTGAAATAAAATATTAAAACACGTATATGAAATGTCGTGGAACAAAAATTAACAACTTAATAACCACCATTCCAACTAGCAACTTCATAGAAGAAGGATGGCAAAATATCAAAAATATAATTAATGAATCTGCCTTACAAACCCGTGCAACTAAAAGAAAATATAGAAAAAGAAAAGGTCTTGAAAGATGGTCTCCTGAGATTGAAGATGCAGGGAAAGATAAGAACAAAGCGTATAAAATATATTTGAATAACCTCACAGAAAATAAAAAACAGAAAAATTAAAGCCTTAAAAACCACGCAAAATATATCTGTAGGAAAATACACCAAGACGCATGGGAAAGATTTGTAGAAACGATAGAAGAAGATATCCACGGAAGACAAACACTAGCCTACAAAACTATGAAAAAATAGCTTAATCAAACAGAAAAAGATAGTGTAAAACTTAACTGCATAGAAGAAAATGAGTGAATAAAACATTATAAAGTGATCTTTGGTACGACGAAGTAATCCCGCAACATGAAACACAGACATCAAACCCATATGGTCTAGACCAGGGATGAGCAACCTTTTTTTACAACGGGACAGCTACAAATTTAAAAATGTTGTGCGGGCCGCATGTAAGAAACTTATGATCATATAGGGTATTTTTTTTAGCTGCATGAGAACTTCAAATTGAAATAAAACATTAAAAAATTAATGAAATGATTTTTAAATTATATTTTTATGAAAATAAATTTAATGCCATTTATGATTTCACAATGATTTCCGGCATGTGACCACCACGACTAATCGTTACGAAGCGCATCCAATAAGTCCAATTTTTGACCACTTTTTACAATATTTCTGGCATTATTTCATAAATGGCTTGCTGAATATTTCCCTCCAATGATTCCAGAGTTGTTGGTTTGTTAGCTTAAACCATGAATTTAACGTAACCCCAAAGAAAATAATTTGGAGGCGTCAAATCACACAATCTTGGAAGCCAATTGATAGGACTATTTCTTAAAATAATATTGTCATCAAATTGTCCTTTCAATAAATCGATGGTTTCGGTGGCTCTGTGGCACATAGCACTATCCTGTTGGAACCATAAGTTGCCGATGTTTAACTCTTGAACTTTTAGAAACAAAAATGTATTGAGCGTGTGTCGATATCTCACACCATTCACTGTAATGGTAGCTCCTTCCTCATTTCGAAAGAAATATGAACCGATGATGCCGTTGGTGTGCATTCCACACCAAACAGACAATTTTAATGGATGCAAGGGAGTCTCAAGATAATGTTCCGGATTGGTATCAGTCTATATAGGGCAATTTTGCTTGTTCACATAACCATTTAACCAGAAATGTGCCTCGTCACTGAACAAAATTTGGCGGTAAAAAAATGGATCTACTTCCAATTGGTTGTGAGCCCAATCTGCTAACGCACGACGCAATCGATGATCATTAGGCTTCAATTCTTGAACCAACTGGATCTTGTAAGGATGCAAACCAAAATCTTGATGTAAAATTTTCCATGTGTGGACGGACAAAGCCCTAGTTGTTGAGCACGATGGCGAATTGAAATGTTTGGGTTCTCTTGCACACTTTCACTCACAGAAACCACTTGTTGGCCACTTGTTGGCGGTCTTAAATCATGCAATGAAGAAGTGATACAAAATTTATTCATCACCGCACCAATAGCCTGCTCAGAAGGTCGATTATGTCGACCATAAAATGGGCGAAGAGTTCTATAAGTTTTGCTAACGGAATTCTGACTTTGAAAATAAATTTCTACAATTTGGTAGCGTTGTTTAAGTGTTAATTAAATTTATTCATGATTAAATGGGAAACCTTTCTGAACACAAATGTCAAAAAACTGTCACTTTAACAAACTTCATTCAAAAGTTATCCCTATTGAAAGATCTCATGCAGCTAAAAAACACCCCATACAAATACTGAATGAGGAACCCAAATTATCTCTTTATTAACAAAATAAAGCTAACCCTCAAAGTCAAATTGTAAAACGTTTGAAGGGCCGCACGAGAGAGTGTGGCAGGCCGCGGGTTGCTCATCCCTGGTCTAGACGATACATGAAAGAACTGCAAGAGGCTTTGAGAAGAAGCAAGAACAGAAAAGCCTGCGTATTGGACGGAATTAATATGGAGTTATTGAAGTATGATTATCTACTACAAGATATTATTAGTCGGGTATAGGTCTATTTAAAGTTTTAATTATTAAACCAACGTTTCGGGCCGTCTATATCTGGTCCATTTTCAAAGCTAAAAACTAATGAAAGTAATAAAAAAAGCGCTACAAATTATATTTTAATAATTTAATTAATTTAATTAATTTTTAACCTTGAAAATGGCCCAGATATAAACGGCCCGAAACGTTGGTTTAATAATTAAAACTTTAAGCAGACCTATACCCGACTAATATTATCTTATAATTTAATAAAAAGGTCAACAATAATATAAAAATTTAATATCTACTACATTTGTGACTGCTTGATTTATACAATATGTGTTGGAAGAAACTGGGGTGAGAGTGTAATAACCACCACCACTACGAACTGTCTTGTAACCTTCCTAATGGAAAGATGAAGGTTTATATAGGCCCCTCCTGCAAAAAAATTCTGAGAATGTATTATCAAAATTTTGAGTAAATCGATTTTGAAGTTAGCAAATTTATCGAGATTCCTTCACGAAATTATTGCGCGTCGCCATTCTGTTGGCGGTTCGTGCAATATGATATACCCTAACACTTAGAATATTTCGCACCGGCAGATGCAGCTCGACGCTCCTACATGTAACATCGATTATTTTTTGATTTTAAGCAATTTTTAGGGGGTGAAACGTAATAGTTTACTGCCCCATACCGCAACTATACTTTTTAATGCTATTTCGAGGTTCTCTCACATACCGGTTTCATTTATCCCGGTTTTCTTGATGGGTGGCGCTTCTCGTATGTTTAGCCTAGTAACCAGAGTCAAAACCGCCCTGGAGGGGTGCAACGCGGAGCGGCGTCCCGTAAGGGTAGGTTTTGACGATGGATTACCCTCCTTATCGAATGCACACCCCAAAATTAGAAGAAAAATTTTTTTTAATTGTTTCACTTTTTCGGCAATACACGGCTTATTTTCCATTTTTTTGATTATATTTATTACTAATATCCACTAATCACACCCCCATCTATCCGAATTTCAAAGAAAAATTGAAATCGGAGCGAAAAAATTTTACGCATTTTCATCGGACCACGGGCGACTGATGTGCATCGACCCGGGTCGGCCGCATACTCGATGCGACTTTCCCGTACTTTTCAAATTGATTTTTCTCAAAATTTTGACTATACATTCTCAGGCGAAATTTTTACAGGACACTCTAATAAGGTTCCTTTTGCTATAAAAAAAATTTTGGGGCAATTTGGAGTGGCGGTGGTTAGGTAATTCTTCCCGAAACTGGAAATCCCACGAAACTGGATAAAATCTAAGATAATACAAATATTTAAGAAGGGAAGCCGCAGTGAGTGTGTAAACTACAGAGAAATCAGTCTGTTGAACAGCGGATTCAAGCTGTACGTTAGAATAATAAATGAACGACTAAAAAGATTATCCGAACATACTCTAGGTGAAGAACAGATGGGTTTCAGAAAGAGAAGATCGACTAAGGATGCGATCTTTACCTTAAGGCAAATAATAGAAAAGTGGCGGGAATTTAATCAAGAAACTCATATCGCTTTTATAGACTTCGAAAAAACCTTTGACAATCTAAATCGAGAACAGCTCTGGGAAATAATGGAACATCAAGGTTACCCACAACACCCAATAAAGGCAGTTAAAGGCCTATATGATAACACTAGTACAGTCCTATACCTGGGATGAAAGTTATCTCAACAAATTCCAACAAACAAAGGTGTCAAACAAGGATACTGTGTCTCACCTACACTATTTAATATACTGCTGTGGTCTGTAATGACTCGTTTAAAGATCGTAAGACTCCTTAAAGAAGGAATTATAAGGTTTCGGAAAGCATAAATTTCAAATATTACAAATCCATCTCTGATATCAGAATTGGTGAAATTAATAAAGTTGTCGAAGACTGAAAGACCATTTTAAAACTTGCAAGCATTATTCATGTTGAGATTTGTAATCTCAAAAATTTCCAGAATCATTTACGCCCGGATTTATAGTCGATACTGCAATGTTATTTACTTTAACGGCGCGAGTGATATCTCCTACCCAGTAGAAGGTTTAGCAGATTGCAATAAAAAGTTAAATGAACTCGGCACATCATAAAATACAGGTAAAGAGTAAAATTCCTGAATGATACACACATAAAATTTATTAATTGTAAGATTTTAGTTTAATTAATATTGTTAAAAATAGGATAGCTTAAGAAATGTGTAATGAACTTATCTAAAAATGAAATCCAAGTGGGAAAGAAAAGACAGGAGATCGTTCCGAAACCAAGGAAACGAAAAATAATAAGAAAAAAAAAACCGAATGCCGTTGGGCAAAGACGTCAATTAATCGGCTCAAAATAAAGTTTGTTGTTTGATTAGAAATCAAACGTAAAAAAAAAGTGTACGAATCTGAAAAGTAAATAATTACTAGTAAAAATTGTGATGAAGAAGAGAGGTTAATTAAAAGGTAACTGAAGATTACTTACTTTGGATAATTTGGATAGAGATGCTAATTGGAAAAAAGCAGTTTGTAATAACAATAATAATTATTGTTATTACAAACTGCTTTTTTCCAATTAGCATCTCTATCCAAATTATCCAAAGTAAGTAATCTTCAGTTACCTTTTAATTAACCTCTCTTCTTCATCACAATTTTTACTAGTAATTATTTACTTTTCAGATTCGTACACTTTTTTTTTACGTTTGATTTCTAATCAAACAACAAACTTTATTTTGAGCCGATTAATTGACGTCTTTGCCCAACGGCATTCGGTTTTTTTTTTCTTATTATTTTTCGTTTCCTTGGTTTCGGAACGATCTCCTGTCTTTTCTTTCCCACTTGGATTTCATTTTTAGATAAGTTCATTACACATTTCTTAAGCTATCCTATTTTTAACAATATTAATTAAACTAAAATCTTACAATTAATAAATTTTATGTGTGTATCATTCAGGAATTTTACTCTTTACCTGTATTTTATGATGTGCCGAGTTCATTTAACTTTTTATTGCAATCTGCTAAACCTTCTACTGGGTAGGAGATATCACTCGCGCCGTTAAAGTAAATAACATTGCAATACTTAAGTATCGGTCATTACTTGAGGGACTCTTTCGCATTTCATAGTCATAAATTCGATACTTGAGGGCGGCGTTACTTGGCAAAGTAGTGACAGTTGCTATAGAAACTAATTAAAAACCGCTCCTTGAGTACTAGTCAATACTTAAGTGTCGAATTTCGATTTCATAGTCGTGTAACTGTTACTCAAGGGACGGTATTACTTGGAAAAACTCAAGTATGGATAGTAGGTTACTTGAGTAACGGATAAATTGCGAACTAAGTACAAATGGCTTGTTAATAATTATTATTATTGGCAAATATGCTAAAAACCAAACAAACATCGCATTATTTGTTACAAAATATATATTTTATAGTAGGTATTTAAAAATTATAATTTTGATTTTATTGTTTCAATAATGAACGAATTCTTCCCACTTACTGGTAATTTTTTGCGATTGTTGTTTGATGTATCGAAAATTTGTTATTTTTACTAGGTTTGTTTCATCGACGAGTTCTCGTTAGTTCTAGAGCTATGCGCATGCTCTTTAACTAAAATCTGTTTCATCAATCGTTAAAATATGAACTACTAGTTCTACGAACTGCTAGTCCGCTGTTTCATCAGCCTAATTGTGAGTTCTAGAACAGTTCAGAACGGTTTAAATCAGTACTTGTTCAGAAGCAAGAACAGAAAGAACTAGTAGTTACTCGAAAAGGCGACCGCCCATAATATCCCAACTGAAGACGTACTCGTACGAATAATTGTGAGCCATGACAAGACTGCATACACTTTGTTAGGGACCGTTTCATTTTCAAATGAACATTCTTTAAAATTAAAATTTTCAAATTATTATTAAAAAACACAAAATTAGATTCATCGAGAAATAAATGTGGGAAGAAAAAAGAATCGCAAAGCGATGTAACAGAAAGCTGTTACACTTGGTTAAACACTTATAAATCACAATAAATTCATTTACCTTATTCATTAAATATATGTCATTTGGAGCTTGGTATATAAAAGCTTCTATCTCTTCCATGGTCAAAACTTTCGACTTTTTAGGCTTGAATCCGTTTGATTTTCTCTTTAAAAACCCGAATAAGCTTGAGTAACTGCTTATATCTATGTTGTGGTAGGCTTTGATAGTGGCCTTAAGCATGAAATAATAAGACCACAGCGAAGAGGGTTTTCTTTCTTTTGATAAATACCTACCTGATCGCACAATTACCTGACACAAAATAAAACTAAGATTTGAAACAATATGGCTACCGCTATTTACTCACTACCGTAGTTACGTTTTAAAACTCAAATTTATTCAAAGCAGTGCCAGATTTGTGTCACAAATTTAATTAGTTTAGAAATATTAGTTTATAAATCAAGTTTTATATGTACCACTGCCGTAACTTGCTTTTATTGCCTTCGAGCCTCATAAAAGCCTCTTTACGCCCTAAATACATAAATAACTATTGAGTTGTTGCTAATTAGAAACATTACGTTTTAGGAAAACTCATTCTACAGCAGAATTAGAAAAGTATAGTATGAAACATGAAGTAAAAGTGTCTTTTAATAACACAGCGCGTTTTATAACACCCTTATAGTTATAAAAAGTGTCACTTTTACCTCGTGTTGCATAAATAGCTATTTTATTAACGACAATTTGAACGGCAAAAACTGCGAAAACTCAATGCAATTTGATGCCGTGTTCTGTTGACCATAGGGGGTGGTATGATGTAATTGAGTCATTAATTGAAACACTCATAATTTTATTAACTAAAAATAACACCATAACAGGTAAATATTGGTTGTATCTGAGTTTTCCTTGATTTAAAGATTGGTTGACTGCTCTGCCTCACAAAACCAGAAGATGCAAACGCTATTAAGATCTGAAAGATAAAATGAAGTTGTAAAAGACAAAATTAATATTGTTGGTTGTTTGGTTCAATAAAAATAATAGGAACAAATTAGATTTAATTTTGTTTATTTGTTAATGTAGGATTTTGTAAATAAAAGAAGTTGTAACAAACTGGGATTTTAAGTCATAAAAATTAATTTTAATATTTTAAATTGAGATAGGTATAGTATTTATAAATTATTTGCGATAATAACTGATGATTGTTAATCAACCATATTTATCACCAGCGGAAGAGATAAGTTTTATAACGTGAACGAGTATTGATAATGTATTTTATCAATATTCGTCTACATGCGAACTTCCTGCGTCTGAATTGACTTTTATACTGTTCTTTGTTCGGGTGAACTGTTTAATTTCAGACAACAGTGAAGTATCGCTAATATGACTGGATATTTTCAATGCAGTCGACGCGATTCCATTGATGAAATAATCAAGATTTGATTGCATTAAAGCAATCAGTAGACATTTGCTTCTCGTTAAAAAAGCGATGTATGATGTATCTGTCTATAGGTGAAATTTGTCAGTGATGCAATTCTCACGCTATGGAAAGTGAAAGGTATAAATATGGTTGAATAAATTAGTCGGGAGTCAGAAGCCGGGGGTGAGCCCGTAGAGTCAGAAGTCAGGGGTGCGCTCGTAGAGTCAGAAGTCGGGGGTGCGCCCGTAGAGTGAGAATTCGGGGGTGCGCCTGTTGAGCTGCGGCCGGGGGCCATGGGCGCTCGGGATTAAGGGAAGTCTTTTCAGTGAGTTCGCCGGATACTGTGGTAGATTCTCGCGTACGGAACGGTTTGACGGATTATCAGTTTTGATTTTGTTTTGGGCAAATAAGACAAGGGAGTGTCTTGCCGAATTATCTTGCTTGTGTATTCTAAGTGTTTAAAAAGTCAAATAGTTTGTTCATTAAACCCGTAAATAGATTGTGTGTTCTCTAGTGTGAGACATTTGTTACGAATTTGTCGTTGTTTTGGGACCATAGATAAGGCATTGTTTGGCCGTATTGGATTGTCTGGGGATCCAAGGTAGAAGGATAAATTATATCACCTATGTAAGTAAAATTTTGAATTCTTTACTAACAGAAGGATGGTATATTTTTTTTGAATAGTTATTTTAGGTTGTATATATAGGTGTTTAAAAGGGCCACCCTAAATTGTAAGGGAGCTTTAAAGTATATATGTATTTGTTAATAATTTATTCCTAGTAATAAATATTGGTTTTAAAATTCAGTGTTTTCGTTTTTCCTGTTGAGGAAAAGGACGTTTTATTTTCAGTGTCGAGCTTAGTGTCGTTTTGCCCGCACCGAAGTTTCAACTTCAACATTTAGCCAGGGGACGTAACGTCAGAACGGGGAGTGTCTGGGACTCATTATCAGGAAGTCGCTTACCGAATTGATAGGGTGGTTTTTTTTTGAGAACAGGATTCTACGGTGGGCCTAATCGGTCGAACGGTGGTGGCAGCATAATCTATAAATATTCTTAGTAGATCGATAAGTGCCTAAGTGGAATTTTGTGGTCGACCAGCAAATTTGCTTATTTATTTTAATAACTCCAGCCGTTCCTAGGAAAAGTGTTCCAAAGGACGGTCCGCGGTTACAAAGTGACGATTTTGAAATTTGAGAGTGCGCGAGTGAGGAATTTAGTGGGGTTTGAAAAATGATAACGGAGCGAAGGAACTCAGAAGCGGGCCGTCGAAGTGTGAAGATGGGTCATTAGTCATTAGTATTTTGAAAATAAGTTTTTGAAAATAAATTTTTGGATATTAATTTTCTTGGATAAAAGTTATTGGAAATAAGTTTTTGAAAATAAGTTTTTGGAAATAATTTTGATGGTTATATTTTTTATGGATATGGGAATAGAATTTATTGGAGGAAATCATTCGAATTACTAACCTGTCATTGATTGTACGATTCGGAAGAGGATACTTATTCATTGGTCGTTCCTGCCTGCTTTTGTTTGGTCGAATATCAGAAGCTGTTTTTTTTTTCAACTACAATATTCACGATTCGACGCTCCACACACGATAGCGGCCGCATCGGAAAACTTCGTAAGAACATTATACTTCGGTAAGAGTTTTTTTGAGACGCACTTACTTTTTGATAATAGACAAATCGTTTTAATTCGGGGGCGCATAAACATTTGGGGAATTTTGTTACGAATGTTTGACTTTGTGAAATTTAATTTGTTTAGTTATAAAAAAAAACAATATTTTGTTTAAAATTTTTATTATGTTGAATAAATTCCAATATTTTTCGTTTTGATGACGTTTGCGTTTGATTTCATTTTAATAGCAGTAGTAGATCGACGAAGAAACAGATACAATTTTCGATTATTAAGTAGTCTTTATAAGAAAGATCACAATTAAGGTGACGTATATGAGTGTTTCGATTAATTTACATGAACCCAAGTTTCGACCCAAAATTACAGAGTCTTTCATGCATTTCTGGCCGGAGCATTATTTAATTAAGTGCCATTTAATTTCTCCCGCTATATAAAACAAATTTTGAGTTAAACAGTAGCGATACATGGCAATACATTGGCCAAACAGGTAGGAAACTAAGAACAAGAATTGCAGTACACAAAAATCAGAATAAATTCTCGGCAGTTTCACAACATTTACTTGACACAGGACATACCGGGTGTTGAATGAGTTAGCCGTTCATAGGATATTTACATGTAAAAACTTATTTATGCAAATTCCTGCTTCCCTAATTATTTTAGAAAAAAAATGAAAGACACAAAAATCATGCAGAAAAATAAATTACAAATGATAAAAGAATTATTTTCATCTAGCTTTTACTTAAAGTGGCAAAAAATGCTTTTGAAATTGTTCAAATTTTCATTTATCAGACTAGCCATGAAATAAATTCAATTTAATTTATTTATTACATAAATTATTAATAATAAACAATTACAAACATTAAGAAATAATTAAATTTACAGCAAATGTTCAAACAGGTTTCCATATTCAGCTAAACAAAAACCAAGTCTATCATAAAAGTTACATCGTACATTCGCAAGTTGTCTTTCGGTAATATTGCCACACTCCTCCACAATTTTATTTTTTAATGAATCAATACTTTGGTATCGTTCACCATAAATTTTAGATTTTAAATGACCCCACAAAAAAAAGTCATTTGGAGCCAAGTCTGGTGACCGAGCTGGCCAGTTTATTGGTCCATTGCGTCCTATCCAAGAATTGGGATAACATTCATTTAAATAATTGGTTACATCTCTAGTATAATGTGCCGCACATCCGTCTTGTTGATAGTAGATTACGTTATTTTCTCCTGCCACAATATCAATTGCCGGTCCAATTTCGTTTTGTAACATTTCTAGATATTTTAGTCCATTCAAATTTCCTTCAATAAAAAATGGTCCGATGATGTTTGCTCCTAATATCCCTGCCCAAACATTTACAGTTTGGCGATACTGTGAACGATTGTTGATCATTAAATGAGGATTTTCGGTGGACCAAAACCGATAATTTTAAACATTTGGTTCCCCGTTAATACTAAACGTTGTCTCATCGGTAAAACAAATATTTTTAATAAAATTTCTATCCAAATTGGCCTTTTCGATAATGCTTTCACAGAAAATCATTCTTTTGTACATATCCTCTTCAAAAATTTCTTGATGGTTTTGGAACTTATAAGATATAAATTTATGTTTTTTTATAATTTTGAACGCCGTAGTGTGATGAATATTTAACTCCGCACCAATTGTTCTTGTACTGATACAAGGATTATTCACTACGGCAGCAATTACATTTGTTTCGATATCGGTACCTGGAGCTTCACCAATATTGATTTCTTCTAAATTTATTCTTTTATTTCTGCAGGTCTTGCATGACGGCTTAAATACAGATCCATATTGATTTTTATTATCAATTAAATTTTTAATTGTCGAATAAGTAGGGATTGGTCTTTCTGGGTATAAACCAGCAAAGAGATCTCGTACCATACGTATACTGTTCCCAGAGTAATATAGTTTTAAAAATTGATTTTTTTCACTAATTGTGTACTTTGCTTCCATTTTATGAAATTAAAATTTAATAAAGTGCAAAACTGTAAACAAAGTGCAATTGTTTTTTAATACTTATCAAAAATAATTACCTTGGAAACTTTCATGGCTAGTCTGATAAATGAAAATTTGAACAATTTCAAAAGCATTTTTTGCCACTTTAAGTAAAAGCTAGATGAAAATAATTCTTTTATCATTTGTAATTTATTTTTCTGCATGATTTTTGTGTCTTTCATTTTTTTTCTAAAATAATTAGGGAAGCAGGAATTTGCATAAATAAGTTTTTACATGTAAATATCCTATGAACGGCTAACTCATTCAATAGTAGAATAGTAGAAGCAAATACAGAAATGTTGCACTACGAAAGAAAAGGAAGAAAGTTGGACTTATTGGAAATTACTGAAATTAGAAGCATACAAAAACAACAGAACACAATAAGTCTAAGTGAACTAGAAAGTTTGGGTTATGCACCTTTTTTCACAATTTTCTAAATCTCTGCGAGTTTAAAATTTATTGTTGGTGAATATATAGGCCGTGTCCATTCTGGCACTTTTTTCGTTTTGCAGCTCCGTCAACGCATTCTGTTAGTTCGATTTGGGGCATTCTCATGCTTTCAAACACTTTATCTGCTCTCATTTCAGAACTTCATGTGTTCTAAGTTTCTGAAATGGTCGGAACTATAGCATTTGCAAGCGGGGAACATTTCCAAATCGAGTTATCACTTCGACGGAGCTTCAAAGCGAAAAAAGCGCCAGACCTAACACGGCCATAATAGAGTAGAAGCAGTTTTAAAACTTTATTTTATTGACTTTCCAAATTTGAATTTAAATATTTAAATTTTTTTAAATTGTTAATTGAATATTTTACCGAACTGAAGTTTTTAATGGTAATTTACTGTAACATAAGTATATTTATGTTGTTAATGTTGTTATTAATTAAGATCAATTGTATCAGGTTGATGCATAAGTTTGTAGCGTTTTTGGTTTTCAAGGTAAGGGTGCTATCAATGTCATTTTAATGATAGATAGGCATATCAGAGACGATGTCCTGGCAAGGATGCCTTCGCATGGGCACTAATATGCCAATCAATCAGGAAAATCATGTGAGTTAAGCATACACGAACTAACTCAATGGATTGAAAGGGCTCTCGAAAGTCAGGAAATTGCTTTGGGAACCTTTCTCGATATAGAGGGGGCGTTTGATAACACCTCTTTTGAATCAATAGAAAAAGCTGTCAATGGTCGTGGAGTTGACCCGACCATCACGGGGTGGATCGGCTCTACCCTAAGAGACAGGAAAATCAAAGCCAGTCTGGGACGGACGACCGTGGAGGTTTCCGTCGGATGAGTCTAAAAGGAATAAAATACTCAGACTGAGTAGGAACCAACTGAGCAGGATAGTAGAACTGGTTACAAGTCACTGCTGCCTTAACAGGCACCTCAACTTAATAGAGTTATGGTGAGTTCAGGGAAAATATTTAACGTAATTTATTTTAACGTATTTTAATTTAAGAAAGTTAAATGTACGTAACCACCTATAGGCGTTCGTGCTACATTTAAGGCGCCGTAATTTAATTTAACGCAAGGAAATATTGGTCAACTTTTTAAATGATTGTATCTGCGCATGAGCGTGATAGCGTGATATTCAAAAATAAAAAATATAACCTATCTATCCTAAGAAGTTGAATTAAAATTACAAATTGATATATTGTGAAGTAGTTAACGTGTTTGGTATTTGCAATGAATGATACAGTATTGATCGAAACGATAAGGCAATTCGAAATTTTGTTTAATTCAAGTTGTTGTGAACAGCTGATGTTAGGCGGCCATGACACTTTTTGCAACAAGTAGAATTCTTAAATGACTACCATGAACCGGGCCAATTTCTTAGCGCAAAATTAAATAGAATTAAATAGAAATAAATTAAATTACGTCAAGCATGAACTCACCATTAGTTGAAGATTCTATTTGTAGGGCGTGTGGTGAAGAGGATGAGACCTCACACCACATATTATGCGAATGCCCGGCCCTGGCTGGGGGTAGATTACGTCACCTTGGTTTTCTGTACCCGGTAACTGAGGAGATAGTTCAAGCACCCATTAACTGCATACTCAACTTTGTTGAGGAAACGCGGTTGATGGAGTAAAAACTTGGAACGTGGGGCACAATAGGCTTAAGCTTCAGTGCAGTGGGGGTTCAGAACCATAACCCGTTAATAATAATAAAATAATAATGCCATAGTATTGTTTTATTGAATACTTCTTGAATATTTCAATTTGTAGAATGTTAGGGGTAATTTCTGGCTAAAGAAAATGGAGTGTCAAGTACAAAAACATGAACATTTCCGACATATCCTTTTGTTTGAATTTAACCGAGGAGTTAAGGCATCGAAGGCAGCTAGAACCATTTGTGCCGTTTACGGAGAGAACGCCATCGTGGAAAGTACTGTACGAAAATGGTTTTCTCGTTTAGAAATAGGGCATTTTCATATGAATGATTTCCCACGTTCATGGAGACCATCCGGCGTTGATGAATACCGATTAAATGCGTTAATTCGTGGTGATCCACGTCAATCAACCCGGGAATTGGGCAATACGATGAATTGTGACCAAACAACTATCGTACGCCATTAGCTTTCCATGGGGTAAAGTTCAAAAGTTGGGCGTTTGGGTACCATACGTTTTGAGCGAAAACGACAAAAATCAGGGTGTTTCCATTTGTGCTTCTTTAGCTTGCTCGTCATCGTGTAGCTCGTGAACAACATCGGCCGTTTTTTTCCCAAATAGACGAAACTGGTGACGATAAATGATGCCTTTACATCAACATCAAGAACAGAAAGGAATGGCTGAGCTCTAACAAATAAGCAAATCCTCGTGCAAAAGCCGATGCCCATCCACGCTAGGTAATGTTGTGCATCTGGTGGGATAAAGAAGGCGTCATCTACTATGAACTGCTTCCGAGGAATGTAACTATTACTTCTGAGGTTTATTGTCAACAACTACAATTAGAATCTACAATTCAAGGAGGCTGCAATTCAAGAAAAACGACCGACAAGACGGCATAACATGGTTTTGCAGCAAGATAATGCCCGTCCGCACACTGCTAACATTATAAAAGTAGCTATTCAAGACCTCGGTTGGGAGGGTATTCCACATCCGCACTATTCTCCTGATCTTGCTCCAACAGATTTTCATCTTTTCCGCTTTCTATCCAACAATCTCCCCGGAATCTCATTTAATAACGACGTTGCTCATCAACTGGCTCGACGACTTCTTCACCTCCAAACCACCGGATTTTTTTGTGGAATCGAAAAACTGCCAGAACGTTGAAAGTCAATCATAAACAATTCAGGAGAATATACCTATTATTGATTATTTTATGTATTTTTTATATTTAAAAAACTAAATTTTAAATTAAAAAAAACGCTACGAACTTATGCATCAACCCGATAGTAAACTGAAGAAGAAAAAATTCGAAACTGAGCTAGACGGAGTGTAGCGGAGTGTAACGGAGTGTAGCGGAGTGTAGTAGCGGAGTCTAGTCTCGGGGTACTCGTGAATACGGTAAAGAGTGTTTCTCGGCGCATTACGTCTGTAATTTTTTCTCCAGGATTAGTTCTTGCCGAAATAAAAAAGGAAAACTATACCAAAATAATCAAAGGAATATAAAATACTAAAATATAAAATACCAAAACACAAAATGATTATTCAAACGAATGCATAAATAAATATATCTCAGTACACGCGTAGGCGCGAAAAAATGCACTGCGTTTGCTAGAGATAAGTTTAAAAATGAATAGGTAGGCAGTATAAAATTAAATATAAGTCTTATATAAACAAAAATTGAATATGATTGCATTTTTATTAATGAAAGTAACATGAATCACCAAGCGATAAGGTTATTTACAAAGTGCACTTTAAATCAGCAATGGGAATACCCGCGAGCAAAACTGCACCTTCTAGGAATTTATTGGCAGGAATGTACGTAATTATTATTAAGTAAACCACAAGTGTATGACAAAGTAAAATATATATTTAATTACAATGAGCGCATCACAGCAACTATCGACCTAACATAACCTCGACGGAAAACATTTAATATGACGTAACCATCGCTCGAAAACATCGTTTACCGAGCATCATGTTAGCTCGGTCAAGGCCAAGCTTGATCATGTTACAGTGTTATCTTAGATTGTACCAGAAATGCCGACTTTCGAAGAGATAAATTACAAAGAAAATAATGCTTTCGCGGTATCCTGGAGAAAAAAAAAATTTTGCTTTAAGAAAGTGTTATTTATTTAACCTACAATTATTATGATATTATATGTAGAAAATGTATTTGTGGCGAAATGGGAATTGTACATACATACATACTGCAATGGTCCAAAAGGGGTGAGTTCAAGTAGGTAATAAACGCCCTTTGTTTTATCAAGACAAAAAGGTTAAGATACCACCTTTGGAATGTACCTAAATCGTACAAGTACCTATAATTTTTGAAAGCTGTTTGATCTTAAAACGGACAAACTAAATTAAGTCTCCTCGAAACTCAATCCATTCTTAAAAGTTGTAAAGATACAAAGCTATAAGTATTCATGAAAATATTCAGTTAGTTGACAAACAAATTGAGTAATAAAAAATTGTTTAGTTAGGAAACGTGAATAATTAAAAGTGTGATAACAAAAAAAAAGTGAAGGCTAAGAGAAAAGGACAAACATGGTGCGGAGAGGTTTAGAAAATTTGGTGATCTACGCCTGTCCATGGATTTTGGAAGGGAGGAGGTAATTGAGTTTTGAATTTTGGGGATTGGCACGGCAACCGTAAGAGAATAAGGACGTAAATTTATTGTTTTGGTGAATCATTAAGAATTCTATTGTTTGATTATTTTTGGAAAAATTGACTCTTCACGTTCGAAGACAAGAGAGGACGGTTTTGTTAGTTGGTTTGCGAAATTGAGAAAAATTTTGATACTGCTGATGTGCTAGTTTATGGTTGGAAAAATCCTGAAGATTGAAAATTATTGGTAAATAGAAGAAATAATTAAATCATTACCTGTGATGGTTGTATGGAACAATTTGCAAAACAAGAATAATTATGGTTGGATATATCAGGGCAATGGAAATTGTGATTGGGTCGACGCAGAGGCGAACGTTGGGGACATCGACTATTGACTGCCTGCGAGAGTATTGAATTTCCCTAAAAAGTTGGAAAAGTTATTATTTTATCGGTAAGACTGATGATTTTGTGCGTGTTGTATAATTAGCGATCGCAGACAATTACGTATTTAACCAGTGCGATATTCTTGGGGTTTTTATTTAGGTTATTAATTTATAATAATTTGTACTCTTAATTTGTTTTATTTCCTTTTTGATATATGTAGCTTTGTTTCTGGATATTTTATAATTTTGTCTTAATAAATGAATAGATTGTTTTCTGTTAAAAGAGGAGATTTATTTGAGTTTTTACTTAGAGTAAATGCAGCATAATGGGTTGTTACGTTATTAAATTTTAATATTCTTTTTTCCACTACTAGTCATATAGGCTACCATTATAACTTATCCAAGTCACATGTGAAGTGACGCATTTTAGACATGCGGTAAATAATATTTTCATTATACAAATGAACCAATGAAATGATTTGACAGATTCATTATACACTTAAGTTAAAAAAATGAACCAATGAAATGATTTGACATACGTGATTTAAAATTTGTCAACAACTGTCAAATCAACAAAACAAAACTGTCATTTGAAATAAATATTTTAAATTTGAAAATTTTTTTATTAAAAAGAATTTAAAAAATGGTAATAAATCTAGTAGTGGAAAAAATAGTATATAAACCACGGTTGTGAAGACCATTATTGCCTCCGCGCGTTATATTCCTCGGTGCAAAGCACCTCGGAATATAATCTTGGCGCTAGGGCAATAATGACGGCCTTCACAACCTTGATATATAATGTACTATTTCGAACTACGACAATTTTCTGTTTCCAAATGGTGTTCTATTCAATTATATCCCACGGTCATAATTTTTATTTTATTTCAACATTCACAGAAACTACCCCTATTATACTAATTTATTTTGTTCAGATTTTGACAAGAAGTAAACAATTTTAAAATTAAAAAAGTGTTCTGAGAACACATGCTAGATACAAAATAATTTTACTGAATAGGAGTAATACAAAAAATCAATTAGTTTCACAGAATTTTTAGTCGCCTGAAGTCAGTTAACGTCATATCGCACCATTTGGAGAACAATAAATAAATTAGTCTATTTATTGCCAGGTTTGAACGGGTTATTGTCACGTTATATCTTGTTCAATTCAATTGTCAGTTACGTATAGAACCAATTTCTGTGATTGGCTTTATAAGTAATATGTTAAGATCATTGGATCCCATATTTTAAAAAAAATTTCTTAAATTTTAAAAAGAAAAGAATGAGGCATTAAGTTGAAAAATCCTGAAGAGGTAAGATGTAAAATTTGTACATCTTACATAAAAATCAACTTAGTCAATTTTATACAGTTATTTTAACTATTTGTTTCAAAGTTAATCAACAACTAAAATAAACCAATAATAAGTTAATCAACAAATGAGATAAACTAATAATAAGTAATCAACAAATGTGCGAAACGCCAATATAAAATAAATTATCTTGGCTAAAAACGCGTTTCTAATGGTAAAAAATCTGATGTGGCCATCGCATAACTTTCCGAACAGACGCAAATTTTTATATTATTTTTTATAAAATGGTTACATAATTTCAACAGTAAATCGATGAAAAATTTCATATTTTACCAAAATAGGAAGAAAAAAACTTTTGAATGCCTATATCTTGCAAACGAAGCATTTTTGGACCCATGTTATTAGAAACTTTTTATCTTATTTTCGTTAGTAGAATGCGGTTTACTATTTTATTTACAAATACAAAAAATTTTTACAAATACAAAAATTTTTGAAACGCCCTGTATATTTTAGAGAAAAACTTGTAGGACAAAAAATGTAGGAAATTCCATAGCGCTAATTTTTTGTTATTAATATTTTTACATATTTAATTTCGTTTCGAAGTTATGACGCATAATGTCATAATAGCTCCAGGTAAACCCCCCTTTCCCGTTACACGATTTAAATTATTTTCATCTGGCTTCGTCCTACGACAGGAAAAAGCTTATATGCAAAATTTGGAATGATTTGCTTGCTTCCTTTAGACGCTATCGTGTTCACAGACGTACATACACACACACACACACACACATACACACACACATACATACAGACATCCTTCCAAAAATGATAAAAATGGATTCAGGGGACCTCAAAACGTGAACATCTGTCAAAAAATTGGGGGGTCAAATTTTGACTGATAACAATATTTTCCTTACCTAGGGGTTCGGAAAGTAAAAAGGAGATAACTTGAATTTTTCCTAATTGAAGTGGAGCGATAAAATTATAAATTAATAGTTAATAAATGTGCGCGACGCTAATACAATAATTTAGTTGATACAAGTGCGAAATAAATAAATAAACAATCTGAATTAAAAAATGTTTCCAATTGTGAGAACAAAGAATATTTTAAACTTTTACGTATTGGAATAGTGCAAACATAAGAACTGGCAACTAATGAACTAATGAACTAATGAAGAACTAATGAAGAAAACTTATAAGTTATCACATTCCAAAAACTTACCAAGGTAAATTTTTAATTTAATTTTAAGATAAATGGTGATGATAGGACATTCTTTTTTATAATTTTTAATATTGAACTTTTAGTTAAATTATAAACGCCACTTAGGCATACTTTCATAATTATAATTGTTTTTGTACAAATTAATTTTTATTTGTTTATTATATTTAAATTTTTGTAGTTGTTATGCTTTTTATTCTTCATATAACCTTTCCTTATTTAGTGAAACTTATAAACATAAGAGCCTGAGATAAGTAAAAACCTGTGAGTATTAGCCAGGGGATAATTCACATATGTGAGATTATAAGAATCTCTGATAGCCAATTAAAGTCAGGGGTTCGCAACAGGGTACGAGTCTATTTAGATACTCGAAAGAATAAATTTTAATGATTAGGTTGCAATAATTAGCAAACCGATGAGGTGTTTATTATTACTTTCAATCGAATCCAAGTTACGCCCTATGAGAGTCTCAATTCATGCTAGCCGAAGCAGTTTAAAGTGCCGTTCTTTTTTCCCCGCTATACAAATTAAATTCAGTAGCTAATCACGGCAATACATATGTAGGTAACTAATTGGGTGAGCCCTTATAATGTCCTCTATTTTGAGATTACGATTGCTGAAGCGCGAGGATTGGGTCCGATTTTTCGTGGATTTAGTGGCCAACAGCCGTGCTGGCGAAGGAACTAAGGGTCAAGCCTAATAATTGTGTATTTGTATTCCCAAAATTGATATTTTCAATAATCATTATCAAGTTGTTACTTTTCTAAATTCAATGTGCTAAGATTCCATTTATATACTTTGTCAAAATGCGCTGTTAGTGTCGTCGTCGTTTTTTTATTATTTATTTTTCTTCTTAGTCCTATTGTTCGTTTCCGAACGTCGTGACCCATCTCTTTCTATGCATGTGATGTGCGTTCTAAGTGTTTTGACATACATAGAGGAGCTACTTGTTTAACGTGGGCTCCGAACCACGGGAAGTGTAATACACTTCATGTTGAGATGGGCGCTCTTGGCAAATTACCTCGGTGGTTTGCCATTGCCTTCCGAGGAGAGACGGCCAGAATAAAGTTCTTACCCTGCCCGGATTCGATCCGCGCGTTTCGCATTAGCAGTAGACGCACTTAACTGCCAAGCTATGACCATCTCTTTATTATTTATTATTTATTATATTACATTTATTACATTACAAAAATAAATTTAATTCATTCATGTAATGTCACGTGCGTGCAATCTATTCTAGACTTTCGATCTCTTCAATTTCCTTAGAGATATTTGTGTTGTCCTTTGTTGGGGAAGAATGTGTTAATGATGTGCATGGAGTTAAACAATGTAGAATTCGATAAGTCGTTTTTATTAAATCGCCAAATCTCCATCAAATTGTTGTTTAACTACTGGTATTACCTCGTCACCCATTTTAGCGTATAGTATATCGCCCATTGTCAATATCCTCCCAAGTAACATTTTTAACCTGGCAGATATCTGCTAGGTATCTGGCAGAGAAATCTCACAGGGCCCCTGTCTCTGTAACAGAGACCTGTCAGGTCTCTGTAACAGAGTTAACTTTTACCACGTGTAAAAAAATATTAAATATATTCAAAATAATAAATTTTTGTCACATTCATTAAAAAAGTGTATATTTGACTTCTTGGAATCCACTTGGGTGTATTATTATTTCGTATTGAACTAATTTAATTCTGGGGGTTACAGTTTTAATTATCTATGTATTTATTTATTTGCTAAATTCCATTCTGTCAAGACCGTTACTTATCTGAAACTAAGATTTAAATTTTCCTGAATATATTGTTGATGCTGCACCTGCCTGCCTATCTGAAAATAAGATTAAATTTTATAATTTTTTTTACCATACCCAGATTCGAACCTATGCCGGCATCCATTGATTGTTTCGTAACTTCTCGCTCTAATCATTTACCTACTATACGGAGACCTTACGTATTTATTTTGAAATTATTGGTAATATGGTCACACTTTGACCATCTTGACAATCTTCTCTCTTACATATTTTTATTTCCAATTGTGAAGAAAACAATAAGTCACAACAGCGACATAATGGTCGCTGTTGACTACAAAAATAATAAGGTTTTTATACCATTAACACACTTTAGATTTGTGTGCATAAAATAATTCACGTTATTTTAATAAAAAATTAATTTTAACAATTCTAACCAATCAGAATGAAGAAAAATTTCATCGTTAACAAAATTCTTGATTCTGATTGGTTAAAATTATAATACGCATTATTGTGTTTATCCGTAATACTATTAAAAGCATTACCTACGTATATCGTATTGAAATTAAATGAATTGTTAAAATAGAAATTAATTAATTAAGACAAATAAATAAAGAAGTAATTATATAGTATATGAAAAATTGTAAAAAAGATCATTTTTATGAAAATCACGTGGTATATATTTTAGCCACAGATATTTTACAGGACTTTGCAAATTACCTGAAACAGAGTATCTGCGAGGGCCCTGCCACAGATACTTTACAGGGCTTTGCAAATTACCTGCAACAGAGTACCTGCCAGTGCCCTGCCACAGATATTTTACAGGGCTTTGCAAATTACCTGCGACAGAGTACCTGCCCAGGCCCTGCCACAGATATTTTACAGGTCCCTGCACATAATCCCTTATAGACACCTGCCAGGGATCTGTAAGAGGTCTGCCATAAGAAACCCTGTTATAACCACCTGGCAGATATTTGCCAGGGCCCTAGCAGAGAAATTTTAATTTCACCAGGGAAAAATGTTACTTGGGCTGTCACTCATATCAGTCGTGTCTCATACATTGGAGGTTCTTATAAAAGCCATCATTTTCTACTTTGGATTTATCGACACCTGGAGCTTAACCTGAGATTACTTGGATAACACTAGTGATTCTAGATTAAATAAATAACATTTTCCTTCAGTTAAAACAATAAACATTAAAAACTAGTCACAAAATACGCAATTAACGTTTAAAAATTTTAAAATATGTAAATTCAAATTTTGCAAGTCAATTGAATATTTGAACGTTAATTGAATATTTTGATAACTGCAGTTTTTAATGTTTACTGACCAAGAAGAAATTCTAAACTAGCTTAAAATAATTTTTTTTTAACTTCAGGGTGTTTTGTAAAGCGTGTCGGTGTAACATTCACAATGAACATGTATTGCGACACACCGTATATGTCTGTTTCGCGCGATAACTTGAGGAGTTATCGAAACAAAAAAGATAAGCCGTGATAGGGGATATAGAAATGGCCAATTTTGAAAAATACGCTGACAACATGTAATTTCGTTCAACGGAAATTAATGCAATTATAAATAATAAAATAAAACTACAATTAGTAATTAGTAGAGGAAAGTGACCAAATATGAAATAGTATCCATAATATGGAATACCACTGTTTCCCTTAAACCATCAATTCAAGACGAAAATCTCGGCAGTCGAGTGAGTGCCATAAAGACGTTAATAGTGTTTTGTTTTGTCGGTGCCAACAAATTTGTCAATGTATGTAGAAAATAAGTGTTTTTCGTTAGATAATTTGTAAGAATACCGTTATTATATATTTAGCGTGTTGCATTGATGCTTGTTTTGATAACTTTGGTACGTTTTATTGCGTAGCTATTGTTATTTGTAAAACACGACGACAAGTTTAAGCCTGTCCAAAATTCCACCAATGGGGAACATGCATGAATAAAAAAATTTAGTTAAAACAGTATTTTCCGATTAATCCTATATATTAAATATCAAATCAGCAAAAATAACTTCTATTTATTGTATTTTGTTATAAATAATCCATTTTAAAATTCAATGATAATTTAAAATAAATCATATGACCTTAAACGCAACGAAGTCACCGGCACAATAACAATAACCTCACTTTCATGTTTATTCTACTCGTGTAAAGTACTTTTTTAACTTTCTTGTTTTTAATTGATTTAATTATGATAAATAACAGCTTTAACACTAACAAACTTCAACTTTCAAAGCACAAAACCACAGAAAAATAACATAAATGAATGTAAAATTTAACTTGTGACGTCATCAGTCACTTGGCAAATTGCGCGGTCGTTTCGTTCAATTCAAATTGACGGATTTTTAAATATTTTTTAAATTATTATCAAAACGAAAATAAATAAATTAAATAGCATTAATTTGTATATTTAGTTATTTTTGATCCAACTACGCTATAAAAAAAATTTATGCATCTTCCCTATTATGGAATATTCCATAATTGGGCTTCATGGTGCCAAACTAAGCAATTTAAGCATTTGTTCGAAGGGGAATCCCACGCTGGCTGGCTAGATCACCGGGTAACAATTCTACTTTAAATGATACTTCAGTCGCTGAACTTAGACTTAAAACACAACATGAACCTGAACCTTCAACTTCTAGACTTGATCGTAGCAGTCTTGGTTTTTTTCTGGCAGGAAAGGGAAGGAAAGCTGCTGTGGCAGCAGTAATCACTTCTTCGTCGTATAAAAATGATCTTATCGAGAAAAGTAAGAAAAAATAGAAAAGGAAAAGAAATTGTCCAAGAAACAAAATAAGAAAAAAAAAGGAAAAAAGAATATCAAGGCAGATCCTGCCACCTCCGATGAAGACCATGAGGATGAAGGCGGAGTCCAGTTTGATACAGATAGTGAGCCTGATGCCACAATAGGACAACAAGCTCCTGACTCAGCAGACGCTGAATGTATGTTCTGTCAGGAACTGTTTTCTGAAGATACCCAAGGAGAAACATGGATCAAATGTTTAATGTGTGGGCTCTGGGCACATAATGACTGCGCTGGTCCAGAGATCGAGACTTGGGTTTGTGATTTCTGCAAGTATGAATAAGTTAATTTTATCCAAATAAGTTACTTTTATTTTTGACCAAAGTCTCAAGTTCTCTTATGAAAAGACGTTGTTGTTTTTGTTGATTTTGTTTTTAAGAAATTTTGTGTCTTATTTCCATATTCCATATTTGGATATCTATTCCATAAATAGCTACTATTTTATTACTTAGATTTTTAAATAAAATAAAATATATTGATTAATATTAAAACACACGACTATGACTAAGATAAGCCAAAATGTATTACCGACCGTGGTTATAATCAAAAGCCTTTAATTCATGATAGTTTTTTTTTATCTCACAAGAACAAAATGGTCACTTTCTTCTAATTAATAGTAATTAGTTAGTTTTTTTATTACTTCCGGCTTTGTACGTGCTGTCAAGATTTGGAATTTTGATAGGAAAATAACCAATATTTTTTTGTGTGGCCAACGAAATCTGGTTCTAGCAAGGCAATTTATAGTCGCGGGGGAGAACCTTGTTTTATCTATTTTGGAAGCCCATACAATGTGGAAGTCAGCTGGAACACCCAGGGTAAATTTGCATCACGTAGGGGCACTAGGAAAGAAAAAATAACTTTGTGAATTTCATGTTTTTACACTCGACGTGTTGACGCGGCTGAATTTGGCACGATATTGCGGTAGCGATTTCATTTTTTAAACAGAGACGCGGGGAGTTGGTTTGTGTAGATAACATATGCAGTTTTGCATTTTTTAGTTTTTACATCAAGCGTGGATAGGAGCGGAAAAGGAAGCACATGCCGAGTTATATAGGTATTATCAAGAGCGCTCTTGTGATTCTGCAGGTTACGCTGACCTGTATACTATGTAAAATATCCTTTTAATACACACACCATAAGTTGGGAGCTGCTGGTAAGTACAGAGCTGTATTTTTGTCTAAAATGCTTGTACCTAAATAATTTTTTATTGAATGTAAAAGAATGTATTTTAGCAGAAATTTGATCGCATATACCGAATTTTGATCAGTATGCACGATGTTATTTCTATATAGTCATAAACATCCGGCACGTTCTGTTTTGATGACAAGTGGACTGGGATCCGGACAATTAGGCGCGCGCAATTAGGCGCGCGCAATGAGACGCGGCCGATTAGGCTCGGACTCAATTCGGCGCGGACTCAATTAGGCGCGACCCCAATTAGGCGCCGTGCCATTTAGGCGCGGATACAATTAGGTGCCGGCCATAAACAAATTAAATTGCTAATCTGTTATAAGTCTGTATTTATTTTTAAAAATCACAAAAGTCGATTAATAATTAAAAACAAATAAATCATCGCAAAAAGTTAAATCGGCCACAAAGAGGTGGATCTGCCGCGAAGAGGTGGATCTGCCGTTAGGTTAGTGTTAATTTTTTATATTTCTTTAGAAAACTAATAATTAAAAACAAATAAATTTCCGCAAAAAGTTAAATCGGCCGCAAAGAGGTGGATCTTCCGCGAAGAGGTGGATTTGTCGTTAGGTTAGTGTTAGTTTTTGATATTTCTTTAGAAAACTAATAATTAAAAACAAATAAATCTTCGCAAAAAGTTAAATCGGCCGCAAAGAGGTGGAAGAGGTGAAATAAATGCAGACTTCTTCTTCTTCTCATCAGGGAAAAGGCCTTTAGGCCTGTTCCGACTTCTATTGCCATCGCTTCCGGGGTCTTCCCTGGTCTCTCTTTCCTGTAGGACGATATTTATATGCGAGCTTTGGCCATCGCTGATCTTCCATCCGTTCTAAGTGGGCTTTCCAGTTATTTCGATTGGTATCAATCGAATCAACAACGGGTGTCACCTTTAAGCCGTCCCTTATGTCTGTATTTCTAATTCTGTCCAACCTAGTGTAACCTGCCACTCCTCGAAGAAATTTAATTTCACTGGCTTGAATGTGTGAGCGATCTTTTTGCGCCAGAACCCAGGTCTCACTGCCATACAATAGAATTGGTATCGCCATAACCTTATAGAACTTGATTTGAGTTTCTTTCCTAGTTTTGTTTCGGAATGTTCTTCTTATCGTACCACAGACTCGTTGAAAATAAATACAGACTTATAACAGATTAACAATTTAATTTGTTTATGGTCGGCGCCTAAATGGCTTGGTGCCTAAACGGTCTGCGCATAATTGTTTCCGCGCCTAAATGGCACGGCGCCTAATTGGGCCCGCGCCTAATTGACTCCGCGTCTGATCGACCGCGCTCATCGGCCGCGGCTAATCGGCCGCGCCTATAGTGTAGGCAAGTTAGCATTTGAAATCGAAATTTCGTTTCCCGTGTTGTGACCTATACCAATCGATAGATTAGAGCTTCCTGAATATCATATTAAAATGTATCATTGCAGAATTGATGGGAAAAAAAGTTATTTAATAAACAAAATCCGAAAATCGCGATTTTTGACTTTAATCGCTTATATCTCGAGATTTTACACTGACTTTTGAAAAAGTGAGGGCACTATTTTGTAGAGCAGAAAATTCTCTACAAAAAATGTGCAACAACCCCTATCATATAAATAATAATAAACCCGCTATAAGCGTTCAAACATTTTTGGAGATTAATTTTTATTTTCATCAGCTGTTTACCGAACAGCATAAATAACCTTATTGTTATGATGAAAATATTGTGTATTATCTATATTTCTTGTTCTTGTGCTGACTTCAACATTGAATAAGAGAAAAAATCACGTCAATTTTGAATTCACGCGCTCGGGGCGGGGCCTCGGTAAACAGCTGATGAAAATAAATATTAATCTCCAAAAATGTTTGAACGCTTATAGCGGGTTTATTATTATTTATATGATAAGGGTTGTTGCACATTTTTTGTAGAGAATTTTCTGCTCTACAAAATAGTGCCCTCACATTTTCAAAAGTCAGTGTAAAATCTCGAGATATAAGCGATTAAAGTCAAAAATCGCGATTTTCGGATTTTGTTTATTAAATAACTTTTTTTCCCATCAATTCTGCAATGATACATTTTAATATGATATTCAGGAAGCTCTTATCTATCGATTGGTATAGGTCACAACACGGGAAACGAAATTTCGATTTCAACCTTTTTTTGAGTCTAACTTGACTGCACTATAATCGGTCGCGCCTAATTGTCCTAGACCCCAAGTGGACTGTATATAATACTTATTCTTTCTTTATTATTGATCATGAATAAAACTTCAACCAAACGTGATGATATATTAACATTATATTCTGACATACTATATTACTATATAATAAATTAATTAACAACTGAAATACACACACTTACATTTCATAATAACACAACAAAAGGCATTTAATGGACAGGGCCGTGATAAGGCCAACGATGTGCAGATCTGTCTGAACACCTTGAAACAATGTAATAGTTTCAATTGACCGAAGCCACTTCACCTTGTATCAAACAATCATTTATTGGCAATACGCACAGTTGGTTCACGGCTCGTTTCAAAATACCATCACGAACCTTGACCTCGACTACTCTGACAACACCATCGATGCCAGGATGCAATGGCATGATTCTTCCCAAACACCTTTCGAGGGTGTGCGCCTTTCATGTTTAAGCAACACCATGGAATTGACCTTTAATAGTTCTGTGGACCGTCATTTCCACTTTATTTTTGTTTGTAATTCGGATACGTATTCCTTTTTCCATCTTGACCAAAAATGCTGCACCATAGCTTCTAATCGTTAATATTTGTCTAACCGATTGCCCGGAATTTCCAGTACGTTTAACTCAGGAATAGCGGTTAATCTTCCCATTAAAAATATTTTTATTATTTGGTAACACCAAACAATTAATATTTATGCTAAAATTGTTGTGATATGATAAAATTGTGATATTCGCTCTTCTGCTTACTATATTAGTTAGACTTTGCTCGACTCCCTTTATCGTATGATTAATTTTACATTTTTCCAAATTTAATTTCTTACATACCTCTTCTCTTATAAAATGGCTTTGTGACCCACTATCTAGCAATGCGCGACATGTAATAACTTGATCGACATTTTTAACTCTAACAAGTGCTGTTGCAAGTAATACTTGCGAAATCACTGGTGACTTGACAAAATTAGAGAGTGATGTTGTAACTGTTTTTTCCACACCTTGATCCTCCACGATGACCTCTGCTGGTGCATTATTATCTGCATATAGCAGCGAGTTGTGAGCTTTTTTAAAAGCTTTTATTTAGCTTGTACAAAATTGACCTCGCGCGCATATCCTATACGCGCAACTTGAAAATGGCTTCGCGAATATCAGATGTTTCACAAAAGCGCGCTTTCTGTAAGCCGTTATTATAATTTGGTGTATTGTAATAATTTTTGTGTTAAAATCAGATAATCAAACTAGTTTTGCGGCAAATATCTATTTTTTATTTTGTTTTATTATGGTTATGTGATAAACTGTTGTGACATTTGTTGCTATCTCTTTTTATATTATTTATTATTAGTGGTCAACTCAAATAATCCCATAGGCGTAACAGTGGTTTTGTTTGTTAAGGAACCCACGCAGGAATATTTTTCAAATAAAAACATATTACCTATATAAAAATTTTTGGAAGACTAAAAAGAAATAAATAAAAAATAAATAAAAAAAATTTAAAAAAAAAGCTTTTATAAAAACATGCACTAAAAAGTTAAAAATAATTTTTCGTCACAAAAAGGAATAAAAGCGTGCGGCTGTTTAGCAATTACTTAAATTAAAATTAACAGCCGCACGATTTTATTCCTTTTTGTGACGAAAAATTATTTTTAACTTTTTAGTGCATGTTTTTATAAAAGCTTTTTTTTAAAAATTTTTTTTACACCTAAAACATCTTCTAGCCTTGAATTTCCAGGTTAAGTGTCAGTCTTGGAAACAAATTTTGCAACGTTTGAGCTGTTTAATGGATTCGATCCTTTCGTCTGTAGTTAATTTTAGAAAATCTTCACATTTGTAAATAGTATGCTTTCTGTGCATGACAGCCGATGAGGAGGAACAATTCAGAGTTTTTGAACGAAGGGTTATGATAATCTTGCTGGGCCCAAAGAGGGAGGTTCACGGAGAGCAGAGAACATTAATGAACTTTGAAATTAAAACGTTAATAAACGGAGAAGACATCGCCAGACACATAAAATCTCAGCGAATCAGATGGATGGGACACGTCATGAGATCCACAGACACAGCAGAAATAAAAGCAATAACGATGTGGAAACCCGGTGAAAACAGGCCTCGAGGAAGACCAAGAATCAGATGGTGGGATCAGGTGGCGCGGGATCTGAGAGAAATGAGGATCGTTGACTGGATGGGTAAAATCCATGATAGACAGAAATGGAGAGACATCGTGGGAAGGGCAGCAAATCACTCAAGACTTTAGAAGTGACAGGAAAATATTAAATGCGCAGGAAGTATACAAGAAAGAGATGGAAAATATACAATGCAATCGAATATATTTGTAACATGGGGACCAATCCACCCCAATAAATGGATTTGTAAATCTCGGAAACGAGATAGCGATATTCTTTCTAGAATGTAACAGCTTTAATAATAATGCTCTCGACCGCAATAATTATAGCATTTAAGTCTGTTTGTAATATCAGCATAAAAACTATTACTTGTCGACTTCTTAGTGGGGAAACATTTTTGATTAATACATTTACCGTTATCTAGTCTTTCTAGCACCCCACATTTTTCTTTTAAAAAGTTAGTCATATCACCCATGGATGGTAATTCGTCTTTATATTTATACGATTCCCATTCGCGCTTAGTAATCAAGTCAAACTTATTTGATAAAAGGTAAATTATTATTAATCTATCCCAATTTTCTGTCATTTCTCCTAACGTCTTCAATGATCGTAAATTTTTGCTAAATGTGTCAGATACCTTTCTTAATTATGAAAGGGATTCTTTTTCCATGTTCGGAAATTCAAATATACCCTTGATATGGTTGTTAGTTATTAACGACTTCTTCTCATAACGCTCTACTAATGTTTGCCAAGCAATGTCATAATTGCCCGCAGACAACTCAATTGATTCTGTGGCGACTGCCGCATTTCCTATTACGAACGATTGTAGGTATAAATCTTTTTGTATTTTATGTAATCCCTTGTTGGAATCAATTACGGTTTGAAAACTATCCCTGAAGCCCAACCATTTGCAATTGTTTCCATCAAAGCTATTAATTTTGTTGGTATGTAAGTTACAATGTGACTGATAGATGGCGCGACATATTTATGTCGCTAGTTATCTTTATACCAATGCTAAATATAAGGGCACCTGGTTTGTGGTTTTACTCACTCAAGTACGAGTCCACATCCAGGTTAGTGATGTTATAATTGTTTGCTTATTAAGTTGTATTGCCAATGGGCTCTTATTAAATTGTTTATGTTGTGATTGTTGTATTTATTCTCTTGTCTACTGCCAACCTTCCCAATAGGTTATGGGCCCAGTAACATTAAGAGAATAAAGTTGTTTTTGTTTGATTTAAATTTGTGCAAATTATTGCATCCAAAATTTTATAAATAAAAAATTATGGAGGCGCAATTAGCAAATTTGCAACAACAGATCGAACTGTTACAATCGCAGTTGAGGACTCGATCATCTTCAACAGTTGTAACAATGGGAGGACTGCCGCAATCAAAGCATTTGAATGGAGAAAATTATAGCGAGTGGAAGCACGCTATGAAAAATTTTCTTATCGATGCTGGTATGTGGAAGCATGTGGAATGTGCTCCCGGTACGGTGTTAGATGAAGATTTGGATCAACGAGTTCTGGCGAAGATCAATTTGTCCATTAATCCAGGAGCAGCAGCTGAAATAAAAAACGTGAAGACAGCGAAAGAAGCTTGGGGCAAATTAAATCGAATATATGAACAATCAGGTACGCTACATTTGATTGGTTTATACGCGAAACTGTTCAGAATCCGATTGGATAATTGTGATAATATGCAGGATTATATTAACAAAATGTTGTGTATTACTGATCAATTGGAAACAATTGGTGAACCGTTCAAGGATCATGTGATTGGTGGTCTGATGTTGGCGGGATTATCTGAAGAGTATCAACCGTTATTAATGGGGATTCAAGGATCAAAGCAAAGTACTACCGTAGAATTCGTGAAAAATTTGTTGTTACAACCAAGTGTTCAAAAAATTCATGCTACAACTTCAGAATCTAGTGCGTTTTACAGCAAAAAGAAGTGGAATCAAGCCGACAAACCAATGGAAGCTCAAAATCGAAAAATTAAGTGTTTTAAGTGCAAAATCGAGGGTCACAAAGCTAACATTTGTCCACAGATGAAGAAGGTACAGCCAAAGAAATTTACAGCCAATAGAAGATCAGAAACCACCCAGTTCATTGGCATGTGTAATGATAAGTGTGATAGAAATAGTGAATGGATTTTAGATTCTGGTGCTTCAGTTCACATATCGCCGAATGCAAACAATTTTAAGGACTACGAACATTACGATTTTTGTAATATCGAAGTTGCTAATGGTACAACGTTGAACAGTGCTGGTAAGGGTAAAGTCAAAATTGATCTTATCGGTAATAAAGAATTAATGCTCCAAGAAGTTATTCATGTACCAGGAGTTACAAGGAACTTGATTTCGGTTGGGCAAATGGTTCAACATGGGAATACGTTAGTGTTTGATAAAAGACATGGCTGCAGAATTACAAATGTGCAAATAAACATTGAAAATAAAAATGTGTTGGGTAGTGCAAGATTAGTAAAAGGTGTGTATAAACTAAACGAACCTGTTGAAACTGTGAATCTTGTGGAGTTAAAAAATACTCATGTGTTGTGGCATCGAAGATTGGGACACATAAATCGTGTAGCAATGAACTTGTTAAATAATGGTTTAGCCGAAGGCGTTAATATCAAGGATAAAAACAGTAAACCGTGTGAAATATGTGTGAAAGGGAAATTGTCAAGAACACCATTCAATAAAAATGGCGCATCTCGAGCAACGAATAAACTCGAACTAATTCATTCGGATGTCTGTGGTCCTATGAATACAAAATCGATTGGTGGTGCAAGATACTTTATAACGTTCACCGATGACTTCTCGAGGAAAACAACAGTTTATTGCCTTAAAAATAAAAGTGAAGTAACTGAAAAGTTTTTGGAGTACAAGTCGTTTGTTGAGAATCAATGCGAAGAAAAAATTAAATGTTTACGATCTGACAATGGAACGGAATATGTCAATAAGGAACTTTTGTCCCATTTAAGAAGATTTGGAATTCAACATCAAACAAGCGTCCCATATACACCAGAGCAAAATGGGGTTGCCGAAAGGCTAAATAGGACTCTAGTCGAAAGCGCAAGATGTATGCTGACAGAAGCCAATTTAGGAAGCGAGTTTTGGGCAGAAGCGATACTAACGGCAACGTATTTAAAGAATCGGTGTCCGACAAAAAGCTTGAATCGGATGACACCTGTAGAAGCTTGGAATGGTAAGAAGCCAAACTTATCGAATTTAAGAATATTTGGTTGTAAAGCGTTGGTGCACATACCAAAAGTGTTTAGGAAAAAATTCGATAATAAGGCTGAAGAATACATCTTTGTGGGATATAGCGAAACAGTGAAAGGGTATAGGTTTGTTCACCCTATAACGAAGAAATTGAAAATATCAAGAGATGTGGTGTTTTGCGAGGATCAATTAATAAAAACTAGCATCGAAGAGCCGATTGATAGATTATTTCCTCAACAAACCACGGTTAAAATAATTTCCAATCAAGACGACTTCACTCGTGATGGTATTTGTGTTGTTAACAACAATAATATAGTTAACGATGTTGAAGATGCTGTTGCAAATAACGATGAACATCAAGAAGTTGACGATGTTGAAGAACAGGAAGAGCAAGTGGAGATTGATTTGCCAAGACGTTCGCAACGTGTAGTTAAACCAAATAAAAATGTGTTTAACCCGGAATTTGTAGTCTACCAATCAATTGTAAATGATCCAACAACACTTAAAGAAGCTCTTGAAAGTGAAGATAGTGATGAATGGAGGAGAGCAATCGATGAAGAAATGGAATCGCATAGAACTAATAAAACTTGGATTCTATGTGATGTTCCAGAAAATCGAAAGGCGATTAAAAGTAAATGGGTGTTCAAAACAAAATTTACTGCCGAAGGAATTATAAATCGATACAAGGCTAGGTTAGTTGCAAAGGGATTCTCTCAAAAAGAAGGCATCGATTACGATGAAACGTATGCTCCGGTCGTACGACATAGCTCGATCCGTTTGTTGCTAGCCTTAGCAGCAAAAAATGATTGGAATATCGATCAAATGGATGTAGTAACGGCGTTTTTACATCCAAAATTAGATGAAGAAATCTATATGGAATTGCCGGATAAAAGAACCTGTTTATTGAAGAAATCTATTAATGGATTAAAACAAGCAAGTCGAGTGTGGTACAAAGAGCTAGACCAAACCATTAAGCAATTACAGTTCAAGCAATCTAAGTTTGACCCATGCATTTACGTCAAAAGCAAGAATAACAAGCAATTAATCTTGGCTGTATATGTTGACGATATCTTGATTTTTTCTCAAGATGATGCAATGAAGAATGAGGTGAAACGTCATTTAGAGAAATCATTTAATATGAAAGACTTAGGTGAGGCACACTATTGCTTGGGAATAAGAATTACTCGAGACAGGCAAAATGGTGTTATAACATTAGATCAAGAAAGATACATAAATGAAATCTTACAAAAATTCAACATGAATGAAAGCAAAGAAGTGTCAACACCATTCGATGCAAATCAAGTGCTAACGAAAGATATGCAACCAAAAACCAACGAAGAAAAAATTGACGTTCCTTATCAAGAAGCCATAGGAAGTTTGATTTATGCAGCTCAAGGTACAAGACCTGATATTTCATATGCTATTGGAAAAGTTAGTCGGTACAGTAATAATCCGGGTAAAGCACATTGGGGAGCTATTAAAAGGATTTTTAGGTACCTAAAAAAGACTAAAAATTTCAAACTAACATTTAAAAAAGGAAATGGTGACTTGCACGGGTATTGTGATTCGGATTGGGCAGCGGATGTAGACGAAAGAAGATCTACTGCTGGTTACGTGTTTTTGATGAGTGGAGGTGCTGTAAGTTGGGCTTCAAAAAAGCAACCAACAGTAGCACTTTCAACAACCGAAGCAGAATACATGGCATTGAGTTTTGCAGCACAAGAAGCCATCTTTATTCAAGGTCTTTTCAAAGAGTTGGAAACTAATTTAAACTGCATAAAAATATTTTGCGATAATAAAGGGGCCGTAGATCTCAGCAAAAATGCAGGATATAGGTGCAGAACCAAACACATCGATGTCAAGCACCACTTTGTCCGTGAAAAGCAAGAAATTGGACAATTAAAAGTGGAACATATCGGAACAGAAGATATGGTAGCGGACTCCCTCACAAAAGGTTTACCAAGGGATAAACATTCATTATGTACCAGCAAGATGGGTTTGGAGATTTAGGATTTTAGTTACATCGTAACTAGTGGAGGTGTTGGTATGTAAGTTACAATGTGACTGATAGATGGCGCGACATATTTATGTCGCTAGTTATCTTTATACCAATGCTAAATATAAGGGCACCTGGTTTGTGGTTTTACTCACTCAAGTACGAGTCCACATCCAGGTTAGTGATGTTATAATTGTTTGCTTATTAAGTTGTATTGCCAATGGGCTCTTATTAAATTGTTTATGTTGTGATTGTTGTATTTATTCTCTTGTCTACTGCCAACCTTCCCAATAAATTTTTATAGTGGGAATTTTCATTATTCCTTGCCCGACTCCATACCACTCGATTTCAGCCACTGCTCTTTGATTTAAATTGTTAACATAAAGCCTGTTTACATCTCTGTTTTCACACAGGACTTCTCATATGAGAACACATACGATTTCTCTCGGGGTTGGCTAAACTGTATGTTTTTCAAGATTTGCGTTCACATCTTTATGAGTTTGTAAAAGAGTTTACGTAAGAGTTTGTTTGGTTTTGAGTGAAGTTAACCCTACTTTTTAAAAAATTTATTAGTAACGATGAATAATAGATCATTTCGAGGTGTCGTCACGACAGGTATGCCCTCCAGACAAAATGGCCGCGCCTGTCAAATTTCGTAATTGATTTTTATTTTAAGGTTATGATTATGAAGTTTACACCTCATAATCATAACCTTAAATCACAATTTATCATTTCGAGGTGACGTCCCGACAGGTATGCCCTCCAGACAAAATGGCCGCGCCCTGTCAAAGTCACGTGACTCAAAATGATCTAATTATTTATAACAAATAAGGTTATATTAAATTTATTGTGCGTAGGAAGAAAAAGAGATTTAAAAAAATTATTAACTTAACAATAAAATTTATTTATTACATTAAATCGATTTTTTTCTTATCAAATCATTATTTTATAAAATAAATTAATATGAAATTAATAAATTTATATGAATGTTTACACATTTATTTTTTCTAACCTTCCTTTTTTCAACTTTGACAACTGTCTTCGTATATCTTCGCCACCTTTCGTTCGTATGTGCTGTGTTTTCACATAGCAGAATAGACCACGTTCTATTCCGAAAGAGTACCTATAGTCCATCTGGTTTTGGATTGCAGTAGAGGTCGCCTTGAACGGCAAGTCAGATTTACACAGGGAAACGTCAAATAATTAAAATGTATGAGCGACAAAAAACAAATATAACTTATTTGATACTTGAAAAAATCAAGTTAAAAGTATTTTTTTATCAAATAGCAACTTATCTTGTACACAAATTTTTAAATTTGCCAGAAACTTAAAAAAAAAAATATTCGAGAGTCATCAATCGCAAAAAAAATTTCGGCAGTGTAAACGGGAATAAATTTTAACCAATCACGTTTCGAGTTTACAATTTTAGTACAATCTAGTTCTGCATTCTTAAAACGGATAGACTATATGTTTTGCTATGTTTTTACGTATGTTTTTTCTTAAAGTTGGGACCAAATAAATTGAGACCTGCGTCACAAATTTCTGATTAAGAAAAGACATCCTGAATATAATTTAGGACGTCGTTTAGCTTTATTAAAAAGAGAAAAAACATATTTGAAAGTCTTTCTGGCAAAGACTTAAGAAAAGACGTACGTTATCAACATTTTACATTAATAATAAATACTATATAAAATTAGTATGTCTGAACTTAAAAATAAAAGCAATAAAAATTGAATTGACTCGCGTATTGAAATTGAAATCAACAATGAGTAGGTAAGTACGGATATAATTTGTTTTTCCACTTCTAGTCATATAGGCTATCATTTTTACTTAGGTTAGTCGATCAAGAAGTGACACGTTTTCAACTAGTGGTGAATAATATTTCCATTATTAACCTATGAACAAAATGACATTTTTTGATAACTTGGCGACTATTTTAAAGAAAAATGTTGTTATTAAATGATTTAGAACAACCAAGAAATGCTAATTAATTGTATTTAAACTATTTAAAACGCTTTTTTAATATATTAATTTAATATTAAAAATTCATTATAATCGAATTAAATGTGACAGCAAGTGACAGCGCCATCCATTGTTAATTTGACGAACCGCGATTTATTTTATTTAATAACCTAAATTTGTCAACAACTGTCAAATCAACTGTCAAATCAACAAAACAAAACTGTCATTTGAAATAAATATTTTAAATTTGAAAATTTTTTTGTTAAAAAGAATTTTAAAAAATGGTAATAAATCTAGTAGTGGAAAAAATCGTATATAAACCACGGTTGTGAAGACCATTATTGCCTCCGCGCCTTATATTCCTCGGTGCAAAGCACCTCGGAATATAATCTTGGCGCTAGGGCAATAATGACGGCCTTCACAACCTTGATATATAATATACTATTATGTCATTTTCATGAACTTTTCTGGTTGTAAAATTTCGCATTACGTGACGACCTTTCAGAAAGTAAGTTTTGATAAATTAAGAAATAGAGTAAGAAATCCATAGATGAAGAAATCAAAAGATTTGCCAGAATCGTCAAAAATGAATATAAGGGAATCCATCTACGAAATGTACAGAAAAAGTAAGTTTTAAAATATTAGATATTTCTGGATTATTTTTTTAAGTAATGAACAAGAAAACAAAATTTTGGTATTTTTTTCAGAAGAACATTTAACTGTTGCTACATTATTAAACAAGAAACTTCAAAAACTGCATATTATTTTAAGCAACACTAGCTTAAAACGAACTCTCCACGAAATTGGTTTTAAATTTTGTAAAGAAAGTAATCGTAGAGCATTAGTGGAAAAACACAATATTGCTTTTAATCGAGTACATTTCATGAAAAGCTATATAAACAATATAAATTCCGAATTTAAACGTCAAGTTGTGTTTTAGGATGAGGCATGGATTTTTTCGAAAGGTAACCCTGGAAAGTCTTGGCAAGATAATTCAGTAAAAAGTGTTAGAAAACCAGAAGGTTATGATGGGAAACGCTTGATTGTTCTTCATGCAGGTTCGGAGTCTGGATTTATAGATAATGCATCATTAGTCTTTGCATCAAAATCTCAAAAAGAAGATTACCATGGAGAAATGAATGGTGACTTATTTAAAAAATGGGTTACTGAGAAACTTACCTATATGCAACTTGGAAGAAGCAAGTTTAATAATATTGGACAATGCATCTTACCACTCTACGTTAGTTGAAAAACAGCCTACGTCGGCGTGGAAGAAAGCAGATATTGCAGCTTAGTTGTCTGCAAACAACATTTGTTTTAGTGAACGATTGTTTAAAGTAGATTTGTTAGAATTGGCAAAATTGAACAGAAAAGATAAACGGTATGAAGTGGATGAGCTGTTACGAAACCATGGCCATGAAGTTTTATGCTTACCCCCCTACCACTGCGAGTTTAATGCGATTGAACTTATATGGGCGAATTGTAAAACTTATTATAATAAGCATATCGGAAGAGATGGTTATGGGGATGAAAAAGTAATTTCGATGTGGAATGAAGCATTGGATAATTGTACATCTGAAATTTGGAAAAATTGCATTCGTCACACCGAAAATGTGATAACAAATTGGTATGAACGGGAAAAACTTTTAGATGTCACCGTAGAAGAACTCGTCATACAATTAACCAATGACTCTGATACTGGTAGTGACAACGACTCCGATGAATAAAAATGAGCAGTTCCTCTGTACGTTTTAGGTATTTATTAACCCGTTTATTTTGACGACGAATTCATAGAAAAAATTTAAACAGTTTTTCAAAAATATTTCTTTAAAAATAATACAATTATTTCAAATTTGGTAATTCCGGAATCTTGCTTTTATTAAAAATTTAAGCATTTTCAAAGAAAACCCTAAAATTCAAGTTTTATTTATAATCAGTAAATTGCAATTCTATGAAATAGTTATTTACGATATAAGTGTTAAAAGTGAGTTTTTATTTTGTTAGTGGGGAATTTTGCGAAACGAGCGACAGCGAGTTGAGCAACCCCCACGAACAAAATAAAATCACTTTTAACATGTATATCGTACAATATTTTTTATACAACTGTTAATAGGTCTTGTTTGATGAGTAAATTTTTTTGCGAATTGAAACATGACTACATCACGACATGCTGATTTTTGTGACTATCGCATTCACATATCATGTGACAAACATCAACTAATTTGATTTACAAATAAATTACTAAAACAAAACCAGAACCAGCGACAAATTAATTAATGACATTTGTGTATATCAATGCAACCTAATATTATTTTTTTGTACATTTTTTGAATTATAGCTATAACTCGGGAACGACGCTAGATATCGAAAAACTGAGCAAAAAAATCCCCCCCTCGCTCTATTCAGCCGATTTGTCGGTAGGAAGGCATATGCAAAAATTCAGGGCGAATTGTTCTAATTCTAATGTGTATGTTACTATTTATAAATAAATTATAAACTGATTACCACTAGTGTTAAAAAGCTTTATTTTACAAGTGTTACAAATATTTTTAACATGCTACCTTATAAAATTGAATTTCTAACCTGGGTAAATTGAACTAAAATTGTCATTTTTAATGTCAGTTGTATAAAAAGGTGTTTATGGGAAACATATTTATTACATAACCCAACTTTAGTTATATGACATTGACAGAAAGATAATTTAAATTATTACAGGAAAGAGAAAGAAAGCTATATTAAAATGAAAAGGGCAGATGCATCTTAAAATGCACTCATTTGACTAGCGATTTTAATATTAATTCGTACTGTTTTAAGTAATGACGCAAGTCTGAATTTATTTGGTCCCAACTATATGGGTGATCGGCTATGAGAAAACATATAGTGTAAAAACACAGCAATATTTCTCATATGCGAAGTCCTGTGTGAAAACATAGAGATGTAAACAGGCTTTTAGAACTAGGAACACTTTCAGGTATTAAATTTTCTATTAACGATTTCGCTTCCCCCACTAATTCAAAATAAAAGTTTTCGAACGATTCGGTTTCAAGACCATCTAAATCAGATGGTTCAAAACTCTTCAATTTCCGATTGGATCTCATCTCATTCCAATAAATCTCAATTTTATGCAAACATTCGGTAAGTTGACATATTACTTCTTCTTCTTCTTCACGTGCCTATCCGTTACCGGATGTTAGCGATCATATTGGCTATTAAGACTTTATTCACTGCGGCTCTGAAGAGTCCCGTCGTTGTTGTTGAAAACCACGTTCTCAGGTTTTTGAGCCATGAAATTCGTCTTCTTCCTGGACCTCTCTTTCCATAGACTTTTCCCTGGAGTATCAGTTGAAGCATCTCATACCGTTGGTTATTTCTCATGATGTGGCCTAGGTATTCAAGTTTCCTTTTCTTGACTTGATTCATGATTTCGACTTCTTTTCCCATTCGTTCTAGCACCGCTTTGTTCGTGATATGTGCCGTCCATGGTATTCTCAGCATTCGTCGATACAGCCACATCTCTAATGCCTCGAGTTTCTTGCATGATGCTTCTGTTAGTGTCCATGTCTCTACGCAGTATAATAGCACCGGGAATACATAGCATCGGAGTAGTCTGACTCTGGTGTTCATGTTACATTCACGGTTTTTTAGCAATTTATTCATTTTTATAAACGCACTTCTTGCTTTTTCAATTCTGCATCTGATCTCCAAAGCGTGATCCCACTGGTCGTTGATTGTACTACCCAGGTAAGTAAATTTTTCTACTTTATCGATTGTCGTTTGATTTACATACAGTTGTTGTCCTTGTGGTATGGGATTTTTACATATCGTCATATATTTTGTTTTGCTTATGTTGATGTCAATGCCAAACTCACTGCTCTTTTCTGCCACTTTGTCCAACAATTCCTGCAAATCCTCAAGGTTTTCCGCAATTATTACGGTGTCGTCGGCAAATCTGATATTATTGATTCTTTTTCCGTTTATTTGTATCCCTATTGATTCATTTTCTAGTGCACTACTAAATATTTCTTCCGAATATATATTGAACAATAATGGCGACAGGATGCAGCCCTGTCGAACTCCTCGCTGGATTTGTATTTCTTTCGACATCTCGCTTTTGTGTTTTATATGAGCTGTTTGTTTCCAGTATAGATTTTCTATGATGCGAAGGTCTTTGTCGTCTACTCCTATCTTTTTCAGAATCGGTATTAGCTTTTGGTGTTTGACTCTGTCAATGCTTTTTGATAGTCCAGGAAACATATGTATACGTCGCAGTTTACATCTCTGCATCGTTGAATTAATACTTGAGTACAGAACAATGCCTCACGCGTTCCGGTTGCTTTCCTAAAGCCGAATTGGGTGTTCCCCATATGTTCTTCACATAACGCGTATAATCTTCGATGTATTATTTTTAGGAATGTTTTTAGTAGGTGGCTCATTAGACTTATTATTCTATATTCATTGCACGTTTTAGCGGTTCTTTTCTTAGGGATTGTTACAAATGTAGATTTTAGCCATTCCTTGGGGATGTTGCCTGTGTTGTATATTCTATTGAATATTCTAGTGAGTCTTTGGTTACTTCGTTTAATAACTTTATTATTTCCCCATTTGTATCGTCTGGGCCGGATGCTTTTCCGTCTTTTATTAGTGCTATTGATTTCTTGACTTCTTCAACTGTAATCTCTGGACCAGTGACGCATTCTGATGTTTGAATGTCTGAGCGGTCGTCTTGGAATAAAGTTTCTATGTAATTTTCCCACACCTTGATTATTTCTTGTTTATCCACTATCCAGCGGTTATTTTCGTCTAGTAGATTTCCGGGATGCCTTGTTTTATACAGCCCTGCCGCTTCTTTGACCTTTTTATGCATATTGAAGTTATCGTGTTTTTTTTCCAGGTCTTCTATTTCCTCACATCTTTCGTTCAGCCATTTCTCCTTTGCACCTCTAATATCTCTCCGTATCTCACTTTGTAACCTTCTGTATTCGTTTTCATTTACTTGTTTCGCCATTCTCCTCTTCTCCATCAGCTCTATTATGTGCTCATTCATCCATTTTTTCCTTTGTTTAGTTTTTTATTTTTTCAAGTGTATTTCTTTTGTTTTTGTCATCGCTTTTACTAGTGTCTCTATTTCTTCTTCTATTTCTAAGCTTTCTCCAGCTTTTTGTAATTCCTCGTTCAAGCATTGGGTGGCCTGTAACCTAGTGTCTTCATCTTTTAGTCTTTCTAGGTTCCATCTTGGGTGATTCTTTTTTGTTATTTTTTTAAGTTTTAACTTGAATTTTCGTATAAGTGGGTTGTGATCGGAGTCTATATATCTGCTCCTGGATAGGTTTTCACTGAAAGACAGCTGTTTCTGAAGCGTTTATTTATTAATATGTAGTCTATTTGATTGCGGACTACTCTCTCCGGTCTATCTGCTGGTGCTTTCCATGTATACAATCTTCTTGGGTGCAATTTAAAGAATGTGTTAATTACGACCAGATTGTGCTCTTCTGCATGTATCTTTAGTCTGTCACCTCGCTCGTTTCTTGTTCCTAATCCGTGAGGTCCCACACTTTCCCCTTCACTCCCCTTTCCTATTTTGGCGTTGAAGTCACCCATTACTATCAAAATTTCTTCTTTGTTTATTGTTTTAATTATTTGAGTCATTTTGTCGTAGAACTTTTCCACTTCCTCTTCTTCTTTGTCCGCTGTTGGAGCATACACTTGTATTATGTTGAGCTTGATGGGACTGGTGTTCATTTGTATCATTAGTATTCTATCTGATATTGGTATAAAGTTAGTAACGAATCCAGAACAGTATTCATTCAGTATCATTCCAACTCCATACTGATGTCTGTTTTGATCTCCTCCAGAATGGTACACTTTGTGGTTTTCCACCACACATTCGCCGGCACCCGGCCATCTCATTTCACTTATTCCCATGACATCTATCTTCAATCTGCTCATCTCTTTTACAGCGTTATGAGTCTTTCCAGCCTGATACATCATTCGCACATTCCAGGTACTTATTTTGAGCTGTTCTTTGCATAGTTTTAATGTCTGTGGGCAGGGATTTCGCTTAATGACGACCTGAGAAGCCCTGTCATCACTTCCCCTGCCGGATCTTGGTATCCGAATTCCATGATCAGTAGCTTTCATATTACTGTCGTGTCTAGCCATTTTGATTGTTCTTGGGAGAATAATGAGGTGGTTTCCCGTTGCCTTCCTCATCGCAGTATCATAACCATAGGGTTCCCCTTCGGTCCTTGCTTATGATATTCTGGTGTTATTACCTGAATATTACTATATTACTATACAGTAATATTATTATATGATATTACTATACAGTATCAATTATTGAAGACCTTTTAATTTCATGCAAATAATTTTTAAATCGGATTAACCTACCCTTAATGTTGGCACGTTTTCTTATCAACTGATCCGTCATTATAATTCAAGTTGTACGCAGAAAATGTTTTGAAACACTCCAATTGAAGGAAAGACTTGATCTCTTAGGAACCCACACACCAGTGTATCTTCGTTCAAAATCTGCCTTGGTTAACAAAATTTCCTTGGAATATTTCAAAATTTCACCAATTCATTCGAGCGACTAACCAAATATTCAACAATTCATCGATTTAATCCGGTTCGAATGGACCATGTTTGACGACAATGTGGACTGTATAAATTACTTATACTTTCTTTATTATTGATCATGAATAAAACTCCAACCAAACGTGATGATACATTCTTCTTCTTCTTCTTCTTCTTAGCCTGTATTCATCCACTCCTGAATGTAGGCCTCTCTCATTCCTCTCCATGCCTTCCTATCCGCTGCCTTCTGAAACCAGTCCCGTCCCGCTATTCGCTTCACGTCGTCTAACCATCTCTTTTGGGGTCTTCCCACGCTTCTCTTAGATGTTCTTGGGCGCCAGTGAATGGTTTTATATGTCCATCTTGCATAGTCATGCCTTGCCACGTGTCCCACCCAATTCCACTTCAATTGGGATATTCTGTCTATTACGTCGGGGACTTTTGTTCTTTCTCGGATTTCAACTAATCTTATCCGGTCCCTTAGCGATATACCAAGCATAGCTCTTTCCATCGATCGCTGCATGACTCTTAATCGATTCGCGTTTGTTACTGTCATCGCCATGGTTTCCAGGCCGTATGTGGTGACAGGCAGTATGCATGTGGCATATACTTTTCTTTTTAAATTTATTGGGATATCTGCGCTCTTTAGTATATATCCCAACTTTCCAAAAGCGGCCCAACTCTGTCGAATTCTTCTGCCTACTTCTGCAGATTGATTTTCTTTACCCAGTTTTATAATATGTCCGAGGTATACATATTCCTGCACATTTTCGATGTTATGACCATTTATCTCTATGTTCACTTCGTTTGGGCTCAATATTTTGGTCTTGTTTGGGTTTATTTTCATTCCCACAAGTTCAGATGCTTCGCTCAACTCCTTTAGCATAGATCTTATTTCCTCTGCGTCCGTGCTCACGAGTACTATATCATCTGCAAAGCGCAAATGACTCAAATAGGTACCGTCGATATTTATACCCTTATTTTCCCATGAAAGTTTTTTGAATATATTTTCCATTGCCTGAGTGAACAATTTTGGCGATATTGTATCTCCCTGGCGAATTCCTCGTTTTACAGGTATTTTGTTTGTATTCATATCTTCATTTATCTTTACATGGAGTGTAGCATTCTGGTATATATAGCCTATAAGGTTCGTGTATCTTGAATCGATTCTTGCTCCATCTAATGCTTCTAATATAGCCCAGGTTTCTATAGAATCGAACGCCTTATGGTAGTCAACAAATGCCAGATAAAGTGAGATGTTATATTCAGTGCACTTTTCTATTAGTGTGCGTATTGTTTGGATATGGTCCATTTTGTGCTGTATCCCTTGCGGAATCCAGCTTGCTCAACAGGTTGGTAGAAATCAAATTTATTGGTTAGACGGTTTGTTATAATTTTTGTTAATAATTTATATAGATGTGATAGCAGGCTTATTGGTCTATAGTTTTCTATGTTTGTCTTGTCGCCCTTTTTAAACAGCAAAATGACCTCCGAATTTTGCCAAAGTGTTGGTATTTTTTCTTCTTCGAGACATTTATTTAGCAACACCCCCATGGCCTGCACTATTGCTTCTCCCCCAACTTTTAACATTTCGGTGGTGATTCGGTCTTCCCCGCATGCTTTTCTATTTTTCATTTGGTTTAATGCTGCCATTATCTCTGTCCTATCTATTTCGGGGATGTCTTCAGATCCTACGTTCATAATCACCGTGTTTTGGTTTCTCGCTTTGGGAATCGCCGATGTATACAAGTCCTTATAAAATGATCTTATGGTTTCTATTAGTTTTCCTTTTTCTGTTATTAGTTTACCTTGAGTATCTTTCATTTTGTTAATATTTGTTCTAGCATTCGACATTTTTGATCTTAGGACTTTCATATTGCAATTATCCTCAATAGTGTCTAGGATTATTTTCGTGTTATAAGATCTTATGTCTTTTCGAATGGTTTTGTTCAACTCGACGTATTCATCTGATTCCCGATTTGTTTTTCTTCTTCTCTCCATAAGTTTAATTGTATTGTCGCTTAGTTTTCCATAATTTTGCTTTTTATATTGGGTACATATTTTCTTCGTAGTCGTTCGAATAGCTGTGACAATTCTCTCCGCTATTTGGTCTATCTGTAGATTTTTAAAAGTTTGGGTTGCTTTCAGTCTGTTATTGAGTTCGTTTTGGAACAAATCTCTGTTTCGGTTTATTTGGTCTGTTATTACGCGGTTATTAGTTTTAGAGATTAAGCTTTTCCTTTCCGTTGTTATGTTGACTCGGACGGCGGCTCTTACCAATCTAGTATGATCGCTACCAGTATGAAACTTGTTTAATACTGACACGTCTGTTACAGTTTGAGGTTTATTGCACAGTATGTAATCTATCTCATTTTTGGTTCTGTTGTTAGGGCTTTTCCACGTCCATTTCCTTTGTAATGGTTTTCCAAAGAACGTATTCATGCAATACAGATTTTCACTTTGCAGATAATTCAGCATTACTTCACCCCTGTCATTTCTAGTACCCACGCCAAAGGGTCCTATATTTTTGGTGTCTTCGTCATATTTTGTTCCAATCTTTGCATTAAAGTCTCCGACAATCATTGTTAAATGTGGCCTTTCTGATCTTCTTGCCTTTGTAATGTCTTCGTAAAATTGTTCTATTTCTTCTTCGTTCGATGTACTGGTAGGTGCATACGCTTGAATTATCTGCATGCTGTACTTCTGAGTCAATTGTAGCAGAATGTATATGACTCTATTCGACAACGCACATGTCTTTTTTTTTTATTAATGAGGAGTGCTATGGGGGGTAGCACTCCTCATTAATAAAAAAAAAGATACATTAACAACATTAAATTCTGACATATTATATACTAGTTATAATAAATTAATTAACAACTGAAATACACACACTTACATTTTATAATAACACAACAAAAGGCATTTAATGGACAGGGCCGTGATAAGGCCACCGATGTGCAGATCCGTCTTAACAGTTCTTCACAAAAATGATTCAATACCCGATTGATCTCATTATCCGTTGTTATAATAAGCCTCAACTATCCTTCTTGTCCTGATTTGATTTATGATCAATTTTAACGTTTTTCGAGATATTTTTACAAATCGGTTCTCCTAAACGGATACAGCCGTATCCATATGTAAATTTATTAAGTGCAGTTTACATTATACGATTCATCATACGATTTTGTGGATATTTTCTCGTACGATTTCTTCTAGGACTTCTCGTATGGTTTCCGTAAAATAAATATAGTAGATAAAGAATATCTGAAACATTAACAACAATCGTATGTAAAATCGAATGAAAATAATACATATCTTGTTTGTATGAATTTTTTTCGAGTCGCCTCAAACTTAATTTTCAAGCCATTTTGTATGACAAATCGTACAATGTAAACGTTGAAAATTGCTAATTAGTCCACTGCATATAGGATTTTGATACGGAATAATTCATACAAAACGTTTTAGTGTGTTTTTGGCTTTAATAGGGTGTTATAAATAGTTTCTCAAAAGTCCCCAAAGTTTGGGTGTCCGTTAAAGTTTTCAGGGCCTGAAAACGGCTGAAATTTCAGTTCCAAAATTAATTCTTGTGAATATCTCAATTTCTATAGGATTTAGGTAAAAATACATCAGATAAAAAAGTAAGCTGAAGAAATTTTCGAGAAATTACTAACTAAGATAGACATTTTTTCATATAAGCAACCGTGTACATGATACACGCGAGTGAAATGTCATCTGAAAGCAGGTAAGTATAGTAATATAATATAATTTTGAAGGCAAGGGAAGGGTTTTCGAAAAAAATGTTATTCTACATTTCACTTTAGATTTACTCACTTTATCGATTGAAAGAAAAAAAAATTTGAAATTGGAAAATGTCTTCAAAAAATTTAACATATTTTTCGATTTGAGCTCTTCGAAAGAACCGTTACGTTGTGGATGGATTTTTAACAATCACGCTCGTCGATTGCCGACGAATACACGTTGGACATATTAAATTTTCCTTTCGTTGTGAACCTTTTTTCTCCCCAAAACATTACAAATTCATGCATGTTTATTGTTTTATTATTTTTATTATTCATGGTAATATTGTGGCGAGAAAAAAGGTTCACAACGAAAGGAAAATTTAATATGTCCAACGTGTATTCGTATTATGATAAATTGTAAGGTAACTCGCATAACGTAAACTGTACTTCAGTAGTAGTAGGTAGTAGGTACATAATAGAAAATAAAATATAATGTATAGTATTACCTATCATATCAAATTGAACTTTAAAAATTAACTAAAGTAAAGATAAATATGTACTATGTAAATCTTTCATCTATGATTGCTACGATGTTTGTTTTAATGACTGTAATAGCCATAAAAACGAAATATATAATAATTTATTTATTAATATATTATACAATGCCCATTTTAATATTTGCTAGTAACTACTAAATTTACTGTATAATGCTATTAATTATAAATAAACAGACGAATGAAACTTGAAAAATAGTCATGATATGTAATTTTCAATCATTTTTACCGTCGCGTCGCGTCGGTGAACGGAGGTGTGAAAAACAGCAGCAAATGGAATTAAAACTTTATAAAAATTACAAAAATTTATAAACGCTATTGTATTCGTTTTTTTCTTTTCTACTGTATATTTTTTTTTTCTGTGCACTACTTGTACTTGTGTTGGATATGGGGCGATATTTAAAAAAAATCGAAAAATCGAAAAAATGTGATCTTTTTTTATACAATAACTTTTAACTCGTATTTTATGTTATTTACACGCGTAAAGTAAACATTAATGTTGGGTAAATCTCCAAAATATATTCCTAGCTTTTAATGTTCATATGGGTAAATTGAAATTATTCAAGATTAGTGGAAATAGCGATTATTTAATCACAAATTCTGTATTCTTGCACTATAGTATTTCAGGTTAATTATAATTTTTAGGTCGTAATCTTAGATCGTAGTTATACGTTTTTTCAAGTAACTAAAATAAAACTTTAACCATTAGGTGTAATCTCAAGTTCTAAACGATAGGTTCATGTTTTACAATTTCTATTATACATTATGACGATGTTGATATACAATTTACATTTGTAGTACCTTCTTATACTATATTGTTAAACGTATAAGAAGTAAATTACATAATTCCATATTATAACGAAGTAAAATTTAAATGATTGTAAATTTCCGTGCATCCCTGTATAAATATTATTGGTCGTTCAATACACCTTCTGTATTGTTTTGAATTACCAATACGTTAAAAAAACATGGTATAACCTATTATAGTATATATTTTGACTTGAACGATAGAATTTTACAAAATTAAAAAATTATCTAATTTGAGAGTTTATTTTTTGGATTTTTGGACAAACTAATTATTAATATAACGGTTAGGTAAAAGATAATTTCGGCATTTTAAGAAATAATAGAAAAAGGATAATATCGATCAGAATATTTCTTTGTGTGTTAGTAATCTGTAGGTAAATTGTCGAGCTTTTATCTGGCTTGTTTCTAGGTAAATTATAGGGGCAGTTTGATGAAACCGTGACAGCTAAATGAGACAGGGCGCGATCTGATCGTAGACCCGCAAGCCGCACTCGGCAAGCCACATAATTTGGTTCTTGCACAGTGAAATTAGTTTAGAAATAATCGTATAGCAAACCAGGCCTATTAATATAATTGCACCAATTTTATCAAATAAAAGGAAAACAACAATTTTCTCGAAAATAAGGTATGATTGTCACTAAATTAGAATTACCAACATCTATTCTACACTATTGTTGTATTATACTTATGTATACTTATTATGCATACAAGACTGTATTATAGCAGTGTATAGATATATATAGGTAGGTAATTTCCTTAAAATATTATTTTTTATCCAGTAGCAAACTGGTTACCTAATTTTCTTGAAGAGAAAATATGTATGTAGGGACCCTCACACGAATTCGTTTGAATATAATAGGTTTGTGTAAATATCGTAAAAATTACAGCAAGGATGTCAGTATCACAAAATGATTATTGCATTTAAGAAAAAAAAATGAAAATCAAACAGAATTCTAAAAGTGGAGAAAAAAAATATTTTAAATAAAATTGGTTACGTTAAATATTAAATTTTAGAAACCATTTTCATTTATATAATTAAAATTGGAAAAGGGTGCGCACTTCTTTGCAGATAATAATTGTCTGTCAATTTGGCAATCAATAAATTTGTCTGTGAAGAAGGACGTACCCTTTTCTAACTTTAATATCCAAAAACTTTTGATGTAAAATTGTTTTTCATTACTTTTTTTCATAAAAATGTGTCTAAAAAGACACATTTACAAATTTTAGAAGAATGTATCTCATTGCTTCCATTTCAACTACATACATTTCTACAAACCATAAAGAGAATGAGGATTTTCGAGTATTTTATTATTTCATATTTCAATCATTTCCATCATCATTTACAGTTTACTATTGAGAAAAAACACTTTGAACGCATATCACATGCATAGAATGAGATGCATCACGATGCTTCTGTAAAGGGGCATAACGACGGAGGAGATTGAGAAAAAAGGAAAAAACAGACAGAACTCGTGGATTGATTTTAAAAATTAATCCATGTTCAATACAAAAAGTACACCCGAAAACGTTGAAAAAGGAACTTGAATCATGAATGGTTAAACTGCTGCACCGATTAAAAAAATTATTAAAGCTCATATTAATAAACATTACAATAGAATCACGTCAACTAACCATATTTCACCATAATACGTAAAAGGATTAAGGGAAAAACTCAAAAACATTTTACAACCATACCCAATTCATATTTTATGTCATTCATTTCCCGAATGTCAGAAAATTTAACTTATGCGAAAATTAAATTGATTTACTCATTTGAATATTACTGTAAGAGAATTGCGAAAAAAATCCAAATTCGGTTTTCTGAAAATTTTCGACGGATTTTGTTAGGTAATGGTTCGTTAACATACTAAAAGTCTTCGTATCTAAACTCTGAGGTTCTTGCTAAATTTCTATTTTAGCTGTATTATTATTATATTATATAGCACATTGAAAATATTAATAATACTGTCATGTTCTTTGCTTAGCTGTAGTGGCAAGTCTAAAGGATGAACAAGTATGAACATAAAATTTTAAATAAACGTTCGAGTGTTAGAAAAATCATGGCAAAATGATAAAACGATTAAATTGTATATGAAATTAAAATTAGATCATGTAAAAATAATTATTATTTGTTAGTTATAAGTTGTTCGTTAAAAATTATGTTAGTTAAAAATTTGTTATAAAACTAGGTTAATTTATAATTAGTTGTCTTATGCGAACTTATAAAAAGGTTTCTCGATGACATTTATCACAATTTGGTGCGATAAACTGAACGGACAATTATTCGCTTCAAATTAAACAATTATAGTGCATCATATTCAAATTTGCGGATCGTTCCTATAAAAACAATATTTGAATTAAAAATCAAGTGACGAAAATATTGATTAATTTACCTGCCAATAAAAACTTTATAACATAAAAACAGACAGGCGTTGGAAATTGGCAACAAAAATAATATCCTTAGTAACGAGATTGTTTTACCTGAGTAACGCAATAAGTTCACGAAGATGTATACGTAAATTTGGTTGCTCCAGAGTTTTTTTTATAAAATGTGTTAAAATATCCCGAAATAGGGAAGTGAAAGTTGATTAACTTAAAAAGAGGTTAAATTAGATAATTGTAAAAGTTTTACAAGTGCACTTACTAATAGTATGAAAAATATGGAATTTACGGCGGTGAATATCGTTGGATTCGCCGAAAATTAAACCAGATGTATACCACGATAAAGGTAGAGCAAAAATTTGTGGGTGAACGACCCACGAGGTTACAAATCTTTACTATACAGTGCGGAATTAATGAACAAAATAAAAGGTCAGAAATCTTATATTTATAAACATTTAATTGCATAAATTTATTTTAGTTTAAGAAATTTTGTTATCATTAAATTTAAGGCGTGTGCGTAAAACTTTAATTCTTTCCACGACAACCCTTTATAAAAATTTTATAAAAAATTTCATTAAAATCAAATTGCCATGAAAATGTTATTTTCAATTTAAAATCAAATAAATCAATTTTGAAATTAAATGAGTCTTGTTCATTTTGAAGATGAGCTAATGCAATCAAGAAAAGTTATTAACAATAAAAGAATTTTTATATAAAATTAAGAGCTAGCTGTGGTGACCTACAAAATTTCGTATATAAAAGTTATCATTGTGGGATAAGCATCCAGGTAAGGGTAAAGTTTATTGAAAGCATAATTTATTTAATAAAGTAAGGGGAACATCACACATTTATTTGTCGTACCAACGTTAAGGGTAACGATAAAAGGCATTACATATAAGGCATACATTACATATTTTATTTGACGGCCCAACGTGGAGCTCAGTAACATTACAATACTTAAAATATTTTAACATCTTCAAAATCATGAAATGAAGAGTTTCCTAAAAATACTCAGAGAGCTCTAATTTTTGGATATGTGTTAAACTTTGGGGTCCTAAAATAAAGCTTCTAAGTTGTCGACCTCACCGACCGCGCGGAAGTGCCACCATTTTAACAAAAATGGCGGAAACAATGAGTTTCTTAGAAATATTTTCTTACCTGTTGACTTAGGGCATCAAAGGACTGAAAATATTTGCTATAAATACTATACAATTTAAGACAACAAGTCGTGCTGGCCCAAGGCTTCTTCATTCATCCGTTCTCCTTTATTTTACAACTTAACACTACGACGACAAGGCCGTGTTATCCGGTATTTCGCCGTTTGCTCTTACTCATCCACAGAGTGTGGATATTTTTCTGTAAGCCGAACAGATACTGAGCGGCAGGGCTGTAAAATGGAGCGCATTTTTCAAGTTTTCAAAAACGCTCGATTTTGATCTAATTTATTTAATAAGTATTGGTTAATTACATATTTACCATTTACATTATGGAAACGATGCAATCATATTGATTGTATAATTAACTCATTGAAGCTTATTGTAAACTTTGCTAATTAAGTACGAGTTTTGTGATGTACAGTTGATTTTTGTTATTTATCTTTAATGTGTAGGTAGTATATTCGGTTTTGAAGGTAGAACGTCTTGCGACAATTTCCCGATATCTTCCTGTCTGTGCTCGTTGCGTGTTGAAAATGTGTGACGAGCACAGAGGACCTACAGCTTAACGTGGGTTCCGTACCACGGTATTAGACGAATTTAACACCGTCTACTCCGATCACGGAAGTTTTTTAGCCATAAATAATGTTATCTGGGGCCAACAGATAGGCATTTGGTGAGCGAAAATTTCTTCTATAGATAACACCTAATAGGATTTGAACCCGCAAAACAGCCATTCGCTCACCTATCTATTTTTAATAATTTTATTAAATTATATTTTTTAATTTAAGGAAATTATACTTTCCTTCTATGACCGTCTTCGTGCTTCGGAAGGCACGTAAAGCCGGCGGTCCCCCTGATCTAATATGTCAAGCAGGATAATAAAAATCACCCCTACCCTTCATCGATTGCATAATGCCTTGTTTTGTTGAGACTTCGGGCCGGTTGGCATAATCCAGGGCCCACCCATCCGTTGCACCTAGCACTGACGGGGATGTGAACCAAGGACTTCTCAGAGCTTACTCATCGAGCGGACGTCCTTGGTTCGTATTGCCTGCCTTTGTTGAGGAGTTCTAGTCAAATGATGAGGCCGAAGGCCGCCTAACGGCTGCGCTCATACCTGGAACTGTCGGCACTGTGATTCAATTTGGGGGTGAGCAACAAAACCGGAAGTAGTACAATGGGCCCAGAAGTGTGACCTAAGTGCGTGCGAGTTTATACTTGCTCCACCCCTGAAATACACAATACGACGTTTAATTTTGACTTGACCAGTTTTTAATGATATATTAAACTTACGTCCTTTGAAAATCCTTCTGAATTTGGCTCGCAATTTCTTCTCCCGTTGCTGAATTTTGTTGGGAAAGTAAGGGAAAGAAATCCGTTATAATTTCAAGAACATTATGAATCGCTATATTTAAATTAAATAGGGAACCATCAAATCCAAAAAACTAGCTGCAATCTATTAACCGTTTATTGACAAGTATGGAATATTGCTAATATCAGAACAGGCAGGTTTAAGTGTAGGCGGATAAATACAGATCTATGTTATTGAATCGACATGGTCTCACAGATTTTATCAGTTTACAAGAGTTTTACAAGCTTTATAAGCGTGTAAAGTTAAAAAGTCAAATAATTTTGTGTTTTAGGCTCAAAACGTATACGGTTGTTATTACGAAGAAATTGCTTTCAGATGTTTAATCGTGGCATTGTACAATCGCATTGCGACTTGGAACCCTAAAGAAAAAATTTTAGTAAGTTTTTCCAGTTTTTCAGTCGACGTGGCCTAGTGAATAGAATGTATTCTTTGATAATGATATATCCTGATAAATTTTCAATTTTTGCGGTAGCGTATGACATTTACCACACTCGAATTGTTCCTTATTGATATTATAAACTCAACTATATTTTATATATTTATACCTACGAATAGAAAAACCAAAAAGGGCTTCTGCAAAAAAAAGAAAGTTTTAAAAATAGATGAGTAGACGGACAAAATTACATACTCACATATTTTTTGCATATTATATTGATATAAATTGTTCTGTTTTATTTGAAAGGCCTGCATATTATTCAGTGTTAACTACATTTTGCACACATCTGTCATTTGCACAAATTGTGGGTATAATAATTCATTATTAGTACATATTGCGATGATCCACGGAGATCAGTACGTCAATGGCAATTTACTGAATCGTTCATTAATAAGAACCACAAACATGCATAAAACTTCATAGCCAAAAGAATGGTAAATAAATTTAATAAAAATCGGTTATGAAAAATACATTTTTTGTATAAAGAAAAATACAAGGAATACGAAAGTTTAGAAATTTAATGTAAACAAAAACCAAATAAGATCCTTGTAAAATTAATTGTTCGTAAGAAGTTTAAAAATATTAGTTAGTAGTTGTTAATATAACGTTGTACGAACAAAAAGTTAAACCTCGGTAAAACGTAAGTGACTACATCGAATTTTGGACAATCGGGTCACAAGTGTCTAACCTAAAACAAGAACAATAAATATTAGTGGAGTGACACATGACATTTATGAAAATAAATACTTACAAATGAAGATGTTTGATCAAGTATGTAATATTTCTGGTATCCAAGGATAAAAAAACAAAAACAAAGGAGTTCTTCCAAAATGTGAAAAAGCGGGCAGTCGTGTTAATTTGGCTCCCGACTTAATTAATTAATTAAGAGAGTTCTTCCAAACGTTTGAACACGAGGAGACGTGTTCATTTTGGTCTCCCGAATTAATTAATAAAAATTTGCAAAAAGTGCAAATTGGAAGAACCTAAAAGTGTAAAAGTGGTTAGTCACGTTATTAGGCGTGCAGATAACAAATTTAAAGAAAATTGGATTTGGATCCACTTGTAAACTGAGAGCACGAGGTCACAAGAATAAAGCATCGATAAGAGAGGTTAGCTGCATTTGTTAAGGAAATTAAACGCCGGAAGATACCAACATTGGTAAGCAAACTACAAAAAAACTATTTTACTTAAATGCTACGCGGTGAAATTCGAAAAGTGCGACGAGTAAATAACGTTATATTAAAAATTTAATTTGTGGGGTAGTTATAATTAAAAACATTGATAATTTCTTGTTTATGTGTTTATTTATTGATTTGTTTATTGAAATACAATACATTTTGTTAAAAATTTGGATCATTATTTGGGAAGTTTTGTATTCTCGATTTATTAATTTTACAGAATAAGATAAGGAGAAAATTTCTACAAGACCTACTCTTAAGGTAAGGAGTCTTATGCAAGTCAAACAAAGGTTAGCCGTGGCAATATTCATTTTTATTTAACATTATAATTTTTCGACAACGGAAATTCCGTTATTCAGTAAAAAGTAATAAGAATTGCTATTGACGAGGTAAGATCCGACCTCCTCATAGTAATATATGCAAGAGATTTCGTTATTGTTCTGTATATTTTTAAATTCGCCTTTACTCTCAATGTCCAAAAACTTTTCGTTTAGTAGTTTTTTACTGACTTTGACTTTTTTATGTAAATTTATCTTCACATTATTCATAAACAATGGACAAAAGTAAAATAATCGTTAGACATATTATGTACCTAGGTCATTTTAGCCGTAGATAAGTAGTGTGTTAATTTATAAAGACAAAAAATACTAATATAAAAAATATCACATTTTTCCTTACCCTAAAATAAATTAAATTTCGTTAGTTATTCCAACAACATAAAGTTTTTTCTTGAACACTTTATGAAGTTACAATAATTATTTAACCATTCACAAAATCTGCTATCAGCTATGATGTCAATAAAAGTAATACAGGGGGAGGGGGTGAAATGTCACTAGCAGTTCTTAAATTACAATGGAGGAAGAGTTAAAATAAGCGCTGCGTCGTTCTACATGGGATGTCGTTTTAGGCCAATTTCCCCTACTTGAAATCTCCAAATAAGTTGCAAGTGCGATAAGACTACTATTTCAAATTAAGAGTAAGAACTATGAAATAATACATAAGACATATTATGTACAGGAAAATGTATACCTACTAAATTCTACAAAGCATAATACAAGCAGGATACAAAAAAAACGTATCTAAATAAAACGGGCCAAACATTTTCTGGTGAAAAAAGTAATGATAAATAATAAGAATTTAGCGTTATTTTATTATAAGGCCGTTTTTCTCAAAATGGAAACGTCGCCGTTTTGTTTAATGCGAGATGTTTTTTGAAAATTTTCTACATTTTTGTGGTAGTTAAAACTTTACATATTACATTAAGTAATTAGTGAATGTTTAACTATTAATTTATTATTGGTAAGTTAATTTAAAATATTTTTCAAAAATTGGTGGTATCAAATAATGGTGTCGTTTTCATTTTGCGAAAAACATTTTTTTTTAAATATTATTATGAGAAAGGGTCATGGCGATGTTCAGTCAGGAACGTGCGAAAAAGTAGCTGTTATCTTGACTTATATTAAGCTACCTTAAATTACTAGTAAGTAAGTAGCTTTAAAGTATCTGAAGCATTTTTTTGTATTAGAAAAACTACTTTTGGGTGAAAATTGTAATGTTTAAAAGTCATGTGCACTGATAGATGGAGGAGTCGTTACCACTTTCCTATAAAATTAACAAAATCAAATAGCAACACAAACACAGTATTCATACATTATATTACATAATAAATAATGATCATGCAATACGTGTTATAGTGTCAAGAACACGCAAAAACGAATTTCATATTATATGGTAGAATCCTGGCGTTTTATACCACACTTCCGAGAAGTATGGCCATATGCTTTGCAAGACTACCAACTATAAAGGTAGCATATTTGGTAAAAAAAACTTGAACAAAATTCAAATTATTGTCCCTAACTATATTTTCAAGAATAAAAACTTTTCAAAATCAAAACCTTTTTAAAAGATTTACTACTTATTTAAATACTTACAAGAATACAAAATGAGTTGTTTTACAAGAAATATCATGAAATCTAGAAATATTTGTAAATTTACGATTTTTTCAATTTTTCGTTATTTTTGATGCTGACATGCAAAAGTTGATTAGCCCACTCTTTATTACAAGAAACTAAGTTTTATTTCTGCTTCAGAAGTTTAGCACTACGAATATAGTACCTAGATTTTTTTAAATTCTAGTTAGTAAAATTACAATAAAATATTACAAATAAATATACTCGCCAGTTCTCTGTATCTAACTTAGCTCTGATTGTTTCATGTTTTAGTTATTAACTTAAAAATGTTCTAGTGCAGCCTTCAGGCCGCACAACGATGATAATCACACAACAGACGATCAAAACAGCAAAAATAAAAATTAGCTTCATGAATATTTTTTGAAACTTGATAATTAATTACTGGCAGAATCAAAAATCCAAATTAAATTCTTCTTAATATAGGTCCAGGACCTGTTGTTTACTAATTTTATTTGAATTAGTTCTATGAGCATATTGGTTTCTACATTTCAGATAGCTTGATAGGCTTGCCTTTCGATGTGCCTGCACCCTGATTTTTAGTGTTCTGATGGCAAATCATTAACACAGGGGACCGACTGCTTTACGAGCCTTCAGAAGCACGGAAGACGTTCAAGAAATTTTAGACTTTTAGACTATACCTGGAGTCGATTTGATCGAGCTTTGCATTAGGAGTTCATCTCGCTACCATTTAGGTCTTGACCGTCGCGTCGCCCAAACAAATTAAATTGTTTTGAATAATTTGGAAACGTTTATAGAAATTGTTTCGCAAGTAAAAAAAGATAAAGATTTTCAAAATCTTCAGATGACCGATAAACTATAATATACTGCTGTGTTATTTCAATCGAAATTTGCACACCCCGGGTTTGTGTTGAACGCCAGCTTTTTTGAATAAAAGCAAATTTATAAAAATTGAAAAATGAAATTTCCAGGGGTGCAATTTCTCAAGAAATTCACGATCCTTGTCCCTCTTATAGCTCAGTCGTGGAGATTCATTCAAGGTGTGGTAGGTTCATGTTAAATTCAATTAAGGGATGCTGATTGAAGTTGAATAAATTTTTTTGTAGATTTGAATAATCCTGTCTTATCAAAAGACATGCGCACTAAACATTTCACTAATGCACATTCGAAGAACTACACAGATCAGCTGATGATTGTTGTTGTGAAGGTTGCTCCTGGTTTCGTGAATATACGGCGTTAATACATGAAATCAAATTGTTGATCACGTTGAGTTGATCAATTGGAATGCTGGTAAGTTGTTTTATTATTATTTGCATCCATGATATTTATTGTGACTCGAATTTAAATACATTTTGTTTGTAGGCGTCTTCATTGACTCGGTAGCCATTGTTATAAGATTGCATCATTGGACGTTTGGATCATTTTAATTTTGATTGTTCATACTGGAACCACACACGTCTTGTACTTCCAAGCGTTCGAGTAAGACTCTAATTTTTATGGAGGCACACGTCTTGTTATTTCAAGCGTTCAAAATAGACTGTCCGATTTTGATGCGCTGTTCATGAAAATCGGTCAAATTTTCTTATCAGTGAGTCAAATTTTATTCTTTTTGAAATTTTATAATAACCAATTGTTTTTATATTTACAGGATCGTTTCCATATTTGATGACTTGATTAATTTAGTGGTTCCCAGACGTCTCGTGAATACAGAAGCAGTTTGTAGGCAAGATTTAGTTAGACTCTTGACCTTTTTCTTATCATGAAGCTCGTTATCAATTTTGAAGCGAAAATGAACTTTATTTACCTTTTTATAGACTTTCAGTAGCAAATTATGACCATTAGAGAGAGTAGATCATTTAACAAATTTCTATATAATTGGTTTGACACAGTATTTGTTATTCATGGAATAAATTCCATTTTTGTAACGTACAATTTTTGGTTATGTTCTCTGTGATAACAATTCACAGCAAATTTACCATTTTTGACTTAAATAATCTTTTTTACCAAATTTTGAAGTGGCAATAATCTTCATGAATTTATTTTACAGCTTTATTTATCATTTATCAATGCTTAAAGATCTTTGTATGCTCATAATATAGAGAAATTGCGAAATTGGTTTATCTTTCTTATCTGTAAAGTTTTAATGAGGTCAAATTTTGTGTGAAATATTAATATGAGTTAGAAATTCAATAATTTGCACTGGCCTGGTAGCTTGAGACACAGCAATACGTAGTATTAATTAAAATTTTTAAAATCTTGTAAAATTGGACTAAATAATACCATTTTATTTGAGATAAATTTCATATCGAATTAAATTTTAATAAGCAAAATTTGACAGACAACGAACACCCGTCGACAGAAAAACTGATTAATATAATTTATCAATATGAAATTAGTTTATTGACTTTAATATCGTAAATTTAATAACGATATTATCTTTTATAATGTAAATACGAGTACATGGTAATAATTCCTTGAATAGTATAATATTACTATAGTGGTTCAAAAAATAATATATTAGTAGCATTTCATAGTCAGCAATTAAGAGCTTATTCTAATTAATTAAGACTTTGATAATTAAAGATTTTCGTGGATGTACATACATCAGAAAATCAAGATAAGCAATAAAAATTTCTTACAGGTAGTTAGGTATTTACACTTTAATTTAATGTCATATGCGTGTATAAGTGCAACAGTTTGTAGAAGAGACGTATTCCTCCGTGTAGCACGCAACAGGGCGTGCAGGATATGCTGGAACCATCACGGCACATTTGGGGGCCCACCATCACTTTCTGCTGGAAGTTATAAGTTTATATTATTCTGCAGTTGCTCGCGAAGTCTTCCAAAGTATTTTATTTTCACTCATTTATCATACATTTGTATTGGTGGTTTGTGTTTATATATGTCATGTGATGTGAAAATAGTTTACGGAATTGTTTATTTTACCTAATTAATACGTAAGTCATCCATTTAGTTTTGATTTTTTATGCATACTTAGGTACCTACCTATAGTTTTTACCAGACTAAAGTACCCCTACAATGTGGATAGTTATAGCACAATTAATAGTTGGATATTTTATGACATTTGAAAAACACATAATTTTTAATACTTCAAATTTGGAGCATAACCGGCATCGATTGTTTTAAAAAGTCACCTGCGGCGCATTGTTTATTTTATATTTTTAACATTGACCATTAAACACTACAACTTACTTTGGTTGGTATAACAATAATTAGCAGAGCTAAGCAAAAGATCTACATTTAAATTATAAAATTTTCTTATCCCTTGCAGAATTTCTTTAATTTTTTATATTTTTCCATATAATCGTTAGAGAAATAATACAAGAAATATCGAGGGAGAATCACAAGGGAGATTTAGTGTACATGAATGCGGCGATGTTTTGCGGAATGTGTAGATAAATTGGAAGATTTGGAGTCGATGAAAACCTTTTATGGTTGACATTTCAAATCAACTAAAAAATATCGCAGAAATTTTTTTAAATTTGAGTTTCTTTACAATTTTAACCGAAATACTCATATAATTTTTATCGAAATTATATAATACGGCATTAACTTTTAACAGTCATTATTTTTGACCTAAGGTAACAATATGTATATAAAGCTATGATTAATGCTTGATGTAAACTTTATTCTGGTTGCAAGGTTCCATTAGTACGTACTTAATATAAACTTAATTAGAAATTTTGTTCGCAAATAACTTAAATAAAATACTAAACCAAAATAAATTGAATTGATACTTGAAACGTAGTAAAAGAAGCGTTTAGGGATGTTTAAAGAAATACTATGTAAAAATAAACATAACTACAAATTAAAAAGAGGGGGTTAACATAGCACAGCCCTTTATACACATTCTTGCATTAAATTTCTTTGGAATTATACATTTTCATATGCATTTCAAATTTATTTTATTTAAAAAATATTTGAGATTATTTTTATTTTTACTGTCGATTAGTTTCGGTTAATTAGACCATCCTCGGGATACACCATCAAATTGTCCAATTGCTGTCCAAAACATATTCCAGAATTTAGTAAAATTAAAATTTTGAAACTATAATTCAAACCAATGCCAAAACCATAAAATTGAAACATGCGATTTCATGGTTTTGGTGTGATTTTAATATTAGTTTCTAAATTTTAATTTCTAATTCTAAAATATAGTCGGTTTGGTATATTTTTATATACTTATCGAAGATTGCATTTGTGACAGTTTGTTTTATTAAATACTGTCACATCTTTAAATTAGTGGGTGAAAATTACGGGTGAAATTGTGCAAGAGTACAAAACTGTTATAGAAAAGTAGGTAGGTAATGCTGTCTAAGATTGCGCAGTTTGCAAGATTGCGCAGCGCCAATATTATTGTTGTAGTTGCATCCTTAAGCTAAGAAATATGCAATCTTGAAAGCACCAATAGTTATTATATAGTTGCAATACGGTGCATGTGTATTGATAAGCTTTTTTTATTAAAAATTTGAAATAATTGGTAAGTGTTTCAATCCTTGTAATTTTACCACTATAGAAGATAAGCGACTGATTCTTTATTTTGATATATTCATGATTCGAGACTAGTTTATTAAGTTAATTATAAAGGAATTAATTATTTAAAAGCAAAATATTTAACCTAATAAAGTATGCGTGGTGCATTTCTTCAGTTGAATAAGATAAGTCATTAATTTACAAGATTGCGCAATTTAATGCTTACAAGTTTGCGCACTTGTTTGCGTCTTCATATCAAAGAAAATCAAACAGGGAACTGAAATTTACTGAGAAAATTTTAGAAGACGTTCGCGAAAGATTAGGTAAAGGGGAGAGTAAACGAGAAATAGCTCGAAATTTGGGAATACCAGAATCAACTTTAAGAATTAGGTTGAAATTAGGAACTGTTCCAACTTCTTTGGGCGTTTTAAAACAACCTTTACCATTAAAATTTCAACAGTAATTCATAGGCACTCAGTATGATATTTTTACTCCATCAACATCCAGGACATCCAGTGTAGAAAAAGAAACCTTAAAATATCGCGAAAAAAACTCCTACACAGTCAATAAAAACTAGTGAAGGTGTCTCCCTCAAAGAACTCCACCCTTTACCAAATGTTTCAGCGCCACAGAAGAGAAAGCAAAAGGGAAATAAATCGGTAATAATGACGAGTAGTCCGTATAAAATTTGAAAAAGCTCCGACAACAACACTACAAGCAGAATTATTTGGCCCAGGTTGTGATGAACTGTACCAAGAACCCCCTACAGAAGAGTGGATCCAGTGTTTTGTTTGTAAGAATTGGTGGCACGAAAATAGTTCTATATAGTATTTAGGCATTAGGACAGTTTAAATTCAGCAATTGTTAAGTGCGCAAACTTATAATTAAATATGCGCAATCTTATCAAATATGTATTACAAGTTTGCGCATTTGCTTTTATTCATTAAATATTTTGTCGTTTGACGTTATACCCTGAGGATAGTCTAATAAACCGAAACTAGTCGATACTAATTTTGTATTTTATTATAAATAAGCATATTATATTTATATCTAATATCTGGTATTCAAGTCTTTTTACAAAATGTAATTGCACATTTCAGTTAAGTTTTTGTACAATTGTACGTAACGATGATTTAAATAAGGTAAGGTGGGGCAAGTGCGACACGAAAAATGCTTAATTAAGACATAAGTAGCAATAAAAACTTTTGATTACAGTCTTCAGATTTCCAAAATTAACACAACAATATATACACTATTAGGAGTCACGCTATAAATTGAGGAAAATTGCAGTCATACGAACTTAAAAATATACCCTTTTGAAAATTTTTGTTCAGTGGGTCGCACTTGCCCCGTAGACTGGGGTAAGTGCGATACCGATTCTACTTTCGTATTTTATTATTACTAATACTAATTATTACTAATAATAAAACGTAATAATGCAAGAGCGTATAGTTGATGATTACATAAACTTTAAAACCTTGTCTCTAATCTTTGTCAATCCATCATAGTAACGAGATTTCGGCTGAATAAATATACAAATCAATACGAATGCAGAAACGTTTATTTTATAAGCGTGAAAATAACAAAAAATAAAAACAAACTAAGAAAAAATAAATTCAAAGTGGTAAGTAATGGTAATAACTGCTTACTAAATTACTTATATTATAGTTATAATACCCAAAAACATTTTTCACTGGATATTATATAATATATAATATATAATTTTAATTTTTTATATTATATTTAATTTTCTTACTTTCTTTAATTTTGGCGCTTTTCTGTTCCTTTTCATTTTTTTCTTTCTCCTGTTCTCTTAGTCTTTCTAAAACTGCATCTCCTGTCACTACTTCAACACCAAACGCCACCTATCTTTTTTGGATTTTTCTGAATCTGGTTGAGACTGTTTGATTGTACGTAACAACAACTGCTTAAAACTTATTATTGTCTTTTGAAGTGCTTAATCCATTTTTATGTGAATTTTCACATACTGGCAAAGAAGATGGTAGTGGTAAGTTAGTTACACTTTAAGTCGACGGTAATTCTGGAGTCTGTTGTACATTGAATATTAAAAGGTACAATATGAAAGTTTTTAGCTGGATCAAGAGCGACTCCAACAGACGCACTTGCCCAGGAAGTTTGAGTCGCACTTGCCCCAACTTGAACTTTGGGGGGGGGGGCAAGAGCGACATCGAACTTTTTTAACAATAAACAAAAACAACAGTAAAATAATACTTAACACTTGTCGACATATATAAATATAACTGTAAGAAAAATTCAGAACACTTGATTGCTTTAAAGATTTTAGTTTACAGAAAATCATAAACACCTACTCGAACTCTGCAGCTTAAAATTTTATAACGAACTTAATATGTCACATGTGCTAGCAGCTACAATAGTTGAACTACCGATCTGTATGAGGTTTACATTTATGTATCCGGGACTTCTTACAATACCCACAAGAGGGCACTAGTTTTTCGGTTTCCGTTGTTAATATTTACAGCATGAGTCGCACTTGCCCCAAAAACGCTCTTACCCCACCTTACCTTATATTATTGTGCCTCACACCTTGACACGTCAAATTTCAAAGCTTTAACTTTTAACGATAGAATACCCAAGCGTATGTCTTGCTGAATGATTCTTCCGGAACGACCGTTGGACATGGGCCAAGTCTTGCTGGAAGGACTACGGTTTCTTACAGAGCTGTCATTCCAGTAGGACAGAAAGTACTAAGGACAGAAAACATATACTACATACTATATATTCACTCGAGTATAGGCCATATATATGTAGAAAAATAACCAATTAGCATAAGGTTTAAGGTTATACAATAACCACATATTCATGAACTTTGTACACGACTCGTGCGAAATAGGAGTGTCACTTTTACGTTATTCAGGTTAATACTCGTAAGTTAAGATCTTCACATTAGTTAAGAAATTTTTTACCATGATTACCATGATTTTATTTGAAAGTCTACTTTTAAAAATAAACCTTACTCGTAAAAACTCGTCCTGATGCTAACAGGACTTGTATTGCCAATGTCGGTAGGTTGTTTGGAGGTAATTAAATTCGATGTTAAATTTTACTTGTTTTATATCATACTATAATAACATCACATAATCAACATAATCATAACACTTTATATTATTCTATAGAACTGATATAACTTGTTAAGTAAATAAAAAGGAAAGAGTAGGTTTTATGGAAAAGGTGTAAGCCAAAAATGTATTTTTTATTTAAATCACTTTGGAATATTGGAACTACATTTAATTAGAATTGAGTTCATTTTACTCCCATTTCAGGACATTTTCTGAGATTAAGACTGAAGATTGATTAATTAATTAATTACTATAAGTATATTATTTTTATCGGTTACATCATAACTGAGACGGGATCAATAATTGATGTTATCACTATGTGCGAATTCCTCATATATTTAAAGCACGTCCTATTTGGTGTTGTTTTTCAATTAAAACTAGTCCAGGCGATATTATTTTTATTATGCTTCAAGGGCATCTCGATGAAAAAGTTCAAGCTATTTTACACTGAATTTGTATGGTTTTTAAAAATATCTTCATTCATGCTTCGCTTTGGACATCTAACAATAATAAATTAAAACCTCGATTTAATGGGTAACATTAGATTTTGACTGTATTGAAAATTTTATGAAATGGTACAACTTTAGCAGTAAAAACTGCAAATTAAAATTATTATATTATTTAAAATAATAGAAATATAGCTTTCCATGCAGTAAGTAATAATTAATAAAAGGTGTCTCTTGGTGATAAAAAGGTTTCACTCATCAGTGACATAAACGAAGTACCTTTTTGTAAAGTCTATTTTGCTTCCTAAAATTCATTTAAAGTTGATTTTTATTCGGATAAGTTCGCTCATAAATAAAGCTTCGCTTTCGCTAATTTTCCACATCCTTGATTCTCAAATCATTACCATGACAACCAAACATTCGTTTGGAAACAAGCTTATCTGATAAAAAGTCGATCTCTTATGTAACACCTACGTGTAATTTTAAGCCTTTTCTAATTCATGTTAAATTGACGGGCATGAACGGTTTAACGAGATTCTGTCAGGGTGACAGGACGTTGAAATTATTTTCTAAGAAAGCCCTAGAATAGAAATTTATTTTGGGTGATTTTTTTAGAATATACTGTAAAATCGTTCCAATTCTTTTCGTTTTTTTTTCTGGAATAACTTTTTACTCGAATAAAAACAATATTGGTACTTCAACATAAAGCAATTTGGGAGGTGAAGACATCGTGAAATTTATTAAAGCACAACGCATTAAATGGTTTGGACATGTAGTGAGAAGAGATAACAAGGAAGAAACAAAACTTTTAACGATGTAGAGACCTAGTGAAATGCGAGTGAGAGAAAGACCTAGGATGCGATGGTGGGACGGAGTGACAAATAATCTCGAAAGAATGGGAGTGAGAGGATGGAAGAAGCTGGTGATTGATAGAGAGGCATGGAAAGGAATAGTTAATGCCAGCAGAACACATAGAGACCCTATAAACTAAATTATGTATTATATTATATTATGAGGACTAATCCACCTCAGAAATTGGATTTTGTAAGTTCAATAGAACAGCTATATTCTACTTAATAAATGTAAAGCTAGAAAATAAAAAAATAAAAAATATAAAGCAAAAGCTTGGGGATTTAAGTAGAGTTAATAAGAAAAAGCTGCTAGCCATTGAGATGGATTTTTTAAAAAGAATCTGCAGATGATCGCGTTTGGAGAGAATAAGAAATGAGATAATTAGAGAAACGATGGAAGTAGATAAAAAAGCACACGAAATCGAGAGAAACAACTAGTGTGGTTTGGGCACACAATAATAATGGACAAAGATATATCACCTAGAAAGATTTTGGAATGTATTCCACCTGAGAAGCAAAAGAGAGGACCACCGAGAAGAAGTTGGAGACATGATATAAGTGGGGGGATGAAGGCTAGAAATCTCGGAGAAGGAGGATGTTACAATACAGAAAAATGTAAATTGGAAACCGAGAAGCGGTACTAACTGTAAACTATACATTTTCAATTATCATTTGAACGATATTATAATATAAATATTATGGAATAAGGTACCTGTGACAAATAAGGCCCGGCAGGTAATAAGGTCCATAATCGATTTTAAGATATCTGTAATAGTAAAAAATTTAAAAAAAAGTATATTTTAGTTCGTATACATAGGTTATACCATTCTAAAGATAGCGATAACTATAAAACATTTCTATATCAACTCCAACAATAAAAACTGCAGGTGTTAGTGCTGTAAGTGCATTTTTAATAAATTTATTTCATTTTGGTATCATAACCTTGTTTTTTAGCACGGAAATAGGGGCATAATATGGCTTTTATAGCCCGAGGGCCTATAAAGTTGCTAAGCAATGACAACAATATCAAAACAAAAGAGTTTTAGTCCAGACCCTGTTTTTTTGCGCGATCGATCTGAAATTTTGCATATGCCTTTCTACCGACAATTCACGCAAGGGTGTACCTCTAGCGAGGGGGGGAGAATTTTTGGCTCAGTTTTTCGATATCTAGTGCGGTTTTCGAGTTATTGCTAAATAAAAAAATTAATTCTCACCCCTCCAAGTTTCTCGCCATGGAACCATGGCACACCTAAAGTTCATAGCACAAACAAAATGACATGATATTTTTTCTCAAAATACTTAATTCTTCAATTTTGACAATTCAAGTACCAAGTACCAAAATGAAATAAAACGTTGTATGTACCACGGGCACAATCAGGTTATAGCCCTCGGGCAATTTAAAGCCCTCCGCTAACGCGTCGGGCTTTAAATTACCCTCCGTGCTGTCATCTATTGATTGTGCCCTTGATACATAAATAACTATTGTGCATATTTCAATTGTGTTTTTATTGACTTTTTAAAATACTAGAAGGAACAGTTTTTCCTATAACAAGGAAGTATAGTATTCATGTACCATTGACAAATAAATCAGGGCTGAATTGGACATTATTTAAGTATTTTTTGAAAATAATCTAACCTTGTGCATGTTAGAAATAAGGCCAGCACCTGTTGATATGAGGGCCTTTTTCTGGTCTCGAGGGCCTTATTGCTAAACATATCTAAATATGTTAATTTTCTGCGTATAGGCTTTTATCATGGGGAAAATTTTCCGCAATATTCGCGCCAAATGGTTTCAACTTCTAAATAAACTTTAAGCGATGCTTGGTATTGCCCTATCTGCGAAGAATTCTCGCAAAAAGATATTAGACAATGCCTTAAGGGTGCGAATGAATGTATAAATATACGCTATACAGACCCTTCGAATTTCGCTATTCTAAGAAAAACTATATCATATATTTATGACATTTAGCAAATCAGGTTCCTGTAGAAAAAACTATGATCTGTGTTTCTAGAGATGAATTATTAAAATTGTGCCTAAAATTTAGCCATAAAAATAAAAACTGTAACCTAAAAAAAAAATTCCAAACCAAAATGTCTTTCTCTAAAAACACGAATATACTCGTGAAGTTTACAGATTATTATCAAATTAAATTGATAAAAGTTTATTTATATCAGTTATAATCAATCTACAGTTTCGTTTATCATTATTACCATTTTAGGCAGTTTTTGCGAAAAATAATTCACGGTGTGTCATAGTGATGGCGTTGTACTCAGTCGAACTGGTCGGATCGGAATTTACATACATATTTTAACTATACATCTATTACTGAAATACTTAAATACTGAAATAAAATTAATTCGTATTTGACTTTCGATTTCATTTATTAAATGTACTATAATAAATTTATGCAAATTAATTAAGTGGCCGCAGACTTTTGCACAGTAGTGTACATTTTGGTGCGACATCTGTTTGAAATGAATATCACAAATGGATTTTTAAAATTATTCCAAAAGGTATGAAGCTGAAATAAATTTAATAATAATTGCGACAGTAGCGACGTTGGCGGCCATTTTACCAGGTGTTTGTCAATTCCCCACCTTAAGTGCCGTACGTGGGCTCATGAAGATTGTTTAGGTTATACTGCCTCAGACGACGAGGAATACATATTATGTAACACCTGCGAAAAGTAGTTGGGCCTTATTTAGTGTAGGGGCAGAAATAAGGCCCATGTTTCAATAAATGCATGTTTTTTTGCCTTTCATGAAGATTTTTTCAACTAAACTTTTTTTATTGATAGTAAACAATATACAGAAATTCCTCTACGAAAATGTTTAATTTTTAACTTGTTTTTGTATAAATAAAAAATATTTTCTCTTATAGACGGGGCTTTATTTGTCACAGTTACCTTACTACAAAAAATTTCGATTACATCATGAAATGTTTTAAACAAAATTAAAGTAACTTACTTAGTTAACTTAAATCTATGTATGAGAAATAAAATTACCATTTTAAAGTCCATAGCACCTTCAGAATGGATCTCAAGTGGTCATTTGTAACAAAATGATTTTCACCCTAATTTTTTCCATCAAGAAAAGTTTTCACTACAAAACATACATGCAGATTTCCTATTCCGTATTAAAAACATGCAAGTATTCCATTTTGGGAACTAATCTAAATTTGGAATGAAGCAAATTTACTGATGAAATACTAATTTTATATTCGTAAAAACTAACATCAGCAATGTTGTTGTCATCTTTCTGCATGCCGATTGTGGTATTCTACTTAAGATATTGCTAGTTTAATTTATTTTAAATGTTTGTTAAGAAATAAGTGCAGTAATATGGAAAGGGCTTTTAATAATATATTACCTGATGTAAATAAAGTTAAATGTGAATGACCTTATATTGCTAAACTTGTGTAATATAATAAAAGAATAATTTTATTATTATTTTCTGAATTGAAAATAAAACAATTGATTTTACAAGCAAATATCTACCTATATAATATTTGCTTCTAGTATTTCTTTCGGAAATCTTACGTTCGCGTGCCGTGAATTGCTCTAAAATTGAACAGGCAATCTAAGTGGCTGTCTTTTCAATTTCAATGTTATCAATATGATGGTGGTTTTTAAAATTAGCAAAACCTGAACGTTTTAATCACCAAAACATCCTGTGTGATTGAATTCGCTTTACCATCTACTTTAAGTTAACACACATCATAATATAGTCCATACTCACAAGTGATTTTAGCGTAGTGTCAAGTTACTTAGTGTGCAGCGACGGATTTACAAAGTAACTAATGAAGATTTGCCCCCCTCCCCCAAAGGGGCCCATAAAAACGGCCACAAACCCGGGCATTATATTTATTTCATCATTTATTTTAAGTGGATGTCTGATTTGTATTGTATTTTCGCCAGATGCACTATTGTGATCTGAAGTCCAACATCCATTTGTGATGGGTTATTGGAAAGATAACGAGAAACGACCCTATCATAGTTAGCTAATATTTTCGTAGGACGTCATCTTGATTTCCGCCAAGTTGATAACCAAGCGTTAGCGAACAACAGCACTTGAGAAGAAAAAGAAGAATCTCACTTCACTTAAATTATGATTAAAAGTAATAAATAGTATAACGTTCAGTTTTTTATATATTCAAAAAAAACATAAAGAAAACATTATTTTATGATAACATGGTCAATTTAATTAATTTTTCATTTAAGAATAATTTTGTATTTGGCAAAAGCAACTGGTTTAACTATTACAAGTTGTAAAGGAAGGATGGAATCTGCTGTTACAAACATAACTAATTGCTAAGGCTTCATAATTATTTTACTGTGTATTTACGTTGTATCAAAATGGCAACCGGAGTTACTTTTGTTATAATAAGAATAATTTTCAAATATGGACGAGGTATTATTATATTTTACGGTTTCATGATTGGAGGCTTTCAGTACAATGAAACAAAAGTTCCACCTACTTTATGACGTCATGAAGTAACATAAAAATTTTCAGAACCCTTTATTGATAAAAAAGGTCGAACTAAGTATTATAACATTGAAGATATGTATAAAGATACGAGTGAAAATAATTTTTGATTAAAAAAAATCATCAACGAATACCTACATATTCGTGTTTAAAAATCTATAGATACTCATATTTATTATTGTTATTAAAACATGACATTATTATGAATAATAATAAATATTTACGAGTGGACCTGAATACAAACAGTATTCATTCAGTGTCTAATTAACCACATTGTTGTAATAATTGATTGATTTGTGGTTCAGACAGTAAAACTAATTTTGACTACTTATTTATTTATAATTCATTTCGTAATATACATACATATTATAAAAAGTGTGGTTATTTAGAATGAGTATTACTAGTTTTAATATCGTAAATACTTTTCGGTATGAATTTTTATTTTAGCTTTGATAAACAGTTTTTCAATCTATAATAGGTATCTAATATTTTTGAGCAAACTCACAATAAATTTACAGAAAATCGGAGATTCAAAAAATACATTTAATATAATAGATAGGTGCCATATAAGTATAACAACACAAATTTTAAAAGCTGTCTTGTTTATGCACAGAGTAATATTTTTATAATCTACCATATTATTTCAAATAATACTTTTAATTACAATTTTTCTATACTTCTTGATTTCTTATAGCGACTATTAGGTAAAAACCTGATTAACTACTCTCGATAAATTTCAAAAAAGGTACAAAGCGCATTCGATGATATAAGATGTAGTTATGGTGCTATTTTTGTTCTTGTTTAATATCTGTTTCAATGCAATAGTTGGCGGACCAATTTAAATAATGCGAAAGCGATAGTGTAACGAAATAGTAGAAATTAGGAAAATATTCGATCAACATTGAGTAGGTATAATTAAAAGTTGTAATCGTCCTGAAAAATAAATAGTATACGCTATCTATACAATTTTATTAGCTTATAATTATATTAGATATTAGTATACATTAGATTATTTTTTTAAGAATACATAATATAGTATCAATTATCAATAAACTACAAAGGGTTTTCACTGATTCTTTAGAAAATTTGTATATTATTTTATATTATAGTATTGAAGCGTTTGGAAATTTTTGTGACGCCGACCGACGGTCGCGACGGTTAAATTATAGATTCAATTATGTCTTAAATAGCAAAAATTAGTGGGTTTTAGTACCTATTCAATACTTAAAATTAGTATGCTACTTTAATCATATTTTGCGAAATGGGCAATATGGTATTAATCCTGTAGAATAATTCCATAGTTGAGGTTATTGAAACTATAGATGCTTAATTATTAGTCAGGTAGTTGCTAAAAATATTACTAAAAGTAGCACCTCATTTTTTACTATTAGTATTTTGAATATTAAGAAGTTAAGGTACCTAACATAATAAAATCTAATTTACATAATATATTATATTAAAATTTATATATCTTTATTTATAGATCTTTGAAACTAATTTTAATCAAATGTGATTTGATACCCACAATTCATATTAAGAAAATTGTAAGATACGTATCTGTTAATAAACTTTCCGAACAAAATACGTCTAATAAAAAATTACATAACAATTTCATTGTTACGCAATAATATTAATAGGTACGAAAAGATTAAATAAAATAGTTTTTCTTCTTCCTTTTCTTCTTAATTTCTTAAATTACTTCTTTGATTATTGGCTTTTACATCTTAGGTACCTATACAGGATTTGACTTCGATGTGTCTGTACCATGTTTTTTATTGTTATGATGGAAAATCATTAATGTAGAGGAACTAAAGACTTTACGTACCCTCCGAAACACGGAGACGGCCACGAAATTTTAGACTGTACCTGGAGTCGAACCGTCACTTGTTTGTCACATGTGATTACTAGCCATCTGAATATCTGTAATTATAAATGGGTTTTCTATAAACTAGATATTATTTAATTATGCCTTAATACTTCAGAGAGATATTTTCAGTTTTCCCATTTTATGCTTTATATAGTAGGTATTCCGTTGAAAATGAACCTCATACAATATGACAATCAACCCTAACGTGCAGATGGTTATGACAACACGAAGAGCAGTTTCATTTTTGCAGTCCAGATAGTTTACCTAGTCTTGTTGGAATAGATCCAGTAAATTTTGTTACATGTAGTCAAATATAATATATAGAGTTAAAGCTTATTCATTAAAATTACATGCATGTAATTATGTAATATGGAAAATCAAGCCAATAAAAAATAGATTACTAAAAAGTGTTACAACCACACACGATCTCTCTACAGAAAAAACCTATTGTTACTTGATACCATCTAGAAGTACCTATATGATCTTGAAAATCTTGTGACTGGATGATCGCGAATTAAAGAAAAACGTAATTTGTGCCTTCGTCAAAATAGGAAAAATTTAACTACAATACGTTGAAATAAATTAAATGGGTAGATGGATGTAGATTGCTTGTTCAGTTTTGTATATTCGGTATATTTGGTTTTGAACATCTTGCAACATTTTTCCGATACCTCCCTGCCTGTGTTAGTTACGTGTTGAAAATGTGTGACGAGCACAGAAAACCTACAGCTTATTCGGAACATGGATTCGGAACCACAGGAATAAACAATTTTTACACCGTCTGTTCCAATCAGGGAAGTTTCTTAGCCATAAATAATATCTGGGGGATAGACATTTGGTGAGCGAAAATTTCTTCTATAGATAGCACCTCACAGGATTTATCCTCCTCACAGGAGGTGAAAATTAAAATATATTTTCACGTTTAATTAATGATTTTATTTTTAAAGTTTAATTTATTATATATTCTAAATATGTAGCTAAAAAATCAAAAATTTAAAAAAAAGTTAAACATTTTGAATATTGGGGAAATGATCTAACATAATATGACTATAGCAACGATGTCGAGCAACAATTGAATAGATTTAACGGTGGCACGATATAACGACATCTGAGAAAAAAAAACAAGAAAGAACGCCCAAATTAAGTTCTACAAAACGATTGCAGTACCAACAGTAACGTATAAAAGCGAAGTATAGATAATATCAAAAAAACATAAAAGCCGAATCCAATCACAGGAACTTAAGTTTCTCATAAGAGTTAAGGGCTGTACCAGAATGGATAGATTAAGAAACGAAGATCTCAGAAATGAATTAGATATGTTACGGCTGAAGTGTTTACTTGGCTAGTTTATAAACTAGCTGGCTAGAATATAAATTAACCAATCGTTTGGTTATTTTAGTAGAAAACAAAATTTCTACTATAATAGCTGTAAATTTGACTAGTTTATAGACTAACCAAGGTGAAGAGCACGTAAGAAGTCACCTCGACTTCGACCTCGACGAATTTTAAAATTTTCCTATAGAGATATTCGGAAAGCTGAAGGTTTATAAATATAGTAGATTAAAAAAAAATTCCAGAATATTCACATTTAACCCTCCAGAACACCCCTTGAAGTTGTTGAAAATTAGGAATTTTCCATAGCTCAACCAATCAGAAGCTCGCATTCAATTACCAACTGTTTACCACTGCATTCTGTTGATGGTGCGTGTGGATTGATATTATAGTCTTACACTTCACCTGTTTCACCTCCATTTCACCTCCAAGCTCGCAATTCTCGGCATTTACATCCAAGTCAAGGCGCATTGACAACTTTGCGGCATCCCGTATTAAAACCCTGCGACAAACCCGCGACCTGCACGAATTGTCAAGGCGCGCATCCGGCAAATTACAGAGGGTGTCCCTCTCACCCCAAGCCAAGAAGAAACCTAATAGCATATGAACACTTGGCAAACGCCCGAACAAACAATCAATTCCACCAAGCAAGAAGACAACCACTTGCCAGCTCAAGGTTCACCCAATAACAACAACAACAATCCGCCTCTCAACCCAGACCACCGCCCGACATCAACATCACGGAACTTATTTCCATCTTCGTCGTCGTCTTCTGCTTCACGGTGTAGGCCTTAGGCCTGTTCCGATTTCTAATCAGCCCATCGCTTCCTTGGACGCTCAACGTCTCTTTTCCCACTCAGATCATATTTCATGGCACATTTTGGTAATCGCTGATCTTCCATTCTTTGTAAATGCTCCTTCCATTTCCATCTTAAATGCAGCTATCATTACAGCTCTGAGGAAGCCAACGTTATAGAGCACATTGCCGAGAAAATCATCAAGGACAATCGTTTAAAACCCCCAGTCACGGATCACCCGCGAGTGATTATTTCCAACCTTGGCCACAATTTCAATTAATTTATTATTAAAAGCATTTCCCGTACCCTAAAACATTTCTCTCCCTGCAACGAATCAATATTGTGCCATTTTAAGGGTGGGTCGTGTTTTAGGTCAATAATTTAAGTATTAGTGTGCCATGGAAAAATATGAAAAAACAACTATTTTATAGAGAATTTTATGATCTTCAATTATGGTCTGATCATAATTTTAGAAAAAGACCCCCGATTGTGGGGGACGCCGGCGTGGATTTTTATGGGACTTTTGTGGGGTTCATTAGAACACGCCAATGTACATCTCTGCCAAAATTCAGCTTGCCCGGATTTTTTGCAAACTAAAAACCTTTCTTGCCTGGACTATTATATGGTTTTAAAATTATGCAAGGAAAGTATTAGTCTTTTAAAAGGGCTTATTTTATTTTCCCATTTAAACAAAATTTAAAAAATCAAGATTTGGATATCATACGACGAGGAAACATAATCTTTCTCGATTGATATTATTTTCATACTTTTACGATCCACTGGGAAGCAGCGCAGATCTTTAGTAGTTTTAATGTTTTAAAGAAAAGAGATTAAAAATGGACGGTTTCCAGCCAAAATCTAATCAGCTCTTGAGACGGTTGTTTCAAACTAATGTATGAAATTTCACCTCAATCAGAGCACGTGTTTGTCTGTGTTCGTTGACGAAAAAATACTACACTACACGCACACATCTAGACATCCTTCCAAAAATGATCTTGAGCGATTCTTATAGTTTCATAGGTCATGGGAAAAATGCTAACCCAAAAATTTTGAACTGGATAACAATGTTATTACATAAAATAAATAATTTGTTTTTTATTATCTACTTGTTATTTTTTCTTTTTATATGGCCCAAACCTTATACGTACTAGCTGAAAGACACTTGGAGAACGAAAAATTCTTCCAAAAAAGTCTTACCTTATGAATTTCAACACGAGAAGCTAACTATAGCTGACCGCTCGGATATTCACTCACCAAACTATGAATTGATATAAATAATTAAAAATTAATAAACCAAAAATTAAAACAATATTTGCTAGTAATTACTAGTTTGCATTAATGTTTATAGCAACAAAGTGTTATAAATACGCAAAGTTTTATCAGCAAAATATACAAAATAACACCTACTAAATAACACGCACAATGTAACGTTGCCTGTTTTTTTTGTATCAAGGAAATAAATTCACGATAAAACTGATATCAGCTTTTTACCATCGATTACTAAGACATCTACTTCGTAGATATAGATAAATGTATTATAAAAATTGAATAAAAAATATTTCCCTACATTTCATAGATCTTAACCGTTCTAGTAGCTATAGGTATTCATAGCTTATTAAGTTAATCAGAAGAAATTCTAGGTTAAAAGTTCGCTATTTGTTGTGCAAGCAGACTGATTATTACATTTAATATTATTAATTTATATGCATATACGTACATTGTAATAAATAAAAAATCATTATGTAAATCAGTTAAAGAAATTACATACGATTCATAGGATTGACATAGGTATAAGTCTAATAGTTCATTCAAATCTTAATGCTTACAACTTTACAACATAATTTATGTCAATAAACAAGAAACGCTATGTTAGGTATTTTATGTTAATTTTGTAAGTACCTTATTACTTAAAAAAGTTTAATTAGGTTAAAAATATAATTTATACCTACCCGATAACATACTTGACTGTAGCTTTATAATTGATATAACTTAATGAGTTGAATAACGCAAGTTATGTTTTGTTACAGCTGCATTGCCAAACAGTTTCCTTACTTAGAACACTTATAATTGGATAAGTTGTATAAAAACATAATAAGTAAAAATAAATAATATTCTTTTAAAATTTTATCAGCTGGCGAGAATTTCTTAAAGAGAAAACTATTAACAGCTGTCAAATAATATATAATTAACCACAACTAAAGATTTAACAATATTTCAAATATATCTGAAATTCATATTATTCGACACAATAATTTATTATTGTGAGTAGTATAATATAATATAACTCCAATACCAAATTTTCGAAAGCATAAATCTAAAATTTACAAAAATTAGAAGAATATAAAATAATGTATGTATATTTTTTATTATAGTTTATATTTATATTATAGTTTTCAATAGTTAACAGTCTTATATTTATATAATATTATGTCTAGTATATATTGCTATGATATTTTATAAAATTCATAATTGAAATTGAATTAAATTTTCTTCAAATTAATTGAAATAGAAATTCTACTTGAAAATAAGTTTTTATTGCGGTTGTTGAAAAAGCCTTTATACAAATTTGTACCTTACAATTTTTATCTTTGGTCAAATTTATACTAATGTTAAAATTTTTTGAGATTGTGAATATTTCCGCCAACATAAAATGTTACAAAAATTTATAATTAATTGTCCGTACCCGCATCAGGTTTTCTTAATGCAGTTCAAATGGTCACATAAAACGCCGTTGTTTCTTTTTTCTATCTTCCCCAATGTCCAAAATTTCTTAATCAGCTGCTTTCCAACTAGGCATGACCATCCTTTAACTGCGCCAAAATTCTCCATTCTCCTCCTTCACCATTAAAGAACTTCCTTTGAATTACTTGCATTCCTTCTTTGATCATCCAATTATCAAAAATACTTATTATTCGATTACGAGCTGTTCCACAAATTTTTTGATGGTATGCAATTTACACGTTACTTCGCTTTTAATTATTTAATCTTTTCAATTTCATCATACTTTTATAGAGCAATTTTTAATACCAACATGTCCTTCTTTGAGCGACCGCGCCGTTCTTTTCCCTTCCATCCACTTTTGCCTAACGTCTCCTTTTTGAACTTCCAAATTTTTACCTTTTTCCACATTTACATGATATCTACATATATCACAATTTAAAAACCAAAAATACATTTAGCTAAGTTACAAAAATACAACATCTTACATGTTCATAACCTTTTATCAACAAAAATAAAATTCCTCTCAATAAAGCCTTTCTATAAAATTCATACATTAAAATAAAAAAATCAGTTTTCAAAAAATATCATTGCATCAAGTAGTATTATAAAATATTGTAGGCATTTCAACTAATTAATATTGTACACCTTGTTATAATATTATACTATAATATTGAATAACATTTTCCTTTTGCTCAATACAAGTTGAAGGTTTAAAAAAATTTAAATAATAAACTGACGTTCTTTAAAGGAATACAGCGAATATAATTTTAACTATTTGGACAGTAAGGCTAGCACAATTAAAAAGTATTTTCTAAAATTATCAAACAGGAGTTTTGGCCACTTTCAAAAACAATGTTCACTTTTCGAAATTACCATAAGTTCACCCACAATTTTTAAAAGTTCTGAATTACGATTAGTACAACCCTGTCTACTTTCATAAGGTATGGTAAGCCTTAAGATACCGGAAGCTATCTATTGTCTTTTTTTATTTTTAGTACTTGTTTATTTACCGTTTCAAATTACTTACAAAGAGTCATAAAATAAAGCGATATTACCATAAGTTCACTGGAGAGTATCCTTTAAATATGTTCTATCGGATTTAAATCAGGGATCTTGCTGGCTACTTCTAAAAACCAATATTTTTGCTGTTAAATTACTCTTTTGATTTGCAAGTAATATGAATGGAAGCATTATCCAGTTGGAAAATAAAATCTTCAGTGTCATATTACTCACTAAAATCTCCTAATAGCTCAATGTATTTTTGACTCTTCATTCTAGTGTTTATCCAATTATTTGTTTATTTCACTGTTTTTAATTAATTACTCCGCCATTGAAACGTTTGCTCATTGTGATATGCCAAAAAAATTTTAAATCAAGAAGACCACCTAAATTAAATTTTTTTCCCGTCAGAAAAAATTACCTTACGCTATCTTTCTCTCTGTGTTGTTGGTTTCTCGAAAATTCCAACCTGGCGGTTTTATGGTGTTTCGTTGGTAGGTATGCATTTTTTTCCGTAGCAATCCTAAAATTGAAAAAGTTATTCACACACATAACGATCTTCTATTCTTTTTTTTGGAAATCTCATGGTGCAACATCCCCAGTTCTTCATAAGAAGTAATTTTACTTTTTTCGAAGTGAGGAAGTAATTTTTCCCTGGTCATTTTAAAATGCTTTATTTTATTTTTTACAATGCTTCGCATCGAATGTGTCACTAAAACCTTCGTTGATTATTTATGTTTAAAATCATTGCATTAATTGAAATTTTAAATTTACAAAATAATTTTTTAAAAATATCTAGACATACTATCATGCTATTTTATTAATGTAAACGGAATGTAAGACGATTGAAAACTGGGTGAACTTATAATAATTTCGCGTTATTATGACTCTTTGCAGATAATTTGAAGCGGTAAATATAAACAGGTAAATAAAATTTAAAAAAAGTCACATAGGTCGCTTCTGGGATGTTACAAATAAATTAGTTAACGTTTTAGCAAGATGGTATGCTGAAAAATATGTTCCTCAACTTGGATTGAGCGCGTGAATACGTGCGCTTTAACAACTGCGTTGCCGAGGCGATTAGTTTATGAAGCGCGGAACTTCTATATTTCGTGAGTAATTCTAGCGCCGTTGCAACTTAAATCACTATAGAACAAACAAAAATACGATTTCGAGCTCCTTATTTGCAAAGATTTTAGATTTATTTGCAAATATTGTGTAATCTAGTATAAAATGTTGAAAATCACCTCCATAGCAGTTCTTAAGTGTCCTAATTGTTTCTACCTAAATTTTTCCCTTGTGGTAATCAGAAAAGTTTTCTCTACAAAATATCGATACACATTTTCTATTCCATATTAGAAACATGCATGTATTCCATCATCAACAGCATCATCTGCTGGTATTAGGCCGGTGGCCCGTTACGTCACTCAAATTGGACGCTCTATCTCTTTTTGGGGCGGCCCGTACATCTTTTTCCTCTCGGCTTGTATTGGAACATTTTTCTTGGCAATCGGGCAATATGTATTCCATATTAGAAATTAATTTTTGGAAGGAAACAACTTTACTCAAATATTCTTCTTCTTTCGTAGCGCTACAATCCCGGGTGGGTCTTGGCTGACTAAACAATTGCCCTCCACGCTTCTCTATCTTTCATCAGGTTTAGTGCTTCATTGTATTGTAATCCTAGTGTTTTAACATCAGGATGTTGAATAAATATTAGGTAAATTAGATCCTTAGGATACCTTTTGTCATGTGATATGGTTAGATGCTTTTAAATGCAACTCATTTCCATGTAATTCAATAATAAAATTTAAATAAATTCAATAGAAATAGTTTAATATTCAGTGGAAATAGCGCCACACCGCTGAAATTCTACAAGGTTACGTCTGTACCAGCACTTACATAAATATATAGAAGCTAGATAGATTACATGTTATAGAAGCAAATTTAAAAATTGATTCGAAAACGTATCTGACGTCAGAATTTTATTAATCACTAGCTGGCACGGGCGGCATCCGCCGCCCTTAGCCATCTAGACCCAGAATAGATCCGAGTAGGCCATAGTTGTTCGGCCTTCGGCCTCACAGGGGGAGGACCATAATAGATCCGTGAAGGCCATAGTTGTTCGGCCTTCGGCCTCACAGACCGGACCATAATAGATCCGTGAAGGCCAAAGTTGTTCGGCCTTCGGCCTCACAGGGCGGACAATAATAGATCCGTGAAGGCCATAGTTGTTCGGCCTTCGGCCTCACAGACCGGACCATATAGATCCGTGAAGGCCATAGTTGTTCGGCCTTCGGCCTCACAGACCGGACCATAATAGATCCGTGAAGGCCATAGTTGTTCGGCCTTCGGCCTCACAGACCGGACCACAATAGATCCGTGAAGGCCATAGTTGTTCGGCCTTCGGCCTCACAGACCGGACCATAATAGATCCGTGAAGGCCATAGTTGTTCGGCCTTCGGCCTAACAGACCGGACCATAATAGATCCGTGAAGGCCATAGTTGTTCGGCCTTCGGCCTCACAGACCGGACCATAATAGATCCGTGAAGGCCATAGTTGTTCGGCCTTCGGCCTCACAGACCGGACCATAATAGATCCGTGAAGGCCATAGTTGTTCGGCCTTCGGCCTCACAGACCAGACCATAATAGATCCGTGAAGGCCATAGTTGTTCGGCCTTCGGCCTCACAGACCGGACCACAATAGATCCGTGAAGGCCATCGTTGTTCGGCCTTCGGCCTCACAGACCGGACCATAATAGATCCGTGAAGGCCATAGTTGTTCGGCCTTCATCTGTCATCTGTCACCTGTCATCTGTCACCTGTCATCTGTCACCTGTCATCTGTCACCTGTCATCTGTCACCTGTCATCTGTCACCTGTCACCTGTCATCTGTCACCTGTCACCTGTCACCTGTCATCTGTCACCTGTCATCTGTCACCTGTCACCTGTCATCTGTCACCTGTCATCTGTCATACATACATACATACATCCATACATACATACATACATACATACATACATACACACATACATACATACATACATTATCTTCACGTAAAGTTACATCTTCATGTAAAGTTAAATCTTCCGCAAAGTGGTGGTTCCGGCGAGTTCTGCGACCTATATAAAGTGCTCCGGTCTTATTCGCGGCATTCAGATTAGCCGCCCTCCCGCCATCTGTTGACAGTATTTTGAATCACAGACTGTATGTCAGATTAATTATGACAAATTAAATTTTTTGTCAAACTTGTGATTTGATTTTCGAAAAAAGCGAATAACTTTTTTCCCCGCGCGAATTTCTTCTCCATATATGCGAGAATAGTTGCGCCTGGAGCTACAAAATAACTGTGCAAAATTTGGTCGAGATCGGTCCACGGGTCTAGGAACGTATAGCGAACAAACACGCAAACACGCAAGCAAGCAAGCAAGCAGATCTTCTCTTTTATATATTTAGATTGGCTTGCAATGTTGGATGCCGAGCAAAACAATTTGTTGTGCTTTTTTTTTATAAAAATTCGATCTTTAGGATGTGCAATGCTATATAACATGGTTAGTTTTTTTGCACAACGTATACAGTGGCGGCCACATAATTAACAACGGTTGCTATATAAAGAAATTTCAAAGTTTTTATTTGTATATTTATGATAAATTCATGTTGAAATTACATCATAAAATATTGTACAACGTTATATCGTTGTTATATACCATTCTTTTTGAGCACTGCATGTGGTCTGCAACTTGCCTATAAGACCATCCTATTCTAATCAAATTCAAAATTATTTTCCCAACTTCTGGCGTGCAATTTTTTTGCTTTTCCATGTTGAAATGAATTACACGATTTTTATTAGAAGACTGGCACTTATATTATTTTCTTGTTCTAAAGTATCAATTTTCATTTGTTTTTATCAATCTATTACATATTAAATACGGCGTTGCTAATTATGCGGTCGAAAAAATTTTGCTGAAATTGTTAAGATACATAATATGTATTTACACTTTTGCTGAAAAGAAAAATTAAAAAGATATGTTTTAATTTGAATCGTCTTAAGGTGTATCATCATTTAAATAAAAAATAAGAGGCTGATAAGAACGTTTTTTTATTAATATTTTAATAATGAATGAAAATGACATTGTTGTTAATTAGGTGGCCGCCACGTATGTCCGTGTTAAATAATGAAATTCAAATAAATTGTAATTCAAAAATAGTGACGTGTTAACGCTCGACAAGATCGAATTTTCGTAAATAGAAACACAACAAATATTTTTTCGTAAATATTTTACATGCAAAAGATTAATAAAATTGTGAAGTCTAACTCGCTTTAGTGTAAATTTTTAAATATGAACTTCATTATTGAATTACGCCGAAATGAGTTGTACTTAGAAAAATGTAATCGTATCACATGGCGAAAAGCATCCAATGGATCGAATTTACCTAAAAAAAAACACAACAAACATTTTTGTCGGCACCCCATTGTATAAAATATAATCTTATGTACATGAATGTCATCTTGACTAAATCGGTTGACTGGTTTAAGAAATATTAAGATTGAATCGTTTTGAAATGATCACACTGTGATCATAAATGATCTTACTTATATTATATGTACTACCTATGTATAAAATAAAAGTAAATATTTTTTATAAAAAATAAATTATCGTTTATAAGTTACCAATTTATGATGTAGTCCGCAACAGAACATATAAATTATAAATAACAGCTTTTATTGACGAAAGTACATATATCTCCTTCAATATAATGCGGTCGGCAGAAGCCTTGCAAATAAACTTTACAACTTGTAGTTGTTTCTTAATTATTAATGCAAGAAAACACTAAAGCATTCAATGCGTTTGTATATCTTAGCAGGACCGAAGATAAGTTTACAAAGCATCAAAAACCTCCTCATTAACAAGTATTTAAATACGCACAAAGGTTCCGTTGCTAAATTCAGTTCAAGTGGCTAAAACGTATTTGTTTACAAAATTTGAACTAGTATAACAAAATTTTCAATTCCTAGAAATCTTAAATTGTAAACGTTCTCTCAGTGACGAACTGTCAAATATCATTCAACAATTTAGTATTAAAAAATGTATATTACTCAAATCACAAAACAAGAAAGTACATATCAATCAAATCAAATCAATACAGCAAAAGAAAAAACCCTGCAACATTCAGAGCTGTGATTCGTAATCTTAAATTTAAAAAAGTAATCTAAGTTAGTTCTTATTATATCAGTATATCAGAGGGTAACAAATTTAAAAATACTACCATATGTAATAGCGCGAAATGTTTCGCGATCTAAAATCTCATCTGCGAATGGTAAATATTAAACCATCTACGAATGTCATAAACGATGCAGCTCATTATGGAATATATAATAGAATAGATAAGTACTAGCAATCTGTAAAAACATTTACTCCCTCAATCAGTTGAGGGACTAAAGAAAAAATAGCATACCTATAATATGCTGCATCGAGAAACACTTTTTACTGAATACGCGAGTACTACGAAGTTCACCTTCGGTCGCGTTCGGAGTTTCTCTCGCTTATTCAGTAAAACGCTATTTTACAAACATATTGTGGTAAAATTTTACCAAATGTGTATTTGGTATACCAAGCAAGAGATAGGTCACGATGCTTCTATCAAAGAAGCATAATGGCTAAAGAAGAGGATATGTTTTGGTAGATTTTATACCAATTCCAGTGACCTAAAGAGACCCCTTTGGCCTTATATTTAACATGAAATATTTACTAGTAAGTGTACATTATTAACTTGTTTCGACAAACTTGTCTAAAACAAAGTTTAAAACTGTCAAACATGTGTGATACAAGTTTTGCACTAATCTAATGTAAATCTCATACTCGTACAAATGAAGTTACAGTATTTTGAAAGTTAATATTTAGGAGTTGGAATTTGACGAGTCGCTGTAAATTTTATTTTGTCGAATTAGGTATGCGGAGTGATCGTGATTTTTTTCATTTAAAATCAGTGTTAAACAGGACGGGCTCGGTGGTAGGTGTTAAAAATATTTAGATTTGGCTGAAATTTTGCTGCGGGTATTTTTAATATATAGAACCAATTGATCGAAGGGTTGAGAAGAATCAAAAAGAAAACTTTGCAGAATAAGGTAAATTCCAAAGTAAATGAAATTTTATTTCACGAAAAAAAGCTTAAAACTATCATTTCATATTTCTAATTCGTTTTTTATTATGGACAAAATATTTTCATAACATTTTCAAATAATCTGTTTCGATTTTAGAAAAATTTTGTTATTTTATGATATAGCATAATTTTGCTTTATATTCATACAAATAGTTGAATAAAGATTGTTATTACTTATCATTTACATTATTTTTGTTGTGTAAAACAGTCTATGCATAAATTTACATTCTCGTTTAAGTTGCACAATGTAAATCATGACAGCATGCGGTCCATCTATGATCATCGCAGAGCCTTAATAATTTCCTTCATGTACTCATAAACTGCTATAAGTCGTTGGTCAGTATCCAGTAGTGTGAATATCTGCAACGTATATTTATACGAGTAATACAGGGTCAGTCGATTAAAACGGTACATTTATTCGGTAATATTTTCGTTAAAATAAAGTGTTCGTAAAATTTGTAACTTCTAGTTTGCAATAATAATATTAATAATAATAATAAATATTACAACAAATGTAAAAAGCTAAATTGGATTTGTGGGAATCTTAAAATAAATTAGTAACAAATATTAAAGTTTGCACCACATGGAACTAATCGCCCCGGTAGCGCAGTTCGTTTAATTCATGTATTCACCAACTCGCCTATTTTGCCAGGATTCGAATCCAGATTGGAGAATATAAATATTTACAACTGTTAAAAGCTGTTAAAAGTATTAACTATTTTATTTATCTATATCTTTAAGTGTAAATGCATTTGTTAATATGTACACCTTAATCGAATTGACGTCGCGTCGTATGATGGAAGACAAACTTTATTTGTTTGTTCCTTCGTCTTCGGAGCGATATTACATCAAATAAAAAATGTTCTGCATATTTATCTGTATTTTACAATAACCAAAGAATACACAAAACATTTTTTATGATTAAAAAATACAAATTCACGAGTAAACTACACTGTAAAAATAATTTGCTGAAAATTGATATTAAGCATATCTGTATTTTAGAATAACAAAAAAATGCATAACATACTTTATAATTTCATATCATAATGATGACATTGCAGTTGTCATTTCGATTTAGAACTGATGGTTATTTTGGCACTAGTGTGATAATTAGTCATATTTTCACACTAGTGCCAAAATTAAAATACGAATATTTTTATTAACCCAGAAAATTTACAATCTGTCCAATTAAGACAATAAGTAAATAGTTTGACTCAAAATACATTAACACATTTAGGTATATCCCATTGGCTTATAGCTTTAAAAATATTAATTCACACAGTGAATTTACATATGGAGCCGGGCAACTTTTGTGTACACAATATTAATAATTAGATGTTAAATTGGTTCATTTTAGGTCTTGTGGTTTAAACCTTTTTAGTTTACGCCTGACGGATTCTCCATTGAGCAAGTTCACTGTTAACTTATTTGGATGTGCACTAATCCTGTCTTTATACTTCGCACTATAGGTACCAATTTCTTTCTTCGCCAGCGGAATATCAAGATCCTTACGTGTGACCTCATTTGGGACGAACCAGGGAGCATTCATCATGTTTCTGAGAACTTTTGCTTGGAACCTTTCTAGTATCTCTAAGTTGGAGTTTGATGCGAAGCCCCACAGCTGGATTCCATACGTCCGTATAGGTTTGAGTATGATTTTATAAATCAGAACCTTGTTTTCGAGTGAGAGCTTAGATTTGGCGCCAATTAGCCAATACATTTTCTGGGATTGTATGTTTATTTGCTTTTTTATGGTCCAGATGTGCGTTTTCCAAGTTAAGCGACGATCCAGATGCATCCCCAAGTATTTCACTGTTTCTGGCTGAGGAACCTGTTTTCCATTCAGGGTTAGATGGACATGTTTCGTTGCGCAACGTGAATGTTATATGTGCCGATTTGCCTTCGTTTGCTTGAATTCTCAAAGTTTTTAACCAACGCTGGATTTTGTTTAAATGTATGTGTAAGAGTTCTGAAGCAAGCACAGGATTGGTATGAGACGCCATTATAGCCATATCATCCGCAAACGTAGCCGCAGTATTTTGTTTCATAGTTGGAAGGTCTGACGTATACAATAGATACAAGATTGGCCCCAGAACACTACCTTGTGAAACCCCGGATTTAATTGGATATATTCCCGGGTATTCTTCTTGGCATATTTAACAAGAAATTGTCTATCACTGATATATGACTTAAGCAACTGGTAGTAATCATATGGAAGCAGCTTCTTTATTTTATAGAGCAGCCCCACATGCCAGACCTTGTCAAACGCCTGCAAAACATCCAAGAACACCGCCGAACAGTTTTTTTCTCTTCTAGATCTTTATTAATTTTTTGAACAACTCTGTGGACTTGCTCTATCGTCGAATGTTGCTCCCTAAACCCAAATTGGTGGTCTGGAATTAATTTCTTCGTTTGTAAAATTGTTTTCAGCCGTTTCATTAGTAATTTTTCAAGAACTTTTGACATTATAGGAAGTAAGCTAATATGTATGTAAGATGTTACTTCCACTGGATTTTTTCCTAGCTTAGGGATCATAATTGCTTGTGCCACCTTCCACTGCAGTGGAAAGTAGCTAAGTCTAAGTACTGCATTGAACAAGATGGTCATTATTCTGATTGATTTTATAGAAAGTTCTTTCAAAACTGTACCAGTTATCAGATTGTAACCCAGCGCCTTTTTGTGGCTAAGTTCTTTTAATATTACGTTTTTTCTTCTGTTACTTGGAACTTTTTTATTGGAAAATCCATCTGGAGGGATGCTTCTAGAAATTCGTTGATTTGTCGCTCTTCCTCATCTCTTATCTATGAAGGGAAGGGTTCGAAGACCTTTTGTAGATGTTCTGCGAATTTTTGTGCCCTCTCCTTATAAGTCTTGGCCCATTTTTCATTTTTGAGTCTAATCGGTGGGATGTGATACTGCACTCAACGAAAAAGATTGGTAAAATCAACCAAAAAGGACATATGAAAATGTACCCAAAGGGTAAACTGGGTTCAAATAACCAAGTTGAAATTGTTAAAAGATTGGTAAGTTCATACATGTTTAATTCAACCAAGTTAATTGTTAAAGTACCAACAAGAATAGTTGCTTAACTAAATTAGTTGGTCTTTTACTATTTATATAGTTCAGTACCAACAATAATGGTTGGTTAACAAATTTAGTGGACCCTTTACTATTTATATAGTGCGGTACCAACAAGAATGGTTGGTTAACTAATTTAGTTGGTTCTTTACTATTTACATAGTACGGTACTAACAATTATGGTTGGATAACTAATTTAGTTGGTTCTTTACTATTTATATAGTTCAGTACCAACAATAATGGTTGGTTAACTAATTTACTTGATTCTTTACTATTTATATAGTTTAGTACCAACAAGAATAGTTGGTTACCTAATTTAGTTGGTCTTTTACTATTTATATGGTTCTTGTACTACTTTATTTGTTGATTATCAACCATTAGGCATATAACCATTTCGTGGTCATTGAACAATATTAATTGTTATTTAACTATATAAGGTAAAATAAACAAAATAGCTTAAATTTTCGGTTTTTTTATTAAATATAGCTAAATCAAATACAAAACATTTATATATAAACAATTAAGTAACAATTTAAATAAGACATTAATAATATTTAGGGCGAATATTTAAAACATTTAAAATGAATGATCAATGTATCAACTGTGAAAGTAGTGGTAACTGATGTACCGGATTCTTTAAATTTAAAACATTCAGGCATTTTAAAAAAATTTATTCAACTGCTAAATCGGACAATAAACAAAGTAAATTTGAACAAGTATTGTCTTCGGGTAAGTCAATGCTATAAAAATATTTTTGAAAAAACGTCCATATAGTTTCACAACTTCGAGAATATTTTAAATTTAGCACGTGAAATATTTTAAAACATGCATCGAGAGCACTTAAACAATTATCAAATCTATACGTAATGTTGTCGTAGAAAACGTAATACGACTCAAGATTTAACAACACCTCACCAACGGCAATTATTAGAGGCTGTAGAGTTTCTTTGCGTTGCTCTAACTGTCTTCTCAAATCAGCCAGTTTTTTTTCGAAATCGTTGATGGTCTTTACGTGTAGCAACATGGAATCTTGCGAATCCTTAATAGTCGATTTGATAATTATCCTTTTTCTGTTATTCTCTTTACTTACATGCTTTATGGTAGGTGGGAGTAAAGCGTGAATGAGAAGCGTCACTATAATGTCACCAACAGCTGCAAAAAAATTATTTTAACATGATTTACAATAATTATTAAATTATACATACCTTCACTTTTGTCAACGGAGTTTAGAAATTTCAACAAAATTAAATTTTGTTTGTCTTTAATTTTCTGATTAAATACTTCAATTAATTTGTCTTTGCCAGTAGACCATTTATTAAATAACGCGTATGATTTTTCACCAAATAATTTGTAAAAATCTATATCAATCTAAAAAAGTTTATCCATACAAAAGTGTTTTATTGCTCCAATAAATTCATTTTGAACTTACCAAATTAAATCCATCAGAATGTCTCAGTAAGGGCCAATCATTTATGCAAAAATTTGTTAAAATTTCATTTCTGCGCTTTTTGAAAGTTTTCTTCCAATTTAATTGTACATCGATCCAAGGAGAGTTATTAATTTTCAACCAGGTCTTCAAATTCTCGGTATCTTTCGTAATAAAAACATTAACTTAATATTATTATTTTCATAAGGTTTTACATCAATACACACTGGTTTATCTATTAGTTCTTTGATATAGTAGATAGATACATGAATAACTTACCTTCATCGGGCACTTCTTCATCCAAATTTTGATCAATTAAAAATGCTGTGCTGCCAGTCTTTCTAGTATCAATCGTTTTGCTAGACTTCTCCAATAAACCTATTTTCTTCAATCGTTTAGTATAGTTATAATATTTATCGTATAAACGACCCGAAGGATTTTTTTTAAAGCCGCTTTTTTGAAAGTAAATAAACTGAAAATAAAATTTTATTATAATGTATTATTGTAACCGACTTATAATTTTAAATTTTATAAGTATTTATAATTTTTTTACGTACTCTATCGTCGTGAAATTTCTTTTCGATTTCTAAAGATATGCTTTCAAAATCTTCTCTTCGAATTTTCTTTTTATTTTCAATATGCCAACTTACAACAGCATCTACTAATACTTTTCTAGCTGCATCATTCAGCTTGTTGGTACTACTAAAAGTCTGAAAAACGTAACTTCCTGTATGGAAGTCTTTAATAACCTTAATTAAGTCCTGCAAAAGAATGTATTAGAATTCTGAAAAATTATAGACACGTGCTAAAAACGTACAAAAGAACTGCTTCCATCAGTTTCTTCAGACGATAAATAGGTGCTACCAACTGATGAAGTCGAAGGCGAAGACAAATTTCCCTTTTCATTTAGCAACCATAAATCAGTATAATTTTTTGAAGGTGCACCAGTAACGGTAACAGCACTGTTCAGAGGTATATTCTGTAAAACAAATATGAATATCATCGCTTACCAGCTTAAGAGCGCGCTGCGGAAAGAGAGAGAGGGAAGCAGTAGATATGATGTTGAAAGAAGCCTCTAATCTTTTGTAGAGATTTAAAAAATTTAAAAAAATTATTTGCGCCATATCTAAGGGAACCCTTGAACCCTTTGTGCATGAAGTTGATTTTATATAACTAGTTTAAAACTCCACTAAGGGCACTTTTTGATTTACAAGTTTTGTACAAGTTTTCTATAATTGATGATGAAATCGCTTCAAAATCAGGTTTTGTCCTGATCTGCAGAAGGCAATAACGAAGTTTCATTAAGATCGGTTGTCATAAAAATTCAAAATTGTCCTTTTTCATAAATTAAATTAACCTATTTAATTTTAATTTAAAGCGCTCAAAATTGGTTATTGCCTTCAATAGTCTTTTCTTATTAATATAAAAAAAGAATTACATTGATACGACGTTTAGTTTTTTAAATTTGTACAAAAGATTAGAGGCTTCTTTCAACATCATTCCCTCTCTCTCTTTCCGCAGCGCGCCTGTTTCAAAATAAAGTTTCTGCATTAAGATTATTTAATTGCAATCTTTTTTAAATAGTAATAATTATGTTGTAACTTACATTTTCTGATTGCCACTTGGTTAGAAAATGACGGAATTCAATTTTGATGCCCAGTTTCCTATCTTTAAATAGTTCATCTAGATCTTTCTCGGTTAGATATTTCAGTCTTTCTAAAGTAATTTCTTGAGCTGCAATTGACGCTCAGTTTAAATTTAAGATAACTGCATAATATTAAAAGATTTATTTTCAAGTATTAGGTATATAGAAAACAATCACATTGTTAAAATTATTTGGTAATAATGATTGTTTTAAACAATATTTAATATCTAGCCACTTACGTGGTTGTCAATTATTTAATTATATATTTTCATATTTAATTTGGTACTTACCTACAAAGTCTTCGAATAAGTATTCAAAGCCCCATGATGTTACAAGTTGTAATAACTCACTGTCCGAATTTAATACGTTATCATCCGAATTAACATGAGAAATTTTTGGTGTGGTGGAATATAGGACGTTATACACTTCGCTTAAATTTTCCATTTCATTAAAAATATAATAAAATTATGTTTACAATCACACACCTCTTAACGATCACGTATTGAACAAGTGGTTGAAAATTTCTAAATTTCTACCACGTTTTTACCATGAATGGTTGGTAACGGCAGAAATTGAACAAAGAGGATTTAAATTCTCTTTGTTCAAATTCAAAAGTTCTTGGAAAGGTAAACAGTCCCAACCTCTCCAGGGGTGGGCAAAATACATTTCAAATGTATTTGAAATACATTTTACAAAATACATTTATGAAAATCCAAAATACAATTGACAAAATACAGTATTTCAAATACAGGATGCAGTTTTTGAAATACAAAATCCATTTATTCATGTCATTATAACTGTATTTTGTCAATTGTATTTTGTATTTTCATAAATGTATTTTGTAAAATGTATTTCAAATACATTTGAAATGTATTTTTCCCACCCCTGAACCTCTCGATAATCTTCGTCTAATCTATCAAGTAAGCAGGGCCGGAGTTTTTGCAACAACACCTAAAGACAAACCTTCCTAGCAGAATGAAAGATGAAGGGTGTTTCTTGCATTTCTAAATGTGACTTTTTTCCTTACTCCCAGGAACATTATTGGCTGTATTCTTTTAAACGCTTTTAACCATCTCACCTTAAAGCGATAAAGGGAATACAGCTATTATTACTAGCTTTAATTATGTATGCAAAAAGCGCTATTTCTGAATTTTACTATCGAGTTTTTAACAATAATTAAAAAAGAAAATATCAAGTGTTGGGGTATCTTTAGACGCGGAATAAAATCTCTTTAATTTGATATTTTTGTTATTCTTATCAGTTATAATGGGAAGCAGGAATTTAGTAAAAATCAATTTCACATGTTAGTTCAGTGTTCAGCCGGCCACCCGGTATATCTTAGATTATAAAGCTAGTACCAGAATCAGAATCATAAATTTAATCTGCGGAATACCTGGCCTATCCATCACATCCTTCACATAGACCGTAGCCTAGGTTGGTTTACCCCCCCTCCATTTGTCTATCGAAGGTCATGGTATTGAATTTATTTTTGACAGAGAGAACGCAGTCGCTGTCACGTAGTGCTGGTAATGCAGCTTTATCCACATCTACTGATCCCAAAATATAGTTGGGTCTATTCGATGAAAAGAATAAAAGGTGGAGGAAAAGAAGGCAAATCTCACGTATAAGTAGCAAAGTCGAGAACTCGTCGGCCGGAATTTCCACGTCGGAGGTGGATCAGTCGCTTCGATAGTCGCAATCCGCTCCGATGTCGCCTATGACTTGGCCAGGCTAGTTTTACTTCCTGAGGGGGGTCCCCCCCCCGGTGGAGCCCGAGCCTGCGAGCTCAAGTTTCCGGAAAACCGCCGGAGGTAATATATACTAAGTTGTGAAATTATGAATAAAATATCCCCCGTATAGATCCGCCGAACATCCTTCCCTGCCACTCGCCGCGGCGAGCAGAAAAACAACCCCCTTCCCTGGTCTCTGAAAGAGAACCCTGAAAGTAAAATAAAGCTAGTACCAACTTCAGTTCCAATTTTAAGTTCATGTATTACGTAAGACGGTTTTTCCTACTTTTAGACCCCCCCCAAATAAGAAAAAATAAGAAAAGTTATACCCCCTCCCCCAAATCTTACGTAAGATTAATTATTACTCGGACCAACTATTAAATGCCATGTTTTTATACTGTTTGTTCTGGAAACTTGATCAAAACAATTATATACGTATTTTTTTTAGTAAAAAATTGCAATCATTTTCAAATTGAACGTATGTATAAAAACGTTTACAATGCATATCTTATGAAATTTAGAATAAAAGCTTTTTTTTTTAAATAAAATTAAAAAAATAAAATCTTTAGTAAGAAATTGTCATGACCCCCCCCCCCTTCCCCCGAATAAGAAAAATAAGATGTCAGCTACCCCCCTCCCCCTAAACGTCTTACGTAATATACGAACGGCCCCTAATCAGTGGTGACTTCCTTAACCCGTGGTCAGGGCCGGCATTAGTGCCATTTATATTCACCAAGTAAACACCAACCTAGCTTATTGTTTATTTAGTTAATCCAGCGATTATCAGATGGCGTTATTAAATTGAAAGTCGTAATAAATAGTTTATTACTGCAATTCTTCATTTGTGTCGGTGTTCAAGCTATTTGTTATACCTTCCAATTTAATCCCTAAAATAATAAATGAAAAATTACAGTAATCAAGTAATTTGCGATTTAATAACGCCATCTGTTAATTTCCGGACTAACTAAAAGAACAATGAACTGGGTGTTTTCAAAATTAACTTGTGTTAATTTTGGACAACAATAATTTTTTCATAAATTTAGTTGAAAATTTAGAACTAAAATTTTTCACAAAGTGTGTGTGCGAGACTCGAACCATTATTTTTTACTAAATTGAATATTTGCGCATTCGCTTGTTTTCTACTATTGTATTACAATAAGGTTGCCAGATCTCAAAATTTTTTGGAAGCTGTTTTGCCTGTTTTAAAAACCTTCCATTTTTATTTTCGTAATTAAAAAGCCCGACGAGCCAATTACATTAATAAAATTAGGGTTGGTACCCTACTTGTATAAACAAGTTTTGGTGTTAATACTAAACCAATATAGATTAATTAACTTATAAAATTTTTTCAATTTTTTGAAGTTAAAATAACAATATTAGATTTTTTTAGAACTATTTCTAAATAATTTGGTTGTATGTATATTTTCAATTAAATTTTTGTGTGACACGACTAAATTTATGAAAAAACATTTTATTGTATTTGTATTATTATTATATTATTGTACAAAAAATTGTTTAATAAATTATAGTTATTAGTAAAATGCAACTAAAGTATAGATAATCTACCAAGTTTGTGATAAGTAACAGTTTTGAATGTTATAACAAACTCCGTCAGTTGAAAAATATCAAAATTTTTGGTAAAATTAACTATTGAAATGTTAGTACATCAAGTATTTAATTTAATTTAATTATTCGTTATAACTTATTGTAACTGAATTCCATTGTAACTGAAAAGTATAGTAACAAGTACCAATATAAATGTAATAAGACTAGTATATAACGTTATCTAACAGTATTTGTAGATTATTAACTACATACTTTGTTATATCACAATATAAGTGTTAAAGAACAACGAAAACTAGTATAACCAACCAATAAATTGTTCAATCTCTAATTTCTATAGTAACAATACATAAAGTATACTTAACAATTCTGGGTTGGTTGAATCAACAATTGCAAATAGTTTGAATTAAACCAATTTTTGGTTTGAATATACTAAATTGCTAAAATTGGTAACTAACAATTAAATCTGGTTGATTTAACCTTTGCTTTTTTTTTGAGTGTGAGGTCGTTTAATCTTTCTTGTCGCCTTCCATAAAGAATACTCCGTGGTTTTAGTTAAGGTCAAACTCTCCAGGTATTCCTGGATTGCTGCATTTTTCCATCGTCCAAAATATATTTTAGTTCTCTTATTGATTTATTGAACTTTGCTCTGTCAAGAGGAGATCTTGTTGTTTGCCACATTTTCCGAAGTTGACGCTTCTCTGCAAACATATACATAGATGTAAAGCGGCTTTAATCTCGTATTATGATCCTATGTAATAATATTAAGTTTCTTGAGAAAATGCATTTCAAAATTTTCTATTCAACAAATACAAAAAATTATAAAGTAACCGCTGTACCATATGGGTTTGGCACAGTGGCTATTTCATAATTATTCTATGGCTACTACTATTTTATGATATTTATTCATTAGAACAGGTACCTCTGACGGATATGATAAATGAGGGGACTGCATTCCAATCATGAAAACTACAAATTTGTTGACAATATTAAAAAAACAATGCAAATAATTTATTACATTTTTAGGTTTCTTATTCAAACAAGATTATGAAATATGAGCTTCGCAGATAGTCTCAGCTCATAAATGCTAAGAACAACATTTTGCACGATGTTGGCGGATGTTTTCCTACACCAGATTTTGATGATTTCTTTGGCATAATTGTGGTTATTTAAAAATTAAACGAGAAATTAAAATGTTAGGAAATTAAGAACGGTGGTCCTGCTGGTTGCAATGGACAGAGGTCATTTCTTTTCACATCACTGTTGCCGCCATTCCTTTCAACATGCATTCCTACTTTTGCAAAATATCCATATTTTCTTCATCATCTCATCATGAAAAATTAATTTAGATTTATGTTTTATGTAATTATTTGGGTAACGGAGTACCGACAAAATATATTAGTAGTGTTTTTTTTACGTAAATACGATACTTAGCATATCTTTTTAATTTTAAACTAGTTTCGAATTTCTATTCTTCGTCAGTAAACTAAAATAGATATCAATTAGCAACATTTATAATTATGTTAAAGTAATTATGTTAATTATGTTATTCTATCTACAATTATATCAATCTCAAGGGGTAACCTACAATTATAATTTAATAATGAAATTCAAATAAATTTGAATTCTTTAATACAAAAGTTTTCTTAATGATCCAAACGACGAATACCGCAAAATATTATGGTTCATAGCAGTCGGACGAGAACATAATTCGGGAGCAAAACCTCGTATAATTATGTACGCGAAGATCATTTTGATGTAAGTAATAGACAATTAAGAAAGTGTATAAATTATTTAAAAAGGACAATTTCGACTGTCAAATTTAGGTAGTAAACGAGCTTCCATAAGTACAGCGGATATACCATTATGAGCCGATACCAATTTTCTGCCTGATAATAGAGATGCAGGAATAACTGTTACCGATGTCGAATGTTATTGTCGAAAATCTAAATGAGCTGGCGTTGGTACAACCTAAAAATATCTCACGTTGAAAGAAATTGGAAAAGTGGGGGTACAGAAAATGCCAAATCTATTTGGCGATGAGTTTTTAAACGAATTTGTGCAAATTGGACTACAACGAGGACTACAATTTCAAAGTGGAATTTTAAAATTTTATATCGCGGATGCCTCGATGAGCAAATGTGAAATCCATCAATTATTATCTAGTTGTTGAGTGATGGGGGGGGGGGGATTAGAAGATTTGTTATGTGTTTCCTTAAAGCAGCAGTAGAATCAAGTGTTAATAAACTGTGGCACACACTTGAGTTCATTTCTAGGTTTTTATTTTATAATTATTTTCTGATTTAAAATATTGTCAGTTGTTTCATTTTATTTACGATTTGTGTTTGTTTTTACATCGTATTTATTATATACAATAATAAATTAGTAATCCATTTTTTATTTTTAAACCTCGGCTCCGTATTGAGCAAGTTATGGTCCAAGATGTTTCTATTGGCTTTTAATTTATTTGGTAAAATCAAGTAAAGTCTGAAACGTGCAGATGGTGATGATCAAATTAAGTTTCAATTTTTTTTAATACTTGTACCTACTACCTACCTAACCGGTAGCACAAATACCTCCCAAAACCATGACATACTTAGGGTATTGGCGATGGCACAAGGTCCGGGTAGCTTTTCTGACCAATACCTATCATTTTGACGATTGTGAAATTGTTTGATGATGAAAATTTTTTCAGTGAAAAGGAAATTTTCCCATCTTCGAGTAGCGGTGCGGTGTAGCAGCGCACGGCATTACAGAAGTCGTACTTGCTTGTTTTCATTCGTTAGCATTTGAGCTTTTCTCCTTAAGTACCATTTTAGCTATTCGTCGAGCAGACTCTCGCGCGATTACAGTTTCACGAGCTAATTTTTGCATCGAAAGTCTCGGATTTCGTTAAATCCGAAGTTTTATGATGTTGCGATTCCGACGAGTGTTGGCAGAGCTATTTTTTCCTCTTCCGGGTCGGTTCTCCTCATTGCCAAGATTTTTGAATCGTTTTATTTATCTGTTTTGTTTTTCTGTTCTCTATTCAGTGATTTTCGCGGCAAGAACAAAGCAAGTTTGGTAAGAGCAAGGCAAATAAATTATTATATCACTATGGGTCCTTGTAGATTTATTAAATCGTAAGCTATAAGTGTAATAAAATGCATGTACTGAACTGATTTAGAGCTAACGCAAGAAACTTATATTCTCGTAATCGTCAAATCACTCTCCCGATGTGACCTTTAAACTTGCAATTCGTTTTGTTTCCAGTACTTGAATTTTATCCAATTTTTGATCCCTGCTGGTTCACATTGGCTCTGGAAAGTACAATCGAGGCACTTTCATGGGAAGCTAAATTTATAAATAATTTGTGGCTACATATGGCTTAGAGACCACCACTTTCACTCAAGTACAGGCAGAAGAGTTAAGAACGACACAAATAGCAATAAAAAGGCGAATGCTGGGAGTGAGCCAGATGCAGCGGATAAGAAATCATGTAGTGCGCCAGAAAACTGGTATAGAAGTCATTATGAAAAAGATAGCTAGACTTAAGTGGCAATGGGTCGGACACGTACATAGCTAGACAAGTTTCCAAAAGATGGACGTACAAACTCACTCACTGGCGACCGAGAACCACACAATGAGAACCACCGAGACCACAAAAGAAATGGCTGGTGATATCAAGAAGTGCGTAGGAAGGCATTGGTTTCAACTGGCCCAGAACGAGAAGAATGGAGAGAAAATAGGGAGGTTCAGGAGTGGACGAAGAAAAGCTTAGGAAGAAGAACAAGTCCAAGTTACCCTAAATTGGCCATCGTAGATGACCACTGTACCTGGCATGGTCACTGTTCCCACCAGTCCCCTATCTATTATCTTCTATCTACTATCTATTTCTTTTTCGTTATGTCGTCGAAAATAATTGCTTACTTGACTGAGTTGAACGCGTTCTAAAAATTCAATAGTCATAGAAGAGAAACAATAGAATCTTTGTTTTCGAGATTGTCGTACTAAATCTCTAGGCCAAGGATGAGGAACCCGCGGCCTGCGGGCCAGAGGCGGCCCGCCACACTTTCTCGTGGTGCCCTTTGAAAATTTTACATTTTGACTATTAAGGTTAAGTTTATAGATTTATTTTGTTTACTAGTAGTCCAGGCAACGAAGCCGAAAAATTGGCTCAAGCTTGCAAAAAATCCGGGCAAGCTGAATTTTGTCAGAGATGTACATTGGAGTGTATTAATCAACCCCCCAGGAGTACCATAACATCCCACGCCTATAGCTCACGTATTTTTACTTTTACGAAAAATTACCATTAAGGAAAGTTGAAGAACATAAAATTCTCTATATCTTGTCGCGCTGCAGTAGGTAATACTACAATACATACTGTAGTAGGCAAATTTTGAAAAAATATATTTTGATCATAGAAAATTTAAAAAAAATACATGTTATAGAGAATTTTATGTTCTTAAACTTTGTTTAATGGTAATTTTTCTTAAAAGTAAAAATACGTGAGCTATAGGCGAAAACCTGCACCTAGGGGGCTAAAATCTTCACTTGGGGGAACGCCGGCTTGAGATTTTTATGGGACATTTTGGGCTTTAATTAGAACACTTCAATATACATCTTTGCCAAATTTCAGCTTGTCCGGACCTTCTGTAAGCTCAAACTAAAATTTCAGTTTCGTTACTTGGAAGATCCTGTAATTTGGGCAAATTTTGAAAAAATCTAGTTTTCTCTTCATTCTCCAACGTTTGTCACAATTTCAGTTAATTTATTATTAAAAGCATTTCCCGTGTCTGAAAACATCTCTCCCTGCAACGAATCAATATTGTGCCATTTTAAGGGTGGGTCGTGTTTTAGGCAATAATTTAAGTATTAGTGTGCCATGGAAAAATATGAAAAAAACTATTTTATAGAGAATGTTGTGCTCTTCAATAATGGTCTGATCATAAATTTTCATACAAGCATAAATAAGCGAGTTATCGGCAGAAAATCGCGTTGGGTGAGCTAAAACCCCCGATTGTGGGGGACGCCGTGCCGGCGTGGGATTTTATGGGACTTTTGGGGGGTTCATTAGAACACTCTAATGTAAATCTCTGCCAAAATTCAGCTTCCCCGGATGTTTTGCATACTAAAAACCTTCATTGCCTGGACTATAGGTTTATTATGTTTATAATGAGATAATTTGAGTTAATTATTCAGTGTTTGTTTCTAACATGCGGCCCGCATAACATTTTTAAATTTGGCCCGTTGTCAAAAAAGGTTGCTCATCGCTGCTCCTGGCTACATATTGCCGTGAAATGATAAATAATAATATTAATTTATATCGCGGGAAAAAATATAACGGCCCTTTTTTCTTTCCCGACTAACTCAACAGTGAGACTCTATAGGGCGTAAAATTGGGTTCAGCGGAATTACGAAACCACACTCCACTGTTGTAAATAAATTGAATATTGTGTCAATAAAACATACAAATCGCGTATATCTGGAGCCTACCTGTGCTCTGAAATACCTAAATGCTGTGGAAACTTATTATTAATTAAACCAAATAGAATTTTCTCATCCACAAACTGTTTATTATTCATATACAAATCTTAAAACGAAACAGAATTATGAATTATAATATTAAACAAATTAAGTTTACAAATGATGGTAAATACTTAATCTAAAATAAAACCCCCAAGAATTTGACACACTTGTTAAAAATAGAAACTGTCTGCGATCGGTTTTTATACAACGCGCTTAAAAACAACTAAATCTTACCAGTTAACAAACAAAAACTTTTCCAACGTTCTAGGGAATATCTGTACATTCGTATGCAGTCAGTCGCCGGCGTCTTCAATTCTCGCCTCCGTATTGTGAATCCAATTGTAATACGAATTCCAGTAAAACAAACAACCATAAATATTTAATGAATTGTCTTCCAAATTTTATAATATAATCGTAGGTAATCATTTAATTTTTCTTGATTTACGATAATAATTCTCATCTACAGAAACTCGTACCCCAGCGGTACCAAAAATTTTCTACGTTCGAAATCCAATTAACAAAAAGTGCTCCACACTTGTCTATCGACGTGGTTCGAATTCATCTAACCAAATTACATGCGCATTCTTTACTGGGCACGGTAAGAGTTTACTTAACCAAAACGACCTCTTTTTTTATCTCTCATCAACACCGGTCGAATTTCAATTAACTAAAAATACGTCTTTACTTGTCTACGGACGTGGTCACAATTCTTGTTCTTCTCTCTTGTTAGCCTAATCTTCCCTTCTCCCTTCCAATTCTCTCGAGCAGGCGTAATTCGAAACCTGCAAACTTTCAAAATTCAAAATTTTCCGTCAACACAGATTTTCAATGCACATTCCCTTCTTATTCAAGTTCCATCAATTCCCTATTATTTACGCCACTTTCACTTGTTTTTATAATTTGAGCCTAACTAATTCACAAATTGTTTTACCTAATTTGTTATACGCTATTATGACCAAATGAACTACTTCATAATTCTGCTTCTGATCATTACACATTTTATAAACAGACTATCTGGTGTAGAAATTCTATTCCAGTAGCTCAGTGAATTAGACAAAACAGGTAAACTCAGAGAGTACTTGCAGAGCTCCAGGTATAAATTGTTAACAAATTTTAATATTGTGATAATAAATCTTTATTTTGTAGTGCAGGTATTTTTGAATTCAACTGACCAAACTTGAAACATTGCACGATTTAGTGGTAGATTATTTATCTAATTAAATCAACATAATGTCGAAGTTGATGATCCTAGAGTGTCAATGTCTACCGGAGAGCTGAAAGCTTAAGAAATTCAGTGAAGTAAATAGTATGCGATTCAAACTTGTAATTTTTATCCGTAACTGAACCTCCGGTCACATCAAGTAAGCTCTTGATCAACAACTTTATTGTTAAATATTTATGGTTTGCAAAATATTAAATAAAGAGTATTCAGTCTTTTAGAGAATGTAAGTAGATATTTGTGACTTTGTACACTAATGTTACTCATAATTTGCATCAAATACAAGTTATAATCTTGTATTAGTACATATTGTGTGGCAGTAACACAAGAGGTTTGAAAAAAGACTCTACATGGTGGCGGTCATATACTATATATATTTTACCGGTTAACATTATGGAATTTGATAGATAATACCCATAAGTATCTTAAGTAAACTTAACAACTGCAATATTTTAAAAATTATAAAACAAACGACAACGACTTATCAAAAATAAGTGGTATTTTAAAGTAATAATTAATTTTATTAAACAAGAAAACTTGTACACACATTACATTTACTATAAGGTAATACCCCAACAGTTTTCAGCGTAAATGTGGCACGAGGAATTTTTTGCATTTATTATCGGCAAACTATATGTAATTCAGGCTTATAATATATACTTACATAATAATAATGAAATTATACAGGATGGCCGGATTGACCGACCCTTGAACAGAATTATCTGGTGCAATCAGTGTTTGACATCATCACATGCTACTCGCAAGTGACTTTTCGTGTAATTTTAGCACATCCACTGTTTAGCGCTTGTTTCAGTCCGTTCATAGTGATATATTCTTTAGAGCTAACCTTCCTCTCCAAAATATTCTAAAATATTCTCAAATGCAGAGAATAGCACAAGCCCAACAATAGAGCAATTAATGTTCCAGCATTTATTCAGAGCCAGGCTCGAGTCATGCGTGTCATTTATGTTGGTGCAGGATATGTTGAAAAAGAAAAACTCACGTATTTTTTTCTCCGATTTTCCAACAGAAATCAGGCACGCAAGTAGAACTCGTGAACCAAATCGTAACACACTTTGTTTCAAAAAAATGATAGGAGATGCGAAACTGTCTGTGTTAGCTTACTTACGGCGAATGGGAAATGGAGGATTTTTCGCATAAGGGATTGTATTACGTCTGAATAACAATACTGCTCATAAATCGACTAAACTTAAAAACAAAATTAAAAACCGTAAAAGCTGTACATAGTTATAAAAACAAATCTCATAATGGGTTCAAATTTCAAATCAAATAACAAAATTACAATCAGTCAAGGAAACTTTAAACATCCACCAAATAAATATGAGATGGTGCCACTAATTTGGAAGGTATCTACATTTCACCCCACTCTCCTCATCGTGAATTTTTTAACGAAATCGAACGTCAAACGTTTGAGCTTCGTTTGAGCTTCAATGAATTTTTTAATTAAAAAATATTTTTAAATATTTTTCTATTCCTATCATCATCATCATCATCATTTGAGCTTCAAAGGTTTTTAATAGAAATTCAATTCTTTAGAATAATTTTACTCACCAAAATCTAACAACATTTCTAATAGCTCAATGTATTTTGTAAGCTGTTGCTAATTTATTGTAACTTGCCGATAAACTTTTAAACCATCAGGATCATCTAAATTAAATATTTCCCGTCAGAAAAAAATTACCTTTTTATGGTTCTATGGTGATTCGTTAATGCCGGTGTATTTAATTTTTTGCGGTCTCTGATGGCTGTAACTTCGTAAGTACTACATGAACATAAAAAAAGTAATAAGATCTTTTCTCTAGTTAATTTAGTGTACTTTATTTTCAGTAATTTGATATTTTGCTCTAAAGTGCATTCAAACTAAGATATTTCAATCTTTACCTCAAGGAGTCTCAATCTGTACATATACCCTTTCCATCTTCAAAATTTCAGGTGTCAAATGATCAAAATTATACTATTACTCAAAGACGCACCAAATTGTTAAAACATATTAAGAAATGTTATAGACACCAAGAATATCCGAAATAATCGGTATAGTTTGAATGAAATAAATTGGAACTTGCGCCATTAGTAAAAATAGTATGAATTAAACTTAAAATCACTAGTCAAATAAGTGCATTTTAAAATGGATCTTTTCTTTTTATTTTAATATAACCTTCTCTTTTTACTATAATTTGAATTATCTGTCAATATCATAATGTGGAGTTATGTAATAAAAATGTTTATAAGGGGCTCTTATTATAAACACCTTTTCATGAAATTACAATTTACCTAGTGACTGAAATAAAACTGAAATATGTTCACAATGAAGAAATATTTTAACTAAATGAACTGATCATTTATTCCAGTGTTAAACTTAAAATTATACTTTTTAATTGAATTTTAATCTATCTATCTATCGGTTTTTTACAACGTTCTACGACGTCTTCCGATTCCTCTACGCCATTCCTCACGGTCTTCCCATTGCATCGCTTCAAGTCCCCTCTCTGTCATCTCCCTATCAATACCCTCTCTCCAACTTAGTCTGGGCCTTCCGCGTTTCCTTCTACCTGGGGGTTTCCAAAATAAGATTCTTCTTGGTAGCCTATTTGCGTCCATGCGTTGAACATGACCAAACCATCTCAGTTGTTTTGTTTTTATATCATCCGTTATTGTGTGTTCTACTTGCATAATCTGCCGGATGTGGGTATTTCGTATTCTCTCCAACCTGCTCTTTCCAGCCGAACTTCTCCAGAAGTTCATCTCTGTAGCTTGCAGCGTATTTTCCCATTTCTTCCCCATTTGCCATACCTCTGAAGCGTATGTTGTGATTGGTTTAATTATGCTGTTATATATTCTTGTCTTGCTACTTTTGGAAACAGACTGGTCCCATAAAATTGAGTTTAATACTGAGATCGCCCTTCTACCCAGTTGATTTCTTTTGCGGATTTCTGCGTGGCATCTTCCATCTTGGCTCATTATCATCCCAAGGTATTTATATTCTTCGCATTTTTTTATATTATGGCCGTTTTCAAGCTCTAAATCCTGTTGCATTCCACCAATACACATATATTGAGTTTTTTGTACATTTACTTCTAGTCCCCACTCTGCATACTCTTCCATAAATTTTCTTGTCATGTATTCCATGTCCTTGTAGTCCTGTGCCATAATAACCTGATCATCTGCAAAATGTAACGTATACAGTGTTGTATCTTCTGATATCGGTATGCCCATTTTTTCACATTTTTGTTTTCATTTCTTTAATGTCTGTTCCAGATAGATTTTAAATAGGGTAGGCGACAAACAGCATCCCTGCCGTAGTCCCTTCGTTACTGGGAAATCCATTGTTGTTTCCTTTCCCACTTTTATGGCAGACCTTGACTCTTTTATGGCTTTGATAGTATTTATATTTATGTTTGTTTTTTCCAGAGTTTCCCACAATTATAGGATCGGAACGCTATCATATGCTTTTCTCAGGTCCACGAAGAGCATGTGTACTTCTTGATTAAATGCGGTTTTCTTTTCAATTAATTGTGTAATACAGAATAGATTATCTATCGTGGATCTACCCGCTCTAAAACCGGCTTGTTTTTCCGCTTCCATGTCCTTATATTCATTTACCAATATTTCTTTCAATATGCGCCCATATAATCTACTGAATGTACTTGTGACAGATATTCCTCGATAGTTATCACAGTCGTTTCTATCTCCTTTCTTGTATATTGTGGATATGTATGCTCTTTTCCACTCTTCCGGAATATCTCCTCCATTTAGACACTCTTGAAATAGTTCTTTTAAATGCCGATATAGTGTATCTGTTCCATTTTTGAACATTTTGGCTGATATTCCTCCTGGACCACTTGCCGCATTATTTTTTAGAGCTTTGCACGCATTTTTTTCCATACTTGTACTTATTCGTAGTGGGGATGCTGTTATTGTTATTTGAGTTGGTTGTTGTTCTATATTATGTAGTAAATATTCCGGCCTCTTTTCTGTCAACAGATCTTTAAAGTACTCTTGCCATTTATTAGGAGGTATTGTGGATATAACATTGTTCCCGTGTTCTCTTCTGACTGCCTTCACAACCTTCCAACTTTATGTGCTTCTTCTACCTCCGATGTATGTATCGATCTTGTTACAATATTTTTCCCAGCTCTCATTCTTCCTTTGACAGATATGTTTTCTTACTTTTGCTTGAGCTGCATTAAACTCAATTTTATCTTCTACGCTTCTTGTATTTAGATATTTTATATACTTCTCACGTTTATCTTCAATTTTCTTTTCTATTTGTTCATTCCACCAGTAGGGAGTTTTTCTTATTCTTTTAACCTCCATGGTTCCTAGAGCTTCTTTGGTAGCTTGGTGTATAGCAATTGCAATATTTTCGTAATTTTTTTGTATATTGTTGGATTTTTTATATTCTTTCAGTTTTTGATCTAATCGTTTTTTATACAGAAAAGTTGTACTATCGTTTTCAAAACTTGTGAGGTTATATTTAGTTTCATGTATAAGTTGCATTTTAGTTTCTTCTCTTTCAGTATTTTTTGTGTTTTGCATTTTTATTGTTCTGCAGGGAAAAGCAACTTTTATTCGTAATAGGTAGTGATCTGTTCCGCATGTTGGGCTATTGGTATGTTGTCTTATTATTGCATAATCAATTATGGACTTTAGTGCTCGTGTTTCCTGTCTCCATGTATATCTATGGATTTCCTTATGTTCAAAAAACCCGTTTGTTATTTTCATTTTGTTTTGTTCGCATACCTTTATAAGTCTTATACCATTGTCGTTCACTACCTTTTCCCCATATCTTCCCACTATTTGATCATTCTCTCTGCTTCCCGTTCTGCTATTTAAGTCTCCTAATATAATAATTTCTCTTGCTGTGCCCACGTTTTTTATCAACTCATCCAACTTTTGAAAAAACTCTTCTTTAACGTTTACCAACGAATCTTCATTTATTGCATATACTCCAATTATGGTTACTCTATATCCGTGTATAGTTATATCAATTCTCAATATAGTCTTTCGTCAATTGGTTTCCAATTTGTAATATACTTTTTCCACTTTTTATGGACCAACACGGATACGCCTTGTTTAGCTCTGTGCTCTTTTGGTACTCCACTAAAAAAATGTATGTACTCATTTTTCTTTTCTGTTCCATTTCCCTTCTTGTTTGTTTCTGTGAGAACAAGTATATCCATTCTTATTCTTTCCACTTCCACAATTATTTCTTCCATCTTTCGAGAGAGTCCTTGAACGTTCCAGGTACCTATATTCATTGTCCGTTTTAGTAGCTTTAGTCGTCTTCTATTTTCCATTCCTATTTTCCGAGGCTTGTCGTGAGGATTTTTTGCAATATTATCTTTTTACATGTAACGGGGAGCAAACCCGTTGCCATAACCCCCATCTTTGGAGGACCATTGTTCTTTTTTATACGAAAATGAATTTTAATACGTGAGTCAAATTACATTGTATGTTTCAATCTACAGTACAAATTGCGACATACTAATTTTGTATTGTTATCTAATATTAATGTACAATGTTGGTAACGTACGCCTATTATTGGTCTGTACCAAAAATACTTGCAAATATTTTTGTTCTCTTTTCAAATAAAGCTAAACAGCGTCATAAATTATATGCAGCACCTCATTTCTTAACCAGAAATTCGTCATACAGGGGGTCAATTTATTTGATTCCAACTATATAAAAGTTCGAGATCACCATCAAAAAGGTTACATCTTCCGCTTGGCAATACAGACGGGGGCATAGAATTTTCGAAAACTTAGGCATTAAATAGCGGGATAAGGCGACGAAAACCAATCACAAAATATTATGCCCAAAAATATTCATATGCAACATCCCAAGGGACTGACATATATTCGACAAATTTTATCGCTGCCACACAAATGGTTATTGTAACAAAAACTGCCCAAGAGCGAATCGCACGATTTAATAGTATTTCAGTAAAATGTTAGATAGCTTTGACTCAAATAAAATAATGTACTCGTATAGTTACTATAACAATGATAATTAATTATTTGTCACTGTACAAAATAAAAATGTGTTCAAGGTTTGGCGAAGAAACGCTAGCAAATATTGATAAAAAATTAATAACAGTGCACCAAGCTACCCGTTGAGGATCTCAATAATACGATATAGTATTAAAGATTTGGGGATATAATATGAGAAAGAGAAACGCTTTAAATTATAAAGAAGCAACATGGTAAAAATTACATCTGCATTTACAATATTATACAAATAACTGGAAAAAGTGATTTTCCAATAGATAAGAAAATTAATTTCAAAAAAGGGAAAAATGAGGCCACTGAATGGTGATTATTTGAAAAAGCAACGATTTATACCGGATGAAGAGTACCATAACAAAATTGTTCAAAAAATAAAAATTGAATTTGGTTTAAAAGAAAAAAAGTTATAAATATAATGAATTTATCCAGGGGCATTATCCTGAAGTATATAGTACTATGTATTATGTAATAATTGCACATTTAATTTTTCAAACTGTAAAATTGTGAGTTTATTTTATAACTATTATTTGTAGAAAATTAATTAAAATTTTCTCTTTTCAAATAGTCACTTAATTTTAATATGATTGGCTATTTTGTAATTGTTTTTGACAATGTCTTTGGTCCATGTTGGTCATGTGATAGGTGAAGGCGTTTCTCCAATTAATTAATATCCGGAGAAGCTAAACCCATGATCCAACTATCGCACAAAATTCTGGAAGCAGATGTACACTATTCAGACAAGAGAATTTTTTAATTTTGCATGTTTTAAAATTTTGGCGGTTTCTCCAACAGTTGTCAAATTTGAAATTTGTGAAATTCTGCAAAAGATGTATAATGTAAACTCGAAGGGTAAACCGTGAAAAAAATGTGTACACTAATTCTTGTGAATAAATGATTGTTACTTCTACTTTTATTAAGAAGTTTCTCTCTTAATATACATCTAGGATCTGTTCTTTACTAATTTTTGTACTTAGTTCTATGAGTATTTTTGGTTTTTACATCTCAGATAGCTTACTATAGGCTTGCCTTTCGAGTGCCTGTACCCTGTTTTTTATTGTTATGATGCCAAATCATTAATACAGGGGGATCAACGACTTTACGTACCCTTCGAAAGCAGACGGTCAAGAAATTTTTAGACTGTACCGGATCTCGCTAACATTCAGGTCATGACCGTCGGCGTCGTCAGGATTGTTACTAATTCCTCTAATTCCCCTTATATATTATAATTCGCCTAATTTTGGGCAAACAAATCTTGTGGATAGACGTAACCAATTTTAATTTATTTTTCCGTAGAAGAAGAGGTCGCTTTTTACCTAGGAACCGATCAGTATAAATCCTTCCCGCAGCAAGAGGTTCAAATGTTCATTTGATAGGAGCAATTTCGGCAACAGGTGTTGTTGCAATGGAACGTCGGAGAGGTTCATTCACATCAATTTTAGCCAATGATTGGGTTACAAGATTATTAGAAACGTGGCAGGACATGAAGAATGAACTATCAGATTTAGTTATTGTCTGCGATAATGCACCTTGCCATGCAAGACTTGAAACTGCTATAGATGGGACGCCAGCAACATTATTAAGGTTGGTTCCTTTCTCCCCAATGTTAAATCCCATTGAGATTATTTGGTCAAAAATTAAGATTTGGGCTAAAGTTAATATGCGAACTCCACATGCTAGAGGTCCTGGTGTTATGGAACAAAGGTATTTATAAGAGATTATTGATGAAGCAAAAAGCACTGTAAGTGGAAGTGATTGTTCTCGTGCAGCGCAACACACCACCATACATCACGTTGCCGCTTTAGCAATGGACGATATGGCAGTTTAACATATATAAGTTTAATTTTTTTCAATAAATGCATTTTACATCAAATAACTCGTAATATGTATTGTTGTGTCTATCGCGAACGAGTGCAAATTCGCTTATTGAAATAGCAATACATTTAAAGGGACACAATTATTGTTTGTTGCCATGCATTTTAGAATTGTATTTGCTAGGATTAGACATTGTTAGTTTAAATTAAGTTTCGTTATTGTTATTTTAAATACAAGGAAACAGGATGTCACATAAATAAAAATTAATATGGAGGGCAAGAACCATCAAAACAAAAGGAAGAAGGAATCACCTTGGTAAAGAAAAACAAACAACCAAGATACAAAAAAAAAGTTCACAAAATTGCGAACGATCGAAAGGTCGCAAAATAATTTGCTCCGTGAAAAAAGTTCACAAATATTGAGCAACCGACCAGTTGTGTTGGAAATTTGCTCCGTGAAAATAAATTTCAAATTTTGAATTCAAGTGCTAAGCACTACCAAGCCAATTAGCACTCCACAGTTGGGGGCTATTGGACTGCATAGAATCATTCCATTCGACCTCGAGTGTTTGGAACGGCGACGAAAGAAGGAATCCGATCACAGGAATTCCGAAGATTTTCATCCAAAGAACAGAATTTTTCAGGAGAAGCTGGAAGCCACGATCCAAGGATTACGAAAGTGCGCAGAACCACGTACACAGCTAAGCATTACCTCGCAGGTATTTAAGTTAACATTTCCATTTTGATTTCGTTTGTGTTTTATTTTAAGAAAATGTTTGTTAATTTGTTTCATACTATGTGTTTATTAAATATTGTTCTTGTTGAATTGTGTCCTTTTTGTGTTTCCTCCGATCAAGTTCGTAAAGCTTAATAGTAGGCACCCTGAGAGCCAAAAGAGTAAATAGTGCTCATCGATTTGTTGTCGCACGTCCTCTGTTCGTAAAAGCGACAAAAGAGGAGGTGATCACAACAGTATATTATGTAAAGTCAGTAGTGCACTCTTTGACCATAAGCCAATATATTAACTTATTTTTTAAATAAATTTTCTGAATTACAAGTAACCCTTTCCGAGTTACAATTAACGCATTCTGAAATAAACTTAACTAAACTGAATTACAATTGACGTTTTCTGAAATAAAATTGACAAATATGAATTTCAATTGAAACTGTTCCGAGAGGAAGTAATTTTATTGTAAGTAAACGTTATAAGAAGCATGGTTATGAAAATAATAAACGAATATTATCTATCTGATCGCTGCAACTCATCTCTGATTAGTTCCTTCATTTATTCCAAACTAAAAAATATTCTTCTTCTTCTTCAAGTACCATGTCCCTTCAGAACGTTGGTCACCATCATGGCTATTTTTATCCTGTCAAACACCAGTCTAAACAGTGTGCTGGAGTTCACATCATACCAGACTCGAAGATTCTTCAACCAGGATGTGTTCCTTCGACCCGGAGTTCGTCTACCCGCTATCTTTCCCTGCATTATGTTTTGCAGCAGCCGATACTTTTTGCCTCTCATCACATGTCCAAAATATTCCAACTTCCTTTTCTTAATTGTGACCACAATCTCGGTGTCCTTCTGCAAACGTGAGAGTATCTCAGAGTTTCGAACTTTCTCTGTCCACGGAACCTTTAGCATCCGCCTATAGGACCACATCTCAAAAGCTTCAAGACGTTTCATTTCCCTGCTGTTAATGGTCCAGGCCTCCACACCGTACAGAAGGGTAGAGAACACGTAGCACCTCAGAAGACGAACTCTCAAGGGCAACCCCAACTCTCTACCTCTACAGCATAGTATTCTGCTCATCCTCCTAAAAACTGCTCGAGACTGCTCAATCCTTGATCTTATTTCGGTCTGGCTGTCAGCACCACTTGTTAGTATACTGCCAAGATATTTTATCTGATCGACTTGCTGCAGAACTTTGCCTCTAACTGTGATGTTAGTTACGATATCAAGCTTTTTGCTTATTACCAACACTTTTGTCTTTTTGATGTTCAAGTCAAGACCAGCTGTGGCACATTTTGACACAACTCTGTCCAGTATGTTCTGCAAGTCCTCCTGACTGGATGCCAAGAGCACCGCATCATCTGCGTACCGTAAGTTGTTGATAACCTCACCATTGACAACAATTCCCGCTGATTCTTCCGCAAGTGCTTCTCTAAAAATTCTCTCGGAATAGACATTAAAAAGCAGAGGAGACAGGATGCAACCCTGTCTCACTCCTCGCTTGATATCGATTGATGTTGATTCTACTCCTTCTATTCTTACAACAGATGTTTGATTCCAATACAGATTAGAGATAATACGCACATCTCTCCCATCCAGTCCAATATTTTTGAGGGTTTCTATCAGCTTATTATGTTGGACTCGATCAAAAGCCTTTTGGAAGTCTATAAAGCAGGCATGCAGATCAATTGACATATCACGGCTTCTCTGAGCAAGAAAGTTTATGCCAAACAAAGCCTCCCTTGTGCCAAAACCATTGCGGAATCCGAATTGCGATTCACTCAAGTAATCTTCACACTTAGAGTAAACTCTACCATGAACCACTTTTAGAAATATTTTCAATATATGACACATTAAGCTAATAGTTCTATATTCGCCACATGTTTTAGCATTTGCTTTCTTGGGCAAGGTAATAAAAACAGAACCAAGCCATTCATTGGGAATTTTTCCAGTGATGTAGATTTTGTTGAAAAAATCTGTTAGCATTTCAGCTCTGCTGTCATCGATAAGTTTATATATTTCACATGGAATCCCATCAGGACCTACTGCTTTGTGTTTTTTTGAATGTTTGATAGCATATTCCACTTCGTCACATGTTATTCTGGGGCCCTCATAAGCTGTTAGTTCCGGTTGTTCCGCCGTTCTATTATCATCAAATAATTTGGTGATGTATTTTGTCCACTCCTGTAGCTTTTCTTCTATCGTCGGTATGACCTTTCCCTGTTCGTCGTGCAATAAGCCAATCTTTTTTCTCTTAACCATGCCTGCCGTTTCCCTAACTTTTCTGTACATATTGAAGGAGTCGTACTTTGCTTCCAGTTCTTCAATTTCAACACATTGTTCGGTTAAATACTGTGTTTTTGCGTATCGTATTTTTTGCCTTATAATATTTTGGAGTCGCTTGTATGGTTCTTTGTTGTTTTTATGAGTTCTGCGCTTTTCCATTAGTTGTATAATTTCGTCTGTCATCCACTGTTTCTTTTTTTGTTTGGATGTATGTCCAAGATTTTCAATACAAATTTCCTCTATTGCAGATCTCATTACATTCCACTGGTCTTCAGTATTTGTATTATCACTATCTTGATTTTTCAGACTGTTGTTAAGTTTTTCGCGCACTGTTTTCAAAGTAGACTCATTATTAAGTGCCGATAGGTTAATGTTGTTATGTACCCTTTCTTTGATTATTCTCTTTAATCGATTACACGACGTCACAGCAACCACCGGATTGTGGTCGGACCCGATATCTGCACCTGGATAAGTTTTAGCTGATATTACACTGTTTCTGAAGCGTTGCTTTACTAAGATAAAATCTATTTGATTTCTCACAATCCTACTGTCTGCATCCATAGGCGACTTCCAAGTATAGAGTCTTCTGGAAGGCAATTTGAAATGGGTGTTTGTTATAATATAATCATGTTCCTGACAGAATTGAACTAGTCGGTCACCTCTATCGTTCCTTTTACCTAAACCATAGTCGCCCACTATATTCTGACATTGTTCCCTTCCAACTACAGCATTAAAATCGCCCATAACCATTGTATTTTCGGATGTTTTTACCAGCCTCATAGCGTCAGCAAGATCGTTGTAAAACTTTTCTATATCATCTTCATTACTACTTGATGTTGGTGCATATACTTGCATGATATTTGTGTTGAATGGATGAGAGGTTAGTTTTATTACAATGACTCTGTCAGATATTGGTATTACAGCTGTAACTGATTTAGCCATAGTCTTTTTTATAATAATTGCTATGCCATTGTTATTTTGAATAACCTTTACGCTTGCTGAAATTATAGTCAACAAATCTGAATTACAATTGACTAATCTGAATTTAAATTGGCGGTTTCTCAAATACAACTGACTAATCTGAATTATAATTAACGCTTTCTGAAATAAAAGTGGAACTGGTGTAAATATTTGCAGTACATATTAAAATAAAAAAACTCGTGAAAAAGCTGGGAAAAATTAACAAGTTATTTTTACATCAAAAAACTTATAAAAGAAAGTCCAAGGACCATTATTTACATTATAAAACTAAACATATTTTTCTCTTAAAACATTATTTGAAAAAAAATAAAAAATTCACACTTTGTATTTATCTGCTTTTGTTCAGATATTGGATATCAAGGGACGTGTTAAAGAAAAACTACGTTTTGAATCGACTAGTTTCGACCCTCTATCGGGGTCATTTTCAAGACTGTAATAAGAAAAATGTACATAAGCAAGTGAAAAATACAATATGAATTTAAAAATATGTCACCTCTCAAAACAGATGTAAAATGTTTCTTTTGTAACACATTATAGTGAATATATACACTTATATAACGGCTCATGACCAAGTTTAAAAGGAAATCACCACAACACACATAACTTGTCAAAATATTGAGTTAGTTATTGTCAACTTGTCAAAATATTAAGATACTATGTTACCGAGAAACAAATACTAAGAGATGTGGTAAAACACGATCTAGGTGTAGCTTATTGGCGACGTAACAGAATAACCAGGTGTAATGACCGAGGATAAGTACAAATATGAAAGAGTCAATTATGGCATCTTGTTCTTTCGCGAAAAATTGTCAAGGCAGATTTATATGTATCACTAATTTGTTTGAAGTCCGTTATTTTGTTAACGTTGTTGGTGGTTTCTCCGATATAAGTAGCTTCCAAAAAACATCTCTTGTGCTCACAAGGTTCATGCGCCAATATTTCAACGTCCTCTTCTTTAAAGAAATGATGTTTTTTGTTTAAATGTTCAGACAAGCCTGTCTAATTTGAGCCAACCCCAGCATCATATACATGTTGATATAGACGTTTTGACATAAGTTGTCTTATCTGGCCGATGTAAGTATCTCCACATTCACAAGCAACTTTGTAGACCACATTACTCTTACACTGTAATTTGATTCGGTCTTTAAGGTTAGAGTACACCAAATTACCCAATTTGAAATCATTGTGAAAAGCTAGGCAAATTTGTTTACTTCTGATGAACTCTTTCAACGTATCTTTAATTCGTGGTGCCAAGAAAGGGTGGAACGTCAACTTATAATATCTGGGGGTTCGTGGTCTGGTGTCAACACCTATAGAAACTTGGGTGGGGGTAGTTACCCTTTGATTAAACAATGTTATGTGAACCAATCTGTGCGGGTAATCGTTTTTTATAAGTTGATCCCGCAATTGAACCAATCTAATGTGTCGTAGGTCTGGGGATACATACGTTAAAATTCGACGTTTTAAAGTATTAACAACTCCCATTTTTTGGTTGAGGGGGTGTGCTGCGTGGTAATTTAATACTTGATCTGTGGATGAAGGTTTTCTGTATAGGTCCGTGCGAAGAGTGCCATCCTGGTGTCTACATATCACTAAGTCCAAAAACGGAATGGTACACTCCTCCTCTAACTCATGTGTGAATTTCAGGTGGGCGTCGAAGCTATTCAATGCCTCCAAACAAAAATTCAACTTGTCTGAATTTTTTCTAACATTTTTAAATTCATATTGTATTTTTCACTTGCTTATGTACATTTTTCTTATTACAGTCTTGAAAATGACCCCGATAGAGGGTCGAAACTAGTCGATTCAAAACGTAGTTTTTCTTTAACACGTCCCCTGATATCCAATATCTGAACAAATCATATTTTTGGGACAATATCTTTTCTTAACTTTGTATCTGCTGCCACCTCGACCGCCACCAATTAAATTAATAGGATCGTAAAAAATAAAATCTTTCCTTTTTTCTATCATCCTCTATCCTCAATTATCCGACCAATAAACCACGATTAGTCATAGAAAAGTGTATCTCGAATCCGGCAGTTTCCGATAAATTTTATAATTTACACTGCAACATCTCATCTGAAAACTCCTCCAAATCACCGGAGTCGTCGAGTTCCATCGCGTCAGAGTCAGTGGAGGAGTCAGTGCTTGTGGCACTAGCTTTTATCCTTGGGTAGCTTCTGTTTAATCTATTTCATAGTCAAGATCGGCTGGGAATGTTTGGAAGGTGTTTTCTTCGGTATTTTCGTTGTACTGCTTATAAATCTTTTTAATCGATCAGTACTTACTCTACCGTTAGACTGATCTAAAAGATAATACATACGATAACTTTTTAATAATTGAAGATTCTTTACAGACATTAAGTTTTTTATACGGTGATTTCTTCGATATACCATGCAGTTTTTCGGTAAAGTCTTTTAAACTTATACAACTCGTTTCCAAAGTATCACATTATCGATCTTCATTAGAAATCTGGTTCCTCGTCTCGTTCTAAATTAAGTCCATACCCTCGTCCATAACTACATATATCTAATATTATTTGTTTTTGCCACATCTTGGTCAATTTAATTTTCTTCGGGGTTTTTGTCAACTTCAACGTCGTCTTCGTCGATGTCTTCGTTCTCCTATATAACTTTGATATTTTGTTTCCGTCTTATTAACGGTACCTGTACATACTTCGAATCGTTTTCTTTTGCATTGATTCCAAGATGTTTCATGTCCTCTATGACATTTTGTAAAGCTTCTTCAACTGTAGCTTTGATATTCAAATTGAGAATTTTTTCTTCAAATGGGAAATTTTCTTTCTTCAGTCTGTTTTTTAATCTTTTGTCTTCCGTTGAAAATGTAAAAGTAAAAGTAAAAGATCGCTTATGGTAGCAATTTATTGTTGTCTTAATTCTCTCAATTCGGTTCAGAATATCCTTTATAAAGCTAAAAGGCATAAGATAGTATTTAAACGCATAGCTCTTAAAAGGCGAGTATCGCTGTCTGAGGAAAATCTCATAATTGTGATGCCAAATTTTTAGCTTCTTCCTTCATCCATTCTCACCTCAAAATGACCTGCTCAGTATTAAACGAATTATCAGTTCCAAATAAGGACATGCAGTATGTCGATGCCCCAACATGTAACGGTTGGGTGTATATAGTAATATGCTGCTTTTACTCCAGTTTGAAAATAAATCTTGATTGCTTCGGCAGAAGTGGCAGACAACGTACCTTTCTATTGGTTGTTAAATTTAACAGCCTGTTAAATGCAGTTACGAACGTTTGTGAATACGGGCATGAGAGCATTATTTGTTCTCGATTTATTTATGCAAACAGCGAAATAACTACACCATGCGTTTGGAGAACCAAAATCAAAGACGGCGGATCACGCGTTAGCAGTTTTATGCGACGTGACGTTGCGTGATCTACTAATTCGCTTCCAGTTCTTCTAATTTCTTTTTAATTCCCCACTAATTGTTCACTTCCTTCTCAGTCCTTTTACCCTAATGAGGGTTTGGTGACCCATCTCTTTCTATCTTTTTCTATGCATATGATGTGCGTTCAAATTGTTTTCACATGCATAGAGGACCTACTTGTTTAACGTGGGCTCCGAACCACGGGAAGTGTACTAGATTTCATTTCGAGATGGATTATCTTGGCAGATTACCTCAGTGGTTTGCCATTGCCTGCCGAGGAGAGACTGTCAGAATAAAGTTCTTACTCTTCCCGGATTCGATCCGAGAGTTTCGCATTAGCAGTAGACGCACTTCACTGCCAAGCTATGACCGCATCTTTATTTATTCACTATTCTCTTAGTATTCCCCAAATTTCCCGAGCAATTCTTCTAATTCCCCACTAATTCCTCTGATTCCTTACTAATTCCTAAAGATTGTACACCAAAATTCCCCAGCAAAATTCCTCTGGTGTTAACTATTTTCATATACTTCATCCACATTTATAAATTCTGCTTACTCATACTCGTATTTGCCAGGGTATTCTTCAAGCTTCCGTGCATTTGTAATAATATTTTGGAAATAATTCAGCAATAAATATTAATAAATAAATATTGTTTGACAATTGGCATAAATATTCATAAACCATTGCTGAATAACGTACTACTTTTTTTTAAATTGATAGTTATTGAGATTGGCTAGTAAATCATCATGATCATCCGCACGTGTTGGGCGTACTGTCCGTTACGTCACTCTTGATCGTTCCATCTTTTCTTGGCTCGACCTATATTTCTCTTTCCTCTCGGTTTATATTTATGTATTTGTTCAGGTACTATCCGTTCGTTGGTCATTCTTTCAAGGTGTTGTTTCCAATTATTCCTGTAGTTCTTGATGCGGTCATTTAGGCTGGATATGTTTAACTCGTTTCGGATATCCGTGTTACGCTTTCTATTAACCCTCTTGTATCCTGCAATCTCCCTCAAGAACCTCATTTCTGCGGTCTGCAAGCGCTTTTCTTCGCCTTTTGTTAGCGTTCATGTTTCGCTTCTATATGTTACAGTTGGTATTGAAATTGCTTTTGTTACGGTTATTTTGGCATCACACCCTAACCCTGCAATGACTTCCAAAATCTCCAAGTAAATCTTGATAAAATTCAATGTTGGTTAAAAACTTCGAAAATTAAAACTAACGAAAGCAAATCAGTTCATGTTACATTTATTATGAAGAAAGAAAACATTCATACATTCAGAAAGTGCAAAATACCTTGGTTTATATCTGGACCGAAGATTAACTTGTCAAAAACATATCTTTACCGAAAGAAAGCAGCTTGGTCTTTCCCTTAACAGACTTTACTGAATAATAGGTAGAATATCACTACTATCTCTGAAAAATAAGATATTGATAAACAAGGGTGTCTTGGAACCGATCAGAATGTATTGTATTCAGCTTGTACTAAATACTTCGCAACAGTTTAAAAAAAAATGCTCTGAGTAACAGTGAACAGGCCCTGGTACGTGCCAAACATAACTACACAAAAAGTTAACCTCAATACAGTAAGAAAAATAAAAATACAGTGAAAATTCAGTAACAGGGTAAAAGTGCATACCATTGATATCATACTACGTTAATGGTATACCGGTATAAAACTACGTTTATGTTACTTGGGGCTTAAATTTAGTTCATCACATTAGATATGTACTTATTGTCACTGCAAAGACAAATTGTATGGTTGTGGAGTCAAGAAAAGAACTAGCGAAATTTCGAGTACCCATATTATTATCATCATTATGTGTTGATGGACACTACAAACTAAATAATATATACTATGATCTGATGTGACAACACATAACTTTCCCATTTACTAGGTCGTAATTAATTTAATAAATTTTTCTTAAATACTTCGTAAAAAATTGCTTCACGTCTAAATGTAAGGGTAAATACTTGGACAGATCAGAATAAAAAAGTTTGATTTGTAATTTTTTGATGCTTAAATTTGACAACTGACATTGGAAACTTTTTATATTAAAAACGAGATGGAAGTAAAAAATGAAGAGAATGTTAAATTCTAATGGTGGGTTTCACAAAGATAAATTAAAATATAAACTATTGAAATTATAACAATCATAAGTAGTTAAAACAATTAAAATGCGATACGACATTGGTTTCGTAGTTTTGATTAAATTTAATTATATAGGTAATACTTTAAATCACCTGTGTGAAACCCACCATTAATGTTTCAATTCTTTACTCCCCGAATTATTTTAGAGAAAATCTGTAAACAAGTTTCTTGTTGAAAAATAAGTACTGCATCCATACATAGGTTTTTCTGCAATTTACCTACCAAGAGATGAAAAAAGTTAACGAAACTAACTTGCGTTTTAACAAAAATCATGGATTGCCTTGGAATTCAATCTATCAAAGTAGTTTGTCGTTTTTGTATCAACTATTTCCAAGGCAATACTGGTTTTTGCTAAATCAGCACTAGTTTCCTTAATTTTTATCATGTGTAGACTTGAAAATACCTGAAAAGATATGTTTAGGTGCAGTATTTTTTCTCTGCAAGAAACTTATTTACAGTTTTTTTCTAAAATATTAGGAGAGCAAAGAATTAAACATTAAAAATTAACATCAAAATCCATATGATGCGTGTTTGATTCTGTTTAGTAAAAGCACCGCATGAAAAGTGTTGATTTGTTAATAATTAAACGCAATTAACTACTACTAATAAATTATTACTTAACTATTATATAAATATAAATAATTTCATCAGTAATTATTAATAAGAATAAATTAGATAATTTAATGTTAATCAAGTTCGGTTTTTAGCATTAGAATAATTTTGATATAAATAAATTTTGAAATATAAAATTATACTTAAATAAATTCAAACTTGCATATAATATTTGTTGGTACAGTACCTATATATGTATACAAATGATTAAGTTATTTATAGCTTACATGTTAATTGTTTATTACCCTGTGGCATACCTATAGTAGGAAAGTGTGGGACCGGTAATATAGCAAACCGTGAACCCACACCGAGACTAAACTCTGCAGGAGTCCACTCGTCTTCCAGCACTTCCAGGTCCTTGCTTTTAAATAAGAATTAATTAATAATCGCCTATAATGCACAATACTCAGAATTGCACATTAAATTATAAGCTCGTTCAGTCATTATAGTAAATATATGTTGCGCATTTTGAAAGTTATGAGACTTGTGTTGAAAGCAATGAATATATTTTAGGTAGAATTCCTTTTTGGCACTTATTTATGCTGCAATTTTGCAACCATTTTTGTGCTAATTTAAAACGTACTACGTTTTACTTCATAAAAACCAATAATTTGATGATCGATAGGTATTATTTTTTTATTAAAAGTATATTTCGATACGATAATACACTTTTATCTATCGATTACTTTTTACTAACTATACTTTTATGATTACTTCGGCATGCAGGAAATATTATTTTCGAGGACAAAGTTTTTCACAAAATTGACTATTTCTCTGCAGCCAATCAATCAATTACTGCATAAATTAGTCTCGTGAATGTGCATAACTTTTGTAAAAACAGCATCTGGATTGGAAATGAACAATAGTCGCAACATTGGAAAATGTGTATCCAAATGTCGGATATACTATTTATGTGAACACGAGTACCTACTCTTATTAAGGTGCTTTTAGACTACATGATTTTTGCTAGTAATTTTCATAGCAAAAATCACAGCAAAATTAATAAGGTTCTGAAATCACAGGTAAAATAAGTTTTATGTTTACACTGTGTTTATTTTCCTATGATTTTTGATATTATTGTGAACGTCAAATATCAAAAACTTGACATTAAAAATTCTGTAATTGTACAAAATATTATTGATTTCATGTTTTGCTTCATTTACTAATTCCACATCATCGATCCCTTCCAATTCTTTTGCGACATCTTTTGCAAACTCTGCTTCTGGAGAACCGGTGTGCGCATTAAATTTCTCTTCCAAGCTGGTCAAGGTATTGATGGTACTTTTGTAATATTCATCATCATCGTCTTCGAATTTCCTTTTCTTCGACGCACGAAGAGAAGTTTGCTTTTGCGGTGTAAAAAATTGAGAAGCATGTGTCGAAAATTGAAAAGCAGGTTTATTTAAGTCGTCAATAGGATTCTCATCATCTGCATCGTCTCTATTTCCTGTATCGAGCTGAAATTGATTAAAACATGTTTACGAGAATAATTATTTTTTCTTATACACATGTAACTTACCACATTATCTGCATAAATATGAACTGTATCCTTTCCTGGGCTAGTAAATCTACAGTCGCAGGACCTAAATGTATTAGTAGATTTTTTATTAGTAGATTCTCTATTACATAGTCATCAGTATTATAGGAGCTGACTGTTTAACATCGATTCCAAACGACTGATATTAGAGCAGGGTTTTTAGTCATACCCTACCCAGATGGCCAATGCCGGTTTGTAGGGGAGACTGTTATAGAAAGACAGAAAGTCAGAAAGAAGATTGCGTATGATCTTCCTGAACTCGAAACAGTGCATTTAGCATCAGTAGTTGATCGCGCTAACCACTATGCCAATGATCGCCAAAAATTGAATTAAAACTGTGATAGTACTATACTGCTGTGCTGCTTTGTATTATCCAAATTGATTAGGGATTACTTAAAATTTCTTTTATACTTAAAATTTCCTTCACTTATAAATCGCATTACTTGAATTTTTACTTTTCCCGATTGTTCGAGCCATTAATAACATTTTTCAGGTTAGTACGCCGTCTGCAGGGATATTGCATCCCCGCTATAGGCAAACGATAGTTTTCGATAGGGTAGGCGACTCTAAGGAAGTCGATCGAATTTGTGACGGGGTGGATGTGACTATTTTTACTGATGGCAGCAAGCTGGAAGGCGGGGAGGTCGGCGCAGAAATCGTTATGTACCACAAGTCTCGGCTTGAAACACACAAGTAACGCTTACACGATACTTGTAGTGTTTATCAGGCCGAGCTATATGTGATTGACGCTGCCCTGAATTGGATCTCCCCCAGGAGAGTGCACTCAGCGTGTATCCTCTCGAACAGCCTATCTTCGCTTGTTACCATCAGCGACAGAAGCTGTACTTCACCCCTAGTCACTTCCATCCATCGTTCTCTTCTCCGTCTGAGGAACGAGTTGACCATCAAGTTCGTGTGGGTAAAGGCTCATTGTGGTATAGGAGGGAACGAGGTAGCAAATTTATGTGCCAAAGATGCGGCCGTGTCGCACAGCCGCCTGGCATACACCAATTTCCCTCTGAATTACGGAGGAAGGGTGATTCGCCTTGAACTGGCAAATAGTTGGAGTTCTGAGAATATTAATGCCTTTCAAGTTTCAACCACCCGGCAGTACTTGCCTACACTGCAAAACGTTCGACTGTTCCGAGGTGCCTTCGACACCTCTTTTGAATTGACGCAGATATTGACGGGACATTCGTATTCGCGCGAGTATCTATTTAGATTTAAGATCTGCCCTACTGATGTGTATCCTTGCGATTCAAGGAGTAGACAAACTCTACAACATTTGTTGTCCGATTGCCCATGCTATGTATCTTCCCGTTTTAACCATTATACTCTTTGTAATTTCTACTCAGTATCCCCACTCGACCTCCTTCAAATTCCTAAACATCCTTCCTTTGTTATTTCTTCCACCACCTTCATAAAACATATAATCTCTACTCTTAAAGATTTTAATATTCCACCCTGAGCTTGAGCTCATACCAACGACTTCGGATATTGAAGGGGCCATTATATGCTCAAACCCGGTTCCGTTTTTCTTTCATCATTTAAATTATACCATCTTATTTATTCCAAATTCTAGATAATATTCAAACATTAAATTTAAACTAGATCAATTCATTTTATCTCATTCATTCTACCTTAGCTCAAATATCAAAATTTTCTCATTCCGTTCAACTAATCTTTCATTTTCTCGTTCTGGCCATGGCCCACGCCTTATGACTCATATCTTCAGATTCAAACACCTACACTGAACACATACAGGACAGGGACAGTCAATCTCTTGCCTTAATGTGTGTTTGTGATATTTGTTCTCGTTACCAAGTTTTATCGATTTAGGTTCTAATAGTTCTACCAAATAAGTGTTTACATTTTTCCCTAGTTATAAGTTTGCGTTTATTTAACATTAAATCCATACAATTAATTAGTCTTAGCTTTGTTAAAGTCTGTATCCAATAGCAGAATATACTCCCCCGTTGGGTGGTTTAACCCAATGGGGAAACAGAAAATAAATAAATTAATTAATTTCAATTATTTCAAATACCCTGCAATTTTCACAAAATCCTTAATATTCGTATCTTCATTTCTTTACTTCTTCAATAATCCTGATTCTCCGTACACCTTGTCTTAATTCAAATTCTTCTCTCAGATTTTGTTTACTTCAAGATACAAATGTCAAAAACACAAAAATTACCGGCATGTTGTATGTTAGATTTACATTTCCCGACTTTATATTTATATTGGTAAAATACAGTTAAGTTGGGAATCGCAAATTTAGAGAGAAACGTAGACATGATGATTATGTATAGATTTTGATAATAATTATTTATTTATTTACTTCATCAAACGTCATCGTCAATTACAAGATGAGATGATGAGTATGAGAAATACCAAATCAAATAATTCAAAAAATATTCAGTGGCAAAACAATAGACAAGCCGTAAAACTCATATTGGAGAAAACGATTATCCATATACCAACCGACAAAAACAAAAATGGCATCTAATGCAATTTTTCTAAGATTCTAATTGATAACAACAATCAAGGCATTAAGAAAATCTATCACCTACAGATTCAACGGATTACTCCCTGTGGAAGGTGACAAGGAACATCAAGCAACCCCAAAACGTGAAACCACCTATTAGGTCAGATGGCGGCAACTGGGCTAGAAATTATGTAGAGAAAGTAAATTTATTTGCGGGACATCTCGGTAATGTTTTCAAACCATTCCCAACGGAAACTACCCCTGAGGAGGAAAACCCAGTTATTCAATTCTTGGATACTCCTTATCAAATGAACCTCCCGATAAAGCCCATAAAGGTATCAGAAGTGAGGACATGCAAAACAAATAACCTTAATCAAAAAAAGGCTCCGGGGTATGACCTGATAACGGGACGAATTTTGAAAGAGCTATCGCCTGAAGGATTTAAAATGATCACTTTTATATTTAATGCCATCTTTGGCTTAGGGTACTTCCCTCACTATGGAAAGTGCCCCAAATAATCATGATCCAAAAACCTGGCAAGAATCCCTAACTACAACCGCATCTTATCGACTGATCAGTTTCCTGCCTACACTGTCCAAGGTAGTTGAAAATTATTTTGTAGCTAGGCTTAAACTACCCCTAGAAGAAGGCAATGTAATACCCAACCACCAATTCGGGTTTCGACAAAATTATTCCACCATAGAGCAGGTGCATAGAATTGTAAGGAGAATTAAAGAAGACCTTGAACATTAAAAATACTGTTCAGTAACCTTTCTGGACATCTCACAGGTATTCGACAAGGTATGGAATGTGAACCTGGTCTACAAAATTAAGAACAACTTACCCCATCCTTACTGTCAAGTTCTGAAGTCTTATTACCTGAAAGATAGACATTTCCGAGTGAAGCACGGAGAAAACTATTCCACTCTGGTTCCCATAGAATCTGGTGTACCACAGGGCAGTATGCTCGGCCCATTCTTGTACCTCCTTTACAATTTTGATCTACCAATTAATACAAATACCGAAATAACCACATTCGCCGATGATGCTGCGTTAATGGCCTCACATCAAGACTCATACATGGCCTCTAGGCGTCTACAAGATGATCTATACGAAATAGAGAAATGGTTGAAATTGTGGCGAATTAGGGCCAGCAGTATCAACTCCACTCATATCACGTTTACTCTTAGGAGAAGGACATGTCCTGGAATCTCATTAAACAACAGTGACCTCACACAGAGTGAGGAGGTTAGTACCTCAGTCTTCACATAGACAGACGTCTGACGTGGGTAACGCATATCTGGAAAAAGAGGCTGCAGCTCGGTTTTATCTACCGCAAGGTACACTGGTTAATGAGTAGAAACTCACATTTAAACATGCAAAACAAACTTCTGATATACAAAGCCATCATCAAACCTGTGTTGACGTATGGCACACAGCAGTGAGGTTCTGCTAGTGAATAAAATATTCTAAAATTACAACGATTTCAGTCTAAAATATTGCGAGCAGTCTGTGATGCACCCTGGTATGTAGCTAATGACGTCATACATAGAGACCTGTTTATAGGTCCGGTCAAGGAAGAAATTGCCTCAATGAGCAGGCGATACCAAGATCGACTCAGTGATCAGCCAAACATATTACAGCCTTAATATACTACACTCGTAACTGAAAATCGCACTGTTTACCTGACTGAACGTTTGCAGTAATGTAATTTGCAGTTACGCGTGTAGTGTACTTTCCACGTGCATGCGGTACTGATGATAGCAAACAAGCTTGAAACATATGACTATCGCTCACGCGCTTGTGATTGCAAAAGTTATTATGTTATCAATGCAGGATTATGAACTGCGCGAATTATTTGTATGTTATTGAACATTTTATTCTCGAGAGCACGTAGGCTTTAGTTCAGACGGTTTTCAAGTAAGCAAATTGTGTTCCACTGTTTACCTGATTGAACGTTTGACGTAGTGTAATTTGCAATCACGAGTGTAGTGTATTTTCTATGTGTATGTGGTACTGATGATAGCAAACAATCTTGAAACATATGTCTATCGCTCACGCGCTTGTGATTGCAAAATTTATTTAAAAAATTTACTATCTGTGAACAAAATAAAACTTTTAAGATAAATTTTCAACATTCCTACTAACTTACCTTTAATGATAAATATATTATTTGGTTATCAGCTTGTACTAAAAAATTATTGAAATCTTCTTTTGTGAGTACTTGCGATTTTTTAGGTATCAAAAAAGCAATTAAAATTGTAAATTTGCTGATATCCACGTTACCTATGTTTCATTGAAATTGTCGTTCTCCACATACGTACTTCACTAAGTGGAAAGTTTGTAAACCTTAGATTTGTTTGCAGAATAAGCTAAAAGTTCTTTTTCCACGACAGTTTTGACGTTTTTCGAATCGCACCATGTTTTCAACGTTCATATGCAAATTCGAATATTTGCTTCGATTTTTCTGGCAATAAAGTCGAAATTGCTGTATTGGCATCATTTTCAACATCTGAATCTTCAGAATCACTCATTTCTTCTTTCGGAACGAACTAACCTCGTGTAATTTTACGCGAAATTAAAAATTGCTTGTTATTTACATATTGTTATAGCAACTGATATTTCAAAACTTCTAGATTAATATACATTTTTATGAGACAAGTATTTGAGCTGTCAACGTAAATTTGATATATTATTTGATGAGTAAATTATTTTGCGCACATCGATCTGAATGTTTGCATAAAGGCTCATATACAGTAGCAAGAAATTTGCGATATTTATTGCGAGAGTAGATGTCACGCATGTGTAAACACGCATGAGATCTATGCGTGTTTTGACGATTGATGTCAGCAAGTTTATTGAGCAATAAGTGTCGCAAGTTTCTTGCTACTGTCCATGAGCCTTAAGCCTTCCTACCGACAAATTGCTAGGTGGGTGCGCACGAGGCAGGGGGGGAGTGTTTTTACTCAGTTTTCGATATTTAGCACCGTTTTAATTAAAAAAATTACTTTTAGAAAAATCATTTTGCAACAGAATTAGAAAAAATCCTTTATGAAACATGAGGTAAAAGTGTAAGAATGATCTAAAAAGTCTGGTTCTTTATTATTAATTTTTATCTCCGATATTATTAATTTTTTAAGGTTAATGAATTATAACTTTTTTAAAGATCATTCGCTTGTCTAAAAATTAGGTTATAACCCCTTATCGTCTAGAATCAACGGATTTCGAGTTATAAATTAAATTAAGGGAGAAAATGTTTAAAATATTCAGGTTTTTTTTTCTTTAATTTTCTTGAGAACCCCGTATCTCTTAAACGAAACGTCTAAGAGAAAAACTAACGGCCCAAACCGGATAGGGAATTTAACGGGCTACAACTTTCGTCAAATAAATTTTTTTCGGCAACCAACCGTTTTCACAGAAACTCTGAAAATAATGAACAAGGTGTAGGTAAAAAATTATAAATTCACATAATTACTAAAAAACTCAATTTGATTTATAGCAATTGTTTTAATGTTAAAACATTGTTAAAACGCTACAATACGTTTTAGAATTTTTTGCTGCATTAACTTACCTTCATCATCAAATATTTATTTTCTGGAGCTTCTTTTGAGGAATTTGTTAAGTTATCAAATTTTAAAATTCTTTTTCAAACTACAACAATTTTCTGTTTCCAAATGGTGTTATATTCAATTATATCCCACGATCATAATTTTTATTTTATTTCAACATTCACAGAAACTACCCCTATTATACTAATTTATTTCGTTCAGATTTTGACAAGAAGTAAACAATTTTAAAATTAAAAAGTGTTCTGAGAACACATGCTAGATACAAAATAATTTTAGTGAATAGGAGTAATACAAAAAATCAATTAGTTTTCACAGAATTTTTAGTCGCCTGAAGTCAGTTAACGTCATATCGCACCATTTGAAGAACCATAAATTAGTCTATTTATTGCAGGTTTGAACGGTTCAGGAGGTAATTAATATCGAACAAAAAGTTCTAAGTGATGGAGACCATCAAGCTCTTCCTGAACTTTACCAACAAGTTCGAACCCATCTTAAACGTTCATATGAATCAAGTAAGAAGCGATATGATTTCCGTAAACGCCACGTTTCTTTCCAAGTAGGCGAAAAGATCTGGAAAAAGAACTATGTCCTATCGGACGCAGCTAAAAAATTTTCCGCCAAGTTAGCCCCTAAATACATTTTGTGTAAGATCATAAGTAAAATCGGCAACCTGTCATACGAATTAGAGAATGCCGAAGGCAAAAATTAAGGCATTTGGCACATAAAAGATTTTAAGCCTTTTTTTTCAGAGAATGAGTCTATTAATTAACTGTTTAACTATTTTTAGTTTGTTCATTTAATTTATTAAAATGTCCTCGTTTGTTATTTTTTTATACTAAACTTTAATCAGTCAAAACTCTAAAACATCAAATAAAGCATGGTTTTTCGGTATTTGTATTTGGAGTGGAGTCGATAGCCTTACAGGTTTATTCTAATTACGTACATAATTGTGGCCACAACTATTTCGGAAAAGATAAATCTGGCCAGTTACGAAACAAAAAATCGATCCCGCAATTACCATAATTTTTTTTGAAGTTCTTATTATTCAATAGTTTGTATTATCCAAATTCAAAGTTAAATTGTAAATTTTATTTTTCATGTTCAACGTAAGCCTATGATTGCTAGAATCCCCGTAATATTAATGCAACTTGTAACCATTATCATTTCCTTCTAGTTTTAGACGCTTAAAATTTCCAAATTATGACTAAATTCGCAATCGCGAATTTTAGGTGCCATTGTAATGACTTCAAAATTGATTGTAAAGTATCGTCATTCGTAATAATAATTCTTGTGTTCGTTCAGCAGTTCTGAACTAATTTAGTTTTGGTTTTGATACCAACCCAATGAGCTAAGCTTTAATTTAATTGTATTCTTTCATAACAGAATTGGTGTTAAAAAAAGAATACAGCGCATTCAATCTTCGACGAAATTAGCGCCAAAAGAAATTTTTATAATTTACCCTAGTTGTACCAATCGAATTTTGGATCTCAACTTTTCATTTCTTTAACTTTTCTGGTACTAAGACCTTATCAATCTCTTCAATTAATTCGCTTTGATAATTTTGAATGGTCCTGCTATCGGAATGCTAGTTCTTATCATGGAAAACTGTAAATATGATTGATCCATGAATCTAATATTTAATTTTTTAATTTTAATTCCCTTTACGATTAGTTAAAATACCTTGGTTTTTTAAAAGGTGCTTTTGTTTTATCCTTGTGTGATCAACGTTGCTTCTTGACCCGGATGGAAGGGACGTCACTCTCGAACTAGCATTAGTTTCTTCGAATCTACCAAAGTATTCCTTTTTACTAATAGGTGTAAATACGTTCTAGTTAATATTAAGTTTATTCATTATTCGATTCGTTGTTAGTCCTTGTAGATATGAACGGAAAACTCGAATCGCTACCCACATTTTTCACTATTTTCTTGATTTATAGTGAAAGCATTTTCCCTTATAATCAAGTGGCGCCCAATATTATCTTAAATTTTGACCAATAAAACCTAACCTTGACCAACGTAATAAATATACTCTAACCGTATATAACGTCGAGTCATTTTCTTTTTTTATAATTTTTCTTTTTTAACTTGGAAGTGTGTGTTACGTTATCAAATTTTAAAATTATTTTTCAAACTACAACAATTTTCTGTTTCCAAATGGTGTTATATTCAATTATATCCCACGATCATAATTTTTATTTTATTTCAACATTCACAGAAACTACCCCTATTATACTAATTTATTTCGTGCAGATTTTGACAAGAAGTAAACAATTTTAAAATTAAAAAGTGTTCTGAGAACACATGCTAGATACAAAATAATTTTAGTGAATAGGAGTAATACAAAAAATCAATTAATTTTCACAGAATTTTTAGTCGCCTGAAGTCAGTTAACGTCATATCGCACCATTTGAAGAACCATAAATTAGTCTATTTATTGCAGGTTTGAACGGTTTATCGTCACGTTATATCTTGTTCAATTCAATTGTCAGTTACGTATAGAATCAAATTCTGTGATTGGCTTTAAAAGAAATATGTTAAAATCATTGGATCCCCTATTTTAAAAAAAGATTTCTTAAATTTTAAAAAGAAAAGAATCAAGCATTAAGTTGACAAACTCTGAAGAGATAAGATGTAAAATTTGTACATCTTATGTAAAAATCAACTTAGTCAATTTTATAGAGTTCTAACTATTTGTTAGAAACAATAATAAGTTAATCAACAAATGTGCGAAACGCCAATATAAAATAAATTATGATCGTGGGATATAATTGAATATAACACAATTTGGAAACAGAAAATTGTTGTAGTTTGAAAAAGAATTTTAAAATTTGATAACGTAACAAACTTCTCAATCTGTTCCGCGGTTAGAATTTTTTATTTTTTCGCTTTATAACCTTCATTTCCTCTTTTCACGAATGATATTAATTTAACATATTATTTGTTGATGTCAACATTTTGGTGAATGTTAAGCGTTGCTTTCAGCATGGAGTATTGTTACCAAAGGGTGGATGCACGTACTGTTTTCGATTTTCTAAAACATTTTCTAAATAGTCCTCCACTTTATTTTCACTACACCATTTAATAAACGTTTCATATTGCTACTCGTACATCTTTTTCGGTCTTGAGGGTTATAACCCTTTGATTACCTCTTCAGCGGCATTTGTTATGTCATATTTTTGTTAGTTCTTTTTACTATTTCTATATCTATTCTATTCTTTTTACTATATCTTTTTACTAAATGGTCCTGTATGGCCCATTTGCCGTATAGGATTGTAGTGTTATAACGCCACTGATGGCACATAAGTAACATTACATGAATGAATTACATTTATTTTTGAAATGATAATAAAGAAACGACGACGACAAAATAATTTACACTAACAGCGAATTTTGACAAAAGTATAATAAATGGAAACTTGGTACGATAAATTTTGAAAAATAACAACTTGATGATTTATTAAAAATATCAATTTTGCAAATGCAAATAACACAATCAGGCTTGCACCTTAGTTCCTTCGCCAATACGGCTGGTGGCTACACGAGCTTCAGTAATCCAAATCCTAATCCTAAAATAGAGGGCATTAAGGGCTTACCCAATTAGTTATGTAAAATTCCTAAATATTATAGTAGTCACAAATAAATTTGCTATTAAAATCCTTTTTCGACTGGTTTTTTCGTGGTTCCAAAATTTGTGATGACTGAGGAATTGAAAAGATTGTATTGTATTGTATTGTACTTAGGGGTCGATTGGCCGCAAGGGCCTTTCAGAACTGCGACCAGTATTGATCTTTTGTTCATTACCCTGCTAATTAGGTATTCAGGAATTCAATTTTGCTGGCAAAACATAGAATTTTCCTGAGAGGTTTTTGTTGCACCTCTTTGGGTGTTAGTTGCGTTTTTCCCAAATATTTTAGCCTGGATCGGGCTAAGGCATCACATCTGCAGAGAATGTGCTCGGCCGATTCAGTTTCCGATTCACAGAGTCTGCACATGTCATCGTCCTCCATTCCCATTTTCTTGAGGTGATATCTCACCTGACAATGTCCGGTGAGCAACCCCGTGATGAGCCTGATTTCGTTCTTTGGTAGTAGAAGAAGCTTTTTAGCTTCTGCAGTCGAATACTCTATAAATTTCTTCGCCTGTTTTTGACCTGGTGTATTATGCCATAGGGTTTTTTTGTTCTCCTCCTCCCACTTCTGGACCCCCAACCCCCTGCGTGTCTTGGACAATCCACAGAATGGTTCGGGCCCAGTCGGGGAGGCCCTTGAACCTGATCTAGCCAGTTTATCGGCTATCTCATTACCCTCAATTCCCTCATGACCCGGCACCCAGTGGAGGGCAATTTTGTTGCCTTTGGCCAGTTTCTTGAGGGATTGTCTGCATTCCCATGTGGATAAGGACTCAAAGCTATTTGCTTGGAGCGCCTTTATCGCAGCTTGGCTGTCAGACATTATATTGACTTTTTTGCCCTTAATGTTCCTTTGCAGGCATTCATGGGCACATAGTGCAATTGCAAGTATTTCAGCTTGCATAATTGTGGGATAGGTTCCTAAGGCTATAGATGCCTCATATTTTGGGCCATATATGCCTATGCCTGTTCCCTGTTCAGTTTTTGATCCATCTGTGTACCAGTTGGAGGATTTTGTATCCACTTGTATTTCTTGACATCTAGCCGTACTTCGGTCTTGAATGATGACCTCAAACGGTGTTTCAAAATCAAAGATTTTCGGAATGATATCCGAAGGTTTTTCAAACAGATCTGGCTGTAAGAAGTCCAGTATCTTTAGGTGACCTGTCTTGTCTCCTGGTTTGAATTTCTTGACTTGGGTAATTTTTATAGCAGCTTGTATGGCTTCCCTTTTCACTCGTAGGTGAAGGGGTGGCAGATCTAAGAGTGCCTCCATAGCCGCGGTTGGGGTTGTGCGCATAGCCCCTGTTATACCCAGACACGCTAGCCTTTGCAATTTCTGCAACCTGCTTTGTGTCGTGATTTCGTTAGTTTTTGTCCACCACACGAGCGATGCGTATGTGACAATGGGTCTAATTATTGATGTATATGACCAATAGATCATTTTTGGTCTTAGTCCCCAGGTCCTTCCAAAAAGTTTGCGACAAGCCCAGAAGGCTCCTGTTGCTTTGGAAAGAATTTTATCCATGTGTGGTTTCCAGGTGAGTTTTGCATCCAGGGTTACCCCCAGATATTTTACCTCTCCGGAAAAAGGTATCGATAAACCTCGAAGCTGTGGAGCTTTTAGGTTTATTTTTCTACGCTTTGTGAATGGAACTATAATGGTTTTTGAAGGATTCACTGTAAGTTCTTCCTTTTCGCACCATTCTTTTATTTTGTTTAGGGCTGTTTGCATTAGGTTTGAGATTATGCCTTCATGCTTGCCCCTGATTATAATGACAATGTCGTCCGCGTATCCTAGTACGCAGAATCCATCGTCAGTTAATTTCTTCAGTAGGTCGTCTACCACGATAGACCACAGAAGAGGTGATATCACCCCACCTTGTGGGCATCCCCTTGCCGCGGCCACCGAGATTTCCTCCCCTCCTAAGGAAGCCGTTACTATTCGGCTTTCCAGCATTGATTCTATCCACGTTATTGTGGGTGCCTCAATGCTGTGTCTTACGGCGGCTGTTTTTATAGATTTATTTGAGGTGTTATCAAAGGCACCCTCTATATCTATAAATATTCCGACCGCATTTTCTTTTGTTTCGAGAGATTTTTCTATCTCTCTTACAAGGTGGTGTAGTGCATCCACCGTACTTTTGCCTGGTTGGTAGGCAAATTGATTTCTATGAAGCGGCATCCTTTTGAGGGATTCGCTTCTTATATAATTATCAACAATTTTCTCCATCGCTTTGAGGAGAAAGGAGGATAGGCTGATTGGGCGATAAGATTTAGCCTCTTCAGGAGGCCTTCTGCCCGCTTTTGGTATAAATACCACTTTCACCCTCCTCCATGATGTGGGTATATATCCCATTGCATAACTAGCTTTGAAAATTGCTGTTATGCATGGAGCGATCAAATCTATTCCTTTTTGGAGTAGGGCCGGAAAGATTCCGTCCCATCCAGGTGATTTGTAGGGCTGAAAGCTATTTATTGCCCATTTTACTTTTTCCAAAGTAAAGATTTCTCTTGCTAACCTTCTGCTATCCCTGCTGGAATGTAGATTTCCATTGGCTGGGGATATTTCATGCATCTGGTTTGTTGTCGCCATTACCGTGGATCCAGGAAAGTGTGTTTTTAGCAGCACATTTAAACTTTCCCCGATGTTCTCAGTATAAGCACCGTTGGACTGTTTTATAAGTCCAATAGTATTTGAGTGGTCCTTAGACAGAGCCTTCTGAATGCGCGCTGCTGGGGCCGTTTTATCGATCCCCTCGCAGAAGCGCATCCAGGACTGTCTTTTGGATTTCCTCAATTCTATATTGTACTTGGTGAGGGCTTCTCTATAGTATTCCCATAGGCCTGTTCTTTTAGCCTTATTGAATGCTTTCCTGGCTGTGACCTTTAGTCTCTCCAGTTCTGCATTCCACCAAGGTACGTCTCGAGAGACAGTTCTTTTCTTCAGTGGACAACTAGTCTCATAAGAGTTCGTTATACACTGACTTATGTGGTTAGAGGCTGTTTCTACCTCCTCTGTGGTAGCTACTTCGTATTGGATGCCTTCTAGCTCGGTCCTTAGTACCTCTTTGTAGAGGTTCCAGTCCGTCTTTTTGGGCACCCTACATTTCACTACTTCCACTTTTTTGCTCTCTATATCAAATGTAATCGAGGCGTGATCTGAGAAGGATGCCTCCTCCATCACTTTCCAATTTCTTAGAATTTGACTTATAAACACAGTGGCCAATGTGAGGTCAAGAACCTCTTGGCGAATCGCGTTTATAAAGGTTGGTTTTTTACCTTTGTTTATAATGTCTAGATTGTTAGAACAAATATAATCAAGTAAATCCTTACCTCTGTTATTGGTGTCCGTGCTGCCCCAGATCTCATTGTGCGCATTTGCATCGCAGCCCAGAAGTAGGTGTTTGTTCCCCTTTTGACACCAGCTTATGAGGCGTTGTACTTCCTCTGGTGGAACCTTGGTCTCATCTCCTGGAAAGTAGGCCGAGGCTATTACTATGCTCCTCTTGCCCCCCTCCGTTGGAATTTCGACCACGGCGGATGCCAGGTCCCTGGTGTTGAATTCTGGAATGGGAACAAAGTTAATGTCTTTCCTGAGCAATAGTGCTGCTCTTGGATTTCCATACCTGTAATCGGCAAGGACATTAGCTGTCCTTTCAGGTAGTCCCTTGATTTTGTCTCCATTTATCCAGGGCTCTTGTATTAGCCCTATGGAGATTTGTTTCTTTATAAACCTCCAGTATAAGGCACTTGAGGATGCCTTTGAGTGCTGGAGGTTTATTTGGATACACTTCACTTTGGGGGCTCTTTTTTCGCCCCTTTCTGCTCCGATTTTGGGCGTTCCTTTTTACCGCTTATTTTCAGCGGTTTTTTGGTGTTTGCAGCAGTGCCCGGCCGACTTCCCCTATTGCCCGTTTTGGGCACTTTGGGGCGCGTACCGGAGCTTCCCTGCTGCCCTATTTCGGCAGAGTGGAGTGAAGTGGAGGTGCTTGCTGCAGATGTTGAGGCATCTGCATCTGGCCCCGTAGTAGTTTTGGGCTTTTCTTGTTTGCCCTTTTTCGGGCGGAGCTGAATCTGCCCAAATCTATAGCCGATCCTGTAGTTCAGCTTTTTAAGATTTTCAGCTGACTGAGCGTCAACTGATAGAGTTACCTCTAGAGATTGGCCGGATGCTACTTTGCGTATAATCCGCCAACTTGAGGCATTAATTTCCTCATTTTGGGCTTCCATGAGACCCAGGATTTTTTCATCCGTATAGCCTTGGCTTCCTGGTATGTATGCCACAAGAATTTCTGTGTGAGGCATTTCTGCCTCTGACACGATCCTCAGTGTGGCCCCATCCCAGGGTTTGAGTTCGGCCTCTAGGCCCTTTATCCATTCGGCTGTGGCTGCATTGGTACACGTGATACCGAGCCAGCCTGGTCTTTTGTGGATTTGTTGGAATTGTGGCTTTGTAGCAGCCAGTTTTCCTTTCACCACTATATTATCCACTATTGCTTCCTGAATGGCTTCAAGTTGTTCCATAGTCAGGAGCTCTTTTGGATATAAGGAATGCGTGATTCCTATCTTAACCCCGGTTAAGGCCTGGCTGAAGGTAGGTTTAGCCACCCCAACAGGTGCCGCCCCATCCTCATCGGTCCTTGCCCGCTTTTTATCACGGGTTTCCGGGGTACTGCCATCCGATCTGTTCCTTTTGGCAGTTTTACGATTATATCCTTCACGGGCAAGTTCCCTGGCTTTATCAGCCGGTTGACCCTTTTGGATGAAGTATTTCATTCGCTTGCGAGCAGCTCCACTGAGTCTTGCCTTTTTAGCCTTTATTTGTAGGCTTTGCAAGGCTGTGTTGACTTCTTCGTCGCTGCTCGCGAGAAGTATCTCCTCTGTACCTTGGTCTGGATTTTCACCCAGTTCCATTGGTATAATCTCCTCAGCCTTTTGGCCAGAATTTTCATCCTGAGCCATAGGCTTTAGGATTGGGTTAAGGCCTTGGGGAGCCTTTGTTGTTGACTCTGTTAAGGGCGAGTCTCCCTTTGGTTTTTGATTTTCCTCCATGTTGTTCCCACGAGAAGCTAGGGAAAATTTATCACCTGCAGCAGAGCCCCGCTTACCACAGGGAGGCTATGTAAAACCGAGACAGCGCCGGGTGCTCGGAGTTCGCATATTAGAGACTGGGATTACCTTCCCAGCCATACAGTCTTGGCATATGCTGTTCCACCGTGACTTTAGGGTTTTTTATAGAGGATTTCTCCTCGCGAGTCAGGCGATTAAGCCCAGCCCCCCGCGATGTTCCTTTCCGCAGCGTACCGGCACCTCGCCTATTGTCGGTTGTTGCTGCGGAATGAACATCCTACGGTGTTAAGCAGACGAGTGGCGAGTTTCGTCTGTAGCTAGGGTACCTCGGGTGCGCTGTACCCGTACTTAGGTTATTTCAGCCTAAGCCCCTGAGGGAAATTGAAAAGATAGTAACACAATTAATATTTCCTTAAACTAATATTAGAATACCTGCAATCCATATTATTTCCACAAATCCAAATTATGTTAATTGATAAAAGCAGCTATCCTAACATTAATTATGCGGCTTCTTAATTTTCTTTATAAAACTTTTCCGTTTCTCAGGCGACGAAAATTAAAATCGAAATAGCATTGAATTTAAAATTTAGGAAAGTGTGGGAATTTTTAATTTTCAAGAAATTCTGAGAATTTTTAATTCTTCAAAAATTTGTTGTAGTGTAAATGGTATATCGTAATTAGCTTTCCTATCATAGTATCATTTCCTATCGTTTCACATCATACTAAATGTTTTATTAATGGATTATAAGTCTTAGTAATTTAAATTAAATTTTAGGGCTTTGCACTGTTTCTTGTCTACACTGCGAAGGGAAGCGAACGACCGCGTTGGCACGATCAGGTATGTAAATTTATATTCATATTTATTATTTTTCTCTTTAATTTATTTGAAAATAGTATTTATATTTTCAAGCACATATTACAATTACCTACCGAATTTAGTTTAACTATATTTTGATTTAATTTATCAGATTTCCACACACCATCGACTCTAATTTGTATTTTAAATTTTCTTTATTGATTGCTTATTATAAATATTTTTTCTCCAATTGAACGTTTCCAAAATTTTATCATAATTTTAAATACTTTTTAATTCCATACCTATACATGTTAGCACCCTCACCCATCTCCGTATGGAACCCCGTTTTACTATTTATTCGCATACATACCAATGTAACATAGCAATGAAACAACATTTTAATATAACACTATTATTATGATACTGAATTACTATTTTTTTCCAATTTAAATTACACTTTCATATTATTTGTGTTGCATATTATTTTTGTATAAAATATTTTGTAACAATTTATACGATTGTTAATTAAATTTGTTACTTGAAATAAATTGGTGTACGAAATTTTATGGTAGTTATATTTTTACGAATTTATTTAAGCGGCTGTCCATTGTCATGGTGTACGAATTAAAATGTTATTCGCGATTCCAAATAAGAATGCGACCCCTGGTGGCAGAATTGAGAACAACTCGGTGCGAGTACTAAACGTTAAACGAGGCTCATTGTTTATAAGTTTCTTTGCTTTAGTTGCATGTTAACGTGTTGCAATTATTTAAATATATTATAATTATGACAAAGTTAACACTAAATTTCAATAATCATGACAGAAATGTAAATTTTGTATATAAAAAGGCTAATTTTTATTTAATAAAACAGTTTTTAACAAGTCTCGATTATTGTTACTTACTCTACCCCTATAAATATTGTTGGTTTAAAAGACTTTCAACAAAATTAAATATTGGCCGAGTCTTGCCAATGGCCAACAATATTTCAACTCAAAATCAGCAGTCCTGATTTTTTCAACAAACTTATAAACTACTAATTTCGTGCAAGAGATTACAAAAATATTTTTGTTTAATGCTCGCCAACATATCACTAACAAAATAATTGTATGGTATTTACGTATATTGTACCATCTTTACTGCAGTATTTGATAAAATCACATACACTGACATTTAGAATGGTAATCCCCCAGGTTAATTTGTCCATAATATGGATATTTTTTTTAAGCACATAGCCATTCAATTCATCACACTTTAGATAATTAAGGGTTGGTAAAAGCTCATCTATACTTAAATGTTGCCCGTCATAGGGAGATTTAATCTCGATCAGTTTTATAGGCTTATGGTTATCCATTATAATGCCATAAGGTGAAAAGCCCAACCAGGGGTTTAATTCACTGACAACTAAGCCACATTGTACAAGAACAACATCGCATAACTCTGCATATAACTTCCGGGCTTCTGGCTCGAACTTTAAACCATACTCAACGTACGAGTATTTGTTTGAAAATCGTTTGGGCATAAACAAAGTTTGAGCCTTCTTCTTCCAATCGGCTTTCCCGTAAGTGTGGAGACTGTAGCATGTTGTTCCTGTTGATCAATAAAAGTAAGTGTATTACTTTTCATTTAAATACAAAGTGATCGATTAATTATGCCTTACCGGTAATTCTATATTTCCTGGCGTCCAACCATTCCCTTTTATTTGTTTTTTCGATGATCTCCAATTTGTTGATGACTACAACCTGTTTGAAATAGAAGTTCCGACAATAATCCAAGGGCGTTGGGACAACACAATTACTAAGGGCCTCCATAATACGTTCTTCGGGATGCTGGGAGATTCGTTTTAATACCTCATCTACTGGCTCCTCTTTAAAATCGTTTTTGTTGTCTCTTTCGCATTGAAATGTAATGCAGCACTACAATTTGGCAATATAGCCATAATCCTTTGTGCCCTTTCATCTGCATCATATTCTCGACTGATTGTCCTAAATTCTGGAGGTTTGAAGCAACAGAATGTTCTAATATTTTGAGCTTTGCTATAATCGCTAGTAGCACTTGCTTTTAAATTAGCCCATTGGCATTTTTTGTCAGTTGAACTTATATTCTCAAACTTATCGATATCATTTCTGTAACATAAAACTCTTTCAAATCTAGCTACTATATTCCTACGTAACTCATGAATAATAACTCACCTATTGCAATACAATAATACAGCTACAATGTGTTTACAGCAGCATGGATGCACCAGCTGGACATGTGCATTTAAAATCACTTATTGCCAAAGTATTTTTACAAATAGATCCCGTTATTAAATGAGGAGCCGATAATAATGCGGATGTCTGTAGTACGAGGGCATAAATCGCATAAACAAACTTGACACAGGGTATTACGCCACAAAGAATAACATGCTTGGCATTTAGCACTTCTTCACCTTCACAAAAATTTCTCGACGTTGCGCTGCTATTAGTATACTCTAATAATGATTTTAGAGCAATTTGTTTACTCATTTTTAAATTTTTCTTTGATAACTCGAACAAACAAAAAAATTTTCAAGGTAAACGGTAATACGGTAAACAAGACTACTCGCATATGACGGCGATTTTGAAAATTTAACAGCGCCACCTATTGTTAATTTTAATCGCGAATACAAGAATTTTTTGCATTTCCATTATCGGAACTAGCACCACCTTACTGCCCCATACTGCAACCACCAAAAATTCAAACCATACAGTCATTTTACATTAATATATTTGCTCTAGGTATGTGTAATACCCATTGATAGAAACACATTATTGTAGGAGCACGTATTTTATGTAATGTGTAAAAACAATATAGAAGCAGTAAATTAATATTTATTTGGAGCTCACGTTTGAACCTGGTGGTTTCAGTATGCGCAGTAGGTAAGGTGGTGCTAGAGTTGCGATAATGGAAATGAAAAATTTGTTGTTCAACATTTTAATTCGAACATCATGAAAATAGACAACCGTTTAAATGAATTCGTAAAATTATAACTACCATAAAATTTCGTACACCAATATATTATAAGTTAAGTGACATTTTTAATTAACAATCATACAAATTGGTACAAAATATTTTATACAAAAATAACATGCGACAAAAATATGAAAGTGTAATTTAAATGGGAAAGAAAAGAATTAAGTTTCCTTAAAATAGTGTTATATTAAAATGTTGTTTCATTTCTATGTTACATTGATATGTATGCGAATAAATAATAGTAAAACTGCGTTCCATAATTACTAATCAAAACAGCGACCTCGAAGCAATTCCACGCTTTTGATTTTCAATAAAACTTATAAAACAATCACATACGGCAGTAGATGTGTACCATACTAATCATTACATAAAAGGCAATCCTTATAAAATATACTTTGATGATGCCTCACTTGCTTAATAAATACAGACAGAGCAAAATGGTCATTTTCTTAGTTTAAAATTTACTGTGCATTTTTAATTTAAAACTCAACGTATCCGTGTTTTACCTACTCAAAAGTGTACTATGTAATTAAAAATAAAATTTATTTATGCATTAATTTACTTACATACTGCATGTAGATACGGTCATACCACAGCATAATGTAGATCCTTCATATTTATGCTAAAAAATGTTCTTCAAACATTAAATAATAAAAATAGATTTAAAAAAAATTATCTTTAGTAAACTATTTTCTTATACTTGACAAAATAATTTTTTTCTGAAAAAACAAAGAGAAATTTGAAATAAATCTATACTGGGCGTAGAACTGGTTTACGCGCTATACTAAAATTCTTATATCATCAGCAAATTTTTAATGTTTGATTATTTGTTTCTGTAACTATTTTGGAGATGAACTTTAACTTAAGTTTTTCCAGAAAAAAAAATTCTGCGTCAGTCTTGTTTGTTATTTTCCCTTTTTGCAGAAGGTAAACTAAAACTGCTATTTTAATACAAATCAGTGTTGCCTTGAAATATTGTTGAAACAACAATGTATAAAAACTTCTTAATTAAATAATTTTTGTTAAAATATCAGTTTTAGTTGCCTTGATATTTTACCTTCTGGAAAAAAGAAAATTACAAACAATAACATAATGCGGATGCAATATTTTTCCTCTACATAATATCTCGAAAGTAAGTAGGAAACTAAGTATGAATTTATTAATTGTACACCCTGTACAAGTCTATGTGGGTATACTATTATGAAATACGATATATAAATATAATTTACGAATAAAAATAAATTAATGTAAGATCATGAAAATTTAAAAACAATTTTAAATAATAACAAAGTGCATTTGCATTGACGTTTGGAGATATTCTGCATCATAACAATAAGAAAATGTCAATATTTTTTAACAAAAGCACAAGGTAGATATAATTTAGTTTTATACATAGTAGGTAGGTATCGTAATTTGAATTGCAAGTTATCAAGTTTAATAAAAACCACAATAGAACTAATTTGAAAAACGCCGATAGATAAATAGTGCGCCCTATTATTTCAGCCATGCCGCCTTGTTATTCCATGACACACTATTTACAGCGGTCATAGTAAATTTCTGAAGACCGTCACACGGTTATTAAAAGTTACGTATGAATACTATTGTATAAAGAAAACCTAATTATTAATTAAAAGTTATGATTAATAATACTTACAGCGAAAATATTTCAACTTTACCTAAATGACAAAAAAATTCACATTATTCCTATATATTTTATACATTCGGATTTGAAAAAGATATAATCATTTTCTGTTTTGTTTATCATTCCACCCATCATTCTCATCGAATAGCCAACCAGTAATACAAACATCCTTTTTAGTAATTATTTCTATATTTTAGAATAACCATAAAAAAATGAATATTAAATTAAACTTTCAAAATTATCTATTTAGTTAAATAAACAAATCAAATTTAGCTGGACAATTTTTAGAGTTTAATTGAATATTAATTTTAAATAGTTGAAAAAGCACATAAATATGTTAAATAACCAAAAAATGCACTAAAACATTTCAAAACTAAAATACACATTTCTCAATTTAAAAAAAACAATGGCATTGTCGTATATAAGTCCTTTTCCAAATCATTAGGCCCACCGACCAAATTTGAATCTGTTGTAAATTTACCTAATATTAGTCAAATAATAATGATGCAAGTGCTTCTAAATAACATTTATTGAACTACTGCATCGATCTTACACAACAAAAGTACAGAACCATAACGAGAATTTAAATTTTTTAATATTTTGTTAAACCACCCTTCGTAGCAAGTAGAGCAGCTACTCTACGTGGCATGCTTTCAATGCAGTTTAGAGTGATTTATTTTAAATTCTCGTTATCGTTCCAATGGTATATGATTCTGGCAATCAATTACACCTTTGTGGTGATGATTTATTTGGCTAGTAGCCTTTTCAGAAACTCCCAAACGCTTTCAATTGAATTAATGTCTAGGGAGTTTCCTGGTCATGGTAGAACTGGTATTTGTTGTTCTTCCAAATACTCTTTTTATTGATTAAAAAAGATAAAAATTGATTGATACCTTGCCGTGTGGCAAGGTGCTCCCTCCGTCCTGCATAAAAACTTTTGGGCCATCCCCAAACCATACTCTTATTTGAGGAAGCAGCCTTGTCTGCAGTGCTTGCTTGTATTGGTCTTGCCGCATGGTCCCTTCGACTACATGTAAACGTCCCATTCCCTTCACACTAATCACTGACCATACCATGACTGACAGAGGAAGTCTGTAATTAAGCTTATAAAAGTTATTAAAACAAAAACCCAAATGATTTGAATCTCCTTACTAGACGCCAGTCTTCAATAGTTAAGTGCTTGTGAGCACAAACCCACTCATAACGTTTTTTAACCATAGCTGAAGTCAGTCGTGGCTTCCTTACAGGTCTGAAACATTTGAAACCCATATCGCACATGTTTCGGCGCACTGTATGAAGAGTAACATTAACCTCTGCTTCTGATAATTTATTTTTTATGTCACTTTGGGCTGCTCTTCTAAACTCCATAGTAATATTTCGCAATGAACGTTTTCCCCTTGGTGTTACAAGGCGTTTTGTATCACATTAACTTTTACGAGCAGCATTGAAAGACTTATTAGTCTTTAATTTTTGGATCAAATGACGCACTGACGCACGCGATATTCCTGTTTTAGCCGCTATTTGGCGTTGGCTAAGTTCTGTATTGCTTATCAGCGCAGATATATAAGCTTTCTTTTCACTTGTCAAATCTTTAGCTTTTCCCATCTATAATTTTTTTTGTAAATTTTTTTGGAACTATTTTTTAATAAACAGCTTTATTATAATACTTCCTTAGTCTTTAGTTAATGCAATTGTTATACTTCCATTTCAATAATTTTTAGTAAAGCGGAATTTATTCCACTTTTAATTCCGCGCGTCTTTTAACTGATAATGTCAAATAATAGCAAATAATGATAAATCGAATAGAAATCTGCATTATTGACCAAGATCTTTTTAAATTCATGTATGCCAATCCCTATTGCACACGTATACCACCTTTTACGTACCGAATCTTTTGGTTTAGAGTTCTGTTTCTCTAATCGATCCCAAATATTTATTCCCCAAATTATTTTTAATTTCTTTGTATTTTAAATTGCTGTTAATTTTAAAATAGTAAAACCCAAATTTCTGAAATTGCTAATTGAAATTTTTATTGACACAAATCAAAATTGTACGTTGGTAATAATTTTCAACAAAAAATTCATAATATGAATTAAAGTTTATAAAATGTTACAAATAAATTGCTCACTTATAAATTCCTGTTAGTCGAACATCCATATTATAACCTCTGAATATCCAAAATCAAACTGGATAAATCTCGTACTGCATTACTTCCTTGAATCTTACGTTTATTTTTCATTATTTTCAAAAAACTAATGAATTTCCAATTTTCCGTGTGTAAAATTTTAATGGCGGCCAAATTCTTTCTCGTTGTACTAAAACCAATTCTCAATATCGAATTCCCCGTTCGTAAACATTCACTTTACTCACAATTACCATTGCTCGGTAATTAATATCAATGTCGATTTTCTATCGACAACTTTATAACAAATCGATAACCCAATGGCGGTTGATCTACAATTCTCGTGGTCAAAAACGTTGATCTGACGCTATCACGGTCCAACCTGGACTCTTCGATGGTTTTTCACCCACTGGCCTCTTCACCTTCGACCTGGACGTAAAAGTTGGTTTATTTTTCTCTTTCAGGGTCGACCTGGACTTAAAATCACCCCAAAGTCTATGCGTAAAAATAATCCCTACACAAATTTCCACATATTGGAAAAGTTAATTTGCGTTATTAATTTCGCGCACTTATTTTTAAATTGTACTTATTACAATTATTTTTTTGTGTACACATTCACATAAAGAAAAATACAATATCAATACAATTTCCATATCATGCCATAACAATATTGGCTTTTTTTAATTAAAATTGACTTTTGGAATTTACGACTCCTTTTAAATTACTATGTAGGAGAACTGTTCCCATGTTACATGGGGTAACAGTGAGACATTTGAAATATTATCTATACAAATCCGCCCACATAAATGGCATTTCAGTATATTTAACCTTCCAAGGTTAAATTTTAAGTATCTGTGGTGGTAATTTTTACAGCTATGAGGTGCTATTGGTATTCGAGAGGTAAAAATCATTTTCATCCATGATTTCCGAAGTGATCGTGCATAAATTAAGCAATATTATTCAAGTTTTGCAAAAATTATTTTTTTTTGTTATTACAATATGTGCGTGAAGTTAGCCCCCCCTTTTTTCGAAAGTTAAAATTTTTGTTGTTGTTCTGAGTTGTTCTCCATTTGTTCTCGAGTGTTCTGTAATTAAAAAAAACAAAAAACAAAAAACAACCGAGAAAATTAAAAAAAACCATTTTTATTTCCAGCCCCCCTTTTTTCGAAAAGTTAACTTTTTTTTTTTTATTTGATTGTTCTCAGTTTGTTCTCGGTGTTCTCAAAAAAATAATTGCCAAAAGTTCAATAATAACGGAGAAAATCGCGAAATAAGATTTCGCGCCAGCCCCCCTTTTTTCGAAAAGTAAACTTTTTTTTTTTTATTTGATTGTTCTCAGTTTGTTCTCGGTGTTCTCAAAAAAATAATTGCCAAAAGTTCAATAATAACGGAGAAAATCGCGAAATAAGATTTCGCGCCAGCCCCCCTTTTTTCGAAAAGTTAACTTTTTTTTTTTTATTTGATTGTTCTTAGTTTGTTCTCGGTGTTCTCAAAAAAATAATTGCCAAAAGTTCAATAATAACCGAGAAAAACGCGAAATGAGATTTCGCGCCAGCCCCCCTTCTTAAGAAAAAAGGAAGCTGTTTTTTCAGTGTGCATATTATATTTATTTGTAATTTAATATTTAATAAAATTTATTGATTATTTAAAATACCAAGAAAGAAATTTATATCTCCACATATATACACATCCTTGGAGTTTTTTCGTTGGGAAACTTTAACGGGAGTGGGTATCTTTTAATTAAATCGTCAAATTCCACCCAATCGGTGCCTCTTTTTACCCAGGCTGTGTAGTGTCCCAGCGCATTGACGGCATCTGTAACACCTCGATACATAACAAGTCCTCCTAATGCGAATCTTCTTTCGTGCAAGTTTAAAAAATGTGGAAATTCTTCAACAGATACGAGTCTATTCACTTCACATTCGATAAAAATATGCAAACCATAGGTTACAACAACATCAAAAGATTTACCACAACACTTTCTTTTCGACAATCCACCATCCACCAACGCCTCTTCCAATCGATGAAAACTGGGATTATTTACTATATCTATATTTATCGGAGCACATACCTTTTTAAAAGTTTTTTTCTTTTTGCAAATGTCACATGTAAAATTTTCCATAAGGCTCCAATCACGTTTAAACACATATTCGACCAAATTGGTGATATTGGAACTAGCATCTATAGTGATTCTTCCCGCTACATCAGTATTAACGAAATACTGAATAGCTTTCAAAATATTAGCTCTGGCCTTATAAACATTAACGCATGGCCCGTTTTGCAGAAATTGTTGCAGGAAAGCAAATGAATTTGTGTTCGAAAAGTTAACAAAATTTTGAAACTTTTCATTCCTGCATGCTGCAGCTAATATCTGCATGACACTATCAAAACCGCACGTATTTGTTACTACAATTTGGAATCTTCTTTCTTGTATCAATGGACAAATGTTGCCGTTAATCAACAAACCAATCTTGTGTCCGCTTCTTGTTTTCTGGATTATATCCCAATCGGGAAGTGTATCTAAATATGTCAGTTTAATTTTCTTCGTAGGATTTTTGTTTCGCCAGTTTTGTTCAGCAGTTAATTCAGAAGTTGTAAAATTACTATCATCAATTACGACCATGTCATTTATCGGAACATTATGCGTGATTTGATGCGTTGGTGAATGATTTTCAGCAGTGTCCAGTGAACCATCGTTTTCTGCCATTTTTTGGGAACGTTTATTATAACCAGCCATAGCTAACTTGGCTTTTCCTGAAAAAGAACCTATATGACCGATTAAGAACTGATTGCGGCAGTCCTCCCATTGTTACAACTGTTGAAGATGATCGAGTCCTCAACTGCGATTGTAACAGTTCGATCTGTTGTTGCAAATTTGCTAATTGCGCCTCCATAATTTTTTATTTATAAAATTTTGGCTGCAATATCGAAATTTGCACAAATTTAAATCAAACGAAAAACAACTTTATTCTCTTATTTGTTACTGGGCCCATAACCTATTGGGAAGGTTGGCAGTAGATAAGAGAATAAATACAACAATCACAACATAAACAATTTAATAAGAGCACATTGGCAATACAACTTAATAAAACAAAGAATGGATAACATCACTAACCTGGTTGTGGACTCGTACTTGAGTGACTAAACATACAACCCAGGTGTCCTTATATCCAGCATTGGTATAAAGATAACCAGCTACATAAATACGTCGCGCCATCTGTTAGTCACATTGTAACTTACATACCAATAGAATTAATGGATGTAGCAATTTTGTGTTCATAGTAGAGGGTTTTGTTTTAGTGTAATTTACGTAAAAAAACGAGTACGTGCATATTTAAAATATTTTCTCTCGAATGTAGTACCGCTTACGGAATCGATTGCTAACGTAGACAATTAGTTTAAATTTTTAATTTCAAATGTTTCTCTGGAACGTAGATACGTTGATACGTTATTATTGAACTTTTGAAAATTATTTTTTTGAGAACACCGAGAAGAAACTGAGAACAATCAAATAAAAAAAAAAGTTAATTTTTCGAAAAAAGTGGGGCTGGCGCCAAATTTTATTTCGCGATTTTCTCCGTTATTATTGAACTTTTGGCAATTATTTTTTTGAGAACACCGAGAACAAACTGAGAACAATCAAATAAAAAAAAAAAAAAGTTAACTTTTCGAAAAAAGGGGGGCTGGCGCGAAATCTTATTTCGCGATTTTCTCCGTTATTATTGAACTTTTGGCAATTATTTTTTTGAGAACACCGAGAACAAACTGAGAACAATCAAATAAAAAAAAAAAAAGTTTACTTTTCGAAAAAAGGGGGGCTGGCGCGAAATCTTATTTCGCGATTTTCTCCGTTATTATTGAACTTTTGGCAATTATTTTTTTGAGAACACCGAGAACAAACTGAGAACAATCAAATAAAAAAAAAAAAGTTAACTTTTCGAAAAAAGGGGGGCTGGCAATAAAAATGGTTTTTTTTAATTTTCTCGGTTGTTTTTTGTTTTTTTTTTTTTTAATTACAGAACACTCGAGAACAAATGGAGAACAACTCAGAACAACAAAAAAAATTTTAACTTTCGAAACAAGGGGGGCTAACTTCACGCACATTATTACAATGCAATGTTTCAAAATTTACTCCGACAAATTTAGTAATTTTGGACTGTTTGGTTGCTCAAAATAAATTTTTTAATAGTGAAAAATACTCCTGTTTGACTGGCGAGAGTTAATATATATGTCACCGATAATGTGGATTGTTAGGAAATATATACAATTTCTAGTGAAGGTATACTCTCGCTAATATGGGCAGTGAAAGTTTACAATAACATAAAAAAACACTTTCACTAGCGAATGTATACAGTCACTGATACCGTTTAGGAAATGTGGAATAATATGTAAACCTAATCCCATAATGTGATATTTTTACTGCCCCATACCGCAACTATACTTTTTAATGCTATTTCGAGGGTCTCTCGCATTCCGGTTGCATAGATCCCGGTGTTCTTGATGGATGGCGCCTTCTCGTATGTTTAGCCTAGTAACCAGAGTCAAATCCGCTCCGTAGGGGTGCAGAGCGGAGCGGAGCGCAGCGGCGCCCCGTAGGAGTAGGATTTGACGATGGATTACCCTCCTTTTCGAATGCACACCCCTAAAATTCTACTAAAACCCCTAAAATCTACTATTCCTGACCTCTTGTAGGAATAGTATACATTCGCTAGGTGTTGTAGACTCTCACTAGTAAGAGTTGATCTTTTTTGTGAATCAAAAGTAAATTATCTACTTTTCCTAAGTAGTCCAGTAAATGTCTGCAGTCCCTAGTAATTATTTACTTTTACTGCATTATCCACATTATCGGTAACATATATATAATCAAAATCCTCATTTACCCTAAGGTGTTGAGCGAGAGTTAATATAAAGATATAATATATAATTTAGACGTTAATTTGAAAATTTGTGACAAAAATTAATTAAAATCGATTCTGACGTTTTGACATTTAAAATCAAAATTAATAAATTCAGAACGGACTCCAAAAATTTGGTATTGTAATTAATTCATTAAATTGTTTGGCTAAGGGGAGGAGGCCCTAATAGAAATCTCTCTAGTCCTCAAGTTAGGAGTGGTGGCGATAGGCCTGCAATCTCATCCCTCGGAAAAAAATCATATCGCAAAAAATCTTGCAACCAAGCCTCAGAATACGGATGGTCAAAACGTAAAACGACAACGCAAACTAAAAAGGATCATAAATTTTGCTACGCGGAATACACGAAGTATAAGTAACAAATTCGAAAAAGTACTGACAGAGATATAATCATAGAATAACGACATCGCCGTCCTTACTGAACTCAGAAAAACGGGCACAGGAACGGAAGAGAAAAATGTGTGAAACTGAACTCCACGCTTTTAGGAGAAAGCGCGAAAGACCAACAAGAATGTGGACGCAGGAGGTGGTAGATGCGATAGAGGTTAGAGGAATGCAAGAGGAGGACTGGACAGATAGAAAGAAGTGGAGAGCAAGATGTGATATACGGTTGTGTCCGTTTGTGTAATTTACCACTACTCTCCTCACATCGTCTTTCCGCCTTGTAGGTGGTCATTCTGGGTTTCGTTTGTCGGAGCGACGTCTCCACTCTAGTATCCTCTTAGTCCATCGGCCGTCGCTCTACCTTGCAAGATGTATCCCTATGACGTCCTTTATGCCAGTTTGCTGACGTATGACTTCGTTTCAAACCCTATCCATCAACGTTATTTCCAGCATAGGCCTTTCCATGTGTCATTTGGTAGAGTCAGAGTTTCAGCACTGCATGTGCTCACAGGCAGTAAACATTAATCGTAGACCTTTCTTTTTAGACTGATTCGTAGCCGACTCCTCTGAGTATGTGACTCAGCTTACCGAAGGCCGCCCAGCCCAGCTCAATCCATCTTTGAAGTTTACACGTTTGGTTGTCTTTCCCAAGTCTCACCTCATATCCCAAATACTTGTAGTTATAGACCTGTTCAACCTCGCTATTTTTCAGCTTTATGTTTTCACTCACGACAAGGTTTGTCATGATCTTGGTGTTCAGTTTATTTATTCTCAATCCTATATCATCCTACGCATGTTCTAACTCTTCTAACATAGGTTTAGCTTCATCTAACTTATCCGTAATCAGAACAGTATAAAGCTTTCGTTAGCAAAGCTTAAATGATTTAAGTTTTCTCTATCTAAATGTAATCCTTTTTGATCCCAATTAGGGTTCAAAAAACAAGTTCCAAAACCGCGATGAAGAGTTTCGGAGATATGGTATCTCCTTGTCTCACTCGCTGTCCAACTTAAAACTTTTCTGTATTCTTGGTTGGTTGAAATCCAATTTGTTAGTTAGTCTTGTCGTTATTATCTTCGTAAACAATTTGTAGATATGGGCTAGCGGCTTGTTGGTCTGTAGTTTTGGAGATCTTCAATATTTGCTGTTTTTTTAGAAAAGAAGCTATTCATAAGGTACATGCTGTTTTAGAGTAGAGAGTTTATGTAAATAACTTATGTAAATAAATAAGTAAATGACTTTCCTGAGTGTTTGAATTGTGATTTCATTAACTTGTTTGCTGATGATACACTTCTGGCTATTAATGATGACAATCTGGATAATGCAGTGAGGAGAATGAATATTGAATTAAAAAAAGTAGAAGCATATTTTAACCTAAATAATCTAAAATTGAATGTAACGAAAACAAAGGCTATGATATAAGTAAAAAACCATAATTTAAAAAATAAACCCAGTGAGGCATTATCAATATACGGTGACCGGATTGAGGTTGTGTCGGAAATTAAATATTTGGGTGTTGTAATCGATAATGCATTGTCATTTAGGAGTCATTTTAATTACATCAAAAGTAAAATTACTCAGAAACTTTTTCTGTTCACTAGGATTTCACAAAACCTTACTTTGATGAGTAACATTACAGTATACAGGACCATGATTCAGCCGCATTTTGACTATTGTACTAGTTTGATGTATAGTTTGGATGGGAATTCAATGGCACAATTGCAGAAACTTCAGAACAGAGGAATGAGGATTATTCTTAGGTGTAATAGGTACACACCTGTTTTACTCATGTTAGATGCACTTCAGTGGTCGAATGTTGAAGTAAGATTGAAATATATAACAATGACGTTTATTTACAAAATACTTCATAATCATGTACCTAACTATCTTCAGAAATTTGTTTCTTTGAATGTTGATATTCATTCTCATAATAAGTACTAGAAATAAGAATCATATATGTACATGTTAATCGTACAAACTACAAACATAGTATGAAGTTTCTAACGTTTAAAGGTTTTGTTGAATACAATCAATTACCTAATGTAATTAAAAATTGTACTAGTGTAAATAGTTTCAAGCACAGCTTGCTGCAATACCTGTCATAGGTGTGGTTGTCAATGAGCTGTGTATGTTGTAGGTATCTGTGCACGAATTGTGTTTTATTATTGTGTTATGCATTTATAAACTAAATTGTATTTTTGGATTGTATGTGAAGGTATTTTGTTGTTGTATTGTTTTGTATTATTGTATCACTTCAGTTGGTTGTGGCAGCACTGTGTATATGCATTTGTTCACTATAATTTATGCTGTTTTCTTAGTTGTATATTAGGCTATTCCTATTTCAATAAATATTATTATTATATGAGCATCTGGCCGCGCGCATTTCAGCTTTCGCTGCCAAACCCACCAAGGACCGTTTCTAGAATATCCTTTATTTCGACCCTTGCATTGAAATCGCCGTTGATGATCGTAAAGTATGAGGAGAGCTTCCGTAGCGCTATCTATAGATCTTCATGGAATGCTGCAACTTCACATTGGTGTGATCCGTTGTGGGCGCATATGCCTGGATTACCTTCAGATTATAGCATGTATTTAATTTTAATATAATTATTGTTTTATATTTTAAAACAATAAAGTTATTATATTTTATTTCAACAAGTTAAAATTCCTATTTACAAAATATTTCATAACGCTACACTTCTTGTGGCCGATAATTAACACTTAGATTTGACCTTTTATTATTTTTAATATTAGCTATTCACATTAATTTATGCTTATTTAAGAGATTTCTCGATGGGTTGTTTAAATTATCTAATCCTCGAAGTTTAAAAAGCTCACTGTCCAGGCAGTGGCGTACCTAGACCACTTGGGGCCCGGGGCGGATTTATTTTGTAGCCCCCCCCCCCCTCACCCTCAAAAAAAGGTCATTTATCACTTTTTAATGTGGCTAGCCTTTTTTTTGCCTTAATCTAACCGTCTTCCATAAGCTATTGCCCTGTGCAGAGAAATAATAGATAGAATAAGGGAACAAACTCGTACAGTCCGAGGTCATCAATTATCATTACATCATTACTGTTAAAAATGTTAAACTGATAAAAAGTTTTATCGTAAGACCCCGAATTCGAACAATTTTCTTGAGAAACATGGAATTATTTATTTTTGGGTGGGGCCCCCTTAGTAAAGGGGCCCGGGGCGGACCGCCCCCCCGTAAGTACGCCTCTGTGTCCAGGACCTTCAAGACTGGTTAATATCAATTCGTCCAGGTTCCTCTTTTTTAAGTTGATAGTTAATTGTTTTCATAATAATTCCTAGTAGATTTCAAATGTCATTCTTACTTAAAAAATTTTCTAACATTAATTTCATAACACAACATGCGTTACCCACGCGTGGGTAACAGTGAGACATTAATTTTTGGGATCAAGAAAATATTTTTAACCATTACTTACCAAAAAAATATCGACACAATATTGTGCTTAAATGCTAAGTTCAAGATTTCAGCGAATATCTATCGATGCAAAATTAATGAAATGCTTTTTTTATCACAGAATGTATCTTTCATTGTTTGAAAATTTCTTCTACTTCTAATAATTTTTTCGTCAGAAAATGTTCCAAAATTAGTTTTATTTAGTGAATTTTAAGGCATTCTAATGAATTAAACTTTTCTTAGGCCTTACTGTTACCTACTATATTTATGATGGCCAAAATTTTCAAAAGTTAAAAAAATATGTTAACTTCGCCGTTAATTTATAAATGTGAATGCACTCATCTGAAGCCAAATATATTAATAATTCACCAAACCCATCAAAACTTGAATAATATTAACAAAATTTCAATGTATAATTACTTTTTTAATAGTTAATCAAGTTAATTGACTTACCTAGTTGAATGAAAAAAGGAATTCAAAATACTAAGTATGAGTAGGTATAGATAATAATCATAAACGATGTCGTTTCACCATGTTTTGGATCATCAGTATGATACAAATTTAATGTGCCATTGCAAAAATAAACAACTCTAACATAATACTTCATGTATGAATTTTTGTTTAACTATACGAGTACTACTGGTTGCTGATTCTCTTGAAGCTTGAACTAGTATGTTTGCAAATCGAGAATGGTAAAGATGTGCATGGGAAGAACAAAAAAACAATGAGTATAAAAGACAACGAAACAGACGATGAAACAGATCAAATCCTGGTGGAAAATGGAAAAAATCTTAGGTATGGAAATAGAGCAATTCCACGCTGACGACATACTAGAAGACGACGTCACAATAAATAAAAATCGTGTATTTCCGTGGTTCGAAATCCACGTTAAGCTATAGGTCTCTGTGCTCGTCGATATTATTATTATTATTATCAACACGCAACGAGCACAGACAGGGAGATATCGGGAAAATTTCGGAAGACGTGCAAAACCGAATATACTTACAAATTTGATGTTTTGTCAAATTAAAATTAATTTTTCAAGTTTTTCATAATTTTTTGTAATTGAAAATTAATAAGCTAAATAGGCGCAATTAAAATCAAACTAATAATACTATATAAAGGTGCATTCAACGGCTTAAAGAATTCGGGCAAACTAAAACTTCAAACCAACACATTAAAAAATTATGCACCATTTAAATTGTCAGTTGGAGCAAATTATTTGAACGTTTGAAAGCTTACGGAAGCAACAGCAAAAACTGACGCTTTTTAATATTTTAATGATTTTCATTATTCAATAGGTATTTAATTAAGTTTTTTATCGATATATCAGATTAAATAATATAAAATTACGGGTTACATTCTAATCAAACTCCAGGACCTGATAAAATTGAAAAAGAAAACATCACAATTATATTCAACCTACTTACTACCAATCTAATAAAATACAGGCTTATGTTAAATGCTATTTTCAAGCTATATAAGCAAATGACTGACATTTTTAATTATTATAGTGTGTTAAAAAAAAGAATTATATTGAATTATGAAGACATTTGAATTAATGACCATTAGAATTTTATATCTATTACGGAAATGAAAATTAAATCCCTAATATTAAAATATCTAAAGAAGAAAGTATTGTGCGTTTTCAACTTATGTAATTCAATTAGGCAAGTGTTTATTAACTTGGTAATAATTATTTAAAAGAATAATTTTATTATAATATACATATTATAAAAAATTCCCTAATGCTAATTTACAAGAAAAGATGCATTTATATAATATTTTTTGTATCGTAGTGATTGACAATATATTTTATTCAACTTTAAATTGCGAATGGACGTTTAACTGCAGTTAATAGTTATTTACATCACTATAGCTGCGTAAGTGCATTTTTTTGGGCAAGGGGGCAGTTTAAGAGCCGAGGCAAAGCCGAGGCCCGTAATCCTCCGAGGCTAAAAAAAAGCTTATGCAGAATGTGATGAATTAAACTTTTCCTACTACCGAATTCAAAACTATGTTTCAAATTACGATTATGATGTATAATATTATATGACAGTACTTATTATTGAGTAGGCTGGTCATTTCAAAATTTGTTCATTAGCAACGCATAAACAAATAATTGGCTAGAGTAACCTAACATTGGTCACTCCAAATAAATTGAAAATTTCCTATTGCAAAGAGGATGGTTTATATAGTACACTGACATAATTTTCACAAGCGAAGATATAATCAAAATTTTGAGTAAATCGATTTTGAAGTTAGCAAATTTATCGAGATTCCTTCACGAAATTATTGCGCGTCGCCATTCTGTTGGCGGTCCGTGCAATATGATATACCCTAACACTTAGAATATTTCGGAGCGGCAGATGCAGCTCGACGCTGAGGGGGTGAAACGTAATAGTTTACTGCCCCATACCGCAACTATACTTTTTAATGCTATTTCGAGGTTCTCTCACATCCCGGTTTCATTTATCCCGGTTTTCTTGATGGGTGGCGCTTCTCGTATGTTTAGCCTAGTAACGGAGCGGCGCCCCGTAAGGGTAGGTTTTGACGATGGATTACCCTCCTTATCGAATGCACACCCCAAAATTAGAAGGAAAAAAATTTTTAATTTTTTCACTTTTTCGGCAATACCCGGCTTATTTTCCATTTTTTTGATTATATTTATTACTAATATCCACTAATCACACCCCCATCTATCCGAATTTCAAAGAAAATTTCAAATCGAAAAAAAAAAATTCACTCGATTTCAAGGGACCACGGCTTTTCATTTCCCGTACTTTTCAAATTGATTTTTCTCAAAATTTTTATTATATCTTCGCTTGTGAAAATTATGTCATTATACTATATAAACCTTCCTCTTTGCAATAGGAAATTTTCAATTTTTTTGGGGTGACCAGGATTAGGTAATCCGACCCAATAATTTAGTACATGTTTGTTAGTGACATTCTCAAAAGTTTTAAATTGTATTGTTAATTGAAATAATTTTTAATTAAGTTGGAAAATGTTTGGTGAAAGTGCAATCGATAAGGCTGCAAGTATTGCTTACGCCTCACTCCTGCCAGAAAAATGTAAAATTATTGGAGATGATTTGACAGATGTTGATTTAAGTAATATACGATCTGTTAAATTAAGTGTAACAAAAGACGATCTACTTTACTGCCCAGGTCGCGGAAGTGATCCTGGGCTAGCAGTATTCCACGGCTAGCAACTGGGTCCTCGAATGTTTCACTTTCGTTTACATGCGTATTGTTACAATAGTAATAGTTACGGAAGCGGTAGTAGGAAAACTTAATTTTATAAAATAGGGCGCTACGGTGGATGTTACTTGAATAACCGTTGTGATACGTTGCTAGTGACAGTAGGGCGCCACGTTTGAAACATAGAAAATATTTACCATTGACCAATGAATGTAAACTACCTGCTCTCAATATAGTAACTGGTACCGGCTACCTAGACATTCTAACTAGAAATATAAGCTGTTAATTCTTTATTTAGTTCTTTCAATCTTTTTACTAGAGATCCAAAGAAAATGGGCCCATTTAGCTCAATCCCTCCTGAAATCCGCTCAAATTACATTATGGTCAGTCCACCCCTGCATTTAAATTCATGGTATTTTTTAAGTACTTACAATACTACATATTTTGTAATTGAATCCCTCGTTAACATAACGCTTTTAAGGATTTATTTTTATTTATCCTCGATTCAATTCTTGTCATTAATTATGAAAATATATCTAGTATCGACTAAATGGTCGCCTCTGACTGTGTGGCGCAAATGCGTACTTCTTTTGTTCACATTTTTCATTGCATTCGGAAGTAAGCATTTCTTGCGTAATTTGGTCAATTTCCTAACTAAATTTTGCGATTCAGTTCCTCAATATTGTCGAAGGATTATTTACACTATACCGTTGACTTTAAGTAGCCCCAAAGAAAGAAACCTGGTACTGTCAAATCAAGTGAACGGACAGACTGTAGATGTTACCAGATTTTGACATCAATCGTGCAGGAAATGCATCTCGCAAAATTTTTATTGTAAAGGGAGCTGTGTTTTGTGTTGCACGGTCCTGTTTAAACCACACGCATTCTAGGCCTTATTCATCAATTTCAGAGAAAAAACATTTTTTTGTGCACGACGTCTCTCTCTCAGCGTTTGTGTTTTGTGGCGTACGTGTTGTACAAGCTCTGCCATATTTCTGTATATCTTGCACAGTATACTACTTAATATTTCGCATTTCAAAATATTTAATCAGACGCTTATTGACTTTGAAAAATATTAGGAGCACCAATAAATCACAGTAATTTTCTACGAATGATGCTCACAATAATTGACGATTTATTTTGATGAACGGTTTTAAAAACCATAACACGTGGCATTTCACTTTGAAAAAATAAAAAATATCCCTCTATTAGATTAATATGAAATTTATTAAATCTTTTTTCTATTTTCGGTAGTTTTGAGAAAAAATAAAATATATCCTTATCATCGGATTATATAAAAGTCGCTTTCAATCCTAATAATACAATCCACTATTAATTATTGGGTCGTCTGTTGGGTGCATTCCTTTCGCAAATAAGAGACTCTTTATCTCCTTCATTTCGGTCTTCTTATTATATTTATACTATTCTTATTTGCCGATTTATATTTATTTAAAATAATTAATTTTTGGTTACTTTCATTAAATAGGTACTACGTACTACATCTATTAAATTATTTCTAACAAACACATTTTTTTGTAATTATCCAGAACCTGAAAATTGGCACATTTTGCTTTGGCACGTTGTATAATGCTAGTCACGTTTCCGATTGAGTGCACAAGTAAAACTGTGTGCAACGCATCGAGGGGCCGCTCTTGTCTATCACACCGTATAACATGGTGTAATTTACAAGTTATGATTGAGAAGTTATTGACAGGAAAATATAGGCGTGGAACATCAGCGACGCCACCAATGAGCATAAAAGGCGTGCCGATTTCTTTAATAAATATTGGTTTCCGCCTACATTGTTACATATTATTATGCACCTAAATATTGTGTAATATTATTTAATTAGGTAGCACATAACATCTACTAAGTAACCACTTCTGTTATCGAAGTGATAGATAGTATTTAATAGTCCCAAAAAAATCCTTTAAATTGTGAACTCCAATGATGACATTCTTTGTATTAACCACACGGACCTAAATGTTAGAAAATTTGTTGTTATCATTTCATCTACGTGAAAATGTACACCAAAATATAGGTAATACTAACTATAATTCATGATTTGTAATATTTATAGTACATATTTATTATTTAATAAAATGAAGATATTATCTACAATTTAATATAAATCTATAGTCTAAAACCTATTCTAATATCTATGATATTATATACTACATGCAAGTGTATTGAACAAATTTTAAATTTTTAAAATATTATGGGGTTAATATTCGATTTGATAATCTAATAGTCAAGAATTTACAATTTGGGATTTTTTTTTCAATTTTTGCATCTACAATAATTTAGTATAATATTATAGTACTACAACATACATTCTTAAATATAAGACAGTTAACTATTGAAATTATAATATAATTGTAAGTTTTAGAATAAATAAAATAAATAAATGTGAATAATTATTATTAATTTTTTTTATACATCTGATAATGGTACTATACAGTAACGAAAGCCTATGATAAATTCACGTTTAATTAAATAATTTATTTTAAAAATTTTAATAATAATATTATTATAGTTCATAATTATACCACTGCACTTACTTATAAGTCCTGTGGTATGTACTACATCAGTGATTCTCAACCACTGTGCCGCGGCACTTTTGTGTGCCGCGAAATTCTAAAAGTGTTCCGCGAAATTTTAGATATATAATTATGTATTATATAAGATATATAATTGTTAAACTTACCTTTTTCTTTGTGTGCCGCCAATTTTGAAATCGTTAAAAGTGTGCCGCAACAAAAAAAAGGTTGAGAATCACTGTACTACATAGTAGGTATATTATATAGGTAGTATATAATTACCTATATATTGTCCTCCAAAACAACCCTTAAATTTCCCCACGCTACTGGTATGCCATAAAATGTCGTGATCTTGAGTCTCTAAATTTGACTAAACACTTTAGTAGAAAAATGCCAACAACCTATCTGCTCCGGTCCTAGCTCAGCTCCGCAAAACAACAGAAGTGCAAAACTCAGAAAATGTTCATACAAATAACTCACCAAATTGCTCAAATGGTCCTTATCAATAGCTGTGGATCTCTGTTAAATGCCTCACTTTTATGTGACAAATAAAATATAGTTGCATTGAAAAATTTTATATTCAGTTTAGTAAATTTCAAAATCACCCTGGTACCAGTCAAAATTACAAAATAAATGTTGTACAAAATTTTCTACTGGGAAAATTCCCTTACAAAACAATAAAATTGTTGAATTAGTTGCAGCTTCCTCTTCTTTAACTGTTTTGGCTGTGTTGATGTAATACCAACACAGATATGAAATGTTCTTGTTAAATTCGCGTTAATTTTCTTGACTAAATGTCTTTATTATTAAATGAAAATAATGAAATTTTGTTTAAATTTTTAATGGTAGTTGCTATCAGTACCCGTGAGTTAGATGCAACGCCGTAAAGTTCAAAAAAATGGTTTTTAAAAAAAGTCAAATAATAATGTTTAAAATGCCTTACGCTTTTAAAACTCGTTCACCTGATGTTTTACTATAACTCATGCTCAGCATCTGCGCAAGATCAAGGATTGACAATCCATTCAAAGTTTCTTTCTTCAGTGTCTCGAGTCGTGTACACTTCAATTTCTCACATCGACCAAAATTCTCAACATTCCTAGGTGTTATCACCTCCAATTAAACGAAGTGCTACTATTTAAAATAGCCAACTGATAAATTTACTAGCGACTTGTCTTTAAAGATGCTAATTCCATGTACTTCACCAAAACAATGCATTCAAAAAAAGGATATCAATTAAAGTGGCAAGGTATCTCAAACGTGAGTGTTGCCTTTGCATTCCATCCACGAAGTTTCATAACAAAATGTGCGGTTAAAAGTTTCATAACCTCCAAACATAAGGATCCAAAATCAATATTGGTTAAAGTTTTATCATTACTGAACTTCATCGGTCGAGCGCCCAAGGCAAACTAAATTTCCTAGTTTTATCTGTTAAATTGGCGAAATTTTGTGTCTAATGTACCACTTCTAAATCTTAATCATATCCAAATTTTCCAAATTTCACGTTATTAAATTTATCAAACGTCCGAAGGTAAGTTTTTATTTAATTTTAGAGTTTTTAAATTACTTTAAAATGTTTTATGTTGCAGAATTCACTGGTTTTGTTGAAGTTTTCTGTCGAGACCCGAGTCACTTCCATGTTGATAACTTAACACACCGAATTATGGTCTTTATCACTAGATTACACAAACCAAGACTCTTAATACATTAAAATGACTCTGTGAAAAATTTCAGAAAGAATACAATATCTCACAACATACAAAGTTTGTTATTTTTACAATAATTCACCTTTTTAGAACCCATGCAATTTTAGGTTAAAGATAATAAAACCTTCTTACAAAATTTTAATTTTCATTGCAACAACATTGTTTCCTTTGAATCTGATATGACAGATTCCTTCATGAGATCAAGTAGTGAGCCTAAAATACATTTTTCAGAGTTCCACAGCTTTATTCGGTTTCCTAGCACGAATCGTGGGAGAGTGAAATTTACCATAGTTAAGTTATTCCTACTAGAATCCCCGCATTCTGCTATTAAATCATGTTAACATGGTGATATTGAATGGGCTAATCCCTCAAATTTTTTTTTTCATTAAAATCGAAAATTTAAGTGATTTTAAACCCCTCTTGCGTAAAAAAAAAATTTTTTTTAGCAATTTTAACGATCGTATTGAAGTTCAAAAATTGAAATATTTTTAAATAATTAAAACGCGGTAAATAATGACGTACATAAAGGTAAGCCAATTAGAAGCCAATACACTCCCACTATTGAAATTTAATTATTTTTAAATGTCAGTTGGTATACTATAACCTTAAAAGTTTAAATAATAATGTATTTAAATGTAAAGAATGAATTGAAACTATATATTATTATTTTTATACTTCAAAATGGGTAGCAATTAGAAATTAATTTTGAACAAGCATCATTTATTTATTTACAAATTGCATATTTTCATAGTGAACGTAGATGGCGTATTATGTATGCATGGTTGCCATGGTTATAATAAGTATTAAAATTTACGGATTTTTAACAATTTTTAAACACATCACATGGGTACACTCAAGGATGTAATTTTCGCATACATATAAACGTGGCATCGTGGTAAATGCAATTTTAATTGCGAATTGTGATTGGACGGCCTTTATGTACGTCACAGAATGGCGACTTTTCAAACGTATACGTTTAAAAAAGGCACTTTATTTAAGGCTAGTATTTATTTGGTCAGTATTTTTATCATTAAATGGTCAGTATTTTTATTGAAATGGTCAGTATTTATTAATAAATGGTCAGTATTGCATTGATCAGTATAAAAATTGTCGTGATTTAAATAATATGCATATATAGTTATACGGAATGATGATTAGTTACCAACCGTAAAATATTATAGACTTCGGGTCGGATTACCTAACATTGGTCACCCCAAAAAAATTGAAAATTTCCTATTGCAAAGAGGAAGGTTTATATAGTATAATGACATAATTTTCACAAGCGAAGATATAATAAAAATTTCGAGAAAAATCAATTTGAAAAGTACGGGAAAGTAGCATCGAGTATGCGGTAGACCCCGGTCGATGTGCCATCAGTCGTGGTCCCTTGAAAATGCGTAAAATTTTTTCGCTCCGATTTGAATTTTTCTTTGAAATTCGGATAGATGGGGGTGTGATTAGTGGATATTAGTAATAAATATAATGAAAAAAATGGAAAATAACCCGTGTATTGCCGAAAAAGTGAAAAAATTAAAATTTTTTTTCCTTCGAATTTTGGGGTGTGCATTCGATAAGGAGGGTAATCCATCGTCAAAACCTACCCTTACGGGGCGCCGCTCCGCTCCGCTCCGCGTTGCACCCCTCCAGGGCGGTTTTGACTCTGGTTACTAGGCTAAACATACGAGAAGCGCCACCCATCAAGAAAACCGGGATAAATGAAACCGGGATGTGAGAGACCCTCGAAATAGCATTAAAAAGTATAGTTGCGGTATGGGGCAGTAAACTATTACGTTTCACCCCCAAAAAATCGCCCAAAAACAAAAAATAATCGATGTTATAATTTTTATAATTTTAAAAAATAAATACTTATAATATTTATACTGACCATTTATTTAAAAAAAAATACTGACCAAATATTTAGTTATCTTACCCTCTCACCATATTAATACTGACCAAAATATTATTATATACACTGACCATGTATTTAAAAAAATACTGACCATGTAATGGTAAAAATACTGACCAAATATTTAGTTGCCTTTATTTAATTAGTATAGCGTTTTAAAATTATATATTTGTAATTATATATAGTATTTTGCTATGGGCCATCGATTTTTATAGGTAAAAATTATATTTTTGACAACACGGGACAACCCCATTACTGAGCTCAGCCACCCAAAAACGCTTGCTTGCATAGAATGCAAATTCTATCGCATGAGAGAGAAACCCTTTTAGAGACCAAAGAAAAATGTGAAGCTTTTCACTTATATGAAATTTCTGAGAGGCCAGCAAAATACGACAATATATCAGGTTAATGCATAAGTTCATAGCGTTTTCGACTTCCAAGGTAACAGTGCTTTGGAAACAAATTTGTTTGAGAAATATCAATGTCATTTTAATGCCATAGTATTGTTTTATTGAATACTTCTTGAATTTTTCAATTTGTAGAAAGTTAGGGGTAATTGTTGGCTAAAAAAAATGGAGATAAAGAGAATGGAGAGTACAAAAAAATGAACATTTCCGGCATATCCTTTTGTTTGAATTTAACCGATGAGTTAAGCATCGGAGGCCACTAGAATCATTTGTGCCGTTTACGGAGAGAACGCATTCCATGGGCAATGTTCAAAAGTTGGGTGTTTGAGTACCATACATTTTGACACCGGCAAGAGGCGTCAAGTGGTTTTGCAGTATGATAATGCCCGTCCGCATCATCCTGCTAACATTACAAAAGCAGCTGTTCAATACCTCGGTTGGGAGGCTATTCCACATCTGGCCTATTCTCCTGATCTTGCTCTATCAGATTTTCATCTTTTCCGTTCTCTATCCAACAATATCCGCGAAATCTAATTTAATAACGACGTTACTCTTCAAAACAGGCTCGACGACTTCAAACCACCAAATTTCTTCAGGCGTGGAATCGAAAAACTGCCAGAAGGTTGGAAGTAAATCATAATAAACAATGCAGGATAATTATATTATTGATTATTTATATATTTAAAAAATTTTATTTTAAATCTCGACGAACTTATGCATCAACCCAATACATTAGCGTGGTCGTTATTTAAGCTCTTATGGAATTTGTAACCTACCGTCCCCCAAATATGCTTCAAATAAATAAAAACAAACTCTGTAATTATTTTAGATTTTTATTTTAATATTTAACCCTTGACCACAAATTTTTTTGTCCAAATTTTTCTATTTAAAAGATTTTCATGGGATTTTACGGTCATTGTGCAGTTAGTATTTTATTATAGGGCTAATAATACCTAAAAAATTTGAAATTCTCATAAATTTGTCTACGGGAATGTTGCTGTATGGAAACAGATTGCCAATCATCTTCTTCTTCTTATTCTACTGCACGTTTTAGGTTTAATTTTACCCGTTACGTCACCTTTGGTCAATCCATCGCTTCTTAGGTCTGCCAACAGTACGCTTTCCTATTGGTCTATACCGGAAAAGTTGCTTTGGTAGCCGAGTGTTCGTCATTCTTTCTAGATGTTGTCTCCAAGCCTCTCGATATTCATATATTTTGGTGTTTAAATTGAAAACATTTAATTCCTCTCGGATATCCGTATTTCGTTTTCTATCCAGTCGCGTATACTCCAAGACTAAAGGCCTTCGATCGTGTGTTACGATACAAGCTATGGGAAATACTTGAAAAGCGAAGCATCCCACAACATCTTATATGTACCATAAAAGAGATGTATAAGGATACACAAATATGCATTTCTGGAAACGAAAGAAGCCTTAAGGCTGGTTCAGACACGGCTAGTATTTTAGTCCAGTAGCGAATGAATTAGTAGATAGGCAAGTAGCCATGAAACCAAGAAAATCTCGTTCAGACACGGCTAGTAATTTGTCCAGTAGCGAGTGATTTAGTACAATTTAGTTACTAAACCGTGTGTGAACGGTACAATTTAGAGGAGTAGTTTGGTATTTTATATAGTAATTTAGTAGGAATGTATGTGAATAAATGTCCTTTTAAGACAAGACCAATAAGAGAAGCAAGAATTGTGAAAGGTGATATAAATTTTCTTCACAGGACCACTTACAATGGACATGGATTTCTTCAGTCTTGGCATTAGAGAACACACAACCCGAGTTAGAATGTCCAAATCCAGAAGAATTCATGCAACCTGAACAAACATACCAAGGTACGTAAACTTTTTTTACCATACGATTATAATTATGTACCTACTTACTTACAGTAACGTTATTTTCAGGTTTATTACCGATATCAAAAGCCAAATTTCAAGATCTTCAGGCACTAAAAGAGTTTTGTAGACGGGATGCAAGATCATATTATGAAAATCTTACATATTGCAAGAAGGAAGAAAAAAAGAGAAAAGAAAATAAGAACCTAAAATTTTTAAATTAACTAACAATAATATTGTATTGCATTTTTACTTTGTTATCTTTTTATGTAATGTGATATATAAATAAAATTATTTAAAACAACTATTTTGATTTTATTACTATTGCTTTATTACCAATAATAGGTGTGTTTGGTAATCGTACACTAATACTTGATTTACACTTACACTATTTACACCAGTGCAGAAGATGGCCAATTAATTAATTTGTACGAAAAACTATTAAAGATAGAATTTTTAAATTTATTATACTATTATAAAAATACTTTTTGCGCAAATACACCAAATTTCAACTTGGTATTACTTTATTCTGATTTTTGATGAAAGATTGAAACCTTAAAAACGCTCTCCTGTAAAATTCTATAAAATGGACTTAACCCGTTCTTTCCGTGGACTCTTCAAATGTATTGAATGTTAAGCTAAATTATGATAAATAAATAATTTGTTTAAGCTACACATCTTCTACTTATTCCTAGAAATTTGTTTTAAAATATCTTCTGCTATAGGCGTTTCAATTTAAGATCGCAGAGCCATAGCGGTCGCTAGTGGTATTAATAATGCTGGTATGTTTTCGGATAGTTATGTATTAAATATATTTTTAATAGAATTACGATAACTTTGTATTTGTTTATTAATTTATATTAATTATTCATTGATATAACAGAGTATGTCAAATTACATTTCAGCTTCACAAGAGTTAAAATTATTCGCTCCCTGCAATTTAATTTGTGAAGTCGTTCATCACAATAAAATGTGTTTATGACTTTTTCGATTGTATTCAACATTTCGAATCAGTCCTGATTCGAATCAGTCCTGTAAAACTATTTAAGGCAGTATCGGTGCTTATCAAACTACATTTATATTTACACATTTTGGGGTGTTCACTTGCACTTGAAAATCTCTAAATTGCACTTAATAACGCAAGTAGCCCTTCTGCGGCATCAACTTCATCTTGCTCTAATGCTTCGTCGTGCTCTAATGATGCATTAACTGGAGAGTGTGTTAAATTCTGTTTAACTTTGGCTCGATTTTCAGCACGTTCATCGCGAGGATTTTCACTAGAAGTTGTTGCAGCATTTTCAGTTTCTCCATGGCGCACTGAAGGTAAATAAAGTGTGGGAACAGCTGTTATTTTCAGAAACTGCTTTGCTGTTGAGCCAACTGGAAAAAACATTTAGGATAATTCTGCAGTTTTAGCTTTTACTGCGTGTAAATTCATTAGAACCATGCACACAACTATAAAAATACATACCTGGTCTATAAAAGAAGTCTTCCTTCTTAAAGTGGCGCGAACAAACCTTCATATATTTTGAAACTGGCTTCTCAATTTTTAGATTCTTTACCCAAGCTGCATGGCGATCAACAAGTTCACGAATGTTAAATTTGTTATTTACGTACTACACTTTTTCTTGTCCCATTTGGGGAAAGACATGAAAACTAATTTCGGGATTTATTTTACTCAGAGAATTGCACCCGAAAACCGAACAATACTGTAATGTTCTTTGCTTGGCTGTAGTGGCAAGTCAAAAGGATGAACAAGTTTTTAAATAAAAATTTAAATAAACATGCAATAGGGAAGATGCATAAATTTTTTTTATAGCGTAGTTCGATCAAAAATAACTAAATATACTAATTAATGCTATTTAATTTATTTATTTTCGTTTTGATAATAATTTAAAAAATATTTAAAAATTCGTCAATTTGAATTGAAGGAAACGACCGCGCAAGTGCCATTGGCTTGTGACGTCACAAGACAGAATTTTACATTCATTTATATTATTGTTCTGTGGTTTTGTGCTTTGAAAGTTGAAGTTTGTTAGTGTTAAAAGCTGTTATTTATCATAATTAAATCAATTAAAAACAAAAAGTTAAAAAAGTACTCTACACGAGTAGAGTAAACAAGAAAGTGAGGTTATTGTTATTGTGCCGCCAAACGCGTTGCGTTTAAGGTCACATGATTTATTTTAAATTTTCATTGAATTTTAAAATGGATTATTTATAACAAAATACAATAAATAGAAGTTATTTTTGCTGATTTGATATTTAATATATAGGATTAATCGGAAAATATTGTTTTAACTAAATTTTTTTATTCATGAATGTTCCCCATTATTAAAAAAAATCATTGCAAGATGTTAGAACGATTGATTCGTAAATGAAATTAAAATGTGTACCATATTAAAATAATTGTTAATTGTTAGTAAAAATTTATATTAGTTAAAAATTTGTTGTAAAACTAGATTAATTTGTGATTAGTTGTGTTATGCGCACTTAAAAAAGGTTTCTCGATGACATTTTGTCACAAACTGGTGCAATAAACTAAAAGGACGATTATTCGCTTCAAAATAAACATTTAAAGTGCATCATATTCAAATTTTCGGTTCGTTCCTAAAAAAACATTATTTAAATCAAAATCAAGTGTGGGAAATATCGATTTTTTTACCTGCCAATAAAAAACTTTGCAACATAAAAACTTAACAGGCGTTGAAAATTGCAACGAAAGTTGGATCCTTGGTAACGTGTTTGTTGACCTTAACAACGAAAAATGTAAGCAAAATGTGTGCACGTGAATTTGGTTGTTCCAGAGATTTTTATAAAAAAATGTGTTAAACAACCCGAAATAGGGTTAAGTGAATGTTGATCGCCCTAAAGAGAGGTTATATTATATGATAAATGTAAAATTTTATAAGTGCGCTCACCAATTAGTAAAAATATGGTATTTACGGCAGAGGAGATAGTTGGACTTTACGAAAATTAAACCATAGGAACACACAACGGTAATTTGGAGAGAATTTGTGGGTGAACGACCGACAAGCCATGTAAAAGAAGGAAATTGATGCAATCGAGAAGTGGGGTTAAAAATAGTTGCATCCCCAAGTATTTCACGGTTTCTGGCTGAGGAACCTGTTTTCCATTCAGGGTTACCGAGGGACATGTTTCATTGCGCAACGTGAATGTTATATGTGCCGATTTGGCTTCGTTTGCTTGAATTCGTTTGTAAGAGTTCTGAAGCAAGCACAGGATTGGTATGAGACGTCATAATAGCCGTATCATCCGCAAACGTAGCCGTAGTATTTTGTTTCATCGTTGGAAGGTCTGACGTATATAACAAATACAAGATTGGCCCCATAACACTACCTTGTGGAACCCCGGATTTAATTGGATATATTCCCGTATATTCTTCTTGGCATTTAACAAGAAAATGTCTATCACTGATATATGATTTAAGTAATTGGTAGTAATCATATGGAAGCAGCTTCTTTATTTTATACAGCAGCCCCACATGCCAGACCTTGTCAAACGCCTGCGAAACATCTAAAAACACCGCCGAACAGTATCTTTTCTCTTCTAGATCTTTATTGATTTTTTGAACAACTCTGTGGACTTGCTCTATCGTCGAATGTTGCTCCCTAAACCCAAATTGGTGGTCTGGAATTAATTTCTTCGTCTGTAAAATTGTTTTCAACCGTTTCATTAGTAATTTTTCAAGAACCTTTGACATTATAGGAAGCAAACTAATAGGTCTGTAAGATGTTACTTCTACTGGATTTTTTCCTGGCTTAGGGATCATAATTACTTGTGCCACCTTTCACTGCAGTGGAAAGTAGCTAAGTCTAAGTACTGCATTGAATAAGATGGTCATTATTTTTGATTGATTTTATAGGAAGTTGCGACGGGCCTAAATTGACCCAAAGAGAGAGTAAGCGGACACGGGACCAGTTGCACGACGGCTGGCTCAGTGGAGTGGTCGTGGTCGATTTGGTATTTGAAAAACCCGGGGGAACTGGCCGGCGCGTAAGGGACTTACCTCTCTTTCTATTAAATGGGGAATAAGGATGGGCGCCACCAAGACGATGTAATTCGCCCACACTTCCCAACGGTCCTGCGCTCGCCGTCCTGGGTGCGAACGAAGGGGAAAAGCGTGGACTAACGAATAACTATTAATTTAACGACGGTAACAAAATTTATTAACAAGCACAAGAACTTAAATTAACGGACTAAAATTACCCGAACTTATACTACCAAAAATGTAACAAGATTAACAAACACAAGAACTTAAATTAACGGACTAAAATTACCCGAACTTATGCTACCAAAAATGTAACAAGATTAACAAATAAAATAACTAGTGAACATAATAATCCAAAACTAAACGAGAAAATAACATTGGTTAACGACTAATAACTACGGAACATAATAACACTAACTAAACAATTTGGATTTCAAGGTTTAACAATTTTTTTTTAAAAACAGAATTCACGATACCTTATAGATGTAGAGCCGCAGTGACTTTTTATTCTCCACAACTTGGAGTAGGTTACCTACACGTAACCGGCGAGTACCGTGGGAACGACGAACTTCGGTGATAACTTTTGCGAAACGCAACCACCCCACATACACAAGACAAAAACTTGCCGTTCCCGCACTCCCTTTTACAATTGCACTGCCCCTCAAAAAAAACTAATCACAAACCTTCCTACAAAACAACGACCTTAATTTTCTGACTTTTATTATCCTTCTTTTTTTTTTCCTTCAAATCCCAGCCCTCCCATTTTTTTTTTATTAAATATGAAAATGTGTCCCAAAAATTGAAACGAAGGTCACACCCCCCTTACCAAAGAAACACTTCGGCGGGGTAGGAGCAACAAAAGGGACGAAACAACCTAAACTAAGGAAAATTAAAATAAAATGACGACGGGACTAATCTTCCGGGGTAGGCTTGAGGTCTTGTGCATGCCAAACACCACGAATATCTCCGGATTCATCCGAGAGTTCGTAAGTCGCGTTTGACAGCTGTGACTTGATAATAAATGGGCCCACAAACTTGGGGGCAAGTTTCGCATTATAGAATCGCGAAGCGTCTGACAGGACGTGATTGCGACGCCAAACCGAATCCCCAACACGGAAATTTGCGGGTCTACGACGAAGGTCGTAGTAATGCTTATTTTTCTCATAAGCGGCCTGTAGCCGCACGACAATATCGTCATATAACAATTGGAAGTCTTTAGGTCCTTTCATCCTCGAACGATCTCCAAACGACACTTCTGTCGCTTCAGAGTCATCCGGCTCTATTGCGCTACCGTTTATGCACATCTCCTTACCGAAATTCGCGAAATAAGGCGTTACGCCGGTAACTTCATGAACGGCGGTCCGCATCGCGCAAGCAACTTGTGCCAAATATTTGTCCCAAGTGCGGTGATTATCAGCGACATAAGAAGCGAGCATAGTTTTGAGTACGCGGTTCACTCTCTCAACTGGATTCGCTTGAGGGTGATAAAGAGCACTAAAAGTAATCTTAGCTTGGTAACGACGTACCATGTTCTGGAATTCACGACTCCTAAACTGAACACCGTTATCACACAATATAATTTCTGGCACACCAAACATCAGAAAGACTTCCTCTTCAACGCGTCGCGTCACGGCAGCAGCAGTAGCGGCACGCAAGGGAAAACATAGCGAAAATTTTGAAAAATAATCCGCCACCACCAAAATATAACAATATCCGCGTGTAGACCGGGGTAAAGGCCCAACAAGATCTACAGAGATCATCTGCCACGGTCTCGTAACTACAGGATGGCGAACCATTAAACCAGCCGGCTTCTTCTGCTCTGGTTTGTGAGCAATGCAAATGGAACAGCGATTCACATACTTAGTGACAGTATATTTCATTTTTGGCCAATAAAAATTACGAGCAACCCGATCTAAAGTTTTCCGAATGCCTAAATGACCTGAGGTAGGTTCATCGTGACAAGACCGGATAACATCGCGTCGGCGATGGTCAGCCAAGACCTCTTTCCAAGTATCAACCTCTTCTCGTAAGTCTGGATAATCGGCAGGAACGTGTTTATAAAGAACACCATTTTCTACTTTCCACTTCGGAAATGAATTCGGTTTATTCGCGATACGCGCAAGCATGGACCGATACCACTTGTCGGGGCCAGGCACGCGATCCATATCAGTCGCATTTATAATGTCAATCGCACTCACTGAAGGTTCTACAACAACTGTTCTGTCCGACACAGCGGCGAGGACCGGAACTGCACGCGACAACGCGTCAGGCACTATATTGTCTTTGCCCTTACGGTGTATGACTTCAAAATCATACTGCTGTAGCCTCACTGCCCATCTACATAAACGACCAGTAGGCTCTTTTAAATTAGCCAACCAAACAAGACTATAATGGTCTGTAATAACTTTAAAATGCGACCCTTCGAGGTAAGGACGCAACTTCTCCACGGCCCACATTACCGCGAGACACTCTCTCTCAGTGACCGAAAAATTCTGCTCTTGTTTCGTTAAAGAACGGCTCAAATAACTAATGACCCTCTCGTCCCCATCGACTTCTTGAGTCAACACGGCCGCGATTCCGTACCCGGATGCGTCGGTCTGAACAGAAAAAGGGAAAGAAAAATCGGGACAAGTAAGGATGGGAGCACTCACTAAATTGTTCTTAAGGGTCTTTAGCGCAAAATCACACTCTTCTGTCCATAAAAAGTGGTGATTACGCCGAAGCAAGGCAGTCATTGGTGAGATTATCGATGAAAAGTTCGGGATAAACCGGCGGTACCACGATACCATACCGATAATGCGACGTACTTCTGTCACGCACTTAGGTGCAGGGACACGCAAAATCGCGTCTACCTTTTGAGGGTCAACCGATAAACCTTGGTCACTGACTACATAACCGAGATAAGTCAACTGAGACAAGCACCAATTACACTTGTCTTTACTGAGGGTGAGGCCGGAGTCTCTTAGTCTTTTTAACACCTCGCGCAAAACATCCATGTGCTTCTCAAAAGTTGGGGTGCAGATGATAACATCATCTAGGTATACGAACACAAACGGTTCGAGCTCAGGGCCCAAAACCTTGTCCACATAACGCTGCCAAGTTGCAGGTGCGTTATGAAGACCGAAAGCCATGCGGGTAAATTGGAACAATCCTCGACCAGGGATGGTAAAAGCAGTGTACTGCTTGGAGTCGGGATCCAATGGAATCTGCCAATACGCAGATTTGATATCGAGGCTGGTAATGTACTGGGCATTACCCAAGCGATCCAAAATCGACGAAACATAGGGGAGGGGATACGCATCACGTTCGCTGACAGCATTGACTTTTCTAAAATCCACGCAAAATCGGAATTTTCCATCCTTCTTCTTCACTAGAAGTACGGGACTAGACCAACCACTGTTCGATTTTTCCACGACGCCCGCATCGAGCATCGTCTTCAATTCTTCGTCGATCTGGCGCTGTACGACAGGGGACACAGGGTAGTAGCGCTGCTTGATGGGTGGGGAAGTAGTTACAATCCGGTGCGACACATTAGTAGCACATCCAAGAATGTTAGGGACAATCGACGGAAAGGACTCATCTATTAAGGAGCTCAACTCCATTTTCTGTTCGTCAGTCAACTTTGACACAGGCGTTACCGTAGACGACACAGACATCACAGTGGCAGCATCAGGATTCGAAAAGCGCCATTCTCCACGGAACACATCAGGGACAAAGCCTATGGTTTTCCAAAAATCGATACCTAGGATCAGCAGTGGAGATACATCAGGGACAACAAGGGCAGTAATAATTACGGTTCGACCGCTTAAATTGATCGGAAGATCGACGGCACCGGCAACCAAAATTGAACGTCCATTGGCCAACGCACAACCAGAACGAAAACGACGATTCATACTAAATCCGGTTTGAGACAAAATATCCCAACCTTTTCCACCAATAATAGTGCGCGTAGCACCAGAGTCCAATAACGCGAAAATCCGAGTACCGCAAATGTCTACAGTAACGTACGGACGTTCATCGTCGCGCGCATGTTCGATGATAAAATCCAACAACACTTTATTTTTAATAAAAAGTCTATCGCGTTCCGACAACAACTCATGAACGTAACGGGACGAATTTCGAAAGACATGCGAGGTAGCGAGCCCGTATTTCACTGACCTCGACGATCGTTTCCCGAACTCGAAGCACATTTGGGGCAGGTAAGCACCGTAAAGTTTGGCTCACCGCAACGATAACAATACAGGGAAGCTTTCCTCGGAGCCGTACACTCCCGAGCTAAATGACGGGGTGAATTACAGTTCCAACACAATGAAGGCTTGGACCTATGCAACGATTGCGCGACGTCACGGGGTGCAGGAGATGTAGTCACCGCAGCAAAACGAGCAGAAGGCGCCGCAGGAGAGGATGAAGGACGATGGAAGGTTTTTCCCATCCCACTGTCTGAGAATTCACCATAAGTGTCTAAATAAGCAAGGTCTGGCTCTAAGTCAGACTTACGTTTAACCGGGGGTACATAATTTTCAATTTGGGAACGTTTCTCCTCAATCGCCTTACCCAATCTTGCCAGATGGCGAAACGACGTAATTTCAGACAAACCCAAGTGCGTCTGATAAAAAGGAGTGAGATTTCTACGCACGATTTTCAACTGCCTAGCTTCAGAAAGTTTTTCGGTTAATCGCGAAAACATGTTGGTAAGAATCGCGACATACATCCCTAAAGACTCGTTAGCACCTTGAGTGCGACGCTCAATTTCTCTTAACAACACATCATCGTAATCCGGTGGTAAATATTCATCGCGTAACGCGGTAGCTAGTTCGTTCCAATTTCGACAAAGTACTTTGTTGGCACGAAACCAAACTAAAGCTTTGTCCTTGAAAAGGTCAAAAGATTCCCGGAACAAACGTTCCTTAGACACATTGCGAGCTACGCTAAGCTCTTCAACTTGTTCTAGAAACGCGTTAACTGATTGGGACTTATCACCTTTAAAAGAAATACCCCATTTTACCACTGGGATAGGTTTGACATAATCTGAACTCGGCGATGAAACCGAAACCAATGGGGGATCCGAAACGGACTGATTGTTTGATGTAGGAGCGATAGTAGCCAAAACAGCACCAGGGGCCGTTACATTTAACGCCGAAGGAGCAGCCTCAACAAAAGCAGAAGAGTTTATCACAGGTGGGACGGCAGCATCGGTCGTAACCAACTCTTGTGAAACCGACATATTCAACTTTGCTAAACCCTCAGCCAAATCTGGGGTATCAGTAACCGCAGCAGAACTATCTAGTGATAATCGAGCAGTTTCAAAGCCCGAAACATAATCACGAAGCGACACGAACCAATCCGCCTTAAGCAGAGCCTGCGCACCGTTTTCCGGGACCGAACTTCTAATTCGATTGAAAACATGAACTAGTTTTGTCTCACAGATAACGGCCGCTTTACTTAAATCCGCAGTATCAAACAAAATAGTTAACGACTCAAATGCATTGCCAATGGCCGCGGCATCTGTCTCAAAACTAAACATATGTTGGGGACGAAATATGTTTGGGTTGTCACGCTCGGCGTTCAAAGCCTTACGCAGCAACTTCCTCAAGTTAACAACGGTGGAGTCCGAGGGGATACCACGAACTGAAAGTTCAAAACTTAGTTCTGACTTCAGCAGTCTATCCACATTAAACCTATATCCGCTCAACAAAACCTGGAGCGTGTTCTCCATCGCCGACTTAGGCGAAGCTAAAGACATAATTTAAATTTTCCAACAAATACGCAAGAAGACTTGGTTAACTGCAAAAATAAGCAAACTCGAGGGCCTCAAGACGATGGGCGCCAAATTTGCGACGGGCCTAAATTGACCCAAAGAGAGAGTAAGCGGACACGGGACCAGTTGCACGACGGCTGGCTCAGTGGAGTGGTCGTGGTCGATTTGGTATTTGAAAAACCCGGGGGAACTGGCCGGCGCGTAAGGGACTTACCTCTCTTTCTATTAAATGGGGAATAAGGATGGGCGCCACCAAGACGATGTAATTCGCCCACACTTCCCAACGGTCCTGCGCTCGCCGTCCTGGGTGCGAACGAAGGGGAAAAGCGTGGACTAACGAATAACTATTAATTTAACGACGGTAACAAAATTTATTAACAAGCACAAGAACTTAAATTAACGGACTAAAATTACCCGAACTTATACTACCAAAAATGTAACAAGATTAACAAACACAAGAACTTAAATTAACGGACTAAAATTACCCGAACTTATGCTACCAAAAATGTAACAAGATTAACAAATAAAATAACTAGTGAACATAATAATCCAAAACTAAACGAGAAAATAACATTGGTTAACGACTAATAACTACGGAACATAATAACACTAACTAAACAATTTGGATTTCAAGGTTTAACAATTTTTTTTTAAAAACAGAATTCACGATACCTTATAGATGTAGAGCCGCAGTGACTTTTTATTCTCCACAACTTGGAGTAGGTTACCTACACGTAACCGGCGAGTACCGTGGGAACGACGAACTTCGGTGATAACTTTTGCGAAACGCAACCACCCCACATACACAAGACAAAAACTTGCCGTTCCCGCACTCCCTTTTACAATTGCACTGCCCCTCAAAAAAAACTAATCACAAACCTTCCTACAAAACAACGACCTTAATTTTCTGACTTTTATTATCCTTCTTTTTTTTTTCCTTCAAATCCCAGCCCTCCCATTTTTTTTTTATTAAATATGAAAATGTGTCCCAAAAATTGAAACGAAGGTCACAAAGTTCGTTCAGTACTGTGCCAGTTATCAGATCGTAACCCGGCGCCTTTTTGTGACTAAGTTCTTTTAATATTACATTTTGTACTTCTCTTACTTGGAACTTTTTTATTGGAAAATCCATCTGGAGGGGTACTTCAAGGAATTCGTTGATTTTCCTATCTTCCTCATCACTTATCTCTGAAGGGAAGGGTTCGAAGACCTTTTGTAGATGTTCCGCGAATTTTTCTGCCCTCTCCTTATCAGTCTTGGCCCATTTTCCATTTTCAAGTCTAATCGGTGGGATGTGGGATTGTGGTCGTTTAATCTTTCTTGTCGCCTTCCACAACGAATACTCCGTGGTTTTAGTTGCAGTCAAACTCTCCAGGTATTCCTGGATTGCTGCATATTTTTCATCATTCAAAAGATATTTTAGTTCTCTTATTGCTTTATTGAACTTTGCTCTGTCATGTGGAGATCTTGATGTTTGCCACATTTTCCGGAGTTGACGCTTCTCTGCAATGGGGTTGTCCCGTGTTGTCAAAAATATAATTTTTACCTATAAAAATCGATGGCCCATAGCAAAATACTATATATAATTACAAATATATAATTTTAAAACGCTATACTAATTAAATAAAGTGCCTTTTTTAAACGTATACGTTTGAAAAGTCGCCATTCTGTGACGTACATAAAGGCCGTCCAATCACAATTCGCAATTAAAATTGCATTTACCACGATGCCACGTTTATATGTATGCGAAAATTACATCCTTGAGTGTACCCATGTGATGTGTTTAAAAATTGTTAAAAATCCGTAAATTTTAATACTTATTATAACCATGGCAACCATGCATACATAATACGCCATCTACGTTCACTATGAAAATATGCAATTTGTAAATAAATAAATGATGCTTGTTCAAAATTAATTTCTAATTGCTACCCATTTTGAAGTATAAAAATAATAATATATAGTTTCAATTCATTCTTTACATTTAAATACATTATTATTTAAACTTTTAAGGTTATAGTATACCAACTGACATTTAAAAATAATTAAATTTCAATAGTGGGAGTGTATTGGCTTCTAATTGGCTTACCTTTATGTACGTCATTATTTACCGCGTTTTAATTATTTAAAAATATTTCAATTTTTGAACTTCAATACGATCGTTAAAATTGCTAAAAAAAATTTTTTTTTTACGCAAGAGGGGTTTAAAATCACTTAAATTTTCGATTTTAATGAAAAAAAAAATTTGAGGGATTAGCCCATTCAATATCACCATGTTAACATGATTTAATAGCAGAATGCGGGGATTCTAGTAGGAATAACTTAACTATGGTAAATTTCACTCTCCCACGATTCGTGCTAGGAAACCGAATAAAGCTGTGGAACTCTGAAAAATGTATTTTAGGCTCACTACTTGATCTCATGAAGGAATCTGTCATATCAGATTCAAAGGAAACAATGTTGTTGCAATGAAAATTAAAATTTTGTAAGAAGGTTTTATTATCTTTAACCTAAAATTGCATGGGTTCTAAAAAGGTGAATTATTGTAAAAATAACAAACTTTGTATGTTGTGAGATATTGTATTCTTTCTGAAATTTTTCACAGAGTCATTTTAATGTATTAAGAGTCTTGGTTTGTGTAATCTAGTGATAAAGACCATAATTCGGTGTGTTAAGTTATCAACATGGAAGTGACTCGGGTCTCGACAGAAAACTTCAACAAAACCAGTGAATTCTGCAACATAAAACATTTTAAAGTAATTTAAAAACTCTAAAATTAAATAAAAACTTACCTTCGGACGTTTGATAAATTTAATAACGTGAAATTTGGAAAATTTGGATATGATTAAGATTTAGAAGTGGTACATTAGACACAAAATTTCGCCAATTTAACAGATAAAACTAGGAAATTTAGTTTGCCTTGGGCGCTCGACCGATGAAGTTCAGTAATGATAAAACTTTAACCAATATTGATTTTGGATCCTTATGTTTGGAGGTTATGAAACTTTTAACCGCACATTTTGTTATGAAACTTCGTGGATGGAATGCAAAGGCAACACTCACGTTTGAGATACCTTGCCACTTTAATTGATATCCTTTTTTTGAATGCATTGTTTTGGTGAAGTACATGGAATTAGCATCTTTAAAGACAAGTCGCTAGTAAATTTATCAGTTGGCTATTTTAAATAGTAGCACTTCGTTTAATTGGAGGTGATAACACCTAGGAATGTTGAGAATTTTGGTCGATGTGAGAAATTGAAGTGTACACGACTCGAGACACTGAAGAAAGAAACTTTGAATGGATTGTCAATCCTTGATCTTGCGCAGATGCTGAGCATGAGTTATAGTAAAACATCAGGTGAACGAGTTTTAAAAGCGTAAGGCATTTTAAACATTATTATTTGACTTTTTTTAAAAACCATTTTTTTGAACTTTACGGCGTTGCATCTAACTCACGGGTACTGATAGCAACTACCATTAAAAATTTAAACAAAATTTCATTATTTTCATTTAATAATAAAGACATTTAGTCAAGAAAATTAACGCGAATTTAACAAGAACATTTCATATCTGTGTTGGTATTACATCAACACAGCCAAAACAGTTAAAGAAGAGGAAGCTGCAACTAATTCAACAATTTTATTGTTTTGTAAGGGAATTTTCCCAGTAGAAAATTTTGTACAACATTTATTTTGTAATTTTGACTGGTACCAGGGTGATTTTGAAATTTACTAAACTGAATATAAAATTTTTCAATGCAACTATATTTTATTTGTCACATAAAAGTGAGGCATTTAACAGAGATCCACAGCTATTGATAAGGACCATTTGAGCAATTTGGTGAGTTATTTGTATGAACATTTTCTGAGTTTTGCACTTCTGTTGTTTTGCGGAGCTGAGCTAGGACCGGAGCAGATAGGTTGTTGGCATTTTTCTACTAAAGTGTTTAGTCAAATTTAGAGACTCAAGATCACGACATTTTATGGCATACCAGTAGCGTGGGGAAATTTAAGGGTTGTTTTGGAGGACAATATATAGGTAATTATATACTACCTATATAATATACCTACTATGTAGTACAGTGATTCTCAACCTTTTTTTTGTTGCGGCACACTTTTAACGATTTCAAAATTGGCGGCACACAAAGAAAAAGGTAAGTTTAACAATTATATATCTTATATAATACATAATTATATATCTAAAATTTCGCGGAACACTTTTAGAATTTCGCGGCACACAAAAGTGCCGCGGCACAGTGGTTGAGAATCACTGATGTAGTACATACCACAGGACTTATAAGTAAGTGCAGTGGTATAATTATGAACTATAATAATATTATTATTAAAATTTTTAAAATAAATTATTTAATTAAACGTGAATTTATCATAGGCTTTCGTTAATGTATAGTACCATTATCAGATGTATAAAAAAAATTAATAATAATTATTCACATTTATTTATTTTATTTATTCTAAAACTTACAATTATATTATAATTTCAATAGTTAACTGTCTTATATTTAAGAATGTATGTTGTAGTACTATAATATTATACTAAATTATTGTAGATGCAAAAATTGAAAAAAAAATCCCAAATTGTAAATTCTTGACTATTAGATTAGCCCCACCACGGGTGTTTAGCATTATAATCACCACCGCAAATGAACCTATTGCCAAGTGTTTCAAAAAATTGTGTAAACTGTTGTTCTTTGATCGCGTATTTTGGTGGACAATAAATGGCTGAGACTGTTATTGGTCCAATCCAGTCCTCAAGGCTAACGCTGGTTGCTTGCAGATATTCTTGCTTAAATGGGTCTTGCTCGTTATGTTTAATTGATGTTTTAATTATTATCGCAGTACCTCCGTAAGCAGCACCATCTGGGCGCTGTGTACTATATATGGTATATCTTGGAATTTTTAAGTAACTTTTTTCCGTAAAATGTGTTTCGGAAATCAACACTATGTCTATATCATGATTAATCAAAAATGTTTTGAGTTCCGGTCCTCTTTGGACCAGTCCGTTGGCATTTCAGACTGCGATTTTTAAAGGCATTTATTTATGGCATTTTGGAAATGAGGGCTGTTAGAAGGTTTAGGATAGTGTCCATCTTTCCCATTAATTGTGTCAGCATGTTCTCCAGATTATTGTTAGATTGCTGTACTGGCGCAATTGTTTGTTGAATATTTCTAGGTTCGCGTTGTGGGAGGTTTTGACTTAATTACTTTGTTAATTTATATTGTTTATTTATTATTTACCTACATCTTGTTCATTATTTTCAGAGTTTCTGTGAAAACGGTTGGTTGCCCAAAAAAATTTATTTGACGAAAGTTGTAGCCCGTTAAATTCCCTATCCGGATTGGGCCGTTAGTTTTTCTCTTAGACGTTTTGTTTAAGAGATACGGGGTTCGCAAGAAAATTTTAGAAAAAACCTGAATTTTTTAAACATTTTTTCCTTTAATTTAATTTATAACTCGAAATCCGTTGATTCTAGGCGATAAGGGGTTATAACCTAATTTGTAGACAAGCGAATGATCTTTAAAAAAGTTTTAATCCATTAACCTTAAAAAATCAATAATATCGGAGCTATGGCCGTTTGAAATCATAAATTCAAAAAATTGCTTTGAGGGAGCTACCCCCCAAGGGTTTGGACTTGGGCAAAAATTTTATTTGAAAATTTGTCTTAGAAAAGTGTCCTTTATCTTCTTCTTCTTTAAGTGCCGGGCCTGCTTTCAGACGTAGGCGACCTCTCTCCTATGCATGTGTTGTGCGTTTGAAGTATTATCACACACATAGGGGACCTACTGCTTAACGCGGGCTCCGAACCGCGGGAAGTGTATACACTTCATCTCCAGAGAGGCTGTACCAGGCAGATTACACCTCGGTGGTTTGCCATTGCCTTCCGAGGGGAGACGGTCAGAATAAAGTTTTACTGAGCCCGGAGTTGAACCAGGTATTTAGCATTAGCAGCAACGCACTTAACCGCTAAGCTGGCGACCGTGTCCTTTATCACCACCTCAAAGGTTCTCCACGGTCACGGTGACACCCATATAAAAGAGCTTCTCTGTTTGCGTGTTTGTTCGCTATACGTTCCTAAACCCTTTGACCGATCTCCACCAAATTTTGCACAGTTACTCTGTAGGTGCCGGCGCAACTATTCGTGCATAAATGGAGAAAAAATTCGCGCGGGAAACAAAGTTATTCGCGTTTTTCGATTTTTTTTGACACACCCTATACGGATACCTGGCGAACCCTTCGTTTGCCAGGTAGAAAACCCTTACTTTGCCTGGCCATTCTTGCTCATTACGCTTTCGCTAGATGGTGCTCTTAATCGGTCATATAAGTGTACTGATTGGTGGCCAAAAATCTAAATATATTTTTTAACAGCGATCAGTTATCCAACCCTGTAGTGTACGGAAAGTGGTTGTATTTTTTAAAAGCGATCAGTTATCCCACCCTGTATGTACGGAAAGTGGTTGGTTGGCATAATACTATAATAACCACTGGAAATCACGGACTAGCAGTCAACGCAGCCGAAGGCATATAAATATAATCTATTATGGTCCGCCCTGTGAGGCCGAAGGCCGAACAACTATGGCCTTCACGGATCTATTATGGTCCGCCCTGTGAGTCCGAAGGCCGAACAACTATGGCCTTCACGGATCTATTATGGGTCTAGATGGCTAAGGGCGGCCAAAGGCTAAGTAGCTGCTAGTAGAATACTAATTGTAATTACCATAAAACCCCACATGTTTTAAATGGGCAGTCTTTTAAATGTAAAACTATAGTCCCCGTGATCAAGGGTTAAATATTAGGTACTATAAAAAACTGATATAATTACAAGGTTTGTTTTTATTTATTTCAAGCCTATTTAAGAGGCGGCAGGATAAAAATTCGATCAGACCCTAAATATAACGGCTACCTTAATACAGTTGCCGTCACGAAAGATAAAGCTGACGTCAGAACCATCTGAATGAAGTACCGACAATATGTTTTTTAAATTACTAATTAGTAATATAGGTGCAACAAAGACAGACTGAAATAAGTATGTCTTAAATGTGTGATTTTAGTAAACTTGTACGTCGAACATAATAATATGATACCCAACGTATGCGATGTAAAGAGATAGCTGCATTAGTTTGTAGCAATCTATTTCGAAGCACCCGGTACAACAGGTGAGAAGTAGACTTGCGCACACGACTAACGATAAAGGGAACAACGGAGGTTAGAAATTAGAGCCTGAGAAGTGAAATATTTCGAATATTTGACCGCTATTTTGTACACTATTTTGAGTCAAATATTTTGTAGCAACAAATAAAGTTTAGTAGGTTTTTTTGCACTTAAACAAAATCCAAAAAATTCTAGTCGCAAACCTTGGAATTCAAATGTTCAAAATATACAACGAAAACGCAAACAAAAACGGTCAAATATTCTTGATGTGTAGAAATGTAGAACATACAGTCTAATACTTCACACAAATTTCCTATAAATACTTCACAAACTAAAACTAACCGACTACCCCGCTTTTAACAATAAAATCTGTTGCAAACGAAAAACTCACATTTTCCTGAAGGAAGCAAGGCGTGCTGAAAATGCCAACTATAAACTTGCATCTCTAGAAGCTCCTATAGAATTGGTGCCAGCAAAATAAGTTCAGAAGACAGTTAGCGTTACCGAATCTTCCAGCTCGGACAAGCCAGTTCTATCGCTAAACACTTCACACTACAAAGGAGCTTGCTATGGTGCCGGTGGGATTGTAAAGGCAGATGCACAATTGTCCGGTAACGGTAACGGGAACGGTAACGATAAAGAAGTTAAATGTACCTGATCTTATGGACCTATGCACAACACGCCGCTAACAAACCGATAACGGTAAGCGCCCGGGAAGCCGAACGGTAAACTTGGTTATCTTTTAACTTTTTCACGGGAACGTTAACACTTCGGGTGCGTTCGACCGCTTTCGACGTAGTTCGGGGTATTAATGCGACATTTTTGTAATGAAAGTTAAAAGTTTAGGTTATTTTTGTTGGTTATTATTATAATTATCGGTAATTATGTATATTCTGTGGTTATGTATTAGTTTATTATTAGTTTTCTAATTATTCACTATTATTTCTTGATATTAGTTTTCTAATTTACCGACAGCTTATCGTTTGCTTACCGGGCAATTGTGCATCGAATGCTTATTGTTATCGTTTTTCTGTTTACCTTATCGTGTTAAAGCGATTTGCATCTTTTATCAGTCTTCAGAAGCCGTACGATTCACAGATTATGACTTTGCACCAACTATTTTATTGGATCAAAAAGAGAATTAAAATCATCAACTTCACATATCCGTGGCTTTTGAACGTTCTGTGACCGTTGTCGATCAAAAAGTTGAAGAAAGTTAAGAAAAAGAGTCGAAATGAACTGTTCATTCATGCACGAACAATTCCCGGCGCACATAAACTGAATTAATAAATTTTAATCATTTTTGTGCATGATTTTTGTTTTTAATTTGTTAGATTTTAATGAAACCATCCATTGACTTTTGTTTTGGAGTCATTCAGTCGGTGTATTTTCATATATGTACATCTATATATTGTCGTGTTTCAAGGGCTAATTTAAGGCAATAAATAATAAATAATGATAAATAAAAACAAAAGGAAGCATAAGTTCTTCAAGAAGGAAGGGATTCCTCAAAGGGATGAAATTAAGGTACAAAATAAAATACTCAACGAGTTTGAAAAGTAAAGAACGTTACAATACAAAATTATGGATGCCTGCATTCACTAAAATGTGATATGTAGTTAGAAAATTTAATCATAAAGTTTGTTAACAATAAAGATAGGTAATAAACAGTTCGGTACCATTAATTAAGTGAATTCGGAAAAGGACGGAGTATGGCGGTCCGACGCCGCCATTTGAGAACCGCTGATGGAAACCAAACTTTAGTGATGGAGTGGTAAACAATTCCTGAAAGACAATAATTCAATTAATGCAACAAAAAACAATTAAGTGCATCGAATAATCAAGGATGTTAACTCACCGTAATACTAAAAAGGATCCAGTGATAAAAAGTTTGATCTTATTGGATAACCAGGACAACGTTATTTATTATTAATAAATGAAGAGGCGCGTAGCACTCCAAAGTTAGAAGACGTATAAAAGATACGCTCTTCAAAAACGTCTTTAATTTGAGCTGTGTTGGATCGAGATTGATCTAAAAGATATTGGATAATTGATTAACCTGAACACGTGGTTGTTCATGATAAAAAAAAACGAGTGAATAATAAATTGCACTTACCAGATACGGAAGAAATAATACAGGAGTTGAGCCTGTACAATTACTGAAGCAATATGAATTGGATGCACCGGAGAAATTTGCCAAAAGTTAATATTTATGAAAGAACATAAACGTTCAACCAAAGCAATACAAACGAACTTACGAAAGCATACGAACAAGTAAGTAATACACGCTTGATCGGGTATCGACGGCGCATGCCGATTTTGCGGGAGTTTTGAACAACAGTGGGGTAGTATAATAAAAAGGGTATATGCTAAAAGAAACAATTTTGTTAATTTAAAATAAATGTTTATTACACAATTACAAATAATTACAATTTTTATAATAATAAAACTTAATTTGTTTTGTAAAGGCATTGTCATTTTGCTATTATAGCATTTAAACTAACAGGAAAAATAAACAAGGGAATATTAAATAATTGAGGAGCTCGCTTCTGGATGAAGAGGTCATGTTCTTAAACAATAAAAGTTAGCCGGGAAAATAAATTTAACAACTTTGAATTCAGAAAAGAAAAATAACTGTGATTAATTCGTTTCGGAATAAATAAAAATAAATATTGCGTTTGTCAGAATTAATAGAAGAGGGACATCGCAATATATAAAAGAGCTTGTCTGCTTGCGTGTTTGCGTGTTTGTTTGTTCGCTATACGTTCCTAGACCCTTGGACCGATCGCAACCAAATTTTGCACAGTTATTTTGTAGGTCCAGGCGCAACTATTCGTGCATAAATGGAGAAAAAATTCGAGCGGGGAAAAAGTTATTCGCTTTTTTCGATAAATCAAATCACAAGTCTTGCAAACAAAAAATTTAATTTGTCAAAAATCGAAATATTCTGACATACTGTCAGTGATTCAAAATACTGTCAACAGATGGCGGGATGGCGGCTTTAATTCGAAAAATGAAAACCACTAACAAATTAATATACGTATTAGAATTTAGTAATTTCAACGCTCAAAATATAATACAAATAATTACAAAGAACAGAATGCCGCGAATAAGACCGGAGCACTTTAGGTCGCAGAACTCGCCGGAATTGTGCAAGAAGACTGAGAAATGTTACGTTGAATACTCATCGAACTGCTTTCCCGGAAAGTCCGAAATTGTGCAAAGTTTGATTTGAGTTTCTTGAAATTGAACCGGCACTCCATGGTAAATTTTCAAAAATGAAGAACTTTTAACGATCAAATTGTTGTGAAAATTGTTGTGACATCTTAAAATGTCGGTTCCAACGAATTCTATCCGTTGACGGCGAAATATTTGAGATAGGGGTTCGGGGGCGACGGAGAGAGAGAGTAAAAACCATCTCTTCCGACTTCCCATAAACGAAGAATTTTAAAATTGCGTTTTTTTGAAAATCTGCAGCAGTCTTTCGAAACTTGGAAATTTTAGCATCGCAATACGCGAGGCATCAAATTGTAAGAATTAATTCATAACGCGACGATGCAATTGGTTCAATATTTGACGTGGTAAAAGGGCGAAATGATTTCTGCAATTTGGAAAATAAAAATTTATTTTTGCCTTTAATACGTCGAGGAGACAAATATAAATCGAAAATGTCGAATGAAATTTTATCGAAAAAAATTTGCTTTACAACGAAAATACACATTTTGCATATTTTAAATTTTGCCCGAAGTCGCCTCCTATTTTGATTTTCAATTTTGACGACGACACTAATTTGCAAATGCTGCCGTTATTTGTCGTTTTTCGTCAACCGTCGTCATGTGTTAAATTAAAGACCGTTAATAACCGTATCCGAAGCTCCGATTGCTTTTTCTAAATTATCCGTCGTTTCTTTGTGAGAGACCCATTTAAGTGAAAATTGTGTAAAAACTTTGGACGTATGTAGCGCTCTTATTTACCGGCCGATCTTTAATTTTTAAGACGCAACGGAAGCGTATCGCGACCCTCTATAACAGTTCGTCCATAACATTCCTTCGTATTTTCAACGCCGAAGGTGTTAAACCGAATTTAAATTTCAAAATTATTTTTTCAATCCTTGCAAATTTTTCGAAAAAAAAATACGCTCCGATAATTATATATTAACGCCGGAAATGGACGGGCAAACCGTTTTTGGGAATTATAACACAAAAACGTACTCTAAACTTCTTCTTCGGTTGTCAAAAACATTAGCAAAATTGTGAATAACTTATTGGACAAAAGTGCAAAAATTTGTAATATTTGTACCGGGGGACCTGCGACACTTTTTAAATTGGAGGCGAGGTGGTCGTGGTAATGAGAACCACCGACCAGCACCATCAGCGCACCCCCACTACCAAAATTGTTCATTTTTGAATTATACTTTTAAATAAAAAATATTTCAATTATACGTCGAGGGACAAATAATATAAATCGAAAATGTCGAATGAAATTTTCTCGAAAAAAATTTGCTTTGCAACGAAAATACACATTTTGCATATTTTAAATTTTGCCCAAAATCGCCTCCTATTTTGATTTTCAATTTTGACGACGACACTAATTTGCAAATGCTGCCGTTATTAGTTGTTTTTCGTCAACCGTCGTCATGTGCTAAATTAAAGACCGTTAATAACCTTTAATAACTATTCGTGCATAAATGGAGAAAAAATTCGAGCGGGGAAAAAAGTTATGAGCGTTTTTCGATATTTTTCCTAAAAATCAAATAACAAGTCGTCCAAACAAAATTTAATTTGTCACTGTCAGTAATTAATTGTTGACTCAAAGGTGTAATTATTATTGTAATAATTGTGATAAGTGATAATTAGTGTTCAAATAGAACACAATACATTTAAATACCAGTTTAGTAAGTTTTATTAGCATATTATTATTATTAACAACATAAAATTACCCCAACTTACAAATATTATTAGTAAATAAAAATGCCACCTAAAAAACGCCCATCATATGGATCTAATGCAGCGGCTAAGCGAATGCGATTGTTTTATACACTTACTTTACTTTAGGTCGCAGAACTCGCCGGAATTGTGCAAGAAGACTAAGAAATGTTACGTTGAATACTCATCGAACAGCTTTCCCGGAAAGTCCGATATTTGTTGACTCTAACTTTTTCATATTATTTTATGATTTTTATTGCTAAGTTGTGGTTGGTGATTTATTTGTTGATCCATGGTGACGGATCTATTATGGTCCGCCCTGTGAGGCCGAAGGCCGAACAACTATGGCCTTCGCGGATCTATTATGGTCCTCCCCCTGTGAGGCCGAAGGCCGAACAACTATGGCCTTCTCGGATCTATACCGGGTCTAGATGGCTAAGGGCGGCGAATGCCGCCCGTGCCAGCTAGTATACTATATATTTATATCGGTGAGTCTTTTACGGACACAACCGTACTATCTTGCATCTTGCTCTCCACTTCTCATTATCTGTCCAGTCACCCTCTTGCATTCCTCTAACTTCCATCACATCTACCACCTCCTGCACCCACATTCTTGCTGGTCTTCCGCGCTTTTTCTTAAAGCATGTAGTCAGTCTCTTCCGTTCCCGTGCCATTCTTTTGGTTTCAATATGGTCGGCGATATCGGTGTTATATGATTTTATCTCGCTCAGTACTTCTTCGAATTTGTTACTAATACTTCGTGTACTCCACGTAGCAAAATTCATGATCTTTTTTCGTTTGCATTGTCGTTTTCCGTTTTGATCATCCGTATTCTGAGGCTTGGTAGTAAGATTTTTTGCGATATGATTTATTTTTCGTGATGGGATGAGGTGGAGGCTCATCACCACAACCCCCAGCGTGGAGGGCCAGAGAGATTTCTGTTAAGACCTCCTATTCTTAGCCAAGTAATTTAATGAATTAATTGCAATACCAAAATTTTAAAGTCCATTCTGAATTTATTAATTTTAATTTTATGGAAATGTCAAAAAAACCTCAGAATCTATTTGAATTAATTTTCATCAAAAATTTCATCAAAAAAAAAACATTAACGTTCACCGGTCAACCAGGAGTATTTTTCACTATTAAAATATTTATTTAGTGCAACCAAACAGTCCAAAATTAGTAAATTTGTCGGAGTAAATTTTGAAACATTACATTGCAAAAACAAAAAATAGTTATCATGTATGTTCAAATTTAATAAAAACAAAACAAAGGGTTTGTTGATAAAAATAGAACACTGTAACAAAACGTAATATTCTTTCGACTGCAGCACGCAGATACGACAATGTGTGTAATTCTATTCTAAACACTTGAATATTTATGAAAATTTTTAGATTTCCATACACCACGATAATTCATTTTTATATCACTCTAGAACCAGAAGCTAGTTCACTCTGGAATTTGGTATGCCAGTAAGCAAAAGTGTGATATTTTTTAAGAATTTAAATTACACCTTTTTCGGGAGGGCTCACTCAAAGTCAAAGTTTGGTCAGGAGTCCCATTTTTTGATCCTAATTATTTACCCAAAAGTTCAGCCAATATAAATAATTTATCAAACTCTACGAAGCAAATTTGAATTATTTTGGAGGGCTGCACAACGTGAATAAAACGCCGTTCTTTAGAGGCAAAAAAAAATACATGTATGCTTATTTGATATAACTTGGAATTACAACAAGTTTGAGCAAAATCGAAGAGGTCATGAAAATAATTACAAAAAATTGGTTGATTTGATATGGAATTAACCTTTAGTTGCAGGATCAATAAATGCCAAGATATTTACAAAAAACTAACCTTTTGCACTTATTTGCATAATAAGATGCCCATACTTAAACTTGCACAGAAGTTTGTTATGTTATTTCTTTTGACCAATAGTTATTATATTATACCAATCAAGTTTACATTATATTCAAAATATAAACTATGATAATATACTTTGCTTCTATTCTACAAAAGTCTTCATGATCCATTTTCCGATGTACATTCCTCTTCTCACACTTTTACTTTACTACTAATCCGCAGGGTGTCCTATGTTCACCGGGGGGGGGGGGGGGGCTCTAAAAATTTCCGTCACGTTGAAGCACGATTTTAAAATGATTTGGAGTAGCATAATCTTGATTTGATTATGAAAAAGAAGTTAGTCATTTTCAAGTCGGCCTATATTAACACTGAATTAATTCATGAAGTAACTGGGGTAGTTTTGTACATTTGAAAAAGCATATGGTATATAATCAGTCAACTATACACACATCGGAAACCGTACACTACATTTATGCATATATGAACATGTTTTTATATTTTATGTTCGAAAGCGATATCATCTCGTCGCTGTGAATTTATGTTGCATTTTATAATTTTCCATATCCTTCCAATTATAATACATAATATAATATACCTTCCTATTTAACAATCTAAATAATCGAGTATGATATAATATGCAGCTGATATCAACAAATATAAGAAATAAACAGAAAAATATTTTAATGTAACTCAAGAACGTAATATGCAATGCAAGCTATCGATTTTAAGTTGTCAATTTATTGAAAGTTTCAAAAAATGCAAGAAGCTCATAAATACTGTAACTACGAATTATGCAAGTTAATTACCATTTTCAAAAATACATTGTGGTATTATTTTAAATAATAAACAGCCATATAGTCATTGCCACCAAAGTTGACGTCTCGTCATAAAAGCATAATCGGCTGAACTAAGCTAATAATCCCTAGTCAAATGAAGTGTATTTTAAAATAAGAATATATTGGTTATCTTTTTTTTAAATTTTCTTTCTCACTTTCGTTTTAGTTTAACAAATTTGAACTTGTCACCTGTCAAACCAAATATAGGTTATGCTGAAAGGAAACGTTTTATGTTTTTATTGTCGCTTATCAAATTTATTTATTTATTAAGCAATAGTTATGAACAAATTCAAAATAAGACACAGCATAAGTAGGTATACAGCACCTGTGCCGTGCAAAAGCAAAACAATGAATGGCAAAAATTGCGATTTTGAAATTTTTGTACCGTTGCGTTGATAATTTCTTTGTCTATCTGTTCAGAGCTTTACTCAAAACTAACTTTTTGCAATTACAGTGAAATCTGTATATGCCGGAATCTGCAAAAGCCGGAATCGTGTGCATCACGGAAATTGTCTGTGGTCCCGAATTATTGGTTTACAATACTAAGTAAAATGAATTTCATAAGCCGGAATCTGTCTAACGCGAACACGGAAAGCTTATTTTAAGCATAAGCCGGAAGCAAAATTCAGAAATTAATTTTACTATTTATAAAAATTGCGATGTAAGACGCACATTTTTATCCAATGTTTAGACTACTCTTAGTATGTAATAATTTCTTTTGCGGTAGGTATATTATTTTACATTGCATACATTGCGACACTTGATATGAATAACATTGTAACTCTATTTTGCTTATTTTACAGGAGAGCATTTTAAAGATTTTTTGCTACATATAATTTGCAGTAACAATGATGTTATTTTGTTTAATTAACAGTATTTTTAATTGAGATAGGACGACGATTCATAAACCAAACTTATAGTTTCTTCTTTGGGGAAGCCGTTTACAGCATAGTTGGATAACATTGTAACTTGAGTTACAATGTTATTCATATCAGGTGTCGATTTGCATACCTACCAAATAATATTGCGTTACAAGCAGCATGCAAATGAATCATTTTTTCATTTGCTGCCTGCTTTCTGCATATCTTGTATTTTTTGTGTAGTGTATAAGTATGCAAATTATGTATGTATACGCATTATTATGTATTAATACAATTTATTATTATTAAATTGTTTAATATAAATCTATAAAAAAAAATTCCGTCTTATGCAGATTTTTTTCCGTTTTAGGCAGAGAGGATCTGCTAAAAACGGAACTTGCTTAACACGGAACGATTTTTCGGTCCCGAGCGGTTCCGGCTTATACAGATTTCACTGTACATTGTTTTGCCTTTTCACGCAGACTTGAAGAAAAACAAAATTGTGTAACACCCCACGGCGTTAAAGAGTAATTGAAATTTTTCGGATTCACTGCCACCACATCGAAAATTTTTGGTTACTTTACCTGAAACCTGAGCTTTACGATGAACACTCAATTTGGGAATACGTAGCGCTGACCATGATCGAATTTCGGAAGTCGTAGGATGATTAAGATTAAACAACGTCTTAATTTTTTCAACAATAAAAAAAAGAATCGCTCTAATTTAATTATTTATTAATTATCAAACAAAAATAATTAATGTTTTTGACATAAAAATTGTACATATTAATTAGCATTAATTAGCAATAAATATAATTTTACAACAAAATTTCTCGTATAAAAAAGGTGGAGAATTTAATTCTCTACAAATTTGGTTCTCACCATTTTTAGCGAGAAATGCAAAATACGCCTGAAAATTACAAAACAAAAATAAAAACAAAAATCCAAAATTCCGGGCATAAGCCATATCAATGTAATGGAATTAAACTGCCCCGTGCTGTTTTTCAAGTTCAAAATAATTTAATAAATTTAAAATCCACGTACAGAACTAGACATGTCGAGAGTTCTGAAAAGAACTAATTTTGTATTATAAACAAGTTTAAATCCACAAACCGAAAACAACTAAACCACGAAAACACACAGACTAAAACAACTAACCTCAAAAATACTAAAAGTGACAGAAATTTTATATAAATTACTACTCGAGTCAAATTTTTTTTCCGGTACTAGTTACGACATGCTATGAGTATATCTGTCTTTTACTATCGTCTAACAAACGCAACAGCGTAAGTCGTTACTGGAATCGTATCACAACACGTGCAATATATTTTCGTGCTTTGTTATATCAATACAAAATGACTGGTAAGGCTCATAAGCAATACGTCGTTACTATATTCGGTCAATCGATGACGAGATATCAACTTTCGTGGCAATGACTTTAGGCTAGTTTATTATTTGAAATATCTCTCGCTATCGGCACCACTAATCTAGGTCATCTGCCATTCTACATATTACCATTTATATGCTGATTCCATCCTTTTTCTGCTAGTTATTCCGATGTGTCCAAGAAACGCCGCGTTTGTTTTGGTTACTCAGCTTCACCGCTGTTTTATAGATTCTAGCCTTTGGGTCATTCCATCTCAAATCAACTGAAGAATTTACTCGACCCCCGCCAAATTTGACGAAACTTGGTACATAACATCTTAGTAAGAAATAAAAAATACAAATTTAAGGATTTGTCCAAAAAGGCATTTGTTTCCTTGTTTTGGTTCTTTAAAAACTCTAAAAGTTATAATTATAGACTTGTAGAAAAACGACTGTAATGTCATCCAAAGTAGTCCAAATTAAAAAAAAAAGTTCTGGAAAGGTAAATGAAAACTCTATTCAAATATTTAACCACATTTTATTTTTTCTGCATTAATCTAACTGCATTAATTTTCTAATATTAACCCTATTTCAACCCCTATTTCTAAAAGGGTATTTTTATTTTGTTCATTTTTTCACTATTGTTTTGTATAATTGTGCTGCATGCGTACAAAATTTGATCATGGGATGAGCATGGGTTTGGTTAGTAAAAATAAATTAATTATAACGAGAAACGGACAAAAATCAGTTTTTCCCGATTTCTCAAGTTTCTTTGTACTTAATGGCAAAATAGTTTAATGTAATATTAGACTTTCGTCAGATTCGTATTGACATAGTAATAACCGTTCAAAGTGGAGCTAAGTTGCGTTAAATTATGTTAAATAAAAAAATTTATTTAAAATGGTCGGAATCGATTTTCAATTAATTGTATAAATTTTCATCATAAATATTTATTTTCTAAATATAAATTTACCACACCGTCTATAACTTTGATAAAAAGTTTAGGATACTACCACAATGCAATTAAACCAAAAATACATTATTTGCTTTTTTGTAAACTTAATTTGTTTGCATGTAGGTCAGATAAATGTGGCACTTTTCAGTTTAACCCTCACACATCAGGGTGTATAACTTTGGAACTAATAAACATAGTGGGCTGATTTATTTTCAACAAACTTATTAGGTAGTTTAGATTGCTGGAATAATCTTTTTTAATTATGCGTTTTGCACCCCGTTCCTAAACGGGTCTCTTTTCCCCTAAAAATTAATATACATATATTATTAGGACTAATATAGTCAACCTGTGCACCAAATTTCATTTTGGTTCGACAATTGCAGATTGAGAAGAAAATATATACATAACTTATCAAATAATAAGTACATAATATGTAACTTATCAAATGATAAGTTATATATTATATATTTTTTCTCAATCTGCAATTGTGGGCCCAAAATAGAATTTGGTGCACATGTTGACTATGTTAATCCTAATAATATATTATATTAATTTTTAGGGAAAAAAAGAGACCCGTTTGGGGAGGGGGTGCAAAACTGACAATTAAAAAAATATTTGCTCCAGCAATCTAAATTAATAAGTTTGTTGAAAATCAATCAGCCCACTATGTTCATTAGTTCCAAAGTTATATACCCTGATGTTTGAGGGTATAAACTGAAAAGTGTCACATTTATCAGGCCTTAACATGCAAACAAATTAAGTACACAAAAAAAATCAAATAATTTATTTTTGGTTTAATTGTTGTGTTGTATTTATGCTAAACTTTTTATCAAAATTATACATAGATGATGTGGCAAAGTTACATTCAGATAATAAACATTTGTGATGAAAATCTATGCAATTAGTTGAAAATCGATCTCGACCTTTCTAAATAAATATAACGGTGGTCGCCTAACTTAGCTCTACTTTGCACGGTTATTACTATGTGAATACGAATCTGACAAAAAATATGTATAGAAGTTTTTTTGTAGAGAATTTAATTGGTTTTAATTTTATATTAAACAATTTTGTCATAAAGTGCAAAAAAACTTGAGAAATCGGCGAAAAACTGATTTTTGTCCGTTTCTCGCTATACTTAATTTATTTTTAGTAACCGAACCCATGCTCATCCCACCATCAAATTTGGTATGCATGCTCAGCACAATTTCACAAAACAATAGTAAAAAAATGAAGAAAATAAAAATACCCTTTTAGAAGTAGGGGTTGAAATAGGGTTAAAATTAGAAAATTAAAAGTTGCTGTATTGTGAACAAATTATCCACACATGACCGTCCCGGTGTAAACCCACTTTGATCCTCTCCTATCATATGTCCAACATCTTGTCTTAGTCTCTTTTGTATAATCTTTCCATATAATCTGCTAAGAGTACCGTTTACACTTAAACCTCGATAGTTTTGCGGATTTTTCCTATCGCCCTTTTTATACAGCGACGTGACATAAGATATCTTCCATTCTGTTGGGGTCTTCTGTTGTTCGGGGCATTTATTCAATAAATTTTCAATAGCTTTTACCAATATTGGTCCACCTACTTTTAGTAATTCTACCTGTAGATTTCCTGGTCCAGGTGATCTTCCATTTTTCATTTTTCATTTCTCTTATTGCTAGTATTACTTCTTCAGTTGTTATTGCTTCCAATTCTTCAATGTTCTCGTCATTTATTTCGATTTCATCATTCCGAAACTCCTCTCTTGATTCTATCCATAACTGACCGTAATGTTCTCTCCACCTAGCCAACGAAATTAAATTAGTACTTCTATTTACATTTATATTATTTGTTTTAATATTTCGAATGGTTCTCCACACTTCTGTTGATCGAGCGCCTCCAAGCAAGCTATCTACTCTCAAACATAGTTGTTCCCAATGATGATTTTTTTCTTCATTTATTTTTCTTCGTAACTCCCGATATTTTATTTTATAATTTTCGTATGCTTCATCAGACTTGAGTGCTAAATAATTATGATATAATTGCTTTTTTTTTACTACGAGCTGCTGGATGTCTTCTTTAAACCAAAACGGTAACCTCTTCTTTGTTTTCTTTTCATACTCTCCTAGAACTTCCCCCGCTATTTTATGTATGGCAGTTTTTATTCTTTCATATTCTTCTTCGATGTCATTACTCTCTATTGTTTCTTGTAATTCTACCGTCAATCTTCTTTCATAGAGCATTCTGATGCTATCTTGTTGTAGTAGATATATCTTGTACCGTTTTGTCCGTACTATCTGATCCTTTATATCCTGTATTTGCTCTTTCTCTGTTTTTCGTGTTTCATAGGGACATACCATTTTCGCTACTAGTAAATGATGATCAGTTCCACAGTTTGCTCCTCTTTGCACTCTGCAACCGTATATTTTAAAGAACGTATTTCTCTTGACTATGTGATAATCAATAATAGACCTTTGGTTTAAAGATCGTCTCTCCCACGTATATCGATGGATATCTTAGTGGTTAAAAAACGTATTAGTTATTTTTAGTTGATATTGGCTAATGGCTACAAAGGTCTATCAGTCTTTCTCCATTGTCGTTTTCTAGTTCTTCCCCAAACTGTCCTATATTATCATCGTTGTTTCGACCCTTAATTCTGGCATTTAAATCTCCTCCAACTATTATTTCTTGTTGTACTTTAGCATTATTTAATACATCTGCAAATTCCCGGTAAAAATCTTCCTTTTCTTGTGATTCTGAGGTATCCGTTGGTGCATAAACTCCTACTATTAAAGTTTCATGTCCATAAATTTCTAAAGTTAGAGTAATGATTCTTTCTGATACAAAGTTATAATCTTTAATATATTTTTGATGTTGTGCCTTGACTAGTATGGATACTCCCGCTTGTGCTCTTTGTGACTTTTCTCGTCCTGACCAAACATGCTGGTATCCGTTCAAATTCTCGCTTCCATGACCTTTCCTTTTTGTCTCTGTTAGTATGACAATATCCAGTTTGTACCTTTGTGTTTTCATTATTATTTCGGGTATTTTATTTGTTAAGCTGCGAATTTTCCACGTTCCTATTCTCATTGTCCTATTCCTTGCCAATCGTTGTCTTAATTTATTTCCGTCCATGTTCCGAGGCTCGTTATTGGTGTATTTAGCTTTAAGTTATTTTTTCCAAGTAACGGGCTGCTAACCCATTGCCTCAACCCCCAACTTGGAGGACCAGGTTTTTCTGTAGGAATTATCTCCCGTAGCCGAAGAGCTCCAATTTTATGGCGTCGGAAGCTCGCCATTCATCATTTCCTGTTAGCTACAGTCAGGAAGCACGACATAAACGTGGGAATAGGATTTGCTGGTAGAGCTGTTTTAACAGAGGCATTTCTCGGCTTTCGTGAGGTATACCTATTCGGCATCGGTAACCTCTCCGAGACCGTACCAGCCATTCGCCCCCCAATTGTTATTATTTGATGTTTTTAAAATTTTGTTACACGAGTACCTATATAATATTTGCTGTTAATAAAAAAATGTAGAATGATAAAAAACTTACTCACACTCAAGTAACAAAAGTTATATTGCTAAAAACAATTTTTATACTGTTTTAGACAGCACAACCATAGCATAATAAAAGGTTTTTAGACAAATGTCGAATTAAAAATATTTCAAATAGAAACTAATTTTATTTTATTATAATTCATCTTTGTCGAGTTGGATTGTTATTATGTGTGTCTTTGCACTTACTCGAAGAAATAAAAATACTTAAAAGCTTTTAAGTATTTTTATTTCTTCGAGTAAGTGCAAAGACACACATAATAATTTTATTTTGTTGAAAAGTTTACCGACTTAGAAAGACTTATTACCACCTGTTTACTGTTTTTCTTGGTCATCGTCGAAGTGATATGCTTGTTATTTATCTAGTTTTCGACAAAGTAAATGTTATTGCATTACTTTTTACTTCGTCAGTGTCTATTTACTTAACGGTGTACATAAAATATCTCACTAAAACTCCGGCGGAAGTTGATTTACTAATATCGAATGAATTGTAAAAGTGTCTTAAGTTGCAATTCTTCTCGATTGTAAATCAACTTTACCGCCCTTATATTATAATATACTGTTGTACATATATGTGGTACATAAAATAAAGCTAGGGATATCAATGAAATAATCTCAAAAATGTTGTATTTCATTCAAGATTTTACTGGTATAGATTTGAATAAGATCTTCACCTGTGGAGTTAACGTTTTTGAAAATTCTCTGATCTCGCAGTAATGATAATAATTTTAATTATTGATTATAAAATCAATAGATATAAAATGCATATTGCTGAATTATAATTAATAAAATTTATTTGCCTTCGGAAAGTTAAGTCGATGAACACTTCAGATTTTATTTTATTGAACATCGGCAACAAGAATAAATAGGAAACTATAGGTATCAATTGATTTTTTATAGATAATAGGTAAACAATAAATTATTTATGAACATTTTTATTAAGTAAGAAGTACAATAATAATTATTGTATTCACTCAAATTTAAAAAGTCCTTCTGTACTTTTTTGTTCCCTTTTAGATCTTATTGGCTATACTATTGATTATTTATTTATATTCATTCTAGGAATCAGAAAATTTGGATCCATTGTGTCACTTTTCTGGTCTGGATCAGTAAAGATGTATTTTCCAATCTAAAACCTAATCAGAAATAGCAAATTTTCCGAACAAGCAAAGAAAAAGTAGGTATTATTGTACCCAAAAAGTGCCATTTTAAATTTCAAATCTGACGTATTCAAGATTTTTTTTATATATTTATGTACAAAAAAGATAGAACAAAGTTGTGCGATACTTTATTGATACACCCACTGTATATTTTGTAGGTAGGTAACTGTTTTGTACGATCGATATACTTGTAGTCACCGTTTATTGTAGTACCTACTAATAATGTTGTAATCACGTTTGATATTTTAATTTATGATTAATTTTAAAATTTTATTATTGTGAAATACTATTGGTCATTTAAATCGGTTCATGTAAATTGAATGTTATACCTACTACCGTAATGATTCTAAGAACCGATTATTAAAATAAACGAAGTTACCGCATTGCATAGGTTATGATAACTTATAACAGCCATGCTTAATATTTATTGATAATATTAAAAGTGTACATAGGTACTACATATTAGGATTTCCAGTATCTTTGTATCTTTGATACCTAATCCAAGAATTGCTTGTTATACCATAGGTATAGGTATTATAACGTCCACTGCGCTATCAGGAATGAATCAAATTCGCGTGCTAGATCAACTTAATTATACTTGACTATTCATTATAAAATTATGCCAAAGAATGCTAGTCATTAAATATTGCGAAAGTTTAGTAATTGTTTAAATTTTAATAAATCTGGATAGATATTTGTTTATATTATAGGTATAAGTACTTATTTATGCATGAGTAGAGCATATCAATTAAAAATTAATTATAATATTAACTTTTGATTATTTATCATATTTCGTAAGTAATTATGTGTGTAAATAGGTAATATGGGTATAATAAATATATGTTCAGTACGATCGATTTCAGCAAATATTATTTTACAATAATTAATTTTCAAAAATATTAGATATTACATATTAATGATAATAATTAGAGGTAGTTAAGCATGAATTAATTATTATCACAGATATTATGTGGAGTTAATAAAAATATAAAACATCGATTTTTACTATATACGCAATCAATATACCTAACTAAAACTGATTTAACTTGTTTACCTCTTTATTTTATTATCAGTTAAAGTTAATGAGAAGTGAGATACACTACATACAAATAATTTTTGCATCAAGATTATGCAGCCTACACCCCACTGCGGTCGTGGCCATCTTTGGCGTAATGGCGTCCCATTCGTTAATAGGGCGGGATTTTAGTGGTAACTCATGGGGGTCAAGTAGTGGGGTAACTACGGTAAGCGCCCCAAATGCGCATGAATCAGTTTCAGATTATCGTGGGTATACTGTTAGTAAAGACGGCAGCAGGACGCAGTGAGTGATCCGTGTTTTTTTTTAGTGAGTGACTTCCTGACGCCATCACGGAATTCATAAACACAGTGCAGGGCCAATGTGCACCGGGTTCGTTATCGGTCGCCGAAGGCGCTGTGTTATTTGGAGGTGAACCGCAGAGTGTTTTGGCGTCTGCCCCTATTGTCGTCGCGACGCCGGTGAGCACCATGAATCAACTCGGTACTGTTTATGCTACCAAGCGTCGCCGTCGGAATGGAAAAAGGTAAGGAATAGTTTTTAAACAAATTGAAGAATTTATTGATCGACTTAGGAATTTACCCTTTACCGATCACAATAACTGACAGTTATCATAATAAGTTATATTATACGCTAAATCGATGTCAAAACTATTTAAAATTCATCTAGCTAACTATTATTAATTTACTTTGTATTTATTGAAACAATTTATACGAAGCATTCATGTTTAAATATGGAACTTAAAATTAAAAATATTTGCGTATATACGTAGTACCCTCAAATGGTTGGTACCAAATAATAATAACCGTTTCAGTTCGGTTTTTAGTTCTTGCGAAATTAAAATATACTTTGTTATGCGTATAGTATATATTTGATTTCATTTTATCAAATAGCTTTTATATTTTGCTCAATGATGATGCTAATGACTTTATGATAATCTTTGGCAAAAATTAATTTCATATTTAATATCACTCAAGTCCCTATACATCCATAAACTGAACTCAGCAAAGCTATTTTGCCCGATTACCGAAACTTATTTTATGAGAAAATATTTTTCGATTTATCAAATTAGGTACAAACTGGTAAATTAGAATAATTTCTGATCTATCCATTATTTTATATATTTTCAAATAAGAGGGAACTTAGTATTAATTCTTACATAAACTAACTTAATATGTAAATACAGTTCTCATTCCATGAAAAGTTTTCTTCATATTTGTAGAATAAACTGTATAAGAGTACCTAAATCAAAATCAAATTATGATATAGGTACATAGTACAAAGTTTTAAACTAAAATAATAAATTACAGAGTGCAACAACGACAATCTGAACATGCAGTAATCACAACTGCATTTGAATACGAATTATTCTAGTATTTTAATTTATTTTCAAATAAATTTATTAATTTGTTTTATAACCGAAAATCTGTGATTCCAGTTGAAATTAATATGATTCTAAACTTACTGTGACTTTTTATTGATAAAATTGAAATTCAAACCAAGAAAGAAGACGTTCCGCCCCAGAGGGGGTAAGATTTTACATAATACGTACTATACTTGTAAGGACGAGAAAGATTTGGTTTTGGATATTTTAAGTAATATAAACTAAACAATCTCGAAAGTAATCCGTAATGAGTTCGAAAATCCTCAAATCTTAATAAGAAACATTATACCTCTTATGTAGGTAATTATCATCCTCATATGCTTGATATTCAAAATGATGAAAATTCTGTTTTCCAGTATTCTAAAATTTGAATCCGTACAAATCTAGCATCATAATATTTCTTTTAAATAATCCTATTGTCCTAGTAATAACAATAAAATATTACATATTTTATGGAAAAATTGATGTTTGCTGTCCTTCAGACAGAATACATTATGCGTGCAGAATACATTTATAACATGATAATATGATGACAGTATATTGCATACCGATTATAGTTTTTGTTTATCTATTTATTATTGCAATTTAACCATAACAGTGGTTTGGTGTGATCGCTGGTTGGGTTGCAGGCGGAAATTCCAGGTTGGAAACACGAACTTCACGGAATTTCTTAGCTCGGCCCTCCGGTAAAGATCGACACGCTGTGGATTTCAGAATTGGTTCTATATTTACATAAGTCTAGCTAATTGACAGAACGTCAAGATCAGAAAAGAAAAAAAATTATTACAAATTTTATCAAAACAATTTAAAATAAGAATTCAACTTGGATGAAATCAAAACCAAAAATTGCAATTAACTTGCTAAAACTCGAAAATAAACATAAATAAATGAATTCAACTTGGAATGATCGTCTTTATAAAATCTATTGATAAATAGGTGATACCGCATATTATGCTTCTTATTCTTCCTCCTATGCACCATTTTCAGTCAAACTAACATTTGGGTAGACAACTATATTAGCTATAAAGCCAAGATAATTTCAGCAGGGAAATGTAATAACTGGGGTGGTTTTCCGGTGTCTTTTCCACAAACCATACAGATCGATCTTTGAACTTAATGTCGCAGTATAGTGTAGTCGGAGCGATTAGGAATGTTACCGTGGTTTCTCGATCCCTAATAGTGCTAATAGTATGCCAATATAAAAATATAGGTACTAGATTACACTTTTATGGCACATTTGTGATTAAAAATATAGCATGCTTTTAGAATGCAGGTAATTTATAAACTATAAAGAGAAGAGAAACCACATTGTAATATTCATAGAAATTTAACAAAAACTTGTTTAGCAATAAAAGCTTTTAAAATATTTTTAGTCAACCCCTATTCAACTTTTGTAACTAAATATTCCATATATTAGTACCATTAAAGATTAAATACTAAAAACTCAAAATTTCTTATAACGATACTTGCGATTAAAGTTTACGACCAATTGAGTATTTTATCCAGTTACTGGATATAATAGGTATTCGTCTAACTATACAGTTAAATAAAGTCACACAATACATCACAGGGCACATATCGCACCGACATTTTTTTTAAATTGCTGCAATCTGCATATATCACCACAACTAAGGGTAATTAAAATTTGAATATTTTGCATATCTGTAAGTTTATTTTAAATTAAAATTGCATGAAAATTTAATACAAAAAACAATGGTAACTAAAACAATCAAAGTTAAAGATTAAAATTGAAACTTTAAATATTTTAAGAACTTGTAAAAGTTCTTTTATAGTAAAATTTGTATAGGTAATGATGATGGAAGTGACATTTCGATTAACGTCGTTTCTATACTAAAAGATATTTTTCGTGAATATTTTAGGTCTGATGAAAAATTTCCGCTAAATTTACTTTTAAAGTTACTGCTACGATTCAACATTTCAATTCTTCAATTTTGATCAGGTGATGTGCAAGGGCGAGTTTCCCAATATAATTTATTTATAATAAACCAATTAGCCGGTAAATTTTAATTAAAAATATCAAATTTACTATGTGATTATATCTACCTCTAGTCTCCTTAGTCGTTACTTACGCCCATTCTCACCACGTCGACATAACTTTGTACCTAGCAAAGCTTAACATAGCATTAAGTCAATTTAAAATTTTTCTTTGCATTATACCAGCGTTTACATTAAGCAATAATCCACCATATTTGCTAACGTTGAAAAATCTAGTAATATTTATGTCTCAAATTCAAATAACGAAATGTTCGATTATAAACACTTTTTCAATCAATTTAGAAATTATTAGGATGATAAATTTTAGCTATATATTTAAGTCAATAATTTCTTTATTTTCTGTATCTAATACACTTTTGATGATCTGTACATGTAAATATCGATTTCAAAAAAAACATTTTTTCCTTTGATTTTGAATGGACTAAGTATTGTGCAGAAAGGTAGTCCTAGATTTGTTTTATTCTAACTACGACGAATAAGAAATTTAGTATGGTATGTACGGTTAGATCAGTGGTATAGCATTTAACTACTGAGGTGAAAGAACAAGGTTCCGTTCCTTTTAAAAACTCTGTAACAAAATTAAAAACTAGTGCTGCAACCAACCGTACACAATTCACTAACCCGGTGTATGCAGCCATGGAATCTTCTTCTTCTACTTTGGATTTGGATTAGGATTTTTCCTGTTTGACTACTATCACGATAGTCTCTTGCCTATCGGTAGTTCATTTTTACATATTCTTGCCAATCTTCCACAATCCATTCGTTCCACATGGTTACTCCATTCCCTCCTCCTGACCTTGCTCTAATTAACCACGTCTTGCACTTTGTAGTTTTCTTGCATTGAAATATTGGTTCTCCTGTCTCTGAGAAGATCTAAGCACCTTAATTTCTACAGTTTTCATTTTCTGTTCTGATTTTTTTTTCATTTCTGCTCTTGTCGCTGCTGCATATGTAACTAACCCGGATCATTGTCTTATAAATTTTTACTTTTGCGTCCTTGCGCATAAATCTTTTTCCAAATGGTGTCCCTTAGACATGCTATACATGTTGCTTTTAGTGATTAATATCTTATTTCTTCTATCATACATCTGTCACCTATAAGTTCCGCTCCAGATAGCTGAACGTCATAACTAGCTTAATTATAGCACCATCCATCTCTAGTTTACATCTTATAGGGTTTTTAGCTATGACCATACACTTAGGTTTTCGGATCATATTTTCATATCAGGTATATTATTTAGATGTTGTATTAAACCGATGTAGAAGTCTTTGCAGATCATTCTCATTTTCCGCCATCAATACGGCATAATTCGTATAGCATAGAATATTTACATTTGTGTTTTTCATTCTATACCCTGACCTAGGTTGTATTGCTTTAATTAACAATTGCTTATTACATTGAATAGAAACGCAGTTTTTATTGAATACCTCAAAACTACTAAAAGTGGAGCTGCATCCTTCTCGCTGTAGGTTCTTCAATTTAAGTCTTATCTGATAGACATGCTATAGATTGTAGCATAATACCTGTATGCATATGATTATGAAGTATAAGATCACAATGTTGGCAATGACTTTCTATGTAATTTTACACAAGAAATTTTAATAATGTTAAATTTTACGTTGATGTCAATCTTTATCGCTAAATTTGTTTTCAAAAATCTTGAGTTAAAGTGGGCATTAGAAAATCAAGTTTAAGAATGAATAAATTAATTAAAAATGTAGACTTAATTCCTTTTGAGTTTAGATTATCGAGGTTGCCCTGTTCTAATTCTATACTTATATACTTGGTGGTTGCAGTGCATAGAGAGTTGAACTTCGGATCGTAGGGCCACTGTTTCGAATCCCAGTGACTTCCAAATTTTTTGTACCGTAATTCAGATTTCACGTTAAACTTCAGGTAATTGTTTACGTTTAGTCAGTAACGGGTTTATCCTGATTGTGAAATGGTTTATCTATAAATGCATAATATTTATAGATATGACTAATGATTAAGCAGACCTCCACTTAAGAAAATATTTCTATTTTACTTACTATTTGTTTACGTTTAATTCAAGTTTCCGGAAATTTCAAGCAACTATGATGGACGCCTAATAACGTCATATCGAGCTGCACATAAGCTGCGCCCATTGCGTCGCGTCGGCTTTTGTCAATCGGCAGGGCTGTTAAGTTCCGACCCAGTGTGTACGTGCTCCAAATGGTTCCGATGACTTCAATAAATAAAATTTAAATGTGAATGCGAAAATTATGATGGACACGGTAGTTATTTTCGATAAATTTTGTAATTGTTAAAATTTAAAAAAAAACTAAAAAGTTTAACAAACTAGATGAAAAGCTCAAGAATTTCATGTCTGTTATTTAAGATATTTATTTACCTCTGTGGCAGAGGTAGGTTAAACATATTTCCTTTAAAGGTGAACAAGTGAAAATAGCACGGTTCATGAAGAACGTGACAATTTTGAAAGGTGATAGAACATAATTAATTAAATTGAAATACGATGTAGATAACGAAATATAACGCCATTTCGTAGTTATTTCAAATCTTCAATTGCATTATATTATAATCCATACATCGAACAGAAATTGGTAACATGATCAAAAATTTTTAATCAATAAAATCGTTTGGTAAAATGAAAATGTTTTAAAATTAAAAAATAAGAATAAACTAAATAAAGCTTTTCATTCAAATCCAAGTATTCTACCACGAAGTTTTAACTGTAATGAAAACATGAGAAATGAAGAAATCAATAAAGAAATATTTGTTTTGTTGAAATCAGTGAAAACAGAATCGGATTGTCTGATAATATTAGATTTTCAAAGTATTTGCTTCCTTGCCAAAGTTTTCAGTAGCAGAATTTTAGCCTTCGTCGGATATTACTAATATAGAAGAAAACGGAAACACTACTGCCTGAAGCTTATGCATTACATGAATTAAATTGTTTTACTTTTAACTTTGCTAGTTAATTTCTATTTAACTTCATAATAAAGTAATTTATTTCATTCGTTAGTTTGATTTTAGTTAGTATATTGTTTTAAAAGTATTTATAATAGATAAATATATAAACTAAATTTAGGTAAAAATATGGATTGAAGATATGATAAATGTCCGAAATGCCCTGCATTAGCGCTTATACGGTAATGCAACTTTTTAACAAAAGAATCATGAACGTTTTTAAGCATTAATGGTGTTATTTATTGAAATTAATATAATATGTAATATATTAAATAACATAAGGCGTCGTTTTGTGAACCAATTTTATTCACAATTTTTGAAGTTACCTACATGATTTGCTTCAAATTAGAAAGAGACAGGGGAAATTTTTAATACGATTTAGTCCGATTAACATTACTTATATATTTACACTGACCTGAATACACAAACTTAAATGTGAAAAATAAATGTGTTACTGAAACTTGTTGAACAGAACCTCTAGAAACGTGGTAATAAACCGCCAAATGTGCAATGTATACTTAAACTTGCAAACGAATTCAAAGTTAAATTAATTATCCAAATTATTAATTTACATAAAACAATAAATAACCAAAAATAATTATTAAATTATTAAAAAATAATTAAATTAGGAGTAAAAGTGTCACTTTTTGTAGCGTCCTTATTCCGAATTAAACACGCTATTTTTCTTCAACATTGAAAATCAAATAATATTTAAATATAACCTAGTTATTTAACAAATAATAAATAAATCCATTTTCTTCACAACCTAACAAATTAATGACACATGTATAAGCCGGTATTCCCGCCCGTTTCATATTATTTCTTTAGTTATCAGGAAAGTAAGTACTTCTTGTTTTAATTGATATGCTATGGTTTCAATGGTATATCGGTATAAAACCGACGTTGGTGTTACTTGGGTAGGCTTCTAGAATTGCTAGATGGGTAAATCGCATTTACCGGTCGTGTATAAAAAAATTCTATTACTGCCTTCTATAAGAGGTGACAAAAAAAGTAAATTGTGAGGTTAGAATATATTTATACAGAATATAATCTACTTAGAATATATTACATTATTATAATATATTTTGAAGAAAATAAATTATATAAAATAAATTAATAATTTACTTTAAATATTTATTTATTAACAATTGCAATGAATCTTATACCAGTGTTTGACAATTGGAGATAAATTTGTATACCAAATTGCAAAATTTGGATGACATTTGCAAATAACCTTAAAATGTATAGGAAATGAAAGAAATTGCAGACAATTTTGTAAGCATTCCAATTAACATTTTGTACGCTAAAATTGCAGAGTGGTCAATCTTATATAAAAAGTCTGACATAGATCATTCAATATCGATACCATTTTGGAGATGATATGTCATTCCGACGTGTATCCATCCCCCTATCGTAAATTAATAATTTTCGATTTTATTATATTATCGTAATGTCACGTTATTTTTTGTAGGTTTGATAAACCACATCTTTTACATTACTACTACATACAATTTCTCCGAATGAATTTGATAATACAGCAGTTGTGATATTGTCATAACAATGTTTATTTTCGTAGGGTTAAGTGTTGATAATGTTTTATATTGTATTTTCCGAAAAATGGCTAATATTTATATTACCAAAAGTAAATAAATGGATTTGGGCTTAATGGCTAGATAATTACTTTTTTGCTTTTTTTCTATATGTTCTAAGTACTCCTTACATTTGGTACCACCTTTTTTCAACACCCTGTATACTTGAACCATTAATAAAATAATTCTAACTGTACATTAAAATGTCGACGAAAATGCAATCAAAATTAGATTAGGCATTTTTAAATAAATATAAGGAAGGAATATAAAGATGAGTAAAAAAGATAAAAATTAAAAGTTTTCAGTAAGACCCAGTTGCACCAGTTATATAGGTAGATTTCGGTGCACAACTCATCCTTAGAAAAGCCCGAAAAGTGGGACAGAGTAGATGAAGACGAATTAATTTAATTAAGTAGTTTTGAGATAATGGCATCACACTTCTGCACCGTTTATTAAGTATTTGTTGGCATTTTTTTTTAAATAATTTAATCGCTTGATCAATCAATGCTTCACACTTGAAGCATTGTACCGTTAGATTCCGTTGCACTATTCCATTTTCTATTCATATTTTTATTATTCAAAATATTAGTAGATACACATTAATTATTGTCAACTGTTGTAATACTCTTAAAAAATTCTAACCTCATTTATGTTCCATGTAATATAATTGAATAAGATTAAAATAAGTGTACTATATGTATACTTTTTGCCAATTTCCTTTTGCAGAGTAGTTTTCTGTTGAAGATTAAAATTACTATTACTGTAATTAATTTTTTTGATTTGCAAAAAATATCGAAACTCGCAATTCATTGAACATTTTTTAAGCTCATGAACAATATTTTCTGATCGATTAAAACTCGAAAATACAAAATTATCCAATACTAATACCTGTGCTAATACAGTAAAAATTTAAACTTAGTAGCATAATAAAAATGAAATCAGTGATTTGCGATTTAAGTTTCGTTTTTCCCATTTACAATAACAAATTATTTAGGTCATAGGTTTAGGTATGTGAATCTAACATATCTAAATTATTTCAGTACCAATAGTTAGAAACAATATAAAAAATTTTATTTTCTAATGTAATGAAATTTTTGTATGTGTCAATTATTATTAACGTGACTTTTTTACTTTGCAAATTTTTTATCAAAATTAGATATAAGTATGTATACAGTTACTTGAAATTACCAAAATACTATTAAATTTCTAGGCAATTATTTTTTTTGTATAATTTTTCAACAGCATTTGAATTCTAATACGTAATTGTTTCGGTATAATAGTTACCTTTCAAATATCAAAATAATTATATACATTTATAATTTATGTTATTTATACTAACTTATATATACATACATAGGTTACATTATATCCTAAAGAAAAATTATTTAATATAGGTACTTACTATATTATGTTGGCTAATAATTATTTATAATTTTTAAACTTGATTTTGAATAAATTGCAATTAAAATATTTCTAAAATAAGTTAATAAGTTTGCTAATTAAAATAAGTTTTAAGCTAGATCGAATCGAAAGACAATAGTGATGCGACTTTTTGATCCAGGGTTTTTGATTAAAAAATTATCTGAAAATATTCTAAACTTTGATGTCATGTTATTGCAATATATCGTTGCATGGAAAAAGTTCCTCAGTATTTTTACTTTGTTTTGGGCTATTTGGAGTAAATTGCTTTCCGGCATACCTATTATGATAATTTAAGAAATGAAATAGGTTACCTACGTTTGAAAACTTAATGACGGTTAAGACCTGAAGTTGAGCTTTTTGCAAGTTATGGTACTGTATATGGAATCAGGAAGCGCACGCAGGACGATTTTGTCTAGATTTAGTTTTAGTACCTAAGTACGTTTTAAATTTTAGAATATTAACCTAAATCATTCAGTGAAATGCGTAAATAACAACTGTTGAACTAAATTAAATTATTCTTACAATTCCCTCCTCCCTAGAATTCACAAACATACATAGAAGAAAAATAAAAAACAGACTAACTTTTGTTAATATCGTTGACTACTATTATAATGTAAGCTTTTTTCACGAGGAGAGTCAACTTTTAATAATAAAAATACTGCAAATTTGTTTGAATGTACATAATAGTTAGGAGCAGAATTGTGGCGATGCGTGGTATATTGCGGGCATAGCCCGCTTGACCCCCTTCATTGGGCGTTTGAAGAACTGACATTGAAAATGTAAATTAAGCTTGATTGAACGTTGGGAAGCTGTGTTGGTATGCGATGCAGTTGAGTAATTAATATTAAATATAACCAAACAAAGTAATATAATAATAATAAAGTGCAATATGCACTATTTACTATGACCGAGTGCATACGAAATGCAGTATTTTCTAATTGTCTGTTAATTGGTCCGAACACCTCACGGAAGCAGTGCAGCATGTGAGCACAACATGAAAATTCTAATAAGGAACAAAAATTGCGTGATACGGATGCGTGCCAAACACTAACTGTACGTAAAGAGGTGTATCTATTTACATTACGTGTTGTAACGTAAACTGTTAGACACGGCAATTTGTACTGAAATCGTGTGTGGTCATACTAGTATTCGTTAACCATTCAAAAAATATTAAGTATATAACATAATATATAAGTCTAGAATAGCTTAATTTTTACATAAGCGATGGAGAGGTACTTGTTAATTTCTAAGTTTCGGAATAATTATCATTTATCGTGATAATTCGCAAAAATAAAATTAAATACTCGTAATAACGATATTATAATAGATGTCATGGTGTATTCCAAAGGAATATGATGTAATATATTTCTTTAGAAAATGAGAACCGTGAATATTTCTTTAAATTATAATAATAAATATGCTAAAATATCCTATTAAAAATTCATTAAATTGGAGTTATTCTTCTATTTTATTGAACATGGATGCCTAAAATTAAGAAGAAACTTGATTGTATGATGTTCACTTTTGATGGATCATAAATTAAAATGTTTAATATCAAAAATCTACATTCAATAATATTTACTTCTGAAACTCCAAATCAGTAGAGTGTAAATAATTACTTTGAACCTATACTTGTATAGTTTAATAATTTAACCATGTTTAGTTAGCATGAAGCTTTAGTCCGGTCAACATCGTGTTTGTTACAGAGACGTATTTTAATAGCAAAAATTGGCAATAATAGAATTTAATTATTTAACCAATCGCAGTATGATTTTTTTAAATCAAAAACTATAAATTCAATTAAAATGAAATTGTAGGTCACTAAAGCCGGAGTCTGGATTTAGAAAAAACTGCATTAGAAAATTTATAAAGGAATGAAAATGGCAAATTAACAATAAATTATGAGTTAAATTACAATAAAATATAAGAAAATGAAGTACACTAGACCCTCCATGTACGCGAATTCAGAATAACGCGAATTAGATTTTGATACCTGAATTTTTTGTACGCGAAGCAAAATTCCCTTTAACGCGAATTAAGTTTTCGCGTATTATTAAAATAACTAGCTGGCACAGTCGGCCTACCGCGGCCGCCTTTAGCCATCTAGCCCGTGTCGGATGTGGTTGTTCGGCCTCACTACAAGGTTCTAAAGTAGCCTAAGTTTTTCGTAGCGTTGTAAATAACTTCTACACCAAATTTGGTTAAGATTGGTCAAATAGAAACGTAAAGCACGTGCACGCGTATTTGCATTGTCGATCGGTTGACAGCATTCATTGGGCATGTTTTTAAACTACTCGAGCAGCTGTGCGAGTACTCGAACAAAAAAGTGTGTTTTTAAACTACTGCATCAATTGTCATCAGTCAACTGTCAACGCATTACTCGAGAAAATTTTCATGCACCGGATCGTAAGGTAGTGCCTTACTTGCTCGAATTTGGTTCGAGCAATTATTGCTCGAGCAACCGGTACAGTTTAAAAACACACCCATTATTGTTTTTTAAGTTGATTTTGAGTAGCCTGCCTTCTTTTAAGGAATCTCGATAATCCATTCATGCGCGTCCCTATGGGACGCGCATGAATGGATTATAGAGATTCCTTAAAGGAAGGCAGGCTACTCAAAATCAATTTTCCTTTCCTTTGCGAATTCTTGCACTATTTCAATAATTTCTACTCCGTTCACAGGCGCTGAAACGTAACACTTGAATGATACAAATACGGTGTCAACGATTTATAGTTTTTTTTATGCATTATATTTAATTTGTTTAACAATTAAGTATATTTTAGTTTTTGTATGCATTATATTTTACCTATTTCGTAAATAAACCTTAGTTTTAAACTTTTGTTTTTAGTCTTAAATAAATTTTGGAACCTAACCCCCTTTTTTCTATTGCTTCTTTGGTTCCATTTACGCGAATTCCATGTACGCGAGGTTTTTGGCGAACGGAACCCTCGCGTACATGGACGGTCTAGTGTATCATAAAAAATTCTATAGTTTAATTTTTTATATTATTAGTAATTTAAAAAAAACTGCTCACCAGTGGAAATATAAGGCTACGCGCATGCCATTGCGCATTTAAGCAATGTTTAGATTTGGCACGATTTTTAGTTTAAGAAAATCTACGCACTGTTTGTATAACTTATCAGATAATGAATTCTGCATAATATAATCCATGAATACAAGTTAAAACAATTTAGATTTATATCAACACCAACAATTTTTACTTGAATTATTATTTATTATTGTTGATGCATGGAAGAATAATGATTTTTTAAGTTATCATGCTCAATGCAGTAGTTTTATTTAATTAAGTCATGACTTTAATTAGTTATACCAACTCACATACGTAAATTTTCGCTGCTTACATTTTGATTTAGTTATGAATGAATTTTAGAAAAAAAACGTTAAAATGCCACAACTTGGCTTTGAATAATATTTTTTTTTTTATAAAAAATTATTTCAAAATTTAAAAAATCCATTCAAATCTAGTACCTATATAAGTACTTATTACCTAGTATTATAAACAGGTACTTACACTAGGTACTTATTAAACGTACTTACATGCAGGGGTGGGCTGGAGCCGGCTCGGTCCGGCTCGCGGTTCTTAAAATTTTTGAAGCTCGGCGAGCCGTTTGTTAAATTACCCCTAAAACCAAAAAATAAGCCATTTTAACCCTGGATCCACAAGGTGGTGTCACCCGTGACACGGGATTTACATTTTTAAGTCTGTACTTCCCCCGGAATATGACGCCACCTTGTTATTTAGGTAATATAAATTTATTACACTCTTCTATATACCGTTTTTTTTGCTTCGAAATAATAGCGAGCCGGTTGTTCAAAATTTGGCAGCCCACCCCTGCTTACATGCTTAAATTAAAATAAACAATAGTATAATGTTTCACGGCCTTCTTTACTTTAATGAAATTTTAAGAGATATTTAATTATACAAAGCTTCTCGTACAAGTAAATACCAGTTGTTATATCACTTAATTTAAAAGAAATTGAGTTTTTGTTAAATTATTTACATAATAGCTGCCTACATATTTTATTATATTATCAACTATTTCAGATCTTAATAAAAATTATTGTCTGTTATAGATAAACACCTTCAGCCTTTGTCGATGAACCTGATCGTGAGATCGATATAATTTAATGTTTCCTAATAAAAAAAAACATTTTATTTTCCAGTTTTATTTTTATTCATCAACATTCCCTAGTTCTGTAAATTTTGCAAGCAATTTATTTCCAACAAACCCACTTTGGATACATGCGCAGAGCGGAATAATATGTTATAATTTGTAATTGATTTATTTAAAACATAAAAAAGTTAAAAGTATAATTTAATTTTTCGATAATACCTACCTAATGTCAGGCAAAAATTAGAATAACAAAATTCATTTATATAATTTAGGATACAAAATTGAAAGTTTTTTGTAGCCAGCTTATTATATATTTTCGTTTGCATGTTCCAAGGTATTCTCATAAAAAAGTTCATAAAAATATTTTATTTATCAAAGTTATTTATTATCCAGCCCTACACGAATAATATTCACATAATACGGGTGCGGTATCTTTATCTGATAAGAAATTAGGGGATATAATTAGATTCAAAAATGCATACTATACAAAATACAAAAATTAAAGTAAAATGGTTATTCAAAGCAAAGCATCTTATTTTGATCGATCATTTTGGAAATACTTTGTATAAATTTTAGTGCTTTCCAGGTATAATATGCAGTTTTAACTATTCTATACTTCCTAATATATGCTAAGTGGCGCATAGGTAGATGATATAGCGCTGGCTGCAATGGTAAACCATAATTTTACTAAAATCGCAATGTGTTGTAATAATACAGTAGCAAAGCCGCCGAACTAAGCTGACTATTGTCTACATATCAGAATACTAATGTATACAGAAACAAAAATACCTGTGAGAATGCTCTTGCTCTTAGTTTAAATATTTATAGTGAATAAAACCTTTGTTAAGTACCGTGTGATCACTTTCTTACAATTTAAAGGCAAGATATGCAATGTCATTAGTCACACTCGCTTAGCTAAAAGAAAATAACTTAAGCGTATACTACATAAATATATCTAAACATAAATTATTTACCATAATACCCATTTGGAATCATTTGTATCGATAAATGGTACTGATGAGTGAAACGTATAACGCTCTTCTAAGTCTATGAATCTCCAATCTGCTAAACTAAAACTCATTTTGGGCGTTACCACTTGGGCACCCAAGTCGAGTGACGAAAAATAATCCAGATTATCCAGATTAAATTACTAATCTGAAAAATGTACATAATGTACCTACTATATATAAATTAATATGCATGTAGCATTTGTGAAAATGTAAAGTAAATAAAAGTATATTGGACCATCATAGAACATACAAATACAAATTGAAACCAAAGAAAGGTGATCCGTGATAGTTACATGTACTAGTACTATATTATCGTGAAAAACTATTATTTATTCTTATTTAATCGGAGCAATTGCTTTCCTGTTATTCCGTATAAGCAAGTTAGAAATTTTTTTCTATTACTGTTATTATATTACTATTTTTAGTTCACAAAGGCTCTTGTGATTTTTGTTTGAATTATGCTGAATCACCCTGTATACATTGCTGATATTTTCCGAAGTAATCATTATCACAAATTTTATGCTAAAGAATTCATAAAATTAATATTATACATTAGCGGTATTATCATCGAATTATATCAATGTAATGCTGCAGCCCCCATCAATACGTGTTCAAAATCGACAATACTTGTAAACCTACTTGTTTTATTTGTCGATAAAGATAAAATATAAGTTTTTCAATTACTTAATTATTTAAAAAGTAGCAGCTGTCTCATTATATTTTGGCAACTTCAAGCAGTTGATACACCTGCAACAGAAATGTGCCCTTTAATAATAATGCAATTAAAAATCATTTCAATTAACAAAGATTATTCGATAAATTTAGATTAATTTTAAAATAAAGACACGCAATGTCCTTTATAATATCGCTTATACAACATACAACTAGTTGTACAAAATACAAATATGAAGAATGTAGTAGATAAAGGTATATAATAGTAACATGTTGTAGGTACTATTGTAATGCTTATGAAACATTAGGGACCTATTGATATGTTCGGGAAATTTAGTATTATCTCAAAACATTAATAGGCTAATTAATTAGAAAGACAAGTTCGAAATGCGGAAATTGTATTTTGAAGATCCGTCATGGGATTAACGCGACGGTGTAGAAAACGAAATGCTGATATCCGATTTCCAAAACCACTGCTTTTCTAATATAGCTAGGAAAATGTAAATAGATAGAACGATAGTTTGGTCAAAAATGACTTAATGCCTAAAAGACAACCTAAAAGTGTAGAAGAAGAGGATATTAACATAATATTATAGTAGTTCAGGTTAAAGATATTAAAAGGTTAAATTTTAAGAACTTGAAGCGACCACTTAATGGTACGATGTTACTATCCTCAAAAACATGTTGTATGTCTGACTTTAAATTTTACAGAAAATTGCACGCGGTTCTTTTAATTTAACATTTAAATTAAAATTATTTTAAAATAAAATATTTGCATATAACAAAATTTTTATTTTCAAAAATATAATGGCATTCGCCACATAATTTTTATGTTGGTATGGGACACAGTTTCGCGGTTGAAATCGGTACCAAAAAAAAAATAACTCTCTCACAATTTGGACAAAAACTTCAACTAAAAAAAATTATTATATAGCCTGCTCAAAACAGCATTCAGAAATTTAATGGATGAATATAAATTTATCCACGCACATTTTTAATTTGTTCAAAAATGTCAAATTGTATAACCTATTATTTAGTACATACGTATTGATTTGCCGATAATAAAAGGTCATAACGATATTATTATTATTATTATGAATTGGAACTTTAACGTGTTGAAATTTATAACATCTATAATAATTTTTTTAATTCTTCTTCTTTCAAGTGTCATACCGGGTTTAAAGCGTAGGCGCGTATGTTTTGTGCGTTTGTAGTATTATCACATACTTAGGAGACTTACTGCTTAACGCGGGCTCCGAACCGCGGGAAGTGCATACACTCCATCTCCAGAGAGGCTGTACCAGGCAGATTACACCTCGGTGGTTTGCCATTGCCTTCCGAGGAGAGACGGTCAGAATAAAGTTTTTACCTAGCCCAGAATCGAACCGGGCATTGACTTAATTGTCTTACCTAAATGAATTAAAAAATAAATTCAAGTTACTATGTATTCGTATGGATAAGTAATCATATATAGACGTTTCACCTTATTTAGGATCTTCAGTATGACACAACTGCCTATAAAGACACTAGTAGTTGAACGTGAGTTAGAGATAAAATAAAAATTATTTATGAAATGAACAAATGTTTTGTTCTAGATGAATATTAAATTTATTTTTGAAGTTAAGTCCATAATATTGCTGTTTTTTTATATTTTGCCATATTTTAATTGTTTGGCAATTTTTGGATTTTGATTTTTGAAAGTTGGTAGGTTTCTTTCTTGTGCGGATACGCAAAGGCAGTCGGGAGATACACGTTGAACGCGATTCAAGAAGAAGTGTATTTTTTAGTCTTAATATTAGAAAGGCATATTAATTATTAATTGAATTATGTAGTAAGAATTTTGAGTAAAAATAAAATATTAGGTAGAAAAGTGTTCAAATTTAAAATGATAAAGAAAAGTTGAAATTAGTTAAAATAAGATTTGTATTTGAAAAGTGTTACGGTGCACATTTTGGGTGATTGCGTATAGCATAGCAATATATTGTCATTATAGCCCAGTTACATCATACTGAAGATCCTAAATAAGGTAAAACGGCCGTATTATACTTATGAGAGAATATGTTTTTGGGATATAGGAGACCAATTAAACTAAAAGTTTGCTAAAGCCAACGTTTCGGCGTTATAATTACGCCATCTTCAAGGCTAAAAGATACAAAATGTTAAACTCAACGCAATCACCCCTGAGAGGTAGACTCACCAGACAAACCAAGATGGAAAATGTTTCTGGTCGAGATGAAAAAACGGTATGGAGGATATTTAACGGGGTTAAAAATTACACAAAAATCATGAACGGCAAAAGCCTAGTTAAAAACATAATAAAATTTTTGTTGAGTGTCAAATAAATTATGATTGTGTGAAGCCACCTATATAATTTATATCTCTTCCAATGAGATCTTGCAAACATGTAAAATTTTAAATTCATACCAAAAACCGCGAAAACATGGATATAACCTCTCAAGCGTAAAAGATTGCATAAAAGTGAAAATTACACTAATTGAAAACAAATTAAAGATCACTAGTGAAGGCACTAAAATAGCATCAGGATCGGGTTTCTATCTTCTCCAAAAATCTTTTTAGAAGCTCCACATATATTGACCTGGGAAGAAATCTAATATTAATCAGTATTATACTTAATTACTTATCTATAAGAATACATACATAGTAACTTGAATTCCTTTTTTAATTCATTTAGGTAAGTCAATTAACTTGATTAATTTTAAAAGGATAATTCTACTATATCATGTGTAGCAATCTATTTCGAAGCACCCGGTACAAATGGTGAGAAGTAGACTTGCGCGCACGACGAGTGATAAGGGGAGAAACGGAGGTTAGAAAAGATAGTCTGATAAGTTAGGAGTTAAGCATTTTGGATCGTTTTCTCCCAATAAATTCGATTGGGTGGCTGAAAATTGTTTAAACAGTGGTCTAGTTTTTTGTTCGGTGAAGCTTTCCTACTGCATGGGAAGGCTTCGAGGTTTAGTTTTGGGAACGTTTGGAGGATTTTTGTGATTCAGATTATTTATTGAGAAATCAAGTAAAGAACCCCACCTATCGTTGTGACTATACATCGAGTGAAGAGTGAACCCACAGGGGCCAGAATCTTAAACGAGTTAATTTTTTATTAACAACGTGTTGATCCACGGAAAATAAATAAGCGCTAGCGTAAGTCTAAAACTGTTTTGAAAACCCGACCATCGGGTCCATATATTGTAAATTATCGCAATTTTAATTTTATACAAGATTAGGCTTTTGGTGGTGTAGTATGTACGTTTATCCTAGTTTTCCCGTTTTTGACCTAAATAATAAAACGGGTGGCGTCCAAACTTGATTCGTTTTTTATATTTTTGCGCGTTAAACTCCTTACCTACGACCCTTAAGGAAGGTAAGAGGGAGCTAATGTTTCCATAATATATCTATGATATTGCGATTTTCCTTGCGTTCTTTGAAATTGATTTTTCTTTTGTGGGCGGATACAATTTCTTTTAAACTTGTTCATAACGATTTTTCTTTTTCGCATGGTTTCTTGATACTGCTACTGCAAAGAAAAATTGATTAAAAAATTACGTTATTAAATACTTATTTATAAAATAGTTGTACTAAGTATGTAAAAATAGTGAAATAACCCGTTTCATATATCCACCAATACGAATTTTTCACACATGATGAAAAATGTAAAATCCTGCAATATTTTGGAAATTGATGAACTACGGAGTGTTCAAAAACTCACCAGAGTTATAGCAAAACAACGTATATTTATTTCATTTTATTATATTACGTTATAATGTTATATAGTACATTCATGCAATATTATAAATATTTTAATATTTTTAATAATAAATAAATAAATTATTAACACACCCGTGAAGGTCTATAAACTTAATTAAAAAAAACATTAAAGAACGGAATATTTACTTCAAAACATGCGTTACTTATTGCAATGCTACGCATCAAGTGTTTAAATAGTTTATAAAACCATATGCATATTATGCATTATTACTAATTAGGTAAATATTTCTAATTATTATTAGAAATATAGGTAATTAGTATTGATCTAAAACTATTATATCGTATTACTCGAAAACAATAAATTATTATAATTTATTACAATTATTATTATAAACAGATCTCATAATATTATTATAAACTTTTCGTGTAATATTTATTCATCTAGTGTAAGTAATAAATTTCAAGAAATATTATTATTTGAGTAGATGTTGCAGTCGATAATCATTATCCAAAAATACACAGTATGTCAATATCAAGCTTTTCCGTTCCATTCGGAATATTGCTACTCTACTTCTCTGCAAAGTCTTCACGATTCATTTTTTGAAGTGGATCAATCCTTTTCTTTTTCTTTTAATTTCAGCTTCATGTATCCATAGTGTGGTGATATAAGAAATTCCGTTAAGACCGCGATTCGAACCCAATATTCTCGCGCTGTAACTGAACCAGCAATGATGAGAAAATTTTATCAGCATAAGTGCAAAACGCAGATAAACTCATTGAAAATGAATCGCATTCGTCTTATTGTATGACCATGGTTTCAATCTTACTTCCGAAGAAAATTGATCTCGTCAGATACACACTGGTGAAGCAATACAATTATCACGACTTGCTACTGCTTGAATTCACACAACAGCACACACATTGCTTGACGCTTAAGCTTTGTTGGATCATGCAGGTGTAGTAAATATCTAAATGATATCTTCTCAACTAGTATGCCTCTCCCATGTAGTTATGTACGTTTCTACGTTTTTTGTAATACTTTTGGTGTTTTTGATAGAAATAACCATATTCAATTATTAGGTAACTTGCTGAAAATCATTAGTTCTCCGCAAATCATCCACCGCTTCAGTTATAAGTTTCTGCTTCCCTCCGTTTTATTACAGTGTTTATATTCAAAGTTTAGGAAAGTCTATTATTTTGTTCACAATTAAGATAAATAGACATGGACTTAAACTGTCGTCTTGTTTGATTATGCTTGATGTTGCTATTTTAAGTATTAATTTGATATTTTATTATCTACCCGTACCTTGGTAGTGTTTTTTAATATTTATGTTATTATTTTTTTGTTGATTATTTTTACCACATCTGATTGGGAATAATGGCAGTATTTAGTTGTCTCTGGTTTTATTAGAAGTTATTACTGTATGCCAGGAGTAGGTAATATGAACAGATTCAATAGTTGGTGTTTGTAACACCAGTAATGATCTTCTTCTGCAATATCCAATCCATCATGCACATCAGCAGTTAAAACCCTATTATTTCCCAGTACGTTGATATAACAAGCTAGTACCCGCTGTTTTTAAAAATTTAAAAACTTGATTTTGTGCAATTCAAGGTGCGGGTACACACTCGATTGAAAATGTATAATTATGTGGTGAATTACAAGGTGAACTTAGATGAATGAGATATTTTTTATTTTCAAGTCCGGCCGTAAGCATCAGGAGCACACAACTCCCTGAAACATTGAGGTCTGGATTGCGTATTTCTTGGACAATTACATTTTTCTGTGTTTTTGACTTATTGTTATTTTTTCCAGGGTATTCTAAATTTATTATTTATTAATATTATCAGTAAATATACTATTATGTAGTTTCCCTATATAATATTATTTTACACAACATATTTAGTAGATAACATTACTAAAATTGATTTGAAGTTGTAAAGTAAATATACAAGGTAATAATAATTTTGTTTAAATATTGTTATCAAAATCGATATCTGAGAGAATCGACTTTTGTAAGAAAAATAACTCCAAAATAAATCAATAGGTGATCATATACCAGTCAAACAATGTTGTTTCATTTTTAAAATTTTTATTTCAGCTTTAACTACTTTTGTATTATTTTTAATTAAACCGGATGTTTATTTGAAATGTTTCCACCCTTAATATGTAGGAACCCGAGGAGTTGTTAATAACATAAAAAAACATGTCAAGGGATTTAGGGAGGGAGATAGATAAGTCATCAAAATTTTACGTCTCACCGCCTCGCCCTGACTATTCCAACTTTATAATTTTAAATGGCACTCAGCTACTTGCTAAATTACACTTTTAAAATAGCTTGTAGCTATCACAAAATGTAATCTTTCGGTGAAAATAAAATTCAAATCATAAGAATTTCAACCCTTAATATTAAAATAAACTTAAAAAATTAACTAGTTATTAATTAAACAATAAAAATGAAACAATTTTTTCCCTATTGCTGAACGCTTATGTTTATTAACACAGGTTTAGTGCGTTGACTGCTATTGTGGAGTACCCGGCTCAACTCCGGATGCAATAAGTACTTTATTCTTACCGTCTTTCCGCAGAAGGCAACTCAAACCATTGCGATCGATGTGTAATCTACCTAGTACTATGTAGAGATGTAGACGATGATGAAGTGTATATACTTCAAGTGTACACATTAAATAATTTACTATTACTAGAACAGTCATTACTAGACTGAACAAGGCTTGGAAATAACACGATATTATTTTATGTTGCAGACTAGCCGCTGAAGACTAATGCTTTAAGACTTTGTATTTCAAGTTATAAATAAATTATTGAATTAATCCTTAAAAGTTTAATTTAGATATTTAGTAATTTTACCGAGTTCGAATAATAGTGGCTTCGATTTATCGAGTTTGCACTGTTTTTGATTTCTGAACTTTCGGGGGTCGTTGATATTAACAACCTTACATATTTTCCTCAACTTATTATAGCACCTTAAGTATTTCTTATATCAAGTAAAGAAATAACAAAATTCACTTTATTAACAAATTTTCTAATTTCATAAACTAGAAAAGCAGCATCCGGTACTGGGCAAAAGATTATTAATTTAAACAGCGTCAATAATATAATAATATTATGCAATATTTTAATGGCGACGTTTATTTTTTCTTCTTTCAGACTTTCCTTACTTAGAGTTATTATTAAAGAGAATTTTTCAACTAAGGTACCTAGTGCTCTTTTCGGATCATTGATTCTTTGTTTTATGTGTTACGGTTCAAAGTTTACATTTAGTTCACTGGTAAATGTGTTCTGTTACTAAAAGCCTTACAAGGGAAATCAGTCGTTTATCTCTGCACTTCCTGGGTGCTAAGGAAGTAATGGAAATTTAGAAATTAGTTTGAACTGAATTTCCAGATAATGTATATTACCTATATAATAAATTGAATAGTTTCAAACCGATTCAAATTATAGATTTGACGTATTTATGGATTAATTTGATGTTAGTGCTTATTAGGCTTTATATTATATAGATATTAGCCACATCGTTTAGTGATGTAACTAATCAATTAAATACGCAAAACGTTTTAGAAATTCTCCGCGAGGTAAAAATAATTCTCAACTGCATAATTTAAAAGATTTTTAAATTTGGATTTTTGAGTAAAATACGATTAACTACAGTGCAGTTGAGCAAAGTATAATAAGTAAATAATAGTGCCAAATATATATATAAATATCGACGCCTGAGAATTACGGTGTTCTATGTCCATATTTTACTTTTTTACAGTAGAGCTTTTACTTTTGATTAACATATTAAATGAACTATTTTGTTGAATATATTTTGTTTTTCAAGCAGTATAACTAGATTATTCGTATTTAAAAAAACAAAATTCGCCTTGGTTTTCCAGAATTTAAAATAGTAAGCAATCATATTTTTTGTCAAATGGAGATGGAACAAATAATTTCTTATTTAATATGTATTTAATGATAAATTGTTCTATTTCCATTTTAACACTAACACTATTTTTTACTGTGGTGGTCAAATATTGTTGGGACCAAATAAATTGAGACTTGCGTCATTACTTAAAACAGTACGAATTAATATTAAAATCGCTAGTCAAATGAGTGCATTTTAAGATGCATCTGCCCTTTTCATTTTAATATAGCTTTCTTTCTCTTTCCTGTAATAATTTAAATTATCTTTCTGTCAATGTCATATAACTAAAGTTGGGTTATGTAATAAATATGTTTCCCATAAACACCTTTTCATAGAATTGCAATTTACTGATTATAAATAAAACTTGAATTTTAGGGTTTTCTTTGAAAATGCTTAAATTTTTAATAAAAGCAAGATTCCGGAATTACCAAATTTGAAATAATTGTATTATTTTTAAAGAAATATTTTTGAAAAACTGTTTAAATTTTTTCCATGAATTCGTCGTCAAAATAAACGGGTTAATAAATACCTAAAACGTACAGAGGAACTGCTCATTTTTATTCATCGGAGTCGTTGTCACTACCAGTATCGGAGTCATTGGTTAATTGTATGACGAGTTCTTCTACGGTGACATCTAAAAGTTTTTCCCGTTCATACCAATTTGTTATCACATTTTCGGTGTGACGAATGCAATTTTTCCAAATTTCAGATGTACAATTATCCAATGCTTCATTCCACATCGAAATTACTTTTTCATCCCCATAACCATCTCTTCCGATATGCTTATTGTAATAAGTTTTACAATTCGCCCATATACCTAAGTTCAATCGCATTAAACTCGCAGTGGTAGGGGGGTAAGCGTAAAACTTCATGGCCATGGTTTCGTAACAGCTCATCCACTTCATACCGTTTATCTTTTCTGTTCAATTTTGCCAATTCTAACAAATCTACTTTAAACAATCGTTCACTAAAACAAATGTTGTTTGCAGACAACCAAGCTGCAATATCTGCTTTCTTCCACGCCGACGTAGGCTGTTTTTCAACTAACGTAGAGTGGTAAGATGCATTGTCCAATATTATTAAACTTGGTTCTTCCAAGTTGCATATAAGTTTCTCAGTAACCCATTTTTTAAATAAGTCACCATTCATTTCTCCATGGTAATCTTCTTTTTGAGATTTTGATGCAAAGACTAATGATGCATTATCTATAAATCCAGACTCCGAACCTGCATGAAGAACAATGAAGCGTTTCCCATCATAACCTTCTGGTTTTCTAACACTTTTTACTGAATTATCTTGCCAAGACTTTCCAGGGTTACCTTTCGAAAAAATCCATGTCTCATCCAAAAACACAACTTGACGTTTAAATTCGGAATTTATATTGTTTATATAGCTTTTCATGAAATGTACTCGATTAAAAGCAATATTGTGTTTTTCCACTAATGCTCTACGATTACTTTCTTTACAAAATTTAAAACCAATTTCGTGGAGAGTTGTTCGTTTTAAGCTAGTGTTGCTTAAAATAATATGCAGTTTTTGAAGTTTCTTGTTTAATGTAGCAACAGTTAAATGTTCTTCTGAAAAAAATACCAAAATTTTTTGAAAACCTATATTTCTTGTTCATTACTTAAAAAAATAATCCAGAAATATCTAATATTTTAAAACTTACTTTTTCTGTACATTTCGTAGATGGATTCCCTTATATTCATTTTTGACGATTCTGGCAAATCTTTTGATTTCTTACTCTATTTCTTAATTTATCAAAACTTACTTTCTGAAAGGTCGTCATAGTCCAGTCATTACGTCGGAAAAATCGCCTTAAAAATGAAAATGAACCGAGAAAGCCAAATTTTGGATATTACGTGGGGGATGGCTAGAAAAGCTTAAGTTCAAATTGTCGACCAAAATAACCTTGTGCAATTTCCGCCATCTTGAAAAAACCCTTAAATTCAGTTTTTTCATCATAACTCGGTTCCCCGTTGAGATACGAAAATTTTTATGGAATACTTTTTTGTTGCTCTTTTCACGATCTACAATTAAGGTCCCATACATTTTTCACGTATCGATCGTCGTTTTCGAGATATCGATCAAAAATATCAAAAATTTGGGGAGAAATTTTTTTATTTCGCTATTTACTTTTTTCTGGTGAAAGATATCGAAAAATGTTCGAAATAAAACTTGTAGAGCGTGTCCAGACCTACAAATTCGTTTTTTTATTTTTCATTTCCGACAAAAATTACGACCTCCAGCGCGCCACAAAGTCGGCCCCAGCGCGCCCGACGCGTCTCCATGACGCCATAGAGCGCGTCACTATGCGACCGTTAGAGTTTGGGCGTGGGTCAGGTATAAAAGACCCTTTTTTCGTGTTCGTGCCGGAACATCTGCTCCTTATTCGTAGCATTCCAGTCAGTTGTCTCGAGTCTTTTGAAGCGAGCGTACGTGTTTGAAAAATTGTGTGAAAATGGGTGATTGTTTCATTTGCAAAAAACCTCTGATTGACGATGTTTATGTGGCTAAAAAGAGAGCTGTTCAGACTCTCTTAGCGGCGAGCGTGAAAAGAGGACGTGTGGAGCATCAACAAATGTTACAAAATATTGACTCAGTGAGTGTTCATAGTTCGTGCTACAAAAAATATGGAAACCAACGGCTAGCGTCAATTGCTTCTCGACGAAGTGAGTCTCCATCGCAAGAACCAGAACCCGAAGAAGAACTGCAGGTCATTCCCACTTTTGATTTTAAAAATCGATGTTTATTTTGTGGAGAAATATTTTGCAACGAATCGAAATTACCAACGCATAGACGGAAAAAAATTCATTCCGTGGTAGAAATATCAATGATTTTTCAGAGGTTTCACGACTCGAAGAGTCTACCGAGGAGGAACTTGAACAGCCAGGACCATCCAAACGACGAAAAACGTGTGAAAAAAATTACCACCTGTAATCATTATTTTTGCTGCATAAAAATTATTTCATCAATAAATTTCATGTATTTGATTTATAATTTGGCTGGTTTATGAATTTTTTTTGTATTGCAATAATTCCCTGAACCATTTTCCATCCATTTTGACGTGTGGATACAACCGAGCGAGCGGCTAAATGAAAACCGGGCACAGTTTTACTGACTTTGTGGCGCGCTAGAGGTCGTAATTTTTGTCGGAAATGAAAAATAAAAAAACGAATTTGTAGGTCTGGACACGCTCTACAAGTTTTATTTCGAATATTTTTCGATATCTTTCACGAGAAAAAAGTAAATAGCGAAATAAAAAAATTTCTCCCCAAATTTTTGATATTTTTGATCGATATCTCGAAAACGACAATCGATACGTGAAAAACGTATGGGACCTTAATTGTAGATCGTAAAAAGAGCAACAAAAAAGTATTCCATAAAAATTTTCGTATCTCAACGGGGAACCGAGTTATGATGAAAAAACTGAATTTAAGGGTTTTTTCAAGATGGCGGAAATTGCACAAGGTTATTTTGGTCGACAATTTCAACTTAAGCTTTTCTAGCCATCCCCCACGTAATATCCAAAATTTGGCTTTCTCGGTTCATTTTCATTTTCAAATGTATATAATGACTGGACTATCACGTAATGCGAAATTTTACAACCAGAAAAGTTCATGAAAATGACATAAACAAATTATATCCGTAGTTACCTACTCATTGTTGATTTCAATTTCAATACGCGAGTCAATTCAATTTTTATTGCTTTTATTTTTAAGTTCAGACATACTAATTTTATATAGTATTTATTATTAATGTAAAATGTTGATAACATACGTCTTTTCTTAAGTCTTTGCTAGAAAGACTTTCAAATATGTTTTTTCTCTTTTTAATAAAGCTAAACGACGTCCTAAATTATATTCAGGATGTCTTTTCTTAATCAGAAATTTGTGACGCAGGTCTCAATTTATTTGGTCCCAACTTTATTTATTTTTTTTAGTTATTATTGACAAAAATAACAACAGAAATAAATGAAAAACAATTAAAGAAATTTATTGATCAATACATACATATTTATTTTTCATACACAATACATTCATTTTAACTCTTTCAATAAAGTTTCAATCTAATTCTTATCAACGGCTGGCATAAACTTAAACATTTTTTTCAAATCCAAGACTTTTTCTTTAGTTAAAAGGCACGTTTTGGTTTACAATTATCGGCAGTGGTGTTTGTTGCTATAAATAAAATGCATACTGTAAATATTACACTGTTCCATCTTCATTCTATCGCATTACAAGCAATTAATCAAAGGATGAAAGTATATTAATAGAAATAAAGGATTGGATTACTTACCTTAAGGTGCCAATCCACAATGAGAATATCTCATAAAATTTTTGTCTCATGAAATAAAAATGTCATGAAAAATCTAATTTCATTGTGGAAACAGACCTGAGATTCTGAGATTCATTGTTTCACGAGAGTATCTCTAGTATATCACGTTCTCAGGTCTGTTTCCACAATGAAATTACATTTTTCATGTTGCAAAACCACTTCATGCCGTCTTGCCGGTCATTTTTCTTGAATTGCAGCTTCCGTGCGACGCAGTTGTTGACAATAAACCTTAGAAATGATGGTTACATTCCTCGGAAACAAGTAATAGTAGATGACGCCTTTTTTATCCCAACAGATGCACAACATTACCTTGCGTGGACGGGTACCAGCTTTTACACGAGGATTTGCCTGTTTGTTACGGCTCAGCCATTCCTTTCTGTTCTTGATGTTGATGTAAAGGCACCATTTTTCGTCACCAGTAACAATTTGGGACAAAAACGGCCTATGTTGTTGACGAGCTAAACGATGACGAGCAAGCAAAGAAGCACGAATGGTAACACGCTGATTTTTGTTGTTTTCGCTCAAATCGTATGGTACTCAAATACCTAACTTTTGAACTTTGCCCATGGAATGCAAATGTCTTACGATAGACGTTTGGTTACAATTCATTATATTGCCCAATTCCCGAGTTGATTGACGTGGATCATCACGTATTGAAGTATTTAATCGGTTTTCATCAAAGCCGGATGATCTTCCTGAACGTGGGAAATAATTCATATCAAAATGTCCCTTTTTGAAATATTCATTCTTTTGTACTTGACACTCTATTTTCCTTAGCCAACAATTACCCCTAACTTTCTACAAATTCAAAATTCAAGAAGTATTCAATAAAACAATGCATTAAAATGACATTGATATTTCTCAAACAAATTTGTTTCCAAAGCATTCTTACCTTGGAAACCAAAAACGCTATGAACTTATGCAACAACCTCATAATATTGAGTTTTATCTTGTAGAGAATATTTAAATTTTATATTTACTTAAGCAATGAATTGTTTAAATATAGGATAGTACGGCATCGTTTCGCCCTCATTAAGGTTCGTTAGGTGTATTCGTGATTTTATTATTTTTCTTTGATTTTTTTAAATATTATGGTCACCTGACGAACCTTTACGCGGGCGAAACCACGTCGTAGTGTCCTATATTTAGACAATTTATTGCATGTAAGTTAGATTTCATTAACTTGATTATTAGAAAAAGTATAAATATAAAATGTAAGTACCTATTGTAAGATATTGTAATGAGAAAGAGAATTAGCTTTTTGGTGATATCTAATATGATCTATAATAAATTTCCTTTACCTCAGTTTCCTAAATGCTGGAATTATAAAAAAAACTTATTTATTGCATTCAGAAAATTTCTTTTTAGATTAAAGAATAATGACTTGTTCGAGTTTTTTCTTACAACTTTTACAATAAAGAAAACAAATTTATGCGTTACTTATAAATTATAAACTTAATAGGTACGTACGTCCATATCATAATATACAATAACGAATAACAACAAGTTTATATTATTATATTATTATGAAAACCGAAATATTTGCAATAACAGCTGAAAATACTGTTTAGATTGAAAAGTCATTTCAATTATATGTATTATGGAAAACTTGATCAGCTTTCAAATTACAAATTTTCTATTTTTTGTTCGAAGGATCGATCCCCCTATGAAAATTTCAGTTAACTATGCATGCATCGTGTTTTTCCATTACTTGATAAAAAATATTCTCTTAAAAAATAGCGTTCCATGACGATTGGATTAATAAATCGTTTGTTTCTTTTGAATTCTACAAAATCATTTTTTATCATCAGTAATATTGCTTTTTTTAACAAATAAAACCATCAGAGAACCGAAACTGTGTCTTTACGAAACCTATTTGTCCAGGGCAACATAACATTGCTTTTTTAATTTTGCGGTATATATGATGGTTTGACCTTGAACTTTCGCCTGCGGCGCATTTGTTTGGGCTACCGTGAGAATTCTAAAACCAGGCGCCTATGTGGTACATGTAACGTGTATGTATAAATTGTAGTAAAATGTGACACTATCGATTTTCGTGAAAATTTGCAATACTAACATATTGGCACTAAAAAATATTTCTATATCTATATTATATTATTTACCCAGAAGTCCCTTTCCGTTATTTTTCACGAGGTAGGAGTAAATACGAATTTTCAGGCTTGATTATAAATTTCAGTTGACTGTCGAGGAAGATTAATATCAGTCTGTCTATTACTAAGTTATTAATAAATGTTGATTGATTTTCTTTAATAGAGCTTTTTAACAATTGCGTATCGTGTTGTGTGGTCATACAGTTAGCGTAATCAGGTGTATGGCATGTGTGATATGTATGTAATACATAACATCCATGACCTATCCTTAACAGTAGTTCGTGTTTGATTGTTTCGCGTGCCGTATATAATCACTTAGAGCTTCCACGCACTAACCAGCAGCCTCCTACGACAATGTCCCTCAAACACCTTGTTGCACTTGTTACTTATCAAGATATAAATAAGTTTGCGTTTTTTAAAACAATGAAATTAAAAGATTTCGTGCTTATTAAATTACGATACAACTAAATATTTTCTTAAAAGCGCTCTACGTTAAATAACAGAACTTTGTCAAGCGCCTTTTTAAAAAAAATTTGACAGGTTGAATTTTTTACCGTATAAAAGCTGTCCAAAAACTTGCCGTGCCAAATCAGCTGCGGTATTGTTATATTGCGTACTATATTAATAATTTTCTAGTATGTATTACTTCCAGTGTTTTACCTACATATTAAAAATATTAAGAGCGAGTAATTTTATTTTATACTTGTTTAGGTTTTAATTAGTCTAATTATTTTCCATTAATTGACGCTTTGCGTATCTAATAGCAGGTACCTACATAAATAAATAAACGCAATTAAAACATAAGTTGTATAGTGTATGTTTTACCACCTAATATTAATTTTAATTTATTGAATGAATAGATTCAATAATTATGATTAATTTTGTAGAAAATTGAATATTTTATTAGCGAAGCGGCCGGCGCGACGATAAAATAAAGTTTTGCTGAACGGGTTGGAGTGGGTCGTTGTACATCAACGTAGAATATCAGCTTGTTCGTGGGCTCGATTTATCACCCAGACTATACTTACATGTTGATAATAATGTATCCAAAAAGAATGCTGGCCTCTCACTCGTAATGGCTTTTTAAGTGAAATCTGGAATTTTAATCTGTCATATTATCTTAGGGTATATCGCCGCACCACTGATACCCACAGAAATACACGGTAGCATATCTCGAAGTACTGATAAATGGTTGACTATTTATTACCACCTTTTGCTTACCTGTATGGGTGCGAACGCTAACACTAGTAAATGGCTAGATGTACTAAATCGATAATCACTATTATTTCGATTTGATTGATTTTTAGTTATATATCAATATAACATAACTATTATCTAATTTTGTATGTTATGGGTTGTAATAACAAACCTGTTCTATTAATACCGATCGGCTGATCGGCTATTTGTATTACAGGTTTAATAATTGTATCATAAATCAAAAATATTAGTTTTTCTCCTAATAGTATTTGACACCACCACTCATTATTTTAAAATTTTATAATAAAAATACATTTATGCAGTATAGAAAATGCGTAATGTCGCTTTTCGAGTTTTAACAATAGATTGTTATTTTAACACTGCAATTGATTGGAACGTAAATTTTTTGATTGCAACTAATGGGTATCTGACGAGCAGGGGTGTATTATATTATTTACGATGATCAACCGGTCAATGTCGTAACCCTATTTTGTGAATACTGAATGGAAGTCCTTACCAATAATTATAAAAACTAACTGAAATAATAAAACATTTGTCATAATAAATCATGGTAGTTAAAAATGCTCCATTAATTAAAAAAAATTATTACTTTTAATTCCGAAAAAATTTTTAAGATTTTTTATTTATAACCTTATAATTTCGTGGTATAACAAATTGTAGTTACACGCAGAGTAAAAACGTTGATAGGTACATTCGCATTTTTAGGCTGATTCTACGAATCTGACCTATACTTAATTAAAAATTACGAACCATTCCATAATTAATATTTAAGAACCTAGATTCAAACAGACGACCTTCAAATCACACCAAACTACAAGGACTAATAACAATATCAATGGGTATTAGGAATTAATGTCATAATATCTAAGGTATTCTAAATACATTATAACGTTAATATACCTTACATCTATACTAATGTATAAGTAAAACATTTTTCAAAAATAATTGAAAATAATTGGTTGTTTTTTCAGTTTCCTCCTTTCACTAAAATTTCTTTTAAATTATAGTTTTTGTATTTCTTTTATTTTATTTTTTCAAGTTAGAATTTGACTTGTTAGTGTATTTCATTTAAAAATAATTTACATTATAATATAATAGTACCTACTTCTTTTACTTAATTATTGCACACCGCACAGCGAATAGGTGGTATAGAAATCGCCTTAAGAGATGCATTAAATTTATTATTATTAATAAAAATAAATGCAACAACGGTGCACCTTTCAGGTGCATAAGCAAATTAACATCTGTTAGCATTTTTATGAAGAATTAACTAATTAATATGTAAATACCTACGCGTAATCGGTGAATTATAAAAAGTGTAAAATATAAAATATAAAAACAAAGTAATTAGAAATAATTGTTGGATAAGCATATTAAAATAAAGTTATAAAAATAAAAATAAGTGGACACATTTTGTAATTTATACATTTTTAATTATATCGCTAATCTCACTTTTTGGTGTATCTAAGCCAACAAAATTGAAATAATTGTTACCTGTGATGACTACATAATTGTAAAAAAAAGCAAGGACAACAAAGAATTAGTTTGCAAAAAGATAAAATTGTATAATTTAGTTCTATTTCATTTTCAACACTATTCTTAATTATTTATTATACTCATTTACATCTCCTGATACATCTAAATAAGCTTATAAACAAATAAAGTATTTTTGATTAAATTAACATAATACGAGTTTTACATACTTTTTCATAAATTGTATAATATTTTTGCATATTACTCGTATACTATTATAATATGTATGTTTCACTGTGCCCCAGCTAGTGCTAGTAAATAATAAATTATTAATATTATTTATTGCATATCCACATTGATGGCGATTGTTACGGTTTTTTACGGTTGGATGTTGTTCAAAGCTTCCGTATACTTTTATTGCGAATAATTATTATAAATTACTTATTCTTTACACAAACTTCAAGCAGATATTACGCTATAATAACCTCACCTCCTAGGAACTGTTTTAACTTACATAATATTATGTTACTTTTTGAAAAAACGGTTGCCACTGTGTTTTTAAATTTTATTTTTATACTCCATATAAAACATTGGAAAGAATGTTGAAAATGCAATTAGAAGTGTCGGTGCAGAGTAGACCTGATGCATCAGTGCGAGGCGATTAGCATACTGAGCACTGGTACTGGAACCCAGACAAGTTCGTTAAAGAGTCCGATTGATGTCTTCATCAGCGACTACCGGTCAAGTAGCTATATCTCAAACAAGGAATTCCTCTTGGGTTAAAACTAAATGTCTCGTGTAGGATGTATAGCTACCGCTGTCGACGAGCTTCGGCTACTATGCATATTATCTATATCATAGTATCGTAATCATTCAAACACAATTTATTTCGTTGCGAATTTGTCTTGATCACGAATATTTACATAAGCAGGTACGAGTATGAAAACCAAAGAAAAAGGGGTTTTCTTTCTTACATCTTAATTCAACGTCATGGTTGTTATCACATATTATGTGCAATATCGTACTATTGCAATCACCACATCATTAATTTTGTTGCCAACCTAAAACTGTTGTCGTTCTTCGTATATGTCGTTTTTGACCGACTTGAACATAATAGTATAACATAATATTATATCGGTATTAAGGCAGTTATTATAGAAATAAAGTTAGGGATGCATTTGTTTACAACACAATTTACGCAGTAAATGGAATGGCATTTAAGATCTTAAGGTGTAAAATTTTAATTCCTAGTTTCGTGTTACGGGGCGGAACGCAACATGCATGTAAAACGAGCGACAGGGAATGTGGCATGCGACGCTTCGGTCGCCGGCGCTTGTCTCAATGAAATCTTCGCACTTCATAAATACGACGGTTGGTGCATGTCTTACTTCAAGTCGCACTGGCACGTGTTTTTGTTTAATTTTCATTTAAGTTTACTGTGAATTGAGCAAAATAATACAGAAGTATAGGAGTCGTGTCTTGTTTGATGAATAAAGTTAAGATATGTATATTATATTTTAATGTGTGTTGTTCTATAAAGCTGCAACTGCTAAACTCCATAAGACCAAATATACCTTATTTATCCTCGGGTAGGTTTTCAATAATTAAATAATAAGAATTCGTGTTTGAATTGGAAATTTAAAGTTGTGAACAAAAATCTATTATTGTTTAGCAACACACGAGAGCTTTAGCTATGGAGTAATGTTATACCTTATAAAAGTACATAATACTCTATTGTTTAAGATTTTAAATGTACCTATGGGACCTATATACATTTGAATTTGACATTAGCACATGTCACTGTATCTGCGATAAACGGACAGGTAATTCTTATCTTGCTCTTTTCGGTGTAAATGTTCACCGTTCTTGTAATTGTACGAAAATTTATATTTCAACAAGCATTCAAGCATACTGGGGACTCCAAATCATAAACAACATTGCAAAGCACTTGTTATGAAAACTTTTTGAAGTTTGACTGAAGAGTTTTGAAACATTTTTGTCTGAATTGGCTATAGAAGTAGATTAACTCTGCAATGAGTATCAAATTTACATTTTCTGTTGCAGTTGATAGAATACTAATTGCATTAGCTTTTTAGATATCGAACTCCTCATACATGACAATAATGGCTTAAAATATAAATGGACCCAAAAACCTACTTGGTCCGGAAGATACCTTAATTATCATTCCTACCACCATAAGAGCCAAATAATTAGCACAGCTATAGGACTAATCGATAGGGCTCTTAAACTTACACATGGCGATTTTAGAAAAGAAACACTTAATATCGCAAAACATACTTTATTAAAAAATGACTATCCCATAGCATTAATTAGGAAGAGTATTAAAGATCATGTTGATAGGCTATATAATGGCAACGCATCCTATATTAGATCTAATAACAAATTCACGGTTATGCCTTATGTTCAAGGATTTAGTGAAAAGATCAAAAAGACCTTAGTACCATATAATATCAATATGACTTTCAAATCTACTAACAACATTGGACAATTCTATAGTAAACTGAAAGATAATATACCACATAGAAAGAAGTCGGATCTTATATATAAAATCCAATGTAATAATTGTAATCTGGTATACATTGGACAGACCAACCAATATCTTCATAAGAGAATGAGTGGGCATATCTCATCTGTTAGATGCAATAAACCAGAAAGTACGGCCATTGCTAAACACATCCTTATCGATAACCATGATGCCGATTTTAAGAACCCAGAAGTTATCAAATCTGTTAAGAACTACAATGATCGCCTACTACATGAGATGATATGCATCAAGAGGGAGAAAAATGCTATGAACCGAAAAACTGATATCGATGGCCTTAGCACTATATATAGCCATCTACTTGTATAATCTTTTTCATTTTTCAACGTATTGGAGTTAAGTTTTTTCCTGAGTAGCCTCACATATCAGGTCGTTTCCTTAACTCACGGTCTATTGTAACCCCCATTCCTAATTGGATCGTTTTACCAATTAGGTTGTTCATTTACACGTGGCTTTTACATTTTATTAATTATTTTTTTGGATCGTATCAGATGACAATACGTTGAAATCTTGTTATTGTTTCCATGTAAATGTTCATTATTTTCTGATGATGGTGTTAAACAACACCGAAAGCTTAAATAAACATTTTTTAGAAAGTTTAAATTAACTATTTTATTTAAAAAAGTTTTATAATATTATAATTTTGATTTAGACTAGGAGTTAGCAACGACCTACGCTACTGGTGCACTGGGTATCACGGGACAAAATTTTAATGTTGTAAGTACCCGGGATAAAGGTTTACAATATATTTATTTCTTTATTCACAGAGAAACTAGATTATATTAAAAAAAGTATGTATTTTTTTAATATCCGCAAATCGTCAACCATAACCATAAGAAAGATGGGGTCCCCGAAAGATGATATAAAATATTTAGCAAATTTAAAATAGAGCCTTTGTTAAGGTATTTACATTGTAGAAATAAAATAAAAAACACTACGGGGTCACCTTGCAATGTAAATTAAATAAACGAACGTCCATTTTCACATGAATTTTTTGCTGTGATGTCAACTAATCGTAACCTTACTGTTGTAAAAGTTTATTCTTAGGTTATAATTATTGGTTTTATTCACTGACTTACTATAATGACTTATAATGGATAAGAGTTTAAAAAGTCAAACGGAGATTATATTATCGTAATATGGTTATATTAGGTCATTCAACTTGACAGTTGCATTTTGTAAACAAACATTTGTAAGACAAACGTTTTGAAAAGTTTGAAGCATATAATTTTCTCGATGCGTCATACACGAGTTAAGATGGTAGTCATACAACTACAGACAGAATTTGAATCAGCGAATTTTGGCATGAAAAGCTAACACGTTAGATGCTCGCCTATTCGCTCATACAGTAAAATGATATTAATTTTATAAAAACGTTAATAAAAACAACATGGAATAAACTTCTTCTCTTCTTCTTTTAGTCGTATGCTTCTTGTTAGAAACGTCTGAGACTATACATCTTGATTATTTCTCCATAATAAGATGTTTTGCCATCGACATGTGTTCCAGGCTTTTCTTGTGGCTTGCTCTAATGTGCCGGCTGTAATTTCCTTGATTTGGTCAGTCCATGTCATTGACGGGGACTACGCGTTCTTTTGCCCTGCACCATTCCTTGTAGAATAAACTTGCCAAACAATTAATAATTCCTGAGGCTTTAATTAAATTCAAAACATCTAATTATAAATATTGGATCTAAAATAGCAGATCAAAAAACTTTTGAAATGTAATATTTAAAATTACCTTATTTAAAAATATTTTAAAGTGTTTGTTGAACTAAACCTGAAAACACTGTAGTAACGATGATATATTATATTGCATAGGTCGGAATTAACGTTCAGCACTATGTCTTATTTGCGAGAATTGCTTCAAAACTAGATTATAGAAGGTTTTATAAATCTCGTGTGGGAAAGTTATTAATAATCTTCTTCTTTTTTCTGCTTCTTCATCCTGTTCTTCAATTCTTCTCCACTTTGTGGTTTCTGTAACCTTTTACATCATTCTACCGCTTTGCCATACCCCCGTGCTTTCATTTAGTCGAAACAGAGAATTGTAACAATTCATAGTTCTTTGTAGGCGAATGAGGTGAGCGAATAGCTGAGCGGTTAGCGTGTTAGCTTCTCATGCCGAGTTACATAGGTTCAAATCTTGTGAGGTGCTATCTATAGAAAGATTTTTCGCTCACCAAATGTCTATCTGCTGGCCACAGGTAACATTATAATTATATGGCTCAAAAACTTCCCTGGTTGGAGTAGACGATGTAAATATCGTCTATCCCCATGGTTTGGAATCCACGTTAAGCTGTAGGTCCTTTGTACTCGTCACACAGTTTCAATACGCAACGAGCACAGACAGGGAAATCGGAAGACGTAAAACGTTAAAAAACCGATGCATACATACATACATACATAGTTCTTTGTTATGTCGTATTACGTGACCAGCCCAACGCTATGTCGGTCTCGCTATTTCCTTCCATTACATTATAAGATACTCTATAGGGGAAAAATATTAATTGTACGCACCCTGGTGGCTGTAATATCAACTAAATATTTGACGTCTTAATTAATTAAAATTATTTTAAAAATTAATTAAAATACGTTAAATGTATTATTTTTTATTAAATTATTTATTTATTACTTAGTTGTAATGTATTATTATCGTTCAAAACCAAATCAAAGTATTTCTGAGCGAGGTCAAGCGAAGTTATATCATTAGTGTGCATCAGCGTGACGTCACGTTGATGTTGCTTACAGCGCACCATCCGTTAATATTTCTCCCCTATAGTTCCGGTTTTCGCCTATTTTCTTCGTTTAGCATCCTATTCTTGTGGGAGATCCCAAACTTATTATTCTGTACCCAGGTTTATTAAGCTTTTCGTAATTGCCATTTTGTCTCTATGCCAAAATATGCGACTATTGGATCGACCCACATGTCTTACACTTTAAATTTGAAGTTGAGTCACATTCGTCCCTCTTTTTGTAAGATTGATTCTGTCAGTCATTGCCAATCATAACCCATAACAACGCAAACAAATCTATTTGGAGACCTTTCCGATTTTATGATTTTCTACGGACGTCTGCAGCTCATCTTCGTTCATAATTTATATCCTCTTGAAGTTCATTTTCAACCTTACTTCACTTGATGGTATCAATTCAGTATAATCAATCATTAACTCACGCGCTATAATTATTAATAATAATAATTTAAAATATTTCCTGTAATTGAATTCATCTGTTTAAAATTAAAATAATTATCGATATAAATAGTATGGCGATCGCTGATTTATATAGATGATCCCTCATTGAACATAATATAAGAAAATTGATCTTGACCGGATCTTTTTATTATTAACAAAACCATATATTTTTCATAACTTGCAAATTTAATATAGATTTTCCTTTCGAACTTAATGGTTAAACATTTCTGGAAATATGTATCTAATATTGCGGACACAATCCTTTAATTGAAATTCTGGGTTTCAATTGCAAATTTTATAAATGTTAAACACCTCAGCCTCCTATTAATTTTGCGTTCCGTTCCTCCCTAATCTTCCTATTTACTTTTTTTAAATTATTATATTTAATTAATTCTCGAGCTTGTTACTGACACTGATGACGCGTTTATGTGAGAGCTTTTTGCAGAATATTGTTTCCTTCCGATAACGCTTTGATTGCTTCTTACATTGTTTGACAATACATAGCAATTGCAATTTGAAGCGTTTTGTATTTTAAAAATAACTATATACTGCTATGGTATATAATACAAAGCATAATCTACATTTACATTTTAACGAGCATTTTGATTAGTAATTCCCTACAATAATTAATACCGTATTTAACTATTTAAAATATTCGAAGTTACATTTAACTATTTTGTAATGAATTATCTGTATTAATTCAATGTCCCATAGCAACATCCAAATTAATGTCCAATTTACTCTCTTTCTTATTTTATATACTATTGTTCCAGTTTGCCATCGGCTTTTAAGACACCAACTCAATAACCTATTATTACAAAAGAGTTAGAAGAAGTTTTCAAACCTATCCAACAAAACCCCAAATTTATATATAATTTTCTTTAGGTACTTTTAAATTAGTGTGTGATGGCTACGACAAATTTTTTTAATATTAAACCATTGACCATTACTTTTCTTATAATCATAAATTATTGTTAGTAGAAACAATATCAATGTTTCTATATTCATTTTATGTATTTATTTTAAAAATATATTATGTACCTACAATATAAAATACACAATGAGACAATACAATATAATTTTTATCTGTAAAAATAATTATTTTAATTCTAGTAATTAAAATGTCGGAGATTGTGACTCCGCAAGTTCTAGGTACATTTATAGTATATTATTTAATTTTCCTTTTACGATAGAGAGGATCGCCTTTAAATTTAAAAAATTATATTATTACTGGAATGACAATATTTTTAGTTTAGGTTTATTCGTAGTTGTTTATTATTATTCTGTTTCATTTTATGATTCTTAAGGATGAGCAATTAAATGAAAAAAAATGTTAATATTACTTTTAAATATAGTTTCAGTATGTAATTAGCTCAATTATTACAACTTTTATGTATTTACTTATATTATTTACGCCACCTTACCCAGATAAATGAAGAAATGTTAAAAATATCTTCATAATGTATAACTTACATAACATTAATGAGTGAGAATTAAACCTAGAAATAATTCTCAGAATGGATTTTCATTTAGATTAATTGTACGTCATTACTCTTGCCACATAATACTATTTGTATACTAACATAAGCAAATTTTATATTCTAGTTTCTCTTTAATTATACTTCTAATTACCAAGTAAAATTACTTGTTAAAAATAATACAATATTAGTAGGTACTATATTTCGAATATTTATTCTATTATATTATTCAAATTTTCTCGAATTAAAACATCATTTATCACAGGACGCGGAAAAATAACTTGAACAAGCTTTTCCGCGAATAGTTTAGGTAGGTACGTATTTTACGTTTCTACTATGAAATAAGGCGATGCCATTTTTGCACTTTATTCTTTACTTTTTTACATCAAAACTGCTAAATCCTGGAAACTTTTAATTCTGCAATAACAATGATATTTGTTTGGAAGGCCATAATAATAGGAGATTTTGTATGTTTTGGGTTTCCATCAAAGTGTTCAGTTAACTTTCCTACCGAACAATCCGCATAGGAAGCCGAGATCTACAATCAATTTCTTATTCTGTCGTCCTAACTTAAAATGTACTATCTCCATATTTTCCCAATTGTAGTTAGGTAATTCAATTTCTAGGTTTATTATGGGTATATCTGTTATGTTACAAAGATAAATAGTAATAAGTTCATTAGATTAACAAAAAAATAACCTACCTATTCACTTTACAGTGTGCCCGGCATGACTTCAATTAAGAACTTAAATACACGTTTCCTAAAAACTATTAATTTGGCAAATTTTTACAATATTGATAATTTATTCATAACATTTTATTTAAAAACTTTCTGTTTAATTCTTCCAAGTTGCTAACCCAATAATTGACCATATCAGCAGATAAGTCCAGTTTGGCAATTAATTAAATCAAGAGTAATATGATATCTAAAAATATCAATCAAATAGCCGAACACTAATAAGTTAAATTCAACCCTAAATTATTCATTGAGCAGCGGTCGCTCAACTGATCAAGATCTGCTTTCAACGAAACATTATTAATCATTTTCCAAGTCTATTATTCTGAAAAATAAAAATCAAATCATTTATGAATAACACCAGCAAAATAATATGTAGCTAACCAAAATTGAGCAATGGAGCTTATGATAAGTAGCTTAGCTACACTTCTATGAAAAAATTAGCAGTGAATATTTTAAATGTTTCTTTAAGTATAATGTTTTATTGAAATTAAAGGAGTTCATCGAAAATTGCATTCATTACTTTATGTTTCCTAGAAACCATCTCTACGATCACCCGCATATAATTTTGTAATTTTGATTAATTGGTTCACAACACTTTGTTTCCTTCATTGTTGATTGTCCAGTTTCAGTACTTTTTTGACCAGGTCACTCTTTTTACTTTGTTTTAAGGTCTTAAAGTAGATTTCGCATAATAATTGGACCATTTAATCCAGACACAATCAACTGCCTCGCCATCGTTGCAATGCTTTTTGCAGTGGGATCCTGAACTCGAAGTTACGAGAGCTACGCTAACTTATGCTATCTTTTTTCCTCCTATTGAATTTTTGTGAAAACGGTATAACTATTTATAACTAGGTATATAAAAAATATTATTAGCAATAGATCTGTTAATCCTAAATAAGTAGACGAAAAATCTACAAGTAACCGTTTGAATGAATAATTGCTTCAGCACCGTATCCAGAATTATTGTTCTGAAAAATAAGCAAATAATTAATAAACTCCAAGACCTATATACGTATTTTATATTACAGCTGTTTCACCCTTTAACACGATTTTTCACTCGTGCTATTGGCATCATGGGAAGAGCACGTAAAATTCCCTAGATATTCGGTAAGCTGAAGGTTTATGTATGAAAGTTTGGGATAAAATTGGACAAGAGACATTAAATAAATTTTATTTAATTTTAGTAATTAAAAATTACTAGAACGAGAAAATTAAATGTACAGACAACACATAGGAAAAATGAACGAAACTTAAAAACACCATCACAACGTCTGCAGTCAAACACCTATGTAGGTTTCTATAGAAGATATAAGAAGAAAGATTGGATGACGGTGGAAATATTGGATTTGATGGAAGAAAGAAGAAAATTCAAAACCCGACAGAGTATTACAATGAAAGTAGGATAGTACGGAAAAAGATAAAAGAAGCAAAGGAGGCATGGCTAAAAGAGAAATGCAAAGAAAAAGAGCAGCTGGAAGATATACACGACAACATTAATCTGCGCAAAAAAATAAGGGAAATCAACAACAAAGAACTAGGAAACTAGTAAATGAAAATAACAAAATGTTAGTACTAGAAGAAAAGCGCCATTTGGAAGACATACATTACAAAACTCTTTTAAGATAATCGAACAGATCTTGATGACACGGATTCGCAGGCGGAAGAACCGAGTATACTAAAAGATGAACTAAGAAAGGCACTCAAGCAGGCAAAAAATGGTAAAGCAGCGGATCCAGATGGAATAAGTGTGGAACTTATTAAAATGATAGACCTAGGTACTAATAAGCTAGTAAGTCTTTTCAATAAGATATACAACACCGGTAAAATACCAAAGGAGTGGCTTCGATCGACATTTATCACCTTACCAAAAAAGTCTAATGTAAAACGCTGTAATGATTATATGCTTTAAAATTTTTTCTTAAAATATTATACAATCGCTTATGAAGAAAAATCGATGAAGATATAGGTGAAAATCAATTCGGATATAGAAATGGAATGAGAACGCGGGAAGCACTGTTCGCCATATGGGTCGTTGTTCAGAAATGTTTGCACCAACAGAAACCAGCACATATTTTTTGTTTTATAAATTACGAGAAAGCATTTGATAAAGTAAAGCATGATATCCTCATGACACTTCTTAGACAAAGAGGGATCGATGAGAAAGACTTACGAATTATCGAAAATTATACTGGAATCAAACGGCGGATCTAGAAATAAGCAGTCAAATGACTGACGACAACAAAATACAAAAGGGTGTGAGACAGGGTTGCATTCTTTCCCCTTTGTTGTTTAACCTTTACTCCGAATATGTTTTTAAAAATGCATTAGACGACGTGGATAGGCATATTCAAATAAATGGGAAATGGATAAGTGACATACGCTATGCAGACGACACTATCATTTTTTCTGACAACCCGTCGATCTTCAGTTCCTCCTGAATAAAGTCAATAAAATCAGTAATGAATATGTACTCAATATGAACATAGATAAAACGAAGACCATGATCATCAGCAAAGCTATAACGCAAACATTCCAATGTGTGTACATAACCAATAGCCAAATAGAGAGAGTTGCAAATTTTCGATACCTAGATTGTCTACTAAATGAAAATTGGGATCCAGATAAGGAGATCCGAATAAGAATTGAAATGGCACGAGGCGCTTTCCAGAAGATGAAACAACTTATATGCAGTCGCGATATATTATTAGAGACGCGTTGATGTACAGTAAGATGTTGCGTACTGCCAGTTTTGTTGTATAGGGTAGAGGGATGGACACTGAAAGTGTCATCAGCCAACAAACTAGAGGCTTTCGAAATGTGGCTCTACCGCAGGATGTTGAGAATCTCATGGATGGACAGGGTTTCGAAAAAGAGGTGCTTCGCAAAATGAATAAAGACCGGGAGCTTTACACAGTGATCAAAAAATAAAAGCGGCATACTTCGGTCACATATTCAAAGGAGTAAAAAATATGCTCTACTGTAGTTGATAATGGCAAAATCGAAGGTAAGAGCAGGGGCCTGGGCCGAAAGCGTTTCTTATGGCTAAGGACAGGGAAGAGTTTGAAGAGATGATCGCCAAGCTCTGTTAGGAGATCCTAACAGATCCTAGGAGATCCGGTTTCCATTTTTCTCTATAGTGACATAAACATTCTTCGAGGTTTCTAACTTATATCTCCTCATTTATGTCATCTCTCCAACTTCTTCTCGGTCGTCCTCTTTTTATCTTCTCATGTGGAATCCATTAAAAAATCTTTTTAGATCATCTATCTTCGTCCATTCTTTTTGTGTGTCCGAAGCACACCAATTGTCTCCTCTCAATTTCGTGTACTATATTTTTTTCTAGTTTTATTGCATCTCTAATCACCTAAATTCTTATTTTCTCCAAACGCGATCTTCTGATGCAGCTTCTCAAAAAATTCATCTCCGTGGCTAGCAACATTTTCTTATTAACGCTACTTATATCTCAAACTTCTGCTTCATACAATGTTATGCTTTGGACGTTACTGTTTATATAATCTCCTTAAATTAAAAATCATTTAGTTACTTAAAATGTCTCGTTTGTGCAAAGCTATAATCCAAGTAAAGGAGGCCTTTTTGAAGAAACTAAAATACAATATTAAAATATATTATAACAATAATTAAAAATACTTTCCTAACATTAAATTTTCATTAAACAAATATTTAATAAAAAAAAACCACACCGCTGAATTTGATAATTATAATAGAAACTGAAACATTTATGGTGAGCTTAATTTATTGACAGTTATAAATGGTTTGAATCCATTCGATTTTCGGGTATATACTACTTAGAGTACTTCAGTTACGGCGTTTGTCATTAAATTTTTATTATAAATATTATCCATAATCCATTAAGCATGATGCATTATTATTAGTTATGATTTAAATAAATTATGAAAATTTACTTAGCTAAACTAGATTATAATTTGTAATAATTATTGCATGATTACAAAATTCCCGAAATATGTATTTATTCCTATATAATAATTTGATACATAGCATTAACAGAAATGAGTTTAACCATTCCAGATTATTACTCTGTAACTATACTCGTATATGAAATGTACATGAAAATAGTGAGCTTTCAAGATGTTTCATACTATACATGAAACATGAAATACGTATTTTGAATTTTTTGATAAAATTCTGTTTATGTTAATTTTTCAAGAAATTTAACATGCTACGCTTAATTTGGGAAAGGCCTTTATATATTATGTAACGACTTTAAATTGTTTTATACGTACATCATTAACGTAATGTATTCAGAGTTCTGAATATTACTTTCAGGATATCTATAGATAGATAGATATAGGATATCTATAGAAAATTATAATGGCTCCATAGAATGACAACATATTTGTTTACACTTACACATATGTATAATATATTATGTGCAATGAGAAAACAAGAAGGCGTGGAGAAGAACTGGAAATGGAACTGATAAATTGAGACATCACTGAGATTTGGAAAACTATGCAATCGTGAGGGAAATATACTACAAGATGAGGTCATATATTACATTACATAAATATATCCAAATAGCTGTAACATAAACTTCTAAAATGGAGGCGTGGAAATTCTCAAACATCTGGTAACGACGATGCACGCAATATCAATTGACAGTAACTTATAAGATGCAGGTAATTTAAATATATTTTCCCTCCAGTAGATCCAAAGAAGAAGAAATGAAAAAGTTCTACGAACGAATTATGTATAAAGGCAATAAAATCACATTCATCGAATATCATAAGAGATTTCAACACAAAGATCTTGAAGACAATAATGAAGTTAAAGAATACAGAACATATTATTTTCCCAGCATAAAGTGCAGAATTACGTTGAGATTAATTAAAGCGAAAATCAGCTATTCCGGTACAAACTAAGTAATCTTGGGATTTTGATACACCTTAGCGGAATGCATGTTATATCAAGCTACTTACTTTACGTCGAGGGTAAATTTAGGTGCACTTTGTAATTAACATTTTAATTAAAAGTTTAACATAATATTTTTGTTAGATTTGAAAGGTTTAATAACTTACAATGTATATTGAAAGAACATAATATGTTAATTATAAATAGACCTGCGACAGTTATGTGATAGCCCACATACAAACCAATACTATCAGTTGTAGTAGATATATGCATTTTATTATTGCTGAAGTAATTCACATTACAAAATGTAATAATTTTATTTAAATTCACAAATTGACTGAAATAATCATTTATTTTGTAATATTCCTTTAATTCTTTAGTACAGATTTTCTTTTTTTATTTCGATTACGGCTTTGTTCTGGAGAAAAAATAGCATACGGGATTCGCATAGAAACAATTATTTACGAAAGTCACTCGTATCCGAACTTGTCGTTCGGACTCCTTCGGATATTGTCTCGTTCATTTTGTAAAGTGTAATTTTCTGTTGCTTATGCGTAAATAACTATTTTATTTGCGTACCAGGAATGAATGTCGAAAAATTATTGCAGTATTTGCATTGTGAAAATCTTTATTTCTCTATACTCGTATGTATTGCTATGTCCACCGTGAACTTCAAGATCTGTGATAGCTTCTCACAGATTTGGGTACTGACACGACTTGCTCTTAATCTCAGGCTGCAGGTTCTTTGGACTTTTACGGTGGAATTAGTCTGATCACACAGTCAAAGAAAATACGCAAATCTAATTTTTAAGAACATATAATGAACAACTAACATAAAATTAACATAAAAAATTAACAGAAACAATAAACAAAGATTTAAAGTTACCTTTTCTTTTCTTCTTGTACGCACACGCACTGTATTCGCGGTCGCACCACACAATCCTAATTTCCTATTTACGTCTTGATGCAGGGTTTAGTCACCCTTCGCCTTACACCTTCTTTCTGTATCCAAATAAACAGCGCTTATCTTGACCAATAAACAGCTCTTGTCTTCCTCTCCTATTTTAAATATCCACTCCACTCGGCATTAACTCAATTCAGGCCTATATACTCTTGGTTATCTTGGTTGGTAAACGGTTTGCCGTTTGATAAACGACTTTATTTATTCCAATCACGCACTTTCTCGTTCACTTGCCCGCGACTAAAATCCTTGTTTCTCAAGATTTTTATAGATAGATTTTAACACGTTTTATCGGTCCTGCGTCTGATAACGTCTTGCCTTTTTATCACCGTTGTTTTATTCTCCTCTTATTGCTATGGTTACCCCTTTTTTTATCATCCCTAACATTTTGCCTACTAACATTTTTTTAAAAATATAACATAATAACTATAATAACATAATAACATTTTTTATAAATTGTTTTTGATGACTTTTTGCATGCTATATTTTCTCTGACTGCACGACAAACAATTTAATACCGCAACAGCCAAACATTGATGGACACAACAGTATATGTATATTCTTTACAAATTATTTATAGCAATGGCCAAGTCCCAAGTCCAATCCATAATGAGAAAAGAAGTTATTACTTGAATTATTTCCACGCTGGTAACAAAAATTATCAGCTGAAATACAACTATCAAATACCTAAATGGCCGATGCAGCGAGCTGTAAAGCAATCGGAAGTACTCCTATATATAAAGCTGCGTTACCGGGCGCCGTGGTTCGGATTCCACGGTAAAATACTAGGTTCTGCACTGTAGTAAGTTATGGTCGCTACCGTGTAGCACGGTACGTTGTATGCTCGACTTTGTACAGCCCCGTGCCAGTAGTTCGGACTCGACAATTAATACGTTAGGCCCCCTCTTGTAGTTAACAACTTGCAGGAGGTAATTGAAGCGGCACGCAACAACGCGATATTTGAAAGGTGTAATAAATTCTCTCCTCTCTCAGACCTCCACGACGCAGATGGGGCGAATGCGATGAAGGAGGTGTGGGACTAAGCCCCGGTACTCTGCAATGGTGAAGATGACTCACTGTAGTTTTTAATAATAATTTGTATTGTATCGTATCGTAGTATCGTATTACATGTAACCCTCGCACAACACGGTTAATTCGTTCCGTGCAATATCGAAACGTGTTAAGCAAAACCAAGAAGTAATGCAAATCAGAGGTTCCGTTCCGTGTTTTATCAAAACCGTGTTCTGCAAGTCCGCGTGTTCTATCGAAACTGCATTAAGTTTAACTGGTTTAACGTAGAAGTAAAGACCAAGTTTGCACAATTGTTGCCGATTTTCTTGAAAACCACTGCTCCGATTTTGATGGAACTTTGACTGTTATTTTACTTATGATTTCAGGAGTAACATGGGCTCATAATTAAATAAAACGATTAAATTTTTTCGTTCTTTCGCTGACGTCGCAACTTTTTTTAGATGCGTTACAGGTAAGATGATACATGATAACATGTGATAACGCTGTGTTATAATATGTCCACATAATAAGTAAAGTACCGAGATATTGGAGATTTATACTAGTGCTGGTTTCTTAGAAGTGCAATATCGAAACTATGTAAGAAGTTGTCGGAAAATTTACTGCGTGTACTATCGAAACCGTGTACTCATAGACCCGTGCTATACGAGGGTTACCTGTATATTAATTATTAATTAATAAAGTTATTCATCGTAACATTAATAATAAATAGTAGAGAGAAGGATGCATTCTAAAATGGTCGCCTACGTCTTGAATCAGGCACGGCACTTGAAGAAGAGAAAAAGATCAATTAAGGTATAGTGTATTTCAAATTAATTGGAATTAAAAAAAGTCTAGCATCAAATTACGTTGTTATAAAAACATACAAACTTACTGTACACCTGGTACACGCGTCCACGTGGAGTCGCAAAGAGAATTTTCGTAATAGAAATATTATCCAATAATAAGTCCTTATTATAAATATTAACCAATTAGAACTACACTACTCCACGTGGAGTATGAAAGGCGGGCTTTCGTTGGCGCGATAATCTTATCTCTTATATTGTTTTTCCTTGCATAGTTTGTATGTTTTTATAACAACGTAATTTGATGCTAGACTTTTTTTAATTCCAATTAATTTGAAATACACTATACATTAAAACTGTCCAACGTTTTGGGTATTTATTTACCCATTTTTAAAACTAAAAATTACAAAGACTAAGTGAAAAATTACAGAATAAGTAAAAAATTACAGAAAAATGGGAAAGATATTGATAAAATATAATATACGAACCTAATGAGAAAAATGCATGAGGTTCAGCAAAACATTTGCAATGGATGATGACCGTGCCGCAAAGAGGAAACCCAAAGGAAAAATGAGTAAATCAAATAATAAAATGAAATTAAATAAAGAGCGAAAATTATAATTCGTGAAGACTCATCACGAATAAAAATTATTTTTCGTCTTTCCAGTGAATTTAACATCACCTTTTTGATCAACACCCCACCCCCAATATGGGGATTTGGCGACAGTTTTTTCATATTTATTTCGAACCATTAGACGTACGAAAAAAAATAATTGGAATAAAAATATTTATCATTAAAATTTAAAGTTGAGGTAACAGTGAGTAAATTTGAATCGTCCCATTTATTTTTTTATGTTTACTTTTTTGCATTTCCTGATAGTTCATGTGCCTACTAAGTAGTAGTCTTTTAAGTCTAATAAAGTCTGAATTGATATCAAAATCCCAAACTTTTTTTTATAAACAGGTTTTGAAACTACGTCATTCAGTTTTAGCATTTTGTACACATTACAGGAATATCAAAATAATTCCCGTTTGATGTATTATAATATAATATATTAATTTATAAATATTTAATTTACGAGAAGAGTGCATCTATTTATTATAATTTACTATTCATTTAGTATCTATCACTAGGTGTGTATATTGCTTTCATTCTTATTTCTGTTGCGAAGTGACACATCACAATCAAGAAGGAAGCAGAAATTTATATTTTCTATCTATTTCTTTAGTTTTTTTTGTCAAAATTTATTTTAATGATACAAAATATTATACCCGTGCACCAAAAAATGACAACATATCTAAGTCACATTAGAAGTTGATCACCAGCTGCCAGCTACCTCTGGTAACATTAATGATTAACAGGTCACGCCCTATCATTAAGCAAAAAAGTACATTACATTCCGGAATTCATATTAAATTAAAATCATAGGTAAAAGTTACACATATCAACATCACTATTCAAAAACATAATATTATACTTATTTAGGATATTCTTATAAAAATTAGTAAATAAACTGCCTGTCGCGTCGGTGCAGTTTGCGGTAAATTATAAACCAAAGCAATTCTCCGCCAAAGCAGCCCTTAAATTGGTTTGAACATGTTCAAAAATTACTGAGAAAATTGATTTATAATGGAAGAGTGTGCATATTATGTAGTGTAAAGGGAAGCCACATAAATCATGAATAGACGAATGTGTGAGAAAGAAGAATTGAAAGTTTTATTACAAACAAAATAAGGTGGATTACTTGTTTATGGCTTTGTATGCAAGGATAGAGAAGCATGGTGGGGTAATGAAGATTTATGTTACTGCTAAAATGTTTACTTGTCTGGTTTATAAAGGATTAGGTAGCATGGGTAGGGATTAGGTACTATTCGGTGCAGCCGATTCGGTGCAGCCGATTCGGCGCAACGGCGCTAAGCCATTGCAATGCAAAAATATTTTGGCGAAAAACTTATTTATTTATTCATCCATTCCATTCCGAATATTGCTACTATGTTTTTTTTAAGTCTTCACGATTCATTTTCTGAAGTAGATCAATCCTCTTCACCTCTTCTTTATCTTTTACTTTACAACTTAACTTATTCACTGAGTGTTGATGTTCACCGGACGTCTGCACTAAGAAATTGCGTCAAGTCAGCGATTCGAACCCAGGATTTTCGCGCTGTAACTTAACCAGTGATCACACCAAGCCACTACTGTGGTTCTTAAACTTATTATTAAGTTTAAATTATTATTAGTTTCAAGCCTATTCGGCGAGAAGCTTAATCAGCTTAAAATGTCCATACAAATGTATTTATATTAATTATATTATAATATGTTCTACTCCTAGTGCATACAGAACTTTGTTCTGGCTGTTTTCCCTCAAAAACAGATCTAGTACCAAATCAGCTCCACATAATATCTCCACAATCCTCACGCCGAAATTTTCCATGCAGCTGTGTTTTATATTAATTAAATGCGAGGTGCACGAATAGCTGAGAAGTTAGCGTGTTAGCTTCTCATGTGGAGATTCATAGGTTCAAATCCTGTGAGGTGCTATCAATCTATAAAAAAAGGATTTTTCGCTCACCAAATATCTATCTGCTGGCCACAGGTAACATTATATATAGCTCAAAGACTTCCCTGGTCGGAATAGACGATGTAAAAATCGTCTATTCCCGTGGTTCGGAATCCACGTTTAGCTGTAGGTCCTCTGTGCTCGTCACAGAGTTTCAACACGCAACGAGCACAGACAGGGAAATCGGAAGACGGCGTATAACGTTATAGACCGATGTATGAATGAATGAAATGCGAGCTACAGGAAAAATTATATACAAGCAACGAAAATCAAATAGTACAAATTACTGCAAATTATGTAAAGTACTATGTGTGTGAAAATAGCTCGAACGTAGTTCGCATGCATAGAAGTGATAGGTCCAGATGCTCTTGTCAAAGAAGCATAACGGCTGAAGAAATAGCACAAAAAAATATTTAACCTAGACAAAATACCCGGTTTGATTTCTGGTGCAGTGAGATCATTATTCTGGCTATTTCCCCTTGTAGAGCACTGATAAGCCACCGAGGTATAATCTGATTTGTACAGCTTCTCAGGAGATGAAATATACTATATACTTTTCCGCGGTTCTAAGCTTTCGGTAAGCACTAGGTCTTCTGTGTCTGGGATAATACTTCCAACTCATAAGATATATATTAGAGAGATACTATCTACACCTGAATTCGTGTTCAGCATTCGAAGAACATAAAATACTAAAAATTAAGTTCAAAGAAATATTACATTAATTCTAATTTGAATAATATACAATTACGTTAATTTATTAGAAAAATTATGTTTTCACTGCCGTCCAATGATTATTATGTTAAAAACGTATTGCCAATAACAGATCTAGCACCAAATCTGCTCCGAATAAGTCTTTCTCCGAATAATCCTCACACCGAATGATCCTCATGCCGAATAAGAGAATGAGCTTCACGTCGAATGAGCTTCGCGCCGAATGAGCATTACACCGAATGCGATCGCGTCGAATAAACCGGTGCCAAAATGACCGTGCTCCGAATCGGCTTTGCGCCGAAAGGGATTGCATCGAACAGTGTTGGCGCCGAAACGTCTGCCCCGAAAAGATTGTTGCGAAACGTCTGTCTCGAAAAGTTCGCGCCGAAGAGCCCATTCCTTTATAAAATAACTGGATAGTATAGTATAAACTAGCCAATCGCTTGACTATTTTACTCGAAAACAAAATTTCTATTATAATAGCTGAAAATTTGTTAGTTTATGTCTATGGCTGCAGTGAGGGGGAAATGTCAAGATTGATATGCCATTCTCACGAGCCAAGACTCTAGGTATGCACACTAGAAAAATGAAGACATATTTTAAATAAATGAACTGATCATTTATTCAACTGGTAACCTCAAGATTAATATACTTTTGCATTGAATTTCAATACGTGAGTCAATTACATTTTGTTTCAATGTACAGTAGAAGTTGCGACATACTAATTTTACATTGTTATCTATTATTAATGTACAATGTTGGTAACGTACGACTTTTTGTGGCCTTTACCATAAAGACATGCAAATATTTTTGTTCTCTTTTTAAGTAAAGCTAAACAACGTCATAAATTATATGCGGCATATCATTTTTTAACCATAAATTTGTCATGTAGGGGCCAATTTATTTGATTCCAACTCTATTATGTTTATTTTAACTCCTGATCGAAAGGTCCTCAGTTTTAACCCCGTCTGTTCCTAAATTGATTTGAACTGTGGTTTGGAATCCAGGTTAAACAGTAAGTCCTATTCGTGAGCACTTTCGTCAAAAAATAAATAAAAAGGGGTTTATTCTTGAATCATCTAATGTAGTATCTAGTTTAATAACTAGATCTTAGACTTAAGCAGTGTTCGATCTGGCGCTTTTTTCGCTTTGAAGCTCCGTCGAACATTTTTTGATAGTTCTATTTGGAGCTGTTCTGCGCTTGCAAACGCTATAATTCCGTCCATTACGGGAGCTTAAAACACGTGAAGTTCTGAAATGAGAGCCGATAAAGCTCCTGAAAGCGTGAAAAATCCCAAATCGAATTATCAGAATATGTTGACGGAGCTTTAAAGCGAAAAAAGTGCCAGACCGAACGCGGCCTTAGTAGTGTAATCGCTACTACATAATAATATGAGGAAATAATCAAAATATAGGATATTTCCAATAAGAATAAAAATAATTTCCTTATTATATTTGCAGATATAGTTGACCTTTTTAGATAATAATGGTAAAATTATGGTCGGGTACTAATTTATTAAAACTACTTAAATAATTAGTATTAATAAAATATTAATCCGACAATAAAATTTTTTTAAAAAAGACCTATACCCGACAATAATTATACCATTATAATATTTCCTGTAATTAGGTATACGCCTGTTAGAAATCAAACTGATTATTATTAACACTGCTTTTTGCCTACCCCTTTAAGAAAACGGCAAAATTAGTTTGGCATGTAGTACTATATTATATGAACTATAAAAAATAAAATATCTGGAAAAATCTCGTAGGTACCTAAACGACTTTGTAAGAAAGCATATTCTATAGTGAAATTATTTTTAATATTTTTGCATTTTGATCCGACATCCGGATTATCTGTAATCGGATTAACGAAGGTTAATTTTAAATATGTTCTTTTAATGCAGCATAGTTTTGCTTTTAACATAATGATATCGTCATTTAGCGCGTGCGATGCGTTGCTATTATTTATACCATTTATCTATACAAATTAATGTCATAACGCAATACAAATAATTTGACTGCGCCCAATTACATTTTTAAATTTTGAAAATATCTGGAATTTTTATTTAATAATGTTTTTAAATATCCCCACCAAAAACTAAGTACAAACTTCATCGACCTCTAGTATATTGAAATTTTAATCCCGTCATTTCAATCTCGAGCTTCAAAATTTTAATCTAAAAATGAAATCTGTTACATTTTCTTGTTTCTTATTATGAAATTCCAGTTCAAATTTTTACCGCTGAGTAATTTTAAATCAATTATAGTAAACAAGAATTGTTTGGGTTTAATTAAACTTAGGTACCAGCAGCAGAGATCGAGGCTAATTGTCACAATTTCAATTTTTAATTTTTATAATTTTTTAAAAAAGGTTTTTCAAAATCTGATTTTGCAATTAAAAAGTGTAAGTCTTTGGTTATAATTTTCTAAATTTACAAATATTTTAACCAATGATGTCAAGACTTTAAACAATAACAAAACAGTGTGCCAACTTACCCCATAAGTAATAGTACAGAGTATTTTCAAATTTACTTACACGAAGAAAAACAAAATAAATCAATGTTCGATTTTTTATGTAATAAAGTGATTATAATTGAATTCAGTTATTACTGCTTGATTAACATGCAGTAATATTGTTATTATTTAAAAAAAATTATAAGTATTAGGTATAACAAATAAGCATTAATTTCAATATTTATCTTGTTCATATTGATATTTTTTTGAATAATTTATAAAATATGACGTAATAAATGATTGTATATAAAAAAGGCTAACTTAAAATTTGATTCATTTGTACTAAATAATTATTAAAACGTAATTTATCTTTAATTGTCGTCTTAAATAATTATTAAATAATTAAATAGCATAGGTTTATAATAGGTTTTGCATAAAATGTTACTTTTAATTTTAAGGTCATACAAAATTAATTTTTTACAACTTTTTTTGACTAGTGCTACTTCATAAACTAATCAATCAAATTTGATCTGCATTAACTAATACTTGTTCGTTTAAAACGTAATATTCTTTTAAAAAAGGACAGGCTCATTTAATTTTAAATGAAAAAAGTAAGAAAGGTTAATAAGTTTCAAACAAATTAGAAGGTTAGATTTTTAGAAATATATTATTATCTTTACTTTATGTCCATATAGTACGTTGCATATAGGTACTATTATTTACTCCTCATTTGATCTAACTTTATTGTAAGTTTATTTATAAAAATAAGTTTATTTGGGAACTAGCATAAATTACATATTACATACACATCTATTTTAATTCCGCAATTCGATAAAAGTTAACTTAGAACAGAATATTAACTGGTTGTTAAATTACAATTCATAATAATGGGTACCGACAAAAAATTTAGTAGTGTTTTTTTACATAAATAGGATCTTTGGGATGTTCTTTGCCATGCAATGTGCCATTTTCTAAAAACGGCTCATTTAGATGTAATTAAATAAAGAAATTCAAATTAATTTGATTTATTTATTAAATCTGTGACGTCATCACTATCATTAGGTAGTCGATTTTGCTTAGAGATGCCGTGCAAAGCGACATTGTTTGTTGTCATTTGTATTGTTATTAAAAATGTCAAAATACATTTACAAGGTTTTTAGAGTTCGAATGTGTACATGTTTATAAAACGTCACAGATTGAATAAATAATGCAAATTCAAATTCATTTGAATTTCATTATTTAATTACATCGACATGAGCCGCTTTTAGAAAAATTTAACAACATTATATGGCAAAGGACATCATAAGGAATATAGTTACGTAAAAAACACTACTAAATTATTTTGTCGATACCCCATTACCCAAATAAATAAATAAAACATAAATCTAAGTTATTTCTTCATGAAATCTTTAAAACCTCGATCTATCATTACAACAGCTCAAGGTTGTAGATGTTCCAAAATTCCAGAGTTTTCAACTATGAGGGCATCTGATGTTCTTCCTCCAAATGTGGTTGATATAAAATTCACTATACCATTAGGAGTTGATCACACTAGATATTTTAGCGTACTTTTGCGTTATACATGCTTTTTGGCAAAAAACAAATCAAATTCTTCTAGTTTCCCCCTATCACTCAAGAAACGAGATAACAATTGATGAATTTCAAGTTTTCTCATCAAGCATCCACGATATAACATATTAAAATTTCACTTTGAAATTGTAGTCCTCGTTGTAGCGCAATTTGCACAAATTCGTTTAAAAACTCATCACCAAATAGATTCGGCATTTTTGCACCTCCACTTTTCCAATTTCTTCCAACGTAAGATATTTTAAGGTTGTACAAAGTCCGGATAATTTAGATTTTCGACATCGGTAACAGTTATTCCTGCATCTCTTTTATCAGACATCCACATTTCTATCGGCTTCCATCTCCGGTGTACTTGTGGAAGCACATTTGCTACCAATTTGACAATCGAAATGGTACTTCTTTAATAATTTATACACTTAGTTGTTTAGTACTTACATTAAAATGATCGCCGTATACATAATTATACGGGGTTTTGCTCCCGAATTACGTTCTCGTATGACTACTGTAAACCATAATATTTCGCGGTATTCGTCTTTTGCAACATTAAGAAAACTTTTGTATTACTTTTTGCAGACGTGTTTGTACACATTGGAACTCGAAAGACCTTGTAAATCGTAAATCTATTTTAAAATTTTTAATAATAATACAAACGTCAACAAACAATGCTGCTTTGCACGGCATTTCTAAGCAAAATACTAACTAATGTTAATGATGACGTCACAGATTGAATAAATAATTCAAATTTATATGAATTTCATTATTTAATTACATCGAAATGAGCCGCTTTTAGAAATTTTTTTCCGCATTACATAGCCAAGGACGTCCTAAGGAACGTATTTACGTAAAAAAACACTACTAAATTTTTTTGTCGGTATCCCATTATATTTATAAGGAGACCGGGTAAGGTTGTCACAACGGATTTTACTCGGTGTTAGAATGTATATTAATTTATATACGAAAGTGCCTGTAACTAAAATTTTATTTTTTTCAACTTTATTTAATTGCTCAAGTATCAACAGAAATACTGTTTATTTTCTTCTACTAATTAATAGCCGTAAATACGAGCAAATCGTTGGTATATTTTAGAGCCACATAAAAATTTATTATAAATTCGAAATTAACATAATTAAAAACCGAATAATTGTATAGTGATCTTTCGCGTATAAATTTAATGTACATAATATGTACATATTTGTAAATTTTCTATATTTAAATGTAATTTTTACATTAACAAAACCAACAATTGTAAAAGTTTTTATTTCAAATTTTTATTGTGATAAAATAAAAAACGAAATTCGTCGCTGAAAATGTTTAAAATTCAATATTGGAAATTTCGTAACCAACACAGCGGCTAAGTTTCACCAAGAATAATCTGATTTTAATGGCCCAGTTAACTTTGAACTAAAATTGTAATTTCTAGAATGGAGGGAACTAAACCGTGGCTCTATGCCTGATCGCGTTGAGTATAATGCTGTATTCTCCAGTCCAAAATTCATCTATGGGCTATGATGAAGACAGGGAAACTATTATATTTCCATCGTAGGAAAACAGATTATAAGTTTTTCCTGCATAAGGTTAAATAATTTCATGTACATAATAAAGTAATAATAATATATGTAAACTAATAATATAGGGATCAAAGAAAGTGCCTTAAAATGGCTGAGGAACACCTCGGCGTTTCGATTACTTTTTTAAAATTTATATTAAGGGAATGTTTTAGTCGAGACACTCATTTTTAAGGTGATTATTGAAAATTAAATTTTAAAACTATTAAAACTACTGAGCTAATATTTTAAGATTATCTTTATCCCATATTTAGTGCATTTCATTGCATAATGTATCTACAATTTACATACATAACCAAAGCACAGGTCTTGTTTAGAAATAACTCTCCAATTGGGCGCACTGTTTCCGACTGTCTAGGCAACTGAAATGGACTTTTTTTTTTAATTTTCATTCTCTTTGAATGTAGTAAAAACTTTGAAAAATTAATTTTAAATAAAATTGACAAAATAGTGACGATTGAAAAAGAGTACTTCGATTTTTACTATAGGGCAGTATATCCATTTCGCACGGCCCGAAAAAAAGTTATTTTAAATACCTATCTATATATTTTGAAAGTTGGAGATTAGAACGATAGCCTAAAATGTACTCTATAATGTGTACAAAAATTCAAGTCAATCGGTTCAGTAGTTTTTGTGAAAATGTTGCGCCTGATTTAAAAATATAGTTTAGAAAAAACCGTGTTTAAGGTTATTTGTGCAGTAACGAGGTGTATCCCAGGGTGACCCTATCCCGCCAGCGATCACCTCGTACGTCACAATCCAGAGAGATAAACTCTCGGCAGCAGAAAATCCCGACACAACGAATTAAAAAAAATAACTTGATAATACAAGCTAAGGCAAAATATTTTACAATTAATAATACATATTGCAGTATTGCAGTCCTTCACCGAAATCCCTGATATGATTAATATTGAGCCCCACGAGTTGGAAGACAATTAAATATGGGGTTATTCCTGACAAATATGAATTATAATAATAATAAATTAAGCAATGGGAAGACCGTGAGGAATGGCGTAGAGGAATCGGAAGACTGCGTAGAACGTTGTAGAAACCGATAGATAGATAGATAAATTAAGCCTGTTTGACCATTGAACTTCTTTTGGTTTGATATTTAAATTTCCTCACATCTGTATATTTAGTTCTGCTGTACTCTGTCTGTCATGTCAATGTAAATTGAAAATAAACTTGGTACTCGTGAATTAAATAAATTAAATTTTAACTCCTTCTGATTCCTTTGAATTTGGTGTTAATTCTACGGCGATGTACTCCTTGAATTTTTAAGGTAAGTATAATTTTCTCCGTTTATTTTTCCTTTGCTTACAATTTGTTTTTCTATTTCTGACATTGGCAGGTTTTTTTTATATGTTATTCTAAATGTTTAATTTAAAATTATTTTTGTAATTTTGTTTAGTTATTCTTCCATTGTACATTATTCTGATCAGTGATTGTTTCTTTATTTTACGTAACCAAAATTTCTTCCTATTTCCACCTGGTCAGCCAACAGCTATTTCGTTGTTTTACTTTTTTTTCATATTATTTATCACTTATTCATGATTTGATGCACCAACCTGTTCTCTTATTTTAATACACACCTTATTCTGATTTACAATTATGATTTTAGATACACTTTAAACTTACAATAATTTTTGAAAGATTCGTCGATCTGTTTCTATGGGAGCAATAATAACCAAATGCCATTCTCCTTATCCCGTGTTTTGACGTTTCCTTTAAACATGGCTCATGGAATTTGAAGTTCAAATTCAATTAAGGAAGTAATTCTGAAGAATCACCCCCTTGTTTTGTCGGTAATTTTGAATATGTATTGTAGTATTGAGTGTAGCTTGAGGAATCGGTTGTTTAAAGTGTCTTTTAATTGTTAATTTTCTGTGTTTCCAAAAGTGTTGATGTAGTGTGTAAATTGGCCTTGGAATATCACCGCATTAATTGTAAATTTTTATTTTTTATTAATTTTGTTTTAATATATACAATATTAATATTGTATATAATTCTGATAGTGAAGCTGTTCCTTTCATCATGGTTTTTTGAGATTGGCGTTGCTATTCAAAACTTTCAAAACTATATATGATAAACAATTGAAAGATTAATAATTATTTCTAGATAATATGCATAATAGTTCATTACATAACAAAGGACTTAAACGCATTATTAATTCTGAAGATGAAATTTTTACCAAGACGAAGTCGAGAGCACAAAATTTAACGAGGGATTAATTCCCTCATATCATAGAATCATAGTTCCTTATTTCCTGATTTCCCTATTTATAATAGACTACACATTCTAATATCTAAATAAATTCTGCATTAAGATCCGTTAAGATCTCGTAACTTATCTTCCTACATATTTGTAATAATAATTAATCTATTTTCTAATTTGATAATCTGCTTTCGCCGAGAATTAAAAAAATCTAAATTGGTCGAAACATTAGGTTAGATTCAGTTAGGTTAGGAACTATAATCTTGACAGCGAAAATTGCTGTCGCTAGGATAAAAGAGATTGGGTTTTGTTTAGTTAGGTTGTTAGGTTGTGTATTACGTTAATATTGTTTGTCATGTGAAGGTCGTTTTTATTATATGTAGGTAATGTTTAAAAAAACTTTTTTAATAGAAGTCCGAAAAACACTACGTTCCAAAATAAAATATGCAATTAAATTCTATGTACTGTTATCGGGATTATGAGTTTCAGGAATTCAACTTTAAGGAATGTTATTCATTTCAGAAATTTCAACAGAGGACTTTTGGGTTTCTCGAGATTTTCGGTGTCAGAATCTTTTACAGCTCAGGAAATTTCTGAATTTCATCTTAATATTTTGTGAACAAACTTTCAAGGCCCCAAACCCCAAGACCCCAAAAATATATCAATATTTTTGACCGGCTAAATTATACATACAATACCCCCAATTATGATTAATTTCTTATTATCGTATGTAACAGCACAAGGGTTCCGACAATATTCAAAGATTCAGCGAATATAGGTTTTAGCAAGGAGATTGCACGAGCGTAGCGCAGCGGAGTGAGTGTCAATCTCCGCAGCTAAAACCTGTACGAGATGAATCTTTGAATATTGTCGGAACCCGCGTTGCTGTTTGGATGATAATTCCGTGAAGAAACGACACAACTTCGAATAAAAACGAATTTTTATATGAAATAAAAATTAAAACAATACTTTCCTTACCTAGGGGTTCGGAAAGTAAAAATATAAATAAAGTAGTGTTTCTATGGTTATTATGACTATTGCACGCATTAGAATTTGGAGGTTAAATATAAAATAAAGTAGTGTTTCTATGGTTATTATGTAGCAGATTTGACAATTTAAAGCATTACCTTGTATGTCAGCTCAGTGGAGAAATCGTGATAGTACGATAGTACATGATTAGCAATGTGAATATCCGAGGTTCGAATCTTCCCGACGGCGAATTTTTATTTCATATAAAAAATGTATCACATGATATAAAGAACGTATACAATTATCAAAACAATTTAAAATATTCAAATTGACCAATGGTTATTTGAATATATTCGTAGGATTTCAATATAACTGGATATTTGAATATATTCGTAGGATTTCTCAATATAACTGGATATTTCACTAGGTGCACGAATTGTATCCGTATACCTACAATGTAAAATAACGCACGCTGATTGGTCGAAACGACCATCATGTGACACTGAATGCAATTATCTGTAGTATAAAATGTAGTACTATAAAATATTAGGAATTGCCGAATATAATATAGGCTGTGTTCGGTCTGACACTTTTTTCGCTTTGCAACTCCGTTGAACATATTCTGATAACCCGATTTATTTGAAGCTGTTCCTCGCTTGCAAACGCTATAGTTCCGTCCATTTCAGAAGCTTAAAACACCACGCGAAGTTCTGAAATGAGAGAAAATAAAGCGTTTGAAAGTGTGAAAAAACCCAAATGGAACTTTCAGAATGCGTTAAGGGAGCTTTAAAGTGAAAAACGTGCCAGACAGAACACGGCCATAATCATATAATATAGGGACAGTAGCTTTTTGCATAACTTAGGCCCTTGGTATCCCTGGTCCCAGGTTGGTATTTATAGTTAAACTTTGTGCCAATATTTGTAAAATAAAACTTTTTATAGATTTCTTTACCTTAGATTTAAATACCAGAATGGCACAATTTTCGCGATTATGTGCTCTGGAAAATGTTAGACTATTTTTTCCATAGTTAAAAAATAAATAAAAGTTGTACATTGTGTAGCTTATCAAAGGTCAAGGTGCGCATTATATAATTACTTATAATATAAAAATAAAAGCACAAGTTTACAAGCATTTTATAGTATGCAACATTTTTTAAAACATTTTAAATTCAATTTACGTATATTATAATAATCGCTAGCTCGGTATCACGCTGGTGCTTTAATTATTATCTTTAGAAACTAGGAATTTGGGGGACTGTCATAACTTTAACTCCGCTCAGCAGAAATGAACTATTATTCTCCATGATTGTATTTTATTAATTAACAAATTTTTTAATTTATTTTAAATACATTTGTGCTGTAATAGTTAAAATCTCTAACAAGAGGTCTCCATATGTAGATTATCGGCAATGAAGATACCAATTTTTTGGTGATTCTAAAAGCCAAAAAATTTATGACGGTCTTTGGATGTTTGCAAATGTTTCTTGGTTTTTGAGTTATTAATTTTTGAAAATAGACTTAATAGTCTATTAATAAATAAAATAATCAAATAGAAAATAAATGTTCGGTTAAATTACATAACTCTTCATTCTTCAATATATCATTAATTTATTATATTTTTATTGATTATATTATTTCACTTAAAAAATGAAAAATTGAAATAAGAAATGGTAAAACTATCAGAATTACTTTTAGAAAATTCATTTTATCATATAAATTAATGATACTACTACCTTTACTATTGAAAATGGGTAACTAATAAAATGTTTTGAAATAAATTGAAAAATAAAATGTTAAAGCATAATTTTTAAAACTAAGAAGTTATACCAAAAATTTGGTTCGTTATGGGAATCGAAACCAGCCTAACGAATTACTGGTCCAAACCAAATTTGTAAGGGAACAGTGATGTAGTTAAACCGCAACACTATTTTCAAAAATTAATAACTCAAAAACCAAGGAACATTTGCAAGAACCCAAAGACCCTCATAATTTTTTTGGCTTTTAGAATCACCAAAAAATTTGGGATCTTGATTGCTGATAACTTACATATTATGGTGACCCCTTGTAAGACTTAATTTTTACGGTTGGCTCCAGTGCGCCTGACGTACTTCTAGTATTATAATTTTTGTTTATGGAAAATTAAAAATATTTATCTCTTTATTTTTTAGTCCAAATGTAACTTCTTGAACTTAGAATTTCATAATGTAAAGCGGCCATTAGAGAGCAGTGTAAACGGATAGGTCTTAAGTCATATTATTTCGTCTATGTAATTTACTTTTTATATTGATTGTCTCTATTGTGTGTTGTTTTTATTATCTATTATAGGGGGTATACAAACATCGTTTGTCATTATAGGGTTGTCGAATATTAATTGAATCCTCACACGGAGATGGTACATCTACAAACTTGAAAAATATACTTTATTTTTTTGAAGTATAATTATTTAAGCAAGGAAATAATCCTTACCTCGCTTTTAAAATTTAACAATAATTATTATTCGTTGGTATAGATATTACTTACTATCTGCATATATAATAACTATACAGCAATTAGATTTAATAATACATTTACATAGGAAAAAAAATAATACATTTACATCAGATTAATACTTTATTTTTATAATATTTTTATAAATTCGTTCATCTATTTCACACAATACATTTTAATTATTATTATTATTATTTCATGCCTATTGTTTAACTTCACTGAAGTTAATCACCGTATTTTATGTAATATTTCCTTAATATAATTTTTTTATCCCAAAACACTTTAGAGAATAATTATATTATGTTTATTGCATCCTTTTCTAAATTACCTAATTAGAGCTTTTATTGTTTCAGTTTAAAACCAACGCCAAAAGACGGAGTAACAAAAAGTAACCCTAGCAAACGACATCGAGAACGTCTAAATGCTGAACTAGACAACTTGGCAAGTCTTCTACCCTTCGAACAAAATATCTTGTCTAAATTAGATCGCCTTTCTATCCTGCGGTTATCTGTCAGCTACCTGCGCACCAAGAGTTACTTTCAAGGTTTGTTGTTAAATTATGTTATTTTATTTCAATAGCAAAATAAATTTTGATAAAATCTAAAATATACTTTGAAATTTTGAAATATATTTATGTCAATTCGGTTTTACTTTCTAGTTTAATAATTGTACAATACCAACAATAACCACAAAGTTTTAATAATTTCAATTTTTATATAAAATAAATAAAATTGGATGATGTTATAATTTGATTTAATGTACCCAATAATAAATGTATAATCAATACCTATAATATAAATAAATATTAAAAATGCGAGCCGAAAGAAGAATCAATTTTTTTAAATTATCAGTAATTTAAAAGTTAAAACTAAACCTTGTTTAAAAAGAAAAGTGCTATAACGGTCCAATCTATACATAAACGTCAAAATGATAATTTTCTTTTTAACCGTATCTTAAAAAAATTTTATACATGAAAAACCAAAATTTGATTTAAACCTCAAGATAAAACTTATTTTGCTTAACCATAATGATTTAGTTTTTTATTTTTATTAAATAGTTTCTTTCTATTAAAACTTCGAATGAATTTAACCCTTAAAAAAGTAGATCATTTAACTTTTCAAATCGAAAATTTTCATATGAAATTAGTCGTTCCATATGATAGGAAAAATTTTAATTAAAAGTTAGATTACGCGATATACCAAAACGTATTAGTATACAAACATCATATTTTAGTCAAATTATGAAGGTTAAAATGATAATTAATAAAAAATTGCAATTTATTTTTTGAACTATGTGTGTTAGTAATTGTATTTTACCGGCTAGAAGTTTTCCAAGTTTGCCAAAAAATTGTTTTAGTTGTGTGATTTAAAAAAAAGATAAGGTTTAACAATACACTATTACAAAAAGTAGGTATCCATTAGTGTAATTAATAGAGGTGTGGTATAGTTATACGAATTTTAGTGTTGACATGTATTCATTACCTTTCTGTTACTTACCTTTTTTACAATATTGTCATACAGTTCAAATTAAAATAATTAAAAAATAAAATAATGATGTAGGGGAAGGTGACCTGTGATGGCCCCCCTTATTCTTTTTTGTTATAACTTTAAAACCAATTGAAAAATGAAAACTAGTTTTGGTGAAAAGTTTTGTTATAATATATTGTTTTCATTGCTAAATAATAAACTTTATTACTTACTTCCAGTTTAGAGTAAAACATTAAAATATAAAAAAAAATCAAGGGGCCATCATAGGCAAACGGTATCTAATGATGGCCCCTTAATAAAAATTGTAAAAAGGCGGTTTTTATGAACAAAATTATACATAGAATTTTTCAATTAAATGACAGTTAGTCTTTTTGTGGTTTTGTGGTTGACAAACATCACATATAAAAGTCTTTGTTGACTTAAGAACACCAGCACATTCGGTGTGACACCAGCCGTTGGAATTCTTTAGGGCCATCATAGGAACACGTTGCAGTTCTGACACTTTAGCCAGAATTCTTTAGGGCCATCATAGGAACACTGTTCTGGGGCCATCATAGGCAAAACTTCATGTAACGGTAAAACACTAAAAACTTTTCATGTGAAAACATGACCTTAAAATTACTATCGAATATCTAACGAAGATACTACTAAAATATCTCTCTCCAAATTGTATCCGTTTATCCTTTTAGATACGAACGCAATATGCATTTTAAAATACTAATTTTTTACATCAGTTACTTGCCGGATTCATTTTTTTTTATAGCAGTCACATTAAACACAGTTATAACTAAAAAATTGTTTCGCAGACGAACCGGCGAATATCGAAAGCACCAAGTAAATAAAATAGACAACCAGAGGTACAGAACAGAAAATAAAGTGACAGGGCCGACACAGGCGCAGGGCCGTCACAGGTCACTTTCCCCTATAGCTAATTATACGTAGCTATTTTTACTTCCTAATTTTTTTAACTGTGCACTTTGGGCAAACCATAATATAAAATTTTACAATATTTATACCTAATAGCAGTACTACTAATTAATATTTTTTATTGGCTAACAATTGATTAGGTAACGAAAGAACAAAAATAATGTTATATAAGTTAAATAAAATTGACATTTTTTTGGTTTAACACTTAATTGCGACTATTAATCCACATATTCAATCCACACATTCAATATTATGTTTTTATAAAAAAAAGTGTTAAATGTACGGTCACGGGATAAACCTCGGTACGGGCGTTTCAACAAGACACACGCGAGACCCCCATTAATATTCTGTTTTGAACCTTACCATAGTATATTGCATAACTTATTGTACGTAAATATTAGTATCTATTGAAACGCTATAATTGACACATTGTTTTTATTATTTCTTAAATTAAGACATATCTCTACCTACTAATTTTCCTTAATTATTATCTCTAATAATTTTATCGATTATTTTCAATTAGTACATCAAAAGGTTTTATCTTCTCACTGATAATCGAACATTGTGCACATAATATGCACATATCGGTACCGAGAACCTATAACTATTAGATAATTAACTGGCAGTTAAATGCATTTAATCAAAATGACATTTTACCGACGTATTTTTTTTATTATTTTTTTGTAAAATACGTAAACATAAACATTGCAAATTCTTTGTTGATAGTCAATTGTAATTTTAATCTACATGCAACCTATCAGTTAACTGTTGAAAATTAAACAAAATTATCTCGTCAATGTACAGCATTAGAGGTATTAGCGCAGTCACGCAATGAATGGTAAACATTTTAATGCAGTAAATCCTATATAATTCTTTAAATCCTATATTGGAATAAATTTAATTTTAATTTATAAATTTAGAATTACAATTAAATTTCGGTATAACAATTTATATACATCTTCTAGTTTAAACGAACTTAAATTAATAAATTTTTACTGTGAGTTATCTATATTAACGTTTATGTTAAAACAAATATAATGAGTATTCTTGTAGGAAATCAATAAAATTAATTGAGAATTTTTGAAATACGTATACGAGTAGAATATACGCATAATATAAACATAAGAGCGTGCGGGGCGGGCGATCTTAACTCAATTATTGTTATAACCTCTATAATTTGCATACAATAATAAATTACCAAGTTTGAAATAATCATAATATAAACAAAAATAGAAAGAACGTAAAATATCTAAAAAGTTAACTCTTACGGCAGTTTGTTTTGTTTTGTAATAATTATTTTCTAGTTAAACTATATCACATTAATTTCTACTTTTTTTAATAATTTTGTAAATCTTTTTGCATGTCTAATAATCAGGCACCTTTAGCTCTATCCTTTCATTAAACAACATTCAAAACCAAGTCGATCTCTAATAAGATATTCAGAAAAATATTAGGACAACGATGTACTGGCTACCACTGTAAGGAAATTTGAGTTATCGTTTTGTGCGCCAATATTTTTTTTGCAAAATTTGAGAAAATTTCATATTGCACTAGAAAATTTGCAATGATATTGGAGAATAGTCACGTAAAAAAACGATACGGTATATCTTGATCATTTTATTTGACTGTAACCAATTTTCTCCGTGTGTCTTAATTAACCCTACGGTTCCAATTATTGGAAGTATTGGCAGTAATTTGCCGTTAAAAGAATTGACCCTGGTGTTCTGGTAAGCCAACTCCCAGTGTGTCGGAGGCAGGCCGTGGTTCGTAAATCTTGAGGGTATCGCTTATAAGAAAATAAAAAGATGTTAAATTTAAAATCGTATAATAGCTGAGACTCGCTACAGTAAAGAAGTGGTATTGTATTACACAAATAATTTATTGTGAAAATGAATGTTATTATATACCAGTATCAGCGTACACAATCACACCTTGCAACCACTTAAAGCAGTTGCTGGATAAATAAAACTGGTGCTTTATGACTATCTACTACAATTAAAAGAAACCAAAAATATTGGCACAAACCTTTCGAGCTCACAGATTTACTACAATGCCCAAATGCACGCAAAACAAACAGCGTGTTCTTTTAATTGAATTGCAGGCACATCCACTAAACCGAAGGTTGCGATGTTCAGCTCCAACTGGCTATAGATGACAAAAAGGGGCTTGATTTCACCAAACGAGACACCTTTGATTGAATATCCACAAGAGTTGTAATATAAAATTGTGTTGTTGACCAAATTCTGACAGTTACAAAACGGTAAATACGAAGTTGGTAATTTTTGTGTTTGTAAACTTAATGTTGACAGTTCGCCAAATAAAATTTCGTTGTTTGATAATTTTGACAACAGTATTTCACAAAATACCACCCGCTAAGCGTGAACAACGGTCTGGAGTAAAATATACCCTACTATGACTAAATTTTCGGGATATTTTCAAAATAAAACGACTCCAAGAAAAATCGACGTTGGACCAATGTCACCTAATTTGATTAAAGATGTCCGCTATTCACGTGACCTAGCCGATAGCACAATGGTAAAAGTTGTGTACAGAGTACAGCAAAAATTATCCTGTAACGCAATGCAAAAATTCGTTTCATGGCAATAACTAAATACAAATAAAACACTTTTTCAGATTAAATTTTACAAAAAAATACTATTAATGATTCACATAGGAAGTTGAATGCTGATTATGTTTTGCATGTAATAGGTATTTTTATTTATTACATTTTAAATCCTGTTATGCCGTTTTACAGATACTTTAAATATTGATTTTAAACAATATTATTATAAAAAATAAACTCTATGTTTACGCATATATAATTTTTGATCTTAATTTCTCGTTTCTATCAATTATAGTAACTTTTCCCGGTTGTATGGACGATTTACTCACTTTTGGGATAAGTTTGAACACTTCTTTGTTTTGGTTAAAGTTCTTCAAAATTTGACGTAAACATTAAAAAAATAGAAGCATGTTTACCATAGCAGGCTTTCCTACTATTTGTATTATTAACTAAAACATAACCACAATATTCTGGATACGCATTTTCGAAACTCCATTACGAATTTGTTTGCTGAATTTTTGCAACGCCCTGTATATTATTTTCACTTAGGGTTTTGCATTTGGTTGATTTCTTGCTGGTTTTTCATTTTTCTTATTCTACTTATTTATTTATCATTGGCGGCTGGTGCGGGGAGGGCGCCGACCTCCTAAACTTGGAATGCAAGACAGAATAAAAATAATATTTTTTAATGCAAATGTTCTGTTCGAACCACGGTAGTTACCCCGCTGAATATTAGACAATCAGACGTCGCTTAGACCATAAACGGTGGCACAAATTTAAAACAGTACTAAAAAGTGAAAATATTATTTTAGGCATCCCCCTCATTATTGCAAACCACGAGACTCTACCGATAAGCAAGTTAGTTAAACAACCCCGCCCCAGGTAATCGCAAAATTAAATTGTTTTACCCCCCCCCCCCTTTCAAACTGAATAATCAACTCTATTCATTGTAACGTTAGCACTCTGCTGCAAACTTATTTTTCCGCACTTATACAGCGTGTTCCGAAGAAATACCTCCAGTTAAGCATGCAAGCTGCACAACCGAGGAAATCTAATCTAAATGGCTGGTTATATATTCACTATTAATATCGTTTTAATTATTTTTATATAAATTACTTCTCATTTATTTATTCATTACTTTGCTAACAGTCCATAACTGCCATGGTTATGCGGTCTGAAGGCCTTAGCTAAACCATTTTTAGGTTGGTAACTAAAAAATAATCCAATGAGAGAGTTGCGTGATGAACAAACGGATAGACAGAAGTGTTGTTTTAAGACCGCACTGATTCATAATTCAATGTTGTGCGGCCTCAAGACCGCACTGAGGGAACAGTGCGTCATCATCAACTCAATTTTGAGTTACAGGTTACAGCTAGACAGGAATTGCTGTCACAAAACAGTACCTCGGGTACTGAGTGCAGTTCTGCGTCTACACAAACATCGGTTTTCCTTGTAATTACGGAAAAATACATTGAAAAACGCTGTCAAGGGTATACGTTCTTCTATCCAAAATCAAAAACAACCGCTATTTAAAAATAATAATTATGCCAATCTAAAAATTAAGATTGCTGCCGATTTTGAGATTATAAAATTTAGCTTTTCCTAATGATTCATTTGTCGTTGATTCGTCGTTGATTCATTTTGTGGTTTACAACCTAAACAAGTTTCTGTGCGGCCTTTAGGCCGCGCAAACACAACCTTCTAGTAATATATTATTATCAAGCTTTTCCATTCCATTCAAAATATTGCTATTCTCCTTTTTCTGCAAAGTCTTTACGATCCATTTATTAAGATGGATCAATCCACTTGTTTCTCTTTTACTTTCAACTGATTTATTATCCACAAAGTATTAATGTTCACCAGATGGCCGCGCTAAAAAATTCAGTCAAGTCCGCAATTCGAACCCACAAGCGCTGTAACTGAACCAGCGATCACACCAAGAAACTGCTGTGTTTAGTAATACCTATATAAAGTTCTAAAAATTTGCGGCTGCATTGACCGGGGGGGGGGGGAGTCTGGCCGCTATGAAATACCTCCCAGCTTATGGTGATCAGGATGGCTATAAAAATGAAGAGTAATTATATTTTCAAAGTAGCGCAAGAAAAGTCGGCAGGATTTTGGAGGTTTTGATCATCTATAGTCAGTATTTGGAATACTGCATTTCGTTGAAGTCAGCGTTTATTCTAAGGGTTATCGATTAAGTTTCTTTGGAATTAAAATATTTTGGTAGTAAATCAGTAAACTTGTATTTTTCCTTTTTACGATGAATATTTTGTGCCCTCCCATTGAAACAAATCAAGAGCCGCCACTGTTATTTATTACCTTTTTATTCATCCATTGAAAATTCCCTGGTTTTGCGCCACCCCCTTGATTGCCATGAACACAAATTTGACATTTATAGTTTGGATATTTTTACGATCGTTTATGTGGGTGTTCATGATAGCGGATGGTTTGATCTGCTTAATTAAGGTACGAGTTAGAGCATTTAGTAAACACGTTTTCTCTTTGGATATTTTTACCAAGTGGAGCACTAGATGTTGATCGCTTCCAATTTGATGAGCACGAATTTTAACAATCTTCATATTATAATATCATTTTTGAAGAATTTTTTTATTATTATTTTTGCTTTTGCCGTATACCTAGTTTTTCCTTTGGATGATAAATAAAATCCTATACTGTGGGATGGTGTCGTTATTGTCAAAAATAATCTATTTGTTATAAATATTTCAAGTAGTAGGTGCTAGTACCATACAAGAATTATTTCAAACAAAATTTTGTTATTTTTTGTTGTAATTATGCCTTGATTTCTACTACCTATATTACATTGCATAAAATATCATTACTATACCAAGGTAATTATTTCTTAGGTACACCATAACTATATCAACGTTAATGATCCAACTTTGTAACCGTCATTAAGTAACACTTATATTATCTCAGTATAGTACCTATATCAAATTCTTAAATTTTATAGCTGAAATGGTACCTATGAGTGTAATGAAAGTAATATAACAATATATATAATTATTATAATATATGTACATATATAGCAATTAATTCCTGAGAAAAGCAATATTGCAGAACTCATGTAATTACCGTTAACCGAAGAAATTTCAATTTCATCGAAAAACAAATATGGGAAGGGATTATTAACAAAATAAAACGAAAATTAATTTCTTTATTTAATTTAAACAAATGTGGAAGAACAAATACTTAGAAGAAAATTTAAAAATATTAAGTAAGAAATTTCTATAAATTTTTTTATAAATATTCATATTTCATCGCTGAACTAACAACTTCAGGATTCGGAAACACCCTTGCATTTAGATTTATTATTATATGTATTAATTTATTAATTAGATATTATCCAATTTTATAATTTTGACCAAGTTAATGTTGCTTTTATTTATTTCACTTTTTATCTTAGAATATTTTTTAATCTATAATTGAATGACATTATGAGCTTTCTCACAAAAAAATATTGTATAATAGTATATACCTACATACCTTATATATAATTATAATATTAAAGTGCTAGCTAACATAACAGTTTTCTACGTTCTAATTTGGTAATTTTTACTTTTAACAAAAGTTAAAATTGTGCAATTCTTACAATGCAATGTTTGGAAACACATGTCGGCGATGGGATGAAATTAGATAAAACTGTAATTATATGCAAGGTTTTGTATGAATGTTACCCCCGAGGCATAGCCACAGACCATAATAATTAGCTAATTACATGTATATCATTTACGTATAAGGCCACACTGACATGGTGTAGTGGTTTTTTTAGAACAGGGGGCTAAGGCGCATTAATCGGCCAACTGACGTCCGGAGCGCTTTGGCAGCTGCCCGTCACGACCCCGGACCCCGTCTCTGATTGGGGCACCGGCACCGGTCATTTATCTCTACAAAGACAACCGTAATTATAACTTAGACATTTTTCATAATGTATTTGCAAATAAATTCAAAATTCTATAAAGATGTGAGGTTATTATTTATCTGCACAATATAGCTACTACCTGTAATATCTACCGACATATGTAGTACATAAGTATTTATAAAAATATTAATTTTAAAACAACATATAAGTATCCTAATGTAATAAATAGAATTTATGAAAAATATAATCTGGTACTTAATGGGATATAAGAGTATGTAGTAGTATTATATAGAAAATTTTGAAGTAATTATTTTAGCCAATATAATTTCAACATAAATTTAAAAGTTGTAAATAATTAGATGTTACCTACTTGGATGTTACTTTATTTAAGTGCTTACACTAGATATTTAATCGAGACATATTAATTGGATGTTTTTAAAAAATTTCTTGTGTATTTCCTTGAACATAAAGTTACTATCCAATATTCCCACCTAAGCAATACAACCTTATGTTTGTACACTGTAATTATAATTCAATTTGTTGAAATTTACTTGGAGATGCCAATCTGTCAGTAAAAATTGTATAAGTGTTAATTATGCAATAAACAACATTTTTAACTACATTATGCAAAATTTTAAAAATGGAACATTTTAGCATTTTTACAATAATTTGAATTCTAAAAATCAAAAATTGTTATTTTTAATTTTGGTAAACCTACAAAAGATTTTAAAATAAAATATTTATTATAATATTTCAATATAATCGTACTTATTAATCACACTTGGGCTATAATGTGAACTAGCACTATATTAAATGTAAGGTATAAAAAACTATATTGTTTAAAATAATAACGTTTATTGGTTCAATCTTAATTCTATGAAATGATGTCTTAAATTAATTTAGGAATTAATTGGAAAATTATTCTAAAAAAGGACGAATAACCACGATTACAATAATAAATAAATGGCATCTATTGTATTTAAATTGTGCATTATCTATCGCATAATAATAATAATTATTAAATTTTCTCAATTATTCTCCGATTTAATTTTAAATGATTACACGATATTTACATTTATTATTACGAGATTTTTTTTGATTTATTTCAAATACAAATATTTAAAGAAATTAATGGTAAATCGGGTAATTAGGCAGCTAATGCGCATATGAGATCACGAGCAAATTTCGAAGGTAGACAAAGTGGTCTATTGTTTCGGCTCGTTGATTTCATTATTTTCACCTGGAGCTGTCCAGCTGTTCTTTCCCATCACGCCCGGCTTCCTCGCGGCTCTATATTCTCCATTTCAATGTCCATATATCTCGAGCTGTTTGCTCTTGTTGGGGCAGTTTATTAGTCAGCCCTTCTAATCTTTGAAAGAAATTTTATTTTACAAATAGAATTCTTTTTGTTACCAAAACTATGATAGCTTTCTTTTATTTGTAAAGAAATAATATATCTATAGCAGTAATAATATGAATCTTATAGATATAATGCTGTAATACAATGAATAATTATTAATCATCTGTAGATGATTAAGAAAAAAAAGAGAAAAGTACGTTCTTGAAATTGATTTTAAAAATCACGTGCTAGTAATATTTCAATTCATTATTCCATACAAGCTATTAATTTAGATAAATTCGCCATCCAAAATGTAATATAAATGCTATTGGCGATTGGTGAATATATCTTTCTAAGCAGCTTTACAATAAACCAATATATTTCCTAAATCAATTAACAGAAAGGATTTATGTAAAAGTAATATTAAAGGGTAATATTAAATCTGTTTCAATTTATTTTATTTGAAATGTACTCTAAGTAATAAAGAAAAAATATATTAACATTGAACACAATATATAATAAATTTAACAAAAAATAAATGTAAACATTATTAAAAGTATATTATAATTTCCATATAGTACCTATAAATAAAGTACTATACTAGTAATAATTTATTAATTCGCTTTAATAAGATTATATTTCAATATTACACATATTTATAAGAATATGTTATAGTTTTTATGCGCTATATCGTGAGCAGATATTTATACAAATTATCTTGTGTGTACTGCAAAAACAAATGTAAATTTAAAAAATCAAAATACTTTTATCGGATCAGTTTAACTGTAACTTTAACTGCAGGTGAAAATATCGGCCCTTGGAATCCACAATTTTATTCTAGAATACGATATTTAAATAAATTGGCGAGCACGGTCATATCCTAATCGAAAATAAATATTACACCCCTATTCACTAACTCAAACTAAGCATGATTTTAATACATAAAGTTGAAACTATTTTGATTTGATGTAATTTGACCTACGACCATAATTTTAACATAATTACATTAAATTGGAATGGTTTTAATTGTTTGTATTAAAATTAGGCTTTATGTAAATTTTACGTCTTATGTATTTCTTATGTCTGGGATAGCACGCTAATGCTCACCCGGAAATTGAAAATTTCCTATAGAGATTCGGAAAGCTGAAGGTTTGAATAGTTGATTTAACAAAAAAATTGCGGAAAAATAACAAACTCAACCTTAAAAAAAGAGATAACTGTGCGGAGATTACCCATTGGCTCAAGGGGTTAACAGGCCACGCCCACCATCAAAGTTAAAAGGCATTTTGGGTATTTTTAGGTCTGAATTCGACTCGGAAGTGGTTGCGTTGTAAAAACCTACCCTACGCTACCCTCCACTCCGCTCCGGGCGGTTTTGACAACGGATTCCTTAGATAAAACAACCCTAAAGATGATCTATACACCCCACCGGGATCATGAAAAAACGGGATATAGCATTTAAAATTATTGTAGAAAAGGTATATAGCATTTAACATTAACGTAGAACCAAAAAAAGTGTGAAAATTGGCAATATTTCATACATCTTACTAGTGTACGAGGGGCAGGCTACATTTGATGATGTGAAATTTCCTAAGTGTTAGAGTATATTTTTGCGCACGTACCGTCAACAGAATGACTTCACCTGACTGCAAGATTCCTCATGCGCGTCATTTACACGTAGTTTTATGGGAAATTTTTTAACTTCAAATTCGATTTTTTCAAAAACTTATGAATATTCCGCAAATATCTCTTTGAATTATACTATAGCCGTGTTCGAACTGGCGCTTTTTTTTGCATTTAAGCTCCTTTGAACATATTCTGATAACTTGATTTGGAGCTGTTCCGCGCTTGCAAACGCTATAGTTTCGACCATTTCAAAAGCTTAAAACACGCGAAGTTCTTAACCTTCCTATACACGCGTTTCATTTTATGACACAAATACACGCGTCGGGTCCGAGAGACCGGCTTGAGAGACCGACTTGTAATAATATGAATTTAATACAGATTCAGTTTAAAACAAAACTATGTGAAAACAGAACATATATTTTATTACATGGCATAAAAATAAAATAACATTCTAAAGTTGAAACTAAACTAAATTCTAATTAAAATATATTTCAAAATATAACATAATACTGTACATTTATAAATTATTCGCTCACGAAGAGCAGTCCTCACATATTATTTTGCGTGGACTGTCAGACCGAATATGTAAAAAAATGTGCACACGTTGTTTTTATAACGGTTTTTACGTTACTGCCATAAAATGTACAAAGTTTTGAGACGCTATCGGGATGATGAGCACTCAAAATTGTCTATTTTTCTCAGAATAAGCAAACTAAGAAATCGTCGGCCTGTGAGACCAACACGCGTGTATAGAAAGGTATAAGAGCAGATAAAGCGTTTGAAAGCGTGAAAAACTCCCAAATCGAACTATCAGAATGCGTTGACGAAGCTTCAAAGCGAAAAAAGTGCCAGACCGAACACGGCCTATATAAACCGTCAGCTTTCCGAATCTCTATAGAGAGTTTTCAATTTCAGGGTGAGCAATAACGTGTTCTTCCCCTTATGTTTTAAGCTGATCGCAGACTGATCAAGCAAAAACGTTTTGTCTCACAACGTATTTGCTTGATCAGTCTGCGATTATCCTTACGTTCATTCTGAACAAGCACTCAGGCGTAGTACATATTTAAGACATACGGTTGAACCATACCAAATCATTGTAACTGTTTACAACGTGTATACGTAACTCTTACGTTTATGTATCTTTTATGTTACGATTACGGACGAACATAAAATTCCGTACTTAACCTTTCTTTTTGAAACACGAAAAGGGGAGGGGGAAATTTTTTAATTTTTTTAGTTTTGTCAAAAAACTATTTTCTCTAAAAACCGGTTGGAGGTTGAGGCGGCGGGGGCGGCGTGGGGTTGGGGCGGTTGCCACCTCCGCCCCCCATCCATAGCCACCATTCCCACGGTCCTAGCCCTCTCGGTTCCGGAGTTATGCTTGCTCCCACTTGCTTTTGAGAACACGGGTCGGGTCGGGTCGGCCTTCGGCCTCCAACTTGCTTATAAAACTACAGGTCGGCCTCCCATTTGCCTTTCAGGAACACGGGTCGGCCTTCGGCCTCCCACTTGCTTTAGAGAACACGGGTCGGGTCGGCCTCCCACTGGCATTTAAGAATACGGGTCGGCCCTCGGCCTCCAACTTGCTTATAAGAATACGGGATAATTTTTTCGACGTTTTTTGTCGACCCACGAAAAGGGAGAATGGGGGGGGATTTTTTAATTTTGTTAGTTTTGTCAAAAAACTAAAACTAGCTTCAAAATTTTTGAAAAATAAAAATTTTGAAAATTTTTTTGACGTTTTTTGCCGACCCACGAAAAGGGGAGGGGGGTTTTAATTTAAAAAAAATGTTTTAATTTTTTTAGTTTTGTCAAAAACTATTTTCCCTAAAAATCGGTTGGAGGCGGCGGGGCGGCGTGGGGTCGGGTCGGGGGTGGTTGCCTCCCACTTGCTTTAGAGAACACGGGTCGGGTCGGCCTCCCACTGGCATTTATGAATATGGGTCGGCCTTCGGCCTCCAACGTGCTTATAAGAATACGGGTCGGCCTTCGGCCTCCCACTTGATTTAGAGAACACGGGTCGGGTCGGCCTTCGGCCTCCCACTGGCAATTAAGAATACGGGTCGGCCTTCGGCCTCCAACTTGCTTATAAGAATACGGGTAAATGTTTTCGACGTTTTTTTCCGACCCACGGAAAGGGAAAAAGGGGGGGCGGGAAATTTTTAATTTTGTTAGTTTTGTCAAAAAATTAAAACTAGCTTCAAAATTTTTGAAAAATAAAAATTTTGAAAATTTTTTTGACGTTTTTTGCCGACCCACGAAAAGGGAGAGGGAGGGGGGGGAAATGTTTAAATTTTTTTTGTTTTGTTAAAAAACTATTTTCCATAAAAACCGGTTGGAGGCGGCGGGGGCGGCGTGGGGTCGGGGGCGGTTGCCACATCCGCCCCCTATCCATAGCCACCATTCCCAGGGTCCTAGCCCTCTCGGTTCCGGAGTTATGGTGTTTGAAGGGAAGTTCGAAATTTGAAAGTCGCGATCGAAATTTGTGTGACGAATTTGCGTTACATATTTCCGTTACATATTTGTGTGACGATTTTGTGTGACGATTTTGTGTGACGAACGATTTTTTTCAGTTAACTGCCCGTGCGATACCCGTGCAAAATACACGTGCAATACCCGTGCGATAAGAAGCATAGCTTCAATAATAACGCAAGTGCGACGTTTATTTAGTGTATGTAGATGCATATCATGTCCCAACCGCCAAATGAATTAATTTAGATCATGATTTACATTAAAAATTATACATAAATTTAGAACAATTTCTTTATAATTGACAGTTCGTTATAATCTTACGGAATATTACATACATTGTGAACCGTTTTTCCGCTATTTGACAATTATCTTTTATTTTAACTTTACTTCGTGTGTCTTACGTTCATTGTGAACAAGCATTTTTAGATTAAATTTTTACATATTGTGCCTATCTGTATATTAATTTAAATTATCAGGGAAAGTCGCCGAATCCACAAAATTAATATGAATATCAAGTTGTCAAAAGATCTTTGAAATTTTCCCATGGATCAACCTGAAAGAACTTGTTAAGCTTTTGTCACAATTTATTCACTTATAAAAATCATAGTAGTAAACATAGATGAAGGTTTGTGATTAGTGGAATAATGAATAAGGGATTGAGTGACTGCAATAATATGCCAACTTATTCCTGTCAAACTCGAAATGCTAGTTAAAATTATCCGTATAAATCAAAACTCTTGTAATAAGTAATTTTTCATACACGATGCTTTGAATTATTATAAAAATGGTCGTAAAATTCTTCATTACTGCATTAATTATTGTAATAATTTATACTTAAAAGTATCAAGCTGGTTGTCGCTCTTAAGAATGCTTAAGTAATAATTAAATTAGGGTTATTAAAAGTAACCCCGTTTTTTGTACATACACGCAATAGTCACCGTTATAACGTCGAATATTTTATGTTATATAATATGAATCACCAAAAAGTATTTAAATATCAAGTCCTCCAAAATTTTGCATATCACCGTCTTAAAGCACTGTGTAGAAAACACAATGCCAATATTACAACTTAACAATTAAGCCTTAATTTGCATAACTAACTCTTGTATAAAAACATTATTTACTAAAATTACTATAAACTATTTTATGACTAATTATAACCCACTTTGAAATGAAGCAATTATCAAAATCGGCAGTTCTACTCATATATTTGTTAAGCGTGGGAACTAATGTATGATCACAATGCTATATCCAAGATAATCAAAAATGATAATAAACACATGCCCTTATATAATTATGTAATACTTCACTTTCCAAGAAAACTAAAGTTTACATTTTTATTAAATAACTTAATAACTTAGTACTATTTAACTTTCACACGCCATTAATAAATATAAATAATAAATAATAATGAAATATTTATTTCAGATATAAAAACTTAACGGCATGAAATTTTCGCTTCCAGTATAATTTTTATTATAAAATACGGGGTCAGTTTTTTTAAATCAAAAATACCACTTTTACCGTAATAATTGAAGCTAAAATTGGCTGTCTAGGACTGTTCAAATTTAAATCTACTTACATCAACTGCACTGCTTCATACAATAATAATAATTTATTTATGTATTATTGGGTATACGAAATAAATCAAGTTGTCTTGCAAGATATTACGTATTTGATTCATAATCTCGATAATCTTTATTTTAATATCGCCAAAGAATATTAATATTTCAGCAAATTTTCTCCACAATTTTAGTTTAATAATTATGATGAGAACCTTTACAAATATCCTACTTGTAGTGTACTTGATATAATGTGAAATTTTATGAATTTGTAACGAATCAATAAATTAATAGTGGTGGGGGTACTCGTCTCCTCGTTTGCGAAGTATTGCATTTCAAATATTAGCGTTCGCGTACAAGTAAGCCTAGGAATTAAAAGAAAATCTGAAAATATGTATCTACCTATATACCTAGATAGAATATAATACTTATCCGTTGAAGGGCCTACCTTCGGTGATAATGGTGTAACAGTAGGCAGAGGATTCGTATAATAGTCGTGAATAATCAGGAGATTTCTCCAGAGGGTTAGATAACTTTTGGGATGAAATGGATGAGGAGTTCTAGCTTTACATGATTACCTCTTGTATAGTTAAATATTATAGATCTGGGCCCGTATTATTTGAGGAGGGAAAATTGCTTCGCACGCATCAGGCCACAAGTCGGGCCCATTATACTTATGGTGACCATATTATTTTTATGAAAAAAAGTACATTTCGGCGAAACACGGTAAATACATAAAAAAAGGTCAACGGCGCACAGTGTGGTGGAGGCGGACAAATGGTGATTTTTAAAGTAATTCATTTGGTCTGTTTAATAATAGTTTCTTGCTAGGAACATCCCAAGGATTCAGGAATACAAAAAAAATCATAAAAAATGCGCTTGGAAAGTGTCGAAAAAATGGGGCAGTCAACATTTTGCAACCTTTAACTTTGCTTAAAAACGGAAATACATTGATTTTTTTCAGTTTTCAAGTTGAAATATTATTTCTGTTTCTCGTTACTAGCACACAAGTGCCAAAACAAAACAAAGAATTACATTTTTAACGGTTTGTAGACCTAATTTCGACCTAAAAACTCGATTTTTTTAAATGTTAACTTCTCTTAAACTTTTAATTGTGTGAGAACGCATGAGAAATACTTGCAGATGCGAACACAAGAGCGTTTTTACTGAGACTTGTCCAATTTTTACCGAAGGTATTATTGGATTAACAAATCAATAAATTTTTCCCAAATGCCCATGTAAAAAATACATAAGCAGAACGGACGATACAGAAAGATATTAAAAACAATTGAAAACTATTTTAAAATGACGAACTTTAGCATTTCGAATCGTGGCTTATGCAATATTCTGTGGGAAAACACAAATTATTGTTTTCTTCTATTCTATTAAGGACTAGCTGGCACAGTCGGCCTACCGGCCGCCTTTAGCCATCTAGACCGTGTCAGATGTGGTTATTCGGCCTTCGGCCTCACTCCAAGGTACTAAAGTAGCCTATTTTTTCGTAGCGTTGTAAATAACTTCTACACCAAATTTGGTTAAGATTGGTCAAATAGAAACGTAAAGCACGTGCACGCGTATTTGCATTGTCGATCGGTTGACAGTTTGACAGCATTTATTATTGTTTTTAAGTTGTTGAAAATCAACTTTCCTTTCCTTTGCGAATTTTTGCACTATTTAATACAAAAACATGCGCAGGGACCTACATAATAACTATGCCAAATTTGGTTCCGATCGGTCAAACGGTTTAGGAGTCTATAGGGCGGTCTAGGACATTTCGCCGTCGCTGTTTCGCCGTGGCCGTTTCGCCGTCGCCGTTTCGCCGTCGCCGTTTCGCCGTCGCCGTTTCGCCGTGGCCGTTTTGCCGTCGCCCATTTCGCCGTGGCCGTTTCGCCGTCGCCCATTTCGCCGTCGTTAATTAAAAAATATAAATCAAAAGTTACAATTAAAGTTTTATTAAATTATAGGTATATAAAATTAAGTTAAAGTTAAATAATAAAATTAATAGTTTTAGAAGAAGAAGAAAATGTAACCTAACCTATGGGAATTTTTTTTGGGATTTCAAACCCACTCACAATATGACGCTGTTTCATTTATATAGTAAAAATTTATTACCAACTTAAAATGTTGCGATAATACAAAAAATATCGATTCCTAACACTAACCTAAGCTCGACCGGTGGATCCCCTTTTTAACGGTCCTGTCATTAAAAAAATATCGTTTCCTAACACTAACCTAAGCTCGACCGGTGGATTTTGAATTTAGTTTGAATTTAGAAAAAAAAAAATTGACACCCTGTATATAGAATCAATCAATTAAATTATTGATTGGGAATGTTAAAGTTGGTAACAAAATAATAGAACGTAGTAGTATATAAAAAAACGGGAAGTAACTAATTTTGAATAATTATCTAAACTCGACAATTCAATTAAAATAAAGATCAAGATCAAATTATGGCGAATACTATATTCGCCATTTTTTTAATGTTAATTAAAAAATATAAATCAAAAGTTACAATTAAAGTTTTATTAAATTATAGGCGAGAGTTATGTATCTCTGACTAGCTGAAACAAAATTTCTTCAGCTACACACTAAAGAACAGGCTTATATTTGTCTAATAAAACAAAAAAAAAGGGTGAACGGGGTAAAAATAATCAAAATATCGACTTTTGAAAAGTAGAGGAAAGTCGCATCTTGTATGCGGTCGAACACGGTCTCACCCACATAGCTCGGCCGCGGTCCCTTCAAATCGAGTGAAATTTTTTCGCTCCGATTTTAATTTTTCTTTGAAATTCGGATAGATGAGGGTGTGATTAGTGGATATTAGTAATAAATAAAATCAAAAAAATAGAAAATAACCCGTGTATTGCCGAAAAAGTGAAAAAATTAAATTTTTTTTTTGCCTTCTAATTTTGGGGTGTGCATTCGATAAGGAGGGTAATTCATCGTCAAAACCTACTCTTACGGGGCGCCCCTCCGCTCCGCTCCGGGTTGCACCCCTCCAGGGCGGTTTTGACTCTGGTTACTAGGCTAAACATACGAGAAGGCGCCTCATATCAAGAAAACCGGGATAAATAAAAACCGGGAGCTTAGAGACCCTTGAAATAGCATTAAAAAGTATAGTTGCGGTATGGGGCAGTAAACTATTACGTTTCACCCCCTAAAAATCGCCTAAAAACAAAAAATAATCGATGTTGCATGTACGACGGCCGAGCTGCATCTGCCGCTGCGAAATAATCTAAGTGTAAGAGTATATCGGAGCGCACGGACTGAGCACAGAATGGCTGATGCGCCCCTGAATCTCGTTAATCCATCACAAATTTCATGAAAATTAGCTAAGTTCAAATTCGATTATTTCAAAATTTTGATAATAAATTCACCCTTCATATTTTGAGAATATGTTATATTAACTGTGTTCTTTAGTGTGTAGCAGAAGAAATTTAGTTTCGAGTAGTCAGAGTTAGGTAACTCTCACCAAAACTTTAATTGTAACTTTTGATTTATATTTTTTAATTAACGACGGCGAAATGGGCGACGGCGAAACGGCCACGGCGAAATGGGCGACGGCGAAATGGGCGACGGCGAAACGGCCACGGCGAAACGGCGACGGCGAAACGGCGACGGCGAAACGGCGACGGCGAAACGGCGACGGCGAAACGTCCCATTCCGCTATAGGGAACATACATACATACACACATATATCCATTTTTATATATATTAAGGATTAAGGATAAGGATTAAGGATATAGTAAGACAACTTCCAGATTTTTTGACCTAAAATTGAAGGCTCAGCAACCGTTTGTCCACAAAAACCCCATTTCACCACACTGCGGCGTACCTAAATATACGACGATTACGATTGATGACCTTTTTTTTTCTGGGGTTGCACTGAAGGAAACAACCATACATTTGTAAGTACTTGGAGAAGAAGAGAAGTTTTTAAGTACATAGGACATCGTTCTAAAAAAGAGTACTGTCCTACTAAAATAAGTACATATGGTCACCATAATTATACTATTCCGAGCTACAGCAGTGGCCCACCGCCCCCTTACACCTCGAGCCATTCCACATTAGGATGTACTCAAAGATCTCGGAGGGCAACGTGCCAATAATACTGGCCAAGCTAGGCCAGAACTCCCCTAACATGGATCCTCTTTTCGACGCTAGGGCAGGCCAGCTGCAAAGCAGATGTTCCATCGTTTCATCTGATAAATCACAACCTCGACACGTAGGGCTGTTTACTAGCTCCATCGTGTACAGGTATTTATTTATTTTGCAGTTTCAGTGTCCGGTTAGGACTCCCGCAATTATTCGCAATTTTTCTCGCGATGGCTGCAAGTAATATTTGGAATGCTTACGCGAGGGCACCTGAATTTCTGTCCTTGCTTGTCGGCATCCCTTAGTATTTTTCCATCTGCTGGTATGCAATTTATAGGTTTCTTCTATAAGGAAGGTGTTAAAAACCTCAATGGTCGGCGCAACAAATGGTTCAAGTCCATAAGGAGGTTTGTCCGAGCCCATCTTCGCCAGAGTATCCGTTATTTCATTACCCTCATTCCCTTGGTGCCCTTTGACCCATCTGAGTGTTAGGACATTGTTGTTTGTCGATATTTCGTTCATGGTCTGCATGCATTGAAGCACCAGATTTGAGGTGATCCTATGACAGTTGAGTGCCATAAGAAGTGCCTTGCTGTCAATCAATATCTCTATCGTTTTGTACCGTATGTTTTTTTTACGGACCAGTTTTGCGCAGTGCAGTGCACTCATGAGTTCCGCTTGAAACACGGAGGAATATTTTCCTAGTGATAAGCTTTCGTTTAATTCTAGTTTAGGAGAGAATATTCCTGCATCCGAGACAACGTTATTTTTTGAGCCATCCGTAAACAGAGATGTATCCGTCTCGGGGGTCTCTATTGTGTTTAATAGGATATCGAATTTCATATCAAATAGGTATTTAGGAGGTCCAGCAGAGGCAGCTTCTTAGAGCAGTTATCCAGGATCCGTGAGTCCCCACCAGTTCCCTCCCAGCTTCCTGCCAGGGAGTCCACATGCCCCATATACGCATCCTAAGGGTAGCTCTCACCGCACATTCCTCCACATAGATGTCCAAAGGAGGGAGGCAGAGAAGAACTTCCAAGGCCGCAGTTGGAACTGTCCGCATCACACCCGTTACCGTTAAACAGATCGATCTCTGAATCCGGCCAAGGCAAGGATTGCCAATTTGATTCTAGGCCACCATACAAGGGTGCCATAGCATAACATTTGCCTAATTATAGCAATGTATAGCCAAAGGGCAATCCACGGGGAAAACCATAGGACTTTCCAAAAACCGATGTGTTTTCTCCAGTTGAGCTTTGCATCAAGCACCACACCCAGATACCTGACCTATGGAGCTAATGGGGGGTTCCCATTAGGCTAGGCATTCTCATGCTTTGCATTTTACGGTTTTTGGTGAATAGGACGAGCCCAGTCTTGGTCGGATTGACCGAAAGAGCCTGTGTCGTGCACCATTCTTCTAGAATTCTGAGTGCTCTCTTCATCAGTTCTCACAGAATGCTCTAGAATTTCCCATTTAGCAGGATAACGATGTCATCTGCATATCCAAAGGTGTGATAACCATTTTCATTTAGAAGGCTATCCACTCTAGATCCGATAGGAACGGTGAGAGAATCCCTTCCTCTAGGCAGCTTTTAGTAACAACTCCCTTTATTTCCGCATATCCCACATTAAACTCAACCACTCTCCCTCTCAACATTAAGTTGCTCCATTGTATGATGGTATGAGGGACATGATGTGAGTTCAGTGAGATGCTAATACTTTTAAAAGTGGCTTTATCAAAGGCCCCTTCTAAGTCGATAAACACTCGCACGGTGCATTCCTTAAAATGCAATGATCTTTCTATACGTTCCACCACTTCATGAAGATCTCCCTCAATAGATCTCCCTGGAAGGTATGCGTGTTGGTTTGAATGTAGCGGTTTATAAGTACGTAAGTGCCACATCTCCAATTTCCCTGTCGCACAATCTTTCTAGCGTCTTCAAAATGAAAGACGTAAGATTTATTGGCCTTTTAGCAAGATGGTATGCTGAAAAATATGTTCCTCAACTTGGATTCGAACCCAGACGTATTAGCTGTGAATACGTGCGCTCAAACAACTACGCTGCCGAGGCGATTAGTTTTAAGTAGCGCGGAACTTCTATTTATCGTGAACTAATTGTAGGACCGCTACAGCCTACAAGATTTAGCCAGGAAATATCACTTTTACCTATCTTAGGTATAAATACGATTTCGACTTTTCACCATTCCTTAGGCGTATATTAGGCCTATATAGATAATAGCCAAATTAAGCTGCACAGTTCAATTGAAACTCTCGATTGCACAAATAGAATTTTGATTTTTTTCTAGTAGTATACCTATTACTTACGTATTTGGAATTTTGCTGAGTATTCCTGCAATATTTCAGGATTTTGGGCGATCTGAAAGTGGAAAAACACTTTTCTATCTTACCTGCTTACCTATTTGTGTTTTATAATGATTAAGAACCATGCAGTTATATGTATAAGTATGTACGATCGTGGAGTAAGAAAATTTTTGAAAATCGACTTCAAATGTTCATAAAGTTTTTGCTTATTAAATTCAATTTATTACCCAAGTAACTGAAAAACTGTATTCAAAATCATTTTTGACGTAAATATGTTGTAAAAATAGAGAAATAAAAACTACACCAACTATCCCCAGTTTAAGAGTGCATGTATACCCCGCGAAATATAGGTTGTTTTAGTGCCGTAACATTAACATGATAAAATCAAAACTATATTACTTTTTAATATAATTTTTAAATATTTCAATTAATAAATGTTCAGACTAAGGTTTAACGAGTTTAAATTTCAATTTTAAATAGATATTAATATAGTAAACTTAATGTAATGTAATTGAAATTTGATGTTTTTTTGTAGCCATTATATATTTATATTTCTAAGTTATGTAACCGTTATCAAAAAATTTTGAAGCTTTCCACCTTAGAAAAACATGTATACTAGTGATTGCACCTTGGTTTATTTCAATATTTATCTTACTTACATAATAATTATGTGATTGTTGAAAGTCTATTTTCATATAAAAATACAGAAAAATTAATATTTTCGTTGGAATAAATTCTTTTTTTAAATTTCCCATCAATTAGTTAGCCAATCACTTTATTGGGCGTATATCAGAAAGAAGTTCCACAAAATATTCTAAAATTTACTACCGATGACCAGCGACCCTGCACATGCACTCTTAATGTAAATTTAAATTATATTGTAAATTATGTAAATTTATATTTTTAATATCCGAAAAGTAAGTAGGATTTTAAATTAAAAAAAACATCTTAAAAGTTTAGTTGGACTGTTGCGACAGGTACCAATTAAAGATAAACTGGCTCGTACAATGATGCGTTATGCATACATTGTAGCTTAACAAAATAAAATATTAACAAGTAAGGGTAATATTACCAAACGTTTACCCTAAGATTTAATAGACAACTAGAATTTTCGTATGGATACTAAATGTAAACATGGGGTGCTATACAAAGCATATGGATGTTAGTTTCATTCTATGAATGATTCGTACACAATATACACGCGCCAGGATCATTATAAGTGCCAGAGACTTCTATTATAATGCAATTGTGGATTTGATGTACTATTAATGGGTTTATCGTCTCATTACACTTCAATAAATATAATATATATATCTGTTATTGTTAAAAGGAGGAATCTGTAGCTTCCGGAATCATGTTAAATACTTCTGGTGTTTATTTCAACCAAAGACACAATTTATAATCAACTTGAAACGTCACATTCGCATTAGTAAATAAATTGGTTTAGACTAGGACTAAAGTGATCAATTTATTATTGAAATGTAAATATTGACATTATTTAGTAACTGTAGTAACTATACTTACTGGAAACACGCTAGAATTGTTTGAGATGATGCTTGTGTTAATTTCTTCTTTTTTTTTCTACCATATTAGCAATAACTAATTTAATCGCAACTATACAATAATAAATAGGATTATCATATCTACCTATAATATAATAAATTATGCAAAATTCTAGTCAGAATACGACGAGTAGTGACTCAACTCCATTTCCTGTCGGGCGCCACGATAGAGTGAACGTTGTCGAAGTTTCCGGTATTACCTTGACTCGAAACCCTTAGACCACCCTACCTGGTCTGCCACAACCCTACGATAAACTTCCTAAAAATGTTATCTTTAATCTATATTTTATTAATTAATACTTTTTTGGATCACCTTTTAAGCACCCAAGTTATAAACTGACTAATTAAAATTTTTACTACAAATGTTTGGTGTGTCATAAAAGAAAGTAGGTACATAATATAAAATATTTTTGATGTAATTTGCAATATTAATCAGGTTATACAGTATGACCACGAATTGTCCTTACAATATGTACTAAGTACAACAAATTTTCGTGTATCAGATTGAGCTTTTATATTTACTTACTAAAACTAATTTCTATAAGTATTTTTAACATTATTATAATCTATTAACGTTTATAAAGTTCCACATTGAATCAATAGAATTTTAATTTTTATTGACAGGAATTACATCAAAAGCTAAATAAATCGAATATAAATTTTATAAATTCTTGGAACAAAAATAAACCTATGAAGGTAAAACTTAGTAAACTATTAATAAATTGGTGGTAAAATACATACAATTTAAAATCATAAACTAAGTAACTACATTTATTTTCAGTTTAAAATTTATACAGTGTATAAATTGTACATATACCCAAAATATTTGTTCACTTCATATACCTAAGTGACTTGCTGGGCACTCACTTTAGGTTAACTTCCCAAACTTGGTTGCTTAAATCTATGTTATATATTATATTCTTGTAGCTTTATCGTTGTAATTAAAAACCCATTATACTTGTAAAACTTGTTTTCTAATTTTTTATTTTGTTAATAATAACAACTAAATAACGATATTTATAAGTAAATTAAGAAAACTGGAAATGGTGTCTAATACAACATAGGGTAGTAAGTATAGGTGGGTACATTCTGAGAACTAATTTGCATTTTCGGTAGATTACATAATTTATACCCCTATTAATTTTTTGTAGGTTACCAAAAAGTTTTATATATTTTTATTTGTAGTAGCATTAAACTTGCGTAGTAGTAGTTTAAGAAAATCAATTTTTATTATTTTACAATCTGCAATGAAAATTTACTTTATCGTTAATCGTCAATATAAAATCTTTATATGTTAAATACTTAACAACTTACTAAAATCCGATACAAATTTAGGTTTAAATAAATTACAAAAACTTGACTAGAAAAAATGTATTAATCATTTTTATAATTAGTAATTTATTAGGCAGGTATGTTAATATTATAAACGCATGCCAAGTGCCTACCCAAAGTAATTGCAATACTTGATCACAAATAATATGTAGTGTATATTATTATACGAATCGATCAAACAATTATTATTTAATACAAAAAATTTTAAGTACCCAGTTGAATAATTGAATATTGCGATGTATGAGTATAATTAAAATTAATATTTTGTACTTATTTTGCAATAAACAAGTACGTAAGTAATTACTGTAAAATATGTATAATTTCGACTTTTGAGACAAACGTATCAACACAGATAACTTACTATAGTTTAAATATAACCCAGCCCGGTGTAGGCAACCGTAAGGTTTAAATGCCGAAACCTTCCTTTGTAATATTTAATCATTTGGAACCGAAATTAAACAGTAGGTCATCCATACCCAACCTTAGCGCTGAGGAGGGTGAAATATGTGAAATAAAAAGAGACCAAGTACTCAAAGAACTGCAGTTATCTTACATTATGTGCATTTAAATTATTCTTCTTATTCAAGCCTGATTGATCCATTGTTGAAAATAGGGACTTTAAATTTCAATGCTTACCTAAAACTGTAAATACACGATGCAACGATTGTACCGACATTGTAATAACTTTGAGATTGTATGCGAAAATTGCATAGTGTATATTATGTTCGTTCCTGGCGGTCCCACCGATATCGCACGGTTGTATGAACCTCTCATCCAATTTGATATCGCATACTAAAGATAGTATGGAAATTGCATCGTGGGTGTTGTGCTGACCAATATTGTACCGGTTTTAGTTGTTTAGTGGTTGTAAAGCAGTGCAGTTCACTATTTTTACATAATATAGTAAATAGCTATTATAATAATCATCAAGATCGTTAGTTTTTAATATTTTTACAAGACGAAGATCAGAATACAAAGATTTTTCTACAAGCCGTTCTTGGACCCACTTTCGTTTCCCTTTTTTAGGTTTTGGTTTTTGCTCAACACTACACCAGCACTTATTAGCAAAAACATTTTTGTACGCGAAGTTACATTGGACATCGCTACAGACGTTTTGCTACACAAATGAAATCGTGTGTTCGAGCCGTAAAATTGTATGGAAATCGTTCCACGTCTTTACGCCTAAAATATTTACGCCTAACGCACTTACGCCTAAGTCAATATGCCTAATCGTTTACGCCTAAAGGATTTTATGCCTAATGGTTTTAATGCCAAACACCGGCTACGCCTAACATAATTTACACCTAAAACATTTGGACGGAGTAGTACAGCCCCCGGTTGCATTCCTCTCTATTACGAGCATTTCTGAGCACTTTTTGCTGGAGATGTGCAAAGTCTTCACAGCGCAGCGCACCGGCCATGTAGGTGGGGCGGGCTTTTCGTCACGAGCGCCACCTACCGGGACCTACTGATTTTATGTGGGTTCCGAACCAAGGCCTTGCTTCGATTCTAACAACTCACCTCAATCATTTTGTAGGTTGTGGGATTACTGTAAAACGAAAAGTTTCTCATCCGAATAAATTAATTCGTATATTCTTCCTGCCAATTAAATGTGAGCGAACTCTTTGCTTACATTTTTCTTTGGACGTATTTAAAAGTTCATGGATTTTAGGTTTCTTATAAGCATTATTACCAAGGACCATTTTAAGAATACTTATGGCTGACGTTTGTGAGATCTTCAAGCACTGTGCCAACATTTGTGATGAACGCCTTCAATTTCGACCAAGACGTTTCTTGCCATCAATAATGGCAGTTGGGGTGCATGCAGTTTCTGAATGGCCAAATCTTTTACGGTCATCTACAGAGGAAACATCGATAAATTTTTGACAATCTTATAAAATAATCTCTTTTGATTCCAATATCTTTCAGTTCCGTGAAAATTGTATTTTAGTTTTTACCTAATATATTTTCGAAATTACATTATATTGAATAATAAATTACTGTTAATACTTTGAAAATATTAACATTATTAATGAAAAGGGTTACTGAAAATTTTAATAACTAAAGAGAGAAAAAAATAAATACATTCAAGAAGTAAATTTTAGATTTTTAAATTTTTATTCGTATGTACTTTCTGTTCACGGGGTAATGTAACTCTAGCTTCACTTGAAAGATACGCCGCAGGATACATTTTGTGCTCTTTAAGGTTATAATATACTCTAAAATTAGAAGCTCGAAAGTTCAAAAATATTAGGGTTCATTTTCGTTAATCACATTTTGATGATGGCCATTAAAATCACAAAGATACACATTTCACATAGGAAACCGAATCTGCAACGTTATTATAAATGGGCTGAGTTGGATGCAGCAGAGGATTACTCGTTCCCATATCCGCTTGGTGTATTGCAATCCTTCTTCTTTCTCGGTCCTTTTACCTTAATGAGGGTATGCTGATCCATCTTTTTTATGCACGTGATGTGCGTTCAAATTATTTTCACATGCATAGAGCTTTAACGTAGACTGCGAACCACAGGAAGTGTATTACACTTCATTTCGAGATATACCTTCTTGGCAGATTACCTAGATGGTTTGCCATTGCCTGCCGAGGAGAGACGGTAAGAATAAAGTTGTTATTCTGCCCGGATGCAAACCGAGTGTTTCGCATTAGGAGTAGACGCACTTAACTGCCAAAGCTATGACCAACTCTTCAATACCTCTATTAAATCGTCTCAATGATAATAGTAGGCTGAGCTGCACTACGGAGAATAGCCTTTGTTGTATTCTGGGTTATCTAAACTCTATTAGGCTTTAACTGGTTAAATAAAGCTTGATACCATGGTTCAGTCTAGTTTCCCACAATTTTGAAACATCTCTGTTTTTCTATGCAAACCCAAAAAAATAAATTGCTTACTCATATGAATATCACTTACGTAATTCCAATATGGGAAACTCCGATTATTAAACACAATAGAAATCTCGCTCCAAATCATATACGGAATAAAAGGATCTCGGGCATAGGGGAGGCGTTATACTTAAGAAAACAAAAGTTTCTGTCGACCAGTTTCAACCAAAATCTTGGCCATCATCAGGACTGTAATGGTAATTTTGTACCTTTTACCATTATAGTCCTGATGATGGCCAAGATTTTGGTTGAAACTGGTCGACAGAAACTTTTGTTTTCTTAAGTATAACGCCTCCCCTATGCCCGAGATCCTTTTATTCCGATTATTAAAGTTTTGCAATTACGCGATATTGAAATGTGCATATCAATTTAATTTTCATGTTTACATCAAGGTAGAAAACTAGCGATTATTTAAATTCCTGTAACGTTCTGTAAATAAATGGTAGCACTGAAATGATAGCATAGAAACTTTTTTAAAACTAAAAATTTTGTTTAAAAATTTCAAAATTTAATTAAGTTCGGATAACTGTATAGGTTATATACTAGTGTTCTTGCCAAAAATTATGAATTATGTATGTACATAGATCAAGACAAAACTTGCACTAGTTTTGCTATATATTGTATTTAAATTAACTTGCAAAATAAACTCTAATTATTATAATATAGAATTTTACCTATTTAATAACGAATAATAATATTTGTTACTTCTAGATTTCTTTGTTTTTATTTGAAAAATATTAATACTTTGGCCACGCATTTAGTATCAAAGAAGGCGCCTTACACCCCTATTCACTAACTAAAAACGTTAATTTTTGGTTCATTAAAATCTGTAAAGTTTACACGTAAAATTACAGGTTGAAATTCAATGTTTTGCGCTGAAATTTTAGATGTAAACCGAACTTTACGGTTCTTAACAATCCGAAAGATAACGCTAGAAGTTAGAGAATAGGGGTGTTAATAGTCATATCCATAAACCAAAATACAGTGTAATTGTTAAAAGCTCTAAAAGAAAAAGTGCGCTTTAAGATAAAATGCAAATAAAAATATACAGGAATTTTTGCGTCTTCTAAATCTTTGCGCCGGGTGAGGCCACTCCAATGCACCCTGCCTTCCTACGGCACTGTAATTAATTTAGCAGATTATTTGATGATATGGTTACCTATCCTTGAAAGTTTATTTTCCTACATAATTAAATTCTTACATAATAATCAAATGTTATACAAAATTGATATTTATTAATATATTAATAAATTATGTTTGTGATGTATCAATTTTATTTATTAAAAATTATGGCGCTGCTGTATTGACAATTAGTTGATTTAAATGAAGTAAAATTTGGTTGTTGTGATTTGCTTTGATTCATGAACCAAATCACGAGTTACTAACTTTATTTTGATACTAACCGGAGCTTTGAGTGCATATTAATTTTATTTAAAAAAAAGAGCTATCGTCATTTGCTAATATTACGTAGGTAAAAAATTAATCGATACAGATTTTTATAAATCTTTAAACGCATTTTTATTCTTGCAACTCTCGAGTCTAATTTTTTTGCTAATTTTTATAATTAATTAACATCGTTAAGAACATAATGAACATCTTTTGATCTTTACCGGATAATGTTATTTATTATTATATTACCGCAATCGACAAATTTTAATATATAAGGTAGGTATATAAGTAGTTAAAGCATTATCTACAACTGAGAATTTTTATGTTAATTATTATTATTTTTATAAATATCCAAAAAATAATATTCATTTTTTTAATTTATATATATGGCTAAATTACTGTTATCAAAATACAATAAAATTTATTCATTCCATTAACAAAGTTAAAAATATTTACAAATTTTTACTTTACAAACGTAATATTTTCATATAGGAACAATAACAACCATTAAGTTACAATAGTGCTTTAATGTCGTTTGCAATTATTTAATTTAATAAAATTATATACTCATGGTCAATATAATTAGCAATTCAAATTATTAAAATATTAATGTACGTTATAAGAATTGTCATTTTATGTTTGTATTCTATATGCTCTGGTAATTATATTGGTCACATTTTTTTGTTTACGCCAGCCCGGACATGTAAAACTTCTCATAAATACTATTATATAGGTATTATCTATATTGCAACGATTGTGCACACAGGTATATATGGAGTTTTCAAAAATACACTAGATGCTGCTCAATGGTTTTAGAATAATCCGTCTTTTAGAATCGAAACTGTATTTAAACTTTTTCATTTTTTTAGTATATTAATTCCTACAATTTAATTTTTATTTATTTACATAAATACCTTCCGGGGCGTAACTATAATTTTTTTGCCCTAACGCGAAACATTCAAAAGGGCCTCCTCTCGTATACTTTCTTCTTATGCAAAAAAATAGAAAGTAAAAATTACAACTAAGGTTTAACAGTTACTTTATTCAAATAAAAATACAAACAAATAATAATAAATAACATAATATAAACATGGGGCATAATGTTCTTTTTTTGTCTTAATCATTGCAAAACCATTAATTATTTTTTGTAGATCTAATTTTCTGGCTGCTTAATTTTCTACTACTACACAATAATTTTTAATGGTTTTTATTTTACTGTAGACCTTTTCGCTGATTCGGGCATAACTGAATTAATAGTGAAGACCAATTGAAATCGGTGTACAACGCAGAAAAATATGTATATTCCAAATAAGCATATATTGTTAATATAATAATGGCATAAAAGAATTTTCAATAGACGTTTTTGTATTTAAACTAGATTTTAGTCGAGACAAAACTTTCAGGAGTTCAGGGATGAATCCTGCATCTTTAATACCTACCTTCCAATAAACGGCCATAAAATACAGCATAAACGTAGTAATCAATTTATCGTTACTAATAATAAATTAATGATTTCTCTGATTTAAAATATTTAAGAATTAAAAACTCTCAGGGTCTCGGGGGTTCAAATAAGCATATTGTTAAAATCGATTAGAAACGAAATATTCTAAATTTAATTTAAAACTTTTATAGCAACGTTTATGTCAATATTGATACATTAATTTATTATGTTTTGTTTTAATTAGTAGATTTGAATATCGTTAAATAAAACAACATTGTATCGTTGATTTTGCATAAACTGGCGTGTAGAATTCTATCTTAACATAATATCCTATTTTATAATTCCTATTATGTACTTTTAGTTCTATAATAAATGTTAGCTTCCGTATTTTCATTAATTTTAATTTCTTTATAAATAAATTGCCAAATAAGAAATAATTAACGCACATGTTTTATAAAATTGTCAAAGTATTAGAATAATCGACGAATAAATAAAAATTCCACAAACCAACAATCACAATAATCGGCATCTACTGTATATTTGGTATGTACACGTGAAGATGTGCAACACAAACCTGCGACTTACGGTATAGGCAACATAATTAGGTACTAATTTTAAAGTCAAATACGAAATGAATTTGTTAGGGCAATCGACAGACATGATTTGTTTATTAATGCAATAAAATATAAATAAGAAACGTCTGAAAAGTGCAATTATTTAAAATTCCGACATATTATGAATATTAACTAGGTTATAGTTATGTATGTATACCTACTATATTGTAAACATAAGAAATTATAAAACAAGAGTACCTATATATAATAAATTAAACGGCTAGTTTAATGAAGATATCTTTTGTGCTTGAGAACCTGATTGTACATGGATCCAATTTAATGCTTTACAAACTAATTGTAATTTATGGTCCACAACCATAATATTTCATTTATATTCTGTGTACCTTACCTACATCTCAATTATAATTTCAAGTAATAAACTTTATATGTTTTTAAGTTTTAATAGTTTCATTATTTAACCCAATCAGTTATATTTTTCATTTGCTCCGTAATTATTTATATAGTCACTAATAAAAATATATATGTATCTGCAGACATGTAACTTGTAATAAATTGTACTAAATTGATATTAATGATATATAAATTTTTTAGGATTTTTGATATTCCATTACAAGAATATTAATTTGTGTGTAATCATTTTCTTTTCCGGAAATCGTCATTGAAACAACATTTCCCTGCTTATGCACGCGCAGGGAAATTGAACTTTACTGACTAGTCCGGTAATAATTAGTAAGGTTAATAATAACAAAATAAAATAGACAAATGTCAATGTCAAAAAATGTCGTTCAATTAGTGTTTTAAAATTTCGATTTTAAATTTCGATTTTTTACGATTTTCGGAAAAATTTAATACAAAACATGTCAGTAAAATGTCTCACTTGACTCGGAGCTCTAAAATACTCGGCACGAAGTGCCTCGTATTTCAACATTGCCCCTCGTCAGTAATATGTCATTTTCCTGACTTTTATGTAAATAACTATTAAATAATAATGAATTGTAAAAGTGTCGACTTTTCCATTAGCGTAAATTATTTAAAATACCTACTTCAAGATTTTTAAAAATTAATATAGGTATTTTTTAACGATTATTCCATTTTATTATTAGTAACCACCAAAAAGTTTCAATTTAACTGAGTTTTTGCAAAATATTGTACACCACAACAGGCGTAATAATAGTACGTAAAACAACTGATTTATTTATTTTTTTCGTCCAGATTCAGTGTTAAATATAATTTTTGACAATTACTCAAAAGGATTCAGATTAAGATTGTGGTAATGGAATATTTGTTGCTTATCAGCTTGCAGTAACCACAATAATTACCAATTTTGCCTTAGCTATACACTAGATGAAAGTTTTCAGATGTATCCTGACGGCAATCGATAAACAAAATAATTAAAATAATGGAACAGTTCTGATCGAATTTTTATTCTTATGTTTGTTGTTAATGCATAATTCATTAAGCCGGAACGAACTAAGATTTATGTTTTGTACGTTTATGAAAATTACCATGACTTAGTTTTCCTTAATTACCTATCAACAACAACTATACCAAATTTTAACTTTCTGGTTATACAAGGAAATAAAAGATTTTGTGATGAGTAAGTGAGGACTTTCAATTTTATTAAAAAAATTAAATTAAAAAAAGTGTATATTTTTCACAGAATTTCCTATTCACAATTTTTATTACATGCTATTTTAGTCTAGAATGAATGATAATAGGATCATTCCAGGAATGATAATAGGTTTTGACTTCTTTGATGCGATATAGTACATAGTTAAAACATTAAGTAGAAAAGGAATGTTTGGAGACATTTTATATAAATATACTTTCTAACAACTGAATAAAGATGTATGCAAATATTCAGCTAGATAGGAATTTTTCTGAAGCAAAATCTAGAGTGACTAGGCTATAAACCTATGTACTATGTAAATATATACTAAATAAATATATCAACATGTTTCAGATAGAACGCGTACGCGGAATTTATTAAATTTTACAGAAAATGTTAAATATTGGCAAACAGTTTGCTTCAGTTTAAACCCAAACAATTAAAAAATAAATTTTTGCGGTTTGTTATGCTATAAAGGTTCTAATAGATGCAGAAAAATGTGACAGCTTCCATCAAAGTGAATAATTATTATTTAATTTTTTTGCGCTATCTTAATATGCTTAGAATTCGTCGATATACACCTAAAGTTTTGTATAAAATAAAAGAAAACAAAACAATCATTTATCTGTAATGTAGAATAACATAAAATATGCACAAAACACTTTTCTGAATTAAAAAGCACAAATTTTTACAATTAAAATATTCTCTAACTTTTCCATCGTATAAAAGTTTAACTTTTCAGCGATTAAACTGAAAACTTACATACTTGCAGTGTATTAATTTTATTTGTGAAAATTTGCACTTTTTAGTTGTGAAAATCGTTTTGTGCAGTTTTTAGGTTATTCTAAATGATTCATATATAATTAATATTAATTTTTGCTTAACAACAAATCCATCGCTTGAAAAATTATATTAGGTTATACGTAGTATAATTATTTAATTCAAAGGAAATTTGATGAAATATCTAGAAAATCTTTTTAAATTTGCTTTATGCGGGGTAGGTATAGGCCAATTCTAATTCAGGGTGATTAGAAGAAGCAATTTAGTAAAGTAAGTTCCGTATTTCTGTAAGGCATCAGAGACATATGTACGTACTATACTCTTAAATGTAATAATCCTAGTCAAGTCTTTTGTATTGTTCCTCGTACTAGCTATGGGGTTTTCACACGCAAAGCTCTTTATTTTCCTACTGCTGCATTCCCTAAGCAATTTGCTGTTTTAAATTTTGCTGATTTCACTTTTACCATAGTTAATTTGCAACCTATACTTAACTCTGTTTTTTCTATTACTGTCTATCTAGGTACATAAAATATAACCTTACATATATTTATTTGAACTGGGTACTACTTATGTAATAAATTAGCTACCTTTTCAGGGTATAAGTAAATAAATTATTTATTGCAGAAATAATTAACAAATTGCAGGCACGTTGTTTTTAAAATTCCCATTAAGTTTCATAGAAAAGAATTTTGCTAAAAAAAGTATGTTCCAATGTAATTGACGATAAAATGAATATACATAGTTATAGTTTTCACATAAGTTGAAGATATGTTTTTTAGGAAAGCAAAGTATCATAATTGTCATTTACTATTGTATCTAACATCAAGGTATAAACGAAAATACATTTTGGGTTGCGTGACCTGTGCATATATTCCCGGTCGGGGTCGACACGCGATGCAGCGCTCATTCGTTGAATTGTGATTGTGGCAGGGCCACGTGCCATTGTTCCGGACTCCCTTATAATCCCCGTTACTCCCGCATTATGTACTTACTTTACTAATTTTCTTAATTTCTATCGTATCTATAATAAAATTGTATGCAAACTATTGCGTTCTTTAATCGTACATTTTATTCTTCAAGAATTGCGTCCGCCATTATCGACGTCGCGACGCAGGGTGGGGCTGGTGGCGGTTGCTAAGGACAACGACGAGCGAACAGCCAGTGAAATATCACCTAGAATGCTCGATTAATTTGTCTGTGTACTAAAAGGATACGATTAAAATTTGTTTCAGAAACATTTCAAAAATTATTTTTCATCGTTTTATGTAATCAATTTTTCCTATACAAAATATACATTGGCAAATGAAACCTCAGAAAATACTTTAAAAATCTGTTAAATCAGCTGATAGTGTGACGAATTGATGAAGAGCATATAAATATACTAAGTCCACGCAATAGCGTGCGCTAGACACTTGCTGATCTCAGCTGCAAGAAAACACGCGAGCTTACGCTCACGTGGAGTATGTGAACTGTTGATTGAGTCAAAATTATATTACCAAACTTACTATTATTTATTGTAATAACTATAAATGTACTCGTACATTATATGCTTCGTGTAGCCAATATTTCTGGAGAGGTCATATTCATCAAATATTCGGCTCACAAATGCGAAAATTCTACCTAAAATTTTGCTACGCCCTAAAATTCAAATTAACGGCAATAATTTTTGCTGTATACTATAAGTACTCATATCAAAACTTAGTAGTATATATATTTATTTACATTTACCAAAATTATTAGAAAAAATTAGCAAAATTTTTTTTTATCTATATACCTGCTTATTGAAACTAGTAAACCTGCACGCGTAGCATGATATTCCAACTACTGGGTCTTTCAAAAGGAATTTGCTACCGAATTCTATATTACTTTTTGCGTAGAGATTGTATTTGAACAAAGAGATGATGCTTAAGTAATTACTAATTGAAACCCAGTAAGATATCTGATGCATATCTCCAGTTCAAACGGTTTGGTACACCTAACATCTTAATTTTTGAATTTCAATGAAATTCGAAAAAATTAATATAATCAAAACAAAATATTTACATTTTATATTCTAACGTCTTTGTAATTTTTAGCCCGATTTTCAAACAACATAGCTACTAAACATTATAAAAATGTAATCAGAAAATTATATCAAATTTTTATAGCAGTAATTTCGATTTTTCGTCGAACTAGTTTCCGTCTAATCAAGTAGTAAAGCGAAAGAAATACAATATCATTTTTATAAACATTATTAAAGGTGGGTATTATTAAGTACCCAATTTATAATTTAAAAAAAGTACAAATACTTACATGAAACCAATTAAAATTAAAAAACATGCATTAAATATCTAAGTAGTAATGAGGTTTCATAAATTTGACAATCAATGGTACCTACGTATGTAAAATAAAAATACATTTCAAAATTGAAAGCAATAAAACAAGAGTAATTCTAAATTAATCCAGAAACGTCATCGCATAAAAATGCCAAGTTATTCGAGCACATAAAAAGGTGGAAAATAATAAATAAAAGGGTTGTCCACGGCGTGAGCTCATTAACCCAGGGCCAGGTTATTTACGATCAACCAGTGAACCCCCCTTGCTAGTAGTAATTATTTTACCTTATCGCAGTGCCTGCTTATCCTGTTAGAAAAAGTCCGTCACTAGAGGACGCCCGGAGGAGATGGTGAGGTGGCTCGCCCGATACCAGACTAGCTCTCAATAAATCCACACCGGTTCATTAAATGTGAGATTTTGTTACAGATACATTTAGCTATAAGAACAAACATAATTCGAGTTCGCATTCAAACCAACCCACGCTTTTAACACCTCGCTACTGTTGCTAATAATTGATGTTCCCACGAAAGATTTGTCTGCTTTTTATTTCTCTACTCTTTCTTGCCATTTATCTTTCATATATCCAATTAACAAAAAACTTATAAGTTCTGTACAACGAAATCCTAAGTAATTGGAAAGAATATAAGTTATAAAATGCCTACAGAGTGAAAATGTTCTTCAAAATGTATGAATTATTTATTTATTTTAAGTTAGCCAAATATAGAATGGCAATATTTTGCTTCCAGTTAATAAGTTTTTGGGAAAAGCTAAAAAGTTGTTAGGTATTACTTTTCAAAATGGATTGTAATCTCCGATACATACTACATTTTTTCGTAACCGAGTAGCATACAAAGAAATCAGAAACTTGAAAAAACACATGCAAGATGATGTATAACAAACTACATCACGCGGAGAATCGCGTTCATAAGCTTGATGCACCAGTAATAAATATTGATAGGCATTATGCTAATTTTATATTTTGCTTTCCTAAAAAGTATTTTTGCTAAATTTCAACCATACGAATAAATCTTACTTCTATTAATTTGTTCGTAATTAAAAAAATATCTTGATTATACTTGGATAGAATTTTCTAAATAGTAGTAATGAAACGTTTTTACTCCTTAGTCCCTAAGTGTATCACTTTTGTTCTTCTATTTAGTAATTTCCCTTATACAACATTCAATACTGACCTAGGCTATCACAGAATATTATATTATAAGTAATATTATAGCAATATAGTAAGTAAGGAGAAGTAGTAAGTACTATCTAATTAAATCAATTTATGGTGTAGTAGTATAACAATAATATCGATTAAGTAAATATAGTTTTTTTCGGTAGAAAAATTTACATGCAATTAATAACATAAATTAATATTTAAATACTTATACTTTCCGTGACCGGTAAAAATTAAAGGTCCGATAACTATGCGCGCTTAAACCGTTCATGCGCGTATGACAGCCCATTCATAATATCAACTTCATTATTTGAAGATTATGTTAAATATCTCACGTTTTGGAAATTATATAAGAATTTGCATTTTACGATAAGAAATACCTATTAGGCTTTAACGGTTGCTGAAACAACACGCGTTTATAATCGATCACAAATACGAGGTCATTTTGTGACCTTTATTAAAGCTCAAGGATATTAATAATTTTCATTTAACTAGGTATATTTAAAAAAAATCAGTTATACTGCATAATGTTGTGTACAAACTATTGCTTTCATAAGCTGAATTACCGCCAAAATTATAAACGCTTTACAAAATATTTACACCACCGGTTTGTGTAGTTTTTGAATAAATATCACGCTTTTTAAACAGGCATGAATATTTTAGCGACTTGATTAAAGAAATTTAATATTAATTTTTATTCGGCTACTGAAAAATTATGTTTTTTATTATAAAAAGTTTGCGTTTCTTAGTAAAAGTTCAAGACCCCACATCAGAAATCCAAATTTTTAAATTAAAATAACCTTCTTTTTTTATTTTGAATTATACAACAGGGTTTAATTTTATATCAAATTATTTCAAATAAACTTTTTAATTGTTTAAAACCAAATTAATTTACTTTAAAATTTTGGGTTCAAAATACCCATCGTGTTCCCAACAGTTTAGCATATTATTCTACTAATACTAATAAAACGAGGGTGTCATAGTTTTTAAAATTGTTTCTAATTTATTGAAATTTGATACTCAATCCAGTTTGAGATTAGTAAAATTATTAATTATCTTAACTTTAAAAGATTATTTGTTCTCAAGTGACCCAAACAAACATTTCTCCAATCTTGTAGATGAAAATTGTTCATTACACAACACATGACGAAAACATTATTACCTAACACTTTCCATCTTTTGCGAATTTGCGTACTATTTGGACGCCAGCTAAATTTCATGATTTTCTAATTTCATTATAATACCCCTACCATTATCACTATGAGTAAAATATAAACGTGCATGTTTTCCTTGTGTACTTTCCCGTTATCGTTTAAAATTTGTGGACTTGGACACCAAGTTGCAGCGGCTATTATAATCGTTTGATTATAATTAATGATAACTCGCCATTATCAATCAACCGTTCTACAGTTCGGAAGCTCACTTTATTGATGCTTTAAACAAATTCAATTTGGTAGCGATACATTTTTGAAACCAGTGTTTGAAACAGCTTAGTTTCCAATCCAAAAAAATATCTAAAAGTTCAGAGAGTACTTATGTATTATTCAATATGTCTTATATTGATCTTATATAACTTTTAAGTTTAATTTAATATTAATTTTCAATAGTTAAAAAATCACATATTTTATTCAATTTTTTTAAAGCATTTATTTTAATCCACAGCGATATTAATTATTTTTCTGTTGAATCACAATAATAATAATAATATTAAATATTATTATTTAATATTTTAAATTATTTATCCAAACTAGAGAGCCAATAGTCGATCAGTGAAAATTATCATCGTTGTAATTACATAAATGAATATTCTTGAAAATATTTTTTTGGCATTAATTTCTAATCTCACTACAGACTAGCACCATAATATTATACTCGTAGTAACTAGTAGATATTCATTTAATAAATAATTTATTAACATAATGTGAAACAATGCCATATTCAATAAACTGTATATAGAATTAATATCTAGTAATAATATTCCATAAACGTAGGTAGTACTAAAGCAAAGTACAAATAATTATACCTCTAAAGGTATAAAAATAAGTAAACTTTTACCTCTAGGTAAGACAAAATCAATTTTTAGTGTTTACTTGAAATTAATGAGCACTTGTGTAAATAGCAATTTTGTTATCTTATTACTGCCCATCGATCTTTACCTCTTGGTAAAAACGATTGCAACTAAAATAACCACGCCCAATGTATGTATGTAACAAAAGATAGTTATCTCGTACCTACACTAGGTATTATATTTATTTTCAATCATTCTTAAAAATGTGATCACATTGTATCAAAATACAATAGCACCAATTTACCCGTTTGCATGGTCATTCTATTTCGCATTGACTAATCAATGACAAAAAATTCTCTTGTGAAATTCTCAGTATTGTCTAAGGATTGTCATGACAATATTGTCAATTGTCAAACAGCCTACTTACATCTTACTTATTATACATTTGCGGTATAAATCAAGGATATTTCATGGTTAATATGTTTGAAAAGATATACGCGACATTCATATTCATTAAAAATTTGTATTAAGCTGTAGAAGATTTTTTAAATAATATTACCACAGAATATTACTATGATGTAACGAGAATTGAGAATAACAATCTTCCAAATCTATAAATTAAAATTACGAAAACTTATGAACACCAAGGTGTCCAATACATATTCGGTTTCATTAAATTCGTACGGTGCGAACATTTGCAAACCTATACAGGGTTATCGAAGGATTTGTGGTTACTGTACTGAAAATTGATATTTTCACATCTGTATTTTTAGTTTAACGTAAAGAATGCACCAAAACACTTTTCCAGACACTAAAAAAGGTACAAATTTACTGGGTGAAAAATTGTTTTGTGTATTTTTTAGGTTAATCTAAAAATACAGATATGACTGTGTGCAGGGTATATCTAAACTGTTGTGCTCAGAGCGGATCTTTTCACCTCCAGTTAAAGTTTCAGATAACTAATTGTTAATTAAAGTATTTGGCGTGTCCTGGTGCAGTAACTTGTGTTAGTAATGTCACTGACGTTACACTTTAACTAACAGTTGGTTACATAGGTACAATTTAAACTAGAGATGAAAAGTTTGGAGTTATGACAATTTAAAAAACATTGTAGAAGCAGAGGTGCGTCATTAATTTAAACCAAAAAATTTATTTATTCTTGTAGGTTGGTAATAATTATTGAAACAAAAATTTGTTTCTCATAACCCCAAAACGCATGATTTTCATACATCACATGTTTACAAATATAGACTTTTTCTTGCCTAATTTTGTAGAAAAGAACACACGTAAAAGATAAGTTTTTAAAACAAACGTTTTTTCGCAAATTATCAACGAATTTATTATTGCATTTATTCCATACTTTTTATTCGCTCTGTATAATTAATTATAATAATATGTACCAATTATTCTGATAAAAACTACACACATTCGTTATTGAAAATAGTAAATAATTTTCATTTTTAACATAGCTACCCTATAGGGTCGAACATAATATTATTATATAATATATATTATTTATACAAAAAGGAAATCAAATAATCAAAGCACGTATTTTAAGTTATTTACTTTATAAAAAAATTACTTTTAGAACAATAAAACACCTTTTTATTAGTTTACTACCAAAGAAATGTTTTTAAAAGTTATGTAAAAAAAGTACTAATAATTAAAATAAATATTTTATTAATCCTGTATCGAATAACTAAACTACCCCATCATGCAGCGACCCATTTTATAAACCCTGATAAGTGGAAAATTTTTCATACTTTCAATACAAAATAAAAAATTTTCTTTAGTGTAAATATTTCTGCATTTGAACAAATTTCCCTTTTTATTGTACTTTTGATATTTGCTAAAATTTATCAAGTATTTCAAAGCTTTAATTATTAGGTTCTCGAGGTCCTGAAACTTTGAAAAGGACGACGTTCTGAAAACATTTGAAGAAATTAATTATTTACTATTGATGTACATCGCAGAAGACGCAACAGCAAGTTTGAAATTTTGTTTATATTTTTTATTAACTCACATTTTAAAGATATTGAAACGGAGAAAGACTAATTTTTTAAATAAATAAATAAAATATACTAATATAATAAAATAGATATACTAATAAGTTAAGAAGTCGAAAAGCTAGAACAGGGTAAGGTATTCGTAAAGGATATTTATTTGATCAATACTTGGGGCCTCCTGCGGAGCAGCGCCAGACTTGCGGTCTACCTTCGTCTAATCAATATACAAAAACACTATATAATTTACTGTTTTACTGTGGTCGAATCTCATACCTGACTACGTGCTCGCCATGAATCTATAACTATATTATATATTTATTACAAATTATTTGTTTTATTTCTTTCACTAATAAATATGTCTAGATATAAATATGAACTCAAATAAATATTTCATAAGCGTATTCGTATAAACTTACCTTGTCAAACTTAAATATTTATAACTATTAAAATTATTAAATTTATTTTTATTTAAATTATAGGATCGAATTAAAATATTTTTCATAGCATTTTTAATTCATTTTTGATAATTTCAATTTGTAATTTTTCAACTGATAGAAATAACAGATATACTCTATCAATGTAAAAAAGAAAGAATTTTGATGTTAATATTTTAATAATGTTCTATCTTTTACACATCGATCGTACAAAATAAAATAAATCATCGAATTTTTTGTGAAAATACCTAAATGTTAGGTATAATTAAAATAATAATTTATATGTGTTGAATGGACGGAATATTTATTTACGAAAATATTTCTGCTGTAATTTGCTTACCTATCAAATAAGTACTTCTAATAAAATAATTTTTTTTAAATTTTGCCGGGAATGTTCTCACTGCCGTATTTAGTTAATAAAATAATTAAATTTGTTTATTTCAAGCCGATTAGAGGTTTTCTTATGCATTATAATTAAAAATTTTCTCATCCATGTAAGAAACTGTAGTAATAACCAAATGTAAAATAATTCTTAGACAGGAAGTCTTTTTCTGTCTTGTAGAAAAATAATAATAATAGTAATAATATTTTTTAATTAATTAACTTTTATAAAATGGCTATCGTTCTATTAAACTTTTTGTCCCAACTTAAAAGACTTGAAAAGTTTTCGGTAGTAACCAATACGCATTGGTAAGTAAATATTGTTAGATTTTCAGAGAAATTTTGATAGTATTAGGGAAAATGTTTGTGTAAATTTACATACGATCAATTGCAAGCTTAATATAACTTCTGTCAAAGTGTTACAAAGTTGGCACAACAGTATTATTGATTTTTATACTAAATTGACTTGACTTTTAAAATGACAGGTTATGTTAAGGTTTCATAGTCTTTAATAGTAATAAGAGTAGGACTTGGTACTATAATATTATAATTAGGTACCTAATTAAAAACGTTACGTAGTTACGTTTTTATATTAAACAAAGATAAATTATATTATCTATAGGCACATTGCATAATTTTTAAACCATACCTTGAAAATTAAAATTCTTAACCTTAATAAAATTCCCAATGTTTTCCATAATTGAAAGTCTAAAATGCACCACCATGTCTATATATTTATTGATCGTCATCAGTTTACATCTATAACAATAATATTAAAAAGAAGATAATATATTTGTTATTTTCGGGGAGGATATTAAAAAGAGTTTGATCGATAAGCTTGTCAACGTTAGCGGTATACCATGCAGAATTAGAAACTTTTTAACGCTTGGAGATAAGATGTAAACTAGTCAAGCTAATAAAAATAGGTTGTTGATCGTGATTGTATGTCACAGATTTGCAATGACCATCCGAAAATTTTCATATCATATTTTCAAGTTCAAACTTTTGAACTTCGGGTTCACATTGAACATAATATTAGGAGTACGTGCGTTCGTTTTATTACACACATCCTATTTATACGGGATCTACTATTTAACGACCATTAGTCAATGCATTTAACCACCCATTGAAAGTCTTATCAATAATATTACAAAATAACTAGTACAACAAGATTGAATAGTAATAATAATTTTTCAAAAATCTGGATAATCAGATCTTGATTTTTCCCACAAGAAATAATTTTGAACCTTCGGATTATCTAAGTTGGGCTTAATTAAGACAATGTAAAATTAACAATGTCGTCTTAATAATAATATATTCAAAGGCTCTCACTATATCCTGTGTACTATCTATCACACAATTTCAGTTACGCGGCATTAACATTTTATTCTTAATTTTATACAATGAACATACAAAGTGTTAACTTGAATTACGGAACAGCACGCTCTATGTAAAATAGAAAATTATGACCAAGTATCAACTTGGAATTATATCGGCCTGACATGGGAGCTAAAACCTATTTTTTCTGAAGGATCACTAAAACAATAACAAAAAAATTCAGTTAACGGTTAACTACTATTATGTATTACTCCAATTAAAGCTCAAATCATTTGCGTTTTAGAACTTTTATATTGAAGTACCAGTCAAAATTTACTGCTCATTAAGTCGTAAAAATTTTCGGATTAAGCTATAAAAGTTATTTATGTGTAAATATAAAGTTAAAACAAAATTTTTTATTTAATTTTTCACTTTTCCTTACCGCAAAGTTCCTTTTATGTTAATTAATTTAATCTACCTTTGTTTTAAAAATAAATCTCGTGTTAATAATAATAAAAATGAAGCAGATGTTATAGCATTTTCACTAAAAATTTGCAGCTGTTATACGCATTATATGACTAGTATTGGAAGATAAATAATTTTTCAAAATCAAAAAACCCTTTAGTACCTATAACCATATTAGAAGAGCCATATAAATTATTTTCGCTTGAGTGAACAAATTAAGCTGTAATTCAGATTACCCATTTTAAGCATAATATATTTATTATGTATAAGAAATATTTTATTCAAGTCATGATGATATTGCAACTTGTCATGTTTAATTTGTCTATTAAATAAACGGATAATGGCCTAGTGATTTTAGTACAGCAGGTGTTATTATATTGAAATAAACCACGGCGCCCTTTATTAATAGTCTGGTCACGTGCCAATTACATATCAATTGACTAGCTATAATCTTCATGTCAAAACTAGCAATATTTTTACACTTACTTTCCATTAATAAATTAACAATTAAAGTGAATAGTTTTTTTTACATTAAAGGCAGATTTAAATTAAGTTAACATTAATTATTATTATATTTATTATTCCATTTCGATTAAATCAAATATTGATAATAAAATAATTTTATTATTTTTTAATAATTTTATTTCATCAATTTTGCCCGATGCTATATTTTTTAGGCGATGCACCGCTTACGAGATAATTACGAAAAACACGTATTTGTCATTATAGGGTTTTATTTGTTTAGTGAAGCCTCTATAATGAAGGAGAACTGACGTGTATTATTCGATTCTACAATATGTACACCAAATTTAAAAACTATTTTGACTTTTGAAAATTAATTTCTATTAAAAATCTAATGTCTACTATTCATATTTATATTCTTCGCTATATAATTCAAAATAATACGTGACGACTTATGTACGTGTCAAAATAATAAAAACAACCTAGATCATCGATCATCGATAATATACACTCTATATAATTCACCATGAAATGCATAAAACATACTATAATAACCTAATAATAATAATACAACAAAATCCACAAGTTAACAAAAATTTATTCAGGTGACAGAATCTCATTAGGTACGTATATAAAATAACGCCTAATAGCTAAGAACCAGGATATCAACACAAGACGCGTCCCACGCTAAAGCTCTTCCTTAAATGTTATACTTTAATACCATTTGACCAGTCATATTGGTCATTTTAGACATCGAACCCTCCAATTAGTTTTCTCATGTTGAAAAATGAATCACTTTCGTTAAAGTTTCTATAACTGGGATTCATTTTGTTTCAAAAAATTACCGCGCACGACATTTTTTGTTTTTTCTCAAATATCTCGAAAACTGATGAAGATGAGGTGAACAGAAACTATAAGAATCGTTTCTATATAGAGCACAAAATTATCTACAATAATTATTATAATATAATATTTATCGTCAAGTCAGTAGTTTAGCTTGCACGCGCCGTCAAACTCCAAAACCCGGATCCTAAAAATTGTAGATTTCATCGTTTTCTTAATATTGTGTAAGTAATTTTTTGCAGCCATTAAGAATGGAATTAGAATTCCAAAAATATCACGCATCACCTGAGAACTTCAAAAATACTCTTCATAATTCAACCAATATTTCGATCTTTCTTTAGCTATTTTATTGCTATGTAAGCAAAAAGTTACTATAACTCTTTGGAGCATCTTAGTTTTTGTTGTTTGCATGTTCTAGAACTTATTTTAGAGGAATCTTATTGTATGCATCTTATTGGCAACAAAATTCTAAGTAAAAAAAGACCATTGCAGACCAACGCAACGAAGTTATCCAATATTGCGCGAATAATCGATAAGTTTCGGCGTTAAGAAATAATTCTATGTTTATCGCTCGAAAAAACCCAAAGGTCTTTATTATGGTTAAAATTTTGTGCCCAATAAAGATGCATATCATATGATTCTTCTCAAATGAATTTTCAGACATGAAAACAGCAAAAAACTAAAACTACATTAAGAAGTAAATTGTTTTTGTTAACATAGCTACAAAATAGACAACAAAAGGTCGAAAAATTAATTGTACCATGAGAAGTATTCTTTGAATTTTTCAGAAGATGTGTAATTTATTTGAACTTTTAATTCCATTCTAAATGGGCGAAAAAAATTGCCTGCGCAAATCCACAAACCAACGAAATGCACAATTTTTACGATCAGCATTTCAGAGTTTGACGACTCGTAAACTGCTGACTTGATGATAAATATGATTGAGATTATTTGTTCATAAGACTGTTAATAACTGTTTAGTCCGCGGTAATTTTATGAAGCAGATTGGATCCTACGTATAGAAACTCAAACAAATCTTTTCAACCAAAGGTTTTTACAACCCGAGAAGAACAATTAGAGGGTTAACCCCTTAAATTAGTCTAATATGACTGGGCCTACATTATGAATCTGTAACTTATCAGTTAGTTTTTATTAAATAGTATTACATGCGTCTTTTTATTCTCGTACTATTTTTGAAAAATTCCATTTATTATAATCCTAAATAGAAATTTATTAGCCTCTGACATTATGTTCTATTATATTTTTTTAATTCATTCATCCAAAAAAGAAAAAGTAAGATCTTACATTATAGAAATTTGGGGTTCGGTTCTAACACCATAAGAAAACATGATTGGAAAGGCATACAATGAAAACTGTTTAGCAAGATGGTATGCTGAAAAATATGTTCCTCAACTTGGATTCTAATCCAGGCGTATTAGCTGAGGCGATTAATTTATGTAGCGCGGAACTTCTATTTATCGTGAACTAATTCTAGGACCGCTACAACTGTTTAACACGAAACGGGAATGTTTAGTCTAAAATGTCTGTCTGGTCTTGATATAGACATTGCAAAACATTTTATTATTTAAAAAGAAGCCGTTTTAGCTTGTAATTACGTACACGAAGATAGAAATGTATGACATATCTTATATTAGAGGCGAAAATCGCCTATAGAGTTCAGGTGATTATCGCCTTTAAAAGTTTATGGCTTGCCCCACTCCAACCGTTCAACTTTCTCATGTATTTTTTAAATGTAGATGTGAGCATCTACAGGCCAGCTCTAATTCTTTAAGACTTCGATCACTCGCCCAGCTGCTCCAACTCTCTAAACTACGCCTTACCGAAAATAGTTTGCGCTGTTTATAATAATTTATTATAACGATCCTTGTTTGTTACAAAAAAAATAAGCATATGAAAATTTATAATAACTTTTTGTTGAGACCGAAATATTTTCACATGTAAACTGATTTCTCGTATTAAACACTTTCTTGTTAAACAGATTAAGAATATTATTTTTTGTTCTTTATACTGCATGACTATACTACCACGATATCTTATCTTTTCGTCTTTAGTCTTATAATGTCCAATCTTGGACACCGACCTCCTACTCTCTCCACTTAAACTTCGTTATTGCTTCCAAAGTTGCTTATGGTGGAGTTTAGTATTTATCGTTAATTCCAAATAAGTGTTGTTTTAGAAAGAGTTTTGGCCATACCCTACTATGCTGGTCGGGTTAGCATGAGGGCAACAACAAACGGTGTTCTTAAATCGGTCACCATGCGCTTGCCCACAATTACAATGTTTGGTTACAATATAGTAACCAAGATGTAATGAATGATAAATAAAAGGAATAATATGAGCATCGTCTGTTGATTATCGCAGTTCACATGTTCGCAAAAAGAATCATTTTGGACAAACTTTTAACAAATGTCAAACAGTCTCTAGAAATGCCTTTGTTACTTTATTTTGCGATAAATTGAAATTTTTTATTCATGATCAGAAATTGTAATTTAGCATATTATGTCGAAAGTGGTATATAAATTAATTTAAATTATTGCAGAAAACATCCATTAAAACTGCATTTTAACATCTCAAAACTTTGCATTCTTTATTTAAAATATTTATAGCATAATATAGGTACTAATACTAATGTCTTTTGGTTAGCTTGAACTTACTAAAAATACTAATTTTACTTCCAAACAAACATAAAATTCAATATTATATTATAAAAATTGAAGTTGTTCATATAAACTGTAATAATTTTAACAGCGATTTCTATTTTTAGTTGTAATGCACAAAGATAAGGAAGACAATGGTGGATTGCATCGGTCTCGAGATCTAACAGCATTCGACCACACACCATTAGATGGAGAAATGTTTTTACAGGTATTAAAGAATTACAAGAAGTAAATAAAATAATCGATAATCAAACAATTTATTGTAGGCTCTTAATGGATTTCTTATGATATTAACTTGCGAAGGTGAAGTATTTTTTGCAACGCACAGCATAGAAGGTTATTTAGGATTTCATCAAGTAAATATTTACTTATTTGAATGATTTCGTTATTATTGCTTTTATTTTTAGTCTGATATCGTGCATCAGTCTGTTTATGAACTTGTACATTCCGAAGATCGAGAAGAATTACAGCGACAATTAATGTGGAATTCTTATCTTCCACCCGAATCAGCAAATATTGGTCTTCAAGACGTATTATTGCCAGAAAACTGCCACCTGTTGGAACGTAGTTTTACAGTGCGCTTCCGATGTCTACTTGACAATACTTCCGGTTTTTTAGTAAGTTCGATAAACATTAATTTGATATTATAATTTTAAATGCATATTTTCAGAGGTTAGATATACGTGGCCGTGTAAAAGTTCTGCATGGACAAAATCGTAAATCAGAAGAACCACCGTTAGCACTTTTTGCAATTTGCACACCGTTTGGGCCTCCTTCCTTATTAGAAATTCCACAAAAAGAAGTAATGTTTAAAAGTAAACACAAATTAGATTTAGCGTTAGTTTCTATGGATCCTAGGTAAAACTCTTTATTATTAAATTGATATTTTTTTTGCTAAAATAATAATACTTTTAGAGGTAAAATGCTATTAGGATATTCTGATTCAGAACTAGGAAATATGGGTGGTTATGATCTTGTCCATTACGACGATTTAGCTTACGTTGCAAGTGCTCACCAAGAACGTAAATATTTAAATAAATATGATTATTATTTGGTATAATTTATAAGAACAAATTTCAGTTTTAAAAACGGGAGCTTCTGGAATGATTGCGTACAGATATCAAACTAAGGAAGGGCAGTGGCAATGGCTTCAAACTAGTTCTCGATTAGTTTATAAAAATTCAAAACCTGATTTTATTATTAGCACTCATCGACCGTTAATGTAAGTAACTGTTACTAAAATATTAGCAAATGAAAAACGTATTTCGTAAATGCAGGGAAGAAGAAGGTAGAGATTTATTAGGAAAACGCACCATGGATTTTAAAGTCAGCTATTTAGATGCTGGACTCTCCAACAACTACTTTACGGAATCTGACCAACTTTTAGCTAGCACAACCAATGTTTCTCAGCATACAGTCGCGACAACACCGTCCAGAGTTAATAGAAGATATAAAACTCAATTACGTGATTTCTTATCAACCTGTCGAACTAAACGTAAATTATCGTCCACCTCTTCCAACGGTCAAATTACACCTCCAGTTAGTGTTTCGGTATCTGCTTCTGTAGTAAGTCCAATGCCCACAGTTGATTATATTCCAACTGATGGATGCACGGCTACTTACAATATGTATGCTACCCCATACGCGCCTACGGCAACGGATCATAGCTTAACATCGTATATGAGCCATTCAAACTTCCAACACACTCTATACCCAACGTCTGCTGCGCTTGATAATAGATATTTAACTACAACAGAGAATTTGTTCCATCAATATAGACCGCTGAGTACATATTATCCAGAGTATCATCATTCTCCTACAGCTAGTCCATATGTGGGCAACGGTTTTTTGGACATGCCTTCACGAGCTACAGTACCTACTTACGATCCTACTTCAACAACCACAAATCATCACACAGCATATCGTGCAACTGTCATGCCGGTAGACGAAAAACTTTACTCTTGTCAACAAGTTGTCGATAATTCGCCTTCCAGTAAATATACTGCTTATGTCGATAGTTCACGAGGTTATGTAGTAGCTAATTCCGGAAAATGTTTAGACGTATCGTGGCCATACTCCGTTAGTCCATCATCTGGTATAATACAACCGGTGCAAGTAATGAGTGCTCAAGTTGCAGAAATAAATCAAAAGCAATGTGGAAAAGTTGTAAAGCATTCCTCGTCGTTAGATGGTATTTCATCAAATCATTCTTCTTCGCCTGTAAATAGTGGTCTTATTACCCCAAAAATGGAAGAAATAAAAAGCGATTCTTCATTAATTCAATCGGAAAGTGCAGCAACTCATCATGTTAATATGAGCCAGCAAAATTCCGTATCTTCTCATCATTTTTCTCCAGTAACAACATCGTCCGTACAAGAAATCCCACGTCAAACCGTTTTAATGTGGGGTTCAAATCATATACAACATTCTTCTCCAATTTCTGTAAATAGATCTCCTCAAAATAGTACCGACTATGGTAGCAATTCTCAGTCAGATAATTGTGAAGCGTTAAAAAACTTAACCGATGTAAGCAATCAAGATATTTGTAAATGGAATGGAGAAAATAAGGGTGAAACGGTATCGCAAAATGGCGATGCCGAAAGTCCTCACCAGCATCACTCTACACATCATAATCATCATAATTCTCGAGTTGTGATGGTTCTATGATAATAATTTTTGCTGGTTTCCAGCAATGTACATAGTATAGATATTTTTATTAAAGTGCACATAAAATTAATATAAACACGAATAATATAAATAAAAACATACTATCTTCCTGTAATACATTTTCTGTTGTATTATCAATGTCTTCGAATTCCATACTACCATATTAATTTCATGTGACGTGATTGTTAATTATTTTTAAGCGATTAATTTGTTACTTTCATATTTTCAAGTATTTCATTTAGTTGTTAATTTTCAATCAGCAATTAGACATCATTCCTCTTAAATTTTATATTAAAATTTAAAGTTATTATAAAATTACTTATGTTTTAATAAATGTAAACGAATTTTTATAAATTATTTTAAATTAATTTGAAATGCTGAATAATATAAACTAATAATTTAATCATAATTTATAATTCTTTTTTAATAATTTATTAATGTGGTAATTATTTGTTATTTATTTTTACATATTTTAGTAAACTTATCAAATTGTGCTAGTCATTATAATTATAATTAATTAATTAAGCTGTAAGTAGATATAATCTGTATATTTTATTTATATTCGGATAAAAGGTTTTGTTATAATTTGCTTTTTAATTTTTTAAAACGTAAAAAATTATTATTAATATTTATAATATTGTATTGATATTACTCTGTGATGTGGTATAAACATGTTTTAAATAATGAAAAACTATTGACAATTTACGTATGTCAACTTTTTTTATTTAGTCTGCACAATTATTTTGACTTTTCAAAGGAAGTTATATTATACATAATGTCGCATTATTATTTATAAATTACTTAATAGGTATTTACTACTTCTTGCCCGTTGATCAGTACCGAAACGATAAATATAGGATCCTGTAAAAAACATATTTGGCCATTTGTAAAGGTAGGAGGTATAGACAACTTCAAAGATTGTTTAACTATCTATTTAAAAATATCATTTTTGAAAAAAAAATTATTATAGGAAGTTAAAATTGCAGTAATAAATCTTTTATTTTTATTTGAAATATTTTGTTGCTAATATTTCGATCCATTATTTTGAACCCTTATTATCATTGAACACCAGCTCTCGTGACACCGTATAGTCTTTACCCTATATTTTTCCAAATTACACATTTGGAGCACACTTCATTTTGAGGAAAGTTTAAGCAGATTATGTCTCGGTGGTTTGTCATTGCCTCCCGAGGAAAGACGCCCAGGATCGTTTGCTTCGCCAGGAGTCAAAACTGGTACCTCGCATTAGCAGTCAAGCCGAAAAGTAATGGAAAATTTCATCAAAAGAGCGGAAGTCTGCAATGCCGGCCACGACGGTCATTTGACCGATATCATTTTTCATGTTTAATATCAAAAACCAATGTGTTTTATTTTAAATTTAAATTGTTGCGTCCAATTGAATCTGCCATTATTTTGAAATAATACTTCCTACACATACGTTTAAAAATTGAAATATTGAGGTAAGTTTGTTAAAAGAACACATCCTAACTAAGAGAAGGGGTATTTTTATTATGGAATTTATGTAGGAGATGTATTTTATATGTTGATGTTGGTAACAGTTTTAAATACATATATCGTCATGCGATAGCAGAACAAGCTTAAGTCCAAATTTTATGATTTTTGTTTTATTACAGAAAATAATATGAGATGTGTTTTACAATTCAGAAAAATCCAAAGTCCAAAATCCTAATAAAAATATAAGAATTCTAGCTACAGTCCCACTTCCGAAACCACCTAAATCAAAATTTCTTCTGCTACACACTAAAGAGCACAGTTAATAGAGCAAATAGTAAAAATATTTTGGGAGGTAGGGGGCCAAACTTTTGAATAAATCGAATTTGAACTTAGCAAATTTAACGAGATTCAATGGTAAAATTAACGAGATTCCCGCGCGTCGCTCATTCTGTTGACAGTCCGTGCAGTTTTAATGACCCTAACACCTTTAGAGTATTTCGCACCGGCAGATGCAGCTCGTCTCTCGTACATGTAACATCGATTATTTTTTGTTTTTACGTGATTTTTTGGGGATGAAACGTAATAGTTTACTGCCCCATACCGCAACTATACTTTTTAATGCTATTTCAAGGGTCTCTAAACTCCCGGTTTCATTTATCCCGGTTTTCTAGATGGGTGGCGCCTTCTCGTATGTTTAGCCTAGTAACCAGAGTCAAAACCGCCCTGGAGGGGTGCAGAGCGTAGCGGAGCGAAGCGGCGCCCAGGAAGGGTAGGTTTTGACGATGGATAACCCTCCTTATCGAATGCACACCCCAAAATTCGAAGAAAAAAAAATTTAATTTTTTCACTTTTTCGGCAATACACGGGTTATTTTCCATTTTTTTGATTATATTTATTACTAATATCCACTAATCACACCCCCATCTATCCGAATTTCAAAGAAAAATTCAAATCGGAGCGAAAAAATTTTACGCGATTTCAAGGGACCGTCTTTGAATTGTATAGCGTCTGCCAGGGGTCTGCCGCATATTCGATGCTAATTTCCCGTACTTTTCAAAAGTCGATTTTGGGGTTATTTTTAACATTAAATCACAAAATATTTTTTCTATAGGCGATCGAATTTAAGATCGCAGCGCCAGTGCGGTAAGAATCGTAACTAATTCCAGAGACATGGTTTAGTTTGTTTACATTGTTTTCAATGCGAATACATAGATGTTTTAATAAAATTTTTGTGATTTAGTGGAAGTAATAGTTTTTCAGTGTTGATGTTAAAATCATCGTATAATCTTAAACTTATTAAACACCCTTGAGGTTGGTACAATCTCTTTTTCTAGTTATAACCTACACAAAATGGAAAACCAACCGCATTATTAGAAATAAAATGCATATATGAATGTAAGTTCTTTTATTTAACTATAAAAATAATAACTTACAAAAAAAGTTTTTTTAGGTGCAGGAAAGAATATTCACAATGGTTTACCAGGGGTCCAGTATATTACCAAAGAAAATAATAAGTGGACTTTAAAAAGATGTAGTAAACATTATGGGCAGATCCAAATGGGAATGGCCCTTTTAAATTTAAACAAAACATATTTTGTATTGTATGCATCATACGACAAAAGTTCTTTTACTATTGAAGTGGATTATAATTATGAATTTGCAAAAGAAATGATATTTGTAATTTAAAAAAATTTTATGGAAAACATGTTTCATAATTTGTGTGATAAAAATGTTATTAAATAATAATATACCTAGTTAATGTATTTATTTAAACTTAATGCCTCGTCAGATGAATTGTTTTCTTTCACTTCATTTCTTTTATTTAATCGCTGACTACGTTTGCTGGGGCCTGGTATGGCATTTTCAATATACCGGGTGTTGAATGAGTTAGCCGTTCATAGGATATTTACATGTAAAAACTTATTTATGCAAATTCCTGCTTCCCTAATTATTTTAGAAAAAAAATGAAAGACACAAAAATCATGCAGAAAAATAAATTACAAATGATAAAAGAATTATTTTCATCTAGCTTTTACTTAAAGTGGCAAAAAATGCTTTTGAAATTGTTCAAATTTTCATTTATCAGACTAGCCATGAAATAAATTCAATTTAATTTATTTATTACATAAATTATTAATAATAAACAATTACAAACATTAAGAAATAATTAAATTTACAGCAAATGTTCAAACAGGTTTCCATATTCAGCTAAACAAAAACCAAGTCTATCATAAAAGTTACATCGTACATTCGCAAGTTGTCTTTCGGTAATATTGCCTAGTTTTAAAAATTGATTTTTTTCACTAATTGTGTACTTTGCTTCCATTTTATGAAATTAAAATTTAATAAAGTGCAAAACTGTAAACAAAGTGCAATTGTTTTTTAATACTTATCAAAAATAATTACCTTGGAAACTTTCATGGCTAGTCTGATAAATGAAAATTTGAACAATTTCAAAAGCATTTTTTGCCACTTTAAGTAAAAGCTAGATGAAAATAATTCTTTTATCATTTGTAGTTTATTTTTCTGCATGATTTTTGTGTCTTTCATTTTTTTTCTAAAATAATTAGGGAAGCAGGAATTTGCATAAATAAGTTTTTACATGTAAATATCCTATGAACGGCTAACTCATTCAACACCCGGTATATCGATACGATACATATCGATGATCTTCAACATGTGAGGGCAAATTCAAGATTTCGTCTTGCGGACTACCATGTGTGGGTAACTTCAAGGTAGGGACAGCATTTTTTTTAAGATTGTCTTACCTAAAAGCAAAAAATTAAAAATTGTGAAGATTTAGAAAGAGTCACTCACCTTCATGTACGTAATCATCTGGTTTAAAATGTAGAGAATAAACTCTCATATATTTAGTTACTGGTTTTCCGATCTTGAAATTTCTAATCCAAACTTTTCTTCTATCTACAAGTTCCCTGTTACCTAGTTTACTTTCAACAAAAACATGTTGTTGTTCAGCTTCAGGAAAATAATGAAAATGTATTTCTGGATTTCTTTTCGCCCATGAGTTGTATTGTGGAACTGAACAGTACGCGTTGGACATTTTAAATATTTTTATTATATTTATTTAATAGTATTAGAAAACTTGAGAAACTTGTGATAACCTAGAAATACAAAATAATGTCCTTTTATATAGGTTATAACTAGAAAAAGAGATTGTACCAACCTCAAAGGTGTTTAATAAGTTTAAGATTATACGATGATTTTAACATCAACACTGAAAAACTATTACTTCTACTAAATCACAAAAATTTTATTAAAACATCTATGTATTCGCATTGAAAACAATGTAAACAAACTAAACAATGTCTCTGGAATTAGTTCAACCGGCGACCGTTGGTGGCGTATCGCTTATCTTGAATCGCCTATAGAAAAATATAAGCATGTTCTTTAGTGTGTAGCACACGAAAATTTTTTCGGGTGGTTTCGTTTGTGGGATCGTCCCCAGAATTCTTCATAGAACATTATAATCCTATATGGAAAGTATGAGAAAATTAAACCTTTCAAGTGCTCTCCTGTAAAATTGTATAAATGTTAGTTAAGCTAGTTCTGCAATCGCATGACGATATGATTCTTAACTATTGACAAAGAGAATAATTATATCTAGAGGGACAGCTCTTAGGTAACTACCTGTCAAAAATATTTTGTATATTTCCAGTTCGATAGATGGATTTCTAACGCCACCTGGTGGACAGGGTTACCTGTAAGTTATTGTTATGCTGAAATTTAACAATACCCAAAGTCAAAATATATTTATTACAAAAGTAATAATTTACACAAGTAAAAAATATAAGTTAGTGATGGATCGCGTTATATGTAACCTTAACCACCCAAATCAAAATTTTCCTATTACTATAGTAAAGGTAATGGTTATTAGAGGCTATAGAAAAATTATTTTGGGTGAACCCTTGAGAAATAACCCTTATTTCGAATAATTAAAAATCCGGGCGAATACTTAGGCCACACCCCCATGCAATTTCACAAAAATTGGGGTAATTTCCGGACTTTTTGGGTATGTTTCGGTCCGAATGTGACTCTGACGCCGTTGCGAACGGTTAAAATTATCGAAGAATTGATCAAATCCGAAAAAAGTGCGAAAATCGGCAACATTCATATCAGGGGATACAAGTCACATAACAGCCGGCGCGACCGCGGCTACTGGCTTTGCCGTGCCCGGTCGGAATGAGTGAAAATGTATCGCCCGTTATTTGTGTGGGATTCGATACAGACGGTTAGGTCGTTTTAAAACCGCCATAACGGGCGGTTTTCTTAAACGCCACCACTTGGGCTAAACATACTCGAGGAATATTAGCTTCGTTCCAACAAGCAGTTCTGTTATTGTTCACGAGCAGTAATTGAACTAGGAACTGCGCTTGCGTGTACAAGACTACTAAAATTACGTGCAATCCGTAAAAGCATGTTGGAACGGTTGTAGTGTAACGCGCTTGCTAGCTCGGTGGAGAGAATGTACTTGAATTGCGACTCCTTCCCTGGGTGTGGCTTGAATATTCGTTCGAAAATATTAAATATATTAAAATTAAATATATTAAAATATATTAAAATTACAATTTGTAGACCCCACTTTGGTTCTACTACGACATATACGGTGGCTCTTATCCTAGGAAACAGCTGTTTTTTACTGCAACAAAACTTATGATCTAAACTAAGACTAACAAACTAAGATAAATTGGTAACACAGAAATAAAATCGGTCCTCTTCTATTGAATCCTGGAGCTTCAATATAAAATTAGGACTTAGCTTAATTTTCATAAACTAATAACTAATACAGTTATTAGTTGGTGATAGACAGGTTGGTGAACGTTTGGTTCAATTGTCAGAAGATTCACTTATTTTTAAATCGTCGCACTAGGTATGTTTTACACAAATTTCTCACTCTGGTTTTATTGTTCTTATTTCTAACACAGATAGAAAATTGGTTTAATGCGGATTTACTTGCAAATACAAAAAATCAACTTTTTTCAGGTATACTAGGTAAACTTCGATAAACCGATATTCGATATAATAATTCGATAAAATATTTTGATCAACAGATATTCGATAAAATAATTTGATAAAATACTTTTATCAACAGATATTCGATAAAATGATTCGATAAAATACTTCGATAAACAATTATTCGATATTTTCGGTAACGATAATGAACTAAGTAGTACCTCGTTGTAGCAGTATTGCTCTTCTGATCTTTCTGCTTGGTCACACATCTCTTTTATTTTCTTTCTGAAACGACTTGGTCAGCAAAAAAACGCTTGGTGACCAGCTTGTTATTTGCCGCGGTTCTTTCCCGGAATTTTGAGATGGATAAATCAGCAAAACTGTATTCTCGCATTAAATATTGTATTACGTTACACAGTTAAGTCAATATTTAATACTTTGTTGCTTTGTTCTTATATCGTTTTTTGGAACGTTACAATACCGACGCTACTTGATCAGCAAAAATATCGCCTTGCGAGCTTGTTGTTTATCGCGGTTCTTTTCGGTATTTTCGGGATGAGATCATTTGAATCAGCAAAACTGTGTTTTTACATTAAACTACGTTACACAGTATTAATATTTAATACTTTGTTTTAAATACAATTTAATACATTTTTTGGATCGTTACAGTAGTTCTGTTTTGAAAACAAGTAAGAGTCGCACGGTTAAACGTCAAATAATGGCATCTTGTAATTGAAAGGCATTTCGGCGAAGTACCTGGTCATCGATAATGGCATTCAAGTTAATTACTTAAAGCTTCTTAAGGAGGTATTCCACTTTTTCGCTCATAAATCTAGGCAATTTTCAGGATTTTTTTTTAGAAAAATGAAACAACAAAGAAACAGAGTTGTCGCTATCGTCCCAACTACAATCATAAGAAAAAATATTGCATAGGAAATGGCAGCATTTAAAAAAAATTGAAAATTTCTACATTTTTTTCAAGTTGAAACCACAAAAAAGCACCTAAATTTTGAACGAATGCATTTGTTTTAGTTCAGACGATAGAGAATTTTATATAGAAACGAATGCCGCAAGAATCAATTGAATCGGTTTATTATTTTTAAGATAGAATGCCCACCACCTAAAGAAATGTCATTCGGAGAAAAACGCATTTAAAATTATGCGGTAAGGTTCTTGTAGTGCAGGCAGCGGCGGTTTTTTAATGGAGGCAAGGGAGGCTTAGCCTCCTCTCAAATTGTTGGACGGACTTGCTATTTATATTTCGTTTTAAATTAGTATTTTCCAATTTTTAATTTTTTTGAATTTGTTTAAAACAAAATTTAATTTAATAATAAAATTAGCTTGAACTTGACTTACGCCTGAAATAAATTCGAAATAGTACATATCCAGCGGCTAGCCTAAAGGCTTATCTTAGTTTATTAGCACATAGTTAGGCAACCCAGAATACCATAGAGGCTACTGGTTAGTAAAATACATAATCAACATGAGCAATTAACAGATGAATTGTAAGTAATAAGCTTGTAACATAAACGCATACTATTCTGTGTTATTTTATTAAATGTACGAAGATAGCAATTTTACACACGTTTGAGGCTAGACTCATATGCGTCTTATCAAAGAGACACCTGCAAATCTTTGCATTATTCATGCATATTGCTATGAACTTTACTGTATAAAATTGTACGCCTCGGTTTTGCCTTGAGCGCCACTTTCAAATGAAAGAAAAATTTATAAAACTGCAAATATTTAAATTTCCGAGTGTCCAATTTTACAAGCAAGCTCACCACCTCGTCCCTCTTGTATAGCTCAGCATTGAGTCTCTCTCAGAGTATTGCGGATCTCAATTAAATTAAGGGATGTGACTTATTGAGTTGAAATAAAATTGGTTTTGCACTAAGTAAAACTGTTGATTGATTTGAAAAGAATGAAGGGATAAATGTGATTCACTTTTGTTTTGATTGACCTTAGAAATTAGAATACTTCCCTGTAATTGTTTAATGAATAAAAGAGATTGTTTTTAAAGTCAGAAATAATTTTATATTGATAAATAATTTCGCATGCGCAAATATCAAAAATAAACAAATAAACACACAGATAATTTATCTGTTGGCAAAAAGTATACAATTATTAAAATATCAAAAATATATCGCAGAAAACGACGATCCAGTTTTTCTCCCTTCCAAATGCTTGGATGTAATCCAAGTCTTCTCATTGTCCAGTAACGAATGAAATGTTTTTATAATAAAATTTGTTTGCTTGTAGCGTAGAAAATGTAAATAATAATAATGTTTTGTTGAGTGAAATTGTAGCAATTAGGATAGTAAGTTTCCTTACGTCCTTTTTGTAAAATGCTGAGGGCCAAAGTTTAATAAAAAAATAATAATTTCAAATACCTTTTGAATTTTATCCAGCTTATATAAAAGCTTGCGCACACTACACAATCTTGAGTCACGCGCACTCCGTCGAAATTGCACTCGGCTGACGTCGTAACTTTATCGTGTTGATTCCAAATATCGCTACTGTTGTGGGTGATGAATACGGTGTTGATTGCACAAATTTGACTTACTAATTATTTGTTTTAATTAGTTTTAATGCTGGTAAGTTGCTTGGAGTTGTTTAATTCTCAGATATTTGCTTGTTGAGTTGAAAAAATTATTTTCTTATCTTTAGATTTCGTAACTAGTGGTCGCCATCTTTGATGAAGTTTTACATCAAATTTTCAATAACAAATACATCGGCTGCGTTACACGTCCGTTCAACTTGAATATCTAATTCCAACTGATTAAAACTGCGCAAATTTCCAAATTCGTGTCCATTTCGAAGTACTTGTAAGTCAAATTATTGCATTGCAAATTTTTATGTTTACCAATTTTTATATAATTTTCAGGGTCAATCACATATTTGTAGGGATGAATTTTCCATAACTTTCCAAGAGTTTTCCAACATAGAAGCTTGTTGATGTAGGCATATTTCGCAGAGAACTTGAACACTTTGTTATCAATAACCCAGCTTATCGCATTTCGAAGGATTTTGAGCTCTATTTACCTTTTTGTTGATTTCGAAGATCAAATTATAATTTTCACATACAGTAAATTATGAGATACATTTTGTTATTACCAGATTTTCATATAATAAGTTATTCACAAAGAAATTTCAATTCAAAGTACATAAATTGTATAGGTTATGTTCTGCAGATAACAATTTGCAGTAAATTTGATTATTTCTGATTTAAAGTGTCTCTTTGTGAGATTTTGATATGGTCATCTCATTTATGAATCTATTTAACAGGTTTTAATCTAGTATTCTGATCTTTAGAGATCTTTATAGTTTTGTAATATCATAAAATAATGTGAATGCTTTTATCTTTTCAATCTATTATTTTTAAAGTAGGTCAAACTTGTAAAATGGGTTAATTAACTCAGAAATTGAATCATTTGCCTCGGGTTGGTACATTTTGAGTCACAGCAATATGTTCTAAAAATATAATCACTTGTATTGTACACGTATAAAAGTGAAGTGCAGTATTTACAGTGCAATTAAGAAAACAACGATTAATTGACGTATTTAATTTTATAATCGACAGCGATGATTTTAAAAACGACTCTCAAACTATTGGAGAAGCGGTAGGTTTAAGACAATATTTAAATGAATCAAAATTTTGCTTTTTATTAGAAACTTTTAAATTAATTTTTGAACAGCCAGACGTAGTATTTTCAATTTTACAAAGTAAACTTACCGATATTAATTTCGCCAAATGTCGTTTAACAAAATTAATCTAAACTCTGCATTGATACCGTAGTGATGATTTGTATTTTGACAACATATTTAACAGTTTAGAATTAAATTGCGAGCCGGCTCAGAAAAAAAGAAAAAAGGGCATTTGATTTACCAGATATGCATCAAAGTTATAAACAAATTTTTGCGGAAATTTTGGATACGGTTATCGTGCAAATTAAGTTAGATTTGCACACTTACATAAATTAAAAATTTTTGATCTATTAACATTTGCTAAATTTTCAGATTATAAGAAAAACTTTCCTAAAAATTTATTAGATAGTCTATTAGAGCGGTATCCATTTTTTGATCAAATCCAACTCAAAAATGAATTATCGGTAGCATAAAATGACCCCAAAATGTTTGGACAATGTAGGACTCCATCAAAGATATTAGATTTTACTTTCAAAAATGATTTACACAGTTGTATGCCTGAATTTTACAAACATTTATGTGTGGTCGTCACCATACCGGTAACATCGGCTTCGGTTGAAAGAAGTTTTTCCACACTAAAACGTATTAAAACTTACACTCGTAATACGATGAACCAAAATCGGTTAAGTAACGTCGCGGTAATGTCTATTTAAAGGAATTCGTTACCTTATTGTCTCGAAATAATGAATTCTACGAGAATATCATCGATCACTTGGCGAATACTAAAAATCGCTGTCTTACGTTAAAGCTTCATAAATTTCGAATGACTTAAAATAATATTAATCTGTATATTGTACAGCATTTTTTCCAAAAAACACTGCACTCATCGAACAATTTTTACTTTCCGAACCCCTAGGTAAGGAAAGTATTGTTATCAGGCAAAATTTGACCCCCCAATTTTTTGACAGATGTTCACGTTTTGAGGTCCCCTGAATCCATTTTTGGAAGGATGTCAGAGGGTGTATGTGTGTGTGTAACTCTGTGCGAAAAAATTAGTATCAATCGCACAGCTTAAACCGCTAAACACAATGTCATGAAATTTGGTATGCACGTATATCACGGCTAAACTTAGAGGCCAGATAAAAATGGTAAAAATCCGTTCAAAATTAGGGAAATGGTGAACGAAATGACAAAAAAGTACGGTGTTTATTACTTTTGGACCACCATTTACCACACTAAACCGGATGCTTTTTTTAATCGTACCCTCTCCCTTTGCACTCGCACACACATTAAACGACAGAGAGAGAAAAGAAAGCACGTCAAAGTTAATATCGGAAAATTTTAAAAATGAATAAATTTTGACAGGTCGTTTGATGGATTTTGATTTTAGCACTTTTTTGAAGCTATGCTTCTTATCGCACGGGTATTGCACGGGCAGTTAATCGTTCGTCACACAAATTGTTAACGCAAATTCGTCACACAAATTTCGACCATCGCAAGGGCAGTTAACTTCCCTTCAAACACCATAACTCCGGAACCGAGAGGGCTAGGACCCTGGGAGTGGTGGCTATGGATGGGGTGCGGAGGCGGCAACCGCCCCCGACGCCTCCAACCGGTTTTTAGGAAAAATAGGTTTTTGACAAAACTAAAAAAATTCCCCCCCCCCTTTTCGTGGGTCGGAAAAAAACGTCGAAAAAATTTTAAAAATTTTTCAAAATTTTTTTTTAAATGTATTTTTGAACTTTTTTATATAATTAACCAGGATATTATTATAATTTTTTAGGGTGTGAAAAAATAGTATTAATCGCACAATATTGTGTTTTTATTATTATTCATTTGTTTTACCGAAAAATAATTTGTGACGCTAGAACTGAATGGGGAAAGTTATGCAATGTTCACATAGCCAATTTTTTATACAAAAATTCGATAGTGTCCTTTTTCTAAAATTATGCGCTTACAACAATCTATAGTTAATTATTTTGTTTATAATTACAGATATTTCGCCTTTCTGGAAATCAATATGTGCGTAGGAGGCCGGGGGAAGCATTTAAACCGGAATGTATTATCCCCACCCTCAAGCACGGGGTCCATGATGTGGGGGTCCATGAATGATACAGGGGTTGGACAACTGAAAGTGTGCGATGGCCGGATGAATACCCGTACATATTGCTATGCGTATTGTGTAGCCTCGGAGCTTTATTAGGCTTGCACTCTGTGTAGTTAATGTCTTGTACGAGTGTACGTAAATGTACCTCGTCAATAGAAAAGTAATCGTAAATTTTATTAACAAAAACAAACAAAATAAATTGATGCCTTGGCTTGACAGTTACAGTGTGCACAGACTTACTTTCTCTCAGGTTGGGTCCTTTCCTTGACCAAATCGGAATGTTGAAATCTAAAATATTGTGGTCTTCGGAAAATAAGGTTACAACAACAAATTATGCTCCTTTGTCAATGAAATCTTAATTTTATTATAAATTGTGCAAATAAAAATAAACTTGAATAAAAATTCTTAAATTTATTGACAAAATCTTATTATTCTAATAACTTTAAACGAACTAACGCACGCGTATTTAAGTTTCCAAAAATTTTCACTAATTTTTATGTAATAACTTTTAATGTGCATTTACCTTAATAAATGTAGGGAATTTCTTATTCCTAGTTGTTAACAGCATACAATAGGATGGTTTTGCCTGGCCGATGACCTTCAGTTACTAATAATAATCCAGATAAGTTTTCTTGTGTAGTGTTGAACCACGTTTTTATGCAGCACCAAATTTTCAAAAATAAACACAATCACTTTATAAATTCAACGAAATTGACTTTTCTAACACGTAAGTAATTTTGCTTTAATGATCTCTTTACTTTTCATACGGTTTTAAAACAATTTTCTCACTATTTATTTAATTTTTAGGAGACGCAAATAAATTTTACCACCATTAAATTCAAGAATCAACTTATTATTTTTATCATCAATTGTTTTCCATAGTTACTTGTATTTTCAAAGCATTCCTGATTTCGTTCCCTTTGGTCGATATAAAAATCAATATATTTGACGTAAAATTTCCAGGTTCGTACTTGGCCCAAAATAATTTGTAAAATTTTTAATAAAATTTTTATGTTTCAGATTTATTTGAAGTACCAGCCTCTTCTGTGATCATCCAGTAAAGTTTTAAAAAGAAAATGTTTTTCTCGTTCGTGGTACATTGAGTTACGAAGCACTTCCCAAGTAACATTTTACCGTCATAAATGTACATATACCTTACAGAAATTTCCGTAACGGTAAAGCATTGATTTGCCCCTTTTGCAGTTACTGTATTGATGTATCATTTATGCACATATAAGGTACAGGTATTTTCGCAACGGTACGGCATTGATTTGCCCCTTTTGCAGTTACTGTATTGATGTATCATTTATGTACATATACATTACAGGTATTTTTGCAACGGTTCAGCATTGATTTGCCCCTTTTGCAGTTACTGTATTAGTACATCGTTTTTATACCGATTATGTGTTGATTTTTTATGAACGAGATATTTATTTAATAGAAAAAATAATTTTTATAAAAGATAAAATTTTTGATTTTTAAATATTTCTATTTTTTACATACTGCTAAATTGTTTCCCTGTTGTCTGCGCCAGAATCTGAAAATTGACATTATAAATGTGATAATTTTTACTTACTTTTTTTTCCGAGGCCAGGTTTTGAACCCAAGCTGTACTGTACCTATACGTCTGAAAACCAACTGCTTAGCCAACTCGACTACCTGGGTATACGGTATAAACTATGATATTTCTTATTTGATGGTCAATTTTATTTTCAATTCATAGATTAAAAATATTACCTAATATTGAATTAAAATAAATCAAATATTTTGCTTTGGTACTTTAAAATTTATTACATTATGAATTATTTTAAATAAAAGTTGTTATTTTGCACGTGTTTTGAAGAAAAATGCTACGACGCCGACGTCACTTTAATTCGAATCGACAGCGGTGGTGGGATTAAATTTATTTAATTTAAATTTATTAAATTTTAATTTCCTGACTTTTAATTTCCAGAATTTTTATTTCAAATTTGGAGATTTTCGAAGATTTTTGATTGTTATTATTTGCGCCGTAGTTTTTCTTAAAAATCCGTATTGAAGTAACGAAGTTAGAAACTTTTTCAATATTTAGAAAATCAAAAATTTGATACATAGTTGAAATAAAGATTTATGATTACTAGAAAGACATAAAAGACCGATTCCCCAACTATAATATTATTACTTTCTCATTATAGGAAAAAAAAAAATTGGAGAATGTAAGAAATCTCGATGGCGTAATGGTAAATAGGCACGATGGTACCTTTGGCAATCCGTTGTACAGTGGTTCAACTCCCAAGCCGGCAAAGTTATTTTAAAAATAAATTTCCTAATTAATTAATTTTTTAATATTTTTATTAATAAATATTATAAACACAGTTATTTATCGGTCTTAAAACTTTAAAAGGGCCTTTAGTTAATTATCTATTAGAAAACATAAACAGCCGTATGCATAGTCGTACGTAATAAAATGTAGGTTTCCATGGTTTTACCAAATAAATAATAGTAAACGTCAGAATTAGTAATTTACTAAAATGACAGTACTAACTTTTTAATTTAAAAAACCATGGAAACCTACATTTTATTAGTGGCTACTAACTAGTAGCCACTAAAGTACGACTATGCATACGGCTGAAAATATTTAAAATACACGTTTTACATTAGCTAGTTAACTAAAGGGCTTTTTATATGGGTTGATAATACCGGACGTAAGAGGTTTAAAATTTCCGCCCCCAATTTAGAAATTTGACCGCCCTTCTTACTCCAATAATATCTCATATAATAATTATTGTAATATAAAATGCTTATCATAATTTGTAACCAATCAGAAACAAGAGTTTTTCTAACGGCGAAATTTTTTTTTATACATAATCTTGATACATAAATAACTATAATGTTACATATTTTTTACATTTCAATATTAATAAAAATTATAAAAAGCGCGTCTCGAAATTTAATTTAATAAAAAGGGACTTTGGAGAATAAGACGGATTTTTATTTATAAAATTATTATATTATACGAGTATATATTTCATAATATTTTATTATGTACTTATTAAAGTAGTCATGGACAATATCAAAACCGTGAAATAAATATCACAAAGTTTAACTAATAAATCATCTTTACATATTATATACCGGAATTGTAAGCGACTAAAACTTTACTATTTAATCTACACTTTCAGGTATCAAACCGGTGATGAAAATATCGTACCGTCCATCTTATAAAATACCTGTATATGTTAGACATTGCTTTTATTGTAACAAAACGAAACGATTAAAACATTACCTAATCGGTACCGTATGTTCAACTATATTTTAGTTAATAAACTTTCAGTGCCGATCCGATAAAGCAATTGCCTTCAGAATAACGGTGCGAAAATATGTACATTGAAACTATACCTAAACAGTACAGTGTAAATATGAACTAAAATTTATGTGCCGCTTAGGTACCATTTTGGTACTTAATTTTCAGGTAATAATTGTAATATAAAATGCGTATAATAATTTGTAACCAATGAGAAACAAGAGTTTTGCTAACGGTGAAATTTTTCTTCGTTCTGATTGGTTACAACTGTTTTAAAACGTAATTAAAATTCATTGCTCTTTAAATTACTTATTTTTATAATAAATATTTTAATGTTACGTATGTTTCACATTTTAATATTAATAAAAATTATTATATTATATAATATATTTCATAATATGTTATTATGTACTTATTCAACCTGTCATGGACAAATATTATTATGTTGAACAATATCAAAACGGTGAGGTAAAAATCATAAAATTTAACCAATAAAGCATCTTTACATATTATATACCGGAATTGTAGCAACTAAAACATTACTATTTAAACTGTACTTTAAGGTATCAAACCGGTGATGGAAATATCGTACATTCCATCTTATAAAATACATGTACATGTTAGATATCGCTTTTATAGTAACAAAACAAAACGACCAAAACATTACCTAAACGGTACCGTACGTTCAAATATATTTTAGCTAATAAAATTTCAATGCCGATCCGATACAACAATTGCCTTCAGAATAACGGTGCGAAAATATGTACATTGAAACTATACCTAAACAGTACAGTGTAAATATGAACTAAAATTTATGTGCCGCTTAGGTACCATTTTGGTACTTAATTTTCAGGTATGAAAATATATGTACATATTCGTTATACTTCAATGGTATACCGGTATAAAACCGACGTTGATGTTACTTGGGTTTTAACACATGTAAAATTTTGTTATTTTAAAAGTTTTACGTTTTAACACATTTTTATAACTAATGTTTTGAACAATTATTTTGATTTCAAATTACATTTCTTATAATTACTTAAATTAATTTACAATTTTAACAAACATTTTTATAACAGAATCAAAACGTTGCATTTGAATTTATTTTGTCCTCTCGTTCCGCGACCTTATGTTTACATAAATTATGACGTTAAAGGAGATTCTTGGTGTCAGATGAAACCTTTACTTTCGACCAAATAAGTCATGTGCTATCTTTATTGATAAATAAAACCTTGAATCAAAACGTGATCATTTCTATTGACGTGGCCGTGGTACATAGCAATATATTGAGACGTTGGAAGAGGTTCTGGAACCGTCCATTCTGAAATTATTTTCAGAAGAAGATCCGGATTACCTCTTTCAACAAGACAACGTACCTTGTCACAAATCGAAAGGTAGCATGCGTTGGTTTGCTGAAAATGGGATTCCATTGTTGGACTGGCCTCCACAGTCACCCATTATCGCCCATTGAAAATTTACGGTATAAATTAAAACGAAGGGTTAGTAAACATAATACCCATAAAAAAAAATTCTAATAGAAAAATGTTTTGAAGAGTGGGCAAAGTTGACCGCAGAAGATTGTTTTAACCTAGTGAGTAGTATGCCTATACGCGTTCAAGCTGTCATAAAAGCGAAAGGGGGTGCAACCAAATATTGAATTTAATAAATATTTACAACATAAAAAGCATTTGCATTCATTAACCATCCAATTCCTGCCCAAAAAATTGAAATATTCGCATTAATTAAGGGTGCTCAAGACATATGGAGACGACCGACGTATGTATTCTTGTTTGCTCTTCAGTAATTCGTACAATCGTTATCGTAAATTTGTAATATTTTTATGCAATCTTTGCGTGTTTATCAAGGATTTATTACTACTTCTGCAGTTCGTACTGACCTTCTTCAGTCCCACGTGGCGTTTATTAGTAAATTTACTCCCATGGGGTCATTTAATCCCAAGGGATCATAGTATGACCTCATAATTATTGACTCAACAAAAGTCTACATGCTATATTTAATCTTCCGTTAGAATTATTGATCGCTTCCTTCAAAGGAATGCGTTATCACATTGCAATGAGATATTGTTTCGACGTGTAGGCGTTGTATGCCGCCAAAGCTTTATATAATTATGCACTCTTTCTTTTAATCATACAACCACTGTTATCATTTGTAATGGGATACATTAATAGACAATTTTATAAATTGCATAATTACAAAGTATTTTTACATACACTGTTATCTTTTGCAATGCGTTTTTTAACAGCCACTTCAATTTATATACTTTAATTTGTACCTGTTTATTTCAATTTTTCTTTTCGGCTATCTTTTTGTCGGTTGTTATTAGGATTGCATAAAATAGTATACACAACTCGTGAAAAAAGCGCCATTAAATCTCTGGTGCTAATTGGGATCCCTTGGTAGAGGGGGAAGTTACCGCTTAATATACTATTATAAACCTAGAATAATAATTAATTCATCATTCTTAAAAACGATTTCAGTTGGGTCATCGTTCCTACGTGTATCATATTCCTATGAGTATGTCATTTTTCGGAATTTTTTATTCTTTAAATCAACTATTCAAACCTTCAGCTTTCCGAATTTCTATATGAAATTTTCAATTTCAGGGTGCTCAATAACGTGCTACCCCGAAGAAGCTGAAAATAAGATAAAAATTTTGGACATGGAATTAAAAGACGGAAAGGTACGAATTAAAAATTAAATTTGGGGAATTGAATCGAGAAATAAAGGAAATTCAAAAAGGATGCTGAATTCATAAGAAACTACGATAGGAAAGTTTATCTACATCTCTGATGATTAAAAAGTCTGATTTTGTTGACCAGTGTTAGAGGAATGGCAAATACAAAAGCTTCTCTCAAACAACGTCAAACGGCACTGTTAAAATTTCTTTAAAATCACATGTTGGATGAAAATAGATCTTCAACATTACATAGTATATCGTTCATTAGTTAAACTTCTATCAAATGCATGGTTGTAGTAGTTTCTAATGAAATTTTGGTATTTTAAAAATTCCAGTTAATGGGGTACAGTCAAAAAAAATGTAGTTGTGTTTTTTTACGTAAATACGATCCTTAGGAAGTCCTTTGTCATGAATGTAATGTGATTAGATTTTTCTACAAGCGGCTCATTTCGATGTAATTCAATAATGAAATTCATATAAATTTTTATTATTTCTTCAATCTGTAACGTCGTCATTAACATTAGTTAGCAGATCTTGCTTACAGATGGCGTACAAATGTCAAATACATTTACGATTTATAAAGTGTTTAAGTTCCAATGTGTAGAAATACGCCTGAAAAATTACTTAATAGTTATTTATGTATCAAGGACACAATATTGTGCCCGTGGTACATACAACGTTTTATTTCATTTTGGTACTTGAATTGTCAAAATTGAAGAATTAAGTATTTTGAGAAAAAATATCATGTCATTTTGTTTGTGCTATGAATTTTTGGTGTGCCATGGTTCCTTTGGCGAGAAACTTGGAGGGGCGAGAATTAATTTTTTTGATTTAGCAATAACTCGAAAAGGGCACTAGATATCGAAAAACTGAGCAAAAAATTCTCCCCCCCCCCCCCCGTGAATTGTCGGTAGGAAGGCATATGCAAAATTTCAGATCGATCGCGCAAAAATAACAGAGTCTGGACTAACTCTTTTGTTTTGATATTATTGTCATTGCTTAGCAACTTTATAGGCCCTCGGGCTATAAAAGCCATATTATGCCCGCATTTCCGTGCTAAAAAACAAGGTTATGATTCCAAAATGAAATAAAAATGTTTTCTTAATGTTCCAAAAGCCGAATACCACAAAATATTATTATTTACAACAGCCGTACAATACAAACAATGCCGCTTTGCACGCCTTCTTTAAGCAAGATCTACTCACTAATGTTAGTGACAACGTCATAGATTGAATAAATTAAAATTTATTTGAATTTCATTACATCTAAATGAGCCGCTTTTAGAAAAACACCACACATTACATGGCAAAGGACATCCTAAGGATCGTATTTACGTAAAAAAAGCACTAACAAATTTTTTTTGTCGGTGCCCCATTATTTAACAGTTCATTATAATTTTGTTTTATTGGAGTTCTAGGTTGGGCAGGCTGTTACCCAATTTAGAATTAACGCAAATTTCTCAAAAAGGAGCAATAATTGGATATGTGGATAGGGGAAGGTCGGGTAAGTTGACGAAGCGGGTAAGATAACGAATGCTAAATATCTTCTTTAAAAACAAAAATTTTAATTTTCTGCATAGTGCTGCCATCTAACCAAACGTAGCTAATTTAACTCGGCAATGCATTAGATGCACTAAAGTCAGTAGTTTATAAATTAAACACAGAAGATTGTTCTAGCTTATGTTTTTGTAAAATTGTGATTGTGTCGCATAAAGTTTTTCAGGAATTGTTCGAGGTATGTTGACATTTAATTGTGTTATATTATTACTAGTAACAGATGTATTACAATGTATGCCAGTACTATAGTCCATCTGGTTTTGGATTGCAGTAGAGGTCGCCTTGAACGGCAAGTCAGATTTACACAGGGAAACGTCAAATAATTAAAGTATATGAGCGACAAAAAACAAATGTCACTTATTCGATACTTGAAATAATCGAGTTAAAAGTATTCTTTTATCAAATATCAATTTATCTTGTACAAATTATTTAAATTTGCCAGAAACTTTTAGAAAAAAATATTCGTGAGTCATCAATCGCAAATAAAATTTTGGCAGTGTAAACCTGTAAAAATTTTAACCAATCACGTTCCGAGTTCACAATTTTAGTACAATCTAGTTCTGCATTCTTAAAACGGATGGACTATAGTTTTGTTGATATCATGTTTGTAGTTGAAAATTGATTGTCGCCTTTAAAGTTAACCTCAATGGGCAAGATGACGCGGGAAAGATGACGAAGTTATTACATATGTATAAACAACGCAAACCCAGTAATGACAACAAAGATGAAGAAACCAGATGTCCAGGTTGCAGTGAACGTTTTGAAGATCCACCTGTAGAGGATTGGATTCAGTGCTCTCTGTGCTTAGAATTATGGTGGCATGAATCTTGTAGTAATTATTCAGGCACAGCATTTAAATGCAATTTGTGTAATACTTTATCTTACCCGCATAGGTTCGTCATCTTAAACGACATTCGGGTAAGACGACGAATTTTTTAGAAAATATGTATTAATTTTTTTTTAATGTAACATTTATATTTTTTTTATATTATATTGTATTATTTTGTTTGTTATATATTAATGTTGGCTTACGAATAAAAACATTAATAAAAAGCAATATCAGTTCATTTATAAAAATTTAATTTCGGTAACATCGTCAACTTACCCGACCTTCCCCTACTGTAGAAATTGTCTTTACCCTTTCAAGGCAGCTTTATTAATTTTGCAATTTTTAATGATTGCGCTTATAAAGTACAGCTATTATAGCTCAAACAACAACAAAATTTTTTTACTTTTTTTCATTCATAGGGTAACAAGATATGAGGTGGTTTCACAGTGATACCACTACGCAGAAAAAAGAAACAAATTTTTAATTTTTCAATGGTTTTATAATAAAAATAAATCTATTTTTTTACAAATATCTTACAAAAACAGAGTTTCATTAGTTTTTTGCATGAAATTTGACAAAACAGTTTTTTTTTCCATTGCAACATTGTTATTAGCTATGTATTTGAACTGTACAGTGTTGATCATCGTCAGATTGCTCGTCCTCTTCTAACTCATCTTCAGACTCATTTCCAGGAGGAATTTCTGTAAATGCTAAACGTTCAAAGTCTTCGCAATTCATAGCCTCCAATTGAGTGACACTTTTCTCCCTATAACAAAATAGGTTCTTTACAGCATATGCTGCGTAGTGGTATCGTTTGGCACCATCAGATTTAATGAAATAACCAACCTCCAAGGAAAGAAAGCAAGTATATGACACAAGTTATCGCAAATATTAACCATAATCTATCAATAAATCACTTACCATTCATTTTGTTGTTGTTATAAGTTTATAACAATTTGAGGTTAAAAACAGAACACGAAAATTGCAACAAAATCGATGCACTTCACTAACTGCAGTCGTAGAACTAACCTATATAAACAAGAAAAACTACAGTACTTAATTTTTTTTTCGTTAGAGAGCATCACTGCACGGGTGCACGCGAAGTCGGTATCGCGATAATACCACTGCGCCGTAAATAAACGCCATTTAAAAAAGTGGTATTTACGTGATACCATTAAGCTTGAAAGGGTTAATGTTTTGCCTATGATGTGTATCAATAAAATACAATCAATAATTGCGCGCAAAAGTTTGATGAAAAAAGTGACGGTGCTCGCGACAACACAAGTTTATAACAATCTGCCAGGGTTTTCCGGTGGGAATTTAATTTGGTTTTGCCTTTGTAGATCTAGACTACCTACCTTTTTTTTCGTAATGCAGGGAAGGGGGAAATCTTCAAAACACCACCCCGATGTTCTGGGGTGGTAGTGTCGGATTCTTACTCATTAAAACCCCCTCCCCGACGAGCAGCGGGAGATCTAGACTACCTACAATGTATTTGAACACATTAAAATTACAGGTTTGATAGAATAACTTAAAAATTTCATTTTTGGATGAGTTTTCTGCTCGACCTTTTGTTGTGCCAATTATACAAAACAACATATTACAATTATGTCGAGATTCGCCATACAAAGATTTAACTTTGACAAAATGACTTTTTGTGACTGATTATTTGACAACTTTCAAAATTCACTACCCCCCCTTTAATGCTCGCAATCACGCATGCAGAATTCCACTTTTGTAATCCACATTATGGGACGATCATTAGCTTAAGCGATTGGTGCGTTACTGCTAAATACCTTGTTCGAATCCGTACTCAGGAAAAAGTGTATTCTGACTGTCTCTTGGTATAATCTACTCGGTACAGCATCTCTGGAGATCAAGTGTATACACTTTCCACGGTTGGGATCCCGCGTTAAGTAGTAACGCCTAATAAAGTAATGTCTAATCAAACGTTAAAAAAATACCATTTTCTTGACAAAGTAACTTGAAAAATAAAATTCAACAGCTCTCCTTAATATGAAAAGGTTTAATAACTTTAATAACAAATCTTTAAAGTCTTTACAATATTAAGCAGTTGCTGCTTCATCATCTTCTGATGCATCTCCTTCTCCATCACTTACTGCATTATTTTTTGATAAAAGATAATTAGAATAATCTACTTTTAATTTTTCACGAGATGGTGGACTCCATAAAAGACACCTGAAAAGGAAAGAATTTGTCTAATATGGTATACTCAAATGCATTACTAAATACTAAATTATTATTACAAACCTCGAGATGAAATTGCCCTCTCTAAGTGGTCTAACATGATTTACATCTTGTACTAAACTAGCAAAATTTTCTTCCAACTGTTTTATATCCATGTTTATCTAGAAATTGTTTAAATAATATAACAAAGTGTATTATGAAAGATCTAAATAAACAAATGTGAAAACACTCATAATTCTTCTCATAATTAATAATATCTAAATATAATTAAACTTACAGTTCCTATAGTTGTTTCGATTAATCCAAAATCATGTTCATGTTCGTCTTTCAAAGCGTTGTATGAAATTCCGTGTAAAAATTTATTCAAAGAATTTAACAAATCTGTTGTCAGTGTTCCATTTTTAGGACTTGGATATTTTCGTTTGGGTATTAAACCACGTATTTTAGCAAGTTCTGGTAAAATACCTGGATGAACTAAAATATGATGAAAATCATGCAAGGAAATGGATCCACTTTCAATATCTTTAATTAGTTCAACACCTCCAACTAAATGTGCCCCCGACTGACGCAATTCATCTTGAATGTCTGGTATTTTAGTAAGAACAATTATGGATCTTGCTTCGCCATGATCAAATTTATGTGGTATGGTTACAATTCGTGAAAAATTGTCAACAAATTTATCCTTAAAAAAAACAAAATTATATAAATTACAATACTGGTAAAAGAAAGTAATAGTATATTCAAGTAGTCCAAGATAAGAATGAAAATGATTGCTTAACGTTGGTATATTGATTGATTGATACAGGGCGACGCAGACCGCCTGTATCAGGCATTTATTTCAAAAATGGATAGCCATAAGAGGGTGGGGAAAAAGTTTTTGATCACAAATGCCTATATGAAGAATCGAATGGTGATACTCAAATTCCTGGGAAATCTTGGCATCTGATAAGTTTGCTCCAAAATGTCAAAAACTTCAGATTTCCAAATAGCACCGGGAGTCATAAATGGTGTCGTTGAAAAGGTCATTCATAAATAAGCAAGTTTTATAGGGAAAAAAATTTTATATCCCACACTACTTTCGATAAATATTCCGTTCAAGTTAAATTTACTAAGCTAAGCTAAGCTTTTACGATTTTAAATTTAAGAAATGATCAAATTGTCATGTGAATGCAGAAAAAACCTAAGTCTAATTTTCTTAATCTACATTTTATTACAGAAAATTATAGTTTGAGAATTGTTTTACAATGCAGAAAAATCCTAAGTCCAAAATTATTATAAAATGTTATTAGGATTTTCAACTTAGGATTTTTCTGCATTGTGAAACACATCTCATACTACTATAATTTTCTGTAATAAAATGAAAATCAAGAAATTATGACTTAGGATTTTCCTGCATTCACATGACGAAATGTAAGTTAGAAAATGTGTTGTTAAGTGTTTGTTTGATATCATTTGCATTGATACATTTTTGTGCACAACTTTGCGCTAAGATTGTGTAAGAATTTTATTTTACTTTTAACTTGGATCAAGTTGTGATTGTTATTGCGTAAATCAGAAATTAAAACACCATTTCTAAATTTTCGAATTTAGAAGCTTTTGACATCTTAAGGGCTCGCCACATAACCTGTGCTGTGCTATGCCAATATCAAACATTGAAGTAGAAACATAGGGTTTCAATAGTGACGTTCACATAGTTATGAGTTGCTATGCTATTTTGCGCATGACCATGACATTGTTCAACGTTTGTGTTGACATAACACAGAGCATAGCATAGCACAGCACAGGCTATGTGGCGAGCCCTTTAATATTAGGAAAATGTGGTCAAAAATTACAGAGCCGCTAAACAACTTTATGTTGAAAGATATATTCAACGTGCCCGTCAATCCTTCAATGTTTTCTGGCGATTGGTTGCAGTTATTGGTATACCTACTATTGCTCAGGCCGAAAAATAACCACTTGTAAGGGACAAGGTGGCCGGTTTTCTTGCTGCAGTAATTGTATATATAATTTCGACAAGAAGACTTGAAAGGGAATCTGGTGTTAGCCACGAAGTGTGTAAAGAATTGATCATTTTGAGTCACGTGACTTTGACAGGGCGCGGCCATTTTGTCGGGGGGGGCATACCTGTCGGGACGTCACCTCGAAATGATAAATTGTGATTATGAGGTGTAAACTTCATAATCATAACCTTAAAATAAAAATCAATTACGAAATTTGACAGGGCGCGGCCATTTTGTCGGGGGGGCATACCTGTCGTGACGTCACCTCGAAATGATCAATATTGAAAAATCATAGTTTTCATCCATACCACATCAACATTCATGCACCAACAGCTAAGTGAAAATGATTTTCAAAGGTGACTTACTTTCTGTACTTGGTTATTAAATAAGGGCCTTCACGTTCCCAGGACCGTTTCATGAAGCAACGAGGCTACTTTTAAAAGCACTGGAGAAGTCAACATCTATAATGCTCATTACTGGTTACAGACAAACCCTCATTGGCTGCGAATCATTGACAATTGACATCTTTGGATATGGCGCACATGGTGCAGTCTACTTAGAAAAGTAATCATAGGCCCTCATTTTTTCAAAGGGGCCCTTAATGGGATAAGGTATTCTAATTTTTCACGTGGCGATTTCCTAGAAATGCTGGAAAATCTTCCTCTTGGCATGTGAGTAATAATGTGGTTTCAGCAAGACAGCTGCCCAGATCATTTTCATTGGTTACCAGGAACAGAGTGGATCAGCTTTTCCCCAATAGGTGGATTGGCAGAGGAAGCATAGTTGCATTGCCTCCAACTTTACTAGATTGTTAAAAGATGTTTTCAACAATATCATTTTGATTCCCCTGTGGAAAATTTTTTCCCAACCCTCTATAACTATCCATTTTTGAAAACAATGCCTGATACGGGTGGTTTGTCACACCATGTATACGAAATATGTACAAGTTGATGACGTTCTGACAGAATGACATAAGCGACATTTTACAGGAACAATGAAAAACATCATTTAAAAATTATAAAGAATGCTGGGAGAAATTTTACAGTTTCTCATTGTATTATTTTTTTAAGAATTTTAGAGATAACTTTTGAATATGTAACTGCTTAGGGCTTCTTATAATTAATTATTTTGGAAAATGCTTTTGGTCACTTGAAAAGTGACGCTTACAACTGGCTTGAAGAAGTTTTGCACATGTGTGATGACAGAATTTGGTGCATATACACAGCTTTAAACATAATTATCTTAATACCAGTTTGTTTTGGTTAGGCGAATAGCATAGGGTTATGGAGCATATGCAGATGCATCCAACGGTACCAAAACCCCAGAATTTGAATTTCGGTGCTACGTCATTCTGTCAGAAGGTCATCGAAGTCTATTGCTGTATGTAAATTTTACAACAGTTTTTATCAATAAATCATTTGTAGAATAGGTGCAAAGAGCACTGCATCTTGCAAATAGTAAGAGATAGATTTAGTTAAATGTGATTCGATTAAAAAGAATCGTTCATCATTTTAAAAACTACAACGATCATCTATAACTTTAAAAACTTAGTTTTCGCAAATGAAGAAGTAACCCAGAGAATTGAAAAACGTGGTCTGCGGTGGTTTGGACATCTACTAAGGATGGAGGACGACAGATGGCCAAAGAGGTTACTTAAGTGGGTACCCCCAGGAAGAAGAAAGCGTGGAAGACCGAGAAGATCGTGGAACGATGGGATAAAGAAAGCTATGGCAGTGAGGAACTTGGAGGAACAAGATGCAACCGATAGAGAGAGGTGGAGATTGGGGATCGGGTAAACAATTGTAATTGTATAGTGCAGTATTCAATGTATAGTAATGCAAGTTTAATGTACTAAGTAGCCCGAAATATATATATATAGTTCCCACTTTTAAAACAACTAAAAAGTTTTCAAATTTTAAGACATAGAAAAGAGATGTAACGACTAATGATTAGTGTAAATCATAAAATACCACAATTCCGTTACAATAAACAAACTTTTAAATTTAAAAAATCCTGCCTACAATAATTAAAATCCCACCACACAATCGATGCCCCTAACAATAAAAACAGACCATGTCCAAGTCTGAGCAGATGCATGGTAATCTTATTTCGATTATTAAAAGTTAAAGGATTTAGCCAAAATATACCTTTTTGGCAGCCTTCATATTTAATTCAATCCTAACATTTAAGAAAGCATCTGGTTGATTATACACTGTAGGATGATGCGTCTCTCTATGACAATGTACGGCGTCAGCAAATGAGTATACAATCCAGCGATAAAATTTGTTAACAAATACATCGTCCGTTGGTGTCCGCATATAAGAATCATCAACTTTTCTTGTAGGAAGGTTTAATAAAAATCTAAAATATCACAATAACACATATTCCAATTTCTTAATATTTATACTTGCTTTTCTTTATTCCTTTGATTGTGAGGAATAAAGCCAACTTTTTTAATTTCAGTTTTAACTTTTTGCTTCTTTTTTCTATCTCTTGTGCCTCTTCGAGCCGCATAATTGCGAACCGAGACAGGTACTAATATTGTACGTTGAATAAATAACGTACTAATACGAAATGCCGATGTATTTATACCTAAAATATTAAAAATGATAGAATTTATTTCGTCGATAATGCAATCAAAGTAACAAAAACTTACTACTATTCAAAAAATACATGTCTTTAAATTAATTATATGGTACGCCTTTCTTAAAATTTATTTAGAACTATACTTTTTGCGAAGGAAATTCACAAATAAATTATAACATCCACCAATTAACATGTAATAAACATCCACTGCTACGAAGAGGTTATGTTAAATTATGATAGGGAGTGACTACTGCATGTTCCGACCGCTCACTAATTTTTTATTTAAGAACGGTCTGATCGACTGGGTCTGACTCCGCACATTCATGAGCAATTCTGTCTGTGTACCTGGACCCGTATTCTTGAAAATTTTCATACGTGAAGGTGGATCGTTCTTGACGTCATGGCCGTGTGACAAATTTTTTTTCACTTATTCAGTTTAATAGTTTTGGTTCAAAATGAAAATAAATTATACTATCTCCAACACAAAAATTAAGCCAACAGAAATTATCTCTACACATTTTATCTGTATGGATTTTGAATAATCGCAATTTTATTATTTTTTTTAATGCACTGCAGTTAAAATGTGCTAAATAGTCAGCACACCGCGATCGGTTACACAACAAATTTTCAAAACGCATAAATTTTGAACATATAAATTGCTTTTACGAAATTTTGACATACATTCTACTTACAATTTTATTATAACCAAGGCAAGGAAGGTTTTTAGTTTGTAAAACGTCCGGGCAAGCTGAATTTTGGCAGTGTTCTAATGAACCCCCCAAAAGTCCCTTAAAATCCCACTCCGGCGTCCCCCACAATCGGGGGTTTTAGCTCCTCCAACTCGAGTTTTTGCCGATAACTCGCTTATTTATGCTTGTATGAAAAATTATGATCAGACCATAATTGAAGAGAATAAAATTCTCTATAAAATAGTTTTATGTTCATATTTTTCCATGGCACACTAATACTTAAATAATTATTGACCGAAAACACGACCCACCCTTAAAATGGCACAATATTGATTCGTTGCAGGGAGAGAAATGTTTTCGGACACGGGAAATGCTTTTAATAATAAATTAATTGAAATTATGGCCAAGGTTGGAAAATGAAGAGACAAATTGATTTTTTCAAAATTTGTCCAAGTTATAGTATCTTCCAAGTAACGAAACCGAAATTCTGGTTTGAGCTTACAGAAGGTCCGGGCAAGCTGAAATTTGGCAAAGATGTATATTGAAGTGTTCTAATAAACACCCAAAATGTCTCATAAAAATCCCAAGCCGGCGTTCCTTCAAATGAGGATTTTAGCCCCCTAAGTGCGGTGTTTCGCCTATAACTCACGTATTTTTACTTTTACGAAAAATTACCATTAAGCAAAGTTGAAGAACATAAAATTCTCTATAACTTGTGGCGCTGCAGTAGGTAGTACTACAATACCTACTGTAATAGGCAAATTAAACTTTGTTTAATGGTAATTTTTCGTAAAAGTAAAAATACGTGAGCTATATATGCGAAACACCGCACTTTTTTTTATTTAACTAGCGCTACATTCTATTAGAATTTGGCTGTCCGCAGACTTTCAAAATCCATTTTGCTGAGGTGATTTAATCCTCTTAGTTTACATTGTGACATTGGGTCAATTTATTGTGCCTTTCGGTCATTGGTAATTTTTTTTTATAATAATTCATTTTTAACCGTTAAATAATTTCTTAATTTCTAGAATTGAATTGAACCTACCTGGTACGTTCAAGTCTTACAATGTAATTTTCGATAAGCTTCTTCTTCTTCTTCAAGTGCCATATCCGGTCTCCCGGACGTTGGCGACCTCTCTCCTATGTATGTGTTGTGCGTTTGAAGTATTATCACACACATAGGGGACCTACTGCTTAACGCGGACTCCGAACCGCGGGAAGTGTATACACTTCATCTCCAGAGAGGCTGTTCCAGGCAGATTACACCTCGGTGGTTTGCCATTGCCTTCCGAGGGGAGACGGTCAGAATAAAGTTTTACTGAGCCCGGAGTCGAACCAGGCATTCAGCTTTAGCAGCAACGCACTTAACTGCTTTAGCTGACGACCGTCTCTCCGGTCTCCGACCGATAAGCTGCATTCCGTTTTCTAAGCATTTTTGTAAAATTTAAAAATAGCCACAAGTATGTGAGCTTCCGTTGATATCATTATAAGTAACGTACAAAGTAATACAAAGTAGTTATCTTCCAGTGATAACTTTTCAAAAATCCTTCAGTAGTCATAAACTAATATTAATAAGTAACTTTGATCTTGCAAAAAAGCGAATTTTGCATTTCTAACCGGTGAGAAAATAGTTACATTGTAGTCAAAAGACCGTGAACTGGGCGTTGCGTCATATAGCATGGGTTTTGTTAACCAATTAGAATAACGTATACCCCCCTTTAACGGAAAAAACCTCACATTTTTACCTCGCGAAGAGAAGGCAGTTGGAAGCTAGCAATCAACTTTGGCGGAAGAAAATTAATTAACGGGGTTACTTGCACGGTAGATTCGGAGTCGCTTTCCGCGGAACAAGACAATTTCAGTCTATCACTCGTGAATAAAACCGGGAAACCCAATTGCAAATTTGGTATTGAAGCGAAGTTGATTGATCAAAATCGATACCCAACTTATCGGTCACCGAAAATCCGTTATCGATATTCGAAACAAAATAAATCAAGTGAGTTGTCTGACACGGACATCCGTGATCGAATAAATTCTTCGATGAAAATTAAGTTACCAACCATTAACTCTCGTCGTTTTGAAAACAGTGCGCAACTTATACACATCGAAGTCCTACGAACTTTTTAAGATCAAGTTAGCCAGCAATTTAAATGGCGAGTTTAACGGTTAGTTGCACTTTCGCCGTGTGTGTGTGCGCTTAAGGGTTCATTATTGTTCGGTGAAATTAAAAGGATCTAAACCGAGTCACGTTAACCGCTCTCGATTTATTTTATGACGGACGTCTAGCCACGTCAAAACACCCATCCAGGGGATATTTACCAGGTTAATCGTTTTCAACTCGGGAGAAAGGATCTTGGGGGGGGGGCAGGTGTCTGACCCGAACGTCTGATTTTGGACGGATGCCGACAATTTGGGTACCATCTTCACAACCAATAACACCGGTAATTGGCGACCTTGAGATTTTCGCTCACCTTCGTTGCTGTTGGAAGAAAACAAAGCCAAGTAAGTGTATAACCATTAAAGTTCAGTGCTTCGATGAAATCGCGGTCAGTGACAAATTTATTCATGCGTCAATTCAATCAATTAGTTTTACTCTCGTAATCTTCCTCGGAGACCCTCAGTTGACGAGTGAATAATTTTTTTGTAATCTTCATTTGTACCATTGTAGTCCCGTAGTTTTAAGAAACTTTGTTTTTTTAGTATTAAGGTCAAGTAATTATTCCCTGACGTCAGTTGATTTGATTAATTTTAAGATTAGTTTTAATTACAACTGGTACGCCAGTGTATGAGTTTGCCTCTTATTGATTTTAATATATATCTGTTTATAATTCAATTCTCGTTATTCTTTATTTGTTTTTTTTGTGTACAAGTGTTTTCTAGGATAAGTATAATTCTGGTTTGTGAGGCGTCGGTGACCCGAGAATCTCAAGGGACATCGAGCCGTAATACCGTTTTCCCTCCTTTTAGGTGTTTTTACGTGGCCAGAAGTAAGCAAAATCTGGGTGGCGCTCAACTTATTTCCGAATTCCAGCGCTTCTGTAAAAAAATTACCATCGAACACGACAACCTTTTGTTTATCGATTAACCCACCCCAAAACTCCCTGAGCTTAGTCGACGCGTTTGGCCTGTGGGTTGTCGTAGAAGCCGGGAAGATTGTAACAACATGTTTGTTTTAATACATTTTATTACAAGTCTCTATGTGTCTTTGTGTTGTTAATCACGCTTCTCCATGCTGCACGGTCCGTCACTATCTGTCTCCATCCCCTCACTCCCATCTTCTCCAAATCGCCCATCGCTCCGTCCCACCATCTCGCCTTTGGTCTGCCCCTAGCACGTTCTTCATTCGGCTTCCACATCACTATCGCGTTTATCGTTTCTTCCTTGTAGGCTCTCATGACATGTCCAAGCCATCTCAATCTCTGGGCCTTAATGAACTTCACTATGTCTTCTCCATCCATTATTTCACGTAGTTCTGTGTTTGTTTTCGTTCTATATTCACCGTTGTTTAGTCGTGTAGGGCCTACTATCGTTCTCAGTACTTTCCTTTCAAAAACCTTCAGTTCTTCTTCCTCTCTTTTAGTGATGCAGATTACTTCAGCGGCGTATGTGAGTACCGGTCTAATTAGCGATTTGTATAGTTTTATCTTAGTTTTCTTGTGTATTTGTGTATCTCTCAGTATACTTTTATTCGCATAGTAAGCTCTGTTGCCTGCTTGAACTTTTTGCCTTATTTCTGAGCGTCTTTCATTTCTGTTATTAACCAAGACTCCGAGGTAGTTAAAATTCTCTACTTGTTCGAACACGCAGTTATCTATGATTAATTCGTTATTATTATCGTCACCTCTTCTCCTGCATCTCATGTATTTCGTCTTGGTTTCGTTAATACTTAGGCCTATTTCATACGCCTCTTCTTTTATGGTTTTCAGTATCTCTGTCATACCTCTCATTGTTCTGGACACTATCACAACATCATCCGCTTATGCTAATATTTGGCTTTCTTTAGTTACTATTGTTCCTTCGCAATTATTACCTCGAATAATCTTTCCCAGGACAATGTTGAACAATGTCGCTGACGGCGGAAACCGCCCCCGACCCCATGCCGCCTCAAACGCCGCCTCCAACCGGTTTTTAGGGAAAATAGTTTTTTGACAAAACTAAAAAAATTAAAAAATTTCCCCCCCCCCTTTTCGTGGGTCGGCAAAAAACATCGAAAAATTTTTAAAAATTACTATGGCCTTCACGGATCTATTATGGTCCTCCCCCTGTGAGACCGAAGGCCGAACAACCACTGGCAATCACGGACTAGCAGTCAAGACAGCTGAAGGCATATAAATATAATCTATTATGGTCCGCCCTGTGAGGCCGAAGGCCGAACAATTATGGCCTTCACGGATTTATTATGGTCCGCCCTGTGAAGCCGAAGGCCGAACAACTATGGCCTTCACGGATCTATTATGGTCCGCCCTGTGAGGCCGAAGGCCGAACAACTATGGCCTTCAAGGATCTATTATGGTTTGCTCTATGCGTAAGGAGCATAGCTTCTGTGGACGGTCCGACGACCGCTCTGATTTTTTTTAAACTTTACATCGGGCCGAGTTAAGAAATTTTATTACGTCCGAACCACGGTGTATAATAGATTAGGTGAGCTGACGGGCTATGTTTTCATCAGATATTTTCATGCCGCGAATGTAGTCTGTGTGCGAGAGAGACGTTATGGACAGAGATGGGCACAGCGCCTTGCGAAAACACATAATGCATTAGTTCTGCATGCATTACAGTGCATTTTAAGGCAATTTAAGACTAATATAAACGGCTTTGTATTAGTTTTTGGCAATGTCTCGATGGTGTTGTTTTGCGCCTAATTGTACTAGTGGATACAATAGCAATAACGATAAAGTTTCGTTGTTTAAAGCTTCGTTGTTTCGATCATTAAATTACTTTAAAGAAAAATATAATCAAAACAAAACAACATGAAAATGTTGTACTTACATTACTTTAGGATGTTAATTATTATTAAGACTAATTATTTTTATTTTTTTCTTTCTGGTTTCCTTTTTTTTGTTAAAAAGTTTTTGTTCACTTTTCAGTTTTTTATAGTAAGTAATACGCTTAAGTAGGACTTTAAGATAACTCACACAATAGTGATAATTGATAAACGTTTCGAATGTCAAGTTTTACATTTTGGTTAATTCGCCCATTTACAAAACAGCGACGACAATATGATTTCTTAACCTTTTATTATAGTACCTACACACTTTTATTGATGTAAAAATAATACCTAATATTGTTTGGAATTGTGCCTAAACTAAAATTATTATTGAATAAATATTTTGTACTTGTTGTTCATTTATTTCTTGAAGGTATGATGGTACTATAATTATGAAATACTATTTCCAACATTTCAACTACTGCATAAATCTAGAATTAAAATAATATATTAAACTAGCGCCTGTGGCGCTAGACATACGTATAGTAAACAGAAACAACACATTATGAACAATTTTTTTATTATTTCAACTTTAAAATGACCCTAGATCCAAAGATAATGATTTTTTTTTGTTTTTGTTTATGCGTGTCGGAAGGGGGAAAATCTTGTAAGATTACAATTTTGAAATTAATATAATTTCAAATTTGCCGCTGGTTTAAGTTAGAATATTTTATGTCACCATGTATATAGGTAGTTTTAAAAGAATTGGTTCGGTAACGATCGTGGAGAACGCGACAAGTTGCAAAGAACCGATAAAGCACTTCACTTGTGACTTGATTTTTTTAAGCGTTAGTTGATTGAATTAAGATAAATTCTAGTATTTTGTTAATTTATAGTGGTGTTTTAATAATCAGGTATAAATCTTTATTTAAATAATTATTTGATCTATATTTTGGGCAATGAATTTGATTTTAATATTATTTTAATGGGTTTTCAAAATATTACAACAAAAACTTTGTTGAAGGTTAATTTTATGTTTTACTTTAAAATAAATTTAAAGAATACACATCAGGGTTAGTAATTATTAGATAAAGATACATAAATAAGTTCATTTATAGAAATATTATTTACGCGGTAAAATTCACTACAATGTGGTAAGGTTATGATCTCATTTGACGCGTTCTTTGTTACATGCAAGGTCGCCTCATAAGCACAAAGATAAGATTCTTTGAAATGCTAAATTTAACATTCATAAAAGCATCGTATGAAATTCCAAAGTAATGCAATAATGTATTCATATACAGGATGGTCATAAATTCAAATCAGTTTGAATTTATAAATGAAAGGTTTTTATTAGTTAGAGGGAATACACAACTAGTAAATTAATTTATTATCATATACAGGGTGTTTCGTCGATGTGGTTACTTATTGTTTACAATTATGAAGATGAGTTAGATGGTTACAGTCATTGATTAAATCGCTCACAACGGTTTAAGATATGGTATGATCAGTCAACAAAGCTTTGTCTTGGTAAATGATTGACTTATGTAATACAGGGTTTTGGTTTCGGTTTCTTAAGTACAATTTAGCTTTCCGGTTACTCTGTATGAATGTTCCCAATCCGTGGCAGGCTGGAAATAAATTACACAGTACTGCAAAGCCACGTAAGGCTAACAATAAGGCAAGTTTTACATTAAACCGTTCCCAAAGACTTGTATTCATTTAAGTTGTAATAGTGACGCGCATGAATGGATTATCGAGATTCCTTAAAGGAAGGCAAGCTAAACGTAGATCTGGGTTTTAATATTGGTAAATTAGGTATCTTAATTATTCAAATACAGGGTGTTTGAATTAGGTTGTGATCTTAATTGGTATTTGAACAGCTGTAACTCGCAGGTTTTCTAGAAGAACGTTGGGCCCGGCAAGATATATAATATTTTAGCCACTATAAAAACCAACGAAGGTTTCCTTGATCTTCCCTGAATTTGATTTAACCAGCAAGCCAAATATAACTAATTGTTTCAATGAGTTTAAATAAGTTAAAGTTAATTAGGTAGTAAATTGTAATTCAAGGGTGGTTATTTAAAGGTATAGATTAAAAGGTATTTTTTCCATTAACAGCTAGTGTTAAAACAAAACACATAATAGCTTCCCACAATCTTCTAAAATGTACCAAGTACATGAAGAAAAGTTTATAGCAATTCAAAGGATTGAATCCAAACAAGTAATTTAAAAGTTATCAAAATCATTAAAGCGATTTAAAACAAATCGACTTTCAGGGTAATTAAATCTACAGATTTATTAGGTCATGAGTTAGGTAAATCATTGCTTCAGGTTATATTCCTCAAACAAGAATATTAAAGATAATAAAAAGAATTGACATTGCCCCAAAATATGGTTGTTTTATTTGTGTTGGAAGTTTAATGTTCGTCTCTCTTTCGGAGCGATCATTTGTTTTTGTTACAGTTGTTTTTGACACTATGTTTTGTACACCGGAAGAAAGAGTTTGGTTACTAGATGACGATAGTAGGTATTTCACAATGTGGTGGTCCAGGTTATTTTCCGTGTCGTCGAAGAAGTGTGATTTTAGGTTTGAACTTTGTTGGTTCTCGAGAGATGGCGGTTTTCTGGAGAGGACGTTGGCGCGAAGTTCAAATTCAAAAGTAGCATCTTACAATCTTAAAAAAGACACCACCAGCCCGTACTGGATGGTAGTGTGGGGTAAGCCCACTAAAAACCCCCTCCCGGATACCTTACGGTACTTCTTCCGCTATCGAGTCCATTGTACTACTTTATTTTTTATGCTCATTTTTAGACCCACAGACATTTTTAGAGTCACAGTGTCGACAGTGCTAGATATGATTGCAGCCTTTAGGTGGTCTCTCGGCCTTATCGTTTGACTGGTAAAATTTCAACAAAGGGAGGTACAATCAGGGACTTTTTAGTCTACGTGATTTGTGGTACTCTAAACCAGTGCGAATTGCAGTCGACGATTAGCCCCTGGACCATGCTATGCGGCTCGAAATCGCAACAAAGTCGAGCAATATGCAGTCGATGGAGCGGAAGAGGTGATTTTATTCTGTTTCATATGTTAAAATAGTAGAATGGACCGTAGGCTTTAAGAAGAGTCCTTTGCAGGAAAAGACGATGACGGTTAATTAAAATAAAATCCTTTAATTTTATCTTAATGCCAAAGGATACACAATATTTTTGGTAGTTCCGTTCGGTGTATAAATGTACAAATTTTTTGGTGTGCCAACTCGGGAGCAAGCAACATACAATTGGCCATGTGAAAAACACGAATTCTCCAAATTCAAGCCAGCAACAGTTAATGATTGCCCTTGTGCTTTGTTGATGGTAATCGCGAAGGCAAGACGCAAGGGGAACTGAAGCCGCTTAAACTCGAATGGTAAATCGTTGGTAATCATGGGTATGCGTGGAATCAGCACATCTTCCCCTTTGAATTTGCCACTGATGATTGTTGCCTCGATCAAATTAGGTGTCAATTTTTTTATGACCAATCTGGTTCCGTTACACAGTTTTGGCGCGTTCAAGTTTCGAATGAGTATCACCGGTGACCCAACTTTCAATGTCAATATGTGTTGTGGCATTCCAGGTGGCTCCAATGAATTTAGAAATTCGGTTGGGTAATTGACTGCCTGTTCTTGCTCTATGACTGTGTCTATTGATTTATATTTGACTGATGTTTCGGGCAATTTCAATTGAATTTGTTCATTTAGCTTGTTGACATCATCATTTTTGGGGGCTAAAATTGCACGTTCGCATAGCCAATCTGGATTTTTGTAGTTGCTTGTTAAATTTTGGAATACCTTGTTTACTACGGCTTGAATATTCGGCTGCATCTGACAAAAATTGGGCGGAAACGAAATCTCATTTGTTATGCGATCAATTGGAATTTTGCCATTTCCCACGTCCAAAAGTTGTCTCGAAAACGTTTGGGCAGACACATCTTGCATTAAATGCACACGCATGTTTGTTGAGAGCGTAATTTTCTCAACTCGGTTCCATAAATATGATGCTTTTAAGCAAGCGTTCAGCTCATCTGCGGGCGTTGATCGAGGTATAACCGGCAAAATTTGGCGAAAATCACCCGCAAGAAGTATCAGAGCGCCTCCCATCGCTTGGTTTTCTCCTCGGAAATCACGAAGAGTCCGGTCGAGCGCTTCGAGCGATTTTTTGTGGGCCATAGTGCATTCGTCCCAAACGATGATTTTGCACGTTTTAAGGATTGTGGCCATACCGGAATTTTTGCTGATGTTACATGTTGGCGTTTCGGTCAGGTTCAAATTCAACGGAAGCTTGAGTGCTGAATGTGCTGTACGTCCGCCATGGAGTAGCGTTGACGCAATTCCCGATGATGCCACTGCGAGTGCAATCCCATTCTGCATTCGAATCGATGCCAATATCAAATTCAAAAGAAATGTTTTTCCTGTGCCACCTGGAGCATCAAGAAAAACAATTCCACCATTTGCGTTGGTTAGACGTAGCATGACTTTGTCGTAGGCAATTCTTTGATCAGCAATTAAAAGTCTTGTTTGCGTTTCCACAAAATGTTGTTGCTGGCCTACGTCGAATTGATGTTCTCGCACAAGGTCTCTGTCTTGCACGTCATTTCTGTCTCGTATAGATGCCGGCATACCAAGTTGACAAAGGACTTTGTTGTTGATTGATATGCATAAGTCCTCAATCAATATTAGAACTGCATTAAAAATGTCGTCCGAATACTCCTGATTTGGATCGGTTGCACATGCTTGCCTGAAAATGTCTTCACTGAGGCTTTCGCGATGCGTTTCCCACAGGTCTATGGGATTTGATGGTGCGCAAGTTGTTAAAATGATCGCAAACAAAGTACGTATTTGCTTTGGATGACATGTAAGCGATGCCTCTGTGAGTGTTGTGTTCCAATGCTGATCATTTTCAAGTAAGCCCAATTTGAAACATGCTTCTCTGTACGTTTGGCATACCAACCCATCGACGGTTTTCAAGGAAAGGAATGATGTAGGACCTTTGATTTCATGCAATAATAATCGCAAAAAATAACATTCAGCGTTATTCGGATGTACTGTATATACTCGTCCTAAGGCATCCGACGAACGTACACCTGCATACTCTGCAACAATTGCACCCCGCTTTCTTCTCACGAACTTCTTTGTCGATGTATTCCAAGTGTAGTATTTAGGTGCTTCGTGATACAGCAACGTTTTAGCAAAATCATCGGATTCACACAATTGAAAGAAGGCGGTGAGTGTTGTGTTTGGTAGTTCATCAGCTCTATTTTGTGCATTTTGTGCGGTAAAGTACACTCGCTGACCATTTTCCAGATGTACGGCGAGATGTTGAACTGTTGGATAGCGTTCATGAATGTTGAAAGATAATATCCGCCAAACCGCTTCATTGCTGCTGATGTAGCGTCCCATCTGAAATTGTGTAATTTCATCGCCTTGATTTGCTAGCCCGAATACTGCCATGTCACTGCCCTTGTTAACATATTTACAAATGTATTTGATGGACTTCACAGAATTGCAGCACTCGACATTTATGTGAGCCTCAAACATTTTGCACAGTAATGGTGAGTAGGGTACTATCCATCTGTTGTCGACGTCTACCTCTACATGTCTCACATTGATGGTGGTTGTGTGTCCACCATCTTCGGGTTTTCGACGTCTGTACAGCGGATATCCATCGCCACCAGTTTGCGTTTCAGGAATGAGCTTACGTGGATATTGTTTTTTGCATATGCCATCCTTCATGCAAGGTGAGTTCGGATTCAAAGCACCACATGGCCCATGAATCATATTTTTTTTGACCAGTTGAAAAAGTATTGGATCTTCTTCTGGATTTGGAAGCTCAGCAGAAATCACGCTGTCAATTTGTGTTGGCACGATTTTTTTCTTCAACCAAATTAAAATATGAACGTGCGGCAGGCCCCTTTTTTGCCATTCAATTGAATACATCCAGCATCGGGTTTCTCCAAAAATGTAGTTTTTGGTGATGACGTCCATCAGTCTAATTAGCTTTTGCTTGAAAACTCGAGCGAGAAGATCATGTCTGTGCGATGAGTTTTGACCGGGGAAAAGCAGATCTGTGATTTCTCTCCACGCTGGATTGCATGTAAAAGTGACGAACAAATCTGGACGTCCATATTTTCGAACATACGTCATGGTATCTTGCGCGTATTCATGCATGTGGCGTGGACTTCCGGCAAATGTTGCTGGCAAGATCACCATTTGCCCAATGTTAGCAACGTCTCCATCATTGGCAATTGCATCACGCAAGTGAACGTAATCTTCAACGCGTAGCTTCTGTTGATTTAACCGAATGAAAAGAAGACGTTCGCTTTCAATTTTCGCATACATGTCCACAATGTATTGATGGAATAGTTCACGGCATTTCAATATGTGATTGGTTTCATTTGGACGAATCATAATGCGGCACGCGTAATAATCCATGCAGGAAACTTTCTTCCTCAATTCTTCATTCGTAATGGGGTCGATTTGCATGATGTTAAAATGGTAGCCATCTTCTCCCCGCGGAAACAGCACTGGATATTGGAGTGCGTCGTACGATCGATGTGTTTCCGAAACTCGTTGCAAATCTGTATTCCGGCGGTGGATGACTATGTCACGTCGATTGAATTCGGTGCCGACCATCACAACTGCTACATCACCTATCACCGGTGCATTAAATCGTCTTTCATGTTCACCAGGCGGTGTTTTGTCTGGTTTTATAATAACAGTATAGTCATCTGATGGCATTTGATCTATAGCTGATTTGAATAGACGAATTAAATTGTTGCTCTCATGAAACATCGCTTGTAAGTTTGAAATGATTTCGCGTCTGGTTGCAGTATTAATTGCGCAGCGCAGTTCAACTTCTCTTTCTTCATTGCCAGTGAAATATATCTGGAGAAACTTCGGATTTTCTTCTGGTAATGGAAGCAAAGAACCGATTTGGTGATATATTTGGCCTTGAACCTTGAATGTGGGCATGTAACCGACGTTGGAGAAAATGTTTGTTGCTCCGAATGAAGTCATTTGAAAGCATGAGTTGTACTTGCGAATGTTTAGCAGGAAGTGTTTTGAAATTGCAGTGGTGCCAGTAAGGTAACTTAGAAGCGGCTCAGGTGGATCAATCAGCGGTGGCAAAACAACTTTGCCGTTCGAACAACACATTCCTGGTGATTCCTTAGCGAACTTCGAAACACGACAATGCAAGCAAAGTTTGTTCATAATGTCACAAGTCTTTTTGTAACTGGGATCTTTTATACCTTTTTGCATTAAAACGGTTCCGAAAATTTAACATGTTTATTAAACAACTAACAACGAATATATACATACTGCTGTGTAATTCCTCTCGAATTTGCACACCCCGGGTTTATTTGTTGAGCGCCAGCTTTGAATAAAAGCAAATTTATAAAATTTTAAAAATGAAGTTTCCAGGGTTGCACTTTCTCAAGAAATTCACGATCCTTGTCCCTTTTTTTGTCTAGCTCAGTCTTGGAGATTCCACTCAAGGTATAGTAAGTTCATGAACTCAATTAAGGGATGCTTATGGGTTGAATAAATATTCGTAAATTAAAAATTGTTGACGTTTTGATAATCGAGATGAACTAATTTGCTTTTTTGTTGACGATCTTTAAGTTTAGTAATGCTTACTGTTATTTGAATCGAGTTGATAAATAAAAGATTGTTTTGAATTGAAATGTAGTTGTATATTAGTGAAAATAATTTTTAATCGCAAGCGAACACATAAATGTCAGATAAATTTTTATCTGAAAAATAACGACAATATTTAATATCAAATAATCAAATTAATACATCCAAAAATATCTTCTTGGGTCGTTGACAAATTACAATAATAAAATTTATAAAAAGTTAATTGAAATATAATTTTTAAATACCTTGTTTTTAAATCCTGCTTTGTATATAAAGCTTGCGCACTAACACAATTTAACTTGCGAGGTCACTTCATTGCATTCACTCAACTTGCTTCTTGTTGATCGCGTTGTTGACGAAAATTCGCTTCTGTTTCGTGATCATGCGGAGTTGATTTAATTGTTGACACCTGTTGATTGCTAGGATCGTATTCGTGGAGTGCCAGTGAATATTTGTTGATGTTGGTTTCCAGTGATAAGAGGTGAGTCATACTTTTAACTCATTGATTGTAAAGATGTTTAATGAAGGGTAGCCATTTGTAAAATTTGTTATCTAATTTAGACAAACATCAAATTGGTAGAACATCTGGGTGTTTCTGGATTAACTTTCACCCTGCAGGTACACACGTCTTGTTTGTTCAAGAGCTAAAAATAGACTTTTGTTTTACGGAGCCGCACGTCTTGTCATTTCAAGCGTTGGAATCAGACTGTTCAATTTTGATGCGCTGTGCCTCAAAATCGTCGAATTTTGGTTATCAGTAAGTAAAGTTTTCCACCTTTTTGTATTTTATGTTCATTAATCGACTTCAAATTTTCAGGAGCGCCTTCATTCATGACGAGTTGATTGTCCATGTGGTTCCCCTACGTCTCGCAAATACGGTAGCACTTTTCCAGGCAAGGTTTAGCGAAGTTCTCCACCTTTCCTTTATCACAAAGTTTGTTATCAAATTGAAGCGAAAATGACCTTTATATACACTTTTGGAGATTTATCGTTGTAGATTATGACTATTAGTAAGAATAGATTATTTAACAAGTTTTGATATAGTGGGTTTTACACAATAATTGTAGTTCACGGAATAAATTCCATTTTTGTACAGTACCATTAAGGTTATGTTCATTTGTGATAACATTCACAGTAATTTTGTTATATTTGAGCCAAACAATCCTTTATCATGAAATTTTGAGGTGATAAAAACCTCTGTGAAATAATTCTACAGCTTTTCATAACATTTACCAATGCTTAAAGACTTCTATTTGTTCATTTTATTGAGAAATAGCTAAATTTGTTTATCTTTCTTATCTTTCATATTTTAATGAGGTCAAATTTTATGTATAATTTAAGTATAAGTAAGAAATTTAATGTTTTGCATAGCCCTGGTAGCTTGAAACACAGCAATACGTCTTAAACTAATAGGTACTTAAAATTAATTCTTACATGTTTATTTAGGGGTGAAACATTCTTAGGTACATCCTTATCAACTGGGGGGTGAAATCTTCTCATACATTGTAACTACATTTTTATAACATGTTTACACTTTCAACTTCAACTACCGACTGTCTTTACATTTTTTAACTGCTTATCAAACCGCTTCTACATACGTTCAATTACCTCAGAAAACTTGGAAACTTTTCCATCAACCTATTTTTCACTATGTAATCGTTTCCGGTGTATTGCCTTTTATTTGAAATGTGAATTTTGCTATAATTGCTTAGGCGAGTCGTGTATTAATATTTTTATTTTATTATAAATGTGACATAACCCCCCCCTTCTAAAAACGGCTGGCCCAAGTCGTTTCAAAATAAAAATTTCAATGGGCTTGACTCAAAAATTCATATAGAAAAAATACTTGAGAAAATAACTAAATGAACTAAGTACAAATCTTAAAAATTAGTAATAAATGTAGTAATAGTCCTATTACTACATCCTCGTGATTCATGTAATCGTAGTCTTTGTCGTAATTAAATGCTTCCAATGTTAAATTAAATTTTTGTCTTGATCGAACTAATCGTAAGCGATTGACATTAAGTCGTTCTAAACGTACTTCCTCAGTTTCGCCAGCTCTTGACGTCGAAGCTCTGGCGCGTTTATCTTCAAGCCGGATTTCGCGTACTTCTTCAGTTTCGCCAGCTCTTGACGTCGAAGCTATGGCGCGTTTACCTTCAAGCCGGATTTCGCGTACTTCTTCAGTTTCGCCAGCTCTTGACGTCGAAGCTCTGTCGCGTAATGCTTCAAGCCGAATTTTGCGTACTTCCTCAGTTTCGGCAGCTCTTTTTTTACTTACCTTCTTAGCCTTTGTTATTGGTGTTTTATTTCCTATAAATGCTTTTTTAGGTGGCATTGTATGTATTTTTAGCAAAATTAACGTAGTTTTATGTCAATGTCAGTTTCACTTTCTATAAAAGAAAATAGAATGCCTGGTTAATTAGGTAAATCTCGAAAATTGAAATCGTAAAATGTTTGGGCCACTTTCGTATTATTCATTTTGATGATTAGGGGGAATCAGATATCAATTTTGGTGATGATCGATGAAATTCGAAAAAAAACTTTTGTTTTGGGGATAAATTTTAAAATTTTTTTTCGTATTATTCATTTAGATGATTGGGGGGAATCAGATATCAATTTTGGTGATGATCGATGAAGTTCCAAAAAAAACTTTTGTTTTGCGGATAAATTTTAAAATTTTTTTTCGTATTCTTCATTTAGATGATTAGGGGGAATCAGATATCAATTTTGGTGATGATCGATGAAGTTCCAAAAAAAACTTTTGTTTTGCGGATAAATTTTAAAATTTTTGTTCGTATTATTCATTTAGATGATTGGGGGGAATCAGATATCAATTTTGGTGATGATCGATGAAGTTCCAAAAAAAACTTTTGTTTTGCGGATAAATTTTAAAATTTATCCGCACTAGTTTATTTATAACTATTTTAAGTAAATAGTTTTCTTGAATACAAACTCCACTACCCGAGATCCTTCCCTTTAAAATTTTTGTTCGTATTATTCATTTAGATGATTGGGGGGAATCAGATATCAATTTTGGTGATGATCATCCGTCATCCGTCATCTGTCATCCGTCATCTGTCATCCCATCCGTCATCTGTCAGCTGTCATCTGTCATCCGTCATCTGTCATACATACATACACACATACATACATAACTTTCTGTATGTACAAAATAATTTTTAGGTTATGTAGTTAATGCCGTCACTTTGACACTATCGGGGGGCCCATGGAGGCTATTCAACACTATCAGGGTCACTCTCTAGGTTATGAAAAGGGGGCGCGTCTTGCTAAAACGTTTTATGTTACCGACTATTGATATTATACCAAATATGTATCGTGCCAAATATGAGGAATTTATTCTCGACACATACATACCCATACACATTAATTACTTCAATTATTATCTATTAGTGGTATTTTAATTTGATATATCGTCAGTGAAGTACTAATACCTCGTAAGCCCAAAAACACGATTGTTCAGGAGAGACAAAAAACTAAAACACGATTGTTCAGGAGAGACAAAAAACTATTTTTAATCAGCAGTTTTGTCAAAATCTTTAATTTTTTCTCCAATATGTATTTACTACGATACGTTTTTCAAGAAATTCATATGAATTTAAATTACTTTATTTATTTTCACCTTTTTCTTGTGGTTTACGAGGTATTACTTTAATAAAATTTGTTGCTGATGTGGGATAAAAGGTATTTTTGCTACAAAAACCGTCAATATGAATAAAGAAATTGTGGCTTACGATGTTTAAAAGCGCACTAGTCAGCGGTTGTTCGTGGGATACGATGATTAGAACTTAGTCTATGATTGGTTACGAGGTATTGGTTTAATGAATTATTTCTATTTACACAATACAAGGTATTAGAAAACTCGTATAATTAATACAGTAAATTTTTGCGGCTTACAAGATATTGGTAGATCGTTAAAAGCGGCTTACGCTATCCAATAGTAATAAAAAAGTGTTTTTGAATTTTTGTGGGTTACGAGGTATTAGTACTTCACTGACGATATGTTTTCTTACCCCTTCTAAGACAGCTTTGCACACTTTTATAATTATTAATTTGCAATGAACACAATTATTAATTAATGTACACTGAATGTCATAATTTAATTCATTTGTCACCTTATAACTTGATTTTTGATAATTTTAAAAATATTGTGCAACGCTACTGACTATAATATGTCAATGTCATTTTTAAGGTTAGTCAAAGTTGTGCCCCCTATTTGTCGAGCCGCTACTGACTATAATATGTCAATGTCATTGAATTAATATAATATGTCAATGTCATTGAATTAATCTTTTAGCGTCAAAATCGCATCGTAACTATGACAACGACTGTGACCTGAAGTGTTTAACTGCTGATGACCGTCTTATGGTGACGAATTACTAAATTCAAAGACGACGAAAAGTTTACTCTTGAATGTCGCCAGATCTCGTGAAAGTTTCAACGCGCACAGTTACGGGATTTAGGCGTCTATGCGGAACATACCCACACACATACATCCAATTTTATATATAAGATATATTTTGGGTTATTAACATGTGAAATTATAAATTAAATTACTTTAAAATGTAATAGTATTAGATACATTTTAAAGTACTAATTCAATTTACTGTATAAATCAACTACCAATTTTCGAGGTTTTTTGCGATTTAAGAAAAAACAAAGCATCCTATATAAAAAAGTTAAATGAGGCAGTTGTAGATAATGTAAAAACCTATCGAATGCAACCGGAGAGATAAATATTTGTTATTGATATTCTGAGAAAACCGAAAAATAGCGTCAAAAATAGCTCATTTACTGCATAAATCAACCACTATAGCGGCAGTGTGTCTGTCCTTGTCTAACATAGCCGGCCAGTTTCGTGGCATGTGCAAGCAGTGCTTGTAACCTCACCTAATCTATTATACACCGTGGTCCGAACACAGAATTTCCGCGCCATAGTTCAACCAATGAACGTACCTAGTCACCGCTGCGGACTAACACCGCACTTAGGGGGCTAAAATCCTCATTTGAGGGAACGCCGGCTTGGGATTTTTATGAGACATTTTGGGGGTTTATTAGAACACTTCAATTGCACTGAAATTGCCAAATTTCAGCTTGCCCGGACCTTCTGTAAGCTCAAACCAAAATTTCGGTTTCATTACTTGGAAGATACTATAACTTGGGCAAATTTTGAAAAAATCAATTTTTCTCTTCATTTTCCAACCTTGGCCATAATTTCAATTAATTTATTATTAAAAGCATTTCCCGTGTCTGTCAAATACCTTGCCCACATCTAGGAAAACAGCATCTGTTGCCTTGTTTTTATTCCAGTACAACGTGATGTGTTCCACAATTCTTAGCACTTGCTGGATCGTAGAATGATCCGTCGGAAAACTAAATTATTTGTTTAGAATAATTTGTTTTTCGTTTATTTCTAGAATCGACTTGCTCAGGATCACCTCCGCGAGTTTATACAGTAACGGAAGCAGATTGATGGTGTAATATTTTTGATATTCAATAAAACTATGTTAATGTGTTTAACCTTTTATTGTCTAATATCAGCTTTCAGTTACGAGCGTGAGTGCTTCTTACTTACGTTGTCTAAGAGCGACTGCCGCTTATTGCCTCGCTGTGCAAGAAACAGAGAAAGTCGAAATCGTCTAATATGGCCTCATCAGCAAAAATCGAAGAAAATGAAAAAAAACGTAGAAACAATCCTGAGACAGACGAGGAAGAAAGTCCCCACGAGTGGCCCAAAGAATGGTCCACACTTGAAGATGAAGAAAACAATAGCTCGGACAACGAAAAACAAGGAAAAATTCGAAAGGAAGCAAAAAAGAAACCAAACAAAAACCAAAGGAAACGTGCCAGATTGGCGAAGCAAGAAAAAGAAAAACATGAAAAACAAGAGACAGAAACGCTAAGTGAAAACAGTAATGAAACAAAAGGAAAAAATTATGAAACTGAAAAGACACAAAGTGAATACAATTTGGAAACATCCACAGAGCTGATCGAAACATTGTCCAGAATCCTACAGGCGATGCAAGAAAATAAAGAAGAACATGGAATAGAAGAAACAGAAACACCAAGTGAAAGCCATTTGGGAATAACAGAATGGGCGAAAGAAATATTTTCCAACATATCGAAAGCCACGCATAAAATAATGAAATTCATCATGTTAAGCAAAGAAGAACTCGACGAAAGGAAAAACACACTAAAAAATTTAGAAGATATGAAAGAAAGCACCTTCAAACTTCTACTATTCATACTGAAGGGCAATAACAACAAACGAGGGACGGGTGAGCCTTCAGCCACCCTTCCCCCGTCCAAAGTAAATACAGCAGAGGCGGTTCCTGCCGCTGCCACCCACGCGAACCTCCTCAAGGTCCGGGAACTCAAAGAAACAAATTCTTCCCCTCAGGAAGAACACAAAAAGCAAGACCCACCTGGGAAAAATTTGGCAGAGTCCAACCCCCCGAACCTCCTCAAGGTTCGGGAACCCAAGGAAACGGATTCTTCCCCTAAGGAAGAATCCACGAAGCACGACCCACCCAGGAAATACCTGACAGCAATGAAGAGGGCCGCCATCAGCAACCCCCGGAGCACACATAAAAAATATAAAGTAATTGTCTACCCTGGAGAGGGTAGCTCATTCCAGTCAGCAGAAAACACAAAATCCGCCCTGACTAGCATCAGAGCGGAGGATCTTGGCATAAAAGCAGATAGGCTCTATCTGACGAAAAACAAAAGTGTTGTGGTGGAATCCTCCCACCCTTCGGCCAAGAAACTAGTAGGCAGCACTCTGCTAGCGGAGAACCAATTGATGGCCCGGGAGCCTTCAGCTACCTGGCCATCAATTGCTATACAGATGGTGGACAGATCCGTCTCTAAGAATCAAATTACAACGGAAATAGAAAGGAGTCTTCCCGAGGTGGTCAATATGGCCGGGATTTCATGGCTCAAAAGAGCCAATCCCGTACATACCAGAGGAAGAACTCACAACAAATGGATCCTGGAGGTTCACCCCCTGGTCCATGAAGCAATAATAAAGGAGGGTAAATTCAGAGTGGCTTGGAAAAGCTACCGGGTACGGAATCACATCGGAATTGTCCGATGTTATAAATGCCAACGTTTTGGCCACACAGCCAAATTTTGCAAAGGAAATGAAACATGCGCCTTTTGCACCTCAACAGAACACGCTTCACGTGACTGCGTAGTGCAAAAGGAACTTGCTAAGCATGTAGAGTAGATCCGAAAGGTCAAAAGTTATACTGTCATCGGCGCATTAACGAAAACACGTTCAAACACTAAAAAGCCCAACTAGAAAACATTCGTTGCATGTTTACTTTCGTTTACTTTCAAAATAAAATAAATAACAATAACTTTTTTTATTAAATTACATGCCTAGTGATATTTTTTTCATATTAATTTTCAAGAACGAGTAATTACGTCTTTTTTTATTCACATTTTTTAAATTTTCGCTCCAAGCTAATGTTTTCACGTAACATTTATATGTATGTATTTCGCCCTTCGCGCATTGTATAACTTTTGAGCTTTCGCACGCAGTCTATGCGTCAACTGTGTCAGAGCGAAGCTCAGTGACAACAAGCACTCCACAGGATCAATCCTGTGTAAAGTGTATAAGGCCCGCCTTATGGCCCTTGCACAATCCATAGCAACCACTATTGACAACGAGAGAAATAACCGTGACCAATAAGATCTAATCTTAAAAACTAATAACCCTGATAAGAAATAAGGTTTGAGTGTAACCAAAAAGCCAAATAACGATCGAAAATGAAAAATAGACTCAAAATCAAGACATGAAAACGAATACTTACCAACATTGATGAAATAAAAACGCCCACGCAATCCAGTATGGAAACCTGAAACATAAAACAAATCAGAAAACAACATATCAAAAATAGGCAGATTATATGTATGTCACAATATACCAAATGACACGCGGTTTGAAACCCGATTAAAAAATTCATAAAAAACGACCAGAACTTGATAAAAAAGTCTCTAAGAATGATTCTATAATTGTAATGAAAACATGAACTCCCCGCCAATTTGCAGGGTCCATTTTCTGATGAGGTTGGCAACAACCTCAAAATGTTTTTTTATTTTTATAAATAAATTAACTTCAATTGCCTCGCTGTGCGTTGCATCGAAGCTCGACCTACGCTTTACCTTGTTAATATTGACATATGTTACATGCTTTTTTTTACATTAATTTCAAAGATTACAATTTTCATAACATTAAACAAAACATTACAATTTTCATCACATTATAAAGTTACATTACATTTTGATACGAGAAAACTTACTTTAACAATTTCAAAAACATTTCTTATTTTGTAACATAATCTTGCAAATATGCAGGTTGTTTGTTTGTTCATTCTGACTGGCCTACTATTTACCATTTCTTTATTACCATTGCTTAGACTAGTGTAGCCTTCAAATTGTTCCTCATGACATTTGGCGCTACAGAACGGTTTTCCTTTAATCAGTACGATCTCAAAATTGCAATTCCTTTTTTTTCTTAATTAATAATTCAAGTTTTGAATTACATACCTATTTTTAGAATACCCTGTAGATAGGTTTACATTTTCAAAATTTGTTAAATTTTGATAATGCTTGGGAAGGTCGGAGGTAATCAGAAAGCAAGCGAACAGCTGAACGTGTGGATATTTTTACGCAAGAAAATTGTGAGTTTTCTGAGTAGTTTATTTGATTTTTAAAATCAAACCGAAGCTTCTTATTACTGTTTTTTTCGAGTTATAAATTATAGTATTAATTTATCGAAAGTCGGATTGCCGGTATTAAGTATTAGAAGCTGTTTTGTGATTCGGAAAAACGTGTGTGTTACAACGTGCCGAATACAATTTTTCCGTACGGAAGCTAAAAACGGTCAGAGTTTTTTTAATCATTTATTCGATTTGGGAAAGCTATTTACTGCGTGATTTTTCAAGTTAACTTTTTTTGGATGTTTATCGTCGACTTTGGTTTACCGCTATTATCATCAAAAACACCTGTAAATTGTCAACGTTCGAATTCGATCTGATAGCACCATATCAATTTTACAACTAATCTGCCATCGACAAACATACCAGGGGCGTGCCGATAACAAAATTGTATGGTGAGCAATAACTTTTGTATTTATCACTGTTTTTTTTTCGGGGTTGGTGATACCGCCGAAATTATTCTTTTGTTTTCGTGGTGTATAGTGCGCTGGCGATATTGTTTTGGCTTCTGAAGAAGCGAAGTTCAACCTAACTTATATTGTTTGTAAAATAGAGAGGTAAATCCTCCATGTAAATTTGGGGTTTCTATTTAAATTGTTTTGAAATCAAATTATTTTTGTACAAATAGATTTGATTAGTTTGGACGCAATATTTTGTTCAATTTGCGTAAGATAATTTTGGTCATATACGACAATCAGGTAACCACTTGTACAGTGCGAGAGCTTTGTAATTATTTTTATTATACTGAATTCACCCATAGCTCTATTATACGTTTACTTGTTGCTTTGGTGTTTTATTTTGACTTGCTTTTGCCCTTTCAGGATAACATCACTTACTTTAGCGACATAAAGGGCGTGGCGCTCATTTTATTTGAATTCAGTTCGAGGGAGCAGGTATTCATTCCTGGCTCGCCTGACCCCCCCCATAAATTGCTCTTCCGTTGAGCTAGTTTAGCGTCGCTAGATAAGGCCCAGAAGAGCAGGTAAGGTCAGCGTATAATAGGATGCCATTTTTGTCGACCGGTACTTAGGATAAGTAGGCGGATCGCACTAGCACATTTTTCACTGTTATTTAATTTGTCCCTTTCGATTCTCGGTTTTAATTGCTCTGCTTTTAATTGCACTTCCGAATTTTCAAACACTTGATTTATGTTACTCGTGTCTTTTTCACTTATTATTTTAATCTGTTCGTCCATATCTTTTATGTCACTTTCCGGATTCTTTTTATTTGTTAATTCACTCTCCGGTTTTTTAAACGGTCGAAGATGTACTCTATTTCTGCGTAATATTGAACCTTCATTTGTTTCAATTTGGTACGAATTTGGTTCGTTTGTTTTCGAAATTATTTTCGCTGGAGTCCAGTTTCGTTTGTCACTTTGGACTAATACTTCTTGATTTTCTTCAAATTCATCAAGTGCACGCGAAACTTTGTCGTAAATTTTTGTTTCATTTGATTGTTCTTTATTATTTGCATTGGTCCACTACAGTTATACTTTGGTGTTAATGCATTCTTTGTCATTAATATGTCTGACCTCAACTTTCTTCCTTGAATAAGCTCTGATGGTGAAGGCATTAGATTACTTTTTGGAGTTGTGTTATAATTCAATATAGCGTTGGTAATGCTATTCTTTGAGGCAACTGCTTTTAAAATTAACCCTTTCACGGTTTGTACCGCCCTTTCTACCATACCATTGGATTTTGGAAATTTAGGACTTGACGTTACATGTTTTATATCATAATAATTTACAAATTCAGCAAAATTTTGTGAATTAAAGGGTGGGCCATTGTCACTAAATATTTCGTTTGGTATTCCAAAATACGAAAATGAGTCTTCTAATATTTTTGTTACTGTTTGCGCATTCTTTGATTTTAATTTTTTAGCTAGAATAAACTTTGAAAAGTAATCCACAATTATTAGATAATTCTCCGAATTTATGTAAGCAAAATCTATTCCTATTTTAAACCACGGCAAATCTACTATTTCATGACTTTTAAATGGCTCCTTTGTGTTGAATTTCTGGTTGGCGTAATACAATTTATTCATCTTTTATTTCCCAATATTTTTTCGATTCATTTTTTAATGACATAGGAATCCGTCTTGCTGGCATTATGATGGTTTGTATTGCATTATCTTTTAAAGTTATGTGATACGGCGAGCATTTCATACGCGACGCTTTCTTATCAAATACTTCTTTAAATTCCGCGATTATTTCTAAGTTATTTATCATGTTTACGCGTTCACACGGTATTAACCCAAATCTACTTGCATCATCCAAACCTATTATCGACTCGCTGCCTTTACTTGCTACGTAAAATTTAATTTTTATTTTAATGTCATTAAATTCACAGGGTAATTCGCAATTACCACTTGTTTTAATTTCATGTCCCGAATAAGAAACTAACTTTGTTTTTGTCGCTTTTAAACACGGTTTATTAAGTAACGAATCGTATATTTTTTTGTTTAAAATATTAACTTGCGACCCGCTATCAATTTTTAAGTAAATCTTTTTGTTACTTACTCGTATTTCTTCTTTCCAGCCAATACTGTTGACTTCTTGCAATTTTTTCTTTTTAACTGCTAACACGTCTTCTCACTCGCTGTCCGATGTTTCGGTGTTGCTCGCTGAAATTTCTTCTCGAACTTCTTTGACGCTTTTATTTTTGGTACACACACTTGCGAAATGACCGATCTTCTTGCAGTTTAAGCACTTTCTTTCTTCTGCTGGACACTTGTCTTCGCTATGTTTAAAGTTGCACCTTTTGCACTTTTGTTTGTTATTTTCACTGTGTTTTTTCTGTTCAAACTTTTTTAATTTCTTCGTATTCACTGCACACACTGTACTGTTTTGGTTTGCACTTGTAATTTCAATCATTTGTTTTTTGCTTGCCTCACTTGATCTGCAATGATCCAAAGCCTTAGCCAATTTCAAATCTGAATCCCTTAGCAACCTTTCCTAAACGCTTTTGTCCGCCAGTCCCAGCACTAGTCTGTCACGAATCAGAAATTCCGTTTGATCGCCAAAATCACATTGTGCTGCTAACTTCTTTAGCTCAGTGACGTACTTGTCTACTGGCTCATTTTTATCTTGTGATCTTGAAAAGACTCTGAACCTATCATAAACGACATTTTTTCGCGGTTTGCAGTAGTCATCAAATTTCCGAATCACGTCTTTGTACTTTTCTGCACTTTCATCTGCACTGTATTGAAATGTTTCAAATATTTCCAATGCTTCGTCGCCCATCATGTTCAAGCAACGCAATTTTTAACTTGTCACTTTTGTTCATCTTTTCACTAGCTTCTAGGTAGAAGTTGAATTTCTTCTTGAACCTTTCCCAGTTCATTGCAATGTTTCCTTCAAACACCATCTCATTCGGAATTTTTACACTAGCGTCTTGCATCTTGCTTACACTTGTAAAAAACTTCACGATACTGGTTTTGTGTTTTCCGCCTGCCACCATGTAATATGTTTGATATTCAATAAAACTATGTTAATGTATTAACCTTTTATTGTCTAATACCAAGCTGTCGGTTACGAGCGCGAGTGCTTCTTACTTACGTTGTCTAAGAGCGACTGCCGCTTATTGCCTCGCTGTGCGTTGCATCGAAGCTCGACCTGCGCTTTACCTTGTTAACATATTGACATATGTTACAGATGGGTCGATAAGAGGATGGGTTGCGCGGGTTTTGCCCGGGTTTGGCAAGCATTATGACGTTGCCACCTTCCAACGACATGGATATTGCTCGAGTTTCGTTATGGCACTGATGATGATGTCAGTGACTGCTGCTACGTCTACCTTAGGAAATTTGTTACCTGGATTTACGCTCGCGCGCCATGCAAATTTTTGTGTAGGATAGTTTCAGTAAAATCCTAGAATTAATTTCCGTCCTTGTAACATTTTAAAATCAAATATCGAAAGTCGAGGTATATTTTAAATTAAAATAAATACATTTGGTGTCTGAGTTGAGTTTTATCGTTCAAAAATATTGCAGAACAAATATTACCGATCTAGGTGTAAGAATGTCCACTTACATCCTATTGGAATTTATACGTACGAAGTAACTCAATCGAGTTTATGTAGCTTAAAATATATGGCAATAATTTTTGCTGACACTACATTTTTAAATTATAGATTTATTTTATATTCACGCTGTTAATTTAAATGCATTAACAAATATAGTAAAACTTCGCGTATAGACATTTTCACGCGGGATAGGGAGACAGCGTGCAGCTGGTCACACGTGCTAGTGCAGGTTTGAATTTTACTCGGCTTATCGCAAGCCACATGGGTACACGTGTTAAATCCTATGCATTTATTGCAACATATGCTTGATAAAAAGCCACAAAAACTATTAAGAATCGACCCAAAATGCACGTGCAAAAGTAGATAATAATTTAATTTCGAACAAAATATCGCACGTGGGACATGTGTTGTCCAGATTTTTCACGTCTCTTTGCAAGTTTGTTGAAGTCAAGTGGGAGAGCTCCGCTTGTCAATTTAAGCCAATAGAAATCAGTTGCATATATTGCTGTCTTTTGTTTTTCGATTTGTCTTAAAAGCGGGGACCAATTAGGAGATTGAATTGCCGCGTAAGGAGAAATTTCTGTTCCCCTGGAAATGTAACTTTTGGGTACGATTTTCGGGAGAAAGGATATAAAAGCGATGCAATTGCACGTAAATTTCAGAGATTCATCATTATTCAAGATGCTAAGATAAACTCTGCCCGAAGTGGGCAAGCGCTTTTTAAGCGGAATTAACAATATTTTACTGCAAGTAAAATTTATTTATCGAGTCTAGTACATTTAAAAATTATTGTGTGTGATACATACAGGCAAGTTTGACGTTGTTTTAAAATTACTTTGTCGATCTAAATTAAATTATTGGTTGTTTCAAATTTAAACATGTTACAAACATTACTTTAAACCATTTTCGAATTAAATATCAATAAACTTTGTTATAAATTTATCGGTTGTTTCGATTAAACATTTTCGAATTAAATATCAATGAACTTTGTTATAAATTTATCGGTTGTTTCGATTAACCATTTTTATTTAACGGTCATTCCGATTAAACCTTTCATGAACATTATTTCAACTTTGTTTCGAATTAAATATTTCCTGGACATTGAATTAAATTAATACCGAATTGCTAATGTAAACATTTTATAGACATTTTATAAATGATCGGTTATTTAAGTTAACTTTTAGTGATGTCATGTATAACCATTTACGCTTTATTTAAATCAAAGATTACGGGCGTAATTTAAGGATCAGTGTAAGTTAAATACACGCATATCGACTTTAATTGAAACCAGTTTCGGGTTTTAAACTAAATGTTTGGTGCCGAATTTAAGTACGTGGAATTTAAATTGTTTAAATATAAACAAATTTTAACGGACATTTTCGAATGAATTACAGTTTGGTTTGCTTCGTGATATTGAAGCTGAATTACGTACGGTTTGCGCGAATTAAAGTCAATGAGACAGGACCGCATTAAAGTCAAGTTTTAAGAATTGCGAATCATTCCACTTTCGTGTTTGTCGCCGACCACTCATTATTGAAGTATTCCCGATCTATCGAACCTTTTGTCATATCAAGTTTTGAAAAGGATTTAGCCTACCGAAAAATAGCCATCTCACATTGGACCATATCTACTTGGACGTCGTCTCCATTGGAGCATACCTGTAAATATTATGTAAGCATTCTTTTTTTTAGTATTATTAAGTATTATTGTACCTAGTGGTCAGTTTTAACCACCCTATTTTCCAAGAACCTTCAGTCTTACCGTGTAAGTAGAATTCGCACCATTTTTGTATCCCCTTTTTGTGTTTTAGTAATTATTTGGACGTGGAGTAACCACGCACCTTTTGTCAATGTGTTAAAATTGTTTGTTTGATTATTTGATTATACAATTGTTGTAAAGTGTCAAATGTCCTTGCATATTTCGTTTTTATTATATCTGCTTTATTATTTATTTATGTGTTTTATTGTCGTTATGTGTATGTTTTATTTAGCTGGTTTTGTCAAGGTAAAACTTATTGGATGTAAAGGTAATGTAATCCAAAGAGATGTCACCAGTGTGAGAGGCAACGCGTTTAATCAGAAAGCTGTCGTGTGCCAGCTTGGAAGGGTGATTTTGCATCCCTTTCGAATGAACCCCGGTTCAAGTTCACGTGGCGCCCATGTAAATACCCCGTGTGTAAATTTATCGCCCCCCCCTGTTAGCGACAACATCCAGAATCGCGATCGAGGATTGCCCGATCGTTGATGAGAGGCCGTCAAATCGCGACGTTTTGTCACAAGCCCTTTTGCTCCTTCAGTGGAACCACCCCTTCGCGGCTAGAGCTAGTCACCCCATTAATTTTGTACAGAAGGTGTCTTGTTTGCGATTTGTCTTGTTACAAATTCCATGACCGTACGGTTTGTGATCCCGTCCGGACCAGGGGCTTTCACCACCGCCTCCGTTACCTTTTCTTCTAGTATTCCGGCGAACCTTACCATATCCTCGGTGGTTCTGAGAAGAGTGATGGGGCGCAGGTTTTGTAAGAAGTGGCTTCTGAACGTGGACTAGATGATTATTTGTCTGATGGTGAAGGCGATATCTGGGTATTTTTCTCCTAATTGTAGAAGGACCGAATTGTAGTTCGAGTCTAACATGTTTATGGTCATTAGACGATTATAGAGATTTGACGTTCCGGAGAAATACTATGTCCAGAACGTCATAGGATGGTCGAGACAGAAGCGGTCGTTTTGAAACTTTTGGGGCACATTCGCGTTGAATTGAATGTGCATGTAGTCGACTGAAGCGTCTACTAAGAAATTCTGTTTACCAGCTTTATCAGTACACGGCCGGTACAGTTAGTCTTGTGACTATTCCATGCCGGGCGCATGGCATTCAGGTTACTGACTAAGATGAACTGACCGTCTTTTCCTGCTAGTAAGACTTGGCTTAGTATGGTGGTTTGTATACAGATGTCAGCAGCAGCTATGTCCGTATGGATTTTAGTTTATTTCTACTTTTTATTTTCCTTTCACTCCACTAAAACTTCAAGTGCAACATCAACATCTAGCGCTGTCTACCCAAAGAACACGTAATATGTAATTTTATTTTCATAATAATTTTATAATAATATACAATTATTATATGTACTTAAATTATGAAACGTGTTGACTCGATATTTCCGTCCAAAATAAGTCCTTTCTAAGACAACTATTATGATTACTCAAAGCAATCTCTCACAGAAAAAAACCGCCAAGGTAAACGTTATAAAAAAATTCAATGTTAAACTTGAAAACAAATGCAACAAATAAAATAATAACAAGTGGTTATTATTAAAAATAATGTACATAAAGCACGTAGAGACGTTCTGGTTGTAAGAGACGTTATATAAAAGCATCTACTACCTCTGTAGTACGCGGATGTAGGCGACCAGGCGACGCGTGCGAGATCTACGACTGGAAGACGAGATTGGTCCCAACTAAGAAACGGTTTTGGATTGGCGACTTGGAACGTCCGCGGACTGATGCAAGCTGGTAAACTGCACATAACAGAAAGAGAAACGATAAGATCTGGAGTTGATATATGCGGACTATCAGAGACGCACTGGAAGGGCACAGGACATTTCAAAACCTCGGAACACACAATTTATATTTCTGAAACAGAAAACACAGGCAGGAGCGGGGTAGCAATTATGGTTAACAACAGGCTGGCGGAGCCATGTTGAACAATATGAAACAATAAGCGATCGAATCATTATAATTACGCTGAACACAAAACCTACTAAACTGCATATCGCTCAGATATATAGTCGTGCCATAAGTTCTGATACTAACAAAGCACCGTTCATTTTTACTATGAAGATTAAGGGATGGGGGTTGCTAATGGTATTTTTGGAAAGATCATTTGCAGGTATATAAGTGGGCGAAAGTTGAAATTCAAGTCTTAAATAGTAAACACGAATTCGGATGTCAACGATAATCGTATTGTTGTAATTGCTATACATAACAATGATAAAAGTACTAGTGCAATTTTAAATTTGTTAAAAAAAATTACGGATTACAAATTTTTTTCTTTTTAACTATCCATCGATAGAATGAAACTTCTGGAGTAGATAACCGAAAAAAAGTGGTCGACCACGAACTCTAAGAATTCTTGGAGTTATTAAAACAGTTCGCGAGCGAATGAGAAGAAATCCCTTGAGGAAACAAAAAATTATGGCTAGGAAATTCAAATTTCGAAAAGAACCATTTCTCGCGTGTTAAAAGATGACTTAAAACTTGGGGCTTATCGTAGGATTACAATACATCGTCTTACAATTGCTCTAAAAAATATTAGACAAGAAAGAACAAAACGACTCCTGGACCGGCACGCGTATGAAGATCACAAAAATATTTTGTTTACTGACGAAAAAATTTTCACAGTCGAAGAAAAATTCAACATGAAAAACGATCCTGTGTAGGCTTACAGCTCTAATGAAGCCCCTAAAAAAATTTCGGGGGTGAAAAATGGCCATTATCCAACAATAGTAATGATTTGGTGAGGTGTGTCGTATGAAGCAGTAACGCAGCTGTTTTTTTGTGAAAAGGGGGAAAAAACGTGAAAAATAACGGGGGAAAAAATACCAAAAAATGTTACAGCTCGTAGTTAACCCCATAAAAATATTGAGCTCTTAAAACGGAATTTGATCAAGGTTGGAACATCTATACCAATAAAAGTAGTGCGTGCCACAATGGATGACTGTCCGCGACGTTTAAAGGCCCTTGTGAAGGCAAAAGGTGACCATTTCGAATAAATCGTACAAAATTGAATTCCTTAGAATGTACCGAATAAAATGTAGTAATTTATAGAGGATTTTTATTTTAAAATCATTAAAATCGGCTTCCAAACAAGTATCAGAACTTATGGCACGACTATATATGCCAACTTCAGATGCCCGAGATGACGAAGTTGAAAGTGTTTACGAAATACTAGAAAGGAAAATAAACAATATTCCCACAAAAGAACAAATAATTATCATGGGCGACTTCAATGCCAAAATAGGCGACACCACTAACGAAACCATCAAAAACGTAGGAAATTATGGACTAGGTGACCGTAACATACGAGGCCAGCGACTGCTGCGTTGCGCAGTTGATAATGAACTCGCAATCGCCAACACATTATTTAAGCATCACCCACGACGACTGTCAACATGGATTAGCCCTGGCGGAAAATATAGAAACCAGATAGACTATATTATTTTGATCAAAAACAGATGGAAAACATCACTGAGAAATGTTAAGGTGAAGGCTGGTGCAATATGTGGATCAGATCACAAAATGCATTGGACCTTTTATAAGCTCAAGTTGTGCTGCCCCAAGAAACCGCTTATAAAGAAAAGAGTAGAAATACTGGACACCGAAAATTTTTTAGCTGCATTGAACGAAGAACAATACCCTGACCTAAACACAGAGGTAAATGATGCATGGCGAAACATTAAACAATGGATAACCAACAGCATAAAGAGATGTCCTATTACAAATACTCCCAAAACAAAACACTGGATTAGCGACGGAACCTTGACCTTGGTTGAAGAACGAAGAAAAACCAAACAACAACAACACGACGATGAAAAAGAGATAAGGCTCAAAAAACTTGACAAGGAGATCAAGAAGGCGTGCTGAGTCGACAAAAACAGCCGAATTAATGAAATATGCCAAGAACTCGAACAGCATTCTAATCGCAACGAATCTCGAGAACTCTTCGACAAGGTTAGATACTTGACAAGAGAATTCAAGCCGCGAACGCAAACCATAAAAGACCAGAAAGAAAAATTAATAAATAACATCCAAGGAATAGCTTAGGTGTGGAGAAATTATTGCCAGAACCTATACAAGGAAACTCAGGCTGGGGCGACCGAAAGTATCTCTGCAACAGAAAAAGAGCCGGATATCCTTAGATCAGAAGTGGAACAAGCCCTAAAATCACTTAAAGATAGGAAAGCACCGGGGGCAGACGACATTACGGGAGAGGTTCTGAAGGCTATGGGAACAGTGGGAGTGCACATAATGTATCTGATGTGCACTAAAGTTTGGAACACTGACATATGGCCAGATGACTGGAGGGAAGCCGTATTTACTCCAATTCTGAAAAAGGGCTCACCAACCGAATGCAATAATTATAGAACGCTGACTCTAATATCACACACGAGCAAGGTGCTACTACATATAATACACGGAAGATTGAAGCCCTCTTTAATGCCACAAATAGCCGAAGAACAGGCAGGCTTCGTCCCAGCGAAAGGCACCAGAGAACAAATACTGAGCGCGAGACAACTGATTGAAAAGGCTAGAGAGTTTAACGTACCCATGATCCTCTGTTTTGTGGATTACGCAAAAGCTTTTGACAAGGTGAAATGGAGAATGCTGTGGCAGATACTACAAGAAATGGGCACACCTAAACACCTCGTGGCACTGATAAAATCACTTTACGAAAACAATACAGAAAGGGTTAAAGTGGGTAACACATACTCCGATATATTTCAGATCCAAACCGGAGTCCGGCAGGGGTGCATCTTGTCTCCAACATTATTTAATATATACAGTGAACACATTATGCGGAAAGTTCTCGACGAATGGAAGGGTGGGATATCAATAGGAGGAAAAAAAATCACTAACCTGAGATATGCTGACGACACCCTGATAATACCTGAAAACGTCGAGCAGATTACTGCTATAATGGAGAGACTGACAGAGATCAGCGAACCGTGTACGGTCTCAAGTTAAACACACAAAAGACCAAAATTATGGTGGTAAATAGAGCAGATAACAATTCGCCGCACGTACAGAAAGTGACTGGATTTGATGTTGTAGACAAATTTGTGTACCTAGGGTCGATGATAACGAACAACGGAGATAGCGAAGCCGAGGTGAGGCGCAGACTGACTCTAGCTAGGTCGGCCGCTGTTAAGCTTGTTAAAATCTGGAGAGAGAATTCGGTTACTCTAGCCACAAAACTCAGATTAGTGAATGCGCTTGTGTTTCCGATTTTCCGATTGCTACGTACGCTGCCGAAACATGGACGCTAAAAAAGGCAGACAAGAAGAGAATAGAGGCATTTGAAATGTGGGCATATAGAAGGGTCCTAACGATATATTGGACAGAACACCGTACAAATGAATCCGTGCTAGAACAACTTGATACCAGACGCCACTTGCTCAGAGACGTCAATCGTATGTACCTTCGATACCTAGGACACATATCTAGGAGAAACGGCACGATGGAGAACCTAATCGTGGAGGGCAAAATCGAAGGGAAGCGGCCAAGAGGAAGATCGCCAAAAAGATGGATAGACCAGACTAAAGAACTTATAAATCGTGGGCTACCAGAAACAATCCGCCTGGCGTCTGACCGAGACGTGTGGAAAAACACCGTAAATGGCATCATCGTGTGAATGCAACATATACGTCACCAAACACTCATTAGGGTGAAAGGACCGAGTAGGAGGACCTCTGTAGTAGTACTACTACATTTTACAGATGGCGCTTCCTCATCATCGCTTACGCTTAGACTTGGGTTGTTTTTGCAAACATAGTAGACGGTACAACATGACGTATCTTTCAACAGATCAACAAATAAGTAGTTATGACTTATGACTTACGCTATCAACAACTGCGTGATATCGTTGATTACGGTGATATAAATTTGGCGTTTATGTTGGTTTATCGTATAAAGTTGTTATCGTTATGCTGCGTCCCCATCTGAGCATTTTTGCGCGTACCAAAGCCGTTCCGAGCCAGAAAAAGGTGTGCGGCACAAAATCTGTGATATAAATACGTGAAATAAAAATTACGCACATCTTTTCCTGGTCCCGCACGACAGCTTTCGTGCGCGCAAAAATGCTTAGATATATTTGATAAAGTGATCTTTTTTGTTAAACATTGCAAACAATTTGCTTTTTGATATGTATTTTATGTATAACTTGAAATTTAAAAAATGAAGATCAGTTTATTAACTAAGTAAATACGATATTAAATTTTTTATGCAATCCTAGCGTGTTTATCAAGGATTTATTACTACTTCTGCAGTTCGTAATGACCTTCTTCAGTCCCACGCGTTGTTTATTAGTAAATTTACTCCCATGGGGTCATTTAATCCCAAGGGATCATAGTATGACCTCATAATTATTGACTCAACAAAAGTCTACATGCTATATTTAATCTTCCGTTAGAATTATTGATCGCTTCCTTCAAAGGAATGCGTTATCACACTGCAATGAGATATTCTTTCGACGTGTAGGCGTTGTATGCCGCCAAAGCTTTATATAATTATGCGCTCTTTCTTTTAATCATACAACCACTGTTATCATTTGTAATCTCTCTCTCGAAGTCTTCAGTCGGGTGACTGGTTTGAAGCAGCTCTCCATTCTTCCCGGTTGGAAGCCAATCTCTTCATTTTCTCATAACTGTCCGTTTCAGTGTCTTTCATGTTCTGTGTTATGTATCTTAGGCGGGGCCTTCCTCTGGGGTTGTTGCCTTCGACTTTACCCTCTATGATAGTCTATAGCAATCCTTCTCTTCTCAGTATGTGCCCAACTAACTTATCTCTCCTACTGACTATTTGTTTCCACATTTGTAATGGGATACATTAATAGACAATTTTATAAATTGCCTAATAGGGAAGATGCATAAATTTTTTTTATAGCGTAGTTGGATCAAAAATAACTAAATATACTAATTAATGCTATTTAATTTATTTATTTTCGTTTTGATAATAATTTAAAAAATATTTAAAAATCCGTCAATTTGAATTGAACGAAACGACCGCGCAATTTGCCAAGTGACCTGTGACGTCACAAGTTAAATTTTACATTCATTTATATTATTTTTCTGTGGTTTTGTGCTTTGAAAGTTGAAGTTTGTTAGTGTTAAAAGCTTTTATTTATCATAATTAAATCAATTAAAAACAAGAAAGTTAAAAAAGTACTCTACACGAGTAGAATAAACATGAAAGTGAGGTTATAGTTATTGTGCCGGTGACTTCGTTGCGTTTAAGGTCACATGATTTATTTTAAATTATCATTGAATTTTAAAATGGATTATTTATAACAAAATACAATAAATAGAAGTTATTTTTTCTGATTTGATATTTAATATATAGGATTAATCGGAAAATACTGTTTTAACTAAATTTTTTTATTCATGCATGTTCCCCATTACAAAGTATTTTTGCATACACTGTTATCTTTTGCAATGCGTTTCTTAACAGCCACTTCAATTTATATACTTTAATTTGTACCTGTTTATTTCAATTTTTCTTTTCGGCTATTTTTTTGTCGGTAGTTATTAGGATTGCATAAAATAGTATACACAACTGGTGGCTAAAGCGCCATTAAATCTTTAAATCGCCATTAAATGGCCTCCTTTAGCCACTTGGTGTGAAATATACTATTGATTTCACAAGTACTCACAGCATTTAGGAAAGACTGTGGTAAAATAATCACTGTGTGTCAAACGATCCCTCGTGTTTTGGCAATACTTCCAATGCTATCTTTTTGCAAATGAGTGACATTTGTTGTGTTTCGCGAGTTTTCTAACCCCTGCACATGTTTTCTTATTTAACAATGCAATGTTGTTTTCATGCAGTAAGATAACTCAAAACGCAGTGTGACCTTAAGTAACTGCTACTTTATTTGGATTGCAAATGTGAATATTTTTACTAAAATAGATTATGTATGGAATAACCATGGGAGTGCACATTAAAGAACAAATATTTTTCAGGTATTTCCTGCTTAAATCAGTAATAAAGTATTTGGACTAGATTTGTCATAATTATATATTATTATCTCTTCGAAGATGGATAAAATAGTCCCGGGATATATTTACAATAAATTGGTTCATGATCAGTGTTCTGCTTGTGAAGAAGACGATGTCTACACTTATGACTTTTATCAAGATATAAGCAAAGCTCGCAAAAGAACTTCCGAATACTTTGTAAATTTGCAATTTTTACAAAATGTTTCTCTAGAATTGGAAAATGAATTGGTTCATGTAAATGTGTTTTTGAGGTGGGTTTATTATAATAGTTATAAAGTTACATGCACTTTCACTGGGAACGCTGCTAAAACTATGCCAGATTATATCACCTAATGATATATCGTATAACGAATTTGATTATTATTAAAGCTGTTACATTCTAGAAAGAATATCGCTACCTCGTTTCAGAGATTTACAAATCCATTTATTGGGGTGGATTGGTTCCCATGTTGCAAATATTTTAGATTGCATTGCATTATTATTTTCATCTCTTTCTTGTATTCTTCCTGCGCATTTAATCTGTTCCTGTCACATCTAAAGTCTTGGGTGGTTTGTTGCCTTCCCCACGATGTCTCTCCATTTCTGTCTATCGTGGACTTTCTCCTTCCAGCCAACGATCCTCATTTCTCTAATATCGTATAACGAATGTGATAGGAAATTTAATTTGCCCAACGTTCAAAATATAATAGTATCAAAACTCACGCTCGACGGAGGAGCTGAAGTTTATTATTATTTAAAATTGATTCGAGAGGAACAGGTCAAAGTTCAAACCAATGAAGGACTCATAAAATCTAAAATTGTAAAACTATTGAAGGATAAGAACGTGAAACTTGAGAAACCGTCAATTGAAATTCAGATTAGACAGTTGAATTTGAGAAACCGTCAATTTACATTCAGATTAGTCAATTGTATTTGAGAAAGCGTAAATTTACATTCAGATTAGTCAATTGAAATTGAGATTAGTCAATTGTAATTCAGATTAGTTGACTATAATGTCAGCAAGCGTAAAGGTTATTCAAAATTGTGAATATTTTTTAGTTTGGAATAAATGAATGAACCAATCAGAGATTAGTTACAGCGATCAGACGGACAATATTCGTTTATTATTTCCATCAGTATGCTTCTTATAACGTTTACTTACAATAACATGACTTCCTCTAGGAACAATTTCAATTGAAATTCAGATTTGTCAATTCTATTTCAGAAAACGTCAATGTAATTCTGATCACTCAATAGTGAATAAGTCGCGCCGAAAAAGTCGCGTCGAATCGGCTGCGCCGAATAGTAGATTAGATACTATTCGGCGCAGCCGATTCGACGCGACTTTTTCGGCGCGACTTATTCGGAGCGAGCGATTCGACGCAAGATTTTTCGGCGCGGAGCCGATTCGGCGCATAACTATTCGCCGCACGTCTTTTTCGGCGCCATACCACTTTCGGCGCAAGCCATTTCTGCTCTAAGCCGTTTCGGCGCAAAGGCCCAAGTCATTTCGATGCAAATATTTTTGGAGAAAATCTTATTTATCCATTCCATTCCGAATATTTTTACTTTGTTCCTCTGCGAAATCTTCACGTTCAAAAACTAACACTAACCTAACGGCAGATCCACCACTTCGCGGAAGATCCACCTCTTTGCGGAAGATTTAACTTTACGTGAAGATTTATTTGTTTTTAATTAGTTTTCTAAAGAAATATCAAAAACTAACACTAACCTAACGGCAGATCCACCTCTTCGCGGAAGATCCACCTCTTTGCGGAAGATCCACCTCTTTGCGGAAGATTTAACTTTACGTAAAGATAAAATTGTTTTTAATTGGTTTTCTAAAGAGATATCAAAAACTAACACTAACCTAACGGCAGATCCACCTCTTCGCGGAAGATCCACCTCTTTGCGGAAGATTTAACTTTACGTGAAGATTTAACTTTACGTGAAGATTTATTTGTTTTTAATTAGTTTTCTAAAGAAATATCAAAAACTAACACTAACCTAACGGCAGATCCACCTCTTCGCGAAAGATCCACCTCTTTGCGGAAGATTTAACTTTACGTGAAGATTTATTTCTTTTTAATTAGTTTTCTAAAGAAATATCAAAAACTAACACTAACCTAACGGCAGATCCACCTCTTCGCGGAAGATCCACCTCTTTGCGGAAGATTTAACTTTACGTGAAGATTTAACTTTACGTGAAGATTTATTTGTTTTTAATTAGTTTTCTAAAGAAATATCAAAAACTAACACTAACCTAACGGCAGATCCACCTCTTCGCGGAAGATCCACCTCTTTGCGGAAGATTTAACTTTACGTGAAGATTTATTTCTTTTTAATTAGTTTTCTAAAGAAATATCAAAAACTAACACTAACCTAACGGCAGATCCACCTCTTCGCGGAAGATCCACCTCTTTGAGGAAGATTTAACTTTACGTGAAGATTTAACTTTACGTGAGGATTTATTTGTTTTTAATTAGTTTTCTAAAGAAATATCAAAAGTTAACACTAACCTAACGGCAGATCCACCTCTTCGCGGAAGATCCACCTCTTTGAGGAAGATTTAACTTTACGTGAAGATTTATTTGTTTTTAATTAGTTTTCTAAAGAAATATCAAAAACTAACACTAACCTAACGGCAGATCCACCTCTTCGCGGAAGATCCACCTCTTTGAGGAAGATTTAACTTTACGTGAAGATTTATTTCTTTTTAATTAGTTTTCTAAAGAAATATCAAAAACTAACACTAACCTAACGGCAGATCCACCTCTTCGCGGAAGATCCACCTCTTTGCGGAAGATTTAACTTTACGCGGAGATTTATTAATTACAATAACAGATCTAGCACCAAATCTGCTCTGAAGAAACCTCACACCGAATAAGCCTCACGGCGAATGATCCTCGCGCCGAATGAGCGTCGCGCCGAATGAGCTTCGCGCCGAATGAGCTTCGCGCCGAATAAACCGGCGCCGAAACAGATGTCGCCGAAAGGGCTTCGCGCCGAACAGGGTTGGCGTCGAAATGGCTGCGTCGAAATGGCTGCGCCGAAAAAGTCGCGCCGAAAAGTCCTATTCCCCGAATAGTACCTAATCCATTTAATCATGAATAAATTAGCACGTGAACAACGCTGCCAAATTGTGGAAATTTATTTTCAAAGTCAGAGTTTCGTTCGCGAAACTTATAGAGTTCTTCGCCCATTTTATGGTCGACATAATCGACCTTCTGAGCAGGCTATTGGCAAACATTTCAATTCGCCATCGTGCTCAATAACTTGGGCTTTGTTCGTCCACTACATGGAAAATTTTACATCAAGATCTTGGTTTACATCCTTACAAGATCTAGTTGGTTCAAGAATGGAAGCCTAATGATCATCGATTGCGTCGTGCGTTCGCGGATAGGGCTCACAACCAATTGGAAGTGGATCCATTGTTTTACCGCCAAATTTTGTTCAGTGACGAGGCACATATCTGGTTGAATGGGTATGTGAACAAGCAAATATTGCCGTATATGGACTGAGACCAATCCAGAACATTATCTTGAGACTCCATTGCATCCATTAAAATTGACTGTTTGGTGTGGAATACACGCCAACGGCATCATCGGTCCATATTTCTTTCGAAATGAGGAAGGAGCTACCGTTACGATGAATGGTGTGAGAGATCGACACATGCGCAATACATTTTTGTTTCCAAAAATCCAAGAGTTAAATATCGACAACTTATGGTTCCAACAGGATGGTGCTACATGCCATACAACCACCGAAACCATCGATTTATTGAAAGGACAATTTGGTGACAACATTATTTCAAGAAATGGTCCTATCAATTGGCCTCCAAGATCGTGTGATTTGACGCCTCCAGATTATTTTCTTTGGGGGTTTGTTAATGGTTTATGCTAACAAACAAAAAAACTCTGGAAGCATTGGAGGTCAATATTTAGTAAGCCATTTATGAAATAAGGCCAGAAATATTGGAAAACGTGGTCAAAAATTGGACTGATCGGATGCGCTTCGTAACTATTAGTCGTGGTGGTTACATGACGGTAATCATTTTCAAATCATAAATGGCATTAAATTTACTTTCATTAAAAAATAATTTAAAAAACATTCCATCAATTTTTTAATGTTTTATTTCAATTTGAAGTTCGCATGCAGCTAAGAAAACATTCTATACATCTTGGATAGTAAACCTATTAATGTAAATTGTAAATCAACTTAAATGCAATAGGCTTGCTTATTATGTTCTCTATTTTTGAATGGTATTCTATTTGTAGAGTAAAAACAAAAGAGTGCCAATGGGCTTAACTCATAATCATGTTCACTTTTATTGTAATGTTAATTTAATGTAGCAGATTGTAATTAATAAAATTGGAAGAAAAAAATATATCTCATAACAAAGGACATGATAAGGATTTAATTTTCGTAAAACAACACAACAAACTTTTTTGTGTCGGCACCCCCATTGTTTTTATTATACTACCTATTTGTCACTTGTGAGCCCTCTGGACTATTTAGCACCGGCCATTCCTATATTTGCTCGAACTTCCTTATGGGCAGTCCGCCCCTGCGGGTCACCTTTATAATACAATTAATATAATCATCTACTACATTATTTAATGAGTACTATGCACGTATGGGTGTATTTTGACATTGCTAAAATTTTATAATGGGGTCAATTATTAAAAATGATTTAATAAATATACTATTACATAGGTTAATTGAATTAATTTTACAATAAGATTAACGTTTTCGAAGCGACTACTACCTACTTAGAATAAGGATGCGATTTAGTGTTAAAAACAATTGGTGGATCTAAATATTTAATATAACGTGGTCCATTATCTTAAGTTAGCTTAACATTATAATAGTTTATCACCTTCGAAAACAATAAGTAATAGAAATTTACAAAATAAAAAGCGTACAATGGCTAAACAAGTTTGATAAAAAGTCGTCTCCGGTTTTTAATATGCAGACTGTAAGCGACACCACTATACTGAAATACTTAGAATATTTAAATCGTATTCCCATCTTGCTATCAGTTTTTGTAGTAGTTCTGGTTTTAACCTAGCACTTACCAACAGACTCGCAGACTCACTCAGATGGGATTAGTATTCTTCAAGTCTTCTTAAGTTGATGTGCGGGCAAAGTTTGAGGCCACCGACCGTAGATATTTAGTGTTCCTTCGGTTGCATTAGTGCCAAATTGAAATGAACAATAGGTATTTGTAACAAAAAATTTATTTTTAACTTAAATTACAGTACCGTATTTAATGTTATTAATTTTTTTAAAGATTTCAATAATTAATACATAATGTTAGTGCACGTGGTTTTTCTCACTTTTTGTTTGCACATTTTTGAATATTGGTAATAGAGCTAAAAAAAAATTTTTCTTATTGCTTATTGTTAAATTGCAAAACACAATACTCAAAATTTACTTTAATAAAGTCTTTATAAAATAATAAGAAATTTAGTAGAACCATTTCACCCACAACTTAATAAAACTTGATATTTTCTTGTATACCTACTTACCCCTATTTTTGTGTTCTTATCTAAAGTAAACTATTTCTTGCATTTTTCAATTATCGATAATTTTGACTTAAATTTATATATATTTAAACGACTTTAAATTGCATAATATAGCATTACCTATGTCAAATACTTGATAAGATTAACTGCAATATAATTGTGTAACTGTTTAGAAAGACGAGTAGTACTTAGAAAATTGTTTCCTTATTAATACTTAATTGATTACATTTAATTTGTTATAAATATAATTTAACAATTTATCACAAATAACTTTGACTTGTTGTGATGGGCATTATCTAATCATTTTAAATATTATTTTCCAAGTAAAGATTTTAGCTGACCCACTAAACGCCGAAACAATTTTTTACAGTATTTGTAAAGCCGGCGCCAGACCAAGGCGAACATGTTATCTAACAAGGTTCGCGAACAATGTTCTACAGTATAATACAAGGTGTCCCATAAAGATGCTAACTTTTGTAAAAATTATAATTAAAAACCATGCACTTGAGAGAAAACTGTTCATTACAGAAATGTAATACTTAATAGAAAGTCATATTATCAAAAAATCATGCACTGCTTGCTACACTCTACCAATCGAATCCTGAAATTCTCCAAAACGCATTGGCATGTTGCTTGCAGAACACCAGCAATTTATTAACGATTACAGCACTGTGGGAACGGCAACAGTCAGAGGATTTTTACTTCCGAGCTGTAATTCATCAAACAGACCGCGGAAAGTGATAAATATTTTGGTGTTGTCCTTTAATAGTTATTTCGCAAGATTTCCCGCGGGTTAAAACCCTCTTGAAATCGATATTCAGAATGCTCGCTGTCAGGTGATATTTGAATATTATCACTTCCTTTAAGCCCCTTGGACTTAACAATTTTAATTTTATTGCAATTCTCAATTTTATTAATTTTTGTAATTGTAGAGATGAAACATTTTATTTAACAATCACTAAAAATAATAAATTTTAAAAGCAATATATCGCTACCATAATGGCAGAAGGTCGTATGTAACATTTTTTGAGTTTTAGACATTATGTACATAGAAATATTCGTAAACTTCAGCTCTATGATCTGACAGAATACGTCTAAAACTCAAAAAATGTTACATACGACCTTCTGCCATTATGGTAGCGATATAGAACATAATGTACATATTACATATTATATAAACACTGCAATAGTAGGAGTTCGTCGGCGTAGTGTAAACCAACCGAAAGAATTAAATTGCAGTGTAAAAGATTGCATAATAGTAAACCAATCGAACCGCTTGCTGTGTAGACAGTGACTATTCACTAACATTTGATTTAAAATATTTAAAGCTTGTTCCCTAACATGCTTTTGTAAACTTTTTTCACGAACCCTGTTAGCTAACATTGTTTGTCTTAATCTTTAGACACCACGTTGAACATAAAATAATACTAAAGAATCGAAAGCATTTCTAAACAAAACAAGGTTTTGTTTTCCAAATGTGTTTCGAAATATATTTACCATCTCTCTTCGCTAACTCAAAACGTTATCTATCGGATCGTTAAGAACTATCAAGTTCGGTTTACACCTTGATAATAATACATAAGAAAAATACATAAGCTAATCAATAAATATTCTTCTGCGTTGTTTATAATTGGCTTCCAACGTTCTGGCAGTTTTTCGATTCCACGTCTGAAGAAATTCGGTGGTTTGGAGGTGAAGAAGTCGTTGAGCCAGTTTTGTAGAGCAACGTTGTTATTAAATGAGATTCCACGGAGATTGTTGGATAAAGAGCGGAAAAGTTGAAAATCTGATAGAGCAAGATCAGGAGAATTGGGCGGATTTGGAATAACCTCCCAACAGAGGTCTTGAATAGCTGCTTTTGTAATGTTAGCAGAATGCGGACGGACATTATCATGCTGCAAAACCACTTGATGCCGTCTTGCCGGTCGTTTTTCTTGAATTGCAGCCTCCAGTCGACGCAGTTGCTGACTATAAACCTCAGAAGTGATGGTTACATTCCTCGGAAGCAATTCATAGTAGATGACGCCTTCTTTATCCTACCAGATGCACAACATTACCTTGCGTGGAAGGCACCAGCTTTTGCACGAGGATTTGCTTGTTTGTTAGGGCTCAGCCATTCCTTTCTGTCCCTGATGTTGATGTAAAGGCACCATTTTTCATCACCAGTAACAATTTGGGACAAAACCCGATGTTGTTGACGAGCTAAACGATGACGAGCAAGCAAAGAAGCACAGGTAACACGCTGAATTTTGTTGTTTTCGCTCAGAACGTATGGTACCCAAACACTCAACTTTTGAACTTTTCCCATGAGATGCAAATGTCGTACGATAGTTGATTGGTCACAATTCAACATATTGCCCAATTCCCGAGTTGATTGACGTGGATGACGAATTGAAGCATTTAATCGGTCTTCATCAAAGCCGGATGGTCTCACTAAACCCGGGAAATCATTCATATCAAAATGCCCAAGGATATGTCGGAAATGTTCATTTTTTTGTACTTGACACTCCATTTTCTTTAGCCAACAATTACCCCTAACTTTCTACAAATTAAAAAATTCAACAAGTATTCAATAAAACAATACTATGGCATTAAAATGATATTGATATTTCTCAAACAAATTTGTTTCCAAAGCCTCTTACCTTGTAAACCAAAAACGCTACGAACTTATGCATCAACCCAACGTGCTGAAATTTTACATGTAAAGCGAACTATTTTAACGTTGGGAAAATAACGTTCTGTGTTTATAGAGAATAGGGGTGTAAATGTCATTATAGTGTCTGTTCTTCCTCTGACATGAAAACATGGAAAAATTGTCTTGCTATCTTTTTTTTTCTCCCCCCTACCAAGCACCCGGGTTTCGCCGTCAGACATTTCTTCCGGGATTAGTCTTGCTATCTTAAGACTATCTTAAAAGTTTTGCAAATTTAGATGAATAGCATGGCTTCACACTACAAAATTGTTATCTAAACATTATAGATGAATTCATTTATGAATGTTGAATGCCCCTACCGTAATCTATGATAAGTAGTGTGATGAAATTGTAAAAAGCTATAGGGAAGGTTAGGTGTATTATCTACGTAATAATTATGCCACTTACAGTAAAAAGCTAATGCATCTGTAATAGTAGCGCTACATAATAATTTATTTAAATCGATCCTACTTCATTATTTAATAAAATTAGGTTAATTCAATATTTACAATCTATACAAATAAGGATATAAAAGTGCCCAAATGGAAAACTGAAAGAATTTAAATTTCTCGAATAACCTCTACTTTTCAACAAAATTTAAATTGTTCTATATAATATATACGATATAAGCTTATAGTAGATGTAATTTAGTTGTTTTTTTCCAATATCAGTTACAAACATGGCGTTAACCCAATTTGAAATGTTAGCCAAATATGCAACTATTGCAAGTACATCCAAAGCTTAAGCATATTATAAGCGAAGATAAGTAGTGCCATCTGTATAAGTTGTAAACACAGATAGTAAGATCATCAAAAGATGGACCACTTTGCTTTATCTACCACGCTTTCGTTGTCATCCCGTATAGGAGAGATTTGACAAAAATTCAAATGGTTTATTTTATTTTATCGAATCGAAAAAATTGTAAAGCCTCGTTCAGTCCAATGAACGAAAAGGCAAACCACGTGAAGTGCGATGCAACATTTCAGTGAACGCCAAATGTTGTAGTAATGTTTCATAGTTTGTCCCATTTTACGCAGTCGAATGCCTCCTGGTAGTCTAGGCAACAGAAGTTGGCAAGAGCGTTAAATTCTCTCAGTTTTTCAATAATTTGTCTGGTATTTAAGTCTTCTATCGTGTGCCTCTTCCAGACATAAATCTAGCCTGTTCATTCGGAATTTGTGGATGTATGTATGTAAGCTTTCAGTCTTCGTTAATGATCCACGGCAGCATTTTACTAGCATGGGAGATGAGAGCAATTGTTCTGCAGTTGCTACATTTGCTTTTCGTTCCATTCTTGTGGATAGGTATGAATATGGATTTTACCCAGTCGCCGGACCATCTTCCCGAGTGCCATACCTTCTTCTTCCACTTTTATTAAGAAGTCTCCCTCTTAATATAGGTCCAGGACCTGTTTTTTTTTACTAATTTTTGTAATTAGTTCTGTGAGCATTTTTGAATTTTACATCTCATGTAGCTTGCTAGGCTTGCCTTTCGATGTGCCTGCACCCTGTTTTTTATTGTTATGATGGCAAATCATTAACACAGGGGGACCGATGGCTTTACGTGCCCTCCGAAAGCACGGAAGACGGCCAAGAAATTTTAGACTACCCGGAGTCGAACCGGGGAGCCTTGCATTAGCAGTTGATCCCGGTAACATTCAGGCCATGACCGTCGTCTAAAAATTAACTAAGTTATTAAATAATAAATCAAAATGATTGTTTCATAAAAATTAGAATTGTGCATAAATTGAAAATTAAAGATTAGGAATCCCCAAATCCTAGTTTTCACTTTATGCAAAGTTCATACGGGTAACTGGAATTTTTTCATACTTGCACACACAGGAATTTAAAGATTGATGGAAACCAGCGATTATTTAAATGTTTGTAATATTATGGAAATAGTTCAATGACATAAAAACTCAATAATTAATTAATTTTTTGGGTACATTTAATTATTCAATAGTAAAGTGTCGAACAAATTACCTATATTCATATATTATGCATACAGAATTATAAATATTGGTACTTAAATAAAAAAACTGTTACTAACAGCTATTTTTTTTCAGATAAATGCGAACGTACCTTCTAATAATTATTGTAATGTACTTGGCTTCTAACGTAAATCATTTAATTCAAAGTTCACACTTAAAACAAGTTAAATTACCATTTCTACATATTATGCTTGTATTTACACCATAATTAACGTGATCAAAAAAAAACCATGGCCGAGGTAATTTTATTACAAGTAATATTGGAACACTAAATTTTTAAAAATGAGAATGAACCGTTGCTTGAAGAGAGTGATAAAAGCAAGAAATGGCAAGAAGAAAAAGAATTTTAAATCTCATTATTGGTGTAGTAGTAGGACTTTTCATATCTTTCTTTATAAACTCGACCTCCAGGATAGAAAAGTGTAAAAATCAATTGAAAACTGAAACAATCGCTTCCAAATTTAGTGTTAAGAGTGATATTAATAATAACAAAACAAATTTGTTATTTGTTGGTGTAATGACAGCTGCAAAATACATCGATGATCGCGCAAAAACTGTATACGATACATGGGGTACAGAAGTTCCGGGAAAAATATTATTCTTCAGTTCCGAATTTTCTTATAGTGATTATCTACCACTTGTTGCTTTACCAGGTATTGATGATAGTTATCCTCCTCAAAGAAAATCATTTAAAATGCTCAAATATATGCACGATAATTACATAAACGACTATGAATGGTTTCTTAGAGCAGATGATGATTGTTTTATTAGAATGGATCGTTTAGAAACATTACTAAGATCTGTTGATAGTCGCAAACCATGGTTTATAGGACAAACAGGAAAAGGTAACAACAACGAATTTGGTTTATTGTCGTTGGAGGAAAACGAAAATTTTTGCATGGGGGGTCCCGGCATAATTCTAAGTAGAGAAACGTTGAAAAGAATAGCTCCATATATCGAAATATGTATTGAAAATCTTTATACAACTCATGAAGATGTGGAACTTGGCAGATGTGTACGAAAATTTGCTGGAATTCCTTGCACATGGTCTTATGAGGCAAGTATTTTTTTAGATCATATTTTATATTAGTTAAGTTTAATTAATTACTGTTTTTCGCTCAAACTAGGCAGAGGAAGGTTGACCGCAAAATTTACTCTTCACGAAGTTTCGACAAATATATACAGGGTGTCCCCGTGACCGTGAAGAACCTTTGAGGTGGTGATAAAGGACACTTTTCTAAGACAAATTTTCAAATAAAATGTTTGCCCAAGTCCAAACCCATGGGGGGTACCTCCCTTTAAAGCAATTTTTTGAATTTATGATTTCAAACGGCCATAGCTCCGATATTATTGATTTTTTAAGGTTAATGGATTAGAACTTTTTTAAAGATCATTCGCTTGTTCGCTTATAAATTAGGTTATAACCCCTTATCGTCTAGAATCAACGGATTTCGAGTTATAAATTAAATTAAGGGAAAAAATGTTTAAAAAATTCAGGTTTTTTTTTAATTTTCTTGCGAACCCCGTATCTCTTAAACGAAACGTCTAAGAGAAAAACTAACGGCCCAAACCGGATAGGGAATTTAACGGCTACAACTCGTCAAATAAATTTTTTTGGGCAACCAACCGTTTTCACAGAAACTGAAAATAATGAACAAGGTGTAGGTAAATAATAAATAAACAATATAAATTAACAAAGTAATTGCCGATAAACTAATGCGCTTTATAACAATGTCGCTCAAACGTCAAACGCTACAATACGTTTTAACAATGTTTTAACATTAAAACAAATGCTATAAATCAAATTGAGATTTTTAGTAATTATGTGAATTTATATTTTTTACCTACACCTTGTTCATTATTTTCAGAGTTTCTGTGAAAACGGTTGGTTGCCCAAAAAAATTTATTTGACGAAAGTTGTAGCCAAATTCCCTATCCGGTTTGGGCCGTTAGTTTTTCTCTTAGACGTTTCGTTTAAGAGATACGGGGTTCGCAAGAAAATTTAAAAAAAACCTGAATTTTTTAAACATTTTTTCCCTTAATTTAATTTATAACTCGAAATCCGTTGATTCTAGACGATAAGGGGTTATAACCCCTTATTTTGTCTACAAATTAGGTTATAACCTAATTTGTAGACAAGCGAACGAACTTTAAAATAGTTCTAATCCATTAACCTTAAAAAATCAATAATATCGGAGCTATGGCCGTTTGAAATCAGAAATTCAAAAAATTGCTTTAAAGGGAGGTACCCCCCAAGGGTTTGGACTTGGGCAAAAATTTTATTTGAAAATTTGTCTTAGAAAAGTGTCCTTTATCACCACCTCGAAGGTTCTCCACGGTCACGGGGACATCCTGTATATATTCGGGATCTTATATTCTTAGACAGAGTACATACAGATATAAAATGTGATCTCCAATTCTTCCGTCTGTGTCGAAATTTCTTGAAGAGTAAACTTACGCTCGACCTTTCCTGATTTGAGAAAAAAAGTTGATTATAGGTACTTAACCAAATGTAAGTTTAGTTAATGCACATTCTATCTACTATCCATATTCCTGATTGATTCAATACAACACGCAAACGCCGGTTAGAAAATCAGAACTTTTTACATCGAATTACCACAAAAACAATTACTTCTATGAAAAAAATACCCTATACATTTTTATAAGTAATTTTATTATCTTCCAATTTATATACTTATAACCTTAGTGATTGAAAAGTTAATAATAACTGAGATAATCGTTAAACCCCCGTTTTGAGTATCTTCGGAGGACCGTCAAAAGTTAAGCGGACAACCGAATAACCGAATGATGGGGACTTTTGAACAATTACTTATAACACCATGACAAATGTGCAACCCAAATTTCAGTATTCTTTAAAGTATTTCGAAGATACCCTGTTTTCTCATATAAAATTTTAGGCACTTAAGCAATTTGCGGAAAGTAACCAATGAAATCAATCAAAATAATTTTTTGTATTGTATTTTTTTTAAGTTAGACAACCTGCGAAATACTGACTCAGGGGAATAGCATGAATTCCGATCCCCGGAATCGGAAAATTCCCTGTAGATATTCGGAAAGCTGAACGTTTATATAGTAGATTTAAGGAAAAAAAATTGCGCATTATTAATGTTAAGACTCTTAAAACACCATTTAAAAGGGTAGTAAAATACATGATTTCTCATTAACTCAACCAATCAGAAGCTCGCATTACATTATCAGGTGATTTACCAAATCATTCTGTGGACAGTGCGTGTGAATTGATGTAGTCTTCCACTTAGGCGCATTTCACTTCAGACTTTAATCGAGTTCACTTTACGAGTATTTTAAATGTGGATTTTAAATTTGCAATTGTTTCGCATATGAGGACGATAAAAATAGATTCTTTTTAGAACCCAAATAATTTCTGATGTGGATTTATTGTCATTTTTGTGTGCATCTCACTTTTTGCGTTCAACTTGAAAAAAAATCCCTGAATGCGACAGATATAAAAGACGTAAGATCCGAAATAAATGGATCTAGATTTTTGAGGTACTTATTATTTTTGTGTCCATGTCACTTTTTGCGTTCCACTTGGAGAAAATCCTAGAGTGCGACAGATTACCGTGTTCACTAAGGCCAAATCGCTTTTTGCGAGTACTCCGCCCATCGATCTCATGGCGGTGGAAAGAGTGCAAAACCACTAGAACCCGAATAAAAGACCAGCGAGCAGGAGAGAAAGCAGAAGAGTCCTCCTCGAAGCGTGGAAACAACGATGGTCCCATGAGGAGAAAGGAGCCTAGACGAGACTCCTTATACCAGACGTCAAACCATGGGTCGAGAGAAGCCACGGTGAAGTGAGCTACGAAGTCACACAAGCCCTGACGGGACACGGGTGCTTCAACTCCTACCTCCACCGCTTCAAACTACGAGAATCACCGGAATGCTTCTACTGCGATGAGGAAGAAGACGGCGCGGCGCATACCACACTATCTTCGACTGCTCGAACTGGTCTGAAGTAAGAAATAAATACAGCATCGAAGACCTGAGCCTCGACACCATAGTAACAGAAATTCTATCATCAAAGGATGATTGGGACAGAGTTGCTGATGCCTTAACTGAGAACATCCGTACCAAGCTGGACGATGAGAAGTCATCGAAGTACCTCTGGGTTCAGGTCACGAAGGCTAAGAAATATCCTTATTGACGACAAAGCGGAATAATAAGGATATGGCACAATAACATCGCAGGTTGACAGCTGAAGAAATACCGAGAGGTGAATCCGGCTATCACCGGGGAGGGGGTTTTAGTAAGTAAGAATCTCACACTACCATCCCAGATTGGGGTGGTGCCTATAAAGGTTCCCCCTCCCCTGTACTGAAAAAAAAGGGCGCGACAGATTCAAAATCCAATAGAATCGAAATAAATGGATCTAGCTTTTTGGGGTACTTATTATTTTTGTGTCCATCTCACCTTCTGCGTTCAACTTTAAAAAATTATCCTAGGGCGCGACAGATTCGAAATCCAATAGATCCGAAATCCGACAGATCTTTAAAAAAAGAGATTTAGATTTTACGGGTACATTTTGCTAAAAAAATTATCGTTTCCTAACACTAACCTACCGACCGATCTAACGTTGTAGTTCTGAGATGAAATTTTTCTAAGTGTTAGATTATAGGAAAGCACACGAACTGTCAATAGAATGCGTGAAGCATGATGCATGTCATCAGGCGCGACGGAATCAATGATATAAATTCATTGAATAAATTAAGAACTTGACCAAACTGTCCATAACAGAAGTTATACGAACAACAGAAAATAGGATGGCATGGCAGGCACTTGCTATTCTGTAAATACAGAGGGGGTCACGACACCCGAAATCGAGTAACGACTCAGAACAACTTTTATTTATTGATTTGGATAGAGCACAATTCTTTGAGTATAAAAATGTAAGAACTATAACCTGGACGAGAAAAGTTTTCGAGATAATTTGTCCTAAAGTTTCAAAAATGCATGACAAAATTATTAGAGTATACCAATTATTTATCAAGAAGGCGCTGGAAAAACATAACATGGTATTAACAGTAATTAGAATTTTGTAATCTATGGTCTAGTATTTTGTTAATTAATCGTTGCCTAAATTGTGTATGAATTACGTATGAATTATTAGTACAAATATTCGATATTCGATATTCACAATATTCAAATTTTTCAATTTTACTTAGGGTTATTTGAATATTGTCGTAGTGCACGAATTGTATCTGTATAAATATCATGTAAAATAAACGCACGCTGATTGGTCGAAACGCCAAAATTTGACCCTGAGTGGAATTATCACTAATAAATATCCTAAGAAGGACCCAATTACGCGTGACACCTTTAACAAAATAGAACAAAATATTTTGCTACTGGGTTCGGGTCGTCTACCAGTTCAAGAAGATGTTTAGCCAAATATTTTATCGAACTTCAAGAAAATGCTCATTGATCCACCCGTCAAGTGGCGGCAAACAACGCCATAGTTCAGAGCTCCATTATAAAATAATTATGTGAAATTAAGAAAGTGGCATCCGTATAAATTAGTTCTGGTTTAAGAACTAAACGAAGATGATCCAGACCGGATCTAAAATGAGGTTTTGATTACAAAAAAATAATTAAAGATTAAATTTGCTTATAGTGCTTTGTAGCGAAACCCATGTCTACTTGTGTATATAACTAATCGAATTCTCAACAATATGTTCAATATTTTGTTGATAATAGTAATATGATACACTAATCTGTATCAAAACAAGCTATTTCAAAAATCTAAATATAACTTTAACAAAATATTGTATAAGATAAATACAACTAATAAATAAACTACTGCAGTAAAAAATAATTATTAACAATCAATAACAATCGTTATCGGGCAAAATTTTGCCCCCCCCCCCCTAATTTTGAAGATTTTCATGAGTTGTGGTTTCCTAAATCCATTTTTATAATTTTTGGAAGGATGTCTGAATATGTGTATGTACATATTATGTTCGTCCCTGAACACGATATCATCTAAACGAAGCAACCAAATCATTCCAAATTTTGAATTTAAGTTTTTGTCTGCCATTGCAAGAAGCCAGAATCGCCCAAAAGGAAGGGGGCGGTTTGCTTGAAGCTATAATGCATCATAACCGCGCAACGAATTTTGAAATACGGAAAAATATTAAGAAACCATTATCTCTATAAAATTTCCTACATTTTTTTTCTGAGATTTTCTTTAAAATATACGGTTGAGCTAGACCTGTAATAAAAATATACAGGGTGTTTCAAACATTACCGCCTAGCACCCTTATTTATAAATCCATCATTAATTATTTTACCAGATTAAAATATACAACGTTACGATGAGTATAATATGATTTTGTTATAATTTTAACAGTAGGATGATCATTTCCAAAAAAACCCACTGTGGACTAATTCTTAAAAATATAAAAATTTTCATAGATTTACTATTGAATATGAATCAATGTTAAATAAATTATTAATAGAGGAAAGAGATGGAAATCTCATAAAAGATGTGAGGAGCTACAGAGGTGCAGATGTGAGTCGGACCATTTTCTGGTGGGTGTGAAAATGAAGCAAATGATACCATCAAATAGAATAAGAAGAGAAGGAAACCAAAGAAATAACCACAGAATTGTGAATTGTGAATACAAGACGAAAGGTCGCGAAACGAATACGTGAAGGAACTAAACAAAGAATTCGAAGGATTGGACCAAATACAAGGTATTGACGAAAAATCAAAAAATATCGAAACGCAATAATTGGAGCAGTGTCGAAATTACAACCGACACAACGAGGAAGAAATAATAAGGAATGGTATGACGAAGATTGTGACGATGAGAGGAAGAAAAGAGAGAAAATCGGACACCAAATGTTACAAACGCAACTAATAGAAGATAGGCGAAAATACGAAGAACAGAGAAAGAAATGCAAGACAATCTACATAATCAAGAAGAGAAAACACAGAGAGGGACTGCTAGATGAAATAGAAGAAAGATATAAAAACAAAGAGATAAGAAACTTCTATCAGAACATCAAAAGGTTAAAGAAGGGATAACAAAAAATACAGTGTTTTGTAAAGACAAAGAGGGAAATCTGGTGGGAGGTGAAGAGAAAACTATGGATAGATGGGCGGAGTATTTCGAAGAGTTACTTAACAGTTCACAATACATGAACATAGAAGATGAAAGCGATTATGAAGAAGAAAATGAGAACATAGAAGCTCCAGGACCACAAGAAATCCTTGAAATAATATTAAAGCTGAAAAATAATAGAAGTGCTGGAGAGGATAACATTACGTCAGAAATGATCAAATATGAAAAAGAGCAAATGCCCAAAACATGGTGCGAATCAATCATCTGCCCAATACACAAAAAGGGCGATAAGATGAACTGCAATAACTACATAGGGATAGCCTTACAAAGTGTTGTGTACAAAATCTTAGCCATATGGATTAAAGAAAAACTATCCCAGCATTCCGAAAGAATAATTGACGAATACCTGTGCGGATTGAGAATGAGCAGATCAGTGATAGATCAGGTGTTCGCACTCAAACAAATAGCCACCTATTGAAACTGCCTACACATGTGCTCTTTATAGATTTTAAACAAGCTTACGACACAATTAAAAGAAATAAATTATACGAAGCACTCTATCAGCTAGGTATACCAATGAAATTGATAAGACTGATAAAAATGACAATTAAGGGCACCGAAAACAAAGTAAGAATGAACGGGTTGGTATCGAGAAAATTTGAAGTGAAAAACGGTCTGAGACAGGGATACCCCTTCTCTGCAGCACTATTTAACCTGGCGTTGGAAAAGGCATAAGAGATGGTCAATTAAACAGAGCAGGAACAATATTCAATAACACTCATCAGTGCTTAGCGTTTGCGGACGACGTAACAATGATAACAAGAACAAAAGGAGAGCTGAGAAATTGTGTTTCAAGACTGATTAGGGCAGCACGCAACATGGCGCTGGAAATAAATGAGAAGAAGTCGAAATACATGACATGGGAAGACAAACAATATGCAGAGAACTACCATCTACAAATTACGATAAACATGCACACTCATATTGAAGTAGAAGAAGTACCGAGATTCACCTACCTCGGTACTGTGATAACAAGAAAACCAGAAAGCAGTACTGAGATATGTGCCAGAATTGCAACGGGAAATAGAAGCCTGGTGGCACTGAACGCCGCTAGGCTTTCAGTGAAAAGGCCAATTAATGCTCGAGGTGTGGGAAAGGAAGGTGTTAAGAAGGATATATGGTGGAAGACTGGAAACAACAGGATGGCGAAGACAAACCAACAATGAGATCCAGAAACTATACGGAGAACCAGTGATATCAAGTTTCGTAAGAGCACAGAGATTGGGATGGTTGGGCCATTTGCTGAGGATGGGTGAGGATAGAGTACCAAGGAAGATATGGAATAGCGAGATTGATGGAAGGAGAAAACGTGGAAGACCACTCTCTGAATGGAGGGAGAACGTGTTAGGGGATTTGCGACTTCTGAACGTGACGGATTGGCAGGAGAAGACCAAGCACAGAGGTGAATGGAGGAAGATCGTGAATGAAGTTATGGGCCTACAGGGCCTCTAATGCTATGTTATTATATTATCTAACAAAAGTCGAGAAAAGTGAACCAGTTTGATAAAATCAAAATTTTTATCAACGTACATAAGTACGTATCAGAGACATACTGGTTGGAGAGATATCATTTAAAAATCTACTACCTTTGCATATGCAAACGAAGCTTAAGAGCGCGCTGCGGAAAGAGAGAGAGGGAAGCAGTAGATATGATGTTGAAAAAAGCCTCTAATCTTTTGTAGAGATTTAAAAAATTAAAAAAAATTATTTGCACCATATCTAAGGGAACCCTTGAACCCTTTGTGCATTAAGTTGATTTTATATAGTTTGAAACTCCACTAAGGGCACTTTTTGATTTACAAGTTTTGTACAAGTTTTCTATAATTGATGATGAAATCGCTTCAAAATCAGGTTTTGTCCTTATAATAATCTGCAGAAGGCAATAACGAAGTTTCATTAAGATCGGTTGTCAAAAAAATTCAAAATTGTCCTTTTTCATAAATTAAATTAACCTATTTACTTTTAATTTAAAGCGCTCAAAATTGGTTATTGCCTTCAATAGTCTTTTCTTATTAATATAAAAAAAGAATTACATTGATACGACGTTTAGTTTTTTAAATTTGTACAAAAGATTAGAGGCTTCTTTCAACATCATTCCCTCTCTCTCTTTCCGCAGCGCGCTCTTAAGCGTCAAGCAGTGATAAGGAAAATACAATCAGCATCGTGCGTGAACGCGGATTGTTTCGATCTTACTTCCGAAGAAGATTGATTTCCTCAGATACTTACATACATAATGGTGAAGCAATACCATCTTCACGACCTGCTTCCGTTTGAGTTCACACAGTTAAAACTTCAAGGAAAGTCCCCAGGTTGTGATGATGGTATAGTTTCACCAGTATGTATCTCTGACGGAGCACACCCAACAAAAAGTCCAACGTACCTAAATAATTCATCAACGTGCAAATCAGCGTTGAAAAATTTGAATTAAAAAAAATAGTTACAGATAAAATTCCAATGGTCAGAAATGCAAACAAAATTGTAAGTGCAACTTACCCACACTGTACAAACAGGTTCCGATTTACCTACATCTCAACAGAGTCCTCATTATGATTTGTGGTCTTTCATCTCGGTAGACAGCGAAACCAAGCTACAAAATACAAAATTGATTACACCCTAACCAGGTCCATCACCTGTAACACTCCATCTTTAACCTTGAAGATGTACCAAATTGATAGCAAACGATATTTAAAAATCGTCGTCACATATGTTTTTAAAAAAATGAAGTTCAATTCGCTTGAAGGCAAGATTCCATCAGGGAAACCAAAACAAATTCGAACGTCGTCTTCGCTATCCCAACTAAATTCCAAAAACGAACGTTATTCCTCCAAACTCGGAACATATGGTCATTTGGCTTCTGACGTCTTCTCAAATACGTTGGAGTCAAATTTCGACTCCAGAGTGGGTCGAAATTAGCGGATGCCATGAGCAGTGGAATGCCTTTCAATTTTCCCTTTACAAAATCATATACCAACGAGATTGTTCTTCATAATTTATTTATAAGTTAATCATATAAAACAAAAACAGGAAAATGACAAAAAATAATATTTACCTGCTAATTATAATTTAGATCGTTATAATAAAGAAAGGCAGGAACCATAATTAAATTTCAGTTTTAAAACATTAAACGAAAATAAAAAATTGAAACTTTACACAAAAATGGACAACGGTCATCAGCTAACGTAAATCACATTTTTCATGCCATTATCAATAACCTTCGGTTTTTGAAAATGAATAGTGTGCATAGGGCGGGGCAAAATAAATGTACGACTTGAAATTAAAATTTAAAGTGTGAAATATTGTTGAGGATATAGTAGCGCATCCAAGATGTAATTTGGATGCTTAAAGGGAACAGGTCAATTGCCAAATTGGTCAGTGAAAAACAAAAACCATATTATATGCTAGATAATTCCACTCAGGGTCATATTATGGTCGTTCCGACCAATCAGCGTGCGCTATTTTACATTGTTCATTATATGTTACAACTCATGCACCGTCGAATAATACCCGAAAATATAATGATATCCAGTTTTATATTGAAACCCTAGGTGAATATCATGGTGAATATCGGATATTTGTAGTGGGGCGTAAAAGAATACATACGTGGCGAACGCACTCGCACCCGATGTAGGAAACCGGTTATATACTAGCATCAACGCATTAGTTCCCACCCGAGTTGACTTAAAGCAATCTACTTCTAAGGAATTGTATATTACAAATTTAGTGCGATTATGCTTCCATTTTTTTCGGTACTTACCGATTTTTGCAAATGATTGTGGTGCGATATGGTCAATTTTTTCTTCGGGGAATTATCATATAAACAGCAACGCGTGCAAAGAAAATACTTCTGATTTCGCCTTGTACAGGTTAAAACGATATTGCTCTCGCTCTATAAATAACCTGATACTCGACTCATCTTGAGTATTTTCTTTCCCCTTATGCTGTTACATACGAACATTTAGGTAAAACATAATTTTAATTATGTTAAAAAAGCGTCTCACTGTTACCCATGCTACCCTATTATACGGGTAATCTTCCTACAACTCATGTGGCTGAAGACAGATGTAAGTAGGTATATTAAATATTGCGGTGATCCAAAATAGGGTCAGTTAATTGCAAATTAATACATCCACCATAATATAAAATTAAAGTCATAATATTGAAGTTTACTGATAGTATACCTGGAGCTCTGCACGTACTCCCTGAATTTAGCTGTTTTGTTTAATTTATTGAGCCGTTAAATAATAGAATTCCTTGACCAGATAATCTGTTACCCAAATGTGTAATGATCTGAAACAGTATTATGAAGTATTCAATTTGGTCAAAGCAACAAATAACAAATTAAGTGAATCAATTTGTAGATAGTTAGGGTCGCATTAAATCAAGTGATTACGCTTTAATTAACAGTGAGATGATGGAACTTAGATAACTAGGAAAAGTGTGAAGAGATCTGTGTTGAAGAAATTTTGAATTTCAAAAGTTTTAAGTTTGCGAAATGCGCCTGCTTGAAAGGGAAGGGAAGATAAGATGGTGCCAACAAGAGCGATGAACGAGGACTCTCCCCACGTCTATGAACAAGTGAGGACGTATTGATTTTTGATTTGAAAACTCTGCCCGAATTCGTAATTGGGAGAGGATGTGTTGTTTTTACTAATTAAGACTTAGACGACGTCTGTAACGAGTGAGGACGCAATTTTTATTTGATTTGGCTGGTGAATTCTGATCACGTCCGTGAATGAGGGAGGACGGTTTTTGGTTAATTGGATTCCAAAGTAAAAGGAGGAAATCATTAAATCATTACCTGTGATTGTTTGGAAATTATGATTGGGCAAATGACGCAGATGCAAGCCTTGGAGATGCTGACAGCTGATTGCATACGAGAACTTCGGATTTCCCTACGACGATTAGAAGTGCTATAATTTTTCTGTACCGGTAAGACTGAGAATTTTTTAAGTGCGTAATTTTTAAAAAGCGATCGTAAACATTTTAGTTAATTGAACAGTGTAATTAATTTTGGGGGTATATTATTTTAGATTAGGTATTTAAACATTTGTAAGCTTGATTTGTTGATTTATTCTTATGCATAATTCTGTTTCCTTCTTAAGTTTTGTAAATGAATAAAAACAGTTTGTGGAAGAGGAATTTTATTGATTTGAGCATAGGAGTACACGTAAGTTCCAGGTGTATGATATTTAATTTTTCTTAATCATTTACGATTTGTTTACAAGAGTGGAGTGTAATTTTTACAACTCCGCTGAACCCAATTTTTTTCGCCCTTATAAGAGTCTTAATTTTTGAGTTGGCCGGAGCAGTTAAAAAGAGCCGTACATTTTCCCCGATATACAAATTAAATTTTTTTTTGTAGCTTATCACGGCAATATATATTTTCACTTTTTTACAGTTGACAAACAAATACTGTCGGCTTTTTATTTTTACATTATATTTTAAAATATTTCAACTTTTAACAACTTATCAGCACAAAATTGGCATTCTTATGGTAACAAAACAATAATAATTACTAATAACCCTTAATAATTAGCCTGAAATAGGATTATTTGCGGTTTAATACAGAAATGTGTCTGAAGGTTAAATATACTACATTACATAATACGAGTTATGTACCTATGTATTGCACGTGAATTATAGCACAGAAATAATAATTAATAATATAAACAATTCATTTTAAATAAACGACCTTTCTGGAAGCTGGAAATGATACGACCAGTAACAGTACATAAATTTATATTTGAGGCATATAAAAATTTTGGAATTGACCGGTTAAAGTAGTTCTGTCGGTACAGTCAGACCAAAAATAATTTTTTGGCTTAAAACAAAAAACATATATAATTCTCCATCTATGAGACAAAAACTTTTAGATATATGATTTTTAACTATTGAAAACTATAATAAAATAAATATACAATGTAAAAGTACCTAATTTTGAAGACTATTATTTCATTTTCTAAACGGCCAAAGATTTTGAAAAAAAATATTTTCGTATGCATGGAATAATAAGTAGTAAAAATTTAAATACTTTCCTAAGAATTTTGTACAACGACAGGACTTAAAAGGCGGTCTTCAAAGCTTCTCCAAAATATCCTAAAAAAATCATAGACGGCCTCAGGGGCATGGTAACATCACTAAACTTGGCAGAGAGTTATCTGACACGGTCATAAACAAAATATATTTGAGACACTCAATTAGTCAAGGTTTGAGCTGGTTAAACCGCCGACTAAAAAATTTATTAAAAATAAATCCCAAAAAAATCATATACGGCCTCAAGGGCATGGTAACATCACCAAACTTGGCAGAGGGTTACCCGATACAGTCATAAACAAAATATATTCCAGACACACAAATATTCACGGTTGAGCTGGTGTTGCATTTAGTAATGTATTTTATATGTATAAAATGAGATTTATAGCAAGACTTTCCCTCATTGTTCAAAATATGTAATTCCCAGTTACTTCAAAAATTAAGTGTACCAGAAGATAGACTTTCTTTATATATCGTTAAAATTTGAGAGCGTTACGTGCCCAAAAATTATTTTTGATTCCAATTTTGACATCATTTTATAAACCAAACGTATATTATTTAAAACTATAGTTAAAATTGACCTGCAGTATCTTAATCCTGTGTTTACCAGCAAATATATGTTTAACCGCGAAACTGTAGAAGTACAAAATTTGCGATTGCGGCACAAAATTAGCAGAAAATTACTACAAAATTATGGCATCATTCTTTTTTGTTTTTAAGAGGTGGGGGTTGCTAGCTTCACCCCGGTCCCCGTAATTCTTAGTGACCCGAATCGTTTATGACCGTATCGGCTAACCTTCTGCCAAAATTTTATGCTATTCACATGCCCGTTAGGCAGCATAGCAATTTTTTTTAAATTTATTTTCGGCGGTTTAACCAGCTCAAACCCTGACTAATTGTGTGTCTCGAATATATTTTTTTATAACCGTATCAGGTACCCTCTGCCAAGTTTGGTGATGTTACCGTGCCCTTGAGGCCGTATATGATTTTTTTGGGATTTATTGTGTTTATGCATAAGTTCGTAGCGTTTTTTTTAATTTAAAATTTAATTTTTTAAACAAAAAATACATAAACTAATCAATAATAGTATATTCTCCTGCATTGCTTATGATTGACTCCCAACGTTCTGGTAGTTTTTTGATTCCACACCTGAAGAAATACGGTGGTTTGGAGGTGAAGAAGTCGTCGAACCAGTTTTGAAGAGAAGCGTTGTTATTAAATGATATTCCGCGGAGATTGTTGGATGGAGAGCTGAAAAGATTAAAATCTGATAGAGTCAGATCAGGAGAATAGGGCGGATGTGGAATAACCTCCCAACCGAGGTCTTGAATAGCTGCTTTTGTAATGTTAGTAGTATACGGACGGGCATTAGTTATGCTGCAAAACCACTTGATGCTGTCTTGCCGGTATCAAAACGTATGGTACCCAAACACCCAACTTTTGAGCTTTGCCCATGGAATGCAAATGTCATACGATAGTTGATTGGTTACCATTCATCATATTGCCCAATTTCCGAGTTGATTGACGTGGATCATCACGAATTGAAGCATTTAATCGGTCTTCATCAAAGCCGGATAGTCTCACTGAACCTGGGAAATCATTCATATCAAAATGCCCATTGTTGAAACGAGAAAACCATTTTCGTGCAGTACTTTCCACGATGGCATTCTCTCCGTAAACGGTACAAATGGTTCTAGCGGCCTCCGTTGCCTTAACTCCTCGGTTAAGCTCAAACAAATGGATATGTCGGAAATGTTCATTTTTTTGTACTTGACACTCCAATTTCTTTAGCCAACAATTACCCCTAACTTTCTAAAAATTGAAAAATTCAACAAGCATTCAATAAAACAATACTATGGCATTAAAATGACATTGATATTTCTCAAACAAATTTGTATCCAAAGCACTCTTACGTTGGAAACCAAAAACGCTACGAACTTATGCATCTACCTGATATTTTGAATAAATTTTGAAGTCGGGAGGTTAAACCAGCTCAAACCCCGACTAATTGTGTGTCTAGAATATATTTTGTTGAAATATTTTAAAATATAATGTAATAATAAAAAGCCGCCAGTATTTGGTTGGTCAACTGCCAAAAAGTGAATCTGAAAAGTGAATATTAATATCTTCAGCCACATTAATAATACAGATCACGTTTGTACCGTTGTTGACGTTTTCTTGAAAACTACTGTTCCAATTTTGATGGACTTTGACTGTTATTTTAATTAAGATTCCAGGAGTCATATAAACTTGTAATTAAATAAGATAATTAGGTTTTTTCGTCCATCCGCAGACGTCAGCAACTTATTTTTTAGATACGGTTTTTAGATAAATGATAACACCGTTTTTCTGCACTATAATAATTATTATGATATACCGATGCCTCGACAATATGAGAGTTAAGTTAATTAGCCATGCCATTTAGAAACCATGTCATAAACTTAGAAGGCTGTCACAATTTTTGTAACTTGTTCTGTCGAAACCCTGCTCACCCAGTACCGTGCTCTAGAAAGGTTACCTGTATAAATAGTGACAAATTTGAACGTGCCTGTAAAATATAAGATCGAATCATCACACCCGCAAGTCCATCTCATCCGGAATTACCGTAATGGTTATTTTAAGGGATTACTGGTCATATCTCACTCTTTTGGTTATAAAAAAATTAATATTACAAGAAATAATATTATTCTATCAAGTTACAACAAAATGTTCTTTATAATATGTAGTAGGGTAGTTGGACGGAGTTATAATACAATATTATGTTTATTTTAATTTAAAAGTATATTGAAAATATATTTAATGACATGTACATACCTTTACAGATGCAAGTAATACTTTATCATAATCAAAGCGGTGAAGCGGCTTTCAGTGGCAATTTAAAACAGAAAGAAGTTCATCGTGCTATCACAATGCACCCTGTTAAGCATCCTGAATATATGAGTCGTTTGTACAATTATGTAGCTGTAAGTATTTCCTAATAATTTTTTTACTGTAGTAATAATAATAATAAGTGTTAATACATCGATTTTGAAAATTTAATACAAGAATTTAAACAATACCTGCGATGGTTCTTTTATTACCGCTGGTTTAATATAATATATAGCGAAAGTTTCGAGTTCGAACATCGGGATCCTTGAAATTACTTTTCACTAAACTTTTTCGCTAGATAATAATCTCCCGTCGGAAGGCAATGGCAAACCACCGAGATGTAATCTGCCTGGAACAGCCTCTCTGGAGATGAAGTGTATACACTTCCCGCGGTTCGGAGCCCGCGTTTAGCAGTATGGTATGGTACTTAGGGGTCGATTGGCCGCAAGGGCCTTTCAGAACTGCGACCAGTATTGATCTTTTGTTCACCCTACTAATTAGGTATTCAGGAATTCAAATTTTTCTAGCAATTGCTAGCAAATCACAGAATATTCCTGAGAGGCTTTGTTGTACCTCCTTGGGTTTGTCCCAGATATTTTAGCCTGGATCGGGCTAAGGCATCACAGCTACAAAGAAGATGCCGGGCTATTTCACCACATAGCCTTTCTGTTCACTGGAGAGCAGAGCCAAGAAACTTCCACTAGTTCCGATATCGAACCAGAAATTTTTTCGCTCCGTAACTCAACCAGCAATCACAGTAGGCCACTGCTGTGGTCGGAGACGGCCATAGATGAAGATAAAGTCAGAAAGAAATTTTTGACTCTCTCCGGATTTGAACCGGGGTCTATAGCATTAGTAGTACATTGCTGTAACTACTAGACCAATGACCGTCTCCTGCGTTTAGCAGTAGGTCCCCTATGTGTGTGATAATTGATAATACTTCAAACGCACAACACATCCATAGGGGAGAGGTCGCCAACATCCGGAGGACGGGATATGGCACATGAAAGAAGAATATTTCTCAATTGTAGACAAAAGGATGCAGCTCAAATTTTAGTAGTTTTGAGATGTTCAATAAAAGCTATTTTAACAAACAGTTAACGAAATAGTTTTTGATGTAGTATGTAAATGATGTAAAATGATTTACGGCCGTATTCATAGACAAAGTATTACTTACACTTACAACTTTTCGTAAAAAATTAACCCTTTCCACTTGAGTAACTGCTTTTTATTAGTGCATATCACGTTAGTTTTTTACAGAGTTTCTGAATTTTCAACTGTTTTTGTTCGAAAATATATAGGGGAGTGTCGTATAGGTTGGGACGCCGTATAAGTTGGGACAGCGGAATATCTGCGTTGTTGGTAGTCGTGACACCTATATTATGACTGTCGCAGTAAAGTTTGGTTATAACCTAACGTTTCATGTGCATTAGAACGAAGACGTCGTGTTCATTGTGTGTATGCCAAGCAAGTCGTAAATTTTCTTTAAAAAAACATCTTTAAGGTAGTTTCTACGTGCTGAAATTTTACAAAATTTAAATCAATTATTTCAAGTAAGTATGTTCAATGTGTCTTGTATTTAGTGTATTTTAATTGTGTGAAAGAGCAATTTAAATGAGGTGTTGCAGAAAGTAATTTTTAGACTTTTTACAAAATGGCTATTTTGTAAAGGTTGGGACACCACTTTTTTTTTATTCCAAGACCCTGCAATGCCATTTAATCTGGCTTAACATCGATTTTGTCTTCGATCGGACCTTTGCAAGCATCAACCCCAGCCAAAAAATCAAATCGTGGACGAAAGCCGATGAAAAGTAGTATTTTGACGTCGCCCGAAAACATTTCCGAATTGAAGGAAAAGCAAACTAAACGAATAAATTGTTTCTTTCAAAGTTTCAATAAATATTCTAATCATAATACCATCCAGTTTTACTTTATTTTTTGCCTTATTTTTCAGATTTTTGATAGTGTCCCAACCTATAAGGCAAACCTTTTTTCGGCTAAAAAAGTTCCTTTCATTAAAATAGATATAACTTTTGACTCGTTAGCGATATCAAATAACTTTCTACAGCAAAGTTGTAGCCAATGATCATACCTTCTTATTGGTTTATAGAAGTTAACATTATTCCCATCCGTTTCAAAACTACACACCGAAAACGAAACCCGTCCCAACCTTTACGACATTCCCTTACTTACATACGTCTATATATTGCTGTGTCCCAAGCTACCAGGTCAATGCAAATTACTGAATTTCTTACTCATACTTAAATTTCACATAAAATTTGACCTCATTAGAACATTACCGATAAGAAAGATAAACAAATTTAGCAATTTCTCAATATTATGAACAGGCAAGGATCTTTAAGCATTGGTAAATGATATGAAAAGCTATAAAATAAATTCATAAAGGTTTTTGCCACCTCAAAATTTGATAATAAAGGATTGTTTAGGTCAAAAATTGTAAAATTACTGTGAATGTTATCACAAATGAACATAACCACAATTGTACTGTACAAAAATGGAATTTACTCCATGAATAACAATTATTGTGTGAAACCGATTATATAAAAATTTGTTAAATAATCTACTCTTTCTAATGGTCGTAATTTGCTACTATAAATCTCCAAAAGTGTAAATAAAGGTCATTTTCGCTTCAAGTTGATAACAAGCTTCATGATAAGAAAAAGGTGGAGAACCCAGCTAAACCTTGCCTACAAAAGTGCTACTGTATTCACGAGACGTCGGGGAACCACACAATTAATCAAGGCATCATAGATGGAAGCGCCCCTGTAAAAATAAAGACAATTGGTAATCATAAAATTCAAAAAGGTGACGAACTCGACTTACTGATAAGGAAATTTTGACGAATTTGAGGCACAGCGCAGCAAAATCAAACAGTCTATTTTTAACGCTTGAAATGAACGGATGTGCAGCTCCGTAGAATAAAAGTCTTATTTGAGCTCTTGAAATTACAAGACGTGTGTGGTTCCAGTGTGAACAATCAATTCGAAAACATCCACATGTCCAAGACTCCGATTATTTGTTATGAAGTTTAACATTAAATAATACAAAAATGGCTACCGAGTCAATGAAGGCATCTACAAATGAAATATAATTTAAATTAGAGTCACAATAAAAATTATGGATGCAAATAATGATAAACCAACCTACCAGCATTTAAATTAATCAATTATAAATGGTTAACAATTCCTTTTCGTGTATCAACACCGTGAGAATCACAATAAGGCAGCAACAACAGAGCACCGCAATCAACCGTCATCAGCTGATTAGCATGGTTCGACAAGTGTGTGTTAGTGAGTTGGTGTACTGCGCATCTTTTATATAAGTAGGATGCACAAACAAATTTAAAGGTATTTGAAAGATTTTTATTAACTTTATGTATTATTATTATTGTAACTTTGTCCATGCAACAAGAAGAAATTTTGGACACATTTGATTTATTTGATATTAAACATTGTCGTTTTTCTCAGATAAAAATTTATCTGATTTGTGTTCGCAAGCGATCTAATTATTTTTGATAAATATAAAACTATTTTTCGATTCAAAACAATCTTTTATTCATCGATTCTAAATTAAATGACAGTAAGCATTTCAAAGTTTAAAGATCATCGCCAACAAAGCAAATTAGTTTATCTTCCAATATCACAACATCGACAATTTTAATCCACAAAAATTTGAATTTCAATCAGCATCCCTTAATTGAGTTCATGAACCTACCACACCTTGAGTTGAATCTCCACGACTGAGCTATAAGAGGGACAAGGATCGTGAATTTCTTGAGAAATTGCACCCCTGGAAACTTCATTTTTCAATTATTATAAATTTGCTTTTACTCAAAAAGCTGGCGCTCAACACAAACCCGGGGTGTGCAAATTTGATAGAAATTACACAGCAATATGTATGCATAAAGGGTAATTCAATTGAAGGTAACAATTTAAATGTGAAATAAAACACATTGGGTTTTGATCATTTGCTGATATGGTTATTTTAATATAATGTTAATACATTGATATTAAATATGAAAAATGATATCGGTCAAATGGCTGCCATAGCCAGTCTTACAGGCTTCCTCTCTTTTGATGAAATTTTCCTTTACTTCTCGGCATAAATCTTGTGGTAGTTCATAAATAACGCGTCGAATCTCGTTCTTTAACTCTGGAATCGTTTCGAGGTCATTGGTATATACCTTATATTATACCAAAGAAAAAATCCAACGGCGTGATATCACAAGATCTTGGTGGCCCTAGTAAAAATAATGCAAATCGTATGTAATACGATTTGCGACGACGCGACGGTCATGGCCTGATAATTAGCGCGATCAACTGCTAACTTAGGGCTCCCAGGTTCGACTCCGGATACAGTCTAAAATTTCTTTTAGACTGTACTTTTCCCTCTGTTGTTAATGATTTGCCATCATAACAAAAACAACAGGGTACAGGCACATCGAAAGGCAAGCCTAGCAAGCTACCTGAGATATAAAATTCAAAAAATGCTCACAGAACTAATTACAAAAAAATTAGTAAAAAACAGGTCCTGGACCTATATTAAGAGGGAGACTTCTTAATAAAAGTGGAAGAAGAAGAAGTATGTAATATAAAGAGGTAAAAGAAAACTTCAATGTTTCTATTGCAAAACTAATCAAAACACCTTTCAACAAACATGAATCATTGCTAACATGTTTCACTGGGAATGGACGGTATAAAAATGTTTGTCTATACCTGTGGTTTGGAATTTATATTAAGGTTTAGCCACAGCTTTCTGTGCCCTTAACATAATTTTCGATATCCAACAGAAATAAGCAGGAAAACAGGAAACTATATAAACTGTATAAAAACAAAAACTGGGATAGACAATAGTTAAAAATCGCACCATTATACGTTCACAAAAAATCCAAAAGCAACAATAGACATAATTACCTATTAGTTAATTTGGAGCGAAATCGAATGAACGAAATATGAGATTTAGAACTTTTGTTAAGAGAAAATATATTGACCATTGATCTGGTACATCTAAGGTCTTGGCAGTGTCAAAATTTTAGTTCGTTTGAAGAAAAGGAAAACTTATAGATTGTTAATAACGTCGTATAGCATTTTCGACATACCCTTTTGTTTGAGTTTAACCGAGGAGTTAAGGCATCGGAGGCCGCTAGAACCATTTGTGCCGTTTTCGGAGAGAACGCCATCGTGGAAAGTACTGCACGAAAATGGTTTTCTCATTTCAAAAAGGGGCATTTTGATATGAATGATTTCCCACGTTCAGGGAGACCATTCGGCTTTGATGAAGACCGATTAAATGATGATCCACGTCAATCAACTCGGAAATTGGGCAATATGATGAATTGTGACCAATCAACTATCGTACATTTGCATTCCATGGGCAAAGTTCAAAAGTTGGGTGTTTGGGTACCATAAGTTTTGAGCGAAAACAACACAAATCAGCGTGTTACCATTTGTGCTTCTTTGCTTGCTCGTCATCGTTTAGCTCGTCAACAACATCGGCCGTTTTTGTCCCAAATTGTTACTAGTGACCAAAAATTATGCCTTTACATCAACATCAAGAACAGAAAGGAATGGTTGAGCCTTAACAAACCAGAAAATCCTCCTGCAAAAGCTAGTGCCCATCCACGCAAGGTAATGTCGTGCATCCGGTGGGATGAAGAAGGTGTCATCTACTATGAAGTGCTTCCGAGGAATGTAACCATCACTTATGAGGTTTATTGTTAACAACTGCGTCGCCTGGAGGCTGAAATTTAAGAAAAACGACCTGCAAGACAGCATCAAGTGGTTTTGTAGCATAATTCCCGTCCGCATACCGCTAACATTTCAAAGCATCTATTCGAGACCTCGGTTGGGAGGTTATTCCAAATCCGCCCTATTCTCTTGATCTTGATCCTCGTATATTCTCCTTTTCCACTCTCTATCCAACAATCTCCACGGAATCTCATTTAATAACGACGTTTCTCTTCAAAACTGGCTCGATGACTTCTTCTCCTCCAAACCACCGGATTTCTTCAGAAGTGGAATCGAAAAACTGGCAGAACGTTGGGAGTCAATCATGAACAATGCAATGTATTTTTTATATTTAAAAAAACGGTACAAACTTATGCATCAACCCTATAATTAGGCCTTTAGGGGTAGCAACTGCATAATAGGTGATGCTGGGATGAGAATGAAATCGATGATTTATATACATTTACATATGTTCTTTCGTTGGTTGATACAGTAGAAATTTCTGAGTTAACTTTGACCAGACAATTATCTTCTCTAATCAAGCGCCCTTTAGCTGGAAGAGGTTTAATTTAATTATGAGTGAGTAAGGGCTACAACTTATTGAAAAATGTTATATAACAAATTAAATAACATCGTGAAATCTTGAAAGTTCCAATGGTCAAAGAAGACTCTCTTTAATGATAAAATTTGAACGATATTAAATCCAAAATCCGTTTCATTAGTCTGAAGATACTACGCCGTACTAAAGGTTTGAAGGCCACAACATAATATAAAATTGAGCCGCCTGATTAAATTGAACAACATTAAAATTTACTGATTATAGATTACAGGGTAATAAAAATTTAATGCATTGTAAATCGCGAAACATTAATTAAAAAATTATTTTATGCAAATTGGTTTTACTAGACAAATGGCTGTTACCTACATAATATTTTATTTTATACCTTCGTACCTACTATATACTGATACCTAAGTTAAAAAATTAAAATACCATTATCGTAAATCAAATTTCTGTTATTCTCAGATTGCCAATAACAATATAGAAGTATACTACTACTTAATACCCACCTACCTACCTACCTATAAGATAAAACAAAAATCACTGATCGTTGAACTTAGGTTGATTTGTTTCAGCAATGTAATAATAATAATTATATGGTTACGTAAAATTTAGCCTTGAATATTCAGCATTTTTATTTTTGAAAGATGCAATTATTAAAATCTTGATTTATATCATATCACAATTTTATTTAAATGCGAAGTTCACTGTTAAAAGCAATATTTTTAGCTTTCGAGATTTTAAAATATTGGAGGCTGCTTTTAACTAAAAACGAAGTTAATTATTTAAGGAAATTTTTAATATTATAATTTTAATAATACCACGCTTATTTCGGTGTACCTACGATTTTTGGACCCGGAAGCAAAATTGCTGTGATCCCGTTATATTAAAATTAATGTAACTATTACCACAGATTACTATCTATGTATAAAGAAATGATCTACCATTTCATTAATATGTTGCTTATATTTGTATAAAAATATTTTTTATTGAATACTTAAAATATACTTCGATAGTAGCGGGATAGGTAATATTGTTAATTAATTAAGATTGACATAAACTAATATACAGAATTTTCTAAAATGTCTGCTCTAACTTCGTTTTAAGCACGGATATTTTCAAGATTCTGTGTGATAATTATGGGGTTTTTTAATAAGGACATAATAATTTTGTATTTTAATACTTTAACTTTTTTATGAACTGTTAATGTCAAAACGTCAGTCAAGGTTTACATTTTTATCATGGCGAAGTTCACGAACGAACAACGTTTGGAAATTATTAAAAATTACTACAAAAATTCTGAGTCGGTTGTCGGAACTTTAAGAGCGCTGACTCCAATTTTCGGTCATAATATTCGTCCCACCAGACAGGCTATGGCGTGCTATAGTGGATAAATTCGAGTCAACATATTTACTATTGAATGTTCCTGTGCCAGTGAGACAACGCACCGACCGAAGTACCGAAAATATCGCAACCGTAAGTACTTCAGTTCAAAATGAGCCAAATCAGTTGATTCCACACCGTTCACACGAATTGGGAATCTCTCAGTCCACATTGTGGCGAATTTTTTTTGTAAAGATCTTGGCTTACACCCTTACAAGATCAAATTAACTCAAGAACTGAAGCCCCTCGATCATTTGAAGCGCCGAAACATCTCCGATTCGGCTCTGTAAAAATTTTAAGAAAATCCTGATTTTCATCGAAAGATCTTCTTCAGCGATGAAGCTCATTTTTGGCTTAATGGCTTTGTCAATAAGCAAAATATGCGTTGTTGATCACCAACAAACCCACATGTGCTTCAAGAGACTCTATTGCATCCACAAAAAGTGACTGGGTAGTGTGGATTTCATGCCGGTGGTGTGATTGGACCGTATTTTTTCGTCGATGAAAATTACCGCCATTACGGTCAATGGAGTTCGCTATCGTGCCGTGTTGGAAGACTATTTTTGGCCAGAATTGGATGGACTTGATGTCAGTCATATGTGGTTCCAACAAGATGGTGTCACATGCCACACAGCTGGTCAAACAATTGATCAATTGAAGGCGAAGTTCGGTAATCGTGTAATCTCGAGAAATGGTCCGGTCGAATGGCCACCTTGCTCATGCGATTTAACGCCTTAGATTTCTTTTTATGGTTTATTTATTTTTCATTGGTTTATGCCAACAACGTTAGAGGAGTTCAGGAACAATATCGAACGCGAAATTCCCAACGTTCCGGCCGATATCTGTGGAAGAGTGGTGGAAAATTGGCTCCAAAGAATCGATCGCTGCAAACGTGCTCGCGGTAGTCATATGAACGAGATCGAATGCCATAAATACCAATGCGAATATATGTGTAACATGTGTACTACATCTGGAAAAAATTTCAGCCAGATATCTCAATTATCCTATGCTTTATTTAAATACAAAATTGTTATGTCGTTTATATTCGTTTCACTGGTGATAAAATTTGGAATATTTATGAAATTAGTGAAAGAACAAACCAGCTTCTATGTGATATAAGCCCCATATTAAAAAGCGCACCAAACACGAACACGAGTGGAATGTAAAGGCTCAATCTCAACAATCCTCTTGGATTTTCTGAACCCCAAATGCGGCAATTTTGCTTATTAACGTAACCATTCAAATGAAAATGAGCTTAATCTGAAAAGATGATTTTTTCAGAGAAACCGTCACCTTGTTCAAGAATGAAATTGTCGAATTGTCGACAAACAGAATGGTCGGCTGGCTTTTATTCTTATAAGGGTTCAGACCCAAATCTTTACGCAAAATTCGCCATGTGGTGCTCGTGGATATGTCCAATTGCTGAAAACGCCGTAAAATCATAAATTTGGATCTACCTCAACACATTCAATTCTGCAGCAATATTTTCAGCTGAACGACTCAAGCGAACACGTGTTGTTGTTGGTATGTTATGTACCAAAGCAGTAGACTCAAATTTAACCTCCAAATTTTTAGTAGCGGTCTCAGAACGACCGAAAATATCCTAAATTTTGTGATATGTAGTTTTCACAGATCCACCATTTTCGTAGCGGATTTTAATTACTTTGATGCGATTTTCGATTGAAATTGAAGACATCATAATAAATTGTAGACCTTCTATTTCTACTACTAACAAGGGAAAGCAACACATAACATATCTTCAATCAAGTTCCCAATTTTTTTGGTGATTCTAAAAGCCAATAAAATTATGACGGTCTTGGGGTTTTTGCCAATGATCCTTGATTTTTGAGTTATAAATTTTTGAAAATAGAGTTGCAAATACAGTTTAACTGCATAACTTTTCCCGGTTCTTATTCTTCTTGGGAATCTCGTTCGTTCCTTGTTGCTTCTTTTCTACCTACCCCTCTCCATATCTATTAATTTTCCCCTATTCTGTGCTCCGCGACGTAGCAAGTAAAAGCCGGGCCCTGGTGCAAGCAGACCACACGGGCCCCTTCCATCATTTCACAAAAAAAACTTCAATTTAAAATTACAATTTTATTGCACTAAAAATATATAGTCAATTGTAATAACAATTGTGTTATTACAAATGTAATAACACACATACAAAACTAGTTCTAATTAATTTATGCAGAAAAATCTACTTTTCTTGTCTTTTTATTAGCAAACAACGCGATTGTTTTATTAAGATCTAAAGTTCTGGCTGTCTTATTTTCTATTGATAAAATTGCCAAGCTATAGAAAGTCTGCTTTGTGACATTTTATTTCTCAAATAGTTTTTTATCAGTTTTAAGATTGAAAATGATCTCTCCGAAGTTGCTACCGATACGGGAATCGTTAGAAAAAGGTTGAAAGCACAGCAGATTTCTTTAAATGAACTCGAGATCATTTGATCGCAAATAACTAATTTCGCCAAATCATTAATTGAAGCGTCTGCATTAATCTGATCTTTATAAATGCGTCTGAATGACAAAATTTCTTGTGAAATCGAATCCGATATATCATCGGAATAAAATTTGATCAAGTTCTCAGCAAGACCGAAGGAAAAAGTACTTTAAATCTCTGAACTACGTTATTTAACCCTTTAAATCGATTTTCTAATTGCGATATAATAACGTCCAATGCTAGATTAAACACAGACACACGGAAGTTTTCTTTGGCGTTGGATAGTCGTTCATCACATGACAACTCATCGCATTGCTTTTTCACTTTACGAATTCTGTGGTTTTTGAAACTTGGATCAATTCCCCAACCACGAGCTAAATCAGCTGCCTCATTTACAATTTCCTCGAAATTTCCTCTAATCTCTACAATATCTCTCATAGCAATTTCCAAAAGTTTTGACGCTCTTTGAATATCTTGGTTTTTACTCTTGGACATTGGACACAACTTTTGTAATACTTAAGATTTTATATTTATATATTTTATATATACTAGTTTAAATATATTTTACTATTTTATATAAATAAACTTGGTATTATTATGTAATTACACTAAAGTTTCCAGAAGATTAATTAATTTGTATAATTATATTTTTGGAATTTTTGGAAGTGGTTATTTTAAGAATCCGAGAATTACCAAATTGTTCTCAATACTGATTTTTGAGAGTCTTTTAAACTTTAAAATTGCGATATCTTCATAATGTAGTTTTCGGACTTACCAAGTTTTGGCAGTAACCCGACTACCCGACGAATATTATCGTATCAAAAAGGATAACATTTTAATCTCATTATAGTGACATACACTACAGGTTCAAGTAATATAATTATCCCAAACATAAAATTTTCTTCCTTTGGATGTTTGTGTTCTTCGTTCTCTTCTTTTACTTTTTTTTAAGTTTCTACTTTATTGATTGAATGAATTTGAAATTGAAATTGAAATGCGCGGCACCACTCGCACCACCTGTTGCTACGTCCCTGTCTGTGCTACCTATTGCCACTGTTCACCTAATGCCGCCTGATAAACTCTTTAGGATGCTGTCATAGGACACCACTGTATCAGTATGCTTTCTAGTTTTTCTCTTGTGATATACATATACCGCTCGCGCTCATCTCTACCTCAACTCCACAATTTTTCTTCTCACATTCGTTACTTTTGTTTAATTCCGAAGTTCAACGTTCTTACTTTGACTAGCAGGCCTACTCCCAACATGCGTCTTTGATTGTCCTTGCGTTATTTACAGTGTCTTATCGCTCTTAACTGTTAAATCCATTGTTTCCACTATAAATATTACGTCAGTACTGCTAGAATTCGCTTTCTTTTTAAACACATCAGTATATAATTATCTTTTAGTGTCCATCACAGCTTTCCTAATGCTGTCCATCCCAGTCTGACTTTTTACTAATATCCGCTATTTGATTTTGTTAGACCAGCTTCATTGTAAGTTTTAAGTATGTTAAGCACATTGAGGTACCGTATACCGTAGAATGGTAGAATAAGGATACTTTGATAAAGTCATGTGTAAGTTGTTTCACAATATACCCGTATTACGTATGACTAATTTTCTGTAAAATTTCTTAAAATATGTTTCAAGTTTGTCGCTATAATCACTTACATATTAACAACTGCAATTACTGTGGTTACTCGTATGCAAAAAAACTCAAGTACCGGAACCGAGCAAAATTTATTGTGGGGTTACTTTGTTCATTTTTTACGTTTAGCATAAAACAAATTTCGCGCTCTTTTCATCTTATTACTTTACTTATTTATTTTATCGTAAATTATTGTAGGCCTCGTTTCACATTATCTTAAAAATCTTTTTTTTTCCTATATTTGAAGGGGGGAAATTATGCGATATCTACATAATCATTTTTTATTATTATTCTATAGATTTTTGTCTAGGCAAATAATATTATATCAAATATTTGACAAAATCTCCTACACTGATAAAAAATGGTTTCATATCAATGAAAAAGTTCATAAAATTGATTAGAATTCATAATTTTTCCGCTGATGAAGAAAATTCATAATAATAATGAATGAATATTAATAATTTTTTTGTTCGGTCTGTAACTTATACTAAAATATTTTTGAGTAAATTTCATCAAGTTTCTGCACCCATCTTTATAGTTTAATCTTTCTGTATTAGATTATTTCAAGTCATATACGAGTAAAATAATTTATTACCTGTAATTACACATTAGGTACAGAAACTCCAACAAATTCATCACAACAATGAAAATATTCATCAATTTTATGAACAGAAATTGATGAAATCTAATTAATTGTATTGATGTAAGCATTCATCAAACCTCAAACTTATTTGATGATGTTTTCGTTATCATTGTAATCACTGATTTGGCGATTATTCACCTCATGTACAATGTAATAGCATTTGAACCAATGAGAGAGCTCTATTTGTGGTTTTACATAAGTGAGAACTCAATAAGCCCTAGGGCTTGTATCAGGTTTCATTCTGTTGATTATTCACCAATATTGTTCTTTTTTCATTAATCTTTAACTGAAAGTTAACATAAGAATGTGTTTGAGGTATTAACTAATTTACAGGAACATATAAGGTACGTTGTCAAGGCACCCAATCGTACTCGCTCTCTGTCAAGTTTCCTTCGTGTTAATTTTTAGTTAAAATTTAATCTTGAAGAATTGGTTTTGTGCGCCTGTTGCTCGGAGCAACACGCGTTAGAATAAAGCAAGAAGTTTTTTCAATGAAATTAAACTTTCTACGATGAAATGAGTCTAATTTCGTTGAATAATCAACGAAACCGCAGCTCAGCTCGGAAAAACTACTCGAACATTCCTGTCGGGCCAGGATTTAAGCGCAGGCATTGCCAAAACCTGTCCTCCAAAATTCCTCGAGTATTTTTCCTTCCCTCATATTTTTACACCCGAGAATAACCGTGGGTTTAAACGGTGTATTCAACTAAATAAATCCAAAAAGGACGGAGTCCCTGCTGCACATAGACCTCTTAAATAAATTTGAAAAAATTATAATAAAAAATTAATTTTAAAATTATACAAAATTCATGAAAGCATTGAAATTTTTATTTATTTCAGGGTCTCAAAATTAGAAGAAAACAGCAAGAATCGCTTAATTTACATAGAGACATATTTTTATCGTTATTAAATTTAGGACTTACAAGTAATCAGATGCCATATTTAGATCTTGTCGAAGATGTACCTTTATATCCCGAACCTCCAGGTTCAAAAAATTATCTGGGTAATCCTAAAATATTAGGTAAGTTGTACTTGAAGTAAATAAAATGAACATTGTTGTTTCGTAATAAGTTTAAAAATAACACAAAATAATAAATTATTAAAATACAAGGTAAACTCAAATTTATTTGACTGTTAAGCGAGCTGCATAAAGATTATTAAAATATTAGTGCTAGCAACTCCCCGACTACATCAGTCAAATATTTTTGAGTGTATTCTGTATTTTAATAGTTTCTTTTTCTGTATTTTTGTTTCACTGATCTGTTCAAACATAAAAATTACCAATTGTTTTTCATGATCCTATATAATGGTCCCAAATTAAAAATATATTTAAGAAAGAACCATACTGCTTTCAATACAGTATTGAAACGTTTCGGACAAACGTTTTTTATAAAAATATGTATGTATTTAAACTCAAAAAGCAAATAATTGATAACGATAACCACCACCTTAGGTATAACATTTATTAAGAGCCCCCGCAGACTGCAGACTTTCTATCGGCCGATAGTTAGTCGGTTTCTTAATCAGTATGAAGCTGTATGCAAGTGTCGGCCGATACCGAATCGTTATAATTTGCGCACTTGCATACCGCTTCATACTTATTAAGAAACTGACTAACTATCGGCCGATAGAAAGTCTGCAGTCTGCGGAGGCTCTAAAGGTTTCGAAAGTGGCCTCATTCTGCGTGGATACAGAGTTCCAAACGTCAACGGAAATTTTCGACTATTTTTCGCAACTCTTCCAGCGATATATTGTTCCATTCCCGACGCATGGATTGTTTCAGCGATTCCAAATTTTTGTGGGGGTTTGCACAGGCCCTGGCCTCTAAAATTGACCATATTGCATAATCCATCAGGTTGAGATCTGGTGAATACGTGGGCCATTCAGCGGAACTGATAAAATCAGGAAAATTGATTCGACACCGCTCTTACGTAGTTTTTGCTTTATGCGCAGGCGCAGAGTCTTGTTGATAGGTACAATGTTGGTCATCAAAGTGCTATTGGGCCCACGGATGTATGACAGCCTCTAAAATATCCCGGCGGTACACTTCTTGATTGATTTTAACCCCGTCTTCTACGAAAACCAGAGGTGTTTTACCGGTAGCACAAGTACCTCCCAAAACCATGACAGACTTGGAGTATTGACGATGGACAACGTTGGTACAAGGTCCGGGTGACTTTTCTGATCAATACCTATCATTTTGACCAGGGCCGTGCCGTGCTATGATGCAAAGAGGCGGTCGCATCAGGCGGCATCGTGAAGGGGCGGCAAAAGCAGAGAAATCAAAATATGAGATTTTGAATCGTTCAGTAATTACGCAACGAAATATTGGTCTCTGTTTCCTTTGTTGATTTATACGATTTAGAATTTATCGCGCGCCTCTCTGAGTAAGCGCTTTTGATACACTTGATTTCGGTTTCAAGTTTCAATAAAGTTCGCTGAAATACTTTTGATATGACAGGCCAAAGCGAACAGGATCATGCTGACAAGTAAACAGTAGCAGTGAGAAGATAAAAACCAACGATATGGTTTCCGAAATACCCAAAATTAAAATACTTGATTCCAAGATAATAATGAAATCCAGAGAGAAAAGTGAAGATCCCCACCCGAAGAAGAAACCGCCAGAGACAACTAGGACGACACGAAGTCAAAGCACACATTCGCGAAAAATCGCGAAAACCAAAAGAGGTCGAGATAGCACAGATAACACCGAAGAAAGTGAGGACGAGACTCCTTTCATAATGAAAGCCAAAAGAACACGCAAGAAGAAAAAAGAAGTAACCGAAGTAATGGACACCACCGATCCCTCGGCGAGCGAGGACAGCGATGAAATTGATTTTGAATCGATGCTCAAAGCAAAACAGATAGAACTTGACGTGGCCGAAAAAAATGAAAAAGAAAAAGAATCAGATAGCGATGAAACCAAAAAGAATAAAAGAACGAAAAATCAAAGGAAAAAAGATAGAAAGCGAAAAATCGAAGAAGAATACGAAAAAGAAGAAGAAATAAAGAAAAAGAAGAAAGAAACCCAAGAAGCCGAGGAGAACGCGAGGGTGAACACAAGCCCGGAGCAGACCGTTAAGTCTACTCCGGACTTGGCCAGTAGCCAGACGTTGGACGAAGGTTTAGAAATATGGTCGGACCGCAGATTGAAGGAAGCCTCGAAAACGGCAATGAATAACGTACACGAAGTGCGTAGATTTTTAATGAGAAGTAAGGAGGCCCTCAACTTCCGAGAAGAGGCCCTCGAGAGGATAAAAGACGTGGAGGGACTGATACAGGAGCTGGTCCAGGAAGGGATCAGAAGGAATAGAATGGGGACGGGAGCGCCTTCAGCCTCCCCTCCTCATACAAAAGAAATCATAGAGGAGGTGGTCAAAGCCATCAGCAAGACCACCCCAGCCATAACGCCGACCCTTCAGGTCATCGAAAGCAAAACAACTATAGAAACAGACAAGCAGAACCCCCCCAGGGACTACCTGGAGGCGGCTAAGAAGGTCGCCGCTGGCGGCCCTCGCAGCATGCCCGCCAAAAAGTACAAGGTGATAGTGTACCCTGACGAAGGGAACACTATCAAATCCGCTGAGGAAACCAAAAGTCAACTCACTAGTATCAAATTAGCGGACCTGAATATAAAACCGGACAGAGTATATCCAATAAAGAATAACGGAGTGATGGTCGAGTCATCTCAACCGTCACTCAAAAATCTCATCGGCAATTCTCTCCTAAAAGAAAAGAAATTGGTGGCCCGGGAGCCCTCAGCTACCTGGCCATCAATTTCCTTACAAATGGTGGACAAAACATTGTCCAAAGAAAGGGTGGTCGAGGAATTCGGCGCGAATTTCCCTGAAGCAATTAAAGCGGCCGGGAGCTCCTGGCTCAGGAACATAAACCCGGTACACTCCAAAGGAAAGACCCACAACAAGTGGATCCTAGAAGTTCACCCCCTGGTCAGGGAAGCGGCAATTAAGGACGGGAAGTTTAGGGCTTCCTGGAAAAGTTACCGCATCCATGACCATATCACGATTACGCGCTGCTACAAGTGTCAGCGCTTCGGGCACACGGCAAAATATTGCAAAGGGAGTGAAACATGTGCGTTCTGCTCCTCCACGGAACACGCCTCACGTGCCTGTGGGGTGCAGAACGACCGGGCAAAACATGTGTGTATAAACTGTGTCAGAGCCAAATACAGCGATGCCAGTCACACCACGGGATCTAACTTGTGTAGGGTCTACAAAGCAAGACTCATGGATTATGCCCATTCAGTTTTGACGCTTACAGACATTGCCAATGAGTAAGCCACTCAAAGTCTTGCAGGTAAACCTAAGGAACTCGGAGGCCGCCACGGCCGACGTGCAACGCTTTGTTGCTCAGGAAGACATACTTTTGGTCATTCTTTCGGAACCCTACTGCTACCCCGCGGCAGCAGGAGGGTTTCGTCTTCCCTTCTCCCCAAACACACGGACGGCAGCAATCTTCGGCGACCACTTCCGAACTTGCATTATGGTTAACGATGCGGTAGGAAATGAATTCACGTTCTCCTTCCTCCCGCAAGTTTCCAGCAAGTTCGTAACGGTCGTTTCAATTACCTTCAGTAGCAAAGTGACCTACTATTTTATAGGCACGTATTTTCCTCCCTCAGAGGATATACAGGTTCCACTCGAAGACCTCCGGAAAGCACTGGGTGTTTGCGGAAAGGGGAAGACATACATTTGCGGAGATTTTAATTGCCGATCGAAGGTGTGGTATGACACCGTGGATTCCGACTCCAGGGCGCAGGCGCTGGAGGAATTCATTGTACAGCACGAACTATTCGTGTTCAATCGACCAAACAAACCGCCTTCATTCGAGGACTCCCTCGGCAGGAAGAGCAACGTAGATCTAACGTTGGGCACTTGCGACACCGTCAATATAACCCACTCATGGGATATTGCGGAACATGTCATAATCACAGACCATAGAACAATCACTTTTGAAATAGGAGCACCTAATAATCCCATCAGGATTAGTAGGAATAGAAACCCAGATACAATCCAAGCGGAAACCATTGAGACGGAGTTAGCTCGATGGGTAGAGGAAAACGGCCCCAGGTCGGACAATCTAACCACCGAAAACGAAATCGAGGACATGGTTTCCGAATTGCACGGAAAAATCCAGGATCTAATCAATAGGAAAGCCCAAATGAAGAAGATCTACGTTGGCCGGCCTGACTGGTGGACCGACAATCTCGAAAGAGCGCGAAAGAATTATCTCTCGCGGAAGGCGGCCCTGTATAGGAACCGCATTGAGAACGAACAGAACGGGCTGTACATTGCAATGATGGAATCCAAGGAGAAATTCCTGGATATACTCAAAAAAGCAAAACAGGCGAGTTGGCAAAAGTTCGTTGAGGACGACCTTGTACCCAACCCCTGGGGGGTTACCTACAAACTAGCGGCTAGAAAATACAAAGGCAAAAACATCCTTACCACCTTCAGTGGTGGGGACGGGAAGGTAACGGAAACGCCGGAAAAGACCCTGACCTACCTCATGAACGGTCTACTCCCCGACGACGATCGAAACTCCGATGCAACGGTGGATCACCAAACCATGCGGTCGGATTTCGAAAATCTGAGGGGCGTGCCGGACATGGCGCAGGTCAGGGAGGTCGAAAGCGACGAGCTGGATGACCTAATCAGGACGACACAAGCCAGAAAGGCACCGGGTTTTGACAACATTCAGGGATCTTTTCTTAAAAAACTCTATGTTGTCATCAAAAACGTGCTAATGGGTATATACAACGCGTGCATTAAGGTTGCTTATTTCCCCAAACTGTGGCAGAAGGGGGTCCTCAAGATCCTACTCAAGAACCCAGATGGGGAAACAAGCAACATTAAGAACTACAGGCCGATCACCCTCTTGCCGGTGTTCGGCAAAATTTTGGAAAAAATCATGAAAAAACGAATAATCGAAAGTAATACCCCTTACCACGATCGGTGCCAATATGGCTTCGTGGAAGGTATGAGCACCACAACAGCCCTTAAGGCATTTTATGCAAAAATAGATACTACGGAGATGAAGCGAAGGAAAGCCAAGGGTTTTCTCGCGGTAATCTTTTACGACATCTCCGGAGCTTTTGATAACATGTGGTGGCCGGCTCTTTTCCGCTCGCTGAGCGAAAAGGGGCTCCCACACAGGTTAAAGGTCATGATCAAAAGCTACCTTTCAGCTCGGGAAGTGACTCTCACTTCCGGGGTCTCAAAGGTAGGGAAAAGATCCACGAAGGGATGTCCCCAGGGCTCGGTCCTCGGTCCGATCCTGTGGAACTCACTTCTGGATCACTATCTAAAGCAAGAAAAACAAGAGGGTACTCATACCTTCGCGTACGCGGATGACATCGCGACGGTCGTCACGGCGTCTTCCCGAATCGAATTGCAAAGAAAACTACAAACGTGCGTCAATCAACTAAGCGGATGGTGCAAGGACATGAAACTCGCTCTCTCGGAAACGAAGACGAAGATCATGTGCTTGTACCCGAAGCGAGTCCATAATTACGACTTAGACGTAAAACTAAACGGAAAGAAGATAAAGGTGGCAAGGGAATACAAGTACCTTGGGGTCCTTATTGACGAAAACCTATCGATGCAACCGCACGTAAACTACGTTTGCGGCAAAGCCAGTAAACTGGTCCATGCGCTGCATCGAATGGCCAAAAGTGGTTGGAACTTGGACACCTCGAACTCTATGCGAAGGATCTATCAGGGGGCGGTGGTCCCCATCTTGGCTTACGGAAGCGAGATCTGGATACATAGAATAGGGAATAAGCACACGTTGGCCCGGCTGATATCGTGCTATGGATTTTGCTGTCGAGTGATAGCAAAATGTTATAGGACTGTGTCGGCCTTAGCCGCGGGTGTTTTGGCAGGTATCCACCCAATCGACTTAGAACTCTTACGACTACTGTCATGGCGTGAAGCCAAAAACAAGAAAGTAACCACCTTTATGGGGGTAAGAATAGACCCAAACGAATATAGATACAGAGTAGAAATGAAACGGAAGATGGAGGAGATTATTCAACTAGAATGGCAAAAAAGGTGGGATGATGGAGTGGTAGGTAGAATTACCTACCAGTTCATCCCCAAGGTAGCTAATAAAATAACTAACAATTCTTTTCAGATGACTCAAATGCTAACCGGTCATGGCGAGTTCGGCCGACACCTCAAGAGATTGGGGAAATCGGAGGACGGACTATGCCCGGCCTGCGACGTTCTCGATGAACCTACACATCGGATACGGGAGTGCGATTTGTACATGCAAGAACAGTTGGAGTTGGCGGCCTATTATGGCATCCATCTCCCTGCACAACTGGACGAGCTGTACGAAGAAACACCACCCGACCTGATGTGTAAATTCCTCGAGAACAAGACCGTTGTTATTACCGAGAACTAATCATATAAAACCAATAACCCGACATGAAATAAGGTCTGGGTGTGAATAAAAAAACGACATACTGGAATTGAAAAGAAAAAAAAAATGTTTAATACTTACCATGAGACCTACCAACAAGCGAAGAATGAATAAACGCCCATACAAACCGGATTCGGAAACCTGAAAAAAAAACAAAAATCATTAGAAATAACCTATAAAAATCATGCAGATTAAATGTATGTTACAATACCAACCAACGAATGCGGTTTGAAACCCCATCAAAAATTCATACCAAAGACCCCGAAACAGATAATTTAAATTTTTGAGACAATTTATTTTTTATTTTTTATGACAACATGAAATCTCTGCCAATTTGCAGATTATCTTTTTGATTGGCAATTGCCAACCTGTTTTTTATTATATATAATAAATTAACTTCAATTGACAAGTAAACAGTTGACAAAAAGAACAAAGATAAAGGTATACAAAACTTTGATAAGACCTGTGGTCACCTACGCGTCAGAGACAATGTGTATGTCGGTAGACGAGGAAGCAAGACTCAGAGTTTTCGAACGACGGATTATGAGAATTATATTGGGACCAAAGAAGGGGGTCGACGGAGAACAAAGAGCCTTTATGAACCACGAAATTGCAAGATCGATCGATGGTGAAGACATAGTGAGATACATAAAGTCGCAACGCATGAGATGGTTGGGACACGTCATGAGATCAGAGAACGCAACTGCGATAAAAGTGATAACACTTTGGAAACCTGGAGAGAGTAGACCTCGGGGAAGACCGAGGATTAGATGGTTAGACCAGGTGAGACATGACTTGAGAGAGATGGGGATCGACGGCTGGGCGGAGAGAGTCTATGATAGACGGGGTTGGAGGGATATCGTGGATAGGGCCGCAAGTCACCCGAGACTGTGAAAGTGTGTGGGAAGGAGCGAACTGGGGAAAGGCTGCGGAATAAGTGACAAAGAGGAAGAAACACAAAAATGTAACGAAACGACCTGTAATACGGGGATTAATCCACCCCTATAAAAAGGATTTGTAAATCTCGTAAAGAGATAGCGATATTCTTTTTAGAGTGTAATAGCAGTAATAGCTAAAATAAAAATATAGTTTCAAAATAAAGTCAGTATTCGTATGTTTTGTGCAGTTTTTATCACAATTGAAGGTTATCGCAATGAAAAAAACATTTATGGGGCGGCATTTCTAAGACTTGCATCATATTGAAAAAATCTACCGCACGGCCCTGATTTTGACGATAGTGAAATTGTTCGATGGTGTTTTTCCCATCTTTGAGCAGCGATGCGGTGTAGCAGAGCATAGAATCGCCGAAGTCGTATTTGCTTATTTTCATTGGTCAGCATTTGGGCTTGTCGTAGCTAGTAAAGCTTCTTTAAGCACATTTTTAGCTATTCTTCGTGCAAACTCTCGCGCGATTTCAATTTCACGAGCCAATTTTCGCATCGACAATCTCGGATTTCGTTGATTCCGAAGTTTTATGTTGTTGCGATTCCGACTAGTGTTGGCACAGAATTGTTTTCCTCTTCCTAGTCTGTTCTCCTCATTGCCAAACTCTTTGCATCGTTTGATGGTACTATATATCAGAAACGGTTTGTCGAGGAATTTGAAGCATTGTAACTCACAAAATTAGGATTTGTTTTTATTTCTCTGTTTTGTTTTTCTGATCTCTATTGGTTTTAATAGAATCGGCATACTAATTTTTTTTGTTAAATTTAGTGATTTTCGCAGCAAGATAACAATTTATCCGAGGTTTTGTTAAATTTTAACAAAATATGTGTAATTGTATACCTAGTATCTATATTTGTGTATATAGAATATTTAGGCATTGCATAAAATTACGAGATATTTTAGTACCAAATTAAAATTAATTGTTTGCATTAAGACTCGCCAATATGTGATGGAGTGCAATCAATTTCACTCTCGTCACCATTTATCATTTTATGTTGTTTATTTAATTGCTTGTAGTTGATTTCACATATTATATTTTCAGATTTTACTTGGTTAAAATTGTATATTTCACAGTTTTTAAATATTTGTAATTTCCATGGTAAATTCATCCTTTTTATGGTGATGGAAATATTATAACTTATCATACAAAACAGATGAGAATGAAAGAATTTCGTATATATTTCGGTCTACATTTTTGGTAATTTTTGAAGAGGTCGTAAAAAACAGTGTGTACCTCAAGCATTAAATGGCCTTGTCGCCCTTCCATGGTTACTGGTAACACCTGGGCTTCGACCATCAATCTCTATGCTCTAGCGAAAATCGTTGACTTTCTACTCTAAATATACACAAATAACTATTTTGTACACTAAAGAATGTATTGCTTCTATATTTAACCAATCTTTTGTCAATCAGTATAACGTAAGATCGATTTTGATATACTTACAACACTTATGCGAAACCCAACAAAATTTAAATTCAGAATTTTTTTTTATGTACCTACACTCCGCAACAAAACTTTAAGGACACCACGTTTTTAATTTTTGTTAATTGTTCAATAATTATGCAATGACGTAAGTAATTCAATTAAAATTCATATTTAAACAAATGGGTAATTTATTAGAACATGTGGAAATTCATAAAATCAAAAGTTGATCAAAATTGACTCGCCAAAAACTTTAGGGACGTCTGATTTAAATTACATATTTTAAAGTAATGAAAAGTTATTTACCATGAAATGCGACTTCTTCTGTAATAACCTCGAATATCCCTCTGGGCATGGATTCAATTGTGGCACCCTTCTGTTACGATTTCCTGAATGATACTTGAATGATCGCCGCCTAAAAGTTTCTTCAAAAGAAGAAGCTGGTTTATATTAACAAATTTCCTACCATCGCATTAAACAAGCCACGGAAGCTTTCCTCTATAAGCGATGGCCCTCTAAAATGATCTTTGTCACAAAACTCTACAAAAGTAGACCTTGATGAATTATCGTTTCTGAGTCAATATAAAGTTACTTGTTCTCCAGGACCCTTGGTTGTTCAATGTATCAATTCTAACATTATCGTTAAACGCAATCACATTTTTATTCCATCCAAATGCATCCCATTTGACATTTAGGAAAATTTTGAAGCTTTCATTTGAAGTTATGAATATAATAATTATAGCTATCTATCGCGACCAACCAAATTGCATTTTTCTTTATCGCAAAAAATAATTTTTAGCTTTTTCCCAATTTGCACTCCAAGACATGTGGTTTTTACCAAAGCGAAGTTTAGCCTCTTTATGGTAGTTTCTTTACTCATCAGTCAAACTCAAAGATGCATTAAACTGGTAATAACCTACAGTAATTAGATAATAAACATAGGTACCTAATCAATATTTTATATGCGTGTAACAACATTGTTTATAGGTTTTATTAATACGATATGTACTTACATTGCTTTCAAAGAAAACCACTTGTAAGAGCTAATGAATTTATTTTACAGGAACTCCGCTCAATTTAAATCGTTTTCGAGCTGAAAATTTGGAAAACGTGTTAGACTGGGAGTTGATATCGAAATCTATTTATTCCTACAAAGACTTAAATCCAAGAAAAAGACTGGGTTCGTCTTTTAAAGAAGGTTTAACTGATGTTATTCGTGAGGTTGGTGATATTAATACTTATTTTTGTTTATTTTAATATGACAATAATGTTTTCAGGTAATGGAATCTATAAATTCGTATTCGAAGCAAAGGGGAAGAATAATCGATTTTAATGAAGTACTATACGGATACTGGCGACTTGACCCAATACATGGAGTTGATTTAATTTTAGACATGTCAATGACATATAAAAAATATAGAGGCCATAAAATGACTGTTCCAGTTCGTCGTCATGCATATATTCAACAAACATTTACGGGTAATTGGAAACATAAAATAAAATGTAGTACCTTTGTAATATAATGGAGGCGGTCAATGGCATGGTGGTTAAGTGCGTTGACTGCTAGTGCTGGATAGGTACGCTACCCGGTTCGACTCCGGGCGATGCGAGAGCTTTATTCTGGCCGTCTCCCCTCGGAAGGCAATGGCAAACCATCAACATGCAATTGTTAAGAAAGTCAATAAATTGTAATGAAGGAATACAATAACGTAAAATTTCAACTTGACAAAAATCCTTTTTTATTATTAAGGCCGTGTTTGGTTTGGCACTTTTTTCGCTTTGAAGCTCCGTCAGCGCATTCTGATAGGTCGATTTGCGATTTTTTCATGCATTGAAATGCTTTATCTGCTCTCATTTCAGAACTTCGCGTGTTTTAAGCTTCTCAAATGGACGGAACTATAGCGTTTGCAAGCGCGGAACAACTCCAAATCGAGTTATCCGAATATGTTCGACGGAGCTTCAAAGTGAAAAAAGCGCCAGACTGAACACGGCCTATATCACACAACATAATATACCATATCTAATTCGTCGAATTTGTTTGTTCAGGTGTGGAAATTCGAGAAATTACAACCGAACGAAAACCAACTAAAGATGGAACATTAATGCACGTTATTGCCCAACTGGAGGAACAACTTCCAATACCAGTCGCCTTAAGATCTAATTTAAACCAGGATAGGAAATATGTTAATTTTATATTGCCGTTAAGCGGACGCTATAATACCTTTAAGAGATTTCTTAAAGTATATGAAGAAATTTGTATAAATGAACAGGAACTTACCAGATTGGTAGTTATTTTATATAAAAATAAAGAGACTGCAGAAGATTTCCAAAATAGTATTAATTTAATTATTCGAATGAAGCAACGTTATCCAAAATATGATATTAAATATAAAATAATAAATGAAACATTTTCGCGAGGTCGAGCTTTGCAACTCGGTGCAGCTATTTTTAATGACGACGAACTATTATTTTTTGTAGACGTTGATATAGTTTTTAATCATAAAAGTTTATTAAGAATTAGACAAAATACAATAAAGCATCAAATGATATATTTCCCTATAGTATTTAGTTTATACAACTTAAAATTTCAAAACAAATCCATAGAATACTCGCATAATATGGATATAAATTTAAACAATCAAAACGGATTTTGGAGACAATTTGGATTTGGTATTGTAACCTTATACAAAATTGATTTTATTAATCTAGGAGGTTTTAATACATCAATTAATGGATGGGGATTAGAAGATGTCGCATTTTATGACAATAATATTAAATCTTCCATCAAAATTATACGTACTGTTGATACTGGATTAATTCACATCTATCATCCTGTCGAGTGCAGTAAAAATTTAGAATCAACCCAAAAAGATATGTGTATTGGAACAAAAGCTAACATTTTTGCTTCTTTGAATGATTTACAAATATATTATAAAAAATTCATGTACTTGTTTAGGTAGCATTTTTTACGCAATTTTTTTAATTTTAAGAAGTTGCCTGTGATTTTAATTTAGGATATTCGATTTGTAATAAAGATTAATTTTATTTAAAATATGTTAATTAAATTATTGAACTGTAGCATTTCCTAACATTCGGTACCTCATGTTCCTATATTATACCGGGTGTTCATTTCAAAAATAGCCAGTCCAAATAATTTTTGGTTAGTAAATTCAAGAAAAGCAAAAACACGTCGGTTTTGATAGTGAAGGGGACGTTTAAAATCAATACTGTTAATTTTAAGTTTAACCGCCACCAGCTACCCAACTTTGAAATTTTAAATAGCCCCTAATGTCATCAAAATAACGCTCTTCACGATTGTGACACTTTTCCAACCGAAACCTGAAATTCGGTAGAAACGCGTTGGCACATTATCCGGTGTGCTCGAGATAAGTCGGTACTTCGTGAAGAAGTCGTATTATTTGTGGCAAGTTGCCTTGCTAACTTGTTCAACTGACGACAATAGCATTCAACTATCAAATTTCTCAGCCACGTGTGTACATTCACAATAGTTGATCGACGAAGGATAAACTTTTTGGACTGAGACGTTTACTCAACATCAATTCTGTAAGTTTACGCTCGCTCAGCGTCACGTTTGGCAATAAGAAAAGCCGACGTAGTCAGCATCTCAGCTGCTGATGTTTGCTAAACGCACACAATATTCGAGAATTAAATCACAAAATTATAGTTGCTGTGCGAAGAAAATTCTTAGCATACATAATATGGGGATGAAGCACATTCATGTTCCAAAAGCACATTTCCGGCACATCTCAAATCAGCTATAGTGTAAGAAAATTGCGAAAAAAATCCAAAATCGGGTTTCTGCGATTTTTCAACGGATTTCGTTAGGTAATTGTTCTTACTTTAACATACTAAAAAACGTTCTCTCGGAACCCTGAGCTTCTTATCGAATTCTTCGTCTGAAGTTGAAAATTTTTATGAAGGAGTGAAAATTATGTTTTTCGGCAAAATATTTTTAAAAAAATTTCTATTTCAGCTATATTGTTATCATAGAACTCATTAAAAAAATTAAAAACACTTAAAATATTTGAACAACATCCTCGAAATCATGAAAAGAAGAGTTTTCTAAAAATGGTCAGGGGGTTCTGATTTTTGGATATGTTTTAAGGCTTGGGGTCCTAATAAAAACCCTGAGTTGGCGACCTCGGAGACCGCCCGGAAGTGCCGCCATTTAAAAAAAAATGACGAAAACAAAATGTTTCTTCGCAATATTTCCTTACCAGTTGATTTTAGGACGAAAATGACTGCCATAAATCTTATGGAGAACAAAATTTACTACAACTTTTATCTAAGGTATTTTTCTCTAAGTCCAATAGTTGCTGAGCGCCAGCACTGTTAAATAGAGCACATTTTAGAAAATATCAAAAACGCTCGATTTTGCTCTGACTTTATTATTTATAACTTTAGGTTACTCTCTCTAAAAAAGTCTATTATATGATAAAGTCTATTAATATAAAGAGAGTAACCAAAAATTATAAAAAAAATTCAGAGCAAAATCGAGCGTTTTTGAAATTTTCTACAATGTGCTCTATTTAACAGTGCTGGCGCTCAGCAACTATTATGCCTAGATCACACGGGACGAGTACATTGGCGAGACAGTGCTCTTGGCCGAGTGCTCGTTGGTCTAAACATATTACCGAGCGCTCGGCCGAGCGTTATTCACTTATTTCGCCCATATCACCATCTCGGCCTAGTGACATTTTACTGTCTCGTCACTGTACTCGTTCCGTGTGATCTAGGCATTAGACTTAGAGTAAAATATCTTAGATAAAAGTTGTAGTAAATTTTGTTCTCCATAAGATTTATGGCAGTCATTTTCGTCCTAAAAGTCGCTTTACATCTCTATGTTTTCACACAGGACTTCTCATAAGCGAAAACATACGATTTCTCTCGGGCTTGGCTAAACTGTATGTTTTTGAAGTTTTGCGTTCACATCTTTATGAGTTTGTAAAAGAGTTTACGTAAGAGTTTGAGGTCCATATTTTATAAGGTAGTTAAGCTGTAAAATTAGCCTCCTCAAATGGAAAGTTTCGATTAATTTTGTTAAACGACATTTGGCGAAATTAATATCGGTAAGTTTGCTTTGTAAAATTGAAAATACTACGTCTGTCTGTTCAAAAATTAATTTAAAAGTTTCTAATAAAAAGCAAAATTTTGATTCATTTAAATATTGTCTTAAACCTACCGCTTCTCTAATAGTTTGAGAGTCGTTTTTAAAATCATCGCTGTCGATTATAAAATTAAATACGTCAATTAATTGTTGTTTTCTTAATTGCACTGTAAATTCTGCTCGCGAGGTAAAATTCCAACGTGTAGCAACGTTTGTCGGAAATTTACTGCCACAAATTTCATTTATAACATTGGTCCGTTTGGTCGATTTTGAAAAAAATCTGGAAAATCCGTTCAAATTTGAAAAAAAAGTTCGGGAATCCTTATTCGAATTACATGATTATATTTAGAACATAATATGCATGAATAATGCAAAGAATTGCAAGTGTCTCCTTTGATAAGAGGCCCACGCATATGAGCCCATTAGTAAAATAACACAGAATAGTATGCGCTTATCTTACAAGCTTATTACTTACAATTCATCTGTTAATCGCTCATGTTGATTATGAATTTTACTAACTAGTAGCCTCTATGACGTATCTCGGACGTACTACCGTATTCTGGGTTGCCTAACTCTGTGCTAATAAACTAATAAGATAAAGAAAGGCTAGCCGCTGGATATGTACTATTTCGAATTTATTTCAGGCGTAAGTCAAGTTCTTAAGCTAATTTCATTATTAAATTAAATTTTGTTTTAAACAAATTCAAAAAAAATTAAAAATTGGAAAAAATACTAATTTAAAACGAAATATAAATAGCAAGTCCGTCCAACAATTTGAGAGGAGGCTAAACCTCCCTTGCCTCCATTGACAAACCGCCGCTGGTCAGAATCCTGCAGCGTGGGGCAGCTGGGAGGTGGATTTATCCTGTTCCATGACCAAAATATATAAGGGGGCAGTAATCCTATTCGTGGCTTACGGAACCGAATTTTGGACATGGAAATCTGGAGAAAAACACACGAAAGCCAAACTTATCTCTACCTACGGTACTGCAGCAGGTTGATAGCTAAAGGATAGAGAACCATCTCGGCATTACAGGCAGGAGCCATAGCGATATTGTAACAAACCGCCCATTCATTTCATTCATAATTACGATACAAATATTAAGTTATTACAACCAATTTCCGACATGAGTAAATTGTCTTAATAAACCAGCAGACGCACAATTAGAATGCCCTGCTAGTATAATAATTATAAAAATTTAGGTAAAGAATTTTAAACACCCGGTACATTGATTTAACTAATAAACGTTTTGGCGTTCATTTAAAAATAGGGTGCAAACACCTGTTTACAACAACCACTCCGGCACGGCACCAAGGGTTGTTAATTAAATCAATGCAGCTGGTAAGAAATACCACACTTGTTGAAAAATCCACACGTGAAGGGAAATGATGCATTTTTATGGATACACCGCCAAAAGATTCGTTTAAAGAAATATTCAAATTCTGCGTAAGGCGTGATCCCAACTTAATGCCTCATTTACTTTAACGATGTTAGGAATTATGTTTTTAAATTAAGAAATACGAAATCTGTGGGAACGCCACCCTGGTCAGAGGTGAATTCGTTCCACACGTGTAGGGAAGTAAGTTTTGACAGATCCAATTAATAAGACACCCCTCCGGGAAAATTGTAGGAAAGATCACACACGCGATTGGCCAAAAGGGTCCTAGTCGAAGGCGTGATATTTCTATGCAAAACGGGGAAAAGTTTATAAAATATCTGGGAGTCCAAATAAACGGAGCTTATGCAGCAGTCAATCAGATTGAAGTTCCGCGCTTTGATTGTTTCATTCAGTAACCCAAACGGGTGAATTTTATTTCAAGAGTTAATCCGAACTCGACCAAATCGGAATTCACATATTCAAGTGTAAATTTTTCTAAGTCAAGTGAAAGAGTCAGTTAATCATATTGCGGTATCGAGATACCACGTCAATGGAAGTACGTTATTTAAGTTTCAGCAAAATTTTGTTATGAATAAAAGCATGTAAATTATCAAAGTAATCAGAAAAACTTCGTCCGATACCAAGAAATTTAGCTTAAAGTCAAATGATTCGTTAAAACGGGACATAAAACAGGTTTGAATAAAATAAATTTGAAATGTATCATTTAATAATTGTCTTTGTTAAAAATGTTAATTTATAGTAAATGAAAGATTGTCAGTAATAAGAAAGGTATTTTAAAAGTTAGAAATTTGTTAATTAATTGATAAATGTAAAAATCCATGTTAGCGTTAAATTTAAAATAAGTTTGTTAAATTATTACGTGAGTTCGGGTACGTTTATGTTGGAGCTGCGATAAACGATAAGAGCGACGATACTAGCGAAGCAAAGAAAATGATGTCATTATTTTATATGCAGGTGTTTATATTGGAGCGAAGCTTTGAGCAACGCTTGGCAGCAGAGCAACGAGTAGGGTATGTTTATGTTGGAGCTGCGATAAACGATAAGAGCGACGATACTAGCGAAGCAAAGAAAATGATGTCATTATTTTATATGCAGGTGTTTATATTGGAGCGATGCGTTGAGACACGCTTGGCAGCCGAGCAACGATAAGAGCGGCGCTAATTGTACTGCCTATTTTCTTTGCTTTTATCAGGTGTCATTAGCCGCTTTTCGGATAAAATTGGTCTACTATGACAATTTCTCCATCTTTTTTCAATCCCATCAGAGATGTGCGAAAGTATGTAATCAAAGGTATCTATTCTCATTCTCATATATTCCATAAATTTTGCAGGGTGTTGCCTTAATTGTTTGCAAAGATGATGATATTCTCCAAACATGTACCTTTGGGTATTTCTAGGGTGCGCAGAGCATTTGCGCTTTTTATTAGCACTTTCAACAATATAATACTTTACGGCATTTGAAGTTAAAAGTATTTCTTCTTCAGAATCACTCATTTTTAAACAAAATATTTTTAATTAATTGGTTTGATTTAGATAATAAATGAAACATCACCTACAAAGCAGAGATCGTCGCTATTGTCGAAGCTCCACTATAAACTGCATATCATAGAAATGAATTTTGCGCTGCTCTTGTCGCTGCTCTCATCGCTGCTCTTATCGTTTATCGCAGCTCCAACATAAACGCCTATTGTCGAAGCTCCACTATAAACTGCATATCATAGAAATGAATTTTGCGCTGCTCTTGTCGCTGCTCTTATCGCTGCTCTCATCGCTGCTCTCATCGCTGCTCTTATCGTTTATCGCAGCTCCAACATAAACGTACCCTTCGACATGTCACAACTTAATGAACTGCGTATGGAAATTTCATGTCCAGCATCTTTATTTATCCAATCACTAAACACTTGAGAAGAAGACAATTCAATCTAAAAATAAAAGAAAATTTTACTTATAAAATTTCAACGAACCACAATGGGCTTAGTCCATACCTGTACTGTGAAACTTCAAATAATATTGATTTTTCGATCGACCAATAAAATACGTCTATGCAAAGATCAAGATTGCGAGGAAATTCGAAAAAGGATTAATAAAACAATCGATAAAAAGGTTGGTGTTAAGATTCACACGTGTATGGTGGCGAATTTAGATCGTCCTATAAAATTTTGATATTATAGTAAAAATAATTAGTGAAAGTGCGAAATACAAGTGTATAATTTAACAAAATAATTACTTACCTACGAAAAACCATAAATAAGGTGAAAATCGTAAAGGATTGCAAATATTTTTAAAGAAAATAAACTTCACCACAAAACGAGGTCAACAAACTGCATCTGGAAGTTTTCCATGGTAAATGAACCCATCGAGTGTATTTTGATGCGCAATTGTGCCATCCCCAGTACAAATAACAGAAAACATTACTGGATTTAATAAGGTATCGTGCACATTGCAATACAATTTTTATAAAACTAAGTGGAATTTCCGGACTTCATACGACACGTGTTTTGCGTTATTTTATGTTCAGAATTCTTTATATTAGATTTAATAATAGAACTTTTCAATATAACCAAATCTTTATTTACATTTGTGTGCTAAATAAAAACATTGATAATTTTGTAACGAAGGATATTTATTTAGACCTGTTCCGCACCATAATTTTATTTACAGTATTGGTAACGGAACGAATCCACCCTGTACAAGGTAAGATACATGCACTACGAAAGAGCTAAGCTGAGGCACCTTATTTCATCAAATTGTATTTATAAAATTTCACATACTTTTCCATTGACGGGGTACAATTACGTACACCCATATAAAACATTAACGACAAGAACCTTTAACCCTATTAGCAAGGGGGTACATAGCAATATATTTTATTCATTGAAACTTCGGTAGTTCGAGAAACGCGAATAAATAACTTCTTTAAAGTGATAAAGACCAATATTTTAAAAATCATTGTGCTTGTCATTAAATCTAAATCATTAAACGAAACGATTGGGTTAAACCGTTGACTGAATGAATTTATTAAGACGCGCAACCTTATGCAAATTAATGTAATACAAACTCATCGCGACAACTAGATGGCGCTACTCGATGTTTTCAATTTAGACCGTGACATTTTTGCGTGAGATCTCGCGGTCATTCTATTGCAGCACTCTGTTGCGTTCGTATATGTTGTCAACGTACCGTGGACGGTAGAGTTAATAAGAAACATGATAGTTGCATGATAAGATGTGGTGCACAATTACCTTTTATCTGTTTTAAAAATACTTGCATAAAAGTAACCTTCCTACATTTGAAAGAAATTATATTTATTCCTATTTGTTATTTAAGCACTTTATTGAATAAAATTTACATGTGTAATATTTTCTTTAGAAGATAATAATATAATACTCAAAAAAATTAATTAAATATTCGAAATACATGGAATCATGGAAATACTAAAAAGTACCAAATAATACAAAACAAAATAAGACACGTTGTTAAATAGGCACTAAATCATTATTTAAACTAAACCTCAAAACAAAAATTTCGTTTTAACATAATTTTATGTAAAATATTGCGTTATGAAAGCGGTATTGTACTACAGAAATTAATAGAAAAATTAATGTTTCAATTGCAAATTTATAAAATACATTATACAAAAAGTCCATATTGGGTCATTCCATCTCAAATCAACTGAAGAATTTACCTGACCCCCACCAAATTTGACGAAAATTGGTACACACCATCTTAGTAAGAAATAAAAAATACAAATTTAAGGATTTGTCCAAAAGGGCATTCGTTTCGTTGTTTTGGTCGTTCAAAATGTCAAAAAGTTGGTGTGTAGACTTGTAGGAAAACGGCTGTAACTTCGTCCACGGTGGTCTAAATTTAAAAATAAAAAAATGTTCTGTAAAGGTAAATGAACTTTCTATCCAAATATTCAATCACATTTTAATTTTTCAACCCCTAACTGGATTAATTTTATAATATTAACCCTATTTCAACCCCTATTTAAAAAACGATTCTTTTTTTTTTGTTTATTTTTTTACTGTTTGTTTGTGCAATTTTGCTGAGTATGTGTGCCAAATTTTATCATGGGATCTGCATGGGTTCGGTTGCTAAAAATAAATTAAAAATATGGAATGCAAAATTGAATTTTACAAAATAATGTTTGGCAGTATAAATATACAGGGTGTCCCCGTGTCCGTGGAGAACCTTTAAGGTGGTGATAAAGGACACTTTTCTAAGACAAATTTTCAAGTAAAATTTTTGCCCAAGTCCAAACCCTTGGGTGGTACCTCCCTTTAAAGCAATTTTTTGAATTTCTGATTTAAAACGGCCATAGCTCCGATATTATTAATTTTTTAAGGTTAATGGATTAGAACTTTTTTAAAGATCATTCGCTTGTCTACAAAGTAGGTTATAACCACTTATCATCTAGAATCAACGGATTTCGAGTTATAAATTAAATTAAGGGAAAAAATGTTTAAAAAATTCAGGTTTTTATTTTTTTAATTTCTTGTGAACCCCGTATCTCTTAAACGAAACGTCTAAGAGAAAAACTAACTGCTCAAACCGGATAGGGAATTTAACGGGCTACAACTTTCGTCAAATAAATTTTTTTGGGCAACCAACCGTTTTCACAGAAACTCTGAAAATAATGAACAAGGTGTAGGTAAAAAATTATAAATTCACATAATTACGAGTAGTACTAAAAATCTCAATTTGATTTATAAATTTATAAATTATAAATTTTTTATAATTTAATTTATAAAGAAAAATAATTAAAAAAAAAAAATTATAAATTTATAAATCAAATTGAGATTTTTAGTAGGTACTACTCGTAATTATGTGAATTTATAATTTTTTACCTACACCTTGTTCATTATTTTCAGAGTTTCTGTGAAAACGGTTGGTTGCCCAAAAAAATTTATTTGACGAAAGTTGTAGCCCGTTAAATTCCCTATCCGGTTTGAGCAGTTAGTTTTTCTCTTAGACGTTTCGTTTAAGAGATACGGGGTTCACAAGAAATTAAAAAAATAAAAACCTGAATTTTTTAAACATTTTTTCCCTTAATTTAATTTATAACTCGAAATCCGTTGATTCTAGATGATAAGTGGTTATAACCTACTTTGTAGACAAGCGAATGATCTTTAAAAAAGTTCTAATCCATTAACCTTAAAAAATTAATAATATCGGAGCTATGGCCGTTTTAAATCAGAAATTCAAAAAATTGCTTTAAAGGGAGGTACCCCCCAAGGGTTTAGACTTGGGCAAAAATTTTACTTGAAAATTTGTCTTAGAAAAGTGTCCTTTATCACCACCTTAAAGGTTCTCCACGGTCACGGGGATACCCTGTATATTTATACTGCCAAACATTATTTTGTAAAATTCAATTTTGCATTCCATATTTTTAATTTATTTTTAGCAACCGAACCCATGCAGATCCCATGATAAAATTTGGCACACATACTCAGCATAATTGCACAAACAAACAGTAAAAAAATAAACAAAAAAAAAATCGTTTTTTAAATAGGGGTTGAAATAGGGTTAATATTATAAAATTAATCCAGTTAGGGGTTGAAAAATTAAAATGTGATTGAATATTTGGATAGAACGTTCATTTACCTTTACAGAACATTTTTAATTTTTAAATTTAGACCACCGTGGACGAAGTTACAGCCGTTTTCCTACAAGTCTACACACCAACTTTTTGACATTTTGAACGACCAAAACAACGAAACGAATGCCCTTTTGGACAAATCCTTAAATTTGTATTTTTTATTTCTTACTAAGATGGTGTGTACCAAGTTTCGTCAAATTTGGTGGGGGTCAGGTAAATTCTTCAGTCGATTTGAGATGGAATGAGCCCTCACGTAAATTCTACTAGCAATTTGGTAATAATTTTTGAAAAATTATCGAAATCACAAAATAAGGAAATACTGCAATAAATTATAAAATGCAATGATCGATCTTCTATTTTTTAAATGCGCTAAGTTACTAATACTGCTTGAAGATAAAATCATTATTTTTCTGCTTGCAAAGTTAACATTTCAATAGTTTGTTATTATTTTTAAATTTCGGATTTATAAATTGACAAATTTTTCAAAATTTTATACTTTACATTGTAAAGAAAATATTGCAATGCATAATTTATTATATTATTTAAAGTGCATACATAACAGTAAAAAGGAATAAATACAATTTCTTTCAAATGTACGAATGTGCACTATTTTATTCTAGTAATTTAAAACAGTGATAACGGATAAGAGGTTGATAGAGTCGTCCGCTGTAATCACAGCGCGCTACCTGTCGATAGGATTAGTTTTAGGACGTGGGACGGCAGGGGAGTAAAGATGAAAGAGGATGGATTGTTGTTCGAGTAAGAGGGATGTACGATTCGCATTTTGTCGATGTCGTTGCGTCTCTTAACTAAATTCTTATACTCAATGGTTAAACGAACAAGTGTAACCATTTGGGATTACAATAGAAGGATTTTGCCATCTCAAAACTTACCACCCCGGACTTAAGGGTTCTTGAAAGAAATAGGTATTTATGCAAATCGTAAATCTAACCATTGTAATATTGTTGTATTGTGGGTGTGGATTTCTTATATTATTGATATAAGTTTAAAATTATTATCTTGTAGATGTTTTTAATATCTCTGAGGAAATTGTGTCCCTTGTATATTTTTGTACAATATTAACTTTGTTCAATATACGCAATTATACCAATCTCACTCTTTTAATGGTTGTCACTCCGTCAACCGATTGTAACTTAGTAATTGTAATTATCTCTCTGGGTTTTCCTACGACTCCAAAACAATAGAAGAGTCACGTTACCTTAAACATCAGACAACAACGTCCGCTTAAGAGGTTTCTTAATCTACCTCAGTAATTAACCTCACCCAGGTGGTTATTACGAGAACACAAAGATTAAGTGGTGGCAGCTATCATCATCCAAGGATCGAAAGTTAAATAAACCCCCTTTTTGAATATTTTTCAAATAACGCTACCCCGTTTTATTACAATATTTCGACCCCTAAACCTGCAGATAGATATCGGCTAGTGGGAATAAGGGATAAAGAAGAAAAGAACCGCCAGATTTTTAGGACACGATATAAATCCATGTAACTACTAATATAAAACAGAAGAAGAGAAATGGAATCCAAGATGATCGAAAGATGGCACTTTAAAAGCGAGTGCGAAACTTACAAATTAGTGCCTACACTAAAGCCTAGTTGGAAATCTTTTTTCAAGAATTACCGTATCTTTCGTAATATAAAACGCACCACAAATTTATGGGACGATTTTTTGTATTTTAATATTACCTTCAGACCATAAGACACTCTAATTTTAAATCGATTTTTCTACATATTTATGTAAAAAGGTTTGTCTTACGCTCCGAAAGATACGGGATTTCCCACATAACAAAGCACGGGGAACGTTTTTGTCGCCTACCTTGGTCTGCTCCTCTGCCTCGTTTACCCTAATGAGGGTTAGGCAACCCATTTGACTCTATGTATGTGATGTGCGTTCGAATTATTTTCCAATACATAGAGGACTTACTAGTTTAACGTGGGCTCCAAACCACGGGAAGCGTAATACGCTTTATTTCGAGACGGGCACTCATGGCAGATTACCTCGGTGGTTTGCCATTGCCTTCCGATGCTTCCGAGGAGATACAGCCAGAATAAAGTTTTTATTTTGCGATTAACCGCTGTTATGACCGTCAGCGGTAGACCGCTGACAATATGACTATCTGCATAATATATTTAAATATATGTAACGCATTATTGCGAGCGACTCTATCACGATGTTATGTTCGAGTCGCAGATGTGATCAAAATCTTGGCGTAAATTAATTAACAAAATTGTTAATGCTGACTAATTTGGAGCAACTCGTCCTAGTCGATCCTAAATAAACAATTATTTCTATATAAATAAACCTGTGATTATAATAACCTGAGATGGTGCAACTGGGCACCAAAATAATTACAGGCGTAATTATGGATGGTGAAACAAGACTGCTAATAAGTAAATGGGAACATCCACTCACATAAGAAGCGCACAACAAATCCATCGTCCCCAAGTAAAGACAGAAGTGAGAATGACACTCAGGACGAAAGAGTTTTGCATAGAATGGTGTGAGAATATACAACGGTCTGCCTGCAGAAGGAACATTCAAGACTAGGCGTTTCTTCAGAAAGAGCGTCCTAACATACATAATTGGACTAAAGCCCAGTTGTTCAGTTTCGGGTTATCTTTTAACCTGGGTTATTTTCCATAGAAGTGATTGTGTCAAGAATTGTTTCTATGGAAAATAATTCAGGTTAAAATATAACCTAATACTGAACAACTAGACATAAGAGGTTAAAGTGACTTCCGACAACTTCCTTTTCTTTTTTTCTTAATGGCATTTTCCTAATTTTAGGTTTTTGTCTGCTCGTCTATTAATAACTAGCTGACCCGGCAGACGTTGTCCTGCCCGAATTTAATTTTTATGCCACTCAAAGAATTGTTTATCCAAATATAAATTATTCGAAATAATTAAACAAATTATGAAAAAACAAAAAAATGTGTGATTAGTGAAATTAATATAAATATTTCTACCATACGATCAAGATTTATTTAGTTGAAGCTTTTGTACGTAATAATGTGTATTATTTCCACTTTACTTTATTAGTATCACTCGTATGTTTTTCACTTCACTTTCCGTCACTTTGACACTATCAGGGGGCCCGGGAGTACTCTACACCAAAGAGGTCTCACTGTGTTACGATAGTAGTTAATTCTGTCACTTTGACACTATCGGGGGGCCCAGGGGGTACTCGACACTATCAGGGTCACTCTAGGTTATGAAAAGGGGGCCCGTCTTGCTAAAACGCGTGATACATTATCTGTCCTTACTACTCTAATGAGAAGATAGCTCGGAGCAGATAAAGTCCACGCAGAAAATAAATTCTCTACTTTTTTATGCGTGGGGCCCTGATGTTAGATATAAGCTAGCTCGTTGTAGCGGCGGCAGGTCGCAGTTCGGGTCAAGAAACATCTCTGAGAAACTCAAGGAAACAGCTTAGCTAATGCACTAAGATAAAATCGATAATAAGATGGAAATTAACGAAAAGGCCATGTAGTAAGCAATGTCGTATGTAATTAGTACATCCGCCGACAAGACTCAGTACAGTGGCAAAGACAATATCACCAAGAATCACTACCCCAAAATCAATCAACGGAAACGTTCGAGTGGAAAATAAAAAATCACACAAAAGTGTGGCATCACGTCGAACTTCCAACAATAAAACTCAAACAGTAGTAACCTCGATAAAATGCAACACCCTGTACATTGGTCGCACATCGCTGCCTTTATAAAAAAATATAAAATCATAATTAAACACAAAAAAAGGCATCGACATAAAATTTCAAATATGAAATTCGAACTTACGTCGATAAATTTGGAGTCTTTCTGCTAATACATTTTACCAGTTCGTTCGATGTTAATTAAATAAAATAATACACAAGTAAAGTTTAATAACCAAACGTAATAATTTAAAATAAGTAGCATTACTACGTTTATCAACATAACACTTACACTTGGTATCATTATCCACATATGCGAACGTGCGATAATGATTGCAACTTTATCACTCAGTGCAGAAAGTTGTAACCTGTCACTTATCTTATAATTGCAACCATTCTTTAAATTAAAATGCAGAACAAAAAAGATGACAAATTGTAAAAAATATTAATTAAATATAATTAAAAAAGAACATGACATCGGCCAATGGTGATTTTGAATTAGGCAAATTCCGGATGGACGGAATAAAATAGAAAAGTCAATTGAAATAAACCACCATGAAACAATTAAGCAACATAATTGTTACTCACCAAACAAATTAGCATAAACCCCCAGGTCCGACCAAGTAGCCTTGATAAGGGAAAAATCCGCCATCTTTCATCAACGACAATGTGTCGGGCTCAACTAACCCACGCGAACGAAAATTGTTCCGGCAGCCACACGACGTTCCTTATCTGCTAAATCCGTAACCAGAAGTCTACGATTGCCACACAATAGAAATTCCAATCAACATAAGTGTGTGAAAAATTTCACACTCCTTATCTTTTTAAAAATGGACACACAAGCGTCTTGCCAATTCAAAGGTTCACCAAAGACTCCTTCCTTTGCGCAGCATGAACAAATCCCCACCTCGGCGCGGATTGAATGCGCCTTTCATGTACAAATGATACACAGGGTGGAGCGTAAGTTATGGATTACAAAAATCCGTAACACGCGCACTATTTATGTTTTACCCTGTATATACAAAATGATTTTAAGGTTATGTGATTAGGTCTGTCACTTTGACACTATCGGGGGGCGCCAAGGGGGTACTCTACACCAAAGAGCAGGTCTCACTGCGTTAGAAAAGGGGGCCACTTAGTTATAACGCGCACTATTTATGTTTTGCCCTGTATATACAAAATGATTTTAAGGTTATGTAATTAGTTCCGTCACTTTGACACTATCCGGGGGGCGCGGCGCCAAGGGGGTACACTACACCAAAGAGCAGGTCTCACTGGGTGTTAGGAAAGGGGGGGGGCACTTAGTTAGAACGCGCACTATTTATGTTTTACCCTGTATGTGCAAAATGATTTTTAGGTTATATAGTTAATTCCGTCACTTTGACACTATCGGGGGGCCCAGGGGGTACTCAACACTCTAAGGGTCACTCTAGGTTATTATGAAAGGAGTTGGGGGGTGAGCCTTGCTAAAACGCGCACTATTTATGTTGTACCCTGTACATCATATGCCAATGTCAGAATTTTAGGGTTAAACTTTTAATGTCAAAGTTGCTTCACCATTTTTGTTTTACCCTGTATAACTTTTAATGTTAACGTCAGATTAATTTGTCAAATTAATTTTTTTCGTCCAAATTTTTCAAAACCATGACAACTACCTTCTCGTAAATGGTTCAACTCAAGATGACCAGCTTATTATAGCGAATTATTAACATTTAAGACGACGAAAAACTGCTTACTGTTCCCGGCAACAATTTTCGTGAAAGTTTCATCGCTAGCTGTGAAACGGTTTAGGCGTCTATACGGAACACACATATATACATACATACATCCACTTTTATATATAAGATGATGAAACTACCTGTCGCCGGGCATAGGTTTTTTAAAAAAAATTTTTTATCCAAAATTATTAATTTAATTTAAAAACAGCCTTATGCGTAGTCGTATACTAGTGGCCACTAACTTTTAGTAGCTACTAATTAGACATTTTAAGAGTAGGTATGTACCTATTCCAAGGCACATAATATTTTTTTCAAATTGTTGATTTTATTTTTGCATTTTACATTATAATTAAAGAGCAAAATATTGAGCTTTAGGTATCTTTCGATGCGGAAGAAAAATCTCTTTCGATTGGATCATTTAGTTTTATGTATATCCAAATGAATAATTAAATTACAATTTACTAAAATGACAGTACTAACTTTTTAATTTAAAAAAACCATGGATACCTACATATTATTAGTGGCTACTAACTAGTAGCCACTAAAGTACGACTATGCATAAGGCTGTAATTATCTACTATTAATTTAAATAAATAATTGTGCCTCTTTATTGCCTAATTTCCGGGTAACCGTGACTAATTAAATAAAAAATTCCTAATTTTCCGCTTATTCTGGATTTTATTAATTTTTGATTCTGTCTCAAGAATGGATGCATTATTTTAACATAAATATCAATCTTTATGAAAATAATCCATTTACAAAAAGGCATACTAAACTAGCATGTTTTCATAAGTGTCTTTTTGCAATTTAAATTTTCGACATTTTATTCAGTTCAGAAAACTGTAAATTGTAATTACTTCTGTAATATGGCCTGACAATCGTTAAATTAATTTTTCTTTAAATTTACTCTTGTAGTAAATTTAAGATTTAAAAGTCGAGTATTATTTTACCATTATAGGATGAGATAAATTGATAAATAAAACAATATTGACCTTATTAAATTTACTATTACAAATTTTCATTACAATGTCAAAATATCTAAAATTCCTACATTTTCAAAAATAAATAGCGTCAATATCCATATAACACTACAATTTAAGCAACGCTTTTAATTAGATAAATAAAATCAAACATTTTCGAAATTATTTATCAAGTTATATTATTGTGTCTGTGCAAATTTTCTAAATAAGCTAAATTCAGTTTTAGAACTTAACAGCAAGTGGATTAAGAATAGTATTATAATACATAATAATAAAATTTGTACAATAATTATTTAATTTTATAATGCTAAAGCACAACCTTGGGTATTTAAACGGTAACTTTTAACACTATTCTCTTGAAAAACAATAGATGGGACAAAAAATTATGCAACAGAAGCAACACTAGGAATATAAAAATTGAACTTTAAAATGCAGGAATCTTAAATGAAATGATAAGCGCATATTAATAAAACAATGAAAGAAAAGCTTACAGAAAGTTATCACAAAACGTAGATTTTATGTAACATAATATAGCATGCAACAGTAATACATTATAATACTAATAATAAATTAAGTAATTTAATTTAGTATAATTTTTTTAACGATACTGTCAAGTATTTTATTTAGAAAGGGAATATAAAAAATCAAACAAGAAAATAAAAAGAACTAGGAAATTAGCCAAAAAATGCCAAGTATTACTTTTTTACTTGTCCAATCTACAAAGAGGTGTACCATGAACCAATTCCAAATCAACTTTAGGTCCCACCAAATCTCGAATATTGTTGTATCCATATTTAATCATAGTGGGCCTTTCCAATGATAAACCAAATCCAATAACACTAACATCTTCAGGTAAGCCAGTTGGGCGTACCAATTCAGCTCGGAACATTCCAGAATTTCCACACTCAATCCATCTTCCTAATCCTTCATGGAAGCAGAAAATTTCCATACTAGGTTCGGTATAAGGATTATAAGCTGGTTTAAATTGTAATTTGGAAATACCCAATTTTTTAAAGAACTCATCCAATACTCCAATCAAGTTACCCAGCGCTATTTTATGATCAGCAATTACACCTTCTACTTGATGAAACTCTGCTAAATGTGTTGCATCCAATGTTTCGTTACGATATACTTTATCGATGCTGAAGAATTTTACTGGCTTAAACTCCTTCTCTTGAGCCAATTTGTGCAATAATCTTGCAGTATTTGCTGTAGTATGGGTTCTTAACAGGTTCTTTTCCGCTTCTTCAAATTTCCAATCATATCGATATCTATATTAACAAAACAAATACAAGGTATAAACAATTATATAATATAATAAAATGTGTGATTTTTTAACTATTGAGAATTAATATTAAATTAAACTTTAAAAATGAACTGGTTAATTAAACAAATCAAAATTATCTTTTTAACATAAGCTTTCAGCAGTGCTTACTGCTATCGTCAGATGTTTATTAATAAATAAGTATGTGAAATTGTTTCCAATCAAAACTAATTTTGATTCGTTTAACTAGTTAATTTTTAAAGTTTAATTGAATATTAAACAATTATAATATATAATATTAATAAAAGTCTAGATCTATAACGTCCATTCATTCGTTCATTCATCACGATATCTCACTACCTACAAATCTGAAATCAAATAAGAGAAACCGCGAAATTTTACTTCTAACTGCAGAAAAACATGTGGCACATTTCTGCTAAATGTAGATGGCATGACAATATAAATAAATATATAATTACGCCTTTCACTATTTATGGTATAATTTGTGCCAAGTCTAGGACGTTTTGACGCAGGAACTTTTCAATGAAACTCTTATGCTACTACACTACCTTCGGAAAGTTTGGAAGTAGTCATAATTTTTACATAATACAAAGTGTATGTTGTATAAAATAATTACTATATTTCTAGGAAAGGGTGATAAGAAGCAAAGACTTACACGGGGATTATAAATATTTATTGTAGAAAACCAATATTTTAAACTTGACAATTTATTTTCATCAATATGACTACCTTTTACACGAATAACAGCTTTGCACAATTATGGCATTCAAATAATCTGGGCTATTTTTTGACCAAGCATCTTGCAAATATTGACACAACTAATTACCGTTTTGCGGGTGATGTGACGCTCTTATCTAATTCGTCCCACAAAACTTCGATTGGTGACAAATCAGGAGACCGAGGTGGCCAAATCATTAATTCAAGTTCGTCGGCTGTTTTTTTGCTGAAGAAAATTTTTACATTAATTTGGTAGTGTGTTTTGGGTTATTATCTTGTTGAAACACAAATGTGTTACCAATAATTCTATGCCCAGATGGAATCGTATTTTGTTCTACGATGGCTAAATGTTCCTCTCCGCATAATTCCTTGAATTCTAACCAAATATCCTACAGTTTCATCAGTGAAACATCCCCAAACAATCATTCCCCCCCCCCCCATGTTTCACTGTAGGTGTTAAACACTGCTCTGCCATTCGTTTTCACTTTCGCCGCACAAACAATCGTCGTTTTAATCCAAATATTTCAAATTTAGGTTAGTCTGTCCACAACACTTTCTTCCACTGGTCATTTATCCAATTGCTTATGTATCCGTCGAATAACGGTTTTCTTGTAGTTAGAAACCTCTTAATCCAGCTCCTAATAACCGTGTTTTTACAGTTGTCACGGAAACAATTTTTTCTTGAGTTTGGTTAACTTTATGGGTGATTTGTGGTGCTGTAAGTGTTCGATTACGCTTAGATGTTGTCACGATAAACCGATCTGGTGGCTCAAAGGGCGTAAATTGGAACCATAAAATTTTAGTATGATATTTGACACTAATGAAAGAATATGATATATTTATTTCAAATAATTTCACTCCTTAGTTTTTACTTAATTCGCTCTTCAAGTCAGGGGTCAGAACTTTTTCATTTGGCTAGTAGTTAAGTATTGCACATGGGACCTTCACATTTGGCACCAGGGGTGGATCTCGACTAAGTTCATGAGGGAGGGAGGATTCATTGCATAATACAGTGAAATCTGTATAAGCCGGAACCGCTCGGGACCGAAAAATCGTTCCGTGTTAAGCAAGTTCCGTTTTTAGCAGATCCTCTGCCTAAAGCGGAAAAAAATCTGCATAAGACGGAATTTTTTTTTTTATAGATTTTTATTAAACAATTTAATAATAATAAATTGTATTAATACATAATAATGCGTATACATACATAATTTGCATACTTATACACTACACAAAAAATACAAGATATGCAGAAAGCAGGCAGCAAATGAAAAAATGATTCATTTGCATGCTGCTTGTAACGCAATATTATTTGGTAGGTATGCAATCGACACCTGATATGAATAACATTGTAACTCAAGTTACGATGTTATCCAACTATGCTGTGTAAACGGCTTCCCCAAAGAACAAACTATAATTTTGGTTTATGAATCGTCGTCCTATCTCAATTAAAAATACTGTTAATTTAACAAAATAACATCATTGTTACTGCAAATTATATGTAGCAAAAAATCTTTAAAATGCTCTCCTGTAAAATAAGCAAAATAGAGTTACAATGTTATTCATATCAAGTGTCGCAATGTAATGCAATGTAAAATAATATACCTACCGCAAAAGAAATTATTACATCCTAGAGTAGTCTAAACATTGGATAAAAATGTGCGTCTTACATCGCAATTTTTATAAATAGTAAAATTAATTTCTGAATTTCGCTTCCGGCTTATGCTTAAAATAAGCTTTCCGTGTTCGCGTTAGACAGATTCCGGCTTATGAAATTCATTTTACTTAGTATTGTAAACCAATAATTCGGGACCACAGACAATTTCCGTGATGCACACGATTCCGGCTTTTGCAGATTCCGGCATATACAGATTTCACTGTATTACAAAAAGGGTACATTTTTAGAAATTGTAAAGCATTTTATAAGTTTTTTCGATTTTTGAAAATTCATGAGGGTAGAGTTACCTCCTTTACCCCGCTTGTTTGACAAAATCTATATCTCTACTAAAATTTGAACTACCATTTTTCAACACCCTGTATTAGTCAAACGAATAAAATTGTTACCATTTATGAGTGCTTCAATAGAGGAAAAAAATTTCAACATACTAAAATAACTACAATCTTATCTTTAGCGAGTGGATAACTTATCTAAACAATGATTTTATAAGGAAAATCCAAAATAAATGACGCAAGGTTTATTTTAATTTGATATTATGCCCCTAGCATCAGCAAATGCTTTTAAAAACTTACAAATATATTAAATAATATAATATTATGTGTTGCTTGTCAATCATAAAATTAAAATAACAATAAATGATACCATAATCTCAAGTAGAATTAATTCAAAATTCTAAATTTTGAAAAAACCAAATTTTACTTTGGTTTGATTAGATCTTGACTGGCACAAATGAAAAATTCAACCAATTTACATCAATCGCTACAACTTTTACCACAACTAAATTTAAGAATCAATGTCAATTCCAATTTTTGCTTCGTTTCAGATAGTACGTAACAGACTCATGGGCCTAGTATAATGGTACCTGTGGCCAACGCGAAGACATTTGGTGAGCAAAGGATCGTTATATCATCTAACAAGACCAATGTCACAAATAAAATTATAATTAAAGTCAAAACAGCTGTACTCTATTAAGCGGTTTGAATTTTTCAATCACATTGATTCTGGATACGATATTTATTACAACTAATTATTGAAAGATCATAAATAAAACACAGAGAAAACTTACCCTATAGATCCATAACCACCAACACTATGAACCGTCTTTACTTTTTCAAGATATTCCATTGGGAAATGCTTTGCCACAGGTGGATCAGAAATGAAGAAGGTGTCATGAGCATCTCGAGCAGGATGTTGTTGTGGCTGATACAAAGCATCAAAATTCCAGAATGAACTTTCAACATAATTATTGGTAGGCATTTCTGAAAAACCCATTTCCAAGAAAATTTGTCGTATTTCAGTGCGTACTTTTAAAAGGGGATGCAGAGCTCCACATTCTGGAGGTACACCAAGAGCGTCCATATTATATTCTTTGAAAGTTAAATTTTTCCAAATACCGCTGGCAAGCATTTCTGATGTTAAATCAGTTTCCAATTTCGTTATAGAAAGAGAAAAATTGGGGCCCTTTTTCAAAATATAGCTTTTTAAAACATTTTCTTGTAGCAGCTTCCTTTTCTTATATTCCTGCTTTAAATTATTGTCCAATTGGGATAGATCTCTATTAGCAACTTGTTTTAAGTGCGTCTGTACCGTATCAACAATATTTGATTGTTGGCGTTTTACCAAAGGTTTATCGCCACTTCTATCCACCGAAATCCATCCGGCAGACATTGCTTTACTAAATCCCACTTTAGCATTTGGTAATTTCATCAAATCATCTTGTGAGATACCATTTGTTGGAATTGCATTATAAAGTAGGGCTTCATGACTACCTAAAAGAGTGATTAAAAAGTAATAAAAGCTATTCCATCTTACGAAAGAAAAACCATCATAAATCCTTGATCGTTACATACCTTTATTAGCAATTTCCTCTCCTTCAGCTGTTAATTCATATTCAATATGAGTTTTTTGTTCACTAGTAATTAAATCACCACTCGCTTGTATACTTTTTACAGCACCTACAATTTTTTGATGATCTTCTCCCAAATGCTTTGCAATATCCAAAGTATTGGCCTCATCTTTGGTTTCCAAATATTTTAAAACCTTTTCTGTTAATTCTGCCATATTTAATTTAAAACAATACGGTTTTATTATAACTTATTATATTTAAAGTAATTTAATCGGTAAGTACAAATCGCTAATGATGACACAACCACGCGAAACCCTTGCAAAAAGGAAATGATGCAACAATTCCTATTTTCCTGTAAGATTTGCCGGCAACGTGGACCACTCGGTGAAATTTTCACCGTTTTATGATTTTGACAGCATGCTTGTCATAGCACGAAACGCACATGCGCGGCACTAGCCGTGATGTTTATAAATTTTTCTAATTTAATTATCTAATGTAAAACGGAAGAAATTCGTGATTAAAAAATGATCAAATTTAACTTTATGACCGACTGGCAATTCCCATATATTAAAAAATATATTTTATTATTTGTAGTTATTCTAGTGAAGAAGGGAATTTTGGTATCAATTACTTATTAGTGCTAACGCTTAAGCGGCGATTCCCAACGAAACCAAAATCCAGCTGTAAATAATAACGAAGCTATGCGCGATGTAAGATAAAATTTAAGAGCATCCATCAGATACATACGGGGCCCTATTTTCAAGTGTTTCGATTTTTGTCTTTCTACCGAATATCGAACCTATGTATGTTCTAAATTTTAAGTGTACGGGGTCATACCATATGAAATCAACCAATTTTTTGCAATTATTTTCATGCTCCTCTTCGATTTTGCTCAAATTTGGTATAGGGTAAACCATGCAGTTATTGGACATAGGAAAATAATTAAAAAATTATTTTACATGTACCTACAGCTTCACTAGACTTTCTGTTCCCAATTTCTTATAGTATCATAACTGACAAAATTTCTCCATTGGAGGGAAACTGTGTTTTATGATAACTAAAGTCTTCAATATTATTTTATTATAACCCATTTACTAAACTTCTATTTTCAATTTAGGTACATATTTAATGCCCACTAAAAGTAGCTAAGTAGAGATAGTTTCAAAGCTCAAGAACCCTAAAAATCGATCGATGGTGACCGGATATGGCGCACGAAGAAGACCTTGGAATAAAATGCGACGCAGAAGGCTCAAATTCGTATATGTATTTCGCCCTCTTGGCTCCTTCTCGCGCAGATTGGGTTTCTTGACCTTTGAAACTATCTCTACTATTTTTAGAGATATTTTAAATATTTTGAAAAACTTAATTAATTGAAGTTTTAATTATGTCCAATAGCTGAACTTTTAGGTAATTTCTCCTTCTTTTACAAAAGTTTTAAAAACAGCACAACGATAATGAGCAAATATGAAAATTGGTATGATAGACCAACATTTGTATTATACATTATACCATACATCTATGATTATACCTTTCTTTTAGATTTATATACGCATGTCTACGTCTACAAATAAAATTTTAATTTACTTTTGTATCGAAACTTTTTCAAAAAGTGTCTGCATGGTTTACTATACTTCTAAGTTATGCCAAAAACCAGGACCTGTATTTTTTTGTTTGACCCTAAAGTGACCCATTTATATTGTACAACCCTCCAAAATAATTCAAATTTGGCTTGTAGAGTTTCGATAAACTATTTCTGCTGACCGAACCGTAACACTAATGCCCGTACTAATAGTCGAGAATTGATCTCGATTCCGGAATTAATTCTAGAATTGTTTGAAGTTGCTACTAATAGTCGCTATAACTCCGCCTTCGATACGATTCGAGAATTGTTTCTATGATCTACCGGTTAGCCTGGTTTATTTGAACAATCCCGGAGTCGTTGCTTGACATTTGACGCATGCATATTATCAACTGTTTAAGGTTAGGTTATAATATCTTATCTTATATATAAAAATGCTTGTATGTGTGTGTGTGTGTATGTTCCGCATAGACGCCTAAATCCCGTAACTGTGGGCGTTGAAACTTTCACGAGATCTGGCGAGGATCAAGAGTAAACTTTTCGTCGTCTTTGATTTTAGTAATTCGCCACCATAAGACGGTCATCTGGAGTTAAACGCTTCAGGTCAACGTCGTTGTCATAGTTACGAGCGATTTTGACACTAAAATTTTAATTAAATGACATTGACATAAATGATGTAAAGGGTGAACCATAAATAGTGCGCGTTTTAGCAAGGCACTCTAAAAGTTTAATTCTAAAATTCTGACATTGACGTAAATCATGTAAAGGGTAAACCATAAATAGTGCGCGTTTTAGCAAGGCACTCCTTTCCTTCGACATTATTAAAAGATAGTGTCAAAGTGACGGAAAGTGAAGTGAAAAACATACGAGTGATACTAATAAAGTAAAGTAGAAAAATAATACACATACTACAACAGTGTACTACCCGAAATAAATTTAACACCTAAGATTATGTTACCCAATAATTAAGACACAATAACGTCAGGGAAAGCCAATTGTTTTATACCCCTACTCCAAAGTCCAAATCAAATTCTTCTTTGTTTCTAATGAAATTCACATATCGGTGGTCTTTAGACACGCCCTCTTTAAATGTGGAATTTTTTTTTCACATTTACCCCCACTACAAGAGTTTTTATTAAAGTCTGCAATAAATTCCTCATATTTGGTATATCAATATAGGTAACATAAAACAATTTTATAAAAATATAATTTTCTCCCCCTCCACAAAATTTTGGACTAAAGACACTCAGAAATTTAAAAAAATATATATCTGATTCCCACTAATCGTCTAAAAGAATAATACGAAAATAAAATTTTAAAATTACCCGCACAAAAAGTTTCTTTTGGACCTTCATCGATCATCACCAAAATTGATATCTCATTCCCCCTAAGCATCTAAATGCTTAATACGAAAAAAAAAATTTTAAATTATCAGCACAAAAAAAATTGGTATACGTTTCCTTAAATTTTTCCACAAAGGAAGAATAATTTTTGGAAACTTTTTACATCGAAAATTCTTAAAACTGCTCGCCAAACGACATGTCGTCTTTAAACATTCAATTTTCGAAAAAAAAAATTCAATTTGGGATTTCAAGGCGATAATAAGCATTGGAAAATTATTTGAAAATTTACTTCTTCGTTTTACAGCTTTTCGGTGCGCGATAGGAAAAAAAGTTATAGATGTTGTGGGGTCTCGGGAATTGCTTTAGATGCCGAAGAAAAATTAAAAATCGATCGGTAAAAAAGGACGGCAGAGCCGCTTGAAAAATTTTCTAAATTCTGACGTAAATGCCGTCGTGGCGCCACGATTATGAAAAAAATTTTATTTTTAGAAACAGCATTAAGTCTAAATTTCGAGTCGCACATCTTGCACAGCTTTGATCATTTATTTATAAGAGAGTTTTATTTTTATTAGCCACTTCCAAGCCTCGATTTGTGCAAAGATTTTGAAATCGTCTTTAAGCTAGAATAAAGGTGAATTATAGTTGAGTTAGTGTAGTTCACATAAACAACATCCACTTGTGGATAGAGTGCTACAGGGTTTCACGAAAACCGGTTGCAAGTTTTTATCCGGAAACATAACCTAACTTCTGGGATGCTACCGTTTATTCAACGTTCTCCTGATTGATCGTAAGCCAAATATGTATACTCTACCTCCGCAGAATCAAACAAATGGGCAGTCATACGTAGAGCCTGGTGCACAATTGCAATATGTTTATCAACCGGTGCAAGTAACAACTCCAATGGTTCAATCGACGGGCCCCCCAACTGGTCCACAGATACAGCCGATGCCACCGCTGCTGCAATCGGACCCAAACCAACCAGTCGTTGCTCAAAACTACCAACAGGTAATACCAAACATTTATCAGCCTTACCTTGTAGATCAATCTCAATTACAATGGAAAACCGTACAAAATAGGAAAAGACTGAGAAGTCCTGAAACATACCAAACGCGGAAGCAAACTAGACTCACAAACTACTGGCTGCAGCAGCCTATAGCAACCGAAAATAGATTCTTAAAATTACCAATTGAAGAATCCACCTCGAAGAATGAAGAAGGTAAAAATGACACTGATGGAAATGAACCAGAGGTTGTTCATAAACCACCACCTATCTATGTCTGTCATGTGGATAACATTAACCCATTGCACAAACTAATCGATGAGCATGCTAAAAATGAATATAATATAAAAACTATTGGGAATGGTGAAGTTAAGGTGCAACTAAGCAACCCTGAACATTACGGAGTTATAATAAAAGCACTGGACGAGAAAAAAACACAATATTATACTTACAAATCCAAACAGGAACGAAGTTTTAGAGTCGTATTGAAAAATATCCATCACTCCACCGACATAAACGAAATTAAGAGCGAAATAGAAAATAAAGGTCATCAAGTGAGTAGGTAACATCTGGAATATACGTAATAGTAATAAACAACCATTACCAATGTTTTACGTGGACCTAAAATCAAATCAAAACAACAAAGAAATTTATAAAATTAATTCAATCAAGAACTCTTTTGTAAAATTTGAACCACCCCACCTAAAACGTATAATCCCACAATGCGTACGATGTCAAACTTATGGTCATACAAAAAATTTCTGCAAAAGGTCTCCAAAATGCGTGAAATGTACTGGATCCCACGAAACCAGCGCATGTTCACGTAAGGAAAAAGACGCACATGTCAGATGTGTAAACTGTAATGGAGATCATCCTGCCAATTACCGTGGCTGCGTGGTACACAAACAACTGCAACAACGTTTATACCCTGCCCTTAGACAGAAAATTATGGTGCAGCCCACAAATCCAAACATACCACCTAATCAAACCTGCAATACACCATTAAATACAACACAACCAGACATGTCTTATGTTAAAGCGGTCATAGGTAACAACAACAATATCACACCTGGAATCCCAAATACTACTGCACAACAAACTCAAGTAGCTGGATCACAAGCAGGCGATATGGAGGAACTCAAACAGATGATGAAACAACTAATGGGGCAAATGAGCACTATGCTCAACCTGCTAACAACGGTAGTCAATAAATTGGTTTAATGACTATACTGTACAAAATTGCTGTATGGAATGCCAATGGCCTCAGTCAACACATTCAAGAAGTTAAAACATTCATCACAAACCAACACATCGATATCATGCTAATATCTGAGACTCATTTTTCTAACAAAAGCTATTTGAAAATCCCAAAATACAAAATTTATGACACTAAACATCCCAACGGAAAAGCCCATGGTGGCACTGCAGTAATAATCCGAGAAGACATAAAACATCACGAAATGGAAAAATACAAACAAGAACACCTACAGGCTACCAATATTACAATAGAAGAAAAAATAGGACCCCTCACAATCTCGGCTATCTACTGTCCTCCAAAGTATAATAATAAAAAAGAACATTTTGATCATTTTTTCAAAACGCTAGGAAATAGATTCATAGCCGGCGGCGACTATAATGCCAAGCATCATACATGGGGATCTAGGTTAACAACGTCGAAAGGTAGAGAGCTGAATAAATCAATGCAAGCTAATAACTTAAAATGCGTATCAACTGGTGAACCAACATATTGGCCTACCGATAGGCAAAAAACACCAGATGTAATCGATTTCTGCATTACAAAAGGCATTGACGTTAAGAAAATAAAAGCTGAATCCTGCCTAGACCTCTCGTCTGACCACTCGCCTATAATTGTCAACGTATTTTTAAGAATAATAAATAAAGAAAAACAACCCACTCTGTACAGCAGAAAAACCGATTGGAGTATCTTCAGAGATAAATTGGATCAACTCGTATCACTTAACATCTCTCTAAAATCCGAAGAAGATATAGAAGAAGCAGTAAACAAACTGACAACCAACATACAACAAGCTGCATGGTATGCAACTCCAGGTGCAAAAGAAAGGGAAATAAAAGAAGATACACCATCCACAATAAAACAAAAAATAATTGAAAAGCGAGTACTCCGTAAGCGGTGGCAACAAACTAGATACCCAGGTGATAAAACCAAACTAAATAAATGCACAAAAGAACTGCAAGAAATGTTAATGGATAACAAAAATCAAGGAATCGAAAAATATTTGGAAAGCCTGAGTGCTTCGGAGGCCTCTGACTACTCCCTATGGAAGGCAACAAAGAAGCTATGTCGACCACAACAAACAATACCCCCAATCAGAAACGAAAATAACCAGTGGGCAAGGAACGATAAAGAAAAAGCTAGTGCGTTTGGAATGCACCTGGCTAACACATTTCAACCATTTCCACCTATGGCTACAGAAGAGGAAGAAAGAGAAGTACAAGAATACCTCAGTGCTCCATTCCAAATTGACCTTCTCATACAAAAGTTTAAAGTTAAGGAGATAAGAAGGATAATCTTGTATGAAATAAATCCAAAAAAGGCTCCCGGATATGATTTGATCACAGGAAAAGTGCTACAAGAGGTAAGCAAAAAATGTCTAACAGCCATTACTCAAATTTTCAATGCCATTATCAGATCAAGTCACTTCCCAAACCAATGGAAGGTTGCACAAATTGTTATGATACCCAAACCTGGGAAAAAACTAGATGACATAAAATCCTACAGACCAATCAGTTTGCTCCCGGTGCTCTCCAAGGTTTTTGAAAAATTATTGCTTAAACACCTAAAGCCCATAATCGATAACCGCAAATTAATACCCAATCACCAATTTGGATTTCGCAACTCCCATGGAACTATTGAACAGATACACAGGGTAGTCAAGAAAATAAACGGAGATCTCGATGGTAAGAGATATTGCTCGGCGGCATTTCTGGATGTTAGTCAGGCATTTGACAAGGTGTGGCACGATGGGCTGCTGTACAAAATAAAAAAAAAACCTCCCATATCATTACTTTCAAATTATCAAATCCTACATATCCTGCAGGCATTTCCTAATCAAACATAACAATGAACACACCGACCTATACCCTATCAAATCAGGAGTTCCCCAGGGTAGCGTATTGGGCCCCGTCTTATACCTCTTGTACACGTCAGACCTTCCTCAAACTGGGTCAACTACCATCGCAACCTTCGCCGATGACACTGCCATACTAGCGTCGCATACAAATCCAATAACAGCATCAGAAAACCTCCAACTAAGTCTGAACGGTATACAGAATTGGCTTAAAAAATGGCGAATCAAAGCCAATGAAACTAAATCGAACCACGTGACGTTTACAATGAAAAGAGGAACCTGTCCACCAGTAAAACTAAACAACTGCCAGTTGCCACAAGCAGAAGACGCCAAGTACCTGGGTATGCATCTCGATAGGCGATTGACTTGGCGCAAACACATCTTTACCAAACGAAAACAGCTCGGACTGAAATTGAGCAGGATGTACTGGATCATTGGCAGAAAGTCACAACTCTCTTATGACAACAAAATACTCTTATATAAGTCAATACTGAAACCAGTTTGGACTTATGGTATCCAACTATGGGGAACGGCCGCCAATTCCAATATTGAAATCCTGCAGCGGTTCCAGAACAAGGTACTACGAGTTATTGTTGATGCACCCCGGTACATGCCAAACAGCGTCATCCAAAATGACTTCCCAATGCCTTCCATTAGGGAAGAAATCAAGAGGTTCAGTGAAAACTATCGTGAGAGACTTAAAGTGCACCCCAATGTGACAGCCAAACAATTGCTTGTTCGAAGTGATGAAGTGCGTAGACTCAAAAGGTTCATACCAGCTGATCTGACCAACAGATTCAACTAAATAAATAATTATGTCTATAATCATACAGGTTTTAATGTAATAAATGCAAGGTGTTCACTGGAACACTTTGTACATGTATATATGATTTTTTCAACTAAAAGCTTGTAATCTTGTAGATTGATTGCTAAATATATTGAGTTAAAAAAAAAAAAATTTTTAGAAACGGTTTCGGGTGGCATTTTACGAGCGCCAATTTTTCGATAGTTATATTTTTTTTGGTACGACATCAATTAAGGTGGCAAATGACAGAAACGTAAAATTTCAAAAAGTTCCATTTCAAAACGGGCCAATTTTGCATATAAATATTTGCAGTCCATTTTAAGCAAAACGAGATGGTTTTTCGAAAAATGTTATAGAACACTTTCCGTTTGGTTTGGGGAATATAGCCGGTAGGTGAAAAAAAAATTTTAATTTTCCAAAATTTACAAAAAAATTTTTAAACGTCCCCACATAACGTCAGGGAAAGCCAATTGTTTTATACCCCTACTCCATAGTCCAAATCAAATTCTTCTTTGTTTCTAATGAAATTCACATATCGGTGGTCTTTAGACACGCCCTCTTTAAAAGTGGATTTTTTTTTCACATTTACCCCCACTACAAGAGTTTTTATTAAAGTCTGCAATAAATTCCTCATATTTGGTAATATATCAATAGGTAACATAAAACAATTTTATAAAAATATAATTTTCTCCCCCTCCACAAAATTTTGGACTAAAGACACTCAGAAATTTAAAAAAATAAATATCTGATTCCCCCTAATCATCTAAATGAATAATACGAAAAAAAATTTTTAAAATTATCCGCACAAAAAAAGTTTTTTTTGCAACTTCATCGATCATCACCGAAATTGATATCTGATTCGCCCTAATCATCTAAATGAATAATACGAAAAAAAAATTTTTAAATTATCCGCACAAAAAAAAGTTTTTTTTTTAACTTCATCGATCATCACCAAAATTGATATCTGATTTCCCCTAATCATCTAAATGAATAATACGAAAAAAAATTTTAAAATTATTAGTAAATACATCCGAAACTGTCAGGATTCGATATTACTACTTTTAATGTAAATTTTTTGGTTTTTTCATAATTTGTTTAATTATTTCGAATAATTTATATTTGGATAAACAATTCTTTGAGTGGCATAAAAATTAAATACGGGCAGGACAACGTCTGCCGGGTCAGCTAGTTATTAATATAAATTAATACAAAACAACGTTCGTAACCTGAAGTATAATATTTTAACCAACTAAACTTGAGTGCTACCAAATATAACTAGAAATCACTGAAATATTAACAATTCTAGAATTAATTGACGGCTTTACCGAAACTACCCGAATCCTCGACTATTAGTAGTGTCAGGATTGTTAGTCGATTCTAGAATTGATGAAACCAGAATTAATTCTAGAATCAATTCTCGACTATTAGTACGGGCATTAAAGACACAATTTTTTTTATGAAATGAAGATATTGAATAGGCCTTTCTGGTGAGTTATTTTGTGCAAATAATTAAGGTCACAAAATTGGGGCCCTGATTAAATTTTGACTTTGAATGTCCCTCCCCAAAAAGGGGTAATTTAAAATTCGGAAAAAATATATTATCTTTATTATACTTTTGGCCATCTCGCAATGAAGTGTATTACACTTCCCGTGGTTCGGAGCACAAATAGGTCCTCCATGTATGTGAAAATAAATTGAACGCACATCACATGCATAGAAAGAGATGGGTCACGACGCTTCTGTCAAAGAAGCATCACGATTGAGGAGGATACTTTTGGCTATTTCATCCCAAATTTTAGAGTAGGTACGCGTAGAACATGACCCAGGTAGCCTATTTTATGTTGTTGAGCATTGTGCTCACTTTTAGGGTCCAACATTCCACCCCATACATCAGGACCAACCAGATACGACATTTGACCATACTCTATCTTAGTTGGAGGTTCAAATTGTCGTTGGAAAGAAGAGCCCTCAGCTTCTTGAAATTGGAGCGAGCAATTTCAATCCTGCATTTTATTTCGACATCAGGATTCATATCATCTGTAATGATGCTTCCCAGGTATTTAAAGCTATGAACCCGCTCGATCGGTTCATTACAGAGGGTCAGTTGTGCGTTTCTATGATGTCCTCAGCTGAACACCATGAACTAGGTCTTCCCGATGATAATGCTGAGTCTCATCCTGCTCTGTTTACTCTATTCACCAGTTGTTGCAGACCTTCCAGATTATGGCATATTATGAGAGGAGTGTCGTCCGCATATCTTATCGTATTCAGAAGGACTCCATTGACTTTAATGCCACACTCTATATTCTCCAGTGCCCCTTTGAAAATTTTATCCGAGTACAGGTTGAACAACAGGGGTGAAAGAACGTAACCCTGTCGGACCCGAGTCGGACCCCACGTTGGATTCTCACTCTATCTGTTTTCATAAATATCTCCTATGCGAACTTCCGCTGCCTGGTCCCAGCATAAGTTCTTGATTATCCGGATGTCCCTGTTATCCAGTTGCATTTGTTTGAGTATTGTTATCAGTTTGCTGTGTTTAACTTTATCGAATGCCTTTTCATAGTGGACAAAGCAAATAAAGACATCCTTCTGCTGATCCCAACACTTTTGTAGAAAGACATTAATGCTAAACAACGCTTCCCATGTACCAAACGAGTTTCTGAACCCCATCTGGCTACTATCAAGATCGTACTCACACTTTGAGCGTATTCTGGCGTGGATGACTTTCAATAGATGATTCATTGAACTGATGAACGATAGTCGCCGCCACTCATGGGGTGGGATTTTTTAGATATTGTTATAAATGTGGATGTCAGCCAGTCCTCTGGTATTATGCCTGTATTGTAAATCGAGTTGTATAGCTTCATTACTGGTTTTGTTTTCTTCTTCTGTGGGCTTGACAACTTCGGTAGGGATTTCATCACATCCTGTGGCTTTTCTGTTATGTGTGTTGGATATTGCGTGGAGAACCTCTTCTTGAAGAATCTCAGGGCCACTGTTGCACGTATCATCGTTCTCTTTTGGAGCTCTAGTGTCACGGAAAAGTTCACTTCTGTATGTTTCTAGCGGCCTACAGATAGGGTATTGTATGTGGATGGTAGAATCGGGAGTTAAAACGCATTAACTCAGGTAGGAGCGTTCAGGTAAGGAACGCTCCTACCCGAGTTAATGCGTTTTAACTCTTACCGATTCTACCATCCACATACAATACCCTATGTGAATGCCGCTTCTCACGTCTCCTCAACTTCCTCTGCTCTTATGATTGACTGTTTGTTTGCATTAAACAGTATGTGTTAACTTCACATTATTGTTTAGCCAACCAACGCACTTGGTTAAACAACTAACTGTCCAATTGCTAGAGTCTAGCAAATGAATTAAAGTAGCTGCAGGAGAGGTCCACGAGTAAGTAGATTGGTCAGCAATCTATGTGATATAATATTACAAGATGCAAGTATGCATTTAGTATTGAAAATGACGGGATGATAGTAGATACTACACAGTTATAATGGATAAAGGTTGAAAGAATAAGTAAAAGAATTATTGTTACACAATTGTTTATTATTAAAGCGATTAATTAATCGTCATAATTATTATGACATAAAATTTGCTGAATACTCGAGTATTTAAAATATTCATGTAGTATTACACATAGATAATTAGTACAATGATTACTAATTATAATTATTAGTAAAATTTATTTTTAAAATTGTTGAAAATTAAAAGTTAATTATTTGACAATTCTAATGCAAATACTGCTTAATATATATGGTAGGTACCTCATCATATTTAAAGTAGGTACCTAAGTGAAATAATTTTAATAGTACTAACATTTTGTTATTAGATATCTAGTACTAATACAAAATATTTCATCTGCTTTCCATAATAGATACATGACATTTTTCAATAAGTAAATATAATTAAAATGTAAGACCAGCTTCAGCATACGATATAAATATTTTTTCAATCGAATTTATATACGCAGCCGTTCGTAAATCTAATCCCAGGTTAAACTTGGTCGAAGTTTTCATAATAGCCTGCACAAAACAAAATTGTATATAAGCATTACAAACATCTTAATTAAACGTTACCCTAGCAGAGCGTTCCATTGTAAAATCAAGCCCAGAATGCACTATATCCTTTTCCGAAGCACCAGAAATCCTCTTTTGGAAAGCTTCTGATGGTGTAACATTTATACGGCCTCCGGCACTACCAAAACGGCGTTCCAAAGATTCTTGCACCGATGCTAGAAAAATAAAATGCAAACTTTAAGAACAGCTCGAAGTTGTTGCTGATTTTTCTTAAATACTTTTCATTTATTAAGAGCTTACAACATCAGGTTCAAATACCTTTTTTTATAGTGATAATGTCAATTTATTGTTAACCTTAAATTTAATAATTTTTCCATAAAAAGCAACCATAAAAATAGTTACTAGTTATTATAAGATTTGATTTTGTTGGAAGTCGTAATAAAAAATGTGTACATGAACAAAATAAAGTAAAATTTACCCAGAAGTTGATAATTTGATTCACGCTCATATTTAAAGGTTAATCTTCCATATGAAACGTGATTTAAATTTTTTAACCATTCAAAGAATGATACAGTCACACCTCCAGCATTAACGTATAAATCGGGAATAACTAAAATTTTGCGATCAAGTAAAATTAGATCTGCAGCTGGTGTTGTTGGTCCATTAGCTGCTTCCGCAATAATCTAAACAGAATATTATTCAATATACTAATATTTTTTAAAAACTATTTTCATTTATATTTTTAAAAAATAACAAATAATATTTTGTTATAGATACCTTGGCGTTAATTTTTGCAGCATTATCTTTGTTAATGACCTTTTCGATGGCAGCTGGCACAAGAATATCACACTTCTCAAACAAAAGATTTTCTCCTTTGTAGGCTTCAGCTTTTGGAAATCCAACAACGGTACCTTTTGATAAACGATATTCTTCCAATTCCTTAAAAAATTAACAATATAATATCTACAATTCTACATAATACTATTAAATTTTCTCGTTGCCACCATTTGATCGCAAGCACGATTTTTTGCAATACCATTTTACTTCACATTGCTACTATACAATAATTGAAGAAGGCAGTAATTAAAGTTACTTTTACTTAAAATTATATCCTAGACTACACCGTTCGATCAAATCAGCTTCCACTAACTCGACTTACTACCTTCTACGATTGTACAGTAGAATGCGTCGATTTGCATGAAATTTCATGACAATATCTCTTTCATTGTTTTGCATAAGATACTACATTTTCATTGCAACACCTCAACCATAAGTACTTAAGATGATTTCATTTTTTTAAAACTCTTTTTAGAGTAACTTTTGAATATTTTGAATATTTATCATTTGACAATTTTGGCAAAAATATCCTTTTTATGTAAAACAGTAAAAGGAAGCAAGCAAAACATTGCATTAACAAAATAAATAATTTTTTCCAATAACTTCCAATAACAATAACTACAATCCAAAAATTTTCTGTCAACAATGTAGGTATTTGAAACACAGTGGTATTTCTGAAGAAATGGATGAGAATAAATCAATACATACTTTAATTTTGAGGAGAGAAAGTATAAACAGTTTAGAAGTTCACTCTATCTATAATGTCTGGGCGACATTCCAAATTAATGTATCTATTACTACTAGTTTACCTTGGGATCAATACCATTGGGATTGAAAATGGAGCCATCATATTCGACAATTCCAATACATTTAGCACCTGTACGATGAAAATATCTCATTGTATGTAATCCCACATTACCAAAACCTTGAATAATATACGTTTTTCCAGCCCAACCAGGAGCTAAGTCAATCATTTTCATAAAAGTCGATTCGTTTATAAAATTATCTACCCCATGGAAAACACCCCGACCTGTAGCTGATACACGACCATGTATACCACGTTGATTAACGGGTTTACCAGTAACACAAGCATGAGCATTAATATCGGTATAACCAATAGTTCTTGCAAATGTATCGGCTATCCATGACATTTCTCGTTCCCCTGTTCCCACATCAGGTGCAGGTACATCAATACCGGGCCCTAAAAAAATTAATAGATATAATTATAAATATATGATTTTTAACTATTGAGAATTATAATAAATTAAACTTTAAAAATAAAATACTTAATTAAACATTGAAATTTGTTTAACTATTTTATTTTTAAAGTTTAATTTATTATAAAAACATTAATAATGCGTGTATAACATACAAACAAAAAGTGGAAAAATTATAAATTCAACATTGATGCTTAGAATAAAACTTACCAATAAATCCTTTCTTTGCTAATTCCAGGCAAAAACGACGTGTAATCTTTTCCAATTCATTGTCACTATAAGTTTTTGGATCTATTTGAATTCCAGCTTTTCCACCTCCAAATGGCACATCTACACAAGCGCATTTAAATGTCATCAACGCGGCCAAAGCTTTCACTTCATCTCGACACACATCTAATGAATAACGAATACCTAAAAATTTTAATACAGAAATTAGAACCTATTCAATATTTTAAACAACTACATAGATATTGGAATTATATTTGCAATGGTATCTTAAATTTGCGAAAATTGTTTGAGCGCCTAAGGGCCATTTATTCAATGCTCGGTTAGCCTTAACTATTGATTCTCTTATCAATGCCTTAACCAAGAATTAACTCGACAACTTCCACGACTCGCCTAACGGCTCGTCCTTGAAACGTCAACTCAACTCTTGGTCGGCTGTAGGTTCACATATCGTTTATTTTCTTTAAATAATTACACATTAGATAGTGTATGCATTATTAAATGTTCAACATCTTACAACTTATTAAACTCTCTTATAAAAATATAATAAACCATTCCTTTGACATAATTAAACAGCAATGCCATAGAAAAGAATTCCGTTTACTCGTGAGGAATAAGTCACTACCAATATAGGTACTATTATAACATTTGATTTTAATAATTTTAAGAGAGATATCATTCATAAATATCCGTTAATCATACCCAATACATTGTTACTAATTTTTTTGTTCAATTAATTCTTGGGATCCCTGTACCACTGGGTAGTGGCCGTAGCTAGTAGTAGATAAGTATAATATTGAGTATCTAAGGCAGCAAAGTGCATTATGAGACCAGATACATCGTTTAGTTCGTCAACAACATCGGCCGTTTTTGTCCCAAATTGTTACTGGTGACTAAAAATGGTGCCTTTACATCAACATCAAGAATAGCAAGGAATGGCTGAGCCCAAACAAGCAAATCCTCGTGCAAAAGTTGGTGCCCATCCACGCAAGATAATGTTGTATATCTGGTGGGATAAAGAAGGTCCGAGGAATGTAACCATCACTTCTGAGGTTTATTGTCAACAACTGCGTCGCCTGGATGCTGCAATTCAAGAAAAACGACGGCAAGACGGCATCAGGTAATTTTGCAGCATGATAATGCCCTTCCGCATACTGCTAACATTACAAAAGCAGCTATTCAAGATCTCGGGAGGTTATTCCACATTCGCCCTATTCTCCTGATCTTGCTCCATCAGATTTTCATCTTTTCCGCTCTCCATCCAACAATCTCCGCGGAATCTCATTTAATAACGACGTTGCTCTTCAAACTAGCGCGACGACTTCTTCACCTCCAAACCACCGGATTTCTTCAGGCGTGGAATCGAAAAACTACCAGAACGTTGGGAGTCAATCATAAACCATGCAGGAGAGTATATTATTGATTAATTTATGTATTTTTTATATTTAAAAAACGCTACGAACTCATGCATCAACCCGATAGTTCATATCTCAAGTTTATTTTAATATTTCTTTCGATAGTTAAAAAATCATAATTATATTTTAGATATAATTTTAAATTTAAACGAAACGTTTTAACGATATTGGATGAATGCGAATGATCCGTAAAACCAGTCACGTTTAAAATTTTGGTTTCCATTATTTACTACTACTGTTGGTAGAAGGATTAAAAAAAACTGGTTTTTTACTTTTTCTAGTTCAGAATTTTTGCGACTCTCGTGCATCAGTGGCGGTTTCTTCATTAGATCATTGGTGCTAGAACAGTTGACTGTCGCTGGGTTGGAATCACCAAGTTAATGCGTATCATATAAGATATTCCAAAAAATAATAATATATATCTAATATTTCCTATAATTGGGGTTGCTTGTTGGAAATCAAAACCAATAATTATTATAATGTACAAACTATTGCGGGATCATTGACCCAATGAAGAAATCGCCCTGAACTGCATTGCACCGATCCGGCTCCAATTTTTATAGATTGGCTTGTCACCAGAATTTCAGTTCTCTTCTAGGAGAAATAGCCGATCGCAAATTTGAAGATAAATAGTATATAAACCTCAAGTGAGAACTTAATAGAAAAGGTTATAAAAACTGAATATATGAAACAAAATATTTTGTCGATATACAAAAACAAATTTTATATTGATAAGATCTAAACCATCATTATCAAAGATCAAATTTACGAAGCAATAAATTGTTTGTAGCGTTATTATACTATTTTTAAACAATACCCAATTATTATTGTTAAATAGTACTAAATGATAAATAAAAAATAAGGACCTCTACTATGTATTACGTAAATGATAAATATTAATTAACCGTTTCGGTAAATATTGTTTTAGTATATTTAAATTTTTTGTTGTATTAAGTTACGTTATCAATTAGCTCTAATTAGTAAATTTAGATGACAGTTATAATTTTAACACATTAAAATGTTTTTCAATTTTTAAACAAACGTATTTATTTATTGTAGGTTTTAATGTGAAGGTTGTTGATAATAATAATAATTAAATTAAAGATACTATCATACATACTCGTATTATTTTTATGAGCTTTAAAAATTAATACGTTATTTATTATTGTAATTTATTTAACTTCTTAATTAGAACCCAAGTTAGATTGTAATATTGGTGACGAAAATATGCTACCTTAGGTTTAGCTATATAAAAATATGGATGACCAAACTTCGTTTTTTGGTGGAAGCAAGCTTATATGTATTCCGTCAAATTGTGGTAGATTAATTGACACAATCATAGGTAGTACTTTTTTATAATGATATATAGAATTTATATTATAAGTACGTTGACTATACAATAGAAGTATTTTTCAAATCAGGCCTACGAACTTGTGAACCGCAAAGTTCTTCTAGAATCTTTATAGACCTCATCATAAGGTCAAATTACGCTATCCAAACAAGGTGCGCGTCTAGTTTCATCTTTCACGTCGAAATTTAATGGACTACCCAATGGTGGATACTGGACAGATAATTCGAGGATCCGTCAAAATTTAATGTATTAAAGTGCTACACAGTGAAAACTGTGTATAATGAATAACCAAATGTGTGTAAAAACAGATAAGTAGATCTATAAGCAGAGATTAGTAGGTCAAGGATTGATTTATACATATGTAAAATTTGGTTTTTACTACTACGTGTTGGTCCTGGGTGCTCAGTTATTGCTTAACGTTACCATGTGGCAACGCCAGTCAACTATGGGACACAAAATTTTCCTACTTGGTTTATTGCTCACAGAGACGAACGCACTTTAGAAGAAGCACTACACATGGTTTATGTCGATGATATGGAAGTAGATTAAGTGTTTGTGGAGTCCCCAGATACAAACACTTTTACAGATGAAGCTTCTGAAGATGAGGATGGGTCAGGCTTTGTTGACAATCTCTCAAGAATCCAACTTTGTGCTAAAGCGAAAGTACGACTAACGAATAATCAACTTATCCATGGTTCAGATGATCTAGGTAATGACACTACAAATGAAGACAGTTCAGTACCCTACCGACAGTGGCTCAGACACAAAAAATCATATTCAAAATCCCAACAATTCAAACCTCCTAGTATTGCATTTTTTGGTTCTGCAATTTATTTGGCATGACACGTGAAATTACGATTATTTCATTTGATTTTGAAAATAATAAATTTAAGAGGTTCGTTAGTTTAACCGTCTAACCTACAACTATGTAGTATTAAGCTGTAAAATCTAAACTTTAAAATTGTTTTTATTTATCAGGGCAGGCCAACTACATTTAGGGACCCAGGTGCATAAATTGTCAGGAGCGTCCTAGCACCTACGTCACGAAATTCTGATTAAGAAAAGACATTCTGCATATAATTTAGGACGTCGCTTAGCTCTATTAAAAATAGAACAAAAATATTTACATATCTTTTTGATAAATACCACGAAGTGGTGTTTAAAATAAGGGTCCCTTATAATCAACATTTTTATTACATAACCGAACTTTAGTTTAATTTCGCACATTATGACATTGACAGATAATTCAAATTGCAGGTAAAGAGAAAGTTGTATCAAAAAGAAAAGATGCATTTTAAAACACACTTATTTAACTAGCAATTTTTAGCTTAATTCATACAATTGTAATAACGGCACTTGTGACAATTTGTTTGAGCCAAACTGTAGTTATATTAATTTTAATTTATATCCGGAGAACTATTAATTTAGTAGATTAAACTATAAGCAGCCGTTTGTTTACAAAATTTTGTTTAGCCAACTTTAACCACAAATCATTTAAAACTTAAAATTATTTTATGCTGAAAAACAATTTAGAAAATAGAGTAATGCTTATAACGGCATATAATAATTATAAGCCGTTATAAGCATTACTCTATTTTTTTATTATTAATAATTATTATTACTTAATTGGCTAAATTAATATAGTGGCCAGTCGTCATCCCGAACATAAGGAATTAACATGGTAAATCTTTTTTTTTTAATTCCTACTTCCTATTGTGAAGGATAGTAATGAAAATGGTATAAATCAAAAGTTTTTTTTTCGCATCTGAAGATACCCAACACTCTTGTTAATTTTTTAAAACGTACGACTTTAATAACGTACGACAGATAATAACCAACATTTATTTTGCGATTAATTTGCAATGTAAATTATATATCTTAAAAATGGATCAATTTAGTGTTATATTTTTAACAAAACAATAGTTGCCGACGACGCGACGCCTCCCAGTATCAAGATTATTTCCTGAATTAAAAACTCATTCATTTGTTATAATTCACTGCCATAAAAATTCTACTAAAGGCGTCATCTCATTGGGGGGGGGGGGGGGGAATCTCTAAAGAAATTACATAGTAAAACTTTATTATCAACTTGATATTTGCTTAAGTAAAGGCTTGGGGAGGGGAGGGTTCGAGGCCCCTAGCTTTTCCACCTTGGTTGCTCTACTAAATTTCCACGAGTTAAGAAAAGAATTTTTGTAACTACTACAGTAAGGGCCTGCTTAACTTTGATTTTTAAAGTTGAGATCTTCAGAGCTCATAAAAATTATAAAAAAAATTTTTTTTAAACACTTCAGATAACAATCTCAATTTGTAACATATATGCATAATACAGTCGTAATTTTATTAAGTCGGATCGAAGCGGTGACTTTTTTCCACCGAATAGCAAGTCAATTATGGCAATCAATCTGGAGAAACTTATATTTATTAAAATTGATCTAAAGCTTTTGATTTATACATTTTAAGTGTTCCGTGGCGTTTTAAAACAAACGCTCCGTAATATATTGCTCAACACTCGACGTTTGATTCGAATCACAACTTTGAAGCCAACAATCGTAGCAAATTGTTTTGAATTACTGCATTAATTCTATTCCCATTAAGTCTTCGTAAATTCTTTTGTTTTAATACGTTAATTATATTTCATAAAACTTTTATTAATCTGTAAACAAATTTTTTTTACCTATAAGCATTAATTTGCATTTCAAATGTCAAGGTGGATTATCATAATACTTATTCAACACCGTTTAATAAATAGCCTGTTACTATGGTTATTTTGAATAAGATAAGTTACAGTTTATACATTATTAATCTATAACTCGTGTTGCTAACTATCAGGGTGAGTTATAAGTAATTATACCCGCTGGTTGCTATGTCTCCCATCATAATGACAGTAACATTTTAATTATTATCGTTGCTATGGATATTACTTTTACATACATTCGAATATTATATGCATTGTATGTACTACATATTTATTATAGTTTATTAAAAAATATATACAGTTTTGTACAGGGGTATACCGACTTAAAACACTGGGACTGTAAATAACTGTAATTATTTACAATACCAGCTGAAATCTTTTACATAAATTATTAGGCATATTTGCATGAATAATTGGATCAGAGTTACCCCAGGGATTTCTATTGTTTGGTTGGTTGATAATTTAATTCAATTTCATCTTTAATTTTATTATGAATAAATTAATAGAGGTAGTAAGAAGTAAAAACGGTTATAAGATTGATAAAAACGATATAAATATAAAATGATACGTTTCGCTGTCGATGAAGTCCTGCTGGCCAATAATGAAGACAACCTCCAACGACTACTACACCAATTCAATCATACTAGAAAAAAGTATATCATGGAAATTGCTGTAGAAAAAAACCAAAGCAATGGTGATTGCTAAAAACCCGATAAGATGCAAATTGGAAATTGATGGGAAGATGGTGGAACAGGTTATGTCATTCAAATACATGGGCTTACAAATAACAAGCAGCAGAGATTTGCATCGAGAATTCCATCAACTAGAGCAGCTCAAATAGAGGGCTACTTAAGAAGCATTATTTGCCGGATCAAGTACTACATGAACCAAGACTGCTAAACTATAATATACAAAGTAATGGTCCGCCCAGTCCAGAACTGCAGAAATGAAAATTCTGAAAACCGTGAACCATACATAAGTTATAACTTCAAAAACTATAACGATTTTTTAAAATTTTTACTAATTGTCTGACTTTTTAACTTTTCTAATAAATTTATTTTGATTTGATTAGAGTTAGCAGAAGAAGTCAATTATTGGAATCAGATCGCATTGTAACCAAATGTATTGTATTATTAAATGAAGTTAGGCTTCGGTTAGTAAGACGTAATTTAGGTTGGTGGCTGGTACTTCGACTGCATGATGAATACACAACCCATACAAGATGTGGTCAAATGGATTAAGACAAAAGAAAAGAGTGGAACAATCATGTGTATAGTATGGGAGAAGACGACTTACCCGCATTTGTAAAAATGGATGACCTTCGGGAAATGGACGACCTTCGGGAAAAAGACTACCTGGACGATCGCCTAAGAGATGGGCACAAAACTGGCAGTCCTCATCCGTCGAGCTCCAGTGAGAAGCAAAGTAGCAAAAGATAATCCTAACTAAAGAAGGAGAAGAAGAAGGGATGGTTGATGTACCAGAAATTCCCGAGTTAGGATCATCCTTTCTTCTATACAACTGACCCTAATAATCGATTGCTTGATATCAACGCTAGTGCCTTAATTCGCCTTACAAACCAAAAAAACTGAAAGACTGTCGAACTTTTAATTCTGTAGCGGTCCTAGAATTAGTCACGATGTACAGAAGTTCCGTGCAATATAAACCAAATTAAATAAAACCTCGGTAGAGCGATGGCTTAAGCACCCGTATTCATATCTAATACGCTAGGATTCGAATCCAAATTGAGAAACATATTTTTCAGCATACTATCTTGTTTAATTCGTGGCCCCGGTAAAACATTTGAATATAAGTTAAAATCGCCACGACTTAATTCTTACGGTTGGCTCCGCTACGCCAAAATTATTCCTACATATCTTATTCGCCAATTCAAATAGTTATCTTTTTGATCGTTGAAAACCGTCAAGTTCGATTTATACTTAAAATTACCACCTGTAATTCAATTATTTCCAATAAAATTTGAGGTGTAGACTTTCCAGTTCTTAACGATCGGAAAGATAACGATTTGAGTTAGTGAATAGGGGTGCCAGTATATTTTCATTGCAATTACAATTTTATTTTATAAAGAAGCTTCACCTTTCACAATACATTACTTCAAGTTGAAACTACCTATTTCAGATATTTACTAGCTTAGTGTTAACTTTCGCGGGTTTTATTAAATCATCCAATACTAACAAGGTCGAATTTTAGTACACCTTGAGAAAACTGAAATGAAATCAACTGCAATAGTTTTGTCATCGTTACTTGCATGTGACATGAATTAAGTAGGTTTATTCTTCTTCTTCTTCTTTCGGCTTTACATTCCCAGGGGGAATTTCGCCACATTTTTCAATGTTTTCAGATCCTATTTGTTGGGGTGGATTAGTCCCCATATTCTTTCTTACATCAATTTATGTTTTTATATTCTTTCATTGTTCCTTGCATCTTCCACGACCCTTTTCCATGCTTTTCTGTCCATCAATTTACTCATCCAGTCACTCACGTCCATTCGCTTCAGATCCTCAATCGCATCCTCTCTCCATCTTTTCCTCGGTCGCCCCCTCGGTCTGTTCACGTCGGGCTTCCACCTCATTGCTCTTGCAATTGCTCTCTCCTCTTGTGCTCTCTCCACGTATCCCAGCCATGTAGGTTTATTAGTTTACTTTAATACCTAGACATTAATTTCTTGTCTTATCTTTTCTAGTTTAATTCGTTTTCAGAGAATTTTATACTTAATAAAATAAACTCAAGATCTAATTGCATCTTTAATTTTTGTTTAAATTTAAGTACTTCAAGTAAGAAGTGTGCGAATGCATAATGTGTAATGCTGAAGTTGATATATCGCGCAAGTCAGGTGATCGCATAAATGTTCAATATGATTAATGTATGGGCTTTGAGGAGAAATTTCCAAATATTTTAGTGTGCTATAAAGGATTCTCGTATAGTTATATAAGCTTTATGCTTCAGATCATTTTCTTGAATAAATATGTAATTATTTTGTAGCCCCATATTGTGATCATTAAATATACAAATATTGGTAAATTTTGTCGTAAAATGTTGATATAGTAAATGATATGAGTTTTCTTTATTAAGCTTTGTATTTTTTCCTTTTTCATACAAATTACGGGCCATCTAAACGAAAAATATTAAATTTTGACTTATTCGGTCAAAAAAAATCATCCGATTCCAAAGTTCTCCGTCGCATTTTTATATTGTTTTGTAAATTTAATTTTTTTTTTCTATTTCAATTCTATTGCTGTTATTTGTAAAATATTTTCCACAGGTAATTTTTCCATAAAATCGTAAATTTTGTAAAACATTACGCACTGTAATAGCTCGTATATTCGTCCTTAATGTGTTTTGCAGTTCAGGCGCTATTCTTGCGCCACTAAATTTAGAGTGTTTTGAATTTTATAATAATTGAATGAGAATCACTATCAACTTAGCTTTTGAGAAAGCCCTCACGCAGCTTATTTAAATAACTTTTTGTGAGAGAATACTTTTCCATAATTGTCTGTATTGTTATACATGGTCTGTTAATTATTTCCGAAATTTCTTTTCTTTAAAATGTGAATATTACAATAAAAAAGATTGCGTCATAAGGAACTCTCAATCACGTTTACATTAGCTTCCAGAAAGCATTAAGCCGCGTCTTCACTGCGTCGGCTTTTGTTGAGCGGCTCGCGTGCGGAGCCAGAAAAAGGTGTGCGGCACGAAATGTGTGCACATAAATACGTGCAATAAAAATTACGCACACCTTTTTCTGGCTCCGCACGCGAGCCGCTCAACAAAAGCCGACGCAGTGAAGATGCGGCTTTAGATTTCAGCCACAGTAGCATCAAACTTTTAATAATAAGCAGTCTTGCTTTTGTCTCAAATTAGGCGATGTCGAATACTTTTGACATGTAGAAAAGTATGTTATTTTATTTTTTAAGCGAAAGTGTTTGAAATTTTTTAAATAGAAAAAGTTAAATCTTAAACAGAAATGTTTATAGTTTCTATTGCATTTTTTAGTTTTTAAATTACGCGTAATGTAGAAAAGTCATATCGTTTTTAATTCAAAATGTTAGGTGACGAATACTTGTGACACTCACTGTACATAGCTTCTAGAGCAGGCATAATGTCCCATATGCAGGCTTTCGTAAAATACTATGTATTGTAGTATTGTGGTTCTATAACACGTTTTAGCAGTCTACTATGTTTAAGTTTTTATTTAGGTCAAATTAATATTATACCACGCATGATTGAAATAAGTATATCAGATATTTTTTCCGGAATGAACAGTGTAAAAATCGCCTCTTCTCATGGTTCGAAATTAATCTAAATCTGTAGATTCCCCATGTCCGTCATATATTTTCAGCACGCAGCGGACACATGCAGGGAAAACAGGAAACTGTGCAAACGGCACAAAACCGGAAATAAATATATATGATTTAAATAAGCCACTACTTACGTCTTCATAAATTAATTAATATCTTGTATGTGCATGCTTAAAATGAGGCAGTGTATTTACGTCTCTTATGTCTATCTCTATGCTTCTCAAATGGGTTCCCGTTTTCTCGGGTGTAAAAATACTTCACGTGATATTGCGATACACCGTACGAAGGTGTAACACAGCTTCATTTCTGTGAAAAGGGTGTAAAAACATCTGCCCCAGTGTACCAAGAAATTCTGGAGCAAGTGGTAAAACCACTAAGTACCAGCCTATTTGATCAAAATCGTTGGGTATTTCAGCAGGACTCTGCACCAGCGCATAAAGCTAAAACAACCCAACGATAGCTTCAAGAAAATGTACCCGAGTTTATTGCTGCGGAGGATTGGCCCTCAGGAAGTCCAGATCTAAATCCGTTGGATTATAAATTGTGGACCATTCTTAAGGAACAAGCTTGCAAGGTACCTCACAAAAATATCGAGCTTCTTAAGCGAGATTTAATCAAGGCAGCGGCATTAATTCCAATGGAAGTGGTGCGTGCCGCAATAGATGACTGGCCGCGGCGTTTAAAGGCCTGTGTGAAAGCAAAAGGTGGTCATTTCGAATGAATTAAAATGTAAAAGATTCGTTGGAATGTACTTAATAAAATGGCTTTTTAAAATTATAATTTTGTTATTTTTAAGTAGTTTAAATTTACTCGTCAACATTTCACAGAACATAAATATGGCACGACTAGGTATATGGCATAAAAAATACCCTGTCGATTAAATGTTCCGTTGTAGAAATGTTTAGTCGTACAATTTTCCGTCGTACCAATTATCGGACATGAGATTTTAAAATCCTTTTATATCCGCCCAGTGCGGCGCGGTCGTCTAAGTGAACGGGCACCTTTAAAAGGAAGAAAAATATGCTTTAATAACATGGAAAATTCAAGTTCAATAACGCAAACAATATCAAACAAAACATAATTTAAAATGATAAATTGCATAAGGAAGAACTCGAAAAGAAGTTCAATATTCAAGGCTAAATTCAATTAAGAAAATTTGAGTTCCACAAGCACCACTACGACGGCGACGCAGTAACCTTTTACAATACGCACAAGTTAATATAAATTATAAAAGCATTCAGTGTAGAACCGCTTCAAACTGTGATATTTTTACATTGATTATTTATTGTTACTTTATTACCACATCAATTTCTTGAACTGTTATAATTGGGAAGATTGGCATTTTATTTTTTTATCTCGGCCATTTACCCGGAAATATCTCATACATATGAATGTGCAAATTTTAACATATTTATGTTTTGGACGCTTAAAAAGGATAAATCTTGACCAACTAGAAATGTGTTATTATAATAAAAACTTTTTCGAGTAAGGCTAATGAAGTTTTACGAATTTTCTCGACGCGCGACGTACGGAAAACGGTGCAAAATTTCAGATTTCTATTCTAGAAGTGGTCGAACATTAAATTCGGACATCTGGAACAGATCTTTCTTTTACTTGTTGTTTACTTTATATTACAGAGTAGTATGTACTTGAAATTAAATATAATTGATCATATCAATTAAGAAGTATTATTATTAATCGCTGATCAAATGTTCAATAATATTTTTAATCTTTTAAATAAATAAAAGATTAATATGATAAATGTGATATATTTTATCAAAATTATCTAAAAAATGTATCACTCGTGTATCACTAAAACTTCGTTTGATGAAAAGTCTTGGAAAGGAACGGACCAATTAAATTACAGAAACACATGTTATATACGGTTATACGAAATATTTTAGGCATTGGCAAGCACTGGCGGATCTAGCCTCTTTAGGGCCTAAAGCTAAATATTTTATGAGGCTCCAGTTAACCCTGTGGGCTTTAGTACAAACGCTACAATACGTTTTAACAATGTTTTAACATTAAAACAAATGCTATAAATCAAATTGAGATTTTTAGTAATTATGTGAATTTATATTTTTTACCTACACCTTGTTCATTATTTTCAGAGTTTCTGTGAAAACGGTTGGTTGACCAAAAAAATTTATTTGACGAAAGTTGTAGCCCGTTAAATTCCCTATCCGGTTTGGGCCGTTAGTTTTTCTCTTAGACGTTTCGTTTAAGCAGCTTTTCGTTAAAAGCAAATTTTAAACATTTTTTCCCTTAATTTAATTTATAACTCGAAATCCGTTGATTCTAGACGATAAGGGGTTATAACCTAATTTGTAGACAAGCGAATGATCTTTAAAAAAGTTCTAATCCATTAACCTTAAAAAATCAATAATATCGGAGCTCTGGCCGTTTGAAATCAGAAATTCAAAAAATTGCTTTAAAGGGAGGTACCCCCCAAGGGTTTGGACTTGGGCAAAAATTTTATTTGAAAATGTCTTAGAAAAGTGTCCTTTATCACCACCTCAAAGGTTCTCCACGGTCACGGGGACACCCTGTATAATACAGGCTCTCCAACCGACCAATACAGAGTTTGAAGGTGGTTATATAAGCCGCTTTCTTGAAAAAGAATTTCAACTAAAACCCTAAGAGGAAGCCCTCTTTTTTTTAATAAAACAGTTTTTCTTCTTTCTACCTTAAAATGGTCGTAGTACCAAGGCTATTGATTTTTGAGTGTTTATCATTAAATACTTTTTAAAGATTCCGAAATTATCTACAAACTATAATAGCTTTCGTCACCACCGTCGCTAATAGAACGATTTATATGGGCAAAAAGAAATACTGGCTTAATGCCCAGTTTCAGCAACTTTAATTTAGGAATTTAATCATAGATTAAATATTTAATCATAGATTAAGTCCGATTTGGGTTTTAGCAATATAATTTTTAACACAGGTTAAATTTAATCAATGATTAGCGTAATCATAGATTAAATCTGTAGTTTGGGTTGTAGCAACGTTAATTTATGCTTAACACAGGTTAAATACCCAAAGTATTTAATTACTAGTTGACCAGTGATTAAAGTTAAATTACCAAAAACCTAACCTCCTTTTATTATAGAAAAGTGTGTAAATACGCAATTAATATAAATTTGACCGTCTCATACAGAGAAAACCAGAGAAAAAAATTATTACAATTTTGTTTAAAATGTTTTTTTCAAATTCCAGGCGTGATAGGTGCCATCGACTGCACACACGTGCGGATTAATTTTTAAAGCTTTATTAAATTTACAATAAAATAAAATAAAAGTTTAATATTTTTTTATGAGCACCCGAGTACTTTTTGAGAAAAAAATTCAGTTATTAACAAATTAACAATTTATTTATCAATATCACGTAATTTTACATTTAGTAGCCGCAATTGTCTTCCTTTTCTACTTCTTATAATTTTTTGTTCTTTTCTGTGCCATTTCAGTAAAATATATGTAAAATATAAAATATTTCAATGAACTGTATTCACAGAATATAGGTTATAAACCTCACTTGTTGATAATTTTCGAACTAATTGAACTACTTGCATAGTATGAAGTAGGCGTTGTTGTCGTTTCAGGAGTACCACCATAACTATTCTACACATAATCCGAGATTAACTAATTACATATTAGAAAAGGTTGCTACAACCCATTCAAAATTTAACAACGGATTATTTTTAATTTGTGTTAACTAACACAGGTTAAGGTTAAGGTTGCTGAAACCGGCCCTAAAGCTTGTGAAATAATTTCAATTTTATTGCGTTTGTTTAGTTTGTTAATTTTCAAATTCTAATTTACCTAATATTAATGTTCAGAAGCTAATAATTTACATTATATTTTAGAAAATACCTCTATTAATAACTTAAAAAATGCAATGAAAAAAGTTGGCACGCTCGTCTAGTTTGACAAATTAATAGAAAGTTTAAGTCCAAGATAACTTCATTAAGTTCTGAAATCAGTGTAGGTATGTGTACCGTAAGAGAATAATTTTAAATATGCCTTTTGGATCCTCATATATGTGCAAATTTGGAATCTCTGCAATCATAATGATGATTTTCTAGACAATATAGTATGTACTATAAAAAAACCACCTCCTTTCTATTTGTGCCTTAACATTTTTTATTTCTATTATGTGCCGCAAATTGAAAGGTTTCCTTTTTACATCGGAACAGGCGAAATAGATAACCATTGGCAATAAGCTATTGCCTTATTCTGCAGACCTTATTGGCCTGTAGGGTCCTCATTACCTTGGGGGACTGATCGGGCTGATTAAGCATCATTAGCTTAGATCCGCCACTAATTTGAGGGATAGAGATCCTAATTGAAAATTATTCCAACGAAAAAAGAAGCATGTTACACAGTTTGGCCTGGAAATGATATTAAATATCTTGGCAAAACATTCAATTCATTTAAAACTCATAAAACCGTGCATTTTTAAGCAACACATTATGGAACTTTTTTATGAGCTAAGATGAGATGAGAAAGATATCTAAGAAACAATAACTGTCAATTTTCATTTTGCTTATGACAGTCATATTAGATTTTCACCATTTTCACATTTTTGAATAGATTTTTATTCTGGTTACCATGACGTATTTACTCGTCATGTGTAATATAATCAATAAATGAATTTAATCAATTTAATTGATTGAGGTCCATTTGTGCAGTCTGGGGTTATCTTTTAACCTGGTTAATTTCTATAGTAATAATTGTTTCAAAAATTGTATGCATGGAAAATAATCCGGGACTGAACAATTGGGCCTTAAACAATCAATGGATTTTCTTGTTGAAATTAAAAATAAATTAAAATGATGATGTAGAAAGCGGACGAAACATCACACAAAAATAACTTTTCCTAAAATGTGTCGTCCGTTTTGCGTAATTGTGATTACGATAATTTATTAATTTTCCATTTACATAGCCAAGGAAGTGTGTTTAAGTCAAAAACAATGTTTGAATTAACATTTTTTCCATAATCTATGAACCCATACGAATTTAGACCATTTTTGGATTGATGTCCGCATGGGTGTACGTGCGTTTCGGAAAAACGTCGTGCCGGCACCGATTGACTTGAAATTTCACACCATAGTTTAAAGCAGCTGTCTGAAGAATTACTCCATTTTTGATAGAAAATAATTTTTTAGCCCTGCTTCTCATTGTAACGGATAAGAATGAGGATTGACCTAACATTAAAGCAAATGAAATAGCACCATTTTAGTCACATGAACCAATCAAAATCTCATATGATCTAATTAGTGATTACATTGCCAATAGTGCAGGGTGTACGATTGCCATCACTACAGCGCCAGCGGTCAACTAAATAATAATATTAATTTAATAAATTGAAAATTAACTTTATTGATTTAAATTTTTATAACTAACACTAAAAAACTAAAACAAACCATGATTGATAACTTTTTATGTTTGGTCAATTGTTACAACGAATTTCACACGTGATTGATTTTCCTTTGGCAATTTTTGCAGGATAGACCACTCCTGCTTGTTGCTGGAATAAAAGAAACAAGCAATCGTGGTCTATTCAGCAAAAATTGCATACCATTAAAATCATGTAATGATATTACTGTCGACAATTATATCAATCGAAAGATTATTTTTCCGCGTCCGAAGATATCCAATACTTGATATACTATTGCTCTTTTATTATCGTAAAGTAATTTTAAAATATGTAGTACAATATAAAAGGTCGTTGAACCTAGAAAATGGGAAAGTCATGTGTTGTCATATCAGATTTTTTTTCTGTTGGAAGTAAATTTTAAACATTCCCACAAATATAGAGATTAAAATTGGGCAAACAAGTAGTGTCGCTAAAACACAGTACAATGAAAATAAAGGGACAATTTATGTTTTATGTTTATTCTATCATTAAATAATCATAAGTGTATGTATAAATAATAGCGAAATTCTAAATTTAAAATATTTCTTTAAATACTACCTAGTACATACACCTAGTGCATCTTACAAAATTCGTTTAAAACTACACCACGTGATATCCTTAATTAGTATTATAAGAAGTAGACTAAATTATTTCTGAAGGAATAAAACAGTTGGGTCTTATCGGTAGTAGATAAAATTTATCTTGAAAAAGTTAATCGCGGTTTTGTGAACGCAAGAGTACACAATACATACATTAAAATTATTTTAGAAAGAAAGTAGGTACTTGCCTCCTTTGCACGGTGTTCTGTGGGTACTGTGCTGTGCTCTGTAACCCTTAATTATTTCATAGTGGCCGTTGTCTCTTTTAATTGGAAAAGCAATTTCGATAACGTGACTGCATTGTTCCATAACAGTTAAAATCCCTCTTACTTTCGCTTTTCTCGTTTCTAAATCTAAACGAGAGCCTTTCTGGTGCGCCAAATCTTCTACTAATTTATCTTCAACTATTACACACGCACGATGAAAAAAATATTCTACCATGTCGAAAAATTTTGGATTTGGATGATTTGGAACATCTTTTAATCTATCTGGGATTATATGATCTGCATAATTTCGAGATTGAACAGTAGCCGGCAATAATTTAAATATTGTAGTATCGTTAATGGCTTTTATGGAAGCGATACCTCGCGGTAAAGATTTAAGATGAAACATTTTCTATTAATATTGTTCGTATCGACGTTTAAAATAAAAGCGTTCTATTAGTAACTTATCTTTAATATGTTAGCTATGAAATTCACAATTTCTATTCGCAGCGAAACATTACAAACATCAAAATTTACAACACAACACTTGCAAATACTACAACCAGCACAACTAGTTGAACTATTTTTATACGATCTCCTACCCACGACTCTTTACGATGAACTCGTTACGTAACAGCGAACAGTGCGATATCAGCCGACAATCGTCAACTAGTTCAATAGCTGCATGCAATCTAAAATGGCTTACCAAATAGCTATTTCGTTAGCAACTTTTTATACCTAATGCTAATTTTTTTAGAAAATTAAATTTAGTGTTTTTGATAATTCTGTATTTTTTGCACCGTTAATAATCCAGCATTTGTTAAAAATTTACACATCAGTAATATTTATTGATATAATGAAAATTTACTAATTTTAATAAAAAAACTAAACTTTAAATGAACAGAAATATTGATTGCAATTTTTATTAAATTCACAAAACATTGCTATTATTATTTAATGATATAAATAATTATGGCCATAGTATAGGCTATGTGCAAGTTCACAACTAGCGCCCACTGATTGGGCGCGCATGCACTTTTCATGGTATACCTTTTATGAATATTAGTGAATATTTTTTTCTTCTTTGGAAAAATCCAAAATCGGTTTTCTGCGAATTTTCGACGTATTAGTTAGGTAATTGTTCGTACTTTAACATACTAAAAAACGTCCTCTCGGAACCCTGAGTTTCTTACCAAATTCTTCGTCTGAAGTTGAAATTTTTTATGAAGGAGTGAAAATTATGTTTTTTGAGAAAATATTTTTAAACAAATTTCTATTTCAGCTATATTGTTATCGTTATCATACATATAACTCATTAAAAAAATTAAAAACACTTAAAATATTTTAACAACATCCTCGAAATCATGAAAAGAAGAGTTTCCTAAAAATAGTCAAGGGGTTTTGATTTTTGGATATGTTTTAAGGTTTGGAGTCCTAATAAGGTTTGGCAACCTCGGCGACCGCCCGGAAGTGCCGCCATTTTGAAAAAATGGCGAAAACAAAATGTTTCTTCGCAATATTTCCTTACCAGTTGACTTTAGGACGAAAATGACTGCTATAAATCTTATGGAGAACAAAATTTACTACAACTTTTATCTAAGGTATTTTTTTCTAATGTAAGTCTAATAATTGCTGAGCGCCAGCACTGTTAAATAGAGCACATTTTAGAAAATTTCAAAAATGTTCGAATTTGCTCTGACTTTTTTTTATAATTTTTGGTTACTCTCTCTAAAAAAGTCTATTATAATTATGATCAAATCTATTAATATATACTCTATTATAAAAAAAAGTTATATCAAAATTGAGCGCTTTTGAAATTTTCAAAAATGTAACAATATTCACGAATATTCGTAAAAATATCATTCTTCGCGGGGTGTTTCCTCTGTGGCGGCGAAATCCGGGGTCGCTAGGGGGTGGGCAAGTGTTATGACAAAGCAAACTATATTTAATGACAAAGAGCCCAATATGCCGCCGGCGTCAGCAATGACCTATTTACACGAAATGTACGTATTTTGTATACCAAAAGATATCAAGTTACACTGATAATTTTCATTTCGTATAACAAAAGATATCAAGTAACACTGATAACTTACATCGTATGAGAAACGATGACTTTCGAAGCTATAAATAAACAAAAAAATGACGTTTTCGCTGTATCCTGGAGAAAAAAATTATTTTGTGTAACACGGAACAATGGCAAATATGGGGTAAGGTAAAGTGAGCCAAAAAACTACCTGAAAGTGGTAAACTGGGCCAAAGGCATATTTCACTAAAATTTTGAAAATGGTAAACTGGGCTAATGACAAATTTTCATGTAAATTTTCTTCTAATCCTAGAAATAATGCACATTGAGTAATTTGTTTTCTGACACAATAACGCGTAATGATTTTACATAATATTATTTATAGACACGTGTTTATTTAGGAAAAGGTAGATTTTATCCCTGCAATTAATAAAATGCATATAAATAAGTTTTTATTGAATATAAAAGAATGCATTTTAACATAAATTTGATCGCATAAAACGAATTTTGATCACTATAGTCGATGTTTTTTCTATGTATGGTTCTTCACAAAAATGATTTCATTATACGTGATTATAATAAGCGACGTTTACTGTATTAAACCCAGGGGTCCATATTTTTTTTTTCCTGGTTCCTCTCTAGGTTAACCACCTAGAAAGGGAGTATAATAATACAATGTGATACATTTAATAAAACTTAACAATAATGAAGAATTGGTGAGTGTGAATGGGGGTGATTAATGAATGTTGATGGATAATAATTAAACAATGGTGAACAATTGATAAATAGAATGAAATAAGTAAAAACTTGAACATAAATAACATTAAATTAAAATTGAATTGATTTAAACATTAAACAAAGTTTGAATTGATTTAACAAGTAAGAAATCGCAGGTGAGAGCATAAATCCATAAATCCATTTTGAAGACAAGTTAAGGGGTGGTGTTAAATTGTTTAAGTGTATTAAAAATAATTTTGCAAAATTTAATGAATTGTGTAGTAATGAATTTATTTGTGATTATTTGTGTTAGTTCGAAAGGTGTAATGTTGTAAAATTGACAGTGTAAGGTGTAATTGTGTCGATGTTGTGTGTACTTTGGGCAGCAAGACAATAAATGATGCAGAGTCTGCCTACTTTTTGAATCGCAGGGGCACACGTCACTAGGACTGATCTTGAATCTGTAAAGATACTCGCGCGCTAACGAGTGACCCGTCAATATCTGCGTCATTTCAAAGGAGGTTTAGCACGATGATGTGCTGAAAAAATGTTCCTCAACTGGGATTCGAACCCAGACGTATTCGAACGTATCAGCTGTGAATACGTGCGCTTAAACAACTGCGCCAATGAGGCGATATGTTTAAGTAGCGCGGAACTTCTATATGTCGTGAACTAATTCTAGGGCCGCCACATCACCCTCCCCCTAGCAACCATGTCGGTTGTGAGTAGTAAGCCGTGGCTGTGACGCAACCTAGTCGGTTGTTAGCAGTAGCCGTCGGTGGCTGTTGTCGTGGCTTAGTTAGCCATTGTGAGAGAAGGAAGGAGTTGAGCGTGAATTTCCTAGAAATTAGATTTTAAGAACAGGAGTACTCAATGTTCTATCGGGGTCACCAATTTAGCACGATGATGTGCTGAAAAAATGTTCCTCAACTGGGATTCGAACCCAGACGTATTCGAACGTATCAGCTGTGAATACGTGCGCTTAAACAACTGCGCCAATGAGGCGATATGTTTAAGTAGCGCGGAACTTCTATATGTCGTGAACTAATTCTAGGGCCGCCACAGAGGTATCAACGGCACTTCGGAACAAGCGAACATCACTTAGCGTAGGTAAATGCTGCCGGGTGGTCGATCCTTGGACGTCATTTCTGTACTCGGTATCCCAAGTATATGCCGCCTCAAGACGAATCACCCTTCTTGCATAGCTAAGAGGGAACTGGTTGTATACCATGCGACTGTGTAAAACAGCCGCGTCTTTGGCACATTGATCTGCAACCTCGTTCCCTTCAATGCCGCAATGAGCCTTTACCCACGCAAATCTGATGATCGTTTGGTCCTTCAGTTTGAGCAGTGACCGATGGATGGAGGTGACCAAAGGTACGGTGCTACTCCTATTAGCGATGGTAACAAGCGATGAAAGGCTGTCGGGGAAAATACACACGGAGTGTAATCTCCTGGGGGAGATCCAAGTCAGGGCGGCGTCAATCGCATATAGCTCGGCTTGAAACACGCTACAAACACCGCTTAACCGGTACTTGTGGGTATCTTGCCGATCCTCACGGTATATGACGATTGCCGCGCCGACCTCCCCACCTTCCTGCTTGCTGCCATCGGTAAATATAGCAACATCGACCTGGTCCAATATTCGATCGACTTCCAGCGAGTCGCTTGCTTTTAAGATACTGATCGTTTGTCTGTAGCGGGGATGTAACATCTGACGTCGTCCGGAAGTCGATTAGGGTTCATATTGCCAACCTAATAGTTTGAAATAAATTACAAAATATAGATCTTTTACCTTATTTTGAATAAATTCATTTATTTCAAAAAGTGTATTTTTCACTTTCACCTGAAATATCATTAGGTGATTAGTTTAATAACACCTGAAAATATGATTTGGAAAATTTTGATGTTTGTTTTCAGTTTGTAACATAAAAACAAACAAGGGTTCCATATTACCATTATTACCAACTTCTCTACACAACAAGATATTACAATATAATATTATATTAGGTATAATTTAAAAACAATAATTTTTCTAAATTATTATTAATAAAAAAAAAAAGAAGTGTGGCATTTTATGTCCCAAAAAATTTTAATATTAACATTGGCTTTTTTCGAGTTAATCCATAGTTGTAAAATTTACAATTCTTTAGAAACCATATTTAGTTTATAATAAATTATATTAACTTACCTCCTTTACATGGAAGTCTATGTGCACTATGTTGCGCCCTATATCCCTTAATCATTTCGTAATGTCCATTATCTTTTCTCACAGGAAAGGAGAGTTCAAGTATATGATTGCAAGTTTCCATAACAGTTAAAATACCTTTAACTTTGGCTTTCCTTTTTTCTAAATCTAATCGAGAACCTTTCTGATTTGCTAAATCTTCTATAAGTTTATCTTCAACAATTATGCACGCACGATGAAAAAAATATTCCACCATGTCAAAAAATTTTGGATTAGGATCAGTTGGAATATCTCTCAATCTGTCTGGTATTTTATGATCCCCATGCGTGCTCGTTGATTTTACAACTGCGGTCTTCTTCAAAGAACTATTATGTGCAAATCGCTTGAAGTAATTATTTAAACGAAACATAACGAGTTTTCTGATGCGACGTAAGTTCTAAAGTAAATTAAACACAAAGTCACAGTATAGTTGTACTACTCGTGTGGTATAGATCATTTCTTTTATGTAAAAGTAATTTTGTGAGTAAAATATGCTATTAGACAGCAAACGTCAAAGCATACCTTTTTTATATAGCACCTGACATAAATTCCCTTATTTGCTGCGCATTTGTTAATTTTCTAGTAGATCACTATATTAAATTTTTATCTGTGATCTTGTTATTTTTCTTGGAGTGCTGTACTTGAGTGCATACGTAAGCGATCTCTCTCCTACATTAGAAGTGTTATCGCACACATACGGGACCTACTGCGGTTGTTCGCCATTGCCTTCTGAGGAGTGACGCGACCGTCAGAATGAAGTTCTTATTGCACTCGGAGTCGAAAGAGGTATTCAACATCCGCTATCATTCACTTTGTTTGCATTTTTATGACTTCGGGTTACCCTGACTTCACCTGCCAGGTGAAGTCAGGTCTCGAGGGCTGGATGCTTTGTCAGGAAGGGTGTAGCAACGAAACCTTGAGAAATGCCTGCTGCTTCACAGCTCTGCTAACAAGTCCTACTTCCACGGCCATAAGGTGATCCCTGGGTAATGCTCGCGAAAAGCGAGTTCCCTGCACTGTAAAACTAGGACATATTGGCTAAGGGTAGGAGTAGGAGACCCTAACAGAAATCTCCCTGATCCTCTAAGTATAGGATTTATGCAGTGGGCCGGCTCCCCAATGAAAAATTGTGCTAATAAACCTAGTAACGATTTGCATCGGAATTTGGATGATTTCAATAGGAGACGGAAAAGCGATAAAAATGGACTATGAATATTGGAATATGGAACATTCAGTGACTTAAAAATAAGCAGCAAGAGGAGGTTTTAACTGAGATAATGCAACGAATTATTGGGCTAGAGTGACCCTGGTCACTCCGAATAAATTGAAAATTTCCTATTGCAAAGAGGAAGGTTTATATAGTATACTGACATAATTTTAACAAGCGAAGATATAATCAAAATTTTGAGTAAATCGAATTTTAAGTTTGCAAATTTACATGTAAAATTAGTGAGATTCCCGCGCGTCGCTCATTTTGTTGACAGTCCGTGCGCTATGAATGGCCCTAACACTTAGAATATTTCGCACCGGCAGATGCAGCTCGACTCTCGTACATGTAACATCGATTATTTTTTGTTTTTACGCGATTTTTTGGGGGTGAAACGTAATAGTTTACTGCCCCATACCGCAACTATACTTTTTAATGCTATTTCAAGGGTCTCTAAGCTCCCGGTTTTTATTTATCCCGGTTTTCTTGATATGTGGCGCCTTCTCGTATGTTTAGCCTAGTAACCAGAGTCAAAACCGCCCTGGAGGGGTGCAACCCGGAGCGGAGCGGAGGGGCGCCCCGTAAGGGTAGGTTTTGACGATGGATTACCCTCCTTATCGAATGCACACCCCAAAAATCGAAGAAAAACGCGCTAAATTTACGTACTTTCAAATTGATTTTTCTCGAAATTTTTATTATATCTTCGCTTGTTAAAATTATGTCATTATACTATATAAACCTTCCTCTTTGCAATAGGAAATTTTCAATTTTTTTGGGGTGACCAGTGTTAGGTAATCCGGCCCAATTATTGATATAGCTGTACTGTCTCAGACTAAAAACAAAGGCATTATGATGGCAGGAGATTTTAACAGTTGAGTTGGAAGATGACGAAATGACTATAGAGTTTGGTGCAATTTACATATTGCCATGTGCTACTGTTCATGACACTTAATTATTTTGCACCGGCTAGCAAATGAGACATTCAGGGTCAAAGGTGAGTTCATGGAATTAATTGGAACACTCATAAGTCAACTTACTTTTGATCTTTCTTATAAAGATTATTTAAATAATGGAACGTTGTATCTGTTTCTTCGTTGATCTATTACTGCTATTAATATGAAATGAAAAGCAAACGTTATCAAAACGAAAAATAATGGACTTTATTCAACATGATAAATATTTTAAACAAAATATTGGTTTTCTCATATTCAAACAAATTAAATTTTACAATGTGAAATATTTGTATCAAAATCCCCCAAATGTTTATGCGCGCCCGAAATTTTAAAAGAAGACAATTTGTCTATTATCAAAAAGTAAATGCGTCACTAAACAAAAACTCTTACCGAAATATAATGTCTTTACGAAGTTTTTCAATGCGTTCGGTATCGTGTGGAGCATAGGAGCGTGAAGATTATTGTTGGCAAACAGCTTCCGATCTTGTATCAAACAAAAACAGGTAGGAACGACCAATGAACAAGTATCCTCTTCGGAATCGTGCAACCAATGACAGGTTAGAAATTCGATTGATTTCCTCCAATAAATTCTATTCTCATATCCATAAAATATAACCATCAAAAAAAATATTTCCAAAAACTTATTTTTAAAAACTTATTTCCAATAACTTATCCAAGAAAATTAATATCCAAAACTTTTTCAAAAACGTATTTCCAATAACTTAATTCCAAGAAAATTAACATCCAAAATTTTATTCAAACTTATTTCAAAAATACTCATGACCCGCCTTAACACTTTGACGGCTCGCTTCCGAGTCCCCCGCTCCGTTCTCCTTATCCAAAAACTTCACTAAATTCCCCACTCGCGCACTCGCAAATTTCAAAATCGTCACTTCTTTTATTTACAAAATCCTACATTAACAAATAAACAAAATTAAATCTAATTTGTTTCTTATATTTTATTGAACCAAACAACCAACAATATTTTGTCTTTTACAACTTCATTCCATCTTTCAGATTCTAATAGCGTTTGCATCTTTATGGTTTCTGACGCAAAGCAGTTTATCAATCTTTTGATCAAAGAAAACTCAGATACAACCAGTGGCGTACCTAGGGGGGGCGGTGGGGGCGGTCCGCCCCGGGCCCCTTTACTAAGGGGGCCCCACCCAAAAATAAATAATTCCATGTTTCTCAAGTGGGCGAGCTCGTTCGTGGCTCAGTCGTTCAGAGAGCGTCGGTTTCGGAGCTGCGTTGCGTCGTGCTGAACGTCGTAGATTCAATTGTTCGAATTCGGGCTCTTACGATAAAACTTTTTATCAGTTTAACGTTTTTAACAGTAATGATAATTGATGGCCTCGGACTGCACGATTTTGTTCCCTTATTCTATCTATTATTTCTCTGCACAGGGCAATAGCTTATGGAAGACGGTTAGATTAAGGCAAAAAAAAGGCTAGCCACATTAAAAAGCGATAAATGACCTTTTTTGAGGGTGAGGGGGGGCCTACAAAATAAATCCGCCCCGGGCCCCAAGTGGTCTAGGTACGCCACTGGATACAACTAAGTAATTCATCTGTTGAGGTCTTATATTTAATACAGAAAAATTTATGAGTGTTTCAACTTTCCGTCAAATTACATCACACCACCCCCCTATGATAAGCAGACCATGACAATATGTAGCACCAAGACACAAAAAGGTTAAGATCGATAATTGATTTTTTAATAATAAAACAAATATTAAAACTAAAAGTTCAAGATATAAGAGTAAAACGGGGTGTAGATTGTTTAATACAATAATTATATATGGACGCGCTGCAGAAGAAAGAATGGAGAAAACCAAACTTGAAAATGAGATCAAAAAATAAAAACTAAACCTCGAAAGTTTGTGTAACGTCAGTACAATAATTTATCTAGTATATAAGACAAGATTAGAAAGTAAGTTGAAAATGGCAAATAGATCAACAGAAGAAGAATATGCGCATATAAAGGAGTGCATATTACAAGTAGCCCAAGAATCTCTAGGAACTAGTGTCCCCCAAAGGAAACCATATTGGTGGTGCGAAGAATTGGATGAAAAATAAAGAAGAAAAAGCAATTTTATCTGAGTTATATGCAGAATAAATGCGATGGGGACAGAGGAAAGTAATAAGAGCAATGAAGTTCCGGAAATCACCGGATCCTGGGGGAGCATATCCAGAACTGATAGAAAACAGCCCCAATAAATTGAAACTTATGCTTAAAGACTTGTACCAGCGCTGCTTAAATGAAGAAGATATTCCTACCGTGTGGAGGATGTCATATATATATAATATAACGCCTATTTATAAAAAGGGAGATAAAAATGACCCCAGAAACTATAGAGGAACTGCAGTCATTTGTACTATCGGCAGACTATATTCCAAAAACACTATTTAATAGTGTTTAAACTATTAAATAAATAAATAAAAAATATGATAGAAAAGGAAATAACAAACAAGCAATCTGAAGAGCAATCAGGAACAATAGATAATATATTCACAATTAAAATATTATTAGAAAAAAAGACTACAACGTAACATAGAAACCCATGTAGCATCGATGGGCCTGGAGAAAGCATACGATAATGTATCCACAGAACAACTGTGGAAGAAATGGAAAAATGTGGTATAAAATCCGCACTGATTAATGCGGCACACCGACTATGGTATATGAAGGTAATACCGCACAGATAAAAGTGGGAAGTCAGCTGACGAATGCCATAGAAATTACAAAGGGACTAAGATATTGGTGCTGTCTCTCCCCTACTCTATTTAAAGTTATATGGACAAATCCGTTCATGGATGGCAATAAAAATGCAAAAATAAGGGACTACGCGTAGGAGAAGATATCCCGTATATTCTGCTATATATTTCGCAGACGATCAGATAGTGATAGCGGAAGATAAGGATGACTTGAGTTATATGGTGAGAAAACTTCAAGAATCGTATGAGCTGGCGTGTTTAAAAATGAACGAAGCGAAATATGAGTTACCTATTGGTCGGAAACAACGAAATTGAGAACCTTCCATTGGAATACCATCACATACAAGGAGTAGAGTCACATTGAACAAAAAGGGAAATAGTGAAAAATAAATCGGTGGCAAAATAAACAAAGGTTGAGGTATAACCAGATCCATCAATTCCATTTTATCGGACAAAGCCCTAAAGAAAAAAACAAAGAAAAGGATATATAAGTCATTGGTACAATTTTAATTTCAACCGGCAAAGTACCTGACAATCGACAATGGTATTTCAAGTTTATTGCCCAACAAACATTTAAGCTGTAAATAGGCTATTAACGAGCGAATAGTATGCTTTTGCTGTTAAATAGCCATTTTACAGCTAATTTACAGCTAAAATGTTTGTTGGGTGCTTAAACTAAATCCTAAAATTATATAGTTGCCGTACGCAACACCAGGAAAAAACACAAAATAAAATAAAAATGCCAATTTGAAAGTAAGCCTCAAATTGAAGATTTGAAACATTAAAAAACGCAAGTGAAAACATTATAGCGCACTGAAGGTACGCTCCTGCGATGTACATAACTAATAGGCAAAACAAACAGCACGCAGTCTCCTGAAGGGGAAAAGTACAGCTTTCAAAAAATCATTTCGTCTTTGAGTAATTTAAATAAATTACAACGAAAAAACCATCGTCATTATCAAAAATGAGAGCAAAGAAAATAAGTAATTTTCCCATACTTGGGAAAATTTTCTACTTCAGAGCAAAAAAACAGGCGCTAAAAATGAAAATTAAATAACAATAAATTTGCATAATTTGTCCCAAGTTAGGCTACCTCCCCCCTAACTTGGGACACAATTTGTTTTAGCTGTTGTGCCATGTTAGAATCTATAATACCCTCCTTGAAACATCAAAAATGCTATCTATATAGAAAATGCTACATAATGGTGTAAAACATAATTAAAGTAACATTCAAAAACTATTTTATTTGTGGTTTTATTAAATATTTGATACAAAATATCAAATTGGACACCGAAATTGATTTTAAAAGTCGTTTTATTTTATCAATATCAAACGAAATTCGGTCTAGGACAATTGGGCGCGGCCGATTGGGAGCGAAGACAACCGGGCGCAAAGACAATCGGGCGCAAAGACTATTGGGCGCAAAGACTATTGGGCGCAAATACAATTGGGCGCGAGGAAAAATGTATCCATTACGTATTAATTATTATAACTGATCACCCAAACATTTGGAAATTAATTTCTAGCTTAAAAATCATTCAACATGGGAGAGATGTTTTTTATGAGCAATTACTTGCCGGCAACAATCCACCTATTAAGAAAAGGAAATACTTGGAGGCTGATGCGCGCATCAGAAATCTAGTAGAGGATTACGCCAATAGAAATATTATAGACTTCTTGCGGGGCATTTCCCATAATTATGAAATGAATCCGTGATTAGTTAGGTACTTTATTAATAGACATTTTTATTTTATTTGTAATTGTTAGAAGGAATAAACATTTTAAAAACTTTTTCTTTAAATTTTTAATTATAATTTTTTTTATTGCCTAAATAAACATTTCTAGATTTAGTTAATAATTTACAAAATTGTTATAATAGCTTCGTTCCAACAACGATTATTTCCAGTAATATTACTACAACGCAAGCGCATTCATGAAATGTCGTTCCCACAGACTAGAACTACTAGGACGGAATTCTAGATTAGGGGCCGTTCATGTATTACGTAAGACGTTTAGGGGGGGGGGTAGCTGACATCTTATTTTTTCTTACTCGGGGGTAGGGGGGTCAAGACAATTTCTTACGTAATATTTTATTTTTTTAATTAAATTTCAAAATTTAAAAATTATTTAATCTAATTTAGGTGCTGTTGGTATTATTGGTAATGTCTTCTTCTTCTTCTATTAGGGCTTAGCCCTGTTGGTTAATCATGTTCTGCCCTCTTGGGATTCGGACGTCCAGCTGTCTTTCCATCTTTTTGGGGGTCTTCCGGGGGGTCTCTTGTATCTAGGTCTTTGTGTCATGGCAATCTTTGCGATTCGTTTGTCGTCCATTCTGTTGACGTGGTCTCTCCAGAACCTTCTCCTTGCTCTGGTCCATCTGACAACGTCCTGGATTTTACATTTTTCGCGCGTCACCTCGCTTCTTACTCTATCCCACAGCGTCACTCCCGCTATCGATCTCAACGTTCTCATTTCTGTACTTCTCATTATTTGCTTGGTTCTTGATGTTGCGGCTCTTGTCTCGGCCGCGTATGTCAGGACTGGTCGCACGCATGTTTTGTATATTCTTGCCTTGTTCTCAATTGACATGTGTTTGTTGGACCATATAATATTACGTAAGCAGCCTGAGATCATGGCTGATTTTGACGCTTGCGTGCGCACCTCCGATATGGTATTTCGGTCATTAGTAATATCTACACCCAGGTATATGAACTTGCTAACCTGCTCGACGGGTTTCTCATCGGGATATTTCGCGATCACCATAGATTTAGTTTTTTGGGTTGATATCTTCATATTGAACGCTTTTGATAAGTTATTGAGTCTAAACAGGAGTCGCTGTAGGTCGTCCTCATTTTCGGCTGTCAGGGCCACGTCATCGGCATAGCACACCATCTGGATTCTACTGCCCCCTATCTCATAGCCAATGTTAGTGTCTCTGATTCCCCGGATTATTTTTTTGTTCCATAATCAAGTTGAACAGTGTGGGGCTCAGGCTATCCCCCTGCCTGATTCCAGTTTTAGTTGGGATCTCTTCTGTGAGCGAACCTGCTATTTTGGTTCTGGTTCTAGTATTAGTGTTCAATTCCTTGATTATTTTAATTATCTTTCTACTAATGTTGTTATTATCTAGGGTTGTTAGCACGTCGTTGAGTCTTACTCTGTCGAAGGCTTGTGTGAAATCGACAAAACAAAGGTATAGCGGCTTGTCATATTCAATCGATCCCTCTATTAGTTGTCGTATTATGAATATTCCGTCGATAGTCGATCTATTTTGGCGGAAACCTTGTTGTTCGTCGCTTATTCCGGTCGAATCAATGATTTTCTGGGAGAGGATCTTTGTGAATAATTTTGATATACTGCTCAGTAGGGTTATGCCCCTGTAATTTTTTGGGTCGTTTTTTGATCCCTTCTTGAATATGGGTATCGTAACGCTTATGCGCCATTCTTCGGGTATATTCCCGGATGATATTATCCTTTGGAATAGCATTGTTATCTCTTTTGATAGTTCGGTACCTCCGTATTTAATCATCTCGTTGGTGATATGATCCATTCCTGGCGATTTTCGGTTTTTCATTTTTTTAATTGCTTCGTCCACCTCGCTTTGCGTTACGATCACCTCTTCGCTCAGATTCCCTCCCTCCACATCTGGTGTCGTTACGTTGTCTTGTGGTGTGCCATCCGTCGTCTCGTAGAGCACTTGGAAATGGTTGATCCATTCGTCTTTCGTGATATTTGTGAGCAGTGTGCATTCCGTTACCGGTCTTTTTGCGCTACGGATTATTTGCCAGATTCTCTTTTGGCCGCCATACATATCGTGTTCCATGTCTGCTGAGAATTTCGCCCAGTATTCTCGTTTCAACATTGTTATTTGGTTGTTTATTGTGTTTCTATTGGCTTTATATCTTATATATTCCTCAGGTGATCTATCCATACTATAGCTTAGGTGCGCTTTTCTTTTCTCATTCGCCAAATTCTTCACTTCTCTTATGAACCATAGTTTGGTGTTGGTGTTTTTCCTTCTTCCGATGTTAACTTTTCTAATTCCTATCGCTTCCTCACCGCTTTTTGCGATGTTAGTTTTTATTTTAAGCCATGCTTGGTCCACATTATCTTCTTGTGTCACTCCATTTTTTGTTATCTTATCCTTCAATCTTTCCCTATATAGGTACTTAGTGCTGTCATACTCAGAGGATTCAATGTTAAACTTTGTTACGAACACTGGCGGTTCTCTAAGGTTTTGTGGTAGATGTTTAAGACGGAACTTGCATAGTATCAGACTATGGTCGGTGCCTATGCTTGCTGAGTTCAGGGCCCTTACGTTCACGATTTGTTTTGGGGGTATTTGTCTGTTTGTAATAATATAATCTATGACCGACTCATGTCCCCTCGAGTTTCCAAAGGTTCGTTTATGTTGCCATTGGTGGGAGAAGAACGTGTTGTTGATTCGTAGCTCATTTTGTGCGCATAGCTGTATTAGAAGTTCTCCATTGTTATTGATTACTTCTTCGTTGAACCGTTGCATCACGCCTGGTAGTGCTTCGTTTCCAATTCTTGAGTTAAAATCTCCCATAGTTATCGTTTTCTCGTTATTTGGTATTGAATCAAGTGTATCTTGTAACTTGTTGAAAAACGATTCCCTTTCTTCTTTCGGCTTTGTTATATCGGGTGCATAAACGCTTATAAGATGGATTTTGGAGTTATCCAGGGATAATGTGACATGCAGCAGTCTTTCGTCTATATAATCGACCTTTTCAATATTGTGTTCGAATTTCTCGTGTAAAACTAAGCCTACTCCCGCATGGGCTCTCTGGTTTTTGTCTTTTCCGCTGTAGATGAGCAGATAGTTCTGGTACCTACTGTTCCCCTTCCCCTTCTTTTTCGTTGCTGAGATGGCGCATATGTCTATTTTATGTCTTGTGAGTTCTAATATTATTTCTTGATCCTTGTTATTCCACGATGATATGTTCCAGCTGCCAAATCTGATTATATTCGATTTCCATGTGCGTTTCCTTTTCCTTGCAGTGTCCTTTATATATTTGATCCGTCCGTTTTCCGAGGCATTTACTATGATTCTTTGAGCGATCCATTGTTTTCCTACAGGTAGGCTGCTAACCTTGCCTGTAAACCCTCCTCCTTTATCCGGGCTTGGGACCGGCAACATCAACCGCTGAGCTACTCAATCCACCTAGCAGTCTTCGCAGGCGGAGACATTGTTAATGTGAAACACAATACTGTTTTTATGTTATATCTGTTTATAATTAATATCTGGCTTCTCATTGGGTAATAATTTACCTTACGTAAGATTAGTGTGGGGGGGAGAGGTTATACATTTTCTTATTTTTTCTTACTAGGGGATGGGGGGAGTCTAAAAGTAGGAAAAAACGTCTTACGTAATACATGAACGGCCCCCTTACTATAAATCTGCAGTTCCGACAAGTTTAGAATCAGTAATATTATCGGCCAAACGAGTTCAAACGATTCTTGCTCTAGAGCAAGAACCAAGCGTTCTTAAAGTGAATACGCGTGCGCGAATTCGCAAACGAGTTTAAACTTTGTTTACAGATCGTGTTCATTTGTTGCAACAGCAACTATTTCATTTTAAATTTTAGATTTAAGAATAATTCCATTATTTTCACTTCATAATAGTTATTTATGTATCAAGGGCACAAGAAAAAATATCATGTCATTTTGTTTGTGCTATGAATTTTTGGTGTGCCATGGTTCCTATGGCGAGAAACTTGGAGGGGCGAGAATTAATTTTTTTATTTAGCAATAACTCGAAAACGGCACTAGATATCGAAAAACTGAGCAAAAAATTCTCCCCCCTCGCAAGCCACTCCCCTCCGTGAATTGTCGGTAGGAAGGCATATGCAAAATTTCAGATCGATCGCGCAAAAAAACAGAGTCTGGACTAACTCTTTTGTTTTGATATTGTTATTATCATTGCTTAGCAACTTTATAGGCCCTCGGGCTATAAAAGCCATATTATGCCCCCATTTCCGTGCTAAAAAACAAGGTTATGATACCAAAATGAAATAAAATACATTTTTTTATATCTAGTACTTATTATTAATCTGGAATCTTTCTGGAACATGTTAGTGAAAAAATTTTGTAAAAAATTTAAAAAATGAGGAAATTTAGAAAATTTCAATTTTTTTTAAAACGCTGCCATTTCCTATGCAATTTTTTTTTCTTATGATTGTAGTTGGGACGATAGCAACAACTCTGTTGAATATTTATTGCTCGTGAACAATAACAGAACTGCTTGTTGGAACGAAGCTAATATGTAAATAATAGTTTTATAAAATTTTCCTCGCGCCCAATTGTATTTGCGCCCAATAGTCTTTGCGCCCGGTTGTCTCCGCGCCCAATCGGCCGCGCCCAATCGGCCGCGCCCAATCGGCCGCTCCCAATCGGCCGCGCCCAATCGGTCGCGCCCAATTGTCCGTTACCGAACGAAATTTTATCGTCATTGTCATGTTTGTATAACAGGAAAAATTAAGCAAGAGTTGCCACTATCGCAGCATAGGATCTTTCCTATGAACTGTTTTTTTGATTAAAATTTTTTCACAAATCATAAATAAACTCAACAACCACAAAATCATTCTCCTTGTAGTTATGTTGAATTTCACTGTTTTTTAACTTGTGCTTGTTGCAACATTGCAACATCTAACTCGTTTTGAACATCGTCAGTTAATAATATCAAATATTCTTCACTATCGATCTGTAACATCTAACTCTTTTTCAATAACATCGTCAAACAAAATTGAAAAATCTTCTTCGCCAATCGATGACGAACTGTCGTGGAGAGATACAATATCACTTTGGTCCGTATTAAGTTATATAAATTAATTATTCTTAAAAATTGTTCTTAATAAATTATTAAACATTATAATACATTACTGATGGGCGATTTGTAAATATAAATATCGAAAAATAAGCAAAATTCGATATATATTTGGTTTCGCTTCCTATCCATTAAATTACGATGTCATCATTATCCGTTCACTTTTGGCCAATAACGTTATTGACCGGCCAAAGACGTAAATATTACTATCAGATGAAAATATTTACATCATTGCCCACCGCGAACGGTCATTATGATGAATTTGGTCAAACATGACCGCCGTGTCCGCATTTCTCAGATCAAAGGAATGCGGTACTCTCTAACTGGATTTGAAATGCTAAAAATGAAATATTGAGATAGTAGATATAATTTTAAAAAAATTGCAAAAGCAAATAAATTAAAATGCTGAAAAATGATTAAAATAATAATGGTTATTATTATTCTCTGATCTTCCATTCTTGGAAGACACCCTTACAAACCTACAGATACAAACCTCGAGGACGCAGAGATTTTGGACCACCGAGAAAGAGATGGACCTGAACAGGTCAACGACCTAATCCATGATGGAATTGATGATGGTTATTATTATGACCCCCCCCCTCATGATTGCCATTTGTTAGGTTAGATTTAACATTTAGGTAATTTTAAAAATCATAACGTCACTGCTAGACAGATAACCGTAGGCGCAACAAGAAAGGAGCTAACAGCGCTTAGCCACCGAAAGTTAGTTGCCTGCAGTAATTTGAATGACTAGATATGAAATAGAAAAAATTTTTTGCAATTATAAAAAGAAATGGTATTCTTGAAATTATTGGGCCAGAACAAAAGAAAAGAAGGTCCCAAAAACCGTCAAGTCATGAATTCACCGAAACTAAACATAATTTTAAATCTACAGTAAAAAAGGTAGTTTTCCAGCCCTTATAGCTGTTCAATAGATTCGAGGAACGGAAATGAAAAAACGGACTTTTGGTTGTAAAAATGACTTTATTTTTCAGTATAATCTCCCTCAACGTCAATACACTTATTCCAACTATCCTCCAATTTATGGATCCCATCTCTGCAGTGGTTTTCTAGAAGGTCTGCAAAATACCCCTCTAGGGCAGCTATTACCTCATCGTTTGATAAAAATCGTTTTCCACGAAAGAATTTTTTGAGATGTGAGAAGAGCCAGAAGTCAGAGGGAGCTAAATCTGGCGAATAAAATGATTGTTGCAACAAGTCATACTTTAATTCGCTGATTTTAGCGATGGTTTTTTGATTTTTGAAAATGATTTTTTTTCGTCTGTAAACCGGGTATTTTTTCATCAGTTTTTACATCCAATTGGTCCAAAAAGTTACAATAATAATCTGAGTTTATTGTTTTACCAGTTAGGAGGTAATCCACGAACAAAATACCTTTTGCATCCAAAAAAGCTAACATCCTCTTGGCCGATTTCTGGACTCGAACTCGCTTCGGAGCCAAAGAGCTGAGTTCACACTATTCCTTAGCATCTTGTTTTGATTCAGGATTATGATGGTAGACCCAAGTCTCATCCTTAGTGATGAAACGACACACAAAATCCTTTTTATCCTTTCTAAAACTCTTCAGATGTTGCTGACAAAGTCACATTCGAATGTGTTTTTGTTGCATTGTTAGCGAATGCGGCCCCCATTGTGCACACAGCTTTTTGAAACCCAATACTTGACATAAAATATTGCTTACTGTGTCTAATGAAATGCTTAGAGCTTCTACAAAATGTCTCTTGGTCAATCGACGATCTTCCAAAACCATATCCTGTATTTTGGCGACGATTTCTGGTGTTGATGAAGTTTTTGGACGTCCTTCACATGGATTGTCGTCAAGGCTTGTACGGCCACTTTTAAACAAACCAGCCCAATTACAAACCATTGTTTTTGAAGGATCAGATTCACCTAAGACATTTACCATTTCGGTATGAATTTCCATTACCTTTAAACCTTTTTTTATAAAGAATTTAATCACTACACGATGTTCAATGTTTTCCATTGTTAAAAAATATACACTGACACGTCAACTTCAAATGCCTTGTAAACAAAGAATGAATTGACAGATCGAAATGAAATTTTAGTTATGTTCTTATGAATGATGAAATATTAAAAAGGCTTCACGCGCTTGTGATAAATAAAATTTATTATATTATTTTCTAAACTTATTATATTATATTATAAACTGAAGTTGTAGAAGACTTCATTCTGTCGCAGGATTTCATCACTTCAAAAAAATTATGAACTTTTAAATACCGCAGTTAAGAAGATCCGATCAGGACTATAGTCCATCTGGTTTTGGATTGCAGTAGAGGTCGCCTTGAACGGCAAGTCAAATTTACACTGGGAAACGTCAAATAATTAAAGTGTATGAGTGACAAAAACCAAATGTCACTTATTGGATACTTGAAATAATCGAGTTAAAAGTATTTTTTTATCAAATAGCAATTTATCTTGTACAAATTATTTAAATTTGCCAGAAACTTTTAGAAAAAAATATTCGTGAGTTATCAATCGCAAATAAAATTTTGGCAGTGTAAACCTGTAAAAATTTTAACCAATCACGTTCCGAGTTCACAATTTTAGTGCAATCTAGTTCTGCATTCTTAAAACGGATGGAGTATAGAAAGTTATTCTATACTGGGATTCACAGAGAATTTCGTCTAGTTTCACCAGAGATGTTAAACTGAGTTTCACTCATCTATAGACCATTTCGTGTACACGAAATATCGCTCGTGATTTACCCCTTGATTATACATAAAGAAAATTGTGTAAAAAATTAAAAAAAATAAACCAGACACAATTGCGCATGTGGCGATCAGACCGCTCCCGAATGAAAAATTATTGAGCGGTCTGACCGTGCAACAGTTACTTCCTTATAAATATTAATTTTATAAGTTTGGTTATAATGACGTGTTTTACTTTCTGGTTTTACTTTTAATATCGCAAAAATAAGGTATTTTATAGTTATATAAAGTCGTTGCTTTTACAAGATGGATATTACAATTCTATTTAAGGCTTGTGTTAAAACTATAAAAACCACCAACAAAAATATTGGCAATTTAGAAAGCAAAACGAACAATTTAAAAATATCGCGAGATGCTAATTTAATTAAAGCAAAGGAAATTGTTAAACAAGTTAAAAAGATGCAAGATTTTTTAAATGAAAATAAAATGGCGTATTTAAATGTATTAAATTATTTATCTACCAATAAAACCATGACGGAAATGGACCGATTGGATATCGATTCTATGGCACAGAAAATCATCAATAGTTGTACGTCGAGCCTAAATTATTACAGACAAGAAATTAAAAAACAAAACATTTCCAAGCAAAAAGATGAACATTATAATAGTGTTATTGATTCGGTGGAGAGGTACTTGAAAACTGTTTCCAAGGTCTATACGGAAGCAAAAGCAAAACGTGTCAAGAAGGTTATAGAAACTCATAAATTATCGAAATTAGAAACTAACCCCACAAGGCACTCTAACCAACTTGAAAATAATAATCAAGATGCCGACAAATTGACCACTTTGAAAGATTCAAAAAAAGAAATTATTTCATTGCCTCAGCCCATCATTGAAAACGTCGAAAATAATGTTTCTGTTGAGGAATTACAAATGTTTGAATCTGAAAATGACTACATGTTTGCAGAATTAAATAGTTTATCGGACGAAGTGAAACAAATTGAAAATAAAGTAGTTCACATATCAGAATTACAGGAGCTTTTCACAGAAAAAGTACTTGAACAGGAGCGCGATATTGACAGAATAGCAACCACAGTGTCAACTTCTACAGATAATATGAAAGATGCAAATGAACAAATCCGTCAAGCAATTCAGAGAAATGCCGGTTTAAGGGTGTGGGTTTTATTTTTTTTACTGGTCATGTCATTTTCATTGTTATTCTTGGATTGGTATAATGATTAGCTTTTATTATTTATTGTTATAATTTAAAAGAAATAAATGTTATCCTATTTTATTGTTCATAAATTAAATTGTTTGCGTTTTTAACCTTTATAATATACATCTAGTTATTGATTAGTTGACCTTTCATATTAAATTGTTAAAAAGTTTGTTGAGAAATGGGGATCAGTAAAAAACTAAATAAATTGTCCATTTTCAATGCCCGAAACATTGGATAATATTTATTTAGTCTCTTACTGATCCTTATTCTCAACAAACCTTTTAACTATTTCATAGTATACCTTGGGCGTTTTCATTTTTTCGCCTGGTTCCATGGCTGACGCCTGTATTTATTCTAAAAGCACACAATTTGAAATAATAATTTTATTTTCCCAATATTTTTGGAGTTTTGTAAAAAATTAAAATTAGTCTTTTTTCTCCAAATTCTTTTAATTCAAATACTGACCCACTCTTATTAATTTGATGTATAAAATTTAACAACTCTTACGTTTGTCCTTTAATAACGACCGATGATGAGACTGCTATAGATTCTCGAAACGCGTCTCGTAATTTAATAAAAGAATTTGAAGAAAAAAGACTAATTTTAATTTATTTACAATTTGAAATGTTAAAAGAATAAAAAAATTTATCAATTTTTAAAATCTTAATTATTTTTTAAGAAAAACTACTTTTGTGTTGACAAATTGCATTGAACAAATTTTGTTATGGTGCAAGATAGTTTATTACAAAGTAGTTGGTTACAGATACTAGAAATTTGTCGGAGCTATGCAACCTTGTTGAAGATGTTACCATGGAAGATGTTATTTAGTGCAAAATTTAAGTACGTACTTAAATATGTATTAAAAAATAAAGATCTATTAGCAGATAATAAAATACATTTTTACTTTCCGAACCTCTAGGTAAGGAAAGCATTGTTATCAGGCGAAATTTGACCCCCAATTTTTTGACAGATTTTGAGGTTCCCTGAATCCATTTTGATCATTTTTGGAAGGATGTCTGTATGTACGTATGTGAACACTATAGCGTCTAAACGAAGCAACCAAATCATTCCAAATTTTGAATTTAAGCTTTTCTCTACCGTGGTAGGAAGCCAGATGACAATAATTTAAACCCTAAAGGGAAGGGGGGATTTATATGAAGCTATAATCGTAACTTCAAAACGAAATACGTAAAAATATTGAAGACCAAAAATTATCGCTATGAAATTTCCTGCAATTTTTGTTCTATGAGTTTTTCTCTAAGGCCGTGTTCGGTCTGGCACTTTTTTCACTTTGAAGCTCCGTTAACGTATTCTGATAGTTCCATTTGGGAGTTTTTCACGCTTTCAATCGCTTTATCTGCTCTCATTGAAGAACTTCGCGTGATTTAAGCTTCTGAAATGGACGGAACAATAGCGTTTGCAAGCGCGGAACAGCTCCAAATCGACTTGTCAGAATATGTTCGACGGAGCTTCAAAGCGAAAAACGGGCCAGACCAAACCCGGCTTAAAATTTACTATTGAGATAAATCTGAAATAAAAATATATAGGGTTTCAAAAATTTTTCTGCCGTATTCTACTAATAAAAAGAGGATAAAAAGTTGTTAATAACACGTGTCCGGAAATGCTTTCTTTGCTAGATATAGGTATTAAAAAGTTTTTTCTTCCTATGTTTTTATGACGGGCATAGCACTATTATTTATAAACTGATCGTTACATTTTTTAACCAATTTAATTCTACACCGTTACAATGAACTCTACTATTGTATAATACGAGTTTTGTATATTTTTAACGGCATTTATTTAGATGATCATTTCATTAGCAAAAATAGGAAAGTGAACTTATTCTTAAAAGTATTTGGCTAAACATTAAAATTAAAAAATATAAAAATTTTCATAGATTTATTGTTGAAATTATTATGTAACAATCTTGTTAAAAAATGTAATTAATATAATTAACATTTGTTCGGAAAGTCATGTCGATGGCCACATCAGATTTTTTTCAAGCTGTAAATCTACATTATGTACTCTACTTTATTGCCAAGTTTCATAAAAATCATAATGCTCAAGCATCAAAAACCTGGTACCTACTCAATATGTAACAACCTCAGAGTGGACGACTACACTATATTAATCGCAACATTTTCTGGTCTCTTTTTGAAATGAGCAAGTACAATGACAGACAGAGCAGCTTCCAACATTTCGATACCCTAGTTCAATAGAGTAACAAGTCCAAAAATGCCATTTTTGAGTTAGTCATACCAAAAAAAAGAAAAATGTATATTTTATATAGTTCAAAAGAGTAATAAGTCGAACTTTGCATGTTTGCCAACATATGACACAAGTTACTATATGGAAGTGGTGGAATATAACACAAGGTTATATGATGATAATAATTACCATGAGTTTTTTAAAAGTCAACATCTCAAAACTATAGTTTTTGAGTTGTTACGATATTGAACTGGGGTATCGATGTGTTATTCGCCCAGAAACGTTTTTGACATTATTATTCCTGAAAACGAATCTTGTGAAACATGGATAATTGCACCCAAACAGTATCTATACCAGTTCTTGCAACAAAATGTCTCAAAAACTTAGATTTCCTGGATTGCACCTAAATAGGAGGCGTGGCTATAATTGCTTTCCTAGATCTTGAAGAAAAGTCAATTTATTGTAAAATGTCTCTGCTGTTCCTGCCTTGCCTTGTCGTAATGGCACTGCGGAATACCGGGTCTACGACCCGCATCATTTTCATTGGGTTGGAGTAATCCTTGTATGATGGTTTTGGGATGTAGCCTTGTGATACTAGCAAATGCAGGTTGAACTTGTCCGACGCACTTGGCATCTGTTTTCTCTGCTGTTTGTTACTTCTTTTTTAAACATTTCAATAATTTTTAATGTCAATGTTTTAAAACGTGTCTTTATGCCTTATGTAAATTTTTATTATTTTCGATATAAAATAATTTAATAGTTTCAGACTTCCAAACCTTTTTCAAATACATTTTTAAAAAAGTTTATTTTTCAAAGTTCACAGTATTCTATTATTTCTTGAACGTTTTTATGTGGTCTGGTTGTCGGATATTAGTTCCAACTTTGTAAAAAGGTTATATTTTTAATACCACCTACCACCCTAAAATTGAACTTTATAATTTTTCTTGAGAAGGGCAAGTCGGCATTCCTAAACATTTAAAAACAGTTGACCGCGAGTTTTCATCAAGTTTGTCATTCCTTTTAAATTTAAGAAATTAGTTTATTTTGGTTTTATGCATCAGATCAGTGCGCAATTTGAATAAATAGTTGTGCTAGAAATTCAAAATCACGCCAAGAATTTTTTGGGTGATGATCTCTTATGCAATGTTACCTTTTTCGCTATTGAAAGTGACAAAATTACAAACTTTAATAACATATTATTACATGTCGGCAGTCAAGATGTTTTACTAATCTCGAACAATTTCAACTAGAGACACAAAGAAACCATTATTAGTTCATTTTGAGAATAATTTGTAAACCAGTAAAAGGTTTGAGTTTTGATCGACTGCTTTCCCAGTCTAGTCCGTCCCTGATGTTTTGAACTACAAGAAATGCAATACGGTTTTATTTTGAGGGTTACTTGGTTTGCAATTACTTTCCACAAATCCGGAGTCCATTTTGAATAATGTAAGACCCCCAACGCAAATTCAAAAAAGCAATTATTAAATAAAAATCAATTCACAAAAAAATAAATTTATTTTACTATAAAAAACAAAAGCATAAAATATTTGTATAGTTTATAAACTTGGTAATAAAGAATCTCTCAACATTAAACGTTTTCTGTTGACTAGTAATAGCTTAACATTGAAATACAGGTCTACTATAATAAAACAACTTGATTCTGTACAAATACCTATTGTGGAAAATCACATAGAAATACTTAACAAAGTAGCAAATTAATTTTTTCAAGATCAACAATTAAATCGTAGTATTGTTATAATCATTATAAACCTTAAAATTAAATGTGCAAAAATATCTAACAATGATCTTAACTTATTAAATTAAACGAGATATAAAGTTTAAGTAATTTCATAATAATTACACTCTTTCATCCTTCATTATTATTTATTAAAGATTAATGGTATCCAAATCTTGAATAGGTGCTTTTGCACTGCTTATACTCTCCTGAGAAGGAGTTACCGTACCAGAATGTTTGTTCACTTGGTTATTTCCCGAATTAATATTAAACTTTCCAATTCCTGGCAATTGAAAAGTAAAATCTGTATTGGGAAGTTTCTTCATAATTTTTCCCGAGGTGATGAGTCGACCAAATCCTTCTTGATGAGCAAAAGCATAACCAGAACGAATTGATCGTCTTGCTCTACGTGCAGAAGGTGTGCGCAATACATCTTGACTTTGTCGCGATCGCATTTGTGCCATGCGTTGTTTCAAACGAACACGATCCGATAGTGTAGGTGACACATCGGTAAAGTAAAATCTCCACGCCAATACTGGTATTATTGATACTGTTACAGTTAAAACTGTTGTAAACCAAAAAGTTGCTTCCGTTATAGCTTTTGTTAAAGATCCTACATAAATGCCACCCATAACATAGTTATAAAAATAATCCATAACAAAATAAAATGCCAATGAACCCCATGTTGTGATGTGATTAAACACCGTCCAATATGATGTGTCCAATGCAATCTGAAAACAATTTGTAATAGTTACTTTTACTCATCTTTTTGGAGCAATTCAAATCAGGGAACGTGAGTATGTCACTTTTTGTTTTCAAAGTTGAAAAATAAGTGACATTGCAACTTACATACAAAAACTCGAATGCTAATGAAGTTTTAAATTTCCCTTAAGCAGAACCTTAAAAAATTGAATATTTACCTGTGCCGTATTTACAATAACAAGAATAGTTGCTACTGCACTGCATAATAACATGTAGTCCGATAAACCTTGACCGTTCGGACTCAATGCATCATAATAAGTACCTAAAAAATGTTGCATTAAACTAATGATTTCAAGAAAACGTGATTTACTTACCAAATGGTATAAAAAATAATACTAAAGATATATAGCACCCTTGTAGTGCACTTCTAAAAAATTCTTTCTTATTAAAAAATAAGTTATAATGTCCTGGTCTATATAATTGTGGATATAATATTGAATTTTTATCACTAACATCTTGGTCAAAAATTCCAACAGCCAATACTGGTAAAGAAGTATAAAACAGATTGTATACAGAAATATACATAGGATCAAACACAGTCTAAAAAATTAACACATATTTTATATTTGTTTTTTCTTCCAATTCTTTTCTTTTTAGACTCTTTTCTTCAAAAGAATTTAAAGGAAAAGGTGAAAACGTGTGGTTTGTACAATTATTATTCCAGTAAAATTAGGTTTTTCACATAGTCAGTTGGATTTATTGTTCAAAATACTAAATGTGAAGGATTTAAATTATCCCCCATACTTATACTTGCTTTAGTATTTTGAAAATATTGGCTAAAAAGCGATTTTTTGGTAAAACAGTTACAAATAATTCTAATAACACAATTTGATATCTGTAATTTCTTGCTTAGTGTAATAACTGATTTTTTTTGGATTATTTAACGTTCTTCATTTTGCAAAAACAAAAGTTTACTTCTTGGCCAATCCAACAGTATAATTATCAGAAAACATTGTTAACGACTGCCCCTGAAATATTGCCAATTTTAAAAAAAGCCAGCAACTTAAAATCGTTATTGTTTTTAATTGACATCTTTTACCGATTCCATAGTAATACCAATGGCTCAGGCTGCGGTTACATTGGATCCGGATTGGACCTGTTCTTCCATTCCGTTTCGTGCGGGTTAAATATAGCCACGCCCATAATAATTTACATGTTTGTTTTCTTCCGTCAAGATGGGTCTAGGCGAAACGGAGCATATCCGGGTTCAATGTAATCACCGACTTAGCCAACTACACCGGTAAAATGATACTTTTTATTCTTTTAATGTTATGAAAAAAAGTTGCAAGACTCTGTAACATTAATTTCATAACATATTACACATTTAAAACATAAAATAAACCATTTTAATCATACAATTCTCTATACACATAACAATAATTAAATAAACACACAGTCACAGTGGAAACTTTCAGTATATTAAATAGAAACCTCATATTATAATAGTCATAATTTTACTGGATTAAATTGTTTCATGCTGTGGTTATAAATTAATACTTTACCTGTGCGCTAAATCCACAAAAAAATGCATACCATAAATGACAAAGAGTAAACCCAAAATTTTTATTAAAAAAGTATCTAAGAAAATTGCACATTCGATAGTAAGACCATCGACCGTGAACAAGTAATAATCTTTCTAAAAATCTAAATTGTGCTATTGAATAATCTGATGCCAAAACGGCTTGCATTCCTTCCTCTCCAGATATTCCAACTCCTATATGTGCAGCTAAAATGTAAACAAACATTAAGTACACATCATGTATTTAAATAAAATCTTTATTAGTAGCAAACAGTCATGCGAGTTTTTTCTAAGATAAATAAGTACAGGGGGAGAGCCATATCTTTGCCACTGGATGGCCTATTATTGACTAAAAAAGGTGGGTTGACTTGCTATTTCATGTAATGTACCAACGTCCACTACATCTTTTAAGTGTTTGTGTTGGAATTCAAAGTCTGTAACTTGGAACACGTTAGTTCAAAATTTTGTTTTTTGTTTGTGCGGTTGAGGCTCTCTTGATCTGGGCTGTGTAAGTGTACCTACCTAGTTTTATGATGTAAGAAATTTGGTAGGTGGACAAAATGGCAGTTTTATTTGCTTCGAAGAAAAGCAAGTACTTAATTTCATTCTCTCTTCATATTTAAAACAGTAATGACTTATGATTAAAAATATGCATAGCACAAACCTTTAATCATAGATACATCATTGGCACCATCTCCAATTGCAAGTGTGACTGCATGCCTATTTTTTTTAATAAGCTCTACAACAAGTGCTTTTTGCAAAGGAGTTGCACGACAGCAAATAACAGCTTTACATTGTAGTACAACTTCCAAAAATAATCTTTCCAGCTGTCGATGCAAACAATGAACCAAGGAGTGACCATTTACGACAATGGCAAAATCTGCAGACGATTCTTCCATTCCTTCATCTATAGAGCCACCCTGATACATTAAGTTAGTACTAAAAAGTAGGAAATAATTAGCCATATAAATATAGGTATTTATGCAAAACACATTTATAAAATATCAAGCAAGAAATATTAAAGAGCAGAGAGTTTAGTACACACAAAAGATTTTGGAATAACTATGGTTAGCTTCAAACAGTGAAATGTGATATTGTAATTCTAAAAGTCTACAAACGTGTCATATTACATATGTAAGTCACAGATTTATCGCTCTAGTTAGCTAGATGTAATTGCATATTATTATACGTTGAAACACACAGTGACAATGATTTTAGATAAATGAGGAGATGATGATAGTGCAGAACACCCGAAAATATAATTACCATTTGAATTGCTAAATAAGCATCAAAGTAGTTTGAAAGCAGTTTAATAAAAACATCATTAGCTATTAATTTTACAGTACTTTCAACTAATTCAATAACAAATTCAACTAGCATAATTATATACTTGAATTCTAAAATGATAGTAAAATAATACCAAAGTTATCAAACCAAGTCCTTCGATATTTGTTGTGCTTTCTTACCGCGAATTTTAATAATATTAGGCTATAGATTAATATTATTTCACCTAAGTTTGAGACTACATTAGGTTTGTTCCGACTAAGTGTAGCTACAACCATAAGAATATGATCATTCAACTTGTCGTAAGAAAACAAATTCTTACAGTGGTGGCAACAATACTAAATCGGAACAGATCTACTGTATCCTCAGACTATGGTTTACAATAGATTCCCTAGGCATGCTTCTTTTTATAATTTATTATTTAGTATTACCAGGTTTAGTATCTCTTTCCATTTTTAATTATGAAGTATAATGTTAACTGGTTTTTATAACCTAATTAATGATGATTTTACATTATATATCTACTCCTTTACATAAAAATTGTAACCAATGCAAAATTTTAGACTAATTATTAATTAATATACAAACTAATACAAGTTAAATAAGGACTACCTTTTGTGTTGCAATGTTTATGGAAAGCAGTTGGTATATGATCTTCTTTTGAATCAGTGAATTTCAAAATTTAATCCTTTCACCAGCTTCATCGCTTTGTTTAGATTATACTTTAGCTAACATGTCAATTAATTTTATATATTGATATATTACCAAATCATTAATACATGCAAATGAAGTATTACGGTATGCAATAAAATAAAACAAAATTTAAATGATCAGCATTTCTCAATTTCAACAATAATCTCTATTCACACAAAGTTCAATAAAATTGATAATCAAATTTTGTAGAGAAATGCTCTCCAGAGCGTCAGGGTAGTTGACGATTTGCATATAAAGATCTTGTTTTACCTTTCCATGAAGAGTTGGCGCATTTGCTGAGGCGATTTTTAATTTGCTCTTCAGTTCTATTGGAGTTTTCATTTTTGGGAGGATATTTGATTTGTAATACTGTAAATAATTATAAATGTAAGTGGTTTCTTTATGCAGACAGCCGATTGTGCACGAAGGCGATCTGGAAGTTTACGTCGCTTCGAGATGCTACTAAATCACTGACACAGTGGTCGGTGGAACCATATACTGAACAGTTAAGATTCTGAAACTCTCAGAACGAATTGCTAATGGTAGACATTCTTAGAAAAAATATTTTTAAAGTGATAGAAGGTAAAATATCACAATCATTTAACAAATTAGGAATTTATATTTGAATAAAAATAGAAAAAACTTTAAGATAATTTCAATTTTTTTGTCGCGTTTCTTTTATAGGAAATTTAAAAAAGAACGCCGGTTTGAGCAGATATGGTATGTTACAATACAAAATACTATTTACAGAGCAAATAATTTTATCAGTCACGAATCGACTATCATGTGGCCAAGTCAAGTTGAATTTTATAGTAAGAAAATGTATAGAATTGAAGTTTAACACGTTTCCCGCCGGCGCGGTCTATACGGCCGAGAATAAAACTTCCTTTCATGCTGGCTCGGTTTATATGACCGAGTCTAATTTTGTCCGCGGCGCCGACCCGGTCTATATGACCGAAACCCTTTTTGCAAATTTCTCCTCTATAAATAAGAATTTTGAAAAATTGCTCACACCAGCCATTACTACCTTAGCGTAGCATGGCTTGGAGCCCAAGCAGGGAACGTGTTAAAATTAATAAAAAGTAAAGAATTAAACTAGTGAATTATTGTAAGGTAGAAGAAAATTGAGGTGTTTTTAGTTGTTGAAAAGTGAAGAAGGTTGAAAAAAGTCAATTTAGAAAATAAATTTGATAATCATTATTATAAAAATGAAGAAATCAAGGTAATATTTATTGTTTATGAAAGGAACTTGAAAATTCCTAAAATTCCTCATAAAATTTAAATTAAACGGAATATTAAAACACATAATCAAGGTAAATTTCACTGCAATATACCGAGTGAATTGATGGTGTAATTTTTAAATATCATTCAGAATATCAAATAAAATTGAATTAAAAGTTATGTAAAAGATTGACATGTAAGACCGTAAATAAGATCCTAAATGTTCGAATATAAAATAGATACTTGACGTTCATAATGTAAAATTATTTTAAACTATACATGCAATTTTAGTGTTTTAAATGGAACTATGTAATTGGACGTTATTTTGGCTTTGGTTTGGGTTTACTTAACTGAATTTCCTAACTTGATTTTCTTGCTTGATTTACAAAAAGTGGTGTCTTACTAGTTCCTTATTACAAGACGGCTTCTTCTGGTTATAAAATCATTCAACTCCACATTTTATTTATTTATCCAAATTGCTCCAGTGCAACAAACTGTTGAATGGTGTTTGTTTCCACTTAATTTTAGAATTTTACAAGCAACAAGTAAGTATTTCGGCAATCATTAAATGTTCGAGATTTGTAGGTTGCAGCTGGAAGACACCCAATAAATTTATTGCCAAGTGAAGAGTCCCTTGAAAAAGCTTCAAGGCATGCTCCCTTGCTTTGTGATTGCTGGATAGCCTAACATTTTTATATATTATTGAATGGCAAGCAAATAATTTTTCGAATATTTTGGTTGCACTTAACTGTTAACACGTTAAGCCCCGGCGTTATAAAAAATTGTTGATTCCTGAGACCGGACGAGTTTTTCAAGATAAATTGCTTGTCAAAAATGTTTTTTGTCTTCATTGTTTTTTTATAGTACATAAGACGTCAAATTTGTAAAATTATTATAGGTACGTTATAGTTTTTCTCAATAAAAATTAGTATAGTCAATTATTTCTACATTTCTAAATAAACTTGTATAAAATACATAAAAATCGTCTAATTCGCAAAGAGCGTTCTATTCCTGGGACCGGTGTGTATTCATATCCGTAAATTGCATTTATTTGTGTCACTACGTTGATATCACGAAGCCTACACTGATTCTTATTGTGTGGAATAACATTGATGTCACGATGTCCCTAGATTACATAAAGCATGACACTGTGTTAGTGTCATCCGGGGCTTAACATGTTAAACTGCTTTTGCTTACCTACAGATTAATAAATACTGTGTTGCTGATGACTGCTTAATAGAGCGACTGCCATCAACAGAAGTAATATGTAGTTGGATTTTACACTAAATTTATGTTTATTGGTTTCTGTGAACACGAGCAGCCCTTTTTCATTATTATATCTAGTTACTTTGAATTATGTTCTCTATATTTAATTAAGCAACTTTTTTTCTTTGAAACTCAAATTTGTGATATAAATTTACACTCTCTGAACAATGATAAAAACACAAAATTTTCACTATATTCAAATTGGTCACTGCTTGGAACTAAACAGATACAGAGCGCCAATATTTATATTCTTAACAAGGGAAGAGATTCACCTGCTATTACGTACTTTTTTAAGATAGTTTCTTTCAAGTTTAAATTTTAAGATTGAAACCGGTATTATTGATTTTTATCCCATCATAAGGGAGTATAATATTTTAATTATAATCTCAAAAAGCTATTAATTAAAATTAAAATATTATTCAATTAGATTTAGGATTTGAAATTTGAATTATAGGTGAATAATTAGATGGTGCAAGATTCAAACCATTTTAAACTTGATGTGGCGATACATTTGCTCGGGCATAATTATTTTAATTATGTGACTTATAAGGTCAAATAAATAATATCATCTTCAAGTTTGATAACTGTGATGATTATGAAAACTACCTTTTCAGACACCTAAAGTGAAGTTTAAAAGGTTAACAAAGATAAAACAAACATCTCTTCAGTTGTGTCTACCTTGCTCTCTGTTTGTGATGTATTTTTAAGGTATCAGCATCATCCCACCTGAACGTAACAACGCTAACTGCCGGAGGTTGAACAGGTTGTGGAGGAGTGGATGTTCCCATCGAACGATCGGATAAATCAATTACTCCATTAGCACCCATTTGATTTGGACTTCGAGGTTGAAATGTGTTAACAATTTTAATACTGTCACGAAATTTCAGCAATTGTTGTTGAACTTCATCATAAGAAGATGCATCTACTATAAAAACATCTACCATTTCATCCGTTAGTAGTTGACACGAATACCCAACGTTGATTGCAGTTTCTGAATTAATACATTTATAAATAAGTGTTATATATTAAAAAAATTTAAAATTACCTTGTTTATCACCAGTCAAAACCCAAAGTTTCATTCCACCCAACATCAAATTCGCAATAGTTTGAGGTACGCCATCTTGTAGTTTATCTTCTATAGCGGTAGCACCAACCAATATCATGTCGGTTTCAATTTCTTCATATAACGCATCTAAAAGTTCATCTCTTCCATCTATCGCTAAAGCTGCTTCTTGATGCCTGAGTTTCCAATTATTAAAGAAAACTTCATCCAAATCTCGATATGCACAGCACAATGTTCTTAAACCTTCACCGGCAAATCTCTATAAATAAAAACATTTAAAAACAACTTCTGGTAGTAAAACTTGGAAAACCATTCTTACATTTAAATGTTCTTGTGTTTTATGTTTCAAGTTATCGTTACCACGTTTTAATCTTTCATAAATCACATTATCTGCTCCCTTACAATACAATCGCAGTTGTCCATCTTTGCGTAAAATAACGGACATTCGTTTTCGAACATTATTAAAGTCCAAAATGCACAGTAATTCGTAAACTTGCTTTTTCCCAACAACCTCAATCGTTATACTATTTGGAGTGCGCTCTTTAAAAACGAAACCAAAATTTCTGGCGGCTGCAACTAAAGCAGCTTCATCGGGCGATTGAGCCTGATATTCAAGATGTCCCTCTCTTTCGTCCGACATAACGGTGTGACATAGAGCTAATAGATGAAAAAAGTTGTGGCAATCTTTATCGTTAGTTTGTACAGCATCTAATAACGTTTTATCGTAAAATTTAAATTCTGGTTCGTAATTCGGATTGAAAGAAAAATCTAACGATTCAACTTCATCGGTAATTTCAATAAATTCTCCCGTTTGCTTATCAACTAAATCACCATAAGACCGTCCCGCGATTGAACACTTATTAAATGACATTATGTTTTGTGTGAGAGTTCCAGTTTTATCTGAGAAAATATATTCCACTTGTCCTATTGAGCAACACAAAGTGAGGTTAGTAAGATAAAGCAAAATAGAAACCTGGGCTTACCTAATTCTTCGTTAAGCGTTGTAGTGCGTGATTTTGCCGATGTTCCCGTATCTTTATGATACATTTGTTCATCCCAATTGATAAGAAAACTTTGCACAAAACGAATAACTTCAACCGACACATATAGCGATATTGGCACCACTGTATTAAGCACAATGGCATAGGAAAAAAACACAAGTAGAGCAGTAATGGTAGCACCACCCAATGGCTCCGAAGGCACAAGCGTGTCCCACGGCAGGAATGTTTGAAAGTATTGTCCGACCAGAGACTCCCAAATACCACATGCCACCATACAGAAAAGGCACACAGATAATAAAAAGAAAACTATCTGCAATACAATAAAATAATATTAATCTACAAAATATTTAACAATTAGTAGACAATTTTAATTAAAATTACGTGTAAATTAATATTATGTAAATAAGAAAATAAAAATTAAGTTCAAACAGTTATTACATGAATATTACTTACTCCTATAATTAAAAAATTAAGAAGTCTATCTATACTGGTGCGTTTAAACTTGGTCTTTCCACTATTTTGCATCAATTTTGTATCTTTGCCAGCAAAGATTACCACACCATAGCACCAATGTGTGTTACGTAAGACACATCCTCTTAATAAAATTTTGTCATTGTCAAGTGAATATTGTTTATTTTTCCAATTTAATTGTCCATCAAATTTGTTCAACAAATTGTTGGGCAATTCACAAACAATTTCACCATCAAATTCACTGATTAATTCATCATTTTGACCCATTTCCGCCGTTTCAAGTAAACACTGACGACTTTTAAGATTTGTTTCCCTAAAATAAAGAAAGATTCCTAAATAAGAAATAAAAAAAGAATAAAGATATTTTTAACGGTTATGATTAAGGGAGAGAGTTTAGAACTGTTTTAAAACGTCTTTAGGTCTTTACTATAGCAAAAACTGGCTCTAGATATTGCAAGAATTTTTATTTTAATGGAAAAAGGATAATTTTCGAACAAGATTATGTAATTTTTGATATATTTTCATAATGCATATATTATACGAATATTATATTTTGATTATGTTAGCAACTATTTCATATCAAACACGCACAATTAAATAAAATTACAACTTTACATAATATTATTATCATAACATCTGTATTAGATATTAAAAATAGAAAATTATTATTTCTTCTTGTTGGAAATATTTACCTCACTTGTTTGAAAAAATCATAGCAATATCGAGTCAATCTTGCACTAGCAAAGATGTTTTAAAGCAGTCCTTAAAAGTTAAAATTGCAGCCTTAATTTAAAAATTCCTATTCGTGAACCTCAAAAATAATAAAAAAATGTAATTACCCATCTAATTCGGCAGTTTCTATATAACAAAGACCATTAGGTTCACTAGATGTTAGCAATAATAGATCTGCAGCAACAAATTGATCATTATCCATTCGAATTATATCTCCAACTTCTACACCTGACCATCGCTCTTGTACAAGTGCACCATTTCGCACTGCTTGAGATTTGCGATTGTTAACATGTGAATCCGACATGTGGCGTTGCTAATAAATATTACAATTAAAAGCAACTGTATGTTTGAAACTATAAGTTATGATATATTAACACTTACAAAATCATCATAGGCATCTTTAATGGCAGTGAGACCTAACACACCAATCAAAGGGAGAGCTGTTGTGACAGGAGTGAGACTGCTTATCGCAGGAATCATTTGTAATACAAGAAGGCACAAAAAATAAAAATTGGCCAAGCGTTGAAACTGTTCGAACAAATTCAGTGGCAGGAACGTCAATACAGTATACTTTGATGTTTTGATGTAATTATTCTACAACAAGAGTAGGTATTAAAAGCTTCAAATAAAAAACTATGCACTTTTCATTTGGTGCTTTTTTTTTGTTGAATATGAAATGTTTTAGTTTTTATGCAATTCCGGGACTTAAACTGCTATTTAAGTCCCTCTTTTGAAGACTAAAAGTTTAACTTTCAATCTCAAAGGATTTAAAAGAAATTTAAATCCCAAGGGACTTAAGTAAAAATAAATGCATTGTTTCCATGACGATCGTATTCAACTTAATTGATAAAAAATGTCAAACTAACATTTATTTTGAGAGGGTTATGTTGAAATAAAAGCATTAAATAATTATTAATTGTAGTTTAAGTCTTGGAATTGCATAAAAAAATGGATTGTCAATACCTCGTGTAACTTATTGCCCTCGACTTTGTCCCAGGCAAAAACTTCACACTCAGGATTAATAATGCACTTAAGTCCTGAGGTATATAATAATACTATTATATAATATAATTACAATTAAAAAATGAATATCCAGAAAACGTGGCAAACAACATAGTAATGGACATTATTAATTATAAACTTCATTTGGCTTCTTGCATACATTATATAATATTTACAAAATTTAAATGTAAATGCTTCATCGAGTTACGTAAATTTCCAAAAAATTTGAAACAAGAAAATTTATAATCAAATTTTGTTTAAAATTCTGGAATTTCAATGGACGTCATTATGGCAACTGTTGTCTTCAGAGCTGTTTATTCCATTTTAACTATAGGATTTCATAGAGTAAAGTGACTTTGTATAATAAAAGAATTTGTTTTAAATGGATCACGGTAACAGGTCTAGTTCCAATGTATCTTGATGGCGTGAAACAAATTGATATTTACAATTTTTTGAGCTTGAATAAATCAATCATATCGAAAATTGTAATGCTTTCCGGCAAATACAAGATGTGGCTGCAACATACAATTCTAGAAAACCTTAAACCTAGGAAAACGACTAAACGAATTGGAAAACATTTTCTGTAAGTTTTTTCAACTCTAAATGAAACTTACAAATTAAATATTTGTGATGGCACTGTCAGAAAAAGGTTGATCGAAAGAAAGTTATTCAGCCATCGTGTAGAAAAACAACGCTACTATTAAAAAAATATACCAGGGCCAGATTACATTTTGCTAAGCAGTACGCACACTGGATAGTCTGCACAGAGAAAAATTTGAAGTGCAAATTCATCTCGCAACAATTTGAAATAAATATTACATCGATTGCTCTAAAATTTATTTCAAATTGAAGCGAGATAAATTAAATATTTTTAAATTTTTGCATTTCGATTTTTAATTGAATTTGCATTTCAAATTTTTCTCTGTGTATGATTGGCAAAAAGTAGTTTTTAGTGGATAAATCCAAGTTTAATTTATTCAACAGAGATGGAATAAGCAGAGTTAAACGACCTACACAAAAAAGATTAGACCCTAAATATGTTTCCCCAACAGTAAACAATGAAGGAGGATCGGTTATTGTGTGGGCTGTTTTCCAGTTTTTGGAATGAGACTTTTGAATCGCATCGACGGTATAATAGATCGTTTTATGTACTAACATATTCTTAAAATTGTAATTGCATTGTATACTGGTGAAACAATGCTTATGGCATTTATTTTCCAATATGGTAAAGACCCAAAACATTCTTCGAAATTTATGAAGCAGTGGTTAGCTCAAGAAAATGTAAAAGTTTTACCTTGGCTAACGCAATCACTCGAGATAGTTCCTGTTGGAAACTTGTGAGAAATAGTGGATATAAGAGTACGTAAAAAAATACAAAAACTTAAACGATCCCTTAAAATTAGTTGGAAAACAATGCCCTTTAATTAATAACTATTAACAAATTAATCAAATCAATGCCAAAATGATGTGCGGATATAATTAAAACAAAAAGACATTACACAAACAATGAATTAAATTGTTATATTTTACGTTTAGTTTTTATTGATTTATTGAAAATGAAAGGTTTATTTTATAAAGTTGCTATAATTATGTCCAATAAAATTTTAAGTTTTAGACAAAAATTGATCAGAAAGTTTCTTGTTTCAAATTTTTCCATATCCTGAATAGATATCAATTCATGAACAACATTAGTAATGTTATTTCACGATTTGTACATAGAAAGCTAGATGAAGTTGATATAAGTATGTCCAGTATTGTAAATGACACTTGATTGAATTTCAACTAAATAATAACTATCCTGCATTATAAAATCATATCATTATGCACATTTATTACTTAAGCTGCATAGTGGACAAAGTATAAGAAAATATTTAAAAACTAGCAAATTTATACAAAAAAAAGACCACGCCCACCCCAAGAAATCACAGAACAAATACATAGCTGACTGAATGAAAAATAAAAGTAGTTAAAAAAAATACGTGAATCGGAAGACATGTGTTTAAACAGAAGCATAGGTAATTTTGATATAAAATATTATCAGTGTTACGCATAAGCAAGAAAAATGTTGAGAAGATTTATTTACTAGGAGACATCACCGTTTACTAGTGAAACGGACATTGTTAAGTTGCTTTTTTAATTTAATCTGATGGTCATACTTTTGTTGCATGTATATAACAAATTCAACTAATGAAGTATTAAAAAACACGATTATTTATATCACCATTTAATAAATAAAAAATTAAAATAATTCTCTTGGAACATTGGATACCTAATAATGATTTAAATAATAAATTTATTACTCTAAACTACTCTTGAGGAAATTATAAAATTCATTTATTAAAAAAATATAAAAATGAATTATTCGTTAGCCTTATAAGTTTTCCACAATGAGTGTGTATAGATGTACTATATTTATATAAAATAGAAGATACAATAACTAATTGCGGCAATTACTTGTAATCAATATTAGTTAAAAATTCCAGATTTGAATAAATTATGAATAGTACAGATGCTTTCATCAATGCTATCAATAATGTAAAATTCTTTGTAACTAACGCAAGTAAAAAAAAATATGTATCTACTTACTGCATAACGAAATTGGGAATTATACATCCGATCATTTGCATGAATTCGTCTTTGATTATCTGAAATTAAAACAATTAACAGTAACTTAATAATAAATTTACATTAAAGAGTTTTTTAAAATACAAATACTAAAATGCAACTAAAAGTTGCAGTTTAAATACACTGTGCTACTAAAAATATTATACCTTATACTCAATTTTGTCGATCACCCTGTAGATAAATTCATTAAGAATTCTAGTTATTAAATTATTAAGATTCACCTAGTTATAAATTATTTAAGTTCAAAAACTGTGTCACAAACAATTTCTCAATAATTTATTGATTTCAACTAGCAAAAGTTAAATATGTAACATAAAATACGATTTGTTGTAAATTTTCTTTATTTAGAACTTTAGAAGTCTTTGTTTAATATAACTACTCAAGTATTAATCTGTAAATATTAATAGTGAAGGTTCTAAAACCGTTCCGACAACTTTTAAATACAACACACCTGCCGAAATTTAAATTTTTTATACTGGGAGTCAAGTTCTCAAAAAGTAGTTTTAATTGTACTTTGTACTTAACTTGTTATTGTCTATTTAAATTTTTCTTTATCCTCTATGTTAACAAAAGTCCTGATTTCATAATTAATCAAAATGTGTTATAGTACTATCTACTTGCTTCGGCCAGGTTTAATCCAAAAATATACATGAACCATCATTAATTTTGACCTTAGAATTTAAATTTTCCAGAATTGTAACCTCAACTTGCTGTGAATTAATGTGAAAAGTAAGGAGAAACCACTAAATTATTTAATTTTCCTAGTAACTACCTTCGCTGTTTAAGAATTCTACGGGTGCGGACTTTTACGCACAAAAAATGCAGATACAGCGTTCTATAAAAACAAGATGAGAAACCTCTCTCCAAATGCATAACTTTTCGTAATAAAACTTAGAAATGAGGGACGCGTTAACAGCACTGACCTAGTCAGTTAGACTAATAACATCATTATCGCATAGTAAACATTTTAAAACTTCCTTGACAAATAAATCAGGCACGGCTTAAATGGGTGTAAAAAGGGAAAATAAGCATGAAAATAAAAAATATTTGGATTTTAACTAGAAATTCGCACTCTAATTTATTATAAATTTTTAATTAACATTAATCTATATAATTATAAGGATAGCCACTAGGTGAAAAAATAAAAATACAATAATGCTTCCAACAACACTCACCAATTAAGCTACCTATGCGAATAGATTTAAAACTATTTAAACTCATACATTAAGAATTTTATTCACATTGTTGTTAAATTTTACACTTTCTGCAAGTTTTTAAATTGTGCAGATTCATTTCAATTTTATTTTAATTTGATATTTGCATAAACAATTAAGCATTTGACACAACATGTAACTTAATGACAGTAGTAGTTTTTTTTATTCGTTAAAAGTCAAATTTAGTAAGAACTTTGGTAATAAACGCTTTTAGGTAGGTTTGAAATTATTGTAAACATGCATTGTGTGGTTAACATAGGAACCTATCCAGGCTGGTTTGCACTGGTATCATACCATCTTGTGTGGTTTTTTAATCTCTCGTTAGCACAACTAGAGGTATTAACTAGAGATGAAGTGTAAAAAAAGGCGATTAAAAAACTGGACATAAGAACAGGGGATGCATTTCAAGTAAGAATTAAGAAATTATTTGAAATTTTATTTGAGCTACTAAGTATTATTATTTCGACAAGATTTTGAAGCTTTTCTTTGTTGTTCTTTTCTTGCTATTATTTCTAGTTTGTTTCAGTTTTTCATGATTTTTTTTATTAATATAAAGGGGTCACAGTTAAATCCTTTTTTTCCTGCAAACTACAAGTTCTAACTACAATAACTTATTGTTTACATGATAACTCCATATAATAAATTATTCCATTGTAACAGTTAACGGAACGAATTTTCTCTTACAGTGGTGACAATTGATTTAGATATTAATTTTTAAGAATTTGATAAGGGAAATCAAGAGAAATATAAGAACGAACACACGAAATAAGAAACCCATTTGAGAAACTAGCCATGCCTTATATTAAAGTGCAATCATACTCCATGGAATATTGTCAACTTACCAAAAGGTATGAAACCCCTACGAGTATCTTTAGATGTATGCGGAGAATCTGCTTTATCAGGCACTGCAGTCTGATATCGTCGATTATTTTTCCATATAACAATTTTACTAAATACATTTAATATGGACTGACGTAAAGTAATGGGCTTTTCGTGAGATTCACTAACTACACTATTTTTAGATCTATTAATATCATCGTTTCTACTAGTAGTGTCAGAATTCGTTAATGAACTTTTTTTCTGTTTACACTTTTTACGAGTGTGCTTCTTGTGTTTCTTATTCGAAGACTGTTCATTCTCATCGTACACTTCAAAAACCTCCAATTCATACTCCATTTTACAACGCAAAATTTCATCAGCTCATTAATGTGTATGTGCATTCAGTAAATCGTAAAATCATTTTGTAAGTACATTTACTCAATACTGGCCTATTTTTAACGTGAAATTGATCAAATGAAATACGAAACTTTCAATAATAACTTAGTATTAAATTTAAATATACGATATTTCTACTTAATTAAAAATCAGCCTAAACGTAACAAACCAAGGCTTCGCCATCAACATATAAACTGAATTCATTTCAACCTTATCAATCATTATTAATTATAAAAACTACATCATTTGTATCACTTCATGACGAATGAAGTTGTCATTCGTACACCACGATGACAAAAAGTATGTCAAATCAAATCTTACTGTCATTCGTATTAGCAAATTTTAAAACAAGAGGGCGCCACAATTTAAAATAGTTCAGTATAATATTTCATTTTATAACCTGTTTTATAAATTTTTACATACCTACTAAATTCTTAATTTTATATGTACTTCCTTTTATTATTTTCTAAAATAAACTAAATTAATCAATACACAGCATGGGTGTGGATTTGCCATCTTTCTTTCATTTTACTGGTCATACCGGACCTTTCAATTGGGCAAATTTAAATTTGTGTTGAGCTGGTTTAGCACATTCAAAAACGATAATTAAAAAAAGTTGGAACTTGAGACTTTAGTTATTTGTATTCTTTAAGGCAGTTCTGTCAGTATATTCCAATCAAAAAATTCTTTTGTTGGCACAATACACGAAATACTCCATCTACGTGAGTGTTACAAGTATTTGTCACTTAACAATAAATTATGTACTATGTATTTTTAATTAAAAAAAAATTATAATTTAACTTTTTCTAATTAAAAAATTTCAAACATATTCGCTTAAAAAATAAAATACATTTATAAACGCATCTAAAGTAAGTATTCGATATCCCAACTTGAAAAAAATTCAAAAACGCAGTTAAAGAAGTTTTTAATATTTAGTGGGATTGTGTTTTGTTTTCCTTTTTAATTCTAATTTGTCTTGCCCTAATTTTTTTGTCAAGGTGATCGAATAAATATGTAATTATTTTGTAGCCCCATATTATGATCATTAAATATACAAATTTTGATAAATTATGGCGTAAAATGTTGATATACATTTGTGGTCTATCGTACCATCGATAAAATAGAAATTTGCTGCACCAGAGGCACTTGCATAACCCCATACAAATAGTGATACTTCCTAGCATAATAGCAGGATAAACATTTTCTTTATTTAGGTTTGTATTTATTTTTCCACACAAATCACCTGCTATCTGAACCAAAAATATTAAATTTTGACTCATTCGGTAAGTATCATCCGATTCCAAAGTTCTCCGTCACATTTTTATATTGTTTTGTAATTTATGGTATAGTACATCGGTTTTTACAACGTTCTACGTCTTCGATTTCCGATTCCCTCCTTCCGATTTTCTCCTTGTCTGTGCTCGTTGCGCGTTGAAACTGTGTGACGAGCACTCACAGAGGGCCTACAGCTTAACGTGGATTCCGAACCACGGGAATAAACGCTTTTTAGACCGTCTACTCCGATCAGGGAAGTTTTTAGGTCGTATAAGTATCATAGAGTATATACACGCCTCATAAAAATTACTTATGAATTAATTTATTTAAATAATTACCCATGCTATGGTGTTCGCGGTACTATTTTGGAAATGAACTGTTATATTTTTATTATAAATCATATGGTAATAAGATGAATTTGGATAAAACATGCCGTCGTTTCGGCATTTCTCGGATCAAAAGAGAACTTAACAAGGTTAACAGAGGGAAGTTAACAAAGGTTAACTTTTTCATTTACTAATGATGATAATGTAAAATTATTATAGTCGGGTATAGCGACTTGCAGTCAGAGATAGTAGATTTACAGAGAACCGCATTCTAAGGTACAGCCGCCATGTTTTATCCTGTCAACTATAAGAAACAATTGCTTTTTTCCAACTTTTCTGTATTACCCATACTGAACTCCCTAGTTCATGGTACTTTATTATCTTTATTATAGATTATAGTATCTTTATTATAGATTATACGGGTAATAAGATGAATTAGGTAAAATATTGCCGCCGTGTCGGCATTTCGTCAGATAAAAGGAATGCGGTACTCTCTAAATCTACTGGCTCTACTGCGGATAAGCCAGACGCTGTCTGGTGGCGAATTTTAAAAACTGCGGGGGATTCGCGATTTACATTACCGTTGGTGGCGCCACCAACAGCACAACATGACTGTGCTTAGACGTATATCTCGAAATTCAAAGTTATGTTATCACGAAAGTTAGCGATAGTTTCAATGTGTTGTTAAATTTATTATAATATGTTGTTAATTAGTTCACTTTATTATTATCTTGATGTGAAAAATGAATTTGTATTTCCATTTAATACGTCACTGATTAGTTTGAAATTCTATCGCATGGTGGCGTATAACGAGAAACGTTTTAGCTTAAAATACTGTTTTTATTTATTCAAAATTTTGCAGTACAACATTAATTTATGGCGTGTTTAGTACTGCTCCAAACAGAACACAATAATAAATGTCAAAACATCGATATACAATCGATGTGTCAAACTTAAAGGTCCTACCTTTTAATTATACATTGGTCCCCATAACATGAATGAAATTTCATTAAAATTTAAATTTTTTTAATTAATTACATTTAAAAGAAATTTCGTGTATTTGTTGAAGGCGGCGCGGTTAGTACGTGGATATGTGACCGCTTGGGAACACAGCGTGCCGTTTCCCACTCAAACCTCTCTTAGATTCTCGGCTCCAATAACACTTCCGGTTACTAATCCCACGATAATAGCCCAACGCGCGTTAACACCATTATGAGATGGAGGAGATTAAGCGGGGCAAACTTGCTTGCTGTACTGAAGTTCGAATTTAACCACGGTGGCGTTGTGATTAAAACATGAAATCCCTATAAGCCTGATTTAAACAATTTTATTGTCCGACGTTTCGGGCCATTTTCAAGGCTTTTGAAGATGAAGATGGATGTAAGGGCAAGACACTTTTAGGCTTCTATACAAAGTATAGCAAGAAGCCTTATGATCTGGCTCCGTGTCTGTCCGTCCGTCTGTCTGTCCGTCCGTCTGTCTGTCTGTCCGTCCGTCTGTCCGCATAATTCAAAATCATACAGAGCGTTTCAAATCGTGTTGGAAATACTCTGTGTGTATAGAGGTCTAAGAACTGGGTAGCCAGTGCGCTACTTTTAGGCTTCTATACAAGGTATAGAAAGAAGCCTTATGGTCTGGCTTCGTGTCCGTCCGCATGTTTCAGAGCCAATCATAACGTTGATCAACTGATACGTTGTTATATTTTAAATAGATTCGTCTATATAGTGTTGCGTTAATCTGTTAATCCGTTGCTTCGATTCGCTAATGCAATTTATAAATACGTAAATGTTCGAAGAAATTTACTAAGTTAAAGATATTTTCGAAGAGGTCTCCCTATATAAACTACTTGTTTTACTTTGATGTGAAAAAATAATTTTTTATTGATGTGGTTAGTGAAGTTAAGTTATAAATAAAAGAGAAAGGAGAGGATTGGTCCACCTCAAAAAAAGGACCATACATTACAGAGAAGTAAAATTTCTAATAGAATGGAAAAGTTTGATTGTTATTACTTATATAGTAAATGATAATTACCAATCGCAAAAAATTTAATTGGTGCAGATTATCTGATTATGTGATGTTACATTATATGGCGATCAAAAATAACCAGATAATAACAACTTTTAGGCTTCCATACAAAGTATAGCAAGAAGCCTTATGATCTGGCTCCGTGTCCGTCTGTCTGTCCGTCCGCATAATTCAAAATCATACAGAGTGTTTCAAATCGTGTTGGAAATACTCTGTGTGTATAGAGGTCTAAGAACTGGGTAGCCAGTGCGCTACTTTTAGGCTTCTATACAAGGTATAGAAAGAAGCCTTATGGTCTGGCTTCGTGTCTGTTAATCTGTTAATATGTTAATCCGTTGCTTCGATTCGCTAATGCGATTTATAAATACGCAAATGTTCGAAAGAAATTTACTAAGTTAAAGATATTTTCGAAGAGGTCTCCCTATATAAACTACTTGTTTTACTTTGATGTGAAAAAATAATTTTTTATTGATGTGCTTAGTGAAGTTAAGTTATAAATAAAAGAGAAAGGAGAGGATTGGTCCACCTCAAAAAAAGGACCATACATTACAGAAAAGTAAAATTTCTAATAGAATGGAAAAGTTTGATTGTTATTACTTATATAGTAAATGATAATTACCAATCGCAAAAAATTTAATTGGTGCAGATTATCTGATTATGTGATGTTACATTATATGGCGATCAAAAATAACCAGATAATAACAACTTTCCACACCAGAAAGGTAGCTGTATAGAAGCCTAAGAACTGCCGCTAAAGCGAGTTCCACCTTGTTTAAAATGTAAGTATGTAACGATTCATCGGGAGCCTGCATCTTCGATGCAGCATGGTAAGATCGCAGACGACAGCGGAAGTAATGCCGAGAAGGTAAATCCCGCTGTCGTCGGGGAGGGGGTTTTAGTCAGTAAGAATCTGACACTACCATCCCTGATGGGGTGGTGCCTATGAAGGTTTCCCCCTTCCCTGCAGGGAAAAAAAAGTATGTAACGATTAGAGTTTTTGTTCTGTACTTTCCTTCTTCCGCGTGACAATTTTAGACATTTAACTCTTGGCATCTTATTAGTGTACCATAACTCAATGTCTGAATAATCTTGAAAACCAAATATCACCATAAATATTCTGATATTTAAAACGCTACATGGGAATTTTTCTTGGAAGAAATGGGGAGGAAGCAGCAGTTTTACACAAATTTTACACGAAAAAAAATTAATTATTTAAATAAGTATAAAAATTAATTATAATAATTATAAAAGTAAACATATATTTACTACGTCCAAATACTGCCATGTATGTATGTTGTTTGCTGGTGGTACCACCAACGATAATATAAATCGCGAATTGTGTCCAAATTTCAAGTCAATCGATTTGGTAGTTTTCGAGGTATAATTGCAGCCAGGTGAAAAATCTGATGTGACAACACATTACTTTCCCATTTAGTAGATTCCACTTCATTTTATATTAAATATTTATTTAAAAAATGCTAACTCAAAAAAATTTTTCACTCGATAAAATACACAAATTTAACTTTGAGATATCAAAGTTACCAAATTTAATTTGTAATTTGTTGGATGTAGTTTTATAACATGGTAACTCATATTTTTTAAAAGCACTTATTTTATTTTCTCATTTTAACAATAAAATAACATGTTTGCATTGAAAAATAATTTAAAATGTCATTTAGCAAAAAAAATTAGAAATTTGTGAGACGCCGCGCCGTCTATATTCAATCAAATTTTAAACAATGGTCGTAATGACGTCAGAATTAATTTTTTTATAAGTAATTAAAACATTCGTATGATATTAATTACATAATATTATGTTTATACAAGTAAATTAGTTAAAATAATAAATTAAAGTAATAAACAATACAAATCACTTTGACAGATCGAAAGTAAGGCAAACCATATTCTTTTAAAAGCGCTTATTTAATTTTTGCATTTTAAAAATAATTTAAGAGAAAAATATCAAGTGTTGGGTATCATAAGATGCGGAAAAATAATTTTTTTCGATTGATATGATTTTCATTCTCATATGTTCCACCGGGAAGCGGCAATGCTCTTTGCAATTTTCATTTTTCTAAAAAATAGGTTAAAAATGGAAGGTTTTTAACCAAAATCTAATCAGCTCTTTAGACAGCTGCTTCAAACTAGTGTACAAAATTTCAACTCAATCGATGCACGCGTTTGTCTGTAAACGTTAACGATAAAAACACCACACATCACACACACACCTTAACATCATTCCAAAAATGGTCTTAAACAATTTGTATGGACTCATAGACCATTGGAAAAATGCTAACACAAATTTTTTTTTACTCGATAACAATACTTTCCTTTACTGCGTAAATGGGAAAGTATAAATGCAATTGTGAGAATTAAGCAAAAGAAAGTAACATGACTGTGTAACTTCTACCTATTGGTAATTTCTACCTATAGGTAACTTCTACTTAGATACACTTGTAACTTCGGTAATTTTGAGAATTTTCAAGCAAGCAAGCATGATTCGCAAAGCGGAGCATGTGCGGGCGAAGCCCGAGTAATCTCCTACACCCCATTGTGATGTTGGCGCGCGATGAACTATTTTAGAGGGATTGGTGAACCCGAGAGAGGAATTGGAGCAGAAATGTCAATGTGTTTTTAAATTTGAATGCCAAATACGGTTTAAATAGTTCGCAAAACTGCCAAGTTTATAACTGTGAAACTAAAAAAAAACACTTCTTGAAAATTGCGAGGGTAACCAGACCCCTTAAATAAACTGAAATCATTGCAATACTAGAAAAATAAATTATAACTTTATCTGAAAAATTAACCCTTGCTACTTGAGTAACTGATTTTTATTAGTGCATTTCAGGATAATTTTTTTATGAAATTTTCGAATTTCCAAATGTTTTTTTCCGAAAATGCGTCTATGCAATATAAATTTGACCCTTATATACATACTTGTACGTAAGTAATGACTAAAGATATGAGCGTCAGACATCTAAGGAAATGTGGAATATGTAAGAAAATATCAGAAGATGTGAAGAAATGGGAAGATGCGAGTGAATTTGATGAGATGTGGAATAATTTCGGTAAAGATCGATAGGTCTAGAAAATATGTGCCAGAGTGAATAATGGACTATAGTTATTAGTGTAACGACGTTATTACACCCCTTAAGCGGAACAACTTGCGAAACACTGACTTAAAGAAAAATGTTGCTATGGAAATTTATATGGTGGTTCTGTTCAACGTACAGGTTCTTCTTCATCTGGTTCTCCATAGCTTGTGGAATATCGCCACATCTTCCGATATTTTCAAATCCATTTCATTTGGGTAGATTAGTCCCCATTTTACTAACTTTGATTCTTCGAGTTTTTCTTTTAAATCCTTCTATTGATCCTCGCATCTTCCACAACTCTTTTTCACATCTTCCTATCTAGCACTCTCATTTATCTGCTAATACATACGTATGTACATAACTGCTAATACATACCAAATCCGAAAAAGTTATGAAAATGATACGAAAAAAAAAGATTATGCGCGTTGCAGATTTTGATTTTTATTTATCCGCGTATGTGAATATCCTCAACATCTAAACGATTAAAGATAAAAATATTATGCTGTCACAGCCTTTGTGTAGGAAATTAAATTACCCGCAAAATTCTTTATATAGGTAAAATTTTCTCCTACATGGTATGGTTTTAGTAGTGTTTCTAGTGAAAGCTTACGGAAATTTATAACTCTGCCAATAAATGTTTGATTTAGTTCTAACAAAAAGCCATTAGATTATATTTTTAGTAGAAGAACTGGATGCTGCAAAACAAGCGATTGGAATTAGAAAGGTGGCATCACACTCAAAGTGTAATACTAAACCATGGTTCACTGAGGAAATCAAACTTCTGGCTAAAGAAAAACGAATAGCCTACCTCCAATACCGAAGTAACAAAACAGCACTTGAACACCAAAAGTATGTTGAAACCAGAAATAGAGTAAATGCACAAATAAGAAGTCTGAAACGAGATTACTGGATGGCCTTCACAAAGGGAATGGAAAGTGACATGTACGGTGCTCAGAGGAAAATCTGGGGAATGCTTAGAAAGCAGAAGCGGAATACAAATGAATATCGACAGGTCAGCAATATAAGCGAAAAACGATGGATACAATATCTGAGTACCTTGTTTGAAAGTCAAAACGAGAATGAAACTGTACTGGAATACATAGAAGATGACAATGAGATAATGCAAATCACTCATGAAGAAGTTGCTGATGCCATAAAGAAGCTAAAAAATCGAAAATCCCCTGGCACCGATAACATTACAAATGAACTGTTGAAATATGCGGATGTAGCGTTGGTGATGGAACTGACAAAATTGTTCCGAGAAATACTTAATAGTTCGACTATCCAAGAGGAATGGAGAACAAGCGTTACAGTGCCTATATTTAAGAAAGGAGAGAAAAACGATCCCTCTAATTATAGAACGATAACTCTGCTAAACAGTATCGCAAAATTATTCACTGGAATGATTGCGGATAAAATAACCCAAACAACAAATATGAGTGAAGAACAACAGGGCTTTCGTAAGAATAGATCGACTATCGATGCTCTTTTTATAATCCGTCAAATTATCGAAAAATCACTTGAATACAATAAACCGACGTACATGTGTTTTATTGATTTAACAAAGGCTTTTGACCGTATTTTACTAAAGGACGTGCTGCGGCTGTGCAAAGAAAAAGGCATCTCAAACCAAATAATTAAAATAATAAAAGACCTAAACACCCGAAACACAACGAAACTAAGAATAAATGGCAAATTAACGGAAGATATCAATATCCGAACTGGAATTCGTCAAGGCGATAGACTAAGTCCAGTATTATTCAACATCGTTATGGATAACATAGTAGAGAAAACCAGATTGACAAGGAATAGAGGATATCAACTTAGTACGGGTGAAGTGAAAATCATATGCTACGCGGATGACGCGGTTATAGTATCAGAAAACGAAGATGACCTACAACGATTACTATACGCCTTTAATATAGAAGCAGCGAAATATAACATGACAATATCGGAAAAGAAAACAAAAAGCTTAGTAATATCAAAAGAACCAAAGAGATGTAAACTTGTTGTCGACGGTCATAACATTGAGCAGGTGATGTCGTTTGTATATCTGGGGGTGCAGATCACCAGCTACGGAGACCTCATAAAAGAGGTACGTAACCAGATCCTAAAAGCAGGTGCCGTAGCGGGAGGCTTGAGAGAAGTGATATGGAACAATGAATTTTTAAACATCGATAGCAAAGTGCGCATATATAAGACATGTATAAGACCAATAATGACGTATGCCGCGGAAACACGCCCTGATAACACGAAAACAAAGAGGCTACTGCGAACGGCTGAAATGAGAACTCTACGCACAATAGCGGGGAAAACTCTATGGGATAGGGTAAGAAACGAAGTAATCCGAGACACATGCCAGGTAATGGACGTAGTAAGATGGGTTAGACAGAGAAGGAGAGGATGGAATGAGCACGTCAACCGCATGGACAACAATAGACTTGCCCGAATTGCCAGAGATGGGAAGGTTGTCAATGGAAAGCGACTGCCTGGAAGACCACCAAAGAGATGGAGAGAAAGCTGGCAGTCTATATCACAAGAAGCTGGAAATTACAGGCCTTAAGGCCTACACTAAGTGAAAGAAGAAGAAGAAGTAGAAAAATTATGCAAATTTTTATGTTTTTAATGTTATAGCGGGTGCGATGCGCTATTCAAAAGGGCTTTTGCAAAAATTTGCAAAAATTTTTTCAAATCCTAGAAGAAATGCATATTAAGGAATTTGTTTGCCGACACAATAACGCATATTATGATTTTACAGAATATTATTTATAGATACGTGTTCATTTAACGTCAGGTACATTTTATTCCTACAATTAATAAAATGCTTGTAAATAAATATTTTATTGAATGTTAAAGAATGCATTTTAACCGAAATTCGATGAAGAGTCTCCTTTTGATGAACGTAAAACGTCCTACCTGACATCTATAGGGCGTGATTCATACCCTCCCGATATTTTTGTCTCCTTAAACAAGTATTGCATAATCCTCAAACCTCAAACAAATTTATATATTCTTTGCCTCAAACCACCAGATCAACTTGTAAGAAGCGGGAACAGTTATGTAGTTAAACCGCAACTCTAATTTCAAAAATCCATAACTCAAAAACCAAGGAATATTTGTAAAAATCTAAAGATTGTAAATTAGAATCACAAAAAAAAATTAGGATCTTAATTGCCGATATCGATTGGCGATATCCCGCACTCATATCAGTGGCGTCAAGCTCATATATTATGTCATCGTCTCTGTATATAATACTACGTCGACGAACAATTATTCTTTTTCTAAAAAATTGATGACAATATTTCATCTAAATTCAATTCGGCGAGTAATTCAAAACAATGCAATCTGTGTATTTCAAATTCACACCAATTTAGGCTAATTAGCGAGAATTCAATTCAATTTATCTCTGCATTGCCAACATTATTGCTTACTCAGAAATAGCCATAAGGTTTTATTAGCAGCAACACATAAACGTGTTTAAGTGTGTCGGTAATCTAGGGTTAATTCAATTCGCGTAATCTATAATTCAATTTGAATCAAAATTAGTTTTCCTGCAGACCGCGGCCATACCGACTAATTCCTGAACTTAGGTATCTAAAGAAGTTCAAATATATAGAGAAATGTGGGTAGATGCCGGGAGATTATTAGGAAAATGAGATAAAGTGTACATATTTTTGCCCCATGACCAACCCTCTAATTGAACCTAAACAAGCTTAAACGTTTCAAATATTTATATTAAACTAACTTGCTTACTAAAGAAGTTTATTTTCCTTGATCCATTTAAAAAATAATCAATTCATCCTGCATCTAAATTATTATTCTGCAATAATCTTTATTTACTTTATGTATCTTTAGTTATCTACTTTAATATAGCTTTCTAGTATACTTTAGACCGATAAGAACTTTTTAGAAAATTAATAGTATATAATACGAAGTAGTATTTAGATTTATTATATGAATATTTTTCGCGTTGGAAGATTTGGTCATGCTTTCTTTTGAACGCCTATATTTATGCATGTAATAATTGAATAGGTATATTAATGTATAACTGAATTAAGATTGGGTATTGAATAAATGAGAATATTATCAATTCCGAAACAGCTACTAAAAGATAATGAATTTAACCTTCCCTGACATCACGAACATAAAGCCAATAAGAAAATGACATAATATACACACCCTTTTTACCATCTTTGTTCTATTTTTATCATCCACACCCTTTTACTTTTGATAAAAGCGTCCGGTTTCAGGTGGAAAATGTATCTTTATACAAAGTAATTTCTTGCACATTTTTATTTTTTAAAGAATGACGATGCATCAATATCTCGCTTATATCTCGTAATTCAAAATTCGGACCTTATATAAAAACAGAATAACAGAACGTATTCAAAACTACGTAATATCACAAATAAAACATATACCGAGTGACCAGTCGACTACCAGAACCTATAGGGAAATAACGAAGCAAAATCAGTTTTTTTTAAGATTCCTGCTTTCCATTATAATGGATAAAAATGGTATCAATCGAAAGATTTTATTCACTACTTGTTGCACCCGGAACACTGGTAGTTACGCCACTGGGTGGTACCAACTGCTGGTACAAAAATTAGGTTAAGATTGTATATAAGCTCATGTAAATATTTAGTTTAAGTTAGTACATTTCAAGTCAATAAATGAATTAGTATCACAATAGTTTGGTGTTATTTTGTGTGGGTTATACCTATGGTGACCATATTATTTTTATGAAAAAAGAGTACATTTCGGCGAAACAAGGTAAATACCTAAAAAAAGGTCAATGGCGTACCTACAGCTACGAACGATGACCTTTTTTTTTTTTTTTTTAGGGGTCGCACTCAAGGAAACAGCCATGAATGCACGTCTGTTTCCCCCACAATGAAATGTGGCACCCCCCAGGCTTCATTGTGATTGAAATTTAAATATTTCAAATGAAAAAAAAGAGTACATTTGTATGTACTTGGAGAAGTTTTAAAGTACATAGGACATCGTTCTAAAAAAAAGAGTACTGTCCTACTAAAAGGAGTACATATGGTCACCATAGTTATACCCGACATGGGAGATATAACAGTGGCGACGTAGGATTTTATTTTTTTTTTGAACACACGTGGTAAATTATCTTATTGTTTCGTTGAAGGTTAACATTATCAATCATTATGGAGACTACAGAAATTTTAAGATTATTTCAACAACAACAACAAATGATTGAACTACTCAACAAAAATCTAGAAGTAATGTCGGCAAAAATGGATTCCAAAGAAACGAACACCACAATTGCGGACGATAAAACTTCAGGTAATAACACTGAACATATTATAATGAACTCACTAGAGCACAATATTACTGAATTTATTTACGATCCTGAAAATGGACTCACATTTGATGTATGGTATAAGCGATACGATGATTTATTTTTGTTGGATGGTGTGGAATTAACTGACGCTGCGAGAGTACGATTACTAGTAAGGAAATTAAATACGGTATGTCATGAAAAATATGTTAATTATATATTGCCAAAACATCCTCGAGATTTTAAATTTGCTGAAACTATCGAAGCGTTAAAAACATTGTTTGGAAGAACGATATCATTATTTCACACAAGATTTAAGTGTTTGCAAGTATCAAAACCATCGGTTCAAGATATTATTACATATGCGAGTGTGGTGAACAAGTCTTGTGAAGACTTCAATCTGAAAGATTTGACCATTGATCACTTCAAATGTTTAATTTTTATCTGCGGTCTCCATTCATCACAAGATGCAGAGTTACGAACTCGATTACTTGCTCGACTTGACAATGACAAATCAAATGAAAAAGTAACGTTACATTCATTGGTTAAAGAAAGCCAAACGTTAATAAGTTTAAAACAAGATACTGCTCTAATCGCTGGAAATGCACCTGTACCAAGCAGTGCATTAATAAATTCCATCGAGTCAACTTCAACCGAAGCTATTTCAAATGTAGCAACGATCCAATCAACCCCACGAACACCTTGCTGGCAATGTGGGCAAATGCATTTCTCAAAGGACTGTCCATATACAAATCACAAGTGCAGGGACTGCTCCAGGGTCGGTCATAAAGAAGGGTATTGTGCATGTATGAAATCAAGCAAACCAACTAATGACGAAAATTCCAAAATTCAACATCCACCAAGTAATTTCAAAAAGAAGTGGAGAAATAATAAATCTCACTCTAATTGGCCAAAAACGAATTATGTTCATGTTAACTCCGTGAGCATGGACTCAAAAAGGAAGTATTTGACTGCAAAAGTCAATAATTGCGAAATCAAGTTTCAAGTTGATACCGGATCGGACATAACAATAATATCGGAGGAAAATTGGAGAAGAATCGGACAACCTCAAAAGGACACATCGACTGAAGTGGCAAGGACTGCTTCGGGAGCATCATTACGAATCATAGCTGAGTTCGAGTGCCAGATTTCTTACCGCGGTCGAACAGAATTTGGAAGATGTTTTGCTGCCCCAGTCAATACCAACCTCCTGGGCATCGATTGGATCGAAAAGTTCAAATTGTGGGATATACCTTTCAATTCGGTATGTAACAATGTCAGCACGGAGGTTAAAATAAATTTGACAAACGACGTAAAAATGAATTTCCCAAAATTATTTGAAGAGAAATTAGGATTATGTACCAAGGTTAAAGTTCAATTACACATACGCCCTAATGTACAACCCATATTTCGACCGAAAAGGCCTGTTCCATTTGCTGTTATGGCAACAGTTGAGAAAGAGTTGAAACGATTGGAAGACGAAGGCGCAATTACACCAGTGGATTTTTCTGAATGGGCAGCTCCAATTGTAGTAGTAAAGAAGGCCAATGGTAACATTCGAATTTGTGCTGATTATTCGACAGGTTTAAATGCGGCTTTAGAGCCTCATTGTTATCCGCTTCCGCTACTACAAGAAATATTTTCAAAAATAGCATCAGGTAAAATTTTCAGCCACATTGATTTATCAGACGCCTTTTTACAAGTTGAAGTAGATGAAGCATCAAGAAAACTTCTTACGATAAGCACACATCTAGGGTTGTTCATAGTAAATAGGCTCTCACAAGGTGTTAAACCTGCTCCAAGTGCATTCCAACAAATAATGGACAGCATGTTGTCTGGCATCGAAGGCGCGGCAGCTTACATTGACGATATCATCGTATCGGGCGAATCAATAAGCGCTCATAATTCCAACTTATATCGGGTTTTAGAAAAAATTCAACAGTATGGGTTTCGACTAAAAATGGCTAAATGTAAATTTTTTATGACCGAAGTAACATACTTGGGCCACGTTATCAATGAACGAGGAATGCAACCAGATCCGAATAGAATTAAAACAATCCACAACATGCCTGAACCAAATGACAAAGCAACCCTGCGATCGTTTCTTGGCGCTATAAATTATTATGGAAAATTTGTTGATAACATGCGAGGACTTCGAGGACCCCTTGACGAACTATTAAAGAAGGACGTGGACTGGGTATGGTCGGATAAATGTCAGCAATCCTTTTTAGGGCTAAAAAGAGTTCTAACGTCAGATTTACTGCTTACACATTATAATCCTCAATTAGAGATAATTGTGGCCGCGGACGCATCTAATTATGGACTCGGGGCATGTATTATGCATCTATTCCCAAATGGCACGCGAAAAACCATATGTCATGCATCACGTTCGTTGACTCCTGCTGAAAAACGTTATAGTCAAATTGAAAAAGAAGCCCTTGCTTTGGTGTTCGCGGTAACAAAGTTTCACAGAATGATCTTCGGTAGAAAATTTATACTGGAAACGGATCACAAACCGTTGCTTGCTATATTTGGATCGAAGAGTGGAATACCAGTATATACCGCCAATCGTATTCAACGATGGGCATTAGCTCTCTTAACGTATGATTTCACCTTAAAATACATTTCGACGAATAATTTTGGTCATGCAGATATGTTATCCCGCCTTATTGATTCACATGATCGTCCCAGTGAAGATTACGTTATTGCTTCACTCCAATTAGAAAATGATATTCGAGAAGAAGTATCGCAGTCACTCGGGCAGCTACCGGTGACATTCAAAATGATTGACGTGGAATCATGTAAAGATAAAGTATTGATAACTGTGACAAGATATATAACCACAAGTTGGCCACATTCAATTGAAGATCAAGAAATAAAGCAATTTTACGTACGAAGAGAGTCCTTATCGGTTGTTAACAATAGTGTATTATATGGAAATCGAGTAGTGATCCCCAAAATTTATAGAAATCTTATCTTGAAGCAATTACACAAGGGTCACCCTGGAATGGATCGTATGAAGCAAATAGCAAGAAATTATGTTTATTGGCCAAATATTGACAGCGAAGTTGAAAATTTTGTCAAGAATTGTAATAACTGTGCATCCTCAGCAAAAAATCCAATCAAACACACCTTGAGTTCGTGGCCGACAACTAATTATCCATGGGAACGATTGCATATAGATTTTGCAGGACCACACGAAGGCAAATATTTTTTTGTTTTAGTCGATTCACATTCGAAATGGCCTGAAATATTTTTAATGAACCAGATAACAACCACGGAAACAATAATGAAGTTAGAAGAAATATTTTCACGATTTGGTATCCCGAAAACAATAGTATCGGACAATGGTACACAATTTACAAGTGACAAGTTTCAACAATATTGCCTCCAAAATGGCATTGAACACATTACAAGCTCCCCTTATTATCCGCAATCAAACGGACAAGCGGAACGATTTGTCGACACCTTAAAACGAACCCTCAAGAAACTAAAACAGGAGGGAAGTTTGCAGCACATCTTATTTACATTTCTGTCGGTCTACCGCACAATTCCAAATAAAAATGCACCAAATGGGAAATCGCCATCAGAAGTTTTGTTAGGACGAAAACCTCGAACATCCTTGGATCTTCTATTACCAAGTAAAGGCGAAAACCGATGCAAGAAAAATGAAAAGATGGAAACACAGTTTAACTTGAAACATGGTGCCATTGCAAGAAATTTTAAAGCAAATGATCTTGTTTATGCTAAGCGATTCAAATCAAATGCTTCCTATTGGGACAAGGGAACTATTATTGAAAGGATAGGAAAAGTGATTTATAATGTGCTAACAAATGAAGGTTTGATAAGGTCACACATCAATCAACTTAAGACCTCGGTTCGAAGAAACTGTAGGGATGCCTCCAATTGACATCTTACTCCAGAATTTCGGAATTGAGTCAAATCATAGCGACTACCAAGAAGGAAACGGGAACACTGATCAATCAATGACACAACCGTTTGAGTATGAAGAAAATGGACAACCACAAGTTACCACTAACGAAACAGAACTTTTAGAACCACCGGAACCGCAAGTACCACATGCACCATCAGAATCAACTGAAGATAGTCAAATGGTTGTACTACCACATCAAAGTGTTTCCGCCAGTGAATCAAGACCACCACTTCGCAGATCAACAAGGATTACGAAACAACCAGCTAGTTTAAGCAACTTCGTTACTTCCTAAAAGGGGAAGATGTTGCACCCGGAACACTGGTAGTTACGCCACTGGGTGGTACCAACTGCTGGTACAAAAATTAGGTTAAGATTGTATATAAGCTCATGTAAATATTTAGTTTAAGTTAGTACATTTCAAGTCAATAAATGAATTAGTATCACAATAGTTTGGTGTTATTTTGTGTGGGTTATACCCGACATGGGAGATATAACACTACTCGACAAGTAAATGACACATATCCGTCTGCACCTCTAGAAAGTCATCTTACCACCCGCTTGTCTTATCGCTTATCTTTCTCTTAGTTATCGACGAAGTAATAGTATCCGCTTGTCATTTCTTTAGTTTTCAACGAAAAAAATTTATTGCATCACTTTTTACTTTGTCGGTGCGAATAAAATATCTTACTAAAACTCGAGAGGTAGTTGTTTTACTAATCTTGAAAACTTCTCGAACTAAATCAACTTTACCGCTCTTGTGTATTAATATACTATTACCTGTTTCTTGGAGGAAAACATATTCTTGGCTCATTGTTTCGCGGGTGCAAAGTTGATGTTTTCTTACTGTCTCAATTTTATTGTTGCTTCCCGGAAACGAATAGTATACAAGTATTACGGTGCCCGCTTCGATAATCTTAACTAGTGTCGCCAAGTTTTTGAAGCTTAACATTAGTATTAAATGATAAATATGAGTAATCACGTTCGCCCAAGATACTTAATTCGACACAATTGAATCCGCGTGTCATCAAATTCGTATACCGTCATCTTCCCCAAGTAAAATGAGCACTTAACAAGCACAGTCAAAAGTTTCTGAGCGGATTTATGCATTTTGTAACTCCAAAAATTCACATATCGTATTAAGGAAGATTGTCGTGGTAAAGTTTTGGCGAATAATAGCAAAATTAAATGCTGCAGAATTGAAACCATTTTTTACTTTGTGGGTCTTTGAGTTGAATTCTCGTAATCTCTTGTAATCTAACGAGACGATCGTTAGTAGGGTTTGACGGTTTTTTAAACCCGGTTTTAGAAAACCGGTTTTTAAAGAAAATTTGTCACATTTAAAAACCGGTTTTTGAGAAAACCGGTTTAAAGAATTCATATTATTATGTAAAAATTAATTTTAAACTTATTTGATTTGCTATTCATTCTATGCAACGGGCAGCAAACAAACTTTCTTTAGCTTCAAAAACCGAAATTATTAAGTTATCTGGAAAGATATTCTCTAGAATATTTCCAAATTCTTATGTGGAAACCGATTCTGATGAAGAGCAAATCGAAGAAACTACTCATCAGAGTAATGCTTTTTTAAAGGAAGCCATGGAAAAATCAATTCATAACTTTCTTGAAGACCCTGAAGAAAAACTTACTAATTCAAAGACACTGAAAGCTGAATTTTCATTATTTGAGGCAACGAATAAAAGAACAAAAAACTTAGATTTGTTATTTGATGCCCTGAAAACTATAAAACCAAGCTCAGTAGCTAGTGAACGAGTATTTTCAATTTTACGCAATATTGTGTCCAAAATAAGAACAAGACTTAGCCACCGTTCAGTGGATATTTTATGTTTTTTAAAATCCTATTTTCTTAGGAGAAATTAAAATTAGTGAAAATAATATAAATATTATTTTAAATTTTTGTTTGGGTTTTCGTTATTTTGTGTAATTTTCGTTAATTAATAACGAAATAAAATTCGTTAATCGTTAATTTTGTAATCCTTAATTTTTTTTTATATTTTGACTTTGATTTCGTTTTTTGTTATTTTATATAAATTAAATAAAATATTTTTCCCTATTCTATTTTTTTTGACAAAAATTCGAAAACCGGCTAAAACCGGTTTTTTTTGGAAATCTTGAATTCGAAAACCGGTTTTTCAAAAAGTCGGTTTTTGTATAAACCCTAGTCGTTATCTAAAGCGGTTTGTGCGTTGCTGCTAATGCGGAATGCCTGGTTCGACTCCGGGCTCAGTAAAACTTTATTCTGACCGTCTCCCCTCGGATGGCAATGGCAAACCACCGAGGTGTAATCTGCCTGGTACAGCCTCTCTGGAGATGAAGTGTATACACTTCCCGCGGTTCGGAGCCCGCGTTAAGCAGTAGGTCCCCTATGTGTGTGATAATACTTCAAACGCATAACACATACATAGGAGAAAGGTCGCCAACGTCTGGGGGACCGGATATGGCACACGAAGAAGAAGAATCTCTTGTTTATTGCGCTTATTAAAATTGGCGACATGTAGTTGCAACAAACAAATTATTTTCTTAACTACAGCAATGGCACGGCATAATCAAGCACAAAAGTTTTTGAAAATTTTATGCCGTAACCCACTCAACTTTCTCGCGGTAAACTTTTACATATCTAATTAAAGAAAGAAAAGAGTGTGTAGCGGTCCTAGAATTAATTACGTTCCACTCTACATAAGCTGATCGCCTCGGTAGCGTAATTGCAAAAGCGCGCGTATTCACAGCTAATACGCCAGGGTTAGAATCCAGATAGCGGAACATATTTTTCAGAATACCATCTTGCTAAATTGGTGACCCCGATAGAACATCAAGCACTTCTGTTTACTATTTACAACGGCTAACTAAGCCACAACAACAGCCACCGACGGTTACTGCTCACAATCGACAGGGTTACAGTTAACGGCCCCGACTACTACTCACAACCGACATGGTTACTAGAGGGAGGGTGATGTAGCGGTCCTATAATTATTCACGTTGGGCGCTACATAAACTACTCGTCTCGATAGCGCAGTTGCAAAAGCGCGCGTATTCATAGTTAATATGCCAGGGTTCGAATATAGATAGGAGAAAAAAAATTTCAGCAAACCATCTTGCTAAAAATGTCCACACACCTTCCCTAAAATCTATGACCTAGGTAACGCGTACTTATAAGGTATTGCAGCGGTCCTAGAATTATTTCACGATAAATAGAAGTTCCGCGCAACATAGTAAACTAATCGCCTCGACAGCGAAGTTGTTTAAGCCCGCGTATTTATAGCTAATACGCCAGGGTTCGAATCCAAGTTGAGGAACATATTTTTCAGCATACCATCTTGATAACATTATCAATAATGTTATTTGATTTTAGTAACTACCGTATAGTATATTCTCTTATCTTATTATCTTTCTTATCTTTAAATACTTTAAATACGGGTATCTTTAAATACCCGTACGTCTTTTGACGTGTTGTAGATCATCCACTTTAAAGCAACAAATTGATAATACATACTAATGTAGTAGCTATACCGTAAAGTTCACAAAGTATATGTTATATCATAAAAGAAAATCAAAAACAAGTGAAATAATGATCACAATAAATAAAATAATCAATGTAAATGTAATTACATTTGTAATATATAAAATTACAAATAGACTTGTATGGACTTGGGTCTTATACATACAGTTAATTGTTGCCTAAGTACATTTGCATTTCCTCGGTGATTCTGATTCGGAATTATTGCATAAATGTAAATTAATTGAAATTGTAGCTCGTTTTTGCTTGCCAATGTATATACAGCACTATCCAAATGAACCGAAACACTACCTGATTAGCATTAAAATCTATTGTATTATAAAACAAGTTGGAACGTGCTTCAGCAACGGTTCCTAGGCTTCTATACATACAACTACTTTTCTGGTGTGAAAAGTTGTTGTTATTTTTGGTCGCCATAATTTTATAATGTGATATCAGGTAATCCGATAATTCGGAACCGAGAGTTACAAACTTAAAAATTATTCTATATAAGTAAATTTTAGTGACAAAACATTTAGATTTTCAGATTAGTATCTTTATTATCGGATAAAAATTATTTTTTCAGATACCTATAAGAAAAATCTAGCAATGTAAATTGCGAATAGAAGCCTAAGAACTGCCGCTAAAGCGAGTTCCACCTTGTTTAATTTTTGTTATCTGAAAACAGCTGTCATACAATAAGTCAGGGGCGTACTGGATCAAGTTATTCACGAGGGCTTAGATTTTTCATATCGATCGTCAGCTATAGCGGTTAAGTGCGTTGCTGCTAATGCTGAATGCCTGGTTACACTCCGGGCTCAGTAAAACTTTATTCTGGCCATGTTTATTACTTTATAACTTTATTCTGACCATATTCATTGTATGTTTACTACAATGTGTTACACAAGAAAACATTTTACATCTGTTTTGAGAGGCGACATATTTTACATTCGATTTGTATTTTTTCGCTTGTTTATGTACACTTTTCTTTATTACAGTCTTGAAAATGACCCCGATAGAGGGTCGCAACTAGTCGATTCAAAACGTAGTCTTTCTTTAACACGTCCCCTGATATCCAATATCCTAGTAAATCATATCCTTGGAACAATAGCTTATCTTCACTTTATTCTGGCCGTTAATCCCTACGGCAGTTAGACCAGTAAGCCACGTATCAAAGAATAATTGGATCAACGGACAATCGTATCATGGTATAATCGTATCAACGGATCATCGTATCAACGGATCATCGTATCAACGGATCATCGTATCATCGTATCAACGGATCAACGTATCATCAGATCAATTTGCTTATATAGGACATCGCCCTATGAGTATAGTAGATGTAACAGTTTGGCTAATTTTTCGCGCGTTAAGTAAAAGTAAATTATTAACAATGGCATTAATCGAAAACAAATCTGCTTTCAAAACTGTAAAGAATGTGCAATTTGGCATTTTTAGTCTGGAAGATATTCGTAGCATGTCTGTCGTCCCAGAAGGTATAAATCATGTAGAAATTATGGAAGGAAGTCTTCCAAAAGTGGGCGGCCTGATGGATCCGAGGATGGGAGCGTTTGACAGCACTTTACCATGTCAAACATGCGAAGGCGACCGGGACACTTGCCCCGGTCACTTTGGTCACATCGAATTGGCCAAACCGATCTTTCACGTTGGCATGATTAAAGATGTCATGAAAGTTTTACGCTGCGTCTGCTTTAATTGCAGTAAATTGTTGGTGAACCCAAAAAAAACAAAACCACTTCGAACACGCTCAGAAGAAAACTGCAGACGATTCCAAGAAACGCTGAGAACTAGTGTACGGGTTGTGCAAAGAACAAACAATATGTCACGCGGATGTAGAAATCATCAACCTGTAATTAGAAAATCGGGTCTCGATTTGACGGCCGAATGGAAGGAATCCGACGGAAAGGTTCCACAAGAAAAAAAGTATTTGTTGGCGGAAGAAGTGCTGCATATCTTTAGACAAATTAGCGACGCAGATTGCAGCGCCCTGGGAATGGATCCGAAATACTCACGACCCGAGTGGATGATCGTGACGGTTTTACCGGTTGTTCCTCCTTCCGCGAGACCCGCAGCTTTCATGGGCGATTCGCCGAAGAAACGTCAAGACGATTTGACAAATAAATTAGCCCTAATCATAAATATACCTTGTATAGAAGCCTAAAAGTAGCGCACTGGCTACCCAGTTCTTAGACCTCTATACACACAGAGTATTTCCAACACGATTTGAAACGCTCTGTATGATTTTGAATTATGCGGACGGACGGACAGACGGACACGGAGCCAGATCATAAGGCTTCTTGATATACTTTGTATAGAAGCCTAAAAGTAGCGCACTGGCTACCCAGTTCTTAGACCTCTATACACACAGAGTATTTCCAACACGATTTGAAACGCTCTGTATGATTTTGAATTATGCGGACAGACGGACGGACAGACAGACGGACGGACAGACAGACACGGAGCCAGATCATAAGGCTTCTTGTTATAGTTTGTATAGAAGCCTAATAGCGCACTGGGTACCCAGTTCTTAGACCTCTATACACACAGAGTATTTCCAACACGATTTGAAACGCTCTGTATGATTTTGAATTATGCGGACGGACGGACAGACGGACGGACAGACGGACGGACAGACACGGAGCTAGATCATAAGGCTTCTTGGTATACTTTGTATAGAAGCCTAAAAAGTAGCGCACTGGCTACCCAGTTCTTAGACCTCTATATACACAGAGTATTTCCAACACGATTTGAAACGCTCTGTTTCAAATGGATAATGAGATTAACGAATAACAAATTAGTGAATAACGAGATCAACATATCAATATATCAACGTATCATCGTATCAACTTATCATCGAATCATCGGATCATCGGGTCATCGGATCAACGTATCATCGGATCAAAGTATCATCGGATCAACGTATCATCGGATCAACGTATCATCGGATGAACGTATCATTGTATCAACGTATCATCGTATCAACGTATCATCGGATCAACGTATCATCGGATCAACGTATCAACGGATCAACGTATTTAAATTATATAGTTGAAAAGTTATGTAAATAACACGATTTGAAACGCTCTGTATGATTTTGAATTATGCGGACAGACAGACAGACAGACGGACGGACAGACAGACACGGAGCTAGATCATAAGGCTTCTTGGTATACTTTGTATAGAAGCCTAAAAAAGGGGTTGCTATTTTGTTAATGCCTTTTGAAATACTTATATCTACATTGGTTTATGACCTTTTCACCTTAAAATCAGAATTTTAAAATTTGTTTATTCTGTTTTAACTATGAAATAACGAAAGTCGTGAAATTATGGCAAAGTACAAGTTGTTGATGAACGAATAAAAAGCTTTTATATTTGCTTTAGAAAGAGAAAATTTGTGTGTGACGGCTATATTAGTCGTCGAATTAAATGTAACCCTTCGACAATTAGTAGGTTTCTGAAAAACTTTGCTGAAACAGCTTCACCAGAAAATCGGAAACGTGGGGGTCCGCAGAAAAATATGATATCTAGGGATGATCCAGTTTTAGAGCGATTGTGTCTACAGAATAGAGTTGGAACATCGACAGAACTGTGTTCAGAGTGGAATAGAGCCACTGCATGGTGCATCAGTATCTTCAACAACTGTGCGGCGTAGATTAATTAATATGGACTTAAACGCTCGTCGTCCTTGCCGAAAGCCGATGTTAACGAAGAAATTGAGGAAAAGTCGGTTAGCTTGGGCACGACAACATCAAAATGGACAGAAGACGACTGGTAAAACGTCATTTTTTGCGACGAGTCGAAGTTCAATTTGCACGGCTCAGATAGAATAGTTTCGTACGTAGAAGACAAGGCGAAATATTAAAAGACGAATGTCTTAAAAGAACTGTGAAATTTTCAGTAAGCGTAATGGTCTGGGAATGTTTTTCAAGCGTGGGTGTAGGCCCTTTGCACATTATAGATGGGACCGTAAAGGCACAGGACTACAGCAAAATTTTAGAAAAATGATAAATACAAACGATTGAACAACAATTTTAAGATTCTAACAATTGTACTTTTCAAGATTATTGAAAATTTACTTGAAAGTACACATATTTTGATTTTGTTCTCTTGCTTGAGATCTTGAGAAAACATTTCTGAAGATTTAAATTCTTATGTAACGAAATTTTTTGCAAAAAATGCAATTAACAGCTTAACATGGCCTGGTAACAACCCTGATTTGAACTTGTTGCGCATGAATTAAATATATAGGTGTTTATTGATAAATAAAAACGGTTTTCACTGTCTTCCTCGATCGCCTCTTCTTCTGTACTTTTATATCATATGCCTGATCACTTATATAGTAATTAGTTAACCATATGATTACCAATCTAACCGGATTATCTTTTAATCATTATGTTCCTAATTCCAACATCCCCACTGGAACATACATCATCGATTAATTTTGCAAACCCATCCCTTTCGAACAAGAATTATGTTTATGAGCACTAACAGCCTTCGTCAGACTATCAGCAATCATGTCATCGGTACTAACATGTTTCACTTGAATTTTCTTTTCTTCAATCATATTCCGAATGAAGTGATGCCTGATATCAATGTGCTTCGTTCTGGGATTATATCCATCTCCATATGCAAGATTAATCGCACTTCTGTTATCACAAAATATTGTAATCGGTTGGTTTTCTAAATTCGGCGACAAGTCTAATTCTAATTGTTTTAACCATATTCCTTCCTGAGTAGCCGAAGAAAGTCCCATATATTCTGCTTCGGTGGTAGATAATGCAACGGTGGCTTGACGTTTACTATGCCATGATATAGCTCCTCCATTCATCTTGAAAACGTAACCGGTGCAGGAGCGTCTATCGTCAATGTCATTTCCCCAATCGGCATCGCAAAAACCTGAAATCGTCGGTTCTTCCATTCTACTAAATTTTAACCTGAAAGAATCTGTTCCTTTTAAATACCTAAAAATTCGTTTTACTGCGGTCCAGTGCACTTTACTTGGATTCTGATTAAATTTGCTCACGGTATTAACTGCATGGGCTATATCCGGTCTCGTTACTTGAGATAAATATAAGATACTCCCCACTGCCTCTTGGTAAGGTACGTTCGCCATTTTAGAAGGATCGTTATCGCTTGGGCACACATTCTTCGATAGGACTTGATTAGGATCTAACGGTGTATTTGCTGGGTTACAATCACTCATATGAAATCTTGTTAGAATCTCATTAATGTAATTTTGTTGGTCCAGATACAATTCTCCATTCTTATAATCTCTCGTAATTCGTAAACCTAAACAATGACGTGCTTCACCCATATCGTTGAATTTAAACTTCGATTTCAATTCTTCTTTTAAGTTGTTTTTCGTTTCAACATTATTCGAGAAAATCAACAAATCATCAACATAGACAGCTACGAACAACATATCATTACCACTTGTTTTGAAATATATACATGGATCCACTTTGGATTGATGTAATCCTATTTTCTTCAGAGCAACACTGAGTTTTATGTTCCATTGTCGACTTGCCTGTTTTAAACCATACATTGCTTTGTTTAAACGACAAACTTTTGAACCATTACTAAAGCCTTGAGGTTGATTCATATATATTTCCTCTTCGATATCTCCCTGTAAAAACGCAGTGACGGCATCCATTTGGTCAATTTTCAAATTATGTTTTACTGCCAGGGCCATTAAATATCTGATTGAAGTATATCTAATCACCGGAGAGTACGTTTCTTCGTAATCTATTCCTTTTCTTTGTGCGCATCCTTTTATAACGAGACGAGCCTTGTATTTATAGATTTCTCCTGCAGCATTTTTCTTCATCTTAAAAACCCATTTGGAATTTAACGGCTTTTTGTTTGTTGGGAGTTCGGTTAGAGACCACGTGTTATTTTCCATTATAGAGTTCATTTCTTTATCCATGGCTTCCTTCCAAGAGGCACTATCTTTTCGACTGAGAGCTTCTTCTACGGTTAATGGATCGTGTACTTCATCACAAGCCTGACCAAAATAAGACACAAAATCCTTTCTGACAATCGGCTTTGGTTTTCGTGCTGATCTCCGTGGCGGTTCATCGGTCAATGGGGTTACCTCGTTCGGAAGAAATTCTGGATCATCAATATCGGTCTCTTCAAAATTCTTCAAACAATCTTCAAAATTTTCATACTCCACTGAATCATCGGTAATGGTTTCGGAAGTGTTCCCCACTTTATCCACGATCACATCATGAACAATTTCCATGTTATCAGTTTCACTATTACTGCAATCATCGAGATTTTCAAATTTATTACGGATTATTGAACTGTTTCCATCTTCAAAGAATTTGACATCGCGACTTTTGATTAATTGCTTTGATTTGGTATTTAATAATCGATAACCTTTTGTGTCTTCGCAATATCCCACAAAAATAAATTTTCTTGACTTTGAATCCCATTTCAATCGTTTTGCCTTAGGAACATGTACCATCGCATTACATCCAAAAATCTTACAGTGGCTCAAGTCCGGTTTCTTGCTAGTCCACATTTCTTCCGGAGTTTTGTTGAATTCATGTAAAGCTTTGGTAGGCACACGGTTAACAATATAGGCCGCTGTGTTAATTGCCTCTGCCCAGAATTCCTTTCCCAATTTTGAAAACGAAATCATACATTTACCCTTTTCAACCAACGTACGATTCATCCGTTCAGCCACTCCATTTTGTTCCGGCGTGTACGGATTGGTAGTTTGGTGCCGAATGCCAGATTTCTGAAACAGATTTTTAAACCTTTCATTACAATATTCCGTACCATTATCTGATCGCAAAATTTTGATCCGATTTCCAGTTTGCGTTTCCACTAAGTTTTTAAACACCTGAAATGTAGAAAAAAGTTGATCCTTGGATTTCAAGAAATAAACGAACACTTTTCTTGAATAATCATCAATAAATGTGACAAAATATTTCGCACCACCATTCGAGGTTATCTACATCGGTCCACATAAATCGAAATGGATTAGTTCTAGCGTTGTTGTCGATCTACTTTCAGAAGTTTTAAATGGATTTCTAGACTGCTTACCTTCACAACATGCAATGCATTTAATTTCTTTTTTGTTGTCGAAATCAATGCCCGTTGCCATTCCATTTCTTAGTTTTAATAAGTCGGTGGAATTAATGTGGCCTAATCTAGAGTGCCACAATTCAAAATTATCCGATCGGACCATAAAACCCTTTATGCGATTTTCACAATCGAGTTTGTAAACATTATCCACTAATTTCGCTTTCGCTATAACCATACCATTTCTATCATATATTTGGCATCCTGAATCGTCAAATACAACCTTATTACCATTTTTAACTGTTTGACTAACAGACAACAAATTTGCAGTCAAACCCGGAACTTGCAAGACATTATTAATTTTTACGAACTTATTATTGATTTTCAGTTGCGTATCTCCTATACCGGCAACTGCAATTTTCTGATCGTTGGCCACCGTTATTTCCATTTGCGTTGCTGACCTAAAATTTCTTAATTCACCCGAGTTCGTCATGTGAGCTGATGCCCCTGAATCCACATACCAGTTGTTTTCTTCATGACCCGCTCTAAAGCAACTTACCTTCGAGAATAATGAAGTCTTTTTTGAACAATTTCGTGATTCACTATCAGATCCTGATTTCTTCTTTTCGTCGCAGTTTCTTGCTATATGGCCATAGTTATCGCACTTAAAACATCGCGGCCCTCGATTTCGGAACGGTTTCATTTGATTATGAAATTTGTTTTCTTTGCTTTTGTTGTATAAAGCAACATCTGTCGACTTTTGAACCTTGACCTCTTGCAACAACTTTGTTTTAACAAAGTCGGCTGTTAACGCAACACCGGAGCTTTCGACTGCCATTATCATTGGTTTGTATTCTTCAGTCAATCCTGCTAATAAAAAAACTGCCAACCATTCATCGTCTATTTGAAATTTTATGTTGGTTAACTTCTGCGCGGTACCCATTATTATGTTCACATAATCTTCGATGGTATCACAATTTTCCAATTTGGTCCCGATTAATGTCCTCATTAAATTGACCTTACGTGATAAGCCAGAATCGTAAAATGCTGCTTGCAATTTTTCCCATACATCTTTTGCGGAGGTTGAATTTTCAATATGGACATAATTGATCGGATCAACCATTAAGATAATTTTCGATCTTGCTTGCACTTCACGTCGTAATTTAGCAGCCGTATCTGTTGTTGTATCGTTACCTTCCACACAACTCCATAAGCCATCGAGCTCGAGATAGGTTTTCATCGCAAACCGCCATGTGCTGAAATTTTCGCGACCCTTCAGTTTTTCGAACATTGGTAATCCATTACTTGCTGCCATCGTTCACACAAACTCGGTTTTGAAATACTTCTCAATACGGAACCTATAATTTTATTTCACGATGCTGGGCCCATAGCCTGTTGCGCATGAATTAAATATATAGGTGTTTATTGATAAATAAAAACGGTTTTCACTGTCTTCCTCGATCGCCTCTTCTTCTGTACTTTTATATCATATGCCTGATCACTTATATAGTAATTAGTTAACCATAGGATTACCAATCTAACCGGATTATCTTTTAATCATTATGTTCCTAATTCCAACAGAACTCAATAGAAAATCGACGCAAAGGGGTTCAAATTCGTATAGTATATATGGATTTCGCCCTCTTGGCTCCTCCTCACGCAGATTAGGGTTCTTGAGCTTAGAAACGATCTCTACTGGTGCCTTCACCACGTATGAAATATTTAACCCTTCCTAGTAAAAGCCGGTTTGCTTTGCTAGATACTGCGCAAAGACATCTGTCCAAGTAGATATTGCCCGAGGGCACATGTATGAGCGAATCGAGGTCGTTCGTGCAGGTTGTTTATTCGTTAATATACTAAGTAAAATAGCTCTCACGCAATTAGTTAGAAACCGGTTTCAATGTATCTGAGTGGAATAATCAGTAATAATATACCTAATGTGATTAGACCTAATAGAGACGGTGATTAGCTTAAGTGGTTAAGTGCGTTGCTGCTAATGCTGAATGCCCGGTTCGACTCCGGGCTCAGTAAAAACTTTATTCTGACCTTCTCCCCTTGGAAGGCAATGGCAAACCACCGAGGTGTAATCTGCCAAGAACAGCCTCTCTGGAGATGAAGTGTATACACTTCCCGCGGTTCGGAGCCCGCGTTAAACAAGTAGGTCCCCTATGTGTGTGATAGTACTACAAACGCACAACACATAATTATATAGGAGAGAGGTCGCCAACATCTGATAACGGATAGGCACATGAAGAAGAAGAATATACCTAAAAGTAAGGATATACATATACTAGGTAGTACAATAATGACCAGTGGTAAAACATACGCCGGCAGGCGAAGGAGCAGCGGGAAATCGCGGTTCTATTCCTGGTTTATACTGTTGTGATTTCAAGTCCAAGATCAATCCGTTGGATCTATGAGTCTCATGGATCATTTACGGGGAAAGCAATGAGAAACCACCCCGTTTAACTTTTAAAACACACTTAAAAGAAACAATACTAGGAAAATAACATAAATACTTACAGGTAATTTTCTTGTGCATTTTCGCGAGAAATCAAAAAATGTTCGAATTTGAAATGATCGGAAAACATAACTCTTTCCTTCAACGGAGAAAATACGTCTAACTGAAGTTTAAAATTGATTAGGACGCAGTAAAATAATATGAAAAATATTTTATTAGTTAAATTTCTATAGAAATCACTTAAAATGGAAAAATTTTAACTATAAAAAAGTTCGATTGATTGTGTTACAATTCTCGTAACTACTTACTCCCTTGTTGAAAAATGCTGATGAGTTTTGGAAGATAAAATTGAAAATACTATCTTATTCGATGAGTTATACCTTAGATAACTTTACTGATATCGACATAAGTGGTGTAAGTTCAATATGTAACTCATTATATTATTATAACGAGTTAAATTAATGAAGTAGCAAACGCATATTTATGTAATATTCGTATAATTGGATTTTTTACGTTTTAAGATAAGGTTGAATTAAAAACAACCTATGTATGTGTAAGTTTATAGTTTTCTTTAATACCAAGAAAGATAGTATAAGTTTTCGCTATTCGAATAATTCAACATTGATTACCTACATTAATAATTACAATACACACTAAATATTGCATTTTATTTATTTATAAAAAAACGCTTGCCATTTAAGTTTATTATTATTGACGAAGGTATAGCGTGAATTAAGTGTCCATTTTTAAACCTGCGTGCGATTAATTTATACTGAGAGGAACTTAAATGTATTACGTGGCATGATTATGATATAAATCGATCGACAAAAGTTTCCAATCTTATTATAAGCTAACGTAGAATGTACTGTTTGGATATTTTAACCCACTTAAATCCCCGAGTTGAAATTTTGCATTTTTCATAACATTTAGAAATTTTAAAAATTTTAAAATTTATATAAATATTACGGTGCCTCAAAAAATTAAGGATATAAGGTAGAGCTTTGACCTAAATGTTAGGATTTAACCCAACTTACATATACAAAAATACATCCTTCCGAATTAGAGATCTTGAAAATAATTTGATTAATCTTAAAATTTTGTCAGTAATTTTTAATTTGTACTTCCAGCGTGTAATATGCCATAAAATTAATTAACATGCTTACATGTGTGTAATCACCAATACTTAAATACCGTACATCTGAGCTCTCATAACAAAGAAATTTAACAATATTTATGATCAAGAATACTCTCTAATTTAAAAGTAATATTAACCATTATTACTCAGTCAATTCCAATTTTTTTAATATTTCTGTGTTGCAAAGGGAAACAGTTTTCTCAAAAAATAATCATACACCGTTTAAAAGTTTGGAAGCAGTAAGAAAATTCAAATAATATAACCATAAAAAGGTAATATTTAATTTCTTTATTATCAAAAGTTAGAGAAATAACGAAAAAATGTTTTAAGCTATAATAGACTAAAATTATTCAGTTTTAAATTAAATTCTTGCTTCATCAAAATGACCATCTTTATTGAACAAATTTTTGGAATTCTATTAATTAATTTTCTAAAATATTCTGGACACAAACTTTTCCACTCTACTTGCAAATATTTCCAGAATTGTATAGCACTGGTTGAGGAACGATTTTTTAGTATCCTATCCAGTTAATCCCACACCAATTCAATTGGAGATAGATCAGGTGATTGGGACGGCCATTCCATGGATTTCAGAACCTCTTCGGTGTCTTTTAATTTAAAAACCCCTGACACAATATTGAAAAGTGCTTGGGATCATTGTTCTGCTGAAAAACTAAATTTGGACCAATTGACCCCAAACGGTATGAAATGTTCCTGAATCAATTTTTAATTTCAAAAATGCGAAAGTTAAGTACAGGGTACTTCGAAAGTCTGAATAAGTAGATTGAATAAAATAAACAAACTAATGTTGAACTTTTTAGGTCGCCTGATGATGTTATTTTCCTTTGTAGCATTCCACGATGTTTAAAATGAAAATAAATGCTACAATTCGAGTGAAAATATTCCTTCGAAAATTTTTGAATTCATTTTGTTAAAATTCGATCAAATTTACTGCTAACGTCTGCACTATCATTTTGTAATACTAATTTGTAACTAATGCAACTTAGTAGTTAATTCAATTATTATTCCATTGTCGCTTCATAACATTAGAAAAACTGCAAGTGTATGCTCACTTTCGTGTCATAAAATGTAACCGTATTATCATATTTCACTCTATAATTATTAGTAATGTAATAGAAGATAAGAGATCATTTTTTCGAATTATAATACATCAAAGTCAACAGAATATAATTATGAAAAAATGGAATTAAAAATTTATATATTTACTTGAAAAATAATGCAATTATTACGTGATTTCAGGGTGTATGCTCACTTTTGTGAGCCACTGTAAATTAAGAGGAAGGAGAAGTAGAAGCTTCATCTAGGAATGCTGAATTTTTTCTCAACTGAAATATTTTTCATCACTAAACAAAATATTTTCTAAAGACATCTTGCTCTTTTGCATCTATTTCTTACTCACAAGTCTTTTGGAAATTTTAATTTCCCTAGCCGTAAGATTTTGTTTCCAACAAGAATTTCTAAGAATTCGTCTATAAACTGCTTGCACGCCTCTGGAGTCTGGACAGTTCGTGAACTTCTTAAACTTTTTCAAAACATGTAATACTTATTTTTATTTTTTGCAGGTATGAATATAATATAAAAGAGGGCAAACGGCTGAGCGGTTAACGTATTAACTTTTCATGTCAAGATTCACGGGTTCAAATCCTATTTATGCGGTACTATCTATAAAAGGATTTTTGCTCACCAAATGTTTATATATATGCTGGCTTGGACCAGTAACATTATTTATAGATAAAAATTTTCCTGAAAGAGTGGTCGGTATAGCAATCGTCTATTCCCGAGGTTCGGAATCCACGTGAAGCTATAGGTCCTATGTGCTCGTCACACAGTTTCAACACTCAACGGGCACAGACAGGGAAATGGGAAGACGGAGTAGAATGTTGTAAAAACCATACATTTATGTATGCCAATAATACCCCATTGTATACCTCGGATGATCCACTCTAATGCCCGGTTTCTGAAGCTCGAGTTATATTAAGGTTAAGCTTAGCCTTAGTATCGTATAACTGCAGATTTTGAGTTTCTATAACAAAAAATAATCTCTGGTCAAAGTTGACCTGCGGATATGTACGGTTTATATGTTGGTTAACATTCTGGAATATGCGCATTGTGTAGAATTTATTATGACAGCTAGTGATGGTACGTGTAGTATTTACAAATTATTGTTCAAAGGTTTGTATTAGTTTCAGAAATCCATTTTACTTTAACCTAAGGATAACTTTAACCTTAGATTAGTTATGTATAACAAGAGATCTTCAGAAACCGGGCATAAGTGAACAACAAAATAATGGATTAATTCTTAACCCCAGCACAACGGTTTGACTACGTATGGGAAGTGCATTCTTTTGTTTCCTGGTTGACAATATTAGAGGCGTGGATGTTACACTTAATGATTGCATAATTTATTTTAACGATCAAATAAAGAACTTGAGTCATTTATTGGCAGAAACTTAATGTTTGAAACTAATGTTAAAAGCTTAAATAGACACTTCGCAGACAATAGTCAAGTATAATAGTATAAAGTCTGGTACTATTATCATCTTGACTAGTGCAATACTAATGTATATTATGGATATCCAATCGTAAGTTTGAAGGAGAAACTTCAAGTCTTTCAAAATTGCTGCCTTGTATTCGCTTATGATATTGATTTCAGAAACAAACTTTATGTATACAATTTCACATAATAATTACATTACGAGTACTTAGGATTAATTTCACTCTCAAGTTCTATTTGTCATATTTCTATATAATAGATTAAGTTAATTGAAAAAAGATCGCAAGGTCGGAAACATCGAGGATTTATTTGGCTTAGGTGGTCTTGATCGATTTTCAAACTACTTTAAATTTCGTTTAATCCGTTAAACTTACACATAAAGGCAAGCTAGTAACGGGTCAGGTGGTACTTTACTAGTAGATCTATAAGATTTTTAAGAGACGGTCATCAACTTAAGCGGTTAAGTGCATTGTTGCGATTGCTGAATACCTGGTTCGATTCCGGGCTCAGTAAGACTTTATTCTGACTGTCTCTCCTCGGAAGGCAATGGCAAGCTACCGAGGCGTCATCTGCCTAGACAGCCTCTCTGGAGATGAATTGTATACACAACCCATGGTTCGGAACCCGCGTTAAGCAGTAGGTTCCCCCATGTATGTGACATTATTTCAAACACACAACACATACATAGAAGAGATCGGCTACGCCTAGAATCAGGCACTTGAAGAAGAAGAATAGGATTTTTATAAACAAATATTTTGTGTGTTCACAAGTTTTTCATTAGACTTAAATTGAACTAAACCTCGTTCGCGTTTTCAATAATTAATATTTTATTTATAACATTTTAAATTTTGACTTACCTATACTACGTGTTCTGCTCTTTATTGACGATCGGACCATGTTGAATAAATGTTATGGATGGATAGATGGGATTAAGGATTCTATTTATAAATGTTTATAAAGTTCGATATGAATTTAAATGCAAGCATAAGGTCACTTCACTTGTCTTATACTATAAATTTATGTATAATAAGGCCACGTAAATTTAATTAATTCTTTTATACTTAAAAACAATTTTAAAAAGTGATATTAAAATCTTGATATATATGTATATAAATAGTTAATATTGCCGAGGTAGTAAAATTCGATTATATTAAGCACGTTTAAAAAGGTATTATGGGATAATTGGAGAAAATTGGTTTAACAAATAACATAATAGGTGTCGTCCAAATAGGCGACGCTGCCGTCGTCTAGAAGTTGGAGAATAGAGACGGCAAGCACGTGTGCCAGCCTCTCGGAACGACGTTGCCATGGACCACTCTGTAACAAAATTTAACTTATAGTTCAGTTGATTATGTATTTTTTGATATACTGCTGTCAGTAGTAAAAGAGCGGTAACTGCATTTTTTGATATTCTTGGGTACGTATGAGTATTGTGAGTCTTCCCACGAAGTTTAAAAGCCGTAAAACATCTGGAAATGCTTAAAATCATTAAAATAAAATAGAGGTAACTACACTACTTCATCATTTCCAGAAGAAAGAAAGCGGCAATTACCAAATTGTAAAAAGGTGGTAACTTCATCTGAATCTGTTAATACTTACCGCCTTTTTACTACGAATTACGGTCATATACATTATTATAGTTATATATATCATTATATATTATCATATATATACATTATTATAGTTTACTTCTTGAAGGTAATTCCTGATAGTATATCAGTTGTATTTCCGTTAAGATTTTGGTTGTTTACTTACATTTTTAAGAATAATTGAACTTCCGCGCTTAATATTGTGTAATTGGTGCCATTCAGCAGAGGTAACAGTTGCCCAACTGTTGGGGATTTTTCTGCTGGCACGTCCGCTACCTGCTCGATTCTTAAGGGGCCTATTCACGATCAATCATGTTGCGAAACATTGCCTGGTGTGCAACGTGATTGATCGTATATTGTACTGATTGACGAGTTGCACAACCAGTTGTGTAAAATCAGAATTTCCTGATTTATTTTGCACAACTTCAATGTTGCGCAACAGGTTTGTGCCGTGAATGTGGGTGGTGCACAACATTTCACATTCGTACTGCTTCAGTGGAGCCGTATCAAAGGGGTGACAATATCTAAAAGTTCTAAAAATGTTGAATATCCCATTCTCATGAAATTGTTGTAGTCAGACGGAGAACTCAGTACTAATTCTTTCAATAAATTTTCATGCGTGGAAGTGGATCGTTTTTTAAACCATGCTTTTGTCCAATACCTCTTACGTTGATGTCTGTTGGATTCAGCACAATGTATTGCAATAATAATCGCAGCACAAGCTTCAACGCTCATTTTGTATATAAACTTCAGTGACACGACAGATGTTATCAACAGAAAATATTAAATACAAATAAAGATTGCGCAAAAATGTGTCAACGTGTATACAATTTTAAGTTGCGCAACACAATGTTGCACAAACAGTTGTTGCGCAACATGATTGATCGTGAATAGGCCCCTTTATGGAATTTCGCTACCTTTACTCAACTGTTGTACAACAGTTACACAACTGCTTTTTCTGCTGAATGGCACCATTGACTTGATAATTTGAATACAGGTATATTATTATTGTAACAATACGAGGGCGGATTATTAAGTCCTTAGAATGAGAAAGTAAAAACAATTTTTTTGGGAAAATTTCATTTTATTTTTCAATATAGTCTCCTTTTAGGTCGACACACTTGATCCAACGCGGTTCAAGTTTTTGGATGCCATCGGTAAAGTAAGATTTCTCAAACTCTCCAAAATAAGCATTTGTTGCATCTATCACTTCTTCATTTGACGTAAATCTTCTTCCTCCGAGCCATTTCTTCAAGTTTGGAAACAAGTAGAAATCACTAGGAGCTAAATCTGGTGAATATGGTGGATGTGGAAGCAATTCGTAGCTTAATTCATGCAATTTTGCCATTGCAATTCTTGATGTGTGAGCTGGTGCATTGTCGTGATGAAACAGGATTTTTTTCTTGTTTAAATGAGGTCTTTTTTCTTGGATAGCAGTATTTAATTTGTCCAATAATTCAGCATAGTATTTCCCTGTTATTGTTTTTCCTTTCTGGAGGAAGTCAATTAACACTATTCCATGAGCATCCCAAAAAACAGTTGCCATAACCTTTCCAGCTGATGGAACTGTCCTTGCTTTCTTTGGAGCACTTTCACCAGCTTCCATCCATTGTTTTGATTGTTCTTTCGTTTCTGGGGTATAGTAGTGAATCCATGTTTCATCGACGGTTATGAATCGGCGCAAAAATTCTTTGGGATTACGCTGAAATAATTCCAAACTTTGCTTTGAAAGATCCATTCGATTGCGTTTCTGATCGTTTGAAAGCAAACGCGGCACCCATCTTGCAGACAACTTTTTCATATGCAGTGTTTTATGTAAAACATCCCAAACACTTTTATACGTTATTCCACATAAGTCAGCTAGCTCACGCAATTTCACTCTTCGATCATTTAATACAGTACGATGGATTTTTTTGACAATGGCTGGAGTAACAACGTCTTTTGGACGTCCTGGCCTTTGTTCATCACTTGTGCTTTTACGACCACGTTTAAATTCATTATACCAATTATAAACAGAGTTGCAGTCGACGGAGCAGATTCACCCAACACTGAGTTCATATCAGTAACTATTTCTGAAGGCGTTAAGCCTTTGAGATACAAGTACTTGATAACCGCACGATTTTCGTTTTTCTCCATTTTAGCAAATTTATACAAATTGTTCACTTTAAATGACTATCAAAATTCAACGTTTTGACATAAATGGATGAAATTAGAAACTTTAACTTTCCAAGGTTGGTACTTCTCAAAAATAACACTAAATTGGCCAGAGTGGTGACATATCTGTTTCATTCTAAGTACTTAATAATCCGCCCTCGTATTTTTGAATATCCTCGCATATACAAAATTATTACACATAAGTTTTTGAAATTTTAGAATAAAAATGTCAGCTAGTACTCGTATGCTAGTATCATTACTATCATTAGCAATAAAAGGAAAAACAATGGAATCAAACAGAATTATTAACTGGCCTAAATGCAGTTACCGCCTTTTTACTAGTGGCGGCAGTATAGGTCATTTTATGCCGATATTTGAACATCACTGTTTCGCCACCGAGACATTTCGACGTGAAAATGTTTCGTCGCTAGGACATTGTGAAGTCGAGTAGATTTGACGCGAAAATATGTATGTTAATGCACTTATTATTAAATTAATCTTTAAAAATTAATTTACAATAGCTTTTAGTAACATTACTGAAAGTTCATGCAAATAAAATAATTAATTTAATAATATTAATTTCAATAATTAAAAAATCATATATTTTAAATAATGCATATTATATCAATCTAGATCAGTGTTGGAGAACCTATGACCCGCGGATCAGACACTGATCAGACCCACGAAGGCTTAAATGACCCATGTTGATTTTTGGTGGTAACTATTAGGCATGGTGTCACCTGATGTGGTAATTCGTGATATCACCCCATTGATTTTAATTTTTTGGCGTCGACCTTTATTTTTTGCTCTTCACTTGCAAAAATAAAAGTTCTAAAAAAAGGAAAAGAAAACCTTTTTAGAGAATTTTTAAAATGAGAACCAAAAATGGGTCAACTATCAAGTTTTTCTGTTAACAATTTTTCGGTCTAAAGTTTAATGTCCATTTCGAATTCAAATGTTAGAGAAATATTTCGGCATTAAACGTTGAACTTTATGGCATTCACGGCATTCCTTCATCGGAAGAAGTGGAAGCTGGCGGTGGAATTGAGAGGCTTTCGACCTCTGGGTTAAGCGGTGTACTGGATCTGGTTGGTTCAAGTAAACCTGGTTTACCTAACCTATATCTGGGGATTGAAGAGTTATTTGAGATTGGTTGCAGCATTAATTATTAATTTTGTTATATAGTTTTACCAGGAATTGAACTTGGTACTTTCACCTCAGTAGTCAAACGCTCTACCAACTCGCTGGGTTAATCTCACAGATAATTTCTAGTACCTTTGAAAACGACAATCCTACCGATCTGTAAAACTCAAAATTTTTTACAAAGCAAAATAAAACGATTATTTACCCTATTAGTTATCTATGTATTTAAAAAATAATGACTTGAATGCAATCATTTTCATTTCTTTGCCAACAAACTATGTAAGTAAACCTACATACATCATAATATTTTTACTATTATATTTTTTTGAAATTTGAATAATCATTTAAATTAAAGATCTCCACTAGCCGATTAAATGCAAAATAAATGCGTAATATAGCTACAACAGCAAGTTTTTTTATTAATGCATGCGGGAAACATCACGTGCGTTTATAGAGAATATTTCACAAAATTATTGAACTGCTACAGAATGATACAAACCTTACTTTCACATCTTATTATTTATTTACAAATAAGTATTACATAGCCTAGAACCATAACTTACAACAATAAGAATAAAATAAATTTTGGAAATGTAATCAATTATTAACCAATCTTGATAACGGATATATCATGCGACAAACAAAATTGGCAAAAAAATAAAATTTTGGACTACGTATTGAGAACCAATGTCGAAGCTATTATAATGATATGGAGATTAAGATTTTATGAATCGACCTATAAAAAAATTGTTTCTAGAATTTGATAAAACTCAAGTTTATTTTCAATTGTCCAAATTTATTATTGTTCTCAATGTAACCAACTCCCAAATCCAAAGTAGTATTTAATTTACTAATAGTTTCCAGTTTCACGAATATTGATTAACTTTAATCTGTTTTAGAAACTGTAATCACAGTAACAACAAATAATATCACAATACTGCACACCGAATGTGTCGCGAAAGAATTTGTTAAGTTCATACTAATCACAATTAAAAAGCATTGTACTTGATCAGAGGGACTGGATTTCTACTTTTCGCAACAAGATCAGAATTGATATTTCATGAAAACGCTAAGATATGTCGATTTTTAAAGTTAAATTTATATCATAGAGGCTGATTCAATTACCGGTCTGGGACATTTGACCGCGGCCGAAATACAGCCGCCATAAAACCGCGGCGAAAACACCTCCGGCATGAAATACCGCAAGGACAATATACCGCGAGTATATCTATCAATATTTTTTTGTTAGTTACTTACGAAATACATCTATCTATGATGTAAAAAAATATTTTATTATCAAAAAGGTTAACAAATTCAGCTAATAGCTTTTCATAAAATCACAACTAGTTGTGATATAGCTGACTAAGCTATAGCGAGGATATTGCGGGTTTGAATCGCAGACTCTTGAAATTTTTCAACTTATTAGCCCGGCAATGCTAAAATTGAAAAGAAAATATTTTCTTAAAAAAAGTTTGCATTCCACTTAAAATTTAAATTTATTGTACTTGCACAAGAAACTTGTATTATGGTATGACAAATTTATTGTTATCATATTCCAATAACGTTCACCAAAAAGTACGGCCTAAAATCCGCACCAAACAGTGACTTTTTGATCAATGATCGAATTTTTCGATTAATTTTTTAATCGAGGTTATTTACATCGAAATTATTTCACAATGCGACAATCATGTTGGTGAAATTTTCCCCATTATAAATCGGCGTATAAAGAAGTCAGGAGCAGATCCAGCTCTCCCTCTATCAAAGGACCCAACCGAAGCAATCGGATTGATGGAAGACCAAATCAAGCACTCACCCCCCACGCACTAGACCAACAAACCCCCCAGAGAATCAAATTCATAAATGAGCGAAACACGGTGAGAACTCGCGATCACCGCAACCACTAAGAACTCCTCCGGGGCGCTTTTCCAGTTCCTGAAAGAAGTCCTAAACCCCGAAGAAGGTGCTTTTTACTACCACCAACTTCATGATGTCATGTCGCTGAAAGTGGTAATACGCGGAATCCCAAAGGAGATTGGTATCTAAGACATCCATCTAAGTGAAGAACGACCTGAAGGACAAAGGGATTAACATCGAATCCGCAGCGCGAATGAACCGTGGAAAGGACAAGAAGCCACTCCCCCTTATCATGATCACCATTAGGAAATGCGATGAATCAAGGAGAATCTTCGAGATCGAGAAGATTATCGACATTCCAATACAAGTCGATCGCAATAAGAAGATTGGACAATGAGATGCAGCTGCGCGGGACCGATGTGTGTGAAATGCACAGGAGCGCATCTCACATCGGAATGCAAGAGGTCGAGGGAACTAAAAACACTATACGCCAACTGCAACGGAGATCACCCCGGAAACTACCAGGGATGCAGGAGCTTCCAGAAACCAAAGACGACGATCAAATGGATGCACAGAAGAACCCCCTCCAAACACAGAGCCGTGAACAGTCCTATGCAAACAGGACTGCCAAAGACGACATCCGCGAAACTGAACCCGCACCCCAGGAAAACGACAAATGAAGACCGACCCAGAAGAGGAAGAACCCGCGGAAGTCACTCCAAAGGCACTCGCCTTCATCCTGGCGTCACTCACAAGGAACCATGTAGACCAGGAGATGATCGACAACTCGCTAAATCCTTAGCATTCCTGCTGTTTTTCATCCTAGCCAGGGTTTGTCATCATTGGGTGATAGAAGCCATTTTGAAGTCGTTCACACACGAAGGTCAGATACCTGGGACTAGAGGTAGGTGAACGATTGAGCTTCAATCCTCCCTTGCACTACCTTGGGTCGAAGATTAGTTCGCTAGTTGGATGTTTAAGACGAGTTCTAAAGAGAGAATGGGGTCTAGACAGGGCGGCCTTTAAGGCAATTTATAACGGACTTCTAATCGCGAGCATGGCATACGGTGCCAGTGTTTGGGGACATACTATGGCCAATTCGACTTATAGAGACAGGATAAACCGCGGACAAAGAATTGCACTATACGCGTCGAATAGGGTATGTAGGACTGTCTCTACCGAAGCGATGCAAGTCATAGCGGGCGCCCTCCCCTGGGATCTCGTCGTTAAGATGCGTCGGGAGCTGTTTCTAAGGAAACGGGGGTTAGAATCGCGCCCAGGGGACGTAACTACAAACGTCGAAAGAGGTTTCTCGAGGCTCCGGTTTAAAGAGCTATTACTAGAAAGACTCACTAACGAGTGGAGTCAAAGATGGGACGTTTCAAGTAAAGGGGCGGTTACTAGACGTTTCGTTCCAAATGTTGGCTATGCTTCCGAGAACGAATGGTTTGAGCCGAATACACAACTCGGCTTCTTACTTACCGGTCACGGAGGTTTTAATCACCATTTGCAGAGGTTAAACTTAACTCAGGCAGGTGAGTGCGATTGCGGGTTGGCGGAGACGTGGGATCACGACATAAGGGTCCCTCTAGGCCCGGGCCTTAGCATTGATACTGTTAGAGATCTCATAGCGACGCGCGAAAGCTATGAGAGGCTTCAGACGTTTGCAACTGAAGTATTCAAACGTAGGCGCGAACGAAACGCTCTAGGAAACCTCGACGGGGATTAAATACGAGTACCAAATTAATTCCATTTAGACTTGATTGATTCGAATAATATGCTGGTAAAGTAGACTCAGATCGCCTAGGACGATCAAAACTTAAACATTAGCTGGTTAATTTATTAATGCAGTTAGGCTATGTGTTGCCAACTAAAACTTATAATAAGTTATTGAATACTACTATCTAGAAAACAGGCGGGTACTACCTGCCTGAAAACCGGACTAAGCACGGTTTCAAGCTCTAAAGTTTATTCGTCTGTGATTTAAAATAGCTATATGGTCAAGACATGCAAGATCTTGATCCACGCATGTTGACTATATACAAACTTCAAAAGAACCTGCTTAACAGCTGAGTTCTGAAGTAATGCCTTGAGCGGATATTGCATTCGAGCCAGGTACAAGTGCATAACCTCGGTTTACGTACTTGTCGAATAGGCAACGTTGCAAACTCTGACCTCAGGCGCAAACAGAGAAAGTAAGTGCAAGATCCGGGTGAAGGATTCTACGTACTTACAAATTTTGTTTGCTTAAAGTGATTGACAAAGTGTATCAACCACTTAGTCTAATTGATGCACTTAAAAACGGCTTGGCAGGCCGCACTTTGTCAATGCCCTGGCGGACAGAAGTCCGATATGAGGGGTGAGTTGGAATCCGCTAAGTGGAAACCTTCAGCCTGGGATGTGACATATCCCCTAGCCTTTGTCCAAGAATCGGCGTCGCAGCCCTAGAGACTTTTAGGTCGGGCGCCGAGGGGTGCAGCGGTGCAGCTCCTTAGTGCATGACTCCTAGTAATCCGGATAATGCATAATACCGTTACTACGGGAGACGGGGGGCCCAAGGGCATTAAAAACGCTCTTCCCCGTCATTTGAGGTTGGACTCGTAGTGGCTGTGGTTAGGGCGAGATTCTGCCAACGGTGGGAACCTCTTGTACTCGTACAAGTGGAACCTGCGACAGTTTACATGGTGATCAAAGTAAACGGCGCCTGCCTGTTAGCAGGAAGCTCGAGGCCGAACTAGAAGGTGCCTTGAGGCCCCCACCTAGGGTGATGTCAACCGGCTCGTTGATGTTATTAGGTACCCTTTAAATAGGGCGCGCGCCGCCGGTGAAACCTCGATATGAAACTTCCAAAGCGTAGTAACGAGTGAGGCGGTCCACGGGTCCATGGGGATCCGTGCTGGGCATGTCTGACGACGATCCTAGCACGATAATCTAAACTACTTCATTTGTAGTACGCTTCCCTTACCAGGTGCTTGCGTATTACCCTCGGAAACTCCATTTCATCAAGGCCTCTAACCGATGCAGGAAGTCTGTTAAAGAGTTCCGGTGCATAGTACAATGTTGCGTTTCTTGATTTAGACAGTCGAAGATGTTTCATGTAGACGTTCCCTTTAGACCTTGTGTCGTGATCATGAATCGAACTAACTAAACTATATTTAATCGAGTTACGTTTGGCATGTAGCAGACACTGTAAGATGTATTGGGATGGTAATGTTAGAATACCAAGCTCCTTGAATTTGTTTTTCACATCTGAGCGATAAGGCATTCCTTCCAGGATTCTTATGGCTCGACGTTGGAGTTTAAAAATTCTTTCAATGTGGGTTGAATGTCCCCACACCAAAAGTGCATAGCTTGCAATTGACTGTACCAGAGCGTGGTAGGCTGTCAAGCAAACTGATTTCCCTACGTGATTTACCAATCTTCTCAGTAGGAAAATATTCTTGCATATTTATTAAGTATAACTTCTTTAAACTAGTCGGTTCTCTTACAGCCTTTTTTGCCTAAGTAAGATGATTTTGATTTTTCAATTTAATATCAAGTCTACTAAGACGTGAAGCTTTACACACAAGCCCATTATTTTGCGATACCGTTCTCTCCTTTTTTTTAACATTCGTGAATATCTGAGTTTGAATACACTTTATAGCAAAATTTGAAGTTATTGAAAGTAAAGTACACTAAATTGTCTTATTTTTGTTTCTTATAGTAATTGATAATCTTTAATTAATAAAATTAAATTAATATAATTGAGATCATATAATTGTTTCTCGTTAATCGAACGGTTACGGAGTTACAGCCATCAAAAGCCAACATTGATAGTAGGCTGAAGTGGTTTTCTCATTCCAGCCAAACGAAGAACAAAGACCCGAAAGGACGGAATAACAGGATAACACACAACATCGCAGGTGACAGCTGAAGAAATACCGTAAGGTGAATCCGGCTGTCACCGGAGGATTTAGTTAGTAAGAATCTCACAGTACCATCCCAGATTGAGGTGGTGCCTATGAAGGTTTCCCCTCCCCTACATTAAAAACAACATCAAAAGTCATGGTATATCTTTAAAATACTCTATTCGTTAATGTTATTAATGGATAGTTTATGTCGGAGGTCCAATAATAATATGTATTATGCAAGTCTTTAACCATTTTAACCGCTAAATATCTATATCAACCATAATCGTCCTCGATGAACCTGCAAAAGATAGGTAACGACTACGAAAATAGAGCAGGGTGCGAGACATGGAGGGACCAGAACATTTCAACCTATCACATACAAGAGGTCTGCCTATTGTTAGTATATTCTCAAAAGCGGTGCGAATTAAGACCTTCCTAGACGTAAAATTCTTATCTTAATCTTAGAATCAATTGTCGATGTAATTGAAGAGGAATTGAGTTCCAATACGATTAACCCGGATTAAATGTCATATATAACACAACAGAGCAGCAACGCAGCGCAATGCAAATGCCCGTGATTAATAAGATCACGAGAGTCCATCAAGGTTGCTCGCGGTTTGGACTTGGATGGGTGACCGCGTGGTGCCTAATTTAAAAACAACGCCGCTGGCTGCTCCTCTACCAACCCGCACTTGGCGAGCGTGGTAGGGTATGGCCTGAACTTCCCCCTCATGGGGGAGAGGCTTATAGTCCAGGAGTGGACTGGATGTTTGAAAGAACATCGAGCTGATGAAGAAGATATACTACCTAACTCTAAATTCAGTAATTCCATGTGCTTTTGAAAAAATTTCTACTCAAATTTCTATAAAATGTCATCATAAGATAAACAATAGTATGGAGCAATTATTTTACTGCATTTTGCTTGTAAAAAATGGGGCAAGCTGGAATCAATTTTATTCTCTTTATTATTTTGCATCCTCTAGCGACCCCGGATTCACCACCATAGAGGAAAAACCTTTTAAAATATTTTTACAAATATTCATGAATATCTCGGTTTCAGTGAACTTTAGAGCAAAATGTTAAGTTATTGAAAATAAAGAACACTAAATTGTCTAGAGAAAATGTATTATACTTTTTTCTAATTAATCTAACGGTTGCGACCGTCCAGACGGCCAGAATGAAGTATTCTCTTTATTTGTGTAGCTTCCATTATCTAAAATGAAAATATATTATTTGACTTGACTAGTAACTGAAGCCCCCCCCCCCCCCCACTTGACTTAGTCCTAGATCCGCCACTGATGTCTTTTCCTCAAATAAACCGGAAGCTCACTTGCTCACAAAACCTATTTTTCAAGTTTTGAAGATAAATACTATAGAAAATCAATCGCTATCAAACGACGATCAAAATATTTAATTTAGAGATGTAATTTAGTATTGACGGATTTATTACTCGTCGGATGGTATAATCCGTAGTTTACTTTAGTAGTACAACTTAATCAATTTTTAATAGCAAATTAGCCGAGCATTCAAAAAGTCAACCAAAAAAAAGTTAATTTTGGTTTGTTAAAACTTTTAGTACTATTAATAATTTTTAACACCTTATGGTAGATACAAGCATTCAAAAATAATCAGCTTGCTTTATAAATCAGTTTTCTAATAAAATCAATACTAGTACCTATGTACTACTAATAGCATTCTAATAGTACGATTATTATATATCTAACTAAAGTAATGAAATAAATGAAACAAAATCATTTTCATACGGGGTCCCATCAAGAATTTATATCGCTTTTTTTATCTGCAAATCGGGCTTCAATATATCGCGTTTTTTGCGATATCGCATTTGATTTTTGCGTACCAAATTTTAAACTCTTTAAAGTTATCCAATTATTATAAAATTTTGGAATGAATAATTAAAGAATTATTAGATATAGATTTGCATGTTTCGCATCCAATGAAATCAGCCGAATAGTTTTAAACTACCTAATTGATTTTTTACGGTTTCCCTCCTTTAATATTATCTGATTTTTAAATTTTACACTTACAACAAATAAAAGTGTGATTCGTTGAGTATAATCTGTTACTTGAAGGTTAATTTTATTACTTAACATCTTAACATGTATTGCATACTACGTATCTACTACTTAAACTTTGCATTAAAACAAAAAATAAAATTGATCATAAGATTTTTGTGCAATTTTGTTATTTATTTATAAAAATATATGTATTAACTCTATGAAGGTCTGAAAACCTGAAAAAATAGGAAAAAAAGGATTACGTACAGTTCTAACAAATTCCTGGTTATAATAGCGTAGCCACTACTGATTGCGATGCGCAATTTTGCTAAATGTCATCAAGAAAATGATGATGATGACTAAAGAGTCTGAAACATGTTTCATTATCCTCTTGGATATTATAAGATTCACTCACTTTTTGCGTTTTGTGCTCCTCTAAATTGTGAATCTTGTTTTTTAATATCTATTTCAAAATAGATCTATTTGAATATATCCATAATATGTTGTATAGAAACAAACTGTTTAGCCTACAATTTTCAAATTCAGACAACAGAACTTTTTACACCAATCGTAGAGAGGCTCAGTAGGATAAATTTATTATAGGTAGACAAATTATTAAATGATTTTCTATCAAAATAAAACATTCAAACAAAATTTCATGGAAATTCAAATTCTCTGTAGTTAAATAGCATACATATTAGTACATAAATTGCTTTTATTATTTGAAGTAAGTAGGAGGATATGTAAATAAAGTCTGTGTATAAATATTAAGTATTTTCAAACTTAATTTATTTATGTAGCAGTACATTATGCATTTAAATTCACCGCTTTTAATAATATTCTCTCTTTAATAGATTTTATTTGATCTTGCAACGACATTTAATTTTTTAATTCTAAAGAATATCTTGATCTAAAAAATAATGTCTTTATTTGAACGGTCTGCACATTTTGTAATTTAGTAATACATACTACTAAATTATTTACTATTATTACTACAATTTATATAATTCGAATAGATTACTTCATCATTCACGATTTTAACCGTGATATTAGTCTTATTAAATCTATAGAAATAAAAAATATTAATTTTCAGTAGTTTTAGAAATTAGCGATAACAATTTTGCACGATTTTGACAATGGAAATCGTGTTGCTAGGATATAGCCCAAATTTGTTTCGTCAAAGCAACATGGTTGATATGTCAAAGAGTGCAAAATTGCGTTAATTTCTAATGCACGTATGCAATTCGGTTGATAGACCGAGAGCCAGCAAGAAAAACGACGTAGGCCGTATACAGAAAGAAAGCTGGAAACTTATAAGCGCTTACCGCGCTGGTCCGTTCTACACAAAGGAAGCAGGTTGAAGCAGACCAAGCAAAATGTCGGACTCATCGGACGATGATTTGGTTTTGTTAGAAAATGTGTATTTAAAAATGCGAAAAGAAGCTATACATCCAATTAATAGAGATACGCCGGTAAGCGCTTATAAGTTTCCAGCTTTCTTTCTGTATACGGCTTTAAGCCTGGTTTAGACGGGTATAGTAATGAGTAGAGTAGAGTACCTAGTAGAGTTCACTCTACTAGCTACTCTACCACTTTTGATTTTTTTCCGTTTAAACGTAGTAGAGTAGGTACAGCAGTAGAGTACAGTAGTACTATACTATATGAAGTTTATTTTTTACATAATTTTTCAAACTTCAACGTCGATTTATTCAAAAACTTCCGAATTTACGGCAATTTTTTTTTTATTGTATTATATAAACCGTCAGCTTTCAGAATCTCTAGGTAATTTTGAAATTCGGGTTGACAAATCCGTGCTCTGCCAATAATAAATATTTTTATGCAACATTATTTTGTAAAAATACTACAAATGTATAATTTTTTTTAACTTTTAACAGCACTGCTGTTATAGAAGATGTTTACACGGGTAGAGTGGGGAGGCTAGTAGAGTGAGAGTTGTGGTGGGAGGTAAGTAGAGTAGAGTTACTTTACCGCAGCCAGTAAAGTACTCTACTCTACCAGCTATTCGCTACTCTACTCGATACTCTACTCTACGGAGCTTTTTTTCGGGTTTATACAGGTAGAGTTACTCTACTAGGTACTCTACTCTACTCATTACTATACCCGTCTAAACCAGGCTTTAGATTAGCTAAACGCTGAAACTTTTTGAGAAGTTAGCCAGTGTTATAAAGAACAGGGAAACGCAAGTATGGCGGTCCGCAAGCCAAGTCGACTGACTTGCTTGAGTGTATGTACTAGCAGGCTTCATACGTACTATCAAATGCAGACTGTGACTGCGCTAACATAATAATAGTTTAATTATTATTTAACTAGATAATTTTTAAAGTTTAATTTAATATTAATTTTCAATAGTTTCAAAATCTTGCATTCTAAACATAAAAAATTTCTGCAAAATTGAGAATGGAACTCGGAGCGAGGGCAAGGGTGCCGGTTAAGTGAACGCCAATTAAGGGGACTTATACTATGTGAAGATTTCCGGGTCATGGGGAGCACCTTAGGAACATAGGGGGCGGAAAGGTACACCAAAACTGGTTTTTCGTTATTACTCGTAATCAACGAAAGATATAAGTTAATTTTACCAGAAATAACATTTTTCAGGGGATGCACACGTTTTACAAGAAAATTACAAAACACTCCGTTCGGGGGGGGGGGGGTCTTTCTGAGTTTTCCCTATAACCGTGACTGTGGTGTGCGATGTATTAGCTGTGGCAGCTCGTTGCCATCTAGCTAATAGCAGAAATCATACAATCATGAACTAATTGGCAGGAATAGGTGATAATTGTGACATATTGCCTGATAAAAAAAGCTCAGGATTTAGCAGTACATATACTGCCATTTAGCATCATTTTTTACGGCTTTCTCAACTGACTGTCAATGGGCAGCTGCCATCCTCAAAATGATATTTTAATGAATTTGCTTGCGCATAACAACAACTAAAATGACAATAATAAATAATTTTAAATGATGAAGTTACTATTATCAACAAATTATCGATGGCAGTCATCAGGATACTAAGCTGGTCACTCTCTGGTATACCTCGGTAACAAGTGTTTGTAATAAAATTAAGTAATGTCAACGATTATTAAGGTTAAGTATGTATATTAACGTCAATAATAATTTATAAATCGATCACGTGCGTTGCTAAAATGTCGATTACACGTTAGGCTAGTTGAGGTATAACAAATATATTATAAGGTTATCCAGTAAGTATTAGGGGGTGGGTATTAGTGTGGGGCTAAAAAAAATCCTCTTTTTACAATTTCGGGGTCAGCATATTAAGCATAAAATTCTGGATTCTGATACTCTAAACAAGTACTACAGATTTTAAAAATTATATATTTTTAGTACTTATGTATATTGAAAATTGAAGGGCCTAGTGGAAAAAGTAGTTAAGTCGCTTTTTTTTCAATTTGTTGATTTTTATACTAATTTGTAGAGAATAAATGCCGCAATGTGAAAATGTGCTCAACTACAAATTGAAAAAAAGTGACTTAACTAGTTTTTCCACTAGGCCCTTCAATTACTAAATAATTCATAAATTTCTAATTTCTTGTGCCAAGTAACAAAAATAACTGGACACTACATAAACTTGTATATGTATTATTTTTTCCCTACTAGCTTATAAAGGCTACCATTATTAACCGATTTTTAATCGGAGAAATTGAATTTTATTCGCTTGGTGAATAATAAAAAAAATTATTGACCATGGCTATTAATGAAAAGTGCCCCTCTGTTTTGTTCCTGTTTTGAAGTAACTTAAACTTCAGAATTTCACTTATTAAGTGCAAGAAGAGTATATTTTAACATGGAACATGTTTTTACGGTCGTTACCTCGCAAAAATCGACACCAAAAACCGACACCAAAAACCGACACCAAAAATCGACACCAAAAACCGGCACCATAATGTATAATTCAAATTTTTAGTTTATAATTTGAATATAGAGTAGATTATCGAATAACATCTTCGCATTCACAATAATGAATTTTCAATAACAAAATTTTTATTACCAAAAATTTAAATCCGAAACCGAGCGCAAAAAGAAAATTTCCTTAAATATATAGTAAATTTTTATTACCAACACAAAAAATTATAAGGGATTATCCTATTATAACCAACAGTAAGAAGAAGAAACGAGATAGGCACCTCTAAATCTCGAGGAAAACTATGATAAACGGTTTAGTACCGAAAAACATGTTCCATGTTAAAGATATTAGTCGGAGACTAAAATAGAAGGAATCCGAGGGTCCAGGGGGCGGAGCCCCTTTGCGAGGCGCGGAGCGCCGAGTTTTAATAAAATGGTTAGGTACATAATTTCAACAGTGTTGTTGAAACTTCAATTTAATTTGTAATCAATTTATTCAAATTTAACATTTGAATAAATTCAAATGTTGAATTTATCTATAAAGTCGATGAAAAATTTTATATTTTTCAATTTTAATATGTTGCCAAAATATGCAGAAAAACTTTTGAATGCCCATATCTTGCAAACGAAGCATTTCTAGGCACATGCTATTAGGAACTTTTCATCTTCTATTCATTAGTAGAATACGTTAGAAAAATTTGTCGAAAATTTTTGAAACGCTCCTGTATATTTTAGAATTTTTGAGAACAATTTGTAGAACAAAAATGTAGGAAATTACATAGCGGTAAGTTTTGGTTTCGCCACCTTTGCCGATGATACGGATATTTGATTCAAAAGCTGCATCCAAGAACCTACAAAACCATTTAAACAAAATTCAAACATGGCTCAAAAAATGGAAAATTAAAGCCAACGAAACTAAATCCTCCCATGTCACGTTTACGATGAGGAGAGAAACTTGTCCACCTGTATCAATGAACGATTGCTATCTAACCACAAACTGATAACGCAAAATATCTGGGTATGCATCTGGATAGAAGAATGAACTGGCGTACACATATTTTTAATAAGAGAAAACAGCTCGGAATTAAATTTAGACAGATGTACTGGTTAATTGGCAAAAGATCTGAATTATCAATGGAGAAACTCTTAATCTATAAAGCCATAATGAAACCAATTTGGACCTACGGGATATAACTCTGGACCCATATTCTAGAACTCACTCGAATTCATTCGCATACGAAACTACGTCACTTTCGCATACGAATCAAAAATTCGTATTCTCGAGCAATCGTCTACGAATATTTGCGCACGAAAATTACACGACCTACAACGTGTGGTAGTTACGCATGAGAAATTTGGTCGTGTGCGATGACGAATACTTGCGCTTGCGCTTTTAATACTTAAAAGTGACATTTGTGAATCTGTTTTTGCAATCGTGATTGTATTGTAGCTAGAAATTATTATAAATAATTATTATCAAAAAGTTAATATTATCAAATGGCAAGTTTTGATGAATTAGCAATGTTAGCTGCGGTTGAAGCGGTGGAAGATGCCGAAATTGTAGCAGAAGGATTAGGTAGACGGTTTCATCATCGAAGTGATCCTTTCGACTTACCAGAAAAGCAATTCATTCGTTTGTTTCGCCTCAGTAAAGATACAGCTCGAGAAGTTATAGAAATGATTGAACCGTTTATGCAAGCACCGTCCAGAAGTTCAGCATTAGATGTTACAACAAAGGTGTGTGAGTGCTTCTTTACAAAAAACGTGAGACGTAAAATTTACATAAAGCCTAATTTTAATACGTAAAATTAAAACCATCCCAATTTAATGTAGTTATGTTAAGATTATGGTCGTAGGTAAAATTGCACCAAGTTAAAATAATGTGAACTGTATGGATTAAAATTATGCTTAATGTAAATTTTAGGTTAGGTAACTTACAAAAATATTTTTTCTCCAACCGTATTAAAAGCTGTACATTTTTAATAGCATTACCTCAACTAAAAGTTGACGTTTTTGTTATAAATATAAAAATGCGAACATTGCTAAGCAACACTTTTTTTTTACGTGGACTAAAAGTACTTTTTTTTACGCCGGACTAAAAGTGAATTAAATATATTTTTTAATGTCAATCATTTATTGGCTATACATAATTTTACACGAATAACAATAATAATCAAAATAAATAATAATAATCAAAAAAAAACTTAACACCTTAATCCTTCAGGTTAATATTAATTGTACAGTTTACACAAGATTGGTGAAATGTAATTAAACCCGTTTTGTTACCGGCAATTCCAAATATTAAAACAACCTAAAAACGTATATAAAATTTAGGTGCTATTTCAATTTTTAATATTCTAAGTTTACCTTAATCATTAAAAATTTATCATCATTTCCTTTGATTAGAAATTCGTCCGCTTGTTCTTTTGTTAAAACTCGAGATTTTTTAGGTGTGTAACCGTTATTTTGCTTTTTTAAAAACGCACGTAATTTTGAAAATTTTCCAATATCTACGTTAATTTTTAGGTTCAGTGTTGCTTTAACCATGGAATATTGTGACCAAAGTGTTGAAGATTTCATTGTACTAGACAAATACGAAAAATAACGTTCTCCGAATAGGATTTTAAATTTTTTTCGTTACACCATCGCAAAAAACGGTTGTATGCGAATTCATATACCTCTCTTGACTTGGATGGCAATAAGTCTAAAACCACATCTTTCGCTATTTCAATTATATCTGTAGGTGTATTAGAGGTATCGTCTTCAAACATTATTAAATAAACGAATTAAATTTCACTTTGATTATGTTGTAAACAAAATTATGACAACTTAATATAAAAAAACAAAAATTCCAGTCACTGGATTTTCATTACACGAATATTCAAACAAAATGTTTGAAGTAATTTAAATTTTGAATTTCGCATTATTAATGATGTACATAGTATTTAAATTTTGGTTGGAGAAAAAGTAGTATGTCTCATTTGGATTAAAAGTGTCTTTGTACAAAGTGTCACTTTTAATCCGAATAAGACAATGTACTATACGCTAGTTGCGTAGCTCAAGTGGCGCTGCCCTGGTGGCCAAATTTAGCGTAACTGGGATGGTGAGCGCAAACGGTTTTAAATACAAGTAATAGTTTAATTACGAATTAAACATTAAGAATTAGAATTAAGAAGTAAATTTGAATTTAAATAATATTCTATATGCCCTATATAACTTAATAGCATTATGGTTGGTAGTGCTGACGGTTTTATGTGATTTAAAAATTGACATTAAGTAGTAGATTCACATAGAAAAGTTGATTTAAAAATGAGTGCAAAAAGGTATTGTTGTGTAGTTGGATGCAATAAATCAGAGAATAAGAATCCTGATTTAACATTTTATCGCTTTCCTGGAAGACCTTACCAGATTAATTTGTATTGTAATTATATTTACTTGCCTTTTGATAACGATTTACCACGAAAAAAGTCAATAATGTTTACATATATTTTGATAACCACATTGAATAGTAACTGGACTGAATTCATAATGTGAAAAGCGAATTATTTCAACTAAACACTTGGGTTTATACGCTAGTTGCAACTTGTAAATTTTGATAACAAAACATTGTTTATTTTATTTTATAGGTATAGTAAAATTCATCTTGGTTATGTACCAACATAAACTTAAAGGATCGACTAGTACAGTTTATAATAATTATTACATAATAAAATATTTTAAATTAATAAAAATAATTAATATTTTTGCTAATATTACCATATAAACATGAACATTCGGCCATCCCAGTTTTGACAAAATTTATCCACGAGACGGCGCTTCGTACGCTTTTGGGAGCTACGCAACTAGCGTATTATTTTCATAGAAAAATACATAATTTTTTTTTAGTTTCTTCTTGCCCTACGATTCTTTACCAGTGGGAGCTACCAAATGGACACAGGATGTAATATTTATATAGCTGTTAGTCAACCTTCGGTATCCCGTGCCATTAAGGAAGTAGTCAATGCATTAAATCAACCTGAGGTATTTAACCGGTGGATTTATTTCCCTTGAAATTTAAAGGAACTTCAAATTATAAGAGAGCAGTAAGTTTTAAATAAAAATTACCGTACTAATAATATATGCAAACAAATCCTCAATAATAAATGGTACAGGTTCTATCAGAGATTCCAGTTTCCTGGAGTAGTTGGCTTAATAGATTGCACACATGTGGCAATTTTTCCGCCAAATGCAGAAGTGGAGAACATTTATGTGAATAGAAAGAATTACCATTCTATAAATGTACAACTGGTACTTACTATGAGGGTTTTCAATAGTTCTAAAATAAATAAATCATTTTCAATAGGTTTGCGACTGGAGGCTAAAAATTTTAAATATAAACGCTAGGTATCCTGGTAGTACTGATGCGTACATTTGGCGAAATTCAAATTTACAACCTTTGTTGAGAATGCTACATGAAAACGGCCACAAAAACTTTTATCTCTTAGGTATAATTCATTATAAACACCCATATTATTCTTACATACCTATTTTTATATTTACATAGGTGACTCTGGTTATCCCCTTAGACCTTGGTTATTAACCCCGTTAGAGAATGATCCATAACCAAATACACCCGAAGAAGAATATAATCGTTACCATAAAGTAACACGATGTGCCATTGAAAGATGTAACGGAGTCTTAAAAATGCGTTTTCGATGTCTTCTAAAACACCGAGTTTTAAATTATGCTCCTGAGTATGCTTCGAAAATTATTAATGCTTATGCTGTTTTACACAACATTTGCATTACAAATAATGTTCCTGAACCTGATGTAGAAGAAGGTGATAATGGAGATTTTGGCCACATTGAAGAATTGCCTAACAACGAACAACCAGCTGCAGCTGGCAGAAGGGTGGACTCTGATTTAACGGAAGCACGTAGGTTACAGAAATTACTAATAAGAAATTATTTTACAATTAATTAGTTTAATTTATGTACATATTATTATATTATAAAAATAGTGAATTAAAAATCATTAAATTAAATTATTTTATTATTGAATTGAAATTAAATTACAATTGTTTACCCGATCCCCAATCTCCACCTCTCTCTATCGGTTGCATCGAAATATATATGTTACCGATAATGTGGATAATGCAGTAAAAGTAAATAATTACTAGGGACTGCAGACATTTACTGGACTACTTAGGAAAAGTAGATAATTTACTTTTGATTCACAAAAAAGATCAACTCTTACTAGTGAGAGTCTACAACACCTAGCGAATGTATACTATTCCTACAAGAGGTCAGGAATAGTAGATTTTAGGGGTTTTAGTAGAATTTTAGGGGTGTGCATTCGAAAAGGAGGGTAATCCATCGTCAAATCCTACTCCTACGGGGCGCCGCTGCGCTCCGCTCCGCTCTGCACCCCTACGGAGCGGATTTGACTCTGGTTACTAGGATAAACATACGAGAAGGCGCCATCCATCAAGAACACCGGGATCTATGCAACCGGAATGCGAGAGACCCTCGAAATAGCATTAAAAAGTATAGTTGCGGTATGGGGCAGTAAAAATATCACATTATGGGATTAGGTTTACATATTATTCCACATTTCCTAAACGGTATCAGTGACTGTATACATTCGCTAGTGAAAGTGTTTTTTTATGTTATTGTAAACTTTCACTGCCCATATTAGTGAGAGTATACCTTCACTAGAAATTGTATATATTTCCTAACAATCCACATTATCGGTGACATATATATATATAAATTAAATTAAATTATTAAACGAAATTTTAACTTGACGACTAAAAATAATAAAAAGTAATAACTAAAAATTAATTGGTGAAACAGAAACTCTCGTCTCGTCCAAACAAAGTAAGTATTAAAATAAAAATTAATTAAAAAAAATATATAATGGATTTAAACTACTTATCCAATTTATTTAACAACTCGACAAGTGCATTGGCAATTTTCTCTTTAGCTATTACCTCTCTTTCTAGCAGTTCTCATTTTTTGTTTTGGTACATCTCTTTCCTTTTCATTTTTTCTTCAGCTAGTTCTGCAAGCTTCTCACTTGCAGAAATACTTTGCTGCAGTCGTTGTACAGCCACTCGACTTTTTCGTTTTGTACCATTTACATTTTGATGGATCATTGCTGGTATATTATTTGGTAAATTTGGTTCGGTATTTGGTAAATTATTTACAGAAAGTACTTCTGTTGGTGAAGGGATAGCACTATAATGGGAAACGTCTACCGATAAAGGGGTACAAAACCCAACATCTTCTAAATCCATGTATGCATTTGACGTTCCTTCTAGGCCCGACGAAAAATCAAAATCTACTGTCGATTCCTGCAAATCAGTATGACCATCTATAGCGTTTTTGTTGATTAATGAAAGTACATTTTCTTCAGTTGCGCTTAATTTATCGGTTGTTGGTTTTCCACCACCTGTGCCTCCAGTATATTTTTTTATAGTACTGATTTTTCCCTTGGTTTTTGTCCTCATATCTTGCCAAATTTTCCTCCACTGTTTCCAATCTTTCTTGGCACCCACCATGGAATTTAATCGTTCCGTTAATTCCTGCCATTTGTTTTGCGCCGTCTTGAAAGTAAAATCTGATGTAAACTTTCCACTTAACAGTTTTGGATTGCATTGTAGATAATCTACAATTGCATCCTTTTGCGCCGATGACACATTTCCAACGCGACTTTTTTTAACAATATCTTCGCTGTTCATGATTACAGTTTCCAAAATTTCGTTTACGTTTTCAAAATTTTATAACCTCAGATTTTCAAGTAATAAATAAATATAATCACGCATTACTATTGGTTCAGCCAGTTTGTTCGTTGGTTTAAGCAACGACCTGACGTAACTACGCGATAAAATTCGTGTGCCATTCGAGAATATCAGATTTAAGCTATCATCGTGTCGTATGCGAAACTTATTATGCGAAATGATTCGTATGCGAATGAATTCGAGTGAGTTCTAGAATAAGGTCCCTGGGGAACTGCCAGTACCTACATCAAATATTGCAATATTACAAAGGTTCCAAAACAAGATACTTCGAACTATATCGTCGATGCTCCGTGGTATGTACCAAACGACGTGATCCATCATGATTTACAAGTCAACACAGTACGCAACGAAATCAAATATTTCTATGACAGTTACCGAAGTAGAATCGAATCTCATCCAAATCTACTGACAAACGAGCCATTACAACATTCACACGAAGTCAGAAAACTGAAGCGATTTGTCATCACTAAATATCAACTGATTTACTTATTGTTTGTACTAGGCAGATTGTAAATATTCATATAATAAATAAATAAATAATAGCTCTACAGGCCTAGTAGGCCTATGGCTGTAAATATTCATAGAAATAAAAAAAAAAAGTTTTGGTTCTTAATATTTTTACATATTTAATTTCATTTCTAAGTTATGACGCATAATATCATCATAGTTGTCCTTGCCAATACTTTCCTTACCTAGGGGTTCGGAAAGTAAAAACAACTGTGTTAGAATATCATTTTTTCTAATTCTGTTGCAAAATGACTGCTTTTTGAATGACATTTCAGTTTTAAGGAGTTATTTCGTCATTATCACTAGTGATAAAATTAAAATAATATCATAACGTAAATTAACGGAATTTTTAATTTACGAATTTACAGTCGAAATTGCTGCATTGGAATCATTTTCAATATCAGAATCTTCAGAACCACTAATTTCTTCTTTAGGAACTCATTAACCTCATGCAATTTTACCCAAAATCAAAAATTGCTTATAAATTTTTTTGTAGTTTTGTATCGAATTGTCCGGGTAGCGTTCGCTAATGTTAACCACCCAAATCAAAATTTCCTATTGACTATTGTAAAGATAATGATTAATAGAGTCTATAGAAAAATTATTTTGAGTGAACCTCTGATAAATAACCCTTATTTTGAATTCTTAAAGTAGGTACATTTTACATTGAAAACCGGGCCACCCGGACCACCACGAAATTTAACAAAAATTGGGGTAATTTTCGGACTTTTTAGGTATGTTTCGGTCCGTATGTGACTCTGACGCCGTTGCGGACGTTTAAAATTATCGAAGATTCCATAAAATTCGAAAAAAGTGCGAAAATCGGCAACATTCATACCAGGCGATACAAGTCACATAGCAGCAGGCTCGCCTACTGGCTTAGCCGTAGCCGGTCGGAATGAGTGAAAATTTTTCACCCGGAAATTGATTTTTTCTTTGAGATTCGCAAAGTTGGGGGTGTGATTAGTAGATTTAGTAAAAAATATTAGCAAAAAAATCGTAAACTACCCGTGTATTAACGGAAAAGTGTCGGCCACGCCCACCATAAATTTGGTGTAATTTTCGATTTTTTAGGTGTGCATTCGATTCGAAGGTAATTCCATTGTCAAAACCTACCTACGGGCCTTCCGCTCCGCTCCATTAGGCCCTTCGGGCGGTTCGGGATCCTAGAAATCCTGGATATAGCTTTTAAAAGTATAGTTGCGGTATGGGGCAGTAAACTTTTACGTTTCACCCCCAAAAAATCGAATAAAACAAAAAATAATGTGAAAACAGTAACCTTTCGTGCATGTTACTCTTACGATAGGCGTGGTCTAACTGCCGGAGCGAAAATTTCTAAGTCTTATGGTATATCTTTCTACACGGACTGTCAACAGAATGGGCGAGATTCCACAAATTTTTATCATGCGCGTCACTGAATGTGTAAAATTCGATTTATTCAAAAGTTTGACCCCCCTTCACGGAAAATTTTTTTACAGTATACTATATAAACCTTAAACTATCCAATAGTCAATAGGAAATTTTGATTTGGGTGGTTAACATTAGCGAACCCTAGCCAATTGTCCTTTAAAATATCTAAATATTTGTTTGTGCGCCCATAATACCATCTATAAAGGCTAAATTACCACGGGATCGGACATTTGACCGTGGCCATAATACTGCAGCCATAATACCCCAGCTGAAATACCGCAAGCCACAATACCGCAGGGACAAAATACCGCAAGAAAAAATACCGCGAATCTTAGATATTTTGTATCATAATATAAAATAAATTATTCAAATAACTTAATATTGCATATTATTACAGTAAATGCTTTCATTTGATTTTGTTTCAATAACTTGTGAATTTTTGTTGCTTGGTTATATAATCTCATCAAGTACCATTTTCAAGCTGGGAAATGGCTGTCAGTCAAAATTTCACAGTTGTTTTTGTTTGCAATTGGAAGTTTTTAAAATTCGAAATTTAAAAGAACTTTAATCAAGACATATTAATGGAGGATTGTCGATTGCACCGAGGGTTGAAGGGTCTAATAATCTGAAATGTAGATTGCACCGGGTTCGGTTAGGTTGTTATATGTACGTTGACTGCACCGAATAAAGTCACTTAGTTAAAATTATTTTTAGGGTAGTAACCGAATGAAAATCGCATTACACTTAGCATAATTTCACCTCACAACTTCATCGTTCACTTGACGTGAGATACATTATAACGAAAAGGTAAATCGGCCACTCAGAGGTGAACCAGCCGGGTCAAGCTTAGGTTAGAGTTAGGACACGATTTATTTTTGCAAGTTGAACGTTAAAAGTAAGCATTATTGCCAAAAAAAAAAGATTAACTACTTGCCATGACCGTCGGTGCAATTTGCAAATTAGTGGCGGTGCAATCTACATGTGGCCATCGGTCATTTCCCAAAAAAAAGGATTAAATACTGATCATCGGCGCAGTCTACATATCTCCTAAACTTCCGCTGTGCAAGTACCATTATTAGGTATTATATTTGGTAGTCAAGCGCACTTTTCTGGTATACGTAAATAGCGTTTTTATACAAGAAATGTGCCTGTAACCGTAAAATTTAAGCAAGAAAGTCAATTGTTTTACTAATTTAATCTTTTTTAAATTACAAAGTTGATTTAAATAAAATTTTAGTTTGTCCCCAGCAAAAAAATCCTATGGATGCCCATGATTGAATTTCTTCTAGATATTTAGGTAAGAATATAAAAATTATTTGAAAGTTTTCAAACACTTTTAATTAATATACCTATTGTTGATTTCAAAATTAAGTTAGTATTAGTATGACCGTAACAAACTGCTATTTTGAACGTTTTAAGATGAATTTCGGCCGCGGTCAAATGTCCTAGACCGAAATTACTAACCCCCGAAGTTGAAATACAGTTCCACACTAAAACACTAGCTCTTCCTTGTTTCAGTATACCACACAAATTTTTATTATTTAGCTCAGAATGTGGTTTTTTCCATACCATTATTCGCTCATCTGAATTTGAAATGTTATATTTACTTTCATCTGCTTCTTTCATCGGAAGAGAAGAAAACTTTCATGTGCAATAAATAACGTTATTCCACTAGGTAGAATCTCTGTTTTTAAAGTCTGGCAAATTTTAAGCGTTAATTTATATTGATGTAATTGATTTGATTTCCTTGCAAATCGACCAATATACTGTTGTGACCCGTTTTTGAATGAAGATAGAGATGTGATGAAAGCCCAGTACAAAGGCAACACAATTTGGAGAGGTTCGAATTGTTCAAAATTGTTTAATTAGTTCATTGTTCAAGTTCATTTTATTATATGTTAATTTTAAGGCATGTAGGTTAAGGTGGTGCAACCAAATACGTTTAAATAAAAACGTAGGCTAGAGACATGCAAGAGAAAAACAGGAAAAATAAAGATGTCCGAAAGGGAACAAAAAACAAAACAAAATTCGATTCGTATCCAGGAATAACAACGGGGATATAAGTTAGTGATTTTTGATAGAGCATCCAGAGACGACGTGTCGGTCCGCGAATTGATACCCAGGTACAATTAAATAAGTTAGTGATTTTTAATAAAGCATCCAGAGACGACGTGTCGGTCCGCGAATTGATACCCAGGTACAATTATTAAATAAGTTAGTGATTTTTGATAGAGCATCCAGAGACGACGTGTCGGTCCGCGAATTGATACCCAGGTACAATTAAATAAGTGAGTGACTTTTGATAGAGCATCCAGAGACGACGTGTCGGTCCGCAAATTGATACCCAGGTACAATTAATAAAGAGTGAAATTAATTCATCATCGATAATTAATTACCAGAAGACGGGCCATCGGCTATCCAGAAGTGAAGGTGAATCGATCACATAATAAACTTCATTTTTCTATTAATTCGAGACGGGCGTGTAGCCAAGGTGCTACAACATCCCATACAAAGGGATCGTTACGGGTGTGTCTTCCAAGGAGACAGCGAACTAAGAGCAGCATTTGGACTGGAATCGTGTCAGGCCAGGAGCCTAACAAAAAAAAGGGCGACCAAATTGGACCAGGCGATTGCCAGAAGAAAGTGCATAGTGTTGTGCAACGATAGCCACGGTTTACCACGAAAATAATACAAAGGTTAGCATTAGTTTAATTTATAATTTAAGTTTGTGTTGATTTGTCTCTTACTTGTGTTGATTGTTTATGTTGATATTTTATTTATGTGTTCTTGTTCAATAAATCTGTTAGCTGAACCAAATTGTGTTTCTTTTGTGCTGATGCTAATTAAGAGTTGCTGACGTGAGATAAGTAAGATAAAAAAATTCATTCTGAGATTAAGAGCTTGCTAAGGTAGGTACAGAAAGTTTGTTGTTCTTCGTCACCCAGAGCAATTAAGGGGGACCGGGACACAACAATACATATCCATACTTTTTTTTAAATTCTTCTAATAGTCTAAGCATGAATGTGCTTTCCCATTTCTTCAACTTCAGTTGCTACTCTTGGGGCACTACATCTTGGATTTATTTTTCTAATAATTCTAGTTTCTTCTCGGGTATTTAAAATTCTTGGACGACCTGTTTGTGGTTTAGATTATACTTTTACCTACTATACTTTTGGACGTAGGTCAGCTCGGCAAATGGTCAGATATTTAATCCGGGTCCAAATTTTCTACCTGAAATACATAGCCCAACTCGGCAAAGTACCTTTAGATTACCTGCTGCATATTATGCTAATTTTAAAATCAGTTGAAGAACTTGAAGGCTATGGAAGTTATTCAAAGTCAACGTGGCCGTGATTTGGTAGTAGTAAACAAAGTAATAAATTTTGGCTTGGCCAGAACTGTGAGCATCAAAAAACCTACCCTCCGATGCTCCGCATCTCCGGGCGGTTTTTCGTGCTCCGAGCCGCTACGCGGCGGGCGCTAAACATACGAGAGGCGCGACAGATCAAGGAAACCGGGATAAATGCAACCGGGATGTGAGAGACCCTCGAAATAGCATTATTCAGCGCGTTTGCCGAGCTGACCCATAATTTAAACGGCCTCTGGTTTTCATTTGCCCAGTTGACCGGTAGGATTAACCTATCCCTTGTACCTTTTGCCGAGTTGACCTACTCCGATACTTTTACCCCAAATTTAATAATGGGCCATTTCACTTTTCCTTTTCTCGATGAAAAGTTTAATTTACGTTGTTGCTCATCTCGATGGTTATTATAAGACAAGCTACTGTAAAATGTGCATGTGGAGACTACAAATGCAATTTCGGACTTCTAAGAAAGACTGTCTGGCAAATTAATTGGTGTCCGGATATATAATTGCGTGGTGGTTTATATTATCTCCATTATCGTTGTTCTTATGTAAATTGCGAGAAAAATTTTTGTGTTTTGTCCAGCATAATAAGTACTTATATTATTAAATAAAATTATATTATTACAATCGATTTTAGGTTCAATAATTAAAATACAACCGTTTTATTGAAAATTTTCGAGGTGTCCGAATTTTTTTGTTACTCACTGTAAATATACAAATACACAACACAATAAATTATTTTGTTCTTTTGCTGTTATTTTGCAACTTACAAAATATTAGTCTAAGGAAATATATATTATACTTCATCACGTTATCGTTTCCAAGGGTACTATTTATACGAGATACTATTACTGTGTTGATTTGTATTTGATATAATATAAAAATGTAATTATGTCTGTATGTATATGTAATTGTGCCAAATTTGTGTTTTTATTTTTATTGTCAATTTACTTAATTACTAGCAAACAAAATATCTTACTAAAACTCGGCGGTAGTTGATTTACCGCCTATGTTTAGTAATATACTATTTATCCACTTCCGATAGCGAAACCTATGCTGTGCTCATCATTTTGCAGGTACAAAGTTGGTATTTTCTTACTGTCTCAATTTAATTGTTACTTTGCCTCCCAAATAAATAATATTGCCTATCTACCGGATAAACCAAGCTTGCTGCCTGCAAGGTCTCATAATATGATATTCGGAAACTGCATTCCTTTAGCATTATGAATTCGCAATTTACTTTTATAAGAACAAATTGAAAAAGGCATACGTACACCTGTATCGTTGTGTACATTTTGACCAAGGTTCAAATTGCGATATTAATATTCATATTAATCCACAACAAAATTAATAAATATATAAATATAATTGTTTACTGAGTTATAAACAGTCACATTAACAGTTTTTTTTGTCGAATACGCGTTTTGTTTAGTTATTTCCTTTTAATTTGCAATACTTTATTTCACATCACACGTAGGTATAAATTATATGTGCAGAATGCCGTCATCGTCATGTCTATATAATATATAGCGAAATACATACATACATAATATTTATGTCAATCAATATATCAATAATAAGCTTTTCCATTCCATCGCTTCTCTGCATCCGTTTTTTGAGGTGGATCAATCCTGTTCTTTCTCTTTTACTTTACAATTGAACTTATCCACAAAGTGTTGATGTTCCTTCGAGGGCCGCTAAGAAATTCGTGAAGTACGCGATACGAACCCATAATTTCCGCGCTATAACTTCACCAGCGAGCACACCAAGCCACTGCTATATTGAACTGTTATTTTCCTCCCCCAGATATATTTTTGTATTTGATGATTTTGAATAATTTCAATTTACGATAAACATTTTAAAAATTTGCGTTCAAGTGTTCAAGGAGATAAGTGGAAAAATGTGGTATCAGACAGTCGGGTCCGTGCGTAGCGGATAGAAGTTTTTGATTTTGTATTTTTCGAAGTTGTAAAATAAAGTAGAGATTAATAAAAAGAGTAAAAGTGTTTCAAGTTTTCTTCGTGATATTTTAGGAGCGTAGGAACACCACAATATGTATGTACGAGTACTATGTCTAGAACATAATATATTATTATATGCTATATATTTCGCTAAATATAATATTGCATTTTTATTTTTCAAGCGAATATATAAATTTCTACAATATTATATTATGAGTAGCGAGTATATTATAGTATTTTGCATTGAAATTTATAGTCGTCGTGGTTACACTTCGTTTAAGAATGAAATGTACTATATTGCATACATGCATTTTCGGACAAAAACACTAGGAAATTCAGAAACTTAGTAAAAAACTGAAAAAATCAGTTACTAAAGTAGCAAGGGTTAATTTTTCAAGTAAAGTTGTAAGTGTAAATAATACTTTGTCTACGAATACGGACGAAAATAACGTTCATTGAAAATTGAATTTAAGGTGCACTCTTCTTGATTTTCGTTTTTCGGAGGTGTGGCTCGCGAAAGTAAATAGCATATTATTTTACTTGGTAGCAAAACGAATTTTATTCTTTGCTCTCCGATCGCCTAGAGGCTAGTGCAGAAACTCTGGCGCGCGGGATTAACTAATCATTTTGCTACCATGATCTGTATTATTATAAATTTTTCCTTAGTTTTGGGAAAGCGTTTAACTTATAAATGCATTGCGTCTTAGGAATAAGTGTAACTTAAAGATGGTAACTAAGGAAAAACGTACTTGCGGAATTTATTTTATAGGCCAGATAATATTAAACATCTAACCCTCCAATTAGTCTTTCCATGTTGCAAGCAGCATGAATCACTTTGGTTCGAGTTTCTAAAAGTGGAATTTTTTTTTTCAAAACATTAACACGAACTAAAGTAATAAACACTCTCACATAATTATACTAGGTATCTTAAAAACTAAGCAAGAATTTGGAAATCACAGATTCAAATATTTTTCTCAGTTTTCGTATGGTAAATTGTTTTCTTACTTGCACATACAAAAATTCAAAGATTGGTAGAAAAGTAAGCTGAGTATTTTTCTTAATTTTAATTTTATTAAAATATCTTGAAACTAAAATTTTTTCTTGACCAAACAATAAATTAATTGATAAAATTTCAAAATTATATGATTAAGACGATCTAATTTTTATAATTGATGTCAAGACAAAAATAATCTTTCAAATGATATCAACTTAAACTTCCATCGCGTCACTTTTTCAAGCATCGGAAGTACAAAAAGTAATTTTTCTCCAGGATACAACGAAAACATTATTTTCTTTGATATTTTTATCTTCGAAAGACGTCATTTCTAGTACCATCTAAGAAAACACTGTTACGTGATAAGGCTTGGCTTTGACCGCGGTCACGTGTGCATCTGTAATAAGTTTCATTTCGGGTAATTATGTTATTACGTCGAAGTCATCTTGAGCTCTTTGTAATTAAATATATAGCTTGCTTATATATTTATTTTTATACTACATACCTATTCATTTTTAAACTTATCTCTAGCAAACGCGTGCATTTCTTTCGCGCCTAGGCATGTACAGAGATATTTATTTATGTTTTCGTTTGAATAATCATTTTATGTTTTGTATATTTTACTTTGTAATAATAAGTATTTTAATTTCTACATTTAGCTTAATATAATGTTTTTATTTGAACCTTAGAATTTCACTTCATAAAAAATTATTTTGTAATATTCCTTTGTTTATTTTAGTACAGTTTTCTTTTTTTATTCCTGTAGGGCCTTATCCTGGAGAAAAAATAGCATTCGTAATGCGTACAGAAACGATCCATTGCAAAGTTGCAAGCTCATTCGCAATGGATCATTTTCTGTTACTTATACGTAAATAACTATTTCATATTGCCTCCTAGACTATGTAATAGTTATTAGCGTAATAAAGCTAGAAAGTTGTAATTTACTTTATTCAAGAAGTAACAGGACAAGCTGCAGGTGTGGCCCGGAGTCGACAAGTCCAATAAAGACATTTTTTCCGCAAAGGGTACGTAAAATATTCTTCTATTATCAATGACCACAAGGTGAAAATTTTAGTGCGATTTATAGTGACATACTTAGCAGTTAATTGAGACCATAAAACAAGAAAAAGTGAATTCGTCAGTGATCACCATTAAAACATTGTAGTTAGTTTACTTGATTGATGATTTTTATTTACTTTTCTGATTTCTTGTATCACTTTTTTGATGTAGTGTAAATATGTATTTTCCAATCTTAAAAATGATCAGAAACAGCTAATTTTCCTGATAGTTGTAGAAAATATTTTCGAGACCAAAGCAGCAGTGACTTGGTATAACTGATGTTTGAGCAGTTCAAATTTTGAACTTTTTCTTATTTTTTTATTCCACATTCTATAGTCAAAATACCGATAGGAAGCCCTTGCCAAATTATAAAAACCATAATAAATGTAGCGTAATAATGTTGTAGTTAAAAACGCTTAGTATATATATTTATAGTAAAACAAATTAGAATATAGAAAATAATGCTTCTGCAGTAAACGAAATGTGAAATGTGAAAATCGAAAATGGAATTTATTCAATTGTAATGCATAATTTGTAATCATTTAATATGTGTAATGTTCGTTTTATGTATTGTTAGGAAGTCAGGAAAAACCTATATTTCCAGAAATGTGATTTAATAAAAACCACATTTTATTAATTTAATATTATTTATAAGATGTTTCACAGGAAATATTTATTGTAATAATAAAAAATGTATAATTTTCAAAAACTATAGTAATGTGTAATAATTGCAAGAACTTACCAAAAATAAATTAAATTTTCACTAATATCGCACTTATTAAAATTTTAATAGTTCATTTTATTTTTTGTTGAAATAATTTTTGTTAAATCATCAAACTAGTGTAAGGATAACAAAGTGACTTTAAAATATATGACCGTACTGTGGAAATGAAAATGTGACGGCGACGCCGTCCACGTTGTTTGATTCTCGCGGCGATACTCAGACAATGGGGGGATGGTCACGCTAGAACGCGATGTTCCTTCATTGATATTGTTTATAGCACAAATCAATCATTTTACACTCGCACCAGAAAAACAACTCTGGACAACTCAAGATTTGCATTTAGTCTAAATCGTTATTTGTTATATTGCAATCGCTTATAATTATTAGAAGCTTATTTAAAAAATACTTTGCAGATATTGGGTGACAAAATGTCGTATTTACAGGCTCAAAAGATAATATGGGTTAACATTTTTCGTTTGCAAGTTGTGCGCACTATATATTTTATGCAAAATTGAAAATATTTTATATTTCTCTTATTTCAAAATATTATACAGCCAAGTTTCGAGACACTATATTAAGTGATTAAGTTAACCTTTATGTTGTTAGAATTTATAGCTGATGTAAATCAAATTTTGACGCCTCTAAAAATTGTAAAGATAATAAAAACTAATGTAGAAATCCAAAACAATGAAAAATTTTTAAAATCTCCGACTAGAAAAATACAAACGAACAAAAACAATATTAATAAATAATTTCATAAAATGAAAGCAAATAATAAGTACAAACTCTGAGAGCTATTTTAACTGGAGACTATTTTAACTTTGAAATTACGGCTTAAGCAATTGTTTATTAGATCATTTTGTTCACTTTTTTTCAATTTGAATAATCTGATTTAGCATGTTATACTTGACATATTATTTTGTGCGTTTTTACCTACATGTTCACCCCGCGCCGCGCCACAATCAATTTTTTGGCATAGCAATGGTAGGAAAATTTTATTATTCAAGAGAAAACCTTTCGACTTGGGTTGTTTCGTTTATCGAATTGAAACAACAATAATTGTAAGAAAGTGTTACAAAATATCAATAATAATAATAGAAATCCCAATAATAAAAATAGAAACATTTAACTTTTCAAATATACCGAGTTGAGTTTTGTTTAGAAAAATAGAAATTTCGCGTTACCTATTTTGTGATAATTTTACTTACCTACCAATTCTGAATGTCGCGACATTCTAACACGTTCTGCATCAAAGAACCCTTATTAGCCGGGTGAACTCTAAATAGTCGATGTTCGTTTTAGATTAAATTGATATTTACAAAGTGTCTAAATTAATTTTCTACAGCGTTATAAATATTTATATAAACTATTAACTTGTGACATTAATATTAAATTAAAATTTAAAAATTAACAAACAAAGTAAACAATAAAAATCAATGTGAAAACTACTTAAAAAGCAATTTTGAAGTAATTAGGTAGTAATTTACTACGTATAGCAAAATTAGATGTATATTTTAGCATTTAATTAAGTTTTTATTAAAATTTGAATAAAAATCAAATTCTTTTATTATATAAGCTTTCAGCAATAGGTTACTCGATGCTTTCTAGGAACTTTTTAAACCCACATCAAGTTAGCGCCGCCACTTTCGCACAACCTAAAAAATATATATATAGAATTTGTGGCTAATTAGTTGCCACAAACGCCAATTTATCGCTCTTACCGTTCGCGAATTACAGCCATTTGAGTGGTGGCGGCGCTAGCTTGATTTCAAGCCAGCGCCGTCGCCACTCAAAAACTTACTGAAAACAAAAAAAAGGTATATTATCCTTTGCTAAATTATGTTATCCTAATAATATCACTTTTCGCAATATTTTTCGATATTTTAACCCCCACCCCTCCTTGTCACGGCTAGTCACAATTTTCTAACCCCCCTTCAGAATGTAATTTTTTGAAACTTTTCTATCCATTCAATTAGTTCCAAATTCAAATTCCAATTTTGTAGTGCCATCTGTTGACATTCGGAATTTAATAGACATTCTATTGGCTATTTAGCCGTCATTCTTTAGCTTTGAATTTTGATGATCCGCACCATCTATTGATGAGTAATTATAGAAAAAAGTTTAATTTTTTTACATTAGTACTTGGATTATTGCCCGTAATCAAATCATTTCAAACCTCTTCTGTTACAAATACTAATTATCATTGAATAAATAGTTCTGGCCTTTGTAACATATTCCTAAAAGAGTAAAATTCCAAATTTTTATGTGAATATTTTAAGGAATATTTTATTTTATACCGTGTTTTTATAAATTGACATTGGGTACGATGATGGTCGCTCATAAAAAAACGGCTAAAGAGCCCATTCAATAAATTTTATTAAAATTTTAAATTCTAAATAGGTAATAAAACACGGTTTACACCTACATTTTTACACTAGGTGAAGCCGGTGAAGCCCCTACTTAATATAATTCATTATGTTAATTCATATGTTAAAGTCTTTTATTTAATTCTTCTTCTTCTTCAAGTGCCGTCCCCGCTACGGAGTTTGGCAATCATCATTGCTATTTTTATCTTTGAAACGGCTGAAACTGAAAATTATGCTTTTTGATACCGATTTCAGCCATTTATTTTAATGTATTGTATGCTTTATTTATCTTATAATGCTACACAAATAATAATCTGCTTCGTTTTCAAATTTTTGAACTTCTCGTGTAAATTTTAACCCCAACATGGAGAACTTTTGGGTACTGTAAATAGCCCCAGTAACTGGATATCAACGTAAACAAACCTAGTAACGGCGGTTAGGAAACTACGTACTTTTCTATCCATGGACGAAAAATAAGTAATCATTTCTAATTATAGTTTAATTCAGCGCTGTAATTTTTGCTATCAAAATTATTAATCGTTTATCCAACGCTGAATTGACCGATTTTCACTTTCAACACGCACTCGTGAATGGAAACTCAACGGTAAATAAAAGTTTGTCTTGAGACTTTTCCACAACAATGTCCTGCTTAAACAATCACGGGATTTGTTTTCGTTTATGTTATATTTTCTCTTATGAGTACAAATGTAGAACTACTTTAAGATAATATAGGTCTACTTCTCGATATTAGCTACCATTTTGTTGTATTAGGATTTGAACTCTACGCAGCCCTGTGTAATTTTAAATAATTAATTTTTATACGTCATTGCATGGGAATGTATATCATTATTTGATCACCAATAAAATTATAATTTTAATTATATTTCTTTTTTTAAATCCAAGTTATATAAATGACACTTACATGAAATTAATTATTGTTCAATTATTATAAAGTTAGGACAATGTATTGTTTCGCCCTTACATGGGGCTTTTCAAGTAACTGTAACCAATGAATTCTGAATATAAAATATACTTATAAAATATTACACAGCCAACTAAAAAATAATATAAATGTTTTTAAAATAATAAGGCAAGATCTTATAACACAAAGTGTTTCGTCAAATCAGTCTAGACCTCGAAAATGTTTTGCAATGTAAAACGAGTTTGCTCGTTTTTAGTTTTTAAAGAATTGTTGCTAGCTGGTTTCCATGTTCGAGTACTTTTAATGATGCGGTCAATTGTGCAAGATTAATGCAAATTATAAATGTTTATAATAATCACCATTTGGCAGAAGAAAATCCACACGCTATTATCCTATTATGCAGTATTGACTCAAAAATTGTTTATTACATATTTATTATAAAACCTATTCCAATCAAAAATGGGGTGTAATACCATATTATATCCCACAAAATATTACGTTCAAGCTGGAAGAGATCTGTAACAAGTTAGAATGGTATGAAAAAGAAATTAATATAAACGGGGAAAAGTTAGATAACTGAAGATATGCAGATGTATTGATATCCGATAATTTCAAAGATCTTCAGAAAATAATATAATAGCTTAGGGAAAAGTCACAGGAAATTGGATTGAAGATGAATACAAAATTTATGAAAACTACAAAAAATACAGAAATAATATTCGGAGGACACGCATTACATCAGTTGTCAAGTTTATACTACCGCTCAAAAGTATTTGCCCACCCAATAGATTCAAAATTTTTCATGGAAGGACGTTAGTAACAAGGGTTTTAATAAAGAAAACAAACAAAGACGTTATAAAATAAAGATTTTATTAAAGATTTTTTTCATCAATGTGCCCACCCTTGTTTTTAATTACGGCAGCACATAATCTAGGCATTCTGGTTATTAGTTTATTCAACTGAATTTCACTTATATTTTGGAGGAGTGCTTGGGATCATTGTCTTGCTGGAACGTAAACTCCTGTCCAAAAATTCGAGTTCCAGATGGCACCATTTGATTTTCCAGAATGTCTCGATAGTGTTCTTTTCTCATTATACCTTCAACTCTGAAGATGTTGCCAACTTTATTGCCTCCGAAACACCCCCAGATCATGTTTTCTTACCGCTATTCGACCATGAAGACCTGCTTCTTGAAGTCTTCGTTTAACGGTATTTGCACTTATTGGTATTACCCTCTTCAAATTAATATCCGCTGCTAATTCCGGTGCAGTAAGACGCCTATTACGTTTACTCCTACGTACTGTAATATTTCGTAGTCGCTACTAATAAAACACTACTACGATTACAAATCTTTATTCCGCTACTTCTTACAATACGTTTCTGCTTTTCACACTGCAGCAGTCGCTGCCAACCTTATAATGCATGTTCCCCTACAAAACCCAAACTAAAGTACACTACATCCCTTCCCACTTAAATATGTACATCATTAACCCACTTAAAACTAAAATCTAACAGTTTGTTTTCTCAGTCGAGTTCCCCGTCTTAAAGGTGGTGCACAAGATCTCGACTTGGTTCTGTTGGGAGTAATCACATCCCTACTTAACTGTGACCCTGTCTGCTCACTGTTGTTAACGTTTTCAGTTGCCTCATCTCCCCCTTCACTATTTTGAACCATACTTGCCCCTTCAGCTAGTTCCAACATTTGATTAACATGTCTCCTAACTTTGACATTGTCTAGGCTGGGCAAGGCAACTAAATACGTTCTAGACCCCAATATTTCAACCACCTTCCCTCTTATCCAAGAAGGTTTACTAAATCTAAAGTCCCTAACGGCAACTGTATCGTGCAAAAAAAATCTTTTATCTCTATTTCCCCCATAATCCAATTGTTGCCGCTGTTAGCATTTCTTAACTCTATCCACTAAGCTGTGGTTTACAATATAATCCTTTTTTCTGGCTTTTAACAAGTCAAAACGAGTAGGTAATGGTCTGCCAAACATCAACTCCGCCGGTGACTTGTCAGTTGTACAATGTTTCGTATTACGATAATCAAACAAAAATTTATTAATGTGTAACTGCAAGTCACCAGTATTTCCTTTATCCAATTTATATAAATAAGCTTTAATGGTTTTTACCATGTTTTCTGCTGCTCCGTTTGTTGCCGGGTGATAGGGGGCACTACACTTAAAAGCAATACCGTTGTTATACAAAAATGTTTGGAACAACTCTGATTTAAACTGACTACCGTTATCGGACACTACTATCTCGGGCAACCCAAATCTCGAAAACAACCCCTGTAATGCAGAGATCGTCGCGGGCGCATTTGTGCTTGGTACCACCAAAGCTTCCGGCCATTTCGTATGTGCATCGACAACGACCAAAACACTCTTCTCGAAAATTGGACCCAAGTAATCAATGTGAATTCTCTCCCACGGTCTACTCGGGTATTCCCAGTTTGCAAGGATCGACTTCGGTGGACTCTGTCGCAATGGCAAGCAATTCTCACAATTACTGGCCACCCCTTCAATATCCGCATTCATACTCGGCCACCACATGTAGGACCTAGCCAAACTTTTCATTTTAACGATTCCCATGTGGGATGAATGTAATTCGCGCAATAATCTGCTCTGCAATGTCAATGGTACGACCACCCTTTGGCCGAACAACAGACAATCCTTCTCTACACTGAACTTGTTTCTGTTATACATATATTTTTTTAATTCCCCCGTAACCTTCTTTGGCCACCCTTTGTTTGTATAAGCAATTACTTTACTTAAATATTTATCCTTCATTGTTTCCTTCCTAACTACTTCGCAATCTATTCTAAAATGATTGTTTGTACTTATCAATTTAGTGTATGAAGTGCTCCCTTCATTAAAATAAACGTTTTTCAATGGCATACGTGAAAAACAATCTGCATTATTACCTTCCGATTTGACATATTGAATATCATAATTGAAATTTGACAAGAATAACGCCCAACGCTGCAATCGGTTTGCTGATAATGTGGGAATTCCCTTTTCAGGACCAAAAATTGTAATCAACGGCTTATGGTCGGTGACCAAGGTAAATTTTCTGCCCCACAGGTATTGGTAAAATTTGTTTACCCCAAATATGATCGCCAACCCTTCCCGCTCAATTTGCGAGTAATTCTTTTGGCTGTCATTTAAACTCCGTGATGCAAACGCTATAGGTCTATCATCACCAGAAGGAAAAACATGCGACAAGATCGCCCCCATTCCGCAAGGCGACGCGTCCACCGTTAATTTCACGGCCAACTTCGGATTATAGTGGACAAGAACTTTCAATGAGCATAATATTTTTTTTACATGTTCGAACGCAATTCTGCAATCCGCGTTCCATATGAATTTATTTCCTTTCTTTAACAGATCATATAATGGCCTCAAAATCGTCGAGCATTGGGGTATAAATTTATTGTAATAATTGACCAATCCTAAAAATGACTTTAAACTTGTGATATCCGTAGGTGGTTTCACCTCACAAATCGCTTCTATTTTATCTTTTGTGGTATGTAACCCTTCTCTATCTATTACATGGCCTAAATAATGTATAGATTTTTTAAATATTTCACATTTTTCCTTTCTAATTTTTAATCCACAACTTTTTAGGACGTCTAACACTCCTTTCAATCTACTCAAGTGCTCTTCCCTTTTGGCACCTGCGACCACTATGTCATCTAAAAAACAAACCACCCCTTGTAACCCTTCCAATATTGATTCCATAATTCTTTGGAATTTTGCCGGTGCACAGGCCACACCATACGGTAACCTTGTATATTTAAACAACCCTTTGTGTGTGCTTATGGTAGTGAACAATTGTGACTCTTCTTCCAATTGCATTTGTTGGTATGCATTAGATAAATCAAGCTTACTAAAATATTCACCCCCCTGTAATTTTATAAACAATTCCTCTATTCGAGGTAACGGGTGCTGATCAATAAATAATCATTGCTTGATTTAATGTAACCTTATAATCTCCACAAATTCTAATGGAACCGTCCTTTTTTAATATCGGAACGATTGGTGTTCCCCAAGAGCTGAAATCTATTTGCCTCAATATTCCTAACTTTACCAACTTATCTATTTCCGCCTCCACCTTCTCTTTAAGCGCAAAAGGTAAAGGCATGGACCTGTAAAATTTTGGTTCAACATTTTCTTTTAATTTAATGGAAATTTTCCCTCTATTAAAAAGTCCCAACTTATCAGAGAATACTTCTAAATAATTAGAAATTAAATTGTTTTTAATCTCTTCAATATTTTCACTTCTCAAATGATTTATTTGTAATTTAAATCTATAATAAAAATCGCGCCCCAGTAATGGTGGCCCTGAACCCCTAATGACGTACAAAAATAAGTTCCGTGCAGTATTTTTAAAGTCCACCGAAATCGGTATCTTACCAACCGGATTCATTTCATTTCCATCATAATTGAAAAAAATCTTATCGTTACTCATTAACGGTATTTTACTGAAATATTTATCTTTAAAATCCGTGGATATTACTGAACAAGATGCGCCAGTGTCCAATTCAAATCTTAGTGGAATGTCGTTAAACTTTGCACAAACGAAAATAGGTTTAACATTGTTACCTTCTCCGATATTAAATAAAGTTTCCTCGAGCCTCGGTTCCCCCGTCATAAAATAGTGCCCGACCTCTGTTTTATTCTGCCTAGCATTTTTACTTTTACAAACTCTTGCCAAATGTCCCACTCGACCACAAACGTAACAGCTGCTGTTTCGAAATGTACAAAAAAATGTATTATGATTGGCATACCCACATACCGTACAAGCCGTTTTCATATTTTCGATGCCTCTTCCATTCTTCGTCCCTTCCTCGCGCTTGTCTATCTTATAAATTTCGTTTTCTACCTTTATTTGTCTGCTACTATCCACCAGTTCGTAATTTCGTACCGACGCTTCTTGATTTTGTGCGATTTTAATTGCTGACTCCAATAACATTTTACTAGCATCCTCTTCAAATAATCTGTCCATCATCTTTTTATTATTTAACCCCATTATGAATTTATCGGTTACAACCACTTTTAAAACTTGACAGTCATACTGACATTTGGCTACCAAATTTCTCACACGAGCTGCCCAATCTGCCACACTTTCATTTTCATCACGTTTAGCATTATAAAACTTAAATCTCTCAGGGTAATATGTCTTAATTGGTAAAAAATGACCATTGAACGCACTAATCAAATCCTTAAAAGTTTTACTTTCCGGCTCTATTGGCACGCACAAACTTTGTAACAACAAATACGCCTCCTCTTCAAGATTGCTTAATAGTATCGATCGTTTAATTATATCATCCTCTATCGAATTGGCTATAAAAAACTGTGTTAACTTAGCCTTGTAGATTTTCCAATCCATTTCCATTTTAAATTCCTTGATACCACCGATTAGAGCCGTCGCCATTTTGGTTCCTACCACCTGTTCACTTTCATTCAAGCTAACATCAACCAAATTTTCTCCAATGTCAGGTTCTAACGATTCGCTCATTACCTAACCGCGTGAATTTTTAAACCTCGTCGCCACTGTAATATTTCGTAGTCGCTACTAATAAAACACTACTACGATTACAAATCTTTATTCCGCTACTTCTTACAATACGTTTCTGCTTTTCACACTGCAGCAGTCGCTGCCAACCTTATAATGCATGTTCCCCTACAAAACCCAAACTAAAGTACACTACACGTACTATCATCCGGTCATAGCAAGGCGGTCATAGCTTGGTAGTTAAGTGCGTCTACTGCTAATGCGAAACGCTCGGATCGAATCCGGGCAGGGTAAGAACTTTATTCTGACCGTCTCTCCTCAGCAGGCAATGGCAAACCACCGAGGTAATATGCCAAGAAAATCCATCTCGAAATGAAGTGTAGTACACTTCCCGTGGTTCGGATCCCCCGTTAAACAAGTAGGTCCTCTATGTATGTGAAAACAATTTGAACGCACATCATATGCATAAAAAGAGATAAAAAGAGATAGAACGAGATGGATCACCAAACCCTCATTAGGGTAAAAGGACTGAGAAGGAAGGACTATCATCCGATCTTCACTAGAAGTAGTAATCTTGGGCCGTCCACTGCCCAATTTTAAATTTCTTAATAATGTAGTCAACACTTCTTCGTGGTATATTGTAAAATTTTGAAATTCCGCTATTAGATCGACCAGCTTGATGTAGGGCAACTATTTGAGCTCGTACTTCGTTGGAATATTCACTTGTTTTAGGCATAATTAAAAAATAATGTCAAACTTTTAAATAAATTGCACAACGCAACCACTGTAAATTCAAAATAAACTGTTCACTAAGAAATGTAACAAGACTGGGAAAATTTTGCATTTTTGAAATATTAAATCACTTTACAATAACATCTAACAAAGGGGATGTTACATGCTTTGAATAATCTCACCCGAAAGTGACCGCAGACTAAGTACCGTTAATTTCTATTATACCTCTTTTTTGAAAATAGCGCAAATTTTAGGGCGGAGGTAAATGTGCCACCAAATGTACCTGACCAGAAAAGGGTACCGGTAAATGTGCCACCGACCAAAAGGGTTCTTTAAATAAACACAGGTATTTGTGCCACTAACAGTGAAAAAATTAAATTTTTTTTGCCTTCGAATTTTGGGGTGTGCATTCGATAAGGAGGGTAATCCATCGTCAAAACCTACCCTTACGGGACGCCGCTGCGCTCCGCTCCGCGTTGCCCCCTTCCAGGGCGGTTTTGACTCTGGTTACTAGGCTAAACATACGAGAAGGCGCCACACATCAAGAAAACCGGGATAAATGAAACCGGGATGTGAGCATTAAAAAGTATAGTTGCGGTATGGGGCAGTAAACTATTACGTTTCACCCCCAAAAAATCGTGTAAAATCAAAAAATAATCGATGTTACATGTAGGAGATGCATCAGGTAGATGCAGTTTTCTCCGGTGGCACAAATACCTGTGTACTTTTAATATCCTAAATTCGTAGCAGGTAGAATAACATTACTGGTGGCACATTTACCACCGCCGAAATTTTATTACAGCCTTTACAAAAACCCAAAATTTTATGTAAACTAGTTTCTAATATCTGTAAATACAATGCAGATTTTTTTTGGACCAACAGAAATGTTTGATATACAAAATATTAAAAAAAATTCTAGCGTGGACGCACCACCACTCTTGAGGATCGCGATTGAGCGACATCGGCATGTGACATACCGGGAGATTCAAACATCCTTAGGCAATGACATGAAAGCAATACACACGATTTTGCATGATCATTTAGACGTACGGAAGCTTTGCAGTCGTTAGATCCCACACAATTTGAAAGAAGTTCAAAGACAAAGTCTTGTCAAATGGTGCAAACAAATGCTCAAGAAATTCAACCGATGTCTTTTTCCGAGGGCTTGGAATAAGTCAAAATGAGGATTAATTATGAGGATTAATCAAAATTATGAGCACACCCACATCGAAAACCCGTAGAAGCATCTTCACATCCCACTCAAAGAGGTGGAGCGCGAAATTGCAAGTTTTTATTTTTTTTTCTCAAAAACGGAATCACGCCGACTTGCGGTTTGCGCCAATCGACAAAAATAAAATTTTATCCAACATCGTGAGAGAATTAGAGTATTACTATGGTGATTTGAAATATGTAATGTTCTCTATTACCCACGGAGTGAGAGAATAATTTAAAAGTCACGGAAATCTCATTACTTACCTATTGTTGACAAAAAGATGAATGAACAAGGTTAAATAGTTTATAAATTTAATTTCAACAAGGGCAACGGGCCAGAAGGTACAAAGTTATTTGTTTAAATTAATATTAACATTTATATTAAAAGATACTGTACTATTGTTATCATTATTTTCTATATTCAATGAGTTAAGGGAATAATTATGCGAAGATGAAGTGGAAGCTGATGTGACTTTATTTCTTGTAGTTGTAATTCCAGAAGATGAGATCGAAGATTCCTCTTGAAGCATTACTCCTTGAATCTTTCTCGCTATTTCGAGTTTATTACTGACACAATCCTCAATATAGCCCTCGGCTGTAGTAGATGATTTCCAGCCACCCAATCTCTTCAAACTTAAGAGATCACCTCCACCGTTTGCCAGTAAAGTCGCGGACGATCTGCGCAGACTGTGGCCAGTAAAGCGCCCCGGTTCTGGTAATCCTAAGTATAATGCAATTTGTGTAGGAATTTTTGACAAGGTGTTGATGCCCACAGGCTGTTTTGTACACCTTCCTGCCGAGTTCCGAATATTTTACAAACAATCTAGCATGGGCAACGTTAACAGGACGTAAGGACACATATTTTCGGTACAACTCGACTGCATTCACAGGATAACCCTCTTGAATCACAGTAAACTTGCGTGGGACGTACGTTTTAGTGTCCGGGATTGTGACATATAGGTATCCTCCCTTGTCTTCGATATTGGTAATGCTTAAATTCACGAGCTCGTTGCATCTATGTACATGCACCTGCGATGCCCATTAATAGTGCAACCTGGAACAATACAAATTGTGTAACTAGGTACTCAAATTTCGAAAAAGATATAAAAAATACCTTCATCATTAAATAATCGCAGTCAGGGGCTTCCTTCAAAAATTGTTCGATGTGTTCTTTCTCCAATACTTGCGCCTTTTTTGGCTTGTGATTCGCTTTTTAGAAAGGCGATTAGTTTACCGTACTTTGATATATCAATATTTTTATATACATTTAGGGTTGATTTCAACATTGAATATTTCTTCCATAACGAAGACGATGCAGATTTTTTTCGAGCATTTAAGAAGTAGGAAAGTAGCACATCTTCATTTATGATCTCCACCTTTTTTGAAGCTCTCCATCTATTGAAGCCGGCAAATTCTTTGTTGTACACATCTTTTGATTTTGCCGGTAGTAAATTCAAACATGCCTCTTGAGCATCAAGAGTGATAGAAGGCGGAACCACAGAGCAATTAGCCGGAACTTCCATGAAAATTATACACACACAGACACAGTTTGACGCCGACGGGAATTATGACGGGAGTGTTTTAAAAAAAATATATTGAAACAACTTAACATAGCAACGCATAACAAACATTCAATTTTTTTCTATCTAAATATATAAAAGAGAAGATCTGTTTGCGTGTTTGCGTGCGTGCGTGTTTGTTTGTTCATTATACGTTCCAAGACCCGTGGACCGATCTCAACCAAATTTTGCACAGTTATTTTGTAGCTCCAGGCGCAGTTTTTTTTTATAAAATGGAGAAGAAATTCGCTCGGGGAAAAAAGTTATTCGCTTTTTTCGAAAATCAAATTCGAAAAATGCAAACCACTAACAAAAAACTACTAACAAAAAACCACTAACAAATTAATCTGAAAATACTGTCAACAGATGGCGGGGATGGCGGCTTTAATTCGAAAAATGCAAACCACTAACAAATTAATCTGAATGCCGCGAATAAGACCGGAGCACTTTATATATGTCGCAGAACGTGGAAGATCCACCTCTTTGCGGAAGATTTAACTTTACATGAAGATGTAACTTTACGTGAAGATTATGTATGTATGTATGTATGTATGTATGACAGATGACAGTTGACGGATGACAGATGACGGATGACAGATGACCGATGACGGATGACAGATGACAGATAAAGGCCGAACAACTATGGCCTTCACGGATCTATTATGGTCCGGTCTGTGAGGCCGAAGGCCGAACAACTATGGCCTTCACGGATCTATTATGATCCGGTCTGTGAGGCCGAAGGCCGAACAACTTTGACCTTCACGGATCTATTATGGTCCGGTCTGTGAGGCCCAAGGCCGAACAACTATGGCCTTCACGGATCTATTATGGTCCGGTCTGTGAGGCCGAAGGCCGAACAACTATGGCCTTCACGGATCTATTATGGTCCGGTCTGTGAGGCCGAAGGCCGAACAACTATGGCCTTCACGGATCTATTATGGTCCGGTCTGTGAGGCCGAAGGCCGAACAACTATGGCCTTCACGGATCTATTATGGTCCGGTCTGTGAAGCCGAAGGCCGAACAACTATGCCCTTCACGGATCTATTATGGTCCGGTCTGTGAGGCCGAACAACTATGGCCTTCACGGATCTATTATGGTCCGGTCTGTGAGGCCGAAGGCCGAACAACTATGGCCTTCACGGATCTATTATGGTCCGGTCTGTGAGGCTGAAGGCCGAACAACTATGGCCTTCACGGATCTATTATGGTCCGGTCTGTGAGGCCGAAGGCCGAACAACTATGGCCTTCACGGATCTATTATTGTCCGCCCTGTGAGGCCGAAGGCCGAACAACTTTGACCTTCACGGATCTATTATGGTCCGGTCTGTGAGGCCGAAGGCCGAACAACTATGGCCTTCACGGATCTATTATGGTCCTCCACCTGTGAGGCCGAAGGCCGAACAACTATGGCCTACTCGGATCTATTCTAGGTCTAGATGGCTAAGGGCGGCGGATGCCGCCCGTGCCAGCTAGTAATCTATAATATGATTTGAAATAATAATTTTTCAATTGAAAAAATTAAACTATTTGGGGTGCAGATAATCTATGGTGCAGATCGCGATGTTGGTTGGATAAAATTTAACATTAAACTCGTGCGGAATACTTCTTACTCACTCAAGAAATTGTGGAATGTTATCCACAATGTGGAAGATATGTTGGATAAAATTTAATATTAAACTATTAATAAATAACTATTACATCCCGTATGTATTTTATTATTAATCAAAAACTCAAAATTTCTCCCACTAAAAAAGTAAAATAAATAAATCAAAATTTACCCAGCAATGAACGTTATAGCTTATCAGCCGTATTCATAAAAATTTAAAATAGGTTTATAATAGTATATTATATATCAAGATTGTGAAGGCCGTCATTATTGCCCTAGCGCCAAAATTATATTCCGAGGTGCTTTGCACCGAGGAATATAAGGCGCGGAGGCAATAATGGTCTTCACAACCGTGGTTTATATACGATTTTTTCCACTACTAGATTTATTACCATTTTTTAAAATTCTTTTTAACAAAAAATTTTCAAATTTAAAATATTTATTTCAAATGACAGTTTTGTTTTGTTGATTTGACAGTTGTTGACAAATTTAGGTTATTAAATAAAATAAATCGCGGTTCGTCAAATTAACAATGGATGGCGCTGTCACTTGCTGTCACATTTAATTCGATTATAATGAATTTTTAAAATTAAATTAATGTATTAAAAAAGCGTTTTAAATAGTTTAAATACAATTAATTAGCATTTCTTGGTTATTCTAAATCATTTAATAACAACATTTTTCTTTAAAATAGTCGCCAAGTTATCAAGAAATGTCATTTTGTTCATTATTAACCTTGGTTAATAATGGAAAAATTATTCACCACTAGTCGAAGACGTGTCACTTCTTGAGCAACTAACCTAAGAAAAAATGGAAAAAAGGGTTTTTCCTACCATTATAACTTATCCAAGTCACATGTGAAGTGACGCATTTTAGACATTCGGTAATAGTATATTACATTACAAGTGGAGAAACTGAAAATTTCGCGTCCAATTTAAAAATTTTATTTTCTGTCAATTGGTGCAAACCGCAAGTCCGTCTTCCTGTTTTCGAAAGAAAAATAAAACCTGAAATTGTGCGCAAGGTGCTACAGCGAGTTTTCGAGGTGGGTCTGCCCCGAAATATCTTTATTTTGACTTAGTCCATGCATGTTTTATTCCTTTTTCTCTCCATGCATGTTTAGAACGATTTGCTTCTACTCAGAAGTGGAGGTACCAACCATCGTAGGCTCTTAGCTAACATAATCTAGGGCAGGAAATAGGGTTCAGCTAAAGAGAATCAGACTACCAAAGTCAATAGAAGAAAACCATTGAAATGGGCTACATTTGGAGGTTTTAGTTATAATAATATATACTTGAAAAAATCGATAGTCCAATATTTAAAAGCCAGACTGTTCGATATAATATGTGTGTACCTGAACTTTCAGACGTAATATAACTATAGGTAAAATGCAGAGGCCAATATAAAGAGCATTGCGATGACTGCCTTTAAAAAATCGCAAGACCAACACGTAGAGAATAGCTATCAGCTTAAGTAGAGATGAGCAGGACACAATAAAAGACTGACAGATGGAAGATGAAATAATACAGTAAATAAGTGATGACCGTGGTTTATCAAAAGAATACCCAAAATGCTTTGGTTGAATGCGGCAAACACAGGATAGCAAGAAATTGAGATATTTCAAAGAGGTTTATGTTCAATATTGGAAAAAGTAACAGTGCATATTTTCAAAAAATAACGTTGATACCATATTCATGGTACACTACCTAAAGCTGGGTTTATCCCAACGTCGCTAATTAAGATAGTACATATAAATCGAAAATTTGAATTCAAAACAGAACTTTTATGAAAACAACGTTGGAAGCTTAATGGTTAATGCCATATTTCGTCATGTTAAATGTGTGTGCATAACCGCTACGGTCGCATATAAAGCGTTTTATAAGCTTCTTGAAGTTTTCAACTTTCCTTGGGTGCAAAAATGTAATGATTTAATATTTTCGAATTTTTACCAGTCAAATATGCTGGAAACGCTTAAAGTCACCCAAAAGACTTCCTGTTCGGCGGTAAAATGTAATCACAAAATGTAAGTTTTTTTATTTAAAACAGTAATAACAGGTAAGAGTATCATTAACTTAAATTTAAGAATTGACTTGCTGTGATGGGTTAATCAGAAGAACATATCACAAAAATAGCTCGAGAATAGGGAAAGGAAAAAATGTTTGCTTCAAGATGTATCTCTCTGCTGATTATAATATAAACATCTTATGGCAATAATCACGTTGTTCGTAAAATGAGTTTTTAAATACATAATAATATATACTATAATTATGTATTTCTAAAATGGAAGTCATAATTTAATGTTGCGGTACTATCTACTCTAAATAAAGCAATAATTTGTAGTAGGTATGTACCATAATATAGTAATTTGTGGTAGTAGGTACCATCATAACTTCGAATCGAATAGATTCACACACACATCGCGGTTTGTTCAGGCAATCGGGAAATGCATAATTATCCACTAAAACAAGATGCGACCTATAAGAAAGTTTAAATAATCGCTTTATATGCACTTAGGACAATTTTATAATGGATCTTTTATTTTGAAAAATAAATAACGCGAATGTAAATACAAAAGGGACTGCGCACGATGAATCACGAAAAGAGGATTGTCCGTTTCTCTTCAACATGCGGGTGCAGTCGCACTTCATAACATACAAGTACACCTAACCTATTTCTAATTTCAATTTTAACATTATTAACACATAAGTTATCTACCGACTGCGTATTTCTAGACAAAAATTACTTACCTAAAAAGAGTTATTCAATAAATATTAGCATTAATAAACAGCTTTACAAAACATTTTTACGCCTACAAAATACACTACAACTAATTTCCGCCAATTATATCTTAGCACTACACCTGTTTACGAATATACATATTAATAGGTTTATAGGTGCCTGCTAGTGTTTTCTTTCAAAAATCCCTACATCAGCTAACCTTACCGCGATTTTCAACGATTTATTTAATACTGAACGATATTATTCAAACTGGAAGTAATATCGAGCTACCTAATACGTATAATATATTTTCTACGAATTATTTTTATATGCTAAAAGTTACAAATTAATAATAGTAGGATAGTAGGTACCTATTATGTAATTTGCATTGACGTACTAGCTAAATTAATATTAAATCGCCGTACGAATTTAATTTTATCCAAAAGTCAAAGCCATATTGGAAAAGAAATGGCTCGAAAATGAATTAGTAGCTAATACTTTCTTATTGTAATCCTCTATATCGATAATAATCTTTGTTAATTAATTTCGCCACAGATGGAGTTGCAGAATTTATTCATTTAATTTGTTATCTACAATTAATTTAATTCAAAATTCGTTTCTAGTATAATATTCTTTTAGTCTTATTTGTATTGTTCGATGATTTTCCGGTTTTCATGCAGATTAGCCGGCATTAATTATTGGAGTTGGCGATCATGGACTGATAGTGTGCTGATAGTTAGCATGATCAACTGCTGACGTAGTGGTGGACTAGATTCAGCGTAAAAATTTCTCGGAGAGCACGTAAAGCCATCGGTCCCCCTGTGTAATGATTTACCTTCAGAACATAAAAAAACATAGCATAGGTACATCGAAGGCTATTTTAGCAAGCCGCCTAAAATGTAAAAACCAATTACGCAAAGAAAAAGAATTGGAGTTGAGGAATTCTCAAATTTTAGGCGATCTTTTAATGAACTAGTGTAATTTATTTTATGCAATCCTTGCGTGTTTATCGTGGATTTATGACTACTTTTGCGGTTCGTAATGACCTTCTTCAGTCCCACGTTAAAATTTAGTCCCATGGGATGTCATTTAGTTCCTTGGGATCATAGTATGACATAATTATTATTGACTCTACATGCTATATTTTATCTTACGTTAGAATTATTTATCGCTTCCTTGAAAGGAATGCGTTATTACATTGCAATGAGATATTCTTTCGACGTGTAGGCGTTTTATGCCGCCAAAGCTTCATATACGTAAGCGCTCTTTCTTTTAATCATACAACCACTGTTATCATTAATTTGTAATGGGATACATTAATAGACAATTTTATAAATTGCATACTTACAAAGTAATCTTGCATACACTGTTATCTTTGGAATGTGCTTTTTAACTGCCACTTCAATTTTTATAATTTAATTTGTACCTGTTATTTCAATTTTTCTTTTCGGCTATTTTTTGTCGGTAGTTATTAGGATTGCATAAAATAGTATACACAACTCGTGGCTAAAGCGCCATTAAATCTCTTGTGCTTGCGACCCCTTGGTGGAGGGGGTAGCTATCGCTATCCCCACCACCGCAGGTTCGCAATTCGCACGCGAGATTAAATGGCCTGCTTTAGCAACTTGGCGTGTAACATACTATTTCATGTTTCCATAAACCAAGGTTTCAAAATAGGCGGAAACTAGCGAGCATTGAATTTTTTTTGAAATTCTAGAAATAAATGACATAAAATATGAGTTTCATTCCTGGCCTTCTTCATACCGTGCAGAGTACCGGGACACTTAAGCCCCATACCACCTTCATTGCAATCGCTCCATCTGCGTCGTAGCAGACTGAAAGAGAAGACAGATTTATTCCCCCTTTTTTCAAATTCGTGTCGTCATGATTCGCATCAGTTACCTCCTGCGAGTTATTACCTATAGAAGGGGGGGGGTTATCGTATTTACATATTATTGCTATGCTATTTTTAAAAAATTTAAGTTTTGAATTTTAACTAAAAATATTAAAAATAATTTTTTATATAGAAAGGTGGTATTTTAGTTGTGCTGAATTATGTGGGAATATGTTTTTGTAACCCCGCTAAATTTTAGTTTTAAAAATGTAGCAATAGATGTGTCGGTATAACAAAGTTCTTTCTTTGAAGTAAGGTTTTTTTGTTTATGTTGCAGAGAAGGGTAAACTTTCATAGGCACCACCCCAATCTGGAGTAGTAGTGTCAGATTCTTACTGACTAAAACCCCCTCCCCGACGACACACGACTATTGGAACTTTTGACGAGAAGCTGGCCAAAACCTCAAGAATTGGTATGCCAAGGTTTTTGAAAAAAAAAATGGCGGACCCAATATGGCCGACCAATATGTCAAAAAGATGTCAGATTTTATCTAAAATTGGTATTCAATGGGTTTTGAGATCACTGATTATGAATTCCAAGTTATAAATTCCATAAACAAAATGGCGGACCCAATATAGCGGAATTATATTTAAAAAAATATTATTTTAACGATTGTAACTACTACAATGGGGAACATGCATGAATAAAAAAATTTAGTTAAAACAGTATTTTCCGATTAATCCTATATATTAAATATCAAATCAGCAAAAATAACTTCTATTTATTGTATTTTGTTATAAATAATCCATTTTAAAATTCAATGATAATTTAAAATAACTCATGTGACCTTAAACGCAACGAAGTCGCCGACACAATAACAATAACCTCACTTTCATGTTTATTCTACTCGTGTAAAGTACTTTTTTAACTTTCTTGTTTTTAATTGATTTAATTATGATAAATAACAGCTTTAACACTAACAAACTTCAACTTTCAAAGCACAAAACCACAGAAAAATAACATAAATGAATGTAAAATTTAACTTGTGACGTCATCAGTCACTTGGCAAATTGCGCGGTCGTTTCGTTCAATTCAAATTGACGGATTTTTAAATATTTTTTAAATTATTATCAAAACGAAAATAAATAAATTAAATAGCATTAATTAGTATATTTAGTTATTTTTGATCCAACTACGCTATAAAAAAAATTTATGCATCTTCCCTATTAGTGGTAGCCAGGATTTTTTCGAGTCGCTGATTATGAATCAAAAATACTATAAACAAAATGGCTGATAGTCCACTGCATTTAGGATTTTGATACGGAATAATTCATACAAAACGTTTTAGTGTATTTTTGGCTTTAATAGGGTGTTCTAAATATTTTCTCAAAAGTCCTCAAAGATTGGGTGTCCGCTAAAGTTTTCAGGGCCTGAAAACGGCTGAAATTTCAGTTCAAAAATTAATTTTTGTGAATATCTCAATTTCTATAGGATTTAGGTAAAAAATACATCAGATAAAAAAGTAAGCTGAAGAAATTTTCGAGAAATTATTAAGATAGACATTTTTTCATATAAGCAACCGTGTCCATGATACACGCGAGTGAAATGTCATCTGAAAGCAGGTAAGTATAGTAATATAATATAATTTTGAAGGCAAGGGAAGGGTTTTAGAAAAAAATGTTATTCTACATTTCACTTTAGATTTGCTCACTTTATCGATTGAAAGAAAAAAAAATTTGAAATTGGAAAATTTCTTCAAAAAACGTAACATATTTTTCGATTTGAGCTCTTCGAAAGGACCGTTATGTTGTGGATGGATTTTTAACAATCACGCTCGTCGATTGCCGACGAATACACGTTGGACATATTAAATTTTCCTTTCGTTGTGAACCTTTTTTCTCGCCAAAACATTACAAATTCATGCATGTTTATTGTTTTATTATTTTTATTATTCATGGTAATATTTTGGCGAGAAAAAAGGTTCACAACGAAAGGAAAATTTAATATGTCCAACGTGTATTCGTCGGCAATCGACGAGCGTGATTGTTAAAAATCCATCCACAACATAACGGTCCTTTCGAAGAGCTCAAATCGAAAAATATGTTACGTTTTTTGAAGAAATTTTCCAATTTCAATTTTTTTTTCTTTCAGCCGATAAAGTGAGCAAATCTAAAGTGAAATGTAGAATAACATTTTTTTCTAAAACCCTTCCCTTGCCTTCAAAATTATATTATATTACTATACTTACCTGCTTTCAGATGACATTTCACTCGCGTGTATCATGGACACGGTTGCTTATATGAAAAAATGTCTATCTTAATAATTTCTCGAAAATTTCTTCAGCTTACTTTTTTATCTGATGTATTTTTTACCTAAATCCTATAGAAATTGAGATATTCACAAAAATTAATTTTGGAACTGAAATTTCAGCCGTTTTCAGGCCCTGAAAACTTTAGCGGACACCCAATCTTTGGGGACTTTTGAGAAACTATTTAGAACACCCTATTAAAGCCAAAAACACACTAAAACGTTTTGTATGAATTATTCCGTAGTTGGCTTGATTTTTTGACTAAAAGCAGTGGACTATGACCCAATATGGCGGAATTAATGTCAAGAACTTGTGTGATTTGAACCAAAATCGGCACCCCGGAGGTTTCTAGAGGGTTAATTATAACGCATTAATTATAACAATTCCTTAATTGTATTTAAAAAAAAAATTGGTTAAATTATAAAAAAAAGTAATTACAACTCCATATCATCATCCGAGTGAATAGAATTTCTTCCTTTCCTTTCGGATGTAATGCAATTGTTTTTCACCAGATCCTGTAATGAAACCATAATTATTAAGTTTAAAAAACCTTTTAACTAAAAATACGAAAAACTATTCACTTTATATTTTATAATAAACGAAAGCGAATGTATATTTTCATTAAGTAATATTTTTATTGACAATATATGAATATACTATAATATCTACTATTTAAAATTAAATTTTTTCAATTGGGCTCTGGGCAATTTGGAGGTTTTGCATATTTTAGAATTTCGGTACAAAATTCAGTAAACAAAAGTTTAAGAAAATTACCTGTAATAGTTATTTATGTATCAAGCCCTCCGCTAACGCGTCGGGCTTTAAATTATCCTCGGTGCTATAATCTATTGATTGTGCCCGTGGTACATACAACGTTTTATTTCATTTTTGTACTTGAATTGTCAAAATTGAAGAATTAAGTATTTTGAGAAAAATATCATGTGATTTTGTTTGTGCTATGAATTTTTGGTGTGCCATGGTTCCTATGGCAAGAAACTTGGAGGGGCGAGAATTAATTTTTTTATTTAGCAATAACTCGAAAACGGCACTAGATATCGAAAAACTGAGCAAAAAATTCTCCCCCCCCCCTCGCAAGTTACTCCCCTTCGTGAATTGTGGGTAGGAAGGCATATGCAAAATTTCAGATCGATCGCGCAAAAAACACAGAGGGTGGACTAACTCTTTTGTTTTGATATTGTTGTCATTGCTTAGCAACTTTATAGGCCCTAGGGCTATAAAAGCCATATTATACCCCCATTTCCGTGCTAAAAAACAAGGTTATGATACCAAAATGAAATAAAATAGTATTATATTATATTGTCAATAATAATATTACTTCATGAAAGAATAAATTCGTTTTCGTTTATTATAAGATATAAAGTGACACATGTTTTCTGTTCCAGTCTTTATGTATGTGCATATGTTACACTCAATACCCGATTTCGGGCAATGCCCGAAAAAAATGCGCAAAACTAGTTTTGAGCAACGAAGATTTCCCAAACCCGAAATTTTACTTTTAAACGGCTATTGAGCGTTACAAAATAAGCAGAACTAGTTTTGCGCATTTTGAATTGTACAAAACTAGTTTTGTAGGTTTCTGAATGACCAGCACTAGTTCTGCTTTTATCATTTAATCAGCATCCGAATAAAATAAATAACACACTCAAAGAAAAAGATTGGTAAAATCAACCAAAAAGGACATATGAAAATGTACCCAAAGGGTAAACCGGGTTCAAATAACCAAGTTGAAATGGTTAAAAGATTGGTAAGTTCATACATGTTTAATTCAACCAAGTTAATTGTTAAAGTACCAACAAGAATAGTTGCTTAACTAAATTAGTTGGTCTTTTACTATTTATATAGTTCAGTACCAACAATAATGGTTGGTTAACTAATTTAGTTGACCCTTTACTATTTATATAGTGCGGTACCAACAATAATAGTTGGTTAACTAATTTACTTGATTCTTTACTATTTATATAGTTTAGTACCACCAAGAATAGTTGGTTACCTAATTTAGTTGGTCTTTTACTATTTATATGGTTCTTGTACTACTTTATTTGTTGATTATCAACCATTATGGCATATAGCCATTTCGTGGTCATTGAACAATATTAATTGTTATTTAACTATATAAGGTAAAATAAACAAAATAGCTTAAATTTTCGGTTTTTTTAATTAAATATAGCTAAATCAAATACAAAACATTTATATATAAACAATTAAGTAACAATTTAAATAACACATTAATAATATTTAGGGCGAATATATTTTTTACCATTTGGTAATGTATATGTACATAATTATGTATAGGGGAATAATAATTAAAATTCAAAGGCGAAAATACAAAATATTTTTCAGTAGATTCTAGGACTATACGATTGAAAATGGGCACAGAATTTGCCCGGAGAATATAGTAAACATACAAAGAACACATTTTCTCTACTGTCAAAAAAAATCTTTTAACTTGATATAATTGTCACTCTTTAGATAACAAGTAGAAGCCTATATCATATTGTGTACTCTTATATTTAATATCATTGCTAAATATCATAATATTGTTTTTTTCAATAAGTTCAACTGCGTCGAAATTTAATTTTGAATAATAGTTTTTTTCGCAAATATTTTGTTTTTTAAGATTATTTTTAACGCAATTTACAAAATTTTGATGCCCATGGTTCGCACACGAACATCTTTCCTACCCCTGCTGATACCTGCACGCCCAAATCATGACCCCCTCCGCCATGTTTAACCGTAGGTACGATGTAGTCTGGACGGTATTCTTCCCCTGGTCTACGACGTACGTACACAGCCCCTGGGGTGCCGAAAACCTATGTAAAAAAAAAATAATAATAAAGTCAAAATCAATTATTATTTTTTTTAAATTAGTTTAAAGTTAAATTTTTATCATTGAATTTGCAAAATAAAGGGTTGATTTAACTTACCTCAAAGTTTGATTCATCTGACCAAACTACTCGCTCCCAATCCGCAGTGGTCCAATTGCGGTGTTCACGAGCCCACTCCAGTCGCTTTTTTATATATTTTTTTCCGAAAGCCATGGCTTACGCCTAGCTTTACAACCCCTCAGCCCTGCTTCTGTAAGCCGTCTTCTAGCTGTTCGTGCCGAAATCGATGGCCCATCGTCTTCACGCATTTGATTAGCGAGCGCTTTCGACGTCATTTTGCGATTTCGAGTACTCACGCGTCGCAACATCCGATCTTCAGAGGGGGTTGTTATGCGTTTTCTACCACTTCTTGTTCTGGATTTGAACGAATTTAGTTCCTCGCATCTTTTTATGGTATTTTGAACCGCATGCCGTGAACATTTTAGTTGCTTACTAATAGCAGTTTGGTTTACGCCTTGAGAATGTAAGAGCATTATCTGTGCCCTTTTGCTTTCACTTAAATCACTATATTTTACCATATTAAATTATTTATATGCCTTAGAAATAATCTTAAAATAATTTGAACACAAATGTAGAGCACAAAATTCGAAACTAACTGAATGACCGCTTTCTTTAAACTAACAATTTTATACATTTTTCAAAGTTTTAAATTTTATGGCCCCCAAAATATAATAACGGACAAAAATTTCTTTGTACTATAATCCCAATACCATTTCGGACTACCTGCTAACAATAGACCGCTTAAATATTGCACTGAAAGGGTGCCCCAGTAATTTGGCCCAGGCTTATTTCTAAATAATTTGGTTGTATGTATATTTTCAATTAAATTTTTGTGTGACACTTGACTAAATTTATGAAAAAACATTTTATTGTATTTGTATTATTATTATATTATTGTACAAAAAATTGTTTAATAAATCAAAGTTATTAGTAAAATGCAACTAAAGTATAGATTGAATCTACCAAGTTTGTGATAAGTAACAGTTTTGAATGTTATAACAAACTGCGTCAGTTGAAAAATATCAAGATTTTTGGTAAAATTAACTATTGAAATGTTAGTACATCAAGTATTTAATTTAATTATTCGTTATAACGTATTGTAACTGAATTCCATTGTAACTGAAAAGTAGTAACAAGTACCAATAATTATTATATTATAAATTATATAAAAATAAATAATATAAAAATAATTATTATTATTGCAATGTTACTACATATGAGGTCACCACAATATAAGTGTTAAACAACAACGAAAACTAGTATAACCAACCAATAAAATGTTCAATCTCTAATTTCTATAGTAACAATACATAAAGTATACTTAACAATTCTGGGTTGGTTGAATCAACAATTGCAAATAGTTTGAATTAAACCAATTTTTGGTTTGAATATACTAAATTGCAAAAATTGGTAACTAACAATTAAATCTGGTTGATTTAACCTTTGCTTTTTTTTTGAGTGCATAAACATAAAGGGGGTGAAACGTAATAGTTTACTGCCCCATACCGCAACTATTCGCAATTTACATTAAGCAAACGCCACCATGCGGGAGAATTTCAAATTAGTAAATGACGTATTAAATGAAAATAAAAATTCGTTCTTCAGGCTCAAAACATAACAAAATCAACTAATTAACCAGACATATTACAATAAATTTAACACCATACTGAAATGTTTGGAAATTTTCACCAGACTATGACTTTGAATTTCGAAATATACGTCTAAACACAGCCATGTTGTTGTTGCTGGTGGCGCCACCACCGGTAATGTAAATCGCCAATACTTTTTAATGCTATTTCAAGGGTCTCTAAGCTCCCGGTTTTTTAGATCCCGGTTTTTTAGATCGTAGGCTCTTAACGTATGTTTAGCCTAGTAACCAGAGTCAAAACCGCCCTGGAGGGGTGCAACGCGGAGCGGAGCAGAGCGGCGCCCCGTAAGGGTAGGTTTTGACGATTCATAGCACAAACAAAATCACATGATATTTTTTCTCAAAATACTAAATTCTTCAATTTTGACAATTTAAGTACCAAGTACCAAAATGAAATAAAACGTTGTATGTACCACGGGCACAATCAGATTATAGCCCTCGGGCAATTTAAAGCCCTCCGCTAACGCGTCGGGCTTTAAATTATCCTCGGTGCTATAATCTATTGATTGTGCCTTTGATACATAAATAACTATTATAATACCCTATCACGAAATTGTAACAAAGTAGAAAAGTGTTCGATAGCTTTAAAATTCTAACATGAGTGTTAAAACAAGAGCTTAAACACAAAAGCGCTGGTAAATTTTTAAATTTATAAAGGGTGAGGACGTGTTCACTTTACCACAGAGGTGAGGACGTGTTCACATTACCACAGATATGTTGTTGTAATAACTACAGTTGACTCGCGATAATCCGACATTTGACAGTCCGACACGCTCGGTAGTCCGACGCCGCGTCGGATCTTACTCTTTACGTAAAAAGAAACAGAAAAATTACAGATTTTTAACGATTACAGATTTTTTTAAGCCGTAAATATGTACTGTCGGTACGGTGCTACCCGAACTGCACCACGGCTTATCAGGGGTCATTTCTTGTACCCAGGTAAATGTAATCCCTTGACCGAACTGCACCACGGTCAAATGTCGTTCCGTAATCGCTTTACCGAATTGCACCACGAGCAAACCGAGCAGGTATCACAAGCAAACAGATAATATAAAGAAATAAATAGACAAATATCTAAATTATTTGCAATTTAAATTTCAAGTTTAATATATTAATTCATATTATATTATACAGGGTCGGAGCAGGTATTAATAAAATAATAACCCAAAACAGTGAAAAAATTAAATTTTTTTTGCCTTCGAATTTTGGGGTGTGCATTCGATAAGGAGGGTAATCCATCGTCAAAACCTACTCTTCCGGGGCGCCCCTCCGCTCCGCTCCGGGTTGCACCCCTCCAGAGCGGTTTTGACTCTGGTTACTAGGCTAAACATATGAGAAGCGCCACCGATCAAGAAAACCGGGATAAATGCAACCGGGATGTGAGAGACCCTCGAAATAGCATTAAAAAGTATAGTCGCGGTATGCGGCAGTTATCTATTACGTTTAACCCCCAAAAAATCGCGTAAAAACAAAAAATAATCGATGTTACATGTAGGAGGCATCAGGTTAAACTCCAGCATTGTGCTTTAACTTTTAACAATAAAACCACCTTACCTAAAATATAACAATAGAGGTGGTGCAATTCGGACGACCGACCCTTGGTGAGGTGTTTACCTGAAATTACGGTGGTGCAATTCGGGTAGGAGATTTGTGAACTAATCTTTTCGTGGTGCAATTCGGGTGCACCGGTCGGTACATAGGTAATTGCTGCAATTTGTATTGTTTTATGTTATAAATATGTAATAAATTTGTATTATTCATTTTGTTTTATTCAACTTAAATTTTCTTGCCTTAGAAGTCAAAATTCAGTTTTAAAAAATCAACCTTGGGTAATCCGACATTTTTGATAATCCGACACCCCCTCGGTCCCGTAACTGTCGGATTATCGCGAGTCAACTGTACTGTATCCTCCACAATCGGGGGTTTTAGCTCCCCAATGCGATTTTTTGCCAATAACTTGCTTATATATGCTTGTATGAAAAATTATGATCAGACCATAATTGAAGAGCATAAAATTCTCTATAAAATAGTTTTTTTTTCATATTTTTCTATGACACACTAATCGATCGATTAGTGTGTTTTCGAATCGATGTTTGATCGATTTTCTAGTTCACTTCAGTGTTTCATGTCCAATGAAAGAGAGGCGATGTTGTGGGCAACAAAAAATCCTCTAAAAGGGTGGGTTGCTACACAGATAAAGCAGTCAAGCTGCGAGCTCAGAACAATCCGAGGAAGATTTGGCAGCTGGTGTAAGGGGGACTGCTGCAGCACCTGACTTCGCCATCAGGACCATTCACTATGAGATGGTTCGATCAAAGGTCGCAAGTGTTCTTGGCGCATATTTTTCAACCATCTCGCAAATCAAGATTGCGGAAAGATTTGGAACGGATTACTCCGAACAGTGCACCACTGCGCCCCAGAATCTTTATACACTATTTTGAACCGATCCTACTCCACGAGGTCGTGACAACTATAACGGCTATTAAAAGTAAGGCAAGTTCGGGATTTGACGAGGTGTCTTCAACGGCTATCAAGTATGTAGCCGGATGAGATAGCTAAAACATTTGCACACCTAATAAATCTCTCTGTTACATTAGGGACTCCTCATAAAAACCGAAAAATTAAAAAAACTGCGTACAATGAGGTAAATATTAATTTACGCAATAAACATCTAAACTGTATTTTTGTTCAGTTTTTTTGGATTTTGCCGATTCGAAATCATCTTAGGTAATAAAATTAAATAGTATTTAAATGGTTTCAATATACATACCTACGTAATTATTTCTTTACCAATAAACAAGCACCGAGAGTTTTCAGTTTATTTATTCTAAGTAGGTACCACAGCTAGGGGTCGTCCATAAATTACATCACGCTCCTGGGGGGGGGGTCCGACCCTTGTGGCGATGGGGGAAAAAAATTTTTGAGTTAATATTTCTTTTATTAATATTTAATATAAAATGACGTAGAATCTAGTGAATGGGAAATTAATGTGCTGTCACATCAGATTTTTATTAGTGATCGCAGTATATACAACGATATAAATGGTGTTGAATAAGTTTGAAGTAAGTGAGGGGGTTGCACAGGGGTCTATTTTGATCCATTTAATAAAAGTTAACCAGAGTTAATCGATTTAGAGAGTACAGTCATCCTTTTATCTCACGAAATGCCGACACGGCGGTAATATTTTACCAAATTTATCTCATTATTACCAGTATAATTTATAATAAAGATATAACAGTTCATTACTTCTTTCCAAAATAGCACCATGAACTCCATAGTATGTGTAATTAATACAGAAAAGTTGAAAAAAGCAATTGTTTCTTATAGTTAACAGGATAAAACATGGCGGCCGTACCTTAGTTGGCAGGACTCTCTAAAGCTGCTGGCCCTGATGGAGATGGAATAAGCTCGCCATCTCATATTATCTCTCATTATGAACGGTCTCCAGTCTACTCTGCAGGGGTGCTTTTTAACGGTCTTCCATGTGATATTCGAATGCTGAACATTGCCAAAAATCATGATCAAATAGTTTCTCGTTGATGAATGTTTCTATAGGATATGGGAGTACCTCTCTGAAACTGCTGTTGTCTTTGTAGTTCCTTTTTTCTCGCAAGTGAATTTGATGTTTTGATTTATTGTGTTAGATGTTCATGTTTCGGTATTTTGAACTAAGCTTGTTTTAGTTGTGCAATGCTTTTAATTATGCGATATGAATATTTTATACATTGCAATATATAATTTTTTTCACTAAAAAATGCTTAATGCGGGCTCCGAAGCGCTGGATGTGTATATACTTCATCTCCAGAGGGGCTGTTCTTGGCAGATTACACCTCGGTGGTTTGCCATTACCTTCCATAGGGAGACGGTCAGAATTCAGTTTTACTCAGCTCGGAGTCGAACCAGGTCTTTGGCATTAACAACAACGCACTTAACCGCTTTAGCTGATGACCGTCTCAACCTTAAGATGGGTTCATGTAAACTATTTAACGTAATTTAATTTAAAAAAGTTCAATGTACTGTTGTGTCCATCAATATTTGGCTGTTGCGATATTAAATTGTTTGTCGTGCAGTCAGAGAAAATATGGCATGAGAAAAATTTGTATATGTTAAAAGAAAAGTTTGTTAGATTAAGTTTTTGTGTTTATAAAATTAAATAAAATCAAATGGATAGGCAACACAAAAGACTGCAAAATGGGAGAAAAAAATCAAATAGTGATAAAAAAAGGAAGATTGGTTGCCAAGGGGAAGTAAACGAGGTTGAATAAAATTAAGCGACCAGAGTGGTTCTTTTTGAAAATTACGACCGAATTGGTCGCAAATCGAGAGTTCGATAAAATAAGCGACCGGAATAGTAAAAAGATAATCGTGAGTTCGATTAAAGAAGCGACCGGAATAGTAAAAGATAATCGTGAGTTCGATTAAAGAAGCGACCGGGATAGTAAAAGATAATCGTGAGTTCGATTTAAATAAGCGACCGGCATAGTAAAAAGATAATCGTGAGTTCGATTTAAAATAAGCGACACAATAGCCGCATAATAACTAAAGAGAATTGAGTTAAAGAGCTGATAAATAGGACCAATAAAACGATTGGAAGATCGAAATATTTCTACAGAAGAAATAAGTGTATGTGCGCATATTGGGGTGTTCCGTCTATGCCGAGTGATCACTCTGAAAATTAAATTAAAAAAAGGTTAGCATAAAATTTGTTTAATTTTTAAGTTGTTCGATTTTCATGTTTATTTGTTTATGTTAATCTTATGTTTAGTTGTTCATTAAATGTTCTTAAAATTTTGATTTGCGTATTTTCTTTGACTGTGTTGATCAGAATAATTCCACCGTAAAAGCTTAAAGAACCTGCAGCCTGAGATTAAGAGCAAGTCGTGTTCACGGTGGACATAGCAGTACATAACCTCCTATAGGCGTTCATGCTACATTTACTGTAAACTTTAATTTATGAAATTTTTCTAGGTGTCCAGCGTCACCAGTTAGATCGAATCCACGGTTAGGGGTTGAGCCGTTTGTTTTTCACGAAGGTCTGCTAAGATAGTGGGAAAGTGGAGATTGCTTTAAGGGGTTGGAGCTTTTGAAACTTACCTGAAATCATGCGACACTAAATGAAAAACTCGGTCGGCTCAAGACTTTACACCGTGGAGGGGTGGACTGGTGCGCTTCTCGCACCATCCACATTGTCGACTTCATCGGCAATTAGTTTGCTTGGTAAATCGCCTCACGGTTTACCGTATCCTTTTGGTTTTATCCATCACAACCGGCCGAGGATGTATTTCCTCGAAGCCCACACGTAAATTAATTAAAATTTACATGCTTTCCAGTCAGTTCTTCAAACACCCGTTGAAGGGAGTAAGGCGAGCTTAACTCGCAAAATATCCTACAATCCCGCCTTAAAGCAAGCAAACAAGCAAAGCAATTTAAGAAATATTGGTCAACTCTTCTTCCAATCTGCGATGGTATCTTCATCTTTGTTAAACCAAGTTCTAACGGTAGATTTTTAAGAATTCTTTAAGCTAACAAAAATAACCATGAACTCACCTTTGTAGGAGTTACCTACCTATGAACTCACTTCATGCTTTGTATTTAAATTAAGAATTCATTCTTAAGAATAAATTAAGAAGTTAATAATAGTATATTATAGGCCAAGGTTGTGAAGGCCGTCAGTATTGCCCTAGCGCCAAGATTATATTTTGAGGTGCAAAGCACCGAGGAATATAAGGCGCGGAGGCAATAATGGTCTTCACAACCGTGGTTTATATACGATTTTTTCCACTACTAGATTTATTACCATTTTTTTAAATTCTTTTTAAAAAAAAAATTTTCAAATGTAAAATATTTATTTCAAATGACAGTTTTGTTTTGTTGATTTGACAGTTGTTGACGAATGACAAATTTAGGTTTTGTAATAAAATGTATTAAATCGCGTATGTCAAATCATTTCATTGGTTCATTTTTTACATTAAGTGTCTAATGAAAATATTATTTACCGAATGCCTAAAATGAGTCACTTCACATGTAGACCAGTGCAGAAGCCTTTGAAAATGATAAAAAGTGAACAAAAATAGCAGTAGGATGAAACCCATTGGAAAAGGAAGAGAATATAACAAAAATGAAAGGAAAAATAATTTACGGGCGATCTGAGGTCGGGAAGTGGAAGGGGGTGAGTTTTAAGGGTAGAAAACTGTTTTTCTCGATTTCCGGAAAAACCACAAGTCCTATGGAAAAAAGTTAAATGGAAAAGTTGTAGGTAATAAAAAGATCTACAACTTTTGTATTTACACTTTTTTCACATAACCTCAAAATTTATGTGAAAAATTCAAATAACCAAGTTTTTGGTTTTTAATTTTTATCTTTTACAAAAAAAAATTTTTTTTCACGAAATTTGGTGAAAACTTACCTTTTTATGTCCCAAATACACTGTAATTTTTTTTATTTAAAATATTTATTTTTTCACCTTATTTTGACTTAATATCGAAAAAGCACCCTAATTTTCAATCGAAAATTCTCGCGTCAAAATATCTGCTTTTTTAAAAAACTCGGTGGGCTTTTTGTTCGTTGAAATCTCTACTTTTCGATGGTGTAAAAAAATATATACATTACTATGGTAAATATTCTCAAAAAATGCAAAGAAACGAAAACAACTCGAATCAGAAATTTTTTTTTTCTTAAATCATCATGTACAATTTTGAGCTATTTATTAAAATGTATACTTTAATTACTCGAAAAACGTAAGATTCCGTGTTACATTGATAAACAAAAAATTGCAAGTCGAAATAAACAACATCGTTCATGAAAATACACGTGCAGGCTGAGTTACTTTAAGAGAATTGTGACAAAGCTTAAAATTTTCGGATTCGAGTTTTTTTCGTTTCTTTGCATTTTTGAGAATATTTACCATAGTAATGTATATATTTTTTTACACCATCGAAAAGTAGAGATTTCAACGAACAAAAAGGCCACCGAGGTTTTTAAAAAAGCAGATATTTTGACGCGAGAATTTTCGATTGAAAATTAGGGTGCTTTTTCGATATTAAGTCAAAATAAGGTGAAAAAATAAATATTTTAAATCAAAAAAGTTACAGTGTATTTGGGACATAAAAAGGTAAGTTTTCACCAAATTTCGTGAAAAAAATTTTTTTTTTGTAAAAGATAAAAATTAAAAACCAAAAACTTGGTTATTTGAATTTTTCACATAAATTTTGAGGTTATGTGAAAAAAGTGTAAATACAAAAGTTGTAGATCTTTTTATTACCTACAACTTTGCCATTTAACTTTTTTCCATACGACTTGTGGTTTTGCCGGAAATCGAGAAAAACAGTTTTCTACCCTTAAAACTCACCCCCTTCCACTTCCCGACCTCAGATCGCCCGTAAATTATTTTTCCTTTCATTTTTGTTATATTCTCTTCCTTTTCCAATGGGTTTCATCCTACTGCTATTTTTTTCGGTTTCAAAAATTATCGGCACTGGTCTAAGGGGCCGTTCATGTATTACGTAAGACGTTTACGGGGAGGGGGGGGGTAGCTGACATCTTATTTTTTCTTACTCGGGGGTAGGGGGGTCAAGACAATTTCTTACGTAAGATTTTATTTTTTTAATTAAATTTCAAAATTTGAAAATTATTTAATTTAATTTAGGTGCTGTAGGTATTAATGTTAATGTGAAACACAATATTATTAATTATTTACGTTCGAAATGAATAAAATCACATTTTCGGGAGTAGCACGAATTTATTCACCTGAAATCGACAAATTTCCTATAGAGATTTGGAAAGCTGAACGTTTTTATAGTAGAATTGAAAAAGACATATTTTAATAATTTTTGGTTACTCTCTCTAAAAGAGTCTATTATATGATAAAGTCTATTATTATATACTCTATATATTATTATAAAAAATATGTAAAAAAAATTTTTATTATAAAAAAGTCAGGTCAAAATCGAACGTCATTGAAATTTTCAAAAATGTGCTCTATTTAACAATGCTGACGCTCAGCAACAAACTATTAGACTTATTAGTTAGAGTAAAATAACTTACTTAGATAGAAGTTGTAGTAAATTTTATTCTCTGTAAGATTTATGGAAGTCATTTTCGTCCTAAAGTCAACTGGTAAGGAAATATTGCGAGGAAACATTTCGTTTTCGCCATTTTTTTTAAATGGCGGCACTTCCGGGCGCTCGCCGAAGTCACTAACCCAGAGTTTTTATTAGGACCACAAACCTTAAATATCCAAAAATTAGAACCCCCTGACCATTTTTAGGAAGCTCTTCTTTTCATGATTTCGAGGATGTTGTTAAAATATTTTAAGGCTGCCGTCCTAAGCGTGGGCGATTGAAAATACCATTAGACAAATGAGCAATAAACCGTAAGAAATAATTCTGATATAGATTGGACAAACTATTTTAACCGAGATCCAACACTTGCTGCTCACCATTTCAAAAAAATCGTTCAAAACAAGAAAAAATTATTATTATTTTCGGACGCAGCATCTTCTAGAAAAATGCATATAATTCTACTAAATTTTTTTTCAAATTAGGTCAAGCATTTGTCCTGGATGTGAAACACTTTTCAAGTTTGTAATTATAACTGTAATGATTATAAAAATTATTGCACGGTCACATTTTTGTCCTGTGAAATAGAGCATCTTTACAGCAAAAATTTCAATATTTCTAATTGGAATTAAAAATTTATCAGATCCAAGGGCCACGTTTTAGCTTTATAATGATCATAAAATGGTTGCCTAAAAGTGCATACTTTTTTACCTAGTGCGTCCGCAATCTCGACAAATTTCCCATATTATATTAAACACTGCCAGGACAGCAGCCTTAAGTGTTTTTAATTTTTTTAATGAGTTATATGATATAACAATATAGCTGAAATAGAAATTTGTTTAAAAATATTTTGCCAAAAAACATAATTTTCACTCCTTCATAAAAAAATTTCAACTGCAGACGAAGAATTCGGTAAGAAGCTCAGGGTTCCTAGAGGACGTTTTTTATTATGCAATTACCTAACGAAATCCGTCGAAAAATCGCAGAAGACCGATTTTGGATTTTTTTTGCAATTTTCTTACACTATAAAGTAATTTATGTGAATAACATTTTTTTTAATATAAAATAAACATAATATCTTCGTTAATTTCACTTTTATTAATGTTTAATATTATCTGACTTCTCATTGGGTAATAATTTATCTTACGTAAGATTAGTGTGGGGGGGGGGTATACATTTTCTTATTTTTTCTTACTAGGGGGTAGGGGGGAGTCTAAAAGTAGGAAAAAACGTCTTACGTAATACATGAACGGCCCCTAATGTGACTAGGATAAGTTATAATGGTAGCCTATATGACTAGTAGTGGAAAATAGTTATTTAAGTTACAAGGTACGTAAGGACGCTATTATCAGTCAAGGAAGGTAATTTAAACCTCGGCTCCGCCTCTCTTTAAATTAACCTTCCTTGACTGATAATAGTTCCTACGTGCCGTGTTGCTTATCAAATTTTTCCTACTTTCGCGGAGCACCGGACAACATTTTTTATATAATACATATTACAATAATTTGACATCGATCGTCAAATATTTAATTCGAATTTTGATTTTATTATTTTCAATTTCTAAGTTTGCTTTGCCTGTTAGTTGCTTAGAAACAATAAACAAATAATTCATTATTCTCGTTTATTATTTTCCTAGGAACATAAGTGACACTATTATGCTATTATAGTCCATCCGTTTTAGAACTAGATTGCATGCAGAACTAGATTGTGCTAAAATTGTGAACTCGGAACGTGATTGGTTAAAATTTATTCCCGTTTACAGTGTCGAAATTTCGTTTGTGATTGATGACTCGCGAATAGTTTTTTCTAAAAGTTTCTGATATATTTAAAAAATTTGTACAAGATAAATTGCTATTTGATCAAAAAATACATTTAACTCGATTTTTTCAAGTATCAAATAAGTGACATTTGGTTTTTGTCGCTCATACACTTTAATTATTCGACGTTTCCCAGTGTAAATCTGACCTGCCGTTCAAGGCGACCTCTACTGCAAGTTCCGTCGCCAACGGTAACTAATAAACGAATGTTATGAGGGTTATGAGCAACTTACGTCGGTAGTAACCATGCACATAAGACACACTTACGTGATCGGAAAGCAGGAAAAATATATTATAAATTATTAGCTAATAAAAATTAATATTAAACTAAACCTTAAAAATTAATAATGAGTTAAGCAACAACAAAATTCAAATTATATAACTTTCAGCCAATACAAATTAAAAATCCTAAGGGAATATCAAATCTATTGCTGAAAATTCATGAAATAATTTGGATTTTATTTTGTTTTCTGAACTTTTTAATTTGAAAATTTTTATTATTTAATCATGAATAATACAAATTAAAATTAGTAGTAACATCTATAACAAATTAATTAATCTTTATAATGTCTTAATATACTTTTACCATCATTATTTATTTGGTATATGTGTAGAAAAAGATATACCTAATTCTAGGAGGAATAACTAACTCAACATTTTTTAATCGACAGGGCTAACTACAACTTTTATAAGATTGAATAAATTATATTATTCTTTATTATAAGTATTATTTTCGTTCATACCTAATTGAAAATTAGATTGCATGATTATATTATTATTTTAAACAATTTACCAATGAAACACATATTAATCTATAATATTTTCAAATTAAATAAATAACAGTTTTGCAAAAAGGAAGGAACATTTTTTAAATTTGTGGCAGTTTAAGTTCATTTACCGATTTTTTAAATTTATCTAATTTTGAAAGCACTTTTACATAATAACATGCTTTTTTAATATGGAAGTATAAATATAAAATTTTATACCAACTTCAACTAATAAGATGCAAAAGAACTTCACCAGAAAATCGATAATTACAGCCAGCATGTTCTTCACAAAAATGATCTCAATACCCATTGATATCATTATCCGTGATTTTGATAAGCGGCATCTACTGTATTATATCATAATATGATGTCTAATATCGTCGGCTTCACATGAAAAGTGCATAAGTCCAAAATTGCTGAAAATGTGATTTTTGTGCCATCTAGTTAATAAAAACATTCTCCAACAGTTTTTTGCTCTTCCTGTAAAATTTGTTATTTTGGACTTATGCACATGTCATATGAAGCCGACGATATGTAAATATGGAATTGTATAAAATTCCTCGTGGATTAAATGTTGAGTCATACAATTGTCCATCATACAAATTACCGGACACAGAAAAGTATATAGTAGTATTTACATTAACCGGTATAATATGTACTTTTTCAATGGACTAAAGTCGGTCTTGAATCACAAGGGCGATTAATATGCACTTTGGTACGGAGGTCTTTCATTTTGAAAAGTTTTAAAATACTTATAATTCACACGGCCTTGTAAGTTAGTGTAACTAATGTAAGCGACGCTTTTACTCTATTCCCCCAGGGATTAAAACTCTTATTTAAAAGCAATACTTTAGTTTTGAGAATGCAAAAACAATAATTTTGCCGTTTGCTAGCAGTATTATAAAGTTCGGATAGGAGGTGCACCACTTGGCCTATAATAATAGTACGCAACTAACACATCATGAATTTGAACAAAATGGTGTGCATCTTAGTGTTAACACGTTGAGCACGGGTGTGGGAAGAACCCTGTAGAATGATACACTGCGTTGATGTCTCGCCGTGCTCAACGTGTTAAAGATTAATGAATTTTATTTATAATTTTGTGAACATTATGGAAAAACATGCCTAAAAATAAAGTTGTAAAAACAGTTTAGGGTAGAATTTTGGTGGATTTTTAATATCCAGTTGATGGTCGTAATGAAAACTTATTAAAATAGTATTATATTTAAAAATCGACGCAATCAACCTGCTCAAAATAATTAACATTTAGTTTGCAAATGTATTAAAACTATGCAATTGAAAATAAAAAATTATACTTGACAATAAAAACAACCAAGTTAAAATATAACTTACACACTTTATTACTAAACAGCATACCTAAATGGCTATCTACACAAATGTGTTACTACAATTTAAAAAATATATGATATACTACATTTAATTTCTAATTACATTATTAAGAATTCTTATTTATATTTTTGAAATATTTTATGACATTAAAAAGCTTTTGCAATATATGTATAAATATATTATCTAGATCAATATCAAATGAATAAAAATTGATTCACCACAGACGAATACTTTCTGCTGGATACTAATACCATACAATCTTAGAACTATTTGGAACTGTAAAAAATAATGCCACTTATTGCATCCATTATAAAAAAAATAGTTAAGATTTACAATACTATGAAATTCACAGTGCCGGGGTCTTTACCGTCTGTAAGGATGATAGGACTGTGTCGTGCCATAATTACTTCCACGTTGAGGCCCACCAGTATATGAATCGCCTCCAGCTGCTGTATAATCACCTACGAGAGACGCACCATTGGTTTTAGTTTTCACCACTGTAGTAGATCGATAAAGGAAAGTTGGATTGGATTCGGGGCTCTTTTCTGTAAGTTCACAAAGAAAATGGAACTTGAAAGGGATAAAATATGGATATGAATTTTACAAGTTGGAATATCTAATTTAAGTCAACTATGTGTCTAAATAATATAGAAGTCAATCAGGAATGCACTTTTAATTTTCAACTTTTATTTTAAGATAAAAAAAATTAATAAAACGTTATTAAAATACTCAATTTTTCTTAATATAATTACAATCAAGTGTATTTGCCTTTCCATGTTCGGATATATTCAAAAAGTGTTACGTTATGCAGATTGAATCTTCATTCATAAGAAGGGAAATGACCTGGAAATAGCATCAAAGTAAGAGTAGTCCAATTAATCCAAATTCAAAAATAATACACTAATGCCGTAATTCATCTACAATAATTTTACACCATTACTTTTTTTATAGTACAAATAAATTTCCATCTACCAGCGACGATCCATTGATCCGATTCCTTCAAGCATGCACAATAATTATTTAGCTAGGTAATTTATTATTGATAAGTTAATTGCAAAGAAACATTTTAGTAGATGAACTAAAACCAATACGTATACTTAACTACTCCTAAATGCATCAATTTTACGAAAAATTATTGAAATTTAAGGAAAAGTTGAAAGGATTACTTGAACAGTGTCAATGCAAGAGAAATGTATATGTATTCCGTAATTCAAAGAAGATAGCAGTGAAACTTTGATATTGTTATTATGACATTACGCGAGAGAGCAAGCAAGCTATAAATAATTTCTTATTTCAATATTATATTATTTGATGACACAAATTGCATTGACACAAATTCATGAAATAAATGCATGTGTATAATGCAGGCAGGAATTGAATAAAAGCCCATTTAAATCCATATTTTAATCATTATCATATAGTCAAAGATAATGATAGGTACATTATTATTATTATTTTCAATAATTTGTTAATCTAATGTCATAAATTCACGCTAAGTATATTAAGTTTAACTAACCCATTTAGAAATGTACTACTCTTATAAATGACGTTAACTAAAACCAGGTCTCATCAAATATTAACAATTACTATTTAATATAGTCGACAGACCTTTACAATATTATAATAACAATATATCATCATATTAATTGCTTGCAAGTGATAAAAATACTATCAAGCTAATAATAATAATAATTAATAATATACATTAGTTAGTATATCAGGAAAGTGAGTTTTGAAATAGTAATATGGGAGAGGCAAGGATGAGTTAAAAGAGGGACAAGTTATAAACAATTGAGGTATAATGTGACTTGATACAAATTTTTTCCTCAACTAACATTTGTATTATTTTATGACGATATCACTCATCAGTCGACTTATAATAATTTAAAAGAAAAGAAGAACAAATTTATACACCTATAAGTTCACACTCATATATTTAATATACAAATTTTAATAAATCACTGTTTGCTAAACGTACGCGATCTTTTAATTAACTAATTAATTACATACTTAAAATAAGATCAATTTTTTGAGCAACAAATATATTATTTAATAAATTTTAGTGTCTGCCATCTTAAAACATTGCAAACACCTCTAGTTGAAGTATTAACTAACAACATAAATTTACGTTTAGAAGTTTCTTTTACATATTTCTGCTAGTAAATAGACCACATGCAAAATTGCACTATGTTTAAAGGCCCTAATCATATACTTATAAAGTATAAATTTATTGTATAATAGTTTAATAAAACTTATTCTGTATGTATCTGTACATCAGTCAAATAGTTCTAAATTTACTATTTAAATTTATAATTAATTAATTACTCTAACAATTGAATTAACTACATCAGCAATTATGTAATATAAAATACAATTTAATAATTAATCTATATATTATTAGTTCGTAAATTTATCTTGTATTCTGCCTAAATTAGAACTAGGTTTTTTTATAACAATTATTTTGGTTTTCGGCATAAATGTATATTAATATATTCGTGTGTAAGGTTAAACCTACAATTTTAATAGTACTTTTCGTTTTGATACTTTCAAAAACACAATGCCAAAAACTAGTTTGAAAATAAAATGCAAATAGATAACGCGCCCCACCTTGTAACTACCCCGAGGAAATGTGGACAAGGAGAAAGAGGAACGTTGTATTTACTTTAGAATCGTTAATTCGCCCATTTCAAAAACAAAAAATGTTATTTTTTTTTCTATAATAAAACAAATTCCTAGTCTCTCTTTTGAAATAGATAAACCGATAGGAATTATGTACTAATGTAAAGAGAAAAAAAAGAAATTAATCTAACGTAACAACACCATCATTAAAAAAGTGCGATATTAGTGTAGACGATTTCTTTTTTTAATTTTAAAAGTGAAATAGGTATGTGTGCATAATATTATTATCTCTACTTTAAAGAGGCCTAATAAATATTTTTTTTTAACTTTGAAAAATTGAATAGGAAACTTTGATAGCAAATAGTATCATAAAAAGTTAGCCTTGTTTGTTTGTTTATTTAAATTATGAAATGCATAATATTCTAGAATTAAAACTAGAAAACAAGAAATTGTTTAAATCTTTCTAAAATTAATTATCGTGAGAAACAAACATCACTGTCACACAAAAGATTTTAATAAAAATTATTTAAAAAAAATTCAATTATCGGTCGATTAGATAGACACATGAAACCCAGACAGACAGAACTATATTCCTACTAATTATAATTTACTACGATAATATTATTAGGAAGTATGTAAATTAATAATCACTACTCTAATTTATACAATTACTCCAAATATAATATTTCGCGTCCGCAGCAAGGCCTAGTCAGTGCAATTCTTAAGAGCAAAACACTAATTTAATATTATGATCATCAGGTCGCGAAAACTTCAAATCTAATTAGTTAAAATTTAAACTGCCTATATCACACAACACATCTAGACAACGTGGAACTTTATTTTTTATACTAAACAAATGCTCAGTTGCCACCGTCTGTCTATATTTTTAAGTTACTTTTTTGTTACACTAATAATGTAGTTGTCGAAGTGATCAACTCATCTGAACATAAAAATAAATAGGCTAATAAAATATATAATCAACAAATTGAATCACACAAGTTAAATAAGGATAAAAAGTATTTGTAATGTGTTCAACGTAATCAATCCAACAGTTATTAAATTACTATAACCAAAAATTAGAATAAATATATAAAGTAAGATTTAAAAAAAAGAAGTTTAAAATACTATAATTAAGCATACTACAGTACAGCCAGACTTCAATAAAATATTCCTAACTATCTACGTGTGGTTGAATTCTTAAGTAATTTTCTATTATTTGTATAAATAATTAATTTATAAATAGTGATCTTAAAATTACAACGATTATTTAAAATTTATTATTACCCTTAATTATATCGAAATGCCTACTGGTTTATGATTAAAATCTTTTTCTTTTCACTTGGTATTCTAAATTAATCCTTAATATTTCTTATTTAAAATCTATATACAAAAACGCACGTTTTAACTCTACACAGATTCGTGAATTATCAAAATAACAGACTAGAATTAAAACTTAAATTAATAGTTTTAGATGTAAAAATTAGAATTACGGTAAAAATATAATTATTTAACCACAATAATAATTCTCGAGGTACTATTATTTTAAATGCAACTATTCTCTTAATTTACCAAAAATTATAACTAAAAATATGAATCACATTCAACAATAATAATAATAATTGCAATCTTTATTTAAAAATAAATATAATAAAACAAATCCAGCAGACATTTCAAGGCAGATAATTGAAATAGTTATGAGGTAAAAAATTTGATTTACATTATTTTACTACCTATTTATTAACAAGTTGAGCAGTGCTTAAAAATAGTCAACATTTCTGTCTGTCTGTACTTTTTTGTTTAATTTTAATTAGAATATATTTTATATATTAATGACTCGAAATAACAAAACTGTAACTGCGGTAGATTGAATGTCTGTGCCATGCAGGTGCGGACAAAGTACTGTACTAATGTTCAGGATAGGCAACAGACGCAGGACGCCATTGGGTCATATGTCTGTCTAATCAGAATAATTGAGTTTGGCGGGAGTAACTAATCCGGCTGCTCTCTTCACGTTTATCAAGCCAACACGTTTCCAACTGTTACAACACATACTCATATTACTCAAATTACTTATGTGCTTCAATGTTACTCCATCCGATTGACAACCGTGTTCTTCGTCGTCATTATTATCGGCATGCAAAATTTGTCTACTTGAAATATCCGTACCCTCTAAATATGAAGTTAAAGTTTTTATTCCGTTAAAAAAGATATTAATATTTTTAGTAGCACGATTGTCCATCGGAATTTGAGGAGTAAAATTGTTGGTGCACATATTATCTAAAGGTTGTCAAGAACTGGGCCATTCTTTAAAATCATTGAAATGTTTAGCACCTGCGTTGGGAGGCTGTGAAGTTGTATACCCTCCAAGTTGAGATCCTGCATCATTTCCATATGATCGTGGAATTCCATAACTGGTTTGATCAGCAGAGTAAGAACCATAATTATAATTGGAGTAGTCTGAACTCGGTTTGGAATTTGCATTGGACGATTGCATATTTGGCGGAGCACTCGCAGCAGCCGGGCCTCCGGGACCTGATTGTTGACGGGAATACATATCCCCTGCAATATACCCTGTCAGCAACAGTTGAAAATATCTAAGTCTTATTTTTCAAAATTTATATAAAAGAATTATTTACCTGCCGGCGCAGATGACTGACTGTTTTGTGGCATGTTCCAATTATTCCAGCTCGCGCCGCTGCCTGTGCCTGGTCCTGACAAAAATAAATGGTCCACGTTTTACAAAACAAATGGCTTACATTCATTGTATTCTTGATTTTCAATGAAATTTATTACATCAAAAATTTTAACTTACCGTAAGAACTGTAGCCTTGCTGTTGTGGAGGTCCAGCATAATTGCTACCCCATTGTGGTGGTGGTCCTTGGGGTGCCGGTGGTGCTCCCCAGCCCTGATAAGATCCGTGTCCAGATGGAGTAGCGTAACCCGGATAACTCTGCTGTTGAGGAGAAGTTCCCCAACCCTGATAACTTTGCATCAAATTGGGTCCCATTGGTGCACCTAAATTCATAGGAGGACCACCCATTTGTCCGTTAGGACCTTGCATCATACCCATCGGTGCTTGTGGAGGACCCCAAGAACCAGGATCACTACCACCCATTTTGTTACCACCAGAACCATCCCTTGGTTCCGCTTTTTTTATTTCTACCTGAAAATTTGATTAGTAATTAATTAACTATCCCAAAGTAAATTAATTAATGTAAAATACATCATATTATTTGCAACTTACTTGTTTCCCGTTTAAATTTACAAAATGTTCCGAAACACATCTGTCAACTGAGTCATCATCTTCGAATGATAAAAATCCAAAACCTTAAACAAACCACGATTTACAACAATCGACAGCAAAAAAGATATTCGTACCTCGAGATTTTTTTTTCTCCTGGTCGTACATTATTACAACTTCCATAACTTTTCCGAATCTTGAAAAATAACTCCTAAGGTCAGTTTCTGTTATATTTGAAGGAAGCCCTCCAAGGAAAACTTTCGGATAACCACCTCCTTTTTTGGGTTTTTGAAGGGTTCTGGGATTGCATGGTTTAGGGTCAATAGTTCTGTAAAAGAAATATATTTTGTAATGGGAACACCAGACCTGCTTGTATCTTGTTCTAAATATATATCATAATTTGATATATTGATAACAATTTGATAAACTAATTGTTTAGTTTGCTTTAAAATAATTAAGAGTTACCCAAAAATTAATAAAATTCAAGTTTGCATTCAAACATAGTATCAATTAAATTTTGTAGGCTGGACGGTTTTCAACTTGTTTTATAGAAGCGGTTCTTATACTGGAGACCGCAGAGCTGTTTAAGATATCATTGAAGCTTCGGCTAATAATCTGTGTAATTTTTGTAGCTGTAGTTATGTATTAATTAAATCCATGCGTTGTTTGCATGTAAATTTCCCACCTTAAATTTGATGTCGTTCTTCACCCTTAAATTGCTAATCAAATATGTGCATTTTAAAATGCATTTTCTCATTTTAATATTTTTGTACTCTTTTAAATTAAGCTAAATGACGTTCTAAATTACATGCAGGATATCTTTTCTTAGTTAGAATTGTGTGACCTAGATGCCAATTTATTTGAGCCCAACTTTGCATTTCACAAGGAAGTAAAACAAAAATACAATATATCTGATTCTTTTTTTAACTTGATAATTTCCACGTTGCGACTGGCTAAAGGTGACACTATTGAGTATGACTTTGGAAGTAATCAACATAGATGGTCTAGTTTAAGGGATTTGTCCCGCGATATGTGTTTTATTACCAAATTTTTACAATTAAAAAAATTTTCGCTGCACAGAAAAATATTGGCCGTTTGATGCTATTTTATATAGAAAGATAGGGAATAAGATGATGTTTAGTTACTATTTTGATTATAAAAAGAAAAACGTTCTTACCAAATTGATAAAAACCTAACCTGCAAATACAATATAATGTTGAGTAAAGCCCGCCCTAAACGTACCATCAAGTTTGTTAGATTTGTGTGCACAATCAAAACAAAGTAAAAATTATATCCAAACTAGACGTTCATGAAAGTATATCTAATATGTTTGGTTCAACTTGTGTGCCCAAACATGAATGCGCGCTACATTTAGGATTATGCTTGTATATTATGTTTGCACAATTATATTTGAAGATAGAAAAGTAAACCATAAAATTTAGTAGTTTAGATTTGTTGCTGCATCTAGGCAAACAATGTGTATGTCAAACTTGGAAGTCAACGTATTTATCAAATCGTATACCTACACGTGAAGGTAAGTTTGCACAAACTTGTATTTGTTGACATGTTTGTTCCAAAGATGTACAGTGTAGGTTTAAATCTTGAATCTGCAAGTTGTTTGCACAAACAAGTCCGACAAACTTGATGGTACGTTTAGGGCGGGCTTAAGACAAACATTCTGGTTTCACTTACGACGAAATTTGTCGTGGTTATAAAAACTGTATTACATTACACAATTTCTTGTTATGGTTAAATTTACCACGACAAAAGTAGTACCATGAAATAAGTTAAGCATACCATAACATAGTAAATAATTTTATTAGATCTTCTATCAGTACCATACCAGCAAAAATTTAAATTGTCAATGAAAATCATTTTTAAATTTGTAAAAATTGATGATGTATGGTGTTTGGATAAGCCATGAAGTTTCCATTTTTAATAATTTTATTTTCATACATCAACATTCTTGTACATTAATCGCCGAGTACTTGAACTAATCTTGAAATTAACATTAATTTAAAATTTTTAGTCCCATAACTACTCTGCCATGCTAAGCATAGAAGTGGTATCTGACATTTTTATAAAACTTGAGTTATGATTTTGGAACCATTATAAAATTATAATATTTTAAATCTTAAAAGTTGATATACAGTGGTGGCCACTGGAATAGAGCCACCGTGTTCGTTAGTGAAAATTATAACATCTTCAAAAGACGTTAAATTAGTACTGCAAAGACTAGAAAACCTCGTATATTTTAAATGGAAAAGTTCATCCCCTGTAGTTAATGGGGTAATGTTCCTGTTTCCGCGAATTAAAAAAAAACACTTAAAAACTCAAAATAAGGCAAACAAATAAAGCATGAAAAATTATGAATCTGTAAGAAGATTAATAATTACAGTAGACTCGCGATACCGTGAACACTGGGTACCATGAACAGCATGGTTTTTCAACGGATCTCTGTATACTGTGTACAAAAATAATTATTGAATCTTCCTATAGATTCATAATTTTTAATCCTTTGCCTTATTATGAGTTTTTAATTTCGCGCCAATAGGAGCATTACCCTCTTAAGAGGTCAATATTAAAATAAGAAGTTGAAATAACTATTACAGGCTTTGTTTTTACCAAGTTGGAGCCTATTTGTTGGATAACCTGATAAAAACCATTCAGACCCCAAATAATAGCTATCCTATTATACAAACAAACGTATTTTACTTTAACAGGGTTCCCACTAAATTTTTCAAAGCAAATTCCCTGACTTTTCCAGGTTTTCCATGACAAAAATTTAAATTTTCCTTGACATTTTAGTATATGAAAATTTAAAAAAAATTATTTCAAATTTAAAAATATTTTATCTGAAAATTGAAATTAAAATATTTCTTTGACAAATTTTTGCTTTCCCTGACATTGGCGCTAAAAATTTAAAATTCCCTGACTTTCCCTGACAAGTTCTAAATTCCCTGACTTTTCCAGGTTTTCCATACAAGTGGGAACCCTGTTTAATAATTACACTTTCCCACGAACTTTTCCCGGCTAAAATTGAAAACTTTCCGTAACTTTTCAATACTTTGTAAATTCCAAAAATGAATAATGCGAGTAGCTAAACAAAATATTATATACCTACAACGTGGAAAAATATCAACACAAATTATATAAGTTTATATTGACATAAACTTTATAATTCACATAAATTTTATATTTTTATTTAGAATACGTATTGCGTTGTATGTTAACTATGCATCACCTTTCCATTTCCAAATCTTGTAAAATTTCTTGTAATTCAATTAAACACTTCTAAATTATTTTAAATATTAAACCTTTGTATTTTACACACCTCTTACAAATCCTACCTCAAACAAACTCAAAAATTCCAACTTTCAAATTTCCAGCGTGATTACTCCTCATTTCGAAGGTCATTAAGACACACTTTTTGGCGTGTTCACGCCGGCAAACAACACACTGCTCATTTCAGCTCATCTATTATCTGAACCACTAAAGAAAAGCCCTGCGTCATAAATAATTCGTCATAAATAGTTGAAGATCAGACAACTTTTTATTTTGCATCTTTGTCCCTCTTACGTTAAACGATATAAGGAAAATATAATGTCATGTCATTTCTAAGTTCATAAAATAATCACGTGGGGCTTTTCTTTCGTGGTTCAGATAATACCTCGTATTCTCAATAAGAAAACATATTGCCAATTTTTAAAAATAAATTCTCCAATAACAATTTTTAAATTCAAAATAATAAAATGAATCGCATTGACATAAATTCAAATATTTTGCAGAAAAATCATGATAATATATTCGGGTAAGTAAATACAATATAAAAATGCACAATACATTTAATTGGTCTTCACTATACAGCTAGCTTTGTCATTTTTCTCCATCTAATATCCGTTCTTCCTCTATTCTCCTGCCTTTTATGGCTTTTCAGATTCCATCATTTCACTTTCTTCCCCGCTTTTCGAGCGGTACCCATTGGAATATTCTTTTTGGTCATCGATCTTCATCCATTCTCGTCAGGTGACCAAACCCACTTCAGGCCTCCCCTTTCTATGCGATCATTAATGTTGTTGTTAGCTTTCATTCGCTCTTTGACCACATTGTTAGTAATATAATGCAGTTTAGATATCCCCACACCTCTTCTTAGATAGTTCATTTCAACCGTATTTAACTTTCCGCTCATCTCCATATTTAGTGCCCATACCTCACTCCCATAACAAAGCACTGATTCCACAATCGCCAGGCCAAACGTTTCTTAATATACTTCGATATATTTTTATCCCACCATAGTGCGTTCATGCCAGCCAAAACTTTTCTCCTTTCTTGTATTCTGTGCTTAATTTCTTTCGTGCCTAGGCCATCCTTATCTACAATGGCTCCAGGTATTTAAAATTATCCACCTGCTTAATCAACACATCGTCATCTATCAACACTTTGAATTTTGCCTCCAATCCTAACGCCAAAAGTACTCAGTTTTAGTTAAACTTACAAATTTAAATAAAACAAACTTTTATAATATTTTTTAATTTAATTATTTCCTTTTAAATTTAAAAGAATTTTCCTACCCTTAAAAAAAAGTTGCCTGACTTTCCACGAGCAAATATGTACATGTTATAAATTCCCTGATTTGTCCCAATTTCCATAAGAGTGGGAATTCTGCATTATTATAGTATCTGAAATGTAACTCAGAATACCGTGAAACTTGAAAAAATTTAACAGCAAAGCCATTTAATTTATACTTTTTATATACAAAAAATAAAATTATCTATTATAGGGGAGAAATATTAACGATGGTGCGCTGTAAGCAACATCAACGTGACGTCACGCTGATGCACGCTAATGATATAACCTCGCTTGACCTCGCTCAGAAATACTTTGATTTGGTTTTGAACGATAATAATACATTACAACTAAGTAATAAATAAATAATTTAATAAAAAATAATAAATTTAACGTATTTTAATTAATTTTTAAAATAATTTTAATTAATTAAGACGTCAAATGTTTAGTTGATATTACAGCCACCAGGGTGCGTACAATTAATATTTTTCCCCTATACCCGAAAAATAAAAATAAAAAAACATTGTAACACTTCAATAAACATTATTTAAACCGGTAGGGGACTGAAATCTTACTCACACCTCCTCGCGGTGGTCCCTGGTAACTTGCGGAGGACCCTCAGAGATCGGGCGCGAACCCCGGTGGATGGGGGAAATCCGCAAGGCTGACGTGAGAGGTCACAACAAGGAGACGAAAACCAGTCTCCCCCAACGCCAAGCTAAGGGAAGTCGACCCGACAGTGGTGCAGACTCTGCACATCAGGGTGCAGAGAGACGAGCCTCGCGGGCCACTACCTAGTGGCTCCCAACATGCATCAGTACACAGCGATTCAGGTGATGCCGGGGGGTCATTGCGATCAGCCCGGGCCACGTACTCTGTTGGTGCCCAGCGGGATCCAGCTAATCCGGTGATGACGGGAGGCCGTAGAAAAACGATCATGCCGCAGACCATCGCAGACAACAGTGGAAGTGATGCCGAGCAGGTAAATCCCGCTGCTCGTCGGTGAGGGGGTTTTAGTGAGTAAAAATCTTACACTACCATCCCAGATTGGGGTGGTGATATACGATACAACGATTGTACCAACATTGCAACAACTTGGAGATTGTATGCGAAAATTGCTTAGTGTGTGTGCTTGCTACTGGCGGTCACACCAATATCGCATGGTTGTATGAACCTTTCATGCAATTTAATATGCAAGCCATTCTTTGAACCATTTTGTTTCACTTTTTTTGTTTTGGTTTTTGACTGCTCAACACTACACCAGCAATTATTAGCAAAAATATTTTTTTACGCGATGTTACATCGGAACATCTACAGACGTTCTGCTACACAAATGAAATCGTATCTTCGATGCGGTAAAATTGTATGGAAATGATATCTTCGATGCGGTAAAATTGTATGGAAATCGTCCGTGTGGTTAACGATTCAACAATTGTATCGATATTGTAACAACTCTGAGTCGGTACAACTATTGTATCGTATATTTGCCGTTTAATCGGTTATAAATAGTTTTATATGGTTTTAAATCATATATTTAAAAAATAATATATCAATACATAGAAGACTTCTGGTTTTGGAGCAGGTACAACTACGGTTACTCGAGCCATTTGGAATACTGTTAACGCGATGCGGCTAGCACTACGCTTCTACTGTCTATCATTATATTTGGATACTACGTTAAGGTAGTCACCGTATACCAGGGCTGCTCAACCTTTTCGTATTTGGGATCTACTTTTAAATATATATTTTTACCACGATTGATTGGAACATGTCGACGACAACCAGGAAGGCAATTTTGAAAAAATGCATTACGTTTGAATGCAAGAAGCTTGTTTTAATTTTTACTTTATATTTATCAAGTAGATGGAAGCGAGAGAAAACTAAAGATCTACTTAAAACCATGCCATGATCGATCGATAGATCACGATGGATTGGTTGGGCAGCCCTGCTATATACTATAACGTATTGACTCATATTATACTCTTTACATGAGTTCAATATTTAAATAGCGATTTATTAACAATACAAGTCTACCATTGTAGTATCCATAGTGTCGATATCTACATGTATACTTAATATGCACTCAATATTATGCCTTAATTTAAAGCAATGGTAAAATAAATTTTTATGCAAACCAAACTAACATTGCGGTCAAGTTTTACCCACACACAGTTCAACGATAATTATTTAGCATCAAACTGAACAAAGGTCTACGTTAAGAAAAAAGATGTTTGGTTAGCTTCCTTTAGCAATACTACTAAATTAATAATTCAATTAAATATAGGCTTCTAAGAACAAACATTGAAGAAATTACTGTTACGAAGTTCAATATTTATAAATATGTTTCGTATTGGATAAGTTTGGTTACGATTTATATAATAAAAACTTCACATTTTGGAATACACCATACACATTTGTCACTGAAGTAAATTTAATCAAAATTATAATATTGATAAATACCAAGATAAACCAGATCAAAAAACTCAAATGAAGAAATCTTAATCCCTATTATCATATCCTTTTGTTGTACTACTAGTTATGATCTTGTTCGAATCAATTTATTGTATGTATATTCGGTTTTGAACGTCTTGCGACATTTTCTCGATACCTCCCGGTCTCTGCTCGTTGCGTGTTGAAAATGTGTGACGAGACATCAATTTATTACTTATAATAAAATAATTATAGTAAAAATTACTGTACCGTGTTAAACCTCTTCTTAAATGTATATCTTTTAGGGATGTGCATTGCAGTGAAGTAAATTTGATTATTCCAACATTTTCGATATCGCTTGCAAAATCAAGCCGTGTCAAAAAAAACTAAACTTGGTTAGGAATTTCGATGAAAATATAAGTATGTAAATAAATATAACTTTTGTTTGTTATACTTCATAATAGGTAATATGTATAAGAAACGCAACATTGTGTGAGAATAGAAAGTTCCATGATAACTGTGGTGGTAAATATAAAACAGTAACTAACCTTCCATCTAATGTGTGAGGTCCACTTTGTAAAACAACTTGTACATTTTGAGGATCTGCAAATGTAACGAATCCAAAACCTCGTGAGCGTCCAGATTCAGCATTTTTCATAACAACACAATCTATAACCTCTCCATATCTTTGAAAATACCGTTGAAGATTATCTTGCGATGTTTCCCACGAAAGTCCACCAACAAACAATTTTCTGAAAAAATATTTGAAACGTATTACAGGCAAGTTTGAATTTTAAAAACAACTTATTTTAAGTAATTTAAAATTTATCAACATTAAAAACAAGTAAAAAAAGACTTAAAAGTGAATTTTTTTTTATTCATATATTCGTTCTTTGACCGCTTAAGATGCCGCTTGGGGTCGGTGAACGCGAGTTGGTTGAAATTTCCAAGAACAATAATTTGTACTTTTAAAATATTGACGAAATAGAAACGGCTTGGGTGGTTATGAAGTAAAACTGCAAGAATTACGAGATTTCTTCGAATAACGATAATAATTGAAAGTATTTAGTTAGATTGTGGGTCCACGCGACGTGACCCAATATAAATACACGTATACGAAAAACTAAGTGGAAAATTATTCATTTACCCTTTTTCATCGTCATCCATTTCGTGAGGTAATCTCAACATTCGCATGCTATACCTTACGAACTAAATACACAACTACACTCGAGCTAAACGTAAAACGCACACGACACCAAAACTACAATGGCAGCTCTGCAACTTCCGTCAAATCGTTGGTTTAGGATGACGTGATTAAGGCGCCACTGCTGTCAAACGTAGTATACAAAAAGTACTAATAAAATTACACATACCCGTACTCGAAGTCTTCCATTTATTTTTTTTTTCAAAATTCTTACACTAACTTAAAATTATATTAAAGCTACATAAATTTTAAGAACTAAACTAATTAACAACTACGATACAAATACATAGCGGCATAGGAAGATTTTATTTTCAATTGGTTCTTGCTTTAAGGGTAGGGATAAGCAGTGGGGAGAACGCAGGGAAAACGTTAAAAAATAATAACCCTACAAGAGGGTAATGTAAATTTATAAAAATTTCCTTGTTAGTAAAAGGGTTGAAGAAATGAAAAGGAGCAACCCTTTCCATTATTATGTATACGTAATCATTGAAGCTACACCTAGTACTAGGTATGTACCTACGTATAGCTCGCTAGAATTTATTTTGACATTTGGTGGAAAAAATCGACCAGAAAAGGATTTTGTGGATATTTATGATTAGGTGACCAAAAACACTTTTATTAGCATAATAGCTGTGTATAAAAAGAAAACGCTCGTATCTTTCATTTTCAAAAATTGTTCGTACCTAGCGTTCCCGTACGTAATTTTGCAAGTGCGTTTTAATGTACGTAAGCCTTTCCCATTAGGTACTACTAGGAGTACCTAATTTAAAATAAAAAAAAATTACCGAAACCATAGCCAGTGACTAAAAGTTCGGCTAAAGAGGTTGTTATGGAACCCCTTTTATAATTATTATTGTATTCTATAAAAATACATTGACTTAAAAACCATCACCAACAACTTATTGCATGCAAAGCTCATTTTGCGTGAAAATAACTTAGAAATGAGATTTTTTTTACTTAAATTACACTCTGATTTGACATCAGAAAACGGCCGTTAAATTTTCGACAAATGGAACACGAACAAATTTTCGAAAAAAGTCTTAAAAATCGGTTCCTTTGTCTCTCCCCCCCTTTTGATTCTACATTATTGCCCATTTTGAATTTTCCACCAATCCGTGCGTGCCGTGACTTATAACAGCCGTATGCATAGGCCGTGTTCGGTCTGGAACTTTTTTCGCTTCGAAGCTAGCTCCGTCAATGCATACTGGTAGTTCGATTTGGGCATAGATTTGGGGTTTTTTCAAGCGCGGAACAGCTCCAAATCGAGTTATCAGAATATTATATTCGACGGAACTTTAAAGCGAAAAAAGCCAGATCGAACATGGCCATAGTCAGCTTAGTAGCTACTAGCAATTATTAAAATGGTTGTGATTTCTATAGTAATAAACAAACTGTGATATTATTTCTTATAGTAGGTACATATGTGGCTACTACAGTCACACGAGTTGCTACACCCAAGGAAATAGGAATAGCCACACCTATAGTCCATCTGGTTTTGGATTGCAGTAGAGGTCGCCTTGAACGGCAAGTCAGATTTACACTGGGAAACGTCAAATAATTAAAGTGTGTGAGTGACAAAAACCAAATGTCACTTATTTGATACTTGAAATAATCGAGTTAAAAGTATTTTATTATCAAATAGCAATTTATCTTGTAAAAATTATTTAAATTTGCCAGAAACTTTTAGAAAAAAATATTCGGGAGTCATCAATCGCAAATAAAATTTTGACAGTGTAAACCTGTAAAAATTTTAACCAATCACGTTCCGAGTTCACAATTTTAGTACAATCTAGTTCTGCATTCTTAAAACGGATGGACTATAATTTTTTTTTAAACAAAGAAATGTTATAATAATAATTGTAACCAAACCACACAATATGTAGGCGAACCCGGAGCAGAATGGGGTAGCTAAAGAAAAAGTTAAAATTATGTCAATAATAAAGGAAAAATATTACATTGTATACTTTATTTATTATATTTGGCAAATAATTATTTAAATTGCTTAAAATAAAGTGCTTAAAAACTTATGAAAAATATATTTTGACGAATAGCAATTAACACTACAGATAGATAATTGTTCGTTATAAATTTTCTATTTCAGTAATTTTTGTGTACGAGTGGCGCACCATGAGGAATTAGGAGAAAATCCGCGAATTCTGCAGTTCGCGCCATATTTGACCTAAATTTACGTGATGATTCTATGGAAACCGTAAGTCGTATCAAAAATATCATTAGAACCTTTTTTGTTTAAAATTTAATTATAAATTTATTTGCTCTGGTGTATTTTTACCGTATGATGAGCGGTTTACGAAATAAATAGGATAAACTAAAATTTGGGGGGTGTTTTTGCGTCAAGGGGGCGTGGGTCGGCGTGGCGTCACATCTTATTTTGTAAAGGAGGTTTGAATCTACACTTGTGCCAAATTTCATGCTTCTATCACAAAGTGCAAGGTTCTAATGTAAATTTGTTCCTTACCGTCCGGACTATGAAGACAAGTTTAATAGTAGGCAATTTAAACAATTACATTAAATTGCCGACACAACAATTATAATCATCATAATAGTAAAAGATCGGGTATATAAGTATGCACATGATCTTCACCAAACCTCCTCATTGGTTTTACCGAAAAATAATTCTCTCCCCACGTCCATCAACAAGTGAGGACGTATTGATTTTTGATTTTGAAACTCTGCCCGAATTCGTAAATGGGAGAGGATGTGTTGTTTTTGCTAATGAAGACTTGGACGACGTCCGTAACGAGTAAGGACGCAATTTTTATTTGATTTGGCTGGTGAATTCTGATCACGTCCGTGAACGAGGGAGGACGGTTTTTGGTTAATTGGATTCCAAAGTAAAAGAAGAAAATCCTTAAATCATTGCCTGTGATTGTTTGGAAATTATGATAGGGTCAATGACGCAGATGCAAGCCTTGGAGATGCTGACAGCTGATTGCATAATATGAAAACTTCGGATTTCCCTACGACGATTGGAAGTGTTATAATTTTTTCTGTACCGGTAAGACTGAGAATTTTTATGTGCATAATTTTAAAAGCGATCGTAAACATTACTAGTTATTTGAACAGTGTGATTAATTCTTGGGGTTATATTATTTTAGATTAGGTATTTAAACATTTGTAAGCTTGATTTGTTGATTATTTTTATGCATAATTCTGTTTCCTTCTTAAGTTTTGTAAATGAATAAAAACAGTTTGTGGAAGAGGAATTTTATTGATTTGAGTAATAAGTTTCCACAGCATAGGAGTACACGTAAATTCCAGGTGTATGATATTTAATTTTTCTTAATCATTTACGATTTGTTTACAAGAGTGGAGTGTAATTTTTGCAACTCCGCTGAACCCAGTTTTTCGCCATATTTATAGAATCTCACAGCTGAGTTAGTCCGGAAGTTTAGAATAAAGTGCCGTTTTTTTCCCCCTTTATAAATTAAATAATTCTAGTAGCTTACCACGGCAGTATGTATATCAACATTTTACGCCGAAATGTATCAATATTTATTTATTTTATGCTCGAAAAATGGCGCTACGAAATAATTACATATTTATTCAAGATAATGATCGGAAGCATAAAGCTTGTAATACCGGTATGGGTGAGAGTTACCTAACTCTGACTACTCGAAACTAAATTTCTTCTGCTACACACTAAAGAACACAGTTAATATAACAAATTCTCAAAATATGAAGGGTGAATTTATTATCAAAATTTTGAAATAATCGAATTTGAACTTAGCTAATTTTCATGATATTTTAGGTGGATTAACGAGATTCAGGGGCGCATCAGCCATTCTGTGGTCAGTCCGTGCGCTTAGATATACTCTAACACTTAGAATATTTCACAGCGGCAGATGCAGCTCGACCGTCGTACATGCAACATCGATTATTTTTTGTTTTTAGGCGATTTTTAGGGGGTGAAACTGTTATATATGCACTATAACTAATTCCTCCCTGGGTTAGCCCTGAGCTAACCCAGCAGTTAAGTACCTGAGATTGAAGTGGTACCAATCACACATGTTATAATTTGTCTATATACCTATTACACTTTTATAACTAATAAACATATTTCAACAATTCAACTTTGCGACTTTACATTTCGACTGTGCGATATTTCAACTTACGTTTCAACCTTTCAACATACACGACAAATTGGCGACGAGGATAGATCGAACCTACAATATTTCAATTATACGCGACGGTATTCAACTTAATAACAACTTACGAAAATGACTACTACGATGGAACAAGTTATGGCACAAATGGCGACCATTTTGATGAACATGCAGAAAACACAAACCGAAGCTGAGAATCAAAAAAAGGATGCACCGGCATATTTAGATTTTAAGGAAAACTTACAACCATACGAGGAGAATAATGAAACGTTCGATTCATACTTACAAAGGCTAGATAACCATCTAGAACTAAAAGGAATTCAAGGATCGACGCCTGAATGTGATAAAATTCGTATAAGAATTTTAATTAGTTGTTTAAGTCCAAAGGTTTATACGATACTGACCAAACTTACAGCACCAGATGTTCCAAATACGAAGACATACGCCGATCTAGTTACGCGACTGAAAGAATACCTCTCACCTAAAGCTAGTATAATAGCAGAACAGCATAAATTCACGCTTCGATTACAACATGAAGGTGAGACAATTTCGGATTATGTGGCAGAACTCAAAAAGATGACAATAAATTGCGAATTCAAGTGCGAAGGCTGCAGTGCATCAACAATTAATACGCACTTACGATCCCAATTCATTCGAGGTATCAGAGATAGCAGTATACGCGAAAAGTTACTCCAACAGGAGACTACAGTCAAATTCGACAAAATGGTGAAAATGGCAAACGTTATAGAAATATCGAAAAAGGAAGCTCAGCAAATGCAACCTGAAAATATTACAATCAATGCGGTACGAAATGATTCGATAAAAACAACCAACTTTTGGAAGGCACAAGATACAGGAGAACGTAAAAGTAGTTACATGTCGCATCTACAAGGGAAGTGTTATCGATGTGGAAAGGAAGGCCACAAAGCCGATACCTGTTACGCTAAACAAAGTTCATGCAACGCCTGCGGAAAAAAAGGGCATATACAATCGGTATGTCTAGGAAAAAAAGAAACTAAATTCAGAAACCAGCGCCAAATACAGAATTGGCGAAAGGATAACTCCAGTGACACAGAAGAAGAGGATTTCTGCACAATACGAAAACTAGCAACGGTAAACTCGATCAATGCGGATAACGGTAAGCTAATGATACAAGTACGACTAAACGATAACCAATGCCAAATGGAACTTAATACGGGAGCAGCGGTGTCAACGATGTCACTCAATCAATTTAAGAAGGTATGTCCAGGTATAAAACTGCAAACGACTACAACTAAATTGAAAACGTATACCGGTGAAATTGTCCGATCAATAGGAATAGCAAGCGTCTCAGTACATTTCAGAAACAAAACTGCAATGGGAACAATTTATATTGTGGATGATAAAGTTGATGCAATATTTGGTAGAGATTGGATACGTTTAATGAATCAACGAGTCAAATTAGAAGAGATACAACGAATAGAGGTCGAACAAAATCAAAACCACGAAAAATTAGAGCAATTATTGGAGAAGTATAAAGATGTCTTTTCTAATGACGTTGGGGAAATTCCCAATATTAAATACAAATTCAAGCTCACGGATCCAGCTGTTCAACCGATTTTTATGAAGCCAAGACAAGTTCCGTATGCAATCAGAAGTAAAGTGGAAGAGGAAATTCAACGTCTCGAAAATTTAGGGATTATTGAACAAGTGATACATTCGTCATGGGGTACACCGGTTGTTCCAGTGATGAGGAAGGATGGACGCATACGATTATGCGCAGCCTACAATGCAACGATTAACAAACTCATCAAAGACGATTGTTACCCAATACCAATTATCGACGATATTTTTAATAAGATGAATGGCGGGAAATATTTTTGTAATTTGGACATTTCAAACGCATATCTACACATGCCAGTGGATGAAGAAACTTCGATGTTACAAGCGATATCAACGCATAAGGGCGTTTACAAAGTTAAACGACTCATGTTCGGAGTGAAAACAGCACCAAGTGCCTGGCAGCGATTTATGGATCAAACATTACAAGACCTAGATGGAGTAGTTTGTTTTTTCGACGACATTGCCGTACAGGGCAGTACAGTAGAAGAGTTGTTCCAACGATTGGCAAAGGTAATGGACCGATTACGAAGTAACAATTTACACCTTAATAGAACGAAATGCAGATTTTTCAAAGACAACATTACTTACCTAGGTCATCAAATAGACTGCAACGGATTGCACACATTACCAGAAAAAATAGACGCAATCATCAATACTTCAAAACCACAAAATGTGTCACAACTACGTACATTTTTAGGATTAGTGCTTTATTATCAAAAATTCTTGCCCAACATAGCAACAAAACTGCACCCTTTATACAAACTATTGAAAAAAGACACGCCGTTTCAGTGGAATAAGGAATGCGATGAATCATTTAACTCACTTCGAAAAGATATAACAAGTACTAAAGTTTTGGTACCTTACGATTCTAAATTACCACTAGTGTTGGCAACAGACGCATCACCCACTGGTCTGGGGGTAGCAATTTCGCATATTATGCCTGACGGCTCGGAGAGGCCTATCGCTTTTGCATCTCGATCATTAAACACGGCTGAAACGAATTACAGTCAAATTGACAAAGAAGCGACAGCCATAGTATGGGGAATTAAGAAGTTCTTTCAGTATTGTTATGGAAGAAAATTCGTATTGGTAACCGACAATCAACCGTTAATGAGAATCTTTCATCAAAACAAGGATTTACCAGCTACGTCGGCAACCAGATTACTACATTATGGAATATTCTTATCTGGGTTCAACTACGAAATTAGATATAGAAGAACACAAGATCATGGTAACGTCGACTATTTATCCCGAGCACCTCTAGAAGTAGCAAAAACAGCATATGATAGAGCAGAAATATTTCAAATAACCCAAATTGAAAACTTACCAATAACGCATAAAGAAATTCGAAAACACACATTGAAGGATACGGAATTGCTTCAAATTTATATGGCCGTAGAAAATGGGACCAAAATACCAAACGGATATGTAATAACCGATTTTACGCTTCAAGACGGTTGTTTATTGAAAGGAATTCGAGTAGCTATTCCAAAACCTTTACGTCACAGAATATTGGAAGAACTTCATTGTGCACATTCAGGAATTGTTAAGATGAAAGCGTTAGCAAGAGGATATGTTTGGTGGCCAGGAATCGACAACGATATAGAAAAAGTAACAAGGGAGTGTACAGCATGTTGCAAAACTCGTAACAATCCAACCAAGATTACTGTACATCCCTGGGATTACGCAACGACACCTTGGCAACGAATACACTTGGACTACGCAGGTCCATTTCATGGGACATATCTACTCATATTGGTGGATTCTTATTCGAAATGGATTGAAGCAATACCGACGAATTCGATCACGTCAACTACTACTATTGATCTTCTACGGGATATGTTTGCTCGATTCGGCTTACCTAATGTTGTTGTGACTGATAATGGAACCAATTTCAAATCCGCCGAATTCGAAAACTTTTTACAACAAAATGGAATTCTACATAAAGTTTCGGCACCGTACCATCCAGCCACAAACGGCCAAGCCGAACGATACGTTCAAACAGTGAAAAGAAGCCTGCGAGCGGCTTTAAGTTCGAATACCGATATAAAATTAGGTCTTTACAAATTCCTACTGCATTACAGGAAGACGCCACATTCGACTACCAATATTGCCCCTGCCGAACTTATGTTTAAAAGAAACATTAGATCAAGAATCGATTTGGTACGAAGAAATGTCAGTATTGACATTTCAGAAAAACAATTAACCGAAGGAAATATAAAAGAATTTAAAGCGGGCGACAAAATCCAGGCACGAATATACAATAATCCTGAAAAGAAGTGGTCTTTTGGGACTGTTATTGAAAAAAAGAGGTAGGTTAAATTACGATTGCAATATTGAAGGCCGGATACAACATAGGCATGCAAATCAAATGTTACCATATGAAGGAAGAATGCCTGACGAAGAAGATACAAATTATATTTTGGACGAAGAAAGGGAAGAAACAAGCAATTCTACTGGAGAAACGGAGCAAGAAAACGACCAAGAAGAGAAGGTAAGAAGTTCAAGGCAAGACGATAACCAAAACACCGACGTACAGGAAGAAACTCCAAGTTTAAGAAGATCGACAAGAGTGCGAAAAGCCCCAGTTCGATTGAGCTATTAAGGGGGGGGGGGGGAGATATTGTTATATATGCACTATAACTAATTCCTCCCTGGGTTAGCCCTGAGCTAACCCAGCAGTTAAGTACCTGAGATTGAAGTGGTACCAATCACACATGTTATAATTTGTCTATATACCTATTACACTTTTATAACTAATAAACATATTTCAACAATTCAACTTTGCGACTTTACATTTCGACTGTGCGATATTTCAACTTACGTTTCAACCTTTCAACATACACGACAGAAACGTAATAGTATACTGCCCCATACCGCAACTATACTTTTTAATGCTATTTTGAGGGTCTCTCGCATTCCAGTTGCCTTAATCCCGGTTTTCTTGATCGGTGGCGCTTCTCGTATGTTTAGCCTAGTAACCAGAGTCAAAACCGCCCTGGAGGGGTGCAGAGCGGAGCGGAGCGCAGCGGCGCCCCGTAAGGGTAGGTTTTGACGATGGATTACCCTCCTTATCGAATGCACACCCCAAAATTCGAAGGCAAAAAAAATTTTAATTTTTTCACTTTTTCGGCAATACACGGGTTATTTTCCATTTTTTTGATTTTATTTATTACTAATATCCACTAATCACACCCCCATCTATCCGAATTTCAAAGAAAAATTGAAATCGGAGCGAAAAAATTTCACTCGATTTGAAGGGACCGCTAACGAGCTAGGTGGGTGAGACCGTGTTCGACCGCATACAATATGCGACTTTCCCCTACTTTTCAAAAGTCGATATTTTGGTTACTTTGACCATATTCACCCTATTTTTTGTTTTATTAGACAAATATAAACCTGTTCTTTAGTGTGTAGCTGAAGAACATTTTTTTCAGCTAGTCAGAGTTACGTAACTCTCGCCCCGGTATGTATTATCCTTTATCCTTTACAACATACCAAAATGTTTGAAATTCCACCTCGATGCCCATCGTTTACTGAATTAAAATTTTTAATTTTGGTTTATTCTAAGACGAAACAAATTTGTCAACGCTCATAATTTAAAAAATCTAATGTGGCCATCGACATGACTTTCCGAATAGATGTAAATTATATTAATAATTTTTTTACCAAGAACTCTGATTAAATCGTTGGTTAACTAATCACGATTAATGATTAACCGTGATTAAGTTCAGATTTTAACCGACATTAATTTCAAAGCGTTCCACCAAGCGTTTAGTATCTATGATTAGTTGACTGCTTTTATTTCGTGTATACTCGGATATAAACTTGCAAAAGCTGCTCTGATTGGTTGATTTGCAGTTACATAAAAATTGAACTAATAGTAATTGGTAAATTGGTAGTAAGAAATGCGCATGCACCGACCATTAACCGTGATTAAACTCGTCTAATAGACCAAAATCGGTTGATTTGTTTGAAGTCTAATTAACCATGATTAAACTGCTTTAACCAAGATTGAAAAGATGGCGGAACGCTCTTTTTCATTTAAACGTGGTTAATTCCAACTAATCATGATTAAAGTATTTAATCAGAGTTGGTGGAACCGGCCCTAAATCTTAGAAAAATTTTATATTTTGAAATTTTAATGTTTAGCCGAATATTTTTGGTGATAGCACGCAAACCCTGACACTGAAATTGAAAATTTCCTAAAGAGATTCGGAAAGCTGAAGGTTTGAATAGTCGATTTAACAAAAAAAAATTGCGGATGAACCGTACACTACCCTGATTTTAAGGGTTAAATATAGACCACGCCCCTCATAAAATTTAACAGAAATTGGTGTAATTTTCGGTCCGAATTTGACTCTGACCCGGTTGCAAGCATTTAACATTAACGAAGAATCCATAAAATACGAAAATCACCAACATTTCATACTCAGGGATACATGTCACTATAGCACAATGGTTCCCAAACTTTTTTTTTCGTGGACCCCCACTTACAACTTGTGAACCCCTGTTTTCTTTTCACGTCTACGTGGACCCCCGTGTGGTCTCCTATGGACCCCTGGGGGTCCACGTGGACTACTTTGGGAACCACTGCTATAGCAGAAGGCTCAGCTAGTGCATTTGCGGCCCGGTCCGTAAGAGTGCGGATTTGCTCATCCGGAAATTTAAAATTTTTCAGAGATTCGGAAAGGTGAAAGTTTGAATAGTCGATTTAACAATAAATGTTAGCAAAACAATCATAAACAACCCGTTTATTAAGGAAAAAGTGTCGGTCACGCCCACCATCAAATTTGTGTAATTTTAGGTTTGAATTCGACTCTCATGTGTTTTGCGTTGTAAAAACATACCCTCCGCTCCACTCTGCTCGAATCGTAAATTAAAACTTGGAGTACTCGGGCCAAGCCCGCGTACCTCCTTGAGAAAGCTGGTGCGCCACGGCACCTGAATTTATATTTTGCAGGGTTGGGTTTTGAGGCCCCCACCTGACTACGAGATCGTCGGAGTCCGGGGTGGGTTTTACCCCCCCCCTTCTTGACGACGATCGTGGCATTGAAAAATAGAAATAAAGACATTTGCGCAGATGCCTTTTTGAATAAAGCTGGTAATGCTCGAATTGACGTCACCACCTGATCCCCTTCGATGTCAGGGTCGGGTTGTGGTGATAAGAATGTGATAGAACACTGGGTGTGAATGAAGAAATCGATGCAAAAGTGATCGGTATCGGGGTCTAACCGTCTTGTTTTCCGTATCGGGGGAGTGTCAGTCGCTCCGATGCTGCGGAACACCCTCTGGTTTTCTCCTGATGCCGGTCAGGTTGGGTTTCTGCCCGGGGGGGGTGCCCCCCCTCGAGTGGAGTCCGGTCCTGCGTGGCCGGAGTTCCTGAACTCTACCGGAGAAGAATACTCTGTCTTGCGACAGGGTAGAAAATCCCCCGAGTGCTTTCCCCCAGACTGCCCCTATGCCACCCTAGACCAGTGAGGCAAATACCGACGGAGACCGCGAAATTTCCAAAAGCATTTGATCTAGTCTGACAACTCTGAAAGGGAATATCATTAAATAACAATAGAATGCTAAGCCCGTTCCTATAGCTGATGGCAAACCGAATCACGTCGAAGAATTGGATGCAGTGTGCAATCAACATCCCGTTTGTCGACTTGATTGGATTTCTTAGCGTTGAAAAATTAAAGTAGCTTTGAATTGACTGATTGCTGTCGTTCGTTAGGGCGGAAGCCGCGTGAGAATGGCCTTAGGTCTCTTATACCTTAGAAAGTCTTCGGGTGGGTAGTTACCGAGCCCTCTGACCAACGGGTTTTCGGAGTTGCCCAGGTTTCCGTAGAAGTTTTCTGCCAGGTGGCGGATTAAATCTTCTATCGTTTCCACGCCTGCGTCCTCCCTGATTCGGACATTTCTGACGTATCGGGGGGCCTTCACGATTCGCCTCAATGCTTTACTTTGAACTATGCGGAGTTTTTTGATGCGAGTGTCTGCCGCATACTCCCAAGCTTCGCACGCATACGTCATTACGGGTCTGACGCATGATTTAAATAATCTCAACTTATTACTAAGAGAAAGTTTACTATTGGATCTCAATAAAGGGTCCATTTCCTTAGCACTCCTCTGGCATTGTTGCCTACCTTCGTAGTATGTGGACCCCACCGTAGTCCACTGTCGAGCGTCACTCCCAAATATTTGGAAGTTCTGCTCCACGGGATTTCGGTGCCATACATCCTCAGGCAAGTATCGGGTTTTGAACCTTTATGTGTTTTCCTCGTGAAGAATGTTGCAGTACTTTTGCTCGGATTGACACCGATGCGCCAGGTGCTGAAATAATCTTCAAGGTTACTAAGATAGCTTTGAAGGCGGTTGACTACGAATCTCGGTTTAAGTGAGCTTGAATAAATAGCAGTATCATCCGCATAGAGAGCTGCTTCTGTTAGAATTTCATTTAGATTTGAGATTGAATTAGAACTTGACTTTCGACTCGCCGCGGGGAGATCGTGAATATAGATAAATATACCAACAGAGGACAAATCGTCTTTGATTTCCAAGTGTGTTTTCCAGTTTATACACTGGTTTTGCCGCAAGTGATAAATTGGAAGTTCGTACATGAGATTCCAGCATCAGGAAATCGGAACAGCTTTTGGTCGTGTAGTGCACACTATACTTACTTTTATACTAATGCGCGATTCTCTAAATATTTTATTACAGACCGTTAAGATTATGTAGCTAACGTAGCTCTGTTAGGTACGTCGTTTTACATAGCGACTTATATTGCGATTTTGTAAGATTCCCTGTTAGAGCCACTATAACCATAATATATTTACATCGTTATTTACAGACTGTTAGGACCAAAATGTTATTAACAGTGCTGTTATTTGCTTAGAGAATCGTACTATAAATTTTATCCAATTCTGCACAGATCGCAGTGTGCACTGCGCGTTCTGTGCGATGAGACTTTTCTTTTCAGTTTCCACGTGAATACTTTACATTCTTGGTGTTCATCAGAATTCTAAGAAAGGAATCGAAAGAGCAGTTTGAACGTGTCAACTATAATAAATTGGCATCATCAAATAAACTGTGTTGCTGTGCTGTCAAAAAAGTATGGTGGTATGATAAATAATTTCTAAACACCATTAATAACAAAAAATTTATTGTTGTTTTTGATAAATATATTATATTAGCAGGTACTACAAATATTGAAAACTTTTAAACATGTAATTTCAATGAAAATATAACTAAATAGCTTTCGATGTATAAATTGCTGAAGATCTTACATACTCGTCCAGCTTGGATTTAAATAATTCTGATTGAATGTGTTGATTTAGTTGACTGAGGGGATTTTTAACAACATATTCCAAATACACCTAAAAAAAATTTATTGTCACAATACATGTACTGCATAATCCAGTACTTAGGCTATGGCTATAGTAGATGCGTGTTCTGACAAGTAGATCAACACAAGGGTCATTCCATCTCCAATCAACTGAAGAATTTACTTCACCTCCTCCAAATTTGACGAAACTTGGTACACACCATATTAGTAAGAAATAAAAATACAATTTTAAGGATTTGTCCAATTGTTTCCTTGTTTTGGTCCTTTAAAAAGTTATTATGTAGACTTATAGGAAATCGACTGTAACTTCATCCACATTGGTCTAAATTTAAAAACAGGAAATGTTCTGTAAAGAACATTCTATTCAAATATTCAACTACATTTTATTATTTTAACCTATAACTGGATTAATTTTTTGTAATATTAACTCTATTTCAACCCATACTTCTAAAAGGGTATTTTTTTGGTTCATTTTTTACTGATGTTTTTGTGTAATTATGCTGAGTATGCGTACCAAATTTCATCATGTGCTGAGCATGGGTTCGGTTACTAAAAATAAATTAAGTATCGTGAGAAACGGACAAAAATTAGATTTTCGCCGATTTCTCAAGTTTCTTTGAACTTGATGACAAAATAGTTTGATATAAAATTAAAGATAATTAAATTCTCTACCAAAAAACTCCTATAGAAACATATTTTTCGTCATATTCGTATTCACATAGTAATAACCGTTGAAAGTAGAACGAAGTTGCGCGACAACCGTTATATTAATTTAAAAAGGTCGGCATCGATTTTCATCATAAATATTTATTATATGAATATAAATTTACCACACCATCTCTAATTTTGATAAAAAGTTTAGCATAATATCACAATGCAATGGGGTTGTCAAAAATATAATTTTTACCTATAAAAATCGATGGCCCATAGCAAAATACTATATATAATTACAAATATATAATTTTAAAACGCTATACTAATTAAATAAAGTGCCTTTTTTAAACGTATACGTTTGAAAAGTCGCCATTCTGTGACGTACCTAAAGGCCGTCCAATCACAATTCGCAATTAAAATTGCATTTACCACGATGCCACGTTTATATGTATGCGAAAATTACATCCTTGAGTGTACCCATGTGATGTGTTTAAAAATTGTTAAAAATCCGTAAATTTAAATACTTATTATAACCATGGCAACCAGGCATACATAATACGCCATCTACGTTCACTATGAAAATATGCAATTCGTAAATAAATAAATGATGCTTGTTCAAAATTAATTTCTAATTGCTACCCATTTTGAAGTATAAAAATAATAATATATAGTTTCAATTCATTCTTTACATTTAAATACATTATTATTTAAACTTTTAAGGTTATAGTATACCAACTGACATTTAAAAATAATTAAATTTCAATAGTGGGAGTGTATTGGTTTCTAATTGGCTTACCTTTATGTACGTCATTATTTACCGCGTTTTAATTATTTAAAAATATTTCAATTTTTGAACTTCAATACGATCGTTAAAATTGCTAAAAAAAATTTTTTTTACGCAAGAGGGGTTTAAAATCACTTAAATTTTCGATTTTAATGAAAAAAAAAATTTGAGAGATTAGCCCATTAAACCAAATAGTATATTATAGGCCAAGGTTGTGAAGGCCGTCATTATTGCCCTAGCGCCAAGATTATATTCCGAGGTGCTTTGCACCGAGGAATATAAGGCGCGGAGGCAATAATGGTCTTCACAACCGTGGTTTATATACGATTTTTTCCACTACTAGATTTATTACCATTTTTTAAAATTCTTTTTAATACAAAATTTTTCAAATTTAAAATATTTATTTCAAATGACAGTTTTGTTTTGTTTATTTTGACAGTTGTTGACAAATTTAGGTTATTAAATAAAATAAATCGCGGTTCGTCAAATTAACAATGGATGGCGTTGTCACTTGCTGTCACATTTAACTCGATTTTTTTAAATTTTTAAAATTAAATTAATGTATTAAAAAAGCGTTTTAAATAGTTTAAATACAATTAATTAGCATTTCTTGGTTATTCTAAATCATTTAATAACAACATTTTTCTTTAATATAGTCGCCAAGTTATCAAAAAATGTCATTTTGTTCATTATTAACCAGTGGTTAATAATGGAAAAATTGTGCACCACTAGTCGAAAACGTGTCACTTCTTGAGCAACTAACCTAAGTAAAAATGATAGCCTATATGACTAGTAGTGGAAAAAATACATTATTTAATTATTTTTATAAACTAATTCGTTTCCATGTTAAAGCCAATAAATTCACAAAAAAAATGTGAATGAAGTTACAGTCGTTTTCCTACAAGTCTATACACCAACTTTTTGACTCTTTGAAGGCCCAAAACAAGGAAACAAATGACCTTTTGAATAAATCCTTAAATTTGTATTTTTTATTTCTTACAAAGATGGTGTGTACCAAATTTCGTCAAATTTGATGGGCGTCGAGTCAATTTTGCCTATTTTCCGTTTAATTTGAGATGGAATGACCCACATACAAAATAAAAGATCCCTATGAGAGTAGTTACACTTACATGCGTACAGTTGTCCAAAATCAGATATGATTCATCGTTCAAATGAATTTGTTTTTTACGGCCGTATACATAGACCAAGTATTACTTACAACTTTGCATGTAAAATTAACCCTTACTGCTTGAGTAACTGATTTTGTTCTCTACTGCTTATGTAAGTGATAAGCCGTCATAAGATAACGTTACCGCTCACTTATTAATTGCTATCGCTTGTTATTTTGCACACCGGTAAATGTGGGTATACCATGGGTAAATATAGTCTAGGGAAATATAGACTTGGAATGTGCAACTTGCATAAATATATGCACTATTCTTCTTCTTCGTGGTATGTCTCTTGAGAGAAGCGTGTGACCTGTTATGAGACTCTCTATCTCGAATCGTTCTCTTTATGAGTGCTTGCCATCTGCTTCTATTCCAGGCCGTTCTTGGAGCTTATTCTACTGTGCTGCCTGTAGTTTCTTTGATTTGGTTGGTCCATCTTTTTGGTGAGCGGCCTCGCGATCTTGATCCTTGAACCATTCCCTGTACTATGAGTAGGGGTGCGCGATTATGAAATTTCATAATCGATTATCGATTATAAAAAATAATCAATTTTTTTCGATTAATCGATTATGAACTCATAACTCGATTATGAGTAGGGTGCGCATGCGCATATAATCGATTAATCGATCACCGTAATTCGAATAATCGATTAATTCGATCGTTCTAATTGCTGTTGGGGTTGGGATTACGTTTAAGTTTAAAAAGTTGTATTTATTAAAACAAGATATTATGCTTATATAGAATAAACCTGTTACCAATAAAAAATAAAGTATTCTATAATCGATTATTTTCCACAATCGATTATTTTCAAAATCGATTATTTCCACAATCGATTATTTTCACAATCGATTATTTCTATAATCGATTATTATAAATTTCGAATTACGGTGATCGATTAATCGATTATATGCGCACCCCTAACTATGAGCCTCTTCACATTGTTCGGCTATCTATGTTGTATATGTCTAAAGTATCTTGCTATTCTTCTTTCAATAAGACTAGAGAGTCTTTCGGGTTCCTAGATTTCTTCTACAATAGAGATTTGATTTTTTTTTCATCCATGCACTATTATGCAGGTGCAGCTTCCATCTTACAAATTTATAACGTTGCGGGTTATTTCAGTCTTGATTTTAATTTTGTCTGTTTTTAAAAGCAATTGCAGTAGCGAATAAAATATTATTACTAATACTCGGGGGTAATTGGTTTTTCCGTCTTAAATGAATTGTTTGCGACGGTAAATCCTTTATACCCCTCGTAGAATAAAATACTGTTGTTCGCTACTACTTAAGTAAGTGCACATTACATATCCATCTACAGCTGTCGTAAGATCACGTTACCACCCATTTAGTTGCTCTTGCTTGTTATTTTGTAACCCTCAAAATATTAGTCTATGGAAATATGGACTTGGAATGTACAATTTTAGCGAATTTTAACCTCGGTTTAACGTTAAATATGAGTCATCGTGAGCGTAATCGTGATATAAGGGTATCACCTTACAAGATATAAATATAAATGTAATTGCCCCAAATTTGTGTTTTTATTTTTATTGTCAATTTACTTAAGTAGTAGCAAACACAATATCTTACTAAAGCTCTGGCGGTAGTTGATTTACGGCTCAAATGAATTGTAACTCGGAGACACAAAGTGTCTTGGTAAATCAATTCTACCGCCCACGATAGTAATATACTATTTATCAGTGCATTCCAGGTTAGTTTCTTTTACAAAGTTTCTGAATTCCGTCTATGCAATATAAATTTGAATATAAAAAATTGCCCATAAGTACTTATGTCCTTAAGTAACGACTATGGATCTGAGCGTATATAAGATACGAATTTGTCATATAATGGTTAATTTATGCACAAATGTAACGTAGCGGAACGGAATGTAGAATGTAATGTAAGCGATGAGCTTATGCACTTCCATAAAAGCGTTTATGCTTACGCAATGTAATGTAGTAGACATAACATAAGCGCTTTTATGGAAGTGCATAAGCCCATCTCTTACATTACATTCTACATTCCGTTCCGCTACGTTACATTTGTGCATAAATTGACCATAACGCTCCACTAAAACCATAACCTTATCAAAAATTAATCAGATTGTAAAAATAGTTTTTTACTTTAAGAGTTTGCAAATGAATAAACTGTCAACCATTTCTTACTAAAACGTAATTACTAGACTACCGTTTAACTTAAATCATTGCTCTAAAACTATTTACAGATTATATTTAACGTATCTATGTATACAGGTACCAGCAGTGTGGCGTAAGCTCACACCGGCAGACTAACGAGCGGGAAACCGTGGTTCTATACCTAGTCGCCCTGGATATACTGCTGTGATCTTCAAGCTCAATATAAATATGTGGGCTATGGGGAAGGCAACGGGAAATCATCCAATTAAAATTTATTTTCCCTAGTTAGTCATCTTGACTTCGGTCAAGTTGATAACCAACGTTTGCTGAGCGGATACAGTACTTTAAGATGTATATACATATAGGTATAGGTTAGATTGAATCGTGATTGAATCTGACTAATCATGAAAATTTTACGATTCAGACCACGGAACACGATTCAAACTTCACCAAGAGTGGGGATGAATCTGCTTTCAAAAGAACAGCTCAGTGTAACGCGTTTGAATTACGAATTTTGTACCAAACGAAAGCATCAAATAATCGTAACATTATATAGTTGAGGATTAGGTGATTGTACTCTACTAAGTAGATACGTTTCAACAAAACAATTAACAATACCACAACGAACATCAACGGTCAGGGCCGTACTCAGAATCAGTAATCAATGAAAACATGGAAAATAAAACATATTGAGCAAAGTAACCTTATCGTATGACATGTTTCGGCATTATTTACGATTCTACTCGTAAAACTTGCCTCCTCAGATACGCACTGGTATTTGAAAATACATAAATTCTACTTACCATTGTTCTAAAGAACCCTGAAAATGAATACATAACTTCAATGAAATGAAGAACTCAGATGCTATCACAACACATGAACATTCGACGTTTGAGATTACGTATACGTTTTCGGAGTTCTTTGGAACAATGGAAAGTAAAATTTATGTAGGTATTTACAAATACCAGTGCATATCTGAGGAGGCAAGTTTTACGGGTAGAATCGTAAATAATGCCGAAACATGTCATATGATTAGGATATTTGATCTATGTTTTATGTCAAAACTGTCACATGGAAGAAAGAAAATATAAAACAAAGACAATTCGTTACTTGCATTTTAAAAAGTGTCTTACCCTTACATTCATCTTCAACAGCTTTGAAAATGGGCCAAAATTAAATGGTCCAAAACGTCGAAGTGCCGCCATTTTAACAAAACTGGCGGAAACACTAGGTTTCTTATCAATATTTCCTTACCAGTGGACATTAGGACCAAAATGATTGCTAGAAATCTTACAGAGAACATAATTTACTACAACATTTTTCTATGATATTTTTATGTAAGTCGAATAGGTACTCAGCGGCAGGACTGTAAAATGGAGCGCATTTTTGAAAATTTCAAAAACGCTCGATTTTGACCAGATTTTTTATAATTATTGATTACTACCATATTTACCATTTCCATACAGCCATATAGACTTTAACTATTAACTAAAAATTACAGAACCGTTTTTGGATTTTTTTATCAATGTATCGTATTTTAACAAAAATAACACTTGGTTTAAATTTTAACAATATGTTTTATTGTTATCGAATACAGAATACCGATTTTGGATTTTTTTTTCGCAATTTTCTTACACTTTAGTAGATTATACAATCACCTCATCCTCAACTATAATGTTACGATTAATCAGATTGTGTTTGTTTATTCAATAACTTTTTGATTTTGCCAATTTTTTTAAAGTAGTAACCCGGAAAGCCACGTGTGAATTTTTTTGCACTGAACCAAAAACTGTGTCCGTCTCCGCGCCTGATGCAACACTCTTGGTTGGTGATAGAAGACCGTTTTCTAAGAATAATTTATAACTAAAATTTTTCTCTAAATCCAAACCCTTTCAAGCGTCCAATCCAAAAGGGGCAGCCCTCTTTGAAGCAATTTTTTAACTTTCTACCTTCAAATAGCCACATAGCCAAGAAAGTGTTGATTTTTTAGTGTTAATGGTTGAATGCGTTTTTGTTGTTGAATGTTAAAAAAAACGAAGTTTATATATTTTTTAACGCAAGAAAATCTTTTCTGGTAAGAAATTTAATGGATTACAACTTTAATTTAGTAAACTGTTTGGAAAACTAACCCATTTTACAGAAAAACTGAAATCGCTTGTTGGTAATGTATGCAACGACCGAAATCAGTTTATTTGTTTGGGCTCATCTCATTTTATTGATGAACCGTCTTTTTAAATTTTTACATTTATTTTAATAATTGAATTTAACGTCTAGTACAATAATTTCATTAGTATATTGCATTATTTTAAGTTACTATTTATTTACTACATCATAATGTTCTAATTTAATAATTGTGTCTGATGAAGATCGTTTGAGCAGCGACGTAGTACAGTGAGAATACCCATGGTAAGTAGATCACGAAGTCCAAAAGAGTTGCTCGCGGTTTACACTTGCATGTGGTGACTAATTTAAAAAAGCTGTTGGCTGCTGCTCCCCTACCAACCCGCACTTGGTCAGAATTGTAGGGTATGGGCTAAACCTCCCCTTCATGGGGGAGAAGCTTATAGTCCGAGAGTAGACTAGAGGTTTGAAAGAACATCAGGTAGATGCTCTCAAATACAAGAAGAGTGCAATTTTATTAATTTAAAATAATCTCGTAACGAAACTCCAAAAATTTTATTATAAAATTATTGTTACGATATTTTATGACTTATTATTTGTATTTTCTTTGTTCACTTTGTGCAGTGTATTTCACTAAAAAAATACATTTGTTCTATTTTTCAGTTTTTCTTTGATATGGATTGGTTTTTCAAAAAAGCTTACAAGATTAAATTTGTAGCCTGTTAAATTTCCTATCCAGAATGGAATGTTCATTTGGTTTTTAAAACGGTTCATTCAAAGAAAAAAGAACACACATTTGTTTTCTAAAAAACTTATTTTTTGAACGATTAGACTGACTATTCTGAAAAAAATTCATGTAAATCTATTGTAGGGCTTTTTAAGAAAAAAATTGCAAATTCCTATAAAATTATTGGGATCAATAAAAAAAACATATTTTTTAAATTGGCTGTTGTGTGATGCCCATTTTTGATATCACTTCATCTTTTGATGGATTACTGGAATGTCCATGGTCGAACATAGGATTTTCATGGACGACTACTGGGCAAATACAACTATTTCCACATTTTAATATTTTTCCTAAATTGGTGTCAAAACTACACCCTAAATCATTGCGATACCTTGCACACAATATACAATTGGTCAAGGTGACAAAAACCTCCTAGCTCTCAATTAGCAAATAATGATAATAATGTGTTTAAATGAAGTTTCCCACTAACTGGTTCACCACTGAAACATTCACCAGAGTTGGTTTTTTAAATATAGAATATGTGACTACAAAATATAAATTCGACCCTGAAAGATGCTAGGTAAATCCGTATGTTAAGTAATATCTACATTAGGTACCTAAATATAATAATCAAAAAAGTGTATTTGAAAAGTCATCCTTCAACTTAATTTTTGCTACAAGAAATTGCATCGACATTTAGACAGTAGTTTTATCTGTAATCGAGTTCGAACTGCAGTTTAACTTACCTGACTGTATATTTCTTGTAATAAATCTCTTACACCCTGACAGTTAGTATCGGTATTTATCACAAACTTCAAACCCGAAAGGGTTTCTAAGAAATGTAATGCATACTTGGAAGTTTTATAAAATAAAAATCCTTCTTTTGTATCGCTGGGTGATATCTTACTAACAAAGGATTTTATAGAAAATAACATTCCATACATCAACTTTGCTTCCTAAAACATAGAAAGCATAATAAAATTTGATAATTTCGATACTACCACTTAATTTAATACTTCTTCTCTAGTCATTCCCGATTCTTTTAATCTATTCCACTCGTGATAATGCAGAAGATTCCCATTTTTATCAAATATATAAATGTTATGTACCGTCATTTTAATATGTAGTATATTATTATTATTATCTACTTATTGTAAATACAATAAATTATTTCATATCACAGAAAATAACCAATTTAAGCATCGAACCTTTTTAAACATCAAACCTTTGAACTGCTTTGGGCCTTAAGTTTGAGCCACAGGTTTGAGTAAATAAAACCTGAAATTATTGTGATATCCAATAACCACAAAATAAGAGGTCAGCGGCAAACAAAATGTTTGTTGAAAGTATTGATTACCAGCGGCGGCTCGTATAATGAGCAAAGAAGCCAGGTTCCTTTTGAACATACTTGCGAATATATTTAATCGAGGGTAGGGCACGTAAAATGGAATCCGGATTTTAAAAATCCCCTATAGATATTCGGCAAGCTGAAGGTTTATATAGATTTAAAAAAAATATTTGTGGAATATTCACATTTAACCCTCCAAAACAACCCTTCAAGTTTTTGAAAATTTGCAATTTTCCATAGCTCAACAAATCAGAACCTCGCTGTCGACGAGCGGATTACGTTACGCATTCTGTTGACAGCCCGTGTGCTTTGATATACTACTCTTAACACTTAGAAAAATTTCACCTCAGAAGTTCATCGTATGTTTTACGTGTGGTACATTAAATTTTAAATTAATTTCAATTTTATTAAATTTACCGGGAAATGTAGATTGGGCACGCAGAGGTAGAACGGGCGCGAAGAGGTGAAGCGGTCGATAGGTTAGTGTTAGGAAACGATGTTTTCCCTAGTTGAACATTAAAAGTTAGAAGCACCCGAAAAATCTACATCCGTTTTTTTATCAATTTTTTTTCTCAATATTCCGCAAATATTTTTGGTTATTTCTACTATATAAACCTTCAGCTTTCCGAATATCAATACGATATTTTTAAAATCGAGGTGCCATTTTACGTGCTACTCCCCTTGATCGATTTCACTGAGTTGCCGCACTGAACGTTGATGTGGACATCAAACATCTTTGGAAGCAAGGGTTATATGAAACGAACCAGCGATTATTAAATATTGACCTTTTAGAATTATTTGCAGCATTAACTTACTTTCATCAACAAATATTTATCTTCTGGAGCTTCTTTGAGGACTGCTCAATCTGTTCAGCGGTTAGAAGTTCTGATTTTTTCGCTTTATAACCTTCACTTCCTCTTTGCAGGAATGCTATTAATTTAGCATATTTATAGCTGATGTCAACATTTTGGCGAATGTTAAGCGTTGCTTTCAACATGGAGTATTGCGACCAATAGGTGAATGCACGTAAAATACACCACCGCATTTTCTGAATAGCCCTCCACTTTTTTTTCACTACGCCATTTAATAAACGTTTCATATTGCTGCTCGCGTACAGCTTTTTCGATCTTGGGGGTAATAACCCTGTGATTATCTCTTCAGCGGCCTTCGTTATGTGATAATTTTGTAGGTTCATTCTGATTTCTTCGATATAATGAACCGTTATTTTATTTTCTTTAATTATAGTTCAATTAAACAAAGATTATTTTTGTCGTATTAATCTGCCTTTAATTTTATTTTATAATAAACTAGCTGACCCGGCAGACGATGTCCTGCCTGGAATTAACTGACTTTGACATAAGAATGTTAACCTTAAAATAATGACATTGGCACTCAAAGAATTGTTTATCCAAATATAAATTATAAAGTTGTATTGATTTTATTTCATTTTATTCATTTAGATGATTAGGGGGAATCAGATATCAATTTTGGTGATGATCTATAAAATTCAAAAAAAAACTTTTTTTGTGCGGATGATTTTTAAAATTTTTTTTCGTATTATTCATTTAGATGATTAGGGGAAATCATGGCGTAGTATCATATCTTAAAAGTTCATTGTATCATGGGGGAAATCAGATATCAATTTTGGTGATGATCGATGAAGTTAAAAAAAAAACTTTTTTTTGTGCGGATAATTTAAAATTTTTTTTTTCGTATTTTTCATTTAGATGATTAGGGGGAATCAGATATCAATTTTGGTGATGATCTATAAAATTCAAAAAAAACTTTTTTTGTGCGGATGATTTTTAAAATTTTTTTTCGTATTATTCATTTAGATGATTAGGGAAATCAGATATCAATTTTGGTGATGATCGATGAAGTTAAAAAAAAAACTTTTTTTATGCGGATAATTTAAAAATTTTTTTTTCGTATTATTCATTTAGATGATTAGGGGGAATCAGATATATATTTTTTTAAATTTCTGAGTGTCTTTAGTCCAAAATTTTGTGGTGGAGGGGGAAAAATTTATTTTTATAAAATTGTTTTATGTTACCTATTGATATACCAAATATGAAGAATTTATTCTAGACTTTAGTAAAAACTCGCCCGTCTTGCTAAAACGCACACTATTTATGTTTTACCCTGTATATACAAAATGATTTTTAGGTTTTAATGCCGTCACTATGACATTATCGGGGGGCCCATGGGGGCTATTCAACACTATCAGGGTCACTCTCTAGGTTATGAAAAGGGGGCCCGTCTTGCTAAAACGCGCACTATTTATGTTTTACCCTGTATGTGCAAAATTATTTTAAGGTTATGTCAATGTCATTTTTAAGGTTAACATTCTTATGTCAAAGTTGTGCCCCCTATTCTCGAGCCGCTACTGACTATATGTCAATGTCATTTAATTAAACTTTTAGTGTCAAAATCGCATGTAACTATGACAACGACGTTGACCTGAAGCGTTTAACTCCAGATGACCGTCTTATGGTGGCGAATTACTAAAATCAAAGACGACGAAAAGTTTACTCTTGAACCTCGCCAGATCTCGTGAAAGTTTCAACGCCCACAGTTACGGGATTTAGGCGTCTATGCGGAACACACATACAAGCATTTTTATATATAAGATTTAATTATTCGTAGGTACACTCATTCATAATAAAACTTGTTTACCCTTCAATTTTTTCTAAACTACTTGATTCCAACACCTAACAACAACTAATAAATTTAGCCAATGGGCTCTTGTTGTATATTATGTTGACTTAACTAAACAAAGGCTGTGTGTGTAATATTATATTTTTGACGTTTTAATTTTTATTTCAAGATTTTTGGGATGTGTTGTTTTTCACTACCAAATTCGCATAAAATAGTATTTGCAACTTGGGACAGAAGGGCTTATCTCTTTTAATCCCACGTGCGAATGGTATACCGAAGGCATACCATTTGCACCAGCGATTAACAAGCCCTTCTGTCCCATAAAATATACAATTATGCAATCCTATAGCGTTTATTAACGATTTATGACGAATTTTCCGTGTGGTAATGACCTTGTTCAGTATTAAGTTAAAATTTAATCCCAAGAGCTCATAATAGGTTTGTTTCATCGACGAGTTCTCATTAGTTCTAGAGCTATGCGCATGCTCTTTAACTAAAATCTGTTTCATCAAACGTTAAAATATGTACCTACTACTAGTTCTAGGAACTGCTAGTCCGCTGTTTCAACAGCCACATTGGGAGTCGAAAATGCGACCGCCCATTATATCCCGACTGAAGACGTACTCGTACGAATACTTGTTTTAGCCGCCATAATGCATAAAAAAATTCATATTATTTTTAAAATTTGTTAACATGTTTTAATTATGGACTCCAATGGTAGCCCAGAAGGTGGAATTAATCAACAGGTTAAAAACTTACAGCCGTATGCATAGTCGTACTTTAGTGGCTACTAGTTAGTAGCCACTAATAAAATGTAGGTTTCCATGGTTTTACCAAATAAATAATAGTAAACGTCAGAATTAGTAATTTACTAAAATGACAGTACTAACTTTTTAATTTAAAAAACCATGGAAACCTACATTTTATTAGTGGCTACTAACTAGTAGCCACTAAAGTACGACTATGCATACGGCTGTTAACCTTTTGGAGTATAAAGTCAACAAATTGACTTGTACAAAAAATATAGGTGCCAAGTGGGCACTTTGAAAATAAGGAATTTTAAAGTTATGTGGGAGTATGTTGCTAAGGAACTTTCAGGAATTGTAAATGAGGACTATTCAAAAGGTGCTTGTGAGAACAAGTGGAAAGTTTTAGGACGAAACTATAAGAAATACATTGAAAATAAAACTTCGACAGGGCGTGGTGAAAATTTTTGACGTGAATACGTCTATAAAATCGGTAACGTGTTTAAAAATTTAATAAAAATGTGTAACGAAAATTGTGTGTGTACGAAAAGTGTAGAAATGATAAATTTCGAATTGTCATTATTCAGCAAAAGTTTGGAACGAAAATGGGTATCCTGCGACGACGTATTCCCGTTAAACCATACGGCCATGTCCCCGAACATAGCCTACTTTTTGAATACGCCGAGGAAATGGAGAATGTGTTAGGAAAAAAATCCATAAATCCAGTTTTATTATTAGGAACCGCTATTAGCGTTCCTAAGGACATTGATAAAGATAGATGAAACAAGGTGGAACTCGCTTTAGCGGCAGTTCTTAGGCTTCTATACAGCTACCTTTCTGGTGTGGAAAGTTGTTATTATCTGGTTAGTTTTGATCGCCATATAATGTAACATCACATAATTAGATAATCTGCACCAATAAAATATTTTGCGGTTGGTAATTATCATTTACTATATAAGTAATAACAATCAAACTTTTCCATTCTATTCGAAACTTTACTTCTCTGTAATGTATGGTCCTTTTTTTGAGGTGGACCAATCCTCTCCTTTCTCTTTTATTTACAACTTAACTTCACTAACCACATCAATAAAAAATTATTTTTTCACATCAAAGTAAAATAAAAAAACCAGTTCTTAGAAACGCTCTGTATGATTTTGAATTATGCGGACGGACGGACGGACAGACGGACACGGAGCCAGATCATAAGGCTTCTTGTTATACTTTGTATAGAAGCCTAAAATTGAATCATTAGCAATTTAATAGAAAATAATTTGAAACGTGCGGACAGACAGGCAGACGGACGGACAAGTAACAAGACATGGAGTGAACACCTCGAAAGAATGGCAGAAGGGAGACTGTCACTAGCAGCCAAGCGATATAAACCACCGGGAAAAACAAGTGTGGGAAGAGCAAGAAAAGGATGGGTACCGGAACAAGCAATAACGCCTACACCGCGAAGTGAAGAAGAAGAAGGTTTTCCGTTGCCATCTGCATTCCATGCCGTTGACCATATTGCTGGATTCGTCCGCGTTTAGGAATGATTTCTCTATCCAAGGACAAGAAAGTGCCCTATACTTGCTTGTTCATCCATCCGAAGCTATCGGTAATACAATTAAGGAAGTTGCTTATACCGGCAACCACTCGGTTATTGCCATATCTGGCCCCTCACTTAGTTTCGCCTGCGGGTCAACGCAGTTCCCAGGGTGTGGCACGTGGAGCCATAAGTGAGAGTTGGGTATCCTGCGAGGACCAGTTACCATCAAGGACCATCTTCTGTTATCACGCTCGATGTGACCGTCCCGGTAAAAGGTACTACCTCTGCAGCATAACCCCTACACCCCTTACCCTTATCCCCCTGGATAAGGTAATAAATAGAAATAAGTTTGAATAGAAATATTTAGAATCAAAATATATATTTGATTAAAAGATAGATAGGGTAGGTCGAAAATTTGATAATTTTCACTTGGAACCTAGTTTGAACTATTATATACTTTTTAGGTCGTTTATTATTTTATTTCTGACAGTGACATTATAAGCTTATATCGTCATAGTTACGATATCTATAATGAGGGTCATAACTCCCTTGGGATATTAAAGTTCAAAAACTCCCTCTTACCTTTTACAGGTGAAAATGATACAAGAAATGCTTATAAACGTTTATATGTAATGAAAACTAAGACATATTTTCCTTATTCACGTCATTACAAATAATAAATGTACAATTTTCAAATGTTCCCTGAAAATTACTTCCGCCGCTGGAAACAATTTCTTCTTTTTTATGGGTGGTGCTGTTGCTGTTCACTACAGTCGAGGTGCCTGCCTCTTCTGATGGCAAAGTAGACAGCATACGCGCCGTTTTATTTCTCAATTCAATACTGTCCTCCAGATACCCCTCTGCCACCGTGGAACTTCTCCAACCTCCGTGTCTTTTTAAGTTTGTCATAGTTGCTCCTGCATTGGCTAGGGCAGTAGCAGAAGTGCGACGAAGGCAATGTCCCGTATAGGTTAGTGGGTTTGGCAATCCTAAATACATTGCGATTTTGCTGGGAATTTTGCCAAACATATTCTTTCCAATTGGCTGAGTTGTACATTTATTTTGTCGGAAGCTCAAAAAAAATCGTTTTGTACCTTCAGGACGCAAGGACATATAAAGTCTCAATAAAGGCAAAGCAGAGAACTCTTTTTCATCCACAACTGTAAATTTCTTCGATACACCAGTTTTACTTTCCGGTACGTTCACTACCATAACAGTATCCCGGTCCTCTATATCTGCTATACTCATATTTAGAAGTTCCTGAGTTCTGCATCCTCCAAAATAACCCATAGTTAGAACAACCTATAACAAATAAAACGACATAAACAAACGAAAAAGAAAATTGAGAAAAAAATTACCTTATGCAATAAATGAATTTCATTAGGGGCGTCCTTTAGAAATTTGATGACATCTTTAGGAGATAAGACAGCAGACTTTTTCGGCTTATACCCCTTACTTTTCCGTTTCAAAAAAGCCTCTAGTTCGTTGAACTTGGTGGTATCTCTTTTCTCATATATGGTCACCATCGATTTGAGCATTGACCATTTAGTCCATAACGAATTTGGGCTAAACGTTTCTGACTGCAACGAATAAATACAATTATTACCAAATCTACCAGAAAATACTGAAAATACTTTACCAGTTCTTGAAAATATGCCAGAAAGACAGTTTCGTTGGCATCTTTTGACATAACATTTCTCTGTGTCAGCCACTTCAGATATAAGTTGTATTCTTTTTGATATAGGGCTTCACTTTTCGATGGAAGTAATGATTGTCTTGCTTTTTCAGCTTTTTTTATAATATCCTCCATTATATCAGAAAAAGATCGTCGATTTGTGGTAAAAAATAAACACGTTTTTAACGGAAAAACATTGATTGATAAATAAAGTTTGCTTATAAACATGTAACATAGCGACAACCTAGCAACAACCAACAATGCTACAATCAACGCTACCTAATTCAAATATACCAGAAAAATTATGAATTTAAACATTTATTGCGTTCTAAATATGGACATATTGTTATGAAAATCGGTCAAAAATAAAATTATCTATGTACCACGGGAATTATAGAGCCTTAATAACCTCTGGCAATTGCTGTCCCTCGGGCCAGAGGCCCTCGGGACGCAAACTTTGCCATCGGTAATTAAGGCCCTCATAATTCCCTTAATACATAAATAACTATTTTAACTATATTAAAACTGTTCCAATTATATAGAAATCTATTAGCTCAAACCATTACCAATTCCCCGGATTAACAGAGTTAATCCCAAAATACAACATCTTCTCTCTTCGTTTTAGTATGTTAACCTTTCCGGGGCTTTTGTAGTCCGAGAGCTACGTCTTACTGGTATTGGTGTACCGACCGATTCTTCTGCAATGTCACTGGCCGGTTCAGGATCTGGCTCGCTTTCGATCAGTCGCTCTTCATTTGGATTGCTAATTTCCCTGGGATTGGTAACTGCTTCAGGCAATACTCTATTTTCTTCTAACGATCTTTCCGCACTTCTTGTTACCGGTGGTACTATATGTCTTGAATTGGTTGTTAGCGTCTCTTCCTCATCTTCTAAAAAAGACTTTCGCAAGCTATTCGCATGTTTGTGTAATAACTTTTCTTTGACCATCACTAGGTACGTTACCCCACTTATCACCTTGAAGATCACTCCCTCTTCCCATTTGGTTACTGAATTCGGACCTAACGCGGATACCAGTACTTTTTCCCCTACTGCAAATAACTTTGGACTTCTATATTCTTCGGATTGTTTTACGTTTATTTTGCCATTGGATGGTCGCAGCATATCCAATCTTGTTCTCGGTTTACATTTGAATATTAAATCATTTGGGGCCATTCCCGTTGTGATGTTGGGAGTATTTCTGTATGCAAATAAGAAATTCACAACCTGTTGTTCCAGTGACAAACTTGACTTGCCTAATAGGTATTTATTTAAGGCACTTTTTACATTTTGTACGTGACGTTCTGCTAACCCGTTTGATTGTGGATGATATGGAGGAGACTTCAATGCACTAATCCCATTTACCTGGCAAAACTTTTGGAATTCCATCGAGTTGAACGGCGGCCCATTGTCGCTTACGATTGTTTCCGGAATCCCCATGATCGCAAATGTTGTTTTCAGTTTCTCAATCGTTTTCACGCACTCCGTCCCCTTGTACATCGCGTGTATATCCAACCATTTGGATTTACTGTCCACTATAATTAAAAATGTTTTACCTAGAAAATGAAAAAAATCAATATGTACTCTTTGCCATACTTTTTCGGTTTTTGGCCACGATACTAAGTTTGCTTCTTTGGTATTGTTGTGGGTAAGTTGACATACTCGACATTTACTAATCCGTATTTCGATATCCTCGTTGAGACGTGGCCACCATACTGCCGATCTTGCTAGCATCTTACATCTGACCATTCCCACATGTTCTGCGTGTAACAACTCCATAACTTTATTTCTCAACGATTCTGGTATAACCACTTGACTACCCTTCAATATACATCCATTATCGATCGACAATTCGTTACGCCTGACGAAAAATGGTTTCAGTAATTCATCCGAAACTTTACTTGGCCAACCTCGGTAACAGAAATCCTTAACTTTTACCAGTACGGCATCTCTAGCGGTCATCCTTGCTATTTCTTCACTTTCCAATGGTATATCCTCGGTTAAATTAAACGAATTTATGGATGATTCGACATTAGTTGTGTCCTCCAATGGTAATCTCGACAATGCATCGGCTTCTGACATTAGTGACCCCTTCTTGTATTCGATATTATAATTATACGTTGCTAATATTAGATTCCACCGAATTAACCTTGATGCCGTCATTACCGAAATTGCTTTATCTGGATTAAACAGGACTTGCAACGGCTGATGATCCGACAACAGCGTAAACTTCCTTCCATAGATATACTTGTGAAACCTTTTTACCGCAAACATTATTGCCAAAGCTTCACGCTCAATTTGCGAATAATTCTTCTCTGCCTTGGACAACGTACCCGACGCAAAGAAAACTGGCTTATCTACCCCATTTATACGATGACTTAATACGCCACCTACCCCATATGAACTGGCATCACACGCTACCACGATCGGTAATTTCGCATCATAATGTACCAATACGTTGTTTTGGCAAATCTGGTTTTTACTCCATTCGAAACATTCTTCGCATTCCGATGACCATGTAAACTCCATATTTCGTTCCAATAACCGATACAACGGCCGAAGCTGTGATGATAACATTGGTACAAACTTCGAATAGTAATTTAAGAGACCCAAATACGCCCTAAGTTGACTCACATTATCTGGTCGAGGTGCTTCCATTATTGCCCGAATCTTGTCGTTGGTTGGATGAATACCTTCTCTATCGATCCGATGCCCCAAATATTCGACACTATTTTCAAAAAACTTACATTTTGCGAGATTTGCTATTACTCCGTACTTCTTTAATCGATTTAGGACCGTGTCGACCAACATCTGGCATTCGTTCATATCTTTGCCTGCAATCAAAATATCATCGAGGTAACAATTAACCTTTGGTATTCCTATCAATATGCGGTCCATCACTGACTGGAAAATGGCCGGAGCGCTAGACATTCCGAACGTTAACCTCGTATATCGAAACAAACCTAAATGCGTATTAATTGTTAACAATTCTTGAGACGCTTCTGCCACTTTGACTTGCGTATACGCTCCTGTCAAGTCAATGACCGCAAATACAGTTCCCCCTGCCAACGAAGCAAATATATCATCTGCTGTTGGTAATGGGTACTGATCTTGCACTAGAACTTTATTCACTGACACACGAAAATCCACACAAATCCGAATATCCCCATCTTTTTTTGGAACGACTACGATCGGCGATGCCCAATTGCTGTTCTTGATTGGTTCTAAAATCCCTGCCATTACTAATGCCTTCAGCTTTTCTTCTACCTTCGGTCGTAAAGCGTATGGCATATTGTATGCTTTTCTAAAAATTGGTTGCGCTCCTTCCTTGATTTTTAGATTAACCTCAAATTCCTTGATCGGGTTAACTAAACTACCTTCGAACACTGCTCCAAATTTTTCTTTTAACTTATCCACTGCTGTTGAAACGGACGCCACCTTAAAATTTTCTTGCCAATTTGGGAACAAAACATCCAACCAATTCCTACCCAACAGTGGTACGAAACTATGATGAGTTTTCACTACTACCAACGACAACTCATACTTCCGATCTTCTTTAACCACTTGAACTGTGCTTTCACCTAACGCCTTTATCTCTTGACCTGTTACCGCTGTTAAACTAAATGGTACCTTGTGTAATTTGACATTTGAAAACTTTTCGAAAAATATCCTTGACGGCATGATTGTTTTGCATGCCCCTGTATCGACCTCAAACTTAATTACTTCGTTGTTTATTCTCAGGTTAATTTGATGCGGTACATTGTAATTTGGTCTCCCAATCATATTAACGTTGTACAATGGATACAATTCTTTATTATTAACACTCTTACATGAATATATCATATCTGGATTACCTCGATTATTTCCCTGTCGTATATCTTGACGTTGTTCCTGGTCTTCTTCTACTGCCCCGATTGCGGCTTTCACTCGACACATTTTTGCGGCATGTCCTATTCTTCTGCATTTAAAACATTTCCACGATTTTGCCAAACAGGTATTTGGACTATGTTGCCTGCCACATCGGAAACATTTTTCAATATTATCACGACCAAAACCACCTTTTTCCTGATCACCACTTACTTCCGTTATTAAGGAACTGTTCGCAGATTTTTTTACGACTTGTCTTCCCGTGTATTGATTTCTGGTGCCCCCGACGTAATGTATCTCTTCTTTCCTGCTTATAACTTTTACTTGCTTATCTGCCATTTCGAATTTTCCTGCTATTCCACAAGCCGCTGTAAACGTTAACTCTGATTCCGCAAGAAATTTTCTTTGCAATCCCTCTGATTGGACGCCCACCACTAACTGATCTCTTAACGCTTCATCCAAAAATGTTTTAAAGTTGCACGAGCTAGCCAATTTCCGTAATTCCACTTCGTATTCCGCTATCGACTGATCTGGTTTTTGATGACATTTGTGAAACTTGAATCTTTCGCCAATTTCCGATTTTACTGGCGAATAATGTTTTTTTAATATTGTCACCATTTCACTAAACGCTATCGATCCTGGTATTTTTGGCGCCACTAAATCTTTTAATGTTTTATATATTTTCGATCCCGCCAATGTTATGAATAATGAAGTCTTCATTTCTTCTTCAACTGCGTTGACAACAAAAAGATGCCCAATTCGTTCACAATAGCATTCAAACTCTTCCGCGTCACCTTCAAACTGTTCGATCGACCCGATTAAACCTGCCATTCTCGTCGCCAATATTATATACTTTTTAGGTCGTTTATTATTTTTTAACTATATTAAAACTGTTCCAATTATATAGAAATCTATTAGCTCAAACCATTACCAATTCCCCGGATTAACAGAGTTAATCCCAAAATACAACATGAACTTTGTTCGATAATTTGGCATCTTCATCGCTGAAAACAAACGTGATAGCTCTTCCCACAGAGTCAAAACGACTTGCACGAGCAACACTATGTAAATAACTATCTGCATCGGATGGCATATAGTAATTGATGACGGTGTTTATACCAACAACATCCATTCCACGTCCAAAGATGTCTGTCGCAAATTAGTTTAAGTTAATTCTGGCCCAAAGCGGCTCATGGTAAGAGGAAATCGATGTGTAGACTCCAGTAGCTGACACTTCGAAGTTGGAAAAAATCGCATCAATTTGCGTGCCATTCCGCGTAGTGGGTATCGCTGGCGACCGAATTTGGAGTCCTAGTTCTCTAAGAGCATGTTGTAGGCCATTACTTTCTTCCTTGCTGAAATCCTCATTGAAATCTCCAGTAACCAGAGTACGTGGTACTAAGTATAAGCGAGACATCTGCTTTTTTATTAAAGAGATCATTGTGTTGGAATTAAACCCTGGTGACTTGTAAACGACAATTATTCGGATGTTAAAGAAGACAATAGAAGAAACACTGCAGGAACCTTGGGAGTCGTATTCTATTTCGGAATTGGTGTCTATAATACATTCATGAACAGACGGACAACAATACACACGTACACCAATCGGTCGACGCACATCGTTACTATCTATTGATGCAGCAAGAAGATGATCTCCTAGCGGAAAATTGTCACTTGAGAGCATCTCGTCTTAGATTTGAACTGCGCCAGAGAGTTCGTAAAGAAGTCAGCATCGGACTTGTTGGCAAGATTTTGTATTGCCGAAACAGGCGAGTGCATCCCATAATTCGTCCTGTGGAAATCCGTCAAGAAAAGGTCTGGGTTCCGGACCACGCAGGGATGGGCCCAAAAATTAAATTTGAGCAGTAAAGCCGGACAATCAATTTTGTTGTCCAACAATTTAAAGAGGAAGCACAAATCTAGATACTTCCTCCTATTATCCATTCGAGACAATCCAAGATAACTCAGCAACAGGTCATAATCCACATCAAAAGAGATGTGAAACCTGAAGCAAAGAAATTTTACGAATTTTCTTTGGAGTTTCTCAATCCGAGAAATATGGTTCAAATGGTACGGATGCCAGACCGTAGAGCAGTATTCCAAATGCGATCTAACATAAGCAGCAAACAGTAAATTTAAAACTCTCAAGCTGGTAAATTCGTGAGCATGTCGTAACATAAGACCCAACATTTTATTACTTTTATTAATTGTTTCATTTATGTGTGATGCGAAGCTAAAATTAGATTCGACAGTTACACCTAAATCTTTGAAATTGGAAACAGCTTCAATCGAAGTTCCTGACAATTGGTATGTACGATATGTGCGGCTAAGCTTACGTGTAAAGCAAAGAGATTTGCATTTCGCAATATTTAATTGAAGAAAATTGGCGCTACACCACGACTCGAACGAGCGTAGGTCAATAGAGATTTGACTGAAGTCATCAGCCGAATTAGCGACCTTAAAGATTTTTAGGTCGTCAGCGTATAGTAAAAATTTGCAATACTTGAAGACTGATTTAATGTCGTTAATATAAAGAATAAATAGCAAAAAATTGAGACAAAAAAATTAAATATTGAAGATCCACTTTCGTCCATCATCTTATCTTATAAACTACTAATAATTTTCAGGAAATTGCACTAGGTACTACAATTCAAATAACTGTATAAGAAGTCGACGTTTCGCCCAACCTTATTGTAGGCTTCTTCAGGACCAATTACACCGTTAGTTGTGTGTTAGCATTAGCTATAATAAATAATTCAAAGTCATAATTATGGGCATAGCAAACGATCCTTCACGTGGGAAATCATTCATATCAAAATGTCCCTTTTTGAAACGAGAAAACCATTTTCGTGCAGTACTTTCCACGATGGCGTTCTCTCCGTACTTTCATTTTTCATATTTAAATAATGTTACCCAATAAATAAAAATTAGCGGTTTTTGACTCTTGATGATTTTTCGTTGATTAAGATCATCGGTTATTGTGTTCAAAAACCGATGTGATCACATTAAGCGGCGTCTGCTGTATATCGAAGATTGCTAGAGAAATCGCACTCTATCGGAGGAAAAGTAGCGACTAAATTTGAGAACCACCAACAGCACCAGCAGTGTGGCGTTAAGCTTACACCGGCAGACTAGCGAGCGGGAAACCGTGGTTCTATACCTAGTCGCGCCGGATATACTGCTATGATCTTCAAGCCTAATATAAATCTGTGGGCTATGGGGAAGGCAACGGGAAACCACCCCATTAAATTTCTTTCCCTAGTTAAGTCATCGAAGTCATCTTGACTTCGGTCAAGTTGATAACTAACGTTCGCTGAGCGGATACGGTACTTTAAGAAGAAAATTGAGTAATTGACCTAGAGCTCTATTCTCGAACTCACTCAAATTCATTCGCATACGAAACTACGTCACTTTCGCATACGAATCATAAATTCGTATTCTCGACTAGGGGTGCGCGATTATGAAATTTCATAATCGATTATAAAAAATAATCGATTTTTTTCGATTAATCGATTATTTCAATAATCGATTATTTCAATAATCGATTATAAGTAGGGTGCGCATGCGCATATAATCGATTAATCGATCACCGTAAATCGAATAATCGATTAATTCGGTCGTTCTAATTGCTGTTGGGGTTGGGATTACGTTTAAGTTTAAAAAGTTGTATTTATTAAAACAAGATATTATGCTTATATAGAATAAACCTGTTACCAATAAAAAATAAAATAATCTGTAATCGATTATTTTCCATAATCGATTATTTTCAAAATCGATTATTTTCATAATCGATTATTTCCACAATCGATTATTTTCACAATCGATTATTTCTATAATCGATTAATCGATTATTATAAATTATCATAATCGATTATGAAAAAATCGATTATTCGAATTACAATGATCGATTAATCGATTATATGCGCACCCCTATATCTCGACCTATCGTCTAGGAATATTTGCGCATGTAAATCACTCGATCTACGTGTGGTAGTTACGCATGAGAGTTTTGGTCGTGTGGTGATCGTATGCGATGATGTAATACATGCGCATTAAAAAAGGTGACATAAGGTAACTAAGATTTAAAAAAAATAAATATAATCACGCAAACTTATTATATGTGAAATGATTCGTATGACAATGGGGAACATGCATGAATAAAAAAATTTAGTTAAAACAGTATTTTCCGATTAATCCTATATATTAAATATCAAATCAGCAAAAATAACTTCTATTTATTGTATTTTGTTATAAATAATCCATTTTAAAATTCAATGATAATTTAAAATAAATCATATGACCTTAAACGCAACGAAGTCACCGGCACAATAACAATAACCTCACTTTCATGTTTATTCTACTCGTGTAAAGTACTTTTTTAACTTTCTTGTTTTTAATTGATTTAATTATGATAAATAACAGCTTTAACACTAACAAACTTCAACTTTCAAAGCACAAAACCACAGAAAAATAACATAAATGAATGTAAAATTTAACTTGTGACGTCATCAGTCACTTGGCAAATTGCGCGGTCGTTTCGTTCAATTCAAATTGACGGATTTTTAAATATTTTTTAAATTATTATCAAAACGAAAATAAATAAATTAAATAGCATTAATTTGTATATTTAGTTATTTTTGATCCAACTACGCTATAAAAAAAATTTATGCATCTTCCCTATTAAATCGGGTGAGTTCGAGAATAAGGTCCCTGGTTGGTAAATCTTAAATGGTTTGTGCGAATTACACCACCTCTATTGTATTCTTCTAGGCAAGGTGGTTTTATTTTAAAGGTTCAAGTGTAGTAATCCGACCCTCCCTTTTTTATTTTATTATTGTATTATTAATTATCTACAATTTTTCTCGTTTTTGTCATTACAAATTATTTTCTACAATTAAGTAAGCATGTCTTTTTTTAAATACGGACCTGTATTATTTTAAACGTAATCACCAAAGTCATTTAAGTTAATCAATTGGCGATTTACATTACCGTTGGTGGCGCCACCAGCAACAACAACATGGCTGTGTTTAGACGTATATTTCGAAATTCAAACTCATAGTCTGGTGAAAATTTGCAAACATTTTAGTATGGTGTTAAATTTATTGAAATATGATTTATTAATTAGTTGATTTTTTTATGTTTTGAGCATGAAGAACGAAGTTTTATTTTCATTTAATACGTCATTTACTAATTTAAAATTCTCCCACATGGTGGCGTTTGCTTAATGTAAATTACGAATATCATATAATTATCTTGTTTGCTCCTTGTTTCCTATGGAATCTTTAAACATGAATATTTCCCTCCAATTCAAATTTTAAGTTAAAGTTTTTACCTAAAGATTGTAGGTAAGAACTCACGATATAATTGTATCTATGATTTGTTAAAGAATTATACATGATCAGATTGGCTAAAGAATGTATTTAATTAATAATTATAATTATGCTATCTGAACTTTCTAATGTAAAATATTATCGCAATGGTTAAGGGTAAACAATTGAATCTCTCCAAACAAGAGGTTCTCAAACATTTTAAATATTAAATAAGTTGTTGCACACACTTCAATTAATACATATCTCACGATGCTTTAGAACCTCTTGTTATATGGTACAAACTAAGGGAAGTAATTCAACCTTTGGAATTTGAATTACGAGATAATGATATATTGAACCCATAGTATCATCAAGTTCAGATAAGGATAGTGCATAAAAGGGCCTTTTAACATCTCAGTTAGTTAGTCGTTAACGGAGTCGTTATGTTAGTCGATGGAGACCGAAATTCTACTCACACCTCTTCGGGGTGAAATTAAATTGTGCATTTTTCTTAAAATAACTTGGATAAAAGGAGAATCATAAAAAAACATTACTACACATAGGTAAATTAATATCATAATTTTATTTTCAAAATACCTATGTGATAATAATGTTTTTCTATAATTCTCCTTTTATCCAAGTTATTTTAAGAAAAAAATACAATTTAATTTTAAATGGTCATATTTTATTATATTTTATAACGGAAGTATGAAAAAAAATACGCCAGAGATATCATGAAACTGGGAACATACGGTCCCCGCAATCGGATCGTTTACCATCTAGGCCAGGGATGAGAAACCTTTTTTTACAACGGGCCAGCTTCAAATTTAAAAATGTTGTGCGGGCCGCTGTAAGAAACTTATGATCATACAAACCTGGATGATAAACTCAAATTATCTCTTTATTAACAAAATTAACCTAGTAAACAAAATAAACGTAAGCTTAAACGTCAAAATGTAAAAATCTTTGAAGGGCAGCACGAGAACGTGTGGCGTGCCACATGCGGCCCGCGGGCCACGGATTGCTCATCCTTGGCTCTAGTCTAACTCGCTTATATACGAGTTGTACAACATTTTGGAGTGTTATGCAGTTAATATGATATTTTGATTTCACTTTTAAAATTACAAGTTATATAAAGTATATTTTGAAAAGTGAATTGCCTGTAATTTTTAACGAAATCGATCTCATTATCAAATATTTCAAACAATTTAAAAAATATTGTATTCTAGTTGTTAATGTAAAGATTATGATATATTATATTTATATATATTATATATGTATCTCTGTTAAGGAGTGACTTCCGATGCATAGAAATGGCGACCTGACTTCCATCCCTACCAAGCATTTAATTGATATATAGATTCCTACATCCTACTTATGCATGAGGGGAACTTTCTTAACGAGGTTTCCAACAGAGGGGAAGACATTTTTTAAATTATTTTTCAAGAGTATAAAAGTGACGAAGGCACTTCCGAGCATATATGCAGTCAATCTCTGAATTTGCAGATAAACAGAACGCGTACAAACTTCCAGCAGCGCTGCCACGTCGCGACATTCCAATCATACTTACATCATGATACGAGTACTTACACTTCTGATTAAAATGTTCAAGTGCAAATTTAAAAAATTAATTATTCATTTTAGATGTTTATAAATGTTACAAAATTAAATTAATAACATTAAAGGGGTATAATAATAATATGCTATAGGTAACAATAAAAATTGAATTAAAATCTTTTAATTAAATACAGCATTATTTCGACGGTGACCTTCAATAACGTAACAACACAACAAATCGAATATTTTTCTTCATTGGAATGAAAAATTTTGAAATTTATTTATAATAATTAAAGGCCAGGTGCAAAAACGGTATAAGTGCATAATTAAGAATTTAAAGTAAGACAACTTCAGAGTTGATTTTATTAAAAAAGTAAATTATGATCAAACTTTGACTTAAAAGGACCAAGGACGTTGACCGCTCGCATTACTAGATGCGGGGAATTCCCGGAAATATGCTTCGTTTTAATAATGTACTGAACGCAATTTTTTATCTTTTGCTTACATTATTATTTAATAATTAATACTTTTTAATGAAATTTTTTACTTTTTCATAATAAAAATTAATAAAACAAATCAAAAAAAGCCCTTAGAAGGTAAAGTTGAAAACTTAAAAAAAAATTCTTACCTATGAAAAAGTGAAGGGGTTGCTAAAATCTTACAATAAATGGGTAGAGATGGGTCTAATATTTATAAAGCATCCTTTGTGATTGATCAAGTTTTGAAATCTCGTCTAAACAAATTGATTTCGTTAGGATTATAGGATTCCCCCATAGTTAACAACGAAATTTTTTCAATGTTTTGACGTGTTAACTCCGAACAAGTACCATAGTAAACACAGATCCTATTAAGCCTAGTGTACGATATTTCCATAACAAATTCTTCAACATTTATGCAATTTACAAAGACACAAACGAATATTAAATTTGCATAGCTTATTTTATGATACTTATTAGTGATTGATAATTTTTTACTAACTTAAGTTTAAAAATAACTCTTTATAGTCCGGTCAAATTAGACCAAAAAATAGGAGTGAGGTTGCAATAATTCGCACCCAGCTGAAAATTGGTAGGATTGTTCAAAACACGATCATAAATAAAATCTAAAAAGTCCTCATCGATCCGACACCTGGAAAAAAATTTATTCGGGGTCAAAGGTCACTAAAACGGGTTTTTCGCGATTTTCAGCAAAACGGTAAGTTTTATCATAAAATTATCCCATTCAAAAATTGTAGATCAGATAATTATCTATAAAAAATGTCTAAATACGGGTCCGTTACTTTGGCCCCCCCCCCGGTTAATATTTTTACACCAAAAGCAAGCTCTGAGATCCTTAGAGCTAGCACTAGCTAGCACCCAAATATGAAAGCTAGCACCATTACAGTTTTTTCACAAATCGACTTTGAAACCGGGGGGGCCAAAGTAACGCTAGCCCCCCCCCCCCGGTTAATATTTTTACCCAAAAACCTAGCACTGGGATCCTTAGAGCTAGCCCCCAAATATGAAAGCTAGTACCATTACAGTATTTTCACAAATCGACTTTGAAACCGGGGGAGCCAAAGTAACGCCAGGCCCCCCCCCCCCGGTTACTATTTTTACCCATAAACCTAGCACTGGGATACTTAGAGCTAGCACCAGCTAGCACCCAAATATGAAAGCTGGCACCATTATAGTTTTTCCACAAATTCATTTTATTTATTTGCACCTAAATGACGATTACAACTCTTTCAACTTTTCGAATCGTTATATCTCAAAAACGGTGACTCTTAGGAAAAAAAGTATTTAGAGGGTCCGTTACTTTGCCCCCCCCCCGGTTAATATTTTTACACCAAAAGCAAGCACTGAGATCCTTAGAGCTAGCACCAGCTAGCACCCAAATATGAAAGCTAGCACCATTACAGTTTTTTCACAAATCGACTTTGAAATCGGGGGGGGGGCAAAGTAACGCTAGCCCCCCCCGGTTAATATTTTTATCCAAAAACCTAGCACTGGGATCCTTAGAGCTAGCACCAGCTAGCACCCAAATATGAAAGCTAGTACCATTACAGTATTTTGACAAATCGACTTTGAAACCGGGAGGGGGGGCAAAGTAACGCTAGCCCCCCGGTTAATATTTTTACCCATAAACCTAGTACTGGGATACTTAGAGCTAGCACCAGCTAGCACCCAAATATGAAAGCTGGCACCATTATAGTTTTTCCACAAATTTATTTTATTTATTTGCACCTAAATGACGATTACAACTCTTTCAACTTTTCGAATCGTTATATCTCAAAAACGGTGACTCTTATGAAAAAAAGTATTTAGAGGGTCCGTTACTACCCCCCCCCCCCCCCGGTTAATATTTTTACACCAAAAGCAAGCACTGAGATCCTTAGAGCTAGCACCCAAATATGAAAGCTAGCACCATTACAGTTTTTTCAAAAATCGACTTTGAAACCAGGGGGGGCAAAGTAACGCTAGCCCCTCCCGGTTAATATTTTTACCCAAAATCCTAGCACTGGGATCCTTAGAGCTAGCACCAGCTAGCACCCAAATATGAAAGCTAGCACCATTACAGTATTTTCACAAATCGACTTTGAAACCGGGGGGGGGGGCAAAGTAACGCTAGCCCCCCGGTTAATATTTTTACCCATAAACCTAGCACTGGGATACTTAGAGCTAGCACCAGCTAGCACCCAAATATGAAAGCTGGCACCATTATAGTTTTTCCACAAATTCATTTTATTTATTTGCACCTAAATGACGCTTACAACTCTTTCAACTTTTCGAATCGTTATATCTCAAAAACGGTGACTCTTAGGAAAAAAGTATTTAGACATTTTTTATAGATAATTATCTGATCTACAATTTTTGAAGGGGATAATTTTATGATAAAACTTACCGTTTTGCTGAAAATCGCGAAAAACCGGTTTTAGTGACCTTTGACCCCGAATAAATTTTTTTCCAGGTGTCGGATCAATGAGGACTTTTTAGATTTTATTTATGATGGTGTTTTGCACAGTCCTACCAATTTTCAGCTGGGTGCGAATTATTGCAACCTCACTCCTATTTTTTGGTCTAATTTGACCGGACTATGATTGGTATATTTCGTATGTTATTCAGAGCTCTACAAAAATGTAACGAAAGTAAAGTGGAAATTGATTTCCTACTCTTTCTTTTAAAAAATAAGACTGTAACGTGATAATGATGGGCGTTTATTTAGCCTCATTTTTTAAATAAGTAAATTTTTATCACACTTTTAAAAGAAATTACTATTTTTTCACCATTTTTGTTGAGAAAAGGTATTTCACAATAACAAGTTTAAGAAAACAATTTAAGTTTGTTATATTCGTATGTTGTTCAGAGCTCTACAAAAATGTAACATGTAAAATGGAAATAATTGGTTTCCTTCTCCTTTGTTTAAAAAATAATAAACCCATACCAACAAAAAGCGTAATCACCTTGTTGTTAAAACGCTATATAAGAGAAAAAAAAATAAATGTCATCATTTTTAAAAGTAGGTAGTTATCTAATGGCGTTTTCTACTCGCTAATGTGCAGTGCGCACTGGAAAAGTGCTAATACGTCAATGCACTTCTTTAGTTTTGATTACCGTGCATAAAATTGCACCGCCAGTGAAACATAAACTTCGTTTTCAGTGCATTATTTTGCTCTGTATATTTAAAAATTCCGGAGTTTTTGTTTATTTCGGTTATTTGTTTATATTTTAATTTATTATTTGATATCCATCAGTGTAAATAATTATGATGGAAGATACGAGACTCGTCGTTCAATTTTTAATAAATAATAAAATGGTAGACATAGAAGCGCCCGATCACTACACTTATATTCAATTAAAAGGTAAGGTAAAACTTAAAGTTTTACCTTATTTCGATGATTACATTCACTAAAATTATTAACATAACCACAAATTTTTATGTTGTTTATCAACACCGTAGGCCACGCCTTTGCACTGAAACTGTTGCACTGACCCTACGAGCCGGGGCAGAAATTTTGCACTGCAATTGAACTGAGTGCAATTTTATAGCCCAGTAGAAAACGAAACACCGTGTCGGTGCAAAATGGGGGTGTACTAAAAACGCGAGTGAAAAACGCTACATGAAAAAAGTGCAGTAAAATGTGCACTCAGTGCGCACTCAAATGTCGAGTAGAAAACGCCATAAAACAGAAATTGGCACGTCATGGGATACGTCATCAAATAAAATGGGAACTTGATTGCCGATATGATATGCTGTGTCCCCTAGCTAGTTTCAATGACCTATAAATATTTTGAATAAATTTAAAGTTTTTTTTCACTCAGATGCCTACTTTCAATTACTGTACGCCGCGCGCGTCTCGGCGCATTCTACTAGAGAAAAAGCCGTAATTATAATAGTTCAAAAAATTTTAAACAGAATTGATTTTAATTATTTTTAATTATTATAATGTATAATCAACAGAAATTTGCACAGATTTTTAATGGTATACCATTAATCAATCTAAAGAGTATTAAATTAATAATTCTAATCAAAATTAAATATAGAAACTGATTTCCAAGAAATGTCTAATGCAATGTTGCCGATAAAAAGAAGTGAGAACGTGCAGGCGTATTAACGGAAGTTGCACGCAGTTGCACGGTCCCGTTGTTACTTTTTCATATATATTATCATATATGCGACGCTAGCGCCAGCCATATACAGTGGAACTAAAACATTTTTTTGCAAGTACGGGTGCACCGGAGTCACTTCCAGTAAAAATTTCGGATTTTAACGCCTGATCCCATACACTACCCGTTAAACACTAAAAACATGGAGATTCGTAGTGACTTCCAAAATCGGAAGTCACGAAGTCACGACGATATATATGAAGTGACTCCGTTGCAAATGTATCTACTTTGGAAGTGACATGATACACTTGATAAATATATATATTTATATACCATCAATGATTGTAAGATTGGAAGGCGTAACGCGGCGATATTTCAATTGTCAATTATATCCAAACCACTACTCATTCACACACAAAAAAAATTTGAGGTTAATGAAATTCGATCTAGTTTTACCAATTTAAAATTTATAAAAATCGGTCACCTAGCATGCGGAAGTTCCCCTTGTAAGTATTTTTTTCGGCCAACTAAATATTTTCTGTTTGTATTTGCCCAACCTTTAAAAAACCTAGCGCCGCCGCCACTGTGCTAAACCCGACGCTTGGCTATGAGCGTGGCTATGAGTATAGATTGGCGTCATTGAATTTGATGTACGTAAAAACGTACCAACATTAATGGCATTAATGTACCTAAAATAAAATATACTAACCGAGTTTGCAGTGAGATTGTGTATTGGACTGTCAGAATCTACTTGATTTCATATTCTCCAACCAGTGTCCAACCTTTACGCAAATGACGTTTTAGCAATATTGTATTGCTGGAGAGTGTTGATATTTTTGTGATTTACGCGAACACTAATAAATTATATTAAAATATAAGACGTTTGCGTTTTTGTAAAAGTACTCAACTTCCGCTGTCCTAAATTCAAAATATTTAATATTACATCTACGCAAGTATAATAAATTATTAGCAATGGAAAATGACGAATTAACGAAAGTTATTGTACATTATCAACAAGGAATAGAAAAATATTCGCAACGAAATGATGAAGCAAAGGTAGTACAGATCGATGTAGCAGTTGTTGCTATTCTATATATTCATATTAACACACTTCATTGAATAATTTTTAGATTTTACATTGCATATCTAAATTACATCGACTACCTATAAAAGTTCAAAATTTAGAACAGACCGGAGTGGGACGAACTGTTAATGCCTTACGTAAAATCAATGGAAAAATTGGAGATTCCGCAAAACTGTTGGTTGGTAAATGGAAAGAAATGGTTATGGAAGAAGGCGATGAACAGAATAATTCTAGTAAGATACAATTGAATCGCTAAGCGCAGAAAGGGAAGTACGAAATAAGTATTATTACTACAAAATGCAATAGAAAATATTACATCGGATCTTCCCTTTCCACTGAATGCATATTTTAAACTAAGCGATCGGGCTTTGTCAAAAATATATACAACAATGGTATAACTCTATTGCGACAAATTTGTCAGTACTTTCCTTTCTGCACTTAGCGATTCAATTTGTTTTTAGTTCGTTTGCAATAGGTAACCTCTATACCTGCAGTAAAATTCTATTAGTTTTATTTAGTTCATTAAGGAATCGAAAAACAGTTTTTAAAGTTTAGAATTCTCAAGATAAAATTTGTTTATGAATTTGATAATTGATGCATAACATACTAAAATTTATATTATGTTCATGTTATACAGTACAGTTTGTTCCAAATCTCATGATGCCATTGTCCAATAGCAACTACGAATTAGCCTCTTAAACTAGTTTCAATCTTTCGCATAGGATCATAAAAATTTGAAACAAGTTACCTGTTTTGCAATTGTTTTGTAGAGACAAGTTCATAACTTAAACAATTAATCACAAAGTTACAACTGGACAATTTATTTTCTCTCCAGTATCTACTTGCACAATATTTAACCAGTTGTTTCAAGAAAAGTTCATAGAACATGGTGGTGCAGTTGCATGATCACCTCACCCACCGAATTTAAATCTGATCTATAATTATAGAGACATGTGAAGCTGACGGAATAGAAAATTGTCGTCAATAAGAAATAAACCTGAAATCTTTGAACACATTGAATCTTCACAATATGAAATCATAACGAATTGTGTATTAAAATGAACCAACACATAGAATAAATGTAGTTTGATTTTTTAATTTGTGTTATTTTCTTCTAGAAAATTTCGTATATTGAATAGAATTTCTAAATCTTTTTCGACTGCCTTCTAATTCTCTAATTAATTTGGAATAAATTTGGCTTTGAAATTTATCAAAAAAAGTAAAACTACATAATAAAGTTTTTTAAAGTAGTTTCAAATTAATGAATATCAAATGAAAAAGGAATCTATAATCATAAACTTTATTCATCATTATTGAATTTCTGTTAAAATTTGCCTTGAAATTGGTCCATTGTAGTGACTATGATAACCAATTAATTTAAAACTATTTTTAATAAGTCCTATGGCTGGTTTAAGCAACGATATGCATGATTTTGACATGAAATTAGAATATTTGAATTATTTTAGAAGCAGAATATGAAAGTAATGATGAACACAAAAAACATTCAAGTAGTTCAGATAATAAAGAAATTGATAAGAGAAGTAAAACTGTGGAATCAAATTCTTATACTAGTTCGAGTGAGAAAAATGTACATGTAAATGAAAAAAAATCTAAGAATGCGTACGATAAAGATCCTACTTCTTCAAAACGGAAAAGTAACCATGATTCAGATGAAGATGTAGATCAAAAAATTGGAAAGTACCATCATAGACACAAATTGTCAAAACAAGCACATGGAGATAATTTAGACGAAGATGATTATAATTTTAATAAAAATAATAAAAATGAAAGCAAACATGGTTCTTCAAAAGGAAAGAAAGATGATGCTAGTAAAAAAGTTCAAAAATCAATGGAATTGAAAAAATTATCAGATGATAATATGGATCAACAATTGAAAAAAAGAAAAAATGAAGAAAAGGAAGAGCGACATTCTAGTAAGCATAAGAAAGAAAAGAAGGATTATAAAAGTCGAAAACATGAAAGCAGCCATAAAAATAGTAGAGCAAGCGTAGAAAATACTAAGAGTGCCACAGAATCTAAAGAAAAACATTCAAAACGACACGAAAGTAAAAAAGTCAAGTCTGAGTCTCTAAATGATAGTTTTAATAATATAGGTGAAACTATAGGAGAAAATGGTATAGGTTCAGGTTCTGGAGCAAGTTTTGCAGAAGCACTGGGAATGTTAATGCCTGGTACTAGCAAAAGTAAAAAGAAAGTTGCAGTTGTTCATCCATTACTAACAAAAAAAGATATTGCAGATAATAACTTTAAAGAACAGGTTTGTTGTATTGAGCTTGAAATTGTGATTGCTCAACTATTTAAAATATTTTAGGAACTTGGATTGTTAACAGAATGCAAATTAGAACCTTTAAATATAAACGTTTCTCATTTATTGCCCGATATTACACCTAACTATCGTCCGCTAGGTAATTTAATTAATGGACAATCGAGAAATAAAATTTTGAATGAAGATGAAACTTTGGTTCAAATTCTGAATACCAAAATTACAAGGTGAGTAAATTATGTTAGTAGTTAGCCAAGTATATACATACATAGGTAATATAATATTAAGACAGCAATCAGTATAAATAACAAAATTTTAAACACATCGAACAACAATTGCAAAAATTAACCAGAAAGCTGGAAAAATTCATCCATGATTGTTACTGGACATTGATCCTAGCACTGATGCAGCATTCCCCCTTTAGATACACAAACTGGTTCTCTGAACCAGAAAACTCTTTCCGCGGTTATTCCCTGACCCAACAATTAGTAAACGACCGATCCTATCGACCAAATCCTTGGCGTCATAGCTTCACAGTCCCAGTGTCTCAATGGCAAAAGATGGTAAATCGTAATTAGCTTTTATTGATTTATATTTTTGATGTTTTAAATTCTCCGTTTTGTCCATTGCTGAACTGACCATCTGTCTGGAAGCGTCTAAGTGGTTAGGAGCTAGGGTCCCACACTAAGTCGGTTGTTACATTGGAACCGGATCTACTCCGTTCCGCCTAGACCCGTCTTGACGGAAGAAACCAAACATGTATACTCTTATGGCCATGGCTACATTTAACCCGCACGAAACGGAACGGGTCTGATCCGGGTCCAATGTAACCGCAGTCTAGGGCTCTTCCTTGATGCTAAGACATCAGCGTTATCCGATTCAGACGTTTTCCATCGCCACGCGAAATTCCAGTGGGTTCGCAAATGCAAAGAATATTTGCAGTGGCGAGGGATCATCTAAGTGCGCAAATTATAACAATTTGGTATCGGCCGACACTTACATACAGTTTCAGCTTCATACTGATTAAGAAACCGACTAACTATCGGCCGATAGAAAGTCTGCAGTCGCGGGGCTCTAATAGTTTCATTAAAAGCGGCATGCTTTGATAATCTGCCTACACTTTATTAATTAATTTAACCCTACAGTGCGCGCTGATTCATATATGAATCATCTGTCGAATTCGCGAAAATCTTTGCATTGCATAATTACAAGATGTAAATAAGCGCCGTCCCATCTATCCTTCATCCATCCTCAACATTCTTAACAGGGTGCTTATCGTATAAACTATTTTTTAACCTTAAAATTTAAATGTTTGTGGTACATTGCACGTTTTGGTTCGAGTGGTTGTCGTGGTTTGCATTTGTGTTTCAGAAGCAATATAGATGTTATATTATTTTACGTTGTTTTTAAACACATTTGGTTTTGTTTTCTTGTATAAAACATTTCATATTTGTGCAAATATTGTTTTTATTTGAATTTAAGGGGATAATTACCTATCACCTGTCACCCGAAATCGCCCCAAAATATTTTTTTTAGCAAAAGGAACCTTATTAGAGTGTCCTGTAAAAATTTCGCCCGAGAAAGTATAGTCAAAATTTTGAGAAAAATCGATTTGAAAAGTAGGGAAAATTTTTTTTGCCTTCTAATTTTTGGCTTGGCCAGAGCTGTGAGCATCAAAAAACCTACCCTCCGATGCTCCGCATCTCCGGGCGGTTTTTCGTGCTCAGAGCCGCTACGCGGCGGAGCTAAACATACGAGAAGGCGCCACCAATCAAGCAAACCGGGATGAAGGCAAAAATACTCTAAGTCTTAAATGAGTGATGCGCGGGAATCTCGTTAATTTTACATGTAAATTAGCAAACTTCAAAATCGATTTACTCAAAATTTTGATAATACATTCTCAGAATTTTTTTGCAGGAGGGGCCTATATAAACCTTCCTCTTTGCGATTGCAAAGTTTCAACTCATTCGGAGTGACAGGTGTTAGGACATCCTCACCGAATTTAAAGTTAAATTTGTAATCATTTTGGTGCAGTGATGCATATATGAATCATACTCAAAATTGTACAAAAAAAATAGAAAAAACGAGAGTGGATTTTTTAAATTATTTTTCCTATATTTCTAGTCATGTTTTTGAGTGATTTTAATTTTCTTACTTGAAAATAAAAAATTGCGCATTGTAGGGTTAAGTTGAAATAATAATTTTTTCAAAAATAAAGTTTATTAATTTGTCACTTGATTAATTAGACTGCATATTATGTGTATGTCAGATACAGGCATAAGCGGTATACGGTCTCTCTATTCTCAAATATAGGTGCATGTCACTGGCTCCCCCCAAATCGATTCTTTTATTAAATTAGTATCAATCGTTTGAGCATCATTAGAGCTTGAACGAGCTTCCATTCCTATCGTTTGAGCCTCAAAGGTCACGGAGTTATTCGCGAAAACTTTTTTGTGGGGGGACTGTTGACCCCCTCAAATGGAATTTTGGGATGAAATTGGTGTGAAACGTTTGAGCATCGTTGGAGCCTCAATGAGCTTCTATTCCCATCGTCCTATTAGGGTACCTTTTCTATTCAGCAGTATATACTCGGGAAGTATTCAGCCCATCATTTCACCTTGTTCCTTCAGAAAGTTTTTGTGTTTATCCTTGCAGAATATTGTCTGACTGGAAACCTCGTTTTACTCATTTAACACCTGGCTATAAATATAATTGCTTTATTTTTCCTCTATTCCCTTCAACCTTTCCGCCGTCTTTAAAATAGATAAATAATTTAATTTTGTTCATTCCAGTATAAAATATAAAAATAAATTTTAAAAATGATAACTTTAATGGTTTATATTTTAGGACCAAAGTCTTCTCGGGAAATAAATGTACATTTGGAAAGGTTCCTAGTTTATTTGAAATGTGTACGAGAATTTTACAAGATAATATTGATTGTAATAATGATTTTGTAATTACATTTTGAAAAAGTTTATTTAATTTGTGCTTTTTATAGCTTTAGAATATACGGGTGGTGTGCCTTTTGATATTTTAAAACCAGTTATAGAACGAGCTACTTCAGAACAATTATTTGTACTAGAACATCATAATCCTTATTTAATTGAAGATACAGATGAATTGTGGAAGTTCCATTGCCAAAAAGAATTTCGTAATAAGAAGCGTGAAGAAATGGAAACCTGGAGAGACATGTATTTGCGTTGTTTAGATGAAAGAGAAGCTAAATTAAAAGCTTTAACGGCAAATATTAAATTATCTCAAGATAAATGTTTACCTGTTCGCCAAACAAAACTTGCATATGTAGATGGTATTGTTAAACCAGATAGAAGTATTTTACGGAAGCAAGTAGGTTGTTTTATGTAACAATAATAAAAGCATTACAAGTGTTTGTTTGTAGGCCAAATTTGGCACTGGAATCAAGGATTCTAAACCTTTAGTTACTCCTTCAGCTCGTTTGGCTAAAATTGTGAGTAATTCTTCATCCGGACAAGTTGTAGTCCCAAATCTAAGTCAAAGAAACACAAGTACAAGTATGTAAACAATATCTTGATATTAATGAGATTGTTGGTTTCTAATAATTATATTACTTTTAGGTAGTAGCAACTTGAAACCTAAAAAAGCTCCCCTAATGCAAAAGACTTTATCGTTTATGAAAAATCGTCATTTTAGAAGATAGCTAATTCAATTGACAATTATTGTTGTTCAAAGCTAAATAAATATACATTTTACAAATATATTTTATTAAAATAATTTTAGGTACAATTTTTATTATAAATACCACTTTTTAATTGAAAGCATGTGATAATAATTATCAAATTTAAATATTTGTTAATGGGGAACATGCATGAATAAAAACATTTAGTTAAAACAGTATTTTCCGATTAATCCTATATATTAAATATCAAATCAGCAAAAATAACTTCTATTTATTGTATTTTGTTATAAATAATCCATTTTAAAATTCAATGCTAATTTAAAATAAATCATGTGACCTTAAACGCAACGCGTTTGGTTTACGTCACACGACACAATAACAATAACCTCGCTTTCTTGTTTACTCTACTCGTGTAGAGTACTTTTTTAACTTTTTGTTTTTAATTGATTTAATTATGATAAATAACAGCTTTTAACACTAACAAACTTCAACTTTCAAAGCACAAAACCACAGAACAATAATATAAATGAATGTGAAATTCTGCCTTGTGACGTCACAAGCAAATGGCAACTTGCGCGGTCGTTTCCTTCAATTCAAATTGACGGATTTTTAAATATTTTTTAAATTATTATTATCAAAACGAAAATAAATAAATTAAATAGCATTAATTAGTATATTTAGTTATTTTTGATCCAACTACGCTATAAAAAAAATTTATGCATCTTCCCTATTGATTATTAGATTGAATTTTAGTCAATTTTAGTAATGTGTTATTTAATAGATAAATAAATGGATACATTGAAAAGTACATAGGTATATTGTTTGTTTATTCTTACTGGCAATTCTGCTATAGAAGACTAGTAGATTTTGTTTATGAAGTCTGAATCACTTTCTGAAAATTTCATTCAGACTTACAAAACAATCTAAATCGGATTTAGATATGTTTATTATTATAATTGAAAGACTTGATGGAAAAAGTCGCTAAGTCTACTTTTGGAAATTCTGCAGAAATTGATTTTTAAGTTTTGGAATACTTTTATTCAGATTTTTTTTTGAATCCAATGCAAGGCACGAGGGGTTTATCGCTTTTGTAATAGTTGGGAAAGATCAAATATAACACTTATATACTAATACCATGTAATAGCGAAATACTTGGGACACCTACTTTGAGACTGATAAACCCCTCGGCAAGGCATGGATGGATATGAACTAGAAAAAAATGTGATAAAAAATAATGTCGGGAAAGTGGAAAACAATTAAATGGCATACCGGTTTTTTCTACTGATGAGCATCAGAAATGAGTTGTAATTAAATAATAATTATCTGTTTGTATAGGAGAAAAATTAGCTTGAATGCATAGAAAGCCTGTGATACACATCCTATTAAAAAAGCATAGTATGCTATTTCTGTACCATTTCGGAACAACGGCCTAAGTACATTTTTTCACATTAACAAAAAATTTGATATATATGTATATCTCAAAATGTGAAAAAATGGACTTAGGCCGTTGTTCCGAACTGGTACAGATTTAATAGCCTGCTTTGTGAACGCATTAATTTGCTACTGAAATAGCATTATTTTTGCTAGCATGCCATGACATACAATGCTATTAAACTTGACACATCATGCCATCCAGTGGTACATGTATGGTTGCTAAATTAGTACCTACTTATAAATCTCGCAATGAAAGTTTCTCGTTTCCGAAATGAAATAAATAATGATATACAGCCTTATGCATAGTCGTACTTTAGTGGCTACTAGTTAGTAGCCACTAATAATATGATTGTAGATATCCATGGTTTTTTTAAATTAAAAAGTTAGTACTGTCATTTTAGTAAATTACTAATTCTGACGTTTACTATTATTTATTTGGTAATTTAATTATTCATTTGGATATAAAACTAAATGATACCAATCGAAAGAGATTTTTCTTCCGCATCGAAAGATACCTAAAGCTCAATATTTTGCTCTTTAATTATAATGTAAAATGCAAAAATAAAATCAACAATTTAAAAAAAAATATTATGTGCTTTGGAATAGGTACATACCTACTCTTAAAATGTCTAATTAGTAGCTACTAAAAGTTAGTGGCCACTAGTATTCGCGATTAAAATTAACAATAGTGTAATAAAACGGGGTAGCGTTATTTGAAAAATATTCAAAAAGGGGGTTTATTTAAATTTCGATCCTTGGATGATGATAGCTGCCACCACTTAATCTTTGTGTTCTCGTAATAACCACCTGGGTGAGGTTAATTACTGAGGTAGATTAAGAAACCTCTTAAAGCGGACGTTGTTGTCTGATGTTTAAGGTAACGTGACTCTTCTATTGTTTTGGAGTCGTAGGAAAACCCAGAGAGATAATTACTAAGTTACAATCGGTTGACGGAGTGACAACCATTAAAAGAGTTGAGATTGGTATAATTGCGTATATTGAACAAAGTTAATATTGTACAAAAATATACAAAGGACACAATTTCCTCAGAGATTTTAAAAACATCTACAAGATAATAATTTTAAACTTATATCAATAATATAAGAAATCCACACCCACAATACAAAAATTTTACAATGGTTAGATTTACGATTTGCATAAATACCTATTTCTTTCAAGAACCCTTAAGTCCGGGGTGGTAAGTTTTGAGATGGCAAAATCCTTCTATTGTAATCCCAAATGGTTACACTTGTTCGTTTAACCCAATCGTTTCGTTTAATGATTTAGATTTAATGACCAGCACAATGATTTTTAAAATATTGGTCTTTATCACTTTAAAGAAGTTATTTATTCGCGTTTCTCGAACTACCGAAGTTTCAATGAATAAAATATATGATTAACTGACTCTTTCACTTGACTTAGAAAAATTTACACTTGAATATGTGAATTCCGATTTGGTCGAGTTCGGATTAACTCTTGAAATAAAATTCACCCGTTTGGGTTACTGAATGAAACAATCAAAGCGCGGAACTTCAATCTGATTGACTGCTGCATAAGCTCCGTTTTTTTGGACTCCGAGATATTTTATAAACTTTTCCCCGTTTTGCATAGAAATATCACGCCTTCGACTAGGACCCTTTTGGCCAATCGCGTGTGTGATCTTTCCTACAATTTTCCCGGAGGGGTGTCTTATTAATTGGATCTCCCAAAACTTACTTCCCTACACGTGTGGAACGAATTCACCTCTGACCAGGGTGGCGTTCCCACAGATTTCGTATTTCTTAATTTAAAAACATAATTCCTAACATCGTTAAAGTAAATGAGGCATTAAGTTGGGATCACGCCTTACGCAGAATTTGAATATTTCTTTAAACGAATCTTTTGGCGGTATATTAAGACAATTTACTCATGTCGGAAATTGGTTGTAACAACTTAATATTTGTATCGTAATTATGAATGAAATGAATGGGCGGTTTGTTACAATAGGTGACTCTGTTAAATTTTCAAAATGGCCGTCATACACGAGTAGTCAATTTTTGAAATGTCAACAACGGTTGACATTTCAAAAATTTATTTAAACGCTTTAATTATTTAATAATTGCAACACGTTAACATGCAACTAAAGCAAAGAAACTTATAAACAATGAGCCTCGTTTACCGTTTAGTACCCGCGTCGAGTTGTTCTCAATTCTGCCACCAGGGGTCGCATTCTTATTTGGAATCGCGAATACGACTATGCATAAGGCTGATAATGTTTAATCAATGATATAATCGAAAAGTTCTACGATGAATTGGAATCGATGATATATAAGTTAAAGAAAACCGATATAACATTATTGTAATTGGCGACTACAACGCAAAGATCGGGCAAAGAAGCCAGTCAGATCTAGTGGGGGGACTTATGGGTTGGGCATAGAAAATGAAAGAAGAGACCGATTGTACGAGTTTTATCAAGATACCAATATGGTGGTCTCAAATACTTGGTTTAAGATGTCCAAACGCCGTATCTATACGTGGAAGGCACCGATTAGCGACCCAAATAACAACTTAAGAAATCAAATTGATTACATACTAGTAAACAAGCGCTTCAGAAACTGTATCAAGCGAGTCACAGCATATCCAGGTGCTGATGTCTCATCAGACCATAACCCATTGATAGCCGACATAAAACTTATATTAAAAACAAAACAAAAAAGTAGTACCAACAAACAGTTTGATATCACTAAATTAAACAATGAAGACTTCCCGAACATCTGGGACTGGGTCTCCAGAGAGCACGGCGAACTTAGCTACCACCTTACACAAATGCTCTCTGGACACGGGTGCTTCAAGCAATACCTCTGTGAAACCTGCCGGTACTGCAACAAGACCGACACCGCCGAGCACACCTTTTTCGAGTGCTGGCGGTTCGAGCAACGACGCAAACATCTATCTCTGCACATCGGGGAGCTGCTCACACATCACCCGAAAACACATCACAGCAAATGCTGGCAGACGAACGGGGTTGGAGAAGAATCCAATGCTTCGCAGCGGGGATCCTCAAAACTAAAAAGTTGGACGAGCTACTAGAGCAAGTCGCCCCAGACTAAAGAGACGAGAGGCTAGCAGGGCCATGCGAAAGTGCACACGTACCACCGAATTCCATCGCATGACCCTGACTAGAGAGACAACACCGGATATAGAGAAAGCCTTCCTGGGTAACAAGTTCTATGAACAGGGGTATACCAAACGAGACAAGCTCGGCCGTCAACAGAGATACCGACGGCACGCTAGAGCAAGGCTGCCAATCAGGTACAGCTGCCCTCGGAGAATCCTGAAGGAATGCCGATAAGCGAATCTGGGACTCCGAGAGGCCAAAACGAGGGTGGGTTTAGTGGGTGAAACCTCACATTCCCTCACTCGATTAGTGAGGAGTTTTTCTCAAGATTCATCCTCCTGCTCCAGCAAGAAGATTAAAGTTCAACTTTAAATCTCAAGGGATTTAAAGTGAATTTAAATCCCAAGGGACTAAGTAAAAATAACTGCATTCTTGCCATGACGACCGCATGCAACTTGATTGTTAAAAAACATCAATCTGAAGTTTATTTTGATTTATTATTTTTTGTGATTATTTATTTTGAGAGGGTTATGTTGAAATTAACCCATTATCTCCCAGCGTGTCCATATGGAAACGGCAAAATTGGTTTTGTTTTAACACGTTCAGACAGAATTTATCGTATTGCACAACTGATTGCAATATGACATTATCTTTTATGAACAATTTGTCAGTCAGTTAGTGTATTTGTGTGTGCTGGTATGTGCGAAGACGGGCGTATTTATTCATTTCTTTTCGCAGTTCATTATATGCGTGATATCAACATGGTATCTAAGCGAGAGTAAAGTAAATTATATAAATATTTTCTTTTTAATTCTAAATCTGCGTTTGGCAAAAGTGAAAACAGAGTATGAGCCTCATTTGCAAACATTTATTTCTCAAAAAACTTTTTTATTTACTTATTTGAATCTATTTGTTTTCACGTGTTGCCAAATGGCCACTCTAGCAGAATACCAGTACAAAAATATTTTTCTATAATTTATAGAAATTTTACGCTAAATGGAATAATAGATGCAATGGACGAAGATTATAATAATGAAACGATCTGCATTCAGCCACCCGAGGTAAATTATCTTACTGACGAGGATTCCTGTGACGACGCTGAACCTTTAAGACCGTGTGACACTTGTGTAAATTTGCGTGTAGATTTACGTGTAGATTTACGTGTAGATTTCTACACCGTGTAAAACACGTAAATTTGCGTGTAGATTTTTTGCAAATCTGCTAGCAAATAGTGTTTGCCACTTGTGTAAAAATTTACACGTAAATTTACAATTTGCACACGCGCATTCTGGTCAATTGAAAATTCGAACGGTAAGTTGCTATAAGAAGTTTGTATGTCTGGTCGCCTTGTGTTGTTTACATAATACTAAAAGAAACGTGATAATGGATTCAAATTGGCAATTAACCCATTAATACCCAAGGGTCGAAAATAAAACTAATTTTATGTTTTTACTGCATTTTATTACTTGTCATGTACTCAATAAGAAATTTATAAAGTTAAAAAAAATTATACATTTGTAGTATTTTTACAAAATAATGTTGCATAAAAATATTTATTATTGGCAGAGCACGGATTTGTCAACCCGAATTTCAAAATTACTTAGAGATTCTGAAAGCTGACGGTTTATATAATACAATAAAAAAAAATTTGCCGTAAATTCGGAAGTTTTTGAATAAATCGACGTTGAAGTTTGAAAAATTATGTAAGTGACGCGCAGGAATCTCATGTACCTAACCTGTATGAAATTTCATAAATTCATAATCATGAATATGCAAAAATTAAATTTTGTGATTACCTATATCGACATATTTCATAAAAAACATAATTAATGTTCTGTTGAGAATAAAGTTTAGCAGCTGTAAAGTAATTTTGTTCAATAACATAATAAAAAATTAATTATTTTAAAAATGTTGCGTATACGCAACGTTGGGGATTACTGGGTTAATGCCAATTCAAACTTTTACCAACTGACAAAAACACAACACAAGAAAAAATAGACCACACCTTCGAATATTCTTCTGCGCAATTTTACACGCACAACTTGCGAAAAAATATAGAAATATTTCTATAAAATATTTACACGTAAATCTACACGCAAATTTACGTGTTTTACACGGTGTAGAAATCTACACGTAAATCTACACGCAAATTTACACAAGTGTCACACGGCCTTTACTGCAAGGATTGAGTGGCAGACAAGTTATGTCTGAAGCTGAACCTTTTCGCGACAAATGTGATTTTCATGTTATCCAAGAACCAGTGGCATGTAATTCTCCGAGAACAGGAAAAAGACCAACAACGGAAAAAGTTGAAATACAGTGGCAGTTGCAAGATTGTGCATCATCTTGTGCGGTATTTCCAGAAGGAAATAGTACAGCTTCGAAGAGTTGTAGTTCGGTTGAATTGTTTGAACTGTTTTTTGATGATAGCATTTTGAACCTAATAATCCACCAGACCACGTTATATGCCATAGAAGAAAAGAATTGGTCGGATCCAAATATCTCGAAAGACGAACTGAAAGTATTCATTGGGATTTTGATAGTATCAGGATACACCAACTTGGCAAGTAGAGCAAATTATTGGTCAACATAAGATGACTTGCGAAATACAGCTGTGTATGAATCCATGCGAAGAAACAGATTTGACACAATTATGAAATGCTTACACTTCTTTCCGAATAAAACCTGGATAAGAATGACAAATATTCAAAACTAAGGCCACTTATTGCACACTTACAAAACAAATTCATGCGACATTTCGTGCCTACTCAAAACATTTCTCATGATGAAGCAATGGTTGAAAATTTTGGGAAGCATGGCTACAAACAAGCAATTCGGAGTAAGCCAATCAGATTTGGCTATAAAATTTGGTGCCAGAATTCTCAAAGCGGATAACTTATTGCCTTTGATCCGTACCAAGGGAAAACGTATAAAGGTGACTTGCAAACTGAAGTAAAATTTGGAAAATGTTCTTCAACTATTTTACATTTGTTAGAACAATACAGTGAAGAAAAAAAATTCTGCCGTACCACGCTTATTGTGATAATCTATTCACGACTCTACCTTTGCTAAAAGAAATTAAAAAACGAGGATACAACTGTACTGGCACCATGAGAGCAAATCGCCTAGATAAAAGATGTCCTCTGACGGATGGCAAAACTATCGATAAGAAAGAGAAACGTGGCTACATGCAGACAGCGACAGCTACTACAGAATGCGGAAAAATTATCGTGACTCGTTGTGGAAGGATAATGCTGTTGTGACTGTTGCTTCTACTATGTATGGACAAAATCCTGCTGGAAGCACTACTAGATGGAGTAAAGCTGACGGAAAAAGAATGTCGGTTCCGATTCCCAACGCAGTCGAAAACTACAACAAGTATATGGGAGGTACCGACCGCATGGATCAAAATATAAACGCTTACAGAAACGGAATCAGAGGCAAGATTCAAAATGCTTGGTAACCGCCTAGAATGGACGGAAACAAAATAGATCAGCTATCTTTTCGCAGGGACATCGCGATGACGTATTTGAAATCATATAAAAATGAGCCGAAAACAACAGGAAAAAGAAGTGCTCGTCCAGCCGGAGAATCGTACATGCGCTATGATAACAAGGGTCACTTAGTTCAACCTACCACGAATAACAAAAAGAGAAGATGTGCATTCGAGGAATGCAAATCAATTGGTAGAACTGAGTTGTAACAAATGTAATGTTGGATTATGTGTTAAGTGTTTTGTAAATTATCATAATAAATAAATAATTTTTGAATATTATCTTTTTAAATGTTTATATGAACTATGTTTTGTTATTATACGATTAAAATTTAATGTAATTTTTTTGTACATGTATTTTAATTTACGTTTTTCAAGGCTCTTTGAACATGTATTGTTGTGATACGCGCTATCCATGTTGAGGATAGAGTCGTACCAACAAGGAAAGAATTACAGTTGGAGACCGGAGGTTCAAACACATTTGTTTGCATGTGTTTGTTTTTTTTTGTCGTTTGAATTTAATTTTAAGTTGTTCGTGTTACATGTATGTAAACGTTATATACAACATGTGTAATTTAATCAAACGTGCAGAGAACCGTCGGCCATGTACAAACAAACCGAGAATATAAGAAGCTCCGGTTTAAAAACAAAAATTATATAGTAACGCAAGTTACATAAAAGTAAATAAAGAGGGGTATCATCGAGATCACGAAACGTGACGGTCGCAAATTTAGTACTGTGAGATACAGTCGCGAAATCAAGTGAGATTCACCTAAATATACTGAAATAAATTATATTCGTGAACTAAATACGGTGGTGCTACCAGAGAAAAATAATTCCTTGGAGAAATTAAGATTACGTGAGATAGCGGAATACGAAAGGTGTTGGCAACAAAGGTTGTGGTCGAGATCGTGTCATACAGATACGTAGGGGAGATCCGGATACCAAATTATCCGATCTATGAGAAGCAGTTATAGAAAGAGTGGAACGAGCAAATCCGCACGAGAGTTGGATCGTGACGAGAGTGGAAATTAGAAGAGAGAAGAAAGAAAATTGTGCCCACGAAAGATTAGCAGGTTAGCTACCCTTTATTTATCAGTGCGTAGAATAGTAGTTTATATAAAGATTGTTTGGGTTATATGTTATATGTTGGAATTTGTTTATTTGATTAAAAACTTGTTAACGGAATCCAACTGTAGTTTTATCTTTGTTGGAATCAAGAATTCGTTCGACATAAGCTCGTATAAAAAAGTGTTGGTTGAATCAGATCCCGACGCATATTTTCCTGAGAAGTAAGAGTTCGAATTAAAGGTAGGTGACCATAAACCGATTGTGTGTGTACTCGTGCATCTTCAAGGCACCAGACGCTACAGTATATATATAATTTTAGCCATTTCGGTAGCAATTTTTTATTCTGGGAGGTAATGGGTTAAAGCATTAAATAAATATTAATTGTAGTTGAAGACCCGGAAATGCATAAAAATTGTATATACCTTAGGACTCAAGCCCTCGACTTCGTCTCTGGCGAAACTGCACGCTCAGGATTAATTTTCCAGAAAAATTTACAAACTGTTTCAACAACAATAGGTAATTGTTTTGTCAATTCACAAAATATAAAACATGAAATCCCGTTGGTTTATACCTTTAAAACTATAATTAATTTTGAATTATTTACGGAACCGGGTATAGTTCCTATATTACACACCAAGTGGGAAAAGGAGGCCATGTAATCTCGCGTGCGAATTGGAATCCTGCTGTGGTGGGGGAAGCGGCAGCTTCCCTTCTACCAAGGGATCCCAATTAGCACCAGAGATTTAATGACGTGTATACTATTTTATGCAATCCTAATAACAACCGACAAAAAATAGCCGAAAAGAAAAATTGAAATAAACAGGCACAAATTGAACAGGTATATACAGTGTGTTTAATTTAAAGTTAAGCAGGTTTTTTGTTGGTCGTTTTCAATCATTCTGTATATAACAATAAGTTATAAATAATTCTAACGTAAGATAAATAGCATGTAGACTTTTATTGAGTCAATAATTATGAGGTCATGCTATGATCCCTTGGGATTAAAAGATCTCATGGGAGCAAATTTGCTAATAAACGCCACGTGGGACTGAAGAAGGTCAGTACGAACTGCAGAAGTAGTCATAAATCCTTGATAAACACGCTAGGATTGCATAATAGTATATTACACACCAAGTGGCAAAAGGAGGCCATTTAATTTAATATATTTTTTTGATAGTTCAATGGGGAACATGCATGAATAAAAAAATTTAGTTAAAACAGTATTTTCCGATTAATCCTATATATTAAATATCAAATCAGCAAAAATAACTTCTATTTATTGTATTTTGTTATAAATAATCCATTTTAAAATTCAATGATAATTTAAAATAAATCATATGACCTTAAACGCAACGAAGTCACCGGCACAATAACAATAACCTCACTTTCATGTTTATTCTACTCGTGTAAAGTACTTTTTTAACTTTCTTGTTTTTAATTGATTTAATTATGATAAATAACAGCTTTAACACTAACAAACTTCAACTTTCAAAGCACAAAACCACAGAAAAATAACATAAATGAATGTAAAATTTAACTTGTGACGTCATCAGTCACTTGGCAAATTGCGCGGTCGTTTCGTTCAATTCAAATTGACGGATTATTAAATATTTTTTAAATTATTATCAAAACGAAAATAAATAAATTAAATAGCATTAATTTGTATATTTAGTTATTTTTGATCCAACTACGCTATAAAAAAAATTTATGCATCTTCCCTATAGTTGAATCCAAATTCATGATCAGGTATAAGTTGTTTTTTATGCAATATTGTTTTCGGTCGTTTCATTTCAAAATCTTGGAAATTACAGGGAGCAGGCTTATGGGTCTGGAAGATGTTAGGTGTACTGGATTCTTTCCCGGCTTGGGTTATAGCGACAGTTGCTCAATACCAGCGGCGGCTCGTGACTTTTCCATTTGAGGAGGCTCATTTTACAGCTTAACGACTTTATAAAATAAAACTAAAAAAAAAATTTTAATAAAACATTAGTAGACACGTGTTTCGGGCTCGTTGGCTATCTTCAGTACTGTGTACAATGGAAAAAATTGTTCGATGAGTGCAGAGTGTTTTTTGGAAAAAATGCTGTACAATATACAGATTAATATTATTTTAAGTCATTCGAAATTTATGAAGCTTACGTAAGACGGCGATTTTTAGTATTCGCCAAGTGATCGATGATATTCTCGTAGAATTCATTATTTCGAGACAATAAGGTAAAGAATTCCTTTTAAATAGACATTACCGCGACGTTACTTAACCGATTTTGGTTCATCGTATTACTAGTGTAAGTTTTAATACGTTTTAGTGTGGAAAAACTTCTTTCAACCGAAGCCGATGTTACCGGTATGGTGACGACCACACATAAAAGTTTGTAAAATTCAGGCATACAACTGTGTTAATCATTTTTGAAAGTAAAATCTAATATCTTTGATGGAGTCCTACATTGTCCAAACATTTTGGGGTCATTATATGCTACCGATAATTCATTTTTGAGTTGGATTTGATCAAAAAATGGATACTGCTCTAATAGACTATCTAACAAATTTTGAGGAAAGTTTTTCTTATAATCTGAAAATTTAGCAAATGTTAATAGATCAAAAAATTTTAATTTATGTAAGTCTGCAAATCTAACTTCAATTTGCACGATAACCGTATCCAAAATTTCCGCAAAAATTTGTTTATAACTTTGATGCATATCTGGTAAATCAAATGTCCTTTTTTCTTTTTTTTCTGAGCCGGATCGCAATTTAATTCTAAACTGTTAAATATTTAGTCAAAATACAAATTATCACTACGGTATCTATGCAGAGTTTAGATTAATTTTGTTAAACGACATTTGGCGAAATTAATATCGGTAAGTTTACTTTGTAAAATTGAAAATACTACGTCTGTCTGTTCAAAAATTAATTTAAAAGTTTCCAATAAAAAGCAAAATTTTGATTCATTTAAATATTGTCTTAAACCTACCGCTTCTCCAATAGTTTGAGAGTCGTTTTTAAAATCGCTGTCGATTATAAATACATAAATAACTATTATCTACTACCGGGCGAAAATACCTACTTTTCGAAAAACGCAAATTTTAGCGCACAAGTACGGAAAAGCGACATATTGGAAAACACTATTATGGAAAATACCAAGTAAATTAGAAATCATTGATTTCGAAAAAAAAATACGGTAGTAGATAAAATTTTGCATGCAACTCGTGTGAAAATGCATATTCTCGCACTTGCGTCAGCCTCGTTGTGCAATCCTTGCGCGCGTGCTAGAATTATGCCTTTTTCACACTTGTAGCATAAATACCTACTATTATGTACGACCGCATAACATGATTACAATATCACTTAGCGACCGTAAGGTACCATTTTATGGTATTCGTGTGTTTTATTTTATTGATAACGGCCGCCTGTCAATGAAAATCTGTAAATTAAACAAACGAAAAACGATTAGGGGCGAAGGGGGCTTTTGACAGATTCTGACATGGACTTGCCATTAAAAGTCGCAGGCGCTAATTTTATAAACAATCTGTCTGGTTCTGACATTGATTTAGATTTTGCAGGTGATAATGGCCAGATTAATGACCTTTTAGATGATAAAAAAATCCCAAAGGATGACTTTGTGTTAGTGAAGTTTGTAACAAAAAAACGAATTGTACATTGTGTTGGAAAAGTAGTGAAGTATTTAAAAAAGAAGAATTTCAAGTAATATTTTTAAAGAAGTGTACGCAAGGTTTTATATTTCCACAGGTTGAAGATATTTCCAATGTTGAAAGTCAGGATATTGTGTCAAAGTTGTCCAAACCCTGGACAACACCAAGAACATCAAGAATGGCATCCTATCTTCAATTTAATATCATTTATTTGGTTACTATGATCAGTAATGTTATAAAAACTAATTTTGTATTATTTCCTGTGAAATATTTTTTTTTAAAAAAGCAGTTCTTAAAAAATTAAACTTGTCCGAAACGAAAAAGTTCCGGACAATATCATAATTTTGAAAAATAATATTTTTCTGAAAAATGATTTACTCCTTTTATTTAGAATCTTGGTTCAATAAATTAAAATTTGGCCTACCCCCACGACCCGCCGCTGTTAAAAATAAGAGTTTTGTTTTGCTTGTTGGATGTTGTAATAAAAATTGAGTAGGTATTGTTCATCACGTTCATTTAAATTATGAATCACTATTAGCTAAAAAAAACTACATAATAAATCTCGAATGGGTTTAAAATTTCATAATAAAAATTGCGCTTCGTTTACTTTTGGTTGCTGCATGCTTTTCGATCAACCAAAATTGTAGGTAAATTCAATGCAAAAACAAAACCATGTAATTTTTAAACAAATTTGTTTGGTAAACCGGGCATAGTGGATAAAAATTCTTCTGGAGCATGTTTCGTAAGTTGTTCGACCTATGGACTTTACTATTTCAAAGGTTATCGGCAATTCTGGTACCTACCTTCAAATATAATTCGTATATATTATTATGTTTTAATGTATAAATACATAAATATTTATCATATTGTATTAATGACTAATGGTTTTCCTGGAAAGTAATCTAATGTTTTGCTTTTATTTAATCTCTTTATGTATTGTCATTCCGAGTATAAGAGTAGTTAATATAATATGCAAATTTGGTAGCATAATAAAGTGATCTCATAAAAACGAAATATCAGTGAAAATTTTGCAATGCAATTTACATTAATATTACTTTTTTGCTTATTAAGTGCTTGTGTTACACAAATATTGGTGACCAGATATGATGATCAAATCAAGATTCCATTTGAAGATACGAATAATATTCAATTTGATCCGGATATATATTTGTCTGCTGTAAGTAGCTACATAATATGTAATTCAATAAAAAATATTATATACTACCTTACACTTGTAATATTGAGAGTTCGGCGGTTAACCCAAACAAAAAACAACGTATTTTGTGATACACGTCCATGAAATTTGAATTTAAAATATGCATTATTAACTTGAAAGTACAGTATTATCATTGTTATTACAAAGATCATACTATGGAGTAGTTAATAATAAATTGTAAATAATTACTTCTTGTTATGTGATTTGTAAATTATAAAACATTAAAAATTATAGCTACTAAAATGAACAGAAAAACGTTTTCCCAAGTATTTTCCTGAAAATTAAAAACATAAAATACATACATAATATATCCTATGGACAGTAAAATAAAAGCAATACTTGGTGGAAATCGAGCAACTTGGCGCAGTTGACTGGGCGTGAAATAATCATCGATCGTTTATTTAGACGCGTCACATTTTAGCTGTATTATTATCATTAACAGATCACAGAACAAATCCAAGGTAAAAAGTCGCACTAGGAGAGATACACGACCCTTCAAGGTTAGGGGTTAGGTCGTAAGCCTTCAACCTTACACTTGTAAAAATGTAAACTCTAAAAAACCCGGTATACTATCGAAATTTGATCAGAAAAAAAAACAGTAGAAAAAAATGGAAACTGGGGACGGAGAAGCGGCACTAACTGTAAATAAATGCGTTATTATTAGATACAGTTGGAAGAATTCATCTATGATTGCTACTGTGGCCATCATCGATCCTAGCACCGATGCAGATTGGATGCATATCGGATACATAAACTGATTCTCTGTATCAGAAAACTCTTTGCGTGGCTATCCTCCAACACGATTAGTAAACGACCTATCTAAGGACCAATCCTTTTTATTGTCCATATAAAATTGTCCAAGTCTTTTATTGATTTATATTTTTCATGTTTTAAATTTACCGCCACATACTAAGGGAGGGCGCCCACCGAACAGACGTGACAGGAATCACTAGGAACAAGTGACAAAAAGTAGAGCTTTTTATCGTCAGTTCGGTGGACGTCCTACCTATAGTCCATCTGGTTTTGAATTGCAGTAGAGGTCGCCTTGAACGGCAAGTCAGATTTACACTGGGAAACATCAAATAATTAAAGTGTATGAGTGACAAAAACCAAATGTCACTTATTTGATACTTGAAATAATCGAGTTAAAAGTATTTTTTTATCAAATAGCAATTTATCTTGTACAAATTATTTAAATTTGCCAGAAACTTTTAGAAAAAAATATTCGTGAGTCATCAATCGCAAACCTTAAAAATTTTAACCAATCACGTTCCGAGTTCACAATTTTAGTACAATCTAGTTCTGCATTCTTAAAACGGATGGACTATAAGGTTCTTCCTTAATTCCAAGGAACGAAGGAAGTTAATATTGTGTAAACTATAACATGATTTTTTATTTTAGCCACAAATAATTAAAAAAAATGGATACAAATCTGAATCTCATGTAGTTGAAACTAGTGATGGGTATTTATTAACCATTCATCGTATTCCGGAAAATAAATATGGAATATTGGGTCAGCAACCTATTTTTCTTCAACACGGTCTATTGAGTAGTAGCGATGATTGGGTTATTACTGAAAATAATTCTCTAGGTATGTATAATACTATTTAAGGCCGTGTCTGGGTAATTTTCCGCCATGGTAAATTATTTTGACTGAATATCAAGCAATTCCAGAAATATTTAAAAATTTAACTAAAATATAAATTTACATTGATATTTATTTTATTTTATGCAATCCTTGCATGTTTATCATGGATTTATGACTACTTTTGCGGTTCGTAATGACCTAATGACCTTCTTCAGTCCCACGTGTTGTTTATTAGTAAACTTGCTCCCATGGGATCATTTGATCCCAAGGGATCATAGTATGACCTCATAATTATTGACTCAACGAAAGTCTACATGCTATATTTGATCTTACGTTAGAATTATCTTTCGCTTCCTTCAAAGGAATGCGTTATTACATTGCAATGAGATATTCTTTCGACGTGTAGGCGTTTTATGCCGCCAAAGCTTCATATAGTACGTAAGCGCTCTTTCTTTTAATCATACAACCACTGTTATCATTTGTAATGGGATACATTAATAGACAATTTTATAAATTGCATAATTACAAAGTAATTTTGTATACACTTTTATCTTTTGCAATGCGTTTTTTAACAGCCACTTCAATTTATATAATTTAATTTGTACCTGTTTATTTCAATTTTTTTTTCGGCTATTTTTTTGTCGGTAGTTATTAGGATTGCGTAAAATAGTATACACAACTCGTGGCTAAAGCGCCATTAAATCTCTGGTGCATGCGACCCCTTGGAGGAGGGGGTAGCTATCGCTACCCCCACCACCGAGCATCGCAATTCACACGCGAGATTAAATGGCCTGCTTTAGCAACTCGGTATGTAATATACTATTATACGATTATAAATTCAGTAGATCATAAATTCAATAGTAATGAATAATATTGTTACAGTAGACGCCGCTTAATGTGATCCCCTCGGGACACGGGGCTTTTAACCCCAATAACCGATGATCCGAATAAACGAAAATTCATCCAAAAACACTACCACAAAAATTTTAAAAATTGAAAAATAAAAGTAACATTCCTTTAATAGGATTAACAAAAGTCTATAATTTCCTATATAATAAAGTCTATAATGTCTATAATTTCCCCTGGCTAAATTGTTTATAAAAAGTTCAAATTTATAACACGTCTGAAAATCGGAACACTGCGCCGTAAATTTTCTAACGCCTTCCTGCATTTTAACAAAAATTTGATCGCATAAACCGAATTTTCATCACTGTTATTCGCGATTTTCATTACCGTTGGTGGCGCCACCATAGTAGTATACTCGTATCTCGAAATTCAAAGTCTAGTGAAAGTTCGCAAAAGTTTCAGAGCGTTGTTAAATTTCTATGAATATATTTTGTTAATAGTGTACTTAATTTTGTAGTGAGCCTGAAAAATGTATTTTTATTTTGATTTAATACTTCACTTACTACGCAAAAGGGATCTCAATACCCGATTGATTCAATATCCGTAACCACTATAATGAGATAATTGGGGACTATATCACTACCTCAGCCAGTCGAAAAAAATTTTCGACTGCTACACACTAGAGAACAGGCTTATATCTGTCTATTAAAACAATAAAAAATGTGAACATGGTCAAAATAAAAAAAATATCGACTTTTGAAATGAAGGGAAAGTAAATTCATGTAGCCGGTCGAACACGGGGTCTCCCACATGTATCCGGTTACAGTCCCTTGAAATGGAGTGAAATTTTTTCGGTCCGATTTTAATTTTTCTTTGAAATTCGGGTAGGGGGGGGGTGTGCTTAGTAGATATTAGTATAAATATTCGCGAAAAAATGGAAAATAAGGCGGTTATTGCCGAAAAAGTGAAAAAATTAAATTTTTCTTGCCTTCGAATTTTAGGGGTGTGCATTCGAAAAGGAGGGTAATCCATCGTCAAATCCTACTCCTCCGGGGCGCCGCTCCGCTCCGCTCCGCTCTGCACCCCTACGGAGCGGATTTGACTCTGGTTACTAGGCTAAACATACGAGAAGGCGCCACCGATCAAGAACACCGGGATCTATGCAACCGGGATGTGAGAGACCCTCGAAATAGCATTAAAAAGTATAGTCGCGGTATGGGGCAGTAAACTATTACGTTTCACCCCCAAAAAATCGCTTAAAAACAAAAAATAATCGATGTTGCATGTACGACGGCCGAGCTGCAAGTGCCGGTGCGAAATTTTCTAAGTGTAAGAGTATATCTCAGTGCGCGGACCGCCAACAGAATGGGTGAGATTCCACCGCGCGTCAGTGAAACATGTAAAATTAACGATTTTCAAAATCGATTTTTGAAAAGGTTTTGACCATGTTCACATTTTTTATTGTTTTAATAGACAGATATAAGCCTGTTCTTTAGTGTGTAGCAGAAGAAATTTAGTTTCGAGTGGCTGAGTTAGTGATAGAGTAACCTTAACTCCTATTATTACTGGTTGTCAAACCACATATTTTACTTACTATGTATTTATTTAAGAATTGCTGCAACTGCAATCTGCATAAGTCACCAATTACAAGAAGAGCCTAATTCTTTTTCTTTAACTTCATTAAGATCTCTTGATTATGTTTTGTTACCAATTTTTTCAAATTAATTCTGTCAGCATAATTGATATTTACATCTTAGGTAGCTTGCCGGCCGTCGATGTGCATGTACCCTGTTTTTTATGAAGGCAAATCATCAACACAGGGGCGACCGCTTTACGTGGCCTTCGAACACGGAAGTACACGGAGGTGGTCAAGAAATTTTTCGCTCAAACCCGGAGTCGAACCGGGAAACCCTACGTTAGAGTTAATTATCAGGCCATGACCGCCGTCTAGCCTAAGTTTAGGTTACATAATTATAAACTACAGATAATCCCACACTAGGTAAACACTACTATACTACAATAGGCGGCGTCTACTGTATAACTTATGACTAGTTCGCATTGATTTCATCTTCCCATCTGAGCAGAAATTAACTAAAAATTATTTGTTTCCAGCATTTATCTTATCTGATTTGGGTTACGATGTTTGGTTAGGAAACTCTCGTGGAAATAAATATTCAAATGCACACGTTTCATTGCCACCAGATACTGACGAGTTTTGGAATTTTAGGTAAAGAATCCATATTAAGTATTTACATATTGCATACTATAGGTTCTTTCCAACCCACAGTTCTGTTACAACCTGTAATCGGACTGTTAAATGCGCCTGCGCTAATGAATCCCGTAAAATTACTGCAGTTTACAAATTGTCAAGTTGAAATGCTTTTAGAACAAGAACAGAACTTTTTTTGATAACGCTTCTGTCATTTCATCAGCAATTATTTTCCACATGGCTTTGAAATTTTTAATTTGAATGGTGCCAACTTTTACCCGGTATTTTTTGTATAAGTCAATTAACATTTTAGTATAATTCACCGTCCACGAGAATGATTCCTCATTTGACGGTGCATTATTTTCTATAATAAATCTTATATTTATATCAAGAATTGCGTTAAATTGTATATAATTCCTTACCTGTCGAGTTACTTCCTGAAGCCATAATCAAAACAAATAAAAACAACAAATAATCCAACAAATAAAAACAACAAATAATCAAACAAATAAAAACAACAAATAATCAAACAAATAATCATCAAGTAGGTTAAACCTTTCAGACCTGAATTTTTTTGGCTGAACCAAAAAATTATTTTTTTACTAATTTCGTGTTAGTATGTTCTAAAAAGTGTTTTTGCCAGTTTCATAATGTTCTGATTTTTTATATTCGCAGATATATGCAAACTATAATGTGCATAACAGGTAAAACGTGATAAAACGCGTGATAACAGATTTAAACAGCGGACGAATGTTTATACACCAAGGCCAATATGATAACTACCAGAGAGAAAAAAATTAGGCGTTTATTTGGCGTTTATTCGCCCCTATTTGGGTGAATTATTCTCAACCAAAGTTGTGTTATTTTAAAAAAAAAGTTGATTACATTTCTTATCATAATTAATATTATGATGGTTTGTGTAGCTAATGGAATTTTTTTAATATTTTTATTGGATTTCTCGTAAGTTTTTCATTTAAAAATCAATAATCAATAAATTTATCAATAGCCATAGAATAATATAATAAAACCTATGCACACTATAGTGTGCCTGGGTCTTAAAGGGTTAATAGGTTATGCTGGCAATTTTTATTAAATTTATAAGAACAGCGACAACGGTCTGTTACAGTTCCGAATGTGGTTGGAAAACGTTTTAGTGGTAATTTCAGAATTCCGAACTTGTAATTTTTGTGGTTTGAAAGGATATTTATTAACGCGCATGCTCAACAGTCCGATTACCGTTATAGAACCGTCGGTTGGAAAGAACCTTATATTTTCCTTTATATTGTCTATACTATGAATTTTATTATTACGTATATAGTTTTGAATAATAGTATATTATGTCGTAGGGGGAAAATTAGATTTACAGTGAGTATATAAATGATTGGGACACCTAATAAATCGCATTTTCATATACTTCTTCTTCTTTTGCACAGACGAAGATATTTATGTTGCTTTAATTGTATGGAAATCAGTTTTACATAAATCGGAAACAACTTTACTTTTATTTTTCCACTTCAGTTTATTGAAATTATTTGTAATTAGCCTGAGAATTGAGAAAATAGTCACTATTGCGGTCTCTTTCTATTGCATTGAAATATTATATCTATCTTCGTCGTTGAAAGCGCGCCCTTTTTTTTGGAATTAAAAATAATTTTTGGAATTAGTTCTGTGAGCATTTTTGTTTTTACATCTTAGGTAGCCTGCCTTTCGATTTGCCTGCACCCTGCTCCCTTCTTTTTATTGTTCTGATGGCAAATCATTAACCAAAGCTTCATATAGTACGTAAGCGCTCTTTCTTTTAATCATACAACCACTGTTATCATTTGTAATGGGATACATGTCTGAATCCCGATACGTGTCTGAATCATTTATTTACCCACTGTATCATCCCGAGTTACTGTCTCGGGTTGAGCTTTCAGTTACAAAATCTAAATCTAATATTCCGCGCGTACGAATATGATATTTTTTCCACTACTAGTCATATAGGCTACCATTATAACTTATCCAAGTCACATGTGAAGTGACGCATTTTAGACTAGTGGCAATAATGTTTACATTATACACCAAGGTAAAAAAAGAACCAATGAAATGATTTGACAAACGCGATTTAATACATTTTTCCTGCTTCCGATCACGTAAGTGTGTCATGTGCATGGTTACTACCGACGTAAGTTGCTCATAACATTCGTTTATTAGTTACCGTTGGCGACGGACCTTAATAGTGTCACTTATGTTCCTAGGAAAATAATAAACGAGAAGAATGAACGTCATACACAAAATGGTAATAAATCTAGTAGTGGAAAAAATCGCATGTAAACCACGGTTGTGAAGACCATTATTGCGCCCGCGCTTTATATTCCTCGGTGCTTTGCACCTCGGAATATTTTGGCGCTAGGGCAATAATGACGGCCTTCACAACCTTGGCCTATAATATACTATTATCTACTCCCCTTTCAGTAAGAATACAAGAAATATACAAATTTGCCGTAAGTACACATAAATTAAATTAATTATATCGCTAATATACCTTACCATATATTTAATAAATTTTATAAGAAAATTTAAAAGATATTATTGTATTTTAGCCATAGATAAATAGATCCTTCATTTATGCGTTCTATTTTCTTAAAACGCTATTATTATATGTTCTATTATTTATATCCTAGTGATAAGGATATGTAATGGTATACTTACTGAAAGGGAAGTCGATAATAGTATATTAAATACCAAGGGATTATCATTATCATTGTGTGAGTTCTTGCCCTCATCATCGTCTCAAGCAAAACTTCACACTCAGGATTAACATCCACTGAAGTCCTGAGGTACATATTATGTGACCTGGTTTATGAAAAGGGGGCTTACGTGCGAAAGCAAGTTAACAAGGAAACAGCTATTAATGGTAAAAAACTCGGCGATTTTTGTCTCAGGCAGAAGATGATATGGAACAAAGTTTCGTTAGGATGGATGTATCTGCTGTCGATGGAGCAGAAGAGGAGCTGGTAACCAAATTTCTCTCAAAAAATTGTTGTAATAACAAATGCCAAACAATTATACCACACCAACTGATCGAGAATACGAGAAACAATTGTATCTTTTCAAAAATAATTAAACAAATTACGACTTTCTGGTTTTCACTATGTGAAAGAGTGTCTCAAAGTCGACCCGAATCGGCAAAAAAGTGGAAAATGATTTTTGATAAACCCTTTTCATAAACCAGGGAATGCACATCCGGGACTTAAACTGCAATTAATATTTATTTTATAGTTTCATTTCAACATTACCCTCTCAAAATAAATGCCAATTTGACGTTTCTTAACCATCAAGTTGCATGCAGTCGTCATGGAAACAATGCATTTATTAAGTCTTTGAGATTTATTTCAATATAATCTTCAACAAAAAGAACTTAAAAGCAGTTGAAATCCCGAAATTGCATTAAATAAATTTAATGAAATATTTTATTTATAGTTTTCATGAAATGGGAATGTTCGATTTACCGGCAGTATTATCGTATATTGTAAACACTACCACTGAAAATCAAAAAGTCATATATATTGGGCATTCTATGGGAACAACAATGTTTTATGTATTGGCTTCAAAGTTACCAGAATTTACTGAAAATACCGTTAAAACGATGGTTAGTTTAGCTCCCGTAGCATTTATGACTTACGTAACATCGCCTATTCGCTATTTGACGCCATTTGTAAATGACGTTGATGTATGTATTATCATAGTTTATTATTTAGAGAGCTCAGAAACCACAAACGTCGTGTCAAAACGTCGATTTTTACGTCACGCGGACACCTTCGAAACCTCGTTATATAAGAGTCTCGTATTTTATCTAAACTGCAACCTAGCAGTTTGCACCGTTGTTGCCGATTTTATGACTGTTGTTACTTTTATACCTACTTTTCCCACACTCATTTGCGTTAGGCTGCGAAAAAGTTCCACTTTAACGTTCTAATGCAAAAAGCAGGCCATATATTTTCTTTTATTTTAAGCATATTATGAAAAATGGCAAGTTAATTAAAAATTATTGATTTCGAACAAATAGGGTAGTAGTTATAACTTTGTATGCACCTCGTGTGAAAATGCACATTTATATGTCGCAATATTTACTACATGTACTAACGGTCCAACAAGATGAAGTGTATGTGTGGGATGAGAAAAGTAACACATTGAAGCCGAAAAACGACACAAAAAAGTGAACATGATAAAGGAAGGAGTGTCTTGACCTTCCCACTCAGATTCTCCATAAGTAAATACCGGGAAGAGAAGCTGACATCGCAGAGAAAATGGACAAATGAGAAGGAACAAGAAAATGGAAATCACAGTAATGGTAAAATAAAGAAGAAAGTCACAAAGAAAAAAAAGAAAAGGTTAAGAGTGGCTACATGGAATATTAGAACCCTTCTGAAACCAGGTAAAATGAAAGATATTGAAAATGAATTAAACAGATACGATGTGGACGTGGCTGCACTTCAGGAAATCAGGCGAAAGTGAACAGGGAAGAAATGGTGTGGGTTTTATGCTAAGAAACAAAGAAAAAAAGAAATATAATGCAGTTTAGACCGGTGAATGGAAGATTAGCATACATAAGGATGAAAATGAAACCACTAAACATGTCAATCATTTGCGCCTACGCTCCAACAGAAGACAAAACCGAAGCGGAGAAAGACAGATTTTATCAAGAATTGGAAGCTTTATGTGAAAACAGGAAAAAAAGACTAGTGGGCGATTTTAACGCTCGAGTCGGAAAGGAGAAGTATATCAGCGATGTAGCAGGGACACACGGAACATACCATAACAATTAAGTAATAACGGAAATAGGCTCTGTAACTTGGCAGCGGCAACAAACTTAGATATCTGTAGCACTAGATACAAACATAAAAAAATTCACAAAATAACATGGATTTGGCCGGGTGCAGGAAGACAGTGGAAATCAGATAGATCATGTGCTAATAACTAAAAATGAGGGCGGTCGTCGGACCGTCCACAGAAGCTATGCTTCTTACGCACAGAGCAAACCATAATAGATCCGTGAAGGCCATAGTTGTTCGGCCTTCGGCCTCACAGGGCGGACCATAATAGATCCGTGAAGGCCTTGGTTGTTTGACCCTATCTTAGGAGTAATGAACAATACAAATCACTTTGACAGATCAAAATTATCCAAGGCAAACCATATTCATTTAATAGCGCTTATTTTATTTTTGCATTTTAACAATAATTTAAGAGGGTAATATCAAGTGTGGGGTATCATAAGATGCGGAAAAATAATCTAATTCGATTGATATGATTTTCAATCTCTTATTATGTTCCACCGGGAAGCGGCAATGCTCTTTAACAATTTTCATTCCCCTAAAAAAAGGGATAAAAATGGACGGTTTTCAACCAAAATCTAATCAGCTCTTTAGACAGCTACTTCAAACTAGTGTATAAAATTTCAACTCAATCGGTGCACGCGTTTGTCTGAAAACGTTAACGATAGAATGACCACACATCACACTTCATACTTCATACTTCACACATCCGGACATCATTCCAAAATTGGTCTTAAACAATTTGTATGGGCTCATAGACCATGGGAAAAATGCTAACTCAAAATTTTTTTTAAATTTTTTTTTAACTTTTTAATACTTTCCTTTACTAAGTAAATGGGAAAGTAAAAGAAAGGAGACGCAGCAAGATGCGAAACTATCGTTTCAATCGAAACGACAGTTTCGATAAAGATATCGTAACAAATAATGGAGAAAAGCAGAAAACATAATATCGATATGCACATGGTATTCGTCGACTTCAAACAGGCATTCGACAAAGTAAATAGAAGAGAATTAGAAGGGCGATGCAGGAGATCAAGATACCAAGCAAACTGATTGCATTAACACATATGACACTAGAAGATACGACAGCCTGTATCAGAACAGCAAACGGATTAACAAGAAACTTCATAATAAACACTGGAGTGAGACAGGGAGACGCGATGTCGTCGACCCTGTTTAACATAGTGCTGGAAAGAATAATAAGAAAGATAAAAGTGAAAGAACCCAATAATTAGCAAAGTACAAATAGTAGCATACGCCGACGACATACTAATGATATCCAGAACGGCAGGAAAATTAAAAGAAACGATCAAAGAAATTAAAGACGCTGCAATAACAATGGGATTAAAGATAAACCAGCAAAAGACTAAATACATGAGATGCCAAAGAAGAAACACAGAAAGAAAACTGTATGAGGAAGTGCATGACATTAACTACCTGGGAATCCAGATAAATAATAAAAACGAGAGACAAGAACTGAGAAGACATAGGCAAAGACATAGGCATAGACATACAATAAATAGGCATTTATCCAAAAAACCAAGATAAAAGTTTACCAGTGATTACCTATGCAGCGGAAGGATTATCTTCTACTCATATTATATATGAGTAGAAGATAAGAGGAAGAGATGAGAATATTTGAAAGAAGAATATTGAGAAAAATATTGGGCGCGGTAAAGGATAATGATCAACAAACAGAACAAGAACGAACTACTGAAACTAAGAAATACTGGCAGCAATGGGTAACGAAGACATTCGTTATCGACACTCGACAATCAAGTCGAGTAGAATAAGTTGGCTTGGCCACGTAATGAGATGAATCGCGGAATGGAAATCCGCAGAGGACCGAACGAGAGGAAGGACCTTACTTAAGATGGTATGACCAAGTGACTGAAGACCTGAGAAAGACGAAGATCAATGAGTGGAGAGGAAAATCGGAAGACAGACAGTATTGGATAAAAGTCGTATTGGACGCAAGAACCGATAAAAATCTATAGTTTGTAATGTCAAGTAAAAAAGGATTAATACACCTAAATTGGATATGTAAAGTCTCGCAGAGACAGTCAAATTCTACAAAGAATAAACGACTTATTATAATATGTACAAACGAAGGAGTCTGAGTAGGAGAATTCAACCGGAAATTGAAAATTTCCTATAGAGATTGGGAAAGTTGAAGGTCTGAATAGATGATTTAACAAAACAAATTGCGGAAAAATAAGAAATTCTCCCTCAAAATAAGGGAAAGCTGTGCGGAAATTACCCATTGACTCTGAAGTGGTTTCGCTGTAAAAACCTACCCAAACTGACCAAAGAAGACCAGAATTGCTCTTTCAGAATTCCAAAGCAATTCGCATGGACTCAGACCATGGGAATTTTTTTTAACTCGATTACAATATTACTTTACTGTGTAAATAGGAAAGTAATATATAAGCATTTAACAAATTTTCAAAATTTTACATTAGTGATAATTATTAGTGATAAAATTACTAGTAATATCAAAAAACGTATCGAACCGATGAAACGTCGACAAAAAAAAGAAGTTGACGTTCATGTTGACGTCAGAGTTGGTTGGTTTCTGAACCTCGCTTATACAACAATATAATGTAAGCTACTTTTTTAATCGAATATTTTAATTTTAGTGGATAATAAAATATTTAGGAATACGTCAATTTCTTCCAAATAATGAAGTAATGAAACTTTTTTCATGGGAATGTAGACTTTCCGGTATTGATAAAAAAGTATGTGAGCAAGTAATGTTTTTAATTTGTGGATTTGATGAAAAGGAAATTAGTGAGGTAAGTGTACCCATAAATATACCAATGTCTAAATATTTTCTTAACAAGTACTTTTATGTCTTATTTCTATTAAACGAGATTTGCACGAGATGCACGGGTTCGAATTCTATGGAGGTATTTTCGCTTTCATAGCAAGCATTCAGCCCTTTGTAAACATCGGTATACCTCTCGATTTTGAAATTTTTTTAGTTTAAATTTCCAACTTTCTTCTTCGTTTATTAGGAGTTATAAGTTTTTAAAAATTTAAATTAAACAGGAAATAACAGTTAAAAGAATTGTATTCGTCTTGAAATAATGTACTTTCTTTCTAAAGTAGGTACATTTCTTAATTCTCGACTCTCGACGGAGTTCACGGCGATAAAAATGTCAGACCAAAGCGGCCATAGTTTTGTCATCGGGAAATACCGAATAATTAGCGGGTACCAATCAATTTGTTTTCAATTGCTACGAACCTAAAGTTTTCAAGTTCTCTAACGCATAGACGGCAGTTATAGAAATTGTAATGAAACTTGTGCACAAGTAAATTTATAATAAATTATTGTTTTAGAGATTACTACCAATTATATTAACACATGATCCATCAGGCACATCAACAAAAGCTATACTGCACTATGGTCAAGAAATTCATGAAGGAGGAAATTTTATGGAGTATGATTATGGAAAAACCAAAAATCTCATCAAATACGGAAGCCTTAAGCCTCCTGCATATAATCTAACAAATATTACCGTACCTCTTCATTTAATGTACGCAGAAAATGATTGGTTAGCAAACCCAAAAGTAAGAAGTGTTTTTATTTCATATTTCTATTAGTGTTTGAAAAAGTTTTACTGTACGTTGTCCAATCGAGGTAGGAAAAGTATGTTTTACCGCAACAGGGTGAAAGGGAATCGCAAAATTTACACAAACCATGTCTTTTACACACATAAAAATAAGTTCTTAATTATTACGCCGGGAAAACTACAAATGCTAGCAGATTATGTGACTGGATGTACCTATTGCCTAGCATGTCACACTCATATTTCTTTATGCAATTGCGAGTATTATCCTGCTCTTATCTACTACCGGGCGTTTATTATCACATTGATTTATCACACTAGTGCGAAAAAGCGACACTTTTCATAGTGTGAAAAAGCAGGCCAAGAACAGTAGGCAGTCCCTCGGGATTTGTAATATTCGACAAAAGTGTCTTAAAAGCATTTTGAGTCACGTAATTGCATAATAGTATTCATATCTAGATATTCATATTTAGTAGATAGAGATATACTAGATATTTATCGAAGGATTTTCAATCCTCGTTTATTTTCTACCTATAGCTTATTTTCAACAACTTCTAACGTTTTTTATTGCTGTCGTGATTAATTTTTCACGCACGTAGTAGATAGCCAACTCACTCAAAATATATGCTTTATTCACACAGGTAGAATAATAGTTATTTATGCAACGAGTGTGAAAAAAGTTTCATTCTCGCACGCACATGACGATTTCACAACGATAATTGCATACAGTGTCACATGATGGTCGTTTCGACCAATCGGCGTGCGTTAATTTACATTGTAGATAAACGAATACATATCGTGCACCTAGTGCAATATCCAGTTATATTGAACCCTAGGAATTTATATTCAAATATAATTCTACGAATATGTTTCAAATAACCTTTGGTCAAATTAAATATTTTAAATTGTTTTGATAATAATTATACATCCTACTCAATTCCTACTCGCACCTCCAAGCTGGTGGTCCCTGGTAACCGGCCGAGGATTCTCAGAGATCGGGTAACCAACCCTGATGGATGGGAAGAATCGGCAGGGCAAACGCGAGAGAGAGATCCCCTTCGGGGTTATGCAATGGGCTAGTAACTCATTCATGTAAAACATTTATATACTTACAGAACTCAAAGAAGCCTCGGAATTAGGACAGATTTACGGTTGACGACACATGCAGGAAGAAAGAACAAACGAGTTTGGATTAATGATACAATAAAGGTGGCTACGTGGAATGTGAGGGGACTGGCAAAAAAAGAAGTTGAACTAGAAAAGAATTTGAAAGAAATGAAAATAGATTTTGCAGCTATTACAGAAACCAAAAAAAAAGAGAGAGGAATAAAATATAGTGGAGATTATATAATGATATACAGTGGAGTCAAAAAGGAAGAAAGAGCGAGTAAGGGAATTGCTTTGTATATACACAAGAAATGGGAAGATAGTATAAAAGACTACAGGTATATAAATGAACGCATAATTACAGCAAAACTGAAGATGGAAAGAGGAGGTGTAACAATAATAGGCACCTATGCACCAGAAGACGGAAAAATTGACGAATCCAAATCCTTTTATGAAGAATTACAAGCAGTCCTCAATATTTGCAACCAAAACGATCAAGTAATCCTACTAGGCGATTTAAACGCCAGGGTTGGGAACGTCCCAATTCCAAACATAATAGGACCTTATGGAGAAGAGACCTGTAACGAAAATGTAAGAATTTTAAGAGACTTCGTCACCTATAACGACCTCAAAATAACGAACGGATTCTTCAGAAAACGCGATATTCATAAATTCACATGGACTGCTAGAGGAACAAGATCCATTATAGATTATATAATAATAAATAGGAAATTAGCAGGACAGATTAGAGATACGAGAGTGTATAGAGGTCGAGATATAGGATCTGATCATTTTATGGTGGTTGCAACAATCGACACTTATGCGAGATGGAAGCAAAAGAAACCAAAAATAAAACAAGAAGAACAAGTATATAAGGTATACTTGCTAGAAGAAGATAGCGTGAGATTCCTGTACCAGAGTAGACTAAACGGAAAGTTGGAATTTTTTGAAACGAAAGAAAATATTAATGAAGAATGGCAAAGTCTTAAGGAAATAGTTAAAGAGGCTGCGGACGAAGCATTGGGAAGGAAAAAGCGATATAGAAAAAGGAAAGGCCTAAGAATATGGTCAGACGAATTGGAAGAGGCAATAAAAGAAAAACAAAACGCTTATAAAAGATATATTAATAATCCAACATTTGAAAACATCGATGAATACAAACAGAAAAGAAATAAAACCAAATCTCTAACAAGGAAAGCACATGCGGAATCCTGGGAGCGCTTCATTAGTAATATCGAACATGATGTACATGGTAGACAGATACTGGCGTATAAGGTGATGAAGACTTTAAATAAACAAGAAAAAGAAAAAATTCAAATAAACAACATAGAAGAAAAAGATTGGATAAACCACTATAAGCAGCTATGGTTTAAAGAAGAGGCAGAGGAGACAAAAGCGCAAAAAGAGGATATAAAAGGACTGGATGATATTGACATGAACGAACTGACGATGTCTCTAAAAAACACCAAAAATCGAAAAGCAACGGGGCTGGATGGAGTGAATGCGGAATTATGGAAATATGGCGGCACACTGCTGCATTTAAGACTTTTACACCTCTTTAATATGTGCTGGAAAGAAAAAGCAATACCAGATGACTGGAAGAAAGCTAAAGTGATCTCACTGTTTAAGAAAGGAAATAAAAACGATTGTCAGAACTACAGAGGTATTAGCTTGTTGGACTCTGCTTACAAAATATATACAAAAGTATTGAAGAATAGAATTAAGAATATCACAGAAAACATCATAAGTGAAGAACAGATGGGCTTCAGAGGGGGAAGATCAACTATAGACGGGATATTCACATTGCAACAGTTAATTGAGAAACGCAGAGAATTTAATAAAGAAACACATATAGCTTTTCTAGATTTTGAAAAAGCGTTTGACAATGTGGATAGAAACCTCCTTTGGAAGATAATGGAGAGAAGAGGCTTTCCTAAACATCTCATTAATGCAATTAAAAGTCTATACATGGATACCCGAATAGTTGTAGATATACAAGGAAAAATAACAGACGAAATAGAAACAAACAAAGGTTTAAGACAAGGCTGCTGTCTATCTCCAATCCTCTTTAATATATACATTGACGAAATAGTACGCAAATGGAAAGAGAAATATAACGAAGGAATTGCTCTGGATAAGAATACAATCTTAAATTGTATTTTATATGCTGACGATGCAGCAATAATTGCTGAAACAGAAGACAATCTGCAAAGGGGAGTACATATACTTTCAGGAATCTGTCGAAAATATGAAATGAAGATATCGGCCGAAAAAACAAAAACAATGGCTTTTATAGGCACATCACCAACAAGAACCAAAATAGTCATTAATGGAAAAATATTAGAACAAGTTAAGAACTTTAAATATCTGGGATACGATCTGACGTATGGCTATAGTAACGATATCGAGCAAAAATTAAATAAATTTACCAGTATATGTGGAACTATAAATCGAAATCTACGAAATAAAACACGAAAGGAAACCCAACTAAAGTTCTATAAGACGATTGCAGTGCCAACGGTTACATACGGAAGTGAAGCATGGACCACAACAAAAAAGCAAGAAAGCCGGATCCAATCACAGGAAATGAAATTTCTCAGAAGAGTGAAGGGTTGCAGTAGAATGGATGGACTGAGAAATGAAGATATAAGAAATGAACTGGATATATATTGCAATGTACCACTACCACGTCAATAGAAATGATTACGTTTTGATTCAAAGTTTTTAATTTATTAACAAAGGTAGCACGAGACTTATTTGTTCAAACGAAAAGGTTTCATCCGACACCAAAGATTTGTTTTAACGTCAGAAATATACATGAAGAAAAGAGGTCACGGAACGAAATAACAAAAATAAATTCAAATGCAACGTTTTAATTCTGTTTATAAAATAAAGGTTTGTTAAAATTGTAAATTAATTTAAGTAGTTATAAGAAATGTAATTTGAAATCAAAAAAAAATAATTGTTCAAAGCATTAGTTATAAAAATGTGTTGAAACGTAGAACTTTTAAAATAACAAAAAATTTTACATGTGTCAAAGTGCTTCGTAACTCAATGTACCACAAACGAGAACATCTTCTTCAAAAGTTACTGGAAGATCGGCAAAGATACAAGAACTTTAATTCAATTAAATCTGAAACATAAAAATTTTATTAAAAATTTTACAATTATTTTGGGCTAAGTACGAACCTGGTAATTATAACGTCAAAAATATCGATTTTACATCGACCAATAAAACAAAATCAGAAGTGCCTTGGAAAATACGAGTAGCTATGATAAAAAACAATTGGAATGGGTTGTTGATTGCTTAATAAAGTTAATGGCGGTGAATTTTTGTGTGTCCAGCTAAAAAGTTAAAAATATAATAAAATTTGTTTAAGAAAGTGAATAAAAAGCTTAGTAATTGAAAGAACATTATACTTACGTATTTACAAAGTGAAAATTTGTGCAAAATTGAGAAGAATCACTATTATTTTGAAAGAAAACTTTAGTCACGATACAAATAGAAGCGACCACGAGGAAATTTAATCCAGAAAGATTCCACACCATTGAAGGTCATCGAACGAATACCACTGCATAATTTCATGGTATATGAACCGAACAAATAGAAATACACCAGATAAAAGGTACCGTCCCATTCAAAATTATTAAAAACATAAAATTTAGTGAAAATTGACGATTAACTACACACGTGCGGGAAAACGTTTAGGTTTATCATAGAATTAAGATCTTTGTCATTAGGTATAAGAATTTTATTAATTTTAGTCATTTACATTTTGAAATTCATAATAAAAATCGCCATAATCGCCAAATCCGATTCCGACGTTAAAATTTTATATAAAAAAAAAATTTTGCTATTCGGTTTGGAAGGCACTAACCCTTGGAAATTATTTTGGAAAATTACGCCATTTCGAAATCAACACTTTTTTTCGTCGGACGTCCGATAAGCCGGCAAATTGCGGAAATGCAAATTTTGAAAAATTTCGATTACAAACCTCGACCTTTTTGGTGGAGATTAAAATTTCGATTTTTGGGCCGCATCGCGACGGTCTCAAATTTGGATTCGCGGTTACGCAAAGCAATACGTAGGGCGTAGACAAAGTATTCGACAGGTAACTAAGTAAGTTGTAACTTTTTTTTTTTAAGTCCACAAGGTCAAATGACGATATTGCGTTATCGTGTGCAGATTTGTCCGGCGACCCAGATTAGGTCTTTCGATGTTTTTCGTGCGACAGCGCGGTGACGCTTACGTGCCCTTCCGACTCTTACCCCGGATTTGGGAGAACTTGAAATGCGCGACATCTTATTGCCCTTGCGCAGTTATTAAATGCACCTTCGTTTTGGCCCTTAAGGCGAATTTTTGAAATTTTACAAAATTGCCCAAATTAAGGTTCTTGATAGACACCGTCGTTGGCTTTAAATTGTTCAAAGACACGTGACCTTGAAAATTATTTTTAAGGTCGAAATTTGTCGCCAAATCGAATTTTGAATTTGTACCGCGGATATGTAATGAGATGTCGGATCCGCAATATTCGAAAGTAAAGAAGGCCGACCCTTATTATTAAAAGCAATCGGGAGGCCGAAGGTCCACTCGGGTTCCCTTCACCATTGAGACGCCAAATCCGGACCAAAGAAACCCGGGATCTCACATGCAAACCAACACTCGACCATGGAATCCTTAAAAGTTCCAAAAACCGGTCGGTAAGCCCATAAACAATCGGGAGGCCGATAGGCCGACAGCGAGGCTACAGGCCTCGCGCCTCGCAGAGCTAGCCACGAAAATCGGCCGAAAGGCCGATTTTCAAGTGGCTAGTTCTTTATCAAAATAAATTTGTCAACGTTTCTCAATTTTAGTTAGAAATATTAATATTAACATTCACATTTAAATCAATAATTTTGTCACTTTGACCTGGATTATTATTCAAATTCGCTCGATTTTAACAATAATTTAAGAGGGAAATATCAAGTGTGGGGTTCAAAAGATGCGGGAAAATAATCTCCTTCGATTGATATGATTTTCAATCTCATATGTTCCACCGGGAAGCGGCAATGCTCTTTAACAATTTTCATTCCCCTAAAAAAGGGGTTCAAAATGGACGGTTTTCAACCAAAATCTAATCAGCTCTTTAGACAGCTACTTCAAACTAGTGTATAAAATTTCAACTCAATCGGTGCACGCGTTTGTCTAAAAACGTTGACGATAGAATCACCACACATCACACTTCACACATCACACACACATCCGGACCAAACACAATTGGTCTTAAACAAATCGTATGGGCTCATAGACCATGGGAAAAATGTTGACTCAAAATTTTTTTTTAACTCGATAACAATACTTTCCTTTACTACGTAAATGGGAAAGTAAAAGAGTTAGTCCAGACTCTGTTTTCTTGGCGCGATCGATCTGAAATTTTGCATACGCCTTCCTACCGATAATTCACGGGAGGGAGTACCTTGCGAGGGAGGGGGAGAATTTTTTGCTGAGTTTTCGATATTTAGTGCCGTTTTCGAGTTATTGCTAAATAAAAAAATTAATTCTCGCCCCTCCAAGTTTCTCGCCATAGGAACCATGGCACACCAAAAATTCATAGCACAAACAAAATGACATGATATTTTTTCTCAAAATACTTAATTCTTCAATGTTGACAATTCAAGTACCACGGGTACAATCAGATTAAAGCCCTCGGGCAATTTAAAGCCCCCGCTAACGCGTCGGGCTTTAGCTAAGATAAGCAATATTTCTAAAAAATATTTCTTCAGAGCAAAACTTTGTTTCAAAAAACGTCAACATTTATTCAGGCTATTTTTAAGCACGTGGGATATTCGGCATGATTATTTCTTGAACAAATGTATCTTGGAACGATTGAATTATTTATTACAAAGGCCGAACAACTATGGCCTTCACAGATCTATTATGGTCTGCCCTGTGAGGCCGAAGGCCGAACAACTATGGCCTTCACGGATCTATTATGGTTTGCTCTGTGCGTAAGAAGCATAGCTTCTGTGGACGGTCCGACGACCGCTCTCATTTTTTTGCTGTTTGATCCAAGTTGCTTCTTAGCTTTAGATCTTTACCGTTTGCATCCCAAATGTATACTTGATCTTGTTTGAACATCTTTTGGTAACCTACTTTGACTTTTTCCCCGTTCTTGATCGCTTCTCTTGCAATTGCCCAGATCTCGTTTTGTATATTTTTTTCCTTATTGGTCAGGTCTTTCTCTATGTACGTCCTCGTTCCTTTAAACTTATTTTTGTTTTCCATCACCTTTGCTTCTGACCAGGGTCCTTCAACTTTGCCAAAACTACCCGGTTTTCAGTGGTTTTTCTTCTTAAAGGCTTCCAAAACCGTTACCTTTATCTGCATATTTTGGTTCAGGAAATTCTCAACTTTCCCACTTGCTACGCTTCCTTCCATTGGCATATTTTTGATTATTATGTTGTTTGCTCTCATATTTCTCTCATATCTTTCCAATTGTTCCTCCAACACGGTTATTCTATCGTCTTGTTTACTTGTTTTTTCTGACAAGCCCTCAATAACCTGTTCCATTTCATGCATCTTCTCTTTCCAGTATTTTTCCATTGACTCGAGTTTTTCCTTTATTTCTCTACTTTCATTTTTACTTTCCTGAAATCCATCATTAACCATTCTTGCCAGACCCGTCATCATCCCCTTCAGTTCCTCCATGTCACCTTCACTTTGTGTTACCTACTTCGTTTCTCTTATTTGGTGATTTTATCGTTATTTTTCTTCTTCGAAATATTTCTTCCTCTTACCTACACTTGGGTCGTCTCTTCTTCTCTTCTCTGCTGTTTTTTTTTACCACTCATTTATTCCTGTATTGTAACACTTATGCCACGAATCGAACTTTCGGTGTAGATTTTTTGTTGTCGGTTGTTGTTGGTATTTAATGGTATTTCTATCTATAGCGACAATGCAAACATCCGGGTCAACCCCTAAGAGATATTCGCATTACTATTTCACTTTAAATTCTTAAAATGTACTTTGCTATCGTTACCTAACCTCCAATACTTCGCGTTGTTATGTATTTCGATCAGATTCTTTTCGTTGTTTCCTGGTGTCTCCAACGTTTCCACCGGTTTATGACACTTTCGTTTTTCAAAAATACGTATTATTTTTAATTCCAACTCTATATTTCTCTCACAAATACAATCTTTCGTTTCACCACTTGTAAATACTACGCAGGGCCGTCCAAATTGAGGCGTATATTATAATGAAGGAAATAATCTATTGATTGTGCCCTTAATACATAAATAACTATTTCAAGTTTCATACTTTCAACAGCCATATTGTGACAAGTTTTGGACAAGATAAGTAAATTTATATTGCCCGCCATCGATCTGAATGTTTCTATATTATGCCTTCCTAACGTCAAAACGCTAGGAATGTGTACGGGACAGGGTGAAATTTTTTTTTGATCAATTTTCGATACCCAAGATACTCGAGATATCAGTATTTTACTAATTCAAAAAATTAAAAGTAGGCTATGTTCGGGGACATGGCCGTATGGTTTAACGTGAATACGTCGTCGCAAGATACCCGTTTTCGCTCAGGTCTTCCGATCGGATAACATCCATTTGAAACCATACAAACCACTTCCATGCTTTTGCTGAATAATGACAATTCGAAACTTCTACACTTTTCGTACACACACACAATTTTCGTTACATATTTTTATTAAATTTTTAAACAGGCTACCGATTTTATAGACGTATTCACGTCAAAAATTATGTTTGAGGAAAAATCATTTTGCAACAATTAGAAATAATCTTGTATAAAACATGTGGTAAAAGTGTTAAAAAAAAGTGAAGTTTTTGCCTGAGATGCTATCGAGGGCAATAAATCACAAGAGTGAGCGTATATTAACTCTTTTTCAAACAATAATAGAAAAACTTTTATATAACATGTGGGAAAAACTGGTTACACAAATAACTATTTTAAAGTTTATAAAGATTTATGTATTCATATTTTTTTAGGATGTTTTACGATTGGCAAATATGGTGTCTGGCAACGTAACTACTTATAAAATTTCACTACCTAAATTTAACCATGTGGATTTTATTTTTGCCAACGATGCTCCTAAACTTGCTTACAAAGATTTAATCAAATATATAAAAGACTTTTAAACAGAACGAAATACAAAAATGTACAAAATGTACAAAAATGTGTTTTTAAATATATTGATTTGATGTGACAAATAAAATATATATTATACTATAGTTGTTTCTATTAATAATTAGAGTTGTTTCTATGGGAAGAGTTCCATAATGTTAACCACCCGAAAAAAATGTTCGTGTGCTACACATTAAAGAACACGCTTATATTTGTCTATAGAAAAAATATTTTGGGTGAAATCCTGAAAAACAACCCCAATATCGACTTTTTAAAAGTACGTAAAATTAGCATTGAAACGACATAAACAACTATGGGGAAAACCTAGGCTTTGCGGTGTTCTACCCCGCGGCCGGTTTTGATGGTGCTAATTACTTTTTAGGGTGGTTCCGGCCTGGCCATAACTGTGTGCATCGAAAAACCCAAGCCGCCCGAGCTCCGCCCGGACGGCCGGTTTTTCTTGGCCGTCGACGCTCCGCGCCAGATAGCTAAAGAAATTTGAAGCGCCTACCATCAAGAAAACCGGGATTAAGGAAACCGGGAGCTTAAACCCCCAAATAATCGCGTAAAAACAAAAAATAATCGATATTACAGGTACGAGAGACATGGTGCTTCTGCCAGTGCGAAATTCTCTAAGTGTTAGGGTCATTGATTGTACACGTACCGTCAACAAAATGAGCGACGCGCGGAATCTCGTTAAATTTTACATGTAAATTTGCTAAGTTCAAATTCGATTTATTCAAAAGTTTGGACCCCTATCACCCTAAATATTTTTACAATTTGCTATATTAACTATGTTCTTTAGTGTGTAGCAGAAGAAATTTTGATTTGGGTGGTTAACTATGGCACAGTAACCGGAAAATATGCTGTCGTCATATCTAAGTTTATAAAATAATCACGTGGGGCTTTTCTTTCGTTGTTAAAGAAAAAGTTGTTAATTATCTTGACCAAATGACCTACATCAATATGATGACCAAATATGAAAATGTTAAGAACGACGGAACGTTGACGGATTATTATTATTTGTTAACGGGTTTGGTGCTTACCAACACTGCACTGAAGCAGAAGCTTATTGTGCCCCGTTTGCCCCCAGACTGTGTCCCGCAGGTCGCCGCCATCGCGTAGGTCCAGCGTGGCGTACGACGAAGGTCCGATAAAGCGTTGCACAGGCGATGGTGGGTGGAGGCGAATTTTTTGTAACCCTAACTGGGTCTCGTTAACAAATCGGGGGGACCGCCGGCTTAACGTTCCTCCGAAACACGGCAGACCGCAGTTCTTATAAGTCACCCACACAACGACACAAGTGGTTACCCGAACAAGTGTTGCTTTGCATGCGAATATCGAATAACTCGATTTCGAGCAGCATATCTGATGCGGTCGACTTGACTGATTGAACTTATCAACTACTAATGAAATAAATACGACCAGGAAAGATGACAGAAGTTGCAAGGGACTGGAGAGATTGATGGTGATGGGTTTAAGTTTTTGTACTCTGGGGAAGCTACACAAGGAAGAAACAAGGAAGAAAGAAGAAATAGCATAATTATTACAGAATTGACTAAACATATCGCCTCCCTTAAAAGCCGGAAGGGTTTGAAAGCAAAAAAATATTGGTAATTAGTAACTTTGATTGGGTAGCACACACACTTTGACCAGTGTGTTTGATGAGCCCGTGGTTGTCTTGATTGTGACAGCTCGAATGATGCCGTCTCGTCCCGGATGTGCTTAGGAAGAATAGTAGACTATTCTTCCTAAACGCCACTTCATTGGAGGTAAACCATCTTCTTTGATCACCACCATAACGCTGGGTTTAACCAACTGTTGCGAGTTTTCCTTCCATTTGGTACGGATTTGTAAGTTGGAGATGTATTCCTTTGTCTAACGGTACATTGGTACATTTGTTGAATGTGTTGAAAACGAGATACAGTATTTTGTGTTGTGTTTAGCCAACTGGGCTCTGGTATGCTTGTTAATGTCGTTCCTATCAGGAAATGTGCAGGTGTTAAAGGACTAGGATCGTTCGATAAAGGATAAAGAGGTCGTGAATTTGTGTAATAATAGTGTTAAATTCTTCATAAGTTAAGAGTGTGTCATAGATTTCTCTCTTTAAATGAAATTTTATAGCCTTTACATCAGCCTCCCAGAGGCCAGCGAAATGTAGTGATCTTGGTGGTATGAACTTCCATTTGATGCCTTCAGAACTGAGAACCTTAGTTAAGTGGTCGTCATTATGAGTTAAAAAATCTTGCAATTCGTGGTTGGCACCAATAAAGGTTGTTCCTTGGTCAGAATGTATTTCTGCGCATTTTCCTCGTCGGGCCACAAACCGCTTTAATGCTGCTAAAAAACATTCAGTAGTTAAATCGGACACAAGCTCCATGTGGATCGCCTTTGTGGCAAAGCAGATGAACAGAGAAATGTATGCCTTGCTTGTTTTGTAGTAACGCGACTTTCGGTCATTGATTAAGAAAGGGCCCGCGTAATCAACTCCAGTAATAAGAAATGGCCTATTCGGTGTTATTCGTGTAGAAGGTAAGTTACCCATTAAATAGGCTTGTTGTTTTGCATTGAATTTGAAACATGGTAAACAATTGAAGGGCCTAGTGGAAAAAGTAGTTAAGTCACTTTTTTATCAATTTGTAGTTGAGCACATTTTCACATTGCGACATTTATTCTCTACAAATTAGTATAAAAATCAACAAATTGAAAAAAAAGCGACTTTACTTTTTACACTAGGCCCTTCAATTATGAACAATTTTTCTTACAAAAGAACGACCCGCTAGAGGCCAGAATTTTTCTCGTAAAGAAGCTAATAATAATTGTGGACCAGCGTGAAGCAATCGTTGATGCTCATGTCTTCCAATTAACCTTGTTAATTGAAGCGATGAAAATTTGCTAGTGAATTCGTGTAGTTCGTGGTTGACGACGAGAAGTGAAGTCAGTGCACGATGTTCTAAAGTATTCGTTAAGTCCTCGAAGTTCACTGTAGTGCGAGAGGGCCATCGATCTTCGGCTATGGAAAGCACATAATAAATTGGAGGTAAATCCACCGCACGATTCTTCGCATCTTAGGTAGATACAAGCTCCGAAGGCACTTTCTGAGGCGTCTGCGTAGCCGTGTAATTCTATCGTGATTGGATTGGAATTTAATATTTTTTGAAGTATTTCCAGCTTATTTATTTTAACGAATTGGCTCGTGGGGGACTATTTCACTAACTCAGCCACTCGAAAAAAATTTTCGAGTACTACACACTAAAGAACATGCTTATATTTGTCTATTAAAACAAAAAAAAGTGTACATTGTTTAAAAACAACCCCTATATCGACTTTTGAAAAGTACGGGAAAGCAGCATCGAGTATGCGGCAGACCCCTGGCAGACGCTATACAATTCAAAAACGGTCACTTTAAATAGCGTAAAATTTTTTCGCTCCGATTTGAATTTTTTTTTTGAAATTCGGATAGATGGGGGTATTATTAGTGGATTTTAGTAATAAATATAATCAAAAAATGGAAAATAACCCGTGTATTGCCGAAAATTATATTTTTTTCTTCGATTTTTGGGGTGTGCATTCGATAAGGAGGGTTATCCATCGTCAAAACCTACTCTTCCGGGGCACCGCTCCGCTCCGCTCTGCACCCCTCCAGAGCGGTTTTAACTCTGGTTACTGGGCTAAACATACGAGAAGCGCCTTCTAACAAGAAAACCGGGATCCAAAAAACCGGGAGGTTAGGGACCCTTGAAATAGCATTAAAAAGTATAGTTGCGGTATGGGGCAGTAAACTATTACGTTTCACCCCCAAAAAATCGCGTAAAAACAAAAAATAATCGATGTTACATGTAGGAGAGACGAGCTGCATCTGTCGGTCGGTCGGAATCTCGTTAATTTTACCACTGAATCTCGTTAAATTTGCTAAGTTCAAAATCGATTTATTCAAAAGTTTGGACCCCGTTCAACCTAATTCTTTTGGCAATTTGCTATATTAGCCTTGTTCTTTAGTGTGTAGCAGAAGAAAGTATATTATTCGAACGCTAATGGTTAGGTCACTGTAGCCTAGCATTAAAAAGTATAGTTGCGGTATGGGGCAGTAAACTATTACGTTTCACCCCCAAAAAATCGCGTAAACACAAAAAAATTATCGATGTTACATGTACGAGAGACGAGCTGCATCTGCCGGTGCGAATTCAAATTCAAAAATACTCTAATAATCATAAGTTATTTACATACATATTTACATTACAATCTAAATACAGTGAAATCTGTATATGCCGGAATCTGCAAAAGCCGGAATCGTGTGCATCACGGAAATTGTCTGTGGTCCCGAATTATTGGTTTACAATACTAAGTAAAATGAATTTCATAAGCCGGAATCTGTCTAACGCGAACACGGAAAGCTTATTTTAAGCATAAGCCGGAAGCGAAATTCAGAAATTAAATTTACTCGATTTTACTATTTATAAAAATTGCGATGTAAGACGCAAATTTTTATCCAATGTTTAGACTACTTTTAGTATGTAATAATTTCTTTTGCGGTAGGTATATTATTTTACATTGCATACATTGCGACACTTGATATGAATAACATTGTAACTCTATTTTGCTTATTTTACAGGAGAGCATTTTAAAGATTTTTTGCTACATAAATAATTTGCAGTAACAATGATGTTATTTTGTTAAATTAACAGTATTTTTAATTGAGATAGGACGACGATTCATAAACCAAAATTAGTTTGTTCTTTGGGGAAGCCGTTTACAGCATAGTTGGTTAACATTGTAACTTGAGTTACAATGTTATTCATATCAGGTGTCGATTTGCATACCTACCAAATAATATTGCGTTACAAGCAGCATGCAAGTGAATCATTTTTTCATTTGCTGCCTGCTTTCTGCATATCTTGTATTTTTTGTGTAGTGTATAAGTATGCAAATTATGTATGTATACGCATTATTATGTATTAATACAATTTATTATTATTAAATTGTTTAATATAAATCTATAAAAAAAAATTCCGTCTTATGCAGATTTTTTTCCGTTTTAGGCAGAGGATCTGCTAAAAACGGAACTTGCTTAACACGGAACGATTTTTCGGTCCCGAGCGGTTCCGGCTTATACAGATTTCACTGTATATAAAAGAGAAGATCTGTTTGCGTGTTTGCGTGTTCGCTATTCGTTCCTAGACCCGTGGACCGATATCAACCAAATTTTGCACAGTTATTTTGTAGCTCCAGGCGCAACTATTGTCGCATATATGGAGAAGAACTTCGAGCGGGGAAAACAGTTATTCGCTTTTTTCGAAAATCAAATCACAAGTTTGACAAAAAATTTATGCCCAGTTTCAGCAACTTTAATTTAGGAATTTAATCATAGATTAAATATTTAATCATAGATTAAGTCCGATTTGGGTTTTAGCAATATAATTTTTAACACAGGTTAAATTTAATCAATGATTAGCGTAATCATAGATTAAATCTGTAGTTTGGGTTGTAGCAACGTTAATTTATGCTTAACACAGGTTAAATACCCAAAGTATTTAATTACTAGTTGACCAGTGATTAAAGTTAAATTACCAAAAACCTAACCTCCTTTTATTATAGAAAAGTGTGTAAATACGCAATTAATATAAATTTGACCGTCTCATACAGAGAAAACCAGAGAAAAAAATTATTACAATTTTGTTTAAAATGTTTTTTTCAAATTCCAGGCGTGATAGGTGCCATCGACTGCACACACGTGCGGATTAATTTTTAAAGCTTTATTAAATTTACAATAAAATAAAATAAAAGTTTAATATTTTTTTATGAGCACCCGAGTACTTTTTGAGAAAAAAATTCAGTTATTAACAAATTAACAATTTATTTATCAATATCACGTAATTTTACATTTAGTAGCCGCAATTGTCTTCCTTCTCTACTTCTTATAATTTTTTGTTCTTTTCTGTGCCATTTCAGTAAAATATATGTAAAATATAAAATATTTCAATGAACTGTATTCACAGAATATAGGTTATAAACCTCACTTGTTGATAATTTTCGAACTAATTGAACTACTTGCATAGTATGAAGTAGGCGTGGTTGTCGTTTCAGGAGTACCACCATAACTATTCTACACATAATCCGAGATTAACTAATTACATATTAGAAAAGGTTGCTACAACCCATTGAAAATTTAACAACGGATTATTTTTAATTTGTGTTAACTAACACAGGTTAAGGTTAAGGTTGCTGAAACCGGCCCTTAATTTGTCAAATAATTAATCTGACGGACAGTCAGTGATTCAAAATACTGTCAACAGATGGCGGGGATGGCGGCTTTAATTCGAAAAATGCCAACCACTAACAAAAAACAACTAACAAATTAATCTGAATGCCGCGAATAAGACCGGAGCACTTTATATAGGTCGCAGAACGTGGAAGATCCACCTCTTTGCGGAAGATTTAACTTTACATGAAGATGTAACTTTACGTGAAGATTATGTATGTATGTATGTATGACAGATGACAGATGACGGATGACAGATGACGGATGACAGATGACAGATGACAGATGACAGATGACAGTTGACAGATGACAGATGACAGATGACAGATGAAGGCCGAACAACTATGGCCTTCACGGATCTATTATGGTTCGGTCTGTGAGGCCGAAGGCCGAACAACTATGGCCTTCACGGATCTATTATGGTCCGGTCTGTGATGCCGAAGGCCGAACAACTATGGCCTTCACGGATCTATTATGATCCGGTCTGTGAGGCCGAAGGCCGAACAACTTTGTCCTTCACGGATCTATTATGGTCCGGTCTGTGAGGAACTATGGCCTTCACGGATCCATTATGGTCCGGTCTGTGAGGTCGAAGGCCGAACAACTATGGCCTTCACGGATCTATTATGGTCCGCTCTGTGAGGCCGAAGGCCGAACAACTATGGCCTTCACGGATCTATTATGGTCCGCTCTGTGAGGCCGAAGGCCGAACAACTATGGCCTTCACGGATCTATTATGGTCCGGTCTGTGAGGCCGAAGGCCGAACAACTTTGACCTCCACGGATCTATTATGGTCCGGTCTGTGAGGCCGAAGGCCGAACAACTATGGCCTTCACGGATCTATTATGGTCCGGTCTGTGAGGCCGAAGGCCGAACAACTATGGCCTTCACGGATCTATTATGGTCCGGTCTGTGAGGCCGAAGGCCGAACAACTATGGCCTTCACGGTTCTATTATGGTCCGGTCTGAGAGGCCGAAGGCCGATCAACTATGGCCTTCACGGATCTATTATTGTCCGCCCTGTGAGGCCGAAGGCCGAACAACTTTGGCCTTCACGGATCTATTATGGTCCGGTCTGTGAGGCCGAAGGCCGAACAACTATGGCCTTCCCGGATCTATTATGGTCCTCCCCCTGTGAGGCCGAAGGCCGAACAACTATGTCCTACTCGGATCTATTCTGGGTCTAGATTTAAGATTTAACTTTACATGAAGATGTAACTTTACGTGAAGATTATGTATGTATGTATGTATGACAGATGACAGATGACGGATGACAGATGACAGATGACGGATGACAGATGACAGATGACAGATGACAGTTGACAGATGACAGATGACAGATGACAGATGAAGGCCGAACAACTATGGCCTTCACGGATCTATTATGGTTCGGTCTGTGAGGCCGAAGGCCGAACAACTATGGCCTTCACGGATCTATTATGGTCCGGTCTGTGATGCCGAAGGCCGAACAACTATGGCCTTCACGGATCTATTATGATCCGGTCTGTGAGGCCGAAGGCCGAACAACTTCGTCCTTCACGGATCTATTATGGTCCGGTCTGTGAGGAACTATGGCCTTCACGGATCCATTATGGTCCGGTCTGTGAGGTCGAAGGCCGAACAACTATGGCCTTCACGGATCTATTATGGTCCGCTCTGTGAGGCCGAAGGCCGAACAACTATGGCCTTCACGGATCTATTATGGTCCGCTCTGTGAGGCCGAAGGCCGAACAACTATGGCCTTCACGGATCTATTATGGTCCGGTCTGTGAGGCCGAAGGCCGAACAACTTTGACCTCCACGGATCTATTATGGTCCGGTCTGTGAGGCCGAAGGCCGAACAACTATGGCCTTCACGGATCTATTATGGTCCGGTCTGTGAGGCCGAAGGCCGAACAACTATGGCCTTCACGGATCTATTATGGTCCGGTCTGTGAGGCCGAAGGCCGAACAACTATGGCCTTCACGGTTCTATTATGGTCCGGTCTGAGAGGCCGAAGGCCGATCAACTATGGCCTTCACGGATCTATTATTGTCCGCCCTGTGAGGCCGAAGGCCGAACAACTTTGGCCTTCACGGATCTATTATGGTCCGGTCTGTGAGGCCGAAGGCCGAACAACTATGGCCTTCCCGGATCTATTATGGTCCTCCCCCTGTGAGGCCGAAGGCCGAACAACTATGGCCTACTCGGATCTATTCTGGGTCTAGATTTAAGATTTAACTTTACATGAAGATGTAACTTTACGTGAAGATTATGTATGTATGTATGTATGACAGATGACAGATGACGGATGACAGATGACGGATGACAGATGACAGATGACAGATGACAGTTGACAGATGACAGATGACAGATGAAGGCCGAACAACTATGGCCTTCACGGATCTATTATGGTTCGGTCTGTGAGGCCGAAGGCCGAACAACTATGGCCTTCACGGATCTATTATGGTCCGGTCTGTGATGCCGAAGGCCGAACAACTATGGCCTTCACGGATCTATTATGATCCGGTCTGTGAGGCCGAAGGCCGAACAACTTTGTCCTTCACGGATCTATTATGGTCCGGTCTGTGAGGAACTATGGCCTTCACGGATCCATTATGGTCCGGTCTGTGAGGTCGAAGGCCGAACAACTATGGCCTTCACGGATCTATTATGGTCCGGTCTGTGAGGCCGAAGGCCGAACAACTTTGACCTCCACGGATCTATTATGGTCCGGTCTGTGAGGCCGAAGGCCGAACAACTATGGCCTTCACGGATCTATTATGGTCCGGTCTGTGAGGCCGAAGGCCGAACAACTATGGCCTTCACGGATCTATTATGGTCCGGTCTGTGAGGCCGAAGGCCGAACAACTATGGCCTTCACGGTTCTAATATGGTCCGGTCTGAGAGGCCGAAGGCCGATCAACTATGGCCTTCACGGATCTATTATTGTCCGCCCTGTGAGGCCGAAGGCCGAACAACTTTGGCCTTCACGGATCTATTATGGTCCGGTCTGTGAGGCCGAAGGCCGAACAACTATGGCCTTCCCGGATCTATTATGGTCCTCCCCCTGTGAGGCCGAAGGCCGAACAACTATGGCCTACTCGGATCTATTCTGGGTCTAGATTTAAGATTTAACTTTACATGAAGATGTAACTTTACGTGAAGATTATGTATGTATGTATGACAGATGACAGATGACGGATGACAGATGACAGATGACGGATGACAGATGACAGATGACAGATGACAGATGACAGATGACAGATGACAGATGACAGATGACAGATGACAGATGACAGTTGACAGATGACAGATGACAGATGAAGGCCGAACAACTATGGCCTTCACGGATCTATTATGGTTCGGTCTGTGAGGCCGAAGGCCGAACAACTATGGCCTTCACGGATCTATTATGGTCCGGTCTGTGATGCCGAAGGCCGAACAACTATGGCCTTCACGGATCTATTATGATCCGGTCTGTGAGGCCGAAGGCCGAACAACTTTGTCCTTCACGGATCTATTATGGTCCGGTCTGTGAGGAACTATGGCCTTCACGGATCCATTATGGTCCGGTCTGTGAGGTCGAAGGCCGAACAACTATGGCCTTCACGGATCTATTATGGTCCGCTCTGTGAGGCCGAAGGCCGAACAACTATGGCCTTCACGGATCTATTATGGTCCGCTCTGTGAGGCCGAAGGCCGAACAACTATGGCCTTCACGGATCTATTATGGTCCGGTCTGTGAGGCCGTAGGCCGAACAACTTTGACCTCCACGGATCTATTATGGTCCGGTCTGTGAGGCCGAAAGCCGAACAACTATGGCCTTCACGGATCTATTATGGTCCGGTCTGTGAGGCCGAAGGCCGAACAACTATGGCCTTCACGGATCTATTATGGTCCGGTCTGTGAGGCCGAAGGCCGAACAACTATGGCCTTCACGGTTCTATTATGGTCCGGTCTGAGAGGCCGAAGGCCGATCAACTATGGCCTTCACGGATCTATTATTGTCCGCCCTGTGAGGCCGAAGGCCGAACAACTTTGGCCTTCACGGATCTATTATGGTCCGGTCTGTGAGGCCGAAGGCCGAACAACTATGGCCTTCCCGGATCTATTATGGTCCTCCCCCTGTGAGGCCGAAGGCCGAACAACTATGTCCTACTCGGATCTATTCTGGGTCTAGATTTAAGATTTAACTTTACATGAAGATGTAACTTTACGTGAAGATTATGTATGTATGTATGTATGACAGATGACAGATGACGGATGACAGATGACAGATGACGGATGACAGATGACAGATGACAGATGACAGTTGACAGATGACAGATGACAGATGACAGATGAAGGCCGAACAACTATGGCCTTCACGGATCTATTATGGTTCGGTCTGTGAGGCCGAAGGCCGAACAACTATGGCCTTCACGGATCTATTATGGTCCGGTCTGTGATGCCGAAGGCCGAACAACTATGGCCTTCACGGATCTATTATGATCCGGTCTGTGAGGCCGAAGGCCGAACAACTTCGTCCTTCACGGATCTATTATGGTCCGGTCTGTGAGGAACTATGGCCTTCACGGATCCATTATGGTCCGGTCTGTGAGGTCGAAGGCCGAACAACTATGGCCTTCACGGATCTATTATGGTCCGCTCTGTGAGGCCGAAGGCCGAACAACTATGGCCTTCACGGATCTATTATGGTCCGCTCTGTGAGGCCGAAGGCCGAACAACTATGGCCTTCACGGATCTATTATGGTCCGGTCTGTGAGGCCGAAGGCCGAACAACTTTGACCTCCACGGATCTATTATGGTCCGGTCTGTGAGGCCGAAGGCCGAACAACTATGGCCTTCACGGATCTATTATGGTCCGGTCTGTGAGGCCGAAGGCCGAACAACTATGGCCTTCACGGATCTATTATGGTCCGGTCTGTGAGGCCGAAGGCCGAACAACTATGGCCTTCACGGTTCTATTATGGTCCGGTCTGAGAGGCCGAAGGCCGATCAACTATGGCCTTCACGGATCTATTATTGTCCGCCCTGTGAGGCCGAAGGCCGAACAACTTTGGCCTTCACGGATCTATTATGGTCCGGTCTGTGAGGCCGAAGGCCGAACAACTATGGCCTTCCCGGATCTATTATGGTCCTCCCCCTGTGAGGCCGAAGGCCGAACAACTATGGCCTACTCGGATCTATTCTGGGTCTAGATTTAAGATTTAACTTTACATGAAGATGTAACTTTACGTGAAGATTATGTATGTATGTATGTATGACAGATGACAGATGACGGATGACAGATGACGGATGACAGATGACAGATGACAGATGACAGTTGACAGATGACAGATGACAGATGAAGGCCGAACAACTATGGCCTTCACGGATCTATTATGGTTCGGTCTGTGAGGCCGAAGGCCGAACAACTATGGCCTTCACGGATCTATTATGGTCCGGTCTGTGATGCCGAAGGCCGAACAACTATGGCCTTCACGGATCTATTATGATCCGGTCTGTGAGGCCGAAGGCCGAACAACTTTGTCCTTCACGGATCTATTATGGTCCGGTCTGTGAGGAACTATGGCCTTCACGGATCCATTATGGTCCGGTCTGTGAGGTCGAAGGCCGAACAACTATGGCCTTCACGGATCTATTATGGTCCGGTCTGTGAGGCCGAAGGCCGAACAACTTTGACCTCCACGGATCTATTATGGTCCGGTCTGTGAGGCCGAAGGCCGAACAACTATGGCCTTCACGGATCTATTATGGTCCGGTCTGTGAGGCCGAAGGCCGAACAACTATGGCCTTCACGGATCTATTATGGTCCGGTCTGTGAGGCCGAAGGCCGAACAACTATGGCCTTCACGGTTCTATTATGGTCCGGTCTGAGAGGCCGAAGGCCGATCAACTATGGCCTTCACGGATCTATTATTGTCCGCCCTGTGAGGCCGAAGGCCGAACAACTTTGGCCTTCACGGATCTATTATGGTCCGGTCTGTGAGGCCGAAGGCCGAACAACTATGGCCTTCCCGGATCTATTATGGTCCTCCCCCTGTGAGGCCGAAGGCCGAACAACTATGGCCTACTCGGATCTATTCTGGGTCTAGATTTAAGATTTAACTTTACATGAAGATGTAACTTTACGTGAAGATTATGTATGTATGTATGACAGATGACAGATGACGGATGACAGATGACAGATGACGGATGACAGATGACAGATGACAGATGACAGATGACAGATGACAGATGACAGATGACAGATGACAGTTGACAGATGACAGATGACAGATGAAGGCCGAACAACTATGGCCTTCACGGATCTATTATGGTTCGGTCTGTGAGGCCGAAGGCCGAACAACTATGGCCTTCACGGATCTATTATGGTCCGGTCTGTGATGCCGAAGGCCGAACAACTATGGCCTTCACGGATCTATTATGATCCGGTCTGTGAGGCCGAAGGCCGAACAACTTTGTCCTTCACGGATCTATTATGGTCCGGTCTGTGAGGAACTATGGCCTTCACGGATCCATTATGGTCCGGTCTGTGAGGTCGAAGGCCGAACAACTATGGCCTTCACGGATCTATTATGGTCCGCTCTGTGAGGCCGAAGGCCGAACAACTATGGCCTTCACGGATCTATTATGGTCCGCTCTGTGAGGCCGAAGGCCGAACAACTATGGCCTTCACGGATCTATTATGGTCCGGTCTGTGAGGCCGTAGGCCGAACAACTTTGACCTCCACGGATCTATTATGGTCCGGTCTGTGAGGCCGAAAGCCGAACAACTATGGCCTTCACGGATCTATTATGGTCCGGTCTGTGAGGCCGAAGGCCGAACAACTATGGCCTTCACGGATCTATTATGGTCCGGTCTGTGAGGCCGAAGGCCGAACAACTATGGCCTTCACGGTTCTATTATGGTCCGGTCTGAGAGGCCGAAGGCCGATCAACTATGGCCTTCACGGATCTATTATTGTCCGCCCTGTGAGGCCGAAGGCCGAACAACTTTGGCCTTCACGGATCTATTATGGTCCGGTCTGTGAGGCCGAAGGCCGAACAACTATGGCCTTCCCGGATCTATTATGGTCCTCCCCCTGTGAGGCCGAAGGCCGAACAACTATGGCCTACTCGGATCTATTCTGGGTCTAGATGGCTAACGGCGGCGGATGCCGCCCGTGCCAGCTAGTCATATTAATATAATAACAAATTACAGAAACAAAAAAGACATAAACACATATTTATTAAAACTTGAAAATTTACAAAAATCGTTCCTATCCCCGAGGGGATTTATTGAGTTTAATGTGAAAAATTATGAAGTATGTAGATTAGGCTGTTGCTGTTTTCAGGGCAAAAAAGAGTGCAAAAACCCTGCGCCGTGATAAAAAAAACCAAAAAGAGTAATTAGTTATTGATTATATAATAGAAAAAAAAAGAAAAAAGCCAAAAAAATTATTAGTTCTTGATTGTGTGCAGAATTTTGTTAAATTACGGATTGTTTAATATTATATGGTGTATAAGTTTGTGTTTAATCCTGAAGGGCAATGTGTTATGTGGGTGTGTACCAAGATGTGCGGTGTTGGTTTTGCCTTACCGTTTTTGTGAAAAATTTTTTGGCGTTGTCGTATGATTTGTGTAAGTGTTTGAATTTGAGCTGCGGTGTGTAATTCGTGTGTTGGAGTGTAGCGTAGAGCTCCGGAAATGACTCGAAGACACTTGTTTTGTATAACTTGGATGATTTTTTGAAGCTATGCTTCTTATCGCACGGGTATTGCACGTGTATTTTGCACGGGTATCGCACGGGCAGTTAACTGAAAAAAATCGTTCGTCACACAAAATCGTCACACAAAATCGTCACGGAAATATGTAACGCAAATTCGTCACACAAATTTCGACCGCGACTTTCAAATTTCAAACTTCCCTTCAAACACCATAACTCCGGAACCGAGAGGGCTAGGACCCTGGGAATGGTGGCTATGGATAGGGGGCGGAAGTGGCAACCGCCCCCGACCCCACGCCGCCCCCGCCGCCTCCAACCGGTTTTTAGGGGAAATAGTTTTTTGACAAAACTAAAAAAATTAAAACATTTTTTTTTTAAATTAAAACCCCCCCCCCTCCCCTTTTCGTGGGTCGGCAAAAAACGTCAAAAAAATTTTCAAAATTTTTATTTTTCAAAAATTTGGAGCTAGTTTTAGTTTTTTCACAAAATTAAAAAATTCCCGCCCCCCCCCCCTTTCTCCCTTTTCGTGGGTCGGAAAAAAACGTCGAAAAAATTTTCCCGTATTCTTATAAGCAAATTGGAGGCCGAAGGCCGACCCGTATTCTTAAATGCCAGTGGGAGGCCGAAGGCCGACCCGACCCGTGGTCTCTAAATCAAGTGGGAGGCCGAACGCCGAGCAGTATTCTTATAAGCACGTTGGAGGCCGAAGGCCGACCCATATTCATAAATGCCAGTGGGAGGCCGACCCGACCCGTGTTCTCTAAAGCCAGTGGGAGGCAACCGCCCCCGACCCCACGCCGCCCCCGCCGCCTCCAACCGGTTTTAAGGGAAAATAGTTTTTGACCAAACTAAAAAAATTAAAACATTTTTTTTTAAATTAAAACCCCCCCTCCCCTTTTCGTGGGTCGGCAAAAAACGTCAAAAAAATTTTCAAAATTTTTATTTTTCAAAAATTTTGAAGCTAGTTTTAGTTTTTTGATAAAACTAACAAAATTTAAAAATGCCCCCCCATTCTCCCTTTTCGTGGGTCGGCAAAAAACGTCGAAAAAATTATAAGAAATTCTTATAAGCAAGTTGGAGGCCGAGGGCCGACCCGTATTCTTAAATGCCAGTGGGAGGCCGAAGGCCGACCCGACCCGTGTTCTCTAAAGCAAGTGGGAGGCCGAAGGCCGACCCGTATTCTTATAAGCACGTTGGAGGCCGAAGGCCGGCCCGTATTCTTAAATGCCAGTGGGAGGCCGAAGGCCGACCCGTGTTCTTGAAAGGCAAGTGGGACGCCGACCCGTAGTTTTATAAGCAAGTTGGAGGCCGACCCGACCCGACCCGTGTTCTCAAAAGCAAGTGGGAGCAAGCATAACTCCGGTACCGAGAGTGCTAGGACCCTGGGAATGGTGGCTATGGATAGGGGCGGAGGTGGCAACCACCCCCCGACCCCACGCCGCCCCCGCCGCCTCAACCTCCAACCGGTTTTTAGGGAAAATAGTTTTTTGACAAAACTAAAAAAATTTAAAAAAAAACCTTTTCGTGGGTCGGCAAAAAACGTCGAAAAAATTTTAAAAATTTTTCACAAAAAGGCCGAAGGCCGAACAACTGTGGCCTTTACGGATCTAGTATGGTCCTCCCCCTGTGAGACCGAAGGCCGAACAACAACTGGCAATCACGGACTAGCAGTCCAGACAGCTGAAGGCATATAAATATAATCTATTATGGTCCGCCCTGTGAGGCCGATGGCCGAACAACTATGACCTTCACGGATTTATTATGGTCCGCCCTGTGAAGCCGAAGGCCGAACTACTATGGCCTGCACGGATCTATTATGGTCTTCCCCCTGTGAGGCCGAAGGTCAAACAACTATGGCCTTCACGGATCTATTATGGTTCGCCCTGTGAGGCAGAAGGCCGAACAACTATGTCGTTCAAGGATCTATTATGGTTTGCTCTGTGCGTAAGAAGCATAGCTTCTGTGGACGGTCCGACGACCGCTCTCATTTTTAGATTGGTCGGTGCTGTCTTGCTCCATACGTGGGAGGCGTAAAGTAATAAAATAGGTCGTATGAGCATTTTGTACATTGTCATTTGTATTTTTGGGTCAAGTCCGTTTTTGTAGGAAATTAAGGGGAAAAGCGAATGCATTACCATTTGCGCAGTGATTTGTAAATGTGGTCGGAATGTAAGTTTTTCGTCAAGCGTGACCCCAAAGTATTTAACTGTGGGGTGTGAGTGATGTCAGTACCGTTTATCGTAAGTTTATTTGTAATCTGGTCTTTTTGTCGGGAAAAGGCGGTGAGAGTGGTTTTGTCCTCGTTGATTTTTAGGCGCCAAGTGGCGTAGAAATCTGCAAGGACAGGAACGTGGCTTGGAGGTAGTCGATGGATTTGTTTTTGTTTCGTGATTCTAAGTAATAGCGGTATTGTCTGGGTATAATGATAATTTTGTTCGGGCGAATTTAGGGATGTCATTAATATAATAATTGAATAAGGTAGAGGCAAGGATCTGCCTTGCGGTACCCCAGCGGGAATTGGTAGGGAGGCGGAGAGGGTGTCCATGATTCGGACTTGGAAGGAGCGGTTTTCGAGAAAGCTGGAAATTATTTTTATTAGATGCAGGGGATAATTACGGAGTTGAAGTTTGTGAAGCAGGGCGTCATGCCAAATGGTATCGAATGCTTTCTCGATGTCGAGGGTGGCGGTGGTGGTTGCAATATTATAATTAAGGGTAATTTGGTCAACCAAAGCTAGCTGAGTGACCGTGCTGTGATTTGCTCGAAAGCCGAACTGCTCCTTAATTATAGTATCGTGGGTTTCGTCAAATTGTTGGAGGCGGGAGAGGATGATTTTTTCAAGTATTTTAGAGAGGGTGGGAAGGAGACTGATGGGACGGTAGCTGACAGGATCAAATTTTGGTTTTTTAGGTTTATGGATAGGGATAATTACTGCTTTTTTCTATGCGGATGGGAAGTATTGGTTTTTGATACATGCACTTAAAATACAGTAAATTTGAAGGATTGCTTTTTTAGGGAGACATTTTATGATCATGGCGGGAATATTATCAAGTCCAGGAGCACGATTTTTAAATTTTTTAATGAGTTGCTTAACTTCCTGAGGGGAAGTTAAGTCGTCAGCGGGGGTGGGAATTGTGGTATTTATTAGATTGGTTTTGGATTGTTGGACTTGTGAAATTGTGATAGGGTCAGAAAGGTGAGCGGTTAAATTATGATGTGACAAATAAACCGTCGCAATGGCATTTGCTTTGTCTTGTTTGGAGGTGACGGGACCTTGAGGGGTTTGAAGGGTAGGAAAGGACGTGTCTTATTTTTAAGTGCTTTTGAAATGGCCCAAGCTTTACGGAGATTTTGCGGAGTGATGGATGCGAGGGCTTTGTTCCAGTTTTTGATTTTAATTTCGCTGATGGCGTGATTTATGTCTTTAGTGATTTGGTTTATTTGAAATTTTAGGTCAGGATATCTATGGCGTTGGAAAATTTTACGGAGTTTATTTTTTCTGGAAATTTTATCAAGGAGTTCTTGAGGAAGGACAAGTTTACGTGAAGGGGGAGGAACTTCGGTAGTGTGGGAATTGTAAATGTTCGTTATGCGGGCGGTGAAGCCGGCAGCCGCTTCGTCAATGTCCCTGTTCGTTGCGATGTCATGTACAAGTGGAATATTTTGCAGGTCTACACTAAGTTTTTTCCTGTTTGTTTTTTTTGTCATTCTAGGAGGGTGGAGTGGGATTTTTACGGAACCAATTATAATTGGTATAATTATAATAAACCCTTTACCTTTACCTTTACCTGATATGTATTTGATGGAGCATCCCGGCGCAGCCGGCCTTCTCCTTCATCTGAAAGAATACATTAGTGACATTGGAATTTATAGAGACCGGTGGGTCTCTGGGAATTGGCGCTTGGCAGACTGACTGGTAAAAACCTGAGCTGTGACTGTGAATATGTAATATGAGAAGAAAAAGAAAATTTTTACGTTTGCCGATATAGTAGAGTCCCTAATTCGAAGAAAGAAATTATAAATTAATTTCTATTGATGACCTCGGAGTGAGTGGCTTCTACTTGGAACTAGTCAGAATTGGCGACTAGTGGGATTATAGTGATGCTATGGGGGGTGATTTAACGAAGCTTGTGATAATTGATCGAAAAATTACACAAATCTAGTGAATAAATTCACTTTCGAAGAGAATTTGTGTAAGTTAAACCTATGAACATACATTAGTCTGTGTGGGGGTGAGTTATGGTCAGGAGTTGTCCGTGGTCAGGAGTGATTTGGGACGGGGAATGAGAAAGTCAGCTGGGTTGTATTGACCTAGTTGGTTTACTAGTGGGTTTTCTGAGAATTTGGATTTGTTGTAGAGATTGGTGGCATGTTTACGATTAAGAGTGTTAATGAGGTCTAGTTTGGCGTCTGCATGTATTCGCCTGTTAGTGACGTAGTAGGGGGCGCTGAAAATAGCTCGGAGATTTTTGTTTTGAATGACTTGAAGTTTATTTATGGCCCTGGGGCGTGCATATCCCCAGACAGGGGAGGCGTAAATCATTGTCGGGCGGATTATGGCTTTGTATAATCTTAGTTTGTTAGCGGGGGACATGGTACTTTTTGCGTTTATGAGGACGAACAGTCTATTGAAGAGGCATTTGGCTTTACCGGCTGCGGAGGAAATGTGAGCGTCCCATTTGAGGCGCCGGTCCATGGTAATGCCAAGGTACTTGACCTTGGTTTTCCAGGGGATTTGCTCCTCGAACATCCAGACACTGGAGTTGTGAGGCTTGCAACGATTTCGAAACATGATCGCGGAACTTTTGCTCGAGTTAACCTCGATGCGCCAAGTTTCGTACCACCTTCCGAAATCGGTGATCGCCTCCTGGAGGCGGGTTGTGGCTATGTCCGGGTGGATTGAGGATGTGTATATTGCAGTGTCATCTGCATATAGTGAAATTTTTGTTGCGGGATCTAAGGGGGTTGGAATGTCACTCATGAAGATGTTAAACAGTGAAGCTGCAAGGATCGAACCCTGGGGGACCCCGGAGGTAATGGGGCGCTTTGTGGATCTGGTGTTCATGAGTTTGACTTGGAGATTTCTGTCGTGAAGGTAGGAGGCAATAAGTCGGACTAGTGGTTATCTAAGTGTTAGGGTCATTATAACTGCACGGACTGTCAACAGAATGAGCAACGCGCGGGAATCTCGTTAATTTTACCACTGAATCTCGTTACATTTGCTAAGTTCAACGGAGGACGACACACAAATGGAGGACTAACGATTCGACGCGAAACCCGGACAGGTAGAAGAGAGGCATGCGGAAGAGCACACGCCACACGCGAGTTCCATCGCATTGCCCCCTACCAGGCCGACAAACTAGGACGACACTATCAAAGGAGAAGAACGTGGTCCGATTCTAGGACACATCATCCCGGAAGCAATGCCTGACGGCGGACACCCGGGAGGACAGGTAAGGAAGAATAATAATAGTCGTTTATTCCTGTAGGAAATTGACAGTCTCTTGCGAGACTTTACATATCCGTTTTTGAGGTGGATTAGTCCTCGTATACTTTACATTTTCATATCATATTCTGTTATCCGTTCTTGCTTCCATCACAACTTTTCGCCAGTACTGTCTATTCTTACTTTTCTCTTTCCAGTTAAAAACTTCCATCCTCCTCAGGTCCTCCATAACCTGGTCGTACCATCTCAACTTCGGTCTTCCTCTTGCACGGTCCTCCATCGGCCTCCATTCTGCGATTCTCCTCAACATCGTGCCCTCATCTCTTCTCCACACATGCCCCAGCCACCCCATTCTACTAGATTTGATCACATTTACTATGTCTTCATTGTTCATTGCTTTCAGTATCTCGCTGTTCATCATTGGTCTGTTTTCCTGTTCACTAATTATTTTTGGGCCCAATATCTTCCTCATCACCTTCCTCTCAAACACCCTCAACTCATCTTCTTCTTTCCCACTGAGACTCATTGTTTCTGCCGCATAGGTCAGCACCGGTCTTATAAGTGTCTTGTAAATTTTTGTCTTGGTTGTTCTCGACAGAATTCCATTCTTCAGCAGGTTTCTGTTCGCATAATATGCTCTGTTTCCCTGTTGAATTCTTCTTTTCACCTCTTCCCGTCTTCCGGTTTTGCTACTTATCTGGACTCCCAGATAGACAAAATCTTGTACCTCCTCATAAATCTCATTTCCCACCCTCAGTCCGGATATCTTCTCCATTCCTTGCCTTTGTTGGCGCATGTACTTTGTTTTTGTTTGATTTATTTTCAATCCCATTGGTTCAGCTGCATCTTTTATCTTCTGAATTGTTTCTATTAATTTCTTTGATGTCCTTGACACTATTAGCACGTCGTCTGCATACGCTATCACTTGTACCTCTCTGTTTGCTATTGTTCCATAAATCCTTGTCTTTCTGATTATCGACTCCAAAACCATGTTAAACAGTGTAGGAGACAGCACGTCTCCCTGTCTCACTCCTGTATTTATTACAAAATTTCTGGATTCTCCGTTTGCAGTTCTGATACAGGCTGTCGTTTCTTGTAATGTCATGTAAGTCAAATTAATTATTTTACTTGGTAGTCCCATTTACTGCATTGTTCTCATTAACTCAGCTCTGCTCACTTTGTCAAATGCTTGTTTAAAGTCAACAAAGGCCATGTGTATATCAATGTTGTATTCGTGACTTTTCTCCAGTACTTGTTTTAGCATGAATATTGCATCAACCGTTCTACCTTCCAGGAAGCAACATTGGTAATCCCCTATTATTTCTTTGCATGTTTTCTTAGTCTTTTGTTTATTAGTGTGGCTAACACCTTATAGGCGACATTCAGCAAGGTTATTCCACGGTAATTCTCACATTTATCTGCGTCGCCTTTCTTTTTCAGAGTTATTATGACACCTTCTTTCCATTGTTTTGGCATTTTTTCCTCTGTCCATACTTGTTTTATCAGGTCATATAATCTTTTATGTAATATTTCTCCTCCATATTTTAATAGTTTCGCATTGATGCCGTCGTTACCAGGTGATTTTCCATTTTTTAATTTATTTATAACTTCAACTGTTTCTACATACGTCGGTTCTTCCGTGATTTGTTCTTCGACTGTTCTAGGGGGAGGTTCATTATTTACTAGTTGTTCGTTTAGTAATTCTTGGAAGTGTTCTACCCATATCTGTTTTATTTTTTCGGTGTCGTCTTCTATTTTTCCTTGTTTATTTCTCATTCCCCTTGTTTTTACTTTGTGATTCGGGTTCTGTTTCTTTATTTTCTCATAGAAAGCCTTACTGTTGTTCCATCTATTGTCGTTTTCTATCTCGTCCATCATCTTCTCTGTCCACTCGTTCTTCCTTCTCTTGTATACCTTGAAGGCTTCATTTCTCGTCCTTCTGTAATTCTCTAGGTCACGTTCTATTCCCGTGTTCAGCCATTTCACTCTTGCCTCCCTCTTCAACTTTGCAACTCGTTCACAGTTCTCGTCAAACCATTCCTTTCTTATTCCAGCTTTCCTACATCCTTGTATCTATGTGGCGCTCGTTTTTATACTATCTGCTATTGTTTTAAAATCTCAATCTATGTCTCCACTACTTTTATAGTTTTCCATGGTCTGGTTTAACGTGTGTTCATATTCCCTCTTTATTTCATTATTACATAGTTTTTCCGTGGCTAGTTTTTTGTTTGTTTCGTTTTCAAAATTTCTTGTTCTTTTCTTTACTTTTACTTTGGCTACTACCAGATAGTGGTCCGTGTCGGCATAAGCTCCCCTGTAGGATCTCACATCTTGCACTCGTGACTTCAGTTTATTTGTTACCAATACATGATCTATCTGGTTTCCGCTACCTTTTTCTGCACCTGGCCATACCCATGTTATTTTGTGCATCTTGTTATGTTTGAATCTTGTAGAGCAGATATCCATGTTTGTTGCTGCAGCCAAGTTACATAGTCTGTTACCATTGTTGCTTGTTATGTCGTGTATTGTGTGCTTTCCCGCTACATCGCCAATATACTCCTCCTTGCCAATTTTCGCATTGAAGTCGCCCATAAGCAGTAAGATGTCTTTCCTTTCAACTTCTTCACATAGATTCTCCAAATCTTGATAAAATTTATCCTTTTCTTCTTCGTTTTTATCTTCTGTTGGGGCGTAGGCGCTAATGATCGACATATTCAAGAGTTTCATTTTAATTCTTACATATGCCAGTCTTCCACTAATCGGTCTGAACTGTATTATGTTTCCTTTATCTTTATTATTTACCATGAAACCCACCCCATTTCTTCCCTGTTCGCTTTCTCCAGAGTATAATATTGTGTAGTCTTTTCCCATTACTTCCCCCTGCCCCCTCCATCTGATTTCCTGAAGGGCAGCCACGTCTATATTATATCTGTCTAAAGGTAAGGTCAGACTAGGCTACTTTTGCTGCGCACGCTTTTTACTCTGGCTGCAAAAGCTGCATGTCAGGCTCACACACAGAGTCAAAGTAGCCTGCAGCTTTTGCAACTACGGCTGCAAAAGCTGCGTCAAAAGATACAAACCTACTAACAAATGCTCACACATAGCTGCTTTTCCTTCGGCTGCAAAAATTGCAACGACTGCAACCGCTAAAGTACTTTATAGCTAATAATTATTCGTGAGTAGGGGTGCGCGATTATGAAATTTCATAATCGATTATAAAAAATAATCGACTTTTTTCGATTAATCGATTATTAAAAATAATCGATTATGAACTCATAGTCGATTATGAACTCTTTGTCATTTTTTGCACTACATTAACTATTATCGAAACCATGCATTTCTCCAAAAAAATTCATTAAGAATAATTTATTGATTTAATACTTTAATTTTTTAATACATGAATTTTTTATATTTTTCTAATTTTTAATAAGGTCAAAAATAAATTAAAAACCAGGATATAAAAATCTCGCAGCGATTCCTTTCAGTCGAAGAATGTAGTAAGATTTTGCAAACATCGCGTTCAAGAGATAAATATCACGTGTTGGAAACGTGTTTGTCAGCAAACAATTTTCTTAATGTACACATGTCTGCCAAGAAGCAAGAAAAAAATTTCTTAGCAAGCATGTTTGTAAAATTTGTAATTGCAGGTTTATTTTCACAATCGATTATTTCTATAATCGATTAATCGATTATTATAATATCATAATCGATTATGAAATAATCCATTATTCGAATTACGGTGACGATTAATCGATTATATGCGCACCCCTATTCGTGAGTATTGTGCGGTCGTTTGAAACAACAAAAATTGTGTGTGTTATTTGATTATATAATATTATAATTATATTATTTATAATTATAGATTATATATTTATAGCGTATTCGTATTTGATTATATATAGACCGCGTTCGATTTGGAGCTATTTTCGCTTCGTGGCGCCAACAAACACTTTTTGCCCGTTCGGTTTCCCACTTACTCGGAGGCATTGTAAATTAAAAAGCTGCACAGCTACTCGCAGCAAAATATTAAACCAAATGAATATTTTTTTACTGCGATAGAATATATGGTTTGTCAGGTGCATTTACTGAATTACGTTTACTCAGCGCATGATGTCACCCAGGACATTCCCCGGAGCAGCTTATCAGTTAGGTATCAACTTACAGTAGGCAACTTAATTACAGTTGCGAATGCAACACATAAAATTTGCACTCACACTAAACTTCTTTTAACAGCGTACGCAGTACACCACACGTGCAGTTTTATGAATGAAATTAACAAATAAAATCAAAATAAAATGGATTGGTCAGGAAAAATTGATGATTTAATCAAAGATAAAACCTACGAGCAACATCGGAGGGTGCATACAAAAATAAAAAATTATATTTTATTTAAATGTGATAAAAGCTGCACCGCTACTCGCAGCAAAATATTAAACCAAATGAAGATTTTTTACTGCGAATGCAACATACAAAATTTGCACTCGCACTAAGCTGCTTTTAACAGCGTGCGCAGTATACCACATGTGCAGCAGTGTGCACTTTTATCGGTTGCAGTGGTGTTCACACACAGCTACTTTTGCTGCGCGCAGCAAAAGTAGCCTAGTCTGACCTTACCTTAACTCAGTCTCGACTTCTTTCATTTTACCCACCCTCAGCAACGTTCTAACATTCCATGTGGCTATTCTAACTGTAAACTTTTTTTCTTTGTCTCTCCTTCTTCCCCCGATATTACTGCGGTTATCATTTTTCCATTTTTTCCGTGTTTTCTCGTTTGTTCCTTTTCTTTGCGGTGTCATCGTACTTTGCGTTTTCCATTTTTCATTATTCGTTCTTCCTTTTACTCGCCGGTCCGTCAAATTTACACTTTTCAATCCGTATGCATTTAGTTTTTTGATAACGGGTCAGGGGCTTCTAGCCTCTTCTCTACTAATTTCCTTCGTTCGGATCCCATACCACAACGCAATCGGGCATGAACAGCTTTAAATGGCCTGTTTTAACTTTCTTCCCTTTTTCTTTCTCGATTTTTGCTCTTTCTCTTATTTCTTTCATAATGCGTCTCTCCAGAGGTGTGAGGTCGCTGTCAATGTACATCTCGGATCCCATTAACTTGAATTTATTCTTAAATATTTGCATTTTATCTTCGAAACTGTACATCTCGACTACGCATCTCTTCTCTCCTATTTTGTACGCATTCTTAATCTCTACCTGCGTTCCCATTTTCTCGCTAAAAAGGTTTTTCACCGCTGTCTTCAACTTGCGCTCAGTATTAAGTTGTTTCGTACATTTTCTCCATCTTGTTCTCCAGCTCTTTATTCCTTTTCTCAAGCCTTTTCATTTCCTCCTTCATCTCGTTCGTGTTTTGTTCGTTCTCCCTTTTCATGAGCAGCTGGTCGCTTTCGGTCCTTTCTGCTCTTTTCTTGACCTCCTGTATGTCTTTTTTTAAGGTACCCATTTCACTCTTAATATCAGCGACGCTTGTCTTGATGTCATTGACAAAGCCAGCCATCATTTTTGTTAGCTGACTAATTTGTTCCTCAAGCCCTTTCGTATCGCTTCGTTGTTTACTTCTTTTGGTGTATCTAGCGGAGTCGCTGCTTTCAATATCTGCTCCGTCTTCTTCGCTCCCAGGGCCTTCTTTTTGAACCGGAGATCTATTTATCTTTTTACTCCGTCTGAAGATATAGTAACTGGCTGTTCTTTTCTTATTGCCTTCATCCGTTGTTGTGCCTTCGCTAGCAAGCTTGTTTTCTGCTTTCTCCATTTTCTTCCGCTCACCTCTGTTAGTGCCTGTGTGTGGATGGTTTTTCTCTCGCGTATGGCTAGGATCTGTGTCGACCCTCGGAGATCGTGGCCTTTTATATTATTGTGTTTTGCTTGCGTACAGCACGGTATCCGGATCCACTCCTCGGAGATACCCTTGCTACAAAAACGTTTTTATTTATATCGTTACCCGCTACTCGCCACTATGATAACTAGTTCCTATGCAATTGCAAAGGTTGGCACCTTCACATCAAAAACGTTTCTATCTAAAAAGCAAAAATAAACTCAAAGATAAGTATCCTGTTTTCCTTTTAGAAGCTTCTCCTGGTGCTGCAAACGGGCCGCAAACACTTTTCCTTTCTTCTACACTGTTCCACTTTCATTTATCGAAACAATATCCAAAACAATCGCTATTTAAACCGATTTTTTTCAAGTTTGAGCCCCATCCACACTTTTTATTTTTACAATTTGCTAAAATAAGTGTGTTCTTTAGTCTGTAGCACAAGAAATTTTGTTTCGAGTTAGTGATAGAGTAACCGGCTCGTGTAGTTTTCCCATTGAGTATGAAGATCTTGTGGGATAGATTCGTCCCAAGACAGATTAAGTTTCCATAGCCGTTGTAATGTGATTTTAGCAATTATAGTAACAGGTGCAAGAAGACGCAAGGGATCAAATATTTGTGCTATGGTCGACAGAATTTGTCTTTTTGTAATTTTGTTATTGTGATAATAATCCTTTATTTTTGTTTTAGTTTTGTCATTGTTGAAATGCCATAAGCGACCTAAAGTTTTATTTTGTTCTCCGATTTCTATAATTGAAGGGCCTAGTGGAAAAAGTAGTTAAGTCACTTTTTTTTCAATTTGTTGATTTTTATACTAATTTGTAGAGAATAAATGCCGCAATGTGAAAATGTGCTCAATTACAAATTGAAAAAAAAGTGACTTAACTATTTTTTCCACTAGGCCCTTCAATTGTATTTTCCTCGCCTTCGCAGTTAATTTCGTTTTTGTTAGAGACAAACTTCCATAATTGGAATCCATATTTGCACAGTATGTCAGTTATGTCAATGTGGTATGTCAATTGAAATGCGGGATCGAAGGACCAATTACGTTCCAAATAGAAATCCGGGATCGAAGGACCAAATATTTTGTCCACCCTGTGTGGATCTTGTAATCTTGTACGGTGAATTTTCTTTGTTCAATGTGGTTTGTATCTCACGTGATTTGTTATTTGTAGTAAATTAAAAACACTTTTATCAATTATTGTAATAATGAAATATGTTCTTGGCATTACAAAAATTATAATACAAAACAACTCCTAGTCAATTGTAGTCAATTACAGAATTGACTAAACAGTAATATTATAAAAACTAATTTTGTATTATTTCCTGCCTAATAATATTTGTTTTAAAAAAACAGTTCTTAAAAAATTAAACTAGTCCGAAACTGCTCTGGCCATGTCCGAATGTGGCCCATCATGGGGCAATTCCGGACAATTCCCTAATTTTACAAAATAAAATTTTTCTGGAAAACGCGGTTTACTATTTTTATTTAGATTTAACAGAAAACATTAAGTAACATACATTCATAGCTATACTTACTATAATTTTTACAAATCTTTATGTCAAAAATCAATGGATATATAGCAATTTGAAAAAAGCTGTCCGAACCTGCCCCCTTCACCCCTACACCGCGTGGTACCAAGTACGATAAAAAAATATTAAATTAATTACTTCCTTGGGTTACCTTTTGCACCCATTTTACTCCATTCATCAAGTAACTTTGCTTTTAATGCTGCTTTACTGGTTGTTTTGTGATGTTTGACTCTCTCCTTCAGTTTATTCCATAAATGTTCTATGGGGTTTAAGATCAGGTGTTTGTGGGGGTGTTTTAAGTGTTTTTGTGGATGTTACAATAAAAATTCTTTTACCAGTAACGCTATATGCTTTGGGATCATGGTCCTGTTGAAAATAAAATACGGCTGGCAATTTCATTTTCTCGACAGAAGGTCGTAAATTATCACTCTAAATCTGCATATACGAGGGGTCGTTTTTATATTCCCGGACTAGGCATGAAAACAAAAGACTAGAGTAACAACAAAATTTTATTTTTCAATATAGTTCCCCTGCTTTTGAAGACAGCTATAACACCGTTTCAATAACATCTTTAATCCAGTATAAAAATATTCATTTGGTTTTTCCGCAAAATGGCCCTCAACAGCTGCTATAAGTTCGTCATTGTCCCTAAATTTTGTCCCACTTAGTGTTTTTTTGAGATTCGGGAACAAAAAATAGTCACTGGGTGCTAGATCTGGACTATAAGGCGCATTTTTGATTTCTTCGAAGCCACAATCAGCTACAGCAGCTTTTGAAAGTCTGGACGTGCACTGGTGCATTGTCGTGGAGCAACAAGACAGTTGCTAATTGTCGCTTCTTTAGTCTTGCATCCTCCAGTACCAAACACTTGGTTTTTTCACGTCAACAGGGCGCCCTGTACGGGGATCATCATCCAGTGATTCTCGACCATGTTTAAACAATTTTGACCACCGCAAATAGTTGACTAGAAGGGCAAATCATTCCCGTATACAGCCAACATTTCTTCAAGAATAATTTTTGGAAGTTTTTCTTGTTTTGTAAGGAATTTTATAACAGCCCGGTATTCGATTTTATTCATTTCAATACATATAAATTATGTAGCCAACAAATAATCGTATTTCTAAACTTTGTATTACTTTTTATTGAATAATTATTTATCGCTCCTTATCATAACTAGACTTTATTCTAATATAACTAACTTTTGTTATCAATAATAGAAACTAACCCTCGTTACATTGTTTATCATCATATCTCATTTAATTATTAACTTAAGAACTTATAAATTTACTAACAAGAAAATTTTTAACTCAGTTTAGATTTCTCTATGTTGAATTTAACTTATTTATTAACGTATGTCTTTACTCAATAAATGTTTTTAAAAATACCAATCTTATTACTTGGTATTTAACTATATACAACGCGCGACGACACAAACTGACAGATAATAAAATTAATAATGATGCAATTGTTTTGTAAATTGCCACACAGGTTACCAAGGCATATGTGATTAAAACACAGAATAATGAAAAATTGCGTCAAAATTCAAAACAGCCCAGTCCGGGAATATAAAGACGACCCCTCGTATGTGTGTACTTATCGATGAGTATGGTATCAATAAATTTAAAATTTACACGCCATTTGACCCTTAGTACACGCCTTGTATAAATCCATCACAGATCCAACCCCATGTTTCACGCTTTCCCAGAAATTTTTTTTATTTAATTGTGTGTTTGGCTTATAGAATTTGTTTTCAGTCCCTAGCGAATAAATTAAATTGACTTTCATCAGTGAACATGACACTATTCCAAAAATCTTCGCTTGAATTTAGGTACTCTTGCAAATTCTAGTGGTTTTAATTTATTTGTCTAATAGAATAACATGTATAAACCTTTTATTACTTCATTTTGGCAAATATGTACGGAATTCCCCGAAATAACTTACACTTTTCACAAGTCATGTACAAAGAACTGATTTATATAAAACTAGCTGGCACGGGCGGCATTCGCCGCCCTTAGCCATTTAGACCCAGAATAGATCCGAGGAGGCCATAGTGTTCGGCCTTCGGCCTCACAGGGGGAGGACCATATAGATCCGTGAAGGCCATAGTTGTTCGGCCGTCGGCCTCACAGGGCGAACCATTATAGATCCGTGAAGGCCATAGTTGTTCGGCCTTCGGCTTCACAGAGCGGACCATTATAGATCCGTGAAGGCCATAGTTGTTCGGCCTTCGGCCTCACAGGGCGGACCATAATAGATCGGTGAAGGCCATAGTTGTTCACTATTATTTCCATGTTTCGAAAGATTGCTGCAGATTTTCACAAAAACGCAATTTTAAAATTCTTCGTTTTTGGGAAGTCGGAAGAGATGGTTTTTGCTCTCTCTCCGTCGCCCCCGAACCCCCATCTCAAATATTTCGCCGTCAACGGATAGAATTCGTTGGAGCCGACATTTTAAGATGTCAAAACAATTTTCACAACAATTTGATCGTTAAAAGTTCTTCATTTTTAAAAATTTACCGTGGAGTGCCGGTTCAATTTCAAGAAACTCAAATACGTAATAGTTTACTGCCCCATACCGCAACTATACTTTTTAATGCTATTTCGAGGGTCTCTCACATCCCGGTTGCATAGATCCCGGTGTTCTTGATCGGTGGCGCCTTCTCGTATGTTTAGCCTAGTAACCAGAGTCAAATCCGCTCCGTAGGGGTGCAGAGCGGAGCGGCGCCCCGGAGGAGTAGGATTTGACGATGGATTACCCTCCTTTTCGAATGCACACCCCTAAAATTCGAAGGCAAAAAAAATTTAATTTTTTCACTTTTTCGGCAATAACCGCCTTATTTTCCATTTTTTCGCGAATATTTATACTAATATCTACTAAGCACACCCCCCCTACCCGAATTTCAAAGAAAAATTAAAATCGGACCGAAAAAATTTCACTCCATTTCAAGGGACTGTAACCGGATACATGTGGGAGACCCCGTGTTCGACCGGCTACATGAATTTACTTTCCCTTCATTTCAAAAGTCGATATTTTTTTTATTTTGACCATGTTCACATTTTTTATTGTTTTAATAGACAGATATAAGCCTGTTCTCTAGTGTGTAGCAGTCGAAAATTTTTTTCGACTGGCTGAGGTAGTGATATAGTTCCCTAAATATTTGTATTATTTTGAGCGTTGAATTACTAAATTCTAATATATTAATTTGTTAGTGGTTTTCATTTTTCGAATTAAAGCCGCCATCCCGCCATCTGTTGACAGTATTTTGAATCACTGACAGTATGTCAGAATATTTCGATTTTTGACAAATTAAATTTTTTGTTTGCAAGACTTGTGATTTGATTTATCGAAAAAAGCGAATAACTTTTCTCCCCGCGCGAATTTTTCCTCCATTTATACACGAATAGTTGCGCCGGGACCTACAAAATAACTGTGCAAAATTTGGTTGAGATCGGTCAAAGGATCTAGGAACGTATAGCGAACAAACAAACAAACACGCAGACAAGCTGTTTTACATATTTAAATGTGCAATGATAAAATATGTAATTATACCTACCCTACGTCATTCAATGCATTTTATTTCTAGAATGTACGCTTTATTTGTAACGTTGCAATTATGCAATGCTCATTAGAGCATTTTTACTTTAACTAATTTTTATCGGCAACACAAATATGTAAAATTTTGCTTTATAATTATAAAGCAAAATCGCTAATTAGCGATTGCCAGCAGTGTGGCGTTAAGCTTACACAGGAGTAGTATACCTATGGGGCTTCTGGCTCAAAGTAGGGTTCTGCGCAGGTCTACTGCGCATCCTCCCAAAAGGATCCCCGGGTGCATGGCACCCAAGAGGAGCCCCTTGGTGTCGATGACTTGTGTTTACATAAGCACGGGTGACATCATGTTTACATAAACATGGTCGTTATTATGTTTACATTATAAGAGGTGATATCATATGATGATATCATGTTTACATAAGCAAGAAGGTAAAAGATTCGAACACGTGTCAAGGTCAAATGACGTCAGAGGGATTTCGGCGCACTTCCGGTCGTCTTTTCCCCGGGTACCGCGAGGGGGCGCACTTCCCCTTCCGACCGGCTCGGCTCGCGGGGGGCGGCGGGGGATTAAAGCGCACTCCCCTATCCGGTAGCATCGCGCAGATTATTCGAATCATTTATGTGAGTGAGTGAATAAATTAAATATATGTAAATGCGTAGTAAATAACAATTATACAACAATATTGTGCGTAAATAAAGACGTGCGATTGTCAGTGTCGAGTGTTTAAAAAAAGAAATATATCAATATAATACCACTCCAAAACGGGAAGCTCTCAATATAGTATTTATAATTAGTACATGTGCATCAGCTCCGTAAAAAATGAATATCGCTTTGTTATAATATGTGATAGGCGCAATTTGGAACAATACCATAAATATTACCTGCCCCAGAGGTTTAAAATCGGCCATAATTTGTACTCAATATCTGGAAATAAGTGAGCTACCAAAACCGTGTGAAAAATTCGAGGAAATGCATATTGAAATAATACAACAAGACCAGTACGTTCTCACACATAGGCTAACAATCGAGAACGATAAACCGATTTTATATTATGAAACATATTTTGAACTTCAAAATTTAAGTAGAAGAAGCGGTCCTGGAGAATATTTAATGCTAAGTTTGGACAAGCTGAGAGACAGATATTTCAACTTTTACCTAATGGCGGACATATTCGGGGCCCTATTTAGTATCATCATTGTTTTATGTCTCGTAGCACTTTTTTATATTTATGGGAAGCCTAAATTTAATGCTTCTCAAAATAATATGTAATGTATAGTACGTATTGGTAAATAAAAAATCGTATAAAACAAATTCTTTTTATTTATAAAATAATCTATTACAATATAAAATATATTCTTATTATTATTATTAAGCCAAATTTACAAGTCCGGTAAACGGTGAGTATGTTAAGGTAACATCATATAAGATTAAAAGAGTTGCAGAAGTGTTTGCGGGAAAGTTTACGCTTCCTTCAATTTCGGCTTTGACCGAGAGGACGGGCTCATCGCTTAATTCGTTTTGTTTGCTAGTATCTATGACGAATACGGGACCCGTTTTGAATTCATCGTAATCGAGGAGAGGCTCACCAAAAGCCTTATCCATGTACTTTTTTTGAAAATTTAAGTAGTCTGAATATGCCACCATGTAACGATTTTTAGAAAAATCGTTGACTCGTTTTTCATAAGGGTATCTTCTGTGGTTTAGATATACAACAACGTCCGAAATTTCAGCGTTAGATAAGGCCGAGGCGTTGGCCTCTTTATTATCCTTTTTATTCGTCTGAAACACCATAAGAAAGAAGCGCGGTCGACGTGCACCGATGGTATTTTGAACAGGCCAAACCAGAACATTGGTCGAAGTCGGGAGGGCCGGATACTGGAAAAGTCCTCGAGAATGAAAACCCACCTTAATTAATTCTTGTTGATTTATTCGATTATAAATTTCTAATTTAGCTTCGTCACTAGGCAACACATGATCGACCCTCCAAGTTATTTTAGTAATTTTTATCGAGCAATCGGACTCGCACATGTAAAAATCAATATCCGATTTGCTTCTAAATAAAATAAGCTCTTGACGAATGTTTACAATGTTACGAGGGTAACTTGCACAAAATCCCAAGCAATGTTTTAAAGGGATTAACGTTGTGAACGTTTTCTTGGTTGGCTCTAAAATATTTGAATTGTCATTGTCGTCGGTATTCCAACCTGCACCCGATAAAGACTTCTTCTCATCGGAATTGTACGCACATCGACCATAAATTGAACTTGATAGACCAGGACTTTTGCACGAATCTATAGAGACATCACCCAACTGATAACGTATTTCGTCAAATAAAAACAGAGGATCATTGAGAGTAAACGGTTTAGTAACATCGGCAGGTGTAACGATTCCTTCAACGTACAGCTTACTATCGAAGGTGGAGGTAATTAGCTCACCCTTTTCTATAACGATTCGAATTTCGTCAGAGTTTCCAAACGAATTTAAAGTGTATGGGTGATATGTTCTTGTAAAATTTTCAATCACGTAGTCGGGAGAAGACACGTCACCGAAAATTGTTTGTAGCGCCCTTTCGTCTTGCATTTTGTACAACTTTAAGACCTAAAGATTTTAAAAAATGTATTTGCGCAGGTGTTAAACCAGCTACGTTTGAATGCGTACTGATGTAGGATTTAACCCTCGATGCGTTTATATTACTAATGGCACTCGATAGATTATTATTATTATTAATATTTATGCCCATTTTCCTTCAACTCGAGCCTTACAGCAACAGGCTCGCTTCCAAAATCTACCAACTCACCGGTCTGATCGATAAGCCTCAAAGTTATGTTATGAATCGTATCAGTTATTACAGGTAAATATATAATGTTTGTGGGCTCTTTTGATAATCTATAACCAGGTCCGACGGATATATCGAATTCAAAAATTGTGTGAGCAGAATTATTGTTACGATATGCACCTGCGGTTATGTTACATTCTACGTGAATGTTGGTTGCTTTAAGAATTTGCACATTTAAATCGGATTTGTGTCTAACGCCCGCTATAAGTTTTTTAGGCGTAAATCCCAGCATGCGTCCAATATTATCCGATTTTGTAAAATCAATTTCGTACATCGAAAAAATTTCGCATTTTAAAGTATTATTGTTAGCCCACATATTGAACTTATCTCCCATGACGGATTTTAAATACTTGTTTAATTCGTTAATCTCGTAAACACCATGCGGAATAACGATGACTTTGTAGTCGTAATAAAATTTATCATTACCTTTGTATATATTTCGTATAGAATTACATCCGTAAAAACCTGCTACTCCTAGACAGTAGTTCTTCTTGGGATCTAGCATAATAGGAGGAAAATAATCGATACTTAGGACGTTACCAACGTCCACCAAAGAAAACGTTGTAGACATAACTAAAAAATTTATAAATTACGCTTATATTTATTGATAAAAAATAAACATAATTATTACAAATCGCTTGTTAAAAATTTCAAACACAGATGACCGCATATTACAGTATTAAAATTTTGTTCTCTATTATAATTGTAATCTATTAGACAACCCTTGAAATAATTTATCACTTCCAGCGGAGGCCTGAGATCACCAAAACTATTGTAGAATTTTACAATGGAATAATGTTTTTTGTAACACGTCCAGTGCGTCCCTGGTCCTGAATTAACGTCCAAATTAATTATACCGCACTCGATTTTTTTTGGCCTCGAAGGCAAGGTATCTCTCATAAAAACACCTCTAAAATTAGGAATATTTTTAGCAAATTTTCTTAAATCCACATCTGTCAGAGCTCTTCGAGGTAAATTATTTAGTTTTTTGAATAAGTAGGTTTCAAATACAACGCGCTTCCCGTTTTATATGGTTTTAGATACAAAGCCATACCGTTTTTCTTTCCCATGGCGATTGCTTCCATAGTCTTATTGTGACGCCCGGTTTCTTCCAATTTACGTTTTGCCGCTTTAGCATCAATCACGGCCTTTGCAATTCCTCCTGCACCACCCGCTAAAGCACCTACGGCACTCAAACCCGCAAATAAAGGTATGAGAAAGGGTAACACGCCGCCTTCTTTAGGAACCGGTATCACTCGTGGTACTTTAATATTTCGTTTACCACCCATGTGCTTGATTATGCGTTTCGCTGCGAGAAGGGCATTTTTAATATTTTTTTTACTCCCCCCTTCAGATATATTCATCGAATTTGCAATTTTCTTTATAATTGCTTTTCCTAATATGGTCTTACGCTTACAAATACCTATTCCCATCTTCCTTTTAGCTTTCATCGTATTCGCGATAGTCCACGCGGCCGCTTTTTCACCGAATCCGGCGTCTTTAGACTTTACGCGTTCCCAAGCTCGTTCTTGTAATAAGTAATCGGCTCGATGTCGATCCTCCAAATTCTTATTTTGAGAGTATGCTATATCGTGCTGCTTGCAAGCCTCGTCTAACAAATTTATTCCGGGATCACCTCTAGCTAAGCGTTTTTGTAGTTTAGTACCGGGACCACAATAATTGTAGCCGGGTATGTGTAACTCGAACGGGAGCTTGTTTATAAGCGAATTGATCAACCCCTCACCTTGATGGATAATCATTTACTGAGTTTGAACGCGACCACACTTATATTTAGATGCAGATCGCTCCGAACATCATATCATAATGAAGTTCGTAGAGCAGTCGACGTCTTTAAAAGTAGCTAATCACGATTTCACAAAAAATTATGAAAAAAGGCGTAACAAATTATTTCCTAACTCTGTTAGAGCAATCATTGCGGGTTGTTCAGGTTCAGGTAAAACAAATATCATTATAAGTCTTATAGAGGAACCCAACGGACTGAAATTTAAAAATGTTTACGTGTTTTCGAAGTCTTTACATCAGCCAAAGTATCGGTACTTGAAAACTTTATTGAGTTCTATTAAAGGTATAGGTTATTATACTTTTGAAAAAAATGAAGACGTAATACCCGTAAGTGAAGCTAAACCGTACTCCCTGATGGTGTTTGATGACGTCATCACTGATAAAAGCTCCAACGCGCGAGATTACTTCTGTATGGGTAGACACAACTTAATCGACTCTTTCTATCTCACTCAGACCTATTCGAAAATACCTAAGCAGTTAATAAGAGATAACGCAAATTTTATAATATTATTTAAACAAGATACTTTAAATTTGAAACACGTTTATCATGATCATGTGAGCACCGACATGTCATTTGAAAAATTTAAAACAATGTGTACGGAATGTTGGAGATATCCCCACAGCTTCGTGGTGATTGATACCGAAACCTACATAACAGATGGCAGGTATCGGAGAGGTTTCGATTGTTATATATCATAATACCTATACTTCGAGTCGTTATTATACAATTATTCGCGGATCTTAGCGCACGAACCTCGACAGCTCCGTCGTCAATAGCAGTTGAAGTTGTTCGACCCGTTACCTATAGCAGTTGAAGCTGATCGACCCGTTACCTATAGCAGTTGAAGCTGATCGACCCGTTACCTATGTATAGCAGGTGAAGCTGATCGACCTGATTGATCTGTTACCTATAGCAGTTGATAGACCCGTAAGAATAAGCCGATTTAAAATGAAGCCCGAAGAGATAGATCTAACAAAAAAAATTATCAGGGCGCGTAAAGCTATCAAGCAAAAGTTACGGGGGTTGAAACTCGGTGAAATTAAAACCCAAAGATTCGCACAAGAGCTATACAAGCCTATAGTAGATCCGCTAGAAACAATCGCTAAAGTTTCAAATTCAAAGGGTCCAAGTGTAAAGACCTCCAATGCAAATATAAAATTAAAAGTCGAAGGCGTAAAAAACGCTACAAATAAAAAAGTGGAATCTGATGAAGAAGAAGAAGATAACGAAAACGACGAGATCGATAACTATACTGAAAATGATGGTGAGTCATTATCGAGGCAGTACATTGATATGGCCATAGGCGATACCAAACATGAAATGGATCATACGTTTGGGGTTTACTACGATAGCACTTTTCAAACTTGGAAAATTGGAAATAAAGATATTACGTTTCATGGTGATGATTTCAACATTGCCGATCATAAATTTACAGGGACCTCGGGGCTGTACGATCTAATGTTTAAGAAACGTCCTCAGCATTATAGCGAAGCGGATTTAAAAGTATACAAGAACATTTTGATTTCGAGTAGCGCACATAAGCGTAATTTTAATCCTATCGGTCAAATTAGAGGAGGTAAATCGTTTAAATATACCCGAATTATTAAACCTCTATTTCCACCTTCGACACCAGTAGGAAGAAAAACTAATAAACCACCAAACATATCCCCCTCGACTTCCTTTGGAAGCGGAATTTTTAAACATGTTAACAATAGACACCCCGAATACGTTTATTGGAATACTCCTTCAGAATTGGTTGAGCGTTTGATGTTGCTTTACGCCTCAAAAAGAGCTGGAAACACCGGGCATGATAATGAGATTATATCTATTTTAGAGGAATTGCGAGAAGCAGGAATAATCGAGTAAGGAATAATTAATAAATACGTACCGCATTAGTCAAAGGTATTCATTTACAAAATGAGCGTAGACATTTTTGGACGTGAAGGTAAACCTCACGGTCAAGGGGGACGCAAGGGTGATCCCGGTATAGGGTTTAATCTTACAAGTGATGGTAATTTTGATTTACGCAATAAACGATTAACGTTAATAGGGGATGTGCTAGACGATGCAGATGCAGCTTCAAAAAAATACGTAGACGGTTCGATTCATAAAAGCGAACAAATTCTATTTGATTTTCTTTCAAGTGATATGGAAAAGATTGGAATTTTAATAAAACAATGTACGAATGATGTAAATGTTGCTTCCGGTGAAATTTTCAAGCAAGTTAACACATCTGATCAGCTCGCGTCCGATAAAATGAACGATCTTGTTACATTAATAAATTTAAAATTTAATGAATTTACTACTTTGATTATTTCGAGATTGGAGGATATTGATATCAAAAACGTTTTTCATAATTTGGAAAAACAAGTGTTAATTTTAATTAATAACTATGCAAATATCAATAATAAGTTGGAATCTATAATTACCGATTTGCATTACGTAAATAATGTACGTATTTACAATATAGAACGATTGCTCAACAATTTAAAAGATGTCTAAACTTGGTATAGTAAACGAAATTCATCGAGCTGCACGAAAAAATTTTCCTAGAAGACCCGTCATCATCAGGCATTTAGACGATTTATGGCAAATAGATCTCGCGGAGTTTATTCCTTATGCAAAAATTAATAAGGGTTACAAGTATATTTTACTAGTTATCGACTGCTATTCAAAATTTCTATGGACTCAACCGCTCAAATCAAAAAATGGTGCAGAGGTTACCGAAGCAATGAAATTTTAAACAAGGGCGTCTTCCTAAAAATATTCAGTCCGACGATGGAAAAGAATTTTATAATAAAAACTTTAAAGCGTTAATGACTTTAAATAAAATTAACCATTATTCTACATTTAGCATAAAAAAGGCCTCGATCGTTGAGCGCGTGATTCGAACATTTAAAAATTGGCTTTATAAGGAATTTAGCTTTAGAGGTAATTATAAATGGATTGATATTATTCAAAAAGTGACTGAAAAATACAATAACACTCATCATCGTACAATACATATGAAACCTTGTGACGTAACACCCTACACTAAATTGGACGTTTACGATTATAAGAAAATGCATCAACAAAAACCGGTATTTAAATTAAACGATTACGTTAGAATTTCTAAATATAAAACAATTTTTGATAAGGGCTACCACGCAAATTGGACTGCAGAATTATTTAAAATTAAAAAAGTTAATAGAGGCAATCCTACGACTTATATGCTCGAAGATCATGCGGGTTCACCCATCAAAGGTCAATTTTATAAGGAAGAATTACAGAAAACTTCATATCCTAACACATTTTTAATTGAAAAAATACTACGCAAGAAGGGTAATCAGGTGTACGTCAAATGGATCGGTTACCCTGCACCTTCTTGGATTTCATCAAATGCATTATTGTAAACATTTTTTTTATTATATTAAATTATTATATCAAATTATAATGATGCTTTATTATCGTATTATATAAGTTCACCCCGTATATCCTAGAGTAAAAGGTTAGAAAAAGGTTTAATTAATAACAATTGCTTGATATAAATAATAATAATTTATTAAAATAAATAACAATATATACAAATACTTAATAATAATTACTGTTAAATTTATACATACACAAAACAATCATCTCAAAATCCTCCAATGACTCCACGCAAAAATAATAATTTATTAAAATAGATAATAATATATACAAATACTTAATAATAATTACTGTTAAATTTATACGTACACAAAACAATCAATTTATAATCCTCCAATGACCCCACGCAAACGTATCAAAGCTTCCCTCAATCAACTTACGTTTATCGTCGTTGGCGCTTAAAGCAAGCTTTGTTTGCTTAATCGTCACAACGTTGTGGTTCATTGAACGAATAGAATTTTGATCCCTTACTATATTATTCTTATGAACTAAACAGTTTATATAATCGTTAAAACTAATGTTTTTTTTCACAACATAACCCTTGACACCCTTGGCCTTTTTTATTGTCTTTTGGCTACCCACACGCACACTATACATTTTAGATCTAAGTCCAACAAAATCGGTGATAATTTTAGCGTTCATTTCGTCTTTCATAAGACCGGGAACCTTCTTATTAGCGAGCGGTATTCCGTGAATATTATTCGGGGGATAATCGCTGGTATCGAACAATTGAATATTTTTTTTCATGATAGCATAAAAATCTGGACATTTGACTTGATAAATTAGCGAATCAGTGTCGCAGTACATTACCTTGTTATCGTAGCCTAAATTTGCCATAAAATCGTAATGAAACGAATAAAGGCAAATTTTGGATATGTCCAAAATGGCCATACCTACGTACAAGGGTTTGTTCATCACAATTTCCATAGTAGTCATTTCTATAATGACACAATCCTCGTCGAGAATTACCCTACTATGAAAATTGGGCTTTGCAATCAAAACTTTGGCGCTATACCGACCGTCCCATTTAGTTATCAGTTTTACGGTCTTTCGGTTCCTTAAATTTTCCATTGTCTTTCCAAAAACAGAATTGTTCATTAATTTGTAGAAAGTCTTTTCAAATTCGTTTCGAGCCTTGGTCCTCATCGAGGTGTTCAAGTCGATGTACGGTTTCAACCACGCGGATTGATTAAATTCCAAGACTCGATGAATTTTTTTAATTTTAATACCGTGATGTAAAGCTTGTTTTAATGCTCGGTAATGAATTATATATTTATCTTTGTCATATAAGGTGGTAAGTAATTTTTGAGTTTTCGACCCCGGAGGAATCATTTGTTCGGGACAAAAAGGTAAGTCATTGTGGAGGTCGTGAAGATCTTGGGGGTATTGTAAATCTACTTCTAAGATGTACCCCTTTTGATAATCGTCGGGTATTGTGGTAACGTCTATATTCAAATCTCTACACCACTTGAAGCCTCCTGAAGGGAGAGCTTGGGACATTGCAAATCCGTATAAATTATTCACATCGAGATACTGAATATAAACGCTCTCTTTGCGCGGATCGTATTCGGACATGTGATGGTTATTTGCCCTAGCAAACCTGTTGGAGCACTGCGATATACCTCCGCGAATTCCTCGCTCAACGAACATTAACATGTCAATCTCCGTTAGCAAATCCAATTCTACATTGGTATATTTAAGCATGCTATCCCAAGTGAGCGAAGGCGCGGTGATGTAGTGGGCCGCGTCTAAACCGTAGATTTTATAACAAGTATCCCTAAAATTTTCAAATACATCCGCCAACAACAACACATCGGTTTTTAAGTACAAGTCCGAGTACTCCCCCAAAGTTGTGATTGCGAACTCGGTCCAGACTTTCTGCGCATGATTATAATCTTCGTCGGATATTGCCTCTTCGCGTAATTTACTATAAAAATCTGATTTTTCGGGTAATTTTAACTCTTCTAAATTTGCTCTACATTGAACGTAATCGTAGGGGAAAACACCCTTACGTCTCAACAATTTTAATTGTCGCTCGTCCGGGTATTCGCTCCTAACGATCTTCAAATCGTCTAAATACGAGACCAATTGGTCTAGAGCATATGGCATAAATCTGAACGAATCTATAAATTTAAATTTAATTGCCGAACCTTCAAGCGATTTAGTGAAAGATATATATCTATCCTTGTTTACGGGAAGAATAAATATTGATCCTTCAATTTCTTGTGCTATATTCTTTATGATAAAGTGTGCGTCGTAGCCGCTTAAATTATGACAAATTACCGCGGTATAGATTTGCGGTCTTTGTAATTTAAATTACAAGAATTGTGTGCTGCCCCACGAAAATCGCCTGTAATATGATTATGATCGCGAACTTTAAAGTTTTTTTCAGAAAACGGTTTATTGCAAATATGGCAGTTTGAGGCTTGTTGAAAATCGTGCTCTTCCTGTAATGTTAATTTCATCGGCTGCATCGCCCAATAAACAGGCTCTACATCCTCGGCAATCTGTCTTAACTCGCAAGCGAACCATTTCGCACACTCCAATCCGCGGTAACTTTTGTAATAAGAAAGGCTCTGGTCGTACTCGCATTTAAAATAGTAGCCAAGGCTGAAGGCCTCATGTTCCTGATATACCGTTGTCTTTTCACCACGTTTTTTGTCCACGGGTTTAAGCAAACTTTCAATGTCCATATAAATTACAAACGGTACCCGTTCTTTATTATTATAGTTTTTAAACTTTACCACTTCCCCCTTGGCAGGCATCGTCACCCTACACTCATTCGTACCGATACAATCCTCCTCATGTCTTTGCAATTTTTCTTCCGTATAAAAGTATTGCATGCATCTCTCACAAATATGAATACATGTTTTATGTGAAGTCGCTTGTTTCTTAACAAGTCTGCTGAGATTTTTAACCCAGCAGAAATGGTAGCTTACGGGAGTATCATCTGTAGGTTTCTTATAGGAGGACTGCACCATTAACAAATTTACGTGACGATTTCGTTTGTTTTTTGTCAAGAGGACTGGTAGGACGCGATGATGGTTACCGGATTTTTCCAAGACGTAGACGTTGACGGAGATGTCGTTTAATTTCTCGAATTTACTAACCTGTCTAAGCGTCATGGGGAGCTCTAAACCGTCCAAGTTTAAAACTTCAGAGTAATGGGGGTAGGACGACACTCTATGAGAGTTCCTTGAAGCAGGGTGCAATGCCGATACAATGGACCAATAAAAGCACGCGTTGTCCTCATTTTGCACATTGACGCACGCTTTCTTGGCTTGAATATTTTCAGGTAGCGGAATATAGGAGGACCCCCTCAGAGGTTCGTATTTGTTGATGTTTACTGCTAAATTTACTACCGCATCGAGGGTCCAGCCGCTGTCCCGGAATTGGAACTCTTCCATTTGGGTCATCACGGCTGCTCGAACGTGCTCCTCCCACCACCTTTTTAAATCCGTAGCGCCATCGATTACGCTGTTTCGGGTGCTGAAAAATAATTATTTTAAAAAAAGTTATATAAAATTTATAAAGTTTTTACTTAAAGTGTTTCACGTCTACTTCCTCGAGTCCTGCTTTTGTATAACTACATCCAAAGTCCACATTAATTTTGAGCATGTTATGCTTTTTTAAAAGTTTCTTCACTCGAATTGCAACTAGGAATCGGGCATCCTCTAGGAAGGCTTGGAGATCCTTGTGTTTGAGGTTGATAACCACCCCCGTCCTAACCCGTCCTTTGAAGGCCGATTGAACGTCTTCCCAACGCACACGATCACCGCGCTTTTTATCGCTGTTAATTCCGGCTCCACGATGTCGTATATTTTTAATCTTGGTCTGATAACCTAAAATAGTTTTCGAATGTTACAACACAAAATAAAAATTAACCTAGTATGACTAAAAAATTTAATGCCAAAAACAAAATAACTACTGAAGTTTTTAAATTAAAGTAAACATTTTTTTAAATGAATAAAAATTATCATGGTTATTCCTTATAAATTATTTTTACCTACGCCTATGGCTTCAAAAATAAATTATTTTTAGTACGGCTATGGTATCGAATTCTATAATTACTCAATCAATTAGCATGTTTGAATAAACAAAATAAATTAATCAATTACTTAAATAAATAAATAAATATACATTAAATTTAATAAGAAATATTTTTTCAAGTTTTTATATGTAATGTGCGTATTTACAATTAAAAATGACCTAATTTATAATTTAATAAGAAATATTTTTCAAATTTGGAATTAAAATTTTATATATACAATGTGCGTATCACAAAAACAAGTAAAAATTACTAAAAAATTTTTCATTTTACCTACACGTCTATTGCATCAAATTATCATATTCGAATAAACAAAATAAAAATATGAAGCGATCAATTAGTTAAATAAATAAACACTGTTTACTTTAAATTTAATAAGAAATATTTTTTCAAGTTTTTATATGTAATGTGCGTATTTACAATTAAAAATGACCTAATTTATAATTTAATAAGAAATATTTTTCAAATTTGGAATTAAAATTTTATATTGACTCACCTTTTAAAATTCCAATAGTGGACTCCAAATGTCTTTTTTCACCTATATTTAATTCACATTTTTTTAATGCTTTATTTAAAATTTTTATGTTTTTTGTAGATAAATTTAACCAATTTGTTATCTCATCGGAGTTATTCGAAATTAGCAATAATGCATTTTGCATTATTTCTCTTATGCGACGCGACGTATTCATAACTTCATCTGCCATAATTTATTATTATTCAAAAACTTTTTTTAAGAAACACAAATCGCACTTGTTATCAACAAGAATTACAACATTCAACTAACAAATTATTAATATGAAAAGATTTAGTTTTATAAATTTTTACTAATTAAGCAATACGCGTGTCTTTGTCAAAATAAACACATTTCTATATTTAAAGCTTTTTAATGAAAACAAGGTCATACATTTCGATATTAAAATAATTTAAATCACATCAAATAAGTTTTTAATTTATATAAAATAATGTACATGGTATTTCTAAATAATTTCTTTTTTTACATATCAATTTTTATTACAATTTTAAATATAAGAGTGTTCTTCAAATGCTTTTTTTACGTATTCCGGATAAATTGTTAGCATTTCTAACAAACATAGCCATTTTGTGTTTTAACTATGCTTTCCTGTTTAATCAAACTTTGAAAATTTTCAAAGTGATCACCTCCTCCGATTCTAATACTTGAGGACAAACAACTTGTAAAAAAATGTTGTAATTCCAAATTTTCCAAAATATTCAATCTCGAATTCACTATTTCATTTAACAAAAAGAGGTTGTGGAAAGTTTCTTTTGTAATACATATTGCGGTATCGAGATACCACGTCAATGGAAGTACGTCATTTAAATTTCAGCAAAATTTTGTTTATGAATAAAAGCATGTAACTTATCAAAGTAATCAGAAAAATTTCATCCGATACCAAGGAAGTTAACTTAAAGTCAAATGATTCGTTGAAAACGGGACATAAAACAGGTGTGAATAAAATAAATTTGAAATGCATCATTTTAATATTTGTTTTGTTAAAAATGTTAATTAATAGTAAATGAAAGATTGTTAGTAATAAGAAAGGTATTTTAAAAGTTAGAAATGTGTTAATTAATTGATAAATGTAAAAATCCATGTTAGCATTAAATTTAAAATAAGTTTGTTAAATCGTTACGTGAGTTCGGCATGTCACAACTTAATGAACTGCGTATGGAAATTTCATATCCAGCATCTTTATTTGTCCAACCACGAAACACTTGAGAAGAACACAATCAAATCTAAAAATAGAACATTTTACTTATAAAATTTCAACGAACCACAATGGGCTTAGTCCATACCTGTACTATGAAACTGCAAATAATATTGATTTTTCGATCGACCAATAAAAATACGTTTATGCAAAGATCAGGATTGCGTTGAACTTCGTAAAGAAAATTAATAAAAACAATTGATAAAAGGTTGGTGTTGATATTCGCACGTGCAAAGTGGAGAATTTAGAATCGTCCTAATAAAATTGATATTACAGTGAAAATAAATAGTGAAATTACGAAATATAAGTGCATAATTAAACCAAATAGTTACTTACTTACGAAAAACCACAATTAAGGTGAAAATCGTAACGGATTGCAAATATTATAAAAGAAAATTAACTCCAACACAAAACGAGGTCAACAAACTGCAGCTGGAAGTTTCTGATGGTAAATGAACCCTTGGAGTGTCTTTGACGCGCAATTGTACCATCTCCATTTCAAATAACAGAAATATTCCTGGATTTAATAAGGTACCGTGTACATTGCAATAAAATCTTTATAAACTTAAGTGAAATCTCCGGACTTCGTACGACACGTGTTTTGCATCATTTTACGTTCAGAATTTTTATAAAATAGATTTAATAATAGAACTTTTTGATTTAACCAAATATTTATTTTCATTTGTGTGCTTAATAAAACATTAATTACTTTGTAACGAAGGATATTTATTTAGACCTGTTCCGCACCATAAATTTCATTTACAGCATTGGTAACGGAGCGAATCCACCCTGTACAAGGTAAGATACATGCACTACGAAAGAGCTAAGCTGAGGCAACTTATTTCATTAAATTGTGTTTACAAATTTTCACATATTTTTCCATTGACGGGGTACAATTACGTACACCCATATAAAACATTAACGACAAGAACCTTTAACCCTATTAGCGAGGGGGTACATAGCACTTTTTGGCTAGCCCAACGTGAGGCTACGTCAGCACACAGCAATATAAATTCATTGTAGTAATTTTCCATTTTTATCAATCTCATCTTATTGTATGTTTCACCCTTAATTTGTAAATTAGGTAAATATATCGTATTTAAAATATCGCTTTCGAAGTATTCATAAATTTGTTCTCGATATAAAATTATATTGTTCCATTCAGTTCGAGTTAATAACAACTCGATACCATTACGAGATCCGATTTTTACTGCAGGTTTAAATCCGTTGTCAATATCTATGCCTATTGTTATATATTTACTTTTTGAATTATTTAACCCAAATGAATTTTGGTAAATAAAACGAATTTCCTTTGCGTTTTTTGGGCCATGACCATGGCCATGACCATAGGAAGATGACACTATTAAATAAAAGAATAAAATAAACAATTCTTAAAATACATAATATAAAATTAAACTTACTTTTTAAAAGTGCTTCTAACAACCACAACAAAACAACTGTATTAATAAATTGATGTACGATGCGCTTTGGTTATTTAAAACTTATAATACCCCGCCGCACCCCGCGAGCCGAGCCGGTCGGAAGGGGAAGTGCGCCCCCTCGCGGTACCCGGGGAAAAGACGACCGGAAGTGCGCCGAAATCCCTCTGACGTCATTTGACCTTGACACGTGTTCGAATCTTTTACCTTCTTGCTTATGTAAACATGATATCATCATATGATATCACCTCTTATAATGTAAACATAATAACGACCATGTTTATGTAAACATGATGTCACCCGTGCTTATGTAAACACAAGTCATCGACACCAAGGGGCTCCTCTTGAGTGCCATGCACCCGGGGATCCTTTTGGGAGGATGCGCAGTAGACCTGCGCAGAACCCTACTTTGAGCCAGAAGCCCCATAGGTATACTACTCACAGGCAGACTAGCGAGCGGGAAACCGTCGTTCTATACCTAGTCGCGCCGGATATACTGCTGTGATCTTCAAGCCCAATATAAATCTGTGGGCTATGGGGAAGGCAACGGGAATCCACCCCATTAAATTTCTTGAAACAATTACTGTCCTCACTATCTCTAATGAGAAGGTAGCTCGGAACAGATAATGTCCACGCAGAAAATAAATTCTACTTTTATTTGCGTGGGGCCCTGATGGTAGGTATAAGCCAGCTCGAAACAGCGGAGGTAAGGCCGTGGGTCGTGTCAAATGAACGCCCCGAAAAAATCAAGGAAACAGCTTTGCTAACACACAAAAATTAAATCAACAATAAGATGTTCGTTGTCGGAAGGCGATGACATTAGCGATGTCGGATGGAAATTGCATTAGCCGACCAGACTAGTACAGTGGCAACAACATTGCCACCAAGAACCACTCCCCAAAATCAACCAACAGAAAGTTCGAGTGGTCATATAAAAATCCCACAAACGGTGGAACCACAATCGAACTTCCCTCAATAAAATCAAGTGGAAGCGACCCCGATGAAATGCAACACCCTGTACGTTGGTCGCACATAGCTGCTTTCAAAAAAAAACAAGAAACCAAAAATAAACATAACAAAAATGTTCAACATAGAATTTCAAATACAAGATTTGAACCCATGTCAAACGCGTAGGAATTCCTAAGCCATTGCATTTGACCAACGCGGCTCGATGTCACCTAGTGAAAATAATGCACAGTTCAAACTTAAGAGTGCATGTGCAGGGTCGCTGGTCATCTGTAGTCAATTTTAGAATATTTTGTGGAACTTCTTTCTGATATACGCCCAATAAAGTGATTGGCTAACTAATTGATGGGAAATTTAAAAAAAGAATTTATTCCAACGAAAATATTAATTTTTCTGTATTTTTATATGAAAATAGACTTTCAACAATCACATAATTATTATGTAAATAGATAAATATTGAAATAAACCAAGGTGCAATCACTAGTATACATGTTTTTCTAAGGTGGAAAGCTTCAAAATTTTTTGATAACGGTTACATAACTTAGAAATATAAATATATAATGGCTACAAAAAAACATCAAATTTCAATTGCATTACATTAAGTTTACTATATTAATATCTATTTAAAATTGAAATTTAAACTCGTTAAACCTTAGTCTGAACATTTATTAATTGAAATATTTAAAAATTATATTAAAAAGTAATATAGTTTTGATTTTATCATGTTAATGTTACGGCTCTAAAACAACCTATATTTCGCGGGGTATACATGCACTCTTAATTAACAAAACATAATAATACAATAAATAATTAATTAGTTTATCAAATATAAAACTTAAACATTGGCATTATAATCCACGTCTTCGAACGTCAGATTAGATAACCTTTAATCACGTCGAACAGAAAAGTAAAACCTGCGACTTAAGGTGGGGAATCGACAAACATCGGGGACATGGCCGCCAACGTCACTACTGTCGAAAATATTTTTAATTTAATTCAGTTTCACACCTTTTGGAATAATCCATTTGTGGTATTCATTTCCAACAGATGTCGCACCAATATGTACATTAGTGACAAAGACAAAAATTATGTTCATAATAATTGAACATAATAGAGGAACTACCTCTATTATGTTCAATTAAAATATGCTTATATAAAATATTTTAACTAAAAATATGCAGGTAAATTCCGATCCGACCAGTCCGACTGAGTACAACGCCATCACCATGACACACCGTGAATTATTTTTTGCAAAAACTGCCTAAAATGGTAGTAATGATAAACGAAACTGTAGATTGATTATAACTGTTATAAATAAACTTTTATCAATTTAATTTGATAATCTGTAAACTTCACGAGTGTATTCGTGTTTCTAGAGAGACATTTTGGTTTGGAAAATTTTTTTTTAAGTTACAGTTTTTATTTTTATGACTATATTTTAGGCACAATTTTAATAATTCATCACTAGAAACATAGATCATAGTTTTTTCTACAGGAACCTGATTTGCTAAATGTCATATATGATATAGTTTTTCTTAGAATAGCGAAATTCAAAGGGTCTGTATAGCGTATATTTATACATTCATTCGCACCCTTAACGATTATTACGGCCAAAAACGTTCCAATCAAAACTGCAAGGCAAAAGAAAAACCTCCTATATGACAAAACATAAAAAAATACGAGAATCAACCAAGGGTGAATCTCACTCTTACAATTTTTGACGTCATTGGGAGGAACTGCAATACGATTACTATGTAATGTAATGGAACTTTTTTAAATAATTTTATGTTTTCGCGAAGCAATCGGGATATACTTGTATAATAGATGTGATGAACTTATTTAAATAAAACTATGCTGAATAAACTTATTTTTCCGGAAATCGTCATTGAAACAACATTTCCCTGCTTATGCACGCGCAGGGAAATTGAACTTTACTGACTAGTCCGGTAATAATTAGTAAGGTTAATAATAACAAAATAAAATAGACAAATGTCAATGTCAAAAAATGTTCAATTAGTGTTTCAAAATTTCGATTTTAAATTTCGATTTTAAATTTCGATTTTTTACGATTTTCGGAAAAATTTAATACAAAACATGTCAGTAAAATGTCTCACTTGACTCGGAGCTTTAAAATACTCGGCACGAAGTGCCTCGTATTTCAACATTGCCCCTCGTCAGTAATATGTCATTTTCCTGACTTTTATGTAAATAACTATTACCGGAAATCGTCATCGAAACAACACTTCCCTGCGTATTTACGCGCAGGGAAATTGAATCTTACTGACTAGTCCGGTAATATTTAGTAACGCAGGTAACAATGACAATTTTCGGAATAACTATTGTTTGTAACTATGTAGTCAACAAATTGACAAACTTGATTTTAGCTCATTTTAAAAATGTTGTTCAATTAGTGTTTTAAAATTTCGATTTTTTACGATTTTCGGTAAAATTTAATACAAAATACGCTAGTTGCGTAGCTCCCAAAAGCGTACGAAGCGCCGTCTCGTGGATAAATTTTGTCAAAACTGGGATGGCAGAATGTTCATGTTTATATGGTAATATTAGCAAAAATATTAATTATTTTTATTAATTTAAAATATTTTATATATTTAGATAATTATTATAAACTGTACTAGTCGATCCTTTAAGTTTATGTTGGTACATAACCAAGATGAATTTTACTATACCTATAAAATAAAATAAACAATGTTTTGTTATCAAAATTTACAAGTTGCAACTAGCGTATAAACCCAAGTGTTTAGTTGAAATAATTCGCTTTTCACATTATGAATTCAGTCCAGTTACTATTCAATGTGGTTTTCAAAATATAAACATTATTAACTTTTTTCGTGGTAAATCGTTATCAAAAGGCAAGTAAATATAATTACAATACAAATTAATCTGGTAAGGTCTTCCAGGAAAGCGATAAAATGTTAAATCAGGATTCTTATTCTCTGATTTATTGCATCCAACTACACATCAATACTTTTTTTGCACTCATTTTTAAATCAACTTTTCTATGTGAATCTACTACTTATGTCAATTTTTAAATCACATTAAACCGTCAGCACTACTAACCATAATGCTATTAAGTTATATAGGGTATATAGAATATTATTTAAATTCAAATTTACTTCTTAATTCTAATTCTTAATGTTTAATTCGTAATTAAACTATTACTACTTGTATTTAAAACCGTTTGCGCTCACCATCCCAGTTACGCTAAATTTGGCCACCAGGGCAGCGCCACTTGAGCTACGCAACTAGCGTATACGTCAGGAAAATGTCTCACTTTACTCGGAGCTCTAAAATACTCGAAAATCATTTTCCTGACTTGATTTCAATTTACATTTAAATTTCAAGTATGTACGTCGCATAAATACAATTTTATAATAAAAAAAAAACTAATTCATGTCATGACATTCTATCATGTAAATTATTGGTTTATGGTAGCTAAAATATGAAACATATGTTTGTGAATATATTATATTGTCCAGGAATCTAGAAAAAACAGCATCAATACTCTTTTTGGGCGCTGAATAAAATATAATGATATTTATATACTGTTCGCAGATTTTGACGTTTTAAAATTTAATAAAATTTTAAACGTCAAAATCTGCGAACATTATTTTGTTTTGTTTGAATTATATTTTATTCAGCGTCCAAAAAGAGTAGTTGCTTAAACAGTAAGAATCATGGTAAAGACGAAAGAATATTCCGAAGATCTGAAAAATGCGATTTTGAAATCATTGAAAATTTGAGACTCATTAAGGACAGCATTTAAGAATACGGGTCGGCCTTCAGCCTCCAACTTGCTTATAAGAATACGGGTCGACCTTCGGCCTCCAACTTGCTTATAAAACTACGGGTCGGCCTTCGGCCTCCCACTTGCCTTTCAGGAACACGGGTCGGCCTTCGGCCTCCCACTGGCATTTAAGAATACGGGTCGGCCTTCGGTCTCAAACTTGCTTATAAGAATACGGGAAAATTTTTTCGACGTTTTTTGCCGACCCACGAAAAGGGAGAAAGGGGGGGCCGGGAATTTTTTAATTTTGTTAGTTTTGTTTTGTTATATTTTGACGTTATAAATTGAGATTTTATAATTGATTGTATAATTTTTGACTTTGAGATTGCATAATTGAGATTTTGACGTTTAAAATAATTACCTCCTTGATTTAAAATACTTTTATTTTCATTGGTCGAAATTTGTGTGACGAAATTGCGTTACACATTTTCGTTAACAATTTGGTGTGACGTACGATTTTTTTCAGTTAACTGCCCGTGCGATACCCGTGCGATAAGAAGCATAGCTTCAATAATTTTTTTCCACTACTAGTCATATAGGCCAGGGCTTCTTAAACTTTTTTATATAGCGACCCCCTTCAAGCTTAGGAAATTTTAAACGACCCCCTCCATATAGGGACGCGCATGAATGGATTATCGAGATTCCTTAAAGGAAGGCAGGCTACTCAAAATCAACTTTCAATGTAAATAAAATAAGGATTAAAGAATACGTACCCATTCATTTCACATATATATAATTGGAAACGTTGACGGGATATCGGTCGTAATAAAACACAATAAATAGAATGACATAAAACTATATATATATTTATTCAATAGAAAAAATAAACTTTTGTAACAATTTTTTTATAAGAAAACATAAAACTATATCTATATATTCAATAGAAAAAATAAACTTTTGTAACAATTTTTTTAATAAAAACATATTATTAACATCAAACAATATTAATGTGACGGATGTGATTGTTTATTTTTACACAAATAATTAAATCTAGGCTCAATTTGAGTTATTGCAGATCGTAATAAATTTTCAACGTTTATTAAAGTTGAACGGTATTTTGATTTTATGTAAGTTAATGTGGAAAAGGCTGATTCACATAAATATGTTGTACAAAATGGCAGTAATTTATTCATTGCCATTTCCGATAGTAGGGGATATTCTGATTTGATTTCTATCCAAAATTCATGCACAGGCACTTGAGAAAATCTGAGTCGCAAGGTAGTATCACTTGTTAATTCGGCAAATTCTTCTTGTGCTTTGAGGTTTAAAAAATTAATTTCTTCCATTTCAATTGAAAATGGATTGCAAATCCATTGTTGTGTATCGATATCATTGGGAAAATACCTATGCATGTTAACTTCCATATCCTTCAAATGATTAACTATAATTTTTGTAATAGGAGTATCTTTTTTTGAAATATTGTTACTAATTATATACTCGTCAGTAAATGGAAACATTTCGAGCGATCCACTTTCCACTCTGTTCTTCCATATAAGAATTTTTTTAACAAAAGCCTCAAGTTTATTTTTTAACATAAACATATTAACGCAGACTCCCTGCATTGATAAATTCATATCATTGATTTTATCAAAAATATCTGCCAAATAGCATAGCTTGAGAAGCCATAAATTATCGTGAAAATAATCGGCCAAATTAGAATTTTGCTCTGTTAGAAATATAAGAACTTCATCTTTTAAAGTTAATAATCGTTTCAAACTTCGACCTCTTGATAGCCACCTAACTTCAGCATGTAGCAATAAACTTGTATAATCCGAATCCATATCAATGCACAAATTTTTAAACAATCGACTATTAAGTGCTCGACTTTTAATAAAGTTAATGATTTTGACTGCATCAAAAAACACAGTGTTTAATTCTGGTGCAATTTTTTTAACAACAAGTGCCTCTCGGTGAATCATACAATGTGTAAATGTAATATGATCATTTCCAGCTTTAACAAATGCTGTAAAACCAAGATCTTGTCCGGTCATTGCTGCAGCACCGTCCGTGCACACACCAACACAATTTTTCCAATTTAATCCTTCTTTTTCAAAAAACTCATTTACTTTTTTATATATATCTTTTCCACGAGTATGACCTTCCAGAGGACGACAAAACAGTATATCTTCATGAATGCTTCCCTCATAAATATATCTTACAAAAAGTAACAACTGTGCTATTTTTGAAATGTCTGTCGACTCGTCCAGTTGTATTGCAAACTTTGAGCTGTCTTTAAGCCTCATAAGAAGCTGTTGAAATTGATCATTGCTAATGTCTGAAATTCTTTTGGACACAGTGTCATTTGATAATGGAATTTTACTAATTTCAGCAGCATACTGTTTTCCATGAACAATTTCAGACATTCTTATAGCTGCAGGTAGTAAAAGTTGCTCTCCAATAGTAAAAGGCTTTTTCGTTTTTGCTATCAAATACGAAACTTCATACGATGCCAATAGATATTTATCATTCAAAGTAACATACTTCTCCAAAGTGTTCTTTTCTTTATTTGATGTTTGCAAAAGACGCTCAAAATATTCTATTGGCTTTTTTGATAACGTTGCATGTTTAGTATTCAAATGTCGTTGCAGTTTTGACGGTTTCATGCTTTCTGCAGCCAAAACTTCTTTGCAAATTAAGCACACTGGTTGTTCTTCATTGTTGTGAGAAGAGCATGTGAAGCCATACTGCAAATATGATTCGTCATATTTTCTTTTTTTTGTTTTGCTAGAAGTCGGATTTGAAGCACTGCAACTTGGTTGTGACGGCGTGGCAGACTTATTAGTTGGAATTTTAAATAGCCATTTATCCATGATGGTTAAATAATAATAAATAATTAAACAAAATGTAGTTGAACTTTAACGTAATAATTAAAAACACCAACTGAAAACTACACAGTAAATACACACATGTCACTACGAAGACAAAGCTGAGTCCAAACTGAAGTACAAACAGAAAAATAACTACACTCGAATCTTTACCAGTGCAATGACAACAAATTACGATCAGATCAACCCCGACGCATGGCGTGTTCAAAGTGTGCAGCGCACAAAGGCACCGTATCACAAAGACGCCGAAAAAGAAGCTTTCATTTAATTTTTTTTATTATTCTTTCATAAAAATAATATGCCGATTCGCCTAGCCTAGCTTGATTATGCTTCCGTATTGTATGTGTAAGCTGTAAGGCGACGCGGCGTCTGGGTACTTATAATCACTAAGTTATCTTGCAAACATTGGCGCCGGCGGCCAGACATCAATGTCGAACGTTCAGTTGAAAATCGAGGAGCGCGTTGTATTTATTATTTTAAATGCTACTTCCATATTTTCATTTATAGGCCCTACATAACAGTTTTGCATTGCCACTTTTTTCAAAAAATAGTTATAATAAAACTACAATAGTATTTTGTATGATTTTTATTTGTATTTATATTTGTACGTAGTGTGTATACTAATTTTAAAATTTTATTTATAATGATTGAAAAGTATCAGATCTTTGCGACCCCCTTTCAGTAGTCTCGCGACCCCCAGGGGGGTCGCGACCCACAGTTTAAGAAGCCCTGATATAGGCTACCATTATAACTTTTCCAAGTCACATGTGAAGTGACGCATTTTAGACATTCGGTAAATAATATTTTCATTATACACTTAATGTAAAAAATGAACCAATACCAATGAAATGATTTGACAGATTCATTATACAATTATTAAGGTAAAAAATGAACCAATGAAATTATTTGACATACGCGATTTAATACATTTTAGGCTTCTATACAAAGTATAGCAAGAAGCCTTATGATCTGGCTCCGTGTCCGTCTGTCCGTCTGTCCGTACGTCCGCATAATTCAAAATCATACAGAGCGTTTCAAATCGTGTTGGAAATACTCTGTGTGTATAGAGGTCTAAGAACTGGGTAGCCAGTCCGCTACTTTTAGGCTTCTATACAAAGTATAACAAGAAGCCTTATATTTTATTTACATAATTTTTCACCTATATAGGAAATTTAAATACGTTGATCCGATGATACGTTGATCCGATGATACGTTGATCCGATGATACGTTGATACGATGATACGTTCATCCGATGATACGTTGATCCGATGATACGTTGATCCGATGATACTTTGATCCGATGATACGTTGATACGTTGATCCGATGATTCGATGATAAGTTGATACGATGATACGTTGATATTAGGCTTCTATACAAAGTATAACAAGAAGCCTTATGATGTGGCTCCGTGTCCGTCTGTTTGTCTGTCCGTCTGTCCGTCCGCATAATTCAAAATCATACAGAGCGTTTCAAATCGTGTTGGAAATACTCTGTGTGTATAGAGGTCTAAGAACTGGGTAGCCAGTGCGCTACTTTTAGGCTTCTATACAAGGTATAGAAAGAAGCCTTATGGTCTGGCTTCGTGTCCGTCCGCATGTTTCCGCATGATGATACGTTGATCCGATGATACGTTGATACGTTGATCCGATGATTCGATGATAAGTTGATACGATGATACGTTGATATTAGGCTTCTATTCATTCGGCCTTCTAACATTCGGCCTCACAGGGGGAGGACCATAATAGATGCGTGAAGGCCATAGTTGTTCGGCTTTCGGCCTTTTTGTAAAAAATGTTTGAAAAATTTTTTCGACGTTTTTTGCCGACCCACGAAAAGGGGGGGGGAAATTTTTTAATTTTTTTAGTTTTGTCAAAAAACTAGTTTTCCTATAAACCGGTTGGAGGCGGCGTGGGGTCGGGGGCGGTTGCCACCTCCGCCCCCCATCCATAGCCACCATTCCCAGGGTCCTAGCCCTCTCGGTTCCGGAGTTATGGTGTTTGAAGGGAAGTTCAAAATTTGAAAGCAATGGTCGAAATTTGTGTGACGAATTTGTGTGACGAATCTGTGTGACGATTTGTGTGACGTAGTTGTGTGACGATTTTGTGTGACGAACGATTTTTTTCAGTTAACTGCCCGTGCAATTCCCGTGCGATACCCGTGCGATACCCGTGCGATAAGAAGCATAGCTTCATACAATATTTTCAAATTTAATAAAAATAACAGAGATTTAAATTACAAATACCCACCAAATTAATACAATGCTATACGCGAATTTAAAATCTTCCTCCCAATTACGTCAATGCGCAAACGAAACGAGTTTTGGTTTCAAATTCGGCATACCGTTATAAGTTATAAGTGTATACTTATACTTATTAGACGGAGCAAAACTTGTCCTAATCGATCAAAGCATACCACTGTGGAACAATTAAGTAACAAAAAAAATGCTACTCACCAATCCGAACGGAAACCAAAACCTTCAAAGATAGCATGGGCAGTAGATCCGACCAAGAAGCGTCGGATATGGGGAAAATCCACCATTTTCCAACAACGAAGATATGTCAGATCTCCATCGAGTCTGCGCGAACAAAAATTGTCCCGGTAGCCATATCTTCGCTCCATATTCGCTAATTACGTAACCCAAAAGCCCATGATTATTCAACAGTAGCCACACAAATCGACATTGGGGTGTGAAAAATTCACACCCCGCGCCTTCTTGCTTCAAAACTTGACACAAGAGCGTGTTACTCGTTCAATAGTTCACCCAAGACTATCCTTGCGCAGTCTTGAACAAATCCCCACCTCGGCGCGGATAGAATGCGCCTTTAAAGAACCAATTATATATAGGGTTGAACGTAAGTGATGGATTTCAAAAATCCGTCACATTCTTTCCCTAGTTAAGTCATCTTGACTTCGGTCAAATTGATAACCAACGTTCGCTGAGCGGATACGGTACTTTAAGAAGAAGAATTAGCGATTATGGTGCACGGAGGTATTTGGAAAGAATTATGAAAAATAAAAATAAAAAAAATTTATTTCGTGTAATAACGTAATTATTATGTTAATTATAGGGTGTACGATTTATTTTGTGAATTACATAATAGTATATAAAGTTGGGACCAAATAAATTGAGACCTGCGTCACAAATTTCTGATTAAGAAAAGACATCCTGAATATAATTTAGGACGTCGTTTAGCTTTATTAAAAAGAGAAAAAACATATTTGAAAGTCTTTCTGACAAAGACTTAAGAAAAGACGTACGTTATCAACATTTTACATTAATAATAAATACTATATAAAATTAGTATGTCTGAACTTAAAAATAAAAGCAATAAAAATTGAATTGACTCGCGTATTGAAATTGAAATCAACAATGAGTAGGTAACTACGGATATAATTTGTTTATGTCATTTTCATGAACTTTTCTGGTTGTAAAATTTCGGATTACGTGACGACCTTTCAGAAAGTAAGTTTTGATAAATTAAGAAATAGAGTAAGAAATCAAAAGATTTGCCAGAATCGTCAAAAATGAATATAAGGGAATCCATCTACGAAATGTACAGAAAAAGTAAGTTTTAAAATATTAGATATTTCTGGATTATTTTTTTAAGTAATGAACAAGAAATATAGGTTTTCAAAAAATTTTGGTATTTTTTTCAGAAGAACATTTAACTGTTGCTACATTAAACAAGAAACTTCAAAAACTGCATATTATTTTAAGCAACACTAGCTTAAAACGAACTCTCCACGAAATTGGTTTTAAATTTTGTAAAGAAAGTAATCGTAGAGCATTAGTGGAAAAACACAATATTGCTTTTAATCGAGTACATTTCATGAAAAGCTATATAAACAATATAAATTCCGAATTTAAACGTCAAGTTGTGTTTTTGGATGAGACATGGATTTTTTCGAAAGGTAACCCTGGAAAGTCTTGGCAAGATAATTCAGTAAAAAGTGTTAGAAAACCAGAAGGTTATGATGGGAAACGCTTCATTGTTCTTCATGCAGGTTCGGAGTCTGGATTTATAGATAATGCATCATTAGTCTTTGCATCAAAATCTCAAAAAGAAGATTACCATGGAGAAATGAATGGTGACTTATTTAAAAAATGGGTTACTGAGAAACTTATATGCAACTTGGAAGAACCAAGTTTAATAATATTGGACAATGCATCTTACCACTCTACGTTAGTTGAAAAACAGCCTACGTCGGCGTGGAAGAAAGCAGATATTGCAGCTTGGTTGTCTGCAAACAACATTTGTTTTAGTGAACGATTGTTTAAAGTAGATTTGTTAGAATTGGCAAAATTGAACAGAAAAGATAAACGGTATGAAGTGGATGAGCTGTTACGAAACCATGGCCATGAAGTTTTACGCTTACCCCCCTACCACTGCGAGTTTAATGCGATTGAACTTATATGGGCGAATTGTAAAACTTATTACAATAAGCATATCGGAAGAGATGGTTATGGGGATGAAAAAGTAATTTCGATGTGGAATGAAGCATTGGATAATTGTACATCTGAAATTTGGAAAAATTGCATTCGTCACACCGAAAATGTGATAACAAATTGGTATGAACGGGAAAAACTTTTAGATGTCACCGTAGAAGAACTCGTCATACAATTAACCAATGACTCCGATACTGGTAGTGACAACGACTCCGATGAATAAAAATGAGCAGTTCCTCTGTACGTTTTAGGTATTTATTAACCCGTTTATTTTGACGACGAATTCATGGAAAAAATTTAAACAGTTTTTCAAAAATATTTCTTTAAAAATAATACAATTATTTCAAATTTGGTAATTCCGGAATCTTGCTTTTATTAAAAATTTAAGCATTTTCAAAGAAAACCCTAAAATTCAAGTTTTATTTATAATCAGTAAATTGCAATTCTATGAAAAGGTGTTTATGGGAAACATATTTATTACATAACCCAACTTTAGTTATATGACATTGACAGAAAGATAATTTAAATTATTACAGGAAAGAGAAAGAAAGCTATATTAAAATGAAAAGGGCAGATGCATCTTAAAATGCACTCATTTGATTAGCGATTTTAATATTAATTCGTACTGTTTTAAGTAATGACGCAAGTCTCAATTTATTTGGTCCCAACTATAATAGGCCAAGGTTGTGTAGGCCGTCATTATTGCTCTAGCGCCAAGATTATATTCCGAGGTGCTTTGCACCTCGGAATATAAAGCGCTAGGGCAATAATGGTCTTCACTAGGGGTGCGCACATAATCGATTAATCGATCACCGTAATTCGAATAATCGATTATTTCATAATCTATTATGATAATTTATAATAATCGATTAATCGATTATAGAAATAATCGGTTGTGAAAATAATCGATTGTGGAAATAATCGATTATGAAAATAATCTATTTTGAAAATAATCGATTGTGGAAAATAATCGATTATAGAATACTTTATTTTTTATTGGTAACAGGTTTATTTTGTATAAGCATAATATCTTGTTTTAATAAATACAACTTTTTAAACTTAAACGTAATACCAACCCCAACAGCAATTAGAACGACCGAATTAATCGATTATTCGAATTACGGTGATCGATTAATCGATTATATGCGCATGCGCACCCTACTCATAATCGAATTATGAGTTCATAATTGATTATGAACTCATAACTCGATTATGAATAATCGATTATTTCAATAATCGAAAAAAATCGATTATTTTTAATAATCGATAATCGATTATGAAATTTCATAATCGCGCACCCCTAGTCTTCACAACCGTGGTTTATATATGATTTTTTCCACTACTAGATTTATTACCATTTTTTAAATTCTTTTTAATAAAAAAATTTTCAAATTTAAAATATTTATTTCAAGTGACAGTTTTGTTTTGTTGATTTGACAGTTGTTGACAAATTTAGGTTTTGTAATAAAACTCGCTTTAGCGGCAGTTCTTAGGCTTCTATACAGCTACCTTTCTGGTGTGGAAAGTTATTATCTGGTTATTTTTGATCGCCATATAATGTAACACCACATAATCAGATAATCTGCACCAATTAAATTTTTTGCGATTGGTAATTATCATTTACTATATAAGTAATAACAATCAAACTTTTCCATTCTATTAGAAATTTTACTTCTCTGTAATGTATGGTCCTTTTTTTGAGGTGGACCAATCCTCTCCTTTCTCTTTTATTTATAACTTAACTTCACTAACCACATCAATAAAAAATTATTTTTTCACATCAAAGTAAAACAAGTAGTTTATATAGGGAGACCTCTTCGAAAATATCTTTAACTTAGTAAATTTCTTTCGAACATTTGCGTATTTATAAATTGCATTAGCGAATCGAAGCAACGGATTAACAGATTAACGCAATACTATATAGACGAAGTATTTAAAATATAACAACGTATCAGTTGATCAACGTTATGATTGGCTCTGAAACATGCGGACGGACACGAAGCCAGACCATAAGGCTTCTTTCTATACCTTGTATAGAAGCCTAAAAGTAGCGCACTGGCTACCCAGTTCTTAGACCTCTATACACACAGAGTATTTCCAACACGATTTGAAACGCTCTGTATGATTTTGAATTATGCGGACGGACAGACGGACAGACAGACAGACGGACACGGAGCCACATCATAAGGCTTCTTGTTATACTTTGTATAGAAGCCTAATATCAACGTATCATCGTATCAACTTATCATCGAATCATCGGATCAACATATCAACGTATCATCGGATCAAAGTATCATCGGATCAACGTATCATCGGATCAACGTATCATCGGATGAACGTATCATCGTATCAACGTATCATCGGATCAACGTATCATCGGATCAACGTATCATCGGATCAACGTATTTAAATTTCCTATATAGGTGAAAAATTATGTAAATAAAATATAAGGCTTCTTGTTATACTTTGTATAGAAGCCTAAAAGTAGCGGACTGGCTACCCAGTTCTTAGACCTCTATACACACAGAGTATTTCCAACACGATTTGAAACGCTCTGTATGATTTTGAATTATGCGGACGTACGGACAGACGGACAGACGGACACGGAGCCAGATCATAAGGCTTCTTGCTATACTTTGTATAGAAGCCTAAAATGTATTAAATCGCGTATGTCAAATAATTTCATTGGTTCATTTTTTACCTTAATAATTGTATAATGAATCTGTCAAATCATTTCATTGGTATTGGTTCATTTTTTACATTAAGTGTATAATGAAAATATTATTTACCGAATGTCTAAAATGCGTCACTTCACATGTGACTTGGAAAAGTTATAATGGTAGCCTATATGACTAGTAGTGGAAAAAAAGTCAAAAATTATACAATCAATTATAAAATCTCAATTTATAACGTCAAAATATAACAAAACAAAACTAACAAAATAAAAAATTCCCGGCCCCCCCCCTTTCTCCCTTTCCGTGGGTCGGCAAAAAACGTCGAAAAAATTTTCCCGTATTCTTATAAGCAAGTTGGAGACCGAAGGCCGACCCGTATTCTTAAATGCTGTCCTTAATGAGTCTCCAATTTTCAATGATTTCAAAATCGCATTTTTTCTATTTTGCGTCTAAAATAAAGTCATTTCGATACGCGAATGGGTATCGAAATGGACTCATACGATACGCAATTTTTTGTTTTAAGAGGTTAGCAGCATAAACGTCATTGAAAATAATATTAATTATTGAAACGAATGTCATTTTAAATCACATTAAAAATCTCCAAATTTGTGTTAAACATTTTAATTAACTATAAATTAAAGATATAATAATAAATAAGGAAAATTATTAACGGCAGGTATAATTTCGTTACTATGAACAAATCTACAATTTGACACAAACTTCAAAAGTTTTTCAAATTTCAATTGTTTGTAAAAATGTATTTACCAACAAACATTAAATAAAACGAAATTTTTTAAATGACAATCATTTAATATTGTCCTTTTTAGGCTTCTATACAAAGTATAACACAAGAAGCCTTATTTTTAGGCTTCTATACAAGGTATAGAAAGAAGCCTTATGGTCTGGCTTCGTGTCCGTCCGCATGTTTCAGAGCCAATCATAACGTTGATCAACTGATACGTTGTTATATTGTAAATACTTCGTCTATATAGTATTGCGTTAATCTGTTAATCCGTTGTTTCGATTCGCTAATGCAATTTACAAATACGCAAATGTTCGAAAGAAATTTACTAAGTTAAAGATATTTTCAAAGAGGTCTCCCTATATAAACTACTTCTTAGGCTTCTATACAAAGTATAGCAAGAACCCTTATGATCTGGCTCCGCGTCTGTCCGTCTGTCTGTCCGCATAATTCAAATCTAATCAGAACCTTCGAAATTGTGATTGTGACCGCAAAAATTTAATTAGTGCAGATTATCTGATATTACCTTATAATAATATGGCGACCAAAAATAACAACTTTTTTTTCAATGCAGACCAAATATAAGTTATATTTTATTTACATAATTTTTCACCTATATAGGAAATTTAAATACGTTGATACGTTGATACGATGATACGTTGATACGTTGATACGATGATACGTTGATACGTTGATACGATGATACGTTGATACGTTGATACGTTGATACGTTGATACGTTGATCCGTTGATACGTTGATCTGTTGATACGTTGATCCGGTTTTATTGTAACCACAGCAGTGGCTTGATGTGATTGGTGAAGTTAAGTTGTAAATAAAAGAGAAAGATTAGGATTGATCGACCTTAAGAAATGGATCGTACATTACAGAGAAGTAAAGTTCCGGATGGAATGGAAAAGTTTACTTATTATTGATTATATAGTAAATTATAAATACCAACCGCAAAAATATATTTAGTGCAGATTATCTATTTTCAATGCACACCAAATATAAGTTATATTTTATTTTCATAATTTTTCAGCTATATAGGAAATTTAAATACGTTGATACGTTGATCTGTTGATAAGTTGATCTGTTGATACTGCTGTGTACTTTTAGGCTTCTATACAAAGTATAGCAAGAAGCCTTATGATCTGGCTCCGTGTCTGTCCGTCTGTCCGTCCGTCTGTCCGTCTGTCTGTCCGTCCGCATAATTTAAAATCATACAGAGCGTTTCAAATCGTTCCACACCAGAAAGGTAGCTGTATAGAAGCCTAAGAACTGCCGCTAAAGCGAGTTCCACCTTGTTTTTTAATTTTAAACCATAAAAAAGCAAAATAGAAAAAATTGTATAAAGTACTATTTCAGATCTTCGGAATATTCTTTCGTCTTTACCATGATTCTTACTGTTTAAGCAACTACTCTTTTTGGACGCTGAATAAAATATAATTCAAACAAAACAAAATAATGTTCGCAGATTTTGACGTTTAAAATTTTATTAAATTTTAAAACGTCAAAATCTGCGAACAGTATATAAATATCATTATATTTTATTCAGCGCCCAAAAAGAGTATTGATGCTGTTTTTTCTAGATTCCTGGACAATATAATATATTCACAAACATATGTTTCATATTTTAGCTACCATAAACCAATAATTTACATGATAGAATGTCATGACATGAATTAGTTTTTTTTTTATTATAAAATTGTATTTATGCGACGTACATACTTGAAATGTAAATTGTGAAAATGTAAATTTAAATAAATAAGTGGTTCTTTTACTTATGATCTTCATCACGAAGATCATGAAGACCAAGGAGAAGGACGAAAGAGCTGAACAAGTCGAAGCTCGCGTCCTCGCCCTACAGTCAGCCCATTAGAAAACCAAAAAATCGTTACCTAGTGCCTCGGAAACGTCCAACACAGACTTAGTGTGCGGCGGGTTCGAGTCACAAAGTGGCGAACTTTAACAGTGCGGAACTTAACGGTAGTGCGGCGACTCCCTAGACACAAACTCTCGTGCTAATCCAGGGGGTTAAGAATAACAGCGTAAAGTTAAAGAATAACAACATCGCAGGCGATAGCGGAAGTAATGCCGAGAAGGTAAACCCGTTTTTCATCGGAGAGGGGGTTTTAGTCAGTAAGAATCTGACACTACCACCCCAGACAGGGGTGGTGCCTATAAAGGTTCCCCCCTTCCCTTGCAAGAAAAAAAATTTAATATTTTGTAATTTCGTAATACAAATTTAATAGCAATTTCGTTACTAATAAAATTTTTTTTTTAACAATACTTAAAAATATTAAGTATAATATAACAATACATTTTAACTTATTAGTCGAACATACTGAGCCTAATGTATTTCCCCACCTCACATTCTATTTTATAATGTAATTATAATAGTGATACGGTCTGCTTTTAGTTTTTCAAAGCAATAAATTTTATAAATTATTGAATACCTAATGTAAAATCAATACTTACTAATAATTATTAGTTTCCTAGTTTTTTCGAACTTAAAGGGTCGTTAATAAGTAATGTAAAAATATTAAAAATAGCGTGGTCCGAAATATATTGATGAAAAAGTGTGACAAATTTTAATTAAACACGTTATGTCGACGTTGCGTTGGTGTGATTTGAAAATTCATGTTTCAGGAAAATTTTGTAGTATTATTGATTTATGTGTAATCCTGTATCTTCTTCTTCAGGTGCCTATCCGTTATCGGATGTTGGCGACCTCTCTCCTATGTGTGTGTTGTGCATTTGTAGTACTATCACACACATAGGGGACCTACTTGTTTAACGCGGGCTCCGAACCGCGGGAAGTGTGTACACTTCAACTCCAGAGAGGCTATTCTTGGCATATTACACCTCGGTGGTTTGCCATTGCCTTCCGAGGGGCGACGGTCAGAATAAAGTTTTTACTGATATTACTGTAATCCTGTATAATTAATCCTAAGTAAAAATAATAAAATTAGTAAAAATTACAAGATGTTGTTTACATTGAAATTAAAAGTAGTCTTCTCGTAAAATAGTTTGCCAATGTAAAGCTTAAGTATAAGGTATGTAACGTATAATTAATATTAATATAATATAAAAAAAAAGACTTTTTCAGCAAAGTCTTCACGATCCATCTTATTGAGGTGGATTAATCCTCTTCCCTCTCTTTTACTTCCAACCTAATTCATCCACAGAGTATCGATATTCACTGGAGGGCTGCGCTAAGAAATTCCGTTAAGTCAGCCATTCGAACCCACATTTTCCGCGCTGTAAACTCAACCAGCAATCACACCAAGCCAATACGAACGACTAATTTAGCAGCCAATGTCCCACAGGTATGTTAAAAGCTGTTTCGGCTAAACGGACCAAAAAAGACATTGGCCCACTGTTTATTTGCAAAATAGTCCAATGTGTACTTTGGCCCTTTTACTCAAGTCAAGTTTAATTTTAGCAACAACATTGGCCTTCAATCTCGCTTTGATAATACATCCGATCGTGTGATTACAGATGCATTTTATGATTTAAACACAGTAATCAGCCTAAAATTTCAGAAAATGATGTTATTTCCCTGGGAGAGGGGATACTTTCTAGCCTTTTCAGTAAAAGTTTGTGGTTGGGATCCACGTCCCTCGCATACCGACGTTACCATCCTATAGCTAGTCAAAAACACCTAGGGCTCCCCCCACGTTGAAAAGTGAGGTGGTTGCCACTTCACGTGGGAGGAGAATTCTCGGTCCTGCATCTCGTGGGAAGGGAGTTTTTGTCTCAATATGAGAAAAAAATATTACAACGGAAAAGGATACAATTTTTATTTAGATTTAACAGGATTTAACAGGAAAACATTAAGTAAACATAGCTCTACTTACTATAATTTTTACAAATCTTTATGTCAAGAATCAATGGATATATAGCAATTTGAAAAAAGCTATCCGAACCTGCCCCCTTCTCCCCTACTCTATCGTTAGACGGTTCTAAAAGTCAGCGAACGATGACTTTTTAATAATTGAAGATTTTTTACAGTCAATGAGTGATTTTTCCGATGCACTTTTTCGGTAAAGCCTTTTAAACTTGTACAACTCATCTCATTCCTTGTCGTGTAAAGTTATTCTTCATCATTCATATAATAAATACACATATCGATAAATCACCATAGTGGCATACAGTCACTTGTGGTAGGAGAGAAGGGGGCAGGTTCGGACATGGGGCACCTCCGGACAATTCAAATTTACCGCCAAGAAATAATACTAGAATCTCTGGCATAAACATCTGAGCACCGTTTAGAATAGTGGACAATAGGTCATGTGCCGTGAAAGTGCAAATTAAAAAAGTTATTCGCCAAAGTGTAAAGATACATTCGAGGCAGGAATTAAACTTGAAGATTTTTGGAGCCAAAAGGCAATTTCTTTCCCTAAAACTCGAGAAATTGCTTTACGTTACCTAACTTTATTTTCAACCACATACTTATGCGAGCAGGGATTCTCGGCGCTTTTGTTGATTAAAAATAAACATCGAAATCGTTTGGATGCCAGTGCCGACATACGTTTGGCTCTGAGTACCACTGAACCAAGGATTCAGCAGTTGGTAAACAGTATGCAGTCGCAAAAATCGCACTAAATCACAAAAATAATATAATAATTAATTAATGTAAAATTTTTGGCAAATAATATAATATTTTCGGTTTAGAATAATTTTGTACGTGTTTTATTTATAATAAAATTTTCTTATAATAATTATATTACTTATTCTTATAATAATTATATTACCTTGGCAAGACAAAAATTTAGTCAAATGGTCCCTCATCACTAAAAGATTAAGAACCACTCTGAATCAACCAAAGTAGTTGAAAATTGTTAATAAATACAATAATTATTAAGCTCTTGAACATTTCCTTACCATTTCAAATAAATACAAAATATCAAAACAGAATAGTGGAAATCTTCAATTTTATTAATTAAATTTTAAGGTTACAAGGGTTACAAATTATTTATTAAAATTAAAAACGCAATTGCTTGGATTTGATATGGTAAGAGAACCACCTCCAAAGCTAAAATGTCCTTCATTTTCTTGAGGTATACTTATCGATGCTTGAGACACGTTTATCGAAGCTCCATTGGAGATGCTTTGAGCGATTTTGATTTTGTTTTGTAATGAATTTTCTACGTAAGACTCGGCTACCTTATCCGATCGCCATCCACCCAACTGTTTTAACATTCTTGTGTCACCACCACTCTCAGCCAATATAGTTGCAGCACTTCTACGGAAACAATGTCCAGTGAACTTATTTGCATCCGGTAATTTTAAGAATTCCGCAATCATCCTAGGTATTTCTCCTAAAGTGTTCTTCCCCACTGGCTGCAAATTGCATTTTCCACAGCGATAGGATAAAAACAAACTGTTGATTTTGGAATTTTTAGGACGCAAACAAATATATTTGTTGTACAAAGCAAGGTAATCTACGGGACCATCGTTCGGAACAATCGTAAATTGTCTAGGCGTGTAAGTTTTAGTTTGACGGATCTTCACCAGCAAGACAGTTCCCTCAAGCGTTACATCCTGAACACGTAAATCATGAAGCTCCTCTCGTCGACAAGCTCCATACATACCGAAAACTGTAACAACCTACAAACAGCGATGTACATTATGAAAAACTAAACAATTAGATAGAACTGTCATACCTTAAACAGCAAATACGTAATATCTGGTGCATTTAACATGAATTGCTGAATGTGATCTCGTTGCAGGACCAATGATTTTTTAGCTTTATCACCCACAGAGTTATTTTTCATGATCTCCGTAAGTAAAAGAAACTGCGATATATCAACACTTTCCTTCACTTTCACCATCTTCTTAATCTTTGAATAGATACACCAAAGAGATAAAGGTTTATAAAGCTTTGACTAAGAAAAACGAAAATTGTTAATAAATACAATTATTAAGCGGTTGAACATTTTCTTACCATTTCAAATAAATACACCATAACGAGTTTTTCATCGCAACTGTTGACATTTTTTGCATACCGCCCGCCAACTTCTCATACTCCTCGTACAAATGCTTTGATTTTATGGAAATTAATCTACTCTGAGCGACCTCAAATTTGTCCAAAATTGTCCACTAACGCGTCGGGCTTAAAATTACCCTCGGTGCTATAATCGATTGATTGTGCCCTTAATACATAAATAACTATTTTGGATTTGAAATCTTTGAAAGCACTATTACGTTACAGGTGGATTTTTAAGAAACATTCTCATTGTTTCCTGTTGTTACATTAGATATTTTAAATTCTCTTTTAGCCTTGAACCGTTTTTTCACCAAAATATCTATCTAGCCAACGGTAGACTACTTCATAGTAAGTTTTCTAGTTATGACAAAAACCGTTGGCACGTTCGTTTCCGCTGTTAAGTTGTAGCGTTTTTATTTTACGCACCCTGTATATGATCCGACGTTCCGATTTTGCGATTCCAAAAATTGTTGTTTTGAACAATTTAGTATAAATCTTGAGAGGGGATGTGCGGTAGACCCCCGAAAATGTTAATTGTAGGTCAGTTCTTACATTTATTCGTTCGAGTGCATACATCGAAAGTCAATGATCAGCTGAATTCTGAATTAATTTCACTTAGAACCGACCATCTGGTATGTAATAACTAATTCATTGATTAGCTAGAAGTTATCTTTTTTATTTTCCGATGTAGGTTCTAAAATTTAGTCCAAAAATTCCGTTTTAAAATTTCGTTCTGAACAACCATCCCGATTGCTATTCTAAGGGACCAATTCGTTTGAATTGCAAGTAGGAACTCAAAGGATCCAAGGATTCCAATGGTTCCATGTCTGATAACAAGAAAGTGTAATCAAATTTCAAGTTTAATTAATTGGTTAGCACAAATAATCATTTCAAGTCAACTTTGATATTCATGTAAAAACTTTTATACCGTGTGGAATAATATCGCCAAAAATTTATATTTTATGTGAACGAAGATTTTATATGCATGTGAAGTTTCCGGTTAAGTCATTGGATTAGACAGGTGTCTAAGTATTTTATGTATATGTCGATATTTTCTTCCACAGGGCGAACATTTAATTTTTTGTACATGCACGAATATCAAAATTTTTACTCTTTCATTCATTAAATTACTTTTGCTGGTTTGGTATTTTAAAGTCGTTTTCGACTACTACACCTGAATGAAGGAGACCTATAGAAAACGGTTTTGGAAATTAGCTGGCGCCATTATAAATATCAAAAACACGTTTTCTGAGTTCGACCCACGACCCAGCCTCCGAATTAACCCAAAGAGCAAGCAGTAAAATAGGGCACTTGTGTCGCGTAAATTTTGTGTTACAAAGTTATAATTTTTAGAATAAACTATTTTTCGAAAATTTTCGAAGCCTAACGAAAAAAAATTTTGAAATTTAAATTCGGCATTACGCCTTTGGTGTTGAAAATACGAAGGTAAGTTATATAACAGCTATTTTAGAGTTTTACGACTAGGAGGAGCCAGGTGACAGATTAACATTTAGTTTTACTTTCTTTGAGTGCTGTAAACGGGAAGCACTTTTGAAATATACCGAGAGGATTTTTGCAAGTTGCCACTTAACACCGCTAAAGTTCGCCAAATAAAACGGAAAATGTTCAATAAAATTTTTCGAAAAACCAACTCGTTTCGCTTAAAATTGCGCGCAAATATTTATTTGCAAAATGGGTGCGATTTCAAATGGAAAATTTTCAAAATATGCTTTTTTGTAATTTGCCACCTTAATTGAGGCCGCACGAAAAAAAGTATACTTTTCGAAAAATTCGCGCTCAAAGAATGCCATCCGCAACGGTTTTTAAAATTAAACATTTTTTCATAGTCGTCGCGCCACAACGGTTTTAAGGTGGAAATTTTGAAAATTGTTCAAACGGCCATAGCGTCCTTATTTACGAAGGGATTTTTAATTTTCCACCGGTATCGGAAGTAGACCCCGGGTCTAAATAATTTTACCTCTATAGCTTTTTTTCGTATCTCGTACCTCAAAGCTATAAAATAAAAAACAAAATTTTCAAATTTTTTTTGAATGCAACCCCCCCTTCAAAACCGATACAGCAATCCATAGAAGATTCAAGATAACGGGACGAACGTCTCCAACAACTTACATGTAAGAGAATCAATTGATAAAAATTATAAACTTTCTAAAATTTGGGGACGCATATGTCTACTCACCACGATTTAAGCAAATGTGCGTTTCTTCAGAAAACTTCTAACCAACAAAAACTACTCCACACTTGTCTACCGACGTGGTTCGAATTCATCTAACCAAATTACATCCGCATTCTTTACTGGACACGGTAAGAGTTTACTTAACCAAAACTACGTCTTTTTCATCTATCAACGCGGGTCGAGTACCAATTAACAAAAAAAAACGTCCTTACTTGTCTATGGACGCGGTCAGAATCCAATTAACAAAAAAAATACATCCTCTCCCATTTACGAACGCGGGTAGAGTCCCAATTAACAAAATGAATACGTCCTCACTCATTGATGGGCACGGGGAGAGTCCTCGTTCTTCGCTTTTGTTAGCCCAATCTTATCTTCTCCCTTCCAATACTGTCGAGCAGGCGTAATTCGCAAACCTCCAAACTTTCAAAATTCAAATTTTTCTTTCAATACTAATTTGTAATGCACATTCCCTTCTTATTCAAGTTCCATCAATTCACTATTATTTAACTATTATCACTTGATTTATAATATTGGCCTACCTAATTCACAAATTTATTTTACTTAATTTGTTATTCGTTACTTTGACCAAATGAAATACTTCATATGTAATTCTGCTTCTGAATATTACACATTTTAGAAACAGACTATCTGGTGAAGAAATTCCATTTCAGCATCTCAGTGAATTAGACATGAATAAATTAGGAAAAGGTGGCAAGAAGTACCTTTCCTAACTTATGTGACGTGAGTCATTCAAGTTGTAAGTTTAAATGATACTCTAAATTAGGATAAGGGTGGCAAGAAGTACCCCTCCTAATTTATGTGATTTGAGTAACAACTCAAGACGTCGTTTAAATTGATACTGTCTTTATTAATGATAAAACTACTTTTTGGGTGTCAAGGAATGCAATCAAACGAATATCTACCGTTAGCCAACGTTTCGATTAATTTATTTAATCATCTTCAGGGCAAACAATAGGTGATGGCAAATGTGAGATTACGCATAAGATTGAATAATGAAGAATATTAAATAAATTAATCGAAACGTTGGCTAACGGTAGATAATCGTTTGATTGCATTCCTTGACACCCAAAAAGTAGTTTTATCATTAATTAATTCAGGAAGAAAATAGTTTTAATGTCTTTATTAAGTTAAATACACTTATTTATATAAAACTTAATGCCAAATTATCACATTTTAATTCTATAGTATTTTAAATTAAAGTTATTAATCTGATAACTATGATTTTGTTACCTGCTTATAATATTTACATAAATGCATTTATGCTTAATTAAAGTTAATTGACCTGAGTAAATGTTTTGAACTATGATATGCTTACGGAAATGAATTTTGCTTATTTATAGTTTAAATGAATTACATTTTAATTTGACCTACTAAAAGTGCGATTGAAGGCATTTTTGCTTTATTAAGCACTTCTTTAAGTAGGTTGTACAATTATGCGTATATGATAAATTTATTTTATATACAGGGTGGTTGGAAACGACAGACCAACCAACCAACAAAAAACCTGTTTAATTTTAAATTAAACAAGACAAAACAGCTGAACTTAGAAAGTACTTGTCAAGCTCTAGGTATAATTCATCAACAAACTTGAATATTGTGATTATTAATTTTTATTTTGTAGTGGATGTATTCTTAATTCGACTGACCCCCATTTGGATCATCGCAGTATATAGGGTAAAAACGGCAAATTACTAATTAGGTCCCATCACAATCAAAAACCAGGAACCAGAATTAAACCGCGGTGTTTTAAAACATTCAAACCGAAAACCAAAGTAAAATTAAAATTCACAATTAAAATTGACATCAATGTCGATAAGTGTCGCACATTTTTCCTCACATTTTTATGTCACCAACCTTCGATTTTATAAAGGAAATCGTATGTATAGGGCGGAGCAAAAATTCTGCGCAACGTAACTGTAAAATTCGTTACAAAGTAATAAATAGTATATACATTTTTTTTTCTATTTTGCGTCTAAAATAAAGTCATTTCGATACGCGAATGGGTATCGAAATGGACTCATTACGATACGCAATTTTTTGTTTTAAGAGGTTGGCAGCATAAACGTCATTGAAAATAATATTAATTATTGAAACGAATGTCATTTTAAATCACATTAAAAATCTCCAAATTTGTGTTAAACATTTTCTTCTTCTTAAAGTACCGTATCCGCTCAGCGAACGTTGGTAATCAACTTGACCGAAGTCAAGATGACTTAACTAGGGAAAGAAATTTAATGGGGTGGTTTCCCGTTGCCTTCCCCATAGCCCACAGATTTATATTGGGCTTGAAGATCACAGCAGTGTATCCGGCGCGACTAGGTATAGAACCATGGTTTCCCGCTCGCTAGTCTGCCGGTGTAAGCTTAACGCCACACTGCTGGTAAACATTTTAATTAACTATAAATTAAAGATATATAATAATAAATAAGGAAAATTATTAACGGCAGGTATAATTTCGTTACTATGAACAAATCTACAATTTGACACAAACTTCAAAAGTTTTTCAAATTTCAATTGTTGGTAAAAATGTCACAGTATTACCAACAAACATTAAATAAAACGAAATTTTTAAAATGACCATCATTTAATATTGTCCTTTTTTTTAAATTTTAAACCATAAAAAAAGCAAAATAGAAAAAATTGTATAAAATACTCGTTTTATAATTGTTTTTATCGCACTTATCCTTTAGAAAACTCCCCGCTACGCGGGTCGTTTTCTAAACAGATTTCGTGCGATAAAAACATCAATTATAAAACTCGTTCTTTAATATACTATTATATTACACATGCGGGAAAAGTTCTATCTTTGCACACATTATTTTGTTTGCAAAATGGCCGATTGCCCATTCCGCCATTTGCGTGCGACAAAGTACTTTGTCGCACGCAAATGGCGGAATACTTTGTCGCACGTTAATTTCCCACAATTCGAATAAAACACGCAAATCGATACTAGATCTCTTGATATTTTTAATAAACACAATTTATTGAACGTCACTTGAACGTGACTTGTTTTAAATAAATTTAACTAAATTTATCTAAAGGATTTATTCATGTTTCTTTTTATTAATAAATATAGAAATATTCGGACAATTAGAAATATTAAAATTAATATTTTGGGAACTATTTGATGATGCCAATGAGTTCAAATTTGCAATTTCTATGTTTTCTTTGTCTTCTACATAAACGTTGATTGGTAATTGTGTCGTTATATTATGGTCATTTGGGTCGTTTGGGTCATTTCGTGATGTTGATGGGACTTCGGTTATTATGGCATTAGCAATTTGCTGGCCTATTCGTTTTTTATTGCCTACAGAGTCTTCAACGTAACCTTCAGCGACTGTGTTGGATTTCCATCCCCCATGCCTCTTAAGAGTCAAGAGATCAGCACCAGAATCAGCTAGAAGCGTCGCAGAACTTCTTCTAAACGTATGTCCAGTATAAGATTCCGGTTCTTCTAATTTCAGAAATATTGCTACACTTTTAGGCATACTGCCAAAACTATTGATGCCTATGACTTGCTTTAAACATCTGCCATTACGGCAATATATAAAAAATCTGTTCGTCGACACAAGTTTTGGGCGCAAAATAGCATACTTCTTATAGATGTTATAAAAATCACCCGTTACTACAAATGATCTCGGCTTATCATTTTTCGTTACCGGAATTCTGACTAGAAGCATGTCACCTTTGTCCTCAATGTCATTGACAGTCAAGTCACACAGTTCATGTCTTCTACATGCTCCTTGCACTCCAAAAATTAAAGCTACCTAAAATAAATAATAAAAACAAATTGTAAATAAGTTTATGTATTTATTTGTATTATAAATTTAGAATTTTTAGCTAATTTACTAACCTTTACAGCCAGAAATTTGTCGTCTGGAGCTTCTTGGAGAAATCGATTTATGTGTTCAGCATTTAGTACTTGAGCTTTCTTGCTTCTAAATCCTTTATTTTTTTGCTTCAAAAAAGCAATTAAATTCGAGTAATTATGAATATTAAGTTTATGCTTAATATCAATCATGCTTCGAAGCATCGAATAAGTCGACCACATACTCGATGGCTTATAATTTGCAGCCAATTCATTAAAATATGCCAAAAAAATTGGTTCCGAAAAGCTTTTAATATTTTTTTCTGATCGCCATTTCATAAATTTACCATATGAAACTTCATATTTACCTCTTGATTTTTGCGGAAGTAAATTATTGACGACTTCTTCCGCTGCTTGAATTACTTCCAGTGGTAGTATATCTGAATCACTTTCTGCTTCCATTTTCAAATGTCACGTTTTAAAATAATATTTTCGACTGTGTTTGTTTTTATTATTAATGAACCTGCCTACGTTCTAAGTAATGGTCACTTTTTTTCTGAATTATTTTACCCCAAAAATGCGCGCTATTGATCTAGAATTTTGCATAAGGCTTCCTGCGACAAATTGCTGACGGGGGGTAAAGTACGAACAAGGGGGGGTAATTTTTTCTCTCAGTTTTTCGCTATCTAGCGCCGTTCTCGAGTTATTGCAAATTCAAATTCTCAAATTTAATTATTGATGACACCAATATTAAAATCAGTGCCACGATAGAAATTTTCCTTCATGTGTAATATAAAATAGTATGTACTATTCGTGCGGTTGTCTATTGCCCACTAAAGCGAATGAACGCACTCACTGTCGTTCGTGCGTTCAACTTCGCTCGCGTGGGCAATAGACAACTTGCCGCACTTATTGTACAATATACTATTATGCATTTAATATCTATTCAATGCTGTAATTTCAAAATAACCCTCTTAAAATAATAAATGTCAGTTTGACGCTTCTTAACAATCAAGTTGCAAACAGACGTCATGGAAATATTGCATTTATTTTTACTTAAGTCCCTTGGGATTTAAAGTCACTTTAAATCCCTTGAGATGTAACATTGCCTGTCGCGGGGAGACGGTCAGAATAAAGTTTTACTTGGACCGACCAGGTATTCAGCATTAGCAACAACGTACTTAACCGCTAAAGCTGACAACAGTCTCAATTTCTCACAACATACTATTGTAACGTGCATCATTTTTGAGATTTCTAGCTTTCAACATCTCACTTATATACGTCATCCCTCCAACTTCTTTCGGTAGCCTCTCTTTCTCCGCAGTCCAATAACATTTCTTGTGCAACATTATTTTTACTACCATCGCTTCTCTAACCAACTCATTTTATATTTTATCGAAACGCGAACATCTGCTGCTTTTTCACAAAAAATAATATCTACCAAGTTAACTATGCATAATACTGTTTGATATTATCTTTCGGAACACCTTCAATATCCACGTAGGTAATTATGTTGAAAAATTGTACTTATAAATAATTATAGAATAACTATACCGTAGCAAGTTCACTTAAAACGAAATTACCATTTCATAATAGATCGAACATGTTAGAAAATTATTGCGTTAATCAAGAATTAAAGTCGACAGTGCGTGTTTATAAAATGAACGAATACGATCGAAAAGACAGTATAAATAGTATAAAGCCACTATATTATTTGGCAAAATTTTTTGCTTTAGTACCACCGTATCATGTTATGAAACGCAGACTGCTCATAAAAAACAAATGTTTTGCAATAGCATATACAATTTCAATACTGGCATGTTTTGTGGCTTCGTTACATTTCATAATTAAAACAAGTACAATCAAGTCGCAAGCTTTGTTTATCGTTTTTATACTATCTCATGCAGCTGCAACGTTTCAATATGTAATATCGGTATTGATATCAGCATTTTGGCAAAATAATAAAATATACCAATTTATTTCCAACTTTTACGAAGTGGATAAGCAATTTCCACAAATTACAAAAACTGTCGCAACAGAAAAAAATAATTCATTCTTATTCGAAATAATTGTAACTCATCTGGCGTATTTACTAATTTGTGTTGGTGATTTATACTTTCACATAAAATTTGTAGGCGTTATGTATTTTATTTATAATCGCTTACTGAAACGCATCGAATCATACTTGATTTTAATTGCAACTCTCCTAATGTATAATTATTGCTTATGCATTAAACTTCGATTTCAAAAGTTAAATATAATTTTAAAGGATTTAGTAAAAGATCATTCTGAAAAATGGAACTCGGTAAATGTTAACATTCGCTATAACACCGAAAACAACGGTTTGCAATCAATTTGTAGTGATATACGAAAAATAAGGGTTGCTTATAATTTACTAACAAATATGGTATTGCAATTTAGTACAAGCTTTGGGTTTCAAATAATGTTTCTCTACGTATATATAGCAATTATTGCACTTGAAGTTATAGGAAATGCAATTAATAGCGACGGTGTCAATTGGTCCCAATTATATTTCTTTGATGCAGTAAACACGGTAAGAATTTAAAAAAATCGTTTTTTATTGATACTGTATTAGTGCTGCATTTTTTTAAGCATTTCTGAGACTAAACTGCAATTAATATTTTATAATGCTTTAATTTCAACATAACTCTCTCAAAATAAATGTCAGTTTGACGTTGTTTAAAAAACATAGCATTTATTTTTACTTAAGTCCCTAGGGATTTAAATTTTTGACAAAAGGCATTTAAAAGCAGTTGAAGTCCCGGAATTGCATAAAGTTAATTAATTTAAAACGTGTTGACGATCACAGGGATTTAATATTAAGTTAGTATGTATTGCTACGTACTGAGCCCTCTAATAATGCCACACGTTGGGCTTGCAAAAAGTGCTGCGTACTGAGCCCTCTAATAATGCCACACGTTGGGCTAGCCAAAAAGTGCTATGTGCCGACGTAGCTTTGCTAGGCTTGCACTCTGTATCGTTGATATCTTGTACGAGTGTACGTACAAGTACCTCGTCAATAAAAATGATTGTAAAATAATCTGACAAATTGCAATAAAATGAATTTTACCTCGGCTTTGACTATTTTCGGAGAGCACAGACTTACCTAATCTCAATTTGGGTCCCTTCCTTGACCAAGTTGTCGCTGAAATATAAATTGCTGGTCGTCGGAAAATCAGGTTGTACAAACAAATTACGCTTCGTTGTAAAAGGAATAATAATTTTATTGTAAATAGTGCAAATAAAAATGAAATGGAAATGTTTAAATTTATTGACAATATCTTAATCCTAACACTTTAAACGGACTAACGCACGCGTATTTTAGTTACGAAAAACTTTCACTAATCTTTATGGAATAATTTTTAATGTGCATTTACCTTTATGAATGCAGGGTATTTCTTGTTACCAGTTGTTAACAGCATACAATGGGCTCGCTTTACTTGGAGGATGACCTTCGCCTAATGATAAGAATTCAGATCGGTTTCTTGTGTAGTGCAACCACGTTTTTCGGTGTAGTTAAATTTTCAAAAATAATCACAATCACTTTGTAAATTGAACGAAATTGACTTTTTAACACGTAAGTAATTTTTCTTTTAACGATATCTTTACGTTTCATACGATTTTAAAATGATTTTTATCAATATTTATTTACTTTTAGGAGACACTAATAAATTGCACCACCATTCAATTTCAAGCAAAATCAACTTATTATTAATCAACAATCCATTGTTTTTTCCCTAGTTACCTGTCTTTTCAAGGCAATTGTGATTTTCCATTTATCGAAAATAAAATCAAATTCATTTTACGTTATAATTTTCCAGGTCCGTACTTAGCCAAAATAATTTGTAAAATTTTTAATAAAGTTTTTATGTTTCAGATTTATTTTGAAGTACCAGCCTCTTCTGTGATCATCCAGTAAAGTTTTTGAAGAAAATGTTTTTCGCATTTATGGTTCATTGAATATCGATGCAGTTCTACACGTAAAGATTTTATCTTTGATTTTAAAAGTTCTACGTTTTAACACCTTTTTAGAACTAAAGTTTTGAACAATTATTTTTGATTTCTAATTACATTTTTATATAACTACTTAAATTAATTTACGATTTTAACAAACTTTTTATGTTAACAGAATTAAACGTTGCATTTGAATTTACCTTGTTTTCTCGTTTCGTGACCTTTTTCTTTACATAAATTTATGACGTTAAATCAAATTCTTGGTGTCGGATGAAACCTTTACTTTCGACCAAATAAGTCATGTGCTATCTTTATAGATAAAAAAAAAAACTTTGAATTAAAACGTGATCATTCCCATTGACGTGGCCGTGGTACATAGCAGTATGTATGTACCTATATATGAGGTGGTCAGAATAGAAGTGATCCAAGTCCATAAATGCTGTTAATGAATTATCGCAATATATAGTATATCGACGACATGCGTTCAAAACCTCCTAATTCGAATTTTACTGAAAATGAGATATTAGCAATGAGATAAGTTTATACTTAATACACATGCCGGCAAAACGTTTCAACTGTTAAAAATTGCAAAATATTTAAAATCGCCAAATTCATTATTTCATAAATTTCCTATCTATATTTTTCTACTTCAAATTGTCATAATTAAAGAATCTAACAAATTACTCATGATAATATAAAATGAAAGAACACATCATTATTGACAATTAAGTACATTGTAACTTTTGTTAAAATGAAAAAATATATATTCACAATTTTTTTATCCTATGCGGTTTTTTAACGTTTCACTGAAATGCCATTATTTGAGTTAGGAGGTTTTGAACGCATGTCGTTGATATTAAGTATCAAGAACAGTAAGGACATTTTACCGATCGAAGACAATTGTTTGGAGGAGGAGCGAAGCGAAGACTCCAATTATTGTCTGAGATAGGTAGTCCTTAATGTTCGAGATGCTTACGACGTTTCTTGCGCGACTACATTTATTAAAAAACATTTAAATTTGTATTTAATAAATAAAAATATGTTATTCTCTTTATATCAAGTTGCCTTAATGTCGTGGAAACAGACGCGGTACGCAACCAAATAGAGCATAGTCGCACAAAACAAATACTTACCGTCGTCTTATCCTTAGCAACTAGTAAACAAAACTTACTGTCGTGGAAACAGACGCGGTAATCAACCAAATAGAGAATAGTCGCGCAAAATAGTATATTAAGTATCAAGAACAGTAAGGACATTTTACCGATCGAAGACAATTGTTTGGAGGAGGAGCGAAGCGACGACTCCAATTATTGTCTGAGATAGGTAGTCCTTAATGTTCGAGATGCTTATGACGTTTTTTGCGCGACTAAATTTATTAAAAAACATTTAAATGTGTACTTAATAAATAAAAAATATGTTAGTCTCTTTATATCAAGTTGCCTTAATGTCAAAGTTTGCATTACGTTGCTATAACAATTTATAAATAACTGCAGCCATTACAGTATTTTTGTGAAAATAATATTGAACAACGAAAATGAATACTTTAAGTGAATCTGAAAATGAAATTGATGATGTAGAAGAAGCTTGGATTGTGGGTCGTACGTCTCTCATTCCTGAAAAATCTAGGGAACGCTACGAAAAAACCTACAAAATTTTTAAAGATTGGTGCACGAAGAAAAGCATCAGTATTTGTGAAAAATCTCTCGTGGCGTACTTTGTCAGAAGAAATGAAAAACTACAAGCTCCAGGAAGCCTGTGGGCTGAATACTCGATGTTAAAATCGACTATTTTTCTTCACGACTCCATTGATATTTCAAAGTTTTTTACATTAATTGCTTTCTAAAAGAAAAAGAATGTAGGATATCGACCAAAAAAGGCCAGTGTTTTTACAGAAGAAAACTTTACTAAGTTTTTACTTGAAGCTGCAGACGAAAAATTTCTTGTACACAAGGTAAGTTCACTTTTCACATAATACATAATATATACATTTGTAAATTATTATATTTTTTATAGGTAGGAATGATATTAGGAATAGCTGGTGGATGTAGGCGAGAAGAGTTATATAATATAAAAATAGAAGACTTTGAGGAACGTGATGGATTAATCATTGTAAAAATACCTCAAACGAAGACAAATATTCAGCGATCATTTGTTGTTACTAACGTTGCACATAATAAAGTTAACTACTTGGACATATATTACAAATATAAAAATCTTCGTCCAAGAAATGCAAAATCATTTCATTTCTTTTTAAATTATCGAAATGGGAAATGCACAAATCAGGTTATTGGGAAAGGTACAATTGGGGCTTGGCCTTATAAAATTGCTGAATATTTAAAATTAAATAATCCTGCTGGTTACACGGGTCACTCATTTCGTCGAAGTTCTGCTACATTATTAGCCAACAGAGGTGAAGATCTTCTTGGAATGAAGGCTACATTGAAGATAGTATTCGAAACAAAATTAAATTTGCGGAAAAAATTCTCTCCGGTGACGAAAATAAAGAAGTTTTTCAACCAACAACCTCAACGTGTAAAGAAATTAATGAAAACTTAATTTGTGAAAACTTGGACAATGCTAATTTTAACAGAAATTCAAATTCATTGATGTCACTTAATTGTAGCGATGTTGAAGGTCATCCACAAGAGTCGCAAGAGGTTCCAATAGACGGTACTAAAATTTTATCATCGGCATCTGTTTTCCAAAATAAGCTTCCGTTGACAATGGGCTAATCCCTCAAATTTTTTTTTTTTCATTAAAATCGAAAATTTAAGTGATTTTAAACCCCTCTTGCGTAAAAAAAAATTTTTGTTAGCAATTTTAACGATCGTATTGAAGTTCAAAAATTAAAATATTTTTAAATAATTAAAACGCGGTAAATAATGACGTACATAAAGGTAAGCCAATTAGAAGCCAATACACTCCCACTATTGAATTTTAATTATTTTTAAATGTCAGTTGGTATACTATAACCTTAAAAGTTTAAATAATAATGTATTTAAATGTAAAGAATGAATTGAAACTATATATTATTATTTTTATACTTCAAAATGGGTAGCAATTAGAAATTAATTTTGAACAAGCATCATTTATTTATTTACAAATTGCATATTTTCATAGTGAACGTAGATGGCGTATTATGTATGCATGTTTGCCATGGTTATAAGTATTTGAATTTACGGATTTTTAACAATTTTTAAACACATCACATGGGTACACTCAAGGATGTTATTTTCGCATCCATATAAACGTGGCATCGTGGTAAATGCAATTTTAATTGCAAATTGTGATTGGACTACCTTTTGGTACGTCACAGAATGGCGACTTTTCAAACGTATACGTTTAAAAAAGGCACTTTATTTAATTAGTATAGCGTTTTAAAATTATATATTTGTAATTATATATAGTATTTTGCTATGGGCCATCGATTTTTATAGGTAAAAATTATATTTTTGACAACACGGGACAACCCCATTGGAAATTGTAATAATTGTACCTTCAATATTTATGTTAATAAGTAAATTATAAAAATTGTTATTATTTAATATTAGTCGTAATTAGTTAATGTTGAATAAATTCACTTACCGTTCTAGAACGCTAATAGTATATTAAAGAACGAGTTTTATAATTGATGTTTTTATCGCACGAAATCTGTTTAGAAAACGACCCGCGTAGCGGGGGGTTTTCTAAAGGATAAGTGCGATAAAAACAATTATAAAACGAGTACTTTATACAATTTTTTCTATTTTGCTTTTTTTATGGTTTAAAATTAAAAAAAAAGGACAATATTAAATGATTGTCATTTTAAAAATTTCGTTTTATTTAATGTTTGTTGGTAATACTTTGACATTTTTACAAACAATTGAAATTTGAAAAACTTTTGAAGTTTGTGTCAAATTGTAGATTTGTTCATAGTATAGTATATAACATTACTAGCAAGGTAAGAGGGTTTTTACTGGCGAATGGAGGATATAACTGACGAGCCGCAGGCGAGTCAGTTACCTCCTTGAGCCAGTAAAACCCGTTACCTTGCGTGCATTGTTTTATATTTTATTTGTTTCTCATTTGTAAAAAGGTTAGATAAATTCCAAAAAAATCTCAATAATTTGTCGCAAATGTCGTAAGCTATGGAAGCGTTGCCATGAACATGTCTGTTTATTTTTCTTTACATTTGTTTTGGCGAAAGCGAAAATGAATGTACCAAAAGAAATTATTGAGGCAGCCAGCAGTGTAGCTTCAAGTTTATTACCTGCAAAATCAGCTTCAAGGTACGAGCGAGAATACGACGACTTCAAAAAGTGGCAAAACAAAAATAGTGTGATTGGGGTAACTGAAGATGTTTTGTTGGTATACTTGAATCAACTATCAGCTAGATTCAGCCCTAATACTTTATGGGCAAAATGGTCTATGCTGAAAAGCTGCTTGGAAATGAAAGAAAATGCCCCTGTTCGCAGGTTTGTTTTCCTTAAAAAATTTATTGAAAAATATGACGTTTAGTTGTCATTTGCAGATTTCAAAAGGTAATAGCGTTTCTGAAACGAAAAAATGAGCGTTATGCGCCAAAAAAGGCCAAGGTATTAAGTAAAGAAGAGGTTGAACAATTTCTTTTACATGCTCCTGATGACCAGTGGTTGCTGGCGAAAATTGTAACAATATTTGGGATTTTTGGATGTTGTCGATGTGACGAAATTCTCTCCTTAAACATGAATGATGTAGAAGATATGGGAAAATACGTTATTGTGACATTGCGGCAAACAAAAAATTTAACAACAAGAAGATTCACCATAACCGATGATGGCTGCAGCTTCAAGCCCTGCATGTTATACAGAAAATATGTAAATCTTCGGCCTCCTGGAACAGAAAGCCTAAGATTTTTTTTGACATACCGACATGGAAAGTGCATTTCCCTTAATGCTGGCCAGCACACTATTGGTGGTGTCCCAAAGCAAATAGCGAAATATTTAGGTTTAAAAAACCCAGAGTTATACACCGGCCACTCTTTTCGCAGAACTGGAGCCACTATGGTTGCGGATTCGGGTGGAGATATTTTAGCACTAAAGCGTGCAGGAGGGTGGAAGAGCACCGAAATTGCGATGAGTTATGTCGATGATTCGGTCAACAAAAAAATCGAAATGTCTAGCAAATTATTTGGTAGTAAGGAGAGTACAAATGTTCTGCAGTCCTCGAGTTCAGCAGTTTCTGAGTCAACAGATGGTTCATCATCATCAGTATCAACTCTTTCATCATCAAAAATCTGTGTTACTGGAAATAACAATTGTACCATGATTTTCAACATATATGACGATAAAACAAAATTTCCTAATGTAAATATACTACTAACTTGTAAAAATTTTGCAAGTTAACTGTCAGTTTTACAAGTTAGTGACTTGATAAAATAAACTTTCTTGATTAATATTGTGTTTTTGGAAACTGACGTTTACAAATGAGAAACAAATAAATATATTTACAGGTTAACTCATCGCACAAAAATTTTAAGTAAACGAAATTATACCTGCCGTTAATAATTTTCCTTATTTATTATTATATCTTTAATTTCTAGTTAATTAAAATGTTTAACACAAATTTGGAGATTTTTAATGTGATTTAAAATGACATTCGTTTCAATAATTAATATTATTTTCAATGACGTTTATGCTGCCAACCTCTTAAAACAAAAAATTGCGTATCGTAATGAGTCCATTTCGATACCCATTCGCGTATCGAAATGACTTTATTTTAGACGCAAAATAGAAAAAAATACTTACCGTCGCCTTATCCTTAGCAACTAGTAAACAAAACTTACTGTCGTGGAAACAGACGCGGTAACCAACCAAATAGAGCATAGTCGCGCAAAAAAGTATTTTAATCTCTATATATTCTTGTCAGTAAAGAACGTAAACAAGTTACATAGGAGAACAAAACGAACAAAATGTGACTTGATCTACTTTTGCACTGAAGTAAATTATGAACTAGGACGCATAGGAACCATAACTCCAAAAATTCACAAAAATGGACTTGATTCACTCCTGTTCTGACCACCCCATATGTCGCATCCACTATACCGGGTGACCGGCCGAAAACTGAACATAGGGAAATAACATGGGAAATTGATTTTTTCTAAATTCCTGCTTCCCATTATAACTGATATGAATAAAAAAATACCAAATTAAAGAGATTTTTTTTCCGCGCCTAAAGATACTAAACACTTAATATTTTGTTTTTTAATTATTGTTAAAAAGTCGATAGTAAAATTAAGAAATAGCGCTTCTTAAAAAAATATTAGCAGGCTGGGTCGTTGCATTACGTCTAATGTGCCGCATTGCTATTGTTTTTAAACTTTTTTATGTTTTTATTTTAAAAATAATAAGAACGCAATTTGAATATTATTTTATTATAAAAAGTTGACCAATATTAAAAGTTAAAAGTAGTTTTATTTAGTCAACAAAACCCAAGAATAAGAAAAATATCAATTGGATTATTAAATACTGAACGAAAGTAACCAAATAATAATAATAATATTATAACAAGTATTCGAATAACCCTCCATTCTGCACTAAACAGTAACCCAATCTCTTACATTAAGCAAATGATTCTCTTACATTTGCTAGCTGTCTAGCAGTAATTTGATTGCATTCTGCAAAGATCGCGTTCCTCAAAGAATCAATATTTGGGTGACGAGTTTTATAAATTTTGCTTTTAATATGACCCCACAAAAAAGAAGTCACCCGGTGCCAGATAAGGAGATCGGGCTGGCCAGTTTATAGCACCACCACGACCAATCCGTCGATTTGGATATGCTTGGTTTAAATAATCTCTAACGTTTACCCCAAAATGTGCTGGACAACCGTCTTGCTGAAACCAGACCTCATGGTGTTCAGAAGCTATTTCGTCTAACGCAGGACCAATATTATTTATAAGAAGATCTAAATACATATCTGAATTTAAATTTCCAAGTATTTCAAATGGACCAAGAACACGGTTATTATAAATGCCAGCCCAAATATTAATTTTTTGAGGATATTGTGAGCCGGTCATTAAATTTAGTCTCGGATTTTGTATAGCCCAATAGCGATGGTTTTGTACATTTGGCTCATTGTTTAATGTAAATGTACATTCGTCTGTAAAACATATTTGTTTCAGAAAGTTTCGGTTTCTGTTAGCACGTTCTTGCATTTTCTCACAAAATACAAGCCTGGATTCTTCGTCAAACAAAAATATTTCTTGATGACATTGATATTTAAAAGGATGGTACTTGTGCTTTTTTAAAATTGTTCGAACATTTTCTCTACCAACATTACACTCAGCTGCAATGGATCTAATGCTTGCATTTGGATTCGCAGAAATTAAACCTAATATAGTTTCTTCCAATTCATGGTTGTTTCTCTGATATCCTATTTAAAACAGCAGTGGCTTGATGTGGATAGTGAAGTTAAGTTGTAAATAAAAGAGAAGGAAGAGGATGGATCCACCTCAAAAAATGGACCGGAAATTACGCGAATTTCGAAAGCGAAAGCAAATTGCCAACATGACCCCTTCGCAAATATTACATCGTTCACGTAGTCATGCAATTCGCCGACAAAATCCACGAAGTAAAAACGCAGCTGTTCTTGAAGTAGGTAACGTTGTAGAACCAAATGTCGACGTTCATAACGGTAGTTTTACACTACCAGAAAAGTACACTACCACAACTACCAGAAAAGTAGTTGTATTTTATTTTACTTTGATGTGAAAAAATAATTTTTTAATGATGTGGTTAGTGAAGTTAAGTTGTAAATAAAAGACAAAGGAGAGGATTGGTCCACCTCAAAAAAGGACCAAACATTACAGAGAAGTAAAGTTTCGAATAGAATGGAAAAGTTTGATTGTTATTACTTATATAGTAAATGATAATTACCAACCGCAAAAAATTTAATTGGTGCAGATTATCTGATTATATGATGTTACATTATATGGCGATCAAAACTAACCAGATAATAACAACTTTCCACACCAGAAAGGTAGCTGTATAGAAACCTAAGAACTGCCGCTAAAGCGAGTTCCACCTTGTTTATATCTGTGGTAATTCTGATAATCTGAATTTTTAATACCTACCAAGCTAAAAAATATTCTAGTATAGTATAAGTAAAATTTAGTGACAATAAGAGATTTCGATTATCAGATTAGTATCTTTATTATCGGATAAAAAATTATTTTTTCACATAAAAGCAAAAGAATAGCATTTTAAGTTCAAATATAAATCTCAGAATATTTCATTTCTTAAATCTGTTGTATAGAAGCCTAGGAACCGCTGCTAAAGCAAGTTCCAACTTGTTTCTTTTTCTGTTCGGCAGCAATCAGTTTCTCCACTCTTTTTCTGTTTCTTATACGTTTTGCCGCCACTTTTTTTTTCGCAATATTTAAATCTATTTTAAGCATTCCATTGCTGCTAAACTCACGAAGTGCCTCCTTTAACGAATTAATAGTAGCTCGTTTGAATTCTTCTCTGACTTCAAAATCTTCGTATTTTCCGAACGATAAGTCCCTCTTTAGCGCCTGTTCCACATCCTTTATTAATTCACCTGAAAACATTTTTCGTTGACGTTCAACACTTATTATTTCGTTATAATGTAATTCTGCTTATATAGTAATTTTGAGTAGTATAATCGGATTAACTGATCCGATGATACGTTGATCCGATGATGCGTTGATACGATGATACGTTGATACGATGATACGTTCATCCGATGATACGTTGATCCGATGATACGTTGATCCGATGATACGTTGATGTTCGGTTTGCTTCGGGTATTTCCGTGGGACAGACAGAAGGACTTGGCCTTTTATAATAAGAGATTTGGTATGCATTGAAAAAAACAGATCAACATATCAACGGATCAACGTATTTAAATTTCCTATATAGGTGAAAAATTATGTAAATAAAATACGTATAACTTATATTTGGTCTGCATTGAAAAAACATGCGGACGGACACGAAGCCAGACCATAAGGCTTCTTTCTATACCTTGTATAGAAGCCTAAAAGTAGCGCACTGACTACCCAGTTCATAGACCTCTATACACACAGAGTATTTCCAATACGATTTGAAACGCTCTGTATGATTTTGAATTATGCGGACGGACAGACAGACAGACAGACAGACGGACACGGAGCCAGATCATAAGGCTTCTTGCTATACTTTGTATAGAAGCCTAAAAGGGAGGAAAAATTGGCTGCTGCCTATATGAAGAAGAAACAGAAAGAAGAACAGGAATTGGCAATATCGCTGCGTGCTTTCGAAAATTCCTTATTAGAAGACGAATAATAGTTCATATTACAATATCTTAATATATAACAAGGTGGAACTCGCTTTAGCGGCAGTTCTTAGGCTTCTATACAGCTACCTTTCTGGTGTGGAAAGTTGTTATTATCTGGTTATTTTTGATCGCCATATAATGTAACACCACATAATCAGATAATCTGCACCAATTAAATTTTTTGCGATTGGTAATTATCATTTACTATATAAGTAATAACAATCAAACTTTTCCATTCTATTAGAAATTTTACTTCTCTGTAATGTATGGTCCTTTTTTTGAGGTGGACCAATCCTCTCCTTTCTCTTTTATTTATAACTTAACTTCACTAACCACATCAATAAAAAATTATTTTTTCACATCAAAGTAAAACAAGTAGTTTATATAGGGAGACCTCTTCGAAAATATCTTTAACTTTGAAATTCTTTCGAACATTTGCGTATTTATAAATTGCATTAGTGAATCGAAGCAACGGATTAACAGATTAACGCAATACTATATAGACGAAGTATCTCTTATTATAAAAGGCCAAGTCTTTCTTTCTTTCTGTCTGTCCCACGGAAATACCCGAAGCAAACCGAACCGAACGCACACCGTATCAACGTATCATCGGATCAACGTATCAACGTATCATCGTATCAACGTATCATCGGATCAACGTATCATCGTATCATTTTGTCTATATAGGACAGCTATTTCCAAAAAAGCATTATGTGAACTTCCATAATGGATAATGAAAATTTTGAAAGTCCTGCTGCAAAGCGACGGCGATTGAATCGTGAGAGAAAAGCACGTACAAGAGCTAATAACACAGAAGAACAGCTTCGATCACAGCGTAAAGCTGACGCTTGGTCTCATGCGATACGTCGACAACGTGAAACTTTGGAACAAACTCAAGCGCGGCAAGCTGCTGACGCTCGGTCCCATTCGATACGTCAACAACGTGAAACTTTAGAAGAAACTCAAGCGCGGCAAGCTGCTGACGCTCGGTCCCATTCGATACGTCAACAACGTGAAACTTTAGAAGAAACTCAAGCGCGGCAAGCTGCTGACGCTCGGTCCCATGCGATACATCGACAGAAAGAAAATCGATACCAAAGTCAAGCAATTCAACTCCAAATAAGAGCATTGAGATTTGATGAATCTCACGTTACTCGACACGATTGTGGAGAAATGAATTCCATCTGTCAGTTCTGCGGCTCCAAGAATTTTGCCAAGGAGCGTCCAGTTGATAAACAATTTAACAACTGCTGTCATAAAGGAAAAGTGAAGATTCCGCAACCGCTCGATCAACATGGGAATCTATTGTTATATCCCGAATTTCTTCGCTCTATGCTTTCAGATTCAGATAATCCTTACTACAAGAACTTTCGTCAGCACATCCGCTCTTACAATTCCTCGGTTTCTTTCGCTTCAATGGGAGCAGAGATTGTTTCAATGCTGGGTAACGGACCATACGTTATCAAAATTCATAGACAGACGTACCACAGAACCACAAACCTGTATCCACCTGAAGGACAAACAAGAAAGTTTGCACAACTGTATGTAATGGACACGACAGAAGCGGTCAATGAGCGAGTAAATCTGCCTGAGAATAGAGGTTGTCTACCTGAAGTGATTGAGAAAATCGATCGTTTCTTCCGCGTCAACAATCGTATCGCAGCTTCATATTGCCTGATGAAAGAAATTGAGCAACAAGAGCGTGTACGAGCCGAAGAAGAAGGACAACCAGTTCCGGTCGTCAATATGGTGATGCGGCGCGATCGGCAGTCTGATCAAAGACGTTACAATGCTCCAACGTCCAATGAAATTGCAATGGTGTTCGTAAATGATGACGGCGAACCTCCATTTGAACGTGATATCCGTATCTATCCTCGAAATCCCGTAGACAATGCAAATACCCGAAGCAAACCGAACCGAACCGAACGCATAACGAATAATTTCATAACCAATCGGATGAACGTATCATCGTATCAACGTATCATCGTGTCAACGTATCATCGGATCAACGTATCATCGGATCAACGTATCATCGGATCAGTTAATCCGATTATCCTACTCAAAATTACTATATAAGCAGAATTACATTATAACGAGGACGGGTAGCTAGAAGGACGGGCAGGCAGCCAAGGTAACTTAAGTTGAATGAAGATTAAGGAAAGCTATCAGTGCAATCCAAAAGCCATATGACCTTGGCTGCCTGCCCGTCCTTCTAGCTACCCGTCCTCGGACGGGCTATCAGCTAGTTTAAAATATAACAACGTATCAGTTGATCAACGTTATGATTGGCTCTGAAACATGCGGACGGACACGAAGCCAGACCATAAGGCTTCTTTCTATACCTTGTATAGAAGCCTAAATAAGGCTTCTTGTTATACTTTGTATAGAAGCCTAAAAGTAGCGCACTGGCTACCCAGTTCTTAGACCTCTATGCACACAGACTATTTCCAACACGATTTGAAACGCTCTGTATGATTTTGAATTATGAGGACGGACGGACGGACAGACGGACGGACAGACACGGAGCCAGATCATAAGGCTTCTTGTTATACTTTGTATAGAAGCCTAAAAGTAACTAGAATTTTTGTTGGTAAAACCGTGTAAAACTAGCTTTAACTGATTTCGCGGAAAAAAGTTAACCTTAAATACATACCAAAAACAAATGTCAATAATAATTATAACCTACAATATTGACACATAAAAATATTACTTATCAGTCTGTTACCTATGTTGACAGCCCAATATTGCTCTGTTAACTTATCAGACGACTTGACAGACTGGTAACTGCTAAAAGTCATTGGTGAATACAAATATATCACATTAACAGACTGTTATTGACTTGACTCTCTGTTAGCAACTTAACAGAGCTTGGTGAATACGGCTGTAAATGTCACAGATTACATTTTTGCTTGGAAAAACAAAAACACGTCTGGACTAGTCGACTGTTTACTCGCGACACCGGCAGGCCGCTTGTGTTAAATTAATAATTATTATTAATAATATTAAAATTAATTATTAATAATGAAATTATCATCTTAAACCTAGTAAAACACTTAAATATTAGTGGGATATTCGAATGTTTGAATATGCCGTAGTTGGTAATTTGTTCGAGAGAAATTCGTCCAACTCAGCATTTGTACGACTGTACATTTAATCGACAGGGCATTTTCAAACAAATTTCTGTCGCACATAACGCTGTCGAACAAATTACCTAGAATCGAGTATTCGAATACTCGATTTCCCAGCCCTCGTAGATATAACACTACCATAACACACCAGCTACAAGATTTTTTTTTAATTAATTTGATTTTGATTAAAAAATATTAGTTTTTTGATATCTATGATATCAAAACCCTAAAATAGCATCGTCCGAACCAAGTAACGTGATATAACATGCTTCGAAAATATTATTTTTAAAGCATGGTATATAAGTTACGTTCGTAATATAGATTGCACCATAATTGCTGACTTTCGATGTGATAAATACTGAAGAAAGATATGATTTCGCGCTATGCTGAAGAAAAATTGGTCACAAAGTTGCTAATGATTGTAATTTTACATACAATTTCTTAACGGTGTGGATATATTGTTCAAAAGATAAAAATACAAATAACGGATAAGCAGATAATGCAATAAATGGATAAACAGATTAACGGATCAACAGATCAACAGATCAGCGGATCAATGTATCAACGTATCAATGTATCAACGTATCAATGTATCAACGTATCAATGTATCAACGTATAAATGTATCAACGTATCAACGTATCAACGTATCAATGTATCAACGTATCAATGTATCAACGTATCAAAGGATCAACAATTTACTATATAGGTTACACTTTGTATTTAAAATTTAGGTAATACTTTTGAAAAGGAATCGATATAGCAAGTACCACTAATTTATAAACATGAACAACTTAAGCAATTATTCTAGCAGCTACTTTTCCGATTCCGATTTTGATTCTGATGAAAGCAATACAAAACATCATCTAACCTGTAATAATAATAAATTGCATTAGCGAATCGAATCAACGGATTAACAGATTAAAGCAATACTATATAGACGAAGTATTTACAATATAACTACGTTTCAGTTGATCAACGTTATGATTGGCTCTGAAACATGCGGACCGACACGAAGCCAGACCATAAGGCTTCTTTCTATACCTTGTATAGAAGCCTAAAAGTAGCGCACTGGCTACCCAGTTCTTAGACCTCTATACACACAGAGTATTTCCAACACGATTTGAAACGCTCTGTATGTTTTTGAATTATGCGGACAGACAGACGGACAGACAGACGGACACGGAGCCAGATCATAAGGCTTCTTGCTATACCTTGTATAGAAGCCTAAAAGTAGCGCACTGGCTACCCAGTTCTTAGACCTCTATACACACAGAGTATTTCCAACACGATTTGAAACGCTCTGTATGTTTTTGAATTATGCGGACAGACAGACGGACAGACGGACGGACAGACAGACGGACACGGAGCCAGATCATAAGGCTTCTTGCTATCTCTTATTATAACAAGGTGGAACTCGCTTTAGCGGCAGTTCTTAGGCTTCTATACAGCTACCTTTCTGGTGTGGAAAGTTGTTATTATCTGGTTATTTTTGATCGCCATATAATGTGACATCACATAATCAGATAATCTGCACCAATTAAATTTTTTGCGATTGGTAATTATCATTTACTATATAAGTAATAACAATCAAACTTTTCCATTCTATTAGAAATTTTACTTCTCTGTAATGTATGGTCCTTTTTTTGAGGTGGACCAATCCTCTCCTTTCTCTTTTATTTATAACTTAACTTCACTAACCACATCAATAAAAAATTATTTTACACATCAAAGTAAAACAAGTAGTTTATATAGGGAGACCTCTTCGAAAATATCTTTAACTTAGTAAATTTCTTTCGAACATTTGCGTATTTATAAATTGCATTAGCGAATCGAAGCAACGGATTAACAGATTAACGCAATACTATATAGACGAAGTATTTAAAATATAACAACGTATCAGTTGATCAACGTTATGATTGGCTCTGAAACATGCGGACGGACACGAAGCCAGACCATAAGGCTTCTTTCTATACCTTGTATAGAAGCCTAAAAGTAGCGCACTGGCTACCCAGTTCTTAGACCTCTATACACACAGAGTATTTCCAACACGATTTGAAACGCTCTGTATGATTTTGAATTATGCGGACGGACAGACGGACACGGAGCCAGATCATAAGGCTTCTTGTTATACTTTGTATAGAAGCCTAAAATTGAATCATTAGCAACTTAATAGAAAATAATTTTAAACGTGCGGACAGACAGACGGACGGACGGACAAGTAACAAGACATGGAGTGAACACCTCGAAAGAATGGCAGAAGGGAGACTGCCACTAGCAGCAAAGCGATATAAACCACCGGGAAAAACAAGTGTGGGAAGAGCGAGAAAAGGATGTGTACCGGAACAAGCAATAACGGCTACACCGTGAAGTGAAGAAGAAGAAGGTTTGCCGTTGCCATCTGCATTCTATGCCGTTGACCATATTGCTTGATTCGTCCGCGTTTAGGAATGATTTCTCTATCCAAGGACAAGAAAGCGCCCGATACTTGCTTGTTCATCCATCAGAAGCTATCGGTAATACATTTAAGGAAGTTGCTTATACCGGCATCAACTCGTTTATTGCCATATCTGGCCCCTCACTTAGTTTCGCCTGCGGGTCAACGCAGTTCCCAGGGTGTGGCACGTGGAGCCATAAGTGAGAGTTGGGTATCCTGCGAGGACCAGTTACCATCAAGGACCATCTTCTGTTATCACGCTCGATGTGACCGTCCCGGTAAAAGGTACTACCTCTGCAGCATAACCCCTACACCCCTTACCTTTATCCCCCCGGATAAGGTAATAAATAGAAATATTTAGAATCAAAATATATATTTGATTAAAAGATAGATAGGGTAGGTCGAAAATTTTCACTTGGAACCTAGTTTGAACTTTGTTCGATAATTTGGCATCTCCATCGCTGAAAACAAACGTGATAGCTCTTCCCACAGAGTCAAAACGACTTGCACGAGCAACACTATGTAAATAACAATCTGCATTGGATATAGCATATAGTAATTGATGACGGTGTTTATACAAACAACATCCATTCCACGTCCAAAGATGTCTGTCGCAAATTAGTTTAAGTTAATTCTGGCCCAAAGCGGCTCATGGTAAGAGGAAATCGAAGTGTAGACTCCAGTAGCTGACACTTCAAAGTTGGAAAATATCGCATCAATTTGCGTGCCATTCCGCGTAGTGGGTATCGCTGGCGAGCGAATTTGGAGTCCTAGTTCTCGAAGTGTATGTTGTAGGCCATTACTTTCTTCCTTGCTGAAATCCTCATTGAAATCTCCAGTAACCAGAGTACGTGGTACTAAGTATAAGCGAGACATCTGCTTTTTTATTAAAGAGACCATTGTGTTGGAATTAAACCCTGGTGACTTGTAAACGACAATTATTCGGATGTTAGAGAAGACAATAGATGAAACACTGCAGGAACCTTGGGAGTCGTATTCTATTTCGGAATTGGTGTCTATAATACAATCATGAACAGACGGACAACAATACACACGTACACCAATCGGTCGACGGACATCGTTACTATCTACTGATGCAGCAAGAAGATGATCTCCTAGCGGAAAATTGTCACTTGAGAGCGTCCATGTCTCCGCCATAAGGATGATATCCGAACTCTTATAGACCTCATCCGATGCATAGAGACTATAATGAGCAGGAAGTGACTGGACATTGTGAAAGATGACTTGTATTTGTCTGTTGCTATCATCCCTAATTCGCAAATGTTCAAATGAAGGAATTAGCTTCATCTCCTGGTGTCGTTTGAATTCAATAGATATCGGATCATTCTCTTGCGGCATTTTTGTCTTTTTCATGATTCCAATAAGAAATAATCCTGATGCTTTTGTTGCTCGTGAACATGCAACATACAGAAGAGCACGCTTGATTCCAGGAGTAAAATGGACAACAACGAGCTCGTATGTGGATCCTTGGGATTTATGTATAGTTTGAGCTTCCGCTGCATTAAGTGGGAATTGCGTCCTTGTTACCTTTGTGGCCGAATTCGATCGTGGCTGGATGACGACCGTACATGGTGAGATGGGAGTCCATTCCGAATCAATTTGAAGTTGCCGACTGAGGTTAATATTGCGCAAACGAAGCTTCTGCCCACTTCGGGAATTTTCAAACTTGACCCAGAGACGAAGAGCCTTTTGTCTAGATGCATCCAGAGTACTAATACCAAAGTCAATTCTTTTCAGAATGCATCCCACACCGTTAACCAAACCGTCACTTGTGTCTACATTCACTGTCATGATGTAACGCCCACCTTCTTTGAGGAAGAGGTTTGTGTGAAGTCCCTGTGTCTTAGATAGAGGTGCAGATGCTATCCAGTTGAGGAGTGCAACTTTGGATGCCTCGCTCGTGTAAGCAGAAAGGGAATCTTTGGCGGTTGAGATGGCTTGATTTCCTGGCAAACAGGATAACGCAAAACTATTGTGGGCATCAACTGCTTCATTCGTGTAAAAAAGATGAATAGGTCGTCGGCTTACTATTTCTGCAGGCGTACTTGGAAACTCACGAGATTTGAACAGTTTCAAATCATCATCAGTCATCGTCCCGGACGCCATATTGTTTAAGGCAAGAGCAAAAGCTGCATCATCGCGTTGCCTCATAATTGTGGTCAGTTCATGAACAGTAAACATGTGCCATAAGGGTTTGTTGAAAAGCGACGAAATCGAATTCGACATTGTTCCAGCTAGAAGGGATGTTGCCATAACAGGTGGCAGCTGTCTGAAGTCGCCAACAGCTATGACCGATATACCACCGAAAGGTTTACATCCGTCACAGAGGTCTCTCAATCGTTTGTCGATCATTTCCAAAATATGTTGACCAACCATACTAATCTCGTCTATGATAAGAACCCGAAGTTCTGAATAGAGAGTGGCCATTGTATTAGAGACGCTGTCTGAGAGCTTGCTAGCTTCTTTTTGGTTCACGGGAAGTTGGAATGCGTTGTGAATTGTGAGTCCGAAGATATTAAATGCCGCTAATCCGGTAGGAGCCGTCAGAAGGACAGAAGGTTTATCGGGATTCGAATTAACTTTAGCATTGAACACTCTGATTAATGCTTGGTATAGAGTTCTAATTACATGAGACTTTCCTACACCGGCACCTCCCTTCAAGTAGGTGTAGATGGGGATATCGGGAGACCTTTTGAAATGATCAAGTAGGTGAGTTACAAAATCCCGTTGTTGAGTATTCAGCGATGAGAATAATTCTTCAAACTCTTTATTGGGAATTCGATTAGGAAGCGTAAACTTTTCAGACATTGGGCGTATCACGTCACCACCAAAGTCAATGGCACCAGCAGCAACGGGGTCCATTAATTCGAATTCCTCCTGAATCTCTTCCGGTATGCTATCAGATTTGTCATCGTCAGATTGACGATCCTCACTCAATGCGCTATCCATAGCGACATCCAGAATATCTTCTTGAAAGGCATTAAATTCGCGACGATTGGCAGAAATTGCTTCTATATTATCAGTCGCTATCTTCTCGCAATCTTGATTTATAATTTCGGTTTCCTCATCCCTCCAAGGAAGATAGAGCATCACTTGTTCGCGAAAAAAGTTGTGACGATCTTTATTCTTGTTGTAGCGGACGTGGCGAATAATCTTTGGAAATGTTCGCTTCCAAACGTATCCTGGTTTGCCATTCTTTAGCGGAAAATATTTATTGATACTTTGTACGTCTTCAGTTTCTACAATATCATCGTTTTCTTGGGCCATCTGTGTACTTCCTCGTTTTAATGAAAAATCATACCAAGCTGAAAATTGTGCAAGATTAAGGTTAGATAATGCATCTGGTCGTGAACTATATCGTTGTAAAAGTCCGTCTACAAAGACATCTTCAGAGTCCGGACTGAGATTTTCTAACTGAATATTAGTTTTAATCATTCTGGTTCGTTGATCGGCTGGACCTGTTGGTATAAAAATGCATGCCTCTGTGCATCGGCTCATTGGAATCTGAAGCACATTGTAAGCAGCCTCTTGAGCAGAGAGTTCACTGTTCATGTGATGAGCCGCACCAAGAGCCTGAAGACGTTGAGCCAAAGACTTGTTTCCGCTTCTGACATCTTCAAGAACCTTACGCAAGAGGTTGCTAGTTCCACGATCACTCTTGTTAATGTAGTCAATGATGTAACAGCAACAAGCATAGGCGTCTAAAATAAACTGAATATCCATGTTAGACTTCTGGAGTCTCAGGATTTTCTCACTATATGGATTTATGTAAGTCTCACATGGCCGCCTCCGAATGAGGATTTTGGGTTTTTTCAAGGAGCTTTGAATAGCAGAAATGTAACGATTTGGTGTCATGGATAATTCCTGTAGAAACCCCGCAAATGTCATATCTGAAGGAAGTGGCAATTCATTCGTATCAAGATAGTCACGAATCTTTTTGTAATCGCGTCGGAAAATCTCAATTTCCTCCTGTTGCTCCTCGAATGGATGGAGAATAGTGGTTTCGTCCATTGGGAAAAATGGAATTCCAAACCGACATTTGACTCCTTTGTGGCTTTTCTTTCTGCATGTATGGGTGTGTCGATGAGTTTGAAGACCCAAAAGCTGGTGAATGGGATCATATTCAGGCCAGTCCGTGGAACAAGTTATAATTTCGTCAACAAACCGGCAAACATCTTGAGTAGAAGATGAGTTGGAAGCATCAAAGTTTGGTGCGCCATCAATCCACAAGATCATATGGACGTGTGGACTTCCTCGTTGTTGGAACTCAATGCGATGATAGGAATGCTTAATGGATCGGTTTCCAAATGGGCCTTGAGAGTTTTTCCAGGTCTTGAAAAGAGCTGAAGTGCGATGTTCAAAATATCGAGCGCAAGTCACGGGATCGCGCTGAATAAGTAATTGTTTGTCATTCTTTGACATATTTTGTGCTTCTTCTTCAGAAATTGTAATTTTGTCAAGAATATGCTTGAGAATCACAATCAACTCGTTCCATTTTAGCTCAGCGGCACTAATAGTGATGAAGAGATGAGGCAAATTGAACTGACTGACCATCCTTCGGACTTTAAGGCCTTCTTGATGCCAGTGATGACATGAGTTTCGTACTCCTTGTAAAACCTTAAAAGCATTATCATCATTAACTAACCCATCCACAAAATTAGAATGACTAACTTGTTCCGCAGTGACTCGGATTAACTCTCCATTGCGTCTTCGTTTACGAAGGCACACCTTGCGATTGTCAGAAATTCTCTGAATTTCGAGCGATTTGGCCAAAAACAGTAAGAACTCGACATTTTCAACGGCACGGCGATCACTGTTACGCGCCATTGATTTGACAAATTCGGAGCGGCTTAGTAATTTACCATTACTATCGGATGGCTTCATTCGGTGCCCAGCAAATATTTGAGGAAACGTAAGAAAATACGAGTCAGGATCATATAGAATAGAGATTGGTTGGTTTCCTTCCGCTGGAGCCATCCGGATTCCCTCATCACTAGTAATTAATGTCTCTCCTCTGCCAGGATTTACGTCATCGACTTCCTCATCCTCTTGAACATCCATCGCAATTTCTTCTGGGTTTTCGTGTAATGCGACATCTATGTGATGCTGACATATCTCGGTCCAATTGCTTGAAAGAGTGATTCCGTATTCACGGTAAAGCGGAGATCGGGTAAGAATTTTAGCGGCATCCATCACGCAAGCCGGACGAATGTTACCAGCTGTATAATTTCTCGGAACTTCAATTTGACGGGCGAGTCGGATGTGTAAAACATCGTCCTGATTCGGGAGTCTCGGAAGGGATTGAATGGTATTGTCTATGGAGACTGGGACGTTAATAATTCGTCCTTTTGTTCTCATCTGTCCATGCATTCCATATATAGCCCAAATGGACTGAAACACATGTCGAGCTGAGACCAAACGGGCTTCCAAACGTGTCAGATTCTTTACACTTTGTGGAACATAGGGAAACTGCAGATCGTTGGAGAGACAGAGACGTGGAATCCGGTTTTGTTGGATAGTTCTGTGACAAGTTGAACAAAATTCAGCGAGGTCTGAAGTGGGTGGAACTATAATTACTGAGTCGATGAAGGATTGCTGCTTTCCAGCTAAAAGGAGTTCGGTCATGCTGTGAGTTTTAATGGAGTAGTGAAAAAAGAGTCCCCCACATGAATGACATACGTGAGTGCAGCCTTTGCGAATTTCAGCTTCAAATCGATTTATTTCATCTTGCCATGGGCCTTGCTCGCGAATTCTACGGAGATTATGTTCGTGGATGCGCACGTCTTCATCAAGACGAGCTTGACGATGGCTTTCGGTGTTGTGAACTTGTTCCTGTAAACGAAACGAAGGATCTTGACGGGCTTGACGATGGTTTTCAGTGTCGCGAACTTGTTCCTGTAAACGAAACAAAGGATCTTGACGAGCTTGACGATGGCTTTCTGTGTTGTGAACTTGTTCCTGTAAACGAAACGAAGGATCTTGGCGGGCTTGACGATGGCTTTCGGTGTTGTGAACTTGTTCCTGTAAACGAAACGAAGGATCTTGACGGGCTTGACGATGGTTTTCAGTGTCGCGAACTTGTTCCTGTAAACGAAACAAAGGATCTTGACGAGCTTGACGATGGCTTTCTGTGTTGTGAACTTGTTCCTGTAAACGAAACGAAGGATCTTGGCGGGCTTGACGATGGCTTTCGGTGTTGTGAACTTGTTCCTGTAAACGAAACGAAGGATCTTGACGGGCTTGACGATGGTTTTCAGTGTCGCGAACTTGTTCCTGTAAACGAAACAAAGGATCTTGACGAGCTTGACGATGGCTTTCTGTGTTGTGAACTTGCTCCTGTAAACGAAACGAAGGATCTTGGCGGGCTTGACGATGGCTTTCGGTGTTGTGAACTTGTTCCTGTAAACGAAACGAAGGATCTTGACGGGCTTGACGATGGTTTTCAGTGTCGCGAACTTGTTCCTGTAAACGAAACAAAGGATCTTGACGAGCTTGACGATGGCTTTCTGTGTTGTGAACTTGCTCCTGTAAACGAAACGAAGGATCTTGGCGGGCTTGACGATGGTTTTCAGTGTCGCGAACTTGTTCCTGTAAACGAAACAAAGGATCTTGACGAGCTTGATGATGGCTTTCTGTGTTGTGAACTTGTTCCTGTAAACGAAACGAAGGATCTTGTCGAGCTTGACGATGGCCTTCGGTGTTGTGAACTTGTTCCTGCAAACGAAACGAAGGATCTTGACGGGCTTGACGATGGTTTTCAGTGTCGCGAACTTGTTCCTGTAAACGAAACAAAGGATCTTGACGAGCTTGACGATGGCTTTCTGTGTTGTGAACTTGCTCCTGTAAACGAAACGAAGGATCTTGGCGGGCTTGACGATGGCTTTCGGTGTTGTGAACTTGTTCCTGTAAACGAAACGAAGGATCTTGACGGGCTTGACGATGGTTTTCAGTGTCGCGAACTTGTTCCTGTAAACGAAACAAAGGATCTTGACGAGCTTGACGATGGCTTTCTGTGTTGTGAACTTGCTCCTGTAAACGAAACGAAGGATCTTGGCGGGCTTGACGATGGTTTTCAGTGTCGCGAACTTGTTCCTGTAAACGAAACAAAGGATCTTGACGAGCTTGATGATGGCTTTCTGTGTTGTGAACTTGTTCCTGTAAACGAAACGAAGGATCTTGTCGAGCTTGACGATGGCCTTCGGTGTTGTGAACTTGTTCCTGCAAACGAAACGAAGGATCTTGACGGGCTTGACGATGGCTTTCGGTGTCGCGAACTTGTTCCTGCAAACGAAACGAAGGATCTTGACGGGCTTGACGATGGCTTTCGGAGTCGCGAACTTGTTCCTGTAAACGAAACGAAGGATCTTGTCTAATGGTATGTTTCCTGATAGCGTCCTTCTGGCGTCGACGGGCAGCTGCTGCTTTTCGCTCTTCAGGTGTCAACTGCTTTCTAGGCATTATGAAATTGTGTTGTTTTACCTACTTTATAATAAAAACAAAATAGCTGTAGCGAAATTATATCGATGAGCACACTTTTGTCCAAGCGGTCTATGCGGTATGACAGCTGAGCGTATAATGACGATTTCCTCGCAAATCTTGATGACTATGACGATTTTTACGGTTAGTAAATGTTTAGGTGCATTATGGGTAATGGCGCCAAAATTGGTTATATAAGTTAGTACCTGTATAAACCTTATACAGTCGACTCTCGATAATTTATAATAACCTACTTTATAATAAAAACAAAATAGCTGTAGCGAAATTATATCGATGAGCACACTTTCGTCCAAGCGGTCTATGCGGTATGACAGCTGAGCGTATAATGACGATTTCCTCGCAAATCTTGAGGACTATGACGATTTTTACGGTTGGTAAATGTTTAGGTGCATTATGTGTAAGGGCGCGAAAATTGGTTATATAAGTTACTACCTGTTATAAACCTTATACGTTGATACTTTGATCCGTTGTTATGTTGATCCGTTTTTTTTTGGTGTGTTATTTACTTTATATTATATAAATAATAAGCTTGAAGATTTAATAATAATTATACCGTTTGTATTATTATCGACGTTCACTTATATAACTTTTAATCCGTTGATCCGCTGATACGTTGATACGTTGATCCGCTAATCCGATGATACGTTGATAAGATTCTATACTTTATGAGGTAGAGTTCTCGTCCAATATTTGTAATTAGGGAAAAGGATCTCGGGTCAGTGACCCGAGATCCTTTTCCCTAATTCTATACTTTGATTATATCGCTTCTACACACACTGAGAAAAAAATTATGTAGGAATTTGTCATGCAACAATTTGAAATAATTATTACATTAATTGTTGTCAAATTTACTTCACTTCTTGTAAAATTGACATCAAATTGATGCGAGACGAATTTGCACTTCAATTTGAAGTAAAAAAATACTTCAAATCAAAACAATTTTTTCTCTGTGAAGAGAAATTATTTCAAATTGTTGCAAGACAAATTCCTACTTAATTTTTTTTTCTCGGTGTATACTTTGTATAGAGCCCTAAATTAACGGATAATCTGTTTTTTTAAGTTGGTGATCATTGCCAACTAAAATACTATATAATAATAATGCAAATTTGAATTAAATTCTTTTTGCGAATATTTTTGACATCGATACGATCAACTTCCTAAACTTGGTGAATTATATGTCTAACCCCAGCTTCTTCTCCACTGTCCCAAGACATACTCTAACTAAATATTGAATATTTTTGGAGGTCGCCATATAATGTAATATCAAATAATCAGATAATCTGCACCAATTAAATTTTTTGCGGTTGGTAATTATCATTTACTATATAAGTAATAATAATCAAACTTTTAAATTCCATTCGGAACTTTACTTCTCTGTAATGGACGGTCCATTTTTTGAGGTGGACCAATCCTCTCCTTTCTCTTTTATTTACAACTTAACTTCACTAATCACATCAAGCCACTGCTATGGTTAAAATAAATAAAAAATTATTTTTTCACATAAAAACAAAAAATAGCATTTTAAGTTCCAAGTTCCAAAAAAAATTTTTACAGAACGTGGCTAGAAAGTCGATTTTAAATTTAAAACAAATTTTATTTAATTATATATAGGTACACGATGTGTTTACAATCACAATTTCGAAGGTTCTGATTAGATTTGAATTATGCGGACAGACGGACGGACAGACGCGGAGCCAGATCATAAGGGTTCTTGCTATACTTTGTATAGTAGCCTAACAAGTAGTTTATATAGGGAGACCCCGTTGAAAAAATCTTTAACGTAGTAAATTTCTTTCGAACATTTGCGTATTTATAAATTGCATTAGCGAATCGAAACAACGGATTAACAGATTAACGCAATACTATATAGACGAAGTATTTACAATATAACAATGTATCAGTTGATCAACGTTATGATTGGCTCTGAAACATGCGGACGGACACGAAGCCAGACCATAAGGCTTCTTTCTATACCTTGTATAGAAGCCTAAAAGTAGCGCACTGGCTACCCAGTTCTTAGACCTCTATACACACAGAGTATTTCCAACACGATTTGAAACGCTCTGTATGATTTTGAATTATGCGGACAGACAGACGGACGGACAGACGGACAGACGGACGGACAGACGGACGGACAGACGGACGGACAGACGGACACGGAGCCAGATCATAAGGCTTCTTGCTATACTTTGTATAGAAGCCTAAAATAATGATAAGACAACTTCAATTAATAATTTTGGTTAATACCTTTATTTAAATTTGTCGAAGTATTACCAGTGGCTTCAAATTTCTTAATTATATTCTGTATGGCCGATATTGATGGAATTTGGCTATTATTAAATTTAACAGAAAATAAGTCACATATTTGGCGTAAACTATTACCGCTGTAATAATATTTTACCATGAAAACTTTTTCTTCAACAGACCACTTCATTGTTAACAAAATTAATTTTAATCTGTCAAAGTAACTTTTGTTTGTAATATTTGGCTTTCATACAATAGCAATGCGGCACATTAGACGTAATGCAAAGACCCAGCCTGCTGATATTTTTTTAAGAAGCGCTATTTCTTAATTTTACTATCGACTGTTTAACAATAATTAAAAAACAAAATATTAAGTGTTTGGTATCTTTAGGCGCGGAAAAAGAATCTCTTTAATTTGGTATTTTTTTTATTCATATCAGTTATAATGGGAAGCAGGAATTTAGAAAAAATCAATTTCCCATGTTATTTCCCTATGTTCAGTTTTCGGCCGGTCACCCGGTATATACTTGAAGGGCCTAGTGGAAAAAGTAGTTAAGTCACTTTTTTTTCAATTTGTAGTAGAGCACATTTTCACATTGCGGCATTTATTCTCTACAAATTAGTATAAAAATTAACAAATTGAAAAAAAAGTGACTTAACTACTTTTTCCACTAGGCCCTTCAATTATTGACAACCATAGCTTTTTCCAACGAGCCGATAAACCGCTCAATGTACGGTCGCGCTCATGTGCAATAGATAAAAACCTGTCGGTTAGAACGCTTTTTTTCTATTGCGCACGAGCGCGACCGTCCATTGAACGGTTTATCGGGCTCGTTGGAACAAAGCTCATATGCACAGTTTTTTGGTCTAGTTTGGCTCGTCTGCCGGACCACATTGGTAACGTTACTGTGGGGCGCATAATTTACATAATTTCTTCCAGAATGAAACATGGCCTTTGATGCACAATGTTTGTGCATATTGCAATGTTTCCATGTTAAAACAGATTAACAAAATTTGCCTACATATCCGCTTGACAGTGAGAAGTTGCATGTGGTCACACTCGGGCTGAAGCAAAATCATTGTAATCGCAATCGCAGTACGTTTCCGTCTTAAATTTTTTTTCTGAAAGCGATTCGGTAAATCAGCGATTCGGATAGTCGGAGTTCGGATAATTGGAGTTCTACTGTATTTATGAATAAAAAAAAATCATGACAAAACAATTGAAAAAAGTGTTGAATAATTCTTACTGAATAAAAATTTCGTACATTTAAACTTCACCACGATGATGATCATCGATGATGAGAATTTTCTCCTCCTCAATTTTGGTCCAATGACAAGGGCAAGAAAGGGGATTTTAGGAAAGTTGATTCCCCCGCGTTCTTGTTCATTTCCCTTTAACTGACTGTGTAACCGGTAAAAATATCACGTTATCATCGTGACAATTATTCAAATATATTTAAATAGAAAAGGAAAATTCCTACCGATAAAAATAATCTTCATATTCGGGAGGGGGTATTGCGTTACGTTACCATGGAAATGGCGATTCTGACATACTAGGCGTATTTCATAAATTATCTTCAGAAGTTCCCAATGATAAAAATCGATATTACAAGACCAGGGGGTCTGGGGGGTATGGAATACCCCCCAGCTACACTTGCCATTATTCAGAACCATCAAAATTTATTATTTTTCATTGAATCTTTTGCAATTTTCGTTTGTAATCCGGGAGGGGGGGCAACAGGTGATATTTTTCATAACTATCCAGGACGTTCTTCTTAATACCGAGAGACGTAAAAGTGAAAGTTTTTCTTTCGCGATAAATTAAGTGTAGCCCCTGGGTCCCCTTTATGACCCCGCGGTCCTAAATGAGTTCCCGATAAGCATCCATTTGTTTTCATTACTCTAAGTCAGCGCCGTAGCAAGGGTGATCGCAATGGGGGCGCTTAACCTCGACAAAACCCAATCAAAAATAGTTTAAATAAATAAATAAATAGTATTGTCGAAAGTAGTACTTGACAACTTGTAGTTGTACGCCCATTAAAATATGCTTCATTTATGCTTTTAAATTCTTCTGTTTGCAGTTTCTTCAGTTCCTTCATTTTCGGTTCTTGATGTATTTGATTATCGTTTCGTTGTACTAGATCTAACTCGAAAGAATCTTGTAAAATCGCATTGTGCTTTTTGTAGCTTTGTTGACATCCTCTAGAACGACATACTGCTGCATAATGATTTGGTTTCAAACAATTTAGGCATAGGCCTATTTTTTATAATCGTTAATCGTTTGTGAATCGGTAAACTGATAAATTGATTGCAATAATAAATTTGGTGGTTCGTTCCATTGCAATACAGACATTCCATTTGATTCGAAATCATGTCTGTATCATATTGTTTTCTCGTTTTCTGTGAGCACTTTCATTCATAAATGGTTTTCAGTTTCTTACATTTTTCAACCAAATTTATCAAAACTTCGACTTGCGCTTTAATTTCCGATGCTTTGTCTTCAAATTCACCGAACTCGTTTACAACTTTTTCGATTTTAGCCTCCGTACTTGCATGTTCCACTAAATTTCTATGTATATTTTTGAAATCCCTTACTATTTCATCGATTGCTTGAATCTTTTGCTTTAATTGGCCCAACGCAACTGGGTCAACCTTTTCCTTTACTTTTTCATAAAATGTGACTATTCTTGTAACCGATGCTTTCACTAACGCGCGTTGCTTGACTAATGGCGCTTTTTCCATACTTGATTTACTGAAACTCTTCTTCGAAGGACCAGCACGTGTTTTTAAATACGTACAAAGATGTTTACAGTTACCAGTTTCTTCGATAGCCACTGGTTCAAATTTGGCGCGATGGACCAATGTTTCGGCCGTTGATTATTTTTTACGATTCGATTTTATTTAAACTTCCAAATTTTACAATATTTATTTATTTCTAGATTTCCATTTTCCTTCATCCTTTTTGATTTTTCTTCGTTACATCTGATTACACATGATTAAATAATATCACAACGTAACACAATTTACAAATTTACAGTATGGAATTTAGGCATCATTTTCAATATCTAATCTTCAGAACCACTAATTTTTTCTTTATATAGGAACTCCCCAACCTTGTGAAATTTTATCCGATATTAAAAATTGCTTATTATTGACAAATACATATTGTTATTTTTTATGTCAACGTAAACTTGATATTATTTGATGAGTAAATTATTTTGCCCTCCAACGATCTGAAAGTAGTACGAGGTAGGGGAGGTTCTTTTTGTTCAGTTTTTCGATATCTGAAGCCGTTCCCAAGTTATCTGAGACAGGAGCATTATCTTCTTCCTGGGACCCTTCGACATTCTATTTTGCCTTCCACTATTTGTTTTAACAAGACATATCTCTTATGTCGGAGGAGGTGTCCCAAGTATGCAGTCTTTCGCTTTTAGGCTTCTATACAAAGTATAATAAGAAGCCTTATGATCTAGCTCCGTGTCTGTCTGTCTGTCCGTCCGTCCGTCTGTCTGTCCGTCCGTCTGTCTGTCTGTCCGCATAATTCAAAATCATACAGAGCGTTTCAAATCGTGTTGGAAATACTCTGTGTGGATAGAGGTCTAAGAACTGGGTAGCCAGTGCGCTACTTTTAGGCTTCTATACAAGGTATAGAAAGAAGCCTTATGGTCTGGCTTCGTGTCCGTCCGCATGTTTCAGAGCCAATCATAACGTTGATCAACTGATACGTTGTTATATTGTAAATACTTCGTCTATATAGTATTGCGTTAATCTGTTAATCCGTTGCTTCGATTCGCTAATGCAATTTGTAAATACGCAAATGTTCGAAAGAAATTTACTAAGTTAAAGATATTTTCGAAGAGGTCTCCCTATATATAAACTACTTGTTTTACTTTGATGTGAAAAAATAATTTTTAGGCTTCTATACAAAGTATAGCAAGAAGCCTTATGATCTGGCTCCGTCTGTCCGCATAATTCAAATTCATACAGAGCGCTCCAAATTGTGTTGGGAAACACTCTGAAAATGAGAGATATGTGAAGAAGGTTGCTGAAATATACATAACTGAGTGGTTTACCTATATATTGTTGATCTCTTTATTTGATCCGTTGATCTATTGATCCATTGAGTTTTTTAACATGGAACATGTTTTTACGGTCGTTACCTCGCAAAAATCGACACCAAAAAACCGACACCAAAAACCGACAGCAAAAACCGACACCAAAAATCGATACCAAAAATTGGCACCACATGTATAATTCAAATTTATAGTTTATAATTTGAATAGAGTAGATTATCGAATAACATCTTCCCATTCACAATAATGAATTTTCAATAACAAAATTTTCATTACCAAAAAATTTGAAACGAACACGTTTCAAATCGTGTTGGAAATACTCTGTGTGCATAGAGGTCTAAGAACTGGGTAGCCAGTGCGCTACTTTTAGGCTTCTATACAAAGTATAACAAGAAGCCTTATTTAGGCTTCTATACAAGGTATAGAAAGAAGCCTTATGGTCTGGCTTCGTGTCCGTCCGCATGTTTCAGAGCCAATCATAACGTTGATCAACTGATACGTTGTTATATTTTAAATACTTCGTCTATATAGTATTGCGTTAATCTGTTAATCCGTTGCTTCGATTCGCTAATGCAATTTATAAATACGCAAATGTTCGAAAGAAATTTACTAAGTTAAAGATATTTTCGAAGAGGTCTCCCTATATAAACTACTTGTTTTACTTTGATGTGAAAAAATAATTTTTTATTGATGTGGTTAGTGAAGTTAAGTTATAAATAAAAGAGAAAGGAGAGGATTGGTCCACCTCAAAAAAAGGACCATACATTACAGAGAAGTAAAATTTCTAATAGAATGGAAAAGTTTGATTGTTATTAGTTATATAGTAAATGATAATTACCAATCGCAAAAAATTTAATTGGTGCAGATTATCTGATTATGTGGTGTTACATTATATGGCGATCAAAAATAACCAGATAATAACAACTTTCCACACCAGAAAGGTAGCTGTATAGAAGCCTAAGAACTGCCGCTAAAGCGAGTTCCACCTTGTTTAACCATGCCTTGCAACTCTCTCTCTCCTAACTTGTCGTGGTACCTCGTCCTTAGTCACATGATTCACCCAATACACCCGCATTCTTCTGACGGTCCACATTTCAAATGCCTCCAGTCGGTTCACGGTATATATTTTTAGCGTCCATGCCTTCATCCCGTATAGAAGAATAACATAACATTATTTTCAGGTTAAGGCTCCGATCGCACAGTAAGTTTTTCAGTTTTATAAAGCTTGATCTTGCCAATTCGATTGGCGCCCGTATTTCAGTGTCTGAGTCCACATCGTTTATCAGCCAGCAGCCAAGGTATGTATCTGTACTTGGATACTAACTTGTTCTATCTGTTTGTTGTATATTATGCTTAGATAAGCTCAGCACTATCTTCTATCACTGCTGTATCATAGCATATCTGAGGTTGTTCAGGACTCTCCCGTTGATTTTTATACCATCCTGATGTGTGTCTTCTGTCGCTCCCTGGTAGATATACTCTCAGTAGATATTAAACAGGAGCGGGGACAATACACATCCCTGTCTCACGCCTCTTTTAATTGGTATTTCTCTTGAAAGGTCACTATCGAGTCTTTCCGAAGCCACTTGTTCTTTATAGAGGTTCACTATAACTTGAATGTCGTTTTCGTCTAAACCCGGATTAAAACGGATTTAAACGGGAAAAAAATTAAAACGTTTTAATTTTTTAACTTTTATTCATTCATTCATACATCGGTTTATAACGTTCTACGCCGTCTTCCGATTTCCCTGTCTGTGCTCGTTGCGTGTTGAAACTGTGTGACGAGCACAGAGGACCTACTGGTTAACGTGGATTCCGAACCACGGGAATAGACGACCTTTACAACGTCTACTCCGACCAGGGAAGTTCTTGAGCCATTATATAGTGTTACCTGGGGCCAGCAGATAGACTTTTATTCAATTTTGAAAGATTTTGACGTCGTCACTTGACATGATTGTGAAGGACCAATTATATATTGTAACTAATGTTACTACACAACTAAAGGGCTCGCCACATAGCCTGTGCTGTGCTATGCTATGCTCTGTGTTATGTCAACACAAACGTTGAACAATGTCATGGTCATGCGCAAAATAGCATAGCAACTCATAACTATGTGAACGTCACTATTGAAACCCTATGTTTCTACTTCAATGTTTGACATTGGCATAGCCCAGCACAGGCTATGTGGCGAGCCCTTAATGGTGTAATTGGGAAAGATTTTCGAAAGGATTTTGTAATTTTTGAGATTCTAAATAAATGTAATTTCAGTCCTGAAGAATCCTACAATAAGGTTGGGCGAAACGTATACTTCTTATACAGTTGTTTGAATTATAGTATAGTTAGTCCAATTTCCCGAAAATCATTGGTAATTTATTGTGATTGTAGATCGGATCAGCAATTAATATCATGTTTTAAGGTCATGTTCATGTTCATGTCATGTTCTAAGGTGAATTTAAGCAAGAAATTCACAACGAAACTATTTTACTCTGAAGTTTGGATTAATGCAAAACAATCCTCAATATAACGTCATCTGGCCAATTAAAGTAGTAGTGGAAATTGGAATTACTATAATTAAATTATATCAAATATCTTGCATAAACTCACGTTTAGCATAACCACGACATTCGCAAATTTTACTTCCAGTGTATTTAAAAAGGGTTTATTTAAATATTTGATTTTTTAACTACTACTGAGAATTAGTAAAATTGTATTTTACCAATTATTATTCGCTTGGTCAATAATAAAATAGTATATTATAGGCCAAGTTTGTGAAAGCCGTCATTATTACCCTAGCGCCAAGATTATATTCCGAGGTGCAAAGCACCGAGGAATATAAGGCGCGGAGGCAATAATGGTCTTCACAACCGTGGTTTATATACGATTTTTTACACTACTAGATTTATTACCATTTTTTTAAATTCTTTTTAATAAACAAAATTTTCAAATTTAAAATATTTATTTCAAATGACAGTTTTGTTTTGTTGATTTGATAGTTGTTGACAAATTTAGGTTTTGTAATAAAATGTATTAAATCGCGTATGTCAAATCATTTCATTGGTTAATTTTTTACCTTAGCGTCTGTCAAATCATTTCATTGGTTCATTTTTTACGTTAAGTGTATAATGAAAATATTATTTACCAAATGTCTAAAGTGCGTCACTTCACATGTGCCTTGGATAAGTTATAATGGTAGCCTATATGACTAGTAGTGGAAAATAGTATATTATAGGCCAAGGTTGTGAAGGCCGTCATTATTGCCCTAGCGCCAAGATTATATTCCGAGGAGCAAAGCACCGAGGAATATAAGGCGCGGAGGCAATAATGGTCTTTTTTAAATTTTGTCCTTTTTTAAATTCTTTTTAATAAACAAAATATTCAAATTTAAAATATTTATTTCAAATGACAGTTTTGTTTTGTGGATTTGACAGTTGTTGACAAATTTAGGTTTTGTAATAAAATGTATTAAATCACGTATGTCAAATCATTTCATTGGTTCATTTGTATAATGAAAATATTATTTACCGAATGTCTAAAATGCGTCACTTCACATGTGACTTGGATAAGTTATAATGGTAGCCTATATGACTAGTAGTAGAAAAAAATATTTATGTATGTTTTTTAATTTCAGATAATGGGAATAGTTTTGGCTGTCACGTGCCAGATGTCTAAAAGAGAATCTGAACAAACCATAACAGTGTGTTATAATTTATTACTCGATATACCTGCTGAAAGTAGTAATAAAATTGATCGAATAATACGAACAGAACTTATTTTGCTTGCTCAGGAAGCAACAGATCAAGGTCCTCGTTTTTCTGCTGCAGGTTTCTTTCCGATAGATTATAGTATGCTGTTTGGTCTTATAGGTACAGTTACATCTTATGTCGTAGTACTTATTCAAGTTATGTAATTTAAGGCATAATGCCTAGTTTACACCAGCTTAGTAATTAAGTACTTAGTACTTGTCACTGCTTAGTGACAAGTGACAAGTAATATTTACACGCTGTTTACGTTGTTTTATAAAACAGGTATTAGTGGCAAGATATCTGTTCGAGATGGAACAACGCAGCCGTTTTATTTTGAAAAAACATGTGTTCAAAAACTATTCCAACATTATTTTAACAACGATAATATAAGAACTTGAAAGAGAGTTATTAAAAGACAAACGATTTTTGGTTTCATAAACATTCATATGCTTTAAATTCTTGTATGGATTTTATGGTGATTTCGGAATTCCACCTTTCCGCTGCCATAACGCCGAAAGAAACTTAGGAAATATTATAATTGTTCAAAAACCAATCTACGACTTTTCATTTGCCGTTCCAACTTGTCACTAAACGCTTGTCATGACTGTTCACACGACTCCACAAGCGACCAGTGCTTAGTTAAATTAGGTGGGGGAGTCCACTTGTCACTTAGTAAATAGGATCTGCTGCTAATCACTCGCACTGGCATTTTCTCTAATACTAAGCACTAATCAGCTAGTTTACACGCAGGTGTTAGTGACAAGTGACAAGTACTAAGCATTAGCTACTAAGCTCCGTGTAAACTATGTATTAGTTATGAGTAGGGAGAGTATTATCCAAACTTTTCGACTACCTTATAAGTAGAGACTGGAAAACATGCAAAATGCATATCTTTGTTTGGCGGTATATTTTTCGAGACCACTTCGTATTTATCCGTTTCCCACCCTAAAGAATCATTTTTTAACATTTTTTATAGTGCATATAATGCATATTTGGTGGTTTTTTTAAAAATGCATAATATGCTAGAGCAGGAGTTTCCAACCAGGGGCGCGCGCCTTCCAAGGGGGGCATAGAGAGATGTCAAGGGGGGCGGAAAGCGTTTGCTTTTTAGAAAGAAAAAACAAAAAAAATAAACAAACAACATTAACAAATAACATTACAATTGTAATGTTTAATTTACACGCATAAAATTAATGAAATTAAATATCATATTCACTTATTCTGTCAACCACTGTTTCAAAACCTGACGTCGTCAATCGCAGTTTATACAAATTTGGACAAGTCACAACATGAAATCCGCGCGCACCCCCGCCGCGCCACCCGCTGCGCTTAACATTCATTACTTAGAAAACAATTGTGTACCTACCGGACGCGCATGAGAAATCAGTTTGAGTGTGTAAAATTATTGTGTCTCACTGTTAAAAGGTACGTTTGTGTATTTACAAACTTCAGTTACCATTTTTATTTAATTTACTAATAAATTGTTGATTGAGCGGAGGTTGGCTTATTTAACTGACATATTTGATGCCTTGAATGAGCTAAACTTGAAACTTCAGGACAGAAACAGCACTATAATAAGCAATTATGATTATATTCAGGGGTTCATATCAAAGCTTCAACTTTGGAATCAAAATGTGTCTTCTGAAAATGTGATATCTTTTTCTCGGCTGTTCGAAGCAATTAAAAATAACATACTGGACGCAAATTTAAAAGCTGACATAAAAACACATTTGCAAGCGCTGGAAGACGAATTTCGCCGATACTATCGAGACATCAATTCAGAGTCACCAATATGGCACATGACAAGAAATCCATTTGTTGTCGATGTGTTACAATTACCAGAAGAAGTTCATGAAGAATTTCTAGAAATGAAGGCTGATTCGTCCATGAAAGATGACTTCCATCTCTTGACATTGGAGAAATTTTGGATCAAAAGATTGCCTGTTAATAATTCGAAACTTGCCTCTCTTGCTTTACGAATACTAGTTCCTTTTTCTTCAACTTACTTATGTGAGACAGGCTTTTCTGCTCTAGTTTTAATTAAAACTAAACAGCGAAATCGTCTTGATGTCGATAGCGACCTGATGATAGCTCTGGCAAAAACAGAACCTAGAATCAACCAACTGGTACAGATCATGCAATCTCAAGTGTCTCATTAGTACCTACTCTTATTTTATTAAATTTTTCCGATAAAAAACATTTATTAGTTTATTTAAACTTAGTTTGTTTATTAGAATTAAAATAAAAATCTTTTAAGTACCTATATAATGTGCTTTTTTTTTGGTATTTATTGAAAAAGGGGGGGGCATGAAAATATAATTTATAGTCCGGGGAGCCTCAACAAAAAAAAGGTTGGGAAACCCTGTGCTAGAGCATAATAGTGCATATTTGGGATTAGAAATATGGAAATCCCCTTACTTATCTAGTTTCAATTAACCCTCCAGCACCACGGGTGGCCCAGAAATTACACGGGCGCACGGGTGAGGTCTATCAGGCCCGTAGTTAAAAGGTGTGTAAAAAATTTGTCTCAAAATTAAAAAAAAAATTTTCTTAAATATAAACTATGATTAGTTCTTTTTAAGATCGATGAAAAAATTTAAAGAAAAAGCCTTTTTTTATCTTTATCTTTTTTTATCAACAATAAAAAAATTGTTATTTTACATGATTTACCTATTAAAAACGCATATTAGAAACATATAATATAAAGCATAATATAAGATTCAAAATTTAATGTTTTGCTATACTACAAGTTAACTTCTATTTGGTAACACTTAAATTTTTAAAAAACACAAATTTTATTTATTTATTTTCTTTGAATATTTAATTTTCACAATATAACTTAAAACTAGCAGAGTTTCTGCCTAACTACAATGATGACTTAAAAAATACTAACTAACATAATAACGGCTTAAAGAATACTGACTGATTTTATCTGTTACATTGATTTTTATGTGTTCAACAGTTTTGTTGGTTTAGCGAATCTCACGCTTCCAGGATGTTCTAGAACATTCGATTTGCTCAACCAGCAATGTAATATAATAATTATGATGTTTGCATTTCCCTATATTAACATCACATTATGAAAAATCACCCGGTTACATAATTCTTATGGGAATATAACTCTACTAAGGAAAAAACAAGAAGAAAATGTATATAAAAAATGTCCACAAAAATTAAGAAGCATCAAAGTAGGGCTTCCTTTGCTGCTGGTGTCAATTTTTCCCATAAAATTCAATTTTTGGATTTCAACAGAGAGTTACTCGAACACACAGGACATTATAAGAAGAAAATGTATATAAAAAATGTCCACACAAATTAAGAAGCATCAAAGTAGGGCTTCCTTTGCTGCTGGTGTCAATTTTTCCCATAAAATTCAATTTTTGGATTTCAACAGAAAGTTACTCGAACACACAGGACATTATATTTTTTTGCGAAAAAATGATAGTTTTTACATTTTGTACAATTTGATTATATTATGTCGTTGAACATTTTTGAAAGGTATACAGAAGTTCGCAAACGTAAACTTCTTTTTTTTTAAGTTACAGCCAGGGGTGGGCTGCCAAATTTTGAACAACCGGCTCGCTATTATTTCGAAGCAAAAAAAAACGGTAAATGAGTACATTGTCTTCATTTATTTTTGTACAGTATAAAATATATAATATATATAACAAAACAAAACATTTATTGCACAAAAAAACTAATAAATTCCAAATTTAACATACTATACTAAGTATATGCATAATTAATTAATTAATGTAGAGTCAATATGCCTTGTTCATTTGCAGAAACATCATTATTGTGCCCTTTTCTTACCCTTGTTTCTGTTGCTAACCTGTGATTCTGGTTCATCCAAGATGTAATAAAAGGAATGGCATCGAAATTGGCTTATTTTTTGGTTTTAGGGGTAATTCCCATGTAGCACACAATGTTGGCGCAATATTGGACAAATATTGGCTCAATATTGAATCTTGGCCCAATATTGCAAGCTTTAGCCAATATTGGTTCAATATTGATTTCCAATATTGCGCCAATATAGGAAATCAATATTGCACCAATATTGGCTGATGCTTGATGCAATATTGAACCAATATTGATAGCCAATATTAACTGCCGAACTTCAACCAATATTGGTTCAATATTGATTTCACATATTGCGCCAATATAGGAAATCAATATTGCGCCAATATTGGCTGATGCTTGGTGCAATATTGAACCAATATTGATAGCCAATATTAACTGCCGAGCTTCAACCAATACAAGTTCAATATTGATTTCAAATATTGCGCAAATATAGGAAATCAATATTGCGCCAATATTGGCTGATGCTTGGTGCAATATTGAACCAATATTGATAGCCAATATTAACTGCCGAGCTTCAACCAATACTGGTTCAATATTGATTTCAAATATTGCGCAAATATAGGAAATCAATATTGCGCCAATATTGGCTGATGCTTGATGCAATATTGAACCAATATTGATAGCCAATATTAACTGCCGAGCTTCAACCAGCATTGGTTCAATATTGATTTCAAATATTGCGCCAATATAGGAAATTAATATTGCGCCAATATTGGCTGATGCAATATTGAACCAATATTGATAGCCAATATTAACTGCCGAGCTTCAACCAGTATTGGTTCAATATTGATTTCATATATTGCGCCAATATAGGAAATCAATATTGCGCCAATATTGGCTGATGCTTGATACAATATTGAACCAATATTGATAGCCAATATTAACTGCCGAACTTCAACCAATATTGGTTCAATATTGATTTCACATATTGCGCCAATATCGGAAATCGATATTGCGCCAATATTGGCTGATGCTTGATGCAATATTGAACCAATATTGATAGCCAATATTAACTGCCGAACTTCAACCAATATTGGTTCAATATTGATTTCACATATTGCGCCAATATCGGAAATCGATATTGCGCCAATATTGGCTGATGCTTGGTGCAATATTGAGCCAATATTGATAGCCAATATTAACTGCCGAGCTTCAACCAATATTGGTTCAATATTGATTTCAAATATTGCGCCAATATAGGAAATCAATATTGCGCCAATATTGGCTGATGCTTGATGCAATATTGAACCAATATTGATAGCCAATAAATTTAACAAGCGGCTCGCCGAGTTTCAAACATTTTAACAACCGGCTCGCGCGAGCCGGACCGAGCCGGCTCCAGCCCACCCCTGGTTACAGCGATGTTTGTGTATTGCGTGGACTCACAGGCCTAACCCGTGCTGGAGGGTTAACTGATAGGAGACAAAATTTAACCTTGGATAATATAGAAAAATACATGGTAGTAAATTATTACAATAATTGAATAATTGAATATTTTTGTAAACAATAATGTATTAGTTCCTAACGTATTTTGTAGCCATAGTTTTTAAGAATAGTGTATTATTTTCTCGTGTCGTTTAAAAATTTTATTTCTTGTTTAATTCTTCCTTTACCTGCATAATGATAAGTGCATATTTTGCATTATTTTCATATTATTCCTGCATATTCTTGTATATTTTGGGTGCATATTGCATGCATATTTAACATGTTTTAGTGCATAATTATATATTCCAGTTTCTACTTATAAATTACAAGTTATCACTATATGTGGTCAAGTGCATATAGTACTAGACTACAGATAGCCAGCGCTTATGGGAGAACGGGTGTCCCTTTTCTTAGGTATTTGGAAGCCAACGGATTTTAGTATGGAAGCCATTCACTTTATATGATAGAGGCGCTGGCTGTTTAGTTTCGTGTTGTGTTCGTTTTCAATTCGCTTCCAACCACGGTCGGTGTAATATCGTGCTGCTAGCTCAGATAGACAGAGAGGCGCGATAGTTACTAGGCGCGTGTATATGTTACATACGAATAAAAATGTGAAAGCATTTTTTTAAAGATTTTTTTGCTAATTTGTTTTTATTATGTCATCAGTTTGGAAACTCCTTAATAATGAAAGTCTAAGAAAAATTTAGATAGAAAAATTAAATAAAAAGTTTCTTGACCTACGCTGTTTAACAGTGAATAGGGTTTAATGCATAATAAATTGATTAAAATGCAGATTTCTTATTAGAATTTTTTATTACAGAGGAAAATGATACATGCACTTGGTTTAAATTTTCTATGGTTTTTCGGAACTTTCGGTTTTTCGAAATGCATAAATAAAAACCACCTTTGGCATTTATCACTACTCGCACTACCTAGGCATCCTTTCAATAAGTTTTGATAAAACTGAATGCCGAATGTAAGTCCACTACATTCTAAAATGTTCTTTCTAAAATAATGATCTTTAGATGCTTTTCCATTCTTCCTAACTTCTGGCGTGCAATTTTTTTGCTTTCCCATGTTGAAATGAATTACACGATTTTTAATACAAGACTGAGTGTACCCACAAGAACATATTTTATGTAGTATCTCGTACTAAAAAGGAATTTGAAGGAACTTCACAATCGTTACTATGTGAAAATAATGAAGATCAAGATATCACAAACTCTATTGTAAATTTTCCACCTTCTAATTTATTTAAGCGAAAAGCTACCCAAGATATTGAGAATACACAATCAATAAAAATAATGAAAATGTCAGAAAAAATAGAAAAACAATCTAAGTTATTTAAAACCAAAAATTCATCTAAATTTAAAATAAATGTAATTTTTGTCAATTAACCATCTGTTTTGGCCATGTAATCCCCGGTTGTGGCCACTTTGATCCTCAGTTTTGACCAATTATAACCAACATTTTAATAATATGTAAAAAGGAATTTTTGATAAAAAAATGCAATAAAATTCGAAAAAGATTCACTTTTATTGTCTAGTCGGCGGAAAATCAAAAAACTTACAAAATTTAGCCGCTTTTCGTTTTAGGAGGTCTGAAATATTTTATCATTGTGCCCCCATAACTCCGTTATTTAACATTTTTGATTCACTTGGTTCATTTAGAATTTAGTTTCTAATACTAGAATTTAGTAGTAGTTAAAATTTGGTATGCAACTTACATTTAACTTGTACAATGGATTATTTTATAATAAAAATCATGTTATTCATAATGTGTGTAATGCATTTTATCTAGAGCTGCGTCCCCATCTGAGCATTTTTACGCGCGAAAGTCGTGCGGAGCCAGAAAAAAGTGTGCGGCACGAAATCTGTCCACATTAATACGTACAATAAAGATTACGCTAACCTTTTTCTGACTCTGCATGGCTTTCGTGCGCGCAAAAATGTTCAGATAGGGACGCAGCTTAAAAGGTAAATGCACTGATATATGAGGAGACATCGTTTTCCTGTAAGAAACGATGGTCATATAAGTTAGTTGTGTAATTTTGCCTTCAATAAAGTTACTTATCCTGCTATATAAACATGTTATTTCTTCCTTATATATCAAGTGAGAAACCATTTGTTTTGCTTACTCAGATTGTTTTTATGGTAACGGGTGGGAGAAAGTAGTGAGTGAAAGTAAACTTTCGACCACTGCTCAGAGTAAATACAATTTTTTTTACATTTTAACTTTATTTGAACACTTATTATTTACTACATTATTATTAAATTATTTACATAGAAATTAATCACACAATCATTGAATACTGGGTTACTTCCATTACAAATGCCAGAAGTTGAAAATTGATGTGCTTCAACACCGATTTCCGCTCCTGCAGTACTTTCTTTTACGGAATTTTCCGTTGCCTTAATTTCTACGCGATTTTTTTTACTTGTGCTTGCTCCTGCATCACCTCCAACTATTCTTTTCGCTGTTAGTCTTGCTAGCTACTGATTCCTCAACATAGCTCTCAGCTACAGACGACGAGCGCCAGCCTCCGTGTCTTTTTAGCATCAGAATATTTGCAGAGGTATTAGCCAACAACGCGGCTGACGTTTGGCGAAAGCCATGCCCAGTATATAAATGAGCATATTTTAATTTCAGGTAATCCGCCACGTGCCTGGGTATCTTTGCCAGTGTGTTTATGCCTACGGGTTGCCCTGAACATTTTCCATTACGGTAACACAAGAAGAACCTTGAAATATTCACAATCAGTAGGAATCCTTTGTCTTCAATATCGGTGGTTTTGAGACTTATAAGCTGGTCGCATCTGCAAGCACCCATTACGACTACCATCTTCTTCAGAAAAAATCTCTCGTCTGGAGCTTCATTTATGAATTTTTCTATTTCTTTTTGTTCAAATGATTTCGCCTTTTTAGGTTGATAACGTCGAGTTGAATTATAAATATTTTTATTCTCATCATTTTATTATCAGACTAGCGCTGCAAAACCCTCCGGGTTTCTGGCGCTAGTTATCAGATTGATGCATAAGTTCCTAGCGTTTTTGGATTCTAAGGTAAGAGTGCTTTGAAAACAAATTTGTTTGAGAAATATCAATGTCATTTTAATGCCAAAAATATTTCTTGAATTTGTAGAAAGTTAGGGGTAATTGTTGATCAGATTTTCATCCTTTCCGCTCTGTAGCCAACAATCTCCGCGGAATCTCATTTAAAACGACGTTGCTGTTCAAAACCGACGACTTCTTCACTTTCAAACCACCGAATTTCTTCAGGAGTGGAATCAAAAAACTGCCAGAACGTTGGGAGTTATAATCATAAACAATGCAAGAGAATATATTATTGATAAGTTTTTTTGCCCAATTTGCGTGAACATGAATTATCCACTTATACTTGAATCCCTTTTTCATCCAGGATCTGCAAACAATGGAAAGAAGTTATTTCAACTGCATACCAATGAACTTGCATACAACTTTCCAATAAGTGTTTTTGAGACTTGTCTAAATAAAAATTTGTTATGATTGTACTTCAAGTATTTCATTAATGAAACACCACAAGCTATTTATTCAACAATAAATTATTGCTTTTACGATAATATTACAAGCACAGTTCACTTTAATTTATTATTGTTTAATGTTGTGATTGAGTAACTGGCAGTTCAATTTAAGTAATAGGTAATTATAATTATTGAGGGAATTGTAGTTTTGAAAATAGCCCTCACCTATAAAAAATATTCTTAAAAATAATTTATAAATGCAAAGTTAAAACTTAATTATAATATATTACATAGTATTATATCAACTTTATTACTAATAAACCAAGATCATTTATAAAATCACTGAGAATCACTGGAAGAACTACTACTAGAATCTGTTGACATAACTTCCACATCCTCCGTTTCTTGCTTGTGATTCCTAGTATCGACCGGAACACTTCCTTGCCCAACACTCATGTGTATTTCACCAGAGGGATGCCAAGCAAACTGATTTTGTTGCGATGCAGGAATATCTAAAATATTAATTTTACTAATTAAATAAACAATAAGATCTACACTTATACCTCCCGGATGTCCTGATCTGTGTATATCTGTAACGTTAGTTGGTTGCAATAAATGACCATTAATTGGATCGCTTATTCGACCAAGAAAACCTAATCTCATTTCAATATCGGTTGGATAAGGTCTGCGAGGATCTCCTTGCTGCCAAGTTAATGGTGCACATACTGCATTAGAAGCGCTTATACGATGCGCAAATTTTATTAATTCTTCAGAAGACACAGGTCGTTTATTAGCTCGATGTATTGATTTCAACTTTTGTCTAGCTTGATATATAGCCGTAGATAAAATTTGTTCCGCCTCCTTTAATTGCTTTTGTAATTGAATAATATCTTGATCTTGTCTTTCGACTTCTATTTTTAATATATCAATTTTTTCATCAATTTTTGCTTGCTCCGCTGCCAATTTCAAAGTTTCCTTAAATTCCTTATCTTTAGCGACCAACAAATCTGTACGTAAAGCATAATCGGCACACAATAACTTTAAATGCTTAGGAGCTATGGCATTTTCAATTATTTCTCTAAAATACAAATAGGTAACATTAATTTCTGTTGGTATAAAAAAATCATAATAATATACTGTTTACTAACTTTGAAATTAATTCTATATCATCGATTAGATGTAATAGCTTTTCACTAGTACTTATTTGGGTAGACATATTCATTAACTTTCAATGGTACACTTAACAGAGCTGAAATAAACAACAATTTATTTTTTAAATACCATAGCTGACAACATCACATAACCACAATAGTACAACTTAAGAAAGGCATACCAACCTCGTGATACCAATCAATACTATAGTCCCAAGAATCAGTGGCGTAGGCATGCCACCTTCCAAGAGAAACATTTCGCGGATGGCTTATAACGTCATAACAAACCAATCTCAAAATTTTTTTTGAATTTATATCAAATTTACGTTTTTTGTACTTTTTCAAAATTTTAAAATCATTAATCCTGTTGATATTCTCCCGATCTATAGTCCGTTTATATTTCGCTGATGGTTACAAATAACTGTGAATATTTGTTTAAATCCCTAAAGTTTGGTATCAGAAAAGCCTTTTAAGTTTTCAACAACAGAGTCGGACTGAAACAAAGGTAACTTTGCTATTTTTTACAAATTGAATACAACTTAAAAGTATTAGAGAATAAAACTCCAAACAAAACTAAAAAGAATTAGAATGTCCCCAATAATTAAGCTTAGAAATACAACTTTCTAAATAAAAAAAACCTAATATTTAAAAATTTGCTAAAAATTGTTAATTTCATTTTTTGAAATTAGTTTCTTCCTAATTTTACGCAATTTATTTAATTTTCACAAAATATTTTTTTGGTTTTTCCGTGCATATCTTAGATAAGTTGTTTTACGCAGAGTTTTATAGATAATAATTTAATCTCCTTTCATTTAATGTGGACGACTTTTATGTCAGATGGACAGGTAAAAAAGTCTACACCAAAATTTGCAATTTGCTCACAATTTTATTTTGTTTTTCTTAGCTCATAGTACCTATTTTGGATAGGAAACGGCCAATTCATGACTTAGTGAATTTTAGAACGTTCTTCCGCAAATTTGCGTCCTGGTCCAAACCCAATGTCGAAAATTTAGGGGCTCCTAGGCAGACCACGCTTCAAAGCAAAAAAAGTATCGGAAGAAAGAATTGGACAATTATTTGGTTGGTGTATTTATCAAGAATTTCCAATTAAAATGTGGAAATAATTAGTTTGGTTTTTGGTTGCAAAATCACCTCGACTTTCAAAAAAAATTGACTCCACCAAGGAAGGTTAAGTTAACATTCCTTCAACTTGAATTTTTAAAAATAAAAAAATGCGGTTAGAAGCACTAAAATTCGTACAAATTTGATTTCTTTGTGTTATTATGCAATGAATTTGTGGCTTTGCATTTTAGGACAATCGATTTAATAAATTTATTTTATATGTTATATCTTACAATGTTTAATTTCTGGGGTGAGTTTGATTTAGATATTTAAAAATAAATTATCCCTAGCACGGCATAACGCAAAATACATTGGATAATACAGGACCTAGTCCTAAATTAAGTGGAAGAAGAGAAGAAGAAGAAAAATAAATTAGAGCACACAAGATACTGATTGCAGTACCTGGAAAGAATGGACGACGCCCGTATGCCTAAACAGATCTTTGAATACAAACCTAGAGGCAGAAGAAATGTGGGTCGACCAAAGAAAAGATGGGTAGACCAACATACAAGTGGCGTAACGGACTACAAGTCTATAATGTGTCGATGATGATGAAAAATAAATTAATGGTAACATTTAATTTTAATATAATAAAAATTATAAAGCAGAAAAGCAAAAATCAGCATTTCAAATTTAATGAAAAGTTAAGCAACACTTAATTACATCATACTTATATAACCAAGCTAAGTAACATTAATATAGAAAAAAATACTGTTTGCATTACAATAATTAAACAAATGGTTCAATATTAATTTCTACACATGAACAAGGATTCGTCAATTCAAATTTTGCTAAAACTGAAGGATGCAGTACACCAATTTTTCCAATTACTGCGCCTTTACAAACAATTTCGGCACATCTTTGTGGAAAATAGCCAGGATCTAAAATATCCAAACTATTATAACAAATAATAATTTTATAAATAAATTTTTACCTTCAATTTGTCGCAAGTAATATCCAGTGTCACCCTTTTTAGGATTCCATGGTGTTTCTAATAATAACATAATTCTATCCAGCAATCCATGTATCACTTCAAAACCAGCAGTTTTATTGCAATTAACTGCGCAAACTCTTCTTTCATTACGAGCTCCTACCTCTGTAAAAAATAAATAATGATATCAAAAAACTATACCTGACTATCATTAGGTCAATCATTAGTCATCATGACTCTTAACGAAGTTTAATGATATTGAAAAAATATAATACAATACTATTATAGGTTTACCTGTATCGGGATCTTTCAAAATAACATCTGAAATTTCAAAAATTTTCAATGGTAGAGGCATTTTCTTGTTGGCAGCAATTGTCTTCAATAAACCAGGCAACAACATTGTGCGACATATTTGAAATTCCAATGTTTTAGGATTAGAAATATGCACAGCTGGAATACTTTCGATAGTAGTTCCAAATTTAGCAGCAACGTCATCTCTCGAGCACTGAAATATTTATAATAATACAATTATTATGTAACAGGAAAACATTAAATTTGTAAAACATACCAGCGAAAAAGTTAAAGCTTCTGTAAATCCAGCTTCTGCGATAGGACCTCTTAACAAATCTGTAAGTTTATTAAGTGGAAATTGTTGAGCAATTGTATTAGTTTTTGGTAAAACTCGAGGAATAACATTGTAACCATATGCAATTGCCACGTCTTCATAAATGTCATGTGCATGAATGATGTCATGCCTGGTTGGTGGAATATTTACCCTTAATCCTTTTCCAGATGAAGTAATTTTGGATTTGAGACCCATTTTGGATAATAACATAGTTAAACTCTTTCCAGTTTCACTAAAAATAAAAAGTAGATAAATCTATTATAAAGCAATAAAATAATTAAGAAATTACTTTATTCCAATTGCAGTATTGGTTTTTTCAATACTAACAACATCGTTGCGGTATAAAAGTTCAGGGAAACGATGAGTTGATCCATCGGCTTGTTGAACTTCGACAAATTCGCAAGTATATTTCTCCTTGCAATATTCACTAAACATGCAGACCAATGTGTCAATTACAATTTTTGCCTATAAAATTAATTAAAAAATTAAAAGAATTAAGAGGTTTTCCGAAAATACCTTTGTAAAATCGGTACCAGTACATTCAATTAAAACATTTTTAGTTTCAGTGGTAACTTTAGAATGATCACCATTAACAACTGGTGGCAAAGAAAGAACTCTTCCTTTACTATCTTCGACGACAGGATAAACAGGGCTATCCTTAATAATATTCAAATATTGTCTCATTTGTGGACGACTGGCATACACGTTTTGCAGATCAGCTGCAGTGCATTCTTTCTTTTCATTTAAAGGAATAAATTTTATATCGCTTGGTGGTCTAGCATCATAAGTAAATGGTCCCTCGATGGTATCTAAATCATGAATACCAATCGCTACCAAGGTTCTTTTACGGCAAATGTTTTGGTGAAGTTTTTCTTGCAAATCCAAGAAACTAGATAAGGAGTCTTTTGTGAAGTACAAATTACGTAGAACAGCAGCAACAATAAAAGGTCTTATCTTTGCAGTGTCTGGTTTTACGATTATTTTATGAATGTGACCATTAGCAGGTGCAATAGATTTATAAATTGGTGGATGACTTTTTCCAGCAAAAATCAGCAATCCACGTGTTAATCCGTCCAGGCACAGTAGATCGTATCTGTTTGCTGGTACATCAATTTTATATAACACATCATCAGATGCTTCAAGTGATGCTTCACAATGTTCACCTTGTTCCTTAATTAACATTTGTTTTTCAGAAGTCTAAAATATAAAACATACAAATTTTAAATTTAATATTATTAAAAAGTTGTGGAAAATTGCCAGTTTTTATTACTTATAGGAAATATTAGCAATATTCATACAAATACATTTTAAAAAAAGTAACGATGTAATTATATAACTAGTAAAATCACACTTATAAGTAGTAAAAACCCTCTTAATGTGACGCCGGATTTTCCATCGCGCTCGATGTCATGGTGGTTTTTGGTCAACAATTACAGACAATCACATGCATCGATCGAGTTGAAATTCTCTAGAATACTCAATACTCAACATTTTTTTAGAATAGAATACTCTAATTGGAAGTAGCTGTCTCAAGAGCTTCTTAAATTTTGGTTGAAAACCGTCTATTTTTAACCTATTTTTTAGAAGGAAAATTGTTAAAGAACAGTGCTGCTTCCTGGTGGAACATATAAAAATGAAAATTGTATCATGGCGTTTTCTACTCGACATTTGAGTGCGCACTGAGTGCACATTTTACTGCACTTTTTTCATGTAGCGTTTTTCACTCGCGTTTTTAGTACACGCCCATTTTGCACCGACACGGTGTTTCTTTTTCTACTGGGCTATAAAATTGCACTCAGTTCAATTGCAGTGCAAAATTTCTGCCCCGGCTCGTAGGGTCAGTGCAACAGTTTCAGTGCAAAGGCGTGGCCTACGGTGTTGATAAACAACATAAAAATTTGTGGTTATGTTAATAATTTTAGTGAATGTAATCATCGAAATAAGGTAAAACTTTAAGTTTTACCTTACCTTTTAATTGAATATAAGTGTAGTGATCGGGCGCTTCTATGTCTACCATTTTATTATTTATTAAAAATTGAACGACGAGTCTCGTATCTTCCATCATAATTATTTACACTGATGGATATCAACTAATAAATTAAAATATAAACAAATAACCGAAATAAACAAAAACTCCGGAGTTTTTAAATATACAGAGCAAAATAATGCACTGAAAACGAAGTTTATGTTTCACTGGCGGTGCAATTTTATGCACGGTAATCAAAACTAAAGAAGTGCAATGACGTATGAGCACTTATCCAGTGCGCACTGCACATTAGCGAGTAGAAAACGCCATCACTCAAAAGGGATTCTTTTTTCGCATCTTATGATATTTAACACCTGATATTTTTCTGTTGAATTATTGTTATGTATATTCGGTTATGAACGTCTTCCGACATTTTCCCGATACCTCCCTGTCTCTGCTCGTTACGTGTTGAAAATGTGTGACGAGCACAGAGGACCTACAGCTTAACGTGGATTTCGAACCACGGGAATAGACGATTTTTACACCGCCTACTCCGATCAGGGAAGTTTTTTAGCCATAAATAATGTTATCTGGGGCCAGCAGATAGACATTTGGTGAGCAAAAATTTCTTCTATAGATAGCACCTCACAGGATTTGAACCCGTGAATCTTGGCTTGAAAGCTAACACGCTAGCATTTCAGCCATTCGCTCACCTGAATTATTGAATTATTGTTAACATGAGAAAAATAAAGAAAGGGTTTTCAAAAGTTGCATTGGATTAGCAACCTAAAACAAATTGGATATAAATATTACGGTAATTTTGATGTTAGTTAAATGTTTTGATTTGCATAATATAATGTTAGTATAATTTATTATTTTAAGAAATATTTTACTATAATATTTATGTTTATAGTAAATTGAAACTACCAATAAAAAGCTCAAAAATATCGCTGGAGTCACGGTTTTTGTCTTCTCTTTTATATTATAGTGTAATGTCCGGGATTTTCTTAGATTGTTAGTATTTTATTAATGCTCTACATTAATATTTTAAAGCAGGGCAACCTTATTGTAAAGCACTTTTCTTATGTACATATTAGGTAAATATTTTTTTAATTCGCGTTTGAATATCTAACAGCTATCATGAGATACAAGATACAACGCTATACAGGAAAATTAAAAAGAAATAGACTAAATTCTTATCAAGCTAGGCGCTACGTCAACAACTAAATTATTTATAATATCTATAACTACTCGGTAATTTTGTAAGATAAGATAAATAATCAGTTTAAAATGAAAACGGTAAAATCAAAAAATTACATTGAATTTGATCAAACAAAATGTTTTTGTTTCCTTAATATTAAAAGCAATTTTAAGTCATAAAAAATGTGCTTTATCCATAACATTGTGCATTACTAAACTTATAGTAATTGAAAACTCAACATCTTAATTCATTTTTACTTATTAGTCGATCTCTTTTATTAATCATGATTTTCGCGAGTTGTATTTAAATACTTGGTTTTATTAAATTTACAATTCATAATCCCATTAGTCATAATGATGATGAAACACATGTCTGAATTGTGTTTGCAGAATACATCATATAAATAGCATACTATAATGTGTAGTCTAGTGGGGCAGCTGAAGAAAAGGTGGTGGTTATCTTAAAAAATTTATAGCCTGTAATTGTGGAGAAAATTCAGAGAACAGGAAAAATTTTAATGGTTTGGGCTAGATGTTGAAGCGATTTTCGCCTCCAGTGTTACACTATATAGTCTATCCGTTTTAAATTTTATTTGAAATTTTATTTGTGATTGATGACTCACGAATATTTTTTTCTAAAAGTTTCTGGAAAATTAAAAAAATTTGTACAAGATAAATTGCTATTTGATAAAAAAATACTTTTAACTCGATTTTTTCAAGCACCAAATAAGTGACATTTGTTTTTTGTCGCTCATACACTTTAATTATTTGACGTTTCCCTGTGTAAATCTGACTTGCCGTTCAAGGCGACCTCTACTGCAATCCGAAACCAGATGGACTATAGATCCATCATACATTTTTTGATATTTGTGTACAGAATTAAAAAAGGTAAAATAACTATTAAAGAAAAAGGTATCTAAATGTTAAAAAAACTTCAAAATGTCACTGAAGTTAAATATTCAGTATTAATTTTTGACATGTTTCGGAGGGCATGTTAAGCAGGCGGTCTCCCTGTGTTAATGATTTGACATCATAACATCGAAAGGCAAGCCTAGCAAGCTACCGGAGATGTAAAAACCAAAACTGCTCATAGAACCAACAGTGCCTTGAACAGAGGCACTATAGTTGGGAAGTACAGGACGTAGTCCTAGATTAAGAGGAAGAAGAATTTTTACATCAAAGGCAAGGATTGCCAGGTTTGCCTCTAGGAAACATTTAATTTATTATGGTCACACATAAATATAGCATTAATTATTATATTAACGTCACTCCACTTATTTAAATGATTTCATTTATGAAGGATTATTAAAAAGAAACGTGGACCTTTATTTCTCATACAGACCAGAATTTCATTTTTGCGACAGTTAAATACTTGACCTTATGAGCAGTAAAAGGAGAGCTTATTATGTCTTTTAACATCTTTCCTCTTGTGTACATTAAAGTGCCAAGTATCCAGTTTATTTCAATAATATATTTGATATTAAGACATGTATATATTAGTTGACTAGCCTTACATCTAAACATAAGGAAATATCATGGTAAATCAGTTTCAAGATTTCTGCTAAGGAAAACCCACAACGCTAGTCATCCGATATAAGTACATATTTTGTGCTCGTAAAAGTTTGTAGTTATAATAATTATATGCTTATATTGTTTTATATATAATATAAAACTTATACAATGTATTTAATGCAAGAATAAACCTAAGAATTATTCCTAGTCTTATTAATATTAGAAATAAGGAACTAAAAACTATATTTGAACTAAATAAAAAGAAATTACTTACAACTTCATCTAATTCAAGTCCAAAGGAAAAGCACAAAGTTTGGAATTCATCATCGGCTGCAATAAGGAAAAAATGAGTTTAATTTAAATTTAAGGTTATTCGGCATTTACTTACTGTAGGATTGTCCTAATATTTTGAACAATGTATCTCTAGTCACTGTTAAAGTCGGCATTTTTAATATCACTTTTTTATTAAACCGGCAATATTGGATGATAATCTACAAAACTCGCCTTCCGTCTGCTTCCTTCCACGAGTATTTTAGATTAGAGAAAATTCGAATGCGGATTGCATCAGCTAAAAATTATCTATGCGCTACCCGCGCTACTGCGTGAAGTTGCGCACAGTTGTAAAAATGTCAATGGTTGTGTTCAGCAGAATATATTCAAACGTGATTCAAACTGATTCAAACGCCAAAAGTGTTCTATGATTACAAGCTTCTTTACAAGTGTTTACAAAAACATGTGGATGAGTTTTCGTTCACAAAATTCACTTTAAACGATTCATAAATGGAAAATATTTTATTTCAGAACGCTATCCCAAAATATAAGGAATATAACCAATTTTTATATCTGTGCTAGAACGAACATAACCTGCTACCATTTGAACGGTAAAACTTGGTTTACCGGATGATTTAAAGAGACTCGCTTAAAATACATGAAATTATAATCAATGCTAAAATTCAGTAAATTTAATAGGTTTGAAATCAATCATATATTTAATTATTTATAAAAGTTTCTTCTGTAGATAGTTACTATAAAGTTGTTAATAACATTATAAGTGGAAGAATTAAAATTGTTATGGAAGGAATCGTGGGGGAAGTAGATAATATTTTTAATCCGTTATGCGACAAAATTCGAGCAATAAATTTTCACTTACATTTTTTACGATGTGCCAGTAGCGATAAAAGAAGTATACAAATAATGAATGAAATCATAAGAACAAGAAATAATATTTTAAAAAATGTAGAAGAACTTAAAGGTGTACTAAACGAACAAAACAAATTGTACTGCGAAATGCAAGTTGCTGGTATGAACTTTTTACTGTTTTTTATGTATGAAATATTGTATTACATCTAATGTAGGCGTTCGTATATCTCATTTACTTTATAAAGTCGATGAAATGGAACAAAATTGTTCAAATATAAATCGTCAAGAATATGATGTAAAAAATAACAACATGCTTGACCAAGTGGAGCCTTCATCTACCACTTCTTGTTCAAGCATCGACTTCTCACCTATGGACACGAGCATACCTAAGCCTATTTCTAAAATACAAACCAATATATTTAATTTGAAACCACAATGTTTGTCCTTTGGTGTACCTTATATAAAAGATGAGGATTTTAAATCTCTACCCAAGTAAGTGGATTTTGTTTTTGACTAAATAAATTTGAGTTTTAAATGTTCTTGTTTGTTTTAAGGTATATGGTAGGACGATTAACTCTTAATGTGATCAATGGTTTTATAGATGTTATCAATGATGCATTTACAAAAAAATATTCTATTTTATCTAAAAGTAAACAATCTTTAAGAGCAGAAGAACTGAAGCTTTATAATCAATATAAAAAGCAACAAACATCTGAATTAAAAGGTATTTCTAAATTAAGTACAACAGAACTCGTACATATATAACAAACCTCACGGGACCTGAAAATTATTTCCTCATAACCGAATTAATATAATATTTATATATAGTAAAAATATAGGACTTCAAAAAGTGCAGTAGAATACTGGCTATCGGTGTGTTAGTTATCCAAATGTTGCATCAATACAAAAATAATTTAAATTAACTAGCTCAGTAAACGTAATAAAATTCAATTTCCATTCATAAGTAAAAATCTATCTTCTGATATTTTAAAATCTCTAATTTGGTTACATACAGTTACAAAATCCTGGTTAGATGGATACATAACTCCTCCAACCCTCGGGGAAACCTAGGGGATAAATGCCAATACATACCTATTCACAATGATTACTCGACAAAGAAAGTAGCCTCAAGTTTCCAGCACTCCGGAACTTATCAACCAAGGCAACGGTAGGAAACAAGAACGGAGCAGGGGTGTTAAAAATCGCTAGGTAAATGCAGGTTGCCAAAAAGTTTTACATATAGCAATGCTTAATATAAAGACAAGGAAGAACAACAACAAGAATTAGAGGAAGAACCAGAGAAGCGTGTATTCAGTAGAAGTCTAGTGAATATAAATGACCTAGAAAACAAAATCACGAAAGACATTTTGATAGCAAGAAAGAAAGTTGGAGCTCAAGGCAAACCGTCACAGAATGGTAAAATATCAGAGGATACTTTGCAACTAATGAATCATAGAAAATCTATGCACAGAACCAGCAATGAGTTTTCCAAATTGAATATTTATTTATTTATACGGATTAACGTTTTTACATATTCAAAGAACAATAATATTTAAATAAACGAATCTCGTTGAGGTCGATTCGTTTATTTAATTATTTACAAGGTCAACTATATATTTTCGTATAAACAATAATATTAGTACATAGGTACAAAATATAAAAGTTGATCTTTCTTTTTAAATCAAACTGTTTATCTACAATCCGGAATGTTAATTGTCCACATAACGTTTGTTTTGAATTTTTGGTAAGATTTAAAAAATAGATCGAACTCGTCACTTTCATTAAGCTTATTTATTAAACAGCACATTCTTGTCATTGGACTATTAAGTCCGTAGTTTGTCGTATGGGAGTCGATCAAAAAAATAGTCTTTAGTCTGGTCCGATACGTTGGAACACATATTTGGAAGAATTACAGAAGGAATTCACAATTTATTCCACCATTTAACAAACGATGGACAAAGCATACGTCAGAGATCAATCTTCTGCATTCCAACAATTTGGCATTACAATCTCAAAGTCCACCATCATGTGAGAAGTCTTCGGATAACATTCCCAGCTTGTAATGGTGATATCTCAGGAACTTCCGTTCTACCGATTCCAACTTAGCTTTGTAAATTTTATGACATGGAGACCATACACTTGAAGCATACTCCAGCTGAGATCTTACATCAAGCGCAAAATACAGCAGTTTAACTGTTTGCAGAAAAATATCTACTCTGTCGTCGAATAAATCCCAATGTGCAAAGAGCTTTGCTGCAAATATTGATAATGTGGGCTTTGAACGATAAATCATAGGCCAGACGAATCCCCAGATCGTTTATTTCGTTGACTTGAGCCAGTTCCACGTTATTAATCGAATAATTTATCTTAATACAATAATTTCGTTTTGTGTATGAAATAACCAAACATTTATTAAAATTCAAACCAAAATGATTTCCGGTACAACACCGGTACACATTGTATAGATAGGATTGTACTAATCTACAATCATTATTCGAACTAATGTTTCTAAAGATTTTCAAATCATCGGGAAACAATAGGTATGAACAATTCTTAATATATTGTTCAATATCATTGATAAATAATGAAAACAATATGGGACCACAATGAGGGCCTTGTGGGACCCCCGAAGAAACCATTATATCCGTCGATCGAGTATGTATTGTGAATGCGTACTTTCTGGATTCTCCCAGTTAGGTAACTACTTAGCCTTAGCAAAGTCAGTATAAACAGCGTCAACTTGCTCGTGTTTTTCAAAATTTACAGTAATATATTATGTAACAAACCCTGACAGATTCCTAGTCGTTGACCAACTGTGAAAGAATCCATGCTGATTATTTACAATAAAAATTTTACTGGCGTGGATTAGTTGTGCCGAAATCAATTTGTCCAGCAATTTAGGAATTGTCGATTGAATAGAAATATCCCTGTAATTAATAAAGTCACACTGATTACCTTTTCTAAAAATACGGGTTATGAAGCTTTTCTTCCACATACTTGAAAACTAGCCAGACGTTAAAAATAATTTAACACGTTGGCTCCCATATGTATCACCGGTGCTTCATTAAATTTGATTAATTATGTACCACACAGTTATACGTACAGAATTAAAGTGTTCTGTACCTACTGTACTTAAAATTTAGTAACTATGGTTCATTGGCATACCATCCATGTATTTTATTTGACCTTTTTCCAATACCAGTCTGTTTTACTGATTTCTTAATTTACACTTGCAAGATATCACGGGTGATACATAATGTTCATATCGTCGGCTTACTGCTAAAACAAGATAACTCCAAAATGATAGTTTTGAGTAAAACTGATTTTAAAGTTTGATTCATCATAAACAAGTTAACAAAAGTTAAAAATGAACTTCTTAATACTCCTTTAATATTTGACTTACAGTTATCAGGTTTTGTCAAAATGTAGTTTGCTCTTATTTGAATGCAATCATGTATATAACTCATTTTGTCCAAAAATGGAGTTATCTTGTTTTGGCAGTAAGCCGACGATTATGTCAACCAATAAGTATTATCACCGGTGATACATATGGTACCTCATGGCAGATTTCTCAAAACCACCCTTGGTAGCCAACGTGTTAAACATTTTATATATCAGATTAGACAATGAGACCTGACACCTTTTTATAAAAAAGGCTGGAATACCATCAGGTCTAATAATTTTACTAATTATTATTAGTAATATCAGCACAATACACCAAAGAAAATTGTTTGGCAAATAAGTTGACGCTATTTTGTCCAGAGCTGCTAACTTGATTCCCTAGGAACATAGAAGCAGGATAACCATCGACAAAGACCCCAATTAACATGGCGTAGTATTGGCGACTTCAGAAAAGATGGGCCAACGACATAGGAAAGCAGCATGCAGACAATGGTACTGGCATGTCAAAGACAGAGTGGACAAGGAGCGGTTGATAAAAGAAGAAGATAGTTACAAAACCATGAACAATAAACTATTACAATTAATAAGATATATTTTTAATGTAAAACCATTAAATTCTTATTTTATGTTTTTTTATATAAATAATTATTTCCTAAAGTTCCATTACATCTGTTGTGAGCCGATTCAATAGGGACGTGTCTGGAACATCAACAAAAGTCGTAACAATAACGTTCAACCAAGCCACCCATAATGGGACCTGGCTTATAACCAAGTAGTGCAGTCATTCAAACACGAGTTCCCAACTTTTTATCAACGGCGACACATCTAGGGACCTTTTATTTTTTCGCGATCTTATACCTAATGTAATAGGTAATGAATGCTACCTACTGCCTAAGTAAATAGTTTTTTTTAAATAGTATCAAATAATATTGATTTATAGATTTTAAACTTTTAAATTAAACTACAGAGTAAATTTTGAAAATAAAAAGATTGTATCCGACAATGCGATACACCAGTTGTGAACCCTCCCCCTGCATTGAGAATAAAATTGTTTATAAAATTTAAATTAACTTATTTGAAACATAATTATATGTTTAAATTTTAGCTGTGGTTGGTTGATGTTGGCCCAAATGTTCTTAAAAGCTTACGAATTAAATTAAATTTTATTAAGTTTACTTTTTGTTAATTTTTAATTTAATATTTTTCAGAAACTAATGATTTATAATATTTAAAAAAAATTAAAATGGTTGCTTATTATCACTGGTTTAAAAAATCAAATGCACAATATAATTTCTAATGACTAAACAAAACATTTATTTGAAAATATATAGCTACTCCGCGTAGCTTTACTTATAGTTAACTAATAATAAGAATAAGTTTAGTTTTTTTATATATATAATTTATTATACTAGTATTACATTTTTACAGGTAAACATTTTGTTACCGAAGAAGATATCGCTAGGGAATGCAATCGTGTTTCATTAGATAAAAGAGCTTATAATTATTTAACAATTTTAAGGCACACTAAAATATTGTTAAGAGATTCTGTTAATGGTTTTGTAGTATATATTATAACTAATATTGATTAGCTTGTTAAAATTGTGGGGTAAAACCAATATTTTTGTTAAGAATTATTTTTATATTCCATATAAATTTATTTTGTGAATAATATAGAATAATAATAAAAATTACTTTGTAAAGCTAACTAATTATAATACATATTATGTATTAGTGCACTATGTATTAGCAGATTCACTAATGGATGTTCGCGACCACAAGGGTTCTTTTGGCAAAATACCTCGGTGGTTTGCGATTATGTTCTCCAAAGGGAAACAGTCAGAAATGAAGTTCTTACTTCTCACGGATTCGATCTGGGTATTCAGCGTTAGCAGTCAACACTTAACCGCTAAGCTGTAACCATCTCTTTAGTTGCATGTATTATCAGACTCTTTTAAAAATGATTTAATCTTCTTATATATAAAAATGCTTGTATGTGTGTGTGTGTGTATATATGTGTGTATGTTCCGCATAGACGCCTAAACCCCGTAACTGTGGGCGTTGAAACTTTCACGAGATCTGGCGACATTCAAGAGTAAGTTTTTCGTCGTCTTTGATTTTAGTAATTCGCCACCATAAGACGGTCATCAGCAGTTAAACACTTCAGGTCACAGTCGTTGTCATAGTTACGATGCGATTTTGACACTATAAGTTTAATTAAATGACATTGACATATAGTCACTAGCGGCTCGAGAATAGGGGGCACAACTTTGACATAAGAATGTTAACCTTAAAAATGACATTGACATATACTCAGTGGTGTTGCACAATATTTTTAAAATTAGCAAAAATCAAGTTACAAGGTGACAAATGAATTAATTTATGACATTAATTGTACATTAATTAATTGTATTCATTTCAAATTAATACAAAATCATAATTGTATTAATTCATAAATAAATAATTCATAAATAAATCATAAAAGTGTGCAAAGCGCTCTAAGAAGGGGTAAGTCCTTTATATTTCACATTTGTGTAATAAACAATAAAATTAAATAAAAAATGATTTAAATGGAAAATGAAATTTACAAAATTGAGAAAGAATAAAATAAAATTTAAAAATAAAATGAGGTATCGACAGAAAAAGATTTGTGTGCGTTTTTTTATGAAAATTCCATCCTTAGGATTTCCTTTGTCATGTACTACATTAGTTTTATTTCTAAACTGATTTCCATGTTATTAAATTTATTAACTGAGTTAAAAATGTACATGTGCTTTCACCGGAAATGCTGCTTAATCCATAACAGATAAGAAAAAATTACATTTCGAATTTTGTAGAGAATTGGTTTTCCAGTTATAACCAAGTTTCCGACATAATAATTTTATCTTTAATAGTGTAGGCGTTGAAGACATTCGCCGTCACAGGTAACAAGTGAAAAGTCAAAATCTCCAACTTTGAATTATTCCAACGTCCAAGTTTTTTAAAATAAAAATATGCTGCCACGAACTTTTGAAGAAGAAATTAAATTCCTTGCAAAATTCGTTATTTTTAATTAAGAATTAACAAGTCTTCTTAATATAGGTCTATTGTTATGATGGCAAATCATTAATACGTGAGGACCGCATGCTTTTTCGTTTTACGTCTTTACGTGCCTTCCGAAGCACGGAAGACGGTTAAGAAATTTTTAACTCAGGTCGGTCGTGATCTATCTTGCTGAAATTACAATATGATATTAGGATAATAATTTCAATCATGTACCTTCTAAAATTCAACTTTTTAGTGCATTTATAATGAAGCGCAAGTGTCAGTAAGTAAACCCCATAAAGACTTGATGTTAATATTAATTATTCGGTCATTGGCCGAGTAGTTAGAGCAATCGACTACTGATGCTAAAGGCATTGGTTCGAGTCCAGTAGGTGTCAATTTTCTTTCGGACTTTCTTTCCTTCAATGACCGTTTCCGTGCTTCGGAGGGCACGTTAAGCCGGCGGTCCCCCTGATTTGACCTGATCTAATATGTCAAACAGGGTTATAAAAATCACCCCTACTCCCCATCGACTACGCAATGATTGACTTTGTTGAGGCTTCGGGCTGGGTGGCCTGGTCATGGGGCCACCCATCGACTGCACCTAGCATTGGTGCGGTGCGAATCGCGGGACTTCTCAGAGCTCGATCATCGAGCGGACGTCCCTGGTTCGTAGTGCCGGCCATTGTTGGGGAGTTCTGGTCGGTGGTGAGGCCGAGAGACCGCCTAACGGCTGCGGTCATACTTAGCAGTGTCGACATTGTGGGTCAGGCTGGGGGTGAGCAACAAAGTGGAGGCAGTACAATGGACCCGGTAGAGTGGCTTAAGTGCGTGCAAGTTAATACTTGCCCCTTCCCCAAATCCAAATAATATTAATTAATACATTTGACTTTTTAAACCTTTGCGGTAAGGTAAAACTAAGTTAAGTCACAAAAGTGCGTTTTTGATTATCGGTTGAAGTTTAACTCACTATCAGTTAAGTCTTTTATACCGGTTATCAAATAATGACATCTTTGCATACACCAATAGAATGGCTATGAAATACGAATACGGCGATCACATTGTTTTAGAAGCCGAATGTTGATTGAAAAATGTCAAAATTGAAATTAACAGAGTCCTCAAAAAACTTCATCAACGCAATCTAAGAGTTGAATTTTATAAAGGTCTATAATATGACTATACGAGATCGAAAGCAATCTCTGACAAATAAAAATTGGTTAAACTATTATTATTCTACCATCGACATTTATAGGATCACCACGAAATATGGTACACCATTATCAACACGCTATGGTCCTAAAATCTGTTTATGGAAAACCCGATTTGTTTATTACGTTTACTTGCAATCTAAAATGGGCCGAAATTACGGACAATCTGGAACTATCCGAAACCGCTAGCGATCGTCCAAATTTGACAGCACGGGTTTTCCATGAAAAATTAAAACAGTTCAAAGACGATTTACTCAATGAGCACGTATTAGGTCGAGCGATTGTTATGCTATACGTAGTGGAATTCCAAAAAACGTTTTAACATGAAACATGTTTTTACGGTCGTTACCTCGCAAAAATCGACACCAAAAACCGACACCAAAAACCGACACGAAAAATCGGCACCACATGATGTATAATTCAAATTTATAGTTTATAATTTGCATATAGAGTAGATTATCGAATAACATCTTCGCATTCACAATAATGAATTTTCAATAACAAAATTTTTCTTAGCAAGAATTTAAATCGGAAACCGAGCGCAAAAAGAAAATTTGCTTATATATATAGTAAATTTTTATTACCAACACAAAAATTATAAGGGATTATCCTATTATGACCAACAGTAAGAAGAAGAAACGAGATAGGCACCCCTAAATCTCGAGGAAAACTATGATAAACGGTTTAGTACCGAAAAACATGTTCCATGTTAAAGATATTAGTCGGAGACTAAAATAGAAGGAATCCGGGGGCCTAGGGGGCGGAGCCCCTTTGCGAGGCGCGGAGCGCCGAGTTTTTACCGCACTATCACATGTTATTTCATGCTTGAAAACTTTTCAAGAAGCTGCAAGGGCTTCAAATTTATTAAAAGATGACACCAAGTGGGACAGAGTATTAACCGAAGCCATAAATTATTATCACTTTCTTCACCTTCTAAGGCAATTATTCGTTACGATTTGTGTGTTTTGCTCACCCACGGATCTTTTCGCGTGGAACATAAACAGCACCTCATTGAAGATTTTCTTCATAAATATAACCACGAAAATTTGACAGAAAAACAAGCTTTGGTTGATCTATACGCTAATTTTCAATTTCGCGGTAAACGATGCAGCGATTATAATCTTCCCAAATCAGAAATAGCTATTCAATAAAATATACGATATAGTCTTCGAACAACAATCGGCGAACCAATGTAAAGTACAATTAGATTGTGAACCAATTTTTAATCTATATCACGACATCCTGCTGCCGGCAGGCCTAGCGCCAGAAACCCGGAAGGTTTCGCAGCGCTAGTATAAAATATAAATTTCTTGAATTCATAACAAGGGGTTAATTAAAACTCGGCAATGTGGTGATATACTCAAAAAAGATATTTCGTTTTACATGAAATTCTAATATGAATACGAATAATAGTATAGGTAGTTTATGCAATCCTTGCGTGTTTATCGTGGATTTATGACTATTTATTTCATGCGGTTCGTAATGACCTTCTTCAGCCCCACGTTAAAATTTAGTCCCTTGGGATGTCATTTAGTCCCTTGGGATCATAGTATGACATAATTATTGACTCAACAAAAGTCTACATGTTATATTTTATCTTACGTTAGAATTATTTATCGCTTCCTTGAAAGGAATGCGTTATCACATTGCAATGAGATATTCTTTCGACGTGTGACCTTCGTTTCAATTTTTGGACGCATTTTTTTAATTAATAAAAAAAAAATTAGAGGGCTGGGATTTGAAAAAAAAGAAGGATAATAAAAGTCAGAAAATTAAGGTCGTTGTTTTGTAGGAAGGTTTGTGATTAGTTTTTTTTGAGGGGCAGTGCAATTGTAAAAGGGAGTGCGGGAACGGCAAGTTTTTGTCTTGTGTATGTGGGGTGGTTGCGTTTCGCAAAAGTTATCACCGAAGTTCGTCGTTCCCACGGTACTCGCCGGTTACGTGTAGGTAACCTACTCCAAGTTGTGGAGAATAAAAAGTCACTGCGGCTCTACATCTATAAGGTATCGTGAATTCTGTTTTTAAAAAAAATTGTTAAACCTTGAAATCCAAATTGTTTAGTTAGTGTTATTATGTTCCGTAGTTATTAGTCGTTAACCAATGTTATTTTCTCGTTTAGTTTTGGATTATTATGTTCACTAGTTATTTTATTTGTTAATCTTGTTACATTTTTGGTAGCATAAGTTCGGGTAATTTTAGTCCGTTAATTTAAGTTCTTGTGTTTGTTAATCTTGTTACATTTTTGGTAGTATAAGTTCGGGTAATTTTAGTCCGTTAATTTAAGTTCTTGTGCTTGTTAATAAATTTTGTTACCGTCGTTAAATTAATAGTTATTCGTTAGTCCACGCTTTTCCCCCTCGTTCGCACCCAGGACGGCGAGCGCAGGACCGTTGGGAAGTGTGGGCGAATTACATCGTCTTGGTGGCGCCCATCCTTATTCCCCATTTAATAGAAAGAGAGGTAAGTCCCTTACGCGCCGGCCAGTTCCCCCGGGTTTTTCAAATACCAAATCGACCACGACCACTCCACTGAGCCAGCCGTCGTGCAACTGGTCCCGTGTCCGCTTACTCTCTCTTTGGGTCAATTTAGGCCCGTCGCAAATTTGGCGCCCATCGTCTTGAGGCCCTCGAGTTTGCTTATTTTTGCAGTTAACCAAGTCTTCGTGCATATTTATTGGCAAATTTAAATTATGTCCTTAGCTTCGCCTAAGTCGGCGATGGAGAACACGCTCCAGGTTTTGTTGAGCGGTTATAGGTTTAATGTGGATAGACTGCTGAAGTCAGAACTAAGTTTTGAACTTTCAGTTCGTGGTATCCCCTCGGACTCCACCGTTGTTAACTTGAGGAAGTTGCTGCGTAAGGCTTTGAACGCCGAGCGTGACAACCCAAACATATTTCGTCCCCAACATATGTTTAGTTTTGAGACAGATGCCGCGGCCATTGGCAATGCATTTGAGTCGTTAACTATTTTGTTTGATACTGCGGATTTAAGTAAAGCGGCCGTTATCTGTGAGACAAAACTAGTTCATGTTTTCAATCGAATTAGAAGTTCGGTCCCGGAAAACGGTGCGCAGGCTCTGCTTAAGGCGGATTGGTTCGTGTCGCTTCGTGATTATGTTTCGGGCTTTGAAACTGCTCGATTGTCACTAGATAGTTCTGCTGCGGTTACTGGTACCCCAGATTTGGCTGAGGGTTTAGCAAAGTTGAATATGTCGGTTTCACAAGAGTTGGTTACGACCGATACTGCCGTCCCGCCTGTGATAAACTCTTCTGCTTTTGTTGAGGCTGCTCCTTCGGCGTTAAATGTAACGGCCCCTGGTGCTGTTTTGGCTACTATCGCTCCTACATCAAACAATCAGTCCGTTTCGGATCCCCCATTGGTTTCGGTTTCATCGCCGAGTTCAGATTATGTCAAACCTATCCCAGTGGTAAAATGGGGTATTTCTTTTAAAGGTGATAAGTCCCAATCAGTTAACGCGTTTCTAGAACAAGTTGAAGAGCTTAGCGTAGCTCGCAATGTGTCTAAGGAACGTTTGTTCCGGGAATCTTTTGACCTTTTCAAGGACAAAGCTTTAGTTTGGTTTCGTGCCAACAAAGTACTTTGTCGAAATTGGAACGAACTAGCTACCGCGTTACGCGATGAATATTTACCACCGGATTACGATGATGTGTTGTTAAGAGAAATTGAGCGTCGCACTCAAGGTGCTAACGAGTCTTTAGGGATGTATGTCGCGATTCTTACCAACATGTTTTCGCGATTAACCGAAAAACTTTCTGAAGCTAGGCAGTTGAAAATCGTGCGTAGAAATCTCACTCCTTTTTATCAGACGCACTTGGGTTTGTCTGAAATTACGTCGTTTCGCCATCTGGCAAGATTGGGTAAGGCGATTGAGGAGAAACGCTCCCAAATTGAAAATTATGTGCCCCCGGTTAAACGTAAGTCTGACTTAGAGCCAGACCTTGCTTATTTAGACACTTATGGTGAATTCTCAGACAGTGGGATGGGAAAAACCTTCCATCGTCCTTCATCCTCTCCTGCGGCGCCTTCTGCTCGTTTTGCTGCGGTGACTACATCTCCTGCACCCCGTGACGTCGCGCAATCGTTGCATAGGTCCAAGCCTTCATTGTGTTGGAACTGTAATTCACCCCGTCATTTAGCTCGGGAGTGTACGGCTCCGAGGAAAGCTTCCCTGTATTGTTATCGTTGCGGTGAGCCAAACTTTACGGTGCTTACCTGCCCCAAATGTGCTTCGAGTTCGGGAAACGATCGTCGAGGTCAGTGAAATACGGGCTCGCTACCTCGCATGTCTTTCGAAATTCGTCCCGTTACGTTCATGAGTTGTTGTCGGAACGCGATAGACTGTTTATTAAAAATAAAGTGTTGTTGGATTTTATCATCGAACATGCGCGCGACGATGAACGTCCGTACGTTACTGTAGACATTTGCGGTACTCGGATTTTCGCGTTATTGGACTCTGGTGCTACGCGCACTATTATTGGTGGAAAAGGTTGGGATATTTTGTCTCAAACCGGATTTAGTATGAATCGTCGTTTTCGTTCTGGTTGTGCGTTGGCCAATGGACGTTCAATTTTGGTTGCCGGTGCCGTCGATCTTCCGATCAATTTAAGCGGTCGAACCGTAATTATTACTGCCCTTGTTGTCCCTGATGTATCTCCACTGCTGATCCTAGGTATCGATTTTTGGAAAACCATAGGCTTTGTCCCTGATGTGTTCCGTGGAGAATGGCGCTTTTCGAATCCTGATGCTGCCACTGTGATGTCTGTGTCGTCTACGGTAACGCCTGTGTCAAAGTTGACTGACGAACAGAAAATGGAGTTGAGCTCCTTAATAGATGAGTCCTTTCCGTCGATTGTCCCTAACATTCTTGGATGTGCTACTAATGTGTCGCACCGGATTGTAACTACTTCCCCACCCATCAAGCAGCGCTACTACCCTGTGTCCCCTGTCGTACAGCGCCAGATCGACGAAGAATTGAAGACGATGCTCGATGCGGGCGTCGTGGAAAAATCGAACAGTGGTTGGTCTAGTCCCGTACTTCTAGTGAAGAAGAAGGATGGAAAATTCCGATTTTGCGTGGATTTTAGAAAAGTCAATGCTGTCAGCGAACGTGATGCGTATCCCCTCCCCTATGTTTCGTCGATTTTGGATCGCTTGGGTAATGCCCAGTACATTACCAGCCTCGATATCAAATCTGCGTATTGGCAGATTCCATTGGATCCCGACTCCAAGCAGTACACTGCTTTTACCATCCCTGGTCGAGGATTGTTCCAATTTACCCGCATGGCTTTCGGTCTTCATAACGCACCTGCAACTTGGCAGCGTTATGTGGACAAGGTTTTGGGCCCTGAGCTCGAACCGTTTGTGTTCGTATACCTAGATGATGTTATCATCTGCACCCCAACTTTTGAGAAGCACATGGATGTTTTGCGCGAGGTGTTAAAAAGACTAAGAGACTCCGGCCTCACCCTCAGTAAAGACAAGTGTAATTGGTGCTTGTCTCAGTTGACTTATCTCGGTTATGTAGTCAGTGACCAAGGTTTATCGGTTGACCCTCAAAAGGTAGACGCGATTTTGCGTGTCCCTGCACCTAAGTGCGTGACAGAAGTACGTCGCATTATCGGTATGGTATCGTGGTACCGCCGGTTTATCCCGAACTTTTCATCGATAATCTCACCAATGACTGCCTTGCTTCGGCGTAATCACCACTTTTTATGGACAGAAGAGTGTGATTTTGCGCTAAAGACCCTTAAGAACAATTTAGTGAGTGCTCCCATCCTTACTTGTCCCGATTTTTCTTTCCCTTTTTCTGTTCAGACCGACGCGTCCGGGTACGGAATCGCGGCCGTGTTGACTCAAGAAGTCGATGGGGACGAGCGGGTCATCAGTTATTTGAGCCGCTCTTTGACGAAACAAGAGCAGAATTTTTCGGTCACTGAGAGAGAGTGTCTCGCGGTAATGTGGGCCGTGGAGAAGTTGCGTCCTTACCTCGAAGGGTCGCATTTTAAAGTTATTACGGACCATTATAGTCTTGTTTGGTTGGCTAATTTAAAAGAGCCTACTGGTCGTTTATGTAGATGGGCAGTGAGACTACAGCAGTATGATTTTGAAGTCATACACCGTAAGGGCAAAGACAATATAGTGCCTGACGCGTTGTCGCGTGCAGTTCCGGTCCTCGCCGCTGTGTCGGACAGAACAGTTGTTGTAGAACCTTCAGTGAGTGCGATTGACATTATAAATGCGACTGATATAGATCGCGTGGCTGGCCCCGACAAGTGGTATCGGTCCATGCTTGCGCGTATCGCGAATAAACCCAATTCATTTCCGAAGTGGAAAGTAGAAAATGGTGTTCTTTATAAACACGTTCCTGCCGATTATCCAGACTTACGAGAAGAGGTTGATACTTGGAAAGAGGTCTTGGCTGACCATCGCCGACGCGATGTTATCCGGTCTTGTCACGATGAACCTACCTCAGGTCATTTAGGCATTCGGAAAACTTTAGATCGGGTTGCTCGTAATTTTTATTGGCCAAAAATGAAATATACTGTCACTAAGTATGTGAATCGCTGTTCCATTTGTATTGCTCACAAACCAGAGCAGAAGAAGCCGGCTGGTTTAATGGTTCGCCATCCTGTAGTTACGAGACCGTGGCAGATGATCTCTGTAGATCTTGTTGGGCCTTTACCCCGGTCTACACGCGGATATTGTTATATTTTGGTGGTGGCGGATTATTTTTCAAAATTTTCGCTATGTTTTCCCTTGCGTGCCGCTACTGCTGCTGCCGTGACGCGACGCGTTGAAGAGGAAGTCTTTCTGATGTTTGGTGTGCCAGAAATTATATTGTGTGATAACGGTGTTCAGTTTAGGAGTCGTGAATTCCAGAACATGGTACGTCGTTACCAAGCTAAGATTACTTTTAGTGCTCTTTATCACCCTCAAGCGAATCCAGTTGAGAGAGTGAACCGCGTACTCAAAACTATGCTCGCTTCTTATGTCGCTGATAATCACCGCACTTGGGACAAATATTTGGCACAAGTTGCTTGCGCGATGCGGACCGCCGTTCATGAAGTTACCGGCGTAACGCCTTATTTCGCGAATTTCGGTAAGGAGATGTGCATAAACGGTAGCGCAATAGAGCCGGATGACTCTGAAGCGACAGAAGTGTCGTTTGGAGATCGTTCGAGGATGAAAGGACCTAAAGACTTCCAATTGTTATATGACGATATTGTCGTGCGGCTACAGGCCGCTTATGAGAAAAATAAGCATTACTACGACCTTCGTCGTAGACCCGCAAATTTCCGTGTTGGGGATTCGGTTTGGCGTCGCAATCACGTCCTGTCAGACGCTTCGCGATTCTATAATGCGAAACTTGCCCCCAAGTTTGTGGGCCCATTTATTATCAAGTCACAGCTGTCAAACGCGACTTACGAACTCTCGGATGAATCCGGAGATATTCGTGGTGTTTGGCATGCACAAGACCTCAAGCCTACCCCGGAAGATTAGTCCCGTCGTCATTTTATTTTAATTTTCCTTAGTTTAGGTTGTTTCGTCCCTTTTGTTGCTCCTACCCCGCCGAAGTGTTTCTTTGGTAAGGGGGGTGTGACCTTCGTTTCAATTTTTGGACGCATTTTTTTAATTAATAAAAAAAAAATTAGAGGGCTGGGATTTGAAAAAAAAGAAGGATAATAAAAGTCAGAAAATTAAGGTCGTTGTTTTGTAGGAAGGTTTGTGATTAGTTTTTTTTGAGGGGCAGTGCAATTGTAAAAGGGAGTGCGGGAACGGCAAGTTTTTGTCTTGTGTATGTGGGGTGGTTGCGTTTCGCAAAAGTTATCACCGAAGTTCGTCGTTCCCACGGTACTCGCCGGTTACGTGTAGGTAACCTACTCCAAGTTGTGGAGAATAAAAAGTCACTGCGGCTCTACATCTATAAGGTATCGTGAATTCTGTTTTTAAAAAAAATTGTTAAACCTTGAAATCCAAATTGTTTAGTTAGTGTTATTATGTTCCGTAGTTATTAGTCGTTAACCAATGTTATTTTCTCGTTTAGTTTTGGATTATTATGTTCACTAGTTATTTTATTTGTTAATCTTGTTACATTTTTGGTAGCATAAGTTCGGGTAATTTTAGTCCGTTAATTTAAGTTCTTGTGTTTGTTAATCTTGTTACATTTTTGGTAGTATAAGTTCGGGTAATTTTAGTCCGTTAATTTAAGTTCTTGTGCTTGTTAATAAATTTTGTTACCGTCGTTAAATTAATAGTTATTCGTTAGTCCACGCTTTTCCCCCTCGTTCGCACCCAGGACGGCGAGCGCAGGACCGTTGGGAAGTGTGGGCGAATTACATCGTCTTGGTGGCGCCCATCCTTATTCCCCATTTAATAGAAAGAGAGGTAAGTCCCTTACGCGCCGGCCAGTTCCCCCGGGTTTTTCAAATACCAAATCGACCACGACCACTCCACTGAGCCAGCCGTCGTGCAACTGGTCCCGTGTCCGCTTACTCTCTCTTTGGGTCAATTTAGGCCCGTCGCAGACGTGTAGGCGTTTTATGCCGCCAAAGCTTCATAATATACGTAAGCGCTCTTTCTTTTAATCATACAACCACTGTTCTCATTTGTAATGGGATACATTAATAGACAATTTTATAAATTGCATAATTACAAAGTAATTTTGCATACACTGTTATCTTTTGTAATGCGCTTTTTAACTGCCACTTCAATTTTTATAATTTAATTTGTTCCTGTTTATTTCAATTTTTCTTTTCGGCTATTTTTTGTTGGTAGTTATTAGGATTGCATAAAATAGTATAGGGAACTAGTGACAAGCAACACGGCACCTAGCGGAAATTTTGGCGAACTACGTTAAATGAGTAGTATCGTTGATTTTGCGTATGTTGTAGTGGTGATTTTAAAAGTTTTCGACGATTAACAAAATTTTCTAATAATATACTTCGATATGAGCGCTAATCAATATTGTTCAGTGCCTCAATGTTCATCTTGGGCAAAGAAAAATCCGGAGTTAAGTTTTCATTTATTCCCCACGGCTGAAAAACACAAGACACTCGTGGTAAATAAATTGGGAGTAAATTTATTGCAGAAGATTGGATGCACAATGCTACAATATTTATTTTGTTCTGCTTCGCTTCTATTAATGTTTTACCACATAGAACAACGTGCCCTGCGTTTAAAACTGCTTCGCCTTCATAAACACATCTAGTCAAGAAGACTTAATCTTAATTCGTAAGATTCTGACATATCTGCAAATTTTAAAAATTAAACATAAAACCCCACGTCGAAAATAAGCGATCTAAAACTCACCTAACCGTATATATTATTTAACTGCAGGAAGATGAACTACTAAACAACACTAACCGTAATTTGTCTTAAACAAATTAACAAGTTCACTTGGAAAAAGGAATGAAAAACTCGTAAAATACAACAGAACACAAGCATCACTGTCACACGAATGTGTTTTAACTTAGTTCACATTTTTACCCAGCGGCGCTGCGATCTTAATCTCATATCCCTATACACAACTCGTAGCTAAAGCGCCATTAAATCTCTTGTGCTTGCGACCCCTTGGTGGAGGGGGTAACTATCGCTACCCCCACCACCGCAGGTTCGCAATTCGCACGCGAGATTAAATGGCCTGCTTTAGCAACTTGGTGTGTAACATACTATTTTGCTTCTACTGAGAAGTTGGGTTTCTTGACTTGACTTAGTTTTACCAAACTTAAGTCAATTATTATCTGCAGTCAAGTGAACATTACATTTCGCACTATGCCGGCGTGGTATGGTATGGCCTTAACCCTCCCCTCAACGGGGGAGAGGCCTAAAGTTCAGGAAGTATGGACGGAAGTTGTTTATAAAAGCCAGCATTCTGGCTATGGAAGAAGAAATACATAATATAATACATGCCAAGCAATTTAAAAATTTATTTTTGTATTTTATTATTAATTATATGGAAATGAGTTGCGTAAAAAAAATCTAACACGACAAAGAACATCCTTAAGATCGAATTTTCTTTAAAAAAACTTTAAGAAAAGTTGCTTTCCGTGAATCGATGTCAACCAAAATCTAATCAGTTCTTAATCGCACTATAATTCTATAATAGTACTAAATACGAAATTTTTCCCGAAATAGAAATCAGAATATATAGAATAAAAACCGAAGAATGCATAAATACGTATGTACCAGCGGCGGTTTGTCAATGGAGGCAAGGGAGGCTTAGCCTCCTCTCAAATTGTTGGACGGACTTGCTATTTATATTTCGTTTTTAATTAGTATTATTTCCAATTTTTAATTTTTTTTGAATTTAATAATGAAATTAGCTTAAGAACTTGACTTACGCCTGAAATAAATTAATTCGAAATAGTACAACATATCCAGAGGCTAGCCTTTCTTTATTTTATTAGTTTATTAGCACAGAGTTAGGCAACCCAGAATACGGTAGTATGTCCGAGATACGTCATAGAGGCTAATCTTTAGTAAATTTCAGTATCAACATGAGCGAATAACAAATGAATTGTAAGTAATAAGCTTGTAACATAAGCGCATACTAGTCTGTGTTATTTTACTAATTGTACGAAGATAGTAATTTTATACACGTTTGAGGCTGGACTCATATTTATGTGTGTGGGTCTTATCAAAGAGACACCTGCAAATCTTTGCATTATTCATGCATATTGCGGTGTCCAATGGTGACCACGTCAATAGAAATGCGTACGTTAAGGTTCAAGAATTTATTTATAACAAAAAGCATGAGACTTATTTAGATCGAACGAACAGTTTCATCCGATACCAAAATTTAGTTCAGTATCAAAACATAAATTTGAAACATTCCGGAACAAAGGTTTGACAACAAAGATTAATAATGTAACAATTTAATAATTCCGTTAGCATAAAAATGTTTGTTAATAACATAAAACCAAATTGTTTAGTTATAAGTTAACTAAATCAAAATATTGTTAATTGCTTAAATAATACAAATCTGTTAACGTAAATTTTAAATAAGTAAAAACATTACACAACGACGCTGCAGTGCTTCGAAATTTAGTGCACGGTAAATGGATGATCCATGTTTATCAATTTTACAAATGGACAATCAGTGGTGATGCAGAAAATTGGATTATTCTGAAATGGATAAAAATTTTATTAAAATTTTGACATTTGAAATTCGCGGTAACCTACCACGTGAAGATATTGATTATTTTAGATTGATAAATACAAAATAATCACAGTTGCCTTGAATCGCAAGGGTGGCGTAAAAAGACAATTGAAAGTTGTTAGTTGTTGATTGATTTTAATGGCGTGGTGAAATTGAAGCGTCCTACAAGAAATTAAATAAATTAGAAAAATTTTAATTAAAAATCGACGAAAAAGTGTAAAAATCAGTAAAGGAAGTGTACTTACGTATCCCAAAAGTAAATTTGGTTGAATATATCTTATATCCAGTGATTGTAAGTATTTTTGGTGAAATTTGTCACAAGTAACACGCGGTATAATTTTACACGAGAAAACTAATCTGAAATTATTATAAGATTAGAAGGTCATCGCCCAAGTAAAAATATACAGTTACATGGTACATGGAATATTTTACCGGGGGTAAAATTTCACTAGGGATATTTTACCCCCTAAAGAATTTTTACAGGCGGTAAAATTTCGCTAGTGAAATTTTACCCCCGGGGGGTAAAATTTCTGGGGGTAAAAATCCACGGTGACACCGGTAACATCGGCTTCGGTTGAAAGAAGGTTTCCACACTAAAACGTATTAAAACTTACACTCGTAATACGATGAACCAAAATCGGTAAAGTAACGTCGCGTAATGTCTATTGAAAAGGAATTCGTTACCTTATTGTCTCGAAATAATGAATTCTACGAGAATATCATCGATCACTTGGCGAATACTAAAAGTCGCCGTCTTACGTTTAAAACTTCATAAATTTCGAATGACTTAAAATAATATTAATCTGTATATTGTACAGCATTATTTCCAAAAAACACTCTGCACTCATTGAACAATTTTTTCCATTGTACACAGTACTGAAGATAGCCAACGAGCCGAAACACGTGTCTACTAATATTTTATTAAATTTTTTTTTTAAGTTTTATTTTATAAGGTAGTTAAGCTGTAAAATTAGCCTCCTCAAATGGAAAAGTCACGAGCCGCCGCTGGTATGTACATATTGCGATGACTCAATCGTCAATCAAGAAATTAACAATTATTAGGCAGGCAGTTAAGCTATTACAAATTGCATGAAAATTCTTCTACGATTTAGAATGTTCTCCGACGTTAAACAAAACTCAAATAAATTCGGTTATTAATAAATACAGGTGAGGAATGGGAAGATCCAAGAATGATATTGAAAAATATAATTAATGTCCACAAATTAATTCACACAAAAATTGTTAGATTGTAAGAAATTGTTATTTAAATAAAAAAATGTATAATTATGTTAGATTAAGTGGTGCGTTAAAATAAGAAATTACGTGGGTGTTCGAAATCGGTTGAACAATAATGTAACGGTGCTTCTCCGGAATGTTCGAAAGATCGTAACGTCAAAACGGATTGTAAGATAAACGCTAAAACAAAAACAATGGTGTAAATAATTTAATGACAATTGTCAAATTAATTAATTATCAAAAGTGCTACAAAACTTACCAGGAAGAAAAGATATCAAGTTAGAATAAAAAAAGGAATTTTTTCAAAAACCTAGCAACGGCTCGATAAATAAATGCTTCTCACACGATTGCCGAAGCGGGGAGCACGTGTAAATTTCGGCTCCAGAAAAAGTTTCTTTATTGATTAAAAATCAATAAAAAAAAGTGTGTAGAAGTGAAAAGTAAATGAGTATAAGTACATGTAAAAAGATAAAATTAAGTGAGGTTAAATAAAAAGTGCACGATACTTACTTGGAATAAAATTTGGGAATGATGGTATGTAATTTGGATGAAACGATCCTATAATAATCACTGGAGCACAGATGTGCAAAAACAGAGGCGAGATTTTAAGAAAATTTCTGGATACTGGTAAAAGCTTGGAGGACGAGATTCAAGACGAAAATATTACACACAAAAGAGCGACATCTACGGGTGGTAAGAACAAAACTTTAATATTTATAACGCGACGTGAGTGCAAAATTTAAAATAACATTAAACGGATTTCACGGCATTACGTAATTAACTTTGGGTTAGAGTACGCGTAGTTTAAGAATTGGTTGTTAGTATAAGATTTGTGTTTTGTGTTTGCATAATTTGATGAAAAATAAATTAAATTATCATTTGTTAGAAAATATAGCCGTATCAGTCGGGAATTTTTCTATCCCTACAAAAACATTTAATTTCAGAAAAAGAGCGCAGAACCGACTACTAAAGAGAGAGTTTTCATGCAAGGTAATTTATTTAAAAGAGCTAGCTGTGGAAATTAATAATTTTAAAAATCAATCTTCAAATAATAATAAAAAAAATATAGCGGGTGTCTTGCAGAATTAATATAATTAAACTAGAACACCGCATATTTAAATGTCGGCCCAACGTGAGGTAAGTACACCGCAATATGTAGTACATGAAATTTGGTTTCAAAATTCCTATTACTTTTTGAATTAGAGTGCACACAATTTGATCACATACATTTTTTGGAAATGGTCATTTTCGACTTCTGGGATCTCGTAAAGTGTATAAATCCATCCATATCTAATTTTTTTTCTGCACATTACAATACTTTACCATACTTTGTATCAGAGAGTCGAACCTTAATTATTTCGTTCCGGTTTACGCTTACGTACTGCTATGTTCTTTCTGCCCAAATTTTAGGTACAGGGAAGGTATAACACAATTGCCCCTTCTTACTAAGCTCTCGGTGATGAGTCGTTCAGGGGTGGGTTCCTAATGAACGGTCAATATTAGAGGCGATCTTTTGAATGTTTATTGGCTCTCTCGGGAAGTCTAATTGCTTTTCTTTTTTAAGAAAAAAGAAATAAAAAACTTTCATTAGCTTATGAGTAATATTTATTATAAATAAAAGAAAATAGATTGAAATATTTTTCATGAAATAAATGTTTACACAAATGTTTTGGATTTCAAATCCAATATAAAATGAACCTTTAAAATTAAGAACAATTAATACAAAATAATAATTCAAAACAAAGAGGTTTCCACTCTTTATTCCGACGTGCTTGATTGTTAGACCAATCAAGTCTCTCGCTTTACATTAGCGGGTTTAAATGTTTTAAATAATATTTGTTGCTTATTCAAAGCTTAAAGTATTGTTAACTAAATAATAAAACTTTTATTGAAATATTTCACTGAGGGTAATGAAAAATGCACTCTGTAAGAAGTCTTTTTTTTTTAAATCCTATATTAACGCGCTGATGGCCAATTGTATAATAAAATTATAGAAATCATAAGTTCACAGTACCTGTCTCCTTGACAAAATTGAAGTTTTAAATTTAAAAAGGATATAATTTCGCTTGTTGTGTGTGGCCTACTTTAGTTTGCACATCTGATGACTCAACATCGGTGCGGCGATTGTCATAACCATCTTATTTGATCTCACATGAAGTTGTTATCCGCATTGAATAGTGACTGAATTTTGTGTTTCTTGTTTGCATCTTTCCAATTGAAGATTTCCAAAGACGTTGAGGTAAGTTACTTTTAGTTGACAATATTATCCTTATTATCCAGAAAGTTTATGTGAGTCGAGTTCGTAAATTGTAACATTTTATATTTTTATCAGCATTCATTATTGTCCTTGAATTCTATTTTTAGATTTGGCTCCAGTCCAACTGAAAAATTCTAACCTCCAATTGTTAGTAAACAAATTTCGGATCCCATCACAAATATTTTGTAGAGTGCATAAAATGCGTGCACTCCGCTAGAATCCACGAAGTCGACTGATTTTTTATCGAAAATCGATATGATTGGCATGCCTGTGCGAATGAAGTAAGTCAAATCCGTTTATTTTCGAATTTATTTCTTTCTAATAAATTATTTTTATTGCAGATTCACCCTTTGTACCAATCTCGGTTTCCTTTGAGGTGTTTTTCCATGCAGTTTTGCTGGTACATTTCGATTATGTTGTATTTGGATTGTCCATTTGACTCATCTCCTCCATCTTTGTTGTTTTCTTAGCCGTTACACAAATTTGACCCTTATTAACTAATTTGTCAATTTACCCTTCGAAATTATACACATTAGATGCATGAAACAATTACATAATTTTTGATATGGTCACATTTTTACAAAGAATGTTATTTATAGAATAAATCAGTTTACAAATTCTTACATTTTTATAGGTTATCATCATTAATACATTTTTACAAATTTTCAGCTAATTAAGTTTTTTGTTTCATTTCTGATGTGACAATCATCAGTCTATTTAAACTTAGCAATGTTTATCATCTTTTGTTCATCCTGAGAGACTCAAGTAAAGTTAGAAAATTGAAATTTAGAAAAATAAAAATTTTTCGTAGAGCAAATTTTTAAAGTGTCTTCCGACTTAGAATTTTGTGCTTATCTTGAATTTATTATTCATTTTTGTATCGGGAGCCTTTATTAATCATTTTGAGACATAGCAGTACCTAACATTTTTATATCATTCCGGTTCAACTCCGGTTTTTATAATTTATTTCGTTACGGTTCGGTTTCAAAACTGGTTTTTTAGACGCATGCGCAGAATAAAATTTGCATTTCAAATTTAGCTGCGTATGCGTAATGTAAATTATAAAATAGTTGCTCATTGAAATAAAAATTAAAAATACAAAATAATTTATTTAAAATATTTTCTAGATTCTTTTCGCTTAAATTGGTCCATTTTTCTGTCAAAATCAGTTTCAGTGCAGAAAAATTCTGTTCAACATTAATTTGTATTGCGAGTACAGCCAAAATTATTTTAGCAACTTCGGCCAATTCGGGAATTTTGAAAATTTAAAACGAATAGTTGAGGAATTAAAACGAATTATCGTAAAATTGTAGCTGATGATTAGCTCATTATAAAATACTAATAAGTAGATAGGTTTCAACAAAACAATACTACAACGAACATCAACGGTCAGCGACCGATGAAAAATAAAAAACAATAAATCAAATTAACCTTATCGTATGACATATTATTTCGGATTATCCGCAGATACGCTCTGATTCTGAATACGGCTGTGACCGTTGATATTCGTTGTGGTATTACTTTATCGAAATCTAGTAGATTACAATGATCTAATGCTCAACTATAATTTTATTATATTATACCTAATAAAATAAAATTAAATATATCAAAGAAAAGGTAAAATACATAACTAATTAAATTTAAGCTGTTAGTGACTAAAAATATTGATAACAGTAATTAAATATATGAATATTACAATAAACACCGTCCAACCATACAAGTTTTCGGCGCTTGTAAGTTTGGCCAGGCGGTCAGGTTCTTTTTAAGCCTACCCGTAAATTGGGCCAAAAGATTATAAGGGTCCCATGTAAATTGGGCCAGAAAAGGTTCTGTAATTATTTTAATCCTTTGCCTTTTGTCCGTGTATTTTTTATTATTTTTTGATACTTATTGATACTTATTATTTTTTGATTCAACTTTGTAAATTACATTTTTATTAAATGTTTTTAATTAATGCCGGACTATTATAGAAATTATTATTTATATTCCATATAATAAATTAATTAAAGAACAAAAGATTAATACTGGTCGCAGTTCTGAAAGGCTCTCGCACACTGAGAAAACTGCCATGGTCAATTTTTTTTATTCGATTTTTTGGGGGTGAAACGTAAAAGTTTACTGCCCCATACCGCTACTATACTTTTTAATGCTATTACAAGGTTCTCTAAGTTCCCGGTTTCTTTTATCCCGGTTTTCTTGATGGAAGGCGCTTCTAGTATGTTTAGCCCAGTAAACCAGAGTCAAAACCGCTCTGGAGGGGTGCAACGCGGAGCGGAGCGGTTCCCCGGAAGAGTAGGTTTTGACGATGGATAACCCTCCTAATCGAATGCACACCTCAAAAATCGGAAAAAAACACCTTAATTTACGTACTTTCAAAACTCAATTTTGGGGTTGTTTTTAAGGATTTCTCGAAAAATATTTTTTCTATAGACTATATTAACCATGTTCTTTAGTGTGTAGCACACGAAAATTTTTTCTTACTTTTGCGTTTTGCGATACTTAATATATAGGTACAATTGAATATTATTTAATGGCTTTACCTTTAAGCTGCCCACGCCGACCGCTGGCCCAAATTACGGGTTTTATTCTTAAGCTACCCACCAAAATAATTTTAAAATACATTGACCGCTGGCCCAACTTACTTGCGTCCCAAGTTTTATTGTTGCCTTTTCTTTGTACCTTTGAAACCAATTTTGTTACCTATAAGAGCTTTTGATATAAGCCTATAACGGTAACCCTCAAGTTATAGGCCGTTACTATAACTACCTAATTTTATTATAAAATCTTACAATATTGTATCTGATAGAGAATATGTAACAGTATATGAGCATAACTTTTTTTTTGTTTTTTAAGTTAGCAACGGCATCAATTAGGGGCGCACCTACCTTAAAAGTTTAAATTATATTTGAAATTTCTGCACATTAATAGGGCCGTATTTTCGTAATTTTTTTCTTCGTCGCTGAGTTTTGAACCGGAACTAAAAAGATCGATATTAACCGATATGATTCATCGTTACGGTTACGCTCAAGTAATTTTATCTTATTTCGTTTCGGTTTACTTAAAAATAGCGGTTAATTTCGGTTCGGTTCCGGTTCGACTCTCTGACTTTGTATGGTAAATGCTTATCATACTTTGGTAAGGTACATACTATACTTTGTATGGTAAAGTAATATTTTTAATTGTTAAAAATCATTTAGAGCCCTTACTCACGAGATATTTGTGGCTAGTGGGTAAATCCTGATTAAAGTTGTTGATTTGCTAAACTAAAAACTATCAATCACCAGTGGCGAACACAAAAGTGTCTCGTGGTTAAGGGGTCGTAGTAATTATTAAATCTTAACATTTCCTAATTTTAAATGTACGTGCTACACTGTAATCTTATAATTTTGTAAAATTATAGTTGGGTATAAGTTCGGTTTAAACAATTATATTGTCATAATCAATCTTCATTATTCAAACATTACGTTGTGGCACACTAAGACCGCGTTCGGTTTGGAACTATTTTCGCCTTGACGCTAAAAGCGTGCAAAATTTGCGTTCGGTTTGGAAAATCCGAGCTTTGAAGGCGTTCCAAACCGAACGGGGGTTAGCGCTATGGTGTTTAAAATTTAAACTTGAGGTTGTATTTTAACCTAACTTATTTGTTATAGCGTGTTGAGCGTGTTTGATTCGAGATTGTGCGAACTTTGATTTGTATTTTGAACTTTATTAGTGTTTAATACAAAAGTTGTGATCGAAAAACGACTGGTGCGTAAAAACAAATAATTTTATAAAAAAATAAACAAAAATTTAAATTCAAAAATTAATTTTAAATTTTACCACCGCAGCGCCGCGCTATTGCTGCCCGACCTATTTCAAGAAAGCGTTGATAGCTTCTAAAATGGGCGGAGCTATAGCGTTTCATGGCGAGTAAAAGTCCCAAACCGAACGGGCAAAAAGTGTTTGTTGGCGCCATATAGCGCCAATAGCTCCAAACCGAACGCGGTCTAAGATGCCAATAGTTGAGTGTCCAAAACTGTCACGTGGAAGAAGGAAAATATGTAATAAAAGCTCCATTCGTTACTTGTATTTAAAAAATGTCTTACCTAGCTTACATCAATGTTCTTCAAAAGCCTTGAAAATGGGCCAAAATTGAATGGCCCGAAACGTCGGACAATAAAATTGGTTAAATCAGACCTATACCCAAATATAGTACTATTATTGTAATCTTATGTAAAATAGCCTTCAAATGTTGATGCAGATGTTAATTTTTATTTAATAATAATTTTCACAAATTTATTATATATTATAATATCTACTATATATAAATATGTACATTATAGATAATAATAGAACCTATAATGTAGTAGGTATATTATTTTTAATTTTAATTTGTTCATCTCGTAATAAAGTTATAATTATGTTGGATTAACATAACGACCAATAAACACAATAGTTTCAAATAATTTAATATAAAACAGAAAAGGTTTATTTGCAATAAAAGTTGAACAATCTAAACATGTCACTTTTTCTCTTTGACACGAACCCAGTTCGTTAATTTTGATTGCAAGTTTTTGAATTATAGAACCAAGGTGAATGTTATGATTATTGTTATTGATTTCAAAAATTTTTTCAAATTGAGCTTTATTATTGAACGCATTTACAATTCCCATATATTCAAAATTTGTTTTGAGGTGAATGGTACTTTCTATTTTAAATTTTGGTATTAGAACAGAAACTTGCTTGTAAGAGTAATTTATATTACTATCTAAAAAGGGTACGATGTTTTCTTCTATTTTAGATAAACTGTTACTTTGATAAGGTAACACTATTGTTAATGTTAAATTGGAATCGGCATATTGCAATTTTAAAAATTTAGCTTCTAATTTTTTACTATTCTTGTAATAAATGTAATCCACAGTACTCAACATATCCATCGTAACATTTTTATAATCTTGTGTAATAAAATGTCCTCGACGTATATCGAATGGTTTCAACCATTTTCCATGAAAAGATATTGCGTTTATAACCACCATACTGCGCGCATCGTTAAAATCCTTAGGGTCGGTAAGATCTTGAATTAGTTCGTTTGTTGCATTTTTAATAATCGCATTAATTTTGTTAGATGTATACTCCCGGGTGTTAAAGTTGTATTCCAATAAATTTGTATGAAAATAATTTTTAAGCGTATTAGCATAAGAGCTGTTGATTGCAATGCTGTCATCAAAATAAATATCCTTGATGCAATATAATGCAATTGATTTGTTAAATTTAAGATTACTACCTATTTCATTAAATTCATTTTGTAATTCTATTTCATCTGGTATCAAATTCATCAAATTTTTTATTTGTTCCGAAGTATCTCCATTTCCTCCAACAGAAAGACCGGCAAAAACAAACTGTAAAGCTAACGGGCACACTAACAGATTTGTTTCATTTTTATGCAGCAGTTGTTCGTAAAGCTGAGAAACAAATGAATTCTGTACTTTTTCAATATGAAAACCTGTAGTTACACTAACACTGAATACTAATAGTAAAAAGAAGTCCATGTTGTTTGTCAACTGTTGGTAATAGATTATCGATATTAAAGTAAATGAATTTTTTTTATTAGGTTGTTACCTTATTTAAGTACATATTCAACTGATTTTTATTAGTGTTCTACAAAAAAAGTAGTATAAAACTGTATAAACCTTATTAACTCGCGAATTGTTTATTCATCGATATTTTATAATACAATAAGAAATAGAGGTATTTATGTACGTATAATTCATGGAAATATAAATTTCATAAATTCACATGAATACTCATTGCATTGTTATTCATAACAATAGTTATTTATTATTCTAAAATCAATCAAGATTAACGGCATATTAAACTTTTCCTCGTTAATAAAGTGGAATTGTACTGATTTTTATTAGCTATTTACGGGTGAGCTACAAAAACATATTTCTGTGCCATTTCCGAAATGAAAAAAGAAAATCTGTACTAATATAATAAAAGTAATTTTCTTTTTTTTCTTTCATCAGCTTGATGTTCTTTCGAACATCCATCTATTCCTGGACTATAGCCTCTCCCCCATGAGGGGGAGGTTCAGGCCATACCATGAAAGTAATATTACACAATAATTTTTAATTTTAGTGATTTTGTAAGATTTAAATAAAAACATTACGTTATTTTAAATATTATTAGAAATTAAATTATTAAAAACATAAAATGTTTATTGAAAGAACGTATGATAAAAATGGAACTGCAATTAGCAATGTGAACGCCCACATGCAAATCATATCAGTTGCTAGTAAGTTAGTGACTTTGAAGCATTTATTTAAACTTGAAGTGTATTAACAAAACAAAATAAATTTTTAATTACAAAGAGCGGTTAAAAGTTACTAGTAACCTGATATAACACGAACCGAAAAAATTACCATAATATGTTATCAAGTTACATAGATTGTACTAAAAACGGTGAGTTTCTCTGCGATAAACCCCCGAGAAAGATACGGTTTCTGTTGTCCTGGAGAAAAACATTATATTATTTTAATTTTGAATGTTATTACTATATTATTTTTAGAAACTGCATTAACAAAATAAAATGTATGATTAAAATAGAACTGCAATTAGTAATGTGAATGCCTATATGCAAAACATATCAGTTTCTAGCAAGATAGAAATTTAAACCTGAAGTGTACTATTAATAATACAAAGTACTTTTTAATTATAAAGTGCGAGTATAAAGTCATTGCCACGAAAGTTGACATCTCGTCATAGATTGACCGAATATAGCAACGACGTATTGCTTATGAGCATTACCAGTCATTTTGTATTGATATGACAAAGCACGAAAATATATTGCACGTGTTGTGATACGATTCCAGTAACGACTTACGCTGTTGCGTTTGTTAGACGATAGTAAAAGACAGATATACTCATAGCATGTCGTACTAGTACCGGAAAAAAAATTTGACTCGCGTAGTAATTTATATAAAATTTCTGTCACTTTTAGTATTTTTGAGGTTAATAATAATTTTGAGGTTAAAATAATTAAGACGTTGTTTAATCTTAATCATCCTACGACTTCCGAAATTCGATCATGGTCAGCGCTACGTATTCCCAAATTGAGTGTTCATCGTAAAGCTCAGGTTTCAGGTAAAGTAACCAAAAATTTTCGATGTGGTGGCAGTGAATCCGAAAAATTTCAATTAATTCAACTCTTTAACGCCGTGGGGTGTTACACAATTTTGTTTTTCTTCAGGTCTGCGTGAAAAGGCAAAACAATGTAATTGCAAAAAGTTAGTTTTGAGTACAAAGAACAGATTGACAAAGAAATTATCAACGCAACGGTACAAAAATCTCAAAATCGCAATTTTTGCCATTCATTGTTTTGCTTTTGCACGGCACAGGTGCTGTATACCTACTTATGCTGTGTCTTATTTTGTATTTGTTCATAACTATTGCTTAATAAATAAATAAATTTGATAAGCGACAATAAAAACATAAAACCTATCCTTTCAGCATAACCTATATTTGGTTTGACAGGTGACAAGTTCAAATTTGTTAAACTAAAACGAAAGTGAGAAAGAAAATTAAAAAAAAAGATAACCAACATATGTAAACAAAAGTGTATTTTAAAATACACTTCATTTGACTAGGGAGTATTAGCTTAGTTCAGACGATTATGCTTTTATGACGAGACGTCAACTTTCGTGCCCGATATAACATCGACAGAAAGCAAGTAACCTGATATACATGAACAGAAAGTAAAATTTTCTGTTCATGTTATATCAAATTACATAGATTGTACCAAAAACGCATAACCAATATGTTGGCTAGTATATAAACTAAGCAAATTTAGTAAACGCTAATTTTAGATTAGAATTTTTAATTTATATTAAAATAATCACAATTCGACCTGAAGTATAAAAATTTCTTGATTATAGTACATTGTCTTATTCGGATTAAAAGTGAAACTTTGTTTGACAAGCAATTTTTGCATTTGCGAGGCGGAGCGCCAGCGGAGCCGAGCGAATGCAATAATTGCACGTCAAACAAAGACAGACACTTTTAATCCAAATGAGACATACTACTTTTTCTCCAACCAAAATTTAAATACTACGTACATCATTAATAATGTGAAATTCAAAATTTAAATTACTTCAAACACATTGTTTGAATATTCGTGTACTAATGAAAATCCAGTGACTGGAATTTTTGTTTTTTTATATTAAGTTGTCATAGTTTTGTTTACAACATAATCAAAGTGAAATTTAATTCGTTTATTTAATAATGTTTGAAGACGATTCCTCTAATACACCTGCAGATATAATTGAAATAGCGAAAGATGTAGTTTTAGACTTATTGCCATCCAAGTCAAGAGAGGTATATGAACTCGCATACAACCGTTTTTCGCGATGGTGTAACGAAATCCTATTCGGAGAACGTTTTATTGGTATATTTTTCGTATTTGTCTAGTACAATGAAATCTTCAACACTTTGGTCACAATATTCCATGGTTAAAGCAACACTGAACCTAAAAAATAACGTAGATATTGGAAAATTTTCAAAATTACGTGTGTTTTTAAAAAAGCAAAATAACGGTTACACACCTAAAAAATCTCGAGTTCTTACAAAAGAACAAGTGGACGAATTTCTAATCAAAGGAAATGATGATAAATTTTTAATGATTAAGGTAAACTTGGAATATTAAAAATTGAAATAGCACCTAAATTTTATATACGTTTTTAGGTTGTTTTAATATTTGGAATTGCCGGTAACGAAACGGGTTTACTTACATTTCACCAATCTTGTGTAAACTGTACATTTAATATTAACATGAAGGATTAAGGGTTTATTATTATTTATTTTGATTATTATTGTTATTTTGTTTGATTATTATTGTTATTCGTGTAAAATTATGTATAGCCAATAATAGTCCAGTATATACGTGGGTATCAAAAAGGGGTGTTTGAATGCAAAAGGTGGGGTAGTAGCGATTTTTTAGTATGTTGTTAGGCTTGGGGCCCTAATAAAAAATCCAAGTTTTCGACCTCGAGGCGCATGCGCTCGAGCCGCCATCTTGGATTTTAGGTACAAAAATTTGGTTTTTTGATAATAACTCAAAAACGGTGGTGTTGCAAAAAGTAATTTTTAGACTTTACAAAATGGCTATTTTGTAAAGGTTGGGACACCACTTTTTTTTTATTCCAAGATGCAATGCCATTTAATCTGGCTTAACATCGATTTTGTCTTCGATCGGACCTTTGCAAGCATAAACTCCAGCCAAAATATCAAATAGTGGACGAAAGCCGATGAAAAGTAGTATTTTGACGTCGCCCGAAAACATTTCCGAATTGAAGGAAAAGCAAACTAAACGAATAAATTGTTTCTTTGAAAGTTTCAATAAATATTCTAATCATAATACCATGCAGTTTTATTTCATTTTTTGCCTTATTTTTCAGATTTTTGATAGTGTCCCAACCTATACGGCAAAATTTTTTTCGGCTAAAAAAGTTCCCTTCATTAAAATAGATATAACTTTTGACTCGTTTGCGATATCAAATAACTTTCTACAGCAAAGTTGTAGCCAATGATCATACCTTCTTATTGGTTTATATAAGTTAATATTATTCCCATCCGTTTCAAAGCTACACACCGAAAACGAAACCCGTCCCAACCTTTACGACATTCCCTGATGTATTATAATACCAGAATAACAGTTTTTATATTAGCCAGTTGATACGAGTATTGGATAGTTTATAAACTAACCAAAAATATTGGCTATTATGTTTATTTCAATACCGGTAATTAACTAACCAACTTTCTTGGCTAGTTTATAAACCAACCAAATTTTCAGCTTTTTGTTTTCTACTAAAATATCCAAGCGATTGGCCAGTTTATATACTAGCCAACACTTTAGCCGTAACATATTATATACCTACCGGCCATAAGTATTTGGCCACTATGGCGTATATAGTGTATTTATTTAATTATTACATTATATTACCTACATTATATCACAAAAATTTTTTGTTTAAATTATTGACGTTTTAATGTTTAAAATTAAATTTTAGATTCATCGATATAAATCACCTTTCTTTTTAATAACAGATGCACACAGTTTCGGCATTCTTTCAATCAATTTATATAGTGCCCCTGGGGTTATGTTTGCTTATTCAGTTTGTAATAACTCTCGTAGGTGTGCTGTCGACGTAGGGCTAGTTTTTTCGGACGTTTCTGTCCAATTCATCCCATAGAAGCCCATAGGTTCAAGTCTGGCGATTGAGCAGGCGAAACCATCACTTTAGATTTTTTTTCCGAACTAACTACTCTAAATATGCCTTGTAATGTTTCGACGTGTGTTTGGGATCATTGTCGTGTTGAAATGTAAATCCCCGACCTATTATACAGGTCCCAGAAGGCAAAACATTCTCTTTCGAACTTTTTTTATAGTCATATTTTCTCATGATTCCCTCAGTTCTGACAATATCTTCAAGAGAAGACCCACCAAATCAACCCCAAATCAACATTGACCCCTGCCCAAGTTTAACTAATGATACTATTATACACTGGTCTGATACGCGTACGTCAGCTGACCTCCGGACGAATACTTTTTTCTTGCAGCCAAAAATTTCGAATTTCGACTCGAACGCTCCACAATACTTGGGTCCAGTCGTCAAATGTCCAATTTTTGTGGAAGTTAGCCCACTTTAGCCTCTTTTTTGTTTTTAATTTTTAATAATGGCTTCCTCACCGCTATATGCCCATGGAGACCTGTACCACGAAGTCTACTTGTAACAGGTTAGATATGCACTGGTTGAGGTCGATCTACATTGATTTGAGACGCAATTTCGGATGCGGTTTTACTTCTATTGCGTTTACTAATCATTACAATCTTTTGATTGTCTTTTGTTTTGGTGATTTTAGGACGATCCGACCATTTTTTATTCACTATACTGTTGCTAACTAATGAATTTATTTACATTATAATTTACAATTGTCCTCAATATTTTTAAATCCCGTACTAAATATTTCCCTATTGGATTTGCAATTCTTATGCTTACTAATAATATGACAACGTAATTCGGTTGAGAATTTCCATTGTTTTCGGCATATTTATTTTTTTAAGAATTTTTAAAGTTTTCGAAACTAAAAATTCCCAACGAAAAATTTTAACACGTTTTCATTTCAAAAACTTTAACAAAATTGAGTAAATAAACATGTAACAATTTAAAAGATGTGTAATTTATAAATATGACCTGGTTTAACAAAAGTTTGGTCCAGGCAAATTTCTTAGACACCCTAATTATTAGACGCTTTGTTCCCTAACTATCTGATGAGGTAATACTAAATAAATTCCTCTCGGCGGGATAAATAATTAAATTTTTTTTAAATTATGATGTATTAAGGTGACCACAATTTTAATAAATGTACATTTAAAAAAAAATTTTGTAAATTAAAAAAAAATTAAATTTACAGATGGCCAAATACTTATGGTCGGTAGTTATATATAATATAATTTTGAAATTCGTTTATGAAAATTAATTTAAAACAGAAGCAGACGATCAAACATTTTTTTGGCGAATTATCGGTAGGAAGGCACTGGCAAAAATTAAGATTGATCGCGCACAAAAAAATGAAGCGCGCTAACACACAATAGCCCCTACCTATTTCAATGCTAACTTTATGTATAGTGTATTTCAAATTAATTGGAATTAAAAAAAGTCTAGCATCAAATTACGTTGTTATAAAAACATACAAACTTACTGTACACCTGGTACACGCGTCCACGTGGAGTCGCAAAGAGAATTTTCGTAATAGAAATATTATCCAATAATAAGTCCTTATTATAAATATTAACCAATTAGAACTACACTACTCCACGTGGAGTATGAAATGTGGGCTTTCGTTGGCGCGATAATCTTATCTCTTATATTGTTTTTCCTTGCATAGTTTGTATGTTTTTATAACAACGTAATTTGATGCTAGACTTTTTTTAATTCCAATTAATTTGAAATACACTATACCTTGTCGCGATTAACTAGATAATTTCTGAGTTCATAACATCCTGAGGTACTGAATATTATGTTATTATCGTCAAAACTTTGACGCCGGAAGTATGCACTTACCCGTAAAATGTCCTGTCCGTTTTTTTCTAAAACGTAATTAACTCAAGAACGGCACTAGATATCGAAAAACTCAGCAAAAAAATTTCCCCTCGCCTCGTACTCAACCGCCGTGAATTGTCTTTAAGAGGGCATATGCAAAAATTCAGATCAATCGCGCGCAAAAAAATTTACTCATAAAACAATATCAAGTTTAAATTCGTATTTTAATTTTGGCACTAGTGCGAAAATATGAGAAATTATCGCACTAGTGCCAAAATAACTATCATTTTGAAATCGAAATGACAACTGTAATGTCATCATTATGATATGAAATTATAAAAAAGTTTTATTATGAATGAGTGTACGAATAATAAAATTTAAGCAGATTAATACGACAAAAATAATCTTTGTTTAATTGAATTCAAGAAAATAAAATAACAGTCCACTATAATAATGGCCACAACAGTGGCTTGGTGTGATCGCTCAGATCGCTGGTTGAGTTACATCGCGGAAATTGTGGGTTCAAAATGCGGACTTGACTGAATTTCTTAGCGCGGCCCTCCGGTGAACATTAACACTCTGTGGATAAATTAGTTGAAAGTAAAAGAGAAACAAAAGGATTGGGCCACCTCAATAAATGGATGAGATCTATCAGTAGGGATAACCTTTGAATGAAGTTTGTCAAAGTGACAGTTCTTTGAAATTTGTGTTCACAAAGGTTTGCCATTTTTAATCATGAATAAATTAACATTTGAACAACGCTACCAAATTGTGGAAATTTATTTTCAAAGCCAGAGTTCCGTTCGCAAAACTTATAGAGCTTTTCGCCCATTTTATGGTCGGCAAAATCGACCTTCTGAGCAGGCTATTGCTGCGGTGATGAATAAATTTCGTATCACTTCTTCATTGCATGATGTAAGACACCAACAAGACAAAGAAATGTGCGTACCGTGAAAGTGTGCAAGAGAACCCAAACATTTCAATTCCTCGTCGTGCTCAACAACTTGGGCTTTGTCCGTCCACTACATGGAAAATTTTACATCAAGTTCTTGGTTTACATTCTTACATGATCCAGTTGGTTCAAGAATTGAAACCTAATGATCATCGATGCGTCGTGCGTTCGCAGATTAGGCTCACAACCAATTGGAAGTGGATCCATTTTTTTACCGCCAAATTTTGTTCAGTGATGAGGCACATTTCTGGTTGAATGGGTATGTGAACAAGCAAACTTTCCGTATATGGACTGAGACCAATTCGGAACATGATCTTGAGACTCCATTGCATCCATAAAAATTTACTGTTTGGTGTGGAATGCACGCCAACGGCATCATCGGTCCATATTTCTTTCAAAATGAGGAAGGAGCTACCGTTACGGTGAATGGTGTGAGATACGAGTATCCACACATGCTCGATACATTTTTGTTTCCAAAAATCCAAGAGTTAAATATCGACAACTTATGATTCCAACAGGATGGTGCTATATACCACACATAGAGCCAAAGCCAACGAAACCATCGACTTATTGAAAGGACAATTTGACGCCTCCAGATTATTTTCTTTTGGGGGTATGTTAAATCCATGGTTTATGATAACATGCCAACAACTCTGGAAGCATTGGAGGTCAATATTAAGCAAGCCACTTATGAAATAAGGCCAGATAAATATTGGAAAAAGTGGTCAAAAATTGGACTGATAGGATGGGCTTCGTAACGATTAGTCATGGTGGTCACATGCCGGAAATCATTTTCAAATTATAAATGGCATTAAATTTACTTTCTTAAAAAAATAATTAAAAAAACATTTCATCAATATTTTAATGTTTTATTTCAATTTGAAGTTATTAATCACTATTCACTTATAATTTACGCATGTATTTAAATATTATTGAAATAAAAAATTATTCATTAGACACTAGAGCGTGAATGAGGACTTGACCCCCACTTTGACGGGAGGTAAGTGCAATTTCACTACCAAATTCGCATAAATAATAATTTTAGGAAATCTGCGATAAAATCTATTTTCCCCACTTTACCCTACTTTGTCCTATTTTTTCCTAACGCAGGTACCACTACTAACATTCGTGACCCATCGATTATTTACTACTATTAAAACTTACTACGTAGTTTTTGCAAATATTAAGATTTTGTCCTTATTCGAACCTAATTTTATCGGATTAATTTGTGATAGTAGACACGGATTGTAGCAAAGAATATGATTGTAGTAGTAGCATAGTAGCAAATAGTAGTCTTTTGTTGTTTACAATATTTTAACAGAACGAGACATCCAGTGAATTTTATTGATAACTACATACAAGAGAGATAGTTCGTTGGTAGTTATCGGTAATTTGTAGCAGAATACTGTCTTCGGGGTGTATCGGAAGGAGGTAACTGTATTTAAAATTTTTGTACACTACTTCAAACCTACCACTTTTTGCTAGTAGATGGCTGAGGTGTTATATCAAAGTAAAATTTCGAAGGTACAATTTTATGGTCGCCATTTTAAAATGGCGACGGTGACTGTAGTGTAACGAGTGTATTTCTACTTTTGTGTGTAGTGAAGTTTAATAGTTTTTAAAAACAAATATAGTACATTGTTTATTTTAATGAAATGCAAAAATGCAGAATGTGGCACAAAGATCTCCAAAGAATAATCCTAACGTAGAAAAAGTTACTGTTAATCGTCACGACATAGGGAACTTGCCGTCGACTCCCAATTCATCAAATTCTAGTCCTGCAACAGACACCTATTCAGAACGTCGGAGATTTATGTCCGACTCTTCAGAAAGTGAAGAGGATAGCGTTTCCGAGGTAAGTCAAATAATTAAGTGGAGATTTTCTTGTTTGTAATGGAATTTGCCTTGGGCCTCATTTAAGTGAATTTCTGAGAGACATCTTGTGGTATTTGTGAATAAAGTTTGTTTTTTTAATTTATTTCGATTCACTTTTAAAACAATATTTCATTATGGGACAACAGTTTTTCTCAAAGTTTAAATAATAAAAAAAATAATGTATACGTGTTCCTTCCCGTTACTATTATTTATCGGCTCGTGCGTGTATTAACGAGTGCTATGTAGGGTCAACACTAGTAGCAGAGTTCTGTGTCATTGTAACGACTAATTAAAATTTTTCGTCGAATATCCATTATAATTTTTATTTATTTACACGTCTTTTTTGTACATTTGTTATTAGAACTCTTTAACTTGGTGATTATTTTATAAAAATAACATTGCAGTGATCCGCATGATAGGTAAATCACACCTATTATGCTTTCATTCAATTTCTTACAATGAAGAAAATAGAGACTTGATTAAAATAAATCAACTTGTACTCTTATTTAGTACCTTATTTACTCTTATTTAGTTTAGTAGTAAATTATTGTATTAAATATTGAATTAAAGCTGCAGTACTACATTGATTACAATTTTTATTTTAATTACGTTACACATCTACTTGATATTCGTCGATTCATATTATTTATATTTGATGTGATATAGCTTCATCAGGTTTTTTTTTTAAAGTCGGCATTTGGAAATGGCTCATAAATTTGTTATTTAAATCGATTTTAAAATTGTGTGCCTCGGCAAATAATAGGTACCTATAATTGCTATAATACATAATAAAAAATACATAAATTCTTTTAGACATCATATTCATTGATATGCAAGTAGAAAGAAAATCTAAATTGTTGATAGGATCAAGTTTCAGATTTATGTTAATCATATTTGTGTAATATTTGCAAAGAATAACAAATTAAAAAATACTATAAAATTTTATCGCGTTATAAGCAAATTTGTCATGCAAATAAACAAAACTATGCGTCAACCATTATATAGATTGATAATAGGAACCTGCTAAATCTTTCTGGCATTTAATAGCAAATTAAACTCTGATCACTCTAATTATTAAAACTGCTTGGACCTTAAAATTATATTTGCAATGTACCTAAGTGTGTAACTAGAAAACTAACTAACTGAACTAACGTCAAAGGAACCCTCCACTGTACCTCATCCTACGACTAAGGTAAATTAATTAAATATTGAGTTAATAATCGACTTAGTTAAACTGCAGGTACCATGTTCCTCTATTTGAGGCTAATTACAATTCTATAAACACTTTTACAAAAAGTAATATGCGGTTTAGGTTGGCGATTGTCGAAATATTGTTGAGTTTTCATCATTGTTGTGATTCATTCTTTCACTGTTTCTAGCTTACTTAGATCTGATGAGATCACTATCAGGGGCAAAGTCGTGAATAAGGTTGAAACAGCCGTAATGAATAAATTAATTTGAATTTTATACTTTTTCTTGCTAATTTTTCAATGCCATTGATTAAGGGTGCGGTATCCGGTATTTTTTGGGGTTTTTCATGTTCATTTCAAAAACGGAATTTTTAAAGTATGTTTTTTTAAAGTATGTGACTAATGGTCAAAGGTGTATTCTTGAGGTTGTTCGAACGTCAAGCCGGTATAAAAAAATCTGTTAAGAGGTTGTTAGAAAATTCGAATAAATATTGTAGTTTTCTTCTTCTCTTACTTCTAGCACTCATTATTAAACATAATATGCCTCATCCCTTAGATATTGCCACTTATCTCTGGTCATTACGATTATCATCCACTGCAATCCTCAAATTTCTTTAAGTCATCGTACGGTCTTGCCGACGTCTTGCTACTGGTCTTCTTTTTCAATTGGCGAAGATATCCATTGTAATATCCTAGTACTCCATTTTTCATCCGTAAGTTTCATCACGTGTCCGGCAAAAATCTCAATTGTGCACAACAAAGAAATGTGAAAAGAAAACGGGGTGTATTATATCTGGTACTTGCGTCCGCTGTCTAATACAAGCATGTTTTTTTTCCTATCGCGTAGTACAATTCTTTTCGTAACATTCTGGGTGACCTCCAACTTCTTGGTTGTCTGTTTTGTTATTGTTCATGTTCGAACTCCATACGTCATTAATGTTGAGAAGTTTTCCACAAATTTCAGAATTTTTTATTCTCTGTATTTCTTTTATTTTGTTTTTTTAGTCAGAGAATTATACATCATTGTTGTTGTTTTTTTACATATTCATTTTTTTAAATCTACTTCTCTAGATTTTTCCTGTAGTTATAGGAAATTTTTTTATAACCACTCTCAATTTACATGAAGTCCTTTATTTCACTAATGTAGTTTATTAAATACTTCTTCTTGACATTCCATTCCTTATGGAATACTGCCGCACCGTTGAGTTCTCTTAAATTCATTTTCTAGGGTGGAGTAGTCCCCATGTTTCTTTATTTAGCTTCTCTATAGGTTTCATTCGTTCGTGCCTCTTTATTGACTTCTCCATAAGATTCCATTGAAACTTCTCTGGTTCCAATCATCAATTTCCATGGCTCTCAAGTAACTTATCACCTCATCTTGCCATTTTGTTCTCGGTCTTCCTTTTGGTCTGTCTACATTTGTACTCCATCCCATTATAATTTTAATCACTCTTACCTGTTTTGCCTTCATAATATGGCCTATCCATCCTATTTTCATTGCTTTAATGTGTCTCACTATGTCTTCTTCCATTTTCGGGATTATTTCATAGTTCGTTCTTCTGTATGTATTGTTCATCTCTGATTTTTATTGGACCAAGTATTCTTCTCACTATTCTCCTTTCAAATGTTCGTAACTTTTCCTCTTCTATTCTTGAACACATCATTTCTATTTTATATTCTACAACAGGTCTAATTAGCGTTCGATACATCCTGATTTTTGTTGTTTTACAAATTCTTTTATTTTTTAGAAGCTTCTAAATATCGTAATAAGTCATATTTTCAGTGATTACTCTTAAATACTTAACAATATTATATTGAAGATTAATTTAGCATTAAGATTAAATTAAAAAGTACTGGTTGGGTTGGTTTCCATTATTTGTTTCCAATAAAAAAATCCATGGGCAAAAATAGGCATTCAGTAAAATGTATTAAAAAAATTCTTCTATATAGCTCCTCACAGGATTTGAACCCGTGAATCTTGGCATGAGAAGCTAGCCGTTCGCCCACCTTATTAATAAATTATAATCGCATCATTCCAGCTATTCGATATTTTTTTTTGCTTCAGGCTTAATCCCTTTGAACTTATTTTAGATATAACGGGAGTAGCACGTAAAATGGCACCTAGAATTTAAAAATTTCCTATGGATATTCGGAAAGTTGATGGTTTATATAGTAGAAATAACCAAAATATTTGCGGAATATTAAGAAACAAAAAAATATTGATAAAAAACAGATGTAGATTTTTCGGGTGCTGGTAACTTTTAACGTTCAACTTGCGAAAAAAAAATCGTTTCCTAACACTAAACTAAGCTCGACGCGGCCTATGTATCTTTTCGGGCAGCAGGTAGTTTAATTTAAATTATAATGTATCCCAAGTAAAGTAAACGACGAAGTTCTGAAGTGAAATGCGCCAAGTTGTAAGATTATTTCAATCCACACGCACTGTCACCAGAATGCCGGGGTAAACAGGTGGTAATCGAATGCTAGCTTTGGATTGGTTGATCTATGGAAAATTACCAATTTTCAACAACTTCAAGGGTTATTTTGGAGGGTTAAATGTGAATATTCCGCAAATATTTTTTTTTAAATCTGTAATATAAACCTTTAGCTTTCCGAATATGAGTAGGGAATTTTTAAAATCCGGGTGCCATTTTACGTGCTCTTCCCTCTTTTTGTAAATAGGAACTTTAACTTGTTGAAATATAATATAATTATTCTTGCAAAAGTTAATCAAGTTAATTGACTTACCTAAATGAATTGAAAATAGGACTTAAAATTACTAACAATAAGTATACTTATAGATAATAATCATATACGGCGCAGTTCACCATGTCTTGGATCTTCAATATGATACAACTGGCTATAAGGACACTAGTGGTTGAAAGTGAGTTGGAGATAAACTATTTTATGAAGTGAACAAAATTTGGTGTTATGAAATGAACGTTAGAAATTTTTTTGAAGTATGAATGACATTTAAAAAGCTATACCTACTATGAATTATATATAATGTAATATGAAAACAATTAACTATCAACTTAAAAAAGAGTTGAAATTAACCAGTCTTGAATGACAGTGAGCTTTACACTTCGAAGATTAGATAATGTAAACAACCCATCGAGAGATCCCTTAAATAAGCATAAATTAATGTGAACAGCAAATATTAAAATAAATAAAAAGTCAAATCTAACAAGGGGAAGTTTATCATGCGGCATAGCCCATTGTGATAAATTTGAAATTGGTAAAACTAGATCGAATTTCATTAGGTCTATAATTTTTTTTTTGAGTGAATGAGGTGTCCTTTCGACGTAATTGACACTTGAAATTTCGCCGCGCCACGCCTCCCCAGTGCAGCGATTGGTAAGTCAACATTACCTTTACAATACAATATTTTTTTTTCGAAAATTTGTTTAAATATTTGATATTGTGATCGTTTTCGTTAAAAATTACAAGCAATTAACTTATTTTTATAGTTTATGTAACTCTTAATTTAAAAATAAAAACAAAAGATGAGTTTAACAGCTTTACACAACTCAATGATAACAAGAGAAGTAGGTGGTCTAATGGTTTAGGTGATCTGCTTGCGAAAAATTTTCTACCATCACATAAATTATGTTTTTTTTTGTTTTGTTGAAAATGTTTTTTTTTATAGTTCTCCTTTTATCCAATTTAATTTAAGAAAAGAACAGAATTTAATTTTCAATCGTGATATTTTATTAATAATTTCATAACGAATGTATGAAAATAAAAATCCGCCAAAGCAAGGATGGAACCTGGGCGATTCGTTCCGCAAGCAGATCACCTAAACCATTAGACCACCTACTTCTCTTGTTATCATTGAGTTGTGTAAAGCTGTTAAACTCATCTTTTGTTTTTATTTTTAAATTAAAAGTTACATAAACTATTTATTTTATTTATTTTAAACTATTAACTATAGGCGTGGCGCGGCGAAATTTCAAGTGTCAATTACGTCGAAAGGACACCTCATTCACTCAAAAAAAAAATTATAGACCTAATGAAATTCGATCTAGTTTTACCAATTTCAAATTTATCAAAATCGGCTATGCCGCATGATAAACTTCCCCTTGTAAGTGTTAATTATTATCGGTCACAAGAAGTGTAGCGTTTTGTCCAGGGGACTCCCAAACTTGTTAATTTCAACCTCATCCGGGTTCCTCTTTTTAAAGTCGATAGTTAATTGTTCAATTCATAGTTAGTATTAGGTATAGATTTCAAATGTCATTCATACTTCAAAAAAATTTCTTGCATTCATTTTATAACACCAAATTTTGTTCACTTCATAAAATAGTTTATCTCCAACTCACTTTCAACCACTAGTATCCTTTTAGCCAGTTGTATCATACTGAAGATCCAAAACATGGCGAAACGGCGGTGTATATCATTATTATCTATTCGCATACTTAAAAATTTGAAGTCCTTTTTTCAATTTACTTAGGTAAGTCAACTAACTTGATCAACTTTTAAAAGAATAATAATTATTCTTCCCTCTTTTTTTACCTCTCTTCTTTTTTTTTTTAATTTTTTTAACGACAGATACCTTGTATTTTGTACGATATCAACGGATAAACCATTTTATTTAGAGATAAACCCACACTAACAAATTATAAGTCCACAGTTTAACCTGCAGACTATACGTGCATGTATGTACATAATAAGACCTACAGCCGCCTATAGCTTTACTTGGAATCCGAACCACGGCACAAATAATTCGGAAGTAGCTGAGATTCCAACTTAGACAATCAAGTCCACAGTTCAACTCCTTCACAATCACACCAAACTACGCATTTATTATGCTTTTTCAGTTTCTTCATGTCCCTTTTCTCTGACATTTCCATTTATTCCCCAATGCTTTCCCCAGATTTTCGGATAGAGTAATTCGACTCCTTTCTGACTGTCATTGACTGCTATAAAACAGTGCATTTCCAGATATCAGGATATGGCCATCTTTCCTTCTGACCTCTGAAGGACAATGCTAATGATTAATTGATTTACTTGTCTCGTTTCCAAAAATCGAATAGTTGCTCGTCAGCAGTTGTAAGCTACTAGTGTCCGTGAACTGTTTTTCGTTGTCAGTTTTTGCCCCCCCTTCAAAATCTATAGGCAGACTGCTCATCTTTTGTGCGGTATTCTTCTTTTACTTTTATTAAGAAGTCTTCTTCATAATATAGGTCTTAAGACCTGTTTACTAATTTATGTGTTCTATGAGCATTTTTTGTTTTTACACCTCAGGTAGCTTGCTAGGCTTAAGAACCGGAGAGCCTTTGTATGATATTATAAGATTTTTTTCTATCTAACTGACGGAAGAATGTTTAAGATCTTCCACAAAATCATTTGTACCCTCAGTTTGGAAAAATCCAGAGGTACTTCATTTTATTAAACTTGACCTCTGCATAACCATTTCATTGTACAAATGCCAACATTTACGAATATTTCCGTTGTTCCTTCCATATAATCACAAATATGCAAAGTTGTTTAATTGTACGCTGTAGGTATGTAGTTCATTCATTAGGTTCACTATTGATATAAAATTACATTGTATTTGGTGTATTACACTTTTATTAACTCCGGTTAAGAACTGCTGGTCTAGCGAAACAAATGCTAACTGAAAATTTAGGCCAACATCCGAACAGTGAACGTTGTTGCAATACTGGTAGCTCGGTGTCTGTACATTGACAAAATAATAGTGATAATACCAATGAAACGGCATTTATTGTTTTCAAGTTATTTAATTTATCAAGTCTTGACATAATTATTGTTACGAAACATTTTCATTAATATCAATAAAACAATTTTCAGGGCATTATAAACCATTTTGGCGATATTATTAACTTGGACCAATAAATGCTTTTTCATTGGTATCATCACGAGTATTTTTTTAGTGTAGGTGCCATTTTAGTCTACTGGTACCACATCAATATATATGATCGGTACCAATTAGTATCAATAAATTGAGGGCATCGGAATGGGATGAAAAAAACCAAAAAATATTATAGCAATGGACTAATTTCCTTTCTGGCTCTTACATACTACACCTAAATTTTGGAATATTTTTTAATGGTCAATTTTTAATTTTCAGTATAGCAGTGTTGCTCGAGCTTTTTTGTTTTTAACAAGAAAAAGTGGGGTGGTTTTTAGAAACTCTTCAGTATTTTATCTTTGCACAGTACAACCTTGGATATAATATTATGTACTAATACTATTACTTTCCCATTTACGTAGTAAAGGAAAGTATTTTTCGATTTAACGTAGTTATTTTTTTTTTATATAAGAGGGGTTAAATATCACATTTAAATATGAACTATGTTCAAGTATATTGATTACTTATAAATATTTGAATTTTGGTCGTAAAAGCAAGCGAACGTTAGTGGTTGAAGACAGAAAACTAAGGTATACATAATAGAATGACGGGCAGAAAAGTGATCTACATCGCGATAGGGTATCGCTATGAGGAGCGGACTTTGTGGAGAGAAAACTTCAATTTTTGAGTTTTTTTTTGTAAAAGGAATTTATGTTAAATTTCATTACTTAACCATTATTAAAAAACAACATAAAAGTACAGGGACCTTTGGTCGTGTAAACAATTAATTCAACATACAAGTCGAGACATCGGTATCGTATGATCAAATGTGCGTCTAACAGGGTGGCCACCCGTCTGGAAAACCGGGAAATGTCAGGGAATTGTTCTGACAGGGAAATGTCATGAAATTTTATCGTCTGTCAGGGAATTTTGATAAATTTGAATTACTCAAAAATTTTGTCCATAAAAATACGGAAATTTTTTTTCATGATTTCAAATTATATAAAAAATGTTTCCATGAATTTATAAGTAAAATTCCGTCTTTCAGTAATTTTGCATTGATATGTAATAAATTGTTGATATATTTTAAATATCAGTGATATGAAATTAAGTTTTAAGATCGAAATGTTTACATACAACATTTTTCATCTATAATCTTGGACACGAATTTGACATACTGCCTATTAGGAAAAACAGTTTTTTGTTCCTCGTGAAAAAGTCCAAAACGTCAGGGAAAATACTGATTTCAGTCAGGGAAAACCGGGAAATGTCAGGGAATTTTGTGAACGGAAATAAGTGGCCACCCTGGTCTAAGCATGTCCCCTCTGGGATAACATCGAAACTGCGGTAATGCAATAAGACATACTATAGTGTACACGCGATCCAATCTCGTCGGGCCGACAAGCTGTCCTACACATGAGTTAAACAAGGACCCTATAAGGCTGCATGCACATTGATAGAGCAAAACGTTTCGAAACAAAATGTTTTGTTTTGTCTTAAAGCGTTTTGTCTTGTTTTGAAACGTTTGTTTTGTCTTAAAACGTTTTAATTAGTTTGTTTTCAGATCAAGCAAAATGTTTCAAGATACGACAAAACGCTTTAAGACAAAACAAAACATTTTGTTTCGAAACGTTTTGTTCTATCATGTTTTTAGATAAAACAAAATGTTTTGTCTCGAAACGTTTTGCTCTATATCAGTGTGCATTCAGCCTAATAGTTTGATCAAAGTTTTTTGCCTTTGTCTATGTTGGTACAACCTGTCTATGCAAAACATGCTCATCCATTGCTTCGTGTTTAAACCTTGAATGCGTATGTGACAAAAATATCCATATAATAAATATGATGGTGTACACGACCAAATGCCACTGTACTTTTTTATTGCTTAGGGGGTATTCCACTAATTTGCACATATATCGAGGCAATTTTCAGAAGTTTTTTTTTTAGGAAATAACATACATTTTTCTGTTATGGTAGGATATTTATTACATATTGAGTACACCATTTTAAATTTTTCATATAAAAGTAATAATAATTTGTGCTGCTACAGCTTCCTGAACATCAGCCGATTAAAAAGTTTCCCAGCGATGTTTGTCCTAAATTAATAAAACAAAAAAATTTCATATTCAAAAAAGTTATCAGAATAGTCTCTACTACAATCATAACAAAAAAAATGTATATAGGAAATGGCGGCTTTTAAAAAAAAATTTTAATTTTATACATTTTTCATAAGTTGATGGAGAATTTTATATAAAATCGAACGCCGCAAGATTTGATTGAATCGGTTTTTTATTTTAAGATAAGAAGTCCCACCTACTAAAAAATGTCATTTTGAGGAAAACGCATTTAAAGTTGTAAGTAAGGTGATTGTAGTGGTACTATTAAAATTTTGTAATTTATCTCTAATCAGTAATTCCCGGACCACACAATAAGCCTTCTTCAAAAAAACTGCAATTCTTCATACCTTTATACTTTTTAGCACTTCTCGCCCCTTTAGACGAGGTAAATGCATAGTCACTTTTGCAGCAAATTCACTCCTATATTTTGTGCCCCTTTAACGGTGAACAGATTTCCCTCAAGCGGATATTTCCGTTTTTTATTTGCACGAATATTACTTGCGCGGCTACCTTTTCTATTCATTTTTTTATTAAAAATATAAAGCAACAAACTCTTGAAAAAACATCTTTGACCCTATAAACTGTGCCTTCCAATAATTATTTCTAGTTTTTAAAATTTAGGAATAAAACACTTAAAAACCAATTTTTCGTATTTGTATTTCGACGCGTTGTTATTGTTATGGTATTATTTATGGTATACCCGTATACTAATTTACAACTGCGTTATTATAAACCTTCATAACTTCCTCATTTTTTAAGTTTTTCACGAAATTCTTTTACTAACTATGTAGTCCTAGAAAGATTCCAGATTAGTAATATATATTTATGTTACGGCTAAAGTATTTAGTTGGCTTATTATAAACTAGCCAATCGCTTGGTTATTTTAGTAGAAAACAAGATTTCTACCATAATGGCTGCAAAATTGGTTAGTTTATAAATTAGCCAAGTAAGTTGGTTAGTTTATAAATTAGCCAAGTTTAGCCAATATTTTTGGTTAGTTTATAAACTGTCCAATTTCAATTGGCTAATATAAAAACTGTTTTCTGGTAATATATTATAATAACCAGTATGTTGGCTAGTTTATAAACTATGCAAATTGAGTAAACGTTAATTTTAGGTTAGAATTTATATTTTCTATTAAAATATCCAAAATTCGACCGATTTATAAAAATTGCTCGATTGAAAATATTTAGTCAAAATTCAAAATATTGTTCCTATTCGAGTTTCTATTAGCGAAAATTGTAAAGTGATAAGACAGAATCTATTACGTAAGGATGATTTTTCCCCCCCCCCCCCCCCGGGAGTAAATTCAAAGTTTACTTTTATTGGGATAAAAGTATCTAGGATTTTTAAGATCCCTTTGGCTTACCCAAGGATTACTTTGAAATTTTTCGACCCCTTCGGTCGAAAGTGAGAAGGCGGCCATAAGTGGTGCCTCTGTCCTACATAAATTTATTAATGGGGGAGGGGGAGGTGTTTTTGAAAATGTTTTGATCGTTTTGCTATTGAGAAAAATCTTATTAAAATTATCACCAGCGGGAAGTATGCATTGTACCACGCAAGAGGTTAGACTGATGCACGTGATTTTTCAAATACGACATTTTGACATTTCAAAAGTAAAAATATTTTTATGAGAATATCTCTGTCATATCTTTTGTTTTTATATGTTCAAGTCGTGTTTTCCCGCTATTAATTTCATATTTAAAACGGTAGGCTCTTTAGGTGGAAAATTCATATGCCATTTCACTATAAGAACAAACAATAGTAGGAACTAGGGTAGGGTGGTCGACAGTGGATCACCAATTTTTCAAACCCATATATCTTGGAAAATAATACATGAAGTTTGTTGAAATTTTGGGTAGAGTAACATGGACTATAATCTTATCGAAATATGGTAATTTAAACTAAGTTGTATTTCAAGCAAACTATGAAAAAAATATTTAATTTTAAGTGCATAATGATTCAGTGTTGACCAGGGGTGGTCCACATTGGATCGGCCTACGGTTAACAGTGGATCAGCCACCACGATTATTGCACATATTTTAAAATGGAAAAACTAACAGATTTTCAAACTAAAAATATAGAAAAACAATATATTTTCGAAACAAATATATTATAGAGAAACAGAAAAAATACATTTTCGAGATAAAAGTATAGGGAAAGTAAAAAAATTAGCACATTTTCAATAGAGAAAGATCAACTGAGAACTTATAATATGACCGTCGCCTAGAGGTACCGCTAATTATTGGATTCGGAAGGATGAATCTTACATCCTGTTCTTTGACCATGTTTTGGCTAACCATGTAGCACTGATCCACTGTAGACCAACCCACCATTTAATTTTCAAACCGTGGTTTTGACAAAACAAATTGAGTAAAACCTGTTATTCAAGTGTCCTCACGTGCGTTAATTATTTCTTAAAACAAAGAAAACATCCAGAACTCTATCATAGAAAATCTGATCAAATTACACAAAAAGTTCAACTTACCTGATAATAACAAATGGAGGCTTTAAACCACAAATGCAACTGGTGAACATCCGACCATCAACGGAACCGCTCAGTTGTGAAATGAGTCAATGCGGGATCACATTGGCTACCACGTACATCTCGCGGAAGCGCATGCATACAATGGTTTAACTAATAAATGAGTGATTCACTGTGTACCACCGATCCACTGTTGACCACCCTACCCTACATAATATGAAATGTACAGTTACGAAAATGATATAGATTGTTACTCAAAGTTTGCATAAAAACAATACTTTTCTTACCTAAGGGGTTCGGAAAGTAAATATAAAGGTAAGAAACAATTATTACAAAAAATTTAAAAAATAAATTTATTAAGTTAATTATTAAATATTTTATTTTTTACCTATTGAGAATCAATATTAAATTTGAACAGGTTTTTATTAACAGTAAACATAACAAAATACATATTAAATTAAACTTGAAAAGATAAACTAGTTAATTAAACAAATAAAAATTATTTTTTTATCGCGTAACCTTTCAGCAGTGCTTACTGCTATCATCGGATGTTTATTAATAAACAAGTATAGGTATAGTGTATTTCAAATTAATTGGAATTAAAAAAAGTCGAGCATCAAATTACGTTGTTATAAAAACATACAAACTATGCAAGGAAAAATAATATAAGAGATAAGATTATCGCGCCAACGAAAGCCCGCATTTCATACTCCACGTGGAGTAGTGTAGTTCTAATTGGTTAATATTTATAATAAGGACTTATTATTGGATAATATTTCTATAAATATTCCACGTGGAGTCGCAAAGAGAATTTTCGTAATAGAAATATTATCCAATAATAAGTCCTTATTATAAATATTAACCAATTAGAACTACACTACTCCACGTGGAGTATGAAATGCGGGCTTTCGTTGGCGCGATAATCTTATCTCTTATATTATTTTTCCTTGCATAGTTTGTATGTTTTTATAACAACGTAATTTGATGCTAGACTTTTTTTAATTCCAATTAATTTGAAATACACTATACATGGAAACGGGTATACTGGCAAAACGTACTGCCAAATACCTGTTTAAATTACCTCAACGTATGGAGTTCAGATTTTCTTATTTTTACAAACTCAACAAACATTTTAGCTGCAAATCGGCTGTTAACTAGCCGACAGCTATCGTTAGCTACCAAAAAAGCCGATTAACAGCTAAAATGTTTGTTGGGGAATTCATGAATTAGGTTGTTCCTTAACTCGCGATCAAGTCTCTAGCTTTATTACTTCTACATAGATCGTATCAAATCACAATACGTTTTATCTATATACTACTCATTTCCATGTAGTACTTCTTTATTAATAAACATATATGATGATAGCAGTAAGTATTGCTGAAAGCGTTTAATTAACTAGTTTTTTTTCAAGTTTAATAAATAAAAGTTAATTATAGCGATAGTTGCTTATATCTATGGTGACCATATTATTTTTATGAAAAAAAGTACATTTCGGCGAAACAAGGTAAATACCTAAAAAAAGGTCAAAGGCGTACCTAGAAAAACTATGATTACGATTGATGACCTTTTTTTTTGGGGGGGGGGGGGTTGCACTCAAGGAAACAACCATGAGGCATGGGGGTCAGAGTCGGGTGGTACCCCCAGACGAGTTATACAATTCATTGTGATTGAATTTAAAATTTTAATATTTAAAATGAAAAAATAAGTACATTTGTAAGTATAGTTTGTTTCAGAATAATTGAAATTAAAAAAAGTCATCGCATCAAATTACGTTGATATAAAGACGACACATAATACAGAGATAAGATTGTCGGGTCAACCAAGAGAACATAATATGCATTGCTAAAGGCTGGCGCGAGATTAAAATAATTAACCTTATCTCTATTATTATGTTTTGTTTATAGTTTGTACGTTTTTATATCAACGTAATTTGATGCTATGACTTTTTTTAATTCCAATTATTCTGAAACAAACTATACTTGGAGAAGTTTTTAAGTACATAGGACATCGTTCCAAAAAAGAGTACTGTCCTACTAAAATAAGTACATATGGTCACCGTACTTATATCATAACTATATACAATTGCATAACTATACAATTGCCTCGTAGACCGATTGTGCAACGGGCTACTAGCTTTTACCAGCGTCGAAAGTAGGGATGTTTGCAGAATCTGTTACTCATGTAATTGTCTATAGCTAACTAGAAAAAACAGTGCTGGTATTTCTGGGCGCAGGGTGAATATATTAAGGGGGTTACCTATTGTGAACAGTCGTTTCCAAGCTGATTTTTAGGAATTAAATTTGAAAAAACTGTTACAGCTATTGAGCTAAAATTTAGGATACTTATTTATTCACATTTAAACTAACACCTAAAATTTTTGTAAAGCTTTTTATTGAAAATTGTACAAGGTACAGATCGACGCGTAACTCATGTTTTGAAATGACTGTCCAATCGGGCGCAACGTTTCCGACCGATCCAGTTATCTGAAATAAACGAATTTTTTTAATTCTTGTTCTCTATGAATGTGGCTACGGTTGGAACCTCTAAAATTTAATTTAAAAAAAAATGACAAAATGGCGAGGATTTAAAAAAAAACTTCGACTTTTACAACAAAATATTTACTTTTCACGGCCCGCAAAATGGCAATTTTAAATATATTTTGGATATTTTAGGTTCTGACCGTAGCCTGAAATGTACTCTAAATGCCTAAAAAATCAAGTCAATCCGTAGAGCAGTTTCTTTGGAAAATGTGCGCCCGACTTGAGAAATGTAGTTTCGAGATAAATCGTTTTAAACTTTTTCGTGCTGTAATGAGGTGGATAGTGGTTGATATTCGTAACCTATACCCTTAATCGGGTATACTAGGGCCATACAGAATACATTCTTCGGCTTCAAAGAAGTGAAATTCGGCACTTATTTCTTCTTTTGTGACAGTTCTCGCCTCTTTAGAATAGTAAGACGCTCGGTGATTAGACAGTATGATGCGGTCGCCGTCTCTCTTATATGCGTAAATTTTGGCCTTCTTGCCGATTTTTACATAATATATGTACGAATACCTCGGTTTTTATCCCGTCTTTATTTACAAAAAGACGTGTATTTCTTAGGAGTTCAAAAGTCACTGAAATTTTCCTATCAAAACTTTTTTTTTTATTAAAGAACTAACATAATATGTTTGCAACTCATATTATTTTGTCAGGTTTTACTGAAAGTAGTTTATTTTGAAAACTTTTAAAATAAAAATTAGCATAATAAATTAGTCAAAATAGATTTAAAAAACAAACAATTTTAGGAATTTTGTACCTAACATTATTTGTTTGTGTAAGAAATGTGTCAGTATAAAAAACATAGCAGTAAATTAGTTAACAACCCCAGATGTTCCTGGGGGGTTTCAATTTGTAAGAAAAAACTTTTAAGCTCCTTTTTCACAATCAATTCGATTTTAAGGGTGGACTAAAACGTCGATTTTTAATCATTTTCTTTTTTAACAATTTTTTTGGTGTTTTGGACTCCTAAAGACAATTACAAACAGCTACAACTTCTATTTGTTAAATTTATTTTTGTATATTTTGTATAAAGTACAAAATACAAAAAGTAATTCCGTTTTAAAATGTAATTATGATTTAAAAAGTTTTAATAATGAACTCCAATACAGAAAATCCGTTATAATTCGGGTAATTTGATGAATTTTACTTTAATATTTTTTGGACACATTTTCAAGACCCCAAACTATAAAAATATGTAATAAAAAAAAATCGAAAATACAATAGTAAAATTATTCTTTTAAAAAATATTACCAAGTTATTGAATACTTTGATATACAAAATTTCTTAAATAACGAATAAGTCTTATCTAACTTACATATTCACCGTTGAGAATTGAGAAATTGTTATTTTATTTGGAAATATTATTATTTATTTTAATTATTCAGTATTGTTTTACCCTCCTCCCGAGGTCAATCCCAACACGCATTATTTTTATGTATTCAATGCTTTTTGGCATAGCGGAAGGTGATTGACAACTACTCGACTTAAAAGATAATACATATTATCGCGAAAATTTCTGATAAAACAAACAACATAAAGTGAAAAAGTAAGCTTTATTACCCATATTGGCTAGGGTTACGTACCATCCCCACTCAAATCAAAATTTCGTGTGTTATACACTAAAGAACATGATTAATATAGTAAATTGTAAAAATATTTTGCGAGAATTGGGCCCAAACTTTTGAATAAATCGATTTTGAAGTTAGCAAATTTAACATTTAAAAGCCGACCGACGCGCGGGAATCTCATATGAGATTCCGCGCGTCGTCATTCTGTTGACGGTACGTGTGGAATAGTATACCTTAACACTTAGAAAATTTCGTCAGATGCTGCTCGCACGTCCTACAGGTAACATGACTCGAATCCCGATTTTCTCAAATCCCGGTTTTCTTCAAGTATGTTTAGCTTCTGCCGCGTAGCGGCTCCGGCGATGAAAAACCGGCCGGAGCTCCGGAGGAGCGCAGACTCGGGTTTTTCGATGCGCACAGTCGGACGAGTCTTACCTACTTTAAAAATTCGAAATTGGGGTTGTTTATAAGGAATTCTCGCAAAATAATTTTTCTATAGACTATATTATTAACCATGTTCTTAAGTGTGTAGCACACGAAAATTTTTTTTGGTCGGGGATGGGGGGATGGTTACATAAATCGACCCCAAATATTTATTTGAAACTGAAATATGAATCAGACTTTATTTAAAAAGAAAAGCTCAGCGTTTTCTAAAGTGTGTTCTGCGAATGGAAGCAAAGGTTCTGTCAGAAATATTAAAATTTTTAAATTATTATCTTATTTTAGTCATATTTTTTTATGTGAATCACGTTTTATAGACGCGACATGGTGTTGTGATTCACCTGGTTTGGCTCAAAATTTTTATCTTGAAAATATTAGAAGTACTGAATTAACAAACCGAACAAACTTGATCCAATTGTGCTATGACTTACTATAATATTATGACCACTTTCGAAACTATAGTTGCTTTCTTTAAATAATCTATTTCAAGTTATTAACTTACAGTTTCAGGAATTGTACCAAATCAAAATATTGCGCCACTTTACTAGTGTTGGAAATTTTTTTTTCTTTTTTACCAATATTTTACCTATAACTGAATAAACTGGGCCAACTGAAAATGTTTGAACAATACTTTATTTTTTGTTACATTTACCACTACTAAAGGTTGTATATATAATTATTCATCTACAAGTATTTTATTTTTTTAGGTGGAGTCGTTTGTGATAGATCAGGAATACGAGGAAGAAGATCCACAAGTAGAAGCTGCGAAATTTTTATTAAGTCCAGACGAAGATAGGTCCGTTGATCCTGAAACACAAGCTCGCTTGGAAGCCTTACTTCATGCTGCTGGTAAGAAAACCGAAGATAAATTACATACCTAGTTAGAAAATGGTTCGCATAAATAAGAATTTTGCAATTTCGTCATGAATTACATGACAGGTTAGTTATGCTACCCTACCAATGGTTAGTAGTTGAGATAGTAAATCTTCTCAGTAGGAGAGAAAACGCAGGTTTGGATAATAATTGGTAGTAATAGGGAGCAACGATGATAGAAGCTATTTTTAAAGCTCGTTTTACATTATACAATTTCTTGAAAAATCGAAATTGTTCTAGTTTCAAACAGAAAATTGTGGGAAAATTGTCTGGCTCAAATTTTATGCAATAAATTTAAAACGTGCTCTATTCTTGAGACAAATTGACTACGAGATTTGTTATATCGTTCATTTCCTATTTGACGTTTAAGTATCCCTCGGCACTCTTTTTATTATTCCTTGATTTTTGTGAATATTACCCACACTGTCTCCTCCAAAACCGGCCAATATCATGACGGAACCAACACCATGTTTCCCAAAAGGCACCAAACACTCATCAACTGTTCGCTCTCCTGGTGACCTGTGAACGAAAACACTTCGCTTCATATCAAAAACATTGAACTTCGACTTATCACTTCACAGAGAATCTTTTTTCAATCTTGAAGTGCCCAGTTTCGGTGTTCTTCGACCCACTACAATCGCTACTTCTTATTAACCCAGATATGCCTAATGTTTTATATATATAGGGCGGCTCAAGTAAGTCAAGGGTAACTTGCACCCCTACTTCAATGCTTCTCAAAATGCATTTTGTTGCTTCACTCTCATGATACTATAACTTTAGAGATATGATCACTTGGTGAACGAATTTAGAACGCGGGCGCGCATCGCGTCATAGCGTGCCCCACACCCGAATTTCGTCCTAAAAGACGCCGTATGATTCATGCCGATGTGCGCGTGAGCATACACTCCAAGATATGATCACTTGGTGAACGAATTTTGAACGCGGGCGCGCATCGCGTCATAGCGTGCCCCACACCCGAATTTCGCCCTAAAAGACACCGTATGATTCATACCGATGTGCGCGTGAGCATATCTCTAAAGTTATAGTATCATGCTTCACTCTAGTGTCCGCTTTAATTGTGCAAAGTTGTGCGACACTGATAATATTGTAAATTCGATATTTTGTGTGTGTTAGAAACTGACTTATTTTGAAAATGGCAGAACAAGATCCTCGAGTTGTGAGAGAAGTAATTTTATTCTTTTCTCTACAGTCGTAAAAAAATTTTTATTTTGGTTATTGTACTATCATTGAATGTCAAAATAATAAATATAACAGTTTTGAATTTCATTCTGTGCCGTTTCAAACTCAGGTGACCTATTATGTAGGTCATCAGGCACAAATCGTCGCTATCAAAACGTAAAGGCGTATCTCGATTTTCCTCACTTTACAGGAGAGCGAAATAAAGAAAAGTACTGTTCTTATTTTCTCCATAACTAAAATACTATTGAATATATTCAATAGTATGCAATATTCACTATTGAATATATTCATATGTTACAACACAAGGGCTAGGACAATACTCGCTGAATCTTTGAGTATTGTCCGAACCCGCGTTGCTGTTGCGATGATAATTCCGTGAAGAAACGCCACAACTTAAAATCACAACATCACATACGAAAATCGACATTTCAAACGCCATTTTTAATGTCGAAAATGGTGAAACAAATTGACCATATCGCATCACAATCATTGCAAAAAAAAAATCAAAAAAAAAAAATTTAGTACCGAAAAAAATGGAAGCGTAATCGCACTAAATTTGTAATATAAAATTCGTTAATATAAAATTCGTTATTAATAAATAGTAGCTAGGTACACACATCCACCTCTATGAAAAATAATACTATCTTGTTACATTGCAAGATATTTATAGAGACTTTTTAGCAACTATAAGGTAACTTTTATTTGGCCACTACGGGATTAAGAGTGGCGCTTTATTCCCTAGATGATGTATGATATAAGGGGATTGATTTTTAATTAATTGTATAGATTTTCAGCATAAATATTGTAATGTCTGAATATAAATTAACAAATTCGTCGTTTCCTGGGTATTATGCCACTTTTATGAAAGATTCTGAAGGAGTCATTTGTGCGTTTCGGTGGTGTTCACATTGTCAATGCCGGTTAGTTTGGTTTCCACAGTTTTATCATCGACATTTGTATGAAAAAGAATCGAATAAGTGATGAAATAATATATACCTCGTACATACAATTTAGTTCAACAGACCGTGCTGGCCCAAGACTTCTTCATTTATACTCTCTGCATTACTTTACAACTCAACGTTATGAAGGCAAGGCCGTGTTATCTGGTATCTCGTCGTTCCCTGTTACTCATCCACAGAGCGTTGCTGTTCACTGGAGTATCGTGCTAAGAAATTTCGTGAAGTCCGCAATTCGAACCCATAATTTCCTTACCGTAACTTGTAATTAACTCACTCACTCACTAAGATGTCGTAACCCACAACCCTTGATATTTTGCCTTTATATCATTTATACGTAGAAAACTATTTATTTTTTTTTTTAATTAAAATATTTCTAAATACTAGATCTCATGTAATTAGATCTATTTAGAAATATGTTAATTAAAAAAAAAAATAATCCTCTACGTATAAATGATATGAAAGCAAAATCTCAAAAGTTGTGGGTTACAACATCTTAGCACTTAGCCATCGATATATATACGAGTAGGTATATTATATATATTCACAGACGTAGGTTCGATGTTGGATAGAAGGATAAAAATCGTAGCGTATGTATCATAGGGTGACCCGATATTTTACTTTAATTCTCATATGCAATTCTCAGTTACAGCCGGATTTTTGATATTCTGGTTTTTATGTAATCCTTTCGAAATTAGAACTACATTTCCTTAAAAAACTTGTGGGTCTTTGCTTACTTTTTACCTATTTTTAATTTTCACTAAATTAAATTTTTTTGATGTTGACGTGATTAATTTAGTACGAATTTTAAAATTAAAAATACTTTAGTTAAGAAAACGATAGAAAGGACAAAAAAGATATCATAACTTTTTGTCGTAATATTATAATAGTTTAAATTTTTATATTATTGTTGACCTTTTTTGTTAAATTATAAGATATTATTAGTCGGGTGTAGGTCTATTTAAAGTTTTAATTATTAAACCAACGTTTTGGGCCGTTTATATCTGGTCCATTTTCAAGGATAAAATTGTTATTAAATTGACATTGTCAAATAATTTCAAAAAAAGCGCTACAATTTATATTTTAATAATTTAATTTATTTTTAGCCTTGAAAATGGACCAGATATAAACGGCCCGAAACGTTGGTTTAATAATTAAAACTTTAAATAGACCTATCCTTCCTTCTCAGTCCTTTTACCCTAATGAGGGTTTGGTGACTCATCTCGTTCTATCTCTTTCTATGCATATGATGTGCGTTCAAATTGTTTTCACATACATAGAGGACCTACTTGTTTAACGTGGGCTCCGAACCACGTGAAGTGTAGTTACACTTCATTTCGAGATGGATTTTCTTGGCAGATTACCTCGGTGGTTTGCCATTGCCTGCCGAGGAGAGATGGTCAGAATAAAGTTCTTACCCTGCCCGGATTCGATCCGAGCGTTTCGCATTAGCAGTAGATGCACTCAACTGCCAAGCTATGACCGCCTCTTAAATTAGACATATACCCGACTAATAATATCTTGTAAATTAATAGTTTAGACGTAATCGCAATTTTTATTCTTTTAAATTGTGTAAATACTCGTATACAAACTTGAAAAATATGACAGTCGCAGATGGATTTAAAAATTCGTCCCCTCTGCCCGTCCGCTGTGACCGTCTATAATTTAACGGGTACCTTGTATTGTACTTAGCGGTTGGTTAGCTGGGAGAGCGTTGCAGAACTGCGATCAGTATTGGCACCTGTTAATGTCCGGTGAGCAACCCCGTATTGAGTCTGATTTTGTTCTTTGGAAGAAGAAGAAGCTTTTTAGCCTCTGCAGTCGAGTACTCGTTAAATTTCTTCGCCTGTTTTTGTCATCTATGTTTAGGGGCTCTCAACAATGCTTTCTCATGTAAAGAAACTCCTATTATAAACGCCTTTTCATGAAATTGCAATTTACTGATTATTAAATAAAACTGAAAGATGTTAACAATGAAGAACAATTTTAAATAAATGAACTGATCATTTATTCAATTGCTAACCTCAAAATTATTCTTTTTGAATTTAATTTCAATACATGAGTCAATTGCATTTTATGTTTCAATGTAGAGTACAAGTTACGACATAGGCATTAATTTTACAATGTTATCTATTCCTAATGTACAATGTTGGTAACGTACAACTTTTATTGGGCTTTACCGAAAAGACATGCAAATGTCTTTTTATTCTCTTTTTTGAGAATTTTTGTTCTCTTTTAAATAAAGTTAAACGACGTTCTAAATTATAAAATATGCAGGATGTGCTTTCTTAATCAGAAATTTGTGACATGGGGCAATTTATTTGGTCCCAACTTTAATATAAAGCATAAAAATAAATGTCCGCCACATCCGACTTTCTTTGTCTATTCGTATTTTTCCAAATACTTGTTATTTGGTTTTACCCTATATAAATTTTCATGTTTTCTGAAAATTTATGAATATTTAAAAAATATTAATTTTTTTCTCTTTAATTTAAAAATTTTAAAAGCCGAAAACGTTTAGCATACACACAAACATAAATTTGTAATTAATCGTAAAAATAAGCTTAGCTTTTTCATTGTGAATATTATTATGAACGAATCCTGTAACGAATTCTTACGCCTAGTTTATGCACGACCGATGCGAATACGAAAACGAAAAAATACTTGTGTTTATGCACGACAGACAACGCAGTCAGATGAAATATTTTAGTAGAAACCCAACAGATAGATGGCGTTATTTAATTAATTATCAACTTATATTTAATAACCAAATATTTTGTTAAGAAATGACATCTATAAAGTTTTGTAGTTCCAATACTCATTATTACGCGTTAGCTGCACGTTTAAGCGAAAACATAACCTGTAGTATGTCCTTGGATTATGTTATTAATGTAATATTATTATTTGATTTTTAAGGTATTGGTCAATTAACAACTAAGGATGGAAAATTGGCCGATCCAGAAGTGTTAAGAAGATTAACGTCCAGTGTTTCTTGCGCATTAGATGAAGCTGCTGCTGCTTTAACTCGTATGCGTACAGACAATCCTCGAGTGCAACCTGAAAAAACTTCAATAGTAGAAGCGACAGTAGATGGTGATGTAGGAACTGTTCGTAAGTTATTAGGAGAAGGTCGATCAGTGCACGAAACGTCAGAAGAAGGAGAGAGTTTATTGTCACTTGCGTGTAGTGCTGGATACTTTGAGTTAGCTCAGGTATTATTTGATAATTATTTTTATTATAAGGCAGGATTTTAAATTCATAGTTACTTACTCTACCGAACATTAATAATGCAGAATTTCCAAAACTTGACAGTAAAAATTAGATTGACTAGATAAAGAAATATTTTTTATTATTTCAACAAGTGGAAATAATATTTACTATTGAACGGATAAAATTTAAATATTCAAAAAAATAACATGGGTTGTTCTCTTTATATGTTCTTTATGAATCGGTTCATATTATTATGTAAAAAAATTAATTAATAATATTGGTATTGATTTATTTCAGGTTTTACTTGCCATGCAAGCGAACGTTGAAGATCGTGGTATAAAGGGAGAATGTACACCTTTGATGGAAGCCGCATCGGCAGGCCATATTGACATAGTCCGTTTATTGGTGGCACATGGAGCAGATGTAAATGCACAATCTTCTTCAGGTACAAGTCAAAAATTAGTAAATTCTGAAAAATTACATTTAATTTAATTATACTGTAAAAAATTAGGTGTAAAGTAATTTCCATTGTAAAAACTTGTTCATCAAACCTTTTAAAATTTAAAGACTAACCGAAGACTAACAAAGACAAGTTAAATCCGTGGCAGTGGCTTGGTGTGATTGTTGGTTGTGTGACAGATGGTTATTTCGGGATCGATTTAGCTTATCAATTGTAAAAACCAACAAAAATAGATGTTAATGGCATTTATAACTGAAATTAACAAATCAAATAAATTTAATATGAGCATTTTAATAAACAAAATAAGATTCAATATTTATAAATACTATTACAAAATTCAACTGTAAAATAACATTGGAAAGATTTCTTAGTAATATAACAAGTTTTCAATTTCAACATTAGTGTAATTTAAAAAAAAATGTATTTTAAATAACTGTTCAAGTTTAGTCAACGTCGATCACCTTTCTTGTTAATCGCTTCGATTTAAATCTCATGAAATATGAATTTTTAAATGCAAATAAGGTTCACATATTCGAGGTATGTAGATGTAAAACCAACATGTTGTACCAACTTGGTTTTGGGAAAACGACAAAAGCTTGCTCTCAGGGCATATCAAGTTTCGTGCAACTAAAATTGATTTTGGAGTATCTTTTAAGAAGGAAAAGATACTTTTGTAATCAAGTAATGGGATACTAAAGAAATAATAATACATTTAATTTTTATTTTATTAAAAATATTACATGTCTGATTTTGCATCTATGCAACATCTCATAATCTACTTATGACCGTATTCATAGACAAAGTGTTATTTACACTTCCAACCTTACATGGAAAATTAACCCCTTTCTACTGGAGTAATTTATTTTTATCACTGCATATCATGTTAGTTTTTTACGAAGTTTCTGAATTTGCAACTGTTTTTGTCCAATAATGCATCTGCAAAATAAATCTGACCCTTAAGTATGTACTTGAGTAACGACTAGGAATTTGAACATTAATCACATTGTTTTGCATATTTAGAATAAATAAATATTTAGAAATGTTGGAAGGGACAAGATGGTCATACAGTAATCTATTAGTAATCATCAATTTATTTATTAGTAATAGCTATATTAAACCATTTTATGAATTATTATAACATTGAATGTTGTTTTCCAACTTGTTATAATTTATGTTTTATGTAGGAAATACACCTTTAATGTATGGTTGTGCAGGAGGGCATGTAGAAGTTGTAAAATTTTTACTACAAAGTGGTGCTAAAGTTGAAGATCATAACGAAAATGGACACACCCCTTTAATGGAAGCTGCCAGTGCTGGCCATGTAGAACTTGCTAGAATTCTTCTGGAAAATGGTGCTGGCATTAATACTCATTCCAACGAATTTAAAGAATCTGCATTAACGTTAGCGTGTTATAAAGGACATTTAGATATGGTGAGATATCTGTTGGAAGCAGGTGCAGATCAGGAACATAAAACCGACGAAATGCACACTGCTTTAATGGAAGCTTCTATGGATGGTCATGTCGAAGTTGCACGTTTGCTGCTGGATTCTGGTGCACAAGTAAATATGCCCACCGATAGTTTTGAATCGCCACTTACATTAGCAGCATGTGGTGGTCATGTAGATTTAGCTATGCTTTTAATTGAAAGAGGAGCAAATATAGAAGAAGTTAATGATGAAGGTTATACTCCCCTTATGGAAGCTGCAAGAGAAGGTCACGAAGAAATGGTTGCTCTTCTTCTTAGTCAAGGTAATTATATTATTACTTAAATATTATTTGTTGTCGGGTGTATTACATTGTATTTATTATTTGTTTAATTATTTTTATATGATTATAGGAGCTAATATAAATGCACAAACAGATGAAACACAAGAGACTGCATTAACTTTAGCATGCTGCGGCGGTTTCAGTGATGTAGCAGACTTTCTTATAAAAGCTGGAGCAGATATAGAATTGGGTGCTTCAACGCCTTTAATGGAAGCTGCTCAAGAAGGTCATTTGGAACTAGTTCGATTTATTTTAGAAAATAATGGTAATGTATCGGCGCAAACACAAACAGGAGATACAGCTCTTACATATGCCTGTGAAAATGGACATACAGATGTGGCAGATTTATTATTACAATATAATGCTGATTTGGTGAGTAGTGTGTCTTAATATATAAGAAATATTTAAAAGTTTGGACTCTTCTAATACTGCAAGACATGTTATCTGCAAATCTTTATATTACAACACAATATATTTTTAGGAACATGAATCGGAAGGCGGTAGAACTCCTTTAATGAAAGCTTGTCGAGCAGGCCATGCTTGTGTAGTGCAGTTTCTAATATCTAAAGGAGCTAATATAAATAAGCAAACCACAAATAATGACCACACTCCATTGTCGTTAGCATGTGCTGGAGGAAACCTTCCGATTGTTGAATTATTATTAACTCATGGTGCAGATATAAATCATAAATTAAAGGTATGTACATAAAAAAAATTTGTTTCTGAAATTTTTACCAAGTTCTATGTAATTTTTTCAGGACAACTCAACAATGTTAATAGAAGCTGCTAAAGGTGGTCATACTGGAATTGTTACAACATTATTAGACTATCCACATTCTCTAATCCAATCTAGTGTTTCACAAGGTCAAACTTCTAATAGAGGTTCACCTCTTCCAACGGGCTCATTACCTCCGACAAATTTATCTCAACCAGTAAACTTTTTTCAACAACCATCAAATATCTCTTGTGGTAAGTTTATGTTTTAAATAGTTTGGACGAAAAGAATGAAAGACATATCATAAGTTTTAATTTATTTCAAATCATCTTATAAGTCAATTATTACGATATTTTTGACATATAGTAAGTGCTCGGTTACGTGAACTAATAGAAACCAGATTTGTTCATAAAATTAAATTGGTTTATAAAAAGTTTGATAAAAAATTAAATGTAGCTAGAAAGAACCGCAACTATACGTCACCAAAAATTTGAAGACAATTTATCCCTTAGTTTCGTAGGTAAACTTGTAAAAGATTCCAATAATCCATCTTATGAAATGCATGAATAGCAAATCAAACTGTGTTGCAATATCGCACGATTGTGATGCTAGATTTTTAGAGATTATCTGCTATAATAAAGAATGTATCTTGGGTTGTGGGGAAAGAAATAAAACTAGGTTTGTTTTGCCGACGTTTCGAAGGATTTATTCCTTCATCCTCATGGCTGACAAACGGATGATAAGAATTTTGAAAAAAAGGTCAAATGTATCAATTAGTTGTGTGAATAACCAAAATATTTAAAAATTCCACCAACACAATAACTGATAACAGATAACGATTCATTTGACACAGTTATTGTGTTGGTGGAATTTTTAAATATTTTGGTTATTCACACAACTAATTGATACATTTGACCTTTTTTTCAAAATTCTTATCATCCGTTTGTCAGCCATGAGGATGAAGGAATAAATCCTTCGAAACGTCGGCAAAACAAACCTAGTTTTATTTCTTTCCCCACAACCCAAGATACATTCTTTATTATAACGTTTGGGAAGTGATTACTGTTTATTATATCTGCTATAAAACAAAAATTCAACCGATATTGAATTAAATAAACATGTTTTGTTATCAATTTCACTTTTAAACGTATTTTGAGGCAATATTTTCAATTTTATTTTAACATTCATAGTTGTTCTGGCAGAAGTCACTTAAGTCCAATTTCTGACGTTTTAACTTTCTTACTTCATTGGGCTTCAAATTATAGTTGTTCTGTAAATTATCTACTGTGGGCAATGATGTATTAATAGGACTAGATACACCCTAACGTATGCCGAGTTGAACGCGGATTGACCAGTAACACTAGAGGGAGATGAAGCTAACGCGCATATTCGTGTACGAGAGAAAAGCAGCCTTTCGTACCACATGACTGTGGGATTTCTCTCTAGTATGGCTCGTTTGAATATACTTATAGCCCTGTTAACTCTGAATAAAAAATTGTTTTTGAGACGTACAAGAGAGTATAAACAAATTACTTTGTTAGAAAATGCTACTTAAAACATCCTTATATTATTTTGAACACTTTTTAAAATTCAATTTAAATCATTTATTGAGATAATACTTCTCAAACCAAATTGAAATCGTTTTTGTATTTAAGTACCGAAGTATTTTGGATTTTTCAAAATCACAAATAATTTATCATTAAAAAATTTGTACTATGGGATTCTTAACTTTTGCAACAAGCAATGATTTTGCCTTCAAGGGTAGTAATGTTGTGGATTTTAAAAATAAAAGATCAATAACTTAGTGTATTTTTAAAAAAATTTGATTACAAAATAATTGTGCTTAGTACACGTTTTAAGAGTAAAAGTTCTTTTCGCATTCATATTAACAATAAAAAATACAAGTTTAATTGAAGTTAAAAGTAAGAGAATTTTGTTTATTGATTTTTGAAAAGAATTAATTCAGAATATTTATGCCGAATTCTGTCTTTGGTTTCGTTTAAGGTACTATTGCGATGATGGATTCTTATTGTGAAATACAGTTTGTATATTAAATTTACTAATTGCAACAAATGATTATTTATTGGGTGTTGGTCTAATATGTGGTCATCAAGGTTCCTAAAAATTGATTGATATTTAAATTTTTTTTTTGCATTATAAATCAATCTCTTCATCACATTTCCAGAAAAATTTATACTCTGTTAATATTTTATGGTTTTATATCTGTACCTACATACTCCTTTGCTTTTCTACGAATGGCTCTCGATTTTGAAATTTTTTTTTAAATGCGTTGGGAAATTAAACACGCTAGGAATAACATTTTTTTTCAATGTTTTTCGTCCAAAATTCCATTCAAAATCATCATTGTTAAAATGATGAGAACACAACCTTGAATGCTTTGTTGGAGTAAATTTATCACGTCTCATAGCAATCAACAATTTTTTCTTCGACAAACTGTCCACAGGAAAACTATAAGTATAGTATTAACTTAACTTTCCTGATCTTTTACAATTCATAAGGAATATGAATAATTGTACTTACCTATGGAATGTAATGTTTGAACCTTTTTTTGCTTTGTTCTTGCAGCCATAAGCCGTACAATAATTCACCATTGTGTTAAATTTTAATAAAACTGAATATATTCAAATAGTTTTTGTGGCACCTCGAAACTAGTCGCAATTATTATAAATAAAAAATTATTACACACTATAATAGCGCTATTCAATTTATTTAAAACTGAATAAAACAAACATGGTATGAAAAAATTACGTTTAAATGCAATTAATGCAATGATAATGAATGCAACAAGATGCAAATAAGTGTAAATAGTCCCACAGTCACCTGATGCAGTCAGTCTATCTCTTTTGTATGGTTCAGGCAATTGGTCTCCCTCTACAGTGTACTTGTATCTAGTCCTATTAATATATTATCATTGGCTGTGGGTAACATGCTAGCAATGTAACACATTGGTTTGTATTGTGCTAATTACATGGGCGTTGTGTCTATACACTCACCATAAAAAATGCTCGACATGAAGAAATTTATTTAAAAATAAATATTAATCTTGATCAATTTTTTTATGCGCGTTCAGAGCACATTGCAGGGGGCGTTTTTTACATGTGATCGATCGCAGCAGCCGAACGCCTGGTGTAAACAGCTAATTTTGCTAAAAATTGCATGTGTGTGTGGTTGCTGCGATTGGTTGCCTCTGCAATTAGCTGTTTACATGAGGCGTTTGGCTGCTGCGATTTATCGCATGGAAAAAACGCCCCGTGTAATGTGCTCTTGAAACAATTTTGTAACATGATACTACTATGGTTATTAAAAACTGAAATATGAATACGTTTAATTAAATTATTACTGTTCATGATTAATCTAGATTTTTAATAAGGCGACGATTTTAAATTTTGTTCAATTTTATTCTGATTTATTTATTGTTATATCGATACAATAAATTATATAATACGTTCTTTTTATTATTACAATACCGCCAGTTCATAGTTTCTCATTCTTTAGTTAGCAAGTACATTTTAAACAAATCTCCAATTTCGTTTCCTTTTATTTGAATGAATTGCATTTTCACATTGACTGTAAAAAACGCCGCGTTTTCGCTGCCCATCTAGTGCTAGCCCAAGAACCTATTCCTAAGAACAACCTAAAAACTTATTCTGACCAGCTCTCCTCGGAAGGCAATGGCAAACCAGCAAGGCAATCTGCCATGTGCGCCAGTCTCGAAATTAAGTGTATTTCACTTCCCGTGTTTCGGAGGCCACGTTAAACAAGTACAAGTATGTGAAAATAATTCAAACGCACATCACATGCATAGAAGAGATGAGTCACGACGCTGCTGTCATAGAGGCATCACGACCGAAGGAGAAGAAGCGTTAGCATCAATTGGTACTAAAGGCGTGTAAGCGGCCAAATCGAACACGGTCCATATGTATATTTTTAGAATAACCTAAAAAATTGCACAAATTCTCAATTTTCACTACATTAACCACAAATCCATTGATTATAATAATTTGGTTCAAGAGAACCTGAGACTGAACTAGGCCTTGGAAAGTCTGATGTAATTGAAGACACGAGTGGATGAAGGTGCTATGTTACATTTTACAAAATGTCGACATCGGTGTGAATGAATGCGTTTTGTGCTATTGTTGCATACCGTATGCAATTAAAAATATCTTATATATTTAACTATATGTATAAGTTCTACATTTTATATATTTTTAATTACATGTGGTATGAAACAATAGCACAAAACGCATTCATTCACACCGATGTCGACATTTTGTAAAATGTAACATAGCACCTTCATCCACTCGTGTCTTCAATTATTATAAGTAGAACTGCATTTACACTTCTGTTTTTATTTGTAATTTATATTAAGGAAACCCCACCATGCAGGAGAATTACAGAACATAACAAATAAAATTAATGTACAAAACATATTACAATAAATTTAACAACATATTAAACCTTTTGCAAACTTATTACTATAAAATGTCTCATAATTTCGGAATATATGTCCAATTGTTGCTGGTGGCGCCACCATCGCTAATATAAATTGCGAGTAATGTTTAAGGTAGTTCTGTCGCTGTACAAAATTCTTAGGAGAGTATTTAAATTTTTATTACTTATTATTTGTTGTTCCAAGGATATGGAAATATTTTTTTCGAAAATTTTGGCCGTTTAGAAAATGAGATACTAGTCTTATAAATTAGGTTCTTTTACTGCAAAGCAAGAATGCAGATTTTCTAACGGTAGTTCTGTCGTACAAACTGTTGAGTTGACATTTTCGAATTAATTTTAGCAAATTGGTACACAGCGTTACAGACAGTCAAGAAAATCGGTAGATTGCTATGAAATAAGCTGTCGTCAGCAAGTAAATTAATATGACATTATTTGTACAATCGACACTTTAAAGTTTTTGATTAATAAAATAGTATATTACAAGATGGCGCTTACGCGCTTAGTATTATAGGGATAGGCCAAGGTTGTGAAGGCCGTCATTATTGCCCTAGCGCCAAGATTATATTCCGAGGTGCAAAGCACCGAGGAATATAAGGCGCGGAGGCAATAATGGTCTTCACTACCGTGGTTTATATACTATTTTTTCCACTACTAGATTTATTACCATTTTTTTAAATTCTTTTTAATAAAAAAATTTTCAAATTTAAAATATTTATATCAAATGACAGTTTTGTTTTGTTGATTTGACAGTATTGTATAACGAATCTGTCAAATCATTTCATTGGTTCATTTTTTACATTAAGTGTATAATGAAAATATTATTTACAGAATGTCTAAAATGCATCACTTCACATGTGACTTGGATAAGTTATAATGGTAGCCTATATTATAATATAACTAGTAGTGGAAAAAAATAATTACAATGTTTGATTAACTATTTAATTTTAAAGTTTAATTTATTATAGTTTTCAATAGCTAAAAATCATATATTATGTATCTATAAGTTTTTGTCTCATAGATGGAGAATGTCTTAAGTCAAAAAATTATTTTTGGGCTGGACGGTACCGACATAACTACCTTAACAACATTATTGTTACAATTTTCTTTTAGTTAATTTATTATTAACAAAACGTGCACATTTCGTCTTCAATCTTCTCATTTTCGATCAACTTAGTTTAGATTTATATATAATTTGCTGATGCAATAGAATACCACTATTCAAATTTCCTGAAGTTTTTAATAGTAATTTAGCAAACCCATTATAAATTTCTTCATTTACTTATACCTTGTGATATTGTCTTTTATATTTCCTGAAAGAATAATAATAAAACTGATCTACTAGTAATTAAATTGTTATCTTTTAGTGTCTCAAGATGTTTGTGAAGATGTTCTATCTCAAGAAGACACTAGTCAAAGTATGAGTACAGATGCACAGCTGGAACAACTTCCCCTCGCTATGCAATTCCCGTTAATAGTTGATTCATTTGAATTTCAAAATAGTAGTCATAAAATTTCAATACCTAAAAGTTGTCCAATATCTAGTACGTTACTTGAAGATTCTTTCCATTTACCAGATCTTACACACGACGCTATACGAAGTATGACTTTAGGTGAAAGTTCACAGCTGTCTGTTCGTTCGCAGTCTGGTTCTGTGGAAGACTCAAATGATGAGGTATCTAGCAATGGTAGTATTATTGATTATGTAGAAAGGCAAAATATTTGCATTGTGCCTCTTACGATAGGAGGGGATGGAAACGCTCAAAGGAAGTCAATTTCGCAAGATATGCAGAACGTAAGTTGGTTTACTTTCTAGCAATAGTATCCACTTGTTATTTCTCTTGTTTTCGACCAAGTAAATGTTATTGCATCGGTGTGAATATCTTATTAAAACTCGAGTGGTAATTTTACTAATGGCTAATGAATTGCAACTTTGTTTACCGCCCTTTTATATTAATATACCATTATATCAAACCGATTCAATTTTTCTTTCTAGACCCAAGTGGTCTTCATTTGCATGATAAGTAAGTTTATTCAAATGTCTGAGTAACACAATATAAACGTAACTGGCTTTATAAGTAGTTTAATATCTCATCAGTAGGTATACAGATTGATTAAAGAAAATTTTACATTTTAGAAATTCGAGCGAGACATAATTGGAAAACAACAAGCTCCTGGTCAACCATTATTGTTGCAAAATTCTATTTCTCAAACATCTCCTCAGCAATCTCCTTCAAGTTCATCAATGCTACAAAATGTAATAAATCCAGGGCTGCCTGCTTCACAACAATCAGGTACACTTTTTTATAGACTTTCAATAATTCATATAGAGTATTGTCCAACTTTAATAAGTAATTTCTTGGATACTTCTAAGATAAAATGTTCTGTATGTGTAAATATTTGTTCTGAAATAGTCCCTTGAAGAAGTGACTAAAATTTATGTAATCTTCATATCGCTACCTGAAAGCTACAGTGAGATATCTTGCAAAAATACAATTTTCAGTTAGGTATTGAATTAAATTGCTATCGCCCAAATTATTTAATGCCACATTGGAATATTTTAATATAATATTCCTTTATTTGTATAGAACAAAAAAAATGCAAAAGAAATATTCACAGTTCAAATTCTAATTGCAATTTATATCTTGAAAATGAATTATCTCAAATTTAACTATTTCGTTATATCTCACTGTAGCTTTCAGGTAACGATATATACAATTAGGCGATCGGTCATAATTATATAGATACAATTTCAGCTGATCATATTTCATAAAAAAACAAAGTGGCTAGGGTGTTAGACCCTGTTAATGATGAATGCAGTATATTCTGGAATAGTATTTAATTATGCAATAATAATAGTACAAAGTACAAAACGTGATAACTTGGTTCTCATTAAACAATACAATAAAACATTACCCATCATAACGATGGTTACTAAACAACTCTACTTTATGGACAAGATAACGTAGGCGGCGCGGGTTGAACTAAGTAAAGATAATTACGGTGGCGTACATTTCTAACATAGGGTCAACTGCTTTTTAACTCTCAACCTTAAAAACAGGAGGGGTACAGTTTAAAATTTCTTGTTCGCCTCCGTGCTTTTTTGGAGCATTCTGATTGGCTTTGATTCATGCAGACAGACACGGAGTCAGACTAGAAGGCATCTTGCTGTACTGCATGTAGAAGCACAATATATTAAAAAATATGTCATTAGCAATTCAATAAAAAAATAATTATTCAAACTCCTGCATGTCTGTCAATTAATGTTTTATGCGAGATTTTTATGAAACTGGGATTAAATTAAGAATTTTACTCGGAGAGAATGAAGGTCATGTGTCTCAGAAATGCGAGAACAAACATCAGTTTCACTCTTTTCATTGCATAAAAATATATACATGAAATTTTTTTTAATATTTTGATGATAACCCCTGTTTTTAATTACTTCTGCACATCTTGACTGCTAGTAATAAGCTTTTGACATTGTTCAACATTTTTTGTTAGTAGATTATCAGATCTTCTTGATTGCTTCCCATAAATATTTTAAATTCGAGGTTTTTTTAACTTTAAAAGCCTGTCCAATATCGTTCCATAGGTTCTTGATCAGATTTAGATCAAGACTTTGAGGTGACAATTCAAGCACCTTAATCATATTTTCCTGAATTCAAGATTTCACAGGCTTCGCAATGTACGTTGGATTGTTGTCATGCATTAAAGCCCATTTAATGCGTAGATTATCATCAGAATATGGTTCCATATCGTTTTCTAATATATCTCTGTGTCCAAAATTTCATTTTGACAAACAAAACTGACGCGATGCATAACATTGCTCCACAAACTTTATTGTTTCCACAACCATGCTTAATAGTCTTCCAAGTATAATAGCAATTAAACTTAAAAAAAAATTAAACTCGGCAGTCCACAAAATGTTTTTCCAAAAGGAAATATTTTTATGTGGGTGCATTTTTGGAAATTCTAAACACTTATAGATTTATTTTTGAAACGGCGACTATAGTTGGGGATAGAAATTAAGAAAGGTTGACTTTTACTCATTCTAATAATTTGACGATCATAATAAATAGAATTTTTCTTGGTGGTGAACTAATTTCCTGGAACATTCTATTTGTTTTTGGTCGGAAAAACACGTGTGTAACTTTTGCAGTAGTATTAGTAAAACATATTTACACATACACAAATAAACTTCACATTATTGTCAACCTAACGATATCACACAGTAGTGATAGATAAATGCACAGTGATCGAGAATGAATTTGACACAACGTGACGTTCCGAGAATTAACTGTGCACAAGCGTCGAGAAAATCTCTCAAAATCGCAAAATCTACTACCACAAGTGCTCTTAAAAGTACCATGAAACTTGATCTATCAATAGCAAAAAGGAAGTGGTAAATAAAGCATTCGTGTTGCCAGAAGAATCAGCTGCTTTAAAACGCAATCATGGGCTCTCTGTGTGAGATGTTGCAAAAAAGTCATCATATTTATGTACAAAAACAAATTTTTGTTAAAGTAGGGTCTAAAGCAGATTCTTAAAATAAAAAATGATTTATCATGTTATTTCCCTATATTCTGCTTCGTAAGGCTGGTACATTGAAGCAAATCCTAGAATTACATTAAAACAATTGAAATACACATTGCAAAACGATTATATTGATTGTTCCCAAATTGAAATTGATTATTAGTCCCAATTTGAACTTAATTAATTCCAATTTGAAGTTGAAAAGGTATAAAATGTAGTTAATTAATTTTAATTTTTATTAGCTTTAGGGATTGCTAGTGTTTCTGGTTCCACACTTTCCATCAACAATAATCTTCAAGTTCATAACGCATTTTATACGGGACCTACATGTCTTCAACCATCAGGAATGCCACTTAAATTATCTTCAAATACCGATTCTTCTACAGGAATATTTCCAACCAACTCGACGCCACCTACATATTTTTTTTCCCCGTTAACAACTTCTGGTGTTCCATTATCTACTACAACTTCTAGTGTTATTTCTCAACCTTTAAAATTTCCAAGTGGAAACACTCACGTAGAAATAAATCAGGTTAGTGCAGAATGTTGATTTTAAAAAAAATTTATTTTTTAAGTGTCATGGCAAAAATAACATTCCCATTGAGTGTAATATGAAATAATTTTATAAATAGATAGATTAACTATTATTATTAATTAACTTATATTAACTATTTTGTTTATATAGAATACTTCTGTGAATGAAAGACCCAAAGCAAAACCAGTTTCCAAAAAAGAAAGCAAGAATTTAAGGAAACAGCCACATCAAAGTTCATTTTACAGTCCACAGCAATCTCAAGTGTATTCTACGAAAGTTCCTTCACTGCAGCAGCAACAACAATTAATAACATCCGAAAAATCATTAATTGTTTCTGAAAACTTAAATATTCAAGGTTTAGATGTTGATTCTCTAAGTCGCGAAAATTTATCTATGAAAGATGATAACAATATGCCTTCAATTTTGCAACAATTACATCCTCCATCCATTTCTAGCAGCAGCTTGAGAGCTTTTATTGGGCCTACGGTAAATAAATAAAATATTTATCAAGCCAGCCGGTTTTACAATTTATTTAAAGCTTCCAAGTGTGGTTTCTATAATCGCAAATGAATGAATTAGGCATTAATTAACTACAATAACATGGTTACCGAGCAGATATGAAAAATGTAAAAACTACTCGATAACAATTTAACTTGTAGCTGTTTCTTAAAGTTATTTTGACAGAAATTCGTTATTCTAAATATTTTCTCTTGTAGTGCAATTCTTTTGTTTTCTTCTGATTCCATCTAACGAAAATTGCTACTCTTAACTTTCGTACCGATTGTGTAAAGATGTATTTAATGACTCAAAAACTTGGCTCAAGTTTGCAATTTAATAGGTGTTTGATTTTTTAAATCAAGCATTATTGATTTAAATTTTGGCAAATTATTTGAGCATTTAAGTGCATCTTAATTATTTTCAACCGCGATACTCTTTTTTCTACCTTTTCTCTTGCTTTTAATTTTTCTTAAATTGCAGGAGGCGGTATTTGTCATTGCACATAATAAAGGGTGTTCTAGCAAGAGGTAGGTAGTCGATTTTTGTTTTGTAATAACTACTGTAGGTTATCTTTTTCATTTTTATAAAGGATTGCTTTGTAGTTTTATTCATTTTTTTTTTTTACTGAAATTTCACATTTTGTTTCATTTGGCATCCTTGACCGCGAAGCTTATACTTCTCAATTTATTACACCATTTTGAATTGGCGATTTTTGGCAGTGATATGAATGTATACAGAAACCAATACTTCCCATGCCACTAAATACAATTAAATATTTTTAGTAAACATACATATCTATGCCATTCTCATCAAATACTTGAAAAATTTCTGTATAATACTTATATAAATGCCCCCGACGCCTTGTTAGATATAAACGTGTCAAAAACATGCATTATTTCGTCTTTTTATATGTTTGAACATTTTCTTAAATTTCATTTTTTTTTGCATATGCTCAATTCTATGAATGTAAGTTCTATATTATGTTTCATTTAAAATAACAAACTGCTGTGATCTAAAGTCCTAGATCGATTCGGGAACACAACAACTCCATTAATTACATTTCTTTAATAACTAATCTTTTCTTTGATCATCAATATCGGAGAGAGAGAGAAGTTTGGTCTTGATAGGAAAACACACTAAACCAAAGTTCAGATTTTCCAAACAGTTTTTATTTTTATATTAAAGGTAACTGCTAAACTATATATCAAAACAAAATTGTAAAATCGGAGGGTTTATCTGATATATTATGTATATTGTTTTCTGTTTGTTTATATATAAAATAACTTGTTTGCTACAGCAGAAAACTCACTTAGATTTATACGATCAACAGACCTTAGAAACACATACATCTGAATTAGGAGATGTATGCTTAGATTCTTATAATGCAGTGGATGTAGCCAATCAATTGGTAACTAACCAGTTTGTAACACAGCATCATGTACAGGTTAATTTTGTTGATTTTTATATTGACTATAAAATTAACAATTTATTTTTAGGCACCACAATTTTCTGCATTAGATGAATCTATGATTGCTTCTTTATCACAACATGACATTGCTGCTCAAGGTGATAATACAAGGTTGGAATATTTTGCTCCACCCAACAGTGGACAGTTACCAGTACAAGTAAAAATCATTAAATTATATGTCATAAACTTTCATAATAATTTTACTTCACTTAATAGGTGGCACAAAATATGTATGCATATGATCAATATCTTCATGTGGTAGCCAATATGCCAAGTAAAGATCCAACTGGTGCTATTTATCAAGCCGGATTTCAAGCTGGAATGAATATCGTACAGCAGCAGTTAGGTAAGTACATTTTTTACATTTCAATTTGACATTTTATAATAATATTAAAATAAATTGCCAGTTCTGTTTAACTGATAATAAAATAAATTTTGCTAATAATGAATAATTCTACAGCTAGCTCTAGTGAGAACTTCACAACTACAATTCCAAGCACAATTCCTACATTAGCTGGCACATCTCAACAATTTATAACTACAGTTCAACCGCCACCATGCGCTTCATCAAGTTGTACACATATAGCAACACATTCTTCTGTGCAACCAATTCACCCTTGCCAAATTGTTCCTTGTAATCAACAACATATTCAGACACAATCTTCAAACCAAGTTCAAGCTGCTACTCAAACTCCACAAACGTCTCCCGTTAATGTGGATTTAAAAAAACAGTCGAAAAGTCTTCAAGAAGGTGGAAAAGCAAAAAAGAGTCGTTCGACCACCAAAACTCAAGTTCAACAATCTGCAGGACTTCAATTAAATACAAGTCCAAATTTCCAAATTGACTCAAATTCTGGTAAGTGTTTAATATTCGCCTATTTTAAATTTCAGTATTCATTTTACAAAATAATATAATAATAATAATGAATATTATAACTTATAGTTTTGTCAAAAGTGTAATTAATGTTGCTTTTTTTGAGAAAATGCTTCATCATATCGACACTCCTAAGTAACGAGGTCGTAACTTATTTTTACCTATTTTGTAGGAGAGCAATTTGAAAGTTTAAAAACTTCCCGATTAACTTAACTGCAAAATAGTTATTACAAATCTTCCGCTCAGCTGTTTTGCATCAGTAACCACTTCTGTAACCATTACTTCTCAAAATCCTTTTAAATGTGGAGGCCCACTTCCAAATTTTTTTAAATTTCCACAACTTTTAAAATTATCTCAGAACGTTCATCCAAATTTTTACGACTTGTTTTCATTTAACTTTTTTGCTGTTCACCCTGTACCTACGCCAAGGACGCGGGTTAAAATGATCACACGTCAGTCTAGTATGGAGCCATTGTTAGCGTCCTCATTCTTGTCAATTTTCACCTTATTGCTGTCTTATCCTGCGTATTTTTAATGCGCCGTCATTACCAATGCAAAATTTCCAAAACAGACCTGTATCATTCTCAATTTTATATCGGCACTAGTTGTTTAAAATTTAAAAAATTTCAATTCAAAAGTGCAATCTTATATCGACATTTTCTAATAACACAATTTTAGCAGTTTTCACAAAAATACATAATTCCATCTATTTTTAACATCTCGGTAACAAAATAAAATCATTAATAAAATGTTTGTACAAAAATTCACTCATTAAATTAAAACTCAATTTTTTTTTAAATATCATGGCTATACCTAGTCGTGCCATAAGTTCTGATACTTGTTTGGAAGCCGATTTTAATGATTTTAAAATAAAAATCCTCTATAAAAATTACTACATTTTATTCAGTACATTCTAAGGAATTCAATTTTGTACGATTTATTCGAAATGGTCACCTTTTGCCTTCACAAGGGCCTTTAAACGTCGCGGGCAGTCATCCATTGTGGCACGCACTACTTTTATTGGTATAGATGTTCCAACCTTGATCAAATTCCGTTTTAAGAGCTCAATATTTTTATGGGGTACTTTGCAAGCTTGTTCCTCAAGAACAAACCATAATTTGTAATCCAAAGGGTTCAAGTCAGGACTACCTGAAGGTCAGTCTTCTGCGGCAATAAACTCAGGTAAATTTGTTTGTAGTCATTCGTTGGGTCGTTTTCGCTTTATGCGCTGGTGCAGAATCTCGCTGAAACACCCTATGGTTTTCACGAAATAAGTTGTAATTTAGAGGGTTAACTACGAGCTGTAACATTTTTTGGTATTTTTTCCCCCGTTATTTTTCACGTTTTTTCCCCTTTTTCACAAAAAACAGCTGCGTTACTGCTTCATACGACACACCTCACCAAATCATTACTATTGTTGGATAATGGCCATTTTTCACCCCCCGAAATTTTTTTAGGGGCTTCATTAGAGCTGTAAGCCTACACAGGATCGTTTTTCATGTTGAATTTTTCTTCGACTGTGAAAAATTTTTCGTCGGTAAACAAAATATTTTTGTGATCTTCATACGCGTGCCGGTCCAGGAGTCGTTTTGTTCTTTCTTGTCTAATATTTTTTAGAGCAATTGTAAGACGATGTATTGTAATCCTACGATAAGCCCCAAGTTTTAAGTCATCTTTTAACACGCGAGAAATGGTTCTTTTCGAAATTTGAATTTCCTAGCCATAATTTTTTGTTTCCTCAATGGATTTCTTCTCATTCGCTCGCGAACTGTTTTAATAACTCCAAGAATTCTTAGAGTTCGTGGTCGACCACTTTTTTTTCGGTTATCTACTCCAGAAGTTTCATTCTATCGATGGATAGTTAAAAAGAAAAAAATTTGTAATCCGTAATTTTTTTAAACAAATTTAAAATTGCACTAGTACTTTTATCATTGTTATGTATAGCAATTACAACAATACGATTATCGTTGACATCCAAATTCATGTTTACTATTTAAGACTTGAATTTCAACTTTCGCCCACTTATATACCTGCAAATGATCTTTCCAAAAATACCATTAGCAACCCCCATCCCTTAATCTTCATAGTAAAAATGAACGGTGCTTTGTTAGTATCAGAACTTATGGCACGACTATGTATACCTAGTCCAATATCCTGAAAACTAGTATTAATAATATATTTTCAACATAAAAAATATAGTTTTTTAATTTTTCTCAAAAAGTGTTATTTTGGATTTTTTATCAAATTATGTTGCAATTTCTTTTGCGCATTGTATAAAAGCAATAATTTATTGGTAAAATTTTTTTTTTTAATTTAGCAATAACGCAATACAATTCTAATAATCAACAATGTTTGAATGCCGTGACTACCCCTATAAATTATGGCATGGATGTGGATACAGAAACTGAAAGTAATCACGACACAGCATTAACACTAGCCTGTGCAGGGGGTCACGATGAACTTGTGGAGGTACTCTTAAAGCGAGGTGCTGACATTGAACATCGTGATAAGAAAGGATTCACACCATTAATACTTGCCGCCACAGCTGGACATGATAAAGTAGTAAATATTTTATTACAAAATCATGCCGATATAGAAGCACAATCTGAAAGAACTAAAGATACACCCCTTAGTCTTGCCTGTTCAGGCGGGAGGTTTGAGGTCAGTTTTCATTTTATTATTTTTAAACTATTTTGTAATAGTATTTTTACTTGACAGGTTGTCGATATACTTTTGGGTCGAGGAGCAAACAAAGAACATAGAAATGTATCTGATTATACTCCATTAAGCTTAGCTGCTTCTGGAGGCTATGTAAATATTATTAAACTTCTACTCCAACACGGGGCAGAAATTAATTCTCGAACCGGTAGCAAATTGGGTATATCGCCACTTATGTTAGCGGCAATGAACGGTCACACTGCCGCGGTTAAGTTATTACTGGACATGGGAAGTGATATAAACGCTCAGATTGAAACTAATCGTAATACCGCCTTGACTCTAGCCTGCTTTCAAGGTCGACACGAAGTGGTTAGTTTGTTATTAGATCGGAAAGCAAATGTTGAACATCGTGCAAAAGTAGGTTTTAATTTTATAATATAACGACGCATTGATATATTGTCAACAAAATTTTTTAGACTGGTTTAACTCCTTTGATGGAAGCAGCTAGTGGTGGCTATGTAGAAGTGGGAAGAGTACTTTTGGATAAAGGAGCCGACGTTAATGCCACTCCTGTACCGTCTTCTCGTGACACTGCATTAACAATTGCAGCTGATAAAGGTCATTGTAGATTTGTTGAGTTGTTGTTATGTAGAGGTGCTGCTGTTGAAGTAAAAAACAAAAAAGGAAACTCTCCTTTATGGCTGGCTGCCAATGGAGGTCATTTAGGTGTGGTAGAATTATTGTACAATTTGTCTGCAGATATTGACTCTCAAGATAATAGAAAAGTGTCATGTCTTGTGGCTGCATTTCGTAAAGGTCATATTAAAACGGTCAAGTGGATGGTAAACCATGTTACTCAATTTCCAAGCGATCAGGACATGGTGAAATACATTGGAACTCTTAGCGACAAAGATTTGCATGACAAATGTAATGAGTGCATGAAAATAATTAGAGCTGCCAAAGATACACAAGCTGCAAAAGCTAATGAAAATGCATCTAGTTTATTGGAAGAATTAGATAAAGAAAAAACAAGAGAACAATCAAAAAGAGCTTCAGCGGCTAGGAGAAGGGAACGCAAAAAGAAAAAAAAATTAGAAAAAAGAGAAGTATTAAGGAGATTAAATGAAGAAAATGAGAAAAATGAGAAATATAACGAAAATGATAAAAAATGTAGGGACAATGAAGATATTGATAAATTTGATGATGAAGGTAAGGAAATGTATTTATTGATATATTATAAGTAAGCACTTACTAATAGATTTAAAATATCGTTTTGATTTTGAATGATACTACAAAAGTAAAAACTTTTAAAAAACAAAGCATTAAATGCTTTAAACTAAATGGTTGATTTATATATTATAAGCCCCCATTAATTAATATTCTCAATTTGGTGCTTACACTATGAAATTTATTGTACAAGAAACTGGAGTGTTTCTGTACATACAGTTTTCACCATAGTGTGATATACATTTTTTGTATGCACAAGAAACTGTACATACCAGCTGCTCTTAGAACACTTGGAACTTAGATGAAGGTTTATTTCTTATTATTTATAGAATATTTTTTACATTCAAAATATGTAGTACCTGCAAATATCAAGTAAGGTTATATTGCCATCTTTTGTAAACAGTATTTCCATCAGTCGCGCGGTTTGTTTAAATTTAACTAAGAAGCACTTCTTTCATCTAGTTTATAGTATCATAAACCACATAAGCGTCATCTTATGTACAAGAAATATCTGTAGGTACAATAAACGGCACCATTTCTTGTACAGTAATAAATGCATTGTGTAATACCAGCATAAAAACATAATTTTGAAAGAGCGATTTTCAACCTTTTCGGTATTTTTAAACTACAAAAAATAGCATGTCCAATTATTTTATTTTTCTAATGAAGTAATCAAATCATTTGATTTGAAAAATAATATCCAATATATTGAATTAATTGAATAACATGATGGATGAGAACAGAGATTTGCAATCGAATATATTATTCTTAAAAGAAATCAAGTAAAATAGGTTAATAATCAATATATTGAAAACATCAAATTATTTGTTTCAGTAAAATAATTTATTCCTATAGCTTTTTATCTGGTAAATTTAGGGTGCGCTGAAAACGGTATTCAATTAGTATTATCTAAATATATAAAACAGCTTGTTAATCAATATACTAGTTCAGTAATTTATTTTCTTAAAACAAAATTATAATTTTGGCTTTTATTTAATAGATACCCTTCAAGATTCAACTTCAGAATTACCTTCCAGTAATGAACCAGTGGATAAAGAAGAAGGCGATAGTGGAATTGATGCAAATAGTCAAGGTAGTTGTTCAAGCAATGATGTCAAAACAACTGAAAAACGAAAAGAAAAGAAGAAAAAAAAATCGACCACTACCAATAATTTGCATTCCAATAAGAGTGATACAAATTATAGAGACGTTCGAACAAGTGGTTCTACAAGTGTATTAACACCTAATAAGGATCATTCTTCAACTGATTTTAAAGATGTTGTAGAAAGACATGTTGATACAAATTCTGTTGCACCTAAAAGTTCCAAGTCATCTGGAAGCGCAAAAAAGTGTTTAGTTTATGAAGCTACACGTCATCCAGCAGAGCGTGACGATTTTGAAGCTACAGGTGTCGAAACATACGTTCCTACCAGAAATAAAAAATCACATTTGTAAGAAATTTATTTTATTTAATATGTTATTTTCAAATCATCAATCGATATACACTAATAAATTTTTTACTTCTGTTTAGACAATATGAAAACGAACCTTCCTTGTTAACTTCAAAGACCAGTCCTAAACAACAAGGAAAGCGAGAAGAAGGTTGGAAAGAAGTGGTTAGGAAATCTTCTGTTCAAACTACCACTACTAGTAACGATGTAGTAATTAAAAAAGTGTCTGTAGCTTCAAATGCAATTTCGCGTGTGATAGGTAGAGCTGGTAACACAATAAATGCCATTAGAAATCACACCGGGGCTCACATAGAAGTAGAAAAACAATCCAAAGGACAAGGAGAGAGAATAGTTACTATAAAAGGAGTTTTAGAAGCAACAAAATCTGCTCATAATTTAATAACTGTTTTAATAAATAATACAGATGCAGATATTTCTCAGTTAATACCATCAACAAGTAAACTGACTGCAACAACCACCACATTATGGGACAAAACACAATTAGGGGTGAGTGTCTATAAAAATAACTTTAATTTTTATTTTTTAACTTGAAAAGTAATTTTAAAAAAAGGAGAAATATTGTTATTACTATAATACAATTGAGAATTCTTTTTTTTTTATAAATATTTATTATCGGCTCAGCTACATTCAGCTATACACAATATGTTTTACAATTTTGGGTTTTGGCATTCATTAGGACAATATTAAATTAGTTTCAAATTAGAAATTGGGTCAGATTAAATAATATACAAATTGCTTTTATTTTCATGAGTTTGTTGTTAAATAAAACAATCCTGAGGGAGACGTTTGGTTTTTAGCCGGCTCGTTTTCGTTTTCTCACCAATTTTGTAATAAACCGCACTGGCGCAATCACTCATTGAATTAAAATAGTTTTTAATAGTCAAATTATTCTTGCATTATTACACTAAATGCATTTCCCATTAGTTCTATGTTAAGCTTAATGCAGTTACGATAGAACACGAGAACTTTTAGAACAAGGTTTTGATAAAACACGGAAGGGATACCTCCGAGTTGTATTATTTCTAGGTTTGCTTAACACGTTTTGATATTTCACGGTACGAATTAATCGTGTTGTACGAGGGTTACCTGTAATAACACACATAATCTATAAGCCTTGAACTAAAGCAATTCATGGTGTTTGCAATCTGGGAGAACTAATTCGAGAGCTATATATATACACGGTTTATACCGCAACACGCGGCTTCCCGGTTCTCAAACGCCATCCACCTCTGTCAAGAGCGTCTTCCTCTTCTACTTGGTAGGTTTCCATTCCTCTTCTTATACCATCGTTCCAAGATCTTCTTGGTCTTCCCCTTTTTCGTCGACCAGGAGGTTTCCATCTCCAGATCTTCTTTGGCCATCTTCGATCTTCCATCCTGAGCACATGTCCGAACCATTTTAAGCCTCTTCTATCTATTCTGTCTGTAACTGTATCTTGGGCCCCCATTCTTCTTCGTATTTCTTCGTTTGTAATATGTTCCAGTCTTGATACCCTGGAACTTCGTCTCAGATAGTCCATCTCTACAGCCTGAAGTTTTTTCTTCATATCTTCTTTAATTACCCATGCCTCACTACCATAGCAGAGCACCGATTCCACCATTGCCCTGCCAATACGTTTCTTGGTTTTCAATGCGATGTGCCTATACCACCAAATCGAATTCAGAGCCCCTAGCACTCTCCGACTGCTCTCTATTCTTGCTTTTATATCTTCACTATCTATACCATCTGCTGTTATAATATTGTTCCCAGGTATTTGAACTGTTGAACTTGATTAATCTCTTCTGTATCATTTATCAGTATTTGGAAACGTGCTATGCTGTTAACCGCCAAATACTCTGTTTTTCCAATATTTATTGTCATACCCCACTTTCCGTAGCTCTCGTTTAGTCGTCGTAACATGAATTCTAAGTCATACGCGTCCTGTGCCAAAACCACCTGGTCGTCCGCAAAATTGAGTGTAAAGAGGTGTTCGTCATTTATGGGTATACCCACACCATGGGTATACCCATGTTTTCTACTCTTCTTTTCCATTCTTCTAAAACGACCTCCACATACGCATTGAAAAGAAGCGGGGATAGACTGCATACTTGTCTCAGCCCTTTCGTAGGCATGAAAGATGGCGATAATTCGTTTCCATTTTTGATACACGCTTTGTTGTTGTAATACATTTCTCTGATTATATTGATTAGCTTCTGGTTGATATTCATCCTTTGTAGTGCTTCCCACAGTCTGATCCTGGGGATCGAATCGTAAGCTTTTCGTAGATCGATAAAGGCTATTATGTGTTTCCTGGCTTACTGCTATTCTTTTTTCTAATAGTTGTTGTATAACGAATATGTTATCCATACAAGATTTTCCCTTTCTGAAGCCACTCTGCTCTTCACTAATCCTGTTCTCCAGTTCTTCTGCTAGTAAGGTTGATAGGATTTTACCATATAGTCTGGCAAATGTACTGTTAATGCTTAGGCCTCGGTAGTTGCCCGGGTCGCTCTTCTTTCCTTTTTTATAAATAGAGATTATATGTGATTCCTTCCATTCTACTGGTATCTTGTTTTGTTTCAGACAGTTATTAAATAGTGTTAATAGTCTTTCCATCAAAGTGGTTCCCCCATATTTAAGTAGTTCCGCTGGAATTTCGCCTGGACCAGTTGCTCTTCCATTTTTCATTCTTTTCAGACAGGAGTTCAAAGTTTCTTCGTTGACTTTTATATCCGTAGGTGTATTCCAGGTTAAAATTTCTTCTTGTATGTATTCTAGTCTGTTCTCTACCAGGAGGTCTTGATAGTGTTGTACCCATTGTGGTGTTGTAATCAGGTTTGTTTTTCCATTTTGTTCTTGTTTCTTCATATGTTCATATATTAGTCTTCATAAATTAGTCTAATACGACTGGCCTATAAGGATTAATTATTATTATTCTATAAAATCTAATTAAAACAATCGAGCACACATTTTGGTTCTGGTTATTCCTGCTGTATTCTATATCGTAAGGATGCTTGATCAGTTGCAATAATTGAATTTGATATAATGTAGGTACCGTGTCATTAGATGGGTATCAAAAACGCAGCTTTTTACACCCTCAACTAGGTAGCAAACTACACGGACGTTTCTAACCAGCAGTTTGTACAGTCAGTGTGATAATGCAATTCATTCGAATTGGTTTTGTATCATCAGGAATCGAAATTGGAGATTTGTTTAAAATATACTTGGTAACTAAAGAATCAGTTTAAATAACAAATTTTAGAAACATCAAACAACAATCAACTGCAAATGAGAAACTATAAACTCGCCGTATTGTAACAATATAAAGAACGTATTACATAATTTCTTATATTGACATAACAATAAATAATCAGAATAAAATTGAACAAAACTTAAAATCGTGACTTTTACTAAAAACTACATTAATCATGAACAGTAATAAATTAATAGAATATTGAATTGCTGAACAGTTTCGTGCTATCATCTTCAAAGTATCTTCATCTTATTTCTCTGAAGATCATTAATCGTCATTAATTAAATGTATTCATATTTCGGTTTTTAATAACAGTAATAATGTCTTGTTACAAAAATTTTCAACCTACATAAAAAAAGTGAGAAAGATTTATTTTTAAATAAATTTTTCCATGGCGAGCATTTTTTAAGCTGATACAATACACAATACGTCCGTGTAGTTAGCATAATACAAACCAATGTGTTACATTGCCAGCGTGTTATCGCAACAGAGAAAACGTCGAACTTGGACTTCTAGTTGCTCCCATTAAAGTATATTGGTTACATTCTAGCGTGGAAAACGACACGTTTTAGATGCCCGTCTAGTGGCTACCTTATAGTTTTAAAGGCTTCACCTGTTAAGTCATTCTCAGTGTTCTCGCTCAGGCATAGTATAACTTATTGTATTTTTTGCAGACAAAAAAAGCGGGAAAGGCATTAAGTTCATCTGCAAGTAATACTACAAACTCTGTGACAACAACTCAGTCGAAAACTTGTTCTACTTTAACATCTACTTCATCTGCAAGACCAATGTCGGTGTTGAAGCCACGCACTGCACTTGTAACAATTTCGAATCGAGGTACGGCTCCACGTCTGGCGGCACAAGGAGAAAGAAATTCTGCTGCTCAATTAACGTCAAATACGAAAAATACCCTTTCGTACACTACAGCTGTTGTAACAACATCAAGGTCGACATCAAAAATTATTACCGCAACAGCTTCACAAACTTTTGCTGCTAAATTGACAGAAACTACTTCTTCAAGCCAAGTACCAGTTTCTACATCTCACTCACAATCTCATAAAACTAGAGTAGCTCAATCTTCAAATGTTTTGCAATCAAATATTCTTTCCACAATTCCTACTTCGATCCAACAAGGTCACACTCAAAATTCTCCAAAGCATCATCGTCCAACATCCACCGCTTCGGTACCATCTAATATGCAACATTTTCAAGCACCCGGTAAACATCCTCCTTTTAGTAATAGCTCCGGTAACAGCTCGTCTCATTTATCCAACATATCCAGCGGTACTGACGAGAACATCATTGTATCGAGACAAACTCACACCCCACCCACAAGCAGTCAGCAAAATTTAATTCCATCAATTTCTTCACATAATGAATTAAGCTCTTCAATTTCAATGAATAAAGGTGGAACACAAGAGTATTCACTTTTCAATTCCATGTTGCAACAGCCCACGTGGAAACAAGAAAGCGATTCTTTAAAACCGATCAATTTTGCAGCTATAACTGGTGGCAATAGTTCTCACTCTCCTGCTGCTACTACATTTGCAGAAAGTGATCGTCCAATGCAGGTGGATGCATCTAAAGCGCCTGGTTATAGAGGTACGACAATGTGCTCTCCTGTTTCGTCAAAAACTGCAAGTTCGACGCCTCCCAATTTACCCATTGTGGCAGTGTCCTCTTATTCGAATTATCAGGATCAACATAAAAATCAGCAGTTACCACCCATCGGTACACTTTTACATAATAGAAGTTCGGTACCATCAAATCCATCTGATATTTCTCATAATTTATATTTTGCTGGTGGCGATATAGGAAGTTCACGTTCGATGGCTCATCTAGTACATTCCGAAACTAATTTATACAAAACAGGATCGACCGGTTTCCAAGAAGTTTCAGCTGCTAATATGCTTAATATGCCAGTGTCTGATAGTCAACAACATTTATTACCGTATCAAACAAATCCTATTCAACACCTCGCTTATTCTCAAACTCAGCAACCACAGGCACCACAAGTAGGCTCTACATCTGTTAGTATGTCGAGATTAAATCCTAAAGCTCCAGATTTTTCTGCTCATTTTATGTCGAATAAACAGCCAATGTTTAATTACCCCTTGGCCAATAATCCAAGTAACAGCAATCTTCACAATTTAGGAAAATCGATAAACAGCTTTCACAGAGCTGCTACTAGCGTAGCGCACGCACGTTTACCGACTATATTACCTATAGCCTCGCCTTTTGTTGGGAATCAAGCAGCCGACTTGATAAGCGGAATGGCTGGTATGACTCTTCATAATATTGCGAGAGCTGCTGGTGGAGAGATTCTAGAAAATACTGGTGATCTTGGAAATGTTAATGGATCTCCAGCTATGTCGCCAAATCTGCAAGTCACTCATGGTTTGCATCCAAACGAAGGTCATTATATAGAAGATCGTAAGCAACCACCTCAGCCAATTGGAACTGAACGGACACGGAAGACGCAAAATCCTAACATGGAAAATTGGATGAGCGATTCGAAAGGTATTGTTCGAGGACAGTGGGTGGGTAATGCAAATCTGGACAGATTTCAACATCCTGCAAGAAGTCAATTAGAACCTGATTATATTTCTCACACCATGGACTCTTTCCAGGTAAATACTTCAAATTATTTTATTTTTTGTGACTACATTAATACAAAGTTATATAAGCAGCAATAAAATAATTAATAAAAGTGAATAGCATGATTTTTAAATGGTTCTTAGGAGAACCTATTTTTCTTGTCGGGTAATATAATATTTATAATTTAGCATGGAATGCCAATTGAAAATCCTCACAATTATCCTGGTGGTGCTTATCCAACTTACCTTTTACAACAACATCAACAACAACACCATCCACAACAGCAATTGCCAGGCATGCGTGCACACGATTTTATTCCAAACGAACCACAGTGGGAAGGACCTCGTTCTAATATGACTGAATTGCCAGATAAGACACACGTATGTATATAAGTGTATACATTAAAGTTAATAAGTATTATTAATTTGTATGTTTTAGGGTTGGACAAAGTGGAACCAGTAATTTTATGAATCTAGACAATTTTGGTACTATAAGCGTTTTTGAGTCCATTTATCTTGAAATTAGCTTTCTATCTTTGTCATATTTGGGATACAAGTTTTATAGTAGCATTTCATTGTAGTTATGTTCATATTTTGTACCCAATAATATATACTACTACTATTATTATCATTATTATTATTATTATAAACTCACACACAAAATAATGTCGCTCCGTCTACCCGAACCAACATCTGTGGAGCTATTGAAAATGATATTGGAAATGTTTTCTGACGTATATTACCTGTTGGGATTATCCTTCTTGTAGTACATATTTGCATGTCTCATTTGTTTTGATAACCGCTTATAGTTTAATATTACTGTGACTACGTTACTCGTTTAAGTTTTATAGCAATTTTTTCGATATGATGAAAGTCAGCTTTGATAGTGGCAAATAAGTTGAGCTGATCCAATTCAAGTTAGACATATAAATTTTTTTTAAACTATATAATGTAGTAGTTGTGCAGTGGTTTTAAGGGATTGGCGATAGGGTCAAATGATGATAAATACGTGATTTTAATATTTGTTCTCTATTTATATAATTTGTTTCTTTATTACTTGTATAATTGTAGTGTTTGATATGCGACACATTTAAGTTGCGCATAGCACAAACGCTCCATGGGTATCGCTGACTCCCATTAATCTGTAGGGTTATATTATAATTAATTATACGGATTATGTAATATTGCTTGTACATGAAGACTTAAAATATATCTTTATGCACTGTAATTTATTTTATTTTTCTACTGCAGTGGTTTAGTCAATGACCTTAAATCACAAAAATAATTATATAGTACAGGAAACCATGCAGTTATTGGACACTATTGAAAAAGTTTCCATACAAAATTTAATTAAAACTTTGTAGATGTAGAAATACGTACGTAAAACTAAAAGAAGGGTACAAATGTTGGTCTATCATGCCAATTTTCATATTTGCTCATTGTTTCACTGTTTTTAAAAAATTCGTAAAAGAAGGATAAATTACATAAAAGTTCAGTTATTGGACATAATTAAAACATCAATTTGACGCTCCCAACGAAAACTATAGTAACTCAAAAAATTGATAATTTGAGTTATTATAGTAAAAAAATCTGTTATAAAGCTAAGATTTTCCTAGAAAAATATCGTAACTTTTTAGGAACTCGAAACGACCAATTCTTTCCTTACAAGTTGTGCAACTCCACATTGTATAGTGACAGTTTAAATGTTTAATTGCGTTTTTATTAAAACTGTAATTACTGAGTTACTATAGTCTTCGTTGGGGGCGTCGAATTGATTAAGTACCTACCTTCCAAAATATCTCTACAAGTAGTAGTACCTAATAGGCATTAGATATATATCTAAATTGAAAATAAAAAGTCTAGTAAGTATGGGTTATAAAAATATTGAAGACTATTAATTTATTGGACACTTCATATTTAGTTACTGGACACATGTCTAATAACGAGCTCCTAATTAAACTTATGTTATGAATTAATTCTTAAAAGTTAGAAGTTTTATTGAACAACCTACAAAGAAGTGTGCAAATACAAAAAATTCTTTCAAATCGGTTATTATCGTTAATGGTCAATAACTAAAAAATTTAAAAATCAAAATCGGAGGCGATTTCGGGCAAAATTTAAAATATCCAAAATGTGTATTTTCGTTGCAAAGCAAATTTATTTCGAGAAAATTTCATTCGACATTTTCGATTTATATTTGTCCCCTCGACGTATAATTGAAATATTTTTTATTTAAAAGTATAATTCAAAAATTAACAATTTTGGTAGTGGGGGTGCGCTGATGGTCAGTGGTTCTCACGACCACCTCGCCTCCAATTTAAAAAGTGTCGCAGGTCCCCCGGTACAAATATTACAAATTTTTGCACTTTTTTTGCACAGGGCGGACAATAATAGATCCGTGATGGCCATAGTTGTTCGGCCTCACAGACCGGACCATAATAGATCCGTGAAGGCCATAGTTGTTCGGCCTCACAGACCGGACCATAATAGATCCGTGAAGGCCATAGTTGTTCGGCCTTCGGCCTCACAGACCGGACCATAATAGATCCGTGAAGGCCATAGTTCTTCGGCCTCACAGACCGGACCATAATAGATCCGTGAAGGTCAAAGTTGTTCGGCCTTCGGCCTCACAGACCGTATAATTTAAAAATTATTTTTCGTATTATTCATTTAGATGATTAGGGGGAATCAGATATCAATTTTGGTGATGATCGATGAAGTTCCAAAAAAAACTTTTTTTGTGCGGATAATTTTAAAATTTTTTTTTCGTATTATTCATTTATATGATTAGGGGGAATCAGATATCAATTTTGGTGATGATCGATGAAGTTCCAAAAAAAACTTTTTTTGTGCGCTTAATTTTAAAAATTTGTTTTAGTATTATTCATTTAGATGATTAGGGGGAATCAGATATATAGTTTTTTACATTTCTGAGTGTCTTTAGTCCAAAATTTTGTGGTGGAGGGGGAAAAATTTATTTTTATAAAATTGTTTTATGTTACCTACGTATTGATATACCAAATATGAAGAATTTATTCTAGACTTTAGTAAAAACTCTTTAAGTGGGGGTAAATGTCAAAAATTATTTCCACTTTTAAAAAGGGCGTGTCTAAAGACCACCAATATGTGAATTTTATTAGAAACAAAGAAGAATTTGATTTGGACTTTGGCGTAGGGGTACGTATTGTAATTGGGTCACATAATCTTAGGTGTGAAATTTATTTCGGGTAGTACACTGTTGTAGTATGTGTATTATTTTTCTACTTTACTTTATTAGTATCACTCGTATGTTTTTCACTTCACTTTCCGTCACTTTGACACTATCTTTTAATATATGGCAATATCGGAAAACGCATATCATCGCGCCATCTGTTGACAGTATTTTGAATCACTGACTGTGCGTCAGATTAATTATTCGACAAATTAAATTTTTTGTCAAACTTGTGATTTGATTTTCGAAAAAAGCGAATAACTTTTTTCCCCGCTCGAATTTCTACTCCATTTTATAAAAAAAAACTGCGCCTGGAGCTACAAAATAACTGTGCAGAATTTGGTTGAGATCGGTCCAAGGGTCTAGGAACGTATAGCGAACAAACACGCACGCAAACAGATCTTCTCTTTTATATATTTAGATAGCTGGCACGGGCGGCATCCGCCGCCCTTAGCCATCTAGACCCAGAATAGATTCGAGTAGGCCATAGTGTTCGGCCTCACAGGGGGAGGATCATAATAGATCCGCGAAGGCCATAGTTCTTCGGCCTCACAGAGAGAGGACCATGATAGATCCGCGAAGGACATAGTTGTTCGGCCTCACAGGGCGGACAATAATAGATCCGTGAAGGCCATAGTTGTTCGGCCTTCGGCCTCACAGACCGGACCATAATAGATCCGTGAAGGCCATAGTTGTTCGGCCTTCGGCCTCACAGACCGGACCATAATAGATCCGTGAAGGCCATAGTTGTTCGGCCTTCGGCCTCACAGACCAGACCATAATAGATCCGTGAAGGCCATAGTTGTTCGGCCTTCGGCCTCACAGACCGGACCATAATAGATCCGTGAAGGCCATAGTTGTTCGGCCTTCGGCCTCACAGTCCGAACCATAATAGATCCGTGAAGGTCAAAGTTGTTCGGCCTCACAGACCGGACCATAATAGATTCGTGAAGGCCATAGTTGTTCGGCCTTCGGCTTCACAGACCGGACCATAATAGATCCGTGAAGGCCATAGTTGTTCGGCCTCACAGACCGAACCATAATAGATCCGTGAAGGCCATAGTTGTTCGGCCTTCATCCGTCATCTGTCATCTGTGATACATACATACATACATTTATTCAACCGCTTATACAGACCCGAAACGCCATACAGAACCGACGTTATGAGGCCAAAAACGACGTTACGAGACCCGGCTTCGGGTCTGGTAACGTTTACAATGTTTTTTGGGTTCCCTATACCTTTAGGTGTCATTTGGCAAGATTTAAGGTGGGTCTGGTAAGGATAGTTGAACGTATAATTACATACATATTTAGTTCACCGTTTCTCTCGGCAGGGAGCGCGCCATTAGTAGCGTATATAATATATACAACGTTGCTGATCCCGATACATGTACTCGACGTTGTCAATCCCTAAATTTTGCAACATCGCTTCAGTAACTTAATATTATTAAGGCTATTTATAAAGTTAATTAGCTGACAAGTTTTGTTAAATAGAAGTTATTTTTTTGCATGTTTGATTTAAAACTTTAATTTAAATTAAAATTTTATAATCATTTAAGTTGTATGCAGTACTATCTACTGAAGTATGAAGCCTATCAAATTCTTTTTAGTACCCAAACAGAAGAATTTTGCAACAAATTTAAGTACGAGCTAGTGAGGACTAGTGTTATTAGGTAACTATTTTAAGAAATAGCTACCTAATATTTGAATTCAACATTTTCATGAGTCGGGTTACAATTTTATTGTAACTTCGGGTAGTAATTTTAAATATTCTTGTCCGGTATCCGATATGCCAAACTGTTTATGCCACCGATTTGTATTAATAACATTTATTGTTAATTTATTTAGTGGAAGGTAGACATTTTATAACAAATTCGAAAATATTTAAGCTTCCATAATCATTATATGCTGCCAATTTTTAAAATTGACTGAATATTTATTAAAATTAAGATTGAATAAAATGAACTTTTAAAATTTTCTTTTAGCTCCGAGCCTCATACGTTCGGTCCCGCTAATTTAATTCAATATTAATATTAAATTAGATTACCAGATGATAAAAAAGATTTAATTCGGTAAAAAGTAACACCATTACAGCTCCATTTCACCGGCACCCCCACCACAAAACATTCAAATCGGAGACTTGGTGGAATCGTTTGTACTTCGTTTGTATCGGTTTGTACCGCAAAAATTTTCGTTTGTATCAAAAACACAAAGATGAAAAGCTGAAAACAAGTTAAGTAGAGAAGTTCGAGACCAACGCGCATACACCGCTTTTACAGAGGTGGCTTGAGTACACAATAAAAAACTTTTCTCCCCCCTCTATTAAGGAAAATAATGATGGATATTAATATTATTATTATAATAAATAATAATGTACAATCTATATTGAAGAAAAGTTTTTACGAAGTTATGAGTATTTCAAATTTTAGAGAACTATCTTGGACCGATCTTGTAGGTCGTCATAACTTTCCCATTTTCCAGAACTGTTACGCCAACAGTAACAGACGTAGTGACCAATTGCATTCACATTCTTTAATGTTGGAGGTAGAAAACTAATAGCACCTTGAAAATGGTAAACCGTATCGTTGAGAACAATTTGAAGGGGAATTTCTTTTAAAGGAATATTTAATTCAATTGGTGAATTTGATGTAGATTGCCCACATATTTCAAACAATACTTGTTGAACAAAAACTACCTTTCTTCGTACTGGGATTTGCACATTTTGCACTGACTGAGGTTACCATTATTTTCATTAAACTTGAAATTTAATGCATTTTGAAGGTTTGGTGCACTACTATCTGGAAAATTTACCACTGTCGAAGGATATCGCGTTTCAATTTTATGCTTACATTTAACACACGTACGGCCCTCTATAACTGATGGATTATCTTTGAATAATGCATTACATAAGTAATACGCCGTACTTGCAGCATCCACTTTGACGTGATTATTTGGTAGGTCTTTCTTATTGGTAATAATACCGATTAAAATAGAAGCCCGCTTCCTATATCGTCCCCCTTATGCCAAAACCACGAATGTGCAAAAATTGCCATTTTGACCTAAGTGCATTTTCTTTCCAAGATAGAAAATTTTGTTTTTAAATTATTGTTAGATTTCGATATTCAATATATTCGAATAACAATGAAAAAAATTGTCTGAATTACAATTAAAATTGATTAATTTCATTTACTTCATAATTTACTTCAAATACACTTGACTGAAAACTAGAAAATGCACATTCGTGGTTTTGGCATAAGGGGGACGATATGTTTGTGCGTTGTGCATTATGAAAATTTTTAATCAAATTAGTGATGTTCTTTATTTAACCAATAGCCAATGAAATTACAGAACGTTTTCTGCATAAGAGATTACCAACCTTATATTTTAAAAAGAAGAAAATGTTGAAGAATACGGTCATCCGAGTTCCACCTTGTTAATTTAATAAATCGATGTTTTCCAATTTGGGTTTTTAATTTATATTGTAGATTTAATTTATACTGTATATCTCTGCTTGGACTTATGTAGGCTTTTTAATGTTGGTTATCAGATTATCCGATTACCGAAAACGTTGCATAAAATCCCTTTTAATCGGTATTATTACCAATAAGAAAGACAATATTAGTTTTCTACCTCCAACATTAAAGAATGTGAATGCAATTGGTCACGACCTCTGTTACTGTTGGCGTAACAGTTCTGGAAAATGGGAACGTTATGACGACCTACAAGATCGGTCCAAGATAGTGAGACAATCAATAGTAGCAACTCATTGTCAATTTTTGATTTATACTACTTAATATTTTAATAATTGTACATTTTATTAATTATTTAGTTTGTTTTCTTTTATATTAACATAAGAAAATTATTTACTTCAAATAACTCTTGTTCATCTTTTCTGCCGAATGAAATGTAACCAAGCGTAACTTGCTCGGAGTTCTCTAAAATTTGAAATACTCATAACTTCGTAAAAACTTTTCTTCAATATAGATTGTACATTATTATTTATTATAATAATAATATTAATATCCATCATTATGGTCCCGATACAAACGAAGTATAAACGATTCCACCACGTCCGATTTGAATATTTTGTGGTGGGGGCGCCAGGGAAATGGAGCTCACCATTACTATTGGAAAAAACTGGAAAATTGTTTTTCAAGAATAAACATTGGAAGCTCTACTATACGCAAACAATGACACTAATAAGGAGTGTTCATTTTACTAATTAATATTTTACTAAATTATTCTGAATTAATTTTTACAATATTTACTTCAAGTTAAGAATACAAGTTGTGTGACATGTTTCATCTATAAAATTCTATGTATGTTCACGTACGGCAGTAATTTCGAATTTTTATACGGACTTGCTCCATTCCAAATTTTTTAAGTCTTTTTTAATATTTTGCACCGTACTAACATTTAACTGCCACCTTTTTGTACAGAAAAGAACTTTTTGGATTTTAACAGCTTCAAAGCGTTTTCTTCAGCTATACCGGGGATGAGCAACCTTTTTTTACAACGGGCCAGCTACAAATTAAAAAATGTTGTGTGGCCGCATGTAAGGAACTTATGATCATACAAATATTGAATGATGAACTAAAATGATCTCTTTATTAACAAACCTATAAACCTAAATCTTAAAAGTCCAAATGTAAAATCTTGGAAGGGCCACACGAGAGAGTGTGGGGCCGCGTGTTGCTCATCCCTGAGCTACACCATTTATAGACCCTTATCCATGATGAGATTTAAGTAATTCATCAAGTGTATTATATACTCCCCAAGTTTTTTAATAATTTGGAAAACCGCTAGCTTTAAGTATTTAACAATATTTTCTTAGGAATAATTTTTCTGAACACTATTGCAAGATAACCTTCCGGGTGTCAATTTAAATGCGCTCCATGGCGTTACATATTTGACAAAACTAATAACTAAAGGTGATGTGTGATAAAAAAACATTTCTTTTATAAATAATGCATATTAGATCAAATATGGGCTGACAATTGTATTTATTACAGGTAATTCAAGTTGTCCACTTAGTAAAATGAACACTCCTTATTACCTACTCAAAAATTATATTTGGGGTGGCCATCGTACCTAATTCGCCTTGCTTGAGTAATTCATTGTTTTACGTTGAAAGATTTGTGATGTAAAGGTATTAAGAGTTTAACTAATCATTTTGAAAAAATATTTATGTTAGTCGAAAACTAATGATTTCCCAATGAATTATAGGGATTTTCAAATTAATTCCAGAGGCTTCCAAGGTATTTACCCCTCGATTAATTCTATTAAAATACAATATGCTTTCTTGTTAAGTTTTTGATCTTATAAATTTAAAAAATGGTAACGTTGACTAATTATTATTATAAGCTTACATCACATCACATGCAGTCTTGAGGAGCTTACCATTGCATTTTTTCCTTATCCAATATTTTTAGATGCCTGCGTTACGTGACATTTTAATATTTTATTGTTTTTCATATAAATAATTTAAGATAATCGTTTTGAACGATTGGGCAAGTGTTTCAGTTTTGTGGTCCACACGCTATAAAAAACGTAATATTACTTTATAAAAAAATTTAGAAATAATAATAACACAGAAAACTTAACAACTTAATTTTATTAGACAATTTGAACAGAATTCTAAATAGGTGCATATTTATATAAAAAAATTTTGATCTTGTAAATTTAAAAAATTGTAACCTTGATTAATTATTATAAGCTTAAATCGCATCACATTCAATGCAATCTTGGTATAAAAGCAGTAGAAAGACTGATAAGAATTAACGGAAGGAAGTTATCAGTTCCTTAGAATTGACAACGTTGCTGGGATTAGAAACGTCGGTTTATCATAAAAAATTATATATACCGGGCTTGACAAAGATGTGCCAATGTATCGGGATTGTTAACGATTATTGAGTTAGGCAAGTTTTTATTTTTAAGATTTTGTTTCCCCTCAAGAGTTGCGCATGGTGTTATATTTGATCACTTCAGAATTTAATAACATATACGTTCTTAAAATAATAACTTGTGGTGGGTTTGAGGTTGTCTGTGCAATGTATCGGGCCTGGTAGCGACGGATGAACCAATATACATACATATAGATTTACATTTTTAAACTTAACTAAAATATTATTTTTAACAAAAGTATTATTTATTTATTTTAACAATCATCTATCAATTATTTACAAATTTTAACTTAACTAAAATGTTTTTATTTAAGAATGAAAAATAGCAAATAATAATATCGAAAATAAAATTAACTTTTCTAAAAATTTTATGCACACTGCATTTTAATCTGAGTTTTCTAATATTTGACTATTTCAAGCGTATTATCTTTTCTTTGACTTTTATTTAAAATTTGGATTAATATTTTTGCTGGATAAATTTTTTTTTTTTTAATATTTTTCTTTCTCATCGGGCTTCTATGTTTTTCTTCTTCCGTTTATGAACGTCTTTTCCGTAAATATTTCATCTGTCCATTCATTCGCTTTCAAATTTTTCACTTTTACCCAATCAGATTGTAGCTTCTTCCAACTTTTCTTTATCGATTTTTTTATTATGTTTTAGAAACATCAATTAAGCCATGTTTTATTTTTTATGTTTTTGGAACACCTATCAATCCATGTTTTATTTTTAAAATGTCTTATTTCTTCAATTTTCCAAAATTTTCACACGCCCATTATTTTTAATTGTCATTCACCTTTTTTATAATTCGCACACGCCTATTATTGTTTTTTCAATCCACCAATTTTTTTTATTGGTTTTGCACACGCCATTTTTGATTTTTCAGTCAATTAAATTTCTTTAAATTTTCAAATTTTTCACACGCCCATTAAATTTTTTAGTCAACCAAACTTTTTTTATTATTTATTTTCAGATTAAAATTTTAAGTGTCCATAATTTCTCATTATCCATGTGCTATCGCTGATTATCATATTTACAAATTCTTGGTCTTATTATTTTTACTTTCCGAACCCCTAGGTAAGGAAAGTATTGTTATCAGTCAAAATTTGACCCCCCAATTTTTTGACAGATGTTCACGTTTTGAGGTCCCCTGAATCCATTTTTATCATTTTTGGAAGGATGTCTGTATGTATGTATGTATGTGTGTGTGTATGTACGTCTGTGAACACGATAGCGTCTAAACGAAGCAAGCAAATCATTCCAAATTTTGCATATAAGCTTTTTCCTATCGTAGGACGAAGCCAGATGAAAATAAATTAAATCGTGTAACGGGAAAGGGGGGTTTACCTGGAGCTATTATGACATTATGCGTCATAACTTCGAAACGAAATTAAATATGTAAAAATATTAATAACAAAAAATTAGCGCTATGGAATTTCCTACATTTTTTCTCCTACAAGTTTTTCCCTAAAATATACAGGGCGTTTCAAAAAATTTTGTATTTGTAAAAAAATTTTGTATTTGTAAATAAAATAGTAAACCGCATTCTACTAACGAAAATAAAATGAAAAGTTTCTAATAACATGGGTCCAAAAATGCTTCGTTTGCAAGATATAGGCATTCAAAAGTTTTTTTCTTCCTATTTTGGCAAAATATGAAATTTTTCATCGATTTACTGTTGAAATTATGTAACCATTTTATTTAAAAATATAACATAAAAATTTGCGTCTGTTCGGAAAGTTATGCGATGGCCACATCAGATTTTTTTATCAATCAAACCGATTTTATTGTTTAAAACGAATGTGTTTGTAAAATGACATTGTCATTAACCAATCCGTGATTTTTATTTTATTTATTTTATGTTGTCATAATTAAATATCCATCTGGCAACTTCTGTTTCTACTTGTGTGGACGTTTTCATTCTTCTAATTTTTTTTAGCCCCATACTTTTTATTTTATTACAAGTCGGATTTTTAGATTTCACGTTTTTAAATTGTTTATCGTTATCCTGTAATTGTTTAAATTTTATTCTTTTAAACCGTATTTTTATTAACTTTATTATTTTTACCCGTGTATGTTTATTTTGTATTTTTATATCTGATAAGTTTCTAAATTTAATGTTTTTAAATGGTATTATTTTGTTTAATAAAAAGTTTTGTGATTTAAAATTTTTCTGTTTTATAAAAGTCTGTTTCTTCTTTGGCACTTTTTTACTTTTAAATGTTGTTTTAACTTTAATTGTCTTTGTTTTAATTTTATTTGCACTTTTATGGTTTCTCAGTTTTCTATGTTTCTTTTTATTTCTGTTTGTATTGTAGAATTTTCGTAATCTGGAATCTCTTAAAATTTTTCTGTTCTTCTTTGTTCTTATGCCTCTAGTTTTATGTTTTCGTTTTGAATATAATTTTCTAATCTTCAAATATAATCGTTTGAAACTTTTTCTTGCTTCCACCATGTTAAATTTTAGATGTTCTCTTATTTCCATTGGCTTCACGTTTTCAAAATTTTCGTCAATTAATTCCGTTGATACATCAACGTTACATGTTTCCTTAAATTTTTCGTTCAACAATTCATCCGAAACATCAACGTTACGTGTTTCTTCCAAGTTTTCCTTGATTTCGCTTTCTGCTTCTTGTAGCGTCTGGTTAATTACTTTCTGTTCAACTTTTACAATTTCTTTTGTCTGTTTTCTTATTGCATTTATTATTTCTTTGGTAGCCTCTTTTATTCTTTTAGTATTTTCTTCTGATGCGTCTTTTATATCTCCCCTCATTATTTGGAACATCTTTTCCATCGTTAAACCTTGATCCCATTCATACATCCCATACATCAGGGTTGGTACTGCGACTGTTTTATAAAATTTCACACGTGTGTCTTTTCGTGTTTCTCACGAATTAATTTTTCAATTAATTCGTTAAATTATATGATCTTGGTTTTCGAACTAATTTTTCATTTTGTTAAGTTTATCTCAGAATCTCAAGATTAGAGTAAAATAAATTTGTAATAAATTTTTGTATTATAGTTGACCTTTTCTTGTTTAAGATATTTTTAATTGGGTATAGGTATTTTAATATTTTAAATATTAACCAACGTTTCGGCGGGCCGTTTACATGTGGTCCATTTTCAAGGCTAAACATTAATTAACTATTATAATATAATTTTATAAATTGTAGCTCTTTTTATGAAAATAGTTGACGATGTCAATTTAATCAATTGTTAGTAATTACATAATAGTTTTTATGTACATAGGTGATGTCAACAAATGACCAGAGAATTCATTTTAGGTAGAGTATGAAGAGAACTAATGACAGTAGACAAGTAAACAATGCCTATAAAACTAAGCAATAATTCAAAATTAATTTTTCAAATTTGCTTTCATATTTATCAATAAACAAACTGTTATGCTCGTAGAAGCAGTTTCCTAGATTGATACTTCTAGCCGGGAAAACTAACGTTAAATCCATTGATTTGTATTGGCTGGTACAAAAAGCAATTTTTGTGAGACACCGATACATTAATTGCATACTTTAAAATGAATCGGAAAATCATTTCCCGCCGAATTGTCCTTGCGTCGAATAGGTCTTGCACCGAATAGGGTCACGCCAAATTGATTTCCCGCCGAATAAGGTCGCGTCGAAATGGGCTCGCGGCGAATTAGTCTCGCACCGAAACGGCGGCACCGAATCGGGTGCACGCCGAAAAAGCCTAGACCCATCTGTATTCAACAATCTGTATTTCAACAAAAACAAGATTTTGTCGTTATTTAGTGAGCATTTAAATAAGTCCATTACACCCTCCCTGGAACCTTTATAGAGTCGCTGATGCCGAAGTCGTTTTTTAATTTACCTCAGTTACTTAAATGCGAGGCATAACTATGTTCTCCACTTTCTTGACGTTAGCCTTGCCTTGTTCTGCACAGGGGATAGTGCATGAAATTAGTAGGCTATAACTAATAAGGAATTTCTGTAGACGAGTTTTTACTTCCCTATAAGGAAGTATTGTAATCATGAAAAAATTCGATGTCGATATTTTAACGGAAATATCCGTTTTGAGCATTTCTGAATCCGTTTTGACTACTTTCGCAATGATATCTGTATGTATGTCTGTATGTATGTATGTATGTATGTATGTCTGTATGTATGGATGTATGTAACGCAAAATGTCTGTAAGTTCTGTATCTCTGGAACGAATTGTTATATAGTAACAAAATTTCATATTTAACACTTTAATCGGTATACAAAGGCACCATTTGATTTTGGAGGAAATCCTTAAACCGGAAGTAGTACTTCACTTGAAGGACGAAATGGTTTTTCTTAAATATCTCAGGAACTAATTGCTATCTAGTAACCAAATTTCATATTTAACACTTTAATCAGTATACTAAAGCACCATGTGATTTTGGAGGAAATCCCTAAACCGGAAGTAGCACTTTACTTGAAGGACGAAATGGTTTTTCTTCAATATCTCAGGAACAAATTGTTATATAGTAACCAAATTTCATATTTAACACTTTAATCGGTATACAAATGCACCATTTGATTTTGGAGGAAATCCTTAAATCGGAAGTAGCACTTCACTTGAAGGACGAAATGGTTTTTCTTAAATATCTCAGGAACGAATTGTTATCTAGTAACCAAATTTCATATTTAACACTTTAATCAGTATACGAAAGAACCATTTGATTTTGGAGGAAATCCCTAAACCGGAAATGGCACTTTACTTGAAGGACGAAATAGTTTTTCTTCAATATCTCAGGAACGAATTGTTATATAGTAACCAAATTTCATATTTAACACTTTAATCGGTATACGAAAGCACCATTTGATTTTGGAACAAATCCCTAAACCGGAAGTAGCACTTTTTTTTAATAATTTAATTAAATAATAAAATAAAATTTAAATAATATTTCTGCGAATCTTTAGATGAACGATGAAGGAATGATTCCTTATAGGGAAGTCATGTGCTGGCCACATCAGATTTTTTTATTACAAGACTAATCACTTAAAACCTGCAGTTTTCACATCTTATTATTGATGTAACTACTTTGTTCAAGACGAAAATTGTTATAATTTCTAGTTATATTAATACGAATAATTTACCTTAAATGTTAGGTAATTACTAAGTAATTGTTAGTAATTTACACTAGTAAATTACTAGTGAGCATTAATTTTCTCTTCAATGTTAGCACAAAGCAACTTCAAGCTTTTGCTAATTATTTTCAATCAATATATCAACTCAACCAATTTTTTGAAATTATATTCATGTACCCCTTCGATTTTGCTCAAATTTGGAATGTTATTCCAAATAAACGGACCCCGTATGTTTTTGTTTGGCCCTAAAGTGGTCCGTTTACATTGCACAGCCTTCCAAAATAATTTAAAATTTGGCTTGTAGCGAGAGCTTCGATAAATATTTTCTACCGGCCGAACCGTACCACTTAAGCCGAGTTGTTCACTCTCGGGTTATCTTTTAACCCGGGTTAATTTCCATGTATATATGTTACGGCTAAAGTGTTTACTTGGCTAGTTTATAAACTAGCTGATTAGTATATAAACTAGCCAATTGCTTGGTTATTTCAGTAGAAAACAAAATGTCTACCATAATAGCTGAAAATTTTGTTAGTTTATAAACTAGCCAAGAAAGTTGGCTAGTTTACTCACCAGCATTGAAGTAAACATAATAGCCAATATTTTTATAAATTCTTTTAGTACAATTAAGTAAGCATGTCTTTTTTTAAATACGAACCTGTATAATTTAAAATAATTGATCAAATAATTGATCAAACATCAAAAGTTACCTAATTATTTACAAAACTATTAACGTATATACTTATTTATTACATTGAAAACTGAATACGGTTTAACGTAAGTTTAAGCAAGAAATTTTTGAGAATTACCTATAATTATACAAAATTTTTCCATACAAGAGGTCCTAAAAAATTTTAAATATTGAATAAGTTACCTAAATTTTCAATATAGATCTCATGAAGTTTTAGAACTTCTTGTTATTTGGTACAAACTAAGGGAAGTAATTTAACCCTTGGATTTTGAATTACTAGATAATGATATTAGTAGTGTAGTTATACCAATTCCACAATCAGACCCCACTGCGCATGATCGAAAGTATTGATTAGGGTCAAGTATTGATTATATTATATTATTGACATAAGGGGTTGACGAAAGGGTATTTAAATTAGGGGTCACCCCCCTTTATTAGTAAGGTATTTAAATTAGGGGTCAGTACCCTTTATTAGCATGAGTATTAAAATTAGGGTGTGAGCCCCCTAATAGGTATGTATTTTTAAATAGCAATACATCACTAAACTGCGCATGATCGAAAGTATTGATTAGGGGACAAGTATTGATTAATTTAGGGTTCCTTACATTATTAAGAAATTATTATTATATGTTATAAGTAAATGCGAAGGGTGTGAATATTTATTACGATAGGGTGCAAACCCCCATTGAAATCTAAGGTAAGGTATTTAAATTAGGGGTCAGTCCCCTTTATTAGTAGGGTAATGAAATCACTAGATCATAAGGTGTTATTGTTATATATTGTTATTGGTATTGCTAGTGTAATTTTATATATAATAATAATCGCGTACAATTTGTAAGAATACAAAAATTCTAATATTATAGAATCACATATTATCGTGATCACATCACGATATTAGTATTTGCTCTTTGCAATAAAATCAGTAAATTACCTATTCTATATTTAGGGGTACATATTATCTTAGGCAATAATAGTATTACATATTAGGTGCATATGTGAGTAATTGTATATGGGATGTTAAAACTTAAATTAGGGGTCAGTCCCCTTTATTAGCATGAGTATTAAAATTAGGGTGTGAGCCCCCTAATAGCAATACATCACTAAACTGCGCATGATCGAAAGTATTGATTAGATGCAAGTATTGATTATTATTACATTATTGATATAAGGGGTTCAGATCACCCCATGCTAAGACATTCTAACAAATTGCAAGAAATTAATATATATATATAAATTACCTTCAATATATTATGTAAGTTTACCAGGGGGTATTATCCTTTATCCCTTTAGAACTGGATTATTAGGACCTGTATTCATTGACATAAAATCAATATGAAAATAAATACGTTTCATGGTAGAAGGGTAAATCACCCTCCTTTGTGTCATTATATAAGAAGGATATTGTTCTATTTTCTAGCCAGTACGCACGTTTTTTCCTATTACGTAAGATCGTGTATTTTTCTTTATATAAGATACAAAAATGGCTGAAATTATTAAAGTCGCGTGTGAAATGGTGAGAGTTATGAAAGATGCTTTATCAAATTTGGTTATAAATCCTGAAAGTGTACAAAATTGGATTACGCATGGTACTAAAACTCTGAGAATATTAAATAACGCGCTTAAAAAGGCTGACTTAAGCATTGGTAGCAAGAAGAAATTAGAAAAAAGCATAGGACTAATCAAAGGTAAGCATTATGTTATTTATTCATACAAAAAATCCGATTATAATACCCGTATCTTTTTTCAATAATAAGTAATAAATGTCAAATAGAACTTTATGATAATTATTTGATAGCCATAATCTTCTATATTGCAGTCATACTGGAAAAAGTGACCAAGTCAAGTTGAGTTGTTTCTAAATAAATGAAATTGAATGTTTAATATTAAATAAATAACACCTTACTCAAGTTACAAAATTTTTATACTAGTTTCGAAAATTCTTCTTCATTGATTAATTAACTATAATAGATATATAATTAGCATCATTTATAATTATTATGTTTAAGTAAATTAATACTAAAAATTGAGTTAACTTGAGTAAAGTGTTATTTTTTATTTTATTTATTTATTTAATCTACAATTATCTCAACCTCTAAAGGGTAACTTGCAATTAATACATCAATGGTTATTCCATTAATGGATATTCAACAGAGCTAATTTTCGATAAATAACCATCACATATTTAAATAAATTAGTCAAAATGTAGGATAACATATTAAAATAATTTGTTCATAGCAAATTTTGATAAAATTTTATAAAATTAATAAGCATCAAATTTACTATCCGTTCACTTTAACTGACATTTATTTAATATATCAGTTATTAATTAAGCTGTTAAAATCATGAGGCTTATTCTTCTTCTTATTATTTCCCACCAAAGATATGACTATCACAACTGTTTTTTAATAATTTAATACTTTTTGCTAGTATACCTATGATACTATTATTTTATTTATCGGTCAATTTTTTGTCATATTCAACTATTTCTCTACACTATAATATATTAATATAATTTTATTATATTTAAGGATATAATTATCATATCAAAACCATACATAAACGTGGGGGAGCTTTAGTACCAAGAGGTGAATGTCGAAGTCAGCGCATTAGATGGGAAGAAGTTAATTCGGCGTTCAATAGTCGTATAAGAACTGGGGTGATTATCAACCTAACACATATTGACCCGCTCACATTTCTCGAAGACGCTCAATTCTTATATGCATCACGAGTCAAACATACTTTAAAATCACAACCTATATTGAAAATAAATGTAGATCTATGTTGCGAATTTTCAAAAGTGACCGGTGAAGGAAGCATTAAAGAGTTGAAGCATTTCAGTACCCCTAACGCTCAAGCAGATTCAGCCACAGATTTAAAGAAATGGTGGGAGGAAAACGTCCAGGATAGTATTATCATGCAGTTAGAAGAATTTCAGCAGAATGAGAGTGGATGGTCCTTGACAGCTATAATTAATTTAGCGGTCAATTTAAATCGACATGAACCATTTAGAGGCTCATCATACATACCACTCCCCAAAGATATAGCCCTCAAGAATGCATGCGTTAACATACGTAATAACGATCATATGTGTTTTGCTTGGGCGGTTGTATCAGCATTATATAGTGCAAAAATCAATTTAACCCGAGTATCATCATACCCACACTACTCAGAAGTATTGAATTTGAGTGGTATCACGTTTCCTGTGATGCTGACCCAAATAGCAAAATTTGAAAACAATAATAAACTATCTATAAATGTATATATATTGAAACCAAAACAGAAACGTCATCTAGTGGTACCTACCTACCTAACTAGGAACAAAAGGGATCGGCATATTAATCTTCTTTTGGTTCAAGATACCTATAAAAAAGGTGAAGAAGCAAAATACCATTATTGCTGGATAAAAAACTTTAGCAGACTAGTAAGTAAACAGCTAACTAGTGACGGTCATAAGCTATGGATATGCCCCAGATGTTTACATTATTTTTATAATGAAAACAAATTAAAACATCATGAATTAGATTGCGGTAATATAAACAATTGTCGCATCCATATGCCTAGTAAAGGTGAAGTAGTGAAATTTACCAATTTTAATAACAAAGAGATGGTACCCTTTGTAATGTATATAGATATGGAGAGCATATTAACACCAATAGATGTAAAACGGGGTAAAAAAACGACCTCGTATCAAAAGCATGAAGCATATAGTATAGCCTATTATTTTAAGTGTTGCTATGATGATACCCTGTCCTATTATCGTAGCTATCGAGGAAGTGATTGTGCTAAATGGTTTGCACAACAGTTAAGGAAAATTACTGAGGACGTTGAACCCATATATTGGGCTGCTCAGCCAATGTCATTAACGTTACAGGAAGAGCAATCATTCCAAGAAGCTGTTGTATGTCATATATGTACGAAGCCGTTTTCATCCAATGATGTCAAGGTTCGTGATCATGATCATATAACATCACAATTTCGGGGTGCTGCGCATAATTCCTGTAACCTCAATTACACGGATTGTAAAACTATACCTGTCGTGTGCCATAATTTAAGCGGCTATGACTCGCACTTCATAATTCGTGATATAGCTTTAGAAATTGAAGGATCAGTATTTCTACTCCCAGTAAATAAGGATAAATACATTTCATTTACTAAGTCTATGAAGGGAAGTAAAATAAAGTTCAAGTTCATCGATTCTTTCAGGTTTTTACCATATAGTCTAGATAAACTAGCATCATACTTGAAAGAACTAAAAACGGTGAAACGTGAATACCCCAATACCGATCAGTATAATTTATTAAAACGTAAAGGTGTATTTCCTTATGATTACATCAAGTGCGTTGATAATCTTGATGAACTTAGATTACCTGAAAAACGTAATTTTTACAATCAGCTCACAGAAACCCTAATATCAGACGATGAGTACTCCCACGCTCAAAATGTTTGGATGAAATTTAATATCAAAAATTTGGGGGAGTACTCCGACTTATATTTAAAAACAGATGTGCTGTTATTGGTGGATGTTTTTGAGAATTTCCGTGACACCTGTTTTAATACGTATGGATTGGATTCGGCTCATTATGTATCAGCTCCAGGTTTAACATGGGACAGCATGTTGAAACATACTCAAGTGGAATTAGATCTACTAACGGACATTGACATGTTAATGTTTGTTGAACGTGGAATTCGAGGAGGTATCTCTCAATGCAGCAATCGATACGCTAAGGCCAATAATAAATATATGGACAATTACGACCCAACACAGCCGGATGTTTATCTTCAATATTATGATGTTAATAATTGTAAGTTTATCATTTTTTCTTATTTTTTAAAATAATCTATTTTATAATTTTATTTTTCAGTATACGGATGGGCTATGAGTCAGTACCTACCCTCAGGAGGATTTTCATGGCTCCCCCAGCCTCAAATAGATGTCAATCAAATCCCTGATGATAATCATTTAGGATATATCCTAGAAGTTGACTTGGAGTACCCAGATACTATTCATGATATTCATAATGATCTACCTTTTTGCCCTGAACATCAAGCACCACCCAATTCTAAACACAAAAAGCTGCTCACAACCCTTCACAACAAAGAACGCTACGTTATTCATTATCGTGCGCTGAAACAGGTTATTAAACATGGTTTAAATGTCATGAAAATTCATAGGGTATTGGAATTCAGGCAATCGGCTTGGATGAAGCCGTATATTGATTTAAATACCCTAATGAGGATGAATGCAACAAATGAGTTTGAGAAAACTTTTTTCAAATTAATGAATAACGCGGCTTTCGGAAAGACAATGGAAGATGTCAGGAAAAGGAAAATAGTGAAATTAGTTTCGAAGTGGGATGGACGCTATAGTGCCAAAGTGATGATCGCCAAACCCAATTTTCATAGCAGAACTATTTTAGATGAAAATTTGGTTGTGATCGAACTTAACAAGACTGAGATTAAAATGACCAAACCAGTGTATGTTGGCATGTGTGTATTGGACATTTCGAAAACTAAATTATACGATTTTCATTATGACTACATGAATCAAAGCTTTCCTTGCAAAGTACTTTACTGTGATACCGATTCCCTTATATATCAAATAAATTGCCCAGACATTTATGCTACGATAAAGAAAGACATTGCTTATTTTGATACTAGTGATTATCATCCCAATAACCCCTTTGGTATACCCCTTGCAAACAAAAAAGTGCCAGGGTTAATGAAGGATGAAAACAATGGTCTCATTATGACTGAGTTCATTGGTCTGAGGTCTAAAATGTATAGTGTACGTGTTGAGGGTCAAGATCACATGAAGAAAGCTAAGGGGGTTAAAAATTATGTAGTAAAGAAATATATTAGTTTTAATGATTATGTAGATTGTTTAGTTAATAATAAGGAAATTTTAAAACTGCAAAATAGTATAAGATCGACTAATCATAATGTACATAGTATTAGACAAGAAAAAATAGCATTAAGTTTTAATGATAACAAACGGTGTATATCGTCTCACACCACAGATACAGTGGCGTGGGGACATTACAAATTAAGAAAATAAATAAAATAAATTATGAAAGTTTTTTATTTATTTTAATTTTAATACACACTGAGGATAAGTATAAATAAGTATTTAACTCCAAACATCTTATAGTTATGTTTTTTTATTCATTGATTAATTTTTTTGAGATCCAAGTAGGAGTGTCATATCCTAACCACTTAACATACAGTTGATCGCCTCGTTTACGTATCACTTTTTCAATTAAGAAAGTATCAGGATATGAAGTTTTTTGCAATTCTTCAGTATAGAACATACCTTTTATAGGCGTTCCATCAAGATCTTCAATGAAATAAGTTACAGGTTTACCATAATTAATTTTTATAATTTTAAATAACTCTGCAGTCCAATTAGCATTGTAACCTTTATCAAACACCGATTTATACTTCGAAATTCGCACGAAATCACCAAGTTTAAATTTTATTTTCCCAATATCAATATTTTCATTATATACGCTTAACTTTGTGGATGGTTTAACATCGCAAGGACGCATCATAATTGTTCTATGTTTTCGGTGATTATAATCCTTAGTGACAGAATCCAGTATATCGATCCATTTATATTCAGCACGATAGCTAAATTCCTTATATAATATATTTTTGAAGGTTCTTATAACACGTTCAACAATGGAAGCTTTCTTAACACTGAATGAAGAGTAATGATTGATTTTATTATACTTAATAATGTTATAGAAATTTTTATTGTAAAATTCTTTTCCTTCATCAGTCTGCAAATTTTTAGGACGTCGCCCCTCTTTAAATATTGAAGATATAGCGGCCGTCACTTCCACACCATTTTTAGATTTTAGGGCACGCGTCCATAGGAACTTGGAATAACAGTCAATAACTAATAAAATGAATTTATACCCGTTATTATATTTAGAGTAAGGTATAAATTCAGCTAAGTCTGCCTGCCATAAATTATCGAAGCCTCTAATTATCACACTTCTACGGGGGAAGTTTTTTCTAGCACTTCTATGAATTTCGTTTATAATCCCCCTTTTTAACATTTTAACTTTTAGAAATGTTTTTTTCTACTTTCTTAATTGCAGTCTTAAGATCATTGAATTCCTTCACAACATTTTCAATTATTTTATTATGATGCTGAAATTTTGAAAGAATACCTTCGGGATTGTTCATAAAATTTAAAATGGCATCATGTTCAAACACCCACCGTTCCCATTTAGAAAAGTTTGTATTACAGTTTTTCTCGACCTCATCAACTCGCGATCGTAAGGAACCAATATGTGATGCTATTACATCTACATACTGTTTATTTACAGCATCAAAGTCATCAACTCCAGTTGATAAATTAGTTAATCTCTTAGACTGAATATCAAAGTGGCGATCTTGGGTAAGTTTGAAACCTATTCCGTCAGCACCCTTAGGACCTTCCTTTGGACGTATTTTACTTCGACCGAATATGTCAATGTTCATTTTTAAACTAATCAGTTATTCAACTCTACACACTATATTTATTCAATAATTTGAGCTTCCTTTAACTCTTCTACAATGCTAATGATTTCGTTATCATGATTGTTATTACCTGCTTGTTTAGATGCATGCAGAAGCATCAGACGCTGAACTAATTCTGAAGGTGAATCCCAATAAATATATTCAGTTTGTTTATTATTAACCAATTTATGAATTATTTCAACACCCCGTCCAATCTTTTTAAATGCCATACGTTTAATTACTTGGGTATACTTAACACCTTTATTAGCTCTTATTCTGCCGTTAGGGTTAAAACCTATCTTATGAGCATTGGTTTGCTCTAAGATTTTTTTATACTGATCCATATCTTCCATTGTATAGTTTATAGGTCTCTTTTTAAATATTAATTCATACAATCCTTCAGTACCTTGGTATAGTTTATCATCAATAAAAAAATTGTCAGAATCTTGTTGAAATTCGATTTTAGCATTACCAATATTCCAAGTCTTAGTATCATTATTGAAGTAAACTCCGTACTCGTGATCCATCTCACGTATAGTGTCATGTATAGCCATATCCGTATAGCGATTATGTAATCTTTCAATAATATTAGTGTTAGCAGTTTCATCGTATTCTTCATCTTCAACATCACTTTTCATATAGCTTGAATCCTCATTAAATGTCATATCACTTTTATTACATGCTGTATTCTTTAACCTAATAGGTATTTTTGTTGAATTTTTCACCGCTGGCGGATGCGTATAATTCTTTACAACTTTTAATTCCTGAGATTTTTTCTTTAAAGAAGTTAATTCCTTAATAGGATCCACGATTGGTTTAAACACCTCCTCTGAAGTTCTGTGCACTGTCATTTGATTTCGTTTTAATTCAAGGTACTTACGCTTTACAGCATTACGGGCTCTAATAATTTTTTTAGTCAATTCAATTTCATCAGTATCCATTTCAGGTTACGTACACCTAATGGAGGTATTTATAAAGTAAATTTTAACTTGTTTAACTTCTCAAACCTGTGCAGATAGTGCGAAGTAGTTGCAAGTTCTGAACGCTATTTCAATTTAATCAAAGCTTATATACGAATCAAAGCCTTTCCTATATCTACCGGTATTTATATCAGATTCCGTATCGATTACCACAAACCCGTGAGGTTCTTTCCAGCATTCGGCACACATCGATTTAAATTGATTAAATGATAAATCAGTACCTACATGATCATCATAAGCATGTTTTAAATTCAAGACATCTTGCTTAAATAGCACAATTAAGTTAGAATTATCACGTATTAATTGCTTAGGTATTTTTGAATAGGTCTGACTAAGATAGAATGAGTCAATAAAATTATGCCTACCCATACAGAAATAATCTCGGACGCTTGAACTTTTATCAGTAATTACATCGTCAAATACCATAATGGAATGAGGTTTAGCTTCGTTTACGGGTACAACCTCATCATGCTGAGTAAACGTGAAATACCCCAACCCCTTAATCGGCTCGAGAACTTTCTGCAGGTATTGATACTTAGGCTGATGTAAAGATTTTGAAAACACATACACATTTTGAAATTTTAATCCATGCGGCTCTTCTATAAGACTGATGAGTGTATTTGTTTTACCGCAACCTGAACTACCTGCTATGATACATCTGATTGAGTCAGGTAATAAATCACCATGTTTTTTTGAACGATGTTTTTTAAAGTCATGATTATTAACTTTAAGTGTGGCACGTTGTTTAACAAACCTCATCTTGGTATTCAATAAACTTATATATATTTACGCTGATATATATATAGGAGCTATAGCGAGTTGTCACACTAAATGATTGTTCATCGTGGAGAAGGGTTGGTCAACTCCATAATAAATAAATTACCTGTGGAACTTCATATACCAGGTTATCAATATTGTGGGCCTGGAACTAAATTACACAAGCGTTTAGCTAGAGGTGATCCTGGCATTAATCCATTAGATTCGGCTTGTAAAGAGCACGATATTGCATATTATCAACATAAAGATTTAGAAGACAGACATCGTGCTGATCGTATTTTAGAAGAGCGTGCCTGGACACGTGTCAAATCTAAAGACTCAGGGCTAGGAGAAAAGGTTGCAGCGTGGGCGGTAGTAAACACCATGAAAACTAAAAGAAAGTTAGGTATGGGGTGTGTTAATAAACGTCGAATAACACTCGGAAAAGGAATTTTAACAAATATTTCAAAGGAACTTAAAAAATCTAATAACACCCCAGATATTATTAAAAAAGCTCTAGCAGCTGCCAAGCGATCAGTTAAAAAATTAGGAGGTAAACGAAATATTAAAGTGCCTAGAATAATACCCGTTCCTAAGCAAGGGGGGATTATTCCTTTTCTGATACCTCTCTTTGCGGGTTTGAGTGCTGCAGGGGCTTTAGCAGGTGGTGCTAGCGGTATAGCTAAAGCTATTAATAATGCTAAGCAGGCCAAACAGCAACTTGAAGAAAGCGGGCGCCATAATAAAATGATGGAAGCAATTGCGATGGGTAAAAAGGGTGATGCCTTATATTTGAAACCGTATAAAGGTGGAAGTGCCTTATTTTTGAAGCCGTATTCAAAAAACTGAACAAGCTGCCTCGGAGAGCTCTAACTGATGTAGATTTAAAAAAATATACTACTAATATTCCTAATTTTCGAGGTGTGTTTATGAGAGATACCTTACCTACAACACCCAGACCCAACGAATGCGGCATAATTAATTTGGATATTATGAGTGGATCTGGAACTCACTGGATTGCGTATAAGAAGAATCAGAAGAATGTGAGCTACTTTGACAGTTTCGGTGACCTGAGGCCTCCTCAAGAAGTTATTAAATACTTTCAAGGTTGTGTAATAAAATACAATTATGTACGATATCAGAAATTCAATACAATTATATGCGGTCATCTATGTCTAAAATTTTTAAATGAAAATTGAATAAATACATGGTCATAATATTTTTCTTTTAATAATGTCTCGAACGTTTACCTTAACAGGTGTGGGGAATTCACTTAGTGTGAATTATTTTCCTCCAATTCAGTTAAATCCTGAAAAGGATTATGTTCTGGGTCTAATTGGTTTCTACGGCTGTAATTCGATAAGAAATATTTATAATGGAAATAACAAGTTATATTACGATGATAAAGCTATCACTATACCGCCAGGTGCTTATGAAATAGAAGAATTGAACAATTTCCTGAAATCTGTCTTGGGAGTGAAATTTAACTTATGGGCTAATAATAATACATTAAAATGCGAAATTTTCTCGAATTATGAAATTAATTTTAAGAAACCTGGCAGTATAGGTCGTATGTTAGGATTTTCTAGTAAAAAGCTTAAACCGGGTGTTAAACATGAATCTGATTTAAATGTTCAAATTATTAAAGCTACCAACATACATGTTGAATGCAACATAACTGCAGGTGCTTACCGTAATAATAATTTAGCTCATACAATTTTCGAATTTGACCTATCAGTTGAACCTGGTTATAGGTTATGTAAAGAACCCACAAACATTATATATTTACCTGTCACCGTAAAAACTATTCATAACATAACTCTAAGGCTAGTTGATCAGGATGGTGAAGCAGTAGATTTCGGTAACGAATCATTAACTATAAGGCTAGAATTGAAGCAAGATGGGTTTAAATCTAAATAATAATATAAATAAGGGTGATAATCATCTACAGAGCATTATACGTCCGAACGTTAGAAGACTCACATCACACGAGATCAATTTTCTTGAAAGTTTGGGATATCGTGTATCAAATAAGAATTACAATGCAGGAAGAACAAGCTCTGCAAAATTTGTTCGCCGACGTATCTTATTCTGATTTAGTTATTGATAATTCCACTCACACATATCATCCTTATACTGTCAATGCCTTTGATAACTCGGATGAAATTAGACTTATTATTGAGAAAGGTGATTTGATAACAGCTACCTATGATAGTAAGATTTATATTGAAGGTACCCTAACACCTACCGAAGCTAAACCTTTCCAACTCAACGACCCGCTGTTTCTATTTGAAGAAATACGTTATCAACTTGGTGATGTTGTAATCGATGCTTGTAGGATACCAGGCATATCAACATCTCTTTACGGACAATGTCGTTATACTCCTGGAGAGTCCTCAGGTTTAAGTAGCGCAGGATGGAATATTTTAAATGAGGAGTCACAAATTTGTGACAGCACTAAAACCAAATTTTGTGCTATAATACCCTTAAATCATGTGTTGGGGTTCGCTAGCGATTACACTAGAGATATTATAAACATGCGTCAGGAATTGATTTTGATTCGTTCAAATTCCGACATCGATTGTTATAGCAGTTCAACAACGGTTAAAATAAAAATTTCAAAAGTTAGTTGGCGTGTACCTCATATTACTCCTAGCAATACTGCAAAGTTGGAAATATATAACCACTTGAAACAGCAAAAAGGTATAAAAATTGGCTTTTATGGTAGAAGCTTATATCAATATCCTAGTTTACCTACTACTTCTAATGTAGCAATATGGGCTGTTAATAGTTCAGTGGGATCCCGAAGACCGCGTTGGCTTTTAACTGCATTTCAACAAAATAAACGCGGTAAAAAAGATCAGGATGCTAGCCGTTTGTCGCAATGTGGTATAAGTGATGTGACTGCATATATCAACCAGAATAGGTGCCCCTACGAGAAACGTCATAATAATTTTGCTAAGGGTGCTTATGCACTTGCATATGATGATTATCTATCGTTTCAGAAAAAATTTTTAAACAAACAGTTTTGTGAACCTCTGCTAGATTTTGCGGAATTTGGAACAGGTCCAATTTTTGTATTGGACGTTTCTAAGCAAAATGAACATGTTCGAGAACCTGTTTTATCCTTAAAATTGGAAATCGAAGGTAAAGAAGTTTTTCCTGCAAATACAACTGCCTACGTATTAATTTTACATGATTCGATCTTGGAATATGAACCAATCTCCGGACTAGTCACCTATATGTGACCAATATAATCTTTATATTATACTTATCAATATTTGAAATAAAATAAACAAAATAATCTTCTAAATTTCTGTTTTATTTCTCCTATAATAATTAATATAATACAGAATCAACACTGTAATAAAAATATATGTTGTTAAAACTTGTCCCAGTGCTGCGGATATTAGTCTGTAATGTTTATAATCTTCAGTTAATAAATTCATATCCCCCAATATTATATTCCATGCCGATGGTTCCATTGACGTTCGGGATGTAAATCTTAATTTGTATAAAATAATCGGGCTGGCTTCTGTTAATTGGTAGGAGAAAGTTGATTCATTCGCAACATATTTAAATTCCATTGCAGACCAATTTAAGCAAAAAGCATCGCTTAAATAATTCAAACTATTTATATTAATATAATTAATACAAATTTGAATGTTTTCAACACTTTTAGGTGAAGCAATAAACAAAGTGTTGTTGAAAACTTGAGCTAATGTAAAGATGATTAGGCTGGAATTCATTTTTGATAATGATGCGTGCCCATTAATTGCTCATTTAATAATGATGATACGCATACGAATCTCTTCAATTTTATATAATAATAATAATACATAGGTGAGGTATGGGTTAATAAAATTATTCAAATTTCATTATACTGCTTGAATATCTCAAGAAATGATAGAATTTACTTTCGTTAGGATTAAAATGGTCAAGATTATTTCAAAAATTACACAACACATTATTATAAAATTATATTAAAATACCGTATACATACACATATACATTGCATATAAGAATTACATTATTAAGTTATTACTGAAGGTAAATCGTCCAAGTTTTGTTTAATCACCTCAGGATACATGTAGAACATTTCCATAATGCAATATGAATGGGCTCCTTGATAGTTACCTGTAGATTGTATCACATCTTTTGTATTCATGAAAGGATCACCCCCTAACTGAATACATGCAAATAAAATATCAGTATAGTAGTCTTTGATTTCCATATTAACAATTTCTCTCATTCGTTGGTTGATTAACGGTGATATTTCATATAACCTCTCCACGGTTACCTTCCCCATGTAAATATAAAAATCATTTCTTTCTAATTTTAAAACATTATTGTTTTGAAATTTTGGGCCGGAAATTTTTAAAGTTGTAGTATTACGATTCATATCAATGTGATCCAAAGTTCCACCATTTAAAAAATTTGTAATCGGTACCTCTTTATCCCTTATAATATCCCAATCTTGGTTGCATAATGAGATACCCAATCCATTTGACCCTCCTAAGCGTAACTTGGGCATCCATTCTTCAACATCGATTCCCACCGACACGAACTTAGTTTCTGACTTATTAAGCCAATACCTCGTTTCGAAGACCATTTTGGGTTGTAAGGTTTTAGGTAACTTAGTATCCTTTTCAACTAGAATTTACACAAAAAGAAAAAAATTAGTAAATGTATATATTGTGAAATTATAAATTGTACAATATTAACTGGTTGAGGGTTAGGTAAGCACTCATTACTCATCTGTAATGAGCACTCACCTAACCCTAATACCAGTTTATTAAAATAAGTAAAGATTAATTTGTTATGAACTTACTTTGTGCGGACGCTTCTGCACTTCTCTTCAATGAAGTTTTGGATTCCATGACTTCTAGAATATACGTTGCAAAAGTTAACCTCACCAGTAGATTCGAAGAACTAGTTTCATATATACAGTTATCAGCCTTATATAGCGAATGAAGTTAATTAATCCTAGAATATTAGCCCGCATGTGCAGGTTTTATTACCATGACCAAATATTCTAATTGAAAGTTTTAACACCCCATATACAATTACTCACATATGCACATAATATGTAATACTATTATCCCCCAAGATAATATGTGTCCCTAACTATAGAATAGGTAATTTACTGATTTTATTGCCATGAGCAAATACTAATATAGTGAGATGTGATCGTTAATTTTAATAACCTTACGTTTAAACCCCCCAATCGCACCCCTTATGATCCAGTGATTTTATTGCTATGAGTCATACTAATGTAGGGGAGTGACCCCTAATTTAAATACCCTTTCGTCAACCCCTTATGTCAATAATATAATATAATCAATACTTGACCCTAATCAATACTTTCGATCATGCGCAGTGGGGTCTGATTGTGGAATTGGTATAACTACACTACTGATATTGAACCCAAAGTACCATTAAGTTCAGATAAGGATTAGTGTATAAAAGGGCCTTTCAACATCTCAGTCAAGTTAGTCGTTATTCGTGTTTTTAATTTGATCTCAACAATCCGTCGGTGCCGTTTTTGTGATCTCTTGTGTGTATGTGTTGATTATCAAATGTGTATTTCCTTTTTTTAGTACAAGTTTCCTGTAATTAACTTGTTGGCGGCAGCTTTATGCTACCTCTCATTGGTGCCAAAAACCAATCCCTTTTTTTCGGTGCACCCGAATTGCACCACGAAAAGATTAGTTCACAAATCTCCTACCCGAATTGCACCACCGTAATTTCAGGTAAACACCTCACCAAGGGTCGGTCGTCCGAATTGCACCACCTCTATTGTAATATTTTAGGTAAGGTGGTTTTATTGTTAAAAGTTAAAGCACAATGCTGGAGTTTAACCTGATGCCTCCTACATGTAACATCGATTATTTTTTGTTTTTACGCGATTTTTTGGGGGTTAAACGTAATAGATAACTGCCGCATACCGCGACTATACTTTTTAATGCTATTTCGAGGGTCTCTCACATCCCGGTTGCATTTATCCCGGTTTTCTTGATCGGTGGCGCTTCTCGTATGTTTAGCCTAGTAACCAGAGTCAAAACCGCTCTGGAGGGGTGCAACCCGAAGCGGAGCGGAGGGGCGCCCCGGAAGAGTAGGTTTTGACGATGGATTACCCTCCTTATCGAATGCACACCCCAAAATTCGAAGGCAAAAAAAATTTAATGTTTTCACTGTTTTGGGTTATTATTTTATTAATACCTGCTCCGACCCTGTATAATATAATATGAATTAATATATTAAACTCGAAATTTAAATTGCAAAGAATTTAGATATTTGTTTATTTATTTCTTTATATTATCTGTTTGCTTGTGATACCTGCTCGGTTTGCTCGTGGTGCAATTCGGTAAAGCGATTACGGAACGACATTTGACCGTGGTGCAGTTCGGTCAAGGGATTACATTTACCTGGGTACAAGAAATGACCCCCGATAAGCCGTGGTGCAGTTCGGGTAGCACCCTTTTTTTGTTTACTACAATAGGTACATACTAACCAATACGTTGACTAATAATATGTTCACTAAGGTTTTGTATCAAAATTTACAAAAATAAAACGATTTTAATAAACAAAAAAGAATTTAAATTTAAAATGCTTGAAAATTTGAAACAGAAACAGTAAATTGAAAATTATTATACAACAATTATTGGTTTCTGAGAACATTTTGAATTTTGAGTAAATTTTTTTAATCAAGAAATTTTTATAAATCGGTCGAATTTTGCTTATTGGATAGTTTGTTAACTAACAAAAAATGTTGGCTATTTTGTTTACTCCAATGCAAGTAAGTACTCTAGCCAACTTTCTTGGCTAGTTTATAAACTAGCCAAGTAAACACTTTTCCGTAACATATTATACAATTTATTCTTGAAACAATAACAATAAATTATTTCTATCGAAATTAACCCGGGTTAAAAATTAAACTGAGACTGAACAACTGGGCCTTAGTGACACAAATTTTTTTGTAAAATGAAGATATTGAATTATTAGTGAGTTTTTTGTGTAGATAATTAAGGTCACAAAATGGGGGCCCTCATCAAATTTTGATCCCGCAAAAACCAAGTAATTTAAAACTCTCAAAAGAAGAAAAGAAACTCGCTTTTGGTTTAGGAGTGACATCGAAATGAATGATCGTGGTTATAAATCGAAACACTTGACTAAAAAAGTACCAAAAACCAAAAGCGTGCCCAATCTAAAATTTAGTAATAAAATTGCCAAAAGTATAATCAAGAGAATCGCATGAACATTTAAAAAATTGCATTTTAGTAAAATATTAGATAGCTTTGACTCAAACGAAATAATGTATAGTTACTATGACAATGATAAACAAATTATTTGTCACTATACAAAATAAAAATCTTCTCGGTTTGGTTCGCGATTTGGCAAATATTGATGAAGAAATTAATAACAGTACACCAATTAATACTGCGCGTTCAAGAAAATCAGTATGGTTTCAATTTGACTAATTTTGTGCGTTAAGAAATTACCATGCTATCCGTAACATTTTTTTTACAATTACAATGCAACGCGCTACCCGTAGAAGATCTCAATAATATAGTATTCAAGGTTTGAGGATATAATATGAGGAAGAAGCAACGCGGTAAAAATTACATCTTCTGCATTTACAATATTATACAAATAACTAATAAAAGTGATTTTATAACAGCTTTATAAGAAAATTAAGTTCAAAAAGGGAAGAAATGAAGCCATTGAACGATGATCATTTGAATAAGAAACGATTTATATCGGATGAAGAGTATCATAGCAAAATTGTTCAAAAAATAAAAATTGAATTTGGTTTAAAAGAAAAAAGGTATAAAAAATAATGAACTTGTCCAGAAGCATCACGCTGAAGTATATAATAATTGCACATTTAATTTTTCAAATTGTAAAAATGTGAATTTTTTGTAACCATTATTTGTAGAAAATAGAAAAAAGACGTAGACAAAGCTGTAGTACAGCTGAATCGAACAATACAACAAGCCGCATGGAGTGCTACCCCGTTGATACAGAAGAAGGATTATCCCGGCCATTATCCCAAGCAAATCAAGTCGAAACTGGAAGAAATGTGCAAACTTAGAAAGCGATAGCAGATCACACATGCCCCGATTGATAAAACAAATTTAAATCGATGTACTAGGCAGCTGAAGGATATGCGGGGTAATATAAATGAAGGTATTAAAAGAATCTTTTTGAAGAATCTCTCCCCTATTGCATCAACGGAGTATTCCCTTTGGAAAGTTACAAGAAAAAATTGAACAAAAGATGGTAACTGGGCAAGAAAAGATGAAGAAAACGCAAGCACATTTGAGGAACATCTGAGTAACGTATTTAAACCTTTTCCAATAGAGATCCCCCTGAAGAGGAGAAATATATCCACCAAACTCTAGATGCACCTTATCAAATGGACCTCCCGCTCAAGCCCACAAAGACGGCAGAAGTCAGAAACTTCATCGCAAAAAACCTAAACCCAAGGAAGTCACCGGGGTACAATTTGATAACGGGTAAGGTCTTAAAGGAACTGCCACCAGAAGGAATTAAATTGATAACCATCATATTCAATGCCATGCTCAGAATTGGGTACTTTCCTCCACAATATGGAAGGTGTCCCAAATAATTCTTATCCAAAAACCTGGCAAGGACCCAACTGAAACTACTTCCTATCGCCCAATCAGCCTTTTACCATTACTGTCTAAAGTTATTGAAAAAATATTCTTAACCAAGCTTAAACCGCTCCTGGAGGAAAAACCTTAATACCAAATCACCAATAATTCGGATTCCGACAGCAGCATTCCACCTTCGAGCAAGTACACAGAGTTGTAGGAAAGGTCAGAGAAGATCTGGAACGCAAGAGGTACTGCTCATCAGCATTCGTGGATATCGTAGGTATGGCATAGAGGCCTTACCTACAAAATAAAGACCAACTTACTTCACCCTTATTGCCAAATCTTGAAATCATAATACCAGGCAGATACATATTTCCTAGTAAAGTATGGAGAGGCCTTCTCTACGCTCGCTCCCATAACATCAGGAGTACCACAGGGTAGCGTGCTCGGTCCAGTCTTATACCCCTCCTATACACTGCTGATCTGCCAACTACTTCTGATACTGAAATAGCCGCATATGCCGACGACACGTTGGCTTCGCATGATTATCCAAAAGAAGCCTCCAGATTCTTACAAGAACACCTTAATAAAATGGAACAATGGCTCAAAAACTAGAGGATTAAGGCTAACAGTACAAAGTCAGTACACGTCACATTCACATTAAGAAGAGAAACATGCCCGGTAGTAACACTAAATAATTGTGCGCTGCCACAAAAAAATGACGTCAAATACTGTTGTATTTAGGCCCTTCTGCCTAAATTTGGGATCTTAAATTGGGGTGTACCTTTTAAATAATAGTCATTCAACAATTAACTAATCTATTTAAATAAAATAATCGGGGTAAAATATTACATATTGTCATGGTTTCCTGCCCATAAGAGTAGCTCTGGCATGGTTGGGTATATTTTGGTAAATGCTCATGTCGTGGTCATTACTTTTAACACCATAATTTGAGAATAAAGACTTGCACCTAAATCTTCTGAATACTCTGGAATAGACTGCTTGCTCTAATTAATCTAATAAAAGAAAAAGCGTAATGATTTGTACACGCGGGCATGTAAAATATTGTGTTAAAGGCAAAAGAGGATTGGATTGTTTGGTTTTAAGAGGTTAGAGATTAAATTGAAACTAAGTATTATTTGTAAAAGTGTAGGCATTTGAACTAAATAATTGTGACTTTTAAAATTAAGTGCGCGGTCTGATAAAGAATTTTGGTGAAATTAACAAGGAGAAGGAGAAGGAAGTCTCGTCCCGTCTATGAGGACGTCAACACGTAAATTAAGGTCTGGTTCCGTACATGAAAAGCGAAGACACGTAGATTTGGGGTCTCGTATGGTGAATAGAGACATCAAGACATTATTATCGATAAGTTTGGAAAGTTGGAAACTGAATTTAAATTATTGAAATTAATTGTGTATAAGTTGAGATTAATTAATTTTTGTTCAACGAATTAAAATTGTGAATGGAAAATAAGATTTACGATTTCGAATTATTTGGAAAATTTTGGTGACCAATGCAAATGTCGTATGGTTGATAATATTTTATGGTTCTGTTTTAAATTGTTGGAATTAAAGAAGATTATGGAAAATTTGACCTACCTGAACGTATGGGATTTGGAAAACTACGAGTAACCTTCTCCTGATTATCAGCTGTTGCTCCTGCGTCGGTCGTGCATGAAAAACTGTTCGGTAAGCGATTATGACATTAATTTTTTCGTAACATCCAGTTCGCGCGTGTTTTATAAAATTTTGGGGGATTTATAAATTTTTGTTCTTGTTTGATAATTTGTAAATTTAATTTAATCTTATTAATTGAAATCCATCTTTTGTTTTTTTTTATATAATTGTGTTAATTAATAAATTACATTGCTTGGTATACAACCATTACGTTTGATTTAATTAACTTTACAGCAGTGAGTAGAAGAGGAAATAGGTGCAAGGTGTAGTAAGTTTATTATCCGACATTTCTTAAGAATAATTAAGTTAAAGTTTCACATGAGCATTTGACAGATACATGACCCACTTTTGACCCTGAGAGTACATGCAATAGCTAGCTGTGGCAATTTAAAAAAGAGCCGTAGTTATCCCCGCTATAAAAATTCAAAATTTAGTAGCTATATCACGGCAATATATAATTATTTAAATTAATCTTACTCTACAATTATAATGATCCATAGGATCCAGGAATATTTGCTGACTCGTATGATCTACATCTTGGGTTATTGCTTGTTCATATCTGGAATCACAAACACCCTGCACTCCCGTACTAGTCCAACCGACAACTAACTCACAACCCCCAAATGACCACTTACTTCCAACCAACAACTCTTGGTTGTACTACTTTTTCGTGGTATCTTTCCTAAGTCCTCTTTAATGCTGACTTTAGCGACTTCACAATGCTCGTGTGTGTATTTGCAATACCTCTTTATTTAGCAACTCATAATTATAAAATTTACTCTACAGGGTGATATTTATATACTGGCCATTTTAATATAATTTAAATATCTATTTGTGACATGCCCCCCGTTGAATTAAAGGTTGGCCCAAACCTTTGTTTTTAAAATAAAGTCACGGTTTCTACACGAGAATTGCTCCACCACTAAAAAAATTGAAAATTTTATATTTAACTAATTAATCGTTAACCTTAAACATTTAATTTAACATATTCCTTATATACTATATTACAAACACATTCTTAATTTTCTTTACACTTCTCTTTAGGGACCTCTTCTAATTCTTATCAAAAAAAAATTTTTTACCAATAAACCAGTTTCTAATGTTTTTATATGTTGTATCTCTCATATTCATTTATAATTGCACTTTGAATCTCCAAAAAATCTTTTTTCACACCATTTTTAGTTGACTATTAACTAATTCGTACTTACACATTGAAAATCCCAGGTTTTGTAAAAATTTGTTCAAAAAAATTTTTTGTTTTAATTCTTATTTGAATTTTTCTGAATTATTTTAACTTTATGGTATATTGACGTATATAATATTACAGTGTATCAATCTTAAGATTGTTGAATTTACTGCTATTAAAAATTAAGTCTTGACCTATCCAATTGTAATATACTTATTTAAGCAATTTTTTGCCGTACTACTACATTTATGTATTCGGTTCACTCAATGTATTTATTTTGTCTACCTATAGTGTTTTACGTTGTGACCTTCAATGTGTATTTTTTCAATAATTATCTTAATTAATCGTTCAAAATTGTTACTTTAAATTTTTTTTTTTTTTTTTGAGGATTCGTATACAATAATAAAAAGATTTCTTTATTTATTCTCCAATTTTTTAATTTGACCGTTTTTTTTGATAAGTTTCTCTTTTAATTTCTTATTAGTGTGCCTAATACCTTTAGTATATCTTTTCTTATTACTTTAAACAACCCTTATTTTGATCCTTTTTGATCTAACTATAATTTACCATTACACTGTATCCTGTCGATACATGTTTATACTAGAATAATACAGATTATTCCGATTATGGTGCCCTTTTACAATATCTCACAATAGATAACTCTATTACACCGTATCCTTTCGATACGTGTTTATACAAGAATAATACAGATTATTCTGATTCTAGTGCTTTTTTAATTTCCCTTTTTGAACTATCTTTACTTTATTTACACCGTATCTTTTCGATACGTGTTCATACAAGAATAATACAGATTATTCCTTTACATAATATTATTAATGTTTAGAAATTTTATACGAGAAAGTGGTATTTTGATCTTATTTTCCTAGGTTGTTACTGACTTTCTTATATAAATTTTCGCTACATTGGGACGTCCTTACTCCTAATGGCTTTGTTATAGTACAGACTATAGATTTGAGGTACAGACCTCATTTACAATATTTAGCCATTTTCTTTAAATAATTATTATTCTTAGCACTTTAGCCTATTTTTCATTTATTATACATTCTTACTTTTATTGCTCCGTGTTTTAGGCATCACTTTATTTTATTTGCTCTGCTTTTCACTAACTTTTCCATTTTAGGCACTTTATTATTTTTCCTTTTTGAAGCTTTTTCTTCTTTCTCCTTGACTGGATAGTCTTATTTGCTTAGCACTTTTTTTCTTTCACATTTTGGGTTTTTTCGAAATCTTCTAAACTTTTCGCGCGGCACTTTAATTTTACTTTAATTTTTGAATGTTCAGGGGTCCTTTCTTTACTTATAAACTTGGTATACTTGGTTAGTCGGCTTACAACTTTTATTAATATTTTGACTGTTTATTTCACTGAACTGGATTACGTGTGGATGGTGATGATTGAGACATCCCAAATTGGTTGACCCATAATTATGTCTATTTTCCTCCATTTGAATGTACGCCTTCGTTACTTATTCGTATAACTCCCAAACGTGCACTTTTGGAAGTTACTGAATATATTAATTGTAACGCCACTGTAGTTTGAGTAAATGCTTTCCATTTTTCTACTTCTTGTTATACAGTTGTGGCTTCCCCGACAATCGGCAACACCACCTTGGTTTATTGTTAACCATTCCATCTCTCCATAAATCGATTGTTTATCTCAATCCAATTTGGTTTGTTGTTATCCATTCCATCTCTCCATAAATCGATTGTTCATCTCAGTCCAATTTGATTTGTTGTTATCCATTCCATCTCTCCATAAATCCATTGTTAATATTATGCTCATCACCCTTGGAAGTGTTTTCCCTACTGTTCCTAGTGACTTTTTGACTGTATATATATGGACACCTATGATTATTTTGACTTGTTATCTAAAATCAGAAAAATGTTATAACACGCCTAACGTAATATCCTCTTTTGGCTCTTTTGAAATTAAATTTGTGAATAATTTTTTCTTCTTTTTCCTCTTAGGTCCGCTTTTCGTTTCTTCTTTCTAAGGTCTACATTTATATACTTCTAAAACTTAAAAAAATATTATTGGCTTACTCCCTACACTTATTATCACTAAATGACTATGACTATTTTACGAGTATCCTTTTATCTTGTATTATAAAAATTTATGATTTTGAAAAATTCAAATTTTAAATTCAAATTCCTATCTTTTGTTTTCAAGGGAACTTTCAAATCAATTCTCTTTATTTGGGTGGTTACAATTTATTTTATTAATCTTATAATTTTATTTGCTATTTTGCGACAATTGGTTTTAATTATACTTTTTAACTGGTATTCCCATATTTTCTCCCTTAAATCAACTTCACCTTTGACCACCTTTGGCCCTATTAATACTTCATAATACATCTTAAACCCTCAACTTTTATTTAGTCATTTTGGGCTCCCCATAAAATTCCTACAAATTCCCCATAATAATTCTCCTTTGTTTCATAATTCTTTATATTCATTGGAATACCTCTTTTATCAATAAACCCCTTGTCCTTTAAATTAGCTTATTAATTCTTATTCAATCTCAAATTCATTTTTTCCACCCAAAATTTTTTAAATTTAATTTCCCATTTAAATAAGTAAATCTTTTATTGTTCTCATTTTTACTTTTTCAATAACGATAAAATTTTGAAACAATGATTTCGTGGAATTATAACCAATATTTTTTTTTATTACTAATTATTTATTTATATAATTTATTACTACAAAAATAAAATTTAAGTTTGTTTATTGTTCAAATTATAAATAAAATTACCCTCTTAAAATATCCTTATTATAAAATTCTTTTTTCCCACATTTAAATTTTGATTTTATTAAATTCTTGAACACTTATTATTTCATCTTTTAAATTTGCTAACTTTGCTTTTTTGTGTTGAATAGTTTTTTTAATTTATTTATTTTAATGCCGATTCTTTTAAAATTTGAGCTTTTATGTCGTTTTAGTACCGCTGTTACAATTTATTTATTATAATTTACTTCCATATACAATTATTGTCCTTTTTAAAAGACATTTTCCGACATTATAATTTACACAATAAAAAATTTCATATTTTGAAAAATTAGTTTTCAATGCATTCCTAACTTCCGCATTTCATTTATATAATTAATAAAAATTTTTATCTATCAGCAAATTTTGTTTGTTTGTTTTGTTCAACTTTGTAGTATTTATAATTTCTTTACAAGGTATTTTGCTGAAATTGGTTTTTTTTCATTTTACCGAACTTTTGTGCTGAAAATTGAAATGAACGATTTAAATAAACTTTTGTGTTTATTAACAAAAACCATTTAAAATGTTATATCGGAATTATTGTTAATTCCTAATGTTTTAAATTAATACGATTTAATAAAATTTAAAATTGTTAAATTTACTTTTATAACTTTTTCTTTAAAATATGCATTTTAATCTTTACCTTATAATAATTAGTTTCAAAATTGCATTGTCTTATTTTTATAGACTTCATTTTTAACTTGTCGATATAGCAAATAATTTTCAATACCAATGTTAAAACAAAACTTGTGTTAATTTTTTCGTTTTACCTAATTGAATACTTCAAACAAACAAATTTTTAAATTCTTTTGAATTTACCTAATTTGGGAATTATTTTTAAAATTTACCTTATAACAAAATATTGTCTATTCAATTTATTTTACGTAATGAATTATTAAAATTTATTTATAAATACGAGTAGGTATGAAGTTTATAAAGAAAAAGGCATGTTAGTTTATTTGACTGCGTTTCGATTTTATTTTAAATTTATTTAAAGTATCGTAGTTCCTTCCATGTTCTAGTTAGTTGACAAAAAATTTCCACTCTTTAAAAGTGACGTTATTATTATTTGCCGTTGATGCATTAAAATAAAAACTATTCATTTAAAATTTTGTTGAAATGCAATAAAATAACTTTGTTTAAAATTTCTTTTTGTTTTCGTAGACAATTTTTTACATTTTTTGTATCTTAATTATGGGCCTCCATAACTGATTTCGAGGTTTTATGCCTTCCTCAATACAAAAAACTGTAAATTTTTTATACAACCAAAATTTTAATTCTGCCTGAAACCCCTTCAGCGTATACAGAATTAAAATTTAATCATATTTACAAACAAAAATCACTTTAAACCATTTCCCAAACATTCTGGACTTTACCTCACCACTTAAAAAAAATTTACTTTAACACACCATCGGCATAATTTTTTCAACGTATGGACTTTGGTTATGGAAAAATTTTTATACAAATTAATAAAGTTTACCATCAGCAAATTCTTTGTTTAACTTATTGCCATCATTAAACCAATTTCGACGACCTTTTTATTTTATTTCGAATAATTTATTCACAAATTATTTACCTAAAATTTATTTACCTACTTTCACCGCCATAATTTCGTATTATTGATAGAATTTAAACTGTATTAATGACCATTATTTAATTATTTTAAAACCAAAAATTTTGTTTTTTAACTTCAACCCTTAAATTTTGAAATTTATTCGCTGATAAATTTCGGATAAAAACCGAGCACCTCCACCATGTTGTATTTAGGCCCTTCTGCCTAAATTTGGGATCTTAAATTGGGGTGTACCTTTTAAATAATAGTCATTCAACAATTAACTAATCTATTTAAATAAAATAATCGGGGTAAAATATTACATATATAATTATTTAAATTAATCTTACTCTACAATTATAATGATCCATAGGATCCAGGAATATTTGCTGACTCGTATGATCTACATCTTGGGTTATTGCTTGTTCATATCTGGAATCACAAACACCCTGCACTCCCGTACTAGTCCAACCGACAACTAACTCACAACCCCCAAAATGACCACTTACTTCCAACCAACAACTCTTGGTTGTACTACTTTTTCGTGGTATCTTTCCTAAGTCCTCTTTAATGCTGACTTTAGCGACTTCACAATGCTCGTGTGTGTATTTGCAATACCTCTTTATTTAGTAACTCATAATTATAAAATTTACTCTACAGGGTGATATTTATATACTGGCCATTTTAATATAATTTAAATATCTATTTGTGACAATACTTTGGTCTCCACCTGGATAGGCGACTAACATTGGAAAAGCATATATGGAACAAGCGTCTCCAATTGGGTCTGATCTACCGAAAAATGTACTGGATGTTGAATAAAAACTCGCACCTAGTAAGTATTATGGTTAATAAACAACTGATTTACAAATCCATCATCAAGCCGGTATGGACATACGGAGCTCAGTTGTGGGGATCCGCAAGTGCGACATGTCGCCTGTTGTGACATCCGTTTGAATTTGTATTATTTTCGCAGTTCTAAAATAATATTTTGGTAAAAACTTATTTACAATTATTCAATTTTTCTTCTTTGTAATACAATGATACAATTTCCTGTCTTTAAACGGTATTACATTACACAATTTCTTGTTCAAGAAACGACACAATTTTGCGCACTGCCGCACAACGCTATGCGCAAACGCTTTGAACTCGTCTCTGCGCAAAATTGTGTCGTTTCTTGAACAAGAAATTGTGTAATGTAATACCGCTTTTAAAAACTACTCAAAAACACTCAATACTTAAAAATAGTAGACCTATTAAATTTTAATGTATTCTGGAACCATAAAAAATAGCTACATTGTACCGAAACTAGGACTTATGTTAATTATTATGGAGCGGCTCTAATAATCTTTGAAGTTGACTTGGATCTCACGGTGAATTTTTCAAGTATGCTTCATTCATATTTTCTTTTCTTATTTTGTAACAATTTTTGTACTATTTAGTAACACCATTCAATTTGATATTCTTATGATTTTGCTTTTTCTCGCAACGCGGAACGCGGAAGTCCCGCATAATGCGTTTCATGTGTCTCGAATATGACATAAAAAGCAAGCGGTAGGAAGTTAGTTGAGAGTTCACGCACAAATCCCGGCAGGGAAGGTCGAAATCATTCATGGCTTCCGTCCAGTGTATCAGACCAGTTGAGATGTGAAGTTAAGTCTTCCATTCGACAAAATTGTCGAAACAACCGGATCAGAACATCTTTGATTCCGAGTTGAAGAATGTCTGTGGAGTTTTTGTGTTTGTGGGTCTCCAAATATTTCGCTCTCGCTTCAGTGAATATTTGCTTTTGGGTACGCGTTATTTCCCGCTGGAAATAACCCAGCTAGTTGGTGTTTAGTTCACGCATTTTAACATCCAGTTGTGATTATGGAAGGGAACAAAGCCATTCACGCTTCTAAGGAAGGATTCCAGGCCATCCTCTCCGTATGTCAACTCAATGCCGCAGTTCGGATTATCACCACAGTTGGAGTCACCCAATTGACAAAGCATATTTGAACAACTCGTTACATCCATGTGTAAGGTTGGTGTAAAATAAATTGTAAAATGTAACTGCACCAAGAATGGTCGTCATCGATTATTCCTTTTTTTTGTATTTTAAGGAGTTATGTTTTTTTTCGATATGTCATTAATTTTCGGGTCCTGTGAGACCAAATTTAAGTAACGTAATAATCTTGAAGCATTAATTTTACGCAATGATGAGAGCGCGATCATTTTTTTTTAAATAACGTTAAATTCAAATTTAAGAAATAAGCACTATTTTAGTAGTAAGAACTTCCAGATTTGTCAACGACACCAAATTGAAGGTGTATTTTTGTGTATTGATATTTTTGATTATTATATGTTACCTAATTATTTGTGTTTCTTTTTATTGTGTTTTTTGTCAAGGATTTAGCGAAATGTTTCAAATATGTTGAAGAATTACCGATATAGTCAAGTCAATCTGCGTTAATGTAACACGCATTTTTTAAGGGCATTGAGGACGAACTTCCACGTCCCCAAATTAAGTATTCTGCCAGTGATATGGAAGTTGGCGCCTTTTTCACGATTATGACGTTTTGTCGGTTTAGTTTTGATGGTCCTTAGCTAAGCTTCGAACCACCCCAGGCTGAGTTAAAGTTGGGCAACTTTATTTTAACGGGGAGGCCGTTGAAACAAACCGACTGTTTCTCGATTTTGTTGTATTTTCAAACTAATAGCTCCGGAATGGTCTTAGTGCCGTTCTGGCCTGTAACACTGTGCCAGCTGTGCCAGCTACAGTTAGTAAATAAAAACCTAGCTGGCAAACGTTCTTATCGGGTTGGTATTGGCTTAATTATTGTGTAATTAATTCGAGTTTTAAATCCAACCCAAGTTGATTGGGAGAATTCAAGTTATATATTATTATTTGTTGATGTTTTCATGAGCTAATTTTGTGTTTTTGTACGGCCTCATTTATCGACTGAAGATGAGAATATTCTCGAAACGCGTCTCGTAGTTAATTAAAGAACTTTGAAGAAAAAGATTCTTTTTCTTCTACAATTTATTACTACAATGCACCAACTGATCTTAATGCGTAATGTCAACTTCAACTATCTACAAAACTATAATTATTATACTAAAATTATATTATAAGTATTGGTGGGGAATATAAATGCGGGCGGAGGTAAATGTGCCACCAGTAATGTTATTCTACCTGCTACGAATTTAGGATATTAAAAGTACACAGGTATTTGTGCCACCGGAGAAAACGGCATCTACCTGATGCATCTCCTACATGTAACATCGATTATTTTTTGATTTTACACGATTTTTTGGGGGTGAAACGTAATAGTTTACTGCCCCATAGCGCAACTATACTTTTTAATGCTATTTCGAGGGTCTCTCACATCCCGGTTGCATTTATCCCGGTTTCCTTGATCTGTCGCGCCTCTCGTATGTTTAGCGCCCGCCGCGTAGCGGCTCGGAGCACGAAAAACCGCCCGGAGATGCGGAGCATCGGAGGGTAGGTTTTTTGATGCTCGCAGTTCTGGCCAAGCCAAAATTTATTATTTTGCCGAGTTGGTCTATGTATTTCCAGGTAGAAAATTTGGACCCGGATTAAATATCTGACCATTTGCCGAGCTGGCCTACAGCCTTATCGAATGCACACCCCAAAATTCGAAGGCAAAAAAAATTTAATTTTTTCACTGTTAGTGGCACAAATACCTGTGTTTATTTAAAGAACCCTTTTGGTCGGTGGCACATTTACCGGTACCCTTTTCTGGTCAGGTACATTTGGTGGCACATTTACCTCCGCCCATAAATGCACCCGAATTGCCGCCAAATACACCTATTAACACTTCTATTATTATTACTCTATATTCTATCGTCGGGGATAAGTCGGAAATAATTAATACAAAATGTTCATTATTGTATAAAAAAAAGAACGTTTATACAATCCTAGCGCGATAATTGACCATTTATGACTACTTTTGCAGTTCGTAATGACCTTCTTCAGTTTCACGTGGCGTGTTTATTAGCAAATTTACTCCCATGGGGTCATTTAATCCCAAGGGATCATAATATGACCTTATAATTATTGATATAATAAAATCTCGGGTGTGAGGGTTGGGGTAATAAAACGACTGTTTACCACATCGACTAGTTTCGAACCCTGAACGGGTTCATCTTCAAGACTATATTTATGAAAAAGGAAAAGGTCGATACAATCAAAATTCAAAAAATGCTAAAAACGCAACACTAAAAACGAAATTTACCTCGCGGTAACATGTAGGTGTCGTTAACTCCCGAAACTGGTGATACTTGTAGAATGGTGAAAATACAGAAGCAATGTTTGTCAATACGATATTTAAAATTCTTATTTTTGAAAGCAGCCTACTTCAAAAAATTCACCAATTCACCAATAAAAACTCATTGGCGTAACATAGAGTTGTCAATTACCTAGTTCAAAAACTAAATAAAGTTAGTTGTCATAATTGATTTTTCAAAAATAAGAATTTTAAATATCGTATTGACAAACATTGCTTCTGTATTTTCACCATTCTACAAGTATCACCAGTTTCGGGAGTTAACGACACCTACATCTTACCGCGAGGTAAATTTCGTTTTTAGTGTTGCGTTTTTAGCATTTTTTGAATTTTGATTGTATCGACCTTTTCCTTTTTCATAAATATAGTCTTGAAGATGAACCCGTTCAGGGTTCGAAACTAGTCGATGTGGTAAACAGTCGTTTTATTACCCCAACCCTCACACCCGAGATTTTATTATATTCAGATCCGAGGGGAAGAAAACTTTTTATTATAATTATTAAGTTAACAAAAGTTTATAAGCTTTTAAAAAAATGAGCTGGCGCTTGGCGCTATTGTGGGAATCCCCTTAGAACGTGAGATTAAATGGCTAGCTTAAGTCTCTTGTAATTTAACATACTATTATGCAATATGGTAGTGAAATTGCACTTGACTCCCATCGAAGTGGGAGTAAAATCCTCATTCACGCTCTACTGAATAAATTTTTATTTCAATGATATTTTAATAAGTATTTAATATTTTAATAAATGAATAGATTTTAATATTTAATTGTAATAAGTAATTGATAATATGATAATAATAGTAACTAAATTAAAAATAACCAATAATGATGCTGATCAAATTTGTGGTTACATTGACGTGAATATACGTATAACTACATCACAATTTACCAATCGGTCCATTTGCACCACACGGTTAATTTGGTCGGTTGTCTGTGCACTGATTATAAGGTATTGTTATTTGTATTACCACTAACTCCGGCACTGGTTAACCTTGCACTAGTATACGGATTTTCTTGACGAAATATTAGCGCAGCAATTTGTTTCTTATTAGTAACTTAATTTTCAACATAGCCTTCTGTTCCCGCTGCCGATTTCCAGCTCCCATGTCTTTTTAGTGGGAATGCCCCAGTTCGGCGCAGCCGTTTCACCGCAGCCCTTTCGGCGCCAACCCGGTTCGGCCCCCGCCCTAGGTGCGAGCGCGGTTCGGCGCAGACCCAATTCGGCGCGAATACGGCTCATTCTGCGCGAGCTTTTTCCTCCCTTCGGAAAACTTGAATATTTTAATGTATTACTACAGTTATTACTCGATTATCCGGGTTGATTGATATTAATTTAATACCAATAGAATAGAAGAGACCCATTATTTTCACATGATCTGTGGAATTCACATGAACATACACTAAATAATTTTAACCGAACTAATAACCATGCAGAAGCTGGAAATAGACGAATTTAGTGTGAATTAGGAATGACACATGCTAATATGGCAGTTCATTAATGGGCTAAAAAAATTCAAATGCGTCAAGATCTTGCTTACGAGCGACTTGTTGTTGGATATCCTACACCAATGAAACTGAAAAAATTCTATGCGCGAATAATGTTGTTTTTAATAATTATTATTGTAACAAAATTTTTTAACCCTAAACTCTAACCCCTAAACGTTTTGTATAAATGAGTGTTAAGAGCGCGCTGCGGAAAGAGAGAGAGGGAATGATGTTGAAAGAAGCCTCTAATCTTTTGTACAAATTTAAAAAACTAAACGTCGTATCAATGTAATTCTTTTTTTATATTAATAAGAAAAGACTATTAAAGGCAATAACCAATTTTGAGCGCTTTAAATTAAAAGTAAATAGGGTAATTTAATTTATGAAAAAGGACAATTTTGAATTTTTATGACAACCGATCTTAATGAAACTTCGTTATTGCCTTCTGCAGATCATTATAAGGACAAAACCTGATTTTGAAGCGATTTCATCATCAATTATAGAAAACTTGTACAAAACTTCTAAATTAAAAAGTGCCCTTAGTGGAGTTTTAAACTATATAAAATCAACTTAATGCACAAAGGGTTCAAGGGTTCCCTTAGATATGGCGCAAATAATTTTTTTAAATTTTTTAAATCTCTACAAAAGATTAGAGGCTTCTTTCAACATCATATCTACTGCTTCCCTCTCTCTCTTTCTGCAGCGCGCTCTTAAGTAATTTGAAAATATTCAAAACCAGACACGCCGCATCAAACCGGGTCTGCGCCGAACCGTGCCCGCATTATACCAGAATAACAGTTTTTATATTAGCCAGTTGATATTGGATAGTTTATAAACTAACCAAAACTGTTAGTTATTATGTTTACTTCAATGCCGGTAAGTAAACTAGCCAACTTTCTTAGCTAGTTTATAAACTAACCAAATTTTCAGCTATTATGATAGACATTTTGTTTTCTGCTAAAATAACCAAGCGATTAGCTAGTTTATATACTTGCCAGCTAGTTTATAAACTAGTCAAGTAAACACTTTTGCCGTAACATATTGCGATGTCCAGCAAGTATAAACTGGCCAACTGCAATATTTTTAAATGATACTTTATTGAATTGAATTTTCGTAATCCTATTTGGTTCGATTTCACCCTGGCTAGCTCGTTATTTAAATTATCTCGCATGAAATCTCTTTTCTCAGTTAGTCGATTCTTCGATGGCTTATATTCTCGTTCAACTTTTACCCTGTGAATAGATTTTACTTTCGGAATTTAAAAATCCCGAATGATACTAATTTTTTTATTATAAATATTGGTTTTTATTTTAAACACAAAATGTAATAATTATTGTTATCAAATTATAAACAAAATCTTAAGTTAAACATTTAACATCCCCCCCTAAGTCTAAAGCCTATCTTACATCAGGTCATTTCTGGCGTCATTTCTGGCGTCATTTCTGGCGTCATTTCTTGCGCCAGTTCCTGAGACATTTCTGGCGTCATTTCTGACGACATTTCTTGCTCCGAAAATAAAGCCTGTATTATATCAGGCCATTTCATGCGCCAGAAAATCATATCCAATTCTATCCAATTCAAATTATATCTGATTATATCCAATTCAAATTATATCCAATTATCCAATTATATCCAATTTAATAATTCCTCTTTAATTGGTACTTAATTATTCCAATTCCAATTGTTTCTTAAATCAACTCCACACAACAAATGCCTCAATTAAATTAGTGGGGAAACCTCTTCACACTCTTGGACCTTTTAACTATTCCTTTTTCGGGAGACGAATTCAAACACATCCTCCCTCTGGGACACCGCTATTAAAAAAAACGTTGTTTACTTTTTGGTAACTAAGGTTATCCAAAAATTTTCTTTTATCCAGACTTGATTTCCTTTCTCAAATTAGTATGGATCGCTCGCACTCCCGATCGTAATTAATTACTTTAAAAGTCCTTAAATTAAGTTGTATTGTTCATCCGGACCAACCTACGAACATGCGTAAAATGTTTAGCGCACTACTTAAATTAACACCTTATTCTAATTAACAAATTTTTATATATCTAACATTTTTCAATTACTTAGCGAACAATCTTTATCATCTTTGTCGTATCATTCGTGGACCTTTATTTACCTTATTTTAGTTGTTATCAAATGATTGTTACCTTCGGGTTACACGTTCCTCCGGTGAACCCACTAACTCGCTAAAAGATTTCATGCTACATTTTATCTTTAATAAATAATTATTATTGATCATTTATATACTTCGATAGGACACCGCAATATATCGTCGGCTGAAAGTAATAAGGTTGTATGTTACTTGTAGTTAGAACTGAGAAAATCGCGATTGAAAATATTGGGTATTAGAAAATTAAGAAAAAAGTGCAGGAAAAAAGGGAAGCGTATTTAATTAATGAAATACTTATAATTTATCGCTATTTCCTGACAAGATTTTTAAAATGCATCATAACTGCAATGGTGCTACCCGAACTGCACCACGGCTTATCGGGGGTCATTTCTTGTACCCAGGTAAATGTAATCCCTTGACCGAACTGCACCACGGTCAAATGTCGTTCCGTAATCGCTTTACCGAATTGCACCACGAGCAAACCGAGCAGGTATCACAAGCAAACAGATAATATAAAGAAATAAATAAACAAATATCTAAATTCTTTGCAATTTAAATTTCGAGTTTAATATATTAATTCATATTATATTATACAGGGTCGGAGCAGGTATTAATAAAATAATAACCCAAAACAGTGAAAACATTAAATTTTTTTTGCCTTCGAATTTTGGGGTGTGCATTCGATAAGGAGGGTAATCCATCGTCAAAACCTACTCTTCCGGGGCGCCCCTCCGCTCCGCTTCGGGTTGCACCCCTCCAGAGCGGTTTTGACTCTGGTTACTAGGCTAAACATACGAGAAGCGCCACCGATCAAGAAAACCGGGATAAATGCAACCGGGATGTGAGAGACCCTCGAAATAGCATTAAAAAGTATAGTCGCGGTATGCGGCAGTTATCTATTACGTTTAACCCCCAAAAAATCGCGTAAAAAACAAAAAATAATCGATGTTACATGTAGGAGGCATCAGGTTAAACTCCAGCATTGTGCTTTAACTTTTAACAATAAAACCACCTTACCTAAAATATTACAATAGAGGTGGTGCAATTCGGACGACCGACCCTTGGTGAGGTGTTTACCTGAAATTACGGTGGTGCAATTCGGGTAGGAGATTTGTGAACTAATCTTTTCGTGGTGCAATTCGGGTGCACCGAAAAAAAGGGATTGGTTTTTGGCACCAATGAGAGGTAGCATAAAGCTGCCGCCAACAAGTTAATTACAGGAAACTTGTACTAAAAAAAGGAAATACACATTTGATAATCAACACATACACACAAGAGATCACAAAAACGGCACCGACGGATTGTTGAGATCAAATTAAAAACACGAATAACGACTAACTTGACTGAGATGTTGAAAGGCCCTTTTATACACTAATCCTTATCTGAACTTAATGGTACTTTGGGTTCAATATCATTATCTAGTAATTCAAAATCCAAGGGTTAAATTACTTCCCTTAGTTTGTACCAAATAACAAGAAGTTCTAAAACTTCATGAGATCTATATTGAAAATTTAGGTAACTTATTCAATATTTAAAATTTTTGAGGACCTCTTGTATGGAAAAATTTTGTATAATTATAGGTAATTCTCAAAAATTTCTTGCTTAAACTTACGTTAAACCGTATTCAGTTTTCAATGTAATAAATAAGTAATAAACAGTAATCACTTCCCAAACGTTATAATAAAGAATGTATCTTGGGTTGTGGGGAAAGAAATAAAACTAGGTTTGTTTTGCCGACGTTTCGAAGGATTTATTCCTTCATCCTCATGGCTGCAATGGAAGAAAAATACAATTAAGCGTCGGTCATGGGTTGTAGGGAGGCTTACCTGACAAACGGATGAGAAGAATTTTGAAAAAAAAGGTCAAATGTATCAATTAGTTGTGTGAATAACCAAAATATTTAAAAATTCCACCAACACAATAACTGTGTCAAATGAAACGTTATCTGTTATCTGAAAAACTGACAGTAGCGCACACCTTGACTGATAAAATTGCAAGGACGTCTATGATGAGAGGAGGGGGTTTTAAACAGTATCACGCAGAAGCAAACATAAAAAACAATTCTGTGGTAAGCCAACCAATTAACCTCCAGAATACAGTTAATTAAACAACAAAGGATGATATAACAATTATACAATATAAAAAAACTAAAACTTTCCAAAGGGAATTTCGTCGTGAATTATAGTTCAGGCGAAGACCGAGGGACAACAGTCAAAATTTGGGAAATCAATCGTATGAGTCGCTAACTTTATTTAAACATGGTGAGGTTATTTTTTTATTAAATCTATGGAGAAATTTAACGGTGAAATTCAGCTTGCTTTCAGTAACAACTCTACTTTGGGTAGGATCTTGTTCTCCAAGACCAAAGACAAGGTCCCGTTACTAGAAAAAGCAAATGTTGTATATAATGTTGGCTGCTCTTCCTGTAAAAGAACCTACATCGGTCAAACTTGCCAACGATTGATGGTGAGACTTAATCAACACAGATACGATGTTAAGTACGGATCGTCCAAGACAGGACTATCCGAACATATAATCGACTCGGGTCACAATTTTTTAAATGAGGATGTTACGATACTGGCTAGTGAGAAATGTTACTACAAGAGAACTTTTTTGGAGTCAGCATTTATATCTACAAGGGAAGACAATTTAAATAAACAGACCGATTATGGTATTATTAACGGTGGTTATAAATCAGTTCTCCATAGATTTAATAAAAAAATAACCTCACCATGTTTAAATAAAGTTAGCGACTCATACGATTGATTTCCCAAATTTTGACTGTTGTCCCTCGGTCTTCGCCTGAACTATAATTCACGACGAAATTCCCTTTGGAAAGTTTTAGTTTTTTTATATTGTATAATTGTTATATCATCCTTTGTTGTTTAATTAACTGTATTCTGGAGGTTAATTGGTTGGCTTACCACAGAATTGTTTTTTATGTTTGCTTCTGCGTGATACTGTTTAAAACCCCCTCCTCTCATCATAGACGTCCTTGCAATTTTATCAGTCAAGGTGTGCGCTACTGTCAGTTTTTCAGATAACAGATAACGTTTCATTTGACACAGTTATTGTGTTGGTGGAATTTTTAAATATTTTGGTTATTCACACAACTAATTGATACATTTGACCTTTTTTTTTCAAAATTCTTCTCATCCGTTTGTCAGGTAAGCCTCCCTACAACCCATGACCGACGCTTAATTGTATTTTTCTTCCATTGCAGCCATGAGGATGAAGGAATAAATCCTTCGAAACGTCGGCAAAACAAACCTAGTTTTATTTCTTTCCCCACAACCCAAGATACATTCTTTATTATAATAAATAAGTATATACGTTAATAGTTTTGTAAATAATTAGGTAACTTTTGATGTTTGATCAATTATTTGATCAATTATTTTAAATTATACAGGTTCGTATTTAAAAAAAGACATGCTTACTTAATTGTACTAAAAGAATTTATAAAAATATTGGCTATTATGTTTACTTCAATGCTGGTGAGTAAACTAGCCAACTTTCTTGGCTAGTTTATAAACTAACAAAATTTTCAGCTATTATGGTAGACATTTTGTTTTCTACTGAAATAACCAAGCAATTGGCTAGTTTATATACTAATCAGCTAGTTTATAAACTAGCCAAGTAAACACTTTAGCCGTAACATATATACATGGAAATTAACCCGGGTTAAAAGATAACCCGAGAGTGAACAACTCGGCTTAAGTGGTACGGTTCGGCCGGTAGAAAATATTTATCGAAGCTCTCGCTACAAGCCAAATTTTAAATTATTTTGGAAGGCTGTGCAATGTAAACGGACCACTTTAGGGCCAAACAAAAACATACGGGGTCCGTTTATTTGGAATAACATTCCAAATTTGAGCAAAATCGAAGGGGTACATGAATATAATTTCAAAAAATTGGTTGAGTTGATATATTGATTGAAAATAATTAGCAAAAGCTTGAAGTTGCTTTGTGCTAACATTGAAGAGAAAATTAATGCTCACTAGTAATTTACTAGTGTAAATTACTAACAATTACTTAGTAATTACCTAACATTTAAGGTAAATTATTCGTATTAATATAACTAGAAATTATAACAATTTTCGTCTTGAACAAAGTAGTTACATCAATAATAAGATGTGAAAACTGCAGGTTTTAAGTGATTAGTCTTGTAATAAAAAAATCTGATGTGGCCAGCACATGACTTCCCTATAAGGAATCATTCCTTCATCGTTCATCTAAAGATTCGCAGAAATATTATTTAAATTTTATTTTATTATTTAATTAAATTATTAAAAAAAAGTGCTACTTCCGGTTTAGGGATTTGTTCCAAAATCAAATGGTGCTTTCGTATACCGATTAAAGTGTTAAATATGAAATTTGGTTACTATATAACAATTCGTTCCTGAGATATTGAAGAAAAACTATTTCGTCCTTCAAGTAAAGTGCCATTTCCGGTTTAGGGATTTCCTCCAAAATCAAATGGTTCTTTCGTATACTGATTAAAGTGTTAAATATGAAATTTGGTTACTAGATAACAATTCGTTCCTGAGATATTTAAGAAAAACCATTTCGTCCTTCAAGTGAAGTGCTACTTCCGATTTAAGGATTTCCTCCAAAATCAAATGGTGCATTTGTATACCGATTAAAGTGTTAAATATGAAATTTGGTTACTATATAACAATTTGTTCCTGAGATATTGAAGAAAAACCATTTCGTCCTTCAAGTAAAGTGCTACTTCCGGTTTAGGGATTTCCTCCAAAATCACATGGTGCTTTAGTATACTGATTAAAGTGTTAAATATGAAATTTGGTTACTAGATAGCAATTAGTTCCTGAGATATTTAAGAAAAACCATTTCGTCCTTCAAGTGAAGGACTACTTCCGGTTTAAGGATTTCCTCCAAAATCAAATGGTGCCTTTGTATACCGATTAAAGTGTTAAATATGAAATTTTGTTACTATATAACAATTCGTTCCAGAGATACAGAACTTACAGACATTTTGCGTTACATACATCCATACATACAGACATACATACATACATACATACATACAGACATACATACAGATATCATTGCGAAAGTAGTCAAAACGGATTCAGAAATGCTCAAAACGGATATTTCCGTTAAAATATCGACATCGAATTTTTTCATGATTACAATACTTCCTTATAGGGAAGTAAAAACTCGTCTACAGAAATTCCTTATTAGTTATAGCCTACTAATTTCATGCACTATCCCCTGTGCAGAACAAGGCAAGGCTAACGTCAAGAAAGTGGAGAACATTGTTATGCCTCGCATTTAAGTAACTGAGGTAAATTAAAAAACGACTTCGGCATCAGCGACTCTATAAAGGTTCCAGGGAGGGTGTAATGGACTTATTTAAATGCTCACTAAATAACGACAAAATCTTGTTTTTGTTGAAATACAGATTGTTGAATACAGATGGGTCTAGGCTTTTTCGGCGTGCACCCGATTCGGTGCCGCCGTTTCGGTGCGAGACTAATTCGCCGCGAGCCCATTTCGACGCGACCTTATTCGGCGGGAAATCAATTTGGCGTGACCCTATTCGGTGCAAGACCTATTCGACGCAAGGACAATTCGGCGGGAAATGATTTTCCGATTCATTTTAAAGTATGCAATTAATGTATCGGTGTCTCACAAAAATTGCTTTTTGTACCAGCCAATACAAATCAATGGATTTAACGTTAGTTTTCCCGGCTAGAAGTATCAATCTAGGAAACTGCTTCTACGAGCATAACAGTTTGTTTATTGATAAATATGAAAGCAAATTTGAAAAATTAATTTTGAATTATTGCTTAGTTTTATAGGCATTGTTTACTTGTCTACTGTCATTAGTTCTCTTCATACTCTACCTAAAATGAATTCTCTGGTCATTTGTTGACATCACCTATGTACATAAAAACTATTATGTAATTACTAACAATTGATTAAATTGACATCGTCAACTATTTTCATAAAAAGAGCTACAATTTATAAAATTATATTATAATAGTTAATTAATTTTTAGCCTTGAAAATGGACCACATGTAAACGGCCCGCCGAAACGTTGGTTAATATTTAAAATATTAAAATACCTATACCCAATTAAAAATATCTTAAAATTAACAAGAAAAGGTCAACTATAATACAAAAATTTATTACAAATTTATTTTACTCTAATCTTGAGATTCTGAGATAAACTTAACAAAATGAAAAATTAGTTCGAAAACCAAGATCATATAATTTAACGAATTAATTGAAAAATTAATTCGTGAGAAACACGAAAAGACACACGTGTGAAATTTTATAAAACAGTCGCAGTACCAACCCTGATGTATGGGATGTATGAATGGGATCAAGGTTTAACGATGGAAAAGATGTTCCAAATAATGAGGGGAGATATAAAAGACGCATCAGAAGAAAATACTAAAAGAATAAAAGAGGCTACCAAAGAAATAATAAATGCAATAAGAAAACAGACAAAAGAAATTGTAAAAGTTGAACAGAAAGTAATTAACCAGACGCTACAAGAAGCAGAAAGCGAAATCAAGGAAAACTTGGAAGAAACACGTAACGTTGATGTTTCGGATGAATTGTTGAACGAAAAATTTAAGGAAACATGTAACGTTGATGTATCAACGGAATTAATTGACGAAAATTTTGAAAACGTGAAGCCAATGGAAATAAGAGAACATCTAAAATTTAACATGGTGGAAGCAAGAAAAAGTTTCAAACGATTATATTTGAAGATTAGAAAATTATATTCAAAACGAAAACATAAAACTAGAGGCATAAGAACAATAAAGAAGAACAGAAAAATTTTAAGAGATTCCAGATTACGAAAATTCTACAATACAAACAGAAATAAAAAGAAACATAGAAATCTGAGAAACCATAAAAGTGCAAATAAAATTAAAACAAAGACAATTAAAGTTAAAACAACATTTAAAAGTAAAAAAGTGCCAAAGAAGAAACAGACTTTTATAAAACAGAAAAATTTTAAATCACAAAACTTTTTATTAAACAAAATAATACCATTTAAAAACATTAAATTTAGAAACTTATCAGATATAAAAATACAAAATAAACATACACGGGTAAAAATAAGGAATTTCAGCAGTTCCTGTCAAGACTTCAGCGATGATTAAATTAGGTTTTAACGATTTAACAATTAAGCGCGTCCCATTACAAAGACCACGTTTAGTGTTCAAATTTCTGAGCAACATAATCACACTTCCAACCTTCAAGTGCATTTTGTGTACTGGCATCCCTGAGGGAGTTTGTTCATTCAAGAATTCAATCGGATAGTTTTCCCTATCGTTATCATCACCATCGTCAATCGAATCGCTACTTAGATAAGTGAACACGCTGCCGTCTAAAAGGTCCAATACTTGCTCGTTTATATCGTCAACGTCTGTATTTTTTGGGCAAAGTATTGCCATTTTGGAATATTTTTTTACATCAGCAGCTGTAAGGCTTTCTCCAAAAATTTCATGGGTAAGGGAAGTTTCGCATATAGAATTATGTGGAATCTCAATTATCTCTTCGGGTAAACCTTTGTTATTTGTAAGCTCCCCGTTGCCCAACTTTATCAGCCAATCACTAAATGCCGAATCAATGGATCTGACATTTTGACTCAATTTAAGCACTTTAAATTTACCCCACAGATCGTTAAATTTAATGCTGGAATGAATAATTGCTGACCTCTTTTCATGAGGTACAACAGGAAGCGTTTGCCTGAAATCACTACCAAGAATTAAAACTTTACCGCCAAAAGCTTGAGTGTTTTTCATGATCTCTTGAAGGAGTTTGTCAATGCAATTTAGTGCATTATTTGGGGCCATTGTAGCTTCGTCCAAGATTAAAATCTTGGCTTTCCTGATAAGTTCCGCATCGGAACTGGTCATCGTCATTCTCGAAGTGGAATTTTCATTTACAGGAACGGGTATTTTAAATTGTGAATGATTTATGTCCTGCCACCATCAAGAAGATTTGCAGCGACACCTGTTGATGCTGTAGCCAGTGCAATATTTCCTTCTCCTCGTATAGTACTCAGAAGTAATCTATACATGAATGTTTTGCGACTGCCACCTGGGCCATCAAGAAAAAAGCACCTGCTTTCTCTTTCGTCATCTTAAACGGCAGACATTATTTCATTGTATGCTACCTTCTGTTGTGGATTCAACATCGACTTCATTCTTTCACTTTTTTCTCTTTCTTGCTGGGCATCATAGTGAGTTGCAGGAGTAACGTGAAGATTGGCCGGAGGAGTGGGCAGTCCGAAGTCCGCACATTTTTTACCGTAAACGATAAGCACATCTTGAATATCTTTAAGGGCGAAATTCTCACAATCGGTACAGTCATTTAAATGGATATCATGTTGCCTTACAAAATCCTCACAAAGATCTTCCTTGTACTAAGCAAAAAGTTCGGGTACATTTGGCGGTGCAGCAAGGACACAAAGATAACCGAACAGTTCTCTTAATTGTCGGGGCATTTTTTCGGCCACCGCCTCAGATAGGGTATCGTCCAAAATTTCTTCAGTGTTAAATAGTCCTCGTTTTTGAGCTGCCGTAATAAAATCTGGATATAAAACTCCGTCAACGGATTTCAAATCTTCAAAAGAAGTAGCTCCAGGGATATGCAGCAAGAGGACTCGTAAACAAAATCGCTTTGTGTCTGCGTTCAAACTTACGGTGTACATACGCCCAATCGTTTTTTCCTTGCCCCTTCGCCGAAGCGTGCACTGACGTTTTTTCTCGTCAAATACATAATATAGTGGCATGTCGATATACAAATGTTTTCGAGCATTTTCATCTGCCCGATTTAATTTAAACCATGCAGTTAGGGTAGTATCGCGTGTGGCTTCCCTCTCTGCAACGGCCTCCATATTGTCTTCGGTGAAATAAACACTTTGCTCATTAGAAAGATGAACTTGAAGTCGCACGATAGTATGCGATTGGTCATGCATTTTAAACGTAAAGAGTCTCCATGCTGCCTCTGGAGCACTAACATACCTGGAATCCATAAAAGTTTGAAGTTCATCATGGTGTAAGGTGTTGTGCTCTTCGATTGCAACATTAGCACGATCATGTCCTTTGTATACGTATTTGAAAAGATATTTCACACTTTTGACGGAGGCACAACTTTCAACATTAATATGGCAATTAAATTTCAAACTTAAATATGGATTGTATGGAACAATCCAGGAATTATTAATTTTCTTTCCATTGCCAATCACTTCGCTGCCATTGTTTCGGCGGCGATATTTAGGATACCCGCCTGAATTTGCTAATGTTTCTTCCTGGAAATCTTTAGGAAATTCTTTAGAACATTTTCTGTCAACCATACAGGGGGAATTTAAGTTCTCTACCCCACATGGTCCATGAACCATGTGTTTCGTCACAATTGCATGCAACCTTGAGGAAGTTACAACATTAGGTATTTCTGCTGAAATAACTTTATCGATGGCATCGGAATCCTTGGGCTTATCTTCTTCTTTCACAATTAGTAAAATATGAGCGTGAGGCAGACCACGTTTTTGGAATTCAATCACATGTACAATTGCTGCTTGCGTTCCAAGTACATGTTTTTTTGTTAAGTCGTTTACCAGTTCATCCAATTTCAACTTGAAAATTCGTGCCACTAAGTCTGGTCGAAATTCTGCAGATTGGCCAGGTTCCAAGTTATTCAATATATCCGCCCATTTCGGGTTGCACGTCATAGTAATGAAATAATCTGGCTTTCCGTATTTTCGTACAATAGCCATTGCATCTTGATAATTTTGTGCCATATTTCTCGGACTACCTTGGAAAGATGACGGTAAAATGACAGCTCTTCCCGGAAGTAAACCTTGTACTGCCGCTGTACTATTCAGGTGATCCATCAGTCCTGTATATTTTTTGGTCCTTAATTTTTGCTGATTTTGCCTTATATAATTAAGACGATTTGCTTCAGTTTTAACGTAAGCATCAACTAAATATTGCTGAGTCAGCTTACCGGCAGAGAGAAAAGGATTGAACTCATTACGAATTGATAGCCTATATCCATAATACTGTACTTGAGAAACCCGTGTTCTTGGCTTAACAGAAATATTTCTCAGGGCCGTTGGTCTTCTTTCAAGAGGAATGTGAATTCCCCAGCTTTGATCTCCAAAGGGATAAAATAAAGGATATACTAATGGTTCTAGGTTTGGATCCAAAATGCAAACTCTCTCGGTCATTCGGTCATTAAAACCATTTCTATTTGAACGACAATGGATCAGTAAGTCCCTTTCGAGAGGAGGTTCGCCGTCGGGATTTTGAAAAATGACAGCCACTTCATTTCTTATTGGAGCATTGTACCGTCTAATGTCGGATTTACGGTCTTGGACAATTGCCATGGTAACCGTTGCTGGCTCAACGCCATATAGAGCGGCGTCATTAATACTTTCTTGTTCCACCTCATAAAGCATTTTGCATGCGGCAGAGAAGGGATTATTCTGAGACATGAAAGTGCTTAACTCTCGCATCAGACTTTGATCGCATCGATCGTTTCCCTTAATTTTCATCCTTTCATCAGCAGCCTCACCCGGGTCCAATATATACAGTTGAGCAAACTTACGTTGATTCCCATTTGCTGGGTGTAAAGCTCCTGCCCGATGGTAAATTTGTCCGTTAATTCGGAAACAATGGGGTCCGTATCCAGGAGGTGGAGTAATGTTAGCTCCCATGGACGCAAATGCCAAGGCACTATTTATCGATCTTACATTGTTCATAAAATTTTTTGAATATTGATGCTGTCCTTTCATTAATTGCTCAATAACTGGGGCTGATCTTATTGCTTCTAAGGTGACTTTGCCTTTCTGACAGCATGTGGTAAAAAGTTTATCGGGCGGCCGCTATGCGGAAAAATGCTTTACACTGCAAAATTTGCAAATATTGTCCATGAGACCACAACTATGAACGTCGACATTTGGTTCTACAGCGTTACCTACGTTAAGAACAGCTGCGTTCCTACTTCGTGGATTTTGTCGGCGAATTGCATCACTACGTGAACGACATAATATTTGCGAAGGTGTCAAGTTTGCAATTTGTTTTCGTTCGCGTTGTTGAGAAATTTGTTCTGACGTCATGCTTGTAATCCGCTGTCGCTTGCGATGTTGTTCAATTTGATGAGTTGTCATATTTGCCATGCGTTTACGATTCCGACAACATTCTTTTTGGACATCACTCATATTTTCACGACGGGCCTTTTCTCGCTCGGCCTTTAGTCTTTTTACAGCTTCCTTTTGGACGGCTACTTCCTCATCAGATTTTTTTGTTTAGGAGCCATATTTGAAGACTTTCCATGCTTAATTCTTTTAGACGAAGGTTTTTCTGAAATATCTGAAATCTGTGCGTAAACTCTTTTACAAACTCATAAAGATATGAACGCAAATCTTGAAAAACATACAGTTTAGCCAACCCCGAGAGAAATCGTATGTTTTCTCATATGAGAAGTCCTGTGTGAAAACATAGAGATGTAAACAGGCTTTTAGTGTTGAGAAATCCTTTACCTGCGACCAAAGCTACAAACTTAGGCAAGAGTTAAATAGGGAGTTTCGTCGAGCGTTCTCTCCCGAAATTACCGAACCTGTAAAATAAATTAAAGGTAATTATAATTAAAAGGAAGTTCGTGGTGGCAGCGAAAGAATCTACGCCTCCACGGTTTACTACATTGGTGTTAGTGGTGGAATTAATTAAACTTATTTTATTAAACCACCAGTACGGTTTATTACACTAGTTCCAAGGGTGATATCTACGTTGCTCTTCCGTCCCAGTGAGTCTTCAAATGAAGGCGGTTTATTGGGTCGATTGAAAACGAAAAGTTCATTCTGCACAATGAATTCTTCTAGAGCGAGGGCTCTGTCATTAGAATCAACCGTGTCATGCCAAATTCGTGAGCGACAGTTAAAGTCCCCCCCTATATATGTCTTCCCCTCTCCACAGACCCCAAGTGCTTTACGGAGGTCTTCTAATGGTTGTTGTATATCCTCTGAAGGAGGAAAATACGTGCCTATAAAATAATAGGTCTCTTTGTTACTGAAGGTAACTGACGCGACCGTTACGAACCTGCTGGACACTTGCGGGAGGAAGGAGAACGTGAATTCATTTCCCACCGCATCGTTGACCATGATGCAAGTTCGGAAGTGGTCGTCGAGGAGTGCTGCCGTCCTGGTGTTCGGGAAGACGGAACCCTCCTGTTGCCCGTTGGCAGCAGTAGGGTTCCGAAAAGAATGCCAATAAGTATCCGTTTTCTGCCACGTAACGCTGCGCGTCCGCCGTGGCTACTTGGGAGTTCCTAAGATTGACTTGTAGAATTTTAATTTTGTTACTCATTATTTGTTATGTCCGTTGAACTCATTATGGAGTGCGCATAGTCCATGATCCTGGCTTTGTAGACCCTACACAAGTTGGATCCCGTAGAGTGCTTTCTGTCACTGTGTTTGGCACGCACACAATTGACGTTCACGTGTTGCTCAAGGTCCTTTTGTACACCTCAGTCACGTGTGGTGTGGTCTGTGGATGTGCAGTAGGAACACGTTTCGATCCCCTTACAATATTTTGCGGTGTGGCCAAAGCGTTGGCATTTGTAGCAGCGGACAATTCCGATATGGTCGTGGATTTGGTAACTTCTCCAAGCTACCCTTGTAAGGTGCAACTTTTGAATTTGAACTTCGATCCAACGTCCTCTCCAGAAAAACCGCCATCTATTGAGAACTAACAAAGTTCAAACCTAAAATCACACTTCTTCGACGACACGGAAAATAACTTGGACCACCACGTTGTGAAATACCTACTATCGTCATCTATAGCAGCGGTTCTTAAACTAGGGGTCGCGACCCCAAGTGGGGTCGTTAGATTTTTTCGTAGGGTCGCGAGAAATTCCCAATTTAAAACCACTACGCTAAAATATTCTATCTATATATAAGTCTTAAATTAACAAACTTTTGCAAGGTTAAAATATCAGCATATAACTCGAAAATGTTATTAATTTTTATTTTTTTATTACCTGACAATAAAAAGTATTTGTTGTTTAAACTTTTTTTTTTAATAACGATTATTTCAAATTAAAAAAATATAGGTTGTGGGTCGCCAAATACGGCATTTAAAATTTGGGGTCGCAATACAAAATAGTTTAAGAACCGCTGATCTATAGTAACCAAACTCTTTCTTCCGGTGTACAAAACATAGTGTCAAAAACAACTGTAACAAAACAAATGATCGCTCCGAAAGAGAGACAACCATTAATTTCCAACACAAATAAAACTACCATATTTTGGGCAATGTCAAATCTTTTATTATCTTTAATATTCTTGTTTGAGGAATTTAACCTGAAGCAATGATTTAACTAAATCGTGATCTAATCAATCTGTATATTTAATTACCCTGAAAGTCGATTGGTTTTAAATCGCTTTATGTTATTTTAATAACTTTTAAATTACTTGTTTGGATTCAATCTTTTGGATTGTAATAATCTTTTCTTCATGTACTAAGTACATTTATTGAAGATTGTGGGAAGCTAAGTGTTTTATTGAAACACTAGCTGTTAAATGGCAAAATACCTTTTAATCTACCTTTAAATAACCACCCTTTAAATAAAATAACCTCTGTTTAATTGTAACTTATCTAAACTCAGTTGAAACAATAATCTATATTTGGCTTGTTGGTTTAAATCAAATTCAGGGAAGATCAAGGAATCCTTCGTTGGTTTTATAGTGGCTAAAATATTATATATCTCGCCGGGCCAATGAGAGGTACAGCTGTTCAAATACAAATTAAAATCACAACCCAATTCAAACAAGTTCAACCATCCTGTATTTGAATAATTAAGTTACCTAATTTACCAATATAAAAACCCAGATCTACGTTACTACAACTTAAATGAATACAAGTCTTTGGGAACGGTTTAATGTAAACTTGCTTTTAAGTTTGCCTTACGTGGCATTGTAGTTGTGCGTAATTTATCTTCCACGCTACCACGGGATTTGGACCATTCATACAAAGTCTTCGGAAAGCTAAAGTGTAGTTAAGAAACCGAAACCAAAACGCAAAAGGTGAAATGGACACCCAAAAATTATAAGAAACCCAATTCGTAAACTATTTGAGTTCTACAAAGAACCCATTTTTTATCCATCTGACATTCGAAACACTAGCGAACAACTCCTTCTGTGGTGGATTAAGTACTGCGGTAGAAGAATCAGAATCATAAATTAAAACATGGAGTACTCGGGCCATACCCGTACCTCCTTAAGATAGCTGGTGCGCCACGGCACCTGAAATGTTACTTTGTAGGGTTGGGTTTTGAGGCCCCCACCTGACTACAAGGCCGTCGGAATCCGGGATGGGCCCCCCCCCCGGGGTTGGCGACGGTCGTGGCTTTGAAATATTGATAAAGACATTACGCAGATGCCTTTTTGAGAAAGCTGGCGTTGCTGATTTAGCATCATCACCTGATTCCTTTCGTTAGCTGGGTCGGTTTGTGGTGATACGAAAGTGTTAAAAATAACTGGATAAGACTGGCGAAGTGTTGGCAAAAGTGAACAGTATCAGGGTCTTACCGTCCGGTTTTCCGTTGTAGAAAACCGTGGAGGCGTAATGTTGATTTAATAAATTATATTATCCCAGCCAAGGTAGAAAATCGGAAGTTGGGGTGAAGTATATTCTTTCCCTGTTTAAATCTTACCTAAATTTAGTAGCTTTGGTCGTCCGGAAACGTAGTGCTATGATTCAAAATGATAAATAAAGGCTCCCGATACAAAAATGAATAATAGATTCAAAATAAGCATAAAATTCTAAATCGGTAGGCACTTTAAAAATTTGCTCTACGAGAAATTTTTATTTTTCTAAAATTTCAATTTTCTAACTTTACTTGAGTCTCTCAGGATGAACAAAAGATGATAAACATTGCTACGTTTAAATAGACTGATGATTGTCACATCAGAAATGAAACAAAAAACTTAATTAGCTGAAAATTTGTAAAAATGTGTTAATGATGATAACCTACAAAAATGTAAGAATTTGTAAACTGATTTATTCTATGAATAACATTCTTTGTAAAAATGTGATCATATCAAAAATTATGTAATTGTTTCATGCATCTAATGTGAGTAATTTCGAAGGGTAAATAAAAAATATAGTAAATAAAGGTCAAATTTGTGTGACATCAAAGAAAACAACAAAAATGGAGAACATGAGTCAATGGACAATCCAAATACAGCATAAAAACGCAATATACCAGCAAAACTGCATGGAAAAACACCTCAAAGGAAACCGAGATTGGTACAAGGAGTGAATCTGCAATCAAAATTATTTATTAGAAAGAAATAAATTCGAAAATAAACGGATTTGACTTACTTCATTCGCACAGGCATGCCAATCATATCGATTTTCGATGAAAAATCAGTTGACTTCGTGAATTCTAACAGAGTGCACGCATTTTATGCGCTCTATGAAATATTTGCGATGGATTCCGAAATTATTTGTTTACTAACAATTAGAGGTTAGAAATTTTCAGTTGGGTTGGAACCAAATCTAAAAATAAACTCAAGGACAGTAATGGATGCTCATAATGTTATTGTAAATGGTTATAATTTACGAACTCGACTCACATAAAATTTTCTGGATAATAATAAATATTGTCAACTAAAATTAACTTACCTCTCAACGTTTGGAAATCTACAATTGGAAAGATGCAAACGACAAATATAAAATTCAGTCATCAGTCAATGCGGAAATAACAACTTCATGTGAGGTCAAACAAGATGATAATGACGATCGCCGCACTAATGTAATTCCATGTTGTTGACTCATCAGATGTGCACACTAAAGTAGGCCACACACACAAAAACGAAGTAATATCCTTTTTAAAATTTAAAAACTTCGATTTGTCAAGGAGACAGGTACTGTGAATTTATTATTTCTTTAATTTTATTACACAATTGGCCATCAGCGCGTTAACACAGGATTTGAAAAAAGGACTTCTTCCAAAGTGCATTTTTCATTACCCTAAGTGAAAGGTTTTTTTTTATCAAAAGTTTTATTATTTAGTTATTAATACTTTAAGCTTTGAACAAGCACCAATATTATTTAAAAACATTTAAGCCCGCTAGTGTAAAGCGAGAGACTTGATTGGCCTAACAATCAAGCACGTCGGAATAAAGAGTGGACACCTCTTTATTTTGAAATATCATTTTGCATCAATTGTTCTTAATTTGAAAGGTTCATTTTTATATTGGATCTGCGATCCAAAACATTTGTGTAAACATTTATTTTATGAAAATTATTTCAATCAGTTCGATTTTGTTAACAATAAATATTACTCATAAGCTAATGAAAGTTTTTTATTTCTTTTTTTTCTTAAAAAAAAAGGAAAGCAATTAGACATCCCGAGAGAGCCAATAAATATTCATAAGATCGCCTCTAATATTGACCGTTCATTAGGAACCCACCCTTGAGCGACTCATCACCGGGAGTTTAGTAAGAAGGGGCAGTTATGTTGAACCTCCCCTGTACAAAAATTAGGTAGGAAAGGTCACAGCAGTAGGTAAAGGATTTAGCGACAATAAACACTTGCGTATTTTCAAGCAATAAAAGATTGAACTCTTTATAACATGAAGTCTATTAATACCTTTACCTATACAGTGAATAAATTTTGGTAAATTATACAAATAAATACAAGATAACAGATTACTGGGAAGAGTTTAGGTAATATGGATACGATATACGATACCTTGTTTGTTGCGCCTTAACGTTCTAAGTCACCAATGTAAAATCCAGGAAGAACTTTGGAAACTGAGCAACTTCTCTTTTAATTTTTAATCGCGAGTAATGACTCAAAATTAACACTGAATACTTTTTATTCGAGCACTGACTCGAATGACAATTTTATATCTTTAATTGATTATTGACTCGACTGTCAACTTTAACTTTTGATCGAGCACTGACTCGAGTAACTACTGATGAATTCTCACAAAGTCGGGATTTTTATGAACAATTTCCCACTTTGGATATTAATTAGTCCACCCTCGTGCCGGGCGAAGAACCAATGACTTTGGTTCTTAATCTGCCTAACAGTCGAGGGGGATGTGACCTAATCACCTCATTTTCCAAAACTTTCTTCCTTTTTACATGTGTGGTCTTTTGAAGGACCGTATTACTACGGCGGCATCTTATTTTTAAGTTTCCTCTAAATGAGGATTTATTTAAACTGTTCCCACACTTGAGGCAAATGAGCCGTTAAATTAAAAACTGCACTTTACGATCCCTAACTCTACATTATGGGCAAGGTTCGTTTGGCGGTGTGAATATACTTTAACTACCCATTTCCTGTACACATGCAAGATACACGCAAAATACACATGCAGTGTAACATTAATTCTATCGTATGCATTGACTTACACTAATCGGTAAGCCGAAATAGGGCAAGCGTCCTTTGTGAACGAGACACCGCCGCACCTGTGGCCAAGTTCTAGGGAGATTGTTCCCGCCTTGACAAATGACTTCCTGGTCTTTCGGCAAATCAATGCATCGATGTGTTAAGACTAAATTTTAACTAATTATTCGCTTTTTACATTAAATTAAACAAAGGTATTCCTAAATTACTTCTATTTAATTATCTTAATTACAATTATCTATGTCGGAAATGAAAATACTTAAACCGTATTTTCGTGGTCGGTATTTAAATAAATTAAGCAAAAGCGCGGGTTGTTACACCGTATCGGAGGAGGATCAGTCGCTTCGATTGGCAGAAAACCCTCTAGTTTTCTCCTGATACTGGCCAGGTTAGGTTGCTGCCGGGAGGGAGGGTGCCCCCCTCCCGGGTGGAGTCCGGGCCTACATGCCCGGAGTTCCTGAACTCAACCGGAGACAAAATACTTTTACTTACGTTAGAGTAAAAAAAATCCCCCGAGTGTATTCGCCATAATACCCCTATGCCGCCCACGACCAGTGAGGCAAAGACCAACGGAGACCGCGAAATTTCCATAAGCATTTGCTCTAGTCTGGTATACCTTGCTTTAAGAACAACTCGTTCTTGAAGCTGGTACGGCGGACAATCTGAAAGAGATAACATTAATGCTAAGCCCGTTCCTACAGCTGAGGCCAAACCGAATTAAATCGAAGAAATGGACGCATTTTGCAATCAGCGTCCTGTTTTTCGATTTAAGTGAATTTCTTAGCTTGGAGTTGAAAAAACATAATTGAAATCGACTGATTGCTGTCGTCTGTTGGGGGGGGGGAGCACGAAAATGGCATTGGATCTCTTATACGTTAGAAAGTCTTCGGGTTGGTAGTTACCTATACTTCTCTGTCTAACGGATTTTCGGAGTTGTCCAGGTTTCCGTAGAATTTTTCCGTCAGGTGACGGATAAAGCCTTCTATCGTTTCAACGTCGGTGTCCTCCCTAATTCGGACATTTCTAACGTATCGAGGGGCCTTCACGATCCGTCTCAATGCTTTGCTTTGGACTATGCGGAGTTTCTTTATCTGTGAATCTGCCGCATACTCCACTGCGGTAGAACTCGGCAAGGTGCTGCTTTTATTGGCTTTGATGGTGGGCGTGACCTATTAGTACTGGGAGCCAATGTGAGCCCCGCTATTTCTACCCTTTTAAAAGATGCTTCTAAGGGCTCCTTGTGATTTTTCCGCAAATTTTATTTTTCAAATCCACTATAAAAAAAAGTTCAGCTTTCCGAATCTCTATAGGAAATTTGTCGATTTCAGGCGACTAAATTTGTGGTACTCTCGAAAAAGTGTTTTTATTCATTTAGAACGTAAATAATTAATAGTATTGTGTTTTACATTAACATTAATAACAACAGCATAAAGACCGTGTTCGGTCTGGCACTTTTTTCGCTTTGAAGCTCCGTCAACACATTCTGATAATTCGATTTGGGATTTTTCCAGGCTTTCAAGCGCTTTATCTGCTATCATTCCAGAACTTCGCGTGTTGTAATTTTCCGTAATGGACGGAATTATAGCGTTTGCAAGCGCAGAACAGCTCCAAATAGAACTATCAAAAAATGTTAGACGTAGCTTCAAAGCGAAAAAAGCGCCAGACCGAACACGGCGTAAATTAGATTAAATAATTTTCAAATTTTGAAAATCAATTAAAGAAAATCTTACGGAAGAAATTGTCTTGACCCCCTCCCTCCGAATAAACGTCTTACGTAATACATGAACGGCCACTAATCCATATTTACTTAAAAGGTCCGTGGTTACAACTTGTCCCATAATACATTCAACTTGCCCCCATTTTTAGAGATTTAAGCTTCAAAAACGCTGGATCCGGTACTGCGTACTTCCACAAAAAATATAAATATGTAAGCTTCTTATATCTATTAAATAACAACGTATTCTTTTTTGAATTGTTGTTGTATTTTCAACACAGAGTTACAATATTCTGATAATTTATTATATTTATGTCTAATACACTATTTTAAATTTGCCGCCGTGGTAGATAAAGCAGATTTCAAGTTCTGCCACAAAATAATAATATAGTATCTATAGTATTTTCCTTATCGGAGAATGCGAATTTTAATTTAAATGTCAATTATTTTTAGAAAAACGATTGAAAAATAAGAAAAAGAGATCTAAAACGTGAATAATTATTGTATGTATTAATTTAGGTATTATGGTTTATAGCAACCAGATGGTGCTGTGAATTACATTTCATATTTCTAGTGACGTATTGATTGGAAATATTTTCGTAGTAGTCGGTGTCCGCCATTTTGACTTAAGCATAGTTGTTATAAGTGGTAAAATAATAGAATCTGTGATCATCCGTCCTGTTTTAAGTTTATTCGGATTAATTTCCTGTGGCTTTAAGTTAACCCATTTGAACGGACCAAGGTAAGTTTTATATTTTTGTTTTTAATTTGCAAAAAAAATGGTTTGATTGTTTTTATTATTTGGTGTTACAAGTTTTAAAAGAGAACCGTTATTCTATGAATGCCTTGAACAGATATAAAGTAATTTAGCTTTTACATATTGGGTATGTATGTATGTAAACTTTGAATTGGATATCGAAAGCGTCCTTTCATTTAATTTTAGTGTTTTGACCGATAATAGTTTGTTGGGGCTGGGCAAGTTTACAAATGCTTACGTAGTAGGTATGTTTTACGATTTTATTTATTTAGATCAAATTAATTTAATTATTACATACGTACATACCTACCACCTAAATTACGTGATAATATAACACCAGGTATATTGCTTTGTTGTACTTGCAAATTACAATATAGTAAATACAATTTTGCAATCAAATCAACGTAATAAGTGTCTCGCTCGGCCTTATTAATTTTCTTTATATTGAATGTAACATTTTAATTAAACATAATATTATTTCTAATTCGGCGTTAAAATTATATTCTATATTTACTACAATAATTATTTTGCACGAACTATCCGTAACAACAAATATTTAATTAAGAATTCTTACAATCTACCATTGTTTTGGTGACCTTTTGTGTTATGGTATTTGTTGTATTATTGAGAAAGTTCCTTAATAAATTATTTCATTAATAATAAAAAATAGTTCTGGTTAGTGAAAGGGTTGAGCGACCTTAGATTCGCTACCTAATTTCAAAGACGAATAATTTATTATTAAAATTAATCCTCTAAAGCGAATAATATCAAATAAAACAAATTTTGTTCTTGAACTATAATATAAATTATTTACTTTTATTAATATCGCCATAAAATCAAGATCTTTAGAAATTATTGTATGCACTAAACTTATTGGCCACCCTTGCCATTAGCGTGGCTGTCCTATTTCATAAAAATCTGTAAATAAATATTAATAATAACTAATAGTACCTAATAGCGTTACTAGTAAATAAAGCTACGAAGTTTATGACACTACAACTTTTTTCTGATTAGGAATAAGCACGAATGTACTCAAACAATTATGTATGTGGAAATTTCGTTATTTTATTTTAATCTATTCATCTCGTATCGTCGTATCATAATAATTAAAATCTACGAAAGTTTGGTAGTAAATAGCACGTTCTTGTATATTTATTATGTTTGTACTTTGACCAGTTTCGCCCCCATTTTATTCAGGGACGTCTTCATACCAGGGGTCTGTAACACAACGCTTACAAGAAATTCATCAGTGGTCCGACTAAATTCTGTAACCCAAATTAAATTGTTACGGTTGTAAAATCGTGGTTTCTTTTTTAAGTTAAAAAATTTAATTCGTGTTGCAAAATGTAGTTGGACCATTCATTACTTGTTTTTTAAGAATCTTAAAACAGAAAAGGGGACAAATTCCAAACTTGAATAAAATATTTAAATTCTTTTACATTTACATTCGCTCGTGAAAAAAAATCAAAATTAGTTTACAATAAACCAATCAAATAGCTGGATCGAATTTTGATATCAAATTGATGTTAAACAAATGAGTGGCGGAACAATCAGTATCTGAAAGTCACACGATAACAGTATACTTACAGCGGTGAAACAATTTGCATGCCCATTGATAGGCAGTGCCGGACTTCAATTACTTTTAAGAGAGCCGCCATTGCGATTTATCCTGATAGATTAGAAAAACAAATCATTTTTGTGGTACTCTCTTAACAGGACTCCGTTACCTTGTTAGTTTAAAACGCTTTGGTAAGTCTGTAATTTTTTTTATAATTATAAAATATTCATAAATTTTAACAATTGGGCGCTGAAGCGGTATTTTGAAAGCATTTCTGAATGCTATGGGCTTTCTTAACTTGCCCTTTTTGTTAACTTTTATAAATTAAATTACATTTTCTTGCGTAAACCCACCATTCCAGTTGATGAAAAATTTCAAATTATCTGTCAATTTTATAATAAACTCAATTATAAAAACCCATTGGGATTCAGAAACCATTACCAAATTATGCTACTAAGGACCATTGTTAAATTTTAATAGAATTTATTGTTGTACATTTCTTCTTCACTTTCCGTGTTAGGCATTAGAAATTGCCTGTTACGATTCTCATCGTTTCCTTGGTCTACCCAGGCTTCTCTTTCCTTTAGGCTTGTAATTATATATTTTTAAAGGTAATCTGTCTTCGCTCATGTTTTCTAGATGTTCCTTCCACCTTGTTTTGTTTTCTTTCAATTTGTCTTTTATGCTAAAAATGTTGAGCTTTCATCTCTGATGTCGGTATTTCTTATATGGTCCATTCTGCTACAACCCTTTAGTGATCTCAAAAATCTCATCTCGGCGGCTTGAACAGAGCTTTCTAGCCTTTTCGTTAGGACCCATGACTCGCTCCCATACATCAGGGTTGGTACTACGACTGTTTTATAAAATTTCACACGTGTGTCTTTTCGTGTTTTGTGTTTTAGATATCTTCGTATAGTGCCACATATATATTCAAATATATTATTATACATTCAATTTATAAAAAGAATGTTAAATTTCCCAATTCCAATGGGGTTTTATAATTAAGTTTATCAAAAATTGCCAGAGAATTTGGAATTTTTCTTCAACTGGAATGGTGGGTTCATGTAAGAAAAAGTTTACCAACTTGACATTATGCAGAATGAGATAGAATCTGTAATACCAGGTGACATATTAAATGAATTTAAAAATTCGTTCTTCAGGCTCGGGACATAACAAAGTGAACTAATTAAATGAACAAAACATATTACGATTTATTGAACGACACACTGAAACTCTTGCAGTCTTTTATACCATAAAACGGCCATGTTCTTGTTGCTGGTGGCTCCGTCAACTGTAATGCTAAATTGCGAAACCCGACAACAAGCAGTGTTTATGCATGCCCGATTCTTGCATTAAATAAGTTGCATGAACGCTCAGTTCTTTAAATTAAATGCTATGTTACGTTAAATAACATGCCTTAACCTACCATAAAGCAGTTACAACCCGTATAATACTTTTCCAGGTTGCTAAGTTAAATCTTTCAATAACTCCACTTATAAAAAGCATCTAGAAATGCTTGCAAAATATCGCTACAGCGCCCAATTGTTAAAATTTATAAATATCTCATAGTTACCGAAAAAAAAATTCTATAAACGTGTCTTACAGTGGATGGACGGGAGCTATAAAATTGTAAATTAAATAAGTTACAAAATGTCTCACAGCCATTGTTTGTCTGCGATATACTCGCCGTATGGTGAGGACGGTCTCCCCCCCCCCAAATTGTCTTTACAATTGATATTTATTTAGCCCCTTTTTAAATCATTTTTCTTTTGTGGTAATGTAATCTTTCTGTTTATTAATTTTCGTCATTTTTAGCGTTGAGAATGGATAAATAAACCCAAAAAGTGGGACTTTACTAGTGTAGCACAGTGAGCAAATATGGAATACGATTTTCATTTTGCTCAATAAAAATGGTAAATTTAAGAAAATTTTAGCTACTTTGGCAGTAATGCTAATCCAATTAAGGGTATAATATATAAAAAGTAAAATGATCAAAGAGGGGTTTTCGCCACTTTCAAAGCAGTGTATGTTACATAATACTATATGGTTAATATTGGTTTAGAGACGGTCGCCAGCTTAAGGGCTCGCCACATAGCCTGTGCTGTGCTATGCCAATGTCAAACATTGAAGTAGAAACATAGGGTTTCAATAGTGACGTTCACATAGTTATGAGTTGCTATGCTATTTTGCGCATGACCATGACATTGTTCAGCGTTTGTGTTGACATAACACAGAGCATAGCATAGCACAGCACAGGCTATGTGGCGAGCCCTTTAGCGGTTAAGTGCGTTGCTGCTAATGCTAAATACCTGGTTCAACTCCGGGCTCAGTAAAACTTTATTCTAGCCGTCTCCCCTCGGAAGGCAATGGCAAACCACCGAGGTGTAATCTGCCTGGAACAGCCTCTCTGGAGATGAAGTGTATACACTTCCCGCGGTTCGGAGCCCGCGTTAATCAGTAGGTCCCCTATGTGTGTGATAATACTTCAAACTCGCAACACACACATAGGAGAGAGGTCGCCAACGTCTGAAATCAGGCACGGCACTTTAAGAAGAAGTAGTATACTCCTCTATAACGAGTCCCGGTTATAACGAAAAATTGGCTATAGCGAGTAAATCGTTTGGTCTCTTGCCGTTTTGTATACTACTCCTTGTAAAATTTCCCCCCTATAGCGAGTATATTTTTGACATACGAGTTGGATAATACGAGATTTTTGTTTCGTCTCAGATCGGTAATTGCGAGAAATTTTGAAAGTAGATCGGATATATCGAAAGTTCCTGGAAGAAATAAAGACACGTGTGGGTCTCTATTAATAGAATTTTATCAGAAATGTATTTTGCATGCTAATTGTCACGCCTGCATATTTTTTCTCAGTCGTTAGAAACTTTTCAAGCAGAGAACACTTCCTGAAATATTATGTGCTATGATGTTGTCCTCTAAAACAGCGCTTCGCAACCTTTTCTCACCTATGGCACACCTAAGTTCCTCCTAGAATTCCGCGGCACATAAAAAAAAAATTTTGATGACCTTTTTTTGTTTTTTTAGGGGTTGAGGGGTTGCACTCAGGGGGACCGGGTATCACCCCCAGGCACGGCTGATGACCTTTTTTTTTAGTGGTTGCACCTAATAAGGAAACGAGTATAAGTTTTATTTTAGTAACCAAAAAAACGAAAAAAGCAAATATTGTCGTATTTGCCCGCGGCACACCTGTAACGGCCTCACGGTACACCAGTGTGCCGCGGCACACCGGTTGCGGAGCGCTGCTCTGAAACAAGAAAATCATTTTCTACCAAAGAAAAAATATCAATAATAAAAGAGTTTGAAAGTGGTAAAAAGCAAGCTGTAATCTGCAAAGAAAGACATTTTGCGAGAGCTACATTGGCAACAATTTTAAAAAACAGGGACAAGATTATGAGTGCAACTAGGGAATTCTCGTCGGAAGTAAAGAAATTACGTTGTGCAAAACATGACAAAGTACGTAGATAAAGTTGACCTTACTTGGTTTAGAGTGAATCGCGAATCCAATGTGCCCATAAGTGGGGCCATGTTAAATGAAAAAGCAGAACAATTTTCGGAAAAAATTGAGAATTTTCCCGAGTTAAAATGGTCGAATGGGAGGCTGCATCGTTTTAATAGTAGACATAACATCAATTTATTGCGGCAGGCCCGTAGCCAGGATTTCATTTCGGGGGGGGGGCACTTGTAAAAAGTAAATTTTTGGGGGTTCCCCCTTTTATTGCAATTTTTTTTAAGTTTTATTTATTTATATATTAAACTACTTTTTAAAAAAAATTTTAAAAGTAAAATTTTCGGGGGTTCCCCTTCCAGGAATTTATATTATTACAAACAAATTTTTTCAATATTTTATTTATCTTAATTTATTTTAAAAAAATTAAATTTATTTTTATCTAAAACAAACATTACATGAAGACTTTATTCACTCTACTTTATAATTTAAACTCTAAGCGCCTTTCTTTTTTCATCGCAAAATTATCTATTATAATATCAGTATCAATATTTATATCCCTATGAATATTCATGAGTGCTAGACCGTTTAGCCTTTCTTCACCAGTAGAATTTCTTAAGTAAGTTTTTATTCGCTTTAAACTAGAAAAACTTCTCTCGGCAGTTGCTGTAGTGACTGGTAATATTGCAAATATTTTTAATAAGATTCTGACATTGGGAAAAAATTGTTCAGAACATTTTGTCAATGCATCTAATGGATTCTTTGGAAAATCGTTCACATCTAACCATTTTTGTTTCCATAAACCGAATTCTGCTTCAAGAATTGCTGGGTATACCGCCTCTCCACTTAAATCTTCTCTGTAAATGGTTACATGGTTTTTATATTAAATTAATTCCATGGCTTTCAGGTAAAAAAAGGGATAAGCAGGGTTGACCTATAAGCCGACAAGGTAAATAACAATGAATTACGGCAAATAAATTTGGAAAAAAACTTTTTACGTAAATCGTGCACTGGTCAGGCCTGAATAGAGTTTATACTTTATTCTTAACAGCTATTATGTTTACCGTTACATGGTTTTTATATTAAATTAATTCCATGGCTTTCAGGTAAAAAAAGGGATAAGCAGGGTAACCTATAAGCCGACAAGGTAAATAACAATGAATTACTGCAAATAAACTTGGAAAAAAACTTTTTCCCACTTTAAAATACAGCTATTTCATTTTCGAAATTTAAATTTTTTAATTTCCAAAAAAAATTTTTATTTCTTTTGAACATTTCGGGGGGGGCACGTGTCCCCAGGTGCCCCCCCCTGGCTACGGGCCTGTATTGCGGTAAAATATGTGGTGAATCAAAAAGGGTTCCTTTTTGCTCTTTTTAATAACTAAGCATATTTAGAAAGTGACCACTTGGGCGTAAAAATTGATTTAGGAATTTTTTAACCCATCTATGGGTGGAAATCGGTTCAGGTAATAGACTGGGTATATCTTTATTGTCAGTGTTCGTTTTGTTTGTATTTTCTGCATTGGTTGAAATATCGTAATAAGAATAGCTATGGAAGAAATGTATAAATCTTTTTGGGAGAAAATGCTGTAAACTTAATTTTTTATATGAAACATTGCGATATCGCCAATGGTTAGCGAGAACAGATTTCGTTTATGAATTATGCTGAATAGTACGCCCAAATGAAGATCTGAAAAATTTCAGGAATATATCAATTTTTTCCGTCAGACGCCGAAATTTGTTCTTATTTGACTGGACCAAGCAAAATTTTATTTCCTTGTAGGTAGATATTTGTACCTATGCATGTTACTATGCAGTTGAAATTTTGCACAGCCGGATTTTTGATATTTTGCTTTTTTCAAATTTTTAAATGGTCTTTTCGAAATTAGAATTACATTCTTCGCTTACTTTTTTTTTTTACCTTTTCACTACTTTTTTGGTGCTAACGTTTAATACGAAATTTAAAATTAAAATCACTTTCATCAAAAAAACGATAAAACGGACAAAGATGCATTAACTTTTTATCGTAATATTAATAGTTCAGACGTAATCGCAATTTTTATTTTTTTAATGCGAAAATTAATCTCATGTTCTTTCAAACATCAAGTCCACTCCTGGACTATAAGCCTCTCCCCTCATGAAGGTCAGAATACAGAGGTTCAGGTCATACCCTACCATGCTGGACAAGTGCGAATTGGTAGGAACAGGTAGGTACCAGTCAGCGGGGTTTTTAAATTAGGCACCACGTGGTCAACAATCCAAATGCAAACCGCGAGCAACCTTGCTGGACTGGCGTGATATATTGGGTGTGTTTTTAAACTGTACCTGTTGCTCGAGCAATAATTGCTCGAACCAAATTCGAGCAGGTAAGGCACTACCTTACGATCCGGTGCATGAAAATTTGCTTGACTGACGACAATAATTGATGCAGTAGTTTAAAAACACACTGTTTTGTTCGAGTACTCGAACAGCTGCTCGAGTAGTTTAAAAACACGCTCATTGTCCACGGGCATTTTTGCGCTGCGTTGAAAAAGTACAAATTTGAAAATATGAACCTAGTGCAAAATTAGGTAATTTTGAATTCAAATATTTTAAAAGTACATATTACTGCATGTAGCAAGCGGAGCAAGAAATTTCTTGCTCGCGGTTTTTTGTATGTTTGCATGTAGCCAATTTTTAGTACCTATTTTCCGAAACCAGCAATACAAAAATTGGCCTTATGGCAGCGCTACCGTATGTGATGCACGAAACGAATAGTTAATGCTGGTATTCACTGCTACAGTTGAACCCAAATAAATTGACACTTGCACCATTATTAAAATTTTATAAATTTAGCTTAAAATTACTAGTCAAATGTAAGTGCATAATATTTTCTTTTCGTTTTAATATAATTTTCTCTCTGAAACGGCAAATACGCAATACAATAGTTGTACATGGTTGTACCAACTAAGAGTTGTTGCAATACCGGTACAACGGTTGATTCGTTAACCACACGGTACGATTTCCATACAATTTTACCGCATCGAAGACACGATTTCATTAGTGTAGCATACGTCTGTAGTAGCGATGGAACTTTGCGTAAAAAATATGTTTGCTAATAAGTGCTGGTGTAGTGTTGAGCAGTCAAAAACCAATAAAAGTGAAACGAAAGTGGGTCAAAGAATAGCTTGTAGAAAAATTCTTGTATTCTGATCTTCGTCTTGTAAAAATATTAAAAACTAACGATCCTGATGATTATATTATAATAGCTATTTACTATAATAATATGTAAATATAGTGCACTGCTTTACTGCGAGGTTCATACAACCTTGCGATATCGGTGCGACCGCCAGTAGTGAGCACATGCAATTTTCGCATACAATTTCAAAGTTGTTACAATGTCGGTACAATCTTTGTATCGTGTATTTACCGTTTTTAAATACAATTTTAATTATCGCTCAATGTCATAATGTACTACACTGACGCCCGGTATTATCAGCTTTATTTAAAGAGCCCTTTCGTAACTAGCCAATAGAAAATTATTAGTTTAAATAACCAATATAAAATCAGTAGTTAGTGTTAAATGGTCGTTTCAAGTTTGATAACAAGGGACCCCTATTATGTATAAACACATTTTTATCGAATTAATTGCAATTGTGTGATTATTTATGAAATGAAATTATGACATGAAAGATGTTATAAAACAATGAAGAGATATTTTAAGTGAATGAACTGCTCATTTACGATGTCCTATGTACTTAAAAACTTCTCCAAGTACATACAAATGTACTTATTTTTTCATTTGAAATATTTAAATTTAAAATTCAATCACAACGAAGTCTGGGGGGTGCCACCCGACTCCTGACCATGAGGCATTCATGGCTGTTTCCTTGAGTGCGACCCCTAAAAAAAAAGGTCATCAATCGTAATTTTAGGTACGCCGTTGACCTTTTTTTTTTAGGTTTTTTAGGTATTTACCTTGTTTCGCCGAAATGTACTTTTCTTTCATAAAAATAATATGGTCACCATAATTATATATAATATAGAGGGACAGCGCTTATGGAACTACCTGCCAAAAATATTTTACATATTATTTTCAGCTCGATAGATAGCTCTTTCATCCATCTGGAGGGCAGGGTTATCACGAAGTTATTGTTATGCTAAAATTTACAATAATTGATAATCACGAACGACTTTTGGACGACGGTCATGGCTCGATAGTTAGCGCGATCAACTGCTAACGTAGGGCTCCCCAGTTCGGGTACAGTCTAAAAGTTTCTTGACCGTCTTCCGTACTTTCGGAGGGCACGTAAAGCAGTCGGTCCCCCTGTGTTAAACGCCAAATACACGATACAACGGTTGTACCGACATCGTAACAACTTTGAGATTGTATGCGCAAATTGCATAGTGTGTGTGCTCGCTACTGGCGGTCGCACGGTTGTATGTACCTCTCGTGCAATTTGATATACAAGCCATTCTTGACCCACTTTCGTTTCATTTTTTTGGTTTTGGTTTTTGACTGCTCAACACTACAACAGCACTTATTAGCAACACCTTCTATTTTTTTCAAAAACATTACAGACGTTCTGCTACACAAATGAAATCGTATCTTCGATGCGGTAAAATTGTATGGAAATCGTACCGTGTGGTTAACGATTCAACAGTTGTACCGATATTGTAACAACTCTGAGTCGGTACTATAATTGTATGGTGTATTTAGGGTTTTAATGATTTGCCATCATTACAATAAAAAACACTAATTGCAAAAATTAGCAAAGAACAGGTCCTGGACCTATATTAAGAGGGAGACTTCTTAATAAAAGTGGAAGAGAAGAACGACTTTTATTGATCTTGATCAAAATAATATACAACATTTTTTGTTTTCTTTTTAATTAAGCTAAACGATGTCCGATATGCAGGATGTCTTTCTTAATCAAAATTTCATGACGTAGGTGCCAATTTATTTGAACCCAACTTTATTACACTATGCATTTTATCGTACGAAGAACGGTACAATATCTGCGCACAGATGAGTTTTGAAGCGCAGAAATTGAACTGCCCCCCTTGTACAATACATTGCATAATGTAATACAAGCATAAGGGTCCCCTTAGCTAAGCGGCATATTTAGTTCAAGGTGTTGCAATAGGGCATAAGTTATTCAATTTTAAAAATCGCGATTTTAACATTGTACATAAGTATTTTTATATTCTAGTGAAATTTTAATTTTCGTGTAACATTAAACATTTGCAGCCATATGCATAGTCAATTTAGTAGCTACTAGTAACTATTAAAAGGAATATGGTACCTATATTTTATATTATATTAATAAATAAATTGTGAAATATTAAATTTTATGTTTTTGCATTAACTTTGTTATTATAAATAAAGTAAATATAAATAACTTTGTTATTATAAATAAAGTAAATATAAAAATTAATATTTTTCAACAAGTTAAAGCACAATACTATATAAATAAATTGCGTTATATTTATTACCTACGGCTAGTCATCTACTATAGTCATGCCATATACATAAGGCATATACATAAGGAATAGAATATTTAATTTATTAATATAGGTACAATAGACATTTTAATATTTGCTAGTAGCTACTAAGTTGACTCTGCATACGGCCGTTATGCTATTATTTAGTCAATATTACGTCAATTCCCAATTATAGCAATTCCTAATTTACATTAAGCAAACGCCACCATATACGGGAGAATTTCAAATTAGTAAGATATAAACGGCCTGAAGCGTTGGTTTAATAATTCTGTACCAGTTCGGAACAACGGCCCAAGTCCATTTTTTTCACTTTTTGAGATATATATACAAATTCGTTTTTTGCGCTTTATCGATCTGTACAAAAATCTCAAAAAGTGAAAAAAATGGACTTAGGCCGTTGTTCCGAACTGGTACAGAATTAAAACTTTAAATACATAGACCTATACCCGACTAATAATATCTTATAATTTAACGAAAAGGTCAACAATAATATATAAAAATTTAACATTTATATGGTTATATCGACACCTGATATGAATAATGTTATCCAACTATGCTGTAAACGGCTTCCCCAAAGAACAAACTATAATTTTGGTTTATGAATCGTCGTCCTATCTCAATTAAAAATACTGTTAATTTAACAAAATAACATTGTTACTGCAAATTATATGTAGTAAAATATCTTTAAAATGCTCTCCTGTAAAATAAGCAAAATAGAGTTACAATGTTATTCACATCAAGTCTTACATATGTACATAAGATTTTTGGTTATGCTTGAGCATTATCAGTAGGCAGGGTACCCAGCGACCTGGAAGTCAGCGAATTTTTTTGAGTCAGAGAAAACGGGAAAAATCTTGAATTGTCAGGGAATTTTGAATATTTTTCTGGAAAAATGTGCAACAGACTTCAAAACTTGATTACAAGCAAAAAATCTTTTAAATTTTTAATAAAATTTTATGTAAAAATTTGTATTTATGTATGTTTTATCCGAGTTTTATCATAAAATATTATTGATATGAAAATACAGTTGACTCGCGGTAATCCGACATTTGACAGTCCGACACGCTCGGTCTTCCGACGCGGCGTCGGATCTTACTCTTTACGTAAAAAGAAACAGAAAACGATTACAGATTGTTTTAAGCCGTAAATATGTACTGTCGGTACATAGGTAATTGCTGCAACTTGTATTGCTTTATGTTATAAATCTTCTTCTATCTTCTATATATATAAAAGAGCTTGTCTGTTTGCGTGTTTGTTTGTTTGTTCGCTATACGTTCCTAGACCCTATGACTGATCTCAACCAAATTTTGCACAGTTATTCTGTAGGTCCAGGCGCAACTATTCGTGCATAAATGGAGAAAAAATTCGCGCGGGGAACAAAGTTATTCGCGTTTTTCGATTTTTTATTGATACACCCCATACGGATACCTGGCAAACGAAGGTAAAAAACCCTTACTTTACCTGGCCATTCTTGCTCACTACGCTTTCGCTAGATGGTGCTCTTAATCTATCATATAAGTGTACTGATTGGTGGCCAAAAATCTAAATATACTTTTTAAAAGTGATCAGTTATCCCACCCTGTAGTGTACGGAAAGTGGTTGTATTTTTTAAAAGCGATCAGTTATCCCACCCTGTATGTACGGAAGTGGTTGGTTGGCATAATACTATAATAATCACTGGCAATCACGGACTAGCAGTCAAGGCAGCCGAAGGCATATAAATATAAACTATTATGGTCTTCCTTGTGAGGCCGAACAACTATGGCCTTTACGGATCTATTATGGTCCTCCCTCTGTGAGGCCGAACAACCACTGACAATCACCGACTAGCAGTCAAGGCAGCCGAAGGCATATAAATATAATCTATTATGGTCCGCCCTATGAGGACGAAGGCCGAACAACTATGGCCTTCACGGATCTATTATGGTCCTCCCCCTGTGAGGCCGAACAACTATGGCCTTCACGGATCTATTATGGGTCTAGATGGCTAAGGGCCGCCCGTGCGAGCTTAGTATGTAATAAATTTGTATTATTCATTTTGTTTTATTTAACTTAAATTTTCTTGCTTTAGAAGTCAAAATTCAGTTTTAAAAAATCAACCTCTGGTAATCCTACACCCCCTCGGTCCCGTAACTGTCGGATTATCGCGAGTCAACTGTACGTAGGAATAAATGATGAACAGGGGGGGGGGGTATTTTTTATAATGACTGGAATTTTTATATGCGATCCTGGAAAACTCAGGGAATTTTAAAACTGAAGTTTGCTGATTACCCTGGTAGGGTTATATTATAATCTGTCAAGATCAAAAGTTTTCTTGCACCTTTGAACAACATCAATTTATTTCCATCAGATTTTCTTTTTCTCTCAAAACAGTGTTTATATCTATAGTCTATCCGTTTTAAGAATGCAGAACTAAATTGTATTAAAACTGTGACCTTCGAGCGTGATTGGAAAAAATTTCTACACGTTTACACTTCCGAAATTTTATTTGGGATTGTTGACTCACGAATATTTTTTTCTAAAAGATTCTGGCAAATTTAAAAAATGTGTATAAGATAAATTGCTATTTGATAAAAAAATACTTAAAACTCGATTTTTTCAAGTATCAAATAAGTGATATTTGTTTTTTGTCGCTCATACACTTTAATTATTTGACGTTTCCCTGTGTAAATCTGACTTGCCGTTCAAGGCGACCTCTACTGCAATCCAAAACTATTATTTCTATTATTTAATAGGTTATAACGACGTTGTCAAGTATAATTCACTTCAAATAGCGAAAAATAGTATATTATAGGCCAAGGTTGTGAAGGCCGTCATTATTGCCCTAGCGCCAAGATTATATTCCGAGGTGCAAAGCACCGAGGATTATAAGGCGCGGAGGCAATAATGGTCTTCACAACCGTGGTTTATATACGATTTTTTCCACTACTAGATTTATTACCATTTTTTTAAATTCTTTTTAATAAAAAAATTTTCAAATTTAAAATATTTATATCAAATGACAGTTGTGTTTTGTTGATTTGACAGTTGTTGACAAATTTAGGTTTTGTAATAATAGTATATTATAGGCCAAGGTTGTGAAGGCCGTCATTATTGCCCTATCGCCAAGATTATATTCCGAGGTGCTTCACAACCGTGGTTTATATACGATTTTTTCCACTACTAGATTTATTACCATTTTTTAAAATTCTTTTTAACAAAAACATTTTCAAATTTAAAATATTTATTTCAAATGACAGTTTTGTTTTGTTGATTTGACAGTTGTTGACAAATTTAGGTTATTAAATAAAATAAATCGCGGTTCGTCAAATTAACAATGGATGGCGCTGTCACTTGCTGTCACATTTAATTCGATTATAATGAATTTTTAAAATTAAATTAATGTATTAAAAAAGCGTTTTAAATAGTTTAAATACAATTAATTAGCATTTCTTTGTTATTCTAAATCATTTAATAACAACATTTTTCTTTAAAATAGTCGCCAAGTTATCAAAAAATGTCATTTTGTTCATTATTAACCAGTGGTTAATAATGGAAAAATTGTTCACCACTATAGTCCATCCGTTTTAAGAATGCAGAACTAGATTGTACTAAAATTGTAACCTCCGAACGTGATTGGTTAAAATGTATTCCCGTTTACAGTGTCGAAATTTCGTTTGTGATTGATCGACTCACGAATATTTTTTTCTAAAAGTTTTTGGCAAATTTAAAAACTTTGTACAAAATAAATTGCCATTTGATAAAAAAATACTTTTAACTCGACTTTTTTAAGTATCAAATAAGTGACATTTGTTTTTTGTCGCTTATACACTTTAATTATTTGACGTTTCCCTGTGTAAATCTGACTTGCCGTTCAAGGCGACCTCTACTGCAATCCAAAACCAGATGGATTATAGTCGAAAACGTGTCACTTCTTGAGCAACTAACCTAAGTAAAAATGATAGCCTATAACCTATATGACTAGTAGTGGAAAAAATGTATTAAATCACCTATGTCAAATCATTTCATTGGTTAATTTTTTATTTTAATTGTATAATGAATCTGTCAAATCATTTCATTGGTTCATTTGTATAATGAAAATATTATTTACCGAATGTCTAAAATGCGTCACTTCACATGTGACTTGGATAAGTTATAATGGTAGCCTATATGACTAGTAGTGGAAAAAATTGATTAACTTATTGATTATGTGATTGATAAATATAATTTTTAAATTGTAAAAATTCATAACTATCGAATAATAATATATTAACATAGATTTCGAGTGATTTTAGATAACAAAAAAGCATAATATATTGATTCTAATTTCAATTTAATTAAGTTGCTTCTAGTTGTTACCATACTCAAATTATTATGATAGTAATTGTACATTAATTTATTAAACCTATTGTAAACTTTTTATTAACAATCGGTATAAATAACAAATTTTAAAAACAACAATAGATTGCAAAACTCTGTTGTAATTATGCCTCGATTACACAGAGCGACTTTAGACGCTAGACGCTGGCGTCTAAAGTCGCCAGCGACTAAATTCTCTTTGTTCAACACGCGGCGTGTAAGCGTCTAGGTCTATTACACAGAGCGAATTTAGACGCTGCGTCTAAATTCGCCAGCGTCTAGCGTCTAAAGTCGCTCTGTGTAATCGAGGCATTACCGTTTATAGACAATAAATTGTAACCTGCGCATTATACTATTTCTATAAATAATAATCAACTTGCTTATGATCTGAACAATTTTTTCTTAACTGGTAAAATCGAATTTAGAACAACGGATAGTCAATTGACTGAAAGTCTCGCAACAACCTCATTAAAAACTTGTCAATTAAATTATTGCATTTTCGTGTCGCTTCAGAAAACCGTTATTTCGCAATAGAACTTACATTCACAATTATAATTTAATTTATTTATAGAATAAGAAAAACCATGTTTATGATACAAATTTTATTTTAGAAATAAGGTTCGTTCACTGGGTTTTGGAAATCTAAATGGTTGCGTGCAGACAGCATGTCTACTTTGCCAGGACTGGCCTCCAAAGGGGAGAAAGGAAAATCAAAATTTCAGTCGCTTGATATCAATAATTTATATAAAGTTTATACCGTATGTATAGTTATATTAAAATATGTTACAGCAGTGAATTATAAAAACTTTTTTTAGACCGAACCCTTAGAAACACAACAACAAAAAAATACGTTACCTCGTAAACATGGGATGCAAAGTTTGGGTAAAGTTCCAACAGCTCGTAGACCTCCTGCTAATCTTCCTTCTTTAAAATCTGAACATACCGGTAGTGACTCTGCTATTTCTCTTGTTCCTTCGGGTGGTGCAGGATGGGGAAAACAAGAACAAAATCCTTCGACAAGTACAACATCAACACCGGTAATTTAAACAATTGTTGCTAGGTAGATAGACTTGTAATATAAAACATGACTTGTTTAGGCTTCAACTGTAACCGTTACAAATGCAACAAGTTCAAATACTGCAAATATTCAAACAATTGTACAACCGGCAAATGCATTGCCGGTAGCAGCTTCTGTTCCCCAATTAATAAAAAATCACATTGCTCCTACTGCTACTCCTGTGACTGGCGACAAATCATGGAGTGCTGTTATGAGTGGTACAGACCTTTCACAACCTCCTCCCTATCAGAGTCCACAATTCCAGCACGAATTCCCCAGCCTATCCGCTGGAGATGGCGGCCCAGCACGTACTGGCTCAGACACACAGTACGGTCCCGGTCCAAGTCTGCGGCCCCAAACCGAAGGATCTTGGATACAAGGAGGTTCTCGCCCGGGTGTCGAAGCACCACCACGGAGCAACTCGGCCCCCCTGGGGCCTCCACCACAGCTTACGGCCCCGGTCGGCCAAACTCAGCAACCCTTGCCGCCACAATATCGAGGTTTAATACCTCCATTTGTAAGTATGTTTTGCTTTTTTTTGTACTAGTTTTGCCTGATGTGTTGAGCTTTGTTGTTTAACCAAATTTTTTGCTTTAGATGTGCAGAGGTAATTTTCCTCCTAATGGACATGGTGGTTCTAATTTTGCAAATATCCCCGCTGCTGGATCTAATAGCAATGGTGGTCGCATTCGTGGAGTAGGTCAAACTAAAGAAAATGAAGAAATTGGTCATAGACCCATTATAAAAGAAGAAGAACTCAATCGTATGGATGACATGACAAGAGATGTTGGTTGGGCAACTCACGATGACATTGATTATAAGTATGTAATTTAGTTTCTATATTATGTTTGTGGGTAGAAAAATATTAATTTAAAAAAAATTTAGTCAGAAATTGGCGTTCAGCGATGATGAACTGGAACAACGGAAAAGAAATAAACAAAATTCTCTTCAACAGAAAAATTATGACAAGGCTGACCTGGAAAGTCATTCTAAAAATTGGAGTAATAAACCTACATCAAATTCGCAACAAGCTCCGCCCCAAGGTAATCGAAATCGTTCGAATGAAGAAGATGAAGTTTGGGTTCAAAGAAGACGTATGCATTCAGAAGAAGTGGCTCAAGTTATAGTGAGAGCCAAACAACGGAAAGAAGAGGAAGAGAAACGTTTTTTGAAAAGTAGGCAAGGAGCGGCTAAAAAATTACAACAATTGGAAGAGAAAATTAGCAAAAGTAAACAAGATAAGGAAGTTGATGATAGTCAAGGTACTATTAATCCCCTGGTGGTTCCACCACAACCTATTCAACCTGTACCTATTCCTGTGCCGGAATGGGAAAGGGATAAGGATGGTGGAGCACGCATACCAATTGAAAATCCAAATTCAAAACCTCATCATCGTGAGAGCACTTCAGATTTTCGAAAATTATCTCAAATTGAGGGACGTAATTTTATTCGAAAAGAAACTCGTAGTACCGAAAGAGATTCTAGAGAAAGGGGAGATACAAGAGAACCAAGTGGACCAAGCTTTTCTAAACAATTTCAATCCAATTTGCCTCCTCGTTTTCAAAAACAACAACAAATGCGTAATAATGCTAATTCTGGTTCTCAATCGCAAGTTAATGCTTCTGGTATGTCATTTGGTGATCAATATGACATGCGCTGGCAACAAAATCACGGTAAAAATTCGCCCAGTATTCGTAAAATAAGACAAGAAAGTGAAGAATTGGACAATAAAGAACAAGATGAACAAGAGCGGAAGGATAATAAGAAAATTGGTAGCGATGATGGATATCACGGAACTTATTTGTCTGGTCAAGAAAATTTAAAATCAGATAATAAATATGATGATTGTCACGATTATAGAAGTCATGATGTAGATTATAGGAGGGAGGAAAACTGGGAAAAGGATAATAAATCTGAAAAGCAAGATTTATTTAATGAGCATCATATTATTACCAGTCATTCGAATAATGAAGATCGACATGACAAATATGAAGAGAAAGTTCAAGACAGGTTCGAGAGACCTCAAAGGCCCGACAGTCGTGATTCACGAGCGTCTCGAGATTCCAGGCATTCGCGAGAATCTGTGCGCGATTCCGATATTCGTGACTATAATGGATCTTGGGCCGACACTCCATTTGAACAATCGTACGATGACAGGCGCAAAGAACATATTAAGGATGATCGCAGGACTGTACCTGGTCCTATTACCAGAGACAGAATAGAAGCGGAAGATTTTAAATCTGAAAAGAAAAATTTAATTCAACTTAAACGCGGTTACATGTCGGAAAAAAAAATATTAGAAATTAAAAAGGACGATCAGGAAATAAACGATAAAATGAAAGAGAGCGATTGGAATGAATCGATAATAACGGAAAACAGAAATGGAGATGAATTGAGTTCACTTAAAGCTTGGGCCGATAATATTTCGTCTAATACAGTTTCTCTAGAAAATTCGAAATTTATGGAAACTACAGACAAATGTAATTTGGTGCAAGAAGACAATAACGAACAAGAGACAATTGATGATAACAAAAATGAAAAAGATATTGATGAGAAAGAAGATAAGAGAAAACTTTCTTTGAATCGTCGTTGCGTAGATCCTCCCAGACAACAAGGTTGGGGTGGTGTTGCTAGTGGTAGTTATGTGTACAGAAGTAGCTGGTCTAAAAAGAATGATCCAAAACGCACTTCTCGTGTTGGATCTTCGACAAAGTCTTTAAATAAAAATCGTGAATGGCATGGAACCGATTCCGATGTATCTATAGACGAAGTTTCTGCTTACACGGACAATGTAAAAGACGAAAGGTCACTTCGTAATATGTCGAAAAATATTAAAAAATATGAAAAAGATGACAAAAATAAGGAAACGAAAATGGAAAGTTTGAAACAAAGTAACGGTGATCGCAAACTTGAATCTTCCCGTCGCGATAATTACGTTCCACGTGGAGAACCTTCTAGACACGGTCGTGGAGGTGGTAACTTTCGAAGTCGTGGTGGTTTAAGCAACCGCGTGGAACGTTTCGATGTTTATGGCCCTCCATCATCCAAGAGTCCCTTTGGCCAACACGAAGAAAAAGATAAAAAATGTTTTGACGAAAATGCCGCCGATAATATTAGTTCAGATGAAAGGACTAAACAAAATCAACAAGTTTTATCTGCCGGAATTAATGTTAACATGAATAAATCGGAAATTAATTATTCAAAAAAAATTGATGAGAGAACAATGGATAATAATAAAGTACGAAGTACATCACATTTGCATCAGAAAAAGTCAAAAATTGATGAAATTGCAAATATTGATCATTGCGATACATCTGACAATTCTGAAGAACATAGTTTGAAAGATTCCAAAAGTAGTCATAGATTTTCCAATAAGAATTCGACATCTACACTTGGCACAAATCGTACTAATATCGGCAGCATTACTCGTCGAACAAATCCACCTCCACGCTTTACCGTCGATAAACGCAACAATTATTCTGTAAGACATGAAGGTTCAAATGTTCGACCAAATTATAATAGCGCGACAATTAAAAAAGAAAGTATTAAACCTGAAGAAGACAAATCTGCAGATTTTGTACAAGTATTGGACAAGAATTGTAAAGTAAAGGAGAACGTTATTGAGGACGAACAAATTGATTTACTGATGGAAGAAACTACTTTGGGATTATGTGATGCTGATGGTTTTCAAGAAGTCAAAAGCAAGAAGACTGGCCAACGTCAAAAATCGTTTGATGATAAACCTGTTACGAAACCTGTTATAAAAATAGAAAAAGACCAAAAGTTAGTGGAGCGTAAACGCACTAACAACGTTTCCACTGCCCAATTGACACCTCAACAAATTGCTAATATTCCATCATTAATGGACACCCCCATCAATCCCCCCGTCATTGTTCAACAAATTAATAATAAAAATCAATTTGATCGAACACGTCAAAATAAATTGCCGCCTAGATTGGCCAAACAAAGGGAGAATCACCGTTTACAAAAAGTTCAAATGCAACAACAAGGTATATGCGACGTCAATGATATTAATCAAGTCGGGCATAACATAAACATGTATGGTTTAAAAGATGGATCTACTGCAATGTCGGGACGTATCACAAATGCATGGGAGAAACCATTGGGCTCGCACCTTCGCACTGAATCCGAAACGGTTTTAAATGTGGGAATTGAAAGTGCTAAAACTTTAGAACAGCCACAACAGTCTGCAAATGGTTCCAACATTGATAAGGTAAATTGATTTATAATATTATTTAGTGTGGACTTGATTGAATAGTTACAAATATTTATTTAACATTAACAATGAACAGCTTTATTTTTACCTACCTATGTTTTTACAGACAATGAAATCGAATCAATTATCAGAAAAGACGGTGCTAGATGGTACAACTCCACCAGTTAATACTATTATATTTGAAAACACTAATTTTAAATCTGCACCCGGTACACGACCCTCGCGTGCAGAAAAATCTTGCACCAATAAGTTGGAAGATGGAGGAATCGAACAAGCAGTTATTTCGAGTTTTAATAAACCAATGCGAGATTTACTAAATAAAAATGACAAACAATCAGATGCCATTCAAATGCAGTTAAATTTCAACAAAGAAGATAGTGCGGATATAAAATTGGACTTTTTTGAATCAGAACTTTCGCATTTGACAGACGATAAAAGTTCTAAAAGTATTGCTTTACCTAGATCTATGCACGTCATTACTAGTACAAACAGTAATGCAATATCTGCTACGACTGCCGATGCATTAAACTTTAAAATTGCATCTGTTAAAAAAGTTTGGGAATCGATGCCTACCGTAATTGAACATTCTGTAGGTCAAGATGATTCGAACTCAAGTTTCTCGGCATCATTTGGACCCGATCCTAACTCCTTGGATCCATCTGGTGCATTTAGTAAGAGTGGAGATACACCCGATGATACACACGAAGTATACAGTACTTCTCCAAATCAACCTACTTCAAACAACACCACAAATGTTTGTAAGGTATGTCCAAATCTTACTTAATTTCATTCTTATAAACGAAAACTACTATTGTTCTTTCTTATTTTAGGTTAAACCAACTCAACAGGTGGCAGGAACAACTGGACAAACGGTTCATGCCACTGCACATCAACAACATTCTGCCGTGGTTGGACCCGGCATTGTGGGACACCCACTGTCACCTCCACCACTTCAACCTGTGATAGGAGCTGGAGTCGGTTTAGGTCAGCCTCCTCAGCCGTATACTTCAAATCAACATCTTAGTTATCAGGTAAAAAATAATAATGAATTCTTTTTTTAAATATATAATAAAATATAATTTTTTGTTTAGCCAAATTTAGGGGGTAGCACCCAATATGGAATGTCGGCTATTCCTTCACCTCCAACAGTTCTATTCAATTCTTCTCCACAGATACAAGCAGCTCAAACAGGATTATATGGCGCCTTTCAGATTGATCAGTCTGTATTAGGTGGACAAGGACGATCTCAATATTCACAATATGCTAACCCTTATGGTCTCGGTCAAACAGCATCTAGTCCATATTCTGCACAATCCATGTATTTACAAGGAACTCAGCCACATCCCCCTACACCACAAGCACCCCCAGATCTGTATCAAAATTTAAATAGCTATCGCTTAACCGGTACAGGACACTTTGGTCAAAGTCAGCAATTGAATAATCCGACCACCGTTCTTATATCATCGACTTCTAATTCTCTCATGTCTGCGACAGTTAAACCTAGCACTCAACAAATTAGTGCCATTGGTAAGGACACAAAATTATGGCTAGCATTTAAAAATTTTACAACTTTTTCATTTGTTAGGAACAAAAGCAAATGGAGCTGGACAGGCGTATCAGCAACAATCTCAACAGGGTCAACAATTATACATGGCATATGATCCATCATTACAAGCTAATTATATATCGAGCACAGGTGTCATGCAAAGAGGACCTACGGCACCTTTACAAAACAGTGTCGTTCCGGGACTGCAACCTTCGTCATCATATTATACTGGATCTACAGGTACTGGAAAACCTTATAATAATACATCGTGGAGGTATTAAAACTAACTCGCTTTGGGTTGGGCTTTAATTTTATTTTGGTTTATGAGTAAATATAATTTTTCTTCATCGATGTGTGGCATATGTTATTTACATTAAATTTGTAATTTGTAGCTTAGTTTTGTTTTTGTAAAATATCGAAAATCTCTTTGTATTAATGGATTTGATAATGTAGATATGTAGTGCTTAGTTATTATATTAATATTTTGTTGATTGTCCTCATTTTATGTTACTTTTAGTATTGAAATTTATTTATACATTAGAATGCACGTCTGATTAATTTCAACATCTCGCTCGAGAAGTTTGTAATTTTTAATAAATGTAAGCATATCATCGAAACTCTTCTATTAAATTTAATATTAACATCAATTGATTAACATTCACAATGTCTTATATTCTGTTTTATGCTGCAATTATTATTCATTATTAATAACTCATTGGCTCAAAATAGGTGTGGGGTTATTAACTTTTCATTTGTTTGTTTGCTTACCATATTATATTCAAAATGATGCGATCACTAAAATAATAAGTTTATGGATGTCAATCTTTTGGTTGGTCAACATTTTGATCCGTAAAGAAAGATGCAATTAAACAGTTTATCACTTTGACTGCCATGTTTATGTAATTATATATCGTCGCCTGTGAGTCAAAACCTCGTATCTCAAAAACTGCTGTTCTTCAGAAAGTGCAAAAAACTATTTTTATAGCATCGAGTTGATTTAAAATAGTTAATGTAGACTGATGAGCACTTTTATCAGAATAAATAATTTAGGCACAACAAATAAACTACGTAATAAATTACAAACCAGCTAGTTTGTAAACACTATGAGTTAGGAGTTATGAGTTGGCATTATGAGAAACGAGGTTTTGAAGTTTGGGTAGAACAAGCGTAATTCGTTTCTTATCGAGATACGAGGTATTGGCATCCATGCTAGACAAGTTCCTAAAGGCCGAGAAACACTTAACTCAAAACAACTAAAATTTGAGTTACGAGGTTTTGACTCACAGGCGACAATATGTCGTTCCGAGACGCACGATGTATTCCTTTATCCCTTTTGTCCTTATGGACTACAGTTTAGATTGTTATGTTAGATATTAGATAGAGACTTTTTTCACACACATTGCCAAGACTTGATTAGCAATAAGGCTAATAAGAATTGATTCATTTTTTTGGCTACAGTTTTCATTGGTTTATACACTACACATGGTGCTACCTTTCATCCATCACTTTGCATTTAAGTATTGGCTATGTGTGAGAAAAGTATTCATCTAATATAATAGTTTATACTATCAAAAGCCAACAAAAGCTATCAAATTTAAATTATTAAACTTTCAAAATATTTTTTTGGGAACGAAAGGGTCAAGGTTAACTCATGGTTAAATTTGATTTGGAGCTTTAGTTGCTACTTGCATTTTTATTCAAAGTTAATTTTAAAGTGTTAACTGGCCTGCAATTCTAAGAAACTGAGGAACTATTTAAAAAATAGGCTAAACTTTTGTAAGTATATGGTTTGTAAAATTCACCTTTGTTTAGCTTTTCTTCTGACAAATAAAAGTATACGTGGAATACAGTATTTATTCAAACGGACATTAAATTTCTGTCAAAAGCATGATAGTGGATGACATCAAATTATTTACTTATTAAAATTTTGTACTTCTAGTTGAGTGTAGAGTGTGGAAGATGAACTACAGACCTGATGGTCTGAAATCGAATCTCTGCTTTAGAATAATAGCTAAACAAACGTAAAATTTTTGGACCTATGTACATTAGCAAAAACTTGTTTCCCTTTTTTTTAAATTAAGTTGAGGACATTTTTGGGGTTGTAAGCCATTTGGTGTAAGTCTGTAGAAGTGGGCAGCTCAAATGATACATAAGATTATCTTTAAATTATTTTAACTAATCAGGTTATTAATCATTGATTTCTGCATTCTTTAAAAAATTAACAGCCGTATACTTAGTAGCTACTAGCAAATATTAAAATGATTATTGGGAATTTACATCACCGATGAGGGCGCTAACGTCGCGTCATAATGGCTGTTCTAATTAGTATAGCACGATATTGCACATAAGTTATTAATGCGTATTGTACTAATATAGCTAGTCGACTGCGTTGTAATAGTGGTAAAATTCAAATTCCAACACACAATTAATTAACAAATACACGTATAAAATTTTGGGTATACTAAACGGAGTAGTTAATATTATGGACGCGTAGTGGCGCATGGTTAATGTAAATTCCCAATAGATCGTTTTGAGGTGACGTCACGACAGGTATGCCCTCCAGACAAAATGGCCGCGCCCTGTCAAATTTCGTAATAGATCATTTTGAGTCATGTGACTTTGACAGGGCGCGGCCATTTTGTCGGGAGGGCATACCTGTCGGGACGTCACCTCGAAATGATAAATTGTGATTTAAGGTTATGATTATGAGGTGTAAACTTCATAATCATAACCTTAAAATAAAAATCAATTACGAAATTTGACAGGGCGCGGCCATTTTGTCTGGAGGGCATACCTGTCGTGACGTCACCTCGAAATGATCTATTGATTTTTATTTTAAGGTTATGATTATGAAGTTTACACCTCATAATCATAACCTTAAATCACAATTTATCATTTCGAGGTGACGTCCCGACAGGTATGCCCTCCCGACAAAATGGCCGCGCCCTGTCAAAGTCACGTGACTCAAAATGATCTATAGTACATATATTAACAAATAAAATATTATGTTTCCTATAATATGGTGTAGCTGTAGTAACCACATATAAGAAACATAACACAATTTGTTTATTACTATAGCAACCACAGCCATTTTAATATTTACTATAGTCCATCCGTTTTAAGAATGCAGAACTAGATTGTACTAAAATTGTGAACTCGGAACGTGATTGGTTAAAATTTTTACAGATTTACACTGCCAAAATTTTATTTGCGATTGATAACTCACGAATATTTTTTTCTAAGTTTCTGGCAAATTTAAATAATTTGTACAAGATAAATTGCTATTTGATAAAAAAATACTTTTAACTCGATTATTTCAAGTATCAAATAAGTGACATTTGGTTTTTGTCACTCATACACTTTAATTATTTGACGTTTCCCAGTGTAAATCTGACTTGCCGTTCAAGACGACCTCTACTGCAATCCAAAACCAGATGGACTATAGTTGCTACTAAGTTGACTATTCATACGGATGTAAATGTTTTATTTTTTAAATGAAATTTAAAAATATGGATTGAAATGCGTTTTACTCAATATTGCTTGAAAAAATTTTTTAGTTATAAAAAAAATTAAAACGATGCAAGTCACTAATATTGTACAAACCAAGATGTAATGATTTGAACGTTGTGATTAGATCACTCTTTCACAGTGCCTATAATTTTTGATCGCTAATTTAAGAGACTTTTAAGAGGTGCTTTTAATCATAGTAAAACTGATTGGGGGAAGCATTTGCCGCATACAATTAATTTTGTTCTAAAATGAATTTGATCGTTCTTTCCCGGACCTCTTCATATAGTAGCACTGTGGGCCTTACAGGCCCATGATTTGTTTCACCACATTGGACCATGTCTTCTTATTTCTCTGAGAACCATATAATTCTCTCGGTGACATAAATACTCCAATAATTGTTGCCTCTTTGTATAACTCTTACAAGCGAATGCTACACTTGACATATCGGCAATCAAGTTCCCAATTTTTTTAGTGATTATAAAAGTCAAAAAAATTATGACGGTCTTTGGGTTTTTGCCAATGTTCCTTGATTTTTGAGTTATGAATAATTTTCAACATACATACGATAGTTGTTTAACTACTTTACACTTCCCGCTCAAACCAAACCAAAGAGCTGTTTTGATGATAGAATGTGGCGCTAGCAATTCGTAAGTCTGGGTTCGATTCCCATATAACGTACTTTTTTTTTATATAACTTCCTAATTTTAAAAATTAATTACTTGCTGACGGTCTGAATGATCGCGGCAACGCTGTTCACCAATATGGTAAATCAAAATTGATAACAATATGTACTGTAGCGTCTGGTGCACTTGAAAAATGCACGAGAACACACAATTGGTTTTTGGTCACCTACCTTTATTTTGACTCTTACTTCTCAGGTTAAATATGCGTCGGGATCTGATTCAACCAACAACACTTTAGTATACGAGCTTATGTTCGGACGAATTCTTGATTCCAACAAAGATAAAACACGATTGGATTCCGTTAACAAGTTTTTAATAAATTGAACAAATTTTAACATACAACAATGTAACTCAAACAATCTTTATCTGACTAATATTCTACGCACTGAATTAATATAATTTAGCTAACCTGCTAATCGTACCGTGCGCACAATTTTCGTTCTTCGCTCTTGTATCTTCCAATCTCTCCTTCCAATCTTCTCACGATCCACTCTCGTTCTGATTTGATCGTCCCAATATTTCCACGATCTCTTCTAATAGACCGGATAATTTTTGTATCCGGATCTCACATACGTATTCGTATTATACGATTTCGATCAACAAATCTCTGTTGCCGACACCTTCCGTATTCCACTATTTCAAGGAATATTAATTTCTTGGAAGAATTATTCTCCACTTGTAGCACCACCGTTTAATTCGCGAATATAATTTATCTCAGTTATATTTTAATTGAATCTCAATTAATTACACGATTGTGTCTAACAGTACTTTTGTGCGACCGTTCCTTTTAGGAATCTCGATGATACTATCTTATTTACTTTATGTAACTTTCATTACCATATCCTTTTGTTTTTAAAACCGGAGCTTCATATAATTCGCGGTTTGTTTATATATGGACGACGGTTCTCTGCACGTTTGATTTTTGCCATGTTGTATATAACGTTTACATACAACATGTAACACGAACAACTTAAAATTATTCAAACGACACAAAAAACAAACACATGCTAACAATGTGTTTGAACCTACGGTATCCAACCGTTGTTCTCTCCTTGTTGGTAATAACCTATCCTCAACCTGGATAAAGCGTATCACAACAGTACATTCAATGCAATATTAGTTAAATATTTAAATTTTTGTTTTATAGTAGATAATCTCTCAAAATCCAGCGTCACAATCGTGCGATATTGCCACGCCGCTTTGGATTTGCTATTAACCACTCCATCCTCGAGTTATTTAAAAACGAATGCATTTTACACGTACCCGTACGTACTACCGGGTAAAGTGGTTAATGCGTTTCATACGATATTATTGAATCCTTTACATGTTTTATATACGAGACGATGAATTTTGAGCATCTTTCTCGCTTCATTTAGTTTTTTGTGACTATATCCCGCTAATCATGACCGACCAATAGTAATTCAAAATAGAGCCAATCATATTGATAGTTTCCGATAACAAAGCTGTACTACCCTGAGTAAGATTAGCTATGTTTTTCTTTGTGAATGGCTAAGCACAGAGTAGGGTAAGCTGCGTTTCGGCAGCTTACTTTTGGTAATATTTGGTTGTAAATTACATATTTGAATTTATAAAATAGTGACGGATTGGTATTCATATCGAAAAGACCAGCAGTGTGGCGTAAGTGCTTGTTCACAATGAACGTAAGACATAAGAAATACGTAAGATGTCAAATTGACATTAGGCGTAATTTTAATACATAAAATTAAAATCGTTCCAATTTAATGCAATTGTGTTGAGATTATTGTCGTACGTAAAATTACATCAAGTTGAAATGGTTTCAACTTTTTGAATTAAAATTAGGCTTAATATAAATTTTACGTCTTACGTATTTCTTATGTCTTACGTTCATTGTCAATCAGCACTAAACCTTACAGCTAGGTTCTATACCTAGTCGCGCCGGATATACTGCTGTGATCTCAAGCCCAATTTCAATCTGTGGCTATGGGGAAGGCAATGGGAAACCACCCTATTAAATTTCTTTCCCTAATCAGTCATCTTAACTTTGGTGAAATTGATAGCCAACGTTTGCTAAGCGGATACAGTACTTGAAAAGTAACAAAAAAAAAAAAGAATCCAATGTATACATCAATGATTCATTGTCTTAACATTCATTGGGATATAGTCAACTGAATTACATACGTGCATTATAAATTAAAGCAATTTTGCACTCTGACGTGTTAATTGTGTTGTTTCGAGGAAACATGATTTCCATTATTTAAATTGTGCAAAATTGTTATCGCTAATTTTTAATGCCCTTATACTAACGTCTTAAACATAGAGCATGTTCTAAATATTTTGCACACAAACTGTTTTACCCAATTTTCTGAAATTAACTGCGCAGACTTCCACTCAATTTATTGTTCAAGAAATTGAATCAGAGTGAACAGAATTCTTGCTTTGGAACAATTTACTACACAAGGAATTTTTTTACGTTAAGTCTGGGACCTGTGTTTTACAGAGTTTTTCAAATTAGTTCTGTGAGTATAATTGGTTTTTACATCTTAGGTAGCTTGCTAAACAATAAGGGACCGACGACTTGACATCCCCTCCAAAGCACGGAGACGGTCAAGAAATTTTTACTCGCAACCCCGGAGTCAAACTGAGAAACCCTATGTTAACAGTCGATTGCTCTAACTTATCAGGTCATGACCGCCGTTCACAAGAAATTGAATGATGTAAGACGAGCTTAACATCTGAACGGTCATTTTCCAAAATTATAATACTAAAAAATTGCTAGCACCATTTCATAATTAGTCAAGACGGCACATTTATTGAATTAAGGATATTATTAGAGATATAAAGGCTAACAAGTATAATTTTAATGTTTAATATCTGGAAAAAAAGGGGCTCTAAAATTCTTTTTTTTTACGGGTGACTCAATTTGAAGTTCCGCCACTCTGTAACAAGTTTGGTTTTAGCCCTTGCTGATGCGCCAGCTTGGCTAATTAGGGCAGTATGCTTCTGTAACTATTATACTCGACCATTGCTTATATATAATTATTTACTAATAGATGTAGAATATAGTGCTAAGTTTGGTTTTGTTTCAAAACAATAGAACCTAGATATATAACAGATAACCCCCCCCCCTCCATTGTAGCTCTCTATCTCAAAATATAGAGGCCTTTGCATTTAAGAAACAGAACTTGTCGATCTTTCTTATTTATAGGAAAAATTGAACTAGGTAAGTATAAAAACTAAAGTCGAATACATATTATAAAGCTATCGCATGTATTATGTTGCATCAAACTTGACACTGTTACTGTTTATGGGATTTTCTAACTTGCATATAAATGATTAAAATGTGTTTTAAGATGTAATGTATATGTAAATGTTGAAATTATATTTTAGGCGGCCAAACTGGTTTTTTTCAACAACCTGGTAATTCTACAATACCTTCGGCACCATTGCAACAACATCAAGCAGGCTATGGTTTACAAGGAAATGTGTTTGGTAATCCTAATCAGTCGCACACTACGGCTGGATTACAAAATTTTGGTTCTCACTTCTTGTCATCCCCAATTCAAATAGCCGCCGCCGCCGCATTAAATGCTCAGCAATATCGTTCTAGTAATTTGCAAAACACTCCATATGTTAAAAGTCTTAATAATCATGCAGGAGATCCAAGTTCAAGGCCACAACAAATTAAAAGTCCGGGAAGCCAACAAGATGTTCTTTCATCGGTTTTTAATTCAGGTTGGTATATAAATAAGAGCCTTTCAGATGCCATGAAAAAAAAGCTAGGGTAGAAAACATATGCCTTTAAGAATCAAATTTGAAAGAAAATTAAGACGAAATTATTTAAGCGCTGGCAAGTGGAAGGCTCAAATCATAGCCATTTTTTCAATTATAATTTCATTTTGACACTTTCTTGTTTAATTAAATAATAAAATGTCTGCAGGTCCACAAATACCATCACCCAAATCTCGTCCTAATATGAAGCAACCACCACCGCAACCTAGTCCAACGACTCAACAACATAAATATAATTTATATCAAAATGTTGGAAATCAACCTACATCGCAGGTAAACGCTAAATTTCAATTTTATAATAATTAACAAATGAAAACAAATATAGCAGGATACAAATATAAAATGTTGCTCTCGCTAATTGAACTCAAATTTATATGAAAGGCAGCCCTTAAGCAAAGACCTCATTGTAAAATTTTAGTCCCAAGGTCTTGGGGGGCTTTATAGTTTTCTTATATAAGGTAGCAATTTTCTTGCAATAATTTCAGCAGTGCGAATAACTGAATGTCTAAATTTTAACTGGTAACAAAAAGTTATCATTTAATTCCATTTTCTTTTGTATTCTTAAGAAAAATTCGAGCGGGAGATGTGTTTGGCCTACTGCCTACCTTCCATATAAATTTTAGCTCAATCGGCTTGGGGGCACATTTCACATAGTTATCCCACTATGACCTTTGCGTGAAATTAACTCGGAACAATCTTTAAAAACAATACTTCTGAGTATCTGTTATTTTGCTTATAATAAAAGTAGACCCCAATGTGCCCCACAACTTAGTTCTTGATTTTTGAGATATTTTTATTGAATTATAATATAAAACCACTTTTTATTATGTAGATTTTTTTTTTAATAATTTATAGTTATTTTCCAACACAAGTAATATAATAATAACATGGCATACATATAGTCTTTGAAATCGGGAATGCACAAAAACAGGAACTCCTAAATGTTTAAATTGATATTTTAAGAATAATCTTATATATCATTTTTGTAACAGTTAAAAGTGTGTAAATATTATCCAAAAAAGTTGTGTTCTACTTCTTCATATTCTTAGGAATCACAATAAATTATTGACACTAGCAATAATGCATAAAATTCCTTTTCGAAAATAAAACTTTCAAGTCATTATTGAACCAACACTTAAAATTCGTACTAATATAATTATTGTAAATTGCTTTTTATTTGTATGGGGAATACTGTGCAATGACATTATGTAATTAGTTAAAAAAAAAATTATTTATTCTATTAGGTGTTTAATAAGTTGTGAGTGACATATTTTTTTTTACATTAATTATAGGGTTCTCGATTTATCTACCGTTTGATCTAAATAAGAGCTTTGCAATCAACGCTATTAATTTTCATTTATCTAATGGGGAATATTCACTTGTTCTTTTATACCATTGAATGGCAAAAAAACGACCTACGAGCATGTGAATTATGACTTGTCTACTGAAAATAATAAGGTTTTATCTTTTTAAAATAACCTTGAATGCAACAGAAGTTATAAGAAATGAAATACGAATTTTATAATTTTTTTTGTATCTATTAGGTTATTTTAATTTCTTTTTATGTTAATTTAATATCCTACATGATTTATATATCAATTACTTAATTAGGTGTTTTTAAATTGATTTGAAATGTATTATACAATTTTAGCATACCTACCAATGAATTAAATGATAAATTAAAAATTGTAATGGTGTTAGTGCTTTATTGATCAAAAACTGTTTTTACATAAATATTTCATGCAATTGTTAGAAAAAAGTAATTCCTTTCCATTAATAAACGATACCAATATTGTGTTAAACACCTGTAGTTTTATTTATTTGTGCCTTTTAAATGTATTGGAAAGAAAATAATATTGTTTCTTTAGATGCATTTACGGTCACACGATTTCGTCGTGTTTTGAAAACATTCGATTTTTTTTCCTTTAATTATCATTTATTACGTTCATATAATAATGTGAGTTTTTATTATAATATGCATGGTAATAATAATGTTTAAGATTACTCTATTAAATAAAAAATAGCGAAATTTGGATTGGGAAATTCTTTCTCGTCTACCTTATTCTTCCAACTGAACCACTTCAGATTTTTAGCTTTCCTAAACAATTTATTAGGAGCAGTATTTTGTAGGATATTATAGTCGTGCAAACTTTATAGTCAGGAGATTCAAAAATTGATTTTTTGTTTTTGGAGAAAACTGCATTACTTTCTTTCCAAGCTAATAACTAGAAAATATTTTTTATTGCCATTTTAATTATTTTAGACTCAGCGGTATCCAACACCTATACAAAGACCAGTAACTTTTCAGCCAGCTGTTGGTGCACTTCAAACCAACAGTGGTGGTTCTAATTCAAAGCATCGCACCACAAATCAAACTAATAAAATAGCTGCCCGTAATTATTATGGCACCCAAGGTAAAATAATTTACACCAACTGTAATATATTTGAATGTATGAGTTTGAAAAAGGAATCAACTCGCCCGGTTAGAGTTATGCCGGTATAAAAAAAAGAAGACATTTAAATTTGTATCTCGTCTCATAAAAATCTTTCAACATTTGCGTATTACTTGTGCCCATGTTGCTTTTGAAATAATTCTTTTTTTTATGCTTTTTATGAAACTTGATTCGGCGGAGTTTATTCCTTTTAGAATTCACCAGTTCATTTGTGATCGAGGTACTTACAACTGCATAAATAAAAATATTATAAATTCTATTGTTTTTACACAGATTGGTTGTGGAGAGTTAGTAAGAACCTCATTTCTTAAATTAATTTACCTTAAACATTGGTACGAGCTTCAACAATAACGTCAATTTTTTTTATATTCCAAAAGAAAAGTCGCTAGTTTTTTTTTAACATTTTTAAATCATCTTATGCGCAATTAAAATATTTATAATTGACTCGCCCTTACTAACTTTCGAATGGTAAGTGATGGAAAGACATTTAAAATTAGAATAAAATGGAACTGATAAAATTTAATTTTTGATAATATTAAATGTAGTATCGAGAGTAAGTTAGACGAGTGACAAAAAATTCAGATTTCATTTTTTGGTACTTTGAAACGCACCAAATATTTATTACTATTTAATTATTTTCAAAAGGGACTCGTTTTTGTTTGTATTTAATGTGTTGATTGAAAATTTTTATGTTAATTTGTAGGTGGTAATCTAACTACAAATACCCCAAATGACAAAGTTGAAGATGGAAAATTAGGTGACAATTCAAATTCTGCAATTATCAACAAGTCGAGTAATATAGTGAATAAGGCAGTTAGTGGCAGCTCGAGTGCTGTCATAAATCAAGTAACTGATGTAACAAAGGATACGGCAAAGGAAGAAGCAAGTGTAATCAAGGATTAATCGGTGTTACTAGTGTGGTAAAACGTGGTGTTTTATTTTAAGTACTAAAATATTTATTAGTTTATACTTTTGTATTATTAATTATTATTGTATTATTTATTTTCTGCACAAATGCTGTAGGTATAATTGTGCGGTGTGTTTTGAACTTATTGCATACTCTTCAACGAACGTGTTTAATTAGAATTTTGTTGAGTATATCTGCATTATAGGTAGATAATCAATTGTGTGTACGTGTACAAATTTCTCGATGTATTTCTGAAAAAAGAAAATAGACTAAAACTGTGTAGAAATTACCATTACTACTACTTATACCGTAACAAAAGAAACTATTATGAAGTAACTTTAGATTTAATTAACTCATATATTTTCTTTATTAATGTCGTGATGGGGGGGATACCTGATTAAGAGAGATTGAAAATGTTCTTTGTTACATTTGTGTAGAAATTAAATTGAATAATTAAATACTTACACCAAATTTGTTGCCACAAAAAAAAGGAACATTTTGTAGTGATGTATAAAATATGTGCCGATAGTGAATGTTAGATGTGTGCTAAACTATTATTGGCACTTGTGTGAATATTTATTATATTGCCTTTAATATGTACCAAGGCTACACTACAGTATGTGCAAGTTCTTACGGCTGTTTAATGCTCGACAAGAAAATGTATATAACAGGTGTACCACCTCTTTTCTTAAAACTAATACAATAGTAGTTAGAAGTTGTAGTCGGCCTGAATTGTATTATTGTTATAATATTAATTTGATAAAAGTGAATGTGAATATTCACCGTGTTCAAACCATGAACTTTGCTTCTATATTAAATCCCCTAGTGTTTTTCTCTTAATTTGACATGAACTCTGGTATAATGGAAACAAAGTGAGTGAAATTAAAAACTAGAAATTCATTGTTTTGTTATGTTGGTCAAATATATTGGCATCTAAAATTGTCTTACTATGAAAATCATGGTTTTTCCTGTGTTCAAGATATTAACTATTATAAAATTGCGGTTCGTAAAATAAATGGTTTACTTATGTTGTAGGTTGTTTTATTTTTCTATGTATTAATTAAATGCTATTTATTACATAGTAAGTATTTTGTACGATTTTATTTTAATCATAAAGTTTTTTAACAAATATTTGTTTTAATTGTTCAACTAATTAATCAAAAATGCAGTAAAGGTTTATATTGCCATGTCTCTTATAAACCACAAGTTGCATAATAATAAATTATAATGCCGAAAAACAAATAGAATGATCTGCGGATGTAACGACGGGTGTAGTGTCGACGTTCTCCTGATCTCTCCCCCATTGTTATATTTGAAATTCGAAAATAGTTAGTCAAAATTTGATATCTCCAACTCGAAAAAATTTTTCCATTTGAAGTTCTTTTAATGTGTAAATTGTAAAATACAATTTGATCATGATAATTTGTATTGATTATCCTAGCCTGGAGATTCTCAATCCATGTACTTGTAAATAATCATCAGGTATGCCATTGAATTTTGGAAAAAGGTCAAAAATTCATCTTTTTCATTGATCTTTCATTCCAATATACCCATACTATATTTCCAATTTTATACCACTTAACACAGCTCCTGGTATTTCTTGCCTGTGATGAGCAAGGGAAACTATAGTGTAAAGTGGATTCGACCATTCCGAATAAGGAAAGCATTTAAGCTACTAATGTCTACCAGCAGGTAGGTGACAGGTTGGCACAACTTGGCCCCCTACTTGTCTGATATTTAAGTGATTTTTTGTAATATAAAAACACATCCTAATTTTATTTCATACTTTTAATTATGTAGTATCAGATAGACAAACCTTATAGGAGTTTTGGAAACTGGCATTACTAAAAAAAACTTTTAATAAGTCCTAACTGAACCATTTGAAGTGAACGATAAATATGATTAGGCGCTCTCTGGAACACAGGCCCATACAGTTTGTCCTGAATGTGAATCCCATGTGAAATTTTGTGGTGCAATACGTCAAACTTACCAAAAATGTGCAGATTACAAATGTCGATATTTTCTCTTGCAGAAGAGGAGAGTTAACCATCCCCATAGAAACTGTAATATTTTGTGGTATGTGTTGTGCGATATGTGAAACTTAGAAAAGGTGCAGATTACGAATATCAATGGGCCCTTTCTTACAAGAGGGGCGATATAATCTCCATAGAAACAATGCAGTAAAAAATAGAATCTTTTGCAATTTAATTTACCGGAAATCGTCATCGAAACAACACTTCCCTGCGTATTTATGCGCAGGGAAATTGAATCTTACTGACTAGTCCGGTAATATTTAGTAACGCAGGTAACAATGACAATTTTCGGAATAACTATTGTTTGTAACTATGTAGTCAACAAATTGACAAACTTGATTTTAGCTCATTTTAAAAATGTTGTTCAATTAGTGTTTTAAAATTTCGATTTTTTACGATTTTCGGTAAAATTTAATACAAAATACGTCAGGAAAATGTCTCACTTTACTCGGAGCTCTAAAATACTCGGCACGAAGTGCCTCGTATTTCAACATTGCTCCTCGTCAGTAATACATCATTTTCCTGACTTTCATGTAAATAACTATTTCCGGAAATCGTCATTGAAACTACATTTCCCTGCTTATGCACGCGCAGGGAAATTGAACTTTACTGACTAGTCCGGTAATAATTAGTAAGGTTAATAATAACAAAATAAAATAGACAAATGTCAATGTCAAAAAATGTCGGTCAATTAGTGTTTTAAAATTTTGATTTTTTACGATTTTCGGAAAAATTTAATACAAAACATGTCAGTAAAATGTCTCACTTGACTCGGAGCTCTAAAATACTCGGCACGAAGTGCCTCGTATTTCAACATTGCCCCTCGTCAGTAATATGTCATTTTCCTGACTTTTATGTAAATAACTATTACATCGCGTAATTCTTAAAGGGCTATATTTGACGATTTACAGCGCTTGCAGAAAATGTTTCTACTTTTAATGCTATAATAATTATAGCTTCCTCGCTTCCTGTTCTTTAGTTTATAATTTATACTTATGGCATATTTTTAACCATTTTCACAATATTTACGTTTTCGCGGTAAAATCGTTACTGAAATATTCTAAATTTGTTCTAAAAAGATCATAAAGTAGTGTAGGTCACAGACTATTCTTTGTATGAGACCAGAAAGGGATTTTAAACAATTCCCGCCCCTTTTTTTAATACAATAGATTTTATTGCAAAATGGGTAGCTTTGCGGTAAATGGTATGTAATTTGGCGTACTCATTTTGCTGTTTGACTAGAAAATGTCTATTGCTCAGGTATGATTTAAGAATCAAGTAGAAGTGGTAAGGAACTACTACTTAAGGTAAGGACTAGTGGTTATCTAAACCGATATCGACACAAAATCGATTCGAAATTCTTTCACAGGTAGATATACACGGTCATATGAAAAGCGCATGGTTAATTTCCAACAAATATCGTATCTTACAGATCTTAATTTTTTTTTCCTGTTTCCCCTTTAGGCTATCCACCTAAAGGGGGAGTATATTTATGCAAGGTGATACATAAGATAACAATATAATAAAAACAATAGAATGGGAGTGATGACAAATGTGGGTGAATTTAACAATATTTGATAATCAATTAAATTGATTATGATAAAAATAAACTAAGGCGCTACCACGGCAGCGGCTGTAGGTGAATGAACGAATGAATCAAGTGTGAACATAAATTGAAATATGAAATAAAGTTGAAGTTTTAAATTTGCTCATTTTTCAATTTTTCATCCGCAACTATTAAGTTTCTTTTTTGGCCACATCAAGGTTTATTTTACAAAGTTCAGGTATTTTTATAATTATATATAATTTTTTGTACAGTAACATGGGATTTGCTAACTAATTGCCCAACTTGGAATAAGTTTTTATTTTTTTATTAATTAATTTTTATTTAATTTTAGTATCAATTTCCTTGTAGATAAGTCCGTGCCACTTCTTTTTGAATTCTTCTTCTTCTACTTTTATTAAGAAGTCTCCCTCTTAATATAGGTCCAGGACCTGTACTGCACTAATTTTTGCAATTAGTTCTGTGAGCATTTTTGTTTTTACATCTCGGGTAGGTTGCCTTTCGATGTGCCTGATCCTGGTTTTTATTGTTATGCTGGCAAATCGCAGCAAGTTGCAGATTAAGTTAAATTTAACTAAGGGCGAATTTATCAATCTGCAGTTAAAGTTCCTGTTAGACTTATCTGACAGATAAGTGTGGTTTGGCCTCTTCTCATTGGACTAGAAGATGTCACATGTTAGATTTGTCTAACAGGTAAATTTAACTGCAGTTTGTTACCTAAACTGGTCCAAAATCACTTATCAACTTGAACCGTGAAAAATGTTTCCGTTTGACATAAACGGCGGTTTTTTAAAAATTAAAAAACTTTTACGCAGGTTTTTTATTAAAAACTTAGAATAACCGTGATTAGTTACTCTTACAAATAATGTTCAAAACAAAAAGCACTTAAGAATATTTTTTCACCTTTTGAGAATTTTATACAGATCGATAAAGCGCAAAAAACCAATTTTTTGACATACAGTGACTCAAAAAAGTCTCCATGCGGCACCATTTTTTAACCGACTTCAAAAAAGGAGGAGGTTATCAATTCGTCTGTATTTTTTTTTTTTTTTATGTTTGTTACCTCATAACTCCGTCATTTATTAACCGATTTTCAAAATTTTTTCACAATTCGAAAGGATATAGTTTCAGATTGGTTCCATTTAAATTTCATCAAAATCGGTTGAGTACTTTGGTTTTTATAAATTAAATAATCGTTGTCATAGTTACGTTGCGATTTTGACACTAAAAGTTTGACATAACAATGTTAACCTTAAAAATGACAGATGACATATACACAGTGGCGTTGCACAAATAGTCAGTAGCGGCTCGAGAATAGGGGCACAACTTTGACATAAGAATGTTAACCTTAAAAATGTATGTATGTATGTATGTATGGGTGTATGTATGTATGTATGACAGATGACAGAAAATATAAAATAATAAAAAAGTACAGAAAACCAATACAACTTTATAATTTATATTTGGATATTTTGGTATTTGATTCAAAACTCTTTATATTTCTGGTGATTACTTTTATTAACATAAGACTATTTCAAAACTACATTACACATATTTCATACTTGACATTTCTTACACGTATATCTTACCAACCACTTTTTATTTTACCACTAAAAACCCTGATGATTTTAGCGCCTCTTTTCAAATACAATTCTAACACCCCCCCTCGCTAAAATCTTTCAAACCTAACAATCCTTTAAACTTTATGAATGATACATTCGTCAAACCTTTTGTTAGTATATCTGCTTGTTGATATTCAGTATTTATATAAACTAAAGTTATAATACCACTCTTAAAATAATTGTGAACAAAATTATATTTTAAATCTATATGTTTAACTCGACGGTTATTTGTAGGATTTTTTATCAACGCTATACAACCCTGATTATCCTCATAATACATTATATTTTTAAATTCAATACCGAAATCTGAAAACAATTTCTTTAACCATAAGCCGTCACATACAGCAGAACATAATGCGACTAACTCGGCTTCGGTAGTGGATAGCGACACGCATTGCTGTTTTCTCGTCACCCACATTAAGGTATTACCAAAAACTTTAAATACAAAACCAGTGACGGATTTTCTGTCATGAGTGTCACCTCCCCAATCCGCATCTACATAACAACACAAGCCAAAATTTTCACTTCTTCTAAATTCTAAACCTACATTAATGGTATTTTTCAAATATCTTAAGATCCTTTTTAAGTGGTTCCAGACCTCGTCAGATGCTCTATCTTGAAAACGACTAAAGAAATTTACTGAAAAACAGATATCGGGTCTGCTACCCAGCATTAAATACATAACACATCCCACGAGTTCTCGAACTGGATTCTTTGTTCTTTTCTTTGGATCATCACATAAATCGATCTTTAACTTAGGATCAATGGGTAATATTGAACCTTTACAATCGTCCATACAAAATCTTTTTAGCATAGTTTTAATATATCTAGACTGATGAACCTTTAAGATTCCTTTATCCTTATCGTATAATATTTCTAATCCTAAAAAATTCTTAAGATGACCTATATCCTTCATTAAAAATTTTCCCATCAACTTATCTTTTATTTCCTTAATCTCATTTAAATCTTGTCCCGCTATTATTATGTCGTCTACATATAGTATTAGATATATCCTTTTATTTCTCAACATATATAGGCAATAATCGTTTTCTGATCTTATAAAACCGATTTTTATTAGAAAAGAATTGATTTCGTCATTCCAACACTTGGAAGACTGTTTCAAACCATATAAAGCCTTATTTAATTTTAACACCTTGTTTTCCTCACATTTTATACCTTGTGGAAAATTAATAAATACATCATCGGTTAGTTTACCATTTAAAAATGCTGATTTTACGTCTAATTGCTGAAAGTAAAAACCTCTTTGATTACCTATTATCAATAAAGCCCTAACCGTTATTAATTTTGCAACTGGTGAATAAATTTCGCTTAAACCCTCATTTATTTCTTGCGCGAAACCTCTAACTACTAACCTCGCTTTGAATTTTTCTTCCTGTTTTTCTTCTAAAGCTTTGAAACTAAACACCCATTTTGTGTCTAAAATTTTTGTGTTATTTGGTAAATCCACTTTTTCCCAAGTTTCATTTTTATGAATAGAATTAAGTTCTCGATCAACTGCCTTTAACCAACTTTCCCTATCTGCCCTATCTTTTAAATCTGTATAAGAACCTGGTACATCGTCAATGTAACTTGAAGCATCAAACGCCATGTACAACTCATAATCATTAAACTTTGATGGTGCTTTAACAGTTCTTTTGTTTTCCCTATTTTCTAAATTTACTCTATTGTCATTTTCTTTATCATCCTGACTAGTAGTCTCATCTTCATTTACGCTTTCTTCCCCACATTCTATTTCTAACATTTCCCTTTTAAAATAAACGCTATTTTCATCAAATTTTACATCTCTACATATAACTAACTGTTGTTTTTCCAAATTCCATAATCTATAGCCATTCGGCGCATACCCTAACATCACACACTTATGAGTTTTGAAATCAAATTTCTTACGCAATTCTTTAGGTATGTGGTTGTAAGCCGTACAGCCAAAAATCTTAAAATTGCTTACGTTCGGCTTAGTCTTATACCAAAGTTCAGCTGGTGTGACACCCTCTAAATTAGCTGATAAGCCCCTATTTATTACATAATTTGTTGTAAGTATAGCCTCACCCCAAAATTCCTTGCTCATGCCAGAATCTGCTAATATTGCCCTAGCTCTCTCAACTAAAGTTCTATTTTTTCTCTCAGCTTTACCGTTTTGTTCCGGTGTATACGCAATAGTATAATCTAATATTATTCCCTTTTGTTTGCAATAATTTACCATCTCATTGGATGAATATTCACCACCATTATCACATCGAAGCTTAGAAACTTTTGTTTCAAATTTAGCCTCAACCATTTCAATGTATTCTTTAAATTTACTACAAACATCGCTCTTATTCTTTATCAAATATACTGACGTGAAATTAGAAAAATCATCTATAAAAGTTACGAAGTACTTCTTACCATCATATGTTTCCGGAGTAACCGGACCACATACGTCTGTGTGAATTATTTCTAATATTCTCTTACTTTTTGTTCTTTGATTAAAAGGAAATCTAGTCATTTTGCCATTTGTGCAAGGCTCACAAAATTCTACTTCTTGAAACTTAATATTTTTATCAATTCCCAAAACTACATTTTTCTTGATTATTTCTTTTAATCCTGAATAACTAACGTGAGCGTACCTTCTATGCCACATTTTAAAATCGTTTTCAACGCTCTCAACATTTAAACATTCTGTAGTTACAACCTTGAATGTTATTTCATACAAGTTCTTTCTGTAACCTACTCCTAATACTTTATTGTTTACATCTCTCAATTTTACTTTTCCGTTATCAAAAATTACCCCTACATTTGAAGTTTCTAACCTTTTTACTGACAATAAATTTTTTCTTAACTTAGGTACATAAAATACATTTTTAATCGTACACCTTATATTTTCTTTACCTACATTACTCAAAACCTGTAAATTTCCAACACCAACAGCGGTTAAATAACTGTCATTTTTCGCCACAGCTATTTTTATTGGGTTGTCGAGCATTACTAAATCGGAGAAATAATGTTTTTCACTCACCATATGGTCTGTACAACCTGAATCGACAAAGAATGTTACAACATTCTTCTCTTTTCCATTTTCAAATTCTTGTGAACTTGTTTCGCCCATAAAACATACGCTTCTGTCCTTGCTCGTACTTGTATTTCCATTTTCTGCGGAATCTTCTTGCTGCACGTAGTTGCTTCTATAATTCGAATTCTCGCTCATGCTTCTTCCTCGACTTTGGTTGTTGAAGCTTCCTCTGTAATTTCCAGATCCTCTGTTACGTTTTTCTCCTCTGGTGTCGTAGCGGCCTTGGTAAAAACCTCCTCGATTGAAACTTCCTCGCATCGGCTTCTTACAGTTTCTTATGAAATGCCCTTTCTCACCACATCTAAAACATTCTCCACCTGTAGTTGAAAATGCATACGAACCTTGTGTTTTGTCGCTTTTGTTTGGGTTTGCCAATTTCCTTTTTTCGTATTCATCAATTAATTTCTTCTTCACTGACTCGAATGTAAGATCTTGTGAACTTTCTATAATTGTAACCAATGTTTCATATGATTGTGGTAACGCTAACAAAATACTGCACACGAGATCTTGTTCGGGTATTTCGTTCCCAGATTCTTTCATTTGTCTTGCGATCTCTTCATACTGTTGCACGAATACTTCCATCGAATCGCTTTCCTTTAATTTTAAGTTCATCAACTTCTTCTTTAAATACAATTGGCCATGCATTCCTTTCTTCTCGTATTTTTGTCGTAAGGTTTCCCACATTTCGAATGCACTTGATTTCCCCCTTAAACACTCCAACTGGTTATTGTCTACACATTGAACAATTAACGATTTTGCTTTGCAGTCTTTTTTAGTTTTATCTTGTCTCTCCTTTTCCACAACTATCTCACTAATTTTTAAGTCCTTTTTTACGTGTTCGACCACACCATTTTCTTCTAGAAGTAACTCCACCCTGAATTTCCAATTATAATAGTTTCCTCCTTCTAATAATTCAATATGATAACCTTTCCCGTTTGCTTGAGCCATTATTAGATTTTCTTTTTATTAAATTTACCATGTGCTCTTAACCTCAAAATTAATTCTTCTCGGGTTATTTTATTATTTTTGAAAATACTTGCACAGAGAACACCCTGGGACCATAACCTTTTGGTATTTGATTCAAAACTCTTTATATTTCTGGTGATTACTTTTATTAACATAAGACTATTTCAAAACTACATTACACATATTTCATACTTGACATTTCTTACACGTATATCTTACCAACCACTTTTTATTTTACCACTAAAAACCCTGATGATTTTAGCGCCTCTTTTCAAATACAATTCTAACAGGATAAACAATTCTTTGAGTGCCAATGTCATTATTTTAAGGTTAATATCTATTTACTTTTAATTTAAAGCGCTCAAAATTGGTTATTGCCTTCAATAGTCTTTTCTTATGAATATAAAAAAATAATTATATTGATACGACGTTTAGTTTTTTAAATTTGTACAAAAGATTAGAGGCTTCTTTCAACATCATTCCCTCTCTCTCTTTCCGCAGCGCACTCTTAAGGAACGCAAGATTCACTAAAAAGCAAGAAATAAAAAAAAATTTTACAAAAAAACAAAAACCGACTCCAAAAAAATGCACTAAAAAAATTGCACTAAAAAGTAAAAAATAATTGCGTTATTTTTAGACTTGAATCTACTCACAAAATATAAATTTTTTATTATAATAAAAAAAATATAAATTGTTATTTTTGGAGTCGGTGCCAGCCAAGCTGTTAAGAAATTTACAAAATGTATTTGAAATCACATTAATACGACAATGTAGCAATACCGATGTATTTGAAATCACATTAATACGACAATGTAGCAATACCGATGTCGTGTATACCTAGTGGTACTCCGCTACTTCGTTAATACACGTTTGTTAACCTTGGCTGGCACCGACTCCAAAAATAACAATTTATATTTTTTTTATTATAATAAAAAATTTATATTTTGTGAGTAGATTCAAGTCTAAAAATAACGCAATTATTTTTTACTTTTTAGTGCAATTTTTTTAGTGCATTTTTTTTGCTATTTAAATTACAATTACGCCGGTTTTTATTCCTTTTTTAATGATGAAATATGATAATTTGTAAATCTATACATTCATACATACTTTAAAGAAAATAATTCTAAAAAAAAACCCTCACTAGTAAGAAAAATTTAAACAAATAAAATAAATCAGCAAAATCGAATTAAAAAAAATCTCCGTACGCAAATGCATATAGTAGAAGACGTTTCTAGTAATAGAAACTTGATAAGCACTTCTTAGAAAATGTGTAACGTTTTATCGTGCATTAGAATGATATCATTAAATTATGCACCTAATTTTTTTATGTTATCTTTTGAATTGGCACGTTTTACGAGCAATAATCGAAGATGGGTAAAGAAATTTCCGTTGAAGTACGTCACTTACGTCAGATAATAATAAAATTGTATTATGAAGGCAAATCAATGGGCGAAATCGGGGTAATTATCGGGAACCCTAAGTCAAGTGTTCAATACATAATTAAAAATTATGGAAGTACGAGTTCCTTGAAAAGTTAGCCCCGTTCTGGACGCCCCAAGATACTAAGTGATCTTACGAACCGCAATATTATACGCGAAGTGAAGAAAAACCCCAGAAAAACTGCTGCAAAAATTGGGGACGAAATTCACCACCTTGAAGACAGAATCATTTCTCAGATTCATATTCAGTTTTTTACAGTTGACCAAACATATACTGACGTTTTTGATTTTTACATTATATTTTAAATTATTTAAACTTTTAACAGCGTATCAGCATAAAATTAGCATTCCTATTGTATATATCAAAACGGTGACCGGACAGGTGACCACATGACAAGTGAACGCACGACAAGTGAACGCACGACATCCGAACACATGACAACTGACCCCACGGACAACTGAACACACGGACAACTGAACACACGGACAACTGAACACAATCTTAATTTTTAAATTTAAATATTTGTTATTTATTTTTATAATCATGAAATAGTAACTTTGAGGTTTACGATTTTATAATTATTATTTTATAAATACTGGCCAAATCCTGATCCGAAGTTAAATATTCATATTTTGAAAAAAAAATTCAGTCGTCGAAATATTCGAAGAAAAACTTTTACTTTGATGTCTACTCAACGCCCCACAAAGATGGTCCATTTTAGCTAATTAGGTTCGAAACCGACTTTGCATTGTTCCTCGACAATTTTGCAACGAGATCATTCTACTTTCGTTCATTTTCGCCATCGATTTCACAACAAAGAGGTGCGAATTTCAGATTTTTTCAAAAAATTTCAGCTTTGAGGTCATTTTTTTGGGCCGCGGAAGACTAAATTTTATTCGACAAAAATTCTTAAAATTACTCGGCAAATGAGATTTCGTCGTTAAAATTTTGATTTTCGAAAAAAAAAATTGCAATTTAGATTAAGCTAAAGCTTTGCGGTGCGAGATACGAAAAAAAGCTATAGAAGTAAAATTGTTTAGGCCCGGGGTCTACTTCCGATGCCGGTGAAAAATTAAAAATCCCTTCGTAAATAAGGACGCTATGGCCGTTTGAAAAATTTTCTAAATTTCGACCTTACAGTCGTTGTGGCGCGACGACTATGAAACAATTTTTAATTTTAAAAACGGTATTGGGTGGCATTTCTCGAGCGCGAATTTTTCGAAATGTATACTTTTTTTCGTGCGGCGTCAATTAAGGTGGAAAATTGCAAAAACGCAAATTTTGAAAAATTTCGATTTGAAATCGGACCCATTTTTGCATATAAATATTTGCGCGCAATTTTAAGCGAAACGAGTTGGTTTTTCGAAAAATTTTGTTAAACACTTTCAGTTTTATTTGGCGAATTTAAGCGGTACGTGAAAAGAGGTGGATCTGCCGCGAAGAGGAAGATCTGCCGTTAGGTTAGTGTTAGTTTTTGATATTTCTTTAGAAAATTAATTGAAAACAAATAAATCTCTGCGTAAAGTTAAATCTGCCGCAAAGAGGTGGATCTGCCGCAAAGAGGTGGATCTTTAGTTTTTGATATTTCTTTAGAAAACTAATTAAAAACGAATAAATCTCCGCGTAAAGTTAAATCTGCCGCAAAGAGGTGGATCTGCCGCGAAGAGGTGGATCTGTCGTTAGGTTAGTGTTAGTTTTTGATATTTCTTTAGAAAACTAATTAAAAACGAATAAATCTCCGCGTAAAGTTAAATCTGCCGCAAAGAGGTGGATCTGTCGTTAGGTTAATGTTAGTTTTTGATATATCTTTAGAAAACTAATTAAAAACAAATAAATCTCCGCGTAAAGTTAAATCTGCCGCAAAGAGGTGGATCTGCCGCAAAGAGGTGGATCTGCCGCGAAGAGGTGGATCTGCCGTTAGGTTAGTGTTAGTTTTTGATATTTCTTTAGAAAACTAATTAAAAACAAACAAATCTCCGCGTAAAGTTAAATCTGCCGCAAAGAGGTAGATCTACCGCTCCCTCGAACTTTTTTCCAAGTTGAACGGAAAAAGTGAGAATGGACTCAAAAATAATAATAATTACCCCAAAAAGCTAGATCCATTACGATTGTGTTCAGTTGTCCGTGGGTTCAGTTTTGTAGTTTCGGATTAGGATTTGGCCAGTATTTATAAAATAATAATTATAAAATCGTAAACCCCAAAGTTACTATTTCATGATTATAAAAATAAATAACAAATATTTAAATTTAAAAATTAAGATTGTGTTCAGTTGTCCGTGTGTTCAGTTGTCCGTGGGGTCAGTTGTCATGTGTTCGGATGTCGTGCGTTCACTTGTCGTGCGTTCACTTGTCATGTGGTCACCTGTCATAGAATCCATAAAACAATAATTTTCAAGAACCCTAAAATTTAACCTGTAATAGGATTAAACGCGAACTTTATATAGAAATGAATCTGAAGGTTAAATATACCGTGACCGTCCACTGGACCGACTCAACCGACCGATTCAGCTTGAACCGATCGACTTTCAACCGACCGACTTTCAACGGACCGACTTTCAACCGACCGACTTTCAACCGACCGACTTTTAACGGACCGACTATTTTTTCGACCGACTTTCAACGGACCGACTTTCAACGGACCGACTTTCAACCGACCGACTTTTAACGGACCGACTATTTTTTCGACCGACTATCGATACTACCCGAAGCATTCACTACAAGAATGATTTCCAATTCGACTATTTGTCACATCATATAGTTTCATTTTACAGCCGTGACAACTGTGAGGTGTCTAAGAATCCTTCGGGAAACCTGGCCTCAATCGTTTATCTTTCTCATTAAGCAATATCGTGAATTTTTGGTTAAAGCGTCGTTGGGGGGGGGTTCTAACCTTGGTAGATCCATAACTCTGTTGGTTTGGTTTTCGTGAAGATGCCATAGCGACAGGTGTCTGGGAAGTCTAGGTGACCTCAACCGTGGGCAGCCCTGACGAGAGGTGACAAGGAATCCATACGGAGACCTGATCTCAATCGTTTATTATTGCTTAATAAGAAAGATAAACGATTGAGGCCAGGTTTCCCGAAGGATTCCTAGACATCTCACAGTTGTCATGGCTGTAAAATAAAACTATATGATGTGACAAATAGTCGAATTGGAAATCATTCTTGTGGTGAATGCTTCGGGTAGTATCGACAGTCGGTCGAAAAAATAGTCGGTCCGTTAAAAGTCGGTCGGTTGAAAGTCGGTCCGTTGAAAGTCGGTCGAAAAAATAGTCGGTCCGTTAAAAGTCGGTCGGTTGAAAGGCGGTCGGTTGAAAGTCGGTCCGTTGAAAGTCGGTCGGTTCAAGCTGAGTCGGTCGGTTGAAAGTCGGTCCAGTGGACGGGAACCAAATATACTACGTAAAGTACACATGTGTACTTATAAAAGTTGTGCAAATGAATTTAAAAAAATTTATTTAATATAAACGACTTTTTGGAACGTAGAATTGATAAAACTACTAACAATACATAAATTTATATTTGAGGTAGTACATAAAAATTGTGGATTTGGCCAGTTAAAGGGCGAATTTTTAGAATTCTCCAAAATATCTGAAAAAAATTATCTTGGGCTAGAGGGGCATTGTTACATCACCAAATATGGCAGAGAGTTACCTGATAGGCTCATCAACAACATGTATTCGCGACACACTAATATTCAGGGTCTGACTTGGTTAAACCGCCGACTTACTAATTTATTTAAAATGAAACCAAAATAAATCCAAAAATAGATCATGTAGGGCCACACGGGCATTGTTACATCATCAAATTTGGCAGAGAGTTACCTGACAGGCTCATCAACAACATGTATTCGGGACACACTAATATTCAGGGTCTGACTAGGTTAAACCGCCGACTTACTAATTTATTTAAAATGAAACCAAAATTAATCCAAAAATATATCATGTAGGGCCACACGGGCATTGTTACATCATCAAATTTGGCAGAGAGTTACCTGATAGGCTCATCAACAACATGTATTCGGGACACACTAATATTCAGGGTCTGACTAGGTTAAATCGCCGACTTACTAATTTATTTAAAATGAAACCAAAATAAATCCAAAAATATATCATGTAGGGCCACACGGGCATTGTTACATCACCAAATTTGGCAGAGAGTTACCTGATGGGCTCATAAACAACATGTATTCGAGACACACTAATATTCAGGGTCTGACTTGGTTAAACCGCGGACTTACTAATTTATTTAAAATGAAACCAAAATAAATCCAAAAATATATCATGTAGGGCCACACGGGCATTGTTACATCACCAAATTTGGCAGAGAGTTACCTGATAGGCTCATCAACAACATGTATTCGGGACACACTAATATTCAGGGTCTGACTTGGTTAAACTTGCTTTTGCAAAATAGTTAAGTGCTTACTCGGGATTTGTGTTAACTATTTTCTTAATATTTTAGGTATAAAACAATTTTATATTACTTGAAAAGTTTTTTCGAAACGTTCTACACATCCTAATCAACAAAACTGCATTCATAACTAATTTTTTTCATTTTTGTGGGTTGACACTGTTTTGCATATGGATAGCGCTTATCAAAATGGGACCAAGCGCCAAAATGCAAATTTTAAGGTAAAAGTGCCAAGCGACTAAAAACTGTGTCCTCTGTTATTATCTAAAAAGAAACTAACAATAAACTAGTAAAACATAACTCAACAGGAACGAACAATTTTCAAAACTGTATGTTAACTATACAAAACTGTAATCTTAAAATGTGTTTTACTCAATACTAGAAATTGGCGCTTGGTTCCTTTTTGATAAGCGCTATCCATATATCAGTGTCCAATTTATTATAAGTATAATTTATTATAGGAATTATAATGACAAACAGATCGTTACAATTTCTATTTGAAGATTTCGTGAAAAGATTCGGAACCAAATATATTTTGACACACCGACTGAACCATGATGTGCTGGAAAACTTTTTTGGTGCTATAAGAGCTAAGGGGGGCCTTCATGGCCATCCAGATCCTCTGGAGTTTAGATATCGGTTGCGGTCCTGTATAATGGGCAGAAATTGTTGAATAATAATGTGACAATTATGTTGTAACACCATGTACATTATAATAATATTTCTGTGTATTCATGTAGCAATTAAATGCGCATTGCAATCACGATTGCAATGCTCTTGCATGAGTTAGTTGTGGTTAGTTGCACTTTTGTATCCATGCAGTATTGATGTGTACTAATGACTACTTAAGAAAACTACGTAATGTTAGTAGTAGTAACTCAAGTTATTCTTTTCTATTAATTATTCTATTCAATAAACAATCGTATTATAGTTTATTCTGTCTCGTTATTTTATTCATCAACCTGTCCAATTGCAAATTCCGCTGATAACAGCAACAAATATTATCAACAGGTTATGACGCCCAGTTAACGTATGCAATTGAGACAAAACGCGCGGGAACCCGGTTCAAGCAAGTTCAAGCAAGTGTATGTTTAAAGTGCGTGATCGAGTGAACATTAAAACGGAAAACACTTCAGTGATAAAACGTAAAGCAGTTTTAAATAAAAACACTAAGTGCATTAAAAGCGTAAAGCAGTTTTTAAGAATAGAAACAAGTGTGAAGCGTTACGAAGCTTCAGGAAAAGAAGTTTGCAAGCAAAATGGCAGACAGAATTGACATAAGCGTCATTTCAAAGTTTGATGGGAAAAACTTCAAACAGTGGAAGTTCCAGATGATGTGCGCCTTAAGGGCGAAAGGGGTTCTAGAAATAGCAACCGGAGTGACGCCGCAACCGCCAACAGGTCCCTCCAAAGAAACGAGGGATAAGAAGGACGCCATTGCGATGTTTACGATTACCTCAGCAATGGACATATCTCTAATAACCCTTGTAGAAAATTGCGTAACAGCAAAAGAAGTTCTAGAAAAACTTGACCTAGTTTACGATCAGAAAACTGAGACGAATAAAATGATCAACCAGGAAAAGTACCACAGTTACAAAATGGACAAAAATGATTCGATTGCAATTCACATTGCAAAAATCGTAAGTTTAGCAAAAGAAGTAAGAAATTCAGGTGACACCATAAGCGATACGTCAATAATGACAAAAATCCTACTTGGACTACCTGAAAAATTCAGAAACTTCAGATAAGCTTGGTTATCCGTTGACGAAAGTAAACAAACTGTGAATAATCTAACAGCGAGATTGTTAGACGAAGAAAAGAGCTTTACAACAATGGAACAGAGCGACGATGCGTTCACAGCCCAATTAAAAAAGAAAACAATTCCAAAAAAGCCGAAAACGACAATTACATGCTTCAATTGTAAAAAGAAAGGGCATTTTGCAAGAAATTGTAGGGCACCAAGAAAGGAACGTAGAAACGATGAACGTTCAAGACAAGATAACGTATCAAAAACAAAAGAAGGAAATTTGTCAGCATTCGTGACAAACGATGAAAAACAAAATGAAGAAATCCTAATAACAGCCGAAAATGACGAATGGGTCATGGATAGTGGGGCATCCGCCCACATGACGTACATGAAAGAAAGCTTTTCGACGTATGAAAGTTTTACCGAAGAAAACACAGTCAAATTAGGAAATGATAAACTTTTGAAAGTACACGGAAAAGGAACAATAAAAATTCGTAAAAAGATAAACGAAATATGGTACGATGCTATAATCAAAGAGGCATTGTATGTACCAGATTTAAGACGGAATTTATTTTCTGAAGGAGTACTTACAAAAAACGGCTACAAAATCGTGAAAGAAAACAAATTCGCTTTTGTATACGAAAAAGGTGATAAGATTGCAGCTGTTGCCGCGAGACGTCTAAACAATTTGTACACCATGCAATTTAAAACGGTCGTTAATCTCGAAACAAATTACGTAGCAACCGACGGAAAAATTGTCTATGTGGCACAAAAGGCTCGGACACGTAAATATTAAAACAATAAAAAGTCTAATCAACAAAGGTGAAATTACGGGTATAAATTTAACAAAATCAAAAGATTTTGAAATGTGAAAGCTGTATTTACGCGAAACAACACAAATTAAAATTCGGTCGTGTAAAACACCAAGTAAAGCCAGGAGAAGTGGTCTTCAGCGATGTGTGTGGTCCATTTACTGTACCTAGCATCGGAGGTGCAAATTACTTTCTCTTATTCAAAGATGAGTCAACGGGCTACAGAGTAATCTCTTTTATTAAACACAAAAGTGACGTACTAGAAGCTTTCAAAACATTTGTTAAATTGTGCAAAAATAAATTCGGGCACCCAATAAAAACATTACATGTTGATAACGGTACGGAATTCATCAACAAAAATTTCCAAGACTTTTTACGCGATCGTGGCATCGAGATCGAAAGAACGGCACCGTACACACCAGAGCAAAATGGACGTGCGGAACGCGAAATGCGAACGATAGTTGAAAGTGCGCGAGCTATGTTGTATGAAAAAGACTTAAAATCGGAATTATGGGGTGAAGCGGTCAACACCGCAGTGTATGTGTTGAATAGAACACCTAATACAAATTCAACCGAAAAACACCGTATGAACTATGGACGGGCAACTAAGCAAATCTGTCACACATAAGAACTTTCGGGAGTGTAGAGCGTACGTGCACATACCAAAGCAAAAACGTACAAAGTTAGAATAGAAAAGTAAAAAGACAATTTTAGTGGGTTACGATGGAAACTCAACAAATTATCGCCTACTCGATTTAGAAACCAACAAAATCACAATCTCCAGAGACGTAATTTTTAATGAAGATTTGGTTGGAACAATCGAAAGAAAAAACACCGTGCAAGTCGATTTGAACAACTACGACGAAGATGACAACGTAGAAGAAAATCAACAACAACTGGAAATTCCAGCAGCCGAGGAAAACGAACACGAAACGCCAGTGGTGGAACAACCTCGATACGAGCTACGCCCAAGAGAAGACATCACAGCACCAAACAGGTACGATGACTTCGAAGTAAATTTTGTTACAGAGGAACCAAAAACTTACGAAGAAGCGATGTCCTCCAATGATGCAGTGCAGTGGCAAGATGCGGTGGAAGAAGAGTTCAAGGCATTAGAAAAAAATTCCACATGGGAATTAACGGAAAGAAATCAACAGAACAAAAAGTTTGATAATTTTCTAAAAAGTTTCGGGTTTATTCAAGCTAACGCGGATAAATGTGTTTACACCGGAAAAATTAAAAATACAAAAATTTTGCTTATAATTTTCGTAGATGATGGGCTAATTATGTGTAAAGACATTAATATCGTTAAAGAAGTCCTGAATAAATTAAAAAATGAATTCGAAATCACGATAAGCGAGCTAAAATATTTTGTCGGTATGGAAGTGATACGCAATCGCGTAGATAAAACTATTTTTATACATCAAACGAATTATGTGAACCAGCTGATTAAAAAATTTAATCTGCAAGATGCTAAACCAGCAAACATCCCAGCTGATCCAAACGTGAAGGTCACACGAAACCTTGATGACAAAAATAAAATAAAATTTCCTTATCGTGAAGCCGTGGGGTCACTAATTTTTGCAGCTATTGTTTCAAGACCAGATATTTCGTACGGAGTGGGAATAGCGAGCCGATACCTCGAAAATCCCAGTGAAATTCATTGCAACGCCGTGAAACAAATAATTCGATATTTAAAAAATACGAACGATTTCGGTATTCTATACGATGGAAAAACCAATAACGCGAACCAAATGTTAGGGTTTTCAAATGCGGATTTTGCGGGCGACATAGAAACGCGAAAATCAACATCCGGTTACCTTTTTAAAATGAACAGTGGCGCCGTGACGTGGTTAAGTCAAAGACAATCTATCGTGACGTTATCAAGCACAGAAAGCGAATACGTAAGCGCCTCTTTGGCCACAAGAGAAATCATATGGCTAAGACAATTGTTAAGTGACATTGGTGAAATTCAAAAAACACCAACATTTTTAAAAGTAGACAATCAAAGTGCAATAAAGTTAATAAAAAATAGCGAGTTTCACAAACGAACAAAACACATCGATGTGAGGTATCATTACATCCGAGAAAAGTTTGAAAACAAGGAAATAAATATTGACTATGTTGACACAAAAGAACAGTACGCTGATATTTTTACCAAGCCTTTGAGTAAACAAAGATTTTGCAATTTGAGATCAAATTTAGGCATGAAAAGTATCAAGGCTGTACAAATTAATTTGAATTAAATTTCTTTTATGTTATTTCTATGTTTTGCTATTATTGTAATTAACTAGTATTAGTAATGTTTAAAAATTTTCTTTTTTTTTAAGATTTAAAAGACCAACAGGAATACAAAGAACTGGTGGAAGTGTTGAATAATAATGTGACAATTATGTTGTAACACCATGTACATTATAATAATATTTCTGTGTATTCATGTAGCAATTAAATGCGCATGTCATTAACATACGACACGAATTCATTGCAATGCTCTTGCATGAGTTAGTTGCACTTTTGTATCCATGCAGTATTGATGTGTAGAGTAGCGGAGGGTAATGTGGAATACTGTTTTTTATTATAGCTATAAATTTTTTTAGGTATAATATAACGCATTAGAAACCTCATAGAGTATTAGATAAACTATCTATCTAAGGAAATAAAAGTATACACATTCAAAAACTTTATTAATTTTCTTGATATTTTAAGTTTTATAAAAAAAGTACATTTTGACGTTGACAAAAAATGGTCTGGTAATATGGAATACCCATATAGTTCAATATGGAATAGTTAAGAATAATTAAGAATAGTGCTTAAACTAAAAAAAACTTACTTATAAAAGCATATTAACGACAGAAATCACAAATGTAAATGTCCTTTGGAATGTCAGCGCATAATTCATGAGCCCAAAGTTCGCACCTTGCGCACTGGATCCAAATTTCTCCCCTTGTGTCAGTCAAATATGGAATATTCCATATTAGCCGCACTTAGTGGTTTTGGGGTTAGGACTTTGTGAAAATTTTTAACTAACATTAATGTCCAATAACTACACCTTATATTAATCTACAGTCCTTACCTGTCCTTCCAGTGAAAACGAGAATACAAAAACACCAACTAATTAATCAAAAACTAAATTTTTGTTAGACCCGATAAAAATTCTAAACGGTTGTAAAACGATAAAACAGGAAATGCTCTTTAACGAACAGTAGCAGAACGACACGCGTGGTTGGGTGTAAATCTCTGCTTAGTATGAACATAATTTTGCTATCGCCTCGCAGATAGCGCTATTAATTTGGCCAATTTTAGGGTATTCCACATTAGCCGGTGTATTCCATATTACCCTTCGCTACTCTACTAATGACTACTTAAGAAAACTACGTAATGTTAGTAGTAGTAACTCAAGTTATTCTTTTCTATTAATTATTCTATTCAATAAACAATCGTATTATAGTTTATTCTGTCTCGTTATTTTATTCATCAATCTGTCCAATTGCAAATTCCGCTGATAACAACAACAAATATTGTAATATGTCGCAGGTAGCGTTAATTGAATTTAACCCCACCAATGACAACATGTAACAAAACCGACGTATGCGGTTTAATAATTTGACGGGGGTTGATTTGATTTCGATTACGAATGATATCGCTGCCACCACTTAATCTTTGTGTTCTCGTAATAACCACCTTGGTGCGGTTAATTACTGAGGTAGATTAAGAAACCTCTTAAAGTGGACGTTGTTGTCTGATGTTTAAGGTAACGTGACTCTTCTATTGTTTTGGAGTCGTAGGAAAACCCAGAGAAATAAATACACTTTACTAATTAGAGTCGGTCGCTGGAGTAACGACCAATTAAAGATTTAAATTGGTATAATTGCGTATATTGAACCAAACAATTAAGTATTTTACAAGAAATATACAAAGTATACAATTACACCAAAAATAGTACAAGTTGTTATAAATTGATTAGGTTAAATTTTGGGTAGTAAAGAAAATCCACACACACACAATACAAAAAGGTTACAAGTAGTAATTTAACGAAATGTCACAATACCTATTTTTATTACCAAAAATCCTGTGCTCCAAGGGTGGTAAGTTTTGAGATGGTAGACTCCTTTTATTGTAATCCCAAATGGTTACACTTATTCGTTTAACACAATCGTTTCGGTTAATGATTAACATTTAATGACAAGCAAGATGATGTTAAAATATTGATCTTTATCACTTTAAAGAAGTTATTTATTCGCGTCCTCGAACTACCGAAAGTTCAATCAATAAAAGTATGATTAAATAAATTGGTCACTTGACTTAGAAAAATTTATACTTGAATATGTAGATTCCGATTTGGGTAGAGTTCGGTTAACTCTTGAAATAAAATTCACCCGTTTGGGTTACTGAATCAAAAACCAAAGCGCGGAACTTCTTCATTAATTCTTGACTGACTCTCTGCTAGCTATGTTATAAACTTTTCCCCGTTTTGAATAGAAATATCACGCCTTCGACTAGGACCCTTTTGGCCAATTGCGTGTGTGATCTTTCCTCCAATTTTCCCAGAGGGGTGTCTTATTAATTGGATCTCTCAAAACTTACTTCCCTACACGTGTGGAACGAATTCACATCTGACCAGGGTGGCTTTCCCACAGATTTCGTATTTCTTAATTTATAAAATAATTCCTAACATCGTTAAAGCAAATGAGGCATTAAGTTGGAATCACGCCTTATGCAGAATTTGAATATTTCTTTAAACGAATCTTTTGGCGGTATATCCATGTAAAATGTCCCATTTCCTTGCACGTGTGGATTTTTTCAACAAGTGTGGTATTTCTTACCAGCTGCATTGATTTAATTAACAACCCTTGGTGCCGTGCCGGAGTGGTTGTTCTAAGCAGGTGTTTGCACCCTATTTTTAAATGAACGCCAAAACGTTTATTAGTTAAATCAATGTACCGGGTGTTTAAAATTCTTTACCTAAATTTTTATAATTATTATACTAGCAGGGCATTCTAATTGTGCGTCTGCTGGTTTATTAAGACAATTTACTCATGTCGGAAATTGGTTGTAACAACTTAATATTTGTATCGTAATTATGAATGAAATGAATGGGCGGTTTGTTACAATATTATCAACAGAAATGAAGGGTCACTTTCGGCGTAGGGGAAGGTGGGGCAGAACGGGGGTCGATGTGGTTGGGACAGTATTTGAAGGAGAAAATAAAGAGGTAAAAATCTATTATAGTGTGAATAAATTTATTTAACATTTCGTTTAACATCTTCGATGGTCAAAATTAAAATAATGAAAATATTTTTATTTATTTTAAACGTTTGAAAAAGAAAGATTATATCCCGTTCTGCCCATGCATGGGGCAGAACGGGGTATTCATTAAAAGGTGAAACAAAATCATGTTTTATGGCTGGCAAAGTTCACAGATGAGTTGTGATTCATCATCGTCAGTATCAATGCCGGCACAGGAATTATGGGCCCATTTTTTACACTGTATGCATGATATCCAGCCTTCACTCGATTTTGAATATAAGTCGTTGCAATATAAACAGGTCACATCGTCTTCTTCATCTGATTCCACGCTTTGTTTCCGTGGTTTTTTGTTAACAATTTTCTGTGTTTTTTTCTTTCCTATTTTGTTAACAATTTTCTGTGTTTTTTTCTTTTCTATTTTGTTAACAGTTTTCTGGGTATTCTCCTTCCTTTTTTCGTTACCGGTGAACAGTTTTTTCTTAAGTCTATTTTCTTTAGCTTGCTTGATCTTCTTAGCATTATTAGCCGCTTCTTCGAGTTCAGTCTTATAAAGGGAAGCTGTCAGGATTGCCGTTTTGCCTCGTTTCCTCGTCACTCGCTTTTGTCCCGGCTTTACTCTGGGTATGGGAAGTATATGTTCAGGGAAAACCTCGGAAAGCTGGTAAAAATAGGGCTAGCTATTGTTATATTATAGTGAATAATGATAGTGAATATATAACAAACACAAAAGAAAAGAAATTAGATCGGTGAAAAATAAAAGTATGGTCGGGGCGGAACGGGGTAGGACCCCGTTCTGCCCTACCCCGTTGTGCCCCAAGTGTTGGTAAACCAAACATCGCAAGGTTAGCGACAGCCATGTTACTTCTCCAAGACATGTTAACACGTGAAAAGATACTTTAAACAACGCTTAATTCGGTAGACTAAATTGGAATAACGAAAAGTAATGTGAAATATATCTTACCTTGTTTTCAAATATTCATAAAGTTGTAATTTTATACAGATTTCAGGGAGGTGTTTAATGAACAAAGGAGAAACACTTGGTAATTCACAACGACCGTTCTTATCACTGCACAGATGCATAATGAAGGTGTATAGAGAGTTGCAACGAACTGCAGTGCTACTATCAGCAAATAAACCTGATCCCCGTTCCGCCCCGACCCCCATTCCGCCCCACCTTCCCCTATGGCAATGTTGAGGAGGATAGTACACCCGATTTATGTACTGGAGAAGAGCCTACTTTAGGTGCAGCATTTTTCAACACCATTCTTGATGAGGAGATTGTAGCACAGCAAGGCGAAGAACCCGATTCCATTGAATTAAAAGATGTTGTATATGATGGTTTGGAAAATTTGGCTGGTTTTATTTGCCACAAACTGAAAGAGCTAAACAGCTCAATTACAAGTGCTAACGTGTCGTCTTATTCTTGGGTTGACTATTGCAGTGAAGGTGGCTTAAATAAACAATCGACAGATTTCATGGCGAAAATGGAACAATTGGAAGCAATTTTTTTAAATGTTGATGCAGACGGAATTTTAATTTCCAAAAATTATTTAAAGAACTAGCTAGACAAAAGTAATAATGTACAATGTACTGAGAATGTCAAAAAATTATTTTTTAGGACTAAAATGTTTTTTAGATTGCGACAGTTAAATAAGGAGTTAACTGATAATTTCATTAGCACAAAAAGAAAGTTAAATAAGGTTGTAAAATCTTTTTCTGTTATTGAATAAAAGTCAACACTTTGTATATTCCTCTCCTTCTTGAATTTATGTTTCATTTGAATAGTTTTATTTTTTTATAATAATTTTTTATAAAATTTATAATTTTTAAATAAGGTTGTAAAATAAAATTTTGTGTAAAATCTTTTTCTGTTTATTGAATAAAAGTCGACACTTTCAATATTCCTCTCCTAAAATTTATATTTTATTTGAATAGTTTTTTTTTCTATTTTAGCGCATTATTAAATAAATATTATGATTTTATACTCTTATTATGTGTTTTATTTCAATAGTTGTGATTTAAAGTGAAAGAAATCACACATTTTCGTTATTTGCCGTACCTATTTGAATTAAATCGACGTTATTTACTGGCCAGATGACGTCATGCGCAAAACCGGACGAAAATGGTCCCTTATACAGCTCCACCAATGTTGGAACCGACCTGAGGGGGCGTGTCAGGCGCTGCTAAAATTAAAAATGTACACTCAGATGAAGAAATTTCTCGGCGCGAATATTTAAAATTCATAAATTATTTTGTCAAATTGCAGTCACGAAATACGTAAAAAATGTTATCGCAAATATTAAATAAAGCACTTTTGGAATAAATAACACGAAACCGAATTACACAAAAAACACGACATATTACACACGCAATGATTTGTAACTTTTACAACAGAATGTATTTTAACTCAACGTTCATTGGTTCATTCAAATTTTTATCAAATTAGTTGGCATCTTTGCCGCGTCCTTTCTAAGCTTGGTGGAGCTGTAGTAGCATATCTTTAGAATTACCAGCCTGTGCGCCACTGCCTGTAAAAGCAAGAAAGGTTCACGTCAAGGTCACGCATCAACATAACCTTGCTTAAATTGGATTTCAGCCTATATTCTTGGGAGTGACTTGTCGTACGATGGAAGGTACTTGCGCAGTTGCGTCTTTTTTGTACTTTGACAAAATTCGAATAATTTTCAATCGTATTTAAAATATCAAATTTTATTTCCGCGCAAGTTGGCGCATACTCAGTTTCACCAGATTATTAATTTGTGTTTATCAGTGTTAATTTATTAATTGTTATTGGTTCCTTGCTGGTTTGGTTTCGAATAAGTAAATTTGCTTAACAGATAGTAAATTATTATTTATTTCTTAGCATTCACCATCAGGTTATTGAAAATGTTTACCTCTAACCTGACTTTTATCAAAACCAAAACAAATCTTGAAGACGAACGGAGGAAGTTGTAAATTCAAAAACTTTGACGATTTTTTACAATAAATTATTATTAATTATGTAAGTTCTTAACTTTTCTAATAAATTTTTTTTAATGTAATTTAATTTCTTAGCAACTTTTTAAACAGCTTCCACATAATCGGAAACTTCTTGGTGACATTTATACAAACAAGTTATTGCAAATGAAAGTTAATAAACATATTATGCTTACTTATTTTTATTTATACTTAATTTCACTACTACTTTTCTACTTGCATATATTTATAATTATAAAAACCAATTAAAATTAATAAAACAAGCGTGCAATAAAAATTATTTTACCATTTTTTTGTTATTTATTTCTGTAATTTTAGCTAAGTACTTTAAACTTTAATGCTACATTATAAAAAAGTTAATTAATATACTATGTGCGTATGCTTAAAACTTCCCGCTCGGTCAAATCTTTATCGGACATAATATTTTGGATTTTATTCCATGACGAATTGCAATTCTTAAAGGTTTCCAAAAACCATTCCAAACTTTCTTCGTCTACCCGAATCAATGCAATCATAGCCACAATACTGCTCTCACCATTACCATCTACATTTAAAATAAGATAGAGAGATGGTTCGATGTTCAATAATTTATAAGTTGCATCTATGCAGATGAACTCCGGGCATGCTGACAGCGAAGAAATCATTAAACATCATCGTTGTCCAGTAACAGGTGAGAGCCTGCGCCTGCAAAATTAAATCAAAATAAGTAGGTAAGTTAATTTTTAAAAATGCAACTTGCCAAAATTAGATTATGTTTTGTTACATACAGCTTGAATGTTGTTTTTTTCCATTCTCTTTCCATTTGTTGCAGGTTTTTAACGTCCTTCGATGTGATGCATTTATTAAGCCGGTTCTCTAAATCAGCACGTATTATCAGCACATAATATGTTTATTAACTTTCATTTGCAATAACTTGTTTGTATAAATGTCACCAAGAAGTTTCCGATTATGTGGAAGCTGTTTAAAAAGTTGCTAAGAAATTAAATTACATTAAAAAAAATTTATTAGAAAAGTTAAGAACTTACATAATTAGTAATAATTTATTGTAAAAAATCGTCAAAGTTTTTGAATTTACAACTTCCTCCGTTCGTCTTCAAGATTTGTTTTGGTTTTGATAAAAGTCAGGTTAGAGGTAAAAATTTTCAATAACCTGATGGTGAATGCTAAGAAATAAATAATAATTTACTATCTGTTAAGCAAATTTACTTATTCGAAACCAAACCAGCAAGGAACCAATAACAATTAATAAATTAACACTGATAAACACAAATTAATAATCTGGTGAAACTGAGTATGCGCCAACTTGCGCGGAAATAAAATTTGATATTTTAAATACGATTGAAAATTATTCGAATTTTGTCAAAGTACAAAAAAGACGCAACTGCGCAAGTACCTTCCATCGTACGACAAGTCACTCCCTTGTTTCAGCCTATGCTGCATGCTATGCACTGTGGTTTCACTCACGGAATTAGTAATTATCTTAATTATTGCGTTTTATGATTAAAAGTGTTCTTTTCTTTCGAGGAACCGCTGAAATTCGTGAAAATGAAAATTGTAAGTACACTTACCAGGTAAGATCATGATTATAATTACTTTCAATTATTATTTTACAGCGTAATTTGCAAAAGGAGTTGTCGAATTGTAAACATCCTAATAGCAGAAAAACAAAAGCATTAGTTAAAAAAGCTAAAAAGTAAGGATACTTCCATTATGTGTAACTGAAATAATGATTACTATTACTTACTTGTAGAGCTACTTCACGCCAAGAATATCAAAATGTGAAATGGACTGTACTTGCTGCAAAGATGCAATGGTTTTTGGATAACATAGATCGTAATTGTCTTAAATATACACCGACACAAGCTAAACAACTAATAGAAAGGTTTTATTGATTGCAGGGGCCCTCTGTTGCACGATAAAATCGATTCCACAAGTACCTACTTCATTATTATTACTAATAATACATAACAACGTCCCATACTATGCTTATAAAATACTACAATTATTTTATTAATAAATATCCAAAAATTGTGCAGTCACTTGGGTCACACTTAATTATTTTGAGACTATTTCTAATTACTTGTAATTTGCAAATTATTACTCTAATAATTGTTGTGCAACTGGTCCCTGGTTAAAGTTAACATGAAGTAAATTTTATTTTTTAGTTATCTCGATCGATTTAAAGAAGAATTGCAACAAATTTCAATTAAACATTGCGTTGGTAATCGTAAAAGTAGACAGCATGCTAATAGAGAAGATATAATTAAAATGACAATAATGAGAGAGAAAGAAGAATACAATACTTGTGGATTAGGTAAGACTGGATATAATATATTGATCTGTACCTCCAAAAAAAATTAATTTTGTTATTTCAGAAATACCCAATATTATGAATGCTACAGATTTTCAGTTATTTAAACAATGGAATGGAAATATTGTGTTATTACAAAATCTAAAATTAATCAGAATATCAAAATTGTAATATAATGAAAGAGTAATATCTATAATAAATGTTATGACTAATTTCGACACAAATATTTTAAATTAACTAACTAAAATTCGCTAAAATTAATACAAAACAATGATATTCACTCATCGATATAAAACAGTCGTGCACCATCTTTGAGTCCCAACTCATAATCTTTTTTTTCTGGTTGCTCCAAGGCGTAATGAGACGGATTAGGTACTATTCGGCGCAGCCGATTTGACGCGACTTTTTCGGCGCGACTTATTCGGCGCGAGCGATTCGCCGTAAGATTTTTCGGCGCCATACCCCTTTCGGCGCAAGCCGTTCCGGCCCGAGTCATTTCGATGCAAATATTTTTGGCGAAAAACCTATTTATTCATTCATTCGAGCTTATCCATTCCATTCCGAATATTGTTACTTTGTTCCTCTGCGAAATATTCACGTTCAAAAACTAACACTAACCTAACGGCAGATCCACCTCTTCGCACCAGATCCACCTCTTTGCGGCAGATTTAACTTTACGCGGAAATTTATTAATATCAATAACAGATCTAGCACCAAATTTGCTCTGAATAAACCTCACTCCGAATAAGCCTCACGCCGAATAAACCGGTACCGAAAGGGTTTCGCGCCGAACAGGGTTGGCGTCGATGCGGCTGCGCCGAAAAAGTCACGCCGAAAAGTCCAAATGATCAAGAATTTTATTCTGACAAGTATCTACCCTATAACCTGAAAATAAGGCTTATCCGAATAAGATTAACTTAAATTTTTACCAATTGTAAGTTACTCCTTAGGTTGTTATAATTTCAAAATTTGAATTTAAATATTTTAAAATTTTATGTATATAGTAGGTACATAATTATTATTAATTTAGGAATTCACAGAAACATAATTTTTTGAAAATATCATCAAACTTTCTGGACCGGGCGGACCAAGATTAGTTTTGAAGGTAATATTTTTCAGACAGTGGAAGTAGTGAAACAGATATAAGTAATAAAATTATTCAGGGAAAATGTGCCATATGGCAGCTAAATTCAGTCCTTTGATATAACACGTTACGAGAAAAGCCAAAACCGTGGTCTACTTAGCGATAGTAGAGAGCATATACACGTATGGAGCAGAAGTGTGAGAATTAACCAAAAGAAATATAGGTCGTCTAAATGCTCTAGAAATGGACTACAAGAGACGCTCTTGTGGTGTATCTAAACTGAAGCATATAAGAAACGTAGAAATACGGCAAATAATGGGTGTCAATGGAACAATAATAGACACCATAGATAAGAAACGACTGATGTGCCTCCAAAGAATTGAAGATAGCTATAGAAAATATGGAAATCAGTACCCGCAACAAAAAGAAGAAGAGGAAGACCAAAATTAACATCGCAGAAGGATGTACAAAACGCAATGAACTCCTGAGGACTCGTAGAGGGCCACTGGGAAAACTGCAAGGCTTCAAATTTTGCGGTCAAAATAGAAGCCATTAATTTTATAATGGATCTAATTGGGTTTAAACTATAGAAATATGGTCAACATTTAAGGGTTCGTCACAATAGATTTTCAAAACCTTGATACCTGCTTTATTATGTAATGTGGTGAAGATATTTGACGTTTTATTATAACTTATAAGATTACAATTTTGGGACAAGAAAATCATTAAGCCATCTAGTTTTCGGAACAAATTATAGACAAAAAATCACATTGTGAGGCTATATTATATTATAGTAGGTATATATATTTAAAAGAAGCGGTCATAGCTTTGGCAGTTAAGTGTGTCTACTGCTAATGCAAAACGCTCGAATCGAATCCGAGCAGGGTAAGAACTTTATTCTGGCCGTCTCTCCTCGGAAGGCAATGGCAAACCACCGAGATAATTTGCCAAGAGCGCCCATCTCAACATGAAGTGTATTACACTTCCCGTATGTAGTTCGGAGCCCACGTTAAACAAGTAGGTCCTCTATGTATGTGAAAACAATTTGAAGGCACGTCATATCCATAGAATGAGATGAGTCACCTAAGAGCCCCCCCCCCGCAGACTTTCTATCGTCCGATAGTTAGTCGGTTTCTTAATCAGTATGAAGCGGATGCAAGTGTCGGCTGATACCGAATCGTTATAATTTGCGCAGTTGCATACAGCTTCATACTGATTATGAAACCGACTAACTATCGGCAGATAGTTTAGTCTGCGGAGGCTCTTACTCTCATTAGGGTAAAAGGACTGAGAAGGAGGATTTAGGGTTAATTATGTACATATCATTAACTGATTGTTAATGAAAACCATGTCACATTATTCAGTATCATAAATAAATACAACAATTAAATAAATGTATAATTGTTGTATTTAGTTAGCTGTCTAATAGCTGCCTCCATATTCCCTTGTTCCACGTCACTCGATTGTATGCCATTTCTTCATCCAAATCCCGATCTCTCATCCCCACAAAGCCTATGGTTTGTTTTTTTCATTAAAAAACATGCATGTATTTCATCAAACAAAGCTAATCATTTCTTTGATTTCCTTACCAAGACTAGGGCCCAGTTGTTCATTATGAAGTTATCTTTTAACGCGAATTAATTGCCATCAATATATACATTACTTGAAACGTTGAAACAATCATTTCTATAGAAAATAATTCAAATTAAAAGGTAACCCGAGACTGAATAATTGGGCTTTACTAGTGAAAATTACTAACAGAATAATGAAAATACTTATTAATTTTAAGTTAAAAAATTTTGTTTCCTCGTTTTTAAAAATGTCAACACTTTTTTTTCCTTTTTTGAAAATCTTACACTTTTTTCACTCATGTCAGTCAGATATTCATATAGCAGCACTGTAATCATACTTCATAATTAGGTTGGAGTTTCACTGGAAACACCCACCAGCACTGAATAAAATTGAATTAATTCAATGGTTCAAGCAGTCACCCGACCATAAAATAACTACTTCTATTAGTTTGTGGTTGATGGTGACCGCAGTGAGATTCCAGCTCTAAAAAAAGACTAACTCACTGGCCTAGCCAGTGTTCGACTCTTTAACAAAATATGAAAAGGGTGGTGTCATCAAGGTTGCCACAGAGATCGAAGTGAGCGAATAAAGAAAAAAGAATAAAGAACTTTTTCAAAAAGTGTATAGAAACTTTTAAAAAGCATAAAAAATTTTAAATGGACAAAAATTTAGAAATAAAAGATTTTAATTTGTTCTGTGATTCTGTTTTTATTTTTCACTTATTAGTCCATGCAAGAAAGTTGAAACAAAATGTATTAATTTTGGAATCATTTCAAAAATACATGTATATATCTGTTTTTACAAGGTTCTACGTCTTCCGATTTCCTTGTCTGTGCTTGTTAACCTTTTGTAATCAGTATAGGGATATGAGATTAAGATCGCAGCGCCGCTGGGTAAAAATGTGAACTACGTTAAAACACGTTCGTGTGACAGCCGCGCTTGTGTTCGTTGTATTTTACGAGTTTTTCATTCCTTTTTCCAAGTGAACTTGTTATTATTATTTTGTTTAATAGTTCATCTTCCTGCAGTTAAATAATATATGCGGTTAGGTGAGTTTTAGATCGCTTATTTTCGACGTGGGGTTTTATGTTTAATTTTTAAAATTTGCAGATATTTATGTCAGAATCTTACGAATTAAGATTAAGTCTTCTTGACTATCTCAAATATTTAGAGGGGTCTGAAACATCTAGATGTGTTTATGAAGGCGAAACAGTTTTAAACGAAGGACACGTTGTTCTATGTGGTAAAACATTAATAGAAGCGAAGCAGAACAAAATAAATATTGTAGCATTGTGCATCCAATCTTCTGCAATAAATTTACTCCCAATTTATTTACCACGAGGGTCTTCAGCCGTGGGGAATAAATGAAAACTTAACTCCGGATTTTTCTTTGCCCAAGATGAACATTGAGGCACTGAACAATATTGATTAGCGCTCATATCGAAGTATATTATTAGAAAATTTTGTTAATCTTCGAAAACTTTTAAAATCACCACTACAACATAGGTACGCAAAATTACGTAAAATAAACGATACTAGTCATTTAACTAAGTTCGCCAAAATTCCGCTAGGTGCCGTGTTGCTTGTCACTAGTTCCCTATAGAGGGAATCCAGCTTAACGTGGATTCCGAATTACGAGAATAGACGATTTTTATACCATTCACTCCAAACAACGACGGAGTTTTTAGGCAATATATAATTCAAAAACTCATACAGTTTTTCTTCTGCTTTGGACTAGGATCTCTCCTGTTTGTCTTGCCTTATTCAACCGATGAGGAAAATCAGCTTTGCGCCCATCTCTTGGGCGGTCGTCCCTTGCCCTTTGGCAGTCCATTTTAACAAATTTTTGCCAGTCTTCCACTATCCATTCTTTCCACATGGTTATTCCATTCATTCTTCTTGACTTGACTCTATTTAATCAAGTCTTGAACTTCGCATTGTTCTCGTATTGAAACATTGGTTCTCCTGTCACTGAGAGTCAGATGCAGGATCGATCTTATAGTCCATCCATTTTAAGTATGCAGAGGTGCGGCCTCGAATGGCAAATGAGATTTCCTATATTTAAATGTTAACCAATCACCGTTGGTATTCGAGGCCGCACCTCTGCATATACTTAAAGCGGATGAACTATAGTAGAGGTGATTTCTTTTGTCAAAATCCCTACAATGCGCGAGGAGGAGCCAAGAGGGCGAAATTACATATAAATGTTACGTAAAAACATTAGCTTGGCGCGAAAATTTAATTTAAACTTTTATTACTTACCATCAAACAATAGAACCTGTCAAATAGTCTTAAAGAAGGCTGATTGTTATTTTAGTCCAGTCAAATTAGACGAAAAAAGGGGTTCAGCTCGGAAAAATTCCCACCTAGCTGAATTTTGGTACACATCTTTATGACATCGTTGTAAACAATATGTAAAAAGTCGACCTCAATATCATGTACGCGTTAAAGGTTATTCGAGGTCAAAGGTCACGAAATTGGCCTTTTTTTAATATCTCGTTTTTTATTAGTCGTACAATCAAAAGTTTTAGATACAATTTGTAGAGGAGGTAATTATCTACAAAAATGGTCTTATGACATTTTCACGCTAAGTTGATAGTTTTTGCGTTATAAGGCCAACAAAATGGACCCACCCTTAAAATGTCACAATATTGATTCGTTGCAGGGAGAGAAATGTTTTCGGGCACGGGAAATGCTTTTAATAATAAATTAATTGAAATTGTGGCCAAGGTTGGAAAATAAAGAGAAAAATAAATTTTTTCAAAATTTACCCAAGTTATAGTATCTTCCAAGTAACGAAAGCGAAATTTTGGTTTGAGCTTACAGAAGGTCCGGGCAAGCTGAAATTTGGCAAAGATGTATATTGAAATGTTCTAATAAACCCCCAAAATGTCTCATAAAAATCCCAAGCTGGCGTTCCCCATTTGAGGATTTTAGCCCCTAGGTGCTGTCTCGCCTATAGCTCACGTATTTTTACTTTTACGAAAAATTACCATTAAACAAAGTTTAATTTGCCTATTACAGTATGTATTCTAGTACTACCTATACTGTAGCGCCACAAGTTATAGAGAATTTTATGTTCGTCAACTTTGCTTAATGGTAATTTTTCGTAAAAGTAAAAATACGCGTGAGCTATACGCTAGTTGCGTAGCTCAAGTGGCGCTGCACTGGTGGCCAAATTTAGCGTAACTGGGATGGTGAGCGCAAACGGTTTTAAATACAAGTAATAGTTTAATTACGAATTAAACATTAAGAATTAGAATTAAGAAGTAAATTTGAATTTAAATAATATTCTATATGCCCTATATAACTTAATAGTATTATGGTTGGTATAGTGCTGACGGTTTTATGTGATTTAAAAATTGACATAAGTAGTAGATTCACATAGAAAAGTTGATTTAAAAATGAGTGCAAAAAGGTATTGTTGTGTAGTTGGATGCAATAAATCAGAGAATAAGAATCCTGATTTAACATTTTATCGCTTTCCTGGAAGACCTTACCAGATTAATTTGAATTGTAATTATATTTACTTGCCTTTTGATAACGATTTACCCCGAAAAAAGTCAATAATGTTTATATTTTGATAACCACATTGAATAGTAACTGGACTGAATTCATAATGTGAAAAGCGAATTATTTCAACTAAACACTTGGGTTTATACGCTAGTTGCAACTTGTAAATTTTGATAACAAAACATTGTTTATTTTATTTTATAGGTATAGTAAAATTCATCTTGGTTATGTACCAACATAAACTTAAAGGATCGACTAGTACAGTTTATAATAATTATTACATAATAAAATATTTTAAATTAGTAATAAAAATAATTAATATTTTTGCTAATATTACCATATAAACATGAACATTCGGCCATCCCAGTTTTGACAAAATTTATCCACGAGACGGCGCTTCGTACGCTTTTGGGAGCTACGCAACTAGCGTATAGGCGAAACATGTAACGATTCTTTAGGTCGTTCAAATTGCCTTTTTGGGTAGCCAGGGTTTTTAGGACGTCTTGTCGATTTTTACACTTACTTCTTTTAAACTCAGGCGCCAAAAGTTTTTTATAGGTAAAACTTTAAAACTAAAAATAAAACAACGAGTTGTTTTCGGAAACTTTAACATTGGATTTATTAAATGAATTATATACAATATAATTTACTTTAAAGAAAATGGTTTTCACAATTTAATTACTTTATTCTGAATTTTAACATAGTACGCCACTGGAGATTTTATGTACATACAAACAACATAACCTTAATAATGTTGACAATTAATATTGAATTTAGATTAATTAGTTTGCTACTGTGAGAACAAAACAAAACAGTTTTACTTTACTCGGAGTTTCTTTGACGGCGGAATCTGTTTAAGCTACTGAAGATTCGGTAAAAAGATCAATCTGTATTTTTACGGGAAAATCAATACAAGTGATTTTTCTTACTCGGAACTTTGAAAGTTTTCACGTACGGTGGAAGTCAATAAATTGACTTCGGAAGCAAATTAGATTTGCTATCACAGGTAAATATTAATTCTTGATGAGAACTAATTATTTAACAGGATGGTTTTCAGTAGATGGATATGAATGTCTAGAATCGTAAACAATCACTTGGACGGGGGTTTACTAACGTCTAGAAACTTAAACGAGAGCCGGGATCGGAGGATCGAGTATGCTTGTCTAGAAGCTTTAAACAACCACGTGATGGAAATTTACTAACGTCTAGAGACATAAACGAAAGCGGAGGATTCGGAATGTCGAGTACACTGTCTAGAAACATAAACAATGTATCGGCCGGAAAGGTGATCTTTAGTCTGATATTTTTCGGACGGATATCTAACTTAAGACCCTACAATTGACCTCGGCTCGGAAATTTGGATGTCGAATGCAATGTCTAGATTCGTAAACAATACATCGACCGGAAGGTTACCTTCAGTCTGATAATTTTCGGACGGATATCAGACCTCAGATCGGAAATCGGATGTCGAATGTATTTGTCTAGAATCGTAAACAATGCAACGACCGGAAAAGGTGATCTTTGATCGGACAACTGACCTCAGGTGTGTAACCTCAGATCAGAAATCCAACTTCAGATGATTTCTGCAACATTTTAATGACCCTTCTTGTAGGAAGAGCGGAAATTTCAGAAATTTAGTATTTCACCAACTGCCTCTGTATATTTAATTATTAAACATAACTGCATGCCTTGCTTATCAAATTCTCAGTGTAGCAAACTGTAATTCTCAAAACCGCCTGGGGCGGTATGCAACCAATCGTGCATTATGTTTAATGATATTTTTAAAAATACAATGATTTTAAAAATGAATTTAAGTTAAAACATAATATATCTTTACAAACACATGTTGATAATATTTGTTGTTGTTATCAGCGGAATTTGCAATTGAACAGGTGTGATGAATAAAATAACGAGTCAGAGTAAATAATAATACGATTGTTTATTGAATAGAATAATTAATAGAAAAGAATAACTTGAGTTGACTACTAACATTACGTAGTTTGCTTAGGTAGTCATGAACACACATCAACGCTCTATGATTACAGAAGTACAACTGCACTGCATTCGGCAGAAAATGCAATGAGCATCGTATAATACATGTTAATGACCTGCGCATTAATAATGATATGAATACGAGGGGTTAATCACAGAGGCAGTCTGGTGTATGTACAAGTGTCGTGGCATTCTTTGGAAGTCCGTGGCATTCTTTGGAAATCTCGTGGCAGTCTTTGGAAGTCCGTGGCATTCTTTGGAAGTCTCGTGGCATTCTTTGGCAGTCTCGCGGCATTCTTAGGAAGTCCGCGGCATTCTTTGGAAGTCTCGTGACATTCTTTGGAAGTCTCGTGGCATTCTTTAATATTTCGAGGAAGTTTTTGAAAATTTTATGGTATTAGAAGCTCTAATGTAAGTTAATTATATTGGAGAGGAATATAACGCCTGAAATCAGGCTTGAAAGAAAAAGAATTCGAGATTATTATTACAGTTTTGAGTGTAATGAAAGTGATTAATGAGTATCATAATATAGTACGTGATACTTGCGGAGAGTAATCCTATATCTGCGAATAATAATAATTATTACTGATTATTATTTACGCGAAAAAATGTATCTACCATTCTTTTTAATATCTTGCAATATTACTTCAATTGTTGTAAAATTTACTTCAAATTGAAGCGAGACGAATTTGCACTTCATTTACCTATGTATCTTATAGTAAAGAAAAGTTCAAATAAAAAAAGTTACTGTGTGCAGAATGTTTATTGCTTATATCGGCATGCTATGCTAACTATGCTTACTCATCAAACAAAAGTTGATTATCGTGTTACCGTTGTGTTACCGCGTTATCAAATTAAAAATAAGTTACTTATTAGTCACGTAAGGTTTTGATATTCTTTGGTTTTGATCACAGTTGCATTTTGAATTCAAACGTGTCGACATGGATTCAATGGAATTTTTTTCATTAATTGAAACAAAGCTGGAGATAAATATTCCGAAATATTTACAATATCACCTCAAATTTCATGGTTTCGATAACAAGTTATCTTTATCTGAAATCACTGATCTAGATTTAGATAAAATTGAAAATTTTGCTAAAACAGATCTTCAAGTAATCATAACTAAGAATGATTTAGACCAGCGTTTCCCAAACTTTTTTGACCGCGACCCGGTACGAGGTTTTAAAATGTTTCGCGACCCACCATATGAAAAAAAAAAATTTATTTACAAAACAAATTTTATTTTTTAATAAAAATCAAGTTATTTGTTTGTTTATTTCATACACAAAAATTGCAAAATAATTATATAACAAAAACATAAGTAATTAAAAAAACATTATCTTCATTTAAAACTTTAGTAAATGAAGTAAACTTTGTTTTACATATTTTTGTGTTTTTACAATTTTTGCCGCGACCCAGCAGAATTTTTCTGCGACCCGGTGTCGGGTCGCGACCCACACTTTGGGAAACGCTGATTTAGACAATTATTATGGCATATTTTCAAAAATCCCGACTCGTTTTTTAATAAATTAAAAACCCATATTTTTAATTGTTTATAAATGAATAATTATGTAGGACATAATTTTTGTAGAAATAATTTTCAATCAAATTATTATTGGTTAACGCAAACATTTTGGATGAGATTACACCAAAAACGAACATTTATTGAAATGCAATTTTAGCAGAAATTTGCAGCGAGTTGCTACTGACTATAAAAATTTGTGGAAGTCTTGAAAAAAATGTGGTAGTCTTTAAAAATTTGTGGCAGTCTTTAAAAATATGTGGCAGTCTTAAAAAAATATGTGGCAGTCTTGAAAAATTGGTGGCAGTCTCGTGGCATTCTTTGGCAGTCTCGCGGCAATCTTTGGCAGTCTCATGGCATTCTTAGGAAGTCCGCGGTATTCTTTGGAAGTCTCGTGGCATTCTTTGCAAGTCTTTACATTTGGCAGTCTGGTGTACATGAATTTCGCTTGTGATTCACCCCTCGTATGAATACATAGAATTTAATGTTATAATGTACAAGGTGTTACAACATAATTGTTACATTATTATTCAACACTTCCACCAGTTCTTTGTATTCCTTTTGGTCTTTAAATCTTGAAAAAAGAAAATTTTAAACATTACTAATACTAGTTAATTACAATAATAGCAAAACATAGAAATAAAATAAAAGAAATTAATTCAAATTAATTTGTACAGCCTTGATACTTTTCATGCCTAAATTTGATCTCAAAATGCAAAATCTTTGTTTACTCAAAGGCTTAGTAAAAATATCAGGGTACTGTTCTTTTGTGTCAACATAGTCAATATTTATTTCCTTGTTCTCAAACTTTTCTCGGATGTAATGGTATCTCACATCGATGTGTTTTGTACTTTTGTGAAACTCGCTATTTTTTATTAACTTTATTGTACTTTGATTGTCTACTTCTAAAAATGTTGGTGTTTTTTGAATTTCACCAATGTCACTTAACAATTGTCTTAACCATATGATTTCTCTTGTAGCCAAAGAGGCGCTTACGTATTCGCTTTCTGTACTTGATAGCGTCACAATAGATTGCCTTTGACTTAACCACGTCACGGCTCCACTGTTCATTTTAAAAAGGTAACCGGATGTTGATTTTCGCGTTTCTATGTCACCCGCAAAATCCGCATCTGAAAACCCTAACATTTGGTTCGCGTTATCAGTTTTTCCGTCGTATAGGATACCGAAATCGTTCGTATTTTTTAAATATCGAATAATATGTTTCACAGCATTGCAATGAATTTCACTGGGATTTTCGAGGTATCTGCTCGCTATTATATCTGGTCTTGAAACAATAGCTGCAAAAATTAGTGACCCCACGTCTTCGCGATAAGGAAATTTTATTTTATTTTTGTCATCAAGGTTTCGTGTGAACTTCACGTTTAGATCAGCTGGGATGTTTGCTGGTTTAGCATCTTGTAGATTAAATTTTTTAATCAACTGGTTCACATAATTTGTTTGATGTATAAAAATAGTTTTATCTTCGCGATTGCGTATCACTTCCATACCGACAAAATATTTTAGCTCGCTTATCGTGATTTCGAATTCATTTTTTAATTTATTTAGGACTTCTTTGACGATATTAATGTCTTTACACATAATTAAGCCATCATCTACGAAAATTATAAGCAAAATTTTTGTGTTTTTAATTTTTCCGGTGTAAACACATTTATCCGCGTTAGCTTGAATAAACCCGAAACTTTTTAGAAAATTATCAAACTTTTTATTCCAACATCTGGGTGCTTGCTTAAGTCCGTATAAGCTTTTTCGGAGACGACAAATAAGGTTGCTGCTGATGGCCATCCCCGTGGGTGGTTCCATGTAGATTACTTCATCCAATTCACCATACAAGAATGCAGTCTTGATGTCGAATTGCATGATTTCGAGGTCATTTTTGGCGGCGACCGACAAAAGAATTCTAATGGAATCGTATCTTGTTGTGGGTGAGAACGTTTCCTTGAAGTCAATACCCGCTTTTTGCGCAAACCCTTTTGCACATAGGCGTGCTTTGTATCGCTTCTTACCGTCTGGGTTATTTTTAATTTTGAAAACCCACCTACAACCTATAACGTTTTGCTGTTGGTTTCTTTCCGTTAATTCCCATGTGGAATTTTTTTCTAAGGCCTTGAGCTCGTCCTCCACCGCATCTTGCCACTGCACTGCGTCATTGGAGGACATCGCTTCTTCGTAAGTTTTTGGTTCCTCTGTAACAAAATTTACTTCGAAATCATCGTACCTGTTTGGTACTGCGATGCCTTCTCTTGGGCGTAGCTCGTATCGGGGTTGTTCCACCACTGGCGTATCGTCTTCGTTTTCCTCGGCTGCTGGAATTTCCAATCTTTCCAGTTGTTATTGATTTTCTTCTACGTTGTCATCTTCGTCGTAGTTGTCCAAATCGACTTGCACGGTGTTTTTTCTTTCGATTGTTCCAACCAAATCTTCATTAAAAATTACATCTCTGGAGATTGTGAACTTGTTGGTTTCTAAATCGAGTAGGCGATAATTTGTTGAGTTTCCATCGTAACCCACTAAAATTGTCTTTTTACTTTTGTATTCTAACTTCGTACGTTTTTGTTTTGGTATGTGCACGTACGCTACACTCCCGAATGTTCTTATGTGCGACAGATTTGCTTTCTTACCCGTCCGTAGTTCATACGGTGTTTTTTCGGTTGAATTTGTATTAGGTGTTCTATTTAACACATACACTGCGGTGTTGACCGCTTCTCCCCATAATTCCGATTTTAAGTCTTTTTCATACAACATAGTGTGCAAGTGTCGACTGTGGTTTAATAATTTATTCCACCACTGAAACACCAATTGTGCAAGTCCTCGACGTATGGGTTAAATTTAATTAACCCCTTCCTCTCTACTATCGCTGCCACCAGGGTATTTCTATTTTCTCACCAAATGAAATTGATAAGCGAGTCGAAAAAACCCAAAAAACTCCAAGCTACTTACTTTCTCCATGGTTTAACTTATTATTGGTAAACGTGGTAATGCGGATGCTTCCTCGAAGATGCAGGATATTGTATGACAAACAACCCTTTTCACCAGTATAAACACAAAAATGTTTATAATGAAAGATTTTAATTTACAATTAGTTAATTTATTAAAATAATAGAAAACAAATAAATAAAATGGTTTTACAAATATATAACGTTACTAAATAAAACTAAGTTAATTAATTTAACTGATACTTGAGTTTGACCGGAGACAGTAAAATAAAAAATAATTTTATTACGAGTTTACCAAGTAGGTAAGTTTTATGACATGTACCTTTATTTATGTCCCTTGGTCCTTCTTTTGACAGATTTATTGGCCCTTTGGATTCGAAGATTACTCGATGATTACGTATTTATTTGAACTTGAATTTATTTATAAATTACCGAACTCGCGAATAATTTATTTAAACAATTTAAAACAAATTTAGTTTAATAAAAATTATGAGCACTTCTAAAAAGGAGCTAAGTTTAATAGTTAGCTCGAGTTAACACTAAGTTGATAATTGACTTAATTGAGTTAAAAAAACTTAATCGAATTACTTGAATTAATAGATGAACGATTTTATGAACTCCCGAACAGTTCTTACAATTATTTAATAGAAGACTTTTCTAGAAGACTCCTACTAGTGGAACTAACGATTTTTGATCTTACATCCCTATTTATTGAATTCATTTCTTTCAGGTGAGTGGGGGTTGGCTCGGTAGTTTAACATCTGAAACCCTACTCTTTGAAATTGTGGTGGAGACTATTTGACTTCTTTGAGCTGAGTGTACTTTTTAGACCACCCAATATTCGTTTATCTAGGTGAAGATAATTTTTAACAAAGGGAGTGCTTGCACCTGCAAACACGAGCTTTTATTTTCTATGTTTTGAACTTTAGGGTGTGCCATTAATTGCGATAACTGTCAATTTTTATTATTGCACTAATGGACTAAGATTTTGAATTTGTATGCTTTCCGTTCCTAGTTGAGCGAGATAAAATTATCTCTTTTAATTTTTGGCCAGACTAACGATCGCGATTCTTATTTTAATGTCTCTTTGTCTGGTTTTTAGGATTATTTAGACCACCTCTAAGTGGTCTTTTGTGTTATATTTTTACCCAAAACTGTGGGAATTATTTTTAGTGCCAAGTTACATGTATCTTACGTTAATTTATTACCTCGAGTTAACATAGGCGTACCAGAAGTATTTTAGATGGAGATTCAATTTAACTTTAAATTGAATCTTCATTAAGTGTAATTGTTTATTATTATTTTAGCTAATATATCTTAAATGATTATGGACAAATTAATCCTTCTAATGAATAAAAATTATAACCTAATTTATAAGTATCATGATTTAACTTTTTACATTCAGAAATTCAGCTTTACTTATTACAATTTCCGTGGTCGGTATATAAATAATTAATGGAACTTAGTGCGGATTGCTACAATAGCTCGCGCACTTTCGACTATTGTTCTCATTTCGCGTTCCGCGCGTCCGTTTTGCTCTGGTGTGTACGGTGCCGTTCTTTCGATCTCGATTCCACGATTGCGTAAAAAGTCTTGGAAATTTTTGTTGATGAATTCCGTCCCGTTATCAACATGTAATGTTTTTATTGGGTGCCCGAATTTATTTTTGCACAATTTAACAAATGTTTTGAAAGCTTCTAATACGTCACTTTTGTGTTTAATAAAAGAGATTACTCTGTAGCCCGTTGACTCATCTTTGAATAAGAGGAAGTAATTTGCACCTCCGATGCTAGGTACAGTAAATGGACCACACACATCGCTGAAGATTACTTCTCCTGGCTCTACTTGGTGATTTACACGACCGAATTTTAATTTGTGTTGTTTCGCGTAAATACAGCTTTCACATTTCAAATCTTTTGTTTTTGTTAAATTTATACCCGTAATTTCACCTTTGTTGATTAGGACTTTTTATTGTTTTAATATTTACATGGCCAAGCCTTTTGTGCCACATAGACAATTTTTCGGCGTCGGTTGCTACGTAATTTGTTTCGAGATTAACGACAGTTTTAAATTGCATGGTGTACAAATTGTTTAGACGTCTGACGGCGACAGCTGCAATTTTATCACCTTTTTCGTATACAAAAGCGAATTTGTTTTCTTTTACGATTTTGTAGCCGTTTTTTGTAAGTACTCCTTCAGAAAATAAATTCCGTCTTAAATCTGGTACATACAATGCCTCTTTGATTATAGCATCGTACCATATTTCGTTTATCTTTTTTCGGATTTTTATTGTACCTTTTCCGTGTACTTTCAAAAGTTTATCGTTTCCTAATTTGACTGTGTTTTCTTCGGTAAAACTTTCATACGTCGAAAAGCTTTCTTTCATGCACGTCATGTGGGCGGATGCTCCACTGTCCATGACCCATTCATCATTTTCGGCTGTTATTAGGATTCTTCGTTTTGTTTTTCTTCGTCTGTCACGAATGCTGACAAATTTCCTTCTTTTGTTTTTGATCCGTTATCTTGTCTTGAACGTTCATCGTTTCTACGTTCCTTTCTGGGTGCCCTACAATTTCTTGCAAAATGCCCTTTCTTCTGACAATTGAAGCATGTAATTGTCGTTTTCGGCTTTTTTGGAATTGTTTTCTTTTTTAGTTGGGCTGTAACAACCCGCATTTAATTCATTATTATTTATATATATCGACCACGTAATTTTAACACGTAAAGATGAATTTATCAATGATAAATAAATGAAAATAAACATTAAACCATGTTATAAAATAGATTATAAGTGTTAAACCATATTATGTGTAAACCATTTAGGTTATAATTATTGAGACTTATTTAGTTTATAATAATTAATTTTGTTTATAATAAGTGTTAAACCAGAGAAAAATTTGTTTGAGATGCACTGGAAATTCTCGAGCGATATTGTAAACTTTTACAATATCCGTCCTTTAATATTTGTAACAATAAGAACGGAAACGTTAATAGCTTTGTGACGAGAATTTCCAGCAAAGTTAAAAGAAGCGACAAAGATTTTGAAAGTTATGCTGGGTCATAAAGTAATTCGTTTGCACTGCACTTGCGACTTCTTCTTGGAAGAAAAATATACGTTAGAATTTTTGAATGGAACCGACGCTTTCCAATCTATAGAATCTCTGGCACCCCGCTGGGTTTCTAGAACGAAAGCGAGTAATGAAACTTACGCCGAAGAGACCATATAAGTAGTCTCCACTCGAGGTCCAAAATTAATAAACCTCATACGTTGTTATTCCCTCCCCAAAGGAAAATCGTTTTCAATAAATACTACCCCGGAAGCGAAAGTTAGTTAGTTGCCAGTTGCGGGTTTTTTCAAGCATATACGCGTAAATAAATCAGACGCTATTTAAAAGCGTAAGTTTTCTAGTCAGTTTAAACAATTTAAGTTCAAAACTAAAATAAATGATCAAATACTCGCGTTAATCAAAGTAAATAAGATAAAGTTCCACGTAAATTAGCACGGGTTCGAATTTCAAAGTGTAATTCTTTCAAAGTTCGACCGCTCCATCAAAATTAAATCAAATAAATCTATCTCGACCAACCATTACGAGATACGCGCAATTTCAAAGTATCCAACCATAACCAAGTAAGGATTACGCACAGGTGCAAGTGAAAAAGGATTATAGACATTCAGGTATCAAACCATTTTAATTACAAAGAAATCTTTTACAAGCTTTACTCTGGCCGTATTAGAATAACTAAATAATTTTGGGCATAATTCTAGTATTGTAATTTAGTAAAACCTTTAAGGGTACATAACCGTTAATTTCTGTTTGGGTTTTTTTTTGTTTGTTATTTAAATAAATTGTTGTAATTAAGCCAAAAGCGTCTCAATTATTGAAATCTCCTACAAGTAGTCAATCGTTTGTCGTAAATATTTCTCCCACGTTTCTGTTCGAAAAGCTCATCACGTTACCAATTAAACAAATTAATGAAAGATTAAAAGTAAGTATCTTAAGCAATATTCTCGAGTTTGAAACCAACTCGCAAATTCTCTCTAATGGTTTCTGGTGGCAGCAATTATAACTATTAATTCAATTAAAATAATACATTCACAATTTAAATCAAACTAAAGCAATCAGCTTTAGAACAGGGCTGTGAACGCATCGTCGCTCTGTTCCATTGTTGTCAAGCTCTTTTCTTCGTCTAACAATCTCGCTGTTAGATTATTTACAGTTTGTTTACTTTCGTCAACGGATAACCAAGCTTGTCTGAAGTTTCTGAATTTTTCAGGTAGTCCAAGTAGGATTTTTGTCATTATTGACGTATCGCTTATGGTGTCACCTGAATTTCTTACTTCTTTTGCTAATCTTTCAATTTTTGCAATGTGAATTGCTATCGAATCATTTTTATCCATTTTGTAACTGTGGTACTTTTCCTGGTTGATCATTTTATTCGTCTCAGTTTTCTGATCGTAAACTAGGTCAAGTTTTTCTAGAACTTCTTTTGCTGTTACGCAATTTTCTACCAGGGTTATTAGAGATATGTCCATTGCTGAGGTAATCGTAAACATAGCAATGGCGTCTTTCTTATCCCACGCTTCTTTGGAGGGACCTGTTGGCGGTTGTGGCGTCACTCCGGTTGCTATTTCTAGAACCCCTTTCGCCCTTAAGGCGCACATCATCTGGAACTTCCACTGTTTGAAGTTTTTTCCATCAAACTTTGAAATGACGCTTATGTCAATTCTGTCTGCCATTGTGCTTGCACACTTCTTTTCCTGAAGCTTCGTAACGCTTCACACTTGTCTCTATTCTTTAAAAACTGCTTTACGCTTTTAATGCATAATGCACTTAGTGTTTTTCTGAGACGGTGATCAGCTTAAGTGGTTAAGTGCGTTGCTGCTAATGCTGAATGCCCGGTTCGACTCCGGGCTCAGTAAAAACTTTATTCTGACCGTCTCCTCTCGGAAGGCAATGGCAAACCACCGAGGTGTAATCTGCTTAGAACAGCCTCTCTGGAGATGAAGTGTATACACTTCCCGCGGTTCGGAGCCCGCGTTAAACAAGTGGGTCCCCTATGTGTGTGATAGTACTACAAACGCACAACACATACATAGGAGAGAGGTGGCCAACATCCGGTAACGGATAGGCACGTTAAGAAGAAGAAGTGTTTTTCTTTAAAACTACTTTACGTTTTATCACTGAAGTGTTTTTCGTTTTATTGTTCGCTCGATCACGCACTTTAAACATACACTTGCTTGAACCGGGTTCCCGCGCGTTCTGTCTCAATTGCATACTGCTATGATGTTTCTCATGTAAAATTGCACACCTCGGTTTTATGTTTGCAAGTGAAAGAAAAATTTTATAATTGAAAATTGAAATTTTCAAGGGTGCAATTTTATCAAGAAACTCACCACTCTTGTCCCTCTAGTATAGCTCAGCGGTTGAGATTCCCTCAAGGTATTGTGGATTCAGTTGAATTTTGGGATGCTCGTTGAAGTTTAGATAAAATCTCTTTAAAATTGAAAATTGTAGAAGAAATAATTGTATGGAAAGATAAACAGAATTCACCTTTGCTTTTATGATCTCAAAAATTGGAATACTTAGCTGTCGTGGTTGAATTAATAAACGTTGGCTTTAGCAAACTTTTAGTTTCATTTTGGTCTCCTAAATCCCAAAAACATATTCTCTCACGAATTAATAAAAGTTGCATTTAAATCAAAAATAATCTTATATTGACCAAAATATTAATTCGCATGCGCTAAAATTTTTATAAACAATTTACAGATAAATCTTTATCTGTGGAAATTACAATATTAAATATCAAATAAAGTCGAAATGCGTAGATCCAAAAACTTCTTTCTTCCTCTTCTAATTTGTTTGGCCTGAATCAAATTCAAAGCCTCCGCTTTCCAATAACGGGTTTAAATGTTTTTAAGTAAAATTTTGTTCGTCGAAAAGTAAATAATAGAAAAATGTTTATTGAAATTTTTGATGAGGATAGTGCGATTATTTCGTCACGTCCTATTTTAATGCGCTGAGGGCCAAATTTAAATAAAATAATAAGTTTTTCATATACCTGTTTCAAATATCCTGCCTGTTTAAAAAGGCGTGCGCACTGAACACTATTACGATTGGCGCGCACTCCGTCTTCGTTGCACTCAACTACGTCGCACTTGTGGATGTTGATATGAAGTTGCTCCTGTTTTTAAAGTGATTGTGCGTCGTTGATTTATCGATTGATACTTGTTGATCAGTTGTTTTAAATTTCTGGAGTACTGGTGAGCAGCGTGGCCAGATTGGGCGATTTATCGCAATTTGGGCTACTTTTGCCATAATTTTGCGACCAGTTTTTAGTACAAATCGCAAGTCGCCAAATTGGGCGACTTTATATTATTGAATGGGTGATTAATATTTTTTAATATTTTGTGCGCTCATGGAATGGCCAAGTATTGTCACGTCGCCACGCCACTGCAGTAACACATGACAGGGACAGATGACGCTCTTGACACTTGACATTGACAGTTGATCTTCAATTACGCGCGCGCTTCGTTTCGTTTCGAAACTTTCAAGCTATTCTGATTCTATTGGCATTTTCTCTTTTAAGCCTGCCATCCTCGAATGCAGTGGTAGAGCGAACATTTTCTATAATGAATTTAGTTAAATGTAAAATAAGGAACCAAATGGCTTTGGATTTGTTAAATTCAATAATGACAATTCGCTATCACTTTTTTGTTCATAAAATTTGCTGCAAAACTTTCGAGCCAACAGTAGATATGTTTTCCAGGTTCAATTCGAATGTAATGTATAATACACCTTCATTAAAAAATAATGATGAAGATTCTTCTAATGATAATTGTATTGATGACGTGCTAGCTTTGGCAAACTTTTAATAAAAATTTCGAAAAAAAATATAAACGAGTTTTTTTGCGCGCGGTATCTATTTGTGAGGTTATAAATGAAAGTTGCGATTTTGGGCGATAAATGACGAACAGGTTGGCGACCCGGCTTCGAGAAATCTGGCCACACTGCAGTGGTGAGTTGTTTGGAGATATTCGCTTCCAGGATATACGAAAGGTGAGTCGCAATTTAACACATTATTGGTGGTGAGATGCTTCAACTAATCTGTAGCCATTTTAGATAATACACATAATCTAATTTTTAATAAATATTCGGCGCGTTGAACATCTGGATGATTTTAATTTGGGTTGTTCACTTTGGACCACACACGTCTTGTCATTTCAAGCGTTCAAAGAAGACTTTTATTTAATTTCAATATTTATATGGCACGTCCGTCCATTTCAAGCGCTCTGGGAAGACTGACTTTTTAGTTGCGCACTTTTCCAAATTTCGTCGATTTTGATAAAAGGTAAGTCAATTTACCATCTTCGGAAAATTTTATTAAATCTAAATAACTTCAAATTTTCAGGATCGCTTCCATATCTGATGTGATGAATTGTCCAATGGTTTCCAGACGTTTTTAAATACAGGAGCACTTTTAGTATGCACAATTTAGATGGATATTTGAACTTTTCTTATCACAAAATTTTGTTATCACCTTTCAAACGAATTTGAGCATTATTGACCTTTTTATGGATTCACAGAACCAAATTATCATCATTACATAGAGCAAATTATTTAATACAACTGGATATAATCAGTTTTATACACAATAAGTTATTCATAAAGCAAATTCAATTTTTATGTTACCAAATTATTGGTTATGTTTCTGCTGATAACAATATTCAACGAAACTACTATTTCTGATCTAAATATCCTTTTTTATAAAATTTTGATGTGGCAATATCTTTAATGAATTTATCTAACAGCCTTTTATCAAGTGTTTCAATCTTTGAAGATCTTTATTTTCTCATAATGTTGAAAAATAGTGCAAATGGTTTATCTTTTCAATCTGTGTAAATTTTAAATAGGTCAAATTTTATGTTACATTAAATAGAGCTAGAAATTTCATGTTTTGTGTCGGCTCGGTAGCTTGCATCACAGCAATACGTTAACTGGGCTTCATAACCTGTTGATAATATTTGTTGTTGTTATCAGCGGAATTTGCAATTGAACAGGTGTGATGAATAAAATAACGAGTCAGAGTAAATAATAATACGATTGTTTATTGAATAGAATAATTAATAGAAAAGAATAACTTGAGTTGACTACTAACATTACGTAGTTTGCTTAGGTAGTCATGAATACAGTGACTATATAGAGACAGTGGCGACAAACGATGTCCGATTTTTGATTGGCTGCGTGGATCACATGGTGTCGACCGCCATGTTGTTGCAAACTTTCGGTTTGTTTACATTGAATGCAATAAGTTTATGCTCATAAGCTCTATGATTACAGAAGTACAACTGCACTGCATTCGGCAGAAAATGCAATGAGCATCGTATAATACATGTTAATGACCTGCGCATTAATAATGATATGAATACATAGAATTTAATGTTATAATGTACAAGGTGTTACAACATAATTGTTACATTATTATTCAACAACACCGCACTTAGGGGTGAAATCCTCATTTGAAGGATCGTTGGCTTGGGATTTTTATGAGAATTTTGGGGGTTTATTAGAACACTTCAATATACATCTTTGCCAAATTTCAGCTTGCCCGGACTTTCTGTAAGCTCAAACCAAAATTTCGCTTTCGTTACTTGGAAGATACTATAACTTGGGTAAATTTTGAAAAAATTTATTTTTCTCTTTATTTTCCAACCTTGGCCACAATTTCAATTAATTTATTATTAAAAGCATTTCCCGTGCCCGAAAACATTTCTCTCCCTGCAACGAATCAATATTGTGACATTTTAAGGGTGGGTCCATTTTGTTGGCCTTATAACGCAAAAACTATCAACTTAACGTGAAAATGTCATAAGACCATTTTTGTAGATAATTACCTCCTCTACAAATTGTATCTAAAACTTTTTATTGTACGACTAATAAAAAACGAGATATTAAAAAAAAGGCCAATTTCGTGACCTTTGACCTCGAATAACCTTTAACGCGTACATGATATCGAGGTCGACTTTTTACATATTGTTTACAACGATGTCATAAAGATGTGTACCAAAATTCAGCTAGGTGGGAATTTTTCCGAGTTGAAAACCTAATTTGACTGGACTATTTATTTTATGAAACAATACTAATACCATTTAATAATAATAAAACGCGAAATTTGTGTAACTGTTCAAACGAAATCAAACATTCAACTAATGTGTTCTAGTTGGGCTTTTTAGTATTTGGACGCGTTTTCGTTATTGCGCCGATGATTGTATAAGTTTTGAGCTTTGGTACGAGCTCTACTTTCATTTCCACTGCTTATTTTCTGTTTGGTCTGTTATGTTTCCGCCCACGTCTCTGTGGCATACGTTAGTATGGGTTGGATCATTGCCTTATAAATTTTTACTTTTGCGCATAAATTTGTTTTGCCATACGGTGTCTCTTAGGCATCCTGCTAATATGTGTGTTTTTTAGTGATTGATCTCTTACTTCTATTGTACATGGGTTACTAGTAATTTCCACTCTCAGGTAGCTGAACATCATAACCTGCATTTTTTAAATCTCAAAATTGAAGTCAGGATAAAGTAAAATTTTTTATAGGATAGAAAAAGAACATTTATAAATTGTTATACAAACTCTTTAATTATAACTATTTTATATTTCATACAATTAAACTTAGAATATATTTTTAAAATTTTATGTAACTAGAAAAAATAATAATTTCCTTAAATAATTTTGGAATAAATTTTGATTCAAAAACTGTTTATGTAGGAGAAACATTTGATCGGGACATTCTTGATTGTTGTTCCCTTCTGCATTCTTCTACTTGGTGTTCCAATTGTTCTTTTAGAACTAAGAGTTCTCGAATTCGTTGATAAATAGGATCCTGAAATTTATTAAGTAAGTATATCATTCAATACAAATCAAACAAAAAAATAACCTGAGTTCTCATACTGGGATTCCAACGGCAATAGTAAGACTTCCATAGTTTAATATGTCGAATACTGGCTATTGGAATCAATATTTGTTGCTGGTGTGTATTTGCCCAATATAATGGATTACGATACAAATCTAGTTGGCTGTTAGTATAAGACCATAAAGATTGTGTTTGTTCCTTTACAGCTATACAGAGAATAATAAATTACATTCTTTATTAATTTTCAAAACATTGTTCATTGTAATCAATATAATACAATTTATTTATAAATGTAGGCACCATAGCCATTTTAATATTTGCTACTAAGTTGACTATGCATAATATAAATGGCTGTAGAATTTTTAAGGGACACTCTTTAATAACGGCAAATATTAAAAACTCAAGGTCGTACTTGCTAGATTTCTCTGTTCTTATTTAGGTACATTAATTTCCTAGCTCCACAATTTTTTTCAACTTGTTTTGTAATGATTGACAATCACGTTAAATAAAAATATGCAATACTTACATTCTTGTATCCTTTCTCTTTCACTGTTGCATAAAAATGTACCAAAACGACAACTGTATAAATGATCCAAAATTACAATTAGAAAATATTCGTTAAATTCAAAAGCATTAGGAAATTGCTGAGTTATTTGCCATACACAATCAACAAACTGTTGAAAAACTGGAGATCTGTCGGCATCAGAGTGATGTTCATCGCCATGACCAATACGCTGGAACAATCATATTTAAATTTTGAAAGTGTAACTACAATTTTGATATTTAGGTTTAATAGTTATAATCATATAAGATGACCTTTATGTCACGACCATGTCAATTTAGTACCAGCATTTTATTTACATATAATTTGACTGAAAGTTATTTCTACAAAAAATATTTAGTTTTTAAATATTTTAAAATGTTTACTTTGTGTAAAAATACGTAGATAGGGGGGTGACGGGGATAAGGAAAGTGAAGCGATTAGTGTGATCGTAAGTATTTCGAGATTTTTACATCTCGATTTAATTAAATAATTTTTGAGCTTCTTGCTCAAAATGTTGCAAAATTATAAAAATTTCATTGTGATAAGCAGGAAGAATCAATCTAAAAATTATTATAAATTACTACCTTTTTCAGAAATGCACAATTTTGACAGTAACATGGTGTAAACGGAAAAACGTATGAAAATGATTCATATTTTGTAGATGTTCAAACGGAAGAATTGAAAAAATTTTGTTATTATAAGAACGCGTATATTGGCAAAAACTCAAATAAATTTTTTCAAGTAGAAAGGCCACAGAGACTCCATTGAAAAAATTCACCCAGTTATTTGAGGTATCAAAGTTTGTCATCATGGGGTTAAATCAATAAGTTCGGTAAAAACGATATAAGTAAGGGGCCGTTCATGTATTACGTAAGACGTTTTTTCCTACTTTTAGACTCCCCCCCTTCCCCTAGTAAGAAAAAATAAGAAAATGTATACCCCCTCTCCCCCCCCACACCAATCTTACGTAAGATAAATTATTACCCAATGAGAAGCCAGCAGATATTAAACATTAAAAGTGAAATTAATGAAGATATTATGTTTATTTTATATTAAAATAAAATGTTATTCACACAAATTACTTTATACGTAGTGTAAGAAAATTGCGAAAAAAAATCCAAAATCGGTCTTCTGCGATTTTTCGACGGATTTCGTTAGGTAATTGTTCGCACTTTAACATACTAAAAAACCTCCTCTCGGAACCCTGAGCTTCTTACCGAATTCTTCGTCTGCAGTTTTTTATGAATTTTTTATGAAGGAGTGAAAATTATGTTTTTCGGCAAAATATTTTTACCGGAAATCGTCATCGAAACAACACTTCCCTGCGTATTTACGCGCAGGGAAATTGAATCTTACTGACTAGTCCGGTAATATTTAGTAACGCAGGTAACAATGACAATTTTCGGAATAACTATTGTTTGTAACTATGTAGTCAACAAATTGACAAACTTGATTTTAGCTCATTTTAAAAATGTTGTTCAATTAGTGTTTTAAAATTTCGATTTTTTACGATTTTCGGTAAAATTTAATACAAAATACGTCAGGAAAATGTCTCACTTTACTCGGAGCTCTAAAATACTCGGCACGAAGTGCCTCGTATTTCAACATTGCTCCTCGTCAGTAATACATCATTTTCCTGACTTTCATGTAAATAACTATTACTCAAAATCATGAAAAGAAGAGTTTCCTAAAAATGGTTAGGGGGTTCTAATTTTTGGTTATTTAAGGTTTGTGGTCCTAATGAAAACTTTGGGTTGGTGACTTCGGCGAGCGCCCGGAAGTGCCGCCATTTAAAAAAAATGGCGAAAACAAAATGTTTCTTCGCAATATTTCCTTACCAGTTGACTTTAGGACGAAAATGACTTCTATAAATCTTACAGAAAATAAAATTTACTACAACTTCTATCTAAGTTATTTTTCTCTAAGTCTAATAGTTTGTTGCTGAGCGCCAGCATTGTTAAATAGAGCACATTTTTGAAACTTTCAAAGACGCTCGATTTTGACCTGACTTTTTTTTATAATAAAAATTTTTTTAAAATATTTTTTATAATATATTGTTATGACCTTAGCCTCTCGTTGGCTGCAACTTGTAATGACCTTAGCCTCACGTTGAGCTGCAACTTGTAATGTCCACCGTGAACCGTGAACACGATTTTCTCTTATCTCAGGATGACAGGTTCTTTTGACTTTTACGACGGAATTACCTTAATCACACAGTCAAAGAAAATACGGACATCTTACTCTTTATAAACATTTAATTAACAAATTCACAAAATTAAAATAAACAATACATAAACAATACAACATTCGACAAATTTTAACGATAATGAAAATTCAGAAAATTAAAATAAACAATACATAAACAACACAACATTCGACAAAATTTAACGATAATGAAAATTTACTGTTACCTTTTAAGATCTAGTTTTAGAATACGCGAACTCCCGCGTACACTTCTTTCTTTTCTCGTCCGGATTTATTAATCTTGGTTCCTTGGTTAATCTTGGTTAATCAACTCCACACAATAAATATTCCTTTGGAAGAGACGACCTCTCACGCTTCCTCCCTCTAGGACACCGGTATTCAATATTCTCTTTATATGCGACTATCAGTCGCTTTCTTTTTAATGGCACTATCTTATGTGCGACCACTCTTGTCGCTTTTTCATTCAACAACGTTTATCTTTTAACGGAACTATTTAATATCCCACTACTTTGTCGCTCGATTTTATTCCACTCGTTTATCGAAAGACTTCTCTTAATTTCGACTACTCTCGTCGCTTGATTTTTACCGAACTCCTTTATTCCTCTTTTAAAAGGAACTCTCTTAAATTGCGACCACTCTGGTCGCTTGATTTTAGTCAACCTCGTTTATTTCCTTTTTTAAAAGGACTTCTCTTAATTGCGACTACTCTCGTCGCTTGATTTTTACCGAACTCCTTTATTCCTCTTTTTAAAAGGAACTCTCTTAAATTGCGACCACTCTGGTCGCTTGATTTTAGTCAACCTCGTTTATTTCCTTTTTTAAAAGGACTTCTCTTAATTGCGACTACTCTCGTCGCTTGATTTTTACCGAACTCGTTTATTTCGCCTTGGCAACCCATCCTTTTTTTTTTAATCATGTTTGATTTTATCACGCATTTTATTCTGTCTTTTGGGTTGCCTATCACCGTTATCTTCACGCGTTTAAAATTTATCACAAAAACTTAATATAATAACTTAATCTAACATTTCAAAACATTTTTTTATATAAATTTTTCTCATGCCATTATTTTCTCTGACTGCACGACAAACAATTTAATATCGCAACAGCCAAATTATTGATGGACACAACAATATAGAGTATATATTAACAGACTTTATCATATAATAGACTTTTTTAGAGAGTAACCAAAAATTATTAAAAAATGTCTTTCAATTCCACTATAAAAACGTTCAGCTTTCCGAATCTCTATAGGAAATTTGTCGATCGTCGATCGAAAATGTGCTTTTATTCATTTCGAACGTAAATAATTAATAGTATTGTGTTTCACATTAACATTAATAGCAACAGCACCTAAATTAAATTAAATAATTTTCAAATTTTGAAATTTAATTAAAAAAATAAAATCTTACGTAAGAAATTGTCTTGACCCCCCTACCCCCGAGTAAGAAAAAATAAGATGTCAGCTACCCCCCCTCCCCCTAAACGTCTTACGTAATACATAAACGGCCCCTAATCAATATTTATTAATGAAAAAACTTTTATTTTTCGAAATAATCTCCTTGAAGCTCAAGGAACTTGGTACTTCTTGAATTAATTCTTCTAAACCACAGAAAAAAATTGTTTCGATTGTCTTGCAAAATAGCTTTCCATAGCATACATCAGCTCTTTGTTGGTATTAAATTTCATCCCCCACAATACTTTCTTTAAACTTAGCAATAGGAAGTAATTGCTAGGGGCCTGGTCAGGACTGTAAGGTGGGTGATTTATTTCTTTGAAGTCACATCCTTTAATAGCAACCTGTGAAACTTTCGATTTGTGAACTGGTGCATTGTCTTGGAGAAGCAAAAAATGTTGTTTCACTTTGCCCTTTCTTTATTTTTGGATAGCTTCCTTTAATTTATGTAATGATCCTGCATAATAAGATGCCTGTCATACTCTCTTTATGATACAGGTAATCAATTAACAGAATTCCCTCGGCATCCTAAAAATTGTGGTCATAATCTTGCCAGCGAATGGTTGAGTTTTAAACTTCTTAAGTGGCGGTTTTCCTTTTTCTATCCGTAGATAGAAATATAGAGTATAGACTCTTGTTTGGATTCGGGATCATAATAATGAATCCATGTCTAATCACCTGTTATAATGTTATTTAAAAATTTTCTCAGATCAGCCTCGCACATTTCCAAATATTGCCTAGAAGTTTATTGCTTCGTTCAGAAGACAGCAAACGTGGAATCCATATTGCACTTACTTTTGATACATGAAGATAATCATACAGAATTGTATGGACAGTACCATATGATGAATTGATGTTTTGAGATATTTTTAAGATAGATAGACGTTTATCACCCTTTAATAAATTTTCGACTTTTAGTACATTTTCGTAACTAACTGCATCATGTTCTAAGGACTCCTGTCATGCTTTGAAAGGCCACTTGTAATTGTGTAATTGTTTTTGGTGAAGATTCCTTGTACACTTCAAGCATATCATTTTGAATTTGTATAATAAAATTACTTTAAATCCAAAAGTGTTTAATAATAGTTTATTTATTTTTAGCCTTGAAAATGGGCCAAATTTAAATGGCCCAAAACGTTGGACAGTATTATTAAAATATTATGAAGACCTATACACAAAAAAAGTTTATCATTTTGTATTTCTTTTGTACTTTTACCCTTTTTTGTTAAATGTTTCATCATAGCGCGGTGTTAAAGTTTCTCCAGTTTTACAAATGGACTACAATTAAAAATTGAATAAAAATCCAACAGTTGCTTGGATCGATTTATTTTTTGAAAACTGGTCTATTTTATTTTGTTACAAATCACTTTTGGGATATTTTGTAACTCCTTTCCTTATACCGCTTTCACTGAACTTATTGATCTCCCCTTGTATGTATGTATTAACATTTCCAATGTTAGGAATGCACTCATTATTCAACATTCAATAAAGTAAATGCACAGATTAATGTGGCACAAAGTAGCAAATAATTTTTTTGTCAAAAATATCATACTTGGCGTGGTTTTTCCATTATGGCGACAAAATGGGTCACTAGAGGGTGCAAAATTAGTACTTATGTCTTTTTAGAGCTCAAGATATTAAAATTTATTTCAGCTTACCCCCATTAACGCAACAGCCCTTTAAGAATTAGTTATCGACTGGCTTGTTTTTCTTGTTTCGCGATTGATATTTACCACACCTGACCCTACCCTTTTTTATTTTAGCCTTATTGTAGTATTAACAATAGCAATATAATAAAAAATAATATAATTACTGCAATTATCACTATTGAAGAAAAACATGCATAGTAATACATGCAAGTTGAAATAATAAAGTTTGAGAATATTCTTACTTGTTGAAATTTATGTCCAAATGAAAGCCATTCCTTTTCAATTAAAACTTCAAATCCTTTAATTGTACGATAATATGGATCTAGCATTAACATAGATAATGCAGTTAGTTGAGCAGTTCGATCCCAACCATCGGAACAGTGTACCAACACTGAAGTTTTATGATTTTCCACCTAAAATAAATATGCAATAATTTACAGAGTTTTCTGATTAACCGAACTGCTTATTATGCTAAGGAAGTAGTCCGTATAACTGGCATCACATTTTCAGACAATATTTGAACTTGTTTTACATGATGTTGAAAATAATAAGCTTGCCATCAACACATTTATATGGATAATACCAAAGTGTATTAATCAATTGGAATTCAATCAACAGTTCATAAGTAAAACAGATTAAGTAAGGCCATTGAATACATAGCATGTGAAGGTATTTATTTGCACATATCATGCACACATGTACAGCAGGCTATATACTCAAAACTTGTCACGACATGCTCTTATTATTTTTATGTAGTACCTTATCAACAATTCTAACAGCTCCACCTAAGATACACTTAATGTGTTTAAGCCAATATGTCGATTCTATTCCCGATAGCCACCTAGTTTCCTCAATATTTGGAAAACATAATTCTTTTAACTTTCTAAGTGATTCTCGCATGACATGAATATTGTGAATATCCAGAAATACTAATTCTGCATTCTGATAAGCATCTTCCGATTCATAACTGCAATATTAAAAGCAACTTAAGAAATAACAATATATAATGTAATTATTTAGTATTTACCCTCCACCTTTTGCTTTATTAGCTATAGCATTTGCACTTGGTCTAGCATCCATAATAAACATTTTATGAGATTGAGCATTAGCGTCCATTATTAACTGTATGTATCTCTCATCTTCTCGGCAACGCTTACCACTAACCTACAAGTAATAATAAAAAATTGTTTTATACATTGCAATTGTTGAATATATTATTTATTTACTCCAACTAATGGCTGGGAACATCTAGTAATTGTTGCTTGCGACTCGGGATGAATCCAGCTAAGAACAGGTACACGTCCACGACTTCTGAAAGTTGCCACAGTACGTACGTCATCGTCAGTAGCTTGAGCAGGAATAGCCCAAACTGCTGGATAACTATCACATATCTCATAATTTTCATTAATTTTAGTTATTTTCCACATATCATTATTAACTCCCTATTATTAAGAGGAAAAAATAAATTTACACAGTTGGATAATTGAAATACGTAAATAAATTGCGGCTTACCATTCTTTTGAGTTCGGCTATCGGTTCATAAACGTTCCATCCATTTTCTGGGAAAGCCTCAGAATATTCAAATGCAAATAATTTAATTTTGCGAGAAAGGGGAAAAGCAAATTGTTGTAACTTTTCAAAAACGTCCCGACGTGAATGGTTTTCTTGCTTGTGAGCAAATCTTAAATTACGCATGTCTTTACAAAACACTTCAATGCCATATGCATTTTCACCTCGAGAAGATGCACCGCCGACTTTTTCTATTCTCGAAACCTAATGCCAGAACAATGTTTTTGAACCCAATTTGAAACTGAGGGTATACTATTAATAATTGTACTTACCACTCCCAAAGGAACATCTACGACGTTTGGAGTATCTCTATCGACCGATCGAAAGTACAACTTATAGTTGGTAACAGTCAAAATTCCTCGAGCTGGCCCATAATATGGGCATAAGTATGTAACATCTCGGGCTTGCCCGGAAATTTTTTCTCCCAACAGTAACGGTGGTTCATCTGGCCTCAACAGCATGGTATTATCATTGTTAATACTCTAAAACGTTAAAAATTAATGTTATATAAATAATTTTTAAACGGTAAGTAAATGACATTATACTTTAATTACTTTCCTACGTTCCAAAGTGGAGACAACATTTTCAGTAGAAGTTGAACTAGATGAACAGTAACTTTTACTAGGGGATGTTTTACCCCAACTCGTCTAGAGATAAATTATCTAAATACACGAAAATGTGTAGGGTCATATTCTCTTACCGTTTCTTGTTTAGAATTCAACGAGCTGGATTTTGAATCGGAATGGTACGAATCTAAACCTAAACTTTTATTATAGTTAGAATTCTCTTTTTCTAAATTTAATAATTCTACACTACTACGTTTATCCATTGCTATGCTCAGAAATTTTAAAAGAATGAACATATATTCACCGAGTTTAATAATAACCTCATCTTTAATTATTTTAGCGTCAAAATTGGTGAAAATCAAGAAATGTCGAAATTAACTGTCAATACAGCTGCGGACTGGCGAGATTTTAAAAGATAGGCAACTTTTGAAGTATTGGGATGGGCCCTCACGTATAATTTGCTCTGATTGGTCGTGTAGCTGTGGGCGAGAAATTTCAAATAGTAAAAATCATTATTTTTATAATAAGCGATGGATTTATGGCTAATGTAGTAAAAATTGATATTAATCAAATTTGATTAATTTTTTTAGAATAACGTAAACAGTGCGTAACACTTTTCACAATTCAAAAGCACACATTATTTCAGTGGAAGTCTGACGATGCATTGTTGACGAAAAGGTTTGCGAATCTATAAAATCAAACTACACCTTGACACTCACTGACTGATTCATAATTTAGAGCGTATATCTACGGACGTCGCGTCGTGGAGAGTTGAAATTTTGCATACCCGTGTGGTTTTACGAGGATTGAACGAGAAAATTGTCCGTTTTTCGATGGGACACAAGGGAGGGGGTGAAATGGCGGTTCAAAGTGGTCGCAAAATTTCAGAATTCACTTTGGAGAGTTGAAATTTTGCAGGCAGCTCCGGGCGGTGGTCGAGGGGGCGAAACAATTTTTTTATTTTGAAATTTTTTCCGAGCGCTCGGCAAGACGGCTCCGTGCGAATTTTCGTACGTTTGCATCAACTTCGAGAGTTTTTGTCCGATCGACCTCAAATTTGCGAGAGGGGTAGGGACGCCGAAAACGAACAATCTGTTGGGACCAAATTTTCGAACTTTTGTCCCGTTTCCGTTTGAGGAGGGGTCAAAAATTTAATAACTTTTTTTCGCTTGGCTCGCTTATTTTCAGATTAAAGTTTCGATTTTTTGGTCGCATCGTGATGGCCTCGAATTTAGATTCGCATTTCTACAAAAAAAATACGTAGGTCGTAGATCGATTTCGACCGCTAAGCGAGCCGACGATTTTACATTTTTTGTTCCTTTTTTTCCCTCCCCAAGTCCTCAAGGTCAAATGATTTTTATTGCGGATTCGTTTGCAACTTTGTTAGGTGACCTCGCTGAGGTAATAGATTTCTCGCGTGAAACCACACTAAAGTCTACACACAGACCGGCCGTTTTGCTTCCGCATGCGCATTATACATCATGGTCGTGATTGCTTTGAATGTCATTCTTGTTTGTATAACCTCAACATAATAATTGTAATTGAGAGATTTGTTGAAGAACTATCCGAATTATTATATATTATTGTTGTGATACGCTCTATCCAGGTTGAGGATAGGTTATTACCAACAAGGAGAGAACAACGATTGGAGACGGTGGGTTCAAACACATTGTTAGCATGTGTTTGTTTTTTGTGTCGTTTGAATAATTTTAAGTTCGTGTTGTATGTAAGCATTATATACAACATGGCAAAAATCAAATTAAAAATATAACTGAAATAAATTATATTCGCGAGTTAAACGGTGGTGCTACAAGGGGAGAATAATTCTTCCAAGCAATTAAAATTCCTTGAGATAGTGCAATTCGGGAGGTGTCGGCAACAAAGATTTGTTGGTCGAAATCGTATCGTACGGATACGTATGTGAGATCCGGATACAAAAATATCTGGTCTATTAGAAGAGATCGTGGAAATATTGGGACGATCAGATTAGAACGAGAGTGGATCGTGAGAAGATTGGAAGGAGAGATTGGAAGATACAAGAGCGAAGAACGAAAATTGTGCGCACGGTACGATATAGCAGGTTAGATAAAATTCATTAATTCAGTGCGTAGAATATTAGTCCGATAAAGATTGTTTGAGTTACATTGTTGTATGTTAAAATTTGTTAAATTTATTAAAAACTTGTTAACGGAATCCAATCGTGTTTTGTCTTTGTTGGCATCGAGAAGTCGTCCGTACATAAGCTCGTATATAAAAAGTGTCGTTGTTGAATCAGATCCCGACGCAGCTAACCTGAGAAGTAGAGTCAAATAAAGGTAGGTGACCGAAAACAATTGTGGGTGTTCTCGTGCATTTCTCAAGTGCACCAGACGCTACAATATATTGCCATGTATTGCTACTGTAAAACCTCAAAATTGGATTTATATAGCGGGAGAATATTAATGGCACTTAATTTAATTATGCTCCGACTAGCTTGCATGAAAACTCGTTATTTCGGGTCGAAAATTGGGTCCATCAATTTGGTCAAATACTCATATAAGTTACCTTACATTAGTAACCTTGAGAAAATGAAAAATAATAAACTTATTGTATCTTACACCTGCTTAATCTTGTCTTCACTGCTGTAGAATTAAATTAAATCAAACGTAATTACTTGTAAACAAAATATTGTAATTTATTAAACAAATATAATCATTAAAAAACAAAAGATTGATTTTCATTAAATAGGAACAAATTAAATTTACAGAAATAATAAAAGAAAAGTTTATAAATCCCCCGTATTTAAATTCACGCGCGAACTTGTTTATTTTACTGTTAAATGTTATTAAAATTTGTCGACACAAATTTTGCTTACCGAAGTCAATGCAGTCGTGTACCATCGATGTATAGGATGTGTAGCGGAACAAATCAGCGTGAAGATGACTGCGATTGGATCCAATTTCCATACCATGAAGATTCCAGACAGGATTGATAACGGATTTATTTTCTTCGTCTCTTAGGATTAATGCTCAGGTAAGTCCATAAAATATTCTTCAATAACTTTCCAATCAAAAGAAGAAAAACATAACCATCAAAAAATGTAACCATCAGAAATTTTACTAGCGGTCACCAAAATTTTCCATATATCATTCAAAAATACTACTCGAAACGTTTGTAAATTCTTCTCTTAACATACTTCATGAATCATCAATAGATGTTTGATAATTCAAAACTTAACGAGGAAATTATTACAACTCTTTCCCAAAATTCTACTTTATTCACAATCCCGTCCTTACTGGCCCGCGGATCGTTCCATTCTCCCAAAAATACGTCCTCACGTCTCGACGGACACACCGTGAGTCCCCACACGCTTCCTTATCCATTTCCTATCCCACCAAAATTGTCTGTAAGTCCGCGCACTAATTTGTTTTAACGCAAACACTTATCATTATTATTTACCTATACTTTTACAAATAAATTCATTTTATTTAATTTCTTCCCAAAACTTTCTTAAAATAAAACAAATAAACCTTCTTTTGCTTTTTATAACATTCTCTCGACATATTTGTGTATACAAAAATTACGCTTGTTGTATTTCAGATTTAGTTGATGCAAGCAGTTCATCATTCGGAAGTACCAAGAAGATTCAGGTGTTAATATCTAATTGTCATGATGGTCCTTTAATTGAATATCTAGTCATGAGTATTCTACCAGAAGTTAACCCAATTACAACAGGACCCCCCCCCATTTGATAAACAGAACATCGCAATATGTATATTTAGATATTTAAGTTTGTTAATATTATTATTGTTGAAGAAGAAAAAAATCTTCTAAAAGTGCTGTTGAAATGCCAAGTCGTGATGAGTTGCAGAGAATTGCTTTGAATAATGTATATTTATAAATAATCTATATAAATAAAAATGAATGTGAAAACCTTTGTCACGGCATCACATGATAACGGCTGGACCGATTTTGTTAATTTTTTTTAAAAAGTGTTTGTAATAGTCCGTAGATGGTTCTTACGTAAAAAAAAATTGGAAAAGTTGCCCGGGAAGTTGGAAAATTCGGGAAAAATTGAAAGTGCTTTTTATACCGTCAATAGGTGGCGCGACCTTAAGTACCTACAGAAGTAGGTAGGTAATTAAAGTACCTACTTTATTTCTATAGTGAAAACCATTGTCAAGGCATCACTTGATAACGGCTGGACCGATTTTGTTAATTTCTTTTTAAATTGTAATAGTCTGAAGACGGTTTTTACGTAATAAAAAATTGAAAAAGTTGCCCCGGAAAGTTAGACTGAATCGAGAAGGCTGCAAGTAACTTATAAAGACATTGCAAAAGGTCTATATAAGCTGCACAGAATAGATTGTGAATCGTAGCTTTTGTTCACTTTGTACCACAAAGTGAATCAATTATCCGTTGGTTCAAAAATGGTTCATCGTTATTGCGCCGATGAATAATACTATTTTTTCATCTATACTATGATTTTTTATCTACAGTGGCGACTTGGACCGATTTTGTTATTTTTTTTTTAATGTTCGTAATATATACTCCGAATAAGGTTGTTAGGTAATGAAATGCTGGAAAAGTTGTTCGGAAATTGGAAAATTCAGGTAAAACTGAAAGTTCATTTTAGTTAAATAAGTAATCAACAGATGGCGGCTCTAATTTGGGAGTCATAAAAAAATTACTTTAAAACCAAATGAAAACCACGAATAAATTAATATATTACGCCTGTCAATTTATTTAGTAGCGCTATCTATTGATAATATGTTTATATTAGATCCGGTGATTGATATAAATCAGGCAGATAATGCCGGTGTAGCATTACAAGGTTTGTTATTTTTCTTTTAAATTAATTTGTAATTTGGTTATTAGGTTTTGATTGGCGACACGATAACCGTTAGTTCGGCTCTGTCACATAGTGAGGTTTGATAACGTATTTTTGTTTTGTTCGCCTCAATACTGGGGTGATTTAGAAAAAAAGCAAATAAGGAAAAAAGCATTTTGCAAAAATTTACCTCGCGTAGGCGGTTCTCCCAGGGTGAGGCAATTGCTTTAATTCAATTCGTCTGTCGGGTCACCTTATGAAAAACTGTAAGTGCTTTTTGATTCGACAGTAACAGTCACTCACCAACTTAAAGAATCAAATTTTGGTTGATAATATTTCTAACTGGCATGTAGCTATATAAGATACACTTCATTGCATGGAGTAAAATAAAACCAAAAGATTTAAAACGCTCAAAATAATACTGATAATTAAAACGAACAGAATGCCGCAAATAAGACGGAGTAATTTAGGTCGCAGAACTCGCAATGCTGCAACCCAAAGATATATTCGAAATAATCGAACTGCAGTGCAACGCGAGGAAAATGAAATTGAACAGAATAGTGCAAGAAGGCCAAGAAATGTTGCGTTGAATACTCATCGAGCTGCTTTCCGTTACAACGTGACAATTGATTACGGTGCAGACCAATCCGTTGCTATTGGATCCATGAGCGTTGTGTGCCCACATTGTAAGACATTGAAATACAAAACTGAAGCCCCTGGATTGTGTTGCGCAAGTGGAAAAGTCAAATTGGCGCCATTGGTCCCCCCACCAGAACCATTGCGCTCATTGGTTTCTGGAGCAAGCACAAATTCCAAACATTTCCTAACACAAATTCAGAAATACAACAGTTGTTTCCAAATGACTTCATTTGGCGCAACAAATGTGGTGCGGGACAATTTCATGCCCACTTTCAAGGTAATTATTACACAATCTTATTTAAACATTATTTGACAACAACACTATTAACATACATTAACATTTACAGATTCAAGGACAAATATATCATCGAGCAGGTTCGCTATTGCCGCCTCCGGATGCAGGCTTTAAATTTCTGCAGATTTTTTTCATGGGAAATTCACCACAAGAAGTAGATCAACGTTGTGCACACAACAGTTCGGTGAAAAGACCAATCGTGGAACAACTTCAAACTTTTTTTCATCAACACAATGAATTGATTGCATTGTTTAAAACCGCACTGGATCGCATGCCAACTGATAATCACAAAATTGTAATCAGAGCCGATAGGACGCCTGCGGGAGAACACGCAAGACGTTTCAATGCGCCAACAATTGATGATGTCGCCATTGTTGTCGTTGGAGAAAATTTGGAATCACGTGATATCGTTCTGCAACGGCAAAACGATCAGGTGCAGCGTGTGTACGAAACGCACCGATCATAATATGATGCGTTACAATATCCCATCATATTTTGGCAAGGTGAAGACGGTTATGATTTCTCGCACAAGATGGTAAATCCGCTTACAGGCGCTGAAACGAACAAAAAAGTCAGTTCAATGAACTACTATTCATATCGATTGATGGTTCGTGAAAATGAGGACAATCACATATTGAACTGTCGCCGTCTATTTCACCAATCTGATGCTGTCGATATGTACGTCAAAATTGAAACTGAACGGTTGCTATTTATCAGATTGAACCAGACAAACCTCCGTTCTGAAGAGTATATTCACCTTCGAGATGCCATCAATACTATGTTGTATTCTATGTTGTATGTTGTGGAATGTATGGAGCTGTTCCTACACGGTAGGAACCTTCCAAATTGCTGGAAATTTCGACTGGCACCATTACATTCCCCGTCGATTTTTGCCAGTTCACCGAATCAAAAACCGAACTCATCCGAAAGGTGTTCCCAAACATTGCTCAAAATTACAAAAACCATATTTGGTTGAGCGAATGTGCTATATTGGCTGCGAAAAACATTGATGTCAACGAATTAATTGTAATACGTTTGGTATTTGCGACGACCAAATAAGTCGCAAGGTCATTATGCGGATTGGATCTAAAAAATACATGTAGGCAAATATAAGAAATTTGGGCAGGACAACGTCTGCCGGGTCAGCTAGTGAATAATAAAAATAAATATTTTGAAATGATCTTGTGTTTTTTAATAGTTTTATTTATTAAAACAATTTTTTTTTACTGAAAATGGTGTCCTGTACAAAAATTTATACAAATTATTACATTAAGCAAATGACAGACTAATAAAAATTTATATAGGTAGTACTTCTTATTAATATTTTGTATAAAATAATTAAATTATTAGCCCTTGAAATATAAATAAATTAAATATCATTAACGATTATAAATTATATAATTTTTTCTTATCATTTCTATATCAATTATTTAACTGTTCCTTTCAACCCTAGATAGATAACCATATCGTAACGTACATTAAATAAGATAACCATACGTCATTTCGACGTGTATCATGTTTGACAGCACATATTTTGGGTTGTGTGCACAATATGCTTGCGTCAGTAATAATGTATCCCCATAAATGTCATTGTGTTTATGAATACATGAAAAACATTAAGGTTTTTTCGTATTTTATTAGGAATAAACTTAAACGAACAAGAATTGACATTTTTCACTTTGCAAAATTGAAATATTTTGAAATACTTTCTTCAGACTTATAAACTTGTAAAAATAATTTTTTTATAAAGTTTAAATATTAAGTACGTTAGTAAAAAATATTTTATTCATTTTGGCCTTAAAGGCACTTGGGACAAGCGCTCGACTTATGCTCTCCACAAAGAGATTCCTACATTTATGGCATATATTTCTGAAAGTAACGCCCTTTTCTTATCGGAACAAGTGTCACCTGGAAGCTCTATGGGTCAACTGAGTTGGCAGGAACAACGAGCGCCGTGGCGCCATATATATCAGCGAATTATAACGATTTTGAAAATTCAACTACGTCGATTCGACGTAGGTTATCTATCTAGGATTAATCATCGTGTTCAAACATAAAAATATTACTTTGAACATTAATCAAACAAGAATGAAATTCAAAGCAATCACGACCATGATGTATAATGCGCATGCGAAAGCAAAACGGCCGGTCTGTGTGTAGACTTTAGTGAAACCACGAGATCATGCTTACGTGTCCTACCGAAATTTAACCCAGATCTTGGAGAACTTGAAATGCACGAAATCTTATTGCCCTTATGCAATTATTAAATGTCTGCCCATTTTAACCTTGAAATCTTTTTCGAGGGCATACTTATGGCCTTTAAAGCAATTTTTAAAAATTTTAAAAAATTTCCAAAATTAAAGTTCTCGATAGATACCGTCGTTAGCTTTGAATTGTTCCAAAAGACATGACCTTGAAATTATTTTAAAGACCAAAATTTGTTGTCAAATCGAAATTAGAATTCTAAAAAAGGATATACAGGGTGTCCCCGTGACCGTGGAGAACCTTTGAGGTGGTGATAAAGGACACTTTTAGGCATTCAAAAGTTTTGTTGTGGAACTAATAGTTCAAAATACACCTCAACAATGATACCAACGTTGGATACTAAAATATTATGTGCTAGGTAGTTAACCACAATGTAACAAAACTGAGGTGCGTTAATTAAATTTAAACCCACCTCTGACACCTTGTAACAAAACTGGACCCTGTTTTTAATTAAAGGGGGTTGTTTTGGTTTTTATTACGATTGATAGCTGCCACCACTTAATCTGTTTTCTTCTTTGACAATCACCCTGGAGGTGATAGATCTTGGAGGAAGATTAAGAAGAGCCTCCTAATTAAATCCTTTAACTTGAGATTGTTATTGAATCGAATAGCGTGTATGTCAGAGACGTAGGGAAAGCCGGAGAATAACTACACTTCGCTAATTACTAGTCGATCGCTGGAGTAACGATCATTTAAAGATTTAAATTGGTATGATTGCGTATATTGAACCAAAAAAATGTTGTACAAGAAATAGACAGAGTACACAATTACACCAAAAATATTACAAGTTTTTACAATGTGATTAGTTTAATTTAGAGCAGTAAAATCCACACACACAATACAAAAATATTACAAGGGTTAGCTTGCGAGTTTCACAATACCTATTTATTTCGAAGACCCTTAGCTCCAGGGGTGGTATGTTTTGGAAATGGTTGAATCCCTCTGGTAATCCCAATTGGTTACACTTATTATTTTAAGACAAACGTTTCGTTTAATGAGTAAAAGTTTAATGAACGAAAAAATGATAGTAAGATATTGAACTTGAACACCGTGAAGAAATTATTTATTCGCGCTCTCGAACTACCGAATAATTTGAAGATAATAAAATTTACACTTGACTTAGTATTGACTAAAAATTTATATTCTAACTCGTTCTCGCGGACAACTGCACGTATTTATTCGAGCCCTTTACTCGATGACAACTGCCTGAATTTTTCTAAGTTGGGGTTTTTATTACAATTTTCCCCCTTTGGATATTCATTTTCACCTCCCTTAAGCTAGTCAAAGAACCAATCTCGTTGATTCTTCGTCCAGCCCAAGTCCAGAGGGATGTGACCAAAATTCCTCGTTTCCAAAACTTACTTCCTTTTGCCTGGGTGGGCTTTCGGCCATCGTGTGACTTTTGCAACTGTATTTTATATTTCAAATTTCCTCGAAATAAGGGTTTCTACAAAATATTCTCATACATTAAGCAAATGAGGTGTGAAATTAACACTACACTTTTCGTCCTCTTGTTAACAATTCTGGACAAGTCTCTTTTGTCGGTGTAGCTATAACTTAACAACCTACTTCCGCTCACATGCAAAATAAGTGCAATGTGAAGTTAAATCTATTGATATGCATTGACTTAAACTAATCTTTCCATGAAATAAGCTGCAGGGCGCTCCTTTTGACTCTCGTAGCCGGCAGTGCATCTGTAGCAATCGGCTCTTCTTTGAGCCCCTTAACGTATTGACAAATCGTTTCCTGCTTTTAAAGTCAATGCAATTTAATATTTAACATTAGCATCTTACATAATTATTTTCTTGTATTAAATTAAAATAGGGTATTCTTAAATTACCTCTATTTAATTATCTCAATTACAATTATCTATGTCGGTAATGAAAATACTTAAGCCGTATTTTGTAGATCGGTATTTAAATTAATTAGGTATTTAAATTAATTAGCTAAAAGCGCAATTAATTTAATTAGCCAAAAGCGCGGGTTGTTACAACAACATTAAAATTATTGATCAACCCGTTTTACTTACCAGATATTTTATTCGGCAAGTAACGTTATTTGTTGGGTAACTAACTGACACTTTACTTAGACTTTGATAAACTGGTCCTTAATCGAATATCAACTTAAACAAACGACTCGCGATCGAGTAAGAACTTTCAATCGAGTGACGACTCGAATAACACTCATGAATTCTGAACAAATCGGGATTTTTATAAACAATTTCCCACTTTGGATATTAATTAATACACCCTCATTCCGGGTGGAGAACCAATGACTTTAGTTCTTTATTCTGCATCTCGTCGAGGGGATGGGACTTAAACTTCCTTATTCTTAAAACTTTCTTCCCGTTTCATGTGTGCAATCTTTAGGATTGACCGTGTAATTAGGCGGCCCTTCTTATATTCAAATTCCTCGAAGTGAGGGTTTATTTTAGATACTGTTCCCACAGATGATGGAAATGAGGCGTTAAATTAAAAAATACACTTTACGATCTTTTGCTCTACTTTATGGTCAAGTTTCGTTTGGCGGTGCAAATATATTTTAACCTCCCATCTCCTCCTGCACGTGCAAGTGCAGTGTAAAATTAATTATATCTAACTGTGGTGTCATTTAATATGTTAAGTAAAGGGGCAAGAGCCCTTTGTGACTGAAAAACCACCCGCACCTGCCGGGGTTCTTGTGGGATTGTTCCCGTCTTGTTAAATGAATTACTTGTCTTTCGATAAATCAATGCATCGATATGTTAAGACTAAATCTTACCTAATTATTAGCTTTACATTTAAATTACTTACTTTTAAATTAAATTAAACAGAGGTATTCTTAAATTACCTCTATTTAATTATTTAAATTACAATTATCTATGTCGGAATGAAAATACATAAACCGTATTTTCGTGACGTCGCGTCGGCCGTTGGAAACATAGAAACCAATTATTGCATGTGGCATGCTTTATCTTTGAGAGGTAAATATTAGAAGCTTCGTCTTTGAAATTATATTTACTTCTACACTATTAATGTTATGGGGAAAAGTTAAGATAGCTTTTTTTTCTCAATATTTCCTTGATGACCGTGAATATGCTATCTACGTGTGTGAAAAACTATAGTTCATCCGTTTTAAGTATGGAGAGGTGCAGCACCCAACGACAAATGAAATTTTCTATATTTAAATGTTAACCAGGGGAATGGTTGGCAACACCTTGTATAGAGTGATTGTATGAGCCTGAGGAATTTGGATTGGAAAAGAGCGATTTTTTGTTGAAAATGGGGAGAAGAGATAGCCGCACGGAGTAAACAAAGCAAAGATTTATACGAGGAGCGTTTGGGTAAATGGAAAAGCGGCCTTTGCGAGGATAACGAAGGTAGAATTGGTGCATTTTTGAGGTTAGATTCGTACGTCAAAACGAAAAGAAGAAAATAGAGCCAACCCAAGAAGTGTATAGGTAAAAATAACTTATCACAACACAAGTTCTTTCGAGGGGTCGACCCGAGCGCTTGTGGTGTTCGCGATAACTGATTCTGTTACTATCACGAATTGTACTGTAAATAAAGTAAGTTAAACGGGAGAATATTTGAAGTCACAACACTGGTGAAGAACCATTTAAACACAAAAATGAATTCGGATGCGGAACGAGTAAGCATAGGAGAAGGCGGCGAGCGCAGCGACGGATCGACCGCGGATGAGGGTGGGAAGAAGAGAGCAGCCGAGTACGGCATATTCCGAAGAAGCAAAAAGATTACTAGATCACCGAATGCGACTAAATCACAGTAGGTATAGGGAAAATGAAGAAAGGGAATACAGCAGTACCGATTCCAGGAAGTTGCCTAGAAAGGGAAAACAAGCGCAAGGAAAACTCCAGGGTGGAGGAAAAATAGACCATCTTACAAGCATGTTGGAGAGTTTCATGACTGACATGAAAACAAGCGTCAATGCAATAAAACGAGGGAGGTGGCGGAAGTCAAAATGGGGGCGGAACAGACCAATAAAGAAGTCCGATCAATGAAAGATACAAATAGGGAAACTTCAGAAAAACTGGAAGAAGAAATGAGAAGATTGGAGGCGAAAAGCGCAGAACTCGAGCGCAAGTTGGAAAGAGATAAAATACGTAATAACGTTGTGATGATTGGAATAGTTATCGAAGAGGGAGACCCCCAGAAACTAAAAGCAGAAATAAAGAACCTCGTCAAGAATAAGATGGGAATAAACATCGCAATAAACAAAGCGTATAAAATAGGGGAGAAGAGATGTGTTTTTGAACTGGATAAATGGAAAGATAAACTCGAAATACTGAAGAACAAGATCAAACTATCAGGTAGTGAAATATATATGGACAGCGACCTTACCCCAAACGAAAGAATGATAATGAAGGAAATCAGAGAAAGGGCAAGAAAGGAGAAAGAGAAGGGTAACAGAGTGAAGGTAGGACACTTGAAACTCATTATGAAGGAAAAGGTCGTAATCTGGAATGAACAATGGCTGATTGAAAGGAAAACGGATGCGACGGTTCCCGATACAAAAAACTGAATAAAGGCGAATTGCATGATGAATTTACGACGGACAGGCGAGGACATGGCAAAACGATTAAAAGGAAGAAACGAAATGTGAGGCAAGAGCTGGTAAGGATTGGCACGTGGAATGTGAGGACGATGCTGAGACCGGGGAAAATGAATGAGATTGCGAATGAATTGGAAAACTATAAAGTGGACATAGCAGCGATACAGGAAACCAGGTGAAAGGGATATGGAGAAGTTGTTCAAGACGGTTTTATATTCACGTACTCCGGAGAGAATAGAGAGAGGAAGTGAAATAGAGTGTAATGCATTGTAGATATGTTTATGTAATTAAAGGACAAAGACGACTAATCCCCTTCAAAAAAAGGATTTTGTAAGTCTTTAAAAGACAGCTCTATTCCGCAAGGAATGTTAAGCTATTTAATAATTAATAATAAATGTTAACCAATCGCCGTTTGAGGCCGTGCCTCTGCATACTTAAAACGGATGGACTATAATCACTACAGTACAAAAAAAGATTAGAAAATATTTTAAATAAATTTTGAAAAGGAATTGAAATAAAAAAAGAGTAGAAAGTAAACAAAGACCTGTATACTTTTCTAAAAGTATACGTTGTTTTAATGTTTTGGCTTTATTTCTTCTACCAAACACCGAAGCTATGTTCGTGCAAAATTTCAGCTTCGCAATGATATGCGAAAGTGAAAATATTGATAAAATTAATTTATTTGTGATCGAAAGATTGCCTCTAAGATTCCCGGCGAACTACGTTTTTACCTGGCACCCTTAAATAAAAGCATTTTCCCAGTTAGTTGTGAGCGAACCATCTGAAGGCCTTAGAAGAACCCACGAACACGCAACCAGTTGCAACCCAAGCTCTCGGGGCTGTGTTTATGAAAAACATCTACGAGAGTAAAAGAAGCTGGTGTCCGAAATAGTCAAGGTTCGGTACACAGTGTCCGAGTTCTTTTGCGACTATAATTTAATTAGAATTACAACTAAAGAATTATTAAACCCTTGTGTGTAAAAGCACACGTTGGCCAGGCTGATATCGTGCTATGGATTTTGCTGTCGAGTGATTGCAAAATGCTGTAGGACTGTGTCGGCCTTAGCCGCAGGTGTTTAGGCAGGAATCCACCTGATCGATCTGGAACTGTTGTGACTACTGTCATGGTGTCAAGTCAGAAACAAGAAAGCAACCACCTTTCTGGGCGTAGAAATAAATCCTTAAGATTTTAAATACAGGGCAGATGTAAAAAAACGAATGAACGATTTAATAACACAAGAATGACAGCGAAGATGGGACGAAGGAGAGGTAGGTAGAATTACTAATCAATTCATCCCCCAGTCTCGGGCTCGGCCGGTCTGATATAGTTCAAACAAATGGATACAGTGAACCGTGAGGCGATTTACCAAGCAATTCTAATTACGGTGTAAAAATTTGAGACGGCTAAGTCTTTCATTTTTGGTCGCACAGATGGAAAGGTAAGTTTCAAAGGTTCCAACCCCTAAAAAGCGGTTTCCCCCATCAATCTTAGCAGGCCGTCGTGAAAAACAAACGTTTCAACCCCTAACTGTGGATTTGATCTAATTGATGAACACCTGGAAAGAAAGGTTATTTTCTTGTCTGGGTTTCTTCTATCGATTTGACCTAATTTAAGAATGCAGCTCTGAGAAAGTTTAACTACAACACAATCGCATTCCAAACTTGGCTAATCTAATCACAATGTACATTGTATTCGAGCTTACAACAACTTGGACTCGGTATGTAACAATGCTAATTGTTAAACTAGGAAATTAGGTGACGCCAGACAAAATAGCACCTGCCGATTGACCTGTCCTGAAATTAAAAAGATTAAATCTGAAAAAGAAATTGAATTAATCTTGACTGGGTGCGATGGATCTCTTTCGTGCTTGCCACTCGTAGTTTTGTTCGGATTTCTGGGTTCGCGGACCAGAGGCTTTCCAAAACTACATGCCGACATTTACTCCTTTTCGGTTGGGCAGATTCTAAAATGATGCTGCTGGCTGGATTGTGCAGTGGGCCACCAAGCCGCTGAACCCATGCAGACCATATGTTCATCGTCCTTCTTACACGTTTTCAATGTCGGTGGTGGTGCCGGTTGATATGTCCTGAAATTAAAAGATTTAAACTGAAAAAGAAGTTGTGTTAATCTTGACAGTGCGATCACTTCCTTCTAGTTGGAAGACACTTGTCAAATGCTTCGCAAAAACATCCGCCTATTCGTGATTACTTCTTGCCCAATTTCCGTCTGATTTTCTGATCGGCGAGGCGGTAAAAAAATTGTTGGTCGCTGTAACTTCTTTGTAGCTCTCTATAGCAAGTAATCTGTTGCCTCTGATGGTGATAAGTTCTCTAGATAATTTTTTATTAGTTTGGTTGGGTGCTTGTGATTTGCCATGTTCTTCTAAATTTCCGTTTCTTTCTTCATTTTGGGAGAACAATTTACACCCTTTGTGGAGGTATGCATGATTATAGATGTCGATAGTAAGCTAATTGGTGACGCTTATGAATGGATTAACGAGATCTAGTATACTTTCGACTAATTGGGGGCCCCTCCCCCAATTAGTCGAAAGTATACTAGATCATTATCTAGCCTCCACTTAGGACAAATAAGGGTTTTGCAGCTTGGACAGAATAGGTAATCGTTGGTTCAGTCACCTATCAATAAGTAAAACTACTGGCTTAATCCCTAAACATAATTAGTTGATTCGTAAATCCAGTAAAATATGCGACACTCCTCAAATCACTCCACGTTATTTATTAAAAGTTTATTGAACCAAAAATGTAGTTTCGTTTTGTTGCTAATAAATTTTTTGAGGGCCCCTACAGCCAGATGCTTGGGTCAAATATCATATCATGTAAATATCACCCCCCAACACCTTAGGTTGTAATGCTATGGAACTAAAAAGTCAAAATTCAACACAACAATAAAAAAATATCGAGTGTATTGGTCAGTATCCCCGCCGGTCACCGTAACATGTAATCAAATGTCGCTTGTCTCACTAAAGCTCTGCTAACCTTCTTTACGGTAACCACGAGTTCTAAATTTGGTGGTTCGTGGGGCATGACGCACATCGTAAACCATCGTATTTTGTAATAAAACTAATAATTTTGTAATCAAACAAACAATTTTGAAACCAAACTAAACTAACGATGATACCAAATACTATTGATAGTATTTATTAATAGTATCAATAGTATTTGATGATACTAACCTTATCCTTCAAGATATTATACACATAACCTTAATAACAGTGCTACAAGGTTGGTAATACGTATATTTTTAAATTTAAAACTAAAATTAAAAAAAAATACCACCACCAGACCACCATTTTAGCCGGTGGTAATTAATAGTAATAATTATGTAGTAGTAGATCCATAGTTGAGCTCCAGTGAGACTCCAGCCTAAAGAATAGTTGATCAAATAATGGTAAGTTGGCACCGCTGTTTTCTTTTTAAATTACTCCAAAAAATCGAATTACAAAGAAATTATTGGAATTTTTATTAGGTGTCCGAGAACTTTTGCGAGTAACTATATAATAATGATTTATTTATACCTTTATTTGAAAATTCGAAACTATTTAATATTCTTCTAATAGTTTTACAACAAAATTTTTTCCAAGAAACCTGCGGGGGCTTCTCAAAATAGTGTCGAATCTTCAAATAACAGTCACGGTCTGAATGCAATCGTTACCAAGGTATATTACGGTATATTGGTATGTTCGGATAATTATGGTAACAGAAAGTAGGACAAATTATGAACTAGCTATGATCAAAACACAATATGGATGCGTTGTGTGTAATTTACAAGTTAATATGTAACTTTTATATCAAAATCAATTAAGAATTTTTAAAACACTTTGTTAATGTCATATTAGTGAGTGATATTGCCATGCCGATTGGAATATGTGCAAAATTTATTTGATTTTATATATTAATCCTTTCATTTATTTGATATCAGATTAGTATAAAAAGTAATAATTAATGCTTATACTATTTAATTTTGTTATATGTTTGTTACTATAAACAGCAGGTAAATACGATTTTCCTTTTATTTAATTTACCGTTTTATAACCTTACTTCAGCACATACATATTTGTAATATAAATCATGAGAAAAAGATTAGGTTCAAACTACTAAATTTAGTAGATAGATACATAATATTATACCTACATATTTATATAATTATTATTATTATATTTATGAAGGTAAATTTTTGTTTTTTATACCGAAGCAATAAATATAATATTATTTTTGCTTGAGAATACTTTAATTTTTATTTAAGTAAAAAGGTACCTAAAGTACCGTGAACCTATCGAATCTTTTTTTCATATACCGTTAAACGGTTGGTTGTTTTTACCACAAATTATTTAATATTAATATAATATGTGTTCTTTAGATTTAATTGCAATCATGTCTCGAGGCTATGGAAAATATCGACGAGCTACTTGTCAAACAAGCTTACAATTTGAGAAACTGCTAAAAGAAAATAGTAATTGCCCAATTGCTGCTAGATCAACTGGAACTATTGGAAAATGGGGAATAACATCCTTCACATCAATACGCACCTTAAATGGTAAATTAATTATGATTGCCTTTTCTTATCTTTTATTATTTACTTATTGCATTTTAGTGATATTATATAGGTACATAATATACAGTGAGGTCACGAATGGATAAAATTTATAAAATTGAAAACATAACTTGCAAATATGCTCCAATTCATATATTTTCTTTTATTTCATGAACACATTTTATTTACTACTACCTATTTCTATTTGTTTTTGTTCTTAAAGTTATGACGCTATCGATAATTTTTTAAATGGTAACCTATATTTTTTTTATGTTATTTGATAGAGCTTTTAATTCTCTGTCCATTACTTTGCGTTGCTACTTTCAATTTAAGTTTAACTACAGTAAAATTGCGATATATAAGCAACTACCCCTATGAAATGGATAAAATAGCTTTGGATAATGCACACGACATCTTTTTACTGGGTTTCCACACTCTTTACAGGTACTACCATTTCTATTTCGCTTTGGGTGTCTTCACTCGCTACTTTTTCGTTATTGAATTGCTTTCAGAGTTTGTATAGTATAAAACTCCCGACGAGGTTTTGAGATTATGTTTGGGGGGCATATTAAAGCCATAGGGTTTAACATGAATACACCATCGCGAGATACCCATCTTTACCTAGGTCCAAACCGGAAGAAACAAAGTTTTGCAGATACATTACCATTTCCATTAATAAATCATAGCGACTAGGAACGATTTTTTTGAATATTTAGTTTGGCAAAATGTTTGTCTTACATATTTTAATTAAATGTTATATTGGTTATGATGCTATAAATGTGGGTTTCAATTGGATCATTAATATCTTAATCTGATTCTATGTTTGTTTTACATTTACAGTATCGGCCATTATTATAGCAACTTATTTAATTTATTTAGTAACATAAAATAACTCACAATAATAAAAAATTTTCTTATGAAATACAAAAGGAAATACTTCATTACCATATTTTAATTGCTCTGAACTTAAAATATTTCAAAAATTCAAACAGTCAAATTTATTATGCACCCTATATTAAAACATTTATAATTCTATTGGGCATAATAATTATAGCAACTTTTCAAAATAAACATATAAATTCTAAACAAAACATAAACAATTAGTATTTGGTGTAATATCCTTTTACTGCAACTATACTGTACGACGTCTTGGCATTGATTCAATTAATTTATTAATTAATAATAAATAAATTCTATTAATTGTATCAATGGGGATTGCTTTCCAAGTAATTTCAAGAGCTGTGAACAAATCATTTAAGTTTTTGTAATTACTTTGACGCACTTTATTGTCTACAATTTCCCACAAGTTTTCAATCGAATTAAGGTCCGGGAATTGAGATGGCCAACGCAAAACTTTAATTTTTTCTTCATTTGACCAATCCTTGACAATCTTAGAAGAGTGCTTCGGGTCATTATCATGTTGGAAAATAAATGTTAGAGGCATTACATCATCAGTGTATGGAGTTAATACATTCCTAAGAATATCCTTATATACAAAACGATCCATTATGCCATTAATTCGATACAGAGCTCCATACCAAATCCCGAAAAGCATCCCGATACCATAACTGACCCTTCTTCATGTTTTACTGTTGGACAAACATATTTACGATTCAGCCTCTTTCCTGGAGGTCGTCTAACTCTTGTTATTCCATCACTTCTAAATAAATTATACTTTGATTCGTCGCTAAATACTACTTTTTTCCAGTCCCCAACTGTCCAGTGTACATGGTATTTGGCAAATTGCAACCTCGCCTTAATATTTTTTTTTTGATAGAAGTGGTTTTTTGGCTAGATGATGACCAAGTAAATTTCCTTCAACTAACCTTCTTCAAATAGTCCTGTCACTAATATTTAATTGCTCGGTTTCATTCAAAGTTGATAAAATTTTGGCAGATGATAGGAAAGGATCTTTCTTGGCAGTCTTCAAAATTTGTCTATCAGTTCTATGTGTTGTCTTCCTAGGTCTTTCAGGGTTCTTTATTGCAGCCACATCTTTTTGATAATTTTAATTATTATTAATCTTTTTGATTAATTCTTGATAATTCAAATACTGTGGAAATCTCAATTTGTTTAACACCATCAAGATGCATTTTAAGAATGCGTTGTCGTAGCTCTAACAAAACTGTTTTGCCACGACCCATTTTGAAAAATAGGTTTTTGCTATATGTAAACTACTTCCCTATGACTTTACTGTATGATATTCAAATAACAACTGAGTTAATAAGGCTCCAAAGAAAAGTTGTTATAATTATGTCCAACAAAATTCTAGGAATGGGGAACATGCATGAATAAAAAAATTTAGTTAAAACAGTATTTTCCGATTAATCCTATATATTAAATATCAAATCAGCAAAAATAACTTCTATTTATTGTATTTTGTTATAAATAATCCATTTTAAAATTCAATGATAATTTAAAATAAATCATGTGACCTTAAACGCAACGCGTTTGCCGGCACAATAACAATAACCTCACTTTCTTGTTTACTCTACTCGTGTAGAGTACTTTTTTAACTTTTTGTTTTTAATTGATTTAATTATGATAAATAACAGCTTTTAACACTAACAAACTTCAACTTTCAAAGCACAAAACCACAGAACAATAATATAAATGAATGTGAAATTCTGTCTTGTGACGTCATAAGCAAATGGCAATAATTGCGCGGTCGTTTTCTTCAATTCAAATTGACGGATTTTTAAATATTTTTTAAATTATTATCAAAACGAAAATAAATAAATTAAATAGCATTAATTAGTATATTTAGTTATTTTTGATCCAACTACGCTATAAAAAAAATTTAAGCATCTTCCCTATTGCATATACAGGGTGCCCCTGTGACCGTGGAGAACCTTTGAGATGGTGATAAAGGACACTTTTCTAAGACAAATTTTCAAATAAAATTTTTGCCCAAGTCCAAACCCTTGGGGGGGTACCTCCCTTTAAAGCAATTTTTTGAATTTCTGATTTCAAACGGCCATAGCTCCGATATTATTGATTTTTTAAGGTTAATGGATTAGAACTTTTTTAAAGATCATTCGCTTGTCTACAAATTAGGTTATAACCCCTTATCGTCTAGAATCAACGGATTTCGAGTTATAAATTAAATTAAGGGAAAAAATGTTTAAAAAATTCAGGTTTTTTTATTTTAAATTTTCTTGCGAACCACGTATCTCTTAAACGAAACGTCTAAGAGAAAAACTAACGGCCCAAACCGGATAGGGAATTTAACGGGCTACAACTTTCGTCAAATAAATTATTTGGGCAACCAACCGTTTTCACAGAAATTCTGAAAATAATGAACAAGGTGTAGGTAAAAAATATAAATTCACATAATTACTAAAAATCTCAATTTGATTTATAGCATTTGCTTTAATGTTAAAACATTGTTATAACGTATTAAATAATACCGTGCAACACCTTTTGAAAAGAGCACGCCTGTGTGCTGAAAATGAGGGAGGCCATTTTGAGCATTTATTAAATTAATTTTGTGAATTTATTTTTTTTGCCTACACCTTGTTTATTATTTTCAGAGTTTCTGTGAAAACGGTTAGTTGCCCAAAAATAGTACATTATGCACCAAGGTAGCAAAGTGACACTTTTTTGGCCCGAGGGTAAAGGATTGTTTACACGAGGCGCCAGCCGAGTGAAACAATTACCCATGGGCCAAAAGTCACTTTACTACCGTCGTGCATATACTGTTTTTTGCCATTCCGAGAGGTAAAGTAGGAACTTCGCCAGTTTAGAAACTTAAAGCAAAAATTTAACGCTTTTTTTTTATAATACCTACACGTGGTCGATAAATCGCAAAATAGCACTAGTAATATTACCAACTATACTACTAAAAATTACTAAGAAATAGCAGTTGGCACCCCTGATTCTACCAATGCCATTGATTCCAATGCTTCATTTCATTTAAATTTGTGCCTTTGAAAGAGCAACACGTACCATAAGCGAGAACGTAGAAATTGCCGAAGCAGCGAAGATGGCGTTGGTGGAACTGTTGCCGGCAAAATCAAGAAAAGTTTACCAAAAACAGTACGACGCTTTTGTGCAGTGGTGCCAGAATAAAGAATTGTCAGATTATTTTAGTGAAGACGTGTTTTTGGCATTTTTTTACGAGAAGGCTAAAACGTTGAAGTCATCGACCTTGTGGTCGCACTATTCCATGGTTAAGGCCGTTACTAAACTAAAGTCACCAGTCATCTGGTGACTTTATTTCCCGCTCACCCCCCTATTTTTTAACTTTACTCCCGCTCACCCCCCTATTTTTGAACTTTACTCCCGCAGGGTAAAAAAGTGCCCCTTTACGCCCGCAAACCGGGGTAAAAAGTGAGTACTTTACCCCCGGAATGGCAAAAAATTTATTTGACGAAAGTTGTAGCCCGTTAAATTCCCTATCCGGTTTGGGCCGTTAGTTTTTATCTTAGACGTTTCGTTTATGAGATACGGGGTTCGCAAGAAGCAAGAAAATTTAAAATAAACAAACCTGAAATTTTTAAACATTTTTTCCCTTAATTTAATTTATAACTCGAAATCCGTTGATTCTAGACGATAAGGGGTTATAACATAATTTGTAGACAAGCGAATAATCTTTAAAAAACTTCTAATCCATTAACCTTAAAAAATCAATAATATCGGAGCTATGGCCGTTTGAAATCAGAAATTCAAAAAATTGCTTTAAAGGGAGGTACCCCTCAAGGGTTTGGACTTGGGCAAAAATTTTATTTGAAAATTTGTCTTAGAAAAGTGTCCTTTATCACCACCTCAAAGGTTCTCCACGGTCACGGGGACACCCTGTATAACACAAAGATAAGACATTGCATTGCTTTAATGTTTGTAAACAGAATACCAGTACTTGTCAGCATGTGTTTGATACATTTGCAGTGAAGATTTTTTGGTAAAATTTTTTACTTTCCCATTTACGTAGTAAAGGAAAGAATTTATATCGAGTTAAAAAAAAATTTTGAGTTAGCATTTTTCCCATGGTATATGAGCCCATACGAATTGTTTAAGACCAATTTTGGAATGATGTCCGGATGTGTGTGTGATGTATGAAGTGTGATGTGTGGTCATTCTATCGTCAACGTTTTCAGACAAACGCGTGCACCGATTGAGTTGAAATTTTATACACTAGTTTGAAGCAGCTGTCTAAAGAGCTGATTAGATTTTGGTTGAAAATCGTCCATTTTTAACCCATTTTTTAGAAGAATGAAAATTGCTAAAGAGCATTGCCGCTTCCCGGTGGAATATATGAGATTATAAATCATATCAATCGAACGAGATTATTTTTCCGCATGATGATACCCCACACTTGATAGTTTCCTCTTAAATTATTGTTAAAATGCAAAAATAAAATAAACGCTATTAAAAGAATATGGTTTGCCTTGGATAATTTTGATCTGTCAAAGTGATTTGTATTGTTTCATTACTATAATTTAATATTTTAACTAAGGAGAGTATGGTGTGCTCGCCGGCCGGCCCAGTTTCGTCTTATCCGCGCATGACGTCAGCAACGAGAAACTTGCCATTGTTATCTGTCAATGTCAATGAAACTTGCCATTGTCAATGTAGCACATTTTTAGGTTAAATTCGTGTTGTTGCATTATTAGTGTCATTATTCTTAAAAGCTCTTGTAAAATAGGTGAATATAATTAATTATACTCTATAATTAATTACATCATGCCAAATTGTGCAGTTATTGGTTGCAATAACCATAACAGAATGAAGGACGCGAAGGAAATAAAGTTTTATACGTTCCCTAAAAATGAAGATCTCGCAAGGCAGTGGGTACACACTTGTCGTAGAGCAGATAAAATAAATATGAAAAATGGTAAGTAATATTTTTATAATATTTATCTATCAAATTTTATAATAAATAATTTCAGCGACTATTTGCTCCAAACATTTTGAAAGTAAATATATCTTTACAGGAATTTTTCAACACTGTTTTATCAAACAACGAATTGGACTTTATTACAAATCCTGTAGCAGACATAGAAAATACAGATTTTTCCAATTATACGTTTATGGCTCCAGATTATGATTTCGGTAACCCTGATGATGCCAGTTCACTAGAAATACATAATTCCTCTTTTGTTCATGACGATCATGAAGAACTGTTGAAATCATTGGACGGTAATGAAATGTCAGACAGTATTTATCATGAGGGCCTCAAATTCATTGCTGGCTACGTAGGGTATAGATTTAAGAATAAATATCCTAATTTGAATTTGGGAACCCAAACAAGACATATTGAAACAAGCAGAGCCCCAGATTGGATTGAATTTTTATCAAGAGGTCACCTGATCTATCCAAGTGACGATTTGATAGAATTGGCTCGTTTAGTTGAGCAAGAATTTCAGAAATTTCATAACAATTTATTTTGCAAAGAAGCTAATATTTTTAATAAATTATTGGGAAAAGTTACGGCAGCATCTCTTGAAATTTCAAACAAATTTCCAAAAGATGTCATATTATGTTTGATTAGAACAAGGACATATATCAGGTTGAGACATGCGAATAAAAAGATTAGCTTTGAAAATTGCAGAAGAAAATTGAATAAAAAAATGTCTAAATTTACAAATAAATAAATAATTTAGTATCATAACATCAAGTTTGTTCATTCTGAAATTCAATGTATTATGTAACAATGTATTGATCATAACTCGTTTAGATTTTTATAATTTAAATATATAAATATAATACTACAGGAAAAGTACATTTTTATTTCCCACATCCTGTATCGGAGGTTTACTCATAAAATTATAATTAATTGTAAATGACTGGTTCGATGTTTTCAACGCTCAGCAAAAATATGATGGCCATCCTGGAGCGAATGCATATGCAGTCGATTTAGAACAACAAATATCGATACAGAATGAAACTTCGAAAGAAATAGCAAAAGTCTATACCTCTAAAAAACACCCTTTATGTATTTATTTTTTGCAACAATAAATTTCAAGACCAGTAATTTGTTCAATTATTGTAAGAAACAGTTTGTTGCCAAAATGCGTAACAAATAAAGTATAATACCTATTTAATTTACGAGAAGATTCATTTGATTATTATAATTTATTATAAAAATCCTCGTAATTTTTGTCGGTATTATTCGAAAATGTTTAGGCTATACCTATGACCTATACTAAGAGCCCGAAATGTTGCAATTATTTGAAAAACGACGGAACATGTTGCTTTACTATGCCAAACTGTACGTTAATGTCAACCGAGTTTCTCGTTGCTGACGTCACGGTAAATTGTCGGTATGCGCGTAAGCACACCATACTCTCCTTACACCATGATTTTAACTAATTTACTTATACCGGGTGACCGGCCGAAAACTGAACATAGGGAAATAACATGGGAAATTGATTTTTTCTAAATTCCTGCTTCCCATTATAACTGATATGAATAAAAAAAATACCAAATTAAAGAGATTTTTTTTCCGCGCCTAAAGATACCAAACATTTAATATTTTGTTTTTTAATTATTGTTAAAAAGTCGATAGTAAAATTAAGAAATAGCGCTTCTTAAAAAAATATTAGCGGGCTGGGTCGTTGCATTACGTCTAATGTGCCGCATTGCTATTGTTTTTAAACTTTTTAAATTTGTTTTTATTTTAAAAATAATAAGAACGCAATTTGAATATTATTTTATTATAACAAGTTGACCAATATTAAAAGTTAAAAGTAGTTTTATTTAGTCAACAAAACCCAAGAATAAGAAAAATATCAATTGGATTATTAAATACTGAACGAAAGTAACCAAATAATAATAATATTATAACAAGTATTCGAATTATCCTCCATTCTGCACTAAACAGTAACCCAATCTATTATAAAATGATTCTCTTACATTTGCTATCTGTCTAGCAGTAATTTGATTGCATTCTGCAAAGATCGCGTTCCTCAAAGAATCAATATTTGGGTGACGAGTTTTATAAATTTTGTTTTTAATATGACCCCACAAAAAGAAGTCACACGGTGCCAGATCAGGAGATCGGGCTGGCCAGTTTATAGCACCACCACGACCAATCCATCGATTTGGATATGCTTGGTTTAAATAATCTCTAACGTTTACCCCAAAATGTGCTGGACAACCGTCTTGCTGAAACCAGACCTCATGGTGTTCAGAAGCTATTTCGTCTAACGCAGGACCAATATTATTTATAAGAAGATCTAAATACATATAGTCATTGCCACGAAAGTTGACATCTCGTCATAAAAGCATAATCGTCTGAACTAAGCCAATACTCCCTAGTCAAATGAAGTGTATTTTAAAATAAGAATATATTGGTTATCTTTTTTTTTTAATTTTCTTTCTCACTTTCCTTTTAGTTTAACAAATTTGAACTTGTCACCTGTCAAACCAAATATAGGTTATGCTGAAAGGAAACTTTTATGTTTTTATTGTCGCTTACCAAATTTATTTATTTATTAAGCAATAGTTATGAACAAATTCAAAATAAGACACAGCATAAGTATAGGTATACAGCACCTGTGCAATGCAAAAGCAAAACAATGAATGGCAAAAATTGCGATTTTGAGATTTTTGTACCGTTGCGTTGATAATTTCTTTGTCAATCTGTTCAGAGCTTTACTCAAAACTAACTTTTGGCAATTACATTGTTTTGCCTTTTCACACAGACCTGAAGAAAAACAAAATTGTGTAACACCCCACGGCGTTAAAGAGTTGAATTAATTGAAATTTTTCGGATTAACTGCCACCACATCGAAAATTTTTGGTTACTTTACCTGAAACCTGAGCTTTACGATAAACACTCAATTTGGGAATACGTAGCGCTGACCATGATCGAATTTCGGAAGTCGTAGGATGATTAAGATTAAACAACGTCTTAATTATTTCAACAATAAAAAAAAAGAATCGCTCTAATTTAATTATTTATTAATTATCAAACAAAAATAATTAATGTTTTGGACATAAAAATTGTACATATTAATTAGCATTAATTAGCAATAAATAATAATTTTACAACAAAATTTCTCGTATAAAAAAGGTGGAGAATTTAATTCTCTACAAATTTGGTTCTCACCATTTTTAGCGAGAAATGCAAAATACTCCTGCAAATTACAAAACAAAAATAAAAACAAAAATCCAAAATTCCGGAAACAATCAGTCGTAATCACTTTCTTCAGAATCACTGGAGCCATTAGCATGGATGATAAGTTCATCGACCGTTATATCTAAAGCCTTTTCTCGCTCATACCAATCTTGTATTACCTTTTCGGTGTGACAAACACAGTTTTTCCATACTTCAGGAGAACAATTTTCTAATGCTTCATTCCACATATCAATTACGTTTTCATTACCATAACCATCTCTTCCAATGTGCTTGTTGTAGTAAGTTTTACAATGAGCCCATACTAATTCAATTGCATTGAATTCACAATGGTATGGTGGTAACCGTAAAACTTCATGTCCGTGGCTTCTTAATAATTCGTCCACTTCGTAGCGTTTTTCTTTTTTATGTAGTTTAGCTAGAGCTAGCAATTCTGGTTTAAAGCAGGACGGTTCAAATTCAATATTGTTTGCAGTTAACCATGCTGCAATATTTGGTTTTGTCCATGCCGAAGTAGGCATTTTTTCTACTACAGTAGAATGATACGATGCGTTGTCCATAATTATGAGAGATGGTTCTTCTAAATTGCATATTAATTTTTCAGCAACCCATTTTTTAAACAGTTCACCATTCATTTCACCGTGGTAATCCTCTTTTTGCGATTTTGAAGCAAACACTAATGAGGTATTATTAATAAATCCAGATTTTGACCCAGCGTGAAGTACAATGAAACGTTTTCCATCATAACCTTCTGGTTTCCTAACGCTTTTTGTAAAGCCATCTTGCCACGACATTCCAGGATTACCTTTAGAAAAAATCCATGTTTCATCTAAAAACACGACATCACGTTGAAACTGAGAATTTAAATTATTTCTATAATTCTGAAAAAAATGAATTCGATCTATTGCAATACTGCTTTTTTCGACCAATGCTCTTCGATTATTTTCTTTAGCAAATTTAAAACCAATTTCGTGCAAAACACGATTTAAGCTCCTGTTGCTTAGTAAAATATGCAGCTGTTCAATCTCCTTGTTTAACAAAGCAACGGTTAAATGTCTTTCTGCAAAAAATACACAAATTACATTTTGTGTTAATTATAAATGACAACGAAACTTACTTTGACTGTACATGTTATAAATTGTGTTTCTAATGTTCATTTTCGATGATTCTGGTAAATCGCTAGTTTTAACTTTCCTACGTTTTCGGTTTTTACCGGGACTTGATAATTCTGGATTTAGTGAACTACGGTTTCTAATCCGGGCAACAGAAGATACACTGATTCCTAAAGCATTGGCAACACGCTGCAATTTATAAAATATTTTATAAATATAAAATTAATGTAAAGTAATCTTTTTATATTCACCTCTTGAACACACTGTAATGGAATTAAACTGCCCCCGTGCTGTTTTTCAAGTTCAAAATAATTTAATAAATTTAAAATCAACTGTTGCGATTGAGATTTTAATGTTCTTCCACGTACAGAACTAGACATTTCTAGAGTTCTGAAAAGAACTAATTTTGTATTTTGACTAATTTTGACAAGCTTAAATCCACAAACCGAAAACTTAAACCACGAAAACTCCAAACTTCAAAAATACTAAAAGTGACAGAAATTTTATATAAATTACTACGCGAATCAAATTCTTTTTCCGGTACTAGTTACGACATGCTATGAGTATATCTGTCTTTTACTATCGTCTAACAAACGCAACAGCGTATGTCGTTACTGGAAACACGTGCAATATATTTTCGTGCTTTGTCATATCAATACAAAATGACTGGTAATGCTCATAAGCAATACGTCGTTGCTATATTCAGTCAATCTATGACGAGACGTCTTCTTTCATGGCAATGACTTTATCTGAATTTAAATTTCCAAGGATTTCAAATGGACCAAGAACACGGTTATTATAAATGCCAGCCCAAATATTAATTTTTTGAGGATATTGTGAGCCGGTTATTAAATTTAGTCTCGGATTTTGTATAGCCCAATAGCGATGGTTTTGTACATTTGGCTAATTGTTTAATGTAAATGTACATTCGTCTGTAAAACATATTTGTTTCAGAAAGTTTCGGTTTCTGTTAGCACGTTCTTGCATTTTCTCACAAAATACAAGCCTGGATTCTTCGTCAAACAAAAATATTTCTTGATGACATTGATATTTAAAAGGATGGTACTTGTGTTTTTAGGCTTCTATACAAAGTATAACAAGAAGCCTTATGATCTGGCTCCGTGTCCGCGTGTCTGTCTGTCCGTCCGCATAATTTTTTAAAATTGTTCGAACATTTTCTCTACCAACATTACACTCAGCTGCAATGGATCTAATGCTTGCATTTGGATTCGCAGAAATTAAACCTAATATAGTTTCTTCCAATTCATGGTTGTTTCTCTGATATCCTATTTAAAAAAATAATGATAAGACAACTTCAATTAATAATTTTGGTTAATACCTTTATTTAAATTTGTCGAAGTATTACCAGTGTCTTCAAATTTCTTAATTATATTCTGTATGGCCGATATTGATGGAATTTGGCTATTATTAAAATTAACAGAAAATAAGTCACGTATTTGGCGTAAACTATTGCCGCTGTAATAATATTTTACCATGAAAACTTTTTCTTCAACAGACCACTTCATTGTTAACAAAATTAATTTTAATCTGTCAAAGTAACTTTTGTTTGTAATATTTGGCTTTCATACAATAGCAATGCGGCACATTAGACGTAATGCAAAGACCCAGCCTGCTAATATTTTTTTAAGAAGCGCTATTTCTTAATTTTACTATCGACTTTTTAACAATAATTAAAAAACAAAATATTAAGTAATGTAAAAAACTACTTTTCGGGTGTAAAGGAATGTAATCAAACGACTATCTACCGTTAGCCAACGTTTCGATTAATTTATTTAATCATCTTCAGGGCTGGAATTACAGAAGTGTAAAATAAATAAATTATTATGTACAAGTAAAAACGTATACTACATACCAAACAGTAGCTGATGGCAAATGTTAGATTACGTATAAATGTGGACAATAGGAATAAATAAATAATTGTACAAAGTGATCAATAATTAATTAATTAAAAACTAAAAAATTATTAAACTTGGTATTTAAAAAATTAAAACACGATGATTAAAACACAATGTGTCAACGCCAAACGTAAACAAAATAAAATAAAATATTTTAAAAAATATAATCCACATTGCGAAACACACTAGACAAAAAACACTAATAAGACCAAAAAAGCCATCAGAGCAAACATTAAAAACCGTCCAACTTAAAATATTAAGTGTTTGGTATCTTTAGGCGCGGAAAAAAAATCTCTTTAATTTGGTATTTTTTTTATTCATATCAGTTATAATGGGAAGCAGGAATTTAGAAAAAATCAATTTCCCATGTTATTTCCCTATGTTCAGTTTTCGGCCGGTCACACTGTATAAACGTATTATGTAATTAATATCAAACGAATGTTTTAATTACTTATAAAAAAATTAATTCTGACGTCATTACGACCATAGTTGACACGTTAAGTACGGTGAGACATCAATGCAAACATGTTATTTTATTGTTAAAATGAAAACATAAAATAAGTGCTTTTAAAAAAATATGAGTTAGGGGAGATCGGGGGAATTCCACGCACCTAAGGGAAAATGCATGAAAAATGCTTCGTTCGTAAATATAACCCTTCACAATTTAACTACGTAATCTTGAATCTATTAGGCATCTTATTACCCAAGAAAAAGTTCCTTTGATAAACCGATTTGAAAGATAGAATACAAAATTCGAAATGATGTCATTGCGCGGTATTCCCCACGTGCTGGGTAATATCGCGCATGTGATGGGGTAATTCTGCGCAAGTATTAAATAAAGCTGAAAAGCTCGGAATCATGGTTTGAAAAAGGTATTGTTGCTTTTAATGAACAAATAAATTTTAAACAAAACAAATTGTCGTACGCACTTTATAAAAAAACTCATTATGAAAAGTATTTCATTTTCTGCCTGTCTTTTTTTGCCCCGTGGAACACATATCGCAGGTATAGTTAACTGCTGAATCCCAACCACTACATTCTGCATGTGCCCAGTTTGAACACAGTACACAGCGGTACCAAAATTCCTTGTTCCGTCCGAATTCACCGCATACCAAGCACTCCTCATTCACTTCAGTAGGATCTAGATCATCTAATTCATCATCGTCGCATAACTGACTCTCGTCATAACTTTCAGAGTCAGAATCATCAAAATGTAAGTTTCTCAACCCAGCTTTCTTGGTTATAGGTCGTTTCTTTGATTTAGTCACCAGTTTTCCTACTTTTTCCGCCTTTCTCTTCTTGGTTTCCAATTTTTTTAACTCTTCATTTTTTTTCTTTAAATTTCTCTTTTCCTGTTTCATTTCTAATTGAACTTTTAGTGGCGTGGATGTGAAAATTTCTGAGTGTTGTTTTGCACGTGATTTAAAACTTTTGTTTGCAATTGGGCCAGGAAGCGGTGCTAGCTGTCCAATAAGGACTTTTGATGAAAACTGTTCTTCGGCAGTTCTTGACGTGCTAGGTTGTGATTCAGCTTTCTCGTTTGACTGACATTCGGTATTCTTGGGCGGAGTCCTGTGCATTGTTTCACTACATCTCGATGGACCCGGTTGTGGCTCAGCCCCTTGTCCGTCTTCAACAGTTACAGTCGACTGTTCCAAAATGTTATCTCCCTTATTGAGGTCGGTTTCATTTAAGTTCATTTCGATTTGTATTTCTGGAACTGTTGTATCATCTGTCACGCTGAAATCGTCTTCAGAGAATTTATCAGGGTTTGTGGGCCATATTCCAGCAGCGCGGAACCCGGATATGCCTTTGTCCATCGTGGCAACCCTTAGGTAGGCTTTGTTGAAAATGGAAGCGAGTTCATAATGTGTGATCTTCTCATGAGCATGATTCCTAAGATACAAGTCGCACTCACGATTAAAAGCATTTTTTAGGGGTCCAAAAAAAGTTAAGTCAAGAGGTTGGAGCTTGTGTGAGGGGGAAGCGACACCATAATAATTCCGTGTGATCTGCAGTATGTATAAATCTCCAAAGAAATGTGACTTCCATGGTTATCTAATATGAGAAGCACTGGATCTTCCTCCGAAGACTTAACATGCTGATAAAAATGTTTTATCCAGTCAAAAAACAATTCTTCATTTATCCAACCGTTCTTTGAACATCTGTATATCGCTCCAATTGGTCCATCTCTCATCAATTGTGGATTCATACGTGCTCTCGGAAATATAAACATAGGAGAAATATACTGTCCTGAAGCACTTACAGCGCATACCGCGGTCACATTTTTTCCCCTTTCCCACGATATTACGGACCCCACTTGCTTTTGACCTTTTGGCGCCAAAATTTTTGCAGGCTTTTGGACCGTGGAGATACCTGTTTCATCCACATTATAAATTCGACTCTCAGAAAATTTATACTTCTCGATAACTGTTAGCAGATTTTTGAAAAATCGCTCAACCTCAGTCTTATTAAATGCTGATATACGGTTTTGGCTGGTCCCTTCCGGTTTTCGGAGACTAATTTCGGTATGTCGCCTTGTAAATAGTTCTAGCCAATCATGACCGGCCATTTTTTTTTCGTGATCGAAACGATGTTTAATTTTATTAGCTTCAGCAAACTGGTACGCTAAACGTCGCAGTTCTGTTGGTGTGATTCCGTAAAACATATTCGCCAATTTTATTACATGATTGGCCATATCGGCTTCCTGTTCATCATTGAAAACTGGTTTCCTTCCTAATTTTCCTTTTGTATTTATGTTGACCTTTAGTTTATCACGTAAAGTGGATTCTGGAATATTGAATGATCGACCAACTTCCCGTATTTTTCGCCCAGATTGTATGGCAGAGATAGCAGCTTTCAGCTCATTTTCCGTCCATTTTGACTTTTCGGTTTTCCGAACATAAGTACGTGGCATTTTGAATTCTAAAAAGAAAAACAATTGCCATCATTAAATCAACAGCAAAGTTTCACACGGGGTAATAACGCGCAGCGCGAAATTGCCCCTCCACTGGTGCGCGTTATTACCCCGATGTTATACATCTAACCTAACTCATCGCTGCTAGTTAATGACGAAATATAATTAATTGTACTCGTGTGCGATATTATGTGTACATATAAAGCCAAATAGTCCTGGTATAATTTTACTGAAAATTGATAACGAAAAGAACTTACCACTTTTTGAAATTCGCTAGAAATTAGATCAGCGTGCCGAAAAACAAACAAACGACCACCATGTTAGAACCAACTTTACGAATACAGTTGAATTATGAGAGGATGTTCGCTAAGCTAATGCTAGATGGCGTGCTATGTTGAAATCGAGAAATAATAAACTGCGATGGAAAAATCACTATGCGCAGAATTACCCCGTGCGCGGAATTCCCCCGTTCTCCCCTACTATGTTAAATTACAAATTAAACTTCGTAACTTTGATATCTCAAAATAATTTGTGTATTTTATCGAGTTAAAATTTTTTTTGAATTTTGAATTAATATTCAATATAAAATGAAGTGCAATCTACTAAATGGGAAAGTAATGTGTTGTCACATCAGATTTTCTTAGAATTTTTCTAAATGATTTTCCAAAATTTTTAAAAGTTGCTATAATAATGGCCAATACTGTAGATATATAATACACAATTTTGAATGTATTAATTTTTAAATCGGTTTATCAACTTTAATAAAGTAATACCTCAAATAAATAAGGTAATTGAAACTTAGTCGATAATTGAAGGGCCTAGTGGAAAAAGTAGTTAAGTCACTTTTTTTTCAATTTGTAGTTGAGCACATTTTCACATTTCGGCATTTATTCTCTACAAATTAGTATAAAAATCAACAAATTAAAAAAAATTGACAACTACTTTTCCACTAGGCCCTTCAATTAAACAATCACATTTTTTGATGGGCAGTCAATGAGGACTCTTGATTTTATAAATATAGCAAAGAAGAAAACGAATATAACCACTAATACCTTGATCAACCTTGATTCGATATGTGTCTATAACTTGTTCTGTGGGGTGAATTACAGCTTTGTTATATTTTTTTTGCCTTGGAATAAAAAACTAAAGATCATCATTAATCATCTAATTATTGAAATGATCCAGATTGGCTAGACATTAACCCTCCGGTTGACGGGCTGGGTCTGTGAGGCCCAGGCAAATCTTTTTTTTGTTGTATTTTCTAAAATAATTTTTTTAATTTCTTTAGCTTTTTAGTACCTTCCTAACTTTAATAAAGACATGTTTTCCTTAATTTGTCTTAATTTTATCATCTGTCGTTTGGCTGCCAGAAGGGCTTTGTGCCTGTCAGACCCAACCCGTGTATTCGTGTAAGTTTTTTCCTACAATTTAATAAAACGAACAATACAGATGGAGAATTTTCAAAAAGCAGACGACTATTTCTGGAAAATTTGGGCAAAGACTTATTGATAGAAAACATGAAACTACGAGCGAATATGCCAAATCTACCACGGAAAGTAAGGATATTAGCGGCTAAATTCTCAGGTGTCTCAGTCACAGAAGAGCCCCGACCGACGACTTCAACTGCTCGAAGAAGGTGCAAATTCTGCAAGGACCGAAAATCAAGATATTCGTGCAAGTTTTGTGGTTCCTGTATTTGTTTGGAACACACAAAACCATGCTGCGCCGACTGTGCGGCAAGATTTGATTAACGAAATTTTGCATTCAATATTTTGTGTGTCAAATTTATGTACACTCATTTTATATTTTTTTTGCACTTATTCAGCCATAGTATACTTTACAAATAACTGTATGTTATGTCTTTTTCGTTTTTTCAATTTATAATTTCTTTTGAAAACTTGCATTACATGTAACTTTTTTTTAGTAAATGGGAACTCCCAAGTTAATGTTTTTTTCACAACTATTTTTACTCTTAGCAGTGCAAAATAGACCAGGTTAACAAATGTATACTAGAAACTGGGCATATCAATGTATTATTAGGGGAAAAAAATAAAACACAGTTTGGGTCTGAGAGACCCAACCCGTCGAATGGTGTGATTCTGAATCCACCCGTCAACCGGAGGGTTAATTATTGTTGAAATGCTACTAATATAAGTAAAACGAATTATGCATGTCAATTAAATGCCACTCTGCGGAGCACGTCACCGACACATATCGGATTAAGATTGATAAATGATTAACGGAGGGATGGATATAGTTTGCTTGTAAAGGAGTATAATATTCTATTTAGAGCACAATTAAGAATACTGTAGATATAATAGAATCGTTTGAAAATATTTTGTGGTTGCCTTTTGCCTTACTAAACAATGTCAGTATTAACCATTTTGACGACAATTATCGTTGCCTTTCGTCTATTTAGCTAATGCTATAATCTCATTTTAACCGGTTTTTTTATCTCTTAGAAATTGGGGTGTCTGCACATTATGTATATTTATGTTAGCACGAAGTTTGATTAGTGTGTTTAATATTCGTATTTTAATTAATAATTGTTAAAATGTACTACCATTTTAAATTATATTTTTACTTAAACAGTATTTTTACTATTCTTATGACAATAATCGGTGAAATGTTTGAATTAAAGGATTATCGGAGAAGAGTTCATAAGTTGATAACTTTGTGATTATCTAATTATTATTTAATAATGGATCTATCCTTTGGATATTAGATAATTAGATAGACTATATTAGTATGACATCATTACCCCATGCTATGGGAATTTATATGGCGATTCTGTTCAACGCTGTCTTGCAATTTCTCAAGAACTAGTTATCGCAATATACCATTGCAAAGATAAATTCAGAGCGCATAACTTTTATTTCATTATGTTTTTTAGTAAAACTTTAGTGAAACGAATAGGTTTTATCAGGTTTGTATACGGTACGAATTCGTGTCCAGGGAACAGAAAGCAATCAAAGCGTTCACACCTACACGGTTCAGTTTCGGTTTTAACCTGATAGCGAGAGGATCTCTTGTTTTCTTCATTAATATTTGTTGGAAGTTGTCACATTTTGCTGATAAAATGAGCAGTTTACCAGATGTTGATATGGATCATCTGATTTCTGCAGTGCAAAGTAAATCAGTGCTGTGGGACAAAACTACTGATAAATATAAGGACAAATTTAATTTCTTCTATAGAGAAACAGCATGGCAATAACTCGGCTTCTCTCCATGATGATCACTAAACGACTGAGCCTGTGTTCCGGAAGAAAAACACAAAACTTAATACAAACCGTGTGAGAACCCTGTATGTGTGAAGGGCTTCATTCGTTTTTGGTTGAAACCGAAAACGAATGGAAAACAAACCGACCGAATGGAACCTTATACGTGTGAAATGAGTCCAAGTAGACAATATACTAGAGCAGGGATGAGCAACCATTTGTTACAATGGGCCATCTACAAATTCAAAAATGTTGTGCGGGTCGCATGTAAGAAACTTATGATCATACAAACGCTGAATGGTGAACTCAAATGATCTCTTTATTAACAAAATAATCCTAGCAAACAAAATAAACCTATAAACCTAACCTGAAAAGTCAAAATGTAAAATCTTTGAAGGGCCACATGAGAAAGTGTGGCGGGCTGCTCTTCCCTGTACTAGAGTATGTTATTTACTGTTATATAAAAAAATCAACAGGTTCAAATATTTTGAAAGCAAAATGTTGTATTTTCAATGTTATGAATTTTATTCCATTCATTGCAATCTCACTGTAAGTAATATAATATACAGGGCGAATTAATAGTGGAGATTTCTTTGGTAGATCTTTAAATAAATATCAGAAATGTTTGAATTAAAGTATGTATTTGCTTGTTGTATATGACATTAAATTATTTTGAATGATACTGTTATACAGTGTCTTGGTTTTGAGGAGCACAATGCAATTTTATTTTTTAATTGATTAACTCTCGTGCGGTAACAAGCTGTTGGGAATACAACAGTGTAACCAAAAGAATGGTTACGACATTTCTAGACCCGTAAGTAAAAAGCACATGAGTCAAAAAAATGTATATTTTTGTAATTGTTGCTGATGATCATAACTTTTATTTTTACACCATTGAGAACAGGTACCTAAGTCTGAAATAAAATTTCAAGAGTAAATTTTGAAATCTTGAAATACTATTTCAATTATTATTTGAAATATTATTATCAAGTTACAATCAAAACTTAAAAATATATAAATTTTTTGCCTTATGTGCTTTTTTCTTACGGGTCTAGATTTCTTTGTCACTGAAAAATTAACATCATTTTCATAAATAAAGAGTGCTCCGGCGCCGTCCAAAATCGGTTGTTAAACATGAAATCTTACCAAATTTCATTGATTTTAGCAAAAAATAATTTGTCACGCTAGGTTTGCATGGGGCAAGTCAAGTCTACATCGCTAATTTTTTCTAAGGATTATCAACAGCTGTAATAACGTACCAAATAAGACTTTGTAAATATTCTAAATTTAAGCTCATTTTCATAAATATTTTTAAATTAAAATTTAATAAAATGATCCAAACACCCAAATGAGTTGCGCTAAATAAAATGTGACCATATTACATGGCCAAGGACATCCTAATGATCGAATGTTCGTAAATATTATACTGAAATTATTTTGTGTCTATCCCACTGTCCTGCACAACAACGAAATTTAATTGTTCTTTGTATGAATAAAATCAAATAATTATTTGTTGCGTTATAAATCTTTGCTTGAACTTTCATTTGGAACGATGCAAAATCTTTTAACAGAAGATACGAAAAGATACAGAAACAATTTCATGTTAAAAAAAATTTACACATTTAATTTTCTTATTGAAAATATAAAAACGTCTTTACAATAAAAATTTTGCGCAGATGGGATATTTTAGATTGATGAATATTTAATATTTTTATTATAGGTGTAGCTGTTAGTTGCGAACCAGAAAAACCCGAAAGTTCTATTAGTAACATTCCTAAACCAAAAAAGTTCTTTAAGAGCCGTAATTCAGACAAATCTAATACATCATCGACATGTTACAGTGGAAAAAATGAAAGTTATGGCGCTTCTCACAAAAGAATAAAAACTGAGTTGTCTGAAAAACAGTCGCCTAGAAAAGCACAATCCGGTTCAACTTCTAGAAAATTTTTTACATCAAAAAATAATTTAGAAAAGAATGTATTAAGTTCCAATACCAATAATTCCAAGCGCGACGAAAGTAAACCACCAATTGTTCTTAGAATATGTCGGGGTAAATCACAATTACTGAGCGATTCTGATGAATCGGAGAGTACTCCAACACCTGCAAGTACACCTTCTACGTCCACTCTTACTTCTCCTCGTGCCGCTAAAGATAGTGCTCCACAACGTTCTCCAGGAAATATAAGAATAACTCGGTCTGCTAGGCGCAGTATGCAACAAGATCCTAATAGTAGTCCAGCCACTGCTGACACTCCGGGCGATGGTTATTCTTCATTATTTACTTCACCAAGAAAAGATAATATTGAATTATCTCCACAGTATATTCCAGCAGAAAAATACGAATTAGAACGTAAAGCCTTATATGATAGTTTACTTAGACCTAATTCTCCAAAGGAATCTGCTGTGTTGGCCGAAAGTATGACCACTGATGACACAAATAGTCAATATATGGTAACAAATACTGAAAAATGTGACGATTATGAAAAATTGAATGACACAAACATTTGTGATGATACCCAAAGTGAAGAATCTATTAATACTTGTAATGATGATGTACAAGATACCGAAGAAAAAAGTCATTACATATCGGAACCTCTTATGGAAATGATAAATGAAAACCAAACTGAAGTGGAGAAAGAAAATGATGTTAATTTGAATTTAGTTGATGACAAAATTGCAGATAATGTATGTAAAACACAAAATGTTATAGAAGATTGGTCGACAGATTCTGATGACGACGATGATGACGAGGAAGAAACTCAAGTTCAAAATGATGTTAAAAGCAACGAAGCTCTAAATAATTTTCCACTTGAAAAGCATAAAGACGAAATTTTAGATAAAATTTTAGAAAAACCTGTTGAAAATTTAGCACCAGTTAAACTGGTTATATCAAAAAAGAAAGGTAGCATATTTAAAAGTAGATCTTTAGTTGCCGATGGTATTAAAAAACGTAGAGCTTTATATAAGCATAAATGGTCTGATGATCCTAAAGATGGTAATCACAAAAGTGGTGAAGGAAACAAAAACGAAGCAGATGGAACTTCTATTTATGACGAGTTTGGATTTAGTAACGATCCTCTCACTAGAGTTACTTCAGATGATTATAATGAGGATGCTGAACCTGTAACCAGCATCAAATGTACTAAAAGTGATAAAGGGGTAAGTTGTATTGGTACTGCTTCTTTGTGGATGGCAAATTTGGATATTATTACTTATTTTTTATGTTTAGTATTACACTGTGGTTCGGAATGTCAAAAAAGCTCATCAAATGCAAGAAATAGGTGAATTTCAAGAATTTAATGATGACGTTGAATATATTTTGGATGCTCTTCAAGATGACAATCCAATAAGTACACGTTGCTTATCGGCGATTACTTTGGCTTCCAAATGTATGGTTCCCGCTTTTAGAATGCATGTTCGAGCTCATGGTACTGTTGCTAAATTTTTTAAAGCACTTCACGATGCTACAAAAGATCAAGTAAGTACAATATATTGATTAACAATGTAATACTTTCAAAACAGAATGTTAAAAATCATCAATATTATTAAATACGTCTACAGTCTCTAATGAACTTATTTAAATTTTTTATTCATTATCTGTACAGTTTTCACTTGTATGTGTACATAATATTATGTATGTATGTAGGTACACATTATGTATATACATATTATATTATATATTTGTGACGATTGCGATGTATTGCTATAATCAGCTGTAGTAAAACGAGAGCATTGCTTTCATTTTGATATATTTAATTGTTTCAGAGTTTAGGACTATGTACAGCAACTGTGATGTTTGTGTTAAGTCAAGATCGACTCAACATGGATTTAGATCGAGACTGTTTGGAATTAATGCTTAATCTATTGGAATCTGATGTTAGTTATCAGCAAGCTCTGGATGTTTGTGGATTGAGTTCTACCCAGTTGCAAAAAAATAAGCAGAAAGTGCGTGAGTTGTGTGCTGAAATACAAAGTCAAGGCCACTCAAAACATCTAAATCTAGAAAGTATTACGGTACGTTTTTTAAAAATTATTTTTGCAACAATTATACATAGCTAATTTCATATACAAAATTCAAGTTCACAAGCTTCAAATTATTTAGTTTTATATTTTAATTAAAGCAAGAAAGGGTTTTACTTTCTATAGGGTGACCTATTTTAAGTGGCTAATATGGGGTATCTCGATGATTATAAAAACTTCAATGAAAGCAGCACGCTTAAATAACTTTTTTTGCCATGAAAAGACAAATTAACTAAACAAAGAAATGTTAAAAACTCCATCTAGTCCAGGAGCTAGAAAACTTTCGCTGCATAGATTGGGAGATAAAGTTTACTGTTCTTATAATTAGGGTGACTTACAGTTTCCATCACAATTGTACTCCACACTTGTCTATCGCAGATTTTCTCCATCCATCCATCAATCTCCATCTTTCTCATTCCAGCATGATCTGTCAACTTTTACTGGACTTCCACTGTGCGATTGTTTTCACTTCTGTTGTTTCACTGGATGTCATAATGTGCCCCAGCCATCTAATTCATTGCGATTTCACAAATCTAACTATGTCCTCTTTGTTCATGGCTTTAGTAATTTCATGATCAATTAGTGCTCTACATTCTCCACTTGATTCCCTTGTTGGTCAGAATATAACTCTTAGCACATTTTGCTCAAAGATTCGCAATCATGCTTCATCAACATACACAGCGTTTCCGCAGCATATGTGACCACTGGTCTTATCAGGGTTACGTCCACGACTACATTAAATAAAGTCGCAAACAGGACATCCACATGTCTGAAAGCCCTCCATTCACTTTACAGGACCCAATTCTTCTTGTTGGTGTTCCAATGCAGGCCGTGTAATTTTAATCAATATAAATAGTTTTTGTGGTATCTTTTCTTTAATATTCTGTACAACTTATACCTGTCCACATTATCAAATGCTTGCTTGAAATCTATAAACAATACGTGTAAGACAATGTCATATTCGTAGAATTTCTCCATTGTCAGATTCACTACGTGAAACAGTGCTTTTAGTATCTTATATGCCCAATTAAGCAGTGCGATGCCTCTATAAGGATGGCATTCTTCAATGTCTCATTATCATCGTAATCCCTGTTGAACAATTTCTGAAAATGCCTCATTCATATTATTTATTCTATTCTTTGTGAACTTCATTCCAACTAACATTCTGTCATCGTTCTTTACACCCCTTGATCTAGTGTTGTTTAGTTTTCTGTTTCCTTAAGAGTTGGTAAAACCAAAACTAATTTTTTTCCTACAATGCGCAAAACTATTTTAATTTGCTTACTCACCTCAAAATAATAAACCTTTTTAAATAACTTGAAAAGAAGACTGATTCTTATTTAAATTCTGAAATAATATCAACACGTTCACTGTCCATATGATAAACACTATACCTATTTGAAATATCCCCCATAAGAATAGTGGATGTCCCAAATGATCATCAGACTTGACAGTTACAACTTCTTGCGATGATTGTGGTCAGACATATTGCCTTCAATGTTATAACAAATGTCACTAATTATTTGTATTACTTTGTATTTTTCAGGTATTTATGTATTTTCCGTTTTTTATTGTGTCTAATAAAAATAAACCTTCATCTGCATTGTTTTGCTTTCTTGTTATTTCAAAAATGTAATTTTTTGGTGCGTGTCATCTAAGTCCTTTGACCCTCTGGAGGGTTACAACTGTGCCATTATATGAAATAGGATTTATACTACCAATTTCCTACGTAATATTAATAGATATTATCCTAAGTTCATCTTAAAAATACATTATAAGAATGCATTCGGTGTGAGCCACATAGTGGTCAAAGGACTTGTGAATATACCAGTGTTTGAGCCAAATACGGGTCACTGGACAGTGAACGTGTTAATATCATTTAATAATAATAAAACTTAAATGTAAGCAACGAAAAACATAGACTTGCTGTATTCAGATTGATATTATTTGCTCTTTTATAAGTTGACGTCTTCTGGGTTGCATTGGTAGGGATTATCATGGTAGGGCGCTTTGAATTTTTAATATTTTATATTAGGGTGACGTCAAATAAAAGGGTTGAAAAATAGCATAATGCAGTAAGGGCAATAAGAAACACAATGACCTAGTTTACGCCCGTTACTTAGGCGGCTACCTATACATCAAATGCAATCAAAATTTTGTAAGTTGTATAGTGTAAATACCTCATCAGATGATCTACTAGATGAGTTAGATGTTATGTCGGGCAATTATTTCCATCACCTGACATCAAGTAGACTATCTATGAAAATGCATATAAATTGGTATAAGTCATCGGTTTACAGTATAATATAACGTTTTTTTTAATTTGGGATGGTAGTGTGAGATTCTTGCTCACTAACCCCCTCCCTGGTGACAGCTAGATTCACCTCTTGGTATTTCTTCAGCTGTCACCTGCGATGTTGTGTCATACCCTTATTATTCCGCCCTTTCGGGTCTTTGTTTTTCGTTCGGCTGGATTGGGAAAACCACTTCAGCCTACTATCGATGTTCTTGTGCCCTCTCGGGACTTTTTTCTCGGCGTTGTTGATAAGGGTATTTCTTAGTCTTCATGGCCTGAACCCAGAGTTGCTTTGAGAACCTTCTTGTCATCCAGCTTGGTATGGAGGATCTCTGTTAAGGCATCAGCAACTCTGTCCCAATCATCCTTTGATGATAGCATTTCTGCTACTAGGGTATCGGTGCTCAGGTCTTCGATGCTGTATTTGTTTCTTACTTTAGACCAGTTCGAGCAGTCGAAGATGTTGTGGTATGCGTCGTCTTCCTCCTCATCACAGTAGAAACACTTTGGTGATTCTCGTCGTTTGAAGCGATGGAGGTAGGAGTTAAAGCACCCGTGTCCTGTCAAGGCTTGAGTGACTTTGTGGCTAACTTCACAATAAAAATTGGAAGTATAGGTAACTACCTAAACGACGGGTGTAAACTAGGTCATTAACAAGTTTTAATAACAAACTCTTAAAATTTGGTGTACTCATTATGAATTGAATTGTAGGTTGGTCAATTGGCAATGGAAACATTATTAAGTTTGACTTCTAAACGAGCGGGAGAATGGTTTAAGGAGGAATTGAGAGAATTAGGAGGTTTAGAGCACATAATGAAAACTATATACGAATGTTGTCGTCAAGTATCCGATTATGTTGTTACTTGGACTGATGCACTTTTGGATAAATTAAGAAAAATAGATAGATGTATGCGAGTTTTAGAAAATGTAAGTATCTAGTGTTTCAAAATTGTTACTCAAATAACTATGTAAAAAAAAATTATATAGGTAACTCACAATAATGAAGAAAATCAAAAATATATTTTGAAATACAACGATGGAATGATAATAGAAACATTAGTAAAGCTATATCGATTATGCGATTCAGAAATACCTCTTTATCCCGTAACGGATATAACCGATAAGGAATCCACAGGAACTGTAATACGAGAAGCATTATTGGTTACTTTAAAAGTTGTTATTAATTTAACGCATCATTTTAATCAAGAATGTGAGTTTAATTTTTTTGTATGCTGTACTTGAAATAATTTCTTGCATTTCAGCATTGGGTAGTGCACTTATTGGTGCAAAACCAGGAATTGTAGAAGCTAGTTTGCATTTACTTCTTCAAGTACCTCATTATATTCCAGATCAAAAGAAATTCGAATTGGGAATATTAGTAAGTTATTTTTACCAACTTGATATTTTGTTCAGAATTAAAAACAAATTTGTAATGTTTGTAGGTTTTAATGCTGTTAATAAATTTAGTTCAAGAAAATTCTAATAAAAGGCTATTGATTAATGCTAAAGCACCTGCCGATTTTGAGAGTGCTTTTGCTTGTAAGTAATAATTTTGTTGTCAAGTTAATTTGTATCTAATTTTGTATATTAAAGGTGACAAAAGTGCACTGGAAGCATTAATCGAACAGTTTTACTTATGGGAAGAATCTGCTAGATTGGCAGAAAAACGAACAGATGCTATTCTAGATGGTGAAAAAGATGGTGAGGCAGAAAATCCCCAATATAAATCTAATGAAGAATTTATTGAAGAGACGGTTGCTAAATGTATGTGCTTTATTATTTGGGTATTAATAATTTTTTGTACCTACTGATACATTTTTTTCATCAGTATTGCAGAAAGCTGGAACACATATGGAATACACATTTTTAGCATCATACATTGTAATGTTATTGGGCTACTTGGTAATGCAGAATGAAGAATTTTTAGAAATAGTTAGAAAACTTTTGAAAGGACGTAATTTTTCTAGTATGGTGGAGATGCTGAAAAAGTTTTTTAATTTTATGAATTTAACTGCTACGGTGAGTATTAATGGCATCGGTGATGCACAACATTTTTTAAACTCAAATTCCATATTCTGTATTACTGACTACAAGGAAACTATGAATAGTTTATCAATGCATATACTTATACATATATAAATTGTGGGTAACGAAAGGACAAAATGGGATTACAGATCTCGAAGTTTATGTTGCTCGTAATTTGTGCATTGATAAAATTAACTTTCAATTTTTATTTCTCATATGTACATTAATTTAATGTATTTTACATTGTAGACTGGAGGTGCTTCTAGTGTGTGTGCAATTAAAGCAACGGAGAAAGTTTTAAAATACTTGGAAGAGTGCGATAAACAAATAACTACAACCGAAATCTCAAACAACACAGATCTTGCCCATTATGAGTCGCAATAATAAATTTTTAATAAAACGGTTATTAATTACTTGGTGATTTTTCTTGTATTATTAAGTATTTTCATTACAAATTTAGATTAACAATTATAATCATAAGTATACTCATAAATTTGATTTAAGCGACTGACTACGTTCTCAGTGTTGAAAGACATTTGGAAAAGCTTGTAGCTTCTTGCTTAAAATGACTTCATGAGTATCTCTGTATGTTTTCAAAACTTTAATATTTCACTTTTATATTTATTTTTAGTATTTTTAAGTTACGCAAGTTTTGTAAATTTAAAACACATTGAGAAAATAAGATGGATTTGAAATATAAGTCACATTTTATCCTACATTGTAAATAATAGTTTGATAAGAATTACACATTGTATATTAAAACTAGGTTGCATTTTTTTTTATTTATTTTACGTACCATACAAAATTTTATTTTAGTGTTAGATTTTATTGAAGTATTCTTTATTGTTAATACATGTTTTTTTGTAATTAATTCCTACAACTACAAATTAGTACTTGCACATTCATTTGGTTTGTTTATAATACTGTGTATATAAATAAATTCTTAAAATATTGCCTTTTTTTTCCTAATATAAATTGTGTAAAATATAACAAATCTACATGAATACCGAAAGTTGAATACTTGGCATGTTGTTTGCTTGGTACCACCTTTTAGAAAAGTTTCTTATATGAAATGCATGTGATAATAGGTGCTATTTCGTATCCAAGCGGTTATGCATAACACTGGCGTTAACCTGTAAAGTATCGTTTTTTTCAAAAAATAATAGATAATCTATTGGTAAACTATACTGTACAGGCTAACACGAGTGTTAAGCTTTACCATTTGAATACGGAATAGGACCTATTATCTACTCGAGAAAATTAACTCATATGGACTCTTGGGTCAAACCTTGGAGGTCAAACTATTCCTGTCATTACATACATTTATTTGATTTATTATTTTATATTTAAACTAACTGGCACAGACGGCCACCTTAAGCAGAGGTATCCATATTGGGAGGATGGGGACAAGGTGAGACAGTTTTGGTTTTACCAACCTGGCTTCCTAGTATTAACTTGACAGTTAATTACTAAATTTTTTTTTTCCTGTTCCTGCAGGGAAGGGGGAAACCTTCATAGACACCACCCCATCAGGGATGGTAGTGTCAGATTCTAACTGACTAAAACCCCCTCCCCGACGACAGCGGGCTTTACCTTCTCGGCATTACTTCCGCTGTCGTCTGCGATCTTCCCTGCTGCATCGATGATGCAGGCTCCCGATGACCTCCCGGTTTAGCACGAAAGTTTGTGTCCGGGAGGTCAGGCACTATCACTTGATTCTACTTTTTCAATTGAACCGGACACACCGCGATCCAACACGTCGCACCGGGTCACTTAGTGGTCCGTGATCGTCGGTATAGGTTGTAAGATGCAACTTTTGAATTTGAACTTCGCGTCAAAGTCTTCTCCTTAAAAACGCCATCTATTGAGAACTAACAAAGTTCAAATCTAAAATCACACTTCTTCGACGACACGGAAAATAACTTGGACCACCACGTTGTGAAAATACCTATAGTCCGGGAGCCAGCGACATTTTTCAATGTGTTATTTGATAAAGCTTGGTTCATCTTTTTATCTGTTGTAATAATATAGCCTATCAACAAAATCCACTCCTGCCACCTCGATCGCGGGACAACGCTTATCAGCAGTTTATCAATGTTGTTAAAAAAAACGAATAAATGACAAACATGATAAAAGCTGAAACTTTACCTATCGTTTAATGACATCAGTTAGAAAAAAAATCACCTCCTGCCACCTGTATCGTAGAACGATGTACTCCTGCCATGGACCTAATGATGTGAAAAAAAAATGACTTAAATGATAAAAGCTGAATTTTTTTTTACCGGTAGTTTATTAATTAAGAAGGCAGAAAAACTTATGCTGCCAGCTATTTGTCGGAACCTGGCCTCGGCAGGAGGTTGTGAAGTTGTTGTTGGATAAGTGACACACAGTACCTACAGGAACGACTCTGAAGGCATCTCAAAAAAATATTTTTCATCTATTTTCTCTCATTTTTTTCGATAAATGATTTTACAAAAACATTATAAAAATATTGATAGGTTTAAAAATATTTATAAGTATGGAAATATTGATTTAAACAATTGACAAACAGGAATCATTATTGAAATATCAAGTCACGCTAAATCTTCTTCGTCAGAATCCTCACTATCGCTTATCTGGTTTGTGGTCATTTCCTCGGGATCATCTACTTCCTCGGCATCGTCATTTTGGTAGTTAGAGTCTGTAAAAAATACAAAATGATGTAGAAATGATATGCTGTGTAAAGTGAGATAAAAGGGATATTATTTCATTACCTGGAGCATTGATTCGACTAGGATCCGCGATTACAATTTCGCCGACTAAAGTTGGTAATTGGTCGCCTTGAAACCATCGCAATTTCAACTTCTCTTCTATTTCTTGCCATCCACAATCACATGGAGACAGCAAGGTACGATGTTGAGAATGTGCGTTGGACCATATACTGGAGATATAAGCGGATCTGAGAATTTGTTGTCGCAGCTCTGATTTGCACGGTGGCAAAATAGATCCATTGAAGTTCTTCGTTTTCAGTTTGAACTGCTTCTCAATGTCGTTGCATTTGAAAGCTTTCATAAAAATAGCCAGTCGGGCCTCATTAACGTCTATTAATTGTTTGCAGCCATACATGCTGCAAACAAATTTTTCTAATGCTTCGAAAATAGCATTTGTTTCGATGTCTGGATAATTCGGTAATTTCGAGAAGGCTTCTATGAATTCAGGAGACTTCTGCAAAATGGTGAATGGCCGATTCTTGCCCTTTTTGAAGTAAGCAGGATTGAAGTCACATCCCGTGAAAGCGTGAAATCCTGGAAGAGCTTCACATAACTGTTGCCCCAATGTATCGTACAGCTTCGATACGTTAATAAATATTTCCGAATTGCCAACACCAACTTTTAGCCAAAGTTTAACGTTTTGATTCAAATGTTGCAAGTTTCCCAGTGCTATTATCAAAATGTTGGTATCTGAGCAACGAATGACAACATTTGAGTCTGGCTCCACTTTGCAAGCATGGAACATCACTTTTGTAGCGGCTTCTTCATGTGCAGGACATGCGTAATTCTCGTCTTCAATCCTCACAACAGCATCGTTAACTTCTTCGAATTTATAACAATTTTTATAATTGATATAAACAGTTTTATTTTTGAAGAATGGCGCCATTGCTTTCCAGTCATCAATCAGAAACTCCACTAAGGCCTCTTTGAAGTTGATGTTTTTTAATTCCGATGAGAAATCTGCAGGACGCGTTTGATCACCACCGTTGATGTGATATCGTTGTTTTTTGCTCGTCCCACGCAATGTGTGTTCATTATCTTTGATCAAAGGTGAAAAATATTCATCGAACGTTACTATGGCTGTTCTTGCTCCACATCTCGTAAACATCTGCAAAATTTTGGAGGAAATATATCCGAAGGTTAGCGGAATGTTTCTCATCAGATGCAGAATGAAAAATCCATCGAAAATTTGGACGTCTACGTGTGATGGTGATTCTTTGTCTGTTTTTTTTTCAAGTAACTTCAATAGAGCTGATTTTTCGGTCTTGCACAATGCTCCATCGATGTGGCATAATGACAGTGGAACAGGAGTCAGCGGAAAGCTCAATAGTTTTGCCAAATCTATCGAGTTTTCCAAAGAAATTCCCCGTCTTCAGCACATTCAGCTTTTATCATTTAAGTAATTTTTTTTTCACATCATTAGGTCCATGGCAGGAGTACATCGTTCTACGATACAGGTGGCAGGAGGTGATTTTTTTCCTAACTGATATGTCATTAAACTATAGGTGAAGTTTCAGCTTTTATCATGTTTGTCACTTACTCGTTTTTTTTAACAACATTGATAAGCTGCTGATAAGCGTTGTCCCGCTGGTGCGCCGGCAGGAGTTGATTTTATGTCAAGAAGGCGTTAATATGACACGAAAATAATGAAATTATTCTTTATCAAATGTTGTAACCCCTTAAACTAGCTCAAAGTAGAGAATGACTAAAAATAATTAAGGACCCCTTCCCAGGTAGGTCGAATTTCGTTCAAAGAAATAAGAAATACATCAAATCTCAACATTTATTATTTGAATTTAAACAAAATTTAAAATGATACATACATAAATTAGCACAAACCTATAATCTATTCTCATACATTCACAGATTCACTCCAAATTACATTAAACATCACAGTAGGATGATTTGTAATAAAATAAATCAAATTCAATACATACAAATTAATTAGATACACAATACCTTAAAGAAATTATTTATGCGCTGCCTATGGTGAAGTATTTGCCAATGCAGCAATAAAACACCTGTTTGATGAGTACGTTGAATGATTTCATCCAGGCACACATGTGTAGATGTATTTTCTTTATTTGAATAAAGATGCAGGTAGGGGATTCACCAAACTAAATACGTTGCTTATTTCAACGAAGATTGTTTTTATTTCACGAAACAAATTGTATTAATGTTATAGTTCAACACTTTTTTGACTTAAATAAACACTAACATTATTATTGTTTTTGTAATATGAACTCATTTTTTTTATATAAGAGTTATACTCTTTCGCGATGTAAATTGTTTATGCTATGAATTAATCACGCACTTGGTCGACGATAATTATTCCTTAACGTAAAGATGTTCAAATTATAAACGAAAGAATTATTAATTAATTTTAATATTCATTATTAATTATTAATGTTCAAAAATTAGGTTAAACACTTGATGATTTAAAAATAAAGTTCACTAAGTTTACATGTGACTTGACAACACATTCGATGATTTTTAGTGAAATACACAAAAATTCCATTAATTAGATATACAATAATTATAATGCAAATGGTCTTTAACCAAGAAAATAATCCAACTTGATTATTTTGTCACAAAATAAATACGTTTTCTTTGAAGGTATTAATTGCACTTGTATTTAAAATAAAATACACCAAATAGCAATTTAAGGTAAGTTTAAGATAATTGAAGATAATCGTTGTCGAACTAAAATCAGACTGTCCCCATCATGTTAGTACGTCCTTATATATTATAGTGTCATCACGCACCCCGTAAGCACAAAAAACTTACGCGTGGCGATGAAGTCATTGAAACCCGGTAATTCCCCGGACTTATGCAATGTTAATGTCTTTATACAAAGAAAAATATCTCACGCTTGTAGCAAGTATGAAGTCATCAGACACGGTGATTCCCCGGTAAAGTAAATGAGATCACGCGTGTTAGCTATTAAAAATACTTTGTACTATTACTTTCTTTTGTGTTCTATTATAAAATAACTTACACGTGCGACAGTCATGAAATCACCCGGACGCGGTTATTCCCCGGTAAATGATATCATTCCTGTTGAAAATAACAGATACTTTGTATTAATTCCTTGTATTAATATTGTATTAATTTTGAATTGTTACAATCGCCTAATAGTACAAAAAAAACAAATTAAAAAAAAATAACGATAAGTTACATTTTTTTACAAAAAGATATTTAGGAAATAGTCTTAATTTTTCGGAATTATAGGTAATCTTTATTAATTACGATAAGCTCGAATCTAAATAAACAAATTTAATGTTAGGCGCCACTTGTTTTAAATTGGTTGGGAGAATTTAATCAAAACAAGAAACTTAAATCCTCTAATTTCTTACTATTATTAAAATAAAATTAACTAATTACTAAAAAAATTAGAATAATCATTAAAAGAATTGAAATTTCGCGATGATTACCAGTCGCAAGTCTTAGTCAGCCTAAATTTCGTTGTGACCACTGTAAAAGAGGGCGGTTCGCGAAATCACGGGATCATTCGCTGGCCGTGGGACCCACAAATGCAGATGGAAACTCTGAAGTCTAGATTAATTTGGACATTGAAATTATGGTAAAATTTGGGCTCAATCATATTTACAGTGCCTGGAAAATGAAAAAATCATATTTACAAAATTCATTTCCTTTGGAATTTGATGCCACGCTAAAAATGGTATCTAATGAGATGGAATCTAGTCTGTTTTATCAATTGTCGTTGGAAAAACAGAAAAAAACTTGCGATTAAATTTAGCTTTTCCAAAGTGGAAATATCAACTTAGGTGTCTCTGGGGTTATTTGCTTTACTACTAAAATGACGAAACGTATCTATTGCTCAAGTTATTTTAGATAAGATAAGGAAGTTTCGTATGATTCCTATCGGAAATCATAACAAAAGTAAAGGTGCACATAAATTGTAAATTGTACCCTTAATTCTGGATCTCAATTATATTCAAGACACTAGGTAGATGTTTTCAAAACATAAGGTATTTTTTTTTTTTGAAAATACTAAACATATTTTTAAAAATACTGAAGGTATTTGTCTTCAGAAATAGACGATATTTTGGGAAGGTACTCAAGATATTTTTAATAGGTAGTACAATTGAACATTTTCTTTGTTCAAAAAGGTAAATGATTAATGAGCTTATTAATTAAAATAATTCAAGGTAAGAAAAATTTATCTCATTAAAGGCAGAACTTATTTGTTCACATAAAGGTACAAGTAAAGTAAACGATATGGGTTTACTCTTAACAAACAAATTATATGAGAAATTATTTTTCGCTTACTGACCTATCACAAACATGAAATTAACGCACGACTAATGATAACATTGGGTAGCTAGGCCAATGCAACACCAGTCTGTACTTGGCTTAACTAAACGATTTATTGGTTAGCTATTCCAATACTTCGCAAAGCGTACCCTCTAATTTCAGGTAAGGTAGTTGTTTGGGTCACTAAAATGATATTTAAAAAGTTAACAACGAGGAACAGTTGTTTTTTTGGCACGCAGTTTTACGTCGTACGACCGGGACGTGTTTGATAACTAAATTCGTCAAAAAAAAATTTTTTTTAAAACTAAACATTAAAATAAAATTGTTCATGAATTCACGTTTTGAGGGGATATAACAATTTCTCCACCAAAACTAAAGGAATATTATTAACTAACAAAAACATTACTAAGATACTGGGTCATTATGAACTAAAAAATAAGGTAAAGAAATTATAAAAGGTAACGATAATATACAACAGAAAAAAAAATAAGGGCTTAATCACTTGGAGGAAAATTGGTAGCGGTGCACTTCTTGAGGAGTTCAACATGCCATCTACCTACTGGTTTTCCACTCATATTTTCTAAATCATAGGATAGATCTCCTATTTTTCGCACTATTTTACATAAAAGATATCGGGGAGCTAATTTGGCAGCAAATTTCTTAGAGGCATCTGATTGTGGAAATTGTTTCTTCCATACCAAGTCACCAACATTATATACTATATGTCTTTTGCGCAAATTATAATGTGACTTATTAGCTTCATAAGCTTTCTTTAAATTCTTACGGACTTCTTGATACAATAGGGGCAATTGTTCTTAAGTCTTATCTAAACGGATATACTCATCTTTTTTTATTGTATCGTGTTCAAGGGAGGGAATTCCGTAATACTCGCCGGAAATAGGGATATATCGGCCAAATGTCAAAAAAGAGGGAGAGAAACCGGTCGCCTCATTCTTGGCGGTACGCATAGCTTGTGCTATCTTAAAAATATTCCGATCCCATTCGGTGTGATCATTTTTCACGTAGGAAGCTATAGCGGTGGTTATAGTCCTATTTTGTCTTTCAGTAGGGTTAGTTTGAGCATGAAAATAATCATTGAAAAATATTTTCTGGACATTATATTCCTTGGTTAATTTTACAAAATCTTTGGATCGGAACTGAGCACCATTGTCGCATACAATTATCTGAGGCACTCCAAAGATCAGAAAGACTTGTCGCTCTAAAAACTTAATTACAGCAGCCGCCGTAGCTTTGGCTAGAGGCTGTACTAAAACAAATTTCGAAAAATGGTCCGTTACGACCAAAAGGTGTTGATTTCCTGATTTAGAACGGGGTAATGGGCCTAATAAATCTAGTGAAATCAACTGGAATGGGTACGAGACTTTCTTTTGAGTACCCATGAGACCTGGGCTCTTTTGATTGGTACATTTCATAGCACCACACGTAAGACAATTAGAAACGTATTGTTTGGCATCTTTGCGCATATGTGGCCAATAATAGAGTTCAGAGATTCGGGCTAGTGTTTTAGCTACACCAAAGTGTCCAGCTAAAGGGTCATCATGACATTCTTTGAAAATGTCCGCACGGTTCGCGGGGGGTATTACTAGCTTCCATTCAGGGATATTTGAAGGATTATGAAATTCTGTGGGGACAAACTTGTATAGGCAAGAATTTTCAATTTGGAAATTAGGGAAATCTTCTGGGGATTCGGCAACCTTTTCCAACATGTTCTTGTACCATTCGTCAGGAATGATTTTGTTTGTTTGTAAAAGTGATATATCGCGGGATAACGCGTCAGGTACAATGTTTAATTTACCAGGCCGGTGTCTCACTTCAAAATCGAACTGGGATAACCGTAGGGCCCAGCGTGCTAAACGGCCTGAAGGGTTTGAGATTTTATGTAACCATTTTAAGGCAGAGCAGTCAGTAATGACTATAAACTTAAAACCCTGAATGTAACCCTGAAATTTAGATATTGCGAACATAACGGCAATGAGTTCTCTTTCTGTGGCTGAATATTTTTGTTCAGCGGCGGTTAGTGCTCTGCTAGCGTAGGCAATTGGGTGCTCTAATCCATCTTTAATTTGAAACAATAAAACCCCGCAGCCGACTTGTGAAGCGTCGGTTTGGACATAAAATGTTTCCTTAAAATCAGGCGAGATAAGTATTGGGGAGGTAGTAATTAAAACCTTAATTTTTTCAAAAGCTTCTTCAGCTTCAGTTGTCCAATCTATTTTTTGTCCCTTCTTTGTGTTCTTTATTAAGGCAGTAATTGGACTGGAAATGGTAGATAAACCGGGAAGGAAAATACGATAATAACTGACCATGCCTATTAATCTTTTTATTTCAGTGGTGTTGGTGGGAGTTTTAAAATTCTGAATCGCGCTGACCTTATCTGGATCAGTTCTTAAACCAAAGTTATCTACTATGAAACCCAAAAATTTAAGTGATTGACAGGCAAATTTACATTTTTCTGCATTAATTCTAAAGTTAGCTTTCTTTAGGCATTCAAAAACTGCGGTCAGGGTAGAGACATGTTCGTTAAAGGTAGGGGATGCTATTAAGATATCGTCCAAATATACAAAGGCTAATTCCTTATGTAGCAAGGGACCCAAAATTTGGTCCATTACTCTCTGCAATGTTTGAGCGGAATTTGACAAACCGAAAGGCATTCGGGTAAATTCGTATAAACCCTTTCCAGGTATGCAAAAGGCAGTTTTTGGTCTTGAGGAATGTTCTAAGGGAACTTGCCAAAATGCTTTCTTTAGATCGATCGAGCTAAAATACTTGGCATCACGTAAACGATTGAGAATACTTTCTGTACGAGGCAATGGGTATGAATCTTTAACTGTGACGCTGTTAAGTTTACGTCCGTCAAAACAGGCACGATATTCACCGTCTTTCTTTCCCACTAATAATATGGGGCTACACCATTCTGAGGACGAGGGTTGAATAACTCCAAGCTCTAGCATTTTATCTACTTCATCTGATAAAATCTTTTGCATCGCGGGTGACAAATTGTATTGTCTTTGTTTAAAAGGCCTAGCATCTTGAGTATCAATAAGATGGGAGGTGACATTTATACAACCCATCTCTTTGGTTGACAAAGATTGGAATTTATTAATAACTTCGTTTAGTTTATCTTGTTGATCACAGGGCAACACTACTTGGTCAGACGACATAATAATTTGCTTAATAGGGATTTGCCAAGAAAAATCAGAGAAATGCAAAGATAAATTAAATGATTGACAGAAATCAGCGCCGAGTAAAAATGTTTTAGGCGATGAGGGAACGAGTAAGAAAATTACAGACTTGACCAAACTATTCATTTCGATATTTAAAGATATTTCGCCGGTTATTGGGGTGTTATTACCATCTGCAACTTTTATATGACCTTTTATTTTTTTAATCGTAAAAGTGACATTTTCACTTCTTAACATGTCTAAACCTGCAGTATTAATTACCGAGTTAGTGGCTCCCGTATCTAATAGGCAATTTACTAATTTTTTTCCTATATTTAATTGCAAATGTGGTCTGTTGTCGTTCTTTAGCGTAATAAACATTGGGGAGGCGTTAGGGAGATTTTCAAAGTTATTCTTTATTTCTTTAGTTTTATCAACATTATTTATTGATTTCTTTATTTTTCTAGGGGACTTTTTTAATTTACACAGGGAATGGTCTTTATTTTTATTGGCTTTTTGCAATTCATCAATTGGATTTATGAAAAACGTCTTTACTTTATATAGCCAACTCTGCCATTCCTTCTTATCGGTGAAATTTTGTTCAAACTTTACTTTCGGTCGATTGAATCTTTGTGAACCAATAAGGGAGGGTTCCGACCTCGCCCCCTTCCACGACTTCGCATATTGAAATGTCGCGCGCTGGTACTCACATGACCTTGGTGGGGTAAATGCTTTTGGGCGCTGGGTTCGCTTGTTGCAGCGCCCACTTTCAAGTTTTTTTGAAACCGTCTTGTTGTAGGAGATACTGAATTACAATATTCGCAATTGTTTTTAAAAATATCTGGACTACCACATCCAAAACAGAAAATTCTTTTGGCTAAAGTACAATCACGGTGGCCATGACCTCTGCTATTACAATTCCAACACAGGAGGTTACTATTATCAAAGCGTCCTTCTTCACCCGAGGTAGTAGGTAAATTATTTGAAGTTACTGAAGGTAAGATAGGGTCAGCATCTCGAAAAGACACTTTATTTACATTATAGGTTTCTTTACGTCTTGCACCCGCGATTGAATAGCCATCAGTTCGTAATTTTAGATTTTGAATTAATTTACAATGTTCTCTTAAATCATGGATTTTTTCAAATTTATTCAGCATTACGTGGTTAGCATAAAATGGATTGAGATTCCTAATTATTTGTTTTACAATCTCATTTTCTGTTTTCTGATTGTCCATTCGACGATATAAAGTTTGCATTTTATTAATAAAAGAGAAAATATTTTCCTCTGGTTTTTGTACTGTTAACATAATTTCTTTCTCAATTTGATTCAAATAATCTAATGGCAAAAATTCATTCTTAAAGCATTGGATCAATTGTGTCCAATTTTTTGCTTGCCCTAACTTAATATTTCGATTCCATGATTTCGCATCCCCCTCAAAGATATCAGAAGATGATTTATACATCTGTTCATCAGACACCTGTCGTGATTCTTTTAAATCTAAAATTTTATCTAAAAATGTTAAAGGGTTGTCTTTTGAATCATGACCGGAAAATCGTACATTCCATTTGTATATCGCGAAATCTTTTTGTACCGCGATTCTACTAGCTAATACTGGTGATAAAGGCGCTGGTATTTCTTCGTGTTTTATTACTTCGCGACTTAAAATTTGGGATTGTATCATTTCGATATCTAAAATAAACCCTTGAATAATAGCCTCTAGCATCATATCGTTTTGATGATCTAGGAGGTTTACGCAGGTGGTAATATGTGATAAATGCGAATTGTACTTTATTACCTCTATTCCGTGAATTTTTTCTGGAATTTGACGGTTTAAATTTCGTATAGCTATTTCTACATATCTAGCTAGTGAATCAAATCCTTCCGCATTTTCTAATTCATTGTGCCCACTTTTTAACAAAATTCTCAATTGTGCCTTTCTTTGTTGAGCAGTTTTACCCAAAACTTGTTTCCGCAAAGTTAGTTCCTTTAAAATCTCGTTATCTGATAAGAAATTTGACTCCATTTTCACGTTTTATATATTAATTGAATTACCAGGGTTATTAAATATTAATTTTAAAATTACGTTCCTGCTGATTAAATATAACGCGTAGAAAATACTTATTTGCATAAAGAAAAGTTTAGGTATTTATTTCGCGATAGCCTAAAATTGCTACTTGGATTTTGCTTTAAATACGCAATTGTGCATTACAATTTTCTTTGCTGTTTATATAATATAATTTTTTTAAAAAAGAAAAGTTAAAATTCGATCGTATTTCTCATTACCTTTTTACTAAAAATTCAATAAATCGGCCCCGCGTTGGAAAGCGCCAATTGTAACCCCTTAAACTAGCTCAAAGTAGAGAATGACTAAAAATAATTAAGGACCCCTTCCCAGGTAGGTCGAATTTCGTTCAAAGAAATAAGAAATACATCAAATCTCAACATTTATTATTTGAATTTAAACAAAATTTAAAATGATACATACATAAATTAGCACAAACCTATAATCTATTCTCATACATTCACAGATTCACTCCAAATTACATTAAACATCACAGTAGGATGATTTGTAATAAAATAAATCAAATTCAATACATACAAATTAATTAGATACACAATACCTTAAAGAAATTATTTATGCGCTGCCTATGGTGAAGTATTTGCCAATGCAGCAATAAAACACCTGTTTGATGAGTACGTTGAATGATTTCATCCAGGCACACATGTGTAGATGTATTTTCTTTATTTGAATAAAGATGCAGGTAGGGGATTCACCAAACTAAATACGTTGCTTATTTCAACGAAGATTGTTTTTATTTCACGAAACAAATTGTATTAATGTTATAGTTCAACACTTTTTTGACTTAAATAAACACTAACATTATTATTGTTTTTGTAATATGAACTCATTTTTTTTATATAAGAGTTATACTCTTTCGCGATGTAAATTGTTTATGCTATGAATTAATCACGCACTTGGTCGACGATAATTATTCCTTAACGTAAAGATGTTCAAATTATAAACGAAAGAATTATTAATTAATTTTAATATTCATTATTAATTATTAATGTTCAAAAATTAGGTTAAACACTTGATGATTTAAAAATAAAGTTCACTAAGTTTACATGTGACTTGACAACACATTCGATGATTTTTAGTGAAATACACAAAAATTCCATTAATTAGATATACAATAATTATAATGCAAATGGTCTTTAACCAAGAAAATAATCCAACTTGATTATTTTGTCACAAAATAAATACGTTTTCTTTGAAGGTATTAATTGCACTTGTATTTAAAATAAAATACACCAAATAGCAATTTAAGGTAAGTTTAAGATAATTGAAGATAATCGTTGTCGAACTAAAATCAGACTGTCCCCATCATGTTAGTACGTCCTTATATATTATAGTGTCATCACGCACCCCGTAAGCACAAAAAACTTACGCGTGGCGATGAAGTCATTGAAACCCGGTAATTCCCCGGACTTATGCAATGTTAATGTCTTTATACAAAGAAAAATATCTCACGCTTGTAGCAAGTATGAAGTCATCAGACACGGTGATTCCCCGGTAAAGTAAATGAGATCACGCGTGTTAGCTATTAAAAATACTTTGTACTATTACTTTCTTTTGTGTTCTATTATAAAATAACTTACACGTGCGACAGTCATGAAATCACCCGGACGCGGTTATTCCCCGGTAAATGATATCATTCCTGTTGAAAATAACAGATACTTTGTATTAATTCCTTGTATTAATATTGTATTAATTTTGAATTGTTACAATGTGTCACAAAAAAATGTCGCTGGCTCCCGGACTACTACGATCGCCATCTAGTAACCAAATTATTTCTTCCGGTGTACAAAACATAATGTCAAAAACAACTGTAACAAAACAAATGATTGCTCCGAAAGAGAGACAACCATTAACTTCCAACACAAAATAAAACAATCAAATTTGGGCATGTCAATTCTTTTATTATCTTTAATATTCTTGTTTGAGGAATATAACCTGAAGCAATGATTTACCTAACTCGTGACCTAATAAATCTGTAGATTTAATTACTCTGAAAGTCGATTTGTTTTAAATCGCTTTAATGATTTCGAGGATTTCGATAACTTTTAAATTCTTATTTTATTTAATCCTTAGGATTTTAATAATATTTTCTTCATGTACTTAGTACATTCTTTGAAGATTTCGTAAAGCTATGTGTTTTAATGAAACACTAGCTGTTAATAAAATAAAAATACCTTTTAATCTACCTTTAAATAACCACCCTTGAATTACATTTTACTACATAATTAATTGTAACTTATTTAAACTCAGTTGAAACAATAATTTATATTTGGCTTGCTGGTTTAAATCAAGGAATCCTTCGTTAGTTTTATAGTGGCTAAAATATTATATATCTCGCCGGGACCAACGTTCTTCTAGAAAAACATAGATATTTACAGCTGTTCAAATACAAATTAAAAATCACAACCTAATTCAAACAAGTTCAACCATCCTGTATTTGAATAATAAAGATACCTAATTTACCAATATTAAACCCCCCCCCCGATCTCAGTTACGACAACTTAATTAACAACAAATCTCTGGGAACAGTTCAATGTAATTTGCTTTATGGTTTGCATTTAAGCATTAGTAATCGTGCGTAATTTATTTTCCACGTTACTAGGGGGTTGTTTATATTCTTTTACCCAAATCGGCGAAGCTAAATGTACACGTAACGAACCCAAAACCATTGTTTCAAATAAGTCAATTATTTACCAAGATAGAAAGATTTGCGGACATATTTTTCATCATACTTTAAGCTGTTGTGCCACCTTAAACTATGACTGAATTCCTCCAATCAAGTCTTTGGACTTGCAAACAATTTGTAATAACTTTGACAAACACCCTGTATATAATTATCTATTTTACTAACAGATTACTACCTATATTAAATAATGAAACCTCTTATTTATAAATCTAATCTCATTTGAAATTAAAACACCCTGTATATAAGCATACTTTCATTTTCTTTGTTTGAATAAAAACAAGTTCCCGTTAAAAGCTTGACCTCGACATTCCAACCACCCTTGAAGTTACTTTACACTAAACGAACAGCCGCAGGTAGAATGAAAAAGGACGCTTCCCTTTGTTACCCTCAGGCATAAAACTATTCAACCTTGCAACGAATATTCTTTTGTAAATTAAACAAATTTCTCCTAATAATAATAAATAACTTTAAAATGTATTTAGAAAACCAAATTTCACTATAATGTAAACCCTTTTAAAAACAACCTTTTTAAATTTCTATTAAGATATTTTAAACAATGAAAAATATGTTAAACACGAAACAATTGAATTAACATACGAGTATTTGCCCAAATTAATAATAAATATTATAAACTATTAATTAAAAAGATTTATACCTGTACAATTTATCACCCACACACAATTCAAAAGCAAGTTAAAACAGAATTATTTTGAGTTCAAAATAAATGACAACTTGACGTTCTAACGGTACACCACAAAGTGAACCATCATCCCACGTAACAAAGAAAAGATGCTCTCCTCGCAAATATGACCTTTAAGAACCTGTTATCTTATTTTACCAAAAGGTGTCGCATAAAAATATTATTTAAATTGTGAATATACAGGGCATCTAAAATATTTTAAACCAAAAGAAGCGGTAAATTAAAATTTAAATTAAATATCAAAATTCAATATTACAAGGTGAAAGTCCACTCGTCATTAACTTAATAGGCGGAAATTCCGGCGACAAAGTCAAGGCCGAGCCGACCGTCATCCATACCGGAGACTCCGAGCCCCCAAGCGACCCTGCGAATCATATTAAATCACAGAGCGCGATGCGACCGGGTCATCTTGAAAAACTTGTGGTCGCTGGCAAAGTGCCAGTCCACTCGTCTTTATATTTGACGGCACTATTTTCGCGATCGTCCCCCTCTGGATTAGCACGAGAGTTTGTGTCCACAGAGGGTCTACGCGCTATCGTCGTACCGACAATAATCTGCCCCGTCGAACGACCGTCACTACTCGACCCGACCTGACACGCCGATCAATGACGATATTCTTCGGGAATTCTCTTGGGAACTTCTCGCTCATCTTCTCGCGGGAACTTCTCAAGGGAACTTTAAAGGCTGTCATTGACTTAACTGTAGGACGAGGACTCGAGCTTCGGCTTGCTCAGCTCGTCCGTCCCCCTCCTTGGTCTTCATCACTTGACTGATGAAGACCGCTACAGCCAGCCATTCGTCTTCGCCGGACAGCATGAAAGCAATCATGTTGTCCGGGCTTAGTGTGTCGCCCATCCGGAGCGAAATCATCACTCTCTCCCTCTCCCATCTTAGGCATCCGAAAAGAGTGTGTTCCGCCGTATCTTCGTCCCCGCAGTAACGACAGGCAGGTGACTCGGTCAGCCTGAACCTGTGGAGATATGCCTGGAAGCATCCGTGGGCGGTGAGAGCTTGTGTTATATGAAAGTTCACCTCTCCGTGCTTTCTCGCTACCCAAGGACGAAGATCCGGAATGAGCTTTCTGGTCCAAGCGGCATTCGTGCCGGAGGACCAGCTCCTTTGCCAATCGTCGAGCGTCCGCTGCTTAATGGTGGGGTCCGGTCCCGCTCGTACGTCTGCTCTCTCTCTAGCTAAAAGCTCTATGGGAGGCATGGAGGCCAAGACTCGCACGGCTTCGCCGGACACGGTCCTGTAAGCGCAAGTTACTCGAAGTGCCATCTTGCGCTGGACCGCTTGCAGCCTCTTACGGTTACGCTGGACGTTGACGGCCTCTTGCCAAACGGGAGCGGCGTACAACATCACGGACTGTGCGACGGTGCCCAACATCCTTCGCTTCGTCGGTTTTGGGCCACCGATGTTGGGCATTAGTCTAGCGAACGAAGTAACTATCGCCGTCGCCTTGTTGCACGCCGTACGGATGTGATCGGCAAAATTCAGGTTCTTGTCTATCTTTACCCCCAGTATGGTGACGAAGTCTTTGACTGCAATTGGGGAACCACCCAAAAGCAGCCTCATAGTGGGGGCTTTTCTTCTGCCGCGGATTACGACTGCCTCGGATTTCTCCGGCACCAAAGTAAGTCCGCGGCTGCCCGCCCAGGTGTTTATGGTGGCTATCGCTGCGTTTGCTTTGGCTTCCAAAGCCGACGACTCTCTGTCTACAACGATGAGGGTGAGGTCGTCGGCAAAGCCGTACAGCGTAGTGCCGTCTGGGTATTCCAGCCCGAGAACTTCGTCATACATAACGTTCCACAAGGTTGGGCCAAGTACTGAACCCTGTGGGACACCGCTGGTAACTTCCCTAGTGGCACCGTTGATGATAAGACTTCTATCTTCAAGGTAACTGGCCACCAAGTTGAAGATCTCGGGACTGATATTTCGGGCTCTCAACGAGTTCAGTATGTGCCTCCACCCTGCGCAATTAAATGCGTTTCTTACGTCCAGGGTGACGACAAGGCAAAAGCATCTAGTTCTCCGTGTACCTTGCACTGCTTCTCCCGCGACTCCGACTATTGCTTCCAGAGCATCCACAGTCGATCGGCCGCATCGGAAGCCAAACTGCCTTTTGTTGAGGTCGCCCGATCTCTCTATGTCCTGGATGAGCCTGTCCAGGATCATTCGTTCAAAAACCTTGCCGACGTGATCGAGGAGGCATATAGGTCTATAGCTGCTCGCTACGTCGACAGGTTTGACACCTTTGCGGGCCAACACCAGTCTCGCCTTTTTCCACCTCGCCGGGAAATCTCCCTTAACGAGGCAGTCGTTGAAGGCGGACAGGAAGGTTAACCCGCACTCGCCGAAAGCTATCTTCACGGCCCGACCAGGAATGTTATCGGGACCCGGGGCCTTGTCCGAAGCCATTCTTTTAACTGCGGCTTGGATTTCAACGGTTGTAAAGAGGTTAATCTGCTGGGGTGGGAGCATTCTTGGCTCCCGGAAGATCGGATGCTCAGGGAAGAGCACCGTCGCTATCTCCCGGACCTTGGGTGGGCTCGGTCCGGTCATGTTTCTTCTCCCTCTTAGCTTACCCCTCACTACCTTATAGGCCAAGCCCCACGGGTCGTCGTCCAATGACTTTAGAAGCTCCAGCCAACATTTTCTTTTACTATCAGCAATTGCATGGCGGAGCTTTTTCTTTGCAGCTTTGTATTCTGCGATAGAGTGCAGAGTTTTAACTCTCTGAGCCACTCTGCTGAGCTTCTTCGCGGTCTTACGAGCTTCGTAGATGGCCTCGGTCCACCAGTAGACCGGGCGTCTCGACGGTCCCCCCCTTCTCGGCATAGCCTCGTTGCAAGCTCCCACAAGTGCATCCGTGAGAGCGTCGGCGTCTGTTATCTGCCCAGTTGAGGCTATACGAGCAAATTCAGCTCTGAGCGCCACCTCATTCATCTTGAATGAGCACCATCCCTCTGCCTGTAGAGTATCGACACTCTCTACTCTTTCCAGACAAAAGGAGATGTACCTGTGGTCGCTCAGGGTTTCTTCATCAAGTACCCTCCAGTCGACCAACTCCTGGAGGACACCACTGGTCGCCAGCGTTAAATCCAGGATGGAGGTTGAGTTCCCCCTTACGAACGTGGGGGTGTTACCAACGTTACCCACCTCCAATCCCGCTGGGCCAAGGAAGTCGCAGAGAGTAATTACTAAATTAACGAAAGTGCAAAAGGACACGAAAATAAAAATTCGTTCTTGAGGCTGAAACATTTAACAAAACATATTACAATAAATTTAACAACGTACTGAAATGTTTGCAAATTTTCATCAGAATATGACTTTGAATTTCTAAATATACATAACATCCAAACACAACCATGTTGTTGCCATAAGGTAGTTGCAAGGGTTAGAATGTGGTTAGAATGTGGTTAGAATTAACACTTTTGAATACAATTAACCAGTGGCGGCTCGTTATAATGAGCCAAAGATCCATGGCACTAGCTGGGCAAAACGGCCTTAAATATTTTTTTTAATTTTCAAAAAATATTTAATTTTGTTTAAAAAATGTTTAATCTAAATGTGCACTTTACAATAAGATAAATTATCAACACCGAGCCAATTCAATGTGGCTACGCAACTCCTGGCCACTACTGTAATTGTAGCGGGATGCATATGGGTACGTGATAGCAATTCTACCTACAGCCGCCGAGTGTTTGTATGAGGCTACCTCCTATATCTTTGATTTCATTATGTGCAATTATTAATACCGCGTTGAGTGATAAAAAAATAATTTGTCTGATAATTTATTATTAGTGAAGTTACATATTAATTTAATAATGAATAAAATTAATAACATTTTAAGCAACCCTTTTTGCTCATGTTGGCTGGAGGAACATATTAAAATTCAAAAATTGGGTAGACCATTGCCTGATTTGATTATTTCAAAAATGATTTTATATAATCTTCTTCTTCACTTTCCGTGTTAGGCATTAGAAATTGCCTGTTACGATTTCCATCGTTTCCTTGGTCTACCCAGGCTTCTCTTTCCTTTAGGCTTGTAATTATAGATTTTTAAAGGTAATCTGTCTTCGCTCATCCTTTCTAGACGTTCCTTCCACCTTGTTTTGTTTTCTTTTAATTTGTATTTTATGCTAAAACTGTTGAGCTAAACTCTGATGTCGGTATTTCTTATATGGTCCATTCTGCTACAACCCTTTACTGATCTCAAAAATCTCATCTCGGCGGCTTGAACAGAGCTTTATTGCCTTTTCGTTAGGACCCATGACTCGCTCCCATACATCAGGGCTGGTACTGCGACTGTTTTATAAATTTCACACGTGTGTCTTTTCGTGTTTTGTGTTTTAGATATCTTCGTATAGTGCCACATATACAATTGAAGTTTATTTATTATATAGAACTAGATGATACCCCGTCCGAGGACGGGCAGCTAGAAGGACGGGCAGGCAGCCAAGGTCATATGGCTTTTGGATTGCACTGAGAGCTTTCCTTAATCTTCATTCAACTTAAGTTACCTTGGGTAGCTGCCCGTCCTTCTAGCTGCCCGTCCTCGGACGGGGTATCATCTAGTTTACAATATAACAACGTTTCAGTTGATCAACGTTATGATTGGCTCTGAAACATGCGGACGGACACGAAGCCAGATCATAAGGCTTCTTTCTATACCTTGCATAGAAGCCTAAATAAGGCTTCTTGTTAGACTTTGTACAGAAGCCTAAAAGTAGCGCACTGCCTACCCAGTTCTTAGACCTCTATACACACAGGGTATTTCCAACACGATTTGAAACGCTCTGTATGATTTTGAATTATGCGGATGGACGTTCAAATTATTGGCTTCCACTTGCAAATATGAGTCGACAATCCACTGTTGCGTAAGTTTTCCCGCACTCATGATCGGATTGAAATCGTTTCTAATTGCTGTTTGCGCAACTTTAAATTGTAACATGCTGATTTTATTACGGGATTGCCGATATCCTTCGCAACTCCAATTGGGTTGCCACCCCGGTTCGCCAAACGGATAAAGAATGCCATAAGTCATAGGGTCAAGATTTGGACTGAGAATATTGATACGAATGAATTGTTGTGCATTGTCGACGGGATTTCGAGGATAGATACGGATATCACGTTCAAATGGAGGTTCGCCGTCATCATTTACGAACACCATTGCAATTTCATTGGACGTTGGAGCATTGTAACGTCTTTGATCAGACTGCCGATCGCGCCGCATCACCATATTGACGACCGGAACTGATTGTCCTTCTTCTTCGGCTCGTACACGCTCTTGTTGCTCAATTTCTTTCATCAGGCAATATGAAGCTGCGATACGATTGTTGACGCGGAAGAAACGATCGATTTTCTCAATCACTTCAGGTAGACAATCTCTATTCTCAGGCAGATTTACTCGTTCATTGACCGCTTCTGTCGTGTCCATTACATACAGTTGTGCAAACTTTCTTGTTTGTCCTTCAGGTGGATACAGGTTTGTGGTTCTGTGGTACGTCTGTCCATGAATTTTGAAAACGTATGGTCCGTTACCAGGCATTGAAACAATCTCTGCTCCCATTGAAGCGAAAGAAACCGAGGAATTGTAAGAGCGGATGTGCTGACGAAAGTTCTTGTAGTAAGGATTTTCTGAATCTGAAAGCATAGAGCGAAGAAATTCGGGATATAACAATAGATTCCCATGTTGATCGAGCGGTTGCGGAATCTTCACTTTTCCTTTATGACAGCAGTTGTTAAATTGTTTATCAACTGGACGCTCCTTGGCGAAATTCTTGGAGCCGCAGAACTGACAGATGGAATTCATTTCTCCACAATCGTGTCGAGTAACGTGAGATTCATCAAATCTCAATGCTCTTATTTGGAGTTGAATTGCTTGACTTTGGTATCGATTTTCTTTCTGTCGATGTATCGCATGGGATCGAGCGTTAGCAGCTTGCCGCGCTTGAGTTTCTTCTAATGTTTCACGTTGTTGACGTATCGCATGGGACCGAGCGTCAGCAGCTTGCCGCGCTTGAGTTTCTTCTAAAGTTTCACGTTGTTGACGTATCGCATGGGACCGAGCGTCAGCAGCTTGCCGCGCTTGAGTTTGTTCCAAAGTTTCACGTTGTCGACGTATCGCATGAGACCGAGCGTCAGCTTGTCGCTGTGATCGAAGCTGTTCTTCTGTGTTATTAGCTCTTGTACGTGCCTTTCTCTCACGATTCAATCGCCGTCGCTTTGCAGCAGGATTTTCAAAATTTTCATTATCCATTATGGAAGTTCACATAATGCTTTTTTGGAAATAGCTGTCATAATTTTTCACCGATATAGGAAATTTAAATACGTTAATACGTTGATACGTTGATCTGTTTTTTCAATGCAGACCAAATATAAGTAACTAGCTGGCACGGGCGGCATTCGCCGCCCTTAGCCATCTAGACCCAGAATAGATCCGAGAAGGCCATAGTTGTTCGGCCTTCGGCCTCACAGGGGGAGGGCCATAATAGATCCGCGAAGGCCATAGTTGTTCGGCCTTCGGCCTCACAGGGGGAGGACCATAATAGATCCGCGAAGGCCATAGTTGCTCGGCCTTCGGCCTCACAGGGCGGACCATCTTAGATCTGTGAAGGCCATAGTTGTTCGGCCTCACAAGGCGGACCATAATAGATGCGTGAAGGCCATAGTTGTTCGGCCGTCGGCCTCACATGGCGGACCATAATAGATGCGTGAAGGCCATAGTTGTTCGGCCTTCGGCCTCACAGCGCGGACCATAATAGATCCGTGAAGGCCATAGTTGTTCGGCCTTCGGCCTCACAGGGCGGACCATAATAGATCCGTGAAGGCCATAGTTGTTCGGCCTTCGGCCTCACAGAGCAAACCATAATAGATCCGTGAAGGCCATAGTTGTTCGGCCTTCGGCCTCACAGAGCGGACCATAATAGATCTGTGAAGGCCATAGTTGTTCGGCATTCGGCCTCACAGGGCGGACCATAATAGATCCGTGAAGGCCATAGTTGTTCGGCCTTCGGCCTCACAGAGCGGACCATAATAGATCCGTGAAGGCCATAGTTGTTCGGCATTCGGCCTCACAGGGTGGACCATAATAGATCCGTGAAGGCCATGGTTGTTCGGTCTTCGGCCTCACAGGAGGAGGACAATAATAGATCCGTGAAGGCCATAGTTGTTCGGCCTTCGGCCTCACAGGGCGGACCATAATAGATCCGCGAAGGCCATAGTTGTTCGGCCTTCGGCCTCACAGGGCGGACCATAATAGATCCGTGAAGGCCATAGTTGTTCGGCCTTCGGCCTCACAGGGCGGACCATAATAGATCCGTGAAGGCCATTGATGTTCGGCCTTCGGCCTCACAGAGCGAACCATAATAGATCCGTGAAGGCCATAGTTGTTCGGCCTTCGGCCTCACAGGGCGGATCATAATATATCCGTGAAAGCCATTGTTGTTCGGCTTTTGGCCTCACAGGGCGGACCATAATAGATCCGTGAAGGCCATGGTTGTTCGGCCTTCGGCCTCACAGGGCGGACCATAATAAATCCGCGAAGGCCATAGTTGTTCGGCCTTCGGCTTCACAGGGCGGACCATAATAGATCCGTTAAGGCCATAGTTGTTCGGCCTTCGGCCTCACAGGGCGGACCATAATAGATCCGTGAAGGCCATAGTTGTTCGGCCTTCGGCCTCACAGGGCGGACCATAATAGATCCGTGAAGGCCATAGTTGTTCGGCCTTCGGCCTCACAGAGCAAACCATAATAGATCCGTGAAGGCCATAGTTGTTCGGCCTTCGGCCTCACAGGGCGGACCATCTTAGATCTGTGAAGGCCATAGTTGTTCGGCCGTCGGCCTCACATGGCGGACCATAATAGATGCGTGAAGGCCATAGTTGTTCGGCCTTCGGCCTCACAGCGCGGACCATAATAGATCCGTGAAGGCCATAGTTGTTCGGCCTTCGGCCTCACAGGGCGGACCATAATAGATCCGTGAAGGCCATAGTTGTTCGGCCTTCGGCCTCACAGAGCAAACCATAATAGATCCGTGAAGGCCATAGTTGTTCGGCCTTCGGCCTCACAGAGCGGACCATAATAGATCCGTGAAGGTCATAGTTGTTCGGCATTCGGCCTCACAGGGCGGACCATAATAGATCCGTGAAGGCCATAGTTGTTCGGCCTTCGGCCTCACAGGGCGGACCATAATAGATCCGTGAAGGCCATAGTTGTTCGGCATTCGGCCTCACAGGGTGGACCATAATAGATCCGTGAAGGCCATGGTTGTTCGGTCTTCGGCCTCACAGGAGGAGGACAATAATAGATCCGTGAAGGCCATAGTTGTTCGGCCTTCGGCCTCACAGGGCGGACCATAATAGATCCGCGAAGGCCATAGTTGTTCGGCCTTCGGCCTCACAGGGCGGACCATAATACATCCGTGAAGGCCATAGTTGTTCGGCCTTCGGCCTCACAGGGCGGACCATAATAGATCCGTGAAGGCCATTGTTGTTCGGCCTTCGGCCTCACAGAGCGAACCATAATAGATCCGTGAAGGCCATAGTTGTTCGGCCTTCGGCCTCACAGGGCGGATCATAATAGATCCGTGAAGCCATTGTTGTTCGGCTTTTGGCCTCACAGGGCGGACCATAATAGATCCGTGAAGGCCATGGTTGTTCGGCCTTCGGCCTCACAGGGCGGACCATAATAAATCCGCGAAGGCCATAGTTGTTCGGCCTTCGGCCTCACAGGGCGGACCATAATCGATCCGTTAAGGCCATAGTTGTTCGGCCTTCGGCCTCACAGGGCGGACCATAGTAGATCCGTGAAGGCCATAGTTGTTCGGCCTTCGGCCTCACAGGACGGACCATAATAATAACTGCAAAATTCGGTTGAGATCGGTCCAAGGGTGTAGGAACGTTCGGCCAGCCCGGCCCTGTAAGTAAGTAAGGGTTTGTTAACTGGGTTAAGTACCCAGGTAACTGGGTACTTAACCTAAGGGTAAAGTATACAGCGTATCAATAAAAAATCGAAAAACGCGAATAACTTTGCTCCCCGCGGGAATTTCTTCTCCATTTATGCACGAATAGTTGCGCCTGGACCTACAGAATAACTGTGCAAAATTTGGTTGAGATCGGTCAAAGGGTGTAGGAACGTATAGCGAACAAACAAACAGACAAGCTCTTTTATATATATAGAGATAGAGATATTTTATTTACATAATAATTTTTCACCTATATAGGAAATTTAAATACGTTGATCCCTTGATACGTTGATCCGATGATACGTTGATCCGATGATACGTTGATACGATGATACGTTGATACGATGATACGTTCATCCGATTGGTTATGAAATTATCCGTTATGCGTTCGGTTCGGTTCGGTTTGCTTCGGGTATTTACGTGGGACAGACAGAAGGAAGGAAGGAAGAACTTGGCCTTTTATAATAAGAGATTCCTCATCCACATCATCCCTGGTTATTAAATTTTCCAATTCTGCGGTCATTCTCTGTTGGTAAAGAAAGCTGACACTTTCTTCTTGCAGTAGGAACACTTTGTACACCTGTTCTGTTTGTTTGTTTTTGAGTTATGACAAGAAAATGGTCTGTGCCTGCATCATATCCTCTATACACTCTTGTATCTTTTACTTGTCCAGCTATTTTACTATTGGTTATAACATAGTCAATTATAGACCGTTGTCCTCGTGCCGACCATGTATATTTGTGGATATCTTTCTTGCGATAAAAGGTATTAGTGATTTTGAGACTATTAAAGGCGGCAAAATTTCTGAGAAGGTGTCCATTACTGTTGCAAACTGGTTCTCCAAATATTCCCACAATCTTAGGTATAGGATTATTGCCCACTCTAGCATTTAAATCTCCAAGAAGAATCATTTGATCTGTTTTGTTATATTTATAGTTTTCGTCTTTCACTTCAAATAGTTTATTTATATAATTACAATATAAGCACATACGCAATCAATTTTACATACCCCACTCGTCTAATACATCTATTTACACGTCTTATGATTCGTCTTATGTTATTCGTCTTTAATTATTATCGTCGTCTTAAATCACACGTCGTTGACGTAAGCCGTCTTTGCTACGTCTTGATCTAACTCTTCGTCGTCACCAAAGAATAGTCGGTCGTCACGTTGTGTCAGTTCGTCTTACAGTGGCGTCTCGTCTCGTCAGCGTCGTCTCAATCCTACATTCGGCCATCCTAATCCGAATCCGTCTCGGATTCGCCGTTAATCCATGCTTTCAGATATTCGGCGCAAGTGGATGTTATCTTTGGACCTTCATGATATCCTTCTTTCACAACGTCGTAAGTATCGTGGTATTTAACTTTGGTTATTCGGTAAGGACCGAGAAACTTTGGTTTTAGTTTCAAACCTGGCCCAAATTGTGTTCTCTTTATGGCAACTAAATCATTAACTTTATAGGTTTTAGGCTTCTTTCGTCGCAAATTATAAGTTTTCTTATTTTCCTCTTGCGTCTTCAATATTTGTAATTGCGCCTCTTGTCGCAACTCATTTCTGTTTTCTTCGAATAATTCTTGTGTTGTTCTATTAACTCTTTTATGTTGAGGTCGTCTTTGGTTCTTATTTTGACTCCTGTCAATAGTTCAAACGGCGTTTTTCCAATGCTTCGATGGTATGTTGAGTTTATAATTTTTTGTAAACTGTCAACATGTTTCATCCGTACACCTGGTCGATGCTCTATAGAATAATCGAATTTTTCTAATAGTAGGGCCCACCTTGCTACTCTCCTCGTTAGGTCTTTTTTGCTCATCGTCTTTTGGAAAGCAGAGCAATCCGTCAAAATTTTAAGCTGGCTTCCTAGTAGATATATTCCAAATTTCTTTAGGGCTTCTATAATTGCTAATACTTCGGCTTCTGTGGTTTTCTTACTCATGTAATAGATCGGATGTAGTTGGTCTTCGATTAAAGGGAGTGGATAGCGATCTTTCACCATTAATCTATTTATTGATCTGTAATCAATGCAAATTCTGGGTGTCCCGTCTTTCTTCTTTACCACTACCACTGGACTTGCATATTCCGAAGAGCATGGTTCGACTATTCCATTCTCAACCCATTGTGCGACTTGGTCACCCACCGTTCGTCTTTCCGGGTAAGGCAATCGCCTTGGCCGTTGATAGATTGGCTGCTCTTCTTTTAATGTTATTACCATTTCGACATTGGTTTCTTTAATTTTCTCTGGTTTGTAGTCAGCAAATGAGGTTTTCAATTTCTTCTTTGACTGGTTTGCTGACTGCTTCGTCGATATCTATCATGTCGTTTTCATCTGTAGAAAACCGTGGAGGCGTAATGTAGATTTTATTCCACCGCTAAGTCCACCAAGGTAGAAAATCGGAGCTGCGTTATTTAATTAGCTTCTGTCGCTGCCACCACGAGCTTCCTTTTGTTATAAATCACCTTTACCTATTTTACAGGTTCGGTAATTTCGGGAGAGAACGCTCGAAGAAACTCCCTTTTAACTCTTGTCTAAGTTTGTAGCTTTGGGTCGTTCGGAAACGCAGGTAAAGGAGGTCTCAACACTAACACTTGCGTATTTCCCAAGCAATAATAAATTGACTTCTTTATTGGGAATTTACATCACCGATGAGGGAGCTATCGTCGCCTTCAAAATGGCCGTTCTAATAAGTACATCACGATATTGCACATAAGTTATTATATGCGTATTGTGCGGTTTTGTGTATTATTTTGATTATTATTAACCATGAATAAGGAAAACGTTTGTAACATCAATTGTTGTGTGTATAATTGTCATTCAAAGAAGGGGCGAGAACAACATTTAAGTTTTCATCAATTTCCCAAGAGAAACGAAAGTTATGTTTATATAACCAATGCATTTGGCATTAAAGAAAAAGTGGATCGCAGAAAGGTTTGGGAAATGAAGCTTTTAATTAGAAAACCAACCGTTTCCATGAAAGTATGCTCATTGCACTTTAAAAATGATGATTACATATTACCAGGTAGATACTTTAATTGATTTTTTAATTACATTTACAATTATTATTAATTTCTTTTAGAATATAAGAGCAAGAAGCCACAGTTGAAGAAGACTGCAGTACCATCGGAAAACTTGCCAGTAAAAAGTTTTACACGACCAAAGCCTAAATGTAGATCCCTACGTTGCTTAAATAGGGTGACAAAGATTACTCCTGAAAAGGTATTGCCTTCTGAAATTGTTCAATCTGATGAGGTAAACCCTCCTTGTTTATCAAACGCAGAACAGCTAGCAGTAGATGGTTTACTGCAACCTATGACCACTGAAGAAAAAGCAACACAAGTGAAAAGTGGAGACATTACAATACTTTTTATCGCTTCAATGGATAGCGATAAAAAGTTGTGCTCTGTAACAGGATTACATTCATTTACTTTGTTAGAACTATTGGTGAAACTTGTTAGTGAATATTTTCCAACCGAAAGGCAATGTAAGTTGACTGTAAAAGAAAAAATCTTCATGACTTTTATGAAAATGAAGATGGGCCTACGATACGTGGTACTTGCATCACTGTTTGGTACCATTACAAGTAAAACTTGTAAAATTATATTTCACAATATGATTTCAAAGTTGGCTTTTGTTTTAAAGCCTTTAATTACTTGGCCTAGTTTGGAAGAATGCCAAAAGAATTTGCCAGTGTTTTGAAAAATTTCCAACTGTTAGAGTGGTTTTGGACTGCACCGAAATAACTGTTCAAAAGCCAAAATGTTTGTGTTGCCAAATTATAACGTATTCGCATTACAAGGGAACTCAAACGGTAAAGTTTATGACAGGCGTCAGTCCCGCTGGTTTGATAACTTTTGTTAGCGATGCATATGGAGGAAGGGCATCTGATAACGCTATCTTACAATTCTTCTTACGCTATCAGACAATTTTCAGAAAAAGAAGCATTGGAGAATATCGAAGTTGCCAAAGCAAGAGTACACATAGAACGTTCCAATCAACGAATTAAAGTGTTCGAAATTTTCTGCAAACCTTTACCAGTAGCACTGCTACCTAAATTAATGAGATGTTTGTCATTGCTTGTGCAATAGCAAATATTTCAAGTCCAATATTAAGTGATGATAAATTTTAATAATTCGTGTATTATTTCTAAATTTTTTATTTTTGTATCATAAGTTGCATATAATATGTATCATTTTTGTAAAATAATTACATTGTATCGTTTTCAACATATTAATTGTATATTCTTCATCGTATTCAATACAAATAGTAAAACTGGTATCATCAAACGGTGCATATAAAACTAAATCGCAATGTTTTAAATTAAATACTGCCATTCCCAAATGCACTTGTCCATAATATTGATGTTTTTTTTAGTGTAAAAACTCCATCTTCAATTTGCAAGTATTTGCAGAAATTTAAACAATTGGCAATAGACGCACTTCTTCCTGTAAATAATAGACAACATTAGTTTAACATACTTATAACATATAACCACTACCTTTATATTTATCTTCAAATGGATATTTAATTTCAAGCAGCTTTACTGCTTTCATATTGTGCATAACAATTCCATCAGGACTATATGCAATCCATGGGTGTGCTTTATTTATAACGAGACCTGTTTCAAAAACTTCTACATTATTACGAATACTATAAGCATTTCGTGCAGCAGCTTCAAACTTTCTTCCATGCTCAACATATTTATTACTAAACATTTTAGGCCAAAAATATTTTTTTGCTTTCATTTCCCACTTTTGTTGCGAATATGTAAATATTCCATAACATCGAGAACCTGTTATGCGAAACTGTTATGCGAAACTGTCTCTCCTTAAACCATTGTTGTTTGTTCACTTTTGTTTCAGTTGCGATTTTCATAATATAATATAAGACTTTTAACTATTGATAATAAATTATAATAATATAAAACTTTTAAAAATGAAATAGTTAATTTAAACTTTAAAAAAATGTTTATTTAAGCTTTCGGTGTTGTTTAACACCATCATCAGAAAATAATGAACATTTACATGGAAACAATAACAAGATTTCAACGTATTGTCATCTGATACGATCCAAAAAAATAATTAATAAATTGTAAAGGCCACGTGTAAATGAACAACCTAATTGGTAAAACGATCCAATTAGGAATGGGGGTTACAATAGATCGTGAGTTAAGGAAACGACCTGATATGTGAGGCTACTCAGGAAAAAACTTAACTCCAATACGTTGAAAAATGAAAAAGATTATACAAGTAGATGGCTATATATAGTGCTAAGGCCATCGATATCAGTTTTTCGGTTCATAGCATTTTTCTCCCTCTTGATGCATATCATCTCATGTAGTAGGCGATCATTGTAGTTCTTAACAGATTTGATAACTTCTGGGTTCTTAAAATCGGCATCATGGTTATCGATAAGGATGTGTTTAGCAATGGCCGTACTTTCTGGTTTATTGCATCTAACAGATGAGATATGCCCACTCATTCTCTTATGAAGATATTGGTTGGTCTGTCCAATGTATACCAGATTACAATTATTACATTGGATTTTATATATAAGATCCGACTTCTTTCTATGTGGTATATTATCTTTCAGTTTACTATAGAATTGTCCAATATTGTTAGTAGATTTGAAAGTCATATTGATATTATATGGTACTAAGGTCTTTTTGATCTTTTCACTAAGTCCTTGAACATAAGGCATAACCGTGAATTTGTTATTAGATCTAATATAGGATGCGTTGCCATTATATAGCCTATCAACACGATCTTTAATAATCTTCCTTATTAATGCTATGGGATAGTCATTTTTTAATAAAGTATGTTTTGCGATATTAAGTGTTTCTTTTCTAAAATCGCCATGTGTAAGTTTAAGAGCCCTATCGATTAGTCCTATAGCTGTGCTGATTACTTGGCTCTTATGGTGGTAGGAATGATAATTAAGGTACCTTCCGGACCAAGTAGGTTTTTGGGTCCATTTATATTTTAAGCCATTATTATCATGTATAAGTTCGATATCTAAAAAGGTAATACGATTAAGGATTTCTTTTTCCATTGTGAATTGAAGACGTGGATGGAAGCCGTTGAAATGATCGATCATAATATCTTCTTTGTTCTTAGGGATAGCGGTTATAATATTATCCACATATCTTTTATAGAAAGGAAGTTGGAACGGAAGTGCAGCAATTCTGTTTTGTTCTAAAATTTCCATGACTAAATTAGAAATAGTGGCTGATATCGGGCTGCCCATTGCTGTCCCAAAGATTTGTTGGTATAATTTATCATTGTATTGGAAGTAAGTCGTGTCCAAACACATTTTAAGGGCAGTTATGAATTTCGTTTTAGGCACGTTGGTATAATTCTTTATGTCATTCCATTTTTCTTTCACCGCGTCAATAGCCAAGTCGATAGGAATATTGGTAAATAGAGATTTGACATCTAAAGATATAAGAATATAGTCATTAGGGATTTCAAACTTCTTAACATCTTCTATGAAAGTCCATGAATCTTTCGTGTAATATTCATTTTTTCCTATGACATTGGAGATAACCTGTGAAAGAAATTTAGATAGATTATAAGTTGGAGATTTTATACTGGCCACTATTGGGCGGAGTGGGGTTCCTATTTTATGGATTTTAGGTAATCCGTATATTCTTGGTGGAATGGCGCTGTTTATCTTCAGTTGGAAGGATGTTCTTTTATCAAAATAGTTATGCTTAACCCAGTCGGAAATAATTTGGTTGTTTTTAATTTGTAGATTGTTCGTTGGGTCCTTAGCTATAACTTTGTAGGTTGAGGTATCATTGGTTAAGTCGTCCATTTTATCCTTATATTCATTTTTATTCATAATTACGGTAGTATTTCCTTTATCAGCTCTGAGTATAAAAAGTTCAGGATGCTCTTTAATGAATTTTTTAACATTCATTACGTCTCTTAAACTTGTCGAACTTTTGTTCATTTCTTGTAATTTGCTGAAAGATTTGATGGAATTGCTAAATTCCAATCTAAGTAGATTTTTCGTATCAAAGTCCAAGTTCTTGATAGCATTTTCAACTCCTACGATGATGTCATCTGTGGGCAAACTCTTATTAGTGAAAGGTATTGCGTATTTTTGCCCTAGTTGTAATGTTTTTCCACATTATTGGGTATCATGGTGTTGGTCATATTAATAATCCATTTTTGTTCGATCTTTCCATTCTGGGTTGTAAGATTTGCTTTATTCAATAAATTATTAAACTTTTTAGTTTGCGTTTCCTTACAATGTAGAAATTTATGGTTGAATTTTATTTCTTGTTTATCTAGAAAATGTTTAAAAATGTTATTAGGTACGCAATTACCCAATTTTTGTTTATGGAAATTCATCATTCTCATATTCTTGTCTAAATTCCTATAACATTCTGCAATATGCTCTATCAATACGGCTTTGTAGAAATTTTGGAGTATATTATCTCGTCTCCTAGAACAGCCTAAACTATTAATATAATTTTTATTTAGTTTGATGCACATGGGGATTATGTTCTTTGATTTGCATCTGATTAAAAACACGCGTTGATTTAGCAGAGCAGCATTCTTTTTTGTTCCAATAGAAATTTTTTTCATGCTGTAGACAGCTGTCATTCCATATAAATGTTTAATGTTATCCTAAAAAGACATAATGAATTGCCTAAAAATGAAAATATATAATATAAGACTTTTAACTATTGATAATAAATTATAATAATATAAAACTTTTAAAAATGAAATAGTTAATTTAAACTTTTAAAAAATGTTTATTTAAGCTTTCGGTGTTGTTTAACACCATCATCAGAAAATAATGAACATTTCATTTTTAAAAGTTTTATATTATTATGATTTTCATAATATCAACATTACAAATTGTTTCATATACTTTTTTACAGCAATCGTTGGGTATAAAAACAACACAGAGATCTTTTTATAGCGATTCCTCACAGTTTCTTAGAACTATTTGCAAGTACAATTGCTCTTTTGTTGTTAGGACATTCATTGGTTCCTCATAACTATTACGTCCACCTCTAAAAGACAGAAATTTTAAATAAATATATAAGTTTATTACAAACTTTATTACTATTTTTCAATTAAGTCGAATAGTTAAGGTTAAAAGTCTTACCTATGTTTTGCAATGGCAGAATTTGGAAATGTATTACTCGCTAATAATAAAATTGATTCTGAATCAATCGGCTTTACAGGTTTGACAGCGGGCCCACTTTTTGCAGCAATACACTGGTGTTCTTCCAATCGTGCTGCCTTATATTTTCCAGCACTTTCGGTTTTATTCCAATAGCATCTTACATCAGTCGATGATATAGCAGGCAAGTCCAGTATGTTATTTCTAAAATATTAATTTCATTAGTTGATCTGAATCCTAAAATAAAAGTTAAAAAATTACCTCGAGCAAAAAATTAAAACTGCAGCAACATGTTTACAGTGTTTCGATAGACCAGCCTTGCAACTGCACGAAAAGTCTATTATTGTAACTTCATGTTTTTCAAGTTTAAAAACACCTCTAATTTCATGAGGTTTTTCTAGAAGTGCACTAGTCTTTAAGCACAGAGCAAAGATTGTAACGGAAGTTGTGATATTTTCTAGAATACCACATGTTATCAGATGACCAGCATTCATGATCGATTCACCTTCGTTAATTGATCTAGAAGTGGGCGATGCTTCTAAGTAATCGAACAGGTTTTTGAAGGACAGGAAATACCTATTACTGTCCATACTTACACAAGCAGAGAACGTTTTTAAAAATTTTACTAGAAAGAAAATAAATTAATGTTATGCAAATGCATTCATTTTTTAGGTTAGCATTAAACCACCAAAAAAGTAAACTAATACTTACATATTGCTCTAATGTGTACGATAAATTAATAGTATGTTCTTGTTTTACTAATATAGCTAGTCGATTGCGTTGTAATAGTGGTAAAATTTAAATTCTAACACACAATTGATCAACAAATACACGTAAAAACTGCAGTAATATTTACGGCTATACTTAACGGAGTAGTTAATATTATGGACGCGTGGTTTTGGGAATTTACATTAACCATGCGCCACAGAACTAAAATGCGCCACAGAACTACACAGAAATAAAATTGGTAAATTATAACAATAATTACAAAATAATCAAATTACTGGGAATAGTTTAATACACATGCACAATACCTTTTTATTTCTTTCGGTTGACTAAGTCACCAATGTACAATCCAGGAAAGGAGTTTTGAAACTACACAAACTTCTCTTTTAACTTTACGAGTAATTGAAATAAACACTCAAACTTTTAATCTCGTACTATAATTACTCAAAATTAACAATGAATATTGACTCAGTAACAACTGTACTTTTGATCGAGGTCTCTATCTTGAGTGACTACTCGTGAATTTTATCGAGCACGGGCTCGATGAACAACTGGTGAATTTTTCCTAAGTTGGGATTTTTATGACCAATTTCCCACTTTGGATATTCACTACAACGCCCTTACGCCAGGCGAAGAACCAATCTCTTTGATTTTTCATCCTTCCCAAGTCCAGGGGGATGTGACCAAATCTCCTCGTTTTCAAAACTTACTTCCTTTTAGGCTTCTATACAAAGTATAGCAAGAAGCCTTATGATCTGGCTCCGTGTCCGTCTGTCTGTCCGTCCGTCCGTCTGTCCGCATAATTCAAAAACATACAGAGCGTTTCAAATCGTGTTGGAAATACTCTGTGTGTATAGAGGTCTAAGAACTGGGTAGCCAGTGGTCAGAAGAAGCCTTATGGTCTGGCTTCGTGTCCGTCCGCATGTTTCAGAGCCAATCATAACGTTGATCAACTGATACGTTGTTATATTGTAAATACTTCGTCTATATAGTATTGCGTTAATCAGTTGTTTCGATTCGCTAATGCAATTTATAAATACGCAAATGTTCGAAAGAAATTTACTACGTTAAAGATACTATACAAAGTATAGCAAGAACCCTTATGATCTGGCTCCGCGTCTGTCCGTCCGTCTGTCCGCATAATTCAAATCTAATCAGAACCTTCGAAATTGTGATTGTAAACACATCGTGTACCTATATATACTTAAATAAAATTTGTTTTAAATTTAATATCGACTTTCTAGCCACGTTCTGTAAAAATTTTTTTTGGAACTCAGAACTTAAAATGCTATTTTTTGTTTTTATGTGAAAAAATAATTTTTTATTTATTTTAACCATAGCAGTGGCTTGATGTGATTAGTGAAGTTAAGTTGTAAATAAAAGAGAAAGGAGAGGATTGGTTCACCTCAAAAAATGGACCGTCCATTACAGAGAAGTAAAGTTTCGAATGGAATTTAAAAGTTTGATTATTATTACTTATATAGTAAATGATAATTACCAACCGCAAAAAATTTTATTGGTGCAGATTATCTGATTATGTGATATTACATTATATGGCGACCTCCAAGAATATTCAATATTTACTTAGAGTATGTCTTGGGACAGTGGAGAAGAAGCTGGGGTTAGACATATAATTCACCAAGTTTAGGAAGTTGATCGTATCGATGTCAAAAATATTCGCAAAAAGAATTTAATTCCAATTTGCATTATTATTATATAGTATTTTAGTTGGAAATGATCACCAACTTAAAAAAAACAGATTATCCGTTAATTTAGGGCTCTATACAAGGTATACACCGAGAAAAAAAAATTAAGTAGGAATTTGTCTTGCAACAATTTGAAATAATTTCTCTTCACAGAGAAAAAATTGTTTTGATTTGAAGTATTTTATTACTTCAAATTGAAGTGCAAATTCGTCTCGCATCAATTTGATGTCAATTTTACAAGAAGTGAAGTAAATTTGACAACAATTAATGTAATAATTATTTCAAATTGTTGCATAACAAATTCCTACATAATTTTTTTCTCAGTGTGTGTAGAAGCGATATAATCAAAGTATAGAATCTTATCAACGTATCATCGGATTAGCGGATCAACGTATCAGCGGATCAACGTATCAGCGGATCAACGTATCAACGTATCAGCGGATCAACGTATCAGCGGATTAAAAGTTATATAAGTGAACGTCGATAAAACAAACGGTATAATTATTAAATCTTCAATAATAAGTAATAAACTTATTATTTATATAATATAAAGTAAATAACACACAAAAAAAAACGGATCAACATAACACGGATCAAAGTATCAACGTATAAGGTTTATAACAGGTAGTAACTTATATAACCAATTTTCTCGCCCTTACCCATAATGCACCTAAACATTTACCAACCGTAAAAATCGTCATAGTCCTCAAGATTTGCGAGGAAATCGTCATTATACGCTCAGCTGTCATACCGCATAGACCGCTTGGACAAAAGTGTGCTCATCGATATAATTTCGCTACAGCTATTTTGTTTTTATTATAAAGTAGGTTATTATAAATTATCGAGAGTCGACTGTATAAGGTTCATACAGGTACTAACTTATATAACCAATTTTGGCGCCATTACCCATAATGCACCTAAACATTTACCAACCGTAAAAATCGTCATAGTCCTCAAGATTCGCGAGGAAATCGTCATTATAAGCTCAGCTGTCATACCGCATAGACCGCTTGGACAAAAGTGTGCTCATCGATATAATTTCGCTACAGCTATTTTGTTTTTATTATAAAGTAGTTAAAACAACACAATTTCATAATGCCTAGAAAGCAGTTGACACCTGAAGAGCGAAAAGCAGCAGCTGCCCGTCGACGCCAGAAGGACGCTATCAGGAAACATACCATTAGACAAGATCCTTCGTTTCGTTTACAGGAACAAGTTCGCGACACCGAAAGCCATCGTCAAGCCCGTCAAGATCCTTCGTTTCGTTTGCAGGAACAAGTTCACAACACCGCAGGCCATCGTCAAGCTCGACAAGATCCTTCGTTTCGTTTGCAGGAACAAGTTCACAACACCGCAGGCCATCGTCAAGCTCGACAAGATCCTTCGTTTCGTTTACAGGAACAAGTTCACAACACAGAAAGCCATCGTCAAGCTCGTCAAGATCCTTCGTTTCGTTTGCAGGAACAAGTTCGCGACACCGAAAGCCATCGTCAAGCCCGTCAAGATCCTTTGTTTCGTTTGCAGGAACAAGTTCGCGACACTGAAAACCATCGTCAAGCCCGCCAAGATCCTTCGTTTCGTTTACAGGAACAAGTTCACAACACCGAAAGCCATCGTCAAGCTCGTCTTGATGAAGACGTGCGCATCCACGAACATAATCTCCGTAGAATTCGCGAGCAAGGCTCATGGCAAGATGAAATAAATCGATTTGAAGCTGAAATTCGCAAAGGCTGCACTCACGTATGTCATTCATGTGGGGGACTTTTTTTTCACTACTCCATTAAAACTCACAGCATGACCGAACTCCTTTTAGCTGGAAAGCAGCAATCCTTCATTGACTCAGTAATTATAGTCCCACCCACTTCAGACCTCGCTGAATTTTGCTCAACTTGTCACAGATCTATCCAGCAAAACCGGATTCCACGTCTCTGTCTCTCCAACGATCTGCAGTTTCCCTATGTTCCACAAAGTGTAAAGAATCTGACACGTTTGGAAGCCCGTTTGGTCTCAGCTCGACATGTGTTTCAGTCCATTTGGGCTATATATGGAATGCATGGACAGATGAGAACAAAAGGACGAATTATTAACGTCCCAGTCTCCATAGATAATACCATTCAATCCCTTCCTAGGCTTCCGAATCAGGACGATGTTTTACACATCCGACTCGCCCGTCAAATTGAAGTTCCGAGAAATTATACAGCTGGTAACATTCGTCCGGCTTGTGTGATGGATGCCGCTAAAATTCTTACCCGATCTCCGCTTTACCGTGAATACGGAATCACTCTTTCAAGCAATTGGACCGAGATATGTCAGCATCAAATTGATGTGGCATTACACGAAAACCCAGAAGAAATTGCGATGGATGTTCAAGAGGAAGAGGAAGTCGATGACGTAAATCCTGGCAGAGGAGAGACTTTAATTACTAGTGATGAGGGAATCCGGATGGCTCCAGCGGAAGGAAACCAACCAATCTCTATTCTATATGATCCTGACTCGTATTTTCTTACGTTTCCTCAAATATTTGCCGGGCACCGAATGAAGCCATCCGATAGTAATGGTAAATTACTAAGCCGCTCCGAATTTGTCAAATCAATGGCGCGTAACAGTGATCGCCGTGCCGTTGAAAATGTCGAGTTCTTACTGTTTTTGGCCAAATCGCTCGAAATTCAGAGAATTTCTGATAATCGCAAGGTGTGCCTTCGTAAACGAAGACGCAATGGAGAGTTAATCCGAGTCACTGCGGAACAAATTAGTCATTCTAATTTTGTGGATGGGTTAGTTAATGATGATAATGCTTTTAAGGTTTTACAAGGAGTACGAAACTCATGTCATCACTGGCATCAAGAAGGCCTTAAAGTCCGAAGGATGGTCAGTCAGTTCAATTTGCCTCATCTCTTCATCACTATTAGTGCCGCTGAGCTAAAATGGAACGAGTTGATTGTGATTCTCAAGCATATTCTTGACAAAATTACAATTTCTGAAGAAGAAGCACAAAATATGTCAAAGAATGACAAACAATTACTTATTCAGCGCGATCCCGTGACTTGCGCTCGTTATTTTGAACATCGCACTTCTGCTCTTTTCAAGACCTGGAAAAACTCTCAAGGCCCATTTGGAAACCGATCCATTAGGCATTCCTATCATCGCATTGAGTTCCAACATCGAGGAAGTCCACACGTCCATATGATCTTGTGGATTGATGGCGCACCAAACTTTGATGCTTCCAACTCATCTTCTACTCAAGATGTTTGCCGGTTTGTTGACGAAATTATAACTTGTTCCACGAACTGGCCTGAATATGATCCCATTCACCAGCTTTTGTGTTTTCAAACTCATCGACACACCCACACATGTAGAAAGAAAAGCCACAAAGGAGTCAAATGTCGGTTTGGAATTCCATTTTTCCCAATGGACGAAACCATTATTCTCCATCCATTCGAGGAGCAACAGGAGGAAATTGAGATTTTCCAACGCGATTACAAAAAGATTCGTGACTATCTTGATACGAATGAACTGCCACTTTCTTCAGATATGACATTTGCGGGGTTTCTACAAGAATTATCCATGACACGAAATCGTTACATTTCTGCTATTCAAAGCTCTTTGAAAAAGCCTAAAATCATCATTCGGAGGCGGCCGTGTGAGACTTACATAAATCCATATAGTGAGAAAATCCTGAGACTCCAGAAATCTAACATGGATATTCAGTTTATTTTAGACGCCTATGCTTGTTGCTGTTACATCATTGACTACATTAACAAGAGTGATCGTGGAACTAGCGACCTCTTGCGTAAGGTTCTTGAAGATGTCAGAAGCGGTAACAAGTCTTTGGCTCAACGTCTTCAGGCTCTTGGTGCGGCTCATCACATGAACAGTGAACTCTCTGCTCAAGAGGCTGCTTACAACGTGCTTCAGATTCCAATGAGCCGATGCACAGAGGCATGCATTTTTATACCAACAGGTCCAGCCGATCAACGAACCAGAATGATTAAAACTAATATTCAGTTAGAAAATCTCAGTCCGGACTCTGAAGATGTCTTTGTAGACGGACTTTTACAACGATATAGTTCACGACCAGAAGCATTATCTAACCTTAATCTTGCACAATTTTCAGCTTGGTATGATTTTTCATTAAAACGAGGAAGTACACAGATGGCCCAAGAAAACGATGATATTGTAGAAACTGAAGACTTACAAAGTATCGATAAATATTTTCCGCTAAAGAATGGCAAACCTGGATACGTTTGGAAGCGAACATTTCCAAAAATTATTCGCCACGTCCGCTACAACAAGAATAAAGATCGTCACAACTTTTTCCGCGAACAAGTGATGCTCTATCTTCCTTGGAGGGATGAGGAAACCGAAATTATAAATCAAGATTGCGAGAAGATAGCGACTGATAATATAGAAGCAATTTCTGCCAATCGTCGCGAATTTAATGCCTTTCAAGAAGATATTCTGGATGTCGCTATGGATAGCGCATTGAGTGAGGATCGTCAATCTGACGATGACAAATCTGATAGCATACCGGAAGAGATTCAGGAGGAATTCGAATTAATCGACCCCGTTGCTGCTGGTGCCATTGACTTTGGTGGTGACGTGATACGCCCAATGTCTGAAAAGTTTACGCTTCCTAATCGAATTCCCAATAAAGAGTTTGAAGAATTATTCGCATCGCTAAATACTCAACAACGGGATTTTGTAACTCACCTGCTTGATCACTTCAAAAGGTCTCCCGATATCCCCATCTACACCTACTTAAAGGGAGGTGCCGGTGTAGGAAAGTCTCATGTAATTAGAACTCTATACCAAGCATTAATTAGAGTGTTCAATGATAAAGTTAATTCGAATCCTGATAAACCTTCTGTCCTTCTGACGGCTCCTACTGGATTAGCGGCATTTAATATCTTCGGACTCACAATTCACAACGCATTCCAACTTCCCGTGAACCAAAAAGAAGCTAGCAAGCTCTCAGACAGCGTCTCTAATACAATGGCCACTCTCTATTCAGAACTTCGTGTTCTTATCATAGACGAGATTAGTATGGTTGGTCAACATATTTTGGAAATGATCGACAAACGATTGAGAGACCTATGTGACGGATGTAAACCTTTCGGTGGTATATCGGTCATAGCCGTTGGCGACTTCAGGCAGCTGCCACCTGTTATGGCAACATCCCTTCTGGCTGGAACAATGTCGAATTCGATTTCGTCGCTTTTCAACAAACCCTTATGGCACATGTTTACTGTTCATGAACTGACCACAATTATGAGACAACGCGATGATGCAGCTTTTGCTCTTGCATTAAACAATATGGCGTCAGGGTGTTACGAAAAATTTTCACTTTTCGCAACAACGTTGAATTTATAAATTCAACTTTTAACATCTAGCGACACATTTCGTAGCACCCTGTATAGCGAGCGTGATTGACGGAGATTAAACTCGCGCATGCGATGATAAGAAGTCATTGGTGGGCGCTCGAACGCTCCGGTCATGTTTGAAAGTGCTGTGAAATGGTTATCAGTTTTTGGTTCAAAATTTTGAAAAGGGATGATTCGATTTTGTGAGGGTTCCCATCCATCAATACGAATGGTTTTTTGGATCTTGCGCCCCAAAACCCTTCATGGGGATGTGACATTCGTGATTTGAGGGATGGTTGATTTTTCCCGGATCGTACATTTTTTGTTGGACCCATGGTCAGTGCTTCCTGTGAAATATTACTTCATTTTCACAATGGTAAGTCACCTAATAATTTTGTTCATTGCTTCGCAGTTACTGGATAATTAATTTAGCCAAATTTTCTTCCGTACACCTGGAGAACGATGACGTTCGAGTTCACCCTTGACCAATTTATGTATTTTTTTATGTGTAACATTTTGGTTTCCTTTTTGTCATGCATTTTTTTATTCTTAGAGTGGTCGCCAAGATTGCGATAGCCTTGCAATTTTATATTCCTGCGGCGAGGTGATATTAGTTTATCTTATCCAGTTCGCATTCGCAAGTGTGAAGTGGGTCGAATGTTCAGGTTGATATGTAATAAACTTTTAATTATTAATTATTGATATTTGTGTTTTATTTAATTAACTTGTTCAGGGTATTTATTTCCACTTATAACATCGAATAGCTTATGGTAAAATGCATTGACGAAGGGATTCCAAAATGATCGTAGTACGTTCGAATTTCATATTTGAAATTCTATGTTGAACAATTTTTTGTGTGTTTATTTTTGTTTTTATGTTCTTTTTTTATGAAAGGCTACGATGTTCGACCCATATACAGGGTGCGGCATTTCACCGGGATTGCTGTCTTTTGTTTTATCATTGGGGATTCGATATGGTTCCACTTTATCGTGGGATTTTTATATAACCATTCGAATGTGCCCTTGGTTTATGTTTGGGAGTGATTTTCGGTGGCAATGTCGTTGCTACTGTGCTTGTTTTGGTCGGCTAACACCTCTTACATCCGACATCGCGTATATCTTTGCCTTCTGACAATGAACTTCTTATTGTTAATTTTAATTGTGTTGTGTTAGCAAAGCTGTTTCCTTGATCTCTCCGGGGTGTTTCTTTCACACGATCCACGACTCTCGCTTCCGCAATAAATGAGCTAGTTTAAAACCTAACACCAGGGCCCCACGCAAAATTAAAGTAGATGGTTTTATCCTTCTGCGTGGACTTAATCTTTTCCGAGCTGACTTCTCATTAGAGCAGTAAGGAAAGATTTTGTTACAAGGGACGATGACTGATGATGATTTGAAACTGTTCAAATCCCGTGAGTTTCCAACTACGCCTGAAGAAATAGTAAGCCGACGCCCTATTCATCTTTTTTACACGAATGAAGCAGTTGATGCCCACAATAGTTTTGCGTTATCCTGTTTGCCAGGAAATCAAGCCATCTCAACCGCCAAGGATTCCCTTTCTGCTTACACGAGCGAGGCATCCAAAGTTGCACTCCTCAACTGGATAGCATCTGCACCTCTATCTAAGACACAGGGACTTCACACAAGCCTCTTTCTCAAAGAAGGTGGACGTTTTATCATGACAGTGAATGTAGACACAAGTGACGGTTTGGTTAACGGTGTGGGATGCATTCTGAAAAGAATTGACTTTGGTATTAGTACTTTGGATGCATCTAGACAAAAGCCTCTCCGTCTCTGGGTCAAGTTTGAAAATTCCCGAAGTGGACAGAAGCTTCGTTTGCGCAATATTAACCTCAGTCGGCAACTTCAAATTGATTCGGAATGGACTCCCATCTCACCATGTACGGTCGTCATCCAGCCACGATCGAATTCGGCCACAAAGGTAACAAGGACGCAATTCCCACTTAATGCAGCTGAAGCTCAAACTATACATAAATCCCAAGGATCCACATACGAGCTCGTTGTTGTCCATTTTACTCCTGGAATCAAGCGTGCTCTTCTGTATGTTGCATGTTCACGAGCAACAAAAGCATCAGGATTATTTCTTATTGGAATCATTAAAAAGACAAAAATGCCGCAAGAGAATGATCCGATATCTATTGAATTCAAACGACACCAGGAGATGAAGCTAATGCCTTCATTTGAACATTTGCGCATTAGGAATGATAGCAACAGACAAATACAAGTCATCTTTCACAATGTCCAGTCACTTCCTGCTCATTATAGTCTCTATGCATCGGATGAGGTCTATAAGAGTTCGGATATCATCCTTATGGCGGAGACATGGACGCTCTCAAGTGACAATTTTCCGCTAGGAGATCATCTTCTTGCTGCATCAGTAGATAGTAACGATGTCCGTCGACCGATTGGTGTACGTGTGTATTGTTGTCCGTCTGTTCATGAATGTATTATAGACACCAATTCCGAAATAGAATACGACTCACGAGGTTCCTGCAGTGTTTCTTCTATTGTCTTCTCTAACATCCGAATAATTGTCGTTTACAAGTCACCAGGGTTTAATTGTAACACAATGATCTCTTTAATAAAAAAGCAGATGTCTTGCTTATACTTAGTACCACGTACTCTGGTTACTGGAGATTTCAATGAGGATTTCAGCAAGGAAGAAAGTAATGGCCTACAACATGCACTTAGAGAACTAGGACTCCAAATTCGGTCGCCAGCGATACCCACTACGCGGAATGGCACGCAAATTGATGCGATTTTTTCCAACTTTGAAGTGTCAGCTACCGGAATCTACACATCGATTTCCTCTTACCATGAGCCGCTTTGGGCCAGAATTAATATAAAGTAATTTGCGACAGACATCTTCGGACGTGGAATGGATGTTGTTGGTATAAACACCATCATCAATTACTATATGCCATCCGATGCACATAGTTATTTACATAGTGTTGCTCGTGCAAGTCGTTTTGACTCTGTGGGAAGAGCTATCACGTTTGTCTTCAGCGATGAAGATGCCAAATTATCGAACAAAGTTCAAACTCGGTTCCAAGTGAAAATTCAAATTTTCGACCTAACCTATCTATCTTTTAATCAAATATATATTTTGATTGTAAATATTTCTATTCAAACTTATTTCTATTCATTACCTTATCCGGGAGGATAAGGTAAAGGGGTGTAGGGGTTATGCTGCAGAGGTAGTACCTAGTACCGGGACGATCACATCGAGCGTGATAACGAGAGATGGTCCTTGGTAACTGGTCCTTGCAGGATACCCAACTCTCACTTATGGCTCCACGTGCCACACCCTGGGAACTGCGTTGATCAGCAGGCGAAACTAAGTGAGGGGAGCCAGATATGGCAATAACAAATGTGGTTGCCGGTATAAACAACTGCATTAATTTTATTGCCAATAGCTTCGGATGCATGAACAAGCAAATATAGGGCACTTTCCTGTCCTTGGATAGAGAAATCATTCCTAAACGCGGACGAACCAAGCAATATGGCGAACGGCATAGAATGAAGATGGCAACGGAAAACTTTCTTCTTCACTTCGCGGTGTAGGCGTTATTGCTTGTTTTTATTAAACGTGTGCATTCCATTTAGTCAAGTTTTATTTTTTTAAGTTAAATTTTTGTCTCGAGAAAGGCAACTAGGTAACGAAAGCCCTATTGGGGCATGGCGCCCACAAGGTAATAATTATTGTGCAAGGAAAGGTTCCGTTTAAGTACTCACGAATCTCTTAGGAGAACCCCGTCTCTCCGACGCGAGGTAATTCTCAAGGGTTAGCCGATACGTACCGTCCATCTACGATCATGAAAAGCGGCAGGTGAAGCCGAAGACTCCATTTTAGGCTTCTATACAAAGTATAACAAGAAGCCTTATGATCTGGCTCCGTGTCCGTCTGTCCGTCCGCATAATTCAAAATCATACAGAGCGTTTCAAATCGTGTTGGAAATACTCTGTGTGTATAGAGGTCTAAGAACTGGGTAGCCAGTGCGCTACTTTTAGGCTTCTATACAAGGTATAGAAAGAAGCCTTATGGTCTGGCGTCACGTCCGTCCGCATGTTTCAGAGCCAATCATAACGTTGATCAACTGATACGTTGTTATATTTTAAATACTTCGTCTATATAGTATTGCGTTAATCTGTTAATCCGTTGCTTCGATTCGCTAATGCAATTTATAAATACGCAAATGTTCGAAAGAAATTTACTAAGTTAAAGATATTTTCGAAGAGGTCTCCCTATATAAACTACTTGTTTTACTTTGATGTGAAAAAATAATTTTTTATTGATGTGGTTAGTGAAGTTAAGTTATAAATAAAAGAGAAAGGAGAGGATTGGTCCACCTCAAAAAAAGGACCATACATTACAGAGAAGTAAAATTTCTAATAGAATGGAAAAGTTTGATTGTTATTACTTATATAGTAAATGATAATTACCAATCGCAAAAAATTTAATTGGTGCAGATTATCTTATTTTGTGATGTTACATTATATGGCGATCAAAAATAACCAGATAATAACAACTTTCCACACCAGAAAGGTAGCTGTATAGAAGCCTAAGAACTGCCGCTAAAGCGAGTTCCACCTTGTTTACATGGGTGGCCCTTCAAGAACCGTGTGACTTTCAACGGCACCTTATGTTTGAGTGTCCTCGAAATGAGGGTTTCTACAAACTATTCCCACACATTAGGCAAATGAGCCGTTAAATTAAAACTACGCTTTACGATCCCTTGCTCTAAATTATGGGCCAGGATCGTTTGGCGGTGCAGATATAACTCAAACAAGCATTTCCGCACACATGCAAAATCAGTGCAATGTAAAATTAATTCTATTGTATGCATTGACTTACACTAGTCGTTACGACAAAATAAGCGGCAGAGCGCCCTTTGACTACATAGCCGCCCGCATCTGTACCCAGCTTTCTTAAAGCCAGTTCACGCCTTGACAAATGATTTCCTGCTCTTTTCGGCAAAGTCAATGCATAATGCATCGATATTTAAAATTTAAATCCTACATAATTATTTTATGCGTTAAATTAAATAGGGTATTCTTACATTACCTCTATTTAATTATCTCAATTACAATTATCTATGTCGGTAATGAAAATACTTAAACCGTATTTTCTTGGTCGGTATTTGAATTAATTAAAGCAAGAGCGCGGGTTGTTACACATCGTTGGCTGTTTGGATTCGATAAACACGAGGAAGTATCTTCTTGATTGTAATATTTCCTTCCATTATCTTCACTTCAGCTTGATTTAATAAATCTTGTCCCACAATGGGGAACATGCATGAATAAAAAAATTTAGTTAAAACAGTATTTTCCGATTAATCCTATATATTAAATATAAAATCAGCAAAAATTACTTCTATTTATTGTATTTTGTTATAAATAATCCATTTTAAAATTCAATGATAATTTAAAATAAATCATGTGACCTTAAACGCAACGAAGTCACCGGCACAATAACAATAACCTCACTTTCATGTTTATTCTACTCGTGTAGAGTACTTTTTTAACTTTCTTGTTTTTAATTGATTTAATTATGATAAATAACATCTTTTAACACTAACAAACTTCAACTTTCAAAGCACAAAATCACAGAAAAATAATATAAATGAATGTAAAATTTAACTTGTGACGTCACAGGTCACTTGGCAAATTGCGCGGTCGTTTCCTTCAATTCAAATTGACGGATTTTTAAATATTTTTTAAATTATTATCAAAACGAAAATAAATAAATTAAATAGCATTAATTAGTATATTTAGTTATTTTTGATCCAACTACGCGATAAAAAAATTTATGCATCTTCCCTATTGCATCAGTGGAAATCGCGCCGTTTGACACTACATGAATTGTGGTGGGAAACTCTTGTTCGTCTACTTTTATTACGTCTCCAAAAAACCCAATTGTCTCCAATTGACATTTCCCCAGTCCGGTTAGCATAATTTTCGCTTTATTCAGGATTGGTGAATTCAATTTTTCGTAAATGCTTTCTTTGATTAAATTTGCTTTACTGCCGGTGTCAACAAGCGCGTTGATTTCGACGTTTTGTAGCAGTATCTACTTTATCATTTTTTCTTCGTCAAATCTTCCTTTCAATTCAACTTGGTTATCCATAACAGGTGCTGTCTTTTCTACGCTTTTCGTCGCAGTATTGTATCCTGCTGCTTTATGCCTAAAGTTGTTGCATTTGAAGTATTTTAACCCTAAACTTTTGGACCTGCTGTAACGTTCAAAAGTAAACGTTATTTGCGACATACCCTATATAGCTGTTCCGCGCGATAACTTGAATAGTTATCAAAAACTAAAGGAGATAAGCCGTGAGATACGAGACAGAAAATGGAGAACAGGAAATCATTTATCAAGGCGGGAACCATCCCCAAGAACCCTGGCCACAGGTGCGGGCGGCTATGCAGTCACAAAGGGCGCTTGCCCCTTATTTCGGCGTATCGATTATTATAAGTCAATCCATACGATATACTTAATTTTACACTATGATTGCATGTGTGCAAAAGGAAATGGGAGGTTAAGATCTATCTGCACCGCCAAACAAAACTTGTCCATAAAATAGAGCAAGGGATCGTAAAGTGTAGATTTTAATGTGACGCCTCATTTCCACCATCCGTGGGAACAGTTTAAATAAACCCTCACTTCGAGGAATTTAAATATAAGAATATAAGCCCAATTCACACGGTCATCCTAAAGACCGCACACATGAAACGGAAAGAAAGTTTTGAGAATAAGGAAGTTAAGTCACATCCCCCTCGACGAGAGGGAGAATGAAGAACGAAAGTCATTGGTTCTTCGCCCGGCGTGAGGGTGGATTAATTAATATCCAAAGTGGGAAATTGGTCATAAAAATCCCGACTTGTTCAGAATTCATCAGTTGTTACTCGAGTCGGTGCTCGACTAAAAGAATCTGAGTTGTCATTCGAGTCAGTGCTCGATTAAAAGTTATTGCAGTGTTATTCAAGGCGTCACTCGATTAAAAGTATAAAGTTGTCATTCGAGTCAGTGCTCGATTAAAAGTTCAGTTGTTATTCGAGTCGTTACTCGCGATTAAAAGTTTGAGTGTTATTCAATTGTTCGTAGAGTTAAAAGAGAAGTTTGTTTAATTTCCAAAGTTTCTTCCTGAATTCAGACAGGTGACTTAGACCGTTAATGAGCAACAATAAGGTATCGTGCCCATTTGAAACTGTTCCCCGTAAACTGCTATTTTGTATGTATTAGTAAATTTTACCCATTTAGATCATTGTATAAAAGTAATAATAGACTTCCTGTTAAAAGTATTTCAATCTTTTACTGCTTGTCAATATGCAAGTTAATAGTGTTGTTAACCCTTTTACCCTACATCTCTGGACGACCTCTCGACGCCCAAAGCTACCAAACTTACTGCTGTGACCTCCCTAACTAATTTTAAAAGTGCCAGCCCTTAATTTGCTAGCTAAAATGCTCAGGTAAATGGTTCGTATTTGATGTTGTTAGTTAAGGGATGTTCAACACTATTGCCCCTTCTTACTAAGCTCCGGTGATGACACGCTCAAGGGTGAGTTCCTGGTAATTAAATTAGGAGGTGCTCTTTAGAGTTGTTTGTAAAATTTGCTCTCTCTGGATATTTTTCTTTTATTGCTTTCGTTGAATAAAAATAATAAAAAGATTTCAGTAGCTTATAAAGAATGTTTATATTGAACAAAAATGAAATAATTGCAAGTTTTCACAAATAAATGCTTACACAAATTTGTAGATCGCTGATCTACCATAAGATAAATTTTACAAATAAAGACAGTTGATGCAGAAAATTTTCAAGACAAAAAGGCTTCCTCTCTTTGTCCTGACGTGCTTAATTAGTCATAAACTAACTAAGTCTCTCGCTGTACATGAGCGGATTTAAATGTTTTTAAATAATATATGTGCTTATTTAAAGCTTAACATTGGAGAATAAAATAATAAAGTTTTAATAATTAAATAAATGGGTCACGATACCTTATTAATCCTCAGATTGCACTTTCGCTAATATAAAAAAAGGATATGTGTATGCCATGCTTTAGTTAGAACGACTTTGGATGACTCATCGGCATCTTTGTTGAATTACGTCAGTAGCTGTTTGATTGACCTCACGTAAACTCATGTCGGTGTTGTTTTGCGAATCAATTTCATGTTTGTGACCTTTACACTTCCAATTTTGTTGATGTTTTTGAATTGAATAAGGTGAGTTGCATCTTATTGACAATACTTTCAGGTTCCAGTGAATAAGTCGAGTTAATTTCGTAAACCATAACATTGTAGATTCATCATACGAGCAGCCATGGTTGTCCTTGGATATTTTATGAGTCGTTGTGCTCGAATTCAACTAAAAGAAATCTTAACCTCCAAATGTTTGTAAACAATTGGTTTTGGAGAACATTATAAATGCGTCCACTCTGTTACAATCCCCGAAGTTAACTGAATTTGATCCAAAATCAATGGATATTGGCAGGCCTGTTCAATAAAAGTGAGTCAAATTTTAACATTTTGAGTTTTTCTTTTTGTTAATAAATTGTTGTTGTTGCAGATTCACGATCTACATTGAAATTTATTTTCCATGAGGCGTTTTTCATGCACTTTCATTGGTATATTGCCTTTTCATGTTGTTTTTCGGCTCCTTTGTTGACCTGGATTCTCCATTTTATACAAATTTTTGATTTTACACAAAATTGACCCTTATTCACAACTTCGTTGATTCACGTTTTGAAAACACGCACTTTACATAAACGAAATCACTACATAATTTTTGATGTGAAGAAATTCTTATATAACATGTTGGTTATCAAGTAATTCAGTTTACAAAATTGTACATTTTTATAGGTTATGAACATGTACAAACAATAATGATTTTTAATCAATTTCGGCTAATTAAATCTTTTTGTTTTATTTTTGATGTGACTATCATCAATCTAATTAATCTTAGCAATATTTATTATCTTTTGTTTATCCTGAGAGATTTAAATTTAGTTAAGAAATCGAAATTTGAGAAAATAAAAAATTTCTCGTAAAGTAAATTTTTAAAGTGTCTTCCGACTTAGAATTTTGTGCTTTTTATGAATCTAATATTCATTTTTACATTGGGAGCCTTTATGAAGCATTTTGGATCATAGCATTACGTAAAATTTAAAAGGGCGTTCTGTCGAGCTGATCTCTTCCAAAGCTACCGGACAGGTAAACTAAAAATTAAATTAAAAAGAAAGCTCGTGGTGGCAGCCCCCTTCGGCAGTCGAACCATCGATTTCCGAAGATCCAACCCAACACGTAAGTTCCGTCGAAGGATTGGAGGCTTAGCGGTGAAATAACTTATTAACCACGCACCACCGGTTTTCTACATTGGTGGCTTAGCGGAGGAATAACGAATATTTTACTTCTCCCAACCACGGTTTTCTACACTGTTTAGAACTCCATGCCTGGGGGCCTATTCTTGAACTCAATAGAATTGATTCGCATACGAAACTTCGTCACTTTCGCATATGAATTTTTTTTTTAATTTAACCCCAAATACATAACGAAATCTGCTCTTAAGCAATAATCGATTATTATATAGTACATCATATCTAATTACAAATTCAGCAGGTGGTTATAATCTTACATTAAAGATCAAACATACAAATCATTAAGTTACCAAACATTATCGTAACGTTACTGGATAAACCTCAGTCGAATAATCTATAAAGCAACCATTTATCGGTGAACTATATTTAGCGGATTTATGCGCTTTAAGCGTGGCACTGGGTGTTTGTTGTTCAGGAGATTCACTGCGAAGGAATTTGGGTGATGTTTGAGCCGCGACAAGTACTTTTCACTCCCGCACTTAGCTTCCTTTTGTACTAGGGGAATATCCAAGTCGTAGTGTAGGGATCTATTTGTTACAAACCACGGTGCATCCGTGATTGTCCTTAATATTTTCGATTGGAACCTCTGTAAGATTTCAATGTTTGATACACTCGCGGTACCCCACAGCTGCACTCCATAAGTTCACACGGGTTTGATAATCGTCTTGTAAACAATTATTTTACTTTCCAGTGAAAGCTTAGACTTTCTGCCAATCAACCAGTACAGTTTTGCAAGTTTTAATCCTAGTTGCTTGCGTTTGGTGAAGATGTGTTGCTTCCAGTTCAGCCTGCGATCCAGGTGCATGCCAAGATATTTTGCACACTCTACTTGGGGAAGTTGTTGTCCGTTCATGGTTACCCCAGGGCATGTTCCCCTGCGTAGGGTGAAAGTTACGTGTTGGGATTTAGCTTCGTTTGCCCTAATGCGCCATTTCTGGAGCCATTTTTGGATGTCATTCAATGCTTCCTGGAGCTTCTCCAAAGCGTAGGCAGGTATTTCACTCGTTGCCATGATGGCGGTGTCGTCCGCAAACGTAGCTGTCACTGAATTTGGCGTAGTAGGTATGTCTGCAGTAAACAGCAAGTACAGCATTGGTCCCAGGACGCTGCCCTGAGGCACTCCCGAATGTATTCTATATAGTTCGCTAGTTTCTTCTTGGTATTTCACCATGAAGTATCTATTAGTTAGATATGATTTTAGCACTTGGTAGATGGTGCAGGCAGCTCTGTCTTTATTTTGTATAATAGCCCCTCGTGCCACACCTTATCGAACGCCTGTGACACATCCAAAAATGCAGCAGAACAGTATCTCTTGCGCTCAAATGTGCTATTCAGCACTTCGACCACTCTATGAACCTGCTCTATGGTTGCATGTTGCTCGCGAAAACCAAATTGGTGTTTTGGTATGATTTTTAGTTCATCGAGTATTGGTTTCAATCTATTTAGAAATAACCTTTCAAAGAACTTCAACAAGATGGGCAGGAGACTTATTGGTCTGTAAGACGACACCTCCTCTGTTGGTTTCCCCGGTTTTGGTATTAGTATTACCTGGCCCACTTTCCATTGCGAAGGGTAATGGCCAGTTCTTAGAATGGAATTAAAAATTTGCATCAGGGCAATCAGTGCTTTATCTGGTAGCTGTTTAATGATTATGCCGGTTATGAGTTCATATCCGGGAGCTTTCTTTGGATTTATATTATGTTTGATCATCCTTTTGATTTCATTCAGTTTTATTGCTTTAATAGGTGGTGCCATTTGGAGTGGTGCTTGCAGGAGATTAACTATTTCATCTTCTTCTTCCTGGGAAATTTCAGATGCGAAGAGCTTGAATACGCCCTCCAGATGCTTAGCAAATACTTCGGCTTTTTCTTTGTTTGTTCTTGCCCAAGATCTATCTGGTTTTCTGATAGGGGGTATGTTTTCTTTATTTTTCCTGATCCTTGCCGTTGCCTTCCAAAGGGAGTATTCAGTAGCTTCTGTTGGTGTTAGTCCCTCAAGGTATTCTTGTAGGGCTCGGTTTTTCTCGTCATTTATGAGGTTTTTGATGTTTCTTGCTGCTCTATTAAATCTTTCTTTGTCTTGGGGCGATCGGGTTGTCATCCAAGTCTTCCTCAGTCGTCTCTTCTCCTTGATTGCTTCTTTGACCGTGTCTGACTGATTTTGTTTTGTTACAGTATTACTTAATTCAGGGGTTGCGTTCCAGGCAGATGCTGTATTGTAGTTATGAAGGATTCTACTGCCGAATCAATGTCTTTTGTGGTTTTGAGGGAGACCCTAGTGTCAATTTTTTTGTCGACTAATGATTTAAATAGCTCCCAATCTGTCCATTTGTTGGTGAGCGATACTGGTTTCAATTTATTTACAATTGTTGAGCTTAGGGAAACCAAAATAGGAGAGTGATCTGACGATAGGTCGAAACTTTGTTCTGCTTTTAGATGGTCCGATGGAATACCTTTTGTTACACAGAAATCAATGACGTCAGGAATTTTGTTTACATCACTCGGCCAGTACGTAGGTTTTCCTGTTGATAGGACTCCCAGGTTATATTTGTCCATACATTTCACCAGTTCTCTGCCTTTTGTGGTTGTTGGTCGCGAACCCCATCTCAAATGCTTAGCATTATAGTCTCCTCCGGCAAGGAATCTATTACCTAAGGTGGTGAAGTAATCTTTATACTGTTCTTCTTTGATAGCGTGTCTCGGGGGACTATAAATCGCTGATATGGTTATTGGTCCTTTCTTGTCTTCGACTACAATTGTTGTTGCTTGGATGTGCTCTGTTCGGTATTTAGGTAATTCATAGTGTTCTATTTTGTTTTTGATGATGATTGCACTTCCACCCCAGCCAGCGTTATTTGGATGTTTTGTTACGTAAATGGTGTAGTTATGGATCTTTAGATAGCTGCGGTCTGTGTAATGCGCTTCTGAGATCAGCATGATGTCGATGTCGTATTCTCCCAAAAAGGATTTTACTTCTGGTCCATGGTTAACTAGACCGTCAGCGTTCCACACAGCTATTTTTAGGTCTTGATCCATTAATTTAGCTTATCGAGCAGTTTTGACACTAAATTCATCATAGTGTCCATACGTAACGTCATCTGCTCTACTAGCTTTTCTAATCTGGAAATTCTGTCTTCTGTTTTATTTGTTGAGGGTTCTGGGGATGTTTTATCGGGGTTTTTTATATTTTCTTCTTTGTTTCGTGTTATTGTGGCATACGATGTGCCGTTGTTTTCTTTAACATTAACTTCCATCGTGGTAGTGGATGGTAGGGTGTTGGTGGGAGCGTTTGCATATAATTGTTGCTGGGGTTTCTGTCGTAGAGTGGGGTGTTGTCGTTGTTGTAGCTCTTTGTAGACTTTGCAACCCCTGTAACTGGCAGGGTGGTTTTCGCCACAAAGTGCACATTTTAAATCCTTTCGTTCGGAGACTTGACAGGTTTTGTTATCGTGAAATCCGCTACATTTGACACATCTCTGCTGACGCATGCAGTAATTTTTCGTATGGCCAAGTCGCTGGCATCTTGCACACTGCGGGATCTGTCGATTTTGCCGCAAAGGTTCAACGTTAATTTTGCTGTTCTGCAGTTGTTTTAGTTCATATATCTTTCCATTATTCTCTTTAGGTTCCAATTCGACGATGAACATAGGCAATGGTTGTTTGTCTCTTTGACTTTTGATGTTATAAATACTTTTTACTTCGTGTCCATATTTAGTTGTTAGTTCCGTTTTTAGGGATTTCGTATTTATAGAATAATGGAGCCCCTTTATCACTACTCTAAAGCTCCTTTTGTTTTTAATCTGATATGAGTGGTATTTTACATCTTTCAGTTCGAGGGCTGCTTTAGTGGCCTTATAGGATTTTTCGTCCTTAGTCATTATCTTAACTTCGCCTTGTGGTATAACTTTCAGTAAGTATTTTTCTTTTACTTCCTCCTCTCCGTCAAGTAATGCTGTTAATCCATTTATATCTTGGATTTCTGCAACATAAAGAGGGGGTGGTTTTATTATTATTTCGGGGTTGTTTTTGTTTTTCTCTATATTTGTGTTTTCAGCATTTAATTCTTCCAAGTTTTCTGGGACTTGAAATCTGTTAGTTGGGTTAACCTGTTTTCCGTATTCTGTTATTATTCTTTGTCTCACGTTTCTTGGCGGATCCAGGGAGTTTCGTTTCGTTTTACGTGAGCTTGTGTATGTAGTCCAACCTCCGCCAATCCTCTCACATTGACCGACAATTTCTTGGGCTAAAACTAGTGCTCTTTTCTCTATCTCCTCTTGTAATAGTTGCTTTTCGTTATCAATTTCATCATTAGTTTTAGCGGTATATCTGGTATTAGTATCAGTGGTGATTAAATTCGAGGCTATGTTCCCCCTTTCGCATTGGTAGCAACTCCATTGTTCTATTTCTCCTGTTTTGTTTAGCTGGCTCAGTGTATCTAAGGACATATTTATGCAATTGATATGGTAAGTTGTATCACACTTCATCTTGCATCTGATGCAATCTTCGTATCTAGTAACGCCTTTCTTGCACACTCCACACGTGAACATTGTGCAGGACGCCCGTAAGAACAATTTCCGTCTAACGATCGATGAATTCAAGAATGGCTCATTCCGGATCTGCGCTGTTTAATTTATTATCAGTAGGCTGGTTCTGATAAGAATTGTATGTGTTTATTTTTACCGGCGGTGCCTCAATTATTATTTTTAAATATTTTACAACCAAAAAGTTGACTCACAGTATCGATTATGTCTTCAGTGGTGGTGCATCGATGTATTTACACTCCGTACACCACAAATTGAATTAAAATTTGATATATAATTCGCTATACGAATATTTATATACGAGTATACGATATTCGCATACGAATGAAGGATTTGTATTCTCGAACCCTTCGAAATGTTCGTCTACGAATACTTTTCGCATGAAATTATTCGTGTACGCCACTTTCGCATACGAACGAAATTTTGTATTCTCGAGCAATCGTCTTCGAATACTTTCGCATGAAAACCATTCGAACTACGTCTGGGGGGACCCAGACGAAACTTTGTTCGTGTGCGATAATATAAAAGTTGAGCATGCGCAGTGGGTTATAAATATCAATAAATAAGCCATAAAATGTGTCTATATATACAAATAATTAAGATTATGTAATTTATTGTCATATTTAGTAAATTTGTATATCAATAAATAAAAAATCTGATGTGGCCAGCACATGACTTCCCTATAAGGAATCATTCCTTTATCGTTCATCTAAAGATTCGCAGAAATATTATTTAAATTTTATTTTATTATTCATTTATTGTATTATACATATTATTCATTCATTTATTATTCAAGTAAAGTGCTACTTCCGGTTTAGGGATTTCCTCCAAAATCACATGGTGCTTTAGTACACTGATTAAAGTGTTAAATATGAAATTTGGTTACTAGATAACAATTCGTTCCTGAGATATTTAAGAAAAACCATTTCGTCCTTCAAGTGAAGTGCTACTTCCGGTTTAAGGATTTCCTCCAAAATCAAATGGTGCCTTTGTATACCGATTAAAGTCTTAAATATGAAATTTTGTTACTATATAACAATTTGTTCCTGAGATATTGAAGAAAAACCATTTCGTCCTTCAAGTAAAGTGCTACTTCCGGTTTAGGGATTTCCTCCAAAATCACATGGTGCTTTAGTATACTGATTAAAGTGTTAAATATGAAATTTGGTTACTAGATAACAATTCGTTCCTGAGATATTTAAGAAAAACCATTTCGTCCTTCAAGTGAAGTGCTACTTCCGGTTTAAGGATTTCCTCCAAAATCAAATGGTGCCTTTGTATACCGATTAAAGTGTTAGATATGAAATTTGGTTACTATATAACAATTCGTTCCAGAGATACAGAACTTACAGACATTTTGCGTTACATACATCCATACATACATACAGACATACATACATACATACATACATTTATTTAACCGCTTATACAGACCCGAAACGCCATACAGAACCGACGTTATGAGGCCAAAAACGACGTTACGAGACCCGGCTTCGGGTCTGGTAACGTTTACAATGTTTTTTGGGTTCCCTATTTAGGGTTAGGTGTCATTTGGCAAGATTTAAGGTGGGTCTGGTAAGGATAGTTGAACGTATAATTACATACATATTTAGTTCACCGTTTCTCTCGGCAGGGAGCGCGCCATTAGTAGCGTATATAATATATACAACGTTGCTGATCCCGATACATGTACTCGACGTTGTCAATCCCTAAATTTTGCAACATCGCTTCAGTAACTTAATATTATTAAGGCTATTTATAAAGTTAATTAGCTGACAAGTTTTGTTAAATAGAAGTTATTTTTTTGCATGTTTGATTTAAAACTTTAATTTAAATTAAAATTTTATAATCATTTAAGTTGTATGCAGTACTATTTACTGAAGTATGAAGCCTATCAAATTCTTTTTAGTACCCAAACAGAAGAATTTTGCAACAAATTTAAGTAGGAGCTAGTGAGGACTAGTGTTATTAGGTAACTATTTCTTAAAATAGTTACCTAATATTTGAATTCAAAATTTTCTTGAGTCGGGTTACAATTTTATTGTAACTTCGGGTAGTAATTTTAAATATTCTTGTTCGGTATCCGATATGCCAAACTGTTTATGCCACCGATTTATATTAATTAAATTTATTGTGAATTTATTTAGTGGTAGGTAGACATTTTATAACAAATTCGAAAATATTTAAGCTTTCATAATCATTAATGCTGCCAATTTTTAAAATTGACTGAATATTTATTAAAATTAAGATTGAATAAAATGAACTTTTAAAATTTTCTTTTAGCTCCGAGCCTCATACGTTCGGTCCCGCTAATTTAATTCAATATTAATATTCAATTAGATTACCAGATGATAAAAAAGATTTAATTCGGTAAAAAGTAACACCATTACAGCTCCATTTCCCCGGCACCCCCACCACAAAACATTCAAATCGGACGTGGTGGAATCGTTTGTACTTCGTTTGTATCGGTTTGTACCGCAAAAATTTTCGTTTGTATCATAAAGACAAAAAAGTTACAGCACTTTCAAAGTGGGGGTGCCAAAGAAATGCCAGCACCCCCACCTCAAAATATTGAAATCGGACTTGGTGGAATCGTTTGTATCGGTTTGTACCGCAAAAATTTTCGTTTGTATCAAAAAGACTAAGATGAAAAGCTGAAAACAAGTTAAGTAGAGAAGTTCGAGACCAACGCGCATACGCCGCTTTTACAGAGGTGGCTTTAGTACACAATAAAAAACTTTTCTCCCCCTCTATTAAGGAAAATAATGATGGATATTAATATTATTAGTATAATAAATAATAATGTACAATCTATATTGAAGAAAAGTTTTTACGAAGTTATGAGTATTTCAAATTTTAGAGAACTCCGAGCAAGTTACGCTTGGTTACATTTCATTCGGCAGAAAAGATGAACAAGAGTTATTTGAAGTAAATAATTTTATTATGTTAATATAAAAGAAAACAAACTAAATAATTAATAAAATGTACAATTATTAATATATTAAGTTAGTAGTATAAATCAAAAATTGACAATTAGTTGCTACTATTGATTGTCTCAGTATTTTGGACCGATCTTATAGGTCGTCATAACGTTCCCATTTTCCAGAACTGTTACGCCAACAGTAACAGACGTAGTGATCAATTGCATTCACATTCTTTAATGTTGGAGATAGAAAACTAATAGCACCTTGAAAATGGTAAACCGTATCGTTGAGCACAATTTGAAGGGAAATTTCTTTTAAAGGAATATTTTTTAATTCAATTGGTGAATTTGATGTAGATGGCCCACATATTTCAAACAATACTTGTTGACCAAAATCTACCTTTTTCGTACTGGGATTTGCACATTTTGTACTGACCGAGGTTACCATTATTTTCATTAAACTTGAAATTTAATGCATCTTGAAGGTTTAGTACACTACTATCTGGAAAATTTACCACTGTCGAAGGATATCGCGTTTCAATTTTATGCTTACATTTAACACACGTACGGCCCTCTATAACTGATGGATTATCTTTGAATAATGCATTACATAAGTAATACGCGGTACTTGCAGCATCCACTTTGACGTGATTATTTGGTAGGTCTTTCTTATTGGTAATAATACCGATTAAAATAGAAGCCCGCTTCCTATATCGTCCCCCTTATGCCAAAACCACGAATGTGCAAAAATTGCCATTTTGACCCAAGTGCATTTTCTTTCTAAGATAGAAAATTTTGTTTTTAAATTATTGTTAGATTTCGATATACAATATATTCGAATAACAATGAAAAAAATTGTCTGAATTACAATTAAAATTGATTAATTTCATTTACTTCATAATTTAGTTCAAATACACTTGACTGAAAACTAGAAAATGCACATTCGTGGTTTCGGCATAAGGGGGACGATATGTTTGTGCGTTGTGCATTATGAAAATTTCAAATAAAATTAGTGATGTTCTGTTTTTAACCAATAGCCAATGAAATTACAGAACGTTTTCTGCATAAGGGATTACCAACCTTATATTTTAAAAAGAAGAAAATGTTCCACCTTGTTAATTTAATAAATCGATGTTTTCCAATTTGGGTTTTTAATTTATATTGTAGATTTAATTTATATTGTATATCTCTGCTTGGACTTATGTAGGCTTTTTAATGTTGGTTATCAGATTATCCGATTACCGAAAACGTTGCATAAAATCCCTTTTAATCGGTATTATTACCAATAAGAAAGACAATATTAGTTTTCTACCTCCAACATTAAAGAATGTGAATGCAATTGGTCACTACCTCTGTTACTGTTGGTGTAACAGTTCTGGAAAATGGGAACGTTATGACGACCTACAAGATTTTTGATTTATACTACTAACTTAATATATTAATAATTGTACATTTTATTAATTATTTAGTTTGTTTTCTTTTATATTACCATAATAAAATTATTTACTTCAAATAACTCTTGTTCATCTTTTCTGCCGAATGAAATGTAACCAAGCGTAACTTGCTCGGAGTTCTCTAAAATTTGAAATACTCATAACTTCGTAAAAACTTTTCTTCAATATAGATTGTACATTATTATTTATTATAATAATAATATTAATATCCATCATTATGGTCCCGATACAAACGAAGTACAAACGATTCCACCAAGTCCGATTTGAATATTTTGTGGTGGGGGCGCCGGGGAAATGGAGCTCACCATTACTATTGGAAAAAACTGGAAAATTGTTTTTCAAGAATAAACATTGGAAGCTCTACTATACGCAAACATTGACACTAATAACGAGTGTTCATTTTACTAATTAATATTTTACTAAATTATTCTGAATTAATTTTTACAATATTTACTTCAAGTTAAGAATACAAGTTGTGTGACATGTTTCATCTATAAAATTCTATGTAAGTTCACGTACGGCAGTAATTTCGAATTTTTATACGGACGCGTCCCATAAGCTTTCGCACAAGTTTTGCGCGGTTCTGCGGTCACTTTCCGACTTGCTCCATTCCAAATTTTTTAAATTTTTTCAGAATTTCAGCTTCCCGGGCTTCTTTTTTACATATCTTTTAATTAAAGCGCAGTATCTCTCAATAGGACGGAGTTCAACAGAATCTGGAGGATTTCTTTACTTACAAAAACGACATTATTCGAACACAAAAGTTCAAGTGTAACATCAGCATAATGAACGGTGGCCAGATCTGGCCAAAACAACGGAGAGATATTGTGTTTACTATACAAAGGCTAAAATATGTTTTTGTAAGCATTCTTGCCTATAATTTTCACCGCAAATTATCCCAGTTTAAAAAAATGTTCCACTTTCATTCGACAAGAACAAATCGCTTATCACACAAGAACTCTTTTACCAAATTTTTCTCTCTGAATTATCTTCACTTCGTTAGCCACATCTTCTCCTACAACAGCGTTATAATATTGTAGTCCTGGTGTCCATTTTTACGTAAGTTTCGTCATCCATTAAAATGCACTGATTCTTTTTTTTTTCGCAATAAAAGAGTCTACAACTTTTCGGACAATTTTTTTAACTTTACCGTTGTTTCGCAGACTTTTTAGGCTTTTTAGGCTTTTTTTTCGTTATTTTACAAGTCTTAATATTAAGTCTTTTTTAATATTTTGCACCGTACTGACATTTAACTGCCACCTTTTTGTACAGAAACGAACTTTTTGGATTTTAACAGCTTCAAAACGTTTTCTTCAGCTATACCGGGGATGAGCAACCTTTTTTTACAACGGGCCAGCTACAAATTAAAAAATGTTGTGTGGGCCGCATGTAAGGAACTTATGATCATACAAATATTGAATGATGAACTAAAATGATCTCTTTATTAACAAACCTATAAACCTAAATCTTAAAAGTCAAAATGTAAAATCTTGGAAGGGCCACACGAGAGAGTGTGGCGGGCCGCGTGTTGCTCATCCCTGAGCTACACCATTTATAGACCCTTATCCATGAAGAGATTTAAGTAATTCATCAAGTGTATTATACTCCCCAAGTTTTTTAATAATTCGGAAAACCGCTAGCTTTAAGCATTTAACAATATTTTCTTAGGAATAATTTTTCTGAACACTATTGCAAGATAACCTTCCGGGTGTCAATTTAAATGCGCTCTATGGCGTTACATATTTGACAAAACTAATAACTACAGGTGATGTGTGATAAAACAACGGGTAGGTGTAAACTCCCCTAATGCGCCAGGTAAATTTCAAAAAAGCATGTAAACTCCCCTCCGAGCAAAAGGCCAACACTTAAACTCACATGTAAACTCCCCTCCTAAGCAATTAAGAATGAGGGGAGTTTACATGCAGAATCAAACCAATAAATTGAAATTCCCGTTAACAACTCAGGACCGTACGCAGGATTTCTTTCCGGACGGCGTTTTTGTTGAACGATTGTTGTAAAATTGTATTTGAAAAATTACAAAATATAACCTACTTATTTAATAAGGGAAAGTAAATTCATGTAGCCGGTCGAACACGGGGTCTGCACGGGTATCGGGTTACAGTCCCTTCAAATGGAGTGACATTTTTTCGGTCCGATTTGAATTTTTCTTTGAAATTCGGATAGAGGGGGGTGTGATTAGTGGATATTAGTAATAAATATAATAAAAAAAATGGAAAATAACTCGTGTATAGCCAAAAAAGTGAAAAAATTAAATTTTTTTTGCCTTCGAATTTTAGGGGTGTGCATTCGAAAAGGAGGGTAATCCATCGTCAAATCCTACCCTTACGGGGCGCCGCTGCGCTCCGCTCCGCTCTGCACCCCTCCAGGGCGGATTTGACTCTGGTTACTAGGCTAAACATACGAGAAGGCGCCATCCATCAAGAACACCGGGATCTATGCAACCGGAATGCGAGAGACCCCCCCCCAAAAAATCGCGTAAAAACTAAAAATAATCGATGTTGCATGTACGACGCTCGAGGTGCATTTGCTGCTGCGAAATTTTCTAAGTGTAAGAGTATATCGATTTGCACGTACCGTCAACAAAATGCGCGCCCGCCGAGCGATGGAGTGGCATTCGACCGGTTGTGCACCATGCACATGGTACTTTTCCGTACTTTTCAAATTCGATTATTTAAATAATTTTGAATTAACGAAATTGTCTAAACCGGCCCTGTCCATGCACATGGTACTTTTCCGTACTTTTCAAATTCGATTATTTAAATAATTTTGAATTAACGAAATTGTCTAAACCGGCCCTGTCCATTTAACAAGCCGTACTTAAATTCTAATTGTTATAATCTCCTACTTACGTATAACTAGGGATTATACGGTTCGAGGGGAATTTACATGCCGACTTAAAAACCAAAATTGAAGAAAATAAAAACAGGTCAATTTGGAGGGGAGTTTACATTACCCCAAAACAACATTTCTTTTATAAATAATGCCTATTAGATCAAATATGGGCTGACAATTGTATTTATTACAGGTAATTCAAGTTGTCCACTTAGTAAAATGAACACTCCTTATTACCTACTCAAAAATTATATTTGGGGTGGCCATCGTACCTAATTCGCCTTGCTTGAGTAATTCATTGTTTTACGTTGAAAGATTTGTGATGTAAAGGTATTAAGAGTTTAACTAATCATTTTGAAAAAATATTTATGTTAGTCGAAAACTAATGATTTCCAATGAATTATAGGGATTTTCAAATTAATTCCAGAGGCTTCCAAGATATTTACCCCTCGATTAATTCTATTAAAATACAATATGCTTTCTTGTTAAGTTTTTGATCTTATAAATTTAAAAAATGGTAACGTTGACTAATTATTATAAGCTTACATCACATCACATGCAGTCTTGAGGAGCTTACCATTGCATTTTTTCCTTATCCAATATTTTTAGATGCCTGCGTTACGTGACATTTTAATATTTTATTGTTTTTCATATAAATAATTTAAGATAATCGTTTTGAACGATTGGGCAAGTGTTTCAGTTTTGTGGTCCACACGCTATAAAAAACGTAATATTACTTTATAAAAAAATTTAGAAATAATAATAACACAGAAAACTTAACAACTTAATTTTATTAGACAATTTGAACAGAATTCTAAATAGGTGCATATTTATATAAAAAAATTTTGATCTTGTAAATTTAAAAAATTGTAACCTTGATTAATTATTATAAGCTTAAATCGCATCACATTCAATGCAATCTTGGTATAAAAGCAGTAGAAAGACTGATAAGAATTAACGGAAGGAAGTTATCAGTTCCTTAGAATTGACAACGTTGCTGGGATTAGAAACGTCGGTTTATCATAAAAAATTATATATACCGGGCTTGACAAAGATGTGCCAATGTATCGGGATTGTTAACGATTATTGAGTTAAGGGCTCGCCACATAGCCTGTGCTGTGCTATGCTATGCTCTGTGTTATGTCAACACAAACGTTGAACAATGGCATGGTCATGCGCAAAATGGACCATGCCATTGTTCAACGTTTGTGTTGACATAACACAGAGCATAGCATAGCACAGCACAGGCTATGTGGCGAGCCCTTTAGGCAAGTTTTTATTTTTAAGATTTTGTTTCCCCTCAAGAGTTGCGCATGGTGTTATATTTGATCACTTCAGAATTTAATAACATATACGTTCTTAAAATAATAACTTGTGGTGGGTTTGAGGTTGTCTGTGCAATGTATCGGGCCTGGTAGCGACGGATGAACCAATATACATACATACATACAGACATCATTGCGAAAGTAGTCAAAACGGATTCAGAAATGCTCAAAACGGATATTTCCGTTAAAATATCGACATCGAATTTTTTCATGATTACAATACTTCCTTATAGGGAAGTAAAAATTAAAAAAAATAGTATATTAAGAAACGACTTTTATAATCGACGTTTTAATCGCACGCAATCTGTTTATTTACAACAAGTAAATAGAAAAAATTATTTTTGTGCATGTGTTCTATCTCTTATTATAAAAGGCCAAGTCTTTCTTTCTTTCTGTCCGTCCCACGGAAATACCCGAAGCAAACCGAACCGAACCGAACGCACAACGTATCATCGGATCAACGTATCATTGGATCAACGTATCATCGTATCAACGTATCATCGTATCAACGTATCATCGTATCAACGTATCATCGTATCATCGTATCATCGGATCAACGTATCAACGTATCATCGGATCAACGTATCATCGTATCATTTTGTCTATATAGGTAAGTCTATTTCCAAAAAAGCATTATGTGAACTTCCATAATGGATAATGAAAATTTTGAAAATCCTGCTGCAAAGCGACGACGATTGAATCGTGAGAGAAAAGCACGTACAAGAGCTAATAACACAGAAGAACAGCTTCGATCACAGCGACAAGCTAACGCTCGGTCTCATGCGATACGTCGACAACGTGAAACTTTAGAAGAAACTCAAGCGCGGCAAGCTGCTGACGCTCGGTCCCATGCGATACGTTGATCCGATGATACGTTGATCCGATGATACGTTGATACGTTGATACGATGATACGTTCATCCGATTGGTTATGAAATTATCCGTTATGCGTTCGGTTCGGTTTGCTTCGGGTATTTCCGTGGGACAGACAGAAGGAAGGAAGGAAGGAAGGAAGGAAGGAAGGACTTGGCCTTTTATAATAAGAGATTTTTCACCTATATAGGAAATTTAAATACGTTGATACGTTGATCCGATGATACGATGATACGTTTATCCGATTGGTTATGAAATTATCCGTTATGCGTTCGGTTCGGTTTGCTTCGGGTATTTCCGTGGGACAGACAGAAGGAAGGAAGGACTTGGCCTTTTATAACTAGATGATACCCCGTCCGAGGACGGGCAGCTAGAAGGACGGGCAGCTACCCAAGGTCATATGGCTTTTGGATTGCACTGAGAGCTTTCCTTAATCTTCATTCAACTTAAGTTACCTTGGGTAGCTGCCCGTCCTTCTAGCTGCCCGTCCTCGGACGGGGTATCATCTAGTTTATAATAATTTATTATTGACAATCTCGGCAAGTACAATTGCAATTTTTTCTTTTGCAATTACCTCTCTTTCTAGCAGTTCCAGTTTCTTTTTGTGGTACGAGTCTTTCTTTTCCATTTTTTCTTTGCATTGTTTTGCAAGCTTCTCGGTTGCAGAAATACTGTGTTGTAGTCTCAGTCGTTGTGAATTGGTTCTACACCTTGATTTTCTTCCTGTCAGTGCTTCATTTTCATTATTACTTTCCCATTTACGTAGTAAAGGAAAGTATTATTGTTATCGAGTTAAAAAAAAATTTTGAGTTAACATTTTTCCCATGGTCTATGAGCCCATACGAATTGTTTAAGACCAATTTTGGAATGATGTCCGGATGTGTGTGTGATGTGTGATGTATGAAGTGTGATGTGTGATGTATGAAGTGTGGTTATTCTATCGTCAACGTTTTCAGACAAACGCGTGCACCAATTGAGTTGAAATTTTATACACTAGTTTGAAGTAACTGTCTAAAGAGCTGATTAGATTTTGGTTGAAAACCGTCCATTTTTAACCCCTTTTTTAGGGGAATGAAAATTGTTAAAGAGCATTGCCGCTTCCTGGTGGAACATATGAGATTGAAACTCATATCAATCGAAAGAGATTATTTTTCCGCATCTTATGATACCCCACACTTGATATTTCCCTCTTAAATTATTGTTAAAATGCAAAAATACAATAAGCGCTGTTAAAAACATATAGTTTGCCTTGGACAACACATTACTTTCCCATTTAGTAGATTCCACTTCATTTTATATTAAATATTAATAAAACAGATGTTAACTCAAAAAAATTTTTAACTCGATAAAATACACAAATTACTTTGAGATATCAAAGTTACGAAATTTAATTTGTAATTTAACATGGTAACTCATATTTTTTAAAAGCACTTATTTTATATTTTCATTTTAACAATAATATAACATGTTTGCATTGAAAAATTTTTAAAATTGTCATTTTCCAAAAAAAATTAGAAATTTGCGGAATGCCGTGCCGTCTATGTGCAATCAAATTTTAACTATGGGCGTAATGACGTCAGAATTAATATTTTAGAAGTAATTAAAAAATTCGTTTAATATTAATTACACAACATATTTATACAAGTAAATAAATAAGTTAAAATATTAAATTATAGTAATAAACAATACAAATCACTTGGACAGATCAAAATTAAACTAAGGCAAACCATAATTTTTTAAATTTGCCGTTTTTAATTTGTATATCACGATTACTCGAAACCAGTTCATTTTTCGAGAAAAAGTATATCTACAAATTTTGTCGGGCATACAGTCGGCTCGACGACGGTGTATTATTTTTCGCGATCCGTTCGACGCCGCCCGGCGTAACGCAAAAAGCGGCAAAAATATGTAATTAAAATCGTCGTCTCGCTTAGCGCTCGAAAGCGATCTGTGACCTAGGCATTTTTTTGAAAAATGCAAATCTAAATTCGAGAGGATCCAAATGAGACCAAAAAATCGAAACTTTAATCTGAAAATAAGCGAGCCAGGCGCAAAAAGTTATTCAATTTTTACCCCCCCCCTTAAACGGTAGCGGGACAAAAATTGGAAAATTTGGCCATACCGATTGTCCGTTTTCGCCGCCCCCACCCCTCCAGCAAATTTCAGGTCGATCGGACGAAAACTCTGGAAGTAGATACAAAAATACAAAAAACCGCGAGGAGCCCTCTTGCCAAGCGCTGGAAAAAATTTCGAAAAAGAAAAAATTGTTTCGTCCCCTCGCCCACCGCCCGGAGCTTTCTGAAAAATTTCAACTCTCCAAAGTGAATGCCGAAATTTTGTGACCACTTTGAAGCGCCATTTCACCCCCTCCGTTACGTCCCATGAAAAACGGGAAAATTTTCCCGTTCAATCCTCGTAAAACCACACGGGTATGCAAAATTTCAACTCTCCACGACCCTCGCAGCTATACGCACTAAATTATGAATGAGTGAGTGAGTGATTTGCTCAAATTTATGTGTTTAATACAAAATTTGGATAAAAACTTGGATCAAAATTATCCAAGGCAAACCATATTTTTTTAACAGCGCTTATTTTATTTTTGCATTTTAACAATAATTTAAGAGGGAAATATCAAGTGTGGGGTATCATAAGATGCGGAAAAATAATCTCTTTCGATTGATATGAGTTTCAATCTCATATGTTCCACCGGGAAGCGGCAATGCTCTTTAACAATTTTCATTCCCCTAAAAAAGGGGTTAAAAATGGATCGTTTTCAACCAAAATCTAATCAGCTCTTTAGACAATTACTTCAAACTAGTGTATAAAATTTCAACTCAATTGGTGCACGTGTTTGTCTGAAAACGTTGACGATAGAATAACCACACATCACACTTCATACTTCATACATCACACTTCACACATTACACATCACACTTCACACATCACACACACATCCGGACATCATTCCAAAATTGGTCTTCAACAATTGAAACTAGATCTGTCCTCACTATCTCTAATGAGAAGGTAGCTCGGAACAGATAATGTCCACGCAGAAAATAAATTCTACTTTTATTTGCGTGGGGCCCTGATGGTAGGTATAAGCCAGCTCGTTATAGCGGCAGCAAGGCCGTGGGTCGTGTCAAATGAACGCCCCGAAGAAAATCAAGGTAACAGCTTTGCTAACACAACAAAAATTAAATCAGCAATTAGATGTTCGTTTATGGTAGGAGATGACATAAGCGATGTCGGATGGAAATTGCATTAGCCGACCTGAACCAGTACAGTGGCAAAGACATTACCACCAAGAACCACTCCCCAAAATCAATCAACGGAACGTTCGAGTGGTCATAAAAAATCCCACAAACGGTAGAACCACAATCGAACGTCCAACAAGAAAATCAAGTGGAAGCGACCCCGATGAAATGCAACACCCTGTACGTTGGTCGCACATCGCTGCCTTCTTAAAAAAACATAAAACCAAAAATAAACACAAAAAAAAAGTTCAACATAGAATTTCAAATTCAAGATTTGAACCCATGTCGAACGCGTAGGAATTCTTATGCCAATGCATTTTACCAAACGCTGTTCGATGTCACCTAAAGAAAATAATGCACCGTTCAAACTTAATTAAATAAAACATAATAATACAATTAAAGATTAATTAGTTTTCAAACATAAAACTCAAACATTAGCATTATAATCCACGTCTGCGAACATCAGATTAGATAACCTTTAATCACGTCGAACAGAAAAGTAAAACCTGCGACTTAACGATTATTTCGGCCAAAAACGTTCTAATAAAAAAATGCAAAGCAAAAGAAAACCTCTATAACAAGACATAAAAAAATACATATCAGCCAAGGGTGGATTAAACAAAAGCGAACTCCAGGTGGACGGAGCAAAATTTGTCCTACTTGATCAATGCATACCACTGTGGAACAATTAAGTAACAAAAAAGGTTACTCACCAATCCGAACGGAAACCAAAACCTTCAAAGATAGCATGGGCAGTAGATCCGACCAAGAAACGTCCGATATGGGGAAAATTCACCATTTTCCAACACAACAACGAAGATATAAGAATATCTTCGTTCCATATCCGCTAATTACGTAACCCAAACGCCCATGATCAGTGGCGTAACTATGTCTCCATGGGCCCGTGTGCAATTATTCAATATGGGCCCCCTTTACTTAGTACTCACATTTTTCAATGCAATTGTATTTTCATAACCCAAACTAGGGATTTCAGTCAGCGCTCATACACGTAGGATGAGAAACAGAAATTTCGAATACACAGGCAAACCACGTCTCGAAAGACCGATTAATAAGTTATAAGTAATTCATTTATTTACACTGAGAAAAAGAAATGTTTGAATTTTCAGAGCAGCGGTCACGGGCGGCGAATTAAGTAGCTAATTATGTTGACCCAACTGAACAATCGTTTGATGCGAACACGTTGCTGTTGATTCAAAGAAATATTTAATTTACCTACCAGATATTTAGTTGCATCAACTAAATCAGTTATTTCACCACCCGCGACCACCGCTCCGCAAATTCAAACATTCCTTTTTCTCGGTGTATGAAGATCAATCAATCAAAGCAATCAATGCTATTGATTTAATCTATCTCACCATTTTCTCACTGAAAGTGATCATTCTTCTGTATTTATCCTACATTAATTTGTAGGCGAATATCAAATGTATTAAATGGCGAATAAATAACTTTATATGTTACATTGTTTCATCATGCAACATCTATTGAGCAGTCAGACACTCAGACATGTTTATCTCTGCAGTCTGCCGGACTCTGCATGTTCATTTTCTTGCATTGACTTATCCGAGACCGCGGACGTACGTAGTACGTATACCCGGCAGCCGCGTTGCTGTTTCGGCTTTTCAGTCAGTTTGTTCTCGTCGTCAGGTGATATACAGATTATTTAGAGAGCTACTAGCGGGTCAGGTGTTACAGAAATTGAAAGTGAGTGAGAACTGAGAACATCTAACAACACAGATATTTACGTATGTAAAATTCTGAGATCATACTTTGTATTCATAATTTATATAGAATTACGTTTATCACATCGAACACGTTACGTGATATATAAATTTATATTTTTCCGCTAGAAAAATGCCTAAATACCAGAGCGGAGCTGCCAAGAGAAAGAAGAAAGAACTTCTAAATGACAGCATAAACAATCATCCGAAGATTGAGAGTTTCTTCAAGGGTACCTCTAGCTCTGTGACTAAAATTGATAACACAGATTCCACGGAATCGGGAGAAAATATCATTCAGTTAGAAGATACAGGGGCTGAATCACTGAACGAACGGGATTTACAAGTTGTAAGAGCAATCCCAATTCAAGAGGATGAATCACAAAAGAAGAGTTCGGCAGATTCGTCAAAAAAAGTGCAGATTCAACTTCTGAGATGACCATCGCAGAATCGAACTTGGAGAGGGAAGATAACCCGACTATGTGCAAGTAAAGCATTTTATACTGACCGAGTGAATTTCGAAGCTCCATTAACCACGAACGATAAATGGTTTATCATTTCGCACGGCCCATGTCAACCAACTGGACCTTTTCCAAAAGATGACAAAAATAAAAGTTTCAACGTGTCGTATTACACAAAATTATCAGAGAACGGAGTCAAGTATCCGCGAACTTGGCTATGTTATTCCCCAAAGTTAAATGTAGCTTACTGTGAGCCTTGTTGGTTATTAGCAGATAAGTCAAAAGTGAATATTTCGAAGAATGTGTGGGTAAACGGGAATAATGATTGGCAGCATCTAACTCAGGGCATTAAAAGACACGAAGACTCCCAAACTCATATCGATGCTTGCCATAACGTGCGCCAATGGAAAAATAGCAAAGTACTCGACAAAGATCTTGAACGTGAAATTATAAACGAGAGCAGTTATTGGTCAAAAGTAATTGAAAGAATCATTAATGTGACTCTAACTTTAGCCACCAGTAATTTACCATTCAGAGGACACAACGAAAGTTTAAAAAATGAGAACGTGAATTCAGGAAATTTCTTGAACATCGTGAAACTTTTAGCAAAATATGATCCAGTTCTCAATGAGCTTTTAGCAGACGACACTAAAAAAATAAAATATTTGAGTCCTAAGATACAAAACGAAATTATAGAACTTCTGGGAAACAAAGTGAAGAATACCTTTAATAAGTGAAATTAATGACGCGCCGGGTTTCTCGATCATAATTGACAGTACACAAGACATATGTATCTAAAATCGACCAGGTGAGCATAATGGTTCGATTCGTGAAGCTTTCAAAAGAATGTGAAACGATTTCTGAAATTGAAATTAAAGAAGTTTTCTTAGGTTTTGTAACAACAGACGATCAAAAAGCAGAAACACTAGAAACTTTAATTTTGAAATTCATGAAAGAAAACGATTTAAGTCTGGATAAACTTCGCGGTCAGGCATACGATGGTGCAGCTAATATGAGTGGTGCGTACAACGGTTTACAAGCACGGATTCTTAAGAGTCAACCGAAAGCTGCGTACGTTCACTGTTCTGCCCACAACCTGAATTTGGTTATTAATGACGCGGTAACTTCAGTTTTGGAAGTAAAAAAGTTTTATGACTTCGTGGAGACAGTTTACGTATTTTTCGGACAAAGCATTAAAAGATGGGCCTTATTAAAGTCTGTCGTCGAAAGTCAAAATCATACGCTAAAGCGTTTGTGCCCTACCCGATGGTCTTCCCGTAACAATGCGATATTTTCTTTGCGTTTTCATTTCCAAGATATCTTGAAAGCGCTGAAAAAAAAACCCAAAACCCCCAGTAGTTACGCCACTGCCCATGATTATTCCACAGTACCCACACAAATCGACATTGGTGTGTGAAAAATTCACACCCGCCTTCTTGCTTCAAAAATTGACACAAGAGCGTGTTGCTCGTTCAATGGTTCACCCAAGACTATCTTTTGCGCCGATGGAACCACTTATCTCCCTTTCCAGTCCCTCTTCCCAGTTCGACCGTTAGATGGAGCGAGAAGTGCCAATAAATAATTATTGAGAACGAATTTAAAGGGCAAAAAATTCGTTACACAATTCGTATGGGCTCATAGACCATGGGAAAAATGCTAACTCAAAATTTTTTTTAACTCGATAAAATACTTTCCTTTACTACGTAAATGGGAAAGTAAAAAGGGAAAACTGTGCGGAGATTACCCATTGGCTCACGACCTTAATAGGCAACGCCCACTAACAAATTTAAAAGGCATTTTGGGCATTCGAATTAGACCCTAAAGTGGTTGCTTTGTAAAAACCTACCCTACGCTACCCTCCGTTCTGCTCCGGGCGGTTTGACAACGTCGAACTTAGCTAAAACAATCCTAAAGACGATCCATACACCCCACCGGGATTATAAAAACCGGGATATAGCATTTAAAATTATTTTAGGAAATTTAACATTAACCAAGAACCCTAAGGGAGGCCGCACATCAAAGAAACATGAAACGTGAAACTAGAAACGTGAAACATATTTCATAAAATAACAACACATTGCTTTAAATAGGAATACGCACATCAGAGAAACGCGTTTCACGTTTCAACAATTTTGTTGAAACATGAAACATGAAATAGATTCTGTTCTATTTCTTGTTTCATGTTTCAAGTTACCACGGGTCATTTGATTGTTTTTGAGCCAAGCCATTGGTTAATAAAATGAAATGAATTTAAAAAATCTTTTTTAAATATCGATGGCTAAACGGCAATAGGTACCTTGCAAGTCACATTTTTTAGTGTTACATTTTTTATTATATTATTTACATTAATTAGAATACCTCAAATATTTAAAAAACATTCTTAAATATATAATTAGGGCTGTTAAGTAACGACATGGAAAACAAAATCAAAAAATTATTACAATAACCAACAATAACATTGAGTATTAGATTTTTTGCATTTTCTTGTTTCACGTTTCATGTTTCTTTGATGTGCGGCCTACCTAGCAGTTTCGTATTTCATGTATCGTGTTTCACGTTTCATGTTTCGTGTTTCTTTGATGTGCGGCGGGCCTAAAAACTATAAAAAACCGAAAAAAGTGTGAAAATCATCAACACTCATACGTGTTACTAGAACGAGGGGCGTGGTGCATTTGATGCTGTGAAATTTCCTAAGTGTTAGAGGTGTTAGAGTATATTTTTTCGCATGTATCGTCAACAGAATTACGTAAGATTCCTTATGCGCGTCACTGAATGGGTAAATTTTCGAAATTCAAATTCGATTTTTTCAAAAACTTATGAATATTGCGCAAATATTTTTTTTTATATAAACCATCAGCTTTCTGAATATCTATAGGGAATTTTCAATCCCAGCGTTCATAATATAACGTGCTCTTCCCATGTCAGGGTTTGAATCCTAGTTGAGGAACAAATTTCAGCATACTATCTTGCTAAACATATGCTTCAGAGGTCACGTAAAGCCGTCGGTCCCCCTATGTTAATGATTTGCCATCATAACAATAAAAACAAGGTCCAGGCACATTGAAAGGCAAGCCTAGCAAGCTACCTAAGATGTAAAAATTAAATGCTTATAGAACTAATTAAATAAATTAGTTAAAGATTTAAGCTCATAGACCTACATATTATATTAAGAGGAAGAAAAAGCATAATTCCTTTCACCACATAGATATTAATTTCATTCCCTTGTAAAGTAATATCGTTACTTGACAGCAAAAATATAAAGAAAGTGAAAGGTTATAACATAGCGGGTTGGTTATTTCAAACAATTTTATGCAAGTTGAGCTTTATTGCATATTTTTTTAAAATTCTGCAACAGAGCAATTCCTCATAATAATATACCATAATTTATTAAAAAAAAACTAAGGTTATGTTAGACATTGTGATGTTTTTGCGAAAAGAACTTGTATATTCCCAAGTTTGTATTTGAAATATTAAGTCCTTACGTATTTGAAATAAAATGAACAACTTTCAAAATCAAGATGATGATATTGTATTTAATCCAACATCAGCGTAAGTATCGTGTCTACAGCATTAATAAAATACGCCGTATAAAGATGAATTTGGTTTTTAATTTTAGATCCAATTTAGCTTCTTTATTTGGTACGTCTATGAATTTACAAAAGGATGCCGAGATTAATCTAAGTTACACTGCTCCTAAACAACCAAAAGCAAATCAATCGATAGAGTCTCCAAATGTAACCAAACATGACACGCATAGTTCAGTCGTATGTTCTAAAGTTGTGGATGTTTATAAACTGTGTGTACATATTTTTATTAAGTTTTTAGATAGTATTAATTTACACAGGTATTTATTTTATTTTTTAGTTTGAAAAATGTTCCAATATTTGAAGGCAAATATGGCATTGCAGTCATTGGTTGTCGGTCAGTAAATGTTTATGAAATAATTTTATACAAATCAAAGCAAGAAACATTTGCACGATCCAGAATAAGGCCAGAATTTTTATTTATTATAGAAGCAAATAATTTTGCGTATTTTTCTGACGATCAAAAGTGCCACTGGTGTATACATTTTAAAAATCCAGAAGATTTAAAAGAATTTTCGCAAAATATTCAAGATCATGATGGAAAGATTATTTTCAATAATGAAGTAAATGCAGTTCAAAGTAATACTTTGAATGACCCCGAAATTAAGACGCCATCAAAAATTGCTAACACACCTGTGCTTCCTCTTCCAGAACAATTAGAGAGCGATTCAATGTGTGCTACATCTAGTAATGTGGCTAAAGCAAATATTTTGTCACGTATGGCTAAAATGGGTCAATCTATCTTGCCGGCCACTCAAAGCTCTTACATACAAAGTGATGCAGAAACGGAGGAATTAAAAAATAAGGAGAAGATGAAAATGGAAGATAAATTTAAAAACATAAAAAGTAAAATTGTCACTTCAAGTCTTCCCGAATCTAGTTTGTCCAATGATAATTTAATTCCATTATCTGTACATACTCAAAATCCAATTAACTATAAGTTGTTACAACAAAGTTTTCCTAATCAGGTGATGTGGAATCAACCGCAAATAATGGCGCTTTCTGATCCATTAAATATTTTTATATCGGAAAGTAGAATGCACAATTGTGAAATACGAATGAATATAAATCAGCTTTCTTCCAAATTGGATCAAGTTTTATTTAAATTGGGCAATAGTTCAAATAATAATGTAGATGTTGTATCAAGTTTAGTTGACAAACAAAAACAAGAAGCCAGTCAGCTGTTAGATTATTTTAAAGATGAAATTAAGAAGCACACTGAAAAAACTGCACAGGACAATAAAATAGATCACTTACATCATGACACTGAGTCAAATTTTAAAATAATTTCGGAACAAACAGAAAAACTTGATCAATTGCAAGAAGAAAACATTGCTTTAAAAGCCAAACTAAATTTAAAGGAAGAAACTGAAAAAAATATTCAAGAATTACAATGTACCATAGATAAGCAACAAATTAGTTTACAAACTTTACAAGCATTTTATGACCAACACAAAGAACAAAATCTGGATAATGAAAAAATCCTAGAGTTAAATGGAGTTATAGCAAAATTGCAAACCGAATTAAACTGCATTAATATGAAAACTGACCAATTTGAAAATAAAATAAAGCAGTCGATGAGCATTTTATATCAACAAATTGTAGAAAACCTTGACGACGAAAATAAATCGGAAGCAAATATTAAAACTAATTTGGCAAAGTTTATTAAAAATTCCACTTTTACAATTATCAAGAACTTTCAGCAAGATTTTCAAAATTCTGTAAGCAATTCAAGTCAAAATAGTGCATAATTTATTTTTTCTTCCGATTCCAATTATTATGAAAGTAATATTTGTTTACCTATAATAGTAATCAGTATATAAGTTAATCAATTATAAACAACATAAAATTATTTACAATAAATATTAGCTTGTGAAAAATAAAATGAACAAGCTAAGCAAACACAATTTTTTTAATAAAGCTGGAAAAAACAAAAGAGAATGTATGATTTGGTGCATCGATGTTGTCCAAGCAAAAGAAGTATACAATGATAGGAAAATTTCGAGTAATATTGGGTTACTTAGACATTTTACTAGATAACTGTTGGGACACCATAAAAAAAGGAAAAACCAACATACAAAATGTCAATAAAACGCTTAGTTTAGGGCTACAAATATTTGTTTTTTTATTAATTAAAAATCTTATAATGGGACGCCCCAATTTACCGACCAATGTCTGACCTTCGATTTATGGTAACCCATGACGTGAAAACGACCAAATGTTATCTTGAATAGCGTTCTTTAATATTTTGATTTTTTGTTTATTTTTATTTGATAGCGTTTATAATGGTGGGTTAACAAATATCCAAAACGTAGGACAAATTGATTTTTATTGTCTTTATTCACAACTTTCATCGACTAATATACACTATATTATATAAAAATTATATACCATTAATTAATAATAAAATAAATTATTAGCTGGTGAAAATATATCAAATTTTAACCATTAAATTAAAATTTAAGAATTAACAAGCTAAGCAAGCATAATGAAATTTAACTTATTTTATTTAGCTTAGTTTGTTAATTTTAACTAAATAGAAAATCTAATATTTACAATTCAATATGTTTCTGCATAATCTTGGTTTCTAAATGTAAATGCATTTTCTCAACTTTTCTTGCTTGTTTTTTAATATTATCTTCAAGTAATAATATTCCATCATTCTTAGTGCCTGCACTTTTTTCTTTCTCTTTATGTCCTTGTTCATTGATGGCAACTTCAACTTGTAAATGTCTTAATTTTAATAATCTACTTTCATAATGCAATAATTCAATTCGAAGAGATTCCAACTCTTCAACATTAAAATTACTTTCTAATGCTATTTTCCATAAACCTTGAACCTTGGGCTCTACAAATTCCTTACTATTTGGACCTTGAGCTGACAATCGATGCAAACGATCATAGCCATCTCGTAAACCACGATGTTTTTCTCTCAATAGATTTGCTTTATCTAAATAATCACTTTTATTAGGTAATTCTTCATTATTTAAAGAATTAAATCTCTCCAATTTTTCATCGATTGAATCTAATAAATTAAAAAGAAATAATTATAGATTTATAGGATTATATTAATTAAATCAATATAAAGCAGCGTGACCAAGTGTAATGATTTTGAAACTGTAATCTCGACTCCTGACGCACCATCTGTAAATACTGCTTTCCACACAAAATTTAAAACAATTGTGAATATTTACGTATTTATGATAAATCCTAGCCGTATTTGTTTACTAATAAATTAAATCCTCACCAAAAAATGTTGGAATGTAAAAAATTAGTGAATTCTTTTAAAAACAAAATTTTTTATTATAAAATCCCGATACTTCAGCTATTTTGAAAATGTGGTAATTGATGAAAAGCTTACTTTCATCTTCTACGTTAGGACCTTCTTTGGCATCTTGTAAAATGGAATAATATTCATCAATTTTATCTTGGTGATGATTAAACTCGTCTTTCAGTGCTTGTAACTCCTGTGAAGAAAATCCAGCATTTTCTGCCTTAAACCACAATTTATTCAGTTTCTTATCTTTAAATAAACTTTTATTAATGTGTTTATCAGAAGAGGCCTCATCTTCATAATGTTTACTAGATGGAGGAATTTCTGAAAAATGCTGTAATAACCCATACATTTCCATAACTTTAATTAATTTCTTGCGCAACTCGGCTTCTTTTAGACCTTCTTTATCTTTTCCCTCCGTTTTCAAATGTTTCAATGTTATTTCATCTTTATCGTGTATTTTGAGTTCTCCAAATAATGATTTTAATTTTGATTCTGATAATCGCTACAAAAGATAAAGGCTGTATTAGTTACCTGTTGATAATTTGAAAGCTGCTTACATACAATTTGTGCTTTAGTCCACAGTTTATTTAATTTTGCCATTCGAAAAGGTGCATCTAAAGTTTTTAAAGAAATGAGAGGTTCATCTTCTTTGATATCTGCATTAACAGCAGCAGAATATTTGTTATGGCATTCTACAACATTAAAAAAATATACCAAGCTTATTATTACTAAAAGCTTTGTTCTATTTTGCGGCACAAAAGAATTCATTTTTAATAAGTGTATTTGCAAAGTTTTTCGTGGTTTATCTGAGAAGCCGAGAGCATCTACGTAAATACATGAAAACAATGAAATGATGTGGTAAATATAACCTAACTTTTAAAGTTTTAGTAGGGTGAAGACACCGGTTCTAGGCAACCTCACAGATTTTTGGCCACTTTTAAAAATATTTTAATAATACGAGATTATTAAGGAAACCTATAAAAATATTTTAATATAGTTGAGCTCAAATAAATTTGCACCTGCGTCATTAGTAAAAATCATAGGTAAAAATAGTATGAATTAAGTTTAAAATCGCTAGTCAAGTAACGTAGTGCTTTTTAAAATGCATCTTTTCTTTTTATTTAAATATAGCTTTCTCTCTTCACCATAACTTAAAATTACCACGTTTACATGCACCCGTTAGCTCGAACTACGTTTGTTAAACTCCTTGAGCCGAGTGAATAAAATTCAAGTAAATGCTGAAAGAAAAAAGTACAAGTAAAAGCATTTACTTGAAGCATAAAGAAATGCTATAAGTAAATGCTTGATTTTAAGTGAATAAAATTTTTCTTGTACTATCAAGTATTGCCTAATAATTTTCAGTATTTGCTAGTGTTCACGGCAACCTACGATGAATATCTACGTAATAAATATTTTGGGAATGACATATGACAAAATATTATAATAATTTTTTAAATTATTATAATTTTATTAGTACACTCCTAAAATAGTTACCGGTATGCAGTCAAATGAAGAAACACTAATGATTCAAGCGATATTGATGGAAACGACAACGTTCAAGATGAATCTGACCAAAATACCCAGTTTTTGAAATTAATAGAAGAAAATAAAATAATACTGAATAAAAGTCAACAGCCGGAGATCAAAAAGAAAAAGGATAATGCTTACAAAACCATCGTAAATAGATATGAGCAAGTATTTGGAAAAGCGACAACTGTAGTTCAATTGAAGAAAAAAGTAAATAATATGAAAACTCAAGTTAAAAAGAAAAGTGACCTTAAACAAACCTGAAACAAAAAAATTGCCCTAAAAGCTTGGGAGCAACAATTTTTTGCTATTTTGAATGAAGATAATCCGGTTTTCTATCAAGTGAAAGGATCAATCGTAGGTGGATTCGTTACTAATTCAGATGACAAGAGCCCTTCAATTCTCGCCAGTTCAAATAAATACACCAAAAAAATTATCAACCAATCCCATAGAACTTCATCCAGTACGAAATTCACGAAAACCAAATTTTCATACACCTGCAAAAACGTCAAATGAGAGTACTGAAACTAAAGATCTGTCTTTAGCAGAGCTCCAGAGATTAGTTTTAACAAAGCAGCTAGAATTAATCAAGCTTCAAACTGAAGAAATAAAAATTAAATTGAACAAAATTAACAAACCGAACTCTCCAAATGGAAAGGACTAAAACAATAAATTTATTAAACAATAAATTAGCAATATCATTTCTTTTTCTTTTAGCTCTGCCCCTGATTTCGGATTCACTTTCCTCAATTTCTGGAATTAAATCTGGAATTAAATTCTCTTCCGTGTTAGAAAAATCGTCTGGATCATTTAATGTTTTGGCCACATTATGTAATATGAAGCAGCATAGAATAAATTTTGGTATTTTGTCTAGTAATACTCTTACTTTGTAACCAATACATGGGAAACGTCGTTTCAGTTGTCCGAATGCTGCTTCAATCACAACACGTTCACGTGTGAGAATTCTATTGAAATATATTTCTTGCTCTGTGATTGGATTTTTAAATGGCGTCATCAGCCAGGGATACAATCCATAACCGCTATCACCAAGAATAATTGAAGAAGTGTTATTATTACACATAAAATCAAATAATTGAGAGTTTTTTAAAATTCTACTATCATGAACAGAACCAGGCCAACGTACATCAACACTTGTGAAAATGTAATTTGAATCGCAAGTAGCTTGAACATTAATAGATGCAAATCCTTTTCTGTTTATATATTCATCTCCAAAAAGTCGAGGTTTCAATATCTGAACATGCGTACAATCAATTGCACAAATCGCTGATGGAAATTTAAATTTTTCGTTCCATTTAGATTTTGCAGCTATAATTTCCGTATTTGTTTGAGGAAATTTTATCCAAATATGTGATTTTTTCACTATTTTTAACATTACGAAGCTAACTGTCTTGCACACAGTAGTTCTATGAACACGATTTTCTTCTCCAACACCAATTTGAAAGCCTGGATCGTTTATATATCTTAAGAAAATTTCCATTCTTTTCTTGGAGGTTAATGCGCCACCACGTCTTTCATTGTTTTCACCAAGAAAATGATGTGCAATTTGTTGAACATTTTCTTCCGTAAATCGATGTAGATCCTTATAGTTGTTAATGGTTGAAACTGTACTTTTTTCATATTTTTTTACTTTTCTAATATTTATAAATGCTGCCATATTTTGAAGGTTTATATTGATTTATAGATTTTTAAAGGAAAAAAAAATTTTAGCCTGCTATTAACCACACTTAAAAATATTATAGCATTGCTTATAAATTCGAGTAAATGTTTTTTTTTATTCACTTAATTTTAAGTAAATACTGAAAGAATATAATCAATTAGTAAATACTTGTTTGTCTTTTCTATTACTTTAAGTTTAAGTAAGTTTTTATTTTTTTATTCACTTAAAGTAAAGTATTTCCTTGAATCTTGCAAGTAAAAGCATTTACTTTTCTTTATTCACTCGGCTCCATGATCTAAGCTAGTTTGCTTTTAATTTTATCGCACAAGTGCAGAGTTACCAACTCTGAATAACATTTACCCCCTAAAAGTACAACCAAAAGCCCCTTAAAAACCCATAAAAAGATTTTTTTAAAAAACAATTATGGTGAAACAAGGTAAAAACGATTGATGACCTTTTTTTTTTGATTGTGATTGAATTTAAAATGCAAAGTAAGTACATTTCGGCGAAAGATTAATGACCTTACTGGCTTTTAGTAACTTGTGCAAGTTACTGTCTCCATGTAATCACGTAAAAATTAAAAAATAAAAATAATTTGAAAAACCCCTAAAAATACCCCTAGACATATTACACCCCCAAAAAAACCCCGTTTCACTTAAAAAACCCCTAAATCTGGGGGAAAACCCCCCAAGTTGGCAACTCTGCACAAGTGTATACATGCTTTTATTTAGTTCGAACTGAAAGCAATGTTCCCAACTGAAAGTTTGTGTTGACAATTGAACCGTGTTATCGAGTTAACCTAAAATTTTACTTATTTAACTCACCTGGATGGCAGCACTGCGTATAGTTCGAACTAAGCGTTTACATTCAATTTTAAGATCGGTCTAAGCCACTAGTCCAGGTATTTCGCTCGATCTAACTCGGGTCGATCGAAAGGACTAACCAGTTCGAACTGAGTTAGATCGAGCTAACGGGTGCATGTAAACGTGGTAAATGTCACTGTCAAAATGTTTCAGGTTATACATATTTATGTAAACGAATATTTTTCAGTACAGGGAAATTTATTAAGAAATATAAGTTTAATAAATAACAATTTTTTGCCATGAATAGAATGAACAATATTTATGTCGTTTGTTAGCGTGCTTTTATAAAGCACTACGTGATCCATAATTTTAGTTCATTACAATGTAGTAATAGTTCAGACATGCTTATTTTTTATTGTCTGTTTTTATAATATACAACATTGGTAACGTAACATGGGTAACGTACGTGTGTTAATTGGTTTCGGTTAGCAAGACATGCAAATATTATCTGAACCACTAAAAAAAAGCCCTGCGTCATCAATAATTCGTCATCAATAGTTGTCTTACAGACAACTTATTATTTTGCATCTTTGTCCCTCTTACGTTAAACGATATAAGGAAAATATAATGTCATGTCATTTCTAAGTTCATAAAATAATGACGTAGGGCTTTTCTTTCGTGGTTCAGATAATATTTTTGTATCACTGTAGTTTTTTATCGATAATTGCATTCAGTGTCACATGTTGGTCGTTTCGACCAATCAGCGTGCGTTATTTTACATTGTACTTATACGGATACAATTCGTGCACCTAGGAAATATCCAGTTATATTGAGAAATCCTACGAATATATTCAAATATCCAGTTATATTGAAATCCTACGAATATATTCAAATAACCATTGGTCAATTTGAATATTTTAAATTGTTTTGATAATTGTGTACGTTCTTTATATCATGTGATACATTTTTTATATGAAATAAAAATTCGTCGTCGGGAAGATTCGAACCTCGGCTATTCACATTGCTAATCATGTACTATCGCAATGGGGAACATGCATGAATAAAAAAATTTAGTTAAAATAGTATTTTCCGATTAATCCTATATATTAAATATCAAATCAGCAAAAATAACTTCTATTCATTGTATTTTGTTATAAATAATCCATTTTAAAATTCAATGATAATTTAAAATAAATCATGTGACCTTAAATGCAACGCGTTTGCTTGCTTGCTTGCAATAACCTCACTTTCTTGTTTATTCTACTCGTGTAGAGTACTTTTTTAACTTTCTTGTTTTTAATTGATTTAATTATGATAAATAACAGCTTTTAACACTAACAAACTTCAACTTTCAAAGCACAAAACCACAGAAAAATAATATAAATGAATGTAAAATTCGACTTGTGACGTCACAAGTTCGTGGCAAATTGCGCGGTCGTTTCCTTTAATTCAAATTGACGGATTTTTAAATATTTTTTAAATTATTATCAAAACGAAAATAAATAAATTAAATAGCATTAATTAGTATATTTAGTTATTTTTGATCCAACTACGCTATAAAAAAAATTTATGCATCTTCCCTATTGCGCCACTGAGATTACATACAAGGTAATGCTTTAAATTGTCAAATCTGCTACATAATAACCATAGAAACACTACTTTATTTATATTTAACCTCCAAATTCTAATGCGTGCAATAGTCATAATAACCATAGAAACACTACTTTATTTATATTTTTTTATTTTTATTTCATATAAAAATTCGTTTTTATTCGAAGTTGTGTCGTTTCTTCACGGAATTATCATCCAAACAGCAACGCGGGTTCCGACGATATTCAAAGATTCATCTCGTACAGGTTTTAGCTGCGGAGATTGACCGCTCCTTGCTAAAACCTATATTCGCTGAATCTTTGAATATTGTCGGAACCCTTGTGCTGTTACATACGAATATTTTTGTATTCTTTTCAATAAAGCAGAATGACGTCCTAAATTACATTTTAGTATGTCATTTATTAATCAGAATTTCGTGATGTAGGGGTACAGAGTTTGGTACTTACTTTATCTAATAGCGTTTTGAACTGGTCGATTTAGTGCGCACTGATGGCGTGCTGGACATGCTAGCGCTTTTAGTTAGTAAATTTAGTGTAAGTATATGATTTGTTAACTATTGAGACAATTAATTAATATATTAAATAATATTAATTCATTTACATTAATTTCCCTGTCCTGTCCTGTGTCGTATATGTTTTGTGTATCGATTTAGTTTTATTGAAATATTCGTTGTGTTGAGCTATTTTTGGTGAATGAAGCAGTGACGATCAGTGGAAGACTAGGAAAGTTTAGTTTATTTATATAAAAAAACAGTTTCGAGGCTGTAATAAACATCAAGAGGATTAACCCCGCAAATTGGCGGGGAGTTCATGTTTTTATTTAATTTTTCGATTTCAAAACAATTTCTTTGGGTTTCAACTTTTTCTTGAGAATTATGATCGGGTTTCAAACCGTATATCTATTATTTATCGTTGCGTACTATTAAGCTGTCATTATTTATTTTCGTTTTTTCTTTGTAGTACATCAATTCTTGTTTTTCATATTCTATTCGAGTAGGCATGAATTTCAAATACTTATTTTCGTTTCAGGACTGTTTGTTGTAATTCTAGCTTTCGTTATTTTGTGTTTTTAGGCTTCTATACAAAGTATAACAAGAAGCCTTATGATCTGGCTCCGTGTCCGTCCGTCTGTCATAATTCAAAATCATACAGAGCGTTTCAAATCGTGTTGGAAATACTCTGTGTGTATTGAGGTCTAAGAACTGGGTAGCCAGTGCGCTACTTTTAGGCTTCTATACAAAGTATAACAAGAGGCCTTATTTAGGCTTCTATACAAGGTATAGAAAGAAGCCTTATGGTCTGGCTTCGTGTCCGTTCGCATGTTTCAGAGCCAATCATAACGTTGATCAACTGATACGTTGTTATATTGTAAATTAATACTTCGTCTATATAGTATTGCGTTAATCTGTTAATCCGTTGTTTCGATTCGCTAATGCAATTTATAAATACGCAAATGTTCCAAAGAAATTGACTAAGTTAAAGATATTTTCAAAGAGGTCCCCCTATTAAACTACTTGTTTAATACGTTGATACGTTGTTATATTGTAAATTAATACTTCGTCTATATAGTATTGCGTTAATCTGTTAATCCGTTGTTTCGATTCGCTAATGCAATTTATAAATACGCAAATGTTCCAAAGAAATTGACTAAGTTAAAGATATTTTCAAAGAGGTCCCCCTATTAAACTACTTGTTAGGCTTCTATACAAAGTATAGCAAGAACCCTTATGATCTGGCCCCGCGTCTGTCCGTCTGTCTGTCCGTCTGGCTGTCCGCATAATTCAAATCTAATCAGAACCTTCGAAATTGTGATTGTAACCGCAAAAATTTAATTAGTGCAGATTATCTGATATTACATTATTAAATTATGGCGACCAAAAATAACAACTTTTTTTTCAATGCAGACCAAATATAAGTTATATTTTATTTACATAATTTTTCACCTATATAGGAAATTTAAGTACGTTGATACGTTGATACGTTGATCTGTTGATACGTTGATCCGTTGATCTGTTGATACGTTGATCCGTTGATCCGTTGATCCTTTGATCCGTTGATCCTTTGATCCGTTAAGACGTTGATACCTTAAGACGTCGATACCCTAATAAGAAGTTATCTCGAAAAATTTAATTGGTGCAGATTATCGAATTATCTGATGTTACATTATAAATATTATGTCGACCAAAAATAACTAGCAACAACAACTTTTCACACCAGAAAGGTAGCTGTATACGAGTATAAGCTGTAGCGAGTTCCTCCTTGTTTTTTTTGATTACACCTATTCTTTACGTCTTCGCTCGGTTTTGTGTGTTCGATTACGCCTCGTCCATAGGTATGGATATTGTTTTGTTCTCGAGGAACTTACACATCAGGTCGGGTGGTGTTTCCTCATACAGTTATTCCAGGCGTGCAGGGAGTAGGATGCCATGATAGACCTCCAACTCTGCCTGTTCCTCCCTGTATAATTCGCACTCCCGTATCCGATGGGTAGGTTCATCGAGAATTTCGCATGCAGGACATAGTCCGTCCTCCGACTTCCCTAATCTCTTAACACTTTCACTGCTACCTCATAATTTATTTCGTACGCCCTACGCTAAATAGTTGTTTTTACTTTTATATATAGTTACTTAAACTATATGCTCATGCTGTTACATTTACTTAAATGCAACGCTAACATAATCCTCATGTCGTTTAAAATATAACATCGATTGACGGGCAAGTCCGTCACGCGCCATACGCTAAAAAATGCGATGACGGACATATCCGTCATCAGCATTGAAAGTGTTAAGGTGTCGGCCGAACTCGCCATGCCCTGTTAGCATTTGTGTCATCTGGAAAGAGTTGTCTGCCATCTGGAAAGAGTAGGATAAGCCACCAATTATTGGTGGGTTATCTTACCCACCAACCCATCATCCCATCTTCTTTGCCATTCGTCATAATAAGTTCTTCCATTGTTCGTTTTATTTCCACCCTGTATTTGTAGTCATTCGGATCGATTCTAACACCCAGGAAGGTGGTTGCTTTCTTGTTTCTGACTTCACGCCATGACAGTAGTCGTAAAAGTTTCAGATCGATCGGGTGGATACCTGCCAAAACACCCGCGGCGATGGCCGACACAGTCCTATAACATTTTGCTGACAACAAAATCGACACGACACAAAATCACACGACAACAAAATCCATAGCACGATATCGGCCGGGCCAACGTGTGCTTATCCCCTATTCTATGTACCCAGATCTCGCCTCCGTAAGCCACGATGGTGACTACTGCCCCCTGGTAGATCCTTCGCATAGAGTTCGAGGTGTCCAGATTCCATCCGCTCTTGGCCATTCGATTCAGCGCATGGACCAGTTTGTTGGCTTTGCCACAAACATAGTTGACATTCAGTGGAAGACTGGCGAATTTCCTGGCCGAGTGTTATACGCCACAGAAAACGGAAGTTGACACATTGGTAGGTACTAATTATTTATTTTTAAGTCAAAATGAGGTTAGGATGTGATATGCACCGTACACCTCCCCCTAAATAAATTGATAACCCAACCCAATTGATGGAACCGCATGACTATGCATTGCTGTCAAATCTGCAAGGGGACGTCATGACATTGACCAACCATGGTTTTTACGATTTAAACGCCCACGAAATTGATAAACAACAGTTATCAGAACCGTATCTGCCCCAGATGCAGCAAGCGTTGCCATTGTATTATTATAACCAAAACCTTCCGCAGTCAGTGCAATATCCGGGCCAACAACATGTTTTTTCGATGCCGATGTAACAACCACCCCCATTACTGCCTAGTCAGGAAGGTGAATGGCACTTTGTAGACAGGAAGCGAGGTAGAAAGGCCAGCACAGAAGCACCAAGAGAGTATCCAAGCAAACTATACTGCCAAATTATCAGCTGAATGCCCCACTTGAAATAGCAAACCAATTTTCGGCAATGCCAAACGAAGAAAAAAAAAGCGAACATTTAATAAATGAGACGGGAGCCAGCAAAAATGTCCCTAAGCTGCCACTTATTTTTATTGATGGAGTGAAGAATATCATACCGTTTATACCATTATACCATTAATATTAAAGACTAGCTGACCCGGCAGACGTTGTCCTGCCCGAAATTAATTTTTATGCCACTCAAAGAATTGTTTATCCAAATTAGTCCGGTCAAATTAGACCAAAAAATAGGAGTGAGGTTGCAATAATTCGCAGCCAGCTGAAAATTGGTAGGATTGTTCAAAACACCATCATAAATGAAATCTAAAAAGTCCTCATCGATCCGACACCTGGAAAAAAATTTATTCGGGGTCAAAGGTCACTAAAACGGGTTTCTCGCGATTTTCAGCAAAACTGTAAGTTTTATCATAAAATTATCCCATTCAAAAATTTTAGATCAGATAATTATCTATAAAAAATGTCTAAATACTTTTTTTCCTAAGAGCCACCGTTTTTGAGATATAACGATTCGAAAAGTTGAAAGAGTTGTAATCGTCATAATATGGGGTCCGTTACTTTGGCCCCCCCCCCCGGTTAATATTTTTACACCAAAAGCAAGCACTGGGATCCTTAGAGCTAGCACCAGCTAGCACCCAAATATGAAAGCTAGCACCATTACAGTTTTTTCACAAATCGACTTTGAAACCGGGGGGGGGGCAAAGTAACGCTAGCCCCTCCCGGTTAATATTTTTACCCATAAACCTAGCACTGGGATACTTAGAGCTAGCACCAGCTAGCACCCAAATATGAAAGCTGGCACCATTATAGTTTTTCCACAAATTCATTTTATTTATTTGCACCTAAATGACGATTACAACTCTTTCAACTTTTCGAATCGTTATATCTCAAAAACGGTGACTCTTAGGAAAAAAAGTAATTAGACATTTTTTATAAATAATTATCTGATCTACAATTTTTGAATGAGATAATTTTATGATAAAACTTACCGTTTTGCTGAAAATCGCGAAAAACCCGTTTTAGTGACCTTTGACCCCGAATAAATTTTTTTCCAGGTCTCGGATCGATGAGGACTTTTTACATTTCATTTATGATGGTGTTTTTCGGCATCACAGGGCGGACCATAATAGATCCGTGAAGGACATAGTATTTCGGCATTCGGACTCACAGGGGGAGGACCATAATAGATCCGTGAAGCCCATAGTTGTTCGACCTTCGGCCTCACAGGGCGGACCATAATAGATCCGTGAAGGCCATAGTCGTTCGGCCTTCGGCCTCACAGGGGGAGGACCACAATAGATCCGTGAAGGCCATAGTTGTTCGGCCTTCGGCCTCACAGGGGGAGGACCATAATAGATCGGTGAAGGCCAATGTTTTAGACAACCGAAGAAGAAGTTTAGAGTACGTTTTTGTGTTGTAATTCCCAAAAACGGTTTTTCCAAATTGCAGAAATCATTTCGCCCTTTTACCACGTCAAATATTGAACCAATTACATCGTCGCGTTATGAATTAATTCTTACAATTTGATGCCTCGCGTATTGCGATGCTAAAATTTCCAAGTTCGAAAGATTGCTGCAGATTTTCAAAAAAACGCAATTTTAAAATTCTTCGTTTTTGGGAAGTCGGAAGAGATGGTTTTTGCTCTCTCTCCGTCGTCCCCGAACCCCCATCTCAAATAGTACGCCGTCAACTTAATTAAAATCCCGGCCCTGCAAACACGTGTTTTGTTCACCATCTAGCAAAAGCGTAGTATAGGGTGAATCAATAAAAAATCGAAAAACGCGAATAACTTTTTTCCCCGCGCAATTTTTTTTCCATTTATGCACGAATAGTTGCGCCTGGACCTACAGAATAACTGTGCAAAATTTGGTTGAGATCGGTCCAAGGGTGTAGGAACGTTCAGGCCAGTCCGGCCCTGTAAGTAAGTAAGGGTTTGTTAACTGGGTTAAGTACACAGGTAACTGGGTACTTAACCTAAGGGTAAAGTATACAGTGTATCAATAAAAAATCGAAAAACGCGAATAACTTTGCTCCCCGCGGGAATTTCTTCTCCATTTATGCACGAATAGTTGCGCCTGGACCTACAGAATAACTGTGCAAAATTTGGTTGAGATCGGTCAAAGGGTGTAGGAACGTATAGCGAACAAACAAACAAACAGACAAGCTCTTTTATATATATATAGATAGTTAACACAATTTCATATCTACCAACCGAAAGAAGAGAGATCCTTTAGGGTGGTACTACGTAACATGCATCCAACTACTGACATGACAAGAAAGAGTATTGAAGAGCTTTGTCATTCAGTGGTAAGTGGTAACATTCGGGCAAGAGAAACTAAAATCCCCCTACCATTGTTTCACGTTGAAGTAAAAAGTAACCAAAACAACAAAGACATCTACGGAGTGACTCACTTAATGAATTCGATTGTAATGATTGAGACCCCCTCCCTCCATCTTAAAAGCGAAATAGGTACCACAGTTACGGCCACACCTACAAATTCTGTTATAAACAGGCAAGATTTGTGTCAAATGAACCTGAAGTCACGCTACAAAAGATTGTATGAAAAAAGAGCGGGATCAGAAAGTAAAGTACATACTATATGATAGTAACCATCCCGCTAACTACTATAAGGGATGTATTATATACAAGGATTTGCAGAGGAAAACGTATCTGCCTTTAAGAGAAAAAACAACTACCAGCAGTTCAACCAATAATAACAAACAGTCAAAACCTCACCATCCCAAACAACCAAAATGTAGATTCGAGAAACTCATAAGCAGGCATAGCAAGAGGATCCCAGCATCATCAGGATTTCGTCCCATCTTCACAGATGGCTATTCCAACAAATCTACAAGCATCCCACCAAAATTCTAAACTATGTTGACAAAAATGGTGGAGAGGATTGAGACACAGCTCAATCTTCTCACTACAATGCTAACTAAAATGCACTAATGGCCGTACAACTGAGGACGGCAGTCTAGAATGCTAACGGAATTGTACGGCAACGCGAGCGCTTCCAAACCGTGCGACGGATTTCGATGCAAGCACTGCCGATCGACAGCCTAAAGTTTAAACTTGTATATAGGTTAGGTGCAAAATTTTTAAAATAGCCTGAGTGGATTCCGTAGGAGACGCTCCTGCATAGACAATGTCTTGACATTGCAACAACTAATTGAAAAAAGACGAGAGTATAATTTAGAAACACACATTGCTTTTATAGATCCTGAAAAAGCATTTGACAGAGTCATACGTGAGAAACTATGGACAATTATGCACCAACGCGGCTTCCCTTCACATCTGATTAAAGCAATAATGAAGTCTCTCTACAAAACACTGAATAAAGATGGCCACAGAAGAAAATACATAGTATATTATAGGACAAGATTGTGAAGGCCGTCATTATTGCCCTACCGCCAAGATTATATTCCGAGGTGCAAAGCATCGAGGAATATAAGGCGCGGAGGCAATAATGGTCTTCACAACCGTGGTTTATATACGATTTTTTCCACTACTAGATTTATTACCATTTTTTAAAATTCTTTTTAATAAAAAAATTTTCAAATTTAAAATATTTATTTCAAATTAACAATGGATGGCGCTGTCACTTGCTGTCACATTTAATTCGATTATAATGAAATTTTTAAAATTAAATTAATGTATTAAAAAAGCGTTTTAAATAGTTTAAATACAATTAATTAGCATTTCTTGGTTATTCTAAATTATTTAATAACAACATTTTTCTTTAAAATAGTCGCCAAGTTATCAAAAAATGTCATTTTGTTCATTGTTAACCAGTGGTTAACAATGGAAAAATTGTTCACCACTAGGCGAAAACGTGTCACTTCTTGAGCAACTAACCTAAGTAAAAATGATAGCTTATATGACTAGTAGTGGAAAAAAATCATTACAGTACACCAGGGTGTTCGTGTATCCACAATTTTGTTCAATCTATACTCTGTGACATGTATGTATTGATACAACTTTTGCAACTCTTAAAACTTTATTTTGCAGCACAAAGATAAATGAAAACCGAAAAAAAATCGGAGGAAAAAAATCAGCCAGGACACCATCAACAAGTAAGATTGTACCTACGTGAACGTATCAGACGGAATTGTGACCCGCGCGGCAAGGAAAATGGCTCAAAATCTTCAAATAAACCGCGAATGTCTTTGAAAAATACTTCGTGGAGACCTTAAACTAAAGCCTTACAAGAAAAAAAGGTTCATGGGCTTACAGATGCTACTGCAGTGAAAAGGTTCGAAAGAAGTAAGATGTTGCTATCGTGGCACGATGGTGACGAAATAATATTCTCAGATGAGAAATTATTTATTTTACAAGCGACCTACAATTCTCAGAACGATAGGATCTGCGTTGTTTCGCTTAAATATGTTCCTCACAACAAAAAAATATGTTTCACGCTTTCAAAATGCATCATCGGAAATGGTTCGGGGTGCTATATGCAAAAGAAGAACTCTGCCACTGGTATTTATAGAAAAAGAGGTTAAAGTGAATACAACGTATTATTTAGAAGACGTTTCACAAAAAAATATTTTACCAGCAGTTCAAAAAATGTATGGTGATGAATATTATTGCTTTCAGCAAGACGGAGCCCCATTGTATACCGCTGGTATAGTGCAAGCATGGTGTCAAGTTAATTTAACTGATTTTATAACTAAGAATAAATGGCCACCAAGCTTACTAGACTTAAATCCTCTGGATTTTTCTATTTGGGGATATAAGCTACAACAACTTAAGCATAACAAATATCGAAATCTAGAAGAATTTAAGCAAGTTATATCAAAATATGAGCATTAATACCACTTGATATGTAGCGTGCAGCTTTGAAGAGAGACTCCGATTAGTTGTGAAGGTAAAAGGCGGTGTAATTGAATAATTTAAATAATAAAAGAAAAAAATCTGATGTGGCCAGCACATGACTTCCCTATAAGGAATCATTCCTTTATCATTCATCTAAAAATTCGCAGAAATATTATTAAAATTTTATTTTATTATTTAATTAAATTATTAAATTTCGTCCTTCAAGTAAAGTGCTACTTCCGGTTTAGGGATTTCCTCGAAAATCACATGGTGCTTTAGTATACTGATTAAAGTGTTAAATATGAAATTTGGTTACTAAATAACAATTCGTTCCTGAGATATTTAAGAAAAACCATTTCGTCCTTCAAGTGAAGTGCTACTTCCGGTTTAAGGATTTCCTCCAAAATCAAATGGTGCCTTTGTATACCCATTAAAGTGTTAAATATGAAATTTGGTTACTATATAACAATTTGTTCCTGAGATATTGAAGAAAAACTATTTCGTCCTTCAAGTAAAGTGCTACTTCCGGTTTAGGGATTTCCTCCAAAATCACATGGTGCTTTAGTATACTGATTAAAGTGTTAAATATGAAATTTGGTTACTAGATAACAATTCGTTCCTGAGATATTTAAGAAAAACCATTTCGTCCTTCAAGTGAAGTGCTACTTCCGGTTTAAGGATTTCCTCCAAAATCAAATGGTGCCTTTGTATACCGATTAAAGTGTTAAATATGAAATTTTGTTACTATATAACAATTCGTTCCAGAGATACAGAACTTACAGACATTTTGCGTTACATACATCCATACAGACATACATACAGACATACATACAGACATACATACATACATACATACATACAGACATCATTGCGAAAGTAGTCAAAACGGATTCAGAAATGCTCAAAACGGATATTTCCGTTAAAATATCGACATCGAATTTTTTCATGATTACAATACTTCCTTATAGGGAAGTAAAAAATGAGAGCGGTCATCGGACCGTCCACAGAAGCTATACTTCTCACGCACAGAGCAAACCATAATAGATCCTTGAAGGCCATAGTTGTTCGGCCTTCAGCCTCACAGGGCGAACCATAATAGATCCGTGAAGGCCATAGTTGTTCGGCCTTTTTGTGAAAAATTTTTAAAATTTTTTCGACGTTTTTTGCCGACCCACGAAAAGGGGGGTCCGCGCACTTGCTGACAATGCAACTTACTTTCAGAATTTCAAATTTAAAAATTATTGGGCACAAAGGGGAATTAAGGTGGTCTACTGTTCTGTCAGGCATCCCCAAACCAATCTCGCTGAACGTTTTGTGCAGGAAGCCATTAAGATGCTGCGTTTAATAGTTCATCGAAATCATTTAACTTGGGCGGATCATGTTGAAATGGTGGAAAAGTACATAAATTTCACTCCCGCTATAAAAATAAAAAATTCTAATCTAAACAGTAGCGATACATGGCAACTTAATAACCCTCAATAACTAACAATAACCAATTTAATGGCCAATTTAAGTTGCCATGTATCGCTACTGTTTGGATTAGAATTTTTGATTTTTATAGCGGGAGTGAAATGGCACTTAATTGATACTGCTCCCGACCAGCTTGCATGAGACTCTTTTATTTTTTTGGTCGACAATTGGGTCCATCAATTTTGATTAAATGCTCATGAACGCTACCTTAATTTGGTAACATTGCATAAAAGAAAATAACAAACTTATTGAATCTCACACCTGCGTAATCTCGTCCTCACTGCTATTGAATTTAAATCAAACCAAACGTAACTATTGCAAAACGAAATATTTTCATTTATTAAACAAATATAAGCATTTAGAAAAAACAAAAGATTAGTTTTCATCAATTAGGAATAAATCAAATTTATCAAAAGAACAAAAATCAAAAGATACAACAAAATTTTTAAATTTTTTTAGTTTTGTCAAAAAACTATTTTCCCTAAAAACCGGTTGGAGGTGGCGGGGGCGGAGTGGGGTCGGGGGCGGTTGCCACCTCCGCCCCCCATCCCTAGCCACCATTCCCAGGGTCCTAGCCTTCTCGGTTCCGGAGTTATGCTTGCTCCCACTTGCTTTTGAGAACACGGGTCGGGTCGGGTCGGGTCGGGTCGGGTCGGGTCGGGTCGGGTCGGGTCGGGTCGGGTCGGGTCGGGTCGGGTCGGGTCGGGTCGGGTCGGGTCGGGTCGGGTCGGGTCGGGTCGGGTCGGCCTTCGGCCTCCCACTGGCATTTAAGAATACGGGTCGGCCTGTAATAACAAACTGACAACAATAGCTTAGTAAATTGTAAACGCTAGCAAAACATAGATTTTACAGGTAATCGTCAGCAAAAAATGTTACTTGGGTAGACAGCTGCTTCAAATTAGTGCATAAAATTTCAACTCGATCGGTGCACGCGTTTGCTTGTAATCGTTGACGATAAAATCACCACCACCATACATCACACCACACACACATCCAGACATCATTCCAAAAATGGTCTTAAACAATTCGTTATGGTCTCATAGACCATGGCTAACACACATTTTTTTAACTTGATAACAATATTTTCCTTGATTACGTAAATGGGAAATAAAGTAATAATTAAATTAAAAATTAAATTCGTCTTTTTCTCTCCAAAGTTCTTTTAATTCAATTAGTCACGTGTTTCGAGAATTCATAATATTCTCATCATCAGTCGATAAAAGAGGACAAAGATCCTCTTTTTTTTTTATCGACAGATGATGAGAATATTATAAATTCTCGAAACGCGTCTCGAATTTAAATAAAAGGAGAGAAAATACGAATTTTAATTTTAATTTTTAATCTATTTTTCTACCGCAATATGCAGCTTTCCGGTTTGATTGACATTATTACATTAAATTGGAATGGTTTTAACATTATGTTATTAGGCTTTATGTAAATTTTACGTTTTACGTATTACTTATGCCTTTTATATGCGCTTATTGTGAACAACACTAACATTTCTTCATACCTTTATATCGAAGGGGGTTGTGGTAGTCATGGAATTTTTTTTCTGTCGCTGGGTCAATACGTAGGGGGCCGGTTGACAGGTTGGTGTCCATAGTTGTTTCGGATGATTGTTTTCAATACGCTTTTCTTTTGGGATTAATAAAAAAAAATGACATTATATGATGATTATAATAGCCGTGTTCGGTCTGGCACTTTTTCGCTTTGAAGCTCCGTCAACGCATTTTTCACACTTTCAAACGCTTTAACTGCTCACATTTCACAACTTCGCGTGTTTTAAGCTTCTGAAATGGACGGAACTATAGTGTTTGCAAACGCGGAACAGCTCCAAATCGAGTTATCAGAATATGCCCGACGGAGCTTCAAAGCGAAAAAAATGTCAAACCAAACACGGTCTATAGACGCTCTTCCAAGTTTCAACTAAGTTTTATTGATTGATATAGTAGGTTATAAACAAAAATTAAATTTTTTTCCAAGATATCGAGAATAATTCGGCGACGGTTCCGCAAAAACGACAGGAATGGAAGTTAATTGAGGCTCAAGCGATGCTTAAACGTTTGACATCAATTTTAACCAAAAATTCCACAGGCCCTCTCAAAATTCTCGCGTATAATACCGCAACTTTCAAGGATCAAATGAAAATTTGATACTAATTTTATTCATGCACATTCGTTGGGGAGGGGGGGGACTGATATGCGCCTTTCAATTCAAACACTATAAGTTAAAAAAACAATTCTGCTATAATTAATTTGATAAAAACCTCTGATGGACAAATACCATGTGAATCCGTTTTACTCAATCCCCGACTGCCGACATCTACCAAATTTAAATAATATGTGAAAATATAACGTAACAACTTGGTTTATTAAATATAAAGCTTCAATAAAATTAAATTACATAAGACAAAGTAATACTTATTAGAATATAAAATACTAGAGTTAGCTATTATTATGTGAATGCGATACAGAGAATTCTTGGACACGATACCGAAGAGATGTCATGTCAATATGACTATAAATTGTATTCGGATTGCAATAACTAATACTAGGGGATAAATAACTACACTTTTGACCTATACTATTCGCAGAAGAATAAAATTCTTGTTGAGGATGCCATGGTAGAACATATTGAAGTTCTGTAGACGATGGAAGAGAATGGTGAGTGTGCAGTAATTGTTGAGGTAAGGTATCACTACATTTCATTCCATTTTCTTCTTTTGATTTCGTTAATTGTTGAAATGTTGATTTACCAGATGGATTTTGTTGAGTAACTAAACTTCTTTCATTTCGTCTAAATTTTGCTCTTCTATTTTGAAACCACACCTAAAATGAAATAAAATCACATCAATGTACAATATACAATGAAAACATCAAATTAGTATTAAATAATTAGAAAACTAAAAGATAATTTTTCTCAAAAAGCCACATTTTAATTTCTCCGGTGGCATTTACCTAACGATCCTAATTTGACCCTCAATTTGAAATTAATGTATATACCTATACTAATGTTTATCTAAATTGCTCGTTGCTTTATTATTGGGGACTTTTTACCCAATTGGCTGAAAAGGCTAAAGCCACAGGCGCCGTAAATTTTGAGGCGCCAGAAATTTTAGCATCTACAAATATTCGAAGCTTGAGAACTATTTAGGATTGAATCTCAGTATTCTTTAAAATATCGACTAGATCTTAATTTCAGTAATTTATCATTATTATATTAAACTTTAAAAAATTATCATTAGTAATAGCTTTGATTGTAATAGCATAAAAGTGCATTAGAAATTAGCGATAACAATTTTGCACGATTTTGACAATGGAAGTCGTGTTTCCTCAAAGCAACACGATTGACATGTCAAAAAGAGCTAGTGGGGTAAAAGAATTAGCTTTATAAGCTAGTAGGGAAAAAAACATGTTAAGTTAACGAAATAGTTATTTACGTATAAGCTCTAGAAACAAAAGCTTTACCGTGAATGAGCGAGATATACTCCGAGCGAGACGGAGCGTTAGCGAAGTCGAGTTTCGGAGTACTCGCGAATTGTTAAAAAAAAAATAAAAATTGAATTTGGATTAAAAGAAGAAAAGTTATAAAAATAATGAACTTGTCCAGAAGTATCACGCTGAAGTATATAATAATTGCACTTTTAATTTTTCAAACTGTAAAAATTTGAATTTTTTTGTAACCATTATTTGTAGAAAATCAATTCAAAATTAATTTTATAAGTAATAATGTTTGCAGGGGTAGCGGGCAAATATTAGACAATTACCACGGCTAATATACTGTTTTCAAATAGTCACTTAATTTTCATATGATTAGCTATTTTTCAATTGTTTTTGACAATGTCATTGATCCACGCTGTGATAGGCGAGGGCGAATCTCTAGTTAAACTAAAAATAGTATGTTACACACTTAGTTACAGAAACATGCCATTTAATCACGCGTGCGAATGGAGATTTCCGCGGCAGCGGGGGAAGCGCTATGGAATCCCATACGCACCAGAGATTAAGAGGCGCTTCTGTCACGAGTTGTATATACTATTTTATGTAATCTTAATAACATCCTAAAAAAATAGCCGACAAGGTTGCTGCTAAAATGCTGAATGCCCGGTTCGACTCCGGGCTCAGTAAAATCTTTATTCTGACCGTTTCCCCTCGGAAGGCAATGGCAAACCACCGAGGTGTAATCTGCCTAGAATAGCCCCTCTGGAGATGAAGTGTTATACACTTCCCGCGGTTCGGAGCCCGCGTTAAACAAGTAGGTCCCCTATGTGTGTGTGATAGTACTACAAACGCACAACACACACATAGGAGAGAGGTCGCCAACATTCGGTAACGGATAGGCACGTGAAGAAGAATAAGAAGTGACTATTATGTATTGCATTACAAACTATAACATTAGATGATCCGGCGACATTCAACCCCTACTCACCGATAAGAATATCTGAATGTAAACCGATGACGCAATTTATTATAAGGAAACTTCTACTTTTATTAAGAAGTCTCTCTCTTAATATAGGTCCAGGACCTGTCCGGTTACATAATTTTAACATAAGATAAAACATAGCACACATAAAACATAGCACACAGCAGCAGTCAATAAGTAAGTGTTCATATTATGAAGTCTTGGGCTTGGAACGCAACTTGGGACTGAAAAGGTCATTACGAAAGTCATTATTGCATCTAATTATCGAGATATTCCCACTCATTCTTTTACGCAAACATTGAATAGTTTGGCTGCTATATTTATTAGTAATAGCATAAGTGGATTAGAAATTAGTGATAACAATTTATCACGATTTTGACAATGGAAATCATGTTTCCTCACATTAACGCTAATGCTAACATTACAAAAGCAGCTATTCAAGACCTCGGTTGGGAGGTGAGTAAGCAAAACTTTAATTTTTTATTGAATTCGACGCATTCTTTTGGGTTTTGGTTCGTTTTCAAGGCGCCATTCGGGCGATTGTTGTTTTGTTTCAACATCATACTCGTATACCTATCTCATCACCAGTTATAATGCGTTTCATGAAGGTACTGTTATTAGTTACTTCAGAAACCATCTCTAAAGCCACTTCCTTTGTTTGCATTTTTTGGAGAAAATTCAGTGTTTTTGGAATGAGTCGTGAAGCAGCTCGTTTCATGCGCAAAGTTTCAGTTAAAATTCAATGAGCTGAGCCAAGAGATATTCCACAGTATCAGTAATGTCCCGAACAGTCACTCGACGATTATTCATCACTGCTTCCTTAACTTGATTGACATGAAATTCGTCTGTTGATGGGCGACCAGATCTTGGGTCATCTACCATTTTCCGACCTTTGAACATTTGAGTAATCCAAAACTGTACTATTGATGCTTTCAAACAAACAGTTGTCACTCGTAAACTAATTTACATAACTATATTATTTTTTGACTGAATGTCAACCACAGTTTAAGGAAACTATAGGAAACAAAATTTTTAAGGTAGGCGTATAACGCGTCTTTTAAAACTACAAGTCCCGATACTTTTTGAACATAAAGTAGGTAGCTAGCTAAGCTGGCCCTTTATATGCCTGTACCCTATTTTTCATTGTTATGAAAGCAAATCATTAATACAAAAATGTACCCTACAAAGTGCCCTCCGAAGCACGGAGACGGTCAAGAAATATTGCCGCTCAAACCCAGAGCTGAACCGGGAAATCCTACTTTAGCAGTTGATCATGCTATCAGGCCATGACCGCCGTCTAGTTAAAATTTAATTATTTAATATTATGTAGTTGTTTTGAAAATATATTTTTCTATTTTGCGTCTAAAATAAAGTCATTTCGATACGCGAATGGGTATCGAAATGGACTCATTACGATACGCAATTTTTTGTTTTAAGAGGTTGGCAGCATAAACGTCATTGAAAATAATATTGAAACGAATGTCATTTTAAATCACATTAAAAATCTCCAAATTTGTGTTAAACATTTTAATTAACTATAAATTAAAGATATAATAATAAATAAAGAAAATTATTAACGGCAGGTATAATTTCGTTACTATGAACAAATCTACAATTTGACACAAACTTCAAAAGTTTTTCAAATTTCAATTGTTTGTAAAAATGTCAAAGTATTACCAACAAACATTAAATAAAACGAAATTTTTAAAATGACAATCATTTAATATTGTCCTTTTTTTTTAATTTTAAACCATAAAAAAAGCAAAATAGAAAAAATTGTATAAAGTACTCGTTTTATAATTGTTTTTATCGCACTTATCCTTTAGAAAACTCCCCGCTACGCGGGTCGTTTTCTAAACAGATTTCGTGCGATAAAAACATCAATTATAAAACTCGTTCTTTAATATACTATATTTACAAAAATGCGTACTAAAATATCACGTATAGAAGTTTCCTTTTTGAATTCAATTTTTGATTGAACAATTAATTTCATGTAAGTTTCACTTCAATAACTTGCATTTAAAAACTAATTGTTATGTAGGGAGATAGCCGTGCAAAGAGTTTTCTGATTCAGAGAATCAGTTTGTGTATCCAATGAGGGAATGCTGCAACGGATCGAGCTAGGATGGATGCCCACAGTAGCTATCATGAGTGGTTTATTTTTGCAATTGTTATTTGATGTTTTTAATTTTATGTATATAATATTATATTGGAATAAAAAATTTTCTTCCCCTCGGATCTGAATAAAATAAAATCTCGGGTGTGAGGGTTGGGATAATAAAACAACGGTTTATCGCATCAACTAGTTTCGAACCCTGAACGGGTTCATCTTCAAGACTATATTTAGAAAAGGGAAGGTTGATACAATCAAAATTCAAAAATGCATAAAACGCAACACAAAAAACTAAATTTACCTCGCGGTAAGATGTACTTGTCGTTAAATCCCGAAACTGGTGACAAATTGTGGAATGGTGAAAATACAGGCGTAATGTTTGTCAATATAACGATATTTAAAATTCTTATTTTTGAAAGCAGCCAACTTCAAAATTCACCAATCCACCAATAAAAAACTCATTGGCGTAACATAGAGTTGTCAATTACCCAGTTCCCTTTTCTGTCAATAACCGACTTCGAACAGATTGATAATGCCTATAAGTCGGTGATAAAAATATGGAAGGATAAAAGGGGAAAAAGGGAACTGGGTAATTGACAACTCTATGTTACGCCAATGAGTTTTTTATTTGTGGATTGGTGAATTTTGAAGTTGGCTGCTTTCAAAAATAAGAATTTTAAATATCGTTATATTGACAAACATTACGCCTGTATTTTCACCATTCCACAATTTGTCACCAGTTTCGGGATTTAACGACAAGTACATCTTACCGCGAGCTAAATTTAGTTTTTTGTGTTGCGTTTTATGCATTTTTGAATTTTGATTGTATCAACCTTCCCTTTTCTAAATATAGTCTTGAAGATGAACCCGTTCAGGGTTCGAAACTAGTTGATGCGATAAACCGTTGTTTTATTATCCCAACCCTCACACCCGAGATTTTATTTTATAATATTATATTGTTTGCTATTAATAAAATCCCGCTTCTTTAAAAAATTCAATATAATTAAAAATATTTTCAAAATAGACCGCCATTTTAAACTCAATTTGAAAATTGAAATGTTGAAATTAGGGGTGCTATGAGCGGCTACGAGTCTATGCCAAACGTCACACTTCCTTCCCAAAATGGCAAACATTTCGGTGTTCAGCAAGGACTGCACGACTGTTACGTGCAAGACGCAAAAATTGATAAACTGTAGGACAGTAGGAGAAGCACCTACCTGAACTCGAGCTTCACTTAAAGAAACTTTATTAGCTAGATCTTCTCGAACAAATGCATCGGGATAATGAGTTTTTTCAAAAATCCGTTCCAGCGCATACAACTGCGCAGTAGTAAACGTGGTTCTGCTTCTTCTAGGTCGCGTCGATTTTTTCTCATCTAAGTGCTTGTTCACATTGCTGCAATCTAAAATGATAAAATTTTTAATTAGAAAAATCCTATCAAGTTGGAATCATTGTTTTTAATTTAGGAATTCTTTCGAAAATTGTATCCCGCACTCTCTGCAACGAGCGCCACCTCACCCTAACAAGCCCTATTGGAGTAACGTAGATATTGAGGTGGCGCTAAGCCGTATTATACTATTATATCCTATATGAACATAGAGGTGGCCATAGCTTTGGCAGTTAAGTGCATCTACTGCTAATGCGAAACGCTCGGTTCGAGTCCGGGTAGGATGTTGATTTTATTCTGACCGTTTCTCCTCGGCAGGCAATGACAAACCACCGAGGTAATCGCCAAGAAAATCCATATCAAAATGAAGTGTATTAGACTTCCCGTGTTTCGGACCTAATTTATATTCACACAAATTTTAAAAAGTTTTTAAAATTTGTGTGAACTTTGTGACTTAATTTTAAAAAGTTTTTAAAATTTGTGTGAATATAAATTAGGTCCGATTGTAAGCATGCATTTTAAGCATTCTTTTGCTTTAATAATTGATTTGGTGGATTCGTCATCCAATTCCGAAATAACCATTTTAATACTATCAAAATTTTCACAATAAAAACTTGCTGCACTTAACCATGTGCCCCAACGTGTTAAAATTGGCTGGGGGGGAAGTGGAATATTTGGTAGCACTTCCTTGTATCTCTCGATTCTATTAGGTGCTTTCAAATAAACTTTTTAACACATGCAATTAAATTATCAACATTTTCATATTCACCACGTATAAATTCACATACACGATGAAGGGCATGTGCTAAACATGTAAAGTGAATTAAATTTGGATAAAAAACCCTTAAAGTTGTTGCACATTTCAGCATATAGGCTGCTGCATCAGAGTACAAAATTTTCACTCTTTCGTATTTTATTCCACATGGCCAAAGAATAGCTAAAGACTCATTCACAAATCGTGCTACCGTGGCATGATTCGTTTTCTCTAAAACCTTTGACGATAGTAAATATAGGACACCAGCTTCTTCATCGGACAATTTCCCAACCACTAAATTAGCAATATATCGCCCCATAATATCGGTAGTCTCATCTACACAAATCCAAATATTGCAATTTCCGATGGCGCTTTGAATACTTTTTATTGTGTCATCGTAACAATGTGGTAAATAATTTTTACTCAAAGTGGTACGATGAGGAACGACCTTTTTGCAATATTTTTCCAAAAAACTTTTAAATTCTGGACAATCTAATTTCGCCCAGGGAATATTTGCCGCTATTAAGGCATTGCATAAGTCCATAGAAAACGAATCATTGCCAGAAAATCCTAATATTTGCGTTTGCTTCACCGATTTTTCTGCATTTTTCCTGTGCTTTTCAGAAGCTTCGTGCTGAACAACATGAGATTGTTTTTCACAATTATAATTTTACCACAAACTTTACAAAACAAACCGTCATCGTTCACTGTATAGGTATATACTTATTTGTTTTTCCAATAATCCATCCTTCCATTTTCGACGATAAACTATGTTTACGCTTAGGCATTTTGAATAAATATTATGCTGATTTAAGATTAAGATCACGTTTTTTCACAATTTTACAATTTAAAGCTTGTCCTTACTCCTTATATACCATGGATTTGATACTTTTTTTAGGTTGGTACATGGTGTTAAAATAGGTCGTTAAAACGAAAAAAGGCAAATAAAGGCAAAAAAGGTCAAAAAATGTTAAAATTGGTCGTTAAAACGAAAAATGGCAAAAAAGGCAAAAAAGGTCAAAACATATAGCGCTTATATAACGTAGTTTTCCATAAAACAAATTTTGGTACTAATATAAAAATAGGACGTAAAATAAAAAAAAAGGTCAAAACCTAAAAATCTCATCTCTATTATAGTCATGTCCCAAGGCAGAAATAGGGCATTTTTAGTATAAGAGCAAATTTGCTGTATACAATCTAACTGCACATTTGTCCCTTGACAAGAAAGTTTATTGTGCCATTTGGACGGAGTCAATTATGGGACGAAAAGGAAACGACATTGCAAGTGCTCTTGTCAAAATAATTAAAGACGTTCTAGATAACAATCCTGGACTCACTGAAATAACACTGTGGAGTGACAGTTGTGTTCCACAAAACAGGAACAGCATTATGTCTTACCCAATAGGAGTGCTTCTTGTCAAGTACTCATCATCTTTGTAAAAATAACAATGAAATACTCAATTCCAGGACATTCAGCAGTGCAAGAAGTGGATGCCGTTCATAGCAGTTTAGATCGCATTTTAAAACCAAGGGAATATTATTCTCCTGTTGGGTTGCTAAGAATACTAGTTCAAAAAGATAATACAAATGAAGCCAAACGATTTTTTTAACTTTCAAGAACAAGCGACCAATCTAAATTACAATATCATTCCGTATTCTAAGGTTAGAACTTTAATTTTTACTAGATCAATTCTTGAAGTTCAATTTAAAACTTCTTATAATATGGATGGATTGACTTCAGCCAATATTAAGAAGATGAGAACGAGGAACACAAAAGAGGATCTTAGTAATACATTTAAAAATGCAAGAGTTTCCACAATTAAGAACCCCTTACCCGTAAACAAGATAACAGCAATTAAATCAATGTTGACCTGGATGCCTGCTATAGATAGGGCCTATTTTGAAACCATACTACTACCTGGCCAGGAAAAAGCAGGAGGCTGCAGCCGTGCTTCATTGACATAATTCGCTTAAATCAATTTTACGATTTTAAGAAGAAAAAGATTTATTTTTTAATGTTTTTCATTTATATTTATTGTTGCTATTAATGGTTATTACGTTGTTTTCTTAAGAATGTTTATTTAATTTAAGTTGTATGTTACGTTAAATAAATTTATTTTCATTTAGTAATACTACAAAGTTGTATGTATTTTTTAAAAAAGGCATATTGCAGTTGTTATGATGCATTTTAAAAATTTTATCAGGAAATAGCGATAAATGATAAGTATTTCATTAATTAAATACGCTTCCCTTTTTTCCTGCAGTTTTTTCTTAATTTTCTAATACCCAATATTTTCAATCGCGATTTTCTCAGTTCTAACTACAAGTAACATACAACCTTATTACTTTCAGCCGACGATATATTGCAGTGTCCTATCGAAGTATAGAAATGATCAATAATAATTATTTATTAAAGATAAAATGTAGCATGAAATCCTTTAGCGAGTTAGTGGGTTCACCGGAGGAACGTGTAACCCGAAGGTAACAATCATTTGATAACAACTAAAATAAGGTAAATAAAGGTCCACGAATGATACGACAAAGATGATAAAGATTGTTCGCTAAGTAATTGAAAAATGTTAGATATATTGTTGAGATATTATATTCAAAATTGCCGCCTTTAAAAATAGCGCATGTATGTTCACGTGCATACAAGCAGTGTGTAGTCAGTCGTTGTTTTGTACTCGTACTCATAAGACGTATGTAATTTGTTCAAGTTAAACTTTTCTTTTTATTAAACCTATTTTAAACTAAGTTGTGTTTATTTTTATTCGACGATACAAACCCAACAGGTTATCGGCCCAGTGTACGTTCTAACCCTCGAATAAAAAGACATTAAAAAGAAAATTTTATTTGCCTCGTGGTGAAGAATCGGTTGTGTGAAACATTCTAGTGTTTTGTGTGTCAAAAACTATAAGAATGGCCGAATCAATAAACTTGGCAAATGTAAATAAATTCGACGGAAGAAACTTCAACCAGTGGAGGTTTCAAATAAAGTGTGCCTTAAAAGCAAAAGGTGTGTTTGAAATCGCGTCGGGGGCCACTTTGAAGCCAACGCCCGATAGATGCGACGAAGTGATTGCATGGAATAAGAAAGATGCGTTAGCCATGTGCATCATAACAAACACGATGGATGTCGCCCAAATAACACTTATAGAAAATTGTGAAACTTCCAAAGAAATAGTGGACAAATTGGAAGGTATTTATGCTTTAAAATCTGAAACAAACAAAATGTTGGCGCATGAGCAGTTTCACCAGTACAAAATGGCGTCAAATGATTCCATTGTACAGCATATTTCAAAAATCGAAAACTTGGCCCGTCAAATTCGTGATAGCGGAGATCAAATAAGTGACACAGCTGTCTTGACCAAAATACTTGGTACTTTGCCGACGAAGTATCGAAATTTTAGACAAGCTTGGCTTTCTATGGATGAAAGTAGGCAAACAATTAAAAACATTACGGCGCGTTTGGTCGACGAAGAAGCTAGTCTTAATTCGACGGAAACAGCTGAAAGTGCAATGGTAGCTACAAGCACTACGAAAAGTCACAAGAAATTTGATAATTTTAAAATCACATGCTACAACTGTAGGAGAAAGGGTCACATCGCTAAAAATTGCAAAGCACCTAAAAAGAAAAAGGATGAAAAACATGAATCGACGAATTCCGCAGGAAATAGCTTTTACTCGGCGTTTAATATCGAAGGCGTAGCAGGAACATTCCAGAATGACGTAATTGAATGGATCCTTGATAGCGGTGCCAGTGCGCACATGACATCATCAAAAACAATATTTTCATCGTTACGCGAAGAAATTGATGAGTTTACAGTAAAGCTAGGAAATAATCAAACACTTCCAGTAAAAGGAATCGGCACGGTTCAAATCGAATGCTTCATCGCAGGAAAGTGGATAAAAAGCTTGATGACGGATGTTTGGTACGTTCCCGGTCTCAGAAAGAATTTATTCTCCGAAGGTGCGGTAACGAAGAAAAATATGATGGTTATCAAAGAAAATGAAACAGCAAAAATTGTTGAAAACGGCAAAGTGAAAGCGTGTGCGGTTCGCGAATCGAACAATTTATATAAATTATTGTTTCGTACAATAACTCCGGAAATTAATACTACAGCTACGGGTGGAACTCTTAAAGAATGGCATGAACGGTTTGGACACGTAAATGTGAAAACAATTTCTGAAATGGTTTCAAAAGGTGTAATTGAAGGAGTGAACTTAAGTGATAAAAACAATTTTGTGTGCGATGGCTGTCAATACGGGAAACAGCATCGTTTACCCTTCAAGAAAACCACGAAAAGAAACACGAAACCGGGTGAAATGATTCATAGTGATTTATGTGGACCAATGTCGGTAAATTCAGTAAGCGGTTATCGATATTACGTACTTTTCAAAGATGACGCAACCGGACACAGATTTGTTTACTTTGTGAAACACAAATCTGACACCCTCGATTGCTTCAAAGAATTTGTTAAGTATTGCAAAAACAAGTTCAATCGACGCTGCCAAATTTTAAGAGTTGACAATGGTAGTGAATATGTGAACAGCGACTTTAAAGAATTCCTGAAAAACCAAGGAATGGTAATGGAAACCTGCTCACCATACTGTCCGGAACAAAATGGTAAGATCGAGAGAGAAAATCGATCAATAGTGGAAAGTGCAAGATCAATGCTTTACACGAAAGATTTGCCCTTGTATTTGTGGGCAGAAGCTGTCCGAACGGCAGTATACATCCTAAATCGTACGTCGAATGTAAATACCCCAAATACAACGCCATATGAAATTTGGAATCAAAAGAAACCAACATTGAGTCATCTAAAAGTGTTTGGAAGTGAAGCGTTTATGCACGTACCAGATAGTTTGCGAAGAAAACTCGAACCTAAAAGTAAAAAGTTAATATTGGTTGGATATGAAAATGAATCAACAAATTATAGACTTTTTGATCCAGTCACAAGAAAGATTAAAATTTCAAGAAACGTCACATTTAACGAAAACAATGACGTCGTACTTCCTAGAACGAATACCATTTTAATTCAAATTGATGACAATGAGAATGAAAACGAGCAAGAGGAAGAAATTGTTGAAGTTATTAATCAGAACGTGACAGAAAATATGCAAACACCAACACAACGGTATGATTTACGAGAACGTCGTAATATACGTCCGCCACAAAGATATGATGACGCCGAAGTTAATGTGGTAGAATTGGAGATTCCAGAAACATATGAAGATGCAATTACATCAAAAGAAGCTAAAAATTGGAAAATAGCAATTGATGAGGAAATAACTGCGCTAAACAAAAACAACACCTGGACCATGGTATCTTTACCGAAAAATAAACATGCAATTGACGCAAAATGGGTTTTTAAAGTAAAACGATCAAGTAGTGGTGAGGTCAACAAATACAAGGCAAGATTATGTGCGCGTGGATTTGCACAAATCGAAGGTGTCGATTACAAGGAAACGTATGCACCAACGACCCGCTATGACACGATTAGAATTTTACTTGCAATTGCAGTACAAGAAAGTTATGAAATAATACAATTCGATGTAAAAACAGCGTTTTTGTACGGGGAATTAAAAGAAGATATCTACATGAAGCCACCGCCAGGAATAAGCAACGATAAAAATTTAACATGCAAATTAAATAAATCATTATACGGGTTGAAACAATCGCCGCGTTGTTGGAATAAAAAATTCGACGATTTCTTAAAAATTTGTGGTTTCAAGCAATGTGAAAATGATAAATGTGTTTATGTGGGAAACATTTTTAATCAATTAACTTTACTCGTACTTTATGTGGACGACGGATTATTGATGGGAAAAGATAAAACATTACTTAATAAAATTGCGGTGGAGATGAAGAATACGTTCGAAATTACTCTGTGTGATGATCCAAATTATTTTGTAGGATTAGAAATCGAAACAAACAAAGAAGATGGATCAATGTTTATTCATGTCAGCAATTTTATCGAAAGAATGCTAACTCGTTTTAATATGAACGACGCAAAACCTTCTAAAATCCCAGCGGATCCAAACGTAATTTTGTCAGCGCAAATGGACGGTAAAATCGAAGGAAAAATTCCTTATCGTGAAGTTGTTGGATCTTTAATATTTATTGCAGTGTCAGCAAGGCCAGATATTATGTTTGCAGTAAACAAAATCAGCAGATATCAAAATGATCCAAAACCGGCCCATTGGAATGCAGCAAAAAGAATCATGAGGTATTTAAAATATACCAAAGAATTTGGAATTCGATATGTCAAAGAAAATTACGATCTTATTGGATACTCAGATGCGGACTACGCAAACGACTTAGATACGCGACGTTCGACCACCGGATATGTCTTTAAAATGTGTCAAGGTGCAATTACGTGGAATACAAAACGTCAAGTAAGTGTTTCGTTATCTACAACGGAAAGTGAATTTGTCGCAGCCAGCGAGTCAGCAAAAGAAGCAATGTGGTTAAAACAATTATTAGGTGAAATCAGTGAGCGCCCAATTAATAAACTTTGTTTGTGTATCGACAATCAAAGTGCAATAAGCTTAATTAAAAATCCTGTGTTTCATAAGCGCACAAAACATATAGACATACGATACAATTTTGTGCGGGAAAAATATGAAGAAGGTCAATTTGAAATCGTTTACGTTTCAACCGAAGAACAAACAGCAGACATTTTTACGAAGCCCTTAGCATACGAAAAATTTGAAAAATTCCGTACTTGTTTAGGAATGTTTGAAAAGTAAATCTGTCTACATAGTATTAGATTACATTTTTTATGTTCAATTATGTTTATGTTTTTATTTACTGATAAGTTAATGTTGTGTAACGTTAAAAATTTTGTAGAACCGAGTTTTGAATACGGGGGAGTGTTGAGATATTATATTCAAAATTGCCGCCTTTAAAAATAGCGCATGTATGTTCACGTGCATACAAGCAGTGTGTAGTCAGTCGTTGTTTTGTACTCGTACTCATAAGACGTATGTAATTTGTTCAAGTTAAACTTTTCTTTTTATTAAACCTATTTTAAACTAAGTTGTGTTTATTTTTATTCGACGATACAAACCCAACATATATAAAAATTTGTTAATTAGAATAAGGTGTTAATTTAAGTAGTGCGCTAAACATTTTACGCATGTTCGTAGGTTGGTCCGGATGAACAATACAACTTAATTTAAGGACTTTTAAAGTAATTAATTACGATCGGGAGTGCAAGCGATCCATACTAATTTGAGAAAGGAAATCAAGTCTGGATAAAAGAAAAATTTTGGATAACCTTAGTTACCAAAAAGTAAACAACATTTTTTTTTAATACCGGTGTCCCAGAGGGAGGATGTGTTTGAATTCGTCTCCCGAAAAAGGAATAGTTAAAAGGTCCAAGAGTGGGAAGAGGTTTCCCCACTAATTTAATTGAGGCATTTGTTGTGTGGAGTTGATTTAAGAAACAATTGGAATCGGAATAATTAAGTACCAATTAAAGAGGAATTACATATTAAATTGGATATAATTGGATAATTGGATATAATTTGAATTGGATATAATTGGATATAATCAGATATAATTTGAATTGGATAGAATTGGATATGATTTGGATTGGATAAAATAATAATAATGTTGGATAATTACATAAAAGTGGATCCAAAATAAATAATAAAAGCGAGATTAATAAATCCGTACAATTAAACACGTAAGTGCACGCGGGAGTTCGCGTAGTTAAAAACTGATATAAAAAGGTACGCATTGGGGGATAAAGCCCGTCTTACATCAGGTCATTTCTGGCGTCATTTTTTGCACCATTTCTTGGGCAATATAAATTGCCTAGTTTAAAACAGCAAATGTCGTAGAAAATGTCCTGGCTCGGATTGTAGGCAATATATTTAACACGTGCTCTATTCTTGAACAATTTGCCTGTGAGCGGCCGCAGTACAGATTGAATGCGCAGGTAGATTCTGTGGCAGGTAGTAATTGTCAAATGCAGGGCTAGGAATGAGTTACTTTTATTACTAAAAGTTACTTTTTTTTAAATAGTCGCAAATGTTTTTGTTTTTCACTGAAATTAAAAAATCAAATTTGAAAATTTAATATAACCATTGAAAATTTGAATGTTTTTTTAAATTTTTTTGTGTTGATAAAAGAAATAATACTATTATGTTTGCTGCAATCACATTTTCTGCAATTAAATCGCTTTCTTTATCCATTTCAATTTTTATGTGTAGCACAATTTTTCACAATTTATCGTTCGTTTAATTTTACTGCGCACTCTCGCAGGCAAATTGCGTTGAAAATTGCCTCAAAATAGAACAGGTTCTATATATTTGGCCTACAAAATGTTTCAGGTAATTTGCTAAAATTACCTACTGCGCAAAATCTGCGCCAGAAATGGAGCATGAAATGGCCTGATTAATACAGGCTTTATTTTTGGAGCAAGAAATGGCGTCAGAAATGACTCCAGAAATGTCTCAGGAAATGGCGCAAGAAATGACGCCAGAAATGACCTGATGTAAGACGGGCTTTAGACTTAGGGGGGGGATGTTAAATGTTTAACTTAAGATTTTGTTTATAATTTGATAACAATAATTATTACATTTTGTGTTTAAAATAAAAACCAATATTTATAATAAAAAAATTAGTATCATTCGGGATTTTTAAATTCCGAAAGTAAAATCTATTCACAGGGTAAAAGTTGAACGAGAATATAAGCCATCGAAGAATCGACTAACTGAGAAAAGAGATTTCATGCGAGATAATTTAAATAACGAGCTAGCCAGGGTGAAATCGAACCAAATAGGATTACGAAAATTCAATTCAATAAAGTATCATTTAAAAATATTGCAGTTGACCAGTTTATACCTGCTGGACATCGCAATATGTTACGGCAAAAGTGTTTACTTGACTAGTTTATAAACTAGCTGGCAAGTATATAAACTAGCTAATCGCTTGGTTATTTTAGCAGAAAACAAAATGTCTATCATAATAGCTGAAAATTTGGTTAGTTTATAAACTAGCTAAGAAAGTTGGCTAGTTTACTTACCGGCATTGAAGTAAACATAATAACCAACAGTTTTGGTTAGTTTATAAACTATCCAATATCAACTGGCTAATATAAAAACTGTTATTCTGGTATAATGCGGGCACGGTTCGGCGCAGACCACAAGTATATGCGGCGCGAGTACGGCGCGGCGCCTGCCCGATTCGGCGCGAGCACGGTTCGGCGCAGACCCGGTTTGATGCGGCGTGTCTGGTTTTGAATATTTTCAAATTACTTAACACTCATTTATACAAAACGTTTAGGGGTTAGAGTTTAGGGTTAAAAAATTTTGTTACAATAATAATTATTAGAAACAACATTATTCGCGCATAGAATTTTGTCAGTTTCATTGGTGTAGGATATCCAACAACAAGTCGCTCGTAAGCAAGATCTTGACGTATTTGAATTTTTTTAGCCCATTAATGAACTGCCATATTAGCATGTGTCATTCCTAATTCACACTGAAATCGTCTATTTCCAGCTTCTGCATGGTTATTAGTTCGGTTAAAATTATTTAGTGTATGTTCATGTGAATTCCACAGATCATGCGAAAATAATGGGTCTCTTCTATTCTATTGGTATTAAATTAATATCAATCAACTATGACGGATTTTGGATTCTACATCCGCCATGATCAACCTTCATCAATTAATTTGTTTGGCCACTGCCATCTTATTCAAATTTATTGGGATGGTAGTGTAGACACTTCCATTATCATTTTTCATTTCTTTCGTGAAGCGCATGACCGGGCCTTGCGGAGTATTTGACATCACTTTTGTTCCGGACGTCAAAGCAAGTAGTTCGTAGTGTGTGCGGTCTGTAATCATAGTTGATTTTTTGCGGGTGCTAGTATATTCAAGTGCATCGAATTATTCTACATTAAACACGAGTACCTAGGGGTGAAACCGGCATATATTTTTTCGATTACGGAAGTTTCCGTATCAATTTTTCGTTATCTGCACCTGGCCGGTGCACCGCCATTTTTGTACTCGTTATCAGCTCCATCCACGATTGCAGTCTGCGCATGCTTTGAGCGCCCTCTTGGGGATTTTGGTGGTGACAATTTTTTTGTCAACATAAGACTCTCAGCCGAATTATTTTTTTTAACATCACCCGTTTTGCTGAAGTCCGTACAACTGTCCGTTTTGTTAGTGTCCGTTGCCAATTGTTCGTCCGGACTGCGTTAATTGTCGTGGCACTTCCTGCCAATAAACCGAGCGAGCCAGCGTCCTGCGTGCTAGTGGATTTGGATTCAACTTTGGGAACCACCATTGGTTGGTTTACCAACCCGTCATAACCAGAGTATTTTGGAAACACTCTTTGGGGTTAACAGTCCAGCCATCGTCCTGCTGCCGAGTTCGTGGGTCGCTGTGAGAGAGCTGTCAACATCAAGCGTGCAGTCGATCCTCGTGGTTGGGACCGAGCGAACGAAACTCAACATCCATTCTCGTGGGCAATCCATCCGAACGGATTGGAATACCTGTCACTACGATCTTGTGAACTTACCGAGCGCTCAGGTGAGACAATTTTATATCTAATCTGTTTTGGTTGTGATTGCTCTTTTATAATATACGAGTTATTTTGATTAACGTCATTGAAAGGTGTACGTGTTTGGCACCTTAGTTTTTTTCGTAGTTCTCTGGATCTCCCCACGGGGAGGATTGCTTCACGCTTTTGTACTTTTGGCTGGTTTCCGTCAGAAACCAGCATTATTCATATTTTCACCGCCGAAGGTTGTTGCCGCTTGTATTGTGTGTTATTTTATTGATTTTGTGTGTCAATTAAACGATTAACTACATTACCGATTTTTATTTCCCTGAGAGAGGGGATACTTCTAACCTTTTCAGAGAAAGTTCGAGGTTGGGATCACGTCCCTCGCATACCGACGTAAAGATCAGAGTAGCTAGTCAAAAACACCAAGGGCACCCCACGTTGAAAAGTGAGGTGATTGCCACTTCACGTGGAAGGAGAATACTCGATCCTGCATTCGTAGGAGAGGGGTTTTTGTCTCACAACCCGGATAATCGAGTAATAACTGTAGTAATACATTAAAATATTCAAGTTTTCCGAAGTGAGGAAGAAGCTCGCGCAGAATGAGCCGTATTCGCGCCGAATTGGGTCTGCGCCGAACCGCGCTCGCACCTAATCGGGCGGGGGCCGAACCGGGTTTGCGCCGAAAGGGCTGCGGTGAAACGGCTGCGCCGAACTGGGGCATTCCCACTAAAAAGACATGGGAGCTGGAAATCGGCAGCGGGAACAGAAGGCTATGTTGAAAATTAAGTTACTAATAAGAAACAAATTGCTGCGCTAATATTTCGTCAAGAAAATCCGTATACTACTAGTGCAAGGTTAACCAGTGCCGGAGTTAGTAGTAATACAAATAACAATACCTTATAATCAGTGTACAGACAACCGACCAAATTAACCGTGTGGTGCAAATGGACCGATTGGTAAATTGTGATGTAGTTATATATTCACGTCAATGTAACCACAAATTTGATCAGCATTTATTGGTTATTTTTAATTTAGTTACTATTATTATCATATTATCAATTACTTATTACAATTAAATATTAAAATCTATTCATTTATTAAAATATTAAATACTTATTAAAATATCATTGAAATAAAAATTTATTCACTAGAGCGTGAATGAGGATTTTACTCCCACTTCGATGGGAGTCAAGTGCAATTTCACTACCATATTGCATAATAGTATGTTAAATTACAAGAGACTAAAGCTAGCCATTTAATCTCACGTTCTAAGGGGATTCCCACAATAGCGCCAAGCGCCAGCTCATTTTTTTAAAAGCTCATAAACTTTTGTTAACTTAATAATTATGAGGTCATATTATGATCCCTTGGGATTAAATGACCCCATGGGAGTAAATTTGCTAATAAACACGCCACGTGAGACTGAAGAAGGTCATTACGAACTGCAAAAGTAGTCATAAATGGTCAATTATCGCGCTAGGATTGTATAAACGTTCTTTTTTTTATACAATAATGAACATTTTGTATTAATTATTTCCGACTTATCCCCGACGATAGAAAATAGAGTGATAATAGAAGTGTTAATAGGTGTATTTGGCGGCAATTCGGGTGCATTTATATTCCCCACCAATACTTATAATATAATTTATGTATAATTATAGTTTTGTAGATAGTTGAAGTTCACAGTACGCATTAAGATCAGTTGGTGCATTGTAGTAATAAATTGTAGAAGAAAAAGAATCTTTTTCTTCAAAGTTCTTTAATTAACTACGAGACGCGTTTCGAGAATATTCTCATCTTCAGTCGATAAATGAGGCCGTACAAAAACACAAAATTAGCTCATGAAAACATCAACAAATAATAATATATAACTTGAATTCTCCCAATCAACTTGGGTTGGATTTAAAACTCGAATTAATTACACAATAATTAAGCCAATACCAACCCGATAAGAACGTTTGCTAGCTAGGTTTTTATTTACTAACTGTAGCTGGCACAGTGTTACAGGCCAGAACGGCACTAAGACCATTCCGGAGCTATTAGTTTGAAAATACAACAAAATCGAGAAACAGTCGGTTTGTTTCAACGGCCTCCCCGTTAAAATAAAGTTGCCCAACTTTAACTCAGCCTGGGGTGGTTCGAAGCTTAGCTAAGGACCATCAAAACTAAACCGACAAAACGTCATAATCGTGAAAAAGGCGCCAACTTCCATATCACTGGCAGAATACTTAATTTGGGGACGTGGAAGTTCGTCCTCAATGCTCTTAAAAAATGCGTGTTACATTAACGCAGATTGACTTGACTATATCGGTAATTCTTCAACATATTTGAAACATTTCGCTAAATCCTTGACAATAAACACAATAAAAAGAAACACAAATAATTAGGTAGTAACATATAATAATCAAAAATATCAATACACAAAAATACACCTTCAATTTGGTGTCGTTGACAAATCTGGAAGTTCTTACTACTAAAATAGTGCTTATTTCTTAAATTTGAATTTAACGTTATTTAAAAAAAAATGATCGAGCTCTCATCATTGCGTAAAATTAATGCTTCAAGATTATTACGTTACTTAAATTTGGTCTCATAGGACCCGAAAATTAATGACATATCGAAAAAAAACATAACTCCTTAAAATACAAAAAAAAGGAATAATCGATGACGATCATTCTTGGTGCAGTTACATTTGACAATTTATTTTTTCTACTACTAGTCATATAGGCTACCATTATAACTTATCCAAGTCACATGTGAAGTGACGCATTTTAGACATGCGGTAAATAATATTTCATTATACAAATGAACCAATGAAATGATTTGACAGATTCATTATACACTTAAGTTAAAAAATGAACCAATGAAATGATTTGACATACGTAATTTAAAATTTGTCAACAACTGTCAAATCAACAAAACAAAACTGTCATTTGAAATAAATATTTTAAATTTGAAAATTTTTTTATTAAAAAGAATTTAAAAAATGGTAATAAATCTAGTAGTGGAAAAAATAGTATATAAACCACGGTTGTGAAGACCATTATTGCCTCCGCGCGTTATATTCCTCGGTGCAAAGCACCTCGGAATATAATCTTGGCGCTAGGGCAATAATGACGGCCTTCACAACCTTGATATATAATGTACTATTACACTAACCTTACACATGGATGTAACGAGTTGTTCAAATATGCTTTGTCAATTGGGTGACTCCAACTGTGGTGATAATCCGAACTGCGGCATTGAGTTGACATACGGAGAGGATGGCCTGGAATCCTTCCTTAGGAGCGTGAATGGCTTTGTTCCCTTCCATAATCACAACTGGATGTTAAAATGCGTGAACTAAACACCAACTAGCTGGGTTATTTCCAGCGGGAAATAACGCGTACCCAAAAGCAAATATTCACTCAAGCGAGAGCGAAATATTTGGAGACCCACAAACACAAAAACTCCACAGACATTCTGCATCTCGGAATCAAAGATGTTCTGATCCGGTTGTTTCGACAATTTTGTCGAATGGAAGACTTAACTTCACATCTCAACTGGTCTGATACACTGGGCTTTCCTGGACGGAAGCCATGAATGATTTCGACCTTCCCTGCCGAGATTTGTGCGTGAACTCTCAACTAACTTCCTACCGCTTGCTTTTTATGTCATATTCGAGACACGTGAAACGCATTATGCGGGACTTCCGCGTTGCGAGAAAAACAAAATCATAAGAATATCAAATTGAATGGTGTTACTAAATAGTACAAAAATTGTTACAAAATAAGAAAAGAAAATATGAATGAAGCATACTTGAAAAATTCACCATGAGATCTAAGTCAACTTCAAAGATTATTAGAGCCGCTCCATAATAATTTACATAAGTCCTAGTTTCGGTACAATGTAGCTATTTTTTTATGGTTCCAGAATACATTAAAATTTAATAGGTCTACTATTTTTAAGTATTGAGTGTTTTTGAGTAGTTTTTAAGACAGGAAATTGTATCATTGTATTACAAAGAAGAAAAATTGAATAATTGTAAATAAGTTTTTACCAAAATATTATTTTAGAACTGCGAAAATAATACAAATTCAAACGGATGTCACAACAGGCGGCATGTCGCACTTGCGGATCCCCACAACTGAGCTCCGTATGTCCATACCGGCTTGATGATGGATTTGTAAATCAGTTGTTTATTAGCCATACTTACTTGGTGCGAGTTTTTATTCATCATCCAGTACATTTTTCGGTAGATCAGACCCAATTGGAGACGCTTGTTCCATATATGCTTTTCCAATGTTAGTCGCCTATCCGACCAAAGTATTTGACGTCATTTTTTTGTGGGAGCGCACAATTATTTAGTGTTACTTCCGTGCATGTTTCTCTTCTTAATGTGAATGTGACGTGTACTGACTTTGTACTGTTGGCCTTAATCCTCTAGTTTTTGAGCCATTGTTCCATTTTATTAAGGTGTTCTTGTAAGAATCTGGAGGCTTCTTTTGGATAATCATGCGAAGCCATTATGGTCGTGTCGTCGGCATATGCGGCTATTTCATTATCAGAAGTAGTTGGCAGATCAGCAGTGTATAGGAGGGGTATAAGACTGGACCGAGTACGCTACCCTGTGGTACTCCTGATGTTATGGGAGCGAGCGTAGAGCAGGCCTCTCCATACTTTACTAGAAAATATGTATCTGCCTGATATGATTTCAAGATTTGGCAATAAGGGTGAAGTAAGTTGTTCTTTATTTTGTAGGTAAGGCCTTTATGCCATACCTAGTCGAAGGTCTGAGAGATATCCACGAATGCTGCTGAGCAGTAACTCTTGCGTTCCAGATCTTCTCTGACCTTTCCTACAACTCTGTGTACTTGCTCGAAGGTGGAATGCTGCTGTCGGAATCCGCATTATTGGTGATTTGGTATTAAGGTTTTTCCTCCAGGAGCGGTTTAAGCTTGGTTAAGAATATTTTCTCAATAACCTTAGACAGTAATGGTAAAAGGCTGATTGGGCGATAGGAAGTAGTTTCATTTGGGTCCTTGCCAGGTTTTTGGATAAGAATTATTTGGGACACCTTCCATTGTGGAGGAAAGTACCCAAGTCTGAGCATGGCATTGAATATGATGGTTATCAATTTAATTCCTTCTGTTGGCAGTTCCTTTAAGACCTTACCCGTTATCAAATTGTACCCCGGTGACTTCCTTGGGTTTAGGTTTTTTGCGATGAAGTTTCTGTCTTCTGCCGTCTTTATGGGCTTGAGCGGGAGGTCCATTTGATAAGGTGCATCTAGAGTTTGGTGGATATATTTCTCCTCTTCAGGGGGATCTCTATTGGAAAAGGTTTAAATACGTTACTCAGATGTTCCTCAAATGTGCTTGCGTTTTCTTCATCTTTTCTTGCCCAGTTACCATCTTTTGTCTCTTGAGACTGTTCAATTTTTTCTTGTAACTTTCCAATGGGAATACTCCGTTGATGCAATAGGGGAGAGATTCTTCAAAAAGATTCTTTTAATACCTTCATTTATATTACCCCGCATATCCTTCAGCTGCATAGTACATCGATTTAAATTTGTTTTATCAATCGGGGCATGTGTGATCTGCCATCGCTTTCTAAGTTTGCACATTTCTTCCAGTTCAACTTGATTTGCTTGGGATAATGGCCGGGATCATCCTTCTTATCTGTATCAACGGGGTAGCACTCCATGCGGCTTGTTGTATTGTTCGATTCAGCTGTACTACAGCTTTGTCTACGTCTTTTTTCTATTTTCGATTTTCTACAAATAATGGTTACAAAAAATTCACATTTTTACAGTTTAAAAAATTAAATGTGCAATTATTATATACTTCAGCGTGATGCTTCTGGACAAGTTCATTATTTTTTAACCTTTTCTCTTTTAAACCAAATTCAATTTTTATTTTTTGAACAATTTTGCTATGGTACTCTTCATCCGATATAAATCGTTTCTTATTCAAATAATCATCGTTCAATGACTTCATCATTTCTTCCCTTTTTGAACTTAATTTTCTTATAAATCTGTTATAAAATCATTTTTATTAGTTATTTGTATAATATTGTAAATGCAGAAGATGAATTTTTACGGCGTTGCTTCTTCCTCATATTATATCCTCAAACCTTGAATACTATATTATTGAGATCTTCTACGGGTAGCGCGTTGCATTGTAATTGTAAAAAAATGTAACGGATAGCATGGTAATTTCTTAACGCACAAAATTAGTCAAATTGAAACCATACTGATTTTCTTGAACGCACAGTATTAATTGGTGTACTGTTATTAATTTCTTCATCAATATTTTCCAAATCGCGAACCAAACCGAGAACATTTTTATTTTGTATAGTGACAAATAATTTGTTTATCATTGTCATAGTAACTACAGTAGCGCTCATAAGTAAGGTGCCACTCAATTTTTTAGCAAAAATTAATAAAAGCAAAACTTATTTCGCGAATTGTTGTATCATTCCTAAAAGTAAGTAGGCAAATACAGATTTTGACGTTTAATATTTAATATTGGTAATATCGCGAACAGTATATAAATATAATTATATTTTATTCAGCGTCCAAAAGTAAAGTGCCATATTCTTTAAAACGTCAAAAACTGTAAATAAAATTAATTTTTTGGAAATAAACTTGTTAGAGTAGTTGCTTAAACAGTAAGAATCAGGGTAAAGATGAAAGAATATTCCGAAGATCTGAAAATGCGATTTTGAAATCATGGAAAAATGGAGACTCATTAAGGACAGCAGAACGCCGATTTGATGTTACCACATCAAACTATAGGCCGTTGGATTCGTAAAATAAACCAACATGGATCAGTGGCCAATCAACCACGAACAGAGCGACCACAAAAAACAACCAGACGGGAAGATAAAATGATCGTTCGTGATGCGGTAAAGAATCCTCGTTTAACGGCTACCGAAATTGTTCGTGATTTTAACGAGAATCGCGAAGATAATATTAGTGTTTCGACAGTGAAACGTCGACTGAAGTCAGCTGGACTATTTGGTAGGCGTCCTTCTAAGAAACCACTAATTTCAAAGAAGAATCGGATAGCCCGATTAAAATTTGCCAAAGATCACTTAAACTGGGGAGCTCAAGAATGGTCTAAAATTCTTTGGAGCGACGAGAGCAAATATAATTTGTTTTCCTCTGATGGTATTAAGTATATTTGACGTCCAAAAAATAAAAGACATGATATTAAGTATCAGGTTCCCACTGTAAAACACGGCGGTGGAAATGTCATGGTGTGGGGCTGCTTTTCCCGTGATGGTGTTGGACATATACACTTAATCGATGGTATTATGGATCGGTTTATGTATGCTGACATATTAAAAGATCACATGCTACCACATGGGAAGAGAAAAATGCCACGCAACTGAATATTTCAGCAAGATAATGACCCGAAACATGCTTCAAAGCATGTGAAAGGTTACATGGCGAAGGCTAATATCCGCCTACTTGAGTGGTCTAGTCAGTCTCCAGACTTAAATCCTATAGAGCATTTGTGGGAAGAGCTCGAGCGACAAATTAGAAGTAGGACATACCAAAATAGGAGTCAGTTATTGGAAGCTTTAAGGAGAGAATGGCAAAAGATACCATTGGAGCGTTTAGTCAAGCTTGTTGGCTCTATGCCTTCTCGATGCAAAGCAGTTATAGCCGCAAAAGGTTATGCAACGAAGTATTAATTGTTTTTAATCTTTATATTTTCAATAATGTACTTTAGATTTTGTTTTAAGTGCTTTTAGACCAGTGCCGATAATTTTTGAAACCGAAAAAAATAGCAGTAGGATGAAACCCATTGGAAAAGGAAGAGAATATAACAAAAATGAAAGGAAAAATAATTTACGGGCGATCTGAGGTCGGGAAGTGGAAGGGGGTGAGTTTTAAGGGTAGAAAACTGTTTTTCTCGATTTCCGGCAAAACCACAAGCCTTATGGAAAAAAGTTAAATAGCAAAGTTGTAGGTAATAAAAAGATCTACAACTTTTGTATTTACACTTTTTTCACATAACCTCAAAATGTATGTGAAAAATTCAAATAACCAAGTTTTTGGTTTTTAATTTTTATCTTTTACAAAAAAAAATTTTTTTTCACGAAATTTGGTGAAAACTTACCTTTTTATGTCCCAAACACACTGTAATTTTTTTGATTTAAAATATTTATTTTTTCACTTTATTTTGACTTAATACCGAAAAAGCACCCTAATTTTCAATCGAAAATTCTCGCGTCAAAATATCTGCTTTTTTAAAAAACTCGGTGGGCTTTTTGTTCCTTGAAATCTCTACTTTTCGATGGTGTAAAAAAAATATACATTACTATGGTAAATATTCTCAAAAATGCAAAGAAACGAAAAAAACTAAAAAAAAAATTAAAGTAAATTTGTCACAATTCTCTTAAAGTAAATCAGCCTGCACGTGTATTTTCATGAACGATGTTGTTTATTTCGACTTGCAATTTTTTGTTTATCAATGTAACACGGAATTTTACGTTTTTCGAGTAATTAAAGTATAAATTTTAATAAATAGCTCAAAATTGTACATGATGATTTAAGAAAAAAAAATTTCTGATTCGAGTTGTTTTCGTTTCTTTGCATTTTTTGGAGAACATTTACCATAGTAATGTATATATTTTTTTACACCATCAAAAAGTACAGATTTCAACGAACAAAAAGCCCACCGAGTTTTTTAAAAAAGCAGATATTTTGACGTGAGAATTTTCGATTGAAAATTAGGGTGCTATTTCGATATTAAGTCAAAATAAGGTGAAAAAATAAATATTTTAAATCAAAAAAATTACAGTGTATTTGGGACATAAACAGGTAAGTTTTCACCAAATTTCGTGAAAAAAAATTTTTTTTTGTAAAAGATAAAAATTAAAAACCAAAACCTTGGTTATTTGAATTTTTCACATAAATTTTGAGGTTATGTGAAAAAAGTGTAAATACAAAAGTTGTAGATCTTTTTATTACCTACAACTTTGCTATTTAACTTTTTTCCATAGGACTTGTGGTTTTGCCGGAAATCGAGAAAAACAGTTTTCTACCCTTAAAAATCACCCCCTTCCACTTCCCGACCTCAGATCGCCCGTAAATTATTTTTCCTTTCATTTTTGTTATATTCTCTTCCTTTTCCAATGGGTTTCATCCTACTGCTATTTTTGTTCGCTTTTTATCATTTTCAAAGGCTTCTGCACTGGTCTATTTAAATAATACTTTATTATAAGCAAATATTTCCTATTTTTTGATTTTTAAATTTTTACTTGTTTATAAAATTTTCCAAATAATTTTAATTATGTGTTATAATTCCAAGGTATTTAATGAATAAATTTTGAAAAATTAAACAAAAAATTTTGAAATTTAAAAAAGTTATTGCAAAAAAACGAAGTGGCACCTTACTTATGAGCGCTACTGTATACATTATTTTATTTGAGTCAAAGCTATCTAATATTTTACTACAATACAATTTTTTAAACGTTCATGCGATTCTCTTTATTATACTTTTGGCAATTTGAATACTAAATTTTAGATTGGGCACGCTTTTGGTTTTTTGGTACTTTTTTAGTCAAGTGTTTCGATTTATAACCACGATCATTCATTTCCATGTCACTCCTAAACCAAAAGCGAGTTTCTTTTCTTCTTTTGAGAGTTTTAAATTACTTGGTTTTTGCGGGATCAAAATCTGATGAGGGCCCCCATTTTGTGACCTTAATTATCTACACAAAAAACTCACTAATAATTCAATATCTTCATTTTACAAAAAAATTTGTGTTACTAAGGCCCAGTTGTTCAGTCTCAGTTTAATTTTTAACCCGGGTTAATTTCGATAGAAATAATTTATTGTTTCAAGAATAAATTGTATAATATGTTACGGAAAAGTGTTTACTTGGCTAGTTTATAAACTAGCCAATCGCTTGGCTATTTTAGTAGAAAATGAAATTTGGTTAGTTTATAAACTAGCCAAGAAAGTTGGCTAGAGTACTTACTTGCATAGGAGTAAACAAAATAGCCAACATTTTTGGTTAGTTTACAAACTATCGAAGCTCTCGCTACAAGCCAAATTTTAAATTATTTTGGAAGGCTGTGCAATGTAAACTGACCACTTTAGGGCCAAACAAAAACATACGGGGTCCGTTTATTTGGAATAATATTCCAAATTTGAGCAAAATCGAAGGATTACATGAATATAATTTCAAAAAATTGGTTGAGTTGATATTTTGATTGAAAATAATTAGCAAAAGCTTGAAGTTGCTTTGTGCTAACATTGAAGAGAAAATTAATGCTCACTAGTAATTTACTAGCGTAAATTACTAACAATTACTAAGTAATTACCTAACATTTAAGGTAAATTCGTATTAATATAACTATAGAAATTATAACAATTTTCGTCTTGAACAAAGTAGTTACATCAATAATAAGATGTGAAAACTGCAGGTTTTAAGTGATTAGTCTTGTAATAAAAAAACTCGTCTGCAGAAATTCCTTATTAGTTATAGGTATAGCCTACTAATTTCATGCACTATCCCCTGTGCAGAACAAGGCAAGGCTAACGTCAAGAAAGTGGAGAACATTGTTATGCCCCGCATTTAAGTAACTGAGGTAAATTAAAAAACTACTTCGGCATCAGCGACTCTATAAAGGTTCCAGGGGGGGTGTAATGGACTTATTTAAATGCTCACTAAATAACGACAAAATCTTGTTTTTGTTGAAATACAGATTGTTGAATATAGATGGGTCTAGGCTTTTTCGGCGTGCACCCGATTCGGTGCCGCCGTTTCGGTGCGAGACTAATTCGCCGCGAACCCATTTCGACGTGACCTTATTCGGCGGGAAATCAATTTGGCGTGACCCTATTCGGTGCAAGACCTATTCGACGCAAGGACAATTCGGCGGGAAATGATTTTCCGATTCATTTTAAAGTATGCAATTAATGTATTGGTGTCTCACAAAAATTGCTTTTTGTACCAGCCAATACAAATCAATGGATTTAACGTTAGTTTTCCCGGCTAGAAGTATCAATCTAGGAAACTGCTTCTACGAGCATAACAGTTTGTTTATTGATAAATATGAAAGCAAATTTGAATAATTAATTTTGAATTATTGCTTAGTTTTATAGGCATTGTTTACTTGTCTACTGTCATTAGTTCTCTTCATACTCTACCTAAAATGAATTCTCTGGTCATTTGTTGACATCACCTATGTACATAAAAACTATTATGTAATTACTAACAATTGATTAAATTGACATCGTCAACTATTTTCATAAAAAGAGCTACAATTTATAAAATTATATTATAATAGTTAATAAATTTTTAGTCTTGAAAATGGCACATGTAAACGGCCCACCGAAACGTTGGTTAATATTTAAAATATTAAAATACCTATACCCAATTAAAAATATCTTAAAATTAACAAGAAAAGGTCAACTATAATACAAAAATTTATTACAAATTTATTTTACTCTAATCGTGAGATTCTGAAATAACCTTAACAAAATGAAAAATTAGTTCGAAAACCAAGATCATGTAATTTAACGAATTAATTGAAAAATTAATTCGTGAGAAACACGAAAAGACACACGTGTGAAATTTTATAAAACAGTCGCAGTATCAACCCTGATGTATGGGAGCGAGTCATGGGTCCTAACGAAAAGGCAAGAAAGCTCTGTTCAAGCCGCCGAGATGAGATTTTTGAGATCAGTAAAGTGTTGTAGCAGAATGGATCATATAAGAAATACAGACATCAGAGATGAGCTCAACATTTTTAGCATAAAATACAAATGAAAAGAAAACAAAACAAGGTGGAAGGAACATCTAGAAAGGGTGAGCGAAGACAGATTACATTTAAAAATATATAATTACAAGCCTAAATGAAAGAGAAGCCTGGGTAGACCAAGGAAACGATGGGAATCGTAACAAGCAATTTCTAACACGGAAAGTGAAGAAGAAGAAGAATTGAAAAATTAAATCTTTTCCCCAGTGTCCTTTATTTTTTTAATAATTTGAGGCGCGTCTAGAGAATTTAAAATATTCTCATCTTCGGTCGAAAAGAGGCTGTCGGATAAAAAATCAGAAATTAGCCAATGAAAACATTAACACGTAACATTATTATACTTACACAAATGTAAAAGTTTTCAATAGTAGATCAATTAATCAGACATTTTGAGGTACATCAAAACATTAAAATAAAATAAACAGACAGTGAAACTTACGAATACTACGAACAGAAATTCTAAATATTACAAAAATATAATTTTTGTAATATTTCTTAAGTCTCTTTCGACCGAAAACGAGGATATTTTAAATTCTTGAAAAGCGTCTCGAATTATTAAAAAGGTTAGCGCTGAATCGTCTTAGCGTCGAATCGGGTTTGCGCCTAAATGGGCTGCGTCAAATCGTCCTCGCACCGAACCGTCCTCACGCCGAACCGTCCTCACGCCGAACAGTCCTCACGCCGAATCGTCCTCACACCGAATAGTCCTCGCGCCGAAACGGTATTGCACCGAACTGGTTACGCCGAACCGGCGCGGCGGCGCCGTATTAGCTACGCCGTTTTGGCGACGCTGAAAAGTCTCAATCCCTTTTAATATGGTATATAAGATCTACTTAGGTTTGCTAGTTTTGCGTGGCTCATGTCGCTGCCAGCGTTCAATTAACAGAGGTTCCCAAAAATTGCCGGAAAGTTATGGTTTTCCATTTAGTGAAACCAATAAAATTTTATCTGTCGCCCCCTTCCACCTACAGTTTACAAAGCTGAAAAGGTAGGCGGCTACAAGATTTAACGGTACCTGCAGGGAATATTTTTTATTGTAACTCCTAGTGACGAAATTAAAAATTGGACAAAACCATGCAATTTGCCATTTTGAAAAGACTTATGGCTTCATAATCAAATTATTATTGACACTTATACACTTAAAATTTGACGTGAAAAATTAACCCCTTTCTACTTGAGTAATTGATTTTTATCAATGCATATTATGTTGATTTTTTTACGAAGTTTATGAATTTGCAAGTATTTTTGTCCGAAAATGCGTCTATGGAAAATAAATTTGACCACTTAAGTAACGACATCGAAAGAAAAAGGACAATGTAGGATTTTAACCATAGAACAGAAAATTAAAAAAGTAGAATTAGGGAACATTGAATGGGGACGGTTTAATTAATAGGCAGGTAGCTCATTACAGACATGGGCGTACCAAAAAGGTAATTTTATCAGAAAAAATAGGAGAAAGAAAAATTATGGGAAGTACAGGGTTACTAAAAAAAACTGGCAGTAACAATATTCACTTAACATTATACAAAAACGTGAACAAGCTAAAAACACTTGTACAAGAATCCCATAAGGCCAATCCTAAAGTTGGTAATGGCAGGGTAATGGTCAACTGAAAGAAGTAACAGTTGCAGTGAAGTCAAAATTATAAAATATTAAAACATTAAGCTGTTGATTAGAAATTGCAATTGGTTTGTTTCATTGTGTTTGTTTTGCATTTTATATCATTTATATTAAATTAAACTAAATTATACCATATAAATTTATTTATATAACTTTCGCTACCTGAATAACATCTTCTTCAAATTTAATTTAATATTAGTTCTCAATAGTTAATAATCAAATATTCATATAATTTATATACGAGAAGAGTGGATTTGATTTATTTTAATTTATTATAGGTATAAAGAACCTCGTAGTTTTCTCAATCTCTACTTCGACTCGATTAGTTCTTTAATATTATATTTTATGTAACAGAAGCTTCCCCGCAACTCGTCGGATCGGTTTAGAATGTAACCATAAAAAAATTGCTTAGTACCATACCATATTCAGCACCGCTTATTGCCACAATGTATTATTTTTACTGACAACTTTTAATACTACGTAGGGCATGGCGGCGATAAAAGAGCAGCAGAGAAAGTTCCACATTTTACAAATTCTACACTATTGCATCTTCAGAGATTCCTAATTATTATGAGTGAGAAAAGGGTTGGTGATGCTGACCCATTTATTATTTGGTGGTATAATTAAGCGTTAAGTAAGACACGCGCCCTAAGAAGAGCGAAGATGAGTTTATACAAGAAATTTAACGTAATTTAATTTAAAGTAACGCCATTTTCCACCTTTATAATTGGCTAGACAATGTTTATGTTTCGGGTAGTTTCGTGTCCGACCAATCACCAGCATAAATCACGGCATTACGTTAATTGTGTTACGTTAAATATCTTGCATGAACTCACCTTATAACATGTAGTTAAATGTGATTTTTGACATCTATTATATTGGTCCAAATTTTGAAGTTATCGAAACCAGGTAAATTGTACCTGTTTATTGCATTCATATCCCTGTTTTTCCGTGATATTTCTAATTGTGGCACACCACATTAACGAATATTTGTTATTTACATAAATTTTATAAATTTAAGACATTATTGTAAATAACTTTATGTCGGCTTATTGCGTTACATACGTCTTACAGAAATCATTACAAGTGACGAGACAAGTGATGGTTTAAGCCAGCTGTGCTTTCAAAGACGAAGTTGCTAAGTATAACCATTTTTTACATGCAGATATTTTTTATAATGTGCGTTTGAATTTTGAAGAATGTTAAATAAAAAAATGTACACTTTTAAGTCAAGTGTATTGAAAACTTACTTATTAAAAACAATTATTAAATATTAAGTATCAAGTTAAATCTTACCTTCTCTTCCAGAGCGTATTCTTCGACCAAGACTTAACAGACTGTTAACAGAAAATTGTTCGGTATCACTAAGAAAAGGTGTTCCACAGTTTCGAGCAGATATAATGTCAGATCCTATTAAGCCCATCGAGTCGGTGGTATAATTTATCATGATAACAATAAATAAAATAGTCACTATATTTTTCACTTAAATCAATTTATTATAATTTAAATCGTGGTAATCGTATATCCATTTCTGTCTTTGCGTAGTTATATTACTTATTGTAATAAAATATTATTGGTAAAACGTTGCATTTTAGATTTCAATTTATTTTAATTAATACCTATTTATAATTTTTTTAATAATTAAATTAATAAAGCATAAAATTTAATTATCGCTAGCTATAATACTAAATTGCTAATTGGCGATAATTTATTGATAATATAATGATCGACATTAATAAGCTTTTATGAAACCGCTAATAGAATAATTCGGCTACTAAAATACGACTACTAACGAAAAACTGGCAAAAGCTTTTAATAGTAAAATATTTCTTAATGACGCCCCGTGCCATCCCCACTTAAAAGTGACTTAAAAGAAGTCGGAATTAACGTACGATATAATGAGAATGTCATCTACCACCCTAGATATTTAAATTATGATTTTACTAATTGGGTCTAATCACATTGAAATAATAAACCCACTTAATTACCCTCAAATCACAAAAAGTAAAAGCAGGAAGATTATCGTAAATCACTCTTATATTCGTTATAATTTATTATGAAACTACATTAGGTTTATGTAGGTACTTATTCTTAAATAATAAATAAAATTTTCAGAAAAATAATGCTCAACCATAATTTACTTATCGGGGGTAGGTATACACAAGGGAATGGCTGTTTCCTGGATTTAGTTGTTTTCAACAAAGGCTTGGTTGCCACGGAAATTTCTCATAAGTCAAGGACATGAAATATTCACGACACCGATTTTGTTTAATTTCCTTGATTTGAGAAGAAATTCCAGGTGGAAGCAAGCGCGAGTTTAAAAAACAACTTAATTCAACGTATTCCTTCGATCCAATCTCGAGTGCATTTTAGGGACCTTTACCCCTATTTAGATGAAAGTAACTTCTATTTGGCTGAGAAAATGACATTGCTAGGAGATGCCAATAAAATACAGCAGTAGGTACTTCTAAGATTTAAAGCTTGAAAGCGATCGCGAATGAACGAAATTTCTAAATTCGGTAGTGATGTGTAAAATAATATGGAGAAGTAGAAATCAAAATTTCTAGGTCTCCAAATACCCGAAAATTAAAAAAAAAATTTAAAACCCAAGAATTTAATGAAAAATTAAATACGTTATCGCTTTTACTCTGCAAAAACTTAGCGAGATATTGAAAAAATCAGAAAGGATTTTTTTACAGAGTATGAAATTATTTAAAAAAGTTCCTAACAGCACATTTCTGATGTAAACAATTTAGGAAGCCTTTCGAAGGGGGATTGGGTCTTTTCGGCGCCGCTGTTCGGTGTAGTCAGTTTGGTGCAATACCGTTTAGACGCAAACCCAATTCGGTGCTAAGACGATTCGGCGCAGCCCCTCAGGAGCAAACCCGATTCGAAGCTAAACCGATTCGGCACCAACCTTCTCGCTGCTTCGATGGAAGAGCGGCTGTATAAAAATATCACAAAAATTACATTTTTATAATTTTTAGAATTTGTGTTAATAGTGTATATAATTTACGCTACGCCTGTTTATTTTATTTTATTTTAATATGTTGGTTAATTTATGTACTCTTACATTTGTGGAAGGTACAGCAATGTTACGTATTGATGTTTCATTGGCTTATTTATATTTTTGTAAAGTTGCTTTTTGACCGAAGATGAGTATATTTTAAATTCTAAAGGGTCTTTCAACAAAAGGTTACATTTTGGATTGGTGAGTGCCTAGGTTGTGCGGCCTAAATATATATTATATAGGCCGTGTTCGGTCTGGAACTTTTTTCGCTTTGAAGCTCCGTCAACGCATTCTGATTCGATTTGGTTTTTTTTCCGTGCTTTTAAATTCTTTAGCTGCTCTCATTTCAGAACTTCTCTTGTTTTAAGCTTCTAATATGGACGGAATTATAGCATTTGCAAGCGCGGAACAGCTCCAAATAGAGTTATCACAATATGTTTGACGGAGTTTCAAAGCGAAAAATGCGCCAGACCGAACACGGCCCATTATATATCCTACACGCGTAAAACGACAGCTCTAACAATTTCATCAATTTGGAAGCCAAAAATACAAGGAAAGAATTTTAAAACTATCGGGAACTACCAATCGAGATACATATTATAAGGATCCAGTGGCGTGTTCTCTATGGAAGCTAGGGAAGCTGCGCTTATTACCTTATTTGCCTTGCCAAATTAAAAACAAAAATTACTTATTTATATAATTTAAAATTTTTTATCAATTTAAATTCCTTTCTTTATTTGAATAAAAATTTGAAATTTACTAAAATATGTAGATATTTAAAAGAAATAGTTACTAGTCACGACACGCCACTATAAGGATCACGAATATAAAAGAATATTGAAGAAATTCGAAGATATATGGTAGAATTCTAAAATAATTAATTTGACTTTGACATCTTAGCAAATTGTTTGACATATTTTATATCAAGTCGAAATGTCGGTTGAATGCGAGAAACTATTTGAAATTGAGTTAGGTAAACTCTTTAAACCCGAAATAATCGAGTTTATAACAACGGGAATTTTCCTGAAAAGGTAAAAGAAAACAACGTGCTAAGGACTTTTAAAATTGCGATCGCACGCAGTGGCGGTTCGTGGGGTTGTATAGTGGTGGTGCCAGATTTTTTTTTGATAAGTTTGTAAATTCAAGTTCAGGCCGAAAAAGATTTCTTCCGAATCCAAAAGAACTGTATAATAGTGTATACATTATTTTATACATTTCCGGGACTTAATTTGCAATTTATAATTATTTGGTACTGTAATTCCAACATAATCGACATTGTCCCTGTACAATTTTGTTCAGTGCTCTCGTTATTTGAGAGGAAATTAAAAAAAGAACAAATTCCAGATAAGTATGCAAAAAATATTCTAACCAATCGATTTATTGACGCTGCACCGTTCATGATCAGGTTAATTTGATGAACTTAACAATGAGCATACATAGTTGGCTAAAGAAAAATTATTCTTTCGGTTTTTTTGAACCTTTTGAATTGGTTTACCACCAAGAATGTAACGGAAAATGATAACAAGCTGAAATTCGTTAGATACGTCTGTGGTTTGCTGCTTTAGGTACTTATTCATGATAAACGTTAAGCATACATGGTAACCAATTCATTCTGTGCTGTATTAGAGGTCTCTTTAAAGACTGACGATTTGATAATAGCTTTTTATGCAACACGAGGTAAAAGTGATACTTTTATAATCAGGCGTGAAAATTGTCCATCGACAATTTTTTTCATCACTCCCGTAAATCCACTCATTTTTTAAATAAATACTACGATTGAATTATGTCGTTCTTACTTTAAGCTATTGACAAATATTGTAGTACTTAGGTTTTGAAATACTAATCAAATCAGGCAAGGGTCTACTCATTTTTTTAATTTCATTATGTATAATAATAATAATTTCATAATTTCAACATGTGCAAAAAGATTTGCATAAAAAGTTATTTTTTTATTCATTATTTAATTACTATTGACGAGTTTATTTACTTCACTATTAATAAATTATTAGAAGAATTCTTAATGGCTACAAAAAAACATCAAATTTTAATTACATTACATTAAGTTTACTATATTAATATCTATTTAAAATTGAAATTTAAACTCGTTAAACCTTAGTCTGAACATTTATTAATTGAAATATTTAAAAATTATATTAAAAAGTAATATAGTTTTGATTTTATCATGTTAATGTTACGGCACTAAAACAACCTATATTTCGGGGTATACATGCACTCTTAAGGGAGCAAATAAAAGTAATGCAGGACTTCATAAACGAAAACACATTTTGTAACGGGTTACTTCTCGAAAAAATCGCTAGTAATGAAGTGTTTAAATCGGTAACGCAAACTGGTAATGGTATGAACTGTACCTTATACAATACAGCTCTCAATAATCAACTGCCTGCGTTACCGTCATATAGTAAAAGGATAACTCCTAATCCTAAAACTGCTAATCCTTAATCGACTAAAGTAAAACACTCTGAAAATCGTATAACAGAATATGTGATGTTGAAATGCATTAAGGATGCCCAAGAACAAGTCACTAAAGCTGCTTAGAGCAAATACAGTTGTTGAAATTAATAGAACCAGCAAAGCTGAGGATGATAATATTAGCATAGTAACTTATAGTAGCAACAACAACGATGATGCTTTTATTTTAGTGAATCACAAAAAGCATACACCTAAAAAAGCACTCATACTTAATTGGTTCGGGCGATGAGTCGTCCGAGTTCGCTGAGTTAGGACAAAAGTACTGGCTACATATTAGTAAAGTAGTGGCCACCACTACGGAGAGTGCGATTGTGTCATTTCTTACCAATAAGTTTCCCCATGGGAATTTTACTTGTGAAAAGCTCAATACGTATAATGAAGTGGCAACCTACAAAGAAAGTGCTGACTTTGCATTGCGCAATTCTCTAATTAAACTCGACTGTTGGCCCAAAGGTGTTGGTGTTCGATTTTATCACTTTTTTCAAAGACCAAAAGGGGGCTCCTTCAACCAACCAACCGCTAACTGTAACCTCAGCACCGATAAATACTGTAAGCATATACTCCTTAGTTAATGCCTTCGTGATTGGGCACATAAACAATAGATATCTCTTGTTAAATGTTTTGATTGCTTCCTTTCAGAGGTAACTCGTATGAATTTACAAATTATATCCGTTTCTAAAAGTTGGCTGTTGCCGGATTTCCCATCTTCGGTGATTTCAATTCCAGGCTACTCTTTATATAGATGTGATCGCATGAGCAGAGGTGACGGCGTATGTTGCTATATTTGCAACAGTGTCAATAATCGTATTATCAACTTAGACGTAATGAGACCAACCTCCCAGAACATTTTACCATCAACAATAATAGATCGTACGATGTGGGAATGATTTATCGTCCTCCACATGTTTCTACTTCCTTTATCCATGAACTGAAATGTACTTTATCTAGGCTTACTATTGAATATGGTGGAATTATTCTGCTGGGTGACCTTACCATGGACATGCTCATAAATTCTAATCTGAGCTACTCTCTGAAGTCACTGTTTGCATCGTTTAATCAATTTAATCAGAAAATTCACAAGTTGGTATAAAAATCAATGGCAGGATACTAAACAACCTTAGATATGCGAACAATACAGCAGTAATCGCTGACAATCCTGACACTCCAACGCTTGATGGACAACATTGTAAAATAAGGGGATACACTAGGATTAAAAATAAATATAAACAAAACAAAGGTAATGGCGATTAGCAGAAGTTCAACCAAACAAACGAAACTGAAAATAAATAACAAACAAATAGAACAAGTGAATAAGTACAAGTATCTGGGTTGCTGGTTAACAAATAAAAGGGATCCAGACATAGAAATACGTGCCAGGATAGAGCAAGCAAGATCAACCTTCATAAAGATAAGAAGTCTATTATGCAATTCATTAGGAGACGGCACCTTAAGAAGAAGTATCTAGTGCAGATTATCAATAAATCCACTAGAATCACTGATAATTCTTCCTTTACTGATTTAAGTTGTTTGAGCAGTGAAATTTCCTTCTTCAATGCGAAATCGTATGATATGTCTGCTCTATGTCTGATCATTGTTTTCTTTCCTGTTTCCCCATTGGGTTAAACCATCCAACGGTGGAGTATATTCTACAAATTGATACAGAGATTAACAAAGTTGTAAAACTAATTAATTGTGTGGAATTAATGTTAAATAAACGCAAACTTATAACCAGAGCCGTAGGAAGCTCTTCTAGCGCCTGTGACAAATTTGAATATATGCGCCCCCCTCCCAAAAGATTCTTATCATTTTGCGGCGCTGACTTAGAGTAATGAAAACAAATGGATGCTTATCAGGAACTCATTTAGGCTGCCGGGACCGGGGGGTCTGGGGGGTATTCCATACCCCCCAGGTATACTTAAATTATTGCGAAAAAATAACTTTCACTTTTACGTGAAAATTGCAAATGATTCAACGAAAAATAATAAATTTTGTTGGTTCTGAATAATGGAAAGGGTACCTGGGGGGTATTCCATACCCCCCAGACCCTCCGGTCATTTGATATCGATTTTTATCGTTAGGGACTTCTGAAGATCTTATATAAAATACGCATAGTATGTCAAAATCGCAGTTTCCATGGTAACGTAACGCAATACCCCCTCCCCGAATATGAAGTTTATTTTTATCGGTAGGAATTTTCCTTTTCTATTTAAATATATTTGAATAATTGTCTCGATGATAATGTGATATATTTGCTTATTACCCAGTCAGTTAATGAGAAATGTAAAAGAACGCGGGGGTTGGAATGAACTTTCCTAAAATCCCCTGTCTTCCCCTAGCCATTTCAGAATTTACTTCAGATCTGAAGTAAACCTTGTTTTGTTCACCATCGATGGTGAAGTTTAAATGTACGAAATTTTTATTCAGAATAAGAATTATTCAAAACGTTTTTCAATTGTTTTCTCTGGATTTTCTTTTTATTTCATAAATACTCAGTAGGATATAGGAAAATTTTGTTAACCTGTTTTATGGAGAATTTTGTACTCCTCAATTTTGATTTGATGATAATTTTCACTAAAAATAAAAGTAAGCGAGTTATAGACGAAAAACTACTGTAGAGGATTAAAATCCCCATTTGGGGAAAAGGCTAGCAAGGAATTTTAGGCGATGTTGCAAATAAAATCGTTGTCAAATTTTGGAATTCAGTCTTCAGAAAATTCTAAACTATTATTTATTGGGTTTTGTCAAGGTAAATAGCGCCCCCATTGTGATGACGCCTGAGGCAAATGCCTCAGTCGCCACACCCTTGCTACGGCTCTGCTTATAACTAGGGAAAAATGTAAACACTTATTTGGCAGAACTATTAGAACCTAATCGTAGAACTTGGTAACGAGAACAAATATCACAAACACACGGCAAGAGATTGACTGTCTCTGTCCTGTATGTGCTCAGTGTAAGTGTTTGAACCTGAAAATAGGAGCCAAGGTGTGGGCCATGGCCAGAACGAGAGAATGAAATATTAGTTGAACGGAATGATATAATTTTGATATTTTAGCTAAGGTAGAATGAATGAGATAAAATGAATTGATCTAGTTTAAATTTAATGATTAATGTCTAGAATTTGGAATAAATAAGATGGTATAGTTTATGATGCAAGAAAAACTTGACCGGGTTTGACCGGCAAGTGTGTTCAGGGTGGAGTATTAAAATCTTTAAGAGTAGAGATTATATGTTTTATGAAGGTGGCGATGGAAATAACTAAGGAAAGATGTTTAGGAATTTGAAGGAGGTCGAGTGGGGAGACTGAGTAGAAATTACAGAGAGTAAGATGGTTAAAACGGGAAGACTGATCACTGTTTAGTATGTTGCAACCTAGACTTTCCCTGTAATGGCTCTGGTCCTGAATATTTAACCTGCAGAAATTGTAATTATATTAATGCCGAAGAACTTGCCTCCAATGCTTGTTCTATTGATTGGAATCGCTGTGCGAACTTTGAAGATATTAATGATAAACTCAGACATGTTAATGCGGCTATTAATTATCTTTTTGACATGCATGCCTCTGTATCTAGAGTTAGAATAGATACGAGAACACCTGGTTGGCTAACTCTCAATGTGCGGCTTATGATTAACCTACAAAAGGCATACAGGAAATATATAAAACTAAGAAATCAGCAGATTACAGCTACTACAAAGACATTCATAGTTTTGTAACTCAAGCCATAGTGAACGAAGGGAGAGCCTTCTTTGAAAATTAAATTGATATCCGCTGTGGAAGTTTTTCGATAAAGCCAACGTTCATTCTAGAACCAACAATGAAATAAACCTGGAGAATACCAATCCTGACTTGTTGAATAGTTTTTTTTGAAAATTCGGCACCTGGTACGGTTTTGAACCCAATGATTATTGAAAAGTTCTCGAACAGACACACTTTACCCCTGCTGCGCACTCACCCCCCCCCCCCTAGCGATTTATCGTTAGGAACATAGATAGTTAGGAAGGCTTATGCAAATATTCAGATCGATGGATGCAAAATAATTTACTCATCAAGGCCGTGTTCGGTCTGGCACTTTTTTCGCTTTGAAGCTCCGCCGAACATAGTCTCTGCCGTCATAAGTAAGAAGGCAGTAAGTCCATTTTTTTCGAAATTGAGTTTTTTATATTTTTGAAATTAGCGTAAAAAACCGCATCTATATCTGTAATCAGATTTTGCAAAAGTTTTTAAAATTTGAAATAAAACCGATATGAAAAATGAGTAAACCTCAAAAAATTAGGGGTTTACAGAGTAAGAAGGCAGTAAGTAACGCAGGCAAAGTAAAAAGGCAGTAAGTACTGTGACTTACTGCCTTTTTACATTGCAAGTGTTACTTACTGCCTTTTTGCATTGAATTAAGTATATATTAAATACTGTGTTCCCAATAAAAAGGCTGTGTTGTAAGTATTTTATTTCGATTAAAAAATTTTTCCCGCAACTTTAGAAATTTAATCTGATAATCTACATTAAATTAATTAAAATTGGTAATTGGTAACAAATTATTATTACCTATTTAAGCAAAGCTATTCTCAGTAAATTCTATTATCAAATTAAATTAAAATATTATACCATGGACTCAATTGTAAGTAATAGAACGGCTAAAGTGATTGCGTTAGCATTAAAGCAAAATCGTGAGAAAATTCAAGAAAGTTTTAGCGATGACACTGCAATACTATCAGATAATTTGAACGATACTGCAGCTGCAGTTGCTGCTGAATTGGAGAATAATATTACCAGTGTGCAATTAAATGACGAACTAAATACAACGGATAACTTTATTATTTCAATCAACGAAAGTCTTCTCAATATTGAAGATTTGGAAAAATATATTCGAAATGCAGTTTCAAATGATGGCAATGATGAAGATTTGATAGATTCGGATTTAATATTAAGTTCTTATGAGAAAATTAATCAGGAAGGAAATCATGAAGAAAATCACGAAGATGATCTAGAATATTTGACAACAAAGAGGGGAACACCTAGGAAACGGAAAGCAAATAATAACGATGCGAAGGTTTTGGAAAAGCGCCGAAAAGCGTTGGACAGATTAGAATTAAAACCTCCTTGTGATGAAAATTGTAGAAAAAGGTGTAGGAAAGCTTTCGACGAGGAATGGAGAACCAAAATTAATAATGAATTTAAAATACTCTCGTGGATGAATCAAAGACGATATATATTAGCAAATACTACAGAAAAAGTTGTAACCCAACGAAAGGCCAAATCTACAAAGAATCATGAAGAATTTAAACGTCAAGTAACATATTCATACTTTTTTCCCGATATGGAAGGGAAGCAGATTCCAGTTTGTAAAGTATTTTTCCTGACTACACTTGGTTTTAATAAAAAGAACGATAAAGTGGTCCTTAACGCTTTAAAAAATGCAGAAGATCATCTCATTCCCAAGTCCGATTCCAGAGGAAAAGCAGAATCTACAATTAAAAGAAATGTTGAAGTTATCGAAAATCATATACAAAGCTTTAATCCGACAATATCCCATTATCGACGTGAACATGCCCCTAATAGAAAATACTTACCCAGCGATATTACTGTAAAACTAATGCATGATGATTATTTGGAAAAACTTGAAGATCTCAAGAACAAATGTTCGTATGTAACATACAGAAAGTCCGTTCAAGATATGAACATTTAATTTGGAAAACTTGGACATGAGGAATGCGAAAGTTGTGCACTTTTTAATAATCATCCACACAATTTAGAAGATATAGCTGATGACTGCGATATTTGTACTAATCATTTAAAACATACAAAAAAATATCGGCAAGCTCGTGAATATTATCGCGTAGACGCAGAAGATGTAGACAGAGATTCTCTCAAGGATAAATGCTTTTCGGCCAATTTGCAGAAAGTAATTATGCTGCCAAGGATGGATCAATTCAAATTGGTATTATTTACGCCAAGATTGGTAGTTTTTAACGAAACTTTTGTGCCAGTTGGGATAATTCAAGAAGCTGTACCTGAAGCTGTAATTTGGTATGAGGGTATTGCCGGCAGAAAGAAAGAAGACCTGGTAAGTAGCTTTCACAAATTTTTTATTAATAATTGCGATACTGAAAAATTAACGATTTGGCTTGACAACTGTTCGGGTCAAAATAAGAATTGGTGTTCTTCTTCTTCTTCTTCTTACGCTAGGACTACGTCCTGTACTTCCCAACTATATGCCTCTGTCAGAGGCACTGTTGGTTCTGTGAGCAGTTTTGGTTTTTACATCTCAGGTAGCTTGCTAGGCTTGCCTTTCGATGTGCCTGCACCCTGTTTTTTACTGTTATGATGGCAAATCATTAACACAGGGGGACCGCCTGCTTAACGTGTCCTCCGAAACACGAAAGACGGCCAAGAAATTTTTAGTCAATACCCGGAGTCGAACCGGGGCGCCTTGCGTTAGCAGTTGATTGCGCTAATGTTCAGACCATGGCCGTCTTCACCGTAATTGGTGTTTATTTTCATATTTAGTTTTTTTGATCAATTCAGATTTAGTTTAGATTAATGAAATTGAATTGAAGTATTTTGAACCCGGGCATACCTTTATGAGCGCCGATAATAGTTTCCACCATCCAGTTGAATTGTCGATGAAAAATAAAAAAATTTACGATTTTGATAATTTTATTGAAGTTGTAAAGTTATCTAATTCAGGCAAGGTGAATATTCACGAAATGCAAATAAATGATTTTTCAGACTGGATTGACGGTGCATCCCAAGCAAAATTGAAGAAATTGGATATACGCCTATATATATCTGATATGGTGAAATTGAAATTCAGCAGAACTAAAATGACGTTAACGTATTGGACCGATTTCGATGGGAGTGGTATAGAGATTGATTTTTTAAAGGTGAACCTTATAAAAAAAGGTTTTAAAGAAGTAATTTTTAGGGAAGTTCCCAGGGGAATTAAAGTGTCTAAAAAAGAAGAAATTGTAAAAAAACTTTGCCCTCTGATGCCAGAAAATCGCCAAAGTTTTTGGAAAAATCTGCCAGTAGATTTAAATTCTAGTGATTTGTTGACAGAATTTGAATAGATAGTTGTTATATTTTATGTTTTTGTAGATTTTATTTGTTATATTTTTGTTACCATTTTACATATTAAGTTATTTGCCTAAAAAATTTAATAAATTAATAAAATATATAGACAGTTTATTTTTTTGAGCACCTTTAAATTGATTTAAAAACAAATTAAAAAGGCAGTAACTTCGTACTTACTGCCTTTTTACGTTGCTAACTACTCTGCAGCCACAATAAATTCATTTCAAAACAGATTAAAAAGGCAGTAACTCCGTACTTACTGCCTTTTTACGTTGTTTTCTACTAACGTAATTACTATTTTGCTTGTCTTTACTAGAAAAATGCATATTTTTGGGTGAAAATTTGCATAAAGCCTTTAACACTATTGTAGAATGGAATAGTTATCATAAAAAACATATAGTATTATCCATTTAAGAGGGACAATGTGCGATTAGTTTTTTGCGTTTTACTCGAAACTATCAAAAGTGGACTTACTGCCTTCTTACTTATGACGGCAGGCTCTGGTAACTCGATTTGGAGCTGTTCCGCGCTTGCAAACGCTATAGTTCTGTCTATTTCAGAAGCTTAAAACACGCGAAGTTCTAAAATGAGAGCAGATAAAGCATGAAAAAACCCCAAATCGAACTATCAGAACTCGTTGACGGAGCTTCAAAGCGAAAAAAGTTACAGACCGAACACGGCCCAAATAATATCAAGCTTATGTTAACAGTTCAAATACTTGTCTCAAAAAAATGTAGGTATATTAATCTAGAAGTTTTGAAATATATATCAGTTGCTATAACAATATGTGTAAATGATAAGCAATTTTTAATTTCTGGTAAAATTGCACGAGGTTTATTAGTTCCTAGAGATTAGAGAAGCAATGATTGATTTTAAAGATTCAGATGTTGAAAATGATGGCAATGCAGCAATTTCGACTTTATTGCCAGAAAAATCGAAGCAAGTATACTAATTTGCATATGAACGTTTCAAAACATGGTGTGATTCGAAAAACGTCAAAACTGTCTTGGAAAAATCACTTCTGCCGGAAGGTGCGATATTATGGACAAATTGGTTGGCGTTTCTTACAAATGAGAGGTTCCTCCACAGTTAGACCTCAAAAATGAAGAACGTTTAACGAGAAAATTGTTGTGGAAATGGTTCTGGAATGTATACTGGCAGTAGGATTTTAGCCGGCGATATCTCAAAATATCGACGCCGACGAATTCTATCCGATTTCGGCGATAAATTAGAGATAGCGATAGTTCCGAACCGTGTGACAGATTTCAATGTTAAGTTCCAAACTTACATTTATATAGGTTAGGTGACGAATTTTTGAAATACCCGGGACGCCGTATCGGCTTCCCAAAACCGAAGAATTGTAAATTTTTTTTTCTAAAATTTGGATCTAAAGGGAATGACATTTTTCGAAACTTTGAAATTTTACCATCGAAATACGTAAAACATCAAATTGTAAGAATAAATTAATGAAGGCGACGATTTAATTATTTCTATATTTGACAAAAAAATTTTAATTTGTTTTTATAATTAAAATTAATTAATTTTAATGTAATTAATTTTTTTTTAAATTAAAATTTTTGCAAAAAGAACTTCGTTTTCGCCATCCACATTTTCGTCTATTTACAATTTTGTTCGAAAATGCTTCGATTTCGACACCCAGCGAGTGGCGTCAAAGTCATCTTTATACCCAAGCCAGGTGGAGGTAATTAGCCCTTGGCTAAATCCTTCTGGCCGATAAATCTGCGACGTCTTTTTTTAAAGATGTTGGAAAGTTTGAAAATTGAAGCGTTGAAAGAGACATATTGTGATGTGAGGTCTGGCACTCAGACCGCTACATCCGATTCAACCATTCACTACCTTTAAGACTCATCATATTGCTGGCACCATCGTAAGATGGATCAACTCTATATAGGAAGATAAACGGTAGAATAGTCTAAATCAAAATAGTCTACGGTAAATTGGTCCAGGTAAAAGGGTCTACGGAATAAAAGTCTACGGGTAAAAAAGTCTAGGTAAAATAGTCTAGGTAAAATGGTCTAGGTAAAATGGTCTAGGTAAAAAAGTTTAGGTAAAAAAGTATAGGTAAAATGGTCTACGGCAAAATTCAAGGAAAGATTCCTTGGATAACTTTTTAATAAAGGTTGCGATTCCACCGCTTACATAGGTACTATAATATACATCATATTATATAGATGATGCAATGATATCATCATTCTGACACGAAAATACAAGCGAGAATCCAGACCTTGATTCTGGAGAGTAATTGAGTTTTAGACTTGGGAAAATATATGTATACACGTTTAAAACAAAAAATCTATATTAATAGCTATTTATGTCATGAGTACAAAATATAGGTCTTTATCGGACGAAGCCTATGGTTTATGGCAGAGCGACCTTGCGAGCGAGGCCAATAAATAGGCTGAGTCCGAAAAGCCTAATTATGTACAAATGACATACATAATAGCTTTATGTTCGACTGTACCGTAGAAGATTATCTTATATTATTTGACGTAATATTAGAAAAGTCACTTTGACATTTAAAAATTGTATAATTTCGAAGAGTGCTTTTTCTATTGCTCCTTGGTTACTATAAGTTGTTTATTGATTTGTTTCAAAATTGTGTGAAATTGTTTCGGGTTGAATTAATTTCTTGGTTTAATAATTAATGGAAGAAATCACTGAATAGCGTCAAAAGCTAAAGAATCGCTTCTTCCGACCAAGTCGAAACATTTGTGCGAAGAAACTTATGCCGCATATAAAAAATGGCGTTTAAAAAAATAATCCAGCAGTACCGGTTTCAATTAGTAATAATATGAATTGTGTTTTCCAACATCAACAATTATTATAACCAAAGTATTAATTAATGTAATCGATTTTCGATAGTTTAATTTACAGATTTTATTTTTCAGTTACATTAAAATTTCAAATTTGCTTATTTAGATCACACCCCCACCCATCCGAATTTCAAAGAAAAAATCAAATCCGAGCGAAATAATTTCACTCGTTCCGACAGCGGAACCCGATGTCAGTATGCGAGGCTGACGCTACGCGACTTGTAGCCCCTGCCCCTGGTATGAATGATTCCGATTTTCGCACTTTTTTTGGATTTTTTTATGTTCACGTCCGCGACGGCGTCAGAGGCACATTCGGACCGAAACATACCCAAAAAGTCCGGAAATTACCCCAATATTCGTGAAATTGCATGGGGGGCGTGGCCTATTCGCCAGTTTTCAATGCTAAATTTACGTACTTTAAAAATTCGATATTGGGGTTGTTTTTAAGGATTTCTCGCAATCCTTATTTTTAATTTTTCTATAGACTAATATAACCATGTTCTTTAGTGTGTAGCACACACGAAAATTTTTTTTGGCCGGGGCTACTTATTGCACCCTTCCCTCCATTCTAGTGCTTGCTTTGGGAGTCTGTTCTTTTGCATTCTTTGTACGTGTCCGTACCATATTAGCTGTTTTTTTTCAATTTCATTTATGAGACCATCTTATCTTCCCATAATTTGCATCATTTCTTCATTTATGATCCTATATTTTCTTTTTGTATCGTTCTGTTACGTTTCTGATGCATATAACAGAGCACTTTTTAAAATTGCGTCATATTATGTTACATTTCCTTCTCTTCGATATATTTTTGCTCCATAGTATACCATTCAAGCATCCAACTGTTTTCTTCGCCATCACTATTCGTTATCAATCTCTTCATGGCCTGTTCCTTCTTTATTAAATATGACTCCCAAATATTTGTAACTATTGCAACCATTAATGATCTCGTCTTCCAACTCGAGATAATTATCGTTATCATCCGCTCATACGCACAGATATTTAGTTTTTTCAATGTTAATATTATAAGTTCCCACTTCTCGTAAAACTAATATTTTGAATTTAATAATGTGCTATTTGTCGATAAAGTGCTATTCGTTAAATATTGTTCATTGAGATTTATCTGTTGAAAGAATTATATGTAAGTATGTAAAATGTTGTTACCTTAATAATAGCACATTTCAATGTGCGCGGAAGTTTCATTAATAAAAAAACTATAAGCATTTAAATCAGAGAGGAGAATAGAGATAATAATTGAAGGGCCTAGTGGAAAAAGTAGTTAAGTAACTTTTTTTTCAATTTGTAGTTGAGCACATTTTCACATTGTGGCATTTATTCTCTACAAATTAGTATAAAAATCAACAAATTGAAAAAAAAGTGACTTAACTACTTTTTCCACTAGGCCCTTCAATTACTCAAAGAAAAATTTTAATAAACAGAAAACAAAAATAAGATTTTATCTATTAACGGCCTAATCAGAATAAAGATACTGGGGTTGAGACATAGGGTACAGGAACTAAAGAAAGAGAAAGGTAAGGGACAGAGCATATAAATTTGGCTTCCAGTCGTGGGGCAAATTACAAAAGGGGATTTCAGTGGGAGGACAGAGCAATATTTTCACTTTCGCATACCATTGCGAAGCTGAAATTTTGCCCGAACACAGTTTCGGTATTTGGCAGAAGAAATAAAGCCAAAAAATTTTAAAAAATCGTCAGCAAAATCATAATATAACAACTTCTTTACTTGTCTACTGTGCGATCGTGCCAGATCGTAATACTGCTCGATATTGTTGACATTTTTAAAAATAAAACTTGTAATTATTTTATAATTTTGGTTGTTACATTTGACCCCGATATATGTTACAATTGTAACCGTAGCGAGTACAATTGTCGTGTTCGCTTTATAATTTTATCTCTCGTTAACAGAAGAGACCGACACCCATAATATTATTTTTTCTTACAGCTATAGGTTTGGCCTACACTTAGGTATTTTTTCTCATTTTAATTTTTACACATATTATATGTAGTCGCAAAAAATACACAATTAAAAGTAGTTACAATTGTACCCGCTGTCTCCTACTCTTTTTTACAGCAACCCTTTTCTCAAATTAAAAAAAGTTCATCATGCTTCTTAATGTAGTTTCTTTTAAGTTTTTTAATTAATTAAATTAATTAATTTAACTTTGATTTTAAAATTTAAGGATAATACTAAGTTTAATACATAGGTTGAAAGAACATATTATTAATTTTAGAAGATGGATTTGCAACAGCTGTACCAGTTTTTAATTTTAAGCTAACTAACATAAGTTATACCTATCTATTACTTTTTAATTTCTCAAGTATAACTAGCAGACCGTGTTAAGACAGAACTTGATGCTTTTAATGCATCACTAAATCTTGAAAACGATCTGTCGTGACATCATGTGTAGCATTTTGAGTTCCGTCCGTCTTGGGTTGGGCATGGAAATGGTTTAAGTCATTTTATTTAAATAGAAATTTAAATCATATTTATTAATTTATAAATTGTATAGTTCCACAATTATTAGTATGTAAAATAATTATTATTATTATAAATATGTTGTAAAGCTGTAAAATTATATTAGGTAATTTAAGTTGGACACAAAATTTATTTCTATTAATATTTACAATCTTCTTAGTTAATATAAACAATAAGTAAATTGTTTGGCTTAATATATAATATGACATGTTGAGAAGATTCCAATGAATGCTCTCATTCAATTTAAGCTTTTTATATTAATAATAAATAAAATATTCGAACACCAAACCCAACAGTCTTCGAGTTTTGTCGATTTTGTAACCATCCAAGCAATTACTCGAATCGAAGTTTGTAAGGAGAGGCAAGATTAATTTTGAAAACATCAGAAATATTTTAGATTATTATGTCCAAATTAATACACATCTCACTATATGTATCAGAATGTGTGTCCCCTAAAATCAGAGCAAAAAATATATAATAAGTTTGTTTTCATATAGTACTTAATATTTTATAGTAATTATATTTAATAACAGTATAATAAATAACACTAATTTGTGTACATTTTTCAATTAAACATTCAGTAGAGCCAAGTAGAAATACAGATAATTCAAAATAATAATTGAATCTCTTTTGGTGAAGCAACCTATGAGCTTTTTACACATTTTTAATTATGCAATTAAATAGTCGGTGCTAGGTATATTTCGAACATTTTCCGTTGTTTGATGCTAAAAATAGTTAAATATTGGCAATTGTTAAAGAATTATGGTTATGCATCTCTAGTCATTTATTGCTTAAAATAAAGTAGAATGTTTGAAATATGTAGATGCACTGATGTATAATTCAAAATATCACAAAAGTGACTTATATATTTATTAAACTGTTAATAACTTATTGTATACAATCATATGAAGTCTTAATGGTGGGCTTCACAAAGGTAATTAAAATATAATCTAAAATCACATTAATTTAAAATCACATTGCGAAACTCGCCGGAGTTTAAATTATCTGGAAATAATTAGTACAGATTATCTGATATTTCATTATTATACTATATGGCGAACAAAAATAACTAGCTAACAATAACTTCTCAAACCGGAAGGGTAGCTGTATAGAAGCCTAGGACATAGGACTGCGGTCATCCGAGTTCCGCCATGTTATTTTATAAGTACGCATTATTATCAAGTCGCCCTGTACAGGCACGAAATAAAAATTGATACGCCACGGTAACTCGATCAAGGTGGTTAATAGTTAAAGTTAAGTTAGATATATTCAGCCATGCGGGCATTCGGCCCTAGCTATTCAACTGGAGATTCAGAAAAACTACTACATTGTTATATTAGGAACCAGAATTTCTATACTATGACTATGACAGTAAGTACATAATACAAGGTGAAAAAATTCACGAAACATTGCAATTTCAGAGAAGTTTATTATCAATACGTTTTGGCGGTTTGGGCGTTAATGAAACGGTAGATGTAACTCTTTCAGCTTTTAGTTCTTTTTATTTATACGTACAGTATGTATCTTTAGTCAAGTCTTTTACTGAATAAATTAAGATAAGGGTGGCAATAAGTACCCGTCTTAATTTATGTGAAATGAGTAACACTCGAGTTGTAAGTTCAAGTGAATACTCTAAATTAGGAAAAGGTGGCAAGAAGTACCTCTCCTAACTTATGTGGTGAGTAACAACTCAAAACGTCTTCTAAATTGTACTGCTTTATTAAGTTTTAAATACCCCTTTTATATAAATTTCTTAATTGCTAAATTATCACTTTTTAATGCTATATAATAATTAAAGTTCCATGACCTGATGACTGTGAGTTTTTTAAATGATACCTGCGTAAAATACGGAAGTGCATTTATGCTAATTAAAAGTTAAATGTGACCTACTTAAAATACTTGAGTTGCATTATGCTTTATTGACTTTTAAGTAGGTTTTTACAATAATGCGTTTATTCTTAATTTATTTTATATACAGGGTGGTTTGAAACTATAACCCAACCAACCAACAACAACCTATTTAATTTCTAAATTAAACATTTACCGTATTGCATTATTATACTATACTATACACAGTGAGCTCGTAAAGTTTGAAACAAATTCAATAACTAATTAATTTTAGAGTCAAATCCTTGGACTCTAAGATTATTTTTTACAATATCATTAAAGGTTTTTATGCGAATTTGGTACTGAAATTGCACTTGACTCCCGTCAAAGTGGGAGTAAAGTCATCATTCACGCCCTAGTGAATAATTTTTTATTTCAATAATATTTTAATAAGCAAATTATAAGTGAATAGACTAAACATTGGCAACAAAATAGGGGAAGGCCAAAGTGGTGTTATCCCGGGTAGATCGTGTATTGATAATTTGTTCACACTGCAACAGATATTAGAGAAAAGGATAGGAACAGGGCAAGAAGTCCACTAGGGTTTCATTGATCTGGAAAAGGCGTTTGATTCGATACCCAGGCTCAAACTGTGGGAGGTGTTGCAGGAGGTGGGCACAAATCGTCGGCTGATCAAAATGATAAAGGAACTGTATTTATACACAAAATGTAACATATTATGTAAAGAATGGCAACATGATATCAGAACCACTCACAACTTCAAAAGGACTAAAACTGAATATTTGGTGGTTAATTCAGACGCAAAGTTTAAAGTGCGCTAGTCAATGATGATGTAATGGTAAAACAAGTTGATACTTTTAAATACCTGGGCGTGATTGTGGATAAGAACGGCATAAGCAAAGAAGCAATAAAACATGGAATACGACAAGGTCGAAGGATTCTGGGTTGCTTGAATTCCCTATGGTGGAACAAAAATATATCGATAAATAACAAGAAGTGTTTGGGACAGGTCATGGTGGAATCCGTCCTGTGCTACGGAAGTAAGGTGTGGACAGTTGATGCGGAGCTAAAAAGAAAACTAAATGCCTTAGAAATGGACTACTTGAGAAGAGGGGCAGGAATATCGAAACCGCAACACATTAGGAACGAGGCCGTTAGAGAGCGAATGGAAGCTAAAGACACTATAAATGACAGAATTGAAAGACGAGGGCTGAAGTTGTTTGGCCATTTAATGATGATGGAAGAGTACTGATGGCCTAAAAGAGTTTATCAATGGACACCGCCCGGAAAGAAGAAACGGGGAAGACCAAGAAGATCTTGGAAGGATGGAATCCGGCAATCCATGTCGGATAGGGACCTAGACGAAGAACAAACGAGTAACAGAGAGGAATAGCGAAGGGTAACGTGTAAACGGTTTTTAGCTGCATTAGTGAGATACAATGTAAATGTATATAATTGTAAATTTTACTGACCCGAAAATATTGCAATAAGCAATTTATAATATGATTATAATAGTAACTAAATTAAAAATAACCAATAATGATGCTGATTAAATAATTTATTCGGCATCATTTTTGGGGGATGGGACAACCCGACGCGGCCGACTCGCCACGAACTCATCTCGCAGTGGTCCAACTCGCCGCAAGCTCATCTCGCCGCAGGAAGATCGCATGGAAGATCGCAGACGACAGCGGAAGTAATGCCGAGAAGGTAAATCCCACTGTCGTCGGGGAGGGGGTTTTAGTCAGTAAGAATCTGACACTACCATCCCTGATGGGGTGGTGCCTATGAAGGTTTCCCCCTTCCCTCCAGGAAAAAAAATCATGTTAGTGACTACATTACCCAACCAACCTCATGCTTCGCATTCGGACATTTACTTGACAACAAAGTTTTCATAGCAACGTAGTCAAATTGTTACCGATAATCAAAACTGCACTTAATATATTAGTTATAAGTGAAAACTGAATACTGTTTAATGTGAGTTTAAGCAACCAATTATTGAGAATTATAATTATATGAAATTTCGAAACTGTGTTATCGAATGCCAAATTTGTGACGAGTTAAAAATTTCTAAAAAAGTTTAAAGACGTACCCAGTGGAGTTTCCTTTGTGATGTAAAGGAAAATTGGAATTTATTTCAGACAGAAAATTTCGAACTATATTTATTAATTATTAATAAACTAAGAACGGAAATGTCTTCCGGTTTTCACTAAATTACTTGTCTATATTCAAAATAACTTTAATTAGTTTTTTATAAAAATCTGACGTCCAGTTTATAATGAAGTATTCGAGTTTTTATTTGCATACTCCATAAGCCCAATTCAAATATTTGCATTTTTAGAAGCAAATATTTCGGCTCACAAGAAGGCAATCGCCATAAAAATTTAACTGTATGTTCCCAATAACTTTTAGAATAAATGACTTTAATTTCATGAAAATCTGACAATTTTTGTGTTTATGATAGTACTACCTTAAGCGAACGAATTGACTCCAACGAGTGAATCTGGTTCACCAAAAATTCATCTTTACCAAAATCCACCCGAATACCAAACAGTTTACAAAAATCGATGCCCAAAGTTAAGCCAATTTGGATACTTTAGCAAACTAATGCGTTCAAAATTTTGGTGACCCCGCATATCGTAATGGGTATATCGACAGAGCCCAGGACATCCTGAGGGGTCCCATCAGCAGAACGTAATGCCAGAGCAATACCGCGCTTAAAACTTAAATCAAGCTGATTTATTATAAAATGTGCGTCAGCACCTAAAACAGATTAAGAAGCACCTGAATCCAAAAGAGCTGTTAAGTTATGGAGTAGCCAAAGCTTAACTATATAATAGCTATAGCTAGGGTAGTAGATTCGGTAAGATTTTGTTACGGCGAAGCCGTGTACTTTATACCACCATGCCTAATACATTACTATAATATTGTAGCCTTCTATTCTTGTCGTTGAGACAATTTCGGCTACTACTATGTTTTATGCGGTATAATTCGTTATTATTTGACAGAATTTTATAACATCCTGTACATGGTTTTAATTTCTAAATTTTATAAGGTTAAATAGATAGGAACATATTTTTAATAGGAAAAAAGATAACGAATTTTTGTGCTTGATAGTAGACAAGAAAATTTTCGAGTGCCTAAAAATTACGCATTTTCGGCTTCTAATTGTTTGGAATATCGTGATTTTTTATAATTGATTTCCTCTTCCGATTTATGGGATTGTTTGGAGCCGAGAAAAATTGATTACTCGTCGTATTAGTTTTGGTTATACGATCGGGAGTAGTTTGCTGCATTTTGCAGGAGTAAAATTGCGAAGATATTTTTTATGTACCGGATATTCTACCTGTTTTTATCAGTACAATATTTGTATGGGAATTGTCGATTTTACGAGAACTTCGTAATCAATTAACCACGTTTTGGACCCATCCAACACACTAAATATTAACCTTTTAATTTGTTAATAAGAAGATTTATACTGTCTAACTTGGTAGCCGAGTCTCCTGGAGTTCTTCCAACATTTTATAATCTTTGACAGACGCATCTATGGACAGACGCAATATTGACGACAACAGCGACGTCCGAGTCAATCCAGTGGCGTATCACCGTTCACAATTTGGGTAAGCAATTACCATTGTATTTTGCTTTTGTTATTGGAAACGTTTCGATTATTGCACGCGGGTGTACCGGGGCAGATAAGAAGCTTTATCACCACCGTAACTTTTTTCCTGTTTGCGCTAAAGGCCTTTTAAGGACCTTTGTAAGACTTTTTGTGAGAAGCGATATCAGATCTGACGTCGATTTTAGATAATATTTATTCAGCTGCGACTGAGACCTTTTTTTGTTTCGCCTTTGTGTCACTGTTACTTGCATATACCTTTTTTGTATTCCATTATACGTACTACCGTATCAACTAGTTTTATTTAACCCAAAACTTTCACACTTTCAGGCTAAGATCTTGTCGTGCGACTTTAAGTGTGTGGCGCCTAATTTTTTGTTTGTCTTAGAGTGGGATCAGGTATTCACTCCTGATCTCACACCCACACCTAAATTGCTCTCTGTTGAGCTAGAGCCGCAGTGTCGCCGGAAAAGCTAGAGGATACAGGTAGGTCGTGTTTGCGTATAGTTGGGATTAGTTTTGTGCGCCCAGGAAGGCGTTTCAATATCAAGTAATAATCAGAAATACCATATTTTCAATATAAATTTAGATTTTGTTAATGAAAAAAAGTCGAATTAACGAGTTCCGACTGTAAATGTTAATACTCGAATATTATGCCAATCGACATTCTTTGCTAAAAGATAAACACAAAGTATTACATTGAGGAACAATGTACCAAGTAATACGGTGCACCTGTGCTGATATGAAATACGTAGTCCGCAGACCGCGAGAGAAATTTTTATCAACAAAATTATATTTTCTAGATGATAAAATTCCAACATCACTGGGTTTCATTTAAATTCAGTTAAAATGTAGTAGTTTACTTTGTAATGTAAAGATATTCAAAGAACCGCCGCGCGATAGAACAAAGGTAACGCAAAATAGACATTTTTGTAAATAGAATTCGAATGGAGATTACAAGTCCATTCCTACTCGAATGATCTCATCAAGGGAAAGAAAAATTGAAAGGAGGGATGAAAAATGACGGCAGTCTCTTGAAAACAATTAACTAAGTAACTTCTACCTAAAAATTGAACCAGTACCTAACTACAGAAAATATCTTGTTAACTTTTCCGGTTCGGAATTAAACGAACATCAAATAATTTCCTACGGACAAAATAAGAAATTATTCTCGCGTAACTACGAAAATTAGTGATAACAAAAATATAAAATTCGGCTACTTAAATATCGAACAATTTAGAATCAAAAGTGTCGAATAAAAGTACGGAAATTCTACTTAAAGAATCGCCAAATACTATTAAAGTAGTGAAACAGCAAATAAATTCAACTTAAAATTCGGTGTAACGATCGAGTATAGTGCAAATTATCACTAACTACGAAAGTGAATCGAATTAAAACATTGATAAACAATCTACAACCATATTGTGCTGAAATTACTATCAATGATAAATACAACCATATTCCAAACGAAGCGCGAAATTTGATAAAAATCGGATACAAATCGAACATTCTACCGAATTAAATTGTATCGGAAATCAAATATAAAGATTCTAGTGCGTTAAATTAAACAAAAACTAAATAAAAATAAACGCGAAGTATTCCAAAAAGTTCTGTAATTAACTGTTAAAAAAGCGGTGTGCAGTTCGAATTTAAACTAAGTTTGATCGGTTCAACCTCGGCACGACGATCATCGGTTCCATCAACATATCGTTAAATTCTTTCTACCCTTGGGTCAGGTTTACGGAGCAACTACAATTTTACCTACACATCACTCAACACAACTGTGGATTACGCGTATTTCAACAAATCGTACCACAATTCATCGAAAATTAAGGTAGAAATTTGGCCTGATCAAAATAATTGTATCTTTTCTTAAATTTTTGTAACAAACTTGTCAATTCTCTTCCTTATATAATATTTTTACTCAAATACTGAGTTATATTGAAAATATTACGTAAGTTCATGCGAGTAATGTGTCTTGCTTCATTAAAATTTTGATTATTAATTATTGAAACCAACATTCGCATAAACTTATAAGAATTTTCAAATTTTCTTACTAACAAATTTAACAATTAATTTTTTAGGCATTAAGTGTCTATATTTGTGTATTTATGAAAACCAATGTATATTTACCTGGAATATTTATGAATTAATATATGTATATTCGACAAATTGATTTTTCTCTTACGAGTTTAAAAACCTATAAGCAAACCTCTAAAATAAGCATCCACCCCTGAGCAAAGAGGAAAAATTTAGAAGTTTACCTGCCCAGCTGAGCGAGACCGGAGCTAATATCATCTATCACATAAAATATATTTAATCTATCTGTTATAGACGTTACAATTTGTATCTATGTGTAATCTTCTATTATACCGGGCGTTCTCTCCTCTCCGCCGCTTCGGCTGGTCGTCTTGTTTCGTCTTTATTTATTGTTCTTGGCATTTGTTTGCTTTATTATTGCAATTGGTGTCAAAGCAATAACTTATCGTGCCTTCCAATTTAGCAGCGCCATCTATTGATAATCTTTTGTATTGCACCAGGTGTTTCCTATATGATACCAAATATTACCAAATTAAAAATTATATAAATATTATTATTTAAATATTATTTAAATATTATTTAAATACACTGGTCAGTATTTTTTCAAGAAGTATTAGTTTCGTTTAATAATAAATTATGGAAGCACAGAGTCAGCGTGGAAAGGAAAAATTTTCCAGTGACGGGTTTACGTATGTTTTTGACAAATTTAGTAGTCACGGAAATGTGAAGTTCTGGCGATGCGAAGAAAGAGGCGGTTGCAAAGCACCAATTCATAACGTTGTTGCGAATGTTGTCAAGACAATCAACGACCATTCCCATGGTAGTTCAGCTGCTCAAGTCGAAGCAATAAAAGTTGTCACCAAAATTAAACGTCGCACGGAGGAAATGGTTGAAGCTACAAGTGAAGGACTAAACGACGAACGCGCGCCCGAAGACGCACGCCGCCGATTGGTTTTAGGCTAATAAAAGCACCCTTCCCGTTTCCGGTCGGGGTTCTATTTGCACGTATTAGCTCTAGAATTACCACAGTTATCCGAGTAACTTGGTACAATCTAATGAACCATAACTGATTTAATGAGCCTTTCGCGGTTTCACTTTAATTAAGCTTGTACGGAGACATGCATGGCTTAATCTTTGAGACAAGCATATGACTACTGGTAGGATCAACCAGGGAACTGCTAAATAAGCCCGAACGACTCGCGCGCGCGCGGCGACAGAGTCGCGGCGGCGCGTGGTCTCGAGCTAAATTCGGCGCGTTTTCACTTTTATTTTTTGCGACCGCATCACAACGCGAGCGCGCATCGCGACTCCCATGGATAGGGAGAAGGTGCGCGGCGCGAGAGAATCGCTATCCGAGGGCGAGCCGACTCGTGGCCGCGCCAGGCGCGATGCCCGAGAGGAGCTCGACACTCTCTTTTTGTGGATACAATTTATATATGGATCTCTCCTAATATATCGTTTTCGCGTCGTCCGACTATAACGCTCAACGCGCCCCTCTGTCGCCTCCGTCCGCGTATTCTCCAGTAAACGAAGGTCGGGGGCGCGCTCGGCGCAGGCAGGCGTCGTACATGGCGCTCCAACGCGGGACGCATTGTGTCGGATCGGCAGCACTCAGCGCTCGTCCCGTTTAAATACTCGTCGCGACTTACGGTTATGGCAGCACGATCATTGAGTGGTACGGCGGGAGGCTCGATCGACGCGTCGCTCGACGTGTCGGGGAGACGCGCCACGGAACGTCGACGACGGGACCGACGACGAATCGCCCGCTTGGGCGTTCGAACGGCCGGCGTGTTTTCCCGTCGTACGCTCCGCATGGCGGCGCAACGCGACTAGTTTATAATTTCACACCCCCAGGGAGTCCTTCTAAGTATTCCAGCTCTTCGCAAAATTGTTATAAGAAAAATAAATGAAATAAATGCGGTGCCTTTAAACCCGGTAAATTTAGAAAATATTATTATCTTATTATATTTTTGGCAGAAGACAAAACGTAAATAATGTTCTTATTAGGGTGTTCAAACAATGGTACGGTGATGGGACATTTAAACCAACGCCACCATTATTTACACAAATATATAGGATACTAGCCGAGGCACATAGTGGAGTGTGTCCTATTTTTTACGCTCTCTTGTCAAATAAATTACAAACCACCTACATAAGAATGTTTTGAATGATATAAGCTATACATAGAACCAGGCGTCAAGATGTACCAAATGGGGGTTCGCGGCTAGTTGGACTGCAGCGAGTTGGGCTCGCGGCGAGATGGGCTCGCGGCGAGATGGGCTCGCGGCGAGATGGGCTCGCGGCGAGATGGGCTCGCGGCGAGATGGGCTCGCGGCGAGATGGGCTCGCGGCGAATTGGCGACGGCGAGTCGGCCGCGGCGAGTTGTACTAGACCCTTATTTTTGGTTACATTGACGTGAATATGTACATTACAATTTACCAATCGGTCCATTTGCACGACACGGTTAATTTGGTCTGTTGCCTGTGCACTGATTATACTGTTATTTGTATTACAAATAACTTCGGCACTGGTTCAACTTGTACTAGTACACGGATTTTCTTGACCAAATATTAGCGCGGCAATGTGTTTTATATTTGTAACTGAATTTTCAACATAGCCTTCTGCTACCGTTGCCGATTTCCAGGGACCCTATTCTAGAACTCACTCGAATTCATTCGCATACAAAACTACGTCACTTTCGCATACGAATCAAAAATTCGTATTCTCGAGCAATCGTCTACGAATATTTGCGCCCAAAAATTACACGACCTACAACGTGTGGTAGTTACGCATGAGAAATTTGGTCGTGTGCGACGACGAATACTTGCCCTTGCACTTTTAATACTTAAAAGTGACATTTGTGAATCTGTTTTTGCAATCTGTGAATGCATTGTAGCTAGAAGTTATTATAAATAATTATTATCAAAAAGTTAATATTATCAAATGGCAAGTTTTGATGAATTAGCAATGTTAGCTGCGATTGAAGCGGTGGAAGATGCCGAAATTGTAGCAGAATTACATTATGCTCCTGAGTATGCTTCGAAAATTATTAATGCTTGTGCTGTTTTACACAACATTTGCATAACAAATAATGTTCCTGAAGGTGATGATAATGGAGATTTTGGCCACATTGAAGAATTGCCTATAACAACGAAGAACCAGCTGCAGCTGGCAGAAGGGTGGACTCTGATTTAACGGAAGCACGTAGGTTATAGAAATTACTAATAAGAAATTATTTTACAATTAATTAGTTTAATTTATGTAGGTACATACATATTATATTATAAAAATAGTGAATAAAAATATATTAAATGAAATTAATTATTTTAATGGATTTAAACATCTTAGCGCTACTTATGCAATTTATTTAGTAGATACTCGACAAGTGCATTGGCAATTTTCTCTTTTGCTATTACCTCTCTTTCTAGAAGTTCTAATTTTTTTTTGGTAGATCTCTTTCCTTTTCATTTTTTCTTCAGCTAATTCTGCAAGCTTCTCACTTGCAGAAATACTTTGTTGCAGTCGTTGTACAGCCACTCGACTTTTTCGTTTTTTTACCATCTACATTTTGATTTTGGAGGATCACTGCTGGTACATTATTTGGGACTGGTAAATTATTTACAGAAAGTACTTCTGTAGCATTTCTTTTTCCCTTGGTTTTAGTCATAATATCTTGCCAAGTTTTCCTCCACTGTTTCCAATCTTTCTTGGCACCCACCATGGAATTTAAGCGTTCTGTTAATTCCTTCCATTTCTTTTGCGCCGTCTTGAAAGTAAAATCGGATGTACATAAACTTTACACTTAAAAGTTTTGGATTACATTGTAGATAATCCACAATTGCATCCTTTTGCGACGATGACACATTTCCTACGCGACTTTTCTTAATAATATCTTCGCTGTTCATGATTATTTACGTTTTCAAACTTTTATAACGTCAGATTTTCCAATAATAAATAAATATAATCACGCATTACTATTGGTTCAGCCAGTTTGTTCGTTGGTTTAAGCAACGACCTGACGTAACTACGCGATAAAATTCGTGTGCCATTCGAGAATGTCCGATTTAAGCGATCATCAAATCGTATACGAAACTTATTATGCGAAATGATTCGTATGCGAATAAAATCGTGCGAGTTCCAGAATAGACCCCCAGTCCCCATGCCTTTTTTAGTATATCGATGCTTGCACCCGAATCCAATAAGGATGCTGATGTGCGCCTAAAACAATGGCTGGTGTATGTACTTGCTTACGCCAAGTATAGAAACTCTGCTATTTTTTGTGGTAGTTTTCCAAATTGTTTTTTCCCACCGGGCTGGGTGGACATTTATTGTCTCTGTATTGAACAAAGAACCTCGCATGTGCTCTCCTCTTTCCGCAAAGCAATGTACTTCTTACATATTTCTGTTAATTTGATGTCTTTGTTTTGTGCATCGGTGACAATAAAAGTTCTATCGGTTTTATTCTTGGTGTTTGTAATTTTACAAATGATTATAGAACCCGATTCGGTTACATCTTTATTCGACAATTCCACTAGCTCAATTCCTCTGCGTGCTCCCGCTACCCCCATGATTAGTGCTACCTGTAATTAAATTAATCCGTTAAATATTGACCTTTTAGAATTTGTTGCTGCATTAAATTACTTTCATCATCCAATATTTATTTTCTGGAGCATCTTTAAGGAACTGCTCAATCAGTTCCGCGGTTAGAATTTTTGATTTTTTCGATGTATTATAACCTTCAGTTCCTCTTTTTAGGAATGCTATTAATTCAAGCATATTTGCTGATAACAACATTTTGATGAATGTTAAGCGTTGCTTTCAATATGGAGTATTGCGACCAAAGGGTGGATGCACGTACTGTTTTCGATTTTTCGTTAAAATACACTAACAACATATTTTCGGAAGAGTCCTCCACTTTTTTTTCACTACACGTTTCATATTGCTGATTGTACAGCTTTTCCGATCTTGGGGGTAATAATCCTTTGATTACCTCTTCAGCGGGCTTTGTTGTGTCAGATTTTTGTTCGTTAATTTTGATTTCTTCGATATAGTGTATTGTTATTTTATTTTCTTTAATTTATTATTGTTCAATTGTACATAGTGCTGTGACCTCCCTTATCTTTCTCAAGCCTTATGTTGGCTAGATAAAAATATGCTATGTTTAACTTGTTCAAATAAATTTGTTGTTAAGGGATGTTTAGCACTTATGCCCCTTTTTACTAGCTCAATCAATGACACTTTCAGAAGTCGGTTCCTTGTGATTTTAATTAGAGGTAATCGTTGAAATTGATTTAATTTGTTCTCTCTGGATAGGTTGAAATTGCTTTTATGTGACGTAATTAAAAAGATTTCAATAGCTTGAAAGAAATGTTTATATTCATATAAAAGAATCGCAAAGCGCATATAAAATAAATGGTTATACAAATAATTGCAGATCACAGATCTACTATCAAATAATGGTTCACAAATAAAGCATTTAAGTTTCATAAAAATACACAAGTCAAAAAGATCTCTTCTTTTCTTCTTAGATTTGCTTAATTAACTTTCATTAATTAAGGCTTTCGCTGTCCAATAGCGCGTTAAATGTTTGAAAATTATAGATTTGCTTTTGTTAAAGCTTAAAGTTGAAAAAGTAAATAATAAAGTTTCTGAATGAAAAACCTTCCAAAATTAGGGTAGTCAAAAATACACTTCCGTGAAAGTCTTGATTCAACATCCTGTACTTTAAATGCATATGGCAAAATTTATAAATGTTAAATAATAATAATTCACTGTACCTTAAGTATCATCAAAGTTGTGGATTCAAAAATAAAAAGGATATGTGTGTGTGTAGCCACCTTTAAATAACTTTTCACCAAGATAACAAAAACACCTGCGCACTGTTGATACACTTGTAGATCGTCGAAGCTGGATGACATAATCTGGCCTCGTGTTGTTGTTGAGTTTGTTCCAAAATTTGTGTTTATCAAAGTTGTTTACGAATTTACTCGTAGTTGGTATCATAAAAGTTACTTCTGGTAAGTTGAATGCATCGATAATTACTCTTGATTGCAGTGAATTGCGAGTTGATTACAAAAATTGCAATGTTGCAGACTTGCTACTTGTTGTCAGCCATCTTAATTTCTTGAACGTACAAAAATTTGCATAAAATCCTGGATATAATGAAAACACGTCTGCATGGTTCCAACTTTCGGGATCAACTGATTTATGCATCGAAAATCGACAACTTGGTATGCTTGTTGTTCAAAAGTGAGTCAAATTGTTGTATTTTGAATTTTTAATTTTCTTAAAATAATATTTCTGTTCCAGGTTATTGGTCCATATTGAAATTGTGTTTCAAAAAGATGTTTTCCATACGATTCCATTGGTATATGCTGTTTTTATGGTTTAATTCGGAATGTTTCTGACTCAGCTCACGCCATTTTATATTATTTTCAAATTTATGCGATTTTCACCCTTATTCACAACTTCGACGATTTTTGTCTCTAAATTACTTGAGTTACACAGTTAAAGATATTACATAATTTTAATATGAACAGATTTGTACAAAACATGTTATTTTAGAAGTAATTTGGTATCAAAGTTTTACATTTTTAGGTTATTGTAATATTCAAGATCAATACAATATTAATTAATTTCTAATTAAATAATTAAATTAATTAAATCTTTTGGTTACATTTTGATGTGACAATCATCAATTTAATTATTCTCAGCAATTTTTCACATGTCTTTCTTATCCCGAGAGATTCAAATAATGTCATAAGATTTTAAATTGAGAAGGTTTTGAGTTTCTCGTAATCTGAAGTTTTTAAGTGTATTCTTACTTAGAATTTTGTGTTCTTTTTGAATATATTATTCATTTTTCAATTGTGTGCCTCTATAGAGCATTTTGGAACACAGCAATAGTTTATTGTTGTCGTATTAATCTGCCTATTTTTTTTCGCATTTTGGTTGATAATATAATGTGCTATTTTACTATATTCAAAATTATTTATTGAAGTGGCACTTTATCACCTAATAGAAATGTCACTTTACTATATAGTAAATGTCACTGTTAATAAAACACAGTTTGACAGAAGATCTTTTATTGAATTTAATATTATGTACAATGTTGAAAGTACAATGGGGAACATGCATGAATAAAAAAATTTAGTTAAAACAGTAGTTTCCGATTAATCCTATATTGTCATGGTTTGCTCAATAAGGGATGATTTTGGGTCATTTGTCCAAGATTGTAACACTCATGAGGTCCTTTCATTTGGTCAGACTATGATAGTCAGTTGAATAGTTGTATCTGGATTCTCCATGATCTACAAATTTAACTAACTGCTTTGCTTCAGGAAGATGGAAAATGTGTACGCTGTTAAATCCTGAAAAATAAAAACAAATTGTAAAAAAGATAAATATTGGTAAATGTTTTGTTCAAAGAAAATTGAATAACAAATTAAGTTAATTTATTAGTTGTAAATCTAGGATTTTTAAAATTAAATAAGTGGCGGTTCGCGAAAATACATGCGCGAGTGATAGCGTTGGTGAAAATTTTGGAAGGAAGAGGAAGTTCGGTTGGCCTTCGTCGATGAAATGGGGACGACGTATTTTTAGAGTTGGGTTTCGTCCACCAAAGGGTGAGGACGTAATAAGAGTTGGGTTTCGTCCACCAAAGAGTGAGGACGTAATTGGTGGTTGGGTCTCGTCCACGGTGACGGAAAGACGTGTTGGGAGTTTCAAGTCTGCGAGCTCATAGCACATATGCGTTAATTAATTTATAATTTGGAACATTGATTTTGGAAAATTTATTTAATTAAGTTGAAATCAACAAGTTATTTCAAGAAGAAGGAAATATTCTGAAAATTAAGAAAACAATATTTCGTTGATGTTCGTAATACATAATTGAAATTTTAATAATTGGAAGAATAGTGAATTCATGAGGAGTTTGGAACCATTGAGAATTTTATGGTGTTTATGGAAATTTAATGAAATTATTATTAGAAAAGAATAAGATCCACTTACCTGCGATTGATTGGATGATCTGAGGTAGAAGATTCGTTCAACGGTTGTTTCTGTTAATTTGGTCGAGTCAAAATTGGATGCTGAATTCAAGTACCAAGACACCAACGCTGCACATGCGACAACTCCGAGACAGTGCGAAAATAAAAGAACGAGTACACTCCGGTAAGAAATTTTTGTGCGTTAAAAATTTTTCTATTCGAAATAGACGAATCGTTACGTTTTTTTAATTTCGGTTGCGCAAAAACATTGGGGTTTTAAAATAAAATATTTCTCTTGTGCGATTTAATTTGTTAGTAATAAAAATCAATATTTGTCTTTAAATTTCTATTATGTTTAATAAATTACATTATTTTTCACTTAGCAGCGTATGAGTTTGATTTCATTTCGCAGTATTAGATCACGGAGGAAGGCAGATATAATTTTTGATATTTTCTTTTATCAAACAATCTTTATAAGAGAGATTAAAAGTAAGTTGACTTGTGAGTGTTGCAATTGAGTACATGAATTCACTTTTGACCCTGAAAGAGCTCATCTGCTGGCCGGTGCATTTTTTTTAATTAAGTGTCATTGTAATTTGTTGATAATAGTTTAAAATTTTGCAAGATTACATGGCAATATATTAAATATCAAATCAGCAAAAATAACTTCTATTTATTGTATTTTGTTATAAATAATCCATTTTAAAATTCAATGATAATTTAAAATAAATCATGTGACCTTAAACGCAACGAGTTTGCTTGCTTGCTTTCAATAACCTCACTTTCTTGTTTACTCTACTCGTGTAGAGTACTTTTTTAACTTTTTTGTTTTTAATTGATTTAATTATGATAAATAACAGCTTTTAACACTAAAACTTCAACTTTCAAAGCACAAAACCACAGAAAAATAATATAAATGAATGTAAAATTGAAACTTGTGACGTCACAAGTACATGGCAAATTGCGCGGTCGTTTCCTTCAATTCAAATTGACGGATTTTAAATATTTTTTAAATTATTATCAAAACGAAAATAAATAAATTAAATAGCATTAATTAGTATATTTAGTTATTTTTGATCCAACTACGCTATAAAAAAAATTTATGCATTTTCCCCATTATTCAAACTTGAAAACTTAACAATACCAAATTTATTCAATTATACAGAGTGATGTTTCTTGTCCGATGGTAATAATTAATCAAAGAAGGATTCTTGGGTTAAGTGGACACCAAATAAAACAAATATATTATCTCATCGACGTTTCGGAGACTTTATTACGTCTCCATCTTCAGGACTAGATGGAGAGAAACGTATTATGGTAACGTCGCAAATAACGAATATCAACAATAATCTCTTACCTTGATAATGAGTTGGAACAATGTTTTACATAATGGTAAAAAGATCAACAATGGTTCAAAGCAATAACAGTATTCAGTGATATCAAAGGTTAAAAATATGTATAACATATAAAAGAGTAATAAAATCAATAAATTTCAACAATAATAAAATCTTTTCACTGAAACTGACAATAAAATGTTTCAAAAGTGACACCCACAAACACGATCGGTATAAAGGATATTATGCAAACTGAGAAGGATGACATCCTATGGGATGTCATCAACCCAAGAATCCTTCTTTGATTAATTATTCAATTATATTTGTTCTTCCTGAAAACTATTTTGATTCTCCATCTGCATTCCTGAATGATCTTGAGGTGCCACTAGTTCTTGCTGAAGAAATATACTTTTTGAAATTTTCAACTTATTGGCGATATAACCTTCAGCCACAGTAGTTGAACGCCATCCTCCATGCCTTTTAAGTGTTTGAATATCAGCTCCGCTGTCAGCGAGGAAGGTAGAAGACGTCCTCCTCAAGCAATGGCCAGAGGGGAATGGGACTTTTCGGCGGCGCCGATTCGGCGTAGCTAGTTCGGCGTAGCCAGTTCGGAGAAATACCGTTTCGACGCGAGGACTATTCAGCGCGAGGACGATTCGGCGTGAGGACGGTTCGGCGTGAGGGCGGTTCGGCGTGAGGACGGTTCGGCGCGAAGACGGTTCGGCGCTAACCTTTTTAATAATTCGAGACGCTTTTCAAGAATGTAAAATATCCTCATTTTCGGTCACAAAAATTATATTTTTGTAATTTTTAGAATTTCTATTAGTAGTATTCGTAAGTTTCACTGTCTGTTTATTTTATTTTAATGTTTTGATGTCTCTGATTAATTTATCTACTACTGAAAACTTTTACATTTGTGTAAGTATAATAATGTTACGTGTTAATGTTTTCTCCTCAATCTCTTCTCGAAGATGAGAATATTTTTAATTCTCTAGAAATTATTAAAGAAATAAAGGACTTTGGGGAAAAGATTTAATTTTTCAATTAATTCGTTAAATTACATGATCTTGGTTTTCAAACTAATTTTTCATTTTGTTAAGGTTATCTCAGCATCTCAAAATTAGAGTAAAATAAATTTGTAATAAATTTTTGTATTATAGTTGACCTTTTCTTGTTAATTTATAAGATATTTTTTAATTGGGTATAAGTATTTTAATATTTTAAATATTTACCAACGTTTCGGGCCGTATACATGTGGTCCATTTTCAAGGCTAAAAATTAATTATAATTATTATAATATAATTTTATAAATTGTAGCGCTTTTTGTGCAATTAGTTGAAAAAGTCAATTTAATCAATTGTTATTAATTACGGAATAGTTTTTAATTAAGTGATGTCAACAAATGACCAGAAAATTAATTTCAGGTAAAGTATGAAGAGAACTAATGACAGTAAGCAAGTAAAGAATGCCTAAGCAATAATTCAAAATTAATTTTTCAAATTTGCTTTCATATTTATCAATAAAGAAACTGTTGTGCTTGTAGAAGCAGTTTCTTAGATTGATACTTCTAGCCGGGGAAACTAACGTTAAATCCATTGATTTGTATTGGTTGGTACAAAAAGCTATGGACCAATTTTTGTGAAACACCATACATTAATTGCATACTTTAAAATAAATCGGAAAATCATATCCCGCCGAATTGTCCCTGCGCCGAATCGGGTCACGCCAAATTGGGTTCGCGCCGAATAAGGTCGCGCCGAAATGGGCTCGAGGCGAATTAGTCTCGCGCCGAAATGGCGGCGCCGAATCGGGTGTACGCCGAAAGGGCTACGCCGAACTGGTACGCCGAACCGGCTGCGCCGAAAAGTCCTAGACCAATGGCCAGAGTAACTGGATGCATCTGGGAGTTTTAAGTATTCTGCGACTTTTTGGAGAATCTTTGCAAAATTGTTGATGCCAACTGGTTGTATTGTGCACTTACCGTGATTATAGAAAATAAAAAATCTATTATGTTCAATTTGTTTGAGTCTCAATCGTGAATACTTATTATAAATTTCATATCCGTTGTACTCCGATCCTACTGTAAATACACCTTTCTTTTTGGTTTTGGTATTATATCAAGTTATAACCAAAATTTTTCCCGTGTCTTCTATATCTTTTACAGTTAAGCTACACAATTCTGCACGCTGGCATGCCCCATTTAAACCAAATATTAGTACCACTTTTATTCATAAGAATTTATTTACTTGAGCCTCTTTTAAAAACATAGTAACGTTTTCCATAGTCAAAACTATTGTATTGTGATATATCCACATTTTCGTTTATTTGCATAGTACTTTTCAACATGGAATGCTTCAACATTGGATGCTTCATGAGTTTTTGCCTAAAATAACGAAAGGCATTGTATGAAAAACACTAAAATATTTTGTACTAAAAATAGCTTACCTTCTCAACAACTTTCAACAGTTGTTCTTAGTGCGTTTTTTGCCATCCTCCAATTACAAATTATTTCAAAAACCTTCTCGTATTTTTCGTTTGGATTTTAAAGGAAGTAAGCTCTAAGACTTATTGGTAGGAAGGCAATGTAAAAATTCAGATCGATCACGCACAAAAAAATTTACTCATAAACGTTTAAATTCGTATTTTAGGTTAGATTTTCACAAAACGAGAAAAAATGTATAAACAAACCTCATAAGAAAAGCAGATTTGCTTTTGCAAAACTTGACTTTTCTAAACTTGTTGTTTACTATTATAACTATTATAATTTAACTATTCGAAGGTACATTTATTCATAATAAAACTTAATTACCTTTCAATTTTTTCTAAACTACTTGATTCTAACACCTAACAACAACAACTAATAAATTTAGCCAAAGGGCTCTTTTTATGGCCGTGTTTGGTCTGGCACTTTTTTCGCTTTGAAGCTCCGTTAAACTTATTCTGATAGTTTGAGTTGGGTTTTACGCTTTCAAACGCTTTATCTGCTCTCATTTCAGAACTTCGCGTGTTTTAAGCTTCTGAAATGAACGGAACACTAACATTTGCAAGCACAGAACAGCTCCAAATCGAGTTATCAGAATATGTTCGACGGAGCTTCAAAGCGAAGAAAGCGCCAGACGGAACTCGGCCTCGATATTATGTTTACTTAACTAAACAAAGGCTGTGTGTGTAACATTATATTTTTTATGCTTATTTTTTATTTACAGTTTTTGGGATCTGGGTTGTTTTTCACTACCAAATTCGTTAAAATAGTATTTACAACTTGGGACAGAAGGGATCGAGATTCATAATACCATTCGTACGTGGGACTAAAAGAGTCCCTTGTCCCACGTTGTAAAATATACTATTGAGCCTGTTTCTTTTCTGAGCTGTGGTATAAATAATAGGCAATTTTTTTAAAATTGCAATCCTTATTCGCGATTACAGCTAAGTGAAGTCTGGCGGCAGAAATGTTAACTAGCTAAAACGGGAATTGTCATAAGTTTACATGTGCTTCTGGTGCATGTTTATAGTCGGTATTAACGTTAAATATTGCTTATAAGTGCTTGTGTTTGAAAATTCCTCCGAAATTAATTTGTTATTAGGCAAACGACAAAATGAATACAGGTAAATCAAAATCAAGAGTGTTTTGTTGTGTTCACGGATGTAATTCTAGCGTTAGAAAGAATTTTGACTTTAGTTTCCACAAGTTTCCTATGAAAGGAAAATTCAAAGTGAAATGGACAAATCCGTTGGGTGAGGTGGAAGTAATTGATAGCAGAAAAGCGTGGATGAAAAGCTTCAAAATGGGAAAGGAGCCTACAAAATACATGGTTTTTATACTTAGATATCAACAAGCTTTTTTTTGTCAATTAGCCCTGATATCTTATGAGGCGGTGCAGACAAAGCTGTAGTTTGTAAAACTAAGCTATAAAATATGATGGAATCCGTCGTTACTAGGCGTTTTCCCACACAACACAACGTGCTTAGCGTTTGCCAAAGCTTCACGCTCACAAAAGTTTCTAGCCTCAGAACTCCCACAGAATTTCAAAATATTGTTTATTGTTAATTTTTTATTCAAATTTAGATATTATTTAAACACAAACGAATATAATAAACAAACCACAACACGTTTCTGAACCCGTTAATGTGCATATAATAACCTTGCTTATGATGGCAAAACATAGAACTACCCGTTTTAAGCGGCCATTTTGAATATTTGGTCATTTTCCTTAATCGAAATCACGACGGATTTGGATAGAGTATATTTTTCTGAGAATGAAACTGTAAAAACGTTACAAACAATTTCCTTGAAGAAGAAAGTTTTCTAGATACTTAATTAGTCCGAAAGCTTCAAAAATACGTCTTAAGTGCACATTACACGCGGCCTTTTTCTCATGCGATCGGTTGCAGCAGCCGATCGCAGCAGCCGAATGCACGTGCAACCGAATGCATATGGCTATGCGATGCATAGCCGTGGTGCGATTTTCGTATTTTAACAATTTATCACAAATTTTAACTCACAAAAAAAAATTAACAAATTTAACCACACAACATAAAAGTACAATATTTTTACGTCAATTTTATCTATTTTTATAACTTCAATAACATCAAATATTAATAGAAATCACTAGATTGCATGAGAAAGCGCATACAAAATAGAACGAGTTCTATTTAAAGCCATGCGATCTAAGAAGGCATAGCAATCAATTGCTAAATGGGTTGCCTATGCGATTACCTGTTTACACGAGGCTTTCGGATGCAGCGATCGGCTGCTGCAACCGATCGCATGAGAAAAAGGCCGCGTGTAATGTGCACTTTAAAGATTTTACAAAAGACCATTCCAGGTGTCGCCGAAAAAAAAGGAGTCGCACTTTTTCCTTGAAAATCTGTGTTCTAATTTGTTAATTAATTATTAACTAAATTTAAATTAAGACGAAACACAATTACACAAAGGTAAAGTACCAGATCATGTTTATCGTTCATTCCGTGTGCACAAAAAGATTAAAAGTTACGACCTATCAGAAGTTGCTCTTTATTAATATCAGAACCGATCCAAACAGGTAGACACATTTTCGTTGGCGACATTAATTTCAATAAATTATATTATATACTGCAGAATCCTAAATTGATAATTATATTGTTTTCATTTAAACGCATATTATCCATATTTCAGCAATTTTACCGCACATATTTATCAACTAATTTCAATCGCATATAAATCCGGACTACTTTTTTCGCATAACCTTAAAATGAGCAGGTAATCTTATAATCTACAAATTAACCAAATTATTTATGATTGCTTGTAATGATTGACTGTATCAATAAAGCATCATCATGACGCTAAAAATAAACAGCGCAATCCCACTTTCTCTCTAAAATTATCTCCAACACCTAAGGAAAAACAGAATATTACACTAAAGATTCATTGACTTTCATAGAAGATGATAAATTTTTTTAATTCCAAATGATTATATCGATACCTTACTTTGAAAACCTCGTAACTTCATTTTAGACAAAATTGAGATTTATTGTGCATTGCAATAAGGGTCATGTACTGCATGTTCTATGAAAACTTCGTAAATTAATTTTCACAATTGTACCATCTGTAGGCATATTCACTAACTGAAAACCTCGTAATGAACAAGTTACGAGGTTTTCATTTATCAATTTTTGAAAATGTTTTGAAACTTACGAGGTTTTCATTATAATATTATGGGTATTACTCGTAACTTATACAATATTCCTACTATTAATTAGAAAAACTCGTAATTCTTTCGTAATTTAATTCGTAAATCTAAGTGGGTTGATGTTTATTACATTTTAGCTTAAAAAACTATAATATTGAATATTAATATTGCATTAGAACCTAATTGAACCAAGAAATATTACTCGTAGTTAAAAAAAACAGTTTTTTGTTGCTCCTGTAAAAACAGCTTTTAGGTACTTACGAGGTTTTCAAAGTAAGGTATCGATATGTTAATATCGTTAGATATTTTTTCCAAATGACGACAGTTCCGGGCGGTCGCCGAGGTCAAAAACTCGGAGTTTTTATTAGGATCCCAAAGCTTAATACATATCAGAGAATCAGAACTATCCGACTTTTTTTAAGATTTTTCATTTTGTGATTGAAACTGCTGTTAAAAATATTAAGTGTTATTAATATTACTAATCGTACTCCCAGTAAAATACTGCCTTAAGTCGAAAATTGTAAATTCTGAGTTACGTCAATAAAAAGTCTATAAAATAATGCCATGGGGCAATTTCAGAAATAACACGATAGTTCACTATTCTATGATTAGTAGCAGTTTTCTATTTTATTTTTAAGGTACTCGTATAAACTTTAAATTCATGCGTTGAAAAATTGCGATTTTCGACTTACGACAGTATTTTACTGACAGAGCGTAATGAGCCATGTTATTAACAAATATAGCTAATATTATATAAGTTATTTTATAAATATTTGGCTGAAACACATCATTTCAATTTTTCATGGGAAATTTCTACGCTTGCCGAAGAATTCAGTACAGAAGTATATTAGTTTGTTTCAGAATAATTGAAATTAAAAAAAGTCATAGTATCAAATTAAGTTGATATAAAAACGTACAAACTATAAACGAAACATAATATATAGAGATTAGGTTAATTATTTTAATCTCGCGCCAGCCTTTAGCAATGCATATGCTTGGTCGACAGCATATCTTAACACATAGTTCGTACGCTTTTATATCAACGTAATTTGATTCTATGACTTTTTTAATTTCAATTATTCTGAAACAAACTACATTTAAATCGCAGTAAACTGTTTATGGATTTTTTTCGCAATAACCAGGTACAAACTAAAAATATCACAGCCCAAGTTTATAATTTCAAAGTAAGTAATTCATTATAATAATTTTATTATTACAAAGGAATAGAACAATAGTAAGGATGTCGTTGTGTGCACCCCTCCCCCAGAACATTTTTAAGGTAAGCGAGATTATTCATACTGTGATTATGAGTAACTTGAAATTTGTTTAAGTTAAATTTAATTAAAGAAATTAAAAACTATGAAATGCCCTCTAATTATCTCAGATAAACATCTTCATTTAAAAGTCAAACTCAAAAGCTGCCGTAAATTAAGCGAGTGTAAACGATTATTCATTAGGTTTATGATTTAGTAGGTTTGCATTTGAGCACCTCCTTTACATCATGTGTGCTGACAGGGTGACAAATGTTTGTAGTGGCGTGTTTACATAATTCGAGCCAATCAGTAAACCTCTTCGTCTTCATGTTATATACCATAATTTAACTTGTCTTTTCATAGTTAGATACCACATTTGTATCTGTCAACGAAGGTCGTCGGCATCCGTCTATATTTACATCGACTGTATTGGGACCAGTGCATAATAGATAATACTGGTGCATGAATACAAAGATAATATATTAAATAAGTAGATAATATATTTTCGATTTTAAATTAACAAGCACAGCAATATAATTTATTAGATTGTTAATTTATACATTTTAATTTAACAATAATTTTCAAAAGTTATAATAATTTTATAATAATTTCTTAAAAAGTATTTTATAATATAGATAATGTCTTAATTATTTCTTTTAAAACCTAGAAATATTTTTACAACGAATTTAACACAACATTGATTAAGGGCAAATGTTATTGGAGACGAGAGAAGAATACCGGATGTATAGCTGAGGTATTAGTGCTCATCTATCTCTTTTTCTATAATTTTTAGAAAAGTTTAGAACTTGTAAATAGCTATATAGGGGAACTTGGGGTATATGTTGGCGAACGGCAAAAGATGACGAACTAACAAAATATCATTCAGCACGAGTTTTATAACCAGTGGCGGCTCGTGACTTCTATTCTTGTGTTACTTTAAAAATATTAATAGTACTCTTCTTTATCAAATTAAATAATCCGTGTGGAGGAGGGGTTATGATGGAGTACTCCAACGTGCCCTTGTGCACTTTAGGGTAAGCCGCCGCCACTGCATCAATACGAATGTTCGTGTCCTATTTATTTCTTTATATGCACGACATACTGGCGTACTGTCTGGCCAGTATTTGTTTATTTAAGTGAATCGGTGCCTTCAAACTATCGTGGCGTGATAGTTAGTACGATAAATTGCTAACGTAGGGCTCCCCGGTTCGACTCCGGGTACAGTCTAAATATTTCTTGGCCATCTTCTGTGCTTTCGGAGGGCACGTAAAGCCGTCGGTCCTCCTGTGTTAATGATTTACCATCATAACAATAAAAAACAGGGTGCAGGCACATCGAAAAGCAAGGCTAATGCTAGTTTATCTGTAACATAAAATTGAGCTTATGATTCGGTCTCTCAATGCGGTCTTTAGACTGTACAACCTAGCAATCAAGAGTCAGTTATTCTTTTGTTATTTAAACTAACCTACCTTTTTCGTGGATGACTTTTGCACTTATTTTCATTCAATTTCATTGAAAATAAATTTTTATAAACACATTCTCACAAAATTGGGGCACCCCAAAATTGTACCTGTAAAAGTAACTTGTAGGAATTGAAGAATGGCCAAGACTTGATTTTGAAATTTATGTCACATATTTACTGATTAATCCAAAATGGGTATAGATTATTATGGAGTTTTATCGATACAAAATAATAGCAACGATTTAGAAATAAGAAAAGCGTATCGCAATTTAGCTATAGAGTTTAATTCGGAACGCTTGCAAGATGAAAGTGCCCAGAAAATTTTTGAACTTATCGGCGAAGCTTATGATGTACTGGGCGATCCATTGCGGCGAGCCGTTTTTGATCAATATGGAGAGGAAGGTTTAAAACGTGGCGTTCCTGGACCCGACGACTACATCCAACCCTACCACTATCATAGCGATCCGATGACGACTTATAAAAAAATTTTTGGAACGGAATCACCCTACGCCGATTTGCTAGATCACATAAATAAGATTCCTCCTATGTATGAAATTCCCGAAGGCAGAGGCGTACCTAGGAGGGGGGCGGTCCGCCCCGGGCCCCTTTACTAAGGGGGCCTCCAAAAGGAGGCTATTACCAGAACTTCTTGTTTATTTTGTCTTTACTTTTGACTTTACATATGTCCTATGTTGAAAAAAATGGTTATTATATTGTTATTATAATTGATATAAGAGGACAGAGATCAACCATAGATTATATCATCACCAATAGAAATATACACCCTAAGCAAATACTGGATGTCAGAGTACTTGGATCAGCAAACGTAGGCACAGACCATAATCTGGTATTGTGCAAATACCGCACCGTAACAACAATAACCAAACGAAAACAGCCAAAATACACTACAAAGATTAATGTGGAATCAATAATCGATCCCAGTACACAATACCTGTACCAACAAAGGCTAAAAGAGAAAATCTCCAACGACCCTCTGACAGAAGACAGTAACGTTGAACAGTCTTGGGAAATACTGCGCAAGAACATAATTAACAGTGCAGAAGAAGCTCTAGGGGTCAAAAGAATTAACATCAACGCTATACATAACAACAAGCCATGGTTCACAAATGAAGTGAAGGTTATAGCGGAAAATAAAAGGAAAGCATATCTCAAATTTAGAACCAATAAAACACCCGATAACTATAGAGAATACGTTCAGAAGCGGAATTTGGCAAACTCCAAAATAAGAGAACTAAAACGACAGTTTTGGGAAAAATTCTCAAAGGATATGGAGAGAGATCTATACGGAGGACAAAAAAAGATATGGAACTACCTACGGGAGAGAAAAAAACCAATTAACGAGTATGTCCAAACAAAAACTATTTCTCCCAAAAAATGGACAGAACACTTCCGCTCTTTATATCGGGCACAACTACCAAGCGCCGAAGAAGATGATCAAGACGTCAGATATAACGAAGAGAGAAGCCAAACGAACATGCTGGAAATCACCGAGGACCTAGTAACATCGACTATCAAAAAATTAAAAAATAGGAAATCCCCAGGACTAGATCAAATATCTAATGAGATGATTAAATACGGTGGAGAGGCGTTAGCTCGAGAAATAACTAATTTTTACACAAAGATAATTGACACGGGGACTATACCCACGCAATGGAAAACAAGTATAACAATACCGGTATTCAAAAAAGGAATAAAAACAAATCCTGAAAACTATAGAGGTATATGTCTACTAAGCAGTATTTTAAAGCTTTTGACAAAAATAATATCAGACAAAATAGTGAGCTGCGTAAATATTAGTGAGGAACAGCAAGGCTTTCGACAAAATAGATCCACGATCGATGCAATCTACATAATACGTCAAATAGTAGAAAAAGCCATTGAGTACAACAAACCTGCGTACATGTGCTTTGTCGATCTGACGCAGGCATTCGATCGAGTCCACCTGAACGACGCTCTGAACGTATTACAGAAGAACCGCGTTGACCCAAATATAGTCCGAATTATTGCTGAACTAAATACGAAATGTAAGACTAAAATAAAAGCACACGGGGAATTAACAGAGGAGGTTAATGTATCATCCGGAATAAGACAAGGAGATAGCCTCAGTCCCACATTATTCAATACCATCATGGACGAAATTATAAAGAGCGTAAAGACAGTGAATGCTGGATACAGATTGGGAAATGACACAATAAAAATTATATGTTATGCCGACGACGCAGTGCTATTAGCAGAAAATGAAGACGATGTACAACGTCTCTTGTACAAATTCCAAACCACTGCAGAAAAATACAACATGAAAATATCCATCAAGAAAACCCAATCAATAACAATATCCAAGGAGCCTCTTCGCTGCAAGCTCATTGTAGATGACCAGCCAATCACACAGGTAATGAATTTCAATTACCTCGGTGTGAATATATCCAGCAACAGAAATATCCAACACGAAGTTCGTACTCAAGCCGCAAAAGCGAGTGCAGTATCAGGTTATTTGCGCGACGTCATCTGGAACAACAAGTATATGACGGCAGACAGCAAGACGCGAATATACAAGACGTGTGTTAGACCCATACTATCATATGCCGCTGAGACGAGAGCAGAAACCTCCAAAACAAAACAAATCCTACGGAGCACAGAGATGCGAACGTTACGATCGATAGAAGGAGTCTCCCTACGGGATAGAATAAGAAGCGACGATATCCGACAGACATGCAACACTCAAGACATCGTAAGATGGATAAGAGAAAGAAGGAGACAATGGAGAGACCACATAGACAGAATGGACGAAAACAGACTACCTAAAATAGCGAGAACAGGTAAACCCATCTCCAGAAGACTTCCAGGACGGCCACCCAAAAGGTGGTACAAAAGCTGGACCTCTGGATCCCAGGACAATCCCTAGCACGGCATAACGCAAAATACATTGGATAATACAGGACCTAGTCCTAAATTAAGTGGAAGAAGAAGAAGAAGATTATAATTGATGACCTCGGACTGCACGAGTTTGTTCCCTTATCCTATCTATTATTTCTCTGCACAGGGCAATAGCTTATGGAAGACGGTTAGATTAAGGCAAAAAAAAGGCTAGCCACAAGTGATAAATGACCTTTTCTTGAGGGTGGGGGGGGGGGGGGCTACAAAATAAATCCGCCCCGGGCCCCAAGTGGTCTAGGTACGCCACTGGGCAGAGGCATTCGAATAAAACAACCACCAATTTATCACACTTTATCGTTAACTTTGTACGAAATATTTTTTGGAGGTGTTAAGAAAATGAAATTTATAGACGAAGGAAAAAATACAACGGAAATAAGAGAAAAAATTTTAAGTATTCCCATTAGACCTGGTATTAAACCCAAAACTGAAATTTTGTTTGTCGAGAAGGGGATCAAAATCCTACTCAAATACCAGCCGACATAATTTTTGTAACCGAAGATAGGCATGATGATTTTTTTCAAAGAGAAGGCGATGATTTAATTATGTATGAAAATATTACATTGGAAGATGCTCTATTGGGCATCACCATAACAGTGATTATTCCACTCAGGGTCAAATTTTGGCGTTTCGACCAATCAGCGTGCGTTTATTTTACATGATACTTATACAGATACAATTCGTGCACCGTGGGTTTTACCCGCAAATACTGTAAAATATCCAGTTTTTATGAAATACTACGAAAATATTCCAAATACCCTACCAGAATATCGAATATTTGTTAGTAATAATTCATACGTAATAAAACATATTCGAATATCATAATTGATGTAGTCGAATATTTTAATTTATGAGGTGTTTATGACAACGCGCTCAACAGATGCGATTTATGAAACCGGTGCAACGCATTAGTTCAACTCGAGGTCACTTAAAGCAATGTTACTTCTAACGAATTTTATATTACAAATTTAGTGCGTTATGCTTACATTTTTTTCGGTACTTACGAAATTTTTTGTTTGATTTTTTTTTGCAATGATTGTGATGCGATATGGTCAATTTGTTTCACAATTTTCGACATTAAAAATGGCGTTTGAAATGTCGGTTTTCGTATGTGATGTGCTTTTAAGTCGTGGCGTTTCTTCACGGAATAATCACCGCAACAGCAACGCGGATTCGGACAATACTCAAAGATTCAAAGATTCATCTCGTACAGGTTTCAGCTGCGGAGATTGACACTCGCTGCGCTGCGCTTCGCTCGTGCAATCTCCTTGCTAAAACCTGTACTCGCTGAATCTTTGAGTATCGTCCTTATCCTTGTGCTGTATCATGCGAATACAGTAGATCATAGAACTGTTAGAATTCCAATTACTGATATTGTAGACCCCACTTACGAGAAAATAGTGGATGAGGAAGGAATGCCGATTTTGGAAAATCCAAACGAAAAAGGAAACTTGATCATACGATTCAGAATCGAATTTCCAACATATTTACCCAAACCAAGTAAAGAAGTGTTCCACAAAGCGTTTAGTTTGGCCAAAAGTGGAGGTGGCATGCATCACGAAATGATTAATAAAATGGTGTTGGCTGATAAAATATTAAGGGTGGATCCGGATGAACAATTACCTCCAATTTAGTTTAAAAATTTTGTTAATTAATGTATAAATTTTACTGGAATTTGATACTTAAAGTTATTATTAGTTTTAATACATTTTTAAAAGTTAAAAAAAAGAGTTGGTAATTATGAAATATTTAAATCCTTATGTCGGTTCGTACGGCCCACGTGGGGTATTAATCCACGAAATGTGGAGACAATATACCACGCGGTCATCGAACCGACCATTACCTACGGTTCTTTTATTTGGAGTGGAGTGCTATGATACAAGTATGTGCTGGGTTGGTTGCAATCTTTTCAGCGGGCATTCGCCATCAGGGCTACTCGCGCATTCCATACGGTCTCGGCAATATCTGCGTTAGCCTTGGCTGGATTTACTCCAATCGAGCTAAGGATAGAGGAGGTAGCAAGGGTAGAGCAGGTGAAAATGGATGGTACTTTCGATCGTCTTCCGGACGATATCGTCTTGCAAAATCGTACGTCACCAGCGGGGATGCTACATCCCCGCTACAGACAAACGATCAGTTTCGTTAAAGCTTGCAACTCGCCGGAAGTCGATAGAATATGCGACCAGTTCGATGTTGCTATATTTACCGATGGCAGCAAGCAGGAAGGTGGGGAGGTCGGCGCGGCAATTGTTGCCTACCGTGAGGCTCGGCAAGAAACCCACAAGTACCGGTTAAACGGTGCTTGTAGCGTGTTTCAAGCCGAGCTATATGCGATTGACGTCGCCCTGACTTGGATCTCCCCCAGGAGACTGCACTCTGTGTGCATTTTCTCCGACAGCCTTTCTTCGCTTGTTACCATCGCTAATAGGAGTAGCACCGTACCTTTGGTCACCTCCATCCATCGTTCACTGCTCAAACTGAAGGACCAAACGATCATCAGATTTGCGTGGGTAAAGGCTCATTGCGGCATTGAAGGGAACGAGGTTGCAGATCAATGTGCCAAAGACGCGGCTGTTTCACACAGTCGCATGGTATACAACCAGTTCCCTCTTAGCTATGCAAGAAGGGTGATTCGTCTTGAGGCGGCATGTACTTGGGATACCGAGTACAGAAATGCCGTTCAAGGTTCGACCACCCGGCAGCATTTACCTACGCTAAATTATGTTCGCTTGTTCCGAAGTGCCGTTGATACCTCCTTTGAAATGACGCAGATATTGACGGGTCACTCGTTTGCGCGCGAGTATCTGCACAGATTTAAGATCAGTCCTAGTGACGTGTGCCCCTGCTATTCAAAAAGTAGGCAGACTCTGCAACATTTGTTGTCTTGCTGCCCAAAGTACACCCAACATCGTCACAACTACGCCCTACATTGTCAATTTCACAACGTTACACCTTTTACCATTTCGAACATAATCAGTAATAAATTCATAACCAAATTATACATATCTTTTTGTGAATTGTCGGTAGGAAGGCATATGCAAAATTTCAGATCGATCGCGCAAAAAAAAACAGAGTCCGGACTAACTCTTTTGTTTTAATATTGTTGTCATTGCTTAGCAACTTTATAGGCCCTCGGGCTATAAAAGCCATATTATGCCCTCATTTCCGTGCTAAAAAACAAGGTTATGATACCAAAATGAAATAAAACAGTTTAACACCACCCCTTAACTTGTCTATAGTGGATTTATGCCCTAAAATAAGTTCGAGTTTCTTAATATAATTTATAAAAAATTTATTTCAATATTTTCTTCAATTCAATTATAATTCAGTTCTGTTAAATTCTTATTCAATGTTCAATTCTATTCATCGTTAAATTGTCAACAATTGTTACATCATCCCCCATTTAACATTTACCAATCATTCATATTAATTATTAAGTTTTATATTGTTTAATATTGTTATTTTTATATGTACATAATACGATATGTATCCATTTGCATTATACTCCCTATCTAGGTGGTTAACTTAGAGAGGAAACAGGAAAAAAAATCAAGAGTCAGTGCAACTTATAATATCACTTATTCATAAACTTGTTCATAAAGCATTTTTCATTGGTTTATTTTTTTTATCAACTTGAAAATGATTTTTAATATAACTATTTAGAACGTGATTCCTTGGTTAGGCCGCACCGGAGAGGGGAATCACAGGTCAAGTTAGCGTTATAAGCACACAGATAGATAGTAGATAAATTAATAATAGTAAAATTTGACTTAAATAAATTGAAGCTGTTATTATTTTTTATTATGTAGGGTAGGCACCGGTTATGGCCACCTTACCGGTTATGGCCACAATTTATATATTTTTACCAATATTAAGGAAACAAGTAAATCTTGTTAAGATTAAGGTTAAGAACAAGTAAAGTCAATCCTTTCAATAAGTTTTGGTAAAACTGAATGCCGAATGTAAGTCCCACTCACATTCTAAAGTATTCTTTCTAAAATAATGGTCTTTAGATGTTTTTCCATTCTTCCTAACTTCTGGCGTGCAATTTTTTTGCTTTCCCTTGTTGAAATGAATTACACGATTTTTAATAAGTACAAGACTGAGTGTACCCACAAGAACATATTTTATGCAGTATCTCGTACTAAAAAGGAATTTGAAGAAACTTCACAATCGTCACTATTGCATGTTTCTAGGTGACGAAGTTTGCTCATCTGGTCAAGATTGCGTGGATTTGTTTGCTAAACAGTTTTCTAACCTGTACTCTAGTAATGATGGTACTAACTATAGCTACAGTGCAAATGAGGTCATCAATTGTAATGTGCTTAGTGTTACGGTGGAAGATGTCTTCAATGCAATTACGGAATTGCCTGACAGTATGAATTGTGGTCCAGATGGTGTTGCATCCTATTTTATAAAAAGATGTCAATACTCATTGTCAACTCCAATTTTCAGAATGTTCCAGCTTTCATTGGCCAGTGGTTGTTTTCCGAGGATCTGGAGAAAGAGTTTTATTACTCCCATTCACAAGAAAGGCAATCGTAGTAATATTGACAATTATAGAGGTATTTCGATACAATCAATGATACCAAAGATGCTGGACAAGCTAGTCTCGGCTCAACTAATGCAGGTTAGTTCAAAGTTCTTAGTGAATAATCAGCATAGGTTTGTTCCTGGTCGTTCAACGTCGACTAACCGTTTGTCCTTCGTGACTCATATTTTTGAATCGTTCGAGGATCACAAAACACGTTGATGCTGTGTACACGGATTTTTCTAAGGCATTTGATCGCGTCTCACACTCGGCACTTTTGTCCAAAATTGTTTCAATGGGGTTTGGACAGAATGTAGTTAAATGGGTGGGTAGTTTTCTTACAGACAGAATTCAAGTTGTTAGGTTACAGAATTTTCTCTCTAGGGACATCCCGGTTTATTCTGGCGTTCCCCAGGGGTCACATTGCGGGCCCATTTTGTTTTTGCTATTCATCAACGACATTGGTAGATACATAAAGAATAGCTCGTATTTACTATTTGCTGATGACTTGAAAATCTTCAGAACTATTGTAATAGACTAGATAATAGAATAGAATAGATTGTAATAGACTGTAGGCTATTACAATCTGACCTGGACAATTTACACCAGTGGTGTGCCGACAACAATTTGTGGTTCAATTTCAGCAAATGCTCGGCTATTACCTACAAGAAGCATGACTGCGACATGTTTAGGTACAATATAAACAGTGGCGAAGCGTCCATTAAGGCTGTAAGGCGCAGCCTACCCTATTTTTATCGGCATAATATTTTTTTTCATTGTTAGATTAGAATTAAACGGTTTCTATTAATATTTTCATATTTCATGTAAAACTGAAGTAGGCAACCCGCAGAGCCGCTGGAGTTTTAGCGATACTGCATCTCGTTTAGGCTGCAGGTCCGCAGCCTGCTACTTTAGAGCTCCGCGGTGCGGTCCGGGGTGCGGCGGGAAGTATGCAAGATAACATTGCATTAAAGCTAGCCTGGCAATTGTTTCAACTGAATTAATTTGCAGTACCTCGCTTAGTCGCTTGTAAGTGCTTGTAAGTTTTTGTTTTCGAAAATGGCGGTGGCTCTAGGCAGTGCTGATTTAGTGAATTTTTTAATAAATAACGGTGATTATTTTCGTAATTTATCTTTAGAAGATAAACTAAAAATTAAAGTGGCAAGATCTACACCGTTGTTGTTAATGGAAAAGAAAGATTCGTGCGGAAAATTTATTCGCCGATTCCAAAAAATTTGGTACACAAACTTTAAATGGTTGACGGGCAGCGTAATTCGCAACAGACTTTTTTGTTTTTATTGCTTGTTGTTTTCCACTACGGCCACTAGTGATAGTGAATGGTGCAAGTTGGGAGTTGGTGATGAGAGTTTAAAAAATATGACTGCGAAAATGAAGAAACATGAATGTTCTGCACATCATATTTATGCGGCTGTTAAATTTAATCAAATAGGAACGGTAAGGATAGATCATGCTCTCTCGGAAGCTTCACGTTTGGCGGCTATTAAACATAATGAAAATGTAGATCGAAATCGACTTATAGTGAAAAGACTTATTTCCACAACTTGTTTTTTGGCCCGACAAGAGCTAGCATTCCGCGGGCACGATGAGTCGGAGAGTTCATTAAATAAGGGAAATTATTTAGAAATTTTAGACTTTTTAGCGGAAGAAGAATCGCATATGAAAACCCACTTAATTCATTCTACTGTATTTAAAGGGACTTCATCAGATATACAAAATGAGTTGATTGAATCTGTTACAGAAGTTGTGAATGAATTAATTTTAAATGAAGTAGAGAATGCACATTTCATTTCCATCCAGGCGGATGAAACAACCGATGTTTCAACAGAGTGTAAATTAAGTATTATTTTACGATACGCGAATGTGTTAAATGGTGACATTGAAGAAAGATTTGTCGGATTTTATGACGTTTCGGAAAATAAAACTGCGCAAGGTTTGGCAGATGTATTGTTGAATGTACTGAAGAAATGGAAAATAGGAGAAAATAAATTAGTATGTCAGACATACGATGGGGCCAGTACTATGGCTGGAAAAACTGGAGGCGTTCATACTATTATTAAACAAAAATATCCGCATGCATTATTTATCCATTGCTACGCCCACCAACTAAATTTAGTATTGCTGCATGGTAGCAAAACTATAAAACAAGTTAAATTATTCGTAGCAAATCTAACTGCTTTTCACAGTTTTTTTAGTCGTTCAACCAAAAGAATGGTTCTTCTCCGAAAAAGAGGATTTAAATTACCGCATCCCAGTGAAACCCGGTGGAATTTTCATTCACGTGGTGTCTCAACTATTCTCGCACATTTTTCCGAGTTAAAAGCCGCGATGCAGGATGTTTTAGAAAAAGATGGCTGGGATAGTAATTCCGTAAGTTTAGCGATTGGCCTTAAAAGAATTCTAAACGATATAAAATTTGTGTTTTTGTTACAACTGTACAATAAAATATTTGAATACACATCTATCTTGTTCAATATTTTACAAATGAAAAACACTGATATAAGACGATGCAATATAGAGGTACAAAACTGTTTCAATTCCATTAAGAAATTGAGAAACGAAGAAATTGTACGGATGTGCGCCGAAGAGACTGAAAAATTATTATTATCTGAAAAGGCCAGTGTTAGTGTCGATGTCGATGAAGACGAAGAAAAAGAAGAACATGAAGAAAGTTTAAAATTTAATGATAGACTGCTTAAACAAATGAGAGTTATATCGTTTGAAATTCTTGACAGTGTTATAGTAAATTTGGAAAGCAGATTTCAAGAATTACCCAAGTTGGACTTCACGGAGATTTTAAATGAAAAAAAATTTGAGTTTTATAGTGTATCACAAAACTTTCCTAACAACATTTTAGAAAAACTAACAGACCTTTATCCCCTTTTCGACAAATTAAAATTGAAAGGTGAGCTTATGTTTATTTACGGAAGTGATGATAAAAAGATGCCGCCGAATGAACTTTTTAAATATTTAATTAATAATAATCTGAAAGATGTGTTGCCTGAGACAGTTAAGTTATTATCGTTAACTTTGTGTATTCCGGCCACAACCGCTTCTTGTGAAAGAAGCATGAGTACCCTGAAACGGATAAAAACTTATTTGCGTAACAGCATGACAAACGAACGTCTCTCCAATTTAGCCACGTTGGCAATTGAAAAAGGACTTGTGAAGACATCTGCTTCTCAGCAAGAATTTATTTCAAGAACTATAGATGTTTTTGCAGAAAAGAAGACGCGGCGAATTGAATTGATATACAAAAAAATATAGGTAAGTTGTCTTTGCTCTTCAATATTCACTGCGTTAGAAATTATTGAAATGACCCCCCCCCCCCACATTCATCTAGTTTATGACAGCCTACCCTCAGCCAAAACCCACGCTTCGCCACTGAATATAAACAATGTTGAACTTAATCGTATAACTGAAATCGATGACTTGGGAATTCGTCTCGACTCCAGTTTGACATTTAAAAGTCATATAGCAAAAATTTGCAACAGTGCTCTTCGTTCGTTGAGTTTATTCGTCGTCATAGCAGGTTTTTCGCGGCCAACACAATTAAACTCCTTTATGTCTCTCTTGTTAGATCGCAACTGGAGTATGGGTCCTGCGTATGGTCTCCGCACTACGATATTCACATCTCAAGATTGAACAGGGTGGAACGTAAGTTCCTAAAATACTAGCATTTCAAACGTGGTTTGATACGTGATGACTTCTCCTATGAGGACAATCTCAGTCAGCAGGATCAAATCGTTAGAACACAGAAGAGTGGTTGCAGATGCGTGTTTTGTCCACCGCCTACTGAACGGTACGATTTGCTGTGATGTCCTACGTGATCGATTGAAGTTCCGTATTGCAAGTCACAATACTAGATTGAATGAAATATTTCAAATTGCTCATCACAGGACAAGCTACGGTCTAAACAGTCCAGTAACCCGAATGTGCCGCCATGTAAATAGGTTAAACAAGTTCGACAGTTTTAACATATTTCATAGCTCACATCGAGTATTCAAAGACAATCTGATGTGGAATATTAGCACCATTGATTAAATATAATATGCATTTACAACAAAATCCCACCCGGGGTTGTAGCGCTACGAAAGAAGAAGAAGAACAAAAATTGGAGTAATTCGATTGTTTTGTTAAAAATTTTTTAATACTTTTTTTGTATTTAGGCTCTGAGAGCGATTATTTAAAGTGGTTTATCCGTTAATAATAAATAAATGCATTATTGGACAAATGAAGAAAAAAAGTTTGCAAGAGCGTTATTTTCGGTTATTTTATACATCCTTTATAATTTATAAATATAAGATATTATTCGTCGGGTATAGGTCTATTTAAAGTTTCAATTATTAAACCGTTTCGGGCCGTTTATTTTGGTCCATTTTTCAAGGTTAAAAATTAATTACATTCGTTATAGGTTATATTATTAAAATATAAATTGCAGCGCTTTTTTCGAAATTATTTGACAATCTCAAATCCTTTATAATAAAAATAATAATAAAAATAGATTAAAAAGCATAATAAGCATAATTAAAGCATAATAAAAAGAGATTCAAATTTGTGCATGAACATGAACTATTTATTCTTAAAAAAATGTACGCTAATAAGCAAGAATTTTCGACCGGTTTGCGAAATCCAAGCCAGTCATAAACTTTGTTAAGCAAATAATTAAATGTTTTCATCAAATTTTTGATGAGGACTAATCCCAAATTCAAATTAAAACAAAAATGAAGGAATTGGTTCAAAAAAATGTGTGAAAAATATTATTTGTTGTAACCTCGAACATGAATTTTATTTTATTGATTTATTGTTAAATGTGTTACGAAAAATTTTCTCTTTTCGCAACAACGTTGAATTTATTAAATTCAACTCATAACATTTAGCGACATATTTCGTAGCGCCCTGTATATGGAACGTATTTGACGGAGATTAGACTCGCGCATGCTATTATAGAAAAGTCTTGGGTTAGCTTTCGAATGGAGCGGTCGACGTTTTTGTGTTTTACTGTGAAGTGATTATTAATTTTTGGTTCCAATTTTGACAAAATATGGTGGCAATTTTGTGAGGGTTCCCGTTCTGCACCATAAATTGTTTTGGATGGTTTGCGCTCCAACCCAGTATGGAGATTTTTCATGTTTGTAGAATAGTGGATGTATTCCAGATTGTTATCTTTTTGTCGGACCACCTTCTCCATATTTTTCTGGAAGGATATTTTTTTACTCAGTTCGGTAAGTTCTTTAATTTGAACTGATTGCTTCACAGGGAAATGCATTACTCGACTTGGCCAATTTTTTCCTCCGAACATCAGGAGTTCAATGACGTTTTAATTCGCCCTTGGCTATTTTATATTTTTTATGTGATATTTTATTACATAGGTTTTCATTGTCTTGCAGTTTTTTATTCGAATGTTGGCCGAGATAGTTGATACGCCGTATTTTTTGTTTTCTGCACGATGAGATATTATATCTAATCGCACGTTCGCATACGTAGGATGGAGTACCAAGTGTTTGAACTTTACTTTTTGATGATTATTTTAATTAATTATATTATTTAATTATGTATTATTATTTGAGTTTTACTTGTGTATTTTATTCCCACTAGAAAACATCAACCGGCGTTGGTCAAATGCAATGACTTTGGAAGTCCTAAGCGTTTGACATGGGTTCGAATTTCGTATTTGAAATTCTATGTTGAACTTTTTTTTTGTGTTTATTTTGATTTATATTTATTTTTTATGAAAGGCTGCGATGTCCGACCCATATACAGGGTGCGGCATTTCATCGAGGTTGCTACCGTTTGTTTTATCGTGGGAAGTTCGATATGGTTCCACCTTTTTGTGGGATTTTTATATGACCATTCGAACGTGCCTTTGGTTTATTTTTGGGAGTGATTCTCGGTGGCAATGTCGTTGCCACTGTACTTGTTCTGGTCGGCTAACACCTATAACATCCGACATCGTTAATCTTATTGCCTTCTGACAATTAACATCCAATTGTACATTTTATTTTTTTGTGCGTGTTAGCAAAGCTGTTTCCTTGATTTCTCCGGGGCGTTTCTTTCACACGACCCACGGCTCTCGCCGCCGCAATAAACGAGCTAGTTTATATCGACCACCAGGGCCCCACGCAAAATTAAAGTAGATGGTTTTATCCTTCTGCGTGGACAGAATCTTTTCCAAACTGTTTCTCATTAGAGTATAGTGAGGAAAGATTTAGTTTCAAATGTTAAATTATTTAAACACTGCAAATGGACAGTTAATAATGATTCGGCCAAAACAAATAATGATAAACTTGAAATTTTAAAAAATTTCTAGAAATTCTAAATAAAAAAATCCAATAAATATTTTAATTTTCAACAATGTTTACAAAGCGTGTAATTTTTTTAAGTTATTTTAAAAAATACATTTTTTCTATAGTATTAACTTTTTTGCTGAATTACGTTGTATTTATTAACACTTCTGATGAATGTAAGGAATGCATTTCTTATTATTCAACATGCAAGAAATTAAATGCGTGGTACATGGAATCGTGATGTCATTGATAACGGAGCGAATGGGTGTGAATTATGTCGGGTACTTACGTTAGTTACCCTCCTGGTACCCCACCAGGAGAAAGCAGAAAAATATTGTTAGGATAGGCAACCCTCTCAAAATGAGTAAAATGTATTACGCGAGCTATCGGTAGTATATTTAATCTGTGCTAATACTTTTTAATTATTAAATAATAGTAATAATTAAATTTATATACTGTAATGAATTGCGGGTTACCATTATGCGATTCAGGTGGTTAAGGTATTTAAAAAGATTAAAGCAACTCAGATAACGCGATATAATTTAACGATTCGGGTTGAATAGATCAATCAATGGAAAGTACGAGTTTACCTATAAAAAGATCATAAACCCTAAAAGTCGATGCAGTAGACCAAATTGGTTCCTAAAGTGAAAGATTGCATTGCTGAAGAGTGCACATAACAGTTAATATTTGGATTTTATTAAGTGATTATTATTTCATATTTAACCCTACAATGCGCAATTTTTTATTTTCAAGTAAGAAATTAAAATCACTCAAAAACATGACTAGAAATATAGGAAAAATAATTTTAAAAATCCACTCTCGTTTTTTCTATTTTTTTGGTACAATTTTGAGTATGATTCATATATGCATCACTGCACCAAAATGATTACAAATTTAACTTTAAATTCAAATAAAAACAATATTTGCACAAATATGAAATGTTTTATACAAGAAAACAAAACCAAGTGTGTTTAAAAACAACGTAAAATAATATAACATCTATATTGCTTCTGAAACACAAATGCAAACTACGACAACCACTCGAACCAAAACGTGCAATGTACCACAAACATTTAAATTTTAAGGTTAAAAAATAGTTTATACGATAAGCACCCTGTTAAGAATGTTGAGGATGGATGAAGGATAGATGGGACGGCGCTTATTTACATCTTGTAATTATGCAATGCAAAGATTTTCGCGAATTCGACAGATGATTCATATATGAATCAGCGCGCACTGTAGGATTAAACAACAAACAGTCTTCTTTAAAGCTATTTGAGAAGTAAATTGTACATTGTATAATACAAATTGTACACCATAGTTTAAAATTTAAACTATGATTGTAGGTACCATGGTACCATGTGAGTAATTAAATTTGTATAAAATCGTTCTGAAAACAAAAATATTTTTAGGATAATCCACCAGTATAAGCGTTATTTAATTGCGATAAAGCCCATGTGAGTAATGAAATAATTTTTATTAATATCGTTTTCTAAACGAATGAATATAATATGATTGCATTTTTATTATTGAAAGTAACAGGAAACACCATACTTGCAAAATGTCTAGCGGCAGATACAAAACGATAAGGTAGATTACAAAGTGCGATTAAAAGTAGCAAAGTGAACACCCACAAGAAAAACATATCAGTTTCTAGGAATGCATTGGCAATAATGTACGTAAGTATTACTAAAGTAAACCACAAGTGTATTACAATACAAACTAAATATTTAAATATAAAAAGGTCATCAAAGTAATTAAATAACCTAATATAACATCGTCCGAAAACAATAAGTAACGTGTTATAACATGCTTCGAAAACATAATTTTCGATGCATGGTATATTAAGTTACGTTAATAACATAGATTGTACCAAAATTGCTGACTTTCGATGTGATAAATACTACAGAAAGATATGATTTCGCGCTATCTTGGAAAAAGTAATTTTTTTTAATGCAGGGAAGGGGGAAATCTTCAAAAGACACCACCCCGATGATCTGGGGTAGTAGTGTCGGATTCTTGCCGACTAAAACCCCCTCCCCGACGAGCAGCGGGATTTACCTTCTCGGTATCACATCCGCTGTCATCTGCGATGGTCTGTGGCATGTCGTTTTTCTTCGGCCTCCCGTCGTCACCGGTTAGCTGGCTCCCGCTGGGCACCAACGGAGTACGTGGCCCTGGCTGATCGCAACGATCCCCCGGCATCACCCGAATCGCTGTGTACTGGTGCGTGTTGGGAGCCACTAGGTAGTGGCCCGCGAGGCTCGTCTCTCTGCACCCTGATGTGCAGAGTCTTGACCCGGTCTGCCCGGTCTGCACCGCTGTCGGGTCGACTTCCCTCAGCTTGACGTTGGGGGAGACTGGTGTTCGTCTCCTTGATGTTACCTCTCACGTCAGCCTTGCGGATTCCCCCCATCCACCGGGGTTCGCGCCCGATCTCTGAAGGTCCTCCGCAAGTTACCAGGGACCACCCCGAGGAGGTGTGAGTAGGATTTCGGTCCCCTGGAAAAAGTAATTAGGTGATAATTTTTGTACTTCTCACAAAAAGAAAATAAATGGCCAAAACCGATCTCTCGAATAATATTTAAATAGATGTTTATGACCACTCATAAGAGAAAACGTACGATATCTTGCTTAATAGGTATAAACTGTAAGTACTTTAAATGGGGTACCGACAAAAAAATTATTAGTGATTTTTTTACGTAAATATGATCATTACGATGTCGTTTGCCATGTAATGCGGTTAGAATGTTCTAAAACCGGCTCATTTCAATGTAATTAAATAATGAAATTCAAATAAATTTGAATTACTTATTCAATCTGTGATGCCGTCACTAACATTAGTGAGCAGATCTTTCTTAGAGATGGTGTGCAAAGCGGTATTGTTTGTATTGTACGACTGCTGTAAATCATAATATTTTGTGGTATTCGGCTTTAGAACATTATGAAAACTTTTGTATAACTTTTTGCAGACGTATTCTAACAATTTTTATCAATTTTACAACTATTCAATATTTAAAATAAAATCACGATACCTTTTGGTATCTCCAAAATTTTATTTTCGTTACCTGAGAAACGAAAAACGATATAAACAAAATTAAATTGGCTGGAAAGAAAATATTGAAGTCTGCTTAACAGTGCTATAAAAGGTGGTGCGACACTTGTGTAAATTTGCGTGTAAAATTTCTAGCAAATTTTTTTTTAATACTTCTATATTTTCTTGCGAGATCTGCGTGAAAAATTGCGCGCAAGAATATTCGAAGGTGTGGTCTAGTTTTGTTGTTTTTTTGTGATTTGGTAAAAGTTTGGTTATAAAATAATATTATGTTATATTAGGCATTCTACGTCACGTGACAATTGTTTATATGGATCTATAAGTGTTTTTTCATTTTCTTTCGTATCTTTAAGTTATTTTTAGTAGTAATTTATTTATTTAAATACAAAATTTTGCCAAAATAAGGCAAATATTTTTGCCAAAAATGGAAACAAACAACTGACGTTTAAACTGAGTTTGCCATCAGGCGGCCATTTTAACATCATTTGACATGAGGTTGGAATGCTTAATCAATGTTTATATTTCTTAATTTGGTTATTAAAGCGTTTTGAATATAGTGACGTGGTCGCAACAGCAAGTTACAATTTTAATAAACGAATATCAAAAATATCCCTGAATCTCTGCTTAAACAGTAATTAAAAATTTCCAATTTGAATCCATTATCACGTTTCTTTTGGTACTAAACAACTCAAGGCGACCAGAAATAAAAAATTTTTATCCCCACTTACCGTACGAAATTTCAAAATTTACTAGCAAATGTATTTACACAAGTGGCAAACACACCTTGCAAAAAAATTTACTGCAAATTTGCAACAAAATTTGCTAGCAAATTTACATGTTTTATTTACAAATTTACAAGGTATTTTATTGGTAATGCCGATGAAGGTGAATAAAATATGACCTGCTATCGGCATTGCGTAAGATAAATGGATGACGGTCGGATGCCGGTACTCTCTAAATCTACTGGCTCTGATGTATTTTACATTTGCACGCTATCTCTAAGCAAGATCTGCTAATTAATGTTAGTTTTAAAAGACACTTTTACCTCATATTTCATGATTAAAAGTTTAGTTGAGTATAGGTCTAATTAAAAGTTATTGAATTTAAATTTCATACAAGGTGGCCTAAAATGTATCACCCTATCGGAAGATGCAAATGGCGGCAACTGTTAGTTTTTTTTGGATATTTGTGAAGTACACAGATACAGAATACACGTCGACAAACCATGGAACGCTATACTCCTCAAGATCGCGGAATACACGTGACTATTTTCTTATGGAGCAATTCGTCAGTCATTTTGGCACAACGTGAATTTCAGCGCAGATTTCCCGGCCGTCTTACACCAACTGGTCAAACAATAAGGCGTTTAGCCGCTCGCCTCGAAGATACTGGAACAACATGTGACATAAGAGGCGCCGGAAGGCCTCGCAGTGCTGGTTCCGACGAAAATATCGCCGCTGTGGCTGAAGATGTCGCGGATGAGCCGTTAACGTCCACTAAACGACGTTCCACGCAATTAGCCATTACACGTTCGTCTCTGCAGCGCATTCTTGCAAAAAACTTGAAGATGTTCCCTTACAAAGTGCAGACAATCCATCAACTACTGCTTGCAGACCGCCAATTGCGTGTAAACTATGCTCACGCTGTCCTGAACCTCAGCGACGCAGTGGACGATTTTCGGTCGAAATTTGTCATAAGTGACGAGGCCCATTTTCATCTGAACAGATACATATTATTTTGAGGACGCCGCGCCGTGGGTAACACGGTTACTGTGACTGGTGAGCGATACAGAACCATGATCAAAGACTTTTTATTGCCGCAAATTAATGAATTGGGACCGGAGGACATGTGGTTCCAACAGGACGGTGCAACCGCGCGCACCACTCGCGCGACAATGGTCATTTTGAAGGATGCGTTTCCAGGTCGCCTAATGTCTCGTTTTGGGGATTTGCGGTGGCCGGCAAGATCGCCCGATTTGACCGCTCCAGACATTTTTCTTTGGGGTTTTTTGAAGTCACGGGTCTATGTGAACAAGCCACAGACTCTGGAAGCTCTCAAAGTGAATATCCGATAAGAGTGCGAGAACTTATCGACCGAAGTTCTCGCCAGAACGATTGAAAATGTGGTAAAAAATCCCAAATCTTCAAAAAGTTATCGGAAAAAACTTAAAGATCCCAATAAACATTTAAAAAAAATTATGAAATTATGTCGTTTATTTCATTTTAAAGATATAGCAAAACAACATCGGGTGAGTATTTTTGGGCCACCTTGTATGGTAGTATCAATGTAATGATATGTAATATCTCATTTTTCATACAAGATTTTTTCTAATTCTGTTGCAAAATGAATTTTACTAAAACGTAATTTTTTAATTAGCAATAACTCAAGAACAGGGCTAGCGATTTGTCGGTAGGAAAGTACATAATTTCAGATCAATGGCGCGCAAAATAATTTACTCTTCAAATTACATCAAGTTTACGTTGACAGCTCAAATACTTGTCAGAAAAAAATTTATATTAATCTATTGCGGTATCTCAACGAATGAAGAAATTGAACATCTTTAATTAATTATCAAAAGCAAAAATAAAGCATGAGGTCTCATAACATATCATAACATAACATATTGGGAGGTTCGTCGAAGGATCGGATCACATAAAAGCGATAAGTACTCAACGAGGCAATTGAGTAAAAAGAAAAGAAGGTCCTAGAATGATAAATGTTATTAATAAAAAAGAATTGTTCACTAAGTAGTTTGAAAAGGTTAGTTATAAGAAATTTGTTAATAGTTTTTAAAATGTTAAATTAAGAAGTTCGTTATACAATGTTTACGTGTGTTCGCTGAAAGAAAAATGGGTAACGGCCCCGAAAGGCCGCTACAAGCAGCACGGTACGGACTACAAGCTTGGCGATGTTGTATTCGACAGGTGGTAAAAAAACAATAAAGGTGAATTAATTTTATGACATTTCAAAACTAATTAATTAATCACAAGCGTGTAACACTCACCTAATTAAAAAAGGAATCAAGATTGAAGAATAACAATAATTAACGAAAAACCAGGACAACGAATATTGTAAACAACATATTCTTATGAAGTCTCGAAGGTGAGAAGACGCGAGTTGGCTCGGTCTTCTAAAATTCAATAGTTTGAGTTGTTTTTGATCAACACCAAGGTGTGAGGATCCTACAAAGAACGTTAAATCAATCGATGAGCACGTGGCTCACAGCCGAAAATAATTTGGATAAAAGTATAAATACTTACCAAACCAAGAAGAACAATTAATGGTAATTAAAGTTGGATGTTTATCTACCAAATGGAATGGTCGATACACTATTAAATTTAATTAAATAAAGATTTCTGGTGAAGAAAGAGATTCCACGCCAGCACGTATAGTGAGGTTAAAAGAACCAGAGGCCCATGCTAGCATGTAAGTTGAGCGGCCTACTTATTTGTATTGTTAGTGAAACGGTATTGCGTAATTCAAAACATTTAAATACACGGGTGAAACGAAATATTTGGGATTGATGAATAAAACTGTAAACATTGTTAAGGTTAAGAATTTTATTTGAATTTTGATATGAATATAAACATTGCCTATTCTATTTATGTGTGTAATAAAAACTAATTGTTATTGTAAGTATATCATTCTGGGATTGTTGAAATCCAAACAAAATATTAACTTACAGGGTGATTTAAACCAAGAACATAAGCCTTCGAGGAATCGACTCCAGAGGTAAGGGATTTCATGCTCTATTGATATAAAAGTTAGCCGGGATAAAAAAAAGGAAACGAACCGAAATAAAATTTAAATATTCAATTTAAACAAAATAAAATTAAAAAATACTGCCTAGGTCTTTAATTACCCGGACAGCGCACTATGTAGAACTTTTGAAATATCAGTTGCTAAATATAGTATGTGTAAAATAACAAGCAATTTTAATTTCGGGTAAAATTTTCATATTTATGTATTGCAATGTTCCAATAAGGGGAGTCGATTAAGGCAAAGCACATTAATAAATAAAAAGTAAAAATTAAAAAACCACACTATTCAGATTGGTTGATTGAATTTGTATCTGAAGCTTCACGAGTGCCTTCCAAGATGAAAAATGAGCTGTTGGATAATGAGTTGTTGGAACCGATCTCTGATAATATGTGTAAAAGAAACAAAATTATGAGTTGTTGATTAATTGTTCAAACTTTAAGATGAGACAAATTGAGTAAGTTTAATTTGTAGAGGTTAGGCAGGCGCGGACAATGTAAAGTTAAGTGATAGGTCAAAAGAGTGAATTGTACGTGAAAGATAAAAATTTAATCCTTGCAAGTTTTGAAAAATGTAGGACTACGCCGTATCCGAAAGAATTGGAGGGGAGCCAAGATAAGGTTTTGGGTGAAGAGTATTTTTATTTTAGTATAAGTATTTTTATGGTTTGGTTAATGAACGCTCTCCATGTTGATAAATGAACTAAGACGAATTTTATTATTTTGTTAATTGAATTCTGGTTGCTTCTATAGACGAGAGAGGACGATATTTTTTTTGATTTAATGAATTCCAATAGTATGAATTACAAGAGTTGAACAATATAGTGACAATTGGTTGTTTAGAAGATTTAATTTTTGAAATAAGCTGGCGAAGATAGTAAATTTTGGAAAAAGTAATTGATCATTTATGGGTGGACGATTATTTGGATGGTTCGAGCGGCAATAGACAAAATCGAGGTTGGACCACATTAACGTAGGCGGCGTGCGTAAAACATCAGAAACAATTCCCTTCGACGGTGGAAAAACCCGGGTAAGACAATATTTGTGCGTGCGTTATATTAAAACGGTCGTTAGACAATATAAAATAATTAAACTAGTGCGATTAATATTTGGGGGTTTTTGATTAAGTAACTAATTAAGATTATTTGTACACTTGATTTATCTATGAAATTTATAATTTTGTTTCACCAATATTATTTTTGTACTTGAATAAATGAACAAGTTTCGGAGTGAGGAGATTTTATTTAGTTTAATTCGTTTTAAAAATAGATACAGCGTTAAAAGGTACGAATAGGATTCAGGTACATGCAAAATTTATTGTCTTTCTTTTGGAACAGGTTGCGAATTATCCACAACATTGTAGAGTGTGCTTCTACATTTAATCGAACCCAATTTTACGCCATATTAGAGTCTCATTGCTGAGTAGCCGGGAAGAAAAAAGTGCCGATTGTTTACCCCGCTATAAAAATTAAAATTTACAGTAGCTTATCACGGCAGTATATAAAGAAGAAAAATGAGTGGTCTTGAAGATTCTGATATTGAAAATAATGCCAATGCAGCAATTACGACTGTAAATTCGTCAATTGTGATGTAAAAGAAAATTAAAAATTCAGATAACTTACGTTCTGATATTATTTTCATTTTATCACTAGTGATAAAAAGTAACCCTCACTAGTGATAAAAAGAATGACTTTTAGAACTGAAATGACGTTCAAATAGCAGTCATTTTGCAACAGAATTAGAAAAAATAAATATAAATGCCATGTTCGGTCTAGAACTTTTTTCGCTTTGAAGCTCCATCGAACGCATTTCGATGGTAATAAATTATCAGATTGCTTTTGAAGAAGCTTAAAAACGAAATACTTATGTAAGTACTAGGCCGAACGCGATCATAGAGATCTGCTTTCATGTGGGTGCGCAAGCGTGCGCTTTTCGCTCTTATGCATATTTGAAGCCCGCGTAAAAATGCGTCTTCGACATATTGTCGAAACATCATGAAAGGGTTAACGAAATTCGCTAATCCGAAAACTCAATAGTACGGATTTGAAATAAAAAAAAGCTACATTTTAAATTTGAATTTTTACAAATTAGAAAATTAATAGAGAACGGTATCTGTTGTGTTAATATTTTGAAGAAGCCGTGTCTACATTAATTGTAACTATTACCGATTGCTTTCTCAACACTATTTTGATTAATATTCAAATTTTAAATATCGATTTTGCATAAATTCAAATTTTAAAATTATTTTGTGCATTTAAATTTAAAGTTGAAACTTAAAAATAAATCTTTCTAAAAACTAGATCTTGATACAACTTGCCAACTATAATATCCTCAATTAATAGCGGTAATAATAGTAGCAGTAAAAGAAGGAATAAACCGCGCCGGAGTGCGTATCTGTCCAAAGTAAAGCCCGGTGTTACCGTGACCTTTAAATAGTGGGGGACAATGTGATCAATCCAACCCCAGACAGCTGAAGACTTGCCAGGTATCCAGGTAACAGAAAAGGTGCGTCTCAAACTTGTTGAATTACTTTTTCGTTAAACTTCACGTACAGAAGTGATATTACAGTGATTTTTGTGCTCTAAAACTAATGAAGTAGTGTAAATTTAAGAAGTTCTATATATTGGAATTATTCAGTAAAGGTAATTTAAAATAGCAATAAATAGTAAATTACATTTTAAAAATTAACTAGGAACCTACTACTACGTGATTAAACAATCACATTTTATTTAATTTCTGGATTAATTTCTGTTTGATTACATACTTACTAAATTGCTGAAATCTTATGAAAATACGGGCTATCAAATTTGTACTGTAGACTTTTAATTTGAAATAAAAATTAAACGGTAGGTTAAGCGATATCAACGAGATTTCTTTTTTATTATTTTGAAAATTGATTCATGGCATTTCTATTTAAAAATGATTTCATGTAAATGAGCGCCTCTGCATTTGCAAACATTCATTCTGGAACAGTAATGTTTGGTATTTTTCCACATAATTGTTTTTCCGCGAAAATCGATAAATTTTTTCACATTAATCGGCACTTATTTCACCAATGACTCGAATGTTGGTTTTAAGGCAATTGAGTGTTTGTGATTTATCGGAATGATTTCACATAACCCCCAGAGAAAAAAATCCAAAGAAGTTGTATCGCATGATCTTGGTGGCAACATCACTTTGGCACTCTCTGAGATTACACAGAGATTAAACGTAGATCGAAGACATGCATAGTTTTGTAATAGATTTTATCAATTTCAATACGCTGTGCAACTGTGTATTTTGTCGTGATAATTTGCCAAACAATAATGAACACCAATGTAAATTTTGGTTGAAATAAAAAAAAAAACCAACTACGATTTATTAGAAATATATAGTACAAGTTTAATAATCCTGTATATAATTTTCTTGTTTAATGAACTTGTTAATTATTCAAGTTACATTTAATATTCATTTCAAAAATTGAAATTTTTAAAATATTTTAAAAAATTGAAATAATTATAATCTTTTTCTACTCATCTTAAGTAATAATATGTACAATACTGGTGCGTTTTTAATTGAGAAAGTTATCAATTATTCAAGCAATCAGTGGGGTACCTAGAACTTTTGTCGCCCGGGGCGGTTTCAAATTTGCCGCCCTTTTAAAGTCAATCAAATGATGGTTTTTATTAATTGATAAACATAAATAAATAATTGTAATTGAGACAAACTATAGGTGGGAAACTTTCCCATAGTTTTCGAACTATGAATTTTCGAATAGTAAACTTATGCAGTGAACAAGTTGTTTTTTACTACTTAAAATATAAAAAATGCCGCCCCAAAATATGTGCCACCCGCCCCCCTTAGGTACGCCACTGCAAGCAATGAAACATTTTTTCATTATTCAACTGTTGTGAGCCAATCGTATGCCGAGTTTTTCATTATTCTTGAGATTGTAGCGGTCCTAGAATTTGTTCACGATAAATAGAAGTTCCGCGCGGCATAAATAAATCGCCTCAGCGGCGCAGTTGGTTGAGCGCACGTATTCACAGCTAATGCGTCTGGGTTCGAATTCAAGTTGAGGAACATATTTTTCGGCATACTATCTTGCTAAATTGGTGACCCCGATAGAACATTGAGCACTCCTGTTCTAAAAATCTAATTTCTAGGAAATTCACGCTTAACTCGGTCCTTCTCTCACAACGGCTAACTAAGCCACAACAACAGCCAATGACGGCTACTGCTAATAACCGACAGGGTTGCAGTTGTCAGCCACGGCTACTACTCACAACCGACATGGTTGCTAGGGGGAGGGTGATGTAGCGGTCCTAGAATTAGTTCACGATAAATAGAAGTTCCGCGCTACTTAAACTAGTCGCCCAGTAGCGCAGTTGTTTATGGTCAATTTATGCACAAATGTAACGGAATGTAACGTTAATTCGTTGTCGTTGTCAAACAACGACAAAGACAACTATATGGAAGTGCATAAGCCCATCTCTTACATTACGTCACTACATTACGTTACATTCCGTTACATTTGTGCATAAATTGACCATTAAGCGCACGTATTCACAGCTAATACGTCTGGGTTCGAATTCAAGTTGAGGAACATATTTTTCAGCATACCATCTTTCTAAAAGATCACAATTTAGAATTGCTCTGGAAACACTTGTGAAGCAAAAATCAAGATTTCGCATCGCGATAAATTCAGATGTCAAACATTAATGTCAATATAAAACATTTACGACAAACCAGTTTTGTGCATAGTTTACGTGAAAATGGACCGTAAAACTATGATGAGCAGTGACGAAGACATAATTCTAACTCCACCGGATATTGAAAAAACAGAAAAGCAAATATGAAAGCAAAATATGAAATGGTGTAATACAAAACGTTTATTTAATATAAGTAGAAAAAGTACAGTAGTACTATCGTGAGTAAAGGCGGCGTGACACTAGTGTAAATTTTGTTGTAAATTTGCGTGTAATCTTTTAGAAATAATTCTATATTTTTTTGCTAAACCTGCGTGTAAAATTGCTCACAAGAATGTTGTCGTTGGTATTATGTCGAAGTTGTACGTTGGTAAAAAAGTTATATGTTGTATATTTCCTAATTTGAATATTATAATGACGTGATCGCAAGAGAAAATTAGAATTTTGATAAATGAATATCAAAAACAGGGTCCGCATATTAGAAAGCGCGTGCGCAAATTCTAAATTTACTAGCAAATTTTTACACAAGTGGCAAATACACTTTGTGAAAAAATTAATTGTAAATTTGCAACAAAATTTGCTAGCAAATGTACGTGTTTGACAATTTGCTAGAAAATTTACAAACAAATTTACAACAAAATTTACACAAGTGTCACACCGCCTAAGGCATTATTTACTCGTTGAATTATTATAACCTACTGCATTTATGTACTATACACTCAGATTTCAGCATAAAATCATGTTAGGCTAGCACTAGACGGACATCGAAAACGCGGTGTGCCAAACGGCGCGTTTTACACGCTCAACTAAGTAGCAACTATACGGGCGTTTTTAACCAGCGGTTTGTACAGTCAGTGTAAAAATGGATTTCGTACAAGTAGAATGTACATCTGCTTTGTGCGACCTCTAAAAGGATAATATACTAATTTTGCACCCTCTAGCGACCCTGGATTTCGCCTCCACAGAGGAAAAACCACGCGAAGACTGACATTTTTTCAAATATTCGTGAATATCTCGGTTTCAGTGTACTTTATAGCAAAATGTTAAGTTATTGAAAATAAAGTACACTAAATTATCTAGAGAAAAGGTCTCCACTTTTTCTAGTTAATCGAACGGTTACGGAGTTACAGCCATCAGAACGCGGGGTATATATTTGCCATTATTCGGAGTTCCTCAAAATATTTTTATTAATTATAATTTCAGTAGATAGTTTTGTTCCTGTTTAGATGGCTATAACTCCGTAACCGATAGATTAATTAGAAAAAAGTTGAAGACATTTTCTCTAAATAATTTAGTGTACTTTACTTTCAGTAACTTTATATTTTGCTCGAAAGTGCACTGAAACCGAGATGTTCACGAATATTTGATCAAAAATGTCATTCTTCGCGTGGTTTTCCCTCTCTGTTGGGGAAATCCGGGGTCGTTAAAGGGTGAAAAACTAGTATATCCTTTTACAGGCCTTAATAAAGAGAATAATAGTACTTTATGCGCCAAGGGAGCAATGTGACACTTTTTTGGCTCGAGGGTAAAGGATTGTTTACACGAGGCGCCAGCCGAGTGAAACAATTACCCATGGGCCAAAAGTCACTTTACTCCCGTCGTGCATATACTGTTTTTTGCAATTCCGGGAGGTAAAGTGGGAACTTCACCAATTTAGAAACTTAAAGCAAAAATTTAACGCATTTTTTTAATAATGCACGTGCTCGATAGTATACCACAAAATAGCACTAGTAATATTACCAACTACTACCAAAAAGTACCAAGAAATAGCAGTTGGCACCCCTGATTCTACCAATGGTTCATTTCAGTTCATTTACATCTGTGCTTTGAAAACAGCAAGACGTACCATGAGCGAGAACCTAGAAATTGCCGAAAAAATCGCGTGTCCTAACATCTGACCACGTGGCGACATTTTTAAAAACGGCACCTCGTGAAAATTATTTGGTAGCTAAAGTAAGTTTTTTAGTTATTTATTAAAAAAAAACCACCGATCACGTGGCAATCTAGTGACTTTTTTATTAGTCATCACGTGGCTATCTAGTGACTTTTTTATTAGTCATCTGGTGTTATTTTTATTGCCCTAGAGCAAAAAAAGTTTTAACATGGAACATGTTTTTACGGTCGTTACCTCGCAAAAATCGACACCAAAAACCGACACCAAAAACCGACATCAAAAACCGACACCAAAAATCTACACCAAAAACCGACACCAAAAATCGACACGAAAAATCGGCACCACATGTATAATTCAAATTTATGGTTTATAATTTGAATATAGAGTAGATTATCGAATAACATCTTCGAATTCACAATAATGAATTTTCAATAACAAAATTTGTATTACCAAAAATTTAAATCCGAAACCGAGCTCAAAAAGAAAATTTGCTTATATAGATGCGGCACCCCTAAATCTCGAGGAAAACTATGATAAACGGTTTGGTACCGAAAAACATGTTCCATGTTAAAGATATTAGTCGGAGACTATTTTTTCTTCCGCTCCCCCCCCTATTTTTTAACTTTACTCCCCCAGAGTAAAAAAGTACCCCTTTACACCCGCAAATCGGGATAAAAAGTGAGTACTTTACCCCCGGAATGGAAAAAAATGTATTCCAGTTTATTGTCCCCATTTTTTTACGCACAAATAGCTCTTACAAGCTAAATGCAGTAAAAAAATTGTTCCTTATTTTTTGCCTTATGATACCATTTTATAGAAATTATACTTCATAAGTTTATGGGACTACTGAATTTAGACTGAATATTTGCCAATCCGGTTAAATCGCATTAGAACTCAATTTCTTTTCAATGACATTAACATTTATAATTCTCTAATATAATTTTACCTCTAGGAGTGCCCTAATTTGCACCTCTTTTGAGAATATACTAACAATAGGCAAACCCGTTATATGTGATGGGTCGGAATTTTCTGGTGCCTCCGTGTCTCGCGCCCTGTTCTTCTTTTCGTAGTCACTCGTTATCTATCCTTTGCAGATACATTGAGGAAGATCATGGTTGATATAAATATTAATCGGTTAAAATGGTTTAAAGACATGCGTTAGACATATTCTTGGATCTGCGGAATATCCATTAATGGCATTAACTATAAAAGAATTTTGAAGACTTACGAGAAGTTCTGATGGTTGTAACTCCGTAACTGTTCTGGTTATAAGAAAAAAGTATAAGAGCTTTTCTCTATAAAATTTAGTGTACTTTATTTTCATTACCTTCACATTTTGCTCTAAATTGGATTGAAACCGAGATATACACGATTATTCGTAATGATATCATTCTTCGCGTGGTTTTTAATTATTAAAATTAAAATTAGTACGATTTTTAAGAGGTCCTAATAAAGAGAATAAAATTTATTCCAGCTTCCCCACATTTATTTACTCAATAGCCCTTTTTGAATACGTTGTCGACTGGCCTATAACCTCTTGTTGTTTATTTTTAAAGTTTAATTCTTAATAGTTTAAAAATTACATATTTCAAAATTATAAACAGTTGGTAAAACAACAGCGCGAGGCGGGTTTTTGCCGCCGTAGACGACCAGGGGCGGGAGCCCTTTTAGTATATTATAATTTTATAATCGAACCTCTTGTACCTTCGATGGCGAGGGAGGCATTTAGGTTCATATTTTATGTACGTATGTAATGTTAGCTGGCCAGCTGAGGCCAACAGGTAGTCATTTGTATATTATAATTTACCTTATTTGTATTTATTAGTACTTCATTAATAATTCCTTTAATTAAAAATATTTTGTTTTAATCAGGTGCACTGCATTTATAAAATATAAATAGTTAATGAAAAACAATAGTAGGTACCTATAAAAAATTGTAAATAAAATAAAAACGTATCGAGACAAAAGGTTGCGAAGCTGATGTATATCTCTATAAAACCCCCCGCTTGAACTTAAAATCAATTATTGTATGTTTTAATATTTTATTTTCTGCATATTAATACCTACGACTTATTATTGAGAGAAGGGTTTTGGAGGTACTCTTTATTTTATTTAGAATTTTTTTCAGCACTTATTTCATTTTACTTCTGATGGTATTTATCACGGGCTGTTCTTAGTGACGTTTTAACCCCTTAGGACCATTCCATAATGATGTGGTCCAACTATCTCAAAAAAAATTCATTTTTTTGCATGGTATCACCCTAAAATATCGTACGTCGGTAGTACAAAATTACTATTATTTTAATTTTATTACATTTTGCTCTCGTGTATATCACAGAGTGAAGCATTTTGTGGGGACCAGAAAAAAATCGGAATTAATGTAATATTGAGTTATAACTTGTTGAGAATATTTAAATTTTGTATTTTATTTTGTTATAAACCAAGTTAACAAAAAGTAACCTACAATAAACATATTTAAACCAGGCATAGATCTTTACATATTAGCCTATAAAGTACACTCTTCGAGTTGAATGAGTTCCTTTGGCTTATTAATTTATTAAAAAATGTTATGATAAAAATATCGAATATAAATTGATTCTGTGTTTAATTCTCCAAGTTTGTTGCGCAATGCGTGAGAACTAAAACACGATTTTCAAAATATTCTTGCTTTATGTTGATTTGTGTTGTTTAAAATTAGATCGAGTATTGTATAGTATATACCCTTGAGGGTAAGAAATGGTTAGGTCAGGTTAGTACATACGGCTCCTATCACCTGGCAAAATCTTCATATATGCTTTTTCTTTCAAGTACAGGCTTGTAGAAGGTTGAACTATTAGTAAATACATTTTGTATACATACCAGGTAACTACAACATAAATAACTATCGCAAAACTGTACTTATATTGTATTTTTTCTTGCGGAACTACTATATTCAGAAATTTCCGTTATAAATGGGAACTTGACTGGTCTCATTCCTAAGGAAATATTTTTGGCCTACACCTGGACCTGCTCAAAATATTTTAATTTAAATAAATTTTAACTACCTATTGTGGGGTAGGAAATAGGTACCTTATACATATTATGTTCACAAACTGTTACAAATGCAAAATTTGCAATTTTAATATTAATGTATTGTAATTTTTAATACATAATTTTGGTTAAATACAGTATGAAACACATTAATATTCATTTATTCACGTATGTATATAGATAAATGTTGAACTAACAATAAATTATTCAAGCCGGCCCTTGACAAAAATTTATTACATTGAACTATTATTAAATTAATGTACCATTTAGAATCGATTCATTTTTCTTAAATTTAACACAATAATTTTGATATCAATATGTTTCTCAGTTTTTAGCTATATCAAATTTAACTAGATTAGGAGATTTGCTTCTTTAGGGTATCTACTGAAGAAACTCCCCTTTTAAAGTAATAAATTTTGTTAGGTTTTCATACTTTTTGCATGTCGGTATAAATGTAAACCAAGTATAAATAGATAAATATTAAGATAAATATATTTTTTATTAACAATCAGTATAAATAACAAATTTGAGAAAGATCAAACAACAATCAACTGAAATTAAGAAAATCAAATGTGCAAAACTATGAAAACATCAAATAACAATCCAGATAAATGGATGACATAAGTTTGTTATATGGGTAATTTTAAAAATATGGAAAGAAATTGGTAAAAATATGGAAAGAAAAAAAAATTAATGTAGCCATCGATATGGTTTTCGGAACAAAAATAAGTTAACGAGATTTTGACATAATTTCAACAGTACTAGTCTATAGGAAATTTTATATTTTTATATTTAAAATTTTTTTAGCCCAAAGAACGTACGTACAAAAATAGTTAATTTTGTAGCGTTGCAAATTTTAATTTTGTTAAAAAAGGACAGAAATAACTTTTAAATACCCATATCTTGTAAACGAAGCATTTCCGGACACATGCTATTATCAACTTTTCTTCTTATTTCTTTCAGTAAAATACGTAGCCAAGTTTGACAAAACATTTTGAAACACCCTATATATTTTCATTGCAGATTTATCTCAAGTGTAAATTTTAGAGAAAACCTTATAGAACAAAAAATGTAGAAAATTTTGTTGCAATAATGTTTTGTTTTTGGTATTTTTACGTATTTCATTTCGTTCCGAAATTATAATAAATTATGCAATTATACCTTCCCCCTATCCCTTTAGGTGAGTTCATTTATTTTCAGTACAAAATGTTAATTATCATCTCTATAAAAGATTTCAAATCTTCATTTGTAACATTAAATGCATTCCACTCAAATTTTTCACTTGTGGACATCAGAAAAGTTTTCACTACAAAACATTCATATAGATTCCCTATTCCATATTAGAAACATGCAAGTATTCCATATTAGGAACTAATCTAATTTTTGAATGAAAAAGATTTACTGAAATCCTAGTTACTAATAAAAAAAAATTGGCTATGTGAACATTGCATAACTTTCCCCATTCTGTTCTAGCGTCACAAATTATTTTTCGGTAAAACTCATGAATAATAATAAAAACACAATATTGTGCGATTAATACTATTTTTTCACACCCTAAAAAATTATAATAATATCCTGGTTAATTATATAAAAAAGTGGATATTTCTTGTTTTAAATTAATGTACTTCAAAGTGGATATTTCTTGAAAAACTCTTAAATACCTACCCACCCCTTTGTCATGATGTCAATGTTCAAAATGGACCGATGATGTATAATCTCATTATAAAATTCTCGGTGAACTATACGAAGTCGGTATCGAAAGTAATTTGCTCATAATTGCATAAAAGTCAAAGTTTTTCTTCGATTATTTCGACAATTGAATTTTTATTTTCAAAGTATGAACCCACAATCGACTTTGAAAATAAAATTAAATGAAGTATTAGTTATCGGTTTGGAAGAGCTCGATTAATGTGAAGCCTCGTTGGCATCTTTCTTAATAATTTTGCAAAAAGTTTTGCATTTGTCCTCGAGAACAACACATATTTCGTGTGCTGATCCTAGTTTGGTGTTGGCATTCACAATAAAATCCATATCGGTAACTACTATCGGTTTGCTACTGCGGTAGAAATTTTGACCGTAACTATTGTATCTAATATAATAAAGAGAAGATTAAAACTCATGTTTACACCGCAATTTACAACTAACCTTGCGTATTGGACGTTGGAAAATGTAAAAAACTCTACCGAAGCAAGTTTCATCGATTTACATATAATTGGTCCAAATTCATAATGTCCAATTAACCGAAAGGTATAAAATTTGGCGAAAATGTGAACATTAACTGCAGGCAACTATTCATAAACTGGTATCGTAAAATATAATCGCAAAACACTTTTAAAGTAATCCACCACCACCAAAAACATGTAACCGAACAAAATTCGTCCGACTCATTTATACCGGGTGAAGTTGCAAGAAAAAGATTTTCCAATGGTGAAATTTATTCGAAAAATAAACACAAAGCGATTCGTCGCCTAAAAAGACCCAAAAACTCGTATTCATATTTCAATTTCACACGAACACCTCCAAAAAGTTTGGTTAATTTACTAATTTGCTCAGTCTAAATGACTTGTATTCACAATTTGCGTAAGTGGCAGCCTACAAATTCTGCACCTATTAGGTCCCTATTGAACGTAGAAAGTAAAAAAGCTCGCTGCGCTCGCTTCCGAGTAGATTTATACAAAAAAGTGCTAAAATCAAAATCCATCAAACGACCTGTCAAAATTTATTAATTTTTAAAATTATCCGATATTATCGTTGACGTGCTTTTTTTTCTCTCTCTGTCGTTTAATGTGTGTGCGAGTGCAAAGGGAGAGGGTACGATTAAAAAAAGCAACCGGTTTAGTATGGTAAATGGTGGTCCAAAAGTAATAAACACCGTACTTTTTTTCATTTCGTTCACCATTTCCCTAATTTTGAACGGATTTTTACCATTTTTATCTGGCCTCTAAGTTTAGCCGTGATATACGTGCATACCAAATTTCATGACATTGTGTTTAGCGGTTTAAGCTGTGCGATTGATACTAATTTTTTCGCACAGAGTTACACACATACATACACACATACAGACGGACATCAATAAAAAATTGATGAAAATGTTATCAGGGCATCATAACGAATCATTTAATACCAAAATTTCAATTTTCGATTTTTGACCCGATGACAATACTTTCCCTATACATACGTTAATACGTATGGGGAAAGTAATAACATCAGTAATGTAAAAGTGGGTTCATGGAAAATATTTAACGTAATTTAATTTAATTTATTTTAATTCAAAAAAGTTAAAGGTACATATTGTTATGATTCAAATGGGCAATAAAGAATTAATCATTAAATATGCTCATACGCTGATACAAATCACATGAAAGTTCTTTTAAGGAGGAGAAAGTCTCTCGAGGTTACGAAATCATCACAACAAAATGCAAGTAAATCGTTTGTGAATAAACAAACAGGTAAAAGAATAAAAATGTCCCAGATGAAACAAATTGTCTTTAAAAAACATGTTCACAATTTAATAAATAAAATGTTAGATTTAAGAAATTGGTAATATAAAATAAACAATTGTTAGTTTAAGGAGTGATTCATTAATGATAAAAGGATATTTTACGTGGTTGTTAAATCGGTCCATCGAAGTGCAGCGGTAACAATTCATCCGAGGCTTTCGGAAAAGCCAAACAATAAGTCACCGTTGGAACAGAAGTGTAAATCGGAAGACAAAACTAAAAACAATCAAAAGTGCATTAACAATTTATAACATTTAAATAAATGATAACGATTATCAAAAAGGCGAATGGAACTTACCAATGGGAAAAGTTGATTCAATTTAATTACAAAATCAGGTTTGTCGGAACAGGATAAATTTTTCGTATAACCAGGGTTACGAAAAAATATAAACAGGAGTCTCCCACCAAAGTGTGATACGGAGAACACGTAAAAATTTCGTGTTCCGTAAAATTTAATTAGTTGATTAATTCAATCCAGTTTGTGGAGACCTACAATAGAAAATTGTGATTTAAACACGTGTGTGTCGAAAAAGATCATTAGTGAAAATAAAAGTGATTTTGCACTTACCTGTAAAAATATTGGAAACTACGGTTTATGGAGAACCGATTCACGATTATCATACAATCCGATGATAATTATTGGAATTCAAAAATCAAAAGGAAGACGATTGCACGAGATTAACTTGGAGGTTAACTTGAAGCGGATACGAAAGAACTTACAAGCAATAATAACAGTAGGCGTGTCGAAGATCAGGGTGAGCTCACACTACATAATAAAAAATTTAATAACTAAAATAAAAGTGGCGCGAATTTATGAATATTCAAATTAAGTACTTCGCGAGTAAACAAAAGATTGGGATAGAATTAAGATTTGTTGATGAACTTAAAAATAATTACAATTCGTTTTGATAACATTTATGTTCCATATTTATTATAATAAAAATTTGTTTATTAATTAATGTTTCATCTGGCATTTTTGAATTCGACGATACCATTAAGTTTATTCACAGGATAAGATTAAACACAAGGTAAGGCGTCGAGGAACTTGCTCCAGAGAAAGAAGTTTCATGTTTCATAAAAGAACCAAATAGAGCTAGCACGGTAAACATTAAATTTAATCATATATATAAAATTCAATAAAATTGCGTGTGACCCGTCACAGAAGGATCGGCACATAGCAATATTATAACCTCCTATAGGCGTTCATGCTACATTTAATGTAACTTTAATTTAAAAATTATCCGTCCACTCTTCTTTCCATCTGCGATAGTATTTTGTTAAACCAAGGTCTAACGGTAGATTTTTAAGAATTCTTTAAGTTAAGAAAAATAACCATGAGTCATAGTTCTCACTGTCCATGATTGTAATGTAATCATTTATGGAATAAAACGAAATTCACTCACTCAATAAGAAAGTTTTAAAAATGCTCGCACCCAGGGACGTGCCCATGGGGGGGAGCTTCACCCCCCAATACTTTAGAAAGTTGGCAAAATCACCCAAAAGTTGGTGAAGTTGGCAAAAGCCGCTAAACCAAAACTAGGTTTGTAAAAATTGTATCAACTCCAAAAAATTTCAAGTAATAAAATAATATAATATGCCTATTTTCTCCAACTGTACTGTACATACCAACTGTACAAAATAACGTGTGTAGTTATATTTTGTAACTAAACACGTTATTTTAGTTCCACAATGTTACTAATTTTGAAATAATTAAATAATGCGTAAAAGTTTTGCTTTTGTTGAAACCAACATTCAGTGTAAAATGTAATAAAAAATTTTAATTTAAGTATTCATAATTATTTTATTTAGGGCCGCGATTAAAAAGGACAAATATTTGTCCTAAATGTTGTAAGATTCCTCAAAAATTGCTTTACTACGAGGGGTCGTTTTTATATTCCCGGACTAAGCATGAAAACAAAAGACTATAGAGCAACAACAAAATTTTATTTTTCAATATAGTTCCCCTGCTTTTGAATAACGTTTCAATAACATCTTTAATTCAGTATAAAAATATTCATTTGGTTTTTCCGCAAAATGGCCCTCAACAGCTGCTATAAGTTCGTCATTGTCCCTAAATTTTGCCCCCTTAGTGTTTTTTGAGATTCGGGAACAAAAAATAGTCACCGGGTGCTAGATCTGGACTATAAAGGCGCATGTTCAATTTCTTCGAAGCCACAATCAGCTACAGCAGCTTTTGAAAGTCTGGACTTGTGCACTGGTGCATTGTCGTGGAGCAACAAGACACCTTGCGTCGGTTTTCCGCGTCTCTTCACTTTTCACTCTTCGCTCTTCAAGCTGCTAATTGTCGCTTCTTTAGTCTTGCATCCTCCAGTACCAAACACTTGGTTTTTTCAACAACATCTGAAGTGATCACGTCAACAGGGCGCCCTGGACGGGGATCATCATTCAGTGATTCTCGACCATGTTTAAACAATTTTGACCACTCGCAAATAGCTGAATTAGAAGGGCAATCATTCCCGTATACAGCCAACATTTCTTCAAGAAAAATTTTTGGAGGTTTTCCTTGTTTTGTAAGGAATTTTATAACAGCCCGGTATTCGATTTTATTCATTTCGATACATATACAACGCGCGACGACACAAACTGACATATAATAAAATTAATAATGAGGCAATTGTTTTGTAAATTGCCACACAGGTTACCAAGGCATATGTGATTAAAAAACAGCATAATGAAAAATTGCATCAAAATTTAAAACAGTCCAGTCCGGGAATACAAAGACGACCCCTCGTACAACACGGTTTTTCGGGTCGCGTTATGTAACCAGACCCAGCCAAATAAAATTTTCCTATTGACTACTGTAAAGAGAATGGTTAATAGAGTCTATAGAAAAATTATTTTGGGTGAACCCTTGAGAAATAACCCTTATTTCGAATAATTAAAAATCCGGGTGAATACGCCACGCCCCTCATGCAACTTCACAAAAATTGGGGTAATTTCCGGACTTTTTGGGTATGTTTCGGTCCGAATGTGACTCTGACGCCGTTGCAGACGGTTAAAATTATCGAAGAATCGATAAAATCCGAAAAAATTGCGAAAATCGGCAACATTCATACCAGGGGATACAAGTCACATAACAGCCGGCGCGGCCGCGGCTACTGGCTTTGCCGTGCCCGGTCGGAATGAGTGAAAATCAAAATGTATCACCCGTTATTTGTGTGGGATTCGATATAGACGGTTGGGTCGTTTTAGAAACCGCCCTTTGGGCGGTTTTTTTAAACGCTACCACTTGGGCTAAACATACTTGAGGAATATTAATTCACTCCAACCGGGATCAATTAAATAGGGATCATATAAAACCGGGATATAGCTTTTAAAAGTATACCTTTACTTATCACCCCCAAAATATGGAATAAAACAAAAAATAAAGGGTAAACAATAACCTTTAATAGATGTTAATTAAAAATCCGGGTGAATACGCCACGCCCCTCATGCAACTTCACAAAAATTGGGGTAATTTCCGGACTTTTTGGGTATGTTTCGGTCCGAATGTGACTCTGACGCCGTTGCAGACGGTTAAAATTATCGAAGAATCGATAAAATCCGAAAAAATTGCGAAAATCGGCAACATTCATACCAGGGGATACAAGTCACATAACAGCCGGCGCGGCCGCGGCTACTGGCTTTGCCGTGCCCGGTCGGAATGAGTGAAAATCAAAATGTATCACCCGTTATTTGTGTGGGATTCGATATAGACGGTTGGGTCGTTTTAGAAACCGCCCTTTGGGCGGTTTTTTTAAACGCTACCACTTGGGCTAAACATACTTGAGGAATATTAATTCACTCCAACCGGGATCAATTAAATAGGGATCATATAAAACCGGGATATAGCTTTTAAAAGTATACCTTTACTTATCACCCCCAAAATATGGAATAAAACAAAAAATAAAGGGTAAACAATAACCTTTAATAGATGTTACGCTTACGAGTGGTGTCGTCAATCTGCCAGAGCGAAAATTTCTAAGTGTTAGGGTATATATTTTTGCACGGACTGAGAACAGAATGGGGAGATTCCACAAATCGTCCCTCATTCAAAAGTTTGACCCGCTTTCACCCTAAATATTTTTACAGTTTACTATATAAACCTTATACTATCCAATAGTCAATAGGAAATTTTGATTTGAGTGGGGCTGGTTATAAAACCCTAGCCGCGAAGTTGATATTACTGACAACATTCATTTAGAGAGAGTCATCAATTTGTGGTCCGAATTAAAGAACAGAAGAATCCGTCTAAATGAATGACAATTATTCAATATTAATCTACTTTAATAACATGTACTACGTATAATATTGTAAATAAAATTATATTATTATTATTTATAAAATGATCTACTTTTTATGTCCCAATTTATACCCAATTACTTACAAAAAGTTGGCAATTTTTAATTAATTCAAATTGGCAAATTGAGGATTGCTCCCCCCTGAAAACAGTTGGTTGAGCACGTCCCTGCTCGCACCAAATAATTGACTCCCATTTGACCAATAATGTTAGTGTTGAAGCGCTCAAAATTTTAATATATTTTAATAAGCGCTTCTAAGGGTACGTTTATGTTGGAGCTGCGATAAACGATAAGAGCGACGATACTAGCGAAGCTAAGAAAATAAATGTCATTATTTTATATGCAGTTGTTTATATTGTAGCGTTGCGTTGATATAAACACGATGATAAAATTTATCCATGAAATTGCTGAATGTCGCTGGTAGGAAAGAAAATACGACGGTATTCTATACTAAGTACATATTTCATATTTAGCAACTTTTCTTAACAGATTACAATAAAAAATAGCAGCATCAATTAAATTTTTGCGGTTGGTATTTGCCATTGTAATCATTATTGTATTCATTACTTCTCTGTAATTCATTACGGTCCATTTAAAAATGGACCGTACGGTCCATTTTTTGAGGTGGATCAATCCTCTTTTTTTCTCTTTTATTTACAACTTAACTTCACCAATCACATCAAGCCACTGCTGTGGTTAGAATAAATAAAAATAATAAAAATTGAATCATTAGCCGGATTGGATTAGCGGATCGAATCAACGGATCGGATTAACGGATCAAACACTATATAGGACGAGCAAGAGTTGCCAACTTAAAAAATATTCTATATAATTAAAATTTAGTGACAAAAGATTTAGATTTTCAGATTAGTATCTTTTATCATCGGATAAAAATTATTTTTTCAGATATAAGAAAAATTTTAAGTTCAAATATAAATCTCAGACTATTTCATTTCTTAAATCTGTGGTAGGTAATTCTGATAATCTAAAGTTTTCATACCTACCAACCTAAAAAATATTCTATACCGGGTGACCGGCCGAAAACTGAACATAGGGAAATAACATGGGAAATTGATTTTTTCTAAATTCCTGCTTCCCATTATAACTGATATGAATAAAAAAAAAACCAAATTAAAGAGATTTTTTGTCCGCGCCTAAAGATACCAAACACTTAATATTTTGTTTTTTAATTATTGTTAAAAAGTCGATAGTAAAATTAAGAAATAGCGCTTCTTAAAAAAATATTAGCAGGCTGGGTCTTTGCATTACGTCTAATGTGCCGCATTGCTATTGTATGAAAGCCAAATATTACAAACAAAAGTTACTTTGACAGATTAAAATTAATTTTGTTAACAATGAAGTGGTCTGTTGAAGAAAAAGTTTTCATGGTAAAATATTATTACAGCGGTAATAGTTTACGCCAAATACGTGACTTATTTTCTGTTAAATTTAATAATAGCCAAATTCCATCAATATCGGCCATACAGAATATAATTAAGAAATTTGAAGACACTGGTAATACTTCGACAAATTTAAATAAAGGTATTAACCAAAATTATTAATTGAAGTTGTCTTATCATTATTTTTTAAATAGGATATCAGAGAAACAACCATGAATTGGAAGAAACTATATTAGGTTTAATTTCTGCGAATCCAAATGCAAGCATTAGATCCATTGCAGCTGAGTGTAATGTTGGTAGAGAAAATGTTCGAACAATTTTAAAAAAGCACAAGTACCATCCTTTTAAATATAAATGTCATCAAGAAATATTTTTGTTTGACGAAGAATCCAGGCTTGTATTTTGTGAGAAAATGCAAGAACGTGCTAACAGAAACCGAAACTTTCTGAAACAAATATGTTTTACAGACGAATGTACATTTACATTAAACAATGAGCCAAATGTACAAAACCATCGCTATTGGGCTATACAAAATCCGAGACTAAATTTAATGACCGGCTCACAATATCCTCAAAAAATTAATATTTGGGCTGGCATTTATAATACCGTGTTCTTGGTCCATTTGAAATACTTGGAAATTTAAATTCAGATATGTATTTAGATCTTCTTATAAATAATATTGGTCCTGCGTTAGACGAAATAGCTTCTGAACACCATGAGGTCTGGTTTCAGCAAGACGGTTGTCCAGCACATTTTGGGGTAAACGTTAGAGTTTATTTAAACCAAGCATATCCAAATCGATGGATTGGTCGTGGTGGTGCTATAAACTGGCCAGCCCGATCTCCTGATCTGGCACCGTGTGACTTCTTTTTGTGGGGTCATATTAAAAGCAAAATTTATAAAACTCGTCACCCAAATATTGATTCTTTGAGGAACGCGATCTTTGCAGAATGCAATCAAATTACTGCTAGACAGCTAGCAAATGTAAGAGAATCATTTTATAATAGATTGGGTTACTGTTTAGTGCAGAATGGAGGGTTATTCGAATACTTGTTATAATATTATTATTATTTGGTTACTTTCGTTCAGTATTTAATAATCCAATTGATATTTTTCTTATTCTTGGGTTTTGTTGACTAAATAAAACTACTTTTAACTTTTAATATTGGTCAACTTGTTATAATAAAATAATATTCAAATTGCGTTCTTATTATTTTTAAAATAAAAACAAATTTAAAAAGTTTAAAAACAATAGCAATACGGCACATTAGACGTAATGCAACGACCCAGCCCGCTAATATTTTTTTAAGAAGCGCTATTTCTTAATTTTACTATCGACTTTTTAACAATAATTAAAAAACAAAATATTAAGTGTTTTGTATCTTTAGGCGCGGAAAAAAAATCTCTTTAATTTGGTATTTTTTTATTCATATCAGTTATAATGGGAAGCAGGAATTTAGAAAAAATCAATTTCCCATGTTATTTCCCTATGTTCAGTTTTCGGCCGGTCACCCGGTATAAGTAAAATTTTGGTGACAAGAGATTTCGATTTTTAGATTAGTATTTTTATTATCGGATAAAAAATTAATTTTTCACAAAAACGCAAAAAAATAGCATTTTAAGTTCAAATATAGATCTCAGAATATTTCATTTCTGAAATCTGTAGTAATTCTGATAATCTGAATCTTTAGTAGCAACCTAACAAATATTCTATATATTTATAAGTAAAATTTTTTGTAGAACGTGGCTAGAAAGTCGATTTTAAATTTAAAACACATTTTTATTTTATTATACATACGATGTGTTTACAATCACAATTTTGAGGGTTCTGATGATTAGATTTGAATTATGCGGACAGACGGACAGACACTGAGCCAGATCATAAGGCTTCTTGTTATACTTTGTATAGAAACCTAAAACAACGATGCAATTGACTTGTGATTAATTAAAAATTTGGGAGAAGGCATCTCCTTGCATAAATTTATTGAAAAAGATACCTTTTCCACATTTTCCACAGTTTCCTGTAAATGTCTACTTTCCTGCGGCATATAAAACTATACGTTAATTCAATTATAATCAACTCTAATTTAATATTGCATATATCGCACACCCACTGCAAAACTGACATAACTCAAAAACGATAGTTTCGAGATAATGAACCTTGAATATTTCACGTTGCATTTACATAGAAAAGTAATACTACTATCATAAAGTGGTCCCCATTGTTTAATATTGAAGCTACTGTTATGAAAATTTTACACTATAAAATATTGAATTTAACCAATTATTTAGTGTTCATAACTCGAAATCGTCATTTTTTGAGTTATGTCAGTTTTACAGTGGGTGTGCGATATAGGCAGCGGGTAATTCGCGTGAAATTTTTGCGGTTAAAATGGAAAGTTTTTCTTTAATAATATTCTTGTGAGATCGAAATCTGGAAATTAGCAGAATTTTATAAGGAATATTTCATACGTTTACATTATATACTTATTTTGATAAATAAGGACAGGGGAGCTAAAAACCTAAAGTCACTACAAGCTACTTCGCTTACCCCCCCCCCCCCCGGCACTACTTGCAAATAATATGTCCTCAAACGGTGTATTTCTAGCGCGCGAATTCATTATTTTAGTACTTTTATTCATTAGTACTAATCTATATAATATTATATTAAGTACCAATTCCAAAAGAAAATGTGTCTTATATTTTTTGCAATTTGTACCTACCTATATAATAATTGAGGATCTTTTTTAAATTTCAGATTTAACCAAATGTTGAAGTGGGCAGTAATAAAAAAAGCATCAGAAGATGAGTCAAAAATGTTACCGAATCTAATATCAGATGTTTTATATGACGACGCAATTAAAATGGCTGCAAGCAAATTTAGAAGATATTCCAAAAATTTTAAGGATCATAATGAGGAACTTAAATCTAGTGGTATATTCCATTCGCAGCTAAATAAAGAACATTGTTTTACATCAACACCCCTTAAAATATTAAAGAATCATCACATCGCCTTTGAAGATAGCAATAAGACTTTAAAAAATCTAAATAGAAAAATAATAATAAAACGAAGTAAAGAACAAAATAAATTTTTAAGGCCAAGTCAATCGTTAGATATAAAAAATGAAAAAAAAAGTTTAAAGTTTCATAATAAAAGTTCGCTAAAATTGAATTATTTTCTAAAATACAAAAATTCTATTCATAAAAGTCATTTTAAACCGTTAGGATTAGAAAAATCTCATGTTCACAAATTTTCGGAATATAATTGTTATTGTAAATGTAATTATAACTCATCTTCAAGATTGGATGGCTATGATTATTATTCACCAACTTTACCTACATTAGAAATAGAAGACTCTCATATTTCTGTTAGTCCTAAGTTTAATTTAAATTTATTAATTCCAGAGTATTGCCCTACATATTCATTACATGAATATGATGAACCGCTTAAGAAAAAATTTCGATGTGAACCAATAAATGGTTCAAAAATCTGTGATGTACTGTCTAATACTGACGAGGAAAAAGTTGCTACTGTCCTTGATAAAGTTCACAGAGTAAAGCAATTGATTAATTATAATTGTAACAAAATTATTGTCGATGAAAGCACACATTGTATACGTAAAGAAGTTAACCGTTGTTGCAGCACAAACGATTTAACTCTTAATATTATTACGTACACAATGATTGAAAAATCTACTAACGTACATAATGTGTCAGAAATTAATAAGCTATGTGAAAAATATATTGGATTGTTGGTTAACTTACAAGTTAGATTACAAAAATTAGGAAATGATCTAAATGAAACTCATGAAGAAAATTTAAAAAATACTTTACATAAACAGCTACTCAATGCAGCTATTAATTCATTTAATTCTGAATTTATTAACGCAACAGCAAATCCTATGCACGAGAGAGATGAACATTTGCAATGTAATATTATTAACACTCCTACAATTTTAAATAACGAAATTAAAAAAAAAGTTATAGACCGAGGTAGGAAAAGATCTCATTCTACATTAATAACAAATGAGTTTAACACCAAAGTGGATAAATCAGAATGTGATTCTGACAAAGAATGTCATTTAAAACGACAGAACTGTATAAGACGTATAAAGCGATGAATTATTTCAGTTTCAAAAATATAATAAAAAGTACTAATAGTATCAATAATTTTTTTAGAAAATCAGATAATTTTGTACATTTCAATATTTTTATAAATTTTGTGGTCGAGTTTCTCGAAATATAGTTATGTTTATGTTAAGGAATAAAGCAAAGCCGCTTCTCATTATAAAATTATTTATTTTGTTGATATTTCTTTTATTTGTTAGTTTAAACATCCGGTCATTCATCTAATTAAGAGAATTCACTAATTAAGAATAATCACTGTGTGAGGAGTAAGCTGGAGTTGAGTGGTGTTATGTTGCAGCAATTGGACTGCAATATACATACATTGGTAAAACCGATAGGAAACTTGATGTATTTTCTTAGTATTAAACTTTCCTTAGTATTCTTTTAGATTGCTCTGACGATGTGCTATGTAGTACGAAACCGGTTAGTAACTACATATTTTTATAGACTATATAAGAAGTAGCTTACTCTATTCCTTCAATCGATTTACTCGCAGAATTAGCCAATATTTAATATATATTACAAAGTTCTCGGTTTTGAGGGTTGGGAAATAAAACGACAATTTACTTCATCGACATGTTTCGGACCCTAAACGGATCCATCTTCAAGACTATATTGGATATATTTAATATAGTTATGTATTATTTACATATTAAGAGCAATGTTTACTGTTGTATTAGGTTAACTCATATGCTATGTCATTTACTTCCAGAATTTTACAAATATTAAAACAGTGCTAGAGTTCTACAATCTTGAAAAATCTCTTTAAGCGGACACCTGAAGAAAAATTGATTTACTCATTTGACTATGGCGTAATTTTAAAACTAATAATTGGGGATTCCCAGTTCCCAGATTCTAATTTTGGATTTTGCGATATTCAAATATATTTCCCCAATAAATTACATAAAACACAAGTTATTTATAATATGGTATTGATCTTAAATAATAAAAGCAATTTCATTGAAAAACCAAATATAAACTTCAGTTTTCGAACTAATTGTCCTGTTACAGTAATTCGTATCGTAATTATAACAAGACACGTCCTAAACTAAACAACAAAAACCCACGTTGAAGGAACTGAAATTTACAATTGGGAAGAAGCCGTTAGGGGGGACAACAAATACTTCCCAAAAAATATATGTTGCATACCACACTTTGTATACCGGGTGTTGAATGAGTTAGCCGTTCATAGGATATTTACATGTAAAAACTTATTTATGCAAATTCCTGCTTCCCTAATTATTTTAGAAAAAAAATGAAAGACACAAAAATCATGCAGAAAAATAAACTACAAATGATAAAAGAATTATTTTCATCTAGCTTTTACTTAAAGTGGCAAAAAATGCTTTTGAAATTGTTCAAATTTTCATTTATCAGACTAGCCATGAAATAAATTCAATTTAATTTATTTATTACATAAATTATTAATAATAAACAATTACAAACATTAAGAAATAATTAAATTTACAGCAAATGTTCAAACAGGTTTCCATATTCAGCTAAACAAAAACCAAGTCTATCATAAAAGTTACATCGTACATTCTCAAGTTGTCTTTTTCGGTAATATTGCCTAGTTTTAAAAATTGATTTTTTTCACTAATTGTGTACTTTGCTTCCATTTTATGAAATTAAAATTTAATAAAGTGCAAAACTGTAAACAAAGTGCAATTGTTTTTTAATACTTATCAAAAATAATTACCTTGGAAACTTTCATGGCTAGTCTGATAAATGAAAATTTGAACAATTTCAAAAGCATTTTTTGCCACTTTAAGTAAAAGCTAGATGAAAATAATTCTTTTATCATTTGTAGTTTATTTTTCTGCATGATTTTTGTGTCTTTCATTTTTTTTTCTAAAATAATTAGGGAAGCAGGAATTTGCATAAATAAGTTTTTACATGTAAATATCCTATGAACGGCTAACTCATTCAACACCCGGTATTTGCCATTAGAATACCACAACAAACTTAAATAAGGTTGAAAATACTTTATTCTGAATTTCTATAAATAATTGAGAAAATGAACTGTGATAACAAACCCATTAAAAAGAAATAAATACGTAATATTTAAAATAACATTTGAAAAATAATAATTAATGGGGGAAAATGACACAAGTAAGAAGTTAGGTACTGTTGTGGTCCTTATTGGGAATAATAAGTAATAATTAAAAATTAATGAAAACTAAACTTTACTCTTATTATCAAAATTTATACATATCGCTTCTCCTCTTTCAACACGCTCAAATTTCACCTCAATCGTACTTTAACCTATAATATACAATTTTGAATGCACAATCAGTTATACAATTAGGTACTTTTCAACCATGTGTGATATTTTTGGAAATAAATGTTTATACAGTTTTTCACTTGAATCCTTGATTTGAAAGATAGCCAATTTAGACTCGTCCGATTTGCCAAATAATTAAGAATTTTAAGCAGATTATAAATTAATATTGTTTAATAGAATAATTTTAATTAAGTTTGTGATAATGCTATGATAAGGTTGAGATCGTTTAAATCAGAATCTTGCAAAGTAACTATTGAATGTTTCCGTTGGCGATGTATAACAAAAATTTAAAAGTGTTATTAGTTTTCATTTATTGTCTCGATACAAAATTGATATAAAATTAAAATTTTATTTATATGGCAGTTATAGAGAAAGTTGTGCAACAAAAATTGAAATTTATTGTACACTAATTTTTTTACACAGCTTCGTTTAACAAGAGGCATAATGTACAGTACAACTATGAAGATATATACTTCATATTTTTATATGCTTTAAAGTGAACTATAAAAAAAACAATAGCGTTCGAAATTTTGGCATTAACTAATTTGTTAATTAAATGCTTATTTCATCTTTACCCTCATTTTTGTATGTTTCACATTTACCTCACGTGGCCCTATAGTAATAAATACATGTAATATTATATTTCTTGTAAATATTAATACATAAATATACATTTCAATATTCGCTGGTAGCTATTAATAATAAGTTGTATGGCTGTGTTACGAGTATAAATAATAAATAAATGTTCTGAAAATTCTGTAATATTAATTACCAGTAATGACTGGTAATTAATGAAGATTACCAAAATATTATTGTGTTTATTCTAATATGTGGCTGTCCATATGAAAGAATTCATTTTGACGGTATGAAGTTATGTTATAGTGGAAGTTTGTGAGTAAATATCGAAAATTTGAAGATGCGAATAATATTAGTTATTTTACTTTTAAGAAATTACTATAAGTTTTGTTGCTTGTGTATTATTTATTATCTTCTTTTTCTTTGGGTGCGCCTATCCGCTTTCGGATTTGGCGACCTCTCTCCTATCACACACACACGGGACCTATGTACCTGTATAACGCGGGCTCCAAACCGCGGGAAGTGTATACACTTCATCTCCAGAGAGGCTGTTCTTGGCAGATTACACCTCGGTGGTTTGCCATTGCCTTCCGAGGGGAGACTGTCAGAATAAAGTTTTTTACTGAGCCCGGAGTCGAACCAGGCATTCAGCATTAGCAGCAATGCATTTAACCGCTTAAGCTGATCACCGTCTCAATTTTATCTACAATTTATTAATGGTAAATTAAAATTTAAAAATTAATAAGCCGAGCTATAATTAAATTAACATGTTTTATAAGCTTTCTGCATTGCCTGCTTCAGATGTTATTAATCTTAAAAAATTATTTTTTAAGTTTAGTTTGTTAACATTCAAATTAACATTTAATACATAAACTAATAATTTTATAGTGTATAATAATTATGTACATTATTTACTTAGTTATTTAGTTTCTAATTTTATATTTCTTTAATTTATTGATTTATGTTGTCTGTTACATTATGTGTCCTATAATAAATTCGATTTATAGTCAACTATGTTAATTTGTTTATTTTCTGTGTCTTCTGTACTTAGTATTAGTGTTTGATTGCTTATTACGATTTCCATAACTTAACCGTCAGTCGTACGAAGAAAAGAATGCAAACGAAATTATTTATTATTAAATTCTACGCTAATCCAAAACTCTTAAATAATGTACAAAGTTGAGGTAAGGTCTATTATACGCCTCTAAAAGCCATTTTGGCGGAAATAAATTTGGTAGACTAATGGCCAGTTTCTGGAACGTTAATAAGGATTTTAGCTACAATTTAAACAAGCTTTTATTAACAATCAGTATAAATAACGTTCGTCAAACTTGAGACATAAAAATACATAGGGGAGAAGGGAGCAGGTCCGGGCAGCTTTTTTTCAAACTGCTTAATATCCATTGATTTTTGACATAAAGATATGCAATAATTATAGTGAGTATAGCTATGTTAACTTAATGTTGTCCAGATAAATCTAAATAAAAGTAGTAAATCATTTTCCAGAAAAAAATTATTTTGCAAAATTATTAAATTGTTTCGGACAAGTTTGTTTATTTTTTATTATAATAGCGTTTGTAACAACAAGGTCATTACGCTGAACATCGTAACCAAGAAAACTGATATGAAATTGAAGATAGGATGCCATTCTTGATGTTCCTGGTATTGTCGAGGGTTTGGGCAACTTTGACACAACATCCTTTATTTTAACGCTGGAAATATCTTCAACCTGTGGAAATATAAATCCTTGCGTACACTTCTTTAAAAATGTAACTTGAAATTCTTCATTTTCAAATACTTCAACTACTTTTCCAACATAATGTACAATTCGTTATTTTATTACAAACTTCAATAACACATAGTTATCCTTTAGGATTTTTACATCATCTAAAAGTTCATTAATCTGGCCATTATCACCTTCAACATCTAAGTAAGTCAACGTCAGAATCGGACAAATTGTTTTTAAAACTAGCGCCTGCGACATTTAATGGAAAGTCTATGTCAGAATCTGACGATTAAATATCAACTAGAACCACTTTATTCTTCTTGTACTTTTTCTTTCATTTTACTGTCTGTTCGCCATTTTGTGTTTCTTAGTTTCACTTAGTATCAGTTGTTATCAACTTTGACTGTCTTATTCTTTCCAATTCTTTAATTCTGTTCTTTTCAGGTGTGCTGGTGTAGACTCTTAATTTCCCTACTCGATGTTCTGTTGTTTTTTTGGGCAAGCTCTTGCTATGCTTGTATTTTCGGATTTGCGATTAGAAAGCCTTGGATGACGTTTCATGTAAGATTGCATGACTTCCTGAGATACCAACTCAGCTTCTTCATTTTGAGAAACAACTTGCCGTGTGGCATATTTTGATACACTCTGGTCACTTCTGTTGCATCGTCACCCTCATTTCCTGCATCGCTGGCTTTGTTGTTCAGACTCTTTTTAACTTTGATGACACCATCGAACAGAGTAAATTTCGGTATATTAAAACTGTAATAACAGCAGCTCTTAAAGATATAGCCTGCTGATAACATCTTGTACTGCATTTTTTAAGTTATTACTTGAAACTTCTGGTTGGATGGGACTTTTTTGTGTATGTTCGCACCTTCTTGCAAACAAAAAATAAGTATTTATAGCCATCGCCATCTTAGTATTACTAAAGGTCACAAACAAATGAAGCAACAGACGACCATTATTTAATATTTTTCATCCTTGTCACAAAAAGTGGGGCAGATTCGGACAGCCCGGACCTGCCCACATCAATTGTTTCAAAACTTGAAGTGTGGGACCTTATTAGAACACTCGTCAACCTTACATCAGAAGACAGTTTTCAACACTTTGGCATTTAACTCTTTTAATTTGCACTAGCACGGCTCATGACCTATTGTCCACTATTCTAAACGGTGCCGGTGCTCAGCTGTTTATGACTCATGTAATTATTAGAGTATTATTTCTTGGCGCTAAATTTGAATTGTCATAATATGTGCGTATGGCTACGAGGGTCGTGAAGAGTTGAAATTTTGCATACCCGTGTGGTTGTACGAGGATCGAACGGGAATATAGTCCGTTTTTAAATGGGACGTTACCAACGTTACGAGGGGCCGACTCGTGCTCGTTTCGTCGTTGTCGAGAATTTTTAATTAAAATTTTTTTATAAATAATATTGATAAAATATATAGTTTTATTGTAAAATTAGCGGTTATTTGCTATTAGTATGTCGGTGGGACAAATATAAATCGGAATGTCTGATGAATTTTTGTGAAAAGCTTTGGTTTGCGACGAATTTAATGCAATTCATCTACCTATTAATATGACAGTTATAAAAGCTTTGCAAATCACTGACTGATACATAATATAGTGCGTATATGGCAACGAGGGTCGTGAAGAGTTGAAATTTCGCATACCCGTGTGGTTGTACGAGGATCGAACGGGAATATTGTCCGTTTTTTAATTAAAATTTTTTTATAAATAATATTGATGAAATATATAGTTTTATTGGAAAATTAGCGGTTATTTGCTATTAGTATGTCGATGGGACAAATATAAATCGGAATGTCTAATGAATTTTCGTGAAAAGCTTTGGTTTGCGACGAATTCAATTAAATTACCAATTTTCAACAACTTCAATGGTTGATTTGGACGGTTAAATGTGAATATTCCGCAAATACTTTTTTGAAATCTACAATATAAATTGTTTTTAAATTTTAAAATCCGGGTGCCATTTTACGTGCTCTTCCCAATGCTTTATTTGTTTAAATGTTTGTTTAAATACCATTATTCAAGCGCGTAAAAAAACTGAGATAAAATGTTTTTTAATAATTGCACGTAGAGAAATGCTTTCAGAAAGGCAAAATACATATTCTTATTTTTCATCTTCGTAATCTGAAGTAACCTTTTTGATTTCAAGTTGGAACAGAACGTACATAACTAGTAGACAGCTATAAAATTTTAAATTTTTTCACATTACTTCACAATAATAAATTCTGCAGCTGTGAAAACAGCGACAAATTTTAGCGACAAAATTTACCGAAGATGTCCGAAGCAAACGTTGCGCAGTAGTTCATTTGATAGATATAACCAAGCGCATGCGCAGTGATAGACTACATTTACATTAATTTCTCAAATTTTCTTACATGAAAATTTAAAATATAATTAAACTGATACCATAACAAATAAAATTACAAAACAATCAATGTTAATATAACATTAAATTCAATTGCACCAACACCTATTTTTCACATTAATCAAAATTTGCAGCATCTAGTATCAGATGCATTTATACTTACTTCATGCATACATATTAACATTAAATTAAAAAATTAATTTCTCCAAAACTGGACATAGGGCCACTTTTATAATAATACCATCGATGCTCCGTGTCACGGGCTACAACCCCATGGTGGTGGCGTTCATTTGCAAAGGGGAACAGGGGGTAGCAAATTCACTTATATACAGTTTTTTGACAAAATGTGATATTCAAAAATTAATTTCTCCAAAACTGGGCATAGGGACACTTTTAAAATAATACCATCGATGATCCGTGTCACGGGCTACAAGCCCATGGGGGTGGCGTTCATTTCCAAAGGGGAACAGGGGGTAGCAAATTCACTTATATACAGTTTTTGGACAAAATGTGATATTCAAAAATTAATTTCTCCAAAACTGGACATAGGGACACTTTTAAAATAATACCATCGATGCTCCGTGTCACGGGCTACAACCCCATGGGAGTCGTGTTCATTTGCAAAGGGGAACAGGGGGTAGCAAATTCACCTATATACAGTTTTTTGACAAAATGTGATATTCAAAAATTAATTTCTCCAAAACTGGATATAGGGACACTTTTAAAATAATACCATCGATGCTCCGTGTCACGGGCTACAACCCCATGGGGGTGGCGTTCATTTGCAAAGGGGAACAGGTGGTAGCAAATTGACTTATATACAGTTTTTGGACAAAATGTGATATTCAAATATTAATTTCTCCAAAACTGGACATAGGGACACTTTTAAAATAATACCATCGATGCTCCGTGTCACGGGCTACAAACCCATGTGGGTGGCGTTCATTTTCAAAGGGGAATAGGGGGTAGCAAATTCACTTATATACAGTTTTTGCACAAAATGTAATATTCAAAAATTAATTTCTCCAAAACTGGACATAGGGACACTTTTAAAATAATACCATCGATTCTCCGTGTCACGGGTTACAACCTCATGGGGGTGGCGTTCATTTGCAAATAATAAAAAAATAAATTATTTTACCTGATCCCTCATAAAACACAATTTTTATAATCTACTCAGGATATTTACAAAAATGTAAAACTACCTCGATATTGAAAAATTAAAGATTTCAAGAGAATTTAATATTCACCTTTTCAACACAATTTGAAAACATTACAATAAGTAGAAGAATAAAATTTCAAATTGAACCGTTGTTTTGACTTATGAGATTAATTTGTTTTTTATTATTTAAGTAACTTATTGTTCATCTTTAAATTTTAATTCTATATTAATTTTCATAGGATTAAATAATAAAGGTATTCATTTCCAATTTCGGATCCAAAATAGTTCAATCGCTGGTACCTATTTGTACCTCTTTTATTTTCGTTTGTACCTCCTTAGTTTTCGAAATATTAAGGAAAATTACCATGACGCGCATTTGGATTAACGAGATTCTTCGCTCGCTTCTTCTTAATAAATTTAATACACCGTTGTTTAACGTTAATACTAATAACTTTCTTTAAATCATAACAGATAATCATAACAAAAAGTTTACGGTTGAATGTCCATCAGAAAACAAGAGAGTTATGTGACGTTCCTGTCTGATCTGTGTCGTGGCACCTAGATGTTTCTTATAGTAGTAATCCACTAATAATAACTGATATTATTCCAAATGCAATAATAGAGGTAAATATGAACATTTATAGGTATCAACAAAGTATTATATTCTTTTAATTTAATAACCAAATTTTAATCTTAAAAACTTGAAGTTAACGCGTGTTGCTCGGAGTTATCGAAAATTTCGAATACCTACCAATAACTTCATAAAAAATAACTTCTTCGGAACTAATATCCATATCATTGCGTATTTTAAACCGAATACTTGCATTTGTTTCAGAATTATCATTTTCCATCAAATAACAGCTGCAGAGATGAAATTTTTGCGATCAGTCAAAGGATGTACATTGCTAGATATGAATAGAAATGAGGATATCAGAGAGGAATTGCAGATCTTTTCGGTGAAAGACAAGGTTTACGATTATAAACGTCAATGGAAGGAGCATGTGCAGAGAATGGAAGATCAGCGTTTGCCAAAGAGTGCCATGAAATATGATCCAAGTGGGAGAAGAGATGTTGGACGTCCAAGGAAGAGGTGGGCTGATTAGAAATCGGATCAGGCCTGGGGCCTACACCGTGAAGCAGACGACGACGACGATACCTAATATAGATCTCGCATTGTGTCGATTTTTTTTTTAATATTGAATATACCGGGTGACCGGCCGAAAACTGAACATAGGGAAATAACATGGGAAATTGATTTTTTCTAAATTCCTGCTTCCCATTATAACTGATATGAATAAAAAATATACCAAATTAAAGAGATTTTTTTCCGCGCCTAAAGATACCCAACACTTAATATTTTGTTTTTTAATTATTGTTAAAAAGTCGATAGTAAAATTAAGAAATAGTTAAAAAAATTTTAGCGGGCTGGGTCGTTGCATTACGTCTAATGTGCCGCATTGCTATTGTTTTTAAACTTTTTAAATTTGTTTTTATTTTAAAAATAATAAGAACGCAATTTGAATATTATTTTATTATAACAAGTTGACCAATATTAAAAGTTAAAAGTAGTTTTATTTAGTCAACAAAACCCAAGAATAAGAAAAATATCAATTGGATTATTAAATACTGAACGAAAGTAACCAAATAATAATAATATTATAACAAGTATTCGAATAACCCTCCATTCTGCACTAAACAGTAACCCAATCTATTATAAAATGATTCTCTTACATTTGCTAGCTGTCTAGCAGTAATTTGATTGCATTCTGCAAAGATCGCGTTCCTCAAAGAATCAATATTTGGGTGACGAGTTTTATAAATTTTGCTTTTAATATGACCCCACAAAAAGAAGTCACACGGTGCCAGATCAGGAGATCGGGCTGGCCAGTTTATAGCACCACCACGACCAATCCATCGATTTGGATATGCTTGGTTTAAATAAACTCTAACGTTTACCCCAAAATGTGCTGGACAACCGTCTTGCTGAAACCAGACCTCATGGTGTTCAGAAGCTATTTCGTCTAACGCAGGACCAATATTATTTATAAGAAGATCTAAATACATATCTGAATTTAAATTTCCAAGTATTTCAAATGAACCAAGAACACGGTTATTATAAATGCCAGCCCAAATATTAATTTTTTGAGGATATTGTGAGCCGCTCATTAAATTTAGTGTCGGATTTTGTATAGCCCAATAGCGATGGTTTTGTACATTTGGCTCATTGTTTAATGTAAATGTACATTCGTCTGTAAAACATATTTGTTTCAGAAAGTTTCGGTTTCTGTTAGCACGTTCTTGCATTTTCTCACAAAATACAAGCCAGGATTCTTCGTCAAACAAAAATATTTCTTGATGACATTGATATTTAAAAGGATGGTACTTGTGCTTTTTTAAAATTGTTCGAACATTTTCTCTACCAGCATTACACTCAGCTGCAATGGATCTAATGCTTGCATTTTGATTCGCAGAAATTAAACCTAATATAGTTTCTTCCAATTCATGGTTGTTTCTCTGATATCCTATTTAAAAAATAATGATAAGACAACTTCAATTAATAATTTTGGTTAATACCTTTATTTAAATTTGTCGAAGTATTACCAGTGTCTTCAAATTTCTTAATTATATTCTGTATGGCCGATATTGATGGAATTTGGCTATTATTAAATTTAACAGAAAATAAGTCACGTATTTGGCGTTAACTATTACCGCCGTAATAATATTTTACCATGAAAACTTTTTCTTCAACAGACCACTTCATTGTTAACAAAATTAATTTTAATCTGTCAAAGTAACTTTTGTTTGTAATATTTGGCTTTCATACCATAGCAATGCGGCACATTAGACGTAATGCAAAGACCCAGCCGGCTAATATTTTTTTAAGAAGCGCTATTTCTTAATTTTACTATCGACTTTTTAACAATAATTAAAAAACAAAATATTATTTGTTTGGTATCTTTAGGCGCGGAAAAAAAATATCTTTCATTTGGTATTTTTTTTATTCATATCAGTTATAATGGGAAGCAGGAATTTAGAAAAAATCAATTTCCCATGTTATTTCCCTATGTTCAGTTTTCGGCCGGTCACCCGGTATATATATTACCCAGATAGCATTTAATAATACGTAAGGTTGTGACAAGCTTGTCGATTGCTTATTTTTGGCTTACTACGACAAGCTTTACGGTGTAAACCTTGCAATCAGCTTGAGCAAAGGCTTTTAGTGATAAGCTTTACTTATAAACCTTGCAACAAGCTTTGAATAAGGTTTTAAGAGAAAAGCTTGTCAAGTAAAGCGAAATGAAGGCTTGTTGGTGGCTTAATTTTCAAGCCAATGACAAGATTAACATTTAAAGCGAAAGAGAGGTTTGTCGGTGTCTTGATATGACAAGTCTAATACAAGCTTTACTTATAAACCTTGCAACAAGCGTTGAATAAGGTTTTAAGCGAAAAGCTTTGCATGTAAAGCGAAATCAAGACTTGTTGGTGACTTAATTATCAAGCCAATGACAAGATTAACATTTAAAGCGAAAGAGAGGTTTGTCGGTGTCTTGATATGACAAGTCTAATCCAAGCTTTACTTATAAACCTTGCAACAAGCGTTGAATAAGGTTTTAAGCTAAAAGCTTTGCATGTAAAACGAAATCAAGGCTTGTAGGTGGCTTAATTTTCAAGCCAATGACAAGATTAACATTTAAAGCGAAAGAGAGGTTTGTCGGTGACTTGATATGGCAAGTCTAATACAAGCTTTACTTATAAACCTTGCAACAAGCGTTGAATAAGGTTTTAAGCGAAAAGCTTTGCATGTTAAGCGAAATCAAGACTTGTTGGTGACTTTATTATCAAGCCAATGACAAGATTAACATTTAAAGCGAAAGAGAGGTTTGTCGGTGTCTTGATATGACAAGTCTAATCCAAGCTTTACTTATAAACCTTGCAACAAGCGTTGAATAAGGTTTTAAGCGAAAAGCTTTGCATGTAAAGCGAAATCAAGGCTTGTAGGTGGCTTAATTTTCAAGCCAATGACAAGATTAACATTTAAAGCGAAAGAGAGGTTTGTCGGTGACTTGATATGGCAAGTCTAATACAAGCTTTACTTATAAACCTTGCAACAAGCGTTGAATAAGGTTTTAAGCGAAAAGCTTTGCATGTTAAGCGAAATCAAGACTTGTTGGTGACTTAATTATGAAGCTAATGACAAGATTAACATTTAAAGCGAAAGAGAGGTTTGTCGGTGTCTTGATATGACAAGGCTAAGACAAAGTTTACTTATAAACCTTGCAACAAGCGTTGAATAAGGTCTTTTTTTACGTATTTATGCTCCGAGCAACATGCGTTACACTTTGAAATGCAAACAAGTACCCACGAGCGATGTTTTCAGGCAATTATAACACGTTGCGATGAAAATTCCGACAACATTTTTTTCTCTTTTTTTCACTTTTTTATTTTACGAATACCTGTACAATTACATTTCAAACAATACTGTACAACGATTTTTTTTGCATCAAGATTACTAATTTTGTTGACGTGTTTTATATGATATCGAACCCACGTGCTTGAAAAACATTTTTTTGATTTTTTCCATTTTCTATTTCACAAAACATTGTAGAATTACATTCCAAACGTTACTGTAGAACGATTTTTTTTTGCATCAAAATTACTAATTTTTTGCCATAATTTCCGATATTTTTGCGATACATTTTTTAAATTTACGAAAAAAAAAAAATTTTTGGCTTCTTTTTTGTAATTTTTGGCTTAGTAAGAAGTAAGAAGACAAAAAATCATTGAAAACACACGAAAATTAAGAAAAATGTCATTCGATTCACCGTTGTCACCGAGTGCAGCCCTCCGCGAGTTTTATTACAAGTTACGATGAAAATTGGAACAGCATTTTTTTCGCTTTTTTTCACTTTTTTATTTTACCAATCCCTGTACAATTTATTACATTTCAAACAATACTGTACAACGATTTTTTTTTGCATCAAAATTACTAATTTTGTTGACGTTGACAACACACGCAATGATTTACATAAGTAAAACACTCGTAAAGTCATTGGCGAGAAGAAGATTCTTTCTTGTTGATATAGGGGGGGGGGGGGGGGGCGAAAATAAAGGCATATAATAAATATAATGCTTTAGGGCGATAGTTGTTGGACCTTCGGCCTCATTCAGGGGGATCGCAATCATACCTGTAGATTATATTTATTCTATCATGAGGGAATTTAGAAAATCGTACACAATTATTGTGTTTACCGGCACATATATGTGCCCCCCCCCCCCCCTATATCAACAAGAAAGAATCTTCTTCTCGCCAATGACTTTACGAGTGTTTTACTTATGTAAATCATTGCGTGTAAACACACGCAATGATTTGTAACTTTTACAACAGAAAGTACTTGAGAAATAACTCATCGTTCATTGGTTAATTCAAATTTCTCAAACCCGAGACGCGCTAGCTGTTTAGATACATACAGGGTTGGGCAGTATTTGAAATACATGTATTTGAAATACATTTTGTATTTTGTATTTCAAATACAAATTGCAAATGTATTTTGTATTTTGTATTTCAAATACATTTTTATTTGTATTTTGTATTTTGATAATGTATTTCAAATACAAAATACATTTTTAAAATACAAAATACATTTTTAAAATACAAAATACATTTTTAAAATACAAAATACAGGGTTTCTTTTAAAATTTAAAATACAAAATACAGGGTTTCTTTTAAAATTTAAAATACAAAATACAGGGTTTCTTTTAAAATTTAAAATACAAAATACACAATGTTACCAATTTTTTTACACTACTGTATATAAACAATATAACATGAATACAGGGCATGAATAAATGTATTTTGTATTTCAAATACTGTATCTTGTATTTGAAATACTGTATTTTGTATTTTGTATTTCAAATACATCTCATAAATGTATTTTGTATTTTGTATTTCAAATACAAATTGCAAATGTATTTTGTATTTTGTATTTCAAATACATTTGAAATACAAAATGCCCAGCCCTGGATACATAAATAACTATTATTAAAATTAGTAGGGAGCCCGTGGGCAATAAATGATTCTCAATTTTCTCTCTGATTTTCAATTAAAGCTTTTAAATGGAAAAACTTGTTTTTTACTTTGTTTTTATTTTCAATAAATCAGCAGCCGGCCGGCCCGGCCCTGCAAACACGTGTTTTGTTGTTTAAAAATTTATATTTCTAGCAAAACCGTGTTGTAGTAAAACAAATTTTGAGGAATCTTACAACTTTTAGGACAAATATTTGTCCTTTATAATCGCGGCCCTAAATAAAATAATTATGAATACTTAAATTAATATTTATTATTACATTTTACATTGAATGTTGGTTTCAACAACTAAGCAAAACTTTTACGCATGATTCAATTATTTCAAAATTAGTTATATTGTGTAAATAAAATAACGTGTTTAGTTACAAAATATAACTAAACACATTATATGTAAATCATTTAATAAAAATATTTTACTAATTATATGAACTGAAATTTATTTTGGAGTAAAAATTCGCGAGGGGAACTGACTTATTAGTTAAAACACTTATTTATTATTTAGAACAATATTAGGGAGATTTATAAATTATAAAATATAGTTTTTCTGAAAGAACTTTGAATTATAAATTTAGAAAATCGTACACAATTATTGTGTTTACCGGCACATATATGTGCCCCCCCCCCTATATCAACAAGAAAGAATCTTCTTCCCGCCAATGACTTTACGAGTGTTTTACTTATGTAAATCATTGCGTGTAAACACACGCAATGATTTGTAACTTTTACAACAGAATGTACTTAAGAAATAACTCATCGTTCATTGGTTCATTCAAATTTTTATCAAATTAGTTGGCATATTCCTACCGACAAATCATTGCGTGTAAACATGCACACGCAATGATTTACATATATTACTGGGAGAATGGTTCTACTCCCATTTAATAATAAATAAGTTTTTTTTCCATTGTTACATACTTAGACGAAATGCTGGTACATTAGCGAGTACCTATTATTACAAGATGAATATTGTTTCGACGATAGATGTCTCGTTGTATGGTTCAAGTCGATTTCCGTCATGGATAGAGGTCGCGATGAATATTTGGAATTGCTGTATTTAATCTTTGATTTAATGTGTACATATATAATGTTGTATAATAATTTGTAAAAAGGGTTTATCCTTTAATGTATTCGTTGTAAAAAGGTTTCGACCATGAATTTAATAAATAAATTAGACTTTAATAATAATTTTAATCAAATATTCCTCGAAACGGGTGAGGGTAATAAATTTTTTTCCTTTGAAAAATTAAAAACTGGTAACGCTTATGATTTCTATAATATATTATAATTATATTGGGCATTATAATAAATATATAGAATATATTTAAAACATATTACTTAAATTCCAATAGGTCTCCATGGCACAGGGCGTTAGATGTTTGCTTCCAAAACAGGATCCTTAAGTTCGAACCCCGGCCAGGTAAAAAAAAGTAAGTATATTATGCATAGTTGGTTACACTTTAAATTATATAGATTTAACTATAAATAATAATAATATTTCAGATTCCCTTAAATCAGAAGTCTACATAATACAATAACATTGCGAGAGGGATCGATCATCGAAGACGAGAAGTATAAAAAATAGTATATTCCATTATAATTAATTTAAATTAAAGATTGTATAAAAAATTAAATAAGAAGAAAATAATAATTATATAATAAAAAAATTAGTACAGTTTAATTACTTAATCAAAATTTTGTTTTATTTCAAACATTTTCCACTTGTCACGACAAGGTTATTGTAAGGTTATAGCAACATTGTTGGATAATTGTTTTAAGGTTGTATTAATCTTTATAAAAGCTTACGACCGTCAACTAGACCCTTTTTACAAGCTTTCTCTAAGCTTGTATGCCTTTTAACGACAACGATGTGACAACCTTTTCGACTTGTTAACTCAAGGTTGTTATAATCTTTTGACAACATTGTTGGACAATTGTTTTTAGGTTGTTATAAGCGTTGTTTAAGATTATGACCGTCAACTAGACCCTTTTTACAAGCTTTCTCTAAGCTTGTATGCCTTTTCACGACTACCTTGTGACAACCTTTTCCACTTGTTAAGATAAGGTTGTTATAATCTTATAGAAACCTTAAATTGCTAACTGCAGAATTAACACTATCCGCAATTTTCTGCCACACTGGTGCCGTGCATTTGATGATTTTCTTTTCAACTTCGTCATAAATTTCTAAATTCGAAATTTTCGATAACTCCGAGCAACACGCGTTAACTTCTAGTTTTTAAGATTAAAATTAAGTTATTAAACAAAAGAATATAATACTTTGTCTCTCTAAGGTGAATGAAAAGAAAATATAAGTTACTTAAATAATAAAAAGCAAATTAATCTCATAAGTCAAAACAACGGTTCAATTTGAAATTTTATGCTTCTAGTTATTGTAATAATTTCAAATTGTGTTGAAAAGGTGAAAATTAAATTCTCTTGAAATATTTAAATTTTCAATATCGAAGTAGTTTTACATTTTTGTAAATATCCTGAGTAGATTATAAAAATTGTGTTTTATGAGGGATCAGGTAAAATAATTATTTATTTTTAAAAGCAATAGTAACAAGAGTAACTATGAATGGTGCTGTCCTTGTCACTAATGTACATTTTGGTGCGACATCTATTGGAAATGAATACCACAATTGGATTTTTAAAATTACTCCCAAAGGTGTGAAACTGAATTAAATTTAATAATATTTTCGACAGTAACGACGTTGGCGGCTATTTTCCCGGAATTTCTCAACTCCCCACCTTAACGAAAGCTTAAAGTAAACACAACAATAATGTTTTATAATATTTCTGAAGGTGGAGATTTTTTTGAATATCACATTTTTCCAAAAATTGTCCATAAGTAAATTTGCTACCCCCTGCTCCCCTTTGCAAATGAATTCCACCGCCATGGGGTTGTAGGCCGTGACACGGAGCATCGATGGTATTAACTTAAAAGTGGCCCTATGTCCAGTTTTGGAGAAATTATTTTTGAATATCACATTTTGTTCAAAAACTGTATATAAGTGAATTTGCTACACCCTGTTCCCCTTTGCAAAAGAACGCCACCCCCATGAGGTTGTAGCCCGTGACACGGAGCATCGATGGTATTATTTTAAAAGTGTCCCTAGTCCAGTTTTGGAGAAATTAATTTTTGAATATCACATTTTGTCCAAAAACTGTATATAAGTGAATTTGCTACCCCCTGTTCAACTTTACAAAAGAACGCCACCCCCATGAGGTTGTAGCCCGTGACACGGAGCATCGATGATATTATTTTAAAAGTGGCCCTATGTCAAGTTTTGGAGAAATTAATTTTTGAATATCACATTTTGTTCAAAAACTGTATATAAGTGAATTTGCTACACCCTGTTCCCCTTTGCAAAAGAACGCCACCCCCATGAGGTTGTATCCCGTGACACGGAGCATCGATGGTATTATTTTAAAAGTGTCCCTAGTCCAGTTTTGGAGAAATTAATTTTTGAATATCACATTTTGTCCAAAAACTGTATATAAGTGAATTTGCTACCCCCTGTTCAACTTTACAAAAGAACGCCACCCCCATGGGGTTGTAGCCCGTGACACGGAGCATCGATGGTATTATTTTAAAAGTGTCCCTATGTCCAGTTTTGGAGAAATTAATTTTTGAATATCACATTTTGTTCAAAAACTGTATATAAGTGAATTTGCTACACCCTGTTCCCCTTTGCAAAAGAACGCCACCCCCATGAGGTTGTAGCCCGTGACACGGAGCATCGATGGTATTATTTTAAAAGTGTCCCTAGTCCAGTTTTGGAGAAATTAATATTTGAATATCACATTTTGTCCAAAAACTGTATATAAGTAAATTTGCTACCCCCTGTTCAACTTTACAAAAGAACGCCACCCCCATGAGGTTGTAGCCCGTGACACGGAGCATCGATGGTATTATTTTAAAAGTGTCCCTATGTCCAGTTTTGGAGAAATTAATTTTTGAATATCACTTTTTGTCCAAAAAATGTATATAAGTGAATTTGCTACCCCCTGTTCCCCTTTGCAAATGAACGCCACCCCCATGAGGTTGTAGCCCGTGACACGAAGCATCGATGGTATTATTTTAAAAGTGTCCCTATGTCCAGTTTTGGAGAAATTAATTTTTGAATATCACATTTTGTCCAAAAACTGTATATAAGTCAATTTGCTACCCCCTGTTCCAATTTGCAAATGAACTCCACCCCCATGGGGTTGTAGCCCATGACACGGAGCATCGATGGTATTATTTTAAAAGTGTCCCTATGTCCAGTTTTGGAGAAATTAATTTTTGAATATCACCTTTAGTCCAAAAACTGTATATGAGTCAATTTTCTACCCCCTTTTCCCCTTTGCAAATGAATGCCACCCCCATGAGGTTGTAGCCCGTGACACGGAGCATCGATGGTATTATTTTAAAAGTGTCCCTATGTCCAGTTTTGGAGAAATTAATTTTTGAATATCACATTTTGTCAAAAAACTGTATATAAGTGAATTTTCTACCCCCTGTTCCCCTTTTCAAATGAACGCCACCCCCATGGGGTTGTAGCCCGTGACACGGAGCATCGATGGTATTATTTTAAAAGAGTCCCTATGTCCAGTTTTGGAGAAATTAATTTTTGAATATCACATTTTGTCCAAAAACTGTATATAAGTGAATTTGCTACCCCCTGTTCCCCTTTGAAAATGAACGCCACCCCCATGAGGTTGTAACCCGTAACACGGAGCATCGATGGTATTATTTTAAAAGTGTCCCTATGTCCAGTTTTGGAGAAATTAATTTTTGAATATCACATTTTGTCCAAAAACTGTATATAAGTCAATTTGCTACCCCCTGTTCCCCTTGCAAATGAACACCACCCCCATGGGCTTGTAGCCCGTGACACGGACCATCGATGGTATTAACTTAAAAGTGGCCCTATGTCCAGTTTTGGAGAAATTAATTTTTGAATATCACATTTTGTCCAAAAACTGTATATAAAAGTCAATTTGCTACCACCTGTTCCCCTTTGCAAATGAACGCCACCCCCATGGGGTTGTAGCCCGTGACACGGAGCATCGATGGTATTATTTTAAAAATGTCCCTATGTCCAATTTTGGAGAAATTAATTTTTGAATATCACATTTTGTCCAAAAACTGTATATAAGTCAATTTGCTACCCCCTGTTCCCCTTTGCAAATGAACGCCACCCCCATGGGGTTGTAGCCCGTGACACGGAGCATCGATGGTATTATTTTAAAAGTGTCCCTATGTCCAGTTCTGGAGAAATTAATTTTTGAATATCACATTTTGTCCAAAAACTGTATATAAGTCAATTTGCTAACCCCTGTTCCCCTTTGCAAATGAACGCCACCCCCATGGGGTTGTAGCCCGTGACACGGAGCATCGATGGTATTATTTTAAAAGTGGCCCTATGTCTAGTTTTGGAGAAATTAATTTTTTAATTTATTGTTAATATGTATTGCTATGTACGGGCTCCCTTTAATAATGCCACACGTTGGGCTAGCCAAAAAGTGTTATGTGCCGACGTAGCTCTGCTAGGCTTGCACTCTGTATCGTTGATACCTTGTACGAGTGTACGTACAAGTACCTCGTCAATAAAAATGATTGTAAGATAATCTGACAAATTGCAATAAAATGAATTTTACCTCGGCTTTGACTATTTTCGGAGAGCACAGACTTACCTAATCTCAATTTGGGTCCCTTCCTTGACCAAGTTGTCGCTGAAATATAAATTGCTGGTCGTCGGAAAATCAGGTTGTACAAACAAATTACGCTTCGTTGTTAAAGGAATAATAATTTTATTATAAATAGTTCAATTGAAAATAAGATAAAAAGGATTTGAAATGGAAATGTTTAAATTTATTGACAATATCTTAATCCTAACACTTTAAACGGACTAACGCACGCGTATTTTAGTTACGAAAAACTTTCACTAATTTTTATGGAATAATTTTTAATGTGCATTTACCTTTATGAATGCAGGGTATTTCTTGTTACCAGTTGTTAACAGCATACAATGGGCTCGCTTTACTTGGAGGATGACCTTCGCCTAATGATAAGAATTCAGATCGGTTTCTTGTGTAGTGCAACCACGTTTTTCTGTGTAGTTAAATTTTCAAAAATAATCACAATCACTTTGTAAATTGAACGAAATTGACTTCTTAACACGTAAGTAATTTTTCTTTTAACGATATCTTTACGTTTCATACGATTTTAAAATGATTTTTATCAATATTTATTTACTTTTAGGAGACACTAATAAATTGCACCACCATTGAATTCAAGCAAAATCAACTTATTATTAATCAACAATCCATTGTTTTTTCCCTAGTTACCTGTCTTTTCAAGGCAATTGTGATTTTCCATTTATCGAAAATAAAATCAAATTCATTTGACGTTATAATTTTTCAGGTCCGTACTTAGCCAAAATAATTTGTAAAATTTTTAATAAAGTTTTTATGTTTCAGATTTATTTTGAAGTACCAGCCTCTTCTGTGATCATCCAGTAAAGTTTTTGAAGAAAATGTTTTTCGCATTTATGGTTCATTGAATATCGATGCAGTTCTACACGTAAAGATTTTATCTTTGATTTTAAAAGTTCTACGTTTTAACACCTTTTTAGAACTAATGTTTTGAACAATTATTTTTGATTTCTAATTACATTTTTATATTACTACTTAAATTAATTTACAATTTTAACAAACTTTTTATGTTAACAAAATTAAAACGTTGCATTTGAATTTACCTTGTTTTCTCGTTTCGTGACCTTTTTCTTTACATAAATTTATGACGTTAAATCAAATTCTTGGTGTCGGATGAAACCTTTACTTTCGACCAAATAAGTCATGTGCTATCTTTATAGATAAAAAAAAAACTTTGAATCAAAACGTGATCATTTCTATTGACGTGGCCGTGGTACATAGCAGTATGCATGAAGTATAAATGCATCTGATACTAGATGCTGCAAATTTTGATTAATGTGAAAAATAGCTGTTGGTGCAATTGAATTTAATGTTATATTAACATTGATTGTTTTGTAATTTTATTTTCCGGAAATCGTCATTGAAACAACATTTCCCTGCTTATGCACGCGCAGGGAAATTGAACTTTACTGACTAGTCCGGTAATAATTAGTAAGGTTAATAATAACAAAATAAAATAGACAAATGTCAATGTCAAAAAATGTCGTTCAATTAGTGTTTTAAAATTTCGATTTTAAATTTCGATTTTTTACGATTTTCGGAAAAATTTAATACAAAACATGTCAGTAAAATGTCTCACTTGACTCGGAGCTCTAAAATACTCGGCACGAAGTGCCTCGTATTTCAACATTGCCCCTCGTCAGTATAATATGTCATTTTCCTGACTTTTATGTAAATAACTATTGTTATGGTATCAGTTTAATTATATTTTAAAATTTCATGTAAGAAATTTTGTGAAATTAATTTAAATGTAGTCTATCACTGCGCATGCGCATGTTTATATCTATCAAATGAAGTACTGCGCAACGTTTGCTTCGGACATCTTCGGTAAATTTTGTCGCTAAAATTTGTCGCTGTTTTCACACGGGTTGATTATTTTAGGATTACATATTATTTTTAATCAAGAAATTTTTATAAATCGGTCGACTTTAGGTTATTTTATTAGAAAATAGAAATTCTCACCGAAAATTTCGTCGTTAACACACGAAAATAGCGCAATTTTTAAATTCACATTTTTGTATCAAATTTTACGAAAATTGTAAATCGCTGTTATCGCGTTTATCATCTTAATCAAAATTAGTTATAAGGAAATTGGACTCAAACCCTACCTTCTCGGCATTACTTCCGCTGTCGTCTGCGATCTTCCCTACTCGACGTATCGTATCGTCGTATCGTCGTACCGACAATAATCTACCCCGTCGAACGACGTCACTACTCGACCCGGACCGCCGATTAATGACAATATTCTTCGGGAATTCTCTTGGGAACTTCTCGCGCATCTTCTCGCGGGACCATAATAAATATAAATTTGGTTTAGGCATACGAAAATGCTTAGACAAGTTATATTCTCATAAAGTATTATATAACCTGGTGATTTTCCGTAGATGATGTAATTAGGAAATGCACATTTATAATTATTTAATTTCATTGTTGATTTAGCAAACAGGATGTTTCGAACATTCTAGAATGATAAGATTCGCTCAATAATCAAATTTTTGCATAACACATAAAAACTGATGTCAGGAAGATTTCAAGTCAGTATTGTTTAAGTATTCAATCAATAGTCATAATGTAACGTTAAATTATTATTGTATAAGTAATTGTTAAGGTGTATTTATGTTAGTTGTATTTTTAATAGTTAAGCAGAAACTCTGCAAGTAAAAATCACATTACGTGAAAATCAAATATTAAAAGAAAATAAATTAATAAAATTTTAAGTGTTTTTTTTAAAAATAAGTGAAACAAACCCCAAAGTTAACTAGACATTCTTAAGAAAATAAGTGCTGCGGTTTATACAAAAACCGACTTTGTGAAAAACCGGTTTTCGAATTCAATATTTCCAAAAAAAACGGTTTTAGCCGGTTTTCGAATTTTTGTTAAAGACATAGAATAGAAAAAAATATTTTATTTAATTTATATAAAATAACAAAAAACGAAATCAATATCAAAGTCAAAATATTAAAAAAATTAAGGATTATATATTACGCAAAATAACGAAATCTGAAACAAAAATTTCAAATAATATTTATATTATTTACTGTAATTTCAATTTCTCCTAAGAAAATATGATTTTAAAAAACATAAAATATCCACTGAACGGTGGCTAAGTCTTGTTCTAATTTTGGACACAATATTGCCTGAAATTGAAAATACTCTTTCACTAGTTACTAAGCTTGGTTTTATAGTTTTCAGAGCATAAAATTTAATAACAAATCTAAGTTTTTTGTTCTTTTATTCGTTGCCTCAAATAATGAAAATTCAGCTTTCAGTGTCTTTGGATTTGTAAGTTTTTCTTCAGGGTTTTCAAGAAACTTATGAATTGATTTTTCCATGGCTTCCTCTAAAAAAGCATTACTCTGATGAGTAGTTTCTTCGATTTGCTCTTCATCAGAATCGGTTTCCACATAAGAATTTGGAAATATTCATATACAACATCCCAAGGGACGGGCATATATTCGACAATTTTTTCCGCTGCCACACAAATGCTTGTTGTAACAAAAACTGCCCAAGCGCGATTTTTTAGGGACAACAAGCATGCGTGTAAGGTAGCGGGAAAAATTTGCAGAATATATGCCTGTCCAGAGGGATGTTTGACAAGAGAATCGCACGAACGATTAAAAAATTGTATTTTAATAAAATGTTAGATAGCTTTGACTCAAATAAAATAAAGTATAGTTACTATGACAATGATAAACAAATTATTTGTCATTATACGAAATAAAAATGTGTTCACGGTTTGGTTCGCGGTTTGGCAAATATTGATGAAGAAATTAGTAACAGTACACCAATTAATACTGCGCGTTCAAAAAAATAAGTTTGATTTCAATTTGACAAATTTTGTGCGTTAAGAAATTACAATGCTATCAGCAACGCGCTACCCGTAGAAGATGTCAATAATATTATAATAATTATAATAGTCAAAGTTTGAGGATATAATATGAGGAAGGAGGGTTCAAATTATAAAAAAGCAACACGGTAAAAATTACACCTACTGCATTTACAATATTATACAAATAACCAGGCCCGTAGCCAGGATTTCATTTGGGGGGGGGGGGGCACTTGTAAAGGGGGTTCCCCTTTTTATTACAAATTTTTTTAAGTTTTATTTATTTACTTATACAGGGTGTCCCCGTGACCGTGGAGAACCTTTGAGGTGGTGATAAAGGACACTTTTCTAAGACAAATTTTCAAATAAAATGTTTGCCCAAGTCCAAACCCTTTGAGGGTACCTCCATTTAAAGCAATTTTTTGAATTTCTGATTTCAAACGGCCATAGCTCCGATATTATTGATTTTTTAAGGTTAATGGATTAGAACTTTTTTAAAGATCATTCGCTTGTCTACAAATTAGGTTATAACCCCTTATCGTCTAGAATCAACGGATTTCGAGTTATAAATTAAATTAAGGGAAAAAATGTTTAAAAAATTCAGGTTTTTTTTTTGTTTCTTGTGAACCCCGTATCTCTTAAACGAAACGTCTAAGAGAAAAAAACTAACGGCCCAAACCGGATAGGGAATTTAACGGGCTACAACTTTCGTCAAATAAATTTTTTTGGGCAACCAACCGTTTTTACAGAAACTGAAAATAATGAACAAGGTGTAGGTAAAAAATATAAATTCACATAATTACTAAAAATCTCAATTTGATTTATTATAGCATTTGGTTTAATGCTAAAACGCTACAATACTTTTTTCACATTTTTTCAATATTTTATTTTTCTTAATTTATTTTTATTTAAAACAAACGTTATAGTCCAGGCAAGGAAGGTTTTTAGTTTGCACGCGGGGTAGTTGTCAAAATCGGTGGGGATATTATTCGAATTAAAAATATCGGTATCTCTCGATTTAATTTTTAAATATTGGATTGTATTAACCGAACTAAAAATATTTTACTTGAATTTAGATTTTGCAATTTATAAATGTATGACAACTGAATCTAATTTTGGATGTTATTGAAATCACTTTTTCATGAAAATTTCGCATGGTGCGCGAGCGGAAAACTCAGGTTACAACTTGTCTAAAAGTATCACGCTGAAGTATAGAAGAATTGCACATCTAATTTTTCAAACTGTAAAATTGTTAGTTTCTTTGTAACTATTATTTGTATAAAATCAATTAATAATTAATTTTATAAACCGGCAACTTTTAATAAACCATGTTAGTAGCAATGTTTGCAGGCAAATATTCGACAATTACCCCGGCTAATATTCAGTTTCCAAATAATCACTTAATTTTAATATGATTGGCTATTTTTCAATTGTTTTTGACAATGTCATTGGTATACGTTGATCATGTGACAGGTGAGGGCGATTCTCTCATATACTCATATACAACATCCTAAGGGACGGGCATATATTTGACAATTTTTGCCGCTGCCACACAAATGCTTGTTGTAACAAGTATGCGTGTAAGGTAGGGGGAAAATTGGCAGAATATATGCCTGTGCAGAGGGATGTTTGACAAGAGAATCGCACGAACGATTAAAAAAATTGTATTTTAATAAAATGTTAGATAGCTTTGACTCAAATAAAATAATGTATAGTTACTATGACAATGATAAACAAATTATTTGTCATTATACGAAATAAAAATGTGTTCACGGTTTGGTTCGCGGTTTGGCAAATATTGATGAAGAAATTAATAATAGTACACCAATTAATACTGCGGGTTCATGAAAATCAGTTTGGTTTCAATTTGACAAATTTTGTGCGTTAAGAAATTGCAATGCTATCAGCAACGCGCTACCCGTAGAAGATCTCAATAATATAAGTCAAAGTTTGAGGATACAATACGAGGAAGGAGGGTTCAAATTGTAACAGTATTCTGTCACCGCACCTGGAAATCCTCCTTACCTCTGTAATTAACAGGGGAGGTGATCCACTTGCCTGTGGCGACGGTTAAGCAATGTGTTTTAGGGTTACATTATATTTCCAGGTTTTTACTATATTTAGTTTTGTCCTGTAGAACAAAATACAAAATGCACGATTCCTAGCGCCTAAATAATTAGGCAGCCAAAATGTCAAGAAAATGTGAAACGCTTTTAACACATTCGTAGGGATTTAAAAATTATAAATCAAGGAACCGGTTGTTTACCTAGTAACAAGAGATTGTTAGAACAAGTGCAGAAAATACAAGCACGTATAATTTTCGAGTACAAGAAAAATTAATATTTTTTAACAACAAACTAATAAAGTTTGAGTATCAAACCTAGATATAACGTGTTATTGTGAAAAGGGCGAGTTGTGAAAGTTTCAAGAACGTTCAAAATATAAAAATTCGAAGACCTAACCTCGTTGGTCGGTAGATGCAATACCATAGTGGTCCCGCCATATTTGGGGAGACAATAACGATTAACAAAAATTGTATCAAGCGGATCCACGAAAGTCGAGGGCACGGAATAAATCGAAAATCATAGCTCTCCACAATTTATATGTTACAAGCTGGACGAATTTGCAGTACCCGCCATTATAAATCCAACCGCAGTACCCTTGTGTGTATAAAAATTATCAGGACAAACAACCTTCAAACCAAGCAACAATCTATGGTGATATCGTTAATTCTTTTATTATTTGTATTCAATCAAATTTGCAAAACAGATCGTCCTAAATTTCACCCTCGTATATGTGTATTGCCATGTTTTGCTACTGTTCAGATTAAAAATGTTTTTACTTATATAGCGGGGAATGTACTGGCACTTAATTTAACTAAGCTCCGACTAGGTTGCATGAAAACTCTTTATTTTGGGTCGAAAATTGGGTCCATCAATTTGGTAATAAACTTATTGGATCTTACACCTGCTTAATCTTGTCTTCACTGCTATAGAATTGAATTAAATCAAACGTAATTATTTGTAAACGAAATATTGTAATTTATTAAACAAATATAATCATTAAAAAACAAAAGATTAATTTTCATTAAATAGGAACAAATTAAATTTACAAAAGAATCAAAGAAAAGTTTATAAATCCCTCCGTATTTAAATTCACGCGCGAACTTGGTTATTTTATTGTTAATGTTATTAAAATTTGTCGACACAAATTTTGCTTACCGAAGTTATACCGTCGTGCACCATCGATGTGTATGATATGTAGCGGAACAATCAGCGTGGAGATGACTATGTGATTGGATCCAATTTCCATACCATGAAGATTCCAGACAGGATTGATAATGAATTGAATTTCTTCGTCTCTTAGGATAAACGCTCAGGTAAGTCCATAAAATGATAATCTTCAATAATTTTGCAATCGAAAAGAAAAAACATAACCATAAAAAAACGTAACCATAAAATTTATCAGCGGTCTCCAAAATTTTCAAATATCGTTCAAAAATACTATTCGAAACTTTTATAATTCTTCTTATCACTTCATGAATCATCAATCAACATTTAATTTCCAACTTAATAAGTGAACTATTAGACAATTTCCAAAATTCAACTTTCTGAAAATTCACGTCTTTTCTTTCTCCAATTACGTCTTTTCGTCTCGACGGACGCACAGAGAGTCCCAAAATTACGTCCTCACGTCTCGGCGGACACCGTGAGTCTCCTTCACGCTTCCTTATCCATTTTACATCCCACCAAATTGTCTATCTGTCCGCGCACTAATTTGTTTTAACGCACACTTTTCATTATTGTTTATCTATCCTTTTACAAATAAAAATTTTATTTAATTTCTTCCCAAATTTTCTTTAGGTACATAAAACAAATAAACCTTCTTTTGCTTTTTATAACATTCTTTTGAAATATTTGTGTATACAAAAATTACGTTCTTTCGTATTTCAGATTTGGTTGATGCAAGCAGTTCATCATTTGGAAGTACCAAGAAGATACAGGTGTAATTCTTTAATTGTCATAATGGTCCTTTAATTGAATATTTTGTAATGAGTATTTTACCAAAATCAACCCAATTACAACAGAACGCCCCCTCTGATAAACAGAACATGACAGTATGTTTCGATTGTTTTAGACTAGTCCGAGGAGGATCCATAATTTTCCATTCCGTCCTGGGAACTCGATCGATCGAAGCACCAATAAGGAACTTATCAAAAACATCATTGTAAGTAATCGAAATGTTTACTTACTATATGAGCGTGAAATAACCTAGACATAATTCATTCACTAACCAACTCAAATTGTCATAATTAATTGTTCGTCGAATCATAAATCATTCATCTTCCTTTTGATAGACGACAGCAAATATTATAAAGAATCCAAACCGATACATTCCACCATTAATACTACAACCAGAAATAGTTAAACTCCATGCCGTTGAATTCTGTCAAAAAATTGTTAATTATCATTTTGAGGCATGCTATTGAAACTAAAGAAATATTACTATGACCCTAATTGTTACAAATTATTATAATCCATTTTGTTAAATTAATTTTAGAATTCAAATAATTGTTGCTATCCGCCCAAGTTTAATTGTTGTCAATAAACGAGTATTTTGCCTAATTGACGTATCATTGTGTCTAAAAGTGTATACTCCTAAGTTGTTTTATTCATTTTTTAATTTTGGTGAGAGAGCAAAGTATTCGGGTCAACTCCCCATACGTTCTTCTCTCATCTGGCGCCCAAGGCTTCGTTACCAAGGTAAGGCTAGCCCCAAAGAGTATAAGCGATCCCTCGAAGGTCCTAAAATAAGCAAAGGACCACCCCGATCTCCGACGCTGGCTAATCCCTACGAGCTAGCCGTCTCGTAAAGTACATCTACGGGCAAACCAAGCGGCGCTTGGGCGAAAATAGACGGTTTTCGCCATAAGTTACAAAATTATAAAGAAGCAACACGGTAAAAATTACATCTTCTGCGTTTACAATATTATACAAATAACTAACAAAAGTGATTTTACAACAGATTGATAAGAAAATTAATTTCAAAAAAGGACAGAAATGAAGCCATTGAATGATGATTATTTGAATAAGAAACGATTTACACCGGATGAAGAGTACCATAGCAAAATTGTTCAAAAAATAAAAATTGAATTTGGTTTAAACAAAAAGTTATAAAAATAATGAAATTGTCTAAAAGTATCACGCTGAAGTATAGAAGAATTTCACATTTAATTTTTCAAACTGCAAAAATGTTAGTTTTTTGTAACCATTATTTGTATAAAATCAATTAAAAATTAATTTTATAAAAAACAGACTGTCAACTTTTAATAAACCATGTTAGTAACAATGTTTGCAGGCAAATATTCGACAATTACCCCGGCCCCACGCAAAGGGAATAGTCACTTAATTTTAATATAATTGGCTACTTTTCAATTGTTTTTGACAATGGCATTGGTACATGTTGGTCATGTGACAGGTGAGGGCGATTCTCTAGACAATATCTTTCCAGATAACTTAATAATTTCGGTTTTTGAGGCTAAAGAAAGTTTGTTTGCTGCCCGATGCATAGAATGAATAACAAATCAAATAAGTTTAAAATTAATTTTTACATAATAATATGAATTCTTTAAACCGGTTTTCTTAATTTAAAACCCGGTTTTCAAATGTGACAAATGTACTTTAAAAACCGGTTTTTTAAAACCGGGTTTGAAAAACCGTCAAACCCTAGCTGCTGCCATATTCCTTTTGTTTGCTAAATAGTCATTAAGGGCGCATCTACGTGTTTTTTTAAGAGTCCGATCTTAGAGAAAATGATAAGATGTAAACAGCGAAATACCAATTTATTGTATAAGAAACGGCATTATTTCTGCGCAGAATGTAGTGCGTTGTGCGCAAATTCTGAAAACTCGTCTCTACGCTGAAATGGTATAATTCTTATGTAAAATAAATTGCACAGTTGAATAACTTTCAACATAACGTTTAAGCTTTGGCTTTTTTTTGCAATAGTTGTGTATTCGGCTAACATGCAGTTGAATCAACCAAAACTCCCAACATATTTTATGTATAAATTTTTGTTTACTAACAATTTTGTTGAAATTGTTTTTTTAATTTTAATATTGAAATTTTGGAACATAATAGAGTCCATAAAACATTTGAAACTTACAAAATCTGAAAAACGTGTAAATTAATTGTCATTTGCGTACTATGGAGTAGAACAAACTTATGTACCTACTATATTGTTATTGTTCAAAAGTTCTGTGTCATACTGCCTACTGTTACAGGTAAATAGTTCTATTAGCAATGGAATATTATTATACTACCGTTATGCTTTAATCAAACTTCAGAATAACTAATGAGGTTTTAGTAATATATGGAAGACAAAAAAATAGTCATCGTAAAGAAAAACACTAATAGGATGTCTTTACTATGTTGTATGTAGACCACTGCACTAGCGCGCGCAATACGCAAAATCTAAACCCAGTGGATCGATGTTTAGCTTTCCATTTCTCAGGTTTTTACAATCCGGGAAATCGCATTTTCCTTTTCTGCTTGCAGTGTATAATGGATATGAAGTGAAATGCGAGATGAATTTGTAACACAAGTACAGTAAAAGTTTAGAACATAAACCAGCAAAACCCGGAGCTACTATCGCACTCTTACTTATGTTTCTACTGTAATCAACGCCCCCGCTTCTTGGGTTCTTTCAGTGCGGGTCGTTGTTCTGCGGTAGTTCGTGGTAATACGTAACTTAAATTATTTAAACTTTAGTGATTTTCTATAAAATTCGAGTATTAAAATGTGATTAATATGTTTTCTATAAAAAATGTGAATTATTTAAGAACAAATTGGTTTTAATTATTTTGGTGTTTGCTACAATACAATTTTATCAAATTTTTGTAAAAAAAAGCACGGTAATCTCTAAAAATGTACATAATATAAAGAACGTTACTTTAAATTACTTGATGAAGCATGATAGAAGTACCTATTACAGCCGACTGAAATTCATAATGGGATACATCTGTAATACTAACTGCATAATGAATAATGTTAGAAAATGTACAGGAATACATCGTTATAAATTGGTTATAGGTACATACCTATGTTAATATGTTTATAATTTGAAATGTGTACCTATATAAAAGTTGTTTTTTAAATTATTTATTATTGATAATAATTTTCTAATCGTTAAACAGTGTATGGTGCAACTAATTTTAATAAAGCCTATGAAAATCGTAACTTTATTTTCGCATAAATAATCGTATTGGTGCTAGTATAAACATTGTGAAATTAAAATATGCCATTAAAAAAACAAACGGCATTTTATTGCAATAAAAGATATAGAAGAGGTTATCGCGAAGGAGAATTTTGTAGTCGTGAGAGGAGATGCAGTTCAATTAGTGAAACTTCTAGTGATAATTCTCCAACTTGCGAGGAATGACCCGAACAAATTACGCTAAAATAGTATGTTGGATATTTTTATTTAATATTTATTCATTTTGACAGTATCAATTCAGTCGAAATTATTTAAAAATAGGCGTAAAATATATAGTTTCCAAAAATGGCGTCAGTAAAATATTAAAAGAAAATAATTTTTGCATGAGTTATAATATATAACTCAAATTTAAATGTGTATTTATATTAATTCGCTAAAAATTATTGGATACCCATAATACTAGTACCTAAGGTATATCACAAATTGATAAGAATTTATTGTAAAACTTATACACCTAGTTGAGAAATCGGTCTTTAATGTATAAAAATGTCTGTATATATACAGATATATTTACACATAAAATCCATGGTAACCACATCAAACTGCAAGGGCCGTCTTCAGAATCAACATCAAATAAAAAACTAGCAAGGAAAGTTATAAAATTAAAAAACCTTAACAAATACGTATATGATTCGATTTTATTCACGATTTTGCCCATGAATACTCATAGAACTAATTACAAAAATTAGTAAAGAACAGGTCCTGGACCTATATTAAGAGGGAGACTTCTTAATAAAAGTAGAAGAAGAATACTAATCTCATCGAATACGTACTGGCAATTCAAAATATAAATTAAACTTTACAATTTTTCCAAAAACATCATCCAAACTGCCAAATTAATGTTTCCACAATGATGAACCTGCCCCTGCAACAGGTTTGCAACTTCACTTAATATATCATAACTCATAACTAATCTTACAAACTTTCCAACTTATGCAAAATTATTAGTTTCAAAATTTTGAATTCCTAGAATTCAAAATTTTGAATTCCTAGAAATTCAAAATTTGATACATAATAGACCTTAAACTGATAATTGTAAAAATGCTATACATAGTTTATCAGGTTTTTATTAACAGCAGCTACACGTAGTATAAACAACAAAATTTTAAAAACATTAAATAACAATTACAAAAATTAACCCGTAAGCTGAAAGAATTCCTCCATGATCGCTACTGTAGGCATACATCTTGGCACCGATACAGCATTGCCTCGTTGGATACATATCCTGATTCTCTGAATCAGAAAACTCTTTGCGCGGCTATCCCCCGACACAACAATTAATAAACCACCGATCATATCAGCCAAATTTTTTGCGTCATTACTCACGGTCCCAGTATTTCAACGGCAAAAGCTGAGATATCATAATGATCTTTTATTGATTCATATTTTTGATGTTTTAACTTATCCGCCTTTTCCTCTTCTGAATTAGCCATCTATCAGGAAACGCCTAAGTGGCTAGGAGCTAGGGTATCAACACAAGTCACGTCCTACACTAAAATTTTTCCTTAATGCCAAGGCACCTGTAATATCTTGATTTATGTTATTTTGTTATATAAATAAAACCACAAGCGTTAACAATAATTAAACTATCTTTATTCGTGACATCTACAAGCGTGTACCAAAAACTAGGTTAAGTTGCTCGTCCGCTGTGGTCCCACAATAAAAGCAGTGGTACCACCAGTCATACAATAAATATTAAAATTCAAATATATAACACGCCCCCTTATAAGAACTTGTTACGGTGCTAGTCTTCTGTCGCTTCTGTAACGTAGTCTTCTGAATACTTCGGTGGTCTTCGAGTTCCGGTACTTACTCTTATGTTCACATTTTCGTTTCTTCCGTTTTCATTGTTATTTTCTCCTTCGTTTTCGTTATTACCAACATCTTCTGTATTTTCATTATTGTGAATGTTTTCATCATCTTCAACTGATCTGTTACCATTATTATCTAATAAATCCTTTACAATCTCCCGATTGATATCTCCATTTATATTTTGTCCATAATAATCATTGCTATTATTAACTCTTTTTTTTAAGTACTTTCTATTTCTTCTCAGTGTCTTTTCTTTTGTATCTTGTACTATGTATGAACGATTATTATATCTTTCTTTTACAATTCCTTGTTCCCATATTTTACCTTTTCGTATCAACACTTGATCTCCTATTTGTAAATTATCCAATTCCTTTGATTGCCGATTATAATAGAATTCTTGGTTTTGTTGTTTTCGTCTTAACTTGTTCTCCACATTCGTTGGGTTTATGCTACGATTTTGTAAATATTGTGTAGAAGCTAGTAATTTTGTTTTCAAATTTCTATTAAGTAATAATTGCGCGGGTGAGTGCCCTACTGCTGGTAATGGTGTGTTTCGATATTCCATTAATGAGACCTCCAAACTTTCTCCATTCTTTTTTAACATTTGTTTGACTATGTCCACGGATTTTTCGGCTAGTCCATTGGATTGATGATGATGTGGACTTGAGAAATCTACCTCAAAATTCCAACATTTTGCAAAGTCTTTTAACTTATGACTGTTGAAGGGAACGTTATCAGCATAGAATATATCTGGTACTCCAAATCTCGAAAAAATGTTTTTTAGAAATGTGATCACTTCATCAACAGTTTTGTATTTTGTTTGTGCAACTTCTATCCAGTTGGAGTAAGAATCTACTACGACTATGTAATTTCTTGACTCATGCTCTAAAAAATCTGAATGTAGGAATTGCCAAGGTCGAGCGGGTATTTCATAGTTATTTAATGGTTCTTTTTGGTTCATCCTTTGAAATTTTTGGCACATCGAACAATTTTGTACTAACTCTTCAATTTCTTGTGACATATGCGGCCAATATAATACTTGTCGAGCTCTCAATTTTGTTTTAACTATGCCAAAATGTGGTTCGTGAACTAAATTTAACATTTCGCGTCTCAATGATCTTGGCACAATTACACGATCACCGAGAAATAATAAATTATTTGACAGATATATATCTTCCTTTAACTTATAATAATGTTTTAGTTCACCTTGAACATTGTTACGAGCTTTCGGCCATTCTGTTTGACAAAACCTTTTTACTTCAGTAAGCACTTCATCTTTATCCACCTCTTGCGCGAATATCAACTTCTTTTCATTTGACATTGGAATGTTGTTAGAGAGTGCATGCACGATATATTCCATTTCAGGATCATCTGGTACGTCTTCCTTAATGAACGATCTGGATAATGTATCTGCAACGTACATTTGCGAGCCTGGTAAATACGTTACAGTCATAGTATATTTGGATAATCTTAATAACATTCGTTGTAATCGTGCTGTAACCTTATCGAGACACTTCTTAAAAATTGGTACCAACGGACTATGATCTGTTTGTACTAACACATTTTTACCATAGACAAACTGATGAAATTTCTCAAATGCAAATACGATGGCCAATAATTCTTTTTCAATCTGTGCATACCTTCTTTCTGCTCCCGATAGCGATCTTGAAGCAAAAGCCACTGGCTGTTCTTGTTGCAAGAGACAACATCCCATTCCTTCACTAGATGCGTCGCATTGAATAGTAACGTCAAGATTTGGATCAAATATTTTCAATAATGGTGCGCTGCTGAGGATTGATTTTAAGTTACTCAGTTCTTGCTCGTGTATAGTTGTATAGTTGAACGGTACGTTTTTCTTAGTTAGTTCACGTAAATTTGCTGTACTCTTCGATAAATTTGGGATAAATTTTGAAAAGAATTTGAGCATTCCTAGCACTCGAAGTAACTCTGGTTTCGTCGTTGGGTTGTTCACAGCTGAAATTGCTTCTACATTTTTCTTATCTGGCTTCACTCCACTTGCAGAAATTCTTTGTCCCATGAATGTGACTTCTTTTAGTTTGTATTGAAATTTCTTTATGTTAAACTTAATGCCATTATTTTTAGCTCTTTCAAGTATTGATTTTAGAGCAATATCATGTTCTTCTTCATCTTTTCCGGATACAATTATATCATCAAAGTATATATTAACATTTTTAATGTCACCAAAAATTTCATAATTTTTCTTTTGAAATATTTCAGGGGCCGAGGATATTCCAAACGGGAGACGATTGAATTTATATCTTCCATATGGTGTGTTGAATACACATAAATTCGAGCTTTCCTCATCAAGAACGATTTGCCAAAAGCCATCCTTCATATCGATAACAGAAAAGATAGTCTTTCCTGACAATGTGCTGACAATATCATTATTTGTGGGTATTAAAAAATGCGGTCTCCGGATGCACATATTTAGTGGTTTTGGATCTAAGCACAATCTTAGACTTTTATCGGGCTTCTCTATGATCATAAGACTATTTACCCATTCGCTTGGATGATTAACTTGGCTAATAATTTCAAGACTTTCCAATCGCAACAACGCTTCTTTTAATCAATCCATTAGACCATACGGGATTTTCCTTTGACATTGTATAACAGGTTTAGCATCATTTGTTAATTCAATTTTTGCTGTACCTGGGATTCTGCCTAAGCCTTGAAATACTTCAGCATACTTTTTATGTAACTCGTCTTTAGACATTGCATTAATACTTGACACATAATTTAAATTACATTTTATTAAATTAAGGTCCAAAGAATCATTTAAACATAAAATCGGATCCGAATTTGTGTCAACCACAATTAACATGATTAATTTGTTTTTATTTTTATACGTACAACGGACTTCCAGCTCACCTAACGTCTTCAACCTAAAATTTCCGTAACTTACTAGGGTTACACATGTTGGCTTCATATTCTTCTTAATATCATCATCCAATTTTTTAAATTCGTTCAATGGCAAGACACTTGTCTCGGCACCAGTATCTACCTTGAAATTAATTGTAAGCTTGTCCTCAATACGTATGGGTACAGACCATGATCTATTTTTATGACCATATATTGTGTTGATGTACATTGGGTACTCAAGAGGTTCAGGGGCTGGCTTAGCTTCAATGTTTCTCACTTCTCTTTGTCTGCAAGCTCTTGCAAAATGACCCTTCCTTTGACATATTGCACACGTCTTTCCAAATGCGGGACACCTCATAGCTTCATGTTGGTACAGACATCGATTGCATTCCTTCACTGTTCTTTCTTTTCTTTTTTCTACAACTGCATCAATTGCACCACTTCCCGGGTTCAACAGAACCGATTGTTGTTCACTATTTTCAACACTTTTGCAATAAGCCACTGCTTCGGCTAGAGCACCATCGTCTCGAAGCAACCTCTGTTGTATTGTTTTATTATAAATTCCTAATATCAAGCGATCCTTGATCATATCCTCCTGATAATCCAAAGTTTCTTCTTTATTCGAACACTTAAAATCACAAAATTTTGCTTGAGCTTTCAATTCTGTTACAAAGGAATCGATTGATTGTCCAGTTTTTTGACTAATGCCGTGGAATTTATAGCGCTCCATAGTAAAATTTATTTTTGGTGCTATTTCAGTAGTAAATGCATCTAAAATTTGCTTTAATGTTTTTTTATATTCACCATCAAGTGTGTTGTATTTCTTGATACCAATAGGTCCGATTGCATTCAAAAATATTGCGATCTTCACATCTTCTTCTTTCTTATCACATTCGGATGCTTTTACATAAATTTCAAACTCTTGTTTCCATTCTTTCCATGAAACCGGATTTAGATCATCAATTGATTGTGGAATTCTAAAATGCGACATATTTTGATTTCTTTGTTTTTTTTTCTACTTTCTTTTTTACACCTGACACCATGTAATATCTTGATTTATGTTATTTTGTTATATAAATAAAACCACAAGCGTTAACAATAATTAAACTATCTTTATTCGTGACATCTACAAGCGTGTACCAAAAACTAGGTTAAGTTGCTCGTCCGCTGTGGTCAAACAATAAAAGCAGTGGTACACCAGTCATACAATAAATATTAAAATTCAAATATATAACAGCACCAGTGTCACCCTGTCCGGACGTTTTCCATCGTCACGGGTCATTTCAATAGGTTCAACGATGCTGCAAGGAATCTTCGAAGTTTCAAGAGATCGCTTAATCGTATCATTAAAACCCGCATTTCATTGTGGCTGGTGGCTTGTAGGAGCTCGCTTATAGGTACACACACTGTGGCTGCTTAACTTCAATTGATTTTTCCAGGTACATTTTTAAAAACAATTTTTATTCACATGATAGAGCTATGATTTTTACAGTATTTAAATAGCCATACATAGTTCTAGTAATAGAGAACGACGCGCTTGTTGCTTATACAGTGACTCAAAAAAGTCTCCATACGGCACCATTTTTGCTATTTAAATTACAATTACTCCGGTTTTTATTCCTTTTTTAATGACGAAATATGATAATTTGTAAATCTATACATTCATACATACTTTAAATAAAATAATTCTAAAAAAATCCCCTCATTAGTAAGAAAAATTTAAACAAATAAAATAAATCAGCAAAATCTAATTAAAAAAGTCTCCGTACGCAAATGCATATAGAAGACGTTTCTAGTAATAGAAACTTGATAAGCACTTCTTAGAAAATGTGCAACGTTTTATCGTGCATTAGAATGATATCATTAAATTATGCACCTAATTTTTTTATGTTATCTTTTGAATTGGCACGTTTTACGAGCAATAATCGAAGATGAGTGAAGAAATTTCCGTTGAAGTACGTCAGATAATAATAAAATTGTATTATGAAGGCAAATCAATGGGCGAAATCGGGGAAATTATCGGGAAACCTAAGTCAAGTGTTCAATACATAATTAAAAATTATGGAAGTACGGGTTCCTTGAAAACTAAGCCCCGTTCTGGACGCCCCAAGATACTAAGTGATCTTACGAACCGCAATATTATACGCGAAGTAAAGAAAAACCCCAGAAAAACTGCTGCAAAAATTGGGGATGAAATTCGTAATAAATTTAATATTAGTGTTTCTGACCAGACAATTAAAAATGTGTTCAGAAAAGGCAATTATAATAGCCGTTTTGGATGACGCAAACCTCTAACTTCAAAAATTAATAAAAATTAAACACTAAAATTTGCAACATGACATCGAAACAAATATATGGAGTTCTGGAATCGAGTGATTTTTACAGACAGTAAATTTAATATTTTCGATTCTGATGGTGGAGAAAAATTGTGGAAAACCCCCAACGAAGTATACTTTATTAAGAATATTATTTCAACAGTCAACCATGGTAGTCGAGGTCTATTAGTTTATGGGTCTATTGCGGCATCGAATGTTGGAAATTTGCATTTTATTGATTCAATAATGGACAAGTGGGTATATTTGGATATTTTACAAAAAAATTTGAAAGATAGTGTTACTAAATTGGGCCTTCCAAACAATTATATGTTCCAACAAGATCAAGATCCCAAGCACACATCAATAATTTAATAAATAAATACTTTACCACGTGCCAAAACAGTTCCATTCACCCCCACAAAGTCCCGACTTGAATCCCATTGAGCACTGTGGAATAAATTAAATCGGAGAATTCGCAAACACGATATAACCAACAAAAATACTCTTAAGAGGGTATTACAGGAAGAATGGAGTAAAATTGGGTCAGATGTAATAAAAAAATTAGTGGAGTCGATGCCTAGACGTATGGAGGCAGTAATTAAAGCTAATGGCTACTGTACGAAATTTTAAATATTAATATAAACGTTTATAGGGCCGTTTTAAATCAGCGTACGGAGACTTTTTTTAGTTCGATTATGACGAATAATTTTATTTGTTTAAATTTTTCTTGCTAATGAGCGGATTTTTTTGGAAATATTTTCTTGAAAGTATGTCTGAATGTATATATTTGCAAATGATCATATTTCGTAATAAAAAAAAATTGTAAAAAACGGAGTAATTGTAATGTAAATTGCTAAAATAGTATCGTACGGAGACTTTTTTGAGTCACTGTATGTTTTTATTGAAGAAAAGGGACAAAAACGTAAACCAAAAGGATATTGGATGCATAATAAAGAACCGAAAGCAACAAGGGGATTTTAATAACTTGGAAAGAATTAGAAAATGATGCCGAGAGATACTGGAATTATTTTCATATGAACCAAGAATATTTTAATGAAGTACAAAATTTAATTTATGTATCAGAAACCGTAATTATAATTCTTTTAATTTTATTTTAGTTCCTTCCTAGAGATGCATTAAGATAAAACTTTTATTTTAATTATTTGCTTATTGTTTGAATCAGAATAATTATTCTGAATTCCGTCTTTCAACAATTATTGGTTTTATTAATCTAAAAATATATTAACAGTACCGTTCCAACTTAATAATTACAAGGTAATGTGATGCCACAAAATCACCTCCATCAAGTTGGCCCCCCTTTAATCGAATTTTTAATTTTTTCTTATGCCAAACGTTTGGTAATCGTTAGGTTAGGTAGTCCGATTAAAAGTTTTGGTAGTTCTTTGTTTTTTCATAATTAACTAATCAAATTTTTTTGTCAAGTTAGCCCCCCTTCAATCGATTTTTCAACTTTTTTGTAGCTCATTTGATCGATTATAATGTGTAGAGGTTTGGTATAGTCATATAACGAGTTTTGGTAGTGCCTAATTTGGTCGTAATTAATTAATTTAATTTAAGTTTTAACATCAAATGTTAATTTAAAATCCACATTTACGTACAGATGATGTTGTAAATCACCTGATAATTTAATGCGAGCTTATGATTGGTTGAGTTAATGAGAAACCATGTAATTTATTACACTTTTTACAAATTTTCTTTTTGAAAACCACTATACAAACGTTCAGCTTTCCGAATCTCTATAGGGAATTTGTCAATTCCGGGGATTGGAATTCGTGCTACTCCCGTGAATGCTTATTACATCAAATTGAAGTGCAGCGCAAGCTTTTCGTGTAATGCAATTATTGTTCTTTTTTCGGTTCATTACCAATCGTTTGGCATTAAAAAAAGTTACAAATGGTTTAAATTGGGCCAAATTGACAATAAATTATTATTGTTCTATTCACGTGAAATTTAGCGCATGCGCATAAGTAAACTTCCAACTTAATTAATTATTCACGACAAAAATCGGGACTACCAAAACTTTTTATAGGACTACCAAACCTCTACACATATGATCGATAAAATGAGCTAAAATAAAGTTGAAAAATCGATTGACGGGGGGCTAACTTGACAAAAAAATTTGATTAGTTAATTACGAAAAAACAAAGAACTACCAAAACTTTTAATCGGACTACCAAACCTTACGTAACGATTACCAAACGTTTGGCATAAGGAAAAGTTAAAAATTCGATTAATCGGGGGGCTAACTTGATGAAGGTTGCAAAATCGTGAGGTTTTTGAACAAAATCCAAATATGAATGTTGAAGACAAGTGCAGACCTTTTCGAAAAATGCTATTCTACATTTCACTTTTAATTCACCAATCCAATAGATTAAAAGAGTAAAATCTAAAATCTAAGAGCAAAATCGAAGAGGGTCATGAAAATACTACGGGTGATTTGATATGGAATTACCCATGCATATTTATTGAAATGTTTCGATTTATGACCATCATCGTTCATTTCGATGTCAGTCCTAAACCAAAAGTGTGCCTACTCTAAAAGTAGTCAAAAGTATAGTAAAAGTAATGTATTTTTTTGAGAATTTTAAATTACTTCGTTGTTACGGGAGATGCTCTCAAAGTCAAAATTTGATCAGGGCCCCCATTGTATGGCCTTAATTATTTACACGAAAAAAACTCACTGAAGAGGCCTATTAAATATATATCTTCATTTCACAAAAAGATTTTTGCCTCTAAGAGGTATGGTTCGGTCGGTAGAAATTATTTATAGAAGCTCTGAAAGCCAAATTTGAATTATTTTGGAGGCCTGTACAATGTAGGCCGTGTTTGGTCTGGCACTTTTTTCGCTTTGAAGCGAACATATTCTGATAATTCGATTTGGGATTTTTCCACGCTTTATCTGCTCTCATTTCAGAATTTCAGGTGTTTTAAGCTTCCCTAATGGACGGAAATATATCGTTTTCAAGCGCATAACAGCTCCAAATAGAACTATCAAAAAATCTTCGACGGAGCTTCAACGCGAAAAAAGTGCCAGACCGAATACGGCTGTAAACGAGCCGCTTTGGGATCAAACAAAAAATACTGGTCCGTTTATTTGGAACTAGCTGGCACGGGCGGCATCCGCCGCCCTTAGCCATCTAGACCCAGAATAGATCCGAGTAGGCCATAGTTGTTCGGCCTTCGGCCTCACAGGGGGAGGACCATAATAGATCCGTGAAGGCCATAGTTGTTCGGCCTTCGGCCTCACAGACCGGACCATAATAGATCCGTGAAGGCCATAGTTGTTCGGCCTTCGGCCTCACAGACCGGACCATAATAGATCCGTGAAGGTCAAAGTTGTTCGGCCTTCGGCCTCACAGACCGGACCATAATAGATCCGTGAAGGCCATAGTTGTTCGGCCTTCGGCCTCACAGACCGGACCATAATAGATCCGTGAAGGCCAAAGTTTTTCGGCCTTCGGCCTTCGGCCTTACAGACCGGACCATAATAGATCCGTGAAGGCCATAGTTGTTCGGCCTCACAGACCGGACCATAATAGATCCGTGAAGGCCATAGTTGTTCGGCCTTCGGCCTCACAGACCGAACCATAATAGATCCGTGAAGGCCATAGTTGTTCGGCCTTCGGCCTCACAGACCGGACCATAATAGATCCGTGAAGGCCATAGTTGTTCGGCCTTCGGCCTCACAGAACGGACCATAATAGATCCGTGAAGGCCATAGTTGTTCGGCCTTCGGCCCCACAGACCGGACCATAATAGATCCGTGAAGGCCATAGTTGTTCGGCCTTCGGCCTCACAGACCGGACCATAATAGATCCGTGAAGGTCAAAGTTGTTCGGCCTTCGGCCTCACAGACCGGACCATAATAGATCCGTGAAGGCCATAGTTGTTCGGCCTTCGGCCTCACAGACCGGACCATAATAGATCCGTGAAGGCCATAGTTGTTCGGCCTTCGGCCTCACAGACCGGACCATAATAGATCCGTGAAGGCCATAGTTGTTCGGCCTTCGGCCTCACAGACCGGACCATAATAGATCCGTGAAGGTCAAAGTTGTTCGGCCTTCGGCCTCACAGACCGGATCATAATAGATCCGTGAAGGCCATAGTTGTTCGGCCTTCGGCCTCACAGACCGGACCATAATAGATCCGTGAAGGTCATAGTTGTTCGGCCTTCGGCCTCACAGACCGAACCATAATAGATCCGTGAAAGCCATAGTTGTTCGGCCTCACAGGGCGGACAATAATAGATCCGTGAAGGCCATAGTTGTTCGGCCTTTATCTGTCATCTGTCATCCGTCATCCGTCATCCGTCATCCGTCATCCGTCATCTGTCATCTGTCATCCGTCATCCGTCATCCGTCATCCGTCATCCGTCATCTGTCATCTGTCATACATACATACATACATACATAATCTTCACGTAAAGTTACATCTTCATGTAAAGTTAAATCTTCCGCAAAGAGGTGGATCTTCCACGTTCTGCGACCTATATAAAGTGCTCCGGTCTTATTCGCGGCATTCAGATTAATTTGTTAGTGGTTTTTTGTTAGTGGTTTGCATTTTTCGAATTAAAGCCGCCATCCCCGCCATCTGTTGACAGTATTTTCAGATTAATTTGTTAGTGGTTTTTTGTTAGTAGTTTTTTGTTAGTGGTTTGCATTTTTCGAATTTGATTTTCGAAAAAAGCGAATAACTTTTTTCCCCGCCACTGACTGTATGTCAGATTAATTATTTGACAAATTAAATTTTTTGTCAAACTTGTGATTTGATTTTCGAAAAAAGCGAATAACTTTTTTCCCCGAGCGAATTTCTTCTCCATTTTATAAAAAAAAACTGCGCCTGGAGCTACAAAATAACTGTGCAAAATTTGGTTGAGATCGGTCCACGGGTCTAGGAACGTATAATGAACAAACAAACAGATCTTCTCTTTTATATATTTAGATAACTTAGAAGTATACCAAATTTAAGCAAAATCGAAGAGGGCCATGAAAATACGTTGGTTGATTTGACATCGAATGACCCTATAATCTTATAATTCTTTCTAACGGGGTTTGGCAAACTGGTTATTTTTCTTACAATGTAATTTTCATTATATATCCATAGAAAATCGTAATAACTGTTAACAAAAAGTTAAAGATTCGTTTCAACTATTGATTTTTTAAGTTGTTGAAAATATTCTAAAATTATATTTTATTTTACTTCTTCAAAGTCCAATTTATTGAAATATGTCATAAAAATTAATAACATAAATTGGGCCTCTCGTGATAACACATATCTCCAGATCAAATTGGAGGATCCGGATTGGTTTTACAATAATTAGTAGATTTAACTTAAAAGAAATTTTGTTGTCGTATTTTGATGTAATCTAGCATAGATTTTGTTGGAAAAACTAAAGAGTGATTCAATTGGAGGTAACAATTTATATAAATTTGAAATAAAACACATTGCTTTTTGATAATTTGCTAATATTTTTATTTTAATATAATGTTTGACATTTATTTGACATTAAACATGAAAAATTATATCGGTCAAATGGCCGGCCTATTAAATGTCTGCTCTTTTGATTAAATTTCCCATTACTTTTCGGCATAAATTCTGTGGTAGTTCATAAATACGCGTCGAATCTCGTCCTATAACTCTGCAATCGTTTGGAGGTAATTTGCATACACCTTTTTCTTCACATAACCCCAGAGAAATAAATCCAATGGCGTGCTATCAGACAATCTTGGTCACCGAAACGAGAGATTACGCGGCGGGGAAACTTTGTGCGCAATAACTGCATTGTTTCCCACGCTGTGACATCTTGTTGAAAACACATGTCTTCAACATCAATGTCCAAATAATCGACATCGTCCACAGCTCGTTTCACAGGTTTAAAGAATTCATTATGAGGAGATTAAATGCACTTGAACCTAGTTAAATTAAATTGTTACTACATCGCTTTATGTATTATTATGTATTTCTTGCTACGATGTATAATTAAATTGGTTTATCCGTAGATTATATTAAATAAAATAAAATATAAATAATTGTAAAAAATATTTATCTAGTATATAATATAAACTATCGTAATAAATATAATGTTTGCATTAAATGGATAATGGAACTCATATTAATTTTTCTTCATGATTCACAGGTCAACGTCGAAACACTCGGATAACAAATTAACTGAAATTGGAAAATTATAAAAATGTTGGAAGCAAGTCATGAAGAAATTATAGATGACGATGATTTTGACTTGGAAATTAGTATAACATCAAATCCAATACTATTAAACCAGCATCAGAAAGATGCAGAGGAAAACTTGTTTTTGCGATATCTAGAGTTAGATCCAACGGAAGGTCCCGACGCAATTCCTGCCGCATTACAGAGAAAAGCTACAGGCAACAAAAATGGCAGAACACCATTCACTATGACGAAAAAATTATCTCGAGCTCCAAAATCCGGTCTAGGATTTTCTGTTGTTTGGACGAACCCGCCTAGAATAGAATGTGTAGAAAAGGGCTTACCTGCGGATAAAGTGGGGATTTTACCAGGAGACTACATTATTTTTGTGGAGAAGCATAATGTTGTGACAATGCCAGAAATTGAGGTTTTAAATTTAATTAAGTAAGTATATTTGATGTATTTATATTATCTTATATTTAATTGAATTTCTTTAACTTATTGTAAATATAATAGCAAAATTATTATTCTTTTTAAAATATATTACGAAGTTATTAAACACTTCCCTAATTAAATAAAATAAGATTATGCTTCCCCAATACTGCGGTCTTTCCGATGTTCAGTAAATTTTAACTCATCTACATTTTTCCCTTTTAGATTTTTTAACTATATTAGAGATTTTACCTTTCGTGTAGATATAATAGTTATTTACGTATAAGTAACAGAAAATGATCCATTGCGAATGAGCTTGCATTGAAGCTTTGCATTGCATTGCGTTAAATAAGCAAGTAAATTTGCAATGGATCGTTTCTGTACGCATTACGTATGATATTTCTTCGCCAGGATAAGGCCCTACAGGAATCAAAAAGAAAACTGTACCAAAATAAACAAAGGAATATTACAAAATAATTTTGTAATGAAGTGAAATTCTAAGATTCAAATAAAAACATTATATTAAGTTAAATCGGTTAAATGTAGAAATTAAAATACTTATTATTACAAAGTAAAATATACAAAACATAAAATGATTATTCAAACGAATGCATAACTCTGTACACGCGTAGGCGCGAAAGAAATGCACGCGTTTGCTAGAGATAAGTTTAAAAATGAATAGGTATGTAGTATAAAAATAAATATATAAGCAAACTATAGGCTTGTTTCATCGACGAGTTCTCGTTAGTTCTAGAATTATGCGCATGCTCTTTAACTAAAATCTGTTAAGATTTTAGTTAAAGAGCATGCGCATAGCTCTAGAACCAACTAGAACTAACGAGAACTCGTCGATGAAACAAACCTTATATATTTAATTACAAAGAGCTCAAGATGACTTCGACGTAATAACATAATTACCCGAAATGAAACTTATTACAGATGCACACGTGACCGCGGTCAAAGCCAAGCATTATCACGTAACAGTGTTATCTTAGATTGTACTAGAAATGACGTCTTTCGAAGATAAAAATATCAAAGAAAATCATAAAGCATAAATTTTCTCGGACACGGCCAACTCGGCGATTCCAACTCGGCGACGGTCAACTCGGCGACGGACAACTCGGCGATCGGTCAACACCGGTCAACTCGGCGACGGACAACTCGGCGAGTTTAGTTATAACGTATAACTGCCTGTTCATAATACATAAGACATAAGATTTAAAAACGTCATAATTTTAATAAATAAAGTTGAAATCATCAAAAGTTATGCCGTATATAAATCTTATGTAATTCTTATGTCCATTGTGAATAGGCATATAACATATCATAACTCGGCTTAGTTATTTTATGTTTTATTTTTAGAAAATCATAAAATTAATGTTCTGCATATTTTTATTGAAGTCTATTTTAAATTTATTATTAAGTTATTATTAATCTACATTATTTAAAATATTTTAATCCATAACATAGTTGTGGGATATACCACGAAGATATTCAATAATATTTTCTCGATCATACGCAACAACCTTATTTAGAATTCTGTTATCGGCTTCTTGATAACGTCTTCTTTTCGCTGGACCTTCGTGGCCAGCAATATTTCTTTCATAATCGACATCATACATTTTAAGAATTTTCCTTAGCTTGTCTATAAAATTCCACAAAGTAGGATGAGCAATACCACTACCAAAACCCAACTGTAGTTTGCGATGGCAAGCTTCTGCGAAGTTGTTTGTTCTGTCGCTTCCAAGCAAGGTTCGTTCGTAAACTGACCAAATATTAGAAGGAAATAAAGCTGCGGCTCTTGTTCCATTATTTTTGAGGCGTCCTATATAATTGTTGGTAAACCATTCTAAAATTGGTTCAAACTCTCCAGGCAAATAATTTTCCAGATTTGTAATCGCGTGAATAATGTCTTCTTGGGGAACAAATGAAACAGAAGTAATCATTTTAGCTTTTACTGCAAACTCGGCATCGCTATTATAACTTTGCAGAAGATGGTTTAAACTCAAGTGTTTCCGAAGATTTTTAACCAAGTGAAATAAGCAACCATGAATATTCACTTCTGGAAACACTGTGTGAATAGCTTGATGGATCGCTAATTCGTAATCCACACTTCTACTTCTGGAATAAGTTGAGGCCAAAGATTTCGTATCATACCAAATAAATTAAAATACGTTTCACTGCTTTTATCCGGCAGCAAACAAAACAATATGGGAAACACTGCGCGTCCATCTTTTCTGGACAATATGACAAAAATTTGAGAGAAGAGAGAAGGACACAGTAAAAATGTGCCATCCATATACAGTTCTTTATATCGATATTAAAATATTTGTAAATAATTTAGATTAATAATAACAATTAAAATATTTGTAAATAATTTAGATTAATAATAACAATAAATTTATAATAGCCTTAAATAAAAATATGGTATTAATTTTATAATTTTCTAAAAAAAACATAACTAAAATACACTCGGTATCGCCGAGTTGGCCGTCGCCGAGTTGGCCGTCGCCGAGTTGTCCGTCGCCGAGTTGTCCATCGCCGAGTTGTCCGGTCGCCGAGTCGTCCGTCGCCGAGTTGTCCGGTCGCCGAGTTGGAATCGCCGAGTTGTCCGTCGCCGAGTGGGAATCGCCGAGTTGTCGCGTACCGAAATTTTCTTGAGGATCCATTTTTACTATTACCAATGTTCATAATAATCATGTCATCTTTTATGGTTACATCGGAAAGAAAAAAATTGCAAAGTTCGTCGCTTCTACAAGTAATGTAAGTTGAACTTTTAACACTTAATATAAAAAAACACTTTAATTTTCTTGATTTATTTTTTATTGAATATTATTTTCCACAATTAATTTAACTTTCAAATTTCAAACTGACATAGATTATACCTTAACTTAAACTTATATAATAATGAATAAAAATTAGTTGACATTGATTTTATGTGTTTTGCAAATTGTTTAACTAGCAAATTTCATAAATCCAGAACGTTCGAGAACATTCTTTCCGCTAAATCGGCAATGAATAAACAATTACAATATCAGCATTTCCTATTACATCATTTATTGGAAAATTACCAGGCTTACATAATTCTTTTATGGGAATATATAACTTCTCCCCTCTTTAGATGAAAAATTCGGAACCTTTTTTGGTGACTAAATTTTCATCAGCGTCCAATACAGTCTCGATGATGTTTTGGGTAGTGTCCTCCAGGTGTTGTGGATTGGTTTGATCTTCAGGCGGATGATGTCTATGCTTTTTTATATAAATGAAAATTTTATAGTTAACAATAAACAATAAATAAAAATGATAAAATAGAATGACAAAATAATTTAAAATTGTCCAAACACTTTAAATTGTATCGTTGTAAAATAAATTTTTTTCGAATCCTTTGATTATTAAATTCACTTTAAATTTTGTTGAGTTCACTTAAATTGACTGTGGACAGTTCTAAGAGTTCACTTCTGAATTTAGCACTGTGAGTTCCTTTAAATTTTTTGCAATTTGATGTCGTTTAATTTTAACTCGCGGAATTTAGTTAGTTCGATCACATAATATACAATTATTGTTATTTCTGGAGTCGGTGCCAGCCAAGCTGTTAAGAAATTTACAAAATGTATTTGAAATCACATTAATACGACAATGTAGCAATACCGATGTCGTGTTGTTTAACGCCAAGCGCCTGCGATCTTGTCGACTGTGAAACTCTTTGCAGTCAAAGTGATATAAAATGTATACCTACTGGTACTCCGCTACTTCGTTAATACACGTTTGTTAACCTTGGCTGGCACCGACTCCAAAAATAACAATAATTGTATATTATTGACGTAATACATTACTTTTTATGCTCAGCACTGTAAAAATATACTTCTAATTTCTGTTAAATCTTCTTCTAATAACTTCTAATTATTTTTTACTTTTTAGTGCAATTTTTTTGTAGTGCTTTTTTTTGAAATCGGTTTTATTTTTTAGGAATTAAATTTGAGAAAACTGTTACAGCTATTGAGCTAAAATTTAGGATACTTATTTATTCACATTTAAACTAACACCTAAAATTTTTGTAAAGCTTTTTATTGAAAATTGTACAAGGTACAGATTGACGCGTAACTCATGTTTCGAAATGACACGCCAATCGGGCGCATCGTTTCCGACCGATCCAGTTATCTGAAATAAATGAATTTTTTAAATTCTTGTTCTATATGAATGTGGCTCCAGTTGGAACCTCGAAAATTTAATTTAAAGATAAAATGACCAAATGGCGAGGATTTAAAAAAAACTTCGATTTTTACAACAAAATATTTACTTTTCACGGCCTGCAAAATGGTAATTTTAAATATATTTTGGATATTTTAGGTTGTGACTGGAGCCTGAAATATATTCTAAATGCTTTAAAAAAATCAAGTTAATCCGCCAAGTAGTTTGTTTGGAAAATGTGCGCCCGACTTGAGAAATGTAGTTTTGAGATAAATCGTTTTAAACTTTTTCGTGCTGTAATGAGGTGAATACTGGTTGATATTCGTAACCTACCCTTAATCGGGTATACTAGGGCAATACAGAATACATTCTTCGGCTTCGAAGAAGTGAAATTCGGCACTTATTTCTTCTTTTGTGGCAGTTCTCGCCTCTTTCGAGTAGTAAGACGCTCGGTGATTAGACAGTATGATGCGGTCACCGTCTCTCTTATATGCGTAAATTTTGGCCTTCTCGCCGATTTTTACATAATATACGTACGAATACCTCGGTTTTTATCCCGTCTTTATTTACAAAAAAACGTGTATTTTTTAGGAGCTCAAAAGTCACTGAAATTTTCCTATCAAAACTTTTTTTTTTTTTATTAAAGAACCAACATATCTTTGTAACTCATATTATTTTATCAAGTTTTACTGAAAGTAGTTTATTTTGAAAACTTTTAAAATAAAAATTAGCATAATAAATTAGTCAAAATAGATTAAAATAACAAACAATTTTAGGGATTTTGTACCTAGTAATATTATTTGTTTGTGCAAGAAATGTGTCAATTGAAAACCTTGTATAGTAACTGTACCCATCCATAAAAACATAGCAGTGAATTAGCTAACAACCCCAGATGTTCCTGGGGGGTTTCAATTTGTAAGAAAAAACTTTTAAGCTTCTTTTTCACAATCAATTCGATTTTAAGGGTGGACTAAAACGTCGATTTTTAAAATTTTCATTTTTAACAATTTTTTAAAATTTGTTTAAAAGTTTTAATAATGAACTCCATTACAGAAAATCCGTTATAATTCAGGTAATTTGATGAATTTTACTTTAATATTTTTTGGACACATTTTCAAGACCCCAAACTATAAAAATATGTAATAAGAAAAAATCGAAAAAATTTATCGGTCACAGTAGGTAACCCCCTTAATTGAAATTGCATCAAAAGTTGGAAAATGAAGAGAAAAATAGATTTTTTCAAAAAACACCGAATTTTGGCTTGAGCTTACAGAAGGTCCGGATAAGCTGAAATTTGACAAAGATGTATATTGAAGTATCCTAATAAACCCCCAAAATGTCTCCGAAAAATCCCAAACCGGCGTTTCCCCCAAATGAAAATTTTAGCCTCCCTTGTGCAGTTTGTCGCCTTATATTATAAAAATTATATTAAACAAAGTTGAAGAACATAAAATTCTCTATAATACTTTTTTTTTAATTGCTCTACGATCAAAATTGAATTTTTCAAAATTTGCCTATTATATAAATGTGCCACAAGTGGCACTTTTTATAACAATTGTGACCTTAGTATTAATAATCAACTTGGTTTTTTCATTTGATAATGTGTTTCTTCTTACCAAGACTATTTTCAATAAGTTATAAAATGTTAATAAAAACAAAAATTAAATTAAATAGTTCAACAATTTTTTCTTAATTTTGAAAATTTAAAATAAAAACAGTTAGAGCCGTATTCAGAATCAGAGATCAATGGAAATAAAAACATCGAAATCAAATTAACTTTATCGTATGATATTATGTCTCGCAATTATGTATTTAAGATTCTACCCGTAAAACTTGCCTCCTCAGATACGTATTTGAAAACATAAATTTTTACTTACCATTGTTCCAAACCATGTACTAACTGACCCAACTATTTTAAGTACATCCAAAGCATAAGCGAAGATGAGTAGCGCCATCTGTGTAAGTTGTAACCACTTCGCTCAGCTCATCAAAAGATGGACCACTTCGTGTTATTTTTAATTATATTTGCGTATTTATTTTCTTAAAATCCAAGTGTAGAAATTAATTTCATGTATGTAGTAAGTTACATTTCTATAACTTGGATTTTAAAAAAGGAAATATAATTAGAAATATACTTGAAAAAGCTAGCAAAGACATTTTTAAAAGTAAAAAAATAATTGTTCAAGTTAATTTTTTCTTTTGCAGATCATTTGGATCCCAAATAACACTGGAAATATACAGAAAAAATGCGTCTAGAAATAATTCAACTTTAAGCGTTCAACCATTTTCAAGTTCTAGTGGGCTTCCTGCAACTTCCGTTGTTAACCAACATCGTCCTTCCACCATTGGTTCCATAACCGCTGGTACTGCTGAATGTAGTAGAAAACGTTTAAATTTACCACAAGTTGCTCATAATTCCGAGGTACGTTATTGACATTAATGAGTAGTCAGTAGGTAATATGGTTTAATAATTTTTACAACTAATAAATAAATATATAAAAAAATCGGTATTGAATCCCGCCGGTTCATAATCTTTTTCCAGCTACTGGTTCCACCGCTGGATATAGATCTCTTCCATTGCACATCAATATGTTCTATCTTGAACCCCCTCCCCTAATCTCGTGAGATCCGCAATCCATCTACGGGTGCGGCAGTGGTCTTCCTATTTCGTCTTATATTATATTAATAAGTAATTCTTAATTATTATGCTAACAAATCTAAAAAAAGAAAAAAAACTGCAAAAAATACTGAGAACCAAAAATAATCGCTTTCAAATTTCCTACCTATTATGTTCCATGAGTTTATCTCTAAAATTTACTGTTGAGGCCGACTTTAAATAAAAATTTAATTCAAACTTCAATTAATTAATTACATACCTCCCAAAATATCTCTAAAAATAGCACCTAGGTACCTAATAGGCATTAAGTATGTACCTAAATTGAAAATAGAAGTTTAGTAAGTATGTGTTATAATAAAATAAAAATAATATTGGAGATATTGAAGACTTTAGTTATTGGTCATTTCCCATTTAGTTACTGGACAGGTATCCAATAATGAACTCCTCAATTAAACTTACTTAGATTCTAAATTGATTCTTAAAAGTTAGAAATCGTGTAGAACAATCTACAAAAAGTGTACAACTACAAAATAATCCATTCAAATCAGTTATTATTCATAATGGCCAATAACTAAAATATATGAAAAAATGTAACTCTGTTATGGACACATTTATAAACCACAAACATAGTCTTTAGTAGTTTATAAATGATCATAACTTGATTATATTATCGTTGTGTGTCTCCAGAAGATTTAAAATTCATTCTATTATTCATTATTTCAATAGTTTGAGATTTATTTATAAATTGAACGAGTTAACAAATTACTAACAAAACAACACTTTTTACACATTACTTCATAAAACGCAGTTTCCCTCTAATGGAAAAATTTTGCCAGTTGTGATACTGTATGAAATTGGTAACAGTAAGTTTAGTGAAGCTGTATATGCATAATAAAGTCTTATAATAAACTAGCGCTGCGAAACCCTCCGGATTTCTGGCTCTAGGCCTGTAATATAATTAAAACGTTATTTTTTTTCAATTTATAGTGAGAGTCCAATAACTCCCCTGTATCCAATAACTGCTTTACCCGACATAATAGTACCTTTAAACACATCATAGTACGCACATACGTTATTTACATATATAATATTTTCAAAATCGTAACTACACGTTAAACCTTGTAAAACAAATTGTATAATATGAATAGTAAAACTCTATAAGTAGTAACACCTTAAAATTAAAATCAAAAATTGCTTTCAAAATTTAATTCAAAATCACTTGCCCTGCATTGCAACACTTGTAAATCGTTAGATAAGCAACCCATCATTTTAGTTATCTAGTACACCCCAACCCCCCCCCCCCAATCACAAAAATAAAGCAACACAATTCCAAATGCTAGCTGTTACCCTTTAATGTATCAGGTCCTTATAAAAGAGTCTCAGTTTCTGGACATCATCTCTGTAATTAACACGTGTTTTATTTAATTTTACTTGGAACATTTCACTAATATTTCTTTTTAAACCATTGCATTCATAATCTAAAATTTCTACATTCCGGAAATCAAATGTATGTATGTCGAGTTGTTTTATGATGCTATGCCAGAGCTGTAACTTTCTGTTCTTCCCCTACCTGTTTACTTTCATCTACTAATTTTGTGTTAGAATCTACTGTTTTATTGCTTTTATCAATCTTGCTGCAATTATATTTATTTTGCTTTACTCCTTTGCGCAGCCATTGTTTGGTTTGTTCTATGTAGGTTTTTGGGCACTCATTACATATTATAGTACACTAATTCTGAATTTATATCTTTTCTTGTTATATTTTTAAGCCTTGTCCTCAATCCTCGATGGTTTTTCAAATTGGACGGTGCTAACGTGCCAATGGTTTAAGCAATCTCGACAAATCCTCTGTCAAGCCTTTAATGTAGAGGAACCGGAAATACCTCACTCTTTCTTTTTATTTTCTATTTTATTGTGTGGGATGTTTTTAACCTGGGTAATCATTGTTTCTTAATAGTGTCCTTATTATCTTGTTGTTTTCTGTTTGATGACTTTCATGGCTGATGAAAGCTACTTGCTTATTTAATCCCATTACGATGGATAACTTGTATTAGGGGTGGTGGTATGAGTTATAACTTATAACCAACTATTCTTTCTGCCTCATAAGGTTTTACATACCAAATTGGTAACTATGTCCCACTTGAACTGTTTTATCAGTAGTTTATAACCGTTTTTTCTGTTCACATTGGATAAAATTTAAAAAATTCTCTATTGTAGTCTTGAAGAAGAGTAAAATATAAACTAGAAACATGGACGATAGAATAACAGTTTTACTAACCCCAGAAAAGTTCAAATCCCGAAATTTTGTTGTGTTTTAATTTACATAACGTACGAAATTTAACTTACATATAAAAGAGAATAGGTTGTTGGGATAGAGGAGACCAAATAAAACTAAAAGTTTGCTAAAGCCAACGTTTCGGCGTTATTATTACGCCATCTTCAAGGCTAAAAGATACTAAATGTTTTACTCAACGCAATCACCCTTGAGAGGCAGACTCACCAGGCAAACCAAGATGAAAAATGTTTTTCATATAAAAGGTAGTATCTGTAATAGAATTCCAAATATAAGTAAACCTAACTTGAATGAGAATAGAAAACTAATAATCAAAATGTGTTAGTATAATAAATTCTTGAAGGTTCATCTCAAATGAAAATCAATAAAGATTATTAAACTCATATTAATCAATTAGGTAATGAAAACTAACTAATATGATATAGGTTTTTTAAATATAGAAATTCTATAGCTGCTTCAACATTGTTTTGGATCTTCAGGAATAACATAATAAGAAATAAATTTCTAAAATGGGAACACAAATTTGGAATTATATTACAGAAACTACCTTATATATTGTTATGTTCCAAATGAACCTGAGCAACAAGATCCCCTATTTTGAATTCGAGCGTTACTATCGAATCAATTTCTATGTTTAAAATTTCTGGATTCATTGAAATCCAGTTCAATATGTAAGTTAACTTCAATAACTTTTAATTAGACCTATACTCAACTAAACTTTTAATCATTAAATAAATAAGGTTAACTAATACTCTATACATAAAATAATAATATAAATTGTCCAGTAAATGAACAATTAAGAAGTATTTGCACCTTGAATCGGCACCAAGACTTTGTTTTTTAACACATTTCAACAAAATATTTTTCATTGGCAATCTTTGTATGTAGTAATGCACCAACAATACTAAAAACTTGATACTTGAATTATAAAGTTGTGAAAAAACAGTTTTAACTGAAAAATATCATAAAATCTAGTGAATGAACGGAAAATGCAGTAAATGAACATCAAGATACCAGTAAATGAACAGTGCTTTATTTTGGAAAAATACCTACCTATATATGAAAACAATAAGGTATAAATAGTTGAAAAATAGGTAGTTGACACTTACATAATATATATTTTCATAAACATAAAACAAAGAAAATACAAATGGTAATTAAAAAGCATACTTATGTATGTAATAAGAAAATAATTACAATAAAAAATTTTTACAAAAAAACAAAAACCGACTTCAAAAAAATGCACTAAAAAAATTGCACTAAAAAGTAAAAAATAATTGCGTTATTTTTAGACTTGAATCTACTCACAAAATATAAATTTTTTATTATAATAAAAAAAATATAAATTGTTATTTTTGGAGTCGGTGCCAGCCAAGGTTAACAAACGTGTATTAACGAAGTAGCGGAGTACCACTAGGTATACACGACATCGGTATTGCTACATTGGCGTATTAATGTGATTTCAAATACATCGGTATTGCTACATTGTCGTATTAATGTGATTTCAAATACATTTTGTAAATTTCTTAACAGCTTGGCTGGCACCGACTCCAAAAATAACAATTTATATTTTTTTTATTATAATAAAAAATTTATATTTTGTGAGTAGATTCAAGTCTAAAAATAACGCAATTATTTTTTACTTTTTAGTGCAATTTTTTTTACTGCATTTTTTTGAAGTCGGTTTTTGTTTTTTTGTAAAAATTTTTTTTATTTCTTGCTTTTTAGTGATTCTTGCGTTCCTTAAGAGTGCGCTGCGGAAAGAGAGAGAGGGAATGATGTTGAAAGAAGCCTCTAATCTTTTGTACAAATTTAAAAAACTAAACGTCGTATCAATATAATTCTTTTTTTATATTCATAAGAAAAGACTATTGAAGGCAATAACCAATTTTGAGCGCTTTAAATTAAAAGTAAATAGGTTAATTTAATTAATGTACATTAATGTCATAAATTAATTCATTTGTCACTTTGTAACTTGATTTTTGCTAATTTTAAAAATATTGTGCAACGCCACTGAGTATATGTCAATGTCATTTTTAAGGTTAACATTCTTATGTCAAAGTTGTGCCCCCTATTCTCGAGCCGCTACTGACTATATGTCAATGTCATTTAATTAAACTTTTAGTGTCAAAATCGCAACGTAACTATGACAACGACGTTGACCTGAAGTGTTTAACTATAGATGACCGTCTTATTTAATTTATAAAAACCAAAGTATTCAACCGATTTTGATGAAATTTAAATGGAACCAATCTGAAACTATATCCTTTCGAATTGTGAAAAAATTTTGAAAATCGGTTAATAAATGACGTAGTTATGAGGTAACAAACATTAAAAAAAAAATACAGACGAATTGATAACCTCCTCCTTTTTTGAAGTCGGTTAAAAAATGAAGTAAGTGTCTGTATATTATAGAAACTAATACTGAAACAAAAATTTAAAAATTTTAAATTTGATTTATAGCATTTGTTTTAATGTTAAAACATTGTTAAAACGTATTGTAGCATTTTAACAATGTTTTAACGTATTGTAGCGTTTTAACAATGTTTTAACATTAAAACAAATGCTATAAATCAAATTGAGATTTTTAGTAATTATGTGAATTTATATTTTTTACCTACACCTTGTTCATTATTTTCAGAGTTTCTGTGAAAACGGTTGGTTACCCAAACAAATTTATTTGACGAAAGTTGTAGCCCGTTAAATTCCCTATCCGGTTTAGGCCATTAGTTTTTCTGTTAGACGTTTCGTTTAAGAGATACGGGGTTCGCAAGAAAATTTAAAAAAAAACCTGAATTTTTTAAACATTTTTTCCTTTAATTTAATTTATAACTCGAAATCCGTTGATTCTAGACGATAAGGGGTTATAACCTATTTTGTAGACAAGCGAATGATCTTTAAAAAAGTTCTAATCCATTAACCTTAAAAAATCAATAATATCGGAGCTATGGCCGTTTGAAACGAAAAAAAACAGTTAATAAACACCTTGTTCATTCACTAGATTTCATAAAATTTTTACATCCAGTTATTGAACATGCGATTTATTGTTAAATGTGTTCGAAAAATAATATCTATTTTTAAAATATTTTACCTAAAGTATCTATTCTTATACGAATTCAAAAATTTTATAATTACCTCTTCTTTGAAGACTTTAAAGCCTAGTTTTACGGAAGAATGCAAATTCTTAACACTATAAAATGGCTTCCAATGTTTTTGAAGTACAATCACAACCAACTTTCGCGCTTAAATTGAATGCACTGACCAGCATTGCATCATTATAAATATATGCACAGTATTCGGAAGAATTATAAAAAAAACTTGTTACTGATAATAATTATGTACTAGACACTACATTCTTATAATATTCAAATATTAGCATTTCTGTTCATTTACTGGTGGGTGTTCATTCTTTGGGCAATTCACCCTATAGTTGCCATTAACATAATTATGTAAAATAATTTACATACATCAAATGATACTATCATTTTTAGGAATATTCATATTTTAGGCTTCTATACGCAATATAGCAAGAAGCCTTATGATCGGGCTCCACATGATTCAGACTCGAATAAAACGCTCTCAACTTCTAGGCAATCAGGGCGCTCCAATTCAAAGTTAATCACACCACTCGAAATTATTATTTTTCATTGAATTGCGAATGACTAACAAATAGTAAACCTTTATTATTATTATTTTAATACTAAATTATTAATGCTTTTTATATTACGGCTACACAAACAGAACTAGTTAATTAACCGGTTAATGAACCAATCTTATACAGAAAATCAGATTTTCTGAAGAAGGGTGTTTTATTACAAATATTACCAGTTACCTATGTTTAAGCTATTTGCCCATATTTTGTGAGATACCCTGCATTATAGTATTATAAGTTATCCATGCTAAAGTTATTGGGACCAAATAAATTGGCCCCCTGCGTCACGAATTTCTATTAACAAAAGTCATCCTGCATATCGTTTAGCTTCATTTAGGCCCAGTTGTTCAGTATTAGGTTATCTTTTAACCTGAATTATTTTCCACGGAAACAATTCTTGAAACAATCATTTCTATGGAAAATAACCCAGGTTAAAAGATAACCCGAAACTGAACAACTGGGCCTTAGAAGAGAACAAAAATATTTGCAAGCCTTTTTGGTAAACACCAATAAAAGTCGTACGTTACCAACATTGTACATTAATAAAAGATAACAATGTAAAATTAGTATGTCGCAACTTGTACTGTGCCTTGAAACATAAAATGTATTTGACTCTTGCATTGAAATTCAATTCAAAAAGCATTATTTTAAGGCAACAGTTGAATAAACGATGGGTTCATTTATTTCAAATATTCCTTTATTGTTAACATCTTTCAGTTTTATTTAATAACTAGCCACTTGAAAATCCGGTTTTTGGATTGGAAAATGGAAAATCCGGACCGGTTTTCGGAACTTTTAAGGATTCCATGGTCGAGTGTTGGTTTGCATGTGAGATCTCGGGTTTCTTTGGTCCGGATTTGGCATCTCAATGGTGAAGCAAACCCGAGTCGGCCTTCGGCCTTCGATTTACTTTCTAATATTGCAGATCCGACATCCCATTGCATATCCGCGGTACAAATTCAAAATTCGATTTGGCGACAAATTTCGGCCTTAAAAATAATTTTCAAGGCCACGTGCCTTGGAACAATTTAAAGCCAACGACGGTGTCTATCGAGAACTTTAATTTGGGCAGTTTTGTAAAATTTCTAAAATTCGCTTTAAAGGCCGTAACTGCGCCCCCGAAAGAGATTTCAAGGTCAAAATGAAGGTGCATTTAATAACTGCGCAAGGGCAATAAGATGTCGCACATTTCAAATTCTCCCATATCTGGGGTGACCGTCGGAAGGACACGTAAGCGTCACCGCGCTGTCGCACGGAAAACATCCAAAGAGATAATCGGGGTCGCCTAACAAATCTGCACACGATTACGCAATATCGTCATTTGACCTTGTGAACTTGAAAAAAAAGCGACAACTTACTTAGTTACCTGTCGAATACTTTATCCAAGACCTACGTATTGTTTTGCGGAAACGTGAATCCAAATTTGAGGCCGTCGCGATGCGATCCAAAAATCGAAATTTTAATCTCCACCAAAAAGGTCGAGGTTTGAAATAAAAATTTTTCAAAATTTGCATTTCCGCAATTTGCCGGCTTATCGGACGTCCGACGAAAAAAAGTGTTGATTTCGAAAAGGCGGGGCCCGAAAGATGTCGCCCGAAACCGTTTTCTAAATTAAAAAATTTTTCGCGGTCATCGCGCCAGGACGGAATTAAGGTGGAAATTTTTAGAATCCTTCAAACGGCCACGGGGTCCTTATTTACGGGAGGATTTTTAATTTTTTACAGGTAACCGAGGCAGATTCTGGGGATGCACGAAATTGCATTTATAGCTTTTTTTCGTATCTCGCACCGTACGGCTATAAAATGAAAAAGTAATTTTCCAAAATAATTTTGAAGGGTAGTTACCTATTATAGTGCCTTCAAAACCGAATAGCAAACTTTTTTTTTATACAAAATTTTAACGTCGGAATCGGATTTGGCGAGCAATTTTAATAATTTTTGATGCAAAACTTGTTGGGACATTATTCTTCCTCGATCAAAAAAAATCACTTCAAAGTTGTCGGCTTTGGCTTCTCGACAACGACGAAACGAACACGAGTTGGCCCCTCCGTAACGTCCCATTTAAAAACGGACAATTTTCCCGTTCAATCCTCGTAAAACCACACGGGTATGCAAAATTTCAACTCTCCACGACCCCCGTAGATATGCGCTGTAAATGGTAGATGGGTGAGTGTCAAGGTCAGATTTATATATTATTATATTAATCAGTAAATTGTTATTTCATGAGTCACTTCTAAACATTTTTGTTACATAACCCAGTATTATAGACATTGACAGATAATTCAAATTGTGCGGAAGGGAGAAGTTATTAAAAGGAAAAAGAAAGATGCATTTTGAAATTTAATTATTTTATTAGTGATTTTAAGCTTAATTCGTGCAATTTTTACTAATGACGTAGGTGTCAATTTATTTGTGCCCATAACCGATATAACTTAAAAATAAATTTAGTATCGTGCATAGATTTTATCTGTTTTGCAGTGAATGTTCAAAGTGTATGAAAACTTTCTTATTTTAGAAACAATCGACCAAAGCTGAAGATATAAGAAAAACAGCAATGTATCAATTAGTGGCGAAAGAACAACATTATGCGGTTGCTCTCCAATTTGCAATTACAAGATTTGTTTCATCTTTAGCTGAAAGAAGCGATTTAATTTCATCGGCTGATCATAGGTTACTTTTTCAGAATTCCGAAGAAGTGAGTATAACAGTTGCTATAATAAATAAAAGTTTTCTATTCTGCGGTACTTTATAAAAATATTTTGAAGCCTGCAGGATAGTACCTCAAATGAGCAGTAAATACTAGTAATTTTATGTGTGCCCAGATGGTAAGCAGCTCAGGAACTCGGTGAATGAGGGGAAGAGGTTCGTTAATTGATTTCAGAAATGAATTAAATCTAGGTCTCCAGAAATAAAAATACCAAGTTGTGACCAATTAAACTTGATATAATTTAGAACACTAATGTTCATCCTAACTGAAAACATTGTCACACAATTTACAAGTGCTAACGACTTCGTTGTATTGGCAATAATGATGACCAGTCTCCGCTTATTATATAGTCTAAATTTTAAGTGTGTATTTACATTATTATATCGACCACACAGCATCTATTCTTGATCCTCTTACGTTAGGTTTAGGCGCTGTGTTTTACCAATTTTTTCAAATTGGTTCTGCGAGAATAATTGAATTTTACATATTACCTGAAATGGCCACATTGAGGGCCAGCTTGCTAAGGGGAATCGACGGCTTTACGTGCCCTCCGAACCACGGCTACGGGAAACCCTATGTTAGCATTTAATCGTGCTAACTATTAGAAAACAGCTATTCAAAGTACCAAGGTATTCAAAATACCAAAGTACACGTGAAAAACAAACGAATTGGGAATGTGAAATTTAATGCAGTAGGTATATTGGTCAAAATTCGGTTTATGCGATCAAATTTTTGTTAAAATGCGCAAAATGCAGGAAAGTGTTGGAAAATTGACGTCGAAGTTCCAATTCTCAGATGTATTATAAATTTAAACTTTTTATAAACAATTTAAGTCGCGAAAATTATAGACAACAACACTAGATTATTCTTTTTAATTCCATTAAAGGAATGTTCCTTTTATTTTTTTAATTCATCATCATCAACATCATTTTCACGCACTGAACTGTTGTCCGTTAATAAATAAATAAAATGTCCAATAAATAAAAATTTGCTTTTTGATGATTTTTCATTTATTCGAATCACCGGTTATTGCAATCAAAAACCCCGAGTCCCGATGTGATCATATTAAGTGGCGTACAGAAGTAATTACGACGAGTACATTGCATAAATAATTGACTTGAACAGAAATAATTGTAATGGGGTAACATTGCAATATGTTTGTATCTCTCTAAATAATACCATCATGTGTTATAAGGCTTCAAAAGGTTATTCCTACAGAAAAACTGTGCCAAATTTGGTTCGCATCCATCACAGAACCTGGGAATGTATAACAAACAAACAAATAAGCCCTTATTAACATATGAAGGGCCTAGTGGAAAAAGTAGTTGTCACTTTTTTTTCAATTTTTAGTTGAGCACATTTTCACATTGCGGCATTTATTCTCTACAAATTAGTATAAAAATCACAAAATTGAAAAAAAACAGTGACTTAACTACTTTTTCCACTAGGCCCTTCATATATAGATTAGGTACTTACTATAAATTCTATAAAATAATAAGAACAATACAAGAAAAATGAGCGATATACGATACATAAGGAAAAGATTACAAAAAGTCGAATAGGCAAAGCTTCTACAGAACAAAAGAATGCAATTACGGAGTTTTTAAATAACCATCCCAAACTAGTGAAAAGGTCGCGGCAGATTTCACTTTCAAAAGGACATGTCCTGGAGATAACGCTGCATACATAATTCGCACAGAAACCATTTTTTAAAAGAAATCACTCGATTGTCTCGCTCATTCTGTAAATTATATGTTTCTGTTGCTTACACGTCAATAAATATTAACATCGGCTTCTAAAGCATGAAGTGAAGAGTTTCCTAGAAATGCTCTGAAGTTCTGATTTTTTGTTATGCTTTATGGTTTGGGGTCTTAATAAAACTCTATAGTTTTAAAACATAATAAAAACATGGAGATTATGATAGAAGATAGCAGTAAACACTGCTGAAAGCTTATGTTAAAAAATACCTAGTTAGTAGTTTTACGCTCGCATTCATAGACAAAGTATTACTTATTCCTACAACTTTACTTGAAAAATTAACCCACACTACTTGAGTAACTAATTTTTGATAGTGCATTTCAGTTTATTTGTTTTTTTCAAAAGTTTCAGAATTTTCAAGTGTTTTCGTCTGAAAATGCGTCTAATCAATATAAATTTGACCCTTAACTACGTACTTGTACTTTAGTAACGACTATGAATCTGAGCGTTAAATTTAATAATCTACAACTTAATATATATTGCGAAAATATAAAATTTCACAATATAAACCAGTGGTATGATTCTTAACATGGATGTTTAATTTGTTACAGATTCTGCAAATTACAGAAGATATTTTGGATAGTATAGTACAAGATGAGACAGAACTTCATTTGCCATTTGTACTACAAATTTATCATATTAAGTTGCATGAAATTATTTTGGCATATAAACGATATTGTTCAGGCATTAGAAAAGCAGATTACATTTTAGTTAATAAAACCAGAAATACAAATTCTGATTTTGTTAGATTTATACAAACTCCGGCTATCCCTAAGAGAAAACCTGATATTACAGCCTTTATACATAAGCCTTTAGAACATTACAGAGAAGTATTAAAATTACTAAATACTATTTTAAGTAATACAAAACCTAATCACGAAGAATTTTCTTTAATTAGTAAAATAGTACAAGAAATGCAGGTAACATAAGCAGTAACTAATTGTATAATAAATTTAGCCAATCACAATTTTTAGACAGCGTATAGAGAAATGACTGCCGAAGCTGGTCTAATGGAACCGGTGGGAGAAGGTCGTCCATTGTTGTCTGTTCAAGATTTAGAAAACCGATTAGTATTCACTAAATGCAAAGTAAGTCAAGTTAGTAGTAAATAATATAATTATATAATACAAGGGGGTTCGTGAAATACGCTACACAAAATGTGTTACTTTTGCCATAGTATAGTAATAGACATAGTAGAGACACTTGAGCATTTTAAACGTTCCGGATTTTAAACGTTCCAATCGAGGTTGAGTTTGTACGCGAGCTCACAGGTGTCGCAGTTGCAATTGAGTTTTCTTCCACGGTTATATTCGAAATTGAACTCCGAATATTAACAGCAGTGAATTTTATTGTTTGTAACCTCGGGAAGAGCACATTATAAGGACCTCTGAACTTGAAAATTCCCTATAGGTATAGTATATTGCAGTGTTTCAAAAGGGGTCGATTGGGTTAAAAACACATCGGTTAAGACTAAGATTAAGAAACCATTATTTAATCTGGTTTATTGGATTGTGCCTGAATCTTACGAGTACATACGAGTATGGGTCTCTTCAAAAATTAATTCATTCCTGAAACATGTAAAAGGAACAAAATTATTAAACAAATTAAATAATTTTAAAATTTGTTAAAGTTAGGTAAATGCACAATAAAAATATAAGTGATAAATAAATAAGTGTGAAAAAAGACAGATTTAATTCTGACAATTTCGGAAATTGGTAAAACACGCCTGCTCATAATAATTTTGGAAGGGATTCGCAGAGTGTCCGTCAAAGCGGAAGGACGTATTTTTATTTGTTAAGAGATTCTCATGGTGTCCGCCAAAGCGTGAGGAAGTATTTTTGATTATTTGTGAAAATTCGCATAGTGTCCGTCAAAGCGGAAGGACGTATTTTTATTTGTTAATGAATTCGCTGGGTGTCCGTGAAAGAATAAGGACGGTTTTTGAGAAAGTTTCGTTTGATGTTCATGGAAATGAAAGGTCGTTTTTGGTTTTGGAAGTTTATTTAGTTAAAAAGATTCGATTATTGATCAGTCAGGAGTATAAATGTTTTTCTTGGATATTATTAGAAGGTTAATAGAACAGCGAAGATTGGTTTAATGAAAATTTTTGGTACCACTTGAAAGTTTATGGGTTATGATTGGAATATGGTTAGAAATTTGTAAATCAAGAAGATCAAGTATTTACCTGAGGAAATCCGAAAGAAGGTTGTTATTTGGAGAGCAACAAGTGTTTATGGTCGTTAATTTTCTTACAATTCGAGCTGTGTATGGACGATTTGAATGGTAGATCACGTTAATGCGAAGTACTTCTACAGACAACATAGCTGGTTCGTTTTTTCGACGCGACGCAGGAAAGAAAAGGCGGTAAGAAACTAGATCTGTGCGCGCGTTGTTTTAAATTGTTAGACAATATTTCTTTTAAAAATAACTTTGTGCGATTTAATCGGGGGTTTAGTAAAGTATTTGAACTTTGCAATTGTTATAAGTTTAATTTGTTATTTTTTTTTTTCTTATGGCCACTTTACACGAGGGGATTTTTTCATGCGATCGATCGCCGCGACTTGTTGCCGGGATTTTTCGCAGCCAGGTTGCTGCGACCTATCGCATTGTCACTTTACACGAGGCATTTATTTTCAGGCGACTTTGTAATAAATGACGTATTTGCTACAATACCAACCTCTAGTGTCAACTTGAAAATATACTACCTTATATATTCAGATTAGTAAATAATTGTTACTGTGATATTTAAATTTAATATAATAATAATAAAAAAAAAAATTCAAAAATAAAACAAAACTTACCTTACTTTATAAATTATAACAAATTATACTATATATTCAGATTAGTAAATATAACCTAATTGTTACTTTGACATTTAAATTTAATATATTTTTAAGTTGGCACTACAAAATTGCATGAAATTAGAACAAGTTCTAATTCCTAAAATCGCACGTGCGCCAAGTTGCAGGGACTAATCGCATGAGCGATTTTGTATTACACGAAGCGCTTAGTTGCTGCGACATGACGCGGCGATCGATCGCATGAAAAAATCCCCTCGTGTAAAGTGGCCATTAGGCATAGATAATTTTGTTCACAATATCTTATATTTCTTTTGTGTATTAATAAATGAATGTTTTTTTTTAAAAAGAGATTTAATTGAGTTATTTGCTTAATTTTAATACAGCTGAAAGAGTACAAAGACGATTCATGTACACGTTAATAAAAAAATCAATTTCGTTTTGAATAGGTTGTGCATTATTAGCCACCTGATTAAGTGTGCTCATAACCGGACCAGCGTCACGCCCTCATAGTCAAATTTTTTTTATTATTTTGAGCTAGTCGGAGCAATAGAAAAAGAGTGCCGTACATTTTTCCCCGCTTTAAAAATTCAAAGTTTTGTTCGCTTAACACGGCAATATGTATATATACCTTACATATTACGGTGTTTCAATTGTCAATGAACGAAATAAGATTAAATAAGCACTTAATTTATCAATAATTGCATGAGAACTCCTTTACAACGGAGAAGGTTTCTGTAGGTATATTAAAAGACTCAAATGAAGTCGTATAATTTAAAACACAGGTGAGGAATGGTGAGGTTCACCAATGATAAGACAAAAATGATCAATTTCACAAATTAATACATTTCCAGAAAATTTGTTTAATATTAGAGATTAGTAATTTAAATTTGTATAATTAGGATAGTTTAAGTAAGTGCGATAAAAGAAACTATAAGTTTACGTGGTTGTTGTAAAATCGGTGTGACGACAAAATGCTACTAAAAGTCATCCGAGGCTTCAACGTGTTGCGAGTGGACAATCGGCGGCAAGTCGGTACGGCAACGATGAATGCAAAGTTTGAACGCTGAAAACAAAGGTAGAAATAATTTCATGACATTTTAAACAAGTTGGAACTTGCTTCAGCAGCGGTTCCTAGGCTTCTATACATGCAACTACTTTTCTGGTGTGAAAAGTTGTTGTTATCTGGTTATTTTTGATCGCCATATAATGTAACATCACATAATCAGATAATCTGCACCAATTAAATTTTTTGCGGTTGGTAATTATCATTTACTATATAAGTAATAACAATCAAACTTTTCCATTCTATTCGAAACTTTAGTTCTCTGTAATGTATGGTCCTTTTTTTGAAGTGGACCAATCCTCTCCTTTCTCTTTTATTTACAACTTAACTTCACTAACCACATCAATAAAAAATTATTTTTTCACATCAAAGTAAAATAAAAGATCAGTTCTTAAACCTCTATACACACAGAGTATTTCCAACACGATTTGAAACGCTCTGTATGATTTTGAATTATGCGGACAGACAGACGGACACGGAGCCAGATCATAAGGCTTCTTGCTATACTTTGTGTAGAAGCCTAAAATGATAAGAATTATCAAAGGTGCGGTAAACTTACGTTGATAATGAAATTATCCAAGTGGGATAGAAAAATGAAAAATCGTCAAAACCCTAGAAACGGGAAAAATAAACAAGGCTTCTCACATAAGTGCGACGACGGGGCGGACGTGTAAGTTTCGTCTCCGTAGAAAAATGTATTAATTGGATTACAAATCCAACATAAATGTGTGTAGAACTAAAAAGAAAAGTATACAATTAATTTGCAAAATTTGCACAGAGCATTAGTAAGGTTAGATTAAATAAAAATTAAAGATACTTACCTTCGATACTTAGTGAAGTGATTGTAAGTGAATTGAAACGAGAATTGCAGTAAATGGTTATTGGAGCACCAACACAAATTTCAAAAGGCGATTGATAAGAAAAATCTGGAATTTTTACCAATCGTGGGTCACTTGATGAACACAGAAGATTTAAGACAGACAACAACAGCATCTGTGGTCGGTAAGCCAAACTTTAATAACTATTTCGCGCCGGGAGTGAACGATTTAAAAAACATAATAACGCCACGTAACGAAAAATAAAACTTTGAGTCGCGCATAATTTTAAGGATGTTTATTGTTAAATATTGATTTCATTAGTAGTATAAGTTTGCGTTTTTGATTTGTTTAATGTTTAATAAATTTGATTCAATTACCAATTTCATATGCGTATCATTGGGGAATTTTTGCATTCCCACAAAACCTTTTATTACAGAAAAAGTTAAAGATAAAAGAACCGACTCCAGAGGTAAGGGTTACTCATGCTTATTAAAGATATAACAAGTTGGAACTTGCTTCAGCAGCGGTTCCTAGGCTTCTATACATACAACTACTTTTCTGGTGTGAAAAGTTGTTGTTATCTGGTTATTTTTGATCGCCATATAATGTACCATCACATAATCAGATAATCTGCACCAATTAAATTTTTTGCGGTTGGTAATTATCATTTACTATATAAGTAATAACAATCAAACTTTTCCATTCTATTCGAAACTTTACTTCTCTGTAATGTATGGTCCTTTTTTTGAGGTGGACCAATCCTCTCCTTTCTCTTTTATTTACAACTTAACTTCAGTAACCACATCAATAAAAAATTATTTTTTCACATCAAAGTAAAATAAAAAATCAGTTCTTAGACCTCTATACACACAGAGTATTTCCAACACGATTTGAAACGCTCTGTATGATTTTGAATTATGCGGACAGACAGACGGACACGGAGCCAGATCATAAGGCTTTTTGCTATACTTTGTATAGAAGCCTAATAAAAAAGTTGTTATTATCTGGTTATTTTTGGTCGCCATATAATGTAACATCACATAATCTGATAATCTGCACTAATTAAATTTTTGCGGTTGGTATTTATCAATTACTACTAAAGCAGCGATGCCAACCCGTACTATAATTGTAGTACGCATACTATAATTGTACCTTCTGTGCTGTACAACAGAAGGTACAAATTACTTATAGAATGCCTACTATAATAAATTATAGTACGGTTGGCATCGCTGTACATAAGCAATAATAATCAAACTTTTCCATTCCATTCGTAACTTTACTTATCTATAATTTCCGGTCCATTTTTTGAGGTGGATCCTTCCTCTTCCTTCTCTTTTATTTACAACTTAACTTCACTATCCACATCAAGCCACTGCTGTGGTTAAAATAAAATAATAAATAATTAGTGCAGATTATCTGATTATGTGATTTTACATTATATGGCGACCAAAAATAACCAGATAATAACAACTTTCCACACCAGAAAGGTAGCTGTATCGACAATTTACATTACCGTTGGTAGCGCCACCAGCAACAACAATATGGCCGTGTTTAGACGTATATTTCGAAATTCAAAATCATATTCTAGTGAAAATTTTCAACATTTCAGTATGGTATTAAATTTATTATAATATATGTTTTGTTAATTAGTTGATTTTGTTATGTCTTGAGCCTGAAGAACGAATTTTTATTTTCATTTAATACGTCACTTACTAATCTAAAATTCTCCCGCATGGTGGCGTTTGCTTAATGTAAATTGCGAATAGAAGCCTAAGAACTGCCGCTAAAGCGAGTTCCACCTTGTTTAATTTTTGTTATCTGAAAACAGCTGTCATACAATAAGTCAGGGACGTACTGGATCAAGTTATTCACGAGGGCTTAGATTTTTCATATCGATCGTCAGCTATAGCGGTTAAGTGCGTTGCTGCTAATGCTGAATGCCTGGTTACACTCCGGGCTCAGTAAAACTTTATTCTGGCCATGTTTATTACTTTATAACTTTATTCTGACCATATTCATTGTATGTTTACTACAATGTGTTACACAAGAAAACATTTTACATCTGTTTTGAGAGGTGACATATTTTACATTCGATTTGTAATTTTTCGCTTGTTTATGTACATTTTTCTTTATTACAGTCTTGAAAATGACCCCGATAGAGGGTCGCAACTAGTCGATTCAAAACGTAGTCTTTCTTTAACACGTCCCCTGATATCCAATATCCTAGTAAATCATATCCTTGGAACAATAGCTTATCTTCACTTTATTCTGGCCGTTAATCCCTGCGGCAGTTAGACCAGTAAGCCACGTATCAGAGAATAATTGGATCAACGGACAATCGTATCATGGTATAATCGTATCAACGGATCATCGTATCAACGGATCATCGTATCAACGGATCATCGTATCATCGGATCAACGTATCATCAGATCAATTTGCTTATATAGGACATCGCCCTATGAGTATAGTAGATGTAACAGTTTGGCTAATTTTTCGCGCGTTAAGTAAAAGTAAATTATTAACAATGGCATTAATCGAAAACAAATCTGCTTTCAAAACTGTAAAGAATGTGCAATTTGGCATTTTTAGTCTGGAAGATATTCGTAGCATGTCTGTCGTCCCAGAAGGTATAAATCATGTAGAAATTATGGAACACGATTTTAAACGCTCTATATGATTTTGAATTATGCGGACGGACAGACAGACGGACGGACGGACGGACGGACAGACAGACACGGAGCTAGATCATAAGGCTTCTTGTTATACTTTGTATAGAAGCCTAAAAAGAGAGCTAGCACGGGAACAATTAAAATTTCAATACATTTCAATTTAAAGTAATTAAAACATGCATGTGACCCGTTAAATGGTCAGACCGGCACATAGCAATATATATTCGGAAAACTGAAGGTTTACATAGTAGAAATATAAAATAAATTTGCGGAATATTCATGTTTAACCCTCAAAAACAACCCTTTAAGTTGATTGAAAATTGTTAATTTTCAAGAACTCAACCGATCAGAAGCTCGTAGTAGATTTACCACGGATTACGTCTCGCATTCTGTTGACGGTCCATATGTTTTCATCTAGTCTTCATACTTAGAAATATTTCACCTCTGTAGTTCATCGTACATTTTATGTGTAGTATATATTACATTTTGATTTGATTTAAATTTTTCCAAGTTTAGCGTTAAAAGCTAGATCCATTTTTTTCGGATCTATCGTCTTTTAGATCTATCGCGCTCAAAGATGTTTTTTCCAAGTTGAATGCTGAAAGTTAGATGGACACAAAAATAATAAGTACCCGAAAACGCTACATCCATTTTATTCGGATCTAACGTCTTTTAGATCTGTCGCACTCAAAGATATTTGTTCCAAGTTGAACGCAAAAAGTGAGATGCACACAAAATAACAAGAAATCCTCATTGGAAATTATTTGGGTTCTAAAAAGAACCTATTATTTATCGACCTGACATGCGAAACAGTTACGAACAACTTCTTCCATGATGGTTTAGGTACTGCGGTTGAAATCAAATCAAAAAGAAATTTATTAGAAACCTTAAATATTTACTTGCTGACAGCTTATTTCATAGCAATCTACAAATTTTTTTGACTGTTCGAACGATCGCGGCAACGCTGTGCACCAATTTGATAAAATTAATTCGAAAATGTCGATTAAAAATGCGTTTTAAAAGAAAATTGAAAACAAAATATGTTTTTTTGAATGCTATATTAGTAAAATAAAAACTTATATTTTTGTTTCATAGTTGATAACCTCTTAAAATCCAGCACCACAATCGTGCGATATTGCCATGCCGTTTTGGAGTTGCTGTTTATGCATTTTATACGATGGATTTCATACGTGTTTTATCTAGGAAGTAAGACGATGAATTAAAAGTTTTATCCCATACGATGGAAAATTTCATGTATTTTGTCTTCAGCCAAAAAAAATATTTTTGGTCTGGACTATACCGACAGAACTACCTTATAGTGAAAAATTTTACATTTTGGACGTTCAAATTTAAAAATTTTAATTTATTTTACCACGCCATCTAGGTATAGGTAATATATGAACCAAACCTAATTGAAATTTTATGGATCACAAAGATCGTCTCTACTGTATCTATTACTTTTAAAAAGGAAGTGTCCTCAATATCCCAAAGAAAAAGCTCACTTTGAGTGGCCATATTAACAGTATCAAGTTTTTCTTGGTAATTCAGTCAAAATAATGAGTTAACCGCCAATCACTAGCAGTTCTTAAATGGGCGAGCTAGAGAAAGAAATATTCGATGAACACGTAATTTATTTTTAATTTTTAATATATGATCAACATCTAACGAATAATTTTTTGTTTAAAGAAAAATTTAAATTGAAATATCTTTTACAGTCTCTATTAATACGAATATATCATAATAATAATTATATTTGGTAAATAAGGACTTTAACTTGTTGAAATATAAAATAATTATTCTTTTAAAAGGTAATCAAGTTACCTAGTTGAATTGAAAAAATGAATTCAAGATACTAAGTATGCGTATAGATAATAATTATATATACGGCGCCATTTCATCCTTATAGCCAGTTATATCATACTGATGATCCAAAACATGGCGAAACGGTGCCGTATACGATTATTATCTATACGCATGCTTAGTATTTTGAATTCCTTTTTTCGATTCAACTAGGTAAGTCAATTGACTTAATTAACTTTTAAAAGAATAATTATATAATATATAGGGTGGTTTTAGCTGCATGCGAACTTCAAATTGAAATAAGACATTAAAAAATTCATGGAATGTTTTTTTAATTATTTTTTTTTATGAAAGTAAATTTAATGCCATTTATGATTTGAAAATGATTTCCGGCATGTGACCACCACGACTAATCGTTATGAAGCGCATCCGATCAGTCCAATTTTTGACCACTTTTTCCAATATTTCTGGTTTATTTCATCAATGGCTTGCTTAATATTGACCTCCAATGCTTCCAGAGTGTTGGTTTGTTAGCATAAACCATGGATTTAACATACCCCAAAGAAAATAATCTGGAGGCGTCAAATTACACGATCTTGGAGGCCAATTGATAGGACCGTTTCCTGAAATAATGTTGTCACCAAATTGTCCTTTCAATAAATCGATGCTTTCAATGGCTGTGTGGCACGTAGGAACCATAAGTTGTCGATGTTTAACTCTTGGATTTTTGGAAACAAAAATGTGTTGAGCATGTGTCGATATCTCACACCTTTTACCGTAACGGTAGCTCCTTCCTCATTTCGAAAGAAATATGGACCGATGATACCGTTGGCGTGTATTCCACACCAAACAGTCAATTTTAATGGATGCAATGGAGTCTTAAGATAGTGTTCCGGATTGGTCTCAGTCTATATACGGCAATTTTGCTTGTTCACATACCCATTCAACCAGAAATGTGCCTCATCACTGAACAAAATTTGGCGGTAAAAGAATGGATCCACTTCCAATTGGTTGTCAATCTGCGAACGCACGACGCAATCGATGATCATTAGGATTCAATTCTTGAACCAACTGGATCTTGTAAGGATGTAAACCAAGATCTTGATTTAAATACCTTATATCGCACACAGCTTCGTTATTTACAGCTGGATTTGGATATTTTGATTTCGTTGTGATCCTCTCGAAATTAGAATTGCGTTTTCAATTTCTAAAAAAATATATAGATCCTCGCTTACTTTCTACCTTTTTTACGCCTCTTCGCTAAATTAATTTTTTTTAGTACTGATGCAATTAATTTAGCACGAAATTAATAAGTAATTAATTAAAATAATAAATATGTATCCTTAATTACAGTAAAATCATGCTAATAACTTTTTTTATTTTAGCCTTTTATACTGAGTAAACCTGGTAGACAATGGATTTTTGGTGGTGATCTTAGTCGAGTAGAAGGAAGAAATATTAAACAATACTGGACATTGCTATTTAGTGACATAATTTTATTTACAAAGGTATCAAGAGATAGAGTTTTGTTTATAATAGAGGATCCGATTCCTTTAGCAAATGTTAGTGAATTACTATTTAATGTTCGAAAAAGAGGTAATTCATAATAAAATATAAGCGCGTTGATCCGATTTTAAAAATTTGTTACTTTTAGTCAACGAGTTCAGAATATTAATACATCCTGACGGAATTGCGGCAAAAAGTCCCACTGTTCATTGTGGACCTGATTTAACAAAAACTCCAAAAAAAAATCAAAATAAAAGGAGCGTTGTTTTACGAGCTCCTAATTTGGAATTAAAGGCTGTGTGGCAAAATCTATTACAACGACAAATGTAAGTAATCGATATATATCAATCAGTGTAGGTAGGTTATATATGTAGTATATTATGGATGCTAGTTTGCTTATTTCAAAAATAGATTATAGTAATAATAATTAATTATGTGATAATAATATTATGTGAACGCTTCTATTCCATAATTTATTTGCCAATTAAAAGTGAACTCGCTTAAATGACATAAAGTCAGAAAATTTCCTCCGATTATGGTTATTTATGGTACAAAAATGTGTTATGTTACAAATAAGTCGCGCGAGAAATGTGAGTCCATATGACCCATAGACAAGCGGAAGGGATGGTACTTTTCTTAAATTACTTCTGTAATGAACACGCGTGCCGTAATTAGGTTAAGCTGCCAGCAGATATTTCTAATTATTTTTTATTGAAACAACCAGTTCATATTTTTTGAATTTCAAGTAACTACAGTAATACGACAGGGACGCGCATGAATGGATTATCGAGATTCCTTAAAGGAAGGCAGGCTACTCAAAATCAACTCGTATACATAACGAGCGGTTACTTGGAGCGATAGTAAGTTACAAAGCGGAAATTCGGTGTTCAAATCGCAACTTTGTGGAATTTTCGGAATTCTGGGGGGTTCGGCCCTACGGTAAGCACCGACACTCCATAGATTAAAGAATTGATTCTATATTTCATATATGCATAGATTTTAAATTAATCTGGATAATTGCCGAAGTGGAGGTAAAAGTAATTTATTTAAAATCTATAAAAAAATTTAATGTTATAAAATATGAATATAAAAACAAGTTTTATAAAGTTACAAACCATGATCAATTTATTGTAACAAAAAATATTAAAAATTAATATACTAAAAAATTAGAAAATAATAAATTTGCATTTTCAGGCCAGTTGTATCACAGTTAACTCAAGGATTTCTAGTGTACATATCAGCCAAGCAAAAAGCAGAAATCCTCTAGGTAACTGAGTCGACTAATTATCTTCATTACACAACTGGCCCTTAGAAGCTAAGTTTCAGTTAACTTGTTATGCGTGTTGTCTATTTTAATTGGGATCACCAATTTTTTTAATACAGGCGAGACATAATAATATAAGCGTAACTTGAGGGCTTACAACTAAAGAATTCAAAATTTTACTTTTTAGTTTGTTACAATTTTCATAATAGCAATAATATGTTTTTAAGTAACGAGTAAAATTATTATTAAATCATATTTTTGACAGTAAATACCAGGAAAGTATGAGAAAGATGGGTAAAGTGGCCACCTTAAACGAATTGAGATTCATCAAATTAAATTATAATACAGTTTCCATCTAAATTGTGCGATACTAGCTCAATTCCTTCCCTGCCGTGCTCAAAATCGTATGTAAATAAACATCAAAAAGTCCCAAATAAAATAATATACTCATTGTGCTACTTCAGGTATCCGGTTAAAGTCACATTTTTGAATTTGTTTTGCCTTTTAGTAGGGTGCATTTACTTCAAAAAGTGCTTAGAAAGTAATTCTAGCATTTAAAATTTTAAATGCTAATGATGAGTTGCGACGACTTCACATACTCAGGATTACAAATCCATCGGTCGTACAAAAATCGCATAGTGCAGAGAATGGCTAGGGGTAATTTTGAAAAAAAAAAAGTTTTCTTGTAACATTTGGATCAGTCCGTCACAAAATTTTAGAAGATATTCAGTTATTATAAGTACCGTTAAATAATTTTTAACCGCGAAAATATGCACGCACGTACATATATGGAGCTGCACAGCTTTAGATAGACTTTACGCGAAAACTGTGAATTACACAATTCGCGTTTTATTTATCGCGCGAAATTTTGAGAAGCAGTTATTTAATCAAAATACCCTTAATAAACTTGGTAGACTAGAGACTAATTTCGAACACTCTGTCTGCACATCATCATGGAAAATATTCCAAATTTAAATTTTTGTATATAGAAAATTTTACGACCTACAAAATTGTTTATTTGTAATTTTGCTCTATTGTAAATATTTTTCACGAGGAACGCGTTGAAAGCGCTCGCGGCATTTTTGTCAATTATTATGTCGTTTTCGTCTGTTTTTTCCTTTGGAGACCAGCAATAAATTCCATAAAATTTCCATTTTTGTTGAACATTATCATGAAAACCACCACTGATTTTCTTGGCTTTTAAACTGTGAAACATATTATGCAAATGACGAGACAAGAATAAGCTTTAATAAATTATTTTTTGCCATTCCGGGGGTAAAGTACTCACTTTTTACCCCGATTTGCGGGTGTAAAAGGGCACATTTTTACCCTGGAGTAAAGTTAAAAAATTGGGGGGGGGGGGAGCGGGAGAAAAAACTTATTTTTGCTCTAGGGCAATAAAAAAGTCACTAGATTGCCACGTGATGACTGATAAAAAAGTCACTAGATTGCCACGTGATCGATGGGGTTTTCTTCGCCGTTCTTAATGACGAAAGTGCGCCCCCCGCCGGTTTTAGATTTTTGAATCGTGCATTTATTAGCGTGGAAGAATCAAATTCTTTCACATCTGCCACACTAAAATTTATTTCAAACAATGAAATAAATTGATGAGTCAATAAATAAATAAAAAGTACTTACTTTAGCTACCAAATAATTCTCACGAGGTGCCGTTTTTAAAAATGTCGCCACGTGGTCAGATGTTAGGACGCGCGATTTTTTCGGCAATTTCTAGGTTCTCGCTCATAGTACGCTTTGCTGTTTCAAAGGCACAAATGTAAATGAACTGAAATGAACCATTGGTAGAATCAGGGGTGCCAAGTGCTATTTCCTAGTACTTTTTGGTAGTAGTTGGTAATATTACTAGTGCTATTTTGTGATACTATCGACCACGTGCATTATTTAAAAAAATCTGATGTGGCCAGCACATGACTTCCCTATAAGGAATCATTCCTTTATCGTTCATCTAAAGATTCGCAGAAATATTATTTAAATTTTATTTTATTATTTAATTAAATTATTAAATTTAGTCCTTCAAGTAAAGTGCTACTTCCGGTTTAGGGATTTCCTCCAAAATCACATGGTGCTTTAGTATACTGATTAAAGTGTTAAATATGAAATTTGGTTACTAGATAACAATTCATTCCTGAGATATTTAAGAAAAACCATTTCGTCCTTCAAGTGAAGTGCTACTTCCGGTTTAAGGATTTCCTCCAAAATCAAATGGTGCCTTTGTATACCGATTAAAGTGTTAAATATGAAATTTGGTTACTATATAACAATTTGTTCCTGAGATATTGAAGAAAAACCATTTCGTCCTTCAAGTAAAGTGCTACTTCCGGTTTAGGGATTTCCTCCAAAATCACATGGTGCTTTAGTATACTGATTAAAGTATTAAATATGAAATTTGGTTACTAGATAACAATTCGTTCCTGAGATATTTAAGAAAAACCATTTCGTCCTTCAAGTGAAGTGCTACTTCCGGTTTAAGGATTTCCTCCAAAATCAAATAGTGCCTTTGTATACCGATTAAAGTGTTAAATATGAAATTTGGTTACTATATAACAATTCGTTCCAGAGATACAGAACTTACAGACATTATGTTACATACATCCATACATACATACATACATACATACATTTATTCAACCGCTTATACAGACCCGAAACGCCATACAGAACCGACGCTATGAGGCCAAAAACGACGTTACGAGACCCGGCTTCGGGTCTGGTAACGTTTACAATGTTTTTTGGGTTCCCTATACCTTTAGGTGTCATTTGGCAAGATTTAAGGTGGGTCTGGTAAGGATAGTTGAACGTATAATTACATACATATTTAGTTCACCGTTTCTCTCGGCAGGGAGCGCGCCATTAGTAGCGTATATAATATATACAACGTTGCTGATCCCGATACATGTACTCGACGTTGTCAATCCCTAAATTTTGCAACATCGCTTCAGTAACTTAATATTATTAAGGCTATTTATAAAGTTAATTAGCTGACAAGTTTTGTTAAATAGAAGTTATTTTTTTGCATGTTTGATTTAAAACTTTAATTTAAATTAAAATTTTATAATCATTTAAGTTGTATGCAGTACTATTTTTTTACTGAAGTATGAAGCCTATCCAATTCTTTTTAGTACCCAAACAGAAGAATTTTGCAACAAATTTAAGTACGAGCTAGTGAGGACTAGTGTTATTAGGTAACTATTTTAAGAAATAGTTACCTAATATTTGAATTCAACATTTTCATGAGTCGGGTTACAATTTTATTGTAACTTCGGGTAGTAATTTTAAATATTCTTGTCCGGTATCCGATATGCCAAACTGTTTATGCCACCGATTTGTATTAATAACATTTATTGTTAATTTATTTAGTGGAAGGTAGACATTTTATAACAAATTCGAAAATATTTAAGCTTCCATAATCATTATATGCTGCCAATTTTTAAAATTGACTGAATATTTATTAAAATTAAGATTGAATAAAATGAACTTTTAAAATTTTCTTTTAGCTCCGAGCCTCATACGTTCGGTCCCGCTAATTTAATTCAATATTAATATTAAATTAGATTACCAGATGATAAAACAGATTTAATTCGGTAAAAAGTAACACCATTACAGCTCCATTTCACCGGCACCCCCACCACAAAACATTCAAATCGGAGACTTGGTGGAATCGTTTGTACTTCGTTTGTATCGGTTTGTACCGCAAAAATTTTCGTTTGTATCAAAAACACAAAGATGAAAAGCTGAAAACAAGTTAAGTAGAGAAGTTCGAGACCAACGCGCATACACCGCTTTTACAGAGGTGGCTTGAGTACACAATAAAAAACTTTTCTCCCCCCTCTATTAAGCAAAATAATGATGGATATTAATATTATTATTATAATAAATAATAATGTACAATCTATATTGAAGAAAAGTTTTTACGAAGTTATGAGTATTTCAAATTTTAGAGAACTCCGAGCAAGTTACTCTTGGCTACATTTCATTCGGCAGAAAAGATGAACAAGAGTTATGTGAAGTAAATAATTTTATTATGTTAATATAAAAGAAAACAAACTAAATAATTAATAAAATGTACAATTATTAATATATTAAGTTAGTAGTATAAATCAAAAATTGACAATTAGTTGCTACTATTGATTGTCTCACTATTTTGGACCGATCTTGTAGGTCGTCATAACGTTCCCATTTTCCAGAACTGTTACGCCAACAGTAACAGACGTAGTGACCAATTGCATTCACATTCTTTAATGTTGGAGGTAGAAAACTAATAGCACCTTGAAAATGGTAAACCGTATCGTTGAGAACAATTTGAAGGGGAATTTCTTTTAAAGGAATATTTAATTCAATTGGTGAATTTGATGTAGATGGCCCACATATTTCAAACAATACTTGTTGAACAAAAACTACCTTTCTTCGTACTGGGATTTGCACATTTTGCACTGACTGAGGTTACCATTATTTTCATTAAACTTGAAATTTAATGCATTTTGAAGGTTTGGTACAATACTATCTGGAAAATTTACCACTGTCGAAGGATATCGCGTTTCAATTTTATGCTTACATTTAACACACGTACGGCCCTCTATAACTGATGGATTATCTTTGAATAATTCATTACATAAGTAATACGCGGTACTTGCAGCATCCACTTTGACGTGATTATTTGGTAGGTCTTTCTTATTGGTAATAATACCGATTAAAATAGAAGCCCGCTTCCTATATCGTCCCCCTTATGCCAAAACCACGAATGTGCAAAAATTGCCATTTTGACCTAAGTGCATTTTCTTTCCAAGATAGAAAATTTTGTTTTTAAATTATTGTTAGATTTCGATATTCAATATATTCGAATAACAATGAAAAAAATTGTCTGAATTACAATTAAAATTGATTAATTTCATTTACTTCATAATTTACTTCAAATACACTTGACTGAAAACTAGAAAATGCACATTCGTGGTTTTGGCATAAGGGGGACGATATGTTTGTGCGTTGTGCATTATGAAAATTTTTAATCAAATTAGTGATGTTCTTTTTTTAACCAATAGCCAATGGAATTACAGAACGTTTTCTGCATAAGAGATTACCAACCTTATATTTTAAAAAGAAGAAAATGTTGAAGAATACGGTCATCCGAGTTCCACCTTGTTAATTTAATAAATCGATGTTTTCCAATTTGGGTTTTTAATTTATATTGTAGATTTAATTTATATTGTATATCTCTGCTTGGACTTATGTAGGCTTTTTAATGTTGGTTATCAGATTATCCGATTACCGAAAACGTTGCATAAAATCCCTTTTAATCGGTATTATTACCAATAAGAAAGACAATATTAGTTTTCTACCTCCAACATTAAAGAATGTGAATGCAATTGGTCACGACCTCTGTTACTGTTGGCGTAACAGTTCTGGAAAATGGGAACGTTATGACGACCTACAAGATCGGTCCAAGATAGTGAGACAATCAATAGTAGCAACTCATTGTCAATTTTTGATTTATACTACTTAATATTTTAATAATTGTACATTTTATTAATTATTTAGTTTGTTTTCTTTTATATTAACATAAGAAAATTATTTACTTCAAATAACTCTTGTTCATCTTTTCTGCCGAATGAAATGTAACCAAGCGTAACTTGCTCGGAGTTCTCTAAAATTTGAAATACTCATAACTTCGTAAAAACTTTTCTTCAATATAGATTGTACATTATTATTTATTATAATAATAATATTAATATCCATCATTATGGTCCCGATACAAACGAAGTATAAACGATTCCACCAAGTCCGATTTGAATATTTTGTGGTGGGGGCGCCAGGGAAATGGAGCTCACCATTACTATTGGAAAAAACTGGAAAATTGTTTTTCAAGAATAAACATTGGAAGCTCTACTATACGCAAACAATGACACTAATAAGGAGTGTTCATTTTACTAATTAATATTTTACTAAATTATTCTGAATTAATTTTTACAATATTTACTTCAAGTTAAGAATACAAGTTGTGTGACATGTTTCATCTATAAAATTCTATGTATGTATGTTCACGTACGGCAGTAATTTCGAATTTTTATACGGACTTGCTCCATTCCAAATTTTTTAAATTTTTTCAGAATTTCAGCTTCCCGGGCATTCTTTCTTACATATCTTTTAATTAAAGCGCAGTATCTCTCAATAGGACGGAGTTTAGCACAATCTGAAGGATTTCTTTACTTACAAAAACGACATTATTCGAACACAAAAGTTCAAGTGTAACATAAGCATAATGAACGGTGGCCAGATCTGGCCTAAACAACGGAGAGATATTGTGTTTACTATACAAAGGCTAAAATATGTTTTTGTAAGCATTCTTGCCTATAATTTTCACCGCAAATTATCCCATTTTAAAACAATGTTCCACTTTCATTCGACAAAAACAAATCGCTTATCACGCTCTTTTACCAAATTTTTCTCTCTGAATTATCTTCACTTCGTTAGCCACATCTTCTCCTACAATAGCGTTATAATATTGTAGTCCTGGTGTCCATTTTTAGGTAAGTTTCGTCATCCATTAAAATGCACTGATTCTTTCTTTTTGCAATAAAAGAGTCTACAACTTTTCGGACAATTTTTTTAACTTTACCGTTGTTTCGCAGACTTTTCAGACTTTTCAGGCTTTTTTTTGTTATTTTACAAGTCTTAATATTAAGTCTTTTTTAATATTTTGCACCGTACTAACATTTAACTGCCACCTTTTTGTACAGAAAAGAACTTTTTGGATTTTAACAGCTTCAAAACGTTTTCTTCAGCTATACCGGGGATGAGCAACCTTTTTTTACAACGGGCCAGCTACAAATTAAAAAATGTTGTGTGGGCCGCATGTAAGGAACTTATGATCATACAAATATTGAATGATGAACTAAAATGATCTCTTTATTAACAAACCTATAAACCTAAATCTTAAAAGTCCAAATGTAAAATCTTGGAAGGGCCACACGAGAGAGTGTGGAGCCGCGTGTTGCTCATCCCTGAGCTACACCATTTATAGACCCTTATCCATGATGAGATTTAAGTAATTCATCAAGTGTATTATATACTCCCCAAGTTTTTTAATAATTTGGAAAACCGCTAGCTTTAAGTATTTAACAATATTTTCTTAGGAATAATTTTTCTGAACACTATTGCAAGATAACCTTCCGGGTGTCAATTTAAATGCGCTCCATGGCGTTACATATTTGACAAAACTAATAACTAAAGGTGATGTGTGATAAAAAAACATTTCTTTTATAAATAATGCCTATTAGATCAAATATGGGCTGACAATTGTATTTATTACAGGTAATTCAAGTTGTCCACTTAGTAAAATGAACACTCCTTATTACCTACTCAAAAATTATATTTGGGGTGGCCATCGTACCTAATTCGCCTTGCTTGAGTAATTCATTGTTTTACGTTGAAAGATTTGTGATGTAAAGGTATTAAGAGTTTAACTAATCATTTTGAAAAAATATTTATGTTAGTCGAAAACTAATGATTTCCAATGAATTATAGGGATTTTCAAATTAATTCCAGAGGCTTCCAAGATATTTACCCCTCGATTAATTCTATTAAAATACAATATGCTTTCTTGTTAAGTTTTTGATCTTATAAATTTAAAAAATGGTAACGTTGACTAATTATTATAAGCTTACATCACATCACATGCAGTCTTGAGGAGCTTACCATTGCATTTTTTCCTTATCCAATATTTTTAGATGCCTGCGTTACGTGACATTTTAATATTTTATTGTTTTTCATATAAATAATTTAAGATAATCGTTTTGAACGATTGGGCAAGTGTTTCAGTTTTGTGGTCCACACGCTATAAAAAATGTAATATTACTTTATAAAAAAATTTAGAAACAATAAATAATAATAACACAGAAAACTTAACAACTTAATTTTATTTATTAGACAATTTGAACAGAATTCTAAATAGGTGCATATTTATATAAAAAAATTTTGATCTTGTAAATTTAAAAAATTGTAACCTTGACTAATTATTATAAGCTTAAATCGCATCACATTCAATGCAATCTTGGTAGGTATAAAAGCAGTAGAAAGACTGATAAGAATTAACGAAATGAAGTTATCAGTTCCTTAGAATTGACAACGTTGCTGGGATTAGAAACGTCGGTTTATCATAAAAAATTATATATACCGGGCTTGACAAAGATGTGCCAATGTATCGGGATTGTTAACGATTATTGAGTTAGGCAAGTTTTTATTTTTAAGATTTTGTTTCCCCTCAAGAGTTGCGCATGGTGTTATATTTGATCACTTCAGAATTTAATAACATATACGTTCTTAAAATAATAACTTGTGGTGGGTTTGAGGTTGTCTGTGCAATGTATCGGGCCTGGTAGCGACGGATGAACCAATATACATACATACATACATACAGACATCATTGCGAAAGTAGTCAAAACGGATTCAGAAATGCTCAAAACGGATATTTCCGTTAAAATATCGACATCGAATTTTTTCATGATTACAATACTTCCTTATAGGGAAGTAAAAAGCGTTAAATTTTTGCTTTAAGTTTCTTAGGGTCGGTTTTACAATAGGAGCTTAAGCTCAGCTCAGTAAGCTCCTATTGTAAAACCGGCCCTAAATTGGCCGGAATTGCAAAAAACGGTATATGAACGACGGGAGTAAAGTGACTTTTGGCCCATGGGTAATTGTTTCACTCGGCTGGCGCCTCGTGTAAACAATCCTTTACCCTCGAGCCAAAAAAATGTCACTTTGCTCCCTTGGTGCATAAAGTACTATTTATTGACCAAGCCGTACCGTACACGATTGTTTTTGTAAAATGAAGATATTGAATAGACCTTTTTAAATAGTTTTTTGCTCTCTTGCCGAGAGCGCAATTCAACGACTTATTGCGAAATTCGAGGAAACCCGCTCAGTTGCTAATCGAGCAGTGCCTGTGCGTCGCCGGAACGTTCGGATAACCGTTATTCAAAATTAAAACACTGTTACTATTGGAAGAATCGATTTTAAAATTTTGTGACGGTCAGATCTAGATGTTACAAGAAAACCGTTTTTTCAAAATCACAAAACTTACCCTACCTATCCTCTGTACACTGTACCATACGATTTTTGTAGGATTGGTAGATTTCTAATTCTAAGGCATGCAAGCAAGCATGATTCGCGAAGCGGAGTTGACGAGCGATGGCTAATTTCGGTGGAATATAGCAACCCGGTGTGGCATCGAAACCAAGAATAATCAAATGAGTGGGGGTTAGGATATAGTGAGGTGAAAGGAGGATGGGGTTAGGTGGATTGGGGAATATTTTTCAGAAGAAAATAAATCAAGCGGCCAAATTGATTGGTTAGTTAATCAACCAATGTAAACATTTGTGCACAAAGCAGTCAATTTGAGTTGGAATTAAAGCAGTAACGTAACTATCGACGTTGTCTCGATGAAAAAGATGATAACCGTTGGTCTATCGGTTGGAGATGTTAGTACTTACCCCGACTGAAGGTCGTGTGTGTAAATAGTATGACCGAGCATTCAATGGCTAGCGCCGTCATAAGAATGCATTCAATCGTAACAATAAAAAGCCCGGGAGATCAACATTAATAACGGCCGCTGATGGAGTACTAATTGCATTAATGAAAAACAAATTTCTTCGGACACTAAACTAAATCGGTCTAGGACATTTGAACGAGGAAGTTTGAACGCGAGGACGTTTGAACGCGAGGACGTTTGAACGCGAATTGAACCCGAGCAATTAAAACTGTCAATATTATGAACATTACATTATATTATATATTTATTTATTCAAAACTTAACAATTCCGTTACCGTTAATCTATTTAGAATGAAAGGCGCTTATTTTTTTTAAATTTCACGATTTCTAACAAATTAATTTGTAAATGTGGTTTATATTTATCGCAATACATTTAAAAAAAAAGATAAGATTCTATTGATAACCTTCCGTCCGTGTACACATCTTCTAGCATGCATGTACACACTTTTTTCTTTGATTTTATCCTTTGAAATATTAAAAGGGATTGCCTGCGGCGCTGTATTAAATAATATTTCTCGTTTTATGTTCTCAAATATTAACACGCATAATAAATTTTAATGCCTTTACGGTTTGAGCAACTAAGTTGTTCCCTCTGACCCCCTGCCCCGCCGATGGCGGGGGGGAGAGAAATTACTATAAACGAAGGATGGCTGGCAAAACCATTATTTGTCTAACTAGAAAATTTTCCATGTGGCGACAATGATAATTATATCTATTATTATGACCTAACTTGCTGCGCAATCTAACACTGAAAAACACTTGCCTTAAGATGTCCTTAAAATACATAATGTAATGTTCCTAATATTGGCAATTTCAATTGTTCCCGTTCATACGTGCTCGCGTTCAAACGTCCTTGCGTTCAGACGGCCCCGTTCAAACGGTCGCGTTCAACTGGCCGCGTTTAAACGTCCTGCTCCGACAGTAAATTCCAATAACGCGCTTGTATCTTGAATATAAAAATCAAATTCTAATATTATTTAACAAAGTGATGTCTTGCCGTGAAACGTACGTACGTGGTTGACCAAATAATTATTTTTCGTATAATTTGCATACAAATCAAAAATATTAAATTATAAAATTTACACAAAGACTTCAAATACCATAAAAAATATATTACGTTTAATATATTATTACTAATATATTATGCTGCTAATATATATACTAATAGTATATTATATACCAAAGGACTTAAGTGCGTTATTAATGCGTGTGAGTTTTTGCCCTCGACTTCGTCTCAGACTTCTTCACACTCAGGATGTCGCAGCTTTTAGAACTTTGACAGTGTGCCTTTTTTTTCCTGATGTTTTAACAGCAGCTAAGCTTTGTACTTTTCGTACTACAGTACCGGAGCAGGGTTTCGTGGGTTCTTCACTTGACTCAGGCGTTCCTTGTTGTTTCTCTTTATGATACATATATGCTTTAAAATGGAAATGAAAATCTTATTGTGCGCGCCAGGCCTCAAAAAATATATACTAGAGTTTTAAGAAGGTGATTTATTTAGGGCCACAAGAAAGACGAAAGATATTTGGCCACCTCTAATACAGAACAAACAGGTAGTTGACAGTGTCAACAGGACCAGAAGGTTCCAAACAAATACTGGGCTGAAGGCCTCCGGATCAAATCAAACAATGAAAGCCACGCAAACTGAAGGCCGTGTGTGCTTTTAGTATTGAATCGCCAAAGCGGCGATACTCACGACTACTAGCTTATAGGTAACCGAGTTACCAAGAAGATGGTTATTTCAATGCCTTTGTTTCAAAATAAATCGGGTGCACGAGTATAAACAGTTACTATATTGCGTCACTTACCCCTGTTACCGTACTTAATAAACACGACAAGATGTATCCTTGGATCTAGGTAATGTCCTTCAGAACTCCGTTAGAAAATCTCCTTTTTCCAGGTGTCGACATAAGTGATAAACAAAACAGGATCTACAAATGCAAGCACACAATAAGCAAATGTCTCTTACAAGTACACCCAACCAAAAGCAAATATTGAATAAAAAAACTAGTAGCAGGATATTGTCGCCTTGAGTAAATCAAAACTAAACAATGCAACACTTTGTGACGTGGCCAGTGGTGGTTTATTCGAGCTCCAACAGTTGTGGCGCCAGTTGTGTGACGGTCGAAGTCGGTAGCGAAAGTATGGCGTGGCCGAATACTTTACCAAGAGATTCTGGTTTCACTTGCCTCTTTTGCGCTCGTGGATGTACTTGACGAAGCGGCGTATCTCTGTATTTTTCATACCAAGTCCCGAGAGCTTGGGTTGCAACTGGTTGCGTTCGTGGGTTCTTTAATTGTGCTTCTCTTTGCTTTGTAATTATCACCGGAGGGCGCCAGACTCGAGTGAAGACTTTAGTTACCTTAGTCGTCTCTATCGAGACAAAAATCAACTCAAAATAAAATAAAAATACTTGCTTTGAACACACACTTTTAATAGAAATTAACATAAAATTAATCGTAAATAAGGTAGACAGTTTCTTGTTTATACAGAGTGAATGAATAATAAAAGTTGATAAGGAAATATAAAAATTGGTAATGAATTATAACAGTTGAACACAAATACATATATACAAAATAATACAACGAATTTATCGATGTCGCAAAATTGATGTCGTGTTGTTTGGCGAGGTGAACCTTCGCACGTGACTGGTGTGTCTATGAATTTTATTGCTTTATAAGTTGCTAGCGATAAAAAGGTCGCTCTACTTCTACTAAAAAGCAGGAAAATACTAAATACACCTACTGAGGGTAGGTTACGATCAAACAAGCAGGTTATTATATTGTTAGCTAGGTGCGTAGTGGTTTGGTTAAACAATTCATACAGTAAGCAGTTCTTAAAGCTACTTACAGTTTCCTTTGGAATGATTACTTTGCTGCGCTGGATCAGATCTGATTGCAAGCCCTCAATCCTTGTTAAAGTCGTCAGGACTTTGATTGATAAATGTTGACCTAAAAAGTAGTTAAGAACACACATGTACGATATTGTTAAACCCAAGAAAAATGTAGCTATTATTTGAATTATAAAAAAAGCAATTAAATTCGTAAATGGTATCACCAGGTTTGCGTTTTGTTCCCCAGCTGTATTTGGGATAGAGTTTATGGACGGCACACACAAATTTTGGAAAGCTTGAGCAGATGGTCAACAGAACGAATGCCTTTGGTGTTCCAAAATGGCGGGAATATGTTCGTTGGCGAGTAACAACGGGCAGATGGATTTGCGAGTTTTCGAATTTTTACAATTCTCCGGTTTGACCAAGGATATTAGGGTTGAATCGAATAATAAAACAGGTCACCTTAATACAATGGTTGCTGTGAATGGCACCCAGGTAACACAACTGGTGTAAATGACGTCATTTGTACGTCACTATGACGTCGGCGACGTCATAATGACGTACAAATGACGTCATTTACACCAGTTGTGTTACCTGGGCAGTTTGTCCGGATTCAGAAATGGAGTCGAAGCGGCTTTCCACATGTGGCGCGTCGACAATTAGAATTGTCGAACTTAAAAATCGATTGTCGATCAATACTGATCTTATTAAATCTAAAAATAACACTTCACTCGATCGTGGTACTTTGTCATAAAACTAATAACTTTGGTTCGATAAAAACTGATCGAAAACCAATAAACTTTAATTTTCATAAGAGCTTGAAATTTCGCGTCTATACTGGTTGCTGGCGATTTGGTGAGAGAGATTGCCATTGCAATTCGCGTCCTCGCGTAATCGAGTTAAAAGTCAGTAACCTACTATATCGATATCATAAAATATTTCCATTGATTATCGATGAAATTGATACGCAATTATTAGTGATCAATGGTGTTAATATTAGAAAAAGTGATATTAATTCATATTTACATTAATATAAAAAATAAAATTAGCTTTGTTTAACAAAACTCGTTAAATAAATCATACATAAATAAATTATAAATCATAAAAGTTCATTGAAAATTAATAAACCCTAAAAATAGAAAAAGAAAATTTTCATTTGCAAATGAAATTAACAGAAACCTGTTACAACTTAATGACGGTAATTAACAGACTGAAGAAATGAGCTTCGGCGATGTACACTGACTGGATGGTAAATAACTTGGTTTTGCAACCCGACGTTGATCAAAAAAAATAATACGATATACCACCTGTATAAGGTTGACTAGCTGAAACAGTCCAAATCCAACGCACAGGTGTACCCAACACGAATGGTAGCCTCTTTAATCTGATAACCCTCCAAAATCCGTAAAATGGTTCCTTCTGCTGAAAATCTCGCCTTAATCGATACAGCACAAAAAACTGGATAGTATCTTATCTCTTCCACTTGTTTTCGATTACCGTGAAGTTGTTAAAAATTAATTTTATTCTAATTTAGAATTGGTTATCACCCACCATTTACAAAAATTTTTATAGCAATCTCTATCCATAGCTCGCGCTAAATTTTCACCCCCTTATCAAAATCGAGTTAATTCATATGCCTCGCGGTATGGTAATAAAAGGTGTTATAATATTATAACCAAAAAGCGAATGTACGTTTATAACGCTACAAGGATTAACATCCACTTAAGTCCTGAGATATATACATTATTTTATGCATTTCCGGGACTTAAACTGCAATTAATATTTACTTAATGCTTTAATTTCAACACAACCCTCTCAAAATAAATGTCAGTTTGACGTTTCTTAACAATCAAGTTGCATGTGGTCGTCATGGAAACACTGGATTTATATTTACTTAAGTCCCTTGGGATTTAAATTTACTTAAATCCTTTATGATATCAAGTTAAACTTTAATATTTAACAAAAGGGACTTAAAAGCAGTTTAAGTCCCGGAATTGCATAAATGTACATTTAGATCCGGCGAAGCAAATGTTAAAATAAGCCCAATATCATGATGTAGTTTATAACATACGCGGGGAAATCAATAATTTCGGTAAGAACGGAATGGCTATTGCTACCTAATAAAATTTTAACTAATTCAATTGGTTGAAACCGAGTTCAAAGATCCACCCTCCCACCCACAAATTAACAGCTTCCATTAGTTAAACTTTTATTTGGTTGTAGTAGAAGGTACAGTGAGACTCCGGCTTAAGGAATCAATATTTTTTAATGTAATAAATTTTATTTTTCGACGCAATCTCCTTCGTACTTGGTATACTTTGTACTTCTTCGAATTCATTTTTCTAAATCACTGAAAAATATTATTTTGATTGCCTTGCAAAATAGCTTTCCATATCATTCATCGGCCCTTCATTGGTATTAAATTTCATCCCTCGTAATTTTCTCTTTAAATTTGGGAATAGAAGGTAGTCGCTAGGAAAGCAATCTCAAATCGCCCAGGTAAGGGGTGATTTGGTTCTTTGAAGTCACATTTTTTAATAGTAGCCTGTGAAACTTTCGACTTGTGAACTGGTGCATTATCGTGGAGAAACAAAAACTTTTGTTTCACTTTGCCCTTTTCTTGTTTCTTGGTTAGCTTCCTTTAATTTCTGTAATAGTCCTGCATACTAGATGCCTGTTCCCAGACAACACTGAATAACTAATAGATATCTAGTGGATATCCACTACCTTAAGTGGATGTCCAGTGGATATTCACTGGATGTCCACTAGATTTCAGTGTTGTCTGGGTTATACTCTCTGTACGACACAGGTAATCAATTCAAATAATTTCCTCGGAATCCCTAAACATTGTGACAATAATCTTGCCAGCGGACGCGGGACGGTTGAGTTTTGAACTTAGAGGCGATTTTCCCTTTTCTCCCCACTGTATAGACTCTTATTGTTTGGATTAGGGGTCTTAATAATGAATCCATATCTCATCACCTGTTATAATATTATTTAAAATTTTTCTCAGATCAGCCTCACATATTTCCAAAAGTTGCCTAGAAGTTTTGGCTCGAAATTGCTTCTGTTTAGGAGACAGCAAACATGGAACCCATCTTGCACTTAATTATTATTAGCAGATACGATTTATCGCAGTGAAATAAAGTACACTCGTTCAAATAACGATATTTATTAACTGAACTACAATTCAATATGTAAAGTATTTAATACAACGATAACAAACATTTGTACGATAACAAAGTTTTAGTCGCTATGGTTCGTTTATGTAAACTCGCCAACTCGTTAGTGTGGTCTCGTTCACATCGCTATCATCGCAACTCATCATAGATGGCGTATGCGTACACTTTCTAACAATTATGATACATGAAGATGATCATGCAGTATTTTATGGATAGTACCATGCGATAAATTGATGTCTTAAGAAGTTTTTAAGCTAGATAGACGCTTAACATCCATTTACAAATATTCCTGCATTTGCAGGAGTGTAATGATCTTCTAAGGACCCCTGCCCTGTTTTGAAAGCCGTACCCACTTGTAAATTGTTTCTAGTAAAGGTCAAGATTCCTAGTATACTTCATGCATATATCATTTTGTATTTCTTTTACATGTTTACCTTTTTTTGTTACAAATTTTATTTTTAGAAATAATTTCGAAACTGACTACTATTAAAAATTGACTAAAATTCCAACGGTAGTTGGAAAAAAATATATTTAATTTTTGGAAACTAGCCTTCTATTTGATTTTGTTACAACCACTTTCGGGATTCTTTTTTATACCGTTTTTACCGAACATATTGATATCCCCTCTTACAGTTTAACAAGTTGACGTTTACTTGTCTATTGTACCAAAAAAACTTTTAACGAATTGGCGTTTTGCTAATATAATATCTAAGTTTTTATAAACAGTGTCATAAAAAGTACGCAACTTCTTTGACATTATTATTTGATACTTAGTTAATTAGATAATAATTAATTTCACATTATAAAGCTGTAACAAATAATAACTACGTTTTAATAAGAGAAATTAGTAGAATAATAGGTAAACAGAAAAAAACAGAAAATGTCAAAATTTCAAGTTTTAACACTTCCAAAACTTTCGATTTCTTGTCCGTTTTTATACGTTTGAAACCAAAAATTTTAATATACAAATAATTATTTGTTACAACTTACTAATCTTTTTATACATGTTTAAAAAACATTCCGAAAAAATAGTGTTTTACTCGAAGCAAAAGTGGGTTTTTGTGTATGGTTAATAGTTGGCGGACGCACTGACGTTCGTTCGACAAATGAATAGATTCACCACAAAAGTGGCACTTTTGCTCCTAGTGAAACAATATACCATTTTTAATACCTATTTGTAAATTTTACTTCAAAAATAATAACTGCCTGCTTGCGTATTATTATAGCAATTTATAATAAAATAATAGGTGTTATAGATTATTACTATTATTATTGTCATTAGAATTTAACTAGTTCGTAGATTGATAGTTTTATTGTTATGCACGCAGCTTCCACATAAATGCAGGCATGGACGGCAGCTCATTTAGCAGTCCATTAGATTCTCCCGATGCTCCAATCACCTCTTCCGTGGTAACATTGCAATTGGCAGATTCACCGTCAATTCGTCGCCAGGTGCGTCAGAGTAGTGGTCACAGCAGCAGACCTATAGAATCTTTTTGCTTACCTGCACGATTTTACCAATATCTCCTTTACCTATTCAATACTCACTTGCTAATGGTTATGTTAACACTGTAAATAGACCGTGGACTAACCAAGATCCTAACCCAAGTAATGCAATGTAGAACTAGTACTATACCTAGTCTCAAATGCAGTGTAGTTTTTTGCATAAGCGCGATTTTTTATATTATAAACTTATAACCGCGTGTTCATGTAAAAACGCTCTACACGAAATATTTTCTGAACCAAATAGGATATTTATACAAAAAGCAGTTCTGCCGATTCATTGAGGAAGATAATATAATATAGTAGGATAATCTTAATATCCTGCTTATTTTCTAAAATTTTTGTTGGATGTATTTTTTACTTACAAATTTTTAATAGTCTATCATAATAAATTAAATTTTAAAAATTAACTAGTTAACAATTTTAATAATAATTTATTGTATTTTTGAAATAAATATTTTCAACTTTCAAGGTCCTGGTTGGTCCATCGAAATTCACTACGAATTGCATTTAAATATCTTTTCTAATTTTGGGCTATTAAATAAGCATAAAAATTTAAAAGGTACAATTCGAAAATCTAAAGTTTGGATGACTGGAGATGAAATATAAAATTTTTGATGGTTACTTTCCTTAAAATATTACTTCCCTTCTTTAAATCTGTTGACCTGAAATTTTTGATATCAATATCTCTTATAATTCAGGAAATATTAAGGGTTCTTCGTTATTAAATGAACCCATGGTATAGTAACTAAAAATTGAAAAGGCACCGCATAAAACCTACGCAAAATGACCTATGGTCATTTGACCATATGGGCTGAAAATTTTAAATTTGTAGTTGAAATGATCTTACTGGAATGTTAATAATAGCACAACTTAAAATTATGGACAGCTTTTCTGTACAGAGCAAGAATAATAATTCGCACATATGCGGGCATGTTAAAGTACTAATAGATTTAACACTGCAAAATGTGACCTTTGATGTCGAACATAATACAACAAATGCACATAATTCCTACAATATGGAAAAACTGTATTTTTTATCTAGAATCAACCTCGAGAGGTTAATTGAAAACTGGAGTTAACTATAAATGGAGTCTATTATTGTAAGTACATATTTAAATAAAGTGTTAAAAACATAACTAAAATAAAAAATTTAATCTATACAAGGTGTTTCCTAAGTGCAAAATTTTCAGAGGGTGATTTCTGGGCTTATTTCAATAAGTAATTTCATATAAACGTAAGTCTGAAAATACTTCCTAAGGGAGCTGAAGTCCTTTAAGGGGGTAAGTTGAAAAGCAGTTTTATTTTTATAATATTAAAACTGTTTCACCGATTTGCATAAAATTTTGAAAGGTTATTTTAATTAAATTCGTAGCGCACAAAATTTTCATCACAAAATTTTTACAGGATATTATATAGAAAATGAATTTTTTTAGAGAAAAATCTCTCGAGCTTAGAACTCGAGATAGTTATTAATGAAAACCAAATAACTTTTGATTTAAAAAATACAATGTTAAAATTTGAAAAATAAATTTCAACAAGGAATAACAACCAGTACTTTTAAAATAAAAACAGTACATAAAGTATGTAGGCGTTCTTGTTGAAAGAGAAATCTTGTTAACTGTAATGTTTCTCACCACAACCCCTCAGAATTTTCTCAGCTCAGTCACTATAACTTCAAGCAATCTTTGAAGCTGAAGAGTTGAGCACCCCTTTTTACGAAGGGAGGAGGAAATCTTAATTAAGGCACCGCTAAACCCGAACTGAGCGCTAGTGTGGGGTTTACGTAGTAAAATCTTCACCCAATCAACACTTGGTCTATGCCGTCTTCGTCTCTAAGAACTGCTTCCTCTTCTGGTTTCATCGGATTTTTGTCTTTCTTGTTCTTTTTTATTTCTCCGATTATATCTTTGGCCATTTTATCTATAATCTCCCATCCCTCTGGATACTAACATAATAACAATTTTTGTGTCCGGGTTGAGGGAGCTTCCTGTTTCGGCCTCTGTGGCACTTCTCTGCTCCTTTCACCTTAACAGTGGAAGACGGTGTGTTCGACACAATCTATCTGCCCGCAGTAGACACAAGCGTCGCTTTCCTGCTTTTTACACTGGTACAGGCGAGAGGTGAACCAGCCATGGCTAGACACTATTTGGACGAGGTAGTAGTTGACCTCACCATGGCCTCTATTGTACTACGGTGCGATCTCTGGGATGAGTCTGAACGTCCATATGCCTTCCATTTACGTATGGTTTCTTGTCTCAGCTGATGTGAAATTTCACACTTCTGTCTTCTACCATCAGGTGGATCGGTATGGTTGACGTATGACCCTTACCGCGTCGATGGAGATGGTTCTCTAACCCTTAGGGAGTTACAACAAACCTTGTCATACAATAAAGCAAGTGTAGTTAATTTTTTTTATAGATAGCTGTGTAGCTCATATTATACAGGTGCTTTTATAACCTACACTTACGCTTTTGTTGTTTTTGAAGCAGTAGTAGACATTTACCAAGATGTTTCTTTCAACCAGAACACCTACGTCCTTATGTACTTTTTTCTTTAACTATTAATTATCAATATTTCAACGTCACACTTTCGCGTATATATTTTTCACATCTTGATGGCGTCTTCATGCGTTACTTTGCATGATCATAACACGAGCATCTTCAATTCCTCTTTCTTTTCCAATTCTGTTCAGTTTACTTTCATCAATTGCTCTCGTCTGCCCTTTGTCGAATACTGACTCTCAATGGTAACTCTCCCATCGCGTCTTTCGTCCAGCTGATATTTACTATGCATTGCCTTCTACTGCTGTGTCTATCTTCTTTGATCAAAAACCCCCGAGTCCCGATGTGATCACATTAAGCGGCGTCGACTGTACTAACCTTATAGGGGTTTACATCGTCAATAATAATTATAGTCATAATCTGCGCAGAGACAAGTTCAGAAATTTGCACATTCTGCGCAGATTATGACCATAATTATGATCATAATTATTAAGGTGTAAGGCGGATTTTATATACTAATAGCATATTTAACTTGTTAAAAATATAATTATTGTTGAATTATTGTATAAAAGTGGAATTGTAGAAAATTGTACTTTTTAATTTTGGAGTGTTTTGTGCATTATTTAGGACCTTGATATGAATTTTCTGTTTTCATAATTTTCCTATTCATTTTTATTACTTGGTTCTTAAAAACAACAGTAAAAATCGAAGTAACGCTTACTTTTATTATTAGTTAATATTTTAATTTTGTAATAAAATTAATTTAATTAATAATAGAACCACGTTAATAAAAACTATACTAATTGCAAAATGCGAATATTTTTTTATATAAACAGTTACAAATGTGTTTAGCCCCATTTATATTATGAAAAGAATAATTTTATTAATTAAATTTTTGAAGGTTTTCAAAAGGTTTTTTTATATAAATTAATAAATTGTACTAGTTTTACTAAAACTACGAGAAGGGTATAATTTATTAATTCATATAATAATTTTATTATTATATTTGCAACAAGTTATAAATTCAATTCATTATCTACATATTAATTTTGGTTGGTTAATAAATTAATTATTTTAAAACAGCATGTTGCTAGAGTGAATCATGTTGAAAACAAAAAAGGTAAAGAACTCGATTTTCCATTTCAAAAAGTTCGCACATTTTAAAAGTGTCTTAGAACATAGAGACAATATCTAATGATCTAAGATCCTTACAACGAAGAGGAAAATTGGTTTCTAAACGGAGAAAGAAGGTGAGTTTGAGATAATTTATTATAAGTTATAGAATTCCCACTTTTCCTTTTCAGCAAAGCCATAAAATTAGGCCACGCCCCTATATACGTATAAAAAACTGGCTTCAGGCGCTTCAAAAAATAACCCTTATATGCTCGCTTAACTATAAAAATTTTAATTTTCAGTTTTTCTTTATCTTTTGAGGTTGCCATAAAATATTATTTCCCTATTTCTAGGGCCCATTTTTCGAATGATGTCCGAATATTTTGTAAATGCGAATGTCCGGATTTTCTTCGGCCATTAAATAGAGACAAAAAACGTGCCTACTGATTGCTTGAAGTTTTACACACTAGTTCGAGCGGTCTAGATTTTATTGTTTGATTAAAATAATTAATGCCTAATCCTGTCTCACATTAAAATAACCACTTTACAAATTACCGGACACGGATTATAAGATCGCATGGAAGCCTTTTGCAGTATGTTGGCTGCAGGAGGAGACCTACGTATTTATTGTGAAATCAGAACCACTGTACATACCAAGTACAACTCATACCATGCTACACAGCCTACTGCATAGGACTTACTTTATTAATGTGGAATCCGAACCACGGCGCCCGGCAATTATTCTCTCTATATAATATAGGTGTGTTCCAACCGCAGGTATGCATGGTATATGAAATCTCGCCGTACACCGCACCGCGAACGTGGGGGGGGGGACCAATGCGCCACGTTACCATCTAGACAAGGCCTACTGTTTTACCTGGGTAAAAATAGAGGTAAATGAGGTAAAATGGGTAAATGTAGAGAAAATTTGCCACAGTTCTTGTATGGATTCGACCCACTCGAAGTCCACATACTAATAAGCAGCAACGCTGTAATAAGAGACGAACTCGCTCGACTAAACTTATGGATAAAACGACACGTATGCGACTATAGAAAACTATTCGTTTTCAGGTTTTAATTAACGTATTCTAAATTACTGTGGATTTAAATACTTACGTATTTAATTCATGATTTGAGATCAATAGTACTAGGATCCAAATTATATTAGGCATCGTTGATTTACCAATTAGGATTTCGAGATTCTCTATCAGCTCGATGTTCTTTCAAACATCTCGTTCACTCCTGGACCATAAGCCTCTCCCCCATAGGGGGGGGGAAGTTTCAGGCCTACCCATTTCAAGATTATAAATTATAATTAACTCGTAGAAGAATTTTTCGAACCATGGTTTATTATTAGCGTCTCACATGCAAACCAACACTCGACCACGGAATCCTTTAAAGTTCCAAAAACCGGTCGGCAAGCCTATAAACAATCGGGAGGCTGATAGGCCGACAGCGAGGCCACAGGCCGCGCGCCTCGCAGAGCTAGCCACGAAAATCGGCCGAACATCTAATAACAATCACTTCTTCACTTTTGTTGAATCAATTATTGATATCCTAATTCTTGTTAACTGTGTTATACGAACACCACCCATTATAACACCGCAAACAACAAATTACCGAATTATCACCACTGTCAACATGTGTAACTGTTATTGTTTCTTCTTCATCACACTTACACCATCCATTCCCGAATATTCATCCTCCTACTCTATCTAACCACATACTTTTTCCGCATTGCTAGGATACTATGGAGGATTTTTTTAGTATAACGTCAATTCCGAACGACTAATATTATGAAGAAGCGTATTTTTTAGTCATATACGCTACCAAGTTGTCCAAAGCAGTTCCTTTTACATGGTAAATTTTCGGAACTTGTTTTGCATTACCATCGAGTAAAGCACGGTTACATCAACTTTAAAGTTTAACCGGTGGAAACGAAAATCAAATTGATGTATTTCGGGCACTATTAAGATGTGTCTCATCTAAATTCTTCTTTGTGTGAATATATATTTTGTTCACTACCTAAGAAGTAAATAACACATAACATAATACATAAAGCACACTTCATGTATACCTCCTACAACATTTGTTTCAGACTTGTTAGAATGTTTATAATTATTATAAACATTATATCAATTTATTATAGTTACTCACATTTAGACAAAATTATTGTCCGAGACTAATTCACGAAATTAATTTGGAAGATTTTATAAATATTTTTTTTGTACTCCTTTATTTCTGTCATAGTTGTCCTATAGTTATGGTTGGCAAAAGTAGGAACCATTAGGGGCGCTATATATCCGGTCCCATATCAACCGCCATCTTCTTAAAAATGTATTAATCTGCGCATTAATCCGGCGAACCGGATTCTAAAGTTGAATAAATAAATTAAATTACATAAACATTAATTATTATCATGTAATATGCCATACATGTATACACAAATTTTTAATTATCAGAATAAGAAAAAGAATATATTATGGAGACGCTGCATTTGAAAGTGTACAGATTATAAAAGTTTTATTATAACAAACTATTTTCAAAAAGACTGATATTAGTGTTAAAATAATTAAAATATAACTGTTCTTGAACCAACTAATTCTTATTCAATAAAAAAAATTATTAATTATTATAATTACTTAATTCAACAATTAATACTATAACAGATCCATAACATTGCATTTTTAACATTTCACCTCGAAAATGTTCCACGGCAATGAAATTGTTACCGTATCCATCGTCAATCTGAACTTGTTACTCCTCCCAGTTTCTCACATCAAAAAGAACAGAACAAAGAAAAAAGAACATTAAAACCCAATTAAATATTTCTATTAGTTAATAATTAAATATGATAACGCATAAAAAGGCTAGATTTCTTGGCGTGGAAACCACGCGATAAGGTCGTCGTTTAAATTATTTTTATCTGCGATGATGATACAAAATAAAAACTTACTCGGAGCAGTGTAAAATTTACAATTTCAAAATCTTTTAACGCTTTAATTTTTTTTACCTTTGGGGCTGAAAAGATGGAAATAGAAATTCATTGAAACTCAAACGAAGCTCGCTAATTTATAAAAAAAATCGCGGTGGGGGGCTGTTACAACTCCCCTTCAAAAGTTTGAGAGGTGTTTTTCAAATTTTATGCGATTTAACACAGGCAACTTATAAAAAACATATTCTCTCTTATAAAAAAAGGAGATATCTCATCCACTGGGTAGATGGGAAATTTTCAGATCCTTATTCCTAACCCTTTGAGAGTTCCCTCTTTATAAATTCTCCAATTCACCCTTTTTCGTTTAATTTACGTGACTATTTTACGTTTTCAGAATTACCATTTTTTTAGATACTGCGGAAAAAAACATGTGGCGTCCTTTCATTGGTATTTTGAAGTTGAGTTGGGTAGTCAGTCCTAACAGAACCAATACAAGTTGTTGCCCCGTTAAAGGCTGCGAGGCAAGGTAAGTTTAGGAACCTGACTGCAGAACAATATTAAGCGTCGTGCCCAACCACTAGATCAAATGGATGTCAACACTGCAAACAGTGATTTTAAATAAATAACAGACAACCAAAAATACCAAAAACAGTATCCAACGCCGACATCTGCGCTATGCAGCGTAAGAAATTGTAGAAAGAACTTCACAATTGCAGGGAAAATAATTGAAAATTTTCCAAATAAAGGTAAAGATATAGTAACCTCCCTTATAAATAAGAAAACAACCCGCCAACAAACAACAATCTCGAGTGAAAAAGAGCCATAAGAATTAATACTAGAAGATATAAAAACATATAGTTAAAGTGTTTTAATTTAAGATACTGCAATAATTACATCGTTGTTAACGTGCGATGTGGTATTGACGTATTGGCAATGCTGAAATCACAACTCAAAAAAGAAATAAAGAAGAAAATCTCATGCGTTTATACAAAAACGATTCGATCCGGAACTTTCCCTAGATGAATTATCAGAAGAGCACACAAAGAAAAAATCAAATGCCTGTACCGAAGAAGATAATTGTACTACTCAGAACACAAAGGCCAATGAACAATTATTACAGTTACAAACGTAGCCATCACTGAAAAAATCATTAATCGTGTCGAACATTGAAGTTGCTTGAGAGAGAAGGTAGCGTGACAAACCTACAAACTTAATAAACTCAATCAAAAATCACTACTAAAGGCAAGTGCATAGTAAATACGAAATTTATAAAATCGAAAAAAATATTTATACAAGTATTAGTGCAACAAATGCACCTCACTACCTGAAAGAAGGGCTTCTTCTCCTTTAAGACTTACGCGACCAATAATATTACCACCATTACAAAATACACAGCAAGCGATAAAGCAAGAAGCACTACATAATAATTATATTATATATACTTAGAATAATATATTTTTTACTAATGAAATCAATGTAAGTATATGATGTAATGAACTAACAAATAAATGTGACTGAAATCACTACAACAATCTATTGAAATTATATCGACACAAGCTGAAAGATTCAACGTAATTTCTTCGGTACTTTAAACAAATATGGCTTCTAAACCTATGGAATGGAACGCTAACGGTATAAGCTAAATTAAATAAATAATAAAAACCAATAATGCCATATTATTAATTTCAGAAATGAAGCCGACCGCAGGTGCAGAATAGAATTTTAAGTTCCGTCAAGATAAGGATAAACACGAAGCAGGAGAAGTTGCAATTATCAGGAAACACAACATTCCACATACAATGTATTCAAGGATTCAATAAATTGCAGACAACAAGACAATAATTATTATTGCATACAATCGATCCTTACCAGATTTAACGAACATGACTTGGCTTACTTTTTGGAACGGACAAAAGGGTTCTGGTAGTTGGTTATTTCAATTCCAAATACACATTTTGGAACTGTAAAGGTAGGCATTCACTAAGGTTTGATGAACGGACGCATCGTAAGACATCTTGTTTTTCGTCCTATTGTTTCCTGGACCTAACTAGATCTACTTATATTTATATGTCCGTACAAAAGTATTCACTGTAGCTCAAAAATAAAGATTAATTAATCTTCGAATCATGTTATTTTTGTACGGACGTAGAAAGCAAGGTCACGGTCGTGAAAGAAACAAAAATGCGATTAAAAAAGATATCTTAACTGTTTTTCCTTACATTAATCGCTTAGAAGTAATCGCATGGAAGCGGACGGATAAAAATACGTCGGTAAAGTCATCGACAATTCCAAGTATAAAATCCGTTCGTTATAAAATCCGTTATAAAATCCGCAGTTTAGTTCGCAGTTCTCTGCATCTCTTCCGTCGTAATAAACGCGCAACTTAACTAGACAAATGCAATTGGTACGTTACAGTATTAGTGCACCATCAGTCATCTAGAATCGACTTTATACTGGCTCAAAACAGGACCAATGTAGCAAGACCGAAAACTAAAGTAAAATTAGTATGGCACCACAATATTGTCCAATTTATTAGTGTAAGTAGAATTGCCAAAAACGCTAATAATAGACAATTGATAAACTTTAAATACACAGGATTCATTAGATATTAAAGAAAATCTTAAAATAAAGAACATGATAATACAAAAATTGGCTAGAAACGTGACAAGCTCAAGTTGAAAATTGTAAGACAATCACAGGAACTTAGCACCAGAGATCTGTTGTCCGAAGACATTCCGTTATTCTTAATCAAATACAGAAATTAGAACCATAAACAATGGCGGCAAAGACGTATAGTGCATAACTGCAATGATAAATTTAAATAGTTAGATATGTAGATATATGTACAAAACAAACTAATACAATACAAGAACAACACTTGGAGGAATTTCCTGGTATCTTGAAAACGCAATGACAACGCCTTAAAAAAAGAATATACTTAAAAAACGTATGAACTTTTCGAAAAAATAATATTACAGCACTGATTTCACCGCATTAGATGAGAAAAACGGAGTCAACACAAAACCTAATATAAAGAGACTGTCAGAAGGTAGATTTCTCCCCCCCCCCCCCTCCTTCCGCGAATTATTTTACGAAATTAGTGTCAAACGTCTGAGCTTCTTAAGAACTCCAATAAGCTTACATTCAAATCATATTAACCACACACACTTTTGGGCGAGGCTTTAGAAACGACAGCTCCAATGAGCTTTAAAGGTTTTTAATAAAAATTTAATTCTTTAGTACAATTTTAGGAAGGGCTGTAGAAATGCTTTTTTTAAGAACTTATTTTTTTAATAAAATTAATACCGATCAATCGACAATCGCTTAAGCTCCAATGAACTTCAATTTCCATCGTTTGAACTCCAAATCTAAAAGGTTAGAGCGTTTCAAACATGCGAAAATGTAAATTTTACAGACATCGTTCCGATAAAGTAGCGGACAGAATTTTAGTGTTGCTGATAACAATTAAAATAGATTTTGTTTTAATAAAAAAAAGAAAACTTTTTTTTAAATTTTATCATAGTTGATAAAATAATTTGCTACTCCATGGCTTGGTCTGAGTTATTTGCAATTTTATTTTGGTCGCTATGCATTTTTAAATTTATTAATTAAATGAAATTTTTGAATAAAATTGATGTCAATCGATCGAATTTAAAAAAAATCGCGATGCCCTCTCCCCCAAATAGTTTTCGTGAATAACTTCGCGTTGCGTGTGGTTCAAACGATTTGAATAGAAGCTCTTTGTAGCTCAAACGTTTGATACTAATTCCATTACAAAATTAGTACATCGGGTAAGATGGTGAAAAATTATCAAAACCGGCCTTTTGCGATTTTTTGACCAGGTACCCTGTCTAACCAAAATTTCTATTTTATGCACCAAGGTTGAGAAAACTCACGCCTTGTATTATGTAATGTTTTTTGTGTAATTTTGGCCCTCGGCAGTAATAGTATTCTCAAGCGTGGTGTATTACATATAATGCTTTCCCCTACTAGGACCATTAATTTTCCTATTTAATAATTATTTCATGAATGATAATAAATTTAGTAGCCTTAATTTCAAATTTAAAGGCATTGTTTGCCTGTTCCGACTTCATTAGTAGCTCCAACGCTTTCTTGGGCGGCCAAAATCTCTTCTTCCCTTTGGGTTATAAGCCAGCATTTTCTTTGGGATTCGTTTATTGTCCATTTTGTTGACATGTGATCTCCAGTTTTCTCTATACTCCGGGATTTTCCAATTAATAGAGATCTTTAGTTCGTCGCGGATATCCTCGTTTCTTATTCAATCCATTCTTGTGCATCCTTTAGTTCTTCTCAACAATATCACTTCCACTGCTTGTATTTTTGTTTCCTCTCTCTGGAAAAAAATCCATGTTTCCCATCCATACGTTAAGACGGGCACCGCCATTCTTTTGTAGAATTTGATTTTAGTTTCCCTTCGAATTCAGTTCTTGGAACTTGTATATTTTGTTGTGAATGTCATTTCGGTCGAAACCTCGGTCACATCCTAAAAAGTTAAAATGGGATACTTGTTCGAGAGGTTGGTTTTCTATAACAACCTTGCTCCTAATTATTTCTTTTTCTTTAAATGCCATAACTTTCATCTTTTTTTGTGATATCTTCTGATGACATAATTTATCTATTATTAGCGTTGTATCTCTGTATATATTTTTGACGGCTGAGATTAGGTGTTTGGGATAACTTTGTTTTTGTAATATTTCCACGAGTTTCCGTCGATTGATGCTATCAAAGGCTTTTGTGAGGTCGATAAATGCGATATGTGTTTCGAGATTTAACTCTCTTCGTCTTTCTATTATTTGTTTTATTGTAAAACATTATCACTGCATGATCGACCCTTTCTAAACCTGTTTTTTCTTCCAGTATGAGGACTTCTACTATTTTTTGAATTCTTTTATTAATAATTTTTGTAGATATCTTGTATGCGCTATCAAGTAGGCTTATACCTCGGTAGTTTTGGCAGTCGCTTCTGTCTCCGTTTTTGAATATAGATACAACACGAGCATTATTCCATTCGGTTGGTATTTCTAATTTATGCCAGCACTCGTTTAGTAAGTGTAAGAGTCGTCGTTTGAAGAATAGACTTCCATATTTGAAAAGTTCATTGTTCAGGCCATTCGGCCCAGGCGCTTTTATGTTTTTTGTTTGTTTTATACGTTCTTCTACTTCTTGAATAGTGATAGAATATACATGTAGGTGTTTTTGTTTTCAGTTCTATCCATTTGAACGAGGTCTTTACTCTGATCATACCAAAGTTCTTTATAGTGTTGTATCCATTCTTGTTCCAGGATTACGTGTATTTGTGCTATATCTTTCTCTGTTTTGCTAAGGTGTTTCATGATTTTATATGCTATCTGTTGCCTACCGTATATATCTTGTTCTATGTTGCTAATAATTTTGTTTTCTAATTAATCGTTTTAAATTGGTTTTCTTTTCTCTGTATCTTTCCTGTATGTATCTTATGGTATAGGCTTTCTCCTGTTCTTTTATTGCTTCTGCTATGTCTGCATTCCAAATTTTTAAGCCTTTTTTGTGTCTTCTTTTTCATTCCCAATGTTTCTTGGGCATACAATTTCTTATGTTGTCCCATTCCTTGTTAGTATCATTCACTGTTGGCGTATTTTTCCGATATTCTTGTAGCCTTTTTTGATATAGTAGATATTTGATACTTGGATCCTGCAGTAGGTTAATTTTATAGATTTCTTTTACTGTATCAGTTTTTTTGTACTATTTCTGTTTCCTTCGTATGTTTAATAATTTAATTTTGATTCTAATAGGTAGTGGTCGGAATATATACATATATCGCAGCTTCTATGAACTCTTACATCTTGGACTTAGGTGTATATCTTTTCATTTACTATGATACTATGATACAATCTATTATAGAACGTAATTCTTTAGCGCTCCATGTATATTTGTGGATGTCTTTTTTTCTGAAAAACGAGTTTGTTATTCTCAGCGCATTCCTTGCAAAGTTTGTAGTTCATGTCCATTTTCGTTTACGCGTGCTTCTCCAAAAGTTCCTACTACTAGGGGGATAGGTTGATTTCCATTCGTGCGTTTAAATCTCCTGATATAAACAAGTGATGGTGTTTGAATTCTGTGGTGAACCTTTGTAGTTTTTCTAAGAAAGTTTCTTCTTTTTTTTCTTCTTATGGTGTATAGACACCAATTATTACTGTTATATGGCCTCGATCAATCTTTAGTTTGACAGTTACTATTCGTTCGCTTGTGTGAGAGTAGCTTTCTATTTTGTTTTTCCGTTTTTTGTTTATTAGTATCAGAACTACACTTTCTTTTCTTTTTTCTTAGTTTTAGTTATAACGGCTATATCTATCTTTTGTTTCTTGATTATATTATTTAATTCGGTTTCTTTGGTCCCGAGACCTCTGACATTCCACGTTGCAACATTAATTCTTTCTTTAATCCCAAAAGTCTTTTCTATTTCATGCTTGCGTCGTTTTCTGTTTGATTCGTTTGGCTGTATTAAAGGTTTCCCTAGTATCGGAGACGTTTGAACGCGAGGACGTTTAAACTCGAGCAATTAAAATTGTCAATATTAGGAACATTACATTATGTATTTTAAAGAGATCTTAAGGCAACTGTTTTTTTGCATTTTTAGATACGCAGCATGTTAGGGTATAATAATAGTAGTTTAACGGCGGAGAGGGGGTCAAAGAGATAAACTTACTTGCTCAAACCGTAGAAGCATTAAATTTTATTATATGTGTTAATATTTGAGAACATAAACGAGTAATATTATTTAATACAGCCATAGGCAGCCTTTTTCAATATTACAAAGGATAAAATTAAAGAAACAATTGTATGCACGCACGTTAGAAGATGTGAACGGAAGGTTATACATTGAAGGATATCCCTTTTTTTAATTAAATTTATTAAAATTAAACGTTAAATTGTTAAACATTTAATTGCCAAAAAGTTACATGGATTGCAAAAAACTGTGTACTGTGAAGGTTATCAATAGAATCCTATCTTTTTTTCAATTGTATTGCGATGAAGATGTATGAACTACATTTACAAATTAATTTGTTAAAATCGTACAATTTTGAATAAATAAGCTCCTTTTAATTCTGAATAAGTAGTAAATATATAATGTAATGTTCATAATATTGAAAGTTCTAATTGCCGGTTACACACAACTATACAAAACACACAAAGTGGCGCTTTGACAGAGCCATTTGATGTGCTTGTGAGGAGTTTTTGGTTTTGCCATTCCTCTAATTATTACGTGTAACTGGAAATTATTTATTGTAACATGGCAACACACAACTGACAGTGTAATTGATCCTGAGGAAGCCCACAGTAAGTTTGGGTATATGAAAAGATGATGGACGTCAATAGATCTTCAACATTATTATTATTATTATTAATCTCAACATTACCAATCTAAAATATTTATATTTAATGGTGTAATGTCTTCGAGCATTAGACTAGTATTTATTCCGTACCATTATGGTTATTATATAAGCAGTTTCGTAGCCCAGTGGTTATTGGAGATATTTTCAAAACAAATAGGACGACTCGGCGGTGGTTCGAATCCCATAGAATGCAGTAAGTAAAACCAAATGTATTTATAATTTCAGTTTATTTGCTTGAAGTTACAATATGGACAATCAATAACAGTGAATTGGGATACTAAATGAAATATGAAAGTAATAATATTAAACCATAAAAAAAGCACTCCTAATTATTAGGATTAATTTTTTTTATTTATTAACGGTACCCGTAAATTAATTTTTCTACCGCTGGAAATCGAATTTTAATACAGTATTTCAGAAAAAAGCCTACATTAAAAACTTGCTGGGAGACACCCGCGACAGTTTGCTTGCAGCAACCTGCCCAACATACATTTTAGCTGTACATCGGCTGTTAAGTAGCTGACAGCTATTGTTAGTTACTAAATAGCCATTTAACAGACTATTAACAGCTAAAATGTTTGTTTGGTGGGGTAGTTGCTGCCAGCAACCTGCCAGTATATTGATAGCCTTTTCACAAGTTTTTGCCACAAGCTGATAGCAATTTTATAGCAGCCAATTTACTCATATAGCAGTTGATCATAATTATAGCAGCTGTCACAAGCTTGTTATGAACTTGTTACAGCAACAGCAACCTGTCCGATTTTACTTGTCAGGCAACTGCTAGCCATTTCCCAGCCTTAAAATGTGACTTGAAAGGTTTCCCGTCATTGTAAAGCAAGTTTAACGGGAAACTGAAGACGTTTAAACTGAAGCGGATAATCACATGGCATCAACCTATCTTCTTCTTCTTTTAGCTAGGGACAACCCTGTATGCCTGACTTTCAGTTAAGTCCTGTTCCGAGGCCATCTATTTCTTTGAGCATTTGGTTTTTACATCTTAGGTAGCTATCTAGACTTGCCTTCGATGGGCCTGCACCCTGTTTTTTATTATTATGATGGAAAATCATAAATCACAGGGGAACCGACGGTTTTACGTGTCCTCCGAAGCACGGAAGACGGTCAAGAAATTTTTAGACTGTACCCGAAGTCGAACCGGGGAGCTTTGCATTAACAGTTGGTCTCGCTAACATGCAGACCATGGCCGTCGTCAACGGTATACGTAGTATAATAACATACTCTCCTGCAGCGTAGCCTGTTATTATCAAGGAAGCAATTTTCACTGCATTGGAGCAATGAGTTCCACCCGAACTGTAGCATTTGAGCACCGATGTGGTACTTACAGAGCGGAGGATTGCAAAGTGTGGTTGCGTCATTTAATCGAAACATGCGCTACAGAAGGAATTCCTTCCCACATTCATCATTGATAACGCCCCTGTGCATCCGAATCTTGAGAGTGTACTTATACCATAAGAAGACATCGAAATAGTGCGTTTGGCTCCTTCCTCGTACCTATTGAATCCGATCGAATTGCTATGGAGTTCCTTTAAATCTTCTTTAAATTACGTGCGTAATAACAACCAAGAACCAACCATTTCAGAATTTAGAATGCGTATTTTGCAAGACATCTCCGATATTGCATTTCAAGATATGCGACAGGAACATCTTCTTGGATATGCTAACCATGTGGAACGGTATTATGGTGCATCATTGCGGCAGGAAAACATTGTTGAAATTTCATAAAAATAAAAATAAATATTTAAGTTCATAATTTTAATTTGTAGAAAATTTGTTTTCATTGTTATTCCCAAACTAAGGAATCGTTGGAGATAAAATTATAGAGGTGGAACAGGACCCAAAAGGAAAAGAAATGGAAGAACTGAAGGTGATGATGAAGGTGGTAAGTGCGTGGCCACTCTCGGTCAATGCCGGCTTTATAGATAACGAGAAGGAATTCCAGGATCTCTGAGAGGAGTGGAAGCTGGTAAAACAAGAGTTAAAATACGAAATATGCGGGCTGGGCTAGAAGACAGACTGATGAAACAAGAGGAAGCGACAATACAGCTCCAACAGCAAGTAGAGAAATACAAAAAGGAAAATAGAAAGTGCAATATTGTTTTCAAATGAGCGTATCCAGGAGTAATTGTAATGGAAAAGAAAGTAGAGGAATTCATACAAGAAAAACTTTCGGTGCGGGTGGACGTCGTTGAAACGTTCAAGACAGGAAAAACACCCGAAAAAGAGATAATAATTCCTAAACAAGAAAGCCTTAGGCAGATGTCGACAGTAATTGAGAATAAAAACAAATTGAAAGTTACCAAGATATACGTCGAAAACGACCCCACACAAAAAGAAGAGACAATCTACTACATACATACTATGTATAATTAACATAATTATGACAAATATTGACTATATATGTGAATATATGCGATTATATGGATAATAATTTTTTCCTGCTTCCGATCACGTAAGTGTGTCTTATGTGCATGGTTACTACCGACGTAAGTTGCTCATAACATTCGTTTATTAGTTACCGTTGGCGACGGAACTTAATAGTGTCACTTATGTTCCTAGGAAAATAATAAACGAGAATAATGAATAATTTGTTTATTGTTTCTAAGCAACTAACAGGCAAAGCAAACTTAGAAATTGGAAATAATAAAATCAAAATTCTAATGAAATATTGGACGATCGATGTCAAATTATTGTAATATGTATTACATAAAAAATATTGTCCGGTGCTCCGCGAAAGTAGGAAAAATTTAATAAGCAACACGGCACGTAGGAACTATTATCAGTCAAGGAAGGTTAATTTAAAGCGAGGCGGAGGCGAAGCCGAAGAAATTTAAAGCGAGGCGGAGCCGAAGTTTAAATTAACCTTCCTTGACTGATAATAGCGTCCTTACGTACCTTGTAACTTAAATAACTATATATGCGGTGAAAATCCAAAATACTAAATTATTATACGCGATAAAAGTTCGTATTTTACTTTATTTCATAGAGAAACGTCTAGATACTAACAATAAGCTTCTACATACAGTACAGCAAATAAAACATGTAAAACCATATAAATCCGGAATCTATAAAATATATTAAGTTTCTTTTTTACTTCTATTAGAATAACCAAGATAATGAAATCTAACTTACTACATGCAAGAAATTGTTAAATGTAGGAATTTAAATTTTAACATTTATTGCATGTAAATTAGGTTTCGATAACCAGGTCATTATAAAAAAGATAAATATAAAATTTAAACTCAGTATTATATTTCAAACCACGTTTTAAACTTTAAAAATTAACCAGTTAATTTTTTTTATTAGTTTTTAAAGTTTAATTTAATATTAATTCGCAATAGTTTTAACAGATAACCAGAGGATGATCAATAATTGGGTCTCAGAAGTTATATTTTTAATACGTATATTTAACTAAAAATGTAGTTTTCTCAAATTAGACACTATGGTGGTTTTTGTAGGCATTGCACAGGTATTGGGGAATATTTTTCAGAGAAAAAAGTACACTATCAAAAAGTCTGTTTAGAAAAAATTCCCTTTAACTGCTTTCGCTTTTTCCTACTATGCCTGAATTAAAAGTATAAAAATGAAAATTGGAAGAAATTAGTTTCTAACTTATTTTCATTGTTTATAAAATTCGTATAATTATAAAACTTTTCTGAATGAAAATGGTTTCATTCTTTCATATAATACATTCAATTTTTCAGAATTCCCAATGCTTAAATCAAACAGAGCCGTGTGTGAATCAAAAACAACTAAATAAGATAATTGAAAAGAAATGCAAGGAGTTAAGCAAATGCAGTAATAAAGGAAATGCTGTTCGCTTAGAACAATGGATGAAAGAACAGTTGACAAGAGGATTACAAACGTCTGACGAAGAATCAGAATGCGAAGTATGGACAGATGAAATGTTACGTAAAAGAACTGAAGAATTGCAATTGGTGGATTACAGGGTTTCAGATGAAAATAATGATAAAAAACGAGACGATCGTGTATTATCAGACGCAAGTCCGTCGAAAAGTACTAGTCCGGAAAGTCAAGTAAGTGTATTTTTTTGTAATATAATATTATGGAATTTATTTTATTATCATAAAATAATTAGGTTACTGTACGTTCAAGTCCTGTAGCTCCAGAATCTGTATCGGTATGCAAGAAGTGTCATAAAACCTGCCTTACAAATTCGAATTGTATAAGTCCAAATATTAATTCTTTTAATATTAATCTTGATCACAGCAGATATTTTACAAATGCACGTTTAAACAATTATGAATTAACTACAAATAATTCAAACTTAAATAACAGAAATATGCATAAGACAACATGCGATGATTTTGGGACACTAATGTTAATGGGTTTAAGCGCAGTAAATCCAGTAGCTAGTTTAGTTAAACTAGATCCATTTTCTCCCATACCTAAGATATCTGTGGTCCCTCCAACTCCATACGTAGGATTAAAATGTAATTATAACGATCCAAACGATAGACACCAGTCTATATCAATAATGCATTCCATAATAAATACTAATAATGCAGTAAGGGGAGCTAATATTTCACCTGACGAATCGCCACAAGATGAAGAACAACCGTATCATTCCCTTAGTAGCTCAAATCCAACATTACGAAGATTTGGAACAGTTTCTAGTTTAGAACGATTTGGCTCCGACGAAGAAAACAATTCAATGCATTCAATTTCATCAGATAGTGAAGATGACTTTATAATAGAAAATGATAACTTAAATTGTTCAACTGTCAAGTGCTGGACAGCAAGAGCAGGTGCATTTGTTTCTGAAAAAATGGCATTTTTCGAAAAATTAGGAGAAGATTATAGAACGGGTACTGGATTTTTTGAAAAGTATAAAATATCTAAAAATATTATTACTAGAAATGCATACTTTTTTAATTCACATTTTAGGTATTTAAAAACAAATGAAGCAAAACTTGAAAATGAGGTAGAAGAGGAATGTGAAAATTCGGGAACATCTGGAGATGAAATATGGGGAACACCAACAAGCGGAGATTTAGACGACAATATTAGCCCATCGTTTTATGACGGCGGAAGATGCTCGGTGGGTTTCACTTATTACTTAATATGTATAAATTATATAAATATGTTAGTGGAGTAAATGTTAGTTGTTGGACACATACATAGCACCGATTGCACCAACCTCGTTTGATTTAATAGTAATTTAACTTAAATAAAGATTTATAAATGGTACTTAATAACTTAGTTCAAAAATTAATTGAACTGTAATGCATTGTAAATAACAATAATATTTAACGTAAATTTAAGGTACCGTTAAGGCAATATACGCAACCCAGTATTTAGCATACCACGTGATCCGGAATTATGTACCTACATTTCGCACCCACTATACCAAATTGTATAATAATTGCCCCCTTCATGAAATAGACACCCAATTCATGAATTGGAACCAGATCGTATAATTTTCCTTTGTTTCACTATCTTAGAAAATTTTGGAAAGTTCTAAAATTCTGTTTGTTAACAAAATATTTTTATAAGGGCATTGCCTTTTACACTTTGAAAAATTAAGTTTTGGCGCGGCTCAAAGTACCCCGCCTTTTAGGTCTCGAATTGAATACAAAAGATTTGAATAAACCTTGAGGTGGTTTTATGGACAATGAAGTAAATCCATTTATACCCACCACAATTCCAGAATGAGCAGGGTCGTTTTTCATTTTAGCTAGTAAACAACCTAAAAACGAAAATTGAAACTACAGCGCCGTAAAGTGACATGATGCGTTCTCCTGCCCTTTTTTTCAGTGCAGGGGAGGGCACCACCCCAATCTAGGATGATAGTGTGAGATTCTTACTCACTAAAACCCTCTCCACGGTGACAGCCAGATTCACCTCTCGGTATTTCTTCAGCTGTCAAGCTTGCGATGTTGTTGTGTCATATCCTTATTATTCCGCCCTTTCGGGTCTTTGTTCTTGGTTCGGCTGAAATGGGAAAAACCACTCCAACCTACTATTGATGTTGTTGTGCCATTTTGATACTTTTTGCTTCTTTCAGATAGGGTGGGAGTACCGCTTCCGCCTTGTCATCGATATACAGAGCTATCGACAGCCAGAGCTGCTTCGACGACCTTCTCGTCGTCCAGCTTGGTACGGATTATCTCAGTAGGCACGGCACGATAGGCCGACGTGGTTCTGATGTTCAACCTACGTTGTACTTTCTCGTACTCGCGTCTGTAGCTTCGCACTTCCATAGCACTTATCCAAACTGGAGCAACGTACAACAGTGTGGAGTGTGTCATTGAGTCCAATTATATCTTCCGCTTTGTTGACCTGAGGCCGCCGACTCTCGACATCTCCTGCCTAGGTGAACATCTACTTCTTTTATTGCTGGTATCAGCCGGTTTTCTTTGCACCCCTTCAAATTTCCTCTAATATGGACACCCAGCTCTCTACTCAACTCTTTAGTGGTATTCTAGGGTTTCGCTTTGCCGATGGTTTCAGGTATCTTGCTATCTTGATCAGTCGATCATTGTTGGCTCTGTTTACATGTTCGTTCCATTTTTTCTTCGTTGCCTTACAAACTTTACGACGTTATTTATGCCGCATGCCAGTGTCACTTGGGTGTTACACACTCTATCCAATATGGTTTTGCCTACTATAGCTCTTAGAGTATTCCTATCTCTTGTTCGTGATATTTGTTTTGTTCTGCTGGTTTCTGCGCTAGTTTCAGCTCCATATGTCTTTATTGGTCTTATTATTGTTTTTGTACGTATATTTTAGTTTTGCTCTCTATTGACTTGTACTTGTTTTTTCAAGAGACGTTTTTGAGGTAACCAGATATCCTCGATCTTTACATTGGGTAATGTTTTTCTTCCATGTTCAGATTGCGTTCACAGGAGATGATAACTTCTAAATACTCTAAGGTCATGCTCTGTTCGTTAAGTTTTCCTTCAACTTCTAATTTGCATCTGATGGGCTCTTTAGATATTGTTAGAGTCTTGGAGTTTTTCTATAGATACTTTCATATTAACTAAATGTCTTCGATGTTGTGACAAGAATATGTAGCATAATAATTTAATAATACACTGTTGTAACGTACGACTTTTATTGGTCTTGAGCGAAAAGGTATGCAAATATTTTTGTTCTCTTCCTCGTCCTAAATTATTTGCAGGATGTCTTTTCTTAATCAGTAATTCGTGACGTAGGCCCTGTAACCTATCATCAATTTCACACAAAATTACAAGTTGGGGGGAAGCTATCATGTTATAAAATTAATAGAAATTAATAACACAGAAAAGTTATTAAATTAAAATGTTATTTTATAATATAATTTTACATGTTTTAGCCAAATGAAGAATCATTATCTTCAGACAACGATGAAACAGAATTGATGATGGATGAATTGCTAATGACACCGCCAATTGCTAACGCTACATTAAGAGGATTACTCCCGAGACGTACACTTGAACCTTTAATGGAAGAGGACTCTGATACATATTCTTCTACAACTTCTACAGAAAAAACACCATCACCTAATCAGGTACCTAGAATAGTAAATAACATTAAAAATTACCAACATTGTTGTTTTATAATGTCCTTGAAATGTGGGCAGGGCAACAGAACTGGCATTGTTGCTGACATTGGCTCTATTGCTGTAGAAGAAAAAAAGAATCAAATTCCCTTAGAATTAAGTACACGTGTCGCAGTATCTCAAGTCAAATCGACATCTCCAAGAATTCTCCGTTCAGATAGCTATCGTCACATTATCGAGGAAGAAGACGACAACACAAATTTTTTCAGTCGTTTCAAATCAAATTCAAAAATAAATATTGAAAGAATTCCAAGATCGAAAAGTGTTAAATTGTAAGTATAAATTCAATTTTTTCACAATTTTTCTCATAAAACTTTTAACTTCTCTTCTTCAAGTGCCGTGCCTGATTTCAGACGTAGGCGACCTCTCTCCTATGCATGTGTTGTGCGTTTGAAGTATTATCACACACATAGGGGACCTACTGCTTAACGCGGGCTTTTAACAAGCCGTTAAAATAGCCGGACGATTTCTATGTGCCTGTTAATACTAACCAACCTTTTCTATGGGTTAGTTAAATTTAACGGCTTGTTATAAGTTTTAGAAAATCGGGCATTAATCAACAGAACTAACAATACCAGCAATGAAAAGTACGATTTCATACTTTATTTCATTTTGGTATCATAACCTTGTTTTATGTATCAAGGGCACAATCAATAGATTATAGCACCGAGGGTAATTTAAATTACCCTCGGTGCTATAATCTGATTGTGCCCGTGGTACATACAACGTTTTATTTCATTTTGGTACTTGAATTGTCAAAATTGAAGAATTAAGTATTTTGAGAAAAAATATCATGTCATTTTGTTTGTGCTATGAATTTTTGGTGTGCAATGGTTCCTATGGCGAGAAACTTGGAGGGGCGAGAATTAATTTTTTTATTTAGCAATAACTCGAAAACGGCACTAGATATCGAAAAACGGAGTAAAAGATTCTCCCCCCTCGCAACACACTAGGTAGGAAGGCATATGCAAAATTTCGGATCGATCGCGTAAAAAACAGAGTCTGGACTAACTCTTTTGTTTTGATATTGTTGTCATTGCTTAGCAACTTTATAGGCCCTCGGGCTATAAAAGCCATATTATGCTCCCATTTCCGTGCTAAAATAGTTCCCGAAAAATCTAAAGAAGTGTATAGAAAAACATTATGAATATCTTAAATGGTGCGACATACGAAAGGATTCCATCGAGAACTGTTATTGTGAAAAGAGTCTTCTAGCTTATTTTTGGTATTTATCAAAAATATGGTATGTAGCAGATTTGACAATTTAAAGCATTACCTTGTATGTCAGCTCCGAGGCGAAATAGTTATATATAGTACATGATTAGCAATGTGTATATCCCAGGTTCGAAGCTTCCCGACGCGACGGCGAATTTTTATTTCATTTAAAAATGTATCACATGATATAAAGAACGTACACAATTATCAAAACAATTTAAAATATTCAAACTGACCAATGGTTATTTGAAATATATTCGTAGGATTTCAATATAACTGGATATTTCACTAGGTGCACAAATTGTATCCGTATATCTACAATGTAAAATAACGCACGCTGATTGGTCGAAACGACCATCATGTGACACTGAATGCAATTATCATCTAAACAGCAACGCGGGTTCCGACAATATTCAAAGATTCATCTCGTAAAGGTTTTAGCAAGGAGATTGCACGAGCGTAGCGCAGCGGAGTGAGTAAAAAGCCTTCGTTGGAGGCCGACCCGTATTCTTAAATGCTGTCCTTAATGAGTCTCCAATTTTCAATGATTTCAAAATCGCATTTTTCAGATCTTCGGAATATTCTTTCGTCTTTACCATGATTCTTACTGTTTAAGCAACTACTCTTTTTGGACGCTGAATAAAATATAATTATATTTTGACGTTATAAATTGAGATTTTATAATAGATTGTATAATTTTTGACTTTGAGATTGCATAATTGAGATTTTGACGTTTAAAATAATTACCTCCTTGATTTAAAATACTTTTCTTTTCATTGGTCGAAATTTGTGTGACGAATTTGCGTTAACAATTTCCGTTACCAATTTGTGTGACGAACGATTTTTTTCAGTTAACTGCCCGTACGATACCCGTGCGATAAGAAGCATAGCTTCAAAAAGGAATTCGCATTACTAAGAATGCACAATATGTATTCATATATGGACTGTTTCACCATCGTTTTGGATCTTTAGTATGAAATAATTGGCTATAAGGACCTTAGTAGTTCAACTTGAGTTAACCAAAATTAACTTTATTAATTTTTAAAAGAAAAATTATAATTATATTTCGAAAAGTTAAATTTCCCTTTTACAACATATTTCAAAACGCTAATCCTAAGCGTATTGATATTGATATTGAGATCAGAAGTGGAGAGAGCAGTTAGTTGTAAAGCTGAAAAATAACAACACAAGACAATACTGATAATATTGAGGCTGAGGTCATAAAGGCAATCAGTGACAAAGGCAATTAGTGACAAAGGCAATCACGTAATATCGTGTACGAACTACATATACATATGCAAGAAAATATGGCAGTCTGGCGAATGGCCAGATGAATGGTGCCACTCAAAATGTATCCCAATTTTTAAAAAAGGATCCCCCACAACAATGCCGAAACTACAGAATAATAGCAATCACTTCCCATGCCAGTAAAATGATATTCAATATATAAACGAAAGAATGAAACACTTCTGCTACCAAAGATATCAGAAGAACAGGCTGGATTCGTCCATGGTAAAGGCACAAGAGAGCTGATATTAAATACACGACAAATAATAGAAAAAGCACGTGAATACAATTTACCTACATATATTGATGTGTTTCTTCTTGTTATTTAATTATAATTATCTACCATTTCATTTATAATACCGCTATTACAACCATCACTACTGCTTCCTTAGAATTCATAATAATACCAATAATAAAAGCTCCTCTTGGGAACGCCGATTTAATAATTTCTGTGTTACTCGGCTTAACTTCCAAATTAGAGTATGCTACAGTAATTACCGCTACAAACTACAGATTAACAAACATATAATTCATTGGGTCGGATTTCCTATATTGTTGGTCACTCAGAATGAATTAAAACTTTGCTATTGCAAAGAGGAAGGTTTATATAGTATAATGACATAAATTTCACAAGCGAAGATATAATCAAAATTTCGAGAAAAATCAATTTGAAAAGTAGCATCGTGTATGCCGTACACCGCGGTCGAAATGCATCAGTCGCCCGTAGTCTAAGCCACGCCCACCCGAGGTTATAAATATAACGTCGCGGTCGCTCCATATCGACCGCATTTGTCAGTCTAGTTCCGTGCGTTAAACATGTAGGTCTCTAAATAAACATATAAAACTGGCTTGGCCAGAATTGGGCGCAACAAAAAACCTACCCTACGCTGCTCCGCAGCTCCGGGCGGTTTTTCATTCGCGGAGCCGCTTACGCGGCAGGAGCCACGTAAGAGAAGGCGCCACGCATCAAGCAAACCGGGATGAAGGCAACCGGAATTTTAAACCCCCAAAAAATCGCCTAAAAACAAAAAATAATCGATGTTACATGTAGGAGCGTCGAGCTGCATCTGCCGGTGCGAAATATTCTAAGTGGTAGAGTCATTCATAGCACACGTACCGTCAACAAAATGAAAACTCACTAAATTTTTACATGTAAATTAGCAATTTTCAATATCGATTTAATCAAAATTTTGATTATATCTTCGCTTGTGAAAATTATGTCAGTATACTATATAAACCTTCCTCTTTGCGATTGCAAAGTTTCAACTCATTCGGAGTGACCAACAATAGGTAATCCTCACCTACGGAAAGTGTTTTTATTTAATTTACCATAAGATAATATAGTGCATATAAAACTAATTATTATCAGCCAGAAAACTACTTAAAACGGAATATTTTTTTGCCTTCAAGTCACTAAAATGCTTGGTTTGATTATCTAAATATATTATAAAATACTAAGGAATTTAAGAAAAAGCGTCACAATTTAAAACGCAATTTTAAAATTGCGTTTTTTCCCGAGAATTTGGCTCAAGCGAGCAGCAATCTTTCGAAACTTGGAAATTTTAGCATCGAAATACGCGAGGCATCAAATTGTAAGAATTAATTCATAACGTGAAAATTCCTACTTTTCCGTTTTTTTTAAGTCCCCAAGGTCCAAGTGATTTTATTGGAAATTCGAACACTGCTATATTAGGTGACCTCAGGAGGGTAATAAAGTTTTTTCGTGCGACCGCGCGGTGACGCTTACGTATTCTTCAGACAGTTTTTCTAAATCTGGGGGAACTTGATATGCAGTATTTCTAAGAGGTCTTATGTAGTTGTTAACATCTATCTATTGTAACCTTGAAAAATTGTTGAAGGTAATGGCGGTAATAGTAAACTTTGCAAATTTTACAAAATTGCCGCAATTAAAGATCTCGATAGATACCGTCGATAGCTTTGATTTGTTCCAAAACATGTGACCTTGAAAATCGATTTGAAGATCAAAATTTTTCCCCAAGTCGAATTGTGGATTGGTACGACAAATAAGAAACAGGATGTTACTTGTATTCTATGTGATTGTTATGAATAGAAAAAAATTTAATTTCTAAAAGTTTGTAATTAAGTTGGAATTACACATTGAAAAATCATTGTTCCCAGGTTTGTCCTTAATAAAGGCATTGGAATAGATTTTGCTATGAGAATATCAATCTGTAGTACCTTATTTATTATTGTAATTGTATACGGCTTGAATTATGTGAGAATGCCACGGTCGCACCCTTAACCTTAAACATCTAAAAATTTGCACAATTGTGCTACTCCACAACATAATTTCGTCGCTTACTGGCCGCCCGTATTCATAAAAGCAATGGAGGCCAAAAGCCGACTCATTAGGAATCCGCGCAGCGGATTGCCGCCGTCAGGCCTAGCGCCAGAAACCCGGAGGGTTTCGCAGCGCTATCAATAAATAAAAACGTATGAAGAAGTTAGCCATTGTGGCTGATAAATTATTTATATTAATTTGAATTTTAATTAGTGAATTTTCTTAATCTAGATAAGTATCTATATTAATATTATTGTTTGTTTTAGATTTAGAATATTCTATGTTAAGAAAAATGACAGAAAAATTCACGAATCCTATCCTAGTCATGTAGTAAAAGTTTTTAATAAAGAAGGAACGATTTCGAATGAAGTTCCCACATCGTATCTACAGAAATTGTCTTCGTTACGAAAACCCCAAGTAAGTATATATTAAAGGATTAAAGCAAATAAACCTTATGAAGCGCTTTTAAGTTCACTTGCAAGAACGAAAAAACTTGAAATTGAAGTGATACTTTTAGACCCGGTTTTACCACCTCTAGTCAAAGTGCTAGTTCATGTCAACTAGCACTTTGACTAGAGGTGGTAAAACCGAGCCTTAATCTTGCTGGTGAAATTTTTGCCCAAAGACGTTAGCCGCAGTAGAAGTTGCTCACCTTATCGCACGGGTATCGCACGGGAATTGCACGGGCAGTTAACTGAAAAAAATCGTTCCACACAAATACGTCACACAAATTTCGACCATCGCTTTCAAACTTCGAACTTCCCTTCAAACACCGTAACTCCGGAACCGAGAGGGCTAGGACCCATGGTGGCTATGGATGGGGGGCGGAGGTGGCAACCGCCCCCGACCCCACGCCGCCTCCAACCGATTTTTAGGGAAAATAGTTTTTTGACAAAACAAAAAATTAAAAAATTCCCCCCCCCCCACTTTTCGTGGGTCGGCAAAAAACGTCGAAAAAATTTTAAAAATTTTTCAAACAAATTTCACAAAAAGGCCGAAGGCCGAACAACTATGGCCTTCACGGATCTATTATGGTCCTCCCTCTGTGATACCGAAGGCCGAACAACCACTGGCAATCACGGACCAGCAGTCAAGACAGCTGAAGGCATATAAATATAATCTATTATGGTCCGCCCTGTGAGACCGAAGGCCGAATTACTATGGCCTTCACGGATTTATTATGGTCCGCCCTGTGAGGCCGAATGCCGAACAACTATGGCCTTCACGGATCTATTATGGTTTGCTCTGTGCGTAAGAAGCATATAGCTTCTGTGGACGGTCCGACGACCGCTCTCATTTTTTATTATTAAATAGCTTTACATTCATTTCTGAATAGAGCTGACCCTTTCGGACCTTACAAAATCCTTTTTGGAGGGGGATCGGTCCTCATCTAATTTACAGTTCAAAAAAAAACAAAAAATCGATTTCTTAATTATACCTTCTTCATAATCTGGGGTGTGTTTTCATTTCCTTCACTATTGCTCTCCATCTCCTTCGGTCGCAGTAGGCCTGTCTCCAATTATTCACCTCGGCCGCTCTCAGGTCTTCCATCACGTTGTCCCACCATCGCATTCGCGGCCTACCCCTGGCTCGCACACCATCTGGCTCCCACAACAACACCCTCTATATCGCCTCCTCATCGCTACCTCTCATGATGTGGCCCAACCACTTCACACGTTGCGCTTTTACAAATTTCACCACGTTCTCACCATTCAGCTCTTTGAGTATTTCATGGTTCATTATTGCTCTGTATGCACCGTCAGTATATTTCGGGCCCAAGATGACTCTCATTTTCTTTCTCTCAAATATTTTGAGGTTCTCTTCGTCCCTTTGTGTAAGGCACATTGCTTCCGCCGCGTACATCACCACCGGCCTTATGAGTGACTTGTATACTTGTATCTTCGTTCGCCTTGATATTTGTCGATCTTTTAGTATCTGTCTGTTTAAGAAATACGCTCTGTTTCCGGCCTGTATCTTTGCTCTAACTTCCATTGATCTGATGTTGTTGTTGATATTCACTCCGAGGTAGTTGAAACTCGCTACCAGTTCAAAACTACAGTAATTTATTACCAACTTATTTGTATTATTTGTGCTTGATTTCTGGCACTTCATGAATTTCGTCTTTCCCTCATTCACCGATAGGCCCGCCATCTCTGCCTGTTCTCTTATTGCATTGAATATGTTTTTCAGCCCTCTCTCCTTTCTTGATATAATTACAATATCGTCCGCGTACGCAACTATCTGGTTCTCTTTATTTATTATCATTCCGCAGCATCCGGCCCTTCTAATTACTCTCTCAAGTACCGCATTAAACAACGTTGCCGACAACGCGTCACCCTGTCTAACACCGCGGTCTACCACAAATTCCTCGGTTATAGCTGCTGTGGTTTTTATTGCAACTGTGGTTTTTTCCAGTGTCATCTCTACCATCTTCTTCTATCAATCTAACCATCTTCTTCTATCAATCTAACCATCTTCTCCGGTACCCCCAACTCTCTCATGGCGTTTCTCAGCTCGCTCCTGTCCACACTGTCGAAGGCCTGCCTGAAGTCCACGAAGAGCAAGTACACGTCCATTCCGTATTCTCTGGTTTTTTCTAATATCTGTTTCAGCACGTGTATGGCCCCAACTGTCGATCTCCCTCTTCTGAAACCGTATTGATACTCGCCTATTATCATCTCTGTGTATTCCCCAAGTCTCTTGTTTATTATCGCTGATAGTACTTTGTATGCCACATTAAGGAGTGTTATGCCTCTATAATTATCGCACACCTCTGCATCGCCCTTCTTCCATAACGTTATGATGGTTCCGCTTCCCAGACCCTTGGCATTTTTTCGTCGTTCCATATTCTTTTCACCAGCACACTAATTGCTTCATGTAGCGCCTCTCCCCGTACTTGATCATCTCAGCCATCACCTCATCACTTCTTGGCGCCTTTCCATTTTTAATCTTTTTTATTGCTTGCATCACCTCTTCTCTATCTGGTTCTTTTACTTCCTCTTCATCTCTTTTGGTATAAATTCAATCTGTTCTCGCTCTTCGCTTTTACCCATGACTAGCAGCTTCTGAAAATGTTCCGTCCAGATCTGCTTTACTTTTTCTGGCTCGCTCTCTAACCTTCCTTCTTGGTTTTTTATTCCTCTTGTTCTTTTTTATTTTTTATTCCTCTATGTTTATTTTTCTCCTGTTCTTAATGTTTTGATAGAACCCCTTCATATCCTTTCTGCTATTGCATTCTTCAATTTCTTTCATCCTCGCCTCCACCCGCTTGTTTTTCTTATATTTATATATTTTGTTTGCTTCTTTTCTTTTACCACTGTATATTTGATAGTCCTCTTCCTCACCTGTTTCTATCCATTTCAGTCTTGCTATTGTTTTCTCGTTTATTTTTCCCATGCATTCGCTGTCGAACCATTTTTTCCATTTTTTGTTCAATTTGTATCCTATTTCTTGTTTTGTGCTTTCTTTGATACATTCTTCTATTACACTCCATTGCTTCTCAATTTCTTCCGATTGTTTAATTTTTTCTCTTCTCTAATTCATTTCTCACCCTTTCCTCGTATCTCTTTGCTTCTGTCCCGTTTTTAGTTAGTTTCTCTGTTGCAATCTGTCTCACTGTTCGTTGCAGTGTTCTGCCAATTGATGTCTTTTGCCTGATGTCTGCCACTACAAGGTAATGATCCCAGTCCGCATTGGCTCCTCTGTACGATCTCACGTCACGTACAGAAGAAGCGCGCCGTTTTGCTATCATCATATGGTCTATTTTATTTTCTTCTGTCTTTCCCCCATCTGGCCAGGTCCAAGTAATTTTCTGTTGTTTCTTGTGTTTAAACTTTGTGCTCGATATTACCATGTTCAGTGCTTCTGCAAGTTCGCACAGTCTACTTCCATTTTCGTTTGTATCTGAATGAATTGTCTCTTTTCCGGCTACATCAGCCAGTGTATTTTTGAGTCCTGTCGCTTGACTATCTTCGCGCTTTACGTCTATCTACTTAATGTGAATTTTGATCTCTGTTTCTCGCCCCACGTGCGCACAGCGTGTGTGTCCGGTTCAACACCTCGTAAACACACACACTACAATTGGGCGTTGTTTGAGGTTACTCGCCTTTTCGATTTCTAGTTCCTTTACGGTTCCTTGGTTGGTACTAAAGGCTCCACCAAAAGTGACAGTCAAAATTAACCTCACCAATTCTACGTTTGTTTTCAAAAGTTCGCTCCGCGTGCTGCCCCCGGGACACCGATTCCTCGTCCGCCTTCTACAGGTTCTCCCTCTTGAAATATCCTTTCAAAAATCTCTATAAACTCGCTACCAAGCACCAAAATCTCTATACTCCGCAATACACGTCATACAGGTCCGTACTCGTCACTAGAAATAATACAAAAATTTGCGTTATAATTTACCTAATTTTCAACGGATTTTTAACATTTTCATCTAGCTAAGTTTAGTCATGATATACTACGTTCATACCTAATTTCATGACATTGTGTTTAGCGGTTTAAGCTGTACGTTTGATACTATTTTTCTCGCACAGAATTACACACACACAGACGGACATCCAAAAAAGTTCCTGAAAATGTTGTCAGAGCATCATAACAAATCATTTAATATCAAAATTTCGATTTTTGACCCGATGACAATACTTTCCCTAATACATAACGTTTATAAAACATATTATAGGGAAAGTAAAATTAAAATTAGTGCGATTGAAAAATCATGAGTGTAAATTCGAGCGTAGCAAACAACATTGCCGAGAAAGATTGCGTCACTATGCAAACTATAGATTTTAAATGCAAAATATGTACTACATTATATTCAATAATTAATTGTTTTTATTCAAAATTATTTTCCGTCTTACATAGATAAACTTTCCACCTATGACGGTTGAACTGATCAAATCTGCTTTAAACGAAACCTTTTATGGTCATAAACGGTAGATGCGTTACTTTCCCCCACGTTACATTTTTTTAACGGCCTTAGAACTAGCACCCAAATATTAAAGCTATCACCCCCTAGATTTGTCCGCGAATCAAAATTGAATATCCAAAAATAAAACAAAAATCAACATTGATTTTTAGACAAACCCAGGGAGTGCTAGCTTTAATATTTGAGTGTTAGCCGGTGCTAGCTCTAAGAAATCGGTACCCATCTTTTTGAGAAAAATATCAATTGAGGGGGGCTAATAGCGTTACTTTGTCCCCCCCCGTTGATTTTTTTCTCAAAAATCATAAGGCACCTATAGCTTGTCCACAAATCAGTATTTCTACCGAAAGGGCTTAACGCGTGTTGCTCGGAATTATAGAAATTTCAAATATGGATATTTAAACTTTTAGGTTTCGTAAAGAAATTGCCTAGTAATTAATGCCCAACGAATGTTGGGCAGAAATTTATTACTCCTTCATGCAAAATGTCTAGCTAAATAAATAATAGAATTTTGGGCACATAAACATTATAAAATATCATTTAAGGCAGGAATGAGCAACCTTTTTTTTTACAACGGGCCAGCTACAAATTTAAAAATGTTACATTCACATATAAGAAACTTATAATTATTATACATTGAATGATGAACTCAAATTATTTCTTTATTAACAAAATGAACCTGTAAACCTGTTACCGATAAAAACATTGCTGCTGTTAAAAACATAATTAAAGAGGACAATAAATCCACTTAAGGGGTAATAGAGCATCAACTCAAGATTGGATCCTCAGCTGTTAAAACAATCATACACGATCACCTGCATTTAAAAAAAGTGTTCCGTCGTTTTGTGCCGCATCACCTTTCTGATTTCCAAAAAGCAGAGCGTGTAAGAATTTGCCATGAAACTCTAAATTTGTTAAATAATGGCGGACACCAAATTTATTCCAAAATCGTGACAGGTTACGAAACTTATATTTCCTTTTTCGGCATACCTACTCGTCAAGAGAGTCCAGTATGGATTCACGAAGATGAGGAAACTCCAACAATGATCAAGAAACAGCGAGCTATGAAAAAAATTATGTATGCGGTATTCTTCAGAAGTACGGGCCTAGTAAATGCCATTAAGCTAGATGGACAAAAGACAGTTACAGCTAAATGGTACAGTGAAAAATGTTTACCTGATGAGTTCAGTAGAGTTCCAGCCAATGGAATTATGCTCCACCATGATAATGCATCATCCCATTCGGCAGCTATAACTCGCCAGTTTTTGGCTGAAAAAAATATAAAAGTCATAGAACATCCGCCGTACTCACCTGATTTAGCAATGTGCGACTTTTGGCTATTTTCTGGGCTTAAAAAAAATTTGCGGGGCAGAAGGTTTTTGTCTGAAGAAGAGATTGATACCGCAGTTCATACTTATTTTGAAGGTGTTCCGAAAGAAGATTGGTTGGGAGCTTTTAAGCAGTGGAAAGAAAGAATGGTCAAGTGTATCATTGTTGGAGGGAATTACTTTGAGCATATTTAAAATAAAATCGTAGAAAATATTAACCGTGTTTTTTATTCTCAATAAATTCAGCTTGACCCTCGTACCTTATATTATGTATAGTTATTAATACAATATGCGATAATGTGTGTAAGGGTTTTATAATTTATGTAACTTTGTTTTGTTTTTCTGTTTTAAATAAATTTACGTAATAACTCCTAAACGTTGTGGATATTGAAATTTTCGATAACTCCGATCAACACACGTTAAGTCTTTTCCGATAGAAATACTGGTTTGTGGGACAAACCATAAGGGTCCTATCTTTAATATTTGGGTCCTAGCGAAGTTGTGGATTCATAAATCTTTACAAATTATATTAAAATGAAAAATATTGTTTTTAGCGCGCGGTAGCACATTCTCATAAATGCAACCCTCTTTATTGTAAATATTTTAGCTGTAAGTAGATCTAAATTTTGTAACAACTACATAACATTTTTCTAGGATAAACAAATGGACGGACGATTTTGGAGGCAGTTAAATAGAAGAAGAGAAAATAAAAAATTCATTTAGACGATTTCCACGAATGTAGAACAGCCATAAAAGTGTTCAGTGCTTAAAATATTTGATTAAAGATATTGCCTTAAAACACCGTTAATTTTGTTTGGACCGTTAAAGTATAAAAATTAAATAAACTATAAAACAACTACTATTGTTTTTAAATATTTATCTATGTTTTTGTAGGTTTACACATTCATAGATTCGTTCAGCGTTTCGTTAGTGCGAATACCAAATCATAGCCAGCAAAAACACAAACTTGTGAACAATTTTTCCCGTATGACTGATCTAACCCTACGGTTCGAAATGCCACATCTACCAATAAAATATTGGCAGTAAATTTTCCGTGAGAAAATGTACCCGACGAAGCTTAGTAATCTAGGGTTAAAGTAGTAGCAGTATCAGCATGGTATCTCAACTTGCAACAATAGTTGTAGCAAAAAAAAATGACTGGTGTGTTTACAATCTGCACACAATTAAAAGAAACAAAAAAATGGCACAAACCTCACTCAACACAAAACAAAGCACAATGCCTAAATGCACGCTAAACAACAGAGTGTTCCCTTATTGAGCTGCAGGCATACCCACTAAACAGAAGACTGCGATTGTTCAGCTTCAACTGGCTACCGGCTGACCAATGTCAAATCAAGAACAAAAATGGCCGCTGTTCACGTTACCTAGCCGATAACAAATTGGTAAAACTTCTATACCGGGCGTAACAAAAATTCTCCGTAACGTAATAAAATTTCGTTACCAATTGTGCGTGTAAATGGAAATGCTTACTGTCGTCATGGTATTAACGTGCATGCGTAGATCTTAAAAGTTTTCTCTTATGGTGGGTTCATGCAAAATATGTAGGTAACTTAATTTAATTTAAGAAAGTTCCGTGTACGTAACCACCTATAGGCATTCAGGCAACACTTAATTTAATTTCATTACATTATACTAGTTATGCTAAATGAGATTGTATCTGCGCATGAGTGTGATACGAAACACCAACGATATTTGAGAAAACCCGGCAACAAGTAATTTTTGCACATGTCTAATTCTGACGTTAAATATTTGCACGAACCGGACCAGTTTCTTAAATTAAATTAAGTTGCGTTAAATATTTTGACATCAGCATTGTGGCGTTAAGCTTATACCGGCAGACTAGTGAGCGGGAAACCGTGGTTCCATACCTAGTCGCTCCGGATATGCTGCTGTGATCTTCAAGCTCAATATAAATCTGTGGTCTATGAGGAAGGCAACGGGAAACCACCCCATTAAATTTATTTCCTTAGTTAGTCAACTTGACTTCGGTCAAGTTGATAACCAACGTTCGCTGAGTGGATACGGTACTTTAAGAAGACATATTTTGACTGAAATTTTGTATAGAGGTAAACTGTGAATGTGACAATATAATTGGATCAAACACTAATCACAGGTTACCTGTATTTAGGTTATTTAACCGGTTAACAGGTTAGTGTAGTGTTTGATGAACCCACCATTATTCTTCGGGTGCCGTACCTGTGTTACAATAGGCACAAACACAAAGCATAATATGAGAATGCAAATAGCAAAACTCAAACAACAAACAAAAATCGAACGGTTACGGAATTACAACCATCATAACTTGTGGTATGTCTTCAAAATTCTTTATTTGTTATTGTCATTAATGGACATTCCGCAAAACCAAAAATATATCTAACGCATGTCTTTAAACCATTTTAACCGATTAATATTTATATCATAAAAGGTGGGCGAATGGCCGAGTGGTTAGCGTGTTAGCTTCTCATGTCGAGATTCATAAATTCAAATCCTGTGAGGTGCTATCTATAAAAGGATTTTTCGCTCACCAAATGTCTATCTGCTGGCCTCAGGTAACATTATATAATGGCTCAAAGACTTCCCTGGTCGGAGTAGACGATGTAAAAGTCGTCTATTCCCGTGGTTCAGAATGCACGTTAAACTGTAGGTCCTCTGTGCTCGTCACACATTTTCAACACGCAACGAGCACAGACAGGGAAATCGGAAGACGGCGTAGAACGTTATAAACCGATATATGAATGAATGAATATTTATATCAACCATGATCCTCCTCAATGTATCTACAAAGGATAGGCAGCGAGTGACCAGAAAATTCCGACCCATCACATGTAAAGCGTCTGCCGATTTTTAGTATATTCTCAAAAGCGGTGCGAATTAAGGCCCTCCTAGAGGTAAAATTATATTGCAGAATCAAAAATGTCAATATCATCTTTCTATGTTGAATTTGAAAACAAATTTCAAGCATAGATCAAACATAACAACTAGTTAAAATGTAAACAAATTAAATAATACATAAAATATTTCTAAAGCGTTCTAGTTTTATGAAAACGACTTTTCTTACAGTCGAATACATGACCATTGCAAAATCAAACGAAGTGTTTAGAAAATGTACAAACGAATAACTCCATCCATTCAAGCGATGCGAGGGGAAGAATTTCTGCTAAGTTTTTCGATATCTGGTGCCGTTCTCGAGTTATTGCTAATTCAAACAATTACGTTTCGATAGCGCGAAAACATTATTTTCTTTATAGTTTATCTCTTTGAAAGTCGGCAATTCTGGTACAATTTAAGATAACAATGTAACATGATCCTAGATGTACGAAAAACGCTGTTTTCGAGCGATGGTTAATCATATTTCATTTTACCGTCGATGTTATGTTAGGTCAATAGTTGCTGTGATGCGCTCTTTGTAATTATTAAATATATAGTTTGCATTGGTTTGCATTGTCATACACTTGTGGTTTACTTAATAATGATTACGTACATTTTTGCCAATAAATTCCTAAAAGGTGCAGTTTTGCTCGCGGGTATTCCCTTTGTTGATTTAAATTGCTTTTTGTAAATAACCTTATCGCTTGAAGTTTCGTGTTACTTTCATTAATAAAAATGCAATCATATTAAATATTTGTTTATTTAATATTTGTATTTAAAATTGTACATACCACATACATAATATTCGTTTTTAATATCGAAAAATTGTGCATTAACAATTAATTTTACTAATGCCCGATTTCTTCACGTTTAGACAAGTTCCTGACAACTAACCATAAGTTAAGTTTATCTCACGGACAAAAAAAAAGATTTTCTTCACTAATAAAAGTAGGCGTCAAGTAAAGGATAGATAACTTAAAGTTGACTTGGCAACACAGCATTTTATGTCATTAGTTTATGCAATAACCGGGCAATAACCTAACTTTTAAGTGCATCCGTGACATGAAGAAAACCAAAATTTGTTTTAATTTACAGATAGGTATCTATCGAATCAAGTTGTCCCCAAGATAACTATAGATTAAGTTTAGTGAAGAAATCGGGCATAAGTAATTTTGATAGATTACACTTTAATTTTAAATAGTTAATTAAACATTAAAATTATTATTTTTTTATTTACGGTAATATACAGAACTAAATACTGTTGTTCAAAAATTAATAATTTCAATGTTTACTCAACAATTTATTTTTCAAGTTTATTTTGTAATATTAATTATTATTGTACATTCTACATATCAACTGACCTGCATTTCTTTGTGACCGTCAACTTTGCGGGGAATCCCCGACGCTTTGTCAGGAAATTCCTTGTACTTGTTATCTCTAGCAAAACGCGAGCATTTTCATCTTTGATTTTCATCGCAGCCACGCGTCTGGGCTTTTTATTTATTCATTCGTTTCAATAATCATTTTGTTTTGGATATTTTAATTTGTAATAATATGTATGTTAAATTTTTACATTTAACTTAATATAATGTTTTTATTTAAATCTTAGAATTTCACTTCATTACAAAATTATTTTGTAATATTCCTTTCATTATTTTGGTACAGTTTTCCACTTTTATGATTTTCGCACTCAACGTGTTGCACCCAACTAAATCATGTTCATTTTGCAACTTATTGCATAAATAACTGGTGTCACACGGCTACGACGTCAAGAACGGTCCACTTTCACGCATGGAAATTTTCAAGAATACGGGTCCAGTTGGCGCTCACAGTTATCTTTATAAGTACGTTTCCAATAACGCACTTACCGATCAAACAGATTATTACAAATTTAGATTGAGAAAATATATCTTCTCGTAGTTTCGAATTGCGAAAATGGCCAGGTTAAAAGCAAAACAATAATCACTACTTAGCTCAGGAATGAGCAACCTTTTTTTACAACGGGCCAGCTACAAATTTAAAAATGTTGTAAAAAACTTATGATCATACAAACACTGAATGATGAACTCAAATTATCTTCTTATTAACAAAATAAACCTATAGTCTATAGTCCATCCGTTTTAAGAATGCAGAACTAGATTGTACTAAAATTGTGAACTCGGAACGTGATTGGTTAAAATTTTTACAGGTTTACACTGCCAAAATTTTATTTGCGATTGATGACTCACGAATATTTTTTTCTAAAAGTTTCTGGCAAATTTAAATAATTTGTACAAGATAAATTGATATTTGATAAAAGAATACTTTTAACTCGATTATTTCAAGTATCAAATAAGTGACATTTGTTTTTTGTGGCTCATATACTTTAATTATTAGACGTTTCCCTGTGTAAATCTGACTTGCCGTTTTACTTGCGGCCCGTTGAAGGGCCGCACAAGGGAGCCGCACCCTGACTTAACTTATGCAGTAGTCCCGCCTCCGTGATACGTCGCTGCGTCGCTGCAAACCACTGCAAACTCTACGCCACTGGACTTCAAAACAAGTGCTCCACTTCTTCAATATCGAGTATTTGTATTTTAACGACTTTTATCCAACAGGACCCAGAAAACAAACTACTGAAAAGTTCCAGTCACTTACAAATAGTACTTGAATCGAACCAACTATCGACTAAATCCAAACCAAGGGATAAAACCACCTCTGCATAAAATAACAAGGTAAAGTCGTACTTCTAACCTCCAAAATTTTGTAATGATAACTTCCAAATAAAATCGTTTTATCTTCCAACCAACAGAACAAGAAGCTATGTCGTGGTTAAACAGAATAATATCAAAACTTCCAAAAAGATGTGCTCAGGACAATAAGTAGTGGCTTGGGATGTGTTTGAAATAAACATCCAGCTCACATCTACGAACGGCGTCAAATCCCAACTAACGTGGCTTGGATTATACTAATCAAAAATCATCAATATATCTCCAAACTCGAACAAAATGTAGATAATACCAAAACTGGTAAAGAAATACAATAATTTCTAACTCAACATGTCTACTTGATATCTACTTATCGAATTTAAAATTAGACGTCACTTCCTGAAAACTATTGAGAATTTTTCGATTTACTCAATCCTTTAAGAACTGAAATCGAAGGTTACAATTGTGTCGTACAACAAATTCTTATTACCAGTACATCAAGCCCACATAAATGTCGAAATTTACTCCGGTAGAAAGTCGGTTAAATATCAATATCTATACAAAGGATTAGGTGGGTCGACTGCTACCATTCAAAATGATCAAGAAATAGTCCTCGACGAGATCCAACAATATATCAAATTCAAGATATACGCAAGAATGTTGTTAGCGTCTCAGAGAATACAAAATACATCAAAGCAATTTTACCATCATTCGGTTAGCCGTGCATATGGAAAATCAACAGTGAATTTGTTTTCGAACTGGACAAGAAAATGCATACTATTTCATACGACTTATTTTGCCAGTGATTTTATGCAATGTTTCCCAATTATGGTACATGGCACTCGCATTAGTATTTTGTGAACAACCATCAAACGCAGCCGACATTGGCATTTATTTAAACAACTAAAACTCACTTGTAACATGAGAGCAAGCGAAGAATCTTTATCGTACGCAAATTGGTTGTTGGCAGAGACACTATAAATTCCAATCTTAGTGACACCAATTTAACTGAAGACTGCATCGAAAATCCCAACGAGTGCATTACGGATGGCGATATTATTACAGACATCTTTGGCGAAAACATCACCATTAGAGATATTGCAACATAATCATAGTCGAGCAATTTTAACGCCAAAAAATTATAACGTGTTCACATTAAATAACATCATTAAAAGGCTTGCAGGTAGTGAACGCATTTACTGTAGCCTAGATAGAGTGGTTGAAGACGAAACATTTCCAACAAATTTCTCCATAGTATACGCCATTGAGTTAACTTTTGAAAATGATAACAATCTGATAACTTTTCCTGCGGAGTGAAATTCAAACTAAATGAAAGAAATTCAACAGATGGTACATGTATTTTCATCTAGTCTTAACACCTCGCCGCATTCTACCTTAAAAGTTCATCATTCATTTTATGCTATTACATTAAATTTTAAAATAAATTCAATTTTTCCAACTTTACCCGAAAAATCTAGATCCATGTTTTTACGGATCTGTCGTTTTTTGGATCTGTCGCGCTCGGGCAAATTTTTTCCAAGTTTACCGTAAAAAGATAAATGCGCACAAAAAAAGTCGGGATGGGGCGTGGCCTAAGAGTACCAACAGCCTATGCGGGAACCCCTGTTTCACTACCACTTTAAGGTTTTTTGTTTTGTTGAAAGTGACCTCTCCTGCAAGAACTGGCAGAGACTAAACATCGAGAATGTAGGAAGTAATGCTGTGAGGCGTAATCCCGATTCTCGGTGGAAGGGGGGGGGATGAGTTTAGTGTGTGAAGTCTCACACTGCCAACTCAGATCGACTTCGTGTCTCATGAGATTCTCACCTCCTTCGTAAGCTAAAACAAAAAAAAATGTATACTTGCCTCTATTCCGACTAATGAAACCTTTAATCGACTGTATAGACTAACACTAGACTATAGAGATCAAAAAAGTTTATAAACTTTTTATAAAGTATGAACCTTTTAGATATTCAATGGAGACCGACCGTAAGCAGATTGGCGTTCTCATAAACAATTAGGAAGCTGTAGGCCGACCTGTACTCTTTAAAAGCAAATGGGATGCCGAAGGCCGACCCATATTCTTAAAAGCAATTGGGATAAATTACAAGAAAATTCAATTTCTCCAATTTAAAATCTGTTAATAATGGTAGCTAGTAGGGATAATAATATATCAAAGATTCACTTTTTAAGTAAAATAAATAAAAACATAAAATTGGTTTAACTGACTTTATTATTGTGTTTAGAAGTTTTTATTTTAATCGATGCTGATGATTCGTCAGTCCAGAATATAGCTTTAGGATTCATATATTTTATTTGAACAATTTTTTCTTCCTTTGCATTAATAATTGCATCACTTTGTTGATTGCCAATTTGATTTGTTGGCACTACTTGTTTATGAGGTTTTATTTTATCAATATTTTGTGTTTTATCTGAACACTTTTGATATTTGACTTTGTGTCCAAAGTGATCCGTTGAACTAGTACACTTAAAATTGATTTTATTTGTTTGGAATTGTGGTATAGGTAATTGCTTTTTATCTTTGAATTTTATATTACTTGAAGAAATTGATTCCGCGGTGTTTGTATTTGCAACTCTTACAGGAATTCCTGATTTTCGCATTGTTTTCGCTGTTTTGGGATAACATCTAGAATTGCACGCGTTACTTTTAATTGAAGATGGTATTTCGAGTGGTTCAAGGAAATCTGTTTTCCACTCGGCTCTGTTGCACCTAGATTTTGATTTTATTCTGTCTGAAATATTCGATACCTTTATATTAGTTTCTTTAAAATTAATTTTTTCGAAAACATCATCCATTGCCTTTTTTATATTAAATACTTGGGAAAAATTGTCATTGTTTATGGATCGTTGTTCATGTTTAATTGAATCAACTGTAGGTTTTACGTGGTCATTATAAATTTTTTCAGACATTAAATTTAGCATTCTCTTTAATGTCCTATTTGATGTAACAGGAAGTGACTGCTTGTCTTCGATACTACTAGGTTTATGCGATATATTTATATTTGAATTGATTTGAAATTCTTTACAATCAGATGTGGAACTCAATTGTGGCTTAACATTGGACGCAATAGATTGTTTACTATTTTCATTCTTGTAGTTAGCAGATTTTGTATTTTTTAAGCTTCCAATTTGCTCAGCTAACAACGAAAGAATTTTGGTTTTCAAGTCAAAACCAGGTTTAATGATTTCCTCACCCCACCTATAAAAGTTTTCAAGTGGGCTATTTTTAGTTTTACTTGAATTTGAATTTACGTTTTTCTTATCGCTTTCTCGTTTCTTAAGAAAATAGTCGCTAATAGCTGTTATGGGATTAATTCCTAAACTTTTTGAGTTTACATTATTGACTTCGTGACTGGAAGGTTTTAATGGTGTACTGTTGTTTAAATCGTTTTGAAATAACACTGGATTTACAACGTAATTTCGTCGATCGTTTTGTTGTATTTGAACATTTCTATATTTAGTAGCTTTATGGGTTTTTTTAATTTTTAACTCCTTTTCCAGTTTTTCAATCGGATAGTATTGGGTGCCTATACTTTTCAAAACTATTGACGAATCGGGCGGTGAAATTTTCAATTGTTTATTGATTACTTTGTTTATAATCCGCTTAAAATAATCTTTTGGCACAGTTAATTGTTCTTGATTTGTAACTCGTCTTTCTAAAGCTTCTATTCTACAAGATAGTTCCCGTATTACAGAATTACTATCACGTTCATAGGTTTTATGTTTACTTCTAAAATCTTCACTGGTTTGAAATTCTCGACGATAAACTGTATTTCCTTTGCCGTTAGATGAATGATGTTTACTTTTTATACAACTTGATTTAGTCATAGGCGAGTTGCTTAGAAATGGTTTTTTTTGTGAATCCATCAAAACACCGATTAACTCGCAGTGTTGACATGAACAGGGATTGTCTTTATTATCGGTGTTATTTAGGCTGCTTTCTGTATTTTGACATTCAAAGATATTTTTTAATTTATCGAAAGTTTTAGGCGCAGCATAAATTTGTGGTGCATTCGAAATTAATATTTCGCGGTCCTTCAATTTATACTCTCCAGTGGTGTAAGAATCTTTAGTGGGAATCAGCAATGGATAATTTTTATTATTATGTTTTTCGGAACACTTGTGTAAATTGTCTCCTACTTGCATATGATCTTGTAAATACTTGTATGAACTTTGAGGTCTTCCTTTAAATGGCTTAAGAACAGTTATAGATGTTGAATTTTTCAACTCCAAGTCCATATTTGTCTTATCGAAAATACGTTCCAATTTATTTGTGCAATGATTTTTTTTTGTGGGATCACTTGATGCTATTATATGGCCATGCTTAGAAGATTCCTTTCTTTTTAATTTTTGTCTGTATGATTCTAATTTATGTATCATTTGTTTATCCAGAAAACTTTTACTTTTAATTAATGGTATATTATTTAATCCTTGTTTGCACTGCCGACATTCGCTTTCATTGTGCCTTTCTAAAATGTTATATTTTTCATTTTTATCTATGGCTTCAAGTAATTCTTTCACTTTACTACTCGTAAGAGCTACGGTATTTTCCACACAACCGTTAATGTAATCATTCCCATCTAAGGGTTGTACAATAGTTACATCTAATAAAGATAAGTTTTCATTTCTGGGGGATGTAACTATATTTTTTAAACTGTTTGCTATTTGGACCTCTAATGACAGTTGTACAGTTTCTGGTAAAAAATTGTTATGGGAATTTTTCTGCAAATTATTAAAGTTTGCAAAGCTGCATGTAGTGAGATTGTCATCGTAACTTATATTCAAAATTTCGCGTTCATCTTCATGAAAATCAATTTGGTTTGACTTTCTTCGTGTGTATGCCGATCTTACCATTATTGAAAATTAATTTCACTACAATTTTAAATAAAGTACATGTAATATATAAGTAACACAATTAATTTTTGAACTTTGTAATTTTCAATCAATATTATTTAATGTCAAACAATTATGTTTCAATAAATCGAGACTGTTTTTAAAAACAAAACCAATTTATTATCTATAACAATCCTTATATTTTATGTCAATTTTGAATATGTCTGGTGTTAACATCAGTTATGAAATTGGTGAGAATTATCTAATTTTTTAAATTAGAAACATATTTTTATTCTTCATTTGCTAGATAGCGGTGGCGGAGAAAACAAATTTTTTGAAAAATCGTCAATAAAATCCAAAGAAAACTCAAGCTACGCCAGCATACTAGCAGGAGAAATCGTAAACGAAATTTTAGAAAATGCCCTCGATATTGCAACAAAAGCCAGTGACACAGGTTTATTTAACATTATCTACACAAAAATTTAAATAAACCTTAATTTAATCTATTGTAGGTATTCATTGGCGAGAAATTAAAGAATCCCGTAGTAATATCAAAATTTCAATGACTTCCTCATTTAATAACAGCGACGATTCAAAACCTGAAGAAATTGACGAAAATGATGAATTGCCTACAAGCAACGTATGCTGCGATATCATTGGCGATATAATAGAAAACGCTGGGATAACATCTTCGCCAAATATATCAGATATAATCGAAAATTTAAATAACATAAACATAAACCAAGATAATAATGAAAAGCGATGTATGGTACCACTGGAAGTAGAAATGAAAAAGCTACTCAGCGAAATCTTAGCACCGCCATATGAGATTATTGATTACGAATGTGTACCATTGAAAGGCGGAATTGGCGATCAACCTAGCATTGAAAATTCACAAAAAGTAGTTGAAGAATGCGCTCTAAAATATGAAATTGCTAGACCTTCAGTTGAAAAAAAATCCAGAGTTACCGATTTAGTAAAAAATTCTCCCCAAATAATAACCGAATACTTAAACGAAGATAAAACGTCAAGAAAAAGTCAAGATTGGGAAGAAAATGAAGAGTTACTAGTAAATGTTATAGAACTTGATTGTATCGAACCTAACGACACTCCATTTAAAGTCCCCAGAAAATATTTTCCAGAATTGATACCGTTACCATATGATAATGATGAAGATGAAATATTAAAAATGCGCAATAACGATAAGATGAGTGTAATTAATTCTACGGAATATCAAGATGAAAAACAACATTTAAAATTTCATAACAAAATGAGTGATTTGGCTAAAGGCGATGAACAAAAGTCCAGTAATAAAAATGAGGTTGCCAATGAGATAATTACAACAAGTTTAAATGATTCGAATGAAACATTAAATTTAACTTCAAGTAATCTACAAGACAAAAAATCTAAAAAGAAGAAATGGAATTTAGGCAACAGGATATGGAGATTCTTTAAGCGGGGTCGTAAGCAGGAAGTAGTACAAAGCTGTTCCACATCAACATGAAATTTTAGCTTTATTTTGCAATTAACGGTTTTCTATATTTAACGATCTTTTTATTATATTTACATGATTTAAAAAATGACTTTTTTTATAAACATAAAAATCATAATTTTGCTTTTATTTGGCTTGATTTATTATTATTGTACAAGATAATGGTTTTATATAGGGAAATAGTTCGCTATTTATATTTGGATTTTGCTCAAATAACTTACGATTTTATTACATTTTAGGTTAAATAATAGTAAACCATGAACTTAGAAGGTTAGGACCGGAAACTCCCTATCTAAATGCTTAAAATTTGCGAGCGCTTATGCGAATCACGAAAAACTATATCCCAAGGTGGCGCTGTCCATAATTTCCAATAAATGTCATTTAAATTCAAATTTTAGATGACTTTTGGGAGTAAATAAAGAAAAGTAGTGCCGAAAAAAAAGTATCCTGAATTATTAAAAACTTAGTAATTGAGTTTTGTATGTATGCAAAATTGCGTTTTAAACTGAAAATATTGAAATACCGCTACGTATAAAACTTGATAATTTTTCGTCATTTAATTGCATAGTGTAATACCAGCATTATACTACTGAAGTTCGCGCCATCTATTATAATAGTTTTGCGCGATTCGGTTAAGCGCTCGCATTTATAACCATAGTTGCCGGTCCTAGAGTTCGTGCCACATAAAAGTAGAACTGTCAATCATAATAGTTGGTAACATTATTTTTAAAAGGTTAGGAAAGACATAGCATTGTATTTCTATGAGTGCATATGAGAGAGTTGCATTGCCGTTTAATAAACAGTGGTTCAAGGTATGCAAAGAATCGCCCATAAAGTCAACCGGTGCAGTAGTCGCGAATATGAAGTGCAAAGATGTTTAAACTTCATATGGTCAATCATTTTTAAAAAGATAACAAATTTGAAGTGTTTATAATACGTATCATTGGCGTAGTAAAATGAATTTATTTTATTTTTAATCTCAATTTAGTCTTTCCGCGTATTTATAAGACTGGTTTGTTTATAATTGTTTATTTAGATGATTTGATAATTTTAATCTACGCTGTCAGAACTAAACATTAATTCGCTATCAGAAGAATAATATAATAATATTTAATAAGAAAACTAAGAAACGATTTAACTAACTAACAAACAATTCGTAACAAGTTGCAAAAGAAAGCAACGGTGCGACACTGAATGACTTAGTCTTTTTTGATTAGTTCACGATATCTTGGAAGTAGGACCTACAATGATTGACGGGTCTAGTATTATATGGCACAAACTCTAATCTTCAATCCATGATGTAAACTCATGATATAAACTAATAATTATTGCAGGACCGCATTCAGAATAATTATAATGAACCAAACAATAAGAAAATAATTAAAATAAAAGTGCCACGATACAGTCCAAAATTTTGTTAAGTTTTTGCCTATATAAATACATTCCTACGAAAGAACTAAAAGAAAATCAAAAGAATTAATTACGGTTTCTGATATAGTTTTAAATGGTTTGCAATTTAGTTGAGTCACTAACTGATACAAAATCTGTCCTCACTATCTCTAATGAGAAGATAGCTCGGAACAGATAATGTCCACGCAGAAGGTAGAACCCTCTACTTTAATTTGCTGGGTATAAACTAGCTCATTAATAGCGGCGGCGAGAGCCGTGGGTCGTGTCAAAGGAACACCCCGGAGAAATCAAGGAAACAGCTTTGCTAACATACACAAAAATAAAATGTACAATTGTTGGAAGGCAATGAGATCAACGATGTCGGATATAATGGGTGTTAGCCGACCAGAACAGGTACAGTGGCAACAACATTGCCACCGAGAATCACTCCCAAAAATAAACCAAAGGCACGTTCGAATGGTCATATAAAAATCCCACAAAAAGGTGGAACCATATCGAACTTCCAACGATAAAACAAACGGTAGCGATCCCGATGAAATGCCGCACCCTGTACATAGGTCGAACATCGCAGCCTTCATAAAAAATAAATATAAAGCCAAAATAAACACACACAAAATGTTCAACATAGAATTTCAAATACGAGATTTGAACCCATGTCAAACGCGTAGGACTTCCAAAGCCATTGCATTTGACCAACGCCGGTCGATGTTTCCTAGTGGGAATAAAATACACAAGTCAAACTCAATTAAAAATACATAATCAAATAATATAATTAATTAAAATAATTATCAAAAAGTAAAGCTTAAACAATTGGTATTCTATCCCACGTATGCGAACGTAAGATTAGATATTATAATCTCGTCGTGCAGAAAACTAAAAATGCGGCGGTATCAATTATCTCGGCCAAACATTCGAATAAAAATGCAAGACAAATGGAAACCTGTATTATAAAACATCACATAAAAAAATATAAAACAGCCAAGGGTGGATTAAAACGTCATCGAACTCCAAATTTTCGGAGGAAAATTGGCCAAGTCGATTAATGCATTCACCTGTGAAGCAATTCTCAAATTAAGGAACTTACCAATTTGAGTAAAAAAATCCTTCCCAGAAAAATATGGACAAGGTGGTCCGACCAAAAAAATAACGATCTGGGAAACATACCCCATCCTACAACCACGAATGTAAAATCCCCATACTGGGTTGGAGCGCAAACAAATCCAAAACCATTCGTGTTGCTGAACGGGAACCCTCACAAAATCGCCACCATATTTTGTCAAAATTGGGACCAAAAACCATAATCACTTCACAGTCAATTCAACATCGACCTCTCCGTTCGAGAGCTCACCCAAGACCTTTTCATTCTACATGCGCGAGTCTAATCTCCTGTCAAATACGTTCGCTATACAGGGCGCTACGAAATATGTCGCTATAAGTAATAAGTTGAATTTAAATAAATTCAACGTTGTTGCGAAAAGGAAAAATTTTCGTAACATAACTTCCTCATTGATTTTAACAAAAAATAATTTGTGACCCTAGAATTGAATGGAAAAAGTTATGCAATGTTCACATAGCCCATTTTTATTTCGTTTATCATTTCCTTAATTTTCAACAAATTTGAAACATAAAAATTCCTTACCTAAGGGATTCGGAAAGTAAAAACGCGGAAGACCAGTTGGAACTTCGGCGAAGAAAGTGGAGGAGACGATGAAGACTAGAAGCCTAGAAGGATTGAACCGACAGAAAGGCTTGGAGAGCAGGATGCGAGGGCAGGAGGAGAGCAGGATGCGATATAAATTATATAATATATCTGAACTTTCTAAAATTGATTATTTATGGAGTATTAGTTGACCTTTTATGTAATGATTAAAAGTTTAGTTGAGTATAGCTCCAATTAAAAGTTATTGAATTTAACTTACTTATAAAAGGTAGTTTCCGTAATAGAATTCCAAATATAAATCTATCGTGAATGAAAATAGAAGACTAATAATCAAAATGAGGTAGTGTAATAAATTCTTTAAGGTTTTCAAAAATTGAATTAAATTATGTTAAGTATTTTCCATGAACCCACCATAAATTATGTTAAATTTTCTGCATGAACCCACCGAGACGGAATTGTGAAGGTGCGCTTGTGCCATTGGAAGAAGACTGGAATCAAAACGGATACCACAGAAAATACAAAACACAGATTATTTTTTGATGTATTTATTACATAATATTATTATTAAACACATAAATTAAAAAAATGTTTAAAATATAAAAAAATTCGTGTACCGACAACTGGCCCTGAGACACTTGGCCCTGCGACAACTCGCCTCGGACAACTGACCCTAGCAACAACTGGCCCTGGCGACAACTGGCCTTAGCGACAACTGGCCTTGGCGACAACTGGCCCTTGCGACAACTGGCCCTAGCGACAACTGGCCTTGTGACTTCTTGATTATTATAACTTGATTATTGCGTTTTGCGTTTTTTTTTGCGACTTAACACCTTAAAATTTAAAGATGCAAATTAACTTCATATTATTTACCGGTAACTCATAAAATTTGGTTTTAGTAAAAGTTCTCACAGAAATATAATATTTGGCTTCTGGTTAAATAAATAAAGGTGGATCTTCCGAGAAGAGCTGGATCTGCCGTTAGGTTAGTGTTAGTTTTTGATATTTCTTTAGAAAACCAATTAAAAACAAATTAATCTTCAGGTAAAGTTAAATCTTCCGCGAAGAGGTGGATCTGCCGTTAGGTTAGTGTTAGTTCTTGATATTTCTTTAGAAAACCAATTAAAAACAAATAAATCTTCACGTAAAGTTAAATCTTCAGGTAAAGTTAAATCTTCCGCAAAGAGGTGGATCTTCCACGAAGAGGTGTATCTGCCGTTAGGTTAGTGTTAGTTTTTGATATTTCTTTAGAAAACCAATTAAAAACAAATTAATCTTCAGGTGAAGTTAAATCTTCCGCAAAGAGGTGGATCTTCCACGAAGAGGTGTATCTGCCGTTAGGTTAGTGTTAGTTTTTGATATTTCTTTAGAAAACCAATTAAAAACAAATTAATCTTCAGGTAAAGTTAAATCTTCCGCGAAGAGGTGGATCTGCCGTTAGGTTAGTGTTAGTTTTTGATATTTCTTTAGAAAACCAATTAAAAACAATTAAATCATCACGTAAAGTTAAATCTTCACGTAAAGTTAAATCTTCCGCAAAGAAGTGGATCTTCCGCGAAGAAGTGGATCTGCCGTTAGGTTAGTGTTAGTTCTTGATATGTCTTTAGAAAACCAATTAAAAACAAATAAATCTTCACGTAAAGTTAAATTTTCACGTCAAGTTAAATCTTCCGCAAAGAGATCTTCCGCGAAGAGGTTGATCTGCCGTTAGGTTAGTGTTAGTTCTTGATATTTCTTTAGAAAACCAATTAAAAACAAATAAATCTTCACGTAAAGTTAAATCTTCAGGTAAAGTTAAATCTTCCGCAAAGAGGTGGATCTTCCACGAAGAGGTGGATCTGCCGTTAGGTTAGTTCTTGATATTTCTTTAGAAAACCAATTAAAAACAAATAAATCTTCACGTAAAGTTAAATCTTCAGGTAAAGTTAAATCTTCCGCAAAGAGGTGGATCTTCCACGAAGAGATGTATCTGCCGTTAGGTTAGTGTTAGTTTTTGATATTTCTTTAGAAAACCAATTAAAAACAAATTAATCTTCAGGTAAAGTTAAATCTTCCGCAAAGAGGTGGATCTTCCACGAAGAGGTGGATCTGCCGTTAGGTTAGTGTTAGTTTTTGATATTTCTTTATAAAACCAATTAAAAACAATTAAATCATCACGTAAAGTTAAATCTTCCGCAAAGAGGTGGATCTTCCGCGAAGAAGTGGATCTGCCGTTAGGTTAGTGTTAGTTTTTGATATTTCTTTAGAAAACAAATGAAAAACAAACAAATCTCCACGTAAGGTTAAATCTGCCGCAAAGAGGTGGATTTTCCGCGAAGAGGTGGATTTACCGGTTACTCATAAAATTTGGTTTAAGTAAAAGTTCTCATAGAAATGCAATATTTGGCTTCTGGCCAGTAGTCCAGTAGTCATAAGGCCAATTGTCGCTAGGGCCAGTTGTCGAAAGGGCCAGTTGTCGCCAGGGCCAGTTGTCGCCAGGGCCAGTTGTCGCCAGGGCCAGTTGTCGCTAGGGTCAGTTGTCCGAGGCGAGTTGTCGCAGGGCCAAGTGTCTCAGGGCCAGCTGTCACCATTTACTTCTGAAATTATTAATATTAATTTAAAATTACTAAAAACACTAAAAATCAAATTATAATCATGAGATTATAGCCATGGGTTATCATCATGGCAAGATGATAATATCATCTTATTATCGCGTATTTTAATATTAACAACCCATTGCTGAAACTCACGAACATAATTTCATTGATTAATTTGTAAATTTTAATTTAATAAAAATCTTTCAAATTTGATTTTTTTTAATATTTTAAAATTTAAAACCTTTTTTTAAATCTAAACTATTGAAATTAAGCTTATAAGTATTAAATTTGTTAATCAAACTACATTTATCATTATTATGCTTAGCTATTTATTACATTACAATTAATTGTTAGACATTATCGACAAAATCGAGCGAAACCCTGCCATATATTTGAACAATTAATTTCATGGAAACTTTATTTCAATATTTTGGATTTTAAAAAGTATATAATATATAATCAAAAATCCTCATTTACCCTAAGGTGTTGAGGTGGATTTTAAAAAGTACTAAATATAATTTAAAAAAATGTTTATTAATATAAACTCAACACCTATATTTTTATGATCTTTCAAAATTAGTAATTAAATTTTATATCGCAAATATTTTTGTACTAAGAACTTTTAATAATTTATTTAAAAATCCGTAATATTTAAAAACCTCGCGGCGTCGCAATTTATATTACTATCATGATTAGCTTTAACCCGAATAAAAAGTGTGATCAACAACAGAACACTACTCTAGTATGCAGTGGCGTAGCTATCATAGCTCGAAAGCGTTGGTTCTCGAAGATCAAGGGGGCTCGAGGCTAAAAATAAATAAACGTAGAGTATCAATATGTATAGACTTTTTCTCTCTACTAGCTGATAAAGCTAGTATTGAAATACTTCTAATTATTGGCGTATACATAGGTATCTAATAATAGGTATAGGTATACAATAAGCAAACACACACAAATTTAGTTAGTTATTATGGATTCGGTTTTCGGTACCATCTAGAAATTTCATGACAGTCTTCCGTGCTTTCGGAAGGCACGCAAAGCCGTCGGTCCCCCTGTGTTAATGATTTGCCATCTTAACCATACAAAACAGAGTGCAGCCACATCGAAAGCAAGCCTAGCACAAGCTCCATAAAAGCTGTATTACATTACACAATTTCTTGTACAATAAATGACACAATTTTGCGCACTGCCGCACAACGCTATGCGGAAACGCTTTGAACTCGTCTCTGCGCAAAATTGTGTCGTTTATTGTACAAGAAATTGTGTAATGTAATACAGCTTTTAAGATGTAAAAACACAAACTCGCCAACACGCATAGCAAGCGTGGCGATTAAAAAGTTAAAATTCTTCTATTGCACAATGAAATCATTAGAAGAAACCTGACATCCGAATGGATTGATGTAGGAATAAATAAAAAAAATACACCTATTGCAATTATTGAGCTTTGAAAAATTGTTTTATATATTTTTACAGTTTCTTCAAACAGTTAGATATTGAAATAAGTACTTCTAATGATTGGCGTACGGCTACAGTGCGACAATTACATACCTCATCATCATCATGATGGTGATGTAGCCGAAACCATTTACGTACTTGACGTTAAAAATGAATATACAGTAGACGCTTATTATGAACACGGATAATGACACCAATCGGGTATTGAGATCACTTTTGCGTAGAACGGGCCGGCTACATTTGACTACATGACTACAGTTCTGTAGTCATTGTAGTCATGATGGGATGGTGGGTGGAACTTGGGCAAATTTTGAAAAAATCTATTTTTCTCTTCATTTTCCAACCTTGGCCACAATTTCAATTAATTTATTATTAAAAGCATTTCCCGTGCCCGAAAACAATTCTCTCCCTGCAACGAATCAATATTGTGCCATTTTAAGGGTGGGTCGTGTTTTCGGTCAATAATTTAAGTATTAGCGTGCCATGGAAAAATATGAAAAAAAACTATTTTATAGAGAATTTTATGCTCTTCAATTATGGTCTGATCATAATTTTTCATACAAGCATAAATAAGCGAGTTATTGGCAAAAACTCGCGTTGGGGGAGCTAAAACCCCGGGAGCTAAAACCCGCGTACATGATATCGAGGTCGACTTTTTACATATTGTTTACAACGATGTCATAAAGATGTGTACCAAAATTCAGCTAGGTGGGAATGTTTCCTAGCTGAACCCCTTTTTTCGTCTAATTTGACTGGACTAGTGATCAAAGTACAAATTTATAACACGTCTGAAAATCTGAACACCTCGCCGTGAAACTTCCAACGATTACCAGCATTTTAACAAAAATTTGATCGCATAAATCGAATTTTGATCACTATATACAATGATTTTTCTATGCGGTCATTTACCGTCGGCTCGTTCTTCCCAAAAGTGATCTTAATACCCTTATTTTCGCAGCAAAATAATTACTCGGTTTGTAAGTTTCAAAACTTTTGGACTTCCTCTGTGCCTAGATTATTATAGGGCATAACCGTGAAATTAGCAGGTAATTTTATGTTCACTACATTGCAAATTTTATTACATGATTTTTTTGTATTCGTTATGTGTGAAGTTTAAAGAACTATCGACCAGTCTACGGCTGTGCCTATAATTGGGCTTTTATGATGGTATGAGTTGTAATTAAATCTTATAGCAATGTAAACCTTTTTAGCTTTAATTACATAAACATTCCGTCGTTGGGTGCTAAAAATACTTTATGCTAGTTGTTGTTAAGTTAAAATGCTTAAAATACGTAATATTGCCAATTGTTAATCCCAACTATAACCATTAATTTATTTTAATTATAGTCCGAGGTGGGGGGGGGGCGTTGAGAATATTTGCGGTCGGATTTAAAAAGTCCTAGCTACGCCACCACTACACTAGTAGAGAATCCCTTTTATTAAAAGGACAGTTGATCATTTACCATAAGTACACTTAGGTAAATGATAAAAGTTAATTCGGTTAAATTAAACAAATTAGTATTAATTAACATTATTAATTAATTTGGTGTAGCAGTAAAAGCATAGAATGCATTTCCTAGAAGCGGTGGACGCATGCGTCAGCGTCGCTGCCCGACGTGTTACACGAACAGTGAAGTAGACATGTAGAAGTAGACAGTTTCCCTGACATGGTAAACAACGCAAATCTACTATTTTACCAACAGCGGATCTGGTCAAAGTTTATGGAGGGGGTAAATATATGTTTTGTAATAAAATTTTGGGAAAATTAAGGTATATTTTTAAAATTTTTATTGCAATAAACATTCATAGGGGGTAGTTACCCCCCCCCCCCCCCGTAGATCCGCCCTTGTATTTTACTGTAACATATTATAACGAAAACTTAGATTTCGTCTAACAATAGGTACCTACAGTAAAAACCATATTATTAATTCTGCGCTTTGAAGAAACATTCAACACCGTCCGCCGATTCAAAGGAAGTGTACCCTTTTGGTGCATTGTTTAACAAACTTAATAAGGCTAATTAATTAACACTTCAAACACTAACAACTAGTTTGCTTTTATAATTCATAAAACCATAAATTCATTATAATTTTTTTATAAATACATGTAACTTATTAATGACAATCATATACTACATACATAATATAATAAAATCAAACAAAGCCCAAACATTTTATTAGTTAGGCAGTATGTAAAGAAATATCCAAAATATGCTACCAATATTAAAAATAATTGTTTCTCAACATGTTGACGTATTACGTAACCTAGTGTAATATTTAAATTTACAATATAAGACTTTTAACTATTGATAATTATAATAATAATATAAAACTTTTTTAAAAATGAAATAGTTAATTTAAACTTTTTAAAAAAAATGTTTATTTCAACGCAATTTTGATGATATACTTATGCCTATTATTTAGTTTTATCAATGGTTTTATGAAAGAATGTTACAGAAAATGTATGTATACCGTTAAAACCGCCCATTTGCCAGTAAATGTACACTTATACTCGTATGAAATGTAAATACAGTATACATTTTCCCTGGTATACTATGTAACATATCTGCACGTACCAAGCGATATTGGTGAAAGTGTTTTAATTTCTAATTTTAATTTAATTTGTATTGATGGTAAATATATATAATTTGATTTTAATTGTTGCTAGCTTATTATTAATTTGTAATTTTAACTTAATATAAATTTTTAATAGCTAAGTATTTTTATTTTATTTTAGATTATGATACATATTTACAATTAAAAACCATCAGTCTACTTAACCACTTTTCAGTGTTGTAAATTAAAAACTGTACATTTACCGGTAACTGTAACGGTAACGTTTCCTTTGAAATAGTCAATGCACTCTTACCAACAGGATACAAGAAAAAACACAAAGCGGAGGAATGTGGGTTGCATAACCAGAACTCCTCCTATAAATCAAAAAGTTTACCCGCGCTTTTGTCCTAAAGCTAAAACATGTTAGAATTTTAAAGCAATCGAAAAATTTTCTGCTTTGTTACAATTTCGTGATGTGGTATTATAAATCAATTATAATTAAACAGCAATTGAAGGGCCTAGTGGAAAAAGTAGTTTTTTTTTTTCAATTTGTTGATTTTTATACTAATTTGTAGAGAATAAATGCCGCAATGTGAAAATGTGCTCAACTACAAATTGAAAAAAAAGTGATACCTACTTTTTCCACTAGGCCCTTCAATTATTCATTGCTACAATAGAACTGTAATACATAATTTTGTGCAGGATACCGGTAGTTTTGTGTTGTATTTTAGGTTAAATTTTAGATTTTATTTACCTCTGCCATGGATTCGTAAGAATTGAAGCAATAACTTGCTAGGTATGCGAAATTACATAACAATTATATTTAGTAGTGTATGCCCTCATTGCCTTAAAAAGTTCTAGGATGTTTTAACCAAAAATCGACATGAGAAAAATTCATTCAATTGTAGTAGCAGAAAAAACAATTACAAAAGGGCACATATTTTGTCCAATCTGTGTCGAAGAAAACAAGGTAAGTATTGGAACTTATTTTTTATTAATAAAACATATTATAGATACACATGATATAGTAATCGAACGGGAAAAATTACATTTTGATACTTGCCAGGATTTTCAAAATTGGAAGGCACTTGAAAAACGGGAAGTAAATTATGCAAAAGAGAACATGGTAAAGAAACTGAATACAAGAATAGAGTATTTATTACAACTGCAATCGTAGTAATACGGGAGGTAGCTAGCAGTGTTTTTTACATGAAAAATACTTGGTTTAATTAAAATTATTTCATTTAAGAATTTAAAAGTAATTGCTCTAAAAGAACAATGAAATACGAGGGAAGCATTAAAATTGATGGTAATAGAGTAATCGTACTGATTTGTTAATTGTTTTTTGATGTTTTTAAAACTTGTTATTTATATTTATTAGATACTTTATAGAATATTTGTTAATTTTAAGTTTAATAATAAGGTAATTTTAAATTGTAAGGTATAATAAAATAGTAGCAAAATAATTAACTATTGTATAGTAGTAGGTAAATAAAATTTGTACTAGAGAATTGTACAACTGTTAATTTTTCGAAAATTACACATCTCGTTATTAATTTTTAAATTTTGATCAATTTAAATGTTCATACGTACCTACCGAAAAACAACATTGTAATACAATGCTATATACCTTCCCAATTAATACCTAAATAACTTCCTTCCCAATTAATACCTAAATAACTTACGAATGCGTTTGTTTGACTAAAAATGTCTAAAAGAAAACCAAATAAACTAAGTAAGTAACGTACAAAAACATTTGAATAGAAAGAACGGGTAAATTTTTTAATTTAAAGGAGAGGCCGAGTTATGCAACCCACATAACTACGGATAGGAGAAGAGCGTATAACCCAATAAAACCTCTCTCAGGCTTTGTGTTATTTACTCTATCCTCTTACCAACCTCACTGGAATTTGTACACATTTGCCGGTAAATTTACAAACTTTTCGCGTTATTACTTACATTTACCGTAACATTATAATTATACTTATAACAAATATATTGCTATGAAATGTAATTATTTTAAAAATCGTCACACCCTAGGTAAGGCATTAAAACTTTTACTTCTGACAAATAATTTAACATTTATTTAAAAATAACACAGGGTAATAATAGTTGTTTAACAATTAAATTATTTGGTAAGAGACCTTGATTTTAAAATTTTTCTTGAATTAAAGAAATTAAGAAAAAGTCATTAGCGACAACAATTTATAAAATGAGATACGCTAGCTTCAAATTTACAATAATGAATAAAATTATAATTCTAAATAATTTTAAAGTTGTTCTTATAATGGGTTAATTACTGCCCAATAATGTTTTACAGGGAGTTTAAGCATGCGTATCCAGTGCGTATCCGATATTAACAGATAATTATTAACGTTGGACACTTTGGAGCCAAGATATAACTTAGAAACTTCATCAGAATTACATCCTTAAATATTAATTTAGAAACTACAAAAATCTCTCTGGCATGTCTATTTTTACATAATTTAGAATGAACGTCCTACAAAGCAGGACACATTCTTCGGAAGCTTCCAAAACATATAAATATAACTAAAATTCCAATAGAATTCTAAACTACACAATATTTTATTTAAAAAAAATGTTAGCAAGGTACTTCTTGCACGAGTACCTTGATAATATTGAATGGATTAAAATTGATTTGTAATTTTAGTTATTTATTTTGTTTTTATGAAATTTTTTGTCCTTGTTATAAAATGCCTAAAAATTTGGTTGGAAGAAGCACTTCATCTTTTTAAGTTTTCTAATAACAATTGAGTAAGCACAAACCATTTTATTTGTCAGATATAAATTTTTTTTATTTCAGTTTTTATTTTATAATTTTTTTAAGGATTACAACCACCCAGGTATGGTCAAATATATCATTCATAGCAATATACTTGTGATCTTTTCACCAGTTAAATAAACTACATTTTTAATGGTTTTTTTAGTGTAATTAATACTACAAGAACTTAACGCTGTTGGTTGAGATTTTCATCCGATGCAGGCTCTCGAACGTCCGTTTGGGAAGAATTCTAATAAAAATTAACATAGTTTATAGTATTTTACTTAACGAGAGCCGTTACCTACGCCCAAATTTTTGTAAGATATTTTGTTAGCTGCTACTTAAGTAAATTGATAATAAAAATAAAAACGCAAATTTGGCGGAAAGAAAGAATAACCAAAGGGAGACTTCCGGAAGCAGCAAAGAGATATAACCACCGAGATAAAGAAGTGTGGAAAGACCGAGAAAAGATGGGTACCGGAACAGGTAATAATGTCTACACATAATTAAAATGATTAATTTTCATATTATAACAAATATAAATCTACACTGTTCTTATATCTTGTAAGGTATCCCTTGCATCACGATTACACTTAGGATGGCTCATATCATATGAAGTTGCATAATTGAATATTTTAAGGCTATACATATTTCCCTAGACTAATGCCCGATTTCATAAAACTTTTAGCAAGCCGTTAAATGTAACTAACCAATTTAACGTTTGTTAGTACTAACGAGCCAATAGAAATCATCTGTTCATTTTAACGGTTTGTTAAAAGTTTTATGAAACTGGGCATAAGAGTTTGTGGGGAGTAAAATAACAAGCGATAACAATTAATAAGTGGGCAGTAACGTTAACTTATGACAGCCCGATAAGGATATTAAGTGACACATTCCATATTATGTAATGTGTCACTTACTTAAGTAGGATCGAACAAATATAATTTATAAATTTTTCTTAAAAAAATTCCATTTTGGTATTTGCACAATTTTATAAAGTTAAGTGATTTAAATATTTACTAGTAGCTACTAAGTTGACTATGAATACGGCATTAAATCTCTGTTATTATTGTTTTACGTTATTTGAATTATTTAAATATAAAATACCAGCAATATAAAATACCAGCACATTCGTGATTAATACTTACATGTGAATCGTTCAAAGATACATTGGAATGTGCAGACATTTGTCTAATATAATTTTTATCTTCGTATATTTTTTTGTCTCCCCCTCCAGGTTTATGTTTTATGTTGTCTAGGGATCCGATTTTGCTTTGTCCTTTGATTTCCAATTTCTTATTCTCAATCTGTGAAAATTATAAATACATACATAGTATATATTATAAATTATTATCGAATACAGGGTTTTATATTTCTTGTATACAAGGTTTATCTTCTTAGTTTTTAAATGTTAATGATACAGGGCTTTAAAGAGTGTGAAATGATCTAAAAAAAATTGTTAACAAATTCGAAGCCTAAGGGCAGCCTTGGTAACAACTCCCTTTATAGTCGCACCCCCCACATTAAACTCAACCACTCTCCCCCTCAAAATTGAGTTGATCCATCGTACAATGGTATTGGGGACATGATGTGGCGTTAATGCTCTCAAAGGTGACTTTGAAACGCTCCCAGGATGCATTCCTTAACATGCAATGATTTTTCTATACGTTCCACCACTTCATATAGTGAGGACTTATTAGGTCTTTCTGGAACGATACGTATTGTTTCGGATGTAGCGGCCTGTGAACAAGTGCCGTATCTTGAATTTCTCTATTGCACAATATCTCTAACGTCTTTTATCTTAAAAGATTTAGCCAAGGCCAAGGGCTGTACCTGGGCTTGTACCTGACTTAGGTACAAATGAGATTTTGACCTTCCGCCATTCCTTAGGCATATAGCCATGCGTAATGCACGCCCTAAACACTCTCACCAGGGGGTGGAGCAGACTACCCAGTTCCCACTGTTTAGGTCAGGGCGAAAGATCTAATTCATGAGGTTTTGATCAGGTTTTAATCCTTTTTGCATTTTCCACGCATAGTCTGTGACAGTTTTACTACCGGAAAAGTGTGTTTTTACCAGTACTAGGCGCAGGAAAACATAGTGGTAATGAGATGGACCACTCTTCAATAAAAAAACGAAAAACACTAGTCCAAAATGTGAGATCTTACAGAGGAGCCAATGCCGAATAGAACCACTACCTTGTAATAGCAGAAATAAAATTTAAGAAAATTAACTTGACGTCAAAACTAATAAAAATCTAGCGATAGAAAAACTAAGTAACAATAAGACAAAAAAAGATACAAAGACAAGTTAAAACAAATAAACAACAAAATCATCAATTCTGAAACAATTACAATTTCAAATATTAAAGCAATTACAAATATTATAGTATAAAAGCGAGCGCTAGGTAGGTGTTAGGAAATAGAGAAGCAAGGAGAGGAAAAGACAGCTACTGCAAATCTGAAAAGCGAAGCAAGAGTAAGATGGCTAAGTACAGAAGAAGAAAGTGATCTGGATGAAATAGAAAGTGGGAATAGGCACAATAACAGTAAGGCTTTTTAGAGAAACTAAAGGAACAGAAACCGGACACAGTGTAAGGGACACAAGAGGAATGAGAATAATCCCGAGGAATCCAGCAAAGATAAAACACATATGGGTGTAATACTCTCAAGAGTTATTAAATGAACCACAAATAAATGAAACTACCATCATAATACATAAATGAAGATCAAACAACGGAAGAACCGACATACGAAGATATAGTGGAATTATTAATGGAAAGTCACCTGGAAAGGACGGTATTAGTGCAGAACTAGTAAGATATGGGGTAAAACGTTGCACAGAAGGGGCACGATCTGATAAAGACAATTTGAACAGAAGAAAATTAGCCATTATTGTGATAATGAAGAAAAGAGACGCAGAGAAATGCAAGAATTATCGTGGGACTCATTACATAGCTCAAAAATATGGGGAAAATAATTTTTTTTATAAAGTTTCAACTATATATATCACATATTATGTATCAGATTTAAAAAGATAATATGGACACTGAATTTCCAAAATTTGCTGGTTATGGCAACGACTTTGAACAGTTTTTAAGAGTTTAAAACACGTTCGATGAACATGTACAAAAATGCACGAATAAAACAGCCAAATCGAGGACGTATGTAACGCCTCACTTTAACTAAAATCACTGTTAACGCAGGTTAACTCCACTAGGGTGGTCCCTTCAGATGCTTCATGCATGTTCAAAAGTAAGGGTTTCTGAATAATTTTGAAACATTAAAAGTTTTTCCTTATACGCCAATGATTATGGTAACCTTACCTTCATCGTTCGTTTACGAATGAAATCCGTTTAAAAGCCTCAGAGGATAGTTTTTGAATTTTTTGACGTGAATACGTCTATAAAATCGGTAACGTGTTTAAAAATTTAATAAAAATGTGTAACGAAAATTGTGTGTGTACGAAAAGTGTAGAAATGGTAAATTTCGAATTGTCATTTATTCAGCAAATGCTTGGAACGAAAATGGGTATCCTACGACGACGTATTCACGTTAAACCATACGGCCATGTCCCCGAACATAGCCTACTTTAATTTTTTTCGCAAATTTCTATAGCTGTAATATAGTTTTAATTAATATTTAAATACCTTAACATCTCCACCTCCAGGGCTGTATTTGATATTATCTTTGGAACCAACTCTCGATTTTGCTTTATCTTTAAAATCCAACTTCAAATTTTCAATCTTTTTATCTCCACCTTGGGGTTTATGACTTGCATTTTCTAATGATCCAATTTTTGATTTTGCGTTCCAAGTGAGTTTTTGTTGCTGAATCTGCAAAAGTGTAAAGAAACTGTTTAAAAATAAAACACACCTGGGTCTTAAATTACTATGGGAGAAAGTAGTAATATTGACCTTGCTTTTAATATGGGAGCCAAACTACTAACATCACCCCTTAAAGTGTACAAATGCCGCTAATAAGCATGAAGTTGTCATGAACGTGAATTAGGAAGAAATACCCGAAGTGACAATCGATGAAATTAAGGCGTCACTTGAACAGATGAAGAACGGGCGTGTCCCGGGAGAAGACCTTATAACTGCTGAAATGCTGAAACTAGGTGGAAATACACTAATGAATGCCATCCAAGTCCTTCTGAATCACTGCATAGAAGAGGGGAAAATACCAAGAAACTGGAGAAATGCAGAAGTGATACTTATACATAAATAGGGCGACACTGCAGATATTGAGAACTATCGAGTTATAAGCATACTGCCTATACAAACTGCTAACAAAAGTAATAACTAAACGACTCACAAATAAATTGGACTTCTATCAGCCAATTGAGCAGGCGGCGTTTAGAAAGGGGTTCGGTACCAGTGACCACTTGCAGGCTGTCAGGACTTTAATCCAGAAGTGCGAGGATTTGTTGATTGAAGAAGGCATTTGACACGGTGGAGTTGTGGGCGGTATTCCAAGCTCCGAATGACGCTCGGGTGGACTCGCGATATACGACTCTATTAAAGGATATTTACAGAAATCCCACAATGCACGTTAAGATAGATGAGGACACCGTAACAAAAAAGATCCCTATACTTAGAGGCGTTAGACAGGGAGATACAATATCTCCAAAATTATTCACATTAGCCCTAGAAAACATATTCAAGGAATTGGAATGGGATGAAAAGGGAGTGGATGTCAACGGCGAGCTCCTAAACCATCTTCGATTTGCGGACGACATCGTTATTATTAGCACAAGTGACGAAGAACTTGAACAAATGCTAAACGAGCTCGTAGGGCATCCTTAAAGAGAGGTCTATAGATGAATATAAGAAAAACAAAGTCATGACAAAATGCAACAGAAAATTCAAACTAGGCCAGCAAGAATTGGAAACAATAGACGAATATGTGTACCTGGGACACTTAATGAGGCTGGGAAAACCAAATCAAACTGCGGAAATTTCAAGAAGAGTCAGACCGGGATGGGTAGCATTCGGAAAGCTGGGATGGATCCTGAAAGACAGTGATGTACCTACCTGCTTAAAAAGAAGGGTATTTGACTCATGCATCCTACCAGTGCTGACCTACGGAGTGGAAACAATGGCATTGACAAGTAAGAACGCTAAGACACTGCAGATAACACAACGGGCAATGGAGCGACGAATGTTGGGAGTGAGCCTACGCGACAAAATAAGAAATACTGAAATTCGGAGACGAACGGCGATAGTAGACATCATGAAGAGAGCTGCAGAATTGAAGTAGAGATGGCGGGATATGTGGCAAGAGAGGGGTCTAGAAAGTGGACAAACAGAGGATCGAGTGGCGTCCGAGAACTACAACGAGAAGCGTCGGGAGACCCCAGAAGAGGTGGTCAGACGATATTAAACAGACTGCGGGAAAAAATTGGCAACAGGTGGCACAAAATAGGGTGAAATGGAAGAGAATGGGAGAGGCCTATGTCCAGCAGTGGGCGAAAGATGGCTGAGAAGAAGAGAAGTTAAAATTTCAAAGTGCACAAAACTAAGATTAACATTATTGCATTGCTATTATCATGAAATACCATATTTGTAAATTTCCAAGTGGTGTACAGTAGCCGTCATATTATGAAAAGCGCATGGTTAATTTCCAATAAATATTGAATCTTACAGGTCTTATTATAAGGAGTAAAAATATTTTACAAAAGTAGATATAAATTATAGGTAATTTAGAGCTCACTACGTGTCGGCAAGTGATAGATTTCATATTTAAATATGAAAATAATCAACAAAATTGTATTAAAGGGAAATTAAAGGAAATCTGTATAAAGCTGTATAAAGAAAATAAGGTGTTTTATGATAATAAAATTTAAATAAAATAATACACTGTATTATAGTGACAAAAATAAATAGGTATGTTAATATTAATGTGATGGGTGGGCTTGTTTCTTGTCGCAAATTAAGTCGATTTTAGGAGCAATTTTGGACAACTTTAATCTTAATTCTGACTCAACATCAAGTCGATTTCTGTACTTGGTTTTTAACATGACCAGGTGTGAAAACCCACTCTCACATAAGTAAGTTGTTGCGAAGGGTAAGAGGAAATTCACGGCATTGCGTGAGAGTTCGGATATTCTTCCTGTCTAGCTGCCCAAAAATCAATTAAAGACATCCTTTTAAAATCAGCTAGAAAAGTTTCATCTGCGGACATTTCTAGTAATGACTCCTGTTGCTTAATACTCAAACCAGCAATTATGTTCTCGGTTGTGACCATTAATGGGTTTCGAATCCTGCCTTCTGCATTATCAATATCTGGAAAATACCTTTTCAGTTCGCCGGAGAGCTGAGAAAGATGAAGAACAATTTCAGCCCTCATGTCAGCATCCACGGTCAGGGTGTTCGTCGTAATAAATTCGTGCAGAAGAGGAAAACATTCAACAATATTTGATATCAAGCAAGTTTTCTAAAAATCACGCGCTTCACAGCCATCCAGCCGCCATTACATAAATCTTGTCGCGAACCCCCTACCATTAAATGGCGAACCCCTAGGGGTTCGCGAACCTCACTTTGAGAAACCCTAACCATTCCTCAAAAAATATCCCTTGCCAACTTGTAGTTTTTCATTTTCCTGTCCGGAGGGAAAAAGGTGTCGACTTTTCTTCTGAACATTTTGACGATATTTCTTTTTTGTGTGATAGGATTTGCTGAACTATAATTAAGTACACGGCCAGAGTTAATTTCTTTTAAGTACCAATCTGTGGTAATCGTGTTATCCGGTGACCTTATCAATCGAAGTTCCAGGAACGGTAATGCCCCATCGTTCTCTTCCTCCATAGTGAAACGAATTCCTCTGTTGTTACGGTTTAGAATACACAGTAGATCTTGTTCTTTCTGGTGTGGGACCGCTGTGACGATATCGTCCACATAGAGGTACAGGAAGGGCAAATTATGTGTCCAATAATCTAAACATTCCAATAGCAAATCATTCATTACTAACTCCGCCAGGATCGGTGAGACCGGACTGGCCATCGCGCATCCTGTCGTTTGCTTATACCATTTTCCATCAAACGTAAAAAAGTTTTTATCGTATAACAATTTTTGAAATTTTGAAGCCGACGGTTTAACCACTCAGCTTCTGAATTTTTGTGATTCTGAAAAATATGTGTCTTTGGGTATTACAAACTATCTTTTCCAAAGTTTCATGGTGTAGCAAAATGTTTGGTGGAAGTTAGGAATTTTTGAAATTTTGAAGCCGACGGTATTTCCATAAGAACCAGTATTTATCGGCGCCGGAAATGTGGAGTACCATATTGGAAACTGTTAGCTGTTATGATATTTCCATCTCTTAGCTGCAGCTATGCTTTAATTTTGAATTATAAAATGTTAAAGTCGTGAAACTATGAAATATACTCGTACATTGGTATTTTAAACAGTACTTATAATATAACGGGTACTCTACCACTAACTCAGCCACTCGAAACGAAATTTCTTCTGCTACACACTAAAGAACAGGCTTATATCTGTCTATTAAAACAATAAAAAATGTGAATAATATGGTCAAAACTTTTTAAAAAATCGAATTTGAACTTAGCTAATTTTCATGAAATTCAGTGGTGGACTAACGAGATTCAGGGCGCGTCAGTCATTCTGTGCTCAGTCCGTGCGCTATGATATACTCTAACACTTAGAATATTTTATTCACTTTATTCAATTTATTCACTAGATTTGTGTAATTTTTCGATCAATTTCCACAAGCTTCGATAAATCACCCCCCATAGTATCACTACAATCCCACTAGTCGCCAATTCTGACTAGTTCCAAGTAGAAGCCACTCACTCCGAGGTCATCAATAGAAATTAATTCATAATTTCTTTCTTCGAATTAGGGACTCTACTATATCGGCAAACGTAAAAATTTTCTTTTGCTTCTCATATTACATATTCACAGTCACAGCTCAGGTTTTTACCAGTCAGTCCGCCAAGCGCCAATTCCCAGAGACCCACCGGTCTCTATAAATTCCAATGTCACTAATGTGTTCTTTCAGATGAAGGAGAAAGCCGGCTGCGCCGGGATGCTCCATCAAATACATATCAGGTAAGGTAAGGTAAGGTTTCGCAGCGGCAGATGCAGCTCGACCGTCGTACATGCAACATCGATTATTTTTTGTTTTTAGGCGATTTTTAGGGGTTGAAACGTAATAGTATACTGCCCCATACCGCAACTATACCTTTTAATGCTATTTCGAGGGTCTCTCACATCCCGGTTTCATTTATCCCGGTTTTCTTGATGCGTGGTGCTTCTCGTATGTTTAGCCTAGTAACCAGAGTCAAAACCGCCCTGGAGGGGTGCAACGCGGAGCGGAGCGCAGCGGCGCCCCGTAAGGGTAGGTTTTGACGATGGATTACCCTCCTTATCGAATGCATACCCTAAAATTCGAAGGCAACAAAATTTTAATTTTTTCACTTTTTCGGCAATACACGGGTTATTTTCCATTTTTTTGATTATATTTATTACTAATATCCACTAATCACACCCCCATCTATCCGAATTTCAAAGAAAAATTGAAATCGGAGCGAAAAAATTTTACGCATTTTCAACGGACCACGGGCGACTGATGTGCATCGACCGGGGTCTGCAGCCTACTCGATGCTACTTTTCCGTACTTTTCAAAAGTCGATATTGGGGTTGTTTTGACCAAGTTCACACTTTTTATTGTTTTAATAGACGGATATAAGCATGATCTTTAGTGTGTAGCACTCGAAAATTTTTTTCGAGTGGCTGAGTTAGTGGTAGAGTCGCCGAGCCACTTAGAAACTTAAAAATTTGTTTTAATACATTTTTTTTTTCATATTATGATATATTTTAATTAACATTGGCTACTTGTCTGGTCCACTGCAAAACTCATATTTATGAATCTATTTCTGATGCTGTCTTCAGCCACATCCTACTTTGTTATCGGAAACTATCGATACGATTGGACGTGTTTTGTATTGCTATTGGTGGATGATTAGCGGGATCTAGTTAGAACTTATTAAATTAATTACTCATTGTAGGGCGATATATTCGTATGTAACAGCATAAGGGTTCCGACAATATTCAAAGATTCGGCGAATATAGGTTTTTAGCAAGGTGATTGCACGAGCGTAGCGCAGCGGAGTGAGTATCAATCTCCGCAGCTAAAACCTGTACGAGATGAAACTTTGAATATTGTCGGAACCCGCGTTGCTGTTTGGATGATAATTCCGTGAAGAAACGACACAACTTCGAATAAAAACGAATTTTTATATGAAATAAAAATAAAAAAATATAAATAAAGTAGTGTTTCTATGGTTATTATGACTATTGGACGCATTAGAATTTGGAGGTTAAATATAAATAAAGTAGTGTTTCTATGTTTAAAAATTTATATCCATAAGACTGTGGTTACCTAAATCACAAAAGCACATTTACACACTGAATCACCTTTTTGTCTCCCCCTCGTGGTGTATAATTTTCATTCTTGGCAGTTATTCGTGACGATGTTGTGGAAAAATCCATTTTCCGGTGTTCTATTTTAATATTTCCACCTCCCGGTTTATAAGTTGCATTCTGTAAAGATCCAATTTTGGATTTGACTACTTTCAAATTTGGAGATGCTGCTGATCCTACTTGAATTTTATTCATAGGAAGTTCTAAAATTAAAAAATTGCTTAAGTAATTAATTGCATTACCGTAATTGAAATTATTAAGCTAATATTATCTTTAAATACGATTAACTTCCATAAACTAGTTGAAGAAACTACATAAAGAGCTGATTTAAGTTTAGTTGAAAACGTTACTTTTTTAATTAAAAGAATGGAAATTAATAAAGTTCAATCCTGCTACCCAGTGTACAAGAAAGAAAATGGTATCAATCGCAATGGATCTGAGTTTCATTTGATCGATTATAGTGTGTAGAGGTTTGGTGGTCCTATAAAAAGTTTTGGTAGCCCGAATTTTGTCGTAAATAATTAATTAAGTTGGAAGTTTACTTATGCGCATGCGCTAAATTTCACGTGAATAGAAAAATAATAATTTATTGCCATTTGGCCTAATTTAAACCATTTGTAACTTTTTTTTAATGCCAACGATTGGTAATTGATACGTAAGGTTTGATAGTCTGATTAAAAGTTTTGGTATTTTTTCGTTTTTGCCTAATTAACTACTACCCAATTTTTTTGTCAAGTTAGCTCCTCTTCAAACGATTTTCAACTTTTTTTAGCTCATTTGATCGATTATAATGTGTAGAGGTTTGGTATAGTCATATAAAGAGTTTTGGTAGTGCCAAATTTGGTCGTAATTAATTAATTTAATTTAAGTTTTAAAATCAAATGTAGGTATATTTAAAATCCACATTTAGGGGAATTCCACATTTAAAATATACGTACATATTATGATGTTGTAAATCACCTGATAATTTAATGCGAGCTTAGGATTGGTTGAGTTAATGAGAAACCATGTAATTTATTAATAACAATACTGATGTGATTCTTTATCAAGCTTTCAAACAACAGACAAACAAGTCGCAAGACGCCACTGGATACAGTAATAAATAGCTTATTACTTAAATTGGAGTGCAGCGCAAGCAGTTATTCATTTTTCATGTTTGATGACTCAAAAAAAATATATCGTAAATACGATGAATCTTTATACAACAAACATGAAAAATGTAACTATGCATTATACAAGAATTCTAATAAGATGATTTAATAAGATTATAAGAAATACAATCTGCGCTATACATTGTATGTATATCGCATAAGTAAAACTTCAAAATTAATTAATTATTTGAGCAAATTAGTAACTACGAAAACTTTTTATAGGGCTACCATACTTCTACATATTATAATCTATCAAATGAGCAAAACAAAAGTTGAAAAATCTATTGAAGGGGGCTAACTTGACAAAAAAAATTTGATTAGTTAACTAATTATGAAAAAACAAAGAACTACCAAAACTTTTAATCGAACTACCAAATCTTACCTAACGATTACCAAACGTTTGGCATAAGAAAAAGTTAAAAATTCGCTTAAAGGGGGGGCTAACTTGATGGAGGTCTAAATGTCATACTAAAATTTTATTATTCTAACTTATGCCTAATCAAAATTATTTTAAAAAATACACCGAAAAATGCTACTTTTAGAAGTCATAAAATAAAGTATACTCTTTCAGATACTACAAACTATTTATTATTTTTTTGGCAAATTTTTGCTGAAATCGATTTATATAAATTTCCAATTTTTTTATATTTTATTTTCGAAATTTGGAAATAGGCACATATAATTTGATTGAGAATCGCCCTCACCTGTCACATGACCAACGTGTACCAATGACATTGTCAAAAACAATTGAAAAGTAGCCAATCATATTAAAATTAAGTGACTATTTGGAAACTGAAATTAGCTGGGGTAATTGTCGAATATTTGCCTGCAAACATTGTTACTAACATGGTTTATTAAAAGTTGGAAGTCTGTTTTTTATAAAATTAATTTTTAATTGATTTTATACAAATAATCATAGATGTATTATATTTCATAGATACCGACTGCCCTATACCTTAGCATTGAAACATCCAAAACCAACATAGTTCCGACTTAGTACTGTATTGCTATTTCTGTTATACACTAATACTATCAATCTTTTATCTCTCTTAAAATTCTGCTGGAAGTATATTGTGTGCGTTTACATGGTTACTACCTCGTTACCATCGTTACTGCCACTGTTTGAAGAATTTACTTAAGAGCAAATACGAAGAAATTCAAAGAAAAAATAAAAAATTACAGCAAGAAAATTATCGATTAATACAACGTGTTACTTCTACCAAAGATCTGTTAAAGAAAATTACGCTAAGATATTAAAATTCTAACCTAAAAATAAGGTTTGACAGCTGTCATTTTATAACTGTACTCCTGAGTGAGATGCAAAATTCATGAAGCACGTGCTATGAGCATGTGTTAAACAAGGATGGCGACAAAAAAGTATGTGAAGTCTATGTTGCCGTTGAAATTTACTAGTAGTCTGTATCTATGAAATATAATACATCTATGCAAATAATGGTTACAAAGAAACTAACATTTTTACAGTTTGAAAAATGAAATGTGCAATTCTTCTATACTTCAGCGTGATACTTTTAGACAAGTTCATTATTTTTATAACTTTTTTTTTTAAACCAAATTCAATTTTTATTTTTTGAACAATTTTGCTATGGTACTCTTCATCCGGTGTAAATAGTTTCTTATTCAAATAATCATCATTCAGTAGTGGCTTAATTTCTGTCCCTTTGAAATTAATTTTCTTATCGATCTGTTGTAAAATCACTTTTGTTAGTTATTTATATAGTATTGTAAATGCAGAAGATGTAATTTTTAACGTTTTGTTTCTTTACAATTTGAACCCACCTTCCTCATATTATATCCTCAAACTTTGACTTATACTATTGAGATCTTCTACGGGTAGCGCGTTGCTGATAGCATTGTAATTTCTTAACGCACAAAATTTGTCAAATTGCAACCAAACTGATTAATTTCTTCATCAATATTGGCCAAACCGCGAACCAAACCGTGAACACATTTTTATTTCGTATAATGACAAATAATTTGTTTATCATTGTCATAGTAACTATACATTATTTTATTTGAGTCAAAGCTATCTAACATATTATTAAAATACAATTTTTTTAATCGTTCGTGCGATAGGTAGCGATAATTCTACCGTACAGATGCTAGCTTGTATTTTGAGGTTTTACATCTCGGTTGAATTAAACTGTTTTTGACCTTATTAAGAGTCGAAAAAATATAAAAATTACATTGTTATAAGTTGGAAGAATCGGTCTATAAATTATTCTCAATAAAATTTTTTTTGAAAAATACACGGTTTCGGCAGTAGCGTAGTGTAAACGGCAAAATATATGAAAATAATTAAAATATTGTGGTTTTCATTTCGAGTAAATTGAGTTCGAAAATTATTTCTTTCATAACCGTGCATGCATTTGCAAAATTTTAACTAATTTTTTCAATTAGAAGGGCCACAGAGAATCAATTGAAAAAATTCACACATATATTTGAGGTATCGAAGTTTGTCGCCATGGGGCTAAATCAAAATTTTCAAATTGTGCTTTTTTCCATTTGACGACTTTTTGACGACTTGTAGATTTCAAATGTGTGAAGCATGAGGAACATTTTTGGATAGGTTGTTACTTTTTACCTCAAAATGCCCACTAACTCCGTTTTTAAGCTACTTATTTGTGTCTGAGCACTCTACTATAAATTGTGATCACTATACAAGATGTTTTTTTATGTAGTCATATACAGCTGGCACGTTCTTCACAAAAATAATCTCAATACTCGTTTGATCTCATTATCCGTGATTATAATAAACGGCGTCTTCTATATTAGAGAAACATGTGAATCAAAAACTTTGATTGATTACGTAATAGTTAATGAAGGATATAATTTTAATGCTGAAATTAAAAGAGATTTACAGATTAGTGGTCATGAAACTATTGGAAGATCAGTTAGTAATAACAAAAACTTAATAAAAAAGAGATAAAACCGATAAGCGTTTTAAGATATACTGGAATAAATTTAGAAACAGTTTTTCAGGGGGATTTGATGACCACTTATTATGCTGATTGTAATTTTAAGGCTCACATTTTTTGTCATGGTTTGCAATTGTTTATTAATGAGTTTATTGAGAATAGGACTTACGTTGGCTGCCTGTAGCTTTCTGGTGAGCTGGAGAGTTTAAAGCATAGTAATAAAGCAATGGTGACATGTTGGATAGATTGCAAAAACTACAGAAAAGGGGTATGAAATAATTTTAAGAGTTATTACAATTTATATCTAAATATATGTTGCGCGAGATGCTCGACTGGGGATCGACAATGGCCCGACTTCAATTGCATAGGTAATCAAACGTTGTTAATATTTTGATATTTGTTGTTAAGCTAAAAAAAAAAGACGTTTCCTTCGTATTTATGCAATAGTTATTTCTTACGTGGGAGATATAAATAATTATCCAGTGCGTAATGCTCAGGATTTTCGTTTGAATTTATTTAGAAATAATAGGACACAAAATATGTTGTATGTGGATTGAAGTTGTTGATGGAGAAGAAGGTGGAAATTTGTTGGTTGTTAGTTTTCAATTTGTCTAGTAAGGAATCGTGATATGGATTAAGTATACTTTTATTATGAAAGTTAGATTTTTGATTTTTTTGGAATGTGTATAGTGGTAGTATAGTATATTACCAAATAAAGTGATAATTATTATTTTTATAAGTAATAAATGTGTAACACAATTTACAAATGGCCCCAAACTGGCATTGATTATTTAGTACAACTATCTTATGTTAACATCAACCTACTATAATAATAATAATATAGGCGTTTATTTAGTCATACAAACTATGTAGGTAGTGTAGATATTACGAAGAACTAACCGATATACCATTTTGGTGCTCGACTTGAGTGTGTTAGTCTGTCGTGTAATGTTTTGTCCTCAATTTCGTGTGGGTCAAAAACTTCATCCTCAAGGTTAATAATATCAATAAATTGTCTTTTTAATTCAATTAATATTTTATTCCATACGTGCGTTTGAAAACCTTAAATATCCCATTTAAAATGGGATATTTGATATTATGTGACGGTTTAAACGCTATTCAGAGCATGGTATGAGAGTAGCACTAAGATATGAACACCGATTTTAAAAATTCACTACAGATATTTGGAAAGCGAAGATTATATAGTAGAAATAAGCAAAACAAATTGCGGAAAATTCATATTTAACCCCTAAAAATAGCTTTTAAAGGGTAATGTAACAGACGTCCCCATTGGGTGTCAGTAATCATAGGCCACGTCCACTCTTACTTTGATATAAATACTAGACTTCTATTCTTCTTTTTATTCTAGGACTACGTCCTGTACTTCCCAAGCTCTTCCGAGGCACTGTGCACTGTTAGTTCTGTGAGCAGTTTGGTTTTTACATCTCGGGTAGCTTACTGACGACGGTCAAAGCGCGATCAACTCGTCGCTATCAAAACGTAAAGGCGTATCTCGATTTTCCTCACTTTACAGGAGAGCGAAATAAAGAAAAGTATTACCGTTCTTATTTTCTTCATAACTAAAATACTATTGAATATATCGTATTTCTTTTTACACAGTTATTGCTAACAATATTGATAATCATTTCTAATATTTCAAACTGTGATTGGCTTTATTATTAATGTTACTTTTTAGCGTTTATTGAGATCGGCCTGGAACTTATTTTGGCTATAAAATGCAAACGGTGCATAATCGAGATGTGCCTTTTCGTCACATCACGGAGATCATTATCCAGCAAGTAATGGCATATATAACTCATTTTTGACAAAAAATGAGATACGCCTTTACGTTTTGATAGCGACGAACTGCTCGCAGTTTAGATTCCGGTTCGACTCCGGGTAAAGTCTAAAATTTTTTGGGCACGTAAAGCCGTCGGTCCCCCTGTGTTACTGATTTGCTATCATAACAATAAAAAAAGGGTGCACGCACATCGAAAGGCAAGCCTAGCAAGCTACATGGATGTAAAATCCAAAAATGCTCATAGAACTAATTACAAAAATTAGTAAAGAACAGGTCCTGGATTAAGAGGGAGACTTCTTAATAAAAGTGGAAGAAGAAGAGGTAGCTTACTAGGCTTCCCTTTCAATGTGCTTCCACCTTGTTTTTTATTGTTATGATGGTAAAACACCCAGGTAACACAACTGGTGTAAATGACGTCATTTGTACGTCATTATGACGTCGCCGACGTCATAGTGACGTACAAATGACGTCATTTACACCAGTTGTGTTACCTGGGCATTAACACGGGGGACTATCGTCTTTACGTGCCCTCTGAAGCATGGAAGACGGCAAAAATATTTCAGACTACCGGGAGTCGAACGCGGAGCCCCACGTTAGCAGTTGATGGCGCTAACTATCAGGCAATGATGATCAGCCCATTTCTACTGCAGTAATTCATTCCAATTCATTCATCCACCGCCAGTGAAGATGAACGTATCAAAGTTATCGAAGTCTTCGGGAAGTTGCTCTTTTAATGCAACTTTTGCAGGCCTTCGGGCAAACCAATCAAGTGTTTTTCTGTTCTGACTTGGGTGCCGTGCACTCGTCACAGAAATTCGATAGAACAGATCCTTTAAACTTCACGGTCTTTGGCGGTTCTTAATTACCCGGTCTCGGCTGACAGAGGGGGGATTTCTTGACGAATGCACCCAGGGACTGTATTCAGGAAGTCGATAACGCAGGATCGGGCACCTACATGTATGCCTTTCATCATAATCTCAAACCCATCACCGTCGCCAACCCAAGGGGGGTAACCAACCTTGGATACCGACGGTCTTTTTTGAGCGGTAGGGGCCTCAAAACTCTGCAATTCAAAATTCAGGTACTGTGGCGCACCAGCTATTGAAGGAATGGGCTGGGTCTGGTATTCCACAAATTTAATGTACGATTACTATTGCGATTCTACTGCAGTACATCCAGCAACATGGAAGGTGCTCGCGATTATTTCGCATGTCAGGTCGATATAAAATCGGGTTTTTTTCGGAATCCAAATAATTTCCGATGTGGGTTTCTTATAATTTTTGTGTGCAACTTGAAAAAATATCCTAAAGCACGACAGATCTTAACTTTAAAAAAATCTGATGTGGCCATCGCATCACTTTCCGAACAGACGCAAATTTTTACATTATATTTTTAAATAAAATGGTTACATAATTTCAACAGTAAATCGATGAAAAATTTCATATTTTGCCAAAATAGGAAGAAAAAAACTTTTGAATGCCTATATCTTGCAAACGAAGCATTTTTGGATCCATGTTATTAGAAACTTTTCATCTTATTTTCGTTAGTAGAATGCGGTTTACTATTTTATTTACAAATACAAAAAATTTTTACAAATGCAAAATTTTTTGAAACGCCCTGTATATTTTAGAGAAAAACTTGTAGGACAAAAAATGTAGGAAATTCCATAGCGCTAATTTTTTGTTATTAATATTTTTACATATTTAATTTCGTTTCGAAGTTATGACGCATAATGTCATAATAGCTCCAGGTAAACCCCCCTTTCCCGTTACACGATTTAAATTATTTTCATCTGGCTTCGTCCTACGATAGGAAAAAGCTTATATGCAAAATTTGGAATGATTTGCTTGCTTCGTTTAGACGCTATCGTGTTCACAGACGTACATACACACACACACACACACACACATACACACACACACACATACATACAGACATCCTTCCAAAAATGATAAAAATGGATTCAGGGGACCTCAAAACGTGAACATCTGTCAAAAAATTGGGGGGTCAAATTTTGACTGATAACAATACTTTCCTTACCTAGGGGTTCGGAAAGTAAAAACGGATCTAGAGCTTTTTACGGTAATCTTGAAATTAATTTGCCTGGGCGCGACAAATACAAAAGCCGACCGATTCATATAAAGCCGGATTTAGCTTTTTATGGTGAACTTGTATAAATTAATTTAAATTAAAATATAGCCAAAGTGCCAAAGTGTAAGACTATTGAAACTAAACGTACCGCCAACAGAATTCAGTGGTAAATCCGCCACTAATCGAGCTTCTGATTGGTTGAGCTAACCCTGTTTTCCACTACCACTTGAAGAGTTGTATTTGAAGGTTAAATATGTATATTCTGCAATTATTTTTTTAAGTATCTACTACTTTATATAAACCTTCAGCTTTCCAAATATCTATAGAGAATTTTTAAAACCAAGGTTCTTAAATACGTGTTCTTCCCCCATGATATTATTAGAAAACCATGCGTTTCAACCGCCCGTATAGAATGGCCGTCAATACTTAAGAATCAATACTTTTCTTCTCAGTTGATGTTGCATCACTTGACAAAAATCCTGGACTTTTCAAACTTGGAGATTTATCACCACGAGAGAATGATCTATTTTTAGATAATGCGGTGGATTGAGCTACGGAACTTTTAGCAGATCTATTTGGTTGTACGTTGTCGTTCTTGGCCTAAAAATATAATATATAATTAATACAAGTGATAACATACTGTAAAAATATAGTCCAGTCTATATTCTATAGACAGTCTATATTCCTGAAATTTGGTAGAGATGTTCATTCAGGCGTACTATTCAACATATTAGAAATCCTAAATGAAAGCTGTTGAGCTCTATCTGCCATCTTGAAAAAATTACGGATTTATTCAGCTTTCTGCTTATATCTCGTTAACCATTGGCGATATGGATAAGATTTATAGAGTTTTTCTATTTCTATTCTTATTATTAAGGTAATGCATCTAATGCAAAAAATACAAACAAAATTATACAAATAAAAATATGTCCAGCAAATTTCCACAAAAATTGTCAAGCCATAGATGGGACAAAAAAATTCTAACCCTAAATTTTGCGCTCTACCGCCATCCTGGAAAAATTACACTCCGATGGTGGGGTCGGACGGCGTCTGTTTCTAGGGTTCCCTTCATGTTCCAACGTTGAAAATTTCCAATCATATCAATTTGTCAATATCGGTATATAGCGGTTTAAAACATCTAACTGGACACCTAATAAGAATTCCGTGTACCTGATTGGGAAATTGCCCGGTAATACAAAAACCGTTGGTGTAACCCACCATAAAAGAAAAACCAATTAGTTCTCTGTAGTGCGAATATCTCCGAGGTGTCGAACCGGATAACCGTATTGCCGCAGGGAAGAGTTGAATACGTGAGTAAATATAACGAGCTGACTACAAAGATAAACAGTACGTCCAAGAAATCGGAAAACATACAACTGTCGATAAATGGAAAATAACAACTACCCAAGGAAAAACCACGACAGCTGGCCGTCTATTCGGGAATATATGAAGAGGGGAAGAAAGGAAAACCAGAGCAAGGAGGAAACGACGAAATTTCAATCTTTCAAAAAAGTAAAAAGACATAAGTCTCCATACAAATATAACCAGACCCCTAAACAACAACAAAATAACTATATGAATACGATATAGAGATACATAGTATGCTATTTGTTGATTTCAAACAGGCATTCGACCAAGTAAAAAGACACCAGTTGATAAGAATAATGAAGGAATTTGCAATACCAACAAAGCTAATAAGGTTAATCAAGATGACCTTACAAGATACAACAACTACGATAAAAATTCCCCAGGAGAAGCCATCAATAGTTTTGAAGTGAACAACGGAGTGAGACAGGGAGACGCTCTGTCAGCGACATTGTTCAACATCGTCCTGGAAAAGATCATTCGAGGTACTAACTGCGAAGGAACAATAGTAACTAAAGAAAGCCAAATAATAGCATACGCAGATGATGTTGTGATAGTGTCCAGAACAATGAGAGGTATGACAGAGATACTGAGAACCATAAAAGAAGAGGCATATGAAATAGGCCTAAGTATTAACGAAACCAAGACGAAATACATGAGTTGCAGCAGAGAGGAGAAGAGGAAATGAGTGACGATGCAACAGAAGAGACCAGTGTATCAAAATACACTACACGGCAAGATGTTTCTCAAAATGAAGAAGCTGAGTTGGTATCTCAGGAAGGGTTCAAAAATATGTCACGGTTTGACATATAACCTCTGCCGTGAGTTGGCTTTTGAATACGCTACTGAGTTGGGTAAGAAATTTCCAAAAGATAGGAGATTAACAGAAAAGCAGGCATTGACTGGATGAAATCTTTCATGAAACGTCAACCGCAAATCCGAAAATACAAGCATAGCAAGAGCTTGCCCTAAAAAAACCATAGAAAATCTAGAGTAGATAAATTAGATAGATAGATAGATAAAGTCAAGTTGAAAACAACTGATACTATGAGAAAATTGGTGGCAGAAATTACATCAAAGAAACACAAAATATTTCATCGTCAGATTCTGACATGGACTCGCCCCGTTAAATGTCGCAGGCGCTAATTTTAAAAACAATTTGTCTGGTTCTGACATTGATTTAGATTTTGAAGGTGATAATGGCCAGATTAATAAACTTTTAAATTTGCCAACTGAATCAATTAAAAATTGCCAACTTTTTGTAAGTAATTGGGACATAAAAAGTAGATCATTTTATAAATAATAAAAATATAATTTTATTTACAATATTATACGTAGTACATGTTATTAAAGTAGATTAATATTGAATAATTGTCATTCATTTAGACGGATTCTTCTGTTCTTTAATTCGGACCACAAATGGATGACTCTCTCTAAATGAATGTTGTCAGTAAAGTCAACTTCGCGGCTAGGGTTATATAACCAGCCCCACTCAAATCAAAATTTCCTATTGACTATTGGATAGTATAAGGTTTATATAGTAAACTGTAAAAATATTTAGGGTGAAAGCGGGTCAAACTTTTGAATAAATCGAATTTGAGCTTAGCAAATTTTACACATTCAGTGACGCGCATAACGGACGATTTGTGGAATCTCCCCATTCTCTTCTCAGTCCGTGCAAAAAGATATACCTTAACACTTAGAAATTTTTGCTCTGGCAGATTGACGACACCACAAGTAAGCGTAATATCTATTAAAGGTTATTGTTTACCCTTTATTTTTTGTTTTATTCCATATTTTGGGGGTGATAAGTAAAAGTATACTTTTAAAAGCTATATCCCGGTTTTATATGATCCCTATTTAATTGATCCCGGTTGGGGTGAATTAATATTCCTCAAGTATGTTTAGCCCAAGGGTTTTTAGAATGACCCAACCGTCTGTATCGAATCCCACACAAATAACGGGTGATACATTTTGATTTTCACTCATTCCGACCGGGCACGGCAAAGCCAGTAGCCGCGGCCGCGCCGGCTGTTATGTGACTTGTATCCCCTGGTATGAATGTTGCCGATTTTCGCACTTTTTTCGGATTTTATCGATTTTTCGATAATTTTAACCGTCTGCAACGGCGTCAGAGTCACATTCGGACCGAAACATACCCAACAAGTCCGGAAATTACCCCAATTTTTGTGAAGTTGCATGGGGGGCGTGGCGTATTCACCCGGATTTTTAATTATTCGAAATAAGGGTTATTTCTCAAGGGTTCACCCAAAATAATTTTTCTATAGACTATTAATCATTCTCTTTACAGTAGTCAATAGGAAAATTTTATTTAGCTGGGGCTGGTTACATAACGCGACCCGCAAAACCGTGTTGTACGAGGGGTCGTCTTTGTATTCCCGGACTGGGCTGTTTTGAATTTTTATGCAATTTTTCATTAGGCTGTTTTTTAATCACATATGCCTTGGTAACCTGTGTGGCAATTTACAAAACAATTGCATCATTATTAATTTTATTATCTGTCAGTTTGTGTCGTCGCGCGTTGTATATGTATCGAAATGAATAAAATCGAATACCGGGCTGTTATAAAATTCCTTACAAAACAAGGAAAACCTCCAAAAATTATTCTTGAAGAAATGTTGGCTGTATACGGGAATGATTGCCCTTCTAAGTCAGCTATTTGCGAGTGGTCAAAATTGTTTAAACATGGTCGAGAATCACTGAATGATGTTCCCCGTCCAGGGCGCCCTGTTGACGTGATTACTTCAGATGTTGTTGAAAAAACCAAGTGTTTGGTACTGGAGGATGCAAGACTAAAGAAGCGACAATTAGCAGCTTGAAGAGCGAAGAATGAAAAGTGAAGAGACGCGGAAAACTGACGCAAGGTGTCTTGTTGCTCCACGACAATGCACCAGTGCACAAGTCCAGACTTTCAAAAGCTGCTGTAGCTGATTGTGGTTTCGAAGAAATTGAACATACGCCTTTGTAGTCCAGATCTAGCACCCGGTGACTATTTTTTGTTCCCGAATCTCAAAAAACCACTAAGGGGGACAATGACGAACTTATAGCAGCTGTTGAGGGCCATTTTGCGGAAAAACCAAATGAATATTTTTATACTGAATTAAAGATGTTATTGAAATGGTGTTATACCTGTATTCAAAAGCAGGGGAACTATATTGAAAAATAAAATTTTGTTGTTGCTCTAGTCTTTTGTTTTCATGCCTAGACCGGGAATATAAAAACAACGACCCCTCGTAGTAAAGCAATTTTTGAGGAATCTTACAACTTTTAGGACAAATATTTGTCCTAAATTATTTCAAAATTAGTAACATTGTGCAACTAAAATAACGTGTTTAGTTACAAAATATAATTACACACGTTATTTTGTACAGTTGGTATGTACAGTACAGTTGGAGAAAATAGGCATATTATATTATTTTATTACTTGAAATTTTTTGGAGTTGATAAAATTTTTGCAAACCTAGTTTTGGTTTAGCGGCTTTTGCCAACTTCACCAACTTTTGGGTGATTTTGCCAACTTCACCAACTTTTGGGTGATTTTGCCAACTTTCTAAAGTATTGGGGGGGGAAGCTCCCCCCTCATCCCCCCCATGGGCACGTCCCTGCTTATATCTGTCTATTAAAACAATAAAAAGTGTGAACTTGGTCAAAACAACCCCAATATCGACTTTTGAAAAGTACGGAAAAGTAGCATCGAGTAGGCGGCAGACCCCGGTTGATGCACATCGGTCGCCCGTGGTCCCTTCAAAATGCGTAAAATTTTTTCGCTCCGATTTGAATTTTTCTTTGAAATTCGGATAGATGGGGGTGTGATTAGTGGATATTAGTAATAAATATAATCAAAAAAATGGAAAATAACCCGTGTATTGCCGAAAAAGTGAAAAAATTAAAAATTTTTTGCCTTCGAATTTTGGGGTGTGCATTCGATAAGGACGGTAATCCATCGTCAAAACCTACCCTTACGGAGCGCCGCTGCGCTCCGCTCCGCGTTGCACCGCTCCAGGGCGGTTTGGACTCTGGTTTGACTAGGCTAAACATACCAGAAGCGCCACGCATCAAGAAAACCGGGATAAATGAAACCGGGATGTGAGAGACCCTCGAAATAGCATTAAAAAGTATAGTTGCGGTATGGGGCAGTATACTGTTACGTTTCACCCCCTAAAAATCGCCTAAAAACAAAAAATAATCGATGTTGCATGTACGACAGTCGAGCTGCATCTGCCGCTGCGAGATATTCTAAGTGTTAGAGTCATTCATAGCGCACAGACTGTCAACAAAATGACTGACGCGCGGAATCTCACTAAAATTTTGCCAAATTTTACATGAAAATTAGCTAAGTTCAAATTCGATTTTTTAAAAAGTTTTGACCATATTCACATTTTTTATTGTTTTAATAGACAGATATAAGCCTGTTCTTTAGTGTGTAGCAGAAGAAATTTAGTTTCGAGTGGCTGAGTTAGTGGTAGAGTAACCGAATTTTGTGAAAAATTTAAATAATTAGGAAGTTAGGAAGATTAGGAAGATTAGGAAGATGTCTAATAACGCAGTTGCAAATTCGTATATGGGAAACCTGAACTACAAGAACATTACCGCATAATTTTAAATGCGTTTTTCTTCGAATGACATTTCTTGGTGGGCATTCTATCTTAAAAATAATAGACCGATTCAATTGAATCTTGCGGCATTCGATTTTATATAAAATTCTCTATCGTCTGAACTAAAACAAACGCATTCGTGCAAAATTTAGGTGCTTTTTTGTGGTTCCAACTTGCAAAAAATGTAGAAAATTTCAAATTTTTTTTTAAAACGTTGCCAATTCCTTGGCAATTTTTTTTTCTTAAGATTGTAGTTGGGACGATAGCGACAACTCTGTTGAATGCGAAAATCTTTCGTTTTTTAATTTTGGACAAATACAAAGGACCTGAGCTTGCCCACCACCATTTTAATAGACTTACGTTCAGGAGGTTGTAGCAGCATAAATTTTTATTTTTTTTATATGAAAAATTCACAATTGTGTATTCCCTAATCCCACCATAACAGAAAAATTTCTATGTTGTTTCATTTTTCTAAAAAAAAATCCTGAAAATTGCCTAGATTTATGAGCGAAAAAGTGGAATACCCCCTTAACAGGAAAACATATAGGATATACATATGGATATACAGGAATACATATGGATATATAGCAATTTGAAAAAAGCTGTCTAAACCTGCCCCCTTCACCCTACAGCTTCTTCAGGAATTCTTATAACGCGCTTTCCATATAACGTATTTTTCCTACAAGACAACATTCATCTATAAACCTACACACAATTATGTAAAATTACAAATATTCATTGCCATTTGTGTTATATTCGTAACAATTTTATTTATTAAAAGTATCCTAATTCCGAGTTTCTTATAGTCCGGTTTCCATATATTGCGGTACGAAATAATCGCGTTATGGGAGGGTAACTGTAATAATCGAAACAACAACCGACAATTTTACATGAAGTGAAAAGACTAGGACCAAAATGAAAACAAGAGGAATGAGAGACCAGCAGGGAAAACTAGTTGTCGCAGAAAGAATAAAACGCATAATATAACACATCTGTTAATAAGGAATTGTTAAACGAACAGCATGTACCAGACCCACCTTAGTCATTTTTTGCGCGACTATGCTCTTATTTGGTTGTTTATCGCGTCTGTTTCCACGACAGTAAGTTTTGTTTACTAGTTGCTAAGGATAAGACGACGGTAAGTTTTTTTTTCTACGACCATCGGAGTAATCGGCGAATATCGCACAGAAGCCACACATAGTAACAAATCCATTACGCACGGTGTGACGTCACCGTTACGTAATATCGTCCATCGCACGGCTAGGGAATTTGATAATTTACTACAATTGTGTTGGCAGAACTAATTGATTTTAGTTTGACAGCTGTAATATTATACGGAAAACTTGTGTTATGAAAGATTCATTTGTATATTTATTTATTTATTTACTGCTATCCGGTCAAGGTAATATTAATTTTCCGGAAATCGTCATTGAAACAACATTTCCCTGCTTATGCACGCGCAGGGAAATTGAACTTTACTGACTAGTCCGGTAATAATTAGTAAGGTTAATAATAACAAAATAAAATAGACAAATGTCAATGTCAAAAAATGTCGTTCAATTAGTGTTTTAAAATTTCGATTTTAAATTTCGAATTTTTACGATTTTCGGAAAAATTTAATACAAAACATGTCAGTAAAATGTCTCACTTGACTCGGAGCTCTAAAATACTCGGCACGAAGTGCCTCGTATTTCAACAATGCCCCTCGTCAGTAATATGTCATTTTCCTGACTTTTATGTAAATAACTATTAATGAATTTTATTCTAATTTCCTAACTTTATAATTTTAGTTTTAAAATTATGTCGAGCAGCTCCATGTCAACACCACCGGATATAATCGCACAACGTTCTTTCGTAGTACCTGAAACTTTTTATTTGACATGTAAAAAATACATCAACTTACGTCCTTTAGGAGACGAACTGAAATTGTTACCTTTTTACTTCCCTATAAGGAAGTATTGTAATCATGAAAAAATTCGATGTCGATATTTTAACGGAAATATCCGTTTTGAGCATTTCTGAATCCGTTTTGACTACTTTCGCAATGATGTCTGTATGTATGTATGTATGTCTGTATGTATGTATGGATGTATGTAACGCATAATGTCTGTAAGTTCTGTATCTCTGGAACGAATTGTTATATAGTAACCAAATTTCATATTTAACACTTTAATCGGTATACAAAGGCACCATTTGATTTTGGAGGAAATCCTTAAACCGGAAGTAGCACTTCACTTGAAGGACGAAATGGTTTTTCTTAAATATCTCAGGAACGAATTGTTATCTAGTAACCAAATTTCATATTTAATACTTTAATCAGTATACTAAAGCACCATGTGATTTTGGAGGAAATCCCTAAACCGGAAGTAGCACTTTACTTGAAGGACGAAATGGTTTTTCTTCAATATCTCAGGAACAAATTGTTATATAGTAACCAAATTTCATATTTAACATTTTAATCGGTATACAAAGGCACCATTTGATTTTGGAGGAAATCCTTAAACCGGAAGTAGCACTTCACTTGAAGGACGAAATGGTTTTTCTTAAATATCTCAGGAATGAATTGTTATCTAGTAACCAAATTTCATATTTAACACTTTAATCAGTAGATATACTAAAGCACCATGTGATTTTGGAGGAAATCCCTAAACCGGAAGTAGCACTTTACTTGAAGGACTAAATTTAATAATTTAATTAAATAATAAAATAAAATTTAAATAATACTTCTGCGAATCTTTAGATGAACGATAAAGGAATGATTCCTTATAGGGAAGTCATGTGCTGGCCACATCAGATTTTTTTCTAAATTATGTTAACGAAAAGTGCACCAAACAATGTGTCGGAATAAATAAGTTTACTTCACGATTAATTAACGTTCTGTTACGATTAATAATTATTATCATAAGATGTAAATATTTTAGATTAAGTTTGGGATTTATTTTTTGTTATAACTTTTAGTGTACTTTTTAATTTAATATAAACCTTTATCGATAATTTGTTTGGCGTTCCGACAGTTTTAATTTATTTCGATTACTTGTTTACTTAAATAAATCCACACGGATTACATACTTATAGTCCATTTGCACTCAAGCTATGATGTGTGATGAATTTGACTTTTACTCTCTTGTTGAAATAAATGGAATAAATACAATTTTTTCGCATTTTGTGAGAATTTAACCAAAAATACGAATTTTGACGTTTGACTAAATTTTTTTGCGCGCAATCGATCAGAATTTTTGCATACGCCTTTCCACTGATAATTCATCAGGCTTTACGAGGTTTATACAATTTTTTCGCATTTTGTGAGAATTTAACCTAAAATACGAATTTTGACGTTTGACTAAATTTTTTTGCGCGCAATCGATCTGAATTTTTGCATACGCCTTCCACTGATAATTCATCAGGCTTTACGAGGTTTATACAATTTTTTCGCATTTTGTGAGAATTTAACCTAAAATACGAATTTTGACGTTTGACTAAATTTTTTTGCGCGCAATCGATCTGAATTTTTGCATACGCCTTTCCACTGATAATTCATCAGGCTTTACGAGGTTTATACGATTTTTTCGCATTTTGTGAGAATTTAATCTAAAATACGAATTTTGACGTTTGACTAAATTTTTTTGCGCGCGATCGACCTGAATTTTTGCATACGCCTTCCCACTGATAATTTTTTTCCCACTTATAATTTTCCCACTAATAATAATGAATTTTTTGCTCAGTTTTTCGATATCTAGCGCCGTTCTCGAGTTATTGCGAATTCAAAGAAATACAATTAAAAAGTTAAAAATTTTACATTTGTGTGGTCGTAGAAAAAGTATAGTAACTCGAGTTGTAAAGCCATTACACACTCGTGGAATTTACTTCACTCGCCGCTACTCGCTGTAATACGCTACTTACAACTCTCGTTACGTAATATACTATTTTCTACGACCATCGGAGTAATCGTCGAATATCGCACAGAAGCCACGCCTAGTAACAATTCCATTACGCACGGTGTGACGTCACCGTTACGTAATATAGTCGATCGCACGGCTAAGGAATTTGATAATTTACTACAATTGTGTTGGCAGAACTAATTGATTTTAGTATGACAGCTGTAATATTATACGGCAAACGTGTGTTATTTCTTAATGAAAGATTCATTTGTATATTTATTTATTTATTTACTGCTATCCGGTCAAGGTAATATTAATTTAATGAATTTTATTCTAATTTCCTAACTTTTTATAATTTTAGTTTTAAAATCATGTCGACCAGCGAAGGAAGTACACTTTCTTGCACACCACCGGACATAATCGCACAAGCGAAATTAGCAACCACTAATTTACTACCAGTAAAATCTCGGGAAAGATACGAAATGGTATATAAAAAATTTATGGATTGGAAACTGAACAATAAAATTAAGTCGTTTTCCGAAAATGTCTTCTTAGCATATTTTCAAAATTTGTCGGGAGAGCTTAAACCATCATCACTGGGCAACATATTCGATGTTACGCGCTACAGTAAATTTAAATCATGACAATATCGATATTTCCAAGTATTCTAAATTAGTAGCCTTATTGAAGAGGAAATCGGATGGTTTTAAAAGTAAAAAATCAAAGGTTTTGACTTCAAACGAAATTCAAAAGTTTCTGAAGAATGCTCCAGATAATAAATATTTATTTATGAAGGTATAAAATTTCTGTAACAAACTTACATTAGCATTAATAATATCTTACTTCACTTTAGACTGTTCTTATCATTGGTATATCTGGTGCATGTAGAAAACAGGAATTACGAAATATGAAACCTGATCACGTTGAAGACACGGGAAGATCATTAATTATAAATATTCCGGATTCAAAAACAAAAACACAACGTTCTTTCGTAGTGCCTGAAGCTTTTTATTTGACATGTAAAAAATACATGAAGTTACGTCCTTTAGGAGACGATATGAAATTGTTACCTTTTTTTCTAAACTATGTTAACGAAAAGTGCACCAAACAATGTGTCGGGATAAATAAGTTTGGTGTGTACCGAAACAAATCTCCGAATTTCTTAAATTTCCAAATCCTAATCAATATACTGGCCATTGTTTTAGACGATCGTCAGCCACCATTCTTGTTGATGCTGGTGGTGATTTACTAGCATTAAAACGACATGGTGGCTGGAGATCGTCAACGGTGGCCGAAGGTTATGTGGATAACTCTATTTATAATAAGACTGCTACGTCATCTAAAATTTCAAGTGCAATCAACGTCAACATTGATCCTGTTGCATTACAAAGTATTGATACTGTAACCAACACTAATGCAACTGCATCTTATGCCACAACCAGCACCGCAACTAATGTTAGCAATGATCCGTCTCTTGTTTTCAATAACTGTTCTGTTACGATTAATAATTATTATCATAAGATGTAAATATTTTAGATTAAGTTTGGGATTTATTTTTTGTTATAACTTTTAGTGTACTTTTTAATTTAATATAAACCTTTATCGATAATTTGTTTGGCGTTCCGACAGTTTTAATTTATTTCGATTACTTGTTTACTTAAATAAATCCACACGGATTACATACTTATAGTCCATTTGCACTCAAGCTATGATGCGTGATGAATTTGACTTTTACTCTCTTGTTGAAATAAATGGAATAAATACAATTTTTTCGCATTTTTGAGAATTTAACCAAAAATACGAATTTTGACGTTTGACTAAATTTTTTTGCGCGCAATCGATCAGAATTTTTGCATACGCCTTTCCACTGATAATTCATCAGGCATTACGAGGTTTATACAATTTTTTCGCATTTTGTGAGAATTTAATCTAAAATACGAATTTTGACGTTTCACTAAATTTTTTTGCGCGCAATCGATCTGAATTTTTGCATACGCCTTCCCACTGTAAATTCATCAGGCTTTGCTTACGAGGTTTATACAATTTTTTCGCATTTTGTGAGAATTTAATCTAAAATACGAATTTTGACATTTGACTAAATTTTTTTGCGCGCGATCGATCTGAATTTTTGCATACGCCTTCCCACTGATAATTCATCAGGGAGGTAACTCGGGAGGGGGGTGAATTTTTTGCTCAGTTTTTCGATATCTAGCGCCGTTCTCGAGTTATTGCGAATTCAAAGAAATACAATTAAAAAGTTAAAAATTTTACATTTGTGTGGTCGTAGAAAAAGTATAGTACTTAACTCGAGTTGTAAAGCCATTACACACTCGTGGAATTTACTTCACTCGCCGCTTCGCGGCTCGTGAAGAAACTTTCCACGTCGTGTGTAATACGCTACTTACAACTCTCGTTACGTAATATACTATTTTTGTGCGACTATGCTCTATTTGGTTGCTTACCGCGTCTGTTTCCACGACATTAAGGCAACTTGATATAAAGAGAATAACATATTTTTATTTATTAAATACACATTTAAATGTTTTTTAATAAATTTAGTCGCGCAAAAAACGTCATTAGCATCTCGAACATTAAGGACTACCTATCTCAGATAATAATTGGAGTCCTCCAAACAATTGTCTTCGATCGGTAAAATGTCCTTACTGTTCTTGATACTTAATATACTGTAATGAGCTAGGAAACGAAGACATAATTACAACGAAATAATGAAAATTTTTACGACTCAAAAACGCCTGGAAATGAGGCGTTTTGTATTACTAATTTTCTATTAGTAATATATTCATTCGTATTACTATTATTAGTAAACTATTGAATTACGGGGGTGAAAAAGTCATGTTAATGGCCATATCAATCTCGTGCTATTTTACCTGATATTAAAAATTGCTCGTTACTTACTCAGTTTATAGCAACTGATATTTCAAAACTTTTACATTTATATAAATTTCTTATTACAAGTATTGAGCTGTCAACGTAAACTTGATATTATTTGATGGGTAAATTATTTTTGCGCGCTATCGATCTGAATGTTTGCATATGCCATCCTACCGACATATCGCTAGGTCGGTACGCGCCAGGGAGGAGATTTTTGTGGTCAGTTTTTTGATATGTAAGCCGTTCTCGAGTTATTGCCAATTAATAAAGACGTATAAATGTGGCGTTTTGTATTTGTAATAGATATTTACGATGCAAATATTGTACAACGTTTTATCTACTTTGATTTTGTAATCAAACCTACGCAAATTTTTGTGTTTCTAGTTGAATTTTTAATATTTGCATTTATAAAAAAAAATTATTGGGCGGCTAGTCGCGTAGTTAGGAAATTGTTGAATTGTTTCGCAAGCATTTAATTGACAGCAAGTTCCAGTATAATCGTAAGTGAAACATGAGTAATTCAGAGGAAAGTTTGCCTTCTGATATAGAATTGGCTGCTCAATGTGCTATAGATACATTAATGCCTGCCAAATCTAAAAAGCGATACGAGATAGTGTTCAAATATTTTGAAGAATGGATGGAAGCTAAGAAAATTCGTAAAATCTCTGAAAGGGTGGTCCATGCCTATTTTTCGGAACAAGCAGGGAAGCTAAAACCATCTTCGTTATGGTGCCGGTATTCTATGCTGCGAATGTTGGTCTCGATTAAGAAAAAAATTGATATTGGTCAATATCATCAAGTTATGGCTTTCTTGAAAAGGAAATCAGAAGGATACCGACCTAAAAAATCGTGTATTTTTCGCAAAGAAGAGATACATCAATTTCTTAACGAAAATTTATTTATGAAGGTAAATTAGTGCTTAAATAATAAAAAACAATTTCAAACTTGTAATGCTTTTAGGTCATTTTGATTATTGGAGTTTTTGGTGCTTGCCGACGCAAGGAGATCACAAATTTGATGAAAGATATCAAGATTACCTTGCCTAATTCAAAAACTAAAATTATGCGGGAATTTGCAATAACAGAAGGAAATATCCATACCAAGCACGATCGTTTTTTTTCTTACCTATAGAAGAGGTAAATGGGTTACTCTATCACTAACTCAGCCACTCGAAACTAAATTTCTTCTGCTACACACTAAAGAACAGGCTTATATCTGTCTATTAAAACAATAAAAAATGTGAATATGGTCAAAACTTTTTCAAAAATCGAATTTGAACTTAGCTAATTTTCATGAAATTTTGATGGATTACCGAGATTCAGGAGCGCATCAGCCCATTCTGTGGTGAGTCCGTGTGCTCCGATATACTCTTACACTTAGAATATTTCGCAGCGGGCCCAGTTCCGATCTAGCATCCGAACTAACCGCATGTCAATTTTTGCGCTCTTTAATTTTCACGAATTAAGTTCAAAAAGTAATTTTTATTACTGTTCTCTAAACGATTATTTAATATAGAAGTGAAAGTGTTAAATCAAGATCCCTTTCTATTTAAATTTTCGTCGTCAAAGCGTTTAAACACGCTATTAAGTGACTCTCCCAGTTCCCGGCAAAAAGATCCCGCCATTTGTTAAGTGACGTTGCTTGCTACGTCATATTTAACATACGGTCGCGCGCTCTTTTGCCCCTCCCCCTACGAGGTCATCAGCCGATGTACAGAAGTGTACATAATCAGGTCAGTAAACTTTATTAACCTAGGTTATTTTCAGATAGCACTATCGCAACATAACATATTTATTTCAAATCATCAAATTCTTTTAAAGTTCATTTAGACTAAAATTTGCTGTTGCATCACAACACAAATTAGCATTAAAATTTATTTCATTCATCACATTCTTTCAAGTTCAAGCACACTCAGATAAATTTAAGTCAAGTCAGCAAATTCTTTTGCACTCAATTAAAATAAATCCAAGTAGATAAATTTAAGGTTGTCTCACAACATTCTAAATATTTTTCAGTTTTCACAACCTAACTCAAATTTTATTATTATTATTACTTTTAACATTTAAATAACTGACATATTATGACGAATGTTAACGACACGACCCACGAAAACCCCCTCCTCCGCGAGCTGGCTGAACAGAAAGCCGAGAATCGAGAATTGAAAGCCCACTCAAAGAGCTCATGGCAAAATTCAATGCGCTCTACGCACTCATGATTAATGCCCATCCTCCCAAGGTCGTGCAACCACCTCCGGTCGTAAGACCACCCACGGTTGCACAACCACGCGCAGACGCCCCTTCAGGGAAAAGGAAGGAGAAGACCGCCTTCCCCCCCTACCGACTACCTCTGCCAAAAAGACAGTCCCAAAGACAAAAACGACTAAAACAGCCACGACCACCAAGAAAGCTTTATGGAATCCAATATTCCAATGCCGCGACGCTCGCTTTCTGCAGTCAAGACTGCACCAACCCTCTCCACCACCCAACCTCCTTCAGAGGCAATGGAGACCCACGCTTCCACCTCCACTGAGGGTGACACCTTCGTCACCCCCAGCGACCGAAACTTAAAACGCGCCCGCTCCAATGTCAGCAATGACAGTGAAACTTCAGGGCCAGCTACCAAGAACAGGTTCTCCTGTCTCCAGGTAGATGACACCCCCCCCCCGACACCCAAGCCGATCGCGACGATGACGACGGCATGGACATTCCCAGCCCCCAAATCGACATCAATGATTCCCAATTGAGCTCCCAGGGTGCTTCACACCCAGACCCTACCACATACTCCTCCTCCAGCCGAATCCCCCCAATTGTCCTCCGTACAAAGGACAACTGGCCGGCCATCAACAAAATGATTCGCGACCGGAAAATTGCCACCACCAAAATCCGCACGCTCGTGGACGGCATCTCAATCCAGCCGGCCACTGAGACAGACTACCGGGCCCTCAGCCGTTTACTCGAGGAAAAATGGGAGGTGATGGGGGACCCCATCACCTCCGGGGTCCCCAGGGTTCGATCCTTGCAGCTTCACTGTTTAACATCTTTATGAGCGACATTCCAACCCCCTCAGATCCCGCAACAAAAATTTCACTATATGCAGATGACACTGCAATATACACGTCCTCAATCCACCCGGAAATAGCCGCAACCCGCCTCCAGGAGGCGATCACCGATCTCGGGAGGTGGTACGAAACTTGGCGCATCGAGGTTAACTCGAGCAAAAGTTCCGCGATCATGTTCCAAAATCGTTGCAAGCCTCACAACTCCAGTGTCTGGATGTTTGAGGAGCAAATCCCCTGGAAAACCAAGGTCAAGTACCTTGGTGTTACCATGGACCGACGTCTCAAATGGGACGCTCACATTTCCTCCGCAACCGGTAAAGCCAAATGACTCTTCAATAAATTGTTCGTCCTCATGAACAGTAAAAGTACCATGTCCCCCGCTAACAAACTAAGATTATACAAAGCCATAATCCGCCCGACAATGATTTATGCCTCCCCTGTCTGGGGATACGCACGCCCTAGGGCCATAAATAAACTCCAAGTCATTCAAAACAAAAATCTCCGAGCTATTTTCAGCGCCCCCTATATACTAACAGGCGACTACATGCAGACGCCAAACTATAGATCTTATTAACACTCTTAACCGCAAACATGCCACCAATCTTTACAACAAATCCAAATTTTCAGAAAACCCACTAGTAAATCAACTAGGTCAATACAACCCAGCTGACTTCTTCATTCCCCGTCCCAAATCACTCCTGACCACGGACAACTCCTGACCATAACTCACCCCCACACAGACTAATGTATGTTCACAGGTTTAACTTACAAATTCTCTTCGAAAGTGAATTTATTCACTAGATTTGTGTAATTTTTCGATCAATTTCCACAAGCTTCGATAAATCACCCCCCATAGTATCACTACAATCCCACTAGTCGCCAATTCTGACTAGTCCCAAGTAGAAGCCATTCACTTCGAGGTCATCAATAGAAATTAATTACAATTTCTTTCTTCGAATTAGGGACTCTACTATATCGGCAAACGTAAAAAAATTTCTTTTTCTTCACATATCTCATATTCACAGTCACAGCCCAGGTTTCTAACCAGTCAGTCCGCCAAGCGCCAATTCCCAGAGACCCACCGGTCTCTACAACTTCCAATGTCATTAATGTATTCTTTCAGATGAAGGAGAAGGCCGGCCATGCCGGGATGCATGCGTAGCAGCTCTGACCTTTGATGCTCATAATTCTGGCCAAACCCCAATGTACACCCCAAAATTCGAAGGCAAAAAAAATTTTATTTTTTCACTTTTTCGGCAATACAAGGGTTATTTTCCATTTTTTTGATTATATTTATTACTAATATCCACTAATCACACCCCCATCTATACGAATTTCAAAGAAAAATTCAATTCGGAGCAAAAAAATTTCACTCGATTTCAAGGGACCGCTAACGAGGTATGTGGATGCGGCCGGGGTCGACCGCATACATTTTGTTACTTTTCCCTTCTTTTCAAAAGTCGATATTTTTGTTATTTTGACCATATTCACATTTTTTATTGTTTTAATAGACAGATATAAGCCTGTTCTTTAGTGTGTAGCAGTCGAAATTTTATTTCGACTGGCTGAGTTAGTGATAGAATCCCCGGTAAATGTACCCTGCAGGTTGGAGTGAATACAATCGGAGGAATTCCAAAGAAAATCGCTACTGCATTAGGATTATCTGAACCGGTGAACCGGTTATCTGAATCGGAGATTATTGGCCGATGCAGGGGCAGATATGCATACTCTCAAGCGTCATGGAGGCTGGAAGTATGACAGTGTTGCAAAAGGATATGTTGAAACATCAATAGAAAATAAGAAAATAATTGCGACGAAAATAATGGGCTCTTCAGTTACTCTAGGTTCAACAAGTAAAGTCACTGTGGAACAACCCAGCTTCAACTTGGGAACAGTTTCTGAAGTTCAATTTGTAAATATTTCAAACTGTGTATAATTAATATTAATAAATAATTTATTGTAAACATGTTTTGCAAAATTCATTTCTTTTACAAAATTACCGCACTACACTGCGTTATTACCGCACTAGTGCGGTAAAAGCTATCATTACGATACTAAAAAAAATTATGAAATATGGCACATTACAAAATCAAATTAGAAAAATAGGTTTTCTGCACGGTAATAGATAAATAACTATTTTATGATAATTATTGACCTAAAATTGTACAAAAACCTTAGATATATTTCAAGATGGCAAATATTACTATATTCATCAAAGTGTCTAATCTTCCGAACATAATCAGTTATTACTATAACTGAATATAAGGTACTCCTTATTTTTCATGCATAAAAATCAACTTACATTTCCCTCGGTAACTTCATCCACTCCACTGTCGTTATCACCTTCTGAAAAAATTAATTTGATTAGATGGTGTAGATCTGCAAGTTGCCCCACCTCCCATACAATTTTATTATTTAACTGTAAAAATGAAATAGCATTTTAATTATTTTCTGGAGGTAGGACATACTTGGCTGGTACACATTTATTATGAAACCAATTCTTTCCTCGTCTCATGTTCCTTGAAATTGCAGTTCAAGGCACAATTATTTGTTATGGAAAACAGCTTTTTCTCTCAACATTTCCTTCATGATCATGAGTTTGCTATATACTTTGGTGAAAAACTAATCACTACAGAAAGAAAAAGGTTATATTTTATTTTTAATAAATTTTGAATAAAAAATGAAATTAAAATAGAACCTGTATGCTTTTCTTAAACAACTATAATTATTATTTCGGTGAAATCATAAGAAAAACAAATCTCAATCCGACTATAAATTACGATGTTCTGCGCGAATGAACATTCGGGGCAGCCATCATATACTAGGAGGCACTTTTTTAAGTTTTATTGCTTTATTTCTCCCACTTAACCCCGAAACTATGTTCTGGCAAAATTTCAGCTATGCAATGATATGCGAACAGTGAAAAATATATACAGCTCCACCAACGTTAGAACCGACCTGAGGGGGCGTGTCAAGCGTAGCTAAAATTAAAATGTAGGCATAGGTAAATGTTCGGGGACATGGCCGTGTAGTTTAACGTGAATACGTCGTCGCAGGATAACCATTTTCGTTCCAAGCTTTTGCTGAATAATGACAATTCGAAATTTATCGTTTCTACACTTTTCGTACACACACACAATTTTTGTTACACATTTTTATTAAATGTTTAAACACGTTTCCAATTTCATAGACGTATTCACGTCAAAATGTACACTCTGATGAAAGGTTTCTCGGCGCGAATATTTCAAATCCATAAATTATTTTGTCAAATTGCAGTCAGGAAATACGTAAAAAATGTTATCGCAAATATTAAATAAAGCACTTTTGGAATAACTTTAGTAAATATTAAGTTCAAAAGAATTTTGTAAAAATCATTGCGTGCAATGAATTGTTACGTTTACAACAGAATGTACTTGAGAAATAACTCAACGTTCATTGGTTCATTCAAATTTTTATCAAATTAGTTGGCATATTTGCCGCGTCCTTTCTAAGCTTGGTGGAGCTGTACGTAGAATGCATTTAATAACAATGTGGTAACATTAATTTATCTACTACTGGGTGAAAACACCTACTTTTCGAACACATTTGCGTTAGGGAATATCATACTTTATCGCACTAGTGCGAAAAGGCAAGCCATAAATTTTCAGTTCCTTATTAAAGCATATTGAACAAACATTTTTACAATAAATGAGAAATAATGAGAACACCCAAGTAAATTAAAAATTATTGATTTCGAAAAAATTACGGTAGCAGATAAATTCTATACTCGTGTGTAAATGCCTTTCCCCTTTTCATACTTGTAGTATAAACCAATTATTTTAATCCATGGGTTGGCGAATTGATAGTGAAATGCAGAATAAAATTTTTTTCGAAAATGTCGCCTCCAAATTCAAGTGTGAATTTTGCACAATAACTCCATGATTTTGCGGCATCGCATTACCATGTAATTATTAAGGTAATATGGCAGTGTTATAATTTATTCGGGTAATTTAAAATTATCCGAATAAATTTTAACACTGCCATAATTACCTTAAGTGGAAATAAATGCATTGTTTCTATGACGACCGCATGTAACTTGATTATTAAAAAACGTCAAAGTGGTATTTATTTTGCGAGGGTTTACTTCTTTCTTTACTTTTTTTTAAGTTAACTTAAATTTCAACATACTTAATTCTCCCAATATAAAAGTCGGTTTGGCGTTTTTTAACAATCAAAGTGCATGCGGTCGTCATGGTAACATGCATCTATATTTACTTAAATCCCTAAATCCCGTGAGGTCTAAATTTAAACTTGAAAATCCCAACTTACAGAATTTGGAAAAGAATTCCATAAAATAATAAATAGGTGATGGCAAATCAGATTTTATATTTGTTTATATCTGGGAAAATTCTTTATATTAATCTTAATTTAATTTAGCACCTGAGGGAAGATTGTTTGGACCGGTATTTACTGCGAGTTCCAATTTTGCTTGATTTACTTCTGTCTTTTCTGTAATCTGTGTTATGTTTTTGTCTGCATTGGCCATTACGTAAGGTGGATTGTTTTTGAAAAGTTTTGGTTCGGAAATTACTTCTGTATTGAGATTGCTACTTTTGACTTTTATAGGAACAACATTATCTTCCATATTGCTTGTAGAATTTATATGTCTTGGCTGAACATTAAATGGACTTTGTATAGTATCACCGATTGTCGAATTACTACTGAAATTTTCATTTTTCTTTATAAGTGGTGTTTCATTTGCACCGTTTTTATTTTCATATTTGGTACTTGTTAAATTGAAATTAGTTTCTGACGAATCTGGATTTAAACTTCTGGTAGGTAGATTAACACTGTAAGATGGTCTTGGATGATTATCAGGTCTGTGTTGCAATAATGTTGATGGTGGTCTATCAGCGAAGTTTTGGGGACGTTGAAATTGAAATCTTGGGGAATTAATCTGATTTTGTTGAAAAGTATTTGGAACGGCAGCGCCAATCCTTGGAACTGTGGGTGCTGGTCTTTGTAAAAATGGAAAATTATTTGGTGGAGGTCTTGCTTGTTGCGTAGGTTTTATTGGATTTAAAAATGCCGGACGAGGCGTTAATGTAGATCTGCTATCTATTCTTATTAATTGCGGTCTTAAACTATCGTCAAGCTGTTGTGGAGAGCTAATAGATTCATTTCCTGCTGATTGTAATGCAACCTAAATAAGGAAAGGTATTGTTAAGAAAGTATTTAATTGTATACATTTTCGAATTTGTTGATATTTGTATGAATTGAATTAGTTGTAATCAGTTAGAAACCCAAAATGTATATGGAGTGTATACGTGTGTAACAAAACAATTCTTGTTATCGACTCCGAATGTCCATATGCAACATTTTGGGATCCTGACCACCACACAGTCATTAAAAGTTAATAAGAAAATTCAAGGTACACCAACACCATACATAACAGAATTATTTTCATTCATCTTAAACAATTAATTAATTGTCAAGAAATTCCTAACTTTCGATAACATACTCATTACAGATTAATTCGTGAGAATAATATTTTTATGGTTTATTTGCTGAAGGTGCATTAACATCGAGGCAAACTGGTTTGGTTAGTTATTGGCAAAGATTTATGGAATATCCTTTTGCGTTCGTGTAGGTAGTTCATCCGTATATTATAATCTGATTCGAACGACTGATACAGATGCACAGCATTGAATAATACGTTATGGAGTATTGATTATACTTCTTAGGCAGCTTGTTAACCTTACGGTTACTCTTCCTTACCGTATAAATTGCTAAAAAGCAATTTATCAATTTACGGTTCGGGTTCAAAAATGGTTTAAAACGCATGAGCAGAATAAAATTTAAAATTTAAAAACAAATAGTTGACAACGGTCAACTGGAGTTACCATCAAAAAATTGATTGAAAGAATTGAAAGATTTTTGTGATCAAAATGTTAATATTTTGACGAAACTAAAGGTTACCCCTTTTTATTAACCACGTTGGTCCACGCTGATCATGTGATACCAAACAGTTTTGCAATTTAAGAAAAAACTAAAAAAAGCGCTAAGCGCGCAGGTAATTCTTGAGGAAAAACAACCATGTGTGTAAGAAAGTGGGAAAAATTGACGCAAGATATGTATAACTGTAAAGCTGGTATAAAGCTGTAACATATTCGCAAATATATATATTGCTGTGACCTCCCTTCTCTTATCTTTCTCAAGCCCTATGTTGGCTAGACAAAAATATGCTATGTTTTTGTTCACTTATAATATATTAAGTGCATTTTTGATTATCGGTAACAATTTGACTACGTTGCTATGAAAACTTTGTTGTCAAGTAAATGTCCGAATGCGAAGCATGAGGACATTTACTAATGACAACAAAGTTTGAATATAGCAAAGGAGTCAAATTGGACGATAATCATTAATCAATAATGCACGTAATAAATTCGGTAAGACTATTGCACACATTAGAATTAGACACAACGTAACAGTACATGATATTTAAAAAATATAATTTATAAATGTAGGTGCCTTGATTTGGTAACTATGACAACAAATAAAAGTCTGAAAATAATAACGAAAAATTAAGAAGAAAGCGTTGGAGCGATCAATGAAGTCGGAACAGGCAAACACTGCCTATACCTTGAAAGGAAGAAGAAGAAGAAGAAGAAGAAAATTAATATTGTATTATGTGAAAATGTTTGCATTGCAACGGTTTGGCGATAAATCTCTAAAAGATATAGAACAGGAAGTAGAAAAAACGGTTCCAGTGAGTATATCCCGCCGTGGTCCACATGGGCCTATCAAAAATGAGAATTTCAGTTGAGTACAACAAGCTGCCGGCTATCTATCGAGTACAACAATAGAGTGAGACAGAGCATACAAGTTGTACTCGGCCGTTTCCAAAAAGACGCTCTCACAACGGAGTGGGAGCATACAGTTCCGGCGGATACAAGAGCCCTCCCAACCAAAGAGTGCAAGAGTGGGAGGACACAAGTTGCATCCGGGCGGTCGGCAAAAATGCCGACTAAAAATGCTAATGTACCCCTATATATTACTCGATGACGAAAAGTTGACTTGCTAGTAGTAAACGTAACGCCATCTGGCGGAATGACCTACCCAAATTAGGACGAAAATAAATAAAACCAAAAATTTCACTGTAATAAACAAAAATTTATTCAAAGTAAAAAAAAGTACGTTTAATTTGACGTTTAAAAGTCACTAGGATGAATTTATGCGAGTAAATTGTGACAAAAAGTCACAATTTTTGATTGTTGGAAAACCGTGAGATGGCGCCACATTTAGCAAATTTAGTCAACTTTTCGTGCGTAGTAATGATAAGGATGAATATATGCGAAAATAAATTGAATTTATTTTTTTGGGAATACCGAAAGATGGCGCCACATTTAGCAAATTTAGTCAACTTTTCAGGCGAAGAAATGATAAGGATGAATTATATGCGAAAATAAATTGAATTTATTTTTTTGGGAATACCGAAAGATGGCGCCACATTTAGCAAATTTGGTCAACTTTTCGTGTCAAGTAATGATAAGGACCATCATTGCGAATTTTCGCCCCGCCTTTTTCGGCGGGATCTACTCTCCTAAACAGCAACTCGGGCTAAAATAGCATGATGTTCGTACAGTTTTGTTTTGCGCGACAGCCCTCGCGCAAGCGCTCGTGCTGTCAAGGCAAAAAAAACTGTACTCGCATCATGCTAACAACTTTAGCCCTAGTGCTGTTACATACGAATACTAAACGTTCACAAGCTTCAGTTTGGAAGCAGTTTATGAAATTTTGCAATGAAAAAAATTTTACATTGCAAGAATCGACATCCATAGATGTAAGTAATATTTTACAAAATTGGGCGTTTAACATGAAAAAAAATGATGGGAAAGATTATAAGGAAAACGTTGTAAAAACTATGTGGAAATAACCGCCAAACAGTTGCAAGAAAAATTCTATAATGAATTCAACATTAAATTTGATCCATTCAATGACATAGTTTTTAAAAAAGCTAGAAACGCTAGAAATGCCAAACGACGCGAACTGCAAGTCGATCCAGAAAAAAGGAAAACTAGTTCGGTAGCATTGTCAAATGATGAATACACGAAAATTATCGACTTATGGAATGAAGAAACTCGATCCTTTTGGATTACAAAAAAAATTGTATCACGTAATTGCGTATGAATTAGCGTGGAGAGGTGGAGAAGCTGCAACATGCCTTACTACTTATTTTAAGCAGGAAACAAATAACGAAGGAAAGCCAACTGGTCGGTTAGAATACAATCCAATATTTACTAAAACCACCCAAGGAGGTGGAAAAAACATTGCAGAAAGCAAGTGGCTTACTACAAATTATGCTAATCTAGAGAAATGTCCTGTAAGGTAAGTTTTCCAAATTTTTTCCCGAGTAATAATTTTATTGATATTCTTTTTATTATTTCAGATTGTTCAAGAAACTGATAAGTAAGAGGGGTGGCGAAATTAAAACGGACCGTCTATTTTTAACAGTTAATCCTTATTGGGAAAAATCAAACAAATGGTACAAAAATATGCCTGTAGGACGCAACGAATTAGCTAAGTGGATGAAGTATGCGGCAGAAAAAATTGGCCTGGATACAATAAATAAGAAGATTACGAATCATTCAAATAGATCTACTGCTGTATCTCATCTTGCTAAAGCTGGTATTGCAGAACAACAACTGATCAAACTAACGGGTCATAGTAATACCAATTCATTAAAACCATATCTGAATTTAGATGCAGAGCACCATAGCAAAATTGTAAATGATCTAAGAAAAGGGAATACTTCTTCTTCTACTATTACTAACGAACAGAGCACTAAAAGTGCTAATGAAACTATTACCTCTAATAATGGGCAAACAATTCATAATTTTAATTACTCAAATTGTAACTTTACATCAGAAAATTTGCACTGTTCAAACTTTAACTCGAAGTTAATTTAAATGTGTTGGTTTTGTTATATTATACTTCATTAATAGATTTAGATTTAAACTTCATTAATAGATTTAAAGCGTCGATGTACTACCGTCAATACGGCTACGTTACGCTAGTGAAGATTAGTAGTGATTATAGTAAGAGAGTGACGATAAAAATCGAAAAAAGTGATAAACTGGAAGGAGGAAGTAAAGTGGAAGAGGTTTTTCTATAAGTTTTCGGGAATATTAAGGTGGTAGAAGAGTATTACTAGTACACAGTTTTAATTAGTGAAATTTGTGGAGGTTAGAATTTGATAAGAGGTGAGAATTGTAAAGTACGTTGGGTTGCATATAGTACAGCGAAAGTTTTCTGTTGATAACAGTAAACAATTGGTGCTACAGAAAACACTTCTGAATTCGGTTTGAGTTTAGTTGGTTGGGTTTATTGCTTCCGAAGGGTCGACCTGAGCAGTAAGCTAGAGCGCGGTTCCAATTGGTATGTTTGCAGAAGATAGGCAATACGATAGCGAAAGCTCTACAACGGAAGAGAGCTCCAGAAAAAGACAGGCGAGCTTTGAAATTTTTAATAGAAGTAAGAGGACAAATAGGACCCCTCCTAAGAAACCAACAAAGGAAGGAGACAAAATGGAGGAACTTAAAGATATGATGAAGCAAGTCCTAACTGAGATAAAAGAAATTAAGGAGGGACAAAGAATATACGAGGGCGAGGTCAAGACCCTGAAAGAGGAAAATAAAGCGCTGAAGGAGAGGGTAGAAAATCTCGAGGTGAGGCTAAATCTTATGGAAAAGAAAGATAAGAAAAACAACATAATTCTGAAGGGGATACAAATGGTTGGAAAAGACACCAAGGAAGAGGTGGAGACTTTCCTAAGAGGTAAATTGGGCGTTGAAGTAACAGTTGGCACTGCCGAGGTGATCAAACCAAAGTCATCACAGCCATTTGTAGTAGCAAGGATGAGTTCATGGCAGGACAAAATAGCAGTTATGAGAGAAAAAAATAAACTGAAAGGTACCAACAGCTATATTGATGATGACCTAACATTGCAGGAACAGAAGATGCAAGCCAAGCTGAGAGAATACGCCAAAAAGGAAAAAGGAAAGGGTAATGAAGCAAATGTGGGATATGGAAGAATATATATAAACCGAGACCGATGGGACTGGGATCACCAAAAGGAGGAAATTGTGAAGAGCATTTTACCCCCTATACAAAAAAACTAGTAATAGAAAATGCCGGACGGAAGAACGATGCAAAAACGAATGAAAAAGGACAATCGAATAATGGACAAATGAAAGGAAGAGATGTTATATTGTTTGCAACTTGGAATGTTAGAGGAACTTTCGTGGGGGGTGCGTTAAAACAGTTAATAGCGGTGATGAAAAAGTACGGGGTAGAAATCATAGCATTACAAGAGACAAAACAAAGTGGCGAAGACACAATAGACATAGGGGAGTTTACCTTTTTCAAAAGTGGAGGGAAAGACAGAAGGTTGGGAACTGGTTTTATGGTGAGCGAAGGTGGGAAGGAAATGGTGATTGGTTTCAAGCCGATATCGGATAGGATGTGTGTACTGAGAGTAAAGAGAAATAATAGGAAAATAAGTATAGTTAATGTGCATGCACCTACCGAAGAGAAGGATATAGAAGTTAAAGAACAATTTTACGAGTTGTTGGAAATGGAGTATGCAAAAATACCTAAACATGACATTAAAATGATGGTGGGAGATTTTAATGCGAAGCTGGGTCAAGAAGAAACATACAGACCCACAATTGGCCAGTTTAGTTTACACAGTGAGAGCAATGAAAATGGAAGATTTCTTGTTGATTTTGCAATGGGAAACGAAATGAAAATAAAGAGTACTCACTACGAACATAAAGACATACATAAAGCAACATGGATAAGCCCAGACGGAAACACAGTAAACCAAATAGATCACGTTTTAATAGAGAGTAGGAGCGAAAATATTGTTAAAGACGTCAAGACTTGCAGAGGAGCAGACATGGATTCGGACCATTTTATGGTGAGGGTAAAGATGAAAATAGCAAAGATAAACACAACGATAATGAGAAAGCAAGTAACAAAACAGAAAAATAGAATGCAGGTCCAACTCAAAACCGAGGAACAGAGAAGAAAGTACAGAGAAAAAATGGAGAAAATTTTGGAAAAGACAGAAGCACAACAAGATGTAGAACATATGCAGATAACAATTGAAAAAAGTATAATCGAGGCAACAAAGACACAAAACACAGGTATTACAAAGAGAAAAAATGAGTGGTATGATCAACAGTGTGAAGAGGAAGTTGGGAAAAGAGAGAAAATAAGGCAGGTATGGCTGGCCAATCGAAATGATGAGACGAGAAGGAATTATGAAAGACAAAGACGGGAGTGTAAAAGAGTTATAAGAGAAAAGAAAAGAGAACATCAAATAAAGAACCTGGAAGAACTGGAAGAGAAATACAATAGCAAAGAAATACGAAACTTTTACCAGGGAGTTAAACGAATAAAGCAAGGACATCAAACAAGCACAACATTTTGCAAAGATAAAGACGGCACACTGTTAGGATCAAAGAAAGGAGTAACGAAAAGATGGGCAGAATACTTCCAAGAGTTGTTAAACGGAACAGAAAAACAAAATAAAGAGAGAGAACATGTAGCAACCGAAATGAACGACGAAAATAAGGACAGTGTGGAAATACCAAATGAAGACGAGATAAGAAAAGTGATAGCGGGGCTGAAAAATAATAGAAGTGCTGGTGAAGACGGCATGCAAGCAGAAATGTTAAAATATGGAGGTGAATGTTTGCAAAAAATAGTCATCGACATGATACAGAAAATTTGGATGGAAGAAAAAATGCCTACATCTTGGAGGCTGGCACTGATATGTCCGATTCACAAGAAGGGTGATAAAACAGAGTGTGAGAATTATAGGGGGATCGCACTGTTGGATGTTGGGTATAAGGTACTCGCTGCATGCATAAAAAATAGTCTACAAGAATATGCGGAGAAAATTGTAGGAGAGTACCAATGTGGGTTCAGAAGAGGCAGATCGGTGACGGACCAATTGTATGTTTTGAGAGAGGTTCAGGGAATTAGCCATGAGTTTGGTCTGGAAACACACCTAATGTTTTTGGATTTTAAACAAGCATACGACAGTGTTAAAAGAGAGGAACTGTATAGCATTATGGTAGAGATGGAAATTCCTCGAAAATTGATAAATTTGGTAAAAATGACACACGAAGGATCTGAGAACAAAGTAAGAATTAGGGGCGAGTTGTCCGACAGTTTCACAGTTGATATAGGACTGAGACAAGGTGACCCGTTGTCTGCGCTCTTGTTTAACTTTGCGTTGGAAAGTGTAATACGGAAGTCGGGTTTAAACAGACAAGGTACAATTTTTAGAAGACGACAACAGGGCTTAGCTTTTGCGGATGATCTAACAATCATGGCAAGAACAAAGAAGGACATACAAGAATTCACAAGAAAATTGTTAGAAGCTGCTAAGAGAATTGGTTTGGAAGTGAATGAAAACAAAACAAAATACATGAACTGCAGTGATAGAAATTTCGAGGAAAAGAAATATATAAGCATAGGAATGGAAGATAAAACCGTAAATTTTGAAGAAGTTTGTTGCTTTACGTACCTGGGAACGGTGATAACAAGAAAACCGGGACTCGGCGAGGAGATCAAAGCAAGAATGGCTGCGGGCACAAGAAGTTTTTTTGCTTTGAAGTCGATCTTTAATAGTAAAGTGTTTTCTAGGTCAGTGAAAGTAAGAATATATAAAACAATTATAAGACCATCGGCTATGTACGGATCGGAGGTGTGGACACTGAGAAAGAGAGATCAAGGGATGCTGGAAGTGTGGGAGAGAAAAGTGTTGAGGAAAATTTACGGTGGGAAGTGCGTGGACGGTCAATGGTTTATACGGTCAAACCGAGAACTAGCCGAGATGTACGGTCAACCAAGCATAGTGGCGTGTGTGAAGGCACAGAGATTGAGATGGTTGGGGCATCTGGTGAGGATGAATGAGGACAGAACCCCAAGTGAAATTTGGAATTTGACATTCGGAGGCACAAGAAGAATGGGTAGACCGAGGAATCGTTGGAAAGATGAAGTGCAGGAGGATCTAGATGTAATTGGTATGGAAAATTGGAGAGAGTGTGCTCGTGACAGGAGAGAATGGAAGATGATGATTGATAAAGCCATGGGCCTTCTAGGCCTGTAGGGCTAACATACATACATACATACAATAGATTTAAACAACTTTTTGAATTATTTTGTTCTATTGTAAATAATAAATTTGAAAAAAGAGAAAAACTTTTAGTTGTATTTTTACTTCAATAAAAAATCCGAAAAAATCTATCACATGATATAAAGTGACGTACACAATTATCAAAAATTATCAAAAAGAATATGTGCAATTATCAAAGCAGCTTGAACAATTATCAAAGCAACTTGAACAATTATCGCGTAATTCTAACGCCATTGGTTAGAATTGATCGGATCCCTAAATATCATTGGTTGATGTTAGTCATGACTAACATCAACCAATTTATTTGACTATTGCACACATGTGACACATGTGTGCAATAGTCAAATAAATTTTTAGTTAAGGGATGTTTAGCACTTATGCCCCTTTTTACTAGCGCAATCAATGACACTCTCAGAAGCCGGTTCCTTGTGATTTTAATTAGAGGTAATCGTTGAAATTGATGTAATTTGTTCTCTCTCGATAGGTTGAAATTGCTTTTATGAAGTGAAATTAAAAAGGTTTCAATAGCTTGAAAAAAAAATTTATATTCATGAAAAAAAATCGCAAAGCGCATATAAACAAATGATTATACAAATAATTGCAGATCACAGATCTACTATCAAATAATGGTTCACAAATAAAACTTTAAAGTTTCATAAAAATACACAAGTCTTTTCTTTTCTTCTTAGATTTGCTTAATTAACTTTCATTAATTAAGTCTTTCGCTGTCCAATAGGGCGTTAAATTTTTGAAAATTATAAATTTCCTTTTGTTAAAGCTTAAAGTTGAAAAAGTAAATAATAATGTTTATGAATAAAAAACCTTCCAAAATTAGGGTAGTCAAAAATATAGAGAAGGTTTTGAGTTTCTCGTAATCTGAAATGTTTAAGTGCATTCTTACTTATAATTTTGTGTTCTTTTTGAATATATTATTCATTTTTGAATTGTGTGCCTCTATAGAGCATTTTGGAACACACCAATATGTTAATAAAGAATGAATCTTGGGTTGTGGGGAAAGAAATAAAACTAAGTTTGTTTTGCCGACGTTTCGAAGGATTTATTCCTTCATCCTCATGGCTGTAATGGAAGAAAAACACAATTAAGTGTCGGTCATGGGTCGTAGGGAGGCTTACCTGACAAACGGATGATAAGAAGTTTGAAAAAAAGGTTAAATGTATTAAAGGTTAATAATAACTATGAAAACCTATCAATTAATTGTGAATAACTAAAATCTTTAAAAATTTTACTAACACAATAACTGTGTCAAATGAAATGTTATCTGTAGTCAAAATTAAAAACTGACAGTAGCGCACACCTTGACTGATAAAATTGCAAGGGCGTCTATGATGAGCCATGAGGATGAAGGAATAAATCCTTCGAAACGTCGGCAAAACAAACTTAGTTTTATTTCTTTCCCCACAACCCAAGATTCATTCTTTATTATCAACGATTGGGGAAGTGATTATTGTTTATTATACAGCAATATGTAGTTATGTTTTAACAAAGATTTATGTATAATAGTAACTATAATAATATGGTCATTAATGTTACAAGCATAATCATAAAGAACAAACTAACAACTGATTTGAGCTTTGCAGCCCTTATAATACATTTGATATTGATAATAATAATTTGATTTAATAAATATTCAGTTAATTGTGAAATACTCAATAATGATTGGCTATTTTCACTAATTTTTGACAATATCATTTGGTCCATGTTAGTCAAGTGATAGGTAGGGGTGATTTTCCAATATACTGCGGTTATTCTATGGCAAAAAACTTTCAAAATTCCCAAATGTGATGTTGATCAATATCTGTTATATGTGTATGTATTTATATTATGTAGAAAACATGGGAAATAAAATATTTATTTAATATCAGTCTGGCATGTCAACAAAATTTGTTATGCTGGTGGTACCTGGCCCGGAAAATACTAAATGCAAAAATCTATCTGAAGTGTTCTATATAATATTTCTTTAAATAAATTAACTACTTCAACAGAAAATATCATTTCTGTATGAAATCAACTACTTCGACAGAAAATATTATTTCTTTTAAAAATATGTGCTACATTATGCATTAAATTATTATCTTACCGTTTCATTGCTTCCAATTGTGGATATTTGATTTGTGGGTGTATTAGCAACATTTTGCGACATTTTAATTTCACTTATAAACGGTTATAAAAATAATATTGGTGCAAATTTATTTAAAGTATAAATTTTCGAATTAATTTTTTGGTGTATCAAAATTTTTGTTGTGATAGCTGTGTAAGCTGATGAGTAGATTGGTCATGTTAAATCATTGGGTACTAAAAATTTAGCGCATTGTTCGTGAGGCTGACGGCGCATGATCAGCAATTGGCAGATGCGCTTAACAACTATAGATGTATCATTTACGTTTATCTTTTTGCGGGAAAACTGCAAAGCATTTCCAAATTTAATTATACTACAATTGAAAATATTTAAATTGTATAATATGTAAATGTACAGTTCCCGTTATTATAGTCAAAGACCGTGAAAATTTTACACAATATTAAACTTAATCTTTTGCTTTATTTTAATAATTGTTATTGTATATAGTAAATTATTATACAATATTGCCTATGTGAACATTGCATAACTTTCCGTATTCTATTCTAGGGTCCAAATTATTTTGACGTGAATACGTCTATAAAATCGGTAGCGTGTTTAAAAATTTATAAAAAATATATAACGAAAATTGTGTGTACGAAAAGTGTAAAAATGATAAATTTCGAATTGTCTTTATTTAGCAAAAGCTTAGATGTTATCCGATCGGTAGACCTGAGCGAAAACGGGTATCCTGCGACGATGTATGTTAAATTTTCCGGCCATAGGACATAGGGTATGCCCCAGAACTTAGCCTATTTTTTTCGGGAATGTTCACATGTTTACACTTATACCACATTTTGTACCAATCTGAAACCATTTCAATAATTTCTTATGCAATAAATTGCAAAATGCGGTTTCATGAAAACAATGCAAATATTTTAAATCCCTTGGGATTTTCCTTTTTTTAAATCCCTTGGGATTAAAATTCACTTTAAATCCATTGAGAATTTAAGTAGAGCTCCTGCGAAATGTCAAAACTTATACATTCACCGGCGCAATAACGAAAACGCGTCCAAATGCTAGAACTAGAAAACATTCGTTGAATGTTTACTTTCGTTTTGACAGTTTTACACAAATTTCGCGTATTAGTATTATTTCATAATATAAATAACAATCAGCCTTCTTTAAGGCTATTTGACAGCTTCTATTGTTTGATGGTAAGTAATAAAATTCGTTTAAATTAGTTTTGTAAATAAAAAACGAAAATGTTTTTTTTAGGTTAATCCAACATTATCATTAGATAAAAATCGGTCTTCTTTAAGGCCATTTCACACCAGTTTTTATTATTTAAAGGTGAGTTATAACGAAATTTATTTAATTTAGGTTTGTACCTACCAAACGAAAATATTTTTTTAGGTTAGTAATCAAGCAATATCTTTTAAACCTACATCATTTCTACGTGTGTTGCATAAAATTGGTTTTAGATGGAAAAAAGTTCCCTTTAATCGAAAATTACTTGTGGAAAAAATGATATTCGAGGTAAACAAGTCACATTCTTGAGAAACCTTATAAAATATAAACAAGGACGAAATATTGTTTACACAGACGAAATTTATATCCATAATTCCCACACCGTAAAGTGCAGTTTACGTTATGCGATTTTGTTTACAAGTAGGTAAAAATCAAATAATTCGATGTTCACTTTATAAGATTCAGCATACGATACGGCCTGAGGGTGAACTTGTAAGCGAAGTCAAGCAAATATTACGATTAGAATTGCGTATTATGACAACTTGTAACCAAAATCGCATAACGTAAACTGCACTTAATACAATAATTACTATACAACTTCAATGTTACTGTTTACAATGTAAATTATTGCGACTTCAGCAAAGTGTAAGATTTGAAAATATCAATTTTAATAAATTATACAGATTTCAAAAATTATCTTATTTTCCTGAAATATCCAAACAAACGTCGATTTAAAGCATGGGGCTGACAGGCCCTACGTATGCACTGGTGTGATTTTTATTTAAAATCTACAAAGTAGATATTAAAAAGTGTTTAAAAATCAGGAAGAACATCATAACCTAAAAAAAAACCTCGAAGAATGATATTATGTTCCGAACATAATATTGATTTTACATATTATTTTTAATAAGCAGTTTTTTTCAATTTTCGCGCCAAGCTAATGTTTTTATGTAGCATTTCATATGTATGTATTTCGCCCTCTTCGCGCATTGCATAAGTTTTGAGCTTTGGCACGCAGTCTATAACTTAATCTTCCACAAAAGGGATTTAACAAAAGCAGTGTAACTCGCGGACACGCTAAAACACTAGAAAATCAATTTGTAAAATCAGACTAAAAGGTGTGTAAATGAGGTAACCCAAATTTTATGATTGATATGTCCAGTATTTTTGGTGCTTCAGTAGTTTTAGTTTCTATAGAAGCTTAACTTTAAAATAAAAACGGTTTTGCAGTTTGTTTTTTTTTGAAAAACCCTGTATATTTTGATATGAACTGATGTAGTACTTTTAATCTGAAGGGATTTAAAATGAATTGTAATCCCAAGGGTTTTCAGTAAAAATATATATTTCCATGTCGTCCGCATGCAAATGGCAATTAATAATACATTTAATAGATCTTCACCATTATTCCTATCTATTGACTTGTTTGAAAACGTCTACCGAGACATACTCCTCTTTTTGACAGTATTGGAGAAGATTCCGCATATATCTTGTCGATCATTGTGAATGCTTGGTATATATTGTGTATTAGCATTATGTATCGATGGTTGATTCTGCTGTCTAGAGTGCCTCTTGGGGTGGCGTTCCAGAAAGTTATCAACCCGAAAAATATTTTCGTCTGCCACACACTAAAGGTAAAGCTTAATAGAAGCTATAGAAAAATTATTTCGGGTGAAACCTCTGAAAATTACCTTTATTTCATTTTGTTATCATAACCTTGTTTTTTAGCACGGAAATGGGGGCGTAATTTGGCTTTTATAGCCCTAGGGCCTATAAAGTTGCTAAGCAATGACAACAATATCTAAACAAAAGAGTTAGTCCAGACTCGGTTTTTTTGCGCGATCGATCTGAAATTTTGCATATGCCTTCCTACCGACAATTCACGAGGAGGGTAGCTTGCGAGGGGGGGGAGAATTTTTTGCTCAGATTTTCGATATCTAGTGCCGTTTTCGAGTTATTGCTAAATAAAAAAATTAATTCTCGCCCCTCCAAGTTTCTCGCCAAAGTTACGCCTACAGAGCTGATTTTTGGTATACACATAATAGAGCATCCCATCATATTGTTATCTACCATTTTAACCTCCACCCACTACGCCACCCTTACTTTTGCTTAAATGAAAATTGTTAATAAATAAAATAATTATTAAGCGCTTGAACATTTCCTTACCATTTCAAATAAATACAAAATATCAAAACAAAATAGTGGAAATCTTCAATTTTATTAATTAAATTTTAAGGTTACAAGGGTTACAAATTATTTATTAAAATTAAAAACGCAATTGCTTGGATTTGATATGGTAAGAGAACCACCTCCAAAGCTAAAATGTCCTTCATTTTCTTGAGGTATACTTATCGATGCTTGAGACACGTTTATCGAAGCTCCATTGGAGATGCTTTGAGCGATTTTGATTTTGTTTTGTAATGAATTTTCTACGTAAGACTCGGCTACCTTATCCGATCGCCATCCACCCAACTGTTTTAACATTCTTGTGTCACCACCACTCTCAGCCAATATAGTTGCAGCACTTCTACGGAAACAATGTCCAGTGAACTTATTTGCATCCGGTAATTTTAAGAATTCCGCAATCATCCTAGGTATTTTTCCTAAAGTGTTCTTCCCCACTGGCTGAAAATTGCATTTTCCACAGCGATAGGATAAAAACAAACTGTTGATTTTGGAATTTTTAGGACGCAAAGAAATATATTTGTTGTACAAAGCAAGGTAATCTACGGGACCATCGTTCGGAACAATCGTAAATTGTCTAGGCGTGTAAGTTTTAGTTTGACGGATCTTCACCAGCAAGACAGTTCCCTCAAGCGTTACATCCTGAACACGTAAATCATGAAGCTCCTCTCGTCGACAAGCTCCATACATACCGAAAACTGTAACAACCTACAAACAGCGATGTACATTATGAAAAACTAAACAATTAGATAGAACTGTCATACCTTAAACAGCAAATACGTAATATCTGGTGCATTTAACATGAATTGCTGAATATGATCTCGTTGCAGGACCAATGATTTTTTAGCTTCATCACCCACAGAGTTATTTTTCATGAACTCCGTAAGTAAAAGAAACTTCGATATATCAACACTTTCCTTAACTTTCACCATCTTCTTAATCTTTGAATAGATACACCAAAGAGATGAAGGTTTATAAAGCTTTGACTAAGGAAAACGAAAATTGTTAATAAATACAATTATTAAGCGGTTGAACATTTTCTTACCATTTCAAATAAATACACCATAACGAGTTTTTCATCGCAACTGTTGACATTTTTTGCATACCGCCACTCACAAAACTTCTCATACTCCTTCTCGTACAAATCCTTTGATTTTATGGGAATTAATCTACTCTGAGCGACCTCAAATTTGTCCAAAATTTCTTTGGAATAATCTTGTTCGGTTTTATCCATTTTCAAATAAAAAGTTAATTTGTTTACAATAAAACAATCGAGCATTATAGCAACATCAACAATTTACATAGGAACCATGGCACACCAAAAATTCATAGCACAAACGAAATGACATGATATTTTTTCCCAAAATACTTCATTCTTCAATTTTGATTATTCAAGTACCAAAATGAAATAAAACGTTGTATGCACCACGGGCACAATCAGATTATAGCCCTCGGGCAATTTAAAGCCCTCCGCTAACGCGTCGGGCTTAAAATTACCCTCGGTGCTATAATCAATTGATTGTGCCCTTGATACATAAATAACTATTATTTCGAATTTTTAAAGTACGTAAGACTCGTTCGCCTGCGCTCCACCGGAGCTCCGACCGGTATTTCATCGCCGGTTTTCCGGGATTTGAGATAATCGGGATTCGAGTCATGTTACCTGTAGGACGTGCGAGCAGCATCTGACGAAATTGTTAGGGTACATTCCACACGTACCGTCAAAAGAATGACGATGCGCGCGAATCTCCCGCGCGTCGGTCGGCTTTTACATGTTAAATTTGCTAGCATCAATATCTATTTATTCAAAAGTTTAGCTAGCTTTCACCCTTATACACCTTATACTATCCAATAGGCAATAGGAAATTTTATTTGGGTGGACAACCTTTCGGCACTCTAGCCGGCTCGGGTATTGCCAATGTTTCTATTTTGTCGAAAGCATTTTCGTAATGCATAAATCCCAAAACAAATGGGAGATGGTATTATGTTGCTTTTTCCGAGATAGGTCGCATAGCAAGGAAATGGTAACATGTACTGAAACCTCTTCTGAATCCTGCCTGTTATCGGGATTGATATAGTTCAAGTTTGTTATTAATTCTCTTGTGGCGATAGTTTGCTAATTAATTAATTTTACAATGAAGTCCCTTGGTCGACAATATATGTTACTTATTCTTCTCTTCATCAGCTCGTTGATTTTTGTGCAAGTGATTTGAATTTTTTAAAATTCGATGCCAGCGATTACGGTGGCGAAATATGGCACTTTTCATGGTCCAGATTGTGACAGTGTTTATGGAAAAATAATTTGAAAGTTATAAAACGAGAACTTTAAATCAATTTGTGGAGTGTATTAGTGCATTAGTTGAAATTATTGCGTTGGTACTTTATTTATGTTGTTAACATGCCTCCACATAAGAGGTTAAGTTGATTTTATTATATAAATGCAAGATAAGGTTAAGTCGATTTTGTAATGTAATGTGAAAAGTACAAAAAAAAGTACAAAAAATGTGAAAAAATGTAAAAAAGTGAAAAAAAGGAGAAATGAAATCCATCTGTCAGTTCTGCGGCTCCAAGAATTTCGCCAAGGAGCGTCCAGTTGATAAACAATTTAACAACTGCTGTTATAAAGGAAAAGTGAAGATTCCGCAACCGCTCGATCAACATGGGAATCTATTGTTATATCCCGAATTTCTTCTTCGTCAGCACATCCGCTCTTACAATTCCTCGGTTTCTTTCGCTTCAATGGGAGCAGAGATTGTTTCAATGCCGGGTAACGGACCATACGTTTTCAAAATTCATGGACAGACGTACCACAGAACCACAAACCTGTATCCACCTGAAGGACAAACAAGAAAGTTTGCACAACTGTATGTAATGGACACGACAGAAGCGGTCAATGAACGAGTAAATCTGCCTGAGAATAGAGGTTGTCTACCTGAAGTGATTGAGAAAATCGATCGTTTCTTCCGCGTCAACAATCGTATCGCAGCTTCATACTGCCTGATGAAAGAAATTGAGCAACAAGAGCGTGTACGAGCCGAAGAAGAAGGACAACCAGTTCCGGTCGTCAATATGGTTATGCGGCGCGATCGGCAGTCTGATCAAAGACGTTACAATGCTCCAACGTCCAATGAAATTGCAATGATGACGGCGAACCTCCATTTGAACGTGATATCCGTATCTATCCTCGAAATCCCGTCGACAATGCAAATACCCGAAGCAAACCGAACCGAACCGAACGCATAACGGATAATTTCATAACCAATCGGATGAACGTATCATCGTATCAACGTATCATCGTATCAACGTATCATCGGATCAACGTATCATCGGATCAACGTATCATCGGATCAACGTATCATCGGATCAGTTAATCCGATTATCCTACTCAATAGTATATAACATTACTAGCAAGGTAAGAGGGTTTTTACTGGCGAATGGAGGATATAACTGACGAGCCGCAGGCGAGTCAGTTACCTCCTTGAGCCAGTAAAACCCGTTACCTTGCGTGCATTGTTTTATATTTAACTGTCAGTTTTACAAGTTAGTGACTTGATAAAATAAACTTTCTTGATTAATATTGTGTTTTTGGAAACTGACGTTTACAAATAAGAAACAAATAAAATTACTATATAAGCAGAATTACATTATAACGAAACTAGATGATACCCCGTCCGAGAACGGGCAGCTAGAAGGACGGGCAGGCAGCCAAGGTCATATGGCTTTTGGATTGCACTGAGAGCTTTCCTTAATCTTCATTCAACTTAAGTTACCTTGGGTAGCTGCCCGTCCTTCTAGCTGCCCGTCCTCGGACGGGGTATCATCTAGTAGTTAAATAAGGAACATTGAATTTTTGGAGGGCCGCATCATAAATCGGTAACTTCTTACATGAAATTGGGCATTTCACTTCAATAATTTTAGCGACACAACCATCTTCAACAACTACTGCGTCAACCGAAACACCAAGCCATGGTTGCACAGGGGAAATAAAAAACCCCACCTGATAAACTTCCGCTCCATAAAGCTTCTTGTATTCTGCAAAGGCAAATTTTTCCTTTGACAAACAAATTCTGCAGCAAGAGACTTTTCACTCTTTCTTTGTAACCTCTTTATGGAATGGGCTTTGGTGCTAGCAGTTATTCGAATTTTTCTAGCTTCAAACCATTCCTCCGAAGCACTTTGATCTTTTGACCTGAGACATAATTGAGCACTTTCGTCGTCTGTTAAGTTAAGCAAACAAATTTTTCATAAAACTCTCGGGCTTTTTCGTCGTAAAAATTTGTTTCGCCGTAATGTTCTTCATCCTTAGATGAAAAAAGGAATGTTTCAATGCAGGCTTCGGCGCATTCCCGATCAATTTTATTTTGCGCGGTTTTTTGCGATATCTCTAATGCTAATCGTGCTTCAAGTTCTTCTTTATTTCTGTATTCTTCTTTTATTATATCCACAGCAGCCGATTGAAATCCTTCAAAGTCTCCAGGACGAAAAATTCTAGCTGGTGGTCGTTCAATTTTCATTTTCTTTGGAAATAATTCGGCAACTTCCATTCCTTTGGAATACATTTCTTTTCCCAATTGGTTTATGGAAGGCTTACCCCCCATTCTTGTTCCACACTTGTCTTTGATTGGCTTTCATCTGTATTAACATAATAAATCAAAGCATAAATATGTTTACATTGCTCTAGCGCTTTCGCCACACTGGTGCATTTTAAGGCTATCACATGGCGATATTCGTTAATTTCTAATTTTACATTGTACGGCGGCGATGTAACTGACGTTTGTCGTATCACGAAACCATCAATCTCGTGTTTTCCATCTTTTCTAACTTCTTTTACGTAATTTACATGATTAGATTCAACCAACGCTATTCCTTTTTTTACAATTTGCGAATTTAAATCAAAATTACTTGTAAAACTTCTAAAATATAATTTTAGAAAAACCACACTTAAAGAATAAAATCCATGCTTTTAAATTATACTAACCTGCTGCAAAAAATATTACATTAATTTTACTTCAAATTCATTTATATAGTAATTAATTTCAGATTTTCATATTGGTAAATAAAAGATTAGACCATGAAAAGTGCCGGCGCGCCCAACCAGGGGGCGCTAGTTGTGAACTTGCACATAGTCAATTCTCCTTCATGAGCGGAGCTCCAAGCTATACCCTACCACGCTGGCCAAGTGCGGGTTGGTAGGGGAGCATCCAGCGGCTGCTTCTTTAAATTAGACACCACGCGGTCACCCATACAAGTGCTAACTGCGAGAAACCTTGCTGGACTCTCATGATCTATTGACCACGGGCATTTGCGTTGCGCTGCGGCGCTGCTTATTTATTGCTGCTTACTAAACCTACTTATTTCCTTTTTCAATAAAACTCATTAACACGGGGATTGTTCTACAGAGGGAATTGGATAGCCTTGCAATATTTTCACTGTTTTAGATGTTTTTTTATCAATTCTGTTATATTACCGATCTAACGATTGATAAAACCTCAAAAAAACCATCAAACAGCGTTTTTATGGTTATTTGAAAAACATTCTCCGCGATATAAGTTTTGTATTTATATAATTTTAACTTATATTTCATTTAGTTTATCATTACCATCAAGCCTACAGTGAACTTATTCTTAAAATTATTTGGCCAAACATTAAAATTTGCGAATGTAAATTTTTCATAGATTTACCGTGCATAGTATGTAAAAAAATAAATTAGCAAGTTATGTATGTCGATGGCCACTTCATAATTTTAATATTGCACTAAGGTCCCTTGATACTAATTATTATGTATATATAATATTATAATTGTGAATTACTCTTTGACAGTTTTTGAAAAACGAAAGGTGTGATATAATTCTACTGAACCAGTTCTGTTTTTTAAAAGCAAATAATTCGGGCAAGCGACGAGCTCGCCTGCTAGCATCATGGAACTTCAGCGTTTTGGATACATATTACGGATCCTACTACAAGCGCAGCCGTTTCGCTTCAACTCGTTGAACGGAAATGAAACCGAATGATAATCGATTGGCATCGTTTTGTACGACGAACGCCCGCCCCTGATATTATTAAGTCTATTTTTAATTCTTGTTAATTATAACGATTATAACACAAATACAGAGTCTAAAATAACATTATTAAAACGCCCAACCTGTAGATCTAGACATTAACTATCCAACCATTATAAAATATCCTTGCTATCCTAAAAGTGAGAAATTTATAACTTAAATTTGACTGCGAACTGTGCAGGGATAATACGAGAATATCAACAAAACTTGACTAATTTTGTTGGTTATACCTCTACGTCCAATTGTCCTATGACTCATTGTTAATTATACCTATAACATACTTCTGCGAACATAACGAACGAATTAATTCGTTCTGTACAAATTTAAATTTGATTAGATATTTATTACATTATTTTAAACTAAATATAAATATAAATAAACTAATAAATAAGAACATGGAATATATCTCACCTGTTGGACCTTTCTCATTTGTTTGTAACTCGCTCATTTTAGCATTCAACTGACACTCTTTCATTATAATAAAAGACTTCAAATATTATTGAACAACTAGCACCTTACTTGATGAAAATATGTATTTAAAAAACCAACATTCAAATCAAATTTTCCAACCTATATAGTGAGAACAAGATGCTGTTCATAGGTTCGATCGAATCTTGCAAGATATATACGCATGCGTTCTGAATTATGCATTTTACTGTTCCCGTACGCATATAAACGTTTGTGTACTATATTGGTTTGCCCCATAGGTTTGCCCACAATGTTCAGAATTGCGCTCATGAGAAAAACGAAAGTTGTCGTTTTTTCACCATTTTAATATTAGTTAGTATTACAGTAGACTCCGCTTAGTGTGATAACTTCGGGATTAACAATACATCTGAAATCCAGAACACCGCGCCGTAAAACTTTTAACACTTACCTGCATTTGAAGCATTTTAACAAACATTTGATAGCATAAACCGAATTTTGATTCCGGGCTCATAACTTCTGACCGTCTCCCGTCGGAAAGCAAAGGCAAACCACCGAGGTGTTATCTGCCTAGCGCAGCTCTCTAGAGATGAAGTGTATGCACACGGTTCGGGGCCCGCGTTAAGCAGTGGGTCCCTCATGTATGTGATAATACAAATACAAACGCACAACAATACGTAGGAGAGAGGTCGCCTACGCCTGAAATCAGGCATGGAACATGTAAGAAAGAAGAATATACGGGATTTTTCTATGCAGGCATATACGGCCGGCCAGATCTTCACAAAAGTATTCTCAATACCCGACTGATCTCATTATCTGTGATCGTAATAAGCAGCGTCTACTGTATGCTTAAGAGACCAGGGAAGAAGTAGATATTTGGAAGTGGTGAAAATTCGAACTTTTATTTTCAAATAATGATTCTTTAGGGTGGCATTAAGAAATTCTGAAGGTTTCCATTTTCAAAAATATTGGCGTTACCTTCTCCGAGGTGGGGATAGGGATAAACATTGTAGCGTCGTTTGCCTACACCTTTGCCTCTTAATTCCGCTGACAGCTAGTTTTCTTTTTCTGCGTATCTACTGTCTACTTTTGCTATCAACTTCTTGGCCTCTTCTCTTAACTTCCTCGATTCTAACATTTCGGCTTTTGCGTCGCACATTTCTTGTCTGAGTTTTTCAGATTCAGGTGACAAGCCGGGAGGTATTACCCTAGCGGCTGGTGGGCACTAGTACAGTGGGGTCTTTCAACTCCACTGCACCTAGATGTTTTGTCTTTTTGGTTTTCTTACCCATAACGTCTGGATAATTTTTCACTGCACTTTTTATTCACTGTACTGACACTTTGGCACTGGACTAGTCGAGGCACTTGTTCACTGTTCGGATAACTGGACGCGAATTGAATTTATTTTAGTTTAGTTTAAAATATTGATTGATTAGTAAGTTTCTTACATACATTATGTTGAACTTTATACAGTTATGGATATAGGGAACTTAGCCCTTTCTACCATATTTAATTTAGCAGTGTTTGGCATGATTGGTGAAAAATTTTTAAAAACCTGAATTTAGGTATTTTAAACTTTGAAGTTTAGAGACGGTGATCAGCTGAAGCAGTTAAGTGCATTGCTGCTAATGCGGAATGCCCGGTTCAACTCCGGGCTCAGTAAAAACTTTATTCTGACCGTCTCCCCTCGGAAGGCAATGGCAAACCACCGAGGTGTAATATGCTTAGAACAGCCTCTCTGGAGATGAAGTGTATACACTTCCCGCGGTTCGGAGCCCGCGTTAAACAAGTAGGTCTACTATGTGTGTGATAGTACTACAAATGCACAACACATACATAGGAGAGAGGTCGCCAACATCCGGTAACGGATAGGCACGCGAAGAAGAAGAAACTTTGAAGGTGAGGACAGAATAGGTACAAATAACAAATTAAAATAAATAACAATGAACTGTGAAAAAAGAAAAAAAGAAAACAAACAAACATGTCTGAGACAGAAATGCACTTCTAAATTTGAAGAATTTGAAGTGTTCGTCTATGCCCAGCATTATTTAAATTAAATATAGTCGAATTACAAGTTACATGGGAATTGGAAGTAACGCGACATGTTTATAAAGTAAAAAATTTTGACATTTGCAGAGCGTCACTCACTATGTTTTGGTTTGATTGGAAAAGTTGTAAAGTTTGTTGTGATGAGGAATTTCGTGAGTGTCGCTTTGAAATTTCGTTGTCTTAGGTGGTAATGTAACAGAAAATGTACAATGTTTTATTAAGGCACCACCCAGAGAAGCACTCCAGCTGCAAATCGGCTGTTATATAGCCGATTTAACAATACTGTACAACGATTTTTTTTTTTGCATCAAAATTACTAATTTTTTTGACGTATTTTATGATTTGAACCCACGTGTTTGAAAAACATTTTTTTCGCTTTTTTCCATTTTTTATTTCACAAAACACTGTAGAATTACATTCCAAACGTTACTGTAGAACGATTTTTTTTTTGCATCAAAAGTACACCCACGAGCGATGTTTTCAGGCAATTATAACAAGTTGCGATGAAAATTCCGACAACATTTTTTTCTCTTTTTTTCACTTTTTTATTTTACGAATACCTGTACAATTACATTTCAAACAATACTGTACAACGATTTTTTTTTTGCATCAAAATTACTAATTTTTTTGACGTATTTTATGATTTGAACCCACGTGTTTGAAAAACTCACATTAAATTTTTGTAGTCATAAAGCAATTTTACAACTAAAATAACAACAGCTCGGTGGCAAAGAGGTTAACGCTGTCGGACAATGAAGGGAAAGTTACGGGTTCGATCCTCGCCAAGGTAAGATTTTTATTTCTAATTTTCAAAATTTAATTTCAGACTCCAAGAAACAAAGAAGACGACAACATCATGAGATATATCACCACCACCAACAAGTTCTTACTAATGAGAATAAATAATGAGAAATGGGTAAAATAAAAAATTATATGTTCCTAGAGTTAAAATTGTTAAAATTAAAAATGTAGCAAAAATTAATTAAATATAGGTACAATAAATTTAATTATTATCAAAATTTTTTTGCACCCTGTTAATCGCATATAATAACTCCCTGGTAGATCCCTGCGGTAGGGACTTACCAGGGCCCCTGTGAAAGGTACTTAGTAGATCTCTAGTAGAGGCCCCTAATAGGTGGTCCATTTGCCCCTGGCGCAAGCCCCTACCACAATCCCAACTAGGGTTTTAGACAGGGACAGGGACCTGTGAGATTTGACTGGTAGGGATTTGCCAGGGGCCTACCAGGTTAAAAATGTTGCTTGGGCTTGTTGGTGAGTATGTTCATCAGGGAAACTGATTACAAAGTTGCTATTTTGTTCGATCCTACGTAAGTTCAGACCGATGGCATTATGATGTTGGCAATTCCATGTGGGGTGATGGGCATTAAAGTCTCCCCCTAAGATGACATTTGGGTATGCGTCCATGATGTCAATTATGTCGGCATCATTGAGCGGAATGTTTGGTGGTTGATAGATTGCTCCCACAATAAAAGAAGGGAAAGAGTTAACACGAAGAATAATTACCTCCATATTGGTTGTGTTTGGTTTTTTCACTGGTTCATGCTGGATGCCTTTTTTAATGATGATGGCTACACCTCCACAGTTGGTGAGTCGATCATTTCTATATATATGGTACCGTTTCATTGTAAATTTGACGCCGACCTTCAGCCAAGTCTCGGAGATGAGAGCGATGTCGACGTCTTGTTCTGCGAGGAAGTTTTCAAGCTCTTCCTTCTTGTTGACTACACTGGTCGCATTCCAGGTGAGGATGTGTAGCTTTTGTTTTGACGATTTACCCATCAATGTTTGCGAATTTGAATAGGGCTTCTGCTTCCATCAGGAGCTGTGTAGTTTTGGCTGGATCGTTGCAGCTTAGGAGATCGCTTTTTAGTCTCCTAACTGTTTCGGTTAGCTTCTTATAGTCTACCAACCTTTTTAATTCATTTAGCTCCTTCATGAACGTCTCATAGCAAGTCAACTTTTCGTCATCGAGTAATATATAGGGGTACATTAGCATGAGCGTCGGTGTTTTTTGCCGACCGCCCGGATGCAACTTGTGTCCTCCCACTCTTGCACTCTTTGGTGGGGGGGGGGGCTCTTTTATCCGCCGGAGTACAACTGTATGCTCCCACTCCGTTGTGAGAGCGTCTTTTTGGAAACGGCCGAGTACAACTCGTATGCTCTGTCTCACTCTATTGTTGTACTCGATAGATAGCCGGCAGCTTGTTGTACTCAACTTAAATTCTCATTTTTGATAGGCCCATGTGGACCACGGCGGGATATACTCGTACACAAACCAACTCCCCTGCGTGTCTGTTCTACTAAATGAAATTGCTGCCACAATTATCGTGCTCCCCATCCAGCCAAGTCAACATGTCGCGTAACAAAAAAAGGAAATTCACAAGAGAATATTCTTCTCTTCCCCAGTACTTCCATGTGCTGGAAATTGCCCCTTGATATTCCCGATTTGTAGGGGATCTCGAGATCTCGTAATAATTGAACAAACAGATTCTAGCCGTGACTACGAATCGACTTTTGGAACCAGATGTCGGCCACACAAAAGGAATTCGCTTCGACTATCTTTAAATATATGGAAATTGGAGGTCTCAGTTTTGATCTCCTAAATGGTGAGCAAGTTGCTATCCAGTTAGTAATAAAAACGTACTAAATATTGTTTGGTAACCAAATTAAATTTCGTTAAAATTAATTAAAATTATTTTGCAAGTCTTGTAAAAATCGACCATTTCTGTCTCGTATCTCGCGGCTTATCCTTTAGGTTTACGATAACTATTCTAGTTATCGCGCGGAACAGAAATACAGGGTGTCTCGCAACTAACGGTCATTTTTGAACGTTACATCAGTTTTTAGAAGATTTCGCGACATGACGGAAACATATAAAACTAATTTTTCATCCGCACTTTGTGTTCGTTTTTGGATCTCGACTAAGAGTCGCGATTCGTACCCTGGTGGGAGGAAAGATTCTTTTAATTGGCTAAGCAAGTCATCCCAATCACAAAAAAGATTCTTCCTAGGACGATACCAGGTTAGAGCATTACCTCTAAACAATTCTACAGCCGACCTAAATAATTGAGATTTTGTCACGCCCCTAGCTTCTCGTAACTCCTCAATTCTCTCAATAAAAGCCGTAACGCTACTATTCCCGTCAAAATAAACATTCCACTTATAAATAGGTGGTATTTTTTAACCGACTTCAAAAAAGGAGGAGGTTATCAATTCGTCTGTATTTTTTTTTTTTTTTTTTTTTTAATGTTTGTTACCTCATAACTCCGTCATTTATTAACCGATTTTCAAAATGTTTTCACAATTCGAAAGGATATAGTTTCAGATTGGTCCCATTTAAATTTCATCAAAATCGGTTGAGTACTTTGGTTTTTATAAATTAAATAAGACGGTCATCTGCAATTAAACACTTCAGGTCAACGTCGTTGTCATAGTTACGTTGCGATTTTGACACTAGAAATTTAATTAAATGACTTTGACAGACATATAGTCAGTGGCGTAGCACAATACAAAAATCAAGTTATAAATTAAAATAATGTATGACAAGTTTAATTAAATAATGATACGTTGCGATTTTGACACTAGAAATTTAATTAAATGACTTTGACAGACATATAGTCAGTGACGTTGCACAATATTTTTAAAATTAGCAAAAATCAAGTTATAAATTAAAATAATGTATGACAAGTTTAATTAAATAATGACATTTACATATAGTCAGTAGCGGCTCGAGAATAGGGGGCACAACTTTAAACTTAAAACTTAAATGACATTGACGGATAGTCAGTAGCGTTGCACAATATTTTTTAAATTATAATGTTAACCTTAAAAATTAAATGACATTGACGGATAGTCAGTAGCGTTGCACAATATTTTTAAAATTACCAAAAAGTACAGAAAACCAATACAACTTTATAATTTATATTTGGATCAATTTGTACGTGTTAATTTGACTGCAAAGAGTTTCACAGTCGACAAGATCGCAGGCGCTTGGCGTTAAACAACACGACATCGGTATTGCTACATTGTCGTATTAATGTGATTTCAAATACATTTTGTAAATTTCTTAACAGCTTGGCTGGCACCGACTCCAAAAATAACAATAATTGTATATTATTGACGTAATACATTAATTTCTATGCTCAGCACTGTAAAAATATACTTCTAATTTCTGTTAAAACTTCTTCTAATAACTTCTAATTATTTTTTACTTTTTAGTGCAATTTTTTTTCATATATAATACCACAAGAGACTATCAAATTGTCGGCAATAATTTTTGAAACTGGAACTGAGTGTTTGTCGCCCTTAAAATCACCATGAGTGCTTTAGCACGAATGGTGATTTTAAATGGCGACAAACACGAAGATTCCATGGTTTAAAAATTAACCGACAATTTTATAGTATCGTGTGGAATTCGTTTGACAATTTCGTAAATAAAATTTCAATTTTTTCTGACAACAAATAATTTATAGTATGCGTTCACGTAGTTTCCATTGTTACTATGGAAATTTGACAATACAGACCACGGTGGTCGTATTGCCGCGACAATACACCACCGTGGTCTGTATTGTCAAAGGAAGTAGATTATGATTGGTTCAAATTGATGAGATTGTAACATCATATTGGTTGAATTATTATGAACGAAATTGTCACTGCAATAGAATGAGAATCGGTTTCATACTACGTACTGCTACTATAACGTCGAGAAGGGTCGAATGGATGATCGTTACCATTAAAATTTTGCGATACAGAATTGGTATTGTCCCTATCACTGTGACAACTTGTGATATTAGGCCCCGAATTATTCGAATCTTCAGCAAAAGATACTCGTCGAGTATCTTGAATTTTAGTCGGAGTAGAATTCACATTAACCTCGCGAAGACGCTTGATTAAATCCACGACATTGCGATTTGCCGTTTCACAAAAATGATTTTTATTCGAAATGGAACTAGTAACAGGTACCATAGGTAGCTGTAAAAAATTAACGTTTACTAAAGAATCGTGCGTTATTGAAGTTTGCGCTGCGATACGATTATCTACAGGACGTGGTTCTCTAACCGGAATGGAACTAGTAACAGGTACAATAGGTAGCTGTACAGGATTAACGTTTACTAAAGAATCGTGAGTTACCGAAGTCTGCGCTGCGATAAAGAACCTAATAAAGAACCGCACAACTGGGATTCGGGATAGGGGCGTCGATAAGTGAATCTGATAGTGAAATCAAATCCTCATTCTCACTACTATTCAACCCTGATGCAAAATACACCTTACTAAGAGATTTCAATAAACCAGCAGCTATAAAAGAAAGGTTCTCACATTTTTCTTTATCTTCCGCATGGTGTAAAGGTAATATAGCCAAACGACGCTGTATGTGTAGAAGACGAGCTTTTATTCGCTCTTGTTCATTATCCCTATTTGATTGATCAAAGTCCTCTATCTCACCTAATTCGATTAATTTTGATGATATTGTGTGGAATTCCACCTCTAAATTAATATTTGAGCAACTTATAACAGATAAACTCTGCCTTAACGCATTTCTCAATAATTTACGCTTCTCCGCAACCGTATCTCCTACTTCAATCCCTCTCCACTTCAATTCATAAGAGAGTTCGTCGCTTAACAAACGATTAACATCCACAAAAAGAAACTGATAAAATACTCGAAAAATTAAAAAAAAAATAAAAACTGCCGAAGGGAATTTCACTCTCCCTCCCCCAAGAATAAAAATACCGAAAACGAAATACAAACAAAATCGGTAAATAAAAAAAATGCTATTAAGCAACTATCTCCCAATACTAAAAACCAAAAACAAAAACTCCAAAAGCTAGCCTTATCGGAAAAGTAATCAACACCACACCATTTTGATACTTTTTGACGTTGGGCGCCACTTGTTACGAAATTTAAACCGTGGTGGATTAAATTCGTGCAGCCGCTTATCTCAGGGGCGGCTGGGCAAAAAAAAAGAAAGGCTTGCCCCTAATGCTAGCTCACAACAGCAGGGCAGGAGACGCTTACGAAAAATTAACATACAGAGCCGATACTTCCTATAGATGTAGAGGGGGGTGCGCTAAAAGATGAGCTCCAAAGAGCAAGCGAGAAAGATGTACTTTGGGCCACGCAGCTTAAAACCACCCTGTAAACAAATGTAGCAAACACTAGCGAAACTGCGGAATAAGTGTTTCTGCAAAAAAAAGGTAAAGGGCTTTTCGGGTCTGATGCTTCAGGATCAAAAATAGCGCTGATCAGTTCTAACTTCAGATTTAATCGTTGATAACTAAAATATATACAGTTAAGCGCAATATTGGGACAATCTTTTAAACTCGAAAATAATGAATAATTAAAACACTTATGAAATAATATAGCGTTCGTAATGTAGCTACCGCGTATACGTATACTCAGTTTACAGATAACTACGCGCTTCTGTAACTGGGTCACAGAGATAAAAAATAAAGAGTTTAATAAATTTCGTTTACAAAAACGTAAATACGTTCATAAAGAACGGCCCAACAAATGTAATCCGCGCAATAATGTTAGATAGCCAAAAATATAACAATCACATCTGACAAAATAAAACAAAGATCTTATCTGTGAAGTTGATGGAGTCTTCGATGTTGAAGTTGATGGAGTCTTCGATGTTGAAGGGACGAGCAGTTAGTATCGAGATAACGATGTTGGTCCCAAGCAGAAATGGTAGTCGGAGTTGAATGGAATGGTGAATCACAGAATGCTTTCCAGATGGCTTCGGAAGCAGGGTTTAAAACATTGGATTCCAAACAAATACTGATCACAGGCGGTAAGGTCTTGATCTCAAAGATGTTGGAGGGTTTTAACAATTTCAGATGGTCAATTTCCTTCGAGATGTTAAAAGTACGGAAAATTCTCCCAAATGCTTACAAAATGAAGCCGGTACGGAAAATCGTCCAAAAACAAATGACCAAAATATATCCCAAATAATTGGATTGAAAAAAACTCGAAGTTCAATAAATAATTTAGTCACGGAACGTCCAAAAAAATAGATTTTTGTTCAAAAATTCGACCGCAACACACTTTTCGAAATCGGAAAATTAACCATCTGCATATTTATCACAATCGCCCGTGATAGTAAAATTTGTTCAAATTAAATATAAAACTTGCATTTTAATGCCGCATATGAGATTCTCATTAAACTAATTGAAGAAATCTTCAATTTTTCGAAAAATATTTGAGTGTGAAAACAGGACCGTAACAAAGCGTGTTCTTTAGTGTGTAGCACACGAAATAGTTATTTATGTATCAAGGGCGATATAGGTATGTTTATGCCCGCGGATGCAAGTTTCAGCCGAGGGCCCTCGGCCCGAGGTTGAAAGCAGTCAAGGGCATAACCTATATCGCCCGTGGTGCATATAACGTTTGGTTACTGTGCAGTTAATGTAACCACTCGAAACTAAATTTCTTCTGCTACACAGGAACACAGTTAATATAACAAATTCTCAAAATATGAACCGAGAATTTGTTATCAAAATTTTGAAATAATCGATTTTGAAAATCGTAAATTTTACATGTTTCACTGACGCGCGGGTGGAATCTCACCCATTTTGTTGACGGTACGTGCAGACTGATATACTCTTACACTTAGAAAATTTCGGAGCGTCAGATGCAGGTCGACGCTCCTACATGCAACATAGGTTATTTTTTGTTTTTAAGCGATTTTTTGGGGGTGAAACGTAATAGTTTACTGCCCCATACCGCAACTATACTTTTTAATGCTATTCGAGGGTCTCTCACATCCCGGTTGCATAGATCCCGGTGTTCTTGATCTGCGCGGGCGAAATGGATCCATTATGCCCGCCCGGGCGAAATGGATATGTTTTCATGTTTCGTATCCAAGGCAAAATCAGCAAATATATTCAAAGTGAAAAATAAAATTTTTTTTGGGTGGTTTCGTTTGTGGGATCATCGCCCGGAAGCACAATATCTACAATAAATGGTTGACTTAAAAAATATATTTATCCAACATCGTGAGAGAATTAGAGTATTATTATGGTGATTTGAAATATGTAATGTTCTCTATTACCCACGGAGTGAGAGAATAATTTTAAAAGTCACGGAAATCTCATTACTTACCTATTGTTGACAAAAAGATGAATGAACAAGGTTAAATAGTTTATAAATTTAATTTCAACAAGGGCAACGGGCCGAAGGTACAAAGTTATTTGTTTAAATTAATATTAACATTTATATTAAAAGATACTGCACTATTGTTATCATTATTTTCTATATTCAATGAGTTAAGGGAATAATTATGCGAAGATGAAGTGGAGGCTGATGTGACTTCATTTCTTGTAGTTGTAATTCCAGAAGATGAGATCGAAGGTTCCTCTTGAAGCATTACTCCTTGGATCTTTCGCGCTATTGCGAGTTTATTACTGACACAATCCTCAATATAGCCCTCGGCTGTAGTAGATGATTTCCAGCCACCCAATCTCTTCAAACTTAAGAGATCACCTCCACCGTTTGCCAGTAAAGTCGCGGACGATCTGCGCAGACTGTGGCCAGTAAAGCGCCCCGGTTCTGGTAATCCTAAGTATAATGCAATTTGAGTAGGAATTTTTGACAAGGTGTTGATGCCCACAGGCTGTTTTGTACACCTTCCTGCCGAATATGTTACAAACAATCTAGCATGGGCAACGTGAACAGGACGTAAGGACACATATTTTCGGTACAACTCGACTGCATTCACAGGATAACCCTCTTGAATCACAGTAAACTTGCGTGGGACGTCCGTTTTAGTGTCCGGGATTGTGACATATAGGTATCCTCCCTTGTCTTCGATATTGGTAATGCTTAAATTCACGAGCTCGTTGCATCTACATGCACCTGCGATGCCCATTAATAGTGCAACCTGGAACAATACAAATTGTGTAACTAGGTACTCAAATTTCGAAAAAGATATTTAAAATACCTTCATCATTAAATAATCGCAGTCAGGGGCTTCCTTCAAAAATTGTTCGATGTGTTCTTTCTCCAATACTTGCGCCTTTTTTGGCTTGTAAGCACGTGATTCGCTTTTTAGAAAGGCGATTAGTTTACCGTACTTTGATATATCAATATTTTTATATACATTTAGGGTTGATTTCAACATTGAATATTTCTTCCATAACGAAGACGATGCAGATTTTTTTCGAGCATTTAAGAAGTAGGAAAGTAGCACATCTTCATTTATGATCTCCACCTTTTTTGAAGCTCTCCATCTATTGAAGCCGGCAAATTCTTTGTTGTACACATCTTTTGATTTTGCCGGTAGTAAATTCAAACATGCCTCTTGGGCATCAAGAGTGATAGAAGGCGGAACCACAGAGCAATTAGCCGGAACTTCCATGAAAATTATATACACACAGACACAGTTTGACGCCGACGGGAATTATGACGGGAGTGTTTTAAAAAAATGAGAGCGGTCGTCGGACCGTCCACAGAAGCTATGCTTCTTACGCACAGAGCAAACCATAATAGATCCTTGAACGACATAGTTGTTCGGCCTTCTGCCTCACAGGGCGAACCATAATAGATCCGTGAAGGCCATAGTTGTTTGACCTTCGGCCTCACAGGGGGAAGACCATAATAGATCCGTGCAGGCCATAGTAGTTCGGCCTTCGGCTTCACAGGGCGGACCATAATAAATCCGTGAAGGCCATAGTTGTTCGGCCATCGGCCTCACAGGGCGGACCATAATAGATTATATTTATATGCCTTCAGCTGTCTGGACTGCTAGTCCGTGATTGCCAGTTGTTGTTCGGCCTTCGGTCTCACAGGGGGAGGACCATACTAGATCCGTAAAGGCCACAGTTGTTCGGCCTTCGGCCTTTTTGTGAAAAATTTTTTAAATTTTTTCGACGTTTTTTGCCGACCCACGAAAAGGTTTTTTTTTAAATTTTTTTAGTTCTGTCAAAAAACTATTTTCCCTAAAAACCGGTTGGAGGTTGAGGCGGCGGGGGCGGCGTGGGGTCGGGGGGGTGGTTGCCACCTCCGCCCCCTATCCATAGCCACCATTCCCAGGGTCCTAGCACTCTCGGTACCGGAGTTATGCTTGCTCCCACTTGCTTTTGAGAACACGGGTCGGGTCGGGTCGGCCTCCAACTTGCTTATAAAACTACGGGTCGGCGTCCCACTTGCCTTTCAAGAACACGGGTCGGCCTTCGGCCTCCCACTGGCATTTAAGAATACGGGCCGGCCTTCGGCCTCCAACGTGCTTATAAGAATACGGGTCGGCCTTCGGCCTCCCACTTGCTTTAGAGAACACGGGTCGGGTCGGCCTTCGGCCTCCCACTGGCATTTAAGAATACGGGTCGGCCCTCGGCCTCCAACTTGCTTATAAGAGTTTCTTATAATTTTTTCGACGTTTTTTGCCGACCCACGAAAAGGGAGAATGGGGGGGCATTTTTAAATTTTGTTAGTTTTATCAAAAAACTAAAACTAGCTTCAAAATTTTTGAAAAATAAAAATTTTGAAAATTTTTTTGACGTTTTTTGCCGACCCACGAAAAGGGGAGGGGGGTTTTAATTTAAAAAAAAATGTTTTAATTTTTTTAGTTTGGTCAAAAACTATTTTCCCTTAAAACCGGTTGGAGGCGGCGGGGGCGGCGTGGGGTCGGGGTCGGTTGCCTCCCACTGGCTTTAGAGAACACGGGTCGGGTCGGCCTCCCACTGGCATTTATGAATATGGGTCGGCCTTCGGCCTCCAACGTGCTTATAAGAATACTGCTCGGCGTTCGGCCTCCCACTTGATTTAGAGACCACGGGTCGGGTCGGCCTTCGGCCTCCCACTGGCATTTAAGAATACGGGTCGGCCTTCGGCCTCCAATTTGCTTATAAGAATACGGGAAAATTTTTTCGACGTTTTTTTCCGACCCACGAAAAGGGAGAAAGGGGGGGGGCGGGAATTTTTTAATTTTGTGAAAAAACTAAAACTAGCTCCAAATTTTTGAAAAATAAAAATTTTGAAAATTTTTTTGACGTTTTTTGCCGACCCACGAAAAGGGGGGGGGGGTTTTAATTTAAAAAAAAAATGTTTTAATTTTTTTAGTTTTGTCAAAAAACTATTTCCCCTAAAAACCGGTTGGAGGCGGCGGGGGCGGCGGGGGGTCGGGGGCGGTTGCCACTTCCGCCCCCTATCCATAGCCACCATTCCCAGGGTCCTAGCCCTCTCGGTTCCGGAGTTATGGTGTTTGAAGGGAAGTTTGAAATTTGAAAGTCGCGGTCGAAATTTGTGTGACGAATTTGCGTTACATATTTCCGTGACGATTTTGTGTGACGAACGATTTTTTTCAGTTAACTGCCCGTGCGATACCCGTGCAAAATACACGTGCAATACCCGTGCGATAAGAAGCATAGCTTCAAAAAAATATATTGAAACAACTTAACATAGCAACGCATAACAAACATTCAATTTTTTTCTATAATCTATAATATGATTTGAAATAATAATTTTTCAATTGAAAAAATTAAACTATTTGGGGTGCAGATAATCTATGGTGCAGATCGCGATGTTGGTTGGACTATTGCACACATGTGTCACATGACTAAGATCAACCAATGATATTTAGGGATCCGATCAATTCTAACCAATGGCGTTAGGGTACGTTTATGTTGGAGCTGCGATAAACGATAAGAGCGACGATACTAGCGAAGCAAAGAAAATAATGTCATTATTTTATATGCAGGTGTTTATATTGGAGCGAAGCTTTGAGCAACGCTTGGCAGCAGAGCAACGAGTAGGGTATGTTTATGTTGGAGCTGCGATAAACGATAAGAGCGACGATACTAGCGAAGCAAAGAAAATGATGTCATTATTTTATATGCAGGTGTTTATATTGGAGCGATGCGTTGAGACACGCTTGGCAGCCGAGCAACGATAAGAGCGGCGCTAATTGTACTGTCTATTTTCTTTGCTTTTATCAGGTGTCATTAGCCGCTTTTCGGATAAAATTGGTCTACTATGACAATTTCTCCATCTTTTTTCAATCCCATCAGAGATGTGCGAAAGTATGTAATCAAAGGTATCTATTCTCATTCTCATATATTCCATAAATTTTGCAGGGTGTTGCCTTAATTGTTTGCAAAGATGATGATATTCTCCAAACATGTACCTTTGGGTATTTCTAGGGTGCGCAGAGCATTTGCGCTTTTTATTAGCACTTTCAACAATATAATACTTTACGGCATTTGAAGTTAAAAGTATTTCTTCTTCAGAATCACTCATTTTTAAACAAAATATTTTTAATTAATTGGTTTGATTTAGATAATAAATTAAACATCACCTACAAAGCAGAGATCGTCGCTATTGTCGAAGCTCCACTATAAACTGCATATCATAGAAATGAATTTTGCGCTGCTCTTGTCGCTGCTCTCATCGCTGCTCTCATCATTTATCGCAGCTCCAACATAAACGTCTATTGTCGAAGCTCCACTATAAACTGCATATCATAGAAATGAATTTTGCGCTGCTCTTGTCGCTGCTCTTATCGCTGCTCTTATCGCTGCTCTCATCGCTGCTCTTATCGTTTATCGCAGCTCCAACATAAACGTACCCTTAGAATTACGCGATAATTGTTCAAGTTGCTTTGATAATTGTTCAAGTTGCTTTGATAATTGCACATATTCTTTTTGATAATTTTTGATAATTGTGTACGTTACTTTATATCATGTGATAGATTTTTTCGGATTTTTTATTGAAGTAAAAATACAACTAAAATTTTTTCTCTTTTTTCAAATTTATTATTTACAATAGAACAAAATAATTCAAAAAGTTGTTTAAATCTATTAATGAAGTATAATATAACAAAACCAACACATTTAAATTAACTTCGAGTTAAAGTTTGAACAGTGCAAATTTTCTGATGTAAAGTTACAATTTGAGTAATTAAAATTATGAATTGTTTGCCCATTATTAGAGGTAATAGTTTCATTAGCACTTTTAGTGCTCTGTTCGTTAGTAATAGTAGAAGAAGTATTCCCTTTTCTTAGATCATTTACAATTTTGCTATGGTGCTCTGCATCTAAATTCAGATATGGTTTTAATGAATTGGTATTACTATGACCCGTTAGTTTGATCAGTTGTTGTTCTGCAATACCAGCTTTAGCAAGATGAGATACAGCAGTAGATCTATTTGAATGATTCGTAATCTTCTTATTTATTGTATCCAGGCCAATTTTTTCTGCCGCATACTTCATCCACTTAGCTAATTCGTTGCGTCCTACAGGCATATTTTTGTACCATTTGTTTGATTTTTCCCAATAAGGATTAACTGTTAAAAATAGACGGTCCGTTTTAATTTCGCCACCCCTCTTACTTATCAGTTTCTTGAACAATCTGAAATAATAAAAAGAATATCAATAAAATTATTACTCGGGAAAAAATTTGGAAAAGTTACCTTACAGGACATTTCTCTAGATTAGCATAATTTGTAGTAAGCCACTTGCTTTCTGCAATGTTTTTTCCACCTCCTTGGGTGATGGTTTTAGTAAATATTGGATTGTATTCTAACCGACCAGTTGGCTTTCCTTCGTTATTTGTTTCCTGCTTAAAATAAGTAGTAAGGCATGTTGCAGCTTCTCCACCTCTCCACGCTATTTCATACGCAATTACGTGATACAATTTTTTTTGTAATCCAAAAGGAGTTTCTTCATTCCATAAGTCGATAATTTTCGTGTATTCATCATTTGACAATGCTACCGAACTAGTTTTCCTTTTTTCTGGATCGACTTGCAGTTCGCGTCGTTTGGCATTTCTAGCGTTTCTAGCTTTTTTAAAAACTATGTCATTGAATGGATCAAATTTAATGTTGAATTCATTATAGAATTTTTCTTGCAACTGTTTGGCGGTTATATTCCACATAGTTTTTACAACGTTTTCCTTATAATCTTTCCCATCATTTTTTTACATGTTAAACGCCCAATTTTATAAAATATTACTACATCTTCTATGGATGTCGATTCTTGCAATGTAAAATTTTTTTCATTGCAAAATTTCATAAACTGCTTCCAAACTGAAGCTTGTGAACGTTTAGTATTCACTGGAACCGTTTTTTCTACTTCCTGTTGTATATCTTTTAGAGATTTATCGCCAAACCGTTGCAATGCAAACATTTTCACATAATACAATATTAATTTTTCGTTATTATTTTCAGACTTTTGTTTGTTGTCATAGTTACCAAATCAAGGCACCTACATTTATAAATTATATTTTTTAAATATCATGTACTGTTACGTTGTGTCTAATTCTAATGTGTGCAATAGTCTTACCGAATTTATTACGTGCATTATTGATTATCGTCCAATTTGACTCCTTTGCTATATTCAAACTTTGTTGTCATTAGTAAATGTCCTCATGCTTCGCATTCGGACATTTACTTGACAACAAAGTTTTCATAGCAACGTAGTCAAATTGTTACCGATAATCAAAAATGCACTTAATATATTATAAGTGATAAAATTCTGTGTTGGTTGGATAAAATTTAACATTAAACTCGTGCGGAATACTCACTCAAGAAATTGTGGAATGTTATCCACAATGGGGAAGATATGTTGGATAAAATTTAATATTAAACTCGTGTGGAATACTTCTTACCCACTCAAGAAAATTAGGCCACTCGTTCTTCGAACTCGCGGCTAAACTTTTTCTTACGTGGGTAATATCGTACATTCCACACTAGTCTAATAAATAACTATTAATTCACTTTTAGTCCACGTAAAATAAAAGTGTTGCTTAGCAATGTTCGCATTTTTATATTTATAACAAAAACGTCAACTTTTAGTTGAGGTAATAATTAATAATAAACAATAATTAATATTAATATTTCTAAATAGTTCTTGAATAAATTTTTCTTTTGTTTTTTTGTCTATTTTATTTTGTTATTATTAACCTTACTAATTATTACCGGACTAGTCAGTAAAATTCAATTTCCCTGCGCGTGCATAAGCAGGGAAATGTTGTTTCAATGACGATTTCCGGAAAACTTTGTTTGTTTAATCCTACTATAGAAACATGTTGTTTCTACCTTAGATACCAAGCGAGAAACCATTTGTTATGCTCACTCAGTTTGTTTTCATGGTAACGGATGGGCAAAAGTAGTGAGCGAAAGTTAATTCAAAAAATTATAAGGGATGGCGCTGCAAGTAACAAATTTCTTTCATGTATCTTCCTTTGACTTTTCTGGCAACAAATGAAATGTAGCGGCATCAGCAGCTTTTTTGACATCGTTGGGCACAGCAAATTTTTCACTTTGCTCCATTTTTTTAGCAATATTATAAGGCATATTATTCGGGATGCTGAACCGCGCGTAACAATAATGACATTTGAAACATATTACCATATCCTAGCAACGTAACAATACAACTGCCTACGTTATTTATAAATTTAATTATTGATGTCACGAATATTAACAAATTGTATTTTCAGAAATTTTTTAGATTTATAAGCGCAGGATTAAACAAAAGCCTATACATCACTCGTGGAGAAACCGTTCCGCTCACTTTATCGCAAATCCGTGAGCGAAATTTTCAGTTTCTCCACTTGTAATGTAATATACTATTATTGATGGGAAACGCGTTACTTTTCCTGTTCCTATGAATACGGAATTTCAGGAATGTGCTAATTCAAGTTGGAGCACATAACACACGCCAAGTCAGACATTATTATGAAAACGCCTTAAAGACTGGCTAGAATTTGTAAACGAAAACGGCAGCTTGGAACCCTGGGGAGAGTTCTACAGAATCTGTAGTTATTATTGCTGACGAAAAACACACAAGGGATGATTTGGATGATGATGCCCATATGGTGAGAAAGTGCAAATCTGTTTCTTCAAAATATTGCTTCCCGAACCGAGAAAGGGGCAATAAGATCAAAGCATCCGCTGAAACGTCCCAAAAACTGTAGCATGGAAGCCATGAAGTGATGGCCAGGTAGGTTTAGAAAGCTATACTCGACCACTTGCATACTTGCAACTTGGTGGTCATCCTAAATTCTCCGGACAAAATCACGTCAGAAGTTACTGGCCTCTTGCCAGTAGTGGCAAACGTACTAGAAAGAATGACCGTTACCAGACTTACCAACTTGGCCGGGGCAATCAATTTGGCTTCATCAAGGACGCAGCATGGAGGATGCCTGGTTTAGGATTTCGCGATCGGCAAAGCGAACGGGAAATATAATTTAGGCACGTTCGACGAACTTCTGTAGTCAGGATATCCAGAACTAATGTTTTCTATTGAGATGTAGCACCCAGGCAACTATCACAATCACGATCTTCACAACAAATTATCACAGCTTCAACCACCTCCAATTTTAAATAATTTTATAGATAAAATTCATTCGTGATTAAAAGGAGAATTCCTTGTATTGAACGAGTCCCTGTAGCCCGCAGGGAATCAGAAGTTTTAAGAAAATGTATATCTGAAAATACCAAGGAAACTTCGGAGATGTTTTTACATTTTCTTACAGAATTTTCCATGTTTAGGATAAATCCAAGGGAGAAGGGAAAAAGTCGCTAGCAGGTCAAATTAAAGCCATTACTAATACTTCAAATACCTCTGTTTTAGATCCAATTTCGCATCCTAAAAGGACTCGTGCAGCTTATCCAAATGTGTGGAAAACAATATTTCAGATGGAGAAGTTCGTGGAGCTATTCCTCCGTTGTTCTCAAATTACTCCTGAAAATTTAGAAACGCTTGGAAACTTACAATGCAAACATCCATCTCCGTCAAGAATGCTCCAATTTCCTGATCCACCTACAGTTTTCAAGTTTCTTATGCTATAAATTCTCCGACCTCTCCGACCTCAACATTTGAAAGATCTAATAACCAAAGTTACCGGAGAAGCCGGTCAAACACACCTTATAGACATTACCCAATTGAGGCAAAATAGTGGTAATTTTTTTTGAAATTTTGTCGCAGTGGGTTCGACTTTTAGACTCCAAAGTTATGTTATGGTGCTCGGATATTTCGGACACAATTTCCCGACACAACTTGATTTTGCTACGAAATTTTGTTGAAACATTGTTTGAAATGTTGTTTTCTGAGGTGAAAACAATTCCTCAAATATTCCCTTACTTGTGCCAAGCTTACGCTGAACCTTACACACTATTTTATAAAGACACTTCAATTAATTCTTCAGCACAAATTTGTGAAATCTTTGTTTTCCGCGTTTAATATTTGGTATTTAGATGACACTTTAGCTGGTAATATGGACACGGTACTTTTAGGTCTATAAACTGAATTTTAGTTTCAAACATTTAGGTAGGCCGCACATCAAAGAAACATGATACAAGAAACGTGAAACATATTTCATAAAATAACAACACATTGCTTTAAATAGGAATACGCACATCAGAGAAACGCATTTCACGTTTCAACAATTTTGTTGAAACATGAAATAGATTCTGTTCTATTTCTTGTTTCATGTTTCAAGTTACCACGGGTCATTTGATTGTTTTTAAGCCAAGCTATTGGTTAATAAAATGAAATGAATTTAAAAAATCTTTTGAAGCTATGCTTTTATCGCACGGGTATTGCACGGGCAGTTAACTGAAAAAAATCGTTCGTCACACAAAATTGTTAACGCAAATTCGTCACACAAATTTCGACCAATGAAAAGAAAAGTATTTTAAATCAAGGAGGTAATTATTTTAAACGTCAAAATCTCAATTATGCAATCTCAAAGTCAAAAATTATACAATCAATTATAAAATCTCAATTTATAACGTCAAAATATAATTATATTTTATAAATTAACAGCCGTATTCATAAAAATTTAAAACAGGTTAATAAACCCTTAATAAGCAAAGGGTTACTCTATCACTAACTCAGCCACTCGAAACTAAATTTCTTCTGCTACACACTAAAGAACAGGCTTATATCTGTCTATTAAAACAATAAAAAATATGAACATAGTCAAAACTTTTTCAAAAATCGAATTTGAACTTTGCTAATTTTCATGAAATTTTGATGGATTAACGAGATTCAGGAGCGCGTCAGCCCATTCTGTGGTCAGTCCGTGCGCTCCGATATACTCTTACACTTAGAATATTTCGCAGCGGCAGATGCAGCTCGACCGTCGTACATGCAACATCGATTATTTTTTGTTTTTAGGCGATTTTTAGGGGGTGAAATGTAATAGTTTACTGCCCCATACCGCGACTATACTTTTTAATGCTATTTTGAGGGTCTCTCGAATCCCGATTGCCTTAATCCCGGTGTTCTTGATCGGTGGCGCCTTCTCGTTTCTTTAGCCCTACCGCGTTAGCGGCTCAGAGCACGAAAAACCGCCCGGAGCCCCGGAGGGGCGTAGGGTAGGTTTTTTGATGCTCGTAGTTCTGGCCAAGCCAACGTTTATTATGTTTATTTTTCACTTTGAATATATTTGTTGATTTTGCCTTGGATACGAAACATGAAAACATATCCATTTCGCCCGGGCGTGCATAATGGATCCATTTCGCCCGCGCGGGGCGAAAGCAGTCAAGGGCATAACCTATATCGCCCGTGGTGCATATAACGTTTTATTGGTACATAAATAACTATTATTTACCCCAAAATTAAAAATTTTAATTTTTTCACTTTTTCGGCAATACACGGGTTATATTCCATTTTTTGATTTTATTTATTACTAATATCCACTAATCACACCCCCATCTATCCGAATTTCAAAGAAAAATTGAAATCGGATTTTCATCGAAGCACGGGCGACTGATGTCGCATCGACCCCGTTCGGAGGCATATCAGGTTACATTCCCCGGACTTTTCAAAAGTCGATATTTTTGTTATTTTGACCATATTCACATTTTTTATTGTTTTAATAGACAGATATAAGCCTGTTCTTTAGTGTGTAGCACTCGAAAAATTTTTTCGAGTGGCTGAGTTAGTGGTAGAATCCCCGGTCCAAACATATCTTAAAGCATTTTATAGAAAATAACTTTCGAAAATAATATGTGTCGAATATGTGCATGTGATGCTATTAACATTACTTCAAATCACTTGGCCATCGCTTTGACAAGCCACGAAAGAACTCAAAAAATTTCATGCTATTATTATTATAAATTATTATGAAATTAAAAGACATTATGATTTAAAATTTTTATTTATCTAACGATCCTACTATAGTATGTAGTTTGCATAAATAAAATTAAATGTTTTCTTATTCCATGTTTTTTCTTTTATAACCACACTTTTAGAGATTGTTGCACTTTTACGATGATCTAAAAAAAAACGTATTCCTAGTTAATCCTGTATTATTATTTTATGAAATATAAATACATACGTGTCTCGTCGTATTGCTATCCTCTTCTATATATATGGGAATATCCAATTTGTCGCTTAGAAGTTGTTGCGAGGTGCTTCGTGTATAAACCTCTTTTAAAAGCTATTCGTTAATCAGTATTATTAAATGTTGTTAATTGTAAATTTCAATACTATATACTTGAATATTAATGCTGCCCGAGTCGGCATCATTTGTATCTATGCAAATTCGTTGGGTAGCCAACTCTTATATCGGTAGCCAATTCAGTTCCGAGTGCTAATGTACGATGGCCCTTACACATTCCATTAAAGCTAAAAGAGTACATAACAAATGTTTAATTTAAAAAGATACAAAAATTATTTGGTTACCTGTTTACAAAATCATTCCATGCAGCTTTTTTCTTATTTACTCTGCTAAATAAATTTAGGTTAATGTACACGAAATAGTTCACTTGCCGTGCCACGCGGTTGATATTACCTATTTCTATCTATTAACGATGTTGTAGCTAATAAGCTCTTAAAATGCGTTTATGAATAGAACTACATTTAAAATACTGTTTAGCCTTAAAATGTGTTTTAAGTAAAACATCTCTGAGAGACCGCAATAGTGGATCGCAATAAAACTACAAAGTTGTCAAGTCGACGTTTCGGAAATTTTATATTTCCATCCTCAGGACTGAAACAAAGAGTAGTCATGAGCGAAAAAATCGTTTCAGGCGCAGTATAAAAAATGAGCCACAGGCGGAAAAATCAATTGCAAACAGTTGCGTCGTGAAAAAATAATAAAATGTAAATTCACTCATAAAATGAGTGTCGTGCAATTGACTAAAATATGTAACAAAATAAGACTATGAAAACTTAACAATTGTAAAATTAAAAATAACATTAAAACATGTACACATTAGCGTGAATAAAAACTATTGTCACAAAAGATATCGTTAAATCTGTCAAAATTGCAAATAATTGCCAACCAACCGCAACGAAATAACAAAATAAGGACAAACATACGATTTTCAAATATTGCCGCGAGTTTAAAAGCAACCAAACCGTGAATGGTTAGCAATACATGCAAACAAACAAAACATAAACAAAACCAAACAAATTGCACAAAAACGGGAGCATGTTCACTGAAAATTAACCCCAATCCTCACGAGAAACGTCGGAAAATAGTTGTTCACCATTATCATACAAACCGACGAAAAACCACACGAAACACCTGCGTTAAAGCAACCGGGGGGGATTACGCACTCAAGCCCTATCAAGGTAATGTCTGATCACACTTTTATAGTCTGAATTGATGTAATTATAATCAGATTGTTTGTTTATATTATTAGGCGTAACGGAGATATACGCTGCTTCCAAAAATAACCTCTTGAAATGGTCGGGTTCATTGTCAACTATCATAACACTGTCGGAGTTAAAGGAATGTGAGTTATCGATAATACCAGTATGTTCCGACAGCCCCGTCTTGCCAGTGCACATTCTGATGTCGCCGATGTGCTGTTTTACCCTGTCACCCAAACGCTGCCTGATCTGTCCCAAATACACCTTATTGCATGTACACTTAATGCTATATATCACATTACTTCTCAAGAGGCACGGAATCTTGTCTTTTGTCGAGGAAAACAGCCTCGCTCCCAACGTGGATCTGTTGTGGAAGACGATTTTGAAATTGTCATCATCGACGAACTCTCTGAAAAGGTGACTGATCCGATCTGCTAAACGTGGATGAAACGTTATTTTAAAATATTTGGTTTTAGAGGTCGAGACATTCAGATCATCCACCGGGGGCGGTGGACGGATGCGCTCACTCCCCAGGAGAACCACATCAAGCAAACGACCCGGATAGCCATTCCTCAGGAATTGAGCCTTGAGACCCAATAATCTATCTCTCTGTAAGGCCTCCGGTACGCATATTTTTATTCGGTGTTTTAGGGTTTTAATTAAACCAACCTTTTGACTAGTGGGATGCGAAGAGTAGAAACTCAACAGTCTCTCGGTGGAAGTGGGCTTGCTATAGATGTCAGTAGTCAGCCTTCCATTATCTCCTCTCCTCACCAAGAGGTCCAAAAACGGGATGGAACCCCCCGACTCCTCCTCATAAGTAAAGGTGAGGATATCGTCATATTCGTTTAGAATTCTCAAACTGTTGTTAATTTCCTCCTTGGGGATAGCAGTCAGGATGTCATCAACGTAAATGCACAAAAATGGGATAGTGAAGCGGACCTCACCAAAGAAATTCACCAACAGATCATTAATTACAAAGGCGGTCAAAATAGGGGAGGATGGGTCCCCCATAGCACAACCCACCAACTGCGAATAGAACTCACCGCCATAGCTGAAGTAGCTGTTGTCAAAGATCAGGGACACTAACTGCAAAAATTTTTCCAACGGGATCGAAGTAAACGGTTCTATGAGATCCCAATTGTTCTTCAGTGCAGAGGTGGCAGCGCACTTAGACACGTTAGTGAACAGAGACTTGACATCAAATGAAATCAGAGTGTATTGAGGAGGTATAACACACTCGGTAATCCGATCTCTTGCATCCCTAGTACATTGACAACAAACGGCAAAGATGTAGCAGCATTCTTCAAGATGTCCACCAAAAAGCCAGCGAGAGAGACTGACGGCGAGTTTACGCAGCTGATAACCGGACGGAGAGGGGCCCCCTCTTTGTGTGCCTTAGGCAGACCATACGCTCTGGGGAACTGCGCGTTATATCTGGTGAGACGCTTCCTGGTGGCCAAATCAATGTATTCACCATCGTGTAGGTTCTTTATGGCTCTGTTAAATCTGCCCTGGATAGTGACAGTAGGGTTTCTTGTTTTTTTCTACAATTCATTTTTCTACATTCATTTCTACAATTTTATTGTATGTTTTAGAATCACCGTCCCCTATATAATTGACGTATTCCGATTCGTGTAATTGAAACATTTCGACTATAGCATCAGGTTCCATTTTGCCTGCGGAGCCGGTGTGATTTGCAGTGCACTTTTCAACATGCTTCTCTTTTGTAACGGTTTGAAATTTGCCGCCGAATTCTTTGGGTTTGGAACCAGTGACCGTTGGTACGAGCGAGAAATGCGCAGGAGTCGGTTCGCGGGACTGGAGGTGATACGTGGAATCTGGTGCGAGGTAGTTGTGTGTGTGCTGTGCGAAATTTTGTTGAAGCCGGATTTTCGAGAAGGATTGGTTAGTGGTTACCATCCAGTGGCAAACTGGGATTATCTTCTCGAATCCGTAGGTCGAGAAACTCAATTTTTTTGGAGTTACTTTATCGGAGTTCTCTTCCGCCTTTATGGGATTAGAAGCTGGACAGATTTTGCATAAGCCGCAGATCAGCGTAGTTGAGGTATCGTATCATTTTTGGTTGGTTATTTGTGATAATAATTATTAATTATTTAGTTGATTTACTTATCACAACGTGTAAATTTTGTATAAATATTCCGTCGTTTTTGGGTGATAATCAACATATGGTTGATAACATTTTTGTGTGGTCCGCCATTATTTTGTTAGTTCTTTGCGGGACTGCGCGTAAGATATTTGCGCTTTATATTTGAGCAATTATTATTTTCGTTTAATTATTTCTTCGTTGTTCAAAATTTTCCGTATGCCCTGGACTCATTGCTGGTTTTTTTTGTTTAATTAATTATCTTCCAAGCTAGCCGGCAAGATTTACAAAGATAGCTCGTGATTTCTCGATTTCCCCTTTAATCGAGTTGTCTAATCTTTCATAACGACGTCTTCCTTTTTAACCGAAATCGAGTGGCGCCTATTCCATCTTTTTTTTCGTCGTTTTAATTAACACCTTTGGTTAGAAATTAATGTAACATCAATTATTAACGTCACATTTGGGAAAAATTCTTGAGGAATTTTAACCGTCGCATCTTGGCGCCCAACGAAAATTGTTTTGAACAACGTAGATTATATTTTGAAGTGAACTTTATTTTTGATTTTCTTAGTTTATTTAAATTCGTAACATTTTATGTGAAAAATTTAACATTTATTTTATTTTTCTTGGATTACAATTTGTAATCGTTTTATAACTTTTTGTGTACAGATAAATTTATATATCGTAGCGGCTCTGTGAGGTCAACCGATATTACCTTATATTACTACACAAATTTTCTGGGTTCACCTTACAGTTGCAACAATTTTTTTTTATCTTATTTTTGATATTTGGTGATATTTACTTATTTTGTTGTTCTCTAGGTTTAATTTTTTTGTGTATTAAGTAAATACAACCTTATTTGTTGCATTTTTATTACTGTAAATAAATTATTAACTGTGTTTTATTTTTTTTGCATTTTGTTTTAGGAAATTTATATTTTTTTTGGCTAATTAGTTAATTTTGGGTTAGCTAATTAGTGGTTATAATATTTGTGTACCTGTTTTTTTAATACTATGGTGTTTTTGGTAAAATTTTGCTAATTTTATTAGTTTAAAAACGTTTTGTTTTATATGAGCTTGTGTACTCTAGTGGTTATACCACAGGGCTCCGCCACAGTTACTTTACGTTCGAATCTTGTATTCGTACGAGTATTATTTTTTTGTTTATGAATTGTTTTGGGATTATTTTACGAGTTTTTTTGGATATGTTATAACATTTTTTTTTATTGGCATTCAAAAATTTTCTACTGCGCTGGTAAAATATTAATAAGGTAAAATTTTAATACCTATTAATTTGGTTCTCGAGTCGTAGAAAAAAAATATTTTTGTTGAAAACTGCTAATTACTTTCTTAAGTAGTTTTCTGTTTTTGGTTTTTCTACCCTGTACCATTTTTTTTTGGAGGGGGAAGGGAAATTTCAAGTTGAAATTTTTTTGAAAATTTTCTTATTGTGTTTTTTTCGAATCTCATCCATCATGAAAGTGGATAGATTATTAGGAGATGAACTCTCCTATGAATTAGAAGTGAGAGGGATTGAGGCGGAAAGCCTCACAGTGAGCAAAAAGCGTTCTTTGTTAAGAGATGCCATTCGAAAGAATGCGCAAATTATTCGTTTTGTGGGTGATGTAAACACCGAATTAGGTATTTCGTCTACCAAATTATCTGAATTGGCTAAGGAAATTCAAGCGCTCGATCGAGCACACATCAAAAATGACGAAGAACGAATAAGAGCACGTCTCTTGCACGTCCAGCGTCGCTTGGTGAATATTTTCTCCCCAGATTTTCAGTCCGAGGTAAATCGTCTTTCTACAATAGTAGGCGAATTATTAACGAACCTCACTCTCGCATGTAGTGCTGAAAATATTTCGGACGATCAGGAAGTCGATTTAATATCACTCTCTGATTCGATCCTGGATGAACCTATTCCCTCCGAGATGGACGTCATGAGTTCACCTCTTGATTTTTCGGTCCCCAGAGCACATTTCACACCACCTTTGCCCAGGGTGACAAATTCTCGGCTGATTGATCTTGAATTAAACACGAATTTACCTAACGGTTCCCGTGCTGCCTCAGTTATTCAAACCCAACCTGTTCCAGACGAACAATTACATCAAAATGTAGAATCGATTATAAGGCGTTTGAGCTCAGTTGATATGAGTACCGTACATAATTCTACCGCACGGCGAGTCTCTTTCAATGACCGTCAGGAAAATCGTGATACTAGTTTTAGTTCTCCTAAAGAGGCTAAACAATTTACCGACCCAACACCACAAAATTTTGGGAAAATTCCACCTATTTGTCTTTGGAACGTCCAGTTCGACGGAACTAGTAGTGTGACTACATTTTTAGAAAATATTGAAGAGCTTCGTGAGTCACGGGGTGTTTCAAAAGCCCAGCTCTTCCAATCTGCTATCGAACTATTTAAAGGGGATGCTCGAACTTGGTTTCGACCCCGCAAACATTTGTTTAAAGATTGGGATGACCTAGTTTTTCAACTAAGGAAGTCATTTTTACCGCCTGGCTACGAGTCGCGTCTCGAGTCAGAGATTAAAAAAAGAACACAAGGCTCCGACGAGAAATTAGTGTTGTTTATTTCTGTCATGGAGAACTTGTACCGTAAACTGTCGAATATTCCCTCTGAAAATATCAGAGTCGACACGATTAGGGGAAACTTGCTTCCACACATCCAGCGAGGTATGGCATGTCTAACCATCAACACGATTGAACAACTGATCGATTGTGGTCGAATGGTAGAGGAAAGCGAATACCGCGCACGATTCTATTGCCCACCTTCGGGGGTAAAAGGTTTCACAGTGGAACCTGAGTCTGTCTATAAAAGGTGTTCCAGTAACCAATCTGGCCGAATAAACGTTATTTCAGACCAGGCCACCCACGGTGCTTCGACTACTAATACTCCTTCCTCGATAGATAGTAAGTGTTGGAATTGCGGGCGACCAGGCCATCAACGGTCGTCCTGCAGGCAACAAAAGCGAGTTTTGTGTTTCCGCTGTGGTAGAGTAGGATTTACCGTTGCTTCATGTCCTACGTGTTCGGAAAACCGAAACGCGAGCCACTAACTGGTCGGTTAGTGTCTCGTTCCTTTAATCCGACCAAACAAAAGATCCTGTTGGATTACATCCTCTCACATGGCGACAACGATGACAGAAGACCACACTTAAAGGTCACAGTTTTTGGTCGAGTTATGTTAGGACTCTTGGACTCGGGTAGTTCACTTACTGTGGTCGGTCAGTCTGGCCTGGCTACATTTTTAGGTTTAGGTTTAAAGTTGGATACTTCCAAAAATTTATCGTGTGTAGTAGCTAATGGTCAGGACTGTCGGACCATTGGGATGTTGAAGGTCCCTATGTGTTTAATGGGACGAGTCAGGGTCATTGATGTTTATGTGTTGGAGAATCTGTCATCGAAGCTCATATTAGGTATGGACTTCTGGAGAGAGATGGATGTAGTCCCGGATTTACATCGAGATGTTTGGCATTTTGGCGATTCTATTGCTCTATCTTCCGTTTCGGCTTTAGGAGAATTATCAACTCTCTCTTCTGAGCAAACTTCTCTGCTAAATAAGTTACTCGAGGAGAAATTTTCTGAAATGGGTACCGGTCTCGGTTGCACTACTGTAGCCGAGCATAAAATTAACATCAAACCCGATGTCAAACCAATTAAGAGACGTTACTATCCAGTCCCGCCTTTTAAGCAAAAGATCCTTGACGACGAGGTTCAGAAAATGCTGGAAATGGACGTCATAGAACCGTCAAAAAGTTCTTGGTCATTTCCAGTTATCTTGGTGCCAAAGTCAGGTGGCAAAGAGTACCGCTTTTGTGTTGATTATCGAGCACTGAATGCCGTAACGGAGAAAGACGCATACCCACTTCCCTATATCTCTGCCATCCTAGATAGGTTAAGAGGAGCCAAATACATAAGCAGCCTCGATATTAAGAGCGCCTACTGGCAAATCTCTGTGAGCCCATCTTCACGAGAGTACACTGCTTTCACCGTGCCAGGTAGAGGTTTGTACCAGTTTAAAAAGATGCCATTTGGTCTAACGAACGCACCTGCCAGTTGGCAGAGGCTAATTGACACGGTACTGGGTGTCGACCTCGAACCCTTCGTCCATGTTTACTTGGACGATATTATCGTTATTTCCCCCGACTTTGCCTCCCACCTAGATATTTTGCGAAAAGTTTTTGATAGGCTTACTGCCGCTGGCTTAACTTTAAGTCAGGAAAAATGTAAATTTTGTCGTCCGTCGTTAAAATATCTAGGGTATGTAGTCGATTCGAACGGTCTACGGACCGATGTGGAAAAAGTCGAGGCGATTATGAATGTCCCGTCTCCCGCTAACCCTACCGAGATTAGGAGGTTCCTGGGCATGGCCAGTTGGTATCGGCGGTTCGTGCCGAATTTTTCAACCATCATTGCGCCCATGACCCGGTTGATTCAAAAGAGAGTGCCCTTCAAGTGGGATAATTGTTGTGAGCAGGCCTTTAACCATCTTAAGAGCTGCCTCGTTACGGCCCCAATATTGACCTGTCCCGATTTCGCTCAGCCTTTCACCCTGCAGTGCGACGCCTCAGCCTACGGCCTCGGCGCAGTACTCACACAGAGCTTCGACGGTGTAGAGAAGGTGCTTTGCTTCCTCTCTAGATCGCTAACTAAACCAGAGCAGAAATATTCCACCACAGAGCGAGAATGCTTGAGCGTTATCTGGGCAATTGAAAAGTTGCGCCATTATCTTGAGGGTACCCACTTTACGGTCATCACCGACCATGCCTCCCTAATCTGGCTGAATAATTTGAAGGACCCAACTGGTAAGTTGGCTAGGTGGGCGTTGCGTCTCCAACCTTTCGATTATACCATCGTCCATCGAAAGGGGAAAGACCACGTCGTGCCTGATTTTTTGTCGCGTTCCGTGCCGGTGGCACCTATTCAAGTGGCCCCTCCGGTCGACGATTTTAGTGGCACAGAGGATGCCTGGTATTTGAGAATGCGACAACGGGTTGAGGAACACCCGAACAGGTACCCCCAGTGGAGATTGGAGGACAATCGCCTTTTCAAATATGTCAAGGTCCGTATCCCTGAGTTGAGTCAGGAGGCGGAGAACTGGAAAGTGGTTGTCCCCAAGGAAGGTCGTCGGGTTTTTCTACGTCAGTGCCATGATGAGCCTACCGCAGGTCATGCGGGCATATACAAAACCTACTGGAGGTTGCATCATAGGTACTACTGGCCAAAGATGAAGAACGATGTGGCCAGGTACGTCAGGTCTTGTCGAGTTTGTGCGGAGCAGAAGCCCGAACAGAAAGCCCCTGCCGGGTTAATGGGTTCTAGCCCCGAGGTCACACGCCCTTGGCAATCCATCTCGTTGGATTTCGTTGGTCCCTTACCTCGTTCCTCGTCTGGTTACACCCACATCTTGGTAGTGACCGACTATTTTAGCAAATATGTGCTACTATTTGCAGTTCGTACCGCTACCGCACGGTCACTAGCCAAGAATGTGGAAGAGGGTGTCTTTTTAGTGTACGGCGTACCGGAGACTATCATCTGCGATAACGGTGTGCAAATGCGCAGTAACGAGTTTCGTCAGCTTTGCGAGCGGTATCGTGCTAAGATACAGTACACAGCTTTGTACTACCCTAGAGCCGACCCCACGGAAAGGGTGAACAAGGTGGTGAAAACCATGCTGTCCTCTTACGTGAAGGACAACCACCGCCGTTGGGATACGTACTTAGCTGCGATAGCGTGCGCCATCCGTACGTCGAGACACGAGACCATCGATTTTAGCCCCTATTTCGTAAACTTCGGACGAGAGTATGTCAGTTCGGGTGACCACCATCTACACCCCGAACAACAACATCATGAGGACGAGATTCATAAGCGTTCTGCCGGTTTTCGAAAAATGTTCGAGAGGATCAGTGAAAGGTTGCGCTTGGCACACGACCGAAACAAACGCGTCTACGACCTACGCCGTAGACCTGCGCAGTTTGTTGTTGGTCAATTGGTTTGGCGGAGGAATAAAGTTCACTCCGATGCCTCCAAGTTCTTTTCGGCCAAGTTAGCACCTACTTTTGTTGGACCTTACAGGGTCAAAAAGAAAACCGGTAGTGTCACTTATGAACTCGAGGACGACCACGGCAATTCAACAGGCATCTGGCACGTACAGGATCTGAAACCCCAGATAGACGACGAGTATATATAGTTTTTTTGTTTTATCGTTTGTATATATCTTTCTTTGTATATATTTTTCTGTTTTGTCGTTCCGAGTTACCTTTTGTTTTGTTTACCTATCGTGTCGAAGGTCCGAACATCTGGACAGCTTTACATCTTCACCATCGGTAAAGTTCCTAGTCTATTTCCCGTATCGTTGGTTTTCTCGTTTTATAGAAACTTTACCTCTTTCCAAGTAAAGGGGGAGTGTAACGGTTTGAAATTTGCCGCCGAATTCTTTGGGTTTGGAACCAGTGACCGTTGGTACGAGCGAGAAATGCGCAGGAGTCGGTTCGCGGGACTGGAGGTGATACGTGGAATCTGGTGCGAGGTAGTTGTGTGTGTGCTGTGCGAAATTTTGTTGAAGCCGGATTTTCGAGAAGGATTGGTTAGTGGTTACCATCCAGTGGCAAACTGGGATTATCTTCTCGAATCCGTAGGTCGAGAAACTCAATTTTTTTGGAGTTACTTTATCGGAGTTCTCTTCCGCCTTTATGGGATTAGAAGCTGGACAGATTTTGCATAAGCCGCAGATCAGCGTAGTTGAGGTATCGTATCATTTTTGGTTGGTTATTTGTGATAATAATTATTAATTATTTAGTTGATTTACTTATCACAACGTGTAAATTTTGTATAAATATTCCGTCGTTTTTGGGTGATAATCAACATATGGTTGATAACATTTTTGTGTGGTCCGCCATTATTTTGTTAGTTCTTTGCGGGACTGCGCGTAAGATATTTGCGCTTTATATTTGAGCAATTATTATTTTCGTTTAATTATTTCTTCGTTGTTCAAAATTTTCCGTATGCCCTGGACTCATTGCTGGTTTTTTTTGTTTAATTAATTATCTTCCAAGCTAGCCGGCAAGATTTACAAAGATAGCTCGTGATTTCTCGATTTCCCCTTTAATCGAGTTGTCTAATCTTTCATAACGACGTCTTCCTTTTTAACCGAAATCGAGTGGCGCCTATTCCATCTTTTTTTTCGTCGTTTTAATTAACACCTTTGGTTAGAAATTAATGTAACATCAATTATTAACGTCACATTTGGGAAAAATTCTTGAGGAATTTTAACCGTCGCACTTTCCAAACTTCATATTCTTCTGTATTATTTTTATTTTCCCATACTGAACATGCCTTGCAGTACGCCGATTTAACGCATATATCTAAAACTTTTTTAGAATAGTAGCCGATGACACTTGCTACACCAGCAGCGGCGGTTTGTCAATGGAGGCAAGGGAGGCTTAGCCTCCTCTCAAATTGTTGGACGGACTTGCTATTTATATTTCGTTTTAAATTAGTATTTTTTTCAATTTTTAATTTTTTTTGAATTTGTTTAAAACAAAATTTAATTTAATAATGAAATTAGCTTAAGAACTTGGCTTACGCTTGAAATAAATTCGAAATAGTACCTACATATCCAGAGGCTAGCCTTTCTTTATATTATTACTTGATTAGCACAGAGTTAGGCAACCCAGAATACGGTATAAATCTTTACTCTTTCTTATAAATCTTTTACGTTCGAGATACCTACGTCATAGAGGCTACTGCTTAGTAAGATCTATGATTAAAATGAGCGACTAATAGATGAATTGTAAGTAATAAGCTTGTAACATAAGCGCATACTATTATGTGTTATTTTACTACATGCATGAATATAATTATTTTTCATGCTTTGGAGGCTGCCCTCATTATGCGTGGGTGTATTATCAAATACACCCACATTTTTCAAGTTTGTGACCAAAATACAGGTTTTTTTTTAAATTTTATTATTGAGACTATTTTTAAATTGGTTATTATTTTTAATTAGTTATTATTATGGATAGATTATGCGAAATCAAACAATGCGATGATATTGTACATTGGCTAGTACATAATAATTTTAGTTCATTAAGCTATGATAACAAAGTTTATATTGCAAATATTGTAATGAAACCCCGTCCAAATTCTATTACACTTAAATACACGGATAAAAGGCAAAATCGGGGTTTTAACACTGAATGGTACAATAAATGTGCTTGGTTAACAGGTTCTGTTAAACAAGAAAAGTTGTATTGTTGGCCGTGTTTACTTTTTTCAGCGGATAATTCAGTTTGGTCAAAAATCGGGTTTTCCGATATGAAAAATTTATCTCGTTGTATTGAACGTCATACAAAATCAAAAGAACATATTTCTTCGTCGTGTAAAATTAAATTATTTGGAAAAGAAAATATAGCAACTGCATTAAACAGCGAACGTCTAAATTCGATTTCATTATATAATGATCAGGTTAGGGAAAATCGAAATAATTTAAAAAGATTAATTGACTTGACAATATTTTTGGCATCCCAAGATTTGGCTTTCCGTGGTCATGATGAAACAGCAACATCGGTTAATCGGGGAAATTATAAAGAATTAATTGCGCTATTTAGTAAATATGATCAAAATTTTAATAAATTTGTAAGTGGTAATATTTTTTCCGGGACGTCAAAAACAATTCAAAATGACTTGATAGATTGCGTGTCATTTATTTTAAATGAACACATAGATGCAGAAATAAAAAATTCTCAATTTTTCTCGTGGCAAGTAGATGAAACGACGGACATTTCTTGCGTTTCGCAACTTTCAATTGTAGCTCGGTACGTTACAAACGGTCAAGTCGTAGAAAGATTTTTAGGTTTCTATGATGTTTCTTCAGGTCGGACCGCGGAAGATTTGTTTAATTTTTTAATCTCTCGTTGCGACAAATATGATTTTAAAAATAAATTAATAGCTCAAACATATGATGGCGCAGCAGTTATGGCAAGTCATTTAAACGGTTTACAAAGCAAAATTAAATCGATTGCACCTCAAGCACTTTTTACGCACTGCTATGCTCACGCGTTAAATTTAGTTTTGAGTAAGGCATGTAATTCGAATAAAGATTCCCGAATTTTTTTTTCAAATTTGAACGGATTTTCCACATTTTTTTCAAAATCGACCAAACGGACGAATGTTTTAAATGAAATTTGTGGCAGTAAATTACCGACAAACGTTGCTACACGTTGGAATTTTACCTCGCGAGCAGTATTTACAGTGCAATTAGGAAAACAACAATTAATTGACGTATTTAATTTTATAATCGACAGCGATGATTTTAAAAACGACTCTCAAACTATTAGAGAAGCGGTAGGTTTAAGACAATATTTAAATGAATCAAAATTTTGCTTATTATTAGAAACTTTTAAATTAATTTTTGAACAGACAGACGTAGTATTTTCAATTTTACAAAGTAAACTAACCGATATTAATTTCGCCAAATGTCGTTTAACAAAATTAATCGAAACTCTGCACAGATACCGTATAGTGATGATTTGTATTTTGACAACATATTTAACAGTTTAGAATTAAATTGCGAGCCGGCTCAGAAAAAACGAAAAACGACATTTGATTTACCAGATATGCGTCAAAGTTATAAACAAATTTTTGCGGAAATTTTGGATACGGTTATCGTGCAAATTGAAGTTAGATTTGCAGACTTACATAAATTAAAATTTTTTGATCTATTATCACTGGTCTACAGTGGTTTTGTTGCCCTAGATATGAAAATGATTTTGGGTCCATTTATGCACACAATTCATGAAACTATCAATGATTTTGTTAGATTTGCTCTGATTTTTTTTTAAATCTTTATTTTCATTTTACATTACAAAAATCAAAAAACGAGAAATAAAATAACAGATATATTTATAATGTCAGTAATGTTTTGAGAAATTAGGATACATCGAATCAAATAAACAGGAAAATGTCGAAAATATATTTTATATTTCCATAAAACGCCTTTTATGAGCTTTTCTTTTATAGTTTTTCAGGGGACAATCTCTTTGCAAAGACCAGCAGTAATCTGCATTCATGTGACAATCCCATCGACCCTGATACCTTTCCTCCATCACTTTTAGATCTTGGTGAAACCGCTCTCCCTGTTCCTCACTATAATTTCCTAAATTATCCGGAAATTTATCTAAATGATTGCGGAGATAGTGTAATTTAATACTTATATTTGCTCCTAAAGTCTGAAAGTTTGTCAGCATATTTTGCACAATTTCTTCATAATTTGCTGCTTTATGGTTACCTAGGAAATTTTCGACAACCAACACAAAACTTTTCCAAGCTTTACTTTCCGGAACAGTCATAACTTTGGTAAAATCTGAGTCTTTCATCAATTGCCGTATTTGAGGACCATCAAATATTCCACCTTTCAATTTTTCCATACTAAGCTTTGGAAATTTTCTGCAAATGTAATTAAAACAATCTCCGTCCTTGTTCAATGCTTTTACAAATTGCTTTATCATACATAACTTAATATGTAATGGTGGAAGTATGATTTTGTCTCTGCTCACCAGCGGCTCCCTTATTACATTGGCTTTTCCGACAGTTAAAGAATTTCTTACAGGCCAAACATCTTGTTCCCAATGAAGTTGCTTTGCTCTACTGTCCCACATACAAATAAAGCAAGGGTATTTTGTGTATCCACTTTGTTGGCCAAGTAAAAAATTAACCATTTTTAAATCCACACAGATTGACCATTGATGCTCCGAATATTTAATTTTCTCTAAAACTAATTTTACATTTTCATATTCTTCTTTGAGTTTCGTTTAATGGGCAATTGGAATTGATGCAAATTTATTTCCATTGTGCAATAAGACGCATTTTAAACTTCTTTTGCAACTGTCAATAAAAAGGCGCCACTCAGTAGATTTGTATTCTTTTAAACCCATGTCTAGAAGGGCGGAGGTAAATGTGCCACCAAATGTACCTGACCAGAAAAGGGTACCGGTAAATGTGCCACCGACCAAAAGGGTTCTTTAAATAAACACAGGTATTTGTGCCACTAACAGTGAAAAAATTAAATTTTTTTTGCCTTCGAATTTTGGGGTGTGCATTCGATAAGGCTGTAGGCCAGCTCGGCAAATGGTCAGATATTTAATCCGGGTCCAAATTTTCTACCTGGAAATACATAGACCAACTCGGCAAAATAATAAATTTTGGCTTGGCCAGAACTGCGAGCATCAAAAAACCTACCCTCCGATGCTCCGCATCTCCGGGCGGTTTTTCGTGCTCCGAGCCGCTACGCGGCGGGCGCTAAACATACGAGAGGCGCGACAGATCAAGGAAACCGGGATAAATGCAACCGGGATGTGAGAGACCCTCGAAATAGCATTAAAAAGTATAGTTGCGCTATGGGGCAGTAAACTATTACGTTTCACCCCCAAAAAATCGTGTAAAATCAAAAAATAATCGATGTTACATGTAGGAGATGCATCAGGTAGATGCCATTTTCTCCGGTGGCACAAATACCTGTGTACTTTTAATATCCTAAATTCGTAGCAGGTAGAATAACATTACTGGTGGCACATTTACCTCCGCCCGTCTAGAAGCAGCTTCGCGATATCATTACAATACACCAATCCTTCATTTTCACTAAAAAATTCTAATAACCCTTTTTCTCGCGTTCTGTATGTTGTAATTGTTACTGTTGGTGCCAATAAATTTTTTTCTTTGAATCTTGAGGCTAATAGTTCTGATCCTTGTTTTGATAAATTGAGATCACGTATTAAATCACTGAGTTCATTTTGAGAAAATAATTTTGGCGTAGATGTTTCACCCTCCCATTCACTTCCACTGGTAGACGGTCCCGATTTCTGAGAATTTGGCAACATCATTGTTTCTGAGGGAGTGCGAATTACTTTTGAGACGTAAATAGGCCGAGGGAGACTTTCACTATGTAGAACCGGACATTTCGTAGACTGTAAGTCTGGGTATTTCCACGTTTGATTTCGATTAAAACCTTTAACATCTACTACGCAAAAGTAACAATCATCTAAATGATTCGTAGGCTCCATCCAGATCATAGGAATACCAAAGTCTAATCCAGAACGTTCTCCTTTTTTCCATAACCGTAGAGACTCAAACAAGGACTTACAAACTTTATTAGGAACCCATGGTTTACCTAATTTGTCAATTTTTAAACCGAAATATTCAACATAAGTCTCTTTGACAAAGTCTGTGATATTTCTTTTTTGTTTTTTTGGTATATAAACACCGCAAATATAACAAAATAAATCACTAGAATATTTACACTTTCTTCGTGACGAACTCATATTTTAGAACACAAGACAAATATATTAGAATGGACATTCAGTAATTGAAACAAAATATTGATCCATGACAACTTATCCAGATTCACGTGTACGTACTTCAATATTGTAAAATAACTGAGATCTCAACTGTCCTGTGTAGCAAGGGGTCTGAGAGTGGGGATCACGTGATGTTTGTATGCGCGAAAAAGTTGCGCAGAAGCCTAATCATGACTGGAAAATTAAATTTTATTTTTAACAAACCGATAATTGTTGAAAATATAAGATATGCAAAAATCATGAAAATACGAGCACATTGAGAACTTTCATGAATATATTCGTAATCTGGGCACTTGAAAACGTAAAAATTTGCGTTGATATCCAGAGCAACAAAAAAAAACTTTTGTTTTGTAGAGCTGTGTTAACATTTGCTAAATTTTCGGATTATAGGAAAAACTTTCCTCAAAATTTATTAGATAGTCTATTAGAGCAGTATCCATTTTTTGATCACATCCAACTCAAAAATGAATTATCGGTAGCATATAATGACCCCAAAATGTTTGGACAATGTAGGACTCCATCAGAGATATTAGATTTTACTTTCAAAAATGATTTACACAGTTGTATGCCTGAATTTTATAAACTTTTATGTGTGGTCGTCACCATACCGGTAACATCGGCTTCGGTTGAAAGAAGTTTTTCCACACTAAAACGTATTAAAACTTACACTCGTAATACGATGAACCAAAATCGGTTAAGTAACGTCGCGGTAATGTCTATTGAAAAGGAATTCGTTACCTTATTGTCTCGAAATAATGAATTCTACGAGAATATCATCGATCACTTCGCGAATATTAAAAATCGCCGTATACCTCTTACGTTTAAAGCTTCATAAATTTCGAATGACTTAAAATAATATTAATCTGTATATTGTACAGCATTTTTTTCCAAAAAACACTGCACTCATAGAACAATTTTTTCCATTGTACACAGTACTGAAGATAGCCAACGGGCTCGAAACAAGTGTCTACCGCAGATTAAATAATATTTTATTAAATTTTTTTGTAAGTTTTATTTTATAAGGTAGTTAAGCTGTAAAATTAGCCTCCTCAAATGCAAAAGTCACGAGCCGCCGCTGCTACACCGTGAAGGGAGCTAAAACCTCGTTTGCGCCAAGAACCATCCCCGGAAACAGTTAATCCATTGCTATTTTCGTCATTTTCTGCAGTTAATTTTTTTTCTTCTTCGCCAGCTTTTCTTATTGATGCACTTTTAATACTTTCAGAGACACTGTGAATTTGTTGTACAATGCGGTCGTAAAACGATTGAAAAATCGGACGTGGCAAGTCCATGAAAGCACAAAACTTTTCTGCTCCAACTAATGAGATTCCCAATAATCACATAGCAAAAATAAATCTACGATTAATTTTGTATGCATTTTGTATTGTTGGATAGGAAGAAATTTCTTTTGGTGCACATACATATTGTAGTGGTCGTAGCCTCACGTTGGGCTAGCCAAAAATATGTAGTGAACGGAGTTTTGTAAAAGTGCCACACGTTGGGCTGTCAAAATATGTAGTGAGCTTTGACTCCCAATACTGCCATACGTTGGGCTAGCCAAAATATGCTCTGAATAACCCTCGCTAATGGGGTTACACGTTTTGTTGTTGATGTTTTGTACGAGTGTACGTAAATGTACCCCGTCAATGGAAATGTATGTGAAATTTAGTAAATACAAATAAATGGAAATATTATGCCTCGGCTTAGCTGGTTCGTAGTGCATGTGTCTTACCTTGTACAGGGTGAGTTCGTTCCGTGACCAATACTGTAAATAAATTTATGGGCTCGGAACAGGTCAAAATAAATATCCTTCGTTACAAAAATAATAATGTTTTTATTTAGCACACAATAGTATATTAAGTATCAAGAACAGTAAGGACATTTTACCGATCGAAGACAATTGTTTGGAGGAGGAGCGAAGCGACGACTCCAATTATTGTCTGAGATAGGTAGTCCTTAATGTTCGAGATGCTTATGACGTTTTTTGCGCGACTAAATTTATTAAAAAACATTTAAATGTGTACTTAATAAATAAAAAATATGTTAGTCTCTTTATATCAAGTTGCCTTAATGTCAAAGTTTGCATTACGTTGCTATAACAATTAATGTTGAATAAATTCACTTACCGTTCTAGAACGCTAAAAATACTTACCGTCGCCTTATCCTTAGCAACTAGTAAACAAAACTTACTGTCGTGGAAACAGACGCGGTAAACAACCAAATAGAGCATAGTCGCGCAAAAATGTAATTAAAGGTTTTGTTATACTAAAAAGTTCTATTATTAAATCTAATTATCAAAATTCTGAACGTTAAATAAAAAAAAACACGTGTCGTATGATGTCCGGAATTTTCACTTAGTTATTTTAAAATTGTACTTAATGTGCACGTTACCTTAGAAAAATACAGGAATCTTCTAGTTACTTGTACTTGAGATGGTACAATTGCGCACCAAAGTTCACTCGATGGGTTTATTACCATGAAATTGTTCCCAGTTGCAGTTTGTTGACCTCGTTGGTGTCGATTTTTAATTCTTCATAAATATTCCCAATCCTTTACGTTTTTCAACTTATTTTTAGTTTTACGTAGGTAAGTAATTAATTTGCTGATTTTTACACTAGTATTTTATACCTTCACCAATTATTTTCACTATAAAATTAATTTTTATTAGGACGATCAAAACTCGCCACCATTACGTGTGAAATTTAATACCAGGACCTCTTCGATTGTTTTATAATTTTCTATCTCGAAATTCATAGCAATCTCGATGTTTGCGTAGACGCATTTTTTTATTGGTTGATCGGAAAATCAATATTATTGAAGTTGCACAGTACAGGTATGGATTAAGCCAATTGTGACTCGTTGAAATTTTATAAATAAAATTTTTATATTTTCAGATTGGATTGACTTCTTCCTAATTGCTTCGTGGTTGAATTGATAAAGATGCTGGACATGAAATTTCCATTCACAGTTCATTAACTTGTGACACGTCGAACTCACGTAATAATTTTAAGAACTTATTTAAATTTAACGCTAACACAAATTTTTACATTAATCAATTAATTAACAATATTCTAACTTTTGAAATACCTTTCTTATTACTAAACAATCTTTCATTTACTATAAATAAACATTTTTCAACAAAGAGAATTATTACATGTTACCTTTTAAGTTTATTTTATTCAAGCCTGCTTCATGTCCTTTTTTACAAATCATTTGACTTTGAACTAAATTTCTTGGTATCGGACGAAGTTTTTCTGATTACGTTGATAAGTCACATGCTTTATTAATAACAAAATTTTCCCGAATCTTAAATAACGTACTTCCATTGACGTGGTATCTCGATATCGCAATATGATTGGCACTGTATAACTATTTTAAATCCAAGACCTCGTACACTTTTCTCAACTAATTTCACTTCACTTCCACACACTTTACAATTGATAAATTGGCTTATTCTTGTGAAAACGGTAACGAAATTTAAAATTCGGTAACTAATATTCGAATCTATCATTGTTGTGTCGTTCAAACCACCCCTCCTTAGCTTTCTCCAAGAAGTGCTGATATTCGAATTTTCTAAATCATATTGATTTAGCGGATTTAGCCTACGTCGTTTTCTTTTAGCCCTACTTGTTTTTGTTCCTTTTGTCTTTTACCTTTTCTATCCATGATAATTAAGAAAAAAACAAAAAATTAGAACAAAATTTAAACAATGTGATGCGAATAACGATGTGATCAATACAATGCGAACTATGAGACTACATTTTTGTACCATATTTTTGAAAAAATATACGAAGTAAATTTATGATTACTTAGATGTCGGTAAATTTTTTTTACATATTTCAAAATAGTGTTGATTTAGGTTAAACTAAGTACTTTTATAGCTCCAAATGTTTACATCTAAATGATGGGTTTATTAGTTTCATGCAGTGGTTACTAGTTACCCTAACAATAAATAATAAACTGTCGTGGATGAATTTCTTATTTTAAAAACCATAAAATATATTATAGGTAGAATCGAGGGTATGTACAATTAAAAAGAAAGCGAGCTTCTAAAATGTGCGAAATGTTCAGTTAGGATTATTAGATACGTACCTACATATGGTTATACTTCCAGCTTAATACAATCTAGCCGTAAGAAAACGTTACAACTCGGCTAAATTGACGAATTTCTTTTTGAAATTTTGAGAGAACATTCTTAAAACATATATCTTTCGATATAAGTAAAAAATTTTTTTTAAATTTTCTAAAATTTTACAGTGTTGTACCCCCTTAAGCAACTACTCTTTTTGGACGCTGAATAAAATATAATTATATTTTGACGTTATAAATTGAGATTGATCCGGAACCGAGAGGGCTAGGACCCTGGGAATGGTGGCTATGGATGGGGGGCGGAGGTGGCAACCGCCCCCGACCCCACGCCGCCTCCCGCCGCCTCCAAGCGGTAAAATAGTTTATAGGTAATAGTTAATAGGTAAAATAGGGAAAATAGTTTTTTGACAAAACTAAAAAAATTAAAAAATTTCCCCCCTCCTCCCCTTTTTGGTGGGTCGGCAAAAAACGTCGAAAAAATTTTTCAAACATTTTTCACAAAAAGGCCGAAAGCCGAACAACTATGGCCTTCACGGAACTATTATGGTCTTCCCCCTGTGAGGCCGAAGGCCGAACAACTATGGCCTTCACGGATCTATTATGGTCCGCCCATGAAGCCGAAGGCCGAACAACTATGGCCTTCACGGATCTATTATGGTTTGCTTCAGTGGACGGTCCGACGACCGCTCCCATTTTTTTTATGTTTCTTTGATGTGCGGCCTACCTAGCAGTTTCGTATTTCATGTTTCGTGTTTCACGTTTCATGTTTCAGGTTTCATGTTTCGTGTTTCTTTGATGTGCGGCCGGCCTTAGGGTTACAATTAAATTTTTTAAAATGTGATATTTTTATAAATGAAACCATTTCGAAAAACTAAGAAATAATTTCGAGAAACCAAGTCCAAATTTAAAAATTCTTGATTGCAAAATTTAACTATTCTTGGTGCCCCAATTAAAGATGAAGCGGCCCTTCTTTCCAGAAAACCCAAAATATATCAAAATTTTCCGATCATTTAAACGAAAATAATCCTCACATGACTGATTCGTTGCAAAACATTGCAGCTTCATTCCAAAATTTCAAAATACCCCAAAAAACTAGATCCATTTATGTCGCTTCTAACGAATTTAGGATCTGTCGCGCCATCACCAAAAGCGAATTGCACATAAAAATAATAGTAACCTAATTCTAAAATTATCTTTATCGGAAAACAACGAGAAAACGATGCGTTCCGAACCTCCGCTCGGGTGAGAAAACGAAGGTTCCCGGGTCTCGACTAAGTGAACGTTCGGCTGACGGAGAAAATGAACGAAGTTCGGCAGGCGGAGAAATTGAAGCTTTCCGCGCCTCTTCAAAACCCGACAAAAACCGAGCATTTTGACATTTATTTTATTTTTTAATAAAGTAAAATGTCGCCTTGGTAACCACATATTTATTTCAAAACATGGTCTCGGTTTTTTTTTAAATTTGCAATAACTCGATAACGGTGAATCCCCGGTGAATTGTCGTATGTAACAGCACTAGGGCTAAAGTTGTTAGCATGATGCGAGTACAGTTTTTTTTGCCTTGACAGCACGAGCGCTTGCGCGAGGGCTGTCGCGCAAAATAAAACTGTACGAACATCATGCTATTTTAGCCCGAGTTGCTGTTTTGGAGAGTAGATCCCGCCGAAAAAGGCGGGGCGAAAATTCGCAATGATGGTCCTTATCATTACTTCACACGAAAAGTTGACCAAATTTGCTAAATGTGGCGCCATCTTTCGGTATTCCCAAAAAAATAAATTCAATTTATTTTCGCATATAATTCTTCCTTATCATTACTTCGCCTGAAAAGTTGACTAAATTTGCTAAATGTGGCGCCATCTTTCGGTATTCCCAAAAAAATAAATTCAATTTATTTTCGCATATATTCATCCTTATCATTACTACGCACGAAAAGTTGACTAAATTTGCTAAATGTGGCGCCATCTCACGGTTTTCCAACAATCAAAAATTGTGACTTTTTTGTCACAATTTACTCGCATAAATTCATCCTAGTGACTTTTAAACGTCAAATTAAACGTACTTTTTTTTACTTTGAATAAATTTTTGTTTATTACATTGAAATTTTTGGTTTTATTTATTTTCGTCCTAATTTGGGTAGGTCATTCCGCCAGATGGCGTTACGTTTACTACTAGCAAGTCAACTTTTCGTCATCGAGTAATATATAGGGGTACATTAGCATTTTTAGTCGGCATTTTTGCCGACCGCCCGGATGCAACTTGTGTCCTCCCACTCTTGCACTCTTTGGTGGGGGGGGCTCTTGTATCCGCCGGAACTGTATGCTCCCACTCCGTTGTGAGAGCGTTTTTTTGGAAACGGCCGAGTACAACTTGTATGCTCTGTCTCACTCTATTGTTGTACTCGATAGATAGCCGGCAGCTTGTTGTACTCAACTGAAATTCTCATTTTTGATAGGCCCATGTGGACCACGGCGGGATATACTCAGTAGGAAGGCATATACAAAAATTCAGATCGATCGCGCGCAAAAAAAAATTTTTAGGTTACTTTCTAATTTTAATTTAATTTATTTTTTTTAATTGTTTTCGTTTTCTCTGTTTTCCGATAAAATAGTATACTGACCTCGACGATAAAATTCTTTGTTACTGGACTTACAGCTTTAAAAAGCTCGCTATCGCTCGCTTTTCAATATAGCTGTGCGTCCAGTAACGACGAATTTTCTCGCGTCGGACAGTAATATACTATTATCCCCCCCCCCACAAAGCAAAATTGTTTTTATTTTCTTGTTCTGATTTCCTGCAATCATTCATATGTTGGCATAGTAAAGAAAAAAAAACAGAAAAGCCAGTCTTTAATAATATAATAATAATAAGCAATATGGTACATATATGAGCATAATGAACAAATTTTAAAATAAAATTCGTTTGTAAGAACAAACACAGCTTGACGGAATAGGAAATGAGTCTAATGCAAAGGAACCATCTTCTGTCATTGAAACTAATCTGATTAGATTATATTGTTGTTTGCAGAAAGTTTCATATCCAATTGGTTTCTGATCAAAAAGAAAACATTGTGCTTTAGGTCTAGAAAAAAAACTTATGGTAATTAACTCACATTACATAATTTCCTGTGCCATTGTAGCAGTTTCAGGGTAAGGCTGATTGCAGACTGATCAAGCAAAAACGTGAGACCAAACGTTTTTCTTTGCTTGTGTTTCTACATGTATTAAATATGATCCAACGCACACTGATCAAACAAAACTTGCTTACACACTTGTCTGATCAGGTTCATATTGAATGAATGTCAAAAACACAAAAACGTTTTTGCTTGATAGGCCTAACAGCGATGTGACACTGCAGTCACATGATAAGACAATAGTGATTCATTTTTGATGAGCTGCTAGGTTAACAACTTGAATGGGTGCAGTTTCTTTATGCAATGGTCATTTATTCGACTGTAATGTCCTTTCTACCAACCAGAACGTTTCAGACATTTTTTATGTATTATTTAATTTAGATCAATTTTGCCCAGCTAGCAATTTTGCTCAGCTCAAAATTGCTCATTTAGCAATTTTAGATCAGGTTGCTCATTACGAGGAACCGTGGAGCAATATTAAAGTACACGATCTGTTTGTATTACTTTCAACAGTAATATCACTAGTGATCATGATTTTGCCGGCAATTTTTGCCGAATAGATCATGTTGCCTGTTGCGATGAAACGAAGCGCAATTGCGGAGCACCAGGAGCAACAAGCAGGAGTAGTCTACTCTGCAAAATTACCAAAGAAAAATCAATCACCTGTGATATTTGTTTTGACAATTGAGCGCACATTGTCCGAAAAATTTCCCATAATTTCTAAATTAAAATATTGAATTTACAAGTGTGAAAAAGGCATGAATCTGAAGTGCATCTTCGAAAATATGCATTTTAAAACGCGTTGCATAGAAAATTTTATCTACTTACTACTATATTTTTTCAGCGAAAATTTCCGAACGGCCGTCGAGGTCTTTTTACTTTCTCATTTACATGTCCCATAAGACGTATACTCGACAATAGTTTTTCTAAATTTTAATGTAAAAATTTCCCCGTAAAATATTTTACGTATTATTTGTGGTAAAATTTCCCGATTTCTAAATGTATGTATACAGGTATTTTGATGTTAGACGTATTTCATGGAACGTATTTCACGTATTTCCCGCTTTCGTAAAATTTCGACCCGTCACCTCCAAATTTTACAAAACAATATGTGTAATCTCAAGTTGAATGGGAAAATTATTTAATTCAATTAAAACCAACGTCAATTTTTATTTTTTTGAACAATTTTACTATCCGGTAAACATCGTTTTTAATTCAAATAATCATCATTCTTTGGCTTCATTTTTGCCCCGTTTAGAAATTAATTTCATCAACCTTTAATATTATATTATTGTGATCTTCCACAGGTAACGAGTAGCTGATAGCATTGTAGTTTCTTAACGCACAAAATTAGTCATATTGAAATCATACTGATATTCTTGACGGCATAATTTCCATCCGGTTCCAGTTTTATAATTTTCAATTACCTACAAAGTATAGTTTTTGAGGATAGTAAACGTTAACACACCCTATTACCTCCCTGGGGGGAAAGGGGTGCTATTTGTTTTGTGGTTTCAGAAAAATTTTTGTTTTTAAGTGCTTTAATATGTTTCAAAAGATGTTTTAAGTTAATATCAGCCACGTTTACTTATGAATCTAATAATTATAAAATTATTGTAATTATCAAACAAAAAATCTCGGTCAACTTCCAATGGTAAACAACACGTGTTACGTGTACGTGTTCGCTAGAAAAATTTACGGTTTTCTCAAAGTTTCGACATCTAATACAAATGTTTGCTTCCGAAAAAGTTACAACATTCCAATCTTTATATTAACTACTTTAAATATCGTTTTCACACTACTATGTCATAAGGGGTGTTTCCCATTCAAATTTTCCAAAAATGTGTAGTTTTCAAAATCTGACATTTTTAATATCTGTCAAGATATTAAGATGGGGCAATGAAACTTGGCTTAAAAGATTGCTTTTGGTTTTCTTAATAACATCCATTTCCCTGTATTTTACCTAGTACTTTAAGGCCCAGTTTTCGCTTGGGTTATCTTTAATTAAAGGTATATTTCCATAGAAATAATTGTATCAAGAATGTGATCCATGGAAACAACCATTTGGTTAAATATAACCTGATATTGAAAAACTGGGGCTTAAGTGAGGTAGAGGCATGTCAAACTTTTAAGTTTAATGTGAACACTAGGTGCAGAAATGACAATTGACCTACAAATGAATGCATAAAAATTTTATGGAATTTTAATTTGGGTTAGGTTACACAGCGCAGTTTGTAAAACCTAGTACCCAATTTTACCCTATATATTAATAGTATATCATAGGCCAAGGTTGTGAAGGCCGTCATTATTGCCCTAGCGCCAAGATTATATTCCGAGGTGCTTTGCACCGAGGAATATAAGGCGCTGAGGCAATAATGGTCTTCACAACCGTGGTTTATATACGATTTTTTCCACTACTAGATTTATTACCATTTTTTAAAATTCTTTTTAACAAAAAAATTTTCAAATTTAAAATATTTATTTCAAATGACAGTTTTGTTTTGTTGATTTGACAGTTGATTTGACAGTTGTTGTCAAATTTAGGTTATTAAATAAAATAAATCGCGGTTCGTCAAATTAACAATGGATGGCGCTGTCACTTGCTGTCACATTTAATTCGATTATAATGAATTTTTAAAATTAAATTAATGTATTAAAAAAGCGTTTTAAATAGTTTAAATACAATTAATTAGCATTTCTTGGTTATTCTAAATCATTTAATAACAACATTTTTCTTTAAAATAGTCGCCAAGTTATCAAAAAATGTCATTTTGTTTATTATTAACCAGTGGTTAATAATGGAAAAATTGTTCACCACTAGTCGAAAACGTGTCACTTCTTGAGCAACTAACCTAAGTAAAAATGATAGCCTATATGACTAGTAGTGGAAAAAATTTCTTATCTTTGTCATCTTTGTTAAATAATTATGTACGATTCAGTAGTTTCATTTTTTTCGCACTAGCACGAAAAATATGGCCGCTCCCTAACGCAAATTTGTTCGAAGAGATTTCCTTTAGATAAAGGAAATTACATAAAAAAATTTCATGGATGTTCAGTTATTCAGTTCACGTTAGACAAATATTATTAAAATAAATAAAAGGGATATAATGAAAACACCTAGAAAAACTATAGAAAATAGCAAGTACATTAAAAATCATTGTTTTCGTAAAAAAGATAGTAGTAGATAGGATTTTGTATGCAAGTCGCGTAAAGATTCATATTATCGCACTCGTGTGAAATGCACGACGAGGCATTAACGCGTAGTAGGCAAATAGCTATTGCGAAAAAACCTACTTTTCGAACACATTTGCGTAAGGGAAGGGCTGCTTTTTTTGCACTAGTACGAAAACGCGTCGGTAGTGTATAATCGATGTAAAATCAGGAAATTAAAAAATTATCCGCTTATCGTTTTAGGGGAGCTGAAATATATGCTTGTCAGATATTGTCAAAATAAAATATTAAAATGAATAACAATAATGACAACCCATTCAATATAGAAAAAGGCAAGTAAATTAAATATGATTGATTTCGTAGTAGATAAAATTTTGTAGCAACACGTGTTTTTTTACACGTTTTTTTAATGTTTTTTTACATTTTTCCTTCCCGAGTGTGAAGTGTTGTCTGAGACGAAGTCGAGGGCTAAAACTCATGAGTCTTGATGTACATTTTTAAGAAATAAAAATATATACATTGTTTCTATGACGACCGCATTCAACTCGACTGTTAAGAAACTGACAATGTTTGACATTTGACATCTTAAATAAATTGAAGCATTAAATAAATATTAATTGCAGTTTATGTCCGGAAATTGCTTGGTATATAATATACTATTATGCATTTCCAGGAAAATAAATGTCACTTGGACGTTCCCTAACAATCAAGTTGCATGCGGTCTTCATGTAAACATTACATTTATTTTTACCCAAGTCCCTTGAGATGTCAAGTTTAACTTTAATCTTCTACAAAAGGAACTTAAAAGCAGTTAAAGGCACGGTATTGCATAAAAGTCCGTGTTCATTATAAGAATAATAATTGCATATTAACCATAACGTAAATACAGCTCTGTACTTTTCGGCATAGTTACAATCAAATTTGCATTTATAATTAAATAAAACTTACACACAAGTTTCAAACGACACAGCCTGTCTAAAATTTTCTACATTGACGATGATCACTCGCTTATTCAATTTGTTTATAGCAATTTCTGGGAAATATTTAAATTGTATGGTATCACACATATTTTTTTCTTCATAATCTTGATATGACTTCGCTGATAATCTAGGTTGATTATATGGTTGAATTACCGATCCAAAATATTGATGAAACTGTTTTGATTTGCTCAACACATTATTAATATAAACTGATGGGTAATTGGTAACATTACTGCACAAATTGTGTAAGCAATTGTTACTTTCATAAATCGTAGAACGTTTTAACAATTTCAATTGCTTTGTTGTAGAATATTTATTTTCGTGACGCCGATGATGTATTACTGCACACTGAATACACTGAAAAATATGTATAATAAATAACTGGAAAATAACCACGTTTTTTTCACTTACCCACCATGAAACTAATCCAGTAATAATTAATTTTAAAAACATTTTTGACAGCTTTCTGGAACTGCAATACCGTTGATAACTAACAACTCTCGTTGTTGAACTCGCGTTGCTTCTAAGAGTATTTACCCATGCTTTAACAGTTTTGTTATGTAAATTATGATCTCATATTTAAGATTTGTGGTTTTGTAGTAACCACATCTTCCGTTTAATTATGGGATTTAATTTAAAATTATATTTAACTACTATACTGCTTAGAACATTATTGCAATGTTGAACCAAGGTAGGGAATACCATTTTGACTTTTCGTTATTTCGTGTTTTAAGGACATGACACGTCAATTAAAATAAACAAAATATTGTTACGCAAACAGTGTTGTAAGTTTAAGCAATAATTTGTCATTACAGAATGGAACTTGAAATCTTCGATTTCTGTGAAGTCGCACTTCTAAAAGTCCACTGTCGTCACAGTAAAAATCATCACCGCACAACACTAACAGAAACAAACAAATAAATTTACTTTCGTCAATATCAAAACTGAAAATTACGAAGAATTATCCAGGCCGTTAAAATGGGTTTTAAAGAACTTTCGTCTCAGTTAGTTCGGAGCCGCTTTTTCGGTTCGCACCCGATTTGATCCATCCTTTTAGCCCGAGCCCAATTCGCTGCAAAACTCAATTCGACGCGTACTGATTCGGCATAAGACCTATTCGCCGAAAGTTTAATATATCTTCGTCTAATAATCACGGAAAAATGAGATCAATCAGGCATTGGATCATTTTGTGAAGAAACATCGTGTATAGTGATCAAAAATCGTTTATGCCATCAAATTTTCGCTAAAATATTGATAAAATTATTTACCTTCGTTGCCAGGAGGCCACCTGTATCGCCAGCATGTTTGAGGAATATATGGTATCTTTTAGCAACGCAATTATTAATGGAGATAGTAGTATCGTATATTCCTCTTTTATGTGGAGTTGGGATGAGAAGCGATATAGATTTCCCATTACTTCTTTGTATGAGTAATGCGGGCTTACTATAGAAGTGCCTAGGATTATTTCTAATGCTACTTTTCGGTACCCTTTCATGATTTTTCTTAACCAGCTTGCATAACTTGCAAACTGATCTGATAAATCGATACCTAGATGATTTTTCAGAACTTTAGTCGATTACAATTTTCTGCTTTTTTATTTCCTTACCCGTGCTAAAAGTAGTTACAGTTTCTTCGACGCGTTAGATAGCCGCTCTTTTATCGTTCCATTTTAGAACACATTTAGTTACAGTTGTCTGAAGCTATTTGGCATTTCTTCAAGTTTACACTATTTCTGAGAATTTTTTTTCTGTTATTTTTTAGGGTTCCTAATAATATGTCCTAATAATTTATTCGCTACTTCTACAGTGGCATAATTCCTTTAATAATTCCTTTAAATTCCTTTAAAGTCCATGTATAGCCTTCACTAAAGCACAATTTGAATACTTTAACCCCGTACTTACGGGCCTTGTGTGGCAAGTCGTCCCCTAATAAAGGGATTCCCTAAAAGGGATCCACGCAAACTATCTTGCTAGGAAAGTAATTTTACAATAAATTGATGATGAGAAATTAATTTCAAAAAAGGACAGAATGACGATTATTTGATAAGAAACGATTTTTACAGGATGTGCTATAATAATTGCACATTACCCGACAATATTCGAACTTACTCCGCCTAATATCCTGTTTGCAATATTTTTGACAATGTCATTGGTCCACGTTGGTCATGTGACAAGTGAGGGCGATTCTCAATATCAAAATTAAGAGACTAACGCCCGGATACATAGTCGTTCCTTAAGTATTGGTCGTCCCTTAAGGGATCCTTTCGCATTTCATAGTCATAAATCCGTTACTTGAGGGCGGCGTTACTTGGCAAAGTAGTGACAGTTGCTATAGAAACTAATTAAAAATCGCTCCTTGAGTACTAGTCAATACTTAAGGTTCGAATTTCGATTTCATAGACGTGTAACCGTTACTCAAGGGACGGTATTATTAGGAAAACCTCAAGTATGGGTAGTAGGTTACTTGAGTAACGGATAAATTGCGAACTAAGTACAAATGGCTTGTTAATAATTATTATTATTGGAAAATATGCTAAATACCAAACAAACATCGCATTATTTGTTACAAAATATATATTTTATAGTATTTAAAAATTATAATTTTGATTTCATTGTTTCAATAATGAACGAATTCTTCCCACTTACTGGTAATTTTTTGCGATTGTTGTTTGATGTATCGAAAATTTGTTATTTATACTGATTGGCAATAAAAATGTTCCAAGTTAATTTTTAAAATTTATTTTAATATATAATATATTTTACATTTACACTAGTTTTAATAATTGAAATAACTCAATGCATAAGAATTTGCATAATTTTAATATAAATAAGCAATTTTATATATAAAATTATTCTGAATTTATATTTTCGTTTAACTTTGTACGAAAACGAACACTATCGAACACGTAAACAAACGAAGGTTGCCGGAAATTGATTGTACATAACCTTAAATTGACATTTATCAAACAATAATTGTATTCAACATGAAACACTAAAGTTACCAAATATCGAAATATCCCTGCGCAAGGGTTCCTTTCCCGAGTATTCACGAAGTATCGACTATGAAATGGACGAGAAAAAAACATCATGGGACGCGCATGAATGGATTATCGAGATTCCTTAAAGGAAGGCAGGCTACTCAAAATCAACTTTCACTCAAGTAACAACCGTTCCTTTTCCAAGGTTTCCAAGGTCAAGTAACGGATAAACCGCGAACTAACGCATTTGGCATTATAAACGTCGTAAATATAATATAAATAGGTTAATAAATACAAATTTTAATTGACTGACGTTTATGAAATTATTTTATACAGTCACGTAACATGAAATAACTTTTAGTCGCCAAAAAATCCCTGCTCAAGTATTTAAATCCGAACATACACGAAGTTATCACTATTTATCATTATTTTCCATAGAAATGATTGTTTCAAGAATTGTTTCCATGGAAAATAATTCAGGTTAAAAGATAACCTCATACTGAACAACTGGGCCTAAGGGAGATAACCCCAACAGAAAAACCTGGTCCTCCATGCTGGAGGTTGTGCGAAGGGCTAGTAACCTATCCACTTGAAACGTTTATTTACTTGCAGTGCTCAGAATAACCTCGAACCCGGACGGAAAATAATTATGACGACCCAGCTAAGAAAAAGGAAAAACGCAAATGGATTTTGGAGAAACTGAAAGTTGCTACCTGGAATGTCAGAGGAATCGCAAAGAAAGAGATCGAACTTGCACAAATATTCGAAGAAAATAAAATAAATATTGCTGTGGTAACGGACACAAAAAAAACTGAAGGTATCTAAATATGAAGAAAACCATGCAATGTTTTACAGTGGAGTTAATGAAACGGCCAGAGCAAGCAAAGGAGTTTCGATATTTTTAGACATGGGAAAACAGAATCCAAGACTACTTCCTCGTCAACGAAAGAATAATAAAGTAACAGTCGTTTTCTTACAAGTCTACAGCTACCGTGAATGAAAAATTGAACGATTTTGAAATTTAATAAGTCACAGTTATTTTTATTTTCTTTCAATAATTTTATTTAATATGTTGTCCTTGATTCCTGTACACTTGAAGACAACGTTTTGGCCACGATTTTAGCGATCGTTGTATCATTTCCAGAGGAATGTTTTCTATCTCACGTTTTATTAGTTTTTTTAGCTGTTTAAGGGTTGTAACTTTTGACTTATTTAACTGAGATTTTAAATAGCCCCACAAAAAATAATCACAGGGTGAAAGGTGGCGTCCATAAATCCGGATGAATAAAAGATACGCCGTTCTGTTCAAGAAAATTTAAAGTCTTCTTAGAAGCGTGAGCTGGTGCCGAGTCTTGGTGAAATATCCAATCACCAGCAGGATATAATCTTTTTGCGTCAGTCAAAAGTGGCTTCAAACAATTCTTAATGTAATATTCCGAGTTAATTTTAGCACCAGGCTCAACAAATATTGGCGTTGTGGTTCCATAATTCGATATTCCCATGAACACCATAACTCCCTTCGGATGGGACTGTTTTGTGAATACGTCCAATTCTTTTGCCGATTGCTCATGTCTCAAGTACTGAACTTTTCGTTGGCCATCAGCATTTGTTAGATGGAACCATGCTTCATCGACAGTGATGTATTTTTGCCATTTATCACAATTTAGTAAGTGATACAATCCTAGTGAGCGCTGGTGCCATTTAATAATTGTTTCTTCAGAAATATGATGTCTCCTTGGTTTCTTCATTAATTTCAGGTTTAATTTTTTATTTAGATTATACCGAATGATATATTCAGATGTTTTGAAATGATTAGCCATATGTTGTAGTGTCGGAGGATTCGTTTTTAATGCCATTTTCTTTAAATTCGATAATTGTCGATTTGTCAGAGTTGGCTTCTTTCCGCTGCTTTTCTTCCGAATTTTGGATTTAAGTTCTGGGATTCCATTTTTTTTGTAGTTAGAGAGTGTACCTTTCGAAACACAAAAATTTTGGTCTTTACACCTTTTTTGTATCATAGCAAAACTACATTGTTGTTTTAAAAGCTTAAAAATTATGATTTGTTGATTTAACACCATGTTTGTAACTGACATTAGAGAAAAACAAAATTGACATCGATAAGTTCATATCGCGTGCTCTATGGAATACTTTGAATTTTGTTTAAAAAAATTTTTACAAAAAAACAAAAACCGACTTCAAAAAAATGCGCTAAAAAAATTGCACTAAAAAGTAAAAAATAATTGCGTTATTTTTAGACTTGAATCTACTCACAAAATATAAATTTTTTATTATAATAAAAAAAATATAAATAGTTATTTTTGGAGTCGGTGCCAGCCAAGGTTAACAAACGTGTATTAACGAAGTAGCGGAGTACCACTAGGTATACACGACATCGGTATTGCTACATTGTCGTATTAATGTGATTTCAAATACATCGGTATTGCTACATTGTCGTATTAATGTGATTTCAAATACATTTTGTAAATTTCTTAACAGCTTGGCTGGCACCGACTCCAAAAATAACAATTTATATTTTTTTTATTATAATAAAAAATTTATATTTTGTGAGTAGATTCAAGTCTAAAAATAACGCAATTATTTTTTACTTTTTAGTGCAATTATTTTAGCGCATTTTTTGAATTCGGTTTTTGTTTTTTTGTAAAAATTCTTTTTATTTCTTGCTTTTTAGTGAATCTTGCGTTCCTTAACAGTGCGCTGCGGAAAGAGAGAGAGGGAATGATGTTGAAAGAAGCCTCTAATCTTTTGTACAAATTTAAAAAAGTGAACGTCGTATCAATATAATTCTTTTTTTATATTCATAAGAAAAGACTATTGAAGGCAATAACCAATTTTGAGCGCTTTAAATTAAAAGTATATAGGTTAATTTAATTAATGTACATTAATGTCATAAATTAATTCATTTGTCACTTTGTAACTTGATTTTTGCTAATTTTAAAAATATTGTGCAACGCCACTGAGTATATGTCAATGTCATTTTTAAGGTTAACATTCTTATGTCAAAGATGTGCCCCCTATTCTCGAGCCGCTACTGACTATATGTCGATGTCATTTAATTAAACTTTTAGTGTCAAAATCGCAATGTAACTATGACAACGACGTTTATATATTTTGAATTTTTTCATCATTTTGAATTTTTATCAGTTATTTCAATTTAAAAACCAAAGTACTCAACCGATTTTGATGAAATTTAAATGGGACCAATCTGAAACTATATCCTTTCGAATTGTGAAAAAATTTTGAAAATCGGTTAATAAATGACGGAGTTATGAGGTAACAAACATTAAAAAAAAATACAGACGAATTGATAACCTCCTCCTTTTTTGAAGTCGGTTAAAAAATAACTCTTATTGGTGAAAATTGAATTTAAATTCGTTCAGTTTTTCAATCACGGTACCGGTACACAGCAATTTTTTGACTTTTTGAAGGACCAAAACAAGGAAATAAATGCCCTTCGGGCAAATCCTTAAATTGGTATTCTTTATTTCTTACTAAGATGATGTGTACCAAATTCCGTCAAAGTTTGAGATGGAATGACCCTTAACATTTTTATTTGCAACATACAAAAACACTGAAATTAAAAATTATTTTGTAATATTAATTTCATTATTTTAATACAATTTCCTCTCTTTATTTCGGATTTGGACCCGTCCTGGGTCGGGGTTCCCACAAGAACAATCCTACACAGAATTCGCTAGCTACCCGGAACTTGCCCTGCGAGTTCCTTCCGCATATTCGTTCGCTTCCGTAAAGTATATTTCTGTTATTTACCTGTAAATGGCTATTCTGAGGTTCCATTAGGAAATATTTCATTGAAACTGATTTTAGAAATATTTTGATAATTGTGACATTAACGAAATCAACGTAAAATCAAAAGATATAACGAATCTATAATATTATATCAAATCAAAATCCTGCTAAAAATACAATATTGTTTAAAATAATTGTAAAATAATAATCTGTGAAGGGAACTTCTGTTACATTTTTAATATTTGTACGTATACAACTTCGTTAAAATCGAAAACTTAGAACGCATTAGTTAATTTTGGTTATATATACCCCTCCATTTGAATTGTACTTTTAGAATTGGTGCAATGCGTATATGCTACGTTGCATATAAGTCTGTAACATTCTGCTTTTACTCACTCATTTGCTTTCAGTTTAAAATATAAACAATGGTAAGTTAAAATTTAAAAGCATGTTCGATCGTAAAAAGTTTGGTAATTATTGTTCCATAAATAAATTTCTGCATGAAAAATATTGTGAAAATTTTTGAAAAATGCTCCTCCACCCGTACACCCACTTTGGTACATAAACACATTTACTTGATGTATGAGGTTTATCTATTATAGTTAAACAACTACGTATTTTTTACATTTTTTAATTTTTTTTCACGAAAAGAATTTTCGGCACACTAATAATAATAATATTCATATACCCAAGAGACATTAACTTAATTTTAATATGATGGCTATTTTTCTATCGTTTTTGACAAAATTTGGTACAGTAGACGCCTTTTAAAAATCTAGAATATCTTAAGTCAAGATAATTACCAATTTTAAAAATTAAATCAGAAATAATTTTTGTGTAAAACTTCTTAAGTCGACTTAAGAACCTCTACCCAAATGATAATAAAAACTAAACTAAGTTTTTCTGCACATCTCAATATCTCGTTATCGATTGGCCGAATGGCTTAAGCATTTTACTCAAACATTGAGCTCAACTTTCTGCACATCTGATGGTGCAATAATCCGCAAATCGTCAAAAAGTGACTTAAGTCGTTTTACCCCGAGACCACAGATATATGGAATATGATACAACTGAAACGACGTTTCTGCTGCTTTTATTTGAAATCTTCTGGTACGAAAACCTTTCCATAACAGATGAACAGAGACGAAAACATTAATAATTGAACTATCAGTAAACTAAAAGTGTATTATATACCAATAGGTGCATTAGTAACAATTCACTTATGTCCGTCCTGTGGTGTATACATTATTTTATGAATTTCTGCGACATACACCGCAATAGTAATTTTTTGATTTTTGATCAATTTCGTTTATTAATATTATCAGTTATTGTGATCTGATTGTGAAATGATTGGTGAGGATGTCCTATCACCTGTCATTACGAACTGTCTTGTAACCTTCCTAATGGAAAGATGAAGGTTTATATAGGCCCCTCCTGCAAAAAAATTCTGAGAATGTATTATCAAAATTTTGAGTAAATCGATTTTGAAAAGTACGGAAATGTAGCATTTTGCATGCTGTAGAACCGGTCGATGCCACTTCTTCGCTCGGCCGGCGCGCATTTTGTTGACGGTACGTGTACTGGGATATAGTCTAACACTTAGAATATTTCGCAGCGGCAGATGCAGCTCGAGCTGTCTTACATGCAACATCGATTATTTTTTGTTTTTAGGCGATTTTTAGGGGGTGAAACGTAATAGTTTACTGCCCCATACCGCAACTATACTTTTTAATGCTATTTCGAGGGTCTCTCGCATTCCGGTTGCCTTAATCCCGGTTTCCTTGATCTGTCGCGCCTCTCGTATGTTTAGCGCCCGCCGCGTAGCGGCTCGCAGCACGAAAAACCGCCCGGAGATGCGGAGCATCGGAGGGTAGGTTTTTTGATGCTCGCAGTTCTGGCCAAGTCAATTATTTACCCCAATATTAGAAGGAAAAAAAAATTTTAATTTTTTCACTTTTTCGGCAATACACGGCTTATTTTCCATTTTTTGGATTATATTTATTACTAATATCCACTAATCACACCCCCAGCTATCCGAATTTCAAAGAAAAATTCAAATCGGAGCAAAAAAATTTTACGCATTTTCATCGAAGCACGGGCAACTGATGTCGCATCGACCTGTGTCGGAGGCATATCGGGTTACATTCCCCGTACTTTTCAAATCGATTTTTCTCGAAATTTTGACTATACATTCTCAGGCGAAATTTTTACAGGACACTCTAATAAGGGTCCTTTTGTTATAAAAAAATTTTGGTGAAATTTGGAGTGACAGGTGTTAGGTAATTATCCCCAAATGATTATTAATTAAATTAATTAATTTATTTTCAGGCTGATCTAAAAGAGAGAGAAATTGAAGGTAAGTAAGAATCTTATAGTTAAGCAATCATAGAATTAGATTTGCCTGCACGTAAAAAAAATACCTAGGTCGTATGAAACTTTTAACATTTTTGTCCCATCACAAATTAATTTTACTTAATTGTTAAACAGTAGACCAGATAGCACGTATATTTACAGCAAGCTGTAGTTTTATATAATCGGGGGTTAATCCACAAGAGGTTCACTTTTTATCGGATAAAATTGTTTTTGGACGAAAATATGGATAGCCATGGAAATAACTCGAGAATTAAGGGGATTTTAAAAATTGCGAAAGCGTAGCTTGAGCAATTTTTGTAGATCCCTTAATTCGAGAGTTATTACCTTATGGCTATCCATATTTGAGTCAATCAAAAACAATTTTATCCAAATAAAAAGTGAACCTCGCGTAGATTATAGGGAGATTATTTCATTCCTTATAAAAAAAACAAACTGTTCGAAATTTTACAATTTTTAATAAGTGGAAAATGCTATTAGAATTTAATTATTACAATCTTTACCATAAATCATATTTTGCACGTGAAATGTGCAATTGTTATAGTTAATAGTATTACTAGTTGACTCTTCAGCATGATTGACCAATTTTAAATTTTGATTAGAATTTTCAGAATTACGAGATGTACTTTCATGGCATCTTAAATTAGAAACTAAATCTGTATGGTGACTTTCGTCCAGCTGCAGGTAGGGATCAATTGATTTTGTATTGGCATGGCCGGTAATTTTGATCAATTCTTCACTAGAAATTCCTGCTTTTGCTAAATTTGACACTGCACTAGACCTGTTTGAATGATTAGTTATTTTATTGTTTTTAACATCTAATCCAATTTTTGTTGCTGAATGTTGCATCCACTTCGAAATTTGATTTTCTCCTAGAGGCATATTTTTAAACCATCCACTAGAATACTCGTTATTCCATGAGGGATTAGGTGTTAAAAAGAATCGATCAGTTTTAATTTTTTCTGTACGCTTACTAATTAATTTTTTAAATAACCGAATCGGGCAAATTGTAGGGTCATCTAAATTTCGAGTAAGCCACTTACTGTCACTTAATTTCTTCTCACCTCCTTGGCATGTTTTTGAGAATATAGTATTATATTCCAAACGATCTGTTAAAGTCCCGTCGGATTTTTTTTCAAACTTGAAATAAAAAGTCTTACATTTTGATGCCTCTCCACCTCTCCAAGCTAGTTCGTATGCTGCTATATGATAGAATCGTTTTTGAAGCCCATCGGGAGTGTCCTCATTCCATAGGTACATAATTTTTTTTATATCTGTGTTTGTAAGGGCAACTGAGCTTTGTTTTCGTTTTTCTGGAATGGCTTGCAAACGTTTTCGATTAGCGTTTTTAGCATCTCTCGCCTTTTTAAACTCCAGATCTTTAAATGGGTCGAAATTTTTGCCAAACTCCGAGAAATATTTTTCTTGTATCATTTTTGCCGTTATATTCCATATAGTTTTAACAACTCCTTCTTTGTGGTCTTCTCCATTGATTTTTTTCATGTTGTATGCCCAGTCCGTTAATATATTGCCAATCTCAGTCAAAGTTGTAAACTGCTGAAGGGTATACTTTCTTTCGGCACAGAAAATTTCAAATTGTTTCCAAATGGAAGCTTTCGTTTTCCTTGTGTTTTTTGGAACACATTCTTCAATAGCATCGTTAATTTCGATATCGGAATAATTATTAAAACGCAGAACATTTTTCTCTATTACAATATTGTTTAAATAAATAATTACCATGGTAATATTTGCAATTATGACTTATGACAGTTGTTACCAAAGGCTACTACACACAAAAAGCTACATCGAGTTTAATCGAATTTAATCGCATGTTGAGAGAGAGTTTAATCACTTGCAAAACTTCAAAATGACATGTGATTGGTCGAAACAAAACACATTTGTGAATTCGATTGGTTGTTGAAATAGGAATGGAATAATCGAATAAAAATACAACTTGCTGTAAGCAGACGTTCTATCTGGGAAACTCCTCTATAACGGGTTCCGGTTATGACGAAAAATCGGTTGTAATGAGGAAATCATTTGGTCCCTTGCCGTTTTGTACACAACTCCTTGGAAAATTTCTCCCCTATAGCGAGTACGTTTTTGACATTGCGTCGGATATAACGAGATTTTTGTTTTAACACAGATCGGCAATAATGAAAAACTTACGGAAGGAAATCGGTTATAACGAAAGTTCCTGGAAGAAATAAAGACACGTGTGGGTTTCAATTACTACAATTTTATCAGAAAGTGCTAATTGTGACTTTTCGATCGATCAGATCAGAATTGTGATCAGTCGATAGCATAATATAACATAATATAACATCAATTGCGGTAAAATATATGTGGTGAATTTAAAAGTGTTCTTGTTCTTTTTAATAACTTAGCATATTTATAAAGGGCAATTGATAAAATTAAAATACTTCATTACGACAAACAAATGAAAATTGCAGACTTTTCCACTAAATCTTTTTAAACGTTAGTTATACATATGTGTATTTAACTTTGTTATTTAAATATCAGTTATAACGCGGAATTAGTTGGTCCTTGAGTTCTCGTTATAGAGGGGTTCTACTGCGAGCCTAAAATTTTCCCCAAACATAGTTAATTATTTCGGCATTGAGGATTTTGATTTTCTTGAGATTTCTCCGCAATAAGAATTACTTCTCTTTAGAAAACTATGAGGTCTTTGTTTACTTTCTACCTATTTTTTTATTTTAATTAAAAAAAAAATTTCCTAACCTTTTTCTGTGCTAGTGTCATAGACGCGAGATAGCAACTTTCTTAACTTTTTTCCATAATATTAATAGTGTAGAAGTAAATGCAATTTTCAAGAAACTTTTAATATTCACCTCTCCAAGATTATTTAGTTAGTGTTTATGTGTAGATGGCATTCCGCATAAATAAATAACTATTGCCGCCAAGCCATGACGGCAAAATTTTAGTTTAAAGGTAGTGTGGTTAATACCAGTTTTTGAACAGAATTTTGAACTACATAACTGAAGGCCGCATCCTTCGCATCCGTTTCGCGCATCCTGCACACCAAGTCTTTCTGTCGATCCATCTCCTTCTAGGTTTCTAGCCTTCCACTTCCTATTCCTGCGCCCAAGTCTAGCTGTTCTGCTCAGCGAATTTTTCTAAAGTTTCGAAAGTTTTAATAATTTTTAATTTATCTTGTGTAGAAGCTGAATTTGTCTTTCAAATATTTTCCGATGAAGGTCAATTAGATTGCACAGAACTGGGAACTGTATTACGTGCACTTCAATTAAACCCAAGTTTGGAAACGTTAGAAAAGTTAGGGGCCACAAAAAAAGTAGGTAAGTGTAGTCGTTGTTTCATGTAGTTATAGTTTCTAAAATAAATGAATGAAATTTTAGGAGAAAAGAAAATTAAATTAGAAGAATTACTACCAATTTACAGTCAATGTAAAAAAGAAATTAAAGATCAAGGATGCTATGAAGATTTTATAGAATGTCTAAAATTATATGACAAAGCAGAAGATGGAAAAATGCTTTACGGAGAACTTCATCATGCACTGATGTCTCTAGGTAATGATAAATAATGATAAAACCATGTAATAACGTGAGCGGTAAAGTTGATGTGAAGTTGATTAGTAAAACAATTACCGCTCTATTTTTAATCAGATTTTATTCACACTGGCAATTAAATAGACACAGATAAGGTACAAAGAACTTCGTCAAAAACTAGAGAAATTACACACGGTTACTATTATTTCGGTTAAAAATTGGAGACATAATAAGAAACGTAGAGCCTCCGCGGATATGTTGTCATTTACTCGTTGAGTATCGGATAAATAATATTTTATTACTAATAGTAAGTGTCGAGTTATAATAATTCAATTAAGGCGGTAAATCAATTACCCTCCAAGTATTACTAAAATATTTCGCCACTACAATTACATTTAAAAACAGATTAAATTAAAATATTACATTTTGTTACCATGACATAAAAATCAGGACAGAAATAAATCGAAACTTGTAAGAGGATAAGCTGCACTTCTATATAGTGAATTATAAATTGCACATTCCAAGTCTTTTTTTATCCTAGACTATATTTACGTCGAATCAATTCTTGTTTGTTATTTATAGGGGTAATTCGTATCCTACGTTCTAATTATCCCATAGATTTTCTATAGCATTAAGATTGGGTTACTCAGGGGGTGGATGCAACACTTTGGGGTAATTATAGAAAAGAAACTTTTGCACAAACCGGATTTACGTTTGGGATTGTTATCTTTGTAATATTATTTCAAGTGTTTTGAATTCCCATTTGGGGCGTTTTTTAGGAACTCTTCATTTCAAAATGTCAAGTAGGTATTAATATTTTTAACGATCTGTATAATAACAATATAGCTGCAATAGAAATTTGTTTAAAAATATTTTGCCGAAAAACATCATTTTCACTTCTTCATTAGAAATTTCAACTTCCGACAAAGAATTCTGTAAGAAGTTCGGGCTTGACATCACGATTTTTAGTATGTTCAACTACGAACAATTAGGTACCTTACGTATATGTCGAAAAATCGCAAGAGACCGATGTTGGATTTTTTTCCGTAATTTTCTTATACTACATGTATAATTATCATAATTATCATAATTATAATATAATTATCATGTGTACAAAATCAAACAAAGAAATAAATATATCAAGAATTTTCAACATTAAACATTCTCACATAGATTACTTTTTCGTCACCATGAATACCAAATCTGTCTATTTTATAAATTTAAAAATATCATTTTTAAGCCGAAACATCGCTTACTCTGCTCAGCCTATCACGGTGATTGGCTGATGTGACAATCGCAAATGGGTACGAAATGTAGAGTTCGCATGGTAGTAGCTACAATTTTTTTATACATTTTACGTAATACATATACGGTAGTAGACAAAATTTTGTGTGCAACTCGTGAAAAATTTATGGAAATGCAAAATGAAAAATTGCGTGCGTACTACCAGGCGAAAACACCTACTTTTCGCGTTAGTGCGAAAGAAATCCAGTTTCTCGCACTAGTGCGGAAGTACGGATGAATTGGAACCCTTACCAACGTAAAGCATGAAATTCTATGATTAAATTAATAAGGCGGTGAGTTCGGTGAAAAATCGAGAAGCGATTTTACTCTTACTAAAATTTTTTCACTTGTTTTCTTCGCTTCGTACTTCGATGTAACATATAAATCGAAAATTTCTAATGAAATTTTCGCGAACGACCTTCGTTTGTAACGTAAATTCATATTTTCGCATATTTACCGACCGATTTTGAATTTTTATTGCAACAAAACGTCTGGCAACGTTACGAATTATACATAATTGTTATACAGTTATGCCTCGCATTTTTAACAGCAAAGCAATAAATAATTTTTGGAAAAATTGAAAATAACCAATGTACCAATCAGGAATTTGGAGCACGTTCCTTAAAAATTCATTTCGATTCTAAAAATAGGGCTTTTAAAAAGTTCAAATGCCAAAATTTGAATGGAGTAATTTTTAAACGAGTTCTTCCTAAATAGTAAAATAAATTTTATTATTTTTATATTAAGATCTCTCTTAATTACAGGTGAAAGGTTAACCGACGTTCAAGTAGATGAACTATTTGATGATTGTTTAGGTGAAGAAGATGATGAAGGTCAAATTGAATATGGACGTAAGTTTTTCTTAATTATTTTTTCTAGTTTTTTTCTTCCATTTGCGTTCTCTCAAGTTTCTGAGAGAGATAAAAATTACAAGAATTAAAATTCTCACAGGTCTCCAGCATTTGGTTGTACGTTGCTTTGCTTTGATACATTGCGAGCCCTCAATGGGCTTTGCACTGTGGACTTGACAACTTATTGTAAAATAATGACATACTCTATAAAGATGGTATAGGAAATTTTTTGCATAAGTAATCGAAAAATCGTTTGTGTGGAAACTCGATTAAACTTCTCATATGCTAGCCGGCGTTTGTGTTAATTTAACCAATTAGTAAAAATACAAAAAGCGTTCATTAAACAATAAGATGTAGGATTCGAGTTTTACTCACAGCGATAATAAATTTATTCTTTCCGTTTATATGAGTTTAGTTGTTGTTAAGCCACTAGTATTCGAGATAAACGTCAACAAGCCATTTGGGGTATGTTAGGGCTATTAAAAGTTAGATTTACGTACACCGAAAATTTAGAAGTTACCGATCCTACACAAGTGTTACACGTAACTAAGAAATTATTTTAATACATATACGTATTAGTATGTTATACTATAAGAGGCTGAAGCTAGCATTAACATCCCTATGTAACTTAGTACTCTTCTTCTACAGTCGTGTGCTTCTTTGACAGAAGCGTCGTGACCCATCTCTTTCTATGCATGTGATGTGCGTTCCCAGTGTTTTCACATACATAGAGGACCTACTTGTTCAACGTGGTCTCCGAACCACGGGAAGTGTAATACACTTCATATTGAGATGAGCGTTCTTGGCAAATTACCTCGGTGGTTTGTATTGCCTTCCGAGGAGAAACGGTCAGAATATGGTTTTACTCTGCCCGGATTTGAACCGAGCATTTCGCATTAGTAGTAGGCGCACTTAACCACTAAGCTAGGACCGCTCCAAGTAGCTGCTAGTAGCTACTAGTGACCGATGCTAGTAGCTACTAGCAAATATTAAAATGGCTGTGGTTGCTATAGTAATATAAAAAAATCGTGTTATATTTCTTATATGCGGCTACTACAGCCACACGGGTAGTCATACATAATATAGTATGTATGTATAAGAAATATATAATTTCTTATTTATTAATATAGGTGCTATCGCCATTTCATATTTGGTAGTAGCTACTAAGCAAATCGCAATATTCAATGTAGTTCATAATACGTTTTTTCCACTACTAGTCATATAGGCTATCATTTTTACTTAGGTTAGTTGCTCAAGAAGTGACTGCCTTCACAACCTTGGCCTATAATATACTATTGTTCGCTACCACTTAAGTAAGTGATACATATCCATTGTCGGACTGTCGTGTCGTGAAATAACGTTAATATCCACTTATTATTGCTCTTGCTCGTTATTTTGCTACCCGAAAAATATTAGGCCAGGGAAATATAGACCTGCAATGATAGTAAATTATAGCCTCGGTTTAACGTTAGATATGAGTCAAATTAAAAATTTTAATTTTTACTGTTTTAATTGTAATTACGCCAGAGTTTCCTTAAGTAGTAGCAAACAAAATATCTTACTAAAAGAGTATTATTAACATACAATAAGTAAAGTAGTTTAAACAAATCTAGTAATTTAGCAAGTAATTAGTGTTAATAAGATATAGTGTCTTTTTTTAGTCTTTTAATTCATTATATCTTGGGACATTGTATCACATTAACCGGATATAAAAATGTAAACACTATACAAATTATTTCTTGGTTATTCTAAATCATTTAATAACAACATTTTTCTTTAAAATAGTCGCCAAGTTATCAAAAAATGTCATTTTGTTCATTATTAACCAGTGGTTAATAATGGAAAAATTGTTCACCACTAGTCGAAAACGTGTCACTTCTTGAGCAACTAACCTAAGTAAAAATGATAGCCTATATGACTAGTAGTGGAAAAAATTATTTATTACTGTGTGTATTAATTCGCGTGAGATAGTTGTACTAAAATTAATATTTGCTTTAGCTTTTCTGAAGAAGATGTGTGGAAGAACCTAAATAAATTGGAGATGAAACGAAGTTCAATGCACTGAAATTTAACATTGCAATATACGCGATTTGTGTTCTTATAAATACCACTAATATAATATACCTTGTAATATACCTATCGTATTGTTCTGTTAATATGAATAAAACCAACTGCAATGATAATCTAGTTTTTTTTGTATTTCCATTACTTGTTTTGGGACTTACTTGTCTTCTCGTGACAAGTTACGCAACGGTAACGATAAAAAAAAATGTACATGCTCTTATGGACCTATGCACAACACGCCACTATAATGTTGGAAAATGAAAAATTAAAAGAAGTTGCAAATGAATAGAAATAGCTGCACTGCAGGAAATTAGATGGAAAAACGAGGGAGAAATAAGAGGAGAGGGCTGCGTGTTCTTGTATTCAGGGAATAAGAAACGGGGGAAATCGGCACAGGTTTTTTAGTCATAAAAAGTTCCCGAAACAGCAACTTAAACCATAGGGAGGAAGGTATCACATTTGAGAATCAGAACGCGCCGACGGAAGAAAGCGGAGAGGATGAGAAAGAAAGGTTAGTCTACCATGACTTGGAAATGTGGCATGACGCGATACCAGGGCATGATACTACCGTCATAATGGGCGACTTTAACGCACAAATTAGAAAAGAGAAGCACGTAGCAGCATCATTAGACATGATAATAAGCAGCAAAAAATTCGAACACAAAAGATTGCACGAAGTAACATGGATGTGGCCTGGATGTGGCCATGGATGTGGGCTCGTAGAAGTTAAACAGAAAACAATGGTAGAAGGTTCAAAGCATGAAACCAAATAACCACTAGCAACTGAAAAACTTAACAATGAAGTGAACAAAAGAGAATATGAAGATAGGGTAACAAAAGAATTAAATGCTATAGCATAGAGATGAAATGGAACAATATTGCAGATAGTCTTAAAACAAGTGCAAATGAAGTGCTAGGCTATAAAAAAAAGGAATAAGGAAGGCATGGTTGGATGAGGAATGTGAAGAAGTGAATAAAATTAAAAAAGAAACAAGAATTAAACAGCTAGAACTAACGAACCTAGACGAGTACAAAAGCAAACGAATGGAAGGCTATAAGTTGCACAAACGAAAGAAGAATGAATGGATTGACGAGTAGATGGGAGAGATTGAGTTGAATGGTGTGAACAATAATGTAAGGAATTTTTATGAACAAATTAAAAGTTCTAGAAATACCAACACGATAAGCAGCAGAAGACTGAAGAACGAAGATGGAATACCCGCAAGAGATCCGAAAAATTAAAAAAAATCTGGGAGAATCGCTTTCGAAAACTTTTGAATACACCCCAAATAGATGAAATAGAACAAAATCAGATCAAGACGCACCGAATGAGGTTGAAATTGATGAACCGATAAACGAAGAAATTATGAAAACAAACAAAAGGTTAAAGAACCGAAAAGCACCTGGTACCGATGAAATACAGCGGAAATGATCAAAGATGGAGGAGAAAGAGTACGGAATGAAATATGCAAACTAATAAAGCAAATATGGATACAAGACCATATCAGATAAATGGAGAGGGAGTCATCGTGACAATAAAGAAAAAAGGAAGTGAAGATGATTGCAACAACTACGGAGGCATAACACTTCTGAATACTGCTTACAAAGTCTTGTCGACAATTATACACAATCTCCTTACAGAATATACTCACGCAATAGTTGGAAATTATCAATTTGGGTTCAGGAGAGGAAAGTCAACAGCAGATGCATTGCACCTAATAAACAAAATCTAGAGAAAACTCATGAATGTGGAATAGATATTATGCATATGCTGTTTGTGAACTTTAGACAAGAGTTCGACAAAATAAACAGATACAACCTGAAAAATATCATGAAGGAATTTAAAATATCATCTAAACTGATAAGGATGATCTCGATGACTTTGGAGAAATCAAGAGTCATGGTACGAACGGCGACAGGAGAAAGAAATAAACAGCGCGACAGCGACGCTGTTTAAAATCGTACTCGGGAAAATAAACAGAAGCACTGGGTGTACAGAAACAATTATAAATTAACGTTGTTATTGTATCAAGAACACGAGAAGAACTAATAAATATATTGAGTTTTGTCTTGCTATATTGACTTGTCTTCAGAGGAAGCAACAGACGAAAACACTGACAAAAATTCGCGCTGCGAATTTCCATGGCGTCACTCCTAAAAACTATTCAAAAAATAGCTAAATTGCAAATAAACAATTTTGTAGATCATTAAATTTCCTACAGAAAATTTAAACCGTGTATATTTCTATCTTTAATATGTGATCCGTCAGAAACGGCCGAAAATATGATACCTTGAAAACAGAATATTGCAGTCCCTGCTTATCAGCCGTCATTAATAATTTAATTACTATCTAAAAGTATAGTGTCCGAAACTAGTCTGCTTCCTGTACTTTATCATCATTCTATGCTATAAAAATGAGATCTCTTTACTTTTCATTGTAAAGTCCACCGTTGCGCCGTTACATTGCCTGTACCGGTTTATTTCTAAATTAAACAACTATAGATTTTAACTAAATCGTTACTATATTCCCCCTATACAGAAACTACCTTCTTTGAGGTTTACAACTTAGTTTGAGAAAGTTGAAAAAAAAACTTTTTACTTTACCGGTTATTTATATTTTAAAACTAAACATAATTTTTCTAGTAACTATAACATCACTGAACAAAAATTAGTGAAATGGGCCGATACCTCGACCGCCACCAATTAAATTAATAGGGCCGCAAAAAAATAAATTCTTTATGATTTCATTGTCTTCTTTTCGGGGCCAAATAAATGTGTCCAGCTCTGCTTTCTGAAACTTTATTTTATGTTTCCTCTATCTTCAATTATCCGACCAATAAACCAGGATTGGTCATAGAAAACCGCGTAGAAGTTTTCTAAGTGTATCTTGAGTCCGGCAGTTTCCAATAAATGATGATTTCATAGAAACTGCAAAATATGTTGGATGAAATTTCCACTATTGATAAAAGAGCTACAAGGACAAAACATAATAATCAATAATAGGCTTGGCATAATCAAGGATGAACGGCAGGTACGCGTAGTAATCAATATTTTATTAATTCTTATTTGGTAACTTGTATATACTTCCCAGGTAACACAACTGGTGTAAATGACGTCATTTGTACGTCACTATGACGTCGCCGACGTCATAATGACGTACAAATGACGTCATTTACACCAGTTGTGTTACCTGGGTTCTTCTTCTGGTGCCTATCCGTTCCGGATGTTGGCTATCATATTGGCTATAATTATTTTATTTACTGCCGTGCGAAAAAGCTCTGTTGTTGTCATCGAGAACCACGTTCTAAGGTTCTTCAACCATGAAATTCTCCTTCTGCCTACGCTTCTTTTTCCGGCTATTTTGCCTTGTAGGATGCACTGAAGGAGCCGATATCTGTTTTCATTGCGCATTACGTGGCCCAGGTACTGCAGCTTTCTGGCCTTGACCGTGTCTACCACCTCCAGTTCCTTGTTCATTCTTCTGAGGATCTCCTTATTAGTTACATGATCCATCCATGAAACTCTCAGAATTCTCCGATAAATCCACATCTCAAAAGCCCGAAGTTTCTTCGTCGTCGACTCTGTCAGCGTCCAGGATTCGACCCCATAGAACAACACCGGAAAGACGTAGCAGCGCAACATTCTGATCTTTGTTTGAGCAGTCAGATTGTGGTTTTTAAATAGAGCGGCCATCTTTGTAAACACATTTCTTGCGATCTCAATGCGTCTCTTAATTTCCATCGAATGGTCCCACTGCTCATTAATGATGGTGCCCAGGTATATATAGTTGTTGACCCTTTCGATGTTTTGATTATTCAATATCAGTTCGCAGTTAGGGATGTAAGTCTTGCTGATGATCATAAACTTGGTTTTCCCTGGATTTAGATCTAGTCCGTATTGTCTACTGCTCTCATCCAATCTGCTCATTAATTGTATATACGGCCAACAGTAAAATATATTTAAGAAGACTTAAGATTATAAGGGATTTCGCCAAATTAAACATCAATATCGAAGATTATCACTAATGTAAGTTAAAAGTTGGCTTTTATTTGCTCTAATTGGCTATAATTTAACATAATCTTCAAAATTCGATAAAAGTGAAAAAATTTAAACATGTGACGTTTTTTGCCAATTTTAGAAATTGGCAAAAATTTTAGAAACATCAAACAACAATCAGCTGAAATTATCAAAATCAAATCTGCAAAACCATGAAAACATCAAATAGCGAGTGCAAAATTAACCCGGAAGCTGGAAGAATTCGTCCATGATCGCTACTGTGGGCATCGATCCTAGAACCGTGCACCATTTCCTCATTGCATGCACAAAGTGATTCTCAGAATCATAAAACTCTTTGCTCGGCTAACCCCTGATACAACAATTAATAAACGCCCGATCCTTTATTGATTTATATTTATTGTGTTTTAAATTCTCCCCTTTCCCGCTGCCGAACTAGCCATCTGACAAGCAACACCTAAGTGGCTAGGAGCTAGGGTATCAATACAAGTCGCGTCCCATACTAAGGCTCTTCCTTGATGCCATGGAACCAGCGTCAAGACAGGCGGTCTGGACGTTTTCCATCGTCACAGGAAATTCCAGTGGGCTCAAGGATGCAAGGTATGTTTGCAGTGGCAGGGATCGTATAATTTGAACTTCAAATATAAATGACTAACATTCTGGCTCTCTTTTATTCGCTTTTAACGAATGAGATAGAACCAAATACATAGAACATTTAAATAATAAATAAAAGAAATAATCGCTGTATTTATTTTTATTTCGTTTATCATTTCCCTAATTTTCAATCGATTTTTACCATTTTCATCTGACCGCTAAGTTTGTTCATGATAATAATATATGTTTTATACCTAATTGGCAAAGTAGCCTGTCTCGGTAGCCGGTACCGGTTACTATATTGAAAGCCGGTAGTGTATGTTTATTGTTCAATGTAGAGCAGGCGGTACTACCGGTACCCTACATTACATTATTGTATTGCCGGTAATAAGTCACTAGCTGAAATTGGAAATATAAAATAAAATATCTAATTAAAATTAGGTAATGATTGTAACTTTATGCATTCCGTAACTACACACTAATGAAAAAGCTAAGCTTATTTTTACGTTTAATTACATATTTATATTTATGTCGTGCGCTAATCGTATTGCTTTTAAAATTTGATTTTGTGCTTCGTAACATATTTAAATTAGTCAGCATAACAAGTATTCATAAATTTTCAGAAAACATGCAAATTTATATAGGGTAGAACCATGGTAGAACCAAGTAACAAGGACTTGGGAAAATTCAAATACGAAAGGACATAAAAAGACGGATGTGGCGGGCACATATTTTAATACTTTATTAAATGATTAAATTACAATTTTTAAAATAAAAATGTCGATATTATACATATTGCGATGATCCACGGAGATAGTACGTCAATGGCAATTCACTGAATCGTTCATTAATAAGAACCACGAACATGCATAAAACTTCATAACCAAAAGAATGGTAAATAAATAAATTTAATTAAAATCGGTTATGAAAAATACATTGGTATAAAGAAAATTACAAGGAATACAAAGGTTTAAAAATCTAATGTAAACAAAAACCAAATAAGATCCTGGTAAAATTGTAAAATTAATTATTTGTAAGAAATTTAAAAATTGTACTTATTTAGTTTAAAAATGTTAGTAGTTGTTAATATAACGTTTTACGAACAAAAAGTTAAACCTCGGTAAAACGTAAGTGACTACATCAAATTTCGAACAATCGGGTCGCAAGTTGCTAACCTAAAGCAAAAAACAATAAATATTAGTAAAGTGACATTTATGAAAATAAAATACTTACAAATGAAGATGTGATCAAGTATGTAATATTTTTGGTATCCAAGGATAAAAACAAAAACAAAACAGGTTCTTCAGAATGTTTAAACACGAGGAGACGTGTTAATTTTGGTCTCCCGAATTAATTAATTAAAATTTGCAAAAAGTGCAAATTTTAAGAACCTAAAAGTGTGAAAGAAAGAAAAAAAAAAAATATTCTTTTACATGTTCCGCTTGTTTAATAAATTTCCATTGAGTAACTAAAACTGAAGGCAATAGCAATTATACCTACACAAAATTATAAATCTTCGGAATAAGAGTATGAAATTCTTTTCATTTCATATAAATATAATTGCATCAGTTTTGCATGTCGGTATTTTGACGTGAATACGTCTATAAAATCGGTAACGTGTTTAAAAATTTAATAAAAATTTGTAACTAAAATTGTGTGTGTGTACGAAAAGTGTAGAAATGATAAATTTCGAATTGTCATTATTCAGCAAAAGCTTGGAACGAAAATGGGTATCCTGCGACGACGTATTCACGTTTTTTATGTTCAATACCTACCTGCAACTTATTAGTAGTATGCACAATGCCTGTAGTTCCGCCATTTCGAAATTGACTAATGAACGTAAACTACCGGCTCCCAATGTAGTAATCGGCTAGACATTTTGTTTGCCCACTGCGATTGATTTTACCTACCCTTTGCACACATAGGCACACTGACATAAAAATTGATGAAAATGTTATCAGGGCATCATGTCGAATCATTTAATACCAAAATTTTGTTTTTCAAATTTTGGGTGGATTAGTAGGTACAATTCTTTCCCTAAGAAAGAACGTCATGAAAAATAATTTTGTTTGTTGTTAGTTTAAGTGTTTTTTGCTTGTAAGCCCACGATTTATAATTAAGGGACTTGAGTCCTGAGGTATATACATTATTTTATGCAATTCCGGGATTTACACTGCAATTAATTATTCCATGATGTATGAATCCCCATGAAAAGGGATTTAAAGCAGTTTAAGTCCAGGAATTGCATAAAATAATGTAGTATAATATACTATTGTACAATTCAGCGACCGATATTTTAGTTCCTCTTTTCGATGACTAAAGTTTAACTTAATCTCAAAGTATTAAAAACCCGAGGGACTTGAATAAAAATAAATAAGGTGTTTTTATGTCGAACACATGCAACTTTTAATTAAAAACGTGAAACTAACATTTACTGGAGGGGGTTATGTGGAAACTTCAGCAAGAAATTATAAATTGTAGATAGTCTCAGAATGCATAAAATAATAGTAAAAATTGTATATAAGTGTATAATTAACCTTGCAATAGTACTAATAGTAAAATTTATTTTATCGTTGGGTATGTCTAGTTAAATAACAATTTATTGAAACGTATTTTTTAAGAAACGTAGGTTTGATTTTTAAAAACTGTAAAAAAAGGGACAATATTAAACACAATAAACTTATTATTTTTTATTTTCAAAAAAATATTGAAATTAAAATAGGTTTCAAGTGTTTATTACATTTTAGGCAGTTAATACATTTAAGAAAAGAATTTGTAGAAGTACTTAAAAATTATTTAGATCCCTTGATGTAATTTTTTAAGAATCGACAATTAATGGATATCCATTATCTCCTTTTGATGTTGGATAACTAAAAATAAAAAAAATAATGTAAAAGCTATAATTTTTCCACATTGAAATTTTTCAAATAAAGAACATGCGAGAACGTACTTGACGGAATCGCAAACGACAACGATTAACTAGTTTAATACAGTAATGCGCATGAGCAGGATCATATCTCTGATAAGGGGCTTAGCGTCATGTCACCACTACACAACCTACTGTTTGACGTGGGTTCCGAACCAACGTCGAGAAAATTGCCACGTTTCTCCCCTTAATTTGGATTTTATTAATCTTTTTTTATGGAACTTATGGCATGTCATGAAGAAAAGAAAATATTTATCTTTAAATTAAACGTTAAAATTTTTTATTGACCGTCCGGATAATCCTCATCCAATTCACGCAAACATTGTTCCGTGTTGAGAAAAAAAAGAGTATAGGGTGACCGATTGGCAGTGTAGTAGATTTTAATTGATCTTCGTGATTAAAATGGTGCAATTTCAATTGCTTCAATAATGTTAGGTTAATTGTCACATTCATAGTTACCATTTAATTAGGACAAAAAATATCGTAATATCATTCAGGTTTTGCCAACTTTTTTAATATGTTGCATGATTTTTGTGGTTTGATTATAAAATTACATTTACCGAATAATATAAACATTAAAAATTAATACTTACTTGATTTCAAAATGACCCTCATATAAATTTCAATTTTATGCCATCATCTTCTTAAGGAATGCTAAAACAAGCAGTTATTTAAATAATTACAAAAAACTAGTCTTATTTAAAAATAATAACCTGTACCTTTATAATTACGATGCGTTTCGACATCAGTCAACATCAAAATTTATCTAACCGAAAGAAAATCTTTTTTACGTTTATAAAACGTTTACAATTTTATGCAATTCCGTGACTTCAACTGCTTTTAAGTCCATTTTGTCTAAGATTAAAGCTTAACTTTAAATCTCAAGGGATTAAAAAGTGAATTTAAATCCCAAGGGACTTGCGTAAATATAAATGCATTGTTTCAATGTTGACAGCATGCAACTTCATTGTTAAGAAACGTCAAACTGACATCTATTTTGAGAAATATTAATTAAAGTTTAAGTTCCGGAAATGCATAAAAAAAATGTATATCCTTAAGTGTATTGCTAATCCCTCGTGTGAATTTTAGCCCTCGACTTCGTTCAAGCGAATCTTCACACTCCGGATTAATAGTGCACGTAAGTCCCTTTGTTTAACTATTAATTTAGATTAAGAAATTGAAAGTTAGTATTTGGTTAGGTTCTTTAATAAATTTCTAATTTTGTTGTCCGATGATAGCAGCTTGATACCGAAACGCGTCACAAATATAAATTTTACTATTAGAAGAGTTCAATAAGTTTATCTTATTTTAGTTATTTAAATAATTTTTCAAGATTATTCTTAAATGATGCTTACGTTCAAATTTTACAAAACCTTCCTCATCGGGTTCTTCTAAACAATCGGTTGTTACGTTGTTAGCTTCATCGTCTGTTAAACTTTCACCTGAAAAAAATTTCCAATCAATGGATTTTTTATTTTATATAGCATAATAACTTAATTAATAAAAAAACTTTTAGTTGAGGACTAGTAAATATATCCACACTGTCAATTTGTTATCTTCTTCTTTTTCACGTGCCTTCTCTAGCGGAGGTTGACGATCCAACATAGCTATCTGAACTTATACTCGTTATACTATTGCTATATCTTCTATTGATTGATATGAAATCAATCTGATTTCTAACAATGTATGTATGAGAACAAATCGGCTCTAGCCAGTATTTAGAATACAAGAAAATCGTACAACCCAATTTGAAATGCATACTCGAGTTTCGAACTTATTAGTTCTCATCAGTACAATATACAAATGGATGTATACTATATCGGTTTTAACAACGTTTTTACGTCTTCCGATTTCCTCCCTGTCTGTGCTCGTTGCGTGTTGAAAATGTATGACGAGCACAGAGGACCTACAGCTTAACGTGAATTACAAACCACGGGAATAGACGATTTTTACATCGAGCTATTTTTTTACTCAGCTATTAACTATTAACTCTATCCCAGCAGAGGTTAAAGAAAAAGTCTTACTTGCTACGCGTGTCAAATTAATTTACAAATTTTGATGAAAAATAAATCTTACCAAGTGATAACAGAATATGACTTAATTCAGCAGCCATCATCGTACCGTTTTCTTCTTTGTCATATAATTTTAGACATTCTAGGAAATCTTCAAATGTACCTTGTTCTTTTTCTTTCTTAACTTGGCTGTAAATAGGTAAGAATTCATCTGCTTTCATTTTCTTCTCATCTGTAAATTAATGTCTTAATATAAAATCCATCAATAAAATCGAAGTTGGGTTTTACTTTTCTTTTTTGTTCCACCTAATTTTTCGACTAGAGCTAACGTGGGGTTTTGATTAAGAGCACGAAGCATAGCGCCCAAGTTAACTGCATCGACGGTTCCATTACCTTCGAAATCGTATATATCAAATACAAAGGTAGCTCCTAAAATAGAAGAATGTATTTAAATATAATTAAGTAATAGATAGATTTAGGATCAAATTATATTTCCTTTTTTGACGTGAAAACGTCTTTAAATCGGTAACGTGTTTAAAAATTTAATAAAAAAGTGTAACTAAAATTGTGTGTGTGTGTACAAAAAGTGTAGAAATGATAAATTTCGAATTGTCATTATTCAGCAAAAGCTTGGAACAAAAATGGGTATCCTGCGACGACGTATTCACGTTAAACCATACAGCCATGTCCCCGAACATAGCCTACTTTAACTTTTTTTTTAATTAAATTATTGTTTCTCATAGTAGGTATAAAAAACTATTTTTTTTGCTTTTTGTAATATAAAGTTTATAATAATATTTGTGAATTTAGAATTCATTTTTAGTTATTGGATATTACAGCTACTTAAAAATCTCCAAATTAGAGCGACACACATGTCATGTAAGTATCATTTCAATAAGTTTGATTTGAAAAAGGAAATATAATTTTAAAATATCAACAATTTACAAATTCAATACTTTTATGTATTAAAGAAATAGAAGCAAATAGTAAAAGCAGCAGAATTGCAGCACAATTAGAAAGCTATTTAAACCTTTATTAATGTTACAAAATTCGCATAGCAGGGATATTATAACAAAAACTTCTAATTAAGCATTGCAGATGGCAATGTGGCGTAGAAATTAAAAATAGGTTAAGTAAACTTCTAACGACAATAAACTGCAAATGTTATTAGACTTGTGTACTTGTCATTATATGATCATTATGCATATTTCCGACCATATTTGAGAAATCTAAAGCCTGCATCATCATCATTATCAGCCCTATGTTTTTGAAACAGCTCTAGTTCACTACTGGTTCTAACGGTTAGGTTAGGCCATAACCACCACTCTGGCTAAGTGCAAGTTAGGAGCCCTCGGCCAATTAGTGCTCTTACGTGCCCTCCGAAGCACGGAAGACGGTCAAGAAATTTTAGACTGTACCTAGAATCGAACCGCGGAACCTTGTATTGTTAGCAGTTGATCCCGCTAATTTCAGGCCATGACCGTCGTCCTGATAATTACATTAAATTTAATAAAAATAAATGGCAAAGTTGCTGTATATCTCTAATCTTCTTTAATATATACATTACCGACGTAATGCGCAAATGGAGAAAGGAATACGACAAAGGAATACGTCTAGATAAGAATACAATCTTTAATTGTATTTTACATATATGCTTGACGATGCAGCAATAGTTCAAAATACTTTCAATACTTTCTGTCTAGAATATGCAAAGAGGATATATCAACTGATAAAACAATGGCTTTCTAGGCACATCACCAACAAGAACCAAAATAGTCATTAATGGAATAATATTAGAACAGGTTAAAAACTTTAAATATCTGGGATATGATTTAACGTATTTTTATTGACGTAAAAATTGAACAGATTTAGCAATATACTATGTGGATCGATAGTCGAACCCTACGAAATAAAACAAAAGACACCCAATGAAGTTCTATGGAACAATTGCAGTACCAACGTTACATACGGAAGTTAAGCATGGACCTCAACAAAAAAGCAAGAAAGCCTAATCCAATCGCAAGAAATAAAATTCCTCCAACGAACATATTTACCGAATGAATAAAGATAGATTTCCAGTAAAGGGTATGAATTATAAATACAAAGTAAGAAGAAATGTGGGTCGCCGAAGAAAGCGCTGGGTACTTAACAGGCGAAGTTGCCTAATACTTGAAGCGAAGAAGAAGAAGAGTAAATGTCTTAACTACATAATTACATATTAATATGTATATTTAGTTTTATTAATCAAGTGAATTAATTGATAAATTATTGTATCTATACATGAAGACGTTCAACAATACAGACAATTTTGATTAAAAGAACTTTGATTACTGTGGATTGTGACATTTAATTCCATGTTTATCGTTTTATTCATAATCGCCCATTCCCTTATTTAAAGTTGTCGAGATGAAGCAAAACGTATAGAAATCACGCGATAACTGGTGTGCTAATAATTTATCACCTAATCCTACTACTACTTCTATGGATGTAAGGGAATGCCGAATGTGCTCAAATAGTAACCCAACAGAAATTTTTTATTCCGATTTGATGTTGGTGAGGCTGAATACTTTCTTTAAATTTATTTTTATTTTAATTTATTTTGCACAACAGATGAAATTAATAATAGTTGTCTTCTGGGAATAAAATTGGAAGTGTAATATAATATCACATATTTTTAGAGGTAAAAAATTTGTACCAATTCTCTGTATAATAGACGTTAGTTACTTCGAGGATTACTGCTAGATTACTTAATTTTTGAAGTATTTAATTTTCGAAGCCAAATTCTATTAATAATTCCACAATTATAGCAAAGGTATTTTTAACTTAGTGGGTCATCGGTTATGCTGAAGCGGCACGCCTTTCCTTATAAGTGTAAGAACAAAAATAGAGCAAGCGAGAAAACAATTCTGCGTTAAAAAATTAATTCGTTTTTAATTATATAGGCGACCTATCAATATCTTGTCACTTACTTTCGACGTCCCTGGCACTGAGATCCGACTAAAAATAGATAATTCCAATAGTAAATTCAATAAATGCTTTAGAATTCTTTAGAATGTGCAAAGAGAAAATTAGAATTTTCCATATATTTGATATATTGAGTCTTTAATTTATACTAATTAGACCTGAGATCTCTAAGGTGGTCAAGAGCAATATAGCAAAAATATAGAATGCATAATTAGAAAAATTAATTTCCAATTTACTTAAAAATTTATTAGACTCTGGTAACTTGCTAAATATTTTTAAATTTTATTAAAAGTGGATTTAAATTATTTTATCATGGAAAAAAATTTAAATTACAATAAATTAAATATTAAAGGATAATAATCCAACTTACCATTTTGTAGGTAAAATGTATAACTTGCACACTTGACAATATGTAAATGGAACTCGGAGATTTGTTAGTGGGAGCTTTTATAAGAATAGGTGGAGCTACTGTAATTCCAAATTTAAATAGAAACAGAAAATCAAGTTACTCTGATATTGGCAACGTAAGCATTTCCAATGTTATTCCACTCACCAAATTTTAAGGAAATGCCAGACTAGAACATTTTTTAATATGTAGTATGTAGAAGATAATTACAAAAATTAATTTGAATTAGGATAAGTTTGGACACTGATATCTCTCTGAGATATCTGCGATATCTAATATATACTGCTATATGTTATAGGTCCATACAAATATATCTATTATATTATATTATGATATTTATATTATTTCTAAAAAACCTAATACAAAGAAAATTCTATATAAAAATTTATCGCAAGACAATAATCAATTGTATAAATATGGATGGTTTCAACCGTTTCAGGCACGAGCGTAACGATCGAGCGCTGCAACTATTGAAAAATCTGCAAAATGGGGTGCGGACAAAATGATCCCCCTAAACAATTCACCTGCTTTGTACTTGGTTGAAAACAATTTTCTCAGAATTGTCCCACTCAAAAATTATTATTAGCATAAATTTTAGTAAATTACCATCTGAATGTCATATTTTTAATACGAACAATACAGGTCTAGATTATTATAAAGGGTGATTCAATTAGAGATAACAATTCAAATCTACTACCATTGTTTTTCTGTCAAAGATAAGGAGATTTCGGTGCCATACAAACGGAGAAATTTTTCCAGTTTGTAACACGCAGTAAAGAACAGAAAGCCATCATGGATACTAATCATTCCAAATAGGAAAATTTGTGTAGATTGGGTTGCCTACATATACAGAGAAACGGAGCGACGAGAAACCATAGAAGAGCAAATAAACGAGTGGCTTGTATGTGTTACACTCAATACCCGATTTCGGGCAATGTCCGAAAAAAATGCGCAAAACTAGTTTTGAGCAACGAAGATTTCCCAAACCCGAAATTGTACTTTTAAACGGCTATTGAGCGTTACAAAATAAGCAGAACTAGTTTTGCGCATTTTAAATTGTACAAAACTAGTTTTGTAGGTTTCTGAATGACCAGCACTAGTTCTGCTTTTTTCATTTAATCAGCATCCGAATAAAATAAATAACATAAACATAAAGGGGGTGAAACGTAATAGTTTACTGCCCCATACCGCAACTATACTTTTTAATACGGTCTCTAAGGGTCTCTAGCTCCCGGTATTTTAGATCCCGGTTTTCTTGATCGTAGGCGTTGCACCCCTCCAGGGCGGTTTTGACTCTGGTTACTAGGCTAAACATACGAGAAGAGCCTACGATCAAGAAAACCGGGATCTAAAAAACCGGAGCTTAGAGACCCTTGAAATAGCATTAAAATAGTTGCGGTATGGGGCAGTAAACTATTACGTTTCACCCCCTTTATGTTTCTGTTATTTATTTTATTCGGATGCTGATTAAATGAAAAAAGGAGAACTAGTGCTGGTCATTCAGAAACCTACAAAACTAGTTTTGTACAATTCAAAATGCGCAAAACTAGTTCTGCTTATTTTGTAACGCTCAATAGCCGTTTAAAAGTAAAATTTCGGGTTTGGGAAATCTTCGTTGCTCAAAACTAGTTTTGCGCATTTTTTTCGGGCATTGCCCGAAATCGGGTATTGAGTGTAACATATGCAATAATATCAGGTTGCTAGAGAAATCGGAGAACTAAAGACAAAAATTGATAGAGTAGAAGAGCAATGGAAGGCGGAAAGACAAGAACTGAAGAGTGAAATTGAGGGACTCGACGACAGAGTTCATAAACAAGAAATGATAATAAAGGAATTGGAAAGGCAAGTGGAAAGATATGAAAAAAAAGAAGGAAACAAAATATTATCATAAAAGGAATGAATACCAACCACACAATAAACGAAAAACTTGTGGAAGAATTCATCAAGAAGGAAATGGAGGTACAGGTGAAGGTGGTCGAGGCGTTCAGAATGGGATGAGTACCCGGAAGAGAAATTATAGTCGCAAAACTGAAAAATATCAACCAGAAATTAGATGTAATGGCAAACAAGAGGAAGCTTAAAGGAACAAGAATATACCGGGTGTTCATTTTAAAACTTCCAGCAATTAATATCTCAAAAACCAAAAGTCAGATGAAAAAATGTTTCGAACAAAAGTTGTATGATAGCGAGGGGGAGAGAATATGGGATAATTGTTTTTTTAATTTATTGACCTTTTCAAGGTCATTTGAAGGTCAACTTGGTTTTTTTAAATGGCACCTTATATTTTTTTTTAGCAGATTCATATTTTTCATGAATAAATAAACAACTTTTGTTGGAAAATTTTTTTTTCCGGAAATCGTCATTGAAACAACATTTCCCTGCTCATGCACGCGCAGGGAAATTGAACTTTACTGACTATCCGGTAATAATTAGTAAGGTTAATAATAACAAAATAAAATAGACAAATGTCAATGTCAAAAAATGTCGTTCAATTAGTGTTTTAAAATTTCGATTTTAAATTTCGATTTTTTACGATTTTCGGAAAAATTTAATACAAAACATGTCAGTAAAATATCTCACTTGACTCGGAGCTCTAAAATACTCGGCACGAAGTGCCTCGTATTTCAACATTGCCCCTCGTCAGTAATATGTCATTTTCCTGACTTTTATGTAAATAACTATTATCCGACATTAGGCTTTTAGAGTAAGATGCGTTGAAACAAAATAATATAATCAACATTGTTAATCAAAATTTAATATTTACAAGTTTTAGAAGGCTATTTACTAGTATTAAACAGTGGAAAATATGTTTGTAAACGAGTGTTTTCATAACAAGTTTTCAAAATGTTCCCCATTTGTAAATATTAAATTTTGATTAACAATGTTGAATATATCCTTTAAGGAATCTCGATAATCCATTCATGCGCGTCCCTAGTTTCAACGTATCTTACTCGAAAAGCCTAATGTCGGATAAAAAAAATTTTCCAACAAAAGTTGTTTATTTATTCATGAAAAATTTGAATCTGTTAAAAAAAATATAAGGTGCCATTTAAAAAAACCAAGTTGACCTTCAAATGACCTTGAAAAGGTCAATAAATTAAAAAAACAATTATCCCATATTCTCTCCCCCTCGCTATCATACAACTTTTGTTCGAAACATTTTTTCATCTGACTTTTGGTTTTTGAGATATTAATTGCTGGAAGTTTTAAAATGAACACCCGGTATATTGAAAAAGATCTGTCGCAGAAAGAAAAAGCGATACAGAATAAAATTGTAGAGAAAGCCAAAGAAGAGACCAATAACGGTAAGAAAACTAAAATTGATGACAAAAACCTACCTACACGTGGAGGGTAGTACTGTTCACATGGTGTGATAGAGAACATAAGCTTACATTAGCCGGAAGCTCCAAGCACCGGTCCAAAAACCGGGAAAAAATGCAGAGGTGGCAAACGAACTGGCGAGGTACAGAGTAGATATAGAGGCGATACAGGAGCACAGGTGGAAAAGGCAAGGTGAAATAACCAAAAAAATACTACACTACGTTCTTTTCTGGCGATCAAAAACAAGGAAGGAACGGTACGGGAATTATAGTGTCGAACAGAAATATCGAGAAAGTACTGGCATTCAAGGCAATTAATGGAAAACTATCATATCTCAGAGTGAAAACTGAAACAAATTTGTCAATTGTAAACGTGTATGCGCCGACGGAAGAGAGTAATGATAGTGAAAAAGAGGCATTCTACCACGATGTTGAAGAATTATGCAACAGCACACCTAAGCAAGATCTACTGATAGTATTGGGCGATTTTAACGCAAAGATAGGCAGAAACACTACATAATCTCGGTAGCAGGAAAACAAACTATACACGAGAAGACGAATGGCAGCGGAGAAAAACTATGCAATATGGCAGAAGCATTGAACACCGTAATTTGTAAGTTGTACCCAAACATGGGTTTGGCCCGGTGGAGAAAACGAAGACAAAAACCAAATAGACCATATACTAGTATCAAAAAAGGAGAAAGATTAGTAAATGATGTAAGATCCTACTATAGAGGTGCAAACGCGGACACAGACCACTGTCTGGTAATTGCGAAAATAAAACAGAAGACAACTAAACATAACACAATGGCAAAAAGAAAAAAACGAATCGCTAAAGAGGAACTCAGTAATGACAAAACAATGATACGTTACCAAGAAAAAGTAGTATAAAAGAACTAAATAAAAACGAAGTATACGATGACATGAATCTGGAAATGAACAGTACTGCGACAAGTATACAAACAAGCGCAAAGAAAGCAATAGGTTACAGAAAAGCGAAAAAACACAAAGAATGGTACGATGATGATGGTGTAACAACCCGCGCTTTTATCTAATTAGTTTAAATACCGACCAAGAAAATACGGTTTAAGTATTTTCATTACTGACATAGATAATTGTAATTGAGATAATTAAATAGAGGTAATTTAATAATACCCTATTTAATTTAATACATAAAATAATTATGTAGGAGTTAAATTTTAAATATCGATGCATTGACTCTGTCGAAAAGAGCAGGAAATCATTTGTCAAGGCGTGAACTGGCTCTAAGAAAGCCGAGTACAGATGCTGGCGGCTATGTAGTCAAAAGGGCGCCCTGCCGCTTATTTCGTAGTAAAGAGTCGTAGTAATAAGTCAATGCATACAATAGATTTAACTTTACATTGCGCTTATTTTGCATGTGGACGGAAATGAGTTGTTAATTTATAGCTACACCGCCAAAAGAGCCTTGTCCATAAGTATTAGCAAGGGGACGAAAAGTATAGTTTTAATTTAACGGCTCATTTGCCTAATGTGTGGGAATAGTTTGTAGAACCCTCAATTCGAGGAAACTTTAAAAATAAGATGCCGCTGAAAAGTCACACGGTCTTTGAAGGGCCACCCATGTAAAAAAGGAAGTAAGTTTTGAAAACGAGGAGATTTGGTCACATCCCCTTTGGTTTTAGGCAGAATGAAGAATCAGGGGATTGGTTCTTCACATGGCACGGGGGTGGTAAAATGAATATGCAAAGTGGGAAATTGGTGATAAAAATCCCAACTTAGGAAAAAATTCAACAGTTGTTCTCGAGTAGGTGCTCGATTAAATAAGTTCAATTGTTCCGCGAGCTAGTGCTCGATTAAAAAAATAAAGTATAAAGTGGTATTTTGAGTTTAGTATCAATTAAAAGTTAAAGTTGTTTTAATAACAAAGTATAGAGTCAATACTCGTATGTAACAGCACTAGGGCTAAAAATTGTTAGCGCGAGTCCCTATTAGCCCTATTAGCTATTTTAGCCCGAGTCCCCGAGTTGCTGTTTTGGAGAGTAGTTCCCGCCGAAAAAGGCGGGGCGAAAATTCGCAATGATGGTCCTTATCATTACTTCACACGAAAAGTTGACCAAATTTGCTAAATGTGGCGCCATCTTTCGGTATTCCCAAAAAAATAAATTCAATTTATTTTCGCATATAATTCATCCTTATCATTACTTCGCCTGAAAAGTTGACTAAATTTGCTAAATGTGGCGCCATCTTTCGGTATTCCCAAAAAAATAAATTCAATTTATTTTCGCATATATTCATCCTTATCATTACTTCGCACGAAAAGTTGACTAAATTTGCTAAATGTGGCGCCATCTCACGGTTTTCCAACAATCAAAAATTGTGACTTTTCGTCACAATTTACTCGCATAAATTCATCCTAGTCACTTTTGGTCACTTTTAAACGTCAAATTAAACGTACTAACACCCCTATTCACTAACTTCAATCGAAAACGTTTCGATCATCGAAAAGTAGGCGATCGAGATGTGTCATTTATCGATTGTGGTAAAAATTCGTATTCTGTAACTACACTTTATCGATATGGAAAACGCCAAAAGCTTAACGTTTGGCAACACTGTTGTAAACATAATCATAACCTATAAAATAAAGAAATCTGAAGGGAATTTCTAAATTTAAAAAAATTAGGTTGGTAGTTATGTCATATTATAATCTTTTGCAACTACATACATAATATAATATACCAAATTGAACTTGAATATGTAAATTATAATATTGAATTAGTTTATATTATCTAGTTGTGATTGTGATAATTGCTAAAAATTGTTTTGTTGATCCAAAATGTCTGCAGCAATAATACGTATTTAAGATAAACAAATATAATCCCAATGATCCCAATGCTATCAAATCAATAAATCCATTATAAATCAATAGATCACTCACTTATCAAATTATCTACAAGGTAGTAATTTCGAAAAGTTTAAAATAAATATTGACAAACAGGTAAATTTAAAGGTTATTTGACTATAATGCGCACGGCACTGGACTTTTCGATAGATCGAGAAGCAACAAATATAATCCCAATGATCCCAATGCTATCAAATCAATAAATCCATTATAAATCAATAGATCACTCGCTTATCAAATTATCTACAAGGTAGTAATTTCAACAAGTTGAAAATAAATATTGACAAACACGTAAATTTAAAGGTAATCTGACTATAATGCGCACGGCACTGGACTTTTTGATGATCGAGAAGCTTAACGTGACCCTTCTCCGTCACGAGAAAACATTCGATCGATCGAGAAGTTTTAACGATCGACCGAACGATAACGTCTCGATTCGTTAGTTACTGGATACGAATTGTCACTCTTTTCGATAATTAGTGAATAAGTTAGTGAATAGGGGTGTAAGTTTCCACATTTGTGGAAATCCAGGTCTTAGTAAGTTATCTATTATAAACCAAATCAAGTGCGATTTATTTTCGTCCTAATTTGGGTAGGTCATTCCGCCAGATGGCGTTACGTTTACTACTAGCAAGTCAACTTTTCGTCATCGAGTAATATATAGGGATACATTAGCATGAAATATTTTCCACCCCCCATAGCATCACTAAAATTTCACTAGTTGCCAATTCTAACTAGTTCCAAGTAGAAGCCACTCACTTCGGGGTCATCAATAGAAATTCCACAATTTCTTTCTTCGAATTAGGGACTCTACTATAACGATAAACGCAAAAACTTTCTTTTCACATATCCATACCCACAGTCACAAACCAGGTTTTTACCAGACAGACCGCCAAGCGCCAATTCCCAGAGACCCACCGGTCTCTAAAACTTCCAACGTCACTAATGTATCTTTTCAGATGAAGGAGAAGGCCGGCTACGCCGGGATGCTCCATCAAATACATATCAGGTAAAGGTAAAGGTAAAGAAATATTTTCACCAACCAGACTTCACACGAGTGAAAAACCTTTCACGCGAGTGCAGTGACAACTCACAAGAGTGAAAAACCATTCACGCGAGCGCAGTGACACTTCACACGGGTGAAAAACCATTCACGCGAGTGCAGTGACAACTCACAAGAGTGAAAAACCATTCACGCGAGCGCAGTGACTTACCACACGGGTGAAAAACCATTCACGCGAATGAAAACCAGTTCAGAAACAAAGATGACAAAAACCTCCTCCTCCTCCTTCCCTTACTAATACCACTGAGACTAGCTCAATGCGCAAACGGAGAAAGCTCCAAGTTTGAAAAACCATCAAACACGTCAAAGTCATTTGCCAGTTCCGATAGAGAGATAGGCCGGCCATGCTGGGATGCTCTATAACATGATCAAAGGAATGAATAAATGAAATGAAATATTTTCGCGTCGGTGCTTTTTGCCGACCGCCCGGATGCAACTTGTGTCCTCCCACTCTTGCACTCTTTGGTGGGGGGGTGCTCTTGTATCCGCCGGAGTACAACTGTATGCTCCCACTCCGTTATGAGAGCGTCTTTTTAGAAACGGCCGAGTACAACTCGTATGCTCTGTCTCACTCTATTGTTGTACTCGATAGATAGCCGGCAGCTTGTTGTACTTAACTTAAATTCTCATTTTTGATAGACCCATGTGGACCACGGCGGGATATACTCAATTAAAAAGTATAATGTTGATTAACTTAAAAGTCGAAGTTGTTTGAATAAAATATTAAGTGTAAATTTTGAGAATTTATAGTACGAGTTTAAAAGTTTGAGTGTTTATTGCAATTACCGATAAAGTGAAAAGAGAAATTTGTTTAGTTTCAAAACTCATTCCTGGATTATACATTTGGTGACTTAGCGAGCTGACTAGTAATATAAAAAGGTATTGTGCATGTGTATTAAACTATTCCCAGTAATTTGATTATTTTGTACTTATTGTTATAATTTGCAAACTTTATTTATGTGTATAAAGGTATCAATAGATTTGTTTTGTTATAAAGAAGTCAATTTATTATTGCTTGGGAAATACGCAAGTGTTAGTGTCGAGACCCCCTTTACCTGCGTTTCTGGAACGGCCAAAGCTACAAACTTAGGCAAGAGTTAAAAGGGAGTTTCTTCGGGCGTTCTCTCCCGAAATTACCGAACCTGTAAAAGTGAGTTATAACTAAAAAGAAGCTCGTGGTGGCAACGACCGAAGCTATTTAAATAACGCACCTCCGATTTTCTACCTTGGTGTTAGCAGTGGAATTATTTAAATATATTTTATTAAACCACCAGTACGGTTTTCTACATTGGTGGATACGGTGGGATAAATTACTCATTCCAACATAGCGATTTACTACAATGGAAACAAGAAATGTTCCGAAAACGGCTGAAAACGGGAAAGCGAGATCATGAAGAGTACAAACAATTCATAAAAGTTGCAAGCAAACTATTTAGGCAAAAGAAAAACGAATGGACAATGGATAAAATGCAAGAAATAGAAATGACTAATAGAAATAACAAGAAAATTTTCTACCAACTACTGAGAAATGAAAAGCGAGAACACATAATAAGAACTAGAAGCATGAATGACGAAGAGGGGAAAGTAGAAAGTGTTCCGGAAAAAATTAAACAAATATGGGTGAAACACTTCCAGAAACTATTGAACAATCAACAACAGATAGAGGGACACGAACAAAGAGACACGCACAGCGATAAACAACAAGTATCGACACCAACCACTGAAGAGATATCGGAAACGATGCAAAAAATGAAAAACGGAAAAGCACCAGGAAGAGACGAAATATATTATATGGAGCTGATTAAGTCAGCTTTTAATGATTGTTAAAAATCCTAATTCAAGTTTTTTGTAAAATTATTATGTAAAATGATTTTTCGTGATTAATTAAATATATTATTATTAATTTTGTTTCAAGTTATTGCATTTACAAAATAAAAGTAATACAAATAATTATTATAATAAGAATAGCCTAATGCCCTCTGCGTTATCTGTCGCATTCCAAATAATGCACAAACCACTTTTAAGATAATTTGAAATTCAACGTATGTTGCTCTGAGCTTCATTTCCTTCAAGAATATGATTTAGTAAGGAAGACATATCGGATTAAGCTTCTTTATATAATTTACAGCATTCGCCAGCATTTCAGGAATACTCTTAAATTTATTATATAAAGAAAAATTAAAATTTCGAAAAAAATTGAATAAGGTGGGGCCAAATTTACGTTTATGTCAAAAGTAAATATTGCAACACTAAATAAAAATTCAACGTACCCAGCATTTTCAAAAAAAATTACAGCATTCGCCAGCATTTCGCTACCATTGGCGGCTGACATAAAAAAAATCGAAACTGGAGGGGCTGCGTCAATTGGCCCCTCCTTGGCCAGAAATCTTTATTTCTCAATAAAAATTCAACGGGCCCAGAATTTTCAAAAAAAATTACAGCATTCGTCAGCATTTCGCAAAATTTACGAGAAAATACATTTTTTGTTACGTTTATATAGGCATTATTTGGAAGTTAATTTTATGTCACTCTAATAAATCGATACTTAATTGGAGAGTTTAAATTATGGTTTACTGATCTATTTTAATTAAATAACGCTGTCACCAGGACTTGTTTACTCGTTGATTGAAGAAATTAATGAGTGAGTTAAGTCCAAACTCGAAATTTTAATACTTACAGTTGTTTAGATCTAATGCTTTTAATTGAACTGAGGTAGCGGTTGCCTTGCGTGGCAGACGCGGGAAAAATATGTTCGATAGGTAGATTCACTTGTAAAGATCAAGACTCTCAATAAGACTCGAGTGACTTAACAATAAATTTAATAAAAAAAATTGTAACAATATTATTCTCAGCAGCGCTGATTTTACGTTTACAGAATTATGAAAAATGTATTTACTTAGTTCATGAATATTAGTTCTTAAAATTCTAATTTTTACTTGACCTGGGTTATAGTAGTTAATTAACAAATTTTACATGGGTTTATAAGTACATATTACGATATAAGTTCGATAAATTGGTGACCAAGCGACAAAGTGAGAACGAAGGGATTAATATTCAATTATTACAAAAATAGGTACCTGAGTCCTTAATAGCCTTTTCCTTTTTATCCCGGAGGTATGTTAATGGCTGTAGGCCAGCTCGGCAAATGGTCAGATATTTAATCCGGGTCCAAATTTTCTACCTGGAAATACATAGACCAACTCGGCAAAGTAATAAATTTTGGCTTGGCCAGAACTGCGAGCATCAAAAAACCTACCCTCCGATGCTCCGCATCTCCGGGCGGTTTTTCGTGCTCCGAGCCGCTACGCGGCGGGCGCTAAACATACGAGAGGCGCGACAGATCAAGGAAACCGGGATAAATGCAACCGGGATATGAGAGACCCTCGAAATAGCATTATTCAGCGCGTTTGCCGAGCTGACCGAAAATTAAAACGGCCTCTGGTTTTCATTTGCCCAGTTGACCGGTAGGATTAACCTATCCCTTGTACCTTTTGCCGATTGACCTACTCCGATGTTAATTCTGCAGGTATACGTTTGATTCAAGCGTGATTGGTAGAAGTAGCAAAACTTAACTTCGAATTTTAAAGCGCGTAGTTATTAAATTAACGTAACTTATGCCCGTATTCACCAACAACAAATAACACTATTCATAGAATAAAGTCACTATTTGGTATTCACCAACATAAAATAAGGTTTATTCATCGAATAAACTTCCAATAAGTTATTCGCAATAATTAGTCGAATAAAGTCCTTATTTGTCGATTTATAACCTTAAAATTTGCAAGGTACGTGCATTTTATAAACAAACTTGTAAACAAACATGCTTTTGTGTACATCATAATAATATATATATGTATATATATATTGTAGCGTCTGGTGCCTTGAAGATACACGAGTACGCACACAATCGGTTTATGGACACCTACCTTAAATCGACTCTTACTTCTCAGGGTATTAATGCGTCGGGATCTGATTCAACCAACACTTGTTTATACGAGCTTATGTCGAACGAATTCTTGACTCCAACAAAGATAAAACTACAGTTGGATTCCGTTAACAAGTTTTTAATCAAATAAACAAATTCCAACATATAACATAGAACCCAAACAATCAAACAATCTTTATATAAACTACTATTCTACGCACTGATTAATAAATGGTAGCTAACCTGCGATTTGTATCGTGCGCACAATTTTCTTTCTTCAATTATTCTAATTTCCAATCTCCAATCTCCAATCTGCTTCTCATAGATCGGATAATTTGGTATCCGTATCTCCCCTACGTATCTGTATGACACGATCTCGACCACAACCTTCGTTGCCAACACCTTTTGTATCCCGCTATATTACGGAATCTTAAATTCTCCAAGGAATTAATCTTCTCTGGTAGTACCACCGTATTTCGTTCACGAATATAATTTATCTCAGTATATTTTAAATGAATCTCACTTGAATTCGCGAGTTTATCTCACAGTACTGAATACACGACCGTCACCTTTCGTGATCTCGATGGAACTGTTTATTTACTTTTATGTAACTTGCGTTACTATATAAATTTTGTTTTTAAACTGGAGCTTCTTATATTCTCGGTTGTTTGTACATGGCCGACGGTTCTCTGCACGTTTGATTAATTTTGGCATGTTGTATATAACGTTTACATACAACATGCAACACGAACAAACTTAAAATTAAATTCAAACGACAAAAAAAACAAACACATGCAAACAAATGTGTTTGAACCTCCGGTCTCCAACTGTACTTCTCTCCTTGTTGGTACGACTCTATCCTCAACATGGATAGCGCGTATCACAACAATATATATATATATACATATATATTTGGGTTAACTAAGTACAATTTAATTATATTATAAATAGTTATACAGCAAGTCGCTGCCTACCCACTCCCCTTTTCCAAGCCTCTCGATCGTACGCCATATCCTCTTCCAGTCCACGTTTCTCCATCGCAGCTTTCACCCCTTCGTTCCACGATCTTCTTGGTCTGCCCCTCTTCTTTCTTCCTGGTGGAGTCCAAGAGAAAATACGCTTTGGCCAACGATCGTCTGGCATTCTCAGTAGGTGACCAAACCATTTTAAATTTCTTCTCTCTATTCTGTCTATAACGGTTTCATTTGCTTTCATTCTTTCTCTAATTTCAACGTTGGTTATTCTATCTCTCCTGGACACCCTAGCGCTTCTTCGTAGATAGTCCATTTCAATTGCAGTTATTTTTCTCTTGTCCCCCTCCTTCAGTTCACATCACTTCCATAGCACAATACAGTTTCCACCATTACCTGGCCTATTCTTATTTTGTTCTTTTTATTTATACGCTGATCCCACCATAATGAGTTCAATGCGCCTAACACTTTTCTAGAACTTTGTATCCTTTGCTTAATTTCTCTGGCTCCTATTCCATTTTTATCCACTAGTGCTCCAAGATATTTAAATTCGTTGACCTGGCTTACAGGAGTTTCATCGTTTATAAGTACTTCAAAACTAGCTTCTGAGTTCACCACCAGATACTCTGTCTTCTGTAGGCTAATCTGCAAACCCCATTCTTTATATTGCGTATATAACCTTTTCAACATAAATTCCAGGTCATACGCATCTTGCGCTATAACCACTTGGTCATCTGCGAAGCTCAGTGTAAACAGTACCCGGTCATTTATTGGAATTCCCATTCCCTCACATCTCTGCTTCCACGATTTTAGTGCCGTTTCTACATATATATTAAAAAGCAAAGGGGATAAACTACATCCTTGTCGTAGATCTTTACTGGTAAATATAGGTTCCGACAGTTGCCTTCCATTCTTAACATGTGCGATATTATCTTTATATAGCTCCTGTATAAACATCATAATTATAATATTCATAATTAGAATGGACGATTTAAATTTAATGTAAGTACATAATATTATTGTAATTTATTGTATAATAAAATTTACTTTGTTTTTAGCTACAATTTATTGCCGCCTCTACATTTTTTTCCAATTGAAAATGAAAATACAAATTGCCGACGTTCCCGAAATGTTCGTCCCAGAACTAATTTTATAGAAACTTTTGATGATATAGATTTTAAGATGCGATTTTGTTTCTCGAAAGCATCTGTGGAAAATATTTTAAATTTAATTGGAGCGAATTTAAAAGCTACAAGTTGGAGAAATGATCCCATATCGCCAATTAATTAAGTGCTGATAACCTTACGATTTTATGCTACCGGGTCATTTCAACTGTGTACGGGTGATAATTTTTTAGTATCACAAAGTAGTGTGAGCAGAATTATTACCAAAGTATCGCACTATATTGCATTAAAAGGTCATATTTATATAAAAATGCCACAAACTCGATTTGCAATAGATAAAATTAACAGCGACTTTTATCAAATTGCAAACTTTCCCAGAGTAGTAGGTACGATTGATGGGACTCATATAAAAATTCAATCACCCGGAGGAGATACTGCTGAATTATACCGGAATAGAAAAGGATGGTTTTCCATAAATGTTCAAATGGTGGCAAATGCAAACCTTAAAGTTATGGATATAGTAAACCTCCTGTCCCGGTAGTGCTCACGATTCAACAATTTTTAACGAATCTAGATTAAGAAGAAAATGCTTTTGGGGATTCCTATTTGCTAGGCGACAGTGCTTATGCTTGTAAGAAGTATTTATTAACACCGTTACATAATCCAACAACTCCTGCTGAAATGCGATGCAACAGAAGCCATATTCATACTAGAAACACAGTGGAAAGAACTTTCGGTGTTCTCAAAAGAAGATTTCCATGTCTTTCTCTTGGACTTCGTGTTGCTCTTGATCGGGTGCACTCGATAATTGTAGCCACAACAGTGTTGCATAACATTGCCATAGATAGAAGAGATGAAATACCACCTGATGAAAACATCGTTCACAATGAAATACAAGAAATTTTTAACATTGGAAATGAAAATATTGTTAATCAGAATTTTGCAATAAAAATTGCTGTAATCAATACCTTTTTTAATAGATAGTTTTATTTAAAAAAAATACAAAATATTTAAATTATTGTTTTTTATTTTCAAGTTAAATTCTGCCAGTTCCTTCTCAATTTCAGCCTTTTCCTTCAAAACTTGAAGAAGTTGTAACTGAATGGCATTTTCAGATTTTATTTTGTTAGTTAGTTAGTGGCCATTAGTATACGACTATGCATAAATTCATCTACTAAATCTAACAGCTTCTCCTTTTCTTCTTCTAAAAAGTTTCGACAACGGTCTCTTTGTATCTTAGGCATTTTTGTCAAACACAACAAACGAAGATACCACAAACAAGGAAGTATGTTTCAACTTTTATAGGTTAAAATTTTAAATTTACCTAGTAATTTTATGACCTACCAACCTACTTCAAATTTATTCTACAAATAGTTATTTATACTTGACAAGTGGTTGGTGAATACCAACATTAGTTATTCATTGAATAAACTTTATTCATCCAATAGTTATTTGCAGATTTATTTGTAGTTGGTGCATACGGGCAAACTTATTATTTAGTTTTATGTTGACTCGACACTTTGATTGATTCGAATTAATTTTGAATTTAAGTTTCACAAAACTTGTTACTGACTAGAAAAATAACTGGCAAGATCACTCACGAACTGACCGTCGACTCGCGTATAACTCTAAGTGTTTGATAATATTATCCTCCTTTTAGGGGTTGTTTCTATATTTATAAAGTAACTTCCTGAAAGGGGAGTGGAAAAAATTGACGTATGTTTATTATTGAATCAATACCCGCGTTGGAGGCTAGAATTAGAAAGTTTAGGGCTAACTTTATTTTTTTACCACCCTCGCTATTGCACTTTTTCTAGAATCTAACGGGAATCACGAGTTTCTAATCTTTAGAAATACCAGCTGCATCTTATAAAATGGAATAGCTTCATTCATAAAAAATAAAAAATAAAATTGCAACTTCTTTCGGCTTAAGACTTCAAAGCGTAGAAATTGTATGTTTTTATGAGTTGCTTACAATTTCTATGCTTTTTGAGATTGATTTTTATGGCTTCTTATAATTTTTTAACGTATTGAGATTTCTCTTTTTACTACTTCTACAAATTTTGGCTATTTGAACGTTTGGCCCATTGTCATAACGATTCTAAAGAGAATTGTAAACGTTGTGATTTGACTTATTGAAATCAGGGGTTCTAAACAGTTTGTCACCTGGTCCAATAATTATTAAGATTAACTATTTCTAATTATAATTAATGTTATACCTATATATAAAAGTTGGTTTTGACAATTCTTTATTTAATTAAGTTTACATATAAGGTCAGGTTTGTCTAGTATCACCGAGCGTTACATCACTACCACTACCAACATCTTTTTCTTCTTTCACTTAGTGTAGGCCTTAAGGCCTGTAATTTCCAGCTTCTTGTGATATAGACTGCCAGCTTTCTCTCCATCTCTTTGGTGGTCTTCCAGGCAGTCGCTTTCCATTGACAACCTTCCCATCTCTAGCAATTCGGGCAAGCCTATTGTTGTCCATGCGGTTGACGTGCTCATTCCATCCTCTTCTTCTCTGTCTGACCCATCTTACTACGTCCATTACCTGGCATGTGTCTCGGATTACTTCGTTTCTTACCCTATCCCATAGGGTTTTCCCCGCTATTGTGCGTATAGTTCTCATTTCAGCCGTTCGCAGTAGCCTCTTTGTTTTCGTGTTATCAGGGCGTGTTTCCTCGGCATACGTCATTATTGGTCTTATACATGTCTTATATATGCGCACTTTGCTATCGATGTTTAAAAATTCATTGTTCCATATCACTTCTCTCAAGCCTCCCGCTACGGCACCTGCTTTTAGGATCTGGTTACGTACCTCTTTTATGAGGTCTCCATAGCTGGTAATCTGTATCCCCAGATATACAAATGACATCACCTGTTCAATATTATGACTACCAACGAAATCACCCTTGTTCTTACCACGTTATGTGAATGATCCGAACTTAAAACGATTCTTACCACTGCAGTACCAATTGGCGTGTTTTATAATTGATCGAACAGTGGTTCGAGTACTCGATCAGCAGTAAGCCGTTTTATAATTCGTTCGACCACTGAGTGCTTGCGTTTTAAAATTCACTACCTTTGCTCGAACAGCTGTCGAACAACCGTTTCATGCACCGGCGTTCGAGGTAGTGCACGAAAGTTGAACGAAAACTATAAAAGTTTGCCTAAAAAAGATGGCCGTTTTCAATTTGACAGAAGAAATGTGCATAAAGCCCGTGATACTGTAACACCCTGTACACAACATTTTCATATAAATATAACACCCTGTACACAACATTTTTATATAAATATTAGCTTGCAGGAAACATCAATTGTAGCTCGCAAGCTTGAATAAAAATATTTGTGGTATGAAAAATGTTGTGTATTGAAGTATTTTTGAAGCCACACGCATCCGGCCCCAAGTCAATAACTGCCTTTTTGATGACTGCGGAATGAACTCTTTGCAAGGGTCATTTACAGCTCAAAAGGGGGGGGGGAGGTCGGAGAAGGAGAGAACAGATTTTGGACAAGTCAGTTAAGTTTCGATTGTTCTTTGGTAAGGACAGAATCTGTTAACTCGCGCGCGCGAACGCGATTTTTCTAAATTATATTGGTGAATCTTTTATTAAAATTTATTCCGAGTTCGATAAATTAGAGTGGTCACAATTTCGACCAAGGGCTTCAGAACTACTTCAAGGTAAGTGGTAAAATTTTATGTAATATAATATAAGAACGTCCATCCATGGCGCATCCAACGCCAGAATCCAAGGCCAGCATTTTTGTAATAATTTATTATTATCAAATTAATATAATATTTAGTCTACTTGCTGTCTTTTATTGAGGAAAGTTTGGGAGTAGAATTATACGTCTTCGAAGAGATCAAGAAGAATAACCCTCTCTCTCTTAGATTAACACATAGGGGTGGAAGGGTTACAATACACATGCTATTAAAAACGCATGCTTAAAAAGCTTGCTGTTTGATAGCGTATACTTTTTTAAAGCATTCTCAGCATTCTTTTTAATAGCAGCTTTGTATACACATGCCACTAGCAGGCAATTACGTCATAATAGCATGCTTTTCGTGCCAGTAAGTAGCATGTGTATCAGCGACTTAACTCTTTTTTAAATTACCAGCTATTTAACTCTAAAGATGTATAGTACAAAACTTATGAATTAATTCGATATGTACGAGATTTTACACACACGTCGTTTTTTAATTCCACTTTGTTCGAGTGGTTCGAGCAGGCTCAGACTCCACCTGAGTTTGCTCGAGTACGTACTGCTCGAACAACCTGAGCAATTATAAAACACGCCAAATATTACATTTTTGCACCAAGTCTATGTGAATGATACTTAATTCACCTTTTACAAGAAAAATGAGCACTACTCCATTGATATGAAACAACTTCTACTTTTAGAACTTGGAAAATTGCGGATAAAAGTAAATTGGTTATGGATTTTAGGCCACTATAATTTTAGCAAAAAAGTAGTCTTCAATTTGTTGTTTTTATTAAACAGTATGAAGAACTAAATGAAGCAGAAATATAAACTACAAGGTTAAATATTATATAATGCTGTGATTTAAAATGTACCCACACAAGGCAAATAATTAAAAATCTCAATTAAAGATCATATTTAGGAAATTTAAGCTAATTTGAAAACTTCAGATTGAAAAGATAAACACATCCACCTTATTTCATAAAATTGCACAATTATAAAGATCTCTAAAGATAAGAATGCTACACAAAAACCTGTTAAATAGATTCATTATGAGGATGTACATGTCAAAGTCTTCTAATGAGATGCATAAAATCAGAAATGATGAAAATTATTAAAATTTGTTATCTATAAAACATAACCTGTACATTTTATAAACTTTAAATTGAAATTTCTCTGTAAATAACTTATTGTGTGAAAATATATTTACAACCAAAATTATCTCATATTTAACTGTATGTGTAAATCATAAAATTGCTTCCGAAATTTGTAAAAAGGTAAATAAGGCTCAAAATCCATTGAAATATGATAAGTGGAAAGTGATAAGAAGAAATGGTCAAATACAATACTCCAAATGGTTCCAAGAACAGCTACTGTGTTGGAAAACTCCTCAAAAGCGATGGAAAACTAATCTTTCCAAAAATGCAACCGATGCTGAAAGTTATAGAAAATTCCGTTAATATAAAATTTACAAAAGAAATACATTTGACTTACAAGTTGTTTAAAATCAACGCAAATTGGTAATTTTGCGCAAGTTAGTTAGTTGAAATTTGGTATTCAAATTGGACAGACGTGTAGCGAGACCCTATTTTTATCAAATACTTGGTTGAAATTTCCAAGATGGCAACCATTAGTTACCTAATCTGAAAAACAAGAATGTGTTTATTTCAACTCAGAACTCCAATATCTGAGAATTAAATAATTCCAAACTACTTACCAGCATATAATCTAATTAAATCAAATAATTAAAAAGTCAAATTTGGATGAACAACACCACAACGATTCAATTCAATGGGAGCAATATTTGGTAACAGCATATCAACTCGACGACACCATATCAACAGCTGATTGGGAGTGCAACATTTGTGCGCGTGTGATCTCAAGATTGTGTGTTATCTACGCAGGCTTTTTAACGAGTCGGATTATTTAAATCAAAGGTATTTGAAATTATTATTTTATTAACTTTTTTGCCTTCAGCATTTAACTTAAAGGACGCAAGGAAAAAGACCGTAATTGGTGAATTTCTAGCTACCCTATTGTCGATAAAATTTCATAAACAAAACATTTTTTTATAATTGAATTTTCTACGCTTCGAGCTACAAATTTTACAAAATAAACATTTAATCCGTTATTGGACAACGGCGAGATTTTAAATAAGAATTTAAGTATCTCAAAGAAGAGAGAAGGAAGAAATTGGATCATCATTTTTCGATATTTTGGTATTTTTGATAATTGTAAACATTCTACCAACAGATATATTATCTGTATTAATTTTGTTAAAACTGATTATTTTGCGCTTGCGATATTTAATTTAAATATACAATCATTTTGAGTTAATGCAATCTTTTTATTATCAAACAACATTTACAGGTCGGTACTCTGAATTTTTGAGATCATTCAAAGACAAAAGTGGATCGTTTTTATCTGATCAAACAATTAAGCATTTCATTCTAACTCAACCAACATTTTCGATCATTTCAAATAATTTATTTCAACTCAAAATGCTACATCCCTTAATTCAAACATTACCTGAACCGACTTCTGAGAGAGTCTTGGACTGAGCTATATAAGAGGGACGAGGTGGTGAACTTTCCAATAAAATTTAGCACGTGAAAATACATTTTACATAAACGACGTGTATAAGTTTTATATATGGGAGGTCACAGCAATAAGTATAAGCTAATTTTGATTGAATTTACGTAAATTTAGACTCCGGTTATTGAAATTATTTGTAATTACTGGTCAAAATAGGCAAAAAGTTATAGTCAATATAAAAGATAAAATTTACCATTTGTTTAATGGGTTGCATAACCAAACAGTGTTGAATGATTCACCAGTCAATGTTACAACAGAAAACACCACTTTTTAAAATCACGTAGTATAATGTGATAAATCTGAAATCCATTTTTCGAACAATCATCGTGCATAGTAATCATAATTTGGTTCATGCGATCAAATATTTTGGTGAAAAGACGAATTTTATGCTTAATTTATTAAATAAAAACTGCTAAATATTGGGAAAATGATTTTTGATATGTTTAATAAATGTTTTCAATTAATAAAAATTTCAAGAACATATGTGCTGTGTCACACTTGTTGGTAGTACTGGACGTAAAGGATTAATTGTTTAAATTGTTAATTGTTTTTAAAAATTAATAATTTAATTTGAATGTGAAAGTGATAACGGTGATACGAAACATTTGGTTGTTATTTATATTACAACCCAAGTTAAATATTAATAAATAGAGTGTCGAACATCCTAACCTCAAAATGTAGCACCACGAAAAGCAATTAATGTATCCGGCACAAATGATGCAACCAAGCCAAGAAATGCAACCGCTGCATCATCCTCAACAGATGCAAAATACGGTTCCTTACAGTTTGACGTACTATAATCAACAAATACCTGTACATCCACAAGTAGGTCAACCGCAGTATGTAGTAGGTAATCCACAGGTAGGGCAACCGCAGTATGCTGCTCCATTGTATCAATATTCTCCTGTAGGAAATTCCAACTTCCCACCATTACCTACAAAAGAAGAAAGCGAATGGAAAACGGTGCAAAACAAAAAAAGGTTGAGAAGCCCGGATCAAAATATTAGGAACTACAAACAAAAAAAAATGAACGATTACTGGTTAAACTCCAACCCAATACAAAGTAGAAACAGATTTTCTTTACCAGAAAATGTAAACACAGACACAGATAACGTGGGAACAGAGGAGAATGCAAACAAAAGTGAACCGAAACCGCCACCCATTTTTGTGGAAGGTGTAGGCGATATAAATCCTTTAATAGAACTACTAAATGGAGTGGCAAAAGATGGCTACACTCTAAAAACCATAAATAATGATGTAGTCAAAATACAGCCAAATGCCGGCAAAAATTATACAGACATTATCAAATCTTTAAAGGAAAAAAATACGGACTTTCACACTTATAAGCCAAAACAAGACAAAAGTTTTCGAGTTGTTCTTAAAAACCTACACTCATCGTCAAATATAGAAACACTAAAAAAAGAACTTTCTGACTTAGGACACACAGTTACTAACATAAGCAACATTAAACATAGAATTAGCAACAATCCATTGTCAATGTTTTACGTTGATATCCAATCAAAAGAAAACAATAAAGAAATCTATAAGGTTGATCGTCTCATGAATTCAGTAGTGTATTTTGAAGCACCGCACGTGAAAAAAGAGATTCCTCAATGCAAGATTTGCCAAAAATATGGGCACACCAAAAACTTCTGCAACAAACCACCACGGTGTGTAAAATGTGCAGGTAACCACTTAACAAATAATTGCCAAAGGAAAGTAAAAGATGACAACGTAAAATGCGCCAACTGCGAAGGAAGTCATCCAGCTAATTACAGGGGATGTACTATACATAAACAACTTCAACAGAGAAAATATCCTGCACTGCGAGCAAGAAATATGGAGCCTGCAACATCAAATCAACATCTACAAAATCAAACTTTACCAAATCAAACAACATTACGTAATATACGACAACCGGGCATGAGTTATGCACAACAAGCTCAACAAGAGAGACCTTCAATGCAACAAGCACAACCTCTTTCATATACAAGTCAACCTAGTTATCAAAATCCTCCCCAGCTATCGCCGCAGACAAATGACATCAGCGAACTCAAAGATCTAATGAAGAAGCTGATGGAACAGATGAGCACGATGTTGAATCTGCTAACCACTGTGGTCGCAAAATTGGCTTAATGGCTATACAACTAAAAATTGCAGCATGGAACGCAAACGGCCTGTGTCAACATACACAGGAACTACAAACATTTTTAAAAATTCGTGAAATAGACATAATGCTTATTTCCGAAACACATTTTACGGAAAAGAGTCGCATTAGAATACCAAACTATACGATATACGACACTAAACATCCAAATGGAAGAGCGCACGGTGGTACAGCGATAATTATTAAAAACATCATTAAACATCACGAAGTCGAAAAATATCAATGCGATTATCTCCAGGCTACTAACGTAGTGGTCGAGAGTTCTATTGGCCCCCTGGCGATTTCAGCAATTTACTGTCCACCGAAACACAATACTAAAACAGCACAATATGATCAATTCTTTGGTACATTAGGAAGTAGATTTATTGCCGGCGGTGACTTTAATGCAAAACATACACAGTGGGGATCAAGACTCATAACCACCAAAGGAAGAGAGTTACTTGCGACAGTAAAGCACAACGAAATGATGACCGTATCGTCGGGAAATCCTACATACTGGCCAAGTGATCAAGCTAAAATCCCAGACATAGTCGATTTTTACGTTATGAAGGGCATAAACACCAAACAATGCAAAGTTGAATCGTTACTGGACCTTTCTTCAGACCACACACCCGTGTTGCTAACAATGTACTCAAAAGTACTACTCAAAGAAAAACGACCAACACTATATAATAAAAAAACTGACTGGGAACTTTTCCGAGTCAGATTAGACGAAGAAATTAATTTAAATGTGCCATTAAAATTGAAAGAAGATTTGAAAAATGCCGTCGAACACTTGACTAAAGCCATTCAGAGTGCAGCATGGCAAGCTACTCCTGACCAAAATACAACATGCATTAAGGAATCGTGCCCCACCATAATCAAAAAAAAGATTGCTGAAAAGAGAAAACTACGCAAGTAGTGGCAAGTTTCGAGAACATCGGAAAACAAAGCAAAGTTTAACAAAGCAACTAAAGAACTTAAAAGACTCCACCTAAATTTTAAAAATCAATTTTTTACAGATTATCTTCATGGCTTATCAAACTCCCAAGCAAATGACTACTCACTCTGGAAAGCCACAAGAAACCTTAAGCGTCCACAAAAAACGGTACCACCTATCAGAGATGATAAAGGAAAATGGGCTAGAAGTGTCGAGGAAAAAGCTTATCTGTTTGCTGAACATCTTGCAAAGGTATTTACGCCATTTCCTTCAATATCACCTATAGAAGATAATGAAATACGCAGTTACTTAAATGCACCATTCCAAATGGACCTTCCGATTAAACATTTTAAAGTACAAGAGGTCAAACAGATTATACTGCGTAATACTAATACTAAGAAAGCACCTGGCTACGATTTGATTACAGGTAAAGTTATGAAAGAAGTAACACCAAAATGCTTTAAACTCATTACATTCGTATATAATGCAATTCTGAGGCTAGAACACTTTCCTAATCAGTGGAAGGTCGCGCAAATTATTCTCTTATTAAAACCTGGAAAAAAACCAGAAGAACCGACCTCATATCGACCGATAAGCTTGCTTCCAATTTTATCAAAGATTTTTGAGAAACTCTACTTAAAACGACTAAAGCCAGTATTGGAAAAAAGAGCTCTTATCCCAAACCATCAGTTTGGTTTTAGAAATCAACACGGTACGATAGAGCAAGTGCACCGAATTGTGAAGCAAATCGGAGATGATTTGGAGCGGAAGAGGTACTGTTCTGCAGCATTTTTGGACATAAGCCAAGCATTCGATAAAGTTTGGCATGAGGGCTTATTCTTCAAATTAAAACTAAATCTCCCACATCATCACTACCAGGTACTGAAATCTTATTTGAGTAAAAGACATTTCTTAGTAAAACATGGAGAAGAGTACACGGAGCTTTTCTCAATTCATTCAGGTGTTCCACAGGGCAGTGTATTGGGGCCCATTCTTTACTTATTATACACGGCGGACCTGCCAACAACTACTACAACAACGATAGCAACCTTTGCCGATGATACGGCTATTCTTGCGTCGCACACTGACCCTAAAGCTGCTTCTAACAACTTACAAAATCACTTAAATAAAGTTAATACCTGGTTCAAAAAATGGAAAATGAAAGCCAACGAAACCAAGTCTTCACATGTTACGTATACGATGAGGAGAGACACCTGTCCACCTGTGACCATGAACGGCTGCAATCTACCACAGACCGACAACGCAAAGTATCTGGGTATGCATCTGGATAGAAGACTAACCTGGCGTACTCATATTTTTAATAAAAGAAAACAACTTGGTCTAAAGTTCAGACAGATGTATTGGTTAATTGGCAGAGGATCTGAGCTGTCGTTGGAGAATAAGCTCTTAATTTACAAAGTTATACTGAAGCCGATTTCGACATACGGCATACAACTTTGGGGAACCGCCAGTATATCCAACATAGAAATCTTACAAAGGTTTCAAAACAAAATACTCAGAACCATCGTCAATGCTCCGTGGTATGTTCCCAATGATGTCATCCATTCCGATCTTCAAGTCACCAAAGTTTACGACGAAATTAAAAATTTCTCCAAAAAATATCAAAATAGAATCGAATCGCATCCAAATGAGCTAGCAAACGAGCTACTAAATTACTCACATGAAGTCAGAAGACTGAAACGTTTTAAGCCCACCGATTTACCTACGCGTTTTAATTGATTAATTTATGATTAATTTAAATTTTGTTTGATTAAAATTATTTAATTATGTATCACAAGAACTTATAAGTTAATTTATTACGGGAATATTTAATGAAATATTCCCACCATGTAAATATAATGTCAAGTAATTTACTTAATGTTTCTTAATTTCGAAACAGATTGTAGATATTCGTTTGTAATAAAAAAAAAAAAAAATAAATAAAAATTTCTGTTTTTTGAGCTCCACCTTTTTGAAAGTAATACCGTTGGACGTCAATTAAGCTTGAAAATTGCAGAAACGCAAATTTTGAAAAATTTCGATTTGAAATCGCTATGATATTGCATCAATTTTAAGCGAAACGTGGTGGTTTTTCGAAAAATGTTATTAAACATTTTCTAGTTGTGATTATTTTAAGTTTCTAAAATTAACAAAATATTTTTCTAAATGCCTCTGAGAAAATTGTGAGATTAATGTCCAATTTTTAACACGGATGCTTTATGGAAAAAGTCAAAATTTTTCTATGGAAGTTGCAGGATTCCAGAGGTCGTAAGGCGAATGTTCCATTCTATGCATGTACGGATCTTCCACGGCTGGAACCGCCTCTCCGTTCCCAGTTTCCATCCTTTTCTATCTTGGCATACCTCTTCTTCCATATTTTTGGAATTTATCGCCGCATCTATTTGCTTCCATTCTCTTTGTATGTCCAAACCATGTCAGTTGTCGTTTTTCAACTTCTTCCGCTATGTCACTCTCCATATTCATGCTCCTACATATAATTTCATTCCTTATCCTTTCCAGTCTAGATCTTGTACAACTTTTTCTCAGGCAATCCATTTCTGTGGCCAGCAATTTTCGTCTATTTTCTGTTACATTACATTTGTATCAACATGAAACGAAATTGTAGATTTGTTTAAAATATACTTGGTACCTAAAGAACGAGAAATTAGAAACTGGCTGTACTGTATCAATAAAAATAACGTACTATATATAATTTATTATATCGATATAACAATAAATAAATCAGAATAAAATCGAACAAAATTTAAAATCGTTACATTTACAAGCTTTTACTAAAATACTATAATAATCATGAACAGTAATAATTTAATTAAACGTATTCATATTTCGGTTTTTAAAAACCATAGTAGTATCATGATACAAAATTGTTTAACACGCATAAAAAATTGATAAAGTTTAAATTTATTTTTAAATACATTTCTTCATGTCGAGCATTTTGTATGGTGGGTGTACAGACATACTCAACGCTCATGTAGTGACCACCATATAAACTAATGTGTTACATAGCCAGCGTGTTACCCGCGACGGAGAAACCGCCGGAGTTCGGCGTTTTCAATGCTATAGCGAGCGTCTCACCCGCGGCCGCCGATGAGCCGCGACGTTTTAAATGCTCGTCTAGTGCTTTCCATTAAAATACATTGGTTACATTCGAGAGCGGAAAACGCGGCGTTTTCGATGCCCGTCTATTGCTAGCCTTATTGTTATTGTACCGTGTGACGTCAAACCAATGGCGTTGCGTTTAAGGTCACATGATTTATTTTAAATTATCATTGAATTTTAAAATGGATTATTTATAACAAAATACAATAAATAGAAGTTATTTTTGCGGATTTGATATTTAATATATAGGATTAATCGGAAAATACTGTTTTAACTAAATTTTTTGATTCATGCATGTTCCCTATTATGCGGACTATTGCACACATGTGTCACATGACTAACATCAACCAATGATATTTAGGGATTCGATCAATGGCGTTAGAATTACGCAATAATTGTTCAAGTTACTTTGATAATTCAATTCAGGGTCAAATTATGGCGTTTCGACCAATCAGCGTGCGTTATTTTACATTGTACTTATACGGATACAATTCGTGCACCGTCGAATAATACCCGCAAATAGTGTGAGCCCTAGGTGAAATATCCAGTTATTTTGAAATCCTACGAAAATATTCAAATAACCATAGGCCAATTTGAATATTTTAAATTGTTTTGAAAATAAAAGAGTATTTGATATTTGTATTTGAAACGCACTCGTAAAAAATATTTGAATTAATAATATGATTCTCTGTGATTTAAATTTGGGCTTTTGTTTTTTAATTTACGTCTATTAAATTATTTTCCTCGTTCAATTTTTATGTACGAAAAATTACGAAAGTAATTGTACCAAAGTAAGTATCTTTGTGCACGTTAGTTTCTATTTAGTGACGCTTTGCTTATTTATCTTGTTAGATGGACCATAACGCTCCTTTTGCCGTCTCCGCTTCTTGCAATGTTCCGTCTAATACACGCCCTCCATGTTTGACAGTCGCTCCCTTTCCTGCCGCCTCCTCCACCACCACATCCGCCGCCTCCACCTCCGCCGCTCCTACCACGACGACTCCTGCCACCTCCACCTCCACCGTCACCACCACCACTCATAGAGGTCGCTCTACCTCCGTTGCTTCGACCGATCGCTGGGGGCAGTTATCCGCCGATGACGTGGGCCGCGAAATTCTCAACGCCGTTCCCGTGCATACGACTCACAGTCATAATTCTAGGAAACGTGCGTTTGATGAATTTTGCTTCACTCGTGGCCACAAGGTGGACAAATATACAACCGAACTGCAACTCAATGCCATCTTGACCGATTACGCATTCAATATGCCAATGCAAGATGGCAGTGATTACAAAGAATCATCGGTGAAGGCCCACTGGAACTCCACCGCTGCAGCTTTACAGCGCCAATTTTACATCGGTACTGTATTTCTTACGTTTGTTTTCAATTTTTCTTTTGTAATTTTTCTTATTGGTAGAGTACGGAAAGGTGATCGAAAGGGGATCATCTTTGCGGAGGCTCGTAGGGCTCGCGATTCCAAAAGAAAGGTTTTGCAGAAAGATCCAATGAAGCGTCTGCAGAGTGTGAATGCCTTCACCATCAAGGAGCACTCCGAGATGGTGCATTTATATAATGACGAGACTCCCACGGGTCTCGAAAGAATTGGCGTGGAGAGGTAATGAGGGGGCAGCCGCCCTCATCGACTACTTCTCCGGCCGCATCCGCTACAACCCTGTGTTTTCCAAAACCACACAGGGGGGAAGCAAACCTTTATCGGAGGACAATAATGGCTTACTCACAATACCGACAAGTCACTATGCCCGGTCCGGCTGTATCGGAAGCTGTTGTCATCGCGGCCTCCTGTGCACCGAACCGGGTATTCTTGACCGCCAACCCCAACTGGCAGGCAACAGGTGCACACTGGTTTGTGCGGTCGCCGGTGGATCGAAGGAGGCGGCCGCTGCCATCCGTTTGCAAGGGACCTTTACCAACCACAGCGCGAGATCGACCGCTATAACGTCCCTTGCAAACTCCAACATCCCGGAACATCAGGTGATGTTGATGACCGGTAAGTTTCTTTTTCTCAATCTGTTTCTTTACATTCTATATGTTTGTATTTTCAGACCACAGCTGCGTCCGCAGCTTAAAGCCCTATATGAAGGTGCAAGCGTCCCGCCACAGCGAGTTGGTGGCAGTAATGCGCCCAGCTCCGCTTCATGTAGAGGCTGCGGATGATGTTATTCCTCCTTCGGTTCTTCCCACCATTGCCCTCCCCCCAACTATCACAGCCAGTACCAGTGCTGAGGATGTCCCCGGGCCGAGTTTTACCCAAAGCAGTCGTCCAAGAGGAAGAGGCAGGTTTAGCGAGGGGGAGAGCAAGCCCACGAGAAGATGCAGCTCCGAGAACCGCAAGCCCCCAGCAGCCACCACAACAAACAACAACCAAAGTTGTAAATGTTTACAACACTTATCACGACCATTACCACTAGGTTGGCGTTGTTTTTGTTCTGGTAAGTGAAGTGAATTGATTCTTTTTATGATTTTTCTAACTGGCCATTTTTTTAGTATCCCAGCATCCCTCAATATAATGGTGGCTGCATCTCAAGGGGTGCATCTAACACTCGTGTGGTTTCCATTGTCCCGATATTGGTAAGATAGTTTTCTTTTATCAGCGTTTTCTTTAACATTTTGCATTATTAGGGCCTTACACCATTTGCGTAATTTGAAACGCTGTCCTAGCATAAATTTTACTTTTTTAAAAACGGCTTAATTTTACTATTTGCTTGTTTAAAGAGGACCTGTTATATTTGTATACCTCGCTATTTTTTGTTTGATTTGTCACTGTTACCTGTTTACACTTATTTTTGTTTGTTGGCATATTGATTTTGATGTTCTTATTGCTATTTAAATATTTTGGTGTAATTTCTGTGGGATTGTTTGCTCCACATGTTCAATTTTTACTTTCCGAACCCCTAGGTAAGGAAAGTATTGTTATCAGGAAAAATTTGACCCCCCAATTTTTTGACAGATGTTCACGTTTTGAGGTCCCCTGAATCCATTTTTATCATTTTTGGAAGGATGTCTGTATGTATGTGTGTATGTACGTCTGTGAACACGATAGCGTCTAAACGAAGCAAGAAAATCATTCCAAATTTTGCATATAAGCTTTTTCCTGTCGTAGGACGAAGTCAGATGAAAATAAATTAAATCGTGTAACGGGAAAGGGGGGTTTACCTTGAGCTATTATGACATTATGCGTCATAACTTCGAAACGAAATTAAATATGTAAAAATATTATTAGCAAAAAATTAGCGTTATGGAATTTCCTACATTTTTTGTCCTACAAGTTTTTCTCTAAAATATACAGGGCGTTTCAAAAATTTTTGTATTTGTAAAAAAATTTTGTATTTGTAAATAAAATAGTAAACCGCATTCTACTAACGAAAATAAGATGAAAAGTTCCTAATAACATGGGTCCAAAAATGCTTCGTTTGTAAGATATAGGCATTCAAAAGTTTTTTTCTTCCTATTTTGGCAAAATATGAAATTTTTCATCGATTTACTGTTGAAATTATGTAACCATTTTATTTAAAAATATAATATAAAAATTTGCGTCTGTTCGGAAAGTTATGCGATGGCCACATCAGATTTTTTTGTAATTAATCCTCAGTAAATGTTGCGTAAAATCGCCGTCATTAAAATCGACATTAAAAATGGCGTTTTAAATGTCGATTTTCGTATGTGATGTTGTGCTTTTAAGTTGTGGCGTTTCTTCACGGAATTATCATCGCAACAGCAACGCGGGTTCGGAAAATACTCAAAGATTCAGCGAGTACAGGTTTTAGCAAGGAAATTGAACGAGCGTAGCGCAGCGGAGTGAGTTCGCACATTTCGGATTCAGCCTTTTACTTGATACGGCCTTTTACTTCGCATTCGGACATTTACTTGACAACAAAGTTTTCATAGCAACGTAGTCAAATTGTTACCGATAATCAAAATTGCACTTAAGGGTGGGAATGAATGTATAAATATACGCTATACAGACCCTTTGAATTTCGCTATTCTAAGAAAAACTATATCATATATGACATTTAGCAAATCAGGTTCCTGTAGAAAAAACTATGATCTGTGTTTCTAGAGATGAATTATTAAAATTGTGCCTAAAATATAGTCATAAAAATAAAAACTGTAACCTAAAAAAAAAATTTCCAAACCAAAATGTCTTTCTCTAGAAACACGAATACACTCGTGAAGTTTACAGATTATTAAATTAAATTGATAAAAGTTTATTTATAACAGTTATAATCAATCTACAGTTTCGTTTATCATTACTACCATTTTAGGCAGTTTTTGCGAAAAATAATTCACGGTGTGTCATGGTGATGGCGTTGTATTTAGTCGGACTGGTCTGATCGGAATTTACCTGCATATTTTTAGTTAAAATATTTTATATGAGCATATTTTAATTGAACATAATAGAGGTAGTTCCTCTATTATGTTCAATTATTATGAACATAATTTTTGTCTTTGTCACTAATGTACATATTGGTGCGACATCTGTTGGAAATGAATGCCACAAATGGATTATTCCAAAAGGTGTGAAACTGAATTAAATTCAAAATATTTTCGACAGTAGCGACGTTGGCGGCCATTTCCCCAAATGTTTGTCAATTCCCCACCTTAATATATTATTATAAGTGATTATTAAGGGTGTTCACGAGGGCTTCGTAGTTTCGTAGTTTCCATGGTATTTCGTAGTTTCCATGGTAGTTTCGTACTTGCGTATGACAGCCATGTGACATTCCTACTTTAAACAACCAATCACAATCAAGGAAGTTTCGTACTTGATTGTGATTGGTTGTTTGTATGTTTTCAAATGGATGTTATCCGATCGGTAGACCTGAGCGAAAACGGGTATCCGTTTTTAAATTTTTTTTTAAATTTCTTTTAGGGCTAAATTCTAACAATTAGCACAGTCATCAAAATGACTATTAGCTGCTATACAAAATCCTCACAAAGATTTTCCTTGTACTTGGCAAAAAGTTCGGGTACATTTGGTGGTACAGCAAGGACACAAAGATAACCGAACAGTTGTCTTAATTGTCGGGGCATTTCTTCGGCCGCTGCCTCAGATAGGGTATTGTCCCAAATTTGCTCACTGTTAAATAGTCCTCGTTTTTGAGCGGCTTTCATAAAATCCGAATATACAACACCGTCAACGGTTTTCAAATCTTCAAATGAAATAGCTCCAGGCGGGATATGTAGCAAGAGGACTCGTAAACAAAATCGCTCAGGGTCTGCGTTCAAACTTACGGTGTAACATACGCCCAATCGTTTTTTTCCGCATTTTGCATGCGGCAGAAAAAGGATTATTCTGAGACATGAGAGTGCTTAACTCTCGCATCAGACAGGTCCATTTCCCCAGCCCCGCCCATCGCGAATTTTGAATCAATTTTGGTGTCAATCGTTTGTGTGTCGTTTGTGTTCGTTTGTGTTTTCATTATTTTCGTTTGTGTTAGCACCGTTCGCGAAATGTCTTCAAATTTACGTGGGCGGGGCTGGGGAAACGGCAGCCCCGCCCATCGCGAATTTCGGGTCGAATTTGGTGTCAATCGTTTGTGTTTCGTTTGTGTTCGTTTGTGTGCTCATTATTTTCGTTTGTGTTATCACCGTTCGCGAAATATCTTCAATTTAAGTGGGCGGGGCTGGGGAAATGCCAGCCCCGCCCATCGCGAATTTCGGGTCGAATTTGGTGTCAATCGTTTGTGTTTCGTTTGTGTTCGTTTGTGTGCTCATTATTTTCGTTTGTGTTATCACCGTTCGCGAAATATATTCAAAAATATAACCTAGGTTTATTTCCCCGGCCCCGCCCATTTTGAATTTTTGCTCGAATTTGGTGTCAATCGTTTACTCATCGTTTGTGTACGTTTGTGTTTCTATTCCCGTCGTCTCAATATCGATTTTCAACTAGCTGAGAGAAAATGAATTTTTGTCAAGCTCCGAGCAACAACCGCCACATTTAGAAATTATAGCAATTGCGTTATTTAAGAAAATTGGTGTTATTTTAGTTGTAAATTTTTCAATATGGATAGGTTTCAAATTAAAACAATATAAAAACCATGTTTTGATGTAAGGAAAAAGAAGTACATCATAGATAATAGTATTTAAAAAATGGTATAGAAATGGATCAGGACCGTCCTTAAAAATATTATCCAAGATGTCAAGTACGTAATATACCGCCATCTTTATACGATACTTTTTTGATAACATTGCATTATTCATAATAAAAATGAATTTTTGTTGTACAAACAGAAATAATCTAAATTATATAAAAGAGAAGATCTGTTTGCGTGTTTGCGTGTTCGCTATACGTTCCTAGACCCTTGGACCAATCTCGACCAAATTTTGCACAGTTATTTTGTAGCTCCAGGCGCAACTATTCGTGCATAAATGGAGAAGAAATTCGAGCGGGGAAAAAAGTTATTCGCTTTTTTCGAAAATCAAATCACAAGTTTGACAAAAAATTTAATTTGTCAAATAATTAATCTGACGTACAGTCAGTGATTCAAAATACTGTCAACAGATGGCGGGGATGACGGCATTAATTCCAAAAATGCAAACCACTAACAAAAAACCACTAAAAAATTAATCTGAAAATACTGTCAACAGATGGCGGGGATGGCGGCTTTAATTCGAAAAATGCAAACTACTAACAAAAAACCACTAACAAATTAATCTGAAAATACTGTCAACAGATGGCGGGGATGGCGGCTTTAATTCGAAAAATGCAAACCACTAACAAAAAACCACTAACAAATTAATCTGAATGCCGCGAATAATACCGGAGCACTTTATATAGGTCGCAGAACTCGCCGGAATTGTGCAAGAAGACGCAGATCCACCTCTTTGTAAAAGATCCACCTCTTTGCGGAAGATTTAACTTTACCTGAAGATGTAACTTTACGTGAAGATTATGTATGTATGTATGACAGATGACAGATGACGGATGACAGATGACGGATGACAGATGACAGATGACGGATGACAGATGACCGATGACAGATGACAGATAACAGATGGCAGATGACAGATGAAGGCCGAACAACTTTGACCTTCACGGATCTATTATGGTCCGGTCTGTGAGGCCGAAGGCTGAACAACTATGGCCTTCACGGATCTATTATGGTCCGGTCTGTGAGGCCGAAGGCCGAACAATTATGGCCTTCACGGATCTATTATGGTCCGGTCTGTGAGGCCGAAGGCCGAACAACTATGGCCTTCACGGATCTATTATGGTCCGGTCTGTGAGGCCGAAGGCTGAACAACTATGGCCTTCACGGATCTATTATGGTCCGGTCTGTGAGGCCGAAGGCCGAACAATTATGGCCTTCACGGATCTATTATGGTCCGGTCTGTGAGGCCGAAGGCCGAACAACTATGGCCTTCACGGATCTATTATGGTCCGGTCTGTGAGGCCGAAGGCCGAACAATTATGGCCTTCACGGATCTATTATGGTCCGGTCTGTGAGGCCGAAGGCCGAACAACTCTATGGCCTTCACGGATCTATTATTGTCCGCCCTGTGAGGGCGAAGGCCGAACAACTTTGGCCTTCACGGATCTATTATGGTCCGGTCTGTGAGGCCGAAGGCCGAACAACTATGGCCTTCACGGATCTATTATGGTCCGGTCTGTGAGGCCGAAGGCCGAACAACTCTATGGCCTTCACGGATCTATTACTGTCCGCCCTGTGAGGCCGAAGGCCGAACAACTTTGGCCTACACGGATCTATTATGGTCCGGTCTGTGAGGCCGAAGGCCGAACAACTATGGCTTTCACGGATCTATTATGGTTCGCCCTGTGAGGCCGAAGGCCGAACAACTATGGCCTTCACCGATCTATTATGGTCTTCCCCCTGTGAGGCCGAAGGCCGAACAACTATGGCCTTCGCGGATCTATTATGGTCCTCCCCCTGTGAGGCCGAAGGCCGAACAACTATGGCCTACTCGGATCTATTCTGGGTCTAGATGGCTAAGGGCGGCGGATGCCGCCCGTGCCAGCTAGTATATTAATAAATTAATAGTTTATTAGCAAATAAATAATTATTACAATGTATATAATATAAGATATTCACAGTTCACAACGGTAGAAGAACGTATGCTCCTGTTTCGTTCCGTTTGTAGATCGTCAAATTTTTCCCAAGAATTTAGATGAGCTCTCCAACAATAAGCTACATAATGTCCTATTGCTGACGGGGATTTGCTTTTCGGTGGAAGAAAACTAATAATTCCTTTCAACTTAAAATGTTTTTCTAAAATATTTAAAGACAAAGGAACATTTGAAAGTGGTATTGAAAATTGGGAATCGTACGGTGCCGAATTGTTTACAGGTTTTTTGAATAAATGAGGACCAATCGTAAAACTTCTAGGAATAGAAGAAACACCACAAGAGCCGCATTTTACTGTATCTTCAAAATAATTATTCATGATTTGTTGCAATAATTCAAAATTTTCTATACCTAAATTGGCTACTACAGTTTCCCCAGGTCGCTTATTTTCCCAATCGCAAGATGTACATTTTTTAATTTTTAGTCGCCATATAATGTAAATAATATCAGATAATCTACACTAATTAAACTTTTTGCGGTTCCCGCACGGTTCCCGTCCACTGGACCGACTTTCAACTGACCGACTCAGCTTGAACCGACCGACTTTCAACCGACCGACTTTCAACCGACCGACTTTCAACGGACCGACTTTCAACCGACCGCCTTTCAACCGACCGACTTTTAACGGACCGACTATTTTTTCGACCGACTTTCAACGGACCGACTTTCAACCGACCGACTTTTAACGGACCGACTATTTTTTCGATCGACTGTCGATACTACCCGAAGCATTCACTACAAGAATGATTTCCAATTCGACTATTTGTCACATCATATAGTTTCAATTTACAGCCATGACAACTGTGAGATGTCTAGGAATCCTTCGGGAAACCTGGCCTCAATCAAACGATTGAAAGATAAACATCTTTCTTATTAAGCAATAATCAGGTCTCCGTATGGATTCCTTGTCACCTCTCGTCAGGGCTGCCCACGGTTGACGTCACCTAGACTTCTCAGACACCTGTCGCTATGGCATCCCCACGAACCAACAAACCAACCAAACCAACAGAGTTATGGATCTGCCAAGGTTAGAATCCCCCCCCCCAACGACGCTTTAACCAAAAATTCACGATATTGCTTAATGAGAAAGATAAACGATTGAGGCCAGGTTTCCCGAAGGATTCCTAGATACCTGTCGCTATGGCATCTCCACGAAAACCAAACCAACACAGTTATGGATCTGCCAAGGTTAGCACCCCCCCCCCCCAAACGACGCTTTAACCAAAAACTCACGATATTGCTTAATAAGAAAAATAAACGATTGAGGCCAGGTTTCCCGAAGGATTCCTAGACACCTCACAGTTGTCATGGCTGTAAAATGAAACTATATGATGTGACAAATAGTCGAATTGGAAATCATTCTTGTAGTGAATCCTTCGGGTAGTATCGATAGTCGGTCGAAAAAATAGTCGGTCCGTTAAAAGTCGGTCGGTTGAAAGTCGGTCGGTTCAAGCTGAGTCGGTCGGTTGAAAGTCGGTCCAGTGGACGGTCACGACCATTTTTTTCATTTACTATATAAATAATAATAATCAAACTTTATTCCATTCGGAACTTTACTTCTCTCTAATGTACGGTCCATTTTGTTGGTGGTTCAATCCTCTTCTTTCTCTTTACTTTACAACTTAACTTCACCAATCTCATCAAGTCACTGCTGTGGTTATAGTAAAATAAATAAAAATGGTTTTTATTGTTTTAAGTTGAAACCTATCCATATTGATAAATTTACAACTAAAATAACACCAATTTTCTTTAATAACGTAATTGCTATAATTTCGAAATGTGGCGGTTGTTGCTCGGAGCTTGACAAAAATTCATTTTCTCTCAGCTAGTTGAAAATCGATATTGAGACGACGGGAATAGAAACACAAACGTACACAAACGATGAGTAAACGATTGACACCAAATTCGAGCAAAAATTCAAAATGGGCGGGGCCGGGGAAATAAACCTAGGTTATGTTTTTGGATATATTTCGCGAACGGTGATAACACAAACGAAAATAATGAGCACACAAACGAACACAAACGAAACACAAACGATTGACACCAAATTCGACCCGAAATTCGCGATGGGCGGGGCTGGCATTTCCCCAGCCCCGCCCACTTAAATTGAAGATATTTCGCGAACGGTGATAATACAAACGAAAATAATGAGCACACAAACGAACACAAACGAAACACAAACGATTGACACCAAATTCGACCCGAAATTCGCGATGGGCGGGGCTGCCGTTTCCCCAGCCCCGCCCACGTAAATTTGAAGATATTTCGCAAACGGTGCTAACACAAACGAAAATAATGAAAACACAAACGAACACAAACGACACACAAACGATTGACACCAAAATTGATTCAAAATTCGCGATGGGCGGGGCTGGGGAAATGGACCTGCATCAGACTTGAATCGCACCGATCGTTTCCCTTAATTGTCATCCTTTGATCAGCAGCCTCATCCGGGTCCAATATATTGTTATGATACAAACCCCACTTTGGGCTTCTACTGGTTTTTTTATCACAACTTCTCTTACCTCGGCCAGCTGTAGAGCATTTACTTTAATTTGAGACTCTTTTATGCTAAAACTTATGAAATGCTGCACTGGAATGGATCGCCTCGATAAATACAACGCTGACTTTAAATTATTTAACGCAACAAACCTGCAACTCAATACACGAACGCTACTAATATGTAGGTGTACCCCGCTTTGTTTACTGTGAATTTCTGATACCTCTCTATCAATGTAGCCCCTTTCGTTGAAAATTAAGAAATAAATCAATCTTTCGTAAATAGTATAATTGGTTTTATTCACAATACCAAATGAATAATGGTTGTGGTTATTCAAATTAGGTGATTTCGAACTTATTGAAAAATACAGCGAATACAAAGTCTTAACAAAATAAAAATATTGTCCGCCAACAAAAAAAACGAAAATGTTTTTATAAAAATATAACACAGTTCTAATAAATTTTTATTTGTTTCTCATTTGTAAACGTCAGTTTCCAAAAACACAATATTAATCAAGAAAGTTTATTTTATCAAGTCACTAACTTGTAAAACTGACAGTTAACTTGCAAAATTTTTACAAGTTAGTAGTATTATTTACATTAGGAAATTTTGTTTTATCGTCATATATGTATGCAAATTGTTCAACCTCTTCTTTACTTAATACCTTGGCCTTTTTTGGCGCATAACGCTCATTTTTTCGTTTCAGAAACGCTATTACCTTTTGAAATCTGCAAATGACAACTAAACGTCATATTTTTCAATAAATTTTTTAAGGAAAACAAACCTGCGAACAGGGGCATTTTCTTTCATTTCCAAGCAGCTTTTCAGCATAGACCATTTTGCCCATAAAGTATTAGGGCTGAATCTAGCTGATAGTTGATTCAAGTATACCAACAAAACATCTTCAGTTACCCCAATCACACTATTTTTGTTTTGCCACTTTTTGAAGTCGTCGTATTCTCGCTCGTACCTTGAAGCTGATTTTGCAGGTAATAAACTTGAAGCTACACTGCTGGCTGCCTCAATAATTTCTTTTGGTACATTCATTTTCGCTTTCGCCAAAACAAATGTAAAGAAAAATAAACAGACATGTTCATGGCAACGCTTCCATAGCTTACGACATTTGCGACAAATTATTGAGATTTTTTTGGAATTTATCTAACCTTTTTACAAATGAGAAACAAATAAAATATAAAACAATGCACGCAAGGTAACGGGTTTTACTGGCTCAAGGAGGTAACTGACTCGCCTGCGGCTCGTCAGTTATATCCTCCATTCGCCAGTAAAAACCCTCTTACCTTGCTAGTAATGTTATATACTATTACAAGTGCTCCCACCTATGTGTCCGCCACTGGTCTTTATCTTATTTGTCCCCGTTATAAATGATGACACATCTATTGCAAATTCAGAGGTATGTTTCGAAGCTACGCTTGTTCGGAAGGTTCCATTTACATGTCCTACGAATCCAGGTACGTACAATATAATTTCCAATTTACGAATTTCTAAATTAACGGCATCAATCAAACTTATCTCTTCAGGTAGCACCAAACTTCGACCATCAAATACGAAAAAGGCTTTCAACATAACCTAGCCGTCTTCTTAATGTAAATAAACGTTACAATTTTCACCAACGATTCTCGAAAGAAAAACAACTTGAATTCAGCAGGAACAATATTGATCCAAATAATCATCCAACAATTTTCCATAAAACGTCAAATATGTCAAAACAGGTTGCACACCCATCAAATTTTCCAAAATGTTGCCAACCATAAAATTCAAAAAATATCCAAAAATAATTATAATCTGACGATGATTACTTCTGCAAGTTTGAAAATTGACTGCGAGAGTCAATTCGGTGTAGCCAGCCTTCTCCTTCATTTGATAATGGCATCTGGCGTTGGGAAGTTGTGGAGGCCTTGTGAGCCTCTCGAAAATAGCGCTGAGCTAGATTGGAGAGAGAGAATGAAAAATTTCAATCCCTTTTATAGCTTTCGCTAATCTTCCGGAACTGACGTCGTTTAAATTCAAAAAAATTCAAAATTGTAGGCGAAAATGCTGGTCATCTGGATTCGAAATACATTAGGTAAATCTTCTTTTCATTTATGCATTTTGATAGCACTTATAATTTATTTGAAACGCACTAATTTTTAAAATATCAGTTTAAAGGTTACACACATAAATGCACTTCTGGCGAATCTCACCCTTATGTACCATTAATAATTGTTGGCGGAAAAACTATTGCAAAATACAAAATAACATAAGGTAATGCCAGTATAAAAGTAAGTTCGAATCCCCTTTTTGTTAAAATTTAAAATTAATGAAGTTTTAACCATAATCATTCTGTGCAGGTCAATGACCCCGAATTACAATTTGGGTCTTTTACTATCCACGAGAGATGATTCTATAGATGTCATGGATCTGGACTGACAAAAAAAAACAAAGCTACCCAATGATTAATAGAGATGTACCAGAAAAATACCAAATTGTGTTCCTTTCCGAACAATGAACAACTCTGCGTCTAGCGACCTAGAAAGAGTTAGATCTATCGAAACTTAAATTTCCAGCTCAATATATAGTTGAGCAAACTTGCGTTGGTTTCCATCTGCCGGGTGCAAAGCTCCTGCTCGATGGTAAATTTGTCCGTTAATTCGGAAACAATAGGGTCCGTATCCAGGAGGCAGAATGATGTTAGCTCCCATTGACGCAAACGCTAAAGCACTATTTATCGATCTTATATTGTCTATGAAATTTTTCGAATATTGATGCAGTCCTTTCAATAACTGTTCAATAACAGGGGCTGATCTTATAGCTTGATATATATACCTTATACATTGATAAGTTGATCCGTTGATACGTTGATCCGTTGATACGTTGATCCGTTGATACGTTGATCCGTTGATACGTTGATCCGTTGATACGTTGATCCGTTGATACGTTGATCCGAACCAAAAAAATGACACGCTGGAGCAGGGAGCTGGCATTTTATATATTAGGATTATCGACGACAACCTATATAAACATTTAATCCGTTGATCCGTTGATACGTTGATACATTGATAAGTTGATCCGTTGATACGTTGATCCGAACCAAAAAAATGACACGCTGGAGCAGGGAGCTGGCATTTTATATATTAGGATGATTACATCAGGTTGAATTCTGAACAAACACTGCCCCTGCATGCACGTCGGTTGCCCCCACCTCGACATGACATGTGATGTCATATCTATGCAACAGCGTGGAAGAATCAAATTCTTTCACATCTGCCACGCTCAAATTTATTTCAAACAATGAAATAAATTGATGAGTCAATAATAAATAAAAAAAACTTACTTTAGCTACCAAATTATTCTCACGAGGTGCCGTTTTTAAAAATATCGCCACGTGGTCAGATGTCAGATGATTTTTCGGCAATTTCTAGGTTCTTGCTCATGGTACGTCTTGCTGTTTCCAAGGCACAAATGTAAATGAACTGAAATGAACCATTGGTAGAATCAGAGGTGCCAACTGCTATTTCCTAGTATTTTTTGGTAGTAGTTCGTAATATTACTAGTGCTATTTTGTGGTACTATAGAGCACGTGCATTATTAAAAAAATGCGTTAAATTTTTGCTTCAAGTTTCTAAATTGGCGAAGTTCCTACTTTACCTCCCGGAATTGCAAAAAACAGTATATGCATGACGGCAGTAAAGTGACTTTTGGCCCATGGGTAATTGTTTCACTCGGCTGGCGCCTCGTGTAAACAATCCTTTACCCTCGAGCCAAAAAGTGTCACTTTGCTTCCTTGGTGATTAATGTACTATTATTCTGCGAACCTATTTTATATGTATAAAATCAGATTTCTCGCAAGACTTTCCTTATATTGTTCAAAATATATCATTCCCACCTACGTCAAAATTTAACTCTATCATACGATAGAGTAAAAGATAGGAGCAAAAATATTTAGAAGAGAAGGAAATATTACAAATATGTTGCAATTATAAAAAGTGCCCTGTTATATGCATCAGAAACGTGGAGGGTAACAGAACGATACAAGACAAAAATTCAGGTAGTAGAAATGGACGCATTTAGAAGATCTCTGGGAATATCACGTAGGGACAGGATCAGAAATGAAGAAGTGATGCAAATGATGGGAATAGAAGATGGTTTCATAAGTGAAGTTGAAAGAAAACAGCTAATATGGTACGGACACGTACAAAGAATGCAAGAGAATATACTTCCAAAGCAAGCATTAGAATGGACACCACAAGAAAGAAGAAAGCGTGGAAGACCAAAAAAAGAACTGGGTATTGAACTGAATTCTGACAGAGAACTCAAAGAAGAGATACCAATTAACATATACCACGTTTAAAAACTGGCACAATACAAAGAATGTTACCGATACTACTGAAAAGGTTATGTTGGCGTATTTTCTAGGAAGAGGAAATATTTTGAAGTCCTCTACTAGCGTATGGTGTGAATATTCAATGTTGAAAGCAACCATATATTTAAATGAAAATATTGACATCTCTTATTATAAAAGGCCAAGTCTTTCTTTCTTTCTTTCTGTCTGTCCCACGGAAATACCCGAAGCAAACCGAACCGAACCGAACGCACAACGTATCATCGGATCAACGTATCATCGGATCAACGTATCATCGTATCAACGTATCATCGGATCAACGTATCATCGTATCAACGTATCATCGGATCAACGTATCATCGTATCATTTTGTCTATATAGGCAAAGATATAAGAGCTGTAAAGATAAGAAGCGCAATGCTTTTTAATATGTAGGTTATTTCTCCCCCATAAGTAGATGGCGTTAGTCACTTGGGGGATATGATTTTGAAATGTCGGTAATTCTCGGGGTTTCTTTAATTTCCCATAGATGTCGCTTTTAGATTTGCATATTACCATACCGACACTTGATATGAATAACATTGTAATTCTATTTTGCTTATTTTACAGGAGAGCATTGTAACGAATTTTTACATCCGTTACGAATAATAACATCATTAACATTTCCAACACCGTGTATATAAGATTCTGAAATCGTCGAGTTTCTTTAATCTCCGTGACCGCTCGTAAAAGCAGCCATCTTACCATTTTTGCATTTCGACTGTTGAGTCGAATTTTTGTTCCGACTAATATTATTAATTAGACGATTAATTAATTCTTTTGATCGTGTAACTTGGTGGATGGATGTTTTGCGCTACTGCGGAATACCATAAAACATCATTTTTACTTCCGTAAGTAACTTGTTGAATGATAATTTCCTTGAAGTAAATTCATTTCATTATTTTAGAACACATGTGTCAATAATCAAGGACACATTTTTCGCAAGGGCTGTTTTAAATAAAACTGTAGTTTTAACCAACGATTTATTCTTGTTGATGTCAACACAAGTTAAGTCATTTTATGAAATTTCGATCATAAATTACACACTGGGAAACGACAACTTCAGGAGTAACATTGAATTTTTGAGGTTCTCTTTAATCAACGAATTTTATGGTGTTCCCGACCTAATCAATTGCACCTGCTTCCATATTATCAGTGCAGCCGAGTACAAGACGTATTGCCATTCATCTATGGTGCTACAGAAGTCAAATTTGGAGTCCGCTTACTTGTCACAAGCGAGTAATTTGTATGTGTTTAATTTTACCAAGGTACCTTTGGGTGAGTTACAATTTTTGTAAGACTTATAAATTTGATCTGTACATTTAACTACACCATTTTATTATTATTACGTTATCAGCTCGCTGATTTCTATGAATTGTAGTTGCATGATACTGCCACATCTGTTGTACAGAACTTCAACGAATATAGTTTGTTTATCATTAATTTTTGCATTCTTTATTTTTTTGCATCATTTGAATTTACAACCCATGACTCTAGCTCCCGCTAAATACGAGTTGGTTTAAACGTACATCAGGGTTACTGCCGACAGCAAATTTTACTGTCATTTTTTTGGCAGATGTTCTTTTGACACCTTGTAATACCTAAGACCTCATTAGTCTTCGGAACTTGCAAGGGTGGAAAAAGTTACATTGGCGCCCGCTGTGGAGGCAAATTTTTGTTCATTTTGATGTCAAATAACTTAATTAGTATATCGTTGAAATCTGTGCAACACGTGGTAGATGGTTTATTGATTAAGCGACGGAACACCTTTGACGATTTTGTTGTTGTCTTGTTGACAAGCGACCTGAAGTTGATTGCTGTTGTGTGTAATTTTTATAATTATCACTGTAGTGTTGATAATTTTGTTGACAATTTTAACAGCCCTAGCGAAATATTTTACTGCGTTTTTTTTCATTTTTATTTTCAATCAAATATTGCTAAAGGAAGTTATTATCACTCGTTATCATGTCAAATGTTAAAAAGTATCTTACGTCACTCAGTAACGAGGAGGTACTGGTTGAGTTAACAATAAGAACGGAAGATATTAACACCATCCCTGCTCATAAGGCAACACGTCGAGCACAGCTAAGAAAACTTTTGCTCGATGAAGCTTTTAATTCTCGTCTTGCTATACATAAGTACACTCCACCTGATGTTCAAGCCGATTTATTAGTTTGCAAGAATGCTCTTGACGAAATTTCAATTGAAATAAATAATCTTGAACAGAAGTTTGATGCACAAACTCTAGACAATATCACTAATCGTCTTGCACATTATTGTAATCGCTTAGACATTATGGAGGGAGCTGGGTTTAAAGACACTGAAAGGGGAAATTTATTAGAACTATCTAAACTATTGCGTTCTAAAGTAGAACATTTACTTCGTCTGAATGAAAACGAAAGTGATGATGACGATGAAATTTTAAGGCAACCCAAAGGTAGCAATCCGTCTGGAACAGCAACTAATGATGAATCTCCGGGTTATTCTTCTTTCAAGAGATCTTCATTGTTGCCAGCAGTTGAATTAGCTGAGGTTTTAAAGAATATTTTACCTTTTAAAAATAATGACCGTGTAGCAATCCACAAGTGGAATCTTTCATTTGACGGCAGTGGTGGTTTTCAGGAGGTTTTTAATTTTATTGAAAGAACCAATGAACTTTCAAAAACTCGAGGAGTCAATTCTCAAGAGCTTTTCAACAAAGCTGTCGAATTTTTCTCTGGAGAAGCTTTAGTTTGGTACCGTACGCTAGATTCTAATATTAACACTTGGGAACAATTAGTAGAGGCACTGAAAATAAGATTCTTGGCTGTCGATTTCAGTAGGGTTTATTTGGCAGAAATCAATAAATGTAAGCAAAATTCGAATGAATCTGTTAGCAGTTACATCGAATCAATGTTTGCAAAGTTTGCTAGAGTTACACCTATACCTGCTGAAAGCGATCAACTATGGACAATCAGGGAAAATATGCTTCCTTCGGTTTCATTAGTGATGGGTACTGCTTCTATTACAGAGAAAGGCGAATTTATTCGAGTAGCTCAAAGAGCTGAACTTTTAGCTAAAAAGACTCTTTCAAAAGAAGTTCCCACCGCAGCTTTGACTTCTGTTGTTACCCCTACCGCTCCTAAGGAGTCACCTTCTGTGAATCCTCGCAGACCACTCACTTGTTGGAATTGTTCGACACGCGGCCATTCTTACAGATTCTGTTCCAAACCTACTACTACGTTTTGTTATCTTTGCGGACGCAAAGGAGTTACTTCACTAAATTGCAGTGGTAACCACTCAAAAAACGCAGGTGGGCCAAGCGGAAACACTGCTCGCCGCTAGCCTTAAGTATTAGAGCAGACAGGTTGGGTTGGAGTAATTGGTTGGTGCACGTTAGCGCTTTTTGCGGATCAACCGCCAATTCCTCTGCTTTATTCGCTCATCCCACGACTGATCAACGACCCCATATTAATCTTTTTATTGGTAAAGAGCAATTAACTGCACTTTTAGATTCCGGTGCTAGTGTATCCATACTCGGTACGGATGGACACTACCTGATTGACTTGCTAGACCTTGATTTAAAACGTGATCAAAACGTATTTGTACGGTCGGCTGACGGTACTTCACAACAACTTTTAGGCTCGGTCGAGTTGCCTATTTCAATTTGTGATGTTACTCGTTCCCTTAACGTTTTGGTATGCAATAGCATACGCACTAGTTTAACTTTAGGAATTGACTTTTGCAAATTATTTGGAGTCAAGGCAGATTTTTCCCGCGATCAATTTTTTGTTAACGAGGTTAAATCAATTGAGTCTATCAGAGCCGCTGATGATCTCAGTATTGAACAACGAGTTGCTCTTGCCGCCATAAAAGATAAATTTAAAACTCTTTCCCACGATGGTTTAACAAGAACCCACAAGATATTCCACCATATCGACACTGGAGACGCTGCTCCGCTGAAACAACGTTACTACCCTTTATCACCCGCTATGCGTGAAATCTATATATATAAAATTCAATGTATGTATGTATGTATGTATGTATGTTTTCTATACAATTCTACACCGTTTGACCAATCTCTACCAAATTTGGTGTAGAAGCTATTTACAATGCTACGAAAAACATAGGCTACTTTAGAATCTTGCCGCGAACTTTGGTCAAGCGCTGTATTAGCTTGACCAACGTTAGTGCGGATCAACGGATCAACGTTTCAACGGATCAACGTATTAACGAACGATATCTATATATATAAAATTCAATGTATGTATGTATGTATGTATGTTTTCTATACAATTCTACACCGTTTGACCAATCTCTACCAAATTTGGTGTAGAAGCTATTTACAATGCTACGAAAAACATAGGCTACTTTAGAATCTTGCCGCGAACTTTGGTCAAGCGCTGTATTAGCTTGACCAACGTTAGTGCGGATCAACGGATCAACGTTTCAACGGATCAACGTATTAACGAACGATATCTATATATATTAAATTCAATGTATGTATGTATGTATGTATGTTTTCTATACAATTCTACACCGTTTGACCAATCTCTACCAAATTTGGTGTAGAAGCTATTTACAATGCTACGAAAAACATAGGCTACTTTAGAATCTTGCCGCGAACTTTGGTCAAGCGCTGTATTAGCTTCACCAACGTTAGTGCGGATCAACGTTTCAACGGATCAACGTATTAACGAACGATATCTATATATATTAAATTCAATGTATGTATGTATGTATGTAAGAAGAACAGGAATTGGCAATATCGCTGCGTGCTTTCGAAAATTCCTTATTAGAAGACGAAGGGGAGGAGGAAAAGGAAGAACACAAAAAACAAGAGTAATTGGCAAAAATAAAATAAAGTAAAATTAGAAATTATTGTGGTTTTTGTGAATACTTAACAGTTTTGTTAAACTTTTTTTTATTAAACCTTGATTTGTATTTTTTATTAATTTATTTATTTAATCCTTTTTTAATACGTTGGGTATTTGCGATGACCAAATAAGTCGCAAGGTCATTATGCGGATTGGATCTAAAAAATACATGTAGGCAAATATTGAAATTTGGGCAGGACAACGTCTGCCGGGTCAGCTAGTTGCTCATAAAGAGCTCGATCGAATGTTAGAGTTAGATGTAGTACGACCTAGTCATTCCGGTTGGTCATCTCCCATGCTTTTGGTTAAGAAAAAGGACAATTCTTATCGTTTATGTTTTGACGGTCGTAAACTTAATCAATTGACGAGGAAAGATGCCTACCCATTACCACGTTTAGATGACATTTTGACTCGTTTGCAAGATGCGAGGTATCTGACTTCGATCGATCTTAAAAAGGCATTTTGGCAAATCCCTCTATCTCCCGAATCATATGAAAAAACCGCATTTACCGTGCCTGGTCGTGGTCTTTTTCATTACGTAGTAACCCCGTTCGGTATTTCGAATGCTCCCATTACTCAACAACGGTTGATGGACACAATTTTTGGACCCCTTCTGGGCGAAAAAATATTTGTTTATTTGGATGACATTATTGTCGTTTCTCGTACCTTCAAAGAGCATTTAGAATTACTCGAGCAGGTCTACGACAGGTTACTGGAGGCTAATTTAACTATCAATTTGGATAAGTGTGAGTTCTGCAGGTCCAGTTTGACTTATCTTGGACATGTCATTGATAAGAACGGACTACACACTGATCCAGCAAAAACTCAAGCCATAACTGACTTTCCAAAACCTACGAATACTACTGGTATAAAGCGATTTCTGGGAATGATCGGCTGGTATAGACGATTTATACCGAATTTTTCATCCTTGTCTGCGCCTATTACCGAGTTAATCAAGGGTCGTGGTAAACGTCAGACTGTCGTTTGGAATCAAAACGCTACTGAGTCTTTCGAAAATTTGAAGAAACAGTTAGTTTCTGCCCCTATTTTAGCAAGTCCTGACTTCAGTAAACGTTTTTTTATACAGTGCGACGCGTCAAATTATGACCTGGGCTGTATTTTAAGCCAGGGAGAAGGTGAAGAGGAGCGCGCTATCGCATATGCATCAAAGACGTTGAATAAAGCGGAACGTAACTATTCGGTCACTGAACGTGAATGCCTAGCGGTTATTTTTGGTATAGAGAAATTCAGGCCTTATGTTGAAGGTACCGAATTTACAGTGATCACAGATCACTATAGTCTTTTGTGGTTGCTTTCTATGAAAGATCCAGTAAATAGATTAGCCCGTTGGAGTGTTCGCCTATCTCAGTATTCTTTTAAAATCCAGCATCGGAAGGGAAATCTGAACGTCGTACCTGACGCATTGTCTCGCGCACCCTTAGAAGTCTCGTCTTTGGAATTGTCTGAGAATGACCTCGATCCGTGGTATCGTCGCATGTTGACTCGAGTCACTAAAGCACCAGCTGATTATCCCGATTGGAGGATAGAATCAGGGCGTTTGTACAAACTCATACCAAACTTCCATAATGTTGTTTCTAATTTAGTAGAATGGAAGCAGTTAGTTCCTAAGTCGCGTCGGATTGACATTTTCAAAGAATGTCATGATGATCCGACTTCTGCTCATTTGGGGACGCTTAAAACTTTTAATAAAATCATAGAGTTGTACTATTGGCCCAGGATGCGTGCTGACGTGGCGAGGTATGTGCGGCGGTGCCCGGTTTGTTTGTCATCCAAAGCTTGCCAAGGTGGACGGTTTGGTTTAATGGGTCGAGAAAAGAAAGTGCGTTTCCCTTTCCAATGTATTTCAGTTGACTTAATGGGACCGTTTCCCAGATCTGCGAAAGGTAACACCATGTTGCTAGTGGTTTGCGACTGGTTCACTAAATTTGTTTTAGTACAACCGCTACGTAGAGCTACTACCAAAGCCATTTGTGATTTTCTCGAAAATCATGTTTTTCTCCTTTTTGGCACTCCGCAGATTTGTCATGTCGATAATGGTCCACAATTTACCAGTAACGAATTTCGGAAACTCATGAGTGATTATAACGTCAACCATTTATTTTATAATGCATTATACCATCCCCAAGTTAATTTTGTTGAGCGAGTTAATCGAGTCGTCGGTACCGCTATGCGATCATACGTTAAGGAAGATCATAAGACTTGGGATGTAGAAATACATAAAATTGCTCATGCGATCCGATCTGCCACTCACGAGGTGACAGGGTTTACTCCGTCTTTTCTTAATCTCGGGCGTACCGTACCCGCTAAGGGAGATTATTATGGTCGTATAATGGATTTGAGGGAAGAGGAATTAACTTTAGAGAATCGTGAACGGGTGGCTGGGGAAATGAACCGGTTAGATAAACTTTTTGTAGATGTAAAGAAGCGATTACACGACGCTTACCAACGCAATTCTACTCATTATAATTTTAGGAAGCGTAATATACAGTTTAAGAAAGGAGATGTAGTTTGGCGTCGAAATTTTGCATTGTCGAATGCTAGTAAACATTTCAGTAGTAAACTGGCTCCTAAATATTTGAGAAGTCGTGTAAAGGAAGTAACTGGTCCATTAACCTATCGTCTCGTGAACGAACGCGGTAAAGAAGTTGGAGTGTTTCACGTTAAAGATTTAAAACCCCATCCTTCGGTTTCCGATTTAGTGGAACCTGAGGATCAGGTTGAGAGATGTCGTGGGGGATGAGCGAAACCTTTATTTTAGTCCATAAGTCATACCATCTGACTTATCATTTTCCGTGGGTCCATCATTCCCGACTCACTTTCTGTTTTTAATTTGTTGTCTTTTGTCTTTTTAATTATAACGGCTGTGAACATTAACATCTCAACAAAACTAGAATCTCATCCCAATGTATGTACGTAAAGGATATCTCGGGCATAGGGGATCAATACTCAAGAAAACAATTACTGTGTTCGACCGGTTTCGACTAAGTTGTTAGTCATCATCAGGACTGTAATTTGGACCATACTGCATCTTACGAGAACCCCAGAGGATATTCCCATTTCTCAGTTCAACCTCTAGAATTATGACAATATTACAGCCTAATTGTATGGGCGAAGAGCCATGTGCACGATCTTGGTGGGAAAGTGTAATTATTTTATTTTATTTGGTTAAGTTTGTACACTGTTTTGTTAGTTATTTTTGTTTAGTTAAGTTTGTTCGTACTTGCCTGGTGGGTACCAGAATTTGTGCTCATCAGTTACAAGGCAGACCACGTTTTAATGTTAAATGTTAATTTAATTTATAGTTTGTGTATTTCAATTGTTTCTCATTGTGGCTTCCGCCAATGGTTACTTCACATGACTCTTTATATTTTGTACTCTATAAGAAGACGCCCTAACCGCTGTCTGAGGTAAATGATTTTAATCTGTAAGATGTAAGATGTTGAATTGTATTATTACCATGTATTTTTCCAAATTACAGTCCTGATGATGACTAACAACTTAGTCGAAACCGGTCGAACACAGTAATTGTTTTCTTGAGTATTGATCCCCTATGCCCGAGATATCCTTTATTAACATCTCAAGTTCATAGTCGTACCATCTGAGATTTTTTCTCACACTTTTTTTGAAGTCGTGCTGATGCGATATTGGAAGCCCTTTGTTGGTCAATTGTTGACCAAATGCCAATTAGTTTGGAATTTTTTATTTTTAGTTCAATTAAACGTTTCTTTGCCCAAAGGACTTTGAGTGCCTTTGTCTGAAACAAACCTTACTGCTGGGTGAATGTTCTTTTTTTTCACTTTCGAGCCGTGCAATGGGTCCCATGAGGTCCATTTGTTTGTACGGTTGGTTTTAGACCACCGTTACATATTTTGTTTTTTTGTGGATACAGATCCTATGTGGTGCTGTACCAAACCAATTGAGAATTCCAGTGCATGTCGATAGCCAGGGATGGTCTCAACATTTATTTTCTGTTGACTTTTTGAAGCGCTACGCGCTCTGTCAAACGGGTTAACGCTTTATGCAGATTTGTATAGCAATCGTTGCGATTACTGTTTAGATAACCCATTTTGTTATTTTTTTCTTTAGTTAATTTATGAATCGTTTGAAGGATTCAAATTTTTTAGTTTATTTCCAATATTGTAGAAGAACGTCTTCAACGTCCTAGTTAGCGTAGTACAACTGAGTGCTTAGTGTTAGGCAGCGACTATCATTTTCACGGCATGAAATGCAGTTGGGAGAGGGCAATGTAACGAATTTTTACATCCGTTACGAATAATAACATCATTAACATTTCCAACACCGTGTATATAAGATTCTGAAATCGTCGAGTTTCTTTAATCTCCGTGACCGCTCGTAAAAGCAGCCATCTTACCATTTTTGCATTTCGACTGTTGAGTCGAATTTTTGTTCCGACTAATATTATTAATTAGACGATTAATTAATTCTTTTGATCGTGTAACTTGGTGGATGGATGTTTTGCGCTACTGCGGAATACCATAAAACATCATTTTTACTTCCGTAAGTAACTTGTTGAATGATAATTTCCTTGAAGTAAATTCATTTCATTATTTTAGAACACATGTGTCAATAATCAAGGACACATTTTTCGCAAGGGCTGTTTTAAATAAAACTGTAGTTTTAACCAACGATTTATTCTTGTTGATGTCAACACAATAAGTTAAGTCATTTTATGAAATTTCGATCATAAATTACACACTGGGAAACGACAACTTCAGGAGTAACATTGAATTTTTGAGGTTCTCTTTAATCAACGAATTTTATGGTGTTCCCGACCTAATCAATTGCACCTGCTTCCATATTATCAGTGCAGCCGAGTATAAGACGTATTGCCATTCATCTCTGGTGCTACAGAAGTCAAATTTGGAGTCCGCTTACTTGTCACAAGCGAGTAATTTGTATGTGTTTAATTTTACCAAGGTACCTTTGGGTGAGTTACAATTTTTGTAAGACTTATAAATTTGATCTGTACATTTAACTACACCATTTTATTATTATTACGTTATCAGCTCGCTGATTTCTATGAATTGTAGTTGCATGATACTGCCACATCTGTTGTACAGAACTTCAACGAATATAGTTTGTTTATCATTAATTTTTGCATTCTTTATTTTTTTGCATCATTTGAATTTACAACCCATGACTCTAGCTCCCGCTAAATACGAGTTGGTTTAAACGTACATCAGGGTTACTGCCGACAGCAAATTTTACTGTCATTTTTTTGGCAGATGTTCTTTTGACACCTTGTAATACCTAAGACCTCATTAGTCTTCGGAACTTGCAAGGGTGGAAAAAGTTACAGCATTTTAAAGAGTTTTTGCTACATATAATTTGCAGTAAGAATGATGTCATGTAACCAGACATGACTTTGCAATATTATGTAGTACCAAAGATAAACATGTCGTGCAATCTCAAAAGTGCAAACCCACAGTAATTGTACCCACTAATGAACGAACTATGATCAAATTATGAATTGGAATTAAATTTTTATTTAAAAAACATTTAAAAATTATTTTGATCTGGAATTGAAAATATTTAAATAAACTTACATTAATTAGTTAATCTACATACATTAATTTAATTTCGAAAATTTTGTAGATCATTTTATTGCATGAGTTTGAATTCTGGAGATTCGTATTACCGTGGGTTCAAATTATTCAGATTGCACCACATAACCTCCAACCAAGTACCTGGAAGCATAATAATTATTATAATGTTGAGATAAAAAAATTTGTAATTGCAGGTTTATTTTCATAATCGATTATTTCCACAATCGATTATTTTCACAATCGTTTATTTTCAGAATCGATTATTTTCACAATCGATTATTTTCACAATCGATTATTTTCACAATCGATTATTTCTATAATCGATTATTATAAATTATCATAATCGATTATGAAATAATCGATTATTCGAATTACGGTGATCGATTAATCGATTATATGCGCACCCCTAATTGCAATTATAAATATAATATGCACATGCAAAACTTCAAGTACGTGGCGCATCCTTGCAAGGTCGTTGAAAAAATAACTTTGTGAAGCTCTGCATGAAAGTAATTTTGCTGATAGGCACACACAACATGTTGAACGTAAATATTTAAAACAAGGATTAACAAATAATTAACTACATCGCTAATATACCGAACGTAATAAATGTTTGTTACCTTACTTTACATTAAAATACTCTTTTGCCGGCTAAGCAGAGTCGGTTCGCAAATATTCAAAAAAATATCGGGCGTGGGCTGTGTTAGCTATACGTGGAAAGAAAAACCAAAGAAACACAAAAAAATTAGAAAACATATAATTAAAATCCAATACAATATTTACATTGAATGACTTAACAATAATAACAAAAAGGTACAAAAACAAAGAGAGAAATAAAAAACTTAAACTACTTTACAAAACTTAATAATCAAACAATTCTAATAGCTTACCCAAAAATTTATCAATTGATAAACACAAATTGTTTACGAATGATCGATTCAAGTTAAAAATTAATACAAAAATAAGACACATTATTTATTATTACACATTATTTTACATTATTGATTGGTTAAATGTCGCACTTTTCTATTAATTTTTGGTTTTGATACCGTACTTGGAATAGCTTTGAGGTCATTTGTTAGCCATTTTAATGTTCGTAATAATTTAATATTGATTAAATGTTTAACGAAAAATGTTCTGTGAACTAAACAGTGCTGCGGGACATTATAAAACTCGGGGCATTTTTCTCGAACAATTTGTTCACTGTTGCTTACGATAATTTCTTTAATTCCCATAGCACTTTTTTCTCTGGCAAATAATTTTTCAAATGTTGCAAGAACTATGTTTGCTACATCTAGAACGATGCTTGCAGGATTTCTTAAATATTTTATATTTTCTTCATCGTGGCCATAGTCTCGAAACAATATTAGTAAGTCATGATTCGATAAAACACCTTCGTTTAGCAAACTCTTTTGACATATATCGCAATTAAACTTCTTAAGTAAAGAATGCACCACATAGCCACCAAAATAATTTATTGAACAACTTTCGAGACTTGGATATTGCTGACTTAGAGGTTTTTCGTTATCACTTTCTAAATCGTTATCTTCACGGAAATCATCATGTAATTGTGTACTAACAGATGGGACATCTGAGCTTGCGAAAGCAACACTATCGGTATTTATTTCGTCATTTTCTTCGTCAATTTCACAATTGGCACTTTCGGATGGTTTCTCTAAATTTGAAGAAATACAATGTTGCAAAGCTATTCTGAACGATCTAACAGTTGGATTACTATTATGTCCTCCAGAATTTCTAATTTTTGAAAAAAATGACTCTAAAGGGTCTTGATTTAATCGAGCCGTTAATAAAAATGTGTAGCCCTCATTTAAAAGTTCTTGGTAAAGAGAAAGAATATTTGTTATTGTCAAAATCAAGCCATCGAAACAATATATGTCATTTCTTAATTTACCCGATTTCTTATTTATGATCCGTATCGATTGCAACCACAAAATTCCTTGATTCATAGTTTCTTCTACAACTCTTCTTCTTTTTGACAGACCACACCGTAATGGATTTGAATCATATATCACTTTAGAATTTAGGCAATCAAATAAGTCGTTAATTTGTTTCAAAAATTCTGCTGTTGCGGATGCTGTAGTGCTTGTTATTTCTCCTGTTCTAATAGCTGTACAAATACCTGTAGACACTTTATTTGAAAATACTTGTGTAGCAAATTTCACGCGCATTTTATCGAAAGTATTTGGCCGTATATGTTTTTCAGAGAGTTTACAACAACTTCTTGCTTTATTCGATTTGTCCAATTCGTAAAAATGTACAACGTCGTTCCAAGACACAATGTCATTGTCAACTTTAATTAGATTCACATTGTTTAATAAATTATTGCGAATACTTTTAATTAAATGTGGAACATCATGAATCAAATAAATGTTTTCAAATGCAGAGTGCTGACGCAATCTTTTAAAAAGACTCCTATTATTAGCCCCTTGGTCACAAATAAACGCCCTGACTATTAAACCTAAATTTTTAAAAGTATTGCTTAAAATGATTAAATGATCAAATAGATCGTTAGCTGTTATGGGACCGGAAGTAATCAGATAAGAAATTACATGTTTCCACTTTTTTAAAAGCCCCCTTAGCATAAAAACCGTACCGTGATTGGCAATATTTGAATTCCGTCCCCCCCCCCTAGATCTTGAAATCCTTCGATAAAATCAAGTTTTTGATTATATTCTAATCCTTTCTTCAAACTAATTTCATCGAAAAGTAAAACGCAGTTTTTATCAGTGTTTTCCATTCCGTCCACAATTGATTTTAACCTCGATACGAACTTTTTATCTAATCCAGGCATTAGATTATTGCATTTTAACCAATTCTGGATACTTTTAACAGTGGGAAGATTAAAACCCAAGGTTTTACGCATATGTTTGTATAAATTAGGAGACTTCAAATATAAACTTATCGACAGATCCCTAGCGTTTTTACTCCAGGGCAAACCTCGTTTTTTAAGCTGCATTAAAAAGAAAGTTTTTACAGCTTCTGCACTATCTTGAAAAATTTTATTGTTTGTATTAATCAAATCAGCAATCTTGTTTTTCAGACGTAATCGCTTAAGTTTGGTATTTCTCAATTTCTTTTTGTGAGACTTTAATTGCAAGGTCAATGTCTTTACTACACTAGTGTCTGATTTTCGCGGACTTGGCATATCCTCAATAACTTGCTGTAATGAATCACAATCAGAATCGTCATCAGGTGGTGAACTATTTGGATCAACACGTTGTCTTTTACTACCCGAATAAATTTGATGAGGTGATAAATCTCGTTTCTGTGGTGGTGTTTCAAATCTTCTTTCTTCTTCAGTCAATGAGGTGGAACTAGAAGATGGATCATTTGATGATACGTACATTGTAGGGTTCGCGTTTTTACACAACCTGTTTTTGTTGTAGTTTGTAAATGATTTATCATCAAAGTGGATATCACATATCATCTTATTGGTTAACGACGTTGTCTGCGAATACAAAAGTACAAGTTTCGAGTTTCCACACCTTTTCAACCATTCTTTTTGTTGGTCCTCGCCTTTCGGAAATTTAAAGAAAGATCCCCCATAATTAGATCTATTGTTTTGGCATCCATAATAAACACATTTTCGATATTCATCTGCCATCTCGAATTCGTTGTATTTTCCTTTTTCCTTGTTAATCTTATTAATTCAATTCTAAATAATATAAAGCTGACCGCGACACCACTCATTCACCACTGACTTAGCATTTAGCATTGAAAATGCAGATTTGCAAATGTATCCCGTTGGTAAATCGGGGGATTACTGTATTATAATTCTATAAATATAACATTGTATTTCTTGGAATTGAAAATGAGAAAAATTATATCCGGTTCGTAACTTTGCTAACTGTGCTGTCAGAAAGAAAGAAACAGTATGATAAAACACGACGCGCCTGATGATTTAATTTAATTAGTTGTATATTATGCAACCCATTATACAAGGAAAACGACTAGTGCATGCCGTTTGCTATAGCATTTCTCATCTTTAAGCTCTTATATCTTTGATATAGGACAGCTATTTCCAAAAAAGCATTATGTGAACTTCCATAATGGATAATGAAAATTTTGAAAATCCTGCTGCAAAGCGACGGCGATTGAATCGTGAGAGAAAAGCACGTACAAGAGCTAATAACACAGAAGAACAGCTTCGATCACATCGACAAGCTGACGCTCGGTCTCATGCGATACGTCGACAACGTGAAACTTTGGAACAAACTCAAGCGCGGCAAGCTGCTGACGCTCGGTCCCATGCGATACGTTGATCCGATGATACGTTGATCCGATGATACGTTGATACGATGATACGTTCATCCGATTGGTTATGAAATTATCCGTTATGCGTTCGGTTCGGTTTGCTTCGGGTATTTCCGTGGGACAGACAGAAGGAAGGAAGGACTTGGCCTTTTATAATAAGAGACTAGATGATACCCCGTCCGAGGACGGGCAGCTAGAAGGACGGGCAGCTACCCAAGGTCATATGGCTTTTGGATTGCACTGAGAGCTTTCCTTAATCTTCATTCAACTTAAGTTACCTTGGGTAGCTGCCCGTCCTTCTAGCTGCCCGTCCTCGGACGGGGTATCATCTAGTTTCAAAATATTACAAAACTCAAAGCTTAGTTTTAGTTTCATTTTGGTCTCCTAAATCCCAAAAACATATTCTCTCAAAGCTTTTCGTAAAAAACAAAATTTATTTATGTAATTAGGTTGTTTTTAATCGTGGGTTTTTGGGTAAATCAAACGAAACAATTATTACGACTTACTAGTTTCGACTACAATGTGAGCCTTCATCAGAGCCTGTAAAGACAAATTTATTAAAAATCTGCATACAACATGTGGTTCACAATAAAGAGACATAATCGTATTGGCTCGGCAAACAAGGCATCTTGGAAATGCTGCACATCAATGAAAACAGTGACGCATCTTTGAATTTAAATACGGACACAATAGGTTTAAATAAAATTTATTCGGGTGTGCTGAACATTAGAAAAACCTTAGTAACGCTTGTTTGACGTTTGACACTTGGATTAGATGTATGTGTGGTCCGAAATTTGATTTCAACACTAAGACTTTGTTATATTACGTGGTATGTTTGTAGAATTTAATTTGCTTTGTACCTTGTTTGCCGAGCCAATACGGTTATGTCTCTTTATTGTGAACCACATGTTGTATGCAGATTTTTAATAAATTTGTCTTTACAGGCTCTGATGAAGGCTCACATTGTAGCCGAAACTAGTAAGTCGTAATAATTGTTTCGTTTGATTGACCCAAAAACCCACGATTAAAAACATCCTAATTACATATTTACTTTGGGGGTCACGAGAAGTTATCTAAGTAAAAATTTATTTATTGCTTTTTATAAAATTGTTAAAATTATTTTTTATATTTTAAGGTGGTGGCCATTATAAGAATAGCAGGCGCATGTCAGAAGGACATGATAGTGAAAGATATTAAAGACAATAGCTCTTTAATACTACGTATTTAAAATACCAGACTCAAGAAATCATCTTAAATGAAGTTTTATTACTAAAAATGAAATGGAAAACATTAATTGCATTGAAGATCCACTTTCGTCCATCATCTTATCATAAACTACCAATAATTTTCAGGAAATTGTAATTGAAATTGGTTTTTTTTAGTGTACCTAGTCCAATTTCCTGAAAATTATTGCCAGTTGCAGGAACAGAAAATGGTAAATATCTTTTGAGGTATCAAAATGGTCGATGTTTTAAACAAGTGGTGAGCATGTGTAATAGCAACATTTCTCAAACTAGAAAATGCTCAAGCATACACTGGACATTCTTTTAGGAGGACCATTACTGGTCAATGCAGGAATTGATATGCTGGGCTGCAACAACACGGGGGTTGGAAATCCTCCGCTGTAGCTGAGGGATACGTTGCAGACTCGTTCGTTCGTAAAGAAGAAATAGCAAATAGGATTCTATGTAATAATAAAATTTGTCAAGAATGCTCTACTGGTCCATCTTCAATTCAAACGAATAGCATTGCACATAAAATCTTTGAAAAATCTGCTGCAGGTCCATCTGAAGTTCAAACAAATATTTGTATTCCACTGGAAACGGAATTTTAGTAAACCACTAGATATTTAAATATTTTAATTTATTGACACTGAGATAAATTTAATTCAAAGGGACATGTTTTTATTAACAATCAGTATGAATAACAAATTTTAGAAACATCAAACAACAATCAACTGAAATTAACAAAATGAAATGTGCAAAACTATGAAAATATCAAATCAAGAGTGCAAAACTTAACTCGTAAGCTGGAAGAATTCGTCCATGATCGCTACTGTGGGCATCGATCCTAGAACGGATGCAGCATTCCCTCGTTGAATGCACAAACTGATTCTCTGAATCAGAAAACTCTTTGTTCTGCTATCCCCTGATACAACAATTAATAAACGTCCTATCCTATCAACCAAATCCTTCGCGTCATTACTCCACGGACCCAGTGTCTCAACGGCAAAATCTGATCATTCATAATGATCCTTTATTGATTTATATCTATTGTATTTTAAATTCTCCGCCTTCCCACTGCTGAACTAGCCATCTGACAATAAACACCTAAGTGGCAAGGAGCTAGGGTATCAACACAAGTCAAGTCCCATACTAAGGCCCTTCCTTGATACCATAGAACCAACGTCACCCCGTCTGGGGGCCTATTCTTGAACTGAATAGAATTTATTCGCATGCAAATCATTTCGCATGGTAAGTTTCGCACACGATTGTTCGATCACTTAAAACGGTATTCTCGAACTCACTCGAATTTACTCCGCATGCGAATCTTTCCGCATGGTGACGATTACTCGATCACTTTTAAAATAGTATTCTCGAATGGCATACGAACGTTATACCGTGCGAATAAACGGCTCGACCAATAGTATTGCGTCATTATACAGGGAGTTTCAGTCGCAAATGTTGTCTCTGAAAGTTTTAAATCGTCAGGATTGCCAGATAGGCGGTTTTGCGCAAAATTAGGCTGTTGGACTAAACTTGTAGAAGAATAAAAGATTAATATACCAATCAAAGAAATTCTCCATATAATGGAATAATTTTTATAATACATAAATCAACTAGTGTACCAGCCTCTACTCGTAATGTGACAAATTGAGTTTCGACTGCACTTACCTCTTCTCGTGATCGTAGATGGACTTGACGTATCAGCTAGCTCTGAGAATTACTTCGCGTCGGTTTGCTGGGTTTCCCTGAGGAGATCGTGGATTCTTAAATATAGATGACTGGCTTTGCTTAATAATGTTATTGGTTTGGGCGCCAGCCTTGATATGAGTTTTCTTTGTTAGCTTAATTGCTCTTACCAAGACAAAATGAGAAATCAATTTTTCTAGTCAGAACACACACACATTTAATGAAATTGAACATAAAGGTTATAACAAATTAAGGATAAATTCTTGTTTACACAAACACAATTATTAATAATAACAGAAAAATGTTTATATTCAAAATAATTTGGTAAACCAACTTGAATCGCACTGACTTGATTGAACGTTATTCGTGGCGAGTCTTCCCACTCGACTGGTGTCGATACGAATTTTATTATCTTAAACAAATAGCGTAACAATAACGCTCCTCTACTATTTAATAGTAGAAAAAAATAAAGGTGACTATTACTACGGATGGTGGTCAAAGGACACTTAAGCAGTGGATAGGTGATGTTAGCTATTCCGTGCTGGATAAGTTGGTTAAATAACAATTTATACAGTAAGCAATTACTTGCAGTTTTTGACTTCGTGATGTTTGCTTTCTGTAGTTTATACGGAGTCAATAGCATGCCATGGACTCGGACAACGATTAACATCAGAGCTGGAGTTTGTAATTGTTTGTTCTAAAAAATATGCGAGAAAACACAACATGTATAAAATCTTCATTAACCAATAATAAAATAGTTGTATTGTTTTTTTTTTGAATAATAATAAAATAATCAAATTCGATATCTTTATATCACCAGTTTACTTTTAAAATTCACCAGCTGGGCCGAAGTTTGCGATAAAATGTTTTGTGTAATAATTTGAATATGCTTCGGCCAGATGGCTGTTCTTGAAATAACAAGTTGGCGATGATTTTCTTTATGGTCACCAAATCGGAACGGATTGTTAATCGATAAATCGGACGCTTCCTTTGATGAAATTCCTTTCGAATCCTCTGGGTTTGCCCAAACTATTTGAAGCCGGAATAATTTCACAAAAGGTTAACTTCAAAACAGATGGTGGCGGTGGATTGCCTACAGCCAGATTTAAATGGTATTCGGTCGATTTATGATTTCCAAGATGGAGACTTGGCGTCATCAAAATTTATAACTTCTAATTATCGATATTCGATATTAATTGTCAAATGGAAGGTAAAAAAACATAACACTTCACTTTTGGGCGCGTTTACTATGTCAAAAATAATAATTCTGGTATTTAAATTGGTTTAATACCTTATGAAACTTAATTTTTTGCAAGAAGAAAATTTTATGCTACCACACGTTTTCACTAGCGATCTGCGAACCTTTGTTTTTATCAAACCCACTTGATTGTTAAATTAAAAGTTCTATAGCGCACTGCTATATAGGCCAAATATTGACGGCGGAATTTATCGAAACTAATCAAATTTAACATGGTGTTATTACGGTTGTATAACGTGTAGGCGCTAATATTATCGAAAATCGTATGAATTGCATGGACATCCATTGCATTCGAAATTAATTTAATTAATGCACAAAAAATGATTTTAAATAGCATATAGAAATATAAAACGAATAGAAACGTTTCGTAAACGAAAACTTCATAGATAGGAATGTTCATAACGAATTATGAATTTCCTCAAAATTATAAATGTTAAAAATTAACATTCAAATCAAAAAAAAATCAAAACAGACGAGGGTTCACCCCTCATGTAACAAAGTAACGTTACACTAGTTCAAACACAACAATAATAATAACGATACAAGAACAATGCAAAAGGAAAGAATTACGAAAAGTCGAGTAGCCAATGTTTCCATAGAGCAAAAGAATGTCATTACGGAGTATTTAAATAAGAATCCCAACAACAAGAACTAACAGAATCGTTAAATTCCATGGCGGGTGCTAAGAAGAATTGAAGGCAATGGAGAAAAACTTGGCAAGATATGAGGGCAAAGCAAAAAGAAATAACAGCTCCATAAAAACCTACACTGGCGGAACTGGTGGTGGAAAACCAGCAAGTGAAAGTTTGAGCGAACTTGATGAGAACATTTTAGAATTAATAAATCCAATTTCCATAAGTGGCCATGCAGATACGCAGGAATCTACAGACGAAACAAACCAAAATGAACTTCCTTCCGATAACGTAAACGGATCATAACGGTGATTGAACTTCCTACCTACCCCTTCTGCAGCAATTTCGCATTTTTACACCGTCTCAATCGCAGCTAGCATTCCTAATTCATAAAAATTTGCCATTCTGTGCAATATTACGATACAACTTTAAAACACGATATGGAATTATCGACCGTCACACTTACTAGTTCATCAGTTATAGTTACCTATATCAAATTTATATATACCCATTTTTTGGATTGGTGATTAGTGATAACCAATCTATTGGTATTTAACCCCCACTGCGCATGCGCAACTTTTATATTATCGCACACTAACATAGTTTCGTCTGGGTACCCCCAGACGTTGTAGTTCGAATGGTTTTCATGCGAAAGTATTCGTAGACGATTGCTCGAGAATACAAAATTTCGTTCGTATGCGAAAGTGGCGTACACGAATAATTTCATGCGAAAAGTATTCGTAGACGAACATTTCGAAGGGTTCGAGAATACAAATCTTTTATTCGTATGCGAAAATGACGAAGTTTCGTATGCGAATCAATTCTATTGAGTTCAAGAATAGGCCCCCTGGACGTTTTCCATCGTCACGGAAAATTCCAGTGGGCTCAAGGATGCAAGGAATGTTTGCAGTGGCAAGGGATCGTCTAATGATTTCTGTTAGGTCATTTTTGGGCAATACTCAGAATCAGAATGGAAGGGGTTTGCACCCCCTAAATTTAAAACTAAACTTGTACCTACGCCAGTACACATCAATCTGGCTCATATAGCGGTTGTAAGGGTTGTTGCCCAGGTGTATTCAACACAACTGTAAAGTGTTTTATTTAAATCATAAGAAATCAAATATACGTATTCACAACCATTTATTGTGTTTTCGTATGTAACAGCACTAGGGCTAAAAATTGTTAGCATGATGCGAGTACAGTTTTTTTTGCGCGAGGGCTGTCGCGCAAAATAAAACTGTACGAACATCATGCTATTTTAGCCCGAGTTGCTGTTTTGAAGAGTAGATCCCGCCGAAAAAGGCGGGGCGAAAATTCGCAATGATGGTCCTTATCATTACTTCACACGAAAAGTTGACCAAATTTGCTAAATGTGGCGCCATCTTTCGGTATTCCTAAAAAAATAAATTCAATTTATTTTCGCATATAATTCATCCTTATCATTACTTCGCCTGAAAAGTTGACTAAATTTGCTAAATGTGGCACCATCTTTCGGTATTCCCAAAAAAATAAATTCAATTTATTTTTTTTTTTCGATTTTCGATTTTCTGGACTGACCAAAATGGAGCATCCCGGCGTAGCCGGCCTTCTCCTTCATCTGAAAGTATACATTAGTGACATTGGAAATTATGGAGGCCGGTGGGCCTCGCGGAATAGCGCTGAGCTAGACTGACTGGGAAATACCTGGGTTGTGGCTGTGGTAAGTGAATATGAAAAGAGAGAATTTAAGTTACGTTATTGATATAGTAGAATCCCTAATTCGAAGATTGAAGATATCCTCGTAGAAAGTGGCTCCTACCTGAAAAAATTGACGGTTGATGCGAATTGCATCTACCGTCGTATAATTGGCGTTGGCGAGCTAACTAAATTAGAATCTGGGGGGGGGGCAATTTATTTTCGCATATATTCATCCTTATCATTACTTCGCACGAAAAGTTGACTAAATTTGCTAAATGTGGCGCCATCTCACGGTTTTCCAACAATCAAAAATTGTGACTTTTCGTCACAATTTACTCGCATAAATTCATCCTAGTCACTTTTGGTCACTTTTAAACGTCAAATTAAACGTACTAAGTTTCCACATTTGTGGAAATCCAGGTCTTAGTAAGTTATCTATTATAAACCAAATCAAGTGCGATTTATTTTCGTCCTAATTTGGGTAGGTCATTCCGCCAGATGGCGTTACGTTTACTACTAGCAGGTCAACTTTTCGTCATCGAGTAATATATAGGGGTACATTAGTATGAAATATTTCAGTTCCGATCTTGCATCCGAGCTAACCGCACGTCAATTTTTGCGTTCTTTAATTTTCACGAATTAAGTTCAAAAAGTAATTTTCATTACTGTTGTCTAAACGATAATTTAATATAGAAGTGAAAGTGTTACATCAAGCTCCAATTCTATTTAAATTTCGTCGACAAAGCGTTTAAACACGCTTTTAAGTGTTCCTCCCAGTTTCCCGGCAAAAAGATCCCGCCATTTGCTAAGTGACGTAGTTTGCTACGTCACAATTAGCAAACGGTTGCGCGCTCTGTTGCCCCCTACCCCCTTCAAGACATCAGGCGACGTATTCTGTAGTATACGCAACAAAGGTTAGTGAACTGAACTTGACCTAGATTTCTTACAGATTATATTTTATCGCAACCTAACAAAAATTTTGTCAACCAACAAATTCCTTTTCCTTTTAAATTTTTCAAGTTCATTTAGATTTAAATAAAGGTTGATTCACAACACTAAATTTAATTTTCAGACTTAAAAATTAAACTTGCACTCATTAAAATCAGCTGCTTCACAGACATAAATTAATTCAAATTTAATTTTATCAATTTAGATTTCGCAACATAATTTAATTTTAAAAATTTTTATTTTTATTACTTGAATTATTTGTAAAATGACGAATGTTACCGACATGTCCCAAGACAACACTTTCCTTCGTGAACTTGTTGACCATTTGAAAGCCGAAAACCGCGATTTGAAAGCCCGATTCAATGATCAATCCAAAAAACTCGATGACCAATCCAAACAAATCAAAGATCTCACTGACAAAGTCGCCTCACTCGTTCTCGCCCTCCAACCACCCAAGGTCGTACAACCACCTTCGGTCGTAAGACCACCCCCGGTTGCCCAACCTCGCCCGACTGCCCCTTCAGGGAAAAAGAAGGACAAGACCGCCTTCCCCCCTCTTCCGACCACCCCTGCTGTCAAAAAAGCAGAAGCTAAACCCAAAGAGCCAAAAAAGCCCGCCCTACTCAAACCCCTGATGGCAACGGCCATCCCGAAACCCCGGCTATCGACTCCAGCAGTCAAGCCTGCGATCATCCCCCGAACATCCCCCCGCATTTCTAAAATTCCATCATCGACTCCCGAAGCCCAAGCTTCCACCTCCACCGGTGGAGATAATTTCGTCTTTCCAAAAGACAAACACACCCTAAAACGGGCCCGCTCCAACTTAAGTAGCGACAGCCAAACCTCTGAACCCGCTACCAAGAACAGGTTCGCCTGTTTGGACGTAGAGGAACCCCCGACCGACACCCAAACCGAGCGCGACGATGACGGTATGGAAGTCACCGACTCCCAACCCGACACCCAGGGTGCTTCACACCCAGACCGCACCACATACTCCTCCTCCAGCCGAATCCCCCCAATTGTCCTCCGTACAAAGGACAACTGGCCGGCCATCAATAAAATGATTCGTGACCGAAAAATTGCCACCACTAAAATCCGCACGCTCGTGGACGGCATCTCAATTCAGCCGGCCACCGAGACCGATTACCGGGCCCTCAGCCGCTTACTTGAGGAAAAATCCCTCCCCTCACACTCTTTCTCTCTCCCTCAGGACAAACCACTAAAAGTGGTCATTCGAGGGCTCCCAATCACTATCACTGCTGCAGAAGTTAAAGAAGACCTTGTAGAACAGGGCTTTGAAATTCAGTCAGTTTTTCAGATGCGCCAAGGTCGCGACAAAAAACCTATGCCATTATACCTTGTCCATCTAACCCACAACTCAGATGGCAAGAGAATTTTTGACATGACATCGGTCCTGTCCATAAATACCCGCACCGAAACCCCCCACAAACGTACAGAGGTCGGTCAATGCCACCGTTGCCAACGGTTCGGGCACGCCCAAACCCTCTGCCGCGCCCCACCCAAATGCGTTAAATGCGCAGGGGATCACCTCACTCCGGCTTGTCAAAAAATCCGTGAAGACCCAGCCACCTGCGCTAACTGCACAGGAAACCACCCCGCAAACTACAAAGGTTGCGTTTCGTTCCCTAAGCCCAAGAGGCGAGAACTTTCAGCCCGCGAAGCAGCTTCCCGCTTCGCTGACCGCCCCACTTACAATTACCCCTCCTCCCAAGGCCCCAATCGACCTTCCTATCTGGGAGTCGCTAGTCGGCATGCCCCTCACAGGGAAGCAACTCACGCCACCCCCACGCCCACCACCTCCTACGATGAGACTCCCTCCCGACAAACAAAAGCAATTTTTGAACAACTTCGTAATTTCAATGCCAATGCCGAACTCGTCCGCAATATTGAAATAATCATGAACGCCAAAGCCACTAATATCACACCCGTTAATGTCTAAACCCAGATTCCAACCCACCACTTTGCAGACGGCTTTTTGGAACGCCAACGGCCTTTCAGCCAAACGAAATGAACTTCTCGCGTTCGCGCACGATCACGACCTTGACGTAATCTTGGTCAACGAAACCCACTTCAGAGCTGGCCAACTGGCAAAACTCCCTTGCTATTCACTTTATAGGAATGACCGTGACGGACGCGGCGGCGGAACCGCAATTTACGTAAAATCATCCATCGAACACGTCGCAATACCGACCCCCGACCCAGAGTACCTTGAAGTCACCACGGTGAGCATCCACACCGCACATCACGGTTGGTTGCAAATCTCCTCCGTCTATAATCGCCCTCAGCAACGCATCCTCAAAGAGGACCTAGAAACCCTCCTCGAAGGCCCCGACGCGAAGATCATCGCCGGCGATTTCAATGCTAAACACTCCAACTGGTTGTGTAAACACACAAACCATGTAGGACGTGACCTTCTTTCACTAGCAAATGAGCTGGACTTCGCGATCATCGCTCCCACCTCCCCCACCCACTTTTCTAACGCAGGTACGCCGTCCATTCTGGACATAGCCATTTTCAAAGACGTACAACTCCAATACGACATCTCCACCAGCGAAGAACTAAACTCAGATCACTACCCGGTCCTCCTGACACTTGGACCGCTGTTACCCCCAAAAGGTCCTCCCACGAGAACGACAACAGACTGGACCTCTTTCAAAGACACTCTGTCAAAAAACCTTGGACCAATCCCATTCTTTGAGTCCCCCACTGACCTAGACCAATTCATTGCCAATTTCCAAGACAACATCAAAAAATCCGTTGACGAAACTTCATTTGAAGTCAACACCACGGACGTCAGAGACAAACTCACTCCCTCCCTCAAAGATCTTATCAGAGCCAAAAACCGAGCAAGGAAACTCGCCCGGCGAACTCGCAAGCCTGATGACCAAAGGTCATACAACCGGCTCAAAGAGCAAGTAGACGTTAAAGTCAAAGAATTTCATGACAATGAATGGTTAGACACCATTAACTCCCTATCATTTAAAGACATGTCCGCATGGCGCATGGCCGCCGCCCTCCAGGGGAAAAAGAAAGTCACCATCCCAATTCTCTCCCGCCCTGACGGCACTATTGCCCGGAGCGATCTTGAAAAGGCTGAAATCTTCGCCGACAGCCTCCAAGCTCAATGCTCCCCCAACACCACAAGATTAGACCAAGACCATATCAATTCGGTCGAAAATTATGTCACCACCACCCTACACACCTCCGATGACACACATATCACCCCCGCCTCTCTTCCGGAGGTCACCATTGCCATTAAACGCCTCAAAAAGAGGAAAGCCCCAGGTCCCGATGGCATCACCAATACCGCCCTCAAAGAACTCCCCCAAAAAGCCAAAGTTGCCATCACCGGCATAATTAACGCATGTTTTCGACTCAACTACTACCCACAAATATGGAAAACCGCTGACGTAGTGGTAATCCCCAAACCCGGTCAAAATCTCAAACTTCCGAAAAGCTATAGACCAATCAGCCTGCTCCCTTCCATCGGAAAAGTAGTTGAAAAAGTCATTCTCACCCGTCTCCAAGAAGCCATGTTCGATAACAGTATTATTCAAAACGAACAATTCGGCTTCCGTGCTGGACACAGCACGACCCACCAAGCCCTCCGATTAGTTGAGCACGTCACGCAGGCACTCAACAAAAAAGAATTCACCGGCCTAGTGCTACTCGACGTATCGAAAGCTTTCGATAAGGTCTGGCACGAAGGCCTCCTGTTCAAAATGCTTCAATCCAAAATTCAAATTCCACTAGTCCGACTTATTGCCTCCTACCTTCACGACAGAAATCTCCAAGTCAAACTCATGAACACCAGATCCACAAAGCGCCCCATCACCTCCGGGGTCCCCCAGGGATCGATCCTTGCAGCTTCACTGTTTAACATCTTCATGAGCGACATTCCAACCCCCTTAGATCCCGCAACAAAAATTTCACTATATGCAGATGACACTGCAATATACACATCCTCAATCCACCCGGACATAGCCACAACCCGCCTCCAGGAGGCGATCACCGATCTCGGAAGGTGGTACGAAACTTGGCGCATCGAGGTTAACTCGAGCAAAAGTTCCGCGATCATGTTTCGAAATCGTTGCAAGCCTCACAACTCCAGTGTCTGGATGTTTGAGGAGCAAATCCCCTGGAAAACCAAGGTCAAGTACCTTGGCATTACCATGGACCGGCGCCTCAAATGGGACGCTCACATTTCCTCCGCAACCGGTAAAGCCAAATGCCTCTTCAATAGATTGTTCGTCCTCATGAACGCAAAAAGTACCATGTCCCCCGCTAACAAACTAAGATTATACAAAGCCATAATCCGCCCAACAATGATTTATGCCTCCCCTGTCTGGGGATATGCACGCCCCAGGGCCATAAATAAACTTCAAGTCATCCAAAACAAAAATCTCCGAGCTATTTTCAGCGCCCCCTATTACGTCACTAACAGGCGACTACATGCAGACGCCAAACTAGACCTCATTAACACTCTTAATCGTAAACATGCCACCAATCTCTACAACAAATCCAAATTTTCAGAAAACCCACTAGTCAATCAACTAGGTCAATACAACCCAGCCGACTTTTTCATACCCCGTCCCAAATCACTCCTGACCACGGACAACTCCTGACCATAACTCACCCCCACACAGACTAATGTATGTTCACAGGTTTAACTTACACAAATTCTCTTCGAAAGTGAATTTATTCACTAGATTTGTGTAATTTTTCGATCAATTTCCACAAGCTTCGATAAATCACCCCCCATAGTATCACTACAATCCCACTAGTCGCCAATTCTAACTAGTTCCAAGTAGAAGCCACTCACTTCGAGGTCATCAATAGAAATTATAATTTCTTTCTTCGAATTAGGGACTCTACTATATCGGCAAACGTAAAAAAAAAATTTCTTTTTCTTCACATATCTCATATTCACAGTCACAGCCCAGGTTTCTAACCAGTCAGTCCGCCAAGCGCCAATTCCCAGAGACCCACCGGTCTCTACAACTTCCAATGTCATTAATGTATTCTTTCAGATGAAGGAGAAGGCCGGCCATGCCGGGATGCTCCATCAAATACATATCAGGTAAAGGTAAAGGTAAAGGAAATATTTTCGCGTCGGTGCTTTTTGCCGACCGCCCGGATGCAACTTGTGTCCTCCCACTCTTGCACTCTTTGGTGGGGGGGGGGCTCTTGTATCCGCCGGAGTACAACTGTATGCTCCCACTCCGTTGTGAGAGCGTCTTTTTGGAAACGGTCGAGTACAACTCGTATGCTCTGTCTCACTCTATTGTTGTACTCGATAGATAGCCGGCAGCTTGTTGTACTCAATTTAAATTCTCATTTTTGATAGGCCCATGTGGACCACGGCGGGATATACTCGTCTCAACAAATAATCAATTCTTGGTGCAATTACAAGAAACATTTTTGGTATTTCGATACAAATTAATCAAGACGCCTACAAACGAAGAATTTTGTCGCCATCCAGCTTAGCAACGGAAACATCCAATAAAGCAAGTAGTGACATCAAACAAAGCCAGCGGGCACAGGTAGCAAGCGAAACTACCTACTGCAACAAAGAAGCAGACGTCTGGCGCCTCAAAATACGGTAAACGTGAGTAATCCACATTTTTCTTGCTTACCTAATTTTCCTCAAGATTCAATTTGACAAACATTATTAGTAAATTATTCTATTTCAAATTCAAATTATCTTTTCATATTAAATCAACATGTGTGAATTACAAACTCATATCAAGAAACGCGGTACATTAAAAGGTCATTTAACCAGGAGTTTACAATTCATTAATAAATTAGACCTAAATTCAATAACGTAAACAATAACTAACGATATTCAATTAAGGAAAACCAAAGTAGAACCCTTGTTGGAAGAATTCGAGTATGTTCAATCTATTATAGAAGAATTAGACACTTCTAGCGAGTCCACGGCTTTACATGAATCCGAAAGACAAACTTTAAAATCATGGCAACCTTTTTATCAATGATTCCTGACAAAACATCAGTAATTGATGATAATTTGGAAAGCATATCGCAAGTCGGAAGCGGCGTCGCGCAAAATAACCGTTCGCGGGTTGAATCGGCTACTTCGCGGGTTGAATCGGCTACTTCGCGGGTTAGATCGGGTATTTCACGGGCTGAATCAACCACGTCACAAATTGAACCTACGCGAGATTCAAATTTAAGGCATCAGTCATTTCATATTAAATTACCGCAATTATCCATTCCAACCTTTAGCGGAGAATTGGATAAATGGTTGAATTTTTATGATATGTTTAATTCAGTCATCCACGAAAATGACACCTTGTCACCGGTTCAAAAACTGCAATATTTAAAAAGTTGTTTGAGCCACGACGCAAAGGACGTCCTTGAATCGGTTGAAATTCGATCAAGCAATTATGAAATTGCAATCAATTTATTAAAAGAACGTTACGAGGACAAGGCACGAATCATTTTTACTCACATTAAAGCCGTGTTCGAACTTGAACCATTGCAAAAGGAATCGTTTACTCATTTACAATCATTACTTAATAACACGCTAAAACATGTGCAAGCTCTTAAATCGTTAAAGCAACCAATACATTGGTATACAATATTGTATATTGTATATTATATTGTATATATTGGGATACAATACTAATAAACTACACAAGAGTCATCAAATATCTTGGAATACAAATAGATAACAAATTAACCTGGAAAGATCACCTAAATTACCTTAAAACAAGAACTATTCAACCCCTCAATATGCTAAAAATCATTTCAAACAGAAATTGGGGAACAAAACGAGACACACTACTGAAAATCTACCAGTCAATGATCAGAACCAAAATAGACTACGGATCCATTATATACTCCTCTGCTAAAAAATCCTTATTAAATAAAATAGAACCAATCCAAAACACAGCACTTCGGTTGATATTAGGAGCATTTAAAACAATCCCAATTGAAAGCCTACGTTGTGAAGCAGCTATACCATCACTAAAGTTACGAAGAGAAATCCTGACAACAAGATATGCATTAAAAATAATAACAAATAAGAAACACACTTCATTTAACAATGTTCTATCCCAGAGAAACATTCTCAGATATAACACTAAGCCCGAATATCCTAAACCCTTTCACATAAGATTCCTAAATATACTTAAAATTAATAATTTACAACTACCAAACATCATAACATACAAAGGAGAAAAAATTGAACCTTGGATCTCACCCAAAGTGAAAGTCATCCTAGACCTTCAAAAATTCAGAAAAAAAGACTCAATTCCTAACAAATTCCTCTCTGAATACAACAAAATAATAGATAAACACAAACACCATATGGAAATCTACACAGATGCCTCCAAACGGGGGGAATTGGTGGGATGTACTTTCTTAACAGACGAAACGGAAAATCAATAAAGACTACCAAAAGGTTCCTCAATAAGTGCAGCAGAAATTACAGCCATACACCCAGCACTGAAATATTCCCTAAATCAGAACAGACAAAGGAAATCAATTTTAATTATTACCGACTCAAACAGCTCATTAAAAATGATCAGGAAAACAAACCCCACAAATCCCATCGTCAGCAAAATATACCATTCTCTCAACAGCTAGAGAGAAAAGGGATAGATGTGTCATTTTTATGGGTACCATCTCATGTAGGAATACTAGGAAACGAAGCAGCAGATAAATCAGCAAAAAATGCACTAACCAATCCAGAAGCAAAAGCGAAAAAAAAAACTACTAAATGACGCCCAAAATATCTTAGAAGCGAACATCTACCAAAAATGGCAAACTCAATGGTCTATTTCAAGACAAGAACTAAAAGATATTAAAAAATCCATCAAACCATGGCGTCAATCAAGCATAACAAAACTTAGTAGAAAGGACGAAATAATACTAACAAGATTAAGATTGGGCCATACTGCGGCAACACATACATACAGACTCACAAAAGAACCACCTCCTATTTGCATTACATGTGAGGAAATCCTGACAGTTACACATATCCTTATCGAATGCCCAGGACTTGAAATGCAAAGAATCAGCACCAAATTACCAAACCAAATTGAAGAAGCGCTCAATCCAGAAAAGGACAACAATCAACATACAATAAACTACATACAAAAAATAGAAATAAAAATATAATGTAAATAATATAATGTACATACACAGGTGCTAATAACCTTAGAAGTTGACGCACCTTTAAAAATAATAAATAAAAAAAAAAAAATTTACCTAACTCGCACAAAATTTGATCCCATAACAAAACGCGACTGGGAGAAAGAATGATCGGGTATACAAGAAATTCCAACGATGAAAGATCTATCTACATTTCTCAAAAACAAATGCCGTGAACTTGAAGCATTAAACACAACAAAAAATGCAACTGTGCAGCGTTTTAGAAAACCATCAGGTTTCTCCGCACATGTTGTTACGCAGGGTAATTCTTGTAAAGTCTGCTCGGGAAACCATCCCATTTATCATTGCGCGAACTTTTTACAAATGAGCATTCCAAATCGTATAAACGAGGCAGCTAAACTCAAACTTTGCAAGTGTTGTCTTCGTGGAACTCATGCCACCAAAGACTGCAGATCTTCAAAATGTAAAAAATGTGATCGACGTCACAATACCTTGTTGCACTTAGTCAACGATCAATTAACTAATAATTCAAATAATAACGAAGCAATTAGCGAAGATCTATCAAACCATTCACAGCCGCAAGGTGAAATCCAAGCAACAACAGTTGCAAATTTTTCGCAATACAAATTAACGCATGTTCTATTACCTACAGCCATTGTTTACGCTCATGACGAACAAGGCAATCGTCATAAGATGAGAATTCTTCTTGATACGGGTTTACAGTCAAACTTTATTCGACAGGACATTGTCAATAAATTAAATCTAAAAACAAAAAGGGTAAATCATCCCATATCGGGAATAAACAATTCGCAAGTACATGTGACTAGCGAAATTTCAATTACACTACATTCTCAATATAATGAATTTAAATGCACAATTAATTGTTTAACGCTTCCGGAAATCACAAATGATCTACCACAAACAACATTAAATTTCGGTGACTTTAACATCCCCGACAATATCCAATTAGCAGATCCAACCTTTACTAAACCTAGCAAGATCAATATTTTAGTAGGTGCCGAAGTGTTCTGGCAATTATTATGCATTGGTCAAATTTCGTCAGGTAAAAATAAACCAATAGCACAAAAGACTCACTTCGGATGGATCATTTCAGGTTCAATTATTCAGCATCCCTTTTCATCTTCACACCTATCAACATGCATGCTTACTGTTACCGATTATAAAAAACTCGACATTCAAAATCAAATGGCAGCCTTTTGGCAACTTGAGGAAAGTCCTGACACACACACAAAATGTCTCAGCAAGAGCTTGACTGCGAACAATTATTCCAGGAAACCACCTCGCGCGAAAAGGATGGAAAGTTTATTGTCCAATTACCTTTCAAGGATAATATTAAGCAGTTAGGCGATTCATATAATGTCGCGAAAAAACGATTATCACTTCTGGAAAAACGTTTAAACTCAAATTCAACTCTTAAGGTTCAATATTCTGCCTTCATGGAAGAGTATGAATCGCTAGGTCACATGACACCGGTCAGATATTCAGAGACAGAGAAACAAAACGCGTATTTTTTACTTCATCATCCTGTTCTCAAGCCCGACAAACTAACGAGCAAAATCAGAGTTGTTTTTGACGCTAGTTGCAAAACTTCAACGGGTCTTTCATTAAACGATACGTTAAAGATCGGTCCGGTAGTGCAACCTGACTTATTCACCATTCTCACAAGATTCAGGCTACACAAGATAGCATTTACAAGCGACTGCGAAAAAATGTATCGGCAAATATGGGTAGATAAAACACACAAAATGTTTCAAAACATTCTATGGAACGATCGCATCTTTTAACTGAATACTGTCACGTATGGGACATCTTCAGCGCCCTACTTGGCTACCAAGTGCATTAATCAAATTTCCGACGACTCAGCTCAAAGTCATCCTGACGCCAGTAATTTAATTAAACAATCGTTCTACGTAGACGATCTCATTGCTAGTTGCAAAACAATACAGCAAGCAATGAAGTTGGTTAATCAGATCAACGAACTATTCGTAAAGTACGGTTTTCCAATGAGGAAATGGGCATCAAACCACCCTCAAATTCTACAAAACGTCGATTCTGTCGACACAATTACCCATTTTAACGATGAATCACAATCTATAAAAACGCTCGGTTTAGATTGGGACTCCAAGGGTGATTTCTTTCGATATCCGTTTAGGATTAAGGAAAACAAATCATTAATTACTAAACGAACAATTTTATCGGCAATAAGCACAATATTTGATCCGCTAGGTTTGGTGAGCCTGGTACTAATAAAGTCAAAGGTTATTCTACAACGCCTTTGGCAGTTAAATCTGGCATGGGATGAGTCGCTTCCGGTAGAACTTCACAGAATGTGGGTAAACTATCAGGAGGACTTGCCCAAGATTCAGGAATTAATTATTCCACGGCAAGTGCTGTGTGACCATTCCTTCGACATACAACTTCACGCCTTTTCCGATGCCAGCAAAGCTAGTTATGGTATCTGCGTTTACTTGCGATCAACAGACCCATCAGGTCACCACACGGTCAATCTTCTTAGTGCGAGGAGTCGAGTAGCTCTTTTAAAGGTGATTACTATGCCAAAACTTGAATTAATGGCAGCTCATTTACTTGTAAAAACTGTACATAAAATTCAACATAATTTAACGTCTAACATTCATATTAACGAAACACATTATTGGTGCGACAGCTCAATAGTTCTTGCATGGCTAAGGAAGACACCAAATCAATTAAAAACATTTGTTGCACATCGAGTCTCGGATATCATTTCATTGACAAGTGTTTCTGATTGGCATCATGTCCGATCAGGAGATAATCCGGCAGACATTGTAAGTCGTGGTGAGATAGTGACTCAATTGGCTACATGTAACCTTTGGTGGCATGGACCAAGATGGTTGGCTCAAGGTTCATTAATGTGGCCGCGTTCATCAATCGAGTCATTAAACGATCTTCCAGAGGTTAAACAAATATTATTAACCTGCAATTCTAACACTGATCAAATGCAATCAGTGATATCAAAGCTTATATGCGACAATTCAAAACTAATCAAACTGCAAAGAATACTAGCTTATTGCCACAGATTCGTTAAAAACTGTGCAAAATCTAATTCAAGAGTCAACGGATCTCTTACAGTACCTGAACTTCAGAACTCACTACAAATAATCATAAGGCACGTTCAAATGCAGTCATTTTCCGATGAATTCAAACATTTAAGTGGTAAAAAATCGGTTACTACAAAAAGTAAATTGAAGTCGTTAAACCCATTCCTAGACGAGCACGGGCTCATACGCGTAGGTGGAAGACTGCGCCACAGTCACGTCCCAATTAGTACGAAATTTCCTTACGTTCTTCCGAAGAAAAATCAATTTACTGATTTACTTATACAGCACTATCACATGCAGCATTTTCATGCCGGCCCTCAAACCACTCTTGGCGCAATTCGTCAAGCATACTGGATAATATCCTGAAAAAGTGAAGTAAAGCGGATGCTTCACAAATGCGTCATTTGCAAACGCTTCAATTCGAGGCCCATGGCTCCGATAATGGGTGATCTTCCCGAAGGTCGCGTTTTACCCTCTCGAGCTTTTTCTGTGTGTGGTACCGACTTCGCGGGCCCTTTCCTCATAAAGGATTGTAAGGGACGTAGTCGAAGAGTCACCAAGGCGTATTTATGCGTGTTTGTGTGCTTTAGTACTAAGGCAGTGCACTTAGAAGTAGTGGGCAGCTTAAGCACTGAATCATTTCTTGCGTGCTTAAAACGGTTCTTAGCGCGACGTGGCTTCTGTCGCGAAATTCATTCCGACAACGGCACCAATTTTGTGGGTGCAAATAAAGAAATTAGAGAATGGTATAAATTAAGCGCAAATCAGATTCATGTAAATGTCGTTACGGAGTTCTTGAGCAAACACTATATCCAATGGAAATTCATTCCAGCAAGGTCTCCTCATTTTGGTGGGTTGTGGGAGGCAGCTGTTAAATCCGCGAAACGTCATTTGTATAAAATCGCCGGGAATTCCTCATTTACATATGAGGAAATTACTACATTATTTTGTCAGATTGAATCAATCCTCAATTCTAGACCTCTCCTTCCTATGTCTACAAATCCTCAAGACTTACAGTTCCTAAGTCCTGCTCACTTTCTGGTGGGAGATTCACTAATGGCACTACCAGAACCATCGCTCATGGAGATCAGCCAAAATCGACTTAGCCGTTTTGAAATGGTTCAACAAATGCAGCAGAGATTTTGGAAATTGTGGTCTCAAGAATATCTAACGCTGTTACAACCACGTGCAAAATGGCAACGTAAGGTTGATTTGTCAATTCAACCAGGTGCTCTCGTGTTATTGCGTGATCCACAAACACCCCCATTGGTATGGCGTATGGGACGCGTTGTCGACGTTCATCCGGGTCCAGACGGGATCGTACGTGTCGCAACCATAAAAACAAGTACGGGCACAGTGAAACGAGCTATCACAAAAATTGTGAGTTTACTCAGTGACTTAGACAATGACTCTTAAGTGAAAAAAGTGATATGCGCGTTGTGAGTTTAAAAACAAAGACAACCTTGTTTGTGTGCGCGAATATTAATTACTTATCAAGTGTACGTACATTCTAATTTAGTATTTAGCGAATGTATTGTAGTTTCTAATTTTAATTTACTATAACATGTACATATATATGCTTTAGTCTCAGTACTCTATTGTATTAGTTAAGTATGCTTTCTTTGAAAATTTACATTTCTCAAGGTGGCCGGGATATGTTAGGTCATTTTTGGGCAATACTCAGAATCAGAACGGAAGGGGTTTGCACCCCCTAAATTTCATATTTAACACTTTAATCAATATACGAAAGAAAAAAAATTTTTTTTGGATTGTTATATTGTCTGTTAATCTTATGTTTGATTATTTTTATCGTTATAACCTCTTGGTTTTATTAGTTTATTTACAATTTTTAATGTTATTTACTGGTATATTTAATTGTTTTAATATTATTTTGACGTCTCCCCATGTGTTTCATGTGGGCTGTTTGTTTTTTACAATTTTTTACATTGTACGCAGTTGAATGTTGTCATGGCTTCCGTACTTTATTTTGTTTCCCGTTTAGCAAAAACATGTTTCACACCTTTTGTTCTGGTGAGTACTTTATGCTCCTTGACACGTAATCTTTGTAACTTTGCTTTCTTAATATAGTCCTGAAGATGGAGTGAGTATATCCTCCGAAACGTCGACTAGACAACTTTATTTTGTTTTATTGCTTCCACATCCCCGAGATTCCTGGTTTTTTCATTATACTGCTTTGGAGGAGAATTTTGGTTTCTTAAATATACGAAAGAACCATTTGATTTTGGAGGAAATCCCTAAACCATGGCACTTTACTTGAAGGACGAAATAGTTTTTCTTCAATATCTCAGGAACGAATTGTTATATAGTAACCAAATTTCATATTTAACACTTTAATCGGTATACGAAAGCACCATTTGATTTTGGAGCAAATCCCTAAACCGGAAGTAACACTTTACTTGAAGGACGAAATGGTTTTTCTTAAACTTCCAGAACTTCTTATACTCAGAGCTGATAAAGGAAATACTACCGTAATTATGAATAAAAAAGAATATAAGGATAAAATGGACGACTTAACCAATGATACCTCAACCTACAAAGTTATAGCTAAGGACCCAACGAACAATCTACAAATTAAAAACAACCAAATTATTTCCGACTGGGTTAAGCATAACTATATTGATAAAAGAACATCATTCCAACTGAAGATAAACAGCGCCATGCCACCAAGAATATACGGATTACCTAAAATCCATAAAATAGGAACCCCACTCCGACCAATAGTGGCCAGTATAAAATCTCCAACTTATAATCTATCTAAATTTCTTTCACAGGTTATCTCCAATGTCATAGGAAATAATGAATATTACACGAAAGATTCATGGACTTTCATAGAAGATGTTAAGAAGTTTGAAATCCCTAATGACTATATTCTTATATCTTTAGATGTCAAATCTCTATTTACCAATATTCCTATCGACTTGGCTATTGACGCGGTGAAAGAAAAATGGAACGACATAAAGAATTATACCAACGTACCTAAAACGAAATTCATAACTGCCCTTAAAATGTGTTTGGACACTACTTACTTCCAATACAATGATAAATTATACCAACAAATCTTTGGGACAGCAATGGGCAGCCCGATATCAGCCACTATTTCTAATTTAGTCATGGACATTTTAGAACAAAACAGAATTGCTGCACTTCCGTTCCAACTTCCTTTCTATAAAAGATATGTGGATGATATTATAACCGCTATCCCTAAGAACAAAGAAGATATTATGATCGATCATTTCAACGGCTTCCATCCACGTCTCCAATTCACAATGGAAAAAGAAATCCGTAATCGTATTACCTTTTTAGATATCGAACTCATACATGACAATAATGGCCTAAAATATAAATGGACCCAAAAACCTACTTGGTCCGGAAGATACCTTAATTATCATTCCTACCACCATAAGAGCCAAATAATTAGCACAGCTATAGGACTAATCGATAGGGCTCTTAAACTTACACATGGCGATTTTAGAAAAGAAACACTTAATATCGCAAAACATACTTTATTAAAAAATGACTATCCCATAGCATTAATTAGGAAGATTATTAAAGATCGTGTTGATAGGCTATATAATGGCAACGCATCCTATATTAGATCTAATAACAAATTCACGGTTATGCCTTATGTTCAAGGACTTAGTGAAAAGATCAAAAAGACCTTAGTACCATATAATATCAATATGACTTTCAAATCTACTAACAACATTGGACAATTCTATAGTAAACTGAAAGATAATATACCACATAGAAAGAAGTCGGATCTTATATATAAAATCCAATGTAATAATTGTAATCTGGTATACATTGGACAGACCAACCAATATCTTCATAAGAGAATGAGTGGGCATATCTCATCTGTTAGATGCAATAAACCAGAAAGTACGGCCATTGCTAAACACATCCTTATCGATAACCATGATGCCGATTTTAAGAACCCAGAAATTATCAAATCTGTTAAGAACTACAATGATCGCCTACTACATGAGATGATATGCATCAAGAGGGAGAAAAATGCTATGAACCGAAAAACTGATATCGATGGCCTTAGCACTATATATAGCCATCTACTTGTATAATCTTTTTCATTTTTCAACGTATTGGAGTTAAGTTTTTTCCTGAGTAGCCTCACATATCAGGTCGTTTCCTTAACTCACGGTCTATTGTAACCCCCATTCCTAATTGGATCGTTTTACCAATTAGGTTGTTCATTTACACGTGGCTTTTACATTTTATTAATTATTTTTTTTGGATCGTATCAGATGACAATACGTTGAAATCTTGTTATTGTTTCCATGTAAATGTTCATTATTTTCTGATGATGGTGTTAAACAACACCGAAAGCTCAAATAAACATTTTTTAAAAAGTTTAAATTAACTATTTTATTTAAAAAAGTTTTATATTATTATAATATTATCAATAGTTAAAAGTCTTGTATTAAATATATTATATGATAAATATTTTATTGATGAATTTTTATTTTTTAATCAAAATAAAAGCAAATACAATTTTCTATAAATATATTGGAATATATTTTTCTGTACCAAATACCATTTAAGAATTACAACAAATTTAATAATTTAATTAAATAATAAAATAAAATTTAAATAATATTTCTGCGAATCTTTAGATGAACGATGAAGGAATGATTCCTTATAGGGAACTCATGTGCTGGCCACATCAGATTTTTAGTTACTAAAAATATTCGAATAACTTTTGTTTAGGGAATGCTTTGTTAGGCTTGATATTTCTTTTTGGGGTTTTGTTATGAACAATGTAAATGCAAAATTGCTTATATTGTAGTATTTAATTGTTTATTATCGGATTACCAACCGCAAAAGGTCGGTAAACAGTAAACACTACCTTAAAAAAATTTATTGGATATTTTTTATTCACTAGTTTTTATTCGATAGTTTTTATTCGATAGTTTTTATTCGGTAGTTTTTATCCGATAGTTTTATTCGATAGTTTTTATTCGATTTGATGTTTAGCAACTACATTTTTAGTTACTAACTATCGATAGTAAAAAGAAATAGTAACTAACTATCGATAGTCAAAAAATTTCGATAGTGCCCATCACTAGTTTTCGTCTCAACAAATAATCAATTCTTGGTGCAATTACAAGGAACAATTTCATTAAGAGTGGAATTGATCGACCGGCGCTTTGCAAATACATTTATGCTCTTGGCACATTCTAGCTCAAACCTCAGACTCACACAAATTCGGAGAGAGTCTTTGTCCATAATCGTACCTAAGTTCGAAGATGGATACGCCTCTAGCCACGCACCAGATTCCTTTTCTAATCTGTAATAACGAGTGAATAAGTTTAACCAAAGGAATATCCCAATTTCTCTGAGAGCATGAAACATGGAACAACTTCAGGGAAATTGTCTTCCAGGCTACAACAGCTTCTTTTAAGTAAGAGATCTCAAAATTCGCTAAGGATGGACTAAGAATAGAACCAACGAGTGTCTCAGTACTGTAAATAGAAGAAATTAAAGCTGAAAGAGCCACGTCTACCGATTTTCTAACGCCTAAATCGCCAAAACGTATGTATTGGTAAAGAAGCTTGTTTGAAAGAGGAGTCTTCGGAAAGTGTTTTTATTTATAATTATACTAACCTCAAGGTTAATACAACCTATATTATCAAAATATATTATTATAAAAATCTGAAATCCCTAAAATTAACAAATTACGTTACGTCTAATTGTGCACTAATATGTTACCTAAAATATAGCTATGGAAAATTAAGGCTTACGGTATTACACTTTCACATAATAAAAGTGAATTTTGTACTTTGCGCATCATTACCATTTTTGGAGGGTAATGATGCGCAAGTAAAAATGAAGAGGAACATAATATAATATTATTTATTGTTTAGATTATCTAGTATATTACTCTCCGCGAGTTGTAAAGTGAAAACTATTGAAGATACGAGTGGATGACGTTACATTCTAACCAAGGCTTGATAATCATTAACCATACAATTGTTAAAAACGGAACAGGACAATTGAAATCGCACGTTTGAATACGAGCAGTTACGATTGTCGGTTTTTTAAAATCTGTATTTGCCGGATTTTTGTTATAAGTTTTAGATTATAATAGATAGTTTTTATATCCCCTAATAATGTCCAAATCGCCGAGATATTTTTGCTGAATTAGTAGATGGACGATTGTCGTACTAGTAACATATTATATGAAATATTGACAATTTTCACACTTTCTCGGTTTTTTGGGGTTCTACGTTAATGCTAATAGTCCAGGAAAGGAAAGTTTTTAGTTTGCAAAAAATCCGGGAAAGCTGAATTTTGGTAGAGATGTACATTGGAGTGTACTAATCAACCACCCAAAAGTCCCATAAAATCCCACGCCGGCGTCCCCCACAATCGGGGGTTTTAGCTGCCTCAACGCGAGTTTTTGCCAATAACTCGCTTATTTATGATTGTATGAAAAATTATGATCAGACCATAATTGAAGAGCATAAAATAGTTTTTTTTCATATTTTTCCATGGCACACTAATACTTAAATTATTGACCGAAAACACGACCCACCCTTAAAATGGCACAATATTGATTCGTTGCAGGGAGAGATGTTTTCAGGCACGGGAGATGCTTTTAATAATAAATAAACTGAAATTGTGGCAAAGGTTGTAAAATGAAGAGAAAAATAGATTTTTTCAAAAAATTTAGCTTGCCCAAATTTTTTGCAAGCTTGAGCCAATTTTTCGGCTTCGTTGCCTGGACTATAAACGATATATACCTAAGTACCTTTTCTAGAATTATTTTAAATGCTATATCCCGTCAATTATAATAGCATTCGATCATTGGTTCAACTTAGTTTATTGCCACTGATGTCTAGTGTTCGAAAAGCTTCTATTAAAAAAACTGCGTCCCATATTAAATGAAGGGGGAATTGTACCAAATCACCAGTTGGGTTTCAGGCAGAGGTACTCAACAGTCGAACAAGTGCACAGAATTGCAAAAAAAAAATTGCTCCGCCGTCTTTCTGGACATCAGTTATGTTAAATTAAATTTACTACTATTTTATAATTATATATTTTCAATATTAATTAGTCTTAAGTTCTACCATTTTCAATATTAATTAGTCGCAAGTTTCAACTATTAGCATTTTTACTTAAAGGAATTCTTAAATGTTATTTTAAAATAAATATTAAAATAAAGTATCGCAGTCGAGAGTCCTCACTTAACAATTAGGTCATAAATAGCATCAAGTGCTTTTACCCAAACTGTATGCCGGCTGTACATTCTCGCCGAGTGCTCTCGTCCGAATGTCTCGGCGAATGTCTCAGCGGGAGGTCTGTGGCCGAGTGCAAACATTGACATTCTCGTCTGCTCTCGCCTACTTCAGTTGTATACTGCAGTCGGAAATTTTAATATTTTTAAAAATTTTTCTTGAAATTTTTAAATCTTTAGCGATTTTTCTTTCCGAATTTCCTTGTTTATGTAAATTAACAATTAAAATTATTAAAAATTATTTTTTAAATTATTTTTAAAAATTAAAATTATTAAAAAATAATAAAAATATTGTTAATAATTTAATAAAAATAATAAATATTGTTATGCACACTGTGCATAACAAAAAAATAAGAAAACAATGGTGAAATAAGGAAAATAAGGCACAAACGAGACCGTATCTAACGGAGAGTTACTATTTAGTAAAGCAACAAGAGACTACATCGGGTACACTCAAATCTGGAGTGCCACAGGGGAGTGTTCTGGGTCCGATACTGTACCTGATCTTCACGGCCGATATGCCAACAGACAACAGGACCAATTTGGCAACATTTACAGACGACACTGCGGTAATGGCATCCAGTCAGGACGTTGAGGTAGCTTCACAAATTCTTCAGGGACACATTAATAAAATCTGTGTATGATTCGCATTGTGGAGAATAAAAGTCAACGAGACCAAATCAGTACATATGACCTTCACGCTAAGAAGAAGATCCTGCCCACCGATCACATTTGGTAACTAAGAAATCCCACAGACCGAGGAGGTCAAATACTTGGGTTTCCACCTGGACCGTAGACTTACCTGGGCGAAGCATATTCAAACTGAGAGAAAACAACTAAATCTAAAACTTAAACAACTATACTGACTAATAGGAAGGAAATCGGAATTGTCTTTACAAAATAAAATTCTAATATATAAAATAATACTGAAGCCTATTTCTTCTTAGATTTGCTTAATTAACTTTCATTAATTAAGTCTTTCGCTGTCCAATAGCGCGTTAAATGTTTGAAAATAATAGATTTGCTTTTGTTAAAGCTCAAGGTTGAAAAAGTAAATAATAGTGTTTATGAATGAAAAACCTTCCAAATGAGGGAAGTCAAAAATACACTTCCGTGAAAGTCTTGATTCAACGTCCTTTATTTTTAAATGCATATGGCAAAAATTTATAAATGTTAAATAATAATGATTCACTGTATCTTAAGTATCATCAAAGTTGTGGATTCAAAAAAATAAAAAGGATATGTGTGTGTGTGTTGTCACCTTTAAATAACTTATCACTAGATCGGAAGCTGGATGACATAACCTGGCCTCGTGTTGTTGTTGAGTTTGTTCCAAATTTTGTGTTTATAAAATTTGTTGTTTACGAATTTTGTTGTTGCAATAAAAGTTACTTCTGGTAAGTTGAATGAATCGACAATTACCCTTGATTACAGTGAATTTGTGAGGTGATTACAAAAATTGCAATTTTGTAGATTTGCTGCACTTGTTGTTAGCCATCTTAACTTTTCTAACCTTCCAAAATTTATATAAAATCCTGGATATAATGAAAACACGTCTACATGGTTCCAACTTTCAGGATCAACTGATTTATGCATCGAAAATCGATAAATTGGTATGCCTGTTGTTCAAAAGTAAGTCAAATTGTTGTATTTTGAATTTTGAATTTTGTTAATATAATATTTCTGTTCCAGGTTTTTAGTCCACATTGAAATTGTGTTTTAAAAAGATGTTTTCCATACGATTCCATTGGTATATGCTGTTTTTATGGTTTAATTCGGAATGTTTTTGAGTCAAGTCGCGACCATTTTATATTATTTTCAAATTTATGCGATTTTCACCCTTATTCACAACTTCGACGATTTATGTCACTAAAATACTTGAGTTACACAGATGAAGAGATTACATAATTTTTGATATGAACAGATTTGTACAAAACATGTTATTTTAGAAGTAATTTGGTATCAAAATTTTACATTTTTAGGTTATTGTAATATCCAAAATAACAATACAATATTAATTAATTTCTAGCTAATTAAATCTTTTAGTTACATTTTGATGTGACAATCATCAATTTAATTATTCTCAGCAATATTTCACATGTCTTCCTTATTCCGAGATATTCAAATAATGTCATAAAATTGTAAATTGCGAAGGTTTTGAGTTTTACGTTATCTGAAGTTTTAAGAGCGCGCTGCGGAAAGAGAGAGAGGGAATGATGTTGAAAGAAGCCTCTAATCTTTTGTACAAATTTAAAAAACTAAACGTCGTATCAATGTAATTATTTTTTTATATTAATAAGGAAAGACTATTGAAGGCAATAACCAATTTTGAGCGCTTTAAATTAAAAGTAAATAGGTTAATTTAATTTATGAAAAAGGACAATTTTGAATTTTTATGACAACCGATCTTAATGAAACTTCGTTATTGCCTTCTGCAGATCATTATAAGGACAAAACCTGATTTTGAAGCGATTTCATAATCAATTATAGAAAACTTGTACAAAACTTGTAAATCAAAAAGTGCCCTTAGTGGAGTTTTAAACTATATAAAATCAACTTAATGCACGAAGGGTTCAAGGGTTCCCTTAGATATGGCGCAAATAATTTTTTTAAATTTTTTAAATCTCTACAAAAGATTAGAGGCTTCTTTCAACATCATATCTACTGCTTCCCTCTCTCTCTTTCCGCAGCGCGCTCTTAAGATTGATTCTTAGAATTTTGTGTTCTTTTTGAATATATTATTCATTTTTGAATTGCGTGCATCTATAGAGCATTTTGGGACACAGCACTATGTACATATTTTATATAGTATATAATAAATTATTAATTTCGCCAAACTTTCTGGATCGGGCGGGCCAAGATCACTTTTAAAGTTAAAAAGTGGTAACATATTTCACACCCCAATAAATAAAGAAATGAATAAATGTATACATCGGTTGTTGCACGTTCTAGGTCCTCCGGAGAAATAAATTAATAAGGGACAATAAAAATTTTAATATATTGATTTAAAAGATTTTAGACCTGCTGACTTAAAATTAAACATGTAACAACTCAAAGTACGGGTCCAAAAAATTTGTAGCTATAAATAAATGTATCTGACAAGGGCGGATTTTGCACATAATTTTTTATCATTAAGTTTATTTCAAAAACTTGCATCTACTGTATATGTACAATTAACAATAATTATGTCAAATATTGACTATACGTATATGCGAATATATGCGATCATATGGATAATAATTTTATATGCGGTAAAAATCAAAACAACCCAAAATTATATGCGCGCTAAAAGTTCGTATTTGGTTTATTTCATAAATATCAGCTTTCTACGGTGCAGCAAATAAAACATGTAAAAACATATAAATCCGGGACTCGAGTAATAATTAACTAATCTCTGATCAAATGTAATGCTTTTGGACCATACTAATTGCTAGTATGGTTATAGTTTTTAACATGTTAATCAACGTTCGTAAAACTGGACATAAACGTATCAAATTATTTTTACTTTCCCCATACGTATAAACGTATTACGGTGATATCTGTTGGAGACGTCACTCGCAACACGAACATTCATTTTTGCTTGAATAAAAATTAATGCATGGAACTTCTTAATTTAAATAGGAGGTTTACTATTATCATCACAAAGTCAAAACAAGTAGAATCATTTAAATCAAAATAATAAAGAATACAAGGGTTAACAAAATAAATTAAAATGTTCAATTTAAAATCCGTAATGACAAAAATTGTTAAAAATAATATAATAAAATTGTTTAGTTATAAGAAATTTATAAACTACATGTAAAATTTATTAGTTAAGGTGTTATAAATAATTTGTTAAAATATTATGTATAAAAATTTAAACATTACGTGTGCGTCGATAAAATTAATTAAAAACAGAGTGATAGGTCATCAGAAAAACCATTGGTGGACAATGCAAGTGATAACCAGAAATTATGTGCTTCAAGTCAACGGTTAACCTAAAAACATAAGAAAAATAAATTAAAAGACAATTTTAAATTTCGCGCTATTAAAAAGATGGAGTCCACTCACCTACAGAATTTATGGTTAAAAAATCAAGTAGTAATGAATTTGTATCACCTTGACGATATAACAAACAAAAGAGGTCTTCCTTAGTTTTGCATCGAGATCGCACGTGTAATTTTTAGCGGCTCGAAATTAATTAAATAATTAGAAGGAGAGGACAATATTTATACAGGGTAAGCGAAAACCTTTACCAAAAACTTATATTTGTGCACCGAGTGCGGGATTTTAAAATACGACGACACGCTTTTAGATTTAATTGTGGGGAATTTAATTAATAAGGAACTGTTTAATATTTGTATACGTTTATTTACATCAAAATTATTGATAATTATTATAATAAAAATTATCATTACAAAACGGATTATTTTTGGGGATTCTTGTATTCCCGGCTATTTATTTTACAGCTCAAAAAGATTTAATTTACAATTTCCTAAAGAAACCACTACTGTGATAAGCAAGTCTACATGCAATAAGAACCCAGCTAGCCGTGATAATCAGTAACATTGAAAATTTTATAAAATTGCGATTGACGGGGTCCATCCGTACCTTCATCATCGTAGTATGTATTGTATTGTAATCCACCCAAATATCAAAAAAATTGATGTGACAACACATTACTTTCCCAATCACTAAATTCCGCTTCATTTTATATTAAATATTAATGAAGAAAATGTTAAGTAAAAAAATTTTTTAACGTGATAAAATACACAAATTACTTTGACATAAATATGTATCAAAGTTACCATATTTAATTTGTAATTTGTTGGATGTTATTTTTTTATAATATTTTTGCAATGAAAAATATTTTTAAAAGGTTATTTAGCAGAAAAAGGTAGAAAATTGCGGGCGCCGTCTATATGCAATCAAATTTTAACTATGGTCGTAATACGTCAAGATTAATTTTTTGATAAGTAGTTAAAAAGAAATATGGGAATGGATTTTTCAAAAAGAAAAAGAAGACCAAGATTAACCTGGCAAAAGGATGTCCAAAAGGCGATGAACTCCCGAGGACTCGCAGAGCACTGGGAGAACCGTAAGGCTTGGCGCGAGGGGTGCGAAATACGATTGAACATATTGTAAATATTCGCTGATTATATATTGTTGCGTCCTCCACTTGGCTATTTGAGAAATGGCCAAGAAAAGGATTCACACTTCGAAACACTTCTCTTTCTCAGGAGTTCTATCAATACTCGCTTTTAAAAAACGTCTTACAAGCCAACAGTGCAAAAGAAAACCATCGGATAGCAAAAACACATATTTATTAACATCAATTTAAAATGGAATAACAAAATCAAAAAATAATGTAAACATAAAAATCTAACAACTTAAAATTATAACAAATTTTATGCTAACCTTTTAATTTTGGAATGATAACTCGGCATAGACGGATCACACAATATGCGCACATACACTTTATTCTATCTTTAATCGCCTGGTCCAATTTGTCCTGCTTTCCAGACCTGCTCAATCCCAGTCCAATTTGTCGTTCTCTGGTATTAATTCTCTCCGTAGGAGAAATTCGATCTTCAAATCGATCGTTGATCACACACACACGTCCTATTTTACGATCTCTAAATCGTTACTCTTTATTTATTATGCGACTATTTTGTCGCTTCTTTAAATTGCACTCTCCATTTTCGACTCTCTTGGTCGCATCTTTAATTTACACTCTTCGTTTATTAATATGCGACTCTCCTTTCGCTTCTTGAAATTCAACTCCCGATTTGCGACTATATTGGTCGCTTCATCAAATCGTACTCCCGTTTATATCTCCTTGACAACCCTTTTTCCTTTTTTTATTTCACATTTGATTTTATCTCATCATTTTGTTACGCCTTGTGTGTTGCCTACACAAGTTATCATCAGGCGTTTATTTTATAATAACAAAACTTAATCTAACAAAACTTAACTAATATATTTAAAACATCTCCGATCGTTTCCCCTTGCAATGTTCGCCCATAATAGGGGGTACACGGTGGACACAACAATATATTGCGATGATCCAGAGAGTTGGGCCTCAGTTGAGGAATGCTCGAGGTATTGGTTTTTCACATAGACATTGTATAGAATGATTTAATGAATGAGAATGATCAATCGATTGTTTCATGTAAAGTAAAGTTGGTTATAATAATGTAGAGCAACAGGAAAGTTCGGCTTACCGAATGTTTATAGGTTCAAGAGCCATAAAAAAGATATTTGAATGTGGACACTAATGTTATTGTTCAATTATATTCTAGCAGGAAACATGTAAAAATAAAAATAAAATTGTTTGGATTCAACTTATGAAGTCAATTAGGAATTAATAACAAATTAAAGTTGAAAGTGTAAAATAAAATAAAGTGACGGGTTCTAATTGACTAAGTTTTGTAAAATCTAAATTTAATAAAAATGATTAGACAAGAATTTTTGCAATTTGAGTCGAAGGTCGGCGCATGGTGATAATAAAAGAGGAGAACAATTTAAAACGTCGTGCGGTGAAGTCGCAGGAAAATGGTGCACGAAAGTTATTAAAAATTTAGATTGATTTTATGGATCCCAGAAATAAAGAAGAAGTTAGAAAGTGTAAATACGATGGCACCTCTATAAATTATACGACGTATAATATTGGATTGGTAATTAATAAATAAAATACCGAATAAATTTGATGTATTGGATAATTTGGATCAGTCCATTGGTATGAAGAATGACCGCCTGCGATATCCTTTTTTAGAAGTGGTAATCGATTGTATTGATTTTTATGGACAAATACCGACAATCGGACAATCACCGGGTTGGACTATAATATGGATAATGGTAGCGTCTCCACAGGGCAGGATCCAGGAAATTTAGTAACGTGGTTAAATTGAGACTGGTGAGTTAAATTTGTGAAACATTTAATAATAATTTCGCGTGTGTCGAACATTAAAAACTTTAATAATAAAAAAATATATATAAACATTTAAATATTCAAATTGCATTAAATATTGGGGGTTATTTGTTGTATTGATGTAGGTTTTCTTTATATGTTTTTTGTGTTTTAAGGATGTCCACATCCAGGTAATTATAATTCTATTATTCAGAAATTTCTTGTTGTTGCTTGGATTTAAATAAATGCAAAGATTTAGATTGGTTGAGTGTTCTCATTTATATAAAAAGAATTAGAATTAATAATTTTAAAATTTATCTATCATGCTTCGGGCAATTTAATACTGGGTGGCTCAGTTCTCCGAACCTCCGACGGCAACCTCAGATATAATAAGATTTGGGGTCTCATAGCTTTTGAGTATAGTCCGGAAGTTAGGTTCTATGGTCCAGGGGAGAACATAGCAATAAATAATTAAAAAATTCGTTTGGTATTAATTACATAATATTATTTATATAAGTAAATTTGTTAAAATAATAAATTATGATATACACGCAATACAATACAAATCACTTTACAGATCAAAATTATCTAAAGCAACCCATATTCTTTTAAAAGCGCTTATTTTTGTATTTTAACAATTATCTAAATTTAAGATCAGGGTTGCAAGAAGTACCCGTCTTAATTTAGGTGAAGTGAGAACCACTAGAGTTGTAAGTTCTAGTGATTACTCTAAATTAGGAAGAAGGGTGGCTAGAAGTACCCCTTCCTAACTTATTGTTGAATAACATTCAAGTCGTAAATTTAAATGCTACTGATTTATTAATTTTTACATACCCTATTTATATAAAAATTAATGCTAGATATCACATTCTATTCTATGGTATTTTAAATGTATAAATTGTTAATGTGATGAATAGATATAAATTTTCCATAATAATTTAAATGTATAAATTGAACTGATGATTAATTGTTTTTAAATGTTGATGTGATTACAATGCGGAATTAAATTATTTTTTTAATCGACCTACTGAAAAGTGTTTAGCATGCTTTTTAGCTTTATTTTACTTTTCTACGTAGGTTTTACAATATTTGCTTAAATTATGTATATACAGGATGGTTCTAAACTATAACAACCAACCAACAAAAACCTGTTTAATTTCTAAATTAAACATATTGCCACCTCCAAAAGAATGGCGTCTGGGTAGTGGCGTTTGGTCATCAGTGGACTGCCGTATCATAGTGTTGATAATTGGATCATTTGCGTTTGGGTGTCTTCTTCGTCCTTGGACTGTCGGACTTGATATTGTATTGTTTTTGACTTTGTCCAACTTGTCAAACAAATCCTAGTAATTTGATTATGATTGTTCCTGTAATTAACCTGAAATTATGGACTGTTTAGATGATGTGACTTTTCTTTACATGAACTGGCGATAGTTCATGTAAGCTGCCACCCCTAACTGTTTGAATACATTTACATCTTTTTCTTCCTTCTTCTCTTTTTCCATCTTCGAATTTTCCAACATCTTCTCCATTGTCGTAGCATCTCTCTTAATTTCTGTTGACATCTAAGGTCCGTGTACAATTTTTCGTTTTTGTCCAAATTTTCATGAATTCCTGCGTTGTCGTGAATGCTGATCTCATTGTTTAGTGGTTTGGATAATTTCTTTTTTAACTGATGTAGGAGCCATTTGTGTTTCCATTCTTCTATTTTTTGTTGTACTTCTTTGGATTGTATTTTAACTGGTGCACCATCCTCGTTTCTTTTTGTAATTTCGTCACAATTTTCCTTTTTAATATACTGATGTCTAAGTTTCATGTGTCCTAGGTCCAAATTTTCTTGTTCATTTCCTTCATTTCGAATTTTCTTATATTTCGTTGAAATTGGTGTATGGATTGCAGCTTCTTTTATTTTCGTCGCCATGGGTTTCCATGATATTGGGTGTACATCTTCTTCATTTTGCTTTGGTTTTGGACTCGTACTTTCTGTTCCTATCCCCTTGTCCATCTCTTCTTCCATCTCCATTGATTTTGTTTTTACATCTTGTTCCTCTGGTGTTTGTTTCCAACTTGCTTCTATTTCGTCCATCTCTTTTTTCATATCTTCCTCCATCTCCTCTTCGAATTTCATGTCCATTGATTTTGTTGTAACATCTTCTTCATCTGGTATTTGGTTCGCTCTTGCCTCTTCTTTTTCTTCCATCTCTGCTTTTGCTATGGCTGCCCTTAATAATTTTGTTTTTTCTTCAAATTCGTCGTATATTTCCTCATCTTCTTCTTCTGGTATTTCGTTAGATCTTGTTTCTTTTTCTTCCATCTCAGCTTTTGCTATGGCTGCCCTCAATAATTTTGTTTTTTCTTCAAATTCGTCGTATATTTCCTCATCTTCTTCTTCTGGTATTTGGTTAGAACTTGTTTCTTTGTCTTCCATCTCAGCTTTTGCTATGGCTGCCCTCAATATTTTTGATTTTTCTTCAAATTCGTCGTATATTTCCTCATCTTCTTCTTCTGGTATTTGGTTAGAATTCTCAACTGTTTCCAATTCCATCCTCTCCTCCATCTCCATTTTTGCCAATTCCGCCATCAACATTTTTGTTTTTACAATGTTTACATTGTTTTTACTGATGATTAATTGTTTTTAAATGTTGATGTGATTACAATGCGGAATTAAATTATTTTTTTAATCGACCTACTGAAAAGTATTTAGCATGCTTTTTAGCTTTATTTTACTTTTCTACGTAGGTTTTACAATATTTGCTTAAATTATGTATATACAGGATGGTTCTAAACTATAACAACCAACCAACAAAAACCTGTTTAATTTCTAAATTAAACAACAATAATATAAGAGAAAAATATCAGGTATTGGGTATCAAAAGATGTGGAAAAATAATCTCTTTGGATTGATGTAATTTTCATTTTGATATGTTCTATCGGGAAGTGGCAATGTGAAACGTTATCCTTTCTCCCCGTTCCTAATGAGGGAACGGCCCAGAAAAGAAAACGTACCACGCAGAAGGTAAAACCCTCTACTTTTATTACGTGGTAACCCTGATGGACTTTATAAACTAACTCGCTGTAGCTGGGAGCGACGATCGTGAATTCCACTCCGTGCAGTGCTGAAAATAATCTGAGGATACGCTTTCGTAGAAATAAAACAATATTTAAATTGACGATATTTAATGATAGCAAATCGACAAAACAAACGTGGTCGTGACGTGCTAAAATGGAATGCACGTTAATAAATTGAATAAACGCCACGTCAAAGATACTACACAATTCGGGAGACCAGAAGGCAACCCCGCCAATACAAATGTTGGCTTCAATTAATAAAAAATGTACCACCATAAACAAACAAGAATATAAAATAATACTTTACCAGAGCTCAGGAAAGTTCACAAAATTAATGGTGACAGAAGGTTCCTTGAATGGATAGGTGGTTGTGATTGTTGATACTATGGCTTCCCCCTCGAATCCTCGGATGTATAGCACCGACGTGATGACACAAACAACAGGTTTCGGCAGGACGGACGATGATGGAACTGCGCCCCTCAGTAGAATGTGTGATGGAATGGTACACCCAACAATCCAATGATAAGTAAATGATGATCGTTCAAAAAAATATTTGATCATCAAAAAGGACAACAAACTTGTTGACTGTCAAAAATAACACGAGTTGGTTCACACCAAATGACAGTTGGTAACACTGCGTGTCAATCGTCGGAAAATACAAAATGTGGTCGTGATGAAAAACAAGGTGGAACTCGCTTTAGCGGCAGTTCTTAGGCTTCTATACAGCTACCTTTCTGGTGTGGAAAGTTGTTATTATCTGGTTATTTTTGGTCGCCATATAATGTAACATCACATAATCAGATAATCTGCACTAATTATTTATTATTTTATTTTAACAACAGCAGTGGCTTGATGTGGATAGTGAAGTTAAGTTGTAAATAAAAGAGAAGGAAGAGGATGGATCCACCTCAAAAAATGGACCGGAAATTACGCGAATTTCGAAAGCGAAAGCAAATTGCCAACATGACCCCTTCGCAAATATTACATCGTTCACGTAGTCATGCAATTCGCCGACAAAATCCACGAAGTAAAAACGCAGCTGTTCTTGAAGTAGGTAACGTTGTAGAACCAAATGTCGACGTTCATAACGGTAGTTTTACACTACCAGAAAAGTACACTACCACAACTACCAGAAAAGTAGTTGTATTTTATTTTACTTTGATGTGAAAAAATAATTTTTTAATGATGTGGTTAGTGAAGTTAAGTTGTAAATAAAAAAGAAAGGAGAGGATTGGTCCACCTCAAAAAAGGACCAAACATTACAGAGAAGTAAAGTTTCGAATAGAATGGAAAAGTTTGATTGTTATTACTTATATAGTAAATGATAATTACCAACCGCAAAAAATTTAATTGGTGCAGATTATCTGATTATGTGATGTTACATTATATGGCGATCAAAACTATGTAACGAATTATTTCTTCTCACAGTTCGTTACTAAATTTTTCAACACCCTGTACGATTCTCAAATTTAATTCTAGATAGACACTATCTGAATTTTGATATCGAGTCAATATTCTCGTTTTCAACACCGAGGTCACGGTTGATTTTTGCATTCTATTGATTAGAATTTAGTTAATTAATTGCTAATAATAGTAGATTATTATTTGATTTATGCATCACCAAGAGACCTTTCGTTTATCGGATCTATCGTGTTTTTGAGAATCGTAAGTAAAATTAATCTTTACGCCTTCGTAACCTCATATATTGTTTCGTATCAGGTGGAAATCTTTGACCGCCATTTTTCCAACCTTTCGGCAAGGAACTTATTTACCACTGTTTTACAACCAGTAATTAACTGTATTGGAGCTGTATTTTGCCACCAAATTTTAACGTTCGAGCTTACCATCATCCATCTGCCGATAATATTCCATCCGAGGTGTTTTGGATTGTAAAGCCGGACAATTACATTAAGCAGCCAATTATCGTTCAACCATCGTCATCGGTTTATGATATATCAGTTGTTAGCAGCATAGGGTGGCAAGGCAGAAACGCTTCTTTGTTTCAGTATTAATTGGCTACCTTACTCAACGTCAGGACTGTGGACTGCGTTCGCTCGGAACAGGGTACCGGTATCAGGTTAGTAGTGTACTGGTTTACTTTTTTGATTGTTGGTGAGTGTGTTAAGCCAAATCTCTTCTCAGTGGATCATATTTGCGTGATCACAAGTGAAGCGGTTTTGCTGACCCATCTCTATAGCTGTTTGTATTTGAGACAACTTGTAATTTTTTGCCTGATACTTTGAGTATATCTGTATCGTTGGAAGACCTGTTACGTGTTACAATTTTTACCTAATAATTTTGTTATTGTTAATAGTTGGATTAACTGTAATTATACTTGTTACCCTGACTTTTGACTATTATTTCACTCACAACCCTTGCCTCCGACGTGCTGAGAGCTAGTATCAACATCTACGGGTACGTCTGCAAAAATTATTACTGTTGAGTTTTTGCTCAGCAGATGTACAGCCTTCCTTTTACCAAGCCGATACAAAAGGAAAGAAGAGGAAAGGTTGACATTGGCGCCCAACTTGTAAGCGTACATTTTGAACTCGGGGGTGAATTGTACTGTCGTTCAGGACTCCACGATACAGAGAAGGCTTTAGGAATTTTACTGCGTTGGTTGAACGAAAACATTATTTTTTTGCATTAGTGGATAGAGTTGCATTTTTCTTTTCAAAGTATTTTGATATTCTAAAGTTGTTTAGAGTAGTTATTGGCATTCATTTGATTAATTGCAAATTGGCAAAATTTTTGGTTAATTGTAGAATTAAACAATTTAAAGATATTTTATCCTTGGTAAACAGTTCCTTACCGAAATTTGCAGTTGTTCGCTGCTACGTTTTTTTGCATTAGTGCTATAAAATTATAAATTCAAATGTCGAATATAAAGAGCTATGTTAGTTCGCTAACTAGTGAAGAAGTGTTAGTTGAATTATTATTTCGTTTAGATGATCCGACAACAATTCCGGCCCATAAAGCTTCGCGAAAAAGTATATTAAAGAAACTTATGCGTGATGAAAGTTTTACTTCCCGCCTAGCTGTTCATAAGTACAATCCATCAGATTTACCTACTGAATTGACTTTGTGTAAACAAGCATTATCTGATATTGAAAATGAAATAGAATCATTAGAGATAAAAATTGATGCTACTATATTAGACACAGTTACGCATCGTCTTGCCCATTATAATAATCGTCTAGATATAATGGAGGGTGCGGGATTTAAAGATACGGAGAGGGGTAGTTTGTTAGAGATTTCGAAAACTTTGAGGAATCGCCTCGAGATTTTGATTACTCGCGCGGAAGCTGTTAGCGACGATGATGAAATTGTTCCACCAGCGAAAGAAAATCCTTTAGAGGATGCGTCTCCAATTAATTCAAAATTTTCTCCTCAAAGAAAATCTACGTTGATATCAACCTCGGATTTGTCGGAAATTCTTTCGAAACTTTCAATTAACAAAGGGTCTGAGTACGTTGCAGTACATAAATGGAATTTGACATTTGATGGCACAGGTGATTACGCGCAAGTATTTAATTTTGTGGAAAGAGCACAAGAACTTTCTCATTCAAGGGGAGTTAGTAAACAGGAATTATTTGACAAAGCTGTTGAATTTTTTTCAGGGGAAGCTTTAACTTGGTATCGTACTTTGGGTTCTAGCGTTACTAATTGGGATCAATTATTAGATGCTCTTAAAATTAGATTTTTATCCCTAGATTTTAGTAGAGAATATATTGAGCAGGTACGTTCTCATAAACAAGCTCTTGGTGAATCTGTATGTGGGTACATTGAAAGTATGTTCGCAAAATTTAAAAGAGTTACACCTACTCCTTCAGAGGAAGAACAACTTTGGGTGGTTAGAAGAAATATGTTACCATCTATTTCTTTAGCTATGGGAACCATTCCCATTAAAAATAGAGAAGATTTTGTGAAAGCCGCTCAGTCTGCTGAGAGGTTAATAAAATGGACTAGTCCTGTAGAAGCGTCTACTTCTGTTTTAACGACTGTACCTTCAGATAGACCACCTTCAGTCAATACCAGTTTACCTCCACGAAAACCCTTGATTTGTTGGAATTGTTCCGAGAGAGGACATTCGTATCGTTTATGTCCTAAGCCTTTAACGAGTTTTTGTTTTATTTGCGGATGTAAAGGCGTCACTGCGTTAACTTGCCGTAAGAACCATTCAAAAAACGGAAAAGGGCAAAGCGGAGCCTCTGCTCGCCGCTTACCTTAAGTATACGAGCAGATAGATTAGGTTGGAAGGATTGGTTGGTGAAAGTTACAGCTTTTTGCGGATCTACCACCAATACCTCAGCATTATTTGCTCACCCTACTTTTGACCAACGACCTTATGTTAGAATAAGTATAGGAAAAGTGCAATTATCTGCATTATTAGATTCTGGTGCTAGTGTGTCCATTCTTGGAACTGAAGGCCACTATTTAATAGATTTACTAGATTTAAAGTTAGTACGTAATGGAAGTTTGTCATTGCGGTCTGCTGACGGGACTTCGCAAGATATTGTGGGATCAGTTGTGTTACCCATTTCGATTTGTGAAGTAGTCCGACCGTTAAATGTTTTAGTTTGCAAATCTATTCGTACATCCTTAACTTTGGGTATAGATTTCTGTAAATTGTTTGGTGTTAGAGCAGATTTTACTCAAGATCAATTTTTTGTTAATGAAGTTCATTCAGTGGATTCAATTCGAGCAGCGAATGATCTAGATCTTGAACAACAAGTTGCACTTTCCGCCATAAAAGAAAAATTTCAACTTCTTTCACATGATAGGTTAACTAGAACTCATAAAGTTACTCATGATATTGATACTGGAGATGCAAAACCTATAAAGCAACGGTATTATCCTCTTTCTCCCGCTATGCGCAAAATAGCTCATGCTGAATTAGACCAGATGCTCGCGTTGGATATCGTGCGTCCGAGTAACTCAGCGTGGTCTTCTCCTATGTTATTGGTTAAGAAGAAAGATCATTCTTACCGTTTGTGTTTTGACGGCCGCAGACTTAATCAAATAACTCGGAAAGATGCGTATCCTTTACCGCGACTAGATGATATTTTGACTCGGTTACAGGATGCTCGCTATTTAACGTCGATAGATCTTAAAAAGGCCTTCTGGCAAATACCTTTAACTCCCTCGTCTTATGAAAAAACAGCTTTCACCGTTCCTGGACGTGGTCTTTTTCATTATGTAGTTACTCCTTTTGGAATATCAAATGCTCCCATTACACAACAACGTTTAATGGATAACATTTTCGGACCTCTTATAGGCGAGAAAATATTTGTTTATTTGGATGATATCATAGTGATATCTAGTACTTTTAAAGAGCATATTGATCTACTTGAACAAGTTTACGAACGGTTACTAGACGCCAACCTGACTATTAACATGGATAAGTGTGAATTTTGTCGGTCCAGCTTAACGTACCTTGGACATGTTATTGACAAAAACGGTTTGCATACTGATCCTGCGAAAACTCAAGCCATAACGGCAATAACTAAACCAACTACTACAACAGGTATTAAGCGTTTTTTAGGTATGATAGGATGGTTTAGACGTTTCATTCCAAATTTTTCAACCCTTTCTGCGCCTATTACGGAATTACTTAAAGGTCGTGGTAAACGTCAATCTATCACATGGACTCAATGCGCTGAAGAGTCATTTGAAAATCTGAAGAAACTTTTGATTTCTGCTCCGATTTTAGCTAGTCCCGATTTTAGTAAACCGTTCTATATACAGTGTGATGCCTCGAATTTTGGCTTGGGTAGTATGTTAAGTCAAGGGGAGGGTGAAGAAGAGAGAGCCATTGCATATGCGTCAAGAACTTTAAATAAGGCAGAACGTAATTATTCAGTCACCGAACGAGAGTGCTTAGCAGTAATTTTTGGCATAGAAAAATTCAGACCTTACGTGGAGGGTACTGAATTTACCGTCGTGACGGACCACTACAGTCTTTTGTGGTTATTATCGATGAAAGATCCTGCCAATAGATTAGCTCGCTGGAGTGTACGTTTGTCGCAGTACTCATTTAATATCAAACATAGGAAGGGTCATCTAAATGTTTTACCGGATGCATTATCTCGTGCACCCTTGGAAGTTTCGTCTCTTGACTTGTCCGCGGACGATTTGGATGCGTGGTATCGTCGCATGTTAGTTAAGGTTGCTGAAGCTCCTGTCAGTTATCCTGACTGGCGTATAGAATCGGGATTATTGTACAAACTCATTACTAATCAACATAACATTACTTCCAATTTGGTGGAGTGGAAACAAGTAGTTCCAAAGTCGCGTCGGATTGATATTTTTAAAAAATGTCATGATGATCCGACTTCTGCTCATTTGGGAACTCTCAAAACCTTTAATAAAATTAGTGAGTTGTACTACTGGCCTAGGATGCGTGCGGACGTGGCGAGATATGTGAGGCGGTGCTCCGTGTGCTTGTCGTCCAAGGCTTGTCAAGGGGGGCGTTACGGTCTTATGGGCAAAGAAAAAAAAGTACGGTTTCCCTTCCAGTGCATATCGGTGGACTTAATGGGTCCTTTTCCGCGTTCAGCTAAGGGGAATACTATGCTTTTGGTGGTATGCGATTGGTTTACTAAGTTTGTATTAGTACAACCATTGCGTAAAGCGACGTCTCGAGCTATTTGTGATTTTCTCGAAAATCAAGTATTTTTGATGTTTGGTACTCCACAAATCTGCCATGTGGATAATGGTCCACAATTTATTAGTCATGAATTTCGTAAACTTATGAGTGAGTATAATGTTAATCATCTTTTTTATAACGCCTTATATCATCCCCAAGTCAATTTTGTAGAGCGTGTCAATAGGGTTATCGGTACCGCTATGCGTTCTTATGTTAGGGACGATCACAGGACTTGGGATGTAGAAATTCATAAAATCGCTCATGCAATTAGATCTGCCACTCACGATGTTACAGGGTTTACGCCATCTTTTCTTAATCTCGGGCGTACCGTGCCTAGTAAGGGAGATTATTACGGTCGTATTATGGATTTAAGGGAGGAGGAATTAACCTTAGAAAGTCGTGAACGAGTCGCTAGTGAAATGAATCGGTTAAGTGAACTTTTTGTTGATGTTACTAAACGCTTAAAAGACGCGTACCAGAAAAATGCTTCCCATTACAATCTTAGAAAGCGTACTTTACATTTTAAAGTAGGAGATGTAGTCTGGCGTCGCAACTTTGCTCTGTCTAATGCTAGTAAACATTTTTGTAGTAAATTGGCACCTAAGTACATCAAAAGCCGTGTTCGTGAAGTTACCGGTCCGTTGACCTACCGTCTTGTGAATGAGCGTGGTAGAGATGTGGGAGTATATCACATTAAAGATCTTAAGCAACATCCCCCAGTAGATATCCCGTTAGAACCTGACGATCAGGTTAAAGGAAGTTAGTAGTGGTGGAGTAAATAATAGCAATTGGTCCATGAGTCATGTCATTAGACTCATACTTTCCTTGGAGTCTACAAGTCCCCGACTCATTTTGTTTTTTTATTCTTGTTTTTTTTTATTCACAGCTGTGAATGTTAACATCGAAAGTTTGCAGTTGTAACATCAGAGATTTTTTTCTCACGTATTTTTTAAATCCGTTGCCGATACAACATTTGGAGTCCCTTTGTTGGTCAATTTTGATCAAATTCAAATTAGTTTTGAAATTATTATTTTTTTGTTTATTGGTTTCTAAGACAAAAGGACTTTGAGTGCCTTTTCCTGAGACAAAAACCTTACAGCTGAGTGAATGTTTTTTTATTCGCTTCCGAGCCGTGAAATGGGTCCTATGTGGTCCATTTTTTTAGATACGAGTTAGTAGTAGACTACCGTATAGTTAGTTTTTTTGTGAAAACAGGTCCTATGTGGTGCTGTTTCTAACCGTTGAAAATCCTGGGCTATGTTTGGAGCTAGTAGGAGGTTTCAAGATTTTTTAGACTGTACTAAGCGTTACGCGCTCAGTCATTAAAGATTCTCACATTTATGTGGATATAAGGGTAACGTTTCGTTATTAGCAGAATTCTTAATTTTATTATTATTTTTATTATTTAGTTTTGGGTCATTTTGAGGGTCCTAGTTTTTTTATTTTTATCCAATGTTGTAGAAGTGCGTTATTTTTTTAAAAAACACTCCAAGTTATATTAGAACATATTATGTAACTAATAAGATTGCAGGTATCCGGCTATCATTTTCACCTATGAAATGACGTAGGGAGGGGGCAATGTAACGAATTATTTCTTCTCACAGTTCGTTACTAAATTTTTCAACACCCTGTACGATTCTCAAATTTAATTCTAGATAGACACTATCTGAATTTTGATATCGAGTCAATATTCTCGTTTTCAACACCGAGGTCACGGTTGATTTTTGCATTCTATTGATTAGAATTTAGTTAATTAATTGCTAATAATAGTAGATTATTATTTGATTTATGCATCACCAAGAGACCTTTCGTTTATCGGATCTATCGTGTTTTTGAGAATCGTAAGTAAAATTAATCTTTACGCCTTCGTAACCTCATATATTGTTTCGTATCAGGTGGAAATCTTTGACCGCCATTTTTCCAACCTTTCGGCAAGGAACTTATTTACCACTGTTTTACAACCAGTAATTAACTGTATTGGAGCTGTATTTTGCCACCAAATTTTAACGTTCGAGCTTACCATCATCCATCTGCCGATAATATTCCATCCGAGGTGTTTTGGATTGTAAAGCCGGACAATTACATTAAGCAGCCAATTATCGTTCAACCATCGTCATCGGTTTATGATATATCAGTTGTTAGCAGCATAGGGTGGCAAGGCAGAAACGCTTCTTTGTTTCAGTATTAATTGGCTACCTTACTCAACGTCAGGACTGTGGACTGCGTTCGCTCGGAACAGGGTACCGGTATCAGGTTAGTAGTGTACTGGTTTACTTTTTTGATTGTTGGTGAGTGTGTTAAGCCAAATCTCTTCTCAGTGGATCATATTTGCGTGATCACAAGTGAAGCGGTTTTGCTGACCCATCTCTATAGCTGTTTGTATTTGAGACAACTTGTAATTTTTTGCCTGATACTTTGAGTATATCTGTATCGTTGGAAGACCTGTTACGTGTTACAATTTTTACCTAATAATTTTGTTATTGTTAATAGTTGGATTAACTGTAATTATACTTGTTACCCTGACTTTTGACTATTATTTCACTCACAACCCTTGCCTCCGACGTGCTGAGAGCTAGTATCAACATCTACGGGTACGTCTGCAAAAATTATTACTGTTGAGTTTTTGCTCAGCAGATGTACAGCCTTCCTTTTACCAAGCCGATACAAAAGGAAAGAAGAGGAAAGGTTGACAACTAACCAGATATTAACAACTTTCCACACCAGAAAGGTAGCTGTATAGAAGCCTAAGAACTGCCGCTAAAGCGAGTTCCACCTTGTTTATATCTGTGGTAATTCTGATAATCTGAATTTTTAATACCTACCAAGCTAAAAAATATTCTAGTATAGTATAAGTAAAATTTAGTGACAATAAGAGATTTCGATTATCAGATTAGTATCTTTATTATCGGATAAAAAATTATTTTTTCACATAAAAGCAAAAGAATAGCATTTTAAGTTCAAATATAAATCTCAGAATATTTCATTTCTTAAATCTGTTGTATAGAAGCCTAGGAACCGCTGCTAAAGCAAGTTCCAACTTGTTTCTTTTTCTGTTCGGCAGCAATCAGTTTCTCCACTCTTTTTCTGTTTCTTATACGTTTTGCCGCCACTTTTTTTTTCGCAATATTTAAATCAATTTTACGCATTCCATTGCTGCTAAACTCACGAAGTGCCTCCTTTAACGAATTAATAGTAGCTCGTTTGAATTCTTCTCTGACTTCAAAATCTTCGTATTTTCCGAACGATAAGTCCCTCTTTAGCGCCTGTTCCACACCTTTATTAATTCACCTGAAAACATTTTTCGTTGACGTTCAACACTTATTATTTCGTTATAATGTAATTCTGCTTATATAGTAATTTTGAGTAGGATAATCGGATTAACTTATCCGATGATACGTTGATCCGATGATGCGTTGATACGATGATACGTTGATACGATGATACGTTCATCCGATGATACGTTGATCCGATGATACGTTGATCCGATGATACGTTGATCCGATGATACGTTGATGTTCGGTTTGCTTCGGGTATTTCCGTGGGACAGACAGAAGGACTTGGCCTTTTATAATAAGAGATTTGGTATGCATTGAAAAAAACAGATCAACATATCAACGGATCAACGTATTTAAATTTCCTATATAGGTGAAAAATTATGTAAATAAAATACGTATAACTTATATTTGGTCTGCATTGAAAAAACATGCGGACGGACACGAAGCCAGACCATAAGGCTTCTTTCTATACCTTGTATAGAAGCCTAAAAGTAGCGCACTGGCTACCCAGTTCATAGACCTCTATACACACAGAGTATTTCCAATACGATTTGAAACGCTCTGTATGATTTTGAATTATGCGGACGGACAGACAGACAGACAGACAGACGGACACGGAGCCAGATCATAAGGCTTCTTGCTATACTTTGTATAGAAGCCTAAAAGGGAGGAAAAATTGGCTGCTGCCTATATGAAGAAGAAACAGAAAGAAGAACAGGAATTGGCAATATCGCTGCGTGCTTTCGAAAATTCCTTATTAGAAGACGAATAATAGTTCATATTACAATATCTTAATATATAAAATGCCAGCTCTCTCCTGCGGCGTGTCAAAACCTAATCTCATTGGTCCAAATTTGATACCAACATAAGCACTAATCGAAGTTATGGAAGGGGAAGGATCTGAACGGAACGAAAAGAAGAAACAAAAATCGAGGAGATAGAAAATAACGGTTATTAATGATTAACTTAAATCCGGATTAACGGATTAACGTTAATACGTTAATCCGTTAATATTTAATAAAAATACTATATAATCCAAATGATTTATTATGACTTAAATGTGTTGAACGTGAACTAAAAATGTCTTTACAAAAAATGGCTTTGCGAGAATTAAATAAGGTTGTGGAAGGGGCGCTAAACAGGGCTTTATCGTTCGCTAAATATGAAGATTTAACATGGAACCTGTTTTTCGGTACCAAACCATTTATCATAGTTTTCCTCGAGATTTAGGGGTGCCGCGGGAGTGGCGCCTATCTCGTTTCTTCTTCTTTTTACCGTTTTCCGAAGTGCTGCGTAGTTGTGTAACCGTGTATTACACGTAGTTGTGTTACACGGGGGATAATCCCTTAATTTTTGTGTTGGTAATAAAAAATTTACTATATAAGCAAATTTGCTTTTTGCGATCGGTTTCGGATTTAAATTTTTGGTAATGAAAATTTTGTTATTGAAAATTCATTATTGTGAATGGGAAGATGTTATTCGATAATCTACTCTATTCAAATTATAAACTATAAATTTGAATTATACATGTGGTGCCAATTTTTGGTATCGATTTTTGGTGTCGGTTTTTGCTGTCGGTTTTTGGTGTCGGTTTTTTGGTGTCGATTTTTGCGAGGTAACGACCGTGAAAACATGTTCCATGTTAAAAAACTCAATGGATCAATAGATCAACGGATCAAATAAAGAGATCAACAATATATAGGTAAACCACTCAGTTATGTATATTTCAGCAACCTTCTTCACATATCTACTCATTTTCAGAGTGTTTCCCAACACAATTTGGAGCGCACTGGCTACCCAGTTCTTAGACCTCTATACACACAGAGTATTTCCAACACGATTTGAAACGCTCTGTATGATTTTGAATTATGCGGACGGACAGACAGACGGACAGACGGACGGACGGACAGACACGGAGCCAGATCATAAGGCTTCTTGCTATACTTTGTATAGAAGCCTAAAACAGATATAAGTCTATATAAGACAGCTATTTCCAAAATAATAGCGCACTGGGTACCCAGTTCTTAGACCTCTATACACACTGAGTATATTCAACACGATTTGAAACGCTCTGTATGATTTTGAATTATGCGGACGGACGGACAGACAGACGGACGGACGGACAGACGGACGGACAGACACGGAGCCAGATCATAAGGCTTCTTGCTATACTTTGTATAGAAGCCTAAAACTGATATACCCAGAACGGTAGAATTGGCTGATGCAGTGTCGCTACGCTTGATTTTCTTGATATCCGTCTTTACGGTGAAAATATTTATACGCACGATATAAATTATCAAATGGCGATCGAAAATCGAATAACTAATCGATTACAAAAATCGAACCACAAAATGTCGACTGCACCGTTAACTGTTCAGCTCAAGACTGATCATACTCGCATGCGCGTCTCATAATTCCCGTCATATCACGCTCGTTGTATAGGGCGTTACGAAAGTGCCGCTAAATGTAAGAATTTGAATTTAATTAAATTCAAATTTGATGCGAAATTAAAAAATTTTGTAACAAATGCTCTTTAGCAATTTTCATTCTCCTATAAAGTGGGTTAAAATGGACGGTTTTCAACCAAAATCTAATCAGCTCTTTAGACAGCTGCTTCAAACTAGCATATAAAATTTTAACTTAATCGGTGCACGCGTTTGTCTGAAACCGTTGACGATAAAAACACCTCACCTTCGCAGATCCCACATACATACAGACATCATTCCAAAACTTGGTCTTAAATAATTCGTGTGGACTATGGCTGTAACTCCGTATCCGTTCGATTACCTAGAAAAAAGTGAAATATCTTTTCTCTAGACAATTTAGTGTACTTTATTTTCAATAACTCAACATTTTGCTCAAAAGTGCACCGAAACCGAGATATTCATGAATATTTGAAAAAATGTTATTCTTCGCGTAGATTTTCCTCCGCGGAGGCGAAATCCGGAGTCGTTGGAGGGTGCAAAATTAGCATATCTTTTAGAAGTCCTAATAAAAAAAATAAAATTTATTCCAGCTAGTCCCCACGCAAAAATAGCTCCTTAAAGCGAAATGCATCAAAATAATTGTTCCGTATTTTTTTCCTTAGGATGACATTTTATAGAAATTAGGAATTAAGGAATCAATGATTTGTTATGGGTTATGTTTAATCCGGCTTAATCGCATAGTAAATCAATTTCTCTTCAATAACATTAACATTTATGATTCTACAATATAATCGCACCTCCAGGAAGGGCATTAATTCGCCCCGCTTTTGGGAATATACTAATAATATGAAGTCCCGTTATATGTGATAGGTCGGAATTTTCAGGTTCCTCCGTGTCTCGCGCCCTGCTCTTCTTTTCGTAGTCATTCGCTACATATCCTTTGCATTGAAGAGGATCATGGCTGATACAAATATTAATCGGTTAAAATGATTTAAAGACATGCGTTAGACATACATATTTTTGGATCTGCGGAATATCTATTAATGACATTAACAAATAATAAAGAATTTTAAAGACATATCACAAGTTCTGATCGTTGTAACTCCCTAACTGTTTAATTTACTAGAAAATAGTACGACATTTCTCTAGAAAATTTAATGTACTTTATTTTTAATAACTTTTTTAATAACTGAAACCGAGATATTCACGAATTTCTTTAAAAATATCATTCTTCGCGTGGCTTTTCCTCTGTGGCGGCGAAATCCGGGGTCGCTAGAGGGCGCAAAATTAGTAGGTATTTTTAGAGGTCCCAATAAAGAGAATAAAATTTATATCATCTTGCCCCCATTTTTTTACGCTATAGCTCTTTTTGAATGCATTGTCGACTGGCCTATATGCCTGTTTATTTTATTTTTAATGTTTTGATGTGAAGTGATATGGGGATAATTTTTTGTTTTCCCTGATGCACAGATGTTTTCTTCAATTGTGCTTTTCCGCACCATCACAGAACTGAAAAATAAAACATTAGCACTTAAAGACTCATTACCAGAAATGGTTTATTACCCATTTTACTTAAAGAAAGTTTAAAGTGAAACACAGTAAAAATGTTTTACAATATTTTTTAAATTTATTGTACCCCATGATTTCACACATGTCTTGTAACCATTTTTAATCTACAAATATAGCTTTGGCGAAAAGATTTAGGCCACCTCTCCATTTAGAATTTAAATATTTGAAAATCTATCACATACATAGAAAGATTTCTACGATAAATAATCAAAGGCATATTACCTACATAATAGTATAATATAAAAAACATCACATATTCAAGCTAATGAATGTAAATATGTAGTTTCATAAACATGAATTAAAATAAAATTTAAAATTATGAAACAATGCAGTAATTTTCCATTAAGAATTTAATTATATTTTGAAAACACTAACAATTGAATATAATATGATGGATAGAACAGTTACCAAATTTTATGGTACCTACTTGTGTCATTCCGCCCAACACTTTACCAAAATATTCCGTTTGGTGGGTATTCAGTTTTATAGTAATTTTTGTATTTCTGTATAAGCTCTTGATGGCTCTAATCAAATGTGTGGGATATCCTCGGGTTTTCATTATTCTCCATAATTTATGTCTGCTGATTTTGTCAAACGCCTTTTGAAAATCAACGAATCCTATGTGAGTCTTAAGATTAAACTCGATAGTGAAAATGCATTCACTGCAAGATGTACCTTTTCTGAAACCATTCCGTTCTTCGGATAGCACTGCTTCGGATATTACTATTAGCCTTTGGTTGATAATTTTTATCTAGATCTTATATACGGAGTTGAGCCGAGTGATAGAAACCTCTATAATTTTCGCATTTATTACAATCTCCCATTTTGAACAAGGATATAAACTGTGCTCTCTGCCACGTCTCGAGAATATCGCATTTTTGCCAATATTCATTTATTAAGTGCAACAAGCTTAAATGCAAAAACGTATCGGCGTACTTAATTAATTCTATTTGGATTTGATCGGCACCTGCTGTTTTTCTACTTTCCTTTAGAACTACCTGCAGTTCATCTATCGTTAATTCATCAACCTTATGATTACCACAGTCACATTGTTCATATTCCAGAGTCTCCTCCATTTCGTCAAACCACAGATCTTTGTAATGTTCCAGCCATTGCTGTTTTTGTATAACATTCAGCCGTTCTTAATCTTTCTCTGTGTTATTTAGGTGTTTTATGACCTTGTATGCTAAAATCTGTCTTCCATGGACTGATCAAGCAAAAACGTTGTGCGACAAAACGTTGTTGTGTGATTGGTTCAAATCAAACAAAATCAAATTTGATTGGATCAAACAACAACGTTTTGTCGCACAACGTTTTTGCTTGATCAGTGTGCAAGCAGCCTAATAAATCTTTCCCAAGATTCTTGGTGCGCCAGGTGTGTTGAAGTTTTTACTGTTCTACCTTTCTTGATTTTCTACTGTTTTTCTTTGTAGGTATCTGAGGTAAGCCTTCTGTTTTTATTTAATAGACTCCCTACTATCATCATTCCATAACTTTAGTCCCTTTCTGCTTCTTACTTTCTTAAATTAAACTTTAAAAATCAAATATAATTTAATTCTACTCCGCGTAGATTATTATGGCGTTTAGGATGGCATCAGCATGGAACAAACACCTTGAGAGAATGGATCATACCCGACTACCAAAAAAACTGTTCCAATATAAACCCAGAGGAAGAAGATCTGCAGGAGAAGATGGCAGGATCAGATTGAGTGACGTAACGGACCACTGGTCTAAAACGTGCAGATGATGATACTTTAATTATATTTCGATGTCTCGTTCGAAGTAATTTTGATTTACTTGTAGTACCCGTTTCCGGTACTAGAATACACTTTGTTTATAGCATGGTTGAAAGAAAAGGATTCTACTATACCACCATGCGATTACTTGTCATCATGGGGGTGAAGGTGAGATTTGAAATCGAGAAACACACGAAAGTTAACGAAGCTTGCCATCTCGCCGTTTTTCGGAAAAATCTTCGCATCCATTCGTATTTTACGAACTTCTAGTGATTTTTCTATTGTGTATTTGGTGTTTATTTATAAATTCAGTTCTATTTCGTTCACCAATTTTCAGGTTATAAGAATTTTGTGTTTAAAAATGTAATAAAGAAGTTAAAGCGAAGAAATAAAAGTAATTGTTCGTTAATTACAAGGTGAGGAGACGATTTTACACATACTACATAATTTGAATTTCTTTTCTTTTTATCTTTAGGTTTTCACACGTGTAGTAATGGCACGCGGCTTAGTTAAAGGAAAGCAAACAAATAATAATAATCGTTTAGTGCTCGCAAGTTTTTAATCCAGTTAGCAGTTTTTAAGTCCAAATTTCTAAGATGAAATGTACAGATCGGAACTGTGCATTATTATTTGACGAAGTGTCGTTACGCCAAGGATTTCATTACGAACATCACAAACAAATCATAAGTGGTTGTTTTCATGATTAAAGCTGCAAGAAAACAATGGAAACAAGTTATCGCTTATTATTTCAGTGCAAAAACTATTGCAACCCAGCATTTAAAGGCTCTTATTAAAGAAATAATATTACAACTTCTGGGGGATCGGATTAAATATTTTAGCAACGTAATGTGCTACCGATCGGTCAGCTTTATCTCAGTTATGTTCAGAGAAACGCCCTAGACAAAGTTCATATTATTTCTTTGTTAATGATCAGCCTATAGTGACAATTTTTGATGTTCCCCATCTTTCAAAAAATACACGTAACTCTATTAAAGTGCAAGATTCAATTTAACCCTCACAAGTTTGCATAGTTTGAACATATATGTATGTAAACTGATGTAAACTAACTGAACTGATTTATTATAGATGTTTTGCAATTTTTTTTAAATTAATAGAAATTTTGTGATTTTCTTTTATAGTGTTTGCTTATGGACTTATTTCAGAATTAATTCTATTTATTCATAATTAAATTTCCTTTGCATTGATCATTCCTTTTGTTATTGAATACATTGTTATTTTTTAAAATTTGTAGATGCTTTTATTAATATTTTTTCTGGCATGTAAGTTCGAATATGATTCGATCTCGATGTTTTATTATATTATGGAAAATTTGAGTTTTACTAATTTATATTGTATATAAGGTTGTTTTAAAATTTATAGATTATAATTAAAAATTGACATTTTTATGCAAAATATTGCTTTTATTTGTTTCAAGTTTCATATTTTATTATGTTATGGTTTTATTTCTGTTCATGATATGTGATATTTTTGTTTAGTAATATATATTTTTATTCGATTTATGACTTTTTATTCATATTTATCATGTTGAGCAGATTATTTTTTCAAATTCTTGAGAAATTTATTTAAATGATATTTTCTATGTAAGCTGCCTATTACTGTATGTTTACTATAGAAAATATCTAATAAATAAATTTTTTAGAACTTGAAAAAATAATTTTAAAAGAAAATTCAAAGTACATTAAAATGGTATGGTTATTCAAATTTCGCGGTAAATTTTTAGTTTGCCATCTAGACGTCGAGAAACGGTAGAGGGCCGTGTTGCGCTTGTTTAACTAGGGATATTCTCTTCTCTTAACTTATATATTCTTTGCTTGTCATTACCGTTTATAGTGATAGAACGATCACACGTGTTAAAATCAAGTGCGAATTATAGGTTATCCATACAATGGGTAAGATAAAGAGAAATGAGATCACTACGAGTGATCTCCTACGAAAGATGCAGTCGTTTTTAGTAAAATTAATGCGTTCTGAACATTTAATGCTTAATTTTGAAGTATTAGTGTTTGTTATGAGATCGAAAGAGACATTAACACTATTTAATCGTGTTTGTAAATATGTTCGAATATCATCGATTTCATATGCCCCCGATGGAATTTCAACAGTTTTTTCTACACCACAATAGAATTTGTTGCTATTCTTAGGAAGTTGGAAGACCGATTTAAGGGAAAAACAAGAAGCAGGCGAGTTCGACTACTAAGTAGTTCTTCCGAAGAATCGGTTTCGAACATTAGTAACGACATTGAGGTACCTAAGAATAGAAGGAATAGAACGTCGGTTGCAGGTATGTAACCTTTACAATATTAAGCGTAAACAAAAAAGTAAAAATATTAAAATGCATATTATGCAAAATAACTTCACACGAGTGGTGAAGCGACCAAGGTATATTAGCAAAGGTACAACCGTCATGCTAATTATAACCAAATTTAAAATATTTAAATTTAAAACAAGGTTAAGCTCTAGAATATAAAGATTTATAAATCTTATCTGACCTTCAAAATAATGAAGATGCATATTATGAAAAATGAGTCCTCACAAGAGGTGAAACGACCAAGGTATATTAGCAAAGGTATAACAATCATGCTATTCATAACCAAACTTAAAACAAGGCTAAGCTCACACGAGATGTGGGTTGCCTAGATATAAAAAATATTTTTTTACAAAAGTTTTACAAAATTTTTGTTTTTTACTTTCCTTTTCCACTGGCTTAAGCTTACACGAGAGGTAAGATTGCCATGTTATTCATTCACACAAGAAGTGAATTGATTAATACAGTCGGTAAAAGCGCACTAGAGGTGAGATTACCAAATTATTAAAAAAAAAAATAAATTATAGACTGTATGTTTAGTCCTTTTTATTGGCTTAAGCTTACACGAGAGGTAAGATTGCCATGTTACTCATTCACACAAGGAGTGAATTGACCAAATAACGAATTAACAACTGCTCGTAATCGGGAAAAGCTCACACGAGAGGTGAGATTATCAAATTATTAAAAAATTATAGACTGTATGTATATTCCCTTTTATTGGCTTAAGCTTGCACGAGAGGTAAGATTGCCATGTTATTCATTCACACAGGAAGTGAACTGATTAATACAGTCGGTAAAAGCTCGCACGAGAGGTGAGATTACCAAATTATTAAAAAATTATAGACTGTTTGTATATTCCTTTTTATTGGCTTAAGCTTACACGAGAGGTAAGATTGCCATGTTATTCATTCATACAAGAAGTGAACTGATTAATACAGTCGGTAAAAGTTCGCACGAGAGGTGAGATTACCAAATTATTAAAAAATTATAGACTGTATGTATTGCCATGTATTGCTACTGTAAAAATTCAAAGTTTTGATTTATATAGCGGGAGATATGAATGGCACTTAATTTCACTAAGCTCCGACTAGTTTGCATGACAACTCTTTATTTAGGGTCGAAAATTGGGTCCATCAATTTGGTCAAATGCTCATGTAAGTTACCTTAATTTAGTAACCATGCAGAAAAGAAAAATAATAAACTTATTGTATCTTACACCTGCTTAATCTTGTCTTCACTGCTGTAGAGTTAAATTAAATCAAACGTAATTATTTGTAAACCAAAATACTGTAGTTTATTAAACAAATATAATCATTAAAAAACAAAAGATTGATTTTCATTAAATAGGAACAAATTAAATTTACAGAAATAATTAAAGAAAAGTTTATAAATCCCCCCGTATTTAAATTCACGCGCGAACTTGGTTATTTTATTGTTAAATGTTATTAAAATTTGTCGACACTTTTGTGTCGAAATTTTGCTTACCGAAGTCTATACCGTCGTGCACCATCGATGTGTAGGATATGTAGCGGAACAATCAGCGTGGAGATGACTGTGCGATTGGATGCAATTTCCATACCATGAAAATTCCAGACAGGGTTGATGATGAATTGAATTTCTTCGTCTCTTAGGATAAACGCTCAGGTAAGCCCATACAATGATAATCTTCAATAATTTTGCAATCGAACAGGAAAAAAAAACATAACCATCAAAAAACGTAACCATAAAAATTTATCAGCGGTCTCCAAAATTTTTAAATATCGTTCACAAATACTATTCGAAACTTTTATAAATCTTCTTATCACTTCATGAATCATTAATCAACATTTAATTTCCAACTTAATAATTGAATTATTAAACAATTTCCAAAATTCAACTTTCTTCAAAATCACGTCTTTTCTCTCTCCAATTACGTCTTTACGTCTCCACGGACGCACACTGAGTCCAAAATTACGTCTTTACGTCTCGACGGACGCACCGTGACCCTCCTTCACGCTTCCTTATCAATTTCATGTCCCACCAAAATTGTCTGTAGGCCCGCGCACTAATTTGTTTTAACGCAAACACTTATCATTATTAATTACCTATACTTTACCAATAAATTAATTTTATTTAATTTCTTCCCAAGACTTTCTTAAAATAAAACAAATAAACCCTCCTTTGCTTTTTCTTTTACATTCTTTCCAAATATTTGTGTATACAAAAATTACGCTTGTTGTGTTTCAGATTTAGTTGATGCAAGCAGTTCATCATTCGGAAGTATCAAGAAGATTCAGGCGTAATTCTCTAATTGTCATAATGGTCCTTTAATTGAATATTTTGTAATGAGTATTTTACCAAAATTAACCCAATTACAACAGACCCCCCCCCCATCTGATAAACAGAACATGACAGTATATTCTTTTTTTATTGGCTTAAGCTTACACGAGAGGTAAGATTACCATGTTATTCATTCACACAAGAAGTGAATTGATTAATACAGTCGGTAAAAGCTCACACGAGAGGCGAGATTACCAAATTATTAAAAAATTATAGACTGTATGTATATTCCTTTTTATTGGCTTAAGCTTACACGAGAGGTAAGATTACCATGTTATTCATTCACACAAGAAGTGAATTGATTAATACAGTCGGTAAAAGCTCACACGAGAGGCGAGATTACCAAATTATTAAAAAATTATAGACTGTATGTTTATTCCTTTTTATTGGCTTAAGCCTACACGAGAGGTAAGATTGCCATGTTATTCATTCACACGAGAAGTGAATTTGATTAATAGTCAAAAGAAGCTCACACGAGAGGTGAGATTACCAAATTATTAAAAGATTATAGACTGTATGTTTTTTCCTTTTTATTGGCTTAAGCTTACACGAGAGGTAAGATTGCCATGTTATTCATTCACACAAGAAGTGAATTGACAAAATAAGTAATTAACAACTGCTCGTAGCAAAGCTAAACTCGGACGAGAGGTGAGATAGCCAGGAAATTTGCACGACAATTTGTTAATTACGTTAAAGTCGGTAAAAAGCTCACACGAGAGGTGAGATTACCAAATTATTGAAAAATTGTAGACTGGTTCTTTCCATTTTACTAGCCGGTTGAGTTCACACGAGAGATGGAACAACCGAAAGGCACTAGTCTTAAAAAGAAACTATATAATAACTCCCAAATAAGTAATATAAAGTTCTCTTCTTCTCTTCGAAGACCCAAGTCGAAAGGGCGGTAGGGAAACTCCTTCATCAACGGATGAGTCCGACAACGATCCTCTAGATAACGATTTACTGGATGCCGAAGTTACTGAGATCCTTGATGAGGACTCTACAAAGAGGATCAATAAGGATGTATCTCTTCACCCCGATTTGGCACGACGATGGAAAACCTGGATGTTTGAAGTACTCGACGAAGATGTAAAAAAGAATCTCCGCGAAAAATATAGTTTGACAGGAAATTGTATGCTCTCAGCCCCAATACTAAATCCAGAGTTAACATCAGCCCTTAACGAAAGTGTCATCAAACGTAACAATTTCTTTGCGAAAGCCAAGAAATATTGGGTACAGCCATGTCCGCATTAGGCACAGCAATTTCGAACATTTTGTCAACTAACGAGGGGGGGGGGGGGTAGATAGGTTAGACTATTTGGAAAAACTGGCCGACACAGGAAAACTCTTAGCAGAACTCCACCACGAAAATTCCAAGGCCAGAAGAGCATACATCTCACCGTGTATAAACGAGAATATAAAGACAACTTTAGAGAAGTCAGGAATAAACTCCTTACCTTTCGAAGAGAACCTGAGCGAACGTATTAACCCTAGATATATAACCATATCGTAACGTACTGTTGTGACCCGTATTTGAATAAAGAGAGAAATTTAATAAAAGCCCAGTACAAAGGCAACACAATTTGGAGAGGTTCGAATTGTTCCAAATTGTTTAAATTAGTTATTGTTCAAGTTCATTTGGTTATATGTTTAATTTTAAGGCATGTAGGTTAAGACTGTGCAACCGTTTACCGGAAAATAAAGACGTAGGCTATAAACTGGCAAGAAAAACGAGCAGGAAAAAGAAGGATGTCCGAAAAGGAACAAAAACAAAACAAAAAAGTGAATTGGTATCCAGGGATAATATGAGGATGGAGTAGTGAGTTACAAAATGATCAAACATCCAGAGTAGATGTGTCGTGTCGCGCTTTGAATATCGTTGAATATTGTTGAAGTTTTGGGAATCGACGTGTCGTGTCGCGAATTATACAAGTGTGACGAGTAATAGTAACGATTAATTGCGGAAATACGGGCCTATATTGGCTATCCAGGATGGAAGGTGAATTGAGCAGGAAAATTAATTAATTCAGAATTAATTTGAGAGATATTACTACATACCATCCAAAGGTATAGTTACGTGTGTGTCTTACGAGGAGACCGCACATATAGAGCAGCATTTGGACTGGAATTGTGATAGGCCAGGAGCTTACCAAGAAAAGGCGATCAAATTGGACCAGGTGATTACCAGTACAGTGTGTTGTGCAACGATAGCCACGTCTTGTCAAGAAAAATATAACAAGGTTAGCATAGTTCGTTTTTTAATTTTAAGTTTGCATTTGATTTGTTTGATGAGTTCTGTTGATTGTTATTTGTTCCATTTTCATTTATGTGTTGTTGTTTAATAAATCTGTTAGCTGAACCAAATTGTATTTCTTTTGTGCTGATGCTAATTAAGAGTTGCTGACGTGAGATACGTAAGATAATAAAAAACATCCTGAGATTAAGAGCTTTGCTAAGGTAGGTGCACAAAGTTGTTTGTTCTTCGTCACCCAGAGCTATTAGGGGGACAAAGGATACAGCAGTACATTAAAGATAACCATACGTCATTTCGACGTGTATCATGTTTGACGGCACATATTTTGAGTTGTGTGCACACTATGCTTGCGTCACTAATAATGTATCCCCATAAATGTCATTGTGTTTATGACTACATGAAAAACACTAAAGCGCGGGTCACATTATGCTGGTTGCCAGCTGCTGCTTACCAGCGGCTGGTAGTAGTACCAGCAAGCAGCGGCAGGCAATCTGGTCACACTACTGTTGCTGCTACTCGCCACTCTCCAGTTAGTCATTCACTATTCAGCAAGCATGTCGTCTGTCGTTTCACGTAAAAAGCTAATTAAGCAGTTGTTGAGAGAGGGTGTCAGGGAGCTTAGTTTAGAAATGCTCAACCAGCTTCACCGCAAACAGAGACGATGGTGGGTCAGGCCATGGATACAAAGAAGGGAAGAATTAGGGTCATCGTCAAAACTTCTCCAAGAGCTGAAAGAAGAGGATCCAGAAACATACAGAAATGTTTTAAGAATGACGGCCCCTCAATTTCAAGAATTGTTAGAATTAGTTGAACCAGTAATTAAAAAACAAGATACAGTATTCAGACAGGCAATCCCGTGTAAAACGAAGCTGGAAATTACTCTAAGATATCTCGCAACTGGAGTATGCTTCTGTACAATTTTATAAACAAACTCAAATAATTACAATACATTTTATATATTGTCGTCGCCGTCATGCAAAAAGTGATCAAGTAGGTTTATATTTCAATGTCCTCGGGATCTTTACAAATATTGATTAATGCTTCGTTCAGAATATCCATATTTTGTGGAGACTCTTCCTCCATGAAGCACGAGTCAGATGATTCACTATATGTGTTTTCAGGTTCAATATACAGTAAGGGAAATATGAAATGCCCGCCTAAAAATTCTGCATATGATTGGTTTAATTTGAGGGATTAGGATTTTTGTTAAATACAGCATGGTACCAACATAAGTAACAATGCCCAGGTACTATATAAACATTAAAATATTTTGAGATTTTAGTTGAATAAGGTAGTGTAAGCGAATTGTGTTAAAAAAATGGTTGGAAAGAAAAATTTAAGTGAAAGTGATAAGCAAAACATTTTATTGTTGCACAATGAAAATAAAAGTTTTACGTATATAAGTAAAATAATAGGATGTGACAGACGTACAGTAAGTAGGTTCATCATAAAATATAGCCATTCTGGCAGTACAGAACCTCTGCCAAGGGGAAGACCGCAGCGAAAGACTACGGCCGCTCAAGATCGCATTATACGGAAATTGGCATTACAAAATCGATTTAAATCGCAACGGCACATAAGGTCTGAAGTTACCAAACAACTTGGTATCAATATTACGAGACGCACAATTGGCAATCGGATAAAAGAATTTGGTATAGGCACGTTTACTGCAGCAAAAAAACCGTTATTAACAAAAAAAATGAAGAAACGGCGGTTAGAATTTGCAAAAAAATATGCAAATTGGGATATAAATGATTGGGACAAAGTAATCTTCTCCGATGAATCAAAATTTTTAATCCATGGTTCAGATGGTAAAAGATACGTGCGACGATTTGCAGGCGAACGATTTAAGGACGAATGTACCGTTAAGACAGCGCGCAGTCGTCTTGGCATAATGGTCTGGGGCTGTTTTTGTAATCGGGGATTAGGAAATCTTCATTTCATAGAAGGTACCGTTAATGCCCTTAAGTACATTGGCATCTTAGAAAATCATTTAGAACCATCGCAATTAGTTCTAGAATATTATACAATAACTTTTATTATTTTTTTATATTATTATTATTTATTAAAAGTTTATAAGCGGGCATTTCATATTTCCCTTACTGTACATAGTAGTCCCAATAAATTTGTGATATGAAGTGCTGTTTGGACGACTTATGGCACCACTTTGTGATTGTGGTTCATTTTGTAATTTCCATATAAATTTGCTAGTCTCTCTTCAGTGATTAGGTTTTGAATCTTGCTTTGAAGTACAATGAAACTTTTCAATTAAAAATTACAAATTATAAAAACGTCACAACTAAAACAACTTCACAAAAAAAACACGTGCTTTCTCGTTGCTGATAGACGCAATAGTGGTCAGACTGCGCTGCCGGCTGGTGCCAGCGGTCACGTGATTAATTAGTCGCCGCTGCCTGCTACCAAAAGTTGAACATGTCCAACTTCGTCAGCCGCTGACAAATACTCGCCGGCTGGCGACGCCAGCGCCGAATTTTGTGGTCACACCAAGCTGGTCGACAGCTGGCAGAAGCGGCTTCTTCAACTCGCGGCTGGCAACCAGCCTAGTGTGACCCGCGCTTAAGGTTTTTTAGTATTTTATTAGGAACTAGCTGGCACGGGCGGCATCCGCCGCCCTTAGCCATCTAGACCCAGAATAGATCCGAGTAGGCCATAGTTGTTCGGCCTTCGGCCTCACAGGGGGAGGACCATAATAGATCCGTGAAGACCATAGTTGTTCGGCCTTCGGCCTCACAGACCGGACCATAATAGATCCGTGAAGGCCAAAGTTGTTCGGCCTTCGGCCTCACAGGGCGGACGATAATAGATCCGTGAAGGCCATAGTTGTTCGGCCTTCGGCCTCACAGACCGGACCATAATAGATCCGTGAAGACCATAGTGTTCGGCCTTCGGCCTCACAGACCGGACCATAATAGATCCGTGAAGGCCATAGTTGTTCGGCCTTCGGCCTCACAGACCGGACCATAATAGATCCGAGAAGGCCATAATTGTTCGGCCTTCGGCCTCACAGACCGGACCATAATAGTACCGTGAAGGTCAAAGTTGTTCGGCCTTCGGCTTCACAGACCGGACCATAATAGATCCGTGAAGGCCATAGTTGTTCGGCATTCGGCCTCACAGACCGGACAATACTAGATCCGTGAAGGCCATAGTTGTTCGGCCTTCGGCCTCACAGACCGGACCATAATAGATCCGTGAAGACCATAGTTGTTCGGCCTTCGGCCTCACAGACCGGACAATACTAGATCCGTGAAGGCCATAGTTGTTCGGCCTTCGGCCTCACAGACCGGACCATAATAGATCCGTGAAGACCATAGTTGTTCGGCCTTCGACCTCACAGAGCGGACCATAATAGATCCGGGAAGGCCATAGTTGTTCGGCCTTCGGCCTCACAGACCGGACCATAATAGATCCGTGAAGGCCATAGTTGTTCGGCCTTCGGCCTCACAGACCGGACCATAATAGATCCGTGAAGGCCATAGTTGTTCGGCCTTCGGCCTCACAGACCGGACCATAATAGATCCGTGAAGGCCATAGTTGTTCGGCCTTCGGCCTCACAGACCGGACCATAATAGATCCGTGAAGGCCATAGTTGTTCGGCCCTCGGCCTCACAGACCGGACCATAATAGATCCGTGAAGGCCATAGTTGTTCGGCCTTCGGCCTCACAGACCGGACCATAATAGATCCGTGAAGGCCATAGTTGTTCGGCCTTCGGCCTCACAGACCGGACCATAATAGATCCGTGAAGACCATAGTTGTTCGGCCTTCGGCCTCACAGACCGGACCATAATAGATCCGTGAAGGCCATAGTTGTTCGGCCTTCGGCCTCACAGACCGGACCATAATAGATCCGTGAAGGCCATAGTTGTTCGGCCTTCGGCCTCACAGACCGGACCATAATAGATCCGTGAAGGCCATAGTTGTTCGGCCTTCGGCCTCACAGACCGGACCATAATAGATCCGTGAAGGCCATAGTTGTTCGGCCTTCGGCCTCACAGACCGGACCATAATAGATCCGTGAAGGCCATAGTTGTTCGGCCTTCGGCCTCACAGACCGGACCATAATAGATCCGTGAAGGCCATAGTTGTTCGGCCTTCGGCCTCACAGACCGGACCATAATAGATCCGTGAAGGCCATAGTTGTTCGGCCTTCGGCCTCACAGACCGGACCATAATAGATCCGTGAAGGCCATAGTTGTTCGGCCTTCGGCCTCACAGACCGGACCATAATAGATCCGTGAAGGCCATAGTTGTTCGGCCTTCGGCCTCACAGACCGGACCATAATAGATCCGTGAAGGCCATAGTTGTTCGGCCTTCGGCCTCACAGACCGGACCATAATAGATCCGTGAAGACCATAGTTGTTCGGCCTTCGGCCTCACAGACCGGACCATAATAGATCCGTGAAGGCCATAGTTGTTCGGCCTTCGGCCTCACAGGCCGGACCATAATAGATCCGTGAAGACCATAGTTGTTCGGCCTTCGGCCTCACAGACCGGACCATAATAGATCCGTGAAGACCATAGTTGTTCGGCCTTCGGCCTCACAGACCGGACCATAATAGATCCGGGAAGGCCATAGTTGTTCGGCCTTCGGCCTCACAGACCGGACCATAATAGATCCGCGAAGGCCATAGTTGTTCGGCCTTCGGCCTCACAGACCGGACCATAATAGATCCGTGAAGGTCAAAGTTGTTCGGCCTTCGGCCTCACAGACCGGACCATAATAGATCCGTGAAGGCCATAGTTGTTCGGCCTTCGGCCTCACAGACCGGACCATAATAGAACCGTGAAGGCCATAGTTGTTCGGCCTTCGGCCTCACAGACCGGACCATAATAGATCCGTGAAGGCCATAGTTGTTCGGCCTTCGGCCTCACAGACCGGACCATAATAGATCCGTGAAGGCCATAGTTGTTCGGCATTCGGCCTCACAGTCCGAACCATAATAGATCCGTGAAGGCCATAGTTGTTCGGCCTTCGGCCTACAGACCGGACCATAATAGATCCGTGAAGGCCATAGTTGTTCGGCCTTCGGCCTCACAGACCGGACCATAATAGATCCGTGAAGGTCAATAGCGCTTGGTGGCCAGCGCTATTCAACAGACTGCGAAACATTTCATGCCCGCGGAACATATATAACTTGATTAAAAGTTATATCGCCGATCGGTCTGTTGAGCTGGCCTACGCTGACGGGAAGTCGCGCAAGACCATGACCAAAGGATGCATCCAAGGCTCTGTTTGCGGACCTACTTTTTGGAACATTATACTGGATGAACTTCTCGATGTAGGTTTACCGGAGGGATGTCATCTGCAAGCATTCGCGGATGACGTCCTTCTAATCGTGAGTTCGCCCAGTGTAATGCAGATGGAAAGTCGTGCCAACGCAGCTCTACTTGCGATCAGTGAGTGGGGCGCAGGTGTTAAATTAACATTTAGCGCTCCGAAAACTCAAGCAATAGCCTTCACTCCAAAAACCAAATTTTGTAGAATTTCCTTCGGCAACACTGTTTTGACTTATGAGCCTCACATTAAAATTCTAGGTATTATTTTAGATCAACACTTGAAATTCAATGAACACGTTCGACACATCATAGTCAAAGCCAACAAAATTTTTAAATCTTTATGTCGGTTCGTACGGCCCACGTGGGGTATTAATCCACGAAATGTGGAGACAATATACCACGCGGTCATCGAACCGACCATTACTTACGGTTCTTTTATTTGGAGTGGAGTGCTAAGATACAAGTACGTGCTGGGTTGGTTGCGATCTTTTCAGCGGGCATTCGCCGTCAGGGCTACGCGCGCATTTCATACGGTCTCGGCAATATCTGCGTTGGCCTTAGCTGGATTTACTCCAATCGAGCTAAGGATAAAGGAGGTGGCAAGGGTAGAGCAAGTGAAAATGGATGGTACTTTCGATCGACTTCCGGACGACGTCGTCTTGCAAAATCGTACGTCGCCAGCGGAGATGTTACATCCCCGCTATAGACAAACGATCAGTTTCGTAAAAGCAAACGACTCGCTGGAAGTCGATCGAATATGCGACCAGGTCGATGTTGCTATATTTACCGATGGCAGCAAGCAGGAAGGTGGGGAGGTCGGCGCGGCAATCGTCATATACCGTGAAGCTCGGCAAGAGACCCACAAGTACCGGTTAAACGGTACTTGTAGCGTGTTTCAAGCCGAGTTATATGCGATTGACGCCGCCCTGACTTGGATCTCCCCCAGGAGGTTACACTCAGTGTGTATTTTCTCCGACAGCCTCTCTTCGCTTGTTACCATCGCTAATAGGAGTAGCACCGTACCTTTGGTCACCTCCATCCATCGTTCACTGCTCAAACTGAAGGACCAAACGATCATCAGGTTTGCATGGGTAAAGGCTCATTGCGGCATTGAAGGGAACGAGGTTGCAGACCAATGTGCCAAAGATGCGGCTGTTTCACACAGTCGCATGGCATACAACCAGTTCCCTCTTAGCTATGCAAGAAGGGTGATTCGTCTTGAGGCGGCATGTACTTGGGATACCGAGTACAGAAATGCCGTCCAAGGTTCGACCACCCGGCAGCATTTACCTACGCTACATGATGTTCGCTTGTTCCGAAGTGCCGTTGATACCTCCTTTGAAATGACGCAGGTATTGACGGGTCACTCGTTTGCGCGCGAGTATCTATACAGATTCAAGATCAGTCCTGTTGACGTGTGCCCCTGCGATTCAAAAAGTAGGCAGACTCTGCATCATTTATTGTCTTCCTGCCCGAAATACGTCCAACAACGCCATACCTACACTTCACATTGTTCCTTTTTAAATATTTCACCTTTTACAATTTCTGAAATCATATCAAATAAATTCATCACCCAAATTTTTATAACTTTCTGTAAATCAATTATCAACACTCTAAAACAATTTAACACCCCCCCTTAGTCTGTCTAAAATGGATTTATGCCCCACTGATGTTACATAAATAAAAAAAAAACTGTTAAACTAACCAAACCCAGTTCAAATTTAAATTTAAATTAAAATTCAAACAACTTCAAATTTATCTTAAATTTTAATTTTTGTCTTTTACCCGCTGCCGTTGTAATGCTCGTTTGTCTTTCTAGTTATAATTTAATATTTATCCAGTTATTAATTATCATATTTAATTCATCAACATTAATTTCACCAACATTCATCACCACCATTTTAGTTTAATCAATTATTGTTAAGTTTTAAGTTTTTTTATTGTTAAGATTGTATCGAATTGCATGAATATACTCTCTCTCTCTTGAGAGAAAACAGGAAAAAAAAAAAATGTTGTTCGGCCTTCGGCCTCACAGACCGGACCATAATAGATCGGTGTAGGACATAGTTGTTCGGCCTTCGGCCTCACAGACCGAACCATAATAGATCCGTGAAGGCCATAGTTGTTCGGCCTTCATCTGTCATCTTTCATCTGTCATCCGTCATCTGTCATCCGTCATCTGTCATCCGTCATCTGTCATCCGTCATCTGTCATCTGTCATCTTTCATACATACATACATACATACATACTGTAGTGAGCTTTCGAGCCTCTCGTTGTGCTGACAAAATTATGTAGTAAGCTTTGACTCCTAATACTGCCACACGTTGGGCTAGCCAAAATATGCTCTGAATAACCCTCGCTAATGTGGTTACACGTTTTATTATTAATGTTTATGCGAGTGTACAGAAATGTACCCCGTCAATGGAAAAGTATGTGAAATTTAGTAAATACAAATAAATTGAAATAATCTGCCTCGGCTTAGCTGGTTCGTAGTGCATGTGTCTTACCTTGTACAGGGTGAGTTCGTTCCTTGACCAATACTGTAAATAAATTTATGTCGCGGAACAGGTCAAAATAAATATCCTTCGTTACAAAATTAATAATGTTTTTATTTAGCACACAAATGTAAATAAAGGTTTTGTTATATTAAAAAGTTCTATTATTTAATCTAATTATCAAAATTCTGAACGTTAAATAAAGAAAAACACGTGTCGTATGGAGTCCGAAAATTTCACTTAGTTATATTAAAATTGTACTTTAATGTGCACGTTACCTTAGAAAATTCAGGAATTTTGTCGTTGCTCGAACTGGAGATGGTACAATTGCGCACCAAAATACACTCGGATGGGTTTATTACCATGAAAAGCTCCCAGCTGCAGTTTGTTAACCTCGTTTTGTGTCGATTTTTAATTCTCTAGAAATATTATCAATCCTTTACGTTTTTCCACTTATTTTTGGTTTTACGTAGGTAAGTAATTAATTTCTTGATTTTTACACTCGTATTTTATACTTTCACAAATTATTTTCACTATAAGATCAATTTTTATTAGGACGATTAAAATTCGCCACCACTCACGTGTGAAATCTAACACAAGGACCTCTTCGATTGTTTTTAAATTTTCTATCTCGAAATTCATAGCCATCTCGATGTTTGTGTAGACGCATTTTATTGGTTGATCGGAAAAATCAATATTATCGAAATTTTCATGTTACAGGTCTGTATTAAGCACATTGTGACTCGTTGAAATTTTATAAGTAAAATTTTTATATTTTCAGATTGGATTGACTTCTTCCTAAGTGCTTCGTGGTTGAATAAATAAAGATGCTGGACATGAAATTTCCATACACAGTTCATTAACTTGTGACACGTCGAACTCACGTAATGATTTAACAAACTTATTTAAATTTAACGCTAACATAAATTTTTACATTAATCAATCAATTAACAATATTCTAACTTTTGAAATACCTTTCTTATTACTAACAATCTTTCATTTACTATAAATTAAACATTTTCAACAAAGACAATTATTAAAAGTAACATCTAAAATTTATTTTATTCAAACCTGCTTTATGTCCTTTTTTATATAAATCATTTGACTTTGAACTAAATTTCTTGGTATCGGACGAAGTTTTTCTGATTACTTTGATAAGTCACATGCTTTATTGATAATAAAATTTTACCGAAACTTAAATAACGTACTTCCATTGACGTGGTATCTCGATATCGCAATACATAATCTTCACGTAAAGTTACATCTTCATGTAAAGTTAAATCTTCCGCAAAGAGGTGGATCTTCCACGTTCTGCGACCTATATAAAGTGCTCCGGTCTTATTCGCGGCATTCAGATTGATTTGTTAGTGGTTTTTTGTTAGTGGTTTGCATTTTTCGAATTAAAGCCGCCATCCCCGCCATCTGTTGACAGTATTTTGAATCACTGACTGTACGTCAGATTAATTATTTGACAAATTAAATTTTTTGTCAAACTTGTGATTTGATCTTCGAAAAAAGCGAATAACTTTGCTCCCCGCTCGAATTTCTTCTCCAGATATGCGAGAATAGTTGCGCCTGGAGCTACAAAATAACTGTGCAAAATTTGGTCGAGATCGGTCCACGGGTCTAGGAACGTATAGCGAACACGCAAACACGCACGCAAGCACGCAAACACGCAGATCTTCTCTTTTATATATTTAGATAGATAAACTTAAACGAACAAAAATTGACATTTTTCACTTTGCAAAATTGAAATATTTTGAAATACTTTCTTCAGACTTATAAACTTGTAAAAATAATGTTTTTATAAAGTTTAAATATTAAGTACGTTAGTAAAAAATATTTAATTCATTTTGGCCTTAAAGGCATTTGGGACAAGCGCTCGACTTATGCTCTCCACAAAGAGATTCCTACATTTATGGCATATATTTATGAAAGTAATGCCCTTTTCTTATCGGAACAAGTGTCACCTGGAAGCTCTGGGTCAAATGAGATTTTGAACTACGTCGATTCGACGTAGGTTATCTATCTAGGGTTAAGGATGCCAAACTATTGGAGAAGACGAGTCAGGTTTTAAAAATACCAAGTACATCCAGGAGATTCCCAACATCAGCAAATAGGGGTCATTTAAACTGGAAAACCCCACCCTCTCGACAATCTTCTCCGAGACGGGTGGGAAAAACAAACATAAGAAGAATGAAGACGAACAACTGGACGAGGAAGCGAACCACAGGTGTCAACACCCAGAGAGACCCCCAAAGGCAATTCCGAAGAAGACCATAGAGAACACATACTCACCCCCTGTCATCGCAACTTTCGTTGGTGGCAGGGAAAGTCTCAGGCAGGCAATGATAAACACAGGAGTCTCATCAGCTGTTGCAGAAATATTGCTATCATCCTTGGCAACGTCCCGTGAAACAATATAATACAGCCCTCAGGAGTTGGTGGATATTTTGCAACGATAAAGAGTATGATTGTTACGACCCCACATCAATAAAAGTATTTGAGTTTTTAAACCAAAGATTTGAAGAAGGAGCCTCATATGGAACTCTAAATAATATGAGGGCTGCTATATCTTTCATATCTCTGAAAAATTAACAAAAGATCCTCTGTTAAACAGATTTTTTAAAGGAATTATTTTTAAGTTAAAACCTACAAGACCCAATTATCATGAAACTTGGAATCCTGAAGTGGTACTAAAATGGACCTTGAGATTACATCCGTTGGAAACTCTGAAACTGAAACAATAACGAAAAAACTAACAATTTTATTGGCACTATCCACCGCTCATAGGGTCCAGACTCTAGCGTCAATGAACATAAATAATATAAACTTCTCTACAGAGGGTGCTACAATAGAGATTCCCGACATAATAAAAACATCGAGTCTCCGAAACCAACAACCGATACTAGTTATTCCGTTTTTTCCAGAAAAGCCAGAACTCTGCGTAGCTAGTACTCTGAGACAATATTTAATACTCACAAAGCCAATAAAGGGAGATAACATTAGACTGTTCATGTCTCTTAATAAGTCAAAAAAGTCAGTTAATTCACAGACTTTAAGTCGTTGGATCCGATCTGTCCTCGCTCAGTGCGGAATAGATACGAAGATATTTACTGCTCATAGCACAAGGCATGCAGCCACCTCACGGGCATTCCAAAGAGGTGTAGACATAGATACCCTCAGGAATACAGCTGGCTGGACAAAAACCTCTCATGTTTTCCAGAGATTTTATAACAGACCTGTGTTACAGGTTCAATCTGCTTTTCCAAGAGCAGTTATATTAAGTTAATAAGTTACTGTTCTCTTATTAATTATACGAAGAGATAAAATTGCGTTAGCGTTAAACATCTACAAGTAAATCAAAATTACTTCGAACGAGACATCGAAATATAATTAAACGATCAAACGAACTTACCTGTGAAGTTCGATCGTAATTATATGAGATGTCTCGTTCGAAGTAATTAGATCCCACCCAGATCCCGAAACCCAGGAATCACAATTTTATCCAACAGCTTTAAACTAAATGACAAGTAATCGCATGGTGGTATAGTAGAATCCTTTTCTTTCAACCATGCTATAAACAAAGTGTATTCTAGTACCGGAAACGGGTACTACAAGTAAATCAAAATTACTTCGAACGAGACTCATATAATTACGATCGAACTTCACAGGTAAGTTCGTTTGATCGTTTAATTATGTACTTAATAGTTTTTGTTAAAGCGATGTCGACAAACGACCAGAGAATTAATTTTGGCCAGAGTATGAAGGGAACTAATTTATTTTTTCAAATGCTTTCATATTTGGCAAAAAAACTGCTATACTCGTAGAATCATTTTCATAGCTGCATATATGTAGGTTTATGCTTTTAGAACGAGAAATTAAATGAATCTAGCGATTTGTATTGGTTGGTACAAAAACCTAAGCCCCCTTTTGTGAGATACCATAATATATTAATTAATTAATGAATCGGAAAATCATTTCACGCCGAATTTTCCTTGCGTCTAATTGGTCTTGCGCCGAATCACGTCGCGTCGAATTACTCTCCCGCCGAAACAGCGGCGCCGAATCGGGTGCACGCCGAAAGGGCGACACCGAACTGTTACGCCAAATCGGCTGCGCCGAAAAGTCCTACACCCTTTTTAAATGATTTTCAAAGCTAACTCGCAAAGACACCAGACGCAGTATTTGACTTTTATATAACAATTTTATTAATAACACACCCAATAAGCGGAAAACTTGAAGTCTTGGGTAGACATAGGAAATTTTTTTGTAAAAGGTGCAGAAGAAGTTTATGAAAAACTTAATATTGATTTTACAATTTAAAAATTAATTTAAATGTAATTTATTATTTTTTCACTTTCTCAACCTTTTGAAATGTCATTAATTTAGTGAATGTCTTACTTGTTTGGTGGGTTGAAAAATATGTCCTACAATTTGATTCCAATGTTAATATTTTCCGGCATGTTACCCCATAAATAAATTTTTAAGCTCCTTTTTGTAACTTATTAATTTGTATTAAACTGTATTAATTAAAAAATTTTTGTCAGACGAATATGTAATATCCATGTATTATTTATAACCATTACAAAATTAATGTAATGAAAACAGGAAATTTGTATAATAAAAACTGTATCATCATTAACATAATATATTAACTTATTTACTATCTAGTATTTAATTATAATTAATTTAATATTATACTCACTTTTGTTATAATAAAAATAAACAAATTTAACATATTTTTTAAAGGGTGTATTCCATTATTTTCACTTCAAAAAACATATTTTTTATACATGCATAAATATATTACTAATCTTGAATCTTTCTAGAATATGCAAGTGAAAGAATTTCGTGAAAAATTTTAAAAATTAGAATGTTATGAAGGTTTCTAATTACGTACTTGTAAAATCGTATATGGGTACGTACACCACAAGAACCTTATTCGCGATTTTGATTAAGGAAAATCACTTGACCAAATATTCAAAATGGCCGCTTAAAACGGGTAGTTCTATGTTTTGCCATCATAAGCAAGGTTATTCACATTAACGGGTTCAGAAACGTGTTGTGGTTTGTTTATTATATTCGTTTGTGTTTAAATAATATCTAAATATGAATAAACAATAAACAATATTTTGAAATTTTGTGGGAGTTCTGAGGCTAGAAACTTTTGTGAGGGTGAAGCTTTGGCAAACGCTAAGCACGTTGTGTTGTGTGGGAAAACGCCTAGTAACGACGGATTCCATCATATTTATAGCTTAGTTTTACAATCTACAGCTTTGTCTGTAGCGCCTCATGAGATATCAGGGCTAATTGACAAAAAAAGCTTGTTCTGGTTTGAAATGTTTACAGCACACAACCATGTATTTTGTAGGCTCCTTTCCCATTTTGAAGCTTTTCATCCACGTTTTTCTGCTATCAATTACTTCCACCTCACCCAACGGATTTGTCCATTTCACTTTGAATTTTCCTTTCATGGGAAACTTGTGGAAACTAAGGTCAGAATTCTTTCTAGCGCTAGAATGAACACAACAAAACGCTCTTGATTTTGATTTACCTGTATTCATTTTGTCGTTTGCCTAATAACAAATTAATTTCGGAGGAATTTTCAAACACAAGCACTTAAGAAGCAATATTTTACGTTAATACCGGCTATAAACATGCACTAGATGCACATGTAAACTTATGACAATGCCCGTTTTAGCGAGTTAACATTTCTGCCGCCAGACGTCGCTTCACTTAGCTGTAATTTTTTAAATACTTTTTCCTTAAAATGACATCTCTTTAGTTTGTGGGCAATCTATCTTAAAGAATAATACGCTAGTTGCATAGCTCAAGTGGAGCTGCCCTGGTGGCCAAATTTAGCGTAACTGGGATGGTGAGCGCAAACGGTTTTAAATACAAGTAATAGTTTAATTACGAATTAAACATTAAGAATTAGAATTAAGAAGTAAATTTGAATTTAAATAATATTCTACATGTCCTATATAACTTAATACGTAGCATTATGGTATTGGTAGTGCTGACGGTTTTAGGGTACCTACAATGTGATTTAAAAATTCACATAAGTAGTAGATTCACATAGAAAAGTTGATTTAAAAATGGGTGCAAAAAGGTATTGTTGTGTAGTTGGATGCAATAAATCAGAGATAAAGAATCCTGATTTAACATTTTATCGCTTTCCTGGAAGACCTTACCAGATTAATCAAAAAAATGAGTGGGTACAAGCTGTTAAACGTAAGAGCGAGTAAGTAAATTTTATTTAATTAATAAAATTAATATTAATTAATATTATACATATTATGTATTTTTAATAATATCAAAATCAAATATAAATTTCTATTTTTGATGATTTTTAGTGGTAACAAGCCATGGCAGCCAATTTCGGAAATTTCGGTTCTTTTTTGTGGTTTCAACTTGAAAAAAATGTAGAAAATTTCAATTTTATTTTTTAAAACGCCGCAATTTTATGTCCAATTTTTTATTTCTTATGATTGTAGTAGGGACAATACTGACAACTTTATTGAATACGAAAATTTTTCGTTTCTTTTATTTTGGACAAATACAAAGGGCTTGAGCTTGGCCCCCATCACTGGGTAACTTTTTAATCGAATTATGTTCAGGAAGCTGTAGCAGCACAGATTTTTATTATTTTTCTATGAAAAATTCAAAATTGTGTATTCAATATGTAATAAATATCCTACCATAACAGAAAAATTCCTGTTGTTTCCTTTTTCTAAAACAAAATTCTGAAAATTGCCTAGATTTTTGTGCAAATTAGTGGAATACCCCCTTAAATACATCTTTTTTATAAAAGATAAACAGCTTCAGTTATTTCCCGGCAGCTGGTAGCTTGATAATTTTATATTAAATTACGTTCAATTGCGTTGATAAGTACGTATTTATTTATAGGACTTGCAGACTTCCAGGACTCGTCTAGTGGTTCATCTTTGCAAAATCTTTTCGCACGTGAGTATTATTAATTATTGGGTATTGCCGACTAGAGAAAAAGCAAGAAAAAGTTTGCGCACGAGTCAACACCTCGTAACACACGAGTGCTGTATAAAACTTGTTCTAACACGTTTCGATAAATCATATTCAGTGGCGTAGCTAGGGGTGGGGCGGTGAGGGCGGACCGCCCCGGGTGCCACCCGTGTGAGGGTGACACCCGATCCCAAATTAACAAAAAAGGTCATCAGCCGACACCTCACCCACCTAGCTGGGGGTGACACCCGACCCTCCCATGCCTCATAGCTGTTTCCTTGAGTGCAACCCCTAAAAAAAAAGGTCATCAGCTTAGGCGGGGGTGAAACCCATTAAATCCGCCCCGGGTGTCACCCATCCTAGCTACGCCACTGTTCATATTATACAATATACATATTTAAATCGATATAAGAAACATTCATAGCAACGTTAACTAAGTTATTATTGTCGTTATGATTACCTGTGCTTTGAGTAGAAATGAGTGGGTTATTTTTTATAACCCTTGCTGGGAGCTAGCAATGTGAATTATAAAATAAGTAATATAAAATTAAACTTTCATTATTTAAAATAGTGATAGTAACAGACTATTTATTAAACGGTGTTGGATTAACATTAATTATTTTACCTATTAAATATTTAAAAAATTTTGAATTCCTGTCAACTTGATGAAACCGACAGTAATGCAGAAATTCCTTTTTCTGTTTCTAAGTACATAATATGTATGCACATACTAATAAATTAGAATTAATTGTTACAAACATCACGTTTCTCTAATTATAAATTCTGTTTGCAATAATTAGTGAAAATGATCAAAAAATTAATAACAATATAAACTTTGGGGTACATCTATTAGTAAATTACAAGGGAGGGGTTATAATATAATGTTACTTTTAATGTGGGCCAACAGCATTGCATTTGAGTGAGAGTAAAGAGTTGATGTGGTGTAGTACAACCTGGTGCGTGGAAAGTAGTTTAAGAAAGTGTACATAATAATTATTGATAATACAAATTACAAAGGTAAGATAAATTCTACAAAATTATTTTAATTTTATAAAATTAAACGTTTAACATTTATTCAAGTGTTTATTGAAAAACACCAAATATTATTACTAGATACTAAAAAAATGTGTAGTATAAACATAGGTATACCATTTAAAAATTAAATTTTTGTTAGAGAAATGAATACATTATACAGTTGCAGAATTTATTTGGTAGAAAATTAAGTTTAGATGCTCAAACACGACCATATCATTTTTTAAGTTTTGTATAAATAAATATTTTTATTCATAAGGACTACGGAATCCTCCCTGTTGTTTATATTAATTATATTAATACATAGTACCCACTATATTATACAGTAGAGACATTATAAAAAATACAGAAAGTATTTAATTGTAAATAATAACTTAATATTGCCGGTTACACACGGTAGACACTTAATTTGTGACCTTTTTATTATTACTAACAAAAGAAATTAATATCAAAGAAAACCATTACACTGACTAATCTATTTGTCTCGCTCCTTGATGTTTGTTTAACAAACTCACATTTAGTTTGATCATTCAGTATTATAGATATATTAGGCAGAGTGAAACGCCGGTTTTCGTTACTTTCAACTTCAACGAAGAGATGGAAACCAGAGTTTTTCCTTCTATACACCACTGTTGAGTTTTAATAACATCGAAACATACATGTCGATGTTGAAATTCTCTGGCTGTGACTGCTTTAAATTGTAACAATACATTTGTGTTTACAACCTAAAATTGGCCAAGTGCGAATATAATGAATATGCATGACTATTCAATTCACATGTCATCTGTCAAAGGTGGACTAATCAAAAAGCAGCATTTGGAATTTCAGAGCCAACCGAAATGAATTGTAATGTCTATTGCACTAGTAGTGAATAGAATCGACTATTGCACTAGTGGTTCAAGTGACTATTTTAAACAAATGAAATTTTTTTATTAGAAAAATTATTTTGCAACAAAATTAATAGTACAATTTGAAAATGTTACATTGCTGTAATTATGTAAAAATCCTGTTGTTTCTTTATTCACTAACAAAGCTATAACGTAAGAAAATTTAGAAAACTTTGCGAATGACAAAAGTTTGTGTACTACTTGTGGATACTATTTATACTATACTATTTATAAGTGAAAATAAAAATAAAAAAAACTTATTTATCTTGTTATTCATATTCAATTTTAATACTTTTCGAATTCGAATCATTTGAATATTCTAATAATCTAATTCGAATAATTTTTTCGAATACCCGTGATTCTAAGTCAAAATTTTTAAATAAATAAATGAAAGATTTTTGGGATCCTTAGAAAAACAAAACAACATTTTAGTAATCTTTAGAAATTCAAGACCCTGCAAAAAAAAGGAAAACCTGATGTGGATATTTTCTTACTCCACGAGCAAGTAGATGAATATTTGCATCTTTAATTATTCCATCTAATTCTGCGTAGAACCGTATTTGGAGCGTTTGCGCAGTGCGCACTACATTCTGCGCAGAATTGGACACAATTTAGGATGCAAATAAGCATGTACGCTTTCCGATATATAATAAAGAATGAAACCTTACTATAATAATTTTAAACCTAGTAAAATATTTAAATATTAGTGGGATATTAGAATATCAAAATATCAAATATGATATAATATTCGAATAATTGAATATATTCGATTATTTGAATATTCCTATTATTTCAATAACCAATTAATTCAATTATGTCCAAGTGTCAAGCTAATTAATTTTTCCAAAAAATCTCCAAAATCCACCCGTAATCTCATTTAACCGTCTCCCCGCCTTCCAAATAGCAGCTCTAGGTGCGTTTAGAATTTTTTCTTGCATTGCAAGCTTTTAAATTATCAAAATTGCTGTAGCTATAATAGACGCGTGCTGTCACTTCTAATAGTTATAATTAGGATTATTCAAGCAGGAATAATTTTGTGTGGAAATTTTATAATGTAAAGGTCACTAACGGACAATTGATATATCAAACCGCAAAAAGTCATTTTCCTCCTATAAAATATTGCATTTTTTCTTCAGCATCGAAATAATAACATTGAAAATATAATAAATTAAACTTTAAAATAAAATAAAACTGAAAGCTTATTAATAAAAAATAATTTCAATGTTTAATAAACTATTTCATTCTTAAAGTTTAATTTCTTATTATTTCAATAGTTAAAAATCATATATTTAAATATTGATAATATATTGAACACAAATATTATTATTTCTTTAGATGATTTATTCTGCTCAGGGTTGCTTCACTCGGTTCCGTCGTTCTGAAACGCACTGTTATTTCCGATGAAATTTTAAAATAAAAGGAAAAGTAATGCATTTTAAAACAATATTATGTATTAGGTACATAGAAAATTACTTATTCAAGTTAGGTAATTTTAAGTCTACCTGAAAAGAATATTAAATATTATTTTTGTATTTATCAATATTACAATATTTCATTTAGGAAATAAGCAACGGCATAATTAGGAAATTTTCAAATTTATTTTCTATTGCAAAATTATTTAAAATTTTAATGCACTGTAATTAAAAATGAAAATAAATTGAGCATATCAGTATAAACTAAAAGTTATAAAGTGTGTAAAAAATGTTGTATAACAAATATTAGGTACTTTTTTTTAATAGTAGCAAAGCAAACATATAGTATGTAATTGCAAATTGTGATTTAAATTTATTATGTGTTTAATTTCCTTAAATTACACAGCGAAATATTACATATTAATATTTATTTTATTAAACAATAATAATTCAAATTTTTTGTAGTAAACATATTTCAAATATAAATTTGAATAATTTAATTTCAATAACAATTTATTATAAAACCGTTCTGTCAATGTCAAAAGTTTAGGGGAAATATTAAACATAAATTATTTTTAGTGATGTCATATTTTTGACAAAAGTCACTAATATATTATGGTAATCTACACACATAATAAATATACACCACAAACCACAGTGTCCTTTTTTAAGCTTAAGTTTTTAGCATTTGCAATAGATATTTACTTAATAATTCAGTTTATTTTGGCGTTTGGCCTTAAGTCCATATATAGCGGCCCCAAACCGGACATAGGTAATCTAATTGACATCGCACTCCTGACATTGTTAATATATGTCGCAAGTAAGCACCAAAAAGCTTCCATTATTATATAGGCCATAATGAGGAGATCGCAAAGTAGAATACCAAGTGATTTGAAAATCAGCTGGCCGAAAACCAACTGTCTCGGAAATCTCATTTAAACCAAAAACTGCTCAGGGCGGTCGAAATACCGCTCCAAAACGGTATTAAATAATATAAAGCTTTCCATAAGATAAGCAGGACTGCATGATAGCGACCATTTGCCATATAGATCGGGACTAATAGGATATCTTATGAGGACCCTTACCAAAAAAATTATTGTACTGATATGTAAATCTTAAAAATTCACTACATGTCAATTCCTTATTTTATGTATACCGTCTTATACATAAGACCATAGAGCAAACGTTTATTTGCACTGTTCCACGTGGAAGTGTTTAAAAAATCATTCCTACAGAAATCGGCAAACAATTATTTGATTTGAGAACAAATTTACTTATATACATGTAATGCTAGGCAGCAACCCAGGGACATTGATGTCTGTAATGAAGAACAGTCTAAGGCTGCTTCAATAATGGCTCAAGGATGGAGCCATAAGGCACCTCAATGGCAATCCCACCTTTCAGATTTAAACCCCGTTATACAGTTAGAGGGCCTAGATACTGATGCAGATATCAACTGTCAACGATCCGCTAAATAAGATTGCAGCTAGAAAATAACAAAAAACAATTCGAAAATAAAATATACCAGTCTTCTTCTTCAGTCTTAGAGACGTAAGACATGATACTAAATTGTATCCAATTCTGGCGCAGCTCTTGAACTGAATTTCATAGGTTTCAAAATATAACGATTAGAGACTAACGCTCTAAATAAAAATAGGGGATCTTGTTGCCAGGTTCAAAAGGAACATGACAATATATATACACTGTAAAAAATCACATAAAAATACATTCAAATACGTGTAATTTTTACATTCAAAATTATAGTAAAAATACATATTGTATTTTTTAATTTTGTATATTGATAATAGTGTGAAATTACATTATTATCAATGGAATAATACACAATTACAAATTACACGTATTTGAATGTATTTTTACGTGCTTTTTTTACAGTGTATGCAAAAAAATATAAATGGCCCGAAACGTTGGTTTAATAATTGAAACTTTAAATAGACCTATACCCGACGAATAATATCTTATAATATGCAAAAATATTAATGGTGCCAGCCTGCAGTAAGTTTCAGAACGTAAAGCGATACTTGTTCCTGTACACAATCTCATTTATATTGGCAGGTGCAGCCGATGTTGCAATATCTACCTTCGGTCATGCTCAGAATAATTAAAGAGGAGCTAAACAGAACTACAGGAAAACATTGGAAGGGTTCATACGCAATAAATTATTACAAGTACTAAAATTAAATATATTAAGTTAACTTTTAATAATAAGCTCATTCATAAATTACAAATTTTAAAAACATCAAACAATAATTGCAAAAATTAACCAGGAAGTTGGAAGAATTCGTCGATTATCACTACTGTGGGCATTGATCCTAGCACCGATGCAGCATTCTCTGGGTTGGATGCGCATACTGATTCTCTGTAAAAAGGCTAGTGTCTATTTGAGAAAAAACAGCCTCGAGAGTAGTCACGAGACTAGACTCACAAATGGATAAGGGCTTGAGAGCAGTCTCGGAGACAAGCAGGCGCAGGTGTCAGAGACTGAACGTGTCACAAGTGGACGTGTTTATTTCAAGAAATTTTGTTGATTACGAGATTGTCGAGTCTCCACAACTGTCTCGAGAGCGTAAGTGATCTCAAATGGACAACACCCTGAGACCAATCTCGAGACTTTCTCTCGAGATTTTGTCTCAAGTGGACACTAGCCTTTAGGGACTCTTTGCGCGGCTATTCCCCGACACAACAATTAGTAAACTATCAATCTTTATTGACCAAATCCTTTTCGTCATTGCTCCAGGTTCCCAGTATCTCAATAGCAAAAGCTGAGAAATCGTAATTGTCTTTCATTGATTTATATTTTTGATGTTTTACATTATTTATTAGACGGATAATTATTATCCGCTTTTCCCGCTGTTGAAGTAGTCATTTAGCACAAACGCCTAAGTGGCTAGGAACTAGGGTAACAACACAAGTCGCTCCCACACTACACTAGGCGGTTTAGGTAGTATATGCTCACCTGTCATTCTTTCTAGACGTTGTTTCCAATTGTTCCTGTAGCCTTTAAGCAGTCGTTTAGGTAGAAGATCTTAAGGTCATTTCTGATATCGATGTTAGGCTTCCTGTCGATACCCGTAATCCTGCAACTCCCGTTAGGAATAACTTATTTATATAGTTAAATTTCTCATAGTTTCCTCATATATATATAAGGAATATAAAGAGAGATTAAAAATTATAAAAAAGCACAGAAATGATTTTTATGCAATCCTTGCGTGTTTATCAAGGATTTATGACTACTTCTGCAGTTCGTAATGACTTTGTTCAGTCCCACGTGTTGTTTATTAGTAAATTTACTCCCATGGGATCATTTGATCCCAAGGGATCATAGTATGACCTCATAATTATTGACACAACAAAAGTCTATATTTATGCTATATTTTATCTTACGTTAGAATTATTTATCGCTTCCTTCAAAGGAATGCGTTATCACATTGCAATGAGATATTCTTTCGACGTGTAGGCGTTGTATGCCGCCAAAGCTTTATATAATTATGCGCTCTTTCTTTTAATCATACAACCACTGTTATCATTTGTAATGGGATACATTAATAGACCATTTTATAAATTGCATAATTACAAAGTATTTTTACATACACTGTTATCTTTTGCAATGCGTTTTTAACAGCCACTTCAATTTATATACTTTAATTTTTTGTACCTGTTTATTTCAATTTTTCTTTTCGACCATTTTTTGTCGGTTGTTATTAGGATTGCATAAAATAGTATAAATCACTCGAAACTAAAGCGCCACTTAATCTCGTGTTCTAAGGGGATTCCCGTAACAGCGCCAAGCTGGTGCTTGGCGCTATTGTGGGAATCCCCTTAGAACGCGAGATTAAATGGCTAGCTTTAGTCTCTTGTAATTTAACATACTATTTTCTAAATAAACGAAACTAGCATTAGAGAGTTAGGGAATTTGAATAATTATTCAACAATTACAAAATAAGTGCTATATTAAGTAATTCGTAATTTATGTAATTTACTTCCAGAATTGAACACAAATTTAAATAATCGCTAGTCACCACCAATCATCTGCTTATGTAAACACGAAAGCAAAATTTGATTTATTCGAAAATTGCGTAATTTAAAATTCGAGTTTTCAGCTGTTGGAATCCTAGTTTAAAGTACAATTATTGGAACAATGGCAAAATTAGATTTTCCCTTCATTACTTACACGCACATAGGTTCCAATGTTGGTGGCGAATAACGATTTATTTTCATTTTTATGCAATTCTGGAAGTAAATTATAAATTTGTAGTAGCAATAAAGTAAAGTAAATTTATAGTAATTTGAGAAAACTTTTCAAAGAAAACCAGTTCAAAATAATTTAAGGGTAAAATGAAGAAATCGAGTTAATGGGGCAAGTTTAAAGAGGTTTGAATGGAAATGGATGTCATTGAACTTCACGGGATTTGACATTCTGCTTGAATAAAATTTTTATGTTATATTATGTCTTACATTGCAAGTTGGTTAATGATAATCAAAAATTTATATGTTTAAATTTATATTTTACAACTTTGATGGTTTTAAGCAATGATACCTATATTAGTATCAAGTTATTCAATTTTTAACAGTTACTTACATTAAGTTACTGTTATATATTATATATGTTAATAAATTGACCAAATGTATTCCTTAGGTAATATCCACAAAAATTAGTTAAATGTTATAAATTAATAAGTGAAAGTAACTTTTTTATATAATTTGATTGATTAAAAATTATTTTGCAAAAATAATGAGGCACCTAACTATTAATTATATGTAATTTAAAAGTATTAAGGATAAGAATATTTTACATTAAAATTTCAGAAATCAACAAGTACTTGAACCGTCTTTCTTAATGTTCTATACATTATAGTTTTAAATGTATTGTTTATTAACTTTCTCCAAAGTACTGACAAGTTTCTGACCATGACCGTCGTAAAACCACATATTTCATGCGTCACATCATCTTACTCTTTGGTAAAAGTATATCCATGAACTGCACCTTTTTGTTAAGCGTACACTAATTTTAATGCCAATTTTATTGATTATCCTTTCTAAATACATTCATTACCATTTACTTTTTTATAATCTGCATTTCTTTTTTTAGATTTTATAGTTGAACTAGTTTACGTTGGAAATTACATATATGTATAGGCTTATCCCATTTAAATTTTCATTACATTTTTATGGAATATTGCTGTCAATGCGAAATTTATAAAAAGTAAGCTCAAATATGTATCTCTTGCCTGCCAAGGCAAAATAGTAGGTATATGTGAAAAATTTCGATTTTAGGGTTTTATATCACATATACAATTTTCATTCTGCTCTTTATTCTATAGTGCTGTAGTCGGTTTTAAGCTATGTTGACTCTTTCCTAATTTAAATCCATGGCAAACGCTGATATGCTATTGGTTGTCGGTTGTTTTAAAATGGCAAACGAACTTTCCAGACGTAGAATGAAATATAATATAAGCAGATACAGTTTATATCTTTTCTTAGAAACCAGATCTCTATTTAAATTCTTTTGGTGTATTTACTTTTTAATTATGCCAAACAATAACAGTACGGCAGCCATAAAATTTTAAACCATCATTTTCTCTAAACTACATTTTTGCACTTATAATGTTTTGCCTTAGCAGGCAAGATCTACATAAATGTACGTAGTAGGTACATAATGTATGTACTATGTGTTGGAATAAACGAAGAGAAAAATATTTTTCAAAAATGTCTAAAATCACTATTTTTTACTGAAATTCGACGAAAACCGAAAGACTGAACAACGAAATTCAACATGAAATTCATTCGAACACCCTCACAAGGTACCATTTTTCGAATATATCCTATATAGTTAACATAAAACGCTATCTGGTAATAAATTACCATCGTTACGTTCGACCATATCGAAGTTTTGATCCAGATTAAGTGCTAAATGGGTAGTTACTGAAGAAATAAATAAATATGGTAATAAATGGCATCTGTTTTTAGAATTACCAAAACACACTTTTCAGAATTAAATTGTACAAAATTTCATAAATTAAATACAATGTAAATATAGTTTTGTGAGCTCTGACGTCATCAGGCAATGGATTGATATATTTTACCATCGTCTGACAGTGCATGGTCCTATCAGAAGGACCTCCTTGCAAGTTAGAGGACATCCATTCCTGAATTTCGTATCGAAATAGTTTGTTTTGTTTATCATATTTTATGTAGAAATATCTACTAAAATTTGGGAATTCTTGAGATCACACAGTTAAAACTTCAAGAAAAGTCCCTACGTCTTCAAGCGATAGCAAGTCGTGATTATGGCATATCTTCACCAGTACGCATCTGAGAAGATCAATCTTCTTCGGAAGTAATATCGAAACCATGGTCATACGTTAAGGGATTAACCCTAGATTACTAACCTTCGTCGAATCGACGACGCGGATTCGAAAAAGGCTTGGTGAATTTTGCATGCTTGACCCCCCTGATAATCTCAGTCGACCCCTTACCCGTGTGACGGACAATAGTGTTATATGCGAGGGGGGACTGAGTGCGCCGTTCCAAGAAAAATACCTCGGCGCGTCGACGAAATTCGTTTGCTAAAATAGATGGAGTACCACTTTTTGAATATTTTGTGAAGAAATTGACTCGCACTGTTCACGGAATTTTGATCGATTTATTAATTTTATTATTTTAAATTTGTTTCATTTAAAAAAAACTTTAAAAAAACTTTAAAATGCCGAATTTGTTGGATATCTATGATCTCATTCAAAAGGCTGTTTAAGTAATTAATATGCTGTGTTAGTTAATATAATCACAATAATTATATTATTAATTGTTTTTAATTGAAAATAAATACAAAAATATAAATATTTTATTAACCCCTTTTTTTAAAAAGCGTAGTCGAAACGACGAAGGCGTTGAAAAATAAGCTTAGTGATCTACATATATAGGGTTAAGGCGAATACGATCCATTTCTGGCGGCCTGTTCCGCGTTCACGCACTATGCTGATTGAAATTTCCTTATCATTGCTTAACGCTTAAGCTTTGTTCTAGTAGATTTATAAATGATATCTTTCCAACCATCAGTATGCCTGTGATACGTCCTTATGTACGTTGATAAAAATTTTGAATTTATCAAACAACTGGTTCACTTCTGTTAGATAAATTAATTTAACATTGATTTATATCTTACTTTTCGACATCAGGCTCGGTCCGAATAGGGATAAATTTGTGGAAGAAAGGCCTAAAGATCATACAGTCGTAAGTACAGTATTTTCATATGCATCATATGGCTAAAATAGTTATTAGCAAAATTTAACTGAATAAATGTCCGAGTAAAAACTGAAAAAAAAAGATAATTCTCTCTCATTATAGTTTTTGAGGAACAACCCTCTACATACTGCGGGTTTTCAATCTGCCGGGAAAACGTAGTTTTCAGATTTTCCATAACAATCCATAGTAGTAAATACTTATTTGTAGTAGGTTGAAATTTATCGAATCGGAACAGTCGTAAAAAAATATGCACGCTATCATAATACTAAGCACTGCGCATTACATAGTGGTAGTAGGTCGCAACGGATCTAACAGGATCGTTTTTTTTCCGTTGATTGTTCCATTCCGATTTAGTGCGCGGAAGCTTAATAGGATTCTATTATTTGTCCTATTCGTTCACTTCTTGACTGCTGACTTAATCGGTAAAGAATCACTTTCCGGTCTTATTATGTAAGAACTATTAACTCCTAATCTAAACAATTCAATTTTACATAAATAAATAAACAGTGATTCAGGTTTACGAAGACGTGTAATAATTATTATAGTATCAGTTAAATAAGTTACTTACAACATTTAGTACAAATTAGCATTAAATTTTAATCGCTAATTTCCAAACCAAGAGAAAGTAGTATCAATTTAATCTTTCTTTGCTTCAAATTTCTAATTAAGCTTTATTAAATTTTTAATTTTAGCTAGTTTTTATTAACTGGTTATCAAATTTAGCTGATTTTAGCCCTGAAATTTAAATAATTCCAAAGTCGTTCAAGTATTAGCCAGCCGATAAAAAGAAACAGTTACAAATGAAATAAATAAAGCAATTTGAATTTCGATGCTAAATTAATAATATGCAAAAACTACAAATTGTAACAATGTTGTAGGCTATTAAATTTTGTACAAAAAAATCCATGATTTCATTAGTTTGTATTACACCTTCAATAATATTTAGACGCGGGAAGCGTCCAAAACCGCAAATTTAAAAACTAATTTTTAACAATTTAGCCCAGTAGACTTTCTAAATATTAAATTCGTACTTTAAAAAACTTCGAAAAGTTCTTTACAAAAACTTTTTTAGGATCTAAATGTTTTTAAATTTTCAGTACTTTATTCTACATACACTAAAAAGTCCTCGGGATATTCAAATATAAGGAGTGTTGTGACAAAAATTATATTTTCAATAATAGCGTCAAATTATCAATTCGTGGTGAAAACAACATATTATCCGAACAACGAAAGAAAAGCTCCACGTGATTATTTTATGAACTTAGAAATGACATGACATTATATTTTCCTTATATCGTTTAACGTAAGAGGGACAAAAAGTAGGCTATGTTCGGGGACATGGCCGTATGGTTAACGCGAATACGTCGTCGCAGGATAGGTACCCATTTTCGTTCCAAGCTTTTGCTGAATAATGACAATTCGAAATTTATCATTTCTACACTTTTCGTACACACACAATTTTCGTTACACATTTTTATTAAATTTTTAAACACGTTACCGATTTTATAGACGTATTCACGTCAAAATGCAAAATAATAAGCTGTCTTACAGACAAAAACTATGAATTTGACTAACGTAGTACTCGTATGTAGGTATTTGTTTGGTTATGTTTTACATCAAATATCTTGTGACTCTACTGCTACGACGAACAAATGCACTCTGCGGTTGAAGGGCTTTATTCCTTAAGGAATGTAACGCTATTAAATATAATATATAACACCAATAAATACATTGAAAATATTTTGCTTTTAATTTAATAAATATTTTGTAGTTATAACCTAAAAATTATATTATTTGACTTTGACAGCTAGAACACAAAAAATTATGTGGTGGGGTTTCAATGTATGAAAAAGACATTGATTTGATTAGCTATTCTCGTATTAATTCATACTCTCATTATTGATGACTCAGAGCTTTTCTTTCGTGGTTTGGATAATAGAAAAGTTTTTTCATATTTTTTATCCATCAGAGATTTTTCCTATACCAGATTTTATTAATTCGATTTCGGCCATTGATCAAAGTAAATATTTGAAAATTATCAGTGACTGAATATTTTTCGAAGAAAAATATGTGTTGACACGAGCCATTCGTTGAAATTTGTTTTGTATTTCTTATTCCTGCGCTCATGTAATTTTTATTTATTTTATTGAACCTATATTTTATAACGAATGTTTGATCAATTCTAGCACAATTTAAAATCTTAAAAATGATTCGATTATTAGTACCGAAAGAAGCACTACTTTACATTTTGTTTCAGATGCTCTATCCGTCCTACATATTGTTAAGTTCATTCGTAGTGATAAACGCATGTGGAGCAGCAATAGAACCTTCAACTGACATAATTTCCATTAACAATGCAAATAGAAAAATTTTTAATTACATAGATCAAGAAAAAGACCGGCATAAAAGATCATCTCCAAATTTTTTTTCTTTGGTTAAAGAGAAAGTTGAAAGTGGAATAAAATCAAGAATCAGTAAAATAGCATCAAGCAGCAAACATTTCAGTGGAGGTAGCAGCAGTGAAGAGCATCATTCTGAACCCGTTTATTATGATCATGATCCTAATGGTTACGATCATCATCATCATCATCCAGAATATCATTCAACAGAAGTATTAATTTTAATATTTGTACCTACTTTATAATTTTACATAACACACCGAGTTTCGCGGACGTCAATCAATTTAAAATCGCACAATAGTATATTATTATACGACTGGCAAGAACGATTTACTCATCGAGCATACATTGCAATTTGAGATGCGAAGCATCGAGAATATGTAAGTCACGTGAGATGAATAATCACCGCCGATCGAAAATCAATAAGGTATTTTGTTCACTATCTACACAAGTAAATTGACATCGACAAAGCAAAAAGTACCACTTACTTTGTTGATGACTAGAGAAATAAAGAGCGGACGGAAATTCCAGCTTACACGTGTTGTAACAGGTATGTTATGTGTAGTTTACTGTCAGGAAGTGAACAAATTACTTTTAAAAGTATATACTTGGAATTACGTGATTTGTAGCGTGGAACTAGCGTGGAATTCCGTGCAACTCCATGCTTAAGTTCTAATAATTAAATTCGTCGAGGGTGCAAAAAGTGTGCAATAATTGTGCAATTTTTCTGGTTTTACCAGGTAGCTCGATTATTATAAATGAACAATCATATTTGGGGCTAATCTTTTAATAATAAGCAATAATTAGGTTCGTAATTTTTTTATGAACTTTTGATATTATTTTGTTAATTTAAAAGTGTTGGAAATTTTTATGAAGGGGTAAATATAGTGAATAGTTATTTTACATTACTTTACCAGTGTGCTAAGTGAGGTATTACCCATTAAAGAAAAAGTTTGTTTAGCGGAAAGTTTATTTTTCCGAGAGGGTAATAACTATTAATATGCTAGTATTGTTCAAAAATTGTTACATTTTTTCAACTTCTCAGGTTCACTTTTTATAAAAGTTAAAAAATTTCTAATTCTAACTGTTGACCAGTAAAATGCAATTACGGGATTTAAAAATAAAACTATGCAGTTCTATCATAAATCCAAATAACACAGCAGTGGTTTGGTGTGATCGCTGGTATAGCGCGGAAATTGTGGATTCGAATCACGGACTTCACGGAGTTTCTTAGCGACCCTCTGGTAAACAGTGAACATCAATACTCTGTGAATAAGTTAAGCTGTAAAGTAATAGAGAAAGACGAAGATTGACCCACCGCAAAAAATGGCTCGTGAAGACTTTGCAGAAAAGCAGAGTAGCAATATTCCGAATGGCATGGAAAAGCTTGATATATGTATATCAAATCCCACTGAAGATTTTGAAATAATAGAAATATCAAACATTTTTTAATTTTGCCTAAACTCAAATCGCAGCTGTATACTTGATAAAAAGAATGATAACACAAGTCAGTTTACACAGCCTATTCAAAAATTATCTTGCTGGGTTTATTCAAAATTCAATAATAATTGAATTTCCAAGCTGATAAAAATCTTCACTTTCAACATTATTTATCTTCAACGGTACCTATAATAATTCGATTTTTACCGCTTGAACAATCTTAATGTTCTTTCTTATATTCTAATAATGAACTAAATTATCGAAATTTTAAATTCTAACTAAAATTTAGTGCACCACTTAAGTGTTTATATTTAAAATTTGTTTTTGTTGTTCAGTAATAATAATTGCTAAAATAATTAAAAGTTTTCGTTCAATTATCACGTCTAATTAGACATTAATGTTTTTTATTCTAAAGGGTTTTAAATCACAAATTCGAAAGAAACTTTTCACTGACATAATTATTTTATATTATTTATTTTATAATTAAATTTAATTTGTTTTATAATAAGGATTTATAAGTAATATAATAAAAAATTTACTTTTAGCCGTTTGAAGTTAAAAGTTTTGATTTTTGGGACTTACAAAAATCAATATTGCATACTCTTCTGCAAGCCGCTAAAGCAATTAAGGGAGGTCTTATCGCTGTTAAAGGACATCTGATAAAAGGTAGCGGATATGTTATTGCAGCAAAGGGAAAATTACTTAGTGCAAAAGGTGAAGCTATCACCAATATGGGAAAACATATAGCATCTACAGCCGTGTTAGTTCCATGGAATCCACATCATTCACATCATTCACATCATATAGGTGGGTATAACTTCTGCAATATAAAGAAATCATTGAGAACTATAAAATGATAGAAAATCTTAATATATTGTTTAATTAGGTATAAAAGTGTTACTTTCTGTGACGAGCCACAAATAGTATATTGTTTAATAGGGGTATAAAGTGTCACTTTTTTTGGCGAGGGAGAGTCCGTCGAATTTGACGAGTGAGCGAAGGGAGGCCACAAAATATAGGTACTTTTACCCGGAATAAATGCAACTACTAAGTTTTTCTTCTACGCCGAAAATCGATAAAAATTTAATTTTAATATTTGACAAATAATAAATCTTGTGGTTATATTTACTTTGACTGCCATCTATAGGCAGAAGAAAAAGTAAATTGTGAGGTTAAATTTACTTTGACAATAATTAGGCATTCCAGATCATATTTTACTGTCGTTAGAAGAAAAACAAAATGTTTACTATTATCTTTTTTATTTACCTTTGAAAAAATAGCATATTATGGCTTAACTTCTTAACTTATTAACTTCACTGTCAATTTGAAATATCTAACCCTTTTTTTCTCCAACACTTCGTTCGATTTGAACCTCTTCGAAATATAAGCGTCAGCGCGCAATGCCCAAATCTAACGGCTAAATTTGCACGCTATTAGCGTTAGCATCAATTGGTACTGAAAGCGCGTGAGCGTCCAAGTCGAACACGGCCTATATCAATATTAGGTTTGTTTCATCGACGAGTTCTCGTTAGTTCTAGAGCTATGCGCATGCTCTTTAACTAAAATCTGTTTCATCAAACGTTAAAATATGAACTACTAGTTTGTTCTACGAACTGCTAGTCCGCTGTTTCATCAGCCTAATTGTGAGTTCTAGAACAGTTAAGATCGGTTCAAATCAGTACTTGTTCAGAAGCAAGAACCAGAAAGAACTAGTAGTTACTCGAAAAGGCGACCGCCCATAATATCCCGACTGAAGACGTACTTGTACGAATACGTGTATTTGCCGCCAATAGTGCATACAAAATTTGTTAACATAAGCTGAGATAACCTTACGTGCGGTTAAATTAATATTCTTATAATAAAACTTACATAAATATTGTTAAATAATCTTATAAAGCCAAAATATTATTTTAAAATGGACGAAGTGCAATGTAAGTTGGGTATTTTCATTAACTGTAATATAAATTAGGAATTTTGTTGCTTTCAGTTCTTAAAACTGTTTCATCAAACTTTTTTCTTACTACTAGTTCATACTAGTTCTAAAGTAGTTATTGCGAACGCATGCGTATCATTCTGAACTAGAATCGGTAGTTCTAGAACTGTTCAATTTGTTCGCGATGAAACAAACCTATTTATGAACAAAAGTAATTTTTTGTGAATAGTCCATAGTTTTATCGTTTGAACATTTGCTACCAATAAAACAATATACTATTTGTGCGTCAGTCTCGATATTTAGCTGTTTCTGATCATTTTCTAGACTTACGTTGCGGCTTCTCCTTTATCTTGAAAGTACAATTTTCTGGTTTCTTACGTAAATACCTGTTTATGAAAACACGAGAAAAGAAATTTCTATTTCCAAAATTAGAGTTATAGAATTCTCGAATATTAATTTTTGAATTAAATGATATTCAAATAAGTAGATAAATCAATTTCTTTTTTGTGTTTTCATAAAGAAATGTTGCAAGATTGTGGGAAACTAGCGATTATTTAAATTTTTTTAATTATTCAATAATACAAGATTAGATATTGCTCTTTTAAATAAGGGATTATAAAAATCGTTCATAATATTAGAAACAATTAACTGTTCTGGAAGGTTATTCCTGAGTTGTTTCACACGTCTGAGCGACATGTTCGTGACAAAAATATCATGACCGTCTAGCAAAATTTTTTTCACATACCATCGCCAAGACAAAAATTAAGATACGATAACAGAAATGGTCCCTACACATTGTATCCTAAAATGTATGGATTTTGAATAATTGCAATTTTATTATTTTTTTTATTAAAAAGACAAATGAAAATTATTGAAAATTTCTCACGGTGTGCCAACTAAAATCGGGTGCTTCTATTGCACGAGTATATTTTAACTACAGTGTATTAAAACAATAATAAAATTGCAATTATTCAAAATCCTTACTTTTTAGGATAAAATGTGTATGTACCATTTCTGTTGACTTAATTATTGTCTTATTTTCATTTTCATACAAAACTAGGTTACAAACTAGATACAAAACCCTTCAGGTTGGTTTTTGTTTATGTTTTTGTTTTTAACGTATTTCAGTATTTGTATCTTCTTCTTCTTCTTCTACTCTTTCTTTAGGATTATTTTCCTGTTTATAACCAACTTTTATTATTCGTTTATAAGCTATCTCGCCATCTTTTCCTAGGGCGTCCCACATTCCTTCTTTCTTTTGGGCGGCTGTCTCTTGCTTTCTTTACTAGCCTGGTTTCGTCCATTCTTGTTATGTGGTCATTCCATAGCTTTCGCCTGTCGGTTATCCAATTCGTGATGTTTGTGATGTTGCAGGTTTCTCGTATGTTTATGTTAGGTATTCTGTCTTTTCTTGTTTTTCCGAGTATTCTTCTCAGTGTCTTCATCTCTGCCACTTCAGTTTGTCTTTTCGTTGATGCGGTGTCCGGTCTAGTCTCGGCTGCGTAAGTGAGGATCGGCCTTATTACGCTCTTGTATATTCTCACTTTTGCGTCTCTTTGTATGTGTTTGTTGTTCCAAATTAGATCGTTCATGCATCCAGACACTCTGTTTGCTTTCATGTTTTGTTCATTTGTCTCTTTTTGTATTTGCCTATCACATGTTAAATAATTAATTAAAATAATTTTCTAAATTATTTGTATAATTTAGAAAATTGCTGTGCTATCGGTAATTGTACATGATGTATTACTAATAAAAACCATAAAAAAATAAATAATTAGCTAATCAAGTAAGCATGAAATCATGATAATATTATTTTATTATTAAAATAAAAGCGGTAAATTCAAATAACAGTGATTGTCGAATCTATCAAATGCTTATATTGTGAGACAGTAACATTAACGTAATAATTATTATATGTTACGTAATGCCATAACATCCAACTTGGAATATTGATACCACCTTTTCCTAATTTGTTCCTTTTCAAAAAAAAAATTTTCATATATAATACCACAAGAGACTATCAAATTGTCGGCAATAATTTTTGAAACTGGAACTGAGTGTTTGTCGACCTTAAAATCACCATGAGTGCTTTAGCACGAATGGTGATTTTAAATGGCGACAAACACGAAGATTCCATGGTTTAAAAATTAACCGACAATTTTATAGTATCGTGTGGAATTCGTTTGACAATTTCGTAAATAAAATTTCAATTTTTTCTGACAACAAATAATTTATAGTATGCGTTCACGTAGTTTCCATCGTTACTATGGAAATTTGACAATACAGACCACGGTGGTCGTATTGCCGCGACAATTAAAAGGAAATTGTTCCGTAAATAAAGAATTATTATTATTAATACACCACCGTGGTCTGTATTGTCAAAGGAAGTAGATTATGATTGGTTCGAATTGATGAGATTGTAACATCCTATTGGTTGAATTATTATGAACGAAATTGTCAAACTAATAGTTATTGTGGTAATAATAAAACTACTTTTAAATAAAAAATAGAAACAAAACTAATATCACTATTTAAAATAGTAGATACCATAGCTTTTAAAAAGTTATAGATAAGCAACATAGTAAATGATTTATTTGGTTTAAGATTGCAATAATTATAAGGACTACTAATTAATTATTTTAAAATAATTATTATAGAACATCATCCTGATTATGCACCCGAATACAGTCATGAACCTGAATACAGTCATGAACCACAATACAGTCATGAACCGCAATATCAACCATATTCGCCATCTTCGCATCATCATGAACAACCTCAACATTTTGAAGGTATTTATATTTTTAATTTTCACGTACCTAATATTCTAATATGAAAGTAAATTATTACTTAAATTTTTACAGTAGAAAATTTAATAACACAATAGATAGTATAATAATATGTTTATTCACAATCAGTTCGTAATAGATCTATTACTAAAGTTTAATAAAGTTTGAAATTAGTTATTATAAACTATTATAACTTTCGAACGTTAGTTAATTCGAGAATATTTCAACCTTCGGGAGGTTAAGAAAGTGACCACTTCTCAAATTTGAAATTTGATTTTGGGTTATATTTGCTAATATTTCTTTAAAACGACTGATTGTGAATAAAATAGTATACATACTTTGATCAAAGACTTTATTACCGTCGCAGGTATAGCTGACAATGGCACTTCACGTTTTGGTCATCTGTCATAGTGTACAGTTGTAATGAAGTCCTTGCGATATCAGTTGTTATATACTTTATTTCATTTTGGTATCATAACCTTGTTTTTTAGCACGTAAATGGGGGCATAATATGGCTTTTATAGCCCGAGGGCCCATAAAGTTGCTAAGCAATGACAACAGTATCAATACAAAAGAGTTAGTCCTGACTCTGTTTTTTTTGCGCGATCGATCTGAAATTTTGCATATGCCTTCCTACCGACAATTCACGAGCGGGAGTGTCGGGAGAGAATTTTTTGCTCAGTTTTTCGATATCTAGTGCCGTTTTCGAGTTATTGCTAAATAAAAAAATTAATTTTCGCCCCTCCAAGTTTCTCGCCATAGGAACCATGGCACACCAAAAATTCATAGCACAAACAAAATGACATGATATTTTTTCTCAAAATACTTAATTCTTCAATTTTGACAATTCAAGTACCAAGTACCAAAATGAAATAAAACGTTGTATGTACCACGGGCACAATCAGATTATAGCCCTCGGGCAATTTAAAGCCCTCCGCTAACGCGTCGGGCTTTAAATTACCCTCGGTGCTTATAATCTATTGATTGTGCCCTTGATACATAAATAACTAATAATTTAGGAGTAAAAATGTCACTTTTTGTGGCGATTCAGTAGGGTTTGACGGACGAACGCAGAGAATCCGATAACTACCATATATTTATAGACGATTCACAAAAAGTAATTTGACTCCATATTTTATATAACAGGCTATTTTTTCTTTAATGTCGAAATCTGGTAATCCAGAAAATGCATGTTTCATTCTATTTGATTTGGACATTTAACCCCTTTAAAAAACACTAAGAAACCCGATTTCAGGCAACTAGTTTAAAATCACCTTAACCACTACAATTCAGCGTTTTATTTTACCTAGATTCCGTAAAGGGCTCGACACATAGCCTGGGCTGTGCTATGCTATGCTCTGTGTTATGTCAACACAAACGTTGAACAATGTCATAGTCATGCGCAAAATAGCATAGCAACTCATAACTATGTGAACGTCACTATTGAAACCCTATGTTTCTACTTCAATGTTTGACATTGGCATAGCACAGCACAGGCTATGTGGCGAGCCCTTAAAGCCTAAACATACAATTTTTTTGAATTTATATTTTCCACCATTACTAAAAAAATTATCTGTAGTGGGAATAGCACCACGGCGCTATGGCACCACAACCCAAACAGAGCAAAGCAAGACTGAAAATTTTATTATTGATCAACAGACATGGACCATTTTAATTTTTACAAATTAATGAAATATTATAAAATAAATTTAACGTCACTGCTTGTCGCGTAACTCTTTTTCAAAGGTTTTTGAATCGAAACATTTAAAAATATACATGCAAAAACGTACTAATTTTTCACTGTTTTTACGGTTTTCCAATATTTATAATGTTGTCATATATTTTTTATACGGTTTAATTTTATACATCCATCAATATCAACATTTTAATACCAGTACAACTTAATTTTTTATAAAAATGTGGGCGTTTCAAGATAAATTAATTATTGTAAATCTAAGGTTAGTAGAATCTAGTTTTACCCTACAATAATCAGACAAAAAACTAGTTTTGCCGGAATTGGGTTTTGACTGTAAAACATACGAGTACACTACATCAATTTCTATTATTAATTTAAAATGTTGTTTTGGACAAGTAATAAGAATACCGTAAATTTTTTAAGTGGGTCATCATCATATTATATTATACAAATACCACTTGCGTGTATTATATTTGTAATGCACCTTTTATTGGTTAGTGCTTTAGTTCCCAACCTGAAAACATGCGACCTTGGCAACCACACATTTTGGCACCCGTTAGGCCGCATGACCTTCTAGTATCACAATACAGTGCTACCTCGATAATTCGAACTAATGTAAGACTGTTGGGATTACTGAATTTTTGGATTAGCGAATTTAATTGAAAACCCGCATAAAATAACTTAATACCAATGTCTTTATAGAAAACTTATTTATATAATTAATACGAAAAAGGCATCACTGTCGTACTTTTAATACCCCGATAATAAATTGTTGCCTTTTGAGACAAATTTCATACTCGAGATTAAATCTTCTACTTTAGTCCCGTTAGTCCCGTGGTGTATAATATATTATTTTTAACCTATAAAACTTGAAAGTTGCTGTAAATCCTGTAGTAAAATTTAGTTTTATTATATATAAGTAATAAAATAATAATTACTGTTTAAGTTTTAATTATAGCGAAAAATAACTCGAAATTGTTTTAGCTTGATAAATAATTGTGTTTTAACTTACGCAGCACTTATGAAATCACCAACAAAAGGTGTACATGGAATACTTGTGTTACAGAAGATTCCAAAAGCACATGATGATTTAGGTCTAAATGGTAACCACGGCGATCCTTCTTTGCAAGACTCTTTTGATTACATACAGTCTGATCAAAAATCAAATCTAAAATCTGCCATTAAAAATTATCTTCTCTCAAGTTCTCACCATAAGTTGAATCCCGGCCATCATACTTATGGCGATAATAAATTTTCGGACATTTCACAACAATCGCATCATGAAGTTTTCCCTAAACATGAATTTGAACAAGAGCATTCTAAACATTTCGAGCCTACGCCCAATTCTGTTGATCATCAAGATTTCAAATACGAATCTAACATTGAACACAAATTCAATGACAGTGCATCCATATATTCAGATCATTTTCAATCAAATAATAATAATCCGAAGGAATCAGCTTATGTGAGTAATTTGAAACCCCAAGGTACTAATTATGGCGTTCCTTTTGAATTACAAGACGACTTTGATAAATTTCATACGTCATCTCTTCATTCTAATTCAGCACAACAGACGAAATTCAATTTGACACCATTAAGTGAACTAGAAACATATGAACCTTTATATTTCCCAGAAAAAGCAGCACATTATATGCTTCAAAGACCTGAGAATTTTGCAAAACATCCTGTTGAACTCTCTAATTTTCAAAATGATTTGAATCTAAATAAAAATTTACATTCGAGTTACTCGCAAGCAAATCATTTACTAAACCATTTTAATAAATTTGGGAGTTTACCCGAACTAGAAGTTTCGTCGTCTGACCATAAACCATCTGTTTATTCTAAAAGAGTAGAGCAAAGATATAAAAACAAACGATTAAATAACAAAAATATCGTACCTAACAAAAGTAGTCGAACTCGATATTCACCAAATCTAACCAAACGGAAATTACCTTCGCACAACAAAGTAATATCTAGACCAGCATGGACACAAGGACCTCTGACAAAATTGTAATGGACTTACATACATTGACTGACAAACTTTTGAAGTAAAGGATTAAAGGTATGTGTAATATGTGCATAATTTTTTGATAACCTTTTTAAATTCATCACATATAGGGTGATTAAAAAAACACACAAATATGCTGGAATTAATTTAATATTTATGTTAAATTAAATTAAACAATAAATTAAAATTATTTATGTATGTACATAAGCTTTCAGCAAAGCTTATGTGCAAAAATGGGTTCTCATGGTTTGTCACTGCCTTCCGAGAAGAGACGGTCAGAATTAAGTTCTTACCCTGTCCGGCATCGAACCGGGTATTTTGTATTAGCAGTAGATGCACTTAACCGCAAACCCATGACCATTTCCTTTTCTCCACTTAATGATTATTTTAGTCCACTTTGTTAGTTGGTGTGATCACACCAACATGAATACGGCTCTGCATTAATTGTATAGTGCGATATAATTATTATGTATGTACATAGGTACCGCCTTGTACGAAACTTCGATGTCAGGTAGGATATGCACTATTTGGTGTATAATATTAACGTCAACTGACTAATGTACCATGAATTTCAATAAAATAGAGATTTAAAATTAAACAGAGTCGCTAAAAAAGAATTTTAATTAAAAAATTAATGCCGAATTATTTTTAAGCATTATGGCAGAATGCATAGGCGACGTGAGGTAGCGCAAAGCAAATACCGGTGGTCGTACGAAAGGTTGCTAGGATCAAATAGGCAAATTGAGGAAAGACAACAAACTTCGCCAAAAAATATTCAAAAAAGCTAAGATATTGTTTCATTCTGTTTCCTAATTTAACGCTCTCTGGTATAAAATTTGTTAGTAGTAGTAGTAGATAGCGACAAAGATATTTGTATTTTGATGCTAAATTTATGCCAGATCGGATCAATAACATTCACCACTGAATTACAGTTGGGTACTGTACCATTAAATAGTGTTCAGAACTATTGGGTACTCTTTGTGCAGTACTAAATCGTCTAATTAAATCACTACTCGTTACAAAACAAAATTAGTGAGCGAAATGATCGTGTTTGTATAAACCTTAAGCCTTTTGGAAAATAAAAATATTCAAGTTAAAAGTAATTAAAGCATACAAAGGTTTTAATTCGCATACATCACATCAACTAATCGAGTGGACATTTTTAGTAAACTACTAACTTCTTACCTTACGAGTATTAACTACATTTTACGGGGTTTTTAAATTTTACCAGGCAAACACTGAAAGCGATGACAACGCTTTATATGCGGCCGTAGGCTGATGAGTCGACTAAGATTTTCTCCTACTATTACTATTGCGAAATTAGGAATTTTTTCAATTCATTTTATAATACCAAAAGGAATTATAAGAGGTACTAGAATGTTAACGTAATTTGGCTAACAAACGTGTAAAAATAATATAAAGACAGCTTTCCGTAATGAGTTACCTAGCAGGACAATTGACAAGTTTCCTTATGTACAAAATTTCAACTAATATCTTCTAAAAATCTAATAATAAACTTAGGGCCAACTTGACGTTGAATTAATTTACATTATATTATTAATAAATTAAGAAAAGGACAGGCCCTAGACCTATAAAAGAGTAGAAGAAGAATGTGAAAATATTAGGTCGCAAAAATGTTCCTTCCCAAGTAACACGAACGTCGGTTTTATACCGGTATACTATTGATATGGTATGGTATCATGCCTCTGGAGAAGATGAACATAGCGGGACGATAGGATAAGCATTTAGGTTTGAGGTTTCGGTTAAAAGATTTATTTTACCAATACATTTATGTGAAATTTACGAAATTTTTGAAAATTACGAAAAAAATTCATGAAATTTTATTTAAGCAGCGATTATGAAATCACGATAAACAGTATAACGCTGGTATTTACGAAAGCAATTGGACACTCCATTGGAGCAATTGGATAGTCCATGTCAGTTATCGCGCTTACAAAGTTAATTAGCATGAAAAATTAGCTAGAAAACAGTTGTGCAACTATACATGCATTTAATAAATTTTAAATGAGAAACCGAGGTGTTATAATAGCAATAACCCGACTAACACGGGTTATGAGTGTTAAATATTTTTCGATTACACTTATAATTCCACCCAAATATCTCTACTATTAGCCATTGCAAAAAAGCAAATCTTAATAAATAAAAGGTACTTAATAAATATTGTGTTTCTGGCCTGTAAAAAATTAGTGTAAGTGACTTTGGGTGTTATAATGTAAATTTGCATGGTAAATCTACATAAACTTATAAATTTAAATTGTTAAGTTATGTAAACTATATTACATTACAAAGATTTACCATGTAAATTTACATATAAGAAACTGGCCACCTCCACGAACTTTTTATAGGGTAAGGAACAAATATTGTTCCATAAGCAAGTATATGGAAATGAAATGATTTCCTAATAAATAGGCGTTACTTATTTTAATTTTTAATTACAGATATGTCATCACACTACCAAGGATCTGGATCATATTACTACTGAAAATGGGTCAATCCATAACTATGAAAATCTGAGTTTATGCATGTGTTCTGTAAATACTGTAAATGGTGTTTATATTTTGTTAATTATTAATTGTTATCAGGATTGTTATAATTTGTAGAGGTCTATTTATTTTCATTATACTTGAAAAATAATAATTTATAAAATCTTTATTAAAGAATAGAATGTATTTTTTAATTTACATATTTAATATTTGTATTATTTTACATGTGGTTGGTTTTCCTTATTGGTTTCTCCCTGGTAACGGATTTGTAAAGGACTGTTCGCAGCCTAATACAGCCAGAAAGTAAATTTTTAATGAAACAACGATAAAAAAATGTTCAATCAATATTTCGTTTTTGTCATTTGTATGGGGAAAGGAAAAAGTGATTATGAAAGTTGAAGCACAAACGATAGCCAGAATCATATTATATGAAACAATTAGGCATGACCATGGTCTAATAAAGCCGCAATGCGTCGTGGATAAGCATCTGAAATGAATTTTGAGAAAGTTTTTTTATAATACACCCGAATTTGATAATTCGGAAATGCAAGGATACGTATGTACATAATATGTACATATTCTAAAAATTTTATTGTAGAAATTATAGTTGATGTAGTCAAGTCCAATTCTTCAACTATAATTTTTACAATATTATAGTTTCAGGCAGAAATACCAGATGAAGGCACTTTGAAAGCCAAAGTTATGAAGCACATGTTACATATGGTCCACATATTGATAATTCTCCATGCTTAGGTGAAAATGGAGAGTGTTCAAAGAAGTTTCCCAAAAAATTTATGAAGCAAACAGAAATTAATGGAAAAGGATATCCACATTGATTCTAGGAATTTTGTTCGCCAGTATTTGTTCGACATACACTTAATCGACAGCATTTCTTCGACACGGAATTTTATTCGACATGCATTTGTTCGACTACACATTTATGCGAATAAGCATTTGTTCGACATGGAATTTTATTCGACATACATTTGTTCGACTCAACATTTATGCGAATAAGCATTTGTTCGACATAATTAGGCTGGCATCGTGGTTTCCAATATCAAATGTCGGCCGAACATCCTAACATATGGAAGTTTGTGACTGCTATAAAACGCGAGCAAAGCTTAAATGAGCTTTGAATTGAACAGTACCTTGGTGGTCATGATCCATGATACAATGAACTTTTAAGATATGATACTAAGGAGTCTCAATTGCGTTCGGTTCTGCGCATGACGTCACGCGGTAAGGAGACGCCACTTTATTTAAATGCAGGTATGGAAATTATAGGCAAATAAGACCAAATAATGAAAATTAGTGATTATTTTTTACATTAAATCACAAATATTCTGCGTCATAAGGCAGTAAGTACTTTATTTTCGAAATTAAGTATTTATATTTACAGCTTTTTACGCAGATTTCAAAAATATAAATAACTCAATTTCCAAAAAACAGAACTTACTGCCTTCTTCCTTATAACGGCAGTATTGAAATAAAACACATTTAGTAATAAGATTATAAAATAATATATATTTAATAATATCCTAAAAAAGAAACGGTTTACCACAATAAAACATGTCATAACTTTCAATGAAAAGAAAAAAATCTTAAAGCATACATTTTAAAATTTCAGAAATTAAATGAAGACCTACATTTTATTTTATAACTATTTAATTTTACAAACTAAATTAAGCCCTAAATTTTATTTTATACATTGTCGTGTTTTTATTTATTTTCTTCACTACAAACCAAATAAATGCCCTTACGGTTGATGTTTTGGTCACCAATCAAAAGATAATTTATATGAAATTTTTATAGTTAGCTATAGATCAATTTAATCTACAAACGTCAATGAAATTTTTACAAGTAAGCGTTTGAACAAATAATTGTCTCAGGACCGTATCCAGAGTTGTTATAAATCGAAAAATAAGCAAATCATCAATGAAGTCGAAGACTTCAATATATTATAGCTGTTTCAACTTTAAACACAATTTTTTTATTTTAATAATAATCTCGTTTCGCACTCTTTCCAATAGTGCACTTCTGTAGCCAACAATTTTCGTCTATTAACTGCACTAAAATCCCACACTTCTGCGCACTTCCATAATTTTATTTTAACCTGTGAGTCTAAAGTAGCTGGACAGAATTCAAACGATAATAAAAAAAAGTTGGTTATAGAAAATTTAAAATTAATTAATCTAAATATATAAAAGAGAAGATCTGCGTGTTTGCGTACTTGCGTGCGTGTTCGCTATACGTTCCTAGACCCTTGGACCGATCTCAACCAAATTTTGCACAGTTATTTTGTAGGTCCAGGCGCAACTATTCGTGCATAAATGGAAAAAAAATTCGAGCGGGGAAAAAAGTTATTCGCTTTTTTCGAAAATCAAATCACAAGTTTGACAAAAAAATTTAATTTGTCAAATAATTAATCTGACGTACAGTCAGTGATTCAAAATACTGTCAACAGATGGCGGGGATGGCGGCTTTAATTCGAAAAATGCAAACCACTAACAAATTAATCTGAAAATACTGTCAACAGATGACGGGGATGGCGGCTTTAATTCGAAAAATGCAAACCACTAACAAAAAACCACTAACAAATTAATCTGAATGCCTCGAATAAGACCGGAGCACTTTATATAGGTCGCAGAACTCGCCGGAATTGTGCAAGAAGACGCAGATCCACCTCTTCGTGGAAGATCCACCTCTTTGCGGAAGATTTAACTTTACATGAAGATGTAACTTTACGTGAAGATTATGTATGTATGTATGTATGTATGTATGTATGTATGTATGTATGTATGTATGTATGTATGTATGTATGTATGACAGATGACAGATGACGGATGACAGATGACGGATGACAGATGACGGATGACAGATGACGGATGACAGATGACGGATGACAGATGAAGGCCGAACAACTATGGCCTTCACGGATCTATTATGGTTCGATCTGTGAGGCCGAAGGCCGAACAACTATGGCCTTCACGGATCTATTATGGTCCGGTCTGTGAGGCCGAAGGCCGAACAACATTGACCTTCACGGATCTATTATGGTCCGGTATGTGAGGCCGAAGGCCGAACAACTATGGCCTTCACGGATCTATTATGGTCCGGTCTGTAGGCCGAAGGCCGAACAACTATGGCCTTCACGGATCTATTATGGTCCGGTCTGTGAGGCCGAAGGCCGAACAACTATGGTCTTCACGGATCTATTATGGTCCGGTCTGTGAGGCCGAAGGCCGAACAACTATGGCCTTCACGGATCTATTATTGTCCGCCCTGTGAGGCCGAAGGCCGAACAACTTTGGCCTTCACGGATTTATTATGGTCCGGTCTGTGAGGCCGAACAACTATGGCCTTCACGGATCTATTATTGTTCGGTCTGTGAGGCCGAAGGCCGAACAACTATGGCCTTCACGGATCTATTATGGTCCGGTCTGTGAGGCCGAAGGCCGAACAACTATGGCCTACACGGATCTATTATGGTCCGGTCTGTGAGGCCGAAGGCCGAACAACTATGGCCTTTACGGATCTATTATGGGCCGATCTGTGAGGCCGAAGGCCGAACAACTATGGCCTTCACGGATCTATTATGGTCCGGGCTGTGAGGCCGAAGGCCGAACAACTATGGCCTTCACGGATCTATTATTGTCCGTCCTGTGAGGCCGAAGGCCGAACAACTTTGGCCTTCACGGATCTATTATGGCCCGGTCTGTGAGGCCGAAGGCCGAACAACTATGGCCTTCACGGATCTATTATGGTTCGCTTTGTGAGGCCGAAGGCCGAACAACTATGGCCTTCACCGATCTATTATGGTCTTCCCCCTGTGAGGCCGAAGGCCGAACAACTATGGCCTTCGCGGATCTATCATGGTCCTCTCTCTGTGAGGCCGAAGGCCGAACAACTATGGCCTTCGCGGATCTATTATGGTCCTCCCCCTGTGAGGCCGAAGGCCGAACAACTATGGCCTACTCGGATCTATTCTGGGTCTAGATGGCTAAGGGCGGCGGATGCCACCCGTGCCAGCTAGTTATTAATAAAGTACAATATATTGGGAACACAAAAAAAAACTTTAAAAACATAATGGTCCATTTTCTTCAATTGTTCGCACTTTTCTTTTAACACCTTCCATCATATGGCGGAGCATTTTCAGATCAATTTTTTTGGCACAGGACATAATTCGTTTTTTCAATTGTTCGGCTGATGTTGCTTCCCAACCATTCTTATAAACTAATTGCGATAAAATTGACCAGAAAGTTTCAATCGGACGAGCTGCCGGAATATTTGGGGGATTCGCATATTTTGGCACAAACGGTATATTTTGACCTTCTAACCAATTTAAGGTTTTTTTTGCATAATGGCAAGATGCCAGATCTGGCCAAAAGATGATTTTATCATTTTTATGGTTTCTTTTAACAAAATTAACCATTTTTGGTAAACAATTTTTTATATAAGTGTCTGTGTTAACAGCAATACCAACTTGGGTTTGAATAAAAAAATTTGATATGCCTTTAACTGATATCGCACACCACGCTAACACTTTTGGTTCGAATTTTGATTTTCTTATTAACTGTACATAATCAGGAACTGTATTTTTATCGGTGGTATAAAATCCTTTATTTGCAACATCACAACTGTTCGCAAAAGTGAGGTACTTTTCATCGTCCATAATGATCACTGTATCGCCTGATAAAAAATGTTGTCTCAGAAGACGGCACTTTCCGGGTATTTCCACTAATTGTTTATCGGTATATTTTGGTTTAACGTTTCTCTTATACCTTTTCATATTTAATTTTTTCAAATTTCGGCAAATTGTAGTTTGTGAAACTTTAAATTTTCTGGATAGTATGCGAGTACTCACTCCAATTTTGTTTTCAGCAGCTTACTTCAAGGAACTTAGCCGAGATTTTTTTAGAATTGATTTTCTTCCGGTTTTTTTTTATTTTCAGGACCAATATTGTTATTACATCTCGAAATTATCGAATAAATGGTACTTCGACTGAAGCCTTCATTTATAAAATGATGTAAAACATGACTTTTATTTTGCTGGCCAAGCATTTTGAAAACGCGATTACGCAAAAAATTCTGTTCGCACACTTTCATATTGACAATTCAAACTAAACTACTTCAATTGACATTAAACAAATGAAAGAAGGTACAGTAAAAAAAACAAAAGGATTGCTAGATTATAACTAATGATTTGATGCGATTGAAATTTGTCCAGCTACTTTAGACTCATACGTTATAACTTTATTCAATTTTCTTTTTCTGCTAATTGCAGTGTCAGTTAGTTCCTTATTTAAGTGTCGCAACCTGAAAAACATTCTACACCTGAAAAATAATTTTTTTGAGTCCTCACTACATGCTACATTGGTACTTTTTTCTAGTAACTGTTTTATGTAATTTTTTGAAATAAATATGCTTTCTGAGTTAACGTTTTGAAAAATTGCTTCTAACTGTTCCATTCCAGCCGTGAACTCCGTTGATGGTTTAGTTAAGCCACCTTCACTTAAATGGTTAATCCAAGAATAAGAACACTCATTATTAGCACTTGTTATTGAGCTGCTTGGTTCTTGCAGTTTATGACAAATGAAACCAGCCAGATTTTCCAAGCCATCATAGGCGATATCTTCTAATTCTTTTAACTCATGGTCTTCGTCTTGTTTTAACTGTATTTCCTCATCAACGAGGCTCGTAAAACATTGCGCACCTAAAATAAGTTCTGGAGCAAACTCTGAAGTGGGTAAATCAGGTGTATCATCCTCTTCAACATTACCATATGCCGAGAGCGATCCTTCATTTCTGCCTAATATATATGACCGCAACCGATATCTGAATTCCAGGGAATCTGGATGGTCATGAAGCCCTCCTTTAGATCTTATAGCACCAAAAAAGTTCTCAAGCACATCTTGGTTAAGTCTATAAGTCAAAATATATTTTGTACCAAATCTTTTCACAAGGTCTTCAAATAACCAATGTAATGATGCGTTGGTGATTATAACGCCTGCAAAAAATAACGTATTATTTACGTTATTAAAATTAATTTAAACAATTTACCTGTTTGGAATGGCAGAGCTGAAGACTTGCCTTTGACTCTCAAATTTTTCATAACATCAGTCATTTTATTTATGATATTATTCTGAATATTAAGGCATAATCCGTAAGCTTTCTTCCTCTCCCGACTGTCTGGTTCTGGGACTCGGGTGTTTAAGCAATCAAACCAATCGTTTACCTTGTTTCGAATTGGAAAGATATTAATATTTTCAATTAATGTGCCTAGTTGATAAATAAAAGTAAGTAACACAAACGATTAACACCATTGAGAAGAAGCATTGAGAAGAAGAGCATTGGAGAAGAAACGCAGGTTTATTAACTTCTGTTCAACAAATATTTCTATTTCGTTTGACAGTGGCACGTTCTTTAACTGTAATTCTTCATAGGCTCTTGAAAGGATCTCGTCCAATTTTTCTAAGTGATTAGCAAAATAATTATCGGGCCATTTATTAATGAGTATCTCGAGAAGTTCAATGTTACACCAACGTATAGCATAATAAACCGCATTATGGTGTTCTTCATCTTCATCATTTGGTAATATAGTAGATCTTATGATATATAAATTGTTTAGAATTATAGTACCACGGTCAAACAGATACTCGAGAATGTTTACTTGATTATATTTACTAGCTAGGATAACTAAATTGGTATTTCTAATAGGGTTTCTAGCATCATCATGATAATCTCTTAAAGTTATTTGATTTTCCTCACTACTGGTCCACTCAATTAAATGCTTGCTTGCTTGTTCAAATCTATCAATATTACCCTCTAATATTGCCTTTCTGAGTTTAGCTAAATTCAGGAAATAGTTCTTCATTATGGATCCGGTATTATTCTCCTACAAATTCCTCTTTTGATGTGTTGATCTCACAATAGTTGTTTTTGAGTCACTGAAAACAATGGTATAGTTTAAGTTATTTAAATAGCGTGTTTGCATAGGGTGGGTGGCCTAAAGGCCGCACTAATTCGTGATTACCTAGATTGTGCGGCGTAAAGGGACCACTAAGGGGGGGGGGGTCAACAAATTATCGAATCAATTTAGCATTGCAATTAGATTGAGAAGTGGCCAAGGGCGTACCAAGGATTTGAGCTAGAGGGGGGCAGACCTCCCAATGATTCATGAACTCGAGGAATGTATGAGTGTCCCCCCTCCCCACTCCCACCGCCCCACTAAGTTGGAGGAATGTTATTCTTTAGGAAAAAATGTTTAAATTCACCCATTATGAATTCACGTTTAAGTTTGAACATTTAATAGTTTGTTTATCAAATACTATTACCTACTGTATTGATAACACGAGTGCTATAATCAATTCTTGAATTTTTAAAACCAATTGACGTTTGAACTATGAGCAACACTGAAAATTTGTTTAATATAACAAGAGGTGATATTATTAACCAAATTCATCTTAAAATAAATTATTAATAAGGTCAATAAGGACTAGGGAGAAAATATAACTCCAATTATGAAGGAAAAGCTTTTATAATTAGAGATAATAACGAAAACTATACAAGTGCACATGAACAACTCATACATATTACATCGTATAGAACAATAAGCTATATACATTTACGAACAAATTTATTCAATTCACACATACTGTTGGTTGTTTTTACTTCAATAATAATCTTCTAGGATTGGATGCAAACTTATCCAATACTTCCTTTGTCTAGGGGGGGGCTGCCCCCCCCTGCCCCTCTCTGGGTACGCCCTTGGAAGTGGCAGAGGGCTAAGATTATATCGCAAGGTGCGGAGCACCGAGGGATACAAGGCGCAAGCGTGGCATATATGCATTTTTTTTCACTACTAGGGCCTAAAATCTTTTTATTTAACAATTTTTTTGTCATTGATAATAAATTTAGTAGCCTGTATTTCAAATTTAATTATTTTTACTTTCCCCATACGTATTAACGTATGTATAGGGAAAGTATGGTCATCGGGTCAAAAATCGAAAATTGAAATTTTGGTATTAAATGATTCGTTATGATGCCCTGATAACATTTTCATCAATTTTTTATTGATGTCCGTCTGGGTGTGTGTGTGTGTGTAACTCTGTGAGAAAAAATTAGTATCAATCGCACAGCTTAAACCGCTAAACACAATGTCATGAAATTTGGTATGCACGTATATCACGGCTAAACTTAGAGGCCAGATAAAAATGGTAAAAATCCGTTCAAAATTAGGGAAATGGTGAACGAAATGAAAAAAAGTACGGTGTTTATTACTTTTGGACCACCATTTACCATACTAAACCGGATGCTTTTTTTAATCGTACCCTCTCCCTTTGCACTCGCACACACATTAAACGACAGAGAGAGAAAAGAAAGCACGTCAACGTTAATATCGGATAATTTTAAAAATTAATAAATTTTGACAGGTCGTTTGATGGATTTTGATTTTAGCACTTTTTTGTATAAATCTACTCGGAAGCAGGCGCAGCGAGCTTTTTGGTACCGTTGATGGGCCTGGTTAGTCAAGTTGGGCTTTTGCGAGTGCGTACGTACTCGCGCCGACTCGCTACGCCCCCAACTTATCTCTACCAAAGCAAATGAAATTTAAGAAATGATTGAAATTTACGATGTGGCGGTGCAGGGTGTAATTTGAAAAAGCAGCATATTAAACGAAATTATTGAACACTTGACGAATCGCATTCTACGTTCAATAGGGACCTTATAGGGTGCAGAATTTGTAGGCTGCCACTTACGCAAATTGTGAATACAAGTCATTTAGACTGAGCAAATTAGTAAATTAACCAAACTTTTTGGAGGTGTTCGTGTGAAATTGAAATATAAAAATTACGAGTTTTTGGGTCTTTTTAGGCGACGAATCGCTTTGTGTTTATTTTTCGAATAAATTTCACCATTGGAAAATCTTTTTTCTTGCAACTTCACCCGGTATAAGTGAGTCGGACGAATTTTGTTCGGTTAGGTACATGTTTTTGGTGGTGGTGGATTACTTTAAAAGTGTTTTGCGATTATATTTTTACGATACCAGTTTATGAATAGTTGCCTGCAGTTAATGTTCACATTTTCGCCAAATTTTATACCTTTCGGTTAATTGGACATTATGAATTTGGACCAATTATATGTAAATCGATGAAACTTGCTTCGGTAGAGTTTTTTACATTTTCCAACGTCCAACACGCAAGGTTAGTTGTAAATTGCGGTGTAAACATGAGTTTTAATCTTCTCTTTATTTTATTAGATACAAGAGTTACGGTCAAAATTTCTACCGCAGTAGCAAACCGATATTAGTAGTTACCGATAGTAGTTACCGATATGGATTTTATTGTGAATGCCAACACCAAACTAGGATCAGCACACGAAATATGTGTTGTTCTCGAGGACAAATGCAAAACTTTTTGCAAAATTATTAATAAAGATGCCAACGAGGTTTTACATTAATCGAGCTCTTCCAAACCGATAACTAATACTACATTTAATTTTATTTTCAAAGTCGATTGTGGGTTCATACTTTGAAAATAAAAATTCAATTGTCGAAATAATCGAAGAAAAACTTTGACTTTTATGCAATTATGAGCAAATTACTTTCGATACCGACTTCGTATAGTTCACCGAGAATTTTATAATGAGATTATACATCATCGGTCCATTTTCAACATTGACATCATGACAAAGGGGTGGGTAGGTATTTAAGAGTTTTTCAAGAAATATCCACTTTGAAGTACATTTAAAACAAGAAATATCCACTTTTTTATATAATTAACCAGGATATTATTATAATTTTTTAGGGTGTGAAAAAATAGTATTAATCGCACAATATTGTGTTTTTATTATTATTCATGTGTTTTACCGAAAAATTGTGACGCTAGAACAGAATGGGGAAAGTTATGCAATGTTTACATAGCCAATTTTTTTGTTTTATGATTGACATTTTTGCAAAGCGAAATCGAGTGAAATTTTTTCGCTCCGATTTGAATTTTTCTTTGAAATTCGGGAAGGTGGGGGTGTGATTAGTAGATATTAGTAATAAATATTCGCAAAAAAATGGAAAATAACCCGTGTATTGGCGAAAAAGTGTAAAAATAAAAATTTTATTTTTCTTCGATTTTAGGGGTGTGCATTCGATAGGGAGGGTAATCCATCGTCAAAACCTACTCTTCCGGGGCGCCGCTCCGCTCCGCTCCTCGTTGCACCCCTCCAGAGCGGTTTTGACTCTGGTTACTAGGCTAAACATACGAGAAGGGTCTCCGATCAAGAAAACCGGGATAAATGAAACCGGGATGCGAGAGACCCTCGAAATAGCATTAAAAAGTATAGTCGCGGTATGGGGCAGTTATCTTTTACGTTTCACCCCCAAAAAATCGCGTAAAAACAAAAAATAATCGATGTTACATGTAGGAGCGTCGAGCTGCATCTACCAGTCCGTAAACTGCTAAATCTAAGACTAGTTCATAGCACACGGACTGTCAACAAAATGAGCGACGCGCCCTGAATCTCGTTAATCCACCACTGAATTACATGAAAATTAGCTAACTTCAAAATCGATTTACTCAAAATTTTGATAATACTTTCTCAGAATTTTGTTGTTGTAGGGGCCTATATAAACCTTCATCTTTCCATTAGGAAGGTTACAAGTTAGTTCGTAGTGGCAGTAAATAAGACATCCTCACCGCGATTCTACAATAGCAGACCAATAGGGTTATTGCATGAATTTCTAAGTATTTTTTTATATAAAGTTTAAGTATTGTTCAACAGTACTGTATAGATCAAAAGTCTAAGAAGACTTTGGTTTTCCGTAAAAAAATTATTAAAAAAGTATTAATTTGAAACAGGAATTTCGCGCGAGTGACGTCACACTCTGCTTTTGAACACATCTGACAACATAGCAGTAGTTAGCTGTCAAGTGTTTTGTGATAACCTTATAAAAAATTTAAACTTTAATAAAAATGAGTTCAAACAAACAAATTAAAAAGTGCTTTGTCGAGTATTGTGGTAATACATCAAAGGCACACCCCAATAAAATATTTGTTAGTGTGCCAAATAATTTAAAATTAAAAAAAAGTTGGTTTGAAGCAGTCCGAATAAAAACTCCAGCTAATATTTATAGTAAAACATCACATTATTGTTGTGAAGATCATTTTGATGTAAGTAGATACAGATTACAAAATTTTGATAAGTCATTATATTAATTTATTTTAGATACAAAATGACATGGAAAATTATATGTATTATCGTTGTGTACCAAATTCAAAAATAATAATGAAGCACGGAGTGATTCCACATAAATTTAACTGGCCTGAATCAGAAAGTTCCTTAGCTTCAACTTCAAGCAGCACGTTGACAGTGAACGTTTCACAACAGACAGTTGAAATAGAGACTTTTTTAAAAAAGGATGTTGGCGTTTTGGTAAAGCCTTCCGTACGAAGCTATGCGACTTCATGCAATTTGCCAAAATCTAATGTGAATAACAAGAAAGTGGGAACTTCAGATCATAATAATATCTATCATACATCATCACCTGAAAGAAGAGCAAAAAAGAGGAAATTTTTTGATACACAACCTTCAAGCAGTGAATTTATTCCCACAAGTCAAGAAGTAACTGATAATGTTAAGAGTGAGACTCAATCGGAAAGTGAAAATAAATTTGACTCTGAAAAGAAAATGGCGTTAGATGTGACGATTAAGTCTATTGAAAAATGTCCAAAACGGTATGTGGGTATTCCAGATAAGTGGTTAATAATTTTAACATCAGAATTATCACAAGTAATTCCTCGTGAAGAACTGTATATGTGCTTGATGAAAATTAAACTAAACGATACATTAACACGATTAGCCGATCAATTTGGATATTCTGTTTCACGGGCATCCAGAATATTTAAAAAAAACATTTTGATTATTGAGCACCACTTAAAACCGTTTATTTTTTGGCCTGAAAAGAAATTGATAAAAAAGCATTTACCTATTCAATTCAGAGCAAATTATAGTGAAGTGCAAAGTATAATTGACTGCTTGGAAATAGAAATTGAAAAGCCATCAAATCCAGTTATGCAAGCAATGACCTGGTCAGAGTATAAAAAATGCAATACCATCAAATACTTAATTTCTTGTACACCTGATGGATTCATAAATTATGTTTCAAAAGGTTACGGAGGCAGAACAAGTGACATATTAATTACGGAAGTAAGTGGTTTTCTTCAAATTGCACCTAACAATTGCAGTATAATGGCCGATCGTGGTTTCAAAGGCATAACAAAATTTTTAACACCAAAAAATTGTGTGCTAGTGAAGCCACCTAGCGTGAGTAGCAAAGAAAAACCTACCAAAGAAGAAGTCTTATTAAGTAAACGCATTGCAAGTGTGAGAATTCACATTGAAAGAGTTATAAGAAGAGTTCGTGAATTTTCATTCTTGAAGCCTCACTCCGTCATACATCATCAATTTATTGGTTATACCGACCCAGGAAACACACTGTCGTCATAATGCCGTCAATTATTGGTCAGTATAGTACCAATGAAGACGTCATCAAGGACGTCATTAATGACGACAATATGACCGGCGTATGTCACAGCCTAAAGACGTCAACTGATGACGAACCTTGTACGTCACTTGCGACGTCACTTGCGACGTCACTAATGACCAATCTAGTACATTACTCGACGTCCCGTTATTTCATATAAATGACGTAAAGCAAGGTAAAACAATTTCTTTTTAAAATAACCCTTGTCAAAAACAGGAAGTGGTACTAAAAAGGTGAAAAAAAAATAAAATTTTATTTTATTTTAGAAATTTCATCGGCACAAAAACGATGAACCATTTTTGAACCAACGGACAATTATAATTGTTCGTTGGTTCAAAGTGAATTATAATTATAATTCCCGGGTTAAATGTAATGGAACCTCGGTCCTACGGTTGGCGGCCAGGGTTGGCGCAACGCCGGCTACCAGTATATGCCCAATCATTGGCATCCTTCTCGGGGTTTGAACCAATCACAAGGCCGGATTTTTTGACTTGCTGATAACTGATAACCATCGACCAATCTGGAGCCCGGATTTTTCGAGATTTCGGACAAACGGGTATATCTCCCCTCGCGAGACTTGTGGTGAACTCGTAGATTTTTTTTTTTTTAGATTTAAAGATTTTATTAATAAATTTACAAATATATACATAAAGGTTCGATAGGGGGCACCACAATTTAGTGTCCCTTTATCTTACCTTACAAATTATTTTACATATAGGAGTACCTCGCCTTGGCATAACTCCACTTCTCATCGTTGCGACCTTGCCGGCCTTATAGCACTTTATCGTGTTTCTTGTTTTTCTTTTTGTTTTCGTAATTACCATTTTTACGTAGTGTTTGTTGGAAAATTAATTTTGTATATATGCTAAGTGTCGAGAGTAATTGACCCGGGATTTATTCTTTTTTGAAAACGTTCGTTAAAATTAGTAATTTTGTTGCTAAAATTATTTCCTTCTACAGTAATGCTTGGAATGTAATTCTAGTGGGATTCGTGAAATAAAAAAATTGAAAAAAGCGAAAAAAATGACTTTAAAATTTTCATCGCAAAATCGAAAAAATTTTCATCGCAACTTCTAATTATTGCCCAGCGGGGAGGGCTGTACTCAATTTTTGTACTCGACTCGATTGACATTTTTTCTTAATTTTCAAGTGTTTTCAATGATTCTTTGTCTTCTTACTAAGCTAGTAATTACAAAAATAAAAGGGAAAAAAATATGTTTTTCGTGAATTTAAAAAATTCATCACAAAAAATCCGAAAACATCGCAAAAACGGGAGTAATTTTGATGCAAAAAAAAATCCTTCTACAGTAACGTTTGGAATGTTATTCTACAGTGTTTCGTGAAATAAAAAATGGAAAAAAGCGAAAAAAATGTTTTTCAAACACGTGGTTTCGAAATCATAAAATACGTAAAAGAGTTCCTTTTAATTATCGTATTTAATGTGATGGAAACGCAGATTCAAAGAATATAATATATTAACTGTTTAATAATATAAATTATTATAACCATCATCGCAATATTATAAAATAAAACGGATGATTTACCGATACTTTAGAATGACCAAACAATGATGCCATAAAGACGGCCTTTAATGTCGTCCTATTGTCGTCCCTGAGAATGACGTCATTTTTATGTCAGTTATTGGGCTAACTATGACGTCGCCGACGTTATTCTACAGTGTTTCGTGAAATAAAAAATGGATAAAAGCGAAAAAAATGTTTTTCAAACACGTGGGTTCGAAATCATAAAATACGTAAAAGAGTTCCTTTTAATTATCGTATTTAATGTGATGGAAACGCAGATTCAAAGAATATATATTAACTGTTTAATAATATAAATTATTATAACCATCATCGCAATATTATAAAATAAAACGGATGATTTACCGATACTTTAGAATGACCAAACAATGATGCCATAAAGACGGCCTTTAATGTCGTCCTATTGTCGTCCCTGAGAATGACGTCATTTTTATGTCAGTTATTGGGCTAACTATGACGTCGCCGACGTTATTCTACAGTGTTTCGTGAAATAAAAAATGGATAAAAGCGAAAAAAATGTTTTTCAAACACGTGGGTTCGAAATCATAAAATACGTAAAAGAGTTCCTTTTAATTATCGTATTTAATGTGATGGAAACGCAGATTCAAAGAATATATATTAACTGTTTAATAATATAAATTATTATAACCATCATCGCAATATTATAAAATAAAACGGATGATTTACCGATACTTTAGAATGACCAAACAATGATGTCATAAAGACGGCCTTTAATGTCGTCCTATTGTCGTCCCTGAGAATGACGTCATTTGCATGTCAGTTATTGATGGGCACTATGACGTTGCCGACGAATAATGACCAATAACTGACGACATTATGACGACAGTGTGTTACCTGGGGATGCTGTTATGATTATTGCTTGTGCTCTGATAAATATGCAATCCTTCTTAATAAAATCATAGTTTTAGTTTGAGATATTTTTAATGAAATCATAGTTTTAGTTTTAAAAAATACATTTTAACCTGCTGTAAATAATTTTTTAAATATACATTTTTTCCAAAACATTTCTGCATAGTTTTTTACACTTTCAAAAAAATCTTCATCAAAATCTACATACACTTCTTCAAATTCTTTGCTATTTTCAAAATTAGGTTTAGCAACACAAAATAGAGCTTTTTTCTTTCTTGCTAAAAACATCTGCAAATGTACTTGAGCCTTATACTTATTTGTTATTTTACCGTCTTTTATGTAATTTAAATAAGTAATTTCACTAATTGGGCATTTAATTTCTACCACGAAATCGTTACAAATGCCGTCCGGAGATGCACCAAAAATTGGGTATAGTGGATTAATAATCAATCCAGTTTTATCCACACGAATATGCAACTTTTCCTGTACTGCATTTATTACAGCAGCTTCCAGTTTTATTCCTCTCTCCATGGCCTTTGTAGTTTTAATTTTTCGAACCCCTATTATGGTTTCCACCAAGCTACCTTCTGCAGTTTTACATTTTGCTGCTTCATAAAATTTGGAAGCATTTCATGCCACATTGGAGAATTATTTTGATCAATCGTTGTACTTTGGGCAAGCAAACATGCATCTTCAGAGATTTCTTTCGTTGAAAATTTTAAAAATTGATCAACCGAATCACCTCCTGCATCTTTAAATAAGCTCATCAAATAATGTAGAGATAATATTTTTAAATTTTCTTTTTTTGAAGTTGACGGAGAAGCAGATGAAGAAACATAATATCTTGTAACATGGCTTTTTATGTTTTGATGAATAGCTGCATCCATTATTCTTTTAAAAACTGCAGTGTTATCACATAACTCAGGTAATTTTTTATTTTTTGGTAAAAATTCATTCACTTCAACATACTTTTTAGCAGAAGGTATTGTTGATAAACGTGCTTTCTTCCAGTAGCATGTTACTTCGGTAGGTGAAGGTTCTTCACTTCTACGATGCAACCACATAAGGAAAGCTAATGCATGTTTACATCCTCCGGAAGCAGCAGCACAATCATAACATTGAATATTCCGAATTTCCTCTTTTGCTTCATCAATTATTACTGCAACGGTGTAGCCTTTATTTCTGATTTTGTTCGATCAGCAGATTTGTTTATTTTTTAAATAACTCCAACCGTTCCTAGGAAAAATAGTTCCCAAGGACGGTCGGCGGTTACAAAATAACACAACTTTGGTTGAGAATAATTCACCCAAATAGCCTTATAAACGCCTAATTTTTCTCTCTCTGGTAGTTATCATATTGACCTTGGTGTATAAACATTCGTCAGCTGTTTAAATCTGTTATCACGCGTTTTATCACGTTTTACCTGTATGCACACTATAGTGTGCATCAGGACTTCGTGGAAACAAATTCATATTGCATTTTTATCGTTTGTCGTGCCGCGTGAATCACAAATCATCATAATTATGTAATATTAGTTTAAAATATTAATATGCTCGGCGAAGATGACATTTTAGCCTTATTTGGCGATGGAAATGTATCTGATATTGGTGATTTTACCAGTGACAACGAAAGTGATACCGAAATATTTCAAGTACAAGAACTCAAGATACCTGCAAATGAATTTGAAAACAAAAATTTGTTAGACGAGTCAAAAATTGATATTCCTGACACTTCTACTGCATTAAAAATTACAACAAAAATTATAGAAAGAGTAACTGTTGTCACAATTGAAAATTCAAATTCAAAAACCAAAATTATTAAATATTTAAAAGTTGAACGTGACAACGTTGCAAAGTAAAGTAATATTATATTTTATTAAAAGTTCAGTAACACGACAGGAAATTATGGATAAGAAATGATATCACGATGCAAGAGCGTCTGTGTACTTTTTTTTCATAAAAATAATATGGTCACCATACGTATACGACTAGTAGTGGAAAAAAAATATTATATAAAATTCCTAATTAAATTTGACGACGGTCATGGTGTAAGTGGCTGAGCCGATAGACCAATGCAACCTATGGAGCAATTAACAATAGATTCCAATTACTTACCAAGCCAAACGAATAAAATTCTTCAAAAGACGTCGTTCCAAAAAGACAGTGTAGCATTTATTTTCAATTTAAACACCTTGGAATGCTACAAAGGATAACAACATCATCAGGCGACCTAAAAAGACCAACATTAATTTGTTTATTAATTTCAATTTACTTAAGCAGACTTTTGAAGTACCCTGTACTTAACTTTGGCATTTTTGAAATTAAAATTTGATAATTTTGCAAGGTCGTACTGGCAATCAGAGAGAGGTGTGAGATAAGCAAGCAGACAAGTGCGTTTTACGAAAAGTTTGTGGTCGTTTTTCGAAAAAGTAGACAAGTTTATAAGCCGATATCTGGGTCTTTCTATGATTTTATAAGTAATCAGTTACGGTAGTAGTAATTTACTTATTCGGCAGCGTCCGGGATTAACGTAGAAGACCAAAGTAATTTAACCTGGTGGAATTACGCGAAGTTTCGGTACTACCCATGGTGTAAGGAGAGTATGGTCAAAGAGTATGGTGTGCTCGCCAGCCGGCCCAGTTTCGTCTTATCCGCGCATGACGTCAGCAACGAGAAACTTGCCATTGTGGTCTATTCATTTAAACCGCTATTTAGCACATTTTTGAGTTAAATTCGTGTTGTTGAATTATTAGTGTTATTATTCTTAAAAACATTTGTAAAATAGGTGAATATAATTATACTCTATAATTATTTACATCATGCCAAATTGTGCAGTTACTGGTTGCAATAACCATAACAGAATGAAGGGAGCGGAGGAAATAAAGTTTTAAAGTCTTAAAATAAAGACTTTTAAAGTTTAAATAAAGTTTTAAAAATAAAGAAATAAAGTCACCTGATGTATCCAAGTGATGATTTGATAGAATTGGCTCGTTTAGTTGAGCAAGAATTTCAGAAATTTCATAACAATTTCTTTTGCAAAGAAGCTAATATTTTTAATAAATTATTGGGAAAAGTTACGGCGGCATCTCTTGAAATTTCAAACAAATTTCCAAAAGATGTCATATTATGTTTGATTAGAACAAGGACATACATATATCAGGTTGAGACATGCGAATAAAAAGATTAGCTTTGAAAATTGCAGAAGAAAATTGAATAAAAAAAAGTCTAAATTTACAAATAAATGAATAATTTAGTATCATAACATCAAGTTTGTTCATTCTGAAATTCAATGTATTATGTAACAATGTATTGATCACAACTCGTTTAGATTTTTATAATATAATACTACAGGAAAAGTACATTTTTATTTCCCACATCCTGTATCGGAGGTTTACTCATAAAATCATAATTAATTGTAAATGACTGGTTCGATGTTTTCAACGCTCAGCAAAAATATGATGGCCATCCTGGAGCGAATGCATATGTAGTCGATTTAGAACAACAAATATCGATACAGAATGAAACTTCGAAAGAAATAGCAAAAGTATATACCTCTAAAAAACACCCTTTATGTATTTATTTTTTGCAACAATAAATTTCAAGATCAGTAATTTGTTCAATTATTGTAAGAAACAGTTTGTTGCCGAAATGCGTAAGAAATAAAGTATAATACTCGTATACCTATTTAATTGACGAGAAAATGCATTTGATTATTATAATTTATTATAAAAATCATCGTAATTTTTGTCGGTATTATTCGAAAATGTTTAGGCTATACCTATGACCTATACTATGCTAAGAGCACGAAATGTTGCAATTATTTGAAAAACGACGGAACATTGCTTTACTATGCCAAACTATACGTTAATGTCGCCCGAGTTTCTCGTTGCTGACGTCACGGTAAATTGTCGGTATGCGCGTAAGCACACCATACTCTCCTTACACCATCATGGTACTACCTGTTAATATTTTCCCTCGAGGAAGCTTTTTTTTTTTTTCGATTTTCTGGACTGACCAAAATGGAGCATCCCGGCGTAGCCGGCCTTCTCCTTCATCTGAAAGTATACATTAGTGACATTGAAATTATGGAGGCCGGTGGGCCTCGCGGAATAGCGCTGAGCTAGACTGACTGGGTCGAGGAAGCTAAAAGGATCACCGTTTATAATCACGTTTACCTCGATCAACCGCTTACCGCTATTTTGGAGCGCTCGTTTGTTACCTTTTTTTGGATGTTTTAACATCAACCTGATAATACCGCTACTGTTTGACACCTGTTCGATTCAACTTTGTTATCAATCGTTCAACCTGATTGCTAATCTATACTGCTACATAACCTCCACAGCGACGTGAATTCGAGAACACCCAAAGTTTGGTTACGACAAGGTCAAGCTCCAGTGCCGTCCCGAGACGAGTTTGGTTAACGGTGAGAGTTTTATTTTTACATTTAATTTTCGTGTGGGGTTTGCGATACCGCCACAACAATTGTTTTCGTCGTGTATTGGTGCGCCGTCTACTACCATCCTAACCTATATTTTGTTTGCATTAATAGGGGTGAATCCCCCATGTTATTTTGCTATTGATTTGACGATAACAGTTGTTATCGACGCCAGCACGGATAACCACTTGTACGGTGCAACTATTTATATTTTTTTGTACTGTGCGATTATTTTTTTTGTACTGAATTCGACTAGTAATTATATGTTTATTTGTGCTCCGGTGTTTTATTTCACTAGCATTTGCCCTTTCAGGAAAACATCTATTTATAGCGACATAAAGGGTGTGGCGCCTTTATTTTTTTGGATTCAGTTCTAGGGAGAGGGTATTCATCCCCTGCTCGCCTGACCCCCCCATAAATTGCTCTGCTGCTGAGCTTGCTGTAGCGTCGCTTTATTATAATCACCGGGAGTACAGGTAAGGTCGGCATATTTTTACTTAGTTTTGACGACTGGTGCTCAGGTGGAGTGCGCAGGTCGCAACAGCAACCGAAATTAACGCCAAAAATCTCGTCCACACTTCACAAAACTCAAAACCCAATTCCAAAATCACGACCACACTCTATCACTATCAAAAGCCAACCCAAAACTGTAAACTCGTGCGCGGTACATAGAGCTGCCAACTCCCGAACCGATAATTCCCCGGTTAGACTGACCAATCCTAGATGGCGTGAGTGGTACCAATTAAAAATTAATTGTAACGAATAAAAAAAACTGTTAACGTAGGGCTCGGCTTCTCGAGACTTTCCTTTAAGATGATTAGAATATTTGGTATGTACTTATTTTAATAATTTAAAAATATTTTTAGAGATCGATGTACTTGAGGGTTATTTCTTCTTCCTAACTTCTTAAGAAGAGCGAGCGTTAAACAGTGTTCAAACTCAATTCAATGTAAAAGTTCAAGATCCTCTTTAAAAATATATAAAACTCTCCCAAAAACTTACAGTTGTAAAATAGTTAACTTTTTATCAGTAGTAAATATTCCAAAGGTACCCAAAAGCAACATCATGCGTCCTACGTTGGTCGCCAAATTTTATAGTACAGCTGCTGCTACCCTGCAATCCGGTGATACAAATATATCTGGAAACGGAAAATTGAGCAGAACTCTTCAACCACATTGTCAGCTACTTGCAAGATCGACGCCTGAGGCTGGATACCGAAAAAAAGGAATGCGAGGTAACAAACATAGTAACGAGTTCCCCAGGGTTCGGTGCTTCGACCGAACCTTTGGGACATCAAGTACGACGCACCCTCTACCCGATGGAGTGCAAGTCATCGGCGACGACCTGACCCTCAGGAATTTTGTATGAATACAAAAACAACAACACGGAATAAAATTACTTGTATTTGTTATTTTATTTTTGTTATAAATTAAAAACATCGTTTTTAATGTTCACCGTTTTTCTATTTTTTTCGCAAATTTATTTACGTTTCATTAAAAAATTTACAACATAAAAGTTAACAATATTTCACCAAAAAAGCGTAGAGCAAAATCGAAGTTTTATCGTTCTGGTACGAACGTGCAGTAAGATGGTGATGGAATAAGCCCACAACAAAGTGTCCTAACACAAACTAAGACATGCACAATTTGAAATTTACGATTCTTTACAATTACTTTGTCGTTCAATTTCGTTTTTAACTCGACTTTCTAAATGCTGTCTCAGTTGCCGGATATCGTCTCCATTGCCCTGCATTATTTAAATTTTATTAAAATAAAGAATGTTTTAAAATAATATAAAACTCACCATTAGAAGAAAAACTTTAATATCACCGTTGTTGTCGAGGGCTGTGAGGCGTATACTATTTTCACTGGCTTGTTGAATAGTCATCCACTCCAAATCTGTAATAAATTGAGGTGTTTAGTCAATATTTAGAGATATAAAATCCTTTCAACAAGAACATTCATTTTAATAAGCACCAACAGTTGTGGTCAGCTGCAGAAGCGTAATTCAATGAAAATACAGAAGAAATCCCATAAATTAAAGTTATAACCGGAAATTGTAGGGGATTTAATTCTACGCAATTTTCACCAAAACTGGGACCTTAAAATATACCCTTAACAAAATGGTAACAAATGATCAACGTTGAAAGCTCACCAATAGGGCACTATTTGGACTAGAAAGATGTTTTATACAGAGAATGGGGGACCACTTTTACGTCAGATGAAGAGAAAAGAAAGTCTACATCAAAATTACTTTACTTTGGACAAGTTTTAAATAAATTAGGTTGTTCCTTGTGGGGGGGGGGGCATTTCGGAATCTATTGGTGATTTACATTACCGTTGGTGGCGCCACCAGCAACAACAACATGGCTGTGTTTGGACGTATATTTCAAAGTTCAAAGTCATATTCTGGTGAAAATTTGTAACCATTTCGGTATGTTGTTAAATTTATTGTAGTACGTTTTGTTAATTAATTGATTTTGTTATGTCTTGGGCCTGAAGAACAAATTTTTATTTTCATTTAATACGTCACTTACTAATTTGAAATGCTCCCGCATGGTGGCATTTGGTTAATGTTAATGACTGTCAATTAAAAACGTAAGATCCTATAGAGGAGTCAATACAGATCATTACTTGGTGGCGGCAGATATTAAACAAAAAGCAGTGACAAACAGACATAGGGGATTTTCCAGTTTTAGCGCTTTAGCTCATAGACTAAATTTTAAATTCCCAAACTTTTCCAGGTTTTCATACGAGAGGGAACCCTGTTCCCTTATCTATTCAAGGTCTTTCAACTTTAAAGAAAGGCGAGGCTAAGGGGACGTTCATAAATAACGTCATGAAGGAGCGAAGGGGTTAGTTCAGATCTGCATGACATTGGTGGGGGGGGGAGACTTTTTTATAATTTATACAAATCTGTAGAATGTAGAATCAAGGGAGGGTATAATTATTATATGTGACGTAATGTATAGAGGTGGTACACGCTTTTTTAACGAAGGTGATGATGGAGAGAGGGGGTAAAAAAGGTGCTTAAAATTGTGTAACGTAAGTTATGAGCAACCTTATAAAAATTCGGCGATTTTCGCACATTTTAGGTACTTTAGTCAGTTTAAAGGCATTTAATTCGTAAAGAAAAATACCAGAATTGAAAGACTATTTATTGCTTATGTGTGGTTAGATCAGATAAGGAAAAAACTGCGCTCTTTAAGTGCTGGAAGTGGATAGAGACAACGTACAAATACGTCAAAACACGATACGCCGCGAACATTGATAACCAAGACAATAGAATCCGAAGAGGGGTGGGATAAGATGTCAAAAACAATAAATGAGATTGACTGCACAAAAGAGGATTAAAGGAGGGCCGAGGAAGAAACCCAGTAATTTCCAATGGAAACAGAAGAGATAAATCCCGCAAAGGTTGAGGAGAACAATTCTAAAGAACAGAAGTCGGAGGTATCCGGAAGAATGCCAAAAGGTGACTTCCATTACCTCTGGGAGGAGGATTTCAGTGGGTTTAACTTTATTAAGCACGGGTTAGTGGTATCTTGGGTAAGATTTCCACCCTTGTTACGAAAAACAAAAGAAGAGAAACTGCGGAATTTTACTTTTAACCTTAGAAAAATCACGTTGAGCATTTTTGCCCAAGGTAAGATGGTTTGACATTATAAATAAATAATTATGGCTTAAACAATAAACGAGAACCTCTGCACAGAAGAGGGCAAATGGAGGGCCGAGGAAGATACCCAGTAACTCCCGATAGAAACAGTAGAAAAAAATCTCGAAAGGGTTGAAAAGAAGAACTCTGAAACTCAAAAGTCGGCGGTACATGGAAGAATACTGAAAGATAAATCCTGTGCCCCTGAGGAGATTTTAGTGGGTGTAACCCCACACTACCACTAAGCACGGGCTGGTGGTGCCTTGGTTAAGATTTCCCGCTTTGCGACGAAAACAAAAGGAGAGAAACCGCGGAATTTTACTTCTAACTGTAGAAAAGTCAGGTTGCGCACTTTTGCCAAAAGTAACATGGTGTGACAGTATGAATAGATAATTATGGCTTACACTTATGGCAATAACCCTACCCCCTGTGCGGCTTTCAGGCCGCACAACCTTACCAATCAAGTACTAGTTCAGAGTTCCCATTGAATTTTTCGAAGCAAATTTCCCGAGTTTTTCAGGTTTTCCTGAGCTAAAAATTTTAATTTCCTTCACTTTTTCAGTAAATTGGAAAACAAAACCAGAGTAGGTTATACAAATAAAAAGGAATTTCAAAATTTTATTTAAATATTTCCTTGAACTAAGTTTTAAATTCCTTGGCTTAAGCGCCAAAAAAATTCTCCTAACCAAATTTGACAAGTTTTAGAGGGTTTCCCTGACTTTTCCAGGTATTCCATATGAGTGGGAACCCTGAATAGGTGCAGTGGAGACCCATATAAGAACGAGGACGAGGAAGAGTAAGGTGGTGGGACCAGGTAATGGACATTTGAAAACAACGATGGTCGGAGATTGGAAAGTGAAGGCTATGGACAGAAATACATGGAGAATAATAATGGAAACGAGAAGGGATAGAAGAATTTAAAAAGTAAAATGTAAAGATAATATGGGGACTAATCCACCTCAATAAACGAATATGTTTCTGTAAGGAACGAGCAAAATTCGGGGATAGTTGCCTATCCAGTACTCGGAAATTGAAATTTCCCTATAGAAATGGCTTAATATTTCGATCAAAAAAGTCATTAGCTTTAATATAAACCAAGGATCATTAAGTTTAATTGAAAAACAACCCTAATTTAGGGGTTTATAGATAGGCCACGCCCCCATGAAATTTAACTAAAATTGGGGTAATTATCGGACTTTTTGGGTATGTTTCGGTCCGAATGTGACTCTGACGCCGTTGCGGACGTTCAAAATTATCGAAGATTCGATGAAATCCGAAAAAAGTGCGGGAGACAAGTCACATAGCAGCAGGCTCGCCTACTGGATTAGCCGTACCCGGTCGGAATGAGTGAAAATTTTTCACCCGGAAATTGATTTTTTCTTTGAGATTCGGAAAGCTGGGGGTGTGATTAGTAGATTTAGTAAAAATATTAGCAAAAAAATCGTAAACTAGGCGGCTATTAACGGAAAAGTGTCGGCCACGCCCATCATAAATTTCGTGTAATTTTCGATTTTTTTGGTGTACATTCGATTCGAAGTTTGCTCCATTGTCATAACCTACTCTCCGGGCCTTCCACTCCGCTCCATTAGGCCCTCCGAGCGGTTTTGACAATGGTTTACTGGGCTAAATATACTAGAGGAATATTAATCCACCCCAACCGGGATTTTAGAAATACGGGATCCTATAAATACAATTCAATGAGCTTCTTATTGAAGAAGATAATCTTGAAGAACAAGTAGAACTGTACAACAAAATCTACGAAACCGCAACACTTCTTGGGAATGGTTGAAATCCATATTCGTCGATGACACACAGTTTGGCTTCCGCAATGGACTGGGCACCAGAGAGGCCTTGTTTTCTATACAGGTTTTGGCACAGAACTGTTTAGACCAGCGAAAAGATATGTGTTTCATCGATTTCGAGAAGGCCTTTGACACTGTGAACCACGTTAAACTCATTCAACTTCTTCAACAAATAGGTGTCGAACGGAGAGATGTAAAGATCATTGAAAACTTGTACTGGTACCAGAAAGCAGAGATACTTCTGGACGAAAACGTAACAAAAAGGAAAGTTAAGGTGTGTCGAGGAGTCAGGCAGGGATGCGTAATGTCGCCATTGCTGTTCAACATATACTCCGAACAAATCTTCCGCGGCCGCCTTATACAAGGCAACCGAAGGCATTAAAGTAAATGGCGTACTAATAAATAACATACGTTTTGCTGACGACACAATTCTGCTGGCGGACAACGAGAACGATCTACAAAACCTACTCGAACGAATTAATCAGGAGAGCAAAGCTATGGGTATTAAAATCAATATAGATAAAACAAAGGTGATGGTAATAACCTAATAACAAAGAATCAACCTATAACAACACATATACGTTTAAATCAAAAAAGTATCGAGCAAGTAGAAAAATTAAAATACCTGGGCTGCATGCTAAACGAAAAACTATCCTGACCAAGAAATAAAAATAAGAATAGAGATTGCTAGAGCGGGTTTCATGAAGATGAAGAGATTGTTATGCAATAAAGATCTAGCTGTTGACCTGCGGTACAGATTCATGAAATGCTACGTGTGACTCCTGCTACTGTATGGTATGGAGGGGTGGACACTTAAGGTGACAACCATGAACAAGATCGAAGCATTTGAGATTTGGACTCTGAGAAGAATGTTTAGGATACCATGGACTGACCGCGTGACAAACGAGGAGGTGCTTCGTCGAGCAGGTAGAGATAGAGAGTTGTTGCTTGGGATAAAGAGACGGAAAACATCATACCTTGGACATGTATTTCGACATGAGAGATATCATCTGCTCCACAAGGTAGTGGAGCGCATAGAAAGGTCACTGGACCACTGTGAGTCCTCTCTGGGAGTGTTCATTGACATAGAGGGGGCTTTTGACGAAGCCACCTTCGAAAGTATAAATACAGCACTACAGCTCCATGGTGTTCCCACAACCATTATAAAATGGATCAGTTTTATATTGAAGTGGAGAACTGTGGAGATTACCGTGGGATACATTACCATTAAGGGTCTGGTTACTAAGCGCTGTCCCCAGGGGGGTGCTCTCCCCACTATTGTGGAATACGGTAGTAGACAGCGCGGTTATTTATAACAGAGTGATAAATAAAATTTATTTTTTTTTATAAAATAAGTAAACATAAATGTATATGTGCTATAAGTATCACTTTATTGATGAAAAAATAATAAACATGAATTACATTCAAATTTAATATTGTAATACAGCGGAACCATACGCTAGGCGAAGGAAAATTTATCGGTTTTAGAAATAAATTTATGGTGAAATGTTAAATTTTATTTTAATTCCATCACAATATTATTATTATATAAAATATTTCAACAGCTTTTAACTCCACTTTCTATATTGACTTGTTCCTCTTGATCTGACTTTTTTATCAGTTCTAAAAAATTATTTGCAACATTCTTGTGTTTATTAGATATAGCAACTTGCAATAATGTATTTTCTTCATTATTACGAGCATTTGTTACAGCTTTAAAGTCATCAAGTTTCACTGGTCTTAGCTTTCCGATAATTCCAACATCACCATTTTTAGCATCTTCAAACAATTCTTCAACTAGTTTGAGTAAATTGTATTCATACTGGTTTTTACAGAGATCTAGTGGTGTTTTACCTTTATTATTTTTAATGTTATAAATCGCACCGCATTTCAATAAGGACTTGGTAATATGCAAATCGCCGTTATTAACTGCGATGTGAAGTGATGTATCACCGTTAGCGGTGGTTTTAACATTAATATACTCATTTAGTGTATTCCGACTTGTATATTGTAACAAAACGTCGACAATTTTTTTGTAACCTTTAGAAGTAGCATTGTGCAACAGTGTAGTATTGCCTTTATTAGCAATTTGAGCAACTTGGGCTCCATTTTTTAGTAAGATCTTCACAACACCTATGTGTCCATTGTTAACAGCGTAATGTAATGGTGTTCTTTCATCAATGTCCTTTTTATTAGGATCAGTTCCATTTTTTAATAGCCTCTGAACAGTTTTCATATCACCATTGCAGCGGCAATGTTAATGTCGTTTTGCAGATATTGAAGAGCTTCCATGCTATCTCCGCCCTCAAACTTAAATATCGAATTAAGCATTTCAATCTGTTTTACACCATTTATAACTTCGCGATGACTTGGTCCAAAAACCACTATCATTTTATCGACAACTTCTTTATAAGTTTTAAATGCACCAATCCAGTTACATTGAGCGAAAATTATATTTGCCATGTTGTACTGAGTGTTCAAGGTGTCAGGGTGATTTGGTCCCAATATGTCTTCCTGGATATTAAAAACCTCTTGATAAGCTTTCAAAGCTTCATGATGTTTATGTTGCCTGAATAAGATTCCAGCAATGCTATGTAAAGTTCTCAAGGTATCAGCATGCACCTAAAACAATCTTTTTTTTCTCGTGAACTTCATTATAAATCTTTAATGCCTCCTCATAATATTTACCTTGTTTAGAAAGTCTCTCTATATTCGGTTATGAACGTCTTGCGACATTTTCCCGATACCTCCCTGTCTCTGCTCGTTGCGTGTTGAAAATGTGTGACGAGCACAGAGGACCTACAGCTTAACGTGGATTCCGAACCACGGGAATAGACGATTTTTACACCGCCTACTCCATCAAGGAAGTATCGAAAAGTATATCGATACTTTTACTGTATCGATATCCGTTATCTTGTTGAGGTCGTTAACAACTCGAGAATTATACCATTTGTAATTTGTTTAAAGGCCTTGTTCACCAATTTAAATAAGCTTGTTATACGTTCATCTACAGTAAAATCTGATGGTGTTTTACCACCGGCAGAAGCGGCATTATATACTGCATGTTTAGATAAGAGGGCTTTAATTATTTTCAAGTGAGAGAATTTAGCAGCATAGTGCAAAGGAGTAAGTCCCTTGTGACCGACCACATTAGGATTAGCTTTATTTTTTAATAGAACATTGACGACTTTATCATAGCCTTTCCATGCAGCATAATGTAGTGGTGTACACCTTCAACATTTTTGGCGTTAACATACGCTCCTGCTTTAATGTAATTCTCGATCTCCAAGAAGCTACTATTACGTTTTACTGTTCCAAATAATTTATCAGTTGATGCAAATAAATTAATAACGTCTGCATCTTTAGCTATGTGTAACGGTATTTTTTGCAACTTGTTAACAGCGTTATAAACTGCGCCATTTTGTAATAAAACTTCAATAACGTCTTTATAACCACATTTTGCAGCAATATGCATAGCAGTTACGCCTCTAGCATCTTGAGCATTAACGTCAGCACCTTGCTCTATCAAATACTTCACAACTTCCAAATGACCGTTAAATGAGGTGTAATGTAGTAATATCTGTTCGAGTACACCAGTGTCGTTAACATTTAATCCCTTACTGAGAAAATACTCTACAGTATCTTTATGACCATCTCTGGCTGCAATATGTATGGGTTTTGAACCATAAGAATTTTTAGCATTTATATCGAAGCCTTCGTCCACTAGATATTTTATTAACTCTAGGTTACTTTTTCGTGATGCGATATGCAATAAGGTTAAATTATTGTTACTTTTAGCGTTCACAACTATTTGTTTACCTTGTAGTAACATTACAACCACTTTTAGGTGGTTGTAATACTTATGGTCCTATTCTTATGATCTTTAACATTAATATTTGCTTGATTATCTAGTAAAAGTTTCAAAACATTAAAGTGACCATTTTGTGCTGCCAAATGTAATGGTGTAGTGTCGTCGTCACATCTAACATTTACGTTAGCTCCATTTGCTATTAAAATCTTAACAACTTCTTCATAGCCTCCTAGTGCTGCGAAAAATAATGGTGTTACGTTATTAGCAGTTACGGATTCAACATCAGCTCCACTTTTTATGAGAGCCTTCACTATCTTCTTATGACCTTTTCCTGCAGAAATATTCCAATGGTGAAACATCTGCAGCATTTCTCATATTAATGATAGCTTTTTTTTCAAGCAAAATGTTTACAATATCTGTGTATCCAGCAAAAACTGCTAGTAACAAAGCTTCGCCACCATTTGCATTAACATCAGCTCCATTTGCCGTAAGAATTTTAACGATATCCATGTCATTATTATGAATAGCAGACATCAATGGCGTCCAGTACCCATTCTTCGTATTAATATTAGCTCCATTTGCTGCCAAAATCTCAACGAGCTGTTTGTGGCCTGTTAACACGGCTGCATGTAAGGGTGTATTGTTTGCAAAATCTCTTGAATCCACTTCGGCCTTATGTTGTAATAAAAGTTGAACAACATCTTTGTGGTCCTCCATTACAACAGCTGCATGTAACGCTGTAACACCATGATTATCTACAGCGTTAACTTCAGCTTTATTTTTTAATAGAAAATCCACAACATTCCCGTAGCCGTTTAGAGCAGCTACATGCAATGGTGTCATACCAGCACTGCTTTTGGCATTAATTTTAGCTTTATTTTTTATCAGAAGTTCAACAATATCTTGACTGCCAATCATGGCAGCTGTACATAAAGGTGTGTTACCTTTCGTGTCGCGAGCGTTAACATCAGCTTTATTTTTTATTAAGAGGTCCACAACATCTTTGTGTCCTTTCAGAGCAGCTACATGTAGCGTTGTTACATAATTATTATTGCCACTCTTCTTCTTCTTCAGGTGCCTATCCGTTATCGGATGTTGGCGACCTCTCTCCTATGTATGTGTTGTGCATTTGTAGTACTATCACACACATAGGGGACCTACTTGTTTAACGCGGGCTCCGAACCGCGGGAAGTGTATACACTTCAACTCCAGAGAGGCTATTCTTGGCATATTACACCTCGGTGGTTTGCCATTGCCTTCCGAGGGGAGACGGTCAGAATAAAGTTTTTACTGAGCCCGGAGTCGAACCGGGCATTCAGCTATAGCAGCAATGCACTTAACTGCTTAAGCTGATTACCGTCTCATTATTGCCATTAATTTTTCCTATATTTTTTGTTAAAAGTTCGGCAATTTCCTTCTGACCACTTGCTGCAGCGTTGTGTAATGGTGTATCGCTATTTTTATCTTTAGAGTGAATGTCAACACCATGTTTAAGAAGGGCAGTAACAATATCCAAATGGCGCCTCTGTGCTGCAAAATGTAGTGCTGTTATGCCTTCAACAGTAGCAGCATTGGCGTAGGCTTTATTTTTCAGTAAAGTCTTAACAATTCCAAAGTACCCGCCTTTTGTTGCATAGTGTAAAGGTGTTTCATGATAGTTTTTGACAGCGGCATTAACATTAGCTCCATGTTTCAATAGAATATTCGCTATATTCTCGTGACCACCTATTGCAGCGTAATGCAATGTGGAACAGTCAATTAAGTTTCTAGCGTTGACATCAGCTCCTTTTAGAATTAAAGCGTTAACCACTTCCTCGTGGCCACCGGACGCAGCTGTATGCAATGGTATCCAATTTAGCTCACCTCTAGCGTTAACATCTGCCTTTTTGCTAAGTAAGAAATTAACCAAGTCGAGATTACCACGCTGTGCAGCTTCATGCAACGGGGTCAAGCCACCCTCAGTTTTATTAAAATCAACGTTTACATCTTTTTCCAACAGAATCTTAGCAATATCGATATGGTCATTCCTTATTGCATAATGCAAAGGCGAAATTCCTCCTACATTACGGATAGCAGTATTAGCTTTATTTTTTAATAAAACTACGACATTATTTGTGCGACCATTATGAGAAGCAACATGTAAAGGTGTTCCGCCTAGATTATTTCTAACGTCAACGCACAAGCCTGCTTCTTTTATAAAAAGCTCGACAATATCCTGCCTTCCGTATGCAGCAGCTATATGCAGTGGGGTTTGACCCAATTTATCTTTCAGTTTGATACTTACATTTTGATCAAGAAGAAATTTCACAATTTCAAGACTGGGTCCCTTAGCAGCAAAATGTAACGTGGTCCACAAATTAACACTTCTAGCATTAATATCTGCTCCGTTTTTGAGACTATCCTTTAAGGTTTCCATATTTCCTTCTACCAAAGCAACAAACATTCTTTCCTGATTAATAATGGTAAGTAGGTCTTTATTGTATTTCGCTCTTAATTTGAAACTATCTTCGCTTACTAACTTGCCAATCTTTTTCTTACTTCTCATTAAATTTTCTTCAGTGAGTTTTCGGCGTTTAAAATAACTGCTAATGAAGGATCAGATGATGATACATCAACTACTGCACTATTATGTGCCAGATAATTACGTAAACATTTTCCAGTTAACAAAGGAGTTTGGAAGGACTAACTAAGGAAGAAAATGGAGGACTAACGATTCGACGCGAAACCCGGACAGGTAGAAGAGAGGCATGCGGAAGAGCACACGTCACACGCGAGTCCATCACATTGCCCCCTACCTGGCCGACAAACTAGGACGACAATATCAAAGGAGAAGAACGTGGTCCGATTCTAGGACACATCCCGGAAGCAATGCCTGACGGCGGACACCCGGGAGGACAGGTAAGTAAAAAAAAAAAAGTTAACAAAGGTGTATGGTCGTCCAAAAACAGCTGATTATTTTCCAATTTTGAGCCTAAAATTGACATTACATCCAAAACCAGCATTTCTAGTACTGCTTGAATTTTTTTATTACTCTTATAGACAAGAAGTTTTTCAATATGTGAACTACTTAATGAATAATTACTTAAAATAGTTTCTAATTCAGATAACTTCAACGTAAGGTGTTTAGAATATTGTCCTTCTGTGACATAGTAAGTCTTCATTTGGTTATGCGTACTAATTAAAGAACCTTTGGCATTCAACTTTTTTTGTAATTGCTCAATCCATTTGATCTCACCTGTTCTAAATTCAGCAATATAAAAAATTTCCCAAATTAATCTCTGTACTTCATCAAGTTTGTCCTTCTGCATTCTGGATTTAACACTATGAGAAATTTTTAGCGATAGGTTGGCAATTTTTTTAAGGCTAATAGGTGTTACAGAGGTTTGACATTAGATGTCATGTCCAGGTGGGGGCGACCGACGTTCATGTAAGTCAGTGTTCCATCAGCTGTCAACCTGATGATATGTGTAACGTTAGATACAATGAAGATTACTCTATAACAATTATATTTATTTTATTTAATCAACAAAACCAACACTCAACATGGTGTCAGGTGTGAACCTTTCGAAAAATTAATAAATGAAAATTTCGAAAGAATTGGTATCAGGTGTAAAAAATACAACCTTGGTGTCAAAGTGTGAACATTTCGAAAAACAATAAGTGAAAATTTCGAAAAGCTCGGTGACAAGTGTGAATATCAAAAGACAATAAGTGAAAATTACGAAAGACTTGCTGTCAAGTGTGAACTGGTGTCAGTGGAATTAAGTTTATTAAAAATTACTAACACAAAAGACAAAACGTGCAACACACGAAAATGGCGGCCAGCAATTTTAAAGTGCCAAATAAATTAGTGCTTGAAAACAACACAAACTGGACCAAATTCAAACAACAATTCGAAAATTACATGAAAGCCACGGGGTTTGATTCAAAACCAGAGGATGTAAAAATTGCAATGTTCCTCAATATAGCGGGCGAAGATGCGTTGGATGTATTTCAAACGTTCAATTTAACTGAAACGCAAAGTAAAAAATACAGTGACGTAATAGCGGCGCTTGAAACATACTGCATTCCAAGAAGAAATGTAATATTCGAAAGTTTTAAGTTTTTTGGTAGATCACAAAGTGAAGGTGAAAAATTCGATCACTTTGCAACAGATCTGCGCAAACAAGCAAAACTGTGTGATTTTGGTGACCAAGAAGAAAGAATGATTCGTGATCGAATTGTCATGGGGATTAATGATACAGGACTCCAAGAAAGGTTGTTACGAGTGCCAGACTTATCGTTAAATTCGGCAATTAATCAGTGTCGTGCGGCCGAAGCAGGTAAAGAACAAGTCAAAACTCTGCAAGAAAAAATGGAGGCAACGGTACATGGACTCAAAACGACTAGGAACAATTGGAAACCAAATGGTCAACAAGGGACATCGAAAGAAAAACCAAACAAAAAGTGCCGAAAATGCGGTAGTAACCACGATTATGGAAAATGCCCTGCGTTTGGTAAGTCTTGTTTGTTTTGTAGTGCTAAAAATCACTTCGCAAATATGTGTGAACAAAAAGCGAAGAACAAAGAAATTGTGCGCGCCAAAAATAAAAAAGTGCACGAAGTAGAAAAAGATCAAAATGAAAGTGATAAGTGATGCGTTTTATTTAGAATCAGTAGGTTTAATAGATAAAGACAACATAAAAAATGTTCAAGTAAGCTATTTTAGTTGTAATGACGAAAAAAAATGGGTACAAAATGTCAACATATGCGGTACTCAAATTGAGTTCAAATTGGACTCGGGGGCCGAAACAAATGTATTACCTTTTAGTATATATAAAAATCTTAAACTTAGGGGTAGCAATCTTGAGTTGAAGCCAAAAAACATAGTACTTACGTCATACAGTGGTGATAAAATGAAACCAATGGGAGAAATTACTTGTAATTGTAAAATACAAAATAAAGAATTATCATGCAAATTCATGGTGATAAACACCAATGCCAGCCTTTGTTAAGCGCACATTACACGCAGCGTTTTTGTTATGCGATCGGTTGCAGCAGCCACCTAATCAGCTAATCGCATAGGCAACCCATTCAGCAATTGATTGCCATGCCTTCTTAGATCGCATGGCTTTAAATAGAACTCGTTCTATTTTAAGTGCACATTACACGCGGCCTTTTTCTCATGCGATCGGTTGCAGCAACCATCGCAGCAGCCGAAAGCCTCGTGTAAACAGCTAATCGCATAGGCAACCCATTCAGCAATTGATTGCAATGCGTTGTAAGATCGCATGGTTATAAAATAGAACTCGTTCTATTTTGTATGCGATTTCTCATGCGATCTAGTGATTTCTATCAACATTTGATGTTATTGAAGTTATAAAAATAGATAAAATTGACGTAAAAATATTGTACTTTTATGTTGTGTGGTTAAATTTGTTAATTTATTTTTGTGAGTTAAAATTTGTGATAAATTGTTAAAATACGAAAATCGCATCACGGCTATGCATCGCATAGCCTTGAGTGCACATTGTGCATTCGGTTGCAGGTGCATTCGGCTGCTGAGATGGTTGCGGCGATCATCGCATGAGAAAAAGGCCGCGTGTAATGTGCACTTTATATGCGCTTTCTCATGCAATCTAGTGATTTCTATCAACATTTGATGTTATTGAAGTTATAAAAATAGATAAAATTGACGTAAAAATATTGTACTTTTATGTTGTGTGGTTAAATTTGTTAATTTTTTTTTGTGAGTTAAAATTTGTGATAAATTGTTAAAATACGAAAATCGCATCACGGCTATGCATCGCATAGCCTTGAGTGCACATTGTGCATTCGGTTGCAGGTGCATTCGGCTGCTGCGATGGTTGCGGCGATCATCGCATGAGAAAAAGGCCGCGTGTAATGTGCACTTTAAGGTTGCAAGATTGCGTGAGATTTGGTTTAATAAAACGGGTCGACAAAATAACTTTGGGGGATTCGAAAGAAGCGTTTATCACAAAAAACAATGATGTTTTTACGGGATTAGGTAAAATCGGAAAATATAAAATTAAACTAAAGGACAATGCGGTTCCTATAGTAAATCCAATACGTAGAATAGCTGAAACATTAAAAGAGCCTTTAAAAGAAACGCTTAATTCGTTAGAAAAACAAGGCATCATTGCGAGGGTTACGGAACCCACAGAGTGGTGCCAAAATTTACTAATTGTTGAAAAACCGAATAAATCACTACGCCTATGTTTGGACCCTAAAAGATTAAACGAGTTCATCATACGCGAAAGATTTCAAATACCTTCTCAAGAAGAGATATACAATGCTTTGGAAGGAAAAACAATATACACGGTACTAGATTTTAAAGACGGATTTTTTCAGATCGAGTTAGATTTAGAAAGTAGCTATATTTGCACTTTCGGTACGCCTTTCGGTAGGTTTAGATTTAAACGATTACCTTTCGGGATAAATTCAGCGCCTGAGGTGTTACAGGAATTAAATACAAGGCTGTTCGGGGGTATCGAAGGCGTCCAGATTTATTTTGACGATGTCATTATAGCAGGTGAAAGCGAAATAGATCATGATCAAATTCTCAAAAAAGTCCTAGAACGAGCCAGAAAATATGGTGTTAAATTTAATAAAAATAAAGTACAATACAAAGTAAATGAAGTTAAATACGTAGGTCGGATAATTTCAAAAGAGGGAATAAAACCAGATCCAAAACATGTAGAAGCGATACTAGCAATTGAACCGCCTAAAAATGTAAAAGGGTTACAAAAGTTTTTGGGTATGACAAATTACTTAAGCAAAATTATTCCAAAATACTCAGAAATTGCAGCGCCTTTGAGAAATCTCATAAAAAACGGTGTAGTATGGGTGTGGAATCAACCACAAGCCGAATCTTTCAATAATTTAAAGTTAAGCCTAACACGCGCGCCTACACTAAAAATAATAGATTCAAAAATGCAAATAGAAATTCAAACAGATAGTAGTAATTTAGGAATGGGTGCATGCCTTTTACAGGAAGGGCAACCAGTCTCATTTTATTCGAGAACCTACACTGATAGTCAAATTCGGTGGGCACCCATCGAAAAAGAACTGTATGCAATTTGTGCGTCCGTGGAAAAGTTCCATCAATTTATTTACGGTCGAAAGGTCATTATAAAAACTGATCATAAGCCCTTAATTGCAATAGTCAAAAAAGACGTAAATAAGATAAGCGCAAGGTTACAAAAAATGGTCTTACGATTAATGAAATATGATCTTATTGTTGAATATTTGCCGGGATCTAAAATGTATTTAGCTGACTTCCTGTCGCGTAACTTGATTAAAAATAACGCTAAAGACGATAAAACGCTTAGCGAAACAGTACACGTTCTAAACAAAGAACTGCCAGTGTCAAAACACAGACTTGAGCAACTCAAGGTTGAAACAACTAAAGATAAAAATTTGCAAATAATCACCAGCTGGTGTAAAAATGGTTGGCCAAGCCGACAAAATGATAAAAAATTATGTAACACGGAGTTGGTTAATTATTTTAAAATTAAAGGCGGCCACTCACTATAAGGTACACCTGACAGGTACGCCTGAACAGTTCGCCTGTTCAGGTGTACCCGATACCGGAGGAGCACACACACTCTTCATGTATACCCTGTCAAGTTTGTCAGTTTACCATGGATCCTCCAGAAGATGATGTGCTCTTTCTCACTTTATTTTGTGTGATTTTTGCGAAACATAAAAACAGACGTAAGAAATGCAAACAATGGTGTAAAATGGTTGCAGAGAAGAAATAAATTTACCCATATCAATCTTCTTAATGAATTAATACATGAACCGTCTGATTATAACAATTTTCTACGCATGAGCGAATCAGTGTACAACGAGTTGCTGTCACTTGTATCTCCTTTGATTAAGAAGAAAGATACACTAATGAGAGCAGCTATATCCCCGCACGAAAGACTGACAGCTACTTTGAGATTCTTAGCAACTGGACAACCGTATGAGTGCCTCAAATATTCAACTAGGAATTCAGCACAAGCTCTTGTGCTTTTTTTGGGTTGTTTGTTGATCTAAATCTAAAAAAAAAAACAGTAAACAAATTTTACAACAGTAAAATAAAGTCCTTTTTAAAAATTTAAACTGTTCACATCAAAAGAACTGTAGAAACTGAGACCTGTGATAGGTTTCCGCCACACACACATCAAGTCTACTCGTCCTGTCAGGCAAAACTGATCGAATTTTCATCAGTTGTCAGGTCGCCTTCAGGTCGCCTGAGAGGCTAGTTATTCCCGCCACACACCATCAGGTACACCTTAACAGGCGAACTGTTCAGGTGTACCTGTCAGGTGTACCTTATAGTGAGTGGCCGCCTTAAGGATGACTTAGACTTGAAAAATGATATCTTGTTTTACAACGATAAAATTGTAATTCCTGCAAGTTTAAGGAAAGAAATGCTAAACATTGTACATTCTTCACATTTACTAGGTATAAACAAATTAATGTAAGAAGAGGGCACGTACACTTTTGTATTGGCCTGGAATTTCAAGTGATATTGAAAATGTAGTAAAAGCTTGTAAAATTTGCGAAAAATTTCAACCCAGCAATATAAAAGAAAAAATAATATCACATGAAGTTCCAAAATTACCTTTTAATAAAATAGGTTTAGATTTATTCCATCTTGAAGGTAAAGATTATTTGGTAATAGTTGACTATTTTTCCAAATGGTTAGATTTTACGTTATTACCGAGTAAAGAAGTCGATGATGTCATTGTTGTGTTAAAAAATACTTTTGCAGTACACGGAATTCCAAGAACGGTAGTTTCAGATAACGTTCCATTTAATAGCAACAAAATGCATGAGTTCGCGAAAATTTATGATTTTGATATAATAACATCAAGTCCGAGGTACCCTAAATCAAATGGGTTAGCGGAAAAAGCAGTTGGTATTTCCAAAAGTATTCTAAAAAAATGCAAAGATGACAAAACGGATATTGCCATAGGTTTATTAAATTATAGAAGCGCACCCGTATGCGGTACAGATTTTAGCCCAGCCCAACTGTTAATGGGTAGAAATTTAAGAACAATATTACCTTGTACCACCAAAAATTTAAAACCCAGGGTAATAATAAAGGATGCTGAAGTTCAATTTGAGCGCAGGCGATCTAAGTATGAAGAACATTATAATAAAACGGCAAAATATAAAAAAGGGTTTAAAAAGGGGGAAGATGTACTAATTCAGGATTTACCAAAAAAGACCTGGTCACCTGGGGTAGTAATAAGTGAACATGAAACACCGCGTTCTTATGTTGTAGTCGGTAATAAGGGCACTACGGTGAGACGAAATAGTCACCATTTAAGAGCGACTCCCAATAAAACCGCGATCTGTAATAATGTCGATGACGACATTACGTTCGAGTTTGAAAATTATGTCAACTTAGACCTGCCTGAAGAAAGCGGGAATCCTAGACCCAAGAGGGTTAGGAAAACACCGGCATACCTTAAAAATTACCAGTGTTAGAATTAAGTTTTATGTAATGTATTTTTAGGATTAAAATGTATTTAATATTAAAAGATAATACGGGGGATGTTACAGAGGTTTGACATTAGATGTCATGTCCAGGTGGGGGCGACCGTGGTGTGAATATTGTATGGTGTGCTACAAACATATTCCAATTTCGTTCGGTTCTGCGCATGACGTCACATTCGGAGCATTGAAATCAAACTGTCATTTTTATGTGTGGTTTAAGGTGTGTTTTACGCGTGGTGTTTTACGATTAAGTACAACTACATATTAATCGTTTTAATAATATTATTATTGTTATTATAAATAAGTACATACTTATACATTTTAAAATAATGCCTAGTTGTGCGGTGTCTGGTTGTGGAAATTATACACGAAAAACGAAAGGGACTGATGTTCGGTATTACAGTTTTCCGAAAAATGAAGAACTTTCCAAGTAGTGGGTTAATGCCTGTAATCGTCAAGATAAATTTAATATACAGCAAGGTAAGAATAAGAACAATCTACATAATCAAGCACTGTAATATTATAATCTAACAACATATCATTTCAGCCTGTATTTGTTCAAAGCATTTCCATCCATCAGCTTTTGTTAGTAATTTAAAACATAAGTTACTTCATTATTGCCCAAAAACGTATCGAGACCTTCAACGTGATGCAGTTCCTACAGAATTATTATTCAACAAACCGTCCACTTCAAAATTAACATCGGCTAGGAATCAAAGAACCCTTCAGCGAGAAGAAAATAAAAACAGACCAATAATAATTAGTGGAATTCTGCAATACACCGAATCTGAGTTGGTAGAACAAGAAAAAGAAAATACTCCACCACGTCCTGATAATCTTATTGAATTTGAGTCCGCTGTGTTTGCTGAACCGCCAGTTTCTGATATGTAAGTAATAACAATAAGTTTAGTATGATATTAATTTTGTATGCTTTCAGAACCAAACAATTTGAAGAAAACATCATGGATTCTATCAACAAACAATATTCTGTTCCTGAAGATGAACATTTTACCGCTTATAGTTTTCATCAACCAGAAATTGCGGACGACATTATTCCAGAAGTCGATTTATCCGATTTCAATTGGACGACCGAAGAGGAAAATATTTTGTTGACTTTAGACACAAACAAATTTTCTGATATAATAGCAAATGAAGGTTTAAAGTATATTGCAGGCTACGTAGCCTACCGATTTAAAAATAAGTTTGAACAATTAAATTTGGGCAATCCCACAAACAAATTATTTAGCTCGAGTAGTTCTAATCCTGATTGGACAGAGTTTCTATCGAGGGGTTACTTACTTCATCCAAGCGATGAATTAATTCAATTGGTGCGTATCGTAGAAGAACAATTTCTACATTTTCATGGTAATTTTTTATCAAAAGAACCAAATGTGTTTAAAAAGTTAACCGATATTGTAATTCAAAAATTGCCATCTGTTTTAAATTGCTTTCCTTATGAAATTACATATATAAGATTAAGGGAACTTAATAAAAAAATTAGTTTCATAAATTGTAAGCGTATACTGGAGAAAAAAATGTCAAAGTTTACAAATAAAAAAACTAAATAGTGTCTTTGTTTTCTTTTTTATCCTAGTTTATTTTTTATTTAAGGAGCATTCAAACTAAAGTGGACAACTATTAACTGCCAAAGAATTTCCATATTGGTAATTTAAAAACCTTGAATTATTTACATATTTTTGAAAAAACTATTTGCTACCAATTTAATAACAAGCCAGTCTATTAAAAAAAGCTCAATTCCCAATAAATTTGAAAAGTAACGTGTCCACTTTTGTTTGAATGCTCATTTGCAATTCAAATTCTGCTCCGAAATTGACGTCACAGGTGCGACAGAGATGCACATATTAGATGCGCGGTAGCACACCATACAATATTCACACCACGGGGGCGACCGACGTTCATGTAAGTCAGTGTTCCATCAGCTGTCAACCTGATGATATGTGTAACGTTAGATACAATAAAGATTACTCTATAACAATTATAGTTATTTTATTTAATCAACAAAACCAACACTCAACAATAGGTTCTATTTTTGGAGTAAAATTCTGTAATATTTCATTTACTAATTCTTTCGTTGCTGTGCTAAATTTGCGATCGGTCTTAATGTTTCCGTTCAAGGTAGTAGTTAAGGTCTGCAATGTTGCAAATCCTATATTGTAATTAGTTCTGTTATTTTTTGATTGAGCTGATACATCACCGATTATGCTTTTCATTTTATTCAACAATACGTTTTCATAATCCGTCATTTCGGCAATATAGTCGCTCAGTGCCTTAAAGAGATTTTCAAGCCTCTCGTGTTCCAACATTTTAAAAGTTCCTGCGTCATTTTCATCCAATTGAACAGTGCTAAGCACTTCCGAAACGTCTATTATATCATCGGAATTTTCACTATCAACAATTTTTTTTAAAAGTATTCCGATCGTTTTGATTTTGCTATTAGAAAGAATGTCATTAATCACTTCACCAACTTTCTTAGTGTCATTTTTAACATTAATAAAAAAATTTATATCTAGATTTTCCTCAATCTCGATTGGTGAATAACCATGTGATAGTGAATCACGTAAATTTGCAAAGATTTGTCTTGTATTCTTTGGTAACGATAGTAGAAAAAGTTCACTGGAGATTTATTAGATAAGTTAGGCGACTCCAGAGTGTTTTTTAAATTTTCGCCAATTACTTGCAAAACCCTTGCAATAATTAACTGGCCTTCCCTTTCCTTAGGATCGGCCGATAATGCCAACTTTATGGAATTACTAATTTTCTCTAAAGAATATATACATCTCTTATTTGTCGGTAATCGCTATACAACTCTTCAAATTGAGGATTAGTACTGATAATCGCTGCAGCAACTTGCGCACGTTGTAATTTTGGAAGATTAAACAGTTTAATATTCATACCTAAAATAATTACATTATTATTAGCTTGTGGCAAAATCAAAAAGCCAAGTAAACACTAAAAATCAAAACATTTTATGAGCTTTCGACAAGCGGTTATTGCTTTATTCGGATGTTTTTAATAGGGAAGATGCATAAATTTTTTTTTATAGCGCAGTTGGATCAAAAATAACTAAATATACTAATTAATGCTATTTAATTTATTTACTTTCGTTTTGATAATAATTTAAAAAATATTTAAAATTCCGTCAATTTGAATTGAAGGAAACGACCGCGCCAGTCGCCATTTGCTTGTGACGTCACACGGCACAATTTTACTTTCATTTATATTATTGTTCTGTGGTTTTGTGCTTTGAAAGTTGAAGTTTGTGTTAAAAGCAGTTATTTATCATAATTAAATCAATTAAAAACAAAAAACAGCCACAAGTAGAGTAAACAAGAAAGCGTGGTTATTGTTATTGTGCCGTGTGACGTCAAACCAAACGCGTTGCGTTTAAGATCACATGATTTATAAAATGGATTATTTATAACAAAATACAATAAATAGAAGTTATTTTTGCTGATTTGATATTAAATTTAATATATAGGATTAATCGGAAAATACTGTTTTAACTAAACTTTTTACTTTCCGAACCCCTAGGTAAGGAAAGTATTGTTATCAGTCAAAATTTGACCCCCCAATTTTTTGACAGATGTTCACGTTTTGAGGTCCCCTGAATCCATTTTTATCATTTTTGGAAGGATGTCTGTATGTATGTGTGTATGTGTGTATGTACGTCTGTGAACACGATAGCGTCTAAACGAAGCAAGCAAATCATTCCAAATTTTGCATATAAGCTTTTTCCTGTCGTAGGACGAAGCCAGATGAAAATAATTTAAATCGTGTAACGGGAAAGGGGGGTTTACCTGGAGCTATTATGACATTATGCGTCATAACTTCGAAACGAAATTAAATATGTAAAAATATTAATAACAAAAAATTAGCGCTATGGAATTTCCTACATTTTTTGTCCTACAAGTTTTTCTCTAAAATATACAGGGCGTTTCAAAAATTTTTGTATTTGTAAAAATTTTTTGTATTTGTAAATAAAATAGTAAACCGCATTCTACTAACGAAAATAAGATGAAAAGTTTCTAATAACATGGGTTCAAAAATGCTTCGTTTGCAAGATATAGGCATTCAAAAGTTTTTTTCTTCCTATTTTGGCAAAATATGAAATTTTTCATCGATTTACTGTTGAAATTATGTAACCATTTTATTTAAAAAAATAATATAAAAATTTGCGTCTGTTCGGAAAGTTATGCGATGGCCACATCAGATTTTTTATTCATGCATGTTCCCTATTGTAAACAAGCCGGTAGGACATGAAAATAGTTATACAAATTACACCAGGTATACACCTAGCGGAATTTTGGCGAACTTAGTTAAACGAGTAGTATCGTTTATTTTACGCAATTTTGCGTATGTTGCAGTGGTGATTTTAAAAGTTTTCGACGATTAACAAAATTTTCTAATAATATACTTCGGTATGAGCGCTAATCAATATTTTTCAGTGCCTCAATGTTCATCTTGGGCAAAGAAAAATCCGGAGTTAAGTTTTCATTTATTCCCCACGGCTGAAGACCCTCGTGGTAAATAAATTGGGAGTAAATTTATTGCAGAAGATTGGATGCACAATGCTACAATATTTATTTTGTTCTGCTTCGCTTCTATTAATGTTTTACCACATAGAACAACCTGCCCTTCATTTAAAACTGTTTCGCCTTCATAAACACATCTAGATGTTTCAGGCCCCTCTAAATATTTGAGATAGTCAAGAAGACTTAATCTTAATTCGTAAGATTCTGACATATCTGCAAATTTTAAAAATTAAACATAAAACCCCAGGTCGAAAATAAGCTATCTAAAACTCACCTAACCCGTATATGTATATTATTTAACTGCAGGAAGATGAACTACTAAACAACACTAACCGTAATTTGTCTTCAACAAAATAACAAGTTCACTTGGAAAAAGGAATGAAAAACTCGTAAAATACAACGAACACAAGCGCGGCTGTCACAAGAATGGGTTTTAACGTAGTTCAAATTTTTACCCAGCGGCGCTGCGATCTTAATCTCATATCCCTATAGGCCAGTGCTTTTAGGATTAAATTTCAAAAGAAATCGAAGAAGTATAATAGACTTCATTAACAGTTTGTAGAGTAGACAAACTCTACAACATTTGTTGTCCGATTGCCCACGCTATGTATCTTCCCGTTTTAACCATCTTACTCTCTGTAATTTCTACTCAGTATCCCCACTCGACCTCCTTCAAATTCTTAAACATCTTTCCTTAGTTATTTCTTTCACCACCTTCATAAAACATATAATTTCAACACTTAAAGATTTTAATACTCCACCCTGAGCTTGAGCTCATACCAACATCGAATATTGAAGGGCCATTGTATGCTCAAACCCGGTTTTGTTTTTCTAATCTTTCATTCTCTCGTTCTGGCCATGGCTCACACCTTGACTTATCTCTACAGATTAAAACACCAACACTAAACACATACAGGGCAGGGACAGTCAATCTCTTTCCTTAATATGTGTTTGTGTAATTATTTGTTCTCATTACCATGTTTTATCAATTTTTAGTTATAATAGTTCTACCAAATAAGTGTTTCCATTTTTCCCTAGTTATAAGTTTGCGTTTATATTACATTAATTACATATGAATTAATTAGTTTTAAGTTTAGGTCTGTATCCAATAGCAGAATATACTCCCCCGTTGGGTGGTTTAACCCAATGGAGAAACAGGAAAAAAAATAGACTTCATTTTGAGATGGATTGAGATGGAGATGGTTTTTGGTATATTTTTCTAAATATAAGTAGAAAACAAGACATTTTTTATTTATGGCTGGGTAGGTAACAATTTTTTCCACAAATATTTTAGGACCAGTCCGCCTCTGTAGAGAAGTATTAATCAAAAGTTTTGGGTCTCTAAATACTCGACAATTTTGTTAAAAAAAACGGAGGGAGTTACCTATTGTTAACCACCCCAAATCAATTGAAAATTTTTCTATAGCAAAGAGGAAGGTTAATATAGTATACCTTACTGTAAAAATTTTATGTGAGAAAGTATAGTCAAAATTTTGAGAAAAACCAATTTGGATCCGAGACTCGTCCGGCTGTGCGCATCGAAAAACTCAAGCCGTCGGGCTCTGCCCTCCGGCCGGTTTTTCATCGCGAAGCTAAACATACTTGAAGGCGCTATCCTTCAAGAAAACCGGGATTTGAAAAAATCGGGATTCGAGTCGTTACCTGTAGGACGTGCGAGCAGCATCTGACGAAATTTTCTAAGTGTTAGAGTATACCATTCCGCACGTACCGTCAACAGAATGGCGACGCGCGGTATCTCGCATGAGATTCGTCTGATTGGACCAATTTCATCTCCGCAGATTTTCCGGAGACGGGTTGGTGTAAATATTTACGTTACCCAGATTAGTAACGTTATACTGACGATTTTCGGATTGTTTCAGGCTGTATAATGTAAACGGACCACTTTAGGGCCAAACAAAAAAATACGGGTCCGTTTATTTGGAATAAATTAGAAGTATACCAAATTTGATCAAAATCGAAGAATGATGAATACAATTGCAAAACAAATGGCCGAGTTGATACGGAATGACCCTACATCCAAGCATGTTCTTTATTATTTTAAGTCCATATTCATAAACTTACTACTGAAATAACACCAATTTTCTTAAATAAAGTAATTGCTATATTTTTGGAATATGTCGGTTGTTGCTCGGAGATTGCCAAAAATTCATTTTCTTGAAAATCGATACTGAGACGATGGGAATAGAAACACAAACGGACACAAACGATGCAAAGATTGACACAAAATTCGAGCCAAATTTCAAAATGGAAATAAACCTAGGTTATGTCTTTGAATATATTTTGCGAAAGGTGCTAACACTAAGGAAAATAATGAGCACACAAAAACGAACACAAACGATTGGCACCAAATTCGTGATGGGTCGGGCTGGCATTTCCCCAACCCCGCCCACTTAAATTGGAGATACTTCGCGAACGGTGCTAACACAAACGAAATAAGGAGCACACAAACGAATACAAACGATTGACAACAAATTCAAAACATTTGTGAACATTTCGCACTATAATGATATTATTAAAAAGTGCATTGTAAATAGGTACTTACTAGTTTAAAGAATTCTGCGCAATCAAGCCAATTTTCATCCTCCAATTGACCATTCATTCCACATCTTGTAATAGCACTAGAAACAGTGTGAGAAAATAATTTTGTAGCCAATTTAACTTTTTGTCTTTGAGCGTTTTTTACGTTAAGGCTCTCTTTAGAAATTTTATGCGCAATCGTTAAATCAGATGCGCTAGTAATGTCTAAAAGCTTCTCAATGACATTTTTGTTAATTTCCTTGCCTTCGATTATAAAACCACTATCAACAAAATGATTCCTAATTAATTTAACGAGGTGAGGGACATCGGCAAATACATAAAATCTGTGTTCGTTTGCAGGATTTTTAAACCAGGTTTTTTTCTGGGGTTATTTTCAATTGATTATGTAATGATCTATTCCCTCCCCCAAGATCACTGACCATACCCGCAATTTGGAAACCTATAAAAATACAATGATTAAGAGCAGTTAGGTACATGGTTTGTTATTACTCACCTGAATTTTCAACGTAATTTATGGTTTCAAATAAAAGATCCTTAGTCATTTTACAATCGAGGTCATAAAATATTGGTTGTTTCCAATTTGAAAATAATCCTCTCAGCATGACAACTTGTGCATAGCTTGATGGCTTTAATGTTTCATCGTTAGCCTTGTCATACAAGTAGATTTTTCGAACTTTTATTTCATCAAGTACTTATACACATACTTTTTCCATATTGTTCATCTCTTGCAGTTTAATCACATTAAATACTGGTTTCAAGATACCAGGTAAAATTTGAATTTTTTTCAACCACGATCGAAGTGTTGATACAGCTGGAAAAGGATATCCCTTTTTTAGAAGCAACCTATAAGCTCGAGGACCAGCGGAATGAACAACAATTGCTTTCGATACATCTTTAATTGACCATCGTGGACGTCTTTTGGGATTTTTCAGCTTTTTTATTTGCTCAGAAGTAAATAAACTGCTCAGGGCTTCAACCTCACTTTTCAATCGTTCATTCTCCTTCTTTAATTTTTCTATGATTTCATCACGGTTATCAACCTCCGTGTTACTTCTGAAAATATTAAGAAATAAATGTTAACATTAGATTTGCTATAATAAAAATAAGAATTACCCTATATCTTTGGTCAAAATATTAGTATCTATAGCATTGTTATCTGGAATAACATCTTCACCCTCGGGAGAGTTTCTACCGCTACTACCACCACCGTTTCTAACAAATTAATAAAATAAGCTATAAGTATTTCTACTTGCATGAACATCATAACTACAGGTACTTACTCTGTTTGAATCTTTCGTTCCTTTAAAATTATGTCAACCAAATTGGAACGATCCCTTTTAGCCATCCGCTGCTGATTTTTAGAAGTGGAAGCAGTAGTAACAAAAGCAGATGGTTTTGGTGGATTTTCACTAGGAATCACTTCTGGTTTAATCAGTCGGCAATTCCTTGGGATAGGACATCCCAGAAGTTCGTATTTTAAGTTACGAGCATAATCACTGTCTTTAAAATGCTTTCAGCACACTCTTGCATTTTTTACGTTTAAATCTCGTCTTTACGGATGCAAGCTATTTTCCAAGCCTTACAAAGTCCTGGGTCAGTCGGAAAGCGGAAAGACATCACATCACCTTTCTTATAATTTTTGGCTCCATCGTCCATATTACAACCAAATATTGCACACCGCATTATTAATGTAACGTAAATTACTGATTCACCACAAAAAATGAGCAAAAACAATAACAAAACTGAAAAAATTCAGGTTGCTAGAACTACAACAACGCGTTTGGAATGTTACGTACCACAACCACAATTTTTTACTTACCATGTGACGTTACGTTTTAAACAAGATGGCGCGGGACCTGCGTAATATCATACCTGGTAATTTATTATATCATGGTCATGATCCACCTCGTACAAAAAAAATATATAAAGATAATGCCGAGAGACTTGCTCGTGTTGTAAGCAATTTTATGCCGAATGAAAACGAAACTCAGTATTTGCGAGGCGTGGCTCACAATATAGCATTTTAAATTCCAAGGCATATAATGTTAGGTTAGGTACTCATAAGAACACCAAATAAAAATTATAATTTATAAATAAAATAAATATAAAAACTATAAACAATGATCATTTTTTGAACAATCACATAAATAAATCACGATTTTAATTTCTAAAATTGTATACAGTGTACCCATGGCATTGTAATTAACTTTATGCGGAGATTTACTTGTTTTTAATTAGTTTTCTAAAGAAATATCAAAAACTAACACTAACCTAACGGCAGATCCACCTCTTCGCGGCAGATCCACCTCTTTGCGGCAGATTTAACTTTACGCGGAGATTTGTTGTTTTTAATGTCGAACAAATGCATGTCGAATAAAATTCCATGTCGAGCAAATGCTAATTCGCATAAATGTTGAGTCGAACAAATGCATGTTGAATAAAATTCCATGTCGAACAAATGCTTATTCGCATAAACGTGTAGTCGAACAAATGCATGTCGAATAAAATTCCGTGTCGAACAAATGCTGTCGATTAAGTGTTTGTCGAACAAATACTGGCGAACAAAATTCCGGATACGATTATAGACGTCGAGATAATATGGCAGCAACAAATAATTATAATTCAAAAGTAAATTGACAATTAGTAGTTGCAGATAACTCGATGGTGGTCCCCTACAATCCCTACTTATTAATGAAATATAATTGTCACATTAATGTTGAATATTGCACTTCAGTTGCTGCAACGAAGGACATTCAGTATATTCATAGAGGAGATGACAAAGCCAAAATTAGCTTTTAAAAAGTCGATGATGTGACTACAAACCAAGAATAAATTCGTGATGAAATTACATCTTTCGTTGATAGTAGATACGTATGACCTACAGAAGCTGCATGGAGAATATTAGGAATGCTACATTCGGATCAATCACATACAATTTATAGATTACCTGTTCATTTAGAACTTCAACATAACGTTCTATTTGAAGAAGGATTAGAGGAAAAAGCATTAGGGAAAAATGGAACTACTTTACTGAATATTTCAAATATTTCAAAAATAGAACACTACTGCTACGACAGTATGTAATAAGAAAACCTTGAACAAACGTAAGAAAAACGTAAAAGTTCTTGGAAGAATTTGCTCGGTTAGTCCGAAAGATTCTGAACGTTTCCATTTAAAACTGTTGTTAAACTTTGTTCCTGGTATGTTATAAAGATTTGAAAATTTACGAAGGAAAACAGTATAACACTTTTAAAGAAGTTGCAATAGCATGATAATATAGGTGAACAACCAGTCACAGCTTTGAATCTTTGGAACAAGTACAAAACTCATTTATGTGATGGATTTCAAGATAACCCTAAGTATAGAAGCTTCATATATCATCAATTTTAGAAGCAGAAAATCTTTCATGTAAGCACTTCAATTTGTCCGAACCTGATTTGGATATAGGTACAGTTCGTGGAAACAGGATGAACGCAATAGAAGAATTACAGGGGCTAACTACTGTGACCGATACATTTTTTCGATTTTTTTTTATTGCATATTTTTATAGTTTGGGGTCTTGCAAATGTGTCAAGAAAATATTAAAGTAAAATTCATCAAATTACCCGAATTATAACGGATTTTCTGTAATGGAGTTCATTAGTTCATTACAGCACGAAAAAGTTTAAAACGATTTATCTCAGAACTACATTTCTCAGGTCGGGCGCACGTGTTCCAAACAAACTACTTGGCTGATTAACTTGATTTTTTGTAGGCATTTAGAATATATTTCAGGCTCCAGTCAGAACCTAAAATATCCAAAATATATTTTAAATTACCATTTTGCAGGCCGTGAAAAGTAAATATGTTGTTGTAAAAATCAAAGTTTTTTTTTAATCCTCGCCATTTTGTCATTTTTTGTTTAAATTAAATTTTCGAGGTTCCAACTGGAGCCACAGTCATATAAAACAAGAATTTAAAAAATTCATTTATTTCAGATAACTGGATCGGTCGATCTCGATGCGCCCGATGGGCGCGTCATTTCGAAACTTGAGTTACGTGTCGATCTGTACCTTGTACAATTTTCAATAAAAAGTTTTACAAAAATTTCAGGTGTTAGTTTAAATGTGAATAAATAAGTATTGCGATGTTCTTTGCTCTGCTGAATTGGCAAATCAAAAGAATGAACGAGTTTTAAGTCAAATTTTAAATGAAAGTTGAATTATAGAGAGATCATGGCAAGGCGATATAACGATTGACTCGTTATAGAAATTATAAAATTTATATCATCTTAAAATTATTTGTTATTTGTTAGTTATAATTATATTAGTAAATATTGTTATTAAAACTAGGTTAATTTAGAATTAGTAGTGTTGTAAAAACTGTAAAGGTTTTCGTGATGACATTTGTTATAACAGCTTGGTGCGATAAATTAAAAGGACGATTATTCGCCTCAATTTAAACTTTAAAGTGCATCGTGTCTCCAATTTACAGTTCTTTCCTAAAAAAACATTATTTAAATGAAGATTAAGTGCGGTAAAATTTAATTAAAGTTACCGGCCAATGAAAACTTGCTACATCAAAAACAGGCATGCGTTGAAATATCAACGAAAATTTTTATCCTTGGCGACGAATTTGTTTACCTTAACAACAAAGAACAACGATAAAATAACCCAAAGTGAATGGACGCAAATTTTGTGCTGCTCCAGAAAATTTGTGAAAAATGTGTTTTTAAAACCCAAGTAGGGTAAAGTAAAGTTGATTTATTCTGGAAAAGGTTAAATTATATTGAAAATGTTAAAAAAATATTAATACACTCACCAAAAACTAAAAATTTGGTATTGATGGCCGACGAAATATTTGGATGATTGATGAAAATTAACTGGATGATCACAGAAAAGTAAACTGGAGCGAATTCTAGGTGTAAACAACCGGTACATCCACGCTTAGGAACGAACTATGATGTAATTCGGAAGTGGGGTAAGATTTACTTAAATATCCAAGTGCGGGAAATATAAAACATTAAAAATCAGAAAATCTTTTTCATTTACAAACATTTATTTAGATTTATCAGTTAGAATTAATAATTTGTTACATTTAGCACATGGTTAAAATTTTCTTTCGTCTCCATGACAATTTGTGCAAATTTATTAATTTCATTAAAAAAATCAAATTGCCATGATTCTATTTTATTCGAATTTAAATCAAGTTTATAACAGTGTGAAAATATGAATCTTGTTCATTCTGAAGATGAGCGAATGCAGTAAGGTAAATTTTACAAACAATCAAAGAATTTCTTTTACTTTTGAGTTAGCCGAGGTAAATACCAAATTTCTCCACACGTAAGTTATCATTAGTGGGATAAGCATTCCAGGTAAGGGTCTCATTCTTATCATAAGCTTTATTTATATCATTAAGGAGAGGGGTCATTGCAGTATCCTAAATTTTAGTTCAATAGCTGTAACAGTTTTCTCAAATTAATTCCTAAATATCAGCTTGAAAACGACTGTTCACAGTAGTTATCCCCCTTAATACAAAATGAATTAAGACTTGGAGCTGAAATGCAAGAAAAATGTAATACAGATCAATTGATTATACTAAATCGTCTACTGTCTTCAATATTAGCCAAAACTGTAGATAAGGTTGAGCTGAACCCCCCTAGTAATATATAATTTACAATTATGAAAATCGTTTTTTAGATTTAACCTTTAAGCCGAGTTTATGCAGGCCGTAATAGGATATGCAGATGGATAACGAAGTTGGATACCAACGCAATATTTTTCACGAGGTCCGAAACTTAAGTTGAGATGCTTGACGAGAGAGAGAGTATATATCGATCATTATTTGACTGCTGCGGAAAGAAAACTATAAATAAAAATTAGAGAACAAGCTGAAGAGTTGAGAAAATGTGGGAAGACAGTAAAGGAAAGAAACCAGAAATGAATAAGCGAAAGTAAACTGCTCAGTTAGAAAAGAGAAGATGGGTGCCCATAAGAAGTGTCAAAAAACTGACCGAACGTAACGAAAAAATGTAAGGTGGACCAGCGAGAAAATGGAATGGAGAAGGTATGGCTGATGAAATTGTAATTATGGGGATATAGAATGTAATGGGTACTTATGTTGAAGGGGGATTGAAACAATTAATAATGATTTTGAAAATGTACAGAATTGATATTTTAGCGATGCAGGAAACGAAACAATGTAATAATGATATAAGGAACATAGACGGATACACCTTTTTCAAGAGTGGTGGTAACAATAGAAGATTGGGAATGGGCTTCATGGTGGACGAAAGAATGAAAGCAAAAGTGATTGGCTTTAAGCCTAAATTCAACCGATTGTGTACCTTGAGACTGAAAGGAAGAAATAGGAAAATAATAATAGTAAATTTGCATGCTCCTACGGAAGAGCAGGAAAGAGAAGTCAACGTGATGTATGAGCCATTAGACAAAATATGTGACGAGATCCCTACGCATGACTGTAAATTAATAATGGGAGATTGGAATGCTAAGTGTACCAGCCTATAAAAGAGACCTTTAGTTTACATGAGGAAAGTTAACAAAAATGGAAGATTCTTAATAGATTTTGATATGGGAAGAGATATGAAGATAAAAAGTACATGCTACGAACATGAAAACATACACAAGGGAACATGGATAAGCCCCGACGGTAGAAATGTAAACCAGATTGACCATATTCTGATATGAAGAAGATATGAACGTTACATACAAGGCATAAAATCGTACCGCGGAGCCAACGTGGACTTGGAAAATTTCATGGTAAAGATGAAAATATGAAGAAAACAAATAAAATAATGCAGTTCAAAAACATAAAGGAACGAGAAGAACATGGAGAAATGATGAAGAAACCACTAGAAGTGCGTGTTGTTTTGGATGTAGCGGCCTGTGAACAAGTGCCACCTCTCGTATTTCTCTGTCGCACAAGCTTTCTTCAAAAAGAAATTCTCTTCAATTTCTCTTCAATAACATTTATGATTCTGCAATATAATTTTACGTTTAGGAGAGTCTTAATTCGCACCGCTTTTGAGAATATACTAATAATAAGCAGAGTCGTTATATTATGTGATGGGTCGGAATTTTCTGGTTAATACTTATACGTGATAATATGACCGGAATGACCGGATATGGCACATGAGAAAAGAAGAATAATAAATTTTATTCCAGCTTGCCCGTATTTATTTGCTCAATAGCCCTTTTTGAATGCGTTGTCGACTGGCCTATAGTTAAATAATCACATAATATATTTTAAATAATATTCGGTAAACTCAAAATTAACTTTATTAACTTAAATTATTACAACGTAATAATTATAACACTTTAGATCAGGCCTGCTTTAGATATCACTTCCCGTATTTAATTTATTGTACAATTCATGTAAATAAGCATCCAACAACAAACCAATATTTTTAGGTTCTTAACATTTATTACAAATCATTATTACAAATAAAACGATTTCCTTCCGAGTGCTTCCCAGAATATCGATATTTACATTTTTCATAACCACCTGCAACATAAAATTAATGTAAAAGTAATAAAAAATAGTTTTAATACTATTGGTAGATATTTAAATAGTTATTTGCATTCTAAACTCGAAAAGTAGGTACAACTTTTGCCACATGAGTGCAAAGAATTGCAACCCGGCACGAAGTGAAGGGTTCATTCGCAATTTTTTTTGGTCACAAATAATTTTATCAGTGTTTTCATTAAAAACAACTTTAAATAAAATTGGTGTCAATCGATCAAGAATCGTTTGAGCTTTTAATACCATTGTTTGGATTCCAAAGGTATAAAAGTTAAAGCGTTTAAAAAACTGTGAAAATGCAGAGTTTGAAACGTCGCTCCGAACAAGTAGCACTTACAATTTTACAGTTAGTTCTTGTCGTATACAAAAAACTAAATATCAAATACTACGGTTGAACCATTTTCACAGAAACTCACGATTACTAAAAAGGTATAAATAACCCTAAATAAATTTCATGGCCAAGCCAACAATTGTCGGACTAAAATTCTTGCTAAACAATTCCTTGGGTTTAATGGAAAGTATAGTATATGTTGATACTAGAATTATATTAAAAAAATTTAGTTTGTTAGATGTATTGAATTAGAATACGTATTTTTGCGAAACCCAATAAAGGGTTAATCTTCAGTTTCAAGTATATTTAGAATTTTTAAAAAATTTAAATTTTATTTTCAGTAATTCTTTCGTATAAAAAGCAAAAGTGGTCCATCAGCTAAAGCATTTAATAATATAATTATACAGTTTCTTACATATGGCAAAAATAATAAAATTTTGCGCGCTACTTACTCGGAGCGATGTTGGTAATTTTTACAATTTTTTAAACGCTCTAACTTCTTTTACCTTTGGAACTCAAACGACGGGAATAGAAAGTCATGGGATCTCAAACGATTCTCGATCGAGTGACATCAATTTTATAAAAAATTCGGGATATTTTCGGTGGGGGTCGTTCTTATAACCCTCCAAAAGTTTTTGCAAATAACTTCACGATACGTGTGGATCAAACGATTTGAATGGATGCCCATTGAAGCTCAAACGAAGTTCAAATATTTGACATTAATTTCACTCGTGATGAGGCGGGGATCGGGGCGAAATGTATCTCAAAATGGCAAAAATTGGTTAATAAATGTAACTTGATATAATTTTTTCAATTTACACGAATTTTGAAAATTATGTTAAATTAGAGCTAAGGTAACTTTTAATTTAGTAATAATCTTAAAAATTGGCGTTTATGTTTGCAAAATCTGTTATAATATTTACTTTTCCTAAATTTAATCTTAAATTTTTCATATTTAAAATTTAATAGAAGTTAGAGGATAACTTTATAGAACGTTATGGCTTTTACTTGTCGCTCAAAAATTAACAATAGTTTGATAACTACGGATTCTGTAGATGTCCAAAAGTTTTGCCTAATATATTCCTACAAAGAAACTAAAAGAAACGAACTAATTATGGATTCTAAAGCAGTTTTAAATGGTTTCCAATTTAGTTTAATTATAAAACCTCATTCATTTTACGAAAAAATAATTTCTAATCCCAAATTTGAATGGGGAAAGTTATGCAATGTCCATAGCCAATATTTTTTCTTGAAATACTATTATGAAGGTTATAATTTATATAAGCTTTTATATTATTATAAGCAATGTCTAGGTAGCCGGTACCAGTTACTATATTGAGAGCCGGTAGTTGAATTAGTTTGAAATGCCGACACGTAATATGAAGAATACATAATATACAGAAAATAAATTTAAACATTGTCACACCTAAACTTATAAATACTTTTCTATGTTAATTTTTAAAATAAACACATTTAAACGACTGTGTGTTGCGTTAGAAAAACATTCCCAACAACTGGCTAGGCAGCCGGTACCGGTTACTTCATTGAGAGCCGGCATACTAATAAATTGCAGATAGGTATTGAATTTAAGAAATACCGGCATCCAAAACAATTGCCGGTATTAACAGATGCAAACAAATTTTTTTATGAAATGAAGAGAATTTATGACTCGATTTCCAAAGATTCATATTTTTGTGTAGGTACATTAAAATTCCAGTGCCTTCAATTTCAGTTACTCTATGGAAATTTATTAAACAAGCGGAACATATTATAAAAAAATTTTATTAGAAAACAAAATTCGTTTTTTAGTAATGAAATGGCACATTTAAAATGTAATAAGCCTTTCTCAGAAAAACGGACAAAAGTATAAAATAAAGTAAAATAATAAATGCCCGCCACATAAGTTTTTCTGTGTCCAATTATACTATTTAGATTTTCCTAAATACTTGTTACTTGGTTTTACCCTGTAGAAATTTTCAGTTTATATACTATAGTTTTTTTTCTGAAAATTTATGAATATTTAAAAACTATTTATTTTTCTAATTTTAATTTAAAAATTCTAAAATAAGCTTAGCTTTTTCAATGATATTGTATTACTAACGAACACTGTTACGAATTCTTATTGTGTAGTTCCCGAAGGGATAAAATTAAAAATTATTACCTATCTTTTAATATTATTTAATTTTATTTTGTATTTAAAATTTTAGCTAGTGACCTATTACCGGCAATGCAATAATTGAATAATATAATCTAGGGTATCGGTAACTCTTCTCTAAATTGACTAATAAATGTAAACTACCGACTAACTACAACGTCTCTTTGTGCGAAATATTTTTTGTTTCCAGACGCCAATTTCCTTTTATCGTCAGAAGCAAACAAATTAATTGTATTAATGTTTAAGAAGTTCTAAGTGGCATTCACGAATAAAAATTTTGTATTCCTAATTTATCATTATAACATTTAAATAGTCTCCAAATAAAGTTTATTACCTCGATGATCATCTGGCTTCCGAATTTGTCGAGGTAATGCAGTTAAAGAGCACAATATAAACGAGTCATTAATTTTTTTCTTATCTTTCTCTTTCGGTCTAATTATTTTCATATATTGACCTCTGATGCGAGCTTCTGCTTTTTCCGAATCTTGTACTTGGGTAGAATCCAAAAATTTTAGATTTGGTAAATGGTGTAGGACGTAATATCTGTAACAAATATAAAATAGATAAAGTTAGGAGGTGCATTACAATAAAATCTGGAATAGGTATTCACGTATAAGCAACAGAAACATATAATTTACGAAATAAGCGAGCGAATACCCGAACAAGCCCAGAGCGGACCGAAGTTAACAGTTAAAGTTGAAAATCTGCCCCCAAGTCCCCTGAGGAGGGGTCTGAAATTTTTTACACGTGTGTGTAAAAATATTCTTAATATTCTACATTTTATGGCTATAGTGAGAATCAGGCACACCGCCACTTTTTTTAAATTTTTATCTTCAAGTTGCTAATGTACCCTCAAAGTACTATACCTTTGTACTAAAAATGGAGGCTACTAAAATTTTTTACACAGGTGCAGTTTAATATTATACAACTTTTGGCAATACTTAGAAACCATCACACCGCGATTGTGTTAATATTCGATTTTCTTTTGTATTAGCGCTATATTATACAGGGGAAAAACAATTCAATTACTGCAAGAGTCATTTCATGATTCATGACATTTTGGTGACCAGAATTGGTCGCCTAGAGCGCTTTAACGCCGTTGGACTTTTTTCTTTGAGGTTTGTCAAGTCTAAGATTTATGCCAATAAGCCCACGACCACCCACGCATTGAAGGAGGAAATTGAGCGCTCTGTCAAAAACTACCTGAAGCGAGCCTCAGTTGAGACTCGCGGACCATCCCAACCCATTAGTGTGTGATCTAATGGTCGAACTTCAGGATAGAAGACTAAAGAGAAGTGATCCCATGGACTTACCCCATCGTTTTTTCTAAATAAATTGTAACAAATTTAAATTGCCTATAAAAATGTAAATACTAATCTAAAAGGAGGCTTACCAATGGGTTAGTACTCCACTGTGTCACTTCATTGTTATTGTTATTATAAATAATGTTAAGCAGTATTACTTATTGTCACATGGACAGATTGTAATGTAAATGTAGAGATAATAAAAAAAAATTAGATTACTGAACGTCAAGTAATTAGTGGAGTAAAATGCACTGTTTTTTCTTCAGTTTAGTGATACCGAGGTAGAACTAAATGAAATTTATACACAACATTAGTTAGGTCATACACTATTTGAAATGTAATCTGACGACTTTTTTTACCGGTACGAAAAAGAGATATGGACCTAAAACCTTAAAAAATAGGGTACCGCACTTTGGCTCATTCTTAATTATTTTTCTTCATACCTAAGCATGTTAGAGAGATGAACTTTTTTTATAATTATTCCCAACAAAATTACCAATACAACTATATATGACACTTGTCTATTTTGTTTATATTTACCCACATAAAACCCGATTTTCCTAGAAAGTTGTATATTTTTGTATAGTTTCTAGAACTTCAAAAATCAATAACTTTTTATTTCACGATATCAATTTAATTTTTTTTACACTAATAACTTTGTTATAGTCTGTAGATCATTTTTGCCGTTTCGAATTTTGTCGCGTTTCAAAAATAAAGCCGCTAGAGTTCAAAAACTTTCGCGCCGCACGTTTTCTGCAAATCCACACCGTCTGATGCAACGAGAGGGAGCGAGGCATGCATATGTGATCAACATGAGTACGTAAGAGATGTCCGAGCTTGTTATCAAATCTCAACGATTATTTTGAATTAAATTTATAACTTCTTGAAAATATAATAATTAGGGCTTTAAATAAGTGTTCATTAACTTGGTAATATTTTTAAAAAATAATTTTATTATTATTATATTCTCTCTTCTCTTCTTAGTCGTATTGTTCGTTTCAGAACGTCGTGACCCATCTCTTTCTATGCATGTGATGTGCGTTCCAAGTGTTTTCACATACATAGAGGACCTACTTGTTTAACGTGGGCTCCGAACCACGGGAAGTGTAATACACTTCATGTTGAGATGGGCGCTCTTGGCAAATTACCTCGGTGGTTTGCCATTGCCTTCCGAGGAGAGACGGCCAGAATAAAGTTCCTACCCTGCCCGGATTCGATCCGAGCGTTTCGCATTAGCAGTAGACGCACTTAACCGCCAAAGCTATGACCATCTCTCATTATTATATTATTTGTTACCTAAATTAAAACTAACTAATTAGGTAGTAATAGTCCAGTACGTGAGTATCAAAAAGGGTTGTTTGAATGCAAAAGGTGGGGTAGTAGCGATTTCTTAGTATGTTGTTAGGCTTGGGGCCCTAATGAAAAATCCAAGTTTTCGACCTCGAGGAGCATGCGCTCGAGCCGCCATCTTGGATTTTAGGTACAAAAATTTGGTTTTTTGATAATAACTCAAAAACGGTGGCTTTCACGACAAAAGATGTTCTATACAAAGTTAAAGAGGACAAAATTTCCTACATTTTTTGTAGAAAAATTTTTTTTGTAGCACACATATGTTAGGAGTTACAGCTCCGTGAAGTTGCACTATTTGAAAAAAAAAAGCGGAAACTTAATTTCGGTTGAGTTTTATTTTATTATTCTTATTATATATCATTATATTTTTACATAATTATAAAAAAAACTAAAAGGCACTTGAATATTACCATTTAACAGTATTATACTTTTCGTAAACAAAGTTAAAGGCGAAAAATATATCGCATTTTTTTTAAATTTAAGAATAGTAAATTATGATTTTAGAGCGTTACAAAAATTAATTTCTACTACAGTTTGGTACGTTTCGAAAGTCCGGGTTGGTTATTGTCGGTGTCCTGGTCGTAGTTGTCTGTGTCCTGGTCGTAGTTTTGGTCCGTAGCCTGAAAAATGTCGTCATCCTCGTCCTCGCTTTCAATGCAGATTTCCGGCATATTTCCACAAGATTCTCCGTTGCAGAAGCCACATACAACCGAACATTTAAGTCCAGCCTTTCGGCAGCTGCATGCCCCACCACACCCCTTTTTGCAGTTACAAGATACCGATTTTAATAATAAATCGGGAGCTGGTTTTTCCGCCATTGTTATGGGAGTGAGCCCGTAAGCGCCATGCTTCCAACCCCAGTCTTCAGGATTTTTCTCTATGCCTCTCCATTTCTGTACTTGGTGGTACGTCCTAAAGGCGTGGAATTGCGCCGCGTATTTTGTAGGTGGCAAAGAGGCAAGATTAAATTTGCTTTTCAGCGTAGATTTGGCGAAGCGTTGGAAACGAATCTCTTCCGAACTCTCTTTATCCATGTTGCCACCATATAAAGCTACAAGAAAGCGTACTCCGGCCTCGGCAATCTCCTCTGGTGTGGCATCTTGTTGGTTGAAAATTTCAATTATTCCATGAACCGCTCTGTTCTTTTCTATCAGCGTACAAAATTTAGTTTTTCCCTGATTGAATAGGGATGACGTAGTGTCACAACCACTGAAGGCATGCAAGAACAGAATGTACTTGGTTGCTTCTTCGTATTTGAGGCTACTTGCTGAATATATCCTCTCAGCAGTTTTTCCTCTTCCAGGTTTACGGAAGTAGATAGAATTTCGGCTGGTGCTAAGGCTGTCAGAAGTACTAAAAGGTCAACGTCTTCCCCGACCACAAAAACAGCATCAAATATTGATTCACTGCATAATGAAATTACAGTGTTGACAATTAGCACATCGGCATCATCTTCAGCTTGTTTAACTGTAAATGCAGCTAGCTCAAATTTGTTCTTCAGCATCGATATGAAACGAACTTTATTTTTTTCATTGGCTAAAAATCGCTCCTGCGAAACTTGCACCACCATTGTTTCATCAAAAAGGACATCGGCAGACACGTGCTTTTTTGATCGGCGAAGTCTTTCTACGGTCTTTGTATTTGTATTGCCACCATCAGTTGGATATCCATCAAAAACAACAATTGCGTGGGAACCAAAATGATCTTGCACATTTCGAACATATTTGTCACAAATCGCTCCAAACAAATCATTTCGGTGCCACACAACTTTATGTAGGAGATATCCCCCATCCACCACATTGATCTGGTTATCTCCGAATTGAAATTCATCGGAAAGCGGTGTGAATACGGAATATAAAGATGACTTGGTTCCTTTGCGCATTCCTGCTTCCGAAATAGTGAAATAGTGCAACTTCACGGAGCTGTAACTCCTAACATATTACTATGAGGAGGCTGGATCTGACCTCGTCGATAGCAATTCTTATTAATGTTACTGAAAAACGGAATTTCCGTTGTTGAAAAATTGAAATAATAAATAAATTAAATATTGCCTCGGCTAACCTTTCTTTTACTTGCATGAGATTTCTTACCTGCAGAGTAAGTTCTGGAGAAATTTCCTCTTTATTTTAATCTGTGGAATTAATAAATCGAGAATACAAGAGTTCCCAAATAATGATCCAAAATTCAAAAAATATAATGTATTTTTAAACAACAAATTAATTTATAACACATAAAATAAATTAAACAATGTTTTTTATTATGATTACCCCAACAACTTAGTAATATTAAAAAAGTAAATTTTTATTTATAATCGTTGCACTTATTCAAATGTGACCGCGAGTCGTATAAGTATGGAAATTAATAGTTTTATTAATGGTAAGCTTACTCACAGTTGGTACTTTTTGTTGTACAAATAATTTCGTCTGCTCGAACTTTTAACCTTGCTTTCCAGTTCATAACCTCGTGCTTTCTACGTATTAGTGTATCCAAAACCAATCTTTCTTGCACAAATAATTCTAACTTGTGTCGTTGCACTTTTTGATTAATTTTACTCTGGTAAGTAAATTTCACTTTTTATTTTTATATTCCGCACGTATAATAAACGTGACTAAACACTTTTTAATACTTAGGTCCCTCAAAAATTTGCACTCTTGCAAATTTTTACCAAAAATCTGAAGACCAAAAATTAACACGTCTGCACGCGTTCGACCACGCTGAGGAACCCCTTTTGTTTTTGTTATCCTTATCCTTGGTTACAAAAATTCCAACGTACTTGATCAAACATCTTGATTTGTAAGTATTAATTTTCATCAACTGTCGTGTCACTTTTCTAATGTTTTTTATTTCTGTTTTAGGTTAAACACATTTTGACCCGATTGTTCACACTTCGAAGCAGTATTACGTTTACCGAGATGTAAACTTTATGTTCGTGCAACGTTATACCGTATTATTAACTAACATTTTAAAAACTAAACAAATAACAATTTTTCTTAAATTTCTTACAACTAAATTCAATTTGATAATTTTAATAGGATTCAATTTGGTTTCGTTTACATTTTTGTTTTCAAAACTTTTGTATTCTTTGTAAACTTCTTTATATCAAATGTATTTTACCTCACCGATTTGAATTAAATTTTGTTTACTTATTCTTTCGGATACGAAATATTATGCAAGTTTGTGGTTCTTATAAGTTAACGATTCAATGAATTGGCATTGGCGTATCAATCTCAGTGGATCACCACAATATGTGTGCTACAAAAAACTTTTTTCTACAAAAAATGTAGGAAATTTTGTCCTCTTTAACTTTGTATAGAACATCTTTTGTCGTTAAAGCCACCGTTTTTGAGTTATTATCAAAAAACCAAATTTTTGTACCTAAAATCCCAAATGGCGGCTCGAGCGCATGCGCCTCGAGGTCGAAAACTTGGATTTTTCATTAGGGCCCCAAGCCTAACAACATACTAAAAAATCGCTACTACCCCACCTTTTGCATTCAAAAAACCCCCACGTACTGGACTATAAATCAGAATGCATAATATTATATACGTATTATAACGCATTAAAATTGACAAAAATTTTAAGTAATTATAAATAACATTCACAATTCAGAATCAGACTCACAATCAGAGAAAACTTCTTCTGCTGTTGAAATATTATTACAATTCTTACAATAATTACATTAATCGCAACACCTCAAGCCCTCTTTCACGCATATGCATTTATTTGTCATACAATTGTTATGATTGCAATACCTGAGAAGGACTTTTCGGACACTTTCTGGAATTAGGGCTTGAGTACTTAATACAGGTTTCCAGTTTTCGTCTAAACGTCTCCAGCCATAATATGATAGATATGATATTATATGACCGGAGCACCAAATTTTTAATTGATACGAACATCATAATTAAAAATATATATGCAATACAAAATATTGCTTCTTTTATTTTTATAGAACAATAGCAGAAAATGGTTTCTATTTAAATTGTTTCATTTGTATTAACTGAATAAGAGTAGACAAATCTTTAACATTTTCTATATTTTTTAACAAAACGTTAAAAATCATTAGTCTCGCCGATTTTTAAATATTTTGGGCTATTTTCTAATATAAACTTGGTAAAAAGTTTTAAAAGCGATCATTTATTAGCTGCTAATTTAAGGAAGTTTCTATACTATTTGATCACTTTTCGTGTGCCTATTACTTCGTTAGTATTGTAAATTTTTGAATCTCTTCTTCCCTTTCTTTCGATGGATTTAACTGTATTGTGATCATAATCGTCAAATACAATTACTACTCTAGAAGAATGTTTGCGCCCAATTCTTAAAATGTTGTTCAAAAAAGCAATATAAATACTCCAAATAAATTACTTCATTTAAGTACAAATTCGAATAAACCTCTCGCATGAGAACTTCTTCCCTCAAGCTTCTTCACTCAAGCAGCATGTTTTGAAGTAAGATATTATCAGTAATTTAATATAGAATATTGTGTATTGCATATATTTTTAATTCAGATGCTTACATCACAGTTAAAAATAATCATATATAAAAATACATCAGTTAAAAATTTGGTGCTCCAGCCATACGATTATGGTGCGAGATGAGGATCCATCAAATGATGGCTGGAGACATTTAGACGAAAACTGGGAACCTGCATTAAGTACTCAAGCCTTAATTCCAGAAAGTGTCCAAAATGTCCTTCTCATGTATGGCAATGATAACAATTGCATGACAAATAAATGCATCTGCGTGAAAGAGGCCTGGAGGTGTTGTGATGAATGTAATTGTAAGATCTGTAACAATATTTCAATAGCAGCAGAAGTTTTCTCTGATTGTGAATATTATTTATAATTACTTGAATTAATATAATTACATTTCAAATAGTGTATGACCTAACTAATGTTGTGTATAAATTTCATTTAGTTCTACGTCGGTATCACCTACATCAAGAAAGAGACGTCTTTTGCGGGTCTAGGACTTTTCGGCGCAGCCGGTTCGGCGTAGCCGGTTCGGTGTAGCCCTTTCGGCGTGCACCCGATTCGGCGCCGCCGTTTCGGCGCGAGACTAATTCGCCGCGAGCCCATTTCGACGCAACCTTATTCGGCGCGAACCCAATTCGGCGCAAGACCAATTCGGCGCAAGACCAATTCGGCGCAAGACCAATTCGGCGCAAGACCAATTCGGCGCAAGACCAATTCGGCGCAAGACCAATTCGACGCAAGGACAATTCGGCGGGAAATGATTTTCCGATTCATTTTAAAATATAATTAAATTCTTGTAATGGAAAATTAATGCATTATTTCACAGTTTTAATCATAGATTAAACTTTAATTCACGTTTGTAAAACTACATACGATCATTAACTTGAATATGTAATGTTTTTAATATACCTACATATTATGTAGTTGATGTAGCAATTAAACTACTAAATTTTCTCCTTTGATTATTTATCGTAGAATCATTTCTAGGTGGTAGATTTAAAAAATTCAAATTCTAAATGTAGAGGTGGGCTAATACTTTTCGCCAAAGCTGTATTTATAGAACAAAAATGGTTTCATTTGTAAATCATGAGGTTCAATAATTTTTAGAAATATTGTAAAACATTTTTGTTGTATTATACTTTAAGCTTTCTTTAAGGTGGCCGAAAAATTCGCTGTTTTTGTTAGGTGAAAATATTAAAAACGAATAAATTTAATGATATTCTAAAAACACCATCGAAAAGACTTGAAATTACAATGTGGGTAGTTTTCATAAAAAAATTTCGGAAAATTTATTTTTCAGTGGCATATTTTTATTTATTTATTACTCATTAGTAGCGATCGGATTTTAGGCACTAAAAAACTACAAAATATGCTCTAAAATTTTGAAAATAAGCTATTCAAATACACAATGAACATTTTTTAATCGCGCAAAATGAAAAGACAACAACAAGAATTCTTAAACTTTTATTATAATTGCACTTAAATTTTCTCAACATTTGGCATTGCAAATAATTTTCACTAATAGTTGTAAAGGATTATTTTAGAGGTATTTATGTAATAGTAAACCACATTTTTGTTTAGGTAATCTGTGTAGGTAATTTTTGTACAAATTTTAAGCGGAGAACTTTGATGAAGCATATTTCTGGTTTATATTGTCGGTGCCGAGACTTTCCGGAATTTATTATTTTTGGGTAATATCGTCCAAATTGTAAGACTGAGATGTAGTAATACCTTGTTACAATGTAATAAATAAAAATAAATTCGGCGCCACACTAACGGATTAACTTTCCTACTCGGATTTCTCAGCCACCTTAAGTAAAATGTGCAATAAAACCCTTTTGTGGTAACGAAGTTTTAGGTGTTAATGTTAAAGAAATCATCTGTGCATAAGGGAAAACCAAAAATGATCCCGTATGGTATGGTATGATTCAAAGCATTTGAAAGAAACGTTACAGCAACTGCGATTTAGGAATTAGTTCTTCTTTGAAGACGTCAAGACGTAATGAAAACATTAACACGTAACATTATTATACTTACACAAATGTAAAAGTTTTCAATAGTAGATAAATTAATCAAAGACGGCCTATATGTACATCAAAACATTAAAATAAAATGAACAGACTTAGTGAAACTTACGAATACTACTAACAGAAATTCTAAAAATTACAAAAATATAATTTTTGTAATATTTCTATAGTCTCTTTCGACCGAAAATGAGGATATTTTAAATTCTTGAAAAGCGTCTCGAATTATTAAAAAGATTAGCGCTGAATCGTCTTAGCGCCGAATCGGGTTTGCGCCTAAATGGGCTACGCCGAATCGTCCTCGCGCCGAATCGTCCTCACGCCGAATCGACCTCACGCCGAAACGTCCTCGCGCCGAAACGGTATTGCGCCGAACTGGCTACGCCGAACCGGCGGCGCCGAACTAGCTACGCCGAATCGGCGGCGCCGAAGAGTCCCATTCCCGTCTTTTGCCCTGCATTTTACTCCACTAAATGTTGCTAGATGAGTGACCGCTGGTGATTAATTTGAAATAACCCTGCTTTTCGCTGCTCCCCTACCAACGCGCACTGGGCCAACGTGGGGGTATGGCCTTAACCCTCCCCTCAATGGGGGAAAGGCCTAAAGTCCAGGAGGGATGAATGAGAGTTGTTTATAAAAGCAGCAATCGGGCTATAGAAGAAGAAAAAGATATATGTACATATGAACATAGAAGAACTACAGTCTACACGTTTGGTTGCGATCTCCCTGAATGAAGCCGTATACCGAACAACTATCGCCCTCGCACACTAGCAGTGCAAGACAGCCGGTAGGCCCTTACCTGCTAGTTTAATATCATATAAATTGAAATATTTCATATTTATTTAAGAATAATTAATTATTTAAATAACACCCTCTATCAGTTAGGTTTAGACTAAAACATTTTATCCGGTTGCGTTGTCCGATTCCGTCGTGAAAAACATGCATTTTCATGTACGATGTATCTCGGAAAATGGATCCATAGATAAAATCTATGTACATGTGCACATAGTTCAAAATGACTTCCCTTAGCGGAGTTCTAGCATCTAGTCTTACTAGCATATCATTGAAATTATGGAAGTTTACAACATAATACCTAATTGTTAATACTCCTGTAATCATACCTGTAACGTTGATAATCTTCTTCATCTTTGTCAATATCCGAAAGTTGATTTGGACAAGCTTTGTTTCCTAATAGACTTAAAAATATCAAGGTAGGTAAATTGTGAGCAATTTTTGTAATAAGTAGTTCTAAATCGTTGATCTAAAATATAAAAACTTATTATTAATAAAATTTTACATAAGTAACGATTAAAAAATGCATACGCAATAATTTTTGAACTATTAAATAATAGATATTATAGGGTATATCACATGCAGAAGTGGAAAACGCTTCATTACAACCGTAAGCTAAAATAAATTATCGAGTTGCGATAATCTGTGGTTTTGCAGTCTACGCGCGGGTTTTTAAGATTCCTGTTTCCCATTATAATGGATTAGAACATTCTAAATTAGAATGAACATGGTGGTCCGTCAAGTTGGTGTAGTGTTCTTAATAATAGTATAGCAATAATTTAAGGTATTTAGGAAACGCTGACTTGCGTCTAGTATTTCTAGGTATGCAGGTTACACGTGTTTAGTGGTTTGCACTTAATACTTGCAACATGCATAAAAGTAAGTCAGTAATTTTATATAAAAGGTAGTTGTTAATTTTAGCATAAGCAGTAGAAGTTTAAGAGTAATTAGGGAATTACTATGTTTGTATCTGAGAGTCTGTAAAATCAAGATTATGAATAATAAATTATATCAGGATTATGCATTCTTTAAATATCCACTACATTGGTCCCTCCATTTTTGTTTTTTCTTTTTTTATGCCAATTGGAAGAGCTCGAGAAATGCTGGCGAGTGCTGTATATTATTTTGCAAGTACCGAGTTTGTTTATTTTTTATTAAAAAATTCAAGTTTTGGCCGAAGAGGTGCCAACTTGACGCAGCTCCCCCATTGTTGAATTTTTTATTTTTACGTCAATCGCAAGTGCTCACGAAATACTGATATTTATTTTGAAAATGCTGGCTTGGTTCAAATTTTATTTACGATTGAGATATTGACTTTTGATAAAATGTCAAGTTGGCCAAGTCAAGATATGTTGAAATTCGACCGTCTTAAAAGGTACTTTTCGCATTATTTACTATAGGCCAATCGACAACGCATTCAAAATGGACTATTGAGTAAAAAAAAAAAGACATACCTACTAATTTTGCACCCCCTAACGACCCCGGATTTCGCCGCCACAGAGGAAAAACCTCGCGAAGAATGATATTTATACGAATATTCGTGAATATCTCGGTTTCGGTGTAGTACTTTAGAGCAAAATTTTAAGTGATTGAAAATAAAGTACACTAAATTGCCTACAGAAAATAACTAATTTTTTCTAGTTAATCGAACGGTTACGGAGTTTCAGCCATCAGTACGCGGGGTATATGTTTGACATTTTTCAGTATTCCTCAAAATATTTTTATAAATGATAATTTTAAGTAGATAGTTTTGTTCTCGTTTTTTTTTAAAAAAAGCTATTTTTTACGCAATAAAACACTTGTCGACTGGCCTATAAGTTAATTGCAGGTAGTTATATAATTTTTAAATATATGATTTTTAACTATTGAGAATTATAATAAATAAAACTTGAAAATATATTTTTTCCACTACTAGTCATATAGGCTATCATTTTTACTTAGGTTAGTTCATAGATGTATTATATTTCATAGATACCGACTGCCCTATACCTTAGTATTGAAACAACCAAAATCAACATAGTTCCGACTTAGTACTGTATTGCTATTTCTGTTATACACTAGTACTATCAATCTTTTATCTCTCTTTTTCATTGGTTCATTTGTATAATGAAAATATTATTTACCGAATGTCTAAAATGCGTCACTTCACATGTGCCTTGGATAAGTTATAATGGTAGCCTATATGACTAGTAGTGGAAAAATCATATTTTCATGTTTAATTAACTATTTTATTTTTTAAATTTTAATTTTTTATAAAATAATTTTTATACAACTGAACTATTTATACACAAATTGTTCGTGTATGGTTTTCTAGCGTGAAAATAATTCAATTCCTTTACTATTTTCTTGTATAGGAGTTGTTAATTGATATGAACATAATTATTATGGTTTAAATTGTAACAAGGTTTTTGTGTATTTTATTCAACGTTAGAGATATAATTTCCACGCTGCGTTCCCCTAATGATATTCGTTGTTGTGACTTTTTATCAAACTAATTTTATACTTACACAGTTTTTATTTAAAGAAAGAGTGTGAAGATGAGGCATGTATGGTAGTACTAATGAATCCGTAAGTTGATTGTTATCTAAAACTAATACTCGCAACAGAGGGAACCCTTCCAAACCTCTTAAAGAAACCAATTCATTGTAACTCAAATCTAGGCTTTGTATTTTAGATCCATACATTTTAACTAATGCTTCTGGAATACGATAGCATTTTTGGCCACTGTAACATAACTGTAAAAAGATTAAAGAAATTTATAAATATATAAAAAATTTTATCATAGTATTTTTATTTCTTTTTGTTTCAATTTACTTTCAATAATTACTGCAAAGGTATGCCACTTGACTAAATTAGGTATATTGGTAAAAACTTACTACTATCGTATTGTGGTAAAAAGTTCTGGGGTCGGGTTATGTAACCATCCCCGGTCAAAAAAAATTTTCGTGTGCTACACACTAAAGAACATGGTTAATATAGTCTATAGAAAAATTATTTTGCGAGAACCCTTGGAAAATAACCCTTATTTCGAATAATTAAAAATCCGGCGAATAGGCCACGCCCCCTATGCAATTTCACGAATATTGGGGTAATTTCCGGACTTTTTGGGTATGTTTCGGTCCGAATGTTCCTGACGGCGTTGCGGACGTGAAGATTAAAAAAGATCCGAAAAAAGTGCGAAAATCGGAAACATTCATACCAGGGGCTACAAGTCGCGTAGCGTCTAGCTCGCCTACTGGCATCGGGATCCCCTGTCGGAATGAGTGAAATTTTTTCGCTCGGAAATTGATTTTTTCTTTGAGATTCGGATAGCTGGGGATGTGATTAGTAGATTTAGTAAAAACTATTAGCAAAAAATTGAAAATTACCCGTGTATTAACGAAAAAGTGAAAAAATAATTTATTTTTTTTCGATTTTTGAATGTTTGGGGTGGATTCGAGACTTGTCGCGACTGTCGCCATCGAAATACCTGAGCCTGCGCTGCTCCGGCCGGTTTTTCATGGCTTAAGCGGCAAAAGCTAAACAAACTTGAAGAAAACCGGGATAAAAAAAATCGGGATCATAGAAAACCTGGTTTATAGCATTTAAAATAATTTCCGAGGTATGCAGTAGTTAACTATTACGTACCACCTCTAAACACCCTAAAAAAAGACAAAAAAATAACATCTAACCTGTTCGAGGACCGAGCAGCATCTGACGGAGCAAAATTTTCTAAGTGTTAGGGTATATCTTCTTGCACGGACTGAGAACAGAATGGGGAGATTCCACAAATCGCACCCTGCGCGTCACTGAATAGTGTAAAATTGGCTAAGTACAAATTCGCTTTTTCAAAAGTTTGGGCCCCATTCTCGGAAAATATTTTTACAGTTTACTATATAAACCTTATACTATCCAATAGTCAAAATAGGAAATTTTGATTTGAGCGGGGATGGTTACGTAACCCTAGCCTTTAAGGAATCCTAAATTTCTCTACATTTTTGTGGCAGAATTTCTACCAAATTTCTTGAATTATTAAGCAAAATAGTCAAGTATGGCTTCATTGTTATAATTATGGAAAAATTATTGAAAGTACTTACACCACAATTATAGCAAATACATTTTTTTAAATTAATCTACCCAAATCTTTACTGACCACAAAAATACAATAGTCTTTACAGTGTATTCCACAAGAATATACTATTTTGCACAAATTATGGATTGGTACAAAATTTACCCTGGGCTAAATTTTATGCACGATGGAGGTGGATACGCAGACGGATACGTACGTAGAACAAAAGGTTGTGTTTATGCACGACAGAGTCCCACAACGCCATGGGATTAAATATTTTAGTACAAACCCAACTGATAGATTGCGTTTTTTTTTATTAATTAACAGCTTCTTTTTTAATACATAAGAAATATTTCAATTTAAACGCACTCAAATTATAAATTACATCAATAGATAACATGTTATGAGCAATAAACCCATAAATGGCAATTATTCAACATGCTTATTACTTTTACAAAGATTGAAATTTCTTATTATTTTCATGTTATACTTGGAATTAGCCCAAGTAACATTTTTGAGTAGCAAAATAGCTTTACCAGCCAAATTTGCTGTGAAAGCTAGCTGCAAAAAGTACCTCAGCAGCTGCTAAAACCAGATTATGATTTTATTTAATAACCAATCAAGAAAAGGCTACAGATACGCAACCGACAATTAAACTTAATAGAGGTGTAAAGAAAAGGTTAAAGGTGTAAAATAGAACCATAAAATTTTATTATATTTGACACCAATAAAAGGATGTGTTATATTAATTTTTTGACCCCTTAATTTTAATTTTATTCAGTCTAAAGTCAGGGGTCAGAACCGTTTATTCCGATAGTAGTATGTACTTGAAAGTTACTCACAATTACATATTATAAAATACTTACTACGTAATACAGGTTATAGTTAATATTGAATAGTTTAATACAGTTTACTTCAATATTATTCCTTAGTATATTATTTATTATTACATATTATTACTTCCTACCTTGGTATGGAATTGTCGTAGATAGGAAGGAAGTGCAATATCTTTATTTTAATTACATAGAATTCTGACTCCACTTTTTGCTTGGCTTGGCTTTAAGGTGGGATTGTAGGATATTTTGCGAGCGGAGATCGCCTTACTCCCTTCAACGGGTGTTTGAAGAACTGACTTGAATGCAAGTAAATTTAATAATTTACGTTTGGGCTTCGAAGAAATACATCCTCGGCCGGTCGTGATGATACCATTCCCGATTCGCAAACCTACTTGTGTGTTCACATAGCTGAAACTTCAAGAGAATCGCTAGTACATTCCGCCACCTATCGAAAGTATGTTGCAATAGTTTTGTGAGCGTTTTGTTTTACAGGCAACTTTATGATTACTTAAATATAATCTCTCACACAAAATTTACTCTGCCAAGAATACTTCCGCTTAAACCTCGTTTGTTTTTGTAATGGTTATGTATTCAACTACTTAATATGCCGCTTTAATCAACCAGAATACCTCTAAACATATTTTACGTATGAATTTTTGTTTATACTACTACTGGTTGTTAATCTTTGCTGAAATTGTTTTTTCAAGTTCAATATAGAAATTTGTAATTAAATTATAGCTCTGTGGTTTGCCATTGTTCTCTTAGGGAAAACAGCTAGAATAAAGTTCTTACTGCACCAGGAGTCGAACCAGATATTTATTTACGATAGGTTAGATTTTTATTTATACTTCAACTATCTGATTTTGCCGCTCGGGTAGGACTTTTTCCATATCACTCGCCTTTCATTAATATACAAACACAGTTGTATGGAAAATTTTAGTTGTTAAGCTTCGCACCGAATAGGTTTGAACCTAATAATAATTTAAACTTAATAATCAGTTTCACACCAAAAAGCTTTGCGCCAAAAGTGGTATAGCGCCAAAAATCACCTGCGCTGAATAGTCATGCACCGAACCGAACCCGCGCTGAATTGGTCCTGTGCCGAATCGCTCGCGTCGAATAGTTACCTAATCATCAGAAAGGTTTTGGTAAAATCAATGAGGAGTGTTACACCAGTTTTTGTTAAATTGTTAAAAATTAATTTATGGAATTATATCGGATTTCACTAAATTTAATATCCATTTAGAAGATTATTAGCAAAGTCAAAAGTTACTTTAGCTTTAATTCTATACTGTAAAAGGCAATGTACAGACTGTGTATCTGCACGAATTGTTTGGGCACTTCCTGACGTACTAGTAACTTGTAATTTGAAGAGAAACAGGGAAAATAAAATAAATCTTGAAGAGAAAGTTTTAAAGCTGCCAATTTGTAAAGATGATTTTGACGAAGAAGCGAAAATATCTGATGATAAATAGTAGTTTGAACTTAAAAGACATATTATGGATTAACCAGATAACAACTCAAGATAAAAATATATAAACGTATATAAATAAATTTTGAAGTTGACATTACGGTTTCCTGCCGACTTACAGATCTTGATATATGCTTGATAATCCTTAAATATTAGATAAAACTATAAACTTATATACTCGTATTTATATTTCTCAAGTTTCTAATTGTAAAATATTTAAATATATGATTTTTAACTATTGAGAGTTATAATAAATTAAATTTTAAAAAATAAAATATGTATGTAATTAAACATGAAAATATTAAAACTACAAACACCTGATGATAATAATATGCACTACTGAAAGCTCATGTTGCAATAAAAAATATTTTCATGTTTAATTAACTATTTTATTTTTAAAATTTAATTTATTATATTATTGTAACCTTCCTGTACAAGAATTTGCATAGATAATGTGGTTTTCATTTGTCAACAACATTTGGAGCGGAAAGGATTAAAACTGAAGAACATTTCGAGGTTCTTATATAATAAAATAATGTAAAGTTATAATGCACTCTTCTTGCATAGTAATTTATTACAAAATTCTAATGCGTTTAATTTAATATATAAATAAACTGAAGAAACCTAAATATAGCTGTTCTGTATAATTTTACTCATAAAACGGTGAACGCGCATGCGCTTATTTGTTTCGTTTCTTCCTGTAGTCCTCCGTGTGCTTTTTATTATTTATTTAATTTTATATGATGTACAAATTATGAAGTTTGAAATTAACTGCACTAATAATTTTATGCATCTATATTTAAAATTAGTCTTATTTGGGATATTATGTCAGCCCTTATACATGCGAAAAAATAAATCTACTTACACAATCATCATGCGTTGTTACAGCACTTGGTAGCATATCAAATGTCGCCATTCTTTAGTTTAACTTTTATTTTTAGTGAATTCCAATTTCTAACTTTTCATTATACCATAAATTGTAGCACAAATATTTTCATAATGAAGCCACACAATATAAATAAATCGGTTATCGGCGCTGACCTTTATTACTGATAAGTAATACTTAATAAACCATTGCTTGATACAAAAGTAATGTGTGCAGCGCAGTAAAAGTACATCTTCCTTGGAGACATTTTTTTATTGTTATTCTTATATTTTCTTTATTATTACAACGGCGAAAATAAAAACAATTTTTTTTAAACTTCCAGGATTGCAAATCTTTTTTGTATTATATTGAAACGTACATACTACGTACACAAATATTGCCTTACCTAATATTAAATTTCTTCCCAGGTCAATATATGAGAGAATATATTTTTGGGATATAGGAGACCAATTAAACTAAAAGTTTGCTAAAGCCAACGTTTCGGCGTTATAATTACGCCATCTTCAAGGCAGACAAACCAAGATGGAAAATGTTTCTGGTCGAGATGAAAAAACGGTATGGAGGCTTCACACAATCATAATTTATTTGACACTCAACAAAAATTTTATTATGTTTTTAACTAGGCTTTTGCCGTTCATGATTTTTGTGTAATTTTTAACCCCGTTAAATATCCTCCATACCGTTTTTTCATCTCGACCAGAAACATTTTCCATCTTGGTTTGTCTGCCTTGAAGATGGCGTAATTATAACGCCGAAACGTTGGCTTTAGCAAACTTTTAGTTTAATTGGTCTCCTATATCCCAAAAACATATTCTCTCAAATATTGCCTTAATATTTCGCTTAAAAATAATTCCTGGTTATTTTATTATTAGTTATTATAAATGAAGGTAAATATAAAATTTAAATATTTTCAAAAAGTTAAAACCTCAATATTATAAAAATAATTTCAACCACAGGGAAGAGCACGAATAATAGCACCCGGATTTTAAAAATTCTTTATTCGGAAAGCTGAAGATTTATATAGTAGATATTAAAAAATATTGCGGAATATTCAAATTTAACCCCCTAAAACAACATTTAAATGGTAGTGAAATACTTGGTTTCTCATTAGCTCAACCAATCAGAACCTCGCATTATCCATACCGAGTGACCGGCCGAAAACTGAACATAGGGAAATAACATGGGAAATTGATTTTTTCTAAATTCCTGCTTCCCATTATAACTGATATGAATAAAAAAATACCAAATTAAAGAGATTTATTTTCCGCGCCTAAAGATACCCAACACAAATATTTGGTTTTTTAATTATTGTTAAAAACTCGATAGTAAAATTAAGAAATAGCGCTTCTTAAAAAAATATTAGCGGGCTGGGTCGTTGCATTACGTCTAATGTGCCGCATTGCTATTGTTTTTAAACTTTTTAAATTTGTTTTTATTTTAAAAATAATAAGAACGCAATTTGAATATTATTTTATTATAACAAGTTGACCAATATTAAAAGTTAAAAGTAGTTTTATTTAGTCAACAAAACCCAAGAATAAGAAAAATATCAATTGGATTATTAAATACTGAACGAAAGTAACCAAATAATAATAATATTATAACAAGTATTCGAATAACCCTCCATTCTGCACTAAACAGTAACCCAATCTATTATAAAATGATTCTCTTACATTTGCTAGCTGTCTAGCAGTAATTTGATTGCATTCTGCAAAGATCGCGTTCCTCAAAGAATCAATATTTGGGTGACGAGTTTTATAAATTTTGCTTTTAATATATGACCCCACAAAAAGAAGTCACACGGTGCCAGATCAGGAGATCGGGCTGGCCAGTTTATAGCACCACCACGACCAATCCATCGATTTGGATATGCTTGGTTTAAATAATCTCTAACGTTTACTCCAAAATGTGCTGGACAACCGTCTTGCTGAAACCAGACCTCATGGTGTTCAGAAGCTATTTCTTCTAACGCAGGACCAATATTATTTATAAGAAGATCTAAATACATATCTGAATTTAAATTTCCAAGTATTTCAAATGGACCAAGAACACGGTTATTATAAATGCCAGCCCAAATATTAATTTTTTGAGGATATTGTGAGCCGGTCATTAAATTTAGTCTCGGATTTTGTATAGCCCAATAGCGATGGTTTTGTACATTTGGCTCATTGTTTAATGTAAATGTACATTCGTCTGTAAAACATATTTGTTTCAGAAAGTTTCGGTTTCTGTCAGCACGTTCTTGCATTTTCTCACAAAATACAAGCCTGGATTCTTCGTCAAACAAAAATATTTCTTGATGACATTGATATTTAAAAGGATGGTCTTCTTCTTCACGTGCCTATCCGTTACCGGATGTTGGCGATCATTTTGGCTATTAAGACTTTATTCACTGCGGCTCTGAAGAGTCCAGTCGTTGTTGTTGAAAACCACGTTCTCAGGTTTTTGAGCCATGAAATTCGTCTTCTTCCTGGACCTCTCTTTCCATAGACTTTTCCCTGGAGTATCAGTTGAAGCATCTCATACCGTTGGCTATTTCTCATGATGTGGCCTAGGTATTCAAGTTTCCTTTTCTTGACTTGATTCATGATTTCGACTTCTTTTCCCATTCGTTCTAGCACCGCTTTGTTCGTGATATGTGCCGTCCATGGTATTCTCAGCATTCGTCGGTACAGCCACATCTCTAATGCTTCGAGTTTCTTGCATGATGCTTCTGTTAGTGTCCATGTCTCTACGCCGTATAATAGCACCGGGAATACATAGCATCGGAGGAGTCTGACTCTGGTGTTCATGTTACATTCACGGTTTTATAGCAATTTATTCATTCTTATAAATGCACTTCTTGCTTTTTCAATTCTGCATCTGATCTCCAAAGCGTGATCCCACTGGTCGTTGATTGTACTACCCAGGTAAGTAAATTTTTCCGCTTTTTCGATTAAAGGGGTGCCCTTCAAAAAAAATTTGAAAATTTTGTTTTTCATTTTACAGCTTTGCGGTGCGAGATACGAAAAAAAAGCTATAGAGGTAAAATTGTTTAGGCCCGGGGTCTACTTCCGATACCGGTGGTAAATTAAAAATCCCTTCGTAAATAAGGACGCTACGGCTGTTGGAAAATTTTTCTAAATTTTGACCTTAAAGTCGTTGTGGCGCGACGAATATGAAACAATTTTTAATTTTAAAAAGGGCATTGGGTGGCATTTCTCGAGCGCGAATTTTCCGAAATGTATACTTTTTTTCGTGCGGCGTCAATTAAGGTGGCAAATTGCAAAAACGCAAATTTAGAAAAATTTCGATTTGAAAACGGACCCATTTTGCATATAAATACTTGCGCGCAATTTTAAGTGAAACGAGTTGGTTTTTCGAAAAATTTTATTGAACACTTTCCGTTTTATTTGGCGAATTTAAGCGGTACGTGAAAAAAATTTTCAATTTTCCACAATTTTTTTCAACGTCCACATAATTGTCCGGAAGAATTGTTGGATTAATGTTAAATTTTTAACGGGGATGCTTCATACTTACAACAAAGTATTGGGATATTTTACATCGAAAATTTTACATCGCATCCCGCAATACCTTTTAGCCGTCGAGTTTGTGATTTTGTACAGTTTTCGGAAGAACTTTCTACATTTTGCAAAATTTTTCCAAAAAGGAAAAATAATTTTTCTAAATTTTTTACATCGATTATCTACGAAACTGCTCACTGAATACGCTTATTACGTTAAAATAGCAATTTCCGAAAATAAAAACTTCCGATTTGTTTCCAAGAGTTAAAAATTTCGTTTGAAAACTTCAAATTTACATTACCACTTCAACGCAAGGATATTTGAACGCGAACAGTCAGGATTGACTTTTTTAAATTTAGTTTGTGTTCGCCGGATTTTTGTGATGACTTTTAGTATAGGTAGCGGTTAAATGCTATATATACAATTTCTTGATTAATTTTAAATGCTATATCCCGTTTTTTTTAAGATCCCGGTGGGGTGTATGGATCATCTACAGGAATGTTTTAGCTGTCGTAGGTAATGGGTAAACCTACAATTTGGGAAAGGGGGCGAAACCCCTGGCGAGGCGCGAAGCGCAAAGTTTACATGTGACGTCAGTTAACGTGATAAATTGCAAAAAAATGAAAATTTGTAGAAATTAAATTCGAGATCGAATTGATCATGCATATAAATATTGACTAAAAACAATGAAATCTCCGCGACAAGTTAAATCTGCCTCAAAGAGGTAGACCTGCCGCGAAGAGGTGGATCTGCCGTTAGGTTAGTGTTAGTTTTTGATATTTCTTTAGAAAACTAATTAAAAACAAACAAATCTCAGCGTAAAGTTAAATCTGCCGCAAAGAGGTGAATCTGCTGCGAAGAGGTGGATCTGCCGTTAGGTTAGTGTTAGTTTTTGATATTTCTTTAGAAAACTAATTAAAAACAAATAAATCTCCGCGTAAAGTTAAATCTGCCGCAAAGAGGTGGATCTGCCGCGAAGAGGTGGATCTGCCGCTAGGTTAGAGTTAGTTTTTGATATATCTTTAGAAAACATATTAAAAACAAATAAATATCCGCGTAAAGTTAAATCTGCCGCAAAGAGGTGGATCTGCCGCGAAGAGATGGATCTACCGTTAGGTTAGTGTTAGTTTTTTATATTTCTTTAGAAAACTAATTAAAAACAAGCAAATCTCAGCGTAAAGTTAAATCTGCCGCAAAGAGGTGGATCTGCCGTTAGGTTAGTGTTAGTTTTTGATATATCTTTAGAAAACCATAATTAAAAACAAATAAATATCTGCGTAAAGTTAAATCTGCCGCAAAGAGGTGGATCTGCCGTTAGGTTAGTGTTAGTTTTTGATATTTCTTTAGAAAACCATAATTAAAAACAAATAAATATCTGCGTAAAGTTAAATCTGCCGCAAAGAGGTGGATCTGCCGTTAGGTTAGTGTTAGTTTTTGATATATCTTTAGAAAACTAATTAAAAACAAATAAATATCCGCGGAAAGTTAAATCTGCCGCAAAGAGGTGGATCTGCCGCGAAGAGGTGGATCTGCCGCGAAGAGGTGGATCTGCCGTTAGGTTAGTGTTAGTTTTTGATATATCTTTAGAAAACTAATTAAAAACAAATAAATAACCGCGTAAAGTTAAATCTGCCGCAAAGAGGTGGATCTGCCGCGAAGAGATGGATCTACCGTTAGGTTAGTGTTAGTTTTTTATATTTCTTTAGAAAACTAATTAAAAACATATACATCTCCGCGTAAAGTTAAATCTGCCGCAAAGAGGTGGATCTGCCGCGAAGAGGTGGATCTGCCATTAGGTTAGTGCAAGTTTTTGATATTTCTTTAGAAAACTAATTAAAAACAAACAAATCTCCGCGTAAAGTTAAATCTACCGCAAAGAGGTGGATCTGCCGCGAAGAGGTGGATCTGCCGCGAAGAGGTGGATCTGCCGTTAGGTTAGTGTTAGTTTTTGATATTTCTTTAGAAAACTAATTAAAAACAAATAAATCTCCGCGTAAAGTTAAATCTGCCGCAAAGAGGTGGATCTTCCGCGAAGAGGTGGATCTGCCGTTAGGTTAGTGTTAGTTTTTGATATTTTATTAGATAACGAATTAAAAACAAACAAATCTCCGCGTAAAGTTAAATCTGCCGCAAGAGGTGGATCTGCCGCAAAGAGATGGATCTACCGCTCTCTTGAACTTTTTTCCAAGTTGAACGCAAAAAGTGAGAATGGACTCAAAAATAATAACAATTACCCCAATAAGCTAGATCCATTACGATTGTGTTCAGTTGTCCGTGGGTTGCAAAATTGTCGAGGAACAGTGCAAAGTCGGTTTCGAAGCTAATTAGCTAAAATGGACCATCATTGTGGGGGTGTCGAGTAGACATAAAAGTAAAAGTTTTTCTTCGAATATTTCGATGACTGAATTTTTTTTTCAAAATATGAATATTTAACTTCGGATTAGGATTTGGCCAGTATTTATAAAATAATAATTGAGCCGTTGAAAACCATAGTGGACTAAGTCAAAAATCGTAGTTTTGAGATATGGAGACCTAAAGTTAAAAGGTTTGTAATAAATCCTGAATGCAAAAATAATACTGTTGTTGCGAAATTTGCTTAGGAGTAGTACCTACTTAAATATCTATAGAATAATATTACCGAATTTTCTCTGCTTTACAATTTCTTTTTATGTTTTACTGACTTAGACTACTAGAGTTCTATAATATGGAGTGGTTTCAGCTATTGACCTAGACCACTCTGACTTTCAAGGTTCTATAGAATATGTTGCATGTTGACCACTGTCAGAGTGGTCTATGTCAGACTTAGACCACTTTGCCATACAACGCTAACAGTACTCCGTTAATGTGTGATATTACATTTGCACAATTTATGTAACAAACAATGACTTATATTTTTAAAATTTTGTCAGTAAGCAGATCTATATAATACGGAGTGGTTTCAGCTATTAGCTCAAAAACGTGATTTTGTGACTTAGTCCACTATGGTTTTCAACGGCTCAATTATAAAATCGTAAACCTCAAAGTTACTATATCATGATTATAAAAATAAATAACAAATATTTAAGTTTAAAAATTAAGATTGTGTTCAGTTGTTCGTCCGTTCACTTATCCGTGTGTTCAGTTGAAGCTATTAGAGCACGAAGGTGTTAACTCACTTTTTAAATATTTGCCAATGATTAAAGTTAAAGTTTATTTGCTTGGAACTTTTTTTGTGTTAGATAAATTTATATACTTAGAGCCACAATGTTTAGTGATACTTTTATATGTATACTTTTATAAGTATATGTGCCATTTTACCACACACTACATAGATTTTTAGTTGTATCCAAAAAAAGTGAGGTAACACATTCATGCTCTAATAGATTCAGTTGTCCGTGGGGTCGCTTGTCATCGTGGTCAGTTGTCATGTGTTCGGATGTCGTGCGTTCACTTGTCGTGCGTTCACTTGTCGTGCGTTCACTTGTCGTGCGTTCACCTGTCATAGAATCTTACTTAACATACGCACAATGTAGAAATAAACTCTACTGTATAAATCACTACAAAATAGATCCAAAATCCAAAACTAAAAATCAAAAACCTCATAAAATTTCAAAAACACACAAAAATATCATGTTAGATTCAATCGGCTCTATCTACCAATGCAAATTTTCTGATAACCAAACTAATATTGACTTTCTTGTTATCTATACACATCCCGTTCTTGCACAATAAACCATACCACCCTCGAACAACCAACACATTCAACAATACTGATCAACCCTCACCCACTATGTCTCTATAGAAAATGCTAAGCTTCTGTACATCCTCCCTATAGTTGACTCTGGTTTTATTAATCTTAATATGGTACATCTCGCTTATATTTCTTTTTAGCATAATAGATTCAAAATCTAATACTTCAGCATCTTTAAAATCAAAAGCATGTCCAGTGGTCTGATGGTGACATGTCAGAGCTGTAATTTTTTGTTCTTCCTCATGTTGTTCTCTACCCTCTACCAATCTAGTGCCCGAAACCGATGTTTTGGGTCCATTTTTAAATCTGACCAATTGACTGTATACCCTCATAAGTGATTTCGTTGTTTGCCATACAGTGCTCGAGTAGTCTCTCTTTATGGTGTTAAATAATTCCCATCATACCTTAAATCAATCTTCATGTTATCGTTCATCAACTTTTTAAACAAAAATGTTTCTGGGATTTTGACCTTATTTGGGGATATCAAAACTATTTAATCATTTGTCGACGAATAGATGAGGATCAGGTAAATTTATTGAGAGTAAAATGTATGAATATTATAATAAACTACAAGAATAAGATAAAAGAAAAAGAAAAAAGATGGGACTTTCTTAAAAAGTGTGAAGGATAACTACTCCAACACCAGACCGTTATGGCTCTCTCGGATTACAGCAAGGCGTTCGACATAATCAATCATGAGCTACTCATCGTTAAACTGCATTATTGTGAATGAGGTGAATTAGCACAAAAGTTACTTGAAAGTTGCTTGAAAGGAAGAACTCTGAGTGTAAAATAACTAAACGCCAATATGTCCGATTACCTTGTTATGAAATGCGGCGTTCATCAAGGATTTTTAAGTTGCTGATGCGCTCCCCGATTACTACAAGATCATAATATACCTATGTATGCTGATAATATCCAGTTAAAAATATAAAAATAGAGATACCTCTGGAAAACCTGTATCCATTATTGAAGTTGTCGGCCACATCAACCATAGGAGTGACCTTAAAATGAGGCCATAAATTCAATGAATCTTTATATTTGAGTAAAAGTTTGTTCGATTAACGTTTTTGGGGTCTTTGATTGCGATTCTGTTTTCCAAATTTAAAAATTCAAAATAGTGAATCCAATATGGCGATAAGTAAAAATTTATTCGAATGTGCCTGTAAATTGGTACGCCAGGAAGTTTTTGGGATCGCTAATTCCGATTCTGCCGTCCAAATTTTAAAATGGCGGATCAAATATGCCTGTCAAAATGTAAAAATTTATTCAAATGTGCCTGTAAATCTACAGTCGGGAACTTTTTGGCGTCGCTAATTCTGATTCTACTGTCCAAATTTTAAAATTCAAAATGGCGGATCAAAATGTAAAAATTTATACGAATGTGCCCGAAAATCGGCACTCGGGTTTTTTTAAATTTTAAAACGACGGATTCAATATAGCGATCAATATTGAAAATTGTATTCGTATATACCGAACTGTTATTTTCCTCCCCACGTATTTTTTTGTATTTTATGATTGAATGTCTTGAATAATTTGAATTTCTGCAATAAACATTTAAATTTACGGTCACGAGTGTTCAAGAAGATAACTGGAGTGTTGATGGAGATAAGCGGAAAAATGTGGAGTCGGGCCCGCGCGTAGCGGATAAGAGGTTTCTGATTTTTGTATTTTGCCGAAGTTGAAAAAAATTGAAATTAAGTAAAAGTTATCCTTTAGTTCCTAAAGGATAATCCTGACATCTTGGTCCTAAAAGCTGATAAAGGAAACTCCACGGTCATCTTAAAGGAACAAGATTATAAAAATAAAATGATGATTTTATTCAATGATTCGATTACTTACAAGAAGTTAAACAAGGACCCCACTCTCACCATCCAAGGTAGATTTAACAGGTTAATCAAGAAATTGCATGAAGGAGGTTGGATAGACCAACCCCAGAAAAAGAGAATGACCACATATAATGCTCGCCCTCCGAGAGCTTATGGACTACCGAAATCACACAAGATTGGCATCCCGTTACGTCCTGTCATCAGTTGTATTAGCTCACCTTCCATCTCTCTAGCCAAGTACATCAATTCCATCTTAAATAAAGTGCTACCACATTTCCCTTTCAATGTTCACAGCTCTAGGTCCGCCATGGAAACCATTTCCATTTGTAAAATACCAAATAATTACACATTAATTTCGTTCGATGTCACATCTCTATTTACGAACGTATCTAAGGAAGCAGTAATCTCATCCATGACGAATAACTGGGACCTAATCAGTGAATTCACCACCATCCCTATGAACGTCTTTATGGAAATGATTTCCACTATTTTCAATAATAGCTTCTTCCAATATGATGGTGAATTTTACTCCCAGTTGGTGGGATCCGCTATGGGAGATCCTTGCAGCCCCATTTTCGCAAATTTTGTTATGCACGATCTTCTGATGAATTTCATTGGTTCTATCCAGTTCGCTGTCCCCTTTTTGATGCTATATGTGGATGACATATTGGTCTCAGTTCCTGGTGAAAAGGTGCAAGATTGTTTGGAAGTGTTGAACGGCTATGATCCACTATTGAAATTCACTTATGAATTAGAAAAAGATGGTAGTATACCTTTCTTAGATTTATTGGTCTGCAGAAAAAATGATGGTTCCCTCTACACTGACCTTTACAAGAAGCCTTCCTCCACGGAAAGATTGTTGAATTTTAACTCTTCACATCCGTTGGACCAGAAAATGGGGTTGATCAACACTTTGAAACACCGCATTTTGACCTGTGTCAGCCCTACCTGTCGAGGTTTGAGACTGACTGAACTACAGGACCAGTTGGTAAGGAATGACTACCCCCAAAAATTGGTCCAGCTTGCTTTGTTTGGGATAAAAAGGACGCCTGCTACCATAAAAAAGAAGGTTGATGATGACCAAGATATCAACATACGTTATCATAAAATAACCTACCACCCCCTTCTGGCTGTAAGACTGAAAAACACATTGAAAGAATTTATCCAAGGAGGCCAAATTCGTTTGGCCTTTTATAACAATTTTAAATTGGGTAACTTGGTGTTTTCCAGGACGAAAGACTTGGTACCGTTGAAATACAGAAGTGACGTGGTGTATCGAATTAAATGTGAATGCGAAAGAACTTATGTAGGCCAGACTCGCCAGTTGTTGTCTTCTAGATTAAAACAACATGCCTACGACGCAAAAATAGGCTCGGATAAAACCGGTCTATCACAACACCTTAAGTTTAACAATCACTTCTTTAGAGTGGAGGATGTAGTTGTCTTAGCGAATGAACCTAGTTTCCCAAAGAGAGCTTTCTTGGAGGCTGCCAACATAGGCGAGGAGACTGATAATGTCAACAAAGTTACCGATTTTGAGCCGATAAACACCGGTTTCAAGGCTCTACTCACCATCTTCAGCCATAAAACAAGAAGAGATGCCTGATTGGCTAGTATACGCTTCCATTGATGAGGCTGGATCATTACATCTTTGCTTTTTGACTTCATTTAGTATTATCGAATTTATTGGCGACAAGTTCCAATATTTTTGTTTATTTATGTCAAATAATTTTTATGTCAAATAATTTTAAATTGTTAAATTGTTATACTATTTGACTCCACCAATAATACTATAATATCGTGTTCTGCTTTTTTACGGTACTTCGATTGAAAACTTACCATCCCACTTAAGAGGTAAATAATTTACGTTTGCTCCAACATTATTATGTGTAACCAATTTGTAACAGCTTTTAAATTGTATATTTTTTCTTTAATATTATAGTCTTGAAGATGACAAGAAATCTTGTCGAAACTAGTCGATTTAAGTAAATAGTTTTCTTGAATACAAACTCCACTACCCGAGATCTTTCCCTTAAATATTTCTGGAGTAAGAATTTCGATTGTGTTCAAAATATGGGTTACCTTAGACAGATAGGAACGATATATGGTTTGGAGGCTATGTTGACAATGAAGGTTACCATGAAAATTATAGCCAAACTTACAAAAGCCAAAAACAGACGTATCTTTTTGCTGAGATGTAGGACTAATAACGTTTTCCCTCCATTTATCCAAAGGAATGTTAACTGCATTTCTAGAAAATTGATACCAGATCACAGGGTGTTACACAACGCAAAAACTATTGTAAGACGATTTAAAGAAGGCATATTAGACCTCCATATAAGCATGGCATGTGTGGAAATCAACGACTTGTTGAAAGAGTTGAATACATCTAGAATGTACCTTACATCAGTGCTTCCCCACTATATGGTACATGAATTCATAGAGAGGAATATCCGCTCAACCCAACCTCTATTTATGAGAATTAGACACAACAACATCAATAAGTATAATAAACTCATTAAGACGAAAAATGAAGAGGCTCTGGGAGATATTTCTTGGGTCCTCAACGATAGTGGTAAAAACATACCGATTGTGGTATTAAAAACTATTTCCTTAGGTCCTAAATTCAGCATAACACCCACCTTTAAAGAATTTCCTATGAAAACATTCCTATCGGAGCTGAATTATGTGATAACTAGCCTACATACATCTGAAATTAAAAGAAACACCACACGTAGTGAGATCCTTAATATTGTCCACAATTTCTGTAATAAGACGGATCATAATACGAACCACATCATTAATTCCCAAGTTTCCTCCACTAAAAAGTTCCTAAAGGATAATCCTGACATCTTGGTCCTAAAAGCTGATAAAGGAAACTCCACGGTCATCTTAAAGGAACAAGATTATAAAAATAAAATGATGATTTTATTCAATGATTCGATTACTTACAAGAAGTTAAACAAGGACCCCACTCTCACCATCCAAGGTAGATTTAACAGGTTAATCAAGAAATTGCATGAAGGAGGTTGGATAGACCAACCCCAGAAAAAGAGAATGACCACATATAATGCTCGCCCTCCGAGAGCTTATGGACTACCGAAATCACACAAGATTGGCATCCCGTTACGTCCTGTCATCAGTTGTATTAGCTCACCTTCCATCTCTCTAGCCAAGTACATCAATTCCATCTTAAATAAAGTGCTACCACATTTCCCTTTCAATGTTCACAGCTCTAGGTCCGCCATGGAAACCATTTCCATTTGTAAAATACCAAATAATTACACATTAATTTCGTTCGATGTCACATCTCTATTTACGAACGTATCTAAGGAAGCAGTAATCTCATCCATGACGAATAACTGGGACCTAATCAGTGAATTCACCACCATCCCTATGAACGTCTTTATGGAAATGATTTCCACTATTTTCAATAATAGCTTCTTCCAATATGATGGTGAATTTTACTCCCAGTTGGTGGGATCCGCTATGGGAGATCCTTGCAGCCCCATTTTCGCAAATTTTGTTATGCACGATCTTCTGATGAATTTCATTGGTTCTATCCAGTTCGCTGTCCCCTTTTTGATGCTATATGTGGATGACATATTGGTCTCAGTTCCTGGTGAAAAGGTGCAAGATTGTTTGGAAGTGTTGAACGGCTATGATCCACTATTGAAATTCACTTATGAATTAGAAAAAGATGGTAGTATACCTTTCTTAGATTTATTGGTCTGCAGAAAAAATGATGGTTCCCTCTACACTGACCTTTACAAGAAGCCTTCCTCCACGGAAAGATTGTTGAATTTTAACTCTTCACATCCGTTGGACCAGAAAATGGGGTTGATCAACACTTTGAAACACCGCATTTTGACCTGTGTCAGCCCTACCTGTCGAGGTTTGAGACTGACTGAACTACAGGACCAGTTGGTAAGGAATGACTACCCCCAAAAATTGGTCCAGCTTGCTTTGTTTGGGATAAAAAGGACGCCTGCTACCATAAAAAAGAAGGTTGATGATGACCAAGATATCAACATACGTTATCATAAAATAACCTACCACCCCCTTCTGGCTGTAAGACTGAAAAACACATTGAAAGAATTTATCCAAGGAGGCCAAATTCGTTTGGCCTTTTATAACAATTTTAAATTGGGTAACTTGGTGTTTTCCAGGACGAAAGACTTGGTACCGTTGAAATACAGAAGTGACGTGGTGTATCGAATTAAATGTGAATGCGAAAGAACTTATGTAGGCCAGACTCGCCAGTTGTTGTCTTCTAGATTAAAACAACATGCCTACGACGCAAAAATAGGCTCGGATAAAACCGGTCTATCACAACACCTTAAGTTTAACAATCACTTCTTTAGAGTGGAGGATGTAGTTGTCTTAGCGAATGAACCTAGTTTCCCAAAGAGAGCTTTCTTGGAGGCTGCCTACATAGGCGAGGAGACTGATAATGTCAACAAAGTTACCGATTTTGAGCCGATAAACACCGGTTTCAAGGCTCTACTCACCATCTTCAGCCATAAAACAAGAAGAGATGCCTGATTGGCTAGTATACGCTTCCATTGATGAGGCTGGATCATTACATCTTTGCTTTTTGACTTCATTTAGTATTATCGAATTTATTGGCGACAAGTTCCAATATTTTTGTTTATTTATGTCAAATAATTTTTATGTCAAATAATTTTAAATTGTTAAATTGTTATACTATTTGACTCCACCAATAATACTATAATATCGTGTTCTGCTTTTTTACGGTACTTCGATTGAAAACTTACCATCCCACTTAAGAGGTAAATAATTTACGTTTGCTCCAACATTATTATGTGTAACCAATTTGTAACAGCTTTTAAATTGTATATTTTTTCTTTAATATTATAGTCTTGAAGATGACAAGAAATCTTGTCGAAACTAGTCGATTTAAGTAAATAGTTTTCTTGAATACAAACTCCACTACCCGAGATCTTTCCCTTAAATATTTCTGGAGTAAGAATTTCGATTGTGTTTAAGTTTTCTTCATGAAATTTTAGGGGTTGTGCAGCACCACAATACTTATTTGGAAGTCAATACTCGAGATGTTTTTCAAGTTCCTGATTACCAGTTGTCAACATTTAAAAATTCAAAATCGCGGATGCAAGATGAAGGTAAAAATAGAAAAACTTAATCGGATGTGTCTAAAAATCTGTAATCAGGAGTTCTTGGGGTCGCTGATTCCAAATTTGGTTGCATTTTTTAGTTGAATTATCCTTTCAGAATCTACATAAGAAATGTTAACATTTATATATCCGATGAATAATAAGTTAACTATTAATTTTATATCTCCTACTTCTTTCATCTTTTTAAGAATCTTCACTAGCAAGGGGACGCAACACATAAAATATCGCTAATCAAGTTCCCAATTTTTTTGGTGATTCTATAAGCCAATAAAATTATGATCGTATTGAGGGTTTTGCCAATGTTCCTTGGTTTTTGAGTTATGAATTTTTGAAAATAGGGTTACAAATGGAGTTAACTACATAACTCTTTCCGGTCTCATAAGTAAGTACTCGTGGTCTAATTGTGAAGTATTCGGACAGTAATTCGTAAGTCTGGTTTAGATTCCCATAGCGTACTATTTTTTAAACTTCCTAATTCATAAGCACATGGGACTACTGAAGTGAGAGTGAATATTTGTCAAGGTTGTGTTACGTGTAATGTTTAATCGCATACGAACTCAATTTCTCCGCGCAATAACAATAACATTAACAATTAAGATTCTGCAATATAATTTCACTTCTAGAGGGGGCCTTAATTCACACCGCTTTTGAGGATATACTAACAAGAGGCAGACCTATTGTATGTGATAGGTCGGGTTTTTGTGGTCCCTCCGTGTCTTGCGCACTGCCTTGTTATTCTTTTCGTAATAACTCACTACCTATCTTTTGCAAGTACATTAAGGAGGATCATGATTGATATAAATATTAATTGATTGAAATGGTTTAAAGACGTACATTATATGTACATATTTTTGGTTTTGATAAATCTCCATTAATGACATCAACGAATAAAGAATTTTAAAGATATACCACAAGCTTTGAAGAAAATAACTTCGTAACTGTTCAATTAACAAGAAAAAAGTATAATATCTTTTCTGTAGATAATTTAGTGTAGTTACTTTACTTTCAATAACTTCACAATTTGCTCTAAAGCGTATTCAAACCGAGATATTCACGAATATTCGCGTCGGTTTTCCTCTGTGGTGGCGAAATTCGGGGTCGCTAAAGGGTGCAAAATTCCAGCTTGTCCCTATTTTCTTACGCAAATTATGGAAATAAGAACAATAGATTTTAAATACATACTACTACATAATATATGAGCCGTTGAAAACCATAGTGGACTAAGTCAAAAATCGATGTTTTGAGATATGGAGACCTAAAGTTAAAAGGTTCGTAATAAATCCTGAATGCAAAAATAATACTGTTGCACCATCTATGTAACAAACAATGAGTTATATTTTTAAAATTTTGTCGGAAAGTAGATTTATATAATATGGAGTGGTTTCAGCTATTAGCTCAAAAACGTGATTTTTTGAGTTAGTCCACTATGGTTTTCAACGGCTCATATATTAATTTATTACAATAACAAAAAAATATTTTATTATTTTAAATTACAAAAATTTTACATAACAATATAATATTTTATACTCGATAAGAAATAAGATAACAACAGAACAATCGCCTTTTAAAATATAAATTAGTTAGGTAAAAATTGTCAAACAAAATCACAAGTGCTAGCAAGTAACTACCGGCGTATGTCTGGTTTTGAGCAAGTAATCAAGCATGATTCGCGAAGCAGAGCATGCGCGGGGCAAAACCTCGCTTAATCTCTTCCATCTCTTAAATGGGGTAAACGCGCGATGACTAATTTTTTTTAGATTTAGCAATCCGTGTTGGCATTGGAGCCAACATATTAGAGTGTGTGGAGGTGAAAGGAGGATTCTATTTAACCCCGGTTGTCCACTAACCAGTGTTGCCAACTGTGAGGTTATTTTCATCAAATTAACCATTTTTCAATAAAATTTTTCACTCTTGATGAAAACAAAAAATAATTTTTATTTTACTCTAAATGTGACGTTTTTGTTCATCTTCGTAAAATTTTTACCTCATTTTTATTCGTATATTATTTTTATAAAAATGAATTAGAAAATCAATCAATTTATAAAAATGATATAAGGTAGTATAGTTGAAATGAGTGGCGGTGAGATTTTTATTGATTCCCATTGGTTGAAAAACTTAACTGTTAATGCTGCCGTTCAACGCCAGAAGTTGTTTGTATTTCCATCTTGCGGCAGCGCCCGACACGACTAAACGCAGAACTGTTTTGATGAAATTTCGTAGGTGTGAAAAAAATGAGAAAGAATTCTAAGAATGGTCATGAAGAATTTCCTCTAAAAGAAGTTTGCAACACTGCCTCTAACAGTTCCTAGATATCTTCATTTATCCACCAATCATAAATTATTCCACATAAAATTAGCGTGAGCTCTGAAAATCCTAATATATAAACGTCTTTCACGGAAAGAAGCATAATGCAAAAAATTCCTATTGTAAAAAGGAAACAGTTTATTATTGTAAAAAGGTTTAGCCGTAGATAAATAAATAAATAAGCGTTCTGCAACCGTTACAGAAGAATTCAGTGAAGTCTCAGTAATCTACTACTTCAAAAAATTAGGCCGTCTTAAAAACATTTTCTCGATTCGAAATCTTAAAATTTTATCCCCATATTTTCCTTATTTTTAAAAATCAAAATTATTGTTTCAAACACGGTTTTCTCCATAAAGTTGGATTGAAGCAATAGTTGAAGTTACCTACTGCACTTTACACGAGCTAGAACGAGAGTAAATGAATTTCAAATTTTACACAGAGTGGAAGTGAGGGTAATGCATGTGGCAATCTTAAATAGCAATCTATGCGATTGCTATTTCATTCAAATGATAAAACACAGCTTAATAGTATATTACCATCCATAAGTCCATAATAATTGTATCTCTCGTCGCAAGCGTCTTGAGTTACAATTTCATTCGTGACGGCAAAACTGCAAAACGACTCATGTATGGGTAAGATATTTTATCGTTTCCCCTTTCAGTAAGAACAGAAATACAATTAATATACAAACATTGCGGAAGTACAATTAAAAACAGTCATAATTAAAATATTTCAATACATATCTTATAAAAATAATAATTTGGTGAAGTCCCGCATAAAGTCGTAACCTTGTAAGAAAAAACTATAATAATTATGTACAAATATTACATCATACGGGGAAAACTCTACTTAGAATGCCGCGGTGTTAGTTACGTTATGCAAACCAAACGATAAATTTTATTTTTAAATTTACAGAATATCACACACAAAGGAAATGATACTAGGAAGGCAATTCCCGTTCAAAGACAAATTACGTTCAAAACATAGTCTTTGCAAAGCAGCGAAGTATCTATTCACGATTAATGAAAGCTGATTACAATAAAAAATACTTATATATACATATAGTATTTGCGGAATGATTTACAGCTGTCGCCGTTTATCCGCTCCCATTCTCCATGCAGCTAGATCTTGGCAAGCGTCTTCTTCCAGATTTCTGGCTTGCATTGCTTCGTTTATTTCATCTCTCCAGCTTCGTCTTGGTCGGCCTCTTTTTCTTTTTTCTTTTGGTATCCATTTTAAAATCTTCTTGGGCCATCTTTCATCCCCCATTCGGTTTACGTGACCAAACCATACTAATTGTCGTTTTTGCACCTCGTCCAAAATATCTTTGTCTATCTCCATCATAAATACTTTAATAATACATAAAAAATACTTTCACTTTTCAATAACCAACATAGTAATTGAAGTTTATTTTAGTTAAAGTTTTATTAATCACGTTAATTCAAAATCAAATATAAATAAATATTGCCATTCCAACATCATTATTTCCCTAGACGACTTAATAAGGTCTACCACAGTTATTTAAAACAAGTGAGTCGTGATGTAAACGACACTTACGTATTATGCACAGAGGCGAAAAATGTAAACTTACTGTAAGGGAAGTCGATAATAGTATATTATAGGCCAAGGTTGTGAAGGCCGTCATTATTGCCCTAGCGCCAAGATTATATTCCGAGGTGCAAAGCACCGAGGAATATAAGGCGCGGAGGCAATAATGGTCTTCACAACCGTGGTTTATATACGATTTTTTCCACTACTAGATTTATTACCATTTTTTTAAATTCTATTTAATAAAAAAATTTTCAAATTTAAAATATTTATTTCAAATGACAGTTTTGTTTTGTTGATTTGACAGTTGTTGACAAATTTAGGTTTTGTAATAAAATATATTAAATCACGTATGTCAAATCATTTCATTGGTTCATTTGTATAATGAAAATATTATTTACCGAATGTCTAAAATGCGTCACTTCACATGTGACTTGGATAAGTTATAATGGTAGCCTATATGACTAGTAGTGGAAAAAATATTTTTCCAGGTTGACGCTCAAAAAGAACGAGATAATAAAAATACAGGAACTTCTTGAAAAATTTTGATGAAGTACCCTAATTATTTATTTTCATCAGGTACTATTAAACGATCAAAGTTTTAAAGAAACATCTTTGCTAATAAATAAATAAAAGGTAATTGAGCCTATAAATTGGAAAGTTATAAGAATTATATATACATAAAAAAAATTGTATGAATCGTTTGTGCTTGTTTGTTACGTTTGAAATATTCAAAATTGTTTTTAAATTAATTACTTTCTAGGGGAATACTTCAACTCCCTTTTTAATAAATTTTACAAGCAACTTTTTACTGGACAATCATGTGTTGCTTGGAACTATTGGCGCCAGCCAAGTGTGTTATTGCAGATAGATTATTACGTTGCAGGGAAACACTCCCGGTCCTTTCTATACCTAAAATTAAGTCGTTAAAATTGCAAAATAAAAATATTTTAATATTTACTATTAAGTGGAATTCCAGCAGACCATTCATCCAACATTGATACATTTGATGGCGATCTATGTTTACACCAAATAATTATCCCAAATACTTGCAGAAAACCAGTTCGAAATTTTGAATTCATATAACAATAAATTATTGGGTTATAACAAGCATGGGACATTGCAAGCCAATGAGATGAAAACCACAGGTATGGTTTGTAATCTTCTCGAATATTTTCAGCAGCCAACTGTAATTGTAAACTTACAAAAATTAATTTGCTGAAATTGTTGCTACTATAATGCCCGTACTAATAGTCGAGGCTATTGCTAATCTGAACCTAGAATTCTGACCTGGGTACCGACACAAACATTGTCGGAGTTTTTTACGAAAATTCATTTCTTGTGATGTTTTTTGCCAAGTGACATGTTTTGTTTAAATTTTTGTAGTGCAACTAATTTCCATGTGATTAAATAACCAAATTAAAAGTAAATAAAGCGCATGACGTCAGTGGTATCAATAGAGAGGTTCAAAAACCAACCAACGGCGAAGCCAACTTCGTTTTTTTGTCCACGTTTGTACGGCAAGTTTATTCGGGAATAGGACTTCTCGGCGCAACTCTTTCGGCGCAGCCGTTTTGACGCCAACCCTGTTCGGCGCAATCCCTTTCGGCGCGAAGCCCTTTCGGCGCGAAGCCCTTTCGGCGCGAAGCCCTTTCGGCGCGAAGCCCTTTCGGCGACATCTGTTTCGCCGCCGGTTTATTCGGTGCGAAGCTCATTCGGCGCGAGGATCATTCGGCGTGAGGATTATTTGGTGTCAGGTTTATTCAGAGCAGATTAGGTGCTAGATCTGTTATTGATATTAATAAATCTCCGCGTAAAGTTAAATCTGTCGCAAAGAGGTGGATCTGCTGCGAAGAGGTGGATCTGCCGTTAGGTTAGTGTTAGTTTTTGATATTTCTTTAATAATATAAAACTTTTAAAAATGAAATAGTTAATTTAAACTTTTAAAAATGTTTATTTAAACTTTCGGTGTTGTTTAACACCATCATCAGAAAATAATGAACATTTACATGGAAACAAATACAAGGTTTCAACGTATTGTCATCTGATACGATCCAAAAAATATAATAATAATTAATAAAATATAAAAGCCGCGTTTAAATGAACAACCTAATTGGTAAAACGATCCAATTATGAATGGGGGTTACAATAGATCGTGAGTTAAGGAAACGACCTGATATGTGAGGCTAATCAGGCAAAAACTTAACTCCAATACGTTGAAAAATGAAAAAGATTATACAAGTAGATGGCTATATATAGTGCTAAGGCCATCGATATCAGTTTTCCGGTTCATAGCATTTTTATCTTACTTGATGCATATCATCTCATGTAGTAGGCGATCATTGTAGTTCTTAACAGATTTGATAACTTCTGGGTTCTTAAAATCGGCATCATGGTTATCGATAAGGATGTGTTTAGCAATGGCCGTACTTTCTGGTTTATTGCATCTAACAGATGAGATATGCCCACTCATTCTCTTATGAAGATATTGGTTGGTCTGTCCAATGTATACCAGATTACAATTATTACATTGGACTTTATATATAAGATATATTTAAAAGTTTAAATTAACTATTTCATTTTTAAAAGTTTTATATTATTATAATTTATTATCAATAGTTAAAAGTCTTATATTAGATATTTCTTTAGAAAACAAATTAAAAACAATGTAATTCTCCGCGTAAAGTTAAATCTGCCGCATCAAAGAGATGGATCTGCCGTTAGGTTAGTGTTAGTTTTTGATATATCTTTAGAAAACCAATTAAAAACAATTAAATCTGCCGCAAAGAGGTGGATCTGCCGTTATGTTAGTGTTAGTTTTTGAACGCGAAGACTTCGCAGGGGAACAAAGTAACAATATTCGGAATAGAATGGATAAGCTCGATGAATGAATAAATAAGTTTTTCGCAAAAATATTTGCATCGAAATGCCTTGGGCATTTGCGGCAAAATGGCTTTGCGTCAAAGCGGCTTTGCGCCGAAAGTCGAAAAAATCTTGCGTCGAATCGCTCGCGCCGAATAAGTCGCGCCGAAAAAGTCGTGTCGAATCGGCTGCGCCGAATAGTACCTAATCCAGTTTATTCGGTTTAGTAACCATATTTTAAAATTTACGAACGTGAAAGAGTAAATAAGATTTCTCTAGTGCACTTTTCTAAAAGTTTCTAGAAATTTCCTTTTACTGATTTTAAAATTTACCTCTGCATTTATCATTATTTTTATCAGACTATTCTGTAACTCGTTCATTATCGTAACAATTTTCGGAAAGTTTATATGCATAAATAGTTATTTACATGAAAGTCAGGAAAATGATGTATTACTGACGAGGAGCAATGTTGAAATACGAGGCACTTCGTGCCGAGTATTTTAGAGCTCCGAGTAAAGTGAGACATTTTCCTGACGTATTTTGTATTAAATTTTACCGAAAATCGTAAAAAATCGAAATTTTAAAACACTAATTGAACAACATTTTTAAAATGAGCTAAAATCAAGTTTGTCAATTTGTTGACTACATAGTTACAAACAATAGTTATTCCGAAAATTGTCATTGTTACCTGCGTTACTAAATATTACCGGACTAGTCAGTAAGATTCAATTTCCCTGCGCGTAAATACGCAGGGAAGTGTTGTTTCGATGACGATTTCCGGTAAACAGTTTTAAACGATTTTCGTTGAGACTGGTATTCTGTAACCATACTCGAACGAATTGGTAGATGGGTTCGTTCGTAACATGTAGATACTAAACGAAAAGCCAAGCTTATTTTTACGATTACTTGGATCAATAATCGCACAATGATTGTTTGATCTTTACTTCTATTTTAAAGTTTATTTTTGAGCATTTTTTAAGTTAAGATTGTACCACCCCTGGGAGGATTTCGCCATTCAAATTTTTTTATAACACATTACGCTTTGTATTCGTGATTCCTCATAACATCTATTAGGTAAAGTTGGTCTCCTCCATTATTTTCAGTTTTTAAAAGCTATCTATTTTATGGTTGTTGATGTTACCGAGTTCTAGTAAGGACTATTGGTTACTGTCTCGTTGTTTTCCGCTTGTTAGTCAGTTGCATTTTGTTAGCTGAATGCTGTCTCCGACAAGCGAACTGGGAAGCCCAGATAAGTTGTGTGTTTTGTATTGTTTTGATCTGTCTTGGTGATATTTGTTCATTTTTGGAATCGATTAGGTTTACTCACTTGAACCGTAGTTTAGCGCAGCGACACCAAATGGTATACGAGATATATTGACCTCATAAGGAAGTCAGGCGTACTCTTGATTCTTACATCACGCAGAGTTTCTACCAGTATGAGCTGTCTTTTAATAGGCGTGTTAATTATGTTGTGAATTATTAAAAGAAAAAATTAGATAAGGTAAATTATGTTTTTCATGCAAACTTCTTTAAAGGGAAGGTTCGTGTTTACATAATATACTTTTCTGCATGCCCAACGGTCATTAAAGTACACCTTAGTACCTTATGTCAACTAATATGATCCCACGTTTAAACGTTACGAAAAAGGTTGACCTAATAGATAAACCTAACGTTTAGACTTGACGTTTGTGATTTATGAATCTCTCTATTATTGCACTGCGTTGACTGCGCGAATTATACTATTGACACGCACGTAGTGTCGCGCGCTTTATTCAATTTGAATGTTGTTATTTATTTACATGGAAATTAGTTGCGCTAAAAACGGATAAACATGTCACAGAACAAAACACATCCTAAGGATCGAATTTTCAAAAAAAAAACATAATAACAGTTTGTGCCGGTACTCCATTGAGTTTCAAATTACTTTAAAATACTGGCTATTGCTTTTACTATAATACGATATAAATTTCAGTAATTTATTATATATTACTATAGATAGAAACTATATTTTTACGAAACTAATAAGATTAATTCTAGGTTCGATCTCGGACTATTTGTATGGTCGCAATAGTGTAAGAAAATTGGGCAAATTTTGATCAAAAAAATCCAAAATAGGTCTTCTGTGATTTTTCGACGGATCTCGTAACATACTAAAAATCATCGTATCGGAACCTTGAGCTTCTTGCAGAATTCTTCGTGGGAAGTTGAAATTTTTTACGAGGGAGTGAAAATGATGTTTTTCGACAAAATATTGTTAAACAAATTTCTACTTCAGCTATATTGTTATTATATACCTCATTAAAAATATTAATAACACTTAAAACATTTTAACATCTTCGAAATCATGAAAAGAAGACTTTCCTAAAAATGGTCAGGGGGTTCTGATTTTAAAATATGTTTTAAGGTTTGGGGTCCTATTAAAAACTTGAGTTGGTGACCTCGACGATCGCCCGGAAGTGCTGCCATTTTAACAAAAATTGAGAAAACAAAATGCTTCTTCGCAATATATCCTTACCAGTTGACTTTAATAGGACGAAAATGACTTCTATAAATCTTATAGAAAACAAAATTTACTACAACTTTTATCCAAGGTATTTTTTCTTTAACTATTTTTAGAAAACTCTTCTTTTCATGATTTCGAAGTGCTGTTAAAATATTTTAAATGTTATTAATATTTTTAATGAGTTATATTATGATAACAATATAGCTGAAACAGAAATTTGTTTAAATATATTTTGCCAAAAAACGTCATTTTCACTACTTCATAAAAAATTTCAACTTCCCACGAAGAATTTTGTCAGAAGCTCTGGGTTCGACACGACGATTTTTAGTACATTAAAGTACGAACAATTACCTAACGAAATCCGTCAAAAAATCGCAGATCGATTTTGGATTTTATTTTCGTAATTTTCTTATACTATGTTTTAAAATGAAAATGGATATAAATAAAATTTAATCAAAATTTAATTAAAACAATGAGTTTGTCAAATAAATTATTATAAACCAGCCGAAAAAATTAAGTAGCAGTATAAATGTTGAGTAATGCATAATAGTAAGTAAGAATGAAAACTAAAATCAGCTAAAACCAAAAACAAATTAATAAAATGCTGATTAAATGAAAAATTATTGAATAATTAATTCAATTTAATTTATTAACGCTGAAGTAAATGTCTAATTTTTAAATATTTTTTAATCCAATATTTATTTAAAATTTTTTATTTACTTTTTTTAATATAAGATAAACGATTAACACTCTTCATCTTGTAGGTTAATTATTTATTTGTTACATCTCGTACATACATACACTTACTTCCTAAAATACTGCTTGAAAACTATTTAACAATTTCTTTTATTAGCAATAAAACTAGCAACTAGCAGTTCTTAAACCTACTTATTTTACTTTTAGTTACTATGTATTTATTGCAAAATGCAATGGGCATAAGTCAGCAATTACAACAGTAGCCTATAGACCCCTTATATAAGGTAATATGTACCTATATTTCTTAAATCATGATTATTTAATCCATTTTAAAATGCATTTATTGCCAGGTTTTCAGGTATTGTTTGCATTATTTTAAAAGTTCGTTGTTACCATTAGCCTGTGCCATTATTAACTCTACACACAAATCTTCAATAACTTTACCAAATTCTTCTAATGGCTTCTTGCCTGCTTGCTTAGCATTATTTAATTGCACCGATAATGCCGCAAACCATTTATGTGTTATAAAATATTTCCTCCAATCGGCAATTAACAACCCGTTATTATTATATTCCTGATTTAAACGTATGTAACTTAGCATTTTCAGACAAATGTTTTTTTAATACATATTGCGTTAGTAATTTTTAACCTATTTCATCTAAATAATTCATTATAGTACTTACAATTCGATAGAGTCAATAAGCTGCTTGGTGGTACGAGTATACTTTCTCTAACATCCATTACCGGCCACAAAGATGCTACGGTTCTTAAATCAAATTTTTCAGACATTTTTTCTGTATTACATTATTTGTTTTTTTTATCTTTTAAATTTTTTTCTATTTCTGCAAATAGTTTTGAAATTTCGTCAGCATATGCTTTAATTATTTCTAATAATTCAGCATTTACAACTTGACGCACTTCAAATTTCTTTTTTAAACTTACAAATATTTATTTTATTTATTTATTTTTATTTAAAGCATTACATTCTTTGTAGAATATTGCTATCCCGTTACCAGGATTTACAAATCCATTTGAAGTGGAGGATTAGCCCCCGTATAACATATTTTGGTTTTATCTTATTTGTTTCTTCTTTCCCAGTTTGTCGTTTATAATTTCGTATGTGTTATCGCGTTCCTGACTACTTCTTTCCAGTATTTCCGGTCCTGAACCTTTATCCACCATTCACCGATCTCCATCTTTTTCAAGTCGCCCATCACCTGGTCCCACCATCTCGCCCTCGGTCTTCCTCGTGTTCTGTCGTTGTTCGGTTTCCATAATGTTATTATTTTCTCTATGCTATCATCGTCGCTTCTCATGACGTGACCCATCCATCTTAATCTCTGCGACTTTACGAACTTCACTATGTCTTCGCCTTTCACTGCGTTCTTGATTTCATGGTTCATCATTGGCCTGTATTCGCCGTTTTCATCTCTTCTAGGACCCAGGATCTTGCGCAATATTTTTCTCTCAAGTATCCGTAGTGTTTCTTCTTCTAGCTGTGACATGCACATCGTTTCCGATGCATATGTAATCAGTGTTTGGTAGATTTTCAATTTCGTTCCTTTTGTTAGTGTCTTATCTTTAAGTAAGGTTTTGTTGGCATAGTAAGCTCTATTACCCGATTGTACTCTTCTTTTGATTTCTTCCATCCTGCTTCCGTTCCTATCTATATGTATTCCCAGATAATTGAAACTTCTCACTTCTTCGAATGTATATGTGTCTATCTCCAGGTCCTTCATTCTTTCTGTTGCGTACTTTGAGCATTTCATGTATTTCGTCTTGTTTTCGTTGACCCTGAGACCCATTCTCATTGCTGCCTTCTCCATTACTTTAAACATTTCCACCATTCTTTTATGTGTTCTTGTCATAATTAGCATGTCGTCTGCGTAGGCAATTATTTGCCCTTCTCTAGTGGTTATAGATCCTTTTATATCCATTTCTTGCGTGATTCTTTCCAGGACGATGTTAAAAAGCAACGCCGACAGTGCGTCGCCCTGCCTCACCCCGTTGTTTACTTCGAAACTCTCCGTTTCTCCTTCCACTGTTCTGATGCTTGCCATTGTTTGCCTCATTGTCACTTGTACCAATTTAATCAGTTTGTTCGGGATCTGCATCTTTTCCATCGTTTTAAATAGTTTCTTTCTGTCTATCTTGTCGAAAGCCTGTCGGAAGTCCACAAACAGCATGTGCAGACCAATGTTATGTTCCAACGCTTTTTCCATTGTGCGTTTCACTGTATGTATTGCGCCCACTGTTGATTTTCCTTCTGTGAATCCAAATTCGTATTCCCCTATTATCTTTTTCGCTTGCTCTTTTAGTCTTCTAAATATTAGTGTTGACAATATTTAGTATGTCGCGTTGAGCAGCGTTATACCTCTGTAGTTCGAACATTCTTCGGGGTCTCCTTTCTTTTTTAGAGGTACTATAACACCATCTCTCCATTTTGTAGGCATATTTTCTTCTCTCCACACTTGCTGAATCAGTCCGCACACCCTTTCGTGGACCTCTTCCCCTCCATACTTGACAAGTTCTATTCCCACTTCGTCTCTTCCGGGCGCCTTCCCATTTTTCATACCTTTTATTACGTTCATTATTTCTTCGTGTGTTGGTGAAGGGACTTCTTGATTACCGCCTGTCACTGTTGCATTTGATGTTATACGTTCTCCTTGTTGACCATTTAGCAGTTTTTGAAAATGTCTGGTCCAGATCTGTTTTATTTTCTCGGTGTCGTGTTGTACTCTGCCTTTCTCGTCTTTCATGCCTCGTGTTTTTACCCTGTTTGTTGGTTTCTGGTTTTTTAACATTTGGTAGAAGCTTTTTGTGTAATTGAACTTGTTACTTTCGATTTCTTCCATTTTTTCCATAAACAATGAGTTCTTTTTTTGTTTATATTTTTTGCACGTTTGTCTATTGTATTCTTTATAGCTGTCTAGGTCTTCTTGCGTTCCTGTTCTTAACCACTTAGTTCTTTTCTCTCCTTTTCTTTTGCTATATTCCATACACTCGTTGTCAAACCATTCCTTGTTTCTCTTTATTTTTCTATATCCTAGTGTTTCACTTGCTGTTTTGTGTATACTTGTTATGATGCTATCTAATTCTTCCTCCATATCATTACTTTTCTTTTTGTTTCCTAGTTTTTCTCTTAGACTTTCTTCGTATCTTTTTCTTTTCTCGCTGATTTTAAGTACTTCGGTCGCTATTCTTCTGTTAAATGTTCGTATTCCATTATATTCCGTAATTTTTTGCTTCATTGTCGCTACCACCAAGTAGTGGTCGATGTCTGCGTTAGCTCCTCTATATGTTCGTACATCTTTTACTGTGTTTTCTTTGTCTTTCGATATCAGTATATGATCGATTTGGTTTCCATCTTCACTTTTTGCTCCTGGCCACACCCATGTGACCTTATGTATCCTCTTGTGTTTGAATTTGGTACTACATATCATGGTGTTCTACTGCCAGGTTGCATAACTTTTCTCCATTGTTGTTTGTTTCTTCATGTAATGTTTGTTTTCCTGCTACTGAGTTTATGCGGTCTTCCTTTCCGATCTTCGCATTGAAATCTCCCAATATTATCAATACGTCCTGTCTCGGCGCTGCATCACATAGTGCTTCAATTTCGCTATAAAACTCCTCTTTCTCAATCTCGCATCCATCCTCCGTTGGGGCGTAACCGTTTATGATTGATATGTTTGTCTTTGATTCTATTCTTAAATATGATGCTCTTCCACTTATTGCCTTGAACGATAATATTTTGTTGGTCATCTTGTAACATTCCAAATGTTACTAATGCCGGTCCTGCCGTCAATTTAATGATCAATTACAACTCGATCAAATTTATTTTCGAATTTTGCATTTTTATTTAACTATTTTTGTCGAAAGACCTTTCTTTAGTTTTCCTAACATGTATATAATTATTATTTAGTATGAAAAGATCGATAAAATCAAATGCCACCAACTTTATATTAGTACTACTTTTCACGGCGTATTAATACGTCGAAGTTACTCGTCGGTAGGTTTTATGCTCAATCAAGGTTGGCGTGCGAGAAGTGGCATACACTACACGTATTATTTTGTGCTCCTAGTTTTTGAGTAATTTTAAAGTAATTAGTGAAAATTACTACCAAGTTTTTGTGTATTACGTTCACCGAATGTCAAGTGACAATTCGAGTTAATTATTTCGAACCAGCGATTTTTATATATATATATATATATTTGCGGAATGATTTACAGCTGTCGCCGTTTATCCGCTCCCAGTCTCCATGCAGCTCGATCTTGGCAAGCGTCTTCTTCCATCACTATAAGCGATTTTTTTAATAATCGAAATATCGATTTATAAAAATTGGAAATCAACAAAGACGCCATCAAAAATTTTCATCGATAGACGCAGTAGTAAACGGAATTATCCTGGCTACGCGCAGTCGAATTAATGGTGGCCTTTCAAATAAAAATCACAGCAAACTTTTGGAATTTAAAAACTGAGAAAGACGTTGACGACAATCAATTTCAATCTACTGAAGCCGAAACTATTTTCACTTATCTGCCAACTTGGAGAAAACATCCCGAAGACACATAGTATCATATTTTATTATTTTTTATTCAAATTTCAGATAAGAACTATAAAGTTCAATGTTTGCTTGTTAACAATTGGCTTATCGATTTGTATATGTGTTGTATTCTTTTAGAACCTTATTCAGAAATTGAATGTACCGAGAGGGGGACCTACAGATCTGTGGATTCCAGCTACGTGCAATTTGTATCCATCGTAAACGTGAGTAATTGCATTACTCACAATATAAATTTGGTTTGCTTTGTGTTAACAACCTTTATTTCTGGTAGTTTGCTAACAACTTGTACTATTGCTTCCATTAACATTTTTGCTTTGGTTATTGGTGGCTCAGTTAAATAATATATGATCTGTGTATCAATTCATTTTAGTGAATCGTCACGACTTCGTCAAGACGAGGCTACGATCTTTTCAGACGAACACTCAATTATTTGTAAATATTATAATTATTGTAGTAATAAGTTTTTCATATTGTACCAAGAGATTTCGTTTAGTTCAAATATTGTCATTTTAAGTTACACAAAGTGTACGTTATTTTCTGTTCACTCAAGAGTTTTATTTTTATGTTTTATTATTAAATGGTTATTGAACAATTAAGCATCGGTGTTTGTTTATTAACCCTTTTGGCGCCCCGAGCATTTAGTATTAGCAGCAAGAGAATACCGAACCCCGAACACTCGAATTACATCAGAGTAACCCTCGCTCTACGACTAAGGCATAAAAAACCAAGAGCTAGCCAACCTGTTCAACATCTACGGTTATCAAAGTGGACTTTGTAACAACTAACGAGGAAGTGGTTACCCTTAGTTAAATTATTTAAGTAAAGTGGTTACAATCTTTCCAGTTACAATGAAGCCAGTTCCGTTTCTTCCTTGTTTGTTCTCACCGGAGTAGAGGAGTGTGTAGTTTTTCTTTTTTATTTCGCCGCTGTCTTTCCATCTCAGTTCCTGTAGTGCTACCACACTAATTCCGTATTTCATGGTCTCATTCGCCACCTCAATCATTTTTCCAGGCCTCAGCATCGTTCTCACATTCCATGTTCCTATCTTTATCAGATCCCTTCTATGCTTCTTTTTACTCTTAATGTTTTTTATCGTCCTATCGTTCTTCTCATTGTTTATTATTCCGTTTACCGTTTGCTTTTCCATTGTCATAGCTTGGGTCGTCTTGGGGTAGTCCTGCTTTCTCACCGCTAGTTTTTTGACCCCCCTTGTATTTCTGGCATCGATTCGGGATTTAGGGACTGCTGGATCGTTCGCCATTCGTATAGCTTGTTATTTTTCGTTAGCTTCTGGTATTTAACCCTAACCCTATTCCCATTCTCCATTTCTTTTCTTGCGACTTCTCTCATCTTGTTCTGTATATTTAGTTCATTCCTGGTCAGATCGCTGTCTATATAGATTCTTTCACCTCTCAGCTTGTTTTTATTTCTCAAAATCTTCATCTTGTCCTCCCAATTATTCAGTTTCACCACTATCGCCCTGCTTTCACTGTCCTTTCCTATTTCGAAGGTGTCCATTATTTCGACTTCCACATCCATCTTATCTTTCAGTAGAGCATTTACTGTTTGTTTCGCATTGGACCCATTTGTTATCCGCAGTCCTTTTATTATTACGTTGTTACGCTTTATAGTTCTTTCTTGAGTTTCATCTCCATCTCTTCGATTCTCTTCTCCAATTGTTCCTTTTCTCTTTTCCAGGTTTCTTCTCTTTTCATTAGTATGATATCTATATTTTCTAGTTTTTCGACGGTCTGTTCTGCGTCTTCTTGGATTTGTGTCACGTCTTTCTTTAATTTGGTTACATCCCGTTTGGTCTCTTTTAGGCTAGATCCCATTTCCAACATAAAGTTCGTCAATATTTCCATGAGTCGGTCTATTTTCTCTTCCATTCTTACATTGTTTTCTGTTGATTTCGAATCGTCGCTCTCCATGTCGGATGTTATCGTTTTTGGGTTTTGTATTGTTGTACTCATCTTCCTTTCAGCGTTTCTGTTCTGTGGTTTTTCACTACTGCGCGATACTGTTTTGTGGTCAATTCTTGGTTATTTCTGTCTGGTACCGATGCGGTGTACTATCACTTTCTGTATCCTGTATCGTCGACCTTGTTTACGATCACGCGGTGTTTATCTCTCCTCTAAATTCTCTCTTAGCTTTTCTTACGTAAATGGTTTCTCGCCGGTTCTCGCTGTTGTTGTTCTTTTGGCCTTTGTTTCTTTATACGTGTTTGTTTACAGGTTAATATCCCCCCGCTAGGACTGTTTGTCAGGTCAACCTCTCGAAACTCACAATCCTCTGGGGTTATTCAGTGCCTCTTCAAAAACTCAAATTAGTAATCGCAGAAATATCACCAACTAATGCTAAGTCAATACCCTTCTAACTTTGTTTACGTTTTATGATTTTAACAATGTAATGGTTTCTCTTCAGTGTGATTTTCAATTTCCCTATACACCTCCGAAGGTTGGTATCCCGCACACTGTCAAACAATTCTAACATCAAATCGTCCAGTTCTCCGTCTCCAAATCTCGCAATATTGCGTCAGTGACACCACTAACGCCTTTTCCAATTTTCGGAACCTCAATGCCTCCAAATATCTCCTCAAATACTCTTCTCTTTCGCTACAAATTCGTGACACTACACCGCTATAGCATTCAATGCTCACAGGACTGTACTCCGCAGTTCTCATACACTCTTCAGAAACTTACAAATACATTAACTCTAATAATTTATCAAATTTTCCATTTGTTATTTTTAAACACTTACGCCTTTCTTGACTGTCTTTATTCAAATTTCTGAAGAACACCCTAAGTTCTTCAAGTAGTTCTTTAAACTCGGTGGCCAGCATTTCCGACAATGTCGAACGACGACAGTCTTTATTGTTAATAACACAAACTGTTTTCACCGCACTTCACCAATTTAGTTAATTTTTTATTTCACTTATTAACAAAAAAATACACACATTTATTGGCCACCTTCATGTCCTTGACAAACTGATCTGACTTCTAGTCACTTCCGCCCCGATTTTCTTTTCCAATCTTTTCTTGTATCTTTTGTCAAAAAAGATTTTCCATCACCATTAGTTTCGCCACCACTATTACCTGCTTGCGTAATGATAACACCTTCCTGTTTTGTCTGTGATGTACCCATTTTCCTTTTATTTTTGTGAACTTTGTAAATTTGCTGATCCCTGTTATTATTTTACCATCATCTTGGAGTACATTTATAATGTACTTCTCCTAATTTTACGATTCTATCTGGTTCCAATGAGCAGGAACGCCATGAGATAAATAATTAACAATTCATCTTGTAGTTTAATTATTCATTTCAAATACTACTTGACAACTATTTAACAACTTCTTTTATTACCAGTTCTTAAACCTACTTATTTTACTTACTATGTATTTATTGAAGAATTGCTGCAAATGCAATGTGAATAGTAAGTCGGCAATTACAACACTAGTCTAATTTAAAACTATAGGTACATATTGTAAACTAAAGGTAATCACACACTAACCAACTAAGCACTAGTACTATACTACAAATAACCAAGTTAATGAAATATAATTTACATGGAATAAATTGTTTAAATATAGGACAATACGACGTCGTTTCGCCCTCATTAAGGCTCGTAAGGTGACCATAATATTTAAGAAACCAACAAAAAAAATTCTAAAATTACGAATAAAAAATATAGAAAAAGTTACATTTCATCAATTTGGTTGTTAAACGGAGTAAATATAAAATTTAAATATTCCCAACAAGTTAAAATATTATAACAATTATTTTAATTTAGTAACACCGAAGTGTTAATTAATTAATAACAGTTTTACAAACAAAACAACAAATGTTGATTTATTAAATAAATTAATAAAAAATTTTTAAAATACATAATTAAATAATAATAAAATTGTTTTTGTGGATAACTACAAATTTTGATTTTGGCATAAAGAAAACCCCCCGGCAACTTTCGCTATCTGTTTCTCCCCTTCTTGTGATTTTTTGCGAAAACGGTATCCTGCAGTTCTTGAACTCGTTGAAAATATAGCCGGAGATAGCGTACCGTCATTTTTACACTCACCCTTTGCAAATATAGTTTTTTAAGTAACTCGCTAAGAATTCTCTGATATATTAGTAATTTTATAATTTATTTATGTATTTTAACCTATATGTTATTATTAAATGTAATAAGAGCAAAATAACGCAGGAGGTGCAGGAAAAGGAGAAAAAGAATTTTGTGATAATCACTATCTTAATTAAGGACGACGGTCATGGCTTGAATGTTAGCGAGATCTAATGCTAATGCTAAGCTACCCGGTTCGACTCCGGGTACAGCCTAAAAATTTCTTGACCGTCTTCCGTGCTTTCGGAGGGCACGTAAAGCCGTCGGTCCCCCTGTGTTAATGATTTGCCATCATAAAAATAAAAATCATGTTGCAGGCACATCGAAAGTAAGCCTAGCAAGCTACCTGAGATATAAAAATCCAAAATGCTCATAGAACTAATTACAAAAATTAGTAAAGAACAGGTCCTGGACCTATATTGAGAGGGAGACTTCTATAAGTAGAAGAAGAAGAAGGGGACTATCTTAAAGTTATAAGGTTCTATGTTACAATTTTAGCGTTATTTGAATTTTGGTTACTACAAGATTCTATGCGCAATAGAACAAAAATCACAGCTGTTCAAGTGCACATGAAAATGTTGCATGTAGTTATTTACTAATAAGTTCTATAACACGAAAATATTTGTAGTAAGTTACAAGTTATTGTAGTACCTATATCTCGAATAACTTTAAAATTGTAACATATAGAACCTTATAACTTCAATGTAGCGATTTAGCACGCGTTGCAGAGAGTTCAGGATACCGTTTACTCAAAACTTAAGAAAAGGGGGGAAAAGATAGCACAAGTTAGCGGATCCCTCGTGACTTCGAGTAACTCTCTGCAACGCACGCCATCATCTCTCGCTAACAAGTCATAGTGTAGTGTGGTTATTAAGATGTCGCTAAGCTAATCTATCTATTAACCACAAATTCATTGATTATAATAATTTATTTATATTTGACATTATCTATTTTATTATTATTGAAATATTATTATTACTCACCCATAACAGATTTATTGGGAGCCAACATAGAGTAAAAACAAATACGACCGTGACCATCATTTTCACCAACTACAAAAAATTAGAAAACTATACTAACACGGTAAATATTGCTTGTAGGGTTGAGAACCAAAATTATTAGTTTAATAAAACACTTTACCAAAAGTACCAAAAAACAAAAAAATTAGGGTTAATAGGGCTAATAGGGTTGATAAAATCAAAACATTAAACAGGAAATGGAAAAAATTCTATCAACCTTAATTATTTTCCATAATTGATATTAATTGCAAATTTTTAATACTAAGTCCGATGATGGCAGTTTGTTGCCGAAACGCGCAACTAATAGGTAATAAAGTTATATTTTAATATACGAGAAGAGTGCATTTTATTATTATAATTTATGTTAAATAAACATCCCAATTAATTAAGGGAATGGTTTACAGCAGCATAGTTAGTGAAACTATGCTGGGAGAATCTCACGATTCCATACCATCACTGGGGTAACTGGGCATTAAGAGGCGCGACCTGAATTTTGTTGGGATCATGGCGCGACATTTTACATGGCCACGCGGAAGCGTCTCCATATCGTTCCATTGTCTCCAATGAATAAATTTGAACGAGAAGCAATGAATGGCTCTAGCTGCAATTTTGTATGTGTTTATGATAGTATAAAAAATATTTACCTTTTGTTTTGATTTCGCATTTCTTCGATCTCTACAACTTTCCGCTTCTCCAGGTATTTGATGGCACCAAATTACAATTCCCATACTGACATATGTAAATACCAACACAATAAGTGGAATTAGGTACTGAAACAATAAAAGCAGTACAGTGTATGTACGCTCATATTCTATTCCAATATCACTCCAATCTTCTTTGCACAAATACCTGAAATTTAAATTATAACCAAAAAGAAATTTTGGGTATCTTGTCTTATACAGTTTATACAACTTATACAACGTATTATATTAAGTCTTATACAATTATAATGATATTACCGCGGTCTAAAAAGTTATTAGCAATTATAGATACAAAAGAACGCAATGCTTTTAATTATTTCTCACATATCTGAAAAACCTAGCAAGGAACATACATAGGGTTTTTTTGAAGTAATATTACATACAATAATTTTTCTTCACTCCACACACCATCAAACTCCAAAACTCAAACCTTGAAAATAATCGATTTTGCAATTTTTTATGTTAGTAATTTGTTTCGTTCATTTAAGCATTAAAAATCCAAAAACATTCACACATTATATGAGAAATTCAAAGAATGCTTTTCATGGTGCAACCAATTTTTAGACCTTTATTTATAAATAATTTCAACAATTAAACCGATATTGAAATATGTAAAATAAGATTTTATCAATTCAAATGCACATATTCTTGAGCCAAAACGAAAAAAATTAGTTTGTCAGCTTGATTTTGTTTGAAATGATTATTCGCTGTTGGGACCTTGATTGCTCAGTTGAAATAAATTTAGTTAAGATTGGAAAGGGCGTTTTATTGATTGAGGATAAATGAATGTTGAAGAAAGAATAGATGATATAGGTTAGAAAGATTTTAATAGTTGAAATTAGAATGTAAAATTTTCGGAAGCAATTGATTAAAGTGTACAAAAATGATAGAACGATAGCATAGTACAAGAAAACGTAAAAAATGGGAAAAATACCTCCAAAGTAGTCCAAAAAATTGAAAACCAGAGAATACACCTACAAGTAGTGTATAGATACAAACCTCCAGGATGTTGGACGACCGAAAAAGAGATGGGCTGGAACAGGTCAACGACCTAATCCACAATGAAATTGATGATGATAAAACACCTATATACGTAAAATCGATATGTTAAACTTAAAGCTCTAAATTTAAAAACTAAAGCAGGGTTTGAAAAATTTTGTTTTTGAACGTTATAATAAGAAAAAGAGATTTAAAAAGTTTAATTGTAAGGATTGAAATTATAATTAACCACATATTCATATTGAATACACAGTTGCTTTGTATCCGCCAATTTTACGAATTTCTTTATAAAATTTTCAGACAGCATTTTGCACATGTGTATTTCGGAATATGTAAACAAAAATTTTAATTTTTTAATTTGTATCGTGGTCCTAATAATAATCACCCCCCCCCCCCGCACCTAAATAATCAGCACCACATAAACCTACTTTTAATTATAATTTACTTATTAAAAAACTATGGGCATGCGTATATTATATAATATGCTGATATTAATTTCGGAAGAAGGTTGACAAGTGTGTATATTTTAATATTTGCTTAGGGGAATCATTTTAATAAAAGTAAGCCGTACATTTATTATATACTCTATTTAATTTTATAGATAGTATTTAATCTACAGTTATCTTTATTAAATTTTATTTATTAATTCTTATAAAAATTGTTTTCATACTTTTGCTATCACCATTACTTTCTTTCAATATGGTTTGCTACTAATCTTTTATAAAGCTTTTTGGACTACCTGATAGTGTAAGAAAATTGCGAAAAACAAATTCAAAACTTCCTACCAAATTCTTCGTTATTAGAAATTAAAATTTTAAAAGAATTGAAAATTCCTCGTATATCTTTCGGCAAAAGATTTTTAAAAAAATTTTCATATTAGCTATATACGTAATTGTTATATTTTACCCGTTAACCCATTAGAACTATTCATAACATTGATATATTATTTTAGTAACAGCACTCTAAAGCATGATATGAAGAGTTTCTTAAAAATGTTGGATAATTCTGAGTTTTGAATATATTATTTTATAGTTTGAGGTTCTGAGTTTTTGACCTCGTAAACCGCCCGGAAGTGCCGCTTTTCTTTCTTTCGCCTTAAATATTTTTCTATAAGCAATTAGTAACAGCTGCAGCGTTGTAAAATAGAGCGGATTATTGAAAATTCCAAAAACTTTCCGTTTTAGCTTGACATTTTTGTTATTATTGACTATATTATATTATGATATTATGATTATAATAAATATGTATTTAATAACCAATAATTATGGTGAAGGCGTAACAATGACGCTAAAAAGAGAAAAATTCATAGCGCTAAACTTTTATTTCCATAATATGAGGGTCATTCCATCTCAAATCGCATGATGAATTTACTTGATTCACGCCTAATTTGACAAAATTTGGTACACACCATCTTAGTAAGAAATAAAAAATTCAAATTAAAGGATTTTCCCAAAAAGGCATTCGTTTCCTTGTTTTGGTCTTTCAAAAAGTCAAAAAGTTGGTGTGTGGACTTTTACGAAAACGACTGTAACTTCATCCACAGTGGTCTAAATTTAAAAATAAAAAATTTTCTGTAAAGGTAAATGAACATTCTATTCAAATATTCAACTACAGTTTATATTTTCAACCCCTAACTGGATTAATTTTTTAATATTAACACTATTTTAACCCCTATTTCTAAAGTCGGAATCGATTTTCAATTAATTGTATAGATTTTCATGATAAATATTTATTATCTAAGGATAAGTTTACCACATCATCACTAATTTTGATAAAAAGTTTAGCATAATAGTTTCGTCAAGTTTGGTCGGGGTCGAGTCAATTTTGCCTTTTTTTGTCGATTTGAGATGGAATGACCCATGAATTTTAGTAAAACTTAGGGTTTCTGAGTAAATACGTGTTATAAAATTTGTGGATGTGCTCGAAAATACAAATTATTCATTAGAAGCGATTTAAAGTGCCGATGCCGTCGGTATAGGGAATTCAATGTAAAGGGTGTTTTTTTAGAGCGTCAGAACTTTAAATTTAAATAAAACCACAATAAATGGAGATATCTCTTATCTGTTTATTTTATATAAATGTACATTCGATGACATTTAAAATTTGAAAACAATTTCAAGCATTGGTCCGCTGCGACTACCTCTAACACAGTGCATTCTCTCAGTCCAATTATTGACCACGTTTTCAAACATTTGGTGCCTTATGTACGCAATAACTCTAATTATATTGGCTTCCAATGTTTGAATCGTCGTTGGTTTATCGGCATAGACCAAGGATTTAACGTAGCTCCAAAGAAAATAGTCCAAAGGCGTTAAATCGCATTATCTTGGTGGACAGTTGACACGTCCATTTCTCGAAATAATTGTAGGATTGAGACGACGCTGACGAGACGAGATGCCACTGTTAAGATGAACTGACACGACGAGACGACGAACAGTAACAAAATGCAAAGACGGGTTACGCGAAAGACGTGTGATTAAGACGAACAATAATTAAAGACGAATATAAGACGAATAATAAGACGACGCGACGTTCAAATAAATGTATAAGATAGTAACAATAAGACGAGTAATATGTAAAAGAATTGTGTATGTACTTATATGTAATTTTATATCAATAAACTATTTTGAAAGAAAGACAAAGACTACATAATTTTATTGCCAAAGTGTTCCTTCAATAAATTAATTGTTGTGGTAACTGTATAGCATGTGGCACCGTCCTATTGGAACCACATCTATCCAGATCAATATCATGTAAATTCGGAAATGCTTGAAAACGTGGTCAAAAATTGGACTGAGAGAATTCACTGTGTTGAGAGGTAGCCGCGGCGGTCATTTACATGAATTTGTTTTCAAATTTAACTCGATAGCAATACTTTCCTTTTCTACGTAAATGGGAAAATAAAACATTTGAGTTAGCATTTTTCCCATGGTCTATAAGACCATATGAATTATTAAAGACCGTTTTTGGAACGATGTCTGGATGTGTGTGGTATTTTTATCGTCAACGATTACAGACAAATGCGTACACCGATTAAGTTGAAATTTTATATACTAGTTTGAAGCAACTGTCTAAAGAGCTGATTATATTTTGGTTGAAAACCATCCATTTTTAACCCAAATTTTAGAAGAACGAAAATTGCTAAAGCCCAAGTAACATTTTTCCCTGTGAAATTAAAATTTCTCTGGTAGGTCCCTGGCAAATACCTGGTAGGTAACTAAAACAGGGTTTACGGCTTTGCCTGTCTATAGGGATTTGTCAGGTACCTGTTAGCATGTCCTTTGTAGAGCCCTATTAAATGCTTGCGCTAGGGATTTGCCAGGTAGCCAAATACAGGTTCCTTGTAGGGCCCTGTGAAATGCTTGCGGTAGGGATTTGCCAGGGAGTCATATACAGGTTCCTTGTAGGGCCCTGTGAAATGCTTGCGGTAGGGATTTGCCAGGGAGTCATATACAGGTTCTTTGTAGGGCCCTGTGAAATGCTTTCCGTAGGGATTTGCCAGGTACTCATTTACAGGTTATTTGTAGGGCTCTCTGTAAAATGCCTGTGGCAAGTTTAACAACCAATAATAGAAAACCTTTGATTAGTAGACCAATCAAAGTCGACATCGACGTCAAAGTAAGAAATTCATCGCAAAAACTTTGAAAATATCGCAAAAAAATAGTAATTTTGATGTAAAAAAAAATCGTTCTACAGTATCGTTTGGAATGTAATTCTAGTAGGTTGTAACGAAATGTCGGAGGTATCATTTTTTTTACGTATTTATGCTCCGAGCAACATGCGTTACACTTTGAAATGCAAACAAGTACCCACGAGCGATGTTTCCAGGCAATTATAACAAGTTGCGATGAAAATTCCGACAACATTTTTTTCTCTTTTTTTCACTTTTTTATTTTACGAATACCTGTACAATTACATTTCAAACAATACTGTACAACGATTTTTTTTTTGCATCAAAATTACTAATTTTTTTGACGTATTTTATGATTTGAACCCACGTGTTTGAAAAACATTTTTTTCGCTTTTTTCCATTTTTTATTTCACAAAACACTGTAGAATTAGATTCCAAACGTTACTGTAGAACGATTTTTTTTTGCATCAAAATTACTCATTTTTTGCCATAATTTCCGATATTTTTGCGATACATTTTTTAAATTTACGAAAAAAAAAATTTTTGGCTTCTCTTTTGTAATTCTTGGCTTAGTAAGAAGTAAGAAGATAAAAAATCATTGAAAACACACGAAAATTAAGAAAAATGTCATTCGATTCACCGAGTACAGCCCTCCGCGAGTTTAATTTATTACAAGTTACGATGAAAATTGGAACAGCATTTTTTTCGCTTTTTTTCACTTTTTTATTTTACCAATCCCTGTACAATTTATTACATTTCAAACAATACTGTACAACGATTTTTTTTGCATCAAAATTACTAATTTTGTTGACGTGTTTTATATGATGTCGAACCCAGAGGCGTACCTACGGGGGGGCGAGGGGGGGCGGTCCGCCCCGGGCCCCTTTACTAAGGGGGCCCCACCCAAAAATAAATAATTCCATGTTTCTCAAGAAAATTGTTCGAATTCGGGGTCTTACGATAAAACTTTTTATCAGTTTAACATTTTTAACAGTAATGATAATAATTGATGACCTCGGACGGCACGAGTTTGTTCCCTTATTCTATCTATTATTAGATAGAATAATAATCTATTATCTATCAATAGCTTATGGAAGACGGTTAGATTAAGGCAAAAAAAAGGCTAGCCACATTAAAAAGTGATAAATGACCTTTTTTTGACGGTGAAGGGGGGGCTACAAAATAAATCCGCCCCGGGCCCCAAGTGGTCTAGGTACGCCACTGGTCGAACCCACGTGTTTGAAAAACATTTTTTTCGCTTTTTTCCATTTTTTATTTCACAAAACACTGTAGAATTACATTCCAAACGTTACTGTAGAACGATTTTTTTTTTGCATCAAAATTACTCATTTTTTGCCATAATTTCCGATATTTTTGCGATAAATTTTTTAAATTTACGAAAAAAAAAATTTTTGGCTTCTTTTTTGTAATTCTTGGCTTAGTAAGAACTAAGAAGACAAAAAATCATTGAAAACACACGAAAATTAAGAAAAATGTCATTCGATTCACCGAGTACAGCCCTCCGCGAGTTTAATTTATTACAAGTTACGATGAAAATTGGAACAGCATTTTTTTCGCTTTTTTTCACTTTTTTATTTTACCAATCCCTGTACAATTTATTACATTTCAAACAATACTGTACAACGATTTTTTTTGCATCAAAATTACTAATTTTGTTGACGTGTTTTATATGGTAATCGGTAGAATCACGATACACTTACAACGGTATGCTCATACGCAGGTTGTGTGACGTCACGTGCGAATTGGAATTGTGATGCGAACCATCTTGCGCTTTTGCGCAAATACACCGGTTATTTTCCATTTTTTTGATAATATTTATTATTAATATCTACTAATCACACCCCCACCTATCCGAATTTCAAAGAAAAATTCAAATCGGAGCAAAAAAATTTCACTCGATTTGAAGGGAACGTGTGATGCATTTCCCCGCGTTTGCCTTGGGAGCCGCGGCATGCTCGATGTTCATTTTCCCTACTTTTAAAAAGTCGATTTTGGGGTTGTTTTTTAACGGTTCTCGAAAATTTTTGTTTCATAAAACAATATACCATTTTTTAGGTTTATTTTATCCTCACGATGACATGCAACAATCCATTTTATTTTAGAAATGTCTTCAATTTGTGGAAATCGGAAGTATTTGATTTTCGTCCCTTTTGTCGTTTTATTATTATTACCACATTTCGCAACTGCACAACCCGGCATTTTCGAATTTAATAATAGAATTTTCACAAATTCGAATAATTTCAAATAATTAGAATTCGACAGATAATTTGAGTTCACGAGTACAGTTCGTACCACGTTCGTACACGATCGTTTGTAATTTAATTCGCACATGACGTAATGCGCGATAGTATACGTGTTTGAGAAAAATAATAAGCATACCGTTGTAAGTGTATCGTGGGTAGAATAGTCTAAATCAAAATAGTCTACGGTAAATTGGTCCAGGTAAAAAGGTCTACGGAAAAAAGTCTACGGGTAATAAAGTCTAGGTAAAATAGTCTAGGTAAAATGGTCTAGGTAAAAAAGTATAGGTAAAATGGTCTACGGCAAAATTCAAGGAAAGATTCCTTGGATAACTTTTTAATAAAAAGTTGCGATTACACCGCTTACATACTATGATATACACATCATACGAGTATAATGATGATGCAGTGATATCATTCTGACACGAAAATACAAGCGAGAATCCAGACCTTGATTCTGGAGAGTAATAGAGTTTTAGACTTGGAAATCTTTCCAAGTCCAAATCTTTCTTTAGAAATATAGAAATCGTTAAATTTAAATTCATTAAATTATAAAGGAGTTTTTGCAATACATGGTAACAGGGCCGTCGAGAGAAAATCGGAGCCCGGGGGTAGATGCATGTTTGTTGTAACTTTTCCCAGATTTCAGGATTTCGGTTGAAATCCGGGCGTTCTCAGAAACTCCTGGCCTCCTCAGAAACTCCGGGCCCGGTGGTAATCATTATCTACCCCCCCCTCTTGTCGGGCCTGCATGGTACACATGTCCATGGTACACATTAAATATTGTAAATATATAGCGAAAATATGCATCATATCACTAGATTTTGGGTAAAATATGCAAATAACCGGTTAATATTATATTTTGCCCATTCTCACCGGAATCTTTCCTTGAATTTTGCCGTAGGCCATTTTACCTAGACTTTTTTACCCGTAGACTTTTTTTCCATAGACTTTTTTACCTAGACTAATTTACCGTAGACTATTTTGATTTAGACTATTTTACCTACAATCGTTTTATATGATGTCGAACGGTCGAACCCACGTGTTTGAAAAACATTTTTTTCGCTTTTTTCCATTTTTTATTTCACAAAACTGTAGAATTACATTCCAAACGTTACTGTAGAACGATTTTTTTTGCATCAAAATTACTCATTTTTTGCCATAATTTCCGATATTTTTGTGATACATTTTTTAAATTTACGAAAAAAAAAATTTTTGGCTTCTTTTTTGTAATTCTTGGCTTAGTAAGAAGTAAGAAGACAAAAAATCATTGAAAACACATTGTAGTCATAAAGCAATTTTACAACTAAAATAACAACAGCGAGGTGGCACAGAGGTTAACGCTGTCGGACAATGAAGGGAAGGTTACGGGTTCGATCCTCGCACAAGGTAAGATTTTATTTCTAATTTTCAAAATTTAATTCCAGACTCCAAGAAAGAAAGAAGACGACAACATCATGAGATATATCACCACCACCAAGTTCTTACTAATGAGAATAAATAATGAGAAATTGGTAAAATAAAAAATTATATGTTGTAGAGTTAAAATTGTTAAAATTAAAAATGTAGCAAAAATTAATTTTTTTATAATAAATAAATTATTAAATAAATAAATTTTATAAACAATAAATTTAATTATAATCAAACTTTTTTTGCACCCTGTTAATCGCATATAATAACTCCCTCGTAGATCCCTATAACAACTCCCTGGTAGATCCCTGCGGTAGGGACTTACCAGGGCCCCTGTGAAAGGTACTTAGTAGATCTCTAGTAGAGGCCCCTAATAGGTGGTCCATTTGCCCCTGGCGCAAGCCCCTACCACAATCCCAACTAGGGTTTTAGACAGGGACAGGGACCTGTGAGATTTGACTGGTAGGGATTTGCCAGGGGCCTACCAGGTTAAAAATGTTGCTTGGGAGAGCATTACCGCTTCCCGGTGGAACATAATTATGAGAATGAAAATCACACCAATCGAAAGACATTATTTTTTCGCATCCTTTGATACCTCGCACTTGATATTTTTCTTTTAAATTATTGTTAAAATGCAAAAATAAAATAAGCGCTATTAAAAGAATATGGGCTGCCTTGGATAATTTTGAACTGTCAAAGTGATTTGTATTGCTTTGAGTATATCTTCTTCTTCAAGTGCCTTATCCGCTTTGGACGTTGGCGATCACCATGGCCCATCTCACCTTGTTGGCTGTCGTTCGAAACAATGCCGAAGACGTCATTCTGGCCCATTGTCTCAAGTTTCGCAGCCAAGATATTCTCCGCCGTCCGGGTCCTCTTCTACCTTCAATCTTCCCTTGCAAGATCAGCTGGAGTATGCGGTACTTGTCGTTGCGCATCACATGGCCAAAATATCGGATTTTCCTCTCTTTTATTATGTCTATCATTTCCTTGTCCTTTCCCATTGTTTGCAATACCGTCTCGTTAGTAACCCTGTGTGTCCACGCTATTCTAAGCATACGCCTGTAGCACCACATTTCGAACGCTTCCAGGCGTCTGACAGAGTCTTCTGTCAGGGTCCAGGGTTGAGTGTATAGTATAATTTATTATTTTAACATATTTACATAATTTATATAAACATATTTTATGTAATTAGTATCAAACGAATTTTTAAATTACTTATCAAGAAATTAAATCTGATGACGTATTACGACCATATTTAAAATTCGATTGCATATAGACGGTAAATTTCCAATTTTTTTCTGCTAAATGACACTTTAAAAATATTTTACAATGCAAACATGTTAATTTATTATATATTGTGGTGTTCCGATTGTTGAATTCGAAGCCACGACAGATATAAATTTTGAAATTTTTTAAATTTTTAACTTTTATTTTCTCGTTACACAAAAATTCTGTTTTTATCATTTGTGATAACTTTTGATAGTGAAATAATTCAATTCTTCAATTTTATAAATTTTTTTGTTTAATAAAAAATTTTTTTTACAATTCAAAATATGGGTTAGTAAATAAATGTTGTCATACATAAAGAAATTAATTGCGCCTCTATAAAATTGATCAGTAGATATAAAAAGGTTCATTTAGTTTACAAATAACATATGCGATTGTAGCACGTTTCTTTTTTAAAAGTAATAATCTTCACTGTTCAAATGTTTAAAAAAATGCAAAATACCTTGTCTTTTGTTTAATAATTTGTTTATGTCACTCGATAAACATACCAATTTCATTCGTAGGTTGATTTCCAAATTTTCAAACCAATTGTTCATAAACCAAATCCACAGTCGTTGAATTTTTCAAATAATTCGTGGTTAATTTTTCCACCATCAAATTTCAATAAGATTGACCACTTTTTATCCCTCTTGCTGGTAATTTTCTTTAGTTTCCACTTTGGAAAACCATATAAGGATCCACTTTTATAATTTGCTTTGAAATTTACTTTCAACATCCACTTTTAAAATCCACTTTTATCAATCCACACATTGATTGGCAAATCACCGCTTGATCGATCTCCTTTCAGAACGAATGCGTCCATGTTCTCCTTTTAAGCTGAAATTTCCTTTCCACGCGTGCGCGAATTTTGATTTACGCCCTTTGATTGGCTGATTTGGTTTATTTCGGCTCATGATTTCAAAATGTGTCCGAAAATGGACGTAACGAAACTTTGCAAATTTCGTGAGTGTCGTTTCGCGCACTTATGTTTTTTAATTCCACGCATGACTTTAAACACATCATTTTAAATTTAAAATTTTTAATACAAATATTTTTTGATTCATTTAAAAAAAAACAAATCTAGTCCTTTTTGGAACAAGCTCCAGACTTTTAATTTAATAAATTTGAAGAATTATTTTATTTGTTAAAATTTTGACTAATAAAGATTTTTGTGTGACGAAATTATAATATTGACCTGTTAAAATTTATTTTTTTAAATTTTGAATTTGTTTTATGAAAAAAATTTGGTAAATTGTGTAATTTTGTTGAAGACAGTTCAACGCCTTCGTGGAATTTTAAGAATTAGTAAAGTATTGGATAATTATTGAAATTTCTAAAATCTGGCTTCAATGAAATTGTATGGTTATTTACTTATTTTGCTAGTATGAATTTTCATATTCCGAAGAATATTTTTGTTATTTATTATTTTTAAAATTTAAAATAGAATTTAATTTGCATGGTATTATGATTTTTAATTTACTGACTAAAATTTAGAATTTATTTACAACATTAACTTTAAATTAAAGGTTTCTTGCCTCTCTGAATTTTCAAACTAAAACTTTATTATTTTTAACAAAAACATGAATAGTTAGCTGTTTTTAACTTTTTTAAAAAATCTGAAATTTTAAACTAAACATAATTTAACTGATTCAACTCAATTCAAGAATTTTTTTTTTGTACATCTTTTCATAAAATTGGTTACATTATTGCACATTCATTTTTTTAAGCGTTCATCCATATCAATTTTGTTCGTAGGAGTATTTGGTTTCCACGTTTTATCCCATCTCTGGATATTGGTGTGATAAATTTCGGACTTTTTATATCTTACTTTCTTAAATGTAAAATTTCTCCTTTTCTGTTCATTTCCTTGGTTTTTCCTTATCTTTTCAAATTTTACCATGTTACCAATTTTTTTTATTAAATTTCTTATCGCCTTTGGTTTTATTCTTCTTCCTCTCGCTAATCTTTTAACTTTAGAGATTTTTTTATTTAGTTCCCATTTTGTTTTTCTTCCTAGCCTAATGTAGTGCCTATACTTTTCATTTATTAAATTTATTAAATTGTCGCCTTCGTTGAGTTTTACTATTTGAAGCGTTGTTTTGTTGTTGATCTCTTTTCCGTCTTTCTTGTCTGAATCTTTTTCTATTTCTACCCATTGCATCTCTTCCTCATGCATCTTAATTTTCTTGTTTGGTACGTCGACCACTATTTTAAATTTTTCCAGAAGATCCATTCCAAGGATACAATCTATTTTCATGTTCGGCATAATCATTATCCCGCAATTGTTTTTAAATTTTCCAATGGTTATATTGGCGTTTAAATTTTTATTTATCACTGTGAAAGCTTTGTTGTTTGGAGTGATTAATCTTATTGGCGTTGTTTTTATAATTCTATCTTTAAATTTTTCTGGATTCATGACTGTTATCTTCTCATTTAACAAGGATATTTCCGCACCGGTATCGATTAATGCCCTTACAGTAATCTCATTAACGTTCATTAAAATATACGGTGATCCAATTAAATTATCATTCTCTGCGTCGTTATAGCATATTTTTATGGGAACATCTACGTTACATGTTTCTTCATCTAACTTCATCTTCTTGAATGTAAAATTTGCAAATTGTTTATCTATTTGTCCATTATTTTTATTTTCCGATTCTTTAAAATTTGTAGACAATTCAACTCCCGTTGAATTGTCTTCTAGTGAAAATTTTGGACTTCGTTATCAGAATCTCCACCATGTTCTTCCACTACTGTTACAGCATTTACATGTGCGGTGGTGGCATTATTCACCCTGTTTGTACGAGTAGTAGCATCTGTATTTTCATTCTGGGAATGTTCGTTCCTCTCCTGATTGTTCGATTGGTTATTGTGCCAATTATTTCTATTTGATTGGTGGTTATTCCAATTATGATTTCTTTGTTGGTTATTCTGATTATTTCTGTTCCAATTGTCTTCTCTTCTATTCTGTCCATTGTAATTATTTCTGTCCCAATTATATTCTCTTCTGTTTCCATTATGATTATTCCTATTATTGTTGTTAAAATTTGGGTAGTTGTTATTCCTGTTGTTGTTAAAGTTTGCATAATTGTTGTTTCTGTTTTGACTATTGTTAAAATTGGAGTAATTATTGTTTCTGTTGTTATTAAAATTTGCATAATTGTTGTTTCTATTTTGATTGTTGTTAAAATTTGAGTAGTTATTGTTTTGATTCCTGTGCCAATTATCATTTTGGTTCTGTATTCTGTGTTGGTGATTAAAATTTTGATTTGTATTATTATTATTTCTGATATTATTGTTGTTTATACTTTCTCTTCCGCTTGTACTTTGAATCGTGTCAAAACGTTTTAATAAATTTATGAATTGTTCAGTACTTTCGATATTTTCTATAGCTACCCGATTTATAACTTCATCTTCATAATGATTTGCTAAACTCCTTATGATGTCTATCTCAAACATTGGCGGATCCAATTGTTTTGCCTCATTGATGTATTTGATGGCGTAACTCTCTTTTGTTCTATCTCTTCTATCGTTATACTTCCCATTGTTGAGATTTATTCTAACCTTTCTTTGCTCTGATATCCCCCAATATTGTCGAAGAAATAGTTGTTCAAATTCAGCGAAGTTTCTGTAATCGTCCTCAATTATTCCCAACCAATTTTCTGCTTCTCCTTTTAATGAATGTCTTATTATAGATTTTAATCGAGACAAGTCATTTATTTTATTTGTAACGTCCCTTAGATTTTTTAAAAATAAACGAGGGTTTCTCTGTCCATCTCCTTGAAATTTCATAATCTTGTCGGAATTGAATCCAAATTGGATTTCCTGCATTATGCCTTTGATATTGCTCGCTTCATTTTCCTGTCCAGTACTTTGATTTCTGTACAACCCTTGTTGCGTAATCCACATGGAATTATTGTTTATTGAGCTTTTTATTTCTGCTATTTCATCATGCACTTGTTCTATTTTACTGTGACTTTCTTGATTATTTTCTTCTATTATCTTGTTTGTCTCTATTAGTTTGGTTCCGATTAAAGTTATTCGATGAACATTTTCTATTACCTTGTTATTTATTATATTTAAATTTTCTGTTATTACATTTTTTTCTACATTAATATTTTCTATTTTTTTGTTAATAGATTTCATCTGTTCCATATTAACCTGTTGTGTAATTGAAACGATTTGTTTTTCAAAATGTTCTGGTTTTGTCTCAACTATGACCCCGCTTTCATATAATTGGTTAATACGACCGTTTACTTCTTCTTTCATTTCTTTTATGGTTTCCTTAAACTCTATTTTCTTTACTGTGGTATTTTGCAGATCTTTTATCTCCCCATCCATGTTCCACATATCTTGCCACATATTCTGTTGAGTCGATTTAATTTCATCAATATTTTTTTTTAATTCATCTTTTATTTCTTGTGAGCCTTTATCTATCATCTCTTTAGTTTGATCAATTATTTCCTTTTTGTTTTGATCAAATTTTTCATCCATTTTTCTTGCATTTCCTCTAATTTCCATTAATATTGTCAACATGTCCACTGTTTCTGTTTTCTGTTTTTCTGTTTGTTTTTCTTGACTCGTGCTTTGTTTTTCCTCGACCTTTTCTTCCATGCTTTTCATTATTTCTTCTTTAACTTCGTCGACTATAGGATTTGTTTCTACTATGTCTTTCGTCTCTGGATCTACTTCTATGGGATTTGCATCTATGAATGCTAACAGCTGTTTTTTCTTACTCATATTGTCGTTTGTTTGATTTAAATGTCAAAAGAAAGCTATATTTTACACCAAGATAATCTGAACGTTTAATTGATTTTGTCTGATAATCAAACTCTTTTATCAGATCGTACATAAATTTTATTGAATTTGTCGAATAAAATGTTTTTATTGACCTTAGAAAAATTTTTGTTTATCGTAAAATTGTTTTTATTTGAATATTCAAAATAGAGCATGTGAATCTTAATATCAGGGTTATCGTGAGGTTTCGTGCCTCGAGTTGGGAGCCAAATTTTTATATGCTGTGGTGTTCCGATTGTTGAATTCGAAGCCACGACAGATATAAATTTTGAAATTTTTTAAATTTTTAACTTTTATTTTCTCGTTACACAAAAATTCTGTTTTTATCATTTGTGATAACTTTTGATAGTGAAATAATTCAATTCTTCAATTTTATAAATTTTTTTGTTTAATAAAAAATTTTTTTTACAATTCAAAATATGGGTTAGTAAATAAATGTTGTCATACATAAAGAAATTAATTGCGCCTCTATAAAATTGATCAGTAGATATAAAAAGGTTCATTTAGTTTACAAATAACATATGCGATTGTAGCACGTTTCTTTTTTAAAAGTAATAATCTTCACTGTTCAAATGTTTAAAAAAATGCAAAATACCTTGTCTTTCGTTTTAATCTTGTTTACAACACTCGATGAACACACCAATCTCATACGCAGGCTGATTTCCAATCCTCCAAACCAACTGTTCATGAATCAAATCCACAATTGTCGAATTTTTCCAAATAATTTGTGATTAATTTTGCAACCATTAAATTTTTATTAATTTTGACCACTTTTTATTCCTCTTACTATAATTTTTCTTAAATTTCCACTTTGGAAAACCATATAAAATTCCACTTTGTGTTCCACTTGATAAAAACGCTTTTTTTAAAAATCAATCTCATCGATCGCCAAATCACCGCTCAAATTCTTGTTCATCCAAGAACGAATGCGTCCATCTCGACTTCGCCGCCGAAAATTCTTTTCCACGCGTGCGCGAATTTTGATTTACGCCCTTTGATTGGCTGATTTGGTTTATTTCGGCTCATGATTTCAAAATGTGTCCGAAAATGGACGTAACGAAACTTTGCAAATTTCGTGAGTGTCGTTTCGCGCACTTATGTTTTTTAATTCCACGCATGACTTTAAACACATCATTTTAAATTTAAAATTTTTAATACAAATATTTTTTGATTCATTTAAAAAAAAACAAATCTAGTCCTTTTTGGAACAAGCTCCAGACTTTTAATTTAATAAATTTGAAGAATTATTTTATTTGTTAAAATTTTGACTAATAAAGATTTTTGTGTGACGAAATTATAATATTGACCTGTTAAAATTTATTTTTTTAAATTTTGAATTTGTTTTATGAAAAAAATTTGGTAAATTGTGTAATTTTGTTGAAGACAGTTCAATATATATAAGGATTCTAGGAATTTTGTGCGCCAGTATTTGTTCGACAAACACTTAATCGACAGCATTTGTCCGACACGGAATTTTATTCGACATGCATTTGTTCGACTACACATTTATGCGAATAAGCATTTGTTCGACATGGAATTTTATTCGACATACATTTGTTCGACTCAACATTTATGCGAATAAGCATTTGTTCGACATAATTAGAGAGCGGATTTCTAAGCACAACACAAAGAAATATCACAAACTAACACTAAACTAACGGCAGATTCACCTTTTCGCGGCAGATCCACCTCTTTGATAAAAAAGAGATAATGCCGAGAGACTTGCCCGTGTTGTGAGCAATTTTATGCCGAATGAAAACGAAACTCAGTATTTGCGAGACGTGGCTCACAATATAGCATTTTAAATTTCAAGGCATATAATGTTAGGTTAGGTACTCATAAGAACACCAAATAAAAATTATAATTTATAAATAAAATAAATATAAAAACTATAAACAATGATCATTTTTTGAACAATCAAATAAATAAATCACGATTTTAATTTCTAAAATTGTATACAGTGTACCCATGGCATTGTAATTAACTTTACGCGGAGATTTACTTGTTTTTAATTAGTTTTCTAAAGAAATATCAAAAACTAACACTAACCTAACGGCAGATCCACCTCTTCGCGGCAGATCCACCTCTTTGCGGCAGATTTAACTTTACGCGGAGATTTGTTGTTTTTAATGTCGAACAAATGCATGTCGAATAAAATTCCATGTCGAGCAAATGCTAATTCGCATAAATGTTGAGTCGAAAAAATGTATGTCGAATAAAATTCCATGTCGAACAAATGCTTATTCGCATAAATGTGTAGTCGAACAAATGCATGTCGAATAAAATTCCGTGTCGAACAAATGCTGTCGATTAAGTGTTTGTCGAACAAATACTGGCGCACAAAATTCCGGATACGCCTTTTACAAGGTTTGGACACAAATTTATAATAAATTATCACATACAATCAGATATAATAGAATTTTTGTTACAATCAGATTTTCATAAAACAAGTTATTCAAAGAGATTTTACAATTTCAAGTTTATAAATTAATAGGTTATGTTTATAGATAACAAACAATGTATAATTTTTAACCATTTCTAAAGTAAAGTGTCTTTTAAGAAGATTTTGAGTTGATCACCCTCAAATTGAATGTATTTAGCAGGTTTTGATGATTCTAGGAATTTTGTGCGCCAGCATTTGTTCGACAAACACTTAATTGACAGCATTTGTTCGACACGGAATTTTATTCGACATGCATTTGTTCGACTCAACATTTATGCGAATAAGCATTTGTTCGACATGGAATTTTATTCGACATGCATTTTTTGTTCGACTCAACATTTATGCGAATAAGCATTTGCTGGACATGGAAATTTATTCGACATGCATTTGTTCGGCATGCCGACATGACATGACACGAAAGACGAAAGGTAACCTTTTTTAGATATAATTAGAGAGCGGATTTATAAGCACAACGGGCAATTCCCGACGGGAAATCGTATTTCCGGAAATGTACAAAACAACTGAAAACAATAAACCGTTCTTGATGTTCGATTCTGGTAATGTAGAAGATAGGATCGTTATATTTTCCACCAGAAGAAATCTACAACTTCTAGCGAACTCTAATCATTGGTATGCAGATGGAACTTTCAAAACGGTTCCGTCTCTGTTCCAGCAAATGTACGCCATCCATGGCTTACTGGATCAAGATCTTTGCGGCAGATTCATCTCTTTGCGGCAGATTTAAATTTACGCGGAGATTTGTTTGTTTTTAATTAGTTTTCTAAAGAAATATCAAAAACTAACACTAACCTAACGGCAGATCCACCTCTTCGCGGCAGATTTAACTTTACGCGGAGATTTACTTGTTTTTAATAGGTTTTCTAAAGAAATATCAAAAACTAACACTAACCTAACGCCAGATCCACCTCTTCGCGGCAGATCTACCTCTTTGCGGCAGATTTAACTTTACGCGGAGATTTGTTGTTTTTAATGTCGAACAAATGCATGTCGAATAAAATTCCGTGTCGAAGAAATGCTGTCGATGAAGTGTTTGTCAAACAAATGCTGGCGCACAAAATTCCGGACACGATATATAAGATAAGCTGGCACGGGCGGCATCCGCCGCCCTTAGCCATCTAGACCCAGAATAGATCCGAGTAGGCCATAGTTGTTCGGCCTTCGGCCTCACAGGGGGAGGACCATAATAGATCCGCGAAGGCCATAGTTGTTCGGCCTTCATCTGTCATCTGTCATCTTTCATCTGTCATCTGTCATCTGTCATCTGTCATCTTTCATCTGTCATCTGTCATCCGTCATCCGTCATCCGTCATCTGTCATCCGTCATCTGTCATCCGTCATCTGTCATACATACATACATACATAATCTTCACGTAAAGTTACATCTTCATGTAAAGTTAAATCTTCCGCAAAGAGGTGGATCTTCCACGAAGAGGTGGATCTGCGTCTTCTTGCACAATTCCGGCGAGTTCTGCGACCTATGTATATAAAGTGCTCCGGTCTTATTCGCGGCATTCAGATTAATTTGTTAGTGGTTTTTTGTTAGTGGTTTGCATTTTTCGAATTAAAGCCGCCATCCCCGCCATCTGTTGACAGTAATTTGAATCACTGACTGTACGTCAGATTAATTATTTGACAAATTAAATTTTTTGTCAAACTTGTGATTTGATTTTCGAAAAAAGCGAATAACTTTTTTCCCCGCCACTGACTGTACGTCAGATTAATTATTTGACAAATTAAATTTTTTGTCAAACTTGTGATTTGATTTTCGAAAAAAGCGAATAACTTTTTTCCCCGAGCGAATTTCTTCTCCATTTATGCACGAATAGTTGCGCCTGGAGCTACAAAATAACTGTGCAAAATTTGGTTGAGATCGGTCCAAGGGTCTAGGAACGTATAGCGAACACGCAAGCAAACAGATCTTCTCTTTTATATATTTAGATTATATTTGTCGAGTATTGGGATTTTACATTAACCAAACGCCACCATACGACAGCAATTGTAACTACCCGATCGGGTATACCTCAGTTTCTTTTAACGTGTGTTAATAGTGTTTGAGTTTGTTTTTGTGAGATTTTTAATTCAGTGCAGTGTTTAATCTTTAATTGTAATCGATAATTACAAATTTTACATCCGCGTCACCCGTATAAACAAATCAACATTCTACTGAGATATACCCGTTAACGTAGACATTGAAGTTGACGCTAGCGCCACCATCGGTAGTGTAAAATCCCAATAGGTCTATTTAAAGTTTCAATTATTACACCAACGTTTCGGACCGTTTATATCTGGTCCATTTTCAAGGCTAAAAAGTAATTAAATTTCAAGAAAAGCGCTACAATTTATATTTTAATAATTCAATTAATTTTTAGCCTTGAAAATGGACCAGATATAAACGGTCCGAAACGTTGGTTTAATAATTGAAACTTTAAATAGACCTATACCCGACAAATAATAACTTATCATTTAACGAAAAGGTCAACAATAATATATAAAAATTTAATGTTAATTTATTGTTAAAATGAAAAAATAAAATAAGTATATAAGCAACATCCAACAAATTTTAATTAAATCTGGTAACTTCGATATGTGAAAGTAATTTGTGTATATCGAGTTTAAAAAATGTTTGATTTAACATTTTCTTTATTAATATTTAATATAAAATTAAGTAGAATCTAGTGAAATGTATTGTCACGTCAGATTTTTTTTTGATATGGAAATAAATAAAATAATAATTTATTATTAATAAAATTTTAATAAATACATTTAGCACCGAAGAAGTAAGTGAAATATTGAAAATTAATTGATGTCTATTTTATTGATTAAAAGATTAAAACCATAATTGAATGATAAAATGTATCTTATATTATATTATGTATTATATCGGAAAAATAATTACTTTAATCGTAATTATTCACCGTAACTATCAATTTAGTTTATCCTTAGTTTATATTAGTTTACATAATCCTCCGCACCAAATGTGTCACAAATGATTTTATCAATTAAATTGATAATCGGAGCGATTCTGATTTTCCACAATAACATGGTTAGACAAAACTATGATTACGAAATTGTTCTGTAACAACTAGCAAGCATTAAGCGAAGATGAGTCACGCCATTTGTGTAAGTAGTAAACACAGGTAGCTCATCAAACGATGGAGACTACTTTGCTTTATCGTGTGACCGGAATGGTTGTTAATTTTTGTTGAATTTGTCTTTTCAAATCTAACAAAAATATATTTTGTATATGTATTGTATTAAACAAGTTAGTTTTTAAGAAAAAAAAAGATAGGACCACCCACCACTATAAATAATCAAAGATATTCTGTTCCGATACCGATTTCAGAAGTAAAAAAGAACGAACTTATAGATATTCTTTATGTAATACCATTTGTTTTCCATCAATTTTATGTGAACTTGTCAACATTAGATGTTCTCGAAACTTATTCAGATTTGGAAAATTACCAAGAATATTAATGGTTTTCTTTTATTTAACAATCACAGCAGTGGTTTGGTGTGATTGCTGGTTGATTATTATTAGCAAGCTTTTCTATTCCATCTGGAATATTGCTACTCTGCTTTTTCTGCAAAAAAATCTTTTCGATCCATTTATTGAGGTGGATCAATCCTCTTGTTTTTTTTACTACTTTCAAGTAATTTATCCACAGAGTGTTGATTCGAACCCACAATTTCCGCGCTGTAATTAAACCAGCGATCACGCCAAGCCACTGCTGTGTTTGCTGGTTGATTTCTCTACAGAATTTCATTAAAATACAATGTTAAGATGCAACCTTCACTTGAGAAAAACAAAACAAAAGTATGGAGAATTTGTTGCCACAAGTGCGAATTTATTGCTTGTACCATTCGCGAGTTACAGCCATTTGAAAGTGGGGGTGCTAGCTTAATATTAAGCTGGTACCCCCACCATGCTAACTCGCAAACGGATGATGTTAGAAAAATAAATATACCAAACTTTATTGCTACTTTTTTTACTGGAAAAATGTTAAGTTATTTTTATTTACTTAATCTGGTTATAAGGTTATTTAAACCGATAAGATCATAGCCGGAAGCCTTTTTCAGATACATTTTTGTAATTGTAATTTTGATTTCGCTGATTTGGATGGCGTTGATGGGGTTGCCATTTGGAAAGGTGCTTGTAAAAACTTAAATTTTTCGTCTTCTTCCTCCTGGAGAATCATAAATTAGAAGGACATGAATACACTTTCCAAATATTTTGCGAACGCCTCAGCATTTTCTTCATCAGTTGCTTTCCATAACGAATATTTGGTGGCCTCTGTAGGAATTAAACTTTTAGATGATCCCAAATATTTCTGTCTTCTTCGTCGTTCAAGAGTTGTTTAAGATTTCTTCTTTGCCTTAAGGAGATCTGGTCATAATCTATATCTTTTTTACCCTCTTTTATCTTAAAAAGCTTCCATAACTATATTTGCGCGGTTTTGGATCTTTGTGTTAACTTTAGGTTGAGGAGTTGCTCTCCAGGCAACTTTTATGAAGTTTTCTACGGCTATATTAATTTCTTGTGGACTTTTCAGCCTTATGTTAATGATGATTTTTCTTCAATCAGTTACTTGAATATCTCCCAATCAGTCCTCGTGTTGGTGAGGGAAATCACTATTGTGGAACTTAGCATCATTATAACCGGAGAGTGATTTGACGACAGATCGAAGTTTTGATCCGCCAAGAAATGATTGATACTATATCACTACGCCAGTAAATGGGCCTTGTAGTAGATACGACTCCTAGGTTGTTAAGTTTATCCATACATTTTACTAGTTCTCGTCCTTTTGTTGTTGTTAGACGTGACCCCCATCTTGAGGGCTTGGCATTATAGTCTCCACCTGCAATAAATCTGCTTCCAAGAGTTGCAAAGCATTCTCTGTACTGTTCCTTCTTGATAACGTGTTTTGAAGGACTGTATATTGCTGAGAAAAAGATGGGTCACCAAACCCTCATTAGGGTAGAAGGACTGAGAAGGAAGGATATTGCTGATATAGTGATTAGCCCGCGTATATCCTGTACTACTACTAATATTGTTGTTGCCCCACTACTTATGTACGTGTATATCCGTACTCGGTATGAAAATACCGACTGTTGCTATGGATACGATTTAAATTTTAGTAATTTGATTGGTATAAACTATAGGATTGATGAATCTAGGATTAATCATAATGATTGTTAGTACGAACATTAAGGGATAGCGATTTGCAACTACACATTAATGTCATAGTAGTTCGGTTTCACTGTACAGCATTACAACCATAATATGTCAAGCCCTACGTTGTTCAGCTACTATGTATTAGAGAAGTCTCGCAACGGTCAACAAAGTATCATTTGTTCAAGATAATCTGTGCAGTGATAATATTCACTTTATGTGATGCCTTCTCCGCGCGACGTAATGCGCAGTGATTATCAAAATTGATTTTGGTCTATCACATCTTTAGTTTATTATATTTTTCTGTTTCAAGTGTCTTTCGAAATACATAAAGAATAAATATAATTAAATTCGAGAAGTTCTTATAACTGATTACTTATGTGGTTTACCATTGAATTGCTAAGAGACGACCAAAACAAAGTTCTTACGTTGCTCAAAATTGAACCGCTGAAAGCGCAATAACCACTAAGCTGTCACCATTTCTAAGTAATTATTTGATTATTATTTAGTAGTAATTACCTGTCACATAATTCGTACCAAACATCAGGTCGACTTAATTTTGATAGTAAAGGAATTGGAAATGCAGTAATTGCAGCCATAATCCACACTGCACATATGATCAGTAAAGCTAGTTTTTTAGTCAATTTGGGTTTTAATGGCCACATAATAACTGTATACCGATCGAGACTTATAGCTACCATCGTATATGTACTAACAAATACTGAAACAGCTTGCGAGTAGTTTACCACAGGACACAAAAAATGACCAAATGACCAATACTGTTGTAAATACGAAACTGATGAAAAAGGCACGCAAAATATAGTAATCAAAATATCACCAATCGCCAAATTGGTTATAAAGTAATTAGTAACACTTTTCATTCTATGATATGAAATAACAATGTAGCAAACAATTCCGTTCCCGATTATCGATACTATAAATATTATGCCGTACAATACGTATACCATTCCTTGAAAATATGGAGAACTTACAGGATGGGAGTCGGATAAGCTACATATAATTTCTATATTTGTGTTTGAAGTATTATTTGCCATTATGAAACATAAAAATAAGATCCCGCACAATTGACCGAATTGTCGAGGTAGACTATTTCTCTTATTAGTAATATGAGAATAATATACCTTAAAACTTTGAAGTATTGTTAGTTTAGATACGCCGGCGCAACGTACCCCTACAAGAGTGTTCATAAACGTAACGTCACGTCGCGTCGCCGTCGATAATGTCGTGGCGTTAACGTCATGAAGTTGAGAATCTTGTTTCAAAAAAGCAAGAAAGCGAAACAAGCTATCAAAAAAAAATTACAACTTCCACTCATTAAAGAGTTTGATCATAAAATTTCGTGAACATCTTCTATTGTACACTAATACAAATATAGTCGTACCTAACAATTTTTATTTTATTACCAATAAAGCAAAATTACAAAAGATTTAACTTTCCAGCTTTGATATTAAAATTTTGTTCATAGCATCTATTGCGGTGCAACAAATGCTCTTAGCTTTTGACTCGCCCTGTGTATAAGTTTAATTTGGAGTATCATCTGTAAATTTTTAGTCAGCCGTCAAAAACGTTACGTTACAAATTCCTTCCAATATTCTTGCGCTTTGACTCGTAGCGCACCTTGTAGAACAAATTTGAATGCGTACAAGTAGCAAACTTCAGTTTTTGCTAAAATTTGTTCGAGTTTGCATACACATTTATTTTTGAAAATTTCTTTAGTGTAGACCATTTAGTTTCTTTAAGAACCGACCGCATTAAGGACTATTCTTCTGTCGATCGGGTCTTAATTGTGCTACATTTTTCACGGTTCAATTTTAATACGCGATATTCCATTTCAGAGATGATTCAGAATCTTTTCATCGTTTATTGTTCAACACAAAGTTGAGGATAATAACCACACGAGGTATTAATAGATGCTCTAATTCCTACATTGGGGCATTCACAACAAATTAAAAAAAATTTTGCGCAGTGGCAACATTCTTTCAAAATTAGCCTTCATTTTATTTGTTAGCGGTTCTACTAAACTTGTTTATATACCTATATATATATTTTATCAAGTATTTGCAACTGGTAAATAAGTAAGCGAACTGGTCTAATGTATTAAATAAAACTTATATTATGTTTCGATAAATGATAACGATATTTAATTTCGGTTTCAATTGATGCAAATAAAGGGTGATTCAATTAGAGGTAACAATTTAAATTTGAAATAAAACACATTGGTTTTTGATAATTTGCTAGTATTTTTATTTTAATATAATTTTAACAGATTGGTAGATATTAAACATGAAAACTGACATCGGCCAAATGGTCGCAATGGCCGACGTTGCAAACTTCCGCTCTTTTGTTGTTTTTTGTTGGAAATTTCCCTTTACTTTACGGCATAAATTCTGTGGTAATTTGTAATTTTTCAACCAAGTTTTGAATTTCCCGCTACCATCTCTCAAAGTGCAACCCAACTTCGCCCCTAAGCGAGTCCACCTAACCTCAAAACGCAACCGCGTGGCCCCAGCCGTAAGCTCGTGATCTATCTCAAATACCCATTAAGACCCTACGTTGTGCAATTAACCTACAAACCGCTTGATTGCAAAATACCCCAAATTCGTTGAAAGTTCACCGTGTGGGCAAATGAACACCAAGACAGACGATTTCATGAGTCAAAGGAAAGAAAGAAAATAAAATACTTTACACAAAAACACACACAGTCGGTTGTTAATTTGTTTTAATTCAATGTCTCAATTGTTTTGTTTTGGTCTTGTCAATTATAATAATTGTAATCTTATATAAAAAAATGCTTGTATGTGTGTATGTATATATGTGTGTATGTTCCGCATAGACGCCTAAACCCCGTAACTGTGGGCGTTGAAACTTTCACGAGATCTGGCGACATTCAAGAGTAAGTTTTTCGTCGTCTTTGATTTTAGTAATTCGCCACCATAAGACGGTCATCAGCAGTTAAACACTTCAGGTCACAGTCGTTGTCATAGTTACGATGCGATTTTGACACTATAAGTTTAATTAAATGACATTGACAAATAGTCAGTAGCGGCTCGAGAATAGGGGGCACAACTTTGACATAAGAATGTTAACCTTAAAAATGACATTGACATATACTCAGTGGCGTTGCACAATATTTTTAAAATTAGCAAAAATCAAGTTACAAGGTGACAAATGAATTAAATTATGACATTAATTGTACATTAATTAATTGTATTCATTTCAAATTAATACAAAATCATAATTGTATTAATTCATAAATAAATCATAAAAGTGTGCAAAGCGCTCTAGAATAAGGGATAAGAAAACATTTATATTCCTTTATATTTCACATTTGTGTAAAACTGGATGTATGTACATATGTATGGAGGTATATATAAAAATGGAAGTATGTGTGTGTATGGGTATGTATGCAGGGGTGGGCTGCCAAATTTTGAACAACCGGCTCGCTATTATTTCGAAGCAAAAAAAAACGGTAAATGAGTACATTGTCTTCATTTATTTTTGTACAGTATAAAATATATAATATATATAACAAAACAAAACATTTATTGCACAAAATAACTAAACAAAACATTTATTGCACAAAAAAACTAATAAATTCCAAATTTAACATACTATACTATGTATATGCATAATTAATGTAGAGTCCATATGCCTTGTTCATTTGCAGAATAGTATATTATTGTTTATTGTATATAATATTGTATATAATATTATTGTATATAATAGTAAATGCAATACTATGCTTTATCCACGATCAAATTTTTTTTGAAAATAATTTATTAGATTTCATTGACATTTTTTATCGATCTAAAATAAAGTTGGCAACATGTCAATGTCACTTAACCTCAAAACAAATTGTAATAAGATGTTTTTATAATTTGTGTATCCTTAATTTGTGTGTCCTTAAAGCCCGCATTTCATTATAGCTTCTAGCAGCCGAGCTTCTAGAAGCCCAACATTTGTAATGCATTGACTCTTATGGAACCAAACTCACTTCGGCTGGTAGAAGCCTACCAGCCGAAGTGAGTTTGGTTCCATAAGAGTCAATGCATTACAAATGTTGGGCTTCTAGAAGCTCGGCTGCTAGAAGCTATAATGAAATGCGGGCTTAAGTGTGAAACAAACTTAATTTTTGTTGGTAATGATGCTGAAAATTCATTAAAAATTTTCAAATTTCATATTCGTTTACTTTTTTATATTAAATAAATTCAAAAACTTTAAAATCTGAACTCGTTTTTAAATTTGACACTTTGCATCTAGTTTTATATATGCAAATGGTATTAATACGCCTCCGAGAAGTACACCAGCGCATCTCGTTAGACTCCGATTTTACTAGTTCAACTCCGAAACCGGAGTCGAAAACGTTTCCCCATTAAAAATTGAAATTATGGTGTTCCACATCGCCTGGATTACCGTGACCAACTTTACGCTGGAGTCCAAATGGTACTATACACGTATACATTTATACAACGTAGTGTACGAAAAATCCGCTAGGTTCGCTACCGTTTTAAACAATTATAAGAGAATATGTTTGCCGGTTGCTTGTGCCTCCACACGCCTGTAGATCACTTAGGCCTCCGATTTTTTAAATACTTTGGCAACAGCGCTTTATACTATTCTTAGTTAGTAGTGGGCGACTTACACAAACAAAATCGTTTGCATTTATGCATTTTCTACTGTTGGCACATTTTTTTTATATCAATGGCTTTTATAATTTATTAACAGCAAAAGTGTACTATTAAAACTTGTTCTTTAATTAAAAAATGTAAACAATGTTAAAATTTTAATCAAATATTTCGAAAATTATCTTATAATTAATTGATAAAATAGATTATTGCATAGCAGCTTTCGAGACCAAAATGTAAAAAACTGACGTATTTTTATCAAATTTATTAGAAATATAATATCATAAAAAAATTCAATTACTATTAATACACGTAAGTTTTTATTTTAACCCAGTCTTAATTTTCGAGTGGTGAAAAAAGTTAAATAGTACTATACAAATTAAAATCAAAAAGTTCACAACAATAATACCCGAACGAGTTTAGCTCCGAGCAATACATCATATACAAACTAATTATTTTAATTAATACTCTACTCGAAAGCAATTCAATATTTTATTACGGACCTGTAAAAACTATTTCCATACAGAAATGTTTAATTTGCTTGGACTATTAATTTATACTACGCAATGAATCAAATAAAATAATGATTGTAATGATTAGTATGTACTGATCAGCAGGCTGAAATCTGCACTATTATAATAAAGCCAAAGTTTGCACTGTTGTCCATGTATGATAAAATTTTAATTGGTTGTTCCTTAAGATTTTAGGCGAACATAAGCTAATCTTTGTTTCTAATAAAATTCACATATTGGTGGTCTTTAGACACGCCCTTTTTAAAAGTGGAAATTTTTTTTGACATTTACCCCCACTTAAAGAGTTTTTACTAACGTCTAGAATAAATTCTTCATATTTGGTATATCAATAGGTAACATAAAACAATTTTATAAAAATTAATTTTTCCCCCTCCACCACAAAATTTTGGACTAAAGACACTCAGAAATTTAAAAAAATATATATATCTGATTCCCCCTAATCATCTAAATGAATAATACGAAAAAACATTTTTAAAATTATCCGCACAAAAAAAGTTTTTTTTGGAACTTCATCGATCATCACCAAAATTGATATCTGATTCCCCCTAATCATCTAAATGAATAATACGAAAAAAAATTTGTTAAATTATACGCACAAAAAAAGTTTTTTTTTTAACTTCATCGATCATCACCAAAATTGATATCTGATTTCCCCTAATCATCTAAATGAATAATACGAAAAAAATTTTTAAAATTATTAGTAAATACATCCGAAACTGTCAGGATTCGATATTACTACTTTTAATGTAAATTTTTTGGTTTTTTCATAATTTGTTTAATTATTTCGAATAATTTATATTTGAATAAACAATTCTCTGAGTGGCATAAAAATTAAATTCGGGCAGGACAACGTCTGCCGGGTCAGCTAGTAATTAAATAAAACGCATACGATTTTTCGTCATTTAGCCAACGTCGTCAACTATTTTTTAGATTTAATGATATTATTCTTATTATCGCACCGTATTAACTACCCACATAATATAAAATAAAGACATTGAAAGCTATAATTTCAAGCATAAATCATTAGTAGTTTTTAAAACGTTTTTATTAACTCTTTTTTGTTTCTGTTCGGGGGGAATTTTGAAATCGATTTTAAACTAACTTTCTGATGAGTAGTCCGGTCAAATTAGACCAAAAAATAGGAGTGAGGTTGCAATAATTCGCAGCCAGCTGAAAATTGGTAGGATTGTTCAAAACACCATCATAAATAAAATCTAAAAAGTCCTCATCGATCCGACACCTGGAAAAAAATTTATTCGGGGTCAAAGGTCACTAAAACGGGTTTTTCGCGATTTTCAGCAAAACGGTAAGTTTTATCATAAAATTATCCCATTCAAAAATTGTAGATCAGATAATTATCTATAAAAAATGTCTAAATACTTTTTTTCCTAAGAGCCACCGTTTTCGAGATATAACGATTCGAAAAGTTGAAAGAGTTGTAATCGTCATAATATGGGGTCCGTTACTTTGGCCCCCCCCCGGTTAATATTTTTACACCAAAAGCAAGCACTGGGATCCTTAGAGCTAGCACCAGCTAGCACCCAAATATGAAAGCTGGCACCATTACAGTTTTTTCACAAATCGACTTTGAAACCGGGGGGGGGGGGCAAAGTAACGCTAGCCCCCCCGGTTAATATTTTTACCCAAAAACCTAGCACTGGGATCCTTAGAGTTAGCACCAGCTAGCACCCAAATATGAAAGCTAGCACCATTACAGTATTTTCAAAAATCGACTTTGAAACCGGGGGGGGGCAAAGTAACGCTAGCCCCCCCGGTTAATATTTTTACCCATAAACCTAGCACTGGGATACTTAGAGCTAGCACCAGCTAGCACCCAAATATGAAAGCTGGCACCATTATAGTTTTTCCACAAATTCATTTTATTTATTTGCACCTAAATGACGATTACAACTCTTTCAACTTTTCGAATCGTTATATCTCAAAATCGGTGACTCTTAGGAAAAAAAGTAATTAGACATTTTTTATAGATAATTATCTGATCTACAATTTTTGAATGAGATAATTTTATAATAAAACTTACCGTTTTGCTGAAAATCGCGAAAAACCCGTTTTAGTGACCTTTGACCCCGAATAAATTTTTTTCCAGGTCTCGGATCGATGAGGACTTTTTAGATTTCATTTATGATGGTGTTTTGAACAATCCTACCAATTTTCAGCTGGGTGCGAATTATTGCAACCTCGGATGTCTAAATTGACCGGACTAGAGCTACAAATTAGTTAGTAGTAGGCGACTTACACAAACAAAATCGTAAATTTGCATTTATGCATTTTATACTATTGGCAAGTTTTTTTTATATCCATGGCTTTTATAATTTATTAACAGCAAAAGTGTACTATTAAAACTTGTTCTTTAATTAATAAATGTAAACAATGTTAAAATTTTAATCAAATATTTCGAAAATTATCTTATAATTAATTGATAAAATAGATTATTGCATAGCAGCTTTCGAGACCAAAATGTAAAAAAAACTGACGTATTTTTATCAAATTTATTAGAAATATAATATCATAAAAAAATTCAATTACTATTATTACTATTAGGTACATACGTAAAAAAATTACAATTCATAAAAATTCAATTATTTTTGTGCATGTTATACACGTAAGTTTTTATTTTAACCCAGTCTTAATTTTCGAGTGGTGAAAAAAAAAGTTAAATAGTACTATACAAATTAAAATCAAAAAGTTCACAACAAATACCCGAATGAGTTTAGCTCCGAGCAATACATATACAAACTAATTATTTTAATTAATACTCTACTCTAAAGCAATTCAATATTTTATTACGGCGACCTGTAAAAACTATTTCCATACAGAAATGTTTAATTTGCTTGGACTATTAATTTATACTACGCAATGAATCAAATAAAATAATGATTGTAATGATTAGTATGTACTGATCAGCACGCTGAAATCTGCACTATTATAATAAAGCCAAAGTTTGCACTGTTGTCCATGTATGATAAAATTTTAATTGGTTGTTCCTTAAGATTTTAGGCGAACATAAGCTAATAATTAAATAAAACGCATACGATTATTCGTCATTTAGCTAACGTCGTCAACTATTTCAACAAGTTATCAGTTACAAGATAAAATTATGCTGCATTTCATTATTACTTAGTAAGGGGATTACCTACTGTAACCGATAAATTTTTTCGATTTTTTTTACATATTCTTATAGTTGGGAGTCTTGAAAATTTGTCCAAAAAATATTAAAGTAAAATTCATCAAATTACCAGAATTATAACGGATTTTCTGCAATGGTGTTTATTATTGAAACTTTTTAAATCATAATTACATTTTAAAAAGGAATTAATTTTTGTATTTTGTACTTTATACAAAATATACAAAAATAAACTTAACAAATGTAAGTTGTAGCTGTCTGTAATTGTCTTTAAGAATCCAAAAAACAAAAAAAAGTTTAAAAATTGTTAAAAACCAACGTTTTAGTTGGCATGCAAAATCGAATGGATTGTGGAAAAGTAGCTTTAAAAGTTTGTTCTTACAAATTGCGACATTTCTCCCCGCGTCCGGGGTTGTTTACTAATTTAATACTATGTTTTTTTATGGATACAGCATCAGTTAGTATACCTTAAACCAAAATTGGTTTTATTATCTATTTAGAGTAATTTATTATACTAACTTTTATTTAGAATATTTTCAAAATAAACTATTTTTAGTAAAACCTGACAAAATAATACGATTTACAAAAATATGTTGATTCTTTAATAAAAAAAACGTTTTGATGGGAAAATTTCACTTAATTTTGAGCCCTTAAAATAATACACACCTCTTTGTAAATAAAGACAGAATAAAAAAACTAGGTATTCATGCTCATACGTAAACATCGATGAGAAGGCCAAAATTTACGCAAACAAGAGAGACAGCGATGCCACGATACGGTCTGATCACCGACCGTGTTACTGTTCGAAAGAGGCGAGGACTGCCACAAAATAAGAAAGAAGTGCCGAACTTGACTTCTTGGAAGTCGAAGAATATATTCTGTATGGCCCTCGTACACTAGATTAAGGTTAGGTTACGAAAATCATCCATTATCCACCTCGTTACTACACGAGAAAGTTGAAAACGATTTATTTCAAAACTACATTTTTAAAGTCGGGTGTACATTTTCCAAAGAAACTGCTCGGCGGATTGACTTGATTTTATTTTAGGCATTTAGAGTACATTTCAGGCTATGGTCGGAACCTCAAATATTCAAAATATATTTAAAATTGCCATTTTCCGGGCTGTGATATTTTGTTGTAAAACTCAAAATTTGTTTTGAAATCATCGCCATTTTTTCATTTACATTTTCAAGGTTCCGACCATAGCCACATTCATAGAGAACAAAATTTAAAAAAATTTGTTAATTTCGGATAATTACTTTGGTCAGAAACATTACACCCGATTGGACAGTCATTTCGAAACATTAATTACGCATTGATCTGTTACTTGTATCATTTTCAATAAAAAGCTTTGCAAAAATTTTAGGTGTTACTTTAAATATGAATAAATAAGAATCCTAAATTTCGGCTCAATAGCTTTAACAGTTTTCTCAAATTTAATTCCTAAAAATCAGTTTGAAAACGACTGTTCACAGTAGGTAACCCCTTTAACTACATTGCTACTTTATGTTACAAGTGTTTTCGTTGCTTAATTGTGGCAATAAATTAAAATTTTTATGAAAGAAAAGTTAAATATACTACAACTTGAAATGAAAAAGTGCACAAACAGAAATAACCGTACTTGTTTAGCTCCGAGCAATATATGTACAAACTAATTACTATTTTAAGAAATACTCTACTCTAAAGCAATTCAATTTTTTATTACGGCATCCTGTAAAAACTATTTCCATACAGAAATGTTTAATTTGCTTGGACTACTATTTATACTTCGCAGTGAATCAAATAAAATAATGATTGTCGATTATGTTTTTGGATTATGTTTATGGTTTTGGATTTGCTTTACAAAAGCAAAATAGTAAAGAAGAACGCAAATTGTTGTAAGAAATTTGAATAAATTACTTAAGAAAGAAAAAAATTACAAGTCATCTTCAGAACAAGTTTACTGAAGTCACAATAATAATAATTAGTACTATATCAATTTGTATCGTAACATTGAAGTTTAAGTTTTATTACGATTAGGCGCAAAAATTGTCAAGATACGAGTTTTTATAAAAAATGAATTTCATGGAAATTATTGAAATTTGATTAGGTTTCCGAGTTATTTTACGAGCAACTGAACATAATAAGGTATTATTACCAGCTGAAAAAAATATTTTATAAAACTATACTATGTAATTCGATTGAAAGCCACTCCAATTACCACTTGAATGTGGGGTCTACGCGGTCCGAAGGCCTTTTATTGGCAATCCATTCAACTTTTTAAAGATTTCTTAACACAGATCGTTGTCATCATATTTTAAGCATCTCCTGATGATACGGTGAAATTTATTTAAAAGGTTCTCTTTGATATTCATTTCAATGTTCAGTAGGATTAAACTTAAGATAAAGTTTTTCATCTTTTGTTCCAAAATATTTCTTTGAAAATTATTTACCAAACTACTAAAAATACTGAACTAACTTTAATTGGATTTTTATTAGTGGATATAGTATAGTAGATTAGTTCTTTTCGTCGAAATTGACAAAAAGGTGCCAATTATAAATAAATTAGATTCTATATAGTACTACGTATTAATACGCTTGCATTATAAAACTTCATATTTTTACTTTAATAAATATTGCATAATATAATTAACAGTGGATGCATGAGAATGGTCTACCCACACAAATAATATGATATCTAAGCGCGTGTGTTTCATCTCTATTGTGCCATTATTCCATCTCGTTTTATCAGCAATTACATTCGGCAACATTGTTGGAGTATTTCACAGCCTTTTAATATATACAATTTATACAAATTGTGTCCATAACGTCGTATCGATATACGGAGACCAAAGCGTAATGCCACTATACCAATTATCTGTATCATAAAACACGAAAAATCCTTTCCCCTCTCCGGTTGATTCAGGAGTTCTAATCGTCTAATAGATTTATATACATTTACTTAATATCTACGGTTGTTTTTAAAGGCGGATAAACTGTCGTCCTATTAATGTACGGAGTCCAATACGATACAAGTGCACGTATATATATATATAATGTATAAGTGGCGCAGATTAATTATTTATTTTGTGATTTGAAAATTTAACGAAAAATTTCTTTTTTAATAGACGATTATAATTAGGTAGCTTGTTTGCATTTAATAAAACTTATATTTTATGAGAGCTTACATAAATGCAAAGTGTGTGTGTGCAAATTTACGTAAAAAATAAGTCAAATTGTGCTATGATAAGCTATTCAATTTTACCCGTGGATAATGAAATAAATCGTTGAATAATGGATCTGAAATCATTGAATAATGAAATTTCGCAATAATGACGTCCATTGTTCAATGGTGCTTGTGTGTATAATTGTGTCGATCGTGGATAAACATCATTATTGTGCCCTTTTCTTACCCTTGTTTCTGTTGCTAACCTGTGATTCTGGTTCATCCAAGATGTAATAAAAGGAATGGCATCGAAATTGGCTTATTTTTTGGTTTTAGGGGTAATTTAACAAGCGGCTCGCCGAGTTTCAAACATTTTAACAACCGGCTCGCGCGAGCCGGACCGACCCGGCTCCAGCCCACCCCTGTATGTATGTGTCGAGAATAAATTCCTCATATTTGGTATAATATCAATAGGTAACATAAAACAATTTTATAAAAATTTGGATTAAAGACACTCAGAAATTTAAAAAAATATATATCTGATTCCCACTAATCATCTAAATGAATAATACGATAAAAAATTTTAAAATTTATCCGCAAAACAAAAGTTTTTTTTGGAACTTCATCGATTATCACCAAAATTGATATTTGATTCCCACTAATCATCTAAATGAATAATACGATAAAAAATTTTAAAATTTATCCGCAAAACAAAAGTTTTTTTTGGAACTTCATCGATCATCACCAAAATTGATATCTGATTCCCCCTAATCATCTAAATGAATAATACGAAAAAAAATTTTAAAATTTATCCGCAAAACAAAAGTTTTTTTTGGAACTTCATCGATCATCACCAAAATTGATATCTGATTCCCACTAATCATCTAAATGAATAATACGATAAAAATTTTAAAATTTATCCGCAAAACAAAAGTTTTTTTTGGAACTTCATCGATCATCACCAAAATTGATATCTGATTTCCACTAATCATCTAAATGAATAATACGATAAAAAATTTTAAAATTTATCCGCAAAACAAAAGTTTTTTTTGAACTTCATCGATCATCACCAAAATTGATATCTGATTCCCCCTAATCATCTAAATGAATAATACGAAAAAAAATTTTAAAATTTATCCGCAAAACAAAATTTTTTTTTGGAACTTCATCGATCATCACCAAAATTGATATCTGATTCCCCCTAATCATCTAAATGAATAATACGAAAAAAAATTTTAAAAATTATCCGCAAAACAACATTTTTTTTTGGAACATCATCGATCATCACCAAAATTGATATCTGATTCCCCCTAATCATCAAAACGAATAATACGAAAAAAATTTTTAAAAATCATCCGCACAAAAAAAGTTTTTTTTCGAATTTCATCGATCATCACCAAAATTGATATCTGATTCCCCCTAATCATCTAAATGAATAATACGAAAGTGGCCCAAACATTTTACGATTTCAATTTTCGAGATTTACCTAATTTATCAGCTCATTCTATTTTCTTTTTCAGAAAGTGAAACTGACATTGACATAAAACTAATATACTGTTGTGTCCACCGTGTTACCCCTATTATGGGAGAACAGTGCAAAGGAGAACAATCGGAGAGTTTTTTAAATGCACTAGTTAAGCTTTTGTTAGAGTAAGTTTTGTCAAATAAAGTTTTTGTGATAAATTTTAAACGCCCGATGAGAACGGTGATAGGCAACCCAAAAAGACGGAATAAAATGTGTGAAAAAATCAAACAAGATTAAAAAAAGAAAGAGTAGTAGTCAAGGGGATAAAAACAAGGTTTTTGGATAAAGATAAGCGACAGGTGAGTCGCAAATTAGAGTTCGATAAAATTATGGAATCAATATAGTCGCAAATCGCGAGTACAAATTAAAAAAAGGACTCAATAGAGTATAAATTCGTGAGTACGAATATATAAGGCGACAAAGAAAAGTCGCAAAATCGAGTCCCTTTTAAATAAGCGACTAATATAGTAGAAAATCGTAACCAAAATTGGAAGAACGAGTTTCTCCCACGGAGAAAATTGCGGTGAGCACGACAAGTGCATTGGAATTGTTAGTTTGGAATAGAAATTCCAAAGCGAAGGCAGGAGAAATTGAACCATTTGGACAATTTGAAACGGCAGGGTCGAGAAAGTGTATGTGCGCTATATTGTCCGTTGAGCCGAGTTACAATCAACAACACATTAAGGTTAGCGTCGTTAATTGTTATAATTTTAAGTAGTTGTATTTTGTGTTTATTTATATTTTGATTTGTTGTTTTCACGTTATATTAATGTTATTAAATATGTTTTTGGCTATCCGATTGTTTTTCTTTTGACTGTTGGCCTGTAAGACGTTTTTAAAGTGAGTTTAAACCCTGAGATAGAGAGTAGTGTTCGAAGTGAATTCTTCCTTGGTTATTCCTCAAATAGCCAAGTAGAAGGGGATCACAACAAGTTGGCGCATCAACGGTCGGGCTCGAACACGTCGCTACAAACGCGACCACAGTCAAAAGAAAAGGGGCACAACAAAAGACCAAATTTTAAACGTCAGATTAATAATTTTGATAACAAAAAACAAAACGTCAAATAAATAATTTTTGGGAACGTCAAAAAAAATGCAAACAAGAAGTAAACCCAAAAATATAGAGAAAATTGGTGACGGTGACATATCACAACCAGGGGAAGTAGAGGTAGACGTACACACAGAATCCACAATAGGTGAGATGGAAGAGATTAGTGTAGTACCTGAAGTCGTCCCTGAAAAGGTAGACCAACACAATGAAATGATGAAAATGTTAATGGCCATGAATGAAACTTTCAACAAAAAAATTGACCACATGAATGAAAGTTTGAATGAAACCTTCAACAAAAAAATTGACCACATGAATGAAAGATTTGATGAAAGATTTGACAGGATAAATACAGTATTAAACGAAAAATTAGACCAACAAAACGTTAAAATGGATCAGCTGAATGAAAGAATTGATCAGCAGAACGTATTAATGAATGACAGGATGGAGAATAGAATTAAAATAATAAATGAGCAAATAACATTAGTTCAGGAAAATTTAAGCGTGAAAATAGCGGGGGACAGGGAACAAGCTACGTTAATCACAGAAAGTATAAAAGAGAATCTTGAATCACGCATGAGTAAAACTCATGAAAAAATTGATAGAATACACACGGAAGTGTCAGATTTAAAACGTAATATTAACGAAACATCAATGGGAAACATAGGGGAAGTTTTAAGAACACATTTAATTCGAGACGGGGATATAGAAAAGCACACGAAATTTTATGGGGATAACCGGATTAATCCAAAAATTTTTATTAAAAACATGTATAATTCAATGGGGAAAGTCAAAGATGAAGCAAGATTAAAAAATATTATTCGAGCATCTATGAAAGAAGATACAGAAATATGGTTTAGCATGGTAGAAGAAAACATAAAAACGTTCGTAGATTTTAAAGTAATGTTTCTTAAAAAATATTGGGGGGATGTTGAACAAAATAAAATCAAAGAACAGGTCAGCGGAGGAAAATACAAGGGGTATGAAAGAACAAGAGAAAACTATGCTATTAAAATCATAAATCAGGCGCAACAGGTAGAACCACCATATGAGGAAGTACTGCTTGTAAAGGCAATGGCGGGGCATTTTGAAAAGGAATTGAAAGCAAGAATTGGGATTGAAAATGTAGAAACGATTGAAGGGTTTCTTCAATTATTAAAAAGGTTTGATGAAAGTGTTGATTTTAAAGCGGAGAACACACAACCGGTATATAGGCAATCATTCAGAAGATATGAAGAAAACAAAGAGGGTCCAGATACACAAGACACCAGAGGTGGAAGTTTTGAACGCCCATCATACGCTAACAATTATCCTCGATATAATGTTCACCAAAATTATGAGAATAGAGGTCGTGATAGAGGAGGTTTCAGAGATAAATTTAATTAAATAAAATCGGTGCAATTGGACTGGAAATAATACGACGACAAAATGTAAATTTGATTAAAAGCAACTGGACCATGAGATGAGTAGGAAAAATGAAGGAGTTTATGAAGACGAAGGAAGAATTTTATTAAAAACGATTAAAAAACCAGCAGCTTGTTTTTGGTAAATACGAATATGGATATAAAAGAATGTCACAAACATTAATAAATTTGATTGGAAGCTTGATAAGAAGGGGAAAGGGGAAAGCAGTCTGGAAGAACCAGAGTGCGAATTAAATAAGTCGGATGAAATGTGCCCGATAGATAAGAAGGGGAAGGGGAAAGCAGTCTGGAAGAACCAGAGTGCGAATTAAATAAAAGTCGGATGCAATGTGCCCGATAGATAAGATGGGGAAGGGGAAAGCAGTCTGGAAGAACCAGAGTGCAAATTAAATAAGAGTCGGATATGAGTGCCCGATAAAATAAGAAAGAGAAAAAATCAAGACAATCAACAAGAAAAGATAGCAATGTGACGTTCAATCAAAGAACTATTTACCATAACACGGAGATTAAGTTTAAAGAAAAGGAGCTGCAGATTAAAAGGTTGAAAGAGTGAATAGGTGGAAAGGATACATGATTGAGAGAAGAGGGAATGAATGTTAACGAATGCAAGGTGTTGAGTTTCAACCCAAAGATGACAACTGAGTGTTAATTTCAAAATGGCATGAAAGAAATTTAAAATTGGAAATGTGTTGTCACCAATTGATCTAAATAATTTAAAAAAAAATTTCATAAAGAAAACTTGTTTACATTTACGTTGACGCTTCGATTGAGAACGTTTTGTTGAAGAAAAGTCCACGTGAACGTTACACGTTATTTCAACATGACTTTGCTTCAACAAAACGAGGGGAAAATGTTGTGTCCACCGTGTTACCCCTATTATGGGAGAACAGTGCAAAGGAGAACAATCGGAGAGTTTTTTAAATGCACTAGTTAAGCTTTTGTTAGAGTAAGTTTTGTCAAATAAAGTTTTTGTGATAAATTTTAAACGCCCGATGAGAACGGTGATAGGCAACCCAAAAAGACGGAATAAAATGTGTGAAAAAATCAAACAAGATTAAAAAAAGAAAGAGTAGTAGTCAAGGGGATAAAAACAAGGTTTTTGGATAAAGATAAGCGACAGGTGAGTCGCAAATTAGAGTTCGATAAAATTATGGAATCAATATAGTCGCAAATCGCGAGTACAAATTAAAAAAAAGGACTCAATAGAGTATAAATTCGTGAGTACGAATATATAAGGCGACAAAGAAAAGTCGCAAAATCGAGTCCCTTTTAAATAAGCGACTAATATAGTAGAAAATCGTAACCAAAATTGGAAGAACGAGTTTCTCCCACGGAGAAAATTGCGGTGAGCACGACAAGTGCATTGGAATTGTTAGTTTGGAATAGAAATTCCAAAGCGAAGGCAGGAGAAATTGAACCATTTGGACAATTTGAAACGGCAGGGTCGAGAAAGTGTATGTGCGCTATATTGTCCGTTGAGCCGAGTTACAATCAACAACACATTAAGGTTAGCGTCGTTAATTGTTATAATTTTAAGTAGTTGTATTTTGTGTTTATTTATATTTTGATTTGTTGTTTTCACGTTATATTAATGTTATTAAATATGTTTTTGGCTATCCGATTGTTTTTCTTTTGACTGTTGGCCTGTAAGACGTTTTTAAAGTGAGTTTAAACCCTGAGATAGAGAGTAGTGTTCGAAGTGAATTCTTCCTTGGTTATTCCTCAAATAGCCAAGTAGAAGGGGATCACAACAATACATACAATGCCACCTAAAAAAGCATTTATCTTATATATAAAAATGCTTGTATGTGTGTGGGTATATATGTGTGTGGGTATGTATGTATGTTCCGCATAGACGCCTAAACCCCGTAACTGTGGGCGTTGAAACTTTCACGAGATCTGGCGACATTCAAGAGTAAGTTTTTCGTCGTCTTTGAATTTAGTAATTCGTCACCATAAGACGGTCATCAGCAGTTAAACGCTTCAGGTCACAGTAGTTGTCATAGTTACGATGCGATTTTGACGCTAAAAGATTAATTAAATGACTTTGACATATTATAGTCAGTAGCGGCTCGAAAAATAGGGGGCACAACTTTGACTAACCTTAAAAATGACATTGACATATTATAGTCAGTAGCGTTGCACAATATTTTTAAAATTATCAAAAATCATTTTGCATATACAGGGTAAAACATAAATAGTGCGCGTTTTAGCAAGACCCTTTTCATAACCTAGAGAGTGACCCTGATAGTGTTGAATAGCCCCCATGGGCCCCCCGATAGTGTCAAAGTGACGGCATTAACTACATAACCTAAAAATCATTTTGCACATACAGATTTAACTTTACATGAAGATGTAACTTTACGTGAAGATTATGTATGTATGTGTGTATGTATGTATGTATGTATGACAGATGACAGATGACGGATGACGGATGACAGATGACGGATGACAGATGACAGATGACGGATGACAGATGACAGATGACGGATGACAGATGACAGCTGACAGATGACGGATGACAGATGACGGATGACAGATGACGGATGACAGCTGACAGATGACGGATGACAGATGACGGATGACAGCTGACAGATGACAGATGAGATGACGGATGACAGATGACAGATGAGATGACGGATGACAGATGACAGATGAGATGACGGATGACAGATGAGATGACAGATGACCGATGAGATGACAGATGAGATGACAGATGACGGATGACAGATGACAGATGAAGGCCGAACAACTTTGGCCTTCACGGATCTATTATGGTCCGGTCTGTGAGGCCGAAGGCCGAACAACTGTGGCCTTCACGGATCTATTATGGTCCGGTCTGTGAGGCCGAAGGCCGAACAACTATGGCCTTCACGGATCTATTATGGTTTCACCCTGTGAGGCCGAAGGCCGAACAACTATGGCCTTCACCGATCTATTATGGTCTTCCCCCTGTGAGGAAGACTTTATATAGGTCGCAGAACTCGCCGGAATTCTGCAAGAAGACGCAAATCCACCTCTTCGTGGAAGATCCACCTCTTTGCGGAAGATTTAACTTTACCTGAAGATTAATTTGTTTTTAATTGGTTTTCTAAAGAAAAACTCGCCGGAATTGTGCAAGAAGACGCAGACCCACCTCTTAGTGGAAGATCCACCTCTTTGCGGAAGATTTAACTTTACCTGAAGATTAATTGAAAAGTGAAAATTGTGTAAAAACTTTGGACGTATGTAGCGCTCTTATTTACGCCAGAAATGGACGGGCAAACCGTTTTTGGGATTAGTTCCATCAAGACAAAAATTGAATTTAACATTGGAAGCATTTAATTACGACAAAAACTACGATTACATGAATCACGAGGATGTAGCAATAGGTGTTATGAACAAACTTTGCTTGCATTGTCGTGTTTCGAAGTTCGCTAAGGAATCACCAGGAATGTGTTGTTCGAACGGCAAAGTTGTTTTGCCACCGCTGATTGATCCACCTGAGCCGCTTCTAAGTTATCTTACTGGCACCACTGCAATTTCAAAACACTTCCTGCTAAACATTCGCAAGTACAACTCATGCTTTCAAATGACTTCATTCGGAGCAACAAACATATTCTCCAACGTCGGTTACATGCCCACAGTCATTTTAAAGTTGAAATAATAAAAAAATTGTTCATAATGTGTTGGTTCTGTTTACTATACGTATGTCTAGCGCCGCAGGCGCTAGTCTTATATATAAAAGTGGATGTATGTATGTATGTGTGTATGTTCCGCATAGACGCCTAAATCCCGTAACTGTGGGCGTTGAAACTTTCACGAGATCTGGCGAGGTTCAAGAGTAAACTTTTCGTCGTCTTTGATTTTACTAATTCGCCACCATAAGACGGTCATCTGGAGTTAAACGCTTCAGGTCAACGTCGTTGTCATAGTTACGTTGCGATTTTGACACTAAAAGTTTAATTAAATGACATTGACATAAATGATGTAAAGGGTGAACCATAAATAGTGCGCGTTTTAGCAAGGCACTCTAAAAGTTTAATTCTAAAATTCTGACATTGACGTAAATCATGTAAAGGGTAAACTATAAATAGTGCGCGTTTTAGCAAGGCACTCCTTTCCTTCAACATTTTTAAAAGATAGTGTCAAAGTGACGGAAAGTGAAGTGAAAAACATACGAGTGATACTAATAAAGTAAAGTAGAAAAATAATACATATACTACAACAGTGTACTACCCGAAATAAATTTAACACCTAAGATTATGTTACCCAATAATTAAGACACAATAACGTCAGGGAAAGCCAATTGTTTTATACCCCTACTCCAAAGCCCAAATCAAATTCTTCTTTGTTTCTAATGAAATTCACATATCGGTGGTCTTTAGACACGCCCTCTTTAAATGTGGAATTTTTTTTCACATTTACCCCCACTACAAGAGTTTTTATTAAAGTCTGCAATAAATTCCTCATATTTGGTATATCAATAGGTATATCAAGAGAATCAAAAATGGCGGACTCTGAGAATAACCAAGTATTAGAGGTCCCTTATGGGAATGCTAGTGAAGTGATTTGTAATCACTGCAATCGGCCTGTGGTGCGAGATAGGGTTGTGTGTTTTAAATGCAACAAAACATTTCACCCGGGATGCATAAAACCTGCTTCTTTGAGAAGTTCAAACTGTGTTCATGAAAGTGAGGTTAAAACTGATAACAAGCTAACCCCAAATCAACAGAAAGATCACTTAGAAATGGAAATTCGGTATCTGAAGGAAATCGTGGATGAATTGAGAAGCAAGAACAAAGTCCTTGAAGAAAACAACGCTCTTTTAAGAGAAAACAATGTGCTACTGCATGGAAAATTGTTAAGTAATGCGGTTGGTGATATGCGTGTTACACCTCAAGTATTGTCGACCACCTTAAGTGTGACAGATGCAGCTGCTTCTGGTGATAACCATACTGCAAATTCACCAGCAGTACAAACACGTAATAAGAAAAATAAACATAACCTACAGGTCCAGGTGGCAAATCCATGTGGTTCAAGCGTTAAGGGTCAAAATTCACATGTGGGAGCTAGTTATAGCGCAGCAGCTGCTAGTGGTATGAACAACAACAGAAATGTAAAAACTGGAAATCCTGCGATAAATGTAACTACTTCTCAGACTGCTAACAGCAACCAGTTGGCAGTAAATTCAAAGCAGATTCTGTTGGTTCCCAGAAACAGAAAAACATACCTGACAAAACAACTCCAGGTGAAGATGACGGCTTTACTTTACCTAAACGCAGGAAAAGAGAACCGAAACAAATTGCAATAGGGGATGCTAGTGCAGATGGCAGTGATTTTACTGGAGAGTCAAAACGAATATGGATTTTCCTCTCAAGAGTCTCAACAAATGTGACAGAAGAAACCATCAAAACTTATTTGAAAAACAAACCCAACATGGATAATAGGACCTTTGAAGTTGAAGAGCTGCTCCTTGAAAGGAAGAACAAGTGCTTTAGAGTAGGGGCTGACTTTGCGCTGAAGGACGTTATGTTTGACAGTGGATTCTGGCCCAGAGGTGTAGGATTCTCCAGATACTATTGGAGCAGAAGAAGTTCGGAAGAATCATCACAACAACATAGTGGAAATTTTCAAAACGGGCAGTTGCAGACTGTAATAACATAAAAATCCTTTTCTACAACATACAATGTTTAGGAAATAAAGTGTTGGAACTTGAATCAAGTGTAACTGACAAAAATTTGAATTTATTGTTTTTAGCTGAACATTGGCTCTCCGAGGCTGAACTGGTGGCAGTACAATTGGGGGATTTTCGTTTAATCTCATTCTATTGCAGAGCTCAGAGAATTCATGGGGGAGTTTGTGCCTTCTCTAGAGTCGGTCAATCTGTGCAAGTAATAAATTTGGAAGGTTTCAGTGAAGATCTTCATTGCGAGGTGAGTGGATTTGTCTGGAATGACATATGCTTTGTTGTTGTCTATAGATCTCCTTCGGGTGATTTTAGTATTTTCTTAAATAATATCGAGAAGGTCCTATTGAGGTGTATGGGGCGTGGCGTTGTTGTTGTTGGTGACTTTAATGTTCACTTTAATACACGTGACGGGAGATCACTGGAAGTAACAAATCTCTTTGCTTCCTTTGGTCTTATTCAGAATAATTTCCAGAATACCAGAGATGGTTCTTGTCTTGACAACGTTTTTTCTAATATTGGAGAACCTAAGGTTGAAGTAGTAAACTATGGCTTATCGGATCACTTCGGTTTGATGGTACATATAAAAACTAAAGAAAAGCTTACAAATACAAAAAACACCATTAGATTTACCCCTATAACACGACACGGGCTATCACTTCTGCGGGAGTGTCTGCGAGTAGTTGACTGGTCTTTTGTTAATAACGATAATTTTGGCACTGAAGCCAGGTTTCGTATCTTTAATAATTTAATTACATCAAATGTCTATAAATGCTTTAAAGAGAGAAAGCAAACATTGCCGGGTAATAGAAAGGGGAATGGTATTGCTTGGTTTAATAGTGAACTCAAAGAGCATCGTGAGCGACTGCACCTGTTGTCGGATCTGCATAGCGAGAAGCTGATTTCTGGGGAAACCTTAAAGGACTTCAAAAAATTTTATAAGACTAAGCTTAAAATGGCTAAAAAAACGGCCAATGATAAATATATTGAAGGTTCAGCAAACAGTTCAGCTGCAGCCTGGAAATTAATAAACGCACATCGAATATCAGCAGATATTTCGTCTCAAATACCTTCTCACGAAATACTTAATCAATATTTTTCAAATATTGCACGGTCAATTTCAGATGGGTTGCCTTACACTAGTGCCGATCCTATCGATTACATTGCCGACTGCGTGTGGGGAACAGAGCACGTTGGCTTTCAATTTAAGACAGTAACATATAATCAAGTTAGGGACGTTACTTTAAAACTCAAAAATAGCAACAGTAAAGATGTTTATAACCTTAACTCAAAAATTTTGAAATCAGTCATTGATGTAATCTTAATTCCATTCACTGATATCTTGAACTCATGTATAACTCATGGTGTATTTCCTGACATCTTAAAAATCGCAAGAGTCATTCCCATATATAAAAAAGGAAACAAGCATGATCCAAGTAATTACAGACCCATATCTATTTTGCCCACTATGGGAAAAGTGTTTGAAAAACTGCTAAAAGTACAAATAAATTCATTCTTTGAAACCAACGGGCTGTTTCATGCAGGTCAGTTTGGTTTTAGAAATAACCGCTCAACTACTATGGCAATTAGTAGTCTGTGTAAAAAGGCAACGGCAGCATTTGAAAGTAATGAGTACCTCGACGCACATTTTTATGACCTGTCTAAGGCATTTGATTGCGTGTCTCATGAAATTCTTCTTGAAAAGTTAGCAGCATATTTATGGCCTCCATAGCAATGCCATAATGCTAATAAAATCTTATCTGGAAAGCAGAAGTCAGTGTGTTTCCTTCAATAATATAAATTCTTCCTACAGAACGATATCAACAGGTGTTCCTCAGGGTTCGGTCCTGGGCCCGATCTTGTTCTTAATTTTTATAAATGATTTACCGAGATGTACAAGGGCGCACTCGGTTCTATTTGCCGATGACACAACAACTTTTAATACGGGTACCAACCTAACAGATCTTGCTTTAATTGCATCACAGAATCATGATGAGCTGAGGCAATGGTTTCTTGCTAACAAACTATGCCTTAATGAAGGCAAGAGTCAGAGCTTGGTATTCACTCTTAAACAGAATGCCCCTAGAGGTGATCCTGTTGAGTTTCTCGGAGTTAAGATGGACTCAAAATTAACCTGGGAACCCCACATAAACAAACTCGCATGTAAGGTATCCAAACACATCTATGCCATGAGACAACTGAAAAATCTCGTATCTTTGAAGGTTTTAAAAACGGCTTACTTCGGTCTGATCCACAGCAATTTGTCCTATGCAATCCTAGCATGGGGTCATTCCGCCCACGCAAACAAGATCTTCGCCCTTCAAAGAAAGATCATAAGAATCATCTCTGCTCTGGGCTTTAGAGACGATTGTAAAAATAAATTTATTGAGCTAAACATACTAACGGTGCCATGCCTTTATATATTTCAAGCCTTGCTATTTGTGAAAGACAACGAAATGTCATACCAGATGAGTTCGCACTCCTACAATACGAGGCAAAAAGATAATATTGTTCCGGCCTTTCACAGGTTGGCCCGCTCAAGGGAGGCTACGGGATACCATGGTATCAAATTCTATAACGTTCTTCCCGAGCGTATAAAATCTCTGCCACCGGATCAGTTTCGTATGGCAATATCTAAATTTTTGTTGAAACAGGCATTTTATTCTCTAGAGGAATATAATAACCACAAATTTAGTGACCTGTAAATGTTTCTTATATAATTATACACTTGTGTGTTTTTTTTTCTTGCTGACTTGTGTAAATTTACAATTGTAATTAATGCACGCAATAAAATAATGAAAAAAAATAATGAAATAACATAAAACAATTTTATAAAAATATAATTTTCTCCCCCTCCACAAAATTTTGGACTAAAGACACTCAGAAATTTAAAAAAATATATATCTGATTCCCACTAATCGTCTAAAAGAATAATACGAAAAAAAAATTTTAAAATTACGCGCACAAAAAAAGTTTCTTTTGGACCTTCATCGATCATCACCAAAATTGATATCTCATTCCCCCTAAGCATCTAAATGCTAAATACGAAAAAAAAAAATTTAAATTATCCGCACAAAAAAAATTGGTATACGTTTCCTTAAATTTTTCCACAAAGGAAGAATAATTTTTGGAAACTTTTTACATCGAAAATTCTTAAAACTGCTCGCCAAACGACATGTCGTCTTTAAACATTCAATTTTCGAAAAAAAAAATTCAATTTGGGATTTCAAAATTATTTGAAAATTTACTTCTTCGTTTTACAGCTTTTCGGTGCGCGATAGGAAAAAACGTTATAGATGCAATATTGTGGGGTCTCGGGAATTGCTTTAGATGCCGAAGAAAAATTAAAAATCGATCGGTAAATAAGGACGGCAGAGCCGCTTGAAAAATTTTCTAAATTCTGACGTAAATGCCGTCGTGGCGCCACGATTATGAAAAAATTTTTATTTTTAGAAACGGTTTCGGGTGGCATTTTACGAGCGCCAATTTTTCGATAGTTATATTTTTTTAGGTGCGACATCAATTAAGGTGGCAAATGACAGAAACGTAAAATTTCAAAAAGTTCCATTTCAAAACGGGCCAATTTTGCATATAAATATTTGCAGTCCATTTTAAGCAAAACGAGATGGTTTTTCGAAAAATGTTATAGAGCACTTTCCGTTTGGTTTGGGGAATATAGCCGGTAGGTGAAAAAAAAATTTTAATTTTCCAAAATTTACAAAAAAATTTTTAAACGTCCCCACATAACGTCAGGGAAAGCCAATTGTTTTATACCCCTACTCCATAGTCCAAATCAAATTCTTTTTTGTTTCTAATGAAATTCACATATCGGTGGTCTTTAGACACGCCCTCTTTAAAAGTGGAATTTTTTTTTCACATTTACCCCCACTGCAAGAGTTTTTATTAAAGTCTGCAATAAATTCCTCATATTTGGTATATCAATAGGTAACATAAACCAATTTTATAAAAATATAATTTTCTCCCCCTCCACAAAATTTTGGACTAAAGACACTCAGAAATTTAAAAAAATAAATATCTGATTCCCCCTAATCATCTAAATGAATAATACGAAAAAAAATTTTTTAAATTATCAGCACAAAAAAAGTTTTTTTTGCAACTTCATCGATCATCACCAAAATTGATATCTGATTCCCCCTAATCATCTAAATGAATAATACGAAAAAAAAATTTTAAAATTATCCGCACAAAAAAAGTTTTTTTTTAACTTCATCGATCATCACCAAAATTGATATCTGATTTCCCCTAATCATCTAAATGAATAATACGAAAAAAATTTTTAAAATTGTTAGTAAATACATCCGAAACTGTCAGGATTCGATATTACTACTTTTAATGTAAATTTTTTGGTTTTTTCATAATTTGTTTAATTATTTCGAATAATTTATATTTGGATAAACAATTCTTTGAGTGGCATAAAAATTAAATTCGGGCAGGACAACGTCTGCCGGGTCAGCTAGTCACGAATAAATTGTAATGCATTATAATGGTAGGTATATATAATATTTCACCTCTTGGGCAATTTTTATACAACATAAATTTCATATTATTTATAAATTATAATCATAGTGAGGTGCGATTTGTAACTGTGTTACTTAAAAAAATTCATAAACATTTTGTTTCTAGATAATAATAATTATTCATATTAGCGTCATCGTCTCGCTGTGTTTTCAGCTAAGAATGCGACGGCCATGTTGGATATTCAAACGAAACGAAATTTTCCTTTGTCAACCCACTACCTGACAACGGTACGCGACAACTCGGCGATTCCCACTCGGCGACGGACAACTCGGCGATTCCAACTCGGCGACCGGACAACTCGGCGACGGACAACTCGGCGACCGGACAACTCGACGATGGACAACTCGGCGATTCCAACTCGGCGACCGTGCAACTAGGCGATGGACAACTCGGCGACCGGACAACTCGGCGACGGACAACTCGGCGACGGCCAACTCGGCGATACCGAGTGTATTTTAGTTATGTTTTTTTTTAGAAAAATATAAAATTAATACCATATTTTTATTTAAGGCTATTATAAATTTATTGTCATTATTAATCTAAATTATTTACAAATATTTTAATTGTTATTATTAATCTAAATTATTTACAAATATTTTAATATCGATATAAAGAACTGTATATGGATGGCACATTTTTACTGTGTCCTTCTCTCTTCTCTCAAATTTTCGTCATATTGTCCAGAAAAGATGGACGCGCAGTGTTTCCCATATTGTTTTGTTTGCTGCCGGATAAAAGCAGTGAAACGTATTCTAAATTATTTGGTATGATACGAAATCTTTGACCTCAACTTATTCCAGAAAGTAGAAGTGTGGATTACGAATTAGCGATCCATCAAGCTATTCACACAGTGTTTCCAGAAGTGAATATTCATGGTTGCTTATTTCACTTGGTTAAAAATCTTCGGAAACACTTGAGTTTAAACCATCTTCTGCAAAGTTATAATAGCGATGCCGAGTTTGCAGTAAAAGCTAAAATGATTACTTCTGTTTCATTTGTTCCCCAAGAAGACATTATTCACGCGATTACTAATCTGGAAAATTATTTGCCTGGAGAGTTTGAACCAATTTTAGAATGGTTTACCAACAATTATATAGGACGCCTCAGAAATAATGGAACAAGAGCCGCAGCTTTATTTCCTTCTAATATTTGGTCAGTTTACGAACGAACCTTGCTTGGAAGCGACAGAACAAACAACTTCGCAGAAGCTTGCCATCGCAAACTACAGTTGGGTTTTGGTAGTGGTATTGCTCATCCTACTTTGTGGAATTTTATAGACAAGCTAAGGAAAATTCTTAAAATGTATGATGTCGATTATGAAAGAAATATTGCTGGCCACGAAGGTCCAGCGAAAAGAAGACGTTATCAAGAAGCCGATAACAGAATTCTAAATAAGGTTGTTGCGTATGATCGAGAAAATATTATTGAATATCTTCGTGGTATATCCCACAACTATGTTATGGATTAAAATATTTTAAATAATGTAGATTAATAATAACTTAATAATAAATTTAAAATAGACTATACAAAAGTGAAAGTCAGTAATTCGATCCTTCCAACAATAAGCGCTACTTTCACTTATTTTATATATAAAACGAACACCAAATTCAATCAAATTACCATCACTAAGGGGTGCGTAATCAAGTTGTGCTATCTATCCGACGCTTTGCGCAGCGGATTAATCTTAATTAATCTCACCACTCGCGTTGGGAGGAGCGCTTGGTAGCCACATTCCGGTAACCTGATTAACATTAAAATACATATCCTAATAATATGCAGTAATTACTCTACCAGATTTAGAAGGGTCGAGATTTACCCACTTGAAATAAAAATGTACAAATAATATTCACCTTATTGTAAATATCTAACACTCACAATACACAAAACAGAAAATATCAATTAAGATTTACAAACAACTTGATCTCGCTACCAGCTTTTGCCAACTACCCACGCTACCCCTACGTCTTTCCTGGCGTCCTTTCTACCCCACCTAGATATCCGCTTCCGTCCGCTTCTTTTCGCAATGTTGCCTACTTGCCTATCCCTGCCATGTTGTCACTGTGTCTTTTGCTGGCGCGATATTTAAAATAGGTCTATATCGTTACAAGTTCATAAATAATACATCGAATCTGGTTCTTCAACTCTGGATTTTGGTCGTCGGAACGAGAGACTATGCGGCGGGGAAACTTTGTTTCAATAACTGCAATGTTTCCCGCGCTTTGTGACATCGTCTTGTTGAAGCCACATGTATTCAACATTCATTCCGTCCAATTGGTGCCAAAAATAATTTGATATCATCTTCCGATAACGTTCACCATTGGGGGCTGTCCATTACTGATATCACATAATTTAGGACCAAACTAAACTCCTTCCCCCTTGTCACACTTGGTCGCAGAATGTGAGACCCCCCGAAATGATGTCACAAATTTTTAATTTTTAACCCCACTCTACCCCCCGAGTTCCTACCTACGAGTTCCATAATACATAATATTTTGCAAAAACAAATTACTTCGGACAATTCATAAAAAATTATGATCAAATTTTTATTGTTAAAAAATATATTGTTTCACAAACATACTAACGCTGCACTACTGGCCATCAGTCCATGGGTTAACAGATCATTCCGATATGTCTCCCACTAATTTCAAAGGCATGCTATAATATTTTAGGCTGGTATAATGGTTCGTATAATTTTAAATATTAAAGGTGAACCAGGTCCAGCAAAATCGCGACTTCACAAGGAAACATACCCCCTCCCCCATGTCATACTTTGTCACAAGTTGATGACACCCTCACCCTCAATATGTGACATCATTTATGGACAGCCCCTTAACTGTTACAGTAGCACCACGATCGTTTTCGAAAAAGTACGGCCCAATCACTCCTGGTCCAAAATCTTCTCCAAACAGTGATTTTCTGTGGGTGCATTGGTTCGAGGCACAACTTGGTCGGTTATGTACACCGAAATTATTTCGCAATGCGCGAATCGTGTTGCTGAAATTTTCCCCATTTCGGATATGGTATTTAACAATTAAAACACGTTGTTCTGTCGCATACTGCTACATTATTGCAAATGTCAATGCTTAATAATCACACATGTCAAATATCAATTTAGCTTTGACAGAAATACAATAATACTAGATTTAAATTGTTACCTCTAATTGAGGCACCCTATATAATGTTAAAAATTTTCAATTTTGTATTTTTGGATGATGATTAGTTTTGTTTTTTTAATAAACATTTTTATTCTTAATTTCACCACTTGTGCACAAATTTACTTTTATATTTTACTTTCAAAACTTCTAAACAAAATTTATAAACAACAATAAGAAATATTATAATTTATTCTTCTTCTTAGGGTGCCTTGCCTAATTCCAGGCGTTGGATACTTCTCTCCTATATGCATGTGTTGTGCATTTGTAGTATTGTCACATATATAGGGGACCTACTGCTTAACGCGTGCTCCGAACCACGGGCAGTGTATACACATCATCTCCAGAGAGGCTGTACCAGGCAGATTACACCTCCGATGATGATGAAGTACAAATCCTACTTATAATTATTTCAAGTTGAGAATTAATGACGATGTAAGAATACAAAATAAGTAGTCAATAATTTGAATGGTTAGCTTTCATTCATTTGTTAACCTATCGAGAATTGATATGGAACAATAAGAGCATGACAGCAGAAAGTAAAACTCAACTATATAACACCTGTGTAAGGGAAATCTCCCCCTTGAAATTACCTTAACCTTACTATGGTGAGGGGACTTGCCTATTTTGAGGAAGCGCCGGGTGTGTACATGGAAGGTTCGAGCCTACAGAGCTAAATAAAGAAAATTTGCGTGGAACTGTCAAGCACGGTGGTGGGAATCAGATGATTTGGTCTCGCATGGCTTCAAATGGGGTCAGTAAACTTGCATTTATCGATACTACAATGAACATATTTGATTACATGAACATTTTACAATCAAATTTAAAACCTGGTATCGAAAATTGGACCTAGAAGATGGATTTATGTTTCAACAGAACAACGATCCGAAGAATGCATCTTATTTTGTGAAGGAGTGGCTGCTTCACCACGTTCCAAAACAGCTTTATACGCCACCCCAGTCCCCCGGTCTTAACCCGATTAAACATTTGTGGAAAGAATTAGAAAGGCGTAATCATCAGCACTACATTAGAAATAAATCACAACTAAGTACTGTTATATTAAAAGAATGGAATAATATAACTTAGTTTACTACCCAAAAACTGATAGAATCCATGCCGAGACGTTTGCAGATAGTGATTGACTCTAAGGCCGTGTTCGGTGTGGAACTGCTAGTTCGATTTGGGAGTTTTTCACGCTTTCAAACGCTTTATCTGCTCTCATTTCAGAATTTCGCGTGTCTTAAGCTTCTGAAAATTCAGGAAGAAATGGAGGTCACCAGCGGAGTCGCCGAGGGCTCGGCTCTTGGACCGACGCTCTGGAATCTCATGTACGACGGAGTGCTGCGTCTGAAGCTCCCAGACGGCTGCCCCACCGTGGGATTCGCGGACGACCTCAACGTGGTGGTTGTGGTCAAGGACGTGGCGGAGAGATCGGCGACAGAGGCGGTCGAGACCATCTCCGCCTGGGTGAGTGAAAGAGGACTCACTCTAGTCCCTGAAAAGTCGGAGGGAGTACTTCTCAGCGGAAGAAGGAAAGTATCCCAGGTTTCCCTTCGACTAAACGGAGTTCCAATTCCATCTAAGGACTCCGTAACCGTCCTCGGCGTGAAGATCGACAAACACCTGAACTTCGCCGAGCACATCATGGACTCGTCCGCAAAGGCAGGAGCAGCGACGACATCGCTCGCCCGCCTTTTGCCCAACATGGGAAGCCCGAAGCAGGCCAAGAGAAGAACCCTCGCCCTCGTGACGCAGTCGATCATACTGTATGCGGCACCGGTATGGCACGAGGCGCTGAGGGTTAGTAGGAACGCGCAGAGACTGCTGAGCGTCCAGCGCAGAATGGCGCTACGCGTTTCCTGCGCTTACAGGATGGTCTCGCTCGACGCGGCCCTCGTTTTGGCGTCGATGCCCCACATCGACCTCCTCGCACTAACAAGGAGCAGAACCTACGACGGAGTGGGAGATGCCAAAAGATGGCAGGCCAGGTGGGAGGAGGCAACTTGCGGCTTGTGGACCCGCAGACTCATCCCCAACATCAAGAGATGGGTCGAGAGACGGCATAGACAGGTGAGCTTTCACCTCACCCAAATGCTGTCTGGGCACGGCTGCTTTGCCTACTATGTACTTGCATCGATTCGGCATATTGGGAAGCCCCAGGTGCAGGTTCTGCGACGATATCGATACCGCGGAACACTCCCTCTTCCAGTGCTGGAGATGGGAGCGCGAGAGAACAATGGTCTCGCTTGCACTGAGGTACACTATGACTCCCGAAGACCTGGTCGAAGCAATGCTCGTCGACGAGGCCCAGTGGCAGCGGATAAATACCCTCATCACAAACATCCTGAGGTGTAAGGAGGCAGCAGGAAGAGCCGAACAACGGGCCGCCGCTGCCCAAACGGAGGAGGATACCGACACTGAGGATCAGTGATCTGAGGCCAAACTCGGTCGGGTAGTAGAGAGGCATGCGGAAGCGCACACGTATCATCGAATTCCATCGCAATGCCCCTACCCGACCGACTAACCAGGAAGCCAACCAACGAGGAGACAAACTCGGACAGGTAGAAGAGAGGCATGCGAAATAGCACACGTATCATCGAATTCCATCGCAATGCCCCCTACATGACCGAGCAACCAGGAAGCCATTTATGAGGAAGAGAACTTGGAGGCCCGAACGAAAAAGGCGCTGCACACGACACTGCAGACCCAACGCATCTGCCCGAACATCCAGGGCGTGAGATGTCGAAGATCCCGACATCTCGGACCGAGCATCCCGGAAGAAATGCCTGACGGCGAAACCCGAGTGCTTGGTATGGGGGAGTTTTAGTCAGTGAAGTCTGATACTATCCACTTCGATTAAGTGGGTGTCTCGCACGAGATTTCTCCTCTAAAAAAAAGCTTCTGAAATGATCGAAACTATAGCTTTTGCAAGCGCAGAACAGCTTCAAATCAAGTTATCAGAATATGTTCAACGGAGCTTAAAAGCGAAAAAAGCGCCAGACCGAACTTAAAGGGTATGCTACAAAATATTAATTGTTTTTAAAATAAACGTTTTAATTTGTTTTTTAAAAGTGTACAAATAATTTTGCGACTTCAATTTTGCTATTTTATTTATAGTACGCTAATATGAATTCTAATTTATTATTTGACACACCAGTAAAAAAATTTGTTTTGGTTGACGTAAAATTAGTCAAAATATATTCAAATTACTTACGCTTTATAAGGTGTACAAATAATTTTGTGAACAACTGTATGTAACTCAAACTACGATTGAATAATAGTTACCACAACGTACAGTTTATTTTTCAATAATATCGTACATTAGTATAGAGAATTAATTTACTAAATATTATTAACGTGAATTATTAACGAATTTATTGGCACAAATAGAAATTAATGAAAGAAGGATTCTTGGGTTAAGCGGACACCAAATAAAACAAATATATTATCTCGTCGACTTTTCGGAGACTTTATTACGTCTCCGATTACTAAACTTCAACAGTTCACACCCTATGAAGCATAAGATGTCAGTTATCAGCACCTTAAAACACAGAATAGATACCTATTTGCTCAAAAATCTAATCTCCAACAGATTAATGGACCTGAAAAGACAACTTTTGGAAAACGACTATCCATCTAGGTTGGATGACTGTGCTCTGTTCAGGAGGAGAAAACCTCCCATCAATGTCCTAGAATCACAAGCAACTGAGGTAGAAAATGTGAGATATAGCAAGATCACCTACCATCCAGATCTTAAACATAAACTGCTCTCTGCTTTCTCAAAGAGGGTAACATAAAAGTTGCATTTTACAACAATTTCAAATTAGGTAATATTTTGTTCACCAGAGCAAAAGACAAAATACCTACCTTAGACAAAGCCAACGTTGTCTATGATGTAAAGTGCAACTGTGGGAAAAGATATATAGGTCAAACAAAACAAATTTTGAATGTTAGATTACAGCAACACCTAAATGACGCAAAACATAAGTCCATGCAGTAAAACAGGCCTGTCGGAACACATTATAGACACAGGTCATGAATTCAATAAAGAAGAAGTTACTGTTCTCACCTCAGAACAAAATTTCTACAAACGTACTTTCTTAGAGGCGGCGTATATTGCGACATCCAATCAAAATTTAAACAAAGTTACCGATTCGTATCAGATAAAGGGCTGTTACAAGAACGCTCTTCACTATTACAATGAAAAAACGGGTAACAAAACACGATGCAAGTTAACAGAGCGGCACTTTTCCTGAAAACCTTTTCTTCGAAAAAATTTGACTACGATCGACTACCTTGCCTCTTTGTTTACATTCATGAAAAATGGGTCTTCATTTGGTTCGAAGGCGTCAAGTGTAGAGGGACCTGCCTACATTTTTGAATTTTCACGGTATAAATATTCATTTGAAATGCTCTCTTTCCATAGGATGTTATCCTTATCAATTTGCATATCTTTTATACCGATCGTGTTTGTAGGTGTCACTTTTGAAACATTTTATTGTCAGTTTCAGTGAAAAGATTTTACTATTGTTGAAATTTATAGATTTTATTGCTCTTTTATATGTTATACATAATTTTAACATTTTATTTAACCTTAGACATCACTGAATACTGTTATCGCTTTGAACCATTGTTGATCTGTTTACCGTTATGTAGAACATTGTTCCAACTTATTATCGAGTCCTGAAGATGGAGACGTAATAAAGTCTCCGAAACGTCGACGAGATAATATATTTGTTTTATTTGGTGTCCGCTTAACCCAAGAATCCTTCTTTCATTAATTATTACCATCGGACAAGAAACATCACTCTGTACAAATAGAAATGTTCATTAATACAATGAAAAATTTACTGCTAGAAAACATATTTTACATTGACCAATGTAAATAATTTCGTTATATTAATAAACAAGGATTCTTAACAGTGTGATAAATCAATTAAAAACTTTCCGCATTATTTTATTATATAAATGAATAAATTCATTGTACTAACGAAACGTCAGTTAAACATTACCGTTTATTAATATAATATACAATATTTTTTTCAGTGGACAACAGTCCCTACTGAAAGAGGAGGGCAATATGGAAGAAACAACACTCTATCCTATTACAAGAAGAATTAGAAGAAGGAAGAATTATTATTGTACGATTTATTTAGGTTTGTTATTTTTTGTACCGATTGTTAATAGAAACAAAGTGTAACTTGCATCAGTTGCTCAGTGTGATCGCTGGTAGAGTCATAGCGCGGAAATTGTAGGTTTGAATCGCGGATTTCATGGAATTTCTTAGCGCCCCCTGGTGAACATCAACACTCTGTAGAAAAATTGAATTCTAAAGTAAAAGGGAAAGAAGAGGATCCAAAAATGGACCGTGCAGTCTTTATAGAAAGGCAGAGAAGCAATATACCGAATGGAATGGAAAAGCATATTGGTTTAAGGTGATATGGTTAGGTAAATATGTAAAAGATTCATTTACGTAGGCTTTAAAATTGTTAGACAACTTAATTGCATATTAAATAATATTAGATTTGGTACAATTTTAAGAAAGAGCCATTTGTATACACTTTAAAATTGGTAGATGAACAAAAGGTTTTGTGCTTTTATAAATTTGTTTTACAATATTCGCGAATTTAGAACTCATCAGTTATTTGGATATCACAGTCACTTGAAAAGCTCAAAACAGCGAAATACGTGTCATGGCTTATATTTGAACAACTAATTTCATTTAAGCTTCATTTCATCAACTTGGATTTCTTCTTTTTTAACTTAATTTAGGTTTGCACCAGTATTGCTGGTTTTTTTGGGACTGCGCTGACCATCTATCCCACCATCGCATCGCTTTAGTAGTCTTCCAGTTGTCTTAATCTGCAACTTGGATTTAAAAAAATTAAATATTATTTTAAGATATTTATTATGTTATAATAATAATTAAAATTAGTTATAAATAATTTCAATAATACGAGATTATAGGATATTAGATAAGTTCAAAATTATTACCCAGATACAAGAAAAATTTAAATAAACTTATAGTTTAAAGTTGGATTTAATAATATAGAATAAAAACATACGAGTATATTCAAATATATGAAAAGGATTAGTAAATTGGCTTATGTATTTAAAATATTTTTATTTCCTATTTTACATCGTTGAATAATCTCGTCAGTAATAGTAAGCAAGTAATTAGTAACATATTTTAACTATAAGTTGGTGTACTGTTTAATCATTAGTAAATTATCCATTCTTTTTTTTCAAAGAGCATGCGCAACATGATGGTATTGGAAAAGTATCAAACTTGGCTCCATCTGCACCTCCTTCGCTATCATATGCTAATAAATTAACCTGTGCATACTTCTGTGTACATTCACCGATGTAACCCTGTGGAAAGGTAGCTCTCCCACATCCTCCATTGGTATCACCTGGGTTTAAAAAAATTAGAAAAATTATAATGCATTGTATTAAAATCTTACGTACATTTCCTGATTATGATTCCTTGCTTTTTAGTATCAGTATTTACGATAAATAAATCTTTATTTTTTGTATTCTTAGCTTTCTGAGGATATACACTACGCCATGATGTTTTGCATAAAGGTTCTCCATCTGCAGGACTAAGTCTACTTACTAGGTCAATCAAGTCTCCCTGCGTACGATTAAATGCACTATTGGGTATGTCCTTAACTGCATTCATTATTGCATCCATTGGATAATTTGCTACATTTACACAGAAATTATCTTCGCAAGAAGGTTCTAATTGCCTTGAATCAGTTGGGTTACCAGAATCTAAAATTTAAATAACAATTTTTATAATATCAACATTGATAATTATTAGGCAATAGCTTAACAAAGAGCTCATAACAAAATAAGAATCAGAGTTGAACTATTGCGGTACTAAAAGCTGATCTAAAAATTATAGTATCAAATTATACTGCAATTATTATTGTAGGTCAAAATAGTTTGCTATTAATTATTTACAGTTATTTAAGACGATCGTCAGCTTAAGTGGTTAAGTGCGTTGCTGTTAATGTTGAATACCTGGTTCGACTCCGGGCTCAGTAAAAAAGTTTATTCTGACCGTGTCCCCTCGGAAGGCAATGGCAAACCACAGAGGTGTAACTTGCCTGGGTACAGCCTCTCTGGAGATGAAGAGTATACACTTCCCCCACTTCGGAGCCCGCGTTAAGCAGTAGGTCTCCTATGTACTATGTGATAATACTTCAAACTCACAACACATTTTTCTTGTGGAAAAATATAGAGGGTGCTAGCTTTAGGCTACCACTAGACGGGCATCTAAAACGCTCGAATGTAACCAATGTATTTTAATGGAATAATGAAATCACCGGCGGCAGCGGGAGACACGCTCACTGTAGCATTGAAAACGCCCAACTTCGACGTTTTCTCCACTGCGGGTTACGCTACCAATGTAACACATTGGTTTGCATTGTGCCAACTACACGGTCGTTTTGTCAGTTACACTCACATTAAAAAATGTTCGACATTGGGAAATTTATTTTAGAATTGGAGCAAAGGCCGGTTTTGTACAACATGAAGTTGAAAAATTCGGTGACCGCACAGTTCGCCACGAGATATTTCGTGCCCGGACAATTCGTGCCCGGACATTTCGTGCCAGGTCATTTCGTTCCCCGACATTTAGCTACCAGGACATTTCACTACCAGGACATTTCGCTACTAGGACATTTCGCTCCCGGGCATTTCGCTACCGGGGATATTTCGTTACCTAATTTTGTAACCACTTTTAGCATATTATTTACTATTCATTATTTTGTAATGAATAATAAAAATAAAATAATAAAATATAATTAAAAAATGTTTATTCAAATAACTAAAAATGTTATTAAATACTTTCAGTTTTGTTTGGCGAACTTAAGCGGTAGGTAAAAAAACAATTTCAATTTTCCAAAATTTACAAATATTGTTTTAAACGTCCCCACATAATGTGCCGAAAGAATTGTTAGATCAGTGTTACATTTTTAATGGGGATGCTTCATACTCACCACAAAGTATTGCTATAATTTTTTAAAATTTTACATCGTATCCGGCATTACTTTTTAGCCGTCTAGTTTGTGATTTTGTACAGTTTTTGGAAGAGCTTTCTACATTTTGGAAAATTTTTCCACAAAGGAAAAACAATTTTTCTAAATTTTTTACATCGATTATCTAGGAAAATGCTCACCGAATACGCTTATTCCGTTAAAATAGCAATTTTCGAAAATAAAAACTTCCGATTTAGTTTCCAAGAGTTAAAAATTTCGTTCGAAAACTTCAATTTTACATTACGATTTCAACGCAAGGACGTTTGAACACAAGGACGTTTGAACGCGAACAGTCAGGATTTTTTTTTAATTTAGTTTGTGTTCGCCGGATTTTTGTTATGAGTTTTAGTACAGGTAGCGGTTAAATGCTATATAGTATAAATATGCGATGTCCCTCTTCTATTAATTCTGACAAACGCAATATTTTTTTTTTTTTATTCCGAAACGAATTAATCATAGTTATTTTTCATTTCTGAATTCAAATTTGTTAAATTTATTTTCCCGGCTAACTTTTATTGTTTAAGAGCATACGCTCTTCATCCAAGAAGCGAGCTCCTCAATTATTTAATATTCCCTTGCTTATTTTTCCTGTTAGTTTTAAATGCTATAATAGCAAAATGACAATGCCTTTACAAAACAAATTAAGTTTTATTATCATAAAAATTGTAATTATTATTATTATCAAACTAAAAACAACTCTTAAATTAACATTCAATATCCCCCCAAGTTTATCTCCGTGCGTACCTGGTTTGTAAAGTTTTACCTTCGCGAACTTCGCAGTGCACTTACGTTTTTGATTTTTCTGTCCGGGTTACTTAATTTAGCCTTTGGCATTTAATTTGGATCCACTTTTTGTGCTCCAATACTTTAATTGTGATTTCCAATTTCATCTGCATCATTAAATAATCATACTGGAATTATCCAACATCATATCCACTTTAATTGTTCCTTTTCAATCGGTATTTAACAATTTTTCCAATTCCAATTCCTCAGTAATTGTACAGGCTCAACACCTGTATTTCATCCGTATCTGGGAAGTGCAATTTATTATTCACTCGTTTTTTGTCATGAACAACCACGAGTTCAGGTTAATTAATTATCCAATATCTTTTAGATCAATCTCGATCCAACAAAGCTCAAATTAAATACGTTTTTGAAGAGCGTATATTTTATACGTCTTCTCACTTTGGAGTGCTACGCGCCTCTCATCATTTATTTAATAATCAACAACGTTGTCCTGATTATTCAATAAGATCAAACTTTTTATCACTGGATGCTTTTTAGTATTACGGTGAGTTAACATCCTTGATTATTCGATGCACTTAATTGTTTTTTGTTGCATTAGTTGAATTATTGTCTTTCAGGAATTGTTTACCACTCCATCACTAAAGTTTGGTTTCCATCAGCGGTTCTCAAATGGCGGCGTCGGACCGCCATACTCCGTCCTTTCCCGAATTCACTTAATGGTACCGAACTGTTTATTGCCTATCTTTATTGTTAACAAACTTTATGATTAAATTTTCTAACTACATATCACATTTTAGTTAATGCAGGCATCATCATTTTGTATTGTAATGTTCTTTACTTTTCACACTCGTTGAGTATTTTATTTTGTACCTTAATTTCATCCCTTTGAGGAATCCCTTCCTTCTTGAAGAACTTGTGCTTCCTTTTGCTTTTATTTATCATTATTTATTGCCTTAAATTAGCCCTTGAAACACGACAATATGTTACACTCAATAGTCGAATTCGGGCAATTCCCGAAAAAAATGCGCAAAACTAGTTTTTAGCAACGAAGATTTCCCAAGCCCGAAATTTTACTTTTATACGGTTATTGAGCGTAACAAAATAAGCAGAACTAGTTTTGCGCATTTTGAATTGTACAAAACTAGTTTTGTACGTTTCTGAATGACCAGCACTAGTTCTGCTTGTTTTATTTAATTCTAACGCCTGCCGCCCGAACCCAGATAAAAAGTAAAAAAAGTTTTCGCTCCGATTTGAATTTTTCTTTGAAATTCGGATAGGTGGGGTTGTGATTAGTAGATATTAGTAATAAATATTATCAAAAAAATGGAAAATAACCCGTGTATTGCCGAAAAAGTGAAAAATTAAATTTTTTTCTTCGATTTTTGGGGTGTGCATTCGATAAGGAGGGTTATCCATCGTCAAAACCTACCCTTCCGGGGCGCCGCTTCGCTCCGCTACGCTCTGCACCCCTCCAGGGCGGTTTTGACTCTGGTTACTAGGCTAAACATACGAGAAGCGCCTACGATCAAGAAAACCGGGATCTAAAAAACCGGGAACTTAGAGACCCTTGAAATAGCATTAAAAAGTATAGTTGCGGTATGGGGCAGTAAACTATTACGTTTCACCCCCTTTATGTTTATGTTATTTATTTTATATACGAAAATATAGTTGACCTTGTAAATAATTAAATAAACGAATCTCGTTGAGGTCCTAGGTCTTTATTGAAAAAATTAAATTTTCTCGACGTTTCGGGCCGTTGTTTGGCCTATTTTCAAGGCTAAAATGATACAAAACAATAAAATAAAAATAATAATACAAATAAAATAAATATGAACAATGAAAAACAAAAACAAATTAGAAACCTGCACGTAGTGTAAACATAAATGTAAGGTCATTTGAATCGACACTTTTGTCGACAAAAAATCGACAAAAGTGTCGATTCAAATGACCTTACATTTATGTTTACACTACGTGCAGGTTTGTAATTTGTTTTTGTTTTTCATTGTTCATATTTATTTTATTTGTATTATTATTTTTATTTTTATTTTATTGTTTTGTATCAGTTTAGCCTTGAAAATGGGCCAAAAAACGGCCCGAAATGTCGGGAAAATTTAATTTTTTCAATAAAGACCTAGGACCTCAACGAGATTCGTTTATGTAGTTATTTATTTTATTCGGATGCTGATGAAATGAAAAAAGCAGAACTGGTGATGTTCATCCATAAACGTACAAAACCAGTTTTGTACAATTCAAAATGCGTAAAACTAGTTCTGCTTATTTTGTAACGCTCAATAGCCGTGTAAAAGTAAAATTTCGGGCTTAGGAAATATTCGTTGCTAAAAACTAGTTGTGCGCATTTTTTTTGGGCATCGTCCGAAATCGAATATTGAGTGTAACATAATATACAATTTCTAGATTAATTTTAAAAGCTATATTCCGTTTTTTTAAGATCTCGGTGGGGTGTATGGATCATCTACAGGGACGTTTTAGCTGGCGTTGGCAATGGGGTAAACCTCCAATTGGGAAAAGGGGGCGAAGACTCTTGGCGGGGCGCGAAGCGCCGAGTTTACATGTGACGTCAGTTAACGTGATAAATTGCAAAAAAAAGTGCAGTGCTCTTTTCAATTCACTATTCTAACGCCTGGTGGAAGGAATTTCCTGTCATTAACCGGATTTTTGTTATGAGTTTTAGTATAGGTAGCGGTTAAATGCTATTTATATACAATTTCTAGATTAATTTTAAATGCTATATCCCGTTTTTTTAAGATCTCGGTGGAGTGTATGGATCATCTACAGGGATGTTTTAGCTGGCGTAGGCAATGGGGTAAACCTCTAATTGGGAAAAGGGGGCGAAGACTCCTGGCGGGGCGCGAAGCGCCGAGTTTACATGTGACGTCAGTTAACGTACTAAATTGCAAAAAATGAAAATTTGTAGAAATTAAATTCGAGATCGAGTTGATTATGCATATAAATATTCACTACAAACAATGAAATCTCCGCGAAAAGTTAAATCGGCCGCAAAAGAGGTAGATCTGCCGCGAAGAGGTGGATCTGCCGTTAGGTTACTGTTAGTTTTTGATATTTCTTTAGAAAACTAATTGAAAACAAATCAATCTACGCGTAAAGTTAAATCTTCCACAAGGAGGTAGATCTGCCGCAAAGAGGTGGATCTGCCATAGGAATATAAAAATAATAGTAAATAATATGGTAAAGGTGGTAGCAAAATCAGGTAGCGAAATGTCCCTGGTGGCGAAATGTACGGGCACGAAATGTACGGGCACGAAATGTCCCGTAGCGAACTGTCCTAGAACCGAAAAATTCAATTCAACAGATGCAAATGGTAATAGTCAGCTTTATGAAAAATTTATTGCTTTACAATATTGTCGCTCGTGGCTTTTATAAAATGTGCCAATTTGAACATCTTTGGCAGTTTTTAGTATAATTATATTTTCATACCCTACTATAAATCTTATGTCATAAAAGTTTTAAATAATTAATTTATTCTAACAAACTAGGTAGACTTGCAACTGATTATGTTTAGACTTTTTTTAAATTCTAGTACCGCATTTTACCTGGGAACCAAATATCTATATTGCAGAAGAGGGTCCTATATTATTGTTTTAAAAATTATTACAAAGTGTTTCAATTATATTGAACTTAAGTTCGTTATAAACCATTCGGAATAAAAAATAAATAAAACACCCAAGTCATAACCGAAATTATGTATTTTATTTAAATAACCCACAAAGTTAACAAAATTATTATGCAGATGTATATCCTACTTGTACGAAATCCATTTTCACACTGACTGTACAAGCCGCTGGTTAAAATTGCCCGTGTAGTTGCTACTTACTTGAGCGTGTAAAACGTCGCGTTTTCACTGCCCGTCTAGTACTAGCCTTAATAATGGGGTGTTAGCCGTGCTAGCTCTAAGAAATCGGGAGCCAGCTTTTTGAGAAAAAATATCAACAACGGGGGGGGGGGGGGGGTCCAAGGTAACGGACCAATTATTCGACACCGTGCTCAAGAAATTGAACTTATGACAACCACTTTATGGGAAATTATGCAGTATTCATCTTCTTCTTCTTCAAGTACCGTGCCTGATTTCAGACCAAGGTGACCTATCTCATATGCATGTGTTGTGCGTTTGAAGTCTTATCACACTTATAGAGGACCTACTGCACAACGCGTGCTCCGAACCGTGGGAAGTGTATACACTTCATCTCCAGAGAGGCTGTACCAGGCAGATTACACCTCGGTAGTTTGCCATTCCCTGCCGAGAGGAGACGCTCAGAATAAAGTTTCGAACCAGGTATTCAGCAACGCACTTAATTGCTTAAGCTAACGACCGTCTTTTTAACTTCACGTACAAAAATTGTAGCAATGAAATTACTGAGAAATCTGTTTCAACAAAAAATTATCTCAAGAAGTGGTGATTTAATAGCTCAGGACTTCTTTTTGTGGGCATATCTAAAGAGAAAGGTTCATGCCAATAAACCAGAAATACTTGAGCAACTTAAACAGACATTTATGATGAAATTATTGAAATACCGGTTGAAATGTGTGAAAATGTTATAAAAAAATGTCTTCGTAATTCCCAAAATTCAATAAATCATTTATCAGCATTTCCTTTTTCATAAAGTTATACAAAAATAAAGTAGTAAACCTTCCCAGTGAACACCCTGTATAAGCAAACACCAATACAACGATTTTGATGTTTAGTTCCGAAGCAAAAACATGGACACTGACAAAGAGAAATGGAAAGCGATTACAAAGTGCAGAGATGAGGTTCCTAAGAGGAATCACAGGATATAAAAGAATTGATAAGAAACGGAACACCGACATCCAATAGGAGTTGAATATATTCTGGAAGCACTTTGGAAACAACATCTGGAAAGGATGGAAAACGGCCGCATCCCTAAGCAGATGTTTAAGATGATAGTCCTAGAGGCAGAAGAAATGTGGGACGCCCCAAAAAGAGATGGAGAAACCAGGAGTGATGTAATCGACAGCAGAGTTCGATACGTGAAGTTGATGATGGATTCATAAATGCAGTAATTGAAGAGCCTAGTGGAAAAAGTAGTTAAGTCACTTTTTTTTCAATTTGTTGATTTTTATACTAATTTGTAGAGAATAAATGCCGCAATGTTAAAATGTGCTCCACTACAAATTGAAAAAAAAGTGACTTAACTACTTTTTCCACTAGGCCCTTCAATTTATGATGATATGTATAGCGGTCGTTAATATTCGCAATTTTCAAATTTAAAACTTGATTTTCATGCATTTCTGGCGTGTAATAAATTTGTATATTATGCTATTGTGAAAAATGGAAAATAAATTAAAAATCATCAATTCGAAATAAAATACAGCAGTAAATGAAATTTTGTAAATAATATATTATTATAAAAATTAAATTTTTGTTTTCATTTTATTTTAATCGTATATATTGTGAATCACCTGTAATGATATTTTCTCAACACATCTTTAAAAGATGTAATTATTATAAAGAAGTAATTTCAACAAAACTTACAACTTTCACTATGGTGTTGTCTAACTTCTACATTTATTCGTATATCTTCATAATCTGGTAGTGTCTGGCATAAATGAGGTGATATAAACTGAAAAAAACAAAATACAATTAAGATACGATACATCATATAGGTAACATCGCGCCTTTTTAACTCTCTCAGCCTCAAATTTTTCTGAAAAAAATATTTCTTTGTGTAAATTTTTGTTCAAAAATATTTACTTCATACTATGTAACAAAACGGGATTCAAATTCATAAAAATTAATTTTCATATTTTAAATTCTGATATAATAATTATAAATTATTATTGCAATAATAACTGATGATTGTTAATCAACCATATTTATTAACAGCGGAAGAGATAAGGTTTATAGCGCGAACGAGAATTGATAATGCATTTTTTCAGCTGTATGCGAACTTCCTGCGTCTGAAGATGACATTTACACTGTTCTTTGTTCAGGTGAACTGTTAAATTTCAGACAACAGTGGGGTATCGCCAAATTGTCCGGATATTTTAATGCAGTCTACTTGATTGCAAAAGCAATCAGTTATATTACGTCCTGTCAAAGCGATAGGGATGTACCTGTTTATTAGTGAAATTTGTCAGTTGTGCAAATTTCCACATTACGGAAGGTCAATCTTGGAGATTGGGAGATTGGGAATCTTGGGAGACTGGGAGAATGATGCGAGTTAGCAAAAAGCATAAATATGGTTGAATTAAGGTGTCGGTAGTCAGAAGCCGGGGTGCGCCCGTAGAGCCGTGTTCTGGGGCAATGGAGCCTTTCGGGGTGAATGTTAATATCAGTTGAGTTAATTAGTCAGAAGCCGGGGTGCGCTCGTAGAGCTACGGCCGAGGGCCATAGGGCTTTTCGGGGTCGAAATTAAGGAGTTAATCAGTCAGAAGCCGGGGTGGCCCCATAGAGCCACGGTCGGGTGCCATAGGGCCTTTCGCGGTTAATGTGTAGTTGAAATAATTAAATTTAATTCTCTTGTGTGGGACATTTTTATGGGTTTGTCAATTGTAATTTTGGTTTTGGGCAATAGCCAAGGCAGTGTCGTTGTTGAGTTTGTTTTGCTTGTGTGTTTTAAGTGTGTTTCAAAGGTCAAATAGTTTTGTTCGGTGAGTCCATCAGTTAGAGTGTGTATTCTCTTGGGTGAGACATTTGTGACGAATTTATCGTCGTTTTGGGCAATATGCAAAGGCATTGTCTTTGCCGCGTTGGTTTGTCTGGGTCTCCAAGGTAGAAGGAAAATATATCACCTATGTAAGTACAATTTTTGAATTATTTACTAACAGAAGGATGGTATTTTTTTCTGAGAGTTTCTGAGAGAAAGGGCCATCCTAAATTATTGTAGGGGTGATATTGTGTAAGAGATATTTAAAGTGTACATGTGTTTTTTTAAATTTATCAATAATTAATAAATGTTGTTTTAAAAATTCAGTGTTTTCGTTTTTCCTGTTGAGGAAAAGAACGGTTTTTACAATGTCCAGCTTAGTGTCGTTTTTCCCGCACCGAAGTTTTAACTTCAACATTTAGCCGAGGAACGTAACGCCAAAAACGGGGAGTGTCTGGGGCTCATTTCCAGAAAGTCACGTACCAAATTGATAGTGTTTTTTAAGAACAGGATTCTACGGTGGACGTAATCGATCGAACGGTGGTGGCAGCTTAATCAATAAATATTCTTAGAAGATCGATAAGCGTCTAAGTGGAATTTGGTTCGATCAGCAGATTTGTTTATTTTTTAAGTAACTCCAACTGTTCTTAGGAAAAGTAGTTCCGAAGGACGGTCGGCGGTTACACATACACAATTATGAGTCAAATTTTTTGTTCACTACTACTTAAGTAAGTGAAACGTAATTTTGAGTGATAAAAGTGATATTTAAACTGATTGTGGTATTATTTGAACTCTTTCACAGCAACTTGTTCTTACGAGTATTGTGAACTTATTTTCTTTACGTAAACCAATTTAAGACGCCATATTTATTACATTTGCAGCGCCCCAATGTTAAATTCAGTTCCCATTTTTATCGCACTTTATCGCTTATCTGCTGCTCCTTATCGCTTACAAGTTTATCATAATACGAGTTGTTTCTGTTTTGATTTTTCAGCAAGTACGGCACACCACTTGCCTACTATCAAATTGGCAAATGCCAAGTTCTTGGTAACAAAATGCTGTTCTGCTTTTTTTTGCAAATGCAAAAAAAACTTGCTACAAAGAAATCTTAAAAGTGTATTATTGTTTCATTTATCTTGTTTAATATAGTCAAAAACTTTTTTTATTTTATTTTTTTACTAGATATTAAGCAATGCAAGTAAACTTAAAAATGATAACCTAAAATTAAAGGGCCTAGTGGAAAAAGTAGTTAAGTCACTTTTTTTTCAATTTGTAGTTGAGCACATTTTCACATTGCGGCATTTATTCTCTACAAATTAGTATAAAAATCACAAAATTGAAAAAAAAGTGACTTAACTACTTTTTCCACTAGGCCCTTCAATTATACATTTGGAATGACAGATTATTCTGAAGAAGCGACGTTGTCACATCTACGATGTTAGTAATTGTTGATAAATTACGAAGGTGTCGTGAATAGCACTGATTATGCCTCATAAGTTCATGGGACTATTGAATTTAGACTGAATATTTGCAAATGTTGTGTTATGGTTAATGTTTAATCTGGTTTAATCACATAGGAACTCAATTTCTCTTCAATAACATTAACATTCATGATTCTGCAGTATAATTTTACCTCTAGGAGTGTCCTAATTCGTACCTCTTTTGAAAATATGCTAATAATAGGCCGACCCGTTACATGTGATAATTCGGAATTTTCTGGATCCTCCATGACTCGCGCCCTGCTCTTCTTTTCCTAGTCACTCGTAACCTATTTTTTGCAGATATATTGAGTAGGATCATGGTCCATATAAATATTAATCGGTTAAAATGGTTTAAAAACATTCGTTAGACATATTTTTGGATCTGCGGAATATCCAAGTATTAACTAATAAAGAATTTTGAAGACGTACCAGAAGTTCTGATGGTTGTAACTCCGTAACCGTTCCAGTTATAAGAAAAAAAGTGTAAGAGCTTTTCTCTAGAAAATTTAATGTACTTAACTTTCAGAAACTTCATATTTTGCTCTTAAGTGTGCTGAAACCGAGATATTCACGAATATTCGGAAAAATATCATTCTTCGCGTGGTTTTTCCTCTGTGGCGACGAAATCCGGGCTCACTAGAGGGTGCAAAATTAGTAAGTCTTTTTAGAGGTCCTAATAAAGAGAATGATGATTTCGCTCCGGATGGGCGACACACTAAGCCCGGACAACATGATTGCTTTCATGCTGTCCGGTGAAGACGAATGGCTGGCTGTAGCGGTCTTCATCAGTCAAGTGATGAAGACCAAGGAGGGGGACGGACGAGCTGAGCAAGCCGAAGCTCGAGTCCTCGCCCTACAGTTAAGTCAATGACAGCCTTTTAAAGTTCCCTTGAGAAGTTCCCGCGAGAAGATGCGCGAGAAGTTCCCAAGAGAATTCCCGAAGAATATCGGCATTGATCGGCGGGTCGGGTCGGGTCGAGTAGTGACGGTCGTTCGACGGGGTAGATTATTGTCGGTACGACGATAGCGCGTAGACCCTCTGTGGACACAAACTCTCGTGCTAATCCAGAGGGAGACGATCGCGAAAATAGTGCCGTCAAATATAAAGACGAGTGGACTGGCACTTTGCCAGCGACCACAAGTTTTTCAAGATGACCCGGTCGCATCGCGCTCTGTGATTTAATATGATTTGCAAGGTCGCTTGGGGGCTCGGAGTCTCCGGTATGGATGACGGTCGGCTCGGCCTTGGTTTTGTCGCCGGAATTTCCGCCTATTAAGTTAATGACGAGTGGACTTTCACTTATACTGACGATCACGGACCACTAGGTGACCCGGTGCGACGTGTTGGATCGCGGCGAGCGGTGTGTCCGGTTCAATTGAAAAAGTAGAATCAAGTGATAGTGCCTGACCTCCCGGACACAAACTTTCGTGCTAAACCGGGAGGTCATCGGGAGCCTGCATCATCGATGCAGCAGGGAAGATCGCAGACGACAGCGGAAGTAATTCCGAGAAGGTAAAGCCCGCTGTCGTCGGGGAGGGGGTTTTGGTCAGTAAGAATCTGACACTACCATCCCTGATGGGGTGGTGCCTATGAAGGTTTCCCCCTTCCCTGCAGGAAAAAAAAAGAGAATAAAATTTATTCCAGCTTGCTCCCATTATTTTACGCAATAGCCCTTTTTGAATTCGTTGTCGACTGGCCTAGTAACCCATTAAGGTAGTTCCGTCGTTGTACAAAATTCTTAGGAAAGTATTTACATTTTTACTACTTATTATTTATTATTCCACGCATACGAAAATATTTTTTTCAAAATCTTTGGCCGTTTAGAAAATGAGATAATCGTCTTCAAAATTAGGTCTTTTAACTGTTATGTTACACAATAGAGGTGGACTCAACCTCGACTTTTTATCCATATTGTAGAAGTTTGTGTAGGACAATTCCATTTTTTTACTGTTCAAAAGGGAGTGGGATAGTGTCGCGCGGCGTTCATGAAAACAAATTCGAAAGCGTTCATTATTGTAGGATAATTAGAAGTTACTGTTGGAGTTGGAAGTTGTCAAATTTAATTTTATGCGTTCATCCCACTTGAAACGCCATTATTCGATTCTGGACAATTGTGCTTTGTAACGAGTTTCCCGGAAGTGGAAGGCAACCAGCGTTCGACGGGTTTCACGTACGTTCTGTGATCTCATTCAAGCATTCCAGCTCGAAATCATCATTTCTGCTGCCGGAGAAGATTAGCAAAATTTACCAGTGCAGTGCTCTTTTCAATTCACTACTCTAACGCTTGGTGGAAGGAATTTCCTGTCATTAACCATATTGTAAGGCTTCTCAGATCTGGGAAGTCCCCAATTATTTTTTACATCTAGGCGTATCTCGTCATAGGTATTATTGCTTATTTACACATACTACGATTTTGTAGTAGCGATACTGTACTGTATAGTTTTGTGAAATGTTTCCGTTTGCAGCTGATGCTCGGTGCATTAAATAGTTTTGATAACTGCTTGGAATTGTCGTGCTGTTTGTTGGTAACAATTATTTGGTTTGGTGGTGTATCTACATCACAGTACATCCTTTTTTGTCATTAAATTTGTTATTACTGACTGTTTTTGTTATTTACGTAAAGCATTTTCTTTCATTACCTCAACTAACTCACGATCTTAGCCTCCGCAAAAAAATCAAGAGCTAACCTATGCGACTATCAAAGGGCAACATAATCAACTTATTCTTTCAATTTAATACAAATGTTTTAAATTTTTTGCAAATTTTTGTTAAAAACCGGTTTTTATACGTTTTAATTTAATAGGAACTACAAGTGTTAATAAATTTCCTAACGCAAACTAACCTTTTATAAAAATGGAAACATTATTGATTTCATATACTTGCAGATTAGATAATTCATGAAAATGCATTAAATTTCAAGAATCGACCGCATTTCTGAGAAAGGATGACGTTATGTGAGATTTACTCACGTTGTTTAGCTAGTTAAATTTATATTTTTATAAGGATTAATATAATTGACTTTAATTGATTTATTCATTTTTAATTTAACTATTTATGTTTGTTTATTATAAAAATTTAATTTTTCAGCCCAAATTTTGCAAATTATACAAGCAGAAAATTAAAATTTGTTTCACGAAAATAATACTGTCCCTACATGGAACATCATCCTTGCAACTTTTTGAATCAGAAGATTTTCTTGGCACAGAAATTTCGATTTGTACTAAATTTACTTAGCGTTTAAGATAGGTAGAAAATGTACTACAAATGTAATAAATTATGAATCATCCTACAAGTCTGGACGTTATGTAACAGAATAGGTTTACAAGTGACGAAATCGTGACGTAATGACGTATTTTGTATAAGAGAATTTAGTCGTAGTAGTAGCTAATAAGTGCTATTCCGTATCTAAACGGTTAAGCATAACATTCGTGTTAAGGCTGATGGACAATTGCCCGGTAACGGTAACGGTAACGATAAAGAAGTTAAATGTACGTGCTCTTATGGACCTATGCACAACACGCCGCTAACAAACCGATAACGGTAAGCGCCCGGGAAGCCAAACGGTAAACTTGGTTATCTTATAACGTTTTCACGGGAACGTTAACACTTCGGGTGCGTTCGACCGCTTTCGACGCAGTTCGGGGTATTGATGCGACATTTTTGTAATGAAAGTTAAAAGTTTAGGTTAATTTTGTTGGTTATTATTATAATTATCGGCAATTATATCGTCGCCTCAGAACCAGAGTATTCTATCTCCATTTTTTTGATAAATTGAGTTATTTATGCCATTTTATTCTATGTTCATTTCTCTACAGCATAATGCAATAAAAATTGCCAAAATGTGTATTATAACTTTTTCAATTGAAATTATGTCAAAATATCCTAATGAAGAGTAATGCAATAGAGAAACTTTAAACAGCTGTACTGTAAAATTTATAAAAATGGAGATAGAATACTCTGATTCTGACGCGACGATATATAATCTGTGGTTATTGTATTAGTTTATTATTAGTTTTCTAATTATTTACTATTATTTCTTGATATTAGTTTTCTAATTTACCGACAGCTTATCGTTTGCTTACCGGTCAATTGTGCATCGAATGCTTATTGTTATCGTTTTTCTGTTTACCTTATCGTTACCGTTCCCGTTGCCGTCACCGTTACCGGACAATTGTGCATCCCCCTTTAGTCCGTAAAGTATCGTTTACAAATAGATTATCTATTATTTTTCGGAACAAAACGAAACGAAACTTTACGGGCTAACACCAGTGTTATGTATAACCGCTTGGATGTGGAATAGAACCTATTGTTGCATTACTTGTAACCTGTACAATTATAGCACTTGTAAGCGTTGTGTTATAGGCCCCAGGTTACATGTGTGTATTTGGGTGTAGATAGTAACTTATACGGTCACTTTGTAATTAACCATATCGGCTTGCCTAATTTTGACTATGGTGACGAGTATTTTCAAATATTTTAAATTACAACGTCGAATTTAAATTCTGTTCAAGTATTCTTTATTTAATTTTTATTTTATTAATTATTGTGATGTGCAGTTTGTTGTTCTTTTTTTATTTCGGATATGACTCTGTCATGGAGAAAGAGCTGCATGCGTGGTTTGCACATAAACAATTCTTTAGGTAATTTTCAAGCTACCGGAGCTTGCCCTTAAGGCACGTTCCGGATGTTTGCTTGCTCATTCAGTGGAGTACCTGTTTCTATTGCTTACCCGTAAATAGCTATTATATTATCTAGCTGAAATTGGATAGTTTATAAACTAGACAAGTAAACACTTTTGCCGTACCACATGTAGGGGAGAGTCTGCTAGAACCGGATGGTTATCACACCGGGTACTACTGTTTCTGGCAAAATGGGTAAATCCAACTAGCATCTGATCTTTGGAACTAACAAATTGTTGCTTTTCTTAGTAAAATATGTAAACAAAACGATTCAGTCTTCTTTTGTCTGCGAGTAAAGAGACATCGTATTTTTTCTAGTCCCAATTTCTTATTCTTGGTTGTTAAGATAATATAATTATGTGATTTTACTACGTTAACTACCAAGGATTTTTGTGGTAAGTGTTTATTTTTATTCCTTTGAAAGTGTTAGTTTAACCTTATTAAAGTTTCTTTTATGATATATTTTCAAGTGTAACTTTTTCCATTTCCCCCCTAAAACACCAGTTTTATGCGGACAGCAATAAATGGTTTTCTGAAAACTGGAATTTACCCTTTCAACCCGGATATTTTTCCAGGCCATTTGTATGTTCCTTCAGACACAACAGTGATGCCAACCAACTCTGAACTTCAATCTCCAGTAGCTGAAATGCCTAGACCTCCAACTGGTGCTGGACCAACAACAACATTTCAAGTCTCGCCCATACATATTAGTCCTTTTCCACAAGAAGTTGTTCGTCAGGAAAAGAAGAAAAGTATTCGTCGCGGTAAGACTGCCATATTGTCCTCTTATCCCTACAAAAATGAGTTGGAAGCAGAAATATTCAAAACCCTGCAATAAAAAAACCTGCGACCAAAAGAAAGCAAAACGTTCGGCTTCAAAAAAGAAATTAGTGAAACAAAGAAATTTGGAAAGCTTCTCCTCCTCTTCGTCCTCAGATTAAGAATTCGAGAGTTGCATCTTTTGCAATGAGCTGTTTTCCAAATCCAGACAAACAGAAGGGTGGATAAAATGCAAAATATGCAAACGTTGGGTGCATGAAGGATATTCTGGCATAGAAGAACAGGTCGATGATTTTACCTGTTACTTTTGTCTCTAGGTAAACTTTAATTTACCTACTATTATTTTTTCCATTACGAAATATCAAAGCAATAACGTTTTTCATATAACCAAATAAAACAACATATAATGCATGTTACAATATTAGAATTTTTAATCTATTTCTATCATACCTAGTAGCCGGTTTTACACGACCAAGCTGACAAAACCGCATACTTTGACTTTTTGCATAAAAAACCATCTAGATCAACAACGGTAATTTTCGACAACAAAAGGTTTGGGTTTTTGGTAGTAAAGATTATTCTGTATATTGTCGTTTTTATTTTAAATCTTTAGCAAAAATAGGGTTTCGTCAGATTGAGTGACGTAACGGACCACTGGTCTAAAACGTGCAGATGATGATGATCTTCTTTTTTTAATGTAATTATTTCACCAATAGAAGTTTTTGTTAGTATCTACAATAGTTCTTAGAGCTTCTTCGATAGCTTGGTATACAGTGTATGTATAGAAATTGTAATGTTTTTATAATTCGGCAGTATATTATTCGTTTTTTTATATTCTGTAAGGTTTCAATCAAATTTTAAATAAAATTTCTACATGGAGGGAGAGTTTTTAATTTTTATATTGAGTTTTTAGAATATTGTATAGTTATCAGTTTTAAGTTTTTAACAAGAGTATCAATTATGTTTCAATTTTCATTAAATATTAACAGTTTCTATTAAGAATCAGTATAAATAACAATTTTAGAAACAACAATCAACTGAAATTAATTATTTTCATTTGTTTTAAATAAATTAATTTATAAAGATATGTAAAGATATACATGAACTTTAACTATAATAAGTTAACGGGTTATCACGCAGTGTCCGAAAACGAAGAGATACAATAAATTAGCAAATTATTGCATTTGCTATCAATACAAAACATTAACCCCCGACAATTGACTACCCTAGTTTGTCTTGACCCCTTATGATCAATAGGTCTTGGTTTGCACATGAATGAAACCCATGGTCAGAATAGAAATAAAACAATTATAGCTAACCTTGATTTATACATTAAGAATTAATTTAAAAACCCGATTTATGTGGGTTATCTGTTATTGAGTAGTATAAGTCCGGCTGAGAGATTAAAATATTATTTACTTACTAAAAATTAACAATACAAGAAAAAACTTACCGTAGAAAATATAACCAAAGACATAAACGTAAGTCGCATTAGTAATCCTTGACATCGGAGGTATGCCATGTTTATTAGTAAAATCGAAAAATATTGAACAGAACTATAACTAACGAGAAGCCATGTACGGAGCAAGAAGCACAAATATTTATATTACAATGACAGCACAGTATTATTACGATATCAATTTAATGTCTGATACTAATTTTACCAAAGCGTAGCATATTCGAAGGTGGAGGGGTTCAAATCCACCCTCAAAGTTATTACAAAAAACTATAAAAAAAATCATAACTTGATCACCTTTGAGTGTTTGGTGATAAAAGTTCCTACATATTATTTATAAATATATATATTTTATAATTATATATATTATTTATATAAGACCAGCACTGTGGCGTTAAGCTTACACCGGCAGACTAGCGAGCGGGAAACCGTGGTTCTATACCTAGTCGCGCCGGATATACTGCTGTGATCTTCAAGCCCAATATAAATCTGTGGGCTATGGGGAAGGCAACGGGAAACCACCCCATTAAATTTCTTTCCCTAGTTAAGTCTTCGTCTTAACTCATACTTAAGTGACTTCGGTCAAGTTGATAACCAACGTTCGCTGAGCGGATACGGTACTTTAAGAAGAAGACATATTATTTATTCTACGCAATAAAACACCGGTACAATAAAGAACACCACGTAATCTAAGAAAATAGCAAAATATATTTGCATTACATTAAAATGCATTAAAAAATAAAAACCATTTTAATTATTATGAGCAACACTAAAATTCCGGGCACTACTTGCTCGGAGCGATGTTGATAAAATTTGAAAATTGTAATAATTTTCAGGGTGGATTTCAATCCCTCGGCCTCTGAATATGGGTTTCAAATTTTTACTAAATGTTTGTAACATACAGTAGGTAGTGGGAACGGAATTTTAAGATCAAGCACTTAAATAGTTATGTGGACGTAGCAATTTTGTTAGATTACGAGGAATTGAATTTCCACCCCTTAGCCTCTGAAATTGAGGATGAAATTTTTAACGGTGCTTTATTAGGTGGAATGAAGGATACGTATGAAGATTTACTAACAAACGCGCAAATGTGTTCAAGTCATGATTTTAGGCTTCTATACAAAGTATAGCAAGAAGCCTTATGATCTGGCTCCGTGTCTGTATGTCTGTATGTCTGTCTGTCCGCATAATTCAAATCTAATCAGAACCCTCGAAATTGTGATTGTAAACACATCGTATGTACCTATAATAAAATAAAATGTGTTTTAAATTTAAAATCGACTTTCTAGCCACGTTCTACAAAAAATTTTACTTATGTACCTATATATAGAATATTCGTTAGGTTGCTACTAAAGATTCAGATTATCAGAATTACCACAGATTTAAAAAATGAAATATTCTGAGATGTACATTTGAACTTCAAATGCTATTTTTTTGCTTTTATGTAAAAAAATAATTTTTTATCCGATAATAAAGATACTAATCTGAAAATCGAAATCTCTTGTCGCTAAATTTGACTTATATAGAATATTTTTTAAGTTGGTAACTCTAAGGTCCAGCAGTGTGACGTTAAGCTTACACCGGCAGACTAGCGAGCGGGAAACCGTGGTTCTATACCTAGTCGCGCCGGATATACTGCTGTGATCTTCAAGCCCAATATAAATCTGTGGGCTATGGGGAAGGCAACGGGAAACCACCCCATTAAATTTCTTTCCCTAGTTAAGTCATCTTGACTTCGGTCAAGTTGATAACCAACGTTTGCTGAGCGGATACGGTACTTGAAGAAGAAGAACTCTAAGGCACTAATCTAAAATGGGCCCATGGGTTTCACAAATAAAAAGAAATTTAAATGATAAATTAATTGTAATGCTGAAATCCTTTCTTTATTAACTCCTATTCTCTTCTACTTTTATTAAGAAGTCTCCCACTTAATTAATATAGGTCCAAGACCTGTTTTTTTACTAATTTTTGTAATTAGTTGTATGAGCAATTTTTGTTTTTACATTGCACCCTGGTTTTAGGCTTCTATACAAAGTATAACAAGAAGCCTTATGATCTGGCTCCGTGTCTGTCTGTCCGTCCGTCCGCATAATTCAACTCGAAATTGTGATTATAAACACATCGTGTGTACTATAATAAAATAAAAATGGGTTTTAAATTTAAAATCGACTTTTTTATATATTAAGATAGGTTACAAAAATATTCTGTGCTTTATGATTGTAATTTTTAATCTATATAGTAGACTTAATCCGATGATCTGACCGATCAAGGTATCAACGGATCAAGGTATCAACAGATGAAGTTATCAGATCACGGATCAACGGATTAAGTTATCAAATTAACGGATAAAATTTATTGTCATATTTTTTTATTGTAACCACAGTAGTGGCTTGATGTGATTGGTGAAGTTAAGTTATAAAAAAAAGGATTGTTCCACCTCAAAAATGGACCGTACATTACAGAGAAGTAAAGTTCCGAATGGAATGGAAAAGTTTCATTATTATTAATTATACCGGGTGACCGGCCGAAAACTGAACATAGGGAAATAACATGGGAAATTGATTTTATCTAAATTCCTGCTTCCCTTTATAACTGATATGAATAAAAAAAATACCAAATTAAAGAGATTTTTTTTCCGCGCCTAAAGATACCAAACACTTAATATTTTGTTTTTTAATTATCGTTAAAAAGTCGATAGTAAAATTAAGAAATAGCGCTTCTTAAAAAAATGTTAGCGGGCTGGGTCGTTGCATTACGTCTAATGTGCCGCATTGCTATTGTTTTTAAACTTTTTAAATTTGTTTTTATTTTAAAAATAATAAGAACGCAATTTGAATATTATTTTATTATAACAAGTTGACCAATATTAAAAGTTAAAAGTAGTTTTATTTAGTCAACAAAACCCAAGAATAAGAAAAATATCAATTGGATTATTAAATACTGAACGAAAGTAACCAAATAATAATAATATTATAACAAGTATTCGAATAACCTTCCATTTTCCACTAAACAGTAATCCAATCTATTATAAAATGATTCTCTTACATTTGCTAGCTGTCTAGCAGTAATTTGATTGCATTCTGCAAAGATCGCGTTCCTCAAAGAATCAATATTTGGGTGACGAGTTTTATAAATTTTGCTTTTAATATGACCCCACAAAAAGAAGTCACACGGTGCCAGATCAGGAGATCGGGCTGGCCAGTTTATAGCACCACCACGACCAATCCATCGATTTGGATATGCTTGGTTTAAATAATCTCTAACGTTTACCCCAAAATGTGCTGGACAACCGTCTTGCTGAAACCAGACCTCATGGTGTTCAAAAGCTATTTCGTCTAACGCAGGACCAATATTATCTATAAGAAGATCTAAATATATATCTGAATTTAAATTTCCAAGTATTTCAAATGGACCAAGAACACGGTTATTATAAATGCCAGCCCAAATATTAATTTTTTGAGGATATTGTGAGCCGGTCATTAAATTTAGTCTCGGATTTTGTATAGCCCAATAGCAATGGTTTTGTACATTTGGCTCATTGTTTAATGTAAATGTACATTCGTCTGTAAAACATATTTGTTTCAGAAAGTTTCGGTTTCTGTTAGCACGTTCTTGCATTTTCTCACAAAATACAAGCCTGGATTCTTCGTCAAACAAAAATATTTCTTGATGACATTGATATTTAAAAGGATGGTACTTGTGCTTTTTTAAAATTGTTCGAACATTTTCTCTACCAACATTACACTCAGCTGCAATGGATCTAATGCTTGCATTTGGATTCGTAGAAATTAAACCTAATATAGTTTCTTCCAATTCATGGTTGTTTCTCTGATATCCTATTTAAAAAATAATGATAAGACAACTTCAATTAATAATTTTGGTTAAGAGCGAGCTGCGGAAAGAGAGAGAGGGAATGATGTTGAAAGAAGCCTCTAATCTTTTGTACAAATTTAAAAAACTAAACGTCGTATCAATGTAATTTTTTTTTATATTAATAAGAAAAGACTATTGAAGGCAATAACCAATTTTGAGCGCTTTAAATTAAAAGTAAATAGGTTAATTTAATTTATGAAAAAGGACAATTTTGAATTTTTATGACAACCGATCTTAATGAAACTTCGTTATTGCCTTCTGCAGATCATTATAAGGACGAAGCCTGATTTTGAAGCGATTTCATCATCAATTATAGAAAACTTGTACAAAACTTGTAAATCAAAAAGTGCCCTTAGTGGAGTTTTAAACTATATAAAATCAACTTAATGCACAAAGGGTTCAAGGGTTCCCTTAGATATGGCGCAAATAATTTTTTTAAATTTTTTAAATCTCTACAAAAGATTAGAGGCTTCTTTCAACATCATATCGACTGCTTCCCTCTCTCTCTTTTCGCAGCGCGCTCTTAATACCTTTATTTAAATTTGTCGAAGTATTACCAGTGTCTTCAAATTTCTTAATTATATTCTGTATGGCCGATATTGATGGAATTTGGCTATTATTAAATTTAACAGAAAATAAGTCACGTATTTGGCGTAAACTATTACCGCTGTAATAATATTTTACCATGAAAACTTTTTCTTCAACAGACCACTTCATTGTTAACAAAATTAATTTTAATCTGTCAAAGTAACTTTTGTTTGTAATATTTGGCTTTCATACAATAGCAATGCGGCACATTAGACGTAATGCAAAGACCCAGCCTGCTAATATTTTTTTAAGAAGCGCTATTTCTTAATTTTACTATCGACTTTTTAACAATAATTAAAAAACAAAATATTAAGTGTTTGGTATCTTTAGGCGCGGAACAAAAATCTCTTTAATTTGGTATTTTTTTTATTCATATCAGTTATAATGGGAAGCAGGAATTTTGAAAAAATCAATTTCCCATGTTATTTCCCTATGTTCAGTTTTCTGCCGGTCACCCGGTATAGTAAACTAGCTGGTACGGGCGGCCTTCGGCCGCCCTTAGCCATCTAGACCCATAATAGATCCGTGAAGGCCATAGATGTTCGGCCTCACAGGGGGAGGACCATAATAGATCCGTGAAGGCCATCGTTGTTCGGCCTTCGGCCACACAGGGAGGCCAAGATTCAGTTCATATAGGGTTGTATGATAGATTAAGAGCACCATCTAGCGAAGGCGGAGTGTGCAAGCATTATAAATATAGCACATAAATATAAAAAAGGTGTATTGTAAGTACTTTTTATTTTCTTATATTAAAAAAACATAACAAACATCAACAAACAAAAGAAAAAACATAAGACTATTTGTAGTAAATATTTACATATGCAGTGCAGAGTGAAAATTCGCGGAATTCTCTAACTCCACCGTACGGTGGGCATCGACATGCCATGGATCAACCTTACCTTATCGCAAAATTTATGTTAAGTACTTTATTTAAAAACGTTTATTTAAAATCGGCATCCAGAAACAAATCCGTCGATACCGACAAAAAGCCGTCCCCTTCTTTTTGTTCAGTTTTTTTTGTTTTTTTTTCTAACATTTTCGGCAGCTACTTCTTCTTTAATTCGCTTCCTTTTTCTTTTGGCTGCTACTTTTTTTTTGTTGCGTTTTGCAATTGTATAACACTGTCATCGCTTTCCAAGAATGGAGTGACTTGTACGGAAACTTGGTCGGCAAAAGATTGCATAACCATTTTGCAGAACTCCCCTCTAACAGCAGTAGCATTGTCTACCGCAGACAGGATGAACATTTCCAGTCTCTTTTTGCACTCATCAAAAACGTCCTGTGCAGCCATTGCTTCTACGTGTTACGACTGTGGTCTTCACGGTTTATTTATTTTAAAATTTCAGAATGTAGAATCAGGGTGTGCATCGCATTTGTTTTTAAAAAGTGTATTTTGTGAATAAAGTACTTAAATTTTGGGGCAGTTGGGACCAAAAGATATTAATTTTGTCCAGATTTGTCATGCATGTGTTTTCAAGTTAAAAATATCGTTATTCACAAAATTTACTTAAATGTTAGTCAATGTAAAAATATTCAGTTTCAAGTTTAAATGGCATTTTGGGATTAGCTTACGTTAAAACGCCGCCACTTGACCAGCTGCATTTTCACACATGTGCGGTGAAACAAAGAAACGGCCCTTCTGGAAGGGCGTATTACGATGTAATGCTCCATATATTTCTAAAGTAAAAATACGGTGTACAGCGCCTAGAGACCCAAAATTTATAGTAGCCGGAGATATTCAAAGAAACTTCGGTCAGTTTTGTAAAACTTAAACATATGGTCAACTAATAAGGAAGTGATTTCTTTGTCGAATAGAGAGGCGATTATGTTTGTCCCCTAATTTAAAATGTAATATGTAAGGGTAGGGGACGGAAAATTAGGCAGTGCAGGTCCAACCAAGATGACGCGAAGATGAAAAGATTCATGCCACTGGGCCCATTATTAGGTCGAGTAAATTAGGAAATTTTGGTTAAGTTTTGGAACAAATTTAGGAAAATTACAGTGCAAATTTGGTGTGATCAATAATTAATTAAATAAAAATATTGATTATTCTGCAAGAGTTCGTATACGTTTTATGAGTTCGAATAAGAAAAAGAAAACAATAAATAATCCGTATTTAAATTAAATACAAGTACGAAAACCTTCGAGAATTCAATTGAACAAAAACAATCTACCTTTGAATTAAAATAATCCAAGTTAATAAACTATCGAATGGTTCAGTTCGTAAATTTTAAATAAAATAAATTAATCTATAATTGGGGATTCACCAAGCCTTAAAGTGCAACGACAAGGAGATCATTTCCCGACAGGACCAGCTCCAGCATCTGTTTCGATTTGGCCGTGTTCAGGGAAATTAGGTGTTGTTTGTTAAGTGATGATAAGGGCAATTAGGTGTTGTTTGTTAAGTGATGATAAGGGCAATTAGGTGTTGTTTGTTACGTTAAACTAGGGTAAGCTGATAGTTTTTAAGGTATAATTTAGTTCATTTTGTATAATTTGTTTTGTTTTAAGGTATAATTTTGTATATGGTAGCATTAGGTTCATTTGTAAAATTTGGATTCTTTTTGATGTATCGATCCAGGACTTTTAGGTCCTGGAAAGTTGTTATTAGATTAAATTAAATATTTTTATTCACATTCTCGTGTTTTCTTGTGTCTTGGAAGTTAGTACAAATCTACTGCCTGCACCTGAGTTAAGATGTTCTATTGTCACCGTAAAAAAGCTAGCCAAGGGATTTTACAGTAAGTAAAGTAAAAATTAATAGGGTGAAAGTAACATACGGTAACGGACAATTGGGCGCGACCGATTGGGCGCGGAGACAACCGGGCGCAAAGACAATTGGGCGCAAAGACTATTGGACGCAAAGACTATTGGGCGCAAATACAATTGGGCGCGAGGAAAATTTTATAAAACTATTATTTACATATTAGCTTCGTTCCAACAAGCAGTTCTGTTATTGTTCACGAGCAATAAATATTCAACAGAGTTGTTGCTATCGTCCCAACTACAATCATAAGAAAAAAAAATTGCATAGGAAATGGCAGCGTTTTAAAAAAAATTTGAAATTTTCTACATTTCCTCATTTTTTAAATTTTTTACAAAATTCTTTCACTAACATGTTCCAGAAAGATTCCAGATTAATAATAAGTACTATATAAAAAAAAATGTATTTTTTGAAGTGAAAATAATGGAATTACTCTTAAATCTAAAATTTAAAATGAAACAGTTGCTGTTGCAACAAATGAACACGATCTGTAAACAAAGTTTAAACTTGTTTGCGAATTCGCGCACGCGTATCCACTTTAAGAACGCTTGGTTCTTGCTCTAGAGCAAGAATCGTTTGAACTCGTTTGGCCGATAATATTACTGATTCTAAACTTGTCGGAACTGCAGATTTATAGTATAATCTAGAATTCCGTTCTAGTAGTTCTAGTCTGTGGGAACGACATTTCATGAATGCGCTTGCGTTGTAGTAATATTACTGGAAATAATCGTTGTTGGAACGAAGCTATTATAACAATTTTGTAAATTATTAACTAAATCTAGAAATGTTTATTTAGGCAATAAAAAAAATTATAATTAAAAATTTAAAGAAAAAGTTTTTAAAATGTTTATTCCTTCTAACAATTACAAATAAAATAAAAATGTCTATTAATAAAGTACCTAACTAATCACGGATTCATCCAATGAAAATGTCGGACCTGAATCGAACCAAATCAATACCAATTAAATTAATACAAATAAAATAAACAAATCAAAATCAATAAAATCCAATCTTAGTATTCGGTGAAACCGAAACTAACACCTATCAAATCAACAAAAATTAATCAAATTCAGTACAAATAACATCGATACAAATCAACTAATTGAAATCAATTTAATAAAATCAAATCAAATACATCCAAATCAATAGATACCAATAAAGTCAATACTAATTATTAATTAAGTCTTGAAAACTGACTATTGAAACTATTTTACCTGCCTCTCCTGGACGATAAAATTGTTTCAAACAAAATTGAACAAAACTTGCCTCATGTCAAATGACTGCATAGTCATGCAACCATTATGCATGTCGGCCTAAAATGTCTCTGTGACATTACATGAACTTGAACTTGACTGAACCTGAGAGTGTTAACCCCGAGCTCTCTAGGTATCGACATTCTCTCTCTCACTCAACGTTCATTCTCACTCTTCTCTCATTACGTCCAAATGACGGACACAACAATACGATTTCTACAAAGAAATCATCAGACACTCCAACATTCCAATCGCTGGAGTACCTATAACATCATAACAATCGGATTTCTAAACTGAAATCATTACTTTTTCAACGCGACACTCCAAGAGTCCAATCATTGGAGTATCTATAACATAACCCTGGATTTCTCAACGGAAATCATTACCTTTTCCAAGAGTCCAATCATTGGAGTATCTATAACATAACCCTGAATTTCTCAACGCAAATCATTACTTTTTCAACGCGACACTCCAAGAGTCCAATCGTTGGAGTATCTATAACATAATCCTGGATTTCTAAACGGAAATCTTTACTTTTTCCACACGACACTCCAACAGTCCCATCTTTGGAGTATCTATAACATCAATACGCGTTAGTGAGACTCTTACCACAGACTCGTAATGCCGTAGGGGTATTCTGACCCGCCCGCTACACAAGGGTGTTACTTCAAACATAAATCGCAATCTAAAATCATAAAACCGTACACTTTAGTGGACTTTTACCACAAGCTCGTAAGGCTGTAGGGGTATTCTTACCCGCCCGCTACACAGGGGTTTGTTTCTTCAACCAATATCGTAATAAAAAAAATCGTATAAATCCAAACGTAGTGGAAGTTTACTAATCCTGGTAAACCTTCGCAGAAATATCATAATCCGAGAACAAGATTAATCATAATCTTCATCCCCCGGAAAACCGTCTAGAGGGGCATCTACCAAACCTAAACTATACAATGACCCGGCCTTTGAAAACATCCCTGACGTAGGGGTCGTGCTGCTCCATCAACTGGTCCTATAACTGCTTCGGTAGTGTCCATCGTTCATGCTTATTATAAATTGAATAATAATAAAACAAATTAAACACCTAAGGGGTTAGTAAATACATACACAAAATAAATCAACACACAAAAAATTAAAATATGGGCAACCATCAAGAGCTAAGTCATTCAAACACCTGGTCAATTACTTCCTTTGACTTCATTGTGTCTAACTCAAAAAAATTGAACGCAAAAAAAAATTTTCAACTTGAATACTCTTTACTACAAATAGTAAATCTTAAAACAACGACCTTACCGTAAAAATCTCGATAAGAATTTTTACTACGACTTCCGTATCGTAAGAGATTACACGTACTATCTTCTTCGTATGGTGATAAGGTCTTACTATGATAGTATGATAACTTTACAACTTCGCGATTGCAAAAGTTAATTTTATCTTTTACCAACTGTAGTATAAATTTACGTTGCAAACAATCACACATCAAAATTTAACAATTAGGTTTCCAATTATTGTTACTACCAAATCTACCAAATGTATCAAATTCACTCCCCAATATAACAACAAAATTCAAAATTTAATTTCCCAAAAAAAAAATTTTTTTTTTTTTTCGTTTTCGTTTTTCCAATAGTGCCGTTTGAGCTAGTGCCTTTTTGGACAATCCCACCGCTGCCACCAAAATGTAACCGGCAACCGTCCTTCGGAAACTACTTTTCCTAGGAACGGCTGGAGTTATTAAAAAAATAAGCAAATTTGCTGATCGAACACAAAATCCCACTTAAGCACTTATCGATCTATTGAGAATATTTATAGATTATGCTGCCATAACCGATTATGCCCACCGTAGAATTCTGGTCTCAAAAAAAAATACCCTATCAATTTGGTAAGCGACTTTCTGGTAATGAGCCCCAGACACTCCCCGTTTTGACGTTACGTCCCCCGGCTAAATGTTGAAGTTGAAACTTCGGTGCGGGCAAAACGACACTAAGCTAGACACAAAAAAAACGTTCTTTTCCCCAACAGGAAAAACGAAAACACTGAATTTTAAAAAACAATATTTATTACTATGGATACATTTAAAACAAATACATATACACTTTAAATCTCCCTTACAAGTTAGGGTGGCCCTTTTAAACACATAGGTATACAATCTAAAATAACTATCAGAAAAAAAATACCATCCTTCTGTTAGTAAATAATTCAAAATTGTACTTACATAGGTGATATATTTTTCCTTCTACCTTGGATCTCCAGACAATCCAATGCGGCCAAACAATGCCTTGTCTATTGCCCAAAACAACGATAAATTCGTCACAAATGTCTCACACCAGAGAATACACAATCTATTCACGGATTCAATAAACAAACTATTTGACCTTTTAAAGCACTTAAAATACACAAGCAAGACAACTCGGCAAGACACTCCCTTGTCTTAATTGCCCAAAACCAAAATCAAAACTGACAATCCGTCAAACCGTCCCGCACGCGAGAATCTACAATAGTCGCCGACGGACTCACTGGAAGGACTTCCTTCTGTTTTGTTATTCAACCATATTTATACCTTTCAGAAATCACGAGGGTTGACCTTCCATAGCGTGAGAATTTGCACCACTGACAAATTTCACCTATAGACAGATACATCCCTATCGCTTTTTTAACGAGAAGCAAATGTCTACTGATTGCTTCAATGCAATCAAATCTTGATTGCTTCATCAATGAAATCGCGTAGACTGCATTGAAAATATCCGGTCAAATTGGCGATACTCCACTGTTGTCTGAAATTAAACAGTTCACCTGAACAAAGAACAGTGTAAAAGTCATCTTTAGACGCAGGAAGTTCGCATGCAGACGAATATTGATAAAATACATTATCAATTTATTCTCGTTCGCGTTATAAAACTTATCTCTTCCGCTGTTGATAAATATGGTTGATTAACAATCATTAGTTATTATCGCAATAATAATTTATAAGTATATCTCAATTTAAAATATTAAAATTAATTTTTATGAATTAAAATCCCGTTTTGTTACACGACTATTTCAAGAGGTTATTTTTGGAAGCTGCGTATATCTCTGTTACGCCTAATAATATAAACAAATAATCTGATTATAATTACATCAATTCAGACTACAAAAGTGTGATCAGACATTACCTTCATTGAGCTTGATTGCGTAATCCCCCCCCCCCTGTTTGCCCTAACGCAGGTGTTTCGTGTTGTTTTTCGTCGGTTTGAATGATAATGGTGAACAACTATTTTTCGACGTTTCTCGGAGGATTGGGGTTAAGTTTCAGTGAACATGCTCCCGTTTCTGTGCAAGTTGTTGGTTTTGTTTATGTTTGTTTGTTTGCATGTATTGCCAACCATACACGGTTTGGTTGCTTTTAAACTCGCGGTAAATTTGAATATCTTATGTTTGTCCCTATCATGTTATCTCGTTGCGGTTGGTTGGCAATTATTTGTAATTTTGACAGATTTACGATATCTTTTATGACAATAGTTTTTATTCACGCTAATGTGTACATGTTTTAATGTTATTTTTAATTTTACAATTGTTAAGTTTTCATAGTCTTATATTGTTACCTATTTTAGTCAATTGCACGACACTCATTTTATGAGTGAATTTACATTTTATTTTTTCACGACGCAACTGTTTGTAATTGATTTTTTTCCGCCTGTGGCTCATTTTTTATACTGCGCATGAAACGATTAATAGCTGTTTGTTTAGGTATGTTTATTGTATTGTATTTGGCCCCATACCTGTTTAATGAGATATGTTTATGTATGTTTTCGCTCATGACTCCTCTTTGTTTCAGTCCTGAGGATGGAAATATAGAATTTCCGAAACGTCGACTTGACAACCTTGTAGTTTTATTGCGATCCACTATCCCAATAGTATTAATTTATTATTCTAAGCAATTGGACGAGAGTTTTTCCATATCATCTTTAAAAATAAATATTTGTAATTTATGGTGTCTATTTTATTCTGTCACGGTAGTGTACATATAATAGAATCCTGTTGATCCGCCCCCCACATAAACCCGCGATTATGACATATTATCTCTTATTATAAAAGGCCAAGTCTTTCTTTCTGTCTGTCCCACGGAAATACCCGAAGCAAACCGAACCGAACCGAACGCACAACGTATCATCGGATCAACGTATCATCGGATCAACGTATCATTTTGTCTATATAGGACAGCTATTTCCAAAAAAGCATTATGTGAACTTCCATAATGGATAATGAAAATTTTGAAAATCCTGCTGCAAAGCGACGGCGATTGAATCGTGAGAGAAAAGCACGTACAAGAGCTAATAACACAGAAGAACAGCTTCGATCACAGCGACAAGCTGACGCTCGGTCTCATGCGATACGTCGACAACGTGAAACTTTGGAACAAACTCAAGCGCGGCAAGCTGCTGACGCTCGGTCCCATGCGATACGTCAACAACGTGAAACTTTAGAAGAAACTCAAGCGGGCAAGCTGCTGACGCTCCATGCGATACGTCAACAACGTGAAACTTTAGAAGAAACTCAAGCGCAGCAAGCTGCTGACGCTCGGTCCCATGCGATACATCGACAGAAAGAAAATCGATACCAAAATCAAGCAATTCAACTCCAAATAAGAGCATTGAGATTTGATGAATCTCACGTTACTCGACACGATTGTGGAGAAATGAATTCCATCTGTCAGTTCTGCGGCTCCAAGAATTTCGCCAAGGAGCGTCCAGTTGATAAACAATTTAACAACTGCTGTCATAAAGGAAAAGTGAAGATTCCGCAACCGCTCGATCAACATGGGAATCTATTGTTATATCCCGAATTTCTTCGCTCTATGCTTTCAGATTCAGATAATCCTTACTACAAGAACTTTCGTCAGCACATCCGCTCTTACAATTCCTCGGTTTCTTTCGCTTCAATGGGAGCAGAGATTGTTTCAATGCCGGGTAACGGACCATACGTTTTCAAAATTCATGGACAGACGTACCACAGAACCACAAACCTGTATCCACCTGAAGGACAAACAAGAAAGTTTGCACAACTGTATGTAATGGACACGACAGAAGCGGTCAATGAACGAGTAAATCTGCCTGAGAATAGAGGTTGTCTACCTGAAGTGATTGAGAAAATCGATCGTTTCTTCCGCGTCAACAATCGTATCGCAGCTTCATATTGCCTAATGAAAGAAATTGAGCAACAAGAGCGTGTACGAGCCGAAGAAGAAGGACAACCAGTTCCGGTCGTCAATATGGTGATGCGGCGCGATCGGCAGTCTGATCAAAGACGTTACAATGCTCCAACGTCCAATGAAATTGCAATGGTGTTCGTAAATGATGACGGCGAACCTCCATTTGAACGTGATATCCGTATCTATCCTCGAAATCCCGTCGACAATGCACAACAATTCATTCGTATCAATATTCTCAGTCCAAATCTTGACCCTATGACTTATGGCATTCTTTATCCGTTTGGCGAACCGGGGTGGCAACCCAATTGGAGTTGCGAAGGATATCGGCAATCCCGTAATAAAATCAGCATGTTACAATTTAAAGTTGCGCAAGCAGCAATTAGAAACGATTTCAATCCGATCATGAGTGTGGGAAAACTTACGCAACAGTGGATTGTCGACTCATATTTGCAAGTGGAAGCCAATAATTTGAACTACATACGATATCAACAAAGTAAATTGCGTACTGAATTGTATCAAGGTCTATCCGATCATATTCAAAACTAGATGATACCCCGTCCGAGGACGGGCAGCTAGAAGAACGGGCAGCTACCCAAGGTAACTTAAGTTGAATGAAGATTAAGGAAAGCTCTCAGTGCAATCCAAAAGCCATATGACCTTGGCTGCCTGCCCGTCCTTCTAGCTACCCGTCCTCGGACGGGGTATCATCTAGTGTAATAATGTTGGATCAGTGGCAGGAATATTTTCCGTCGAACTTGACCGAAACATGAGCATATTACTAGGAAAGTACACACCAGTTTTCCAAGCGGAACTTATTAGTATACTAGCCACTTGAAAATCGTGGCCTCGCTGTCGGCCAATCGGCCTCCCGATTGTTTATGGGCTTACCGACCGGTTTTTGGAACTTTTAAGGATTCCATGGTCGAGTGTTGGTTTGCATGTGAGATCTCGGATTTCTTTGGTCCGGATTTGGCGTCTCAATGGTGAAGCGAACCCGAGTCGGCCTTCAGCCTCCCGATTTATTTTAATAATAAGGGTCGGCCTTCGGCCTCCCACTTGTTATTCCTGTTACGAGTCGGCCTTTGGCCTCCGATTTACTTTCGAATATTGCGGATCCGACATCCCATTGCATATCCGCGGTACAAATTCAAAATTCGATTTGGCGACAAATTTCGGCCTTAAAAATAATTTTCAAGGTCACGTGTCTTGGAACAATTTAAAGCCAACGACGGTGTCTATCGAGAACCTTAATTTGGGCAATTTTGTAAAATTTCTAAAATTCGCCTTTTGGGCCGTAACTGCGCCCTCGAAAGAGATTTCAAGGTCAAAATGAAGGTGCATTTAATAACTACGCAAGGGCAATAAGATGTCGCGCATTTCAAGTTCTCCCAGATCCGGGGTAAGAGTCGGAAGGACACGTAAGCGTCACCGGGCTATCGCACGAAAAACATCCAAAGATCAAATCTGGGTCGCCTAACAAATCTGCACACGATTACGCAATATCGTCATTTGACCTTGTGGACTTAAAAAAAATAAAAAATAAAATAAAAAGCGACAACTTACTTAATTACCTGTCGAATACTTTATCTACGCCCTACGTATATTGCTTTGCGGAACCGCGAATCCAAATTTGAGGCCGTCGCGATGCGACCCAAAAATCGAAATTTTAATCTCCACCAAAAAGGTCGAGGTTTGTAATCGAAATTTTTCAAAATTTGCATTTCCGCAATTTGCCGGCTTATCGGACGTCCGACGAAAAAAAGTGTTGATTTCGAAATGGCGTAATTTTCCAAAATAATTTCCAAGGGTAAGTGCCTTCAAAACCGAATAGCAAAATTTTTTTTTTTATATAAAATTTTAACGTCGGAATCGGATTTGGCGAGCAATTTTAATAATTTTTGATGCATAACTTGTCGGGACATTATCCTTCCTCGATCAAAAAAAATCACTTCAAAGTTGTCGGCGTACATGCGGGACTTTGGTTTGTTTGGTCCGGCCTTGGCTTCTCGACAACGATGAAACGAACACGAGTCGGCCTCTGGCCTCCCCCCGTTTTTTAAAAGTACGGGTCGCCCTTCGGCCTCCCGCTTACACGGGTCGGCCTACGGCCTCCCACTTGCTTTTAGGAACACGGGTCGGCCTGCGGCCTCCACATTTTTGCTCCGTCAAATTTTCATTAGCACGGACCCATCGATTTTACCGAAATTATGTGAGACGTCAAAATGTAATTTCAAAGAATTTTAAAATTTGCACTTTCTTAATTTGTATATCACGATTACTCGAAACCGGTCCATTTTGCGAGAAAATGTATTTCCACAAATTTTGTCGGGCATGCCGTCGGCTCGACGACGGCGTATTTTTTTTCGCGATCCGTCCGACGCCGCCCGGCGTAGCGCAAAAAACGACGAAAAAAAATATAATTAAAATCGTCGTCTCGCTTAGCGGTCTAAATCGATTTACGACCTACGGTTTTTTTGCAGAAATGCAAATCTAAATTCGGGCGGATCCAAATGAGAGCAAAAAATCGAAACTTTAATATACAAATAAGCGAGCCAAGCGCAAAAGAAGAAAAAAACGCGTCCCCTCCTAAAACGGAAACGGAACAAAATTTCGAAATTTTGGCCCCTACGGCGTGTCCGTTTTCGCCGCCCCCACCCTTCTCGGAAATATGGGGTCGATTGGATGAAAACCCCGGAAAAAGTGTCAAAAACACGAAAAACTGCGCCGAGCCGTTTTGCCGAGCGCTCGGAAAAAAAATTCGAAAAAAATAAATTGTTTCGCCCCCTCGATCGTCGCCCGGGGCTGCCTGCAAAATTTCAATTCTCTATAATGTGAATTTTAAAATTTTGTGACCACTTTGAACCACCACTTGACCCCCTCCGTAACGTCCCACTTAAAAACGGAAAATTTTCCCGTTCAATCCTCGTAAAACCACACGGGTATGCAAAATTTCAACTCTCCACGACGTCCGTAGATATTCCCTGTAAATAATGGTAGGTCAGTGAGTGTCAAGCTCAGCTTTATATTATTTAGATTGCAATCCGCGAAAACAATCCAGGACAAAATAATGTATCCATGACAAAAACATTTAGATATCAACAGACAGCAGGGTAATTCTAATATGACCTCTGGTCTGGTGCTTGAATGCATCTAGACCCCGAACCAGATATAAAACCAAAATGTCCTCTTTGGGACAAAGGACAACAAGGCAACGAGGGTAACGAAAAGGAAAATGATATGGCTAAAATCGCTTCAAAATGTCTTCCTTGTGGATCTGAACCGATGATCGTGCCAGTCTTCAAAACCCTAGATATCCCTCTAAAAGAACTTACCCTGGACTTTATTGCTAATAAAATTTTATCTATTAATGTAATTTATAATTTAATTTAATATAAATTGAAGTATTTCATATTTACTCTGTGACCCGTATGTATTGATACAACTTTTGCAACTGTTAAAACTTTATTTTGCAGAACAAAATTGAAAATATTTTTTAATCGCAGTAGCCCGTTCGGATGTTTTGACATTATATAAAACAAAATATTCTAATATAGTTTGTTATCATGAGTTTGTTATAGTTGCTTCAATCAAACATGACAAGTTTACGCGACATTATTGTTAATAAATTTAAATCAGGTGTAACTAGAGGTGAAATTTTTCGGCAAGTAATGCATTTAAAAGTGACTCGAATTTATGTTTATCGTACTACAAAAAGACTTATGGACACAAGCCCTAATGAAAACCGAAAAAAACCGGTGGAAAAAATCAGTCAGGACACCATAAGCAATTAAGATTGTACGTGAACGTATCAGACGGAATTGTGACAGCGCGGCAAGGAAAATGGCTCAAAATCTATATATATAAAATTCAATGTATGTATGTATTGCGATGTACAACGGAATTGTGACAGCGCGGCAAGGAAAATGGCTCAAAATCTATATATATAAAATTCAATGTATGTATGTATTGCGATGTACAACACCAACCACCACGTCAATAGAAATGATAACGTCACGATTCAAAGTTTTGTTTATTAATAAAGGTAGCACATGACTTATTTGTTCGAACGTAAAAGTTTCATCTGATACAAAAAAATTTGGTTTAACGTCATAAATTTATATGAAGAAAAGGTCACGGAACGAGATAACAAATAAATTCAAATGCAACGTTTTAATTCTGTTTATAAAAATGTTTGTCAAAATTATAAATTAAATTAATTAATTATAAGAAATGTAATGTGAAATCAAAATAATTGTTCAAAGTTAATTTATAAAAATGTGCTAAACGTAAAACTTTAAAATAAGAAAAATTTTTACACGTATCGGAGTGCTTCGTAATTCAATGTACCACAAATGGGAAAGACATTTTCTTCAAAAGTTTACTGGAAGATCACAGGAGATGCAAGTACTTCAAAATAATCTGAAACATAAAAATTTTATTAAAAATTTTACAAATCACATTGGGCTGGAGCCGAACCTGAAAATTATAACGTCAATAAATATTGATTTATTTCGACCAATGGAACAAAATCACAATTGCCTTGATATACAGGTAGCGATGGTGAAAAACAATTGGAAAAAGGTTGTTGATTTTTAATTTAATTAATGGTGGTCGAGTTTTGTGTAGCTGCAAAAATAAAAATAAAGTTAAATAGTAAATTTTGCGATTAAAGCCAGAAAAAGGTATAAAATATAAAAAGTGAAATCAACTTACGTGTGTTGGAAGTGTTTTTGATCAAAAAATATTAAAGGATCCACAATATTTTTCACAAATAGCGTTGTATGATTTTACACGTGTTGCAAAAGGTATCCACTTGTATTCAAGCGAACTTGTAGCAGTGTGAAGATAAAAACCAACGATATGGTTTCAAAATCGTCTAATATGGCCTCATCAGCAAAAATCGAAGAAAACGAAAAGAAACATAGAAACAATCCTGAATCAGACGAAGAAGAAAGCCCCCACGAGTGGCCCGAAGAATGGCCCACATTTGAAGATGAAGCAAGTAACAGCTCGGACAACGAAAATAAAGAAGAAACTCAAAAGAAAGCAAAAAAAAAACCCAACAAAAACCAAAGGAAACGTGCCAGACTGGCGAAACAAGAAAAAGAAGAAAACGAAAGACAAGTAACGAAAACGCTAAGTAAAAACAGTAACGAAATAAAAGAAAAAAACGATGAAACTGAAAAAACACAGGGCGATCAACAAATAGAAATAAGAACAAAACTGCTCGAAGCATTGTCCGAAATCAGACAGATAATACAAGAAAATGAAGAACCTGAAATAGAAGAAACACCAAGTAAAAGGCATATGGAAGCAACAAAATGGGCGAAAGAAATACTTTCCAATGTATCGAACGCAGCACACAAAGTAATGGAATTCATCATCCAAAGCAAAGAAGAACTCAAAGATAAGGAAAACGCACAAAAAAATGTTGAAGACATGAAAGAAAGCACCTTGAAACTTTTAGAATTTATATTGAAGGGCAATAACAACATACGAGGGACGGGTGAGCCTTCAGCCACCCCTCCCCCGCCCAAAGTAAACACAGCAGAGGCGGTCCCTGCCCCTGCCACTCCCGCGAACCTCCTCAAGGTCCGGGTACCCAAAGAAACAATTTCTTCCCATCAGGAAGAGCCCAAAAAGCAGGACCCACCTAAGGAAGAATTGGCAGAGTCCAACCCCCCGAACCTCTTCAAGGTCCGGGAATCCAAGGAAACAGTTTCTTCCCCTCAGGAAGAACCCACGAAGCACAGCCCACCTAGAAGGTACCCAACAGCAATGAAGAGGGCTGCCATCAGCAACCCCCGGAGCACGCGCAAGAAATACAAAGTGGTTGTCTACCCTGGAGAGGGTAGCTCATTCCAGTCAGCGGAAAGCACAAGGGCCGCCCTGACTAGCATCAGAGCGGAAGATCTTGGAATAAAAGCAGATAGGCTCTATCTGCCAAAAAACAAAAGTGTGGTGGTGGAATCCTCCCACCCTTCGGTCAAAAAACTAGTAGGCAGCACTCTGCTAGCAGAAAACCAATTGATGGCCCGGGAGCCTTCAGCTACCTGGCCATCAATTGCTATACAGATGGTAGACAAATCCGTCTCTAAGAACCAAATCATAGCGGAAATAGAAAGAAATTTTCCCGAGGCAGTCAATATGGCCGGGAGTTCGTGGCTCAAAAGAGTCAATCCCGTACATACCAGAATAAGAACACACAACAAATGGATCCTAGAGCTTCACCCTCGGATCCATGAAGCAACAATCAAGGAAGGTAAATTCACAGTGGCCTGGAAAAGCTACCGAGTGCGGAACCACATCGGAATTGCCCGATGTTATAAATGCCAACGTTTTGGCCACACAGCCAAATTTTGAAATGAGACATGCGCCTTTTGCACCTCAACAGAACACGCTTCACGTGACTGTGTAGTGCAAAAGGAACCAGCTATGCATGTATGCGCCAACTGTGTCAGAGCGAAGCTCAGTGACAATAAGCACTCCACAGGATCAACCCTGTGTAAAGTATATAAGGACCGTCTTATGGCCCTTGCACAAACCATAGCAACTACCATTGACAACGAAAGAAATAACCGTGACGTGATGTGTAAACTCCCCGAAAACAAGACCGTTAATATGACCGAGAACTAATCGTATAAACCAATAACCCGACATGAAATAAGGTCTGGGTGCGAATAAGAACGACATACTAGAACCGAAAAGAAAAATATTTTAATACTTACCATGATACCCACCAACAAGTGAAGAATGAAAAACGCCCATACAAACCGGATTCGGAAACCTGAAAAACAAAAAAATCATTAGAAATAACCTATAAAATTATGCAGATTAAATGTATGTTACAATACCAACCAACGAATGCGGTTTGAAACCCCATCAAAAAATTCATACCAAAGACCCCGAAACAGCTATTTAAATTTTGAGATAATTTATTTTTTATTTTTTATGACAACATGAAATCTCTGCCAATTTGCAGATTATCTTTTTGTTTGGCAATTGCCAACCTGTTTTTTATTATATATAATAAATTAACTTCAATTGTATTCAAGCGACTGTAAATCATCCACAAGAAAATTATACTGGAGTTCATGGTCATTCATCTTGGTAACCAGAAAAGAACCAGATTGTTTTTAAAGGTAAAGCCAGACAACTTTTATTTTCACAAAAATTAGTGCGAACTTAAAAATTTCTACCGCGTTGCGTCGACAATAATAATTATAGTTTGGGGTAATATTAAGGATTTATTTAATTGATGTTCAAGATTTGTTTAAACTTAATTACATTTTATATAATAAAATTCACAATTTGCATTATAAAACGGAGCATAATTTTTATCATTTCCGAAGACCATTACTAGTCTATTTCAGCATCACGATTTGGTCAAGGAAGGAACCCAACTTGAGAAAAGGTAGGTCAGTGCTCACCGAAATTGTTAAGCCGAGGTATAAATTTATTTTATTTGCATCTATCAATAAAATTTTGCATACATTTCTATTGACGAGGTACAATTACGTACACTCGTACAAAACATCAACCGTAAAACGTGTGGCACTCTTAAAGGACTCCGTTCATAACAGTATGTATGTTTTCTATACAATTCTACACCGTTTGACCAATCTCTACCAAATTTGGAGTAGAAGCTATTTACAATGCTACGAAAAACATAGGCTACTTTAGAATCTTGCCGCGAACTTTGGTCAAGCGCTGTATTAACTTGACCAACATTAGTGCGGATGAACGGATCAACGTTTCAACGGATCAACGTATTAACGAACGATATCTATATTGCTATGTGATATCGTTGCCTCACGTTGGGCTAGCCAAAAAGTGCTATGTGCCCTCGTAGCTTTACTAGGGTTACACGTTTTAATGTTAATGTCTTGTACAGGTGTACGTAAATGTACCCCGTCAATAGAAATGTATGCAAAACTTTTATTGATAAATACAAATAAATGAACTTATGCCTCGGCTTAACAATTGCGGTGAGCACAGACCTACCTTCTCTCACGCTGGGTTCCTTCCTTGACCAAATTGTAGTGCTGAAATAAATGTCGTGGTCTTCGGAATGTAATCACAAAAATTATGCTCCGTTTCAAAATACAAATTGTAATTTATTATGATTTTCAATTGTAAATGATTTAAATGCAGTAAAATTCTTAAGCTAATTAACAAATGTCTTATTTTATTAAACTTTAAACGTATTAATGCACGTGTAAATCGTATCGCAAAATTTTCACTAATTTTTAAGTTTAATATAATTTTTAATGGAACGGTACCTTTAATGATCTGGGGTATTTCTGTTTACTGGGTTCATATACCATGAAACTGTTCACTTGCACTTTATGGATGACCTTCGGTGTGTAAGATACTTCAAGATGCAATCCTTCTTGCGAGTTCGTTTACCTCGTGGTGTCGATTATCAATTTTACGAAAAATAATTCCAATCACTGTATAAATTCAATCAATTTTACCTTTAGGATGCGTAAGTATATTTGCTTTAATGATATTTTCACTTTTTGTACGATTTTAAATCAATTTTCTCACTATTTATTTAATTTTTAGGATAGACGCTAAATTTTCACCACCATTCATAAAATTCAATCAACATCAACCTCTTCTCAATTGTTTCACCATCGCAACCTGTGTATTTTCAAGGCAAATGTGATTTTGCTCTATTGGCCGATATAAATCAATTTTATTAACGTTATAATTTGCAGGTTCGGCTCAAGCCCAATGTGATTTGTAAAATTTTAATAAAGTTTTTATGTTTCAGATTAAATTAAAGTACTTGCATCTCCTGTGATCTTCCAGTAAACTTTTGAAGAAAATGTCTTTCCCATTTGTGATACATTGAATTGCGAGACACTCCCATACGTGTAAAGATTATTCTTATTTAAGTTTTACGTTTTAACACATTTTTATAAACTAACATTGAACAATTATTTTGATTTAAATACATTTCCTATTATTAATTAATTTAATTTATAATTTTTAACAAACATTTATTTTTTTAACAGAATTAAAACGTTGCATTTTAGAATTTATTTTGTTATCTCGTTCCGTGACCCTTTCTTCATATAAATTTATGACGTTAAACTAAATTTTTGGTTTCAGATAAAACTTTTACGTTCGAACAAATAAGTCATGTGCTCTCTTTATTAATAAACAAAACTTTAAATCGTGACGTTATCATTTCTATTGACGTGGTGGTCAGTGTCGGACATTGCAATATATATAAAATTCAATGTATGTATGTATGTTTTCTATACAATTCTACACCGTTTGACCAATCTCTACCAAATTTGGTGTAGAAGCTATTTACAATGCTACGAAAAACATAGGCTACTTTAGAATCTTGCCGCGAACTTTGGTCAAGCGCTGTATTAGCTTGACCAACATTAGTGCGGATCAACGTATTAACGAACGATATATCTATATATATAAAATTCAATGTATGTATGTATGTATGTATGTATGTTTTCTATACAATTCTACACCGTTTGACCAATCTCTACCAAATTTGGTGTAGAAGCTATTTACAATGCTACGAAAAACATAGGCTACTTTAGAATCTTGCCGCGAACTTTGGTCAAGCGCTGTATTAACTTGACCAACATTAGTGCGGATCAACGTTTCAACGGATCAACGTATTAACGAACGATATCTATATATATAAAATTCAATGCATGTATGTATGTATGTTTTCTATACAATTCTACACCGTTTGACCAATCTCTACCAAATTTGGTGTAGAAGCTATTTACAATGCTACGAAAAACATAGGCTACTTTAGAATCTTGCCGCGAACTTTGGTCAAGCGCTGTATTAGCTTGACCAACATTAGTGCGGATCAACGGATCAACGTTTCAACGGATCAACGTATTAACGAACGATATCTATATTGTAATATACGGAATGCTTTAATAATGCCACACGTTGGGCTGTCAAAAAGTGCTGTATACCCTTGGAGCTTTATTAGGGCTATACGTTTGAATATTATTACCTTGTACGAGTGTACGTAAATGTACCTCGTCAATAGAAATGTATGCAGAAATTTTATTGATAAAAGCAAATAAAATAAATTTATGCCTCGGCTTGACTATTTCGGCGAGCACTGACCTACCTTCTCTCACGCTGGGTTCCTTCCTTGACCAAGTCGTAATGCTAAAATGGGCTAATATGGTCCTCGGAATGATTATACAAAAATTATGCTCCGTTTTGTTGAAAATCGTAATTTATTATAATTTTAAGCAAAAATGGTTTAATTGAAATAAAATCCTTAATGCTATTGACAAATATCTTATTCTAAATAGACCCGGAACATATTATCGCACGTGTGAAATTAAACGTAAACTTTTCACTAAATTTTTATGTTCAAATAAATTTTAATGTAACAGTACCTTTAATTATCTGGGGTGTTTTTATTTACTGAGTTCTTAAACCATTGACCTGTTCACTTGTATTAGATGGATGACCTTCAAGGGTGTGTAATAATTCTGGATGCAAATTTCTTGTGTGTTGAGTTTGCCTCGTTTTGTGACCAAAGTTTTCTCAAAAATAATCGTGATCCTTCGTAATTTTCTATCAATTTCACCTTTTAAATACGTAAGTACAATAATTTTAATAATCACTATGCTTTTTGTTAAGTTTCTTTGTAATTTTTCTTGATTTATCTAATTTTTTAGCGGAGCACGCACAAATTCACCACCATTGATTTTAATTAAGAATCAACAACCTCTTTTTCCATTGTTTTTCACCATCGTTACCTGTACATCAAGGCAATTGTGATTTTGTTCCGTTGGTCGAAATTAAATCAATATTTGAAGTTTATAATTTGCAGGTTCGGCTCCAGCCCAATGTGACTTATAAAAATTTTAATAAAATTTTATGTTTCAGATTAAATTAAAGTACTTGGTTCTCCTGTGATCTTCCAGTAAAGTTTTGAAGAAAATGTTTTTTCCATTTGTGGTACATTGAATTACGAAGCACTTCGACACGTGTAAAAATTTTACTATTTTAAAAGTTCTACGTTTTAACACATTTTTATAACTAATATTTTGGACAATTATTTTGATTTCAAATTACATTTCTTATAATTACTTAAATTAATTTATAATTTTAACAAACATTTTTATAAACAGAATCACAACGTTGCATTTGAATTTATTTTGTCATCTCGTTCCGTGACCTTTTCTTTTACATAAATTTATGACGTTAAAACCAATTTTTGGTGTCAGATGAAACCTTTACGTTCGAACAAATAAGTCAGGTGCTACCTTTATTAATTAAATAAAACCTTGAACCATAACGTGATCATTTCTATTGACGTGGTAGTGGTACACTGCAATATATATAAAATTCAATGTATGTATTTTTGTGTCCTCTTCCGCTCTCAGGTCGCTTATTTTTGAAGATCCTTCAGACGTGATACACAATCAAATAAGAAACAGGATACATCAAACATAATTTATTAAAAAACATTCTTCTTTTATAACACACAACAACAATTAAATTTCTACCTCAATCAACATATAACTAAACTACTTAACATCCCTATTCGTTAATAATAATGTAAAGCTTTACCTGTTAGTGTTCTTTTTGTCGACCGACCGTTATTCCGTCGCACGTTATCTATCGCACTGACGAACTGACTACACTTTCTTCTTTTATCTATCTTCTTCACGTACTAGCTTTTCGCGTTCCTGTACTCAACTCTGACCCCAATTCGCTCCACGTACTAGCTCCACACGTTCCGTTATCCACTTCTCCTATCTCAAATTGGTCCAATTATCCAACCCTCCTATACTCTTATACTGCACCACACTTCACTCTTCTTTTATCTTACACCAATCAACTTCTTTGAATATATCCAGTTTGCGTATCGTTCATCAATTACAATATTTCTGTACACAACGATTTTCCATGTCGTTTTCTATTCGACTCGAGACTCTTCTAAACACGCCCGTCCACGTATTATTTATTTATTAATTGCCTCTAAATACAACTGTACCAGTATTCTCCAATTACTGAGCTCTCTAAACACAACTGATCTGCGCTTCATCTAATTTGGAACTGTTCTAAACACGACTGGTTCGCGTATTATTTATTTAGGAACTCCTAAACACAACCGATCTGCTGGTCATCTGATTTGAACTGTTCTACGGGACATATGTAGACTGCGCCGATGGTCAGAAATTAATCCTTTTTTTTGGGTAAATGACCATGGGCAACCTGTAGATTGCGCCGATGGTCAGAAATTAATCCTTTTTTTTGGGTAAATGACCATGGGCAACCTGTAGATTGCGCCGATGGTCATTAAGGGTAACATACAGATTGCGCCGATGGTGTACTTGAGGGATTAAAAAGTATTACTATGGCATAATGGGGTTATTATTGTAAATCAGTTTATTAAATATCAATAAAAAATTAAATTTCGGTACCTAATTATCATTAATATGACAATACTTATTGCAATACTTATTATTAGTAGATATTAATAATAAAGATTATCAAAAAAATGAAAAATATCCCGTGTATTGCCGAAAAAGTGAAAAAATAAAATGTTTTTTTCCTTCGAATTTTGGGGTGTGCATTCGATAAGGAGGGTAATCCATCGTCAAAACCTACCCTTTCGGGGCGCCGCTGCGCTCCGCTCCGCTCTGCACCCCTCCAGGGCGGTTTTGACTCTGGTTCCTAGGCTAAACATACGAGAAGGCGCCACCCATCAAGAAAACCGGGATGAATGAGACCGGGATGTGAGAGAACCTCGAAATAGCATTAAAAAGTATAGTTGCGGTATGGGGCAGTAAACTATAACGTAGTTATAAATATGTGTTATAAAAGTTTTTAATAATGAAAGAATCAAAATAATGCAGTTATTTAAAAATAACCTCGTTAAATTACTAACCTAATTAAAAATCTCACATAATGTATGTGTAATGTACTCCTGTAATAAATTAAGTACCTTAATCCTCTAATGGGATTTTCACTCCGTCGTTACCCAAAAAGATTACCTATTAATTGACCATCGGCGCAATCTACATACTAACCCTAACCGAACCCGGCGCAATCTACATGCTAGATTATGAGACCCTTCAACCATCGGGCGCAGTCTACAACCTCCCGTTCTACGACCCTTTATTATTTATTGGCCTGGTTACCCTTGCATCTTCATGCTTCTGTTTTTCGTTTGTTCTTCATACGATACCGCTTCGTCCTACGTGGTTCCTTTTATTAGCAGCATCAACACAACTTAAATCTAGTAACATTTTATTTTTAATTCACATTCATACTGTACAAATTTTATAAACACAAACAAAACTTAAATCTAGTAACATTTTATTTGTAATTCACATTCATACTGAACAAAACTTTATCAATAAATTGGACATATCCTCCCCCTTATTTCGATTGTGTATCCCATACACATTTATGAGGGAGCTTGTAGTGGACACAACAGTATGTATTGCTATGTCCGAAACTGACCACCACGTCAATATAAATGATGACGTCACGATTGGAAATTTGTTTATCAATAAAGGTAGCACATGACTTATTTGTTCAAACGTAAAAGTTTCATCTGATACAAAAAATTTAGTTTAACGTCATAAATTTACATGAAGAAAGGATCACGGAACGAAATAACAAAATAAATTCAAAAATGCAACGTTTTAATTTCTGTTAATAAAAATGTTTGTTAAAATTATAAATTAAATTAATTTAATTAGTAATAAGAAATGTAATGTGAAATCAAAATAATTGTTCAAAGTTAATTTATAAAAATGTGTTAAACGTAAAACTTTAAAATAAGAAAAATTTTTACACGTATCGGAGTGCTTCGTAATTCAATGTATCACAAATGGGAAAAACATTTTCTTCAAAACTTTACTGGAAGATCACAGGAGGTGCAAATACTTCAAATTAATCTGAAACATAAAAATTTTATTAAAATTTTATAAGTCACATTGGGCTTAAACCGAACCTGGAAGCTATAACGTCAAATAAATTGATTTTAATTTTCGATCAGTGGAAAATCACATTTGCCTTGAAAAACACAAGTGACGATGGTAAAACAATGGATAGAGGAAGTTGTTGATTTAGATTCGATAAATGGCGTGGTGAAATTTTAAGCGTCCTACAAGAAAATAATTTATCAGTAAAAAGTGCGATTAAAACCGAATAAAAGATATAAAATTTAAAAAGTAAATTTAACTTACGTGAGTTACCAATGTTTTTGGATCAAAATATTGAAGGATTGAGGATATTTTCACAAATAACGATAAACGAATTTACACGTGTTGGAAAAGGCATCCACTGATATTTATGCAACTGTACACCATCGATAAAGAATTGATACTGGGTTTCATGGTCATTCATCTTGGTAACCAGAAAAGAACCAGATTTTAAAGGTAAAGCCAAACAATTTTCACTTTAACAAAATTTAGTGCGGACTTATAAAATTTTCTACCGCGTAACTTCGATTTAGCATTTATAGTTTTGGGGTAATTTTAAGGAATTGTTTAATTTATGTTAACGATTTATTTAAAACTAATTACAATTTGTACAATAAAATTTATCATTACATTATCAAACGGAGCATAAATTTGTAATCATTCCGAGAACCACAATATTTCATTTCAGAATTAAGATTTGGTCAAGGAAGGAACCCAACGTGAGAAAAGGTAGGTCTGTGCTCATCGAAATTGCTAAGCCGAGGGATAAATTTCTTTTAATTGCATTCAACAATAAAATTTTGCATACATTTCTGTTGACGGGGTACATTTACGTACACTCGTACAAAACCTCAACTTTAAAACGTGCAGCATTATTAAAGGACTCCGTTCATAGCACTTTTTGGCTAGCCCAACGTGAGGCTACGAAACTATACAGCAGTATGTATGTTTTCTATATAATTCTACACCGTTTGACCAATCTCTACCAAATTTGGTGTAGAAGCTATTTACAATGCTACGAAAAACATAGGCTACTTTAGAATCTTGCCGCGAACTTTGGTCAAGCGCTGTATTAACTTGACCAACATTAGTGCGGATCAACGGATCAACGTTTCAACGGATCAACGTATTAACGAACGATATCTATATATATAAAATTCAATGTATTGTTGTGATATCTAGGGTGCCTCGTGCTTCTTGCACCTTTGATAAACACAATCTTACTCACCACGACTAGCTCCAGCACTTGAGACTCTTTTATTGTGACTCTTGTAGAATATTGAACTGCGATGGATCGTCTTTGCAAATCTGATGCAAATCCCAAGTTAGTTGCTTTAACAAAACTGCAACTCGACATACGAATAACAATAATTCGCTGATTCACCCCGATTTGATTATAATAAATTCCTAGTACTACTCTGCAAATGTAGCCCTTTTTATTGAAATTAAATAAAAGAAACAATATCTCATAAACAGTTGTATTGGTTGTTATTACAAAACCAGGTGAATATTTGCTGTGGCTATAGAATAGATGTAAATTTGAAGATATAAAATTACAGAATACATAAAAAGTTTTGTTACACAAATATTGTCCACGATTATTAAAAATAAAAGATATTTTCGAAATTTTTAAGAATGTTTTAACTAAATTTAAATAACAGTTACCTTCGTTTAGTACGCCACTGTGAACGATATTAGCTTCTGTAGAAACAATCAGAACAGGTGTATTGTTATCAGCAACCTTGACAGATGTCTTGGTATTCCCAAATCCAAATAACGGTATCACGTTCGTATGATATCCAATCGTACATCCAAAATAACCAGGTACGTTAAAATTAATTCCACTACTTGATAGATTAATGTTGAAACTTATTGAATTTGACCAAAATTTATTTCCAGGTAACCTCAAAAATTCATCCAACGGTACGAAATTATCCAGCATAAACAAGCCGTGCTCGATATAATAAAAAGCAGTAAAATTTTCCAATTGCTGCGCAAAAATGGCTCTCAAAAATAACCAGCATAAACCAATATCGATTGAATTCCAATAATTTTATAATCAATCTCGAAATCGCACAAAAAATTTTCTCTCTCGTACCAACTGTTAATTTCAAAAATTACTAAAATATTCCAAACTTTCGACGCTTACTCGAGCACAATACGAATTCAACTGCTTACTGACAGGAACTGACTTTTGGATGCGTACTTCGCTCGCTTTTATGTGAATTTCTTATCTTCACCGGAAGTGATTGATTTTGAGCAATATTCTTCATATTTGGAAAATAAAGCAGCTTATCTTCGCTTTTCCTAGGTACGTGGCAAATGTTAAAAATATTTTAGAATCACTTGTAGCACTTTAATTTTAGATTGTTCACAATAATTCAAAACTTCAGTCAATTAACCTATCGATTAAATCGTGATATGCGAATAGCGACCTTATTAAATTTTTAACAAAAATTAGCGCAAAACCACAGCAAACGTAATATTACATAGCATAATAATAATGTACAGAGGTGAGTTCAAATTTACATCATTAAAACTTAAAATTTATTGAAAAATAATCAAAGCAAATATTTTAGATCAATGACCTCGGATTACAGATGAGGTCTCAACTAGCCATGAGATTTGTTTCTAATCAGATGCCATAGATCTGAATTGACAGAAAAAACTAAGCTACCTAATGTTTACAGGGATGCACCAGGAAAATACTAAATTTTCGCTCTATTGCGAACAACATGAACTCAAACGTAAAGTCACCGAGAATGAGTCAGATCTGCAAAAACTTAAATTTCCAGTTCAGTATGTATGTATGTTTTCTATACAATTCTACACCGTTTAACCAATCTCTACCAAATTTGGTGTAGAAGCTATTTACAATGCTACGAAAAACATAGGCTACTTTAGAATCTTGCCGCGAACTTTGGTCAAGCCCTGTATTAGCTTGACCAACATTAGTGCGGATCAACGGATCAACGTGTCAACGGATCAACGTATTAACGAACGATATCTATATAATATAAAATTCAATGTATGTATGTATGTATGTTTTCTATACAATTCTACACCGTTTGACCAATCTCTACCAAATTTGGTGTAGCAGCTATTTACAATGCTACGAAAAACATAGGCTGCTTTAGAATCTTGCCGCGAACTTTGGTCAAGCGCTGTATTAGCTTGACCAACATTAGTGCGGATCAACGGATCAAAGTTTCAACGGATCAACGTATTAACGAACGATATCTATATTGCTATGTCCGAAACTGACCACCACGTCAATAGATATGATAACGTCACGATTGGAAATTTGTTTATCAATAAAGGTAGCACATGCCTTATTTGTTCAAACGTAAATGTTTCATCTGATACCAAAAATTTAGTTTAACGTCATAAATTTACATGAAGAAAGGATCACGGAACGAAATAACAAAATAAATTCAAAAATGCAACGTTTTAATTTCTGTTAATAAAAATGTTTGTTAAAATTATAAATTAAATTAATTTAATTAGTAATAAGAAATGTAATGTGAAATCAAAATAATTGTTCAAAGTTAATTTATAAAAATGTGTTAAACGTAAAACTTTAAAATAAGAAAAATTTTTACACGTATCGGAGTGCTTCGTAATTCAATGTATCACAAATGGGAAAAACATTTTCTTCAAAACTTTACTGGAAGATCACAGGAGGTGCAAATACTTCAAATTAATCTGAAACATAAACATTTTATTAAAATTTTATAAGTCACATTGGGCTTAAACCGAACCTGGAAACTATAACGTCAAATAAATTGATTTTAATTTTCGATCAATGGAAAATCACATTTGCTTTGAAAAACACAAGTAACGATGGTAAAACAATGGATAGAGGAAGTTGTTGATTTAGATTCGATGAATGGCGTGTGAAATTTTAAGCGTCCTACAAGAAAATAATTTATCAGTAAAAAGTGCGATTAAAACCGAATAAAAGATATAAAATTTAAAAAGTAAATTTAACTTACGTGAGTTACCAGTGTTTTTGGATCAAAATATTGAAGGATTGAGGATATTTTCACAAATAACGATAAACGAATTTACACGTGTTGGAAAAGGCATCCACTCATATTTATGCAACTGTACACCATCGATAAAGAATTGATACTGGGTTTCATGGTCATTCATCTTGGTAACCAGAAAAGAACCAGATTTTTAAAGGTAAAGCCAAACAATTTTCACTTTAACAAAATTTAGTGCGGACTTATAAAATTTTCTACCGCGTAACTTCGATTTAGCATTTATAGTTTTGGGGTAATTTTAAGGAATTGTTTAATTTATGTTAACGATTTATTTAAAACTAATTACAATTTGTACAATAAAATTTATCATTGCATTATCAAACGGAGCATAATTTTGTAATCATTCCGAGAACCACAATATTTCATTTCAGAATTAAGATTTGGTCAAGGAAGGAACCCAACGTGAGAAAAGGTAGGTCTGTGCTCACCGAAATTGCTAAGCCGAGGGATAAATTACTTTTAATTACATTCAACAATAAAATTTTGCATACATTTCTGTTGACGGGGTACATTTACGTACACTCGTACAAAACCTCAACTTTAAAACGTGCAGCCTTAGTAAAGCTCCGACACAGCACGACACTTTTTGGCGCCCATCGTGTAGGCATCGACAAAAGGGGGGTACCAAGACGTGGTATTAACAAAAACTAGATAGGTTAATTGCAACGAGAAATTTAAAAATTATTTACAACGTTGACATTAAAACTAAAAATTTTCTTAAAACTAAAATTAAAAATATTTTTATTACTAAAATTAAAAATACATCATAATTTACTTAATAACTATTTTCTTAAAATTAATTTGAATAAATACATAAAACATAAATCAAGATGGCAGAGAAATCTGATAGGACGTTAAGGTACGAAAAGAAGAATCCGGAAGTAGAGGAGACAGAAACGGAAAAGGAGGAAGAAACGTCAGAAGAGGGTGTGTCGATAACGGAAGAAGTTACAGGAAGTGAAATGTTAATCCAATTAGATGTTGACGAGACACCTAAGGTAGAAAAGCTATCTGAGATGCAAATGGTGATGGCGTTAATAAAAGACATGGAAAAAGATGCACAAGAAAGAGATCTCCGAAATGCAAATAAAGCAGAGGAAAACACAAAATTAATTATCAAAAACATAAAAGACGCCACGAAGGAGTTGATAGAAATATTCGACAGAAACTTCGATAAAATTGAAAATGCATTAGAAATTAGGGGGCCAGCGATAGCCGAAAAAGTTGTAAATGAAGAAATTAATTTGGAAAAAGAAGAAACAGTAAAGTTGGATGTTAAACGAGTTCCAACACCACCAACGAAGAAGTGTCGGTCATACCAAGTGTTAACGCGAAAAACATTTAAACGGGTTCATTTAAAATTTAGAAAATTAAAGTTAAAGCACAAATATCAAATAAGAGGAGTACGGACACATAGAATAATTTTACAAAAGCAAGATAACAAAATTTTACAAAACGGATTACAAAATCAAAAGATCACATTAAAAATTACAAAATTTTTTAAAATTAAAAGATTTCATAACGTAACAAATTTAAAATTTAAAAACTTAATAGGTAAACGGGTCAACAATACAAAATTTACAAAAACTGGGGGTAACAATAATTTTACAAAGAAAAATTTAAATAAACTAAGAAGTTATGACAGCATCGGGATGAAAAACAATTTACAAGAGAAGAAAAATAATTTACAAAGGAAAATGTTAAGAAATAACAAGATGCATTGGACGAAGAGGTCCAACATAAAATTTAGTATTGAAGTAAAAAGGAATGGTTACGTTAGGAAGATAATGTTATACAAGCGGATAAAATTTAAAATCAAGAAAGTACGTTGGAAGAAAAAGTCATTCCCACAAAATTCTAAATAAGCGGTGATTATAAAGATTACAGCGAAACTTAAGTCAAAATTATAACAACTTCTAAATTGACCGCTGATGTGAATAGCAGGAAGTGACAACGCTTCATAGCGAAACTTAAAAATAAAAATAATAAAATTAACAACTTCACAATTGACCGCTCAAGAAATAGTAATGAAAGAAAACGCTTAACAGCGAAACTTAAAAATAATTAAAACTAACATCTTACAAAAAAAAATTGACCGCTAATGAAAATAGCAAGAGATAAAACGCTTCACAGCGAAACTTGAAATATCAAATAACAACTTCTAAAGAACCGCTGAAGAAAATAGTAAGAAATGAATGAAAACGCTCCCAGCGAAACTTAATGACATGCATCGAAGCTTAAGTCAAGAAAATTAACAACTTCAATTTAATAAAAACCGCCGAAGAAAATAGTAGGACAGGACGAAATAAAATAGCAAATTTGTAAATATGATTTGAAGCTATTAGAACATGAAGACTTTAGAAGAATTTGACCAAGATGTAAGAATTTAATAAAATGATACGTTTTAAATAATTAAAAATTTTATGAAGAGAAAAGTTATTAAGAATTTGAATAAATAAATGATTTAAAGTTAACAATGTAAACATAAGAATTTAATTAATTATATAGAAAAATTTGAATTTAGATTTTGGGTGAAACAGGTGAAGTTAAGATAAGTAAGTAAGAAATTAATTCGAAAAAGATCAGGAAGCATTAGATAATTAAATTAGTATTCAATATTGAAAATTAAGAAATAAATGGGGGTAAATAAATTAAATGACGAAGATAGATAAATGTATTAGATAGATACCCGAATGTACCGAAATGAGAGGGCACGGGTGTAAAAGTTTTGAATAAATGATTATGAAGTTATATGAGATAAAATATAAGAGACCAAAAGTAGGTCAAAGAAATAAATGGGGAATTATATAGGAAAATATGGATTAAAAGGAGATAAAGAATACTAATAAATAGAAAGAATTATGAATTAAAAGTGAATGATTGAAAATTATAAGAACTAAAGTAGAGATCAACCCAAATGAAGGAGTCAGACATAGAAAGACGATATAAAAAAATAAAGAGTCAAGTTTTAGGAAATAAAAGTTAAAATTTAAAAAAATTTTTTGAATTGAAATAGTTTAAAAATGTTATCAGAAATCTTGGTCAAGTTTGTTAGTCAAAATAATAAGTAGGTTAGTTTGAATTTTAGATATAATTAGTTAATAGTGTTAAAATGATTAGTTAATTAGTTTTTGAACATTTTACATTTTAGTTAGTTAATGTTTGACATAATTTAGTGAGTCATTTTTGAATGTTAGTTACAATAATTATTAAACGCTACATTATAAATTTAGTTTGTTGTATTAATGAGAAGTTACACGTGTGTGTTAAAATAAAATTCACCACGAAAATAAGTATTTCCGGATAAATTTTGATTTAAACACAGAGGGCAAATGCTATGTCCGAAACTGACCACCACGTCAATAGATATGATAACGTCACGATTGGAAATTTGTTTATCAATAAAGGTAGCACATGACTTATTTGTTCAAACGTAAAAGTTTCATCTGATACCAAAAATTTAGTTTAACGTCATAAATTTACATGAAGAAAGGATCACGGAACGAAATAACAAAATAAATTCAAAAATGCAACGTTTTAATCTCTGTTAATAAAAATGTTTGTTAAAATTATAAATTAAATTAATTTAATTAGTAATAAGAAATGTAATGTGAAATCAAAATAATTGTTCAAAGTTAATTTATAAAAATGTGTTAAACGTAAAACTTTAAAATAAGAAAAATTTTTACACGTATCGGAGTGCTTCGTAATTCAATGTATCACAAATGGGAAAAACATTTTCTTCAAAACTTTACTGGAAGATCACAGGAGGTGCAAATACTTCAAATTTTATCTGAAACATAAAAATTTTATTAAAATTTTATTAAAATTTTATAAGTCACATTGGGCTTAAACCGAACCTGCAAACTATAACGTCAAATAAATTGATTTTAAATTTCGATCAATGGAAAATCACATTTGCCTTGAAAAACACAAGTAACGATGGTAAAACAATGGGTAGAGGAAGTTGTTGATTTAGATTCGATGAATGGCGTGGTGAAATTTTAAGCGTCCTACAAGAAAATAATTTATCAGTAAAAAGTGCGATTAAAACCGAATAAAAGATATAAAATTTAAAAAGTAAATTTAACTTACGTGAGTTACCAGTGTTTTTGGATCAAAATATTGAAGGATTGAGGATATTTTCACAAATAACGATAAACGAATTTACACGTGTTGGAAAAGGCATCCACTCATATTTATGCCGGAATGGGACGCTTCGCCGTCGCCGTTTCGCCGTCGCCGTTTCGCCGTCGCCGTTTCGCCGTCGCCGTTTCGCCGTCGCCGTTTCGCCGTCGCCGTTTCGCCGTCGCCGTTTCGCCGTCGCCGTTTCGCCGTCGCCCGTTTCGCCGTCGCCGTTTCGCCGTCGCCCATTTCGCCGTCGTTAATTAAAAAATATAAATCAAAAGTTACAATTGAAGTTTTATTAAATTATTTTGATTATTTATAAAAGATTATTTTTTGTTTTTACGCGATTTTTGGGGGGTGAAACGTAATAGTTTACTGCCCCATACCGCAACTATACTTTTTAATGCTATTTCGAGGTTCTCTCACATCCCGGTTGCATTTATCCCGGTTTTCTTGATCTGTCGCGCTTCAAGTATGTTTAGCCTAGTAACCAGAGTCAAATCCGCCCTGGAGGGGTGCAGAGCGGAGCGGAGCGCAGCGGCGCCCCGTAAGGGTAGGATTTGACGATGGATTACCCTCCTTTCCGAATGCACACCCCTAAAATTGGAAACGTAATAGTTTACTGCCCCATACCGCAACTACACTTTTTAATGCTATTTCGAGGTTCTCTCACATCCCGGTTGCATTTATCCCGGTTTTCTTGATCTATCGCGCTTCAAGTATGTTTAGCCTAGTAACCAGAGTCAAATCCGCCCTGGAGGGGTGCAGAGCGGAGCGGAGCGCAGCGGCGCCCCGTAAGGGTAGGATTTGACGATGGATTAACCTCCTTTTCGAATGCACACCCCTAAAATTGGAAACGTAATAGTTTACTGCCCCATACCGCAACTACACTTTTTAATGCTATTTCGAGGTTCTCTCACATCCCGGTTGCATTTATCCCGGTTTTCTTGATCTGTCGCGCTTCAAGTATGTTTAGCCTAGTAACCAGAGTCAAATCCGCCCTGGAGGGGTGCAGAGCGGAGCGGAGCGCAGCGGCGCCCCGTAAGGGTAGGATTTGACGATGGATTACCCTCCTTTTCGAATGCACACCCCTAAAATTGGAAACGTAATAGTTTACTGCCTCATACCGCAACTATACTTTTTAATGCTATTTCGAGGTTCTCTCACATCCCGGTTGCATTTATCCGGGTTTTCTTGATCTGTCGCGCTTCAAGTATGTTTAGCCTAATAACCAGAGTCAAATCCGCCCTGGAGGGGTGCAGAGCGGAGCGGAGCGCAGCGGCGCCCCGTAAGGGTAGGATTTGACGATGGATTACCCTCCTTTTCGAATGCACACCCCTAAAATTGGAAGGCAAAAAAATTTAATTTTTTCACTTTTTTGGCAATACACGAGTTATTTTCCATTTTTTGATTATATTTATTACTAATATCTACTAATCACACCCCCATCTATCCGAATTTCAAAGAAAAATTCAAATCGGAGAGAAAAAATTTCACTCCATTTGAAATTTTTTGGATTATCGCAACATTTTAAGTTGGTAATAAATTTTTACTATATAAATGAAACAGCCTCATATTGTGAGTGGGTTTGAAATCCCAAAAAAAATTCCCATAGGTTAGGTTACATTTTGTTCTTCATCTAAAATTATTAATTTTATTATAAAATTTTATAATAAAATTTTAATTGTAACTTTTGATTTATATTTTTTAATTAACGACGGCGAAATGGGCGACGGCGAAACGGCGACGGCGAAACGGGCGACGGCGAAACGGCGACGGCGAAACGGCGACGGCGAAACGGCGACGGCGAAACGGCGACGGCGAAACGGCGACGGCGAAACGGCGACGGCGAAACGGCGACGGCGAAACGGCGACGGCGAAGCGTCCTAGACCGATTTATGCAACTGTACACCATCGATAAAGAATTGATACTGGGTTTCATGGTCATTCATCTTGGTAACCAGAAAAGAACCAGATTTTAAAGGTAAAGCCAAACAATTTTCACTTTAACAAAATTTAGTGCGGACTTATAAAATTTTCTACCGCGTAACTTCGATTTAGCATTTATAGTTTTGGGGTAATTTTAAGGAATTGTTTAATTTATGTTAACGATTTATTTAAAACTAATTACAATTTGTACAATAAAATTTATCATTGCATTATCAAACGGAGCATAATTTTGTAATCATTCCGAGAACCACAATATTTCATTTCAGAATTAAGATTTGGTCAAGGAAGGAACCCAACGTGAGAAAAGGTAGGTCTGTGCTCACCGAAATTGCTAAGCCAAGGGATAAATTACTTTTAATTACATTCAACAATAAAATTTTGCATACATTTCTGTTGACGGGGTACATTTACGTACACTCGTACAAAACCTCAACTTTAAAACGTGCAGCCTTAGTAAAGCTCCGACACAGCACGACAATATATATAAAATTCAATGTATGTATGTATGTATGTTTTCTATACAATTCTACACCGTTTGACCAATCTCTACCAAATTTGGTGTAGAAGCTATTTACAATGCTACGAAAAACATAGGCTACTTTAGAATCTTGCCGCGAACTTTGGTCAAGCGCTGTATTAACTTGACCAACATTAGTGCGGATCAACGGATCAACGTTTCAACGGATCAACGTATTAACGAACGATATCTATATATATAAAATTCAATGTATGTATGTATGTTTTCTATACAATTCTACACCGTTTGACCAATCTCTACCAAATTTGGTGTAGAAGCTATTTACAATGCTACGAAAAACAGGCTACTTTAGAATCTTGCAGCGAACTTTGGTCAAGCGCTGTATTAGCTTGACCAACGTTAGTGCGGATCAACGGATCAACGTTTCAACGGATCAACGCATTAACGAACGATATCTATATTGCGGTGTTCCGTTAGCTAAATTCGAATCCACGACAGATATTGTTTTATGAAAAATTAATTTTTTTTTTAACTTTTATTTTCTCGTTACACTCAAAATTCTGTTTTTTTCTCATATGTGATAACTTTTTTGTTTTTAAAATAATTCAATTCTTCAATTTTATTAATTTTTTGTTTAATAAAATTTTTTTACAATACAAAAATATGGGTTGGTTAATAAAATATTGTTTTTACACATAAAGAAAATTAATAGCACCTCTATAAAATAAATTGTTCAGAGATAAAAAAAAGTCATTCAGTTTACAAACACACATGTGATTGTAGCATGTTTTAAAAGTAATAAAGTTCACTGATTTAAATGTTTCAAAAAAAATCTAAATACCTTGTCTTTTCTTTTAAATTTTGTTTATAACACTCGATTAACATACCAACTTCTTATGTAGGTTGATTTCCAATATTTTCCATACCAATTTTTCGTAAACCAAATCCACAATTGAATTTTGCAAATAATTTTTGGTTAATTTTGCAACCATCGATTTTCATTAACATTGACCGCTTTTTATTTCTCTTAATTGTAATTTTCTTAAGTTTCCACTTCTAAAAACCATTAAAGAATCCACTTTGTAACTTTTCTTTGAATATCTTTGAATATCCACTTTTAATTCCACTTAGAAAATCCGCTTTTTAAAATCCACTTATTGATTAAAAAATCACCGCTTGATTGATTGTTCATCCCAGAACGAATACGTCCATGTTCTCTATCGTTGCCGAAAATTCTTCACCACGCGTGTGCAATTTGCGATTCAGCTCTTCTGGTTGGTTGATTTTGTGGATCCTGGCTTGCAATTTTTAAATGTGTCCTGTACTGGACGTCCACGAAACGTTTTCAAAATCTCTCGAGTGCAAGTTACGCGCACTTGTTTTTTATACACTTCACGAATGAAATTAGCCACAAAATTAAATTTTAAATTTTTGAATACAAATAATGTTTTTGATTTGTTTTAATAAAAACAAATCTAGTCCTTTTGGAACATACTCCAGACTTGTAAATTGAATAAATTTGAAGAATTATTACTGTTTAAATTTATAAAGAAACAGAGAAAGTCGAAATCGTCTAATATGGCCTCATCAGCAAAAATCGAAGAAAATGAAAAGAAACGTAGAAACAATCCTGAGACAGACGAAGAAGAAAGTCCCCACGAGTGGCCCGAAGAATGGCCCACATTTGAAGATGAAGAAAGTAATAGCTCGGACAACGAAAAACAAGAAGAAATTCGAAAGGAAGCAAAAAAGAAACCAAACAAAAACCAAAGGAAACGTGCCAGATTGGCGAAACAAGAAAAAGAAAAACATGAAAGACAAGTAACGAAAACGCTAAGTGAAAACAGTAACGAAACAAAGGAAAAAAATTATGAAACTGAAAAAACACAAAGTGAACAAAAAATGGAAATAGGCACAAAACTGCTCGAAGCATTGTCCGAAATCAGACAGGCAATACAAGAAAAAGAAGAACTTGGAATAGAAGAAACACCAAGTAAAAGCCATACGGAAGCAACAAAATGGGCGAAAGAAATACTTTCCAATGTATCGAACGCATCACATAAAGTAATGAAATTCATCAACCAAAGCAAAGAAAAACTCGAAGATAAGGAAAACGCACAAAAAAATGTTGAAGACATGAAAGAAAGCACCTTGAAACTTGTAGAATTTATACTGAAGGGCAATAACAACATACGAGGGACGGGTGAGCCTTCAGCCACCCCTCCCCCGTTCAAAGTAAACACAGCAGAGGCGGTCCCTGCCCCTGCCACCCACGCGAACCTCCTCAAGGTCCGGGTACCCAAAGAAACAATTTCTTCCCCTCAGGAAGAGCCCAAAAAGCAGGACCCACCTAAGAAAGAATTGGCAGAGTCCAACCCCCCGAACCTCTTCAAGGTCCGGGAACCCAAGGAAACAGATTCTTCCTGTCAGCGGAAAGCACAAGGGCCGCCCTGACTAGCATCAGAGCGGAAGATCTTGGAATAAAAGTAGATAGGCTCTATCTGACGAAAAACAAAATTGTCGTGGTGGAATCCTCCCACCCCTCGGTCAAGAAACTAGTAGGCAGCACTCTACTAGCGGAGAACCAATTGATGGCACGGGAGCCTTCAGCTACCTGGCCATCAATTGCTATACAGATGGTAGACAAATCCGTCTCTAAGAATCAAATCATAGCGGAAATAGAAAGAAGTTTTCCCGAGGCGGTCAATATGGCCGGGAGTTCGTGGCTCAAAAGAGCCAATCCCGTACATACCAGAATAAGAACACACAACAAATGGATCCTAGAGCTTCACCTTCTGATCCATGAAGCAACAATCAAGGAAGGTAAATTCATAGTGGCTTGGAAAAGCTACCGAGTGCGGAACCACATCGGAATTGCCCGATGTTATAAATGCCAACGTTTTGGCCACACAGCCAAATTTTGCAAAGGAAATGAAACATGCGCCTTTTGCACCTCAACAGAACACGCTTCACGTGACTGTGTAGTGCAAAAGGAACTTGCTGTGCATGTATGCGCCAACTGTGTCAGAGCGAAGCTCAGTGACAATAAGCACTCCACAGGATCAACCCTGTGTAAAGTATAGAAGGACCGTCTTATGGCCCTTGCACAATCCATAGCAACCACTATTGACAACGAAAGAAATAACCGTGACCAATAAGATCTAATCCTAAAAACTAATAACCGTGATAAGAAATAAGGTTTGAGTGTACCCAAAAAAGTCAAATAACTATCGAAAATGAAAAATAGATTACAAATCAAGACATGAAAACCGATACTTACCAAACATTGATGAAATAAAAACGCCCACGCAATCCATTGTGGAAACCTGAAACAAACAAATCAGAAACCAACATATCAAAAATAGGCAGATTATATGTTATGTAACAATATACCAAATGACACGCGGTTTGAAACCCGATTAAAAAAAAATTCATAAAAAACGACCAGAACTTGATAAAAACTCTAAGAATGATTTTATAATTGTGATGAAAACATGAACTCCCCGCCAATTTGCAGGGTCCATTTTATGATGAGGTTGGCAACAACCTCAAAATGTTTTTTATTTTATAAATAAATTAACTTCAATTGTTTAAATTTATGGTTGAAAAAGATCCAAAAATAAAAATCCTCGAATCCAAAACCATCGTGAAAGGTAGAGATAAAGATGAAGAACAAAACCCAAAGAAAAAACCACCGGAAAAGACCAGAATAACGAGAAGCCAGAGCATAGACGAGTCGCGAAAAAACGCGAAAAATAAAAGAGGTCGGGAAACTCCCGAAAATACCGAAGAAAGTGATGAGGAACAAACGTTCCTTATAAAATCAAAAAGAAATCGCAAAAAAAGGAAAGAACTTACGATTCAAATGGACACCGCCGACTCCTCGTCGAGCGAGGAAAGTGACGGGTACGACCTTGATACGATTATGAAGGAAAAAGCGAAAGAACTTGACATGACCCAAGTAAAAGAAATAGAAACCGATAGTGATGATACAAAGAAAAAGAAAAGAACCAAAAACCAAAGAAAACAAGACCGAAAGAAAAAAATAGAGGAAGAATACCGAAAAGAAGAAGAAGCCAAAGAAAAGGAAAACGAAACCAAAGATACAGAAGACATTGCGAGGGTGAACACAAGCCCGGAGCAGAACGTTAAGTCTACTCCGGACTTGGCCAGTAGCCAGACTTTGGAAACTGAACCAGATACGCTGACCGACCAACAATTGAAAGAAAGATCGAAGTGTGTGATAAACGACGCCCATGAAATACGAAGGTTTTTAATGAGAAGCAAGGAAGCCCTCACCGTTCGAGATGAGGCCCTCGAAAGAATAAAACACTTGGAAGAAATAGCGCAGGAACTAATCCAGGACGGCATGTAACCTTCTTTTCGACTCCAGCTTATTCATATCGGCCTAATTAATATCATGGGTGGGGTCGAATATTGTTGTAGTACCCTGTACATAATAATTCAAGTTTTGGGAAACTAAAAATTAGATAAAAGGAGATAAAAAGGAGATTAGCGAACGCCATATTACTTCCTTGCTGGTGAATTTGTAAAGTTGACGAAGATTTTGGACCAGAGAGCCATTTCGACCAATTTCAAGTAGTTTTAAACACATTTTGATACCGTATTTCGGGATTTTGGATGTATCTGGCTATTGTTCGGTTGATTGGAATTGGGTATTTTTTGGAAACCAGTCACCGATATCGCTTCGGCGGATTTAAAACTGCGACCACTATCTAAGTCTGCTTTTGTGGAGTCACCAGTAGTTCCTATGCGTTGTTTGTGAATCTTCGACTACACATACAAGATTTAACATCGTGTTTAGATTCGACCAAATTATTAAAGTGCCAACTTGTCAACGACACCTAGTCCACACTTTTATCGGGCAGAGAAGCTACCGTTTGTCAGCGATCTATTATATTTTGCCGTACGCACGTTTTGGTTGTACCGAATTTATATTGGATTTATATTGGATATCGAATAGTGAGGTTATGTACCACTGTCATTGAGATCAGTAGCGTATCGTGTTCCCGCAGTCAGTGCCGTACCTACGTCCGGACGAATTGGGGTGAGCAACTCAATTTTTGTACTTTATTTGTTTCTTTGCCAATTTGATCAACGCCGTCAACGAAGTGAACGTCATCCTAACTCTAATATTTTATTGTTTGCCGGATGTACTTGTAATATACTTGAGAGCGTCATCAGATCTGACGGCGACGTTTATTACTTCAGCTGCGACTGACAATCTTTTGGTTTTTTTGTTGACAATTTATTTTATTGATTGTTGTATGTATTGATGCCTTCAGCACCCCTGCTGTATGTTTTTTTTTGAATTAAATTTTGGTTAACACGTCAACGCGTTTCACTTTTCTTACATTTCAGCTTTCGTACTTTCAGGCAAACACCATTAGTGAGCGACAATAAGTACGTGGCGCCTTGGCTTTAATTTCGGTAGGTCGGAGTCAGTGTCTCCTTTGCCCCCCCCCCCCCCTATTGTGCTCTATTAAAGCTAGCCGTAGCGTCGCTCCACAGCGTTTGTCGTGGAACATTTTGGTACAAGGCCTTTCTGGACTGGAGCCTGCGCAGTTGGCTTTTCTGCGATTGAAGTCGGCCCAGGTTTCAGGCATCAAAAGAAACAACATGGGGACGGAAGCGCCTTCAGCCTCCCCTCCTCAAACAAAAGCAATCATAGAAGAGGTGGTCAAAGCCATCAGCAAGACCACCCCTCCGACAGCACCGACCCTTCAGGTCATTCAAAGTAAATCTACACCGGAAACAGACAAACAAAACCCCCCCAGGGATTACCTGGAGGCGGCTAAGAAAGTCGCCGCTGGCGGCCCCCGTAGCATGCCCACTAGGAAATTCAAGGTCATAGTGTACCCTGACGAAGGGAACACTAATAAATCGGCGGACGAAACCAAAACACAACTGACCAGCATCAAACTAGCAGACCTAAAAATCAAGCCAGACAGAGTATACTCCATAAAAAACAACGGAGTGATGGTTGAGTCCTCTCAGCCGTCGCTCAAAAACTTGATCGGCAATTCGTTGCTAAAAGAGAAGAAATTGGTGGCCCGGGAGCCTTCAGCTACCTGGCCTTCAATTTCTATACAGATGGTTGATAAATCATTGACCAAAGAAAGGGTGGTCGAGGAGTTTACCGCGAACTACCCCGAAGCAACAACAGCGGCCGGGAGCTCCTGGCTCAGGAGCATTAACCCGGTGCATTCCAAGGGGAAAACCCACAACAAGTGGATCCTGGAGGTTCACCCCGTGGTCAGGGAGGCGGCTATCAAGGACGGGAAGTTTCGTGCTTCCTGGAAAAGCTACCGCATCCATGACCACATTACGATCACGCGCTGCTATAAGTGCCAGCGCTTTGGACACACAGCAAAGTATTGTAAAGGGAGTGATGCATGTGCATTCTGCTCCTCCACGGAACACGCCTCACGTGCCTGTGGGGTACAGAATGATCGGGCAAAACATGTGTGTATTAACTGCGTCAGAGCTAAACATAGCGATGCCAGGCACACTACAGGATCCAACGTGTGTAGGGTCTACAAGGCAAGACTTATGGATTATGCCCATTCAGTTCTAACGCTTACAGATATCGTCAATGAGTAAGCCCTTCAAAGTCTTGCAGGTAAACCTGAGGAACTCGGAGGCCGCCACGGCCGACGCGCAACGCTTTGTTGCCCAGGAAGAAATTCTCTTGGCCATTCTTTCGGAACCCTACTGCTACCCCGCGGCAGCAGGAGGGTTTCGTCTTCCCTTCTCCCCGAACACTCGGACGGCAGCAATCTTCGGCGACCACTTCCGAACTTGCATCATGGTTAACGATGCGGTAGGAAATGAATTCACGTTCTCCTTCCTCCCGCAAGTTTCCAGCAAGTTCGTAACGGTCGTGTCAATTACCTTCAGCAATAAAGTGACCTACTATTTTATAGGCACGTATTTTCCTCCCTCAGAGGATATACAAATTCCACTCGAAGACCTCCGGAAAGCACTGAGTGTTTGCGGAAAGGGGAAGACATACATTTGTGGAGACTTCAATTGTCGATCAAGGGTGTGGTATGACACCGTGGATTCCAACTCCAGGGCACAGGCAATGGAGGAATTCATTGTACAGCACGAGCTCTTCGTGTTCAATCGACCTAACAAACCGCCTTCGTTCGAGGACTCCCTCGGCAGGAAGAGCAACGTGGATCTAACGTTGGGCACTTGCGACACCGTCAATGCAACCCACTCATGGGACATTGCGGAACACGTCATCATAACAGATCATAAAGCAATCACTTTTGAAATAGGTGCACCTAATAATCTCATCAGGATTATTAGGAATAGAAACCCAGATACCATCCAAGCGGAAACCATCGAGACAGAGTTAACTCAGTGGGTAGAGGAAAACGGCCCCAGGTCGGACAATCTAACCACTGAAAACGAAATCGAGGACATGGTCTCCGATTTGCACGGAAGGATCCAGGATCTAATAAATAGGAAAGCCCAAATGAAGAAGATCTACGTTGGCCGTCCTGACTGGTGGACCGACAATCTTGAAAGAGCGCGAAAGAAGTATCTCTCGCGGAAGACGGCCTTGTATAGGAACCGCATTGAGAACGAACAGAACGGGCTGTACATTGCAATGATGGAATCCAAGGAAAAATTCCTGGAAACACTGAAAAAAGCCAAACAGGCTAGCTGGCAAAAGTTCGTCGAGGACGACCTTGTACCCAACCCCTGGGGGGTTACCTACAAACTAGCAGCAAGGAAATATAAGGGCAAAAACATCCTCACCACCTTCAGTGGCGGGGACGGGAAGGTAACGGAAACGCCGGAAAAAACCCTAACCTACCTCATGAACGGTCTACTCCCCGACGACGATCGAAACTCCGATGCAACGGTGGATCACCAAACCATGCGGTCGGATTTCGAAAATCTGAGGGGTGTGCCGGACATGGCGCAGGTTAGGGAGGTCGAAAGCGACGAGCTGGATGACCTAATCAGGACGACGCAAGCCAGAAAGGCACCGGCTTTTGACAACATTCAGGGATCTTTTCTTAAAAAACTCTACGTTGTCATCAAAAACGTGTTAATGGGTATATACAATGCGTGCATTAAAGTTGCTTATTTCCCCAAACTGTGGCAGAAGGGGGTCCTCAAGATCCTACTCAAGAACCCAGATGGGGAAACAAGCAACATTAAGAACTACAGGCCGATCACCCTCTTGCCGGTGTTCGGCAAAATTTTAGAAAAAATTATGAAGAAACGAATACTCGAAAGTAATACCCCTTACCACGATCGGTGCCAATACGGCTTCGTGGAAGGTATGAGCACCACAACAGCCCTCAAGGCATTTTATGAAAAAATAGATACTACGGAGATGAAGCGGAAGAAAGCCAAGGGTTTTCTCGCGGTAATCTTCTACGACATCTCCGGAGCTTTTGATAACATGTGGTGGCCGGCTCTATTCCGCTCGCTGAGCGAAAAAGGGCTCCCTCACAGGTTAAAGGTCATGATCAAAAGCTACCTCTGAGCCCGGGAGGTGACTCTCACTTCCGGGGTCTCAAAGGTAGGGAAAAGATCCACGAAGGGATGTCCTCAGGGCTGGGTCCTCGGCCCGATCCTGTGGAACTCACTTCTGGATCATTATCTAAAACAGGACAAACAGGAGGGTACTCATACCTTCGCGTACGCGGATGACATCGCGACCGTCGTCACGGCGTCTTCCAGAATTCTATTACAAGAAAAACTCCAAACATGCGTCAATGAACTTAGCGGATGGTGCAAGGACATGAAACTCGCTCTCTCGGAAACGAAGACGAAGATCATGTGCTTGTACCCGAAGCGAGTCCACAACTACGATCTAGATGTTAGACTCAACGGGAAGAAAATAAAGGTGGCAAGGGAATATAAGTACCTTGGGGTCCTTATTGACGAAAACCTATCGATGCAACCGCATGTAAACTACGTTTGCGGCAAAGCCAGTAAACTGGTCCATGCACTGCATCGAATGGCAAAAAGCGGTTGGAACTTGGACACCTCGAACTCTATGCGAAGGATCTACCAGGGGGCGGTAGTCCCCATCTTGGCTTACGGAAGCGAGATCTGGATACATAGAATAGGGGATAAGCACACGTTGGCCCGACTGATATCGTGCTATGGATTTTGCTGTCGGGTGATAGCAAAATGCTATAGGACTGTGTCGGCCATAGCCGCGGGTGTTTTGGCAGGTATCCACCCAATCGACTTAGAACTCTTACGACTACTATCATGGCGTGAAGCCAGGAACAAGAAAGTAACCACCTTTATGGGGGTAAGAATCGACCCCAATGACTATAAATACAGAGTGGACATCAAACGAAAAATGGAGGATATAATCCAACAAGAGTGGCAGAAAAGATGGGACAATGGAGTGGTAGGTAGAATTACCTACCAATTCATTCCCAAGGTAAGCAACAAAATAATGAATAATTCCTTTCAGATGACCCAAATGCTAACCGGACATGGCGAGTTCGGCCGACACCTCAAGAGATTGGGGAAATCGGAGGACGGACTATGTCCGGCTTGCGACATTCTCGATGAACCTACACATCGGATACGGGAGTGCGATTTGTACATGCAAGAACAGTTGGAGTTGGCGGCCTATCATGGCATCCATCTCCCTGCACAACTGGACGAGCTGTACGAAGAAACACCACCCGACCTGATGTGTAAATTCCTCGAGAACAAGACCGTTAACATTACCGAGACTGAGATCTAATCATACAATCCAATAACCCGACATGAAATAAGGTCTGGGTGCGAACCAGTAATGACATAAATTTAACCGAAAAGGAAAAAACTGACACTTACACTGATACTTACCAATGGTGAAGATTGAATAACGCCCATGCAAACCAGATGTGGAAACCTAAAACAAAAATTAAATAATTAGAAACATTCCATAAAACCATGCAGATTAAAATGTACGTTACAATAACAACCAACGAAATACGGTTTGAAATCCCACCAAAATTCATACCAAAAAGACTACCTTGAACCAGCAAATTAATTTTGATATCATTTATTTTTACTTATGACAACATGAAATATCTGCCAATATGCAGATTAAGTTTTTGATTGGCAATATGCTAATCCGTTTTTTATTCTATATAAATAAATAACTTCAATTGTTTAAATTTATTGACCATTAAAGATTTTTGTGTACAACGGAATTACAAAGTTGACATTTGACAAAATTATTTTATTAAATTTTTGAATTTATTTTATAAAAAAATTTGGTAAATTGTGAAATTTTGTTGAAGACAGTTCAATATATATAAAATTCAATGTATGTATGTATGTATGTTTTCTATACAATTCTACACCGTTTGACCAATCTCTACCAAATTTGGTGTAGAAGCTATTTACAATGCTACGAAAAACATAGGCTACTTTAGAATCTTGCCGCGAACTTTGGTCAAGCGCTGTGTTAGCTTGACCAACGTTAGTGCAGATCAACGGATCAACGTATTAACGAACGATATCTATATTGAACTGTCTTCAACAAAATTTCACAATTTACCAAAAATTTTTCTAAAAAAAATAAATTCAAAATTTAATAAAATAATTTTCTAATGTCAATATTATAATTTCGTTATACACAAAAATCTTTAATGGTCAATAAATTTAAACAAAAAAATAATTCTTCAAATTTATTAAATTTACAAGTCTGGAGTATGTTCCAAAAGGACTAGATTTATTTGTATTTAAAAATTTTAAATTTAAAATTATGTGCTTAAAGTCATGCGTGAGTTTTAAAAAACACAAGTGCGCGAACTGACACTCGCAAGATTTGGAACATTTTGATTACGTCCATGTATGGACACATTTTAAAATTGCAAGCCAAGATCCACGAAATCAACCAATCAGAGGACCTGAATCAAAAATTGCACACGCGTGGTGAAGAATTTTCGGCAACAAAATTGACATGGACGTATTCGTTCTGGAATGAAAGAGAGATCAAGCGGTGATTTTTCAATCAAAAAGTGGATTTTTAAAAGCGGATTTCTAAGTGGAATAAAAAGTGGATATCCAAAGAAAATTTACAAAGTGGATCCTTAAATGGTGTTTAGAAGTGGAAGCTTCAAAATATTACAATTAAGAGAAAAAAAGCGGTCAATGTTAATGAAAATTGATGGTTGCAAAATTAACCACGAATTATTTGCAAAATTCAACAATTGTGGATTTGGTTTATGAAAAATTGGTTTGGAAAGTATTGGAAATCAACCTACACAAGAAGTTGGTATGTTTATCGAGTGTTATAAACAAATTTTAAAACAAAAGACAAGGTATTTAGATTTTTTGAAACTTTAAATCAGTGAAAATTATTACTTTTAAAACATGTTACAATCGCATGTGTGTTTGTAAACTGAATGACTTTTTTATATCTGAACAATTTATGTTATAGAGGCGCAATTAATTTCTTTATGTGTAAAAAACAATATTTTATTAACTAACCCATATTTTTGTATTATAAAAAATTTTATTAAACAAAAAAATTGATAAAATTGAAGAATTGAGTTATTTCAAAACAAAAAAAGTTATCACATATGAGAAAAAACAGAATTTTGAGTGTAACGAGAGAATAAAAGTTAAAAAAATTAATTTTCATAAAAAAATATCTGTCGTGGATTCGAATTTAGCGAACGGAACACCACAATATATATAAAATTCAATGTATGTATGTAAGAAGAACAGGAATTGGCAATATCGCTGCGTGCTTTCGAAACTTCCTTATTAGAAGACGAAGGGGAGGAGGAAAAGGAAGAACACAAAGAACAAGAGTAATTGGCAAAAATAAAATAAAGTAAAATTAGAAATTATTGTGGTTTTTGTGAATACTTAACAGTTTTGTTAAACTTTTTTTTTATTAAACCTTGATTTGTATTTTTTATTAATTTATTTATTTAATCCTTTTTTAATACGTTTGGTATTTGCGATGACCAAATAAGTCGCAAGGTCATTATGCGGATTGGATCTAAAAAATACATGTAGGCAAATATTGAAATTTGGGCAGGACAACGTCTGCCGGGTCAGCTAGTCTTGAAATAAACCGCGAATGTCTTTGAAAAATACTTCGTGGAGACCTTACACTAAAGCCTTACAAGAAAAAATAAAGTTCATGTGCTTACAGATGCTACTGCAGTGAAAAGGTTCAAAAGAAGTAAGATGTTGCTATCATGGCACGGTGGTGACGAAATAATATTCTCAGATGAGAAATTATTTATTTTACAAGCGGCCTACAATTCTCAGAACGATAGGATCTGCATTGTTTCGCTTAAATATGTTCCTAAAAACAAAAAAATATGTTTCATGTTTTCAAAATGCATCATCGGAAATGGTTTGGGGTGCTATATGCAAAAGAAGACTCTGCCACTGATATTTATAGAAAAAAGGGTTAAAGTGTGTAATGTTGAACTTTGAATTTGAATCTCCCGCCGTCATCTTAAAAATCTCAACATCCGGAAATTCAAATACCATCGTTCTAAGCCTGTGATCTGTCTAGAAAACCCACACGTTGTAAATACCCTACCGTAGTATACCTCAGTTCTTTCATTGAACGGGAAAGCCCGGTTCGTGAAGATTACATTACCTATAAACATAATTAGCCTACCTACATCATACACAGTGATTCAAAGAAAGATGCCCTGTTGTTCGATGCAGAATGTGAACGAAGTTCACATTCTAAAACCCAATTAACTAAATAAAACATTAAAACACCCAATTTTGTACTTAGATTTCATTTATTATTTATTAAAAAAAAAAAAAAAAATCACGGGAATGGATCAACAAGCCAAAATAGTAATGAAAGTTATCTCTTATTGATATTAAACCAAGTGAACACAACTCATTATTGAGTGGATTTTGATATTTGTAATAATTTGTTCATATTTATTGGTAATTCATTCATCATTTCTGATAATAAGGTCAGTGGTAATTCATCTTAATAGTAAAACACATAAATTTCTCTTAGAGAATATTCTATAGTCTAAATTTGTGACTGCGAACTAAAATCACACCTCCGATCCACATTTGAGATCAGTAAACTATTATTTAATATTATTTGTATTTAGATTTCTCATTTGAGAATGTTTGTTTGTCATAAGTCAAAAATACGACTGGATTCAGCTGGCTTGCAAGTCGGGCTAATTTACGCCTTCAACTTCAATGCAAGAAAGTTGGACAAAATACGTCTACAACTTTTATACCTATAAATAAACCATAATATTTGTTTATAATACCTATAAATTTACACCTCAGTACAACAAAGGTCTCCCTTATCGAATAGAGCAATACCTCCAAGCTCCACACAATGTTCGGGGGGGGGGGGGGTGAAATGTGAACACGTTATACAACCATACAATTCCTAACTACGTCCATGTTCTGCCTCCGGGTCAGAATTTACACAAATCACGAGCCGGCCTCTGGCTTGTCGAGGAAATTTTCGCGGGGTGATTTGCTACATGGATTAATTACTTTACACTCATACAATGAGCTTGTAAGTATCACCATACCTCAAAGAAAGGACCCTGTTATACCGACATACCTTCAATACCTCGCTGAGACGACGCTCGTCTCGTCTCGTATATAAATTACCAAACCTTTAATATAGACATAAAAAATACCAATTATAAAATATGTGTAGAACACATGTAACCACATACTGACCACCTCAACATTTACCTTCTTAAATCATAACCTCATTTAACCACCTTCCTTTATCATCCTTCATTTTGAATTTACTACCAATAAATATCAGAACAACTTACAACTACGTTATAATATGAGAAGCAATGCCAAACCTTTCGGAAACACCCGTATATTACGTTATTGAATATAATTGACGATATTTTTATGTAATCTGCAAAATGTGATTATTAATTTATTAATAGAATAAACAAATCGAATTTCTTTGAGCTACTGTATATAAAATCATAAAATCAAGATTAATTTACCACGTGACTGGATTTTACAGATGATATCGTGTTAAATACCGGTCATCCTGTATTATAATGATTTATTTATTAAAAATATATCCCGGTATTTTACATATCTCATGGAATAAAACAATATTTATAACCTTTTCTTGCAAAATCACCGAAAAACCCAAACAGGTGAAATCACGTGGTATGATGTTTTACAAAACATAAATATATCAAACAAATTTATATTTAAATTGTAACTTACTCTCAGATCTCCGGTATAGTCAAATATTTCACTATAATCGCCCCTTTCGATTAGGATGTTACAAAAATGAAAATCAGAATAAACTTCTTTATCACAAGGCACAGGTGTTATCCGAATCACCAACAAAACCCTTCTGCCCTTGATTTTTAAGATGACGGCGTCCCTTCTTAAATTTTATGCTAAACCGCTCCCTCTAGATTTAAAAGCTCGACCTTCGGTCTTTCTCTCTCTTTTTCCGGTTTATATTTGAATTTTAAAATAAAACCCCGCTTAAGAAAACAACACGCGCTAAAAATTGAATTGCAATATTACAAGTGAATGCAAAGTATTATTTAGAAGACGTTTTCCAAAAACATATGTTACCAGCAGTTCAAAAAATGTATGGTGATGTATATTATTGCTTCCAGCAAGACCTGCCCCACTGCATATCGCTGGTATAGTGCAAGCTTGGTGTCAAGATAATTTGACTGATTTTATAGCTAAGAATTAATGGCCACCAAGCTTACCAGACTTAAATCCTCTGGATTTTTCCATTTGGGGATATATGCTACAACAACTTAAGCATAACAAATATCGAAATCTGGAAGAATTTAAGCAAGTTATATCAAAATATGAGCATTAATACCACTTGATATGTAGCGTGCAGCTTGTAATAGCTTTGAAGAGAGACTCTGATGATTAGTTGTGAAGGTAAAAGGCGAAGTAAGTGAATAATTTTTTGTTATACCTAATCCTACTTATAATTCCAATGTATCATCAAAAAAAAAGTTAAATTAGTTAAAAACTCTTGAAAATATAGCCAAAATCATTTGTATCAATACATAAATGTCACACTGTATACAAAAATAAACTGTTAATTAGTGAAATAACGCCGACTTACCAGTTTTAGATTTCTTGCTTGGAATATTTCATCCATGATTAAAATTAATTTGACGAAATGGTTATTCTTTTAACAAAAACTAAAATAATGTTTGTTCAAATATAAATTATACGCATGTATTTTTGCAATTTGAAATTTCGTACCCTATCTACAACAAATCACGGCAAGAATAAGTCTAGCCCGCCCCGCCCCATTCATAAGTCACCGTTTTTAAACCCCACGAGCCACGAGCCGCTTCCTAATGCTGAAAAGTTGCTTCCTTCTACACCACAGAATACAACTTCCTTCTTAAAGCTGAAAAAAGTAACGTTCTATTCTTGTAGCCTCTTGAAAAACGAAGTTATGTACCTATATTAATTTTTGGCTATCTGGAGAAACATGAAAATGTAACATCATAATTTTTGTTTATTTTAAAAACGCGCGATAACTAGGTTAGGGTTTTTTGAGGTAGAACAGTAGTTGTGGTGGTAATCACAAGTAAACGTACTACACAGTACTACAGGTGTAAATCAGTGTAAATGTTAAGGTAATCGTACTTATTATGATATCATATGGGCTTGGCTAGTGCAAAATAGAAATAATGTGTGAAAATGATGTGAAATTAAAGAAATATTCACGATAAAGCATTTAAAACACAAAGAGATTTGAAAATGGGTACGTACGAAATAAACAAGTATAAAATTTTATGTGTACATACGTCGTTTTCTTTTCTAGTAGAAGTAATAGTCGAGTACGATTACACTGCCAACGAATCCGATGAATTAACAATTAAGAAAGGAGATATAATACGTGAGGTTATAAAAAAATCAGGTGGTTGGTGGGATGGTGTCTTAAATGAAAAAAGAGGATTATTTCCAGACAATTTTGTACGGTCAATGGATAAGGATCATGTCCCTCATAAAAATAAAAAGGATTTTATACAAATTCGGCAGTGTCGTGTAGTTTTTAGTTATAAACAAGATCATCCAGACGAATTGAGTTTAAATGTAGGAGACATCATTAACATAATAGGTGAAGAAGAGGAAGGTTGGTGGAGAGGTGTATTGCAGGGTAAGGAGGGCGTCTTTCCATCAAATTTTGTGGAAGAAATTAAACCCAAATTTAGTAGTAGGGAGGATTTAACATCAACATCAAACGATAAAACTAAGAGTCCTGTATTACTTCCCAAGCGGAGTGAGTATTAAAAATGTATTTTAAATCATTTTTATTCTAATATTATCTTCGATCTTAGGTAAAATATTGTGCCAAGTTAAGTACTCTTACAAAGCTCAAAATGAGGATGAATTGTCGTTGAAAGAAGGAGACATAATAAATGTAATACATAAGGAAGGTTTAGATCCGGGCTGGTGGAAAGGTGAATTAAATGGCCAGATTGGTGTCTTTCCAGATAATTTTGTTACAATTATATCAAACATTGATGAAAAAGTTAATAACGAAGATCCAAACATAGTCAAGTCCACAGAATCTGCCATATTAAAACCGACTGCATTTTTACAACGAAAATCTATTGAAGAAAAACATGAAAATACTAATCACAATAATCGAATCATTCCTCCTATTCCAAGCAAAAAGCCATTAATTCCAATTAAAAAATCACCTTCAGGTTCTAGTTCTCAAAGTGGACTTTTGGCCGGTCTAAGAAAAAAACTTGTCGATGTTGTTGATGGTACAACTAGTAGTAAAAGTCTTGTGAGATCTAATGAAATTTTAGAGGAAAAGCAAGATGCAACGCTAGTAAATGTGTTTGATCAAGTGGAAAGAACCTCCATGTTGCCCGATGTTAGAGCCACTCGTGCCAAAGCACCAGGTAAATTATAAATTAATTATTATTGTACCAATACATTGCTTGGCAAGTTACTTTCACTTTGTACAGTCGTTTGAAAAATAACGCATAACGCTTGGAATATGTAATTACATGAAAAATTTGTAAATTGTCCTTGATTTCTTTATTTTGATACAAACTTATCATCTTGGTTCTTTTTGCAAAAATATATTGTCAGTAAAAATGTTGTTAAGGTATGCGTTCACTTAGGCGGAAGCAGTAGACGGATTTTCACTGTCACAATTTAAAAAATAAAAATTGCAATTATGTCTAAACTATTAATGGTATGTAAAAAAATCTGATGTGACAACACATTACTTTCCCATTTACTAGATTCAACTTCATTTTATATTAATTACATTGGTTTAATTATACAAAAAATGTCTTAAAATAAATACACGATTAATACAAAATAAAAATTAAAAGCGCTTATTTTTACATGGATAGGTCTGTAGGGTTCTACAGAATAACTGTGCCAACTTTGGTTCGGATCGGTCGAAGGGCCTTGAAATGTATAGAGAACGTACATCCATACATACATTCAATTTTATAAAATAGATTGCGCCATTTATTACTTCAGATTTGAAGTATTAGCAATAGCGGCAAATGTTTTAATAACCACTGTATACCTATTATCAGAATCCAATTCGCTAAGCATTTCTTGATGGAATCATATGGAACATTTATTACGAAGGTGTAGATTTATAATACCCCCATATCAGCATTGAATTTGCGAGTTAAGATAAAGTCGTATACATACGTATAATATATCATTTTGTACGGATTTCCATTTTACAATCTAACTTGAATTAAAATTGCTGTCGAAAAAGATTAATTTTTTTTTTTCGTGCGTTGGGGAGGGGGAAATCTTCAAAAGACACCGCCCAGATGGAGTTGGGTGGTAGTGTGAGATTTTTACTCACTAAAACCCCCTCCCTTGATGTTAATTCCCAGCAAGGAGATTCTCTCAGAGAGGACGCGGCACGTGTTATAACACATTCTAATCCTAATTCTAGTAAAAACTAAGACAAGAAGCTTAGAAATTCAATCATTATTATCGAGTGTTGTAATGTTATATCTTTGCATCATAATTAAGGATTTTTAAGTTTTATAGCAAATATTTACGATTGTCGAGAGGATTACATTTATTATGGATTATGAAGTATTATATTTTTTGGTGTTAGTATAAAATTTCCAAAATTATTTTCTGATGATGGTGTTAAACAACACCGAAAGCTTAAATAAACATTTTTTAAAAAGTTTAAATTAACTATTTCATTTTTAAAAAGTTTTATATTATTAAAATTTCCAACGTTTTAAAGTATTACATTGAATTTGATGGTGTTGAATGTGGTGGCATTGGGCAATATATTTTGTCAGCAATATTTTTAATGATGGTCAATCATCGCAATATTATGTTGATGTATACCTACTAGGAAAAAGTGCTAACTGTCGATGTGATAAAATTCTAGCTGTGTGTTGCCTCATCTTACTAACATCATAAATTTCATACTGTGGGTATCTTCCAAAGTATATTGATGTTGCAAATGCAATTGCAAATATTCCACAATCATATGCATTTAATTGGGGCTGTACTACATGAAACACATTACTTATATCTTATATTAGATGTATACATCTTCTCAATATATGAATGACAATAGTTGTGAATGTTTCTTTGATTTAAACTATCATATATGTGATTTGTTTTTCCATCATAGTAAGTACAAATCCAATGTCCAACTACGTCGACTCCACATTCGCCACCCGGTTGAAAAAGTATTTGAATGTTTCTAATGCCGCTTGGAATGGGTAGAATATATTGTTGCAGTTGCGAATATCCCAATAAACAATCCTGTGGCCTAAAATCACTAAACTCACGTAGAATAGCATGAAATAAATCTATTTGATAATCAGATAAGTAACCGTTCGGGTTGTGCACTGGTTCTAGAAAATCGGCTGTTGTATGTGATGGCAGCAGTGGTGGTAACTTCTCTTCTACAACAATTATATTATTATCATTACTTTGACTATAATCTTTATGGAAATGTATGCTTTTATCAAGTTCCTTGTCGGGTTTTAATGAAGGGATGCGATTAATCTGTTGTATATTGTCATCTTCAAATTCTGAACAATTAATATTTTTGTAGGAAAAATGTAACCTCTTTTCAGTTCTCAATTTTTTTAGTTCCTTTAAAGTTATGTCTTCATCTTCGTTAGCTAATTTTGGTGATTTGAAATTACCTAATATATATAAACCTTTTAATGATGTTGATACTTACTATATTTGGTCCGTGACTATAAAACTTAATATAAACAAATAACAACTATACTAACTTGTTTTCGCATGAATATTACTCTTTTAGTTAATATTTTCTCCACTCGTTAGATGCACACACAACTTGCAAATAATGTTTAATTCACTTAAATTCGCGTCGAATATTAAAAAAAAACACACTACTTATGCCTAGGTACTAGACAAATTATAACAACTATACTTGTTTTCATGAAGATTACTCTTTTAATTAATATTTTCTCCACTCATTAGATGCACACACAACTTACAAATGTTTAATTCACTTAAATTCGTGTCGAATATTTCAAAAAAACACACTACTTATGCCTAGGTACTAGTAAATGCATAATGAAATATTAATTACGATAATTTGACAGATCACAAAATTTGTTTATTTCGTTGACACTTGTTTTCCATGGCAACTCGGATTCTTTTGTTATTAAAAATAATCAGTCTTAAATTAAGAATTAAATAGTCAGAATTAATTTTTTTTGGTATTAAAAAGTAATTAAAATTTTCGTTTGATATTAATTACATAGTATGTTTAGGTATATAAGTAAATTAGTTAAAATATTAAATTATAGTAATAAACAATACAAATCACTTGGACAGATGAAAATTAAATTAAGGCAAACCATAATTTTTTAAATTTGCCGTTTTTTAATTTGTAAATCACGATTACTCGAAACCAGTTCATTTTTCGAGAAAAAGTATATCTACAAATTTTGTCGGGCATACAGTCGGCTCGACGACGGTGTATTATTTTTCGCGATCCGTTCGACGCCGCCCGGCGTAGCGCAAAAAACGGAAAAGTTATGTAATTAAAATCGTCGTCTCGCTTAGCGCTCGAAAGCAATCTGCGACCTAGGCATTTTTTTGCAAAAATGCAAATCTAAATTCGAGAGGATCCAAGTGAGACCAAAAAATCGAAACTTTAATCTGGAAATAAGCGAGCCAGGCGCAAAAAAACTATTCAATTTTTACCCCCCCCCCCCTTAAACGGTAACGGGACAAAAATTGGAAAATTTGGCCATACCGATTGTCCGTTTTCGCCGCCCCCACCCCTCTAGCAAATTTCAGGTCGATCGGATGAAAAAAATTGTTTCGCACCCTCGTCCACCGCCCGGAGCTTCCTGAAAAGTTTCAACTCTCCAAAGTGAATTCCGAAATTTTGTGACCACTTTGAAGCGCCATTTCACCCCCTCCGTTACGTCCCATGAAAAACGGGAATATTTTCCCGTTCAATCCTCGTAAAACCACACGGGTATGCAAAATTTCAACTCTCCACGACCCTCGTAGCTATAGGCACTAAATTATGAATGAGTGAGTGAGTGATTTGCTCAAATTTATGTGTTTCATACAAAATTTGGATAAAAACTTGGATCAAAATTATCCAAGGCAAACCATATTTTTTAACAGCGCTTATTTTATTTTTGCATTTTAACAATAATTTGAGAGGGAAATATCAAGTGTGGGGTATCATAAGATGCGGAAAAATAATCTCTTTCGATTGATATGTGTTTCAATCTCATATGTTCCACCTGGAAGCGGCAATGCTCTTTATCAATTTTCATTCCCCTAAAAAAGGGGTTCAAAATGGACGGTTTTCAACCAAAATCTAATCAGCTCTTTAGACAGTTACTTCAAACTAGTGTATAAAATTTCAACTCAATTGGTGCACACGTTTGTCTGAAAACGTTGACGATAGAATAACCACACTTCATACATCACACACACATCCGGACATCATTCCAAAATTGGTCTTAAACAATTCGTATGGGCTCATAGACCATGGGAAAAATGCTAACTCAAAATTTTTTTTTAACTCGATAACAATACGTTCCTTTACTATGTAAATGGGAAAGTAAAAGGTGAAACATCTTTTTTTGTTTCTTTCATCATTTTCTTGATGGTAACTTTAATTTTGAAGTTCATACTAAATTAATTACCTAATTATGTAAATATTGAAAACTTTAAAAAATAAGAATCATGGACGGATTTTAAGATTCGTCTACTGTATCCGTCCAGTGGCAAAAATTCCCAGTTACCAAATTATTTCTACAGTGGTTCAAATTCTATATTAAGCTGTAGGTCCTTCCTTACTTGAGTCAGTAAGTAACAATTATTGACTTGTAATTTGGTTGTACAGATTTATCATGATTGAAAAATGGTTTACTGATCCTAATCATATTTATTATTTTCCTATTAAAAACTTTTATTGATACATTTCATTTAATTTGCCTCTTTGGGATTAACCATATCGTGCTGGAATCTAATGGTGCTGAACAGATTCTCAAATTGTTTCGACAGCATTAGAGAAAGCACATGGCAGTACCACAATAGTGGTTATTGGCCAAGACACAGATTTGCTTATCTTTTTAACTTCTTTTGATCGTGAAAATGACAAAGGTTTTCTTCGTGCAATCTACTTTAATTTCTAAATCACAAGAAATTGTGTTCGATGTAGCACAACATCAAACCCCACTGGAAGACACTTGTGAAGTCCTTCGATTTGCACATAAAGTAACGAGCTGTGACAGTACTGCCCTACTAAGCACAGAAGTGGTATCTGCATTGAGGTTAAAAACAAGAAATCGTTGTCTTATTTTACCATTTACGGTCTAGTTTGTCACAAAGTTTCTGAAAGGCATTTAAGTACATTTCTAGGGGCCATGTTTTTGGTCAACCGAATCAAAAAAATTGCCTTTTAATAATATGATTATGTACTTATTTGCAGTCATAACACCTTCAATTACTTGCAAATTTCTTACGCCTTTTGAAAAACAGCACACCCAATTCATAATTTGTTCATAGTTGGTTTAATTATTTATTAAAAAAAATGTTTGATTTATTTTTTTAAGTTTTCATTTTGAATTTTTTTTTTTATTTTAACACTAATTTACTTTCACTCCATAAATCAGTTTCCCAAAAATGTTGAAGCTTATTTGGTTTTCCGTTGCAAATTCAAACGTTTCTTAACATTTTGTATGGAAATGTATGGGCCTTTTGTAACTACTCGTCCATGTAATTTTTTTTATATCTTCTAGATTTTATTTTATGTAATGCTTATAGGTAATTTAATCTTTCCTAGAAGTTTGTTTTGCACTAATAGAAGGGTTTTGTCGCACTTATGCAAAAACTGGTCCATCACCGCAAGGGGATAGTCTTCCGTTTTGTATCTGTTTTTGGTCAATTTTTAACTAAAATCCTATAAATTTTGTAATTTTTTACAATTATATTCACGCCTTCCCGTGATATGATATAATCATTAGCCAATTATCTTCGTTTTCTCCCTTTGCTCATATAATTTTTAGATGGTGTCAACTCGCTCTGTTTAAGCATACTGTAATAAATTAGTAATTAATAAAAATATGATTGTCAACTTACTCTCCAACTTCTATTAAAACTGGATCAAATACAGTAAACCACTTACTACTATTCAAATACTCACCGAATCTTTGTAAACCCTATGGAATACACGGTCTTAAAGGTACAATTGTTACTTTTCATAAAAAATACCCTTGTCAACTTATATACTGACGCGACCCTATTTGCGAATTGCTACGGAATATTACGGTAATTTCAATTATTTACTAATTTAAAAGTTTGTATCTACATGTAGATACGAGTACAACAAAATTGCATAAAACACAGTAGATACGAAAGCATAGCCTAGTAATTCAAGTTAAAAGTGCAGATAAGATAATAAAGATAATAATCGTTTTTTGGGCAGAAATAGTATAGATACTGTATTTTAAATTATCATAACTCAATTTTCACAAAAAATACCAAACCCACTTTTGTGTTTAGTACAGTCGAGTACCTCTGCCGCATTTAAGAAACTTAAACTAATCACATTGAAGCTATTACAACAAGATTGTGCTGAGGGAAGACTTGAAAATATTTAGCAATTATTGAACAGTCGCAACTGTACAACATTGTACATTAAGAATAGGTAACAATGTAAAATTAGCATGTCGCAACTTGTACTGTACATTTGAACATAAAATGTAATAGGTTCACGTATTGAAATTCAATTCAAAAAGAATAATTTTGAGGTTACCAGTTGAATAAATAATTATCACTTCATTTATTTATCATTCTTTTTTTTTGTCCTAAAATAATTAGCTTAAGTGTATATGTCATACAAATCAACAGTTTTACTTACTGACGAAACGTTATAGCAAAATCAATAACTTAACGTGTAATTCCAACCATGGCACAAATAATTTGGAATGGAACCTATGACCATAACATCTGTAGCCCAACTTTTTCTGCATTACACCGAATTACCTGTATTAAATGCACTGATCTCTATTTCTGCTCTTAATGCCCGTTATACCATAAGACTAGATGGGTGTTTTATGGTCCTTATCACCTTTGATAGCTGTGTAATGTTGATAGCCGTAACTCTATAACCAATTACGCCATGACAGCTTCTTACAAGCAAATTACAGTAAAATAATTGTTGAACAGGCTTTGTCTTTGAAAGAATTTTTTACAAATTCGTCTTACATTAGGTGTAATTTAGAGTCAGTGTTATGTCATGTGTAATGTTTAATCCTATAAGTACTCGATATCACTTCAATAATATTGATAATAAAGATTCTGCAAGATCATTTCACGTCTAAGAGATCCCTAATTCGCACCGATTTCGAAAATGCACTAGCAATTTATTAGTAGATCCGCGGTGTATGGCAGTCGAAAGTTGCTAGTCCCTTCTTGTCTCGCCCCCTGCTATTCTGTTTTTAGTCACTCACTACCTAACTTTTGTAGGCACATTGAGAAGGGTTAAATGTGTTATTCATGAATAACATTATTAAATAAAGAATATATACCCCGCGCTCTGATGGCTGTAACTCCGTAACCGCTCAATTAAACCAAAGTATAGTCAAAGATACTTTCTCTTGATAATTTATTCTATTTTAATTTCAAAAACTCAAGATTTTGGTCTAAATTGTACTTAAACCGAGATATTCGAAAAAATGTATTTTTTGCGTGGTTTTTCCAGTATGGCAGCGAAATCTGGAGGCGCTAAGGAACGGTAGTATAACAGGTTAATCCTTGAATAAGAGTTAACCCAGGGAATTCTACTATTTGATTGGTTGATACATCAAAAATCCCTGGGTTAACCCTTACTCGAGGTGGAACCTCTTTATACAACCGGCCCTAAGGGTGTAAAATTAATATGTATTTCTAGAGGTCCTAATATTATAGGAAAGGTTAATAAAAAGATTTTGTAAATTAAACTTTAGTTCATTGAATTAATTAAGCTTTCTTTAACAGCACGTAATTAAAAAAAAAATTCCAATCATGTTTCTTGTTAAGGTCAGCAAAGAAATATATTTCCTACACAATTATCAAAAAAATCTGATGTGACAACACATTACTTTCCCATTTAGTGGATTCCACTTGATTTTATATTAAATATTAATAAAACAGATGTTAACTCAAAAAAATTTTTAACTCGATAAAAAACACAAATTACTTTGAGATATCAAAGTTACGAAATTTAATTTGCAATTTAACATGGTAACTCATATTTTTTAAAAGCACTTATTTTATATTTTCATTTTAACAATTATAATATAACATGACTGAAAAATTTTTAAAATTGACATTTTCCAAAAAAAATTAGAAATTTGCGGAATGCCGTGCCGTCTATATGCAATCAAATTTTAACTATGGGCGTAATGACGTCAGAATTAATTTTACTTTCCCATTTACGTAGTAAAGGAAAGTATTGTTATCGAGTTAAAAAAAAATTTTGAGTTAGCATTTTTCCCATGGTCTATGAGCCCATACGAATTGTTTAAGACCAATTTTGGAATGATGTCCGGATGTGTGTGTGATGTATGAAGTGTGATGTATGAAGTATGAAGTGTGATGTATGAAGTATGAAGTATGAAGTGTGATGTGTGGTGATTCTATCGTCAACGTTTTCAGACAAACGCGTGCACCGATTGAATTAAAATTTGATACACTAGTTTGAAGTAGCTGTCTAAAGAGCTGATTAGATTTTGGTTGAAAACCGTCCATTTTTAACCCCCTTTTTAGGGGAATGAAAATTGTTAAAGAGCATTGCCGCTTCCCGGTGGAACATATGAGTTTGAAAATTGTCTCAATCGAAAGAGCTTATTTTTCCGCATCTTATGATACCCCACACTTGACACTTCCCTCTTAAATTATTGTTAAAATGCAAAAATAAAATAAGCGCTCTTAAAAGAATATGGTTTGCCTTGGATAATTTTGATCAGTCAAAGTGATTTGTATTGTTCATTACTATAATTTAATATTTTAACTAATTTACTTATATAAACATGTTATGTACTAATTAATATAAAACGAATTTTTTAATTACTTATAAAAAATTAATTCTGACGTCATTACGCCCATAGTTAAAATTTGATTGCATATAGACAGCACGGCATTCCGCAAATTTCTAATTTTTTCTGGAAAATTACAATTTTAAAAATTTTTCATTGCAAACAATTGTATTATTAAAATGAAAATATAAAATAAGTTCTTTTAAAAAATATGAGTTACCATGTTAAATTACAAATTAAATTTCGTAACTTTGATATCTCAAAGTAATTTGTGTATTTTATCGAGTTAAAATTTTTTTGAGTTAACATCTTTTTTATTAATATTTATGCCCGTATTCACAAACGTTCGTAACTGAATTAAACGTTCTGTTAAATTTAACAACCAATAGAAAACGTTTGTTGATATTAGTAGACCAATAAGAATTATTCATTAATTTAACAGACCGTTAAATTCAGTTACGAACGTTTGTGAATACGGGCATTAATATAAAATGAAGTGGAATCTACTAAATGGGAAAGTCATGTGTTGTCACATCAGATTTTTTATAAGTAATTAAAAAATTCGTTTGATAATAACTACATAATATGTTTATACAAGTAAATTAGTTAAAATATTAAATTATAGTAATGAACAATACAAATCACTTTGACAGATCAAAATTATCCAAGGCAAACCATATTCATTTAATAGCGCTTATTTTATTTTTGCATTTTAACAATAATTTAAGAGGGAAATATCAAGTGTGGGGTATCAAAAGATGCGGAAAAATAATCTCTTTCGATTGATATGATTTTCAATCTCATATGTTCCACCGGGAAGCGGCAATGCTCTTTAACAATTTTCATTCCCCTAAAAAAGGGGTTAAAAATGAACGGTTTTCAACCAAAATCTAATCAGCTCTTTAGACAGCTACTTCAAACTAGTGTATAAAATTTCAACTCAATCGGTGCACGCGTTTGTCTGAAAACGTTGACGAGAGAATCACCACACATCACACACACATCCGGACATCATTCCAAAATTGGTCTTAAACAATTCGTATGGGCTCATAGACCATGGGAAAAATGCTAACTCAAAATTTTTTTTTAACTCGATAACAATACTTTCCTTGACTACGTAAATGGGAAAGTAAAACTCATAATTCATTATTTCCATCATCATTGTTCAATTTGTTTATATTGTGTTTACAAATCTGCCCTAAAATCAGAACCCAATAGCGGAAGATTTTTTAAGAAGATTCGGGCTCGATTAACGCGGAAGATCGAATAACCGAGACTCAGATAATCGGGGTCTACTGTACATAAGAAAAGACTGCGTAATGAGCAACGCTCCGATAACTCGGATTTTATATTGGCTCTTCTTTGGCTTTGGTTCGGCCGCATATCATGGTAGATCAAATAATCGATGTTCTACTTTACTCGTAAAATTCATATATTTAATTTTGTTGAAAATGTCCCTTGCACTATTTTTCCTGTAAGTTCCGCAATTTCATTCAAATCAAACAATATGTTTTCCTCGCTATCTTATTTTGATTATTATGAGATAATTTCGAGATTAAATTCTTTTTTTTGTATCAAAATAATCGAGAAATCTGATAGAAATTTGATAATTGAGACAAAAATACATGTAGTAATTTATTATAAAAGTCCAAGTTCCTATTAAAAAAATCGCTTATTATTAAAAGGGACTGAGTTATTCTAACAATGTTTTAACAATGTCACGATTGAAAAACTTTAATTTTTGAAAATACCAAAACAGAGAAGTTTACTAAATTTTTAAGTGTTGATAGTTTTATAATAGACTAGTAAAATATATTTTTAGATTTTGGACAATAATCACAGTTTAAAACTTATTAAGTTTTTTTTTATTATTTCAAAACATGTTAAAATAACTGTCCCTTTTAATAATAAGCGATTCGTTTGTATAAATAACTAGGAATTCGTCCAAGCTATGCAAAAAGGTTAGAAATCAATCTTTATACTTCATCTCAAAATTTCATAAAAATCTAATTACATTCAAGAACCAAATACTTGGTACAGAAAGTGCAAGAAGTTGAGAGTAGAAAATTACGCTAAAATTTTGCCGTAATGTTATTTTATGCAGGTAGTAGTGACACCCATATTATTATACCGGGAGTACCGACACAAAATATCTTCCGTGTGAAATTTGCGAAAATCCGTTCCTTAGGATGTTCATTGCCATATGACATTGCAGATTTTTTGAACATAATATTAATTTACTTGTTATTAAATAATATAGTCGCCGAAACAGCGAACTTGAAAGTCAGCAATGGGTGAAAAATGAAAAAATATGAGTAAAATATTTTTTTATTTTAACCTCTGCTTAAAATTTAATGAACTATTTTATTTTTAAAGTTTAATTTGTTATTAGTTCCCATTTAATAACCATCATTATGAATTTTAACTAAATTTCTTCTGATAATCGTAACTTTATTTTCATGACTAGCAAAATTACCTAAACAAATGTTAACATTTTTGCAGGTAGAAGACCACCAAGTGTAATATTCAAAGAAAATGAACTGGGAATTGTAAATGGAAATGTTGATCAATCTGAGATAGAAAGTATAGAGGCTTCGATGGACTTTTATTCTTCTGTAAATAATAAATCATCTGAAGAAATCAAACCTAAAGTTAGAGGATGGGAAAAGCACAAAGCTCCTTGGTTAGAAGAAATGAAACTAAATCAAGCAAAACGTACTTCTACATCACCTGGTCCCGAACAAAATAAATTAAAAATAACGCAATCTGATATTTGCGTTTCACTAGATACAGATAATGGTTTAGCTGATAAAATGTTGTCAGTTGAAGCAGTTAGCACTAATTCCATCGATAAAGTTCCAAGTACCACTAACGAAACGGATAAAAATACAGTTGTTTTGAGAAACAAGCCCCCAGTGTCCTCTTTTCAAATTCCGCAAAATATTAATCATACTACACCAGCTTCTTCAACGCCATCTTCAAATCTAAAACCACCAAATACAGAAAAAACAAAAGCTATGGATGTCAATTTGGCAACCACTTCATCGCATCAGTATAATGAATTACTTGAAAGATTGGAAACATTAGAATTAAGATTTCAGCAACAAGAACTAGTTCATAAAGCAGCTATTGAAGACTTACAAAATAAACTACAAGTTGAAACAGATATGCGAAGATTATTTCAAACAGAATTGGATAAATTATCTCAATGTATTATGCAAGTGTGACTTAATTTAAAAAATAAAAAGTATTGTAAATAAGTATTGTTAACTACTTATATAGTCAATATAAAGTGGTTTAGGTAAGAATTTATTTTTCCATCAAGTTTCATATTAATAATTTATAGACATACAGCATGATTTTAATTTGCAATTTACTTAAAGCCTCTGATTATATGACCCGGTCCGTTTTATATGGAAAACTCCTTGTACACGTTTGAAGACAGTAACAAAAATAGTGGAGTCAAAAAACGCATAAATTTTTTTTGAAAAATTGATACAATTTAGCGTGAATATAGCCAGATATAAAGTCTATTTGAAATAAATTACAGGTATCGATTTTGAAGTTAGCAAATTTAACATGTAAAAGCCGACTGACGCGCGGGAATCTCATATGAGGTCGAGTTCTGTTGACGGTACGTGTGGAATGGTATACCCTAACACTTAGAAAATTTCGTCAGATGCTGCTCGCACGTCCTACAGGTAACCTGACTCGAATCCCGGTTTTCTTGAAGGATGGCGCCTTCAAGTATGTTTAGCTTTTGCTGCGAAGCGGCCAGGCGATGAAAAACCGGAGGAAGGCTTGGGTTTTTCGACGCCCACAGCCGGACGAGTCTCGAATCCAAACCCCAAAATTTCAAATTCGATTTTTTCAAAATTTTGATAATACATTCGCATGTGAAATTTTAACAGTATACTATATAAACCTTCCTCTTTGCAATAAGAAATTTTTAATTTTATTTGGGGTGGTCAACATTAGGCGCCTGTCCCCTGGATTTTTTTTGTATTTGCACACTTCTTTGTTAGGTTCTTCATAATATCATAATATAGACACGTGCTGAGAAACGAAAGTTTTCAATATGTTCAACATTGTTTTTATTTTATTATAACCAATACTTACTAGAATTTTATTTTCAACTTAGGTACATATCTAATGCTATTAGGTACCTACCTTAAATAAATTTGTAGAGAAATTTTAGAAGGTAGGTACTTAATTGAAGTTTGAATTATATCCAATAACTAAACTTGACATGTCCGATAACTGAACTTTTAGGTAATTTATCCTTCTTTTACAAAATTTTTAAAAACAATGCAACAAGAGTAAATATGAAAATTGGTATGATAGATCAACATTTGTACCTTTGTTTTAGTTCTATACGTATGCATTTGTACATCTTCAAATAAAGTTTTAATTAACTTTTGTATCGAAACTTTTTCTTAAGTGTCCAATAACTGAATGATTTACCCTACAATATTTCTATAAAAGAAATAAAAATGTTGTAAGAGCAATTTATTGAAATAAACAAAATTAAAATTATATCGGTAAACATGCTTATTAAAAATAAAATATTCTGGATAACAATTGAAGGTAAATATTGTGCATAGTTTCGAGTTGAACTAAAATAAGACGTACAGTGACTCGAAAAAGTCCTCGGGCATCTAATAAAAATTGCAATAACTTCAATGTAATTCGATTTTTTCAAGTAATTTAGGAAGAAAATAGTGATTTCAACTTGCCATTTGATCAATTATTCCTTAAGGTCACCGATAAACATAAAAAAGTTTTAAAAAATTCAACCACAAACGGAAATTATAAGGTTTTAATCATTATATAGTTGCAATTCTAATTAAATTATGTATGAAGAAGTCCTCGGGCACTACATAAATTAGCACAGTAGTTTAGGGAAACTGAAAAAATTGATATTTGGTGGGGTACCCTTTTTGTTTCATAACGTCTCTGAGTCGATTGGGCATGTTACAAACTTTGTTTTTTAAATAGTCTTCGTTTATAGGAGTCCATTCCTCCTGCAAACGTCGAATTAATTCTTGTTTGTTATTTATAGGGGTGGTTCGTATCCTACTTTCTAATTCATCCCATAGATTTTCTATAGGATTAAGATCAGGTGACTGAGGCGGATGCAACACTTTGGGGAATTTGTATAAAAGAAACTTACACTAAACGGGATTTATGTTTGGGATCGTTATCTTCGTAATATTTAAAAGTGTTTTGAATTCCCATTCCCATTATTGTGTTTACTATTATTCTTACATGTAAACATACAGTAGCGATCAAAAGTATGTTGACAAACAGTTTTTTAGAAAAAATTTATAAAAATAGAAGTCATTTAGTGGACTATTATATCTTTTTTAAAAGTATATAGATTAATACTGATTTTGACATATAAAACTTTTAGCTGGTATTAACGCGAAAAGTAAATAAGCGAATTACATTTTATTTAAGGTTCAAAAGTAAATTGGCATAAATCGTTTTATTAGTGAAAAGTGAAAATTAAACATTAATAAGCGTTCATATAAGTGTAACTTAAGTTAGTTAAGGTAAAATCGACATGCCCAGACATAAAGAGTATTCCGAAGATTTAAAAAACACGGTTCTGGAATGGTTAAATGTGGAAAATCATTAAGAGCAGCAGAACGTGAATTTTGCATTTCAAATCAAACTATAAGTCTCTGGTGTCATAAAAATAATAATTATGGATCAGCAGAGACACGACCAAGAACAGGACGACCACGAAAAACAACCAAAAGAGATGATAAAATGATCGTTCGTGAAGCAGTAAAAAATCCTCGTCTAAATAAGGCTACACAAATTTTTCAAGATTTTAACAAAATTCGCGAAAATAAGATACATGTTTCGACAGTGAAACGTCGACTACATTCAGCTGGACTATTTGGCAGACGTCCTGATAAGAAGCCACTTATATCTAAGAAGAATCGGATAGCCCATCTCAAAAGTTTCCTAGAAGTCATTTACACTGGAAAAAAAGATTGGTCTAAAATACTTTGGAGCGACGAAAGTAAATATAATTTGTTTTCTTCGGATGGTATTAAGTATAGTCAAGGCCCAAAATATAAAAAACACAAGTTCCCACCATAAAGCATGTTGGAGGTGACATCATGGTGTGGGGCTGCTTTTCCCGTTGTGGCATTGGATCCCTACACAGAATTGATGGTATTATGGATCGGTTTATGTATGCCGACATATTGAGGGATCATAATATGTTACAACATGGTAAGAGAAAATTGCCACGCGGATGGCCACGCAAAACACACTTCAAAGCATGTTAAGGACTACGTGGAAAAGGCAAAAATCCGCCTTTTAGAGTGGCCTAGTCAGTCTCCAGTGGGAAGAGCTCGAACGATGAATAAGAAGTGAAAATTATAGTAATACAAATAACTCATGGGAAGCATTACAGAGAGAATGGTTAAAAATACCATTAGAGCGTTTAGAGAAGCTGGTTGACTCTATGCAATCACGATGTAAAGTTGTTATCGTAAATGTTTTTAATCTATAGTTTTTGTCTGTATTTCTTTATTTTTTGGTTTTAAGAGCATTTTTTCAGCACTTCTAAATGCAAATATTTCGAATTTATTTTGTTTTGAAGTTTTTCAGATTAATACAATTATCTAGAAAGTTATAATTATATTTCGTAATTTAAGAGTTTTAAGGAATAAATATTAAAAAAATTAAAGAGAAATATTGAAATTTGAAAAAGTTATTGCAAAAAAACTGTTTGCCAACTTACTTTTGATCACTACTGTAGATAATATAATCTTAATGATACTAAACATATATGGATGCACAAATAATGTATTTTTTTAATACATTGCGTTTCACTACATTGGCCATTATAAAATAAATATATTTTGTAAAAGTGTGATGAATCTCGCGGGACGGAAAAATGTTCAAGGCGGGCCGCGGGTTGGCCACCCCTGGTATATGACACGCAAACTAATAGAGGAGTATAAACATTGGGGTCTACATATCGTCCCCTTAGTGCTACAACTAGGTAACTTGAAATTACTCATATTGAGTAAATGGAGTTTAAAGTTTACAATAGCAAAAAAAAGTATTAAACTTCAAAATTATTTTTGTTTTAACGTTTGAAACTTTAGCTACTTATGTAAGTTAAATGTATTTAATACCCTCACAGTCTAATGTTTTATATTTTAGGAAATTCTTAATTAGAAGTAAGATATCTACATAGTTATAGCACTAATAAAAATTTGAAAAATCAGACTTATCTAGTTCTTTTATTTTATTTTAACTTTGTATGTTTCAAAATAAGTTTTATTCATAACGACTGATAAATAGTAATACAAAATAAGATAGAGAAAATACATAATTATTATAAAGAATAGAAATACTGTTTTATCACTATAAAACTTCACTGCTGATAATTGCACAAATAGATATCTCAACTGTCTTGCGAAGGTCGCGGACGTACTATACGTTGCTATACGTAAATAACGTTCGGAATTTGCACAACTAGGTATCTCAAGTTATCCACTTGTAGCATAACAGTATCGAAGGGATCTGGCACTTATCTACTTTTAGCAAGTGGATATTTGATATTTAGAAACATAATAGAACATTTTTAGTTGTAGCAACTAAATAAAGTGGGTAAAATTAGGTGGGTACATGTAGCTAACTCAAAATAGCCAAAATTCGAGTTACCTAGTTGTAGCACTAAGGTGACGATATGAATCTAGACAAAACTAAATATTTGTGTATAGAAGAAGAGACTACAGATATTAAATTAGAAAATCAAGAAAGTATAACATCATGTAACCAGTATACATAAATATCTTGGAGTATTATTTGACAAACAGGGCACAGATGAAATAGAGATTAAAGCACGAAATATCCAAGCAAGAAGAATGATTGCAGTCCTTAATGGAATACTATGGAGCAAGGAAATAGGAAAAAAACGAAAAATACAGATGTACGAAGTTGTAATAAAAAGTGGTCTGCTATATGGATCGGAGACGTGGAGGATGACCGAGGCAAGTAAAAGAAAATTAGAAGCAACAGAAATGGATGCGCTGCGACGAGCTGCAAGAATATCACGCCGGGACAGAATAAGAAATGATGAGGTAAAAAGAAGGATGGGTATTGAGCGCACAATAATTCAAGATATCGAACAAAAACAACTTATTTGGTATGGGCACATAAAACGAATGAACAACGAGCGATTGCCAAAGAAGATCATGGATTGGTTTCCAAGAACGAAAAGAAAAAGAGGACGACCGAGGAAATCATGGAGTAAGGGAATAAGAAAGGCGATGAGCGTAAGAAACCTAAAGGACGAAGATTGCGAAGACCGACGAGGTTGGAAGATGGGCATCGGACAACGTCGCAAGACGTTTTAAACCATAATGTTTATTAATTGTAGGTGAAATGTTATCTGCTATTACTGTAATAAAAGCAACTGCTTTGCATTTCTTATCTTATCTCGTACTGACCTCGTCGGTGTCTACATCTTAAAGCCGCTTTACATCTATGTTTTCACACAGGACTTCTCATAAGTGAAATATTTCGGTGTTTACACTATATGTTTTCTCATAGCCGATCACTCATAAGAAAACACATACGTAAAAACATAGCAAAACATAGGCACTCTTTCGGAATAGAACGCCGTCTATTCAGCTATGAGAAAACACAGAACATACGAACGAAAGGTGGCGAACATATTATACGAAGATAGTTGTCAAAGTTGAAAAAAGAAAAGTTAGGTATTGTGCTGTCTAAACTCAGTGGCGTAGCTGGGGGGGGGGCGGATCGCCCCGGGTGCCACCCGACCCCAAATTATCCTTTTTCCTTAGGTAAAAAGCCAAGGTGGGGCTGACACCTCACTCATCTGAGGGGTGACACCCGACCCTATATTATCTGACCCCCGTTTCCTTGAGTGTAACCCTAAAAAAAAGGTCACCAACCTAGGTGGGGGTGCCACCCATGAAATCCGTCCCGGGTGTCACCCATGCTGGCTACGCCACTGCTAAACTTGATGTAAATTTATTAATTTCATATTAATTTATTTTAGAAAATAATGATTTGATAAGAAAAAACTCGATTTAATGTAATAAATAAATTTTATTGTTAAGTTAATAATTTTTTTTAATTTCTTTTTCTTCCTACGCACAATAAATTTAATATAACCTTATTTGTTATAAATAATTGTTACTACTATTATTCATCGTTACTATGTTACTAATAAATTTTTTAAAAAGTAGGGTTAACTTCACTCAAAATCAAAAAAACTCTTTTACACACTCATAAAGATTATTGAAGGCAAATCTTGAAAAACATACAGTTTAGCCAACCCCGAGAGAAATCGTATGTTTTCTCTTATGAAAAGTCCTGTGTGAAAACATATACTAGATGTAAAGCGGCTTTTACGTGCCCGTGTTAAGACTTTGCAGTTTGATATGAAATGTTATATTCTTCGTAATAATTTCAATTAATGCAATAATGCTAAATCTTCTGACATCACTGAAATAAACAATTATTTTGTAATTCTACATCCATGCTTTTAGTACCGATTTTCTTTTTTATTTCAATTAAGGCTTTGTTCAGGAGAAAAAATAGCATTCGTAATTTGCACAGAAACCTTTCTTTAAGAAATTCACAAGTTGTTTCATTTCGTAAAATGTCGGTTTCTGTTACTCATACGCTCATACTTACGTAAATAACTATTTATTCACGGCAGACAGCTTACACTTTAAAATGTAAGCGGTTTCAGGTAATTTTGCTAATAGATAGTATAGTGTATTTCAAATTAATTGGAATTAAAAAAAGTCTAGCATCAAATTACGTTGTTATAAAAACATACAAACTTACTGTACACCTGGTACACGCGTCCACGTGGAGTCGCAAAGAGAATTTTCGTAATAGAAATATTATCCAATAATAAGTCCTTATTATAAATATTAACCAATTAGAACTACACTACTCCACGTGGAGTATGAAATGCGGGATTTCGTTGGCGCGATAATCTTATCTCTTATATTGTTTTTCCTTGCATAGTTTGTATGTTTTTATAACAACGTAATTTGATGCTAGACTTTTTTTAATTCCAATTAATTTGAAATACACTATACCTAGATATATTATGTACTATGTTAATCGTACATTTTTTAAACAAGTAGGTATCACCAAATTAACTATATCGCCAATATACCTTACCCTATGTACAATGTACGTTATTTTCAAACAGGATGATTAAAACCTTAGCAAAAAAAATAGCAATTGAAGTCCAGAAATTACATAAAAAAATTAATTATATTTTCAACAAGTTATAAAATCAATTCATTAAATTAATAATAGCAAATATGAAAAAGTAATTTACCATAAGACATTTTTGGGGGTTCTTTAAAAATGTCAGACTTTAAAATTATTGAATCGCCTAGAATGAAATGAACCCACCTGTTACATTTAGGAATCCCGTGACGTCAAAGTAAAGCTTTAATCTGTTCATGGAAACCAGTAGTCATGGTAACGGTGTAACCTATTTGAACATGTCGGTAGTGGGGTAATTTTTTGTTTAAAACAAACAGCAGTGTAATAATGTAGCGTGTGTTAATATGATGATTATTGTTGATGTTCAATGGTGCTTTGTTTAATTGAATTTCAGTGCAAAATGTATGCCTTTTTACATTTTACGACAGAAACGACTGTGTAAATTAAGTTTATAATTTCACAGCACGAAGACTTCCCAATTTTATTAATCTTCCAATATTTAATTATTTATAATATTGAAGTATCCTGAGATGTCTAATTTTTACTGTTGTACTGATCCTGCTTGTTCTCATGCTTTATTTTTGGCAGCTAAAATGGAAACTATTCGTCTCTCATCTACTGAACGTGAGATAATTCTTAAAGTATTACAACGTGATGAGCAATTAAGGAAAGCCGAAGAAGAGCGAGTTTTGTAAGTAGATAACTTAAACCAAATACAATTACGCCATCCTCTTTGCCAAACTACCTATGTATATTATAATAACGCCCACCATAATTAACAAGGTAAATTATTTTAATACAAATATTAGAAAAAAGCGTACCTGTTCCCACAATATCAAATAAATCATAAATGTTTCAAAGTTAACCCACAGAATGAGCTATACTCCATATGAATCGATACTGTAACGCAATAAGAGTATCCTATGTCAATCACAAAGTTCTACAAATAAAAAAGCATGGCAGCTGAGTTTTGCAACAACTCAAATCCCTAGTTCATTAGATTGTTCAGTACTATAAAGCACAGTAATTTCGGTCATATAGACAATTTTACTTAAAATTACGGTAAAATTGGTTGGGTAGAAACAAAGGCTCGGCGCTTTCATAGGACGGAAGTAAAATACTGAAAATGTTTTTATAAGATACTACAAGTAAAAATGACACATAAAATTAAAATATCTGTGTACGCCACCTGTAAAGCTGTATTACTGCCCGCTTCTTATTTCTCATTGTCACATCATGTAATATTGTTGTTTATGGATAGCCATTATATGTATAAGCGAAATAAACGTCTCTTAATTATTATTATCGATGAAGTAATAGTATCCGCTTGCTATTTTTCTACACCTTTTCCACCAGTAATTCAGAAATCGTCAACCGTTATTCAGATTTGTCAGTTGATATTCAAAAATCGTCACCGTTATTCAGATTTGTCAATTGATATTCAGAAATCGTCAACCGTTATTCAGATTTGTCAATTAATATTCAGAAATCGTCAACGGTTATTCAGATTTGTCAATTGATATTCAGAAATCGTCAACCGTTATTCAGATTTGTCAATTGATATTCAGAAATCGTAAACCGTTATTCAGATTTGTCAGTTGATATTCAGAAATTATCACCGTTATTCAGATTTGTCAATTGATATTCACAAATCATCAACCGTTATTCAGATTTGTCAATTAATATTCAGAAATCGTCAACGGTTATTCAGATTTGTCAATTGATATTCAGAAATCGTCAACCGTTATTCAGATTTGTCAATTGATATTCAGAAATCGTCAACCGATATTCAGATTTGTCAATTGATATTCAGAAATCGTCAATTTTAATTTAGAAACCGACAAATGAAAATTAGAATGAAATGCAAAAGTGGGGCTTTTAAAGTGTAGAATAAGGCTTTAATAAAAATCGAAAAAAATTACAATATTTTAATTTATTTTTTTATATATATTATAAGAAAATATAAATTATTCCACAACAATATGTTAAACAAATTTTTAGCGAATAACTTAGCGATCGACTGGCATATCTTCCATTGATAAGGCTGCTGCATGATGTATTGTGCAGTGTTGCGCAGCACGAGCACAATCGCCTCCATTTACGGTGTCCTTGGCCCGATCTATTTGCAACAGTCATTTGTTACATGCAATTTTGCGTTGGCAAATTATTTGTCAACAAGGTTTATTTGCATTTTTTCTATTGTATTTAAGTTTTCGACTTGGCATAATTTTCCCAACATATTTTATTTCGTTCGATTTTTAAACCAACTATTTCATATTTTCAATGCCTGGGGTTATGCAACCCAGATATCATTAATTTTAATAAAACAATTTTTTGATCAGAGAGGTCGAACGTTTAAAAAAAAATGAGGGAGGGTTAACAAGCGAGTTTTAAGGACATGACACTAAATTTTTTTGTGCTCCGTTGAATTTAAGTTTTTTGAGTTTTTTTCGGAGAATTCCGCTCAAGAATGTTTACTGAGTGGCGAGGATCGATATCGTGTAGGGTGTAGTGATATTTTTAAGCACCCAGTGATCAAATATGGATCGATGGTCGATTTTCTCGGAATTAACCTTTTCTAACGACGCCGTGCCATCTTGGGAAAATATCGATGATTCCGATTTTTAAATCTGGCAAAAGGCATAACAACGCTACCATCAGGTCGAAGTTTTTCTTTTTTGAATCTTTCTGACTTCAACCATGGGCAGACCAGAGGTTTTTCCAAAAAACCCCTAAAGAAAATTGGCGCCAACTTTAACCTCAAGATGGGCGAATCCAGACCACATCAGTTTGGAAAATTTTATCCTTTTAATGGTGTGCAACATGTTATACGAATTTCAAAACAACTAGTTCAACAATCTGGTGATATAGTCGATTTTAATTACTTTCTTATTCAAAGAGCAAATAGCTATTTTTTGGGTTATAACATTTTCGTACAATAGTGTTTTTTTGAATGCTTTTAGGTAAATTATTTCTACTAACGGAAGCTTTTTACGAGACGAAGGTATACCATCGAATCCAAATTTTTCATAGAGAACGTCAACAACATGAATCGTAAGTAGTTCAAAATTTCACCTTTTTGTACAAACTGTTAAATAACCAACTCACCTTTTTAAAGTCATAGCTAATAATTTTCTATCATCTGCTTATGTTTTTGCCTACCTTCAGTAGGGTAAGTAGTTTCAATTTTAAAGCGTTATTTGTACGCTATATTTTTTTGTAAGATAATTAAAATTAGTTACTACGCCAGATCAGAGTAAAAATCCATTTCGATCAACGGTCAACCAATTTAACACGATGTCAATCGATCCGCCGATTTATTTTTGTAATGAATATTTTTTAGTACTGTTGTAATTAATTTTGTGTGTAATCAAGGATCTGTTTTATTTATTTATTAATTATTTCATCTTTCATTTTGAATAAATGTGTGTATTCCAAACAATCAAGTTTTATTTATTTAAGTTCAAATTTTGTCTGAGTAAAAGTTATTAGTAAACCGAAAGCTTCTACTGAGGCTGGCGCCCAAACAAAATAATTATTGAGCACAGCAAGGTTCCTTTTAAGTACCCACGATTACCGAAAGGTAACCCAGCATCTCCGATGCGGGGTAATTCCCAAGAGCTGGCCGCCACGTACCGTACATCTACGGGCAAGACAAGAGGCAGGTGTGACCAAAACCATTTTGTGGTTCCATTTGTGTTAATTTCACTACCACCGGTTTCGACCGTAACATAAATGACGCCTCAACGTTTGGGGCTCGAACATTGCACAGTGACGAGCAAGGAGTCGGTTGCGATTCACTGCCGCTCAATACCTTTGCCAATAATTATTTAATTTTTTTGGAATACACACAAAGACAGAATTCTTGATCCGCATAAAAGTTTGGTAGATGCACACAGATTTTATACCGCCAAACATTTTTTTACAACCTATTTACATTTTTACAATTTTACAGGGTGCAGGCACATCGAAAGGCAAGCCTAGCAAGCTACCTGAGATGTAAAATTCAAAAATTCTCACAGAACTAATTACAAAAAATTAGTAAAAAACAGGTCCTGGACCTATATTAAGAGGGAAACTTCTTAATAAAAGTGGAAGAAGAAGAAGAAGAGACAATTTTACATCTTATTTCCATCAATCGCCACTAACTTTTATTATCCATCCTAGATATTTTGATCTAGGTGTTTCACCTTTTTAAGGATATAAAAGTTACAGTTTTTAAACTTCTTTTGCGTTTTTCGTTATTGCTGTTTTGTCTAGTCTGTTAACCCAATTTTAAGTGTAGGTTTAGTTTGGGAAGTCGTTGATGTTAGGGCTTTGGGAATCTGCGAGATTTTCAAGTCAGATTCAATTTTTTTCGATTCACCCCTGATGCCAAGTATTTTTGGTGATCAATTTTCTGATCAGGAGTACCAGCTCCCATCAACATTTTTCATGGCGCTGAAGTTTTTGCTTAAGAGCAGACAGCGGCCTTTCCCTTTTGTGACGTGTCCGACGCTTTGGCCCCAGAGACTTATTTGAGCATGTTCTGGCTGCTTTGTCGTACACGTTATGACTTCCAGATGGATTTTTGTTTCCAGGAAGTAATTTCTAGCTAAATAGTTTTAGCTACAAAACCTATGCCTCTTTAAAAGGACTGGATTTTCCTTGGCCCCCAGACGAGTTACTAGCCTTTTGCATTTTTAAGACAGTGCGTTATGTACTGTCAACAACTCGTCGCTTTTTTGCTTATCCGCTTTAAGTGTTTTTGGATTAAACTAAACGGGTTTTTTCCAAAACATACCTGGATAAGCCACTGAATCGAGATCCGTGATCAACGACTACACCAGACTGAAGCCCTAATTTGTTTTTATTTTTCTTTTTGTGTTGTATAATTTTTGTATTTGTCCGTAACACCTTTTCATCCATCTACCGAGCTCAGCTTGAAGTTCATTTTTGGCTTTGCCCTTATTTTTTGCTGCCGATTTTTTCATACAATAGCTGAATGCAGCTATTGATTTGGCAGGGGGGGTAATGCAACAGTCATTTGTTACATGCAATTTTGCGTTGGCAAATTATTTGTCAACAAGGTTTATTTGCATTTTTTCTATTGTATTTAAGTTTTCGACTTGGCATAATTTTCCCAACATATTTTATTTCGTTCGATTTTTAAACCAACTATTTCATATTTTCAATGCCTGGGGTTATGCAACCCAGATATCATTAATTTTAATAAAACAATTTTTTGATCAGAGAGGTCGAACGTTTAAAAAAAAATGAGGGAGGGTTAACAAGCGAGTTTTAAGGACATGACACTAAATTTTTTTGTGCTCCGTTGAATTTAAGTTTTTTGAGTTTTTTTCGGAGAATTCCGCTCAAGAATGTTTACTGAGTGGCGAGGATCGATATCGTGTAGGGTGTAGTGATATTTTTAAGCACCCAGTGATCAAATATGGATCGATGGTCGATTTTCTCGGAATTAACCTTTTCTAACGACGCCGTGCCATCTTGGGAAAATATCGATGATTCCGATTTTTAAATCTGGCAAAAGGCATAACAACGCTACCATCAGGTCGAAGTTTTTCTTTTTTGAATCTTTCTGACTTCAACCATGGGCAGACCAGAGGTTTTTCCAAAAAACCCCTAAAGAAAATTGGCGCCAACTTTAACCTCAAGATGGGCGAATCCAGACCACATCAGTTTGGAAAATTTTATCCTTTTAATGGTGTGCAACATGTTATACGAATTTCAAAACAACTAGTTCAACAATCTGGTGATATAGTCGATTTTAATTACTTTCTTATTCAAAGAGCAAATAGCTATTTTTTGGGTTATAACATTTTCGTACAATAGTGTTTTTTTGAATGCTTTTAGGTAAATTATTTCTACTAACGGAAGCTTTTTACGAGACGAAGGTATACCATCGAATCCAAATTTTTCATAGAGAACGTCAACAACATGAATCGTAAGTAGTTCAAAATTTCACCTTTTTGTACAAACTGTTAAATAACCAACTCACCTTTTTAAAGTCATAGCTAATAATTTTCTATCATCTGCTTATGTTTTTGCCTACCTTCAGTAGGGTAAGTAGTTTCAATTTTAAAGCGTTATTTGTACGCTATATTTTTTTGTAAGATAATTAAAATTAGTTACTACGCCAGATCAGAGTAAAAATCCATTTCGATCAACGGTCAACCAATTTAACACGATGTCAATCGATCCGCCGATTTATTTTTGTAATGAATATTTTTTAGTACTGTTGTAATTAATTTTGTGTGTAATCAAGGATCTGTTTTATTTATTTATTAATTATTTCATCTTTCATTTTGAATAAATGTGTGTATTCCAAACAATCAAGTTTTATTTATTTAAGTTCAAATTTTGTCTGAGTAAAAGTTATTAGTAAACCGAAAGCTTCTACTGAGGCTGGCGCCCAAACAAAATAATTATTGAGCACAGCAAGGTTCCTTTTAAGTACCCACGATTACCGAAAGGTAACCCAGCATCTCCGATGCGGGGTAATTCCCAAGAGCTGGCCGCCACGTACCGTACATCTACGGGCAAGACAAGAGGCAGGTGTGACCAAAACCATTTTGTGGTTCCATTTGTGTTAATTTCACTACCACCGGTTTCGACCGTAACATATTATTTCCTCTAAGTAGACCAGTCTTTGTTCCCCAAGATTAGGCCCCGCGATATTGGGAACTCGAATGTTGCTTTTGGCTTCTGCCTTGATTTTCGACCAAATATACTCAATGGGATTTAGCATTGGAGAGTATGGGCCAAGTCGCAACAGATTTGCTGTCGTCCCAGTAAAGACCGTTTCCAGTCCTGAATGGCAAGGCCCAAGGCGCATTGTCCACAACGAGTACTAAATCGGACAGTTGATTTCCCATATCGTTCCATTGTTGCAGTAATGTCCTTACCCAATCACATGCTAATTGTGAAGTAAATGAACCTCTTCTGGGTTCCATAGCTACAACGCCAGCCACAGAAGTTGCTCCAATTAAATTAATGTTAGGACCTCTTGAAGCTGGAAGTACTTGAACAGCTCTCTCACCAACTTTTGAACGGCCCTGTGTGCGTCGACAAAACAAATTAAAATTGCACTGTAAAAAGAGCACGTAAAAATACATTCAAATACGTGTAATTTTTACATTCAAAATAATAGTAAAAATACATATTGTGTACTGTAATTTCACACTATTATCACATATAATATATTAAGTGCATTTTTGATTATCGGTAACAATTTGACTACGTTGTTATGAAAACTTTGTTGTCAAGTAAATGTCCGAATGCGAAGCATGAGGACATTTACTAATGACAACAAGGTTTGAATATAGCAAAGTAGTTAAATTGGACGATAATCAATATAATGCACGTAATAAATTCGGTAAGACTATTGCACACATTGGAATTTGGAGGTTAAATATAATTGAAGTAGTGTTTCTATGGTTATTGTGTAGCATATTTGACAATTTAAAGCATTACTTTGTATGTCACCCGCTGTGGCGAAATGGTGATAGTACATGAGTACATGATTAGCAATGAGAATATCCGAGGTTCGAATCTTGCCGACGGCGAATTTTTATTTCATATAAAAAATGTATCACATGATATAAAGTAAACGTACACAATTATCAAAAAGAAGCATATGTGCAATTATCAAAGCAACTTGAACAATTATCGCGTAATTCTAACTCCATTGGTTAGAATTGATCGGATCCCTAAATATCATTGGTTGATGTTAGTCATGTGACACATGTGTGCAATAGTCAATGGAATAATACACAATATGTAATTTTAGTATAATTTTGAATGTAAAATTACACGTATTTGAATGTATTTTTACGTGCTTTTTTTACAGTGTGGTTTCATCCATCCAAACAATTTGTTTCCTTTGTTGTGCGTAGTTATTTAAATTTTGGACATATTCAGCACGTTTTGTTTTGTTGGCGAGCGAAAACATAGTCATTGGTTCTGTGTGCACTTTTTTTACAGTATATAACTTACTTTGTAAGTAGTTCCCCAAGGATACCGATTGGTGGAAATCGCGCAGCACATTTTCTTTCATTTGCTTCAATGTTATGCTGCTATCATATTCTACCCATGAAACAATCACATCGATTTGATCATTTGTGAGAGATTTTGGTTTTGTGCCTCCTCTATGAAACATGTCATCACGTCCAGATCGCACCCAGTGGTATGCTGTTTTATATGCTATGTTTAAAGTTTTAGCCAAAACAGTCCAGTCGTCACCTCGGTTAGCACAATTTACAATCAACACAGAATCATAACATTCAAATTTTTAGAAAAGAAAAACAACTGATGCATTAATTGAGCTGAACATTTGACACTTTCTGAATTTCATTTAGTACTTTCTAATTTTCATTTGTCGGTTTCTAAATTAAAATTGACGGCTTCTGAATATCAGTTGACAAATCTGAATTGCAATTCACGATTTCTGAATATCAGTTGACAAATCTGAATTACAATTCACAATTTCTGAATATCAGTTGACAAATCTAAATTACAATTCACGATTTCTGAATATCAGTTGACAAATCTGAATTACAATTCACGATTTCTGAACAGCAGGTGAGGTTTTCTGAATTACTGGTGGAAAAGGTGTAGTCATCGACGAAGTAAATGTTATTGTATCACATTTTCCTTTTTGATGTCTATTTACTTGTCGGTGTAAATAATAGTATATTAATACACAAGGGCGGTACAGTAGATTGCAAATGATATTAGTGCAGATTGCCGAGTTTTTATAAATTTTTTTTACATTTTATTAGCCGATAATTTACTATCATTGCTGATTCCAAGTATTTATTTCTCTAGACAAATAAGAAGTGGACGGTAAAATAACAAAGTAGAACAGTAATAAGTAGTAGCCTTACATGTGATGTAGGAAGATATATAAATGTGTCACCTACTTAATTAGTAGTGAACAAAATATCTTACTAAAACTCTAGCGGTGTAGGTAACCCCGTAGAGTACGGTACTAAGTGAAGACAGTTTCGTTAGAACAAGTAGCAAAAATTGCAACAGCCTTCTATGTTTATGATACTGTTTCGATATTTCGATATTCTTGTAAAAGAATAATTTTATTATTATTGTTAGTTTGTGACGTCACTGGCACGCAAGTGATATTACATGAATTAATTAAACTTATTTTGGAAATGCAATAAATAATAAAAACGACGTCACAATAATTTACACTAAAAGCGAATTTTGAGGTAATACGAATGTAGAATCTTCGTACAACAAATCTGGGAAAATAACGTTTATAATAAAAAGATCAATTATGAAATGCAAATAACATAATTAAGCTTACCCCTTACTTAAGGGCTCGCCACATAGCCTGTGCTGTGCTATGCCAATGTCAAACATTGAAGTAGAAACATAGGGTTTCAATAGTGCCGTTCACATAGTTATGAGTTGCTATGCTATTTTGCGCATGACCATGACATTGTTCAACGTTTGTGTTGACATAACACAGAGCATAGCATAGCACAGCACAGGCTATGTGGCGAGCCCTTTACTTGACCAGGACGGCTGTTGGCTACTAAACCACCGAAAAATCGCATACCCAGTTATTTTACCTACAAATCCCTTCATTGTCACACAAATAAATTTTCTATTAAAATCCTCTTTCGGCAGTGTAACGAATCTTCAAATTTTTTGTTCTTGCACTCCAAAATACTATATTATGCATATTAAATTTTAACGGCATGTTCCAAAATATTATCAAAATAGTTGGTTCCAAAAATGGGTGTCGAATGAGAAATTAAAAAGATAGTAACCATAATTAATTCCCTTGAACTAATATTAGAATACCTGAAAAACCCATATAATTTCCGCAAATCAAAATTCTGTTAATTGATAAAGCAGCTACTCTAACATCAATTCTGCGGATTCTTAATTTTGTTTATATTACTTTTTCGTTTCTCAGGCGAGGCGCCACAAATTAAAATCCAAGTAGTCTTGAATTTAAATTTTGGAAAAAGTGAAGGAATTTTAAATTTGAAAATTGAGAGAATTTTTAATTCTGTAAAAATTTGTTACAAGTTTAGAAAGTCGGTTTCAGTAGACACCCGTGTAACCATTAATACGTTATGCGTTGTATGAAATCGCGTTATAGGTAATATAAATAACATGTTTGGGATGACTAATGTCATATTCAATTTTATTTTCTATATCTTATCTATTAAGACTTATTATTTTATAATATAGATAGTAATGCCCGCATTTTTTTATATAGCGCGTTATACGAGAATCGCGTTAAATAAAAAAAGTCGTCCCAATATTTTTTTATAACGCGTTGTAGGAAATCGCATTAGACGGAAGTCTACTGTACTTCTGTAATAAGGAGAACTCCAACATAAGAGGTGCCGGATTTTGATAAATTTGAAATTAGTAAAACTAGATCAAATTTCATTAGATTTCAATTTTTCTCGTCCCTACGGGTTATGGTACCTAAGAAATCGATATACTTTGATATTCAAAGTAATAATACCTTAATAAAACTTAAAAGGTTCCAAATAGCACTTTGTTGCCGTCATAATTTTGAAATTAACGTTATATTAATTAAGTGTTTAAAAACATTCAAATAATTTTTATGTTCTTATTTAAATATTTGAAAGAAATAAAATCATGGGCATCCATAGGATTTTTTTCGCGGGGGACAAACTAAAATTCTATTTAAATCAACTTTGTAATTTAAGAATGATTAAATTAGTTATAATTATGTAATATTTATGTTATTTGAATAATTTATTTTATATTATGATACAAAATATCTAACATTCGCGGTATTTTTTCTCGCGGTATTTCTGCTTGCGGTATTGCGGGTCAAATGTTCGATCCCAAGTTAAATTCGCTATAAATCTAAACTTGAAAAATTACTTTACAAAAACATCGACCCCGTCGTAGGCGCAAAAACTACCGTCATGTACGGGGCATCTTTGTACCTTGAATATTCATGGTACTGAGTTAATACACCATAGGTGTAATTTGTCAAAAGGTGAATTTCGTATCTTAAATACTTTGTTTGTAAATATAGGATAAATATATATATTTAACTGTTATTTTCCTCCCTCAAGTACTTTTGTATTTGTATAACAGCAGAATGATTTGAAATGTAAATAGGTGAACGATAAACATTTAAATTTACCGCCATCAGCTTGAATGAAGATAATATGGAAAGGGTATTCAAGAAGATAAATGGAAAAAAAGGTAGTCGGGCCCGCGCGAAACGGATAGCAAGTTTTGATTTTTGTATTTCTCGAAGTTAAAAATAAAATTGAATATAATTGAAAAATTAAAAGTGTTTTGAAGTTTGCTTGGTGAACCTTTAGGGGTTGTAGAGAACACGACAATATATTATGAACTATAATAATTTTGCTATTTTGCTGACCTTAAGTAAGTTTAAAAAATACTTTATGTTTTTACACTGCAATTCTACAAATGGTAAATATTTGTATTTTGGCATGATACAAATTAGTTGAAATTATTTTCCTATCATTTTTTGTGAGTTGTTGTTTGTAAGCTGGCTAATAGTTTGTTGTCGCACATTGGGACGATAAACAACGATCTGGTGATGGTACAAACCTTAGTTTACTGAAACGCAGTAAAACATACACGACTAACGAAAGTTCTTTCAACATTATTCTTTCATCATACGAAAGTCATCCGACTTCTACCCAACAAATGGTGCTGCCATTTTGATATAATAATGTGTTTGTGAACGAAATTACCCCACTGGATCGAAATTATTACAGTTTACCATTATGTCAAATAACGGTAAACTTATTTTTACCTTAGTTTGAATACTCTTTTGAAAGGCAAAGTAGTTGTATCATTTCTTAAAATTTTATATGGCGCTTCTCTTACAGCACTCAGGGAAAAAGATGGTGGAATTCGTCCTATCGCAGTGGGATCGCACTTTAGATGATTAGCCTCAAAGTTATGGTGCTCGGATATTTCGGAGACTCTTAGCGCGTCATTTTGTCCGACGCAACTTGGCTTTGCAACGAAAGGTAGTTGTGAGGTCACGGTTCACTCCTTTTGAGAACCAATTTGTAAAACCATGATGAATTCGATATACTTTTAAGAGCAGATTTAAAAAAGAAGTTTAATAGCATAGAAAGAGACGTCGTGCTGTATGTGGTGAAAACAACGATTCCTTGTGGCAAGCTTACACTGAACCTTCTACACAATTTTATAAAGATATTTCAAATTTTTCTAGCGTAGGTGTTCAACAAGGTGATCCATTAGGTCCCGTTGTTTTTAGTTTGATTATTGACAAACTTATCAAATGTTTTATCATCCGAGTATAATATTAAAATTTGGTATTTAGATTATTGTGTTCGGATTGTTCATCAATAATTATAACAACTAATTAACTTAATTTATTAAATATAAGACAACGTGTTCCAAGCTGCAACTGTATATTACCACGACGTAGTGGTGTTGCCAACGCAACCTCCATCAAGTTAGCCCCCCTTTAATAGAATTTTTAACTTTTTCTTATGCCAAACGTTTGGTAATCGTTAGGTAAGGTTTGGTAGCCCGATTAAAAGTTTTGGTAGTTCTTTGTTTTTTCGTAATTAACTAATCAAATTTTTTTGTCAAGTTAGCCCCCCCTTAATCGATTTTTCAACTTTTTGTTAGCTCATTTGATCGATTGTAATGTGTAGAGGTTTGGTAGTCCTATAAAAAGTTTTGCTAGTCCCGAATTTTGTCGTAAATAATTAATTAAGTTGGAAGTTTACTTATACGCACGCGCTAAACTTCACGTGTATACAACAATAATTGTTTATTGCCAATCTGACCCAATTTAAACCATTTTTTAATGCCAAACGATAGGTCATCGTCATGAAAGGTTTATTAGTTCGATTAAAAGTTTTGGTAGTTCTTTGTTTTTTCGTAATTAGTTAACTAATCAAATTTTTTTGTCAAGTTAGCCCCCTTCCATCGATTTTTCACTTTTGTTTAGCTCATTTGATAGATTATAATATGTAGAAGTATGGTAGTCCTATAAAAAGTTTTCGTAGTCACTAATTTGGTCAAATAATTATGTAATTAATTTTAAAGTTTACTTATGCGATATACAATGTATAGCGCAGATTGTATTTCTTATAATCTTATTAGAATGCTGCGCAAACCTATGCTATAGTTACATTTTTCATGTTTGTTGTATAAATGATTCATCTTATTTACGATATTTTTTTTTGAGTCATCAAACATGAAAAATGAACAACTGCTGCGCTGCACAATTTGAGTAATCTGCGCTATACATTGTATATCGCATAAGTAAACTTTAAAATTAATTAATTATTTGACCAAATTAGTGACTACGAAAACTTTTTATAGGACTACCATACTTCTACATATTATAATCTATCAAATGAGTTAAACAAAAGTTGAAAAATCGATTGAAGGGAGCTAACTTGACAAAAAAATTTGATTAGTTAACTAATTACGAAAAAACAAAGAACTACCAAAACTTTTAATCGAACTAATAAACCTTTCATGATGATGACCTATCGCTTGGCATTAAAAAAAGGTTAAAAAATGGTTTAAATTAGGCCAAATTGGCAATAAACAATTATTGTTATATACACGTGAAGTTTAGCGCGTGCGTATAAGTAAACTTCCAACTTAATTAATTATTTACCACCAAATTAGAAACTACCAAAACTTTTTATTGGGGTACCAAACCTCTGCGTATTATAATCGATCAAATGAGCTAAAAAAAAGTTAAAAAATCGATTGAAGGGGGGCTAACTTGACAAAAAAATTTGATTGGTTAATTACGAAAAAACAAAGAACTACCAAAACTTTTAATCGAACTACCAAATCTTACCTAACGATTACCAAACGTTTGGCATAAGGAAAAGTTAAAAATTCGATTAAAGGGGGGCTAACTTGATGGCGATAAGGAAAAGTTAAAAATTCGATTAAAGGGGGGCTAACTTGATGGCGGTGCCAAGCAACACCAATTCCCTACATATAATGTCGTGTGTTCTCAACATGTCGTACATAATAGATGACGGAAGTCTGGATGGTAACATGGACACTGTACTTTTCGACTGAAATAAACCGATTTTTCGTTTCAAATAACAATATCTACACCTTTTCCAGTTTTATTTCAGAAACGGTCACACGTATTTGAGAAAGCGACAAATGAAATTCAGATTTGTCAATTGTATTTGAGAAAGCATCAATTGTAATTCAAATCCACAAATTGTAGTGCTTCTTAGCGTTACCTAAGTTCATCGAACAACCACTCATTAGGTTGGTAAAAGCGGTTGACTTATAAGTTAATCTCTTTGTTCTGGAATTTTTATCGGAAAATCTGATTTTAATTTTGTTATATAATTAATGTAATTCTATATATACCACTGTAAATAAGCGAAGGTGATTGTTCTCGTGCAACGCAACACACCACCATACATAATGTTGCCGCTTTAGCAATGGACGATATGGCAGTTGGACGTTAAACACATTTTTAATACCTATAAGCTTAATTTTTTTTAATAAATGCATTTTACATCAAATAACTCATATATTATGCAAATCCAGTAGTACCTACCTATACTCTTTGACAATAAGCCAAATATTTGACTTTTATTTTTTAAATAATTTTTCTGAATTACAAATAACCCTTTCCGAATTACAATTAACACATTCTGAAATAAACTTAACTAAACTGAATTACAATTGACGTTTTCTCAAATACAATTGACAATATGAATTTGAATAAACTTTTCTGAAATTCAATTAAATGATCAGAATTACAATTTGCATTTTCTGAAATAGAATAATTGACAAATCTGAATTTCAATTGAAACTGTTCCGAGAGGAAGTCATGTTATTGTAAGTAAACGTTATAAGAAGCATACTGATGGAAATCATAAATGAATATTGTCTGTCTGATCGCTGTAACTCATCTCTGATTGGTTCATTTATTTATTCCAAACTAAAAAATATTCACAATTTTGAATAACCTTTACGCTTGCTGAAATTATAGTCAACTAATCTGAATTATTACAATTGACTAATCTGAATTTTAATTTACGGTTTCCCAAATACAACTGACTAATCTGAATTACAATTAACGCTTTCTCAAATAAAAGTGGAAAAGGCGAGAAGGAATCTAGTGCGTAGCTAGAAGAATGTCCTTCTTCTAACTTGGGTACGATTCTAATTATTCAGATTATTCTGGACAAAGACTTTCTCTGAATTTGTGTGGGTTTAAAAATTGGAGCTAGATTGTACCAAAAGCACACATGTATACGCGTAGTTGTGGACGACCTATTCGGTCATCACTGCCTATCGTGCTCTCGAAGTGTAGCTAGTTTATCTAGACATGCCGATCTTAATGAAGACATTATTCTCTGCAAATATTCCCTGCATAGTTGAACCCACTAGAATTTTGCGTAACGATGGAAAGGGTCTTTTGGGGTAATGTTGGTAACTTAGGATCAAGGAAGAGCCTTAGTGTGAGAAGCAACATGTGTGAAACGTAACATGTGTTTTGATACCTGGCTTCTAGCCAGAACATAATAAACATGAATTGGTAAAAGACAATTATTATTTCTCAGTTTTTAAGATACTAAGGTCCTGGAATAATCATGCGAAAGATTTACACGTAGGTTGATTGCTAATTGTTGTGTCGTGTGCCGTGCAAAGGGTTTCGTAATACAAAGAATCAGCTTGTGCATCCAATGCCACCTTGGTGCTAGGAGGGATGTTCATAATTGCGGAAATAAACGAATTCTTCCATCTTACAAGTTAATTATTGCAATTGTTTTTAAATATTTTTAAAATTTGTTCTCTATATTTATTAGTTTAAATTATGTTATTGTTCAATAAATGTTAAATAAAATAGAAAATAAAAACGAAAGTAATAAAATAAATCACAATTATGTTTTTCATAGGCTTATAAATATCTGAAGATAGCAGTAAACACTTCTAAAAAATTTTGGTGAGGATGTAGTAATCACTGCCACTACGAACTGTCTTGTAACCTTCCTAATGGAAAGATGAAGGTTTATATAGGCCCTTCCTGCAAAAAAATTCTGAGAATGTATTATCAAAATTTTGAGTAAATCGATTTTGAAAAGTACGGAAAAGTAGCAAGAGCATGGTGTAGAACAGGTCGATGCCACTACTTCGCTCGGCCGGCGCGCATTTTGTTGACGGTACGTGCACTGGGATATACCCTACCACTTAGAAAATTTCGGAGCGGCAGATGCAGCACGACGCTCCTACATGTAACATCGATAATTTTTGTTTTTAGGCGAATTTTAGGGGGTTTAACATCCCGGTTGCATGCATCCCGATTTCCTTGATGCGTGGCGCCTCTCGTATGTTTAGCTCATGCCGCGTAGCGGCTCTGAGCACGAAAAACCGCCCGGAGATGCGGAGCATCGGAGGGTAGGTTTTTTGATGCTCATAATTCTGGCCAAGTCATTATTTACCCCAAAATTAGAAGGAAACAATTTTTTAATTTTTTCACTTTTTCGGCAATACACGGGTTATTTTTCATTTTTTTGATTATATTTATTACCAATATCCACTAATCACACCCCCCCTCTATCCGAATTTCAAAGAAAAATTCAAATCGGAGCAAAAAAATTTTACGCATTTTCATCGAAGCACGGCGACTGATGTCGCATCGACCCCGGTCGGAGGCATATCGGGTTACATTCCCCGTACTTTTCAAATCGATTTTTCTCGAAATTTTGACTCTACATTCTCGGGCAAAATTTTTACAGGACACTCTAATAAGGTTCCTTTTGCTATAAAAAAAATTTTGGGGCAATTTGGAGTGGTAGTGGATAGGTAATTATCCCCATTTCCGGATTGTTACTTTTAAAAATTATGTTTTAAATGCAAAATATTTCAAATTTACTTTAATTCAACTTTAACATCTAAATAATAGAACTTCATAGTTTTACACCTGGCCGATTCTGTCGCGTTGACATTCAGGGGCCTTAGCCTAGTTTATGCACGACGGATACGTAGACGACGACGGGTACGCACGGGGAAGAAAAACTTGTATTTATGCATGACGGACAACGCAATCAATTGAGATATTGTAGTAGAAATCTAACTGATAGATGGAGTAATTTGATTAATTTACAACTTATTTTCGAATAAATATGAAATATTTCAATTTATATGAAATTAAATATTAAATTATAAATTACATCAAGAAATAACACTTTATTAGCAATAAAGTCATAAATTGCAATTATTCAACGTATTTATTAATTTTAGAAAGATTGAAATTTTAAATTATTTTCATGTTATACCTGGAATCAGCGACCAACGTTTTTTGATTCAGATACTTGCAAATGATAAATTTTTTCCGTCACTCGTCGGCGTATCCGTATCCCTCATGCATAAACTCACATTTAAAATACAGGTTTAAAATGTCTTCTTTCGATTCAGACACGCATTGACATATAATGGCAAAGTGAATCGAGGATAGTATCGCTTTGTCAATCCGAGTCTGAGTTGAGCCAAAACTAAGGGGTGAAACAAATCCGCGGTTACACGATAAAACAAGAGTGGTCGATTTTTTGATGACAAATTGAATGAAATGAAAAATGTCCATTAACAAAGTGAATCGAGGATGGTATCGCTTTGGCAATACGTGTCTGCTGAATTGAGTTCCCTAAATATATACAGGGTGACGCGATTATTCAAAATCCATACATTTTAACTGTTGGCTTAATTTTTGTCTTGAAGATAGTTTAATTTATTTTCATTTTGCACCAAAACTAAAAGGGAATAAGTGAACAAAAATTTGTCACACGGCCATAAACGATGACGTCAAGAACGATCCACCTCCACGTAAACTTTTTGTGAATGCCCATCGAAGCCACATGTACAATACGAGGAACCAAGCAGATCTAGTCCCACCTAGTACGTATTCAAGCAGAATACAAAGAAATGCTGAGGTGAGAATAATCAAGATTTTCAACAAGTTGCCCACACAATTGCGAGAACTTCCAACTACCACAATGAAGAGGACACTGAAACCTATACTGGCGGATAATCCTATCTATTGTCTGGAGGAATACTTTGCGATGGACTGGCAGAATCACTTAACGTAGGGATGAAAAACAGCTCTTGCTGATCTCCACGCATTACTTGTAAAATTTAAATTTTATGTGTAAATTTTATGTGTAATAAAGATCTATTATTATATTATTATTATATATGAAAATTTTCAAGAATACGGGCATAGATCGCCTCCAATATACTTTATATTTGAATTTCTGTTTAAATATAATATAATCTTACAAAAATTAAATTCAGCGATGTGTACCTCTTTGGTACAAAAAGCTATGCCCTCATTTTTGTGAGACACCATACAATAATTGTTGCATACATTAAAATTAATCGGATAATCATTTCGCGCCGAATTGAACTTTCGGCGAATTGGTCTTGCACCGAATCGGGTCACACCAAATTGGGTTGTGTCAAATCGAGTGCGTGTCGAAAGGGCGACAGTGAATGGACTACACCGAATTGGCTACGCCGAAAAGTCCTAGACCCCTTTAAAAAAAGCCCTAGACCGTAAACTTTTTCGAAAAATCAATCCATTTTTAATATTTCTTTGCTGAATGTGATAAATAACTCGAAAACCAACTATTTATACCATAAAGGGTTTTATTTTATTAAATTACCTGGTTTGTAGATAATTTCCGGCTATATCGTACTATTAAACTCCGGTTTTGTATATATTTAATTCTTTAATATCGTCTTTCAACAAATTTCATTTTCTTCATGAAGTTCCTTTTTTCACATCTCCAAAAAATACTTTTAGTCCTGTATCCTTTTGTCTTATAAAATTAAAATAGCTGATATTTAAATATAGAGCTTGACAGATTAATAATATTTTGTTCACTAGAGCTTCGGTAAGTGACTCATTACATATCTGTATGGAACTGACGAAATTTAGTTTTACCCCTCTATACTAATAATATGGTCTAGAGCAGCGCTTCCCAATTTTTTTGCCGTGAACCCTAAATTATTCACCTAATTCTGGCGGAACCCCAACTCATTGTTTTTACTTATCTTAAAAGGCGGAACTCCAACTCATTGTTTTTACTTATCTTAAAAGACTCCTGACACCTTATACCTTATTATTGTTTGCATTGTGAACTTGAAAAAAGAGACTATAATTTAGAGTTAAAAGTATCGAGAATATGCAAGTCTCGCGAGATTTATAAACCTTGCCGGTCGAGAATAAATAAAATATTTTGTTCAGACCTACAAATACATTGGTAACGTTAAAGTAAAAAGTACTTACTTCGGAGATGATTAAAGAAATAAGAAGCGGGCGGGAATACCGGCTTACACGTGTTCTAAGCAGATATGTAATGTGCCATTTACTTGTTGAGTAGTGAGCAAAATAAATAAAATTGTTATTCGCCAGTCAATTTTCGTAGCAAGATTGAATCAATTAAGTATTAATTTGAGTTCATTATCTTTCATTTTCTTAACACTTTTAGATCATCTGGATAGCACTATAAAATAAATGAAATAAAACGTTTTTCAGGCGATTGAAAGTTGAGTTACAAAATTTGCGCCGACAAGGGGCAATAAAGACATCTATAGATTGGAACTCTATAACTCCAGATCCAAATAGATCTTGCAGTCGCTGCAGGACAGAATTAGGACGTGTTATAAACAGAGGCGCTTTTTGTCGATCATGTCGACTAAAAGTCTGTACAAATTGCAGAGAATATTCCCTACATGCTACCGATTGGGTTTGCATTGTCTGTTTTAAGCGAATGTAAGTATACAATAAATTTATCACTTCTTTTTGCGTATAATAATTACTTTGTAATAATTGTAATACGTGTTATAAATCCTGTCGGTATTTGACTGAGTTACGAAGTTGACCCTATAACAAAGACAAAATGTCCCCGTGTCACAAATAATTAGATAGCAACTGGAAATCCAAGCACCTTTTCGGATGGTACGAATTCGGGTCGTACAGACTTGGCGGGATCCGGCTCGAAGACTGTCACCTCCCAGATATAATTGCCCAAACAAACCGCACGAAGTGAGAAATATTCGGCGCGATTATTATTATCATTTCATTTGGACTGTTAATACATACAATAATAGTTCCGCAGTGACAGTTCCCAGACTGTGACTATCAAAGAGCAACGAGGTGAATATTTATCACTTCCCGCGGTCTCTGTTTGGGGAATTACAGCCAGGAGTTAACAGCCCGAGGACAGGTATTCCCAATGCCTATCGTCGGGCAACGTTAGAATATTATCATTTCCCTTTGACTTTTATATACAATGACAGTATGGTGTATACGTACCGTGCCCTAGAAGGTTATATAATATTATATACCTACTATTTTATATAATAACCGATAGCACATTACCAACTTGTTGTGAAGTATAGTATTTTCTGTTGCCAGCACCTACATATAATTCACAAAGATGTGCATGTGTACTAACGATAATTGCACTCAGGGTCATATTATGGTCGTTTCAACCAATGATCGTGGTTGTATCGTACATTACACATGATCGTACATTACACATACAGATACACGTCATGCACCGGTGACCTATACCCACTAATAGAGAGAGAGCCCTCGTGCAATATCCAATATTTGAAGGGGCCGTTAAATAATTCATACGTCGTGAATGCACATACATAGTGCATGCACAGGAGGCAGGCGCTTAAAAAGCTCCGACTATATATTTCACCTGTATTTTAAGGCAGGAGCCTGCTTTAGAAGGCTCAAAAAATTGATTTTTTTATTGCTTAAATCTATTCCTAATGTATCTAAGAATATCTATTCAAAGTTATAGAGTTTAATTCACAATATTTTCGGGAGTAGGTCAACTCGGCAGAAGGTACAAGGGATAGGTTAATCCTACCGGTCAACTGGGCAAATGAAAACCAGAGGCCGTTTTAATTATCGGTCAGCTCGGCAAACGCGCTGAATAATGCTATTTCGAGGGTCTCTCACATCCCGGTTGCATTTATCCCGGTTTCCTTGATCTGTCGCGCCTCTCGTATGTTTAGCGCCCGCCGCGTAGCGGCTCGGAGCACGAAAAACCGCCCGGAGATGCAGAGCATCGGAGGGTAGGTTTTTTGATGCTCACAGTTCTGGCCAAGCCAAAATTTATTACTTTGCCGAGTTGGTCTATGTATTTCCAGGTAGAAAATTTGGACCCGGATTAAATATCTGACCATTTGCCGAGCTGGCCTACAGCCATATTTTCAAATATACAGCGCTAAACGCAGTGGGGTGTCGAGCAGGTATACGAGGCCTCACGCAGCTGTGGCGCGCGCTCCTTCCCTCGTAGTCCACTGCATTTAGGATTTTGATACGGAATAATTCATACAAAACATTTTAGTGTGTTTTTGGCTTTAATAGGGTGTTCTCGCCAAAACATTACAAATTCATGCATGTTTATTGTTTTATTATTTTTATTATTCATGGTAATATTTTGGCGAGAAAAATGTTCACAACGAAAGGAAAATTTAATATGTCCAACGTGTATTCGTCGGCAATCGACGAGCGTGATTGTTAAAATTCCATCCACAACGTAACGGTCCTTTCGAAGAGCTCAAATCGAAAAATATTGCTGTGTTTTAAGCTACCAGGGCTATGCAAATAATTAAATTTCTTACTTATACTCAAAATTTACATAGAATTTGACCTCGTTAAAACTCTAAAGATAAGAAAGATGAACGAATTTAGCAATTTCACGTATAATGAACCAATTAAAGATCTTTAAGTAAAAGGAAATGACATTAAAAGCTGAAAGATAAATTCAGAGAGGTTTTTATCACCTCAAAACTTCAGAATAAGGGATTGTTTGCCTCAAATATGATAATATTAATGTGAATGTTATCACAAATGTACATAACCTAAATGATAATGTACAAAAATGGAATTTATTCCATGTACTACAATAATTGTGTAAAACCCATTATGTCAAAACTTGTTAAATAATCTATTCTATCTAATGTTCATAATTTCAAACCAAAAAACTCCAAAAGTGTATATAAAGGTCATTTTCGCTTCAATTTGATAACAAAATTTGTGATAAAAGGAAAGGTATGGAACTTCGCTAAACCTTGCTCATATAATTGCTACTGTAACCACGGAAGTTCGGGGAAACACACGGTTGATCAACTCATCATAGAAGAAGCCGCTCCTGAAAATTTAAACTCAATTAGTAAACATAAAATACAAAAAGGTGTTGAACTCCACTTGCAGATAACAAAATTTCAACGAAATTGAGGCACAGCGCAGAAAATTGAGACAGTCTTCTTCGAATGCTCAAAATGGTCGGACGTGCGGCTCCGTAAAATAAAAAGTCTTCCCACAAAAGTGAAAGTTTTCCAAGAGTGATCAAAATGGATGGACAGGTGTCTCCATAAAAGTAAAGTCAACTTTTAGTTCTTGAAGAAGCAAGACGTGTACTTGCAGGGTGAAAAGTTTAGTCCAGAACACCCAAATGTGCGATCAACTCCAAGTTTATCTAAACTAGATAAGAAAATTTACAAATGGCTACCCTTCAGTAAACATCTACACAATCAAAGAGTTAGAAGTATGACTCACCTTCTTATAACTGGAAATTGATATCAACTAATATTCACTGGCACTCCACGAATACGATACGCAAAATCAACAGGTGTCAACAATTAAATCAACTCCGCATGATAACGAAACAGAAGCGAATTTTTGTCAACAATGCGATCAACAAGAAGCAAGTTGAGTGAATGCAAAGTGACCGCGCAAGTTAAATTGTGTTAGTGCGCAAATTTTATGTACAGAGCAGGATTTAAAAACAAAAAGGTATTTGAAACATTTTTATAAAATTTTATATTCCAATATTGTAATTTGTCGACGACCCAAGAAGATATTTCTGGATGTTTAATTTGATTTATGTTAAATATTGTCTATTTTTCAGATAAAAATTTATCTGACATTTTTGTGCGCATTGCGATTAATTTAAAAATTATTTTCTCCAATATAAAACTATTTTCGATTCAAACAATCTTTTATTTACAACTTGATTCATTAACAGCAAGCATTACTGAACTTAAAGATCATAAAAATAATAAGAAGCAAATCAGTTCATCTCGATTATTTTTAACATCAACAATTTTAATCAACGAATTCATTTTAACCCTACAAGCATCCCTTAATTGAGTTAATTCAATGAACCTACCACACCTTGAGTGGAATCTCCAGACTGAGCTAGACAAAAAAGGGGAAAAGGATGGTGAGTTTCTGAGTAAATTTTCACCACCTGAAGACTTCATTACATTTTATAAATTTTGTTCTCACTTTGAGAACTGGCGCCTAACAAAAACCAGGGTGGTGCAAATTGCTTAAGAAATTACACAGCAATATGTTACGTTTTTTGAAGAAATTTTCCAATTTCAAATTTTTTTTCTTTCAATCGATAAAGTGAGCAAATCTAAAACGAAATGTAGAATAACCTTTTTTTTTCTAAAACCCTTCCCTTGCCTTCAAAATTATATTATATTACTATACTTACCTGCTTTCAGATGACATTTCACTCGCGTGTATCATGGACACGGTTGCTTATATGAAAAAATGTCTATCTTAGTAATTTCTCGAAAATTTCTTCAGCTTACTTTTTTATCTGATGTATTTTTTACCTAAATCCTATAGAAATTGAGATATTCACAAAAATTAATTTTGGAACTGAAATTTCAGCCGTTTTCAGGCCCTGAAAACTTCAGCGGACACCCAATCTTTGGGGACTTTTGAGAAACTATTTAGAACACCCTATTAAAGCCAAAAACACACTAAAACGTTTTGTATGAATTATTCCGTAGTTTGCTTGACTTTTTGACTAAAAGCAGTGGACTATCGGTCGAATAGGAATTATGTACTTGGAAAGGTTCTAGGAAACTCGCACGGCCCGTACACTCAAGGAACTGCATCAAAATGAATTTTTTGAAGAAGTTGTAGGTTTACTTTATGGCGCAGGAATCTGATTAGGATATTATTACTGTAAGTAATCGAAAATTAACATTTTTTCTGATCGTAAACTTTAAAGTGCGTTTTCTCGAGGTTTCGTTTTTACGATTTTCTAAACTGGCGGGCGTGATTGCAAAAAAACTAGACGACCGATCAAAACGAACCAAGGATTGTTAGCTTCAGTTTTGTATTCTCTTCTATTTGAACCAAAAATATTCCTGAAAAAAAAATTCTAAACAACTTTTTTAGCAAGGTGAAATGATTTTTTATTTTTACAAAAAGCACATTTTTTTTAAAACCTGAGAAAAATTTTAAATTTCACAATTTTTTGGGTTTTTCTTGGTTAAAATTTTCTTTGGTTCCTTTGTTTCGGACGAAAATTACGAGCTTCATCTTTCCCGCCGATTGGAGCCTGCAATTGCAAGGTGTTGCACAAATGTGCATAAAAATCTGCTGCGTTTGAATATTTTTCGCTCAAAAAAAATTTTTTTTAATGTTCAAATATGCAATAAAATAATCTAAAAACTTCGCTTGACTTGCTTATTTTTTTCTGTCCTAAAAAAATCCCCCCAAAAACGCTTTTTTATGCCTCCTAAAGCAGGATCCTGCCTTAACGTTTTGTTTTCAACTATTACCAAGGTAAATTACTGTCACTAGTCCAGTACATACATATTTGTCAGGTTTTTGATTTATAAGCATAGTATTAACGTTTCGGTTTACGAAAATCGTTAAACTGTACAATATAAAATTTTCATATATAATACCACAAGAGACTATCAAATTGTCGGCAATAATTTTTGAAACTGGAACTGAGTGTTTGTCGCCCTTAAAATCATCATGAGTGCTTTAGCACGAATGGTGATTTTAAGGGCGACAAACACGAAGATTCCATGGTTTAAAAATTAACCGACAATTTTATAGTATCGTGTGGAATTCGTTTGACAATTTCGTAAATAAAATTTCAATTTTTTCTGACAACAAAAAATTTATAGTATGCGTTTACGTAGTTTCCATCGTTACTTGACAATACAGACCACGGTGGTCGTATTGCCGCGACAATACACCACCGTGGTCTGTATTGTCAAAGGAAGTAGATTATGATTGGTTCAAATTGATGAGATTGTAACATCCTATTGGTTGAAATATTATGAACGAAATTGTCAGTAATATTTTTCGACGTTAATTTGGTTTTACATTCGCGCAACAGCGCGCTGCGGAAAGAGAGAGAGGGAATGATGTTGAAAGAAGCCTCTAATCTTTTGTACAAATTTAAAAAACTAAACGTCGTATCAATGTAATTCTTTTTTTATATTAATAAGAAAAGACTATTGAAGGCAATAACCAATTTTGAGCGCTTTAAATTAAAAGTAAATAGGTCAATTTAATTTATGAAAAAGGACAATTTTGAATTTTGATGACAACCGATCTTAATGAAACTTCGTTATTGCCTTCTGCAGATCATTATAAGGACAAAACCTGATTTTGAAGCGATTTCATCATCAATTATAGAAAACTTGTACAAAACTTGTAAATCAAAAAGTGCCCTTAGTGGAGTTTTAAACTATATAAAATCAACTTAATGCACAAAGGGTTCAAGGGTTCCCTTAGATATGGCGCAAATAATTTTTTTAAATTTTTTAAATCTCTACAAAAGATTAGAGGCTTCTTTCAACATCATATCTACTGCTTCCCTCTCTCTCTTTCCGCAGCGTGCTCTTAAGGTCGGTAAAAATCTTAATTACATAAAAACAGTTCATCCGAATATAAACAAATTATAATAAATAAATGAACTCTTCTTTTATATAGATAAATTAAATATTTTTATTTGTTTGTTACGCGTTTCGGCATAATTTATTAAATGATGTCATCCTACTTTGTTTAAGCATTCCGACGAGCTTAAACAAAGGCGAAACATAGTTGTCAATGGTTACAATATAAAACAATTGGTATTTTGCAATTAGGGCTTTTACGGTGTTCATTAACTTAGTAATATTTTGAAACGAATAATTTTATAAAGTATCATACCGATACAGAACTAAATGATAAAAGCAGGGTTTATCGACTCTTTTGCCAGTATTGCCCTGCTACTTACATAGGACAAATTGGCACAATTTAATGAGCACAAAAAAGATCCTAAATCTAAAATTTATCACCATTTAAAATTTAATAAGCACCAATTGGACGAAAACTCCACTAAATTATTATTACATCTACATAAAAAAGGATATAAATTGATATTATTAAAAAGCCCTGGAAATCTCTAGATAAGAAAACCAAAAGAAGGTTTAGACCTTTAAACAATACATTTTATTAAATCAAGAACTGGTGCTGATCAACACCACTGTTTTTGAAATTGTTGATAACTTAGAAGAGTAATTTTTAATTTGTCAATTTATTAGTTTACATCATTTTCCTTTCCGTGTTTAATTTTTTTTTATTTAAATCTGAATTTACATAGGTATTCAAATTTTAATACAACAATTAATTTTTGATAATCGATACTGATTAATTCTACTACAAATATATAATTCTTATGTACAGCGGTATGCGGTGAATTTTGATATAGGGGTAATAAAAATTTATTCAGAATATGAAATTAAAACAGAATACAAAGATCCAAAAATTTATGTCAGGATAAATAATTTTGCAAAAAAATGTTCAATAAATTAAATTTAAACAATAAACAAAACTAAAATAGTATTAAGAGTTTTTTTTATATAATAAGGTTAGTTTAAGAAGTGAGGTAAAAAAATAAAAGGGTTTACGGAAGTCATTAATTCAGCAACGCAGTGCTCCGATTTAGCTGAATAAAGTGCGACGGTCGGTCACCAAGACAACGAAGCGTAGGTCGGAAATTACCTAAAAACAATAAAGACAATTAAAAAGTATCAAAGTGGTTAAAAAGATACTCACCAATGAAAAGGTAGCACAAGAAAAACCAGGCACAATCAAAGTGGGTTGATTGAATTATTTTCGATGGAAACCAAGGCGATATAAAAAAATAACAAGTTAGTTTTTATGCTCACCGCGAAAGGGAAGGCACGTATTAAAAGTGCTCCTTAGATAAAGAGTTGTTGATTCGCACAGCGAAAGGGAGGCACGTTTTTGGTAGTGCTCCCAAGTATAAAAAGTATTATCTCAATAACGAACTGGGAATGCACGTTATCAAAGGGCTCCCAAAATAAATAGGAAGTTTATTGATTGATAAGTAGATCAATCCTAACAGTGTTGAATCCTAAAAGCAAAAGGTTATAAAAACGTGTGAAGGAGAAAATTAGTGCAAATATTTTAAAATCCAAACACTTACCTGAATAACTTGGAAGAATTGGTATTACAGATGAACAAAACAATCTGGTCACAGTGATTAGAGCGTGGAGATACACAAGAAAAATCGATAATTATAAAAGGTTATGATGGATCATGAAAAAACAACGAACGAGCAGCTTGGGTATGAAGTTAGTCCCGAACGGCGTGAAGAATCTTAGGGTAAGCGCATACACCTTAATAATAAATAAAGTGCCGCGTGTGCGACAAATAAACAACAATTAAATAAAAGGAAAATAACAAAAAGGGTCTTTTATTTATGGTCTGATCTTAATTTTTCATACAAGCATAAATAAGCGAGTTATTCCCCATTGTGGGGGACAATTGAGCCAATTTTTCGGCTTCGTTGCCTGGACTAACCGTCCTATTCTTAAAAATCCAATGTAAAGTCTAATGAAAAATCCAACGGACGAAGTCCAATGTAAAATCGAGTAATGTAAACACGAAAATTTTTACATTAGACCAAATCTAATACAAAATCCTATGCAAAGTCTAATAATGTAAAGATACTTTAAGGAAGAAACAATATGTTTCTATAGTAGGATTAAACAGAGAAATGGTTTCAAGTTTGTTATGTCAAATGCATTGAACATTTTTGGAATAGAAATTTCAAGTATTTTCTGTTTTATAGGGAAATTCAAGCAGTTTCTGGAGAATGGATGAACGAATTTGTGAGGAGACCAAGTAGAAGAAGAGATAATCGTTTGTATGTTCCAGCAGCAGATATTATTAAATGTACAATACGTAGATCAAAGACAATTTCTAGTAAGTAACGAAGGGATGTCCTAAAATTTTATATCGTGATATAAAATATTTAACAAAAAGTACCAACAAGTCTTAGAAAATAATTATTAAAATACAACTTATAGTGAAAATGGAATAACAATTTGTATTACAATATTGTAGTACTATTATGTACTGTAGCGTCTTGTGCCTTGAAGATGCACGAGTACGCACACAATCGGATTATGGTCACCTACCTTTAATTCGACTCTTACTTCTCAGGTTAATATGCGTCGGGATCTGATTCAACCAACACTGTTTTATACGAGCTTACGTCGAACGAATTCTTGATTCCAACAAAGATAAAACTACAGTTGGATTCCGTTAACAAGTTTTTAATCAAATACACAAATTCCAACATATAACATATAACCCAAACAATCAAACAATCTTTATATACTACTACTCTACGCACTGATAAATAAAGGATAGCTAACCTGCTAATCTTTCGTGCGCACAATTTTCTTTTTTCTCTCTTCTAATTTCCAATATCGTCACGATCCAACTCTCGTGCGGATCTGATCGTTCCACTCTTTCTATGACTGCTTCTCATAGATCGGATAATTTGGTATCCGGTTCTCCCCTACGTATCTGTATGACACGATCTCGACCACAACCTTTGTTGCCAACATCTTTCGTATCCCGCTATCTCACGGAATCTTAATTTCTCCAAGGAATTAATTTTCTTTGGTAGCACCACCGTATTTAGTTCACGAATATAATTTATCTCAGTATATTTAAGTGAATCTCACTTGATTTCGCGACTTTGTCTCACAGTACTAAATACGCGACCGTCACCTTTCGTGATCTCGATATGATACTCCCTTATTTACTTTTTATGTAACGTGCGTTACTATATATTTTGTTTTTAAAAACCGGAGCTTCTTATATTCTCGGCTTGTTTGTACATGGCCGACGGTTCTCTGCACGTTTGATTAAATTACACATGTTGTATATAATGTTTACATACAACATGTAACACGAACAAACTTAAAATTAAATTCAAACGACAAAAAAAAACAAACACATGCAAACAAATGTGTTTGAACCTCCGGTCTCCAACTGTACTTCTCTCCTTGTTGGTACGACTCTATCCTCAACATGGATAGCGCGTATCACAACAGTACATATCATATACTACTAAATGTACATATTGGCGTATAAAAAAATATAATTTTGCTACACGTTGGGCGATCAATAAAGATGCCGTGTATATCTCAAAAATTAATTATTTGATTTATATAGCGGGGAAAAACAAAACGGCACTTTCTCTACCTCGACTAACTCAGAAATGAAAACTCTTGTTGTGGGCGTAATTTGGGTTCGGTCGAAATTCAAAAGCATACTCTACTGTTATTAATAATTTGTATCTTATACCAATAGAAAAATAATGTAAATAGCATCTACCTGGAGCTTACTCGTACCTTGGAATGCTGTATAAACTTAAATAATTAAACCAAATAAAATTCTTCAGCTACAACCTCTGTTTGTTTATTCATTTACAAAAATCCTTGCGAAACAGAATTATAAATAATAAATATTAACAAATTAAGTGTACATAATAGTTATTTATGTATCAAGGGCACAATCAAGAGATTATAGCATCGAGGGTAATTTAAAGCCCGACGCGTTAGCGGAGGGCTTTAAATTTCCCGAGGGCTATAATCTGATTGTGTCCGTGGTACCTACCTACAACGTTTTATTTCGTTTTGGTACTTGGTACTTAAATTGTCAAAATTGAAGAATTAAGTATTTTGAGAAAAAATATCATGTCATTTTGTTTGTGCTATGAATTTTTGGTGTGCCATGGTTCCTATGGCGAGAAACTTGGAGGGGCGAGAATTAATTTTTTTATTTAGCAATAACTCGAAAACGGCACTAGATATCGAAAAACTGAGCAAAGAATTCTCCCCCTCTCACAAGGTACTCCCTCGTGAATTGTCGGTAGGAAGGCATATGCAAAATTTCAGATCGATCGCGCAAAAAAAACAGAGTCTGGATTAACTCTTTTGTTTTGATATTGTTGTCATTGCTTAGCAACTTTATAGACCCTCGGGCTATAAAAGCCATATTATGCCCCCATTTATGTGCTAAAAAAACAAGGTTATGATACCAAAATGAAATAAAATTTTAATAATAACTTAATCTAAAATCCCAAATATTTATCGCACTTATTTAAATTTAATAATGTCTAACGATCGCTATTGTATAACGCGCGCAAAAAATACAGTCTTACTACTTATTATACAATCCAACGTTGTAGGAAATTCAGTATTCTTCCGCATGCAGTGTCAGTTGTTTACGTTCGCCAAACCTCTCTTCGATGCTGTTGATCCATTTAACATTCGAACCATAGAAAAATAACCAACCATAAATAATTCAATACGTCTTCCAAAATTTTATAAATAATCGCAGGTAACAATTTAAATTTCACTTTTGATATTTTCTAATTACTTGTCTTTTCAGAAATATAATCTTCTAACCAACAAATTACTTGACAGCGGTACTCAAAATTTTCCTTATATTTGATAACTACTTGGCGTTTGAAAAATACGTGTTCTCTCTTCGCTGGACACGGTTAGAATCCTCCACTTGCGTCCTTTTTCGAAACTTATCTCCCCTTCCCCTCCAATTAACGTGGAGACGGCGTAATGGTAAATTTTCAAACTCGTAAAATTCAAATTTTGTCGTCCAACGTAACTGTTGATCCATTTACTATTTGATTTTTAAACACTACTGAATTCACTATCTTTCTTCTTCTTCAAGTGCCATATCCGGTCTCCCGGACGTTGGCGACCTCTCTCCTATGTATGTGTTGTGCGTTTGAAGTATTATCACACACATAGGGGACCTACTGCTTAACGCGGGCTCCGAACCGCGGGAAGTGTATACACTTCATCTCCAGAGAGGCTGTTCCAGGCAGATTACACCTCGGTGGTTTGCCATTGCCTTCCGAGGGGAGACGGTCAGAATAAAGTTTTTACTGAGCCCGGAGTCGAACCAGTCATTTAGCTTTAGCAGCAACGCACTTAACTGCTTTAGCTGACGACCGTCTCGTTCTTTAGACGTTCAATTATTACCAGGATCACTTTTAATTTGGTATACGCGCCTACCTAATTTTACAAATTTTTATACTTAACTTGTTATTATGTTATATCTGACCAAATAAAATAACAATTCATAATACTGTTTCTAATAACTACATATTGCAGAAACAGATCACATGGTAAAGAAATTCCATTTTTGTTCCTCTGTTAATTAATCAAAACAGCTAATTTCAACTTACGAAGCACTTGTCAAGTTCAAGATAGAATCTTGCCAACAAATTTGATATTGAACTTTCTTAAATTTTATTTTTTAGTAGATGTACTTTTGAATCGATTAGCCCAAGTTTGTATCATCGCAATATATACTATTATCGTATTAATATTTTCAATATAGTACTTACTGTTATGATATCCTTCAACATATGGGGTTGCTACCAATTGCGAGAAATATCGTCACTTTGCTGGACTATCACCACAGCTACTCTCTCCATCCATATGCGCGCTCTGTATATTTCCAATTATTAAATTTCTAAAAACTTTTAACCTCAAACTACTGTATTTTCAGTCTTTTGTTCCTTACAAATCAACCAAACATATTTAAGTAAACTTTAATTTTCTTTATTTGCAAAAATTTTCTATCCAAAAACATGCCACATGTCTGTTCAAATCTTCAGAGCCAAGTCGATTTCAATCCCATCCGTTTTACAAAAATAATCGCCCACTCTTTGATTCCCCAGTTTAAATGCTCGTTGGAAAATTTTATTCGAGCTATCTGATCCTTCTGTGATATCAAAGGCTTCTAGAAGGACGTCTGCCAAACAGTCCAGCTGACTTTAGTCGACGTTTCACTGTCGAAACACTGATCATATCTTTGCGATTCACGTTGAAATCGCGAACGATTGCAGTAGCCGCTAGACGAGGATGTTTTCTTATTTTACGACACCAGACACTTATTGTTTGATGTGGTATTTCAAACTGGCGTTCTGCTGCCCTCATGGAATTTCTTTCCTTCGACCATTTCAGAACTTTTATTTCAAATCTGTGGAATACTCTTTGCTCCCTAACATAATGGTGTATTATGAAACTTTACTCACACGGTTACGGTACACTAATTTACGTTTCTTGATGTTTTGGTGAATAATTTAAGTTGTAGCAAATGACTTTTGACCCCCAATTTATTTAGTTTTATATTTTTACAAATTTTTATAATAATCTGAACAGTAATAGTTATGGTTTTTAATACCAAACTATCTAAAGAATAAACTATTAAAATATTAACTAGAAATGTTGAAATTTGAAAACGTTATTGCGATAAAACTGATTGGCAAACGACTTATGGACTCTACTGCTCCTTTAACACAAAATTGTTTATTGTATTTTTGTATAATTATTGTAGAAGTAATATGGTTGTTCTTTGGTAAATTTATAGTGGAGGCCGCCCATACTCTCATTAACATTTACCGAATAATTATTAATATATTAAAATTTTTCAGATCTCACATCAAGGTGGAATACATCGAACAGCTGCCCATTAATTCGTGCATATTATAGCTTACCAAGAGAGCAGTATCTAGACAATTATCCGTATTTAGCAATATACGACACCGTTCTTCCAAATAAAAAATCATTGGCTTCTCTTAAAAATTCACAAGCTTGCAGAACTCACTCAGAGGATATCTCTTCTGGGCGGAAAAAAACACTATGGTACGAAACATCAATCAAGAAAAGCGCTAAACCTTTTCTACAATCCAGTCATATGCATCCCATCTCAGTTACTACAATTTCTACTAGCAGCATAACTACGACAACATCATTGACGTCACAAAGAGATGATGAAATTACTACAACAGATTTAAAATCGCTATCTCCTCGAATAAATCCTCTTACTAAAGCCGCAGCTGAAGGTAAAATTACAAGAGCAGTTCCCTTTGAAATGCGAGGTGCGAAAGATAATAACCAGTTATTTCAAAATGGCAAAAATAAATCGTTTAAAAGTTCTAGTTGTTACAATTCTCAAAACGAAAGTTGTGAAACTTCTGGTCTCAGAAAATATTTAGATGATAGGAAGGTAGACGAAAAACGAGTTAGCTTTAATGAATTTAAAAATAATACTGATTGCTATAATTTTGTTAGAGCAAATCTGAAGAATAACGAAAGAGGCATACTTAAACCGATATCTAAATCATTGGATTGTACCGTAAGTTCTGACCATAAAATCACTCTGCACTCAACAAATTCTTTACCCGAAGAAAATTCAAGCTGTACTGCTCAAATAGATAAAAATGAAATAACTTCTGTACTATTTCCACCACGCGTATATGGTGTTAACGAACTAAGTGATTTTGAACCAACGAGTGGAACAATATTTCGTAAAGTGACAGTTCGAAAACGTCGGCAAGATATGAAAAAAAGTGTTGCCATCGACAATGGTAAGTTAATTAATTTAGTTTGATGTTTTTGGTATATACCAGGGTATATTGAGTATTCAGAAAGTATGTTAGTAATTTAGGTAATACAGATAAAATTTTATAACACGGCAATAAATATAGTTTTTTAATGAACGAATCGTTAGGTTATTGCAAAAAAAAGATAACTTAATTTTTTATTTGTAGTACTGGAACTTATTTATAGGTAGTATGAATAATTCAATTCCATTATAAGTTGATGAAAATAATTCCCAACTAATATTTTCAAGTTGGCAAAGGGCTTGTGTCTAGCAACTAAAATCTTGCTGGTTTGCTAAATGAGCAAAATGACTGTTGTATAATGACTGAGATAAGGCTGTTACAAAACTGCCAGAAAACGGTCACACATTGCTGCCAGCAAGCCCTACGGGGTCGTACAGATACTAACCGAAGTATAAGGTATATCAAAATAATCGAAATGAACTGTTAGTATCTTAGTAGTAATAACAGTATTTCTTTGTATCAACTATAGTAGGTACATATATTTTAATTTGAGGGATTTCATACGTCTTTTATACATTCTCCTTGATTCCATTATTATTTTTAATTTTCTATATATTTAATGCGCTACATCAAAAGTTTGTAAAGAATACTCCTCTTAAGTATAGGTAAAACCATAGATAAGAGAATATAATATTATGTAGATAGGCAACTACCCGTATTTGAATCGTAACGTATTATACCGCCACAGGTGGTCGGTGTCTCAACTAAAATTGGTCGAAAATTTCAGGAACGGTTTTCAAATTTTTGTAATTTTGCTCGGCAAGTTTATTTACAATTAAATTTGGGGGACGGTCCCCTAACCCTGGTCGCTCCAAATAAATTGAAAATTTCCTATAGCAAAGAGGAAGGTTTATAGAGTATACTGTAAAATTTTCACTCGAGATGATATACATAAAATTTCGAGAAAATTCAATTTGAAAGTACGTAAATTTTGCGAATTTTTCTTCGATTTTTGGGGTGTTCCTTCGATAGGGAGGTTTATCCATCGTCAAAACCTACCCTTTCGGGGCGCCGCTGCGCTCCGCTCCGCTCTGCACCCCTCCAGGGCGGTTTTGACTCTGATTACTATACTAAACATACGAGAAGGCGCCTCCCATAAAAAAACCGGGATAAATGAAACCGGGAGCTTAGAGACCCTTGAAATAGCATTAAAAAGTATAGTTGCGGTATGGGGCAGTAAACTATTACGTTTCACCCCCAAAAAATCGCGTAAAAACAAAAAATAATCGATGTTACATGTACGAGAGACGAGCTGCATCTGCCGGTGCGAAATACTCTAAGTGTTAGGGTCATTCATATTGCACGTACCGTCAACAGAATGAGCGACGCGCGGGAATCTCGTTAATTTTACATGTAAATTTGCAAACTTCAAAATCGATTAACTCAAAATTTTGATAATACCTTCTCAAGTTTAAATTATATCAGTAAACTATATAAACCTTCCTCTTTGCAATAGGAAATTTTCAATTTATTTGGAGTCACCAGGGTTAGGGGACCGTACCCTAAATTTGATATTAAGCATTAATTGAAGTTTTTCTGTCAACAAAAATTTTAAAAGTGCCTAATGCATTATATCAAATTTAATGCACAAAATAACAATAAATCGCAAAATAATTAAAAGAATGATATTATTAACAATTAGATTATTTATTTACATATTTTACTGCAATAAAACGCAAATTAATACTATCCTATAATAGGATCCTAATTAAAATTCGTAAGGCAGAGAAAATTAAAAGTATTCGCACTAAGTTTTGTCCAAATATATTTAAGACCTTTCAGAGTAAAAATCCAATTATTTATTGTTGAGAGGCACAAATTTTTTATTGGTTTTTTGATTATAGAATTTGATGCTCATCAACGCAATGATAGCGGTTTTCCAAAATTCTAAACATGAAGAACCTCTTATACATAATATTATAACACCTTATGCATTTTCCGTTTTTAATTTCTTTACTTGTGATGTCGACAGTGTCAAATAGTTGAACGACAAACAGCAGAAAATCAGCCGTATGGGTATTTTATTATTCTTTACAACCTCAAATAGAAAAATTGTAATAAACCATTATTAGGGGAGAGGTGGCATGAAAGGGACAAGTTTTGAAAGAGACAGTTAATAAAACAGTAAATATACTAATATTATAAACTTCTACATATGACTGGTATTAGATGTCGCCCATGGTAACTAAATATTAAACAAAACCAAGCGGTATCAGATATAGTTGTTTACAAGCTAGAGAAGGTTATGTATTTTCGCATGTTAAATTAATAAAAACGTGTATTTACTGTTTGAGATATACTTAGAGTTAGTTACATAATAAAATTAGTGGAACTGTTTTGAGTTAAAATAGACAGTCTAAGGATTGAGTTGTTTATTGCGTTTTTATTGAAACTTAGGTAAGTTGTACATAATTTAAAAACATGCTGAACATTTTTGAAGTGTATTGAAAGGGACATACCTTCAAGTATTGTCCCTTGCAATACCCCATTGTTTTATTACATGCAATAATTATTTTCTCAATTGCAGATTTAAGCTATTCTGCAATATGGACACCAAAGTCAAAAAAAGAATACGAAAATCCAAAGAAACTATACAGGCAGCCATAAATACTGTATTAGAAGGTAAAATGTCCATTAGATCTGCAGCATCAGAATTTGATATAGCTGAATCCATGCTAGCTCGTCTAGTTGTAAAGGCCAAAGCAGCCACTCCTGATAATATGTTTATTTATGAACCCAACATTGAAAATAAAAGTATATTTACAATTGAAGAAGAGGTAAGATTAAGTGCATATTTAAAATTGTCTTCTAAAATGGCACATGGGCTTACACATATACAAACACGTGAGCTTGCATATCAGTACGCTGTCAAGTTATCCAATGAAGTACCAAAAAATTGGACAACTAATAAAAAAGCAGGACCAGATTGGATCAAGTTGTTTATGAAAAGACATCCTGAGTTGTTACTACGCCGACCCGAAAAACAAGTTTGTCGCGGGCAACTGCTTTTAATGCAACAACAGCGAAAACTTTTTTCAAGAAATTAGAAGAAACTTTAAGCAAATACTCATTTAGTGGAGATAGAATTTACAACGCCGACGAAACTGGCTTAACTAACTGTGATTGAGCTACCCTCCATTATCGCTGAACGTGGTGCAAAGCAAGTTGGTCAAGTTACTTCTGCTGAAAGAGGCCAGCTCATAACAATGCTTACGTTTATTTCCGCCACAGGAAATCGTGTTCCGCCAGTATTTATATTTCCTAGGATTCGGTTTAAGGATATCATGCTACAGGATTGTACGGCTAGTAGTCTGGGATTATGTCATAAAAGTGGATGGATGCATGACAACCATTGCGAAATCGGCATGGTTCTGGATTTTTAAAGGCTGGGATTTATCCATTTGATAAAAATGTATTTGAGAAGAAAGATTTTCTATATGCATCTGTAGCAGATTACGAAGATCCAAATAAACAAGTTGAATTACAAAATCCATATTGGGTTGAACTACGGCCATCCTGCTCTACCGAAGAAGCTCCAGTTGTGTCACCTACTTCAACAGAAGATTGTCACTCACCGAAAAGGAAACTTTTAATGTGGGAGATTTTGTTGCGTGGTTAAATTTGTGCAAAAAAATTGTTTAAAAATTTTGTTAAAGATATAATTTAAATAATGGAAAACGGGGAAGTCACTGTTAAGTTTTTAAAAAAGTTAATCAGAGTTATCATTTCATTTATCCTGAGAAGGAAGACGTGGCAAATATTGAAAAGCAGGATATAGTACTCAAAATACCTCCACCCTTAAATAATAAGGGATCTACAAGAGTTAAAGCTTCTTTTTTCATTTGCAAATGATTTATCACGCCTAATGTGATTGCCGTTGTATGTGTGCCTTTCAGTCCTAAACGTGTCCCTTTCGAGCCTATATGGCGGCTAGAGGGGAACAAATACGTAGGTTTATATTTTTCTTAATTTTTGATACAGAAATCATTTTAATTAATGTTAATTTTGCTAAAGTTCTTTATATTGTATACCTAATATTAGTACATGTACTGATCTTAAAATATATTTAAATGATTTAAAAATACATTTATCTACAAAACGTCCATTTCATCCCAGACAACACTCAATAACTAATTAAGTAAAAACGGATTTTGGGTGTAAAGGATGCAAATCAAACACTTATATACTGTAAGCTGACGTTTCGGAAAATTTATTTTTCCATCTTCAGAGCTAAAATATAAGATGGCAAACGTTACAAAAATTATACGAGGTTTCTCGAGATGGAACATACCAAACAGTTGTCGGTGGAGATCGTTTGACAAAGCAATTTAATGACGGGAATAGACATAATATAACGGTAGGAAGCTATCTCAACGATCATCGTCAAAAAACTTTTAACATTGTCGAAATTGTAAAAAACTATGTAAAACACATTAAAATCCAAATCACAATCTACAAAAATAGTCACACCTAAAAATATAAGTATAACAACGCATTCACAAAACATGTACTAAAATTATCTGTATGGTATGATAATGAAAATTCCTTTAAACTAGATCGACCAATGAAATAGCTCAAATGTACAAATTTCAATTTTTCCCGCTATAATATTCTGAATTAATGTAAGAACGGTAGAAATCATTCAGGTCCAAATCACCGCCATCCATAGAAAGGTGCGAAGAACCGAAATACAAAACAATCTCCGCACTGTCAAACTCATTAAACATGATTCAAAAAACGTATCTCGGAGAACACCTCTGTTGCAACACGTAAGAAATAAATTCAAAATTACAAAAACTAAGTGTCGTCCACCTGCCCTAGGCAAAAACAATCACGCTATGACCTATTTGTCTTTTTTAGGTAATTTTGCAGTACGCTTAAGTAGGCGTTGTTGATGGTATCGTAGTCGCTTTGCTTGTTCAGACAGTTTTCAATGGTGGATATGTAGGAAGCCTCCATAAACATTCTCTTATCATAATTTTTCTCAGACGCAAGTATGTGGGTATCTTCATCCTTAAAGCTGTGGTGGTGACTTATAACATGTTCGGATAAGCCCGTCTTGGTTTTACCCAAAAGGATGTCGTAGCGGTGCTGATGTATTCTTTTTGATAACCGCTGAGAAGTCTGTCCCACGTAGTGATGGTTACAATCGGAGCAATTTACCTTGTATATTACATTAGCCCTTTCTAACATTGGGGTCACGTCTTTGGTTCTGGAGAAAAGGATCCGGTTTAAAGTCATAGGGTTGCGGAATGCTAGATGTATATTGTCCTTGATGGTACATTCCTTGAATATGTGTTTTAATTTTCCTGCCAGAACTGGGTGATATGTAATCTTGCAGTACTTTTTTTGTTTATTATCTAGGTCGTCTAGTGACACATTCAACCTAGCAGGTACCTTAGTTCTACCAAACAAAGCAATATCTAACAAACGCCCAGGGTATCCGTTTTTTAAGAGTTGTTTCTTTAGTTCGTGCAATTTGCTTCCCACACGTTCTACCGGCACGCAATTATTAATTCTGTGCTTTAACGTGTTGACAATACTCATCTTTTGTTTTAAAGGGTGTGCAGAGTTAAAATTTAGAAGTCGTTCCGTAGATGATGGCTTCCTGTATACGTCCGTGGTGAGGGAACCATCAGTTTCTCTCGTGACGAGCAAATCCAAAAATGGGAGGGCATTCTTTGATTCCAGCTCATAAGTAAATTTCAGCCGGTCGTCGTATTCGTTCAATATGCCAATACAATTGTTTACTTCGTTCTTAGGGACCGCTGTTATTATATCATCCACGTACAGAAGCAAAAATGGGATCTGGAAGGTAATGGTTCCAAAAAAGTTGCACAACAGATCGTTCATAACAAAACCTGAGAAGATAGGGGAGCAAATATTTCCCATGGCAGACCCCACTACCTGTTCATAAAACTCTCCGTCATAGCTGAAGTAGCTATTATTGAAGATTATGGCTATCAACTGCAGGAATTCCTCCAATTGGATTGAGGTGTAAGGTGTTATTAGATACCAGTTGTTCTCAATAGATAGCATCACTGCCTCTTTGGTTATATTAGTAAACAGTGAGTTTACGTCAAATGACACAAGGACGTAATCTTTCGGTACAGTGTGCTTAACAATATTTTGCCTAGCTTCAATTGAGTTTTTCACATTAAAAATTAGTGAAGGTGAGGCGTTTTTTAGGATGTTGTTGATGAAACCTGCCAATGGTGTAGAGGGGGACTCTATGCAGCTGATAACCGGTCTCAGAGGTATGCCCTCTTTATGCGCCTTTGGAAGGCCATACGCCTTAGGGGTTTGAGAATTATATTTTGGTAGGCGTCTGCGGGTTGGTAAATCTATGTGCTCATTATCATATAGTTGTTTGATTATTCTATTAAATCTCCCTTGTATTGTGGTGGTTGGGTTGTTTTTTAGCTTTTTGTATGTAGTGGTATCGCTGAGTAATTGTTTCATTTTTTCTCTGTACCTATCTTTGTACATGGCCACCGTTGAGTTTCCCTTATCTGCCCTAAGTATAAGGATGTCTGGGTTATCCCTTAAGAATCTATGGGAAGTCCATACTTGTTTGGCTATAGGATCGTCTCTTATATTGTTATCGTTAATGTAATTTTGGGTGATGTTGATTATTTTTCCTCTGATTAATTCCTTTTTTACCCTAGGTAACGTAGAGCTCTCCAATGTGTAATTTGCCTCCGCCAAAAATGAATGTATTGGAAACCTTTTAAGTTCCGGGTTTATAGCAAATTTGGGACCCAGCCATACCGTGCAAGCCACCTCCTCCGGAATTTCCACCTCTGTGAGGTTCAGGACCCAATCTTTATCTCCCAATAGGTTAGTTTTGTGTTGTTGGTGGACCAACGCGGAAAACTTTTTCCCCTTGCACATTTTTCCCCTTATGCTAGTCACGCTCCTACTGAGGTTCCAATTTTCAATACTGATAAACTTCTGAACGACCTCCACAGGTAACTCTGATTCCAGATGGTTAGTATGTAGGCTGATTTCTTTCTTTATTTTATTGATCAACTTTATAGTAATCTTTATATGGATGTTTAAAATACCACTCTTAAATTTCCTCATAAACTCATCTGCCTCATGTAGCACCTCTCTGTCCGGAATTAACTCTTGGGACAAACAAAGTATCTTCCTCTGAATAAATTGAGGATATACACGACATTTTCTGCAACGTAAGAGAAAGTTTCTTCTGTTCAAGGCCCGGGCAAGCTTCGCGTAATTAGATTTGATCGCATTGAATGACGCATTCCATCGTTCCATCTCGAGAAACCTTGTATAATTTTTGTAACGTTTGCCATCTTATATTTTAGCTCTGAAGATGGAAAAATAAATTTTCCGAAACGTCAGCTTACAGTATATAAGTGTTTGATTTGCATCCTTTACACCCAAAATCCGTTTTTACTTAATTGATTGTAGCAAGGAGAAAATATTTTGATCTTTACAAACTCAATAACTAGTGAATATCTAGTGGATATCCACTAGTTATTGGACGTCCACTGGATAAGTGGATATTCACTGGATATCCCTGGATATCCACTGAATATCAGTGTTGTGTGGGATGCCACCTCTCCCCTACTTCTAAAAATTATTGTACATACAATTTGCAGTCAATAATATCTTCATCTTCGACAAGTTCTACTATAATTCTATTATTATTGCAAATAGTTACACAAAAATAAATTCCAACCACCTTAAAATCTTGCATTTCACAAAAATAAATTACACAAAAATTAACCATCTTGTCGGTTTTGGAATTTTTTGAGGTTAAAAGAGGCTAACCAACTTAGAAAAAAAATTTATTTGCAAACATTCAAACTACTACAACGCCAAGTGGTCGATTACGGTCGGTGTCCCAACTAAAACGGGTTTAGAAATTTTGTAGAGATGATAACCCGCACTGGGTAAAACTAGGCAGTGAACCGTTTATGAAATAAATAGGATAAACTAAAAATTGGGGGGTGGTTTTGCGTTTAGGGCTGGAAGGTATGGCCATATCTGGTTTTGTAAAGTAGGTTCGCGTCTACACTTATGCCAAAATTTATGCTTCTATCACATAGTGTAAGATTCCGGACGGTTGCTGGAAGTTTGGTCAGTGGCGGCTGGTATGGGGAGGGCGATGGGGCGCCGCCCTCATAAACAATATACTCAGAATAAAGAATAAGATGTGTCATTGCATATTTTTTGTACTTCCATCTTGTAATTTTGTGTTAAAGATACTTGATAAAGAAGTGGGTAATCCCTTCCAAACAGTGTCGTAATAAATAATAAATTATTATCCTTATTGCCTTTATTGCAGCGTAAGCCAAGGGGCTAGCAGACTAGGAAATTAGCGTACAATTCAATTCAATTCCAAACTAATTCAAGTAATTCATTCAATTCAATTCAATGCAAATAATTCCGTTTAATTCAATATAATTCCATTCTAATTCAGTAAAATTTTATTAATTCAATTCAATTCAGTAAAATTTTAGTAATTCAATTCAATTCCCATCAATTTTACTAATTCAATTCAATTCCGATTAATTCCAATCTAATTCAAGTGATTCATTAAATCAAATTCAATACAAATAATTAAAAAAAACATATGACCTTCACGCTAAGAAGAAGATCCTGCTCACCGATCACATTTGGTAACCAAGAAATCCCACAGACGGAGGAGGTCAAATACTTGGGTTTCCACCTGGACCGTAGACTTACCTGGGCGAAGCATATTCGAACTAAGAGAAAACAACTAAATCTAAAACTGAAACAACTATACTGGCTAATAGGAAGGAAATCGGAATTGTCTTTACAAAATAAAATCCTAATATATAAAATAATACTGAAGCCTATCTGGACATATGGGCTGCAGCTCTGGGGAGCGGCAAGTATAACAAATATATCGAAAATCCAACTGTTCCAGAACAAAGTACTGAAAATCATAACGGGCGTTCCAACATACTATCCTAATCACGTCATACATGACCAGCTGGGAGTGCCAACGATACAAGAAGAGATCAATAAGCAAAGTGAGAGATATAAGCACCGACTCTATGATCACCCAAACCCATACGGAGTGGACTTGTTAAACCCTCCAGTGATGAGAAGACTCAAACGACGAGACCCCACTGACCTAATGAACATCTAGCTTACAATATTTGAGATATATCATAACATAATGTAATCTGTCTATACAGAGTAATAAGCCTTATAAGAGTGCTCCACTGGGAAATCTTTTTACATGTCATTGTCTCTCAATATTCAGTGTTACTTAATGTTATTTAGCAGATTGTAACGTATGCATGGATTCAATAAAAAAAAAAAATCACGCAAGACGACAGCTTAAAGCGGTAGCTTGCAGCTGCATGGGAATCCCCTTCACAAAAGTAATGAAAAAGCCTTTCAGTCACAAGTAACGTATACTATTTTAAGCAATTCTAAAAAGGCCGACAAAAAATAACTACTTGAGTAATTACAGTAATTAAGTATACCTTTGTAATTATGTATACAATTTATAACAAATTTTCACAATTTAAATTCGTATATTATAAAAAAAGCAACTTGCTGATATTGCAGAAGAAGGTTGTAAAAAGAGCTAACTGCAGAAAAAAAATCGCATTATATGGGAAGTGCAAATTTATGTACGTACATACATAATATGTATGTATGTAGGCGTAGATAACAACTTAAACCGACATAACAATATAATATAGTGGCTCATCACAAAATTATTTAAACAAGAAAACTTAGAAATTATTGCAATATTTAATTAAAATAACACCCTATCTTATAGATTTAATAAATTTTCATGTGATTAAATGATACTATCATATTAATAATAAAAAGAAAATTATGAAAAAAAAAACTTTATTGAAAACACAGTTCTAAGAAACGGAACAAAATGACATATCATTATTTAAACGCCTGCATATTGCACTTTAGTTATCATATTTCCATAATGTAGTACCGCGGTAGTACAAAGTATTTTTATGTTATGGTGATTTAGCGGGTTGATTAGAATTATTACAATAAAGCAAAATCACTAGCATTAGTATTGAAGAAAGTAGATTAATCCTTAAATTACTTTGCTAAAAATTGCTGACAATTCATTTCAATTCAGTGGATAATTCAAAACAAATCATCCAATTCAATTCAATTCACTTCAATTCACTTCAATTCAATTCAATTCAATTAATTCAATTCAATTCAATTAATTCAATTCAATTCAATTCAATTAATTTAATTCAATTCAATTCAATTAATTCTCAATTCAATTCAATTCAAATCAAAACTAATTCTTCTGTAGGTTGTACCAAGTAATTCATGAACTGTTAGCCCCCTGGCGTAAGCAATTATTTTGCCGAAAATTTATCAATTTATAATTTTACAATACTTCGCATCCAATGTGTCACGAGAAATTTCGTTGATTATAAAGAATAACATTTTTTAATCCTATGGTCCGCTCGCATCACGGTAGTTACACCTCTAAATATTGGATAATTCGACGTCGCTTAGACCATAAATGATAGCACAGATTTAAAACACTTTAAAAAGTGAAAAATGTAATTTTAGTAAACCCCCCAATTTTTGCAAACCACGAGTCCCCAATAATGAGCAGGTTAGTTAAATAACCCCGCCCCAAATATTAGATTCGCGAAATTAAATTGTTTAACGAGATCCCCCTACACCCAATCGGAAGAAACAACTACGTTCGTTATAACGTTAATGGTTTTCTGCTAGCTAATTTTACCGCATATATAAAGGGTGTTGAGAAAAAGTTCCTAAAGTTACTCTTTTATTAATCTGTCTATGTGTGTCTATAGCGCTAAATTGATCCGTCAATCCCCTCCTGTTAGGCCTATAGGCCTCATAACAAAAGCAATCACGTTCTAAGTCTATTAATATCATTTTAATTATTTTTGTATGAATTATAGTCTCATTTATTTATTGATTACTTTTCTACCACTGCACGACTGTTATGATGTTTGTGTGGCCTAAAGGCGCCACCTAAATCTTTGTTAGGTTGAAAATTAAAAAATAAACCACTGAGAGATGCGTTACGAACAAACAGACTGGCAGAAGTGTTGTTTTAAGGTCGGACTAATTCGTGGTCGCCCAGATTGTGCGACTCAAGTTGAAGTTACAGACAAACACACATACGCAGATACACACTTTTGATCATCTGTGGTCAACATTTGGAATACTGGATTTCGTACAAGTTTGCGTTTATTTTAAGGGTTATCAATTCTTTAGAATTAAAATATTTTGGAAGTAAATAATTCCCATTGAAATAAGTCACGAACCGCCCACTGAGTTTGGTTAATCGTAGGTTCGGTTTATCAACCTTGCAATATATTTAATATTTTAGGGTCGCTGTTGTTTTATTTCTCCATTACATAAAATAGTGTAAACTCCACGCAGAAGTGACTTAATCATTCGCATGATATGTTTTGCACTCGGCCAAAACATCGCTCAAAATTAGAAAGTCCTCCTTCTAACTCCCCCTTGTAAATATACTATATTTCTTCTTTGCATAAAGATTTGTTGCAGGTTTGTGGGAAATTAGCGATCTTTTTAATATTTGCGAAGTTGTGGAAATAAATTCTATACCTAAAATACGAATTATTGGATAATTATTGCTCTTAATTAATAGGTCAGAAATAAAATTTTATTAGAATAATTTTTCATTAATGAAGTTTTAGCACTTTATTTGCTTAAGTTTTAATCATAAAAGGATCATGACTGGAAACCAAAAATCCACATGTTACTATTAGAAGCACATCAAATTAGATATTTTTACTGACTATAAAAATTTTAATTTATTTAAAATATTAGCAATAAAAATTAATCGGAACGAAACTTCAAATTTCCGCACGGCTGAGGGTTTAATTCAATAATTAAAATAAAGTTTAAGGAATAAATATTCTTGTAAAGTTGCGCATCTTACCCACACTTTCCTATAATAATTTTTGTAATAAATTACGATTATATTTTAGGTAAATCTATATCAAATTGTTGATAATGATTATTTATTTAGACGATTGTATTGATAATAATTTATTATCATTGTCTTATTGTACTTACGCATATACAAGTTAATAAAACAAGGAACTGTTGCTCTAAGAAAAGAAGATAGCAGTAATTAAAAGTTTAATTTATTATTATTGTACGCATCAGCGATCAAAAACTCACCAACGAGTTAAATTTGTTCCTTGCATCGAATTTTAAAATGCTAATACAAAATCGTACAGTTATAGTGATGCCATAAAATAATTAGGTACCTTTGGAGTTTCTTTGAAAAATGGCGAACAACTCAGAAGTGGTTGGTAATAAAATATGATGTATTGAATAGTTTTAAAAATAAAAAGGAAGTGCATTTACCATAATCTTGAGTTCTTATGTTTCTAACGAAACTCGCAATTTAAGCACGAGCGTGAGTGTCCGGTCCGACGAACTTCTCTCGGCTCGGGGAAATGTCGACGATACCGTAGGTGAGCGGGCAGGTGCGTCAGTCGCGAGTTTAGTTGTTAATAGTGAAGTTCATCATGTCGCTTTTTATATTAGTTTTGTAATGATTACGCAGGAACCTGTTACATCCTTCCCTCAAGTAAGTGTGGTGACTAGTGATACTACTACCCTTGTACCTGATAACAATATTGCAGTGCGCCGTAGTAATTGGAAAATTTTAGATAACAATAACGAAAATTTAGAATGCAATCAACATACTTCAGAAAATTCATCGAAGCGAATATCCCGTATACAAGAACGAATTGTAAATTTGCGGCCTGAACATAATCGAGACGTAATGGTAATTACTCATTCTAATTCACCTATATGCTTAGATGGTCAAAACGAACAGTATGTAGAAAACATAACTGTCGTAACAGGTGGCAATTCATTGTCTGCGGTGGTGTGCCTAGAGGATGGCCTAGCCGATGATGACTCGTGGGTTGAAAACTTAAGCAACGATGGAGAAGATTTAGTAGTGACAACTTCTACTGAAGATTCTTCGTCGGGAGAAGAAATTACTTTAAGGTGCACTGCCGCCGTAGATCACGAAGATGAATTGCGTGGCTACCATCGTACGGCTATCGATTTCACACTTCACACTATCGTAGAGGAAAGTTGCGAAGAAAGTGAAGTAGAACAACTATCTATTGCTAATATGGTTAATTCCACGTCGGCCACAAATTTAGAAAAATATTTTTTTTTCGACCTTGGCGAAGGCAATATTACATCGATTAACTTGAATCGAGAAAATGTTCAATCAGAAACTAGTAGTATTTGTAGTGAGGGGTTAGATTGTTCAGGAGTAATTGAAGACGTTTCATTACACGATGCCATTGACGATGGAGAGTTAGCTTCGTCTAGATTGGAAAAATATTTTTTAAGCGGTTTTATGGGCTTTATTGCTGAAAGGCGTGATTCCGATGGCAGTGTAGGGAGTGATAGTGAGGGTCATCCAAGTCCCGAACAACGAAGAAAGCGTCTCGTTCGAGCTAGAGGAACTGGACGTTCACATTCTTCTTCGTTAGACAACCTTTTAATTAATAACGAATTATTAGGTGACTCATATTCTGGCGATAATCAAATAAATTCAGAAGATATATCAAGTTCTGATGCGGATGTTAATGAAGAAGGAAATAGTTTTGACAAATTCGAAGGGTCGGTCGATACGGTTAAAAGAAAGAAAAATAAAAAACTAAAAAGCATATTAAGTTGTTCTACTTCGACAGAAGAATTAAAAGTACTAGTGGAAGAACATGATTTGCAAAAAATTAACGAAGAAAACAGAATTGAAGATGGTGGTAACAAAACTAAAACGGAAAGTGTAGGAACCGTTTTGCTTGATTGTTCTAATAATCGATATTATCAAGGTCGAGATAGTGGATTTATAGGCAGTTGTGACGACTTGGTGAAAGAACAAAAGGAATTGAGTGAATCACTGTTAAGTACAAAAAATAATTTAAAATTAGAATTAGAAAAAATTGCAGAGGAAAAAAAATATGAAGAGGTACCTACTACTCCATCGACAAATCCGTCCATAATATCTTTAAATAGAAAGGATAGTTTTAATAATTGGAGTTCGGATGAAGAAACTAATTTAATGATGTGTAAAATGAGACAATTTTTTAAAACTATGGTAGCTAATAGTAACACACAGACGTTAACTTCGTCTAAGTCAGTCATTCCTGTTATTGGAAATGATATATCCCATAATATAGTTCCTAGTCCGCGCTTTAAAAATCGATATAAGCCCCCTCAATTAGTATATTTTGAAAATGAATTGACGAGATTAATGAAAACTGTGCCAGGAATAAAAGATGAAGAAGTGAGAGAAATAGTGGAATATCTAAGCAGCGAAGATACTTGGAGTGATTCGTACGATTCCTCAGATTATACCAGTTCTGATCTCGAATGTGCAACTTCGTGTAATAAAAGCATACTTCGCCAACAAATATCAGATAGCTGTCAAGAGATTATTAGCAAATTTGAAAATGTTGATCAAACGTGTGAAAATAATTTAAGCTTGAATAAAGAATCCTCATTTGTATATGAAAAATTAGTAGCTTCGTTTGAAAAAATTACAACTGAGTTACCCGATTCTAGTGCATTAAATGCACCATATAGTTCGCCACCTTTAATTGCAAAAGTTATGCATCACATAGGTAGTCGTTTGGTAGCATTAATGCATGAAGTTTCTAATGGTGAAAGTCACGACAGTAATAGCCCCAAAATTAAATATTATCATCGACGTTTTCATCAAAAGCTTTCCAATGCTTCTAGTACGACAACTGAAGATGACGATAGTGCCTTTGACAACATAGTTGATAAGCCGAACAATATAGACGATGCAATTACGCCTTTCTCAATACTGCCTAGAAGTAAATCGCACGATTTACTTCTGAGTGAATCACGAACATTAACGCAATCTAGCAGTGGAGTTTCAGATATTGCCGAAGAGCGTGAAGCTAGTGATTATGAAAGATTTAGTTGGCGCGGTAGTTTTGAATCCACTTTAATGGCAACAGATTCTAGAAATAAATTATCTCTTCTAGGATCAGAAGGGTCTGCTTCTGCCTCGGCATTGGCTGTAGCATCAAAGAGACGTTCAGCTGGAGATTTAATGTTTAATCATATGAGTTTAAGTAGGGAACAATTAGATAGGGTACGTAGTTGTGGAAGTATTGGAGGTGGAAGTAGTGAAGATAAATCTTGGATAGCCCCTGCAATTCGACCTAGAATGCGAAGATCCAGCGTTCCGGATGCTACATCTGGTTCAGCAGATTCAGCGGATTGCGATGATGATGAAGATTTGGAAAATCGTGCCACATTACCTAGAAGTCTTCAAACTAGTACAGCTAATACAAATTCACTCCCTCGTCTTCCAACTACAGCTTCTACATCAACAATGTTTAAAGCTCACAGTATGCATCATTTTTTGCAACACAACGTGAAAAGTGCCCGGTATAGACCTCCAGGTTTTAATAGAAGTTCTACAGCATCACCAAAACGTGCTTCTTCTGCACCAGGCTTACAAATTTCTCATCAACGTCGTGGAAGAAAATCTCAACCATCAATTTTAATTACTACTGGTGAGTTTTTATTTTATAACCACAAGAATTATTACTTACAGTGAGTAACAAAAATATCCGGACATCAGAGTGAATTTACAAAATAAAAAAAAGCAAGTTGGTTGTAATAAATTACATTTAACAAATTTAAAATGTTAATTGTTTTTAAGAAATTTGCCTACAAATCAAAATTATCGAGATTAAATAAAATAATACGCTATTATAGAGCAACATTAATATCGGGGCACTATAAAAAATCCTTGCCTTTTTGTAAATTTAAAATGGTTACATTTTTGAATCTGTACCTACTTACAGTCCTTGTTTTAATTGTTGTTTAGTGTATATTTTACTCAAATTTTCAATTCATTTCAAAATCTAGCTAGGAATTGGGGAGGCGGATATAATACTTTTGGAGACTTACAAAGAAGAAATTCTTGCATTAATCAATATTTATGTTTTGGATCGTTGTGATAAAACCTATAAGTATTTTTAATTTTTATTTCAGCAGCACTAGGTAGAAAATTATTTTTTAAAATGTCTAAATTATTTTTTTTTTTTTTTTTTAATTTAGATTTATTGGTAGGTATTTCAGCTACATTGGCTATTAACACCTTAATATTTACATTGTATACTGATAACTGATTAAAATTTAGTAATTCCTATATGTTTTAAGAATTGTAGAGTCTGTCTGCTGTTTTTTTGGGATGTATCTAGGGCCTCTTAGTCTAAATTATTATAAAGTAGCGAAGCCATGAAAATTGCATTAGGAATTAATTTTTAATAATCTAATTAAGTAAAAAGTATTATTTAAAATGTGCTGTATAAATTTCCAGCCATATCCTAATACGTCATAACAAATTTTTAAATAAAAGTATTTATTATTAATTTGTGATAATAAAAAGGTAATTTTTTTTTGTACTTCTATAAAATTTTATTCATGGACAAAATTTATATTGTTATTATCAAGTATTTTTAACACAATTTTTTTTTGTATTTAATGGTTTCTCCTTGAGCTTGCGCAGAAACTCGTGAAGGGATTGATAATATTAAATTTTGAATAATTTCTAACAAAATTTCTTCCGAACATGCCTTTTTAAGTTGCTTCTTTCAACTCATTTGCTGTCTGCGGTTTCATGGGACCCTTACTTGGCCACGGTAACGACATAATCGCCTTTGTTTAAAATTGATTTTATAAAATAAACTATTTGTAATTTATACATTTTTTCGCAAAATTATAATAAATAATTACACTAGACACTCGATTTCGCGAACAAAATAAAACCAGGCCTGTTCAAGTTAGCGATTTGCTCAGGTTAATGAAGGTATTCTAAAACTGTAGGTAATGGTAATTATCCTAGCCATCATAAACATTTTTAGTAAATATTACAATTTATCGAAGTAATCTGACACCTTTTCCTGTTTATAGTTTTTTCAATCATTTTCAGAATTGCCGTTATCGTGACCTTTTGCAATGTAATATAATATCATTTCATAGTTCGTAAAACGAAAAACACAATAATTTTTACTCATAAACCAAAAGCGTGCCCCTCTAAAATTTGGTATGCAACTAGCCAAAAGTACCTATAATAAAAAAAATATATTTTTTTGAAAATTTTAAATTACCTCGTATTTTGGGAGAGGGGCACTCAAAGTCAAAATTTTACAGCGCCCCCATTTTGTGACCTTAATTATTTGCATACAAAAACTCATTGAAAAGGCCTATTCAATATCTTCATTTCTTGAAAATATCGTGTCTCTAAGGCCCAGTTGTTCAGTTTCGGGTTATTTTCCATAGAAATGATTGTTTCAAGAATTGTTTCCATGGAAAATAATTCAGGTTAAAAGATAACCTAATACTGAACAACTGGGCCTAAATGGTACGGTTTGGCCAATAAAAATCATTTATTGAAGCTCTACAAGCCAAATTTGACTTATTTTGGAGGACTATACAATGTAAACGGGGAACTTGAGGGCCAAACAAAAAATACACGGGTCCATTTATTTGGCATAACTTAGAAGTTTACCAAATTTGAGCAAAATCGAAGAGGAACATGAAAATACATTGGCTGATTTGATATGGAATGACCCAAATGCGGTTTTTTGCAGGAATCCTCTCATTAAGTCTGCTTCGTGTCTGCGTCTATCCACCGCAGTTATTAAACGATCCTTTAAACTGATTCGCTTCAGGAGCTTATCTCGCTGGGCCGTAGTCTTTCTTTTAGGGCTACTACCCTTCTTGCGATCCGCGGTATTTATTTCTCGTTTTTTTTTAAACGTGCAACAGTGGATTGGTTGCAACCAATTTTAGTTTGTTTTTTGGCAATTTTTACAATTGTCGATGTATAAATTCCCACTGATGAAATCGAAGAACTTTGAATTTTATTTAATTCACTCAATTGTTTGAATTTTCTTTCTTCTTCTTCTTCTACTGTTAGTAAGAAGCCTCCCTCTAATTGTAGGTCCAGGACCTATTTTTTAATAATTTTTGTAATTAGTTCTGTGAGCATTTTTGATTTTTACATCTCAGGTAGCTTGCTAGGCTTGCCTTTCGATGTGCCTACACCCTGGTTTCATTAACACAGGGGGACCGACGGCTTTACGTGCCCTCCGAAAGCACGGAAGACGGTCAAGAAATTTTAGACTGTACCCGGAGTCGAACCGGGGAGCCCTACGTTAGCAGTTGATCGCGCTAACTATCAGGCCATGACCGTCGTAAAATTTCCCGTTTTTTAAAATACGATGTTACTAGGACAAAATTCAAATAAAAACTGATTAGAATGATGCCTGATTATTTTGCGTTACCATCTGTAAACTAATTCCTATTTATTGTAATTTTACTCTTGATTTTACCTGGAGATATTCTTATTGTTAAGAATTTTTAAGCCAATGCAATAATTATCATGACCGCTACTGTATTTGTCTATAATACCTACCTTAAATAAATAGTAATTTTCCTACTTTTGCCATCTACAGCTACAAATTAGTACACTTCCATGTGTTGAATTGCACTTAATAAAGTTTTTGAATTCAGTTCTAATTTTGCCTACGTCCACTTTTTAGTTAGTCCATCATAGTTCAAATATTATATTATTTTTCGTTTGCAATAATTATTATATCATTTCACCATGTTTCATCTTGATATTTCAATTATTTTTGCGACACTTATGCGTTTCTTTCTATTAATCTCATTTAAAAAGAAACTGTTTTTCGTAGCAACTCAACCGTTTATATTCATATTTTTGAAGAATTTTTTAAATGTTTCCTTTTATCGTGAAAATTTACATTGGGCAAAAAAGTACAATTATTCGTGTAGGAACATTTAATGTTTTTGAACGACCAGTTTGTGGTTTGGATTCGATACGGTCTTTATCCTTACAACAAATTATCATATCTATCTAATATTTGTTATTTATTTTTGTAACCTTGACAATCTTGATTAGTATGTAAATTTCTTCAAAGAAACTGTGTATTTTGGCCAACAATAAGAAATAGTTTGTTATTAAATGAAATTATAACTAACTTTTTTTTCAAATAATAAAGATAGTACATAAACGGTTAATTTAAATTTATTCTGGTGTCCGGATATTTTTGTGACTCACTGTATATGATTTCCTTATTTTCTGGTTTTTAAGACCAATCTGATTTAGGCGGTTATTCTGTAACTCGTCCTTTATTAAAGGATCCTTTCAAATTAGGTAAAGTTTAGTTTCCACTTAAAATATAGTTTGTAATTCAATTGTTTACATCGTAAACCGTACTTTACCTATTTTTAAAGGATCCTTTAATGAAGGACGAGTTATAAAATAACCGCCTTAGATACAAATAATTGAAGGCTCTGATTGTCTAATAGTATCTAGACACGATCCAATCTTGTCGGGCCGACTAGCTGTCCTACACATAAGTTGAACAAGGACACAATATCCGCATCCTTATTCAACTCATGTGTAGGACAGCTTGTCGGCCCGATGAGATTGGATCGTGTGTAGTCTCTATAAGGGCCAATTTATCAACATTTAGCCCTGAATTGTGTGATAATTTACAAAACAGTCTTTGGGATGTAAACCGACATCACATTTACGACAAACAAAATTTGCTTTTTTGTGACATACCGCGCATCGTCGCTGAATCATTGTCGTGATACATAACCAGGTGGTCTAATCTGTCGTAGCGAGAAAACTCATGCAAATGTTTAGAAGATTTTGGAGGACTTCTCTTTGTAGTCCTCTTGTTGGTTTCCAATAGGTTAGTAGCTACGGCTCTTCGGAATTCTAGTTGAACTAGATTCCCACGATTGCTTTTGTGTAAACGCTAGGCATTTTGCAGAGTCGTATCTACACAATATGCAAATAGGGGAAAATACTATTTTCCCCCCAGATTGAAGCTCTGTATTCGCTTAAGTTTTAATCACTACGATCTACACCTCTCATCATATTTTCGTTATAAGATTTTATCAGTCGGGGTTGATCTATGTAGGTGTGTATTTTTTTCTGACTGTGATAACTTTTTACTCATTTACTGGAAAAATTTTGAGACCTTTTGAAGCTACACTCACAACGCTATTGTCGTTCCACTTACTTAGTTACAACTATCTCATTATCAACCAAAAGATACTCAAAAACACCACGTTTTTTTCTTTAGCGTAGCTGCTTTGGATAAAGGAAAATGTGGAAAGCGATTTTCTCTTAGGGTATAAGTGGCTTTTATGGTTCTTAGTTTTAATTCTTTGAGTAACTAAATGGAAGTAAAAAAGTTATCAAAATACAAATGAAAGAAATCATAAGACATTCAAATTTTAATACACCCTAGGTGTTAAAATGCGTACAACATGCTAAAATTTTATTTTAAAGGGATATACCTAAACTAAAACTGTTAATTGAATAATTTAAACATAGTATGTACCTTAGGTATGTACTATACAAAATATTTTATGTAGGTTTATTTGATTAACTGCCTAGTTTAGTATTGCGATATTTTTACGAAATTTTCCATAAACATCGCAATTATTCAGAAACTTACGTGAAGAAATTCGCAAAACGTTTATTTAATGTAATTTAATTTCATAGTATTTCTGGAGAACCTTTACTTTTAATTTTCTTATATAATTAATGTATTTATAATTAATTAATATAATTTATCATTTTTTTATATTTCCAAACGAGGGCTAAACCACGGTTAAAATGATAATATAATAATATGTTACGGGTAGAAGCCGATCTGATAGCAATTCGCATTTAACCCGGACAAAACGCAGAGTGCATATGAATATGCACTACCAACATGAAATTCGGTATAAATCTAGATAACTCGATTACTATGCTAAATCCACCGTGAAGAAGTTGTCCCATTTCCTGTTTCTCCATTTATCGCCTATTTAGGGGTGAGTTTCCATTAAATCGTGATTATTAGCTAATTTATGAGTACTATTTTCATGGATTTTGGTCCAGTGATATCCAAACTATCATTGTTATAAGATGGCACATTTGTTAAATCATCGTTTTTCTTATTAATTCGTTCGAAATGAAAATTTTTGAAGATATTTCGATTAGTGATAACAAGTATTTTTTACATGAAAGAACTTCGATTTCTTTTTGCTTAAACTTTTTGTTTTGGCATCGAAAAACAACCCTGTAAGTTTTCGACATCAGGCTGACGAAGAAGATTTTTGTCGATGGAGGTCCCAAAAAAGCCCCCAAAAAAGTGTATGGTGAAAACTAAAAAACTACCTGATTTTGAACAAAAAAATTTCCGAAAACATTCGACCGGTACAAATAAGTACATACATGTCTTTCACACCTCGGCTGATGCCATAAATCCCCAAATCATAACATTACTCCCTTCATGTTTAACAGTAAGCACGACACATTCCGGTTGGTAAGCTTCCTGAACTCTGCAATGCACCCCAGAAGAGCCAAACAACTGCGAACAAGAAAACAAACTTGATACATTCAGTAAACGTATTTTTATTTCGAGTTATAATGTGTAATTAAAAATGTCTCGTTAAATTACTTATGGTTACATTGCTAAATTAACTTGAATATTGCATTCATCAAACCACAATATTTTGTCCCATTCTGATGTTGTGAAAGTTTTATACTTTTTACACATGCAAGTTGTGTTCTTTATCTGAAAGCCATGGTTTCTGTCTGACCTTCCTTGAATTGATTTCACATTCATTGAAGCGTCTGCTAACAGTTTTTCCAGAAATAGTAAATTCCACTATAACTTCTGAAATCAGTAGCTAATTCTTTTGCCATTTGCCGATGATTTTTTAAGGTATTTTTCTTTCAAAACCCATCTTCTCTGGCAGTAGTATTCAGTTTTCGTGCTCTTCCAGGCCTGGATTTATACTATTTAGTGTACTATTTAGTTGGAACAGCACAGCGCAAGCACTCCAGTATTTTTACGATTTAAACTTTTGATAGACTTTTGCAGTGTATACCACAATGTGAGCCCGTTCTTTTATACACAACTCGGGTGTTCTAGCCTTACTTTGAAATTTCAAACAATATATAGACATAATATTCTGGATAAATATTACAAATATTATTGGATGAATTATTACAGCATAGTAATATACTATATTATGTACTTAACACAGCAATAGCTTGGTGCGATCGCAAGTTGAGTTACCCCGCCGAAATTCTGGGTTCGAATCGTGAACTTCACGGAATTTTTTGCGCGACCTTCTGATGAACATCAAAGTCATGATAAGTTAAGTTGTAAAGTTAAAGAGTAAAATAAAAATTTATGTACCGCAAAAAATTAGTTGTGCAGCCTTGGCTAAGAACCAGGGTAGCAAAAATATTCTGAAAGGGATGGAAAAGCTTGATCTTGTCAACCTATATAATTTGTCGGTACACGACATTAGGGCGACTGTCAATTGGGCGACGACAATTGGGCGACGTCAATTAGGCGACGGTCAATTGGACACCGGTTTTTTGGGCGACGACTTATTAGGCGACCCCAATTAGGCGACCGGTCAAATAGGCGACCGGCCAAATACGGGAAAGTAGCATCGAGTATGCGGCAGACCCCGGTCGATGTCACATCGTTCGCCCGTCGTACCTTGAAATCGAGTAAAATGTTTTCGCTCCGATTTGAATTTTTCTTTGAAATTCGGATAGATGGGGGTGTGATTAGTGGATATTAGTAATAAATATAATCAAAAAAATGGAAAATAACCCGTGTATTGCCGAAAAAGTGAAAAAATTAAAAAGTTTTTCCTTCTAATTTTGGGGTGTGCATTCGATAAGGAGGGTAATCCATCGTCAAAACCTACCCTTACGGGGCGCCGCTCCGCGTTGCACCCCTCCAGGGCGGTTTTGACTCTGGTTACTAGGCTAAACATACGAGAAGAAAACCCATCAAGAAAACCGGGATAAATGAAACCGGGAGCTTAGAGACCCTCGAAATGGCATTAAAAAGTATAGTTGCGGTATGGGGCAGTAAACTATTACGTTTCACCCCCAAAAAATCGCGTAAAAACAAAAAATAATCGATGTTACATGTACGAGAGACGAGCTGCATCTGACTATTTTTATATAATTAAAGAGGATATTATTATTATATTGTATTGTATATTCGGTTATGAACGTCTTGCGACATTTTCCCGATACCTCCCTGTCTCTGCTCGTTGCGTGTTGAAAATGTGTGACGAGCACAGAGGACCTACAGCTTAACGTGGATTCCGAACCACGGGAATAGACGATTTTTACACCGCCTACTCCATCAGGGAAGTTTTTTAGCCATAAATAATGTTATCTGGGGCCAGCAGATAGACATTTGGTGAGCGAAAATTTCTTCTATAGATAGCACCTCACAGGATTTGAACCCGTGAATATTGGCTTGAAAGCGAACACGCTAGCATTTCAGCCATTCGCTCACCTATTGAATATTGATTAATAATAAATTGTGAAATAATAAAAAATAAATTCCGTCGCCTATATGACCGGTCGCCTAATTCGGGTCGCCTAATTCGGGTCGCCTAATAAGTCGTCGCCCAAAAAACCGGTGTCCAATTGACCGTCGCCTAATTGACGTCGCCCAATTGTCGTCGCCCAATTGACCGTCGCCTTAATGACGGTGTCCGATAATTTGTATATTCAATGGTGGATGTAGGTCTTTCCAATATCAAAGGGGAGTATCCGACCATACCCTACCACGCTGACCTAGTGCGGGTTAATAGTACATAAAAAGGCTTGTTACATCGTACTGATAGATATAGTCTTTTAATGAAAAAAATTCCAATTTAAATAAATTTGTAAAAAATTGAAAATACCCAAGTGTAATAAATGTTCTTTAATTATAAATAGTTTTCACTTGCGTAGAAAAACTAGTACGTAACTGGCGTGGAAAAATGTAATTTTAATTTTATATTATTTTCACAAACAACTGCACCAGCTGCTTTTGCTTTTGGGATGTTCATGTCAAGCACCGAGATCATTGCTGATGCTAAATATTTTGACAATGACATGCTGTGCATCTAAACGATCACCCAGCCAAGTACTAACCTATGTACATACATACTAACGTTGCCCAACATTGGCTAGTTTAAATTATCGCATGACAACAAGTACGTTCAATGCTGAACGATTCTCGAGGGTTGTTTTAAAAACATTGAATGATTATTAATAATAACTGACGAATAATTAAAATGTGTGCCAGATAAATATTTAGGTAAAAGTTGAAAGAAGTAAGCACAAAATTGTTTTTTCTAAATCACCTTGTGATACATCTTTTTAAAGGTGGAAAATATCCACGTCATCTAACCACATTTAAAAAATGAATTAACTCCATCTGTTTATGGACATAGACAGAGATGGAGAAGGGTCGTCGAAGGGGCGAAGGCACACAGAGGGTTGTAAAAAGTTTAATGAACGTAAAAAATAGTAAAATGGGGACTAATTTACCCAAGAAAATGGAACGAAAAGCGTCCAACGACGTGGCGATATTCCTTCCACCAATGTGGGAAAATAGTTTATGAAATAAGGGTAAAAATTAAAGGATGAAATGAATTTAGTATTATTTCTGACTTTATCTATATCTTTAATAAACGTATCGAATTAATCAATTTTTGAACATTGTTAGATGAGGATCTTCTTGTCCAACTTTAAAATGATGTATCACAATGTACGGGGGTACTATTCAAAATTTCAAAGTGGAGTAAAGTATTTAATAAAAATTAGCAGTGTAAAACTAATTTTATATGTTATTAAATTAAACTTGAAAAATAAACTAGTTAATTAAACAATAAATCGAAACTATTTTTTTATAAGCTTTCAGCACTGCCCTTCAGATGTTTAATTGAAGGGCCTAGTGGAAAAAGTAGTTAAGTCACTTTTTTTCAATTTGTGATTTTTATACTAATTTGTAGAGAATAAATGCCGCAATGTGAAAATGTGCTCAACTACAAATTGAAAAAAAAGTGACTTAACTACTTTTTCCACTAGGCCCTTCAATTATAGTTAATTTTTATAGTATAATTTAAATTAATTTTCAATATAGTAGTTAAAAAAGCACAATTTTAAATTATTATCAATGTAATTACAGATGATGTTACCGTATCAGAACAAATTCAATTGCCTATGTCGTTACCTAAAGGAATTAGCAAGAGTGCATCTCCTAGCCCTATTGCACATGGAAAAAGAAGAAATACAACAACAGTTTCCAGTCAAGAATGGCCTAATAATGAAGAAGATATTGATAGATATGTTGCAATACAGCACAATCGAAGCTCTTTATCTTCTTTGGGTGTAAGTATCTACTATATTAATTTACATAAGGTATATTTATGCTTGGTTAAATTATTTCTGTATGTTTTTATCTCAAAGCATCAATTCTTTACAAATTGATATTGAACTTGACTCTATAAATTATCAAAATGGTAGATATCAAGGTGAATTATTTCTGTTACTTTTCAGTGATGACAAATTTTTGGTGATGCTATTCTATGATTTGAATTCGTTGTTTTTAACGATTTTTACCATACTTTTTCTTCCTCTCCCTGGACGACAGAAAACTAGAAACCAAGTTTCTTGAATTCTTTTATTATCTTAAAAATTCAATAGTGACGTCCAAGCATTTTTCCAAAATATCTAGAATTAAAACACATTTAATGCGATACCTAAATTACGGATTTTGCGAGGATTTTGTTATACAACTACAGTTCTCTATAAAGCACCCATATTTGCGAAGAAACCTTTCTAATTTTTATTTAACAAATTCATCGGCTGTAAAATGCAATCATTTTTCCAATCAAGCCGTACGAAGGACTTCCTTTCGATATTTTTAAGTGTGCGTTAAAAATTTACAACTTGAGTAAATATTACTACCATTCTTAGGAATATAGTAACGATAATTTAAGAAGTCACAGCCAGTAAAAAATTTACCGATGAGATCTAATAAGATCGAAACATGTATGTCGTTGGAATTCCTGGTTGTGTAACTTGTGAAGTTAACCAAAATGGAAATTACGTTCAGGAATGATTGACGAGCATTTAGAAACCTTTTTGAAAATAAGCGGAGTTTCTGTTATCATAGTTAACATCAAATATTTAAAATTATAATTTAAAGAATATAATATTAATAAACATCAGAACCACAATTTATAATAATTTAATTTGTTTGTAATTAATTGAATAAATATAAAAATGTATTATAATTAATTTATGTTATATTAGTTTTCTCTTTTATTATTTTTTCAGTTTATTTCCATTGTTCTGTAAATTAAATTTTTTAAATAATATTTCCCTAAGTATATCTTTAAAAATTACATGTTAAAGAACATTTGAAACTACATAATGTGGCAAAATAACTTGTACACTTTTTCGCGTTATCTACACCAGGAGTCTCCAATTTTTTTTAGATTTAACCGGGCCGAATTGAATATTTTTTCGATATTTTAATTCGTAATTATTTCACTTTTTTTAACTTCTTCACAATATGAAAGAATTTCAAATTGTTTTTCCATTAGTAGTTTGAAATTTTTAAATCCGTCAATAACCTACGTATGTATGTACATAGAAAATAAATATAAAGTTAAGGATATACCTTTGAGGTTACTATTAAATAATAAAGACTACACTTTCTTCAATATTTTAATTTATTTATGTGTTCTACTTTTGACTACAGTTTTCTGTAGCACATTCCGTCAAATTTTAAATCTTTTTTAAATTTTAATCTACTTATTTTGTTTTAAATTTGACGAAATGTGCTGAAGAACGTTGTAGTCGAAACCGGTACATTCAAATAAATCAAAATATTGATGAAAGTACAATCTTTATTATTTAAAGGAAAATAAAATTTAAACAAAATTCTCCATGCTGTATTTGCTCATGTAGTAAGTCAAGTAATATAAAAAAAACATACACTTTTTATAAAGAAGCCATTCATATTGAGTGTTATTGATTGTTTATTTAATTGATAACAAGAATATCGTAAAATACCAAATGATATAGAATTTCAGTTTATCCGGGTTATCCGCCTTTTAACAACATTAAAAAATGCAAAAAATTTGTAGGACCGGCTTAGCAATACTTTAAGAAATTATATCGGCTTAGTCTACTGGGTGGCTAATCGGTCACCCGAACATGGGGAATTAACATGGTAAATCAGTTTTTTTACGATTATTGCTTCCTATTGTAATGGGCAATAATCAAAATTGTATCAATCGAAAGAGATTTTTTTTCCGCACCTCAAGATACCTAACACTTGCTATTTCCTTTTTAATTATTGTTAAAAATGCAAGAAAAAATTGAATGTTTTTTAAGAAATGTAATGTATTGGAGAAATAATAGCCTGCAAAAAATTACAAACCAAATCTGTGAAAATAATTTCAAAGCGATTATTTTTCCAATGCAATCCATATTTTAAAAAAATGATCAATTTATTATAGCAAGCTTAACAACAATGAAAGAGGAAATAACAAGTATATGATATCTTCAGACGCAAAAAAGATATCTTTTGATTGATACCATTTTCATTTTTATCCATCACAATGGGATAACAATTCACCATAATATTTCGGTATATCAAATTAATCAACTGACATATTTTCCTGAAACTCTTCGATTTTGCTCAAACTTGGTGAAATATTAAGTTATATTAAATAAACATACACGTATTTTTTGTTTGTCCCTAAAGTTCACGTTGTACAGCCCTCCAAAATAATTCAAATTTGCCTTGTATACTTTTGATAAATTATTTCTACTGACTGAACGTAAAGTACCTTTACGGTAAAGAAAGGGTAAAGATGGATAGTACCTTTAACCGGCTTCCGGAAGGCGTCGTCCTACAACTTCGTACGCCGCCTGCGGGGTTGTTACATCCCCCCTACAAGAAAACGATAGTCTTTGATAAGGTAGGCGACTCTGAGGAAGTCGATCGAATTTGTGACGGAGTGGATGTGGCTATTTTCACTGATGGCAGCAAGCTAGAAGGCGGGAAAGTCGGTGCGGCAATCGTTATATACCACGAGTCTCGGCTTGAGACACACAAGTATCGCTTACACGATACTTTTAGTGTTTATCAGGCCGATCTATATGCGATTGACGCTGCCCTGAATTGGATCTCCCCCAGGAGAATACACTCTGCGTGTATCCTCTCTGAAGCCTATCTTCACTTGTTTCCATCGGAGACGGAAGCTGTACTTCACCCCTGGTCACTTCCATACACCGTTCTCTTCTCCGTCTAAGGAACCAGTTGACCATCAAGTTCGTGCGGCTAAAGGCTCATCGTGGTATAGGAGGGCGTACCCTCCTCAGGTTGCAGATTTATGTGCCAAAGATGCGGCCGTGTAGTACAGCCGCCTGGCATACACCCAGTTCCCTCTGAGTTACCCAAGAAAGGTGATTCGCCTTGAACTGGCAAGTACGTGGAATTCTGAGTACATTGATACCGTTCAAGGTTCAACTACTCGGCAGTACTTACCTATACACTGCAAGATGTTCTATTATTCCGAGATGCCTTCGTCACCTCTTTTGAATTGACGCAGATATTGACGGGACATTCGTATTCGCGCGATTATCTGTTTAGATTTAAGATATGCTCCTACTGACGTGTGTTCTTGCAATTCAAGGAGTAGACAAACTCTGCTGTCAAATCTATTGCCAGATTGCCCACGCTATCTGTCCTCTCGATTTAACCATCTTTCTCTTTGTAATTTATACTCTGTTTCTCCATTAGACCTTCAAATTTCTAAACATTCTTCTTTGGTTACTTCCTTTAACACCTCTACTCTATCATTTCTACTCTAAAAGACTTCAACACTTTACCCTGAACTCAAACCAATTACAAAATTTGAAGAAACCACCATTTTCTCGGACCCGGTCCCGTTCTTGGGGAACCAATTATTTCGAATTATCTTACTTCATCAATCATTATTCTATCCAATAATTGAACATGTCAATTACTTTCCATTATTTTTATTCTCCCGTTCTGGCCATGGCCCACGCCTTGGATTTTCAATTTTCAGGTTGAAGAAAAAAAAATTTATACAGAACACACACAGGGCAGAGACGGGCAGAGACAGGGCAGATTCGTTTTCACTTTCGGTTCGTTTAACAGTTCTACCATATAAGTTTGAATATTTACCCATATTAAATTTATAAGTTAGCGTTTTGTTAGCATTAATTTCATGTTCTAATTAATTTAATTTTAAGTTGGTGTTTTAACTGTATCAATTAACAGTGCATATACTCCCTCATTGGGCGGTTTAAACCAGTGGGGACGCAGAAAAAAACCGTATTACTTATAGTCCGGTCAAATTAGACCAAAAAATAGGAGTGAGGTTGCAATAATTCGCACCCAGCTAAAAATTGGTAGGATTGTTCAAAACACCATCATAAATGAAATCTAAAAAGTCCTAATCGATCCGACACCTGGAAAAAAATTTATTCGGGGTCAAAGGTCACTAAAACGGGGTTTTCGCGATTTTCAGCAAAACGGTAAGTTTTATCATAAAATTATCCCATTCAAAAATTGTAGATCAGATAATTATCTATAAAAAATGTTTAAATACTTTTTTTCCTAAGAGCCACCGTTTTTGAGATATAACGATTCGAAAAGTTGAAAGAGTTGTAATCGTCATAATATGGGGTCCGTTACTTTGGCCCCCCCCCCCCGGTTAATATTTTTACACCAAAATCAAGCACTGGGATCCTTAGAGCTAGCACCAGCTAGCACCCAAATATGAAAGCTAGCACCATTACAGTTTTTTCACAAATCGACTTTGAAACCGAGGGGGCCAAAGTAACGCTAGCCCCCCCGGTTAATATTTTTACCCAAAAACCTAGCACTGGGATCCTTAGAGCTAGCACCAGCTAGCACCGAAATATGAAAGCTAGCACCATTACAGTATTTTCACATATCGACTTTGAAACCGGGAGGGGCCAAAGTAACGCTAGCCCCCCCCCCCCTCCGGTTAATATTTTTACCCATAAACCTAGCACTAGGATACTTAGAGCTAGCACCAGCTAGCACCCAAATATGAAAGCTGGCACCATTATAGTTTTTCCACAAATTCATTTTATTTATTTGCACCTAAATGACGATTACAACTCTTTCAACTTTTCGAATCGTTATATCTCAAAAACGGTGACTCTTATGAAAAAAGTATTTAGACATTTTTTATAGATAATTATCTGATCTACAATTTTTGAATGGGATAATTTTATGATAAAACTTACCGTTTTGCTGAAAATCGCGAAAACCCCGTTTTAGTGACCTTTGACCCCGAATAAATTTTTTTCCAGGTGTCGGATCGATGAGGACTTTTTAGATTTCATTTATGATGGTGTTTTGAACAACCTACCAATTTTCAGCTGGGTGCGAATTATTGCAACCTCGGATGTCTAAATTGACCGGACTATTAGAGACACCATTTTTTTTAATGTAGATATTGAATACGCCTTTTCAGTGAGTCTTATTGCTAAATAATTAAAGTCGTAGAAGGGATCCTGATCAAAATGGGACTTTGAGTGACCCCCCCCCCCAAAGTGTACCTAATTTAAAATTCTCCAAAAAATATATTATCTTTAGCACAGTTTTGACTACTTGCATAACAAATTTCACCAAAATATTATTTAAATTATCAAGGGAAATAGGTACTATTTAATTTTAAATTAGAAATATTAAATTTAAAGTTCGTTAGGAAGGTGAGTGAGGTCGCCTACGTCTCAGATATAATATAGTGTCTATAGAGGCAGTGACGACAAGAAGGAGCAAACTTTTGCAACATTGCAGACAAAAGTGTCCCATTTGTGATTGGCTGTCATATCTATGGTCATGTTGTTGCAAAATTTGTTCGCCTATTGCTGTGACTGTTTCTATATAGTTTGTATAGAAAACCTTAATTATATTTATAAAATCGTGAAGAACTAAAAAATAAAAGTCGTTGAAATCAACGTAAACAACCTCAATGTTTGTCACAAAATTATAAAAATATGCCATGTGATTCACGCAGCTAATCATAAATCGAACACCTATTGTCGTCACTGTCTCTATATAATCACTATACCTGGTCAACAGGTACAAGCAGGTGTCCGATTTGTGATTAGCTGCATGTATTTCGTGGAAGTATTTAGATTTTCTTACATTCATTTTTGCGAGTTTTTCCATGATTTTATAAATAAAATTTTGGGTTTTCTATCTAGGCTATATATTATTAGAAACAGTGACGACGATATATTATGATAAATTTTCGCCGTAGCGCCATCTGTGATAGTTGTAAACACAGGTATCTCATCAAAAGATGGACTACTTTGCTTTATCGTGTGACCGCGGTTTTGCTGTCACCCCGTAAATAGGACTCAACTCGTCAGGCACGCATAAGCAAGCGGTATCGTATTCTATTCGTAAGGATCTTTTGTATAGAATTTACAAAATTATCAAGCGCAGTAACACCTACTCACTTCAACCTCTTGTTGTATAATATACTAATAATTTCAAGTTAAAAACTCCCTTTTCTTCTATTCATCCTTTTAGATCACGAGATACCAAGACCTCCCTAAAAAAAAGAAAACTACCTGGGGCTCTGTTTTCCTCACTGATTTTGGTTACATTTCCCCCACAAGTAATTCCCGTGTGGTCGGCTAACTATAGTAATATAGTTTCAGTGTTTTGTTTCTCTTTTGAAGTCTAAATAATATAATAATATTAGAAGGTTCTAAAGATTGATTTTTTACTAATTAGAATTAGTAAAATGCGAATTTTTACAGCAAATTTTGAGTTATTTGATTTTTTGATTGTACGTGAGCTTCGCCCTGGAATTAGATTTTTAACTAAATAAAACTGAACCAATGAGAAGTATAAACGAACTTTTCAGGCAGACACATGGAACAGGTTGATATAATTGACACGGAGGCGCAGTAGTTTTCTAGAATATTATTATAGTAGAGGTATAGTCTATTTCACTATAAATGGAATTAAAAAAAGTCATAGCATCAAATTACGTTGATATAAAAACATACAAACTATGCGATATAGAGATAAGATTATCGCGTCAACCAAGACAGCATATTTTATGCATTGCTAAAGGCTGGCGCGAGATTAAAATAATTAACCTTATCTCTATATTATATTTCGTCGCATAGTTTGTACGTTTTTATATCAACGTAATTTGATGCTATGACTTTTTTTAATTCCATTTATAGTGAAACAAACTATACATAGATATAGCTGGAACCACGAAAGCACGCGCGAGAATGTATGTATGCCGGATTAGGAAGTTAGAACGCTTGTATTTGAACGAACGTTAAAACAAACGCCTTATTTTTAATTGGCTTGCTTTTTGGTAATGACTAATAATTCATACGCGAGCTCTCATGGTTTTGGCTTAAATACCGATTGCAGTTCAATATTCACAAAATAACGTGAATGATCTCAATTATCTAATGCTCACATTCATAGTCGTTACTTAAATATAAGTACATACGTACTTAAGGGCAGCGCGGTAGCAAGGGTGAGGCGACTAAGGAATTTGCTTCAGGCGCTAACGCAATGGGCGCGCTAAACCTTGACAAATTTTCAAATTTATAAGAATCTTTTGGAAGGGGGGGGGGGGCGCATACATATTATTCAAATTTGCTTCAGGCGCCAGAAGAGCTTTCTACGGAGCAGCTTAAGGGTCAAATTTATATGGCGTAGACGCATTTTCGAAAAAAAAACACTTGGAAATTCAGAAACTTAGTAAAAAAACTAAGATAAAATGCATTGCTAAAATCAGTTACTCAGGTAGAAAGGGGTTAATTTTTCAAGTAAAGTTGTAAGTGTAAGTAACACTTTGTCTATGAATACGGCCGTTAATGACGTACATCTTTTAAGACGATTGCAAGTGTTGCCCTAATGTGTTCTATACATAATTTTTTCTGCTAAACTTTTAAAAGACTACTTACAAAAATAAACAAAATACTAGATATAACCTCTTGAGAATGAAATTATACTTCATTACAACCGTGGGCTAAGAGATGACCGAGATGCGAAGCACCGAGATCAACTATAGCCCGCGGTTGGAATGAAGCCTTTCACTAAAGTATGCATATTATTTTATTCGCAATTATTTAGTTTTAAGGAGAAATTAGCAAATAAATAATGATTTATTCCGTATAATCAATAATCATTCATTATTCATTCGTTTTTCAAGTTTTTCCGGTCCGTTCGGCACATTGATACTTTTTTCTCAGCAAAGTTTTCACATTACATTGTTACGCTACGGCTTGGCTCTTGATAGAGCAATTTCGGGGGGGGGGGGAGTTAGGCGATCGATCCTGAATAACCAAAATTTTAATCATTGCAAAGAATTATATGTTGCCCCGTCACGTCTCAGTTTTTTGACGTTGTCGAAAGATTGGCGGCGTTATGCATAAATCAATTTTAACTATCTGTATATATTTCAGTTGCGATCTGATTCATTGGCCAGTGTATACTCAGGAGCAGGTGAAGGTAGATATGGCACTGTTGCAGTTCGAGGTCAAGTTGAATTTGGTTTACAATATAATTATAAAGCAAGCGCTTTGGAAGTTTTAATAAAACAATGTAAAGATTTAGCAGCAGTAGATATGAAACGAAATCGTTCGGATCCATATGTGAAGGTATATCTCTTACCAGACAAATCAAAAAGTGGCAAAAGGAAAACAAAAGTTAAAAAGCACACCCTTAATCCCATCTTTGATGAAAACTTGAGGTTTCACATATCTCTTAATGGTTTAGAAACTCGTACATTATGGTTAACAGTTTGGCATTCCGATATGTTTGGTAGGAACGATTTCTTAGGAGAAGTTATGATAACCTTGGAGAATAAAGTTTTTGATGATCCTACACCTAAGTGGTACAATTTACAAGAAAGGGTAAGTAAGCTTAAACTGTTTTTTTGAGATAACTGTTGTATTTTTACTTTACAGACTGAACCTTTTGAAGATGTACAGTCATTTAAAGGTGATATTTTAGTGTGTTTAAAATATATTCCACCTGACATGACAGTTTATAAGAAAGGTAAACGATCTCGAGGTACTTTACATGTTAAAGTAAAAGAAGCTAGGTGTTTAACTGCAGTTAAAACCAACGGCACTTCAGATCCATTTTGTAAAAGGTAAGTTTCCAAAATCATACAAGAAAATTTTAAGTATCTACTTGTATATGAGGCCGTGAGAGCAAAAATGGCGTAACCCGAAATAATATCTATTGCAGATATTCAAGGTTTTAATTTCTCCACTTTTTCAAATGTTTCTTCCAAGTTTTTATTTCTCGCCTTTTATGCACCAATGTCGGTTTAAATGGTTGTAATAATAACATTTTACCTTTCAACTCTGTCTATTTTATTAAAAATAGCATATCAGAGATTTTAATGTGGGTTAAACCACTTTTGTACTAACTATTCTAACTCTTATAGGAAAATAATGATGGTTACATTATTATTACTTACATATTGTTATGGTCCAAAATATCAATAATTTATTATAAATATAAAGCTCGATAAACACTCGTAAAAGTAAAATTACATGAACTTTTATAGCAGTAGGAAGTTCTGAAAGGTATTTGAAAGTTCCTAATGTAGTCAAGTTATTATAAAAGAATAGGTGACCAAAGGAGGTTTCTTCACCAATGATACGTACTGAAAAGGGACATTAAAGATTAATTTATTTTTCATATATAAAAAAAAATTTGTTTCATAAATAATTTAATTTAGTTTTGTAAAGAGTAGGTAATTTTAAGAAGTGCGATATAAATAAACAGTATTATTACGTAGTGGTGATTGATAAAGGTGAACGGAAAGACTAATGCAACTATTCGCCATCCGAGACAAACGATTTTACGTGTAGCCGGACCAGACGTTGGATTGTTGTGACAACTCTGAAAGAAAACATTAAATTAATTTAATGACATTTGATTATGAAATGAACCTTATCAAGATAGCAAGTTACTTACGTTTGAAAAATTAAATCATCAAGTGTGATAATAAAAAAAATCCAAAATCACAAAAAACCAGGGAAACGAAATAATAAATAAATTATTATTAATTACGCAAGTGCGTAGAGGACGGAGGTGTCTAGTTCCTCACGTCCAGTATATAGTGTTAATTGGATAAAAATCCAATTAAAAAAGTGTATTTAACCTGAAAAGGAAAAGGTTAAGATTAATTGAAATAAATTGAAAAGAAATAGTAATCGAATTTAGTTAAAATAAATTCAGTGTTAATAGAAAGATACGTACCTTAAGATTTTTCCTGGAAAGTGATAAATAATTAGAACCGAAACTTGGTATTTTGTGAAGCGACGCACAAAAAGAAAAACGCAGTTGGAATTTGATGATTCACACAGCTGAAATAATAATCAAGAGTGGCGTGATCGTAGAAGAAAAAGAAATCAAGGCGACATCTTTTGGTGGTAAGCGAAAAACATTTAAATTTAACATTTTGCAGTGCCGTGTTACGTGTAAATACAATCTCGACGACGCTACGTAGTAAAAATAATCAAAAACTGAATTTCGCATTAGCTTATAAAAATATTTCATTTGTTATTTGATTAAATTAATTTAGTTTAAGTGTTGGGGATGATTTGCATTTTTGTTACTAATTTTGTGTTTAATGTTTAAAATAAATTGTTTACATTTACAAATCCTCAGTAGCGTATCATTGGGAAAGAATTTCCTGTGTATTTTTACGATTTCAGATATACCTAAGCAAAAGGTACAACCTCAAAGAATCGACTACTGCGGTAAGAGTGATCATGCTAATTAAAGATTACATAAAAACTGAGCTAGCCATTGAAAATAATAATAAAAGATTGAAATTTCCAACATTTCAGAATTCTAAAAAAAAAAATAAAAAAGAAAAATTACATGTGGCCCTTCCATAAGCGGAAGCAAAACATAGTAATATATTATAATCACAATACATTTTTCTTAGATTGCTCTATTTATTTAGTATTATGATTATTAAACTAAATAAACAATTTTTTTTGAATATTGAATACTATTTTATTTATTCAAATATATCACACAAAGTATTGAAAAATAATAAAATTAATAAAAATATGGGGTCACTAATAATATTATGGTGGATATTAAAGAAATTGCTTATTTCATCTTTAATTATTGATACAAATCAATAATAAATTGAGCACTTATTAAAAACTATGATTTACCTGAGAAAATAATCACAAAATAAAGTTTGGTTGTTATTGTCCAAGTAACCCCTCCTTGTTAGGTATCTTTAGACATGGAAAAACATGCCTCTCGAATTTACCGTGTTAATTCCCTATGTTCAGGATGGAAACTGGCCACGCGGTATAAAAAACTCTTGAATGAAAATTTTTCGTTTTGAACTAATAAAACTTTTTCTTCAATGTAGTATAATCAAGTCTTTCAAGACGACATATTAAAGAATGACAAAAAAATCAAACTGAATTAAAGTAGAAGTTGTGCAATGAATTGCTTGTAAAATAATAATGACTATTTTTATATTTCACTAGAATTTATTATTTTTTGATAATTTAGAAGAAAATCTCTTTAAATGTGCGAAATGCTATTAATGTTTTTATATGCTTACAGTTATCTTTTACCTGACAAAGGTAGAAGCTCGAAACAAAAAACTGCAGTAATGAGGAAAACTGTAAATGCTATGTGGAATCATACGTTTGTGTACGACGACGTCACATTACAAGAGTTAGCTGAACGTTGTTTAGAATTAACGGTGTGGGATCACGATAGACTCGGCAGCAATGAATTTTTGGGAGGCGTTAGATTTTCTATGGGTACAGGTAATATATTTCGCATGCAACTATCATCTTATAACATGTATTTTCAAAATTTTAGGTAAACATTATGGTAAATCTGTTGATTGGATGGATTCAACTGGGAAAGAGCTTGCATTATGGAAAAGTATGTTTGAAAGACCTAGTTTCTGGGTAGAAGGATGTTTACCTCTAAGACCTACATTAGACAATCAAACTACATGAACATAATATTCTATAATATAATATATAAATTAATAAATCATGAGGTTTAAAATAAATTCGACAATTTTGATATAATTTTACTTAAATAAGTAACAATTTTTATTAACGAACAGTATAAATAAGGAATTTTAAAAACATCCAACATTAATTAAGTTGGAAGAATTCGTCCCTTTTAAAGTATTACATGATGTGGTTATTACTGTATTAGCAGTATTACTTTTACACACAAATTTTGATGTTGTTGAAAATATTGTGTTTAACCAAAGACATCTTTAGCAATTTGTTAAAACTTTTTTAAACAACCTATGGAAGAAATTAGCTTCTAAGAATTAACAATAATAAATATGATTGTATTTAAATTTATAAAAGTAAATAAGCTATTTATTGCTACATATTATTTAACGGACAAACCAGAAATTGGTCGCATCCAGTATTGCACAATTCTAACATTATTTTATTATAATAAGTACATACTATAATATAGTATAATATAGTCAAATAAGTATTTGAATGAACCCCTATTCTTCACCAAAAAGTATTATTTTATTCATATTGTAAAGTAATTATCGTTTGCATTCGAGACAGATTATCGCGTTTTTAAGGTGATTTCAGTTTGTTTAAAGTGCTTATTTAATTTTTCCATCTTCAACAATAATTAATGTGAAAAATAACAAATGTTGGGTCATTATCATCGAACAGGGAAATAATCTCTTTTGATTGATATAACCCGTTATGTTGAGACGATCGTCAGCTTAAGCGGTTAAGTGCTTTGCTGCTAATGTTGAATACCTGGTTCGACTCCAGGCTCACTAAAACTCTATTCTGATTGTCTCCCCTCAGAAGGCAATGCCAAACCACCGAGGTGTAATTGCCTGGTACAGCCTCTCTGGAGATGAAGTGTATACACTTCCCGTGCTAAGCAGTAGGTTTCCTATGTGTGTGATATTACTTCAAGCACATGCAAGAGGTCGCCTACGCCTGAAATTATGCACAACACTTGAAGAAGTTACATTGAGAAGTAGGAATCTTAAAAATCTGATTTACTGCGCTATTTATTCCCTATATTCGAGTTTAAGACTGTCCACCCAGTATACATGTAAGCTATAATTTATTAATCTAAGCAATTATTCAAGTCGTGCAGTGTATCGGCCAATGAGAACGCTTCATTTTACGACTGCCCAAGGAATGATAGCAAACAGCATGGGGCTTTACGAAGACATGTCGTAATTCCATAAGAGCCCCTGGGCTCTGTGAGTATGTGATGCACAATTACGCATTCAATTTCTTCAAAGTGCAACGCATGTTGCTTGGAGTCAAAAAAAATTTCCAGTTATGTCGGTTTAAAACAACACTTACAGAACCATTTTGCAAGCCATTCCTAAACAGTTTACGATTCATTACGCCTAAAAATTTATAAGAGTTGACCAGTTGATATTCACTACACCTAAAATTCGTAAATGACTTCATTACGGTATTGGTAAAGATCAAATTATTTTATCCATTACTTACCTTTTACTGAAATGCATTTTTGGAACTCGTTTGGGTTAAATGTTTACAAATATTGTGAAAGTGAGAGAAGAAAATTTGAAAAACTAACTATAGCTATATCAAAATCGTTTAATTAAAAATTGTATTTTTAAAGTTTATTTTATTATTATTTAAAAATACAGTAGACCCCGCTTGTTATTACATCGGAACTCGGGGGTTTTTGATCGTAATAACCGATGATCCAAATAAACGAAAATTTATCAAAACACAAATTTTATTTATTTATAGGAAACATTATTTATTAATGGAATTTTAGAAAGTTACTAATATTGTCTGTCTGTAATTTTCGCGGTTTAAATAGTTTATAAAAAGTTCACATTTGTAATACATCTGAGAATCGGAATTCCTCAACATAAAACTTCTAGCGCTTTCCTGCATTTTAACAAAATTTTGATCACTATACATGATGATTATGAAGTCACATACGGCCGGCCCGTTCTTAGCAAAAGTGATCTCAATACCTGATTGATCTCATTATCCGTGATCATAATAAGTGGCATCTACTGTATTTTTATAAGTTAACAATTCCCGCAAAATTTTACAAAACATCACTAATTTTACGAACGTTTCCAAAAAAAAAGAACTAGTGGCGCCCATGAAACGGGTGGAGAACTACTACACTGACCACTCCAAATAAATTGAAAATTTCCTATTGCAAAGAGGAAGGTTTATATAGTATACTGATATAATTTTCACAAGCGGACTTATTATCAAAATTTTGAGTAAATCGAATTTGAAGTTTGCAAATTTACACATGTAAAAACTTAACGAGATTCCGCGCGTCGCTCATTCTGTTGACGGTCCGTGCAGAAAGAACTAGTCTTAAACTTAGCTCAAAAAGAGGAAAGCCCCAGGTCCCGATGGCATCACCAATACCGCCCTCAAAGAACTCCCCCAAAAAGCCAAAGTTGCCATCACCGGCATAATTAACGCATGTTTTCGACTCAACTACTACCCACAAATATGGAAAACCGCTGACGTAGTGGTAATCCCCAAACCCGGTCAAAATCTCAAACTTCCGAAAAGCTATAGACCAATCAGCCTGCTCCCTTCCATCGGAAAAGTAGTTGAAAAAGTCATTCTCACCCGTCTCCAAGAAGCCATGTTCGATAACAGTATTATTCAAAACGAACAATTCGGCTTCCGTGCTGGACACAGCACGACCCACCAAGCCCTCCGATTAGTTGAGCACGTCACGCAGGCACTCAACAAAAAAGAATTCACCGGCCTAGTGCTACTCGACGTATCGAAAGCTTTCGATAAGGTCTGGCACGAAGGCCTCCTGTTCAAAATGCTTCAATCCAAAATTCAAATTCCACTAGTCCGACTTATTGCCTCCTACCTTCACGACAGAAATCTCCAAGTCAAACTCATGAACACCAGATCCACAAAGCGCCCCATCACCTCCGGGGTCCCCCAGGGATCGATCCTTGCAGCTTCACTGTTTAACATCTTCATGAGCGACATTCCAACCCCCTTAGATTCCGCAACAAAAATTTCACTATATGCAGATGACACTGCAATATACACATTCTCAATCCACCCGGACATAGCCACAACCCGCCTCCAGGAGGCGATCACCGATCTCGGAAGGTGGTACGAAACTTGGCGCATCGAGGTTAACTCGAGCAAAAGTTCCGCGATCATGTTTCGAAATCGTTGCAAGCCTCACAACTCCAGTGTCTGGATGTTTGAGGAGCAAATCCCCTGGAAAACCAAGGTCAAGTACCTTGGCATTACCATGGACCGGCGCCTCAAATGGGACGCTCACATTTCCTCCGCAACCGGTAAAGCCAAATGCCTCTTCAATAGATTGTTCGTCCTCATGAACGCAAAAAGTACCATGTCCCCCGCTAACAAACTAAGATTATACAAAGCCATAATCCGCCCGACAATGATTTATGCCTCCCCTGTCTGGGGATATGCACGCCCCAGGGCCATAAATAAACTTCAAGTCATCCAAAACAAAAATCTCCGAGCTATTTTCAGCGCCCCCTATTACGTCACTAACAGGCGACTACATGCAGACGCCAAACTAGACCTCATTAACACTCTTAATCGTAAACATGCCACCAATCTCTACAACAAATCCAAATTCTCAGAAAACCCACTAGTAAATCAACTAGGTCAATACAACCCAGCCGACTTTTTCATTCCCCGTCCCAAATCACTCCTGACCACGGACAACTCCTGACCATAACTCACCCCCACACAGACTGATGTATGTTCACAGGTTTAACTTACACAAATTCTCTTCGAAAGTGAATTTATTCACTAGATTTGTGTAATTTTTCGATCAATTTTCACAAGATTCGATAAATCACCCCCCATAGTATCACTATAATCCCACTAGTCGCCAATTCTGACTAGTTCCAAGTAGAAGCCAATCACTTCGAGGTCATAAATAGAAATTAATTCATAATTTCTTTCTTCGAATTAGGGACTCTACTATATCGGCAAACGTAAAAATTTTCTTTTTCTTCTCATATTACATTTTCACAGTCACAGCTCAGGTTTTTACCAGTCAGTCCGCCAAGCGCCAATTCCCAGAGACCCACCGGTCTCTATAAATTCCAATGTCATTAATGTATTCTTTCAGATGAAGGAGAAGGCCGGCTGCGCCGGGATGCTCCATCAAATACATATCAGGTAAAGGTAAAGGTTACGGACCGGCAGATGCAGCTCGTCTCTCCTACATGTAACATCGATTATGTTTTGTTTTTACGCGATTTTTTGGGGGTGAAACGTAAAAGATAACTGCCCCATACCGCGACTATACTTTTTAATGCTATTTCGAGGTTCTCTCACATCCCGGTTTTATATATCCCGGTTTTCTTGATGGGTGGCGCTTCTTGTATGTTTAGCCTAGTAACCAGAGTCAAAACCGCTCTGAAGGGGTGCAGAGCGGAGCGGCGCCCCGGAAGAGTAGGTTTTGACGATGGATAACCCTCCCTATCGAATGCACACCCCAAAAATCGAAGAAGAAAAAATTTAATTTTTTCACTTTCGGCAATACACGGGTTATTTTCCATTTTTTGATAATATTTATTACTAATATCTACTAAGCACACCCCCACATATCCGAATTTCAAAGAAAAATTCAAATTGGAGCGAAAAAATTTCACTCGATTTCAAGGAAGGACGGGCGAACGATGTGCCATCGACCGGGGTGTGCCAGTGGCCGCTTGAAATGCAACTTTCCCATTTTCACACTTTTTTCGTTTTTTTTTATGATCACCTCCGCTATGACAAAAGTGACACATTCGGACCGAAACATACCCAAAAAGGCCGTTAATTACCCAAAATTTTGCTAAATTTCATGTTGGGGGCGTGTCCGTAGTTCTCTAAACCATGCAAAAAAATAGGCCGACAACCTATGCCGACCACCGCATGGTGTTTTTTTATTAAATTTTCGTTGTTCTTTCTATTTAAACTTATTAATCCGCTATTTACATTAAAGCTAAACACTTTCTTGATCGAAATATTATGCGATTTCTATAGGAAATTTTTAATTTTTTGGTCAGTGTTAAAAATCCGGACCCCATGAAACAATAATTGCAGATTTTGGAATCTGATGCTATAATTGAGCTGCATTGCGCTTTTTCGGCGTCAACTGTTAGGTAATCGGTATGTAAAGTTGATATATTAGCTTGAAACTAAGAAATTTTATTGTAAAAAAATTACAGTTGAGGAATCGGTCTTTATAATCTTCTTCTTCAAGTGCCGTCCCCGCTACGGAGTTTGGCAATCATCATTGCTATTTCTATCTTTGAAACGGCTGTTAATTAATTTATTTATAATCTATAAATTAATAATATATATTTCTTCTAAATAATATGTATATACTACATCGAAAGAAAACATTAAACGGTAAGAGCCGTCTTCAGGATCAACATTAAATAGAAAGTTAGCAAGGAAACCATAAAACTAAAAAAACCTTAACGAATTACATGTTTTGATATTATTCACGATTTTACCCATGAAACTGATCTCATCAAATTCATACTGGCGAAATGAAAATATAAATTAAACTTACTATTTTTCCAATAAAAAATGTCGACACTTCAAACATCACCCAAATTGTCAAATATCTCTACGATGAATGCTAGAAGCAAGCATGGTCCGCTAAGCGCAACATGTGCGAGCGAGCTGGAGGGATTAGAAACCTGAAGGTGGTGTTCGATCCGAATCTTAAAATTGAATTTAAGAAACAGAGGAGGATGGATTGAAAAGGAGTAAGGATTGAGATTGGTAGGTGTCGAAAAACAAAGAAAGACGAATTATGGAAAGTATGCGGAAGGTAAAAATAAGAGATACCATAAAAATAAGATAAAAGTGGAAATGAGAATACAGATAAAATTAACGATTATACCTACATAAAAGGATAGAGGTAAATACAACTAAAAACATAGAAATACAACTAAAAATTAAAAATAAGAATAGAAATAATATAAGAGTAAGAATAGAAATAAAAATACAAAAGGAATTAATTTGAACGATTGATGCTAATGTATGTAGAATTGTAGAAGGTTTGTAAGCGTCCTTTACAACACTGCAATCTAGTGGATATCCAGTGAATATCAAGTGGACATCCACAAGCTAGTGGATATCCACTAGTTGTTGAGTGTTGTCTGGACGGATATCAAAACTTATAAGTTTGTCAACCTCAAGCAAATCGATAAAAGTTCAAAATTTTGAATTCTGCGAAACTTCAAATTTTGATAAATAGTTAATCGGAAATGATATTGTAAAAATTATATTATGTAATGCAGGGCTTCTTAAACTTTTTTATATAGCGACCCCCTTCAAGCTTAGGAAATTTTAAACGACCCCCTCCATATAGGGACGCGCATGAATGGATTATCGAGATTCCTTAAAGGAAGGCAGGCTACTCAAAATCAACTTTCAATGTAAATAAAATAAGGATTAAAGAATACGTACCCATTCATTTCACATATATATAATTGGAAACGTTGACGGGATATCGGTCGTAATAAAACACAATAAATAGAATGACATAAAACTATATATATATTTATTCAATAGAAAAAATAAACTTTTGTAACAATTTTTTTATAAGAAAACATAAAACTATATCTATATATTCAATAGAAAAAATAAACTTTTGTAACAATTTTTTTAATAAAAACATATTATTAACATCAAACAATATTAATGTGACGGATGTGATTGTTTATTTTTACACAAATAATTAAATCTAGGCTCAATTTGAGTTATTGCAGATCGTAATAAATTTTCAACGTTTATTAAAGTTGAACGGTATTTTGATTTTATGTAAGTTAATGTGGAAAAGGCTGATTCACATAAATATGTTGTACAAAATGGCAGTAATTTATTCATTGCCATTTCCGATAGTAGGGGATATTCTGATTTGATTTCTATCCAAAATTCATGCACAGGCACTTGAGAAAATCTGAGTCGCAAGGTAGTATCACTTGTTAATTCGGCAAATTCTTCTTGTGCTTTGAGGTTTAAAAAATTAATTTCTTCCATTTCAATTGAAAATGGATTGCAAATCCATTGTTGTGTATCGATATCATTGGGAAAATACCTATGCATGTTAACTTCCATATCCTTCAAATGATTAACTATAATTTTTGTAATAGGAGTATCTTTTTTTGAAATATTGTTACTAATTATATACTCGTCAGTAAATGGAAACATTTCGAGCGATCCACTTTCCACTCTGTTCTTCCATATAAGAATTTTTTTAACAAAAGCCTCAAGTTTATTTTTTAACATAAACATATTAACGCAGACTCCCTGCATTGATAAATTCATATCATTGATTTTATCAAAAATATCTGCCAAATAGCATAGCTTGAGAAGCCATAAATTATCGTGAAAATAATCGGCCAAATTAGAATTTTGCTCTGTTAGAAATATAAGAACTTCATCTTTTAAAGTTAATAATCGTTTCAAACTTCGACCTCTTGATAGCCACCTAACTTCAGCATGTAGCAATAAACTTGTATAATCCGAATCCATATCAATGCACAAATTTTTAAACAATCGACTATTAAGTGCTCGACTTTTAATAAAGTTAATGATTTTGACTGCATCAAAAAACACAGTGTTTAATTCTGGTGCAATTTTTTTAACAACAAGTGCCTCTCGGTGAATCATACAATGTGTAAATGTAATATGATCATTTCCAGCTTTAACAAATGCTGTAAAACCAAGATCTTGTCCGGTCATTGCTGCAGCACCGTCCGTGCACACACCAACACAATTTTTCCAATTTAATCCTTCTTTTTCAAAAAACTCATTTACTTTTTTATATATATCTTTTCCACGAGTATGACCTTCCAGAGGACGACAAAACAGTATATCTTCATGAATGCTTCCCTCATAAATATATCTTACAAAAAGTAACAACTGTGCTATTTTTGAAATGTCTGTCGACTCGTCCAGTTGTATTGCAAACTTTGAGCTGTCTTTAAGCCTCATAAGAAGCTGTTGAAATTGATCATTGCTAATGTCTGAAATTCTTTTGGACACAGTGTCATTTGATAATGGAATTTTACTAATTTCAGCAGCATACTGTTTTCCATGAACAATTTCAGACATTCTTATAGCTGCAGGTAGTAAAAGTTGCTCTCCAATAGTAAAAGGCTTTTTCGTTTTTGCTATCAAATACGAAACTTCATACGATGCCAATAGATATTTATCATTCAAAGTAACATACTTCTCCAAAGTGTTCTTTTCTTTATTTGATGTTTGCAAAAGACGCTCAAAATATTCTATTGGCTTTTTTGATAACGTTGCATGTTTAGTATTCAAATGTCGTTGCAGTTTTGACGGTTTCATGCTTTCTGCAGCCAAAACTTCTTTGCAAATTAAGCACACTGGTTGTTCTTCATTGTTGTGAGAAGAGCATGTGAAGCCATACTGCAAATATGATTCGTCATATTTTCTTTTTTTTGTTTTGCTAGAAGTCGGATTTGAAGCACTGCAACTTGGTTGTGACGGCGTGGCAGACTTATTAGTTGGAATTTTAAATAGCCATTTATCCATGATGGTTAAATAATAATAAATAATTAAACAAAATGTAGTTGAACTTTAACGTAATAATTAAAAACACCAACTGAAAACTACACAGTAAATACACACATGTCACTACGAAGACAAAGCTGAGTCCAAACTGAAGTACAAACAGAAAAATAACTACACTCGAATCTTTACCAGTGCAATGACAACAAATTACGATCAGATCAACCCCGACGCATGGCGTGTTCAAAGTGTGCAGCGCACAAAGGCACCGTATCACAAAGACGCCGAAAAAGAAGCTTTCATTTAATTTTTTTTATTATTCTTTCATAAAAATAATATGCCGATTCGCCTAGCCTAGCTTGATTATGCTTCCGTATTGTATGTGTAAGCTGTAAGGCGACGCGGCGTCTGGGTACTTATAATCACTAAGTTATCTTGCAAACATTGGCGCCGGCGGCCAGACATCAATGTCGAACGTTCAGTTGAAAATCGAGGAGCGCGTTGTATTTATTATTTTAAATGCTACTTCCATATTTTCATTTATAGGCCCTACATAACAGTTTTGCATTGCCACTTTTTTCAAAAAATAGTTATAATAAAACTACAATAGTATTTTGTATGATTTTTATTTGTATTTATATTTGTACGTAGTGTGTATACTAATTTTAAAATTTTATTTATAATGATTGAAAAGTATCAGATCTTTGCGACCCCCTTTCAGTAGTCTCGCGACCCCCAGGGGGGTCGCGACCCACAGTTTAAGAAGCCCTGTATCTATAGCATGAAAATTTTACTTGCCTGCCTTGTGCAGTTTCACTGCGTTATGTAAAACGCAATCTTTTAAATAAGATAATTTGATCGCATTTGAGCGACACCACTTTTGAACCATCTTTTTTATTTTTTTGTGTAAATAAATATTGTTTTTTATTCAAACTTTATTAATCATTATGTGTGCATAGTTAGGATATTGTTCCGTTGTTTATATTTTTCATTCATCTTTATTTTCAATAAATGTGTGTAGTTCTTAACCAAAGCAACCAGTTTTATTTTATTTTTATTTACATTTTTGCCTCGAAAGAGCCACTAGTAATCGAAAGCCCTTTTGAGACATGGCGCCCTAAGCAAATAATCATTAAGCAAGGTAGTATCTCATTTAGAACCTACGAATCTCTTCGGAGAACCCCGCTCTCGGGACTTAGTACTAAACGTACAAAGCTAAGCGGTTACGCAACCTCCATCAGCGAACATAGAAAGGGCAAGGTGAATGCTAAAACTCATTATTTTTAGATGACCATTTGCCGGGTCATCACTTTTGTTTTCGTTTATGAGTGAAAGGCTATGTTTTTTTTAAGTCACAGCGTCACAATTCAATGTATCACAAATGGAAAAGACATTTTCTTCAAAAAGTTTACTGAACAATCACAGGTGATGCAAGAAATTTAATTCAATCTAAAACATAAAAATTGTATTAAAAAATTTAAAAAGTCACATTGGGCTTGAGCCGAACCTGCAAATTGAAACGTCAATAGTATTGATTTTATTTCGACCAATAAAGAAGAATCACATTTGCCTTGAAAATACAACGGTAGTGATGTTAAAACAATTGAAAAGAGAGTTGTTAATTAATTTTTGATTAATGGGGGTGATTTTGTGTGCGTCCAGCTAAAATTATATAAAACAGTGAACATTTTAAAGAAATTCAAGAAAAAAGTATATTAATAGTTAAAAGCAACGTACTTACGTATTTGAAAAGTAAAATTGGTAGAAGATAACGACGGATTACGATTATTTTTGGAAAAATTTGGTCACACCACGAGGTAAATGCACTCACAAGGAAATTTGCATCTTGAATTATTATACGCATCGAGGGTCATCCATCAAGTGGAAATAAATAGTTTCATGGTATATGAACTGCGTAACCAGAAATACCCCAGATTTTGTTAAAGGTAACGTCCCATTAAAAATTTATATTGAACATAAAAATTAGTGAAAATTTTGCGATCCAATTTACACGTGCATTAATACGTTTCAAGTTTATTAGAATAAGACATTTGTTAATTAGCATAAGAATTTTATTGCATTTAAATCACTTAAAAACTAAATCATAATAAATTACCATTTGTATTTTAAAACGGAGCATAATTTTTGTGATCACATTCCGAAGACCACGATATTTTATTTCAGCATTACAATTTGGTCAAGGAAGGAACCCAACGTGAGAGAAGGTAGGTCTGTGCTCATCGCAATAGCTAAGCCGAGGTACAATTTCATTTATTTGTATTTATCAAAAATTTTACATACATTTCTATTGACGGTGTACATTTACGTACACTCGTACACAACATTACAATTAAAACATTTAGCTCCAGTGAGGCAAAGACCCACACAGCAATATATAATACTTCTTTATTTATTTGTCTTAATTAATTAATTTCAATTTTAACAATTCATTTAATTTCAATACGATTTAGGTAGTGCTTTTAATAGTATTACGGATAAACACAATAATGCGTATTATAATTTTAACCAATCAGAATCAAGAATTTTGTTAACGATGAAATTTTTCTTCATTCTGATTGGTTAGAATTGTTAAAATTAATTTTTAGTTAAAATAAACTTTTATTGTCAATTTTTTCAAACCAACCAATGAAAATAATTTAAAATCAACTTCAAAGTTAAAGTAAACGTTAAATTTACCATGAGATTGGATGAAAACCTATCTAATTAATGAATGTAAAATTGTAATGTAAAACATGAAATATCTCAAAACTATAAAAATGCAGATATTCCTTAAGAAGGCCCTTATACCGCGTGGTTTTAATAAAAATTGTCTTTTTTACAATTTTTCAATATTATACTTATTTATTTATGTCATAATTAATTAATTTCAATTTTAACAATTCATTTAATTTCATTACCATATACTTTTAATAGTATTACAGCAGATAAGGTATCAACATAATAATGCGTATTATAATTTTTACCAATCAGAATCAAGAATTTTGTTAACGATGAAATTTCTCTTCATTCTGATTGGTTAGAATTGTTAAAATAAATTTTTAGTTAAAATAAACTTTTATTGGTCAATTTTTTCAAACCAACCAATGAAAATAATTTAAAATCAACTTTAAAGTTAAAGAGAACGTTAAATTTACCAGAAATTGGATGAAAACCTATCTAAGTAATGAATGTAAAATTCTAATGTAAAACATGAAATATCTCAAAACTATAAAAATGCAGATATTCCTTAAGAAGGCCCTTATACCACGTGGTTTTCATAAAAATGGTCATTTTTTACAATTTTTCAATATTATACTTATTTATTTGTCATAATAAATATAATAAAGGTCAACAGCGACCATTTGACATTTGTTTTCTGTGTGATAGAATATAATTGTGACTTATTGTTTTCTTCACAATTTGAAATAAAAATATGTAAGAGAGAAGATTGTCAATATGGTCAAAGTGCGACCATATTACCAATAATTTCAAAATAAATACGTAAGGTCTCCGTAGGTAAATGGTTAAAGCGAGAAGTTACTAAACAATCAATGGATGCCGGCATAGGTTCGAATCTAGGTATGTTAAAAAAAAATTATAAAATTTAATCTTATTTTCAGATAGGCAGGTGCAGCATCAACAATATATTGAGGTATAATATACGTTCAGATAAGTAACGGTCTGGACAGAATGGAATTTAGCAAATAAATAAATCAAATTAATAAGAATTACTACATATACATATATAATTAAAACTGTATAACCCCCTGAATTAAATTAGTTCAATACACCCAAGTGGATTCCAAGAAGTAAAAAATACATTGATTTGTATTTTGTGACAAAAATTTATTATTTTGAATATATTTAATATTTGTGATACTGGACATAAAATAGATTTTGATAATTACAGAATCTTGGGTTACGAGCCAAACATTAATAAAAGACTTATCTTGGAAATGTTGCACATCAATGAAAACAGTGACGCATCTTTGAATTTAAATACGGACACAATAGGTTTAAATAAAATTTATTCGGGTGTGTTGAACATTAGAAAAACCTTAGTAACGCTTGTTTGACGTTTGACACTTGGATTAGATGTATGCGTGGTCCGAAATTTGATCTCAACACTAATACATTGTTATATTACGTGGTATGTTTGTAGAATTTAATTTGCTTTGTACCTTGTTTGCCGAACCAATACGTTTATGTCTCTTTATTGTGAACCATATGTTGTATGCAGATTTGTAATAAATTTGTCTTTACAGGCTCTGATGAAGGCTCACATTGTAGCCGAAACTAGTTAGTCGTAAAAATTGTTTCGTTTGATTGACCCAAAAACCCACGATTAAAAACATCCTAATTACATATTTACTTTGGGGGTCACGAGAAGTTATCTAAATATTTAATATTATTTTACACGTGGTACCTACGATAAAAGTTAATTCTGTTACCTGGCCGAGGACTCTGTTAAAGAGACCTGCCAGGACTCTGTTACAGAGACCTGGCAGGTCTCTAACAGGTACCCTGGCAGGTCTGTAACAGGTTTGCTACAAATTTGCCACAGAGGGTTTACCGTGTCCACTTTCTCTGTCTCATATTATGTCGCAGAGCCCTGTTACAATCCGATAACAGAGACAGGGGCCCTGTGAGATTTCTCTACCAGATACCTAGCAGATATCTGCCAGGTTAAAAATGTTACTTGGCAATGGAATAGTCGAACCATGCTCTTCGGAATGTGCAAATCCAGTGGTAGTGGTAAAGAAGAAAGACGGGACACCCAGAATTTGCATTGATTACAGATCAATAAATAGATTAATGGTGAGAGATCGCTATCTACTCCCTTTAATCGAAGACCAACTACATCCGATCTATTACATGAGTAAGAAAACCACAGAAGCCGAAAGAAAATACACAAGTTATGAACTTGAAGTATTAGCAATTATAGAAGCCCTAAAGAAATTTAGAATATATCTACTAGTAAGCCAGTTTAAAATTTTGATGGATTGCTCTGCTTTCCAAAAGACGATGAGCAAAAAAGACCTAACGACGAGAGTAGTAAGGTGGGCCCAACTATTAGAAAAATTCGATTATTCTATAGAGCATCGACCAGGTGTACGGATGAAACATGTTGACAGTTTACAAAAAATTATAAACTCAACATACCATCGAAGCATTGGAAAAACGCCGTTTGAACTATTGACAGGAGTCAAAATAAGAACCAAAGACGACCTCAACATAAAGGAGTTAATCGAACAAACAACATAAGAATTATGCGAAGAAAACAGAAATGAGTTGCGACAAGAGGCGCAACTACAAATATTGAAGACGCAAGAGGAAAATAAGAAAACTTTTAATTTGCGACGAAAGAAGCCTAAAACCTATAAAGTTAATGATTTAGTTGCCATAAAGAGAACACAATTTGGGCCAGGTTTGAAACTAAAACCAAAGTTTCTCGGTCCTTACCGAATAACCAAAGTTAAATACTACGATACTTACGACGTTGTGAAAGAAGGATTTCATGAAGGTCCAAAGATAACATCCACTTGCGCCGAATATCTGAAAGCATGGATTAACGGCGAATCCGAGACGGATTCGGATTAGGATGGCCGACTGTAGGATTGAGACGACGCTGACGAGACGAGACGCCACTGTAAGACGAACTGACGTGACGTGACGACGAACAGTTAGATCAAGACGTAGCAAAGACGAGTTACGTCAACGACGTGTGATTTAAGACGACGATAATAATAGAAAGACGATTAACATAAGACGAATAATAAGACGTGTAAATGGATGTATAAGACGAGTGGAGTATGTAAAATTAATTGTGTATGTCCTTATATTGTAATTATTAAATCAATAAACTATTTAAAGTGAAAGACGAAAACTATAATTTCGCCAAATGTCGTTTAACAAAATTAATCTAAACTCTGCATAGATACCGTAGTGATGATTTGTATTTTGACAACATATTTAACAGTTTAGAATTAAATTGCGAGCCGGCTCAGAAAACAAAGGAAGAAGGACATTTGATTTTGATATGCATCAAAGTTATAAACAAATTTTTGCGGAAATTTTGGATACGGTTAACGTGCAAATTGAAGTTAGATTTGCAGACTTACATAAATTAAAATTTTTTTAATCTATTAACATTTGCTAAATTTTCAGATTATAAGAAAAACTTTCCTCAAAATTTATTAGATAGTCTATTAGAGCAGTATCCATTTTTTGATCAAATCCAACTCAAAAATGAATTATCGGTAGCATATAATGATCCCAAAATGTTTGGACAATGTAGGACTCCATCAAAGATATTAGATTTTACTTTCAAAAATGATTTACACAGTTGTATGCCTGAATTTTACAAACTTTTATGTGTGGTCGTCACCATACCGGTAACATCGGCTTCGGTTGAAAGAAGTGTTTCCACACTAAAACGTATTAAAACTTACACTCGTAATACGATGAACCAAAATCGGTTAAGTAACGTCGCGGTAATGTCTATTGAAAAGGAATTCGTTACCTTATTGTCTCGAAATAATGAATTCTACGAGAATATTATCGATCACTTCGCGAATACTAGAAATCGCCGTATACCTCTTACGTTTAAAGCTTCATAAATTTCGAATGACTTAAAATAATATTAATCTGTATATTGTACTGCATTTTTCCCAAAAAACACTGCACTCATTGTTATTCTAATTACGTCTAAAGTAAAAATCCTAAATAATCTGTTTCTAAACTTATTTTACTTAAAATTGCGATTTATTGATCATAAAAATGGACATTTTCTGCCGTGAGGAATAAAATGCATAGCAACCACTGACGAGTTAATAGTTTTTTAATAGGATAAGGAATCTCCTGATGAGTTTTGTGTTTTCTATGTCTTAAAGTATGTAGTTAAGAAGATGTGTAGTAAGCTTCTCTTGATCTTATACAAGAGACGGTCGTGCTAAACCTTCTCAAACGCTTGCAAAATATCCAGGAAGACGGTAGAGCAATACCTTTTCGATTCCAGATCGGATCCTATCTTGGCTGCAATTTTGTAAGCTTGTTCAACAGTTGAGTGTCTTTGTCTAAAACTAAAATGATGATTGGTATTATTTCATTTTCCACTAAAATGGGTTCATGTTTATTAGGCTTTTTTTAATATAAGCTGTTCATAAACTTTTGACATTAGCGGAAGCAAACTAATAGGCCTATATTTACGTTATTTCCATTTTTACGTTGTTTTGGAATCATTATTATTTGTGAGATCTTCCATTGGAGAGGGAAGGAGCCAATCTTGATATCGTTTAAATTATTATCGCTATCATTGTGAATCCAGAATCTGATAATTCTTGCAGTACTCAGCCTCTAATCAAGTCTAAACCGGGTGCCTTTGTTGGTAAGATTTCAACCCTTTTGAACAGAATACGGGTTTAATATTCACCGTTCAAGGCGTTAAATTCTCAAATTTACTTATTCTGGGATTACGCTGATATATGTACAATAAGCTTTGGATATGATTCATTACCTAAAATTGACAAATCGTAACAGTCTTCATACGACGAGCCATGCGAATCGAACGGATTGACCTATCACACAAGAATTTAAATTAAGAGGCTGTCGTTGAACAGAGCAATATATATCTATATAAGTAGCTCTTTTTTGAATGTTAAATTCGGTTGACAATAAATTGCTGATATAGTTTAGCTTCCCATTTCAATCTTCAACCTCTATGCTGGTTGTGCCATACCCCAAGCCAAGCTGCGTGGGTGTGCAAAATACGTTAAACTATACTCATCTGTACTTTCTAGCTTCCAAAGCGACGCAACGGTTCAACTCAGCTTGGAGCTATTTCGTGTAAAACAAAATTAAATGGCACCACACACTTTGTGTCGCAAAAAAAGAGATAACGTAACCTGAAAGTATGCAAGCGATGGTTAAGATAAACCAGAAGACATAAGGTTTGTTTCATCGCGAACAAATTGAACAGTTCTAGAACTACCGATTCTAGTTCAGAATTTTCTAATACGCATGCGTCCGCAATAACTACTTTAGAACTAGCCGTAAGAAAAAAGTTTGATGAAACAGTTTTAGTCCTAATTTTTCGGGAAAACTCGGATGTCGGATTGACTCGAGTTTTATCTTGAACTTTATTAAACCCAACCTAAATTTGTTGTTGCAAAACATGCAGAAACGTACATTTATTTACATTCAATTATAAACATTTAAGTTGAAAAAATGAGTGATTCAGATTTCAGTGATTTCAATGATGATATTGACAATGTCTCTAGTGATGAGGAAATTATGCGTGCACAATTTAGCACAAAAGTGCGTAATGAGTTAAAATAATTTTTAATTATTAAAATAAATAAAATAAAATAATTTTTTTATGCATTATTGACGGCTAAAACAAGTATTCGTACTAGTACGTCTTCAGTCGGGATATTATGGGCGGTCTAGAACTACAAGTTCTTGCTGGTTCTTGTTTCTGAACAAGTACTAATTTGAACCGTTCTAGAACTCACAATTAGGCTGATGAAACAGCGGACTAGTAGTTCGTAGAACTAGCAGTTCATATTTTAACGTTTGATGAAACAGATTTTAGTTAAAGAGCAGGCGCATAGCTCTAGAACTAACGAGAACTCGTCGATGAAACAAACCTATAGTAAGTGACGTATAATAATAATACTATATATTTATATTTAATCTACAAAAAAGGTGGGCGAACGGCTAAGAGGTTAGCACGTTAATTTCTCATTCTAAAATCCACGGGTTCAAATCCTGTTAGGTGCTTAATATATCTATAGAATGAATTTTTGCACACTAAAAGTCTACCTGATGGCTCCAGGTAATATTATAATATGGCCTAAAAACTTCCTCGATCGGAGTAGACGGTGCAAAAGTCGTCTAATCCCGTGGTTCGAAATCCACGTAAAGCTGTAGGTTCTCTGTGCTTGTCACACAGTTTCAACATACAAAGAGCACAGACAGGGAAGAAATTGGAAGACGTAGAACGTTGTAAAAACCGATGTATACAATATAAATCTACAAAAATAATTACAACAGTCAAAAAATATATAAATACCTAAATAATCCTTCCTTCTCGACCCTTTCACCCTAATGAGGATTTGGTGATCCATCTATTTCTATGCATGTGATGTGTGTTCGAATTATTTTCACATACAGTGGCTCCATAAATTATTCGTACACTTTAGAATTTTTTATAGAACTTAGAATTTTGTAATGGTGGCCCGTTAATTATTTTTTATTTCAGTTTTATAATACTCAATGAAATATTAAAATTGATAACAGCGAGAAAAACAACTAAAAAAATATTATTTGTAATTGTAAAACCAAGAACAACAAAGTAGTAACTCTAACTTGCGTGAATAAATTATTCGTACACCAAGCAAAATGCGCATTAGTAACTAGAATTTGATGATATAAAATTATGCACTTTTTCTGATTTGCAACTTATGTAGCATTGAACCAAACCAAAATGAACTACATTAACAGTAAGTTTTATATATTAAGTGATAATGGGTCGTAAGCCACACGAAGCTACAATTGAGGAACGAAGATAGCTCCTTAAATTAGTGTGTCAAGACAAATCTTTAAGAGAAACTTTAAATATTGTTGGTAGAACACATTCAACATTCAACAATCAATAAAAAAAAAGTACAAAAATGAAGGTAATCTTGTAAATAAGGGCGGACGATGAAGAAAGTGTATTCTTCAACCAAAAACTAAAACTTTATTGTGCGCCAAATTAAATGTAATCCGAAAACAAGTATGCCGAAATTAGGATTTGAGGGTTCTACAACAATTAATAAATCAGTTTGTACCAAAGCTTTTCGCAAAGTTTTACAAGAAAATGATTATAATGTCCCAGCTGCTCATAAGAACCATTTGTATCTAAAATAAGCAAACTTAAAAGACTTGAATTTACAGAAAATATATTATTAAAGGTACATTTTTCTGGAAAAAGGTACTTAATATTCAGCGATGAAAGTAAATATAACCTTCTCAGTTCAGATAGAAAGCTAATAGTGTGGATGAAACCAAACGAAGAGCTAAGCAAAGAAAATCTATGTGGAACTACAAAACACTAAGGGGGTAATGTACTAATTTAGAGGGTCTAGGACTTTTCCCCGCAGCCGGTTTGGCGTAGCCAGTTCGGCGTAGCCCTTTCGGCGTGCACCCGATTCGGTGCCGCCGTTTCGGCTCGAGACTAATTCGTCGCGAGCCCATTTCGCCGCGACCTAATTCGGCGGGAACCCAATTTGGCGTGACCCGATTCGGCGCAAGACCAATGCGACGCAAGGACAATTCGGCGGGAAATGATTTTCCGATTCATTTTAAAGTATGCAATTAATGTATGGTGTCTCACAAAAATTGGTCCATAATAGCTTTTTGTACCAACCAATACAAATCAACGGATTTAACGTTAGTTTTTCCGGTTAGAAGTATCAATCTAGGAAACTGCTTCTACTGCATCAAATTAAAAGTTACATAAACTATAATTAAAAATAAGTTAATTGCCTGTAATTTTTAACGAAAACGATCACAATATCAAATATTTAAACAAATTTTCGAAAAAACAATATATTGTATTCTAAAGGTAATGTTGACTTACCAATGACCAATCACTGCACTGGGGAGGCGTGGCGCGGCGAAATTTCAATTATCAATTACATCCAAAGGATGCCTCTTTGACACAAAAAAAAATTATAGACCTAATGAAATTCGATCTAGTTTCACCAATTTTAAATTTATCAAAATCGGCAATCCTTCATGCGGGTGTTCCCCTTGTAAGATTAACATTAATGCATTTTGCTATTATCACGAAATATCATATTTGTAAATTTTCAAGTGGTGTGCATACTAAATGATAAGAGTAATTACAAAGTGCGTTTGAAAGAAGTAACAAAGTGAATATCCACAAGCAATCATATCACATTCTAGGAATATATTATCAAGAATGTACGTAAGCATTATTAAGTAAACCACAAGTGTATTACAATACAAACTATATATCTAATTACAAAGAGTGCAGCAAAGCAACTATAAACCTAACATAACATCGATTGAAAATATGTAATGTGACACATGGTTCGGAAACATAGTTTTCGATTTATCTTTCATTAAGTTACATTCATATCTTAGATTGTAACAGAATTGCTGACTTTCGATGAGATAAATTCTAAAGAAAGATATGATTTCGTGCTATCCTGGAGAAAAAATGAATTTAAATAATAAAAAAAATCTGCAGGTACGAACTTCATTTTTACATTTTTGTACGTCGACAGAATTATTTAAATTTTAAAGTTTTTAGTATAAGCTTTGGTATAAGCAAAATATTGGATGTAAAAGTAAAATACAGTCGAGTCGCGAAATAGTGAATTAAATATGGCAAAGACCTTGTAACGAAATAAATATTTTTGGTTTAATCGGCTGAGATCATTTGTGTACAAATGCCAGCCGATGTAAATATTTTTAAGTTTTATAGGTTAAGGGCAGGAATCTGTAAATAGAATTCGTTAACCTTAATGCCGACAAATATTAACTATTCATTTGTTTGGTCTACGAAAAGTAGAGATTAAAGTAATTATCCCTTCTTGATAATTAGTAATTAAAGTAAAGATTTCCTACCGTGGTTAAGGGGAATCCAGTCACTTGTTTTGTTGTTATTGATAATCAGTAAGTAGCCAAAATTAAATTGCACCTGTTCGGTTATACGTCAAAGTCATTTGACCTACTACAACCAGGACCGTAGTAAGGATTCTTGTATATAAAATTAATTTCCCTTTTTACATTTGTAAATAAATTGTAAATAAGTAAATAAGTAATTAACCAAGTCTTGTAAATTTGATATTAAGTTTGTTCAATTGAAATTTCACTTCGAATAAAATATTATTTTTAAAGAGTTCTGATTTTTCTTTTAAGTTTCCTAAAAGTCTCTTTTATTAGAAAAGAGTGTCGCCCGCATTGATTATTAAAAAGAAAGAAGTGAGAGAGAGAAATTACTTTTCGGCAATATAAGCCCCCCCCTGGCCCACGCTCACGTAAGCTACCCCTAGCAGCCAGTTGGGTTGTTACAACCTTCCACTTTTTCAGGGTTGTTCACTATTTCGGTATTTACAAAATTTACAATAAAATCACATTTTGAAAATGAAAGCTTTATTTTAAAGAAAATTGATCGTTACCTACAATCATAATTACAATATGGGTAGGAAAAATGATGTTATTTTTGATTGTACTTGTTTTTTATTTAATTTAATACTTAATATTTTTTGCCTTAAAGTATGTAAATTAAGCAAAGTTGATATTTCAACTTTTTCTGCATTTTCTTCACTCCACTGAATAACATCATTTAAAGAAATGTCAATGCATGATTTATTGAAATAAGTTTTTAATAAATTTATTAAAAGTATAAGAAACCATCTCATCCTCGTCTTTCTTTTCTGATTCAGAATCGATCTGAATTTCGTTCCCTGTATAATATTCGTAAATTCTCAATCTTTGGGGGAAGTCCCTATAAATGATGTCATTCAAACTGCACGATTTAGTACGCAGTTCGCTGTATCGGGGTTACCGCTGTTCGTTATATAGGAGTCCCATATACACTCAATGTTAAAATTTTTGTGTTCACTATTTCCGGTAGTTCACTATATACGGTATTCACTATTTCGCGACTCGACTGTATTAACTATTGAGATTTATAATAAATAATAATAATATAATATAATAATACTTTATTTGGTAATTTACTACCACTATTTACATCACAAACAAATCCATACAAACTCCCAAAAAATAAAAAAAATCAGTTTACAAAAAAAAATCCACCCTGAACAATAAAGAATATACATTAAATCATTAAATACCCCTTCTAAGTAAAATGCAAACTAACGTAATTCTTAACATTCCTCTTAAAAATTTCAACTCTTTTCTCCATCTTAAGAGATAACGGCAAGTCATTAAATAATTTTAAACCACTATATAACAACATATTTTGTGTTATATTATTCCTAAACAGATTCAAACGAATCAATCTTCTTCTTCTTCTTTAAGTGCCGTCCCCGCTACGGAGTTTGGCAATCATCATTGCTATTTCTATCTTTGAAACGGCTGTTCTGAACAATTGGGTAGATGTACACTTATACCATTCTCTCAGATTGTGCAGCCAAGATGTCCGCCTCCGGCCATCAACGAATCAATCAGACTGAAACTAATCAAAAATAAAATTTTAAAAATAGTAGTGTGCACAACTGAAAGTTTATGGATAAAAAATATTTTCATGTTTAATTAACTATTTTATTTTTAAAGTTTATCTACTCTATATATATAAAAAGATAAGGGTTTTTATGCAACGCTTTTATGCAACGCTTTTATGCAACGTTTTTATGCAACGATTTTATGCAACGTTTTCGATAATAGGATAATCTGACAACCAATAAAAAATTCTATTATATAAGTCAAAGGGAATGCAATATAAATTAAAAACCAAAATTGGTAAACATCGATTTATCAATTTAACAAGGTAGTTCTCCAAGATTTTCTTCGTTTTAAAATATAAGGTTGGTAATCCCTTATCCATAAATCGTTTTGCAATTTCATTGGCTATTGGTTAAAAAAAAGAACCAATCATTAATTTGATTTAAAATTGTTATACAAAATTGTTCCATAAAAAGTTTGCACATAAAGTTTTATGCTTTACTTATATGGAGTAAAAGAGTACGGATTATCTGACCCGTAATCAGATAATCAGATTATTGCTTTCTTCGGATCACCTTATCATCGGATTATAGCCTATATAAATATATATAGGACGTTGATGTCTATATATTAAGTAAGTTAAAGAAGTTGTACTATCACGATCACAATTTGGAGAATTAAGTACTATAAAAGTAATTGAAGTAAAAAATAATTTTATACTATTTTCCAAAAATTACTACCATTCTACCTTTAAATTCAATAGCTGTTCGAGAGTTAACATCTAATCGCTACCTTTCAACTTTTATCATGTCACAAAATTTAATGAGATCCTGACGGTTAATACATAGTTTCGGCTAGAGATGAGGACTCATTTATAATTTGTCTTTAACCAAATAAGGATTTTACGTTTTCCGACTGTTATAATTAGCGGAGCTTCTTTAATTCTAAGAACAGATGGAATAAAAGCAAACAAAGGAGTGCGAACACAACGGGATACATCCTCAGATACTGAAAGTACACAGAAATAAAAAAAAAAGACGAAAAACATCTACTGAACTTTCGAGAAAACACAAAACTCGACAGCAACAACTACAAGAGAAACAAGAACCTTCAACATCAAGACCACCAGCAACAACTTCAACTGAAAGAAGCAGAAAAAGAAGAGCGCTACAGCAATCATCGACAGATCTGGCTACTGTTTTAGAATCGGTACAATTACAAGAGGAACAAGAACCTTCAACATCAAACCCACCAGCAAAAACTTCAACCGAAAGAAACAGAAAACGAAGAGCGCTACAGCAACCATCGACATATCTGGCCACTGTTTTAGAATCGGTACAACTACAAGAGGAATAAGAACCTTCAACATGAAAACCACCAGCAAAACCCTCAACTGAAAGAAGCACAAAAAGAAGAGCGCTACAGCGATCATCGACAGATCTGGTCACTGTTTTGGAATCGTAACTCCTCATGATGCGGTTGAAATGACCGACAAATGTTCACATTGTGATGCTATTTTTTGGAAAAATGAATTTTGCAAGAAAAGTTTTTGTCATAATGTAAAAGTTAAACTGTCCAAATTATCGCCAGGATCCAAATTGGATACTGGCGATACATCTGCAAGCGGATTACCATTTGTACTACATAGACGACAATTTCCGATAGTGTTGGCATTCGCTATCTCTTATTATAAAAGGCCAAGTCTTTCTTTCTGTCTGTCCCACGGAAATACCCGAAGCAAACCGAACCGAACGCACAACGTATCATCGAATCAACGTATCATCGGATCAACGTATCATCGTATCAACGTATCATCGTATCAACGTATCATCGGATCAACGTATCATCGTATCATTTTGTCTATATAGGACAGCTATTTCCAAAAAAGCATTATGTGAACTTCCATGAAAATTTTGAAAATCCTGCTGCAAAGCGACGGCGATTGAATCGTGAGAGAAAAGCACGTACAAGAGCTAATAACACAGAAGAACAGCTTCGATCACAGCGACAAGCTGACGCTCGGTCTCATGCGATACGTCGACAACGTGAAACTTTGGAGCAAACTCAAGCGCGGCAAGCTGCTGACGCTCGGTCCCATGCGATACGTCAACAACGTGAAACTTTAGAAGAAACTCAAGCGCGAGTTAAGTTATTTACCCAAAAAGACTTTTAAAAAATTTCAATTTGAGTCTTAACAATTTATTTGAGTACTTGCAGCGATTTTAGCATACAGAATAATACTGACTTACAATACAATTATTACAACTTATATTTAGTAAAAAATGCTTATGTTAGTAAACAGATCTTATTTTATTAAACTATGGAAAGTTCAAGCGAGTTTCTTTCCCTGGTTTCAGGTGAAGTCCTGGGAACATTTTATGTGTGTGAACTTGGTTTCACATAACACCTCCCTGCCGAAGATCAAAATTACGGTTCGTTAATTTTGTAAGCCGACCTGATCGATTGAGCTGATTGGTGAACCCTTCTCCTGAGCCGAAAGCTGGACCTTTTTCCATTTGTAACTAAATTTGGCTAGAACATAATACACTATAAAAATTATTATTAATACATATATTATAATTGTCCATCCACTTGTTCGGTGAAAATAAATTGCACTTGTCTTTGTTCGCCAATTTTTTCCTTGATTTGGTGTAACTTGATATCTGCTAATTTCAATTCATCCAAATTAATTGTTTCCAATTGAATTCGTCGAAGCTGAATTTCTTCTGTTTTTCTGTTGTATTCAATCGATAAATTTGGGACCTCAGTGACATTTGTAATTTGCTTTGTTTCATAACTTTGGATAAATTTTGAGTTAATTTTCATGTTACATTTGCCTAACATTAAAATAAGGTATGTTCCATTTAGTGAAATTGATTTAGTTTTAGAGTCGCATTGTTGTCGTACAATTTCTTCTCCTTTGGCAATAACAAGCCATTGGGTTTTTGATATAGGTTGAATCTTAGTGTCCTTGATATCCAAATATTCGTATTGGCAATTTTTGTAATTTTGAGTAAATTGTGTTAGGTGAACTTCGCAAGGTGAGTCTTCTTTAATTTGATTGGTCTCAAATTCGCACATGTATTTATTTACTTCTATCTCGGTGCACTCTTGGTTATTTAATGCATAGCTTTGCTCATTAATTAAGAGGAATTTTGCATGAGGAATTATTATTGAATAACTGGAATTTTTTAGGATTGGACATGAGTATAAATGGAAATAATTATATTCGATAAGTTCGACAGTTGGAATTTCTAAGATTAAATGTATTTTAGAATTTTGGATGAATATCTTTATGTGGGTCAATTTTTGAAATTCTGGATAATTTTCATTCTTCAAAGGTATTGGAAATTTCGTATTTGTGAAGGTGGCTGATATTTCTATTAATTCTTTAATTAATTCGTCTGGTGTTAAAATTGATGGGTGCATTATTTTCATTACGCCAAAGGTTATTACTTCTTCTAATTCTTCCAAAACGTCTTTTATAGCATTGACTGCTGTTATGAGTTGTAGGTAAATTGAGGTGATCATTAATTTGTTTTCGATTTTAGTTTTATAAACGTTGGTAGCGTTGACGATGTATTCAATTTGGTAAATTCGTTCTTGTAAAAGCCCTTGGTTACTTGTCAGTTGACCAACTCGTTTCTCAAAATTTTCGATTGCGGTAGTGGTTAATTTTATTTGTTCCTTCATTAATAATTTTAATCCTTTTTGGTTACCTGATAAGTTTTTTATCGCTTCGTTATATTTTCTTGCATCTTCACTGTCTAAATTTCCGGTTATCGATTTAATAATAGAGCCTAATCCGTTAATCAGACCTCTTCGATGTCTTTTCAGTGGCGTTGGATCCAATGTATCGAATTTTTCTTTAGTTTGTTTTATAATGTGTTCCAAAAGTTTATGGAAGTTTTCCATTTCTCGCTTGTAATCTTTTCCGTTCTCATGCTTAACATAAGCTGAAGTCAATATTTTAAAATTATCTACTAGGTTATCATATTCTACTCTAATTTTTTTTAATTCTATTATCTTAATTAAGGTCCAATAACTATTCTTATTACTAGCTGTTCCCAATTGAATTGGTATAATTCCGGGATTTTCCTTTAATTCCTTGATGTCGATGGTTGTGGGACATCTTCCTGTGCAGCATCTGTAACAACAGGTCTTCTTAATAATCTCAGATGAACTTTTTGCACTTGATTATTATTTTTTTTTTATTTCTACGGTGTTGTCATCAAAAATTCTTTGTATCACATAAGGTCCTTCAAACTTTTCTTTCGTTTTTCCTCTTATGTTACTGGTTCTTTTTACATAAACTGTCTGCTCAATTTTGAATGGGTGTGGCTCCGTTGATTATTCGAAAGTTATTTATTAAATTTGGAATTGTTGACATCAAAAAAAATTGTTGATAAGTTAAAATTTTGATTTCGATTGGTTTTATAAATTTTTGTTTGTATTGATTTTTGACAAGGATGTTATTAAATGTAAGGTTTATGAAGTTATATTGTTTTTCTAAAGGGTAACATTGATTTATAAAAAGATTGCATATTAAAATTTGAATAAGCGTCATTTTGGTAAATATATAATCATTAAATATGTTTGTTAGTGTATTTAAGTAGTTTCATATGTAAAATTTGAAGTTTAGAAATTTTGAAAAGTTTAGAATTATTTAAGCTTTATTTTAATTATTTAAAATTGCATATTGTGGAATTACGTGAAAAAGAAAATTTGCTGTTTTGGTTTTTGGAGGTACCAAAAGTGAGTATTGGTCAATATAATGGTTACTTGGTTTTTTCCTTTTCCGGTTGTTGTTTTTGAGAATTTGTTGTACTTTAATTGAAATTAATTTGCAATTTCTAGAATGTTTTCTATTATAGTTAGTGGTCAAAATTTTATTTGCGTATTCAGGATTTTTAATTAGATTCTGCCCTTTGAGATTTATCAAATTTAAATATTGTGGTTTAGTTGATTCTGATAATTCTAAATTTTGATTTCCCGATTGAATTATTGATTGTGGGTTTTCTGAAATTGTTCTTTTCGGCATTATTAATTTTTTATAATTTTGATTAAGAAATTTTGAATTATTTAGTTTCAACAATAAATTATTTGTATTAACGTCATTAAATTTTAATTTTGAATGATCAGCATGACTGATATTAATATTTTTATTTGAATCGTCAATTTCTAATTTTGTTGAATCTAAATTTTGTCTTATTATTTGCTTGGTTTTTGAAACTTGGAATTTTAAATTTTTTTGTTTTTGGTTATTGCAATTTAGAATTTGCTGTGATTTGTTTATAAATAATTTGAAATCTTTAAAATGATTTTCTCTATTGTTATTAATCAAAATTTTATTTATATATTTGGGTTTTTTAACTAGATTTCGTTTTTTGAAAATTTGTTGGAATTTATTTGAAGATAATTTGAATTTCCTAAAATGTTTCTTTTTGTAATGATTTGTCGAAATATTGTTTATGTATTTGAAATTTCTAACCGGTTTTTGTTTTTGGAAATTTGTCGGTTCTAAATGGTATGAATTTATTAATTCAAGTGGTTTCAAAATGTGATCTCCTGATTGAACAGGTAATTCTTGTTCTTTTAATTGACTTCTTGATTTTTGATTTTCTGAAATTGTTTTTTGTAGTAAAATTAATTTTTTATGATTTTGGTTCATCAAAATTTCGTAATGTTTTTTATCAAATTCCGATTTTGCTGTTTCTAAATTTTGTTTAACTAATTGATGTTCTTTATATAATTTTGAAATTTGATTCCGTAATGTGTGTATTTTTTGTTCAAAATTTTCGGATGATTCAGAATTTGGGTAGTATTGATTTTCATAATTTTGTTTAATATAGTTATCAAAATTTTTCGAGTTCACATTTTCGTGATATGATATTTGCAAGTTATTTTGCATCGTTTTGCTGATTGTAATTTTATTATTATGAACTTCCGTAGGTGTCAAATTAAAAGTCGATGTTCTTGTTAAGACAGCCACAGACTACGGCTTTGTTCGACGTACTTGTTCGACTGCTTTGTTCGACGAGCAAGTCTGTGGGTGTGTGGCAGTAATTCCGTCGTACTTGTTCGCCAACAAGAACGACGGATTTGTTCGACGGTTTTGTTCGACGGCTTTGATCTCTGTCTCTCTGTCTCTATCTCTCTAACTATCTCTGTCTTGATAACACCGTCGAACAAGTCTGCAAGTCTGTGGCCTATTCGAACAAAGCAGTCGAACAAAGCAGTCGAACAAGTACGTCGAACAAAGCCGTAGTCTGTGGCTGTCTTTAGATCTTTCATTTGGAAATTTGAATTATTATTTTGAAAATATGAGTTTGAATTATGAAAGTTTGATGTACTATTTTGGAAATTTGGTCGTACAGATTGAAAAGGGTTAATGAAATTTTGATTTGGTGTTTGAAAATCATTATGTCTAAAATTTTGGAGATGTTGTGGTTGTTGAAAATTATTAGGTTTAAAATTTAATTTTGGTATTTCTATGTAAGCTAATTTTGACTGTTCCATTAAATTAATGTTAATTTTTGTCACATTGTTTAAGTTTGATTGTTGCTGATGGAAACTTCGCGAAAATTTTGGTTATCGATCTCTGGGTTTTCAAATTCATTATCAGGAACTTGATTGATTTCATTTTCCTGAAATTCATAGTTTTCGCAATCTTGATTTTGGTCATATGATTCGAAATAGTCGTAATTTGTATTATTATGAATTTGACTTTCATCAAAATTATTATAATTTTCTTCAATATTTTGGTGGAATAATTCTTCTGAGGTCCAATTGCGTGTAGGTTGATTTGATCTTCTCGTATGTGCTGACGATGTATCCATTGGTTCTACTGAGGGTCGTTGAAATTGTCCTCGGAAATTGGAACCTTGCTGATAAGTGTTAACTCGATGACTCGAAGGTTGGTTATAATATGTAGGTCGAGAGTAACGTTGACCCGATGAGTTTGTTGCTTGATTATTAAATTGTTGAAATGTACGGACGTTTTGTTGAGGTGGCGTAAAATTTCTATTTGGATTAAAGGTGGCTGGTTTAATAAATTGCGGTCTTTGGAAATTTTGAAAATTAGGTTTATGTTGATTTGGAAAATTTTGACCTGAATAATTATTTTTGAACATCATTTGATTCATTACCGGTTTGTGTGTAATTGCCGGTTGTTTAATTTCAATCGGATTGTAATGACGTTGACCGTTGTTAAATAGGTTGGTTTTTGACTGGGCGTACATAAAATTTTCCTCGGAAATCAAATGTCCTAAAGCTTCTTCTAACGTTCCTGGGTTTTTAAGCCTTACTACTAAGCCAAGTTGTCCGTTTAACCCTTGCAAAAAGGTTTGTAATGCTAAATCATCGTACAATTTTGTTTTAATAACCTTAACGTTTTGGTCGGTTTCCTTTAATTGTAACCTGGTTAATAATAAACAACGTACATCTTGACATCGCATCCCAAATTTGTATGATGACTCATTTTTAAATGGTTTTAGACTCATCAAATCCCTAAGTAGACAATTTTCATCTCTTTGATCCCCGAAATGTTGTATTAATAAATCTTTAATATTACCCCAAGTAGTAGCATTTTGTCTAGAGGCAATTAAGGTTAATGCACGACCTTCTAACTTGCTAAGAATTATTTGAATAAGTTGTGTGTTTACATCTGATGGTGTCGGAGTACTACACATGGATAATAAATGCTCACATGCGTTTGTAAAAATTGACAAGGTTGCTGCATTTCCATCATATTTAGGTACTGCGTCGATGTGGAATTTCTCTAATTTTGCCATTGTATTAGTATCAATTTGGAGATGTTGATTTAAAGCTTGACGTTGTTCTTCTACTACTTCGTTAGTTATGGATAATTGTGATAATAGGTCTGTGATCTCGGATTCGGACATGGGAAATTTTAAATAATTTTGAGCAAAAACTTACGCAATGAATACCAAGAGCGTTGTGAATCTCTTCATCACCGGGTAGTTTTCCTCGTGGTTGATTGAATTTTCTTCTTAATTTCTTTCTTCCTCCTTGGTTTGGTAGGTTTTTCTTTTATGCACTTTAAATTATATTTGATTTTTATTCACTGAACGGCGTTCCCGTTTATTTTAATTTTTAATTATTTATTTTCACTTATACACTAACTTATCACTAAGTTCTGTCAGTAAATCGTTGAAACGAAAAAGGTTTAGAAATTTTATCTAATGCCTTTCTGACATCCTACCGACTGCGCCAGTTAAGTTATTTACCCAAAGAGACTTTAAAAAAATTTCAATTTGAGTCTTAACAATTTATTTGAGTACTTGCAGCGATTTTAGCATACAGAATAATACTGACTTACAATACAATTATTACAACTTATATTTAGTAAAAAATGCTTATGTTAGTAAACAGATCTTATTTTATTAAACTATGGAAAGTTCAAGCGAGTTTCTTTCCCTGGTTTCAGGTGAAGTCCTGGGAACATTTTATGTGTGTGAACTTGGTTTCACATAACACGCGGCAAGATGCTGACGCTCGGTCCCATGCGATACGTCAACAACGTGAAACTTTAGAAGAAACTCAAGCGCGGCAAGCTGCTGACGCTCGGTCTCATGCGATACATCGACAGAAAGAAAATCGATACCAAAGTCAAGCAATTCAACTCCAAATAAGAGCATTGAGATTTGATGAATCTCACATTACTCGACACGATTGTGGAGAAATGAATTCCATCTGTCAGTTCTGCGGCTCCAAGAATTTCGCCAAGGAGCGTCCAGTTGATAAACAATTTAACAACTGCTATCATAAAGGAAAAGTGAAGATTCCGCAACCGCTCGATCAACATGGGAATCTATTGTTATATCCCGAATTTCTTCGCTCTATGCTTTCAGATTCAGATAATCCTTACTACAAGAACTTTCGTCAGCACATCCGCTCTTACAATTCCTCGGTTTCTTTCGCTTCAATGGGAGCAGAGATTGTTTCAATGCCGGGTAACGGACCATACGTTTTCAAAATTCATGGACAGACGTACCACAGAACCACAAACCTGTATCCACCTGAAGGACAAACAAGAAAGTTTGCACAACTGTATGTAATGGACACGACAGAAGCGGTCAATGAACGAGTAAATCTGCCTGAGAATAGAGGTTGTCTACCTGAAGTGATTGAGAAAATCGATCGTTTCTTCCGCGTCAACAATCGTATCGCAGCTTCATATTGCCTGGTGAAAGAAATTGAGCAACAAGAGCGTGTACGAGCCGAAGAAGAAGGACAACCAGTTCCGGTCGTCAATATGGTGATGCGGCGCGATCGGCAGTCTGATCAAAGACGTTACAATGCTCCAACGTCCAATGAAATTGCAATGGTGTTCGTAAATGATGACGGCGAACCTCCATTTGAATGTGATATCCGTATCTATCCTCGAAATCCCGTCGACAATGCACAACAATTCATTCGTATCAATATTCTCAGTCCAAATCTTGACCCTATGACTTATGGCATTCTTTATCCGTTTGGCGAACCGGGGTGGCAACCCAATTGGAGTTGCGAAGGATATCGGCAATCCCGTAATAAAATCAGCATGTTACAATTTAAAGTTGCGCAAACAGCAATTAGAAACGATTTCAATCCGATCATGAGTGCGGGAGAACTTACGCAACAGTGGATTGTCGACTAATATTTGCAAGTGGAAGCCAATAATTTGAACGTCCTTCCGCATAATTCAAAATCATACAGAGCGTTTCAAATCGTGTTGGAAATACCCTGTGTGTATAGAAGTCTAAGAACTGGGTAGGTAGTGCGCTACTTTTAGGCTTCTGTACAAAGTATAACAAGAAGCCTTATTTAGGCTTCTATGCAAGGTATAGAAAGAAGCCTTATGGTCTGGCTTCGTGTCCGTCCGCATGTTTCAGAGCCAATCATAACGTTGATCAACTGAAACGTTGTTATATTGTAAACTAGATGATACCCCGTCCGAGGACGGGCAGCTAGAAGGACGGGCAGCTACCCAAGGTAACTTAAGTTGAATGAAGATTAAGGAAAGCTCTCAGTGTAATCCAAAAGCCATATGACCTTGGCTGCCTGCCCGTCCTTCTAGCTGCCCGTCCTCGGACGGGGTATCATCTAGTAACCATAAATAAATGTCAAGGACAGAGCTTTGACAAAGTTGGTATAAATATCGATAGGCCTTTGTTTAGTCACGGACAGTTATATGTAGCATTATCAAAATATCGAGCAAAGGATGGAATACAGATTCAAAGTACAAGTGACATAACAAAAAAATGTCGTATGGAAAGAAGTTTTATAACTCGCAAGATTTCTCATTTATATGGAATTACGAGGTGGCGAAATGGGGGTGGCCATCAAGAAGGTCATTGGCCGAGTAGTTAGAGCAATCGACTACTGATGCTAAAGGCATTGGTTCGAGTCCAGTAGGAGTCAATTTTCTTTCGGACTTTCTTTCCTCCAATGAACCGTCTTCGTGCTTCGGAGGGCACGTTAAGCCGGCGGTCCCCCTGATTTGAGCTGATCTAATATGTCAAACAGGGTAATAAAAAAAAATCACCCCTACTCCCCATCGACTACGCAATCGCGGGACTTCTCAGAACTCGGTCATCAAACGGACGTCCCTGGTTCGTGGTGCCGGCCATTGTTGGGGAGTTTTGGTCGGTGGTGAGGGCGAGAGACCGCCTAACGGCTGCGGTCATACTTAGCAGTGTCGACATTGTGGGTCAGGCTGGGGGTGAGCAACAAAGTGGAAGCAGTACAATGGGCCCGGTAGAGTGGCCTAAGTGCATGCAAGTTAATACTTGCCCCTCCCCCTCCCCCGAAATCCAAAATCCAATGGGGGTGGCTCAACCGTAAATCGGCCGGGAATATTGGGCTGCGAAGCGGCCCAAGGGGGTTGGGCCGCCAAAGGCGGCCGGGGGGGGCTGAGCCCCCCTAGTCTATCTATATAAATAAAAATGAATGTGAAAACCTTTGTCACGGCATCACATGATAATGGCTAGACCGATTTTGTTAATTTTTTTTAAAAAGTGTTTGTAATAGTCCGTAGATGGTTCTTACGTAAAAAAAAATTGGAAAAGTTGCCCGGGAAGTTGGAAAATCTATCTATATAAATAAAAATGAATGTGAAAACCTTTGTCACGGCATCACATGATAACGGCTGGACCGATTTTGTTAATTTTTTTTAAAAAGTGTTTGTAATAGTCCGTAGATGGTTCTTACGTAAAAAAAATTGGAAAAGTTGCCCGGGAAGTTGGAAAATCTATCTATATAAATAAAAATGAATGTGAAAACCTTTGTCACGGCATCACATGATAACGGCTGGACCGATTTTGTTAATTTTTTTAAAAAAGTGTTTGTAATAGTCCGTAGATGGTTCTTACGTAAAAAAAAAACCTTGCATGAGGTTATTACTAAGAACATGATTCATGGCCCCTGTGGAACATTAAATAACAATACGATTGGGGTCACGACCTACATCCAATATTAAATAACAATTCTCCGTGTATGGTCGACGGAAAATGTTCGAAGCGGTATCCAAGGGCATTAGTTGCAGAAACAATTACCGGAAATGATGGTTATCCAATGTATCGTCGCCGATCGACTGCGGACAATGGAAGATCAACAATTGTGAAAGTTAATCAACAGGAAATTGAAGTAGACAATCGTTGGGTTGTTCCGTGTTCGCCATTACTATCGAAGACATTCAAAGGGCACATCAACGTCGAATCTTGCCATTCCGTGAAATCCATCAAATATATCTGTAAGTATGTGACCAAAGGAAGTGACATGGCTGTGATTGGAGTTGATGCGGAGAATTCCAAAGATGAAGTCACTCAATACCAATTGGGCCGCTATGTTAGTAGTAACGAAGCAATTTGGCGCATTTTTTCATTCGCCATTCATGAAAGATATCCCACTGTTGTACATTTGGCAGTACATCTGGAAAACGGACAACGAGTGTATTTCAATCCTGATAACGCAGCGGATAGAGCGGCACGGCCACCGTCGACAACATTGACAAGCTTCTTCTCGGTTTGTCAAGCAGATGCTTTCGCTCTCACTTTGCTGTATGCTGAAATGCCACGCTACTACACATGGAACGCATCATCGAAATCTTTTCAGCGTCGAAAACAAGGTACACCAGTTGTAATATTAATAGGGCTGAGCAAAATACAATTACATTTGATTTTGTTAATTGAATGGTTGTATTATAACAATCATAATTTGATTTTATCGTTTTGGAAAGTGAATTATTCTATGTTGTATGGATGGATACCATTTTTTGATCAAGATGATTAATCCATTAACAGGTATGTAGCTATGTTTTTTATCGATTTTCAATTCATTTCCTAACTAAAATTCATTATTCATTTACAGGTCAAGAAACAAACAAAAAGGTTAGCTCGATGAATTTCTATGCCTATCGTTTGATGATTCGTCAAAACGAGGACAATCACATATTGAAATGCCACAGATTGTTTCATCAGTTCGCGGTTGATATGTATGTCAAGATCGAAACTGAACGTCTGGCATATATACGCTTTAATCAGCAAAAATTGCGTTCGGAAGAATACGTTAATTTGCGTGATGCCATGAATGCAGATGGAAATGCAAACGATGTTGGTCGACTTATCGTTTTGCCGGCGACGTATGTTGGAAGCCCGAGACACATGCACAAATACGCGCAAGATGCGATGACCTACGTGCGCCAATGCGGTCGACCAGACTTATTCGTCACTTTCACTTGCAACCCCAAATGGATAGAAATCACAGAGCTATTACTTCCCGGGCAACGTCCCAGCGATCGCCACGACATTACAGCACGTGTATTCAAGCAGAAACTCAAGGCGCTTATGGACTTCATTACGAAGTATCATGTCTTCGGAAACGTGCGATGTTGGATGTACACTGTAGAGTGGCAGAAAAGAGGACTCCCCCATGCGCATATTCTATTGTGGATGGTCGAGAAAATAAGACCGGATGAAATTGACGGCATCATTTCCGCATAAATTCCCGACCCCGAAACAGATCCACAGTGGTAACTACAAATATGAGTCATGGACCGTGTGGCGATCACAACCGGGAATCACCGTGCATGATCGAAAACAAATGCTCGAAACGTTTTCCGCGTGCTTTGTTGGCTGAGACAATTACAGGCAATGACGGTTACCCCCTTTATCGTCGTCGCTCTGTAGAGGATAACGGTCGAAAGATAACGTTGAAACTTAAAAATAAGGATGTTCAAGTCGACAACAGGTGGATTGTTCCGTATTCGCCTTTGCTTTCCAAAACATTCAAAGCGCATTGCAATGTTGAGTACTGCAATTCCGTTAAGTCAATCAAATACGTTTGCAAGTACGTCACGAAAGGAAGCGACATGGCTGTATTTGGTATTGCAGCTCCGAATGCCAACGATGAAGTTTCGCAATATCAGATGGGAAGATATGTCAGCAGCAATGAGGCGCTTTGGAGAATCTTTTCGTTCGCCATACACGATCGTCATCCCGCTGTGGTCCATTTAGCTGTGCACCTGGAGAATGGACAACGAGTTTATTTCACGGCAGCAAACGCAGCGCAGAGAGCTGAACGACCACCTGAGGCAACGCTGACAACGCTCAACCATGTTTGGTTGAGCAGACGGGCCATTTTAGCACCAAAAAACAAGGACGTAGACGATTTGAATTTAAAAATCCAAAGTCTAATCGCTGGCCAATTGCAGTCGTTTAAATCGATCGATTCCATTACTGATCCGGATGAAGTTGTCAATTATCCAATTGAATTTCTGAATTCATTAGATTTGTCAGGAATGCCGCCGCACAATTTGCAGCTTAATGTCGGCTCAGTGATAATCATGTTACGCAATCTTAGCCAACCGAAACTATGCAATGGAACGCGACTAACTATTAAGAAATTGATGAACAACGTGATTGAAGCGACGATACTTAAAGGAAAGTTCGAAGGCGAAGATGTTCTTATTCCAAGAATACCACTGATTTCAACCGACTTGCCATTTCAATTTAAGCGTGTCCAGTTTCCGGTTCGTCTTGCATTCGCAATGACAATTAATAAATCGCAAGGCCAATCGTTGGAAGTGTGTGGAATAAACCTTGAATTCCCGTGTTTTTCCCATGGGCAGTTATACGTGGCGTGCTCGAGAGTCGGTAAACCATCAGCGCTATTCGTTTTCGCTCCGGACGGAGAGATAAAAGATATCGTTCATTACCAAGCGTTGCGATGAGCGCGTTAAAAACACCAATTTGTCGTCATTAATAAAATACACACAAATATTACCTTTAATAAAAAAAACATTACAATTCAAACAAAAATATAGATTTTTAATAATTTTTTTTTAATGAGGAATTAAACGTATTCAATTTTGTCATGTTATATTTTTTAGACAGGACAACGTCTGCTGGGTGTGGATGTGGCTGTTCGGCCTACGGCTGTAACCGAATCCAACATCTTTTGAATCCAAAATGCCTTTAAAACATGAAAATACTCGAGGGCCGTGGCCTAATTTATGTCATTTTAAAACCTAATTTTTGGGCCCATTTATGAATAGGAAATTTTTCTTGCACACTGCGCATTCGCTAGATGGTGCTCTTAATGTATCATATAACCCTATATGAACTGAAATTTATTTTGGAGTTGACGTTGGTTGACATGAAATTCCGACTTAATTTTTTTCTAATTGTTTTTCAAACCATCGTTTGAATTAGATCCAGAGGTACCCTTGCAAGCAACTTTAGTAAATACATCCGAAACTGTCAGGATTCGATATTACTACTTTTAATGTAAATTTTTTGTTTTTTTCATAATTTGTTTAATAATTTCGAATAATTATATTTGGATAAACAATTCTTTGAGTGGCATAAAAATTAATTCCGGGCAGGACAACGTCTGCCGGGTCAGCTAGTCATAATTAAAAATAAATGACTTTTTAACAAATTTTCGTACATCGCCCATTTAAATTTAATTTAAAAATATTGAACAACGCCATCTAGTATAACAGTTTTGTCCGATTCGCTTAAGAGTTCGCCATAGCTCCATTCAGACCTTCGGAGTTCATAAACTATTATATTATAATATAAACGTTAACAAAAACTGAAAACCAAAATCTGCAAAACCGACAGTAGTTACGGTACTATAATTCCTTAGCGTAAGAAAAGCAATCCATAAAATAAATTCATTTAATTCATAACTCACATTAAAGAGCGGCAGAGAGAACGTTACGATTCTACAGCAGATTTATTGTCTTTGGTATTCAATTTACGGACCAATTTGTGTTGAGTGGATTTAGCGATCGGTTCCGTTGGGGAAAAGGGTGCTAATAGCTTTTACGCCACACTAAGGGTTAAAACATCGTGTGAAGTACCACTTGACTGGTGTTAATCTTAGAAGGCCTAAACACCTATTCATTAAATCTTATAATCTTAATATTCGTATTGTAAGGTAATAAATATCCGAAGAAATTATAAATTGTATGTTAAAAATTTCTTGTATTTTGTGTAAAAGTTATTGTTGCTAATTTAAATTGTTAATCAATAAATTATTAAATAAATATTATGCGTACTCGTATATTTATACTCGTATATTATACATATAGTCACATCAATGCAATAACTTAGGTAACTCGAAAATTGGCTGCTCGTACTTTGAGTTATATTATAATAGTAAAATATGTTTTACCGTGGTATCTAGTTAATTAATTAGCAAATACGTATAACCTATTCATAATAGTCACTCACACAACAATCACAGGGCGCAATGGTTTTGCTGACTTCTATCCCGGTTTAATCTTGTTTCTGAATTATCTCAAGACTATCAAAATCAAGGTAGGGTAAACTATGCAGTTATTGGACATAGGGGAGTTATTGGACAGTTCTTTATAAATAAAAAGAAAAAAATATGGTTTTCATTTATATTGTAAGGCTTTATTGTATAGGTATGTACTTAATTAATTAAAGTTTTACTTATGTCCAATAACTAAACTTGACATGTCCAAGAACTGCACACATTGTCCAATAGCTGAATTTTTACGTAATTTATCCTTCTTTTACAAAATTTTTAAAAACAATGCAACAATGAGCAAATATGAAAATTGGTGTGAAACTCCAACATTTGTACCTTTCTTTTAGTTCTACGTCTGCAAATAAAGTTTTAATTAACTTTTGTGTCGAAACTTTTTCTTAAGTGTCCAATAACTACATGGGTTATTGTATTGGAGTGATGATATAATATTGTATACCCAGAATTCCCCAATTTATTATTAGGCATACTGTGTAAAACACTGTCTATTGAAAATCTGATGCGAAATTACAAGAACTTAATTTGTAAAGTAATACTATTACTAAAACATGCGAAATGTTACAATAGTGAAATTTTCAAATGTTTACTCCTCGAAGTAATAACAGTGGATACTGCATACGGCCGTCGCGTAGCCAGCACCGTTGTGTGTGCAATTTAAGTGGGCCAATTCGCATTCCTATAAATTCAATCAATTTTCAATAATTCCCTAACACAAATTCTCTAAAAGAAAATGAAACACATACCTGACTTTTTTCATGAACTTCGTTAAAAATCAGATATTCTGATTGGCCCAAATAAATCGGTACTTGTGTCACTATCGTAAAAATGTTTCATTTACATATGGAAAGAACAATAATATTAGTACTACATACAAAATATAAAAGTTGATCTTTCATTTTAAATTAAACTCTTTAACTTCAATCCAGAATGTTAATTGTCCACATAACGTTCGTTTTCAATTTTCGGTAGAATTTAAAAAATAGATCGAACTCGTCACTTTCATTAAGCTTAGTTATTAAAAGGCACATTCTTGTCATTGGACTATTACGTCCGTAGTTTGACGTATGGGAGCTGATCAAAAAAAGACTCTTTAATCTGATCCGATACGTTGGAACACATATTTGGAAGAATTGCAAAAGGAATTCACAATGCATTTCACCATTTAACAAACGATGGGAAAAGCATAAGTCAGAGACCAATCTTCTGCATTTTAAGGATTTGGTATTAGAATTTCGAAGCCCACCATCATATGAAAAGTCTTCGAATAACATTCCCAGCTTGTAAGCGTGATATCTCAGGAACTTCCATTCTACCGATTCCAACTTAGCCTTGTAAATTTTATAATATGGAGACCATACACTGGAAGCATACTCCAGCTGAAATCTTACAAGCGCAAAATACATCAATTTACTGCTATTTTTGCAGAAAAATATCTACACTGTCGTCGAATAAATCCCATGTGCGAAGAACTTTGCTGCAAATATTGATAATGTGGGCTTTGAACGATAAATCATAAGCCAGACCAATCCCCAGATCCTATATTTCGTTGACTCGAGCCAGTTCCACGTTATTAATCGAATAATTTATCTTAATGCAATAATTTAGTTTTGTGTATGAAATAACCGAACATTTATTAAAATTCAAACCAAGATGATTTTCGGTACACCACCGGTGCACATTGTCGAGATCGGATTGTACTAACCTAAAATCGTTATTTGAACTAATGTTTCTAAATATTTTGAAATCATTGGCAAACAATAGGTACGAACAATTCTTAATATATTGTCCAATATCATTGATAAATAATGAAAACAATATGGGACCACAATGATAACCTTGCGAACCCCCGAAGAAACCATTATATCCGTATATAAGAATGTATATCCGTAACCATTATATCGAGTATGTATTGTGAATGCGTACTTCTGGATTCTCCCCGTTAGGTAACTACTTAGCCACCAGACTATGCTTGGACCAAAACCATTCTGGATTCTGGATTTCGGGGGAGGGGCAAGTATTAACTTGCACGCACTTAGGCCACTCTACCGGGCCCATTGTACTGCCTCCACTTTGTTGCTCACCCCCAGCCTGACCCACAATGTCGACACTGCTAAGTATGACCGCAGCCGTTAGGCGGTCTCTCGGCCTCACCACCGACCAGAACTCCCCAACAATGGCCGGCACTACGAACCAGGGACGTCCGCTCGATGACCGAGCTCTGAGAAGTCCCGCGATTCGCACCCCACCAATGCTAGGTGCAGTCGATGGGTGGCCCCTGGACCAGGCCACCCAGCCCGAAGCCTCAACAAAGTCAAGCATTGCGTGGTCGATGGGGAGTAGGGGTGATTTTTATTACCCTGTTTGACATATTAGATCAGGTCAAATCAGGGGGACCGCCGGCTTAACGTGCCCTCCGAAGCACGGGGAAGGTCATTGAAGGAAATAAAGTCCGAAAGAAAATTGACTTCTACTGGACTCGAACCAGTGCCTTTAGCATCAGTAGTCGATTGCTCTAACTACTCGGCCAATGACCGTCCTGGACCAAAACCAATCGAAGCAATTTTGGACAGAAGAACCGAATGGGAAACACAATCAAAGGCCTTAGAGAGGTCAGTATAAATAGCGTCAACTTGCTCGTGTTTTTCAAAATTTGCAGTAATAAATCATGAACATCCATAGGATTTTTTTTTTGCGGAGGACAAACTGAAATTCTAAACAATTAACTTTATTGCTTATTGGTTAGCAAGTGAAAATCGAAATCGAGCAATATGGTTGTAGAAACGCCCAAAGTCAGAATACTCGATGCAAGAATCTTGAACAGAATAGAGACAGCAAATGATCCAAAACCCAAAAAGAAAGAAGAACCCAAGAGAACGACGCGTAGTCAGAGCACTGACGACGCGAAAAAATTCGCGAAAAACAAAAGAGTGCGAGAGACATCCGAAAATAGCGAAGAGAGCGAGGAGGAACGAAAAACGAAAAGAAATAAGAAAAAAAAGAAAGGAACATTAGAAAACATGGAAACCGACACCTCGTCCAGCGAAGAAAGCGATGATTATGACCTGGAAAAAATACTCAAGGAAAAAGTAAAAGAGTTGAACCTTATCCAAGAATCTGAAAGCGAAGAAACGAATAAAAAAAAGCGAACAAAAAACCAAAGAAAGAAGGATAAGAAACGGAAAATGGAAGAAGAATACAAAAAAGAAGAAGAGAACAAAAAAGAAACCGAAACCAATACAGCTACCCCAGTGAACGAAACCCAGGAGGAGACCGTTAAGTCTACTCCTGGTTTGGTTAGTAACGAAGGAACCGACGTAACCACCGAATCAAATACATGGTCAGATGAAAAATTAAGAGAAGCAACTAGAAAGGTGATGGAGGACGCACACGAGGTGCGTCGCTTCTTAATGCGAAGTAAAGAAGCCCTGAATCTCAGAGAGGATGATTACCACGATCGGTGCCAACATGGCTTCGTGGAAGGTATGAGTACCACAACCGCCCTTAAGGCATTCTACGAAAAAATAGATACTACGGAGATGAAGCGGAAGAAAGCCAAGGGTTTTCTCGCGGTAATCTTCTACGACATCTCCGGAGCTTTTTATAACATGTGGTGGCCAGCCCTGTTCCGCTCGCTGAGCGAAAAAGGGCTCCCTCACAGGTTAAAGGTCATGATCAAAAGCTACCTTTCAGCCCGGGAGGTGACTCTCACCTCCGGGGTCTCAAAGGTAGGGAAAAGATCCACGAAGGGATGTCCACAGGGCTCGGTCCTCGGCCCGATCCTGTGGAACTCACTTCTGGATCATTATCTAAAGAAAGACAAACAGGAGGGTACTCATACCTTCGCGTACGCGGATGACATCGCGACCGTCGTCACGGCGGATTCCCGAATCCAACTGCAAGAAAAACTTCAAACGTGCGTCAACGAATTAAGCGGATGGTGCTAGGACATAAAACTCGCTCTCTCGGAAACGAAGATCATGTGCTTGTATCCGAAGCGTGTTCATAATTATGATTTAGATGTCAGACTTAAAGAAAATAAAGGTGGTAAGGGAATATAAGTACCTTGGGGTCCTTATTGACAAAAACCTGTCGATGCAACCGCATGTAAACTACGTTTGCGGCAAAGCCAGTAAACTAGTCCATGCGCTGCATCGAATGGCAAAAAGCGGTTGGAACCTGGACACCTCGAACTCTATGCGAAGGATCTACCAGGGGGCGGTAGTCCCCATCTTGGCTTACGGAAGCGAGATCTGGATACATAGAATAGGGGATAAGCACACGTTGGCCCGGCTGATATCATGCTATGGATTTTGCTGTCGCGTGATAGCAAAATGTTATAGGACTGTGTCGGCCATAGCCGCGGGTGTTTTGGCAGGTATCCACCCAATCGACTTAGAACTCTTACGATTACTGTCATGGCGTGAAGCCAGAAACAAGAAAGTAACCACCTTTATGGGGGTAAGAATAGACCCGAAAGATTACAAATACAGAGTGGACATCAAAAGAAAAATGGAGGACATAATCCAAAAAGAATGGCAACAAAGATGGGACGATGGACTGGTAGGTAGAATTACCTACCAATTCATCCCCAAGGTAAGTAATAAAATAATGAACAATTCCTTCCAGATGACGCAGATGCTAACCGGACATGGCGAGTTCGGCCGACACCTCAAGAGATTGGGGAAATCGGTGGACGGACTATGTCCGGCGTGCGATATTCTCGATGAACCTACTCATCGGATACGGGAGTGCGATTTGTACATGCAAGAACAGTTGGAGCTGGCGGCCTATCATGGCATCCATCTCCCTGCACAACTGGACGAGCTGTACGAAGAAACACCACCCGACCTAATGTGTAAGTTCCTCGAGAACAAGACCATCAACATAACTGAAAACGAAGATCTAATCATATAAATTAACAACCCGACAAGGAAAAAGGTTTGGGTGTAACCTAAAAATCGATAAAAGTGATTAAATGAAAAGAGAAAAAGACACCAAACCAATACATGAAAAACTTATACTTAAACAAACAAGTCACGATTGAAAAATGCCCACGTAATCCCGATATGGAAACCTAAAAAAAAAAAAATTATTAGAACCACAAACTACACAAAAACCAGGCAGATTAATTGTTAGTTACAATAGTAAATACGATACACGGTTTGAAACCCGGAGAAAATTCATACAGAAACCTACTTGAACCAGCAATATTAATTTTGATAAATTATTTTATTTTTATGACAACATGAATGTCCTGCCAATATGCAGGATTAAGTTTTAGATTGGCAATGCTAATCCGTTTTTTTTTTAAATAAATAAACTTTAATTGCTTATTGGTTAAAGGTACGTTTCTTGTATAGAAACGCTATTGATACCAAAATAGTGCGCTCGAATACCACATGCAGTGCTTAATAATGTATCCTGATTAAAGTTCTTTTAAATTGCAAATTTTAAAAACTTCCAATTGCAAACAAAAACACCTGTGACATTTTAACTGCCTGCCATTTCTCAGCTTGAAAATGGTACTTAATGAGATTATATTTATAAGCAAAAAACAAAAAGCACAAGTTGTTGAAGAAAAATCAACTAAAAGCATTTACTGTAATAATATGTTATTTGAATAATTTTTTTTAGATAATGATACAAAATATCTAACATTTGCGGTATTTTTTCTTGCGGTATTTCTGCTTGCGGTATTTTGTCCCTGCGGTATTCTGGCTTGCGGTCAAATATCTGATCCCGGTAATTACTAATGTCACACAGATTACCTTCTTTAAAAATAGGAGTTATGAAGCTCTTCTTCCACATACTTGGAAACTGTCCAGAAGTTAAAGATAATTTAATTACCAATAATTACAAATAATTACAAAGAATGCCAATTACCCGTATTCTACAAAGTTTATGTTGATGACATCATTACTGCTAACTATTCTAAAAGGAAATGAAGATCTTATTATTGAATACCGAAATGGATTCCATCGTCGTTTATAATTTATAATCGAGACAAATGGTTATTTAAGTTATTTTGTCTTACCGTTCTCTAGTTACGGCCATCTCAAAGTGGGGGTTCCAGCTTAATATTAAGCTAGAACCTCCATCATTATAGCTCACGAACGGATAGCTCTAGAAAAAAATCACACCACACTTTGTTGCTAATTTGTTGCCGCAAGCGCGAATTTGTTGCTCTTTCCGTTCTGGAGTTACGGCCGTCTGAGAGGGGGGGGGGTCCAGCTTAATATTAAGCTAGCATCCCCACCATTATAACTTGCGAACGGAAAGCGCTAGAAAAAAACTAATCACACCATACTTTATTGCTACTGTGTTGCTCTGGAAAAATGTGGTTATTTAACATATTTTTCCTTACTGTTCTCGAGTTACGGCCATTTGAAACCTTAATATTAAGCTGGCATCCCCATCATTATAACTCGCGAATAGAAAACGCTAGAAAAAAAATCACACCATACTTTGTTGTTACTTTATCGCAAGTGCGAATTTGTTGTTCTTACGGTTCTTGGGTTACGGCCATTTAAATGTGGGGATGTCAGCTTAACATTAAGGTTTCAAATGGCCATAACTTGAGAATAGTAAGGAAAAATAAGTTAAATAACCACATTTTTCCAGAGCAACAAAGTGTGATGTCGTTTTTTTTCTAGCGCCGTCCATTCGCGAGTTATAATGGTGGAGGTTGTAGCTTAATATTAAGCTGGACCCCCACTTTCAGATAGCCGTAACTGGAGAACGAAGAGCAACAAATTCGCGCTTGCGGCAACAAATTAGCAACAAAGTAGCAACAAACTCTACACTTTTTTTTTTGTTGAATTGGGGGTTCTAGCTTAACACGTGTGTGTCTCACGCCCTGCTCTTCTTTTTGTAGTCACTCGCTACCTATCCTTTGCAGATACATTGATGAGGATCATGGTTATTATAAATATTAATCGGTTAAAATGGTTTAAAGACAAGTATTAAACATATTTTAGGATCTGCGGAATATGCTGCCGTGTAACAAGAATAAAATTTTAATTTGTATAGCGGGGAAAAATGTAACGGCACTTTTCTTACCTCCCCGACTAACTCAAAAATTGTACTCTTATGAGGGCGTAAAATTGGGTTCGATTATGTGTAAAAACACAGGGTTACAGGGTTGCTGACAATTCGCAACCTATTCAAAACGAAAAATAATGAATTTATCATGTACCTCAATCTAATTTGTACCTCTCAATGCTGTATTTGTCTTAAAACAAGTTAAATAAAATAAATTCTCCTCACTCAGAAACCTGTTCATTTATTAATACAAAATAAAAATCTGTGAAACAAAATTATAAATTTTCATAACAAATCAAGTGTACAAATAAACTCATAAATCTAACACCCCCAGATTTAATCGCACTAATTCAAAATTTAAATAAAAATCGTCTAACGATCGTTTAAACAACGCGCACACAATTACTGTCTTACCGGTTGTTTCTGTCGTCGAAAAGTAACCAGTTTTGGTGCTTTACTCCAGTCGCTTGCGTTGACGTGGTCCAGCCTCAGTTTTATCCAATCACATAAATAATCGCCAACCATAAATTGTTGTTTTCCAAAAGAAATAATCTTCCTTCCGTTTGTAGATAAGTACTTAATCTTTCTAATTACTTAAATTCTCAGCAATAATTCACCCATAACCAACAAAAACTTTTTACAGTGGTAACAAAAATTTTCACCAAAGTATGTTTGCAGTTTTTCAATACCATTCTAATGTTCCAAAAATTTACATCTACCCTCTTTGCTGGTCATCGATCGAGTTTCTTTCACTTCCTTCATCCAAATTATCTTTCTTTCCCTTCCAAACCTTTTCTGAGACGACGTATTTGACAATTTCTCGAACTTGCAAGCATTCAATCTGTCCTTTTCACGTACAATTCACTTTTTATTTATCACTTAAATTTTTATTGTGCGTCTACCTAACTTTTACAAAATTGAATTACTTACGAGTAATTTGTCATAATGTCAAAATTGAACAATACACCAATGATTCACAATTTTGCTTCTTACATATTTCAGGAACCGATGATCTGGTGGAGAGATTGAATTTGAGCTCCTTAAATATTTGATCAAACAGCTCTTTTATTTTGGAAGGCACTCGTAAGACTTTAGGTACAAACTCATCAACCAACTCAAATAGTGTAGCTTCTCAACTTTTACCTTTTTATTAATGGATGTGTTTTTGACTTAATCGACCCCCATTTGGAACAGCGCAATGTATTAATGACATTAACAAATAAAGAATTTTGAAGACATTGTAACTCCGTATCCGTTCGATTTACAAGAAAAAAGTATAATAGCTTTTCTCTAGAAAATTTAGTGTACTTTACTTTCAGTAACTTTACCTTTTGCTCTAAAGTACATTGAAACCGAGATATTCACGAATATTAGTAAAAATAGCATTCTTCGCGTGGTTTTTCCTCTGTAGCGGCGATAGACGGGGTCGCTAGACGGTGCAAAATTAGTAGAATAAATTTTATTCCAGCTTGCCCCCATTTTTAAACGCGCGCAATAGCCCTTTTTAAACGCGTTTTATACTGGCCTATTATGGACAGATTTAAATATTTAGATATTTTAGATAATAATTTGTTACAAAGTGCTACTAAAATGGGTATTAAAGACAGTTTTAAATTTTATCAGGACAACGATCCGAAACCTAAATCTCTTTTAGTGCAAGAATACATAAATATTTGCTCTGCAAGTGTCAAACACTGTTGCAACCACCTCTCCAAACATCAGATCTAAATCCCATAGAAAACCTATGGAATGAATTGGATCGTAAAATTCAACTCACTCCAATAAACAGCAAGTAACAATTAAAATAAAAACTACAAGAGGAATGAAATGTTATAAGTGCAGATTATTTGAAAAAAATTATTTCCAACATGCTAAAACGTTTTGAACCAAAGGGGTTACCAAGTACTAAATTTATTATTTATTGTTATTATTAAATCAATATTTTTTATTCTGGTGTCCAATTATTTTAGTCACTGTATTTATTTAGTACATTTCAGTAACTTAAAATATAAAGCCGCTCTAATATTTTCGTTTGTTCAACATTCTGAGAAAATTCAGCGAGACAACGATGTGGGTCCGACGCCAAGTACCTACCTACTGGACGTACGCGAAGATTAAGTTTTACCCTCTCTTTGTAATTTCTAAGATTCTCTGTTCATGATTGGTGTAAGTTGAAATTCCCGCGGCTCCATGAGTGATTGATACTTGCAATTAGCAAGGAAGTTGAACGATTAGGTTAGTTGCACCCCGACTTCAAACTTAGTTGGAATGTTTTAGCTCTACATAGACGCTAATTTCGCGCCGTGCTTAAAAATAATTTTTGTTACCACCGATTTCGGCAACCCAAGTTGGATTACCTTAAAGTGACATTTTTAGTTGAAATTACTGATTTTAATACTGATTAAAATGAGTATCAAATATTTCTTCCTCATTATGTATGTACTATGTATTAAGTTATTATTTATTCCTGATTTTGCAATTTGGTGTATTATAGGAGTGAATTGGAGTGAATTGATGAATGCGTGCTATTTTTGGTTGTTTTGTGACGATTTTTGTGAAGATTTTTGTGAAGTAACGCGTGGTACCGTATCGTAGATGTTTGTCAGTTATAAAGCCCTAATAGGAGTAATAAACTATTTTGAAGAAATACGATAGTCAGTAGATGTATAATTCAGCTTTGATGTGTGGATCCTCCGTTTGAAGGTTTTACATCCGATCAATTAATTTATTCACGTGCAACATCTCATTCTTGTGGTCTGGGGGAAGTACCTATTTGAATTTAGTTGACGTGTGCGGATGACGTCAAACTAAGGTATGTAACTGTTCTCAATTTGATATAAATATGTACCAAGTATTTCGTAATTTGTGGGTACTGTTTAAAAATTTTATCCATAAAGAAAACTTTTATTCAAACAACGCATGGTATTTTTAGTACACGTTGTTATAAATAAAATATTTTCAAAAACACTAATATTAAAATAAATAACTTTTATATGTTAAACCCTACTGACCCTCCATAAAATTGTCACTTTTAGTACCTACCCACGTTTAATTTTGTAAATAATGCAAAACACTTTTTAGGATATTTTGAAATTCTACAAATATCCTCGGATTTTTTTAATTCTTGGCCTAAAATTTGGGAATAAAAATTTATCATATTATGTAACTACTTTAAATAACGGCATTCGCCAGCATAAAAAGAAAAATTAAATTTTTCCAGGGTTTTAAAAAGGAGGGACCAACTTGACACTTATGTCATAAGTTTAATATTTCAGTACTAAATAAACATTTTTGCGCGACTATGCTCTATTTGGTTGGTTACCGCGTCTGTTTCCACGACAGTAAGTTTTGTTTACTAGTTGCTAAGGATAAGGCGACGGTAAGTATTTTTATGGCGACGGTAAGTATTTTATTTGTGCGACTATTATCGTATGTAACAGCATAAGGGTTCCGAATATATTCAAAGATTGCGTGACTGACTCCTTTTGCAAAGGAGTGAGTGTCAATCTCCGCAGCTAAAACCTGTACGAGATGAATCTTTGAATATTGTCGGAACCCGCGTTGCTGTTTGGATGATAATTCCGTGAAGAAACGACACAACTTCGAATAAAAACGAATTTTTATGTGAAATAAAAATCAAAAAATTTATATAAAGTAGTGTTTCTATGGTTATCATGACTATTAGACGCATTAGAATTTGGAGGTTAAATATAATTGAAGTAGTGTTTCTATGGTTATTGTGTAGCAGATTTGACAATTTTAAGCATTACTTTGTATGTCACCCCCTGTGGCGAAATGGTGATAGTACATGGTTTGCAATGTGAACATCCGAGGTTCGAATCTTGCCGACGGCGAATTTTTATTTCATATTAAAAATTATTATCAAAACAATTTAAAATATTTAAATTGACCAAAGGTTATTTGAAATATATTCGTAGAATTATATTTGAATATAAATTCCTAGGGTTCAATATAACTGGATATTGCACTAGGTGCACGATATGTATTCGTTTATCTACAATGTAAATTAACGCACGCTGATTGGTCGAAACGACCATCATGTCGTTTGAATGCAATTATCGTATGACACTGAATGCAATTATCGTATGTAACAGCATAAGGAGATTGACACTCACTCCGCTGCGCTACGTTCGTGCAATCTCCTTGCTAAAACCTGTACTCGCTGAATCTTTGAATATTGTCGGAACCCGCGTTGCTGTTTGGATGATAATTCCGTGAAGAAACGACACAACTTCGAATAAAAACGAATTTTTATCTTATATATAAAAGTGGATGTATGTATGTATGTATGTATATTGTTGTGGTCCCCCACTTGGCTATTTGAGGAATAACCAAGAAAAGGATTCCCACTTCGTAACTTCTCTCTATCTCAGGGTTTTAAACTCGCTTTGAAACGTCTTATAAGCCAACAGTCAAAAGAAAACAATCGGATTACCAAAACACATTTAATAACATCAATTAAATTAACAAAATCAACAACATAAACATAAAAATCGAACAACTTAATTAAACAAATTTTATGCTAACCTTTTTTAATATGAATGATAACTCGGCTAGACTCGCACACAATAGCGCACATTCACTATCTTCTAATCCCGAATCGCCTGGTCCAATTTGTCCTGCTTTTGCTTTAAATTTCTGACCTGCAACAATCCCAGTCCACTTGTGGCTCTCAAATTAACTCTCACTTTTATTCTTCCAATGGTGCTGCACACCCGAACTCCAGTTTTCAATTCAATTTTTGAAGTGTATTTCATTCGACTGTTTCTACTACTTTCTTATGCGACTATCATTGTCGTCTCATCAATTTGCACTCTTTATTATAATTGTTCAACTCACTTTCTCATCAATTTGCACTCTTTATTATAATTGTGCGACTCACTTTCTCATTAATTTGCACTCTTTATTATAATTGTGAGACTCACTTTGTCGCTTCATCAAATTAACTCCAGATTTGCCACTATCTTGTTCGCTTCATCAAAACCGACCCCCTCAATTATCGCCTTGGCAACCCCTCTTTTTTTTTTATTCACCCTTTTGATTCTCCTCTCTCATTTGGTTCAGTCTTTTGTGTTGCCTATCCAAGTTATCATTCGGCGTTTAATTTTATAAACACAAAAACTTAAACTAACAAAATTTAATTACTAACAAAACTTAATCTAACATTTACAAACTCTCCGACCGTTCCCTTTTGCACTGTTCGCCCATAATAGGGGTAACACGGTGGACACAACATTTTCCCCTCGTTTTGTTGAAGCAAAGTCATGCTGAATTGACGTATAACGTCCACGTGGACTTTTCCTCAACAAAACGCTCTCAATCGAAGCGTCAACGTAAATGTAAACAAGTTTTTTTTTTTTTATAAAATTTTAAATTAATTGGTGACAAAACATTCCCAATTTTAAACACCCATAGCAAACTTTCCTTTTGGAATTCCCCCCAAACTGACTCTCCGTTTTAAAATTACCATCTCTTTTCCCCTTTTAAATTAATCTTTATATCTGTTCCCTTTAAGTAACCTCTTTACTTCAACTTTATTTTCTTTGGGTGGCCTCAATTTCTTTTGTTAATTCACATCATTTTAACTGTTAACTTTTGACAATTTGTTTATTCTTATTTATTCTTCATTTGGTATTCCCATTTTTTTTTTATGTATTGATGATCTTTAATTCATTTAATATTCCCCATTTAATTATATTTACCTTTGACTCCTTTGGTCCCACTAATTCATCTAATCTTACACCCTCAACATTCATATCGTCATATTGGGTATCTATCACTCCATCACATAATAATCATTTAATCTTTCTTACACCCTCAACTTTCATCTAGTCATATTGGGTATCTATCGACCTCACATAACTTCATCTAATAACTTCATCTAATTACCCCCCTTTATTTCATAATCATCAATATTCGAATACCTGTTCCATCGGAAAACCCCTTGCCTTTAAATTAACTAATTTACTGTTCATCTTTCTCGCCCAAATTTCTAAATTCAACTTCCCATCTTTACTTAAATACATCATTTAATCAGTGCATTTTTAAATTAATTATATTACTTGCTTTTAATAACTTCTTTCTAAATTGTTCAATGTTTGTTAACGCAGAGTCGTGCGTTTGTTTAAATTTCTTCTTCTTCTTCCATGTTGCTGGGTCATTTAACTTCATTGACTTTTAAATTCTTCCTTCTTGGTTATTTTACCTTCATCGTGTTCACAAATTCATTATTCTTCCTCATCGTCTCCATAAATTCCATAATTTTTCCTCATCGTCTCCATAAATTCCATCATTTTTCCTATTCATCTCATGGTGCAATAGCTTATCATCAAATTTACATAGTTGTCATATCCAAATTTCCAATCCTTGTTCCGATTTTATTCCTGTGAACCTACACGTGCAGTCTTCCATCTGACGTGCTTAAATTCTTCCATTAATTTAATATAATTCGTATGACTTCCATTTACCCGTGGCACTTTATAAATCGTAACGCCTTTCCGATTTATGAAATTATTTAAGCTGTCACTGTCATCCATATTTAAATTAATTTGACATTTCTTGATGTCATTGCTAATATTTAAATTGTTCATAAAATTTATTGAAATGTTCTCCGATTTATATTTCGTTGCACATAAATTGTTTAGTTTTAAGTTTTTATACACTGTACCGTTTAATAAACCGTTTTTGAATAAATTGTCTTTGCAATAAAAGTTTTTCCATTTTCTGAAATTTATGTAATTATTTGCTTGCACATTTATTTTATCGATCGTTCGCCTAATCCACGATTCTAATTTCAATTTTCGACGTACATTTTTAACTTTCATGTACTTTCTTTTGGCTTCCTTCCTACTCGATATTTCGTAGTATCTCTTTTCTAAAGTTGATGGTGTCGAACTTTCCTTTGATATAATTTCTTCGTCCAACTTTACTGTTTCTGCATTTTCCATTTTCATGGTTTTAGCTTCGTTCACCAAAGTAATGGGTTTACCGTTCACCAAATTTATTTCGTTAGCATTTTGTTCCACGCTTTTATGCAATTCGTCCATGCTACTCAAGAATTTTTCTAACCATGACAGTTCCTGGTTGCCCCCATTTTTAAACGCGCGCAATAGCCCTTTTTAAACGCGTTTTATACTGGCCTATTATGGACAGATTTAAATATTTAGATATTTTAGATAATAATTTGTTACAAAGTGCTACTAAAATGGGTATTAAAGACAGTTTTAAATTTTATCAGGACAACGATCCGAAACCTAAATCTCTTTTAGTGCAAGAATACATAAATATTTGCTCTGCAAGTGTCAAACACTGTTGCAACCACCTCTCCAAACATCAGATCTAAATCCCATAGAAAACCTATGGAATGAATTGGATCGTAAAATTCAACTCACTCCAATAAACAGCAAGTAACAATTAAAATAAAAACTACAAGAGGAATGAAATGTTATAAGTGCAGATTATTTGAAAAAAATTATTTCCAACATGCTAAAACGTTTTGAACCAAAGGGGTTACCAAGTACTAAATTTATTATTTATTGTTATTATTAAATCAATATTTTTTATTCTGGTGTCCAATTATTTTAGTCACTGTATTTATTTAGTACATTTCAGTAACTTAAAATATAAAGCCGCTCTAATATTTTCGTTTGTTCAACATTCTGAGAAAATTCAGCGAGACAACGATGTGGGTCCGACGCCAAGTACCTACCTACTGGACGTACGCGAAGATTAAGTTTTACCCTCTCTTTGTAATTTCTAAGATTCTCTGTTCATGATTGGTGTAAGTTGAAATTCCCGCGGCTCCATGAGTGATTGATACTTGCAATTAGCAAGGAAGTTGAACGATTAGGTTAGTTGCACCCCGACTTCAAACTTAGTTGGAATGTTTTAGCTCTACATAGACGCTAATTTCGCGCCGTGCTTAAAAATAATTTTTGTTACCACCGATTTCGGCAACCCAAGTTGGATTACCTTAAAGTGACATTTTTAGTTGAAATTACTGATTTTAATACTGATTAAAATGAGTATCAAATATTTCTTCCTCATTATGTATGTACTATGTATTAAGTTATTATTTATTCCTGATTTTGCAATTTGGTGTATTATAGGAGTGAATTGGAGTGAATTGATGAATGCGTGCTATTTTTGGTTGTTTTGTGACGATTTTTGTGAAGATTTTTGTGAAGTAACGCGTGGTACCGTATCGTAGATGTTTGTCAGTTATAAAGCCCTAATAGGAGTAATAAACTATTTTGAAGAAATACGATAGTCAGTAGATGTATAATTCAGCTTTGATGTGTGGATCCTCCGTTTGAAGGTTTTACATCCGATCAATTAATTTATTCACGTGCAACATCTCATTCTTGTGGTCTGGGGGAAGTACCTATTTGAATTTAGTTGACGTGTGCGGATGACGTCAAACTAAGGTATGTAACTGTTCTCAATTTGATATAAATATGTACCAAGTATTTCGTAATTTGTGGGTACTGTTTAAAAATTTTATCCATAAAGAAAACTTTTATTCAAACAACGCATGGTATTTTTAGTACACGTTGTTATAAATAAAATATTTTCAAAAACACTAATATTAAAATAAATAACTTTTATATGTTAAACCCTACTGACCCTCCATAAAATTGTCACTTTTAGTACCTACCCACGTTTAATTTTGTAAATAATGCAAAACACTTTTTAGGATATTTTGAAATTCTACAAATATCCTCGGATTTTTTTAATTCTTGGCCTAAAATTTGGGAATAAAAATTTATCATATTATGTAACTACTTTAAATAACGGCATTCGCCAGCATAAAAAGAAAAATTAAATTTTTCCAGGGTTTTAAAAAGGAGGGACCAACTTGACACTTATGTCATAAGTTTAATATTTCAGTACTAAATAAACATTTTTGCGCGACTATGCTCTATTTGGTTGGTTACCGCGTCTGTTTCCACGACAGTAAGTTTTGTTTACTAGTTGCTAAGGATAAGGCGACGGTAAGTATTTTTATGGCGACGGTAAGTATTTTATTTGTGCGACTATTATCGTATGTAACAGCATAAGGGTTCCGAATATATTCAAAGATTGCGTGACTGACTCCTTTTGCAAAGGAGTGAGTGTCAATCTCCGCAGCTAAAACCTGTACGAGATGAATCTTTGAATATTGTCGGAACCCGCGTTGCTGTTTGGATGATAATTCCGTGAAGAAACGACACAACTTCGAATAAAAACGAATTTTTATGTGAAATAAAAATCAAAAAATTTATATAAAGTAGTGTTTCTATGGTTATCATGACTATTAGACGCATTAGAATTTGGAGGTTAAATATAATTGAAGTAGTGTTTCTATGGTTATTGTGTAGCAGATTTGACAATTTTAAGCATTACTTTGTATGTCACCCCCTGTGGCGAAATGGTGATAGTACATGGTTTGCAATGTGAACATCCGAGGTTCGAATCTTGCCGACGGCGAATTTTTATTTCATATTAAAAATTATTATCAAAACAATTTAAAATATTTAAATTGACCAAAGGTTATTTGAAATATATTCGTAGAATTATATTTGAATATAAATTCCTAGGGTTCAATATAACTGGATATTGCACTAGGTGCACGATATGTATTCGTTTATCTACAATGTAAATTAACGCACGCTGATTGGTCGAAACGACCATCATGTCGTTTGAATGCAATTATCGTATGACACTGAATGCAATTATCGTATGTAACAGCATAAGGAGATTGACACTCACTCCGCTGCGCTACGTTCGTGCAATCTCCTTGCTAAAACCTGTACTCGCTGAATCTTTGAATATTGTCGGAACCCGCGTTGCTGTTTGGATGATAATTCCGTGAAGAAACGACACAACTTCGAATAAAAACGAATTTTTATCTTATATATAAAAGTGGATGTATGTATGTATGTATGTATATTGTTGTGGTCCCCCACTTGGCTATTTGAGGAATAACCAAGAAAAGGATTCCCACTTCGTAACTTCTCTCTATCTCAGGGTTTTAAACTCGCTTTGAAACGTCTTATAAGCCAACAGTCAAAAGAAAACAATCGGATTACCAAAACACATTTAATAACATCAATTAAATTAACAAAATCAACAACATAAACATAAAAATCGAACAACTTAATTAAACAAATTTTATGCTAACCTTTTTTAATATGAATGATAACTCGGCTAGACTCGCACACAATAGCGCACATTCACTATCTTCTAATCCCGAATCGCCTGGTCCAATTTGTCCTGCTTTTGCTTTAAATTTCTGACCTGCAACAATCCCAGTCCACTTGTGGCTCTCAAATTAACTCTCACTTTTATTCTTCCAATGGTGCTGCACACCCGAACTCCAGTTTTCAATTCAATTTTTGAAGTGTATTTCATTCGACTGTTTCTACTACTTTCTTATGCGACTATCATTGTCGTCTCATCAATTTGCACTCTTTATTATAATTGTTCAACTCACTTTCTCATCAATTTGCACTCTTTATTATAATTGTGCGACTCACTTTCTCATTAATTTGCACTCTTTATTATAATTGTGAGACTCACTTTGTCGCTTCATCAAATTAACTCCAGATTTGCCACTATCTTGTTCGCTTCATCAAAACCGACCCCCTCAATTATCGCCTTGGCAACCCCTCTTTTTTTTTTATTCACCCTTTTGATTCTCCTCTCTCATTTGGTTCAGTCTTTTGTGTTGCCTATCCAAGTTATCATTCGGCGTTTAATTTTATAAACACAAAAACTTAAACTAACAAAATTTAATTACTAACAAAACTTAATCTAACATTTACAAACTCTCCGACCGTTCCCTTTTGCACTGTTCGCCCATAATAGGGGTAACACGGTGGACACAACATTTTCCCCTCGTTTTGTTGAAGCAAAGTCATGCTGAATTGACGTATAACGTCCACGTGGACTTTTCCTCAACAAAACGCTCTCAATCGAAGCGTCAACGTAAATGTAAACAAGTTTTTTTTTTTTATAAAATTTTAAATTAATTGGTGACAAAACATTCCCAATTTTAAACACCCATAGCAAACTTTCCTTTTGGAATTCCCCCCAAACTGACTCTCCGTTTTAAAATTACCATCTCTTTTCCCCTTTTAAATTAATCTTTATATCTGTTCCCTTTAAGTAACCTCTTTACTTCAACTTTATTTTCTTTGGGTGGCCTCAATTTCTTTTGTTAATTCACATCATTTTAACTGTTAACTTTTGACAATTTGTTTATTCTTATTTATTCTTCATTTGGTATTCCCATTTTTTTTTTATGTATTGATGATCTTTAATTCATTTAATATTCCCCATTTAATTATATTTACCTTTGACTCCTTTGGTCCCACTAATTCATCTAATCTTACACCCTCAACATTCATATCGTCATATTGGGTATCTATCACTCCATCACATAATAATCATTTAATCTTTCTTACACCCTCAACTTTCATCTAGTCATATTGGGTATCTATCGACCTCACATAACTTCATCTAATAACTTCATCTAATTACCCCCCTTTATTTCATAATCATCAATATTCGAATACCTGTTCCATCGGAAAACCCCTTGCCTTTAAATTAACTAATTTACTGTTCATCTTTCTCGCCCAAATTTCTAAATTCAACTTCCCATCTTTACTTAAATACATCATTTAATCAGTGCATTTTTAAATTAATTATATTACTTGCTTTTAATAACTTCTTTCTAAATTGTTCAATGTTTGTTAACGCAGAGTCGTGCGTTTGTTTAAATTTCTTCTTCTTCTTCCATGTTGCTGGGTCATTTAACTTCATTGACTTTTAAATTCTTCCTTCTTGGTTATTTTACCTTCATCGTGTTCACAAATTCATTATTCTTCCTCATCGTCTCCATAAATTCCATAATTTTTCCTCATCGTCTCCATAAATTCCATCATTTTTCCTATTCATCTCATGGTGCAATAGCTTATCATCAAATTTACATAGTTGTCATATCCAAATTTCCAATCCTTGTTCCGATTTTATTCCTGTGAACCTACACGTGCAGTCTTCCATCTGACGTGCTTAAATTCTTCCATTAATTTAATATAATTCGTATGACTTCCATTTACCCGTGGCACTTTATAAATCGTAACGCCTTTCCGATTTATGAAATTATTTAAGCTGTCACTGTCATCCATATTTAAATTAATTTGACATTTCTTGATGTCATTGCTAATATTTAAATTGTTCATAAAATTTATTGAAATGTTCTCCGATTTATATTTCGTTGCACATAAATTGTTTAGTTTTAAGTTTTTATACACTGTACCGTTTAATAAACCGTTTTTGAATAAATTGTCTTTGCAATAAAAGTTTTTCCATTTTCTGAAATTTATGTAATTATTTGCTTGCACATTTATTTTATCGATCGTTCGCCTAATCCACGATTCTAATTTCAATTTTCGACGTACATTTTTAACTTTCATGTACTTTCTTTTGGCTTCCTTCCTACTCGATATTTCGTAGTATCTCTTTTCTAAAGTTGATGGTGTCGAACTTTCCTTTGATATAATTTCTTCGTCCAACTTTACTGTTTCTGCATTTTCCATTTTCATGGTTTTAGCTTCGTTCACCAAAGTAATGGGTTTACCGTTCACCAAATTTATTTCGTTAGCATTTTGTTCCACGCTTTTATGCAATTCGTCCATGCTACTCAAGAATTTTTCTAACCATGACAGTTCCTGGTTTTCTAATGGTACCACCACCTTTTCCGTTTGTTCAATACTTTGTGGTTTTGTGAATTCTTCTTGAGTCACTTTTTCGGACCCATCTTTTATCTTTTCCACGTCTTGTGGTATTTCGATTTCTTTCGTATTTTTCTTCCTGTCTTTTCTGGTCTCTCTCATCTCCTTCATGAATTCTTCATGGTGTTTTTCTGCTTCCTCGTTACTTCTTCTTAGGGATTCTGTTATTTCTTCTGCACTTCTTTTCAACAATTCTTCTGTTTTCTTTTCTACTTCTATGGTTTTTCTGGTTTCTTCGTGTATCTTATCCGCTCTTTTATACGATTCGTCCATGTTGCTCAAAAATTTTTCTAACCATGATGGTTCCTTGCTTTTTACTGGTACCACCACTTTTTCCGACTCTATTTTACCAGCAGCTACCATTTTGTTAATTGGTTGGAATTTTATCGATGCCATCATTTTTGCCATCATATTTGTAACTTCTGCAGCATGTCTTTTAGCTTCTTCGTTAGCCTTTAATTTTGCTTTTTCGACTGCCTTTCTTTTCGCTTCTTCATCGACTCTCTTTTCACTTCTTCGGCGACTTTTCTTTGGACTTCTTCAACTCTCTTTTGTTCTTCTTCGGCGGCTTTTCTTTGCACTTCTTCAACTCTCTTTTGTTCTTCTTCGGCGGCTTTATCCATCATTAGTTTTTCATTTCTAAATTTTGTTCTAGTTTCTATTATCCATTCAACATCTGGACGTACGCCTCTCTTTATTTCGTTTTTTATCGCCTCATCTACGAGCTCTCTTAACCTCTGTCTTTCGTTATTGGCCATCTGTTTAGCTTTGACTGCTTTTTCCTTTTCTATTTTTCTTTGTTCATTACTGGCCATCTGTCTAGCTTTGGCTGCTTTTGCCTTTTCTATTTTACTTTGGACCATTTCTTCCTGGATTTCCTTTTTTGTTTTCTTTGGTTCTCTTAATAGCATATCCATTAATTGATCGAACAATGCCGATTGTATCTCTATTTCTTTGTCAGTCAATTTTTTAACCTCTTCAGCACCTAGTACCTTTGCCTGTTTTTTTAGTAGATCTATGAGTTCATCTGTATCATCCATTTTTGTATTTTATTTTTACAGACAATATTTATTTAATTAATTATCCACTCATTTACTTGCATCGTTGACCCATTTTATTTTTAAATTCTTCAAGTTTTGACGTTTTGCACAAATTTTTATTATTCAATTTACCTAGTTATTAAATTACATTGCCGGTCACACATTTTTCATTCAAATCACCTATCTGTCAAAATTATTTATCTGACGTTTAAAATTTGGTCTTTTGTTGTGCCCCTTTTCTTTTGACTGTGCTAGCGTTTGTAGCGACGTGTTCGAGCCCGACCGTTGATGCGCCAACTTGTTGTGGTCCCCCACTTGGCTATTTGAGGAATAACCAAGAAAAGGATTCCCACTTCGTAACTTCTCTCTATCTCAGGGTTTTAAACTCGCTTTGAAACGTCTTATAAGCCAACAGTCAAAAGAAAACAATCGGATTACCAAAACACATTTAATAACATCAATTAAATTAACAAAATCAACAACATAAACATAAAAATCGAACAACTTAATTAAACAAATTTTATGCTAACCTTTTTTAATATGAATGATAACTCGGCTAGACTCGCACACAATAGCGCACATTCACTATCTTCTAATCCCGAATCGCCTGGTCCAATTTGTCCTGCTTTTGCTTTAAATTTCTGACCTGCAACAATCCCAGTCCACTTGTGGCTCTCAAATTAACTCTCACTTTTATTCTTCCAATGGTGCTGCACACCCGAACTCCAGTTTTCAATTCAATTTTTGAAGTTTCATTCGACTGTTTCTACTACTTTCTTATGCGACTATCATTGTCGTCTCATCAATTTGCACTCTTTATTATAATTGTGCAACTCACTTTCTCATCAATTTGCACTCTTTATTATAATTGTGCGACTCACTTTCTCATCAATTTGCACTCTTTATTATAATTGTGCGACTCACTTTGTCGCTTCATCAAATTAACTCCAGATTTGCCACTATCTTGTTCGCTTCATCAAAACCGACCCCCTCAATTATCGCCTTGGCAACCCCTCTTGCTTTTTTTTTATTCACCCTTTTGATTCTCCTCTCTCATTTGGTTCAGTCTTTTGTGTTGCCTATCCAAGTTATCATTCGGCGTTTAATTTTATAAACACAAAAACTTAAACTAACAAAACTTAATTACTAACAAAACTTAATCTAACATTTACAAACTCTCCGACCGTTCCCTTTTGCACTGTTCGCCCATAATAGGGGTAACACGGTGGACACAACAATATATTGCTATGTTCCCTTAGGTATATTAAGCTTAATTTCCACCCTTGGAAACACACCACTTTAATTACTCTTAAAAATCAGGGGCTCTCAAAATTCGAGCATTTCGCAGGTTACACGGCACTGGTGGTTTCCTAGATTATTTGAATTACCTTTTCCTTCACCTAGAATCAACCCCTGAGTGGAAATTATCAAAAAAATAAAATCAACCATTAAAAATGCTATACTTTTAATTTCAAAATCATGGATCAGTTGCTTATACTACATTAAATTATCAAAAATAAAATCGACAGGTTTTTTGTTAAAAATTGCATTTAATAATTAATTTGTTTATCAATATCATAATTGTTATCTTGTCCGTTTTGTGTATTTATTTTTTTTAAAGCGCACTAAAGTTTTATAAATGTTTATTTGCTACCTGGTTTTTTGTTGACTTCAATGTTGAGTGGTGTATGCATTCCATTTGATGTTCTTCATTCCAAAATTCTCTCTTTCCCCATCGGCATCCATTCGCAACGCAATTACTCCAAAATACAATTTTATTGGAGGTACGTATTGTTTCCTTTCTTTTTACCACAATATTTAATTTCTTCCTCCTGGATTGATAGGTTTCTTAATTATCAAATTTAATTAAACTTCTTCGCACATTTTATCACTAATTAACTTTTGTTCCAGTTTTGGTTTTTCGTCTCTCTTAACGGAGGTCTGGATATCAACTGCTTGTTTAAACAAATAATTGTTTCTCTCTTTGTTCGTATTTTTGATAAATTGCGTATAAGTCCATTTTCGTTCAATTCTTTCAACCAATAATGTCTTGAATTTTGAATTTGAATTAAGGTAATTTTGTGGCTTTTTAAATACACTTTTTATTGTTTTTGATAACTACGCGAACAATCCACTTTGTTTAAATTATGCTATGATTTAAAATATAATAATACAAATTATAAATAATGGTTATGTCCATTAAATTAAGTTTTTATACATTTTTATTACATTTTATTTTACAACACAAAACAATTTTTATGTGATGTCATGAATCGCATCTTTAATGTGATTCAGTTGTTTATTAAAGACTTGGGTGATATAATTTGATTCTTAGTTTTCATAACAAAACATGACAATCAGTGCTATTCACATCACATTGGTAATTTACCAAGTTCTTAGCCAATTGGCTAAGTTGTCAATTCCGATTTCAATATTTTGTTACCAACATTTTGTTCATATTTAAAGAAATGTTACTAGCATCTGCGCATAATTTTAATTTGACAGCTGTTAGAATTTGCTTAGAATAATAACTAAACTTTCATCTTGCAGCGTCATTACAGAATACAGAAGTGTTTTTCTTATCAAAATTTAATTCAAAATTAACCCTAGTATAATTGAGCTTGCATTTACCAAAAAAAGACCTCAACAGGATTACCCACGTACGTTATAAAACATTACATCAATTCTACTGAGTAAGTACATTTATTTAGTAAGTTTCTTATAATAATTTGTTATCTTTCATTTTTCGTAAAATTTTAGACCCAACATTTGAAGAAATTCAAGAAAAAAATTTATTTATTATCAATTTATTACAAAAAATTGCTGATGCTATGAATATGGTAAAAGAGGCGCTAAATAAATTGAAAAACTCAAATACAAATTTTATTTAATGTAGTGATTGATACAATAAACGATTAATCAAAAATGATTTTGGTTAACTGCATTTCTAACAGTGCGACCGTTAGCATCATCGCTAACGCCTATTTGCTCATTGTCGTTTATTCTCTTCCTCTATAATTAAAAATAGCATGAAAATAAATTACTCTATATCCCACACTCGATGGTGAAATATCAGGAGTGAAGATGAAGTCAAGGATTAAAAAATATGCTGTAAATGAATAATGTACCCCAAATGCTCCACGATAATGTTTATCGAGTAATAACCTCTGCGATACATCGACTCACCGAACTTTGTGACATGCTGTACCTATAAAAAATCCTGCCCCACACCTTTTTGATATGAACCTTGTGCCATAAACTGTAAAGCTGCAAATACCTAAAATGTTCAAACCTATATAAATAATTCACCTTTTTCTAAATATAAAATTTTATACTCTGATGCTTTTCGGAATGTGAGAATACTGTTGACTATCTTTCATATGCCCTGTTTGCAACAGCAACCAACGATATAAAAAAATTACAACTTGAAGTTACCTATTACATTCTATTTAATTTTAATTCAATTAAAATTTTTTATTGTAATTTAAATTTTTTTAGTTTAATTAAAAATTAAATTTTAATTTAATCAAAAATTAAATTTTAATTTAATTAAAAATTAAATTTTAATTTAATTAAATTAAAAATTTAAAATTAGTGCGATAATTTACAATTTTACGGATTAAAACTTGATTTTATATCTAATGTCAATCCCAGCAAGTGATGTATAGGTGTTGCCTGCAGCCAATTGGCTAATGCCAAGTTCTTACTTATAAGTAAGAACTTACTTGCTGTTTTTAATCGCAAAATTTGTCAAGATTGGCTATTTTCGAGGTTAATTGACATAACTTAAGAATTTCACTAAAAGTTGGTAGTGAAAATGTAATTTAGCCAATAATTGACATTAACTAAGGTGCATCTTGAATAACCCGTAGCTGTCAAATGTCATTTATACGTCAAATTGCCAACAATTTGCCAACAATTGGTTATAACTAAGGTGATGGGAATAGCACTGATTATGTGTGTTCCGCATAGACGCCTAAATCCCGTAACTGTGGGCGTTGAAACTTTCACGAGATCTGGCGAGGTTCAAGAGTAAACTTTTCGTCGTCTTTGATTTTAGTAATTCGCCACCATAAGACGGTCATCAGCAGTTAAACGCTTCAGGTCAACGTCGTTGTCATAGTTACGAGCGATTTTGACACTAAAAGTTTAATTAAATGACATTGACATATAGTCAGTAGCGGCTCGAGAATAGGGGGCACAACTTTGACATAAGAATGTTAACCTTAAAATTCTGACGTTGGCATATGATGTACAGGGTACAACATAAATAGTGCGCGTTTTAGCAAGACGGGCCCCCTTTTCATAACCTAGAGAGTGACCCTGATAGTGTTGAGTAGCCCCCATGGGCCCCCCGATAGTGTCAAAGTGACGGCATTAACTACATAACCTAAAAATCATTTTGCATATACAGGGTAAAACATAAATAGTGCGCGTTTTAGCAAGACGGGCCCCCTTTTCATAACCTAGAGAGTGACCCTGATAGTGTTGAATAGCCCCCATGGGCCCCCCGATAGTGTCATAGTGACGGCATTAACTACATAACCTAAAAATCATTTTGCATATACAGGGTAAAACATAAATAGTGCGCGTTCTAACTAAGTGGCCCCCTTTCCTAACGCAGTGAGACCTGCTCTTTGGTGTAGAGTACCCCCTTGGCGCCCCCCGATAGTGTCAAAGTGACAGACCTAATCACATAACCTTAAAATCATTTTGTATAATACAGGGTAAAACATAAATAGTGCGCGTTTTAGCAAGACGGGCCCCCTTTTCATAACCTAGAGAGTGACCCTGATAGTGTTGAGTAGCCCCCATGGGCCTCCCGATAGTGTCAAAGTGACGGCATTAACTACATAACCTAAAAATCATTTTGCATATACAGGGTAAAACATAAATAGTGCGCATTCTAACTAAGTGGCCCCCTTTCCTAACGCAGTGAGACCTGCTCTTTGGTGTAGAGTACCCCCTTGGCGCCCCCCGATAGTGTCAAAGTGACAGACCTAATCACATAACCTTAAAATCATTTTGTATATACAGGGTAAAACATAAATAGTGCGCGTTTTAGCAAGACGGGCCCCCTTTTCATAACCTAGAGAGTGACCCTGATAGTGTTGAGTAGCTCCCATGGGCCCCCCGATAGTGTCAAAGTGACGGCATTAACTACATAACCTAAAAATCATTTTGCATATACAGGGTAAAACATAAATAGTGCGCGTTTTAGCAAGACGGGCCCCCTTTTCATATCCTAGAGAGTGACCCTGATAGTGTTCAATAGCCCCCATGGGCCCCCCGATAGTGTCATAGTGACGGCATTAACTACATAACCTAAAAATCATTTAGCATATACAGGGTAAAACATAAATAGTGCGCGTTCTAACTAAGTGGCCCCCTTTCCTAACGCAGTGAGATCTGCTCTTTGGTGTAGAGTACCCCCTTGGCGCCCCCCGATAGTGTCAAAGTGACAGACCTAATCACATAACCTTAAAATCATTTTGTATATACAGGGTAAAACATAAATAGTGCGCGTTTTAGCAAGACGGGCGAGTTTTTACTAAAGTCCAGAATAAATTCTTCATATTTGGTATATCAATAGGTAACATAAAACAATTTTATAAAAATAAATTTTTTCCCCTCCACCACAAAATTTTGTACTAAAGACACTCAGAAATTTAAAAAAATATATATCTGATTCCCCCTAATCATCTAAATGAATAATACGAAAAAAAAATTTTAAAATTATCCGCACAAAAAAAGTTTTTTTTGGAACTTCATCGATCATCACCAAAATTGATATCTGATTCCCCCTAATCATCTAAATGAATAATACGAAAAAAAAAATTTTTAATTATCCGCACAAAAAAAAGTTTTTTTTTTTAACTTCATCGATCATCACCAAAATTGATATCTGATTTCCCCTAATTATCTAAATGAATAATACGAAAAAAAATTTTAAAAATCATCCGCACAAAAAAGTTTTTTTTCGAATTTTATAGATCATCACCAAAATTGATATCTGATTCCCCCTAATCATCTAAATGAATAAAATGAAATAAAATCAATACAACTTTATAATTTATATTTGGATAAACAATTCTTTGAGTGCCAATGTCATTATTTTAAGGTTAACATTCTTATGTCAAAGTCAGTTAATTCCAGGCAGGACATCGTCTGCCGGGTCAGCTAGTATGAAATAAAAATCAAAAAATTTATATAAAGTAGTGTTTCTATGGTTATTATAACTATTTGACGCATTAGAATTTGGAGGTTAAATATAAATAAAGTAGTGTTTCTATGGTTTTTAGGTAGCAGATTTGACAATTTAAAGCATTATCTTGTATGTCAGCTGTGTGGCGTAATCGTCATCGTACATGGTTTGCAATGTGAACATCCGAGGTTCGAATCTTGCCGACGGCGAATTTTTATTTGATATAAAAAATGTATAATTATTATCAATACAATTTAAAATATTTAAATTGGCCAAAGGTTATTTGAAATATATTCGTAGGATTATATCTACTCTATATATATAAAAAGATAAGGGATTTTATGCAACGCTTTTATGCAACGTTTTTATGCAACGATTTCATGCAACGATTTTATGCAACGTTTTCGATAATAGGATAATCTGACAACCAATAAAAAATTCTATTATATAAGTCAAAGGGAATGCAATATAAATTAAAAACCAAAATTGGTAAACATCGATTTATTAATTTAAAAAGGTAGTTCTCCAAGATTTTCTTCGTTTTCAAATATAAGGTTGGTAATCCCTTATCCATAAAACGTTTTGCAATTTCATTGGCTATTGGTTAAAAAAGAGAACCAATCATTAATTTGATTTAAAATTGTTATTCAAAAACGTTCCATAAAAAGTTTGCACATAAAGTTTTATGTTTTACTTATATGGAGTAAAAGAGTACGGATTATCTGACCCGTAATCAGATAATCAGATTATTGCTTTCTTCGGATCACCGGATCATTGGATCACCGTATCATAGGATTATAGCCTATATATATATATTTATAGGACGTTGATGTCTATATATTAAGTAAGTTAAAGAAGTTGTACTATCACGATCACAATTTGGAGAATTAAGTACTATAAAAGTAATTGAAGTAAAAAATAATTTAATACTATTGTCCAAAAATTACTACCATTCTACCTTTAAATTCAATAGCTGTTCGAGAGTTAACATCTAATCATTACCTTTCAACTTTGATCATATCACAAAATTTAATGAGATCCTGACGGTTAATACATAGTTTCGGCTAGAGATGAGGACTCATTTAAAAGTTATCTTTAACCAAAAAAGGATTTTACGTTTTCCGACTGTTATAATTAGCGGAGCTTCTTTAATTCTAAGAACAGATGGAATAAAAGCAAACAAAGGAGTGCGACCACAACGGGATACTTCCTCAGATACTGACAGTACACAGAAAGAAAAAAAAGACGAAAAACATCTACTGAACGTTCGAGAAAACACAAAACTCGACAGCAACAACTACAAGAGAAATTAGAACCTTCAACAATCAAGACCACCAGCAACAACTTCAACTGAAAGAAGCAGAAAAAGAAGAACGCTACAGCAACCATCGACAGATCTGGCTACTGTTTTAGAATCGGTACAATTACAAGAGGAACAAGAACCTTCAACATCAAACCCACCAGCAAAAACTTCAACCGAAAGAAACAGAAAACGAAGAGCGCTACAGCAACCATTGACAGATCTGGCCACTGTTTTAGAATCGGTACAACTACAAGAGGAACAAGAACCTTCAACATTAAAACCACCAGCAAAACCTTCAACTGAAAGAAGCACAAAAAGAAGAGCGCTACAGCGATCATCGACAGATCTGGTCACTGTTTTGGAATCGTAACTCCTCATGATGCGGGTGAAATGACCGAGAAATGTTCAAATTGTTATGCTATTTTTTGGAAAAATGAATTTTGCAAGAAAAGTTTTTGTCATAATGGAAAAGTTAAACTGTCCAAATTATCGCCAGGATCCAAATTGGATACTGGCGATACATCTGCAAGCGGATTACCATTTGTACTACATAGACGACAATTTCCGATAGTGTTGGCATTCGCTATAACTATAAATAAATGTCAAGGGCAGAGCTTTGACAAAGTTGGTATAAATGTCGATAGGCCTTTGTTTAGTCACGGACAGTTATATGTAGCATTATCAAGATGTCGAGCAAAGGATGGAATACAAATTCAAAGTACAAGCTGCATAACAAAAAAATGTCGTATAGAAAGAAGTTTTATAACTCGCAAGATTTCTCATTTATATGGAATTACGAGGTGGCGAAATGGGGGTGGCCAAGAAGGTCATTGGCCGAGTAGTTAGAGCAATCGACTACTGATGCTAAAGGCATTGGTTCGAGTCAGTAGGAGTCAATTTTCTTTCGGACTTTCTTTCCTCCAATGAACCGTCTTCGTGCTTCGGAGGGCACGTTAAACCGGCGGTCCCCCTGATTTGAGCTGATCTAATATGTCAAACAGGGTAATAAAAAAAAAAATCACCCCTACTCCCCATCGACTACGCAATCGCGGAACTTCTCAGAACTCGGTCATCGAACGGACGTCCCTGGTTCGTGGTGCCGGCCATTGTTGGGGAGTTTTGGTCGGTGGTGAGGGCGAGAGACCGCCTAACGGCTGCGGTCATACTTAGCAGCGTCGACATTGTGGGTCAGGCTGGGGGTGAGCAACAAAGTGGAAGCACTACAATGGGTCCGGTAGAGTGGCCTAAGTGCGTGCAGGTTAATACGAGTACTTGCCACTCCCCCTCCCCCGAAATCCAAAATCCAATGGGGGTGGTTCAACCGTAAACCGGCCGGGAATATTGGGCTGCGAAGAGGCCCAAGGGGGTTGGGCCGCCAAAGGCGGCCAGGGGGGCGGAGCCCCCCTAGTTTGAATATACATTCCTAGGGTTCAATATAATTGGATATTGCACTAGGTGCACGATATGTATTCGTTTATCTACAATGTAAATTAATGCACGCTGATTGGTCGAAACGACCATCATGTGACACTGAATGCAATTATCTATGTGATTGCTTACCGCGTCTGTTTCCACGACATTAAGGCAACTTGATATAAAGAGAATAAAATATTTTTATTTATTAAATACACATCTAAATGTATTTTAATAAATTTAGTCGCGCAAAAAACGTCATTAGCATCTCGAACATTGATGTCCAAAAATGATTGATGAACAAAAAAATGTCCTTACTGTTCTTGATACTTAATATACTATAACGAACTGAATGAATTACAGCATTTCGTGAGCTCTTACGATGGCATAAAGAATTGGAAATTCCAATATGGAGAGGTAGCGCCAAGTTGGTCTTTGGCCAAAAATCTTTTTTTCTTAATAAAAAAATTAACGGGCTCAGCACTTGGAAAATAGTTTATGTGACTCGTCAGCATTAAGCAAGCACTTGCAATTGGTATAAAATACTTAAAATGGGAAGAGCACGTAAAACGGTCCCCGGATTTGACAAATTCCTTATAGATATTTGGAAAGCTGAAGGTTTATACAGTTTAATCTTTGCGGAAGATTAACACTTACTAGTTTAAAACAGCCCTGGAAGTTGATTAAAAATAGGGTTTTTTTTATCGAGTTCAAATATGTCACACTTTCTGTTGTCGGTGTATGTGCTCCGATATACACTTATCACTTAGAAACTTTTCACCTCAATAGTTCATCGTACTTTTTACAAGTAGTACATTACATTTTAAATTAATTTTAATATTTACAAGTTTACCGTTAAAAGCTAGATTCATTTATGTCGAATCTAACGAATTTCGAATCTGTCGCGCCATCGAAATCTTTTTCCAAATTGAACGCGAAAAGTGAGCTGGACATCCAAAAATAATAACTACCTCAAAAGGCTAGATCCATTTATGTCGAATCTAACGAATTTCGAATCTGTCGCGCCATCGAATTTTTTTTCCAAGTTGAACGCAAAAAGTGAAATGCACACAAAAATAACAAGAAACCCAATTCGTAAATTCTTTGGGTTCTAAAAAGAACCGATCTTCAATCCATCGGACATGCGAAACACTTGCGAACAACTCCTTCCGTGGTGGTTTAAGTACTGCGGTAGAAGTTCATTTCTATTTTTTTGAGTCCTTAATCTGGCATTTGGACCTGGCTGTAAGGATTTGTCCGAAAAGGCATTCGTTTCCTTGTTTTAGTCTTTCAAAAAGTCAAAATGTTGGTGTGTAGACTTGTAGAAAAACGACTGTAACTTCATTAGCAGTGGTCTAAATTTAAAATTATAAAATGTTCTGTAAAGGTAAATGAATATTCTATTCAAATATTCAACCACGGTTTATATTTTCAACCCCTAACTGGATTAATTTTTAATGTTAATCCTATTTCAACCCCTATTTCTAAAGAGGTCTTTTTTGGGCTAATTTTTTTGGACGTATGTAATCTCCAGCGATGGTCAAGAGAAAATCCTCACTGCCGAAATGGTCACAGTTTACCACCCGTAAATTCCACCGATGGTAATTCGTAAGGCTTTAAAAGTATTAGTAAAGTACAATAGATAGATTAAAAAAATTATTTCATTAGAAAATGCATTTTATTGAAAAATAAAAGTAACACAAAATTGTAATTTACAAATAAACTTTTAAAATAAATAAAGAAAATGTATATGTAATACCGTACATTATTTGAATGAGTGCGGATTGTTCATCCGGAAATTGAAAATTTCTTTGAGATTCGGAAAGCTGAGGGTTTGAATAGTCGTTTTAGTAAAAAATATTGGCAAAAAAATCGTAAACTACCCGTGTATTAACGGAAAAGTGTCGGCCGTGCCCACCATAAATTTGGTGTATTTTTCGATTTTGAGGTGTGCATTCGATTCGAAGGTCCGCTAGGCCCTCCGAGCGGTTTTGACAATGGTTTACTGGGTTAAACATACTAGAAGGGCCTTCCATCAAGAAAACCGGGATCCTAGAAAAGCGGGATCCTAGAAATCCTGGATATAGCTTTTAAAAGTATAGTTGCGGTATGCGGCAGTAAACTTTTAAAAAAACCTTTTATTACTTTCTTTATTTCGTCTTTCCGTATTATAATTCTTATTCCTTAGTTCTTTATTTCATCTCTTGCCAAACTCTTCCTTAGCCTCGTCGTTCACTATATATTTTATATTCTCCTATTCTTATTTGATATTTTCAGAAGTGCTTATTTTATCCAGGTAAAGCCCTATTCTTTTTTGATGAAGCTGTCTAATACTTTCTTCTTCTACATAGTAGGTGGATTTTGTACAGTTCCTTCATTTGTTTATCATGTTTGGTTTTAGTGTTGTACGAATTTGCAGGTATATTCAATTTGGATATCACAAGGTAGTGGTCGGTGTACAGTTTAATTCCTGGGTATAGATGTATATCTTTCAGCAGGTTTACAAATTTTTCATTTTCTATTACATAGTCAATGAGGGATCTTATTCCTCTGGCTCCCCATGTACTATATGTATTTACCATTTTCTTTCTAAAGGAGGCGTTTGTTATTCTAGTTGGTTGTATAATTAAAATCTAATCAGCTCATCATGTCCATTATTATTTAATGTTGGTTTGCCGATGAGCCTACTGAGGGTTCGATGGATTAGTTTCCTACTCTCGCGTTTAAGTCTCCAGCTATAATAATGTAGACGTTCTTATAAAAATTGTATTCATAGTCTTTTTATAGTTTTCTATACAATTTTTCGGTTTCGTCTTTTTTCCCCTCTTCTGGTACATACACTGCGCACACCGTCATATATCCTCTATTAAGTTTAACTCTTACTTTAATTATTCGCTCATTTATCAACTCTTAAAGCTGTATTATATTTCTTAGCTTGTTTGTAATATACCATACATTGCTATTCCTGCAGGTGTCCTTTGATTTTCCTTCACTCTACTGAAGAGCGTAATATGATGTTCTATTTCGCGACTTCCTTGGAGCTTCTTTTTGGTTGCAGATATTACATTTATGTGTATTTTTCTCGCTATTAATTCCTGTTCCAGTTTTTCGTCCTTCTTGTTTAAACCTCGAACATTCCGAGTAGTTATTCTCAGTGTTTCCTTTATTTGTCCGTTAACTTTAAATCGTTAAATCGAAATCATATTTCGTCTGCTAAAGTTGTCAACGTTAAATCCATCTTAAAATTCGAGGCTATTTTGGGGCTTGTGAGTAATGGCAGCCTCACGCTAGGTATGCTTCTCCTTACTCTTGTTAGTTACCACATTTGCCCTGCCGGCGCCGAAGGGGCTGGTTAGAACAACCTTGGGGCGCACCTGGTTGACGTGGTGCACCACGTGAAGGTGAGAGTTCAGTTGAATTGTAGAAGCTTGAATCCCAGAATTGATCCTAATTGAATTATAATGAATTAATTTTTAGCTTGTTGAAATAATGTATTTCAAGTAAAGTTTTAAGTATTTGTAAATATAGTGGACTTTTTTTGGATAATAATGGTAAAATTGTTGTCTGGTTTAGGTCTTTTTAAACAATTTTTATTGTTCAACGTTACGAGCCATTTAAATTTGGCCCATTTTCAAGGCTTTTAAGGTGAAAATAAATAACTGTTCGAATTTACGTCGAAAACGTTGGACAATAAAAATTGTTTAAAAATGCCTACATATGCCCTACAATAATTTATTTTACCATTGGTAAGTTTTATGATTAACCAAGCTAGTCAAGTATTGAATTCAATAAACTAAATTATGAAATTCAATAAATAATAAATTTTGTTGCCAGCTGAACAATGGTCTTCGATTTGATAGTCAACATATTTGTTATGTAATCAATTATTCAGTTAGATTAACTTTTGTTTGATTTCAATTAGAAATGTTGGCTATTTTAATATTTTTGATATTTCATAATGCAGTGGGTGCTTATTTTTTGTTTTTAAATATTAGATTTCATAAAAATTTTGTAAGTGAATAAGAATTTTCAATCTATAATATTTTATTTTATTGCTCGATAGATCCATAAACTAACTATTCGATTATTATACTCGTCTGAGGAGTTCATAATGAGGTTGAAACGTATTAACGTTTTATGGTGCAACATTTAACTCGGAGTCAGTTAATAGTCCAGGCAAGGAAAGTTTTTAGTTTGCAAAAAATCCGGGCAAGCTGAATTTTGGCAGGATGTACATTGGAGTGTTCTAATGAATCCCCCCCCCCCCCAAAAGTGCCATAGAATCCCACTTCGGTGTCCCCCACAATCGGGGGTTTTAGCTCCCCCAACGAGAATTTTTGCCGATAACTTGCTTATTTATGCTTGTATGAAAAATTATGATCAGACCATAATTGAAGAGCATAAAATTCTCTATAAAATAGTTATTTTTTTCATATTTTTCCATGGCACACTAATACTTAAATTATTGACCGAAAACACTATCCACCCTTAAAATGGCACAATATTGATTCGTTGCAGGGAGAGAAATGTTTTCGGGCACGGGAAATGCTTTTAATAACAAATTAATTGAAATTGTAGCCAAGGTTGGAAAATGAAGAGAAAAATAGATTTTTCAAAATTTGCCCAAGTTATAATATCTTCCAAGTAAGGAAACGGAATTTTTGGTTTGAGCTTATAGAAGGTCCCGGCAAGCTGAAATTTGGCAAAGATGTATATTGAAGTGTTCTAATAAACCCCCAAAATGTCTCATAAAAATTCCAAGCCGGCGTTCCCTCAAATGAGGATTTTAGCCCCCTAAGTGCGGTGTTTCGTCTATGGCTCACGTATGTTTACTTTTACGTAAAATTATCATTAAGCGACTTTCGTAATGAAGTCCGCCACGCGTGCCTCCTTTAAAACAGGACTTTCACTGTACAGAAATGTACTTTCAGTATTACACGGTCAATATGTTTAACAAGCAAAAAATAGGTAAGTGAGGTATGGTTTGGATAATTTTAACTACATTTTCTAGATTCATGACAATAATGAGTTAATGTAACTAATAAATGTCAAAATTGTTTTAACTGCTTCACCGTAATTTGGTTTGTGGCAGATACCTCTTTATGAAATGTATTTAACAAAAATATTTGAGTAAAAATACATTTTTCTGTAGTTTTATGTATAAGAAAAATTAAGTGTATTGTTATTACAAAATGAAGATAATTTCCATTTTTTAAGTATATACAACTTACTAACAATATGTAGTAAAATTTCAATATATTTAACATCTTGAAGCGACACATTTTTTTTTCTGTGCGAAAACATTATTTTCTTTGTAATTTATCTCTTCGAAAGTCGGAAATTCTGGTACAATCTAAGATAACACTGTAACATGATCCTAGATGTCCGGAAAACGCTGTTTTCGAGCGATGATTTTTTGCATCGTCATACACTTGTGGTTTACTTAATAATGATTACGTACATTCTTGCCAATAAATTCCTAGAAGGTGCAGTTTTACTTGCGGGTATTCCCTTTGCTGATATTAATTGCACTTTGTAAATAACCTTATCGCTTGGTGATTCATGTTACTTTTATTAATAAAAATGCAATCATTCAATTTTTGTTTATTTAAGACTTTTATTTAATTTTATACTACATATTGCGGTGACTCAATCGTCACTAAATACATAAATTAATAATTATTAGGCAGGCATTTAAGTTATTACAAATGGCATGAAAATTCTTTCACGACTTAGGAGGTTCTCCGAAGTTACAAAAATTTAAATGAATTCGGGTATTGATAAATACAGGGAAGGAATGGAAGGATCCAAGAATGATATTGCAAAATATAATTAAATATCCACAAATTAATGCACATAAAAAATTGTTGGATTGTAAGAAATTGTTATTTAAATAAATAAAAATGTATAATTAGGTTAGTTTAAGTGGTGCGTTAGAAATCAGAAATTACGTGAGTATTAAAATTCGGTCGAACAATAATGCAACGATGCTTCTCCAAAAGGTTCGAAAGATCGGCACGGCAACACGGGTGATAAAGTTGAACGCTAAAACCAAAAACAATAGTGAAAATAATTAATGACAATTGGCAAATAAATTAATTATCAAAAGTGCGATCCAACTTACCAGAAAGGAAAGATATCAAAGTAGGAATGAAAAAAGGAATATTTTTCAGAAGCCTAGCAACGATGAAATAAATAAATTGCTTCTCACACGATAGCCAAAGCGAGGAGCACGTGAAAATTTCGGCTCCAGAAAAAGTTTCTTTATTGATTACAAATCAATAAGAAAAGTGTGCAGAACTAAAAAGTAAATGATTATTAGTAAAAGTGACAAAGAAATTTAAGTGAGGTTAATTAAAAAGTGAATGGTACCTACTTGGAAAATATTGGCGAATGATGGTATGTGATTTGGATAAATCAATCCTATAAATGGTCACTGGAACACAGATGCACAGATCCAAAGGCGATATTTAAAGAAAATTTATGAAAATTGGTAGAAACTTGGACAATAACGTGATTCAAGGCGAGAATTTGACTCAAAAAGAGCGGCATCTACGGGTGGTAAGAGAAACTTTGATATTTATATCGCGACGCGAGTGCGAAATTTAAAAATAACATTAACACGGGTTTTGCGACACCACGTAATTAACTTTGGGGACGCGTAGGTTTAAGGAGTTATTATTTATTGTGTATTAATTGTTTATTAGCATAAGATTTGTTTGTTTTTGAATTATTTGATGAGTACTAAATTAAATTATTATTTGTTAACGAACATAGGCGTATCATTAGGGGATTTTTCCATCCCTGCAAAAACGTTTATTTTCAGGAAAAGCAAAGAACCGACTACTGAGGTAAGATTGTTCATGCCAGGTAAAAATATTAAAAGAGCTAGCTTTGGGAAATTAATAATTTCAATTAAAAAAATCAATCTTCAATTAAACATTAAATAAAAAAATTTGCGGCCACCGAAAGGCACCAGGGTCACCGCATAATTTAATGTCGGCCCAACGTGAGGCATTTGGAAATTTCAAGGAATTGTAAATATAAGGGGGAACATAGTAATATCTATGCATTCGTTTGAATGTTCATTTTGTGTTTTGGTATTTTGTAATATTTCTTTGATTATTTAGGTACAGCTTTCCTTTTTTTATTTCGGCAAGGACTAATCCTGGAGAAAAAATTACATACGTAATGCGCCGAGAAACACTCTTTACCGAATTCGCGAGTTCTTTGGCTCGACTACGCTAACGCTCCGGATCGGTCGGACTATATCTCGCTCATTCATAAAGCTTGTGATTCTCGATCTTATACGTAAATAACTATTAGTAGTTAAAATGGTAGGAAAAAGAAGGCATGTAGAAGAAGAAACTCATGGCTGAAGAATTTGAGACAATGGACTGGCGTGTCATCAACAGACGTCTTCAAAGCAGCGATCTAAAAAAGGCTGTCGGCTAGTCAGCAGCCGATTTCCAGCTAAAATGTTTATAGGGATGGGTCAGGTTAATAGCCAACGTCTAAAAAAGATATGACACTAATGCCCGATTTCATAAATATTGCCTTGATCGTCGGTTTACTAATCGAATGTCAATTTTGGGAAACCATTAAATGTTGGAGTGTTTCATAAAGTACATCTCGTGTTAAATCAACCAACGAAATGTCACTAGATTCTACGTTAAATATTTTTAGTAACATTTGATTAAACACCAAGTTGCCTAACTTCAGTTGTATTTACAAAAATTGACAGTTACAACTTTAATTTAAATTTATGTTTGTGAACCAATCAGAACATTGAATTAAATTAGTTCTTTAATTATGAAGTTTGTACAAGTCGTACAAGTGCCGATTATGACCTGGCCGGTGTATAAAATTATTAGGATTGTTGAAATTGTGAATCACAGTGAACAAATTTTAACAATAATGTTATCTGTGCCTAAATTTAAACGCGGTTCGAATTACACCGCTCAAGAAAAAGAAGAGTTAATAAGAATCACTAGAAAGTATCCCATAATCGAAAATAAACAAACAGATTTGACTTCATCTACAACCAAACACGTGGCTTGGGCAAATATTACTATTGAATACAATACCCTTGGATATCCACCAAGAACTAGTAAGCATTTAAAACATGCTTATGATAATTTAAAACGAAAAACAAAAACCACATTGGCTGATAATAAGGTATGTACTGTCTCTATTTTTTAATACTTGATTAAATTTGAAATACGTACTTCGTTGTAGGTTAGTGTCTATAAGCAAAATCATGCCAAAGAAGCAGGAGGTAGTGCCAATCCGTCTGTCGAACTTGCAACCGGATCATGTTTCGAAGAAGCATCAGCTAAGCCTGTAGTCGAATTTGCTATACCTTCAATCGAAGCTGCTAAAGCAGCTTATCGACGAGATCAAGTCGAGCTAAAGAAAACCGGAGGAGGACATTATGTACCAAAATTAGGAGATGAACAAGCTCTAGTGTTAGCAAGCATTGCAAAGGAACAATTTCTTCCATTACAAAATACATTTGATTTAGATATCAGCTATCACACAGGTATTTAGGATTTTATTAAAATATTTAAATTGCTGTTAACGAACTCATATTTTAGAAGAAAATTTTAATTACTCCGATATTGAAATTGAAGAAGCAGCGATAGATAATACGCCGCAGCCAGTGGCCAAAAAGGAAATTCCAAAAACCTTTAAAAGTGGTATGTCAGCAGTTAGGACTAAAAAAATTGAAAACTTAGAAAAAAAACTTGACAATGATGCCAGGCAGAGGTATTACGAATTTAAATTGGAACATGCTAAACAAAAGGGCGTACAGGAAATGGAACTGCTAAAATTAAATATTGCTATAGCTAGAAAGAAATTATCGAGTTCTGATGTAAATAATTTATTAACATTTAATTAAACTACACTTATTGAAAAACTGTATTTATTATACGGTTTCTTGCCGAATTATTATCGTCGTCACCTTCATATGCCTCCACAACTGGTTGCTCCATTGGGGCTTCATTATTTTCCTCGAGTGGTAAATCTTCATTCAAATCGATGGCAATATTGTGCAAAGTGAATTTGTTATAAACAAATTAAGTAAATATAAATTACATACATTAATTTAGTTACGAATCTCTTTAGTTATCATTTATTCACAGGTTATAATATATTATTTTATACTATTTTGTATATTATTTCAACAAGCGTCAATTTATGAGGTAAACAGTTGAAACTTTAGGTTAGAAATCTTTCGTTAATCGTTTGCTAAGCGCTTAATGAACGATATTTGACGCAATTAAGTTTAACAATTGATTAATGCTAACAAACCTTTTATGGTACTCAGATTTGCACTTAGCGGATTGTTACCTGCTTAATGGTTTGCTAAAGGTTTTATGAAATCGGGCATAAGAAGATTAGCTAAATTAAACCATAAAACGAATGTGTGTGTGATTGAAAGAATTGCAGACAATATTGGCAAAAAACTGCAGATATTTGCAACATTCTGCACACGAAAATTGCAGAGTGAGTGGTCAACCTAGCTACTTCTTACAGTCTGAAATATAACACTATATTTAAACTCAACGATTTAACTCCAAATCAGTATTTAACTACTTTAATCGTATTTAACTACTGCTTATTTCTATTATGTGATACTAATATTGTTGATATAGTTAATGTTGTCTTGTTGTGGATGTTCTGTTAATTTTTGGTAGGTAAGTATAGTACTTTAATTGTTAATGTTAAATTTAACTTCAAAGATTAACTAGTTAGACGTATCAAAATTATTTTTAAGCATAAGCATTCAGCAGAGTTTTCTACTATCTTTATTGCTATGTTAATAGCATTTATTTTGACTTGTTCATTAACTAGTTAAATTTTAAAATTTAAATTAATATTAAACGTTCCTTCCGTGCACGCGAAATGCAGGCAGATCATCGAGACATGCCACTCGTAATAAAACCATTAGAAAATCTCTAGGCACTGCAAAGATTCATTGTTTCTTTGAGCCCCATTGGAATTTCGCGTCACAATGGAAAACATCTAGACGGGGTGACGCTGGTGCCTTGGCATCAATGAAGAGCCTTAAGCCTACCTTACACGGTCAATATTATTGAAGCAATAATCGATATTGATCAATATATTGAATGTGTAAGGAGTATATTGAAGCAATAATATTAATTATATAATATTAATAATATTGCGTCAATAATATTGCTTCAATAATATTGACCGTGTAAGGTAGGCTTTAGTGTGGGATGCGACCTGTGTTGATACCCTAGCTCCTAGTCACTTGGGCGTTTCCTACCAGATGGTTACTTCAATGTGGAAATGGCGGAGAATTTCAAACATCAAAACTATAAATCAATAAAAGATGATTATGATTTCCCAGCTTTTGCTGTTGAGACACAGGAAGCGTAGAATAATGACGCAAAGGATTTGGTCGATACGATCGGTTATTTATTAATTGTTATGTCGGGGGATAGTTGCGCACCGAGTTTTCTGATTCAGAGAATCAGTTTATGTATGCAATTGTTATTTAATGAATTTAAAATTTAGTTATAATGGATTTTCCAATAGGGACGGGTAGATTTTGACAGTTCCTGGCGGCCATATTATTTTATCTCTTGTTAATTTTTTAATTTTCAGTTACTAAAGACAAATCACCATTGCAAGTTACAGCGTTAAGCAACACGTGCAAATGACAAAACTTTATTATCAAAATGGGTGTTCTCTTGTAGCAACGATACGCGCGTTGCGCCCATTTTATGGTTTACATGGTCGTTCTTCCAAGTCGACTATTCAACGTTTGGTGGCCAAATTCGGGTCGACCGGTTCACTGAATAATCAGCTAACAACCGTACGTCAACGAAACGCAAGATCTGCCGAAAACATCGCCGCTGTCCGCAGAGTATGCAGGAGAACCCAAAGCAGTCAATTCCGCGCCTCGCACAATAACTCTGCCTTTCGCAGACATTTACTTGGAGAATTTTGCGTCGGGATGTGGGCCTTCACCCGTACAAAATCCAACTGACCCAGGAGCTGAAGGTAAACGACCATAGACAACGTCGTGTGTTCGTTGACTGGGCTCCTGAGCAGTTGGAAACGGACCCCAATTTCACCAAAAAAATCATTTTCAGCGATGAGGCCCATTTTTGGATGAACGGGTACGTCAACAAGAAAAATTTTCGGATTTGGGACGACACCAATCCACACGAGGTCCACCAAGTGGCAAACCATCCGCAGAAAGTCACTATTTGGTGTGGATTGTGGGCCGGCGGCGATCCATGATAACCAATTTCTTTTGGCCCAAATTCGATGATATGGATGAAAACGACATGTGGTTCCAACAGGACGGCGCTACGTGCCACACAGCTACAATGGACATTCTGCAAGGGATAACGCAAAGGATTTGGTCGATAGGATCGGTCGCTTACTAATAATTGTTATGTAGAGGGGGGGTATCTGCGCCAAGAGTTTTCTGATACTGAGAAGAAGTTTGTGTATTCAACGGTAACACAGGTAATGCTGCAGCGTTGCGAGGATCGATGCTCTCAACAGTGGCGATAATGGAAGAATTCTTCCAATTTATTGGTTAGTTTTTGCAATTATTGTCTGATATTTTTAAAATTAGTTATTTATACATTGTTAAACATGTTCGATTAAAAAAATCACCGCATCGGTAACAAAACCAAAACTGCATTTTAAAATTTACGAATGTGAAAGCATAGGTAAAATTGCACAAGGGCACTTTTCTAAACGTTTCTTGAAATATTTAGATTACTAGTAATAATTTAAAAACTTATCCCTGCATTTAGCATTAATTATGTTATGAATTATTAAAGACAAAGTGCAATGATGTTGAGCAGGTATACTTGTTTACAGGTTATGGTCGTGTTTAAATAATATAATATTTCTTCTTAATTCATTAAAATCCACGTTCGTACCATGCATTAAATAGTATATGATCCCACAATCAAACGTGACGAAAAATATCGACTTGACATAAAAGTCAACGTTTAGACTCGAAGTATGTCGTTTCCGGTGGTTTCTGAACCTCTCTAATAATAAAATGAAATTTTAACACAATCTTATCGCAAAGGTATGCACAAAAATGTATAAATGCAAATGATATCGAACAAAGACTAATCAACAACAATTTTCTCGTTGAGTGTCGCCTCTCTCCGTCGTGGTTTGGCCGATGCTCTGCTGCTCCAGATGAGAATAGGGGGGTTATACTATATTATGTGTGCTTATGTTTTTTTATCTGTGTTATGCATTTCTATGTTTATAAAGGGTAACTTGTAAACCTAAGTTATTGTTAGACTTTCATCCTTTTAAGGATCTAATTTATATATTCTTTTAAATGTAATTAAGTGGTCCTGAATAAATATTTGTTTTATTATATTCGGTTTTTTGAACGTCTTGCGACATTTTCCCGATACATCCCTGTCTGTGCTCGTTGCGTGTTGAAAATGTGTGACGAGCACAGAGGATCTACAGCTTAACGTGGATTCCGAACCACGGGACTAGACGATTTTTACAGTCTATTCCATCAGGGAAGTTTTTTAATCATAAATAATGTTATCTGAGGCCAGCAGATAGACATTTGGTGAGCGAAAATTCCTTCTATAGATAGCACCTCACAGAATTTGAACCCGTGAATCTTGGCATGAAAGCTATACGCTAGCCGTTCAGCCATTCGCTCAACAATAAATAAATAAAGATTTATTATTATTTTCTAACTTACATTTTTATCACTACTAGAATATAAAATTGAAAAAACTTAGCCATTGTCCAATTTAACTTTAATGGAATATTCTTCGAAGAGGGTGAGGCTAATAAAATGTTTTACCTACAAAACTTGCTTATTTTTGAAAGACCGTTTCAACGATACTATTTTCGACCTCCTGTGCTATTTGAAAATCTGGAGTTTTTGACATTCTGGAGCAAACTTTTTAAGATGCCAACAGCTGGGAATCACAGTATCGCCATTCTATTCTTCATGTAGGTTTTTGCGATCAAATTTTTTTCCCAACCCTCTGTCACTAACCTTTTTAGAAAATTGCCGGATGCGGGCGGTCTGTCTCATCATGTATAACATCTTTAAAGTATATTCCAAAAAGATTTGTTCGAAAAGGGGAAGCTATAGCGTACCCCAATCCAATTCGATCCATTGTAATTGCCAGTGTAGGCGACTACATGATTTCAATTAAACATTTTTAAGTGGTAGAGCACAATGTGTAGCCAATTTCAAAAAGAGTTTATAAGACAAAATTGAAGAAATTAATATCTGTTCATTACGAATGTGTATTACGAATCAATCAAAATTATGTGATTTAATATGCGAAAAACCCTCGTTTTTCGAATTTTTTTTTCAAAATTTTTTGAAATTGGCTACTCATTGTGCTCTACCACTTATGTATACATATAAGTGAAATCATGTCATCGCCTACACGTGTAATTAAAAGGGATCTAATTGGGTTGGGGAACGTTACAGCTTCTCCTGGTAAGTATAAATTATAAATTTAAAAACAGAGGGGGGCTAATTAGAATTGAGAAATTAGTGAAAACGATAGTTTATGATACCGATGTTTCGTTATCAACGATGTACCTACGGTAACCCTCGCACAACACGGTTAATTCGTTCCGTGCAATATCGAAACGTGTTAAGCTAAACCAAGAAGTAATGCAAATCAGAGATTCCGTTCCGTGTTTTATCAAAACCGTGTTCTAAAAGTCCGCGTGTTCTATCGAAACTGCATTAAGTTTAACGTAGAAGTAATGAGAAATGCATTCAGTGTAATATCGAAACTGTCTTTTAATGACTAACATAATAAACAAGACCAAGTTTGCACAATTGTTGCCGATTTTCTTGAAAACCACTGCTCCGATTTTGATGGAACTTTGACTGTTATTTTACTTATGATTTCAGGAGTAACATGGGCTCATAATTAAATAAAACGATTACATTTTTTCGTTCTTTCGCAGACGTCGCAACTTTTTTTTAGATGCGTTACAGGTAAGATGATACAAGATAACATGTGATAACGCTGTTATAATATGTCCACTATAATAAGTAAAGTACCGAGATACTGGAGATTTATACTAGTGCTGGTTTCTTAGAAGTGCAATATCGAAACCGTGTAAGAAGTTGTCGCAAAATTTCCTGCGTGTACTATCGAAACCGTGTACTCATAGTCCCGTGCTATACGAGGATTACCTGTATATTGAACTGTCTTCAACAAAATAATTACAATTTACAAAAAATTTTTCAATAAAAATAAATTCAAAATTTAATAATATAATTTTACCATGTCAAATTTATAATTTCGTTATGCACCAAAAATCTTTAATGGTCAATAAAATTTAACAAAAAAATAATTCTTCAAATTTATTAAATTTAAAAGTCTGGAGTATGTTCCAAAAAGGACTAGATTTGTTTTTATTAAAATGAATCAAAAATATTATTTGTATTATAAAAATTTTAAATTAAAAATGATGTGTTTAAAGTCATGCGTGAGTTTTAAAAAACATAAGTGCGCGAACTGACACTCGCAAGATTTGCAAAGTTTCGTTTACGTCCATTACCGGACACATTTTGAAATTATGAGCCAAAATCAACCAAATCAACCAATCAGAGGACCTGAATCAAAAATTGCACACGCGTGATAAAGAAATTTCGGCTACAAAGTTGGCATGGACGTATTCGTTCTGAAATGAACAAGAGATCAAACGGTGATTTTTCAATCGATGAGATTAATTTTTAATAAAGCGGATTTTTCTAAGTGGAATACGAAGTGGATCCCTTAAATGGTTTTCCGAAGTGTAAAGTTAAGAAAATTACTAGTAAGAGGAATAAAAAGTGGTCAATGTTGGTGAAATTTGATGGTTGCAAAATTAATCACGAATTATTTGCAAAATTCAACTATTGTGGATTTGGTTCATGAAAAATTGGTTTGGAAAATTGGAAATCAACCTACATATGAAGTTGGTGTGTTTATCGAGAGTTATAAACAAAATTCAAAACAAAGACAAGGTATTTAGCAATTTTTTTGAAACATTAAACCAGTGAAAATTATTACTTCAAAACATTATTCAATCACATGTGTATTTGTAAACTGAATGACTTTTTTTTATCTACTGAACAATTATTATAGAAGCGCAATTAATTTCTTTATGTATGAACATAATTATTTACTAACCCATATTTTGTATTGTTAAAAAAAAAATTTCATTAAACAAAAAAATTAATAAAATTGAAGAATTGAATTATTTCAAAACAAAAGTTATCACATATGATAAAAAAAAACTGAATTTTGAGTGTGACGAGAAAATAAAGGTTAAAAAATTAATTCTTTCAAAATTTATATCTGTCGTGGCTTCGAATTCAACGAACGGAACACCACAATATATTAATTTGTAGTAATAGTTTAAATTTAATTATCACATTAACATTAGTATAGTTCTGAAAATATATTAAGTTCAAAAATGGGTATTAAAATATGTTTCAGAAATGTAACGAATTTTTCAACCGAACTAATGCCGGTATATGCATCTCTATCAAGAGACAAGGGCACTCTCTTGCCCCGAAGATAAGAAACTATCTTCAAAGACGGAAGAGCCATCATAGAGGGCCAACGGCATAGAATGTAGAAGGCAACGGGAAACCACTACATTAAAGATCCACATATGGATATCCCCTGGAAAAATCATCATGGTATCGTTCAATTCTAAATTGGTATCTGTTATTTGCACCGTATATGTTTAGTGCAATCACTTTATCCAAGCGAAGAATCTTGGATATTTTTTGGAGCAAATGGACTGTATCTTGGTTTGGTTGAATAAAACACGGTTCTTTCCTTTTTTCAACTGTATATTTTTGTAACCTTTTATAATGTTGAAAACGTTTTTCTTTAATTGACAAGATAATGTTGTGACTTGTTTTTAAGGTACTTGATGTTACTATGTTTATTTTGTAACTTTCTTGTTGCCTCACAACCGAACTAAAAAACGGTCGCAAACAAAATGAAATGCAAAATGTTTGCAATTCTGAACATACCGGCCGGGTTTAAAGAATAACGTGAAAGTTACAATATAAGATGGTTGTACATTGAGACAAACTTATAGCTAATGGCATAGTAATAAAAATTAAATTGACAGTCAAGTGAAGTAAACAATTCATTTTTTAAAAAATGAAAAATTAAATGTTGCTAAAACAAAAACGAATAAATAATGTTCTCTTCACTACTGTAAGCAAACACAAGCGTTGCACTTTGTATTATTAGTTCTGGTCAGCACTACGCAGCGGGCAGATTTTCGCGAAAGCTCTTTTTATGAGCCCACTAGCAGTTTGTACAGTCGCGACACGATTAATCCCGTCCGAACCGGGATGTAATGTAACAATTCTTCCTAATTTCCATTTTAATGGCGGTAAATGCTGGTCCTTTATCAGCACTAGAGTGCCTGCTGTCAGATCTGTATGATGCGTCTTCCATTTAACTCGCTGCTGGAGTTCAGAAATGTATTCCAGGCTCCATCGCTTCCAAAAATGTTGCTGGAATCTTTGTATGCGTTGAAACGAGTCGAGCCGATTCTCATTTAGCATCGTAACGTCAGGATCGGGCAATGACGAAAGGGTACGCCCAATTAAGAAGTGCCCGGGTGTTAACGGCTGCAGGTCACTTGGGTCCGCAGTTAAGGCAGAGAGGGGACGGGAATTGAGGACAGCTTCTACCTGGTATAGAAAAGTGCAAAGTTCCTCATAAACTAAGATTTGTTCACCTATTACCCGCTTAATATGAAACTTACAAGATTTAACACCTGCTTCCCATAATCCTCCGAAGTGGGGACTATAAGCAGGAATGAAATGCCAAGTAATTTGGTCAATGCTGACTATAGTCGGAATGGATGATTCCTGGGTTTTCAAGAATTTACCAAGCTCAAACAGTTCATGTTTGGCTCCAATAAAATTAGTGCCATTATCAGAGTAGACATGCGATGGCATACCTCGTCTTGATACGAAGCGTCTGAAGGACATAATGAAGGATTCCGTAGAGAGACTGGTGACCAGTTCCAGGTGAATTGCCTTGGTGGCAAAGCAAACATACACACAGATATAAGCCTTTAAAGTTTTGGCTCCGCGACCTTTACGATCTTTTAAATTGATAGGGCCAGCGTAGTCAACTCCAACATGTTGGAATGGAAAGATTCCTCTGCACGGGCAGAAGGCAATTCACCCATGATAGGCTTCGTAATGGATGGAGAAAATCTGAAGCATCTAACACATTTGTGTACGATTTGTTTCACCAAATTTCTACCCGAGGTGAACCAGAGTTTGTCACGTAGGGTAGATAAAAGGAGCTGGGGTCCTGCATGAAGCATTCTAAGGTGCTCACGTCTAACTATTAATTTGGCTAAGTGATGCTTGCCGTCAATAATTATTGGATGTCTTTTATCAAATGAGTATTTAGTGTTTTTAAGTCTGCCTCCTACTCGAATTAATCCTTCTTCGTCTACGAAGGGATTGAAATTTATCAAAGGAGATGATGATGTGATCGGTTTTTGCTGTGATAGTAAATTAAATTCAATACTGAACGATTCTAACTGAGATAATTTTATCAACCTTTTGAGTGATACCTTTAATTCTTGAGGAGTAAGAGGTCCATATAATTTAGTTTTAGATAATAAGCAGTTATTACCGAAACGCAGACATACTGCGATTGCTCTTTTAAGACAATGTAGATTAGAGTAGTTTATAAACTCAATGAAATTTTTGTTTAAACTAATGAGAGCCTTTATGTCCTTTTTGTATTCTGGAAGTTTACTAGAACAAAATTGTGGATTAGGCCAAGAATGTTCTTCTTCCTGAAGCCAAGTTGGTCCATGCCACCACAAAGTCGATTTCTTAAGCATTTGAGGAGTGGCTCCCCTGGACAACAAGTCGGCGGGGTTAAAATTGGTAGGGACGTGCCTCCAAGAAGAGTTAGCGGTGAGATTTTGTATGTCAGCTACGCGGTTGCATACAAATGTTTTTAATAAGTTGGGACTAGTTTTAAGCCATCCCAATACTATTGTTGAGTCAGACCAGAGAAAGCAAGACGAATTTTCATAATTTATTGATTTTAATACCTTATGAATTAATTTACTTAAAAGCAGAGCACCACATAATTCTAATTTTGGTACAGTTATGGGTTTTAAGAGAGCAACCCTTGATTTAGAGCATAACAAATTTATGAAATTTTTATTGTTTGAATCGGTAGATCTAATATACACGCAGGCGCCGTAGCCTTCGAGTGAGGCATCGCAGAAACCGTGCACTTGTATAAGTGTGGGCTCAGCACATTTGACGTGCCTAGGAATTTTTAATTCATTTAGGCCTATTAGGTCCGATTTGTAAATTAACCAAGGTCTTTCTATTTCATTTGGGACTGGATCGTCCCATGCAAGCTTTTCCAGCCATAGTTTTTGCATGAATAATTTTGCAATAAAGGTGCAAGGCGATAAAAGACCAAGTGGGTCGAAAATCTGAGAAATGTCAGATAACATCTGACGTTTGGTTATTTTGTCGGAATGTCGATTAGAAATGGAAAACATAAAATGGTCATCTTGGAAAGACCAAATGAGGCCGAGTGTGCGCGATTGTTCATGATCGCCAAACTCATGTACACCTGGGTGGACGTCATTGTGGTGTATGCCGGTAAGAATGTTCGGATCATTGGAAATCCACTTCCTTAAATTAAAACAACCTGATTTTAAAATAATTGATAATTGTGAGCATAGCTGACGCGCTTCTTCTATGCTTGACGCACCGGAGAGCAAATCGTCAACATAGAAGTCAGTTTTGATAATTTTTGAAATTTTAGGTGATGTTTTTTCACATTCATAACCTAATTGGGTGAGAGATCTGATTTCTAGGTAAGAAGCCGAAGCGGTACCGTATGTAACAATGTTGAGATCATAGTGCTCAATGGGATCTTCGGGAGAAAATCGCCATAAAATCCTTTGGAGTGATCTTTGAGCAGGTTGAACCTCAACTTGCCGATACATTTTTTCAACGTCGGCTGATATCGCATACGAATGCTGCCTAAATCTTATGAGAATACTAAACAGGTCTTGCTGGATGGTAGGTCCTACCATCTGAATGCTGTTTAACGAATGACCGGTAGTGGTCGGAGACGAACCATTGAATACCACCCGTAGTTTGGTGGTCAGGCTATTGATCTTGTGAACTCCGTGATGCGGAAGATAATAACAGATTTTTACTGTTGGATCAGCAAGCGACATGTGACCCAAGTCAATATATTCGCGCATAAAGTCACAATATGCCCTTTGAAGTGTTTCGTTGACGATTAGTCTCTTTTCAAGTGATAAAAATTGTTTTCTTGCAACGAAAAGAGAGTCGCCTAGAATTTGAGGCGGTTCCTTGAATGGAATAGATACAATAAATCTCCCTTTGGCGTCTCGTGTTGTAGTCTTTTTGAAGTGAGACTCGCAATTGTTTTCTTCGCTTGAGAAAACTCTCTCGGTGGGATATGTATCTATTTCCCAGAAACGGGCTAGCTGGTGTTCGATGTCACTTGCAATGTTGAAATGACATTGCACCTGCGCATTGGTGTTAAAACCTGTAGGTCCAGCTATGACCCAACCTAATTTGGTATTTTGGAGTATGGGCAATCCGGGGCCTAACCGAACTTGTCCAATACACATGAGTTCAAAGAATATAAGGTGATCCTACCAAAAGATCAATATTTCCTGGTTTATCAAATGAAGCATCTGATAAACGGATGTTTGAAGGTATTTGAATAGCGTTACGTTGTACGCTAAAGCTGGGTAAGGTACCCGTTATCTCGTCGATGACCAGGCATGAAAGTTTTATTTTAAATTCAGAGTGATGAGCCTGTAACTCGACATCACATCTCGATTTGATGTGTGTGTTTGAATTGTTTAATCCAGACACAGAAATGTTAGCATTGAATATCGGTAAATTGAGTTTTTTACATACATCGAGTTTTATGAAGTTGCTTTGAGACCCAGAGTCAAGCAGAAGGCGTATATTTTGGACGTTTCCTAAATGATCAGGGGTCTTAGCCGTAGCGGTAGGCAATAGAATTTGCGTTGTGCTTGTGCAAAAAGCGGAAAGAATTTGACTTGGTTCCTCTGGTGGGGCAACCGTAGCAATGTTTGCAACTGGAGGCACCGTACTAGAGGTGTTCTGCCGATTTAAGTGAAGGAGCGTGTGGTGCCTAGCTTTACATACCCTACATGAATTCGTACTTGGATTTGCATTGGCTCTTAACATGGCTTGTGGACAAGCAATTGAAACATAATTTTAGTTCTGTGACCTTGTCTGATCTGGCTCTTTGACTTAATTTTATAAATTCTTCGCACTGATTTATGTAATGACTCTGATTGCACATTATGCATGTAGCAGCGCTAATTACGAATGATTTTACCTTTGATTTATATTTAATTGACGTCTTTCAAGACCTTCTAGGAGATTTGCGTGGTTATTTAAAAATTCTTTGAATTCCTCTAAAGTAGGTAAAGGAGATGCACTTTTGTTAAAACATACTTCCCACTCCCTCACGGTGGTATCGTCTAATTTGTTTAATACCAAATAAATTACAACATATTCGAACAGCTGTTCGTTTGTAGCAAGCGATTTGACTGCGGAAATATGCTTAAACAAAATGTCATTTGTTTTCCTCAGACCTACAGAAGATTCTTTATTTTGTGTTTCAAAATTGAGTATATGATCTAAATGGTTTTTGATTATTTGCTTTGGTTGGTCAAAGCGAGCAATTAATGCCTTCCACGCAACCTGGTAATTGGATGCTGTGAATTCCAGCGAACCAATGACTGCTGACGCATTCGTGCGTCAAAGATGATTTTAGATAATGAAGTTTTTGAGTTTCGCTCAAGTCCTCATTATCATGTATTAAATTTAAAAATATGGCTTTGAATTCTAACCATGATTCTATATTTCCGTTAAATTTGACTAGGCTGATTTTTGGCAAATTAATGTAGTGCTTAGCACGTTCATTTCTGCCACAAGATTTATTGCTTATATCTGTGTGTACTGAACCTGCTTCACTAGGAGTAGGAGATGACTCCCTGCTTTGTTTTGAATTTGGCAAAATGCCTTCTCGCAAATCTACAGTTGATTTCTGCATGTGCTTACGAATCATGATTTTTGCAATGCTCGTGTATTCATAAAATGAATTTTCAAATCGAATGAGCTGTTCTTCAGCTTCGTTCGATTCCTGTACGGTAATGATTTGAGCATGAATCCTTTCGAATTTGCTTAGGATATCTGAAATTACTGTTAGTCTTTCCTGCAATTCACAAATGTGTTCAGACGTAACTTCCTGAACTTGTTCATTTAACTTTGTTATGAATGTTATGAATCTGGTTAGGTGGCCTTTCAAGAGACCCCTCTCACGGTTTAATGATTCCATGATTGAAAGTTTTTGTTATCACAGTCGTGATGAAATGTAATTGAATTATTGAAATTAAAATTACCCTTAAAATGTGAAATCTTAGTAATAGGTGATTTAGATATTTGGAACCCCACACTTATCAATAACACGTAAAAGCTATGTGTGTCAGCTGTTTGCTCCGTTGTACAGGAACAATGGCGTTTCTTTGGCGCCAAATAAATTTGATCAATTTACCTTGTGGTGAATCTTGATTGTAATCCACTGAATCCGTGTCGATCGACCAATTTTGAATCCGTGTCGAAGGATCAATGTTAATTGCACCGTATATGTTTAGTGCAATCACTTTATCCAAGCGAAGAATCTTGGATATTTTTTGGAGCAAATGGACTGTATCTTGGTTTGGTTGAATAAAACACGGTTCTTTCCTTTTTTCAACTGTATATTTTTGTAATCTTTTATAATGTTGTAAACGTTTTTCTTTAATTGACAAGATAATGTTGTGACTTGTTTTTAAGGTACTTGATGTTACTATGTTTATTTTGTAACTTTCTTGTTGCCTCACAACCGAACTAAAAAACGGTCGCAAACAAAATGAAATGCAAAATGTTTGCAATTCTGAACAGTATCCGGAGTTTCAATTCCCCCAATCGGATCTCCGGGGGATCTAGGTGGCATTGAATGACACCAACAGAAATAAACACCTAAATACCGGCACATGGAATGTGCGGAGCCTCTTCCGAGCTGGGAAGATTCAAAATGTTATGGCAGAGATGCGTCGTCTCAAAATTGATATACTGGGATGTAGCGAAGTCAGATGGCCGGGAACGGGAAACATGAGAATCGGAGAATACCACGTGTACCATTCGGGAGACAACAGCCCGCGAAACCTAAATGGAGTAGCAACAGTGATCCACAGAAACATAATGCAAACAGTGGAAAGCTGCCTTCCTGTATCAGACAGAGTATCATACTCAGACTGAACAACAAACCAATTAAAATGAACGTAATTCAGGTATACGCCCCGACTACAGAAAGCACGGAAGAACAAATTGAGGAGTTTTACGCTGATATTGATAAAGCCCTACAAATGACAAAAAGGAGGAAATGACGATGATTATAGGGGACTTCAACGCGAAGGTTGGTAGGGGCGGAACAGAGGAAGTTGTGGGAGAATATGGAACGGGAAGCAGAAATGAGCGAGGTCAAACATTGATCAATTTTTGCATAGAAAAGCACTTTGTTATTACAAACACCCTATACAAACTACCCGCCAGAAGACTATACACCTGGGGAGCCCCTATGGATGACGGCACGAATATAGTACGCAATCAGATAGACTACATCCTGATTTCTAAACGCTGGCGAAACTCAGTGACATCTGCGAAGACATACCCGGGAGCAGATATAAACTCAGACCACAATCTACTGATGGCTACAGTAAGAACACGCTTAAAAAAGGTAGTACACAATAGATCACTCAAACCACAAATAGACATAAGGAAATTGAAAGATGACGAAATTAAGGAAAAAATAAGACAAGACATGAGTGTAAAAATATTGGAAATGGAAAAGCAAAGTGATGTGGACAATGTAAACAACATAGAAGAAACGTGGAAAACAATCAAAGATATGATGATCACAACAGCGGAGCAACATCTAAAATCGGGAGTAAACAGAAAGATAAATAAATGGATGACTGACGAAATCATGCAACTGATGGATACAAGAAGAAAATATAAAAACAAGGACAATCCAAGATACAGAAGAATAAATACGTTAATTAATCACAAAATTAAAAAAGCCAAGGAAGACTGGCTGAAAGAACTATGTGAGGAGATAGAGATGTTGCAAAGCAAGCACAATGTTTACAATATACATAAAAGAGTGAAGGAGACGGCAGGCGTTTGGAAACCGAAGAATGTGACAGTATTAACTGGCAAAGATGGAAAGATACTGATGGACCATGACCAGAGGAAAACGAGATGGAAGCAATATATGAGAGAGATGTTTGAAGATGATGGACGCGGGAACTCTCCCACAAGCATAAATAAAGCTACAGAAGGTATGCCAATCACTAAAGATGAGATACTGAAAGCAATACGAAGGCTAAAGAGCTATAAAGCAACGGGTCCAGACGAAATACATGGAGAGCTCTTGAAAGTGTTGGAGGATGATCGGACTGACTTCTTGGTAAGGTTCTTTAATAAAGTATACGATACGGGAGAAATTCCTCAAGACTGGTTGACATCAACATTCATACCGATACCGAAAAAACCTCACGCCAAAAAATGCGAAGACCATAGAACTATAAGCTTGATGAGTCATATGCTGAAGATCTTTCTGAACGTGGTGCATGAGAGAATTTTTCGAAAAATCGAAGAACACCTGGGCGAAACTCAATTCGGGTTCAGAAACGGTATGGGTACAAGAGAAGCCTTATTTTGCATGCAAGTACTAGTCCAGGGAGCAAGAGATGTTGACTGCGACGTATACTCTTGCTTCATTGACTTCGAAAGAGCTTTTGACAAAGTCCAACATAGAAAGCTAATCGAGAGCTTAAACAAAACAACGATAGAGGAGAGAGACAAGCGTATCATTTGCAACCTGTACTGGAGACAGACGGGATCTGTTCGGGTTGAGGGCAATACATCAGAAGAATTCCAAGTCCAAAGAGGAGTTAAACAAGGTTGCGTACTATCACCTCTGCTGTTTAACTTATACGCAGAAAATATATTCAGAGAAGCTATAGAAGAGTCCGCTGAAGGCATAGTAGTAAACGGAAAAATAATTAATAACCTTAGATATGCCGATGACACAGTTCTCCTAGCGGATAGCCAGGAAGGACTGCAGAGACTGTTGAATGCAGTAATAGAGTCCAGTGAAAGATACGGAATGCGACTCAATATAGCGAAAACAAAAGTCATGGTCATTAGCAAGACACCAAATCTCGTCGCTCAATGTCAAGCATACGGAGAGACTCTACAAAATGTCACGTCCTTCACAAACCTGGGCAGCTCACTCAATGCAGGTTGGGATCATACACGAGAAATCAGAAACAGAATAGAAAGAGCGAGATCCACATTCATGACAATGAAGAGGATGCTCTGCAGCATGAATCTGAATATCTACCTTAGAACAAGAATGCTGAAGTGTTACGTGTTTTCTGTCCTACTGTATGGCGTCGAGGCGTGGACCCTGACAGAAGACTCTGTCAGACGCCTGGAAGCGTTCGAAATGTGGTGCTACAGGCGTATGCTTAGAATTGCGTGGACACACAGGGTTAATAACGAGACGGTATTGCAAAGAATGGGAAAGGACAGGGAAATGATAGACACAATAAAAGAGAGGAAAATCCGATATTTTGGCCATGTGATGCGCAACGACAAGTACCGCATACTCCAGCTGATCTTGCAAGGGAAGATTGAAGGTATAAGAGGACCCGGACGACGGAGAATATCTTGGCTGCGAAACTTGAGACAATGGACCGGAATGACGTCTTCGGCATTGTTTCGAGCGACAGCCAACAAGGTGAGATGGGCCATGGTGATCGCCAACGTCCAAAGCGGATAAGGCACTTGAAGAAGAAGAAGAAGAACGAATTTTTGCGTTACGTTGCGAAGAAATTTTGCTCCGCCCTATACATGCGATTTTCTTGCTGATGAATCGAAGGTTGGTGATATGGCATGAAAAATGTGCGACATTTATTAGAGAGCGGTTGTCGACATTCGTGTTTGTTTTGAATGTTTTAAAACACCGCGGTTTAATTATGGTTCCTGGTTTTTGATTGTGATGGGGACCTAATTAGTAATTTGCCGTTTTTATCCTATATATAATGGAATGCGAATGTAAATAATTTATGGAGGGCAATCTCGTTGGTGGATGATTTTGAAAGGAAATACTGATAAGCTGTCCACTGGTTATGGTGTCCGCTGCTGTATTATTATTCGATCCACTCTGTACATTTGAATTTGATAGGCCTTTTCTTGCCTCAAATTATCTGGATGGAGGATGTTGAATTGCGATCAGTCGGTGACGTCAGAGGCCAGGTTTGGGATTTGTTTTCGAAGACGAAGTTCGGAATTGGTTTTGGTTTTCCTGATGAAATCTTACCTTCAGGCGGATTGTACTTCAATATTTTTATGAACATGTGACACGTCAACCCATCTTTGTTGACTTCATTTTGGTGTGACAATAAAACAAGACTCTTCACTCTTTTTAATTGTTTTATTATGCTCACCTGGCGCCCATAAAATACCAGCATTGTTGTTTTCCTAGTTTAGTTGTTCGATAACCACATAGTGCAAAAGATCCCACGAACATCCCTGCTCTCGACGCTGGTAAAAGCTAGTCGCCCTTTGCAAAAAGGGCCTATGAGGCAACTGTATAGTTATGAGCAACTGTCGGTAGGGAAAGCTTCTTTGAATTCAAATTCTCCCATGTAAAGAGTATTCAAATTATATTAAGTGCGGTCATAGTATAAGATTGTTTAAAACCAGAGATCTTTTACTCTTATAAATACCATAATATACGCATACTACTTGCTTCGTATAATTTCGTTGCCAGCATGGTCGACATACTTTTATCAGCGATCTCTTTCCTCTACATTTGTACACAATTAAGTTACCGCTCTTATGATCACCGCAGGTACGCTGTTTTATTAGTAGTCTTATGTTTCTGTATCATCGTTAAGTTTTAAAGGTTATGTACTTGACGCAACATAATTAGTTATTGTTTATAACTAAATCATTGTTTTCCAAAAGTATTTTTTACAGCTATTTAAAATTTAATCGGAAATTTTAAGTTACAACATGTGGTTATTTGTGACATGTGATAGCAAGAGAGATAACTAAATCCAGAAATTGCGATCTAAAAAAAGATGGTATATAATAATACAACTGAACTATATTGACAGCAAAGTTGAAATATTGGTATCTATAAAATAGAATAACTCGGTTTAAATGTTTAATTAAATATTTTATTTTTGAAGTTTAACTTATTACAATTCTCAATAGTTAGGAATTCATAAACTTGAATAATATTATTATAAATATTAATTATTATTAATAATCAAGAATGTTTCTAATTATAACAACGTTTCCTTTCGTGTGGACATACCTGGGTGTGGATGCGGAATTAAGAAAAAAATTATACCACTCGTTATGTATGTACATTCTACATAGTACGTACATTATAATGTTACACTTTTCAAAATAATTGATGAGTTATACTGCCATAATAATAATGTTCTTCTTTAGTGACGGGAAATATTTTGCATTAAACCTCAACGTGAGGTACTAACCACATACTTAAATAAAATGAGTAGTTTTATTGATGTAAACATCTCCATACCTACCTATGCATATTATTAAAAGTACGTATGTACCTATTCGCGGTTCTTGTATCTCACGTGTGTAATAATGCGTGTGGTGTAATTATACAATTTAAGCTCGCGCGTGGCGCCAATAACTGCGCATGCTTTAGTGGGCATGTCCTCTAAGCTGGTACATCAGCAATTTTTCGTTTAGTTTGTCATACGGTGTATGGTTAACTCGAAGTTGTGTTGGAGCGCTAGCCGGACTACGTAATTTACTGCGTCATAGATAATACTTTTTATTGGAATTATAAACATTGTTAAGTGCTGAAAAAATTTAATTAAATCCTCCGCAAGTGGTGTTAATTTTTACATGTTATTAAAAAAAATTTGTGCTTTATTTAGTGCGTCTTTTTTAGCAAGGCTATCACTGTTTGAACTTAGAATTCGTTATCACATGCCCTGACGTAGCAAAATATTGAATGACTTGTTGAACTCGAATGCGTTCTTCATCACTTGGACCAACTTGACGTGCTCTCAGTTTATATTATTGCGTCGCAGAATACATATTATATTGAAAAGACAATCGTGAGTGGATGTATAACTTCTCGTAATCTACATATTCGACATTATAATATTATAGCAGAATGTCTATGACCAAGATAAATAAAATATTGTATTATATACCCAGTTAACCTCTTATTACGTAACAATAAATAAATCACTGTTTGTCCGTCCACTGTATTTTTAAACATTGACATTTTGACGTGTTAGAGTGAGTTAAAAAAGATATGAACTTAGATATTATGGAATCAGTAGCTGAAATAGATGGATTTGAACCACAAACTCGAGCTCGATCAAACACGTGGCCCTTACCACGACCAGAAAATTATGTCGAACCTGGCGATGACGCCGGCAACAAGTGCGCGGGTTTACCGATACCAACTCCAAATAGTATCCCCGCTAAGAAAAATTCAAGTCGCCGCAATGCCTGGGGAAATCTTAGTTATGCTGATCTCATAACTCAAGCCATCACTTCTTCCCCTGAAAAAAGACTTACTCTTTCTCAAATTTATGAATGGATGGTGCAAAACGTTCCTTACTTTAAAGATAAAGGCGACAGTAATAGCTCCGCTGGATGGAAGGTATGTTCATAATATATTTTATTAGTATTACCTACTTCCACACCACAACCATATCTATAAAAAGGTATTTAAAAAAAATAGAGATCCTAGATAGTATTCTGACGTATCCAGCGAGTTTTAATCCACCACTGGAAAAGGGGGATTACGTACTGTTACATAAAAAGTTGTTTTCGTACAATTTTGTTTTTTTTTAATACATTTTGCCCGCTCATAAATCATGTTTTATAGGTAGGTATGTAAAAAAATTTCATACCATTAAATGAAAAATAATTAGTACAACCTAGGTAATTAGAAAAACGGAAATTGTTACTTTTTGTATTGGCAAGTGTGTGGTAGATATAGTGCCTAGTACCGAAATTCCGCAAGAACATCAAAATTCGCAACATAAATCCACATGATTCATGAGCTCTTAAATTTCTATAATTGAAATTCAGATTTTTTAAAAGAAATTAGACGAATCCATGTCGACCTTCAACAACGCTTAGCTGTTTGCAAATCGTTTATGAATTTTTTAGTTAAAATTGTTAACGACCTTGACTTAGGTTGTCGTATTATAATGTAAATACCTATCTATAAAAAAATTGTGCACGTACTACATACGCACTAGGACCGACAATGATGGAAGATATTAAAATACTACATTATATACATATTTAGGAAGATAATGAGGATTTTTGAAAATACTTGGTAATGATTTACACATCGGTGAAATTATTTTTAATGCCAAACTATTCTTTCAATGCAGAATCTTGATATTCTAGTTATTACTGGTCGTAGCTGTTGTCGTCATAAGCGATGTTGCCGATTATGTGTGACATTAAACGTTCACCGAGAGTGGGATACAACTCACATGTTTAACTGCGATGACGAAAACTATAAAATTTACTAGACAGATCAAACATGTTAATTGTTTCGGTTGCGCATTAACTACTACTACTTTTTTCATCCAGTTTCTGGATAATTACAATCAATAATATTTTTTAGTTTACACAAATCTAGTTTGTTAACAAGTTCTAAACAGGTGGTCAGACTGAAATGGTACGCAAATCTGCTTATTGTTGATTATTTAGTAGGTACTGGTTTGAGTAGGTATTCCAATGAGTAACAAAAGTATACAATATTCCAAATATAAAATTGTTCTCCTTTAGCGGAGGGGGTGAGTTGATCGGTTTGGAAGTGCACTGTTTCATTACTGTACATCCACTCTACTGCTTCTGGGCGATTGGCTTTAAAAATACATTTAAATGCAAACTTACTCCTATGTACTGCTCATATAGTATGTATATGTAGTACTTCAGATATAGCTTTGTCAAAGACAGTGTTTAATATACAATTACGGCCTATAAGCTGATAATGCCCCCGGGTTTCCCACTCGGTTTCCCACAAAACCTTGTTACATGTAAAAGTTGTTAAAAATTATAGTAATGTAAAAAATTCACCTCGTGCAGTGATACAAATACCACAATAATTATCGACGTGATTATTATATCACGTTGGATGCAGCAAGAAACCACAACCGTGATGCACGTAATATAACAAGATCTTATTTTTTAAACAAAAAATTAGTGAGCTTTTAAAATTGGCAGAAGGATCATAATATATTATATCTATGTATAGATTTGCTTAAGCTTGTAAATTTTTAAATTTTACTTTTATAAAAATTTAATTGCACCATCAAATTTAATTTATTTGTATGTATGTATCTGTATCTATCTACCTACAGTAGACAATCGAAATAGTGAACTAATAATAACCAACGTTGTTCACTATTTGGGATTGTTATTATATTTTAAACATTTGTGTGGTTATTGATTCCGCACAAAGTTTAAGAATATAATACAAACATGCATAATTGTAAAGAACAATCAACAAAAACCTACCAAAATAACATATTTAATGAAATTTCCTCCGCAATCACACTAAATGCTGAAAAATAATGTATAAAAATAACGTGCTAAAGAAATATTTCGAACGGTGTGAGCTTTGAGTAATTAAAATATCAGTTAAATGATCTGGCATCATCTCCGTACCTATATTGGGTGTTTACATTTGTGAATATTCACTATTTCGATCGTCCACTGTATATTTAAATGTTGATTTTTATTACTACTGATAAATTGAATTTAAAATTTTTTGTTTACTTGTAATAATTATTATTCCTAATAATAATATGTGATAAATTCATGATCTACTTGCTATTCTAAAGCACCCCAAAGAAATCGGAAAATAATTTTATAAACATCTCGATATGTATTGGTTCTAAATCTAAAATATTTATTGTCAAAAATAAAGATCGGAAAATTGTAAACAAATAGTATATTACTAATCAGAGCGGTAAAAGCGATTTACTCATAAAGCATAAATTGAAATTTGAGATGCGTAGCCGCTGCCGATCTAGCATAAGTAAACTATCTACAAGTAAATTGACATAAACTTCTTTAGACAAAACAAGAAGTACCTAATTGTGATGCCTAGAGAAATATGAAATGGGCGGGAAAACTGGCTTCACGTGTTGTAGGCAGATATGCTAGGTTTCATCTACTTGGGTAATAGTAAACGAACATTTTTTTACAACCTGGATATTTTTGTATTCCGCGGCTTCGTACACAGTTATGTTTCGTAATTATCAATAAATTGCTATTTTAAAAATTTTCAAGCTATAAACTGATGTAATATGTAATAACCTGTATAACAACTGCAATACCTTTATCAGTTTGCTGTAATCTAGAAGAAAGTTGGTTATCGTCGACAATAAAATACTCGTATGTAAGTAGTTATTATGTATTTTATATTCAAATTAGATTTGTCAAAAATGTATCGACAGTAGCTGTCTTCATAAATGAGTCAAGCTTAGAATTATATGTAAGATATCTTGGTGTTTTACCAATTTTGGTTAATTTTTAAAGTAATGTCTATACTTATTCAATAAATTTACTTCTTTTATGTGTTTACGGAAGCCTTTGACTACGCACAGAAGTTATTTTTTATCAGAAGATCCTGAAGGAAGAATTAACATCCGTTTTCTAAAAAAAATTACACTCGATCATTTGCTGATTAACACATTTAGTTATTCAATATGTAAAAATTAACTTCTATGCGTAGACCTAGTGTGAAAAGCTTCCAATTTATAAAACCTCTTTCGCTTTTTTGTTTTGCTAACTGTGTAACTATTAAAATTAGTTTGAACATTCCAAATATTTATTAACTAAAATAATAGTTACAACAATAAAAATTAATTTTGTAAAGCCAGTTTAACACTTGAGTTGAGCTAAAAACGCATGTGCTTTCTGGAAAACTAACAATTTTGATTTGCATCGATGGAAGGTTGAATTTTCATTATTTTAATTGGTCGGTACTACAATAATTTATTATTGTATTCTTATTCTTTATTTTATTTTATTCTTTGTTTTATCTTTGACCTAACATAAAGCATTGCCAGTATACTGAGATTGAAGTCCTTTTGATGATTTTCGTTGGGTGCTATTACAAAATTTGTATAAGATAAGCATTGGCAGCACCTCCACCATGAATTATTGTAGAGACATGTTTCGCTGAATGAGTTACAGCATTTTATCTATGAATCTATATCAAGTTTCTTAACTATCCAGTTCTCAATCTTTGCAGTCTATCTCCATTTAGTCGAATTATTTAAACTATTCTATTCAGTTTAAGCCTGCTGAGGTGTAGGGCTTCGAACGGTGATTGCTTAAAATTTAAATATAGTAAATCTTATTTGCTGTTTGAGACCACACCTCTGCAGACTTAAACTGAACGAACTATAGGAGGATAACCAGGCCATACTCGTCTCTAATGTCAAACAGAAGCCGTTTTAGATTTTACCTTTTAATTCTATAAATGAAAGTAAAGAATGTATGACAGATCTTATATTATAGGCGCGAATCGCTTATAATTCCCAGGTCACTATCAAGGTTGTGACCTTGAGGTTAAGACCTCGCCCAGCTGCCCGACAACCCCAAACGTCAAACTCAAGATAATGAAACAAAAATTCATAGCAAATCTTCTTTTTTAAAATTTAATTCTACTAATTATTTCTCATTTTCTAAATAAACAAATAGTTATTTGTTAAAAGTAAACAGCGTATTATGTAGATTTTTATGCCTGATCATGTTTACCTCCATTCACTTTTGCTCGAAAATATTCAGAAGAGTAGGAAATTGCGTGTTTGTTTGTACATGTTAATTCCCAATATACTACAGGTTCGTTATATCTGAGTTCATCTATATATTGATGTGATATTTACCTCTTTATTTTTCTATAAGAAAGGTGGGTATCACGTAGAATTTTTTTTGTAATCTTCTGTATATATTACGATTATGTATTTATGATTTTGTACCTATATCATATTTAAAAATTTACATTAGTCCGTTTTTATCGTGTAAATAGTTATTTTAGCCGTGTTAGCGACTCTCCACTATCTTTCAGGATAGCGGATACAGTAGTACCTAATTCTAAAAAAATATTTTGTTGAATCTTTCATTGTTGAAACAACCTAATGTCCGTACTAATGGTTTGGGCTTAATAATTCGTCAATACGAGTTTCTACAAATCTTTACCAAGCCAATATTTTAAAGAAATCTGAGGCTTAATCCTAGATCAGGCCTCAAGCCTACTATTAGTGTAGGCATATACATAAGTCTCTTCTATATATTATATATAATAATTATCAATCAAAATCGAAAACCTCATGTATACCCGAAGGTGTTGAGGTTTCGATAATTTATTATAAAACATAAATAAACAATTACAATTAATTAGTTTCATACCATACCAAACCATACATGGTTTCAGCCATAAGCGATTCAATTATATTAACCGTATCAATAGTAAACTTAGTAGCTATTACTAGCAAGTAATATTAAAATAAATATTTTGCAGAGTATAATAATAACGAAATATATATGCCATGAATACATTCTTTTACAAAAAAATCAACAGAAAGTGGACGTGGATAAGCCCAAATGGCAACACAAAAAATGAAATAGATTATATACTATCGTCCGAAAAAAATATAGTTAAAGATGTATCAGTACTGAACGAATTCAACACAGGTAGCGACCATAGAATGGTTAGGTCAAAGATTGAACTTAACACAAAACTAGAGAGAGCTAACCTAATGAGAAGAACGAGAGTGCTATTCGACGGAAAACAGATTAGAAGTAAAAGAAACGAATACCAACACGAACTTGAATATATAATGGGAAGAGACCGAGATTTAGCTGAGGGAAATATAGATGAAATAAACGAGAAAGTGGTTAAGGCAATGAAAATGGCGGGACAAAAGATAGTAGAAAGGAAAAGAAACAATAAAGAGAAATGGAGTGAAAGAACCAAGAAACTATTTGAACAACGGAGAGATTTGTTGAGAAATGATAAAAGAACCACAAGAGAATACGCAGAAACAAATAAAACATTGAAAAAATCTATAAAGGAAGACAAGAGAAGACGGTTAGAAGAGGAAATAGAGAGAGTGATAGAGGAAGGTAAAAACATGAAAAGTGTAAGACGATCCTTAGGAAGAGAACAAATAACCGAAATTAAAAACGGAAAAAATGTTTTAATTAAAGATAAAAGCAAGATTCTGCAAGCTGTGGAGGAATTCTATCAAGACCTATATGAACAAAAACATGAAAAACCGAGAGAGATCGATGAAGAACTAAAAATAAACGTAATGAATATAGGCTCCGAAGACATACCAGATATAGACGAAGAAGAGATATTGGCGGCACTACATCATGCGAAGAACAATAAGGCACCTGGACCTGATGAGATCACAGCCGAATTAATGAAAGAAAGTGGAAGAGCAATACTAGAAAGTCTAAAGATCATATTTAACAAATGTCTACATGAGAGAAGAATCCCACAAGAATGGAATACATCAATAACAGTACTATTTTATAAAAAAGGAGATAAAAGCAATCTTGACAACTACCGACCTATATCATTGCTATCACAAATATACAAAACATTGACCAGAATTATAATGGATAGGCTTGAAAAGAAATTAGAATTTTATCAACCCATAGAACAGGCGGGATTCCGAAAGGGTTTTAGTACATCCGATCATTTACTCACAATCAGGACACTAATAGAAAAGTCAACAGAATATAGATTCCCACTTTATCTAGCCTTCATAGACTACAGAAAGGCCTTTGATACTATTGAACTGTGGGCGGTGTTAAAGGCACTCCAGAATAGCAGAGTAGATCACAGATATGCACAGTTAATTCAGTCTATATACGACAACGCTCGAATGACAATCCAGCTATACGATAACACCCAGCCCATCCAGATCCAGATTAAACGAGGAGTAAGACAAGGAGATAGCATGAGTCCTAGATTATTTATAACAACATTAGAAGACGTGTTCAAGAAAGTAAAATGGGACCAGAAAGGAATTAATGTTAATGGGAAAAGGCTGAATCACCTGAGATACGCAGACGATGTGGTACTGATAGCTGGAAGCTTTGACGAGATACAGGCGATGATACACGAGTTGGATATTCATTCACAAAAAATAGGATTAAATATGAACATACAAAAGACAAAGGTAATGACCAACCAAGAAGACAGCAGAAAGATAGTAGTAAATAATATCGAACTAGAAAATGTGGACAAATACATATATCTGGGTCAGATGGTAAAATGCGGAAAACAAAATCAAACCGCAGAAATTGACAGAAGAATAAGGCAAGCTTGGTCAGCTTTCGGAAAACAAAGCCAAATACTGAAAAACAAAAAAATACCTTTAATCTTGCGACGAAATGTATACAACCAATGCGTGTTACCTGTTATGACATACGGCGCTCAGACCTTGACCCTAACACAAAATATCGTCGACAAACTAGCCAAGGCACAGCGTGCTATAGAAAGACAAATGCTACACATAAAGCTCCAAGACAGAGTACGAAATGAACACCTTAGAGAAAAAACAAAATTGATAGACGTAATAGAGCAAATGGCATCGTTGAAATGGAGGTGGGCTGGCCATATAATGAGAACGACGGACGGACGATGGAACAGAGAGATACAACAATGGAGACCATGGACGGACAAAAGAGGAAGAGGACGCCCACAGATGCGATGGTCAGATGATTTGAAGAGGATTGCCGGGTTTTCCTGGATGAGACTGACGGCGGACCGCAACGCCTGGAGACGGAAAGGGGATCTATGTCCAACACTGGATTAGTAAAGGCTGATAAAGAAGAAAGAAAGAATAATCAATAAATAATATATGTTTTATATTTATTATCCATAACTAACTATGACAGTAGCTAATTGTTGCTTTTTTCTAAAAAATTTCAACCAATTGAAACAATTAGATTGAAAATATCTAGTCATACTATTGTTGGATGGCTCTCGGGTATTGTCGATGGAATAATTTTAACACAAATACTTTGGTAATAATAGATTTAATGCAAAATAAAAGGAACATAAATTGACAGTTACTAACAATCGTCATAACGCAGGTAAACTAACTTAACCCCATAATAATGGCAGTGTCTAAATTGACGCTAACACTATTATAATAAAAATAGATTTTAAAATTTTGAAAATTTAAAAACAAATAGTTGACTTTAACCTGATCATTTGTAAAATTATAGTTGAGGATTTGGTTATTGTAATCTACTAAGTAGATAAGTTTCAGCACAACAATACCACAACGAACATCAATGGTCAGGGACTACCCGCAAATTCTGCCTGCTCAGATACGCACCGGTACGGTATATGAAAATATAAAGTTTACTTACCATTGTTACGAAAGTAAAATTTGTATATTTTCATATACCGGTAGTTTTACGGGTAGAATCGTAAATAATGTCGAAACATGTCACACGATAAGGTTTAGCTGATTGATCTACTATATAATTTTTTGCACATTTTCTTTGATCGCTGATTCTGAATACAGCCCTGACTGTTGATGTTCGTTGTGGTATTATTTTGTTGCGAGTTATCTACTTAGTAGATTACAATGGACGATTCTGCAACTATAGTTGTAAGAAAACATTTTTAGTGTACTCCCACACAGAAGCGTTTCAGTGTATTATCACTATTCTATAAAAACCTGCAGTAATATCACGGTGTTCATGATCTTGCCAACAAGTTTTACTAAGAAAAGTTTCCGGCAAAATCATGATTACTGTGCAAAAATTGCTAAAGGAAAATCAATCACGTGTGAAATTCGTTTTGACAATTGACCGAACATAAAAAGTTCTCAATAATGGTTTGTGTTAGTTATAAAAATTTCTTTGGTATTCCTTCTAATAATAATTTAAATCAATATAATTAATTTTCAATTTATTAAATATTATTTTTTAGTGTATTGAAACGATTGTTGTGTTACTATAGTGATCACAATCGTGCACACTGCACGATTGATAGTGTAATCAGATCATAGTAGATTTTGATTGGTTCACGTGATTCAGATGCTGTAATTTCATTTACTTCAGTAATGTTAGGTTAATTGTCGCTATTGTTACCGGGTGGTCAGTCGACTACCAGAACATAGGGAACAGTTGAGAATAAAATGGTATCAATTGAAAGAGAAGGTTTTTTTCCGCGACCCTGATTAATCTTATCTCTATAAGAGATGAGGTTCGCAGTGCTGTAGCGGTCCTAGAATTACTTCACGAGGAATAGAAGTTCCGCGCAACATAAACTAATCGCCTCGGCAGTGCAGTTGTTAAAGCGCGTGTATCACAGCTAATACGCCTGGGTTCGAATCCAAGTTGAACTTTCTGAAAAGCAAGTATGTATGATCAGGGATAGCCTTTTACACCTGCTTGGCTATCTGAGTTTTCTTCCCTGAGCTTTACTGTCCTGAAGGCTTTGTTTAATTATTCCATAGTAAAATCCACGCTCTTACCAAAGTTACAATTGATTTTGTGTGCCTTCGTTCGGTTACACTGGTTTTGTACATCTTTAGATATATCCAGAAACACATTTTGCGGCCTAAGCTGGTAAAGAAAGGAATTTTCTTATTATCACTGGTTAGAATCTTTACCTGCCACACTGTCAGTCTTTTAATTAATTTAAGTAATTTTACAACTAAATTATTTTTGCCTTCAATATGAGTATAATATAATTATTGAACTAATATACAAAAGTGGACATAGATTTGTTTTTTTTTTACAATGCAATGCTGAAACCCATTTGAATTTATAATTTAAATCTTGGTGTCATGAACATATTATTAAAACAAAATCTCTATTTCCAAATATATAAACAAATACATTAATTTCATTTAATAAATTAAATCGTACATCCAGAAACTGCTTTGCGTATACTCGTATTGATATGCCTCTACTATTATTCGCTTCGGCCTATCAAACCATTACTAGCAAAAGTTCAATTTCTGGCCTAGTGATACAAATAACTATTTCACTTCAAAACAAAACTTGTTTACTTTAGGTGTTCAAGCTTTACATATTTTTATTTTTAAGATATTTTCAAAAACTGTTTAGAAGTTATTGTGTGCCAACTAGTTTTTCTTATTGAAAATTAATAAATATAATAAAGACGAAATATAATTTTGAAAAGTGCGTAATATAAATTTAACAATTGAAACTAATAAAGAAAACGAGCCATTTAGAGAAACATTAACCCAAATTAAATTCAAAAGTGATGGTCGAAATAAGATCTTGATAATAAATTGAAAAATTAAAAGAAAATTTGAAAATAATAGATAATAATATGTTTCAATCTTATCGAATTTTATCAGGTGGAATAATAAGTTTGTGCTTAGTGTTTTGTCTTGTATTTATTATTGGATCGACACTCTTCCTCTCAATGTAATCTTTTAAATAAAGTACAAAATCATCTAATCACGTCAATCTTGCTGATTAGAACCAACTACCACAACTCAAAATAATTATAAATTTTTAGTAAATTTAAATTAAGTATCATATTTTATTATATAGTAAGTACATACATATGTACCTACATTATTATGTAGGTTACCAGTTTACTCGTTTCTACGATCGGATCAAATCATGAAAACACGATTTTTACAGCTTAAAGTGGAATGCACAACTAATTTGGGGGCTACCGAAATTTTAATCGATGACCTCCAAATTCGTAATCCATTCCCTACCGCTACACCAAATTGTTTGTATATCATAATTCATAATATTAAATCTTGATAATAAATTAATATGTTTATTACGTCAATTACCTAGGTTTGGAACAATTGATATAGGTGCGGATATATTTGGAATTTGTATAAATATAGCTAAAATTCATTTTGATGTAGAACGGCACACGTGTGTGTGTGCCATATTCTTAAGGTGCTGTTGGTATGCATACAATTATGTAAAATTTGTTTTTCGCGTGACCAGGTAACCAACCAATTCACATTTGTAAGCGAACTCCTCTTGTAACTTCAAACGTCACATCAGTAGAAATGAAGCCATATCTCATGCATGGTATAAAAGGAATAGGTCGTTCTTATTTTATTGCAATTGTATTTTACAATCAAATATGGCTGGTACGAACTTCAACTTTTGCATACATTTATTATTGACGTTAGATAAGAAACCTATATACCTAAGTATATTTTTTAAAAGTTGCTATTATCTTCTGGCAATCAACAAACTAACAATATTAAGAATTTAAATAAATTTTGAAATGGCGCAAATTCCAATATAATAAGTGCCTAACTAAAATGAAAAAAAAATCAATGTACAGAGGGTTTTGTAAATTTTTAGTTAGCTTGGACGGGAAATACGTAATAAATGTGATACATCTTTTTAAAGATAAATTGTAAAATGTGATCTTTTTAAAATTCTTGGAAAACACAAAATTGTCATGGAAATAAAGTCACTATAGAAAACTTCGCGACATCTTCGAAAACAATAGATTTACAATATTTTTAATATTATTAAATTTAACTAATGTAAAACTAATTGGTGGGCGAATGGCTGAGCGGTTAGCGTGTTCTCTCATGCCGAGATTCATAGGTTCAAATCCTGTGAGGTGCTATCTATAGAAGGATTTTTCGCTCACCAGCAGCATGATATTGACATACTCGTGTTGGTTCAGGTTTTCATTAATCCAATAAATTGGACCTACACTTTACCACGGATATTCTCCTCACACTTGCATACTTCCGCTTCCATGTTTTATGGTTTTTTAGTGTAATTTTGGGGGAATTCCTGATTCGGGAGTCTACAAACATATTTTATCCATCAATTCCCATCGTAATCTATCAAGTAATTTTAGTTTCGTCGGAGCAAAGCATATTTCGAATAAGAAACAATATTTTCGCACTTACAGTAATCAGACTCATGTTTCAGACTTCATAATCATCATCAGTACACACTTGAATTGTGCAATATGAGCTGGCGCTTTCATGAACTTGGTCCCATATACATTACTGATGATGATCAGACTAAAGAGTCTGAAACACGTGCCTGACGTTGATCCTTGATTGTGCAAAGTTTATATTTCGAATATTCGTGAAATTTACTGTTTGAAGAACGTTTCAAGATAGGAGACGATCATTTCAAGAAACTCTGCCGTTTAATACGGCAATGTGTTTTCCGTGCTTTAGGAGGGCACGTAAAGCCGTCGGTCCCCCTGCGTTAATGATTTGCCATCATCACAATAAAAATACAGGATGCAGGCATATCGAGAGGCAAGCCTAGCAAGCTACCTGACATGTAAAATCCAAAAATGCTCCCAGAACTAATTACAAAATTAGTAAAGAACAGGTCCTAGAGCTATATTAAGAGAGAGACGTCTTAATAAAAGTGGAAGAGAAGACTTGGCATGGCTTATTTTTATAATAATAAAATTTTATAAAATTAAATTAAATTTCCTTGCTAAAATTACAACTATTGTTAAGAAATATATTTAAAAATTTGATATTCATTTTATTTGTAGTAAAATATTGCAAAAAGTACAATAAAAAAAAAATCGAAAGTCAAGACGGTCTCAGACCGACGTTAACACTGGAAGGCTAATTAAAAAGCTAAAATTCATATTAAATATTTATAGATTTTTTCCTTTTGATTATTTTACCTGTGGAATTTTTCCTTTGATTATTTATCATAGAATTAAAATGCATTACACCATACAGTTTAGAAGATCATGATGCTGTTATAAGTGCAGACTTCAAAATAATAAACAAATAGAAATACTGAGTTCATTAGATACTGTAGACGCAATTAATACCGCTATTCTTTGGAGCGAAATAATATTTTCAATGTTACTGGTTTTACATAATTTCAGAGAAAAGGCATTGGAGAACAATTTGGCTACGACGAAAATGTAAAGAGAAAATAACACAATATTTTAATATAAGTACTGTAAAATTTTAATAACGTGAAAAAACAATTTCGATTATATGAACTATTTGATTTTATGAATAACCCTGGTTTATATTAGTTCACATAACTGAGCGCCTACTGTAATGAAAATTTGAAATTGCAATTGTAGAAAAGCCTTCAAGTACCATATTATCTTTCGAAAATAGTATATTAATTTAGTAATTTCCGGTTGATGTCTTATAGGTAATAATAGTAACAATATAATATAATTTAAAAATAGGTGGTGAAATATGTAAATACGTCTCTAAAAAACTTACAGTGAACTTTTTATGTATTTCATCTAAACTAAAGAAATTAAAAAATAGTTGCTATAGATTATAGAAGTTGTCCTTTACGTTATTAAATTTATATATTTTGATTTTTCACGATGACGTCATTAACTCGTGGGATGTGGGCGCCAGCGAACCAATTACGCCTTGTAGGCAGACAGCAGATTTACGTGTTTAGAGGTTTCTTTGAACTCAATCGTATGTAAACATGCTTCCACACATGCGGTATTTGTATGTATACGAATTTTACGAAACTGTGAGCAAACGACCAGTACATAAGAGTATTAAGGGCACTCACTGACAAATTGACTTACTATTTTGGACGCAGATTCTCTTTTTTAAATTTGTAGATGTGGGTAAAAATAAAAAATATTATAGGTACTATACACTTTTACAGAAAAGTTTTCTATTTTTAAAAATAGGTCTCTGCCAATTGCTTTTCTAAGTCTAAAGAAAGCCGATCTTATAGAAATTTTTCGTGGCAACATTTTGTTTTTATTAAAATTTATAATAAATTTATTTTTTAGAAATATCTATTACACTAACAGTCAGTTTCAGTATAATGCTGAAAACCAAAAACTTTTCATCAGCATATTCATGAATGCACACAAAGTCAAAAATTATTTTTCGTCAATTTGTGAAATTACGTAAATCCGTAACATCGTGTGGCATAACGGAATTTGATACAGCAATATACAGCTATGATACTTAATTTTAAAAATATTGTACTTGAACTCTTGTTCCCTTTGGTATACTTCTTCCTATACGTACAGAGATCTATTGTTTTTCGCTGTTTGAAAATATCCTGTAGCTACACTGTCTACAAAAATTACTTTACAGAAAGAGTAGAGAATCTCATTTTCTATAAATTCGGCTTTTTTCTGTTACATTCTTCAAGTTACCAAAAAAAATTTTTTGTGGTCATTATTTTACCAGCGGTAGAAATTCCGTGTTTGAACAAACACCTCCCTACAGGGATTTTAGGCATATCCTATTTTTGTAGTACTGCTGAACAATTTACTATTTGGTTTTGATCTTTTGCCAATAAATTTTATCATGGGTTGGTTGCATATGATATAAGTTAAGCAAATCTATTTGATTAATGCTCGAAGTAGTATATAATGCACAGGCATAGCATTATACGTAAATATATATACAGTCAAATCTGTGTAAGCCAGAATTTTGCCTACTATGAAACTTCTTTGTGATTGGGAATTAGTATGTAGGTATGTACAGTGGCTCCATAAATTATTCGAACACCATAGAAAACGTTCACAATCTTACTAAATTTCGTAGTAATAATACCTCAATTATTAAAAAAAATATATTAAGCTAAATTGTAATACTAGAATTCATATTGACAAAAAATTAATTAAAAAATTATTCATAATAAACTGTAAAACTAAGAAAAACAAAATAATAACACAAATTCATGTCAATAAATTATTCGTACACCTTAAAGAAAAGTTCATTTTCTTTTTTTTATTTAATAATTAATATTTTGTGGGGTATCCTTTTGCATTTATTACGGTTTGTAACCGCCTTAGCATAGATTTGACTAACTTTTGAGTAGTTGATTCGGCAATTTTCTTCCATTTTTCCAATAATACCGTTTTTAATACTTCTTTGCTGGAAATTGGTCTTCGTCGTATTTTCCTTTCGAATCCCTGCCACCAATTCTTAATAGGGTTAAGGTCAGATGATTGGGGAGGTGTGGGAAGCTGTTTTGGGACAGAATATAACAGCCATTCTTTTATGATATAGCAATGTGTTTGGGATCGTTATCCTGTTGGAAGTAATATTCATCTTGGAAACCCAAATTAACGACACTAGTTTGTAAATTATTTTGTAATATGTTGAAATATTGAAATTTGTCCATTATATTATCTATAAATTGTAGTTTGCGAACCCTATTTGCAGCCATGGACCTCCAAATTAGTACATTACCCAATTTTTTTTTATAGTTCCACATAAATTTTCTTTGCTTAGCTGTTTATTTGGTTTCATTCACAATATTTGCCTTCTATTTGAACTGAGAAGGTTATATTTACTTTCATCGCTGAATATTAAGTACCTTTTTCCAGCAAAATGTACATTTATTAATTAATTTTCTGTAAATTCAAGTCTTTTAAGTTTGCTTATTTTAGATACAAATGGTTCTTATGAGCAGCTGGGCCATTATAGCCATTTTCTTGTAAAACTTTGGGAAAAGTTTTGGTTCAAACTGATTTATTAATTGTTGTAGAACCCTCAGATGCCAATTTCGGCAGACTTATTTTCGGATTACATTTAATTTGTCGCACAATAAAGTTTTAGTTTTTGGTTGAAGAATACACTTTCTTCCTCGTCCGCCCTTATTTACAAGATTACCTTAATTTTTATACTTTTTTTTATCTATTGTACTGTTGAATGTGTTCTACCAACAATATTTACAGTTTCTCTTAAAGATTTGTTTTGACACACTAATTTATGGAGCTTTTTCTTTCCTCAATTGTAGCTTCGCGTGGCTTACGACCCATTGTCAGTTAACATGTAAAACTTACTGTTAATGTACTTCATTTTGGTTTGGTTCAATGCTACATAAGTTACAAATCAGCAAAATGCAAAATTGCATAATTTTATATTATCAAATTCTAGTAAATACTAATGTGCATTTTGCTTGGTGTACGAATAATTTATTGGCGCAAGTTAGCGTTACTATTTTGTTTTTCTTGGTTTTACAATTACAAATAATATTTTTTTAGTTTTTTTTTCGCGCTGTTATCAATTTTAATGTATCATTGAGTATTATAAAAATGAAATAAAAAATAATTAATGAGTCACCATTACAAAATTCTAAGTTCTATAAAAAATTCTAAGGTGTACGAATAATTTATGGAGCCACTGTATATTATACAAATAAAAGTAACTGCTTAACCCGAAACGTGTTTGAAACGGAATATTTTTTCAGTTCCAATCGGTTCCGGCTTGATATACAGGTTTGACTGTATCTGCAATTTCTTTTTTATTTTGAATTTTAATTTATCGAGTTTGCATTTTTGGACAATTTGATACAGCAAGTAAACGGATTGAGTGTTTTTGGCCCAGGTAGGGATCTATCGTCGACCTTGTATAGTACGTACATATGTAAACCATAATAGAGAAGCAGTTGAGATTGTAATATAAAAATTGAATTATTCAGGATATTGTATAGTTGCGCTATGTTAGAATTAGCATTAACCTTTAAAGTTTTTATTTTTAAATCAATAATATTAATAATCTCGAAAGTTACAAAAAAAACATGGTTCATATTTTTTATACAATACATACATCCATTAACTTTATCAGTTGTTAAAACGGGTTATCGCAACTAATCACATGACTCCCTCGTTGCCAAGTAAGTTTGACCGATAATTTTTTCAAGTTTCAAAAAATGTAATATTTTAGATATAAGTGAATTATAATCTTTTTTACTCCGCATAAATAATAATTTCAACGATTATCAATTTGGTTGTAAAATTCAGTTTTACACAAAATTAGGTGTAAATAAGAAGAAAAAATGTTTAATAGAAACACTTATACTGGTCAATACCAATCAAAATTCGCCGATAAAATGTGCAGTCCATGTATTAATATAAACCATTGTTCATATTAGGTCTGTTTTTCGTTAATCGAGCACGTTAGAAAATGTTTTCACTAAATTTCACTGTTGCAACTCCAAGTCCAATAATAACTGTTTTACATTTATTGGGTATTCTTCTTTTTGAACCGTATTAACCTTCCAGTATAGTCGCACCTTTTTCTCCGACGACTGTACCTTATCTGACAGTGCGGATAATATGTAAACTACCCTTTATTTTATTGTTCAGATCTTTTACATTTTTATTGTAATTATAGTTATATTGTCGAAGTACATTATATCTTCATTTAATCTTTCGTGCTCAGATCGCTGTAAAAATGACCGCGCTAACTTTTTTATATTTAAAAAATAATAAATAAATTGGCTACGGGCTGTAATGGCCGTAACCGCTCGATTAACAAGAGAAAAGTATAAAAATTTTTCTCTATATAATTTAATGTACTTATTTTTAGTAACTTAATATGTTGCTCTGAAGTGTACCCAAATCGAGGATTTCACGAATATTCGTAAGAATGGATTTCTTCACGTGTTCATTTTTACTATGACGGCGAAATCTGAGGTTGTAAGACAGTGCTAAACTATTGTGTTTTTTTAGAGGTCCCAATGAAGATAATAAAATTTAGCTTGCCCCCAGGGTTTTACGCAATAGCCCTTTTAGAACGCGTTGTCGACTGCCCTAGTAGTATGTTTTTGATTTTCATATACATAGGTACATATTTTATTATAAAATGATACTAAATAAATGCTATTTCACGTGTAATTAACTATTTTATTTTAACAGTTATTATATTATTTTATTATAAACAGACGAAATTAAAAACTTTGTAATTGCGGTAGAAAATTACTTATGGTATTAGAGGGAGGACACCGAAATTTTCCAAGTGATAACCGCAAGAACTCGGAAGTTATGGTTAATTTTATTTAAGTTAGATCTGTCAGATACCTACAGTGCGACTACAGGAAGGTTAAAGGAAAAAACATGTAAACAGGATTTGTTTAGTTTTCGTCTCCGTGTATCACAATTTATTGTTTAAAAACATAATTAAGTGTATAATAATTATTCCAATTACATCAAATACGGTAGGGTTAGAGAAAGTTTTCAACCATATATCCATAATTTTATAGACCATAAGCGGGATCTTGCAATAGGTAATTGATCAAAATTTGGGATCGATTCAACACATCGCAAGAATGAAACCAAAAGGTTTCTATAAACATATTCCTCAAAATGCATCATTAACGATCGACAGCTCTTTTAATTTGTAATATGTAATTTTTGTAAAATAACCACGACTATAAAAATGAATTGATTATCGTTTTTAGTTGCTTTGTGCTACAGCGGCGTACAGTGCCATCAGTGGGGTAATATATTTTAATTGGTATGGAGGTAGTGTATATTTTTGAAAAACTAAAATGCCATATGAAAATTGGTTTCAAGTTACGAAAATTATGAAGATAACAGTGATAAATACATTTAGACCGCATACTCCTATTTTTAGCTACATTTTTATACGTTGTTTATACGTTGAAGTTTATGAATAAATTTGTCAAGAACTATCACTTTATTTGATTATCTCTATTTAATCGATTTTTTAAAAATGCCAAGTGAAAGATTATAGTGTTATGTAAAAACAATTCAATACGAAAATGGCAAATGTAACCGTGCAATTTTCAGTCATCAAAATTGTCAGCATTCAACGGATTCATTCAAATGTTTAAATTATATTTATTTTGTAGTGGCTAAGGGCGCCCCCTATTTTTTATTTGTATCTTTGTTTTAATTTCAGGAGTTTTTGTCCTAAATGTAAAAAGATTTTTTCCAAGTTAATTGCAAATCAATTTAAAATTTGGTAGTAGTATTTTTGAACTTATTGGGAAGGGCACGCGTTATATTTTAAAAACCCGTTTTTTAAATTGCATGATACTATAATATTAATCTAAGGAAGTTCGGACACACCGGATGACGAATTACTTACAAGGATTTCCGAATTTCCAAAAAGTTTTATTCGGAATTTCAGATTATAAAAAATTAACGTGACCGTTAAGTTTTGACCAATATTTACTGAATGTTGTGTATACCATGTTGCAATACGAAGTTTCTGTAAGCGAGCTCTTGAAATAAATACTACTTCATAATGGGGACTATTTACTAGTACAAGCTAGTACCCACCTGTTGCTCAAAGGCTTGGCTCCACGGCACAATCAGCTTCGCTTCTGTCAGTTTTTGTCGTGATCCTCGCTTGTTAAATAGTTCTTTGCAAGGCAGTACAAGTTATCAGATATTTTTCAAGTATTACGGTAAATTTGACTTCAGCTCTTTTAGCCAGCGCAGCGTTAACGTATGCCAAAGTTGATGAAATTTATATTGCAAGTGATGCATCGTGTAGTAGAATTACATAACGGTTTTTTTGGATAATTTTTTAAGTTTCTTTGTGTTGATACTGTCAAATAATATTGTATTTAATTGCAATTTACATTAACATTTGAACTTATCGCTATCTATTGAATTCTGTTAAAGATTCCAAATCGATGTATATTTATTCCTTTTTATTCAGTTGTAGAGTAGAAACCCTTTTAATCGACCCGACGTTCACTTGACCGATAGCCGTATTAACCGACGTACTTGCTCCAATTTTTGTCTTTGTTTCTATCTGTGAAATTGAGATCCGTGCAGACGAGTATATTATAGAGCCTATAGAGTATAAATAATAATACATTACAGGTAGAAGCCAATTATTTGATCACTTTTGCGAAGAACGCCGGTCAGCCGTATATGATTGCAAGAAAGAGTTGGAAATTTTACGGTGAGGTGTTCCAATTTTCAGACGTATTATAAATATTAACTTTTTATAAACAATTTAACTCGCGAAAAATATAGGCAAACAACACTAAATGACTTTTTTAAATCCCGTTAAAGGAATGTTACTTTGATTTTTCAGTTTTTTAAAATTTTTATAAATAAATAATGTTTCCAATAAAAAAAAGTTGTATTTTTTAATTCTTCATGTTCCTGCTTTTATTCAGATCATCGGCTATTGTGATCAAAAACCCCGAGTTCCGATGTGATCATATTAAGCGATGTCTAATATATTTACAATTTTACTAGCATAGTCACATAGTCTGCATTTGTTACTATAAGATACAGTAATCAATAAAAAATATATGTTTCATTTTTTGGAACATTATATACGTAATTTTTGCCATGATTCCCGATCAAGTCGGTTAAGAGGGCTTCTACTATATTAATATGTTCTATATTCCGTTTTAGTTAATACATCATAATATTATATTGTTTGTTAAACGAAGTTAGCTAATTTTTATGTCCAAAGATTATAGTAGGTATAATATTTTAGTGTGGCCAAATAGTTTGGATAGTAATACTTAAAAAAAATCTATTCAATTTAGTTCAAATCATAATTCTGTGGTTATGGGGAAAAAGCGGATCTGTTCTTGGTCAAATTGGGTTAGGTACAATCGTTTAAAACTTGTTATTCTGCATCTTATAAATAATTCTAAATCCGTGTGTTCCTAAGTACCTTCTACTTACTTAGCTTGCGATAAATCATGTGCATAAAAGGTTAACTCATAATTTTCACTAATTATTATAGTTAAGATAATCTCTCTCCGTGGTTTAGCTTCTTGGCAAAAGCTCGTGTTCCATCTCTTCTATGCATGTGACATGCGTTCAATGTGTTTTCGCATACATAGAGGACCTATTTGTTTAACGTGGGCTGTGAACCACGGGAAGTATAATACACTTCATTTTCAAATTACCTAGGTGGTTTGCCATTGCTTTCCGAGGAGAGACGGTCAGAATAAAGTTCTTACCCTGCCCGGATTCGATTCGAGCGTTTCGCATTATCAGTAGACACATTTAACTGCCAAAGCTATGACCGCCTCTTTTTTTTTTAATTAAAATAATAAAAACTTGAAAATCGTAAAATTTTTCATTTTATTTATAATATCTCGGAAATCTTATTTGGTAGCTAAATTTACCGTAATTATGCCAACTTGAAAGTTAACTGTTGAAAAACGTTAGAAACGGAGTTATCCTCTTCCCGCCCATCGTGAATTTATTATAAAATAATGGGCTCTGTAATAGTTATTTACGATACAAGTGTTAAAAGTGTAATTTTATTATTTGGGAAGAGAAGGTTGCGAAACGAGGAAACCCAGTGTACCAAAATTCGTAGCAAAATAAAATATCTTTTAATAAGTGGAATAACTTTTTGTATGACTAGATTAATTTCCAACAACTGTCGCGCAAAAATATTGTACAGTACACTTGTTAAAAGGAATTTTATTTCTCTCATGGGGTTGCTACACAGCTCTCTCCTTCCGCAAAGTAAAATGACACTTGAAACTACTTTTATACTATTTTAATTGCTGTTAATAAACTAGTACTAGGTACATAGTACATATTTCTTGTCATATTTATTTTCTGAGTCATTCTTAACATCCGAGTTAATATCAATTAAAACCCGTAAATGTATGTAGATTTATGATTCTCGTTGTAGCTATAATTGTACATCACTTGACCGATCGGAATTTTGAGGTAAAAATAGCACAACAAAACTAATATTTTATTATATAGTATTCATATTACCCCGTGTGGACGACAACCGGTGACCGTTACCGCAGGGCTGTATAATTAATTAATGGTAGTTGTGGTAAGTTACAGCCCTAGGGCGTTGATAATATTCGGGGATTGCCATATGACAGTCATTTTGAGTATTTAGATAATAAAATATTTTCAAAAACTCTAATATTAAAATAATTAAATTTTAATTATTAATACAAAAAAATACTATATTCTTCACCCAATACCAAAAGTTTTATAAATTCTATAATTAGTAATTTATTGTTGATATTTCGTATAGTACACTCGAAAGGGTGTAATAATAACATTATCATTTAAAACTAACCAAGATAATGAAAACTTACTTGAAAGCCCTAGTTGCAAAATACTAATTTTTTACTATGTAAACAGTTACAAATTTGTTTCGCTCTCGTTAAAGCTCATCAGACTGCTATAGCATATAAACATATTAGTTTATAAACCAAAATTGTATGATAAATTACAATTTGTAATAAAAAAAATCTGATGTGACAACATATTACTTTCCCATTTACTAAATTCATCTTCATTTTATATTAATTGCATTGGTTTATTCCAAAAGTTACTTAAAATAATTACACTATTGATGTAAAAAAAATGTTAACTCAAAAATTTTGTGATCTCGATAATATATCTAAATCACTTTATAACATATCCAAATTACCAAATTTAATTTGTTAGGGGTAAGGTGGGGTAAGTGCGAACGGATTTTCGTATAGTTGGCAAGAACTTAGAAGTGGTAGTTGCAAAAAAATTCAAATTTGAGCTATAACATGTATGGGGTATTAGTAACCGTCAATAGAAAGTAGAATATTTAATCTTTTAAGTTTCACGCAAAAAATTTTTTTTTTTCATTTTGATAACAGTGTTCCCACTTCCCCTAGTGTCCGGGGAAAGTGGGTATGAAGACAGAGAATTTATATTTAAGATCATATCATTTACTGAGAAAATGAGCATAGTTCTTGCCACAATAACTGCTTTACTTTAATTTTATAAAGGACCTTTGGAAGGACCTTCGCCAACATATTTTAAATGATTGCAATAGGTATCTTTACTTACTTTCTAATATTTGATGTAATTATAAATATCGGGGCAACAGGGAATGTTTGCACCAACAGCGATTTTGCAGATCGTTTTAAGTTTTCGTGTTTCGATTCGTACACTAGCACGTAAACACTCGGAGCGGTTACATGTAACTAGTTCAAGGATATGCGTTGGCCGTTCTACCAACGGTGCAATGTTTACTACAAAGGCCCGAAAATTAAAAGCTGGTTCTCACTTACCCCGTATTCACTCTTACCCCACCTTACCCTACATGTTGTTTATATAATGGTAATTTATATTTTTTTAAAAGCACTTATTTTATCTTTGCATTTTAACAATAAAATAACATGTTTACATTGAAAAATATTTTTAAAATGTCATTAGGCAAAAAAAATTAAAAATTTGCGGATCCGGTGTCTATGCAATCAAATTTTAACTACGATCATAAAATGTTAGAATTAATTTTTTGATAAGTAATTAAAAGATTCGTTTTATATTAATTGTATAATTTTTTTTATTTTTAAATAGCAATTTCATTTTTACTATGTAGAAAATTACTTAAGAGATTATAGATTTTGAAATGCGGTTTTAAAAATTTTTTCATAATTTAGCCGCTATTAGGACTTTAAAAAATTAGAAAAGATTTTCAAGTCTATTGTATATTGAAATTATGAAGTTTCGGCGTTTCTTTTTTTTCTAGTTACAACATGCTGTTATGGTTATAGTCTCTAGATTGTTTGAAATTTTTTTGAACGGTGCGCCATAATAGTTAAAACAAAATTAATATTCAAAATTTTAGTTTTTCTTGGTTTGTAATATCCAGTATTGCAAAGACGGCATTAAATCCCCAAACACATGGGTGATGGCCGTTGGATCACCCAAGAAAACACAAATCCAACATTTGTCCAGATAGGGGTACAGAATTCAAAAAACACTGGTAAAATGACGCGCAATAATTATTCTTCCAACACAACGCTTTGCCTTGCTTTGATAACAATGTTCTGGAAATACAGACACAAGTTTTTGATTTTCGTAACAAACAGAAGTTCTGCACCAAAAAAATTATTATATGTTTGATTTGTTTACATTGTAGTAGTAAAATTAATTCAACAACTAAAATCTAATAAATAAATTAAATAATACATAAAGTATTTCTAAAGCGTTCTGGTTGATGGAAACAAATAAGAGAAACGACAACCAGAACGCTTTAGAAATACTTTATATATTATTTAATTTGTTTACATTTTACTGGTTGTAATTTTGATCTATGCTTGAAATTTGTTTTCAAATTCAACATAGAAATAAATCTAATAGCCCAGATTAAAATAAAAATCATAACAATTATGAGGAATTGATCAACTTAGACTTAACATTATTAAAGATATTTATCATGAAAAATTCAGGTAACACTCTTAGTTTATATGCCGAATCAAGTGTGACCAAATCGTGCTTTAATATTATTATTTTGAAAAGCTTCTAGTTGGAGTTTTTTTTTAAATATGTACTGATTTTCCAAAAATAATAACTTACAATGAGACATCCCGGGGTGAAATATTCAAATTTTAGTAAATAAATAATTTTCAAAAAAAGTAATTACGTATACATAAGTAATTTACTGGTTCAGTTGTTTACAGCCAGGCTGTGCAAGACAAGTTTTAATTATTAAGCATTCGATGGATCGTACATCACGTGATAAAATATTGATAAAGTAAATGGATTGATTCTTAATTATCTACTGTTTGCTTCAAGATTAACAGTTTTGGAAATACAAATTGATGTAGTTTTATCCATAAGATGGATAATAAGGTAAGTAATTATAAAAATGCTCTATCAAATTATGGTGCCTAAAATTTTAAATTCATTTATACATAAATTCAATACATTAAATACCGAATTCACTAATTTTCAAAAATTAACAAAATAGCATCTTTTTAATAAAATGGGCCAATGAATTTTATACTAATAAGTCGATTATTTTATTATTATTATTATTATAATTAGTACTCGTAGTTGCAATTTATTTATTGGTAACGTAATATTCACTTCAAGTTTAGGTTGATTGACAAATTTGATTTTTTGATAAGTGGCTTTGAAGTGCCACTTTGTTTTGGGAGAAAGTTAGTACTGCATTTAGCGTTTTAGACAAGTCACTTGTTTGGGCCTACAACTTTTTCCAAAATTGGAGTGTCTTTTATTTTAACTAACTGCTAAGCTACAGAGAAAGAAGAACAAGCAGAAGATAAAATCAAATAAGCACCTGGAAACATTTTTGATTATTTATTAGAACACAGCAGTGACTTGGTGTGATCGCTGGTTGATTTACAGTGCGGAAATTGTGGGTTCGAATTGTGGACTTGACTGAATTTCTTAGCGCGGCCCTCCGGTGAACATCAATACTCTGTGGATAAATTAGTTGAAAGTAAAAGAGAAACAAGAGGATTGATCCACCTTAATAAATGTATCGTAAAGATTTTGCAGAAAAAGCAGTGTAGCAATATTCCGAATGAAATGGAAAGCTTGATAATAATTAGAACCCGACCTCCGTGCATGATATTATTTTGTATTGGCTTCAATTGGAATTGTCACTTTTGGTTTTAAGTAATCTTAGCACGTCTTTGTACTTTTTCCCTTTTTTCTACTTTTGAAAATAAATAAATCAGTGATCCTAAATTTAATTTTTTGTATTTCTATCCCATGCCCACGCCCAGATAAATTGAGTTAGCGGGCTGTAGCTTAAAAAAATGAGCTACAAGATATTGCTGTGACTTTGTTGTAATAATTTTATAATAAGCACATGTAGCATTCAAATTCTGGCGATCCACCATGCAAAACCATTCAGCCTTATGTAGTAAACCGGTAATGTAAATTTTAAAATCAAACTTGTCACTTTTACATGCCCGTCTACTTCCAAATAAAAAAAATGAACACCGGAATTAACATAATTATAATTCATGCCTGATAGAGAGTACAGGCCTTCACAAATCTATTCAGATCATCATTACCAATACAAATTTTATCATGCAGAGTTCAATCTGAATTCACGATACTAGTGAATATCATCAGCGTATTATTCATGAAACTTGCACTAAGTACCCAACAAGGCAGCCGTACATCGTAGACGTATATGTATAATACACTGCTTACACAATTTGTCCCATAAAAGCATCCTGCGGCATCCCAGAACATTTAGCAATCAACTTCGAACATGAATCGACCTGCTGTCACTTTTCACACATATCGACTTTAAAGAACGCCACAACATTCACCTCAAGCTCATCAAGATGTTATATGAAAATACGGCATCAAAAGCATTGCTCATACTATAAGCTTATATCTGTCAATCATTTATAAAATAAGCAATGTCTAGGTAACCGGTACCGGCTACTATATTGAGAGCCGGTACTTTACGTTCATTGGTTTATTTAAAAAAGGCGGAACTACCGGTATAGTGCATAATACTAATAAGTTACATAAGTATTGAACTTAGGAAATGCCGGCATCTACAGAGACAACATCAATCTCCAATTTACTAATGTGTAGTGGTATAGTATTAATTTAGTTGTGCAGACCTAAACAATTAGTTTGCCTTTGCAACAACAAATATTAAATATTGCCACGCCAGGACTGCTTATTATACTTGAGTAAGTTTAACTTTTTTATATCAAGTATTTAATAAGAATAAGAATGCAATAATATAATCTAGAGTACCGGAAGTACCACCTTCTTTAAATTGACCAGTGAACGTAAACTACCGGCTCTTAATATAGTAGCCGGTACCGGTTACCTAGACATTGCCTATACAATAATTGAAGGGCCTAGTGGAAAAAGTAGTTAAGTCACTTTTTTTTCAATTTGTAGTTGAGCACATTTTCACATTGCGGCATTTATTCTCTACAAATTAGTATAAAAATCAACATATTGAAAAAAAAGTGACTTTAACTACTTTTTCCACTAGGCCCTCCAATTATTATCGGTCACATCAAGAAGGGTAGAAGAGTGCTCACCAGTGTGCACATTGCATTATTTTAGGTTAGATTAGATCTTCGCAGCTTCCTCGTTACTACAAAAAATCTAAGATAAGATATTTTTCGAGATCATAATATTGCAAGTTGGGCGGTGTGTTTATATTTTTTGAAAGCTATGTCACGCAATGACATCATTAATTATTTTAACATTGTCCGTGATTCACGGTAAATAAGGTTTTCTAAAAGTGGGCGTTAGGAAAGAGCATAAATATCAAACACACTAAAGAGACCATCATTAAGGAAAATCAATTTGTCAATAATATTATAAAATCATGAGATAGATCGTAGATCTGCGAAAAATGCTTCCCGTTTAATTATGTAGTTCAAAATGTCGATATGTAGATACGAATAGTACTCATATGTAGTAACAGTTACAATAAGGGATGTTATTATTTAGGGCAATGTGCAAATACAGCATTGAGAGTTATTTTGCGACAGGAGTATTAAAACAGCAATTGAGAATAATGTAACGCGGAATTCTCATATTATATGTATAATTAATCCAAGTGTATGCATATTATTGCGAATGGATAAAAAATCAAATTAAGAGATTATTTAATGATGAAGAAATTTTTTTATACTTACGTATATTATAGTATACGCCGAAGTTAGACTTAGCTATTGGCAATACATATCTGATTCGGTATTTCTTATTTAGAACGGCACACTGCTTGGCATCCAATATAAATTTCCTATATTTGAGATCCAAACCATGATATCAAAATCTATTGTAACAGTATTTCCATTTCGATCATTATTTATTATAATATTAGCGAATATTATAAGATCCTTTAGAATCTAATAAGCAATCAACTAAATTTTCATTAATTACTATCCCCTCATTTCTGTAATTCATATATCTTCGTTCTTTCAATTTTATTTTCTGGAATGTCTTCAAATGATTGTACTTCTATTTTGCCCAAATCGGTTCCCCAAACTTACAGTTAAACTTAATTCATTTTAACATTTCGGTTATTTTTTTTACATTTGACGTTTAAATAATAGCTGATATCAACACTTGATAGACATTATAGTTGCTTTCATTTGAGATTTCTCAACACAAATTATGTATTAAAATTATTCGACCTAGTTTAAAGTTTTAAAAACCCGCCAAAAATTTACAATAATTCAATAATCTCTTTTAGCTTGTGTTTTTAGTCATCTTATAAAATCCTAATTTGACTAAATTGTAAAATTTTAGTATCATAGTATACTTTTATTGTAATCGTTGTGTTAGTAATTTTGTTCGAGTGCCTTGTTTTAGAATTCAATACTTTGCAATAATTGTATTTAAATCAAAGGTTCGACATTTCTGAATTCATTAAAGTAATTAATTAGGCAAGCCACTGCAGGGGTGGCTTACGGACGTGTCGACCTCACTTGTAACTAAACACCAGTATCACTAATTGACAGTTTAATTACATGCGTGTCTATACGTATATCTCGCTGCTTTCTGTTATTAAATAATTCTCATGTAGAATTTAGTACCTACTAGAAGAAATTAAATTTTATAATGGACAGGTGTTGTACAGGGTGGACCATTTTTGATAGTTTTATAAGTAAACAGGAAAACTCTTGTATTAATGGATTTACAAAAACAACCGATTACGTAGTTTCAACGCTATTTTTATGCCACAAACCACAATTCCATATCTGCTTTCATTTCTGAGATTCAGGAGAAACATCAACATTTTTATATGTAACTATTTGTCTTTATAAAATCCGATTATTGCATATATGTTAAATAGTACTTATTCTTTAGGCTCAATATCGACATTTATTCCTGAATCCTTTAACGCGCAAAAATGTCTCTAACTAATTGTTTAAGTATTTGCCATATTACAAACTTCTTGTAATCAAAAAAATTTGGAAGCAACATTGAAATATTGATTCGAAATTTTATTTTGAATAGTTTCATTGCACCTACTAACTGATATGTAAGTTATACCAGAGAGCGTTAAAGGAATAAGAAACATCTTAGTGATTGGACGCTCCACAGAGATGTCCAAAAAGTATGAACCAGACTTATTTTTGACTGTATCCTATGAAGTGTGCTCTGTATTTTTACTTTGTTGTATTTCTTTTGGAAATCATTATTATTATTTACTAGAATCGCTTAATTTTGTAATGAACTTTTTTCTCCATATTTTATTTTGAGTTATATGACAAAGATAAGTTTTTTTTAAATGGCTCATACTTGGTCATAACAAATTTCAAAACATTTTCTAATAATCTCTGCAATGATAGTAGATATACATATATAGAATATACAATGTAGGCATTTATACCTAATAATATATTGCGCACCGAGGACTATCAGTAATAATTTTGTGGATGAGAATGCAGTTTGAGAAAGTAAGGTGTAGTGGAGTAATAGCTTAGGTGGTAATTTCTGGTAGATATTTTTGCTGAATAAAAGTATAGCACTAATTTTAATAAATTTAATACACAAATTAATAGTTTTAAAATGTATTAAGGAATCATATATCACGATTGGACGCGGCTTAAAATTGTGAGGGGGGGGGAGTGAAATAAGACATTTGATCTAGTAAATAAAACTACGAAGTCATATAAGTTCCTAATAATCTTTTAACGCTTTTTTTCAAATGAAAACACTCAGAAGGAAAAAGAATTTTTTCATATCATTGTTTTTGAGTAAGTTAATATTGGAAAACATGAATAATTAAAAAAATTTATAGTGATAACTTGATAATGCCATTCATATTCATATAAAAATTTGAAAAAAATTCAACTAAGTTAACGAACTTATTTTTCAATGGACACTGAATGATCAAAAAAATTATTCAAATCAAAATATTATGCAAAATAGCACGACGGTTGATTTGGCATGGAATGTTGTAATAGTAATTAATATTATTTTTCAATATAATGTCCTGCTTTGCGCTTTCGCAATACATCGATTCTTCCAGCGATCAGGTAACTTGTGAATTCCGGTGGCGAAGAAAGTTCGTAGTTGATTTGCGGAGCCACATTCTATCACCTCTTCATTACACGTATATCACTTCTCTCTTAATTACACCAAAGAGATAGTGGTCACAATTCCTTTAAAATATTAAGGTAAAACATTACACTTTAATTTAGTGAGTGTATTATAATATTATGTTCATGAAAAGGCGAACAGTGTTGCTTAACCAGCCGTCCCTTTTAAATCCCATTGATTTTCTGACTTTGCAGAAGTTATTATAATAAGCTGCGTTTTTCATTTTCTGCAAGAAAATCGACATATACTGGACCTTAAACGCCCCAAAACACAGTTGCCATCATTTTGTCAGCAGAGGATTTAGTTCATCTCGTTCTATTCGTATGATATGCGTTCGAAGTGTTTTCAGATACATAATAAAGGACCTATTTATTTAACGTGGGTTCTAAACCACGAGAAGTATAATACGTTTAATTTCGGGATAGACTTTCATGGCAGATTACCTCGACGGTCAGAATAAGTTCTTACCCTGCCCGGCTTTGAACCGTTAACTGCCAAAGCTATGACCGTCTCTTATATGAATTATAATGTGCTTGCTCTCTGGAATCTACATAATAGTGAAACGAAGTTTCATCGACAGAGATCTTACTATGTAACAGAAACTCTTCTCGCTATTGTTTGAAGCGTTGCAGGAGTTTACTGGATACTTCGCTGCTATATAGTCTCTATGTTCAGATGAAAGTTCTTGGGAGATTTATCCAAAACTATAAAGTGTGATAAATCTCAGTCACTTTATATCAGCATTATTAATAAAAATTTAATAAAGATGCGTTATGTGACGTAAGAAAAATTCAGATGCAAGAAACCTTAAAGTGACTGAAAATTAGTTCGTTATATTCGATGGTTCGTTGTAACCGAATTAAAATGTATATTAAAAATACTTATTTTTCTGGTTTTAATATTGATAAAAAACGGATGTAGCTTTTTGGGGTGCTTCTAACTTTTAACGTTCAACTTGGAAAAAAAATCGTTTCCTATCACTAACCTAAGCTCGACGCGGCCGATTCACCTCGTAGTTTAATTTAAATTATAATGTATCCCACGTAAAGTGAACGATGAAGTTCTGAGGCGAAATGCGCCCAAGTGTAAGACTATCAATCCACATGCACCGTCAACAGAATGCAGTGGTAAACAGCTGGTAATCGAATAGGAGCTTCTGATTGGTTGAGCTATGGAAAATTACCAATTTTCAACAATTTCAGGGGTTGGTTTGGAGGGTTAAATGTGAATATTCCGCAAATATTATTTTGTAAATCTACTATCTATAGGGAATTTTTAAAATCGCGGCAACTTTTTACATGCTCTTTCCACCGAGTTCTACTGTATCTCCTGCCGTCATTATTACTATATTGGCAGTTTTTTAATTAAACAAAGGGAAACATTTCTAATTTCATGCTTACCTAGATTGCTAAAAGATCAAATGATAGGTACCTTGTTATATAGGAGCTAAAATATAATAGTATATTATATACCAAAGGACTTCAGTGCATTAATAATCCTGAATGAGAAGTTTTTATAATAAATCACGCTAGGGATTAACAATCCACTTAAGGCTTGAACTATATGTATATCGCACACTCAGTAAAATACTGTCGTAAGTCGAAAATTGTAGATTCTGAGTTACGTCACTAAGAAGTCTATAAAATAATGCTGTATCTATAAAAATACTGCCATGGGCCAATTTCAGAAAAAAAGGAACATAACTCGACAATTCACTAATCAATGATTAGTAATTTCTATTTTATTTTTAAGTTACGAGTATAAGACTTTAAATTCATGACTTGAAAAATTGCGATTCTTGACTTACGACATTATTTTACTGACAGTGCGATATGTACATTTTTTATGCATTTCAGGGACTTAAACTGCAATTAATTATTATTGATTGCTTTAATTTCAACATAACCCTTTCATTTTTTAATGATGGAGTTGTTTAACAATCGAATTTTTACTTAAGTTCTTTGGGATTTAAAATCAAACTTTAATCTTCGACAAAAGGGACTTAAAAGCAGTTTAAGTCCCGGAATTACATAATAGTATATTATATACCAAGGGACTTCGTCTCACACAAAAAACTGACGAGGGATTAACAATTCACTTCAGCAGTCCTGAGGTATATACATTTTTTATGCATTTCCGGGACTTCAACTGGAATTAATATTTATTAAATGCTTTAATTTCAACATAACGCTCTCAAAATAAATGTCAGTTTGACGTTTCTTAACAATCAAGTTGCATGCTGTCTTCATGGAAACAATGCAATAATTTTTACTAAAGTCCTTTGAGATTTAAATTCACTTTAAATCCCTTGAGATTTAAAGTTGAACTTTAATCTTCGACAGAAGGGTCTTAAAAGCAGTTTAAGTCCCGGAATTGCATAAAATCTATGATATAATATAGTAGTAGTAATGTTGGCTTGGATCTGGCCTGCACTACCTGTACAGCATAAAACCAAGTGAGGAAATTATGAGGCTGTATGAGCGACAAAATCAAAAGGACGTTGAGATAAAATTTATACATGATTACGAGCGTGTCAATTTTACTCTCCTTTTTTAAGGTTTTACATTATTTGGAGTGCTATCATCTTTGTTACTATTTTAAATTATATCACCCGTATGAGGAGGATCCCATATATTCCGTCAATTAATATCTTTATCAATATTTTTGAACTCGGAGTTGAAAAGTATTATCCAGAGATTTCCTTTTTAGCAAATTTGTTTCACAGAAATATCCCATTGATTTAGAAATGTAACACTTGAATATCATGCGCATTGAAATATTTTACCTATAACTTATGTTTATTTTGAAAATTTGTCCCTCCTGGATAAACGGAAGTCTACTACTTTATAAATGACAGCAAGAAATAACTTGAAATACAGGGTTTATCAAACATAACCAGCTATTGTAAACCGGAGGTAAGTGTAGTGAACCTGAAGTTGTAGGAAAGTAATCGACGCTCAATTCTTTTCTCTCTTGTGCGTAGTCTTTCACCGAAAGCTAATGTATTATTTTCGCATCACACAACAGCATAGTCCGGAGCGTGGCAAATTACTTCCGACGGCGCTCCGGGTAGTGGCGCCAGGTATCCTTGGAGACGTCGACAGACGACGACAGGGTCGCTTGGCAACGCACGTCGCTTGTTCATATCGGAATTTTTCACCTGCACAGGTGAAAATACATTGAAATAAATAACTGTTCTTATTTTTTAGGACTCAACTTGGAATTAACATGTTAATTTAATCGATCTTGTAAGGGATTGGGTAGAAAAATTTCATAAGCAAAATTTATTATCAATGCATTTAAAAGTTTCTTTAATAATTTATAAAACTGAATAATGATATAATTGATGTAACAATATAGAATCAATAGATCCCGAGAGAACAGCCTAATTCCTAAATTTAGGAATTTAAAGACAGTTTCTTTAAAAATTCTGTCATGTACCTATGTATAGCAATGTCATGAATATCGGGCACGGCACACTTGTTGCTCCTATTTCGTTTTCACAGTATCTTGGAATCACTGTTTCTCAGCACGCAACTAATTATTCAGTGGTGTAAATAATGACGGTATAAAGGTCGTGTTCGACACGCGGGGTTTAGAATAAAAGCTCTATTTATGAAAAGCGTGACGCCTCTCGACAAAAATTGTAACATAATTTTGTGTAATTCTGGTGATCTTCTTAATCCTTAAAGCTGTTGTCTCGCCTTGAATGAAAATTCGAATTTAGGTGGGAGGTGCACTATTTGGTGTATATAATAACGGAATCAACTAACGGATCATGAATTCAAACAATTAAAAAAAGACATATTGACGTCAAGGTTTTTGAATTTTATTACTGTTTTGAGACTTTAGTTTTCAAAATAATGTGCTAAAATGTTATTTTAAAAGGCTATCGTCTCAAAAAAATTTGTATTGAAATTATATTTTTATTTTTGCTTAGTTTAAAGCTATTAAAAAAATGCGATGTTAACTTTTGCGGAATAATTTTTTAAGCATTCTGGAAAATAAATCTTCAAAAATAAATTCAGAAAGTTGTAAAAACAATTGCGCGTAGCGAGCATACAGAGGTTTGCAAGTGACATTGACGTAATTATTATAAGTATACCTAAAGTCCTTTAACACTTGCTATTAACAGAAGGAATACATTCTATATAATTGATTCATTTCACATAAATAAATAGGTAAAATCTGAAATAAATATTAGGAAATAGTTCAAAATGGTGACCCCTATGAAAACTAGAATGTGGAAAATAAATGAACAAGCAAATCCTCATAATCTTAATCCGGTCGTAATTTGTGAAGAAAAAGAACAAAAACAAACTATACCAACTACACCATATTTATGAAAAAAATAATCGATAACATAAATATAAAAAAAAATAAACGCCAGCACAGGTGGAGTGAAACGAAGACCAACCACAAACCGGATTAAAAGGAAACAATTTTCAAATACAACGAATCATAGATTTCATTTCGTGACAAACAAATTTCATTCTTTAACGAATTCAACAACGAAAACAATTACGGATTAAAAGCAAGAAATTCGATCAAAAAATCATAAATTCCACGTCCTGCTAAACAAATTTCCTTCAACAACACAAATGAATTAGTCCAATATAAAATTCTACATAATCATATCGTTGCAATTAAAGTTGTCTCTAGAAAGGGGTATTGTGGAAACTTCATGTATTATAATCGGGGGAGAAGCCGACACAAGATTTTAGGGGACCTCGGACACTAAATAAAATCTACAACGGCTGCCAAATTTTAGCTTTCCCGGACTTTTGCAAACTGAAAATTAATATTATTTGCCCGGACTACTACACTATAAGATACTTTTTTACTTTATATTCTTGAAATTTTTATTAATGCATAATAATGTATTTTTATCACACCGAGAAAGGTAAAAATAATTGGTTGGTACCTATAAATGATTCTTTTAAGTTTTTGACTGAATTTTAATTTTACAAAATTGAAGTTTACGCGTGTTACTCGGAGTTGTGGAAAATTTCAGATATCCAGAACTTTAGGTTAAATTTTGAATTTTGTTTTAAAACAAAATTTATTAATAGTTTGTTAACCGATTATTAAAAAAATAAGGAACAATATCTTTTACAATTTTTAAAATAAAGTCGAGCATGCGATCTATTAGTAATCCAGATAAGTACCTAACCTTGGTGCACTAAAGTAACTAACCCTGGAAATAACAATTGTTTCAGGACTGCATCCAGAATGAACATGAATTGAAAAATAAGCAAATAATTAATAAAGTCCAAAAGACCTAAATAATATTACAGCAGTTTCAACCTTAAACACGATTTTTCAATCGTGCTAGTGGTATCAGATACTATACATTTGACATCAATTTCACCCAAAACTTCGACTTGGGGGTATAAAGTCTACAGCCCCCCATCTCAACATTTTCGTGAATGAGGTTCAAACGAAAAAATATAAGCTCATTCAGGTTCAAACGATGCTCTAGCGATTTACACCAATTTTATTAAAAAATTCGATTTGGGGGCACTTTTGACGAGCACCTTCGGTTCGCCACTGACGGGCATGTTTGGATTAACGAGATTCCTACTGTAAATATTTTATTACAAAAAATATCTAATAAAAAATATTTATAGTAGTCAAAATAAAATGTGACTTGAACATTATTTATTGTTCTCAAAGTCAGGTTTTTTATTTTTAAATTATATTTTTCATTCTACTATAAAATATGTATAGATTCATACAGTTGTTGAGCTCAAATAAATTGTCACCTGCATCGTTAGTAAAAATAGTATGAATTAAGCTTAAAATCACCAGTGAAAGAAGTGCATTTAAAATTAAAATTTCTTTTCATTTTAATGTAACTTTCTCTCTACTACAATTTAAATTATCTGTCAATGTCATAATGTTGCGTAATATAATAAAAATGTTTATAAGAGACTCTTATTATAAACACATCTTTATGAAATTACAATTTACTGATTATTAAATAAAACTGAAAGATGTTAACAATGAAGAAATATTTTGTATAAAATAAATGAACTAATCATTTATTCAACTGTTAACTTCAAAATTATATTATTTAAATTGACTTTCAATTCGTGAGTCAATTACATTTTATGTTTTAATGAACAGTACAAGTTGCGACATACCAATATTGCATTGTTCTTCTTCTTCAGTCGTGATACCTCTTTGACAGAAGCGTCGTGAGCCACCTCTTCTATGTATGTGGTCTGCGTTCGAATTATTATTAGATACACAGAGGGATCTACTTGTTTAACATGGGTTCCCAACCACGGGAAGCGAAATACAATTCATTTCGCATTAGGGTACGTTTATGTTGGAGCTGCGATAAACGATAAGAGCGACGATACTAGCGAAGCAAAGAAAATGATGTCATTATTTTATATGCAGGTGTTTATATTGGAGCGAAGCGTTGAGCAACGCTTGGCAGCAGAGCAACGAGTAGGGTACGTTTATGTTGGAGCTGCGATAAACGATAAGAGCGACGATACTAGCGAAGCAAAGAAAATGATGTCATTATTTTATATGCAGGTGTTTATATTGGAGCGATGCGTTGAAACACGCTTGGCAGCCGAGCAACGATAAGAGCGGCGCTAATTGTACTGCCTATTTTCTTTGCTTTTATCAGGTGTCATTAGCCGTTTTTCGGATAAAATTGGTCTACTATGACAATTTCTCCATCTTTTTTCAATCCCATCAGAGATGTGCGAAAGTATGTAATCAAAGTATCTATTCTCATTCTCATATATTCCATAAATTTTGCAGGGTGTTGCCTTAATTGTTTGCAAAGATGATGATATTCTCCAAACATGTACCTTTGGGTATTTATAGGGTGCGCAGAGCATTTGCGCTTTTTATTAGCACTTTCAACAATATAATACTTTACGGCATTTGAAGTTAAAAGTATTTCTTCTTCAGAATCACTCATTTTTAAACAAAATATTTTTAATTAATTGGTTTGATGTAGATAATAAATTAAACATCACCTACAAAGCAGAGATCGTCGCTATTGTCGAAGCTCCACTATAAACTGCATATCATAGAAATGAATTTTGCGCTGCTCTTGTCGCTGCTCTCATCGCTGCTCTCATCATTTATCGCAGCTCCAACATAAACGTCTATTGTCGAAGCTCCACTATAAACTGCATATCATAGAAATGAATTTTGCGCTGCTCTTGTCGCTGCTCTTATTGCTGCTCTTATCGCTGCTCTCATCGCTGCTCTTATCGTTTATCGCAGCTCCAACATAAACGTACCCTTAGCAGTAGACTCACTTAACCGCTAAGCTATAACCATCTCTACATTGTCACTACAAAAGTCATTGTTATTCTATTATTAATGTACAATGTTGGTAACGTATGACTTTTATTGATTTTTACCAAAATGACATGTAAATATTTTTGTTCTGTTTTAAATAAAACTAAACGACGTCCTAAATTATATGCAGGATATCTTTTCTTAATCAAAAATTCGTCACACAGGGACCAATTTATTTGGTCCCAACTTTTACGGATTTTCTACGGCTGGCAGCAGCCGTAGAAAATCCGGCAGCGGCAGCGCCTTACGATTCCCAGTTTTCATCTCTTTCTATCGTAGCATAACTCCTTTTCCAGATTTCTGGAATCCATTGCCTCGTCTATGCCGTCTCTCCAGTTTCTCCTATGCTGTCCTCTCTTCCTTCACTTCGGCGAGATTCATTCTAATACTTTTAGTGGCCATCTACTTTCCGCCATTTTTTTGTGTGTCCGAACCATAACAGTTGTTTCTTTTCTACTTTGGCTCCTATGTTTATCTCCATATTAATGTCTTCTAATAATCTCGTTTCGGACCCTTTCCTATTTTGATCTTCTGCAGCTTCTTCTTAAGCAGTTCATTTCTGTAGTCAGCAACTTTCCTCTATTTACTACACTAATACCCACAATACTACGCGAAATCTTGCGAGTTATAAAACTTCTTTCCATACGACATTTGTTATGTCGCTTGTACTTTGAATTTGTATTCCATCCTTTGCTCGACATCTTGATAATGCTACATATTTATCGTCGCTATCAAAACGTAAAGGCGTATCTCGATTTTCCTCACTTTACAGGAGATCGAAATAAAGAAAAGTATTACCGTTCTTATTTTCTTCATAACTCAAATACTATTGAATATATCGTATTTCTTTTTACACAGTTATTGATAACAATATTCATAATCATTTCTAATATTTCAAACTGTGATTGGCTTTATTATTAATGTTACTTTTTAGCGTTTATTTGAGATCGGCCTGGAACTTATTTTGGCTATAAAATGCAAACGGTGCATAATCGAGATGTGCCTTTTCGTCACATCACCGAGATCATTATCCAGCAAGTAATGGCATATATAACTCATTTTTGACATAACTGTTCATGACTAAACAAAGGCCTATCGATATTTATACCAACTTTGTCAAAGCTCTGCCCTTGACATTTATTTATAATTTATTATAGCGAATGCCAACACTATCGGAAATGGTCGCCTATGTATGTAGTACAAATGGTAATCTGCTTGCAGATGTATCGCCAGTATCCAATTTGGATAGCATTCCAAAAAATAGCATCACAATTTGAACATTTCTCGGCATCATGAGGAGTTACTGATTCCAAAACAGTGACCAGATCTGTCGATGATCGCTGTAGCACTCTTCTTTTTCTGCTACTTTCAGTTGAAGGTTTTGCTGCTGGTTTTAATGTTGAAGGTTCTTGTTCCTCTTGTAGTTGTACCGATTCTAAAACAGTGGCCAGATCTGTCGATGGTTGCTGTAGCGCTCTTCTTTTTCTGCTTCTTTCGGTTGAAGTATTTGCTGGTGGTTTTGATGTTGAAGGTTCTTGTTCCTCTTGTAATTGTATCGATTCTAAACCAGTGGCCAGATCTGTCGATGGTTGCTGTAGCGCTCTTCTTTTTCTGCTTCTTTCAGTTGAAGTTGTTGCTGATGGTCTTGATGTTGAAGGTTCTTGTTTCTCTTGTAGTTGTTGCTGTCGAGTTCTGTATTCTCTCGAACGTTCAGTTGATGTTTGTCGTCTTGTTTTTTCTTTCTGTGTCACTTTCAGTATCTGAGGATGTATCCAGTTGTGGTCGCACTTCTTTGTTTGCTTTTATTCGATCTGTTCTTAGAATTAAGGAAGCTTCGCTAGTTATAACAGTCGAGAAAGGTAAAAGCCTTTTTTGGTTAAAGGTAACTTTTAAATGAGTCCTCATCTCTTCTAAACTCTGTATTAACCATCAGGATATAATTAAATTTTGTGATGTGATCAGTTGAAGGGTAGCGATTAGATGTTAACTCTCGAACGGCTACTGAATTTAAAGGTAGAATGGTAGTCATTTTTGGACAATAGTTTTAAATTATTTTGTACTTCAATTACTTTTATAGCACTTAATTCTCCAGATGGTGATCGCGATAGTACAACTTCTTTAACTTACTTATTAATATATAGACATCAACGTCCTATATATAGGCTATAATCTGATGATACTGTGATCCAATGATCCGGTGATCCGATGACGCGATGAAAGCATTAATCTGATTACGGGTCAGATAATCCGTGCGCTTTTACTCCATATAAGTAAAACATAAAACTTTATGTGCAAACTTTTTATGGAACGTTTTTGAATTAAAATTTTAAATCAAATTAATGATTGGTTCTTTTTTTTAACCAATAGCCAATGAAATTGCAAAACTTTCTATGGATAAGGGATTACCAACCTTATATTTTAAAACGAAGAAAATCTTGGAGAACTACCTTGTTAAATTAATTAATCGATGTTTTCCAATTTGGATTTTTAACTAATATTGCAGTCCCTTTTACTTATATAATAGAATTTTTTGTTGGTTGTCAGATTATCCGATTATCGAAAACGTTGCATAAAATCGTTGCATAAAAACGTTGCATAAAAGCGTTGCATAAAAACCCTTATCTTTTTATATATATAGAGTAGATAGAGTAGATTAATATTTTTTATATTATATAAAAAAAAATTAAATTTAAAGAAATGTATATGATGCATAAGAAAAACGAATACCAAGAGTAGATTAGGTGGAAATGTCACTCTGGGGACCAAAAGGCTACGATTCGTTACCGAGATATCAGCAAGGAAACTGAAGGTATTTTGTGACGTGGGTGTTTTTTACTTTTAATGTAAAATACAATTTCATTATAATATAGGAGTAGTAAATAAACCGAGTTATATAACTAAAAATGTTTAAAAACATTAATTGTATTAAATATTTTTACAAAGTTAAAAAGTCAATACTCAAAAAAATTACAAAAAAATTTTGCAGTACAAATTTTTAGACATTTTTTGTATTAAAATATTGAGAAATTCTTGCATTGGGAATATCTTGAATCCATTCATACGCGTCAGTAGTGGACAGATAATAGGTAAGGTCCAAAAAATAAAATAATTTTTATAATTATTTTGAGGTGAGATTTACTTCTACTGCCGCTGGTAGCGGCAGTTAATGCGACTATTTACTTTTACAGCAGGCGACAATGTCATATATTTTATTGACGTTAGCTGAAAAAAATATTCTTATTTTTGATTTTATTCAGTAAAATATGAAATATTTATTCAATACTATTAAAACTAAACAAACTTTGTGTTTTCAAAACAACTCTTTTTTTAATATCGATTCAATTTCAATTATCAAGATCGTCATGTCTTTATACTTACCTGCGTGAATACCACAATATGTAAATATTTAAATTATGCATTACAAAGTAATTTTTAGTTTAAATAATAATAAAATATGAGAATTATGCAATGCAATATTATAATACCAATGTAGTATACCTTTCACTTTACATAAATGTCCAACCCCAAATGTTAGATGAAATCTGATATTTCGATGAGAAAAATTAACTTTATTTGAACCGTGTTAAAGCAATAAAAATCGTGTAAAAATAGAATTGAGTGTACGACTCACTAGCTAAGATGTTAAAACTACTTATATCAATTTTGGTACAAATTAACGTGTGGATGAGTCGTATAATTAATTTGTTGTGTAAGTTATTGTCGGCAATAATAATTCCTGTTGAAATAAGTCCGGTTAATTGATTCATTAAACCAAAGAGCCAAGATGAAGGAAAAAATGTAAATAATTGCATTATTTGTAACGATTCGTTATATTTAAATCCTATTCTTATCTGTATTTCTAAAACTATTTTATGCACAAAAGAAAAGGCATAACGACAAAGGTTATGCGTAAGGACATCTGCACAGTGACGAGCATTTAGTTACAAATAATTCAAACCCTTTCACCGATTCTCCCACGCTACATTCTAAAATGCAGAATATTCACCCAAATCATTTTATTGTTGCAACCATGGTTTACTCTTAAATATACTTTCTGATCAATGATTATTGTGAATTGAGGTATTTGCAAGAGGTATACAAATTTAAATAACATTTTTCAGCTGTTCGTCAGGTTTCATGAATATACCCACAGTTACATTTAGTGATTATTTTCTTATATTTATATTATTGTTTTCTTTAGTTGTATTTTGTGGAGTAAAAATTTATATAATTAGGTTGTTAAACTAACAACCTCGGCAATCGCTAACATAATCCAAGAAAAAAATCGACGGTCAAAACAATCCAGGTAAAACAATCTACAAAAAACATCACTTTTAATGTGGGATTTTATATTTTTTTATAAATTCTTTGGAAAACCCAAAATTTAATATTTTAAGAATACAACAACAGTTATCAAATTTTATGTACTAAATTAATAAAAAAAGTAAGTAAGGGGCCGTTCATGTATTACGTAAGACGTTTTTTCCTACTTTTAGACTCCCCCCTACCCCCTAGTAAGAAAAAATAAGAAAATGTATACCCCCACCCCCCACACTAATCTTACGTAAGATAAATTATTACCCAATTAGAAGTCAGATAATATTAAACATTAATAAAAGTGAAATTAACGAAGATATTATGTTTATTTTATATTAAAAAAATGTTATTCACACAAATTACTTTATAGTGTAAGAAAATTGCAAAAAAAATCCGAAATCGGTCTTCTGCGATTTTTCGACGGATTTCGTTAGGTAATTGCATAATAAAAAACGTCCTCTAGGAACCCTGAGCTTCTTACCGAATTCTTCGTCTTTTTTATTAAATTACATGCCTAGTGATATTTTTTTCATATTAATTTTCAAGAACGAGTAATTACGTCTTTTTTTATTCACATTTTTTAAATTTGCGCGCCAAGCTAATGTTTTCACGTAACATTTATATGTATGTATTTCGCCCTTCGCGCATTGTATAACTTTTGAGCTTTTGCACGCAGTCTACTACCTTTTTTTTTATGAAAATGTTAAAAAAAATTTATGAAACAAGTCTTGTTTAAGTGCCATATCCGCTCATAGAACCTTGGCTATCAACTTGACCGAAGCCAATATGACTGACTAAGGAGAGATATTTAATGGAGGTAGTTTCCCGTTGCCTTCCGCACAAAGGAGGTTTTTGAAAATTTTCCCTTGTACCCTCAACTTTTCTTTCATTCAACATCTTACGGCCGTATTCATAGACAAAGTAATCATAGACAAAGTACTGATTTTTATCAGTGCATTTCATGCTCTAATATCCATAATCTAATGTAATACATATTTTATGTACTTTTGTAAGGTATCCTCGAACCACGAAATTAATAAATGTTATATGATTTGATTTACCGCAGATCGGTGTTGTAAGATCACGACAGTGCATCCGGCGCGACTAGGATTAGAACCGTGGTTTTCCGCTCGCTAGCCTGCCGGTGTATACTTGACGCCACACTGGTTGTCTAGTACTGATATTGGACTGGTATAATAATTATTCTAGTACAGTGGAGCCCGCTTAATGTGATCACATCGGGACTTGGGGTTTTTGATAACAATAACCGATTGATAACAATAAAAGAAAAAATTTTTTATTGATTATTTATTACAATAATTAATTAATAATTAATAGAATAAGAAAAAAAACAAATTAAAAAAACTCATCTAGAGTTGTTTGTCTCTGTTGTGCGAGGAGTAAATTGTTTATAAAAATTTCATACTGGTAATGCATTTGAAAATCTGACGACTTCATCTGCACACCACACCGCAAAACTTCAAGCGCTTTCCTCATTTCACTGCTTGTGGGAGGTTGCAATACTACATCATCAATTCTTCTGTATGTTCTTCTTCATTAACAATCGATGATGGTACACTTTCACACATTAAATTTTCACAAATATTATCTTCTGTTAAACTTTCTGCAACATTCACATTGTCATCTATTGCTACCCACTCTTCGAACTCATTTATAGCCATGTCGGGCGGCACAACTGTTAAATTTTCATCTACTATGTCTTCTTTCGAAAACCCGCCATGTTTAAAACAATTTTGAATGGTTACTTTCGATACTTGGTACCACGACATAGAAATAAGATGTAAAGCATCTAATAAATTTGTTTTTTTGGCTAGTTCATTGGCGCTCAGATTTTGCGTATTCTCCATATTTTCCAAAATTCTAGCACGCATTTCTTTTCGATAATAAGCCTTCATGGTCCTTATAATGCCTTGGTCACACGGCTGTATTAAAGAAGTTGTATTCGCCGGTAAAAAAATAATTTTTATATTTTTTAAATTGCAAGTCACCCGATGGGCAGTGCAGTTGTCGACTAGAAGTGCAATTTTGCGATCTAGTCTATTGTCCCATTGTAACAGCCAATCATTAAAAATCAAAGATGTCATCCAAGCATTTGCATTGGAACCAGTGGCGTACCTAGACCACTTGAGGCCCGGGGCGGATTTATTTTGGAGGCCCCCCTCACCCTCAAAAAAAAACATTTTAATGTGGCTAGCCTTTTTTTTGCCTTAATCTAACCGTCTTCCATAAGCTATTGCCCTGTGCAGAGAAATAATAGATAGAATAAGGGAACAAACTCGTGCAGTCCGAGGTCATCAATTATCATTACTGTTAAAAATGTTCAACTGATAAAAAGTTTTATCGTAAGAGCCCGAATTCGAACAATTGAATCTACGACGTTCAGCACGACGCAACGCAGCTCCGAAACCGACGCTCTCTGAACGACTGAGCCACGAATGAGCTCGCTCACTTGAGAAACATGGAATTATTTATTTTTGGGTGGGGCCCCCTTAGTAAAGGGGCCCGGGGCGGACCGCCCCCCCCCCCCGCCCCCCCTAGGTACGCCACTGATTGGAACGATAATCAACTGGTAAACTTTTAACTTGTTTGAAACACCGTGGTTGCTTACTTTTTCCAATCACTAAAAGCTTTTCTTTGTCGCCTGACATACTTGCACAACACAAAACTGTAATACGCTCTTTCGATGTCTTACATCCCTTTGCGTTGTCATTTTTAAACATATAGGTATGTTCGGGCAACGCGCGATAGTAAAGTCCAGTTTCGTCTGCATTAAAAATATTGTTAGGAGTAAATTCCAAAGCAATCTTGGGCCATTCATTTTCAATCCAGTTTTCTGCACCTTTAAAATCAGCATCTTTTTGTTCACCAAAAGTTTGCTTGTACACGATATTTTCTCTTTTTTTCCAACGGTGAAACCATCCGCGTGTTGCAACAAAATTTTCTTTTCCCAATTTTTTTGCAAGTTCTTCTGCTTTCTGGCACATCAATGGACCATCTACACGTGCATCATGTTCACGGACATTAGTAAACCATATTTTCAATGCAGATTCCACCTGTTCATCTTTACCAGTCCGCTTTCTTTTAGTCTTTAAATTATCATTGTTCTTTGCAGCGTCTTCTATTTCGACACGTTTTTTTAGAATTTTACACAAAAGTGGTTGTGAAATGTTTAATTGCAAAGCTGCGTTCCGCTGGCTTATTTTTGGCAACTTATCGTACTGTTCTAAAATTTTTATTTTTTCGATTAAACTTAAATCGCGTCTCCTTTTTAAGTCACTCATTGTAAAGTTTTCAAGTAGAACTGAATCTTACATTACATAAACATCAAACTATTGTAGTACATTTATTTAAACGGCGGCGACGGAGTGCATAATAAACATAATAATGTAATGTGATAATGTGACGGTAACAGAAACTAGAGTTAGCTTATGCACAATATAAAAAAAATGCTTGTAAATGAAAATCTACTCTTTTGCTCGTGGGCGAAAATAATCTTAAAAATAATAAAATATGATAACATAAACCGAATTTTGATTACTATAAGCGATATTTTTTGTGTGTAATAATATACGTCCGTTCCGTTCTTCGCAAAAGTGATAACATTACCCGAATGATAACATTAACCGCGATTCCAATAAGCGGGCTCCACTGTATTAGCTTGTAGCAGTATTAGCTACTATTTTCTAATCATTTTATATGGGCAACGTAAACATTATTTTCCCTTAAATTCGTAGTTTATTGCTACTACTCGTGACGCCATTGCAATAATACAATATAATACTAACTATTCCTCGCGGAATTATTATAATATATACCTTTATACTCATATAATATTATAAAACTCAACTTACGAGATAATAAATTTTATAGATTATAAAATCAAGGTTAAATTTTATCTAACAATATTTCAAGTATAATTTTATCGAGATTGAACCTTGGAATAATCACAAACTTCGAAGATTATTTATATTATGAATATGATTTACCTTGACAGGGACGGATTAAGAATTATTTTTTTACCTTGGCTTAAGCAAACTTATTTTTGCAGAAAGAAAATGGGAAAGCTAACTACTTAAGTAAATGTATTTTTATTAATAATTAATTATAATTCATTTTTATTACTAACTCCAATACAGTTTTTAAATCAAGGCTATTGATTGCTATCTCGTCTTCTATGGATATTATTGCAAATCTTACGGCGTATGAACGTTCAACTTCAATATTTAGTACTTTCTGTATTTTCATTAAAGCTCGCTCAGCATGCAAACTGACCTAAAATTTCAGTGAAAAAATTCAGTGTTCCCAACTTTTAAAAACAAAATTTCTTGGTCAATGAACTAATACAGTAGGCACGTCCACGCAGCCCGACAACAATGGACGAGTTGTGTATGAGTTGCCAACTTTGATAAAGAATGCTTATCTCTCACTGTTTTGATAAACTTTTGATGCAGAAATTATTTTTAATTCTGATTACTATAAAACTGTCCTGTAGTTTTTGTAATAACGTGTATTAAAAACATTAGCGTTAATTTTGATAGTTTCTTAAAATCTGTTGCAAAATTTAAGTTGGAGACAGGAATCGGTCATTATCTGGCAGATATAAATCTCACTCAATACTGAAAAATTGCTTTACGAGTTTATTTTAATTTTATGTCCAATAAATGATTATTATAATTTATTCCAGGTATAAGGTATACTCGTATATAAATCCGATTTAATACACCAAGTTGATTCAATAGTTTAAACTGTAAACTCGTTCATTCATACATAGTCCAGTGAGTCGATGGATACTTTTGTGTGGAATTAACTCGGAATTACAATTATTTGTTTGAATCCTATAGTTTGACATCAAGAAAGGACTCCTGAGTTTTCGACATCAGGCTCGGACCGGAACAGTGGTAAATTTGCCGAAGAAGTTCCCAAAACTCAAAACTCTGTAATTGGCCGTTTACTATCGGTTCCGATTTACTATGTACCCTATGCCTAAAATAGATATTATGGTACTTACACATCATCAGATTTGGTCGGGCTGCAAGCCGTCCTGCACATGAACTGGATGCGGCTAATGTGTCCTTGTTCAACACATGTAGAACGGCTTGTCGGCCTGACCAAATTGGATAGTGTGTAAGCACTATTAGCAAAATTAAACTAAATAAAATTCTAAGCCAAAACTAAAAATAGAAATTATTCTAGTCTCTGTATTTTCCGAGATGCACCTCTGTAAGAACCTCGTTTTTTATTTTTGTTCAAAATAATGTAGTTTCCAAATTTCAAAAAAATTTAATTAACAAAGTTATTGGACTTTTTTATCTGGTCACCTAACACGAAAGTGATCCTCAGATGAGTGAAACTATCCTCAATTATCTGTAAATTCCCATATAGGCAAACCTGCAGTAGGTCTCTAGCTATGAGCTTTCAAAGTTGATAGTATTCTAAACCTTTTAATGCCTCTTTACGTTTCTACAAATAGCTCTATTTCAGTTCACCTGAACTAGAAATTGGATATAACTTGATGTATAGAGCGGCGGTTTTTAACCTTTTAAATTCTGTGTACCATCTAAAAAATCTTCAAATATTTCTGTACTGACACCCATTACCAAATATATTAGGTAATAGCTGTAACAGATGGAAATTGTAAAATTAAATATAATTCCTGGGAATCTTAAGCCTCAAGTACACGGGGCGAGTTTACAAGCTACAAGCCGGCTTTTTCACAAGCAGCTCGTAAACTAGTCCAGTGTACTCGATGCACTCGCTCTGTTAGCTGCTTGTAAAAACGCTCTGGAAAAAGTTGAACTGCCGGCGACTTTACACACCACTCGCCGGCTTTTGAGCGAGCTAGCTTGTAAACTAGCAACGTGTACTCACAGTAGCTTGTGCACAAGTGGCTAGTAGCATTGGTCTTGAAGAAAAACACGTGTTTTCCACACGCCAGCTAGTTGGCTACTGAGCAAGTGGGAAATTTTGTGTGTACTCGACTACTAGCGCACTCGCCGGCTCGCCGGCTTTTTACAAGCCGGCTTGTTAGCTTGTAAACTCGCCCCGTGTACTTGAGGCTTTATGAATAAAAGTAATAACGAACGTTGTTAAGAACTCAATTCTGACATAATTTTTACCAAAACATGGTATTTTGTTCTTCCAACACCATTAAGACTAGAGAAAAATTTTTTAACGGACAATTTTATTTACTTTAAATTTGTCTTAAACTGTTTTGTCGCGGATGCACTGTAAGCGAGTATATTATGAAAAACTGATAACGTGATAAAATCTTTGAAAATACTGTAAAAAGTGGTCAACTTCGAAAGCTCACAGCTTAGGACTCGATTAGGTGTAGAAAGTCGTTCAAAGCGGAGGTTTACAGATAATTGAAAATACTTTTATTTATCTCTGGGCAACTTTTGTGTAAGATGGATAGCTAAAAAAGTCAACCCTAAAATCTGAAAACTACGTTATTCACCCACTCGCTCATCAATGCGGGACATTATTTGATGTTATTTTGAATCACCCTATATAACTTGGTAGACGGAAATAATTATTAATTAAGTATTAGGTATGTTGGTTTCAGTTTTTTAAAATATGGTTTACAATATCCCCTAGTTGCGACTAATATATTCTTTGAAAAAAATTATTGCTATAAAAATTAAGTAACTATTGTAAATTAAATAATCAAGCATTTTTAATGATGGTAATTCTACCATCTGATAAGATTACAAATAACTAAAATATTCATTAATTAGATATTAATGAGTAACGCCTATCTCAAAATCAATCGAGTTTGTGCTATTAAGTTTTTACCTTGTAGGATTTGTGTAAATGATAGAGTATCATTAGTATTTATCATAAAATGATGTTGGAAAATTACAGAGTAAATGAACATTAAAAATAATTATTATAAAAAAATTATTTTAAAATGCACACACTACCTACACGTTGATAAACCGAACAATTTTTTAATACGATTTTGAGTCTAAATTAATTTAACCATATCTATATTTTTAGATCGTCAAAAATGTGCGTTTAATACTTTCTAACTAAAATGTACAAAATTTCATAAATATCTACTAAAATACACTGTAAGTATATTTCGCAAAGGTTTCCGTTATACTATGACAACATCAATTTACTTATTTTATGTTTACATTAATAATAAAGTTGAAAGTAATTTCGAATAAAATACTTCTCATTTATATTTAGTCGCTGACCAGTTTCGTGCTTTTTGGCACATCTTCAGATTGATACTTGACGTCAAATTACATAAGATTTTACAATAAAGTCTCTCACATGTAAGTCAAGTTTCGCTCGACAGCTCTCCACAAATTTTGAAAAGTCTTCTACGTATATAATTTCAATACCATTGACTAATATAACTTTTGGCTATTATCAACTATATTTTGACTAACTCTTTGTAAAAGAGTTTTTAAATGGTTTGTTTGAAAATTAGAGATATACCAGAAAATAAAAATTTGAAATGGTAAAAATGAAGGTTTTGAATTTTAAAAAGAGGGATTTACAAATACGTGCTAAATGCAGCCATCGATTCCAATTTATTTTTAATTAAAATTTTCCATGGTGTAATGAAATTTTCCATATAATTCAATTTAAATTTATAATTTAAAATTAGTAAGGCGGTTTGACCTTAAAAAATTAAAAATTTCTTGAGATCATTTATGTATCCGCAGTATTGAAAGTGTTACTAAAAAATGTTTTTTGAGCTGATCGCACTTAACGATTAAGGACCTATCTTTTCATATTCAGTTAACCCTCTAAAGGCGAGCACCGCAAAAATTACCGCTATCTATTATTTACCTCTCTGTATCACCTATACCATCTTCCAAGGGCATTATAACTCTCGGTACCTTCTTAATGGTTATCGAGGAACGCTTGTAAGAAATTTTTAATTTTTGAAACATGAGAACATTTTTTATTAATTTCTTAAAAAGTTTTTGGGAGTAAAAATTACGGGTACCCGGTGGCATAAATAAGTTACTGATAAACCTTAAATAGGTAGGTTTTAAAATTCCGCGTTCATATTTTACAATAATATGCAAAGGAAATTTAAAATTAATTACAAATTTTTTCAACAAATTGTCTCAATTTGTCTTTTTGACATTTTAAAAATTACAGAGGGATCAAAAATATCTAGTTAATGAAAGTTATTTTATTCATATACAAAAATTTATACACAACAAAATTTAAACAATTTTCCCAAAAACACCAAGGAAGAAAAATCGCGTTATGACGAATCCGCGTTCGCCGGGGTCGTGTTGTATATTATACAGTAGTGTGAAAATTTACCGCAAAGCTACCTGTTTTGCAATAAAATCTATTGTATTCGAAAAAGGGCCGAGTATTAGTTTAAACTCTATTATGCCCTTATTACTACACTAGTTTATGACCTTTTCAGCACAAAACCATAATTAAAAAAAATATATTTGCAGTATTCAGAAAAATATTTTAATAACTTAATATATTTTAATAACGATAGCGAAACATGGACACTGACAAACGGAAATGAAAAGAGCTTACAGAGAGCAATGATGCGGTTCCTAAGAGGAATCGTAGGATATAAAAGAATGGACAAGAAACTAAACACCAACAACCGACAGGAGTTGAATATATTCTGCCTAAACTAAGGAATTGCAGAATATAGAAGCCTTTGAAAGTAGCATCTGGAAAGGATGGAAAACGGCTGCATCTCTAAAGCAGATGTTTAAGTATAGTCTTAGAGGCAGAAGAAATATGGGATGCCCCAAAATGAGATGGTGAAACCAAGAGTGACGTAACGGACAGCAGTTCAATACGCGAAGATGATGATAATTTGCTAATTAATTTTTGCGACTTTAATTAATTCAAAATTCAATGTACATACATTAGTAAAATTTATTTTCATTAATAATAAAATGTTACAAAATTCAAATTTTTAGTATTTTGTGGCCTCCTTTTGACTTAATGAATGGTTTTATTCTATTCGCCATGGATTTCACAAAATTTTGCAGGTATTCTAATGAAATTTCTTCTGTCCATACTAAACTAAGGGCTTCTATTAATGCCGTTTTGAATTTTGAGTATTTTGACTAAAAATATTAAAATTATTAAACATTAAAACATTCAAATTATTAATTAAGATTACAAAAATAGAGAACTTTTGAAAATACTTATAATTTTTGCCCGATGACAAGGTGCAGAATCGTCCCGAAAAGCGCACTTACCAACTCCTCCAAATTGATTTTGAATAGTAGGTAATGACTGCTGGTCCACATTACCCCTTATTACGATATGTGCAATGGACCATCGCCTTTGCTGGAAAAGCATCCACTTGGTAAAACTTCACTGTTCGTTTTAAGCATTCGTTTTTAAATCTGAATCATTCACCATTTCTTCTTCACACGTAATTAATACCCTCTGTCCCGTGCAAATTAAATTTCGACTCGTCAGAAAATATAAGTTTTTCCCAATCATTTTATGATCAGTTCTTATATTTTCGTGCCCAATTGAGACGACTTTTACGCATGTTTTTGGTTAAAAGGGGTTTCCGGCAAGAGCGACGCGTATTTAATTCCATATTTAAGACTCTGTAACGCAAAGTTGATAATGATACTGATACTCCATCACTCTCATAATGTTCACATTTCACGGTACAATCACTACTGAACAATTCTAAATTTGTTCTGAAAAGATCATAGAGTAGTGTGGGTATAAGACCTGAAAGGGATTTTAACCAATTCCCACTCATTTTTTCAATACGATAAATTTTATTGCAAAACATGTAGCATTGCGGTACATTTTCACACTACTGAATAATATATCAAAGGACTTATGAGGTCCTACACACCATACAATTTGGTGTCGGGTGCTATGTAGGAGCGTGACAAAAACAGCTTTTCATGACATTCCTTGTTGAAGGATGTCGGAGGGCCAGGAGCTCTAACCACCCGATGTAGTATTCACAAAAAGAAGAACTTAAATGAGGGCGAAACGTATTATATATATATAGGTCATAGTTCTACACACCATACAATTTGGTGTCGGGTGCTATGTAGGAGCGTGACAAAAACAGCTTTTCGTGACATTCCTTGTTGAAGGATGTCGGAGGGCCAGGAGCTCTAACCACCCGATGTAGTATTCACAAAAAGAAGAACTTAAATGAGGGCGAAACGTATTATATATATAGGTCATAGTTTATATCCAAACAAGTAGCATTTTGCAATAATTACCAATTACATGTAAGTCAAGCATGCCAAATTAACGGCCCAAAAGTACAATTTTGGCGGCCCGAGTTGTCTTTGGCAAAATAGTATGTGATGCGGAATAATTCTGTGGTGTTACGGAAAAGGGCAATGAGTCATAAACTCAATGTTTAGATTTATTGTTATTATTATTTGAATACAAGAATAATTTTCATATTCTTTCAATTTATCAATAAGTATATTAAGTTTATTGTTGATTTCTTTCGGTTTTCTTTCTGAAATCTTCCCCGGTAAGCGATTGGTATAAGAAACAAAAACATTCTAAATTTTAACTTGTTGCCCTTTCTGTGGCACCACAGATATTCTGGCGACCCACTGTGTTTAAGGCTGTAATAGTATATGCATGCATGTAAAATGAGTCATAATATTTACGCCAAATCTGTCTCCGCAAGTAAATTTATTCTCGCATGCGTCCGTCCGTCCTTAATAATTTTATTATTAGATACCTAATATATTTTTTTTAATTGACAATTTTTTGTGAAAAATATATCTGCGGTACCTACCAGTACAGTGTAAAATAAAAAATGCTCAACTACGTAGCTATTAAAAAAATTGATCAAACAACATTGAAATATTGGTTTATTATTATTGGTCTAGTATAATATTATGAACTAACTGAAACTAAATTTCTATAATAAGTAATGTATAATCATCGTACATAACTTATATACTGTAACACAAATCATACTTTTCAATAATATTTATTTTTTAAATGTACTACTTCTAGAAAATGTCAATAGGATTTACAGCTATTAATGTAATGTATAGTAATTTTGTAACGCTGATTGATTAGATTGTAATAATAGGTAGGCATATTCGACAATCACATTAACACAAAAATGGGACGACCCGTATCAGCGTTTTTGAAGTTTTAAAGAAGTGTCGTTTTTATAAAATTAAATACTTAAGCAATTAGTTATTACTTAAGTAAATACAAAATTTATTGGTATATTATAATAAAATTGGAGTATTAGAGTAATTATATCTCCAATATCGGCTATTTAATATTTGTCCACGCTAAGTTTTTTATAAAACGAAAATTGTTTCGAAGAGATAAACATAAAGTCAAATGAAGGTCGTGTGTGACCGAAACGCGTAACCACGATATGAAGAATACAAGAAGTGTGCAGTTTATTTATTTAAACTTTGTAATGAATAATAATAATCTAAATTAAATAGTAAATAACATGGGAAATTAGTTTTTTAAAATGGTATCAGTCAAAACGGATTTTTTCCGCGTCTTACCCAACACTTGACACATTTCCTCTTTAATTATGTTAAAATTGCAAGATTAAAGTGTATAATTTTCCAAGGAACAATTTTGTAAATTCTACAATATTATAGAAAAAATATAAATAATATTGGGGGGGTACTTGATATGTCGTTTACTGTCATTGAAAATTGTACTAACTCTGCCGTGGAATTACTTTAATACATAACATTGTATAAGTTTTGTTATTATTATTGCGTTAGGTCTAAGACCTGAATTTGCCATTTTTTTTCAAATTAGTTCTATGAGCATTCGTTTTTACATTTTAGGTAGCTTTCTAGGCTGGCCTTCGATGTGCCTGTACCCCGTTTTTTTTAAATTATTATGATGGCAAATCATGAACACAGGGGATCGGCGGCTTTGTGTGCCCTACAAAACACGGAAGGCGGTTTAGAAATTTTTACGCTCAAATCCGGAGTTGATCTACTAAACCTAAGCTATAATGTTTTGATATTTCACAAAAATTGTTGAAAATATTTAATATAATAATAAATTAATCTGTCAAAAAATCACATTACTTCGAATACTATAATTGCGGTGAAAATCTAATTGTTTGTATATTTATTTATAAACAAACTGTGACGCCTGTTTCGTCTTTATTTGGACCCTTCAGATGATTGTATATTCAAATAATTATGTTTACGGTTCTATACAGCTGCGTTCAAAATAATAGCAGTGCTGTATCATAAAGACTCTCATCTTAAATATTATTTATATTATTTAAGTTTCTGATTTGTGTTATTGATAATTATGCACACGTATGATTAACAGTTGAAAATAGCTTACAGGGGGTTTGTCAGCAGAGTAATTCTACTATTGGTATTCACTTGATTGAAATTGTTCAGTTTTCATACGTTCAAAATAATAGCAGTAACTTGTTTATTGAATTTACAGCAAATTTACAAAAATTTAAGTGATATTTTAGTGCGGAGATAAACAATATAGTTTACTTTAAGTTTTTAATAAAGCATTTTATTAATATATTTAGAGAAATTGGGCGGGGAAAACACTGCACGCCAGAAAAGCGAAATTTAATTTGTAAGTTAATTAATGATGGAAAAACCTACAAAGTGGTTCAAGAAATGATCAGGTGCTCGGCAAAAATGATTTTGAATGCCAAGTATTATAAAGAAAAGGTTGAAACACGGCTCGTAAGTGTGTTTTGTCTTAAAAGTCGGTAAAACGCTTAGTACGATACTCAAAAGCTAACCCAAAAGTTCCGGCAACTCAAATAAAAAAGGACTTGATTGTACCAGCAAGCGTTATAACAGTAACCCGAAGGTTGAACAAACATCATTTACATGCTCGCAGTCTACGAATGAATCCACTGCTGAAGAAAAGCCATAGTGACCAAAGGCTAACATTTGCAAGAGCACATGTTACTTGGCCTCTTAAGAAATGGCGAAATATTTTATGGACGGACGAAGGTAAGATTGTTTTGTATGGTCATACTGGATCAAGGAATTACCTATGTAAGACGTCCGCCCAATACAGAATACAATCCAAAATGTACCGTAAAAACTTTAAAACATGGGGGGTCTAGCATTATGATATGGGCGTGCTTTAGTTACTATGGTGTTGGTCCTATATATCGTATACAAGGAATCATGGATCAATAAATTTATGTAGACATTTTGCAGAACACCATGATTCCTTATGCTGAGGAGAAAATGCCACTCAAATGGGTCTTCCAGCAAGGATATGACCCAAAACACACGAGTAAGAAGCTAAAGAATGGTTTCGGATCAACAAAATTGAGGTCATGGAGTGGCCACCTCAATCTCTTGACGTCAATCTCATTGAGAACTTCTGGACAGATGTCAGAAAAGCAGTTTCTATTGCTCAGCCAAGCAATAATAATGAACTTTGGGGTATTGTGGAACGATCATGGAATGAAATACCTCAGGATAGATGCCAGGGTCTTGTTAATTCAATGTGACGCCATTGTGAGGCAGTTATCAAAAATAAAGGGCATACTACGAAATATTAAACTATTTTGTTTGTTAATTTGTAAATAATTTGTGATTAATTTACTTTTTTTTTAATTAATTGTGAGCACTGCTATTATTTTGATTCATCATATTTAAGGTAAAATCAAATTTTATTTTTTTTTTCATTTATTGAATAAGAACATTTGTGTTTTGTTTTAGCATTTCTTGGTTTAAATGTTTAAGGTTTATAATAGCCATAATTATTTTTCAGAATTTAAGTAAAATATTTACTTTTCTGAGTACCAAACTTTTTATTACTTGCACTGCTATTATTTTGAACGCAGCTGTACATTGTTTAAAATATTGTAAGTAACACAACTTGCATCCATTAAAATATCACTTATGTATTTCATTAACCAACGGTACAATTTTATATAAATCAATGTAACCATGCTTTTTTTGATTACTGGAAATATTCTACTGACGTAGGCGTAGCTAGGTATCTGTAAAATGTATTGATAAACTACAATGTGATATTTCATATTGGAATTTTCAATACAGAAGATTTGCACGACTCCTACATCTTGATATCAGATAGTGTTAAAGTAGCCCTTAATATCAAATTAGCCCCGGTTTACGGTAGGGAGCATGGGTAACAGTGGGACGCTTTGGTTTATAAGACCCTGAACTAGGGTATCAATAGCCATAATTAAATTTCGTTTTATCCTATACATTCTAGCATAAATATAAGGTTGTTAGTTTACACTGGTCAATTTGGTAATGAGTGGAATTCTCTTATGCAGACATTATTAAATGTACATGTGGAATATGTCTCATTGTTACCCGTGGGTGCGTAATAGTGAGAAAATAATTTTTGGGATAATTTTTAGTATTTATTTACCAATACTAAATATATTACAATATTTTAGCTTACATGTTTTGGTAAATAAATATTAAAAACTATTTTATTGAACCCAAAAATTAATGTCTCACTGTTACGCATCCATGGTTAACAGTGAGACGTATGTTACATGTACATTTAATAATGTCCGTATTTGAAAGTATTCCACTCATTACCAAATTGACCAGTGAAAACTAACAATCCCATTATATTATGTGTATTTATGCTAAATGTATATTATGTACTAGGTAAAAAAGGAATTTTAATTATAAGTAGCTAAAATACCCTAGTTTAAGACCTTAAAAAAGCGTCTCTACCCATGCTCCGCTACCTTTAACTAAATTTTTTTAACTCGTTAGGAAAGCCAAAAAGGTTTCCCACCACTGCTATATGGTGTTAATGGGTGCCATCCTCACATTGTAGAGTGGTAATTAAAGAATAACTATGCGATTCTTCCTTTTTTTCGTGAACGACGCGACGTCGTACGTCTTACCTTAACTTTGAAATAATACAACCAAATTTAATTTTCAACGACCATGAACTTAAACACAATGCAGACGTACTGGCTAATCATAATTTTTATAACAAAAAATTTTACCAACACGTGACATTCAAACCTTGATCCTCAGTTTGCAATTAATTCGGTACGTTTAGAAATTTCGTTGACCTAGGTTATAGTAGTCTAGTCGTAATACTGCAAGTAGTAAAAATAAACCAAACATTAGTGTCCTTGATTGAAAGTGACCGCTCGCCTGTGGGGCTCCTCCAAGGTGCAAATTCGTATGAATTCGCAGGTACTAAAAATTGTATTATTTGGTCGTTGAGGTACTATTCGTCAAGTTTGTATGATTGAATAGTTGGACTTACGAATACAGTAGGATTTAGTCGAGCAGTGTAATTAGACAAGACGGCTTTTTCTCCGAACTAATTAGGAACGCATTGAATTTTTGCTTACATTTAGTTAATGGCATAAAATTTTTACAAAACTTACCGAATTCATATATTATTAAACATCCTTTACGGCACTTATATAAAAACTTTTGCACATTCCAAATCCATCACTTACGAATGCGCTACGGTGTTGACACATATTTATTTGATAAAATTTCAAACAAGTATTTTCTGTCACGTTTCTGTTTTTCTTTCTTTAACAATAATAATTATGTTAGATTTTTATATAATATGTACATATTATAATTAATTGGGCTGGTGCAAAGCATTCTTCGAGAGGCATGCGAATTGATACCTTTCAGGTATTCATTAGTTCATGATAAAAAAAAATTATTCTTTGGCTGTTGATCAATCAACTTAGTTATTATATGACGAGAAATTTCATATTATATATTATTAAATAATATTATCTAAAGTCAAATTTCAGAAAAGTTGAACGAAACTAGGGATGCTCCGCTGGAATATCGCTTGAACAATAAATTTACCTATAAAACCAAAATAATTTGCAATGATAGAAACTGTAGAGCTGCTTTAAAATGATTTTGACATAATTAAATCTTTGAGTGAATATCTTCTTCTTCGCGTGCCTATCCGTTACCGGATGTTGGCGACCTCTCTCCTATGTATGTATGTGTTGTGCATTTGTAGTACTATCACACACATAGGGGACCTACTTGTTTAACGCGGGCTCCGAACCGCGGGAAGTGTATACACTTCATCTCCAGAGAGGCTGTTCTAAGCATATTACACCTCGGTGGTTTGCCATTGCCTTCCGAGGGGAGACGGTCAGAATAAAGTTTTTACTGAGCCCGGAGTCGAACCGGGCATTCCGCATTAGCAGCAATGCACTTAACTGCTTAAGCTGATCACCGTCTCTTGAGTGAATTGTATTTAGAAATATCTTTATTATTTTCGAATTTTCCCATATTCTTTTGACAATTTCGTTCATAATAATTCAACCAATAGGATGTTAGAATCTCATCAATTTGAACCAATCATAATCTACTTCCTTTGACAATACAGACCACGGTGGTGTATTGTCGCGGCAATACGACCACCGTGGTCTGTATTGTCAAGTAACGATGGAAACTACGTAAACGCATACTATAAATTACTTGTTGTCAGAAAAAATTGAAATTTTATTTACGAAATTGTCAAACGAATTCCACACGATACTATAAAATTGTCGGTTAATTTTTAAACCATGGAATCTTCGTGTTTGTCGCCCTTAAAATCACCATTCGTGCTAAAGCACTCATGATGATTTTAAGGGCGACAAACACTCAGTTCCAGTTTCAAAAATTATTGCCGACAATTTGATAGTCTCTTGTGATATTATATATGAAAATATATGAGTGAATATATTTTCAAAAGAATATGGGAAAATTCGAAAATAATAAAGATATTTCTAAATACAACTGTAGCATTCCTAAAAAATGCATTACAGCATTTCCAGCAGCAAAGTTTTCTCAAGAATTACGATGCCCCGCTATCATTGCGTCGATGAAAGAACGATTCACATAGACAAACGCGAAAAAACCAATGACAGTCATTAAATTAACACTTCTAAACACAATTTAAAAATATTGTTATAAAAATAACAATAAATTATCGAACAATTTATAGTTATTTATGTATCAAGGGCACAATCAATAGATTATAGCACCGAGGGTAATTTAAAGCCCGACGCGTTAGCGGAGGGCTTTAAATTGCCCGAGGGCTATAATCTGATTGAGCCCGTGGTACATACAACGTTTTATTTCATTTTGGTACTTGGTACTTGAACTGTCAAAATTGAAGAATTAAGTATTTTGAGAAAAAATATCATGTCATTTTGTTTGTGCTATGAATTTTTGGTGTGCCATGGTTCCTATGGCGAGAAACTTGGAGGGGCGAGAATTAATTTTTTTATTTAGCAATAACTCGAAAACGGCACTAGATATCGAAAAACTGAGCAAAAAATTCTCCCCCACTCGCAAGGTACTCCCCCTCGTGAATTGTCGGTAGGAAGGCATATGCAAAATTTCAGATCGATCGCGCAAAAAAACAGGGTCTGGACTAACTCTTTTGTTTTGATATTGTTGTCATTGCTTAGCAACTTTATAGGCCCTCGGGCTATAAAAGCCATATTACGCCCCCATTTCCGTGCTAAAAAATAAGGTTATGATACCAAAATGAAATAAATAATATTATGTACTTTTAAGCTATGTTCTTCTTCTTCTACTGAACGTTTTAGGTTTAATTTTACCCGTTACGTCACCTTTGGTCAATCCATCGCTTCTTAGGTCTGCCGATAGAACGCTTTCCTATTGGTCTATAGCGGAAGAGTTGCTTTGGTAGCCGAGTGTTCGTCATTCTTTCTAGATGTTGTCTCCAAGCCTCTCGATATTCATATATTTTGGCGTTTAAATTGAAAACATTTAATTCCTCTCGGATATCCGTATTTCGTTTCCTATCCAGTCGCGTATACCCCAAGACGGATCCCAGAAACCTCATCTCCGCATGTTGGATTCGGCTTTCGATTTTCTTTGTTAGTACAAAGAAAATCGAAAAACACTCTGTGTTTTTCTATAATTTGTTTTACACTAAACACATTATACGTACACGATCTACCTGTTCTGAAACCACATTGTTCTTCCAATAGTATGTGTTAATCTTTTCGTGATAATCTTTGAGTATATTTTATATGCAGCGTTGAGAATGCTGATACCTCGATAGTTCTCACAAGATGTCCGATCTCCTTTTTTATAGATAGGCTTTACAATTGCAATTTTCCATTATTCTGATGGTGTTCTTAAAATTTTCCAGCATTTATTTATTAATTCCAAAAATCTCTTCCTAATCCCCTCAGGGGCATATTTGATCAGTTCACTAGTAATTCACCTTGTCAGTTCCTACTGCCTTTCTATTCTTAGTTCTCTTTAGAGCGTCGTTTAGTTCGTCGTATTCAATTAGATCCACCTCCCCATATACTTCTTCTGTAACTTCGCATCTCCATTCGTTTTCATTTTGCCAGAGTGCTCTATTTAATAGTATTCCAGCCATTCGTCCTTGCTTATAATTTCCAGTGATGCAGCATCTCGTTCCTTACTGTTTAAATGCTTCAATATCTTATAAGCTATGTTTTGTCTCCCGTGTACGTCGTTTTCTATTTTACTGATAAATTCGTCCCATTTGTTTTGTTGTAGGCTTTTATGTAATTTTTTTGCCTCTCTGTTAATTTGATCGTATTGAGCCTTATTATTAGGTGTTTTCTTACTTAATAGTTGAATGTACGCTGTTTTTTATTTTTTTTTACTTCTTCAAGTTCCGTACTCCATAGGTACCTTAAGTATTTTTTTAGTAGGTTTTCTTCGACATCCAAGGGATTCATTAGCCGCTTTTTTCAGAATATTTTTTATGTTCAACCATTCTTCGTCTATATTATCATTTTTTGGAGTGCTTTTGCTATATGCGTCAAGTCTTCTTTGGTATAGGTCTCTTATTGAATCTTCATTGAGTAGGTGTATCTTAAATTGTTCACATACTATCTCGTCTGATTTTTTATTTTTTTTTCTTGTACCATTTGGTTTTTAGATTTACCGTTGCTTGCAGTAAATAGTGATCAGATCCAACATCCGCTCCACGATATACTCGGACATCTTTGAATAGTTCTGAAAATAATCGATTGTTGATGTTAGTCCTCGAGCTGCCCAGGTGTATTTGTGTATCCGCTTATGCTTAAAAAAGGTGTTCATTATTTTGACATTATTAAAACATGCGAAATCTCTTAATTTTTTTGCCGTTTTCGTTTAGTATATCTTCATTATGTATACCAATTATTTGATCTATTTTGGATCTTCCAATGCGAGCATTAAGGTCTCCTCCTATGATTAGGTAGTCGTTCTTTGGACAAGTATTCAGTACTTGTTGTAGAGTTTCGTAGAATATTTGGGTCTGTTCTTTTTTCCCTTCTTCTGGTGCATATACGCATATGAAGGTTATGTTTCCTCTATCTATTTTGTATCTTACCGACACTATTCTTTCATTTGTCCATTTGTACGATGTTATTCTATTTTTCCAATTTTTATCCAATAGTATTGCTACTCCAGCACAAGCTCTCTCTTCTTGAGAGACTCCGCTGTATAACATAGTGTAGTTTTCTAGATCACAGCTTCCTTTTTGTTTCTTTGTTGTTTCGCTGATTAGGGCTACATTTATTCGTTTTTCTTGTAATACTCTTTCTAATTCTGTAGTTTTATTGTTTATTCCTCGTACATTCCAACTACTCACATTCATACTCTCCGCAATTGCCAATCTCTTATTCCGTAGTCGTGTGCGTTTGGTCGTCATTGTTTGATCCATCCTATCCGAGGCTGCTTGTAGGTGATTGAAAGTCATATTACTTTCAAGCTATCAATTTGACAAATCATTATGCTAGTGTAAGTTTGTCCCGATTTGTTTTTATAAAATTAGTCAATCACAAGCGAGATCGAATTTTATTAGAAAATTTCCTGAGCATCTCCGAAAACAATAAATTACAGTTATAAGTACTAAAGTTCATTTAAGACATATTAGTAAAAAGTATGTAAAAGTGTGTATATTCACTATTAGATGTGAAACTAAAGTACCGTTCACATAGGGATTAATTGTCTTGCAGCGCACACAGGTACTGTAAACTTTTAGCGTTTTGAAATATTTGATTTTACCGTTCACAATGCGTTGTCTTGTCTTGTAATGCTATGTTCTGACATTAATATTTTATTTTACAATAGCTACCAAGTTTCCAGCGTAATTAGCGTCGTTACTAATTTTTCCAATTTTGAAAATCATTTTCTGCAAGACAAATCCCTCTGTGAAAGTTACTAAAGTTCTTATACATTCCTTTTAGCAATATCATACTCAAGCTCTTGTGGTTAGATTATGGGAAGAACATCAAAAATAATACAAATCAAAATAGTAATAACAAAATTTAAATTTTCTTAAAATTTATTTATAATAAAATCGACGGGTTGATCGATAGGGAATTCTTGTGTACAGTTACTCGGATTTCTCTATACATTTTTGGGGAATTCCTTAATATACCTACACCTAATTTTTTATGTAATATCTTTTAAATTTTAAATGTTTTCCATTTTTATATTTTATTTAACAATATAAAAAATATTTTTTGTTGGACTTGCAAAATAAAATTCAACAAAAATTAAGAACCATTTTTTTCATACATAAAGTATAATTTGGCTCAATGGCCGATTGGTATAAAAACACTTTGTTGGAGGCCTTAACAAGGGTGATAGGAAAACGCAGTTTTCTTAGCTATTGGTGGTTATAATTATTTACATGTTAGTTGGCTTGCTTTATACAATTATTTTTGGATTTGCAAAGCATTCAAATATTCCTACATAACATCTACAAGGGGTGCAGTGTTTACTGGATTTTATTAAGAGATTTTACAACCAATTTATCAGCTTGGTTGAAATTCAGACTATATGCAGAGTTAGTTGTTGTGGTTTGGGTTGCTGCAGGCTGGGTAACCACCATTGGGTTTCATATGAAAAGAACATACTTCTGTATCTCCCTGTTTTGGAAACGACCTGCCGTTTTTATCGCTTCCTTTTTTTTTGACCGTTATCTGTTGAGACCTAAATACCTACTAACCCTTCACCAGTTTAACGAAAAAGTCAAAACTAAGATTTGTGTTTTGTGCCTTTCTGCTTTATTATTTGCGCATTATTGTTTATTTTCACCATCACGTAAAAAGTTTTGGCTTTGAGTGAAATTATTTATAACACCATAGTTCAATATCATTTATGTTTGTGGCATTGAGTTTTTATTATTAGTTTTATAATAGTTATTGTGACCTTATAACTAAACGCGGGATCTTCTTGAATTATTGCAAAAAGTGCTCAACGCGATTGTTGTTTACTTTTATTATATGATCTTGGCTTACTCGAACCAAATTTGTATGCAACGATACAATATTTTTTTTAAATAAATGAAGTGAGCTCTTGTAAATCTTTTATCACCTGAATTCCTCCGTAACGTGAATCAACGCCACGATTGGCAGCTAAAACGCAAGATGGGGCGATCATAAGAATAATAAGCTTTTAGTATAAAGTATGTTTTACATTATGGCGCATTTCAACATTAATTAATTGTAATGATGCCAGGCTCAAGTGATCAGCACGCAATTGATAACTTCATAACCATTGACTCTAGCAGAAAATAAAAAAAAGGTGATGGAGCAATTATTGCATTAATTTTCTGTAATAATAAATTTGAATTTTTCATCGATCAATCTATTTAAAGATTTGCTAATTAATTTAGAATTGTTAATTCGGAACCGCAAAGAAGAATAATACATTGCAAGAAGTGTGCAAAAAAACAATAGTTTTATTTTATTTGTTTATATTAATAAATAAACTGCAATATTTTAATTTATTTCTTACTTGAACCTTGAAGAAACGACATGCAAGATAAAGTATTTTTCAAATTAAAATAATATATAAGTATAATTTTAACGTGGAAGAAATAGTTTCAATACATCATTTAATTTAGTTCACTATATGCTATGTATTAGGTAGGTACTAGTTGACTTTTACTTACACATAAATATTTCGGAGATCTTGTTGATCATGCTGTATGTCGTTTTCTTATGTGAATAAGAGAAAATTTATGGGCGATATCGGCTGCGTATGACATTTTGACACATCTAAGGCGTAATTGAACCTATTTGTTGTTTCACATTCCTCTATATCTACTCTTATTAATTATACAGCATTCACTTTGTGTGCTGATTTGATTTTCATTTAAATTTATTAAGTTAACTATTATTATTTCATACATTAATAAGTTTAACACTAGATTTACGAATAAATAATAGGTATTTATAGTATATTAAACGCGACTACCTCGAATTTCTGAAAAAAATTAATTTATTTGTAAACGCTTTATATTTACTCATTAAGTATTCGATTGTTGTTTAAATTGGAAGAGGAGTATTGAAATGGTTAAAATAAATTTACGGTTTCCACTAACGTAACTTAAATTTATCCAGAACTAAATATAAAATCTCACTGAAAAATTCAAAATTTGTGAACATTTTCAAAATAATGCAATAATTAATATTGACTATACGTCAACTCTCGCTTTACGAACGAATTCCGTAGAAGCTATTCTTCGTTATGTTGGATTCAATATTTTACCTATAGTAACATTTACGCCTCTATCAAATTCCCAAATGAGGAGCGCCTCAACGCCCGCCAAACTGCAAAAAAATTTCTGCCAGTAGTTCGACGAATGTTCGGCCATGCGTGGATAATGTTTTCCAGTCACTATGTATATAATTAGGATGTTTAGGTATGAGTATTTAAAAATGGAATGTGAATAAACAGTTATTACTTCTTCAGTTATCAACATCATTCATCCGTCTTAACGTAGGGAAATGGTATTCTTTTAAGGTTCGTTCAGAGTAAGAGCGTCGCGCCGTGCTGACGGCACGTCGACAATAATGTATTTAAATGAAAACTTTGAGCGTTGGATTCTAGCGTTCACTGAGCGTCCGTCCATAAAACACGACTCTTAATCGGAATGTTTATATTTAAATACATTTCGATATTTAATATACGTACCTACCTAAGGAGTGATTTAATAGAGGTGTCAGTTTTATTTGTTAATAAAGCGTATTGATAATAGGAAAAATTGGAAAATTTTTATTGTAATATCTGACACTTTCCATCACAGTAGCGATATTTATAGCTGAACGGCCACCACGCCGCCGCACAAGCGTTCTTACATTACTAACACTGAACCAGTTTCCTCAAATATTTTTATTAAACTTACCATTCTTCTACGAGAAGGTGCACTTCTTCTAACCAAAATTTCACAAATTTTGCGAATTGTAACTGCAGAATTTACACCATTTTGATATGTTTTCAGAATAACTATACGTTCGTCGATATAGGGTGGAAATGCCGCTCTTTTCAAAATCACACTCTTATTGAATTACCCTTGATGTAGTTCAATTAATTCATGTAGTGAATATTGATGTTACCCATATCTGTTATTTTAGAATAACCTAGAAAAGCATGGTTTAAAATCAAAAAAGTTTGTGAAATTATACTTTTGGGGCACTTTTTCTGTTTTTTTGTTGTTTAAATGTCGACCAATTACAATAATTGGCTCGACCCCAAAAGTTACCTTTGAAGGTAACTTTGGCCCACTTTCCTGAAAAAGATTGTTTATACTATAATTATACAACCCAACATGTAAATTTTGCAATTCTATCATGAAATGATAGGTAGAAGCACCAACTTAATTCTTATAGTGATAGTCGGTGATAGTTCATGTCTCAGTTATCACTACAGCTATTCCTCAATTAAGCACGTAAAAAAGGCGTTTTATTGTATGCTGTAAACTTTCATTTGTAAGGTAGTACTGTGTCGCATTAAAATTTCGGTAATTGTAATTTCTAATTATTAAATTATTGTATAAAGAGGCTATAAAGTATAAACATAAAATAATTTGTAATAATTACTTTGTTAAGATTTGGAATAACAGCCACTTTTTGTTTTAAGGTAACATATTTACATAGGTAAATATGAGCTAATTTTGGCCCAGAAATTTTTTAATATTTTATGACTAAATTGTTAGCAATCTCTTTTCAAATAGTTTTTTAACATTTTTTAACTGATATCTAAGAAAAGTTGTTCCTATTTCATTTACGTTTAAGAATTTATAAAATTAAAATAAATAATGCTTAATTTCTTTCTATTTTTTATTTTTCTCCCATCCATCGCTCTAAAAATCTAATCCTTCCGCAGATTTTGCACAAAATATTTTTGAAGTAGTATTCTTTGAGGTAACATACAGTCAAGTTATGAAATGCCTTCTTATCACTGAATTTAAACATATGGGCCAAAGTTACCTTAAATGATGGGAACAAATCCAAGTTTTCAAAATTTTTTGTGAATTTCATAAAGCCAAAAATTAAACTGCCATATGAAATTGTTCCTCTATGCATACTGAACTAGAAAAAAATTATTTCAAACAACTTTTACATATTACCGGTTTTTTTAAATATTACTTAATATGTATAAAAATGCGAAAAAGTGAGTCAATGTTACCTAAAAGTATGGTATTAATGGGCATTAATTGTTTATAATGGTACTATATTTATTTTAACAAACAGTATCAAATGCAAACAAAAGTACTTCCAAATTGCAAGAGTCAACGGTTAGGTGGTTTGGAAACATGCTTAGATTGATTCATATTTTCATTTTGCCAATACGAATACGGATGAAATCAGTTTCTCAACTAAAATAGTGAATAAGCTCTAAACATTTCATCCGATAACGTCTCTTGAATTTTGTAATTTTCTTATTAGTTTTTCATTTGCGTTGATTCTCAAGGGGCGGCTGTTGATGTTTTTTGGAGTATTTACAATAATTTATCCCTTGAGTTAAAGATTTGTGCTATTATGGGTGGATAGATTTTAAGTTTGACAATTTTTGCTATTTTAAAATAGTTTTAATTACACGATTTTATTGATCCTGAAGAAGAAAATATATCTTCGAAACGTTGATCGATAAAAAACTTGTGATTTTTTAATTGGTTAAAAATTCCCCACTGTACCATTTGTTGAGTAATTATTGATATGGACGCGATTGGTGAACATGAATTATCTTCTGAGCTTGATTTTAAAATTAATAGATAGATATCCTGGAAAACGTTGATATTGTGTAAGTAATACCTTGGTCTTATTTAAATTTTTACAACACTTCGTATAAACTTGGTGAAAATTTAATCAATATCATAAACCTCAAATAATCAAGTTATGTACTTTCTTTTACCGAAAACATCCTTTGAGTAAAATTGTGTTGAAGTAAATTTTATCTATTATCGAAAACCATCCCACAAACGTCCTTTGGTAATCTAAAGGTAATGATAATATGACAGTAGTTGATGTACACCACAATTTAACCACAACTATGAACGGAAATATTATTTTATGTTGATAAAAATTTATATATAAATTAATGTTACTAATTTTAGGTAAGTTTTTTAAATTAATAATGTGTTATTGTACTATCACGTCGAAAATTTACAAATTCCAGAATTTATGATTTTTATTTGTATTCAGATTGCATGGTTTTTGTTGATGATGATTCTAACACGAATAAATAATGAGCCATATAAGATATACATACATATACGTGTAAAAATATTTATTATTTAATATATTCAATTTAATAATTTTACCATAGGACTATTATGATGGTCAATCTCGGGATTAATCTAAACTTAACCTATCTCCCGTCTAATGCCTCACACCTTTCATCGGACGGATGCATAAGTTGGGAAAGTGTCGGTATGTCGATTACAATCTCTTGTAAGCTTGTAAAGCAGGCTTTGTTAATTTAAATTGACGAGCAAGGCGCTCCCTCTCAGTAGAGCGACATTGCACGGAACTTATAGTTTTCCGAGGAATTCGAACCACGGCAGAAGAAATTTGCTGTTCGAGATTTAAATAAAAAATTGAAAATCTCCTGATGATAATGAAAGAAATTATTACATAGGAAGGCCAAACTGGTCCTGGAAATGTGACTTTGAAATAAAGGTCTGCAAGAGGGAGTTTTGTATATCTGCTATTTGGCCCTGTTCCCTACCTGTTCAAGAAGGGATAAACACATCATCAAAAATTATAGGCCTAACAAGTCTGTTGCCAAATTGTATACAAATTGTATTTGACTCGATTGAAATGGATGTTGTATTGACAACGATGAACAACACAAGAATTGATTCGAGATGCACTTATCATTATAAAAAAATAAATTGGGAGGAAATAATTATAATTTGTGGATGGAGTTAGATCGAATTATATGTGATTTGCAAAATCCTTTCTGTTCCAAGGATGAACACGTAGAAGACAAAAATTATGACCAGCGACAACACCACAAACATACAGTTGTGGAAACATTATTAGCACACTAGTGGATCAATTTATAAAATTAAATATTTTTTATCTATCCGAATGGTATCACGAAAATAATTTACAAAATGCTGATAATGTTTCTTACTGCTACTATATTTACCATAATTGCATATCTGTATTATACAATTCTAAAAATTACCAATATTCAAGTGCTAATTTTATTAGCACAACGTAACAATTCTGTAAGTACTATAACAATACTTTGTTTTTTGGTACTATTTTGAATATCTTTTACAATGTTCTTTTTAATTAAACGAATTTAGGTAAAAATGGCTCAAGGTAAAAGTGCCACCCCTGAAGAACGGAGAGTAATCATCTTCAATTATGAAAAATATAATAAATATTACAAAAGTGCCTAATATTATGGGATGTTTTCGCAAAAAGGTGCTTAATGCCATACATCACGTAAGAGCACAGTGAACATGTGCTAATAAAAAGCGAAATAGGGTACGAAAGACCACCAAACATGAAGACAAAATAATTGTTTGTATGTGTAGCCGTGACCTGTTCTTCACTTCCACTGAAATAAGGGCTGAAATGGAGAAAAATTATGGAGTTAACGTAACAGCAAGAACCATTAGGCTAAGACTAAATGAAAAGGGTCCAATTGGTTGCATTAGCCAAAACAAACCTTTGGTTAGAAAGTAAAATCGAACAAAACAAATAGGGTTTGTCAACGAGCACATTAAGGAGAGAAACATGTTTTGGAATTCTTATTTGGAGTGACGAATCCAAATTTAAATGACGGTAGACGCTATGTTTGACGTCCAGAAGGGAAACAACTCCATCCCCAGGTATACAAAAATGACCCTAAAGCACGGCGGCGGAATTGTGATGAGATAGCGTTACTTTTCATACTATGCATAATATGAATTGTGGGCGAGATGAATGCTGCAATGTATAAAAATATATTGGCAGAACATCTAGCAACTGTTTCAGATGAACCACCATTGTTTGCTTGGAGATCATGGCAATCCCCAAAAAGATTTACATAGATCCAAAGCACACTTTACACCTCGTGCGGAATTGGCTTAATGATCAAGAAATTCAAGTTTTAAAGCGGCCTGCTTAAAGCCCAGACTTAACTTCTACTGAAAATTTTTGGGGATAGTTAAAAATCGGGTTGCAGCCATAAAACCTAAGAATATTGACGAGTTATGATCAATCATTCAAACGGAATCGTACAAGATTACGCTTATTGTTATGATAGCAGAGAGAAATTAGCAACATCAAGCCCAAGATCATGATAATACGAGTATATGGTAGAAATTGAAGGAGGCCTGCCTACATCCAACAGTGGAAAGAATACAAATTGAAAAGAAATAAAGAAGAAAACTAGAGATCTGAATCTGCAGTCCTCCAACTTCAAAGCTCTCACTCGACTTACCGAGTCGAACTTCTACCAATATTGGGGGTTTGTCAACTCTCCTAAATTTTACCCGAATTATAAAGGAAACTTATTTTTTTGTTAATCATAGTTGAAGTGTTTGGGTTATGATATTATCAAATTATCAAACAAACATCTATTAAAATTTATATTAACAAGACCTAGACGTTGGAGACCTCGACCAACCTTCCAGCTTATATAGCATTTGCACGTTTTTCTCTTATGAAATTATATAATGATATTGAAATATATTAACTTTTTTGTTCTATCATTAACCATATTTAAAAGATGGACGTTGATAGATAAATTAAGGTTATTATATTATGTTTTAAATAATAATATATTCAATAGCGGACATGATGATTTAAATGCGGGTTTCAATCGCACCATTAATACGAGTATTTTGATTCTGTGTTATTAGATAATATTATACAATAATAAAAGTTTGTAGTTATTGTTTTAATCGGTTATCGGCTTTACTGAAATTTTTATGTTTGTAAATACCTACTAATAAGGCAATTGAAGTTAATTGATTGGTCCATAATCACAGTCCAAAATCAGATTTTTTGATGAGTGAGTCAGTCAAATTTTATAAAAATATAAAAGAAAAAGATGATCACGTAATCGGTTGGAATCTTACCTTTTAGGTTGGCAAAAAAATTCACTAATCAGAGATGTGTTAGTATTATCATGCTTTTATAATATTTTTTTGGTAAAAATGTAGTACAATAAATAAGTAAATAACAACAGATAAATATGCAATCAGGATACGGGTATAATCTTGATTTGAAAGCGGTATTAAGACAATGTACGTCGACAAACCACGCTGCTTTTCTACTTCAAACTCGATTTACTCATTTTCTTTATGTTTCCTTTCTCGTGAATGTATGCTAAAAAATACAGATTACTAAATACGAAATTAGTGTCATCTTAATTATTTGATACATTTTTTACCCGGCGGGCATTTCCTTGTTATGAAATGAAATTATGAATAAATAGAATACATTTTTGGATAAACTTATGAAACTTTTACTATAATTGATTAAAGTTGCGAGGAATTAATAGATTATTGAATAATTCATTAGAGCACTTGCTTTACGATGCAAGAACGAATGTACAAGAGGGTGATTAATTTCCATCGCGTATTTCGGGATTAAAAGATCAAGTGAACAGTCAGGGGCAGGCGCCTCGACTTTTAGGCGTCGCTACGGCGTCTGTTACCCACCCTTTAGCACCTCCTAACCGCAAACTCGCACCTTGACATAACTAACTGCCAGATTTTCAATTTGCTTAATATTGTGGACCAATAAATACACCTTTTCCAGCTTGTAGAATATTCTTGTTAGAAAGTATTCTCTCAAATGATAGCGCGTTTGTTGTAAGTTACGTTTATTAATTAAAACAAAATTCTCTATACATCATGAAAATGGTGAAAACAAATTATGAAAAACTCAATACCACCTAGAGTATTAGTCCTGTTAAAAACTGTTCACACTCACAAGTCAGTCAATGTTAAAAGTAAAAAGCACGTCAATTCATAAAATGTAAATGCCTGGTGTTTATTAATTTCACTCGACAAAGCTTAGTAACTAATTAGAATATAATTATGAGGGACAACTGAAAAGTTTTTAACCTGACAGAAAAATCAGACTGCTGTAAATTTTTTAGATCGTTCGACAAAATAAAATAATTTTGATCTTCAAAAAATATAAACTACTTTTGTATTATTGTTTATATTTTTAATTTGGTATTTTGCCTTACTTAATAAAAATGTTATGTTGGCTTCAAAAAAACCTATAATTCTTGTAATGGTTATTTCCGCTAAAATTTTACCAACAAAATTAGCAATTAGTACGTATATTGCATAGTATTAAGCTGAGAGGACACCGGATGTTAAGCTTTAGATTTATATACTTTTTTTTAGTTAAATGAAGTTCGGTGTTTGATTGAATAATTTCGAAGTGATAAAGAATAAGAAAATCTCTCAGATAAGATTTATTAACTGCCTTCATGCCATTATAAATAAATATGGTACTTCATGTTGGGCGCCATAGTTAACTATGTATTACTTGTGGTCGCCTGCCTTGTGAACATCGTAGAAATAGCAATGTGTTTAATAGTTAGTCCAGGAATTTTAGAAGAAAAAGCAGAGTATCTTCGGAATAATTATAAGAAAGTTGAAACTTGGATTATATGTATGTATGTTTTGGAGCACTAATAAGTACTTATTCCTTTGCAGTTAATAATTGATGTACAAAAGGAAAAAATAACGATTATACCAAAAGAGTATCCCGTGTTATTGTAAAAATTTTAGAAAAACGTGGGTATAAACAGTACACGTAATAAATCAATTAATTTGCTAATTAATTTTTGTAAAAAGATATGTAATTACTTTATTACAATAATTACTATTAACTCTACAATTCTAATTTGAATGTACTAATGTACATACATTTGAAAATTTTACGTAGGAGTTAATTAAAAAAAACTCTAGTTTATTTAATACATCTACTATATAGGAATCGGAATCATCTGATTTGGAACTGAAGTTCAATAATTACATCATTTACATTCTTCTTAATAATAATTTATTAATTTTCTTTGAGGACTAGTACACCCCACTTTGCGTTAAATACAACTATTGACCAAATTTCTCGTGCATTCATTTCACGAATAAATTTTGTTTGCACATTATACATATTTCTGTTTTAAAAAAATAAGTTGCATTTCATTGCCGTTCTTAAAATGGCGGAAAATTCCCATGCCAATTAAATAATGGATTATATTATAATAATACATTATTTTAATATTCTTAAAGAATATTATATTAATAATGCATTATAGATAGATATCAATGATTGTATTTAAAACGTATAATATGAATAAATAATACAAAAACTGTTTTTCATGTTTAAATAAAACGATACTTAGATTGGGGTGGTGTGAATGTAAATTAGCAAATGCTCAAAATTGAAAAAGTTATTTTTGTGCTCAGCTTGTACCTTTCATTAAGCCCAAGTATTTCATTCTCCGCTTATCTTTAACCAATAGGTTATTTCCATAGTTACAATTATTCTTCGAACAATGATATCCATAGAAAGAAACCTTTGGTTAAAGGTATATTATACCTATATTGCGATATTTTTTAAATTTTTGTAAAGAATTTTTATGTTAAAAAGTTTGTACGCTTATGATTGAAGGCACCAGTATTAAATTGATTGAACTATAAAACAAATCAGTCGAGAATTTGATAAAAAAGTAGAATTTTTGTAATATAAAATAAGTGCTTTATTGAAGGGTGGAATTTGACGTAAAAATTGGTAATAATTGGAAAATTTTGAGGCAATATAAGAAAATAATTAATATGAAGCCGATGATAGATAAGGAATTTTTAAAAGTTGAATGCAAAGCTATTACGCAGTTATTAAAATTATTAGAGAAACCTGCATATATGGTGATAATTTTGTAAAATTATTTTAATAATATTAAAAATTAATTTAGAACAAATATGAGAATACAAAATCAGATAATAAGCCAGTCGACAGTGTTTTATTGGGCAGAAAATGGGGGCAAGCAGGAATAAATTAAATTTTCTTGATCATATCTCATGACATCATAATTTTGCATCCTCTAGCTCTAGCGATTCCTGAAATAAAGTAGAATAATATTCTAGAGAAAAGATCTGATATTTTTTCTGGTTACTCGGGCAGTTTCGGAATTACATCTATCAGAGAACGCAGCATATGCTTAAAATTCTGTATTTAATAATGTCATCCATGGATTCTAAAATATGTACAATGATGTCTTTAAGCCATTTTCACAATATTATATTTATATCAAAATTGACCATCCGCAATGTACCTGCAAAAGTTAGGTAGTGACTAACTATGAAAAGAAGAGTAGGGATCGAGACACGGAGGGACTAGAAACTTCTGATTGCCATACACAACGAGCATACCTATTAGTATGTATATTTTCAAAAGTGGTACAAATTAAGGCCCCTCTAGACGTGAAATGATATTAATGAATCTTTCTTATCAATATTATATTGAAGAGATATCGAGTTCCTAGACATTACCCCATGACAAAATATTAACAAGTATCCGTTTAAATTCAGTGGTCATGTTTTTATGAGTATAAAATGTCATCCTATGACAAAGCTTATTGAGCAACTGACAATCTGGAATAAATATTATTATCATTATTAAAACCTCTTGCATTTTGCAATTTTGCACCTTCTAGTGATTCAGGATTTAGTCGCCAGAGGAACAACTACGCGAAGAATAACATTTTTAGGAGGAGGAACATTGAGGAGGGTCAAGTTAGATATAAATATAAGTCGGTGAAAATAGCTTCAAGACCTGCGTTGTATATATTTTAGAACTCGCGGAATATTCATGAATTAAAAATAAATAAGAATTTCAAATACATATAAACCGCGCTCTCTGATAGCTGTAACTGCTTAATTGACCAAAAAAGTATCAAGTCTTCTCTGTAGACAATTATTCTACGTTATTTTCTTTAACATGACCTTTTCTCTAAAATGCACTCAAACCCCGAAATATTCTAGAATATTCGTAAAAATGTAACTCTTTGTAAATTAAATGTAAACCTGGGATCGTTAGAGAATGCAAAATTAGTATATCTTTTTCGAGGTTCCTATAAAAACAATCAAATTGATTCCAACTTGTCACCATTTTTTAATCACAAAAGCCCTTTTAGAATGCGTTGTCGACTCTATACGACGAGACTATAAAAAATAAAATTAAATAAGAAATTGAAAAGGTTCACTATGGTATTTTCTCGTAAGCGCATGTTCTAGATTGAAAAAAACACGGTAATTAGTATATTTATTTATTTTTTATATAATAATATTTATTATGTTTATTGAAATTTCTAAGTAGTAGCGTTTACTAATTTTTATTAACAAACGTTAATAAATGTGGTTGAAAAATGTAGGACACTTTAGGAAACATAAGTTTATTGTAAAAATTTATATTCAATTTTTAATTTTTAACAAATTATTACATTGATGATAGTCGTTAAGAAAATCAACAAATTAGAAAAATTGAAGAGCAAATAAATCAATTCTAAATTTATTATTAATGATTTTATATAACGATAATATAACACCCATACAAAGTTCAGGCAAACTACGGCACAAAGAGACAAGCAGATTTTGAAACTTTTTTTTTGTTTAATGCAGGGAAGGGGGAAATCTTCAAAAGACACCACCCCGATGATCTGGGCTGGTAGTGTCGGATTCTTACCGACTAAAACCCCCTCCCCGACGAGCAGCGGGATTTACCTTCTCGGTATCACTTCCGCTGTCGTCTGCGATGGTCTGTGGCATGTCGTTTTTCTTCGGCCTCCCGTCGTCACCGGTTAGCTGGCTCCCGCTGGGCACCAACGGAGTACGTGGCCCGGGCTGATCTCAATGACCCCCCGGCATCACCCGAATCGCTGTGTACTGGTGCGTGTTGGGAGCCACTAGGTAATGGTCCGCGAGGCTCGTCTCTCTGCACCCTGATATGCAGAGTCTTGACCCGGTCTGCCCGGTCTGCACCGCTGTCGGGTCGACTTCCCTCAGCTTGGCGTTGGGGGAGACTGGTGTTCGTCTCCTTGATGTTACCTCTCACGTCAGCCTTGCGGATTTCCCCTATCTACGGGGGTTCGCACCCGATCTCTGAGGGTCCTCCGCAAGTTACCAGGGACCACCCCGAGGAGGTGTGAGTAGGATTTTGGTCCCCAGATTTTGAAACTTACAAAATACTTTCGGTCAGCTTCAAATAATTTGGTGATTTTGAGATTATTGAAGTAGGTTTTGGTTAGTTGAAGGGGTTATTCGGTCGCAGTTGAGTAAAATACCCATTATAGTAATGGGTAAACATAATATGCAAGGAACTATCAGTTCAAAAGCGTCATACATTATTTAACACATAATCCAAAAATAAAAAATCCACAGTGAATGAAAAATTGTGAATTTAAGAAAGGGGGGTAAAATTAATTTGAACAATAAAACGTTGTGATAGATAACTCGGCACATCGATGTTTCGGTATTATTATATCATCATCGAGTGGGTTTAATTAAAGAATAAATTCTAATAGTTCAAGTTAAAATGAAAACTAATTTTGTTAGAAAAAGTAAAAAAAATTCATGCGAATTAATTGAATTCAAGCGGAGATTCGAACTTAAAATTAATTTAGTATGTATTTAGTACTACGCATTTTTGTAAATAAAAAAATTTTCAAAAAATGAAACATTGAAAGTTAAAAAATAAAATTTTAGGATACAAATAAAAGCCACTTTTTACAGTTAAATATTTAATTGCTGACCGGTTTCATGCTATACCAGCACATCTTCAGAGAAGTAAGCCAAAATTAAAATTTTGAAATAATTAAAAGTGAGAAGTGGGTTTTATTTACTTATATACTGAATTAACTCATAGAATTACCAATATTCTATTAAGAAATTTTAATTGCTAAATACTGTTTTGAATACTGTTTCACTTATACTATGTACTTTTTTATTATATAACCTATCTAATTATTTTAAATCAAAAGTGTGTATGTAACGATAAAATACATATTATAATTAAAATATTAATATTTGCACACATGAAAAACATAATCAACCAAAGTTCAAAGACGGTAGTAAAGACCCACCTTGCTCTTGAGATTTAATAGCAGTGATCGCAAAATGTAACTACATATTAATTTTTCCACTACAGCGATAATGGTGGGTACTTTTAAATTAAAAAATCAGATTGTGGCTATGCCTAAATTCCCAATTTACATTCTTTAAAAGTACCTAATAAGTATAATTCACGATCACACCTTATTATGGGACGAAGGCTAACTTCGCATTCGCAATTTTTTAGAACAATATATTTTTATAATAATTCAAAATAAACAATTTCGGAATTTTATTTGCAAACTTCTATTTCAGTCCAAAATTTCTTTTCCATATTTATATCAATTTCTGGTCTATCCTTTGTCCTATACAGGTTGAATCAATAAGTTGGCCTTCTTTCATATCTCCCTTTTTATCGAGTTGTTTAGTTTTTAGTTTTAAGTTTAGTTTTTAACATTAACGGTGGTCCCGAGTATCCGTTGCGTTTAATAATTCGTCCATGTAAATTAAATTACCTGTTAGATTAAATGTAGGTAACCATGAGAGGGTCATAGCTTAGCGGTTAAGTGCGTCTAGTGCTAATGCGAATTGCACGGTTCGAAACCGAGCCTAGTCAGAACTTTATTGTGACCGTATCTTCTCGGAAGGCAATGGCACACCACTGAGGTAATCTGCCATGAGCGCCTGCCTCGAAATGAAGTGTGTAACTTCCCGTGGTTCGGAGTCCACGTTAAACAAGTATGTCATCTATGATGTGAAAATAATTCGAACGCACATCACATGCATAGAAGAGATGGGTCACGACGGTTCTGCCAAACAGGCATCACGACTGAAGAAGAAGGTAACTATCAATTTTTCTAACAAGCTTAGAAAATATAAAATCGACCTTTTTCATTCAAAATCCAGCTGTAAAATAATAAATAGTAATGAGCGTGAAAAAGTGGTTTATTTACTTGGCTTGCCTGGTCAGTTCCTTAACAAAGTATCATAAATTGAAACCTGGAAAGCCCTCACATTCTAACTGCAACTCCAATTGAAACTATATTATTACAATTCACAATTCAGTCAAATATTATTAAAATAGTCTTTTCAAATAGTTACATATTAAATTACTCAATATATATTTCAAATTAAGTTTTAGAACACGCGCCACATTTTAAGACTTGAAATGTCGAAAAAATTGGTAAAATTAAATATTATTTAATAGCATACGAAATTTTGGAAATCAGTTATTTTATTAAAGAGGTAAATTTCAATTCTTTGGGATTTCTTGTTGAAAATCTCACATTTTGTAATTATTTTATGGTTAAAAAAAAACATTTTGATATCACTTTGATTTTGCGACGGTAGATGGTAGATGCCACTTTTAAACAAATTTTGAATGAAAATTATAGTTAATTTTGCTATCGAATCCAGAATTTATGCTATATTAACAAGTAAAACTTCGTTTTTTGGTATTTGCTTTAATATCAACGAAAAGTAAATAGTTTATTAGAAAGAAGTCAGAATTACAGGTACTTGAAAGTGAATAATTGCCATAATAGAATTATTCACGCACTCGTTTGATGTGGATTAGACATGATCGCTTGGTAATTATGGATAAATTACTGTAATTGGTTACTTACTTGTCATTTACATACGTTATGATCATGAATTATTTAGAAATGCTAGTAATTTAAGAAATAAAATTAATCTCGGTATTAATTTTTAACACAAAAACTTTCAAACGAAAATTTAACATTTGTGTCTATACAGGGTGTTCTAAAACGGTGGTACCAAATTTTAGGAGTAATTGCTACATATAAATATATAACTCATCAAAGCACACAAAATGCCTTTATAAACATACTTATGTAGATCCTAAACGATGATAAAACACTGCCTTATTTAACGTTTCAGAGTTTAACAAGACTATGTTAGTCAGGACACTACCCCCCTTCTTGGGGGAGGGGAGTTTCCCCCCATTTTACCCTTGTTAATATTATTTCTAGGATAGAACTTGTAGAGTACTTTTTTTGTTGGATAACTATTGTGCCTTTGACTTTGTGGTCATGTCATATTTACTTATGACATTTTCAAAACATTTTGCACGTATTCAATTAGGTTTAAGCAAATTTTAAAGTTTTAAGTTTTAGAATATTTTGTCGAAAAACATCATTTTCACTTCTTCATTAAAAATTTCAACTTCCGACGAAGTATTCGGTAAGAAGCTCGTTTAGACACGACGATTTTTAGTATGTTAAAGTACGAACAATTACCTAACGAAATTCGTCGAAAAATCGCAGAAGACCGATTTTGGATTATTTTCGAAATTTTCTTCCACTATATAATCAGTGTATTAAATGTGCAGCATGATTATCTTAAATTACATGGCGGTTGCAATCCGCTCCGTTCAGTACCTTCATTATTATATAGGTCCTCTTGATGGAGGAAAACGACCATGTTTTTCTCTGACCCCTAATACTAATTGAATAATTTACTCCTAATACTATGCAACCTGTGATGCTTCCAAAAAGGAAAGTATAGTAGACTCCGCTTAAAGGCTAGTGTCCACTTGAGACAAAAAAGTCTCGAGCCTAGATTCACAAATGGATAAGGGCTTGAGAGCAGTCTCGGAGACCAGCAGGCGCAGGTATCAGAGACTGCACGTGTCACAAGTGCACATGTTCATTTTTGTTCTCGTGACTTAGTCTCCAGTTTTCCGTAATTGTTGGAAGAGCTGAGACTTTCTCAAGTGACGAAAGTTTTTAAATTTTAAACGAATTTTAATTTTTATTTCGCAATAACTATAATTTTTCAAAATGAGCGTGAAGAATGTTGACAAGGTTGTACAAGATAAACGAGAGTGGTCCCGATGAAGAAGTTTTTGAGTTAATTCATATTTACGAGAAACAAGAGTTTTTATGGAATGTTAACCTTCCGGAACTCGCGCCATTGTAATTTATTTATACAACAGGCTCACTATTTTGTAGGAATTTTGAAGGAGAAATTATGGCAAAGCCTTGTATTCCTCAATTCATTCCTGCTGAATCATATTATCACATTTGGAAAAATATAGTTATTAATAAAAATAAAAACAACACAAATGACTCTTAGTTGAATCTCAAGTCGACAGTAAATTTTGCTGATCACAAGACTGTCTAGTCACCACAACTGTCTCGAGAGCGTAAATCTCGAGATTTTGACTCAAGTGGACACTAGCCTTAACGTGATCACATCGGGACTAGGGGTTTTTGATCACAATAACCGATGATCTGAATAAATGAAAAATCATCAAAGATCAAAAAACACAAATTTTTATTTTTGGTCATATCCCATACCTAGTATGTACTATACTCAAAAACAACAATATTTATATTTAATTATTCCGTTCGACCAGATTAACTATAGTTTTAAAAAATATTAAAAGGTGTAGGGATTTGAACTAAAGGCCTGATAATCTGAGTTCAAATCTTTGTAACGTGGTTCGGATTACACGTTAATCTGTTGGTTTTATCGGTCTTAGATAACTATCTAACTTTAATCCTTGTTAGATGACAACGTAAACTATCACTTCTTAAGTCAGAAACTCCAGTACAGTTTTACACAACTATGTATTTGCCCGGCTCATACCCACACCATCTCATAAATTAGTTTTATTTCCGATAAGTTCGCAAATGTTTTCTTATTCTTTCTCATTTGTAAAAACATTTTCAAGTTCAGAATGAACGGTTGTCGCTTTTAAATTTTGAAATTTTCTAAACTCAATATTTTAAACAATTGTTATAACTATACATAGTATAAATATGTATGCATTATAGAATTTTGAGAGAGATAAAACACCGATAATCTCTCAAATGTACATTACTCCATGATTATTGATAAGATAAGTACTAACACTCGTAGATTAGTTGCATTTCATTTCAGGTTTCTAAAATTTAAAATAAAACTAGCAAGCTAAAAAAGCAATCAAATTTAAATCGGAATAGGTTATTTCGTTCTGTAGAATTTTTAACTTATAAATAAAGGCTAGTTTTACAAAAGGTGATCCTTGGATCAGGAATTTCTGATATTTTAAGTAACCAAACAAAAATCCCCGAGTTCTATCATTAGCTCCGATTCGAGGATCATCTTTATACAAAAATTGGGCCTTAATACACGGGAACAGACCTATAGATTTCTAATGTATTTTATAATCAATTCTCATTCGTGGTAGCAGAAACTGCTATTTGGTATATACCCAATAGAATCACCGAAAAATTGCCCGGCACTTTCCAGAATTGAAATGTATTATAAGTATATCGTCCTCTTAATACTATAACTAGGTAACTTGAAATTACTGATATTCAGTCCAACTATGTATCCAAAATGTTAAATATAACGTGCCCGTTAAGTCAAGGTTATCTAATTTGTTATGTTATTTATTAAATGATTGTAATGTTTTACCTTTTATCGATAACGTTAGACGTTTAGTTATCAGATACGTAGTAAGAATTTAATAAATAACATAACAAGTTGGATAAAATTGACGTAACGGGCACGTTATATTTAACATTTTGGATACATAGTTGGACTGATTGAGTAAATGGAGTTTAAAGTTTACAATAGCAAAAAAAAGTATTAAACTTCAAAATTATTTTTGTTTTAACGTTTAAAACTTTAGCTACTTATGTATGTTAAATGTATTTAATACCCTCACAGTCTAATGTTTTATATTTTAGGAAATTTTTAATTAGAAGTAAGATATCTACATAGTTATAGCACTAATAAAAATGTGAAAAATCAGACTTATCTAGTTCTTTTATTTTATTTTAACTTTGTATGTTTCAAAATCAGACTTATCTAGTTCTTTTATTTTATTTTAACTTTGTATGTTTCAAAATAAGTTTTATTCATAACGACTGATAAATAGTAATACATAATACAAAATTAGATCGAGAAAATACATAATTATTATAAAGAATAAAACTATAAAACTTCACAATTGCACAAATAGATATCTCAACTGTCTTGCGAAGGTCGCGGACGTACTATACGTTGCTATACGTAACGTTCGGAATTTGCACAAATAGGTATCTCAAATTATGCACTTATATCATAACAGCATTGAAGGGATCTGGGACTTATCTACTTTTAGCAAGTGGATATTTGATATTTAGAAACATAATAGAACATTTTTAGTTGTAGCACTAAATAAAGTGGGTAAAATTAGGTGGTCACATATAGCTAACTCAAAATAGCCAAAATTCGAGTTACCCAGTTATAGTATTAAGGGGACGATATTTGCTAACGTTTTCGTAATATTATGTCGACATCTTTAGGTGATTAATTAATTTGTGGATTTTAGTTTAAAAATATAATATGTATTTTTTATCATTGTAATAGCGCGTGTTTCGAAACGATAGTATATATAGAATGTAGATAGATATAAAAAATCCTGATTGTTAGTAGATTAATTTATAGTACTCAGTTTTTTCTAAGCAACTTTTTCCTGTTTATATTGGTTTTTCGTGTATTCATGCACATCATTTCGTGAAGTAGTCGCTTCGAGTAATTTTTGCCTGATTTAATTATTTTAATATTTTTAAATCAGCATGGTGTCTATCGATAAAGATGCGGATGGTTGATATATTTATATGTGTATATAGGTATAAATTTACTATATGTGCGATTAAATGTGGATATAGTCATTGCCACCAAAGTTGACATCTCGTCATAAAAGCATAATCGTCTGAACTAAGCTAATAATCCCTAGTCAAATGAAGTGTATTTTAAAATAAGATATACCTTATATACCAATATATTCTTATTTTAAAATACACTTCATTTGACTAGGGATTATTAGCTTAGTTCAGAAGATTATGCTTGTATGACGAGACGTCAACTTTGGTGGCAATGATTACGAGTATAACCTTACTGTCCTTACTAAAACTTACTATCATAACTTAAATATGTAACTTTGAGTTGATCATTTAGTGAGAAAAGTAGGATCTTATTGTTAACCTACTCTGATATTCAGTCATAATAAGGCGGAATTTTGAAACAGGAACAATATTAAGCCAGATTTATTCGCAAAATTTCTTATCCAACTCCTGTGAAAGGAATATGGTTTAACTGAAAATTATTTTCCATTTCAAGGTCCTACACTGACGGAAAAGATTATCGCAGTGCGCCCAATGGGTCGACTTTCTTCGAAGGAAGGAAGTATGATGAGCGAGATAGCTAGTTTAATTTCTGAATCACTCATTAAACTTAACACCTTCACACTCATTTTTGATGTGGATACCTAAAGGATAAAGTTTGTGCAATACTTTGAAGTTCTATAGAAGTGCTGAAGGACACAATTAGTATGGATTGGGTCCCCATGTCATGGTGATCATTTAAATAATTTTTATTACTCTTATCCTTTAAAAACATAACTTACTTAGACATAAATATTGAATATAATATATTTTTCAATTTTGGTTTCTTAATGTTGTTATTATGAAAAGTGGGTATTCAATACTTACAACCTTAGTCCAATTAAATCTGACGAAAAAAAGGTAACTACAAAAAATAATTTGTAAGGAGGTTATATTAGTTGTCCGGTGGATGAACCATTTAATTTTTTTTGGGAAAAACCATTCCCGTTGGGGACTTGACTTTCTTCCACTTCCACTTTTATTAAGAAGTATCCCTCTTAATATAGGTCCAGGACCTGTTTTTTACTAATTTTTGTAATTAGTTCTGTGAGCATTTTTGAATTTTACATCTCAGGTAGCTTGCTAGGCTTGCCTTTCGATGTGCCTGTACCCTGTTTTTTATTGTTATTATGGCAAATCTTTAACACAGGGGGACCGACGGCTTTACGTGCCCTTCCTGCACGGAAGACGGTCAAGAAATTTTAGACTGTACCCGGAGTCGAATCGGGGAAAATTATTTTCCTTGACTTTGGTTTTTGTAATTTTTCTTCTGAATCGTTATTAGTATGAAAATTGTGCAAATTAAAGTATTTATAATTAAATTATACGTTAAAACTGTTACTTTGACCATTGGTCAATTTCCACCCAATTCGCGCAAACAACGTTGAAGTTAGGATAATAACAATCAGGGTCTAAAAACGATTTTTGTGAAAATATAAAATATAAAAAAATATAATATTAATATTATAATAATGTTGAATATTTCAATTCCCACTCTTGGGGAACGTACCGTCAACAGAACTCGACGCGCGGAATCTCATATGAGATTCCCGCGGGTCGGTCGGCTTTCACGTGTTAAATTTGTTAACTTCAAAATCGATTTATTCAAAATTTTGATAATACATTCGCATGTAAAATTTGAACAGTATACTATATGAACCTACTTCTTTGCAATAGGAAATTTTTAATTTTATTTGGGGTGGTCAACTTTAGGTTACTCGATCCCCACTCTTTTCTTCATGTGAAATGCTAACGGCATGGAAGAAAATCCAGCCTTAAATTTGTATTAGAGGTTGTTTTTCGCAAAAAGGAATGTTTAATTCCAAGAGGAGGGGATGGAAACTTGTTATAAACACTTTATAAATTATTTTTTCTAAAACTTCCTAAAATAAGTGGATGCCTTCCATAGTTGAAATTGTGCATATCCAAACGCTGTCAGTATAACTAATATATCGTTAAGAAAATGTTAGTATTCTTTTATTGGGAATGTAAATATGTTTCAATTACTAATGCAAATCAAAATTGTTTATTAAATAATATATTTTTAAAAACTACAAAAATTGACACCCTCTATTCGTAGGTAACTTGCGTTTTGTTTGGTAATATTACCTTCTAAGTGTTTGTGACAAGTTGTATTGTCCAATTATATAATTATTTATTGTAATGAGGCAATTCCATGTGACGTCACGAACACTTTTATGTGTGTAAAATTCTTAGGTTAGGTTTACGATTAATTCGGCAAATAAAATAAACGGAAGTACTTACAGTAATAATTTTACACGACACTCTCTACGGTTTATAAAATGTAAAAAAATTCAATTTTCACCACCAAAAAACACGATTTATCACAAATTTGAATCAGTTCGTTGGCAGCTTGACAGCTTGCCACGAAACACTGTGACGTATTTGGAAACGCTTAATTGCTATATCGTCGGCATACAATAAAAAGTGACCAACTGCAAAACCCTAGTTTTACAGTAGAGCAGTTTTTAAGTTATACTTCGCCTATAAAAAAAATATACAATTCTAAAATTCAATAATTTTAGACATAAAACAATTAACAAAGTTTAATAATAAAGATGGGCATTTTTCCTTGTAACCGTACTGGTTATTCAATCCCATTTAGTCAATTTTCTCATTTTCAGCATTTTTGTAGTTGGTCACTTTTGCTTGTATGCCGACGATTATCTATTAATCTGAGGGCAACAAACCTGCGTGCTAGGTTACCTTAAACAACATTTTTCTAGCTATCAAGATATTAAAGATGGAAATCCAGGGCACTTGGCTTTTGGTTTTGCCTTCAATGAGAAAAATTAAATTTTCGAATTTTAAGTATAAGGTACTTTAAAATAATTACACTTGAAACAATACCTAATTCTCTTTTATTGTTAGTAAAATATAGTCTTTTTGAATCAAAACTTTTATCGTTTGAATATATAGAACGGATAAAAGATTTTGAATCAAAACGATTCTCTTTATATCAAACGTTTTTTTTTCTCGGTGTACATAAAAAAATTAACAATTATCATTCTATTTGTACAGAATAAAACGTTGTATCTCAAACAACGCATAATACGATGCTAAGTTTTTCAAAAAGAATATCAAAACCATCAGCACTGAAAAACATAATGTTTCACTGGTAGTTTCAGGTCCCGCCAAGTGCGTGACTTTATTTCACTTTTGGACAGGTGTCCAACTTGCATTGCTTTTTGTTCTCTACTACTTACGTAAGTGACACATTATATATCCTTATCGGGCCTTCGTAAGATAACGTTACCGCTCGCTTATTAATTGCTATCGCTTGTTATTTTGCACATCGGTAAATATAGTCTAGGGAAATATAGGCTTGGAATGTTTAACTTATATGCACGATAATGCAGATGCACCTTTAAGTTTATCATGTTGCGAGTTATTTCTGCCCTAATTTTTATGTCTTAATAACAAAATGTAATATTTTAGTTATGTCTGTTTTTAAATGTAATAATTGTAGTAGCGAACAAAATATCTTACTAAAATTCGGGTTTTTTAAGCTCTCTCTTACCCCCACTTTTACTCCCCTTATATATAATAATTATAGTATTATTTCACTATTGAAAATTAAATTTTTTTAACTTGAGGAATGTGTTATTTATTTAACCTACAATAAATTATATTAACCTCAAGGGGTAACCTAAAATGTTGTATAATTCAGTAGAAATACAAGCAAACTTTCTTGGCTAGTTTATAAACTAACCAAATTTGCAGCTATTATAGTACTTTTTTTTGTTTTTTTACTAAACTAACCAAGCCATAAGACGGTCATAGCTTTGCCAGTTAAGTGCATCTACTACTAATGCGAAACGCTCGAATCGAATCCGGGCAGGGTAGGAACTTTATTCTGGCCGTCTCTCCTCGGAAGGCAATGGCAAACCACCGAGGTAATCTGCCATGAGCGCCCATCTCGACATGAAGTGTATTCCACTTCCCGTAGTTCAGAGCCCACGTTAAATAAGTAGGTCCTCTATGTATGTGAAAACACTTGGAACGCACATTACATACATAGAAAGAGATTGGGTCACGACGTACGGAAACGAACAATACGACTTAGTAGTAGTAACCAAGCCATTAGCTAGTTTAGCCGTAACTATATAAATACATAAATATTTTACCAACTTCAACTAATAAACCAAACAACAAAAATTTCACTATTTTTTAATTAATTCGTCGATAAAAATAGTTCCTAATGCAATTTCGTAACGAACGTGTAGGGATCCGGACAATTAGGCGCGGACTCAATTAGGCGCGGACTCAATTAGGCGCGGACCCAATTAGGCGCCGTGCCATTTAGGCGCGGATACAATTAGGCGCGGGCCCAATTAGGCGCCGGAAATAAACAAATTAAATTGTTAATCTGTTATAAGTCTGTATTTATTTTTAAAAATCATAAAAGTCCAATAATAATTAAAAACAAATAAATCTTCGCAAGAAGTTAAATCGGCCACAAAGAGGTGGATCTGCCGCAAAGAGTTGGATCTGCCGCGAGCAGGTGGATCTGCCGGTAGGTTAGTGTTACTTTTTGATATTTCTTTAGAAAACCAATAATTAAAGACAAATAAATCTTCGCAAAAAGTTAAATCGGCCGCAAAGAGGTGGAAGAGGTGAAATAAATACAGACTTATAACAGATTTAATTAAGATTAAATAAGAATGCAGATTGAAGTGAAAGAGATATTTTCAATTTGAGGACTTACTGGTCTTTTGAAAAGTGGACTTATTGGTGGACAGAGAGAGGCTGTTCTGTGAAGAAAGTGCAAAAGTAAATAACGTAATATTTTAATGTATTGTGAACACGGTTAACAACACGAATAAAAAAATAAAAACACTTCCGATTTTATGAACAACCCTGGTTTCTATTAGTCACATAAGCGAGTGTCTACTGCATGTATTATTTGTGCAAAATCAAGTATGTATACTAAAAACTGAATTGCCATTTTATTAAAGTTCTATCTACTAATAAAAATGTATTACTTATAAATTATGTCATTAATTAAAATTGATATTTACATAATATGTAAAATCCAAAAATAATGATAACCTAACCTTTCTAAATCTCCGCGAATTACCCTAATTATTGTCGTAGTCTGGACATCAAAATTAAAATTTTCTTCTCGGTTATGTATAGATTAGCTTGCAATGCATTGAATTTAAGCAACTCTATTCTTTCCAGAAATTTACTATGGAGTTGTTTAAAATTTTGAGCTTTTAGTTTCATGTCTCATATTGCAGTACTTAAGCGTGATGTCGCCACTCGCGAAAATTTTATTCGGTTACAAAGTCGTTATGAGTCTTTTTTATGGTATACGATTTGAATCTTTTGGGATTTTCGATTGGCGCCGTTTCCTGGTTAGAAGTAAGGCGCCGTAGTTCCTAGCGTCGTACATCACCTCCAACTATCGAAGGTAAATCTGTCTCGTTAGCGATTGCATTACTACATAAATCAGTTGAATAAGAAAAAGAACTTAATGGTCACATGCAAGTTATAAAAGATGTTTAGTTAGGTACCTTAAAGTTTTACTAAAAATATTTTGCATGAACTTAATGTATAAAGCAATTAATATTACTTACATACATATTATGTATTTAAAATAAAAATTTATGGACTTTCAGTTTTACTTCATTTAAATTTAATTATTGTGAACTTACCTTACAACCGTAATCATTAATTGTTTCTAACATCATTGATTTATTTATATCAACATAAACATAATAGCTATTACACAGATTCTTGATCACTCTGAAATGCTATGGTATCAAACTTGAAAATTTCGACACAACAAACTAAATTACCTATGTACTACATAAAATATGTAGTTAATTTAATAAAAGAATGATTTGAGGAAAGTATATATAATAGTTTTTATAATTTATAATATAAATGAACAATTAACGTGTAATTATATTATAAATATAATAAAAGGAAAAAGTTTATTACTTAAGTATTATGTACCTATAGTTACGGGACACCACCAAAGCAGAAGAATTAATAATTTTCCTTGATATAACATTATGTCAGTTTTGATTAAAAAGTGGACAAATTATAAATCAATTTAAGATGAAAAAACAACTTCATGTCACTTCGGAAACACTTGAGGATCAATAATTTAATTTAATTGTAACTACTCAAATCCTTTAACAGAAAATGTCGCTGTTCAATAGCTTTTTACAAACTGTCAAAATATATTAAAAAAAATCTGGTGTGGCCATCGATACGACTTTCCGAACAAAAGTAAATTTTGTTAATTATATTTTCTAATATTATAGTTTTAAATTATGATTATAACGGCGATCATGGCCTAATAGCACGATCAACTGCTAACGTAGGGTTTCCCGATTCGACTCCAGGTTTGAGAGCAAAAATTTCTTGACCGCCTCTGTGCTTCGGAGGGCACGTAAACCCGTTGGTCCCTGTTTTAATGATTTACCTTCATAACATTAAAAAAACAGGGTACATGTACATCGAAGACCAGCTACCTAAGATGTAAAAATCAATTATGCTCACAAACCTAATTTGAGAAAATTGGTAACGTAACCGATCCCAAAAATAGTTATAGATATTTTTTAACAAAATTTTTACTTAAGTTCATCAGTATCGATGAGAAATTTTATTTTTAAAATTTTAATGTTTTGCGAAATATTGCATTGACCGAATGGTAAGTTCACACTCCGTTTTGGAATTATTATGATTAACTAATTGACCTGTTGTTAAAGTTGTACAAAAATCGTATTCATGTAAAATCGTACATTTAATTCTGTTAAAAAATTAACTAACATAGGAAGGAAATAACTTTTAAATGCGCATATCTTGCAAGCAAAACATTTCAGGACACATGTTAATTATTATTTAGTAACTTTTCTTCTTATTTTTATTAGTAGAAGACGTAAGCCAACTTTGGCAAAACATTTTGAAACACCCTATATATTTTCATTGCAGGTCTATCTCAACCGTAAATTTTGGAGACGATAATTTTTGTTCATGAGTATTTTTACGTATTTCATTTCGCTTCGAAGTTATGGTGCATTATGCCATTATAGCTTCAAGTAAACCCTCCTTTATTCCTTTAGACGATTTCAATTATTTTTATCTGTCTTCCTACCACGCCAGATACAAGCTTAAATTCAAAATTTGGAATGATTGGATGCTTCGTTGGGACGCCATTGTGCTCACAATTTTGATAATCCAAAATTATCAAAATAGCTTCAGGGAACCTCAAAGCATGAAAATTTTGCCTGATAAAAATGCTTTCCTTTGTCTAAGGGGTTTGAAAAATAGAATTTCCAAAGTCGATTCTTCTCCTTTATTTATAAATGATTTCGTAGTGAAGGTGTCTTAATAATTGATTCAATAGGAACAAAAGTTTGTGCTTTAGTAACATCACGAGTCCAATTTTTGCACTAGTAATTTAAATGTTATCTACTTTATAAGAGACGGTCATAGCTTAGCGGTTAGATGCATCTACTGTTATGCGAAATACCCGGTTAAGTCTTTGAATATGGGCAGATTAAGAACTTCGTTCTGATCGTCTCTCCTCGGAAGGCAATGGTAATCTACCATGGAAATTCATCTCGATATTAAGTGTATTATACTTCCCGAGGTTCGGACCACACGTTAAACAAGTAGGTCCTCTATGTATTTGATAACATACTATCACATGCATAGAAGAGATGGATCAGGACGCTTCTGTTAAAAAGTATAACGACTTAAGAGAAGACTATATAAGAAACAAATTTTTAGTGTAAAAAATTTATTCGTACCTACTTATCTCTGAAATCAGATATTTTGATTGAATCATATCAAAAATAATAAAATAATCATGTGATGGAATAACTTTTCACTATTTTAATTAGAAAAAACAAAATTAAGATATCAAATCGAAGCGATTTTGTTTACAGTGGTATGTTGTTATGAATCTGAAGACAATGAAATATTTCAAGGAACTCTTTTGATTTTTTGCTTTTAAATAGCTGTCTTTGATGAATCTGACTTCTGACATGAATTAAGATATTCTATTGGACGTTCATGTAGAAAATAGTTTGTCGAATAAGAATACCGGATAAACTAATTATTGGTTTCATATTTTACTGCTAAGTCTTAATAAGCAACCATTATTTTCGTCTAATGAAATGCAATGTATTAGTCCCCAAGATCATGGCGACTTAATCTTTTTCTGATGTTTAGAAGATCATACAATAAAACAATTTTTGCAAACAAAAACTGTTATCGGTTTTTTTATCGAGAATTATTGTTTATTAGAAATTTTAATTTAATTTTTTAAGAAGTTTGAAACATGAACAAACATCGAAATAATATATAAATTATTAAATTGAGAAAATTGTTATAAAATTAAAAATTAACCAGCTATAAGCAAACATTCAATGTGAACTGATGAGAATATTTTCAGGTTATATTTTATAATATACGTCCCCAGATAATTTCTCTCTTTGCCCTGCACGTATATAATAAATTTTTTAATTGTTTATAGGTTTCCTAATTGTATCTTTTTTGTTTTAGAATTCTATTCGACATAATTTGTCTCTTCACAATCGTTTCATGAGGGTTCAAAACGAAGGCACTGGAAAGTCGTCGTGGTGGATGATAAATCCAGATGCTAAACCAGGAAAATCGGTGCGAAGAAGAGCAGCTTCGATGGAAACAAGCAAATTTGAGAAAAGAAGAGGTCGTGTTAAGAAAAAGGTGGAAGCCCTTAGAAACGGTTTACCGGATGCCGCATCTAGTCCTTGTTCATCAGTTTCTGAAGGACTCGATTTATTTCCCGACTCTCCTCTTCCAAGGTAAGTTTAAATAAGAGTGTACGGTACAGGGTGTCTTAAATTTAATGTTTTTGCAGGCTAGCTCCCTAACTAAATCTATAGCCCAGTCATTTTAGCTGAGTCCAAACTTCTCAAAAATTAGTTTCCACCTGAATTTTTGGTATAAAAATAGTAGTTATATTTAGTCATTATAAACATCATATTTATATAAAAGTTCGGAGCAATTTAAATGTGCGCTTTATACTATATATTAGATGAAAACTCGTGAAAAGGTGTTCAATATTAGTTTTTTGTAAACACTTATCTTCCTATTTATTGGTTATATGGATCCTAAGACCAAAAACGCTATTATATAAAATAAAGTTAATATATAATATTGACACACTAAAATACTTTGTTTTTTTGATAAAAACTTTTATTTTTGTATTAAGAGGAACTTCTAGCAGATTTTTCTTCAATTTCGTTAGTTTTTTTATTTCCAGTACATCGAAATTGAGGAGATACGTATCTCGGCGTTTGATTTCGTGGGTTCTATTTTCAGAGAAAATACAACTTAAAGATGGGATGTGTGTAGTATAAGCTAATATTGTGTAGAGGGGTATTGGTAACAGTGAGACTTTTGAAATATTATTTATTCTAATCTTCACACAAATTGCACTTTTGTATAATATAGTTTTTAACCTCCGGAGGTACTGAATTTTACAGAAAAATAATTAAATTAAATCAATTATTATATGGACGTCATATAATTTTCCCTGGTGTTTCATTACATGCTAACACTTGTTATACCTAAAATATTAGGTATCTCAATTTCGCCTTTTTGGGTTGTCTTACTGTCGTTGAAGTGCCGAATGTACTAAATATATTATCGTATGTTTATGTCGTATTTTCTCCGAAAATAGAACCTATGAAATCAAACGCAGAGGCACATTTTTTCGTTTTCTTTCTACTTGAATTAAAATAAAATCAACGGAATCGACCTTTCATCAGCTACTAAAAGTTACCCTTGTTAGTCTCCTATAAGAATTTTGTCAATGGGAAAACTAAAAGCTATCAGTTGGTACGAAGGGGTATAAAAAAGCAGCAAATTTTCAAAACACGTTATGTATTGTTTATAAATCTTTATTTATTACTAAATGAACGAATAAGAAATTTAAAATGAACAGTCATTTTGAAAGTGTTATAGAATGAAATTTTAGATTTTTATTGTTTACTAAAATATCGGTTACCTCGGCCATTAATTATTAATGTCTTTATAAATAAAAATGTACTATAGAAGTTAACATTGAATTTACAAATCAAAATTTTCTTTTGAGCTTTTATTTTCACAACTGGATACTTTAAATTAGAAGAGAAAAATATAGTTTTTAAATAAAATATACTGTATAAGTACAAAAATCAATTACAAATAAGTTAACATAATATAATAAATTAATGTTTTGTTTTATATCAATAGCACACTATCGTAACAATAATTTTAACACATCAACGAAAGAAATCGAAAAGATACGGATTTTGTCGAGTGAGAACTGTGAAGTCAGTGGTAAATTGCACACATTTATAAACAAGTGATTTCAGTTTTAAATCAATACACTCAACTCAACTTACAAAGTATTTCATATGTAGACGATTAAGACAAGCAATAATGCTTAAAAGGCGTATATATCAATATTACATTTTTAACTAAAATTAAAGAGGAAACATCAAATATTGGATATCCCTTGAGCAGGATTTTAAAAAAACTGGTATCCCATGTTATTTCCTCCTATGTTCTGGTGTAAGGCGTATTATCCGGTATATTATAAAAAGTAACAAAAAGACAAAATACTAATACGACGACTGGCCTCGGAACTCACGGAGTGGGATTTACTCAGAAAAGTCATCGACAAAACTAAATGGGACCAAAAGAAGTAGTTCCGTGTGCTTCTATATTTAATACCTTTATAATAATTTTTTCGATTTCAGTGTGAATCATGTGATATGAAATCATTTCACACTGCTTGTAATTCGATAAAATTGTTTGACAAGACAAAATTATAAGTCATCATTATTCTGAGAGGTCAATTTTTATCGGGCAAACTTGTTATTAAACGAGTGTTTGGTTGTCGCGGTAATAAATAATTTGATATAGCAATCATAATAATAAGACATTACAAATCTGTTTACTATAAAATCTTTTTCACTTCTTTTACAATTATTCTCAATTTTTGTCGGTATTCCCTTCATTCTCTGAGCTTTCAGCCATATAATGTATAATTAACAAACTCGTCTTCCTAATTTCGATGAATTCTTCACCTTACCTTCTATTTTATTCGTTCATCGTCATGTTTTCATGTTGTTGTGTTTATTTGTTGCCAACATTTTACTTATCTTCTTCGGTCCTTTTATTATCAACATTGTTTGATTTATACCATGTTGCTAAATCGCTATAAAACCACTCATGCTGCAATGCATAAAATTTAGCAAATGCTAAAATTTAAAATCTTACTGACAGTAGTGTACATATACCCATTATATATCTTTAATTTGATTTAAATCTTGATAAACTCTTACCCAATTTAAGCAAAACAGTTCTCTTCGTTTTTAAAATTTGTAAGTATATTTTATTCGCACAGCCTTTTGGTGAGCAAATCTTTGCCTCCCACCTTGCCCTGCTGCCATCTTCAACCTCTATTATAATTTTTTGATATCCACCCTGAACCTTTCTCATCAAGTCATTGTCAATGTAGTAGATTGTTGATTATCTAAGATTTTGATTAAGTTTCTAATTCCTATCTTAGTTTTTAAACCACTTTTCCGTCACTATCATTTCCGTTGCAAGACTCTTTTAACCTAACCGAATCTCGTACCTTACTCAAGTTTTTCAAAGATTTCTAGTTTATTTGTCAGCAATTAATTTCGTAGCCTTTTCTCTTTCGTTTTATAATTTATTTATATTAGCTTTAACAGTTGGCTGACGCATTCGCATAAGTTCTTGACCAATCACACATGAGTTTATTATAACCTATACAGTACAGTAGTGTCGGAAAGTGTTGCACGGTATTGATAATTTATAAAATTAAGTTTTAATGCTGTAGTAATTTTCAGTCTATATTTTGATTGTATTGTATTAATAATGTGTTGTGTACATTGTCTTATTTTCTTTATCTTATTTTTTTCATATTTGAATGAAAAAAATAATTAAATATGCGATAATTTTAATAATAATATTATAATTATAATTAATATGTAATTAATATTAACTGATAAATATGTACAAATTAATATTTTTTTAAATTTCTACTTAAAAAAAGAGACACGTTAAATATTTAACAACTCTATTTAAGGTAACTAAATAATAATGCAATATTGTTCATAATTAATATTTGGTGGGTCCTTCTTTGTTGCTTATCGCATCCTTTAATCTCTTAGGTAGAGAATGGATTACTTTCTGGAGGTAATCCTCAGGCAGTGCATTCCATACTTCAATTGCTGTTGCAAATGAGGTCTTTCCTAATCCTCGGTACAGCTGCTTTAATTTTCATTTTGAAATAATCCCATAAGTTTTCTATGGGGTTCAAATTCGGCGAATTCCCAGGCCAACCGATTAGGTTTTTTCCATTTTCCAAGCAATAAGGCCGTATCTTCAATGAAATACAGCTCGGAATCAATGTTTTTACGTGTTATAATAATATTATAGAATTATATTTTATTATTTTTAATCTATTACTTACTTTATTTGCGTTATGACAAGAGGCATTGTCTTGAAGAAAGTACCACTCTTCATTCTCTGCATATAATTTCATTACCGACGGTATTAGGGCATTTTGTAAAATATTTATGTAGCGGTCAGCATTTCATCTGCCTTCTTGTGGGATAAACTTTCCCATACCACGTCTAGAAAAGCATTCCCAGAACATTACGCTGACATTTAATAGCATGCTACGTGTCACTATATTGCTACTTAATGCTTCTCCGGGAAACCGTTTCACCATCAAATGACTATTCGATCCAAACAAGTTAATTTTATTTTCGTGGAAGAAAATCACTCCACTCCACTCATCCTCGGTCCAAATTTCATATTTCCGAGCGAAATTGAGATGATTTTCTCTCATTGTTGGAATTATAACCGGTTTTTTATGAGGGCGATATGATCAAATATTATTAAATTCTTTTAAGCGCTGCCCAATTTGTTGTCGTGATAACTTAACTCCTGTTGGCGACTGGAATTGCATGGAAACAGAGGATGCAGTTTTAAATGGATCAGCCCCTTGCATTCGTTTTATTAAACGATCTTGAACCGCCGTCGTCTTGCAGATCTAGATGCCGGAAAAAGCGTACTTCTAACTGAATATTTTTTTATTATTTTACTCATAGTAGTTCTATGACACTTATCTTTCTTGCTATAGCACTAAAATTAAAATTCTCTTGACGGAGAGCGAGTATTGTTCCACGGAAGTCCGTACTTATTTCTTTTTTTCTCGGTTTCATAATGCACAAATATTTATCAGGTACTAAAAACACCACAAGGCAAGCTAATATCTTTCAATTTCGAATACAAAATTATAAATAAATATATAATTTGCATAGGGTTGTGTAGTATTATATTTTTGTATGAAATATAAATAAAAACGTGTAGTTTCATTACTTGCGAAGTATTCTTTTATTTATTGATAATAATCCTGTATATTGTAATAATTTAGAGCAATGCTCTGATCTCTATAACCAGAAAAATGTTTGGCCATTTCTGGCAAGGTGAAAATTTGCATACAACATGTTGTTCGGTAGTGGATAGACGGAGAAAATAAAAAAACTACTTTCTTTTTGTTTTTAGTAGTATTTCAAGACTGTTAAGTGCGTTACTGCTAATGCCGAATATCTGGTTCAACTCCGGGCGCAGTAGGAACTTGAGTTTAACCGTCTCTACTCAGAAGGCAATGGCAAACCACAGAGTTGATATCTGCAACGCACAAACACATGCATACAGAAACAGAAGGAAATGAAACAGAAGGTCGCCAAAGTCAGGGAGACCTGACAAGGCACATAAAAGGGTACTTCAATTTTCATTTTTAGATTGTCTCGTGTTGAATTCTGTTTCCTTTTTTATATTCTTCTTTTAACTCTTTTAACTTTTCTTATATCGGCATTATATTTTATCATGCCCGTCATCATTTCCATGGGATTATCAATTTTTTTCTCTTGTTCTATTCCTTATTTTCTCTTATTATGTTTTTGTATTTACCTTTTTCTCTTTATGTTGTACGCCTTTTTATTTCATAGTAAAGGCACTCGGATTAATCCTCGGAGGTTAGCGTTCTGCTTTGTGTGCGTTTAAAGTTGTCTACTTAATTTAATAAAACTTTATTTTCCGTGAGTATGTCCGCTATAGTAGCTTCTCAGTTGACTACGCTTATATGTACATATGGCTATTAAACTATAATTAATTTTAAAAACTTACCCGAAAAATGCAATAAAACTCTTCATGAGACAAAAGTGCAGCTTGATCAATTCTAATACGAACTAAAAAAGTTAACATATTTTTATAAAAATTCTTGTACATACAAACTCAATAAAAGCTTACCTAAGTGGCAGAAAACTTTCTGTACTTCGGTATTACCATAAGGTGATCACAAAAAAATTTGACTGGTAACAATATTATTTTGGAACTATGGAAAAATGCGTTTTTCATGGTAACAAAACTTTAAGAGGAAACTTATTATGGGTTCATGCAAAATATTTAACGTAACTTCTTCTTAATACTATAGGTCTAGGACCTGTCCTTTTACTAATTTATGTATTAGTTCTATGAGCATTTTAGTTTTTACATCTCAGGTATATTACTAGGCTTGCCTTTCGATGTGCCTGCACCCTGCTTTTTGTTGTTATGGTGGCAAATTATTAACACCGGGGGACCCGCCGTCTTTACGTGCCCTCCGATGCACGGAAGATGTGAAGACGAAGTTATGATTGCAGTTAAAAAAATTTCAAATTAATTGACCGTAAAGCCAAAAATCGTAAAATTATAGTTAAGGAGCAGGTTAATAAAATCTACAAGAAATGTTTTCCAAAACGACGGCAATGATTAGAGCCGTATTCAGAATCAGTGATGAATGAAAAATAGCAAATAAAAATCATAATAAAGTTAAATTTTAAAATATAAGAAATGAAAAATTACTCGAAATCAATAATTGCAAAATGCTAATTGTTTCTAATATTATGCCGCGACAAATTTGTTTCGTTATAATTAATTATAGCGAGTAATACAATCAATTCATCAAATGAAAATCAACTAAACCTTTTAGTATGACATCTTTCGGCATTATTTACGTTTCTACCCGTAACACTTGCATCCTCAGATACGCACTGGTGCATGAAAATAATATATTATGAATAGATATATTTTTTTTAGAAAACATTTTTACTTTGTAGATTTTAATGACTTACTCGTTAACTTTTTACGTTTATTTTTCATAATATAGTGTACCATTTATATAAGAAAATTAACAAAACATAATGAAAAATGTAAATTTTCTCTATCTATTTTTTTTTCATTTTTAATTTGGAGTTTTTACGATTAGTTTACAAAAACACCTATCTAGTGTAGAATTTCATTATCTTTAATTTTTAATATACTTATACATTTTTCCCAGTGAGTGAGCGGTTAGCGTGTTACCTTCTTGTTTCAAGATTTGTGGATTCGAATCCATCTAAAGCCGTGTTTGGTCTGGCGCTTTTTTCACTTTGAAGCTCCGTCGAACATTTCTGATAACTCGATTTGGAGCTCTTCCGCACTTTCAAACGCTGTGGTTCTGTTCATTTCAGAAGCTTAATACACGCGAAGTTCTTAAATGAGCGCAGATAATGCGTTTGAAAGCGTGAAAAAAACCCAAATAAAAATATCAGAATGCGTTGACGGAACTTCAAAGCGAAAAAAGTGCCAGACCGAACACGGCCTAATAAATAGCCTAAATACTTCCGGAATTCAAAATTGATAGTATAAAATCCGTCTATTCCCGTGGTTCGGAATAAAATTGAGCTGTAGGGCTCTGTGTCCGTCACACATTTTCAACGTCCGGTGGACACAGACAGGGAAAAATTGAAGCTGTTCCACTGTTTACAGTGGAAGCTGTCGATAATTCAATTCAATTAATTGTATGTTCATAGTTTTATACTTTCATTAAAATAGTATGATATTAAAATAAATTATACTAAGTTGTACTGTTGCAAATAAGATCGAAACATGTCATTCTCTAAAGTTCTTTGAATCCAATGATTTTACTGTTAGTTTATTTTAAAATGGGTTTTCTATCGGAAAATGTATTAAGTTTGATTGGGTCTGGAACTAGTAGTTGGATTTAAGGACTGAAGTCAGTCTAATTTGACTGGCCTATAACCTAAAAATATATAATCAATTTTTTTAACTTTAAAAACGTTTCTATTTTAAAAAATATTGCTTTTATTTAAATAATAAAATCGGTAAGTTCGAACGATTTTCTCAAATTTAATTTTTTTTCTAATTTATAGAGTTATTATCTGTTACTTTACTCGCACACTATAATACAATAGAAAATAGAATATTATTCATTTATTAAAAATTTTGAATACAAACTATAGTAGAAATTATTTTTATTAGCAGCAGTGGTTTTCAATTAAGTCCAGATTTTCGCCCTAGAGCTTCTTCAAATACATCATCATGTGGTAGATTATCTCCAATACCCGCGGTAGTAGGATTGGAACCGGATTGGAGTTCAGCATCTGCATTTCCTAATTCTAGTTATAGTCCGGAAGTTCCTGGTAGTTACTCGCCCGATCAGCTTGCAGGAAATCTAGAACAAGGCATGAAACTTCAATCGGATGCATATTTAGAGTGAGTATAATTTAATGTGTATAATTAAGAAATGTATATTTTACGGATGAACGAATAAGATTGGATTTGACCATACTCTTTGCCATCTATTTGCTTAATTATACAATGCAGTATAAACTAACTTTCCATATCGGTATAGATTGAGTTCATTGGTTGAGTAATTGACTGTACAATTTTACAGTCTTATGAATCTTACTGTATTTACTAATAAGTCACATTTTACTAATTGAGAAATTCACGGAATTTTGAAGTTACCCTTCCGGTCAGAACAGACGTACCGAGGATGAAAAATTTGATTCTACTATATATTTAGAAAACTGTAACCAATTAATTCAAGATAAAAGAAAAGCTTATACAAATTAATGTACATACTAAGTACTATATTATTAAATTTAAAGAACTTCAATTTTAGAATGTTTGTGAACATCTCAATAAAACCCAAACCTGCCGTAAATGAAAATTCGTAAGTTCGTATTTGAACGAAAAAATTTCTTAAATTTCTTTTTTGATGAAAACAAATGTTTATAAACACAATATTATATATTAATGTTAATTATATATTATTGTTTAATTTATGTGCGTTAGTTACTACAGAAGATGCTGTTTATTGTATCATCTTACATAATATAACCTGCAATCAAGCAATCAGATATCGAGCTTTTGATTTGTCTCCTTAGCTTAGGGTACGGAATGAGGATAGAGTAAGTTAAAACACGTATTATTCATTCATCCCTAAAAGTATCGATTTTTAATTTATATTAATTTAAACATGCATTTAACACTTTTAACCATGATTGAAATTATAAACAATAATGGCGATAATGCATTTTAATTTTTAAACTTAGTTTAAATTATAGACCGCTTTTGTGCAATATTAAAAATATAACTTATATTTCAAAATATTAATGAGCTATTTTATACTCGAGCGAAGGGAATTATTTTATTACACTTAGGGCCGTTTCACACGGATCACCGACCACTGACACCGGGCGGTGACACGGTGTCGACACGACGTGTTCGTGTCAGATACTCGGTGTAACCACTGTCGGACACGCATGCAAAAATTTTTTAATGCATTTATAACTCGCCGGAGATGACCATGAAAAATAGCTAGCCGATGGGAAAAAGAGTACAAATTTTTCAAACTGTATCCGCGATGGGAAGGATTATAATACTTCTTCATATATCATATTTATATGATGAGAATTATTAAACCAACAGCGGTTCTCTGTATATATCGATACCTTAAAAGAATACTGTAACAACTCAAAATTCATAGTTTTGAGATATTGACGTTTAAAAGACTCATAGTAATTATTATCATCATATATATTTACAAAATAATTATCTAAATCTTTATCTATATATTTCTTAGCACAAGGTTATATGATGGTAAAATCATTTTACCATCTACCATAATTACCATGAGTCTTTTAAACGTCAGTATCTCAAAACTATGAATTTTGAGTTGTTACAGTATTCTTTTAAGGTATCGATATGTACACATATTATTACACAAATACCGAAGAGTGACCACATACCGCATTTAGAAGTGATGGCTATTACAAAAGCGTCAGAGAAATTCAACGGGAAATGGAGAGAGGCATGCTTAAGAATAAAAGTGACGCCTGTAGTCAAACGAATTGCGAAACTAAGGTAAAAGTAAAGGCTATGCGCTGCACGGAATATGGTACTGTGGGATAGACATCGATGCACAATAAGTACTACTTCATCATTCATCATTTTAGTTTCAGTAAGAGAAACGAAAATAAGTGTGGGAAGGCCGCAAATGAGATATTGAGATAATATACGGAAAATACCCAGTAGAACATAAAGGTAACAAGACAGAAGAATGGAGCAAATTAGGGGAGGCATATGACCAGAAAAAAGGCTCCTTGCTATACTTTGTATAAAAGCCTAAAACATCTAGGTTTTGTGGGAAATTAATTTTGACTGTAACTTACCAAATTTACCAAAAAAAGTACCAAGTAGTTGAATTTACCAATTAATATCTTATTAGTTTTGATGTTTCATAACATCAAACGACTTAGGCCCAGTTGTTCAGTTTCGCGTTATCTTCTAACCTGGGTTATTTTCCATAGAAATGATTGTTTCAAGAATTGTTTCCATGGAAAATAATTCAGGTTAAAAGATAACCTAATACTGAACAACTGGGCCTTAATGATTTAAAAATCAAGAAAAGCAAAATTTCAAATACAATAATCTTAAAATTTAGTACTATTAGCGGGAATAAAATATTAAAATCGGAACCAAATAAAAGCAAAGTAATGAGTTTTGAACACAATAATCCCATAATGGTAGTCTATATAGGGACATTAAAAAAGGAATCACAGGAATGCAAAATGATATTAGTTTCCACGTACCGTTCTGCCCACTTGCGCGTCTTACTTTGGCATTGTGCCCGGGCATAACCCTCAATTTTAAATTATATGCAGATTTGACCAATATTCATATCGTGGGTATTCTGCGAAAATGCACTAAGTCAAAATTTTGCTGTTTTGACTTAATAATGAGATTATATTGATTGGTGAACGCTATATAGACTACGAAAACGCACGAAGTCATATCTATACAAATAACAAAAATATAAGTCAAAAACACTTAAATATGTTCAGAGAAAAAGCACTAAGGGACTTAAGGGAAAAAAGTTACAAATGGACAAATATTTTTAAATAACAAATGAGGAATATTGTTGCTGATAAAGCAATATCGTTCGAAACTATTAATTCCATGACTTCTTAATAAATATAAAACTAATTTCAACACAAACTTTCAAACTCAAATATCTCAAAACTATGATTATTGACTTAGTGCATTTTCGCAGAATACCCACGATATGCACTTCGCGTTTTGTTTATACTTTTTACGTTTTTAAAAGAATAACTTTATTATATTTTCAACAAGATATAAAATCAATTCGTGAAAAAAAGATTTAATAATGTAATGAAAAGTAGTGTAAGTCAAAACAAACAAAATTTCAAAAAATGTTATTAACAATGTACTACCTATAATTAATGAACACATCACAACTCCATTTAAAAGTCAAACAATCAAAGCGCAATAAAAAGGTGCCGTCCCACTTAAAAATACATTTCTCACGTTTTGTGTCCCGTACATTCTGCACCACGATAATTATAAATCTGTAATTAAATCTAAGGGTGACTTACAGCGATATTAAATTAGTGTATGTTAGCTAACTCCAGTTAACTAATTCGAATGCATTAGATAACATGAGTTAGTTAATTATAATTAGTTAACACATGTTAATCTTGTGGCGGGTTGTACCCTATTTACCTTAAACGCCAATTTAGGTTACGCTGATTTGTCGTACTAACAGAAAATCTGAACCATGTAACTCTTGTGACGCAGCATGACTTCAGATCCCACTAGACCCGTATTTAACACGCGTGTAACGTTTCGTTTTCATCCGTCTTAATATGCATTAATGCGAAACGTAAGCTAGTTTGTAGTCACCTTAATTTTTGTATATTAACTAATTCGTTGTTCGGTATATTTTCACTTGTACAAGCTTTCAATAACCGTAATCAAGCTTAATTATTAGTGCAAACAATGTATTAACTACACTAGTTAACACAGATTGCTAGTGCAACCCACTTTTAAGATATAGTTATTAGTTATTGACCTTCAATTTGTATGTAGTTAAAAAAATAGTTGTATTACTACTATATCAGTTTTTATATTAGCCAGTTGAAATTAGGTTAGTTTATAAACTAACAAAAAATATTGGTTAATGTGTTTATTCTAATGCAGGTAAGTAAACTAGGCAACATTCTTGGATGGTTTATAAACTAGTCAAATTTGCAGCTATTATAGTAGAAATTTTGTTTTCTACTAAAATAACCAAGCGATAGGCTAGTTTATATGTATACTAGCCAAGTAAACACTTCAGCCGTATCTATTAGGTGAATCTTTCTGCTAATGTCATATTCGCCTATTTTCACTTTTAAAACATTCCAGACATATTCAATAAAATTGTTCCATGAAGAATGTGGATATACAGTGGCTCACAAAAGTGAGCATACACTCTTAAATCACATAATAAGTGCATTATATTTCAACGTAATATATGTATTTTTAATGTAATTTTATGATAATTAATTTCTACAAACCTTATTGAAGTATTATACGCAAAAATAGTTTAAAAATTTGTTTCATCTTACCAATTATAAAACGATTAATCAAAAAACAGCTATATTATATGACACAAAAGTGAGCATACACTACACTTTTTATGTAAAAATATACACAATTTTATGTACCTTAATATTTTTTAGGGTATCCGTTAGATTGCATAACCGCTTGCAATCATTTTAGCATAGAATGCACTAATATAAACCACAAATGTTTTATAGGGTTAATGTCCGTTGATCGGGGAAGGGCTTTCAATTGCTTGGGTACATGGTACAAAAGCCATTCCTGGGCTAAATACGACGAATGCTTAGGCTCGTTGTTTTGCTGGAAATAATAAATGGGTGTCATGATTAATTTTTCAACAGATGGTTGTAAATTATTGTGCAAAATTGGTATAGTCGAATTCATTTTAACTCGCGTATGACTGATCGCAATATTTTCAAAACGTGTGTCTTAGAGTTCTTTATGTAATTGAGAGATCTAACCTCACAATGTTGTTTTTTTCCTGCAGGGAAGGGGAAACCTTCATAGGCACCACCCCATCAGGGATGGTAGTGTCAGATTCTTACTGACCAAAACCCCCTCCCCGACGACAGCGGGCTTTACCTTCTCGGCATTACTTCCGCTGTCGCCTGCGATCTTCCCTGCTGCATCGATGATGCAGGCTCCCGATGACCTCACAATGTTGTTTATAAATTACAACTGTCAAGTTGAATGAACTTGATATTACGAATGCTTATTAAAGTTTTCAAAACGTATAAAAAAGTTTTTCATCATTCAAAATAAACACGATTTACAACGTACAATGTTTATTAAAGTTTAATACAAAAAAATCTCTCAATTACATAAAGAACTCTAAGACACACGTTTTGTAAATATTGCGATGAGTCATACGCGAGTTAAAATGAATTCGACTATAAATACTTATACTTGTCTATAATATCATCCAATACCATCGATAAATTCGAGATTTCGAAACCAATTCGACCCCATATACCACCAAACTAAAACTGAAGTTCCATCGCGTTTCACTGTTCTACACATGTTTTCTTTATTTATTTCAAAATTCTTTTTTCGACACACAATAATTTGTTTGCCATTCGAATGAAATAAATTGTACTTACTTTCATCATTAAAGTTTACAGTGTTCCAAAATTCTATACTTTTATTTAAGTAAGTTTTAGCAAATTGTACACGTTTTAGTCGATTTATTTAGAAACGAATGGTTTCTTCCTGGCTATACGACCATTACACCCTCTTGAACGAAGGGTTTTTCGAATAGTTTCTGTTGAAATTGATTCATTAATCATAAAAGATACTTTTGTCGTCAATTTTGGTATATTATTTTGGGTTCTCGTTTCATTTTCTTTATTTATTTATTTTTTTAACTTCCAATTTTATTAATTACAATCTGTTACAAACATTAAGTAATTGTTTTGACGCTTACAATAATAGTCAACATGAATAAGAGAAATTCCCATTGGAACTCTTTTTGTTTTCACTGCACACTAAACCACTAGCATACCAATAGAAAATAGAGAAAACATTTTAATTTAATGTTTTATATTCAAGATGAATTAGGACTGAAACCTTTTTATTAAATCAAGCGGTTTGTACCGTTTCAATCTTCTTGTTTGGTTATGTGCGTTAAGCAAGTTTGCTGCTAGATTGTTTGGGTGATCGCTCAATCTTTCTTGGTATTTCTTGCTGTAGTTTGCAATTTCACTTTTGACACTGTTGATCCTCAGATCGTTTCGAATAATATCGTTTGGTACGTACCATGGGGCGTCTGTAATGGTTCTTAGTATTTTGGATTGAAAACGTTCCAATATTTCAATGTTAGAATTACTTGCTGTCCCCCAGAGTTGCACTCCATAAGTCCAAACGGGCTTCAGCATGGTCTTATATATTAGCAATTTATTTTCTAACATCAATTTCGATCCACGTCCTATTAACCAGTACAGCTTCCTGAACTTGAAACCGAGTTGCTTTCTCTTATTCCAAATGTGATCCTTCCAGGTGAGTCGCCGATCTAAGTGCATACCTAGGTATTTAGCCACCTCGGCTTGTGGGATCATGTGGTCGTTTAATTGTACTGGTGGACAGGTATCCTTTTTCATTGTATAGGTAACGTGAATCGATTTTCCTTCATTCGCTCTGATGCGCCAAATTTTTAGCCAGCTTTGGATTTTATTGAGGTGATTTTGTAAGTTTTCCGAAGCTTTAACTGGATTAAAATGTGATGCAATCACTGCTGTATCGTCCGCGAAGGTTGCTAATGATGTTTTGGAAGTAGTAGGTAAATCTGACGTATACAGTAAATACAGGATTGGACCCAATACACTGCCTTGTGGAATACCAGAGTTTATGGGGAAGAAACTCGACTCCTCATCCTGATACTTGACCTGGAACATTCTATCCGATAGATAAGATTTAAGAATTTTCCAAAAGGAATGCGGTAGTTTGGTTTTAATTTTATACAACAGTCCAGTATGCCACACTTTATCAAAAGCTTGCGTCACGTCCAAATATGCAACTGAACAGTATCGTTTTTCTTCCAGATCTTGATTTATTAGTTGAGTAAGTCGATGTACCTGCTCGATAGTGGCGTGATGCTTTCTAAAGCCAAATTGGTGTTTTGGAATTACGTCTTCTTGCATTATGTATGGATACAATCGCTTTAAGAGTAGTCTCTCAAAAACCTTAGACATAATTGGTAAAAGGCTGATAGGTCGATAAGAAGTTACTTCTTCAGGTGGTTTGCCAACTTTGTGAATGAGGACAACCTGGGCTGCCTTCCATTGCATTGGGATGACCTCTAAACGGAGTTATAGCATTAGCAATAAACGTAATAAGTTTAATACCTTTTAATGGTAGCTGTTGGAGAACTTTTCCATTTATAAGGTCGTATCCTGGAGCCTTTTTTGGGTTGAGTTGCTTTATGATGGAACATACTTCCTTTACTTTAAAAGGCTTGATTACGAATTCCGGTTGAAGTGGTGATTCTAGTAATCGATAGATTTCGCCTTCTTCCTCCTCTGTTGATTCAGCAGGAAATGGTTGGAAAACATTCGCTAGGTGGGATGCAAACGTGTCTGCTTTTTCTTGGTTACTTCTTGCCCAACTGCCATCTGTCTTACGTATTGGAGGAACGGGTGTACATATTCGCTTCAAGTTCTTTGTTGCTTTCCATAATGAGAAATCGGTAGCTTCAGTAGGTGTAAGGTTTGATAAGTACTGTTGTATAGCTTGGTTTTTGTGATTTTGGAGTAAGTCTTTTAGCGCTCTAGTCTTTTTATTTAATTTGGTCTTATCTTCTGGGTATCGCGTACTTTGCCATATTCTTCTGAGTCTTCTCCTTTCTGCAACTACTTTTTTATATACGCCGGGCAGTCATTTACTGGTTCCTCTATCATTCTTTCTATGGGGGTGGAATCCCATGCAGCGCTCTGGATTGTGTAATTGAGGTGTTCGACTGCTTTTGTTACTTCTTCTTCGGTTTTTAACGATAGTTGTATATTTATATTTTTATCTACCAGTGATTTAAAATAATTCCAGTTTGTGGCTTTGTTGTAGAGAGTTGGAGGTTTTTGCCTGCGAGATATTTGTGAGGTAAAAGTAACTATAATTGGAGAATGATCTGATGATAGATCAAGCGAGGATTCCATTTTAGCATAGTTTGAATTTATTCCTTTTGTGACACAGAAGTCGATAACGTCTGGAATCTTATTTCTATCAGTAGGCCAATATGTAGCTTCACCAGTGGATAAGTGGTTGAGTCTATTTTTATTAATGGTTTTTAGCAGTTCTCTACCTCTGGGATTTATTAGTCGTGAGCCCCATTCTTGATGTTTAGCGTTGTAATCGCCACCAGCAATGAACCTATTTCCCAATCCCAGGTAGCACGCAATATTGAGGCAATATTGGTCCTTCATAGTTTAAATATTGGCCCAATATTGCGGTCAATATAGCGCAATATACTAATGAGAACAAATTGCAATGTTGCACAATATTGCAGTCAATATTTCGCAATATTGATAGCAATATTGAAGCAATATTTCCTTCAATATTGGGGCCATATCGCGCCCAATATTGATGCAATATTGATGTCAATATAGCGCAATATACTAATGAGAACAATTTGCAATGTTGCACAATATTGCAGTCAACATTGCGCAATATTGATAACAATATGAATGCAATCTTGATGTCAATATAGCGCAATATACAAATGAGAACAATTTGCAATGTTGCTCAATATTGCAGACAATATTGCTCAATATCGCTTCCAATATTTTACCACGATTGCAAATAAAAAAAAATTTTGATAATTATTTATTATTTTAATTTACAAATTTGCTTCCTTAATTTTATATTTATATATACTTATTTCTTCTCTATTCCTTAAATTTGATTTATATGTATATTGGCTTAGTTATTTCTTCTCAATCTGAATCTGAAATTAAACTGAAATATAAATTACACTTTTTTTTTACTGACCTGGGTGGGATTCGAACCTGAACCGGACCGTCCTTTTTGGATTTGAAACCCTCCGCTCTACCGTTAGACCTACGACGCCTTCTTGTAGAAACTTAATTTCTAGATTGAGATTATTAACAAATTATAGTAAATAATTGATAATTTATCAATTAAGTTAAATAATGACAACTTATTAAAGTTTTATGTATGATTACATTATATTTTATTTATAAAAATTAAATTATTAACAAAAATTATATTTTATTTTTAAGAAAAAAGTTAAACATGATGTAATAACTCCACCGCAACAAAGTAATCATTATATGGTGTTACCCAAAATTTGGATTTTATTTCTTTTAATGGTATTTCATATTCATATTGGCCTAAATTAAAAATTTTATAAATTCCAACTTGCATTGATGGAAAAGGTTTAGTAAAAAAATTAGTTATACTAGAGAACATATTACTTATAAAAATTTCATTTTTAATTCTTATTACTTTCGCAATCTTATTATGGTGCGTTAATATGAAGCAATTTTTTTTGTCCGGTTTGATTGCTTTCATAAAACTTCTGTCAGTGGCAATAAAATCGAAATTAGCACTACCTCGTTCCTGGATCCTGCATACTATTTGTTGTAACTGTTTGTTCGGAGTTCTTATTAATTTTAATAATGAACCTAGTAAATTTTCAAATGGAAAACAACTTATCGCTTCCAACTTTAAATTTGAATCGACGGTATCTGAAACTAAATGTTTTATGGAATGAACATTGTAAACCATTTCACAAAGTCCATAAAGTTTTTCAAATTTCAGACAGAACTTTTTGATTAATTCATTAGCGTCTTGACGTTTGATCTGCTTTTCGTATTTTCCTGTACTTAGCATTCTGAACACAATATTTAGGTGTAAAAAATTGATATACTGTTCAGGGCATATTAAATCTTTTAAAATTAGTGGACCGCTGTAAAATAAATAGAAACGGAACTCGGTAGCTTTCCATCTATCTATTTCATCAAATGTTCGTGGCTTTTGGAACAGTTTCAGCATAACTTGCTGATCTTTCAGACATAATTGTTCTAAGATTTGGACTAAGTCTAAACTGCGATGATGTTTTAATCCAAAAATTTATTAATTTTCTTGTCACCCCCAAGAACACAAGATGCATTGAATCTAGAGGTATATAGGTATATAGGTGATAAATTTAAAATCTTTAATTTTAGCTAAAGGCGATGTTCGTAAATGATGTTCAGTTCCATTATATTACGAGAAAGTGCAATTTATTAATTTTAAAGAACCTCGCAAATTTCAACTAAATGTAATTATTAGTAATAAAATTATTGTATAATATATTTCTTTTAAATTTGTTCCTTATTTTAAAAATATTCAATATTTTCAAACCGTCCCTGCAAACACGTATTTTGTTGTTTAAATTACACAAAGTTTCTTATACATACAACATATTTATAGCAAAACCGTGTAGTAAAATCATTTTTGTGGAATCTTACAACTTTAAATAAAATAATTTTGAATATTTAAACTAAAATTTATTATTACATTCAATGTAGGTTTCGATCGACCTCCGTAAAATGCGTTCTGTTCTGGATTTTCCCCAATTTGTATAGTTTTAGCATCTCCGAACCGAAAGCGAATTAAAAATAAATAACCAAAACTTTTACGCATTTTCTTATTATTTCAAAATTAGTAACATTGTGTAACTAAAATAACGTGTGTTTAGTTACAAAATGTAACTAAAATAACGTGTTTAGTTACAAAATGTAACTAAACACGTTTATTTAGTTAGTTACAATACAACGCCCCTATATAATTATAATTTATATTAATGATAAGTTTGTAAAAAAAATTAGGGATGACCCGCATAAAATAAGATTTAAAATAAATAATTAAGAAGTCACCGCCCACAAACAAGTAGAAAATAATCAAAAATATTTTATGTGAAATGGTTTAGAACGTTCATTCCATAAAATTTAGTTTCAGATTTCGCCAACTCAAATTTAAAGTTATAAGCAATAAGTTGATTTCCGTTTGAAAATTTATTTGGTTACAGAACTCCAAATAAACAGTTACAACAAATAACAATATGCAGAAACCAGGAACGAGTTAGTGCTGATTTTGGTTTTATTGCCATGGATAGAAGTTTTTCAGTTTAAAAAAATTCTTAAACAGTATGTTTTCTTGCCTGTAAAGGACATATTATTTATAATATAACGTGAATTATACCATACAAGATAACATGGGGGGAGGGGGGGTAAAATAAACCTTTTAACCAATTAAGACGGTTAAATGAAATTTCCTTAAATTTGGAACGTTTATTTACATAACATGGGGGGGGGGGAGGTAAAATAATTTGTAATATTAAATTATGTTTCGAATTTTCTTGAATTTCAAATTAAAAAAAAAACTTATTATTAATATAAATTACTAGCTGACCCGGCAAACACTGTTTTGCCCTAAATTAATTTTTATGTCACACTGGTCTATCTAAAAAGCTAAAAACCTTTACATAAGCTTTTTGCTTATGTTTACTATTAAATTTATCTCAATACATTTTAATAAAAAAATAGTATTCTTAACTAACCTACATGTAAAACCTGGGGTGGGAAGAAATCTTTGGGAATTTAAAAGTTGATCTAGGTGCGCAAGGTAACAATCGAATTTCGAGTTTCTGCGATAATATTTAAGCAATTAAGAGAAAACCTTGGGGGGGGAGGAAGGGGGGCGGTAGTGGGTGGAAGGTAAAATGGTGAAATAACAGAGTGTCATGGGATGCTCTGTGTGTATACCTAAAATCAGTTCTCCATGCGTAATTTTGGCGAAAAACCTTTGGGGGGGGGGAAGTAAAGTTTTCTTCTAACAGAAACCTATTCTGACCCTTATTGAGTAAGTGTGCAAAATTTGGCCCAAATCGGTAGAACGGTCTAACATACCGTACATCCATTTTTATATATTATATTATTAATTTTTTTATAATATATTATTAATATTAATAGATTAATAGATAATTATATAGGGGTGTTGTATAGTAACTAAATAACATTTTAGTTACACAATGTTGCTAATTTTGAAATAATAAATAAATGCGTAAAAGGTTTGCTTATTTGTTTTTAATTCGGTTTCGGTTTTCGGTTCAATAATTTTAATACTAATATATAATTTTATAGATTTCCGTATGCCTAAATCAAGATCTGGTAGAAGTACGTCTGTTATCAATATTGACCCAATATTGCTGCGCACTAATGCCGCAATATTGGCTACGCAATCTTGTACCAATATTGGATATCAATAAAACATGAAAATTTTAGCTACGTGTTAGCAATGCATTTTCCAATGATGAAAATCACTAATAATATAACTTTGAAGTTATTTGGGAGAATATATTCAGTACTCTTTATATATTAATGAAGTTTTTAATAATTATTGTCCCAACATGGATATACAATATTGCCCAAATATAGGCAAACAATATTGCACCAATAATGTTAGCCATGATCGCCGCAATAATGGTAGTAAATATTGCTCCAATACTGCTAAGCAAAATTGTCCCGATATCGCTGCGCACTAATGCCGCAATATTGGCTACGCAATCTTGTACCAATATTGGATATCAATAAAACATGAAAATTTTAGCTACGTGTTAGCAATGCATTTTCCAATGATGAAAATCACTAATAATATAACTTTAAAGTTATTTGGGAGAATATATTCAGTACTATTTAGATATTAATGAAGTTTTTAATAATTATTGTCCCAACATGGATATACAATATTGCCCCAATATCAGCAACCAATATTGCACCAATAATGTTAGCCATGATCGCCGCAATAATGGTAGTAAATATTGCTCCAATACTGCTAAGCAAAATGGTCCCGATATCGCTGCGCACTAATGCCGCAATATTGGCTACGCAATCTTGTACCAATATTGGATATCAATAAAACATGAAAAGTTTAGCTACGTGTTAGCAATTCATTTTCCAATGATGAAAATCACTAATAATATAACGTTGAAGTTATTTGGGAGAATATATTCAGTACTATTTATATATTAATGAAGTTTTTAATAATTATTGTCCCAACATGGATATACAATATTGCCCAAATATAGGCAAACAATATTGCACCAATAATGTTAGCCATGATCGCCGCAATAATGGTAGTAAATATTGCTCCAATACTGCTAAGCAATATTTTCCCGATATCGCTGCGCACTAATGCCGCAATATTGGCTACGCAATCTTGTACCAATATTGGATATCAATAAAACATGAAAAGTTTAGCTACGTGTTAGCAATGCATTTTCCAATGATGAAAATCACTAATAATATAACTTTGAAGTTATTTGGGAGAATATATTCAGTACTATTTATATATTAATGAAGTTTTTAATAATTATTGTCCCAACATGGATATACTTTATTGCCCAAATATAGGCAAACAATATTGCACCAATAATGTTAGCCATGATCGCCGCAATAATGGTAGTAAATATTGCACCAATATCGCTATGCAATATTATCCCGATATCGCTGCGCACTAATGCCGCAATATTGGCTACGCAATCTTGTACCAATATTGGATATCAATAAAACATGACAATTTTAGCTACGTGTTAGCAATGCATTTTCCAATGATGAAAATCACTAATAATATAACGTTGAAGTTATTTGGGAGAATATATTCAGTACTATTTATATATTAATGAAGTTTTTAATAATTATTGTCCCAACATGGATATACTTTATTGCCCAAATATAGGCAAACAATATTGCACCAATAATGTTAGCCATGATCGCCGCAATAATGGTAGTAAACATTGCACCAATATCGCTATGCAATATTATCCCGATATCGCTACGCGCTAATGCCGCAATATTGGCTACGCAATCTTGTACCAATATTGGATATCAATAAAACATGAAAATTTTAGCTACGTGTTAGCAATGCATTTTCCAATGATGAAAATCACTAATAATATAACTTTGAAGTTATTTGGGAGAATATATTCAGTACTATTTAGATATTAATGAAGTTTTTAATAATTATTGTCCCAACATGGATATACAATATTGCCCCAATATCAGCAACCAATATTGCACCAATAATGTTAGCCATTATCGCCGCAATAATGATAATAAATATTGCACCAATATTGACTGGTCGTTGCCAATATTGCACAATTTTCCAATATTGGCACAATGTTGCGCCGATATTGCGCAATATTTTGTGCTACCTGGGATGTTTCGAAAAACTCACCAAATTTGTCCTCCTTCACGATGTGCTTTGGCGGGCAATAAATTGCAGAAAGTGTCAGTGGTCCATTGCGATCTTCAACTGTTATGCTTGTAGCTTGTAAGTGATCTTTTTGAAATTTTACGTTCTCAAAGTGTTTCAAGGATGACCGAACAATAACTGCAGTTCCACCATGGGCAGTACCATCAGGATGTTGTGTGTGATACATTGTGTAACCTGGGATTTTGAAATAACTTGATTGGGTAAAATGCGTTTCAGATATTAAAGCAGCATCAATATTGTGGTTTTGAATAAAATTTGTTAACTCTTGTCTACGGCTAGACAAGCCATTAGCATTCCATACGGAAACCTTTAGTAAATAATCCATTAATTGTTCCTTGACATGACGGAAATAAGGAGATCAATGATTCTATCCATTCTCTCCATATTTTTATCTATTTTTTCCATCATTTTTGTCATTAAACCCATTAGTAGATTTTCATTGTTATTATCTTGGTTCTGTTCTATGTTTTCGCTTTCCTGCCTAGACTGTTGATTAGCTGTGGTAGATTGTTGTTCATGACTTCCATTTTGGTTTATATTTTCGTTTTCCTGCCTTGGCCGAGTGTCATTTGCAGTGGATTGTTGTTGTTGCTGGCTGGTTCCGCTTGTCACTCTTGCATAAGACTCGCTGGTTCTTATATTTCCTGTTAGTTGTTGTTCGCTGTTTATTCTAGGCGCTTGCTCGTTCTGTTTTGGTCTTAGCGGAGGAAATTTTCTTTTTTGAATTTCCTTGTAGACAGAACAACCTTTATAGCTTGCAGGGTGGTCACCATTACATAGAGCGCAAGTGGGTTTGGTTGCTGTTTCCTTGGTACATTCTTTGGTCCAATGATTTTTTCCACACTTAACACATCTCGGCTGTCTTGTGCAGTAGGTTTTGGTGTGATTATATCTCTGGCACCGAGTACATTGTACAACTTCTCGTTTTACATGTGGTGGTTCCACAGTAATAACTTGACTTTGGAGACGGTTGATTTTGTATATTTCTTTGTTGTTGATATTCTGTGCGATTTCAACTTGGAACAGATTCAGGGGTGTTTTAGAAATTCGATGTCTAATATTTGAAACATTCTTCACCTTGTGTCCATGCATCTCAAGATCGGCAATTATCCCTTTGCTATCGGTGGTTGCATGTAGACCCTTGATGATCACTTTGAAGCTTCTCTCTTGTTTGAGCTGGTATGTATGAAAGTTTACGTTCCCCTCCTTCAGCAGTTTAACAATTTTTGAATATATTTCTCCCTCATCGGCTTGAACTTTGACTTGATCCTTTCCAATCAATTTTAAGGAATAAGAATTTTTAGCTCCTCCGTCAAGAGTAAGTTTTAATCCTGTTATATTTTGAACGTTGGGAACAAATATTGGTGGCGGTTTTATGACTTTTGGTTGTTCTTGGGTATCTGATGCCTGTCCGGTTTCTTGATTTTCTTCCAGTGCTTCAAAACGGTTTCGTAGTCTAATTTTATTATTTTCTCGAATATAATACTCGGACATCTTTCTTTGCGGTCTAGGACGTTTCGCCGTCGCCGTTTCGCCGTCGCCGTTTCGCCGTCGCCGTTTCGCCGTCGCCGTTTCGCCGTCGCCGTTTCGCCGTCGCCCGTTTCGCCGTCGCCCATTTCGCCGTCGCCGTTTCGCCGTCGCCGTTTCGCCGTCGCCCGTTTCGCCGTCGCCCATTTCGCCGTCGTTAATTAAAAAATATAAATCAAAAGTTACAATTAAAATTTTATTATAAAATTTTATAATAAAATTAATAGTTTTAGAAGAAGAACAAAATGTAACCTAACCTATGGGAATTTTTTTTGGGATTTCAAACCCACTCACAATATGAGGCTGTTTCATTTATATAGTAAAAATTTATTACCAACTTAAAATGTTGCGATAATCCAAAAAATTTCAAATGGAGTGAAATTTTTTCTCTCCGATTTGAATTTTTCTTTGAAATTCGGATAGATGGGGGTGTGATTAGTAGATATTAGTAATAAATATAATCAAAAAATGGAAAATAACTCGTGTATTGCCAAAAAAGTGAAAAAATTAAATTTTTTTTTGCCTTCCAATTTTAGGGGTGTGCATTCGAAAAGGAGGGTAATCTATCGTCAAATCCTACCCTTACGGGGCGCCGCTGCGCTCCGCTCCGCTCTGCACCCCTCCAGGGCGGATTTGACTCTGGTTACTAGGCTAAACATACTTGAAGCGCGACAGATCAAGAAAACCGGGATAAATGCAACCGGGATGTGAGAGTACCTCGAAATAGCATTAAAAAGTATAGTTGCGGTATGGGGCAGTAAACTATTACGTTTCACCCCCCAAAAATCGCGTAAAAACAAAAAATAATCTTTTATAAATAATCAAAATAATGTAAAAAACTACTTTTCGGGTGTAAAGGAATGTAATCAAACGACTATCTACCGTTAGCCAACGTTTCGATTAATTTATTTAATCATCTTCTTACATTAATTAATTGAGGAAGAAAGTAGTATTAATAATCAAAATAATTTAATAAAACTTCAATTGTAACTTTTGATTTATATTTTTTAATTAACGACGGCGAAATGGGCGACGGCGAAACGGCGACGGCGAAACGGGCGACGGCGAAACGGCGACGGCGAAACGGCGACGGCGAAACGGTGACGGCGAAGCGTCCCATTCCGCTTTCTTTGTTTCACATTTCGTTCGGGAATTTCAGGACTATCTCTTCTATGTTTTCTTGGATTTACATCTTGCCATTGCCACTCGGTTTGGTTTAGAATTCGGGGAGATTCCAGGCTTACCTCCGAGGGTTGCTTTCTGTCTTATTCTTCGTTTCCTTATTATTAATATTTCCAGCCGCACCTTCGATGGTATTAATTGTGTTCAAGGTTATGTTTTCGTTTTCGTTTAAGCAACTGGGGCAGTTCCAGTGATGAAATTCTCCGCGTTGATTTATTTCATTTAACGTTTCCAGGGTCATTCCAATACATTCAATATGGTAATTTGACTTGCACCTCATTTTGCATTGGATGCAATCCTCATATCTCGTCGGGGCTCTATGACACACACCACATGCACTCATACTTTATCTATTCCCGAATAAGTAATCAACTTTGATCAGTAATTAAAAATTTTTATTTTATCGTAGCACTTTTGAGGTTAGAAACTGACTCGAGTCAAAATTCTCCCCCAATTACGCCAAAAAAACATAAAGTGATGTTGAAAAACTGAAAATATGCAATCTCGCATCAATTCCACACCTTAAATCACCAGAAATTGAACAAAAACTTAATTCCCAAAACTCAACTTATCAAACACGACTATTCAAAGCGGCCATACACGGCCATCATTTTCTTTATAATAAAATTTTCATCCGCAGCGGTTAAGCTTGTTTTTCGGCCACAACGAGGTTTATTTTACAAGGTTCCGGTATTTTTTAATTATTTATAATTTTTTGTACAGTAAAATGGAATTAGCCAACTAATTGCCCAATTTGGAGTGAAAATTTTCCTTTGAAAATAATATTTAGTACTTATTTTAGTATTTCCTTGTAGTTAAGTCCGTACCACTTCTTTTTGAATTCATTTTGTTAAAATTCGATAAAATTTACTGCTAACGTCATCAGCACTATCATTTGTAATACTGATTAGTAACTAATGCAACTAAGTAATTCAATTATTATTGCATTGTCGCTTCATAACATTGGAAAATCTGCAAATGTATGCTCACTTTTGTGACATTAAATGTAAGCGTATTAACATATTTCACTCTATAATTAGTAATATAATAGAAGATAAGAGATCATTTTTTCGAATTGTAATACATAAAAGTATAATACAGAATATAATTTTATGCAAAAATGGAATTAAAAATTCATATATTTCCTTGAAAAATAATGCAATTATTACGTGATTTCAGGGTGTATGCTCACTTTTGTGCGCCACTGTATGTACAGTGAGTGTAAAAAGTATTCGTATACTATATTTTATTTAAAAGTGTCTTTTAATTTAGGCCTTTCAGAAATAAAAAATTAGAAAAAGAAAATTACTGTCATGTACTGTTATGTTTATCTTCTTCTTAAAGTACCGTATCCGCTCAGCGAACGTTGGTTATCAACTTGACCGAAGTCAAGATGACTTAACTAGGGAAAGAAATTTAATGGGGTGGTTTCCCGTTGCATTCCCCATAGCCCACAGATTTATATTGGGCTTGAAGATCACAGCAGTATATCCGGCGCGACTAGGTATAGAACCACGGTTTCCCACTCGCTAGTCTGCCGGTGTAAGCTTAACGCCATAATGCTTGTATAAAGTATAAACGAATTATCCGAAGGCGCTTTAGCCGCTATGCCAAACCACGCTGCATTACGAAAAGTAATCTGAAAGACAAGAAATGTTGTGCAAGCTGTTCCCCCCGCGCCTGAAAATGTACAAGATTTAATAATTCCTGAAAAATATAAAATTTACGATCTCTCCAGCCCGGTATTCATGAAAACTTTTTACTGGCTGATAGTAGTCAAGTTGCCGGAAGAATTCTTATTTTTGGTCGTGAACGAAACCTTCGCATTTTGAGCGAATGTGACCATTGGTTTATAGATGGGACCTTTAAAATTACGCCACCGTTATTTTCGCAGGTGTATGTAATCATGGCGGAGAAATATGGAGGAGTTCATCCATTGTTATACGCGCTTCTTCCTAACAAACAAACTGCAACATACACAACAATGCTAGATATGTTGAAAAATTTGGAACCAAATTTGAATCCAGTACACATTTCATGTGATTTTGAATTGGCTGCGATTTCTGCGTTTAGAAACGCATTTCCTACAGCGGAAATGCAGGCATGCTTTTTTCATTTGACTAAAAATATGAAAAACAACTCACAAATTTCAATGTAATTGGGAACTACAATACAGACTCTAATTTTGCTTTGTATGCTAGAATGGTGGTGTCTCTTGCATTTGTACCAACTGCAGATTTAGATCATGCAATAGACAGGTTAGCTGGAGTGTTGCCTATCGAACTACAACCACTGTTGCAATGGTTTGAAGATTTTTATGTTGGCCGAATGAATCGTCGAGGTAATGGTAGAAGGCCTGCAGTTTTCAGCCCAGAATTGTGGTCTTTATATAATCGCGTTTTGAACGACATGGATAGAACAAACAACCATGCTGAGGCGGCCCATCGACGCCTCCAATTGGAAATGGGAATGGATCATCCAATTTTGTGGAAATTTATAGACGGATTGAAAAAAATTCAGAAAGGTCGTGATATGTTTTATGAACACCTACTAGCAGGTCACGAGCCACCAAAAAAATTAAAGAAATATCGTGATGCTGATAAACGTATCAAAACCATTGTGAGTGATTATGCGAATCGGGATATAATCTGCGAGGATTGTCTTATAATTACGAGATGAGTGCATAGGAAAACAATCATTGCATCATTACAGCTACAACAACCTCTTCTTTTGTACATTAATAAATTTATTATCCACATTATTTATCTATCAATATTATATTATAAAAATTTTTTTGATTAGTTAAATAAACAATTAATTAACCATGATCAGATAGAAGTCAAATCTTCTTCTTCTTTAAGTGCCGTGCCTGATTTCAGACGTAGGCGCCCTCTCTCCTATGTATGTGTTGTGCGTTTGAAGTATTATCACACACATAGGGGACCTACTGCTTAACGCGGGCTCCGAACCGCGGGAAGTGTATACACTTCGTCTCCAGAGAGGCTGTACCAGGCAGATTACACCTCGGTGGTTTGCCATTGCCTTCCGAGGGGAGACGGTCAGAATAAAGTTTTTACTGAGCCCGGAGTTGAACCAGGTATTTAGCATTAGCAGCAACGCACTTAACCGCTAAGCTGGCGACCGTATTATAGTCAAATAATAAAAAAAAACTACTTCCATAACGATTCTTTTCTTGCGCCGAACCGGCATCGCGCCGAACCGCCCCGCTCCGAACCGCCCCGCGCCGAACCGCCCCGCACCGAACCGGACTCGCGCCAAACCGGGTTTGCGCCGAACCGGCCTCGCGCCGAACCGGCCTCGCTCCGAACCGGCCTCGCTCCGAACCGGCCCGCGCCGAACCGGCTGCGGCGAAACGGTCGCACCAAACCGGCCGCGCCGAAACGGCCTAGACCGAGTACATAGGTGTAAGAATATAATATTGCGACTATTTTAAGTGTGCTATTTTGCTTTTATTTTTTCTTAATTAAATGTTTTTATTTCTTTTTAATGTATTTAATATATAATGTTTACAGTTTATATTTAATTTTTTATTTTTCAATTGGATATAATTAGGAGAAGCAATATCGATTTTTGAATATAAATATAGGTGTATGAATACTTTTTACACTCGCTGTACATATGTATGTATGTGGAGCAAAGACGTCTCAACTTAGAACTTCGGTTAAAGCTGACTACTTTGATGCAAACATTAATTTAAATAATTTTAGTCTTTACATTAATCTGTTCATATATCATAGATTAATTTGTAACGTCGAATAATAATTGATTAAAATGCATTATATTTTTGTATTGTTTATAATAAACTATTATAGCCCTGAAATTTTCTTCAAATATTTCATACCATATTCTTTAATGCTTTATAATTAGAAATAGAGATTTTTATAAAAACCTATTTTAATTTATTTAATTAGCATAATATATAGCATGTACTTAAGTACGTGGAAAATTTATAAAAAAACGTTCAACTAACAATAAGACAAAAAGCATTCGTCAAAATTTTAGTTTAAATAATGAATTATGTATAAATCACTGGCATGGGAAACTCCACTACCAATGACATTTAGGTTTTATAAGAGTATATCCTACGTAAAATATGTTTCCACGTTTTAGGAATGTTGTGTAAGATGCTTAAGTTTTTCTTAATAATTGTTTACTTTATACATAAATTAGTACATAAATACGTTCTATGGATACGGTGGTGCAATTTTTCTGATATTTTTGTATTCCGTTATTCGCAAAGGAAATAAAACAAAACTCCCATCTGATTAGTGACGTGCGCGAATAGATTAACGAAATTATTGACAGCTGCAAGAAATATACTGTCTAAATAAAAATTCATAGAACGTACACTTATTTTAAAATTCACCATAATGATATTAACCAATGTAAATCCTACACAAAATTCCTCCAACGTGAATGACTTTTTTTTGTGCAAACTTGTTGGAGAGGTTCAGAAAAGTTAAATTTAGTTGGTTAAAATACTTATTGATTTACAAATTTGTGTAAATTCACGCATGAATTTAAGTTTTTGGTTCTATTATACTTTAAAAATAGAATGTTTTATTCGTGTATTTATTATTAGGTATCAGTGCGTAATTTATTTTGTGTGTAGGTATTTAAACGGACAAACACAACAGCAGCCACCTTCTTATACTGCATCGTATGAACAATATTCTGGTCGAGATATAAGCGCTTTTGGATTACCTCAATGTCCCATTCACCGTCTTCAAGGTTGTAATTGTTTATCAGTGCAATGCAAAGTAGAGGTATTTAATTTAATATTGTATGTTTATATGTTTCAATATTTTTATTGTATTTTATAGACTATGTCGCCACCTTGTACGTCACCTTCGTATCCACAATCTGAACCATCCCCGGATCCTTTAAGCTCTCATCAGTACCTATTAAATACCAGGACGTTATTACAAAGACCTTCCTCTAGTAGTCCACCTTTAACACCTCAATCTCAAAGTACACCTTGCACAATGATGGGGCAGTTAATGGGTGCTCTGAACAATAGTGCTTTATTAGACGATTTAAATATTAATATTGAATCACTGCAAGGTGGGTTTGATTGTAACGTAGACGAAGTAATCAAACACGAACTGAGTATGGACGGTAACTTAGATTTTAATTTTACGGGAACTCATCAAAGTATAACATCTCAACAAGATTCGGTAGTTTCCAACACGCAAACTACAGCACCACCACCATATTCAACAGCTCCATCTTGGGTACACTAACACACGTGTGAAGGTAAGAGTTTAATAAAAAAAATTTGTCTTCGTTTTTTTCTTAAATAAAAGCTGATGATTCTTTATGCACCCCTCTGTATAAATTTTAAGCCCTCGCCGCATTAATCTCGGTTAGATATGCATTCAATAAATCGTCGACAGTGAGTGCGAGATGTCGCATTCATCACCAACCCCAACGAGGCTTGTCATTGCGATTATAATATTTCGTCGGCAGAAATTAGCCGAGGTCGGCGACTGTCAAATTTTAATAATTTCTTTAACACGCGTGTAGCTTTAATACCGCAGCACATTTTACTGCTCAATTATGCAACTTCCTTGGGTACTTGTCATTTTATAAAGAGCGAAAGGAGAGTCTACAAATTGTCAGCTTCTTAAATTTAATATTCAATTTTCTCGGTTAGAATTTGATTACGACTCGTCTAGGATAAGTTCTCCAACCTTGAGTATACATAAAATTTCTTTTGAAATCCTTATGACAGAATTGCGTGAAAGCGACAAAGTTAACAACATAAAATTCCTTTATTGGTAATGCAGCAAATAATTGTAAACTGTTACATTTTTAATTTAATAATAAATTAATATTTTGGAAAAGTTTTAAGTTAATTAACTTACCATATTTTAAATTGAGGCAAAGATCTAATTGTTTGTGTATATTCATACTATGTACTTATATTATGTACCGACATTTTTAATTAATTCATATTTTATATCTATTATTAAAACTCTATTATAATAACAATTATGGTCAATTGTAATTACTTATTGTAAAACGCCAGCATTACTTGCGTAGATAAATAATTTAAATATGTTATTATACATTATTACATAGATAGATAGAACCGATATTTGGTACAACCAATATGCCATATTATGCCGTGCGTTGTCTATCATATACCTGTTAGTTACTACTTCCATGGTATATTTCAAACTTTTTAGTATCATTAAAAAGTGATTACCTATATTATGTTTCCTTGTACAGGCCGTTGCACAAATTTTCGCCATAATAATAAATATTATTCAAATAAGGCTGTACTTTCACTGAAGCCACAGTCATCCACTCACTACAATTCAACTAATGGAAATGAGCGATTTATGGGTGGGTGGGTCTTTGAACTGCAAGTTTTCAGAACCCTTTTTAAACAATCTTCGGAGTGACAGCTATAATTAGGTATTCTATATTTGCTTCTTCCATGTAAAAATTTTGAATACACCATCGTTGGTATTTTAAATGACTATACTTAATCTTGGGACAACTAAGAATAATCTATCTTGTTCTTGAAATCGATAGAAATCGTTCCGAAACTTGTTTAAAAAAAGGTCTCAAACTTACGCTTTTCTCCGGAAAAGCCTTGATAATGGGCCAATAATAAACAACCCGATACTTCGGGCTTCCGAAACCGAACTTCAATAAATAATTATTCTCAGTATTAATATTTTAATATTGTACCCTACATTATACAGTTTTCTTTGTATAGAGATATTGAGTCAACAGTGTACGATATTAGTGTAATTCGTGTCAACTAAACAGCTGTATTAGTTTTGAACGAGTTGAGAGCATTCAATACACTATTGTACAATAATTGAGAATTTTTACCAATATTTTCGGTACCATTTATGGTGCAAGAAATGTTTATGACACGACTATGGTAAAAACTGTAATATTTGAATAAAGTGTAATACCAGCATTTACTTAACAATATTGACAAAATATTGATAAGTATTGACATTTTACATTTAAAATAAGGTTGAATTCTAATTTGAACGTAACATTTAGTACTAACATTTTTATTAATTAACAAATATTGTATAAACAAGTCTGTTATCAATATTTTGAAAATATTGTTAACTAACGACACTGTCGTGGATAGCACTAAATAAGTAAATATTGCCTAACAAATTTCTGACACAGACATTTGTCTCAAAATAACGTTTGCTTGATGCTTAACCAAATGATTTATCACAAATTATTTGCATTCCAAAATGCAAGTTATGTTTTTTTATAACTAGTATATTTTATATCAAAAACTTAGTTAATTAACATTAAAATTCATTAATAACCAATTCATCTTATTTGTATGTTACGGAAAAGTACATACACCGGTAAATGTACACCAATAGCGGTTCTTATGGTAAATGTAAATACAGTGTATTTTCCCCTCTAGAATTATGTATTGATGCATAATTTGGTAGCGTTTTTGGTTTCCAAGGTAAGAGTGATACCATAAGAGTGAGCACATATCGAGCCCGGAAATTTGTACGACAAAAAATTGTACGACTGCTTTTGTATGACTCAACATTTCTATGACTGAACATATTATAATCAACAGGGAATACGCCATACATTTACACGACAGTATATTTGTGAGACAGAACTTCGACAACTTTTATACGATTGATAATTGCATTCAGTGTCACATGATGGTCGTTTCGACCAATCAGCGTGCGTTATTTTACATTGTCGATATACGGATACAATTCGTTCACCTAGTGCAATATCCAGTTATATTGAAATCCTACGAATATATTTCAAATCATCAATTTGAATATTTTAAATTGTTTTGATAATAATAATTGTGTACGTTCCTTTATATTATCATGTGATATATTTTTTATATGAAATAAAAATTCGCCGTCGGCAAGATTCGAACCTCGGATAATCACATTGCTAATAATGTACTATCGTACTATCGCAATTGCGCCACGGAGCTGACATACAAGGTAATGCTTTAAATTGTCAAATCTGCTACATAAAAACCATAGAAACACTACTTTATTTATATTTAACCTCCAAATTCTAATGCGTCCAATAGTCATAATAACCATAGAAACACTACTTTATTTATATTTCTTTATTTTTATTTCATATAAAAATTCGTTTTTATTCGAAGTTATGTCGTTTCTTCACGGAATTATCATCCAAACAGCAACGCGCGTTCCGACAATATTCAAAGATTCATCTCGTACATGTTTTAGCTGCGGAGATTGACACTCACTCCGCTGCGCTACGCTCGTGCAATCTCCTTGCTAAAACCTATATTCTCTGAATCTTTGAATATTGTCGGAACCCTTATGCTGTTACATACGAATATTTATACTATATTTAATTATGTCATATTATACTACATAACAATAATTATATAAAATTAGAAGTACTTGCATGAAAATAATCTATGCATAGTTACAAAATTGCATTTCGCAAATATTTTGTTGGTCAGCAATTAATTCAAAAAAATTGTTTTATACAGCTATGTATTTATTTATTTATATGCTACTATGGCTGTTAGATACATAAAAAAATCAGAAATACAAAACATTAATATTTATATGACAAATTAATTAGAACCGAGGGTCCAAGATTTCTGGTCAAAAGGTGCTGAGGAGGACCGTTAATTTTTTTTCTGGTACCTTATCTACATTTAATTTCTATTCGATTTCCTGGTAAGTGAAATTGTAGTTTTACTGGTACAAGATTTTTTTATTTATTACAATATGTACACCCATATTAAAAATGCATAATTATTATGTAAAAGTGCTTTTCAAAATCAGATATTTTAAATCTAAAAACGGTTAAATGGACCAAAATTGCTGCAAATTTAAAAAGTATTTCTTCCTTTTTGCGGTACTTTTTGTTTATTTTGATTGAAAATATTACAGATTAATTTGTGTTTCATTAGATAAATTCTAATTACAATCAAATTTTCAATGAAGTATGGATGAAAATAATGATGTAATAATATTTATAATAATAAATAAAATTTAATATAATTCAATCGTATAATAGCTGTGGTTATAACTTTCCGTCGTACAAATATTATCGTATAAATGTACGACGTATAAAATTCACTGTCGATTAAATGTTCAGTGGTAGAAATTTTGAGTCGTACAAAAGCAGCCGTACAAATGATGTCGTACAAATTAATGAGAATTGGTCTGTGCGCCTCTCGAATTTTTAAATTAAAGGACTAGTGAAAAAGGATTAAATTTTATTTGTTCATTAATTTATTTGTTATTATATATTAATAGTAAATAAAAGGCAGGTGAAAATGGAGAATTTTCAATAATTTGCGTCATTTTATAACGCTAAAGTTCAGTACATAATTGACTTACAGAAAAATATGTAAGACTAAAGTTGTATAGTTTACTATGTTTTCTAATATAATATTTATACCAACAATTTTTTTCCTACAATCAACTGGCAAGGAGATATTACGGAGAAACCTATTTTTGCCCCCATTTTTATCAAAATTGCGACACTTTCGGGAAATTTCCGAGGTGAAAAACTCAAAAACAAAAAGTTTTAATAGGGCCCCAAAATGCAAAAAATCAGAACTACTCGACCATTTTTACTTTTTATTTCATGGTGTAAAAGCTATTGTAATAGTATATTACTCGACGTGGGCCGTAGCATTGATTTACCATCGCGAGGAATTGTAAATCGAGACACGGAAGTTTTAGTAAGATATTTTGTTTGCTACTACTTAAGTAAATTGAAAATCAAAATAAAAAGGCAAATTTGACGCATTTACATTAAAAAAACAGATATAATTAAAATGATTAATTTTCATATTATAACAAATAGAAATCTACACAGTTCTTTTATCTTGTAAGCTTATATACCCTTGTATCACAATTACATACTCACGATGACTCTATGCAACGTTAAATCGAGGCTCTCAGTTGCATCATTGCACATTCCAAGTCTATATTTTCCTAGCCTAAGATTTTTCGGGGTCCAAAATTACAAGCAAATGCAATGAATAAGTGGGAGGTAACGTGATTTTAATACGGACGGCTGCCGATGGGTATGTAATGTGTCACTTACTTATGGACCAGAGAACAAAATATTTTAATTGTTATTAATATTTATAATGAGCTATATAATAACAATATGGTTAAAATAGAAATCTTTTCCCGAAAGATATCATTTTAAATTTTTCTTTTAAAATTTTACTTCCGATGAAGAATTGGGCAAGATGCTCAGAGGTTTAGACACGGGGACTTTTACTATGTTGAAAACGGACCATTACCTAACGAAATCCATCGAAAAATTGCAGAAGATCGTTTTAATTTTTTGTTCGCAATTTGCTGCACTAATAGTACCTATATTGTTTAATTCAACGAAATCGATAAAAATTTAAATATAATATTTGACAAACAATAAATTTTTGGTAGATTTACCCTAAAGTAAATAGAGAGATTAAAATTTATTTTGATACCGGTGACTTACAAGTAAGTCTTAAAACTTTTTGCAAGAAGCTGAATCGCCCACAATTTTACTGAACTGCGCGTAATGTAGACTTTCCTATTTCTTCTCTTTAAAACACGCAGTATGTTTTATGCTCGATGACGCTACCGTCGTGATATGGCCAACAAAATTTTTATTAGTTATTTTTTGTAATTTTTTTCGATATGTATAATTTAATTCGACGAGGGTATTACCGACAGTTCAGGGTCAAAAATATATTGCGATTGTATCGGTTCTTCAAGTATTAGGAGATGAATAATATACTAAATTCTTGTGTATATAATAATTTGACTACGAGTTACCCTTAAGGTGGCAAATTCATTGCTGTTTGACCATAAGAACAAACAATAATTTGATTCAATTAATACATAATCCACAGCTACGAAAATTATACAGATTTTTAACCGAAGATTCATATTGAAATATTGGGCGTAGAAACAACTATTAAGTTCATAATAATATAGATAAATATTATATATCAGATATAAAATTATTTGAAAATTATTTGACGATTATGGGAAAAATAATAAACCTATTATGTTGCTGAAATTACAATATGTTATTAAGATAATAATTTTTAATAAAAAAAAACTTTTCAGTACACTGTAATTAAACGCAAGTATTGTTTAGTAATCCCCATAAGAATCAATGTTAATATGCCGAAGTATAATTATAATATATACTATAGTATTTTAATACCACTGTTTATTTTATTGAATTTTATTCACAATCAGTTGGCAATTTACAAATACAGTAAGCGCTCAGTTATATGAACTAATAGGAATGTAATTTTGATAAAGAATTCAGAATGGAGTACCGACAAAAAAAATTTAGGAGTGTCTTCTTACGTAAATACGATCCTTAGGATGTCCTTTGCCATGTAATATGACTAAATTTTTATAAAAGCGGCTCATTTCGATGTAATTAAATAAAGATATGCAAATAAATTTTAATTATTTATTCAATCTGTGACGTCATCTCACACATTATTGGTTAGTAAATTTTCCATGCAAAGCGCCATTTACGCCAAGTCGTGCGTATACCAGGCGCTTTGCACGGAAAATTTACTAACTAATTTTGAGATGACGTCACAGATTGAATAAATAATTCAAATTTATTTGAATTTCATTATTTAATTACATCGAAATAAGTCCCTTTTATTTTTAACACTACTAAATTTTATTTGTCGGTACCCCATTCTTTCGTTTTTAAATATTACAGTTGCTTAAAAAGTACTGGTGAGAGCGAAAACACCGTTGTTGTAGCTTCATATTTAAACAATTATAATTACATGTAAGTAAGTTACATTTCAATAACTTAAATTATAAAAATAATATATAATTAAAATCAAATTGTTGATATAATCGAAAGCGGTTTTTCACGATTTTAAATGTTGGCAGTATATAAAAATAGGCAAAATTGACTCGACCCCGACCAAACTTAACGAAACTTGGTACACACCATCGTAGTAAGAAATAAAAAACACAAATTTAAGGATTTGTCCAAAAAGGCATTCGTTTCCTTCTTTTTTGGTCTTTAAAAAAGTCAAAAAGTTGGTGAGTAGACTTGTAGAAAAACGACTGTAACTTCATCCACAGTGGTATAAATTTAAAAATAAAAAATGTTCTATAAAGGTAAATGAACATTCTCTTCAAATATTCAACCACATTTTATATTTTCAACCCCTCACTAGATAAATTTTTTAATATTAACCCTATTTCAACCCCTATTTCTAAAGGAGTCTTTTTTTTGTCAATTTTTTTACAGTTTTTTTGTACAACTGTGCTGAGCATGCGTACCAAATTTGATCATGGGATGATTGAATTAAGTCTAGGCTGAAACGGACAAATTTCAGTTTTTCGCCGATTTATCAAGTTTCTTTGAACTTTATGACAAAATAGTTTAATATAAAATTAAAGTTGATTAACTTCTCTACAAAAAAATACATATTTACACATCCTTTTCGTCAGATTCGTATTCACATAGCAATAACCGCTCAAAGTAGAGCTAAGTTACGCGAACACCGTTATGCATTTATTTAAAAAGGTCGGAATCGATTTTCAATTAATTGTATAGATTTTCATCATAAATATTATTTATTATCTGAATATAAGTTTACCACACCATCCCTAATTTTGATAAAAAGTTTAGTATATAATATGACAATGCAGTTAAACCAAAAATACTTTCTTTGATTTTTTTTGTAAACTTAATTCGTTTTCATGTTAGGGCCAGCTAAATGTGACACTTTTCAGTTTACACCCTCGAAAATATGGGTGTGTAACTTTGGAACTAATGAACATAGAGGACTGATTTTTTTCAATAAACTTATAAGTTTAGATTGCTGGAACAAATTTATTTTTAATTGTGAGTTTTGCACCCCCTCCCAAAGGGGTCCCTTTTTTCCCTAAAAATTAATATGTATTATTAAGACTAACATAGTCAACCTGTGCACCAAATTTCATTTTGGGCCGAGAAATGCAGACAGCAAAAAAATATTTCTTTTTTTCGGCGACATTCAACGCCTACACGCCGATAAGAATATCTGAATGCAAACCGATGACACAATTTCTTACAAGGGAACGATAAATAATTCTAACATAAGATCAAACGTAACACGTGGAAGAGTGATGAGTCAATAAGTAAGTGTTCATATTATAAGGTCTTGGGCTTAAATGACACCGTGGGATTAAATTAACTAATAAACGCAAATTGGGACTGAAGAAGGTCATTACGAACCGCAACGGTCGTCATGAAATGATAATTTCCGACATAGGATTGCATACAAATTATTTATTACCATTACATTCAAGCTTTTCCATTCCATTCGGAATATCGCTACTTTGCTTCTCTGCAAAGTCTTCACAATTCATTTTCTGATCAATCATCTTCTTTCTCTTTTACTTTACAACTGAACTTATCCACAGCGTGGTGATGTTCACCGAAGCCGCTAAGAAATTCCGTCAAGTCCGCGATTGAACCGAAAATTTCCGCGTTATAACTCAACCAGTGATCACACCAATCCAGCGCTAGGTTCTTTATTTATTAGTATTACCATTGCTCTAAAAATAATTATGATAATAGCTTGAATCAATATTATCAATATTAAATATATTTATATAAATATTATAAATATAGATTGTTTCATTGAAGCTTTGAATTGGTAGCGTCGCTGCCAATTAAAATTAAATTTAATAAAATCACAAATTTCTAAATAATTATTTACATATTTGTTAGTAAATTACAAAGTGTTAAATAACTCGATCAGATCACAAATGAGTTAACCTTCAAAATTTACTTATCATTTATTCTTACCATCGTCATTAATTATCACAACTTACAATAATTATAAATTAAATTTATGCTTCAGTGAATGTTAAGTTCCAATTTTATTTTTCAAAATCTCGATAAGTTACAAAGGCGACGTCAACAGTTAATTTGCAACGTTGCCAACTGTACTACCGTTCTAACAGAAGGCATATTATCGCTTCATATTCAACAATAGTAATTACATGTATTTACAGATAAACTACATGATAAAAATCTTGAGAATTTTTTTTTGGCATTGTGTAAAATGTTAATCTATAGTCGGAAGTACTTCTTATGCACTGCACATGGGCAGAAATATTTTAAATAATTTTTATTCTTGATGTGATTTTGTTATTAATATTAAAAGTATTGTTGTTTTTTACTTAAACAAAAAACAATAAAACAGTTGCCTGCATTTCCAATCGGGCTGTTGCAATATTTACTGTACTACAAACCGTCGCGATGTCTCGTCTCTTTGAATTACTGAACCGGAACAAGTGGCATGTAGTCAGACTCAAAATTACTATTAACCTTTCTAATTTAAAATTTTTTTCACTTTGAAATATTTATTTAGAATACCTACCCACTTACTTATACATATATGTTACGGTTAAAGTGTTTACTAGGCTAGTTTATAAACTAGCTGGCTAGTATATGAACTAGCCAATTGCTTGGTTATTTTAGTAGAAAATAAAATGTCTACTAATTTGGCCAGCTGCTAACTGACTAAGTTTATAAACTAGCCAGTTAGTTTAGAAACTATCCAAGAAAGTTAGTTTATTTACGAGTTTACTTACCTGCATTAGAGTGAACATAATAATAACCAATACTTTCGGATAGTTCATAAAGTACCCAATTTCAACTGGCTAATACAAAAAATGTTAGGCCTTCCGCACATGGAGCTACTGAAAAGTGACTAAATGCTAATTAGTCTAACTAATTGCATCATGTCTCCGTAATGTCGCCCTATTGAAACACGAAGTCCATGACACTAAACTTCTTCAGTCGTGATGCATCTGCGACAGTAGCGTCGTGACCGATCTCTTTTATGTATGTGATGTGCGTTCGAATTATTTTCACATGCATAGAGGACCTACTTGTTTAACGTGGGCTCCGAACCACGGAAAGTGAAATACACTTCATTTCGAGACAGGCGCTCACATGGCAAATTACCTCGGTGGTTTGCCATTGCCTTCCGAGGAGAGACGATCAGAATAAAGTTCTTACTCTGCCCGGATTCGAACCGTGCATTTTGCATAATCAGTAGACACACTTAACCGCAAAGCTATGTCCATCTATGAGCTAAGTCACTAAGCTACTGATAAATAATTACTGCATGCATCGCGAGAAACCGATTACTGACGCGTTACGAATTTATTACCAACAAATCGCTTCATATGCGAGCTGCTTTTATTAAAACACAACACCGTGATGCTCAAGTTACTGCATTAGCAATTGCAGATAGTAACTAGTTTCTTTTTAGTAGCTCCATGTGCGAATGGCCTTATACATAATAACCAATACGTAAACTAAGCAAACTTAATAAACGCTAATTTTGGGGCGCCTTTGGCTTTCACGCTCCCTCGCTCAATCCTTGTACGAGTATTAGGCCGCCTACTTGTCTGCCCGCGTCCTGTCAAGCAGTGAATTTGATAGTTGTTCTTCCACTTGAAAAATTATTAAGACTTTTTTAAGAAGTACGATGGTGGATTAAATGCACTTGTTGTGCTGTTTATTGACAAATATTTATTCAAAGAATTCCATATTTTCATAATAACGCAATTGCAATATTTATAACCATAAGAAATGACGATCAAAACTCGGAAACTTTTTTTACAAAAAATATAAAACAATTGGCTGCATTGTGGAAAGGAACTTTCCAATGATGAAATAAAAACTTAAAAAGATACAGTACATTTAATTACGGAATTGGCTTTTTAATCTTTCATAAAATACTTTTATCTAAATTATAAGTTTATAATTCAAATTATTGTTTTTCAAATTAAAGTCACTAAAATTTTTCTTGGAGACTATAATTTCTTGAATGTACTAAGTATTATTATGTATTCTGTTTTTGACGTCTTGGCGACATTGTCCGATATGTGCTCGTGGCATATTGAAAATGTGTGAGGAATACAAAGGATTAACAGTGTAACGTGGATTCAGAACCACGGAAATAGATGATTTTTACATCGTCCACCCTATCAGGGAAGTTTTTATCCATATATAATGTGACCTGGGTCCAGCAAGAGGATATTTAGTGAACGAAATCCTTCTATAGATAGTACTTAACATGATTCGAATCTGTGAATATTGGTACGAGAAGCTAGAGGGTGAAACAGAATGAGCGTCGTTGAACGGCATCAAATGTCACGTCGAAGTTGAAATGCGTGTAAATAGGTTACTGTGCACATAATATACGGCGTTGAACGTTACATTACGTAAGAAGTTGGTCAACTGTAAATGGGGTCAAAGTGGAAAGTTTACACGAATTTCAACTTTGACTTGATATTTGACGCCGTTCAACGGTGCTCATTCTGTTTCACCCTTAACACGCCAACACGATAGCGAGAGAGAAAATTAAAATCCAAAAATTGTAATCTAGAAAAAAATGGAATATTATAAATAGTATGTAGTACAGCGTAACTATGTTACTCAAGAAAATTAGTCCACTCGGCCTGCAACCTCGTGGGACATACTTTTTCTCTGATGGGCAATACATCACTTAACACTTTAAATTATTAAAACTTCAGGTTATAAAAATTATTGCTGTTATTGGTATATCTACTGCAGTTAATAAAACATTATGAAATATTTAAGATAATAATAATTGAGAGTTATGTGTCGATTCTGGTCTTTTTTTAAAGTGACTTTAAGTTTGACGACACTACCTAATGAAAATTACCGATTTTATGTTTGCTCCGTCTTTCTTTAAAAGTTTAAGCACCTTTGGAGATACCATAATCAACGTATTAATTTTCATCGTTGTCGTCATTGAACACGTGATTGACTTGTTGAGTAACGAAAATTGTGCTTAATATTTCTGACATTTTATGATTTTTGAACGATATCTTTACGTGTGAAAGATAATAAATTGTCGCAACTACATAATATGAGCAGCATCTTCCAGTACGATTGTCATTTGTACATTTTTAACAATATCGTTTAATTTCAGCGTGTCCATTTGAATTTGGCACAAATTCTATGTAGCGCTTGTAAGATTTACTAATACTGATTTGTCACCATCTTACCTTAATTTTAATAATGCTGGTGTTTCCGTTAAGGTCTTGAACATTTATGTTATTATAATCTAAATACGAAACAGAAAAGTAACGTATATAAAGGAAAAACAATAAAAAAATGTCAAAGATGGATAAAAGTGATATTTCAAACAATAAGGTTGGGTGTGCGGGGATTTTCTGAGAAAATTTTTTATTGAATATATTCCTAGATTTACGACCACACTGTATGATCAACAAGTAGAAATAATTAAAAGTACACGTACACATGTACACGTAGTTAGGTGTGGTGGCGAAAGAGTTGCACTGTGGACCTGATAGTATGAGTTCGAATTATTTGTGCCGTGGTTCGGATTTCACGTAAAGCTGTAGGTCCTATTATGTACATACACGTATAGTCTACAGGTAAAAACTGTGAACTTATAATTCGTTAGTGTGGGTTTATCCCTAAATAAAATGGTTTATTCGTATGTTACATCACTAGGGCAAATAAAATACTCAAGATGAGTCGAGTATCAGGTTATTTAAATATTGCTCGAGCTCTTTCGAGCGAGAGCAATATCTATAGGATATCGCTCTCGCTTTCGCTCGCGCAATATCCGGTTTAACCTGTACAAGGCGAAATATGAAGTATTTGCTTTGCACGAGTTGATGTATTTATGGTAATTCCCCAAAGAAACAATTGACCATATCACATCAACGACCATAATATGACCCTGAGTGGAATTACCATTGATATCGTAGAAATACAAATACAAAAAGTGATATTGCAAAAAAATGTATGCCTTTTAACGTCTTCAGATATTTTCCCGATACCTCCCTGTTTGTGCTCGTTGCGTGTTCAAAATGTGTGACGATCACAGGAGACCTACAGCTTAACGTGAATTCCGAATTATGGGAATAGACGATTTTTACACCGACCACTCCGATCAGTGAAGTTTTTAGGTCATATATTTTATAATGTTATCTGGGGCCGGCAGAAGATATTTAGTGAGCGAAAATTTCTTTTATAGACAGCACCTCACAGGATTTGAACCCGCGAATCTTGGCATGAAAGCTAACATGCCAGCCGTTCAGCCATTCTCTCACCTGTTTTTACTTTTTATTATTACTATTGTTATTTTATTCAGAATATAATGTTTATTTCAGTTCTTATACTTCTGCTTAAATATATATATCGTTTTTCATTAACATAAGTCTGTAGTCTTATCAAGTCTAATTATTATTAAGTAAATAAAAGCCTTTGACAGGTTACCCATAATATACAGGTCTCTCCACATTATGCTTGAACTTATTTTTACATAGCCCCATCTCTGTTTTGAACCAGATCCATCTTGGTAGAATGTGGCTTATAAAAACGTTCGTTGCAGACCTTTTCTTCAATATCAGGGGTAAAAATGTTCTCTTCATTTCTCTTACTAAAACAGTTTCCATGACTATTCTTCTTCCAATTCTTTCCTTCATTCCAATGTTTACATAAGTTTCCTGCTATGCCACATAATCTCCTCATCGCTAAGATTGCATATGAGTGGCCCACAGTTTAAAGTTGCCGTCGGTTCCGAATAACAAACTAATAAAGAAATGATTTTAACTTTAACTTCCGCGGCTGCTTACACCGAGGACGCAACACATAACATATCGGCAATCAAGTTCCCAATTTTTTTGGTGATTTCTAAAAGTCAATAAAATTCTGACGGTCTTTGGGTTTTTGCCAATGTTCCTTGGTTTTTGAGTTACGAAATTTTTAAAATAGAGTTTCAAACTACATAACTCTTCCCGGTTTTTATAAGTAGGTCTCCTGGTCTAATTGCAAAGTGTTCGTAAGTTTGGTTTCGATTCCCATAACGTACCAATTTTTTTTCAACTTTCTAATTTTAAAAATTATGACATTTTCTATTATTTGAATTAATTTATTATGTTTTAACATTTTATTCTGCTTTTTTAAAATTCATTTCAAAGATATTCTATTAGTTACGCATTTTCAAAAGTACAGGTAGGACATTATTCATTTATTATATTTTTATTTATTACATTATTTCACATAAGAAATTGAAAAATTGCATGGAATTAAAAAAAATAAATTCAAAAAGAATATTTTCTTATTCCAAACTTATTATTTTCTTTTTGTACTTTTGAAAATGCGAAACTAATCAAATGTTTTGATTACAAACTCCAATACCCGAGATTCTTCCCTTTAAAAATTAGTACGTTATGGGAATCGAAACCAGACTTACGAATTACTGTCTGAACACTTTACAGTTAGACCAGGAGACCTACTTATAAAAACCGAGAAGAGTTATGTAGTTAAACTCTATTTGGAACTCTATTTTCAAAAATTCATAACTCAAAAACCAAGAAACATTGGCAAAAACGCAAAGACCGTCATAATTTTATTGGCTTTTAGAATCACCAAAGAAATTGGGAACTTGATTGCCGATATGTTATGTGTTTTCATGGATATATACGCATAATTGGCATGAAAATGGTTCTCCATCATCATCACTGATTGATATCGCGAACTCATTTATTTTGGGTGTATGTCTTCTCAACTCTAAAAAGTTAATTAACGTTTAACGTCGATTTCGAACTAATTCTTCTTTTTCTTCTAGAATTTTTATAATTCTTCTACAAAAGCTAAGTACAACTTAGCTTTTTATGCAGAGGTAAATTTACTGCCCTTGACTCCAATTTTTGTTTGTTTGCTTTGATTCTTTTTCTTTCAAAACTTAAAACAAACTCAGAGGAGATTATTATTAAAACAATATTTTTTAAATCTGAAAACTGTAGCGAGTCTACTAATTTTTGTAACCAATTAAATCCTCAAGTATGGACCTGTAAAACATCGAATCAGAAATGAGATTCATAAGTACATACATAATTGTTATTCTAACGGTCCATTTGAGTTAAAATCTTGACTTGGGTAAAACTCCGGTAAAGCTAATTCTGAGCAATTCTACTTCGCTTACAATAGAATGTATCTATTTAGTAGAATCTTTATTCTTTTTATTAGCGAGCTCTTGTTGGGATAATTTCACATCTTACATGTGTACTTCTTTACCATTTAGATTTTTAAAACTCGCTGGTAGTAGCCTGGTCAGGCCGGCTGTCTAAGATGCTTTCACTTACCGAACGGCATCTCACCCCTATCGACGCTGACGGCGCCGCCTTCTCTGGCGCCACGAACAGGCCGGCAACCATCCTTACTTTTTACTACAGTTCTTTCTGACAAAAGAAAGAAAAACTACCCATTATTGCCAACAGTTATCTTAAGAAGCCACGATAAAACTGTCGTTTAAAAAGTAAAGTTGTTGTTAATAGAAATTGCTTTAGATCAATTTATGTTCGTTTTGAATTAGGTAGCAGTGATAAAATATAAGCACCATGCACTAATATAAACATTTATAATGTTATATTTAAAAAATATTTTATTAAAGTAGCTACCGAAATTTCAAATTTAGTTTACCTTCGAGTATCTCGCGTGTGTTTATAGGCTTCGCTTTAAATCAAAATTGTATCCATTTAGCTTAAGGGATACTTTGAAATTTCAGATATCATTAAAACAAATATTATATTAGATGAGAAATATAGGTTTTTAATTTTTAGATTTTTATGAAGGATGTAGCCGCTGATAAATTACCAATGCTTACGGTCAATTTTAGCCTTCAATTTCAATCTCTTAGTTCTTTTCGGATAAATAAAATAGTTTTTATCTAGAGGGATATTTTATTAGTCTTCCCTAAGTAGCTAATAAATTAGCTACCTTTTAGAAATAGCAGCTATAGCTTATAAGTCATTTGGAATTCTCAATTATAGCTTAAGCTGTAAGTGTATTTAACACGTTCGCTACCAACCGGCGCATATATTATTACTCACCAGAATTTTCTCCTCTGCTTTGCGGTTCATATAGGGGATGAAAATTGTCTTTGAACTTAACTTTTTAAATTTAAAAATTACTATTAAATAATTCTGTGTGTTCATTGTACACAGATAAATGTTAGCCATATAATCTTTGCATATGGATATAGAAAATTACAAATAAAGCGTGGCAGCGAACGTGTTAAGCTACAAATGTACATTATAATTTCTAATATTTAAAGATTAAATATTGGACGAGTGTATAGTAGAGCGCCTAGCTCTAAATGGCAAAATTTACAATTTCGCATCCGGTGAGATGCTATCTATATATAGTAATATATAAACCACTTTCGTTGGAAGCGGCTCATATGTTTCTGGTTACCTATAAATTATAATATCTACGTTTTTCTAATAAACATCCTATAACCATATTGTTAATAAATAAAATTGACATTAACACCCCCCCCCCCCATCGAGGTGACCATTCCTCGTTGACAATTGCAGCAAAACTTTACCTCGCGCCGACCTCGAGTGATACTAATTGAAATAACTAGGTTCAGTTAGTTTTTATCTTGTGGCCCCTGATGTAAGCAACGCAGAAGTGTTAAAACGTCGAGTGTGTTTAGATATAACTTTTTTATTGCATAACTGACGATACCACGCCTCTTCGCGCAGATTTCTGTGACGTCAGCAGACATGAAATATAAATTTAGCTGTACTATTGCAAAGTAAACAATAATTGGCAATAAACGGTTTAAGTAGTATAACTACATAGTAGGTACTTATATTGTGTAGTAGCATTTTTCGTTTCGATCACGATGGTGTCGAGAGAATAAAGAAATTGAAGAATTTTTAATTGTATTTCTGTATGCAATATTATTGTGTACATATATGTAATTGAAATATGGAAGAAAACATTAAAAACTGAAAATATTTGTCCCATAAAAAATTGGGTCAAGCTGGAATAAATTTCTTCTTCTTCATCTTAGTTTAGGCCTTAAGGCCTGTTATTTCCAGCTTCTTGTGATATGGACTGCCAGCTTTCGTGCCATCTCTTCGGTGGTCTTCCCGGTAGTCGTTTTCCATGGACAACTTTCCCATCTCTGACTATTCGGGCAAGCCTATTGTTGTTCATGCGATTGACGTGTTCGTATGAACCAGCGAACAAGCCTCGGAATAAATTTAATTACCTTTATTAGAACCTCTCAATAGATATTAATTTTGCACTCTCTAGCGACCTCGGATTTCGCCATTATAGTGTAAAAACTAGAGTGGGTGTAAAAACCATGCGAAAAAATAACATTTTTACAAATATTGGTGAATATCTTGGTTTGAGTATACTTGACATCAAAATGTCAAGTTATTTAAAATAAAGTACAGTAAATTATTTAGATAGAAGATCTTATACTGTTTTCTGGTTAATTGAGCAGTTACGGAAAAACAGCCATCTATTCTAAAATATATGTAATGGTATTATATTATGATATGAGGGTGGAAAATTATATTTACCGTCCCGGTGAAATTGTAACTCGAGACGCTTGCGTGGAGAGTTGTAATTTCATCAAGACGGTAAATATAATACTCCACCCGCGTGCCCATAAGATATTTTATCGATTCCCCTTTCACTAAGAGCAAAAATACAATAAATATACAAATTTGGCGGAAGTACAATTAAAACCGACATAATTAAAATATTGCAATATCTTATAAAAATAATAACTTTGTGAAATCCCGCATAAAAGTCGTAACCTTGTAGGCAAAAACTATAATATGTATAAATATTACATCGTACGGGGAAAACCCTACTTAGAATGGCGCGGTTTTAGTTACCGTATGCATACCAAACGATAAATTTTATTTTTAAATTCATTTTTCAAAGGAATTGAGACTAGGAAGGTAATTCCCAGACACAAGCTCGAGTTGAATGATAAGTTACGTTCAAAACATAGTCTTTGAAAATCCGCGAAGTATCTATTCACGATTAATGAAAGCTGATTGCAATAAAAAATACTTTTACATTTAAATAACAAACGTAGTAATTGAAGTTTATTTTAGTTAAAGTTTTATTAATCGCGTTAATTCTAAATCAAATATAAATAAATATTGCAATTCCAACATCATTATTTCCCTAGACGACTTAATAAGGTCTAGACTCTAGACCACAGTTATTTACTATAACAAGCGATAGCCGTGATGTAAACGACACTTACGAATTATGCACACGGGTGCATAATGTAAACTTACTGTAAGGGGAGTCGATAAAATTCTTTATTTAATAATGCCATTCATGAATATTCAGTGACCTTAAAATATGTACAATGCATGTCTTTAAACCATTTTAACCTTTTTATCTTTATATCAAACTTGACCTTCTCAATATATCTGCAAATGTTAGGTACTGAGTGACTATCACACAAGAAGAGCAGAGGGCGACAGACGGAGGGATTAGCAATTTCCGACTATCATACACAACGGGCCTACCTATTAGTATATTTTCTAAAGCGGTGCGAATTAGGGCCCCCTTGACGTGAAATTATATTACGGACTCTTTATTGTTAATATTATTGAAGAGGTAACGAGCTCTTCTCTGATTCAATATCACACTTAACATAAAATTTTCAAAATATTCACTGTAAATGTAGTAGTCGTACATGGGTAATAATTTGTATAAAATGTCATCGCACTGAGCAATTATTTTGCTGCAATTTTCTTGTTCTATTATCATTATTAGAACCTCAAAAAGGCAATTTGGACCCTCTAACGACCCTTGATTTGTCCGCCATAAGAAAAAACACGCGAAGAATAACACTTACAAGAATATTCGTGAATCAGTCTAACTATGTATCCAAAATGTTAAATATAACGTGCCCGTTAAGGCAAGGTTATCCAATTTGTTATGTTATTTATTAAATGATTGTAATTTTTTACCTTTTATCGATAACGTTAGACGTTTAGTTGTTATCATATACGTAGTAAGAATTTAATAAATAACATAACAAGTTGGATAAAATTGACGTAACGGGCACGTTATATTTAACATTTTGGATACATAGTTGGACTGAATTATCTCCGTTTGGATGCACTTGAGAGGAAATTGTTAATTTATTGAAAATAAAGTAGACTAACAGTAACTAAGTTATCTAGAGAAAATATGTAATGTTTTATTCTTGTTAATCGATCGGTTATGGAGTTACAGCTATCAAAGCCCGTGTTATATATTTGCCATTTTCTGTGCATCCCGAAATATTTTTAATATCCGTAATTTCACTCTTCCGTTATTTACCGCTAAATGGTGTTGAAACGGGCACAAGAGTAATATTATCGTTAATAAAAATACTTCGGGGCTCACAGACAATAGCAAGAATATACTACGTGCTTTGATGGTTGTAACGATCGATTAACAAGATAAAAACATTAGATAAGATAATTTAGTTTGCTTTATTTTTAATAACTTGATATTTTGTTCTCAAGTGGACCCAAACCTAGATATTAACAAATATTCATAATAATGTCATTCTTCGCATATTTTTCCCCATGGCAGCCAAATCCGGGGTTGCTGAAGGGTGCAAAATTAGTATGTCTTTGTAAAGGTTCTAATAAAGGTAATAAACTTTATTTCAGCCTGACCAAAGCACAATAATATGCTTGATCTGAGAATGACATTTTATGTAAATTATGTCTCATAAATACATAATTACTGAATCTAGAGTGAATATTTGTCAATGTTATGTTATGGGTAATGTTTAATCGTATAGGAACTCGATATTTCTTTATAATATTGAAAACACATATTCCGCAATATTATTTTTGTGGTATATATATGTGTGGTAGTCAGAAGCTGCTAGTTCCTCCATGGCTCGCCCCCTGCTCTTCTTTTAATAGTCACTTGCTACCTATCTTTTACAGGACAATGAAGAGGATCAAGTTTGAGATTAATATAAATCGATTAAAATGACTTAAAGACATGTATTGCACATATTTTAGAACCCGCAGAATAACGAGTTATTTTATTAAATTATTAAATAGTGCATACTTACATTTTATATTACTACATTATTAAATAAAGGATTTTGACTATATACCGGGCGCTATGATGAGTGTAACTCCGTAACTGCTCGATTAACCAGAAAAAAGTATAAGATATTTACTGTGAATAATTTAGTCTACTTTATTTTCAATAACTAGATATTCTGCTCTAAAGTACACACAAATCGAGATATTCACGAGTACTCGTAAAATGTCATTCTTTGCGTGGTTTTTCCACTATGGCAGCGAAATCCGAGGTCGATAGGGGGTGCAAAATTAGTATGTCTTGAAAGGTCTCAATAAAGATAGTAAAGTTTATTCCAGCTTGCTAGCATTTATTTACGCAATGTAACATTTAGAATGCATTGCCGACTGGCCAATTTTTGATTGAAAGTACCTAATTTTTACTTGTTTTGCGAGACAAATTTGCACTTGAAATTTTTTTTTTCGAAATTCTGTAGTATCACGGATTTCGTGAAATGTATTATTAGTTCGGCCCCCCTGTTAGCATCCAGGCTGTATTAAAAAGGCCGTTACCGAAATAATCATGGTCGATACCCATGTAGCTAAAATACTTTAAAATAAATTTAACCTAATAAAATACAGTAATGCTCTACGAATATTATAGAATGGGCAAAAAATGTGAAAAGAATCCTGTTTATTAAAATTCGGGTGCTGCTTACCGTGTTATTTTGTATTCAGACACCCAATGCAATGGTGATTTGTTTTCCTAAATTAAAGAACTACATTTGAAAAAATTGAGTAATATTTTTTGTTGCAGGCTAGATATGAAGGAAGGCTGCCAAATTCAACGAAATAATTTTTCTAGTGTAGTCATTGTTTTTGTGCAAACAGTTTATTTATTGTAGAAGAATTGGCATAGTAACGTTTGTTATAACACCAACATGATCTCGTTTAAAGTTAATGAATAATAATTGTTTGCACATAACTCCGAATGCTCTAATTTGAATAGTTGATTGTTAATTAAATTTTAATTCAATAGCTGTTGAAATGCTGTGCCATTATGTTTATAACAATAGTTTTTCTCGCTAGCCAGTTTTGAGAAATATGGGATATAAGAACTACCTATTGACGTGTCTTTTACTTAAAATTGACAGCTACTCAAAAACCCCATGAAATATCTTAGGACAATTTTAAGGATCTTTTTTAAATTTGTAATTATGTTATGTAAAACAAGATCTATAAGTGTAATATAAGAGTTAATATAATAATATGAAACACTGAAGTGTTAAATATTGACGTTGTAAATAGTGTTAGATGGTAGATGCTTAGTGTACCTTTGTTGATTTATTTTAAGTTTAATTTTTATATTCATAATCACTGCTCATGTAATATTGGTACTGGTCATTTAAAATACATATAAAAAAATTTTTTATCACATTTTTTTCACTTGAATCAATTTTTTTTTATTTATCGCAGTTTCGGTCGCACAATATACTTCAACCTGCAACCTCATGGTGTGTAAATTACTTTGTTATTATTATTATTTTGTTCTAAACGACCTTGGTTCGTTTTTAATAATTTTTTTTAAACAATAAATAGTCATATTAGTGACATAGTGAAACCAGCTTAACCAGCCCAGTTTTGTTTCCATAAGTAATGCAACACAATGTTATTTTTATTATTATCCTAGAAAATTCGATTTCATTGGAGCAGCTTCAGATGATCCATCTTCTTCGGTTTCTTCACTTGGGAGAAGGGACTTTCTTTTGGAAATATTTTGCTAAAATAACTTACTGCCACATTATAAATTATGTTTTCGTAAATATTTATCTTATCTTGCGACATTGAATTTACCACGTCTTCGAACACTTTTGGTCAGTCTTCTTCTTACCGGGCTGAGCTCGAGAAGGTAAGTCAATAATGAATATAATAATAAAGTTTATTGTTAAGGTACATAATAAAAAGTTTACAAGAGTTTAAATGCGTAAGTTGTTTGTGATTCAAATTTAACCTATAATCCTATCAAATTAGTACTACTAGAATTTGGTTAAGATGGTTGCTTCCAAAACGTGAGGTTTTGCTGAATTGATTTAGCAACGAATTGTTTTTCGCCCACTTCTCAATTTTCAACAAGTCCTCCTTCATGTTATTTTGTGCCAAATCCGTTTGTTTATGGTGCGAGTGTATCGATACATATTATACTATAATAATTGCATATTATATTCGTACATGTAAATTTTGCAGTGCTTCACTATCTTCACTATGTCTGCAGTATAAATTGAGAACGGCCTTGAACCACCACAATGTAGGACATGACTTTTTTATTAACTTAAACTTTAATCAAAATTATTTTTTAGCATAAGATTCAGTAGTGCCTACTGCTTACTTATGTTCAAAATAATTTTGATTCGTTTAACTAAATACTTAGTTGATTTTTAAAGTTTAATTTAATATTAATTTTCAATAGTTAAAAATTCACATATTTTAAATAATATGCCTTTTTTACGATGGTTAAAGTAATGCGTACTGCCTTATTGTTCATTGACCTATCAAAAATCGGGAAGCCAATTGATGGTTTCGATAAGACACCAAGTGTCATCCGCAAAGGTAAAATTTTTGTATTGTTCGTTATAGGCAGGTAATTCGCATAACTATAATGGGGCACAGCACCTGACCAAGAACACTTCTTTTAGGAATACCAGACAGGATTGGGACGAGAGTAGTATGAGTTTCACCATGTTCAGCAAGGAAATGTCTTATCAGGTAGGACAGGTATTACTATACAATGCGGAAATTGTAAAGTTTTTGCATATCAAACCCTAGTGCAAATATGTATGTGAAACGTTGACGAACGCAGCGTAGTCTGTGGTGGTTGTTAACAACAATAATTAGTAATTTAATTTATACACTACAATACATGCAAATTGCTTAAAACGAATACACTTAATACCATGTGCGTCCCTAAAGGTTTTAAGAACAGCTTTAGGAACTGTAGGATGTAGTACATAGATGTAAAATTATCTACAGTTCCTTTAAATATTTGTATAGAATGGATACGGTAATCATTTTTTGAAAATAAAAAGAAAGTATAGGTACGATAGAAAATTTTATTTAGCAGTTATTTTATGTTTTTATTTTAACGTAAGTATAAAGGTACCCGTTCACTTACGTTCAAATCCGTTCAGTAGACGGATTTTAAAATTCATGCATGACTCTTATTCAAAGTTTTCAATATTTCCATAATTTAAAAAATAAAAATTGCGATTACGTTTAAACTATTAATAGTACGTAAAACAAGGTGGAACTCGCCTTAGCGGCAGTTCCTAGGCTTCTATATAGCTATCTTTCTGGTGTGAAAAGTTGTTAGCTAGTTATTTTTGATCGCCATATAATGTAATATCACATAATCAGATAATCTGCACAGATTAAATTTTGTAATGTACGGTCCATTTTTTGAGTTTGATCAATCCTTTTGTTTCTATTTTATTTACAACTTAACTTCATTATCCACATCAAGCCACTGCTGTGGTTAAATAAAAATTGAATCATTAGCAACTTAATAGAAAATGATTTGGAGCGTTCTGATTGGCCCTGAAACATGCGTACGTACGGACAGACACGGGGCCAGATCATAACGCTTCTTTCTATACTATGTATAGAATCCTAAAACTGACTGACAAAACAATGGCCATTCGAGAACTCGTCTATAACGATTATCTTTCTACTGATCATATTGCAAACTTTAATGATATCCTGGAGAGATCAATGAATAATTTTATCGAATAATTGGGTCGACGAATTATCGTTATACGTTAATACGCTGATTGGATTGCCTATATAGGCAAATCCATTCAGTTTATAAAAACGATCAAGAAGAATGTTTTTAGGCATAGCAAGTGATACAAAAAGAAACTAGAAAGTCGATTTTAAATTTAAAACAAATTTTTATTTTATTATACATACGATGTGTTTACAATCACAATTTCTAAGGTTCTGATTAGATTTGAATTATACGGACAGACAGACACGGAGCCAAATCATAAGGCTTCTTTCTAAACTTTGCATATAGAAGCCTAAAAGGTAAGACATCTTTATGAGCACGGATTTGCCAACCGGGATTTGCAAATTTACCTACACAGATTCGGTAAGCGGACGGTTTGTATAGTATAATAAAAAAATAAAATTTGCGGTAAATTCAGAAGTTTTTGAATAATTTGACTTTGAAGTTCGCAAATTTGCCCATTCAGTGACGCGCATGAGGACGATTTGCGGAATCTCGCCCATTCTGTTGACGGTGCGTGCAGATTGATATACCTTAACACTTAGAAATTTTCACGGCACGGGGTTTTTGCACTCTTTTTTCTCCTTAAGAAATAAGATTACCTCACTTTCCCTTTTAATTATTGTCCAAAATAAGCCAGATTAATCCCCACGGGGACCGGAGCTGGCTAAAGTGTCCCAAGTGCAAATAAACATTTATTTTGTATTTTTCTTTTGTTTGGTATTAAATAAATTTTGTATATTTAAATAAGTGTGTAAATATGTTATCTAATAAAGAGTTTTATTATTATTATTATTTCGGGCCGGCAGTTGGACCACGCCTCTCGTAAGAATAACATGTATGAAATATTACAATTTTCACTCCCATATAGATCTCTGCAAGTTTCAGTTTGCGCAGATGTTTTGTAAACTCGAACCAATCTTCGGTTATCGTTGCCTGGAATGTACTAGAAGATGGGTTAAGATTAAATTTTGAAAAAATCTATTTTTCTTCAGTTTCCAACCTTGGCTATAATTTTAATTAATTTATTTTTAAACACATTTCCGCTGTCTGAAAACATTTCTCTCTCTGTAAAATTCAATATTGTGCCATTTTAAGGGCGGGGCGGGTCATGTTTTCGGTAAGTTATTTCAGTATTACTATGGCATGGAACAATATATTTTGTAGAGAATTTTATGTTCTTCAATTATGGTCTAAGAACTAATATGGATAATAACTTTTCATAGAAGTGAAAATAAGTTAGTTGTAGGCAAACAACGCGTTGGGGGAGCTAAAACCCCCGATTGAGGGAGACACCGACATGGACCAAATACGTCTCTGCCAAATTCCAGATTGTCAGGTTTTTTTGCAAACTGAAAATGTTCGTTGCCTGAACTATTGTATGTGGTCTCGATCGGACGGCGGGCACCATTTATTTTTTTACGGTAAATTTATAGTTAATAGCTGGCACGGGCGGCATTCGCCGCCCTTAGCCATCTAGACCCAGAATAGATCCGAGAAGGCCATAGTTGTTCGGCCTTCGGCGTCACAGGGGGAGGACAATAATAGATCCGCGAAGGCCATAGTTGTTCGGCCTTCGGCCTCACAGGGGGAGGACCATAATAGATCCGTCACCATGGATCAACAAATAAATCACCAACCACAACTTAGCAATAAAAATCATAAAATATATGAAAAAGTTAAAGTCAACAAATATCGGACTTTCCGGGAAAGCAGTTCGATGAGTATTCAACGTAACATTTCTTAATTGAAAATCAAAATAGGAGGCGATTTCGGGCAAAATTTAAAATATTATGCAAAATGTGTATTTTCGTTGCAAAGCAAATTTTTTTCGAGAAAATTTCATTCCACATTTTCGATTTATATTTGTCCCCTCGACGTATAATTGAAATATTTTTTATTTAAAAGTATAATTCAAAAATGAACAATTTTGGTAGTGGGGGTGCGCTAATGGTGCTGGTCGGTGGTTCTCATTACCACGACCACCTCGCCTCCAATTTAAAAAGTGTCGCAGGTCCCCCGGTACAAATATTACAAATTTTTGCACTTTTCCAGAAAGTTATTCACAATTTTACCAATGTTTTAGACAACCGAAGAAGAAGTTTAGAGTACGTTTTTGTGTTATAATTCCCAAAAACGGTTTGCCCGTCCATTTCCGGCGTTAATATATAATTATCGGAGCGTAATTTTTTTCGAAAAATTTGCAAGGCTATCCATTGAAAAAATAATTTTGAAATTTAAATTCGGTTTAACACCTTCGGCGTTGAAAATACGAAGGAATGTTATGGACGAACTATTATAGAGCGTCGCGATACGCTTCCGATGCGTCTTAAAAATTAAAGATCGGCCGGTAAATAAGAGCGCTACATATTGCAATGTTGGGGTATCACGTCAATAGAAATACGTTTATTAAGATTCGGGAAAATTTTGTTATTAATAAAGCATGTGACTTATCAAAGCAATCAGACAAACTTCGTCCGACACCAAGAATTTGAGTTCAATATCATTTAATTTGAGAAGAAAGACATGAAGCAGGCTAATAAAAAATAATTTAAAATGTAACACTTAATAACTTCCGTTGATATAAAAATGTTTATTTATAGTAAAATTAAAATTGTTTAGTCATAAGAAAGGTATTTCAAAAGTAAAAATATTGTTAATTGCTTAATTAAGGTGAAAATTTGTATTAACGTTAAATTTAAATACATAAGTCTGAAAAGTATTACGTGAGTTCGACGTGTCAAAACTTAGTGCACCGTGAAGGTATATTTCATGTCCATTATCTTCAATAAACCAACCAAGAAGTAATTGTGAAGAAATTAATCCAATCTAAAAATATAAAATTTTTCATTAAAAATTTCAATAAGTCACATTGAGCTTAATACAAACCTGCAACCTGAAATTTCAATAGTATTGATTTTCTAATCGACCAATAGGAAGACGATTATGCAAAAATTAAGATTGCCATGAATTTGGTGGTGAGGAATGAAAAAAAACAATCGGGGTCTTTTGTGTAAATTTTGATGGTAATGGCGTGTTAAATTAGCGTGGACACTAAAATTCAATAAATAGTAAAAATAATCAGTAAAAAGTATATAAAAAGGGTGAAAATTATTAAAGTTTATGTACTTACCCACGTACAAGTGAAAATAATTCGAAAATCACCAAGAATTGTGAATATTTTTAACAAATTGGAAATCGACACCACGAGGTCACCAAAGTGTAATCTTGAAAATTTTAATGCAGATGAAGTCATCGGTTGGATTTGTATGCGCAACTACATGGTTCATGGTATAAGTGATAAGAAAATCCCTATATTTTAAATAAGGTAACGTTCACATTAACTATTTTCGTAAATAAAATAAGTGAGAATTTTTGGACAACACGACGCGTGCTTTTTGTCGTTTATGTTAGATATTTTGATATATAGGATTAATATTAAAAACATTTTATTTGATAAAATATTTAATTACATTATTGTGCTTAATAAAATTATAATTGCATTCACAACGGAAGATATTTTTTTTGACCTGTTCCGAGTCCAAAATTTGATTTCAGCATTACAGTATTGGTCCCGGAACGAACCTACACTGAGTAAGGTAAGCACATGCTCTACGAACCAGCTAAGCCGAGGCATTATTATCATTACGTTATTTGTAAATTGTGTAAAGTTAAATATTTCTATCGACGGGGTATATTTATGTTAACCAGCAACAAAGCATTTACAATTAAAACGTGTGGTCCTATTAGCAAGGGACATATCAGAGCAATATGTACAAAGTTTTTACACAATTTTCACTTAAATGGGTCTCTCACAAAGAAACGACGGATAATTTAGAAAAAGCAATCGGAGCTTCGGATACGGTTATTAACGGTCTTTAATTTAGCACATAACGACGGTTGACGAAAAACGACAAATAACGGCAGCATTTGCAAATTAGTGTCGTCGTCAAAATTGAAAATCAAAATCGGAGGCGATTTCGGGCAAAATTTAAAATATCCAAAATGTGTATTTTCGTTGCAAAGCAAATTTTTTTCGCGAAAATTTCATTCGACATTTTCGATTTATATTTGTCTCCTCGACGTATTAAAGGCAAAAATAAATTTTTATTTTCCAAATTGCAGAAATCCATTTGAATTTGCAATTCCAAATTGCGATGCTAAAATTTCCAAGTTTCGAAAGATTGTTGCAGATTTTCAAAAAACGCAATTTTAAAATTCTTCGTTTTTGGGAAGTCGGAAGAGATAGTTTTTGCTCTCTCTCCGTCGCCCCCGAACCCCCATCTCAAATATTTCGCCGTCAACGGATAGAATTCGTTGGAGCCGATTTTCACAACAATTTGATGGGGTAAGGTAAACTGCACTCCAAAACCACCTGATAATGGTAAACTGCACCCCGGGTAAACTGCACGAAATTTTGAAAACTGATAAACTGCACTCCGAACATTTTCCAGGTAAAAATAAAAATGGTAAACTGCACTCCAAACAAAAATTATTAAATTTTTGGGTTCGGTCCCCTATCTTTGGCGACTCCAAATAAATTGAAAATTTCCTATTGCAAAGAGGAAGGTTTATATAATATACTGATATAATTTAAACCTGCGAATGTATTACCAAAATTTTGAGTAAATCGAATTTGAAGTTAGCAAATTTAACGAGATTCCTTAACAAAAATTATTGCGCGTCGCCATTCTGTGGTCGGTTCGTGCGCTATGAATGACCCTAACACTTAGAGTATTTCGAACCGGCAGATGCAGCTCGTCTCTCGTACATGTAACATCGATTATTTTTTGATTTTACGCGATTTTTAGGGGGTTTAAAAGCCCGGTTGCCTTCATTCCGGTTTGCTTGATGGATTGCGCCTTCTCGTATGTTTAACTCTGCCGCGTAGCGGCGTACGCGATTGAAAAACCGCCCGGAGGGCCGTAGGGTAGATTTTTTGATGCGCCCAATTCTGGCCGGGGTTTTTTATGTATATTTAGAGACCTTATGCTTAAAATATTTGTGGTTCTGAAAAGAACCATTTGTAATTATTTACACTATCGTTAAGTTGCATTATTACTACGAGGTGATAAGCACGGCAGTAGACTGGTAAATGCACTATGCATCGAGCGACCGCAACATATATTTATAACCTCGGCATGGGCGTGGCTTCGACCACGGGCGAACGATGCACATCGACCGCGGTCTACCGCATACTCGATGCTACTTTCCCGTACTTTTCAAATTGATTTTTCTCGAAATTTTATGTATATCATCTCCAGTGACATTTTTACAGTATACTTTATAAACCATCCTCTTTGCAATAGGAAATTTTCAATTTATTTGGGGTTACCAAAGTTAGGGGACCGTCTCCAAATTTTTTTATTAAAAAACAAATCTCCGCGTAAAGTTAAATCTGCCGCAAAGAGGTGGATCTTCCGCGAAGAGGTGGATCTGCCGTTAGGTTAGTGTTAGTTTTTGATATTTCTTTAGAAAACCAATTAAAAACATTTTAATCTTCAGGTAAATTTAAATCTTCCGCAAAGAGGTGAATCTTCCACGAGGAGGTGGATCTGCCGTTAGGTTACTGTTAGTTTTTGATATTTCTTTAGAAAACCAATTAAAAACAAATAAATCTTCAGGTAAAGTTAAATCTTCATGTAAAGTTAAATCTTCTGCAAAGAGGTGGATCTTCCGCGAAGAGGTGGATCTGCCGTTAGGTTAGTGTTAGTTTTTGATATTTCTTTATAAAACCAATTAAAAACAATTTAATCTTCAGGTAAAGTTAAATCTTCCGCAAAGAGGTGAATCTTCCACGAAGAGGTGGATCTGCCGTTAGGTTAGTGTTAGTTTTTGATATTTCTTTAGAAAAACAATTAAAAACAAATTAATCTTCAGGTAAAGTTAAATCTTCCGCAAAGAGGTGGATCTTCCACTAAGAGGTGGATCTGCCGTTAGGTTAGTGTTAGTTTTTGATATTTCTTTAGAAAACCAATTAAAAACAAATAAATCTTCACGTAAAGTTAAATCTTCATGTAAAGTTCAACGTAACATTTCTTAGTCTTCTTGCACAATTCCGGCGAGTTCTGCGACCTATATAAAGTGCTCCAGTCTTATTCGCGGCATTCTGTTCTTTGTAATTATTTGTATTATTTGAGCGTTGAAATTACTAAATTCTAATAGATTAATTTGTTAGTGGTTTTCATTTTTCGAATTAAAGCCGCCATCCCGCCATCTGTTGACAGTATTTTGAATCACTGACAGTATGTCAGATTATTTCGATTTTTGACAAATTAAATGTTTTGTTTGCAAGACTTGTGATTTGATTTATCGAAAAAAGCGAATAACTTTTTTCCCCGCTCGAATTTCTTCTCCTTTGTATACCGATTAAAGTGTTAAATATGAAATTTGGTTACTTTATAACAATTCGTTCCAGAGATACAGAACTTACAGACATTTTGCGTTACATACATCCATACATACAGACATACATACAGACATCATTGCGAAAGTAGTCAAAACGGATTCAGAAATGCTCAAAACGGATATTTCCGTTAAAATATCGACATCGAATTTTTTCATGATTACAATACTTCCTTATAGGGAAGTAATTAAAAACACTTAAAATATTTTAACAACATCCTCGAAATCATGAAAAGAAGAGTTTCCTAAAACTGGTCACGGGGTTCTGATTTTTGGATATGTTTTAAGGTTTGGGGTCCTAATAAAAACTCTGAGTTGGCGACCGCCCGGAAGTGCCGCCATTTTTTAAAAAATGGCGAAAACAAAATGTTTCTTCGCAATATTTCCTTACCAGTTGATTTTAGGACGAAAATGACTTCTATAAATCTTATAGAGAATAAAATTTACTACAACTTCTATCTAAGTTATTTTTCTCTAAGTCGAATAGTTGCAGAACTTTTTTTCTGAACTGAACTGAATTTTTTTCGCAATTTTCTTACAATATAAAGTATAAAGTCATTTTACAAAAATGAAGTAATACGACATACAGGCCCATTCTGTAAGCCATTCGTAAAGAGTTTACGATGTTTTACGAGTTTTCGTTACGGGTATTCGCAATTGCCGAATTATTTAATGCATGGTCTTCTGCTAGCCTTATACATTTTACTACTTCATTTAGATTAAATGAGGCGTGTAGAATCAAAGCCGGACATGTCAGAGTGAATTTGAGAAAAACTCATAAATTACTGTTGGCCTGGTTCGGTAGGAAATGTTGAATACAGAGATTTTTTTCAGAAATGTTTGTAGGTGTCCTAATAAGTATTTTTCACTTGGGTGGACATCCCGCACCTGGTACATTTTCCTGTTATGGCGTCATCAAATATGGCTGACGCTCCATCACCAAATTATGCATATCTTTGTTAATACTAGACCGATTTTTATGAAACTTATACAATATATTATATTTATTATTTATAATGTGAGCAGCAATTCTAACTGTTTTTCGTTTGATTTTCTTATTTTGCTGTTTTTAATGCCACAAAAAAGATCCTCGAATCGAAATTTAATTTAGTATTATACATTTTGAAGCAAATTAAATACTACTGTTGAAAAAATACGGTAATAATGATAACACCATGAAAAAAGTTTTATTATATTAAGATAAAATTAATTTTTATAAACAATATTAACAATTATAAACAATGATTAAATTATAAAAATGTTCAGATTTTATTAAAAACGAATTTTTAGAAGTTGAATCTGACCCCTTAACACTCTCAGGTTCAATTGCACCATCCCAGTTATCTTAATCGCACATTTATTTCTTTAAAAACAATTATTTCAAGAATGATATCTTTGGAAATAAACATTAATTAACATAGACATATTAATTACAATAAAAATTGTTCCGATATTTGTCTATCATCATTAACAGATTTTGCATAATTTATTAGTAGCTTTTTCTACATTGACATCCATATCCACACGATATGCTCTTTTTTCCTATGCCGAAAAAATACTCTGCCGGATTTATAGTAAACTTTCCAATTCACATGGATAATTTTTAATGCAATGATCTTTCAGGAAATGATATCTCTGGAATGTAAACATGGTATCTCTCCCTTTTACTCCTTTCACATAGTTCTTTCCTACAAATGAACTCAAGCACATTTACTCTTAATACTGATAATGCACAATACACTCTAATGCTCCCACAACAAGTATAATATTTTTCAAATCTTCTGGATTGTTTAGCTGAACTTCACGTACATATAGGGTCTACATCTTCGTTACAGGCTGCAGGTAAGCAGTTTTGTTCCAACTGATCGAGAATAAAATTTTTTTTAATTCAATAGTACCTACTATGTAAACAAAAGCAAAGTTTCACGAATATCAGTCAAGTATTAGAAGATATGAATAATTTTGTAATGCAGCGTCCGCCATATTTCATGACACCTTATTGGGAAAATATACCAGGTGCAGGATGTCCACCCAAGTGGAAACATATTTACTAGGACACCTACATAGCATTTCTGATGTCATAAGGAACCAGGTCTAGGTCCAGGACTAACTATAAATTCCTGTCCGGTAATTTGTTTGACAACATTCTGTACGACGGAAAGTTGTTCAAGTTTGGAAACTTCATTTTTTTGATAAACAGTTAAATTCAGGTAGCAATAGGATAACAATAGAAAAAGATGCATGGTAAAAAAATAATTAGAGTACAAAAACAAAATTATTTTTACAAATTAATCAACTAATAGGTCGGTCAAAATATAATTTTAAATGGAACTAAATCAGAAGTCCATCAAACCTGAATCAGTCAGTAGGATAAACATTTTCAAGTAACTAAGCAGTAAAGATCTGCAATGACCAAGGTGGTCATTGGCCTATTATTAGTTAAAGCGATCAACTACTATTTCTAAAGGCACTGACTGGTTGGAGTCCGGAAAAACTAAGTTTTCTTTCTTTCTATGGCCATCTCCCCTCCCAACCCGCACTAGTCAGCATGATAGGGTATGGCTAAAGATTCTTATCTAAAAAGAAGGAGGCTTGCTCAGTGGTGGGCGCAGATGACTGGAAGATGATAGATCTGTAACTTCACGTTTCTCAAGCGCAGCGTCTGAAATGTAGTAGAAGTAGGAGTTTCGTTTGTGGTAATACCGCTTGCTAACGATAATCTGATAGCATGTATAGGGAATTGAACACCAGAAACCGCGTTTTCAATAATGGAATAGGCAACTTAAACATATTGTGAAGAGTACGACCACAATCAACCAAACTTGTTGGGGTACCGGGAAATGCAATGCGAAAACAGTATCTTCCCTCTCTCTTCTCTCATAATCTCTTATCCATTTATTTGTCCGTTTTTATCTTTGGGAACACAAAAATTGGCCATGAAGTATTCGCGTCAATAGCGCAACTTTTTGTGAGAGCATAGGAAAACGTTAGTCTACATTCTTTTCCAAAATATTTGTTGGATATGTGGTTGAGAAACTGGTACAGCTGAAATATTCGCGTTTTTGAAAATATGTATTTATAAAACAAAATCAAATAAAACGTAGGTTTTTGTTTTATAAGTGTAACTACATTATTTACATGTATCTGTGTAAATATGCGATATCCCCAAAAATTTAAAGCCAAGAGTATGTTTTTTATTGGTATCCACATGGTATCCACTAATCGCACTATATTTACAGACTGAAAAAATGACGACTAAAAAACATTTACAAGTAAACAAACTCAAATAATAAATAAAAGTTCGTCTAAAATTTACTTTTCCATCATTTATGCTACTTATCCCACTCGCTGCACACTTTCTTTGTGATATTTAAAAGTTCCACAGAATCTAACTAATTTGAGTTCATGTATTTCTAAAAGAGGAATATAATCTAAATATTCGTACTTTCAAACTGCAAAATCAGATATTAAGGAAACTGTTTCTATTTAATTTATAACTGGAAAGTGTTCCAGTTAGCCCCGGTCTTCTGCACCTAATTACTCGGATTGAGTCCTTTATCCGTAGTGAGATCTAATAAAATGTAGCCCAACTTTTTCCGCTAATAAAAATTGCTGCATTAAAAAGTTTCATTGTTCGTTTTCGTGAACTTAGCAGCACAGAACTTAAAAATTTCACCACGTGAGAAAGCATCCAGAAATCGACAAAGTAAAAATTAAATATGCCAAAGGAATTTGAGTAGTTCATAGAAGAAACAAAAACATCTTTAAGTTTTGCAAAGAACACAAACATTTAATTACGGAATTGTATCAACTCAACATTCTGAAATACATAGGTACTACCTTTGCATTCCAGCACCGACTCAGATCAAGCTTTTCTAAAGCAGGCCAAATGATTAACGATAGGAGAAGTCGATTAATATAGGAACAAATACAAATAAAATTGTATTTTAAACTCAGATTCAGTTTATAATGATTTACACAATTTTATTATTGTACCAAATACTAAATTCAAAAATAAAATATTCTTTAAACTTTGATTATACTTATAGTATAATAATATAAAAACTGGAAATAATAAGTAAAGGTCCTAATTAAAATCCAAGTTATGAATAAGTTGGCAATATTTTTTGATGTGTTTATGTTTCGTAGTTGCAGTGGAGAATAAAATCGTTTGATGTACATTTTTAAAAGGTAAATCCATCAGATGGTGTTAATATTGTTGATCGTTTTTGACGTTTATTATTGCTAAATTGAGTGTTACGATATTTCCCTGTGTGTGATCCCATAAATTAACTTCAAAATTTCTCTCGGACGTTGTGACGAATTTTTAATTCGTCAACGTCAACCTTATTACTGCCCGCTATTTTGCCGTTTGGCGTCACTTTAGACACGACCTACATGTCCTCGACGCTAGCGCGTGGAGTTTAATTTTTGTCCGCTCGGTGTAGAGGGGCATTTCCGATTTCACTTTTGGTGTAGCTCTCGCGAGATATAGACGTGTTCCGTTCGTGTGCCTATACATATAATTTGAAGATTCAATCGTTTTGGAATTGGAGGGTCATTTTAGCAATTTGCGAGAGTGATTCTGGGTACGAAGATTTTTGCGCGCTGCAGCGTATTTGCAAGATTTTTGTGTTGCAAATTTTTCGATCCAAGCTCGTTATCTACCACATTTTTAACGTCGAGTTGTTACCAGTGCGCACGCCTAAACCTTGGAGTTTTTGTTTTACCGAAGTTGGTAGAATTGTTCGAGCTGTCAAATATTTTTGGGGTGTAACCTCAAATTCTCGGGAGAAGATTAGCTGCACCAAATTTTGTTGTGAATCCGTTAGCCTTTATTAAGTTGTGTCCGTCTCTAATTATCATCTCGATTACGTCCAAACACCTGTTACACGTTTACGTTCGTTGTGCTGACGCACGATACAAGTCTACCGCCCGAGGTTTCTTAGAAACCGCTACATTTGCATACATTGGTCAACTCAATTGGGGGTTCAACTCATTCTCTGGGTGCGTTGCCAACACTATTTTTTTACCTGTGTCCGCTGTCCGACCAACACCCAGCGAAGCATCGGGGTCGCTCGAGAGAAGAACCATTCAAGGAAGCGTGACCTGTCAGCCCGGTGGCCGGAAGTTGCTTCGGGTTAGCCAGTCACACCCAATCTCGTGGACATCTCAAGCGGTGGAGTGTTTTTCGTCGTCTTCCTTGGATGAAGTGAGTCGATTGCATTTTCATTGTTTTGAGATTGTTTGTTTTTGCGAGATATTTTGTTATAATTAATTGGAAGGTGTGTGTTGCCTTTCCCTCCTTCATTTTAGTAGCTTCCTCGAGGCAACGTCCTGGTTTGCCGGAGACAGATTTGTTCGTACGCTGTTTTCATTTGTTTGGCTGATTCCCCTAAGGAATCAGCATTTTCATTATATCTGTTGTACCATTAAATCGGTTGTTTAACCGTTGTCGCTATTGTTGAATTTACAATTTGTGTGTCATTAAATTGTTAACTGTACCACCGTTTTTCTATTTCCCTTGTAGAAGGGTATTCTTTTAGAAAGCTTTCAGGAGTAAGTTCGCAATCGGAACCTACCGCTCTCGCATACCGACGTTACCAACAATAGAGCTAGCTTAAATTTCGATCAAGGCTCACCACGTTGTAAAGTGGAGTTCATCACTTCACGTGGAGAGAATCTTTCTTTCTCGTTAGCCGTCCTCTCATTAGGGACGGGGAGAAACGAAAAGTTCTTACAACGTTGACTTTTTTTTAAAGAAAAAAGAAAATTTTGCATTTACGGTATTTCAGGGAAAGGTAACCAGTAGTAATCTTGGCAACCTGAATGTTTTAAAATGGCTCCCACGGTAAAATGTGTAACTTGTAAGAAGATCTCTGCAAGGGCATCTGGTGTCAGTTTTGAGGTGATCAGATTTACCACATGATCTGTGCGGATTTGAATGATGTAAAGTTGCGATACTTTAAACGGCAGGAAAAGCTACCACATGGTGATAAATTCCAATGTAGTTACTGTCAAGCAAGAAGCGATGATAGTGGAGATGATGAAGGGATACCATGGAAGTTAAGGATCGATCGATGGGTAACATAGAGGTCATTCTTCAGGAACTACAGAGAAAATATGACTCCCTGATTAAGAGATGCGAGCAACATGAAAAATGGATTCAAGAATTGACAAAGGAAGGTGGAGTATTAAAGAAGGAGAAAATTGAGGTGAAAAAAGAGATAAACTCGTGGAAATCACCGGAAATAAGAAGCGAACAAAAACTTTTGGCAAGCAATGTAATAATTACGGTTATTTTGGAGGGCGAAGATATTGAACAAACTGTTGTGAATATTGGAAAAAAGCTACACGTCAAGATCGAAAAAAAAAAGATATTAAGCGATTTTATGCAATTGGCAAGAAAAGCGAAAAGAATGAAAAACGTATTAAACCGATAAAAGTTGAAATTAACGATCTGAAAGTCAAGCAACAGATTATGGACAAATAATTCCATATTCATAAACAATGATCTGACCAAGTAGAACCAGGAAAGAACTCTTTTTTGAGGCCACAAAGTTGAAGAAAGAATTAAATTACAAATTCGCTTGGTTTTCTGAGGGTCATGTGAAGATATGTGAAAATCAAAACTCAAGAACTGTAACTATTCGGAAAAGAGAAGACTTATTAAAGTTAAAAACTAAATTCTGTTACAAATTCTAGGATTATTGTTTTTTACATAAACACGAAAAGCATAAGACACTAACTTCACGATATTGATGTAATTGTAAATCAGCAGAATCCCGAAATTATGATCTTACTGAGACTTAGTTGTATGTATATGGAAGAAACTTCAAGCATACAAATTGTCGGATATGCTGGTGAACATGCTGTGAAGAGTCTTGTTTTATTGTCACACCAAAATGAAGTCAAAAAAAGATGGGTTGACGTGTGCTTTCGAATTTAACTTCTAACAAAATACACAAACATTTAGCAAATAACAAGTAAAATAACAAAAATACAAGTGAAAGCTGAAATTATCTTGAAGAGACAACTCAACATAATGTAATTAACAATTGGGGAGCTCTGAAGGAGCACACCCAATAAAACGGTCCGATGTATCTAAATAACTTATCAACGAAGCAAACAGCGTTGAAACATTTGATAAAAAAATAGTTACAAATAATTTTCCTAGGTCAGGAATGCAAACAAAATTGTAAATGCAACTTAAGCTGGATTTATAGTTTGACGTACTGTAAGCGTAGACGCACTCGATACGTAAGAAACGGACTGTAAGATATTTTCAAATTTATAAATCGACGGAACGTAATTTTCGCGCATGCGTAGAGGTGATAATAGAATATAAACAGAGGGACATTCAACGATTCAACATAACCTACAAATTATACAAATCGTGAACAGCATTAATTGTGTTGCTTTGAAGTTTGAACTTTTGAAATTACAATGGATTATGAAATACACGAAGGTATGCTTCTTGGTGCCGTTGTGTGCAGTAGCATTGGAAAAGTGTCGACAAACTCGAAGATCAATAATTAGGCGACCAAGACGCTATAAAACGAGACCCATAAACCGTAACAGAAGAGCAGAAACACTAATTATTATTTTTTTATGCATGTATAATTAATAAAATAATAAATCAAAAATAATTTTATTAAGTGTATCGAATTAAAAAAAAAGAAACAAACATGTACTTCTGTGTTATTTATACTTTCAATAAGATATTACAAAATTATCATTTCAATAGTGTACACGTAAAATTTATGTATCGATAGCATTAACATAATATGTTTGTTTTATAATAGCATTCTAGGGTTAATCGTCATCTTCTAAAACATTAAGAAGTCTTCGCCTTTTAATTTTTTGTTGCTCAGGAGTCATTTCTTTTAAAATACTGGCAATATACTCCCCCAACACATCTGCTGACGTTTTCAGCTCTTGCTTTTTTGGGCAAGGTTTTTTAAATGTTCGGTGATGGACTTGGCAGCATAACCCCCTTCAATGTGTCAATTTCAATTGTATTTTTTCTGTTTTTACTTCTTCCTATAATGAAAAACAATCTATTAAGTATTAAGGTCAATGAGCATGAAATTGTATTTTTGGTGATAAGATTGAAATAAAATTTATTTTGTTTATTTAAATTAATAAAATTAATCCTCACCTTTACTACCAAACTGCACCGTTTCGGAATTTGCACTCGGTGTCTTCAAACAAATCGATTCTTCCGATATCTTCATGCATCGACTCTTCATGAGGATTATGCTCTTGCGAAAACATCTGCGAATAATCGTATGCGGGAGAGTCCACGGGGTTATCGATCGTAGTTGAATTTGACCGTGCACTGTAGTAATTTAAGTAATGTAGTAAGTAATTTAATACTTCGATTCATTTAAACAATATAAACATACCGGTCATTTCAATTTCTCTCGAAATTTGTTCCCAACTATTGTCTTTCATTTGCTGGTCTTTAAAATGTTTACTGGACTTATCGTATAGGTGTGGATAACCTTGGATCAGGCTAAATAATAACTCATATTTATCTAAAATATTCAAATATTTTAGAATTTGAGAATGTTTACTATGAGAAAGAAAACTACTTACCATCCATTTTAATAACAAACTACAATAACTAATAAATATTATAATAACTAGAGTGACATTCAACGATTCAATATAACCTACAAATTATACAAATCGTGAAATTACATGTACAGTTGGTAGTTTCTACTAACATAGGCAACCGTAAAATAATTTAAATTCAAATTAAAAAATAATTTAAATTCAAATTAAAAAATAATTTAAATTCAAATATACACATAGATTAAACAAACAGAATTCTTTCTTTTGATTGGTCGGACGTAAGGAACGCACTGTAAAAGATGAAAGTTGCCAACTCTTATGTTACAGTCCGTAACCTCTTACGTTACGTCATGCGTCTACGTCTATTTATAGATAAGAGTACCTAAATTCTATAGTCGATCTTTTTGCAGTGCGTCTACGCTTACAGTACGTCAAACTATAAATCCAGCTTTACCCACAATGAACAACGGGTTCCGATTTACACATCTCAACCGAGTCCTCAATTTGATTTGCGGTCCGTCGTATCCGTAGTCATGCGAAACCAAGATACAAAATACAAAATTGATTGCACCCTAACCAAGTCCATCAACTGTAACCTCCATCTTTAACCTTGAAGATGTACAAAAGTGATAGCAAAAGTTATCTAAATACGCCGTCACATGTTCTTATAATATTGAAGTACAACCCGCTGTAATGTAAGATTCCATCAGAAAAACCAAAACCAATTCCGAACTTCATCTTCGAAAATAAATCCCAACTTGGCCTCTGACGTCACCAACTGATCGCAATCAACATCCTCCAACCAGATAATTCGAGGCAAAAAAGGCCTATCAAATCTAAATGTACAGAGTGGATCGAATAATAAAACAGCAGCGGACACCATAACCAGTGGATAGCTTATCAGTATTTCCTTAACAAAATCCTCCACCAACGAGATTATCCTCCGTAAATAATTCATATTAGAATTCCATTATATATCAGATAAAACGGCAATTTACGAATTAGGTCCCCATCATAATTAAAAACCAGGAACCATAATTAAACTCCGGTGTTTTAAAACATTCAGAAACGAAACATCCAAATTAAAATTAAAAATTGACAGGAATGTCGACAATCGCTCTCTGATAATGTCGCACATTTTTCATACCATATCACCAACCTTCGATTTATCAACATGAAATCGTATGTATAGAGCAGAGCAAAAATTCTTCGCAACGTAACGCAAAAATTCGTTACATATTTTGATTACATTTTACAACCCCCATTGCAGTTATATATCAGTAATTTATTTGGACGCTGCTTAATAATGCAATTGCCCTCAGCACTGAGTGGATGTAGTTGCTTTTTTACGCCAAGTAAACAACGGACTTTAAAGCAGCGCAATTGTAATTACGTGCATTAAGAGTAATTTTCCAATCTTCGATAGCCGTTAAGTAGTAAATTTATTTGTTTGTGCTTGATTAGTTTATTAAAATTTTTTAAATTTTTTTGCTATGAGGTATCTCCGCCCTTGGTACATAACTAGAAGTAAGAAAAATTATCACCTACAACTAGGGGTGCGCATATAATCGATTAATCGATCACCGTAATTCGAATAATCGATTATTTCATAATCGATTATGATAATTTATAATAATCGATTAACCCTAGATAGATAACCATATCGTAATGTAGATACATTAAAGATAACCATACGTCATTTCGACGTGTATCATGTTTGACGGCACATATTTTGGGTTGTGTGCACAATATGCTTGCGTCAGTAATAATGTACCATAAATGTCATTGTGTTTATGAATACATGAAAAACATTAAGGTTTTTCGTATTTTATTAGGAATAAACTTAAACGAACAAAAATTGACATTTTTCACTTTGCAAAATTGAAATATTTTGAAATACTTTCTTCAGACTTTTTTTATAAAGTTTAAATATTAAGTACGTTAGTAAAACATATTTTATTCATTTTGGCCTTAAAGGCACAACGATTTTGAAAATTCAACTACGTCGATTCGACGTAGGTTATCTATCTAGGGTTAATCGATTATAGAAATAATCGATTGTGAAAATAATCGATTGTGGAAATAATCGATTATGAAAATAATTGATTTTGAAAATAATCAATTGTGGAAAATAATCGATTATAGAATACTTTATTTTTTATTGGTAACAGGTTTATTCTATATAAGCATAATATCTTGTTTTAATAAATACAACTTTTTAAACTTAAACGTAATCCCAACCCCAACGGCAATTAGAACGACCGAATAATCGATTATGAAATTATTATGCGCACCCCTACCTACAAATTATGCGCACCCCTACTACAACCCTGCCTCTGAACTGTTGTCGGTTAACCGAACACTAGCGGCTGCACCAGAAGATCAAGAGGTTGATTTGGCGCATGATAGGGTATAATATTGGGAATAAGAGATATGGAATTACAGGAATGGTTGAAAAGATGGGAATGCTGTATCATACAAAAATAGTGACAAAGTGTCTCATGAATTAAATTAATGATGAGCACACGAAAGAAATTCAGAGGGGTAATACATTGAGTGGAGATGAACAAATTAACCAGATGAAGCGGGAAAGAGGTGAATCCTATAATAGAATGAGGAAGTTTTCTCACGTTAACGGTAGCAATAGTAGTACTCCTGCAACGAGACGTTCCAAAAACCTTGTAGGCAATATTAGTGATTTAAGTAAATGTAAATTTTATAATTTTCCACATAAAAGACGACTTTATCCAACATATTATATAATAAAATGTGTCCAATTGCGAAAATATAATTATTTTTTTAGTTGTAGATTTAGAAATGTAAGAGAAATTGTAAACGAGGAATCTGAGAGTTTATTTATAAATAGTACATTACTGTAGCCAGAATGTGATTATGTTATGAGTTTTTTTGAAAATATTGATGTAAGCGGAATAAATGTAAGAATTAAATTGTATAGTGGGACTTATAGGAATATTTTGCAATATCAAATTTATCAAATATTAGCCAACAGTAAATACACTGTTGAAAACAAATGTTTTGAAGCATATGGGGGGGGGATTAAATTAACCCATAATTAGGTTGCCTCAATGTAATGTGTTAGCACAGAGATACTTTATTTATTTATTTAATATCTTCACATTCATTAACAGAATATAATATAGCTGTTCATTGAACTTACAAGATCCGATTTTTGAGGTGGATTAGTCCTCATAATGTAACACGTTTACTAATACACATATGTACATAGTTCCATCTATAGGTCTCTGTGTATCTTGGTCGCATTAACTATTTCCCTCCATGTCCCCCTATCTGCCACCATCTGTCTCCACCCTCTCACTCCCATCATCTCCAGATCACTAGCCACTCCATCCCACCATTGCATCCTTGGTCTTCCTCTCTCTCGCGTTTCACTGGGTCTCCACATCGTTAACAGCTTGATCGCTTCCTCGTCATCACTTCTCATTACATGACCCAGCCCCTTTACACGTTGCGTCTTAATATACTTTCCGATGTCTTCGCCTCCCATCTCCTTGAGCAGTTCAACGTTCATTCTAACTCTAAATTCGCCATTTACTTGCTTGGGACCCACTATAGTTCTTAACACCTTCCTTTCGAACACTCGTAATTGTTCTTCCTCTCTTTGGTTGAAGCACATAACCTCGGATGCGTAGGTAAGGACTGGTCTTACCAGTGATTTATAAATCTTGATTTTCGTTTTCTTAGTGATTTGTCTGTCTTTCAGGATGCTTTTATTTGCGTAGTACGCTCTATTCCCTGCTAGTATCTTGGATTTAATCTCTGCGCTTCTTTCATTCCTGCTACTTATCTGTACACCCAAATAGTTAAATTCATCAAGTTTTTCAATAACAAAATCATCTATTTTTAACACGTTATTGGTATCACCTTATCTTCTCTGGCACTTCATATACTTCGTCTTGGTCTCACTTATGCTTAGTCCGACTTTGCTTGACTCTGCTCTTATGATTTGAAATATGTCTTTTATCCCTCTCTCTGTTTTTGATATAATAACCACATCGTCTGCGTAGGCTAGTAACTGACTTTCTTTACTTCTTATTATATCCTTGCATTTGGTGCTTCTAATTATTTTCTCTAAAATGATGTTAAACAGAGTCGCCGACAGTGCATCTCCTTGTCTTATCCGCAGTTCACCTCGAAACTGCCAGTTTCGCCTTCGGGTGTTCTCACAGTAGCCGATGTCTCCGCGAGAGTCATCTGGATCATCCTCATAAGTTTATCTGGTACCTTAAATTCTCTCATAGCTTTATTCAGTTCCCTTCTTTACAAGCCGACTGTATATCACTGTTGATAACACCTTGTGTTATGTTGTGTTCAGTAGCGTTATTCCTCGGTACCGTAAACCGGGGTAACTTGATCAACATTTTGGGATATCTCCTCATGTCCTGGAGTTGCTGAATCAATTTCAAAGAGTCTGATATCAGAAAAGCTATCCTTTTGCTCAGAGGAAGAGAACTTCATAGTTGAAAAAATTTCAGGTTGCCCAATTTTGACAAAAAAAATTTTGAAAGGTCATTTTTCAAGTTACCCCAATTTGGGGATACTTGATAAATGGTCGTTTTCTAACGAATTTCTTATGTTAGACTCTTCCTGAGTAACTTGAAAATCATATTGAGAAAAAAAAAATTGATAGAATCGATCAAAAAATCAAATTTCTGCTTTATTCAAAAAAAAACACTACAAATACTGATAGGTACCAGAAAAAAATAACAAAAAAAAAAGAATATTCCCAAACAACAATAAAATATAAAATAAAAAATGTTCTAGCACAATAATCAATTCACAATACAGCACAATTATTGTATTTTCTAGTTCCCGGGCGTTTTTTATACGTATACGAACCATTTTCCAAGTTACCCCTGAAAACCCCAAAAAAAATAAAATAGTACGCCCCTGCGCTCTCGAAATATTTTTTGAATAAATGAGTTTAGGAAGTTTGTAACAACATATCAGGCACCCCAAAAAAAATATTAACATTATTTTGCTTGCAAAAGTCTCATCTACACATTCAAAAGTATCCACACTACAAAAAACTCGCTTTTTCTTACCTAATTCAATGAATTTTTCCCGCCCAAACAAGCCTCTCACCAACGCTCACAGGTAAACAATGTGAATGTAGATACCATCAGCTGTGTACCCAGGAAATATTTTGGTTCCACTACTAATAGTTAGATGTCAGCACATTTTAACATATCATCGTGTATGAATTTATCAAGTTGCCCCGGTATTTCAAGTTACCCCGTTTTACGGTAGTTGTTACAATCCTCAGCATCTCCTTTCTTTTTCATCGTGACTATAACTCCTCCATTCCATTTCTGTGGCATTCTTTCTTGTGTCCAGATATTTCTTATTAATTCGTGTATTTCGGAATGTAGTGCTACTTACTCCTCCATTATTTATTAATTCCGCCGTTATTTCGTCTCCACCAGGTGATTTGCCATTTTTTAACTTTTTGATTACTTTGCAAGTTTCTTCAGTTGTTGGTTGAGGTATTTCTTCGTTATTTCCTGGTTTTGTAGAGTTATTCGGTTCTATTTCATCTTGCCATGTGTTTAGTAGTTTCCGAAAATGATTCTCCCAAATTTTTTTAATTCTGTCTGCACCGGTCACCAAACTACCTTCTTCGTTCTTCAGTCCCCGCATTTTTATGCTGTGTGCTTTTCTATTATTCTTTATTTGTTTGTAGAATTTACGAACATTGTTGTTTGTTTTGCTCTCTTCTATTTCTTTCATTTTTTGGTCGATCCATTGGTTTTTCTTTCTTTTATACATTTTGCATCTCTATTCGTTTTTCTCTATATTTATCTAAATCTTGTGGTTCGTTTGTTGCTAACCATTTGAGTCTTGCTTCTCCCTTATTTACGTTAAATCTCTCACATTCATCATCAAACCATACCTTCCATCGCTTTTGTTTTCTATATCCAAGCACTTGTATTGCGCTTGTTTTAATATTATTCGCAAGGTTGTTCCATTTTACATTCATGTCATTCTCTGTTTCGATCTCTTCAATTTTACTTTTGAGTAAGTCTTTATATTGTTTTTTATACAGTTTGCTTTTAAATTTCTTCACAGCTACTAGCTTTCTTTATTCGTGTTTAGTATAATCTATTGTTGTTTTCTGCTTGATTGTCGCGACTACAAGGAAGTGGTCTGTGTCGGCATTGTCACCTCTATAAGATCTTACATCTCTTATTGATGTCGCTCTACGTTTTGTTTCCAGCACGTGATCAATTTGATTTCCGTTTGCGTATCCTCCTCCAGGCCACAACCATGTTATCTTACGTAACTTCTTATGTCTAAACTGGGTGCTACTGATTATCATGTTGAGTGGCGCCGCTAGAGATGGTCATAGCTTGGCAGTTAAGTGCGTCTACTGCTACTGCGAAACGCTCGGATCGAATCCGGGCAGGGTAAGAACTTTATTCTGACCGTCTCTCCTCGGCAGGCAATGGCAAACCACCGAGGTAATCTGCCAAGAAAATCCATCTCGAAATGAAGTTTAGTACACTTCCCGTGGTTCGGAGCCCACGTTAAACAAGTAGGTCCTCTATGTATGTGAAAACAATTTGAACGCACATCATATGCATAGAAAGAGATAGAACGAGATGGGTCACCAAACCCTCGTTAGGGTAAAAGGACTGAGAAGGAAGGCGCCGCTAGGTAGCACAGTCTGTTTTCATTTTCGTTCGTATCTTTGTAGATTGTTTCCTTTCCAGCCACGTTTTCTATATAATTTTCTGTACCGATTTGCGCGTTAAAATCACATAGAATAATTTATTATTGTATCGTGTTTCGGCATTGTTTCGTACAACTGTTCCAGGTCGTTATAAAATTGTTCCTTCTGGACTTCGCTGCTGTCTTCCGTCGGTGCGTAGGCATTAATTAACGACAGGTTGTTTGGTTTCATTTTGATTCTAAGATACTGTTAACGCGCCTTTATGATTGATCTAACTATTAAGTTGGTAACAATTTATGGTGCAAGCATGCAACATAAAAAATAAAAAATAAATCAATACCCCTATTCCCTCATGAAATAAAAGACGTGTGTGAAGAGATGTGAAGAAGAACAAGAAAGCCTGCGTGCTACCGTATCGAAGAAGTAACAAGAAAGCCTGCGTGCTACCGTATCGAAGAAGAAACAAGAAAGCCTGCGTGCTACCTTATCGAAGAAGAAACAAGAAAGCCTGCGTGCTATATTATCGAAGAAGAAACAAGAAAGCCTGCGTGCTATACAATCGAAGAAAACAAGGAAGTGTGTGCCAAAATTCAAGAACTAAGTATAAATATTGTAAAAATTGTAAATTATAAATAAAATCGAATTATAAAATAAATCATCGGCAACGGCCGAAACATTGGTCCATCGAGCCAAATTTGAACCAGTGGCTATCGAAGAAACTGGTAAGCATAAACATTTTTGTACGTTTTATTTTAAAAAGACGTGCTGGTCCTTCGAAGAAAAGTTGCGATAAAAATTAGATCAAGTATGGAAATGGAAAAAGCGTCATTAGTCAAGAAACGCGCGATAGTGAAAGGATCGCTTACAAGAATCGTCACGTTTTATGAAAAAGTCAAGGAAGAGGTCGATCCAGTTGCGTTAAGCCAATTAAAACAAAAGATTATTAATGCACTCGATGAAATAATAAAAGATTTCAAAAATATACAAATACAGTTAGTGGAACATGCAAGTGCGGAGGATGAAATTGAAAAGGTTATAAACGAGTTAGGAGAATTTGAAGACAAAGCATCGGAGATTAGAGCGAAAGTCGAAGTTTTGATAAATTCGGTTGAAAAAAGTGAAGAAGGTCAAACAATTAAGAAAGAAGATGAATCAAACAGCAGCAATAATATGACCATTAAGTTGCCACAAATTAGACTGCAAACTTTTGATGGCGAATTCGATCAATGGATGGATTATTACGAGTCATTTCGAACCCTTATTCACGAAAACAATCAAATTGGAAATATTCAGAAGTTTCAATATCTACGAGAATCATTGAAAGGCGACGCACTGAAAGAAATACAATCAATCAAACTTTCAGAAGATAACTATGAAATAGCAATAGAACAGTTAAAGGAGCGATATGACTATAAACGCCTAATCATAAAGAAGCACGTGAATGCAATATTACAACAACCCAGTATGGTCAAGAATTCTATGGATTCGTTAAGACACTTAATATCTGATGTACAAATGCGCGTTAGATCGTTGAAAGGGTTAGGAGAACCAGTTGATCAGTGGTCGACTTTATTGGAAAACATAATCACTGCAAAACTAGACTTTGCAACCAAGGAAAGCTGGGAGTTACTAGCGCAGAAAACTGAAGGAAAGAATTTATTTTCGGAACTTATGACATTTCTCAAGTCAAAATGTAAGAAAATGGAAACCATTTATGAATCAAATCACTCATATGATAATTCGCGTGGAAATCTTCAAACAAGGAAACAATATACTAATGTTATGCTATCAAATCAACTAAAATGCTTATATTGTAATGAAATGAACCATCAGATTTACTACTGCAAGAAACTGATCGATTTGCCTATTCACCAACGATTAAAGGTTATAAGAAATCTCAACTTATGTTTAAACTGCTTAAAAGAAAATCATTATGCTGTACAATGTCATTCTAAAGGATGTCAAAAATGCTTCAAGAAACACAATACTATTCTACATGGTATAACAAGGTTTAATTTTGTGGAACGAGAAAACAATACACAAGAACCTGAAAATAATAAAGCCGAAGAAACCGCAGAAACAGGGAAATTTCAAGACATAAATGAAGAATATTTCAATGGGCATGCAGCTACAAGTACTCAAGTACTACTTTCGACAGTACAAGTAATGATCGATGACAAATATGGTAGGTCTCATAAAGCAAGGGCGCTGCTAGATTCAGGATCACAAAGTAACCTTATATCGAATGAACTATGTGAAAAAATGGGTCTAAGTATGCAAAAATGTGAAATATCGTTAATAGGAGTAGGTTCACACTCAACCAATATACAAAATGTTTGTAAGGCAAGAATTCACTCAAGTGATTTGACAAAATGGATCAACTTAAAAATGTTAGTGGTAAAAAACATAGGAGGAAATTTACCGAATACGCTCATTAATTGTCAAGATTTGAAAATTCCCGAACACTTAAAACTCGCTGACCCTGAATTTAACGTACCTGGAAAGATAGACATTCTGATTGGAACTGAGTATTTCTACGATGTATTGCTACATGGACGATTGAAATTGGGAAAAGGAAAGCCCACGTTACAAGAGACGATCTTTGGCTGGGTAGTATCAGGAACGCTTGCAAATATCAAAAATGCTTCGACATATTGGTGGTTTAGTTACTAATTACGACTTACAACAGCAACTAACTAAATTTTGGAAAATCGAAGAGTTAGATGGTAAAACAAGCTCATCACTAGAGGAAGCTGAATTTGAAGCTCAATTTAAGAAAAACACAGTACAACAAAGAGATGGCCGTTATATAGTAAGTATCCCGTTGAATGATATGGTTAAACAATTAGGACACTCAAAAGAAATGGCAATACATCGATTTCGTGCTCTTGAACGTAAGCTAGAAAAAAATAATGGTATGCGTAAAGCGTATATTGGATTTATGGACGAATATAGGAAATTGGGCCACATGACGCAAGTTACTAATCCAAACCATCCAAGTTATTATTTACCGCACCATGGAGTGATTCGCGAAGATAGCGCTACTACGAAGCTGAGAGTTGTATTCGACGGTTCTGCAAAAACCAGCAGTGGTTTAGCGCTTAACGATGTTCAATTGTGTGGCTCTGTGACTCAAAAGGATTTATTCACAATTTTAATACGATTTAGAAGGCACATCTACGCTATATGCGCAGATATAGAGAAAATGTATAGGCAAGTATTGGTGCAACAAGAACAAAGAAACCTTCAACTGATTGTTTGGCGGGAACATCGAAAACAAGATCTGAAGACATATCAATTGAATACGGTAACATATTGCGGTATCGAGATACCACGTCAATGGAAGTACGTCATTTAAGTTTCAGTAAAATTTTGTTAATGAATAAAAGCATGTAACTTATCAAAGTAATCAGAAAAACTTCATCCGATACCAAGAAATTAACTTAAAGTCATATGATTCGTAGAAAACGGGACATAAAACAGGTTTGAATAAAATAAATTTGAAATGCATCATTTAATAATTTGTCTTTGTTAAAATGTTAATTTATAGTAAATGAAAAATTGTTAGCAATAAGAAAGGTATTTTAAAAGTCAGAAATTTGTTAATTAATTGATAAATGTAAAAATCCATGTTAGCGTTAAATTTAAAATAAGTTTGTTAAAATTATTACGTGAGTTCGGCATATCACAACTTAATGAACTGCGTATGGAAATTTCATGTCCAGCATCTTTATTATCCAACCACGAAGCAATATCAAGAAGTCGATCCAATCTGAAAATATAAAAATTTTACTTATAAAATTTCAACGAAACACAATGGGCTTAGTCCATACCTGTACTGTGAAACTTCAAATAATATTGATTTTTCGATCGACCAATAAAATACGTCTATGAAAAGATCAGGATAGCGATGAACTTCGTAAATTAATTAATAAAACGATTGATAAAAGGGTTGGTGTAGAGATTCACACGTGCAAAGTGGCGAATTTAGAATCGTCCTAATAAAATTAATAATTATAGTAAAAATAAATAGTGAAATTACAAAATACGAGTGCATAATTCAACAAAATAGTTACTTACCTACGGAAAACCAATAATAAGGTGAAAATCGTAACGGATTGCAAATATTTTTGAAGAAAATAAACTTCAACACAAAACGAGGTCAACAAACTGCATCTGGAAGTTTCCGATGGTAAATGAACCCTTTGAGTGTCTTTGACGCGCAATTGTACCATCTCCATTTCAAATAAAAGAAATATTCCTGGATTTAATAAGGTACCGTGTACATTGCAATAAAATCTTTATAAACTTAAGTGAAATCTCCGGACTTCGTACGACACGTGTTTTGCATCATTTTACGTTCAGAAATTTTATATGATAGATTTAATAATAGAACTTTTTGATATAACCAAATATTTATTTTCATTTGTGTGCTTAATAAAAACATTAATAACTTTGTAACGAAGGATAATTATTTAGACCTGTTCCGCACCATAATTTCATTTACAGCATTGGTAACGGAGCGAATCCACCCTGTACAAGGTAAGATACATGCACTACGAAAGAGCTAAGCTGAGGCACCTTATTTCATTAAATTGTGTTTACAAATTTTCACATACTTTTCCATTGACGGGGTACAATTACGTACACCCATATAAAACATTAACGATAAGAACCTTTAACCCTATTAGCGAGGGGGTACACAGCACTTTTTGACAGCCCAACGTGTGGCTCGATTAATAAAGACAATCCCTCATAACACTTTTTGGCGCAACAACGTGAGGCTCGAGTCACCTCGAATAACCTCGTACCGCGAGTAAAATTAGGTCAATACAATTAAATTAATAGATAGGTTAGTTACAACGAAAAATTTCATCAAAATTATTTACAACGATAACATTACAACTAAAAATTTTCTTAAAATTAAAATTAAAAATATTTTTATTACTAAAATTAAACGTACATCATCAATTAACTTAAAAAACTATTTCCTTATAACTAAATTGCTTAAAAATAAATCAAAATGGCAGAAAAATCGGATAGGACTATAAGGTATGAAAAGAAAAATCCGGAAGTAGAGGAAGAAGAAACGTCAGAAGAAGGGGTATCGATAACCGAAGAAGCTACAGGAAGCGAAATGTTAATCCAATTAGATGTCGATGAGACACTAAAAATGGAAAAGAAATCAGAATTGCAATTAATGCAAGAAAAAATGATGGCACAAATGGAAGCAATGATGAAAAAATTAAACGAAAATAATCAGAAGGTGGAAGAAGATAGAGCGAAAGCACAAGAAAGAGATCTCCTAAATACAAATAAAGGAGAAGAAAACACAAAATTAATTATCAAAAACACAAATGAGCAAATACAAGACACCAAAAAGGAGTTGAGTGAAACCAAAAAGGAATTGAATGATAAAGCAGAAGAAACCAGTAAGAGGTTAGAAAATTTAATTAAAAAAGGCGCAGAGGATTTCAGTATTAGTTTACAAAATTTAAAATTAGAAATTGAAGGCAAATTTTCGAATGAGATCAACAAAACAAATCAAAATGCAATAAGGGTAGAAGAAAAGGTGTATGAACTAGGTGAAGAACTATCAGAAATTAAGGATAAAATTATACTGGAAAAAGAAATTGACACGAAAATAGAAAATTCAAAAACGGTTATAAGTCAAGAGGTGTGTAAATTAGAAAATCGGGTAGACTTGAAATTCAATGATCAGGGCGAAAAACTAAAATTACTTGAAGAAAACGTAAAAATAAAATGTGAAAGCACAAACAGTTCTATAACTTTATCGGCTCTACAAGACATCACGTGGCCGACAAACAACGGGCAAGCAATAAAGTTCTACGAAAAAGGGGACTTCAACCCTAAACAATTTATCAAATACGCGAACCGCAGCACAAGTCACATCCGCGATGTGAACAAATTTAAAAATTGCATCTGCTCTATGATGGGTGGCAATGCTAAAAAATGGTTCGGGTGTGTGCAAGATAAATTTGAAGATTTTGTCGGTTTCGAAAGACTATTTCTAGATCGTTACTGGGACAAGCAAGCTCAGGGGCGAATACGTAACGAGTTAATGAACGGTAAATTTAAAGGGTACGGTCGCCGCAATGATTACGCGGAGAACATCATTAACGAGGTAACGCAACTTGAACCGGAAGTCTCCGAGGAAGAAATCGTTGAACACTTATCTAATCATTTCTGCCAAGATATAATTAATCGGGTAGCTCTTGAAAATATAAACACGATATCCGAATTATCGAAATTGTTAAGGAGAACAGATGCGGTTAACATGGACGAAAGAGCCAATAGGCCAAGTTATAATAACGCGACTAAAAATTTCAATACTTATTCAGGGGGGCAACGCGAATCGAATAACCAGCGCACTTATCACAATAATGGGAACGACAATCGCAATAATCAGGACAATAGATACAACCGTTACGAACGATCTGGAAATTATAACCAGAACAATAATAATTACGGCAGAAATGAAAATAATTTTGAAAATCGTAGGGGTGGTTACAATAATTTTAATACTAACAATCGGGACAGTCAGGATGATCGTAACGCAGGGTACAACTCAAATCGAAATAATTTTGGTAGAGGTAACTATTACGGAAATAATAGAAATTATAATCAGGGTTATCGTGGGCGCTTCCAGAGAGGCGGCAGGTATGAGTCAAATTGGCGTAGTTATGACAATCGCACAAACGACCAAGATAATCAACAGGGGGGCGACGAACGTTTCCCAAACCGAACGTCAGCCAATACAGAAAACAGACCGATTAATAGTGTTACGATAAATAGGACACCTGCTGTGGAGGAAGAAACATCTTCTCCACAGGATTTTCAATAAACGGCGTGCCAATGAATATGCAGATAAGCTCTTATCAGCATCCCAAAGAGTTTATCAGTATCGAAAATACAGGGGGGTTAAATAATGAAAATAAATTTGATTTATTGCCATACATTATGGTAAATATTAATAACGTTCAGGTAAATTGTTTAATAGATACAGGGGCAGAAATTTCATTAATAAATCAGGGGGTAATTTCGAAAAATCAAGAAAATTTTAAAGACACAATTTTAAAAACAAAGATAGTAAATTTGGTAACGCCAAACCAGAAAAAGTTCTCGTCTGCAAACGAAAGCGTACTCGCGACAATTAAAATAGGGGATGTAGTTATAAAAGAATCGATCTTAATTATTAAAAATTTATCTATGCAATGCATACTTGGAATCGACTTAATTAATAAATTTAATATGATCATTGATGCAGAACGGAAGGTAGTAAAAATATTAAACAAAGAGATCACTTGGACAAACAATTTAGGGAATCAAATCACTGATGGGAATGAACCGGAAATGTTAGTAGAGAATTCAATAGAAGGGGAATACAATGTTAATTATGTTAATTATGACAGGGAAAAAGGTTTAAGAAATGTTAATTGGGATACACAGTTAATAAATAAAAACAAAGGGGATTTGAAAAACATAAAACTAGATTGTCCAAATGATTACACTCACGAAGTCATAAAATTATTCACGAAATACGATGCATTGATAAATCAGGAGTCGGGTACCGCGAAAAATTACGTGCACAAGTTACAAATTATCAAAGACAAGCTATTCCGCTGTAAGAATTACCCTATTCCGCAATGTTACAAACACCAGGTACAATTAGAAATTCAAAAGATGCTAAATGACGGCATCATAATAAAATCTCCGACAGCGTATTTAAACCCACTCGTTATTGTTAAAAAGAAAGACGGGAGTTTAAGATTATGTTTAGACGCGAGGGGGTTAAACGCAGTTACAAAACCCCAGTTTGAAAGTCCGGAAACTATGGAGTCATTATTATCAAAATTGGGATCATCAAAAACTTTTAGTAAACTCGACTTAAGAAATTCGTTTTGGCTAATTAAATTACATAAAGACTCACAACAATACACAGGTTTTAGCGTCGACGGAAACACATATATCTTTCGAGTTGTTCCATTTGGATTATCCACTAGCAGCGCGGCACTCATCGGTGCATTACAAGTTATCCTCAACCAGTTTAGTCATTTTTGCGCACACTATGTTGATGACATAATAATCTTCAGCGAAAATGAAGAAATTCATAAAATTCATTTAGATAAAATTTTAAAAGCATTAAATGATGCAGACTTGAAGCTCAACATAGAAAAATGTGAGTTCTACAAGACGCGAGTTCAATATTTGGGTTACATAATTTCAAACGAGGGTATTAAGATAGACGATGGGAAAATAATAGAAATCAAAAACTACCGTCGACCATTTAACTTAAAATCATTAAGATCATTTTTAGGGTTAATGAATTATTATAAAAGGTTCGTACCTAACTATTCTAATTTAACAGTTCCGTTACTTGAGCTACTGAAGAAATCGGTAAGATGGAAATGGGACGATGACAAACAAAAAGCTTTTGATCAAATGAAAAATACATTATATGAGAACGTCAAACTACTTCATCCCGATTTCAAAGAAAAGTTTATATTAAAGACAGACGCGAGTCATTTTGCGGTCGGAGGAGCCCTAATACAAATGCGTAATGGGGAAGAAGAACCGATAAGTTTTGTCTCGCGAACTCTTAAGAAATCGGAGCTTAATTATTCCACATCCGAGAAAGAAATGTTAGCCATCGTGTTTGCGCTCACAAAATTAAAATTTTATTTAATTGGCAACCGTTTTGAAATACACACTGATCACTCGGCGTTGACATTTTTAATGCGTACAAAATTCACAAATAATAGAATTTATCGGTGGAGTTTGCTCATTATGGAGTACTCATTCGACATCGTGCACATTAAAGGCAAAAATAATATTGTTGCAGACGCGCTTAGTAGAAAAGATAACCCGGAAAATAAGCCTAAAGAAATTTTAATTGCATTAAACCAACTGGTTGATGACGAAATTCCGTTTACACGTCAGGATGTTTTGTTAGCTCAGGAAAATGAATGTTTTGATAGCTTAAAAATTAAATTAGATAATAACGATCAAGAAAACCCAAAGTCATTTAAATATAAAGATAACGTAATCATAAAAACTGTGAGAAATTTAGAATTATATGTAGTAGATGAACCTACCACAATAAATATTACAAACGCGTTACATTCAAAATTTGGACATGCCGGGATCAAGAGAACGTGGCTTATGTTCAGGGAAAATTATTTCTGCCATAAAGATTTAAAAATTATAAAACGTACCATTAACCAATGTACATTATGCCAAATGGGGAAATTTAAAAATTTTCATAACCAAAATATCGTGCAAAGCTTAAAACTAGAACAACCTGGGGAGTTAGTTGCAGTTGATTACATTGGTAATTTAATAGCCAGTAGTGAGTTTCATAACATCTTTGTCGTAGTTGATGCCTTCACAAAATTTGTCCAATTATATCCAACCGTATCATGTACAACGGACATTTCGCTGGAACTTCTGGATCGTTTCTGTAATGAAATCATTAAGCCAAAAAGAATTTTAGTCGATAATGCAACTTACTTCGATAACCAACGTTTTAGACAGCATTGGGAAGAACGTGGTGTGAAAGTCACGTATTGTTCCATACGACATCCACAAGGAAACATCTGTGAGAGGTATGTCCAAGAGACGATTAAATTCCTCAGACTTCTGGTACACAATGATCAACCTTCATGGCATAGTAAACTCGAAACGGTAGAAAATTTCATCAACCATATCCCAAGCGTAGCTACGGAAAGAACACCACACTTTCTTATGTTAAATCAGCAACCGGACAGACCATGGGTGTATGATCAGCCGGAAAAAGAATACAATGAAATACTAGAGGACGTTAGAAAAAGGCTCAAGAAAAGGAGCCAAAAATATACAAGAAAAATGAACAAAAAGATAAAGAAAAAATGCAATTTTGAAATAGGCGAATGGGTGATAGTTAAAAAGCTACGATTGGGACGTAGAGAGCACAATCAGTGCCAAAAACTTCAACTTCCCTATGAAGGACCATTCATCGTTGATGAAAAGGTAGCCGAATGCACCTATCAGCTAAGACATCCCGATTCGGAACTAATTCGAGGCCGCTTCCACATCGATCTGATTTATCGATGGGACGATGGATCTATAATGATAAATGACAACAATGAAAATATGGCGAAACTTAATTAAAATAAATTAAAAATTAACAACTTAAAATTAAAGAAAACCGCTCAAGAAGTAGTAAAAAAAATATGGCGAAACTTAATTAAAATAAATTAAAAATTAACAACTTAAAATTAAAAAACCGCTCAAGAAGTAGTAAGAAAATACTGGCGAAACTTAATTATAAAAAAATAAAATATAACAACTAAAAATTAAAGAAAACCGCTGAAGAAATAGTAAGGAATAATCCAAATAGCAATGTAAATATGATTAAAGCTATTAAAACAAACACGAGAAAATTGACCAAGATAAAATTTATTAAAGATGATACGTTTTATGACAGTCAGAAATTTATAAAGGAAAATGTTATTAAGAATTCAATTAATTAAAAGAATTTTCAATTTAAAGATAATTTAGTAAAATGATTTAATGAATTTGATTAGTTAAAGAAGAATTTAATTAAGTTAGAATTTGGGTGAAAATTGAACTTAAGACAGGTAATGATGAGTAATTTGAAAAGATCAGCAAGTATTTAATAAAAAGAAATTGGTATTCAATGTTGAATGATAAGAAATAAATGGGGGGTAAATAATAATGGTTAACTCAGACGGAGTAACTAGAAGAAGTTAGAGGGAGATAGATACCTGAGGATACAAGAATAGATCACAGGTGTAAGTGTAATGAATTAATTATATAATTATGTGGGACCAAATAAGAGGTTACCAAATGAATAATCGGGAAACAAATAGGAAAATATTGATTAAAAGGAGATAAAGAATACCAATAAATAATAAGGAATGAATTAATTTAAAACTAATAATCACAAGATGTAAAGATAATCGGGAATTGAAACAACGAATGTAAAAATCACCCAAATATGAATAAGTCAGAGATAGATAGATTAGATAAAAGAGAACAGGTAGTAAGGTTGAAAATATAAAGGCAAGAAATAAACATAGAAATTTAAAATAGAAATTCAATTTTAAAGATTTTTTTTGAATTTAAATAATTTAATTGATATCATAAATCTTGGTCGATTTGTTCGTAAAAATAAGTAGGTTAGTTTTGAATATTATTATAAGTTAGTTAATTAATTTGAAAATGATCAGTTAAATTTGTTTGAATTTATTTAGTTAATTTCATTGAATTCCTTTAGTTAATTTTTATGTGATATAATTTAGGTAGATTAGTTTTTGAACATTTGATTTGAGTTAATAATTATATATGGTAATTAAACATTACACTAAAAATTTAATTTATTGTTTATGAATAAAAAGCACATAAATGTTAATTGTGGAATTTAACACAAAAATAGGTATTTTTCTTTTAAATTACAAATTAACAAGGGGATAAATGCGGTATCGAGATACCACGTCAATGGAAGTACGTCATTTAAGTTTCAGTAAAATTTTGTTAATGAATAAAAGCATGTAACTTATCAAAGTAATCAGAAAAACTTCATCCGATACCAAGAAATTAACTTAAAGTCATATGATTCGTAGAAAACGGGACATAAAACAGGTTTGAATAAAATAAATTTGAAATGCATCATTTAATAATTTGTCTTTGTTAAAATGTTAATTTATAGTAAATGAAAAATTGTTAGCAATAAGAAAGGTATTTTAAAAGTCAGAAATTTGTTAATTAATTGATAAATGTAAAAATCCATGTTAGCGTTAAATTTAAAATAAGTTTGTTAAAATTATTACGTGAGTTCGGCATATCACAACTTAATGAACTGCGTATGGAAATTTCATGTCCAGCATCTTTATTATCCAACCACGAAGCAATATCAAGAAGTCGATCCAATCTGAAAATATAAAAATTTTACTTATAAAATTTCAACGAAACACAATGGGCTTAGTCCATACCTGTACTGTGAAACTTCAAATAATATTGATTTTTCGATCGACCAATAAAATACGTCTATGAAAAGATCAGGATAGCGATGAACTTCGTAAATTAATTAATAAAACGATTGATAAAAGGGTTGGTGTAGAGATTCACACGTGCAAAGTGGCGAATTTAGAATCGTCCTAATAAAATTAATAATTATAGTAAAAATAAATAGTGAAATTACAAAATACGAGTGCATAATTCAACAAAATAGTTACTTACCTACGGAAAACCAATAATAAGGTGAAAATCGTAACGGATTGCAAATATTTTTGAAGAAAATAAACTTCAACACAAAACGAGGTCAACAAACTGCATCTGGAAGTTTCCGATGGTAAATGAACCCTTTGAGTGTCTTTGACGCGCAATTGTACCATCTCCATTTCAAATAAAAGAAATATTCCTGGATTTAATAAGGTACCGTGTACATTGCAATAAAATCTTTATAAACTTAAGTGAAATCTCCGGACTTCGTACGACACGTGTTTTGCATCATTTTACGTTCAGAAATTTTATATGATAGATTTAATAATAGAACTTTTTGATATAACCAAATATTTATTTTCATTTGTGTGCTTAATAAAAACATTAATAACTTTGTAACGAAGGATAATTATTTAGACCTGTTCCGCACCATAATTTCATTTACAGCATTGGTAACGGAGCGAATCCACCCTGTACAAGGTAAGATACATGCACTACGAAAGAGCTAAGCTGAGGCACCTTATTTCATTAAATTGTGTTTACAAATTTTCACATACTTTTCCATTGACGGGGTACAATTACGTACACCCATATAAAACATTAACGATAAGAACCTTTAACCCTATTAGCGAGGGGGTACACAGCACTTTTTGACAGCCCAACGTGTGGCTCGATTAATAAAGACAATCCCTCATAACAATATGGAACAAAAGCAGCATCGTTTCTGGCTATTAGATGTCTGTTGGATATAGCGAATACAATTAAGGAAACTAATCCAAAAATTTCCCAAATAATTGAAAACGATTTTTATGTGGACGATCTTCTCACTGGAGCAAATACTGTTACAGAAGCTAGAACATTAGTATCAGAAATTCACGCCATATTAAGTAAGAGACAATTTCATTTAAGAAAATATGTATCCAACAGCAGAGACGTATTGAGTGATTTAAATACCAATAGTACTAACCAAATTATTGACTTGGACAAAAATGGCATTTCGAAAACGTTGGGCTTAAACTGGTCAACGAAAGATGACTCATTTTCATTCAAAATTCGGTTAGACAAGCAATTAAAGATCAACACCAAGCGAGAAACACTGTCGTTAATTTCACAAGTATTTGATCCTTTAGGACTATTAAGTCCTTCCGTTATAAAATTAAAAATAATCATGCAAAAATTGTGGCTTGAAAAGCTTGATTGGGATCAAAATATCCCAAATACAATAAAAATTCAATGTAAAAAACAATTCGAAGAGTTATCCATATTACGGAATCTAAAAATACCAAGAAAAATTGTAGCTAGGGAATGCAAATATATTGAAGTTCATGGATTTGCAGATGCATCGCAAGAAGCGTACGGAGCGTGCGTATATATAAGATCTGTCAGCAGAGAGGGAAGAATAACGGTTCGGCTTCTTTGTGCAAAAAGTAAAGTTGCGCCTTTAAAAACAATTACAATTCCAAGATTAGAATTATGTGCGGCATTACTACTCGCTCGACTAATTGCAAAAATAAGAAAGGAACTTGATATGGAAATTCAGTCATACACGATGTGGAGCGATTCGACCGTTGTATTAGGATGGCTAAAAACTCAACCCCATAGGTTAAAAATTTTTGTTGGAAACCGCGTGGCAGAGATTCAAAGAAACACCGAAAATGATTTGTGGAAGCATGTACGTACAAAATGTAATCCAGCTGACTTAATAAGTAGAGGAGTTTCCGCAAGTATGTTAATCGAATCGAAATTATGGTGGCAAGGTCCCGATTGGTTAAGTCAGCCAGTTTCTCAATGGCCAGATTCAAAACACGATGAAGTCGAGTTACCAGAATTGCGCAAACATTATGTAACTCTTCTGGCAAATGAAACAATACCTTTCGAATTTGAAAATTATTCCAACATAGTTAAATTAAATCGAATAATTGCTTATTGTTTAAGATTTATAACGAATTGTAGAAAAAAACAAACAAAATTTCATGAACATTTAACAACGAAGGAGCTGAAATCGTCAATGGTCCGAATTATAAAACTGGTTCAGGAAAGAGTATTCGAAAGTGATATAATCCATATAAAACGAAAAGGTGTGGTGAAGAAGGATAGCAAAATAATGAATCTGGCGCCGTTTCTGGACGATGATGAAATCCTCAGAGTAGGGGGAAGATTATCGCGATCCGAATTCCCTTTTGACAAGAAGTATCCTATATTGTTACCCGGTAATCACCATATAACGAAACTAATAATGAAGAACGAACACGAACGAAATATGCATGTGGGACCCAATGGTTTGCTCGCAACGGTCCGAGAAACCTACTGGCCAATATCGGGACGAAATCTAGCTCGAAAAATAGTACACAATTGCATAAGATGTTTTAGAGTAAAACCTAAAGGTAACTATCCATACATGAGCGATATGCATCCCAAACGTCTAAAACCAACGGCACCTTTCACGATTACTGGAGTAGATTACGCAGGTCCAATCCTTATGAAAGAAAAAAGAGGACGAGGAGCGAAGAATATTAAAGCCTACGTATGTGTATTTGTGTGTTACGTAACCAAAGCAATACATTTAGAACTTGTTACCCAATTAAGTTCAGAGTTGTTCATCTCAATGTTTCGACGGTTTGTGTGAAGAAGAGGAAAGCCAAAAACAGTATATTCTGATAATGGAACCAACTTTAAGGGAGCAAATTCAAGCTTAAAGGAATTAAATGAGTTTATAAGGAATTAACGGCAACACCTAAGCGACAGCTTTGCTCAAGAAGACGTGGAATGGCATTTTATTCCACCGTATTCACCACATTTTGGAGGATTATGGGAAGCTGGTGTGAAGTCGATGAAGAATCATTTACGACGTGTGATTGGAAACTCTGTACTAGTTTATGAAGACTTGAGTACGGTACTAGTTTATGAAGACTTGAGTACGGTACTAGTACAAATAGAGGCGATCTTAAATTCTAGGCCATTGTCGGCTCTTAGCAGTGACCCGAATGATATGAATCCACTAACGCCGGGTCATTTTTTAATTGGACGCTCTCTTGTATCACTCCCAGACCCAAGAGTGATAGATATAAAGGTACAACGTTTAAATATTTTCCAACGATTACAACAGATACAGCAACATTTTTGGAAGAGATGGAGCAAGGAGTATGTAACCGAAATTCAAGTTCGAAGCAAGTGGCACAATAAAAGCGACAACGTTCAAATTGGAGATTTAGTGATAATAAAAGAAGACGCTTTACCACCAATGAAATGGAACCTTGGCAGGATTATTAATACATACCCCGGAGAGGATGGACATGTCAGGGTAGTGGCGTTGAAAACTTCAAGTGGAATAATTAAAAGAAGCGTAGCTAGGATATGCGTACTGCCTATGGGTAATTAAAAAAAACCGTAACAAATAACAATTGCGAAACAATGTTTCACGGGGGGCAGTATGTTAACGCGCCTTTATGATTGATCTAACTATTAAGTTGGTAACAATTTATGGTGCAAGCATGCAACATAAAAAATAAAAAATAAATCAATACCCCTATTCCCGCATGAAATAAAAGACGTGTGTGAAGAGATGTGAAGAAGAACAAGAAAGCCTGCGTGCTACCGTATCGAAGAAGTAACAAGAAAGCCTGCGTGCTACCGTATCGAAGAAGAAACAAGAAAGCCTGCGTGCTACCTTATCGAAGAAGAAACAAGAAAGCCTGCGTGCTATATTATCGAAGAAGAAACAAGAAAGCCTGCGTGCTATACAATCGAAGAAAACAAGGAAGTGTGTGCCAAAATTCAAGAACTAAGTGTAAATATTGTAAAAATTGTAAATTATAAATAAAATCGAATTATTAAATAAATCATCGGCAACGGCCGAAACAGATACGATAATCTTCCACCCATAGCCTTAAAATGCAATACTTTCTTGATCAACTTTTTTGTAATCATAAAACCTGTGCCGTTTTCCCCCTGTTTATTCTCTCCTGAAAACTTAAGTACGAATCCTTCACCACTCACTTCTCCTTCACCTTTCCATCTGGTCTCTTGTAAAGCAGCCACATCTATTTTGTACCTCTTAAGTTCCTTAGCCACTTCTCCCATCCTTCCCGGCTTCATCAGCATTCTTACATTCCATATACCTACTCTTATATTACCATTACCATCGGTTATCTTTTTCTTACGTCTCTTTCTCTCTTCCGTTTAACTTTGTTTGTCGTTTCCTTTTCTTTTTTCCGTTCACTTGGCAGTTTTGTCATATTTAGCTCGTCTTCCGTGTGTAGTAATACTGGTTGAGCCGGTCCAGCACCACTATTTGCATTTGTTTTCACTTGTTTGCTGGTTGCACAGGATTCTAGATTTCCTGCTCTGGTGCCGGTGCTTAAAATTTTAGAGACTCTTCCATTAGGTTCCACTTATAGGTGTTATTGTTAAAAATTATTTTCTGATAACCCATTCTAACTTTATTACCTCTTCATCAGTTGTTACGTGTTGGTAGTAGACCACCGTATATTTTTTTTGTGGATGCAAATCCTATGTGGTGCTGTTCCGAATCATTTAAGAATCCCTGAGCATGTTGATAGCGAGGGATGGTCCCAATACTTTATTTTTGACGCTACGAAGCGCTACGCGCTCTGTCAATTGAGTTAACGCTTTATGCAGATTTTAATGGTAACGTTACGTTTACTATTCAGATGACCCACCTTTTTTTTATTATTTCTTTTAATTGAGGCTCATGCTATGCCAATTAATGTAATTGAGGCTCGCTATTGAGTAAGTCTCAACTGTGACGTGTCATATTCTGTAGTCAATTAATGATAATAATTTCCTTTAGTTAGTTATGAATAATTTTTTTGGATTCTTGTTTTTTATTTTTTACCAACGTTGTTGAAGTGCGTCTTCAACGCCTTAGTTAGAAGTCACAATAATTAGTTGAAGTTGTTAACGGCTATCATGTTTACGACATGAAATGATGTTAGGTGAGGGCAATGTAAATTGGAACCGCAAATTTTGTACACCTGAATATTTTAAAAAGAAGTGAAATTTAAAAATGAGTGCGCGATTCTAATAGCGGAAATTGGTTTTGCCTGTGTTTGAAGTTTTGTTTGATTATGATCTTCTGCGCTGGTTTTGGATTGGATAATTTATGAAAAATTATCATTAAACCATAATTAAATACCATAAAATTCTCTACAAGATTTATTTTTTAAATTTTTATATGGCATTACATTCCAGAAAGAACTTGTCGAAAACAGGACCCACCAAATGGTGCAATATTGATTGGGTGCATGGAGAGAAATATTTTGAGAAAGACAAAATGCGTTTAAAAATAAATAAACTTATATTGGGACAAATATTTAAAGTTGAAGAACAAAATTGGTTTTTTTAAAAAGTTGCCTATGTTATAGTATAATACTGTATGTAAGTAATTCAGGAAGCCGAAAATTTAGCTTGAGCTTATAAGAAATCTAAAGCAAGCTGAAATAAGGCAGACATGTATATTAAAGGATTCTATAGCAATGTCCTAATGAACCCTTCAAGAGTGACCTAAAATCCCATGTCAGAGTCTCCCCCAATTGAGGGTTTTCGTCCTCGAAATGTGATTTTTCGCCTATAGCTCGCTTATTCATGAAATATTTTCATTAGAGCAAAACTATATTTTTGCCAAATTTTTAAATACGGTGAAAACCCGTATTCAGGGAGCTAAAATCCTCAATTGGGGGACACGCCGGCATGGGATTTTTGGGGAATTCATTAGGACACTTCAATTTATATGTCTGCCAAATTTCAGTTTTCCCGGATTTTTGGAAGCTCGAGTCAATTTTTGGGCTTCGTTGCCTGGACTATTAATTTGTAATGACTATTTGCAGCCCTTACGTTTTCCGTCTTTATCGACGGAAGATAAGAATAATATAGATTCTCAAAACGCGTTTCGAATTTTATAATTAAAGGACTTTGGAGAAAAAAGACAGAATTATATTAATTAATTTATTTATTAACTCGAAATATTAGGATTATGATTGTTGACATACTATTTTTAATTATAATTTTTTATTCCAATGGAGTCCTACGCATATGGCTCTGACACCCATAGATGAGGTAAGATATCCTCTAATGATCAGATAACCCATATAGTGTAAGAAAATTGAAATATTAATCCTTTGGTGAAATGTTACTTTCCAGAACAAATACGTATGTATTATATAATTTACGTCTATTGTACAATTTTTAAGGAATATCTGTTATTCCTGATAAGGCGAGGAGCTGTATAGTCATGTCTTCTATTATAATAGGTAACTCCAGAATGCAAGGTAAATAATTAATATTGCGATGAAAGCTATCTCTTTGCCAAAATAAACAAATAATTTTGTCTACTGATTTCAGTTATATTTAGCCATCATCAGGACAACTGAAAGTTAAAATTTAAGAGATATTTCAATCCTCGTATTCAAAAGACACAAAAATATGAATTTATTAAAAATTGTCTTATTCGTCAATAAAATATAAATAATTTAGAGAATTTACAAACATTATCGAAGCAGTACATCAAAAACTTGTTCGAAAACCACGGACCTCTTAAATAAATATGGACAGCTATTGCTTACGGCTCTGACCACAATGTTTGTCCACATACTGTGCCCCATTTTAGAGAATTTCATACAAGTGCTGATTTATATTGATACTACTGTGTTTTGTGTTTAGTATTTATTGTTGTTTTTGAAATGTGATATAAACTAAATATTATTTATTGCAATTATAATTACCTCAAATTTTCCAATATTTACAACTTACTACTTTGAAATTATTTAGCAACTTCCACCAGGAAATATTCTTATTAATTTAATGTGAAAAAATAAAGGTTGTTGAGCTGAATGATTATAGGTGCGGGAGTGTTTTTGAAATCCCGCTGAATTTTGTTTTTAGTTTAAAAATGTTACATTAGATGTCTCTTCTTCTTTTATTGTAGGCATCGGCCTGTTTTTCTTCACGTCTTTTCATCTCTTCACATTTCCTCTGATGTGGACACCCAGCTCTCTATCTATCCATTTCAGGTCTTTTACCATTTTGATCAGCCGATAATTGTTAGATCTGTTGACATGTTTGTTCCATTCTTTTCTTCGTTGCGTTATGAACTTGACGACGTAATTTATGCCACGTGCTTGTTTCACCTTTATCTCTCGTGCTTCAAATGTTGCTAACTTTTAAGTTAGAATTATGAATTTATTGTACTAATAATCCATACATGGACTTAGAAAATAAATGGTAAGGGTTATTCTTCTTCTTCTTCTTCAAGTGCCATATCCGGTCTCCCGGACGTTGGCGACCTCTCTCCTATGTATGTGTTGTGCGTTTGAAGTATTATCACACACATAGGGGACCTACTGCTTAACGCGGGCTCCGAACCGCGGGAAGTGTATACACTTCATCTCCAGAGAGGCTGTTCCAGGCAGATTACACCTCGGTGGTTTGCCATTGCCTTCCGAGGGGAGACGGTCAGAATCAAGTTTTTACTGAGCCCGGAGTCGAACCAGGCATTCAGCTTTAGCAGCAACGCACTTAACTGCTTTAGCTGACGACCATCTCGGGTTATTACTTAAGGGTTATTACTTAATTGCAATTGTTGAGGTAACCCATCTAATTCTATTCGAATTCCAAGTCCAACCTCTGTAGCTACATTAACTTGTCGTTACGAGTAGATTTGAAGACTACATTAAAGCCTTATTCACAACCTCTAAATTAACCGTAGAATTAGTACTTACAATTAAACGTAGAAGTTTGGCGCCATTAAACTCAATGCGGTTGTTCACAAGCTCAAAATTAGTACTTAACGTAAAATCAAAATTAGTACGTACCGGTACCGTGATTGAAAAACTGAACGAATTTAAATTCAATTTTCACCAATAAGAGTTATTTTTTTCAACAAAATTCAAAGTATTCCATAGAGCACGCGATATGAACTTATCGATGTCAATTTTGTTTTTCTCTAATGTCAGTTACAAACATGGTGTTAACTAAAGAGCAACAAATCATAATTTTTAAGCTTTTAAAACAACAATGTAGTTTTGCTATGATACAAAAAAGGTGTAAAGACCAAAATTTTTGTGTTTCGAAAGGTACACTCTCTAACTACAAAAAAATGGAATCCCAGAACTTAAATCCAAAATTCGGAAGAAAGGCAGCGGAAAGAAGCCAACTCTGACAAATCGACAATTATCGAATTTAAAGAAAATGGCATTAAAAACGAATCCTTCGACACTACAACATATGGCTAATCATTTCAAAACATCTGAATATATCATTCGGTATAATCTAAATAAAAAATTAAACCTGAAATTAATGAAGAAACCAAGGAGACATCATATTTCTGAAGAAACAATTATTAAACTAGGATTGTATCACTTACTAAATTGTGATAAATGGCAAAAATACATCACTGTCGATGAAGCATGGTTCCATCTAACAAATGCTGATGGCCAACGAAAAGTTCAGTACTTGAGACGTGAGCAATCGGCAAAAGAATTGGACGTATTCACAAAACAGTCCCATCCGAAGGGAGTTATGGTGTTCATGGGAATATCGAATTATGGAACCACAACGCCAATATTTGTTGAGCCTGGTGCTAAAATTAACTCGGAATATTACATTAAGAATTGTTTGAAGCCACTTTTGACTGACGCAAAAAGATTATATCCTGCTGGTGATTGGATATTTCACCAAGACTCGGCACCAGCTCACGCTTCTAAGAAGACTTTAAATTTTCTTGAACAGAACGGCGTATCTTTTATTCATCCGGATATATGGACGCCATCATCACCGGACCTTTCACCCTGTGATTATTTTTTGTGGGGCTATTTAAAATCTCAGTTAAATAAGTCAAAAGTTACAACCCTTAAACAGCTAAAAAAACTAATAAAACGTGAGATAGAAAACATTCCTCTGGAAATGATACAACGATCGCTAAAATCGTGGCCAAAACGTTGTCTTCAAGTATACAGGAATCAAGGACAACATATTAAATAAAATTATTGAAAGAAAATAAAAATAACTGTGACTTATTAAATTTCAAAATCGTTCAATTTTTCATTCACGGTAGCTGTAACTCAGAACTTTGCAAGCTCCAAGCTTTTCTACGTAAATTAGTGGCCAAGTCACTACTACGCACGCTTCGAAATCATTCAATTGACATTTGTGATTTTTAACCTAACATTTTTTTAACTTATTTACATTTAATATTCAAAATACAAGGCTATGGATCGAAATGTTTTGTTGGGCAATACGATATAAAATCGGGCCCTTACAATAGTTTGGTTATGTAGCAATAACAGCAATTTACTAGACCGAAATACTTAGTTCCAAACATTGACACTAGATGGAGTCACACTAATTTGCACGTTAATTTAGGCATTGTGAATGCTTCCAAAACATTAATTTACGTTCAAAGTTTGAGTACTAATTTATGTACTAATTCTACGGTTAATTTAGAGGTTGTGACTTATACATACTTTTTTGGCGCCATCCCTGTTGAACACGTGCATCGTCATTGCACGTGTTAAAGTTTTAACTTCTTAATTTAATATTAAAAAGTAATTTCGACTTTCGTCATTAAAATATTAGAAATGGATATAAATTTTAAAAAATATATTAAGGGTTATATTGATAATTCAAACTGTTGACAGTAACCGTGTAAACAAACCAAATATAATAATAATAATAATAATATCGTTTATTTAGTCAAGTTGGCTATACATACAGTTCACTTACAAAAAGATAACATCACATGCAAAAACACATAATTACAATCAAAATTAAATACACACAATCACACAATAAACACACCTACAAAATTACAAAACATCACATTTTAATCTTTTCGTTCCCTCAGATGGCTCTTCAGTTGACATCTAAATCTTTCTATGAGCAAGCGTATTGGAAAAAATTCGAAAGGTACCTAAAAGCGGTATTACATTACACAATTTCTTGTTCAAGAAACGACACAATTTTGCGCACTGCCGCACAACGCTATGCGCAAACGCTTTGAACTCGTCTCTGCGCAAAATTGTGTCGTTTCTTGAACAAGAAATTGTGTAATGTAATACCGCTTTTAGGTACCTTTCTAATCTAAGCGCTTGTTCACAATGAACGTAAGGCATAAGAAATACAAAAGACGTAAAATGTACCTTAAGCGGAATTTTATTACATAAAGTTGAAACCATTTCAAATTTATGTAATTTTATGTACAGCCATCATAATATTAACATAATTACATTAAATTTGAATGGTTTTAATGGTATGTATTAAAATGAGGTTTTAAGTAAATTTTACGTCTTATGTGTTTCTTATGTAAATTTCTTATTATTTCTTAATACATAACATTAAAACCATTCCAATTTAATATAATTATGTTAAGATTATGGTTGTAGGTAAAATTACATAAATTTGAAATGGTTTCAACTTTATATTGTATTAAAATTATGCTTAAGGTAAATTTTACGTCTTATTTATTTCTTATGTCTTATGTTCATTCTGAACAAGCACTTAGGTAGTACTAGTGTATAACAGAAATAGCAATACAATAATAAACCGAAACCAGGTTGATTATTTCAATGCTAAGATAGCCGGTATCTATAAAATACATATAATAGGTACATTTATGAAATTAACTGTGATTTTGTTTTTATTTTAAATATAAAAATGATAATATGATGATAACGATAAATAATATGATAGATAACGAAATGATGTTCTTTCGTACGACTTGATTGCAAAAGCGCTTCCATCATACAATGTAGTGCCTACTTATTCAAGTATATATTTTATTTAAGTGATTTACTATGTAAATAAAACTGTAAGTTGCTGTAAACTGCTCAATATGCCAATGAGTTAGTAAATTTTAATTTTTCGTAGAAAATTGAAATTAATATCAAATTCAAATAAAAAATGATACAAATCTAAAGCAAATATGCGCCATTAACGCAGATACTTTCGAACAATATTTCATCGTCTTTGCTAGCTTGTATAGCTCACTGCAGAGCACTATTGCACCCATCGGAGATCCATCCATCTGCTTATTCTTTAAACGTAATTCTTTTCAAACCGCTTGCTAAGAATCATCAGTCAGCGTCACTTCCGCTACAATGGCAAGGGAAGCTTTTGTCCCGTTTTGGCAAAAGAAGTTTGAGTTTCGAAAAGAATTAACGAGGACATTAACCAAACGCTCTCGTCATCTAATTAATCTAGTAATTAAAAATTTTAAGTTGAAAATTTTTACACTTAAAAAAGCCCAGCTTTTTACGGAATTTTGCAACTATTTTTGTCTACGGTTAACCTAGCATTTTTAAATTTATGATCTACACAACACAGGTAATAGCAAACATAATATTTACTTTCTATATTTCGAATATTAATTTACGAAATGCACTTGCCGAAATCAAATATATAATTTGTAATTAACAGAAATAGTTACCAAGAAATTTACCTAAATGTTGAACTACAGGACGGGTTATAAAGTCACTTTCTGATTTTTTAACATGGAACATGTATTTTTATTAACCTTTATAAAATTTAAATAAAAACATAAACTTTACCTGAGAAATTATTGTATCTATAATTTTCGAATGCTGATCTGTACATGGTAAACTTTTTGGGTTAAATGCAGAGAAGCAAAAATCTAGAAAGAATTAATAGAAGCAAAATATAGCTACAATTTTCTGAAATTAGATAGTGACATTACATTCCGTTTTTGACGGGACAGTGTAAATCTGTGGTTTTGATGCTTCGACAGTCCCGTCGTTTTAGTAATATCGTAGTACATTATGCACCAAATTGCCAAAGTGACACTTTTTGTCTCGAGGGTAAAGGATTGTTTACACGAGGCGCCAGCCGAGTGAAACAATTACCCTTGGGCCAGAAGTCACTTTACTCCCGTCGTACATATACTGTTTTTGCAATTCCGGGAGGTAAAGCAGGAACTTCGCCAATTTAGAAACTTAAAGTAAAAATTTAACGCATTTTTTTAATAATGCACGTGCTCGATGGTACCACAAAATAGCACTAGTAATATTACGAACTACTACCAAAAAGTACTAGGAAATAGCAGTTGGCACCCCTGATTCTACCGATGGTTCATTTCAGTTCATTTACATTTGTGCCTTGGAAACAGCAAGACGTACCATGAGCGAGAACCTAGAAATTGCCGAAAAAATCGCGCGTCTTAACATCTGACCACGTGGCGACATTTTTAAAAACGGCACCTCGTGAGAATTATTTGGTAGCTAAAGTAAGTACTTTTTATTTATTTATTGACTCATCAATTTATTTCATTGTTTGAAATAAATTTGAGCGTGGCAGATGTGAAAGAATTTCATTCTTCCACGCTAATATGCACGATTCAAAAATCTAAAACCGGCGTGGGGCGCACTTTCGTCATTAAGAATGGCGAAGAAAACCCCATCGATCACGTGGCAATCTGGTGACTTTTTTATCAGTCATCACGTGGCAATCTAGTAACTTTTTTATCAGTCATCTGGTGACTTTTTTATTGCCCTAGAGCAGGGTTTCTCAAACTTATGGCCCCACGTACCCCTGTTCAAGTTCCCAAATGACTGCGAACCCCCCCCCCCCCCAAAAAAAAGGAAAATCTAATTGTATAAATAAAATAAGGTTTTTTATTTAAATAAAATAATACACTGTATTACAGTGACAAAAATAAATAGGTATGTTATAATATTAATATGATGGGTGGGCTTGTTTCTTGTCGCAAATTGAGTCGATTTTAGGAGCAATTTTGGACAACTTTAATCTTAATTCTGACTCAACATCAAGTCGATTTCTGTACTTGGTTTTTAACATGACCAGGTGTGAAAACCCACTCTCACATAAGTAAGTTGTTGCGAAGGGTAAGAGGAAATTCACCGCTTTGCGTGAGAGTTCGGGATATTCTTCCTGTCTAGCTGCCCAAAAATCAATTAAATACATCCTTTTAAAATCAGCTAGAAGAGTTTCATCTGCGGACATTTCTAGTAATGACTCCTGTTGCTTAATACTCAAACCATCCATGTTCTCGGTTGTGACCATTAATGGGTTTCGAATCCAGCCTTCAGCATTATCAATATCTGGAAAATACCTTTTCAGTTCGCCGGAGAGCTGAGAAAGATGAAGAACAATTTCAGCCCTCATGTCAGCATCCACGGTCAGGGCGTTCGTCGTAATAAATTCGTGCAGAAGAGGAAAACATTCAACAATATTTTATCTCAAGCAAATTTTCCAAAAATCACGCGCTTCACAGCCATCCAGCCGCCATTACATAAATCTTGTCACGAACCCCCTACCATCAAATGGCGAACCCCTAGGGGTTCGCGAACCCCACTTTGAGAAACCCTGCCCTAGAGCAAAAAAAGTTTTTTTCTTCCGCTCCCCCCTATTTTTCAACTTTACTCCCCCAGGGTAAAAAAGTGCCCTTTTACACCCGCAAATTGGGGTAAAAAGTGAGTACTTTACCCCCGGAATGTCAAAAAATATATTATTTCTGTCCCGATTTTTAAAAGACTACTGACAGAATTAAGGTAATTGGAGGGATGACGCCAAACATTTTGTATTTAATTTATAAAACAATTATACATATCTCACCTAAGTCAAAAAAAATGTATTTGTTGCTTAAAGAATACAGTATTAGAAAACACAATGAAATGAACATAAACTGATAATTAACATAAAAAAAAATTATTTTTTTTTAAACAAACAATGTGGCATTTTACCCCTACATTGGGGGAAGATAACTCATATTTAAAATTAGGCATCAAAAGTTAGGCATCTTAACTCGATCCTGATGCCATCTTACCCGGAAGCGATGGTGGGAAAGATGCCAAAAACGAAAAAAATATTTGTCACTTATTATTTTATGCAGTTATTCTCAAAAGAGGTGCAAGTCTCATGCAGCCACTTTTTGCAAGCAATGCAGGAAATCCAATCTACCTCGGGTCCATTTTAGTCGTGATAGTTACCTTTACAAACAATGCTATACTCGTCATCATCACTGTTGATACTATCTGAGCTAAGATACAAAACTAACACGGTGGATTCGTATTCATTGCTGCTGCTTTCATCAATCATTTTTGGTGTTTTAGCTAGCTTTCTTATTACTGTTTTACCTTTCTTAGCCTTATTATTCCTCTTGCGTTTACTTTCATCCTTTTCTTCTTGTTTCTTACGTTTTAATTCTAGCTTTTGACACTTTCTTTGCCGCACTTCCAATCGTGTAATAAGTTCTTCATGCTGCTTGCGTTATAACGGATTTTAGATCTTATATCCGTTATCGATCAACCTAAGACAATAATTTGTTGACCACTTCCTATTTTATTCAAAATTATTGAGACGGGTCCATACACACTTCCACTCGCATTTTTCGTTCTTCCGTGAAATACGCATGTCAGGCGGCCATGTTGGATGGAACTTCACTTTTGGTTCTGACCGTCGAAGCATATGGTTCGGAGTGTGTGTACTGCTGCAGTATAAGTTCATTTTATTGCTATTGCAAGTGAAGATTAATACAATCGAGTTAACTAAGATCTACATCGAGTACACGAGGGTGAGGCTGACATAATTTTTTGAATACGGAAGTTTACCGTAGCACATTTTTCGTTTTGACATCTGGAAGTCAATCGCCATCTTTTTTTGTGTGCTCGAGTATTTTATTCCAACTGCACTTTGCGCATGCTCTTGCGCCCTCTATTGGGATTTTGGAAAGTGACAAGTTGTCAACATAGCGCACCGAATTATTTATTTACCAACCCGCTTTTGTCGGTTAGTGCAATTAGTCAATTTTGTCGTCGTGTCCGTTGCCGATTGTTTCGTCGTACTGTTAATATTGTTGTGGCACGATCCACCGAGTAGCCAAGCGAGCCTGCGTCCGACGTACTAGCGATTTTGGAGTTACCTTTTGGAGCACATCTGTCCAGCCATTGTCCTGTTGCCGAGTCGTGGGGTCGCTGAGGATTCATCACTCGAGTCGTGCAATCCTTCCTGGAGAACCGAGACCTGGCGAGCAGTGCATCAACATCAATTCTCGTGTGCAATCCATCCAAGCAGGTTGGGGGTACCTGTCACCATCAGTTTGTGAGCTTGCTGAGTACTTGGTAAGACAATTTTACTTTTCTGATCTGTTTTGGGTAGTGATTGCATAATCTCAATTACGAGTTGCTTAATTAACGTCACAACGAGGTGTCTTGTTTTGTCACCTCAGTTTTTTTGTTCGCCGAGCCTTCTTCACAGGAGGATTGATTCACGCATTGTATTTTGGCTGGCTTCCGTCAGAAGCCAGCAATCCATTTTATATTCGCCACCGAAAGGTTGTTGCCATTTGTATTTTTGTTGTGTATTGATTGTGGTGTGTTATTAAATCAATTATTATTACACCGAATTTTTATTTCCCTGGAAGAGGGGATACTTATAACCTTTTTAGTGAGATATAGAGATCTGGACCCACGTCCCTCGCAGACCGACGTTACCATCAGAGGAGCTAGTCAATTCCATCCAGGGCTCCCCACGTTAAAAAAGTGAGGTGGTTTTCCACTTCGCGTGGGAGGAAGTTTCTCGATCCTGCATCCGCGGGAGAGAGGTAATTCACTTCTCAGCGTGGGTTCGGCTTACTAGGACTTGGTACAAGAGGGATAGGTGAAAGTTCTTCGAACGACACGGATTGTTGCTCAACATCAGAATGTTCATTTTCAGCAGCGGTATGCGGATCATTTTCAGCAGCGGTATTGGGGTCGTTATTATTAGCTCTTGCAGTGTGCTCAGCTATATAATAGGCATAGTTTGGAATCTTCGCCGGATTGTAGGGAAATATCCCACAGGCTTCAAACCCTGACACTCCATTATGGTTGGTTGCAGGTTGCTTCAAGTCTTGGTTTAAAATTTCTCCAAATTGGTACCTTGTAATTCTTCGTTTAGGATGAGATCTAATCGAAAGCCTACAAGGTTCATTCAAATAGGTTTTGAGTGGTTTAAAAAAAGACCTATGCATGGTGTGGCTGGGTAAGCATATGACGTGAATGTCGTTTTCTGCTAAGAAATCTAAAATATCCACGTCGTTGCAATGTGAGGCATGGCCCTCAAGGAGCAAAACAACTGGACCCGATTCTTTTCTGGGGAGAAAATGGTCTTTTATTCATGATAGGAAAATACTGCTTTTACCATAGGCTGAATCAGGAGACAGTACAACAACAGATCCTGGAGGCATGCTGTCCTCAAACTCGGTTTTGTTTTTACCACGGAAGATTGTGTATGGTGGAAGAAAATTGCCTTCTGCGTTGCAGCAAACGACAATACTGATAGTTTCACCTTTTTCCGCACTGGTGAGACTTTGAACATCTTTGAACCCTTTCCCGTGTTTCGAATTTTCATATTGAAAATTTTCCTGGACTCTTCTCCATTAAATCGTGTTTTTCTAATGTGTCTAGAAGTAGCTTAAAATATGGATCCACTTCACCATGGCACATTCCCAGTGAACGAGCATAGGTCGACCTTGAGCAGCGCGTATTCTCAAATTGGGATGTCTTTTCATAAACAGCTTAAACCTGTCGTATCCTGATAGCTCTTTTTACTTATTGAATCTGTGTTTTATTTGATTTTTTCGAAAATATATAAACTAGACTTCTAATATCGTTGCAGGTAGGAGAATAGCCAGCTTTTCCTAATTTCTGCGTATAACTTACTAGTTTCTCTTAGTTTTCTTTTCCAAGACAGCCATAGGGACCTAAACTCTCTTTATCTAAGCGATTCTTGTTAATTCGCCTAAGAAGAGTTCTCAAAGGAATTCCAAATACTCTTGCTATGGAATTGGTACTTCTGGTTTCATCCCGTAACGCCAGTGCAGCAGTGGCGTAGCTAGCATGGGTGACACCCGGGGCGGATTTCATGGGTATTTTATAGAGGTTGCGCCTAGGGAAAATTAAAACTATGGGGTCAACACAAGTAACCAATAGGATTTACCATTTTGCCAATTTGCCATAGGCGGTTTACTCATTCGAAAGGTGTCACCCCTAAAAACCTAAAAAAACCAAAAAGATCACTCGTTTTTGTTTTTAAAAACCAAGAAATGAGGTAATTTTAGTCAGGAAATTTAAATAATGTGGGGGCGGGTGTCACCCCCCAGACGGGTGACACCCGGGGCGGTCCGCCCCACCGCCCCTCCCTAGCTACGCCACTGCAGTGCAGCAGCACGAAGATTGTCCTCTGTTCATTGTCCTCTGCAGGACTATCTTACATAAGTCCGCATTGTTCACTGTAATAAATACGTACACGTGAAATACATAAGTTGCAAGCTGGCATCTTACCCCAACACAATTTGTGCAACTTACCCCAATGTGTTGGGGAAGATGCCAAACTCCTTAAGTAAATTGAATTTTGCGCCAATTTTTTCTGCAAACATTGGAATAAACAAGAAACCTACCTTCTTTCCAGCATAAAATTCACCGCAGTTGATAACGATATCGGCCTTAGATTTTCGAATAAAATAGTAGGACCATGAAAAAACTTTCACAGCACATGAAAACATCAACACGCTTTAACTTTTAGGTTAGTTGTCACAACAGATTTTAAGAGACTTACTTTACCGACATACATATTGTGCTATGAACGGAGTCTTGTAAAAGTGCCACACGTTGGGCTGTCAAAATGTTTTATGTGATAACGTAGCCTCACGTTGGGCTAGCCAAAATGTGCCGTGTATCGGCTCGACCACTAATAATGCCACACGTTGGGCTGTCAAAATGTGCTGTGTAATGTCGGAGCTTCACTAAGGCTGCACGTTTTACGGTTGATGTTTTGTACGAGTGTACGTAAATGTACCTCGTCAATAGAAATGTCTGTAAAATTATTATTGATGAATGCAATAATATAAATTTTCACCTCGGCTTGACTATTTCGGTGAGCACTGACCTACCTTATCTCAAGTTGGGCTCCTTCCTTGACCAAATCGTGATACTGAAATAAAATATTGCTGGTCGTTGGAATGATACAAAATTATGCTCCGTTTTGTAATGTAACTTGTAAAATTTATTATATAAAATGTAATTAAAGCTAAACAAATCTTTAAACATCAATTAATAAATCCTTAAAATTACCCCAAACTATAATTATTAAGTCGACGCGACGCGGTAGAAAATTTTAATGTTCGCACTAATTTTATCGAAATTAAAGTTGTATGGCTTTACCTTAAGAAATCTGGTTATTTTCTCGTTGTTGAGATGTTCTACCATGAACTGTAGTTGATATCACTCGTGGATGACTTATCTTTTCATAAATATAAGCAGATGTATTTTTCATGTGCGTTTTACCTCGTGTAAATTCATATACGGCTTTTTCCAAAAATATCACCAATCGTTAAGTTTTTCTTCTTCAAATCACTATTATAATACGTAAGTAAATTTTCTTTATTATATTGAACACTTTTATGCCGGTTTTACTTGCAAAATTCACTAATTTAATTTAATTTTTATTAGCAGCTACACAAAACTCGACCACCATTAATTTTATTCAAGAATCAACAACTCAATAATCTCAACCAATTGTTTTTCCATTGCTACCTGTATTTTCAAGGCAATCGTGATTTTGTTCCATTGGTCGATGTAAAATCAATATTTGACGTTATAATTTACAGGTTCGGTTTAAGCCCAATGTGACTTATAAAATTTTAATAAAATTTTTCATGTTTCAGATTAATTTGAAGTATTTGCACCTCCTGTGATCTTCCAGTAAAGTTTTGAAGAAAATGTTTTTCCCATTTGTGGTACATTGAATTACGAAGCACTCCGATACGTGTAAAAATTTTCCTTATTTAAGTTTATCGTATTAACACATTTTTATCAACTAATATTTTGAACAATTATTTTGATTTCACATTACATTTCTTATAATTAATTAATTTAATTTATAATTTTAACAAACATTTTTATAAACAGAATTAAGACGTTGCATTTGAATTTATTTTGTTATCTCGTTCCGTGACCTTCTCTTCATATAAATTTATGACGTTAAACCAATTTTTTGGTATCAGATGAAACCTTTACGTTCGAACAAATAAGTCATGTGCTACCTTTATTAATTAAACAAAACTTTGAATCGTGACGTGATCATTTCTATTGACGTGGTAGTCGTCCATTGCAATATGAAGGACGTCTCTAAACTGCAATTTTCTTAAAAAATGTTTGGTAATATTTGTACAGGCTTTATTTTTTGGAACCACAATTGCTTTGTTGATAATTGTATCGTTAACAATAGCCTGTTCGATGTTTTTCCCGCATGTTAAATCTACGACACGGCCTATGAATTATAATACCATTGAAGAATTAAACACGATGAGGATTGGAATCTGTAGCTCAAAATAATGTTCGGCTGCCATCTGCCAACCGACAGCAAAAATTGTGTAAATTCGTGTACACTTTCAGAAACTCTCATGTTGGTAATAAGACGAAGCTGTGTAAACTGTGGCCAAAGTACTTGGCGTTTCAAGCAAATTTGTAATGGTACACTTTTATAACTGTGCACTACCACCGTTAGTAGTTGACGAAAATCAATACACTTGCTAAATTATAAAACAATTCATCAATATAGTAGAAAGTACAGCAGCTGGAGTTATTGGAGCTTGAGAATCTGATACCATGTGCGGATCTAGATTTTATGCCAGAAACAAAGTTTTCATAGTATTAGATACAATGAAATAGGGAACTAAAACGGATCCGTTACTTTGCCCCCCCCCCCCCGCTATTAGTTTTGCTCAAAAACCTAGCTCCCAATTCCACAGAGTTAAAACCGGCAAGTTCCCTAATATTAATGGTAGCACTCCAATAGTTTGCCCATAAATTAATATTTCTGAATTATGAGTAAGTACAGAAATTATAAGGGAGCTAACGTTAATATTTGGGAGCTAGCCTGTGCTAGCTCTTTAAAAACGGGAGGTAGGTTTTTGAACAAAAACATTAACTAAAGGGGAGGCAAAGTAACGGACGAAACTTAAATATATTATAAACAATGCGACCACCATTAACCATGCTTGCTGCAATACTAGCAAATGCAACGGAAAGGCAATCTAATCTCTTCATATTAAAGAATAGATACGTAATCGTTTATCCAATATTTTCTTAGGGCACATAAGATTTTTTGCTGAAGATAATTTTAGGCTAAACACGCCATATGTTCTGGCTCCGTGTCTGTCCGTCCGTCCGCATAATTCAGAGTCAATCAGACGCTACAAACTTTTAGCAAATCAGAACGCTCTAAATTCCGATCTAATTATACCGCTTCAAATTATTAATTTTTGTTATTCAATTCCTTATAACTTCCTGTTTATAATTTATTTTCTTTTATCTGTACATATAAAGTTAAGAATCCTCACTGTTTAAGCATTTGAATATTGTCTATTCTGCCAATTCCCCACACTTTTAGGTTTCCATACACAGTAGTATAGCGAGGAGTATTATGATCTGGTTCCGTATCCTACCGTCCATTCGCCCGCATAAATTTTCAAATTCCTTATATAAGACTATTATCTAAAATTTCATTTACCCACATTATGTAATGAAAGATAAAACACACTTTATTCAAATACGTTACATATGTTTTTATCTTTCATGATAGTTATCCTCAAGGGCTTTTCCCAATAATTATTACATATTATGTAAGTCTGTAAGACTGTTAACTCTCAGAAAATCAGTTTTCTTACTAAATCTCTGTTTGATGACTGTTTTCTGCATAGTTCATGTCAGCCCCCCCTCCCAATCGAATATTGTCATAAAATTGGTATGAATCGTTAAGAGAATTGTTTGAGCTAGAATGAACTTCCATTTCTTTTGTTTGAGCCTCAAAGGCCGTTGAGTTATTCGCGAAAATTTTGCGAGGAGCTTGATGCCCCCCTCCAAGTCGAATTTTTGTATAAAATTGATGTCAAACGTTGGAGTATCGTTTGAACAATATTATAATATTGTATAATCAATATCATAATTAATTTTTTTGACGATATAACAAATCTGATATCTTCAGATAGCATAATTAAACAGAATAAACATCTGAATATAGTAATAAGCACTGTTGAAAGATTATGTTAAAAAAATAATTTTGTTTAGTTCATTAACTAGTTAATTTTTAAAGTTTAATTTAATATAACTATCTCATTACTGTCAAAATGGTAGACTTTGGTCGTCTAAACATTCTGGATCATATGCAACGGGTGAAACTTTAGTCTCGTAACATCGGGAAAGAAATATCGGTATCAGAAGCTGAAGACTTGTTTATACAGTAACCGGTTGGATAATGAAAGAGACACGTTGTACAACCAAATAGTGGAAGCCAAAAGATACACTAAATAAGGCACGACGTAACAGCTGTAAATTCTTTGTGGCGAAAAATGTCACCCAAAATATATTGGGAATAACTTGTAACAGCCGCAAGCAAGTTTAGGAGCAAGAGCATATTAACTTCCTTCAAGGACGAACACGAAATAGACACCAGAACCACCATGCAACACTTAAATTTCTTATGGGCAACTTCTTCCGGATGATCACAGAAGCCCCGACGGATCACCAAACAATTAGATCATACTTCGACAATTTCTGGAAGATCCCTATCATGTCGCAGACACGGTCGGTCGACCATACCGAAATCGACAAACTAGTTCAGGAAACATAAGCCACAAAAATATTTGGTTTTAATAACTTACAAGAATATTTACTCAAAAGGATATATGTATGATATTATCACAACCATGATGTATAGAACACTTTCAACGTCCTATTTAAAAAATAATCTACTTCCCTAGGTAGTGGCAAATTGGGGTGTTTCGGAGTTCTGAGACCCTTAAAAATCGTTACTGGGAAAGTAGAAAACGTTAGAAAACTACAGACCAATTAATATTCTTTCCGGTATTTACAAATAATTATTATTAAAAGGATTTTAGAATTTGTGGAAGGCAAGTTGACGATCAACGTAGTCAAGGAATTCTTGAAAACAATTGATATACTGAAGATAAAGAAGGGTAATTTTCTGGCAGTGATTTTATATGATTAAGGGCATTCGATATCTTTTGGTGGTCTGCCCTTTTTAACCCATTGAAATCCGTTAAAAGTTATTTTGAAAAGGTACCTATCGCCAAGGGAAGTGTCTCTGACCTCTGGTTTCGTCAAGGTAAGTAAACGCCTTACAATAGGATGTCCATTATTTAGATGAACCTAAAAATGTTGGTTTAAATCAGTGGTTCCCAAAGTGGTCCAGGTGGACCCCCAGGGGTCCATAGGAGACCACACGGGGGTTCACGTAGACGTGAAAAGAAAACAGGGGTTCACAAGTTGTAAGTGGGGGTCCAGAAAAATTGGTCCACGGAGATTTGCAAATAGTAAAACTTTGAAAGTGGTCCACGAGAAAAAAAAGTTTGGGAACCATTGGTTTAAATGAACCAAAGAAGACACATAGGAAATCACATATCGTCCCCCTTATGCCAAAACCACGAATGTGCATTTTCTAGTTTTCAGTCAAGTGTATTTGAACTAAATTATGAATTAAATGACATTAATCAATTTTAATTGTAATTCAGACAATTTTTTTATTGTTATTCGAATATATTGTAGTCGAAATCTAACGATAATTTAAAAACAAAATTTTCTTTTTTCGTTTTTCTTTTTGTTTCTTTAATTATGTCATCCATCAACGTTATGAATAGGACCGGACTCAGCACACCTCCTTGTCTCAGTCCTTCCACTGTTGAAAATTCTTTAGATGACCAATTTCCAGTTCGTACATAGTTCTTGGTATTTCTATATACACTTTGGATTGCTTGGATAAGACTTTTCTCCACTTTTCTCTCTTTTAGTATTGCCCATATTTGTTTTCTTGGTGCTCTATCAAATGCTTTCTCTAAATCAATAAAGCACACATATGTCAATCCATTGCAAGCACTTTGTTTTTCTGTGATTTGTCTAATTGCAAATATGTGGTCCTGGATGCTATGTCCTCTCCTGAAGCCGCTTTGCGTTTCGTCTAATGTTGGTTCCGATATCACTCTTAGTTTCGTTTCTAGAATCGCTTCATATAGTTTAACCGCTACGCACAGCAGCGATATGCCTCTGTAGTTACTGCACTCTCGGTTGTCTCCCTTTTTATGTATCGGCATAATCACCGCCACCTCCCAGTCTTTTGGAATTCTTTTCTTCTTAAATACCAAGTTAAAAATTTTGCACAACATTGTTGTTCCTTTCTCACCCATATATTTCATCATTTCCGGCTTCAAACCATCGTGCCCCGCCGCTTTACCCAGTTTTAATTTACGTATTGCCATTTTTGTCTCGTCCAACGTTATTTCTTCGTTTACATCATCTTCTAATGCGATTTGTTCTTCATAATTGCTTGTATCTTCATTTCTTGTCTCCAAGAGCTCTTCAAAATATTCTCTCCATCTTCTCATTATTTCTTTTTCGTCATTTAATATCCTTCCTCTTCCGTCTTCAATTTGCTTCAACGTGGTTTCTTTTGAGTTTCTCAGACTTTTGATAACTTTATAAAATAGTTTTTGGTTTTGGTTTTGGTTTTTGTTCCTTTCTAATCTATTACCGAACTCTTCCCATGCTTCTCTCTTTGCTTCAATTATTAATTGTTTTGCTACTAGGTACTCTTTGTCTTTTGTATTCTTCGTATCTCTCTTCGGTTCGCTTTTCTAGATATTTCTTCCACTTAGCTTTCTTTTCTTTTACTTCATTCTTAATTTCCTGATTCCACCAGGATGTTTGCTTTTTATTAAATTGTTTTTTATTTGTACCACATGCTTTTTCTGTTGCTCGTTGTAACGTAGTCTTTAGTCTCTCCCATTGCATATCGATAACCTCATCCTCACCTTTATCTGTCTTTCCCAATTCTTCTTCTACTATCGCTTGGTAGGTGTCTCTAATTGCCTTTTCACTTAGTTTATATGTCTTGATAGTTTCATTCGTTGCAGTTTTCTTCTCTTTTATTGTTTCGTGAATATAATCTGCTTTTATTTTTCCCACCAGTAAATAATGATCACTTCCGATTTCATGCCCTCTGTGCACTCTAACATCTATCAAATTTTTTCTGTTTCTCTTTTCTATTAGTATATAGTCTATAATTGATTTTTCTCTTCTGCTAGGCTCTTCTCGGGTAAATTTATGTATCTCTTTATGTTTGAATAACGAATTTCCAATCATCAATCTATTCACTAGACAAAAATCTATCAACCGTTCACCGTTATCGTTAATTTTATTCTCTCCATACGGACCCATAACCTCTTCCTTTCCTACCATATTACATCCTATGAGTCCGTTAAAATCACCCAGAATATATATCGTTCCCGGTGCATTCTCCAGTGTTATCTGCAAATCATACCAAAATTGATCCTTCTCTGCTTTTTTCGCGTCTTCGTTTGGTCCATATACCACTATTAATGTTATTAGTTGCCCTGTCTGAAATGTAACTGTTATTATTCTTTCCGAAGCAAATACCCAGCGTTGTAGTCTTTTCTTAAATGTCGTTCCTATTAGGCAGCCCACTCCAGCCGCTGCTCTGCTATTTGTCGGAACCCCGCTGTAAATTAATATCAGACCATTTTCAATTTCCATTACACCTGTTCCTTTCTTCTTTGTCTCTGTTAGTGTGAGAAGTGAAAAACCTCTCTCCTGCGGATGCAGGATCGAGAAATCTCCTCCCACGCGAAGTGGAAAACCACCTCACTTTTTTAACGTGGGGAGCCCTGGATGGAATAAACTAGCTCTTATGATGGTAACGTCGGTCTGCGAGGGACGTGGGTCCAGATCTCTATATCTTACTAAAAAGGTTATAAGTATCCCCTCTTCCAGGGAAATAAAAATCGGTCTGATTTTAATTAGTTTTAATGAACAACAATATTCAAAAACACTACACAAAAAAAATAACAATTGACAAATGGCGACAACCTTTCGGTGGTGAATACAAGAATTGCTGACTTCTGAAGGAAGCCAGATAAAAAAACAATTGCGTGAATCAATCCTCCCGTGGGGAGGTCCGGCGAACAAAAAAATCTGAGGTGTCAAAATAAAACACCTCTTTGTGACGTTAAATAAAATACTCGTAATGTAAACAAGGCAATCGCTACCCAAAACAGATTAGAAAGTAAAATTGTCTTACCTAAGTACTTGGCAAGCTCACACAATCGAAGATGACAGGTACCCCAACCTGCTTGGATGGATTGCCCACGAGAACGGAAGTTGAATTGTCGTCCGCTAAACCTCGGTCCACCAGGAAGAATTGCACGCCTCGAATGATTCCAACAGCGACCCCACGACTCGGTGGTAGGACAATGGCTGGACTTTTCCACCCCAAAGAGTTATTCCAAAATACTCTGGTCTCTTCCACCCCAAAGAGTTATTCCAAAATACTCTGGTGTAATGCTGGGTTCCAAAATTAAATCCAAAATCACTAGCACGGTTGACGCAGGCTCGCTCGATTAATCGGCAGGAAGTGCCACAAAAATTAACGCAGTACGACGACAACGAATGGCAACGGACACGACGATGTGACTTTTGCACGACTGGCAAAAGCAGGAGGATGGTATCTCAAAATAATTCGGAACGCTTTGTTGACAAAACTTGTCACCATTAAAATCCCCTAGAGGGCGTTCAAGCATGCGCAGAGTGCAGCCGAGCGAAAAAAATTAATCAAGCACAAAAAGATGGCGATTGACGTCCAGATGTCGAAGTGAAATATGCTACGGTGGCTTCCGTATCCAAAAAATATATATCAATCTCACCCACGTGTACTCGGTTCAGATATTCAATAACTCGATGTAATTATTTCCGCTTGAAATCGCAATAAAAATAATTAGACTGCAGCAATGCATACACTTTAGAACTAAACACTTCAGCCGTCGGAAGAAAAGTGAACTTACATTCAACATGGCGGACTCGTCATGCGTATCCACGGAAGAACGAAAAAATGGGAGTGGAAGTGTGTATGGACCCGTCTCAATAATTTTGAATAAAATTGGCAGTGGTCAACTAATTATTGTTTTAGGTTGATTGATAACGGATAGAAGATATAAAAATCCGTTATAAGTGCCAAAATCTGTAAACCACTCTTCAAAAATTCGTCGGCCAGCTCAGGTTCCTTACCATTTAAACTTCTAATATTCCATGTACCAAATTTCCAATTCATCAAACCTGTCTCATTTCGTCTGCTTACTGGTAAAACCAGGTAACTGACATAACCATAGTTTTGAGATAATAGCGTTTGAAAGTTTGACGTTTAATAACTAAGCAGTATTAATATGTATTGTGTTGTAATTTATTTCTAAGAAGGATTATAGTTTTAGCAATGTCATAATACTTTAAATTAACGTGTAAGCCCCCTTGCCCCCTTGCGGGGATCAAGGGGGCGGAACCCCTTTGCGAGGCGCGGAGCGCGGATTTTTTCATACGGCATAACTTTCGAACGGGGGGAGGTATCAATTAACTTGTTTTACCATTAGAAAGAGCGCAAAAAACTTAACATGCCGATATATTTAACTCAGTTTCGAAAATTTTGCAGTTACTTGGTTTTACCAGTAAGCAGACGATTTGTCCGTTCTCTCGCTTTTTTCGTCATATTTATTTTACATCCGGCATTTTCCTTTGTTAGTTTTTTGGTGGGGCAGGGCTGAGGCTTTTGATTATTCCACCAGTTTGCTGATTCCAGTCCCAACGTTGACGATCCAAGAATATCTTTCCATAACCCACCCTTGCATCCCGGCCCTTTCCTCTTTCCATTTTTGCCATTTCTCTTAAACTTGCTTGCATCTTTTGTTCTTCCAGCGCCAAGTCATCGTCGATATATTTCGTCGTACCTCTCAATTTGTTTTTAGCTTTCATCACCGCTAATTTTCCATGCCATGAATCAAATTTTACCAGTACAAACGGCTCGGCAGACTTCGGTTTTATTAATTGTGCCTCTTTTATTGTTATTTCGATACCCAATTCTGATTTAAAGAATTCTTCTGTGTCTTTCTTTACTGATGTTTCGTTCATATTCACCCCTTTCAGTACTATGTTGTTTTTCGTCTCTCCTTTCTGTAATTGTTGAAATTTGTTCTCTAGGGCTCTTACTCTTTCTTTTAACTGTTTGTTTTCATCTTTCAGATCCTTAATCTCTAGCTCATACAGTTCTTGTCCCTTTTTAATGTCCTTTACCTCCCCCTTTACCTCCTTTACCTCCCCCAGCAATTGTTTCATCATTTGTCTTAGTTCCTCCATATCGTTGTTATAGGGTACTTTTTTTACTGGGGATCTCGCTATTTTCTTACTTCTATTAAAAATACCATATGCCGCCTGTCGCTTTTTATACAATTCTTCCGTTGTTGATTCCTCACTCTCGTTTGATCTTTCTGCTGCTTTCATTGTCTTTAACCGTACTGCAAGTATATCGCTCGGGTCAACCCCTCGGTAGTGGTATTCCTGCTTAGCAATGTATTGTTTTTGTAATTTTTTATCAAAGGTTTTAGTGCTAATGCAAACTATCGGTGTGCAATACGTTTCTAGTGTATGCAACCCAACCACCTTCTTATCTTCTTAACCTATTCAAAATTTTCGTAATTCCGTTAAGTAAAGAATGACTTCCTGTACTCGAAATCCACCTTCTCACTATATCTTCCTCTTTTCAAGATCGCTTCGTATATCACAAATCACTCTTAATTCACAACTATTCGATTCTAGTATGACGTAGCCGTGTTTACGGTCCTACTATCATCGATACCATCGCAACTAAACAATATACCAATATAAATTAAATGTCTGAATATACTTATTGATTAAAATTTATTGATGCAACTACATGTTAACTACATAAATATGTTTGTTATATGATGTAACGGTTCAAAATTTGAGAATCAGTTGGTGAGAAGGATTTGGTTCGATTTGTTGTTGGTGACAAAGATGAACTATAACAGAGCCATTAGCTTACATTGGTTCAATTTTTATCGGCGCCAAGAGCGCGCTTGTTTCGCGTTCATTGTGCTCACCCCTTTACCCAAAGAATCTTAGTTGAGTTTAGCTCTCTGGAACAATTGACAAATTGCAGTTTTGCAAAAATTTAAAAATATTTTACCGAAAAGCATCATTATCACTTCTTCATTAAAAATTTCAACTTCCGACGAAGAATTTGGTAAGAAGCTGTGTTTAGACACGACGATTTGTAGTAAGGTGAAGTGGGGTAAGTGTGTATCCGGGGAAAATGTGTACAAGAGTCTAATGGTCAATTTATGCACTGATGTAACGGAATATAACGTAACGTAGTGAGGTAATGTAAGAGATGGACTTATGCACTTCCATATATGTGTCTTTACACATCATTACATCATTCCGTTACAGTATTCCGTTACATCAGTGCATAAATTGACCTTAAAATGTGTGAAGAAAAAGTGAAATAAACGCCATCTACATTATAAGTGATGAAGTTAAGTATAATCTCGGTTTCTACAACGTAAACGCATCGAAAATGTTACTAATGCCCGTACTAATAGTCGAGAATTGATCTCGATTCCGGAATTAATTCTAGAATTGTTTGAAGTTGCTACTAATAGTCGCTATAACTCCGCCTTCGATACGATTCGAGAATTGTTTCTATGATCTACCGGTTAGCCTGGTTTATTTGAACAATCCCGGAGTCGTTGCTTGACATTTGACGCATGCATATTATCAACTGTTTAAGGTTAGGTTATAATATTATTAATATAAATTAATACAAAACAACGTTCGTAACCTGAAGTATAATATTTTAACCAACTAAACTTGAGTGCTACCAAATATAACTAGAAATCACTGAAATATTAACAATTCTAGAATTAATTGACGGCTTTACCGAAACTACCCGAATCCTCGACTATTAGTAGTGTCAGGATTGTTAGTCGATTCTAGAATTGATGAAACCAGAATTAATTCTAGAATCAATTCTCGACTATTAGTACGGGCATTAGTCACGTGTTTGAAAACTGTCATTGAAAACAGGAACCATTGAACCTTTACACCCTTGCCCCGTTTTCATTTCTACTAATAGATATAGAAAATACCCTGTGATTACACACTTGCCCCAAATCTTTGGGGAAGTGTGTAGTAATGTCTTTTATTTTTTTTAAATAAATAATAAAGAAAAATTATTTTCTATGTAATTGTTTTATACACTAGAATATTAATTGGACTCTAAAGAAAGGAGAGCAACATCAAACATTTTATTTTCTTTCTCAGTTGATTAGTAGGTAATTACTGTCTAAATTCAAACTAAGCTGAATTTACTACCCACTTACCCCACTTCACTATATGTTAAAATACGAACAATTTCCTAACTAAATCTGTCGAAAAATCGCAGAAGACCAATTTCGGATATTTTGATCAAAATATGCCCAATTTTCTTACACTAGTTAGGAACAAAAATTCTGACAATAAAATAAGATGTGAAATTTTTTCAAAATTTATGTAATTTTGATTTTCTTTTCATGTAAACCATGATGTAAACACATAAAATTGTTTTCAAAGTTATTGTGGTTACGCCCCTGGCTACTGGTGGTAGTACGGGTTTCCATCAAATTTCACCAAATTGAAGTTGGTTATAGTAGGGTTATAGTATTTTGTTATGAAAGGAATTGAGTGTATATATTATTTAAATGATGTCAAATTTTAGCCAATTTCTGTTACGTAAATGGCCTAAGACGTTAATAAATAATTACATAAATTACTCAAAGGTTGTTGTCAAGCCCTTAAATAATGTAAAATCAGAGTTGACAATTAGTCAAAACTGCGTAGAACGTTTAAATAAATTGGCAGGAGATTCGAAGGAATTTTTAAGGATTAGTGTAGAAGGTGGCGGCTGTTCTGGTTTTCAATATAAATTTGATATGGACACACATATAAACAAAGACGATAAGTAGGTATATCTTAATTCGTTGGTAATATTTAATTTACAGTAATTAACTCTTCGGTACGAACAATTATTGGTCTCACAGACCGACGGCTAGTTTATTTATATGACGGATCGTATGGTACTGAAAGGTTAATGTAATATAACTGAAATGCGTAGTTTATATTTCTATAAAGAGTGTAAATGGTGTTAAATTGTTGATAGAATTCCTACCTTGCGAAATAAATGACAAACTGCTTTGGCGATATTAGGGGTATGTCATATAATATACAACTATATAAATGCAAATATCTAAATAAATATATGAATTTTGTAATTTGCTTTTTGTGTTATCCGATTTCAATAAACGGCAGAATCCATTTTGTTAGCATGTATTTTGTGGCAAATTAATCAAATACTCGCATAATTGCATCATATGCTAGTCAATTCAGATGGTTATTTTGCTTGAAATTAGGATTTCCGCTGCACAATTAGTCATTTTGTTCATATGTAAAGTAAACTAAGTAAGATTATGTATTAATTAACAGTAACATTGATATTTATGTTTCCAGAGTCTTTGAAAATTGTGGCGCAAGAGTTGTTATTGATGAAACATCCTTAGAATATGTGAAAGGATCAACTATAGATTACCAAGAAGAATTAATTAGATCTGCTTTCAAAATAGTTAATAATCCATTGGCTGAGCAAGGGTGTTCTTGTGGTGCATCTTTCGCCATTAGATTAGATTAAAGTCATTATTATGATTATTATAGGATTCAAAAATTGCTCTGTAGTTTTATACCTACCAGTAAGTGGTAGTCGTTATCTATTATGTGTAGGTAGTTTTCGTATTGTTTTGTAATTAATTTCTTGCAGTAATGCTTTCTATTTTTAAATTTTGGTAAGGTAATTGTGAAGTCTATTACTCCTTTTTGCAGTTAATTTTTTTCAGGCTATGAACAAATGGAGAATGTTCTTTACTTAAAAATGTATATAATGTAAATTTAATGCTATATTTAAGAAATTTATTAAATATAATTATGTTTTCACTGGTAAATAAATTATTATTGATAGTAATTAATGCCTGTACTTATGGTCAATCGTTGACTAAATCTTATACTGGCCAATGATTAAGTATGAAATCGTATATTATTGTTACAACTTGACTACAAACTAATATTGGATGTAGAGTTTATATCACCAAACATGTCTCAAGCGCAAGTTTGAGATTATAAAGTATCAACATAAATGTGACTGTTTCAATGTATCACAGGAAACTGGGATGAATTTTGATTGAAATTGCTCCACCAAGGCCCAGTTGTTCAGTATCACATTATCTTTTAATCCGAATTAACTTCCATGAATACAATTCTTGAAACAATCACTTCTAAAGAAAATAACCCAGGTTAAAAGGCAACCCGATACTGAACAACTGGCCTAAGGGTGCGATTTAAGTAGTTTAAAAATTTCATTGTCGGTGCAAAATTGGTGGAAGTTATTATGATTTTTGTTTTAATGGAAAGAGGGTAATTTTTCAAACATAAATAAAATCTTCATTTTTAAATGCATATATCATTTAATTTTGTTTAGCATTTTTATGCCTAAAATTAACAATTAATAAAAATTTCAAATATTGTCTAAAACCCGTCTTACACCATCAATAATTGCGATCGTAATTATGGTTGCGCAGAACGCAATGTACAAATTTTCTGAACTTGTCGGCGCAATTCTGTGGTGATAGTATGACCATAATTACGATCCTAATTATTAATGGTGTGAAACGGGTTTTATCTACATAATTTATCAAAACATTAAAAATTATATCATCTTTGAAAAATTATCCTATTCCCAATTAGAAAAAAATCTTCATAATAGCTTAATTTAGTATGACAATCCAGTATGTTTTTACTAACTGAACAATTTTATTTTTGTGAATATCTTTTCAATGTGACGGTATTCTATATGAGGATATTTGAATGTTTTTATCGATGAATAAATGAAAACCCAAATTTAAAAAAATAAATTGGGTACTGACAGAAAATTCGATCCTTACCTTGTCTTTGCCATGTAACATACCATATTTTATATGGTAAAGTGAAAATATAGCACTATAATATTTTTTCAAAAATTGTATACCCGAGATTTCCACTTTGTTTCATTCTGGATGAACACATTTAACTATAACAGACGAGTGGTTGAGTTTATGACCAAACGACAAGGGAACAAAATTGTACAAAATATTACCTCTAAGTTCAAAAATCAGCATTAGTTTTGAGCCAGCACTTCCTGAAATATTTAGAATTGAAGCAAAAAATGTGACTTTGATGTTATCAAGTTTTACCGCGCCCCTAAAAAATTACATTGAAGGTAAAAATTAATAATTTTTTTAATAAGTAGTAATTATATTATGGTGTTCTAATACGCCATAAATTTTTTGAGATTTTTAATTTCATGTTTACGTTGTTTCCATCAATCTTAAATAAAATTGACGCATTGCCGAAAATCACGATTTCATCTCACAGTTTTTCTTCGGTTTTTAATTTTTTAACAAAATTATCGAGTATTTGGAATCCCGAAAAATTTGATTTCTACTTCTCTAAATTATTTTACACTTAATAACTACCAAGTTTTTGTTTTTTTTAACAACTTTCAAGGTTTTGATCAAAAATCACAAACCAATACTACCTCTTGTAGGATAATTCAACAAAAAATTTGGAAAATTTATTTTTCGGATTTATTGCAGTTATAAAAAAGTTTATTTTTTATTGAAACTGCCCATCTAGCGTGCTACATTCTACCAAGTCAAGGGGCAGTTTCAAACTAAGGTAATATAAAGTAGTAAAAAGTCGTCATCTTAGTCTTGAAAAGCACTTAAACTACTCGGCTGGCACAGTCTACAAGAATTCAAAAATAAATAAAAAATACTTGATAATGGGTAGGTACCCTCCCTCTAAGTCCATGGTAGGTACTAAAGTAACATGCCATTGCAGTTAATTTTGAATTGGAGCAAATAGGTATTTTTTACAGTTTAGACCGATTATGGTGATTATTCACGTTGTGCAGTATATCAGCCAATGGTAACACTTCATTTCATGACTATATACGGTGACAATTCACGCGAACGACAAGAAGCTTTGCACTGACCGATAACAGTCCTAATAGGTCTGTTACATTAGTTACATTCAATAGAAACCTCAAAACAATAAATGCCTAAGTGGCCGAAGTGCCTAAGCCCATCTTTTATAAATTATGTTACAAAATAGGTATCCGGAGATCGACGCCAACAAACTCAAAGGTTTGACCTTAGGATTTGTGCACGGTCATAGCGAACGTGATTTCACAGGAAATTGATGTCGTTGCATTGTACATCCAAGTTGTCCTTTGCTTGAGTCGATTGTGATTAGTGGAATGTGTACTTCTCGGTCAGATCGTTTTCCAGTAGTGATCTTCGCCTTGATGATGTTGTTACAGAGCTCGGTCACAATAAGTCTCGTTCCATTGCAAACGCCTTCCGAGACATCCAAATTGCGCAGCAAGATAATAATTGTATTATTCTTGAACTTCAGATCATGTGGTGGCAAATTGGCCATGTTTACAGAGTTGAGAAATTCCGGCGTAAATTGTAGCGCTCCTTCCGGCTGTAATATCCAGTTTTGTAATCTCCAGGCAGTTTTTTATGATCTCGGCGTTGAGCTTACTGACGTCTTTGCTTAATGGTGCGAGTATAGCTCTTCCTTTAAGCCTTCATAATTTTGATTGGCGAGGCAATTCCCGAAGACTTCATCGATGAGATTGCCATTAGAAGGAATGTCTTCCGGTAGTTCAACTTCATCCATGGCATTCGTCGGTAATTATCCGAACCCAAGGCAACGCGAAAAAATCCAATTACTAACTCAAAAAATAATCCAGCAATTAGATTTTAGCGAAGTGCACATCGATTGAATCAAAATCATTTACACTTAATGTTTAATTTCGCACTAATTGTTACTTAAGATGCAAATCTCATCCTTCCCCATCATATTTATGTCTTCTAAGTTTCTCAAACTCACTGCTCAAACCTTAACATAAATAGTAAGCTACAAACAAACCATGTAAATCGCAAAAACTTTCGTAACTTTCGATTGATTTTACAAACGATGTTTTATTTTCAGGTCAAAAGAAAAATATTGACCAAACAGCAATATCAAAAGAATAAGCAATTCAAGAAGATTTGTCGGAATCATCGAAGTCGAAATTAAAGGAATCTTCAGCGAGCTCCGTTAATACTAAAATAATGGCACACCCCAGACTGCTGTACAAGAAAAGCAAATTCAAAAAATGAATCAGAAATTTGTGACTGCGCAAATGGGCAGAGTGAGATTAACAAAAATGACAAAGACGACGGCTTTTCAGTAATGCTATCAAAAAAAGACGAAAGCACTGGAAAGGGAAGTGGTGCATCAATCTAAAGTTACTGCACAAAATAAAAAAGATAAAGACCCATCTCAGTTTTTAAAAAGTGTATTTAAAAAGCCACAGCAGTCGCTACCAAGAATCCCTCACAAACAGACTAATAACGAAAGACCTTAATTTGAAAAGGATAAACTAAATGAAGTGAAGCTATCTTGCCCAAAAGTTTACTTATCAACAGTGTCTAAAAATTTTCTGTGTTCAATTTAGGTGGTCCAGATAATAATCAGAACAAGAAGAAATATAGAGGAGATCTTTAGGAAAATGAGAGTGGCGGCAAAAGAGATGGGACTATCGATAAACGAAAATAAAACAAAATATATGAAATGCAACAAGAACACCACACGTCAAAAGCACATCATGACCATAGACGACCTCTCCTTCGAAGAAGTCAACAGCTTTAACTACTTGGGAGTACATATATAGATGGGAATTGCGAAAGAGATGAGGAAATGAGAAAAAGAATTCAAGCTGGAAACAGGGTATACTACCTTAATAAAGCACTCCTGAGAGATAAAAAACTAAGCAGAGAAACAAAAATGAAGATCTACAAAACATTGATCAGACCAGTGATTGCGTATGCGGCGGAAACGGTTTGTTTTTCACAGCGCGAATCCGAAGAACTGAGGGCATTTGAGAGAAAAATACTACGCACCATCATAGGCCCAAAAAAAAGTGATAACGACGAACCCAGACCGCTTATGAACTATGAAATTGCCAGAGAAATAAACGGCGAAGATATAGTTAAACATATGAAATCGCAGAGAATCAGATGGCTCGGGCACGTCATGAGAAAGAACGACGACGACGTGGTAAAAAAGATAACGTTGTGGAAACCAGCGGAGGACAGAACAAGAGGAAGGCCGAAGATCAGGTGGTGGGACCAGGTAATGGGCGACCTATCGGCAATGGGGATAAAGGAATGGACAAAAAAGGCACAAGACAGGCAAGGATGGAGGGAAATCGTTAAGACCGCTACAACACATGCGAAACTGTGAACCAAACATAGGAACGAAACACGTTGATTTCATTGGAAACATGTAATATGAGGACTGATCCCCCTCTACAAAAGGATCTGTAAATCCTGGAACAGGATAGCAATATTCGTTTGAATGTAAAGCTTAAAATAATAATAATAGATAATAATCAAGAAAGTTTGATAAAACTTGATGCCTGTGACGAGACATTGCCAGTTATGAATGGATCAGTGGAAGGTTTCGAATTGGCCATTCCTCAACGGAAAACTCAAAGTGGAGTTAAGGGAAGACCCATTAAAATCTAAACTAATCATTTAACTCTAAGCCTCAAGAATTTAAAACGGTCAGTTGTACGCTAAACACCCCAAAACATTTATTTAGAAGGGCAAGTAAAATTTTTAATATAGTAGTTACTAATTTAAAACCCCTATGTTATCCACTTCTGAACACCGACCTACTTTCCTACCTACTACCAGTGGCGGCTCGTTATAATGAGCCCAGGAGCCATGGCACTAGTATACGATAACAAACCGGCCTTAACTATTTTTTTTAATTTTCAAAAAATATTTAATTTTGTTTAAAAAATGTTTAATCTTAAATATTTTTCTCATTTTAAAAGCTTAAACAAAGTATACAAAATATGTAATTTTTATTTCATAAATGTACATCATGTTACAATATGATAAATTATTAACAGCGAGTCACTTCAAAGCCGGCTCCTGAATAGAACGAATAGAACTGGAATTGCAGCGAGATACCACGGGTTTGTGATAGCCTTCTACCTACGAACCAAGCCCGCGTTTAAGATTGTAATGTGGCTACCTCCTACCTCCACAATAAATCTGATTTCATGCAATATAATTATTCATACTGCGTTATGTGGTATAAAAAAGAATTCTTCTAATAATTTATTAATAGTGAAGTAAATAAACTCGTCAATAGTAATTAAATACCGTAGAATGAGGTTACTTTGACCCTTAAGGTCAACTTTAGCCCAAACGAAAAAAAAAGATTTCTATTTTTATATTAGGATTTCTATGCCCAGAAGAATAGTAGTAACGTTGTGGTAATGTAGATGGCTATATTAGCTAACAAACTGAATAGTCAGAGAACTTCAAAAAAATTATTGTAGTGTCAGCACTGTCGTTTTTTATATTAACGGTTGCAACAGCTGTTTTTGAAGCCTGAAAACTTTTATGCCTGTGAAAAGCCACAATCGACGGAAAAATTTGGTAAGTAGTTATTTCACTTCTGTATTTAGTCAGCAAGAAGGAGTATGAATGATTTTAACGGAATATTATCAGTCGTGCAGTTATGTTATGATTTACATTTTAAGTACATTTGTATGGTGGTTTTGGGGCAACTTTGGCCCTGGGCCAATGTTGCCCCAAAGTCCAAATTTATCAAAGAAGAAATTTTCTGTGTAATTTTAATTGCTTTTGCACTTCTGTTTCTTTCATGTTCCAGAGTATAATCAACACAAATGCCACGAACTCGAGTCCGGCAACTTGGCAGCCGCAAATATGCAGATTACTCGCAGGAAACCCTGGAGCAATGCTTAGAAGCTATAAGATCTGGCTCCAAAACACAAAGGGCGGCTTCATTGTACTACGGTATCCCAAGGAGTACGCTAAAAAATAAATTAAAGGGCCGCTTTGGTAAACAACCAGGACGACAAATGATTTTTTCGCCAGAAGAAGAAACCATAGTGGTCGAGCACGTAAAAAAATTATCCGAATTTGGTTTTCCGATTTCAGAATTTCAGTTGCGCTGTATTATGAAAGCTTATCTGGACAGACAGGGTCGTAAGGTTATGGAGTTCCAAACAAACGATAATATGCCCGGATATGAGTGGGGAAAATTATTTTTAAAGCGACACCCTGACCTAACTACCAGAGTTTGTAGTAATATTAAGCGAGAGCGTGCTGGCATCGATGAAGTTACAATTGACTCTTATTTTGAGAAAGAAACTGTTGATTTAAATAAGAACATGTGTAAACGTATCTTTAGTAACAACTCTAGCGCCACCTATATATTCAGGTGTAGGTAATAGAAAAGGTTATATTCCCATGTGTGTGAAGTTATGTATATTGTTATTAGTTAAATATAGTTGTTATGTTATTACGGATCAGTTATTTCAAGAGGTTATGGGCCCAGGCAAGCGATGCTTATTTACGATAATTGATTAAGTTAAGGTGATATATTTTTTTGTGTTCAAGCATGGCTTCAGGAAATATAAGCGTGCTCGGGATCGACAAACTAATAGGAAGGGAAAATTACAGCACGTGGAAATTTGCAGTTCAAGCGTATTTGGAACACTGTAACAACCCGCATATTTGGCTAATTGAATTAATGGCTAATTAAATTAATGGCGGTTTTTTAGCTAATTAATTTAAATACCTAATTAATTCAAATACCGATCTAGAAAATACGTTTTAAAGTAATTTCATCACCAACATAGATAATTGTAATTGAGATAATTAAATAGAGTTAATTTAAGAATACTCTATTTAATTTAATGAATAAAAATAACTATGTAGGATTTTAATTTGTAAATATCGATGCATGGGTTTATAAGCAGGAAACGATTTGTCAATACGTTAAGGGGCTCAAAGAATGCCGAGCACACAGCTGCACCGACGGCTACATAGTTAAAAGAAAGACCTACCACTTGTTCATGGAAAGATTAGTTTAAATCCATGCATATCAATAGATTTAACTTCACATTGCACTTATTTTGCATGTGAGAGGAAATGCTTTGTAAAGTTAATAGCTGCACCGCCCAAAAACTGCAGTGTTAATTTCACACCTCATTTGCTTAATGTTGGGAATATTCTGTATAAACCCTCAGTTCCAAGAAATTTTAAATATTGTATAATTCTGTAAAAGTCACACGATGGCCGAAGGCCCACCCAGGCAAAAGGAAATAAGTTTTGAAAACGATGAATTTTGGTCACATCCCCCTGGACGGGGCTGGACTAAGAATCAACAAGATTGGTTCTTTGACTAGCTTAAGGGAGGTGAATATGATAATCCAGTGGGAAATTGTTGATAAAAAATCACAACTTAGAAAAAATAAGTCAGTTGTCATCGGGAAGGGACCCGAAATAAATAAGTTCAATTGATACGCGAACCGGGGTTCGATTAAAATAAAATATACAGTGTTATTTTGAGTTTGATATTAAATTAAAAGTTAAAGTTGTTTGAATAAATTTTAGAGTCAATATTTAATTAAAAGTAGAAGTGATTTGAAATTGAATTGAATTAAATATTAAATGTTAATTTTGAGAACGGGCAGTACGAATTTAAAAGATTGAGTGTTTTATTGAAATTGTCAATAAGGTGAAAAAGAGAAATTTTGGTTAGCATCCAAGCCTATTTCCTGGATTACATTGTGGACTTAGCAAACGGATTAATAAATTAACCAGGTATTTTGCACGTGTATTATTAAACTAAAACCCAGATATTTGTATAATTTGTATATTTTTGTAATTATTATATAATTTGCCAACTTTGTTTTGTGTACAAAGACTTTAATATATTTGGTTGTTATAAATAGTCAGTTTATTATTTATTGAAAATACGCAAGTGCTCGCATCGAGAAATTCCTTTACCTACGCTTCTAACAGGACAAAAGCTACCAATCGAAGAAGGAGTAAAAAGGGAGTTCCATCGAATAATCTCTCCCTAAATTATCAACCAACAATTGCAAGGTAATTTAAATTAAAAGATTTTCGTGGTGGCAGTGAAACAAATTAATTTAATTAAAATCAAATCATTAAAACCGCGTAGTCCGGTTTGCTTCATTGGTGACCAGCGGTGGGATTTCGGTAAAAAGCCTTTTCTAAGGTTAAAAAGGAATTTTCGACGCAAAACACTAGCGAGAAATTTCAATAAAAAGATTGCAGACTTCAGGTAAAAGGTTTTAAAGTAATAAATGAGTATACCTACGAAAGGAAAATACTGCAGTGGCGTAGCACTTTGAACGAGTCATTTAATTTTTAATTTTGTTTTCTCTTCGAATAAAATTGGCTGTTATTGAAATACACAAAACAATACAAAGTTAGATTTTCATAACAACTGTAGTTAGAGAAATTAACCTTTTGTTTTACAGGCATTTTAGTTGGGTTTATAATATTTGGAATTTTTTTTTTTGTGTGTTGCTTTGATTAATTGTTAAAATCACATATTTGAATTTCTTCTGAAATGACGAACATTCAGGAAGAAATAAATTTACCCTTTGACGACGATACAACGATGTCCGGTTCGGAGCAAAATCGACACGTTCGCGAGGCTTCACCTCCACCCGCGAGATTAATTTTACAATATCCAATGGGCGGCTTAAGTCAATTTATAAATTCAGTTGAGGCATTTGACGGAAGTGCGGATCCACTAGAGTATTTCGAGCTTTTGGAAATGCGGGCTTCAGCTGACAACGTGGATCACGCGACACTACTAAATATTTTAAAACTAAAATTAAAAGGGAGCGCGAGATGTTTCTACAAGTCAGATCCGGGCTTAATGGCACTAGATTTTGCACAATTCAGGGATAGATTACTGAAACAGTTTAAGCGTAGGGTTATACCTGGCGAGGCTATGGCGAAATTACATCGCTGTTTCCAACGCCAGGACGAGAAAGTTAGGGACTTTGCGATACGCCTTAGGCGATTAGGTGAAAAAGCGGCGCAAGAAGGAAATGATAAGGCGGCACCCGCGGAGATACCGGGTAGAATGGCTCAAATGAAAGAGACTATTCTGATTCAATTCAGGTTAGGGTTGAAACAGGAGTTACAAAGGGGCAGTGGCGTAGCGCTGATGAGTGAAGACAACCTAACAATAGATAGGGCGGTTCAGATAGCGGAATTTCAAGAGTTGAACGACTCACTAATCAAATCGCGATCAAATTCGGTCTACGCGACTGGCATAAATCAGTCAAGGGACGCCGACTCGGATGACGAGGCACCGCGAGCAAGAAATCAAAGGCCGGCCAATGATCATAACAACGGACGGCGCCCGGTAACAAATCAATTCGCGAATCGTAACAATAATAACAATAATTATCCGCGTCAGAATTTTGGCAACCCTAGGTCCCGTCCAACGAACTTTCCAAATAGCCAAGGGCCGAATTACCCCCGAAATAATAAAAATGGAAATTTTCCGAATAATAACCCTTTCACCGCGAGATCGAACTTTTATAACAGTCCAAATGAACGCAACACGCAAGGCCAAAACTTTCAACCGACACACACGAGGTACAATAACGGCGGTAGAAATTTTCACCAGGATACGCGGTTCCACGCTAATGATAACGCTTTCCGGCCAGAAGGAAGAAACTTTAATAAACCCCGCGAATCTCCAAATTTAAACCGTCCAAACGGCTACGGCAACTCTCGCCCTAACCCCAACTGGCAACAAGGAAACGAAGGTAATTATCCGTATAATCGAGAAGCGGATCAAATTGATCACCAAACCGCGGATCAATCAAAAAACGCGAATCCTGCGACGACCACCTCTCGGTCAGCCGCAGAGACTGGACGCAATTAATCAGGAAAAATGCACATGAAAACCCCCGTGAATCAAATAACAAATTTTTAATCAATGAACAACCCATTTTAACCCACCGTGTAAAAACGATCGAACGGAAATCGCCGTATGCGGTCGAATTAATGTTGAACGGCGTTTATTGCCGACTCTTTATAGATACGGGCGCGACATTAAGCCTGTTGAAAAGCAAAGTGTTAAATTTAAGTGAATTAAAACAACCCGCGGAAGATATTTATGTAAGCGGTATTGAGGGTGGTAAACGACCTACTCTAGGGACAATGAAGGTAGAGGTAGGTACGAATAGGGTAGCCAAACTGGCTGAAATAGAATTTGTTATTTGCGACAACGATCTTTGCTTTGAGGCAGACGGATTACTAGGGGAAGATTTTTTCATGGCAATCAACGCCACTATAGATTATGCCAATAGGGCACTGTTAGTTTTAGGCGAAAACATACCCATGCGCAAACTATGCGAGATGGATGAAATTGAATATTTTAATTGCGAACGGAATGGAGAGGATTTAGTTAGAAAACAGGAGTTAAACGCGGCACTGAAGATTGATTCAGGCACTAGCTCAAGTGTAATTAATAATATAGTTAAACCGTCCGAGGACGAGGAAATAGGTAGGAATAGGGAAGTAAAAAGAGGTCCATTAGTGCAATCGGAGGAACTAACGGACGATGTTCAATTAAACCCGGTTAATCAAGTATTAATAGACAAAACGGAAAATGGAAATGCGGTTCACGCACTCAATAAAGTGGAAAGTAAGGAAAAGTTAAATTTGGAAAGGACCCCGTGTATAGAGGGATTAGGTAGTTCGCGAAATAGCGGAAGTTTAATTAAAGAGGTAGAAAGGGTTGATGGTAAATTCCAACCGAAAATTGTTAATGGGAATAAAGCCGAGGAATTATGCCGGCATATTAATAAGGTTAAGCCTAATAAATCAATTAAACGTGTAAGTTTTAATGTGGGAAAGAAATGTGATGAGGTAGTTAATGAGGGGTTAGTAGATGAAGTTACGCGAGGTAATAGCGAAAAATTAAAGTCCACCGGTGCAATTAAGAAAAGTAACCGATATGACAGCGCTTGTCAGGACAAATTGGGATTGGAAAAAGCGTCCAGCGAATGGACAAGGTACAAATTTATAGGGTACGATGATAAAGGTGTAGAGGTACTTAGGGAAAGAAAGGATAACCGCGAATTGAACAGAGTGGACTCGCGTAGTAGCGAAGAATTGAGTATAGATAATAAAATAGCCGATTATACAGGCGGGTTGATTAAACCATTGAATGAATTTAGAAAAAATAAAGTAATAAAATCAGTAAATGATAGCGCGAAGGGAAATTTAATTGAACCAATTAACGGGGTGAATAAAGATAAACGGGTTGAACGCGATTTAGTTGAAAAATGCAATGAATTTGAGACAGATAATTTCATAGGCACTCTTACAGTAGACAAGGAGGTGGTTATACCCAAGAGAAGTGAAAGCGAGCTTGATTTTAAAGTCAAATTCAAATCGGTTCGAGGTATACGACCACCCCGCGAAAGAAATAAAAAGGTATTGTTAATAGAACAGGACGATCGGAACCACCAAGATTTGATTATAGCAACGGCTTTAGTGAATGACGATGGTGAAAAAATAATTACGCGTGTAATAAATCCCAACAATTACGAGGTGGTACTCAACGCGAATGACCTAATAGGCAAGATATCGGACAATGTAATGGTGTTAAGTAAAGACCCGCCGATCGGGCAAACATGCGGAATTAATTATACTTCGGAACAACAAGTGAATAAGGAGGAGATTCTGGCCCAGCTGAATTTCTCTCACTTAGACGACAGCACTGTTGATTTATTATATGACCTCATACTAAAGTACTTGGACGTGTTTATTACCGACGAAGCACCCTTGACAAGTGTTCGGGGCGTGCAGCATCGCATTATAACTGAGGACGTGGCCCCTATTGCGAAACGACCTTACAGGGTCCCGTTCCACCAACGCGAGGTATTACAAACGGAAATCAATAAGTTATTAGATTCTGGCGTCATCTATCCGAGTGCGTCAAGCTGGAGTGCTCCAGTTGTAATTGTGGAGAAAAAACTCCCTAATGGCGAATCGAAAGTGCGAATTTGCATTGATTACCGCGGATTGAACGCGGTCACTAAACGCGACTTTTACCCTTTGCCCGATCTTCACGAAACGATCGAGCAATACTTTCATGCAGCCAGTCTATTCACAACCCTAGACGTCTCCCAAGCGTACCATCAGATAGAAGTCTACGGGCCGGACCGCGAGAAGACCGCGTTCACTACACCCGCGGGTCACTACGAGTATGCCCGCTTGCCCTTCGGGATGGCAAATAGCCCGGCAACCTATCAGAGGTTTATGAATGTAACCCTCTCCGGGCTAACCGGAAATATGTGTCTGGTCTATTTGGACGACATCATCGTCTATAGCCCAAACGACGTAGACGAGCATTTACGTAGGTTAAGCACAGTGTTTGATAAACTGCAAGAGGCCAATGTCAAACTAAAACCGAGCAAGTGTAACTTTTTAGTCAGCGAAGTGAAATACCTAGGGCACGTAATTACAAAAGATGGTCTTAGACCCGATCCCGAGAAATTGAAATCTCTCGAGGAATTTCCGATCCCCAGGAACGTAAGAGAAACACGATCATTTCTAGGTTTAGCGTCCTGGTATCGAAGGTTCATAAAAGACTTTTCAAAAATAGCTCTCCCTCTGACCAATCTAACGAAGAAGGAGAACAAGTTCATAATTACTCCGGAAGTAGTTAGCGCTATAGAGAAACTGAAGTCCGCGGTCAAATCGGACTCAGTACTAATCTACCCAAATTTTAATGACCCCTTTTTGCTAACCACAGACGCAAGTCTATCCGGAATCGGCGCGATCTTAAGCCAAAAACGCGAGGGATTTGAGAGGCCAATCGCGTTCGCGAGCCGCAAATTGCAAAAGGCCGAGACTAATTACACGGTTACCGAGCTCGAGTGCTTAGCTGTGGTATTTGCGGTCAAACAATTCCGCGGATTTTTATACGGGAAAAAATTTACGATCATCACCGATCACCGACCACTTAAATGGTTGCTGACCGTCAAGGACGTGAGCTCCAGACTCGCGCGCTGGGCCATGTTGTTATCTCAATACGACTTTGAAATCGTACATCGCGCGGGAACTCAGAATGGCAATGCGGACGCCCTAAGCCGGGCGCACGCCACTGACAAGCCTACTTTAAAAGAATTTTTATTATCCCTAGCGAACACAAAGGATTGCGAGAATCCCAGAGTAACAGTCGAGGCTGTACACCTGTTTGCGTTACCGGAAAATCACGCACTAGCAGTATGTACTATAAAAGATTTTTCAATGGACGCAGGTATAGAAAAAGCTTTTAGACAAAATTTTGGTAATTTAAACGGGTTAAAATCGCAACGTAAAAATGTAGGCGACGTCGCGGAATTAAACCTGCCAGAACGGAATGTGTACTATTTAATAACAAAGAGTAGACATTACGGTAAAACGACGTATGATTCCATTTTCGATGCTTTGAGCAGTTTACTCGATCGCTGTCTGATCCATAAAGATTTCAGTTTAGCGTTATCAAAATCAAACCTCGAGGCGCAACAATTAGAATTCTGTAAATTATTGGCAATGATTAAATTTATCTTCAGAAATACCGCTATACAAATTAAAATTTGCGAGGTAAATCCCGAAAATACAACATCAATAAACGTCGTAAACATTGAAGCGCCCTTTATACCTGTCTGGGACAGATCCCAAATTAAGCGTGAGCAAGAAAAGGACGAATTCTGTAGGCTAATCGCCCCAGGAGGGGACGAAAGTGAAACCTCGGAATTACCTTACTACCTAGACCGAGACGGTCTATTGTACAAAATAAATAAAGACACAGGTCAGGACTTGCTGGTCATACCCCGAACATTCATAAGAAAAGCGATTCATGACTTTCATGACTTACCAATTTCGGGACACCCAGGGCAAGCACGAACCCTGTCCTTTATACAAACCAGACTATACTGGCCGAACATGAAGAAGGATATTTTCAATTACGTTGCCACTTGCAACAAATGCAACCAGTTAAAAACGAGTCCGCATTTCAAAGCGGCTCCTTTACAAAAATTCCCCCCCCTATCTGAACCCTTTCAGAGGACGGCCATCGATATTGTAGGGCCGCTGGTCACATCTGACCTCGGAAATAAGTATTTATTGACCTTTCAGGATCATTTCACAAAATACCTGGAAGCAATTCCAATACCTGACCAAACCGCGGAGACAGTCGCTAAAGCGTTCGTGACTCATGTAATTACGCGTCACGGCACCCCGGCTCAAATTATTTCGGACCAAGGTCAAACATTTTTGAGCAACCTCTTCAAGGAGACCTGCCGTTTATTGCACATAGAAAAGATTCAAACAGTCGCGTACCGACCGGAAAGTAACGGTAGCTTGGAGCGAAGCCACCGGGTTATTAAGAACATTTTAGCGTGCTATGTATCGCGATCGCAACGAGATTGGGATCAATGGATCCCCTATGTCCTATTAGCTTACCGGTCGCATATTAATTCATCTACCGGATTTTCCCCCTTCTTTCTCATGCACGGTAGGGACATGACACTACCATTCGACGATGTCATGAAAGCGGACCGCGTAAAGTACGACGTAAGTACCAATTATCCATCGGAGATGATGGCGCGGTTAAACGAAGCCTTCAAAACCGTCCGGCAAAATATGGAAGCGAGCGCGGAAAAACGAACGGAAAATTTCAGGCGCAAAGCGAAGGAAAGAGAATTTCAGATCGGTGATGCAGTTTATTTGTACGACCCGTCACACAAGATAGGCGTATCAAAGAAATTGGTGTTAAGTTGGTCTGGTCCCTTTAGGGTAATCGAAAAGAAAGGACCAGTAACCTATCGGATACGGAAAGTAGGAGCGCGTACGGACCAAATAGTTCACATAAACAGGCTGAAACCATTCTTAAGCCACGATACGAGCGAACCCGCTCCTAGAGATAGCGCGACCCCCGTCGAGGAGACAGTGGACATGCAGCCCGAGCCACTAGTTCTCGGCGATGATGACGAGGTACCCTCGCTAGATGTGGATACGACAGAAGTCCCACTTGACAATTTCATAGAACCGTGTGATGTGGAGTCCGACATCGCGGACCCACTAGACGACGATGTCGACCCCCTTCAACTAGATACCGACGCCGCGAATCGCGAAGTTGAGACATCCGATACACTACCGCGCCGTACGACCAGAGTTCAGAAAATGAGAAAGCTAGTCGATTACGACTATTATTAAAAACCTACAACCTTTTTGTTTTTTTTTTCAATTTTTTTTTTATAGAATATTAAACGACCCCGCTAATTAATTAAAAACGTAAATAATAAACCACTTTAAAAATTTTTTTTTATACATCACCCATAGAAAAATTAAAAGATACGCCTATGCGTACGAAATGTAGGTCAGTATGCCAGGTAGCGGTTAGAAAGGAATGCTTTGTTGAACGAATGAAAGGAAAAGTTGTTGCTATTTTAGATTGTAAAGAATATAGGGGTAAACTTAAGGAATTTATTAGGGTACACATATTTGGTGAAAAAGCGAAAGTGGACTTTTAAAAGCGAGAGGGCACCGTAGTACTCACGAAAATTAGACGGGCAGGATTTTGAGCGCGTTAAAGTTGAATAACATTAATTTAGTAATTAGTAAGGTACCTGAGCGCGGACGGGTAAGAATATCCGAGCAGGTTTTACAACCTTGTCGTAAAAGGCGACAAAATCGTAAACCTTTAATTAAGCCTATCTGTAAAATAATAATTAATGATTGAAAAAAAAAACAAATAGTTAACTAATAAGTAAGGTACCTGCGCGCGGACGGGTTAGAATATCCGAGCAGGTTTTACAACCTTATCGTAAAAGGCGATTAAAACGTAAAATTTGTAAATTAATCAAGTTTAAAAAAAAAAAAAAAAAAATAGGAAATTAATAATCAATTTAAATAAGTAATTAATAATTAACATAAACCAGTAGTTAATAAGTGAATTTTACCTGTGCCAATTGACGGGTTCATTTTAGAATATATGGCAGTAAAAGACGCTAATCGTAAGTATTAAAGAAAAAAAAATCTTGGGAAAAATTATATAAAATTCGCACACAAAAATCTATCGTCACACGAATTTAAGCACAGAAAAGATAAGTAAATACATTAAAGCATACTAATGTCACAAGGGCCGAAAGACCGGGTTTTGACACGCATTCGAGAGGAAGGTAAGAAGTTGGTTGGTAAAGAGTTAAATTGATGAGGAAAAGAAATAGGCAATGGCCATAAATAAATATTCAAGTAAAAATCTAGGTTGGTCAAAAGGACAACTAGAGTAGGTAAGACACCGCCAAAAGGTAGCGGGTCATTAAGTAATAAATTGGAAGTCTGCAGTCAGACAAGTGAGAAATAAAAAGAAACGGAAAAAGTACCGTATAATTTAGAGAAAGATAGGAAGCATAAACAGTAAAGGTAGAATGATGTCAAACCAGGGTGTCTTTCGGGCTCAGTATAAACTTCAACGAATCGCACGAGGAAACCGACGAAGCCCTAGGGATCTCGGATAAAATAATTTCGCAGCGAGAATTGATAATCAAAGAATTCAGGTAAGGATGAGTGAACGGTGTGTGTACGATGGTGGCGACATCTGGCGAGCGCGGTGCAAACTCTCACAGATGCAACGGAAAAAAAAAAAACGGTTCACTAAACGTCAATAGGACGCAAAGAACGGTCGTGCACAATGGGTGGCCTATGTATGCGGCTCATTTGGCATGATTTTCAGTACATAAATAGGTAACCCTTTGACCACATTATGGATGGATCGAATGGCTACGCTATTAGAATAATTTATGTAATTATATTATTTAACATTTATTTTTTTCGAAATTAAGAGAATTTTCTCATAGTAATTAAGTTTTTTTTTATTAATAATGAATTTTTTTTTTCTTTCATTATGTGAATTGGTTAACTACATTATTTGATTTATTTTTTTTATGTGCATTGATTAAATGTCACAAGTACTGTGTATTATGGGACTGATAAGTGAACAGCTAAATAATAGTGCGATTAAGGTACGGAGTGCAACGAACAATTACAATTAAATCAAGTGAACGTAAATGAGACGCGAGTGTACCCCCCCCCATTGCAAAAAGCAATAGCATCAATTATTGCGTTTAGGATAAGGTCAGGCCACAACGCATCACGCGGAATAATGGAAGGCATCTGGGGTTTAAGCAACAACAAGTCGATGGTTACACATCAGTAACATCGACCCATAATTATTGAGTAATTACGCAGGTCGCGTAAACGGAGGACCAACATAAGTCAATGTCACTCCGCATTATTGGCAATAATTCGAACACGCTTGGTATTACCTTACCAGAGCGACTAACTGGGTTCGATTTAATAATTATCGTGGGATGTAATATCCACACGCAATGGGACTCTTCTAGGAGGTCACCATTTGGGCAACGCAGCCACGAGTGGCCAGGCAAAGGCACTGGTACACTTCTTTTCCTTAATTTAAAGCCAAAGTATGTAAGCAACTAATATCGTGCGAACAAGTTGGTTCCACTGATATTTTACAACCCCCCCCCTTTTTCACAATGCAAGGATGGGATGGAGCAGTATCTACCCTTCCAGACAGATGGCACCACTTCAACCTGACCCCAACCTAAGCGTAATACATCATCTACTAAGTGCGGGACACCAGAACAGTAGTGCGTCACATAATTCGCGAGTCATTTAAGTGGACAGAAAAGAAACAGCAATGATGCGCAAAGACTGTTAATGCGCAGAAGTGTTACTTAAGTGAGAAATTTTATTTTTTTATTTGTCATAGGGCTTATGTTGATATTGATGTTTATTATGCATACTGTACCAGTAGCTGTACCTGTACCATCTAAATAAAACAGCACAGACATCAATCAATGTACAGGATAAGTTAAGTTACGACGTTACAATTACTATGTCGGAACGCGGATTGTACCCTTTTCTTTTCTCTACAAAAGGATCCGTCTTGTCTTTCAGACCCGACTGATCTTTTTAAAAACAGGGGGTGATGTAACAACCCGCATATTTGGCTAATTGAATTAATGGCTAATTAAATTAATGGCGGTTTTTAGCTAATTAATTTAAATACCTAATTAATTCAAATACCGATCTAGAAAATACGTTTTAAAGTAATTTCATCACCAACATAGATAATTGTAATTGAGATAATTAAATAGAGTTAATTTAAGAATACTCTATTTAATTTAATGAATAAAAATAACTATGTAGGATTTTAATTTGTAAATATCGATGCATGGGTTTATAAGCAGGAAACGATTTGTCAATACGTTAAGGGGCTCAAAGAATGCCGAGCACACAGCTGCACCGACGGCTACATAGTTAAAAGAAAGACCTACCACTTGTTCATGGAAAGATTAGTTTAAATCCATGCATATCAATAGATTTAACTTCACATTGCACTTATTTTGCATGTGAGAGGAAATGCTTTGTAAAGTTAATAGCTGCACCGCCCAAAAACTGCAGTGTTAATTTCACACCTCATTTGCTTAATGTTGGGAATATTCTGTATAAACCCTCAGTTCCAAGAAATTTTAAATATTGTATAATTCTGTAAAAGTCACACGATGGCCGAAGGCCCACCCAGGCAAAAGGAAATAAGTTTTGAAAACGATGAATTTTGGTCACATCCCCCTGGACGGGGCTGGACTAAGAATCAACAAGATTGGTTCTTTGACTAGCTTAAGGGAGGTGAATATGATAATCCAGTGGGAAATTGTTGATAAAAAATCACAACTTAGAAAAAATAAGTCAGTTGTCATCGGGAAGGGACCCGAAATAAATAAGTTCAATTGATACGCGAACCGGGGTTCGATTAAAATAAAATATACAGTGTTATTTTGAGTTTGATATTAAATTAAAAGTTAAAGTTGTTTGAATAAATTTTAGAGTCAATATTTAATTAAAAGTAGAAGTGATTTGAAATTGAATTGAATTAAATATTAAATGTTAATTTTGAGAACGGGCAGTACGAATTTAAAAGATTGAGTGTTTTATTGAAATTGTCAATAAGGTGAAAAAGAGAAATTTTGGTTAGCATCCAAGCCTATTTCCTGGATTACATTGTGGACTTAGCAAACGGATTAATAAATTAACCAGGTATTTTGCACGTGTATTATTAAACTAAAACCCAGATATTTGTATAATTTGTATATTTTTGTAATTATTATATAATTTGCCAACTTTGTTTTGTGTACAAAGACTTTAATATATTTGGTTGTTATAAATAGTCAGTTTATTATTTATTGAAAATACGCAAGTGCTCGCATCGAGAAATTCCTTTACCTACGCTTCTAACAGGACAAAAGCTACCAATCGAAGAAGGAGTAAAAAGGGAGTTCCATCGAATAATCTCTCCCTAAATTATCAACCAACAATTGCAAGGTAATTTAAATTAAAAGATTTTCGTGGTGGCAGTGAAACAAATTAATTTAATTAAAATCAAATCATTAAAACCGCGTAGTCCGGTTTGCTTCAACACGAGGAACTATGGGATTGTATCCAAGGTACTGAAGCAGATAAAACGAAGATAATAAAAGCCAAGTCAAAGTTAATCTTGTTAATCGACCCTATAAATTATCCGCATGTACAGAATGCAAAAAATGGTAAAGAAGTATGGGATAGTCTGAACAGATTATTTGAAGACTCGGGATTAACGCGTAGGGTAGGTTTACTACGGTCACTAATAAGTACACGGTTATCGGATTGCAGCAATGTAGAAGAATTTGTTAACAAAATAATCACCACCGCACATAAACTTTCAAGTATTGGTTTTAAAATCGATGAAGAATGGATAGGCACCTTATTGTTAGCAGGTCTTCCGGAAGAATATAAACCAATGATCATGGGTATTGAAAGTTCGGGTGTGACCATCACTGGAGATTCGATAAAAATGAAATTGCTTCAAGACGTTAAGAACAACGGTAGTGAAAGATTAGATGAATCGGCACCGGCATTTTATTCTAGGAAGAATAATGAAAACAAATGGAAAGGTCCTCGTTGTTATAGATGCAATCGGTTTGGTCACAAAGCGCATGATTGTAACACAGAAAATATTAACAATAACTCTAAATCAAAGTACAATGGTTTTTGCTCTGGATTTACAGTAGAACATAAAAATGATGATTGGTACATAGATTCTGGTGCTTCGACTCACATGACCAATAATGACAATTGGCTAATCGACCGACTAGATTCGAAAATACAGAAGATCAACGTAGCAAACAACACTAGCCTACCAGTTGTTGGTGCAGGTACTGTAAATATTAAAAATAAAGATGGCGATCCTATAAAGATTTCAAACGTTTTATATGTACCCGGATTATCAACCAATTTGCTTTCAGTCAGCGAATTAGCAAAAAAAGGTTTAACCGTTTATTTTAACAATGAAGGCTGTAAAATACTGCATCAAAAAGTATTAATCGCAACTGGTTCTTTAATTAACAATATGTTTCGGTTAGATCAGCAGAAGAACGTTAGCTATATGGTAAATATTAAACTTGAACAACAAACATGGCATCGTAGATTAGCTCACATCAATTATCCCGATTTACAAAGATTGAAAAATGGAACGGCAACAGGCATTGATTTTGTGGAAAACAAAGAAGTGAGTACGTGCGTCGCGTGTTGTCAAGGTAAACAAACTAGACTTCCATTCAAAAGTTCAGAAAGTAGAACAACAACGGTTCTAGAAATTATTCATTCTGATCTATGTGGACCGATGGAAACAATTTCTAACGGTGGTGCCAAATATTTCTTAACCTTCGTTGATGATTTTACAAGAAAGGTTTTTGTATATTTTTTAAGATCAAAACACGAAGTGTTTAGAAGTTTTCAAGATTTTAAAAATCTAACTGAAACTCAAACAGGAAACCGGATTAAAATTTTACGTTCAGATAATGGCAGCGAGTACTGCAATAGCGATTTTAAGAATTTCTTGGTGAATAATGGAATTAGGCATCAGACAACAAATCCTTATACTCCAGAACAAAATGGGTTGGCTGAAAGAATGAATCGAACATTAGTTGAGAGGGCAAAATGTATGATTTTTGAAGCAAAATTAAGCAAAAGCTTTTGGGCAGAGGCGATCAACACCGCATCATATATCACCAATCGTTCACCTACCACAATTCTACATAAATTGAACAAAACTCCTGAAGAGATGTGGTCAGGTAAGAAGCCAGATTTAAGTCACATGAAAATTTTTGGTTGTCGATGCATGGTTCATATCCCAAGTGAAAAGCGAAGAAAATGGGACCCCAAATCAAAAGAACAAATATTCGTAGGGTATTGCGAAGAAACAAAAGGCTACCGTGTATTGGATCCTTTAACAAGAAAACTTACAAAATCTCGAAATGTGACATTCATGGAAGACATGCTTTCTGAAATTCCTGAAAATAGAAACAAGTCAGTCAAATTAATGCCGCTAAATAATATACTTCCAAAAGGCTCTATTAATAATGACGTTGAAGAAAATTTGGATGAAGAAGAAGCTGAAGTCGAAGTAGATAAAAAGGTGGAAGGTGTTATGATAGAAATAGAGAAACCAGAAGAAAAAATAGAAGCTGACGTAGATGAAACGAACAATTTAAGAAGATCAGAACGACAACGAAAACCCAAAGAAATGAATGATTATGTCACTTACTTGTCGAATACCAATAATGAAGAAAGTGATCCTCTAACAATAACAGAAGCCTTAAACAGCAACAATAGCGAACTGTGGAAAAAGGCTATGAAAGCAGAATATGAATCGTTAATGGAAAATGAAACTTGGTCGCTAACTAACTTACCATCAAACAAGAAAGCGTTAAAATGCAAGTGGGTTTTTAAAACTAAAAGGGATGGTAACGGTAACATATGCAGATATAAAGCTCGATTAGTAGTTAAAGGTTGTTCACAAAGGCGAAATATTGATTATGCAGAAACTTATTCGCCGGTAATTAGATATACGTCTGTAAGATTCTTAGTGGCATTAGCAGTGAAATATGACCTTACGATCAATCAGATGGATGCCGTAACGGCGTTCTTGCAGGGAGATTTAGATGAAGAAATCTACATTGAACAACCAGAACAGTTTAATGAAAACAATGACCAAGTTTGTCGCTTAAACAAGGCAATGTATGGACTAAAGCAGGCTAGTCGACAATGGAATAAAAAATTAGATACTACATTGAAGACAATAGGATTAAAACAATCATGTATGGATCCCTGCATATATTACAAAATGGCAGACCAAAAAATGTTGTTCGTAGCAGTATATGTCGATGACTTGCTTATATTTTCAAATAATTCAAATGAAACTAATCAACTCAAGGATGAATTAAATAAATGTTTCAAGATGAATGATCTCGGAGAAGCCAGTCATTGTCTCGGGTTAAAAATAACAAGGGATAAAGAAGGAGGTAAAATTTGGTTAGATCAAGAAGCATACGTGAAAGAAATACTAAAACAGTTTGGTTTGTCTGAATGTAACGCAGTTAAAACACCTTTTGATCCCAGTCAGCAGTTAACGAAGGATATGTGCCCACCAGAAGACAATAAAATGGAAGGAATACCCTATCAAGAAGCTGTTGGATCACTTCTATACTTGTCACAAGCAACAAGACCCGACATTTCACATGCAGTGAATACGGTGAGCAAATTCAACAACAATCCAGGTCCGGCTCACTGGGCAGCCGTTAAGAGAATTTTTAGATATCTAAAAGGCACAGCGAACACCAGATTAGAATTCTCAAAATCAAGCAACAGTACGATTATTGGATTCTGTGATGCAGATTGGGCCAATGATAAAGATGATCGACGTTCATGCACGGGATATGTATTTACATTATGTGGAGGGGCGATCTCCTGGAACAGTCAAAGGCAACCAACAGTAGCATTGTCGACTACAGAGGCAGAATACATGGGGCTATCGACAGCTACTAAAGAACTATTATGGCTAAGGCAGTTGCACAATGAATTTCTACCGGCAAAGGAGCAATTACCCATTACCATATACTGCGACAATAGAAGTGCAATCGCTCTGGCATCATCTAATGGATACAACGCAAGAACGAAGCATATTGATGTTCGACATCATTTTATAAGATCGAAGATTGAAGATGACCAATTGAAAGTAGAACACATTAGTGGGGAAGATATGGTAGCGGACAGTTTAACAAAAGCAACATTTTATCCAAAACATATCTTTTGTTGTAACAAGATGGGACTCCGGGTAGAATAGCGGGGAGTTCTTTTTAAAGCTACGTTTACATATGTGTTCTAGTGGGGATGTTGATTTAAATAAGAACATGTGTAAACGTATCTTTAGTAACAACTCTAGCGCCACCTATATATTCAGGTGTAGGTAATAGAAAAGGTTATATTCCCATGTGTGTGAAGTTATGTATATTGTTATTAGTTAAATATAGTTGTTATGTTATTACGGATCAGTTATTTCAAGAGAAACCTTGAAAGAAGGTGATTTTGTTGTCGTCAGATACAATGGACAAGATTATCCAGGTCAAATTGTGAAATTACCTTTAGAAGGAGAAGAAGGTCCCACTGTAAATTGTATGGAGAAATTAAATAAAAGTTGGAGATGGCCTCCAAAGAAAGATGTTCTTGGTTATAAATGGGAAGAAGTAATACAAAAAATAAATCCTCCAAGACACCTCAAGAGGGGATTTTTCTCTGTCCCTGAGATCGACAGTTTTACATAGCTAGGTACCTAAACTAGTATTCAAATACATTTTCAGTGTTCTTTGGTTTAATTTTGATTTTATAACTTTTATGTTCTGCTGTAGTTTCAAAAATAATACATTTTTTGTCATAAATGTTGTGTTTTTTCTTTTACCGGTGTTTTTTTAGGAATAATTGGAAAAATTTTATGGGCAAAATAATAAAATTGTCATTACCATAGGGTAACTTTGGCCTGCATATTGAATATCATTCAGGATACAGCAAAAGTAAGTAGTGAGCCAAAGTAACCCCAAGTTGAGGCAAAATTGGCCCAATTTTTCAAAAAATAGAAACTACATTTTACAGGGCACTGATCCAGCTATATTGTTACTCATGCATTTATTGATGTTTGGAAAGTGCGAGAAAAAGAAATGGCCTTGTTTGACATTAAATTCAATAATTTGTGATTGCTTTAAAATATTTGAAGTAAAAAACTGGGTCAAAGTAACCCCATTCTACGGTAATGAATAAAAAAATAACTTTTTATGCAAATCTTTTTGCACATGTTCGGCGAAAGGAAAGAATGAAATTAAAAAAATGAGTAGACCCTTGCCTGATTTGATTATTTGAAAACCTAAGTACTACAATATTTGTCAATAGCTTAAAGTAAGAACGACATAATTCAACCGTAGTATTTATTTAAAAAATGAGTGGATTTACGGGTGTGATGAAAAAAATTGTCGATGGACAATTTTCACGCCTGATTATAAAAGTATCACTTTTACCTCGTGTTGCATAAAAAGCTATATTATCAAATCGTCAGTCTTTAAAGAGACCTCTAATACAGCACAGAATGAATTGGTTACCATGTATGCTTAACGTTTATCATGAAGACTGTACCTAAAGCAGCAAACCACAGACGTATCTAACGAATTTCAGCTTGTTATCATTTTCCGTTACATTCTTGGTGGTAAACCAATTCAAAAGGTTCAAAAAAACCGAAAGAATAATTTTTCTTTAGCCAACTATGTATGCTCATTGTTAAGTTCATCAAATAAACCTGATCATGAACGGTGCAGCGTCAATAAATCGATTGGTTAGAATTTTTTTTGCATACTTATCTGGAATTTGTTCTTTTTTTAATTTCCTCTCAATTAACGAGAGCACTGAATAAAATTGTACAGGGACAATGTCGATTATGTTGGAATTACAGTACGAAATATTATAAATTGCAAATTAAGTCCTGGAAATGTATAAAATAATGTATACACTATTATACAGTTCTTTTGGATTCGGAAGAAATCTTTTTCGGCCTGAACTTGAATTTACAAACTTATCAAAAAAAAAATCTGGCACCACCACTATACAACCTCACGAGCCGCCACTGCCTACTACATACTTTTACTTTATTGCTATGGTTGATTATGAGGGACCTAACACTGTTGTTTTCATTTTTCATTGTTGTCATAGAATCATCATGTAAATGAAAGTCAAATATGGCGCGCACATTAGGTTAAAAACTTATGAAAAATGCATTTTGACGAAGAAGCAATAATTAACATTACAGATAGATAATTTTCCTTTCTTAATTTTATTTTAGTGATTTTTTATGTCAAAAGTGGCGAAACACGGCGTTATTGGGGAAAAATTAGCGAGTTCTACAGTACCTACGCGCCATATTTGACTTTCATTTACATGATGATTCTATGAAAACTGTAACTCGTATGAAAAAAACCCTAATAACCCTTTTTGTTTAAAATTTAATTATGGATTTATTTGCTCTGATGTATTTTTATCGAATGATGAACCGTTTACGAAACAAATAGGATAAACTAAATTTTGGGAGGCGTTTTTGCGTCTAGGGGTTGAAGGGGGCGGGGGCGGCGTAGCGTCACATCTTGTTTTGTAAAGGAGGTTTGTATCTACACTTGTGCCAAATTTCATGCTTGTATCACAAAGTGCAAGGTTGTGTTCCATTACGTCCGGACTATATAATGAAAACATATAATAATGTTTTCATAATGCAAAAAAGGGCGGTCCGAGCCATAAAAGGGGTACCCAGTAGAACACACTGCGATTCAATATTTCGCTCACTTCGCATTCTAACACTTCCGTCGGCATACATATACGCCAGTGTAGTGAAGGTGAGAAGTGATGCTGCAATACTGACAAAAACAGCAACACACGGATATGATACAAGGAAGCGACACGAAATTCGCTTGGAGAGGAAAAGATTAAAATGTTCGGAGACGGCGAACCTGAGTATCAAGCTATTCAATGCCATACCTCAAGACATCAAACACCTACCAGTAACCCAGTTCAAGAAGAAGATGAAGGAACTCTTAATCGAACGGGCTCTATACAACGAAGAGGACTTTCTCAAATAGCCTCATACTTTTGCAGTTGATGAGATGAAAACCAGCCTTAGCTGATCTCCACCTTTTACATCAGTGGATTTTTTAATTTTTATGTTTATTTTGTATAAATTTAAATTTAAATCTCAAATTGTAATAAAGAATTTTATTATTATTATTATTATTATTATAATGACGTTGCTCTTCAAAGCTGGCTCGACGACTTCATCTCCACACCACCGGATTTTTTCAGGCATGGAATCGAAAAACTACCAGAACATTGGGAGTTAAACATAAACAATGCAGGAGAATATATTATTGATTAGTTTATGTATTTTTTATATTTAAAAAATTAAATTTTAAATTTACAAAAAAAAAAGCTACGAACTTATGCATCAACCCAATATAAAATATGCGTTGGCAAATATGATATTTAATCAAATCTCCTAGTTTCTGACTTAACCCCAACACTGTAATTCTGTAATCTGTAAATCACTTTTATTTTAAAAGGATGCCCTGCAAATATGGTAAGAAAACATTATTCGTCAAAATCGGGCCATGGAACAGGCTATTTATTTTGGCCGGGGGGGGGGGGGGGCTATTCTTTTGAAACTATTGTTATTTATATAAATGTTTCTATCTATAACTATTACTTCCTCGTCAATTTCTGAAATTTCAATGTTATTTTGTTATATTTCAAATGTTGAGAAGGGCATTTATCCACAATATTATTTGCTTCATTTTCACGAATATTATAATATTATCAGAATCTTCAACTATAGGGTCTTTCATTAAGAGCGCCCCATTTTGTTTTGTAAATAAAACACATTATTTATTTGAAAATTATTGAAATTTTTATTTCATTATGAAGTACAATGGATACCATTAGTTATGAAACAAAACATCATCTAAATGTCCACCACGGAAACTGGCAGGAATGAAGTCGTTGAACCCAATTTTCCATAACTCTCTCACACAAATCAGGTCGTATGTCAGCAATTACTTCTTCAATATTGATCTGTAAATCGTCTAAATTTGCTGAATGATTGCTGTAAACCAATGACTTAATGTAACCCCAAAGAAAGAAGTCCAATGGAGTTAAATCGCAGGAACGAAGCGGATAATTTATCGGTCCATTTCTTGAAATAATCCAATCACCGAATTATAAATTTGGATTATTTGTAAACGTTGTTGAAGCGTGTACCTTTCCATGATTAAATGGTAGACATTGACAAATACAGCTGTCAATGTCACAAATAAAACAAGTTGGAACTTGCTTTAGCAGCGGTTCCTAGGCTTCTATACAACTACTTTTCTGGTAGTTGCGGTAGTGTACTTTTCTGGTAGTGTAAAATGTTGTGTAAAAATTGTGTAAAAAGTTATGAACGTCGACATTTGGTTCTACAACGTTACCTACTTCAAGAACAGCTGCATTTTTACTTCGTGGATTTTGTCGACGAATTGCATGACTACGTGAACGATGTAATATTTGCGAAGGGGTCATGTTGGCAATTTTCTTTCGTTTGCGATTTTGTTCAATTTGTTCTGACGTCATGTTGGCAATTTGATTTCTTTCGCGATGTTGAATAATTTGTTCTGACGTCATATTGGCAATTTGCTTTCGCTTTCGAAATTCGCGTAATTTCCGGTCCATTTTTTGAGGTGGATCCATCCTCTTCCTTCTCTTTTATTTACAACTTAACTTCACCATCCACATCAAGCCACTGCTGTGGTTAAAATAAAATAATAAATAATTAGTGCAGATTATCTGATTATGTGATGTTACATTATATGGCGACCAAAAATAACCAGATAATAACAACTTTCCACACCAGAAAGGTTGCTGTATAGAAGCCTAAGAACTGCCGCTAAAGCGAGTCCCACCTTGTTTAATTTTTGTTATCTGAAAACAGCTGTCATACAATAAGTCAGGGGCGTACTGGATCAAGTTATTCACGAGGGCTTAGATTTTTCATATCGATCGTCAGCTAAAGCGGTTAAGTGCGTTGCTGCTAATGCTGAATGCCTGGTTACACTCCGGGCTCAGTAAAACTTTATTCTGCCCATGTTTATTACTTTATAACTTTATTCTGGCCATATTCATTGTAAGTTTACTACAATGTATTACACAAGAAAACATTTTACATCTGTTTTGAGAGGTGACATATTTTACATTCGATTTGTAGTTTTTCGCTTGTTTATGTACATTTTCCTTTATTACAGTCTTGAAAATGACCCCGATAGAGGGTCGAAACTAGTCGATTCAAAACATAGTATTTCGTTAACACGTCCCCTGATATCCAATATCCTAGTAAATCATATCCTTGGGACAATACCTTATCTTCACTTTATTCTGGCCGTTAATCCCTGCGGCAGTTAGACCAGTAAGCCACGTATCAAAGAATAATTGGGTCAACGAATAATCGTATCATGGTATAATCGTATCAGCGGATCATCGTATCAACGGATCATCGTATCAACGGATCATCGTATCAAGGTATAATCGATAATCGTATCAACGGATCATCGTATCATGGTATAATCGGATCAACGAATCATCGTATCAAGGTATAATCGTATCAACTTATCATCGTATCAAGGTATAATCGTATCAACGGATCATCGTATCAAGGTATAATCGTATCAACGGATCATCGTATCAACGGATCATCGTATCAACGGATCAACGTATCATCAGATCAATTTTCTTATATAGGACATCGCCCTATGAGTATAGTAGATGTAACAGTTTGGCTAATTTTTCGCGCGTTAAGTAAAAGTAAATTATTAACAATGGCATTAATCGAAAACAAATCTGCTTTCAAAACTGTAAAGAATGTGCAATTTGGCATTTTTAGTCCGGAAGATATTCGTAGCATTGTGCCAAAGCGGCTTGAGGTCGACCCCCTCATTAACATTGTAACTAGTATTTAAGACAATGAAATTAAATATCAACGGATCAACGTATCAACGTATTTAAATTTCCTATGTAGGTAAAAAATTATGTAAATAAAATATAACTTATATTTGGTCTGCATTGAAAAAATAGAAGCCTAAATAAGGCTTCTTGTTATACTTTGTATAGAAGCCTAAAAGTAGCGCACTGGCTACCCAGTTCTTAGACCTCTGTACACACAGAGTATTTCCAACACGATTTGAAACGCTCTGTATGATTTTGAATTATGCGGACAGACAGACGGACACGGAGCCAGATCATAAGGCTTCTTGCTATACTTTGTATAGAAGCCTAAATAAGGCTTCTTGTTATACTTTGTATAGAAGCCTAAAAGTAGCGCACTGGCTACCCAGTTCTTAGACCTCTATACACATAGAGTATTTCCAACACGATTTGAAACGCTCTGTATGATTTTGAATTATGCGGACGGACAGACGGACGGACACGGAGCCAGATCATAAGGCTTCTTGTTATACTTTGTATAGAAGCCTAAAATGGCTGCCGTGCGTGAGTAATGTCAATTTAAAAGTGGGGCGTTCCCATTGAAAGACCCTTTACAAATGCAGTTTCTAACTATTCCAAATGTAACAAAACGGGATTTAAATTCATAAAAATTAATTTTCATTTTAAATTCAGATTTCTTCTTCTTCACGTTTTAGGTTATATTAACCCGTTACGTCACTTTTCTGATCAGTCCATCTTTTCCTAGGTCTGCCGATTAAATTCAGATTTAATTTTATTAATTACTAGACCCATAATAGATCCGTGAAGGCCATAGTTGTTCGGCCTTCGGCCTCACAGGGAGGCCAAGATTCAGTTCATATAGGGTTATATGATAGATTAAGAGCTCCATCTAGCGAATGCGGAGTGTGCAAGCATTATAAATATAGCAGATAAATATAAAAAAGGTGTATTATAAGTACTTTTTATTTTCTTATATTAAAAAAAACATAACAAACATCAACAAACAAAAGAAAAAACATAAGACTATTTGTAGTAAATATTTACATATGCAGTGCAGAGTGAAAATTCGCGGAATTCTCTAACTCCACCGTACGGTGGGCATCGACATGTCGTGGATCAACCTTACCTTATCGCAAAATTTATGTCAAGTACTTTATTTAAAAACATTTATTTAAAATCGGCATCCAGAAACAAATCCGTCGATACCGACAAAAAGTCGTCCTCTTCTTTTTGTTCAGCTTTTTTTTTGTTTTTTTTTTTCTAACATTTTCGGCAGCCACTTCTTCTTCTTTAATTCGCTTCCTTTTTCTTTTGGCTGCCACTTTTTTGTTGCGTTTTGCAATTGTATAACACGGTCCTCGCTTTCCAAGAATGGAGTGACTTGTACGGAAACTTGGTCGGCAAAAGATTGCATAACCATTTTGCAGAACTCCCCTCTAACAGTAGCATCGTCTACCGCAGACACGATGAACATTTCCAGTCTCTTTTTGCACTCATCAAAAACGTCCTGTGCAGCCATTGCTTCTAGGTTTATATATATTTTTTTGTAAATGAAATCAGAAGAAGTTTGCTTATATAGCAAAAGCTTGTCACCAATTAAAAAGTAATCTGTTTGATCCGCCCTCAAACATTACCCAGCTAGGAATTCTCTAACTCGACCGTACGGTGGGCATCGACATGCCGTGGATCAACCTTACCTTACCAAATAAATCACCAACCAAAAATGAACTCTTACAAAAAAAAACCAAAAGGGAGGAGGAACTCTTCAAAAGATACCACCTCAGAATGAGGTGGTAGTGTGAGATTTTTACTTACTAAAACCTCCCCCGGATAACATAAATCGATCCATCAACATTCACTACAAAACTGCAGAATAAACCACATTTCTTGTTTTTCCAGAAGGAGTGTATACAAATAGTTTGTTGGGTGTCCCTACTCTGGAGCATCCGACATACAGTTGACCATGAGCAAAATAATCTTCTTCTAATTGTAGACCTACAACTTGCAACGTTTGTCCCTGAGATTTATTGATCGACATTGCAAAACTTAGCTTTATTGGAAATTGCAAGCGCTTAAACTGATTGGCACATCTGATGTTATTAAAGGTATCCTCGGAATAAACGTGACTTCGCCCTTGCCACAACCAGTTTGTATTTCGGCTTCAATAACATGTGGGTGCAAGGCTTTTATTATCAATCGCGTACCATTGCAAAGCTTGGGCTGATCTAAATTGCGTAAAAGCATTATCGGAGCTCCAACTTTTAAACGTAATAAGTGAGGAGACCAGGAGACTCAATCGGATAGTGGACAACTTCGTCGAATCAGTAACTGTATCCACTGATTTGTATATATGAGAATCCACCGGAATTTTATCAAGTAACTGTCGATTGATACAATCAACCGTAACATTTTTCGGTGTTAATATAGCTCTTTCACACAACCAAATGAAATCTTTGTAATTGGAATCTAGGTTTGGAAATACTTTTTGCATTAATTCATCAATACTTTGAACTACTATACTGATTGTAGATATAACGACCTTCTTTTCGGAGTCCACAGAGAGTCTTCCTTCGCAGAGTTTAATTAAGTTCTGAGCAAACAATCGCGAATCGGGATCCCCAGAATTTCTTGCTCGCATGTTCGTTGTGAGTTTAAAGGATTTCACATCACGCCACAAAGAGGAAGATTTAAGACATGCTCGAATTTCGTCAGCATTGGTTCCTTTAGGTATTACGGGAAGAGTTTGACGAAAATCTCCCGACAACACAACTGCTATACCACCCATCAGTACTTTCCGGTTTCTTAAATCTTGTAAACTGTTATTAAGTGCCTCCAATGCCTTTTAATGCGCCATGGTACATTCATCCCAAAGTATCAATTCACATCTTTGGAGAACCTCTCCCATGCCAGAATTTTTCGTGATTTTACAAACAGGGTCATCGATGTTGACTAAATCGAACGGAAGTTTAAATGCAGAATGAGCTGTACGATCACCAGGCAGTAATGTAGCAGCTATACCAGAGGAAGCTACTGCTACAGCAATTTTATTTTGGCTTCGAACACTGGCCAATAACAATTTCGAAACAAACATTTTTCCAGTTCCACCACCCCAGTAGCACATTTGTCCTATGTACGTCCGTAGTTCGTTTATAGTACGTCCGTTCGTCCATCATACGAACTTTGTACGTACATAGAACGAATGTGTGCTATATGGGCAGGAGCATCCAAAAAATAAATACCTCCATTCTGCGTAGAGATACTATATAGTATCGTTGAATAGGCAGTTCTTTGTTCAGGCAGCAACATATTTTCGTTATCATTTACGAATTCGGTTAAAACGTTAACATCATACGAAGTTTCTCTAATCACTTGCTTGCAATTGCTAATTAGCGTCCTGTCAGTTTGCGGTAGTCCAAAGGAAGCTAAACTCGGTCCACCCATGGACGCTATTTTATCTTCAATGTCAATTAAGGCTTCATTGTACATTCTTTCAGTGTAAACAACTAACAACATCAATGTGGGGGTGGCGAAGTTGTTCTCGATGCCTGTAATCTTGTGCCAAATCATCTTTGTATTTATGCCATAAATCAGAGGTATTTCCCACATTACAGCTGTTAAGTAATATTGCAAATAAATTTCTAAGTTGCTTTGGAAATTTGTACGTGGCTGCTTCTTCCAAAGTGGCGTCCCACTGATTATCGTCCTCCAACAATCCAAGTTTGCATTCATCTTCAGCTTCATTCGCTCTATTCAATCGCATTCGCTTAGCCGCTGCATTGGATCCATACGAAGGGCGCTTCTTAGGTGGCATTTTATATTTTTTTTATTTGTTAATTAAGAAACAATTATTGTAGCAAATAAAATCTTAAACACTGCCTACTGCGTTAGTACTTCCTTGTACATAATATTTTTCGTGTACACAGCCTGTGAACCTTCAATCAATTTCCCTTGTTCTTTTCCATCAACTATTTTTATCTTCAGATCTCCGTACTCTTGACATTGCTACATAGAGATGACCGTGGCTAAACACCGGTTCAGGCATATATATTCCTACTTTTTCTAACGTCTGTCCCTGAGCCTTGTTGATCGTCATGGAAAAGGCAAGTTTAATTGGAAACTGTCGCCGTCTTAAAACAAATGGCAAGTCTGTACTTGTTGGGACTAAATCTATGCGCGGAATAAAAACAGTTTCCTTTTTAGCAGTTCCTGTCAAGACTTCAGCGACGATTAGATTGGGCTTTAACGACTGAACAGTTAAGCGCGTCCCGTTACAAAGACCACGTTTAGTAGTCAAATTCCTGAGCAACATAATCACACTTCCAACCTTCAAGTGCATTCTGTGTACTGGCATCCCTGAGGGCGTTTGTTTATTTAAGAATTCCATCGGATAGTTTTCCCCACGATACACTTACAACGGTATGCTCATACGCAGGTTGTGTGACGTCACGTGCGAATTGGAATTGTGATGCGAACCATCTTGCGCTTTTGCGCAAATACACCGATTATTTTCCATTTTTTTGATAATATTTATTATTAATATCTACTAATCACACCACCACCTATCCGAATTTCAAAGAAAAATTCAAATCGGAACGAAAAAATTTCACTCGATTCGAAGGGAACGTGTGATGCATTTCCCCGCGTGGAGCCGCGGCATATTCGATGCTTATTTTCCCTACTTTTAAAAAGTCGATTTTGGGGTTGTTTTTCAACGGTTCTCGAAAATTTTTGTTTCATAAAACAACATACCACTTTTTAGGTTTATTTTATCCTCACGATGACATGCAACAATCCATTTTTTAGAAATGTCTTCAATTTGTGGAAATCGGAAGTATTTGATTTTCGTCCCTTTTGTCGTTTTATTATTATTACCACATTTCGCAACTGCACAACCCGGCATTTTCGAATTTAATAATAGAATTTTCAATTTTCACAAATTCGAATAATTTCAAATAATTTGAATTCGACAGATAATTTGAGTCACGAGTACAGTTCGTACCACGTTCGTACACGATCTTTCGTAATTTAATTCGCACGTGACGTAATGCGCGATAGTAGACGTGTTTGAGAAAAATAATAAGCATACCGTTGTAAGTGTATCGTGGTTTTCCCTATCGTTATCATCACTGTCGTCAATGGAATCACTACTTAGATAAGTTAACATGCTGCCGTCTAAAAGGTCCAAAACTTGCTCGTTTATAGCGTTAACGTCAGTATTTTTTTGGCAAAGTATTGCCATTTTGGAATATTTTTTTACATCAGCAGCATTAAAGCTTTCTCCAAAAATTTCTTGGATAAGGGAAGTTTCGCATATACAATTATGCGGAATCTCAATTATCTCTTCAGACAGACCTTTGTCATTTGTAAGCTCCCCGTTGCCCAACTTTATCAGCCAATCACTGAATGAGGAATCAACGGACCGGACATTTTGACTTAATTTCAATACTTTAAATTTACTCCAGAGATCATTAAATTTAATGCTTGAATGAATAATTGCTGCCCTCTTTTCATGAGGTACGACAGGAAGAGTTTGTCTGAAATCACAACCAAGAATTAAAACTTTACCTCCAAAAGCTTTGGTGTTTTTCATGATCTCTTGAAGGAGTTTGTCAATACTATTTAGTGCGTTATTCGGGGCCATTGTAGCTTCATCCAAGATTAAAATTTTGGCTTTCCTAATAAGCTCGGCATCGGAGCTGGTCATCGTCATTTTCGAAGTGGAATTTTTAAATACAGGAACGGGTATTTTAAATTGGGAATGGTATGTCCTGCCACCATCAAGGAGATTTGCAGCAACACCTGTTGATGCTGTAGCCAGTGCAATATTTGAGATTACTGAGGAGTAATCTGTACATGAATGTTTTACCACTGCCACCTGGGCCATCAAGAAAAAAGCACCTGCTTTCTCTTTCGTCATCTTGAACGGCAGAAATTATTTCATCGTATGCTACCTTCTGTTGTGGATTCAGTAACGACTTCATTCTTTCACTTTTGACGTGAATACGTCTATAAAATCGGTAGCGTGTTTAAAAATTTAATAAAAATATGTAACGAAAATTGTGTGTGTGTACGAAAAGTATAGAAATGATAAATTTCGAATTGTCATTATTCAGAAAAACCTTGGAAGTTGTTTGTATGTTTTCAAATGGATGTTATCCGATCGGAAGACCTGAGCGAAAACGGGTATCCCTCGACGACGTATTCACGTTAAACCATACGGCCATGTCCCCGAACATTTTTTCTCTTTCTTGCTGGGTATTATAGGCAGTTGCAAAAGGAACGCATAGATTGGCCGGAGAAGTGGGGAGTCCAAAGTCCGCACATTTTTTACCGTGAACGATAAACACATCTTGAATTTCTTTTAGGGCTAAATTCTCACAATTAGTACAGTCATCCAAATGACTATTATGCTGCTTTACAAAATCCTCACAAAGATTTTCCTTGTGCTTGGCAAAAAGTTCGGGTACATTTGGTGGTACAGCAAGGACACAAAGATAACCGAACAGTTGTCTTAATTGTCGGGGCATTTCTTCGGGCACTGCTTCAGATAGGGTATCGTCCCAAATTTGCTCACTGTTAAATAGTCCTCGTTTTTGAGCGGCTTTCATAAAATCCGAATATACAACACCGTCAACGGTTTTCAAATCTTCAAATGAAATAGCTCCATGGATATATAGCAAGAGGGCTCATAAACAAAATCGCTCAGGGTCTGCGTTCAAACTTACGGTGTACATACGCCCAATCGTTTTTTTCCGCATTTTGCATGCGGCAGAAAAAGGATTATTCTGAGACATGAAAGTGCTAAACTCTCGCATCAGACTTGAATCGCACCGATCGTTTCCCTTAATTGTCATCCTTTGATCAGCAACCTCATCCGGGTCCAATATATATAGTTGAGCAAACTTGCGTTGGTTTCCATCTGCCGGGTGCAAAGCTCCTGCTCGATGGTAAATTTGTCCGTTAATTCGGAAACAATAGGGTCCGTATCCAGGAGGCAGAATAATGTTAGCTCCCATTGACGCAAACGCTAAAGCACTATTTATCGATCTTATATTGTCTATGAAATTTTTCGAATATTGATGCAGTCCTTTCAATAACTGTTCAATAACAGGGGCTGATCTTACAGCTTCTAAGGTGACTTTGCCTTTCTGACAGCATGTCGTAAAAAGTTTGTCAGACGGCCGCTCTGCTGAAAAATACTTTGCACTGCAAAATTCGCAAATATTGTCCATAAAACCACAGTTATGAACGTCGACATTTGGTTCTACAACGTTACCTACTTCAAGAACAGCTGCGTTTTTACTTCGTGGATTTTGTTTGCGAATTGCATGACTACGTCAACGATGTAATATTTGCGAAGGGATCATGTTGGCAATTTGATTTCGTTCGCGATGTTGAGCAATTTGTTCTGACGTCATGTTGGCAATTTGCTTTCGTTTGCGATTTTGTTCAATTTGCCCAGGAGTCATATTTTTCACACGATTACGATTCCGACAACATTCTTTTTGGACATCACTCATATTTTTACGGCGGGTTTTTTCTCGCTACGCGTTCCGTCGTTTTACTGTTTCCTGCTGGTCGGCTACTTCCTCATCAGATTTTCTCTTAACACATTTTCGAGCAGCAGCAGGAACATGTGGGGAACAAAGAGTAACTAATTGAATATCCTCCATTTCGGACATTTTCGCTTTAGAAGTTTCTGAAGTTGTGAAGTTATTTTCAATGAAGGTAACTCTCTCACACCACGTGAGATATATAGCGCACAGTGTATCCGATTATCCGTTGATACGTTGATCCGTTGATACGTTGATCCGTTGATACGTTGATCCGTTGATACGTTGATCCGTTGATACGTTGATACGTTGCTACGTTGCTACGTTGATCCGAACCAAAAAAATGACACGCTGGAGCAGCAGCGAGCTGGCATTTTATATGTATGATAGTATTATACCAACCAACCACTTTTCGTACATACAGGGTGGGATAACTGATCGCTTTTAAAAAATACAACCACTTTCCATCAGTACACTTATATGATAGATTAAGAGCACCATCTAGCGAAAGCTGAGTAAGCAAGGATGGCCAGGTAAAGTAAGGGTTTGTTACTTGGCAAACGAAGGGTTTGCCAGGTAAAGTAAGGGTATCCGTATAGGGTGTGTCAAAAAAAATCGAAAAACGCGAATAACTTTGTTCCCCGCGCGAATTTTTTCTCCATTTATGCACGAAAAGTTGCGCCGGGATCTACAGAATAACTGTGCAAAATTTGGTTAAGCTTGGTCAAACGGTGTAGAATTGTATAGAAAACATACATACATACATTGAATTTTATATACCGGGTGTTGAATGAGTTAACCGTTCATAGGATATTTACATGTAAAAACTTATTTATGCAAATTCCTGCTTCCCTAATTATTTTAGAAAAAAAATGAAAGACACAAAAATCATGCTTTAATTTATTTATTACATAAATTATTAATAATAAACAATTACAAACATTAAGAAATAATTAAATTTACAGCAAATGTTCAAACAGGTTTCCATATTCAGCTAAACAAAAACCAAGTCTATCATAAAAGTTACATCGTACATTCGCAAGTTGTCTTTCGGTAATATTGCCACACTCCTCCACAATTTTATTTTTTAATGAATCAATACTTTGGTATCGTTCACCATAAATTTTAGATTTTAAATGACCCCACAAAAAATAGTCATTTGGAGCCAAGTCTGGTGACCGAGCTGGCCAGTTTATTGGTCCATTGCGTCCTATCCAAGAATTGGGATAACATTCATTTAAATAATTGGTTACATCTCTAGTATAATGTGCCGGACATCCGTCTTGTTGATAGTAGATTACGTTATTTTCTCCTGCCACAATATCAATTGCCGGTCCAATTTCGTTTTGTAACATTTCTAGATATTTTAGTCCATTCAAATTTCCATCAATAAAAACTGGTCCGATGATGTTTGCTCCTAATATCCCTGCCCAAACATTTACAGTTTGGCGATACTGTGAACGATTGTTGATCATTAAATGAGGATTTTCGGTGGACCAAAACCGATAATTTTGAACATTTGGTTCCCCGTTAATACTAAACGTTGTCTCATCGGTAAAACAAATATTTTTAATAAAATTTCTATCCAAATTGGCCTTTTCGATAATGCTTTCACAGAAAATCATTCTTTTGTACATATCCTCTTCAAAAATTTCTTGATGGTTTTGGAACTTATAAGATATAAATTTATGTTTTTTTATAATTTTGAACGCCGTAGTGGGATGAATATTTAACTCCGCACCAATTGTTCTTGTACTGATACAAGGATTATTCACTACGGCAGCAATTACATTTGTTTCGATATCGGTACCTGGAGCTTCACCAATATTGATTTCTTCTAAATTTATTCTTTTATTTCTGCAGGTCTTGCATGACGGCTTAAATACAGATCCATATTGATTTTGATTATCAATTACATTTTTAATTGTCGAATAAGTAGGGATTGGTCTTTCTGGGTATAAACCAGCAAAGAGATCTCGTACCATACGTATACTGTTTCCAGAGTAATATAGTTTTAAAAATTGATTTTTTTCACTAATTGTGTACTTTGCTTCCATTTTATGAAATTAAAATTTAATAAAGTGCAAAACTGTAAACAAAGTGCAATTGTTTTTTAATACTTATCAAAAATAATTACCTTGGAAACTTTCATGGCTAGTCTGATAAATGAAAATTTGAACAATTTCAAAAGCATTTTTTGCCACTTTAAGTAAAAGCTAGATGAAAATAATTCTTTTATCATTTGTAGTTTATTTTTCTGCATGATTTTTGTGTCTTTCATTTTTTTTCTAAAATAATTAGGGAAGCAGGAATTTGCATAAATAAGTTTTTACATGTAAATATCCTATGAACGGCTAACTCATTCAACACCCTGTATATAGATTTTGCTATGGGCCATCGATTTTTATAGGTAAAAATTATATTTTTGACAACACGGGACAACCCCAACCAAAAATAACTAGTTCTATTGTAAAAATTACTTCATCGCATATAGTATTTGATCCGTTAATACGAACCGTTGATTCGATCCGCTAATCTAATCCGGCTAATTTATTATTTATTTTAACAACAGCAGCGGTTTGATGGCGACAAAAAATTTATAATAAAACATTCATTATCATTAAAATTCTTCTTCTTGAATATCTTTCAAGAGTATCGAGATCTCCAAACTATTTTCATAAGTTTCAAGTTTGGCCTTCTTTTCATTTTTTGCAAAAAGTTTTTCCTCCGCTTTTCTTTTTCTTCTCCTGTATGCTTCAGCGTAGTTTTTAGAGATTGTCCCCAGTAAACACACTGACGTGAAAAACACGTAAAAAAAAAACTAGTACCACCCGTTGCATAAACGTTACGATGTCGCCGACTTCAACGTTGTTTGCCACGTCCAAAATTACGTATTTTAAACGTTACTGTAACACCACAAAATAAACGTGTTATTCTGGTAATTTTGAAACGTTGAGAAACGTTATCAAAGTACGTAGTTTGCAACGTGTAAATTAAACGTAAAAAAACGAGTACCAAACCGTTGCATAAACGTTACGATGTCGCCGACTTCAACGTTGTTTGCCACGTCCAAAATTACGTATTTTAAACGTTACTGTAACACCACAAAATAAACGTGTTATTCTGGTAATTTTGAAACGTTGAGAAACGTTATCAAAGTACGTAGTTTGCAACGTGTAAATTAAACGTAAAAAAAACGAGTACCAAACCGTTGCATAAACGTTACGATGTCGCCGACTTCAACGTTGTTTGCCACGTCCAAAATTACGTATTTTAAACGTTACTATAACACCACAAAATACACGTGTTATTTTGGTAATTTTGAGACGTTGAGAAACGTTATCAAAGTACGTGGTTTGCAACGTGTAAATTAAACGTGTTACATACCAGGTTTATTGCACCACAAAGACACGTCATCTTTTTGTTATACTACCACGCTGAAAGAACGTCATTACAATAACGCCAATTGCGTGATTCTTTACGTGTACATAAAATCGCCCATTAACGTTGTTGTTTCATGCCCTATTGCACTTCCATAAGTAGAACCTCCAAAATACAGTAAAATAAACTCGAGTTACAGAAAATTCGACTTGTAGAAGTCAAGTATTTTAACATGTAAAAACTGCTGCAGCTCTTTTTGAAATTTTGAGATATGGAGAAATTCGACTTACGACAGTTTGGCTGTATTTACTCATAATTGAGGCGTGATTAAGTACTTATTAACCAAATAAGCACAATAAGGATTTTGTTAGATTCAGAAATGATTAACGTCAAAGTAATACTTTAAAAACCGTGATACAAACGGACATAACACAACTACTTTAAGAACAAGCCTGTTGACTTCAAGTCATGGAACACCCCACTCCATACTTGTGACTGAAATTTTGAAATTAATATGTGTACTTACCATAGGCAAGTGAGATTTTCACAAGTCGCAAAACTTTCCTATTTTTGCTTTTAATTAAATCAGAAATATAGGTGTAAGACACCTTACTTACAAAGTTATGTCGCAATAAGCAAAATGGTTAATTATAGGCAAATAAATTTTTTTCTTAACCAAAAATTGTTTAATTTTTATTATAGTTACTATACTACAGTAGGGGGTAAACAAAGAAAAACATTTAATTATAATATGTATTATTAAGTATATTAGTAGTTTTGGCACATTAAAGGTTATTTACAAGGTACCTACATTATATTATAAAATTTTTAAGAAACTGATGGTGTTTTCGGTTTTTTTGCCTCCATCAGTTTCATTCTAGTGGGTGCATGCTTCAGCCACTCCTTAACAGCATTTGCTATCACCACATCGTTTTTTAAGTCATTTGGAAATTTTTTTTTTAGCAGCTTCTAAAAGCATATTATATGTATGAATAAACAATAAAAATGCATCATTATCATCATCTCACCGTATACAGTGGACATGGTAGATGTCTTCTGAAAACTGAGTTTATCTCTTCCTTTCCAATTGAACTTCGAAGCTACTTCGTCGGTAAGTACAAATTTTAAAATTCGCCGGGTTACCGATTCTAATCCAGATCCCCCCACAGCAGCCAGTCTTCTTATCTTTAATTAAAACGATAAATATGTAACTAACTATTCATATAAGTACTAAATAGTACATAATTTAGGCAGTTCAGACTTATTTTCAAAAGTAATTGTCAATATGTCAATTATTAAACTTGAACTTTGATACAAATACTTACCATGTATTGAGATAGGTCTCCTTTCAGTGAACCGGCAAACTTTTCAAATGTCTTCAGGTCAGAAATGGGGAATGTCGGAAGATCGCTTGGCGGTTGGATATCTACAAAACTGCTACTATTTCTTGAGTTCCTCACCAACTCGTTCAAAATGATGGTATGTTGCTCAATATGTTGAGTCAACTTTGTCATCGTTTGTAAAATTTTTAATTCAAAATCACCAATTTTGTAATGATACCATTAATATTTATTCCAGTTAAAAACCGTTTGCATAAATATTTACTGACCTAACATAAAAATATGTGTCACTTTGATAAAATATGATACTTATTTACAATTCAACACAAAGAGAGCTAATATTACGTCATCGTGTAATTCCCATATTTAGTTTTATAATTTTAAACCAAAATTTACATAATTAATAAAATGAATTACCTATGCCTATTTAAAACACCCATTTCTTATTTAAACAATAATTAATAACCAGAAACCAAACAAAGCTATGTAGTACATACTAAGTACCCATTGCAATTATTGTGCAACCACGCTTTCATTAAATTTCAATAACTTAAATCAATTCAAAATACCTATAACCTATATGTATTTAATTTACACCCTTGTACCTAACCAAAATCAAATAAATATATGAATCTTACCTTGAATAATTCACTTTTTCACTTTAACAAAACACTAATAAACACAAAAATACCACTTGTCCGTTCAAATCTAAGGTTCAAATGACCGTCTTCTACCACCACACATGAACACACCACGTCATCGTGTAATTCCCCTATTTAGTTTTATAATTTTAAACCAAAATTTACATAATTAATAAAATGAAGTACACCTGTGCCTATTTAAAACACCCATTTCTTATTTAAACAATAATTAATAACCAGGAAAAACAAAGCTAAGCCATAATCAAATAAATGTATGAATGTAAATACACGTACTTAAAACGTTATAGTTAGGTAATATAAAATCACGTTGAATATATTACCTAACTATAACGTTTTCAGTACCGTTACTAACTAATAACATTATAACGTTATTAACTAATACTAAATACACGTACTTAAAACGTTATAGTTAGGTAATATAAAATCACGTTGAATATTTTACCAAACTATAACGTTTTCAGTACCGTTACTAACTAATAACATTATAACGTTATTAACTAATACTAAATACACGTACTTAAAACGTTATAGTTAGGTAATATAAAATCACGTTGAATATATTACCTAACTATAACGTTTTCAGTAACGTTACTAACTAATAATGTTATAACGTTATTAACTAATACTAAATGCACTTACTTAAAACGTTACAGTTAGGTTATATAAAATCACGTTGAATATATTACCTAACTATAAGGTTTTCAGTAACGTTACTAACTAATAATGTTATAACGTTATTAACTAATACTAAATACACGTACGTAAAACGTTATAGTTAGGTAATATAAAATCACGTTGAATATATTACCTAACTATAACGTTTTCAGTAACGTTACTAACTAATAATGTTATAACGTTATTAACTAATACTAAATACACGTACTTAAAACGTTACAATTAGGTTATATAAAATCACGTTGAATATATTACCTAACTATAACGTTTTCAGTAACGTTACTAACTAATAATGTTATAACGTTATTAACTAATACTAAATACACGTACTTAAAACGTTACAGTTAGGTTATATAAAATCACGTTGAATATATTACCTAACTATAACGTTTTCAGTAACGTTACTAACTAATAATGTTATAACGTTATTAACTAATACTAAATACACGTACTTAAAACGTTATAGTTAGGTAATATAAAATCACGTTGAATATATTACCTAACTATAACGTTTTAAGTACGTGTATTTATTATTAGTTAAATAACGTTGAATATATCACCTAAATATAACGTGATATTTTCAACGTAAAACGTCATTTCAACCACAAACACGTTATTAAATCGTGTAATTAACGTGTATGTGTTTACTGGGTCCATTCAGTTTGACGCTCTAGACTTTCGCAATATGTGTTCACTGGAATGACCTAAACCTCAACTGTCTTAAATGCAATTGGGACCGATAGTCATAATTCCTTGGGTCCTTTGCTGACCTTATAACCTTATCTGGTTCTTTATCCATCATTTTGATAAATTCATTTAGCTCCATTGCGATAATAACTTGTAATGTAATATTTGACATTTCTTTAGTTACCTCTATAGTAATTGATCCGTTGATCCGCACTTTTTATATATTAAGATAGGTTACAAAAATATTCCGTGCTTTAAGATTGTAATTTTCAACCTATATAGTAGACTTAATCCGATGATCCAACGGATCAAGGTATCAATGGATCAACAGATCACGGATCAACGGATTAAGTTATCTGATCACGGATCAACGGATTAAGTTATCAAATTAACGGATAAAATTTATTGTCATATTTTATCTACTATATTTTTCTGAAAAAAAACTTTAAAAAAAGGCTTCTACATATATACAAAGTATAGCAAGAAGCCTTACGGCGATCTGGCTCCGTGTGTGTCTTTCCGCATAATTCAAATCTAATCAGAACCCTCGAAATTGTGATTGTAACCACATCGTATCGTATTACAATGTTTGGGTTACTCCTAATACTTCCACACGTTGGGCTAGCCAAAAATACAATGTTTAACCCTTGCTAATGTGGTTACACGATTTATGTTGTAAATGCTTTATAACGGGTCTACATAAAAGTACCCCGTCGATAGAAATATTTAACTTTTACACAAATAACAAAAATTGAAATTATAATGCCTCGGCTTAGCTGGTTCGTAAAGCATGTGCTTACCTTTATCAGGGTGGATTCGTTCAGGTACCAATGCTGCAATACTGAAATCAAATTTATGGACTCGGAACAGGTCGAAATAAATATCCTTCGTAGCAAAGACAATAATGTTTTTATTATACACAAAAATGCAAATAAAAGTTTTATTAAATAAAAAGTTCTTATCATTAATCCTAATTATCAAAATTTTAACCTTTAACGCATAAAGTACGCGTCGCGTAATGTCCGGAAATTTTCACTTATTTATTTTACGAAAATATGGTTTATGTAGACGTTACCTTAGAAATACGGGGATATTCAGTTTACTTATAACTTGTACCATGGACCTGCGCATAAATATCCATTCGATGGGTTCATTACCATATAAATTTTTCAAGATAACCTTTGGTGACCTCGTGGCTTCGATTTCCAATTTGTTAAAAATATTCACAATCTTTAACGATTTTCGATTTATTTTCACTTGTACGTAGGTAAGTACATAAATTTAATAATTTTCACTCATTTATTTTAATTTTCACTGATTATTTTCACAATTAAAATGAATTTTATTTAGGACGCTAAAATCATCCACCATTACATGCAAAATTTTTACACCAGGACCCCCTTGATTGTTTTTTTTTAATCATTCTTCACCGAATTCATGGCAATCTTGAATTTTGCATAATCGTCTTCCTATTGGTTGATTGGAAAATCAATACTATTGAAGTTTCATAGTGCAGGTATGGATTAAGCCAAATGTGACTTGTTGAAATTTTTAATGAAAATTTTTATATTTTTAGATTGGATTAATTTCTTCACCATTACTTCTTGGTTGTATTAATAAAGATGCTGGACATGAAATATCACTTCACAGTGCATAAAGTTTATGACACGTCGAACTCACGTAATGATTTAAGAACTTATTTAAATTTAACGTTAATACAAATTTTCATCTTAATTAAGTAATTAACAATATTTTGACTTTTGAAATACCTTTCTTATGACTAAACACTTTTTCTTTTAGTATTAATAAACATTTTACATCAAGGTAAGTTATTAAGTGTTACATTTTAAATTATTTTATATTAACCTGCTTCATGTCTTTCTTTATAAATTAAATGATATTGAACTCAATTTCTTGGTGTCGGACGAAGTTTGTCTGATTGCTTTGTTGAGTCACATGCTTTATTATTATTAACAAATTACCCGAATCTTAACAAACGTACTTCTATTAACGTGGTACCTCGATATCGCATTATGTATAATAAAACAATAATTTGTTTTAAATTTAAAATCGACTTTCTAGCCACGTTTTACTAACATTTTTTTCTTTTTGTATTACTTTCTATGCCTAAAGACATACTTGTTGATCGTTCTCGATTGTTGGCGTTTGTTCTATCACTTGTTTATACCAGAAAGGTAGCTGTATAGAAGCCTAGGATCTGCCGCAAAAAGCGAGATCCACCTTGTTTTTATTTAATAAAGCAAAACAATTAATTAAACGTACAAATTTTTTATTAGTATAAATATTAATTTTTTAATAACCATATCTATGCATTTTTGTTTCAAAATTTAAAATACTAAAAACTTTTATTTCATCACCCAAGGAAGGGAACTGTTCAGTAACAGGTGAAATATGAAATACATCAAGCAAAGAAGATTCTGTTCCATGTAATTTGAATCTCAACTTTTTCGTGGCAGTAAACATAAGAACTTCTAATAGCGCATTATCTTTGGGCAAATAATCATAAGAACTTCTTAAAAGTTTACCACTTCTTGAACAATACATTTTGATATGTCTATATAATACATTGTATTTTAAGCCCATTGAAAGTACAGAACCATTCCATGTTTTCACAATCGGTGGAATAGCTTGCGAATCTAAATTTTTATCAGGACAATCAATGCTTAAAATGGTTTCTCCTGTAAGATAATTTAAAATGCGCATAGGAATATACATATTTAAACTTACGTAATTATAAGCGAGTTTGTTTTCTTCTAGCATATCAAAGAAGACATAATCAAGGTTATGTGTGTCCGGGAAGGGGAAATTTATCGCCGAAAATGTTACCAAATCTGAAGATTCCATATTCCACACCGAGAAATGCATATGATCCGAAGATCGGCAGAGGCCAATTACATATTCATTTTGTGACTGTATGCTTATCACTCGGTGGTTATCAGCTGAGTAGCACAAACGATTTGTTATTGAATGATCGTGCAAATTCATAACTTTCACTGAACCGTTTACCAAAATTGCTGCCTTATTATCATAAAGCAAAACATCGTCAACATTCGGTGTTCTAATATGAGGTATCGCAGAATTTACATTAAGTATAATTAACTCTTGCTCCCAGATCGAATATTCAACCACAGCGGCCACAAAGTTTTGGTAAATTAATAATCTGGAAACAGTATCTACCCTATTTTCTAAAGTCAACGTGTTTAGTACATTACCATTTTCCAAATCCCAAACCATCACAGTCAGTTCGGTAATACACGCCAGGAGGTTATCTTGCTTCGTAATTCCTATAATTTTACTTCCGCAGACAATACTAAAACATTTTTCGAGCTTACCAGTGTTCGAATTAAAAATTTTGATTTTATCGTTCATTGTGGTAGCGACCAACATCTCATCATCGAAATAATAAACTTTTTTTAACGGTCCTTCATTTTCTACTGGTATTTCTTCATAAATACCGTTTTTCCAGTTATAATCCATATTTTCTCTGTAAAAATAAGTCGCCTGCCAATGACCAAACTTTTCCGCAAATTTCTTATAACCTGGAGATTTGGAAGATTCTTCTACGGGATAAAAGCAATCTCTTTCACATTTCTTTCGCCAAAAGTATTCGTCATTCATCAACCAGTTCAATTGTGGAGAATGGGTCCAAATATTAAATATATCTTCTGGTTTCAAATACATACAAATTTCTTGCATTATCTCTGGTGGTAAGTTTTCCAAAATATTCATATTCTGCTCATGATTTTCGTCGTTGTTTGAATTTATTGGTAAAATTTCGGAGTTTTTCGCTGCCATTTTAGAAACTTATACTACTGTTTAAAAACACTTCACAAAAATAAAATTGTTAAACTTTGGTTTATATAAAGCTTATATAGTAAATTAACTTTTGAGTTGGTAGTTGGTAAATCGGGCGATTGTAATCTCCACCGATGGTCAAGGGTTTCTAGAGATCTCGATACATGTCTAACAAAAATAACTAGGTAACAACTTCTTTTTACACCAGAAAGGTAGCTGTATGGAAGCCTAGGATCTGCCGCAAAAAGCGAGATCCACCTTGTTTTATAATTACATGAAGATATTGCTATATCCTCCCTTATTAAATTTTGTGCTATCTCGGTTATGTTGGGCGCCACATCCAGTTAGGATGAAAAACTTCAAAAATATAATAAAATAAACTTTATTACAAAATTTAAGGGAAGGTTTGCACTTTTGCCCCTTCTTTCTAGCCAGTCTGAAAACTCTCTCAAGGTAAAGCAGGTGTTGGTGAAAAATAAGGGTGTAGCGAATGATTTGTAAGCTCAGGATTGACTGTCGAAATAATTCTAAAGTTTCTAGTATCTTGCATAAAAATTATATTTTACACACCAAATAATAGTTTCATGTATGAAAGGTACAAATATTAGAGAGGTTCAGAAACCACAAACGTCAACTAAAAACGTCGACTTGGACGTCAATTCGACGTTATATCGTTTATTTTGCCGACGGCGACGTTTCAACGTGAGATCTGGCTAGTTGACGTAGATACGTCCGTCGACTTAACTCCTCCCCTTTCCTGAAAAACGTGTCAAAAAACCACGATTCAAAAAACTTCATAATTTTTTCTGCAAATAATAATATTAGTTATCATAAATAATTAAATTATTCATAATTAAATTATTAATTCATAATTTAATATAATGATAAACGTCGAGGTAAATTTTTACTATTTAAATTCAAGAAACTTTTAGAAAAGTGCGCATGCTCTATCTCACGTACGCTTTCACGTTCGTAAATTTTAAAATGTGGTTTCTGAACCGACAAAACTTGACGTCCAAACGTCGACAAAAACGTCAAGTTGACGTCCACGTTGACGTCGGCGTTGGTTGGTCACTGAACCTCTCAATAATAAATGAATTGTAATGAGAACAAATAAATTTCCAAAATAAATGTTTATAAAATTAAACGTTGAATTTTTCTTCTTAAAATTGTTTATCGCGTTCGTCGAATATTGTTTGAATAGTTTGTTTAAATCGCGCACTCTTTTTAATTGTTTATAAAGTTTTAAAATTAAATTTAATAAAATTTCTGACCTTTTTTAACCCTCCGGTTGACGGGCTGGGTCTGTGAGGCTCAGGCAAATCTTTTTTTAACATGGAACATGTTTTTACGGTCGTTACCTCGCAAAAATCGACACCAAAAACCGACATCAAAAACCGACACCAAAAACCGACACCAAAAATCGACACGAAAAATCGGCACCACATTTATAATTCAAATTTATAGTTTATAATTTGAATATAGAGTAGATTATCGAATAACATCTTCGCATTCACAATAATTAATTTTCAATAACAAAATTTTTATTACCAAAAATTTAAATCCGAAACCGATCGCAAGAAGAAAATTTGCTTATATAGTAAATTTTTATTACCAACACAAAAATTAAGGGATTTTATCCTATTATAACCAACACGGTTACACAACTACGCCGCACTTCGGAAAACAGTAAGAAGAAGAAACGAGATAGGCACCCCTAAATCTCGAGGAAAACTATGATAAACGGTTTAGTACCGAAAAACATGTTCCATGTTAAAGATATTAGTCGGAGACTAAAATAGAAGGAACCCGGGGGTCAAGGGGGCGGAGCCCCTTTGCGAGGCGCGGAGAGTTAACTTCTATTTGGTAACACTTAATTTTTTTAAAAACACACAAATTTTATTTATTTATTTTCTTTGAATATTTAATTTCCACAATATAACTTAAAACTAGCAGAGTTTCTGCTTATTTTGTTGTATTTTCTAAAATAATTTTTTTAATTTCTTTAGCTTTTTGGTACCTTCCTAACTTTAATAAAGACATGTTTTCCTTAATTTGTCTTAATTTTATCATCTGTCGTTTGTCTGCAAGAAGAGCTTTGGGCCTGTCAGACCCAACCCGTGTATTCGTGTAAGTTTTTTTCCTACAATTTAATAAAACGAACAATACAGATGGAGAATTTTCTAAAAGCAGACGATTATTTTTGGAAAATTTGGGCAAAAACTTAGTGATAGAAAACATGAAACTACGAGCGAATATGCCAAATCTACCATGGAAAGTAAGGCTATTAGCGGCTAAATTCTCAGGTATCTCAGTCACAGAAGAGCCCCGACCGACGACTTCAACTGCTCGAAGAAGGTGCAAATTCTGCAAGGACCGAAAATCAAGATATTCGTGCAAGTTTTGTGGTTCCTGTATTTGTTTGGAACACACAAAACCATGCTGCGCCGACTGTGCGGCAAAATTTGATTAACGAAATTTTGCATTCAATATTTTGTTTGTCAAATTTATGCACACTCATTTTATATATTTTTTTACACTTATTCCGCCATATACTTTACAAATAACCGTGTATAAAATAAAATTTTTTTTTCTTCGATTTTTGGGGTGTGCATTCGATAAGGAGGGTAATCCATCGTCAAAACCTACCCTTACGGGGCGCCGCTCCGCGTTGCACCCCTCCAGGGCGGTTTTGACTCTGGTTACTAGGCTAAACATACGAGAAGCGCCTACGATCAAGAAAACCGGGATCTAAAAAACCGGGAGCTTAGAGACCCTTGAAATAGCATTAAAAAGTATAGTTGCGGTAAGGGGCAGTAAACTATTACGTTTCACCCCCTTTAATATGTTTATGTTATTTATAGCAGAACTAGTGCTGGTCATTCAGAAACCTACAAAACTAGTTTTGTACAATTCAAAATGCGCAAAACTAGTTCTGCTTATTTTGTAACGCTCAATAGCCGTTTAAAAGTAAAATTTCGGGTTTGGGAAATCTTCGATGCTCAAAACTAGTTTTGCGCATTTTTTGCGGGCATTGCCCGAAATCGGGTATTGAGTGTAACATATATAATTAAATTCCTTTTTTTTGAATAATTTGTAAATAAATAATTCCTCTTGTATATTTGATCTTGTTTTGTAAATTTGATATTACATTTAAGTTACCTGAATAAATATTATTTTTTTTCTAAGTTTTGATTTCTTTTATTTTTGTTACTTCGTTTTGAGTTTGTAAGTCTCTTTTATTGACAAAGAGTGGCGCCCGCATTGGTTATTACAAAGTTAAGAAGTGAGAGAGAGAAGTTACTTTCGGCATATAATCCCCCCCCTGGCCCACGCTCCCGTTAGCTACCCATAGCAGCCAGTTGGGTGGTTACAATGTATTTTAGTACTGTCTTCCAGTGTTTGAGGACAGGACAGTGAATAGACAGCAATCCTATTTACTTGAGCAAGTGGCTACTTCCCCACTTCCAAAGTGAAGTTGTATTAAATTTAAAATATCCGAAGCTAATAATTTATAAAAATGTATGATTTTAAGAAATGTGATTCTTCCGAAGAAACCGAAGGGATCTTCGATGTATTAAACAATTTATGAATACAGATTATTAATAAACATTACATTATTTATTTCCGCCGAAATGTACTTAATTTTAAACACAATACAAAAAGGTCAAAGGGTCATTAATCTTTCGCCGAAATGTACTTACTTTGCATTTTAAATTCACAATCAAAAAAAAATAAATGATAGCGGTCGTCGGACCGTCCATAGAAGCTATGCTTCTTACGCACAGAGCAAACCATAATAGATCCTTGAAGGCCATAGTTGTTCGGCCTTCGGCCTCACAGGGCGAACCATAATAGATCCGTGAAGGCCTTAGTTGTTCGGCCTTCGGCCTCACAGGGGAGGTCCATAATAGATCCGTGAAAGCCATAGTTGTTCGGCCTTCGGCCTCACAGGGGGAAGACCATAATAAATCCGTGACGGCCATAGTTGTTCAGCCTTCGACTTCACAGGGCGGACCATTATAAATCCGTGAAGGCCATAGTTGTTTGGCCTTCGGCCTTACAGGGCGGACCATAATAGGTCCGTGAAGGCCATAGTTGTTCGGCCTTCGGCTTCACAGGGGGAGGTCTATAATAGATCCGTGAAGGCCATAGTTGTTCGGCCTTCGGCCTCACAGGGGGAGGACCATAATAGATCCGTGAAGGCCGTAGTTGTTCGGCCTTCGGCTTCACAGCGCGGACCATAATAAATCCGTAAAGGCCATAGTTGTTCGGCCTTCGGCCTCACAGGGCGGACCATAATAGATTATATTTATATGCCTTCAGCTGTCTTAACTGCTAGTCCGTGATTGCCAGTGGTTGTTCGGCCTTCGGTTTCACAGGGGGAGGACCATAATAGATCCGTGAAGGCCACAGTTGTTCGGCATTCGGCCTTTTTGTGAAAAATTTTTAAAATTTTTTCGACGTTTTTTGCCGACCCACGAAAAGGGGGGGGGAAATTTTTTAATTTTTTAAGTTTTGTCAAAAAACTATTTTCCCTAAAAACCGGTTGGAGGCAGCGTTTGAGGCGGCGTGGGGTCGGAGGCGGTTGCCACCTCCGCACCCATCCATAGCCACCATTCGCAGGGTCCTAGCCCTCTCGGTTCCGGAGTTATGCTTGCTCCCACTTGCTTTTGAGAACACGGGTCCGGTCGGGTCGGGTCGGCCTCTAACTTGCTTATAAAACTACGGATCGGCCTCCCACTTGCCTTTCAGGAACACGGGTCGGCCTTCGGCCTCCCACTTGCTTTAGAGAACACGGTTCGGGTCGGCCTTCGGCCTCCCACTGGCATTTAAAAATACGGGTCGGCCTTCGGCCTCCAACGTGCTTATAAGAATACGGGTCGGCCTTCGGCCTCCCACTGGCATTTAAGAATACGGGTCGGCCCTCGGCCTCCAACTTTCTTATAAGAATACGGGAAAATCTTTTCGATGCTTTTTTCCGACCCACGAAAAGGGGGGAAAATGTTTTAATTTTTTTAGTTTTGTCAAAAAACTATTTTCCCTAAAAACCGGTTGGAGGCGGCGTGGGCGGCGTGGGCGGCGTGGGGTCGGGGGCGGTTGCCACCTCCGCCCCCTATCCATAGCCACCATTTCCAGGGTCCTAGCCCTCTCGGTTCCGGAGTTGGGATATTGTGGATTTTCCAACTCGATACAAAGCTTCCAACGATGTATAGGAATCTCCCGTAGCTAGAAATCTTAGAGTTATTTCTAATTTTGTACGGGCCGGGATGGCATCTCGCATATGTGTGTCTTTTTTTTTAATCTTGGCTTCAATTTTTGATAAAAGAAAATTAAATTGTTCTGGAAGCATTCGCAGATGATTTTTATAGCCACTTCTATCTTCTCTCATTTCTGATAGCAAGCAATCGCTTGCTCCAAATTGCTGTCTTCTACTAAGCCAATGTTTTACCCAAGTTTTCCTTTTTTTTTAATTTGACGTTTACTAAAAATTTTCTTAACACACCCCGTTGCGAGAAACATTACAACATTATTTATTTCGTTTCGAAAACGTGCGGCATCCATTGTGAATATTTATGTAAGCACTAATATAGCAACCGTAAGTGTACTACTTTGGCTGGCATGTGTATTATCGTCAGGTTTGATAGCACATTATCTCATGGCACGCTAGCAAAAATCATGCTATTTCAGTAGCAAATGTATTATTCACAAAGCATGCTATAAAACAGCACGCTTTTTAAGCATGATTTTTTACTAGCATGTGTATCACGGGCTTAATTGTAATTTATAAAATTTTCATTTGTGTAAAAAAAAGCATAGACATTATCAGCCTGAAAATCAAACCAAACCACAACATCAAGAGACCCAAAACTTCACCGAAATCGAATTGGACACTGCTGAAAAATTAGTCACCAATAAGCTCCGAATTTTTCGACTTATAGGGGGAGAAGTTATATTCCCATAAGAATTATCATGTAACCGGGTGATTTTCCATAAGGTGATGTAATGTAGGGAAATCCAAACAACATATTTATTAAATTTCATTGCTGGTTAAGCTATTCAAATATTCTAGAATATTCTGGAAGTATGAGAATCGCTAAACAAACAAAATTGTTGAATACATAAAATGAATGTAACAAACAAAATAAGTCAGTATTTTTTAAGTATTTTATAAATTATATTATTCATTAAGTATTCTTTAAGCCGTTATTATGTTAGTTAGTATTTTTAAGTCATTATTATAGTCAAGCAGAAATTCTGCTAATTTTAAGTTATGTTGTGGAAATTAAAATATTCACAGAAAATAAATAAATAAAATTTGTGAGTGTTTTTTTTTTAAATTAAGTGTTACCAAATAGAAGTTAACTCGACGATCTTTGTTGATAACTCAGGGGATCGCCAGACAAAGATAGACAATGCCACGAAGTGCTAGCTCAAGCACGGACCATGAAGGAAACGGAACCCCCCTACCCTCGGTTGATGTTACACAATTATACGGGATGACGCTAAGAATACACAAACGTAGCGAAAAACGGTGTTAGTCTGGGCGCCATGTAATTATATTCACCCCGTATAAAGAGAGAACTTAGAAACACAAAAATTACAATTTGTGCTTCCGAAAATAGATAACCAAAGGTCGGAGGATGCCCCCGTGACCGGAAAAATATATAACGACTCGTCGAACGACATCACCTCATCTGTGTTAAAATAGCAAGATCGACCGCTACCAGAAAACACAAAGAAACCAACCACCAACAATCGACTAGAACTCCTATTAGAAGCGAGCATGTAATGCGAAGTCAAACGTGATTTGCTAAAAGCAAATATAAATCCACAATCATCACACCAATGCCAACCCCTAGATGGTAATCGTATTTAAGTAACAATAAGAAAATACAATGCTTAAATATTTAAAACTAGATGATACCCCGTTCGAGGACGGGCAGATAGAAGGACGGGCAGCTAGAAGGACGGGCAGCTACCCAAGGTAACTTAAGTTGAATGAAGATTAAGGAAAGCTCTCAGTGCAATCCAAAAGCCATATGACCTTGGCTGCCTGCCCGTCCTTCTAGCTGCCCGTCCTCGGACGGGGTATCATCTAGTATAACAATAGATTCCCATGTTGATCGAGCGGTTGCGGAATCTTCACTTTTCCTTTATGACAGCAGTTGTTAAATTGTTTATCAACTGGACGCTCCTTGGCGAAATTCTTGGAGCCGCAGAACTGACAGATGGAATTCATTTCTCCACAATCGTGTCGAGTAACGTGAGATTCATCAAATCTCAATGCTCTTATTTGGAGTTGAATTGCTTGACTTTGGTATCGATTTTCTTTCTGTCGATGTATCGCATGGGATCGAGCGTTAGCAGCTTGCCGCGCTTGAGTTTCTTCTAATGTTTCACGTTGTTGACGTGTCGCATGGGATAGAGCGTTAGCAGCTTGCCGCGCTTGAGTTTCTTCTAATGTTTCACGTTGTTGACGTATCGCATGGGACCGAGCGTCAGCAGCTTGCCGCGCTTGAGTTTGTTCCAAAGTTTCACGTTGTCGACGTATCGCATGAGACCGAGCGTCAGCTTGTCGCTGTGATCGAAGCTGTTCTTCTGTGTTATTAGCTCTTGTACGTGCTTTTCTCTCACGATTCAATCGCCGTCGCTTTGCAGCAGGATTTTCAAAATTTTCATTATCCATTATGGAAGTTCACATAATGCTTTTTTGGAAATAGCTGTCTTATATAGGCAAAATGATCCGTTGATACAATAATCCGTTGTTACAATAATGATACGATTGTCCGTTGATGCGTTCGGTTCGGTCGTGCTTCGGCCATTTAGTGTTTACTATTTTAGGCTTCTATACAAAGTATAGCAAGAAGCCTTATTTATTATTTACATAATTTTTCACCGATATAGGAAATTTAAATACGTTGATCCCTTGATACGTTGATCCGATGATACGTTGATCCGATGATACGTTGATACGATGATACGTTGATACGATGATACGTTCATCCGATGATACGTTGATCCGATGATACGTTGATCCGATGATACGTTGATCCGATGATAAGTTGATGTTCGGTTTGCTTCGGGTATTTCCGTGGGACAGACAGAAGGAAGGAAGGACTTGGCCTTTTATAATAAGAGATTTTTTGAATTTATTTTTTTTACCTACACCTTGTTCATTATTTTCAGAGTTTCTGTGAAAACGGTTGGTTTCCCAAAAAAATTTATTTGACGAAAGTTGTAGCCCGTTAAATTCCCTATCCGGTTGGGCCGTTAGTTTTTCTCTTAGACGTTTCGTTTAAGAGATACGGGGTTCACAAGAAAATTTAAAATAAACAAACCTGAATTTTTTAAACATTTTTTCCCTTAATTTAATTTATAACTCGAAATCCGTTGATTCTAGACGATAAGGGGTTATAATCTAATTTGTATACAAGCGAATGATCTTTAAAAAACTTCTAACCCATTAACCTTAAAAAATCAATAATATCGGAGCTATGGCTGTTTGAAATCAGAAATTCAAAAAATTGCTTTAAAGGGAAGTACCCCTCAAGGGTTTGGACTTGGGCAAAAATTTTATTTGTAAATTTGTCTTAGAAAAGTGTCCTTTATCACCACCTCAAAGGTTCTCCACGGTCACGGGGACACCCTGTATATAGGATATTTTTAAGTTGGTAACTTTTGCTCGTTCTTTTTCTATTGTAAAAATTACTTCGTTCTATATCATGGTTTTATATAAGCCTTGGCCATAATAGTGGGGCACCTTAATAAAAGTGTAATATTTTAATAAAGCAAGAAAATATAAAGAAACAAACGATTAAAGTTTATAAAAATATTTATTATAAATTATATTTTAATGTTTTGTGGGTCCTCCAATTGCTTAAATCACAGCTGCAACCCTCTTTGGCATACCGTGGACTAATGATTTGCAGATACAAGGCAACAATTTACACCATTCCATCTGCAATTTTTACCTCAATTCCGATTTTAACTTACAGTTGTGTTGTCATACATTCTTCTTTAAAATAAACCATAAATAATCAATTGGATTTAAGTCACGTGACTGTGCAGGCCCATTCACCCCCTTTGACACAAACCACCCTGCTCGCTCGCGAGGTATGGCAAGGAGCATTGTCCTGCTGAAATATTATACCCTGGGGCCTTTGTTACGAAATATTTTAGCGTAAGATTCCATCAGATTGGTCTCTAACATTGCAGTGTAGGTAGAATTGTTCATACAACCCTCGCACACACGAGGATGTTCCCTACCCTTGCTGCTGCCATGCAAGCTCAAATCATGACCCCCCCACGGTGTTACACCGTAGGTACGATGCAATCTGGACGATATTTTTCCCTTATTCTACGACGTACGTACACAGCCCCAGGGGTGCCAAAAACCTATGCAAACAAAAAAAAAATAATACAAATGACAATCACAATTTTTGTAAAATCAGTTTAAAATTAAATTTTTATCATCGAATTTATAAAATAGGGGTTGTTAACTTACGTACCTCAAAGTTTGATTCATCTGACCAAACTACTTTCTCCAAATCCGCAACGGTTCAATTTAGGTGTTCACGAGCCCACTCTATAGTCTGTTTTTTTTTTGTTTTTTTCCGAAAGCCACGGCTTACGCCGGGCTTTACAACCCCTCAGGCCTGTTCTGTAAGCCGTCTTCTAACTGTTCGTGCCAAAATCGAAGGCCCACCGTCTTCACGCATTTGGTTAACTAGCGCTTTCGACGTCATTTTGCGATTTCGAATACGCACGCGCCGCAACACCCGGTCTTCAGATGGGGTTGTGATCGTTTTCTACCACTTCTCGTTCTTGATTAGAACGAATTTAGTTTTTCGTACCTTTTAATTGCATTTTGAACCGAATGCCGTGAACATTTCATTTTTTTTTTACTAATACGAGTTTGATTTAACCCTTGCGAATATAAGAGAATTATTTGTGCCCTTTTACTTTCGCTTAAATCGCTATTTTTTGGCGTATTAAATTATTTACATACCTTAGAAATAATTTTAAATATTTTAAACACAAATGTACACCAAAAAAATTGAAACTAACTGAACGGTCGCTTTCTTTAAATTAAACAATTTTGTACATTTTAAGATATTTTAATTTTTATGGCCCTCATAAAAATAATAAAGGACAAAATTTTCTTTGTATTATATCACAATACCATTCTAGACTACCTGCTAAAAATAGATCAGTCAAATATTACACTGAAAAGGAATTTACCGCTATTTTAAAGGATGCCCCACTAATATGGCCAAGGCTAGTGTTTGATCCGTTAATACGATCCGTTGGTTCGATCCGCTAATCCAATCCGGCTAATGATTCAATTTTTATTATTTTTATTGTAACCTTTTTTCAACAACTTTTCGCTCCAGAAACGTAGCTCTATAGAAGCCGAGTTTGTACTTAATACTGATATCTACATGATATTATATGAATGTTGCGTTATAAGTTTTTGTATATTATTAGGGTCTCATATATTCTATAATCTACTAAATTCATCATCTACTAACTGCTTTCAATCAAGCAACTGTCCAATATTTCCATCACCCACAATTTAATAAATTAATGTATTAACGTATCAATGGATCAACGTATCATTGGACCAATCATCAATCAATTTTAAATTATGCGGACAGACGGACAGACACGGAGCCAGATTATAAGGCTTCTTGCTATTATATACTTTGTATAGAAGGATAGAAGCCTAAAAGTAGCGCACTGGGTACCCATTTCTTAGACCTCTATACACACAGAGTATTTCCAACACGATTTGATACGCTCTGTATGATTTTGAATTATGCGGACAGACGGACAGACACGGAGCCAGATCATAAGGCTTCTTGTTATACTTTGTATAGAAGCCTAAAATGGCTCTAAACAAACCGTTTAGATCAAAAAACATACAGTATGAGGCAACAATTACTACACAGAACAAACTTGTATTTACACGCACAAGGAAAAATAATTTTAGGTACCAAGGAGTAAAAAATAACAATTACGCACAAATTGCGTAATTGCGGAAGCAATACAAGAAAGACAATGCCATATGCCCAAATTTGGTCAAGAGACGACAAACCAGAACGGAAATCAATGGAAATAGCAAAAATATCGCACTCACCTACGCGAACTAAAAAATCCTCCAACGAGAATTGCGTAAGCCAAAAAACGAATCCTCGCCACAGCCACTTGAACCACATCCATGGCTATCGCTCCATCACAAATAGGAATCCGACTAGCTCCCCCAAAACTCAACCTTCCTCGGCACTTCACAAAACTATTCTCCCTTTTCGAGTCACTATCGCGACTCCGTTATCGAAAACACAGCAATGGGGAACATGCATGAATAAAAAAATTTAGTTAAAACAGTATTTTCCGATTAATCCTATATATTAAATATCAAATCAGCAAAAATAACTTCTATTTATTGTATTTTGTTATAAATAATCCATTTTAAAATTCAATGATAATTTAAAATAAATCATGTGACCTTAAACGCAACGAAGTCACCGGCACAATAACAATAACCTCACTTTCATGTTTATTCTACTCGTGTAGAGTACTTTTTTAACTTTCTTGTTTTTAATTGATTTAATTATGATAAATAAGAGCTTTTAACACTAACAAACTTCAACTTTCAAAGCACAAAACCACAGAAAAATAATATAAATGAATGTAAAATTTAACTTGTGACGTCACAGGTCACTTGGCAAATTGCGCGGTCGTTTCCTTCAATTCAAATTGACGGATTTTTAAATATTTTTTAAATTATTATCAAAACGAAAATAAATAAATTAAATAGCATTAATTAGTATATTTAGTTATTTTTGATCCAACTACGCAAAAAAAAAATGTATGCATCTTCCCTATACCGCCAACATTAGAATTAATGCATGAATCCACCATACAGGGCGTTGCTAAAGTTGTCAAATGCAAAGTAGAAAAAGTAACGATTCAAAAAATCGTTACACATATCAATTGTATGCATTTCCAGACACATATTACTGGCAACTTTTCTTCATCGTTTTATTAATAGAATACGTCAGCAATTTTTAGCAAACCAGTTTGAAACACCTTGTATTCATTGCAGGTCTACCTCAACCTAAAGTTTGGAGAAAAACTCATAGAACTAAAAATGTTAAATATTTTAGAGAGATAATTTTTTGTTCTGATATAATATTTTTATCTTTAATAGATTATAGGCCAGTCGACAAGTGTTTTATTGCGTAAAAAATTGGGGGAGGCTGGAATAAATTTTATTCTCTTTATTAGGACTTCTAAAACTACATACTAATTTTACACTCTCTAGCAACCCCGGATTTCGCCGCCGCAGAGGAAAAATCACGCGAAGAATGATACTTTTACGAATATTCGTGAATATCTCGGTTCCAGTGCACTTTAGATCAAAATACATACTATAGTGAAACGTAAAATTATCACCCTATCTCTAATGGGAAGAGAGCCTAGATCATTACGCTCACGTAGAAAATACTTCCTACTGTGTGTGCTAGAGTCGTGGAATGTTCTAGACGAATGCTCAATGAAAATCCCAACGGTCAACTTCGCTAGCAAAACAACAAAATAGAGGAACTACCAGAAAATAATCCTTGGTAGGTAGCCAAAAAATAATAATAACACATAAATGCAAAATATAAGAATAGAGTCAAAATTAGTGGATAAAAAGTTCAAAATGTAAAAATGACCAAACGTGGTTGCCTGCAATTTGTAGATAACGAAATCACCGAAAATGATATCGTCCACCAAATGAAATCTATCACACAAAAATGAAATATTATACGAAATCGAAATTAATTATATATTAATTAATTTTTAAACAACAAAATATTACACAGTAACCAAAGAAATACAAAAATGATACGAAATACCTTATGCAGCCTGGCAGAATGGCGTACATCCGCAATGGAAAAGTTCAACAATAAGGATTCTAAAACGAAATATGAAGACGAAACTAACAGAGAGACTAGCCTAATGGAGGAACATGAGAATGTGAACGAGATGTGGAGAAATATAAAGGAACTCATAAAGGCATGTACAGAAAGAAATGTGAGATATGAAGATAAAAGAAGAACAAAGAAGTGGTTTGATGAGGAATGTGAGATAGCAGTAGACCAGAAAAGGGAAGCTAGAAAAAATGGATAAAGAAGAAATGGTTGAAGAGTGTGATGGAAGAAATGGAAAGAAGCAGTAAAGAAAACCTTGCAAAGGAGTTTTACAGAAGAGTAAAAGAACAAACAAGAAAACATGAAATTAGACCAAGGGTAATGAAAGACGAAGACGGTAACATACAGGACAGTGGGGAGGGAATCAAAGAAATATAGAGAAAGTATTTTAAAAAACTGTTAAACAAAGACTACATAGAGTACGAAGAGCGAGATGATGAGAAAATGGAGGAAGATGAACAAATAAAGTGGAGCCATCATTGGAGGATGTTGTGACAGTGATAAGGAAGATAAATAATGGAAAAGTACCTGGCAGAGAAGAAATATGCGGAGAGATGTTTAAAAATGGAGGAAAGGAGCTATACAAGAAAATACATGAGCTGATTGGAAAGATTTGAAATAATGAAGAGATGCCCAAGGAATGGCAGATTGGGAGGATAATTCCAATACACAAGAAAGGAGATACAGATAACTGCCGAAATTATAGAGGAATTACATTGCTCCCCACGGTGTACAAAATCTTGTACACAATAGTGAATAGAAGAATAAAGAATGTAACGAATTTTTCGTTACCAATTTTGTTTAATTGGCACCTCTCGCGCCACCTAGCGGTTGAACCGGCAAGCACATCGAGCGCATTGGCTCGGCGCAATTGGTCAGTCTTGGGTTAGCTCTCGAACGAGGAGGTCGACTTTCGTATGTGTTGTGAAGTGAACGTGATTTTGGGGTTGGGTTCCGAATTTTGCAAGATATGGTTGTGATTTTGGGAGAATTGCAGTCCAGCGAAGCGAATTGATTTGGAGTATTGTTTATTTTCCAAACCCAATCGGGGATATAAATTAGTTGCTGATGAATGGTGGATTTTTCCCGTATCGTACGGTTTCTTTTGTCGGACCTCATCGTCCATACTTTCTTTGAAGGATTTTTTATTCATTCAAACTGGTAAGTCACCAAAATTTATTGTTAATTACTCCGCAGATGCGGAGAGAGGAACCACCTGGAGTTTGTTATCGTTATCTATTGAAACAAATTTTGTTCAAGTTTCAATAAATTATTTCTAATTTCATCGTTTAAATTTGCCCTTGGCTATAGTTATAATATTTTTGTGTTTTAACATTTTGGGTGTCTCTCTTGCCTTGTATTTGTTGATTGGAAAGTTTTGCCAAGTTTGTAATTTGTATGCAGGTTTCGTGTTTCTGCATAAAATTTATTAAGGCAATCTTATCTCTTTTGCGCTCGCACGCCTGGATATAGATATAAAATGCTATATTTGTTGAATCATTATTTATGAGAAATAATGTTTTCGTTAATAAAAATTAAACAACTTATAATTAACTAAGGTACCATAGAGCAGAGCTGGTCTAGTGAATAGGCATAGAGATTCTCAAGTGGTCGACATACGAGTAGTTTCGAATCTCGTATTTGAATTTTAATGCCTGATATTTTTTCAATATATCAATTGAATGTGTTTATTTTTAGTTATGTGTTTTTTATTTGAAAAGGATTATATAGAAAGAAGGTAGCGATGCACGACAAAAGTACAGTGGTGGAAAGTTTCATCGGGGGCTTCCGATTGGTTGGTTATCTGGAAGTTCGTAGTGGTTGCACCATTTGTTGGGATTTTAACGACCACTCGGACGTTCGCTTAATTAATTCGGGAAGAGGTTCTTGGCGGTAATGTTTTACTTCTGTACATCCTGTCGGCTAATGCAATTACCATCGGACATCGCAAATATTATACCTTCTAGCATACCTTCTTGCTTCTAGCAATACCTTCTAGCAACGACCATCTGGTTGCTACTCTATTTTTGTTTTTCCAGCGAAGTTGTCCTTTGATCTTCATTGAGCATTTATCTCGAGAGAATCCACGGCTCTAGCTTGCCGCTATAAAGAGCTAGTTGATCCGAACATCAGGGCTGCTTACGCTTATAAATAAGTAGGAAGTATTTTCTACGTGAGCGTAATGATCTAGGCTATCTTCTCATTAGAGATAGGGAGATCAAATTACGTTTCAAGAAATATACAGAAGAAATAATTGGCGATTATCAGCACGGTTTTCGGGAAGGAAGATCGACGACCGATGCGATACATGTTATAAAACAAATGATAGAGAAGTGTCAGGAGTATGATATGGACCTGCACATCGCTGTTCTAGTTAAATAGTAACACATCTCAAAAAAATCAAATTTTGAGATATTGGTATCGTTGAATTGCGCTTGAAAAATTCAATTCAACGATACCAATATCTCAAAATTTGATTTTTTTGAGATGTGTTACTATTTAACTAGCACAGCGACATGTTGTTTATTGATTACCAGCAAGCTTTTGATAAGGTAAACAGAAGGAAATTGTTTAAAATTATGCAGGAAATGAACATCTCTCAGAAGCTGATAAGACTGGTTAAATTAACAATGAATAACTCAAGAGCCACAGTGAAAACCTTCGAAGGAGAAACCGAAATTTTTGAAATTAGTGAAGGCGTGAGACAGGGAGATGCGTTGTCTGCAGCATTATTCAATATTGTGATGGAGTATATAGTAAGGAAATTCAAATGGGGCGGAACGATAATTAATAGGGAGGCGCAGATAGTCGCTTATGCAGATGATGTGGTGATCGTGGCTAGAACAAGGAGAATAATGGAAGAAATATTCGAAAGAATAATGAACGAAGCAATTCAGGTTGGCCTAAAAGTTAATGAGGAAAAGACTAAGTACATGAGATACAAATGGATGAAGAACGATACACCTCGTGATATGGTGATGGGAGGATACAGTTTTGAAGAGGTGCAGAGATTTAAATATTTGGGCGTATGGTTGAATAACGGCAACGAGAGAGGGGTGAAAATGAAGGACAGGATACAGGCGGGCTACAGAGCGTACTATACGTATAAGAAGATACTATATACGAGACAGAAAAATAAGCAGAAGAACGGAGCTGAGAATGTATAGAACCCTGATACGACCGGTGGTAACTTATGCGTCGGAGACGATTAGCATGACAAATGGAGAGGAGGGGAGATTGAGGAGCAGTACACAGAATTGCCTGGTCCTGCGTGTGCGACTTCGGGCCACTTGCACCGCCCCAGTGATAGACCTGAGGGCATCGACAGCGGATCTCCCTCTTTTAAACCCGAATTGCCTTTCAAAGATAACTGTCTCCAGGAGTTTTCTGGTGTGATCTAATAGGCAGATAGGTCTGTATGGAGAAGGCTCTTCAACCGGCTTATCGCCCTTTCTTATGAGGTCTTCCACCTCGTCGAAGAGATGCCCGTTTCGAGGTAGTCGTTGAACACCGTCAGGAACGTCTCTTCGAAAGGGGTGGCTGCCACTTTAACGGCTTTACTCGGTATTTCGTCGGGGTCCGGCGCCTTGTCGGCGGTCAGATGTTTTACCGCCTCTCTGAGTTCGCAAGCTTGCGTTCTGGGAACAGGACTGTTGCTATTTCCCGGACCTGGTGGGTTTATCCTCTCCTCTTAGCTTGCGTCTAATGATTTTGTAGCCCCACGGGTCCTTCTCCAGGGTACCAAGGAGCTCCATCTAACACCTCTTCGTTATTCTTGTGGCTTATTTTTGTAGAGCCGCCCTCAGCTTCAACTGTAGCGAGATGTAGCGATGGTCGCTGAGGATCTCTTTTCCAAGCACCCTCCACTTGACGATGTTATGGAGGGAAGCCGCGGAGGCTAAGGTGATATCCAGGATGGACGGAGAATGTCTCCCAACATAGGTGAGCACTACCCCATCGTGGCACATCCCCAGTGCCATTGAGCCAAGGGTCTCAGCCAGCGTTCTCGCCTCTTCTATCCTCTGCCGGGAATTCCCACTCGGATGACTTGACATTAATGTCGGCACCTACTATCACCATCCCCGTCGTTCTTCCTCCTTCGCCGGCCAGGCAATCCAATTGGTGAGCGAACTCATGTAGATGGTCATTGGGGGAGTAATAGCAATAACACGAAATAATCTTTACCCCGTATTTATTTATTTGTCGTATGACTCATACAAAAGAAAAAGTACTTGTACAGGTAAATCAGATATTAACGTTCAAACTTTCAATCCAAGTGACAGCTGGCGAGGCGGTCCTCAAGACATGTTGTCTAAAAGTCATCTTACACGATCAATAATTACTCATGCAGAATTATAAGCATAATTGCGATCGTAATAAATTAAATAAAAATTATTTAATTTACAAATTATATTTTGTGAAACTTTGCTTGGCGAGGTACTGCCGCCCCTACCTACGCGGACAAGCCGCCGCTGATTACTAAGTAAATAAAGTACGTATCTGACTATACCGGGTGACCGGCCGAAAACTGAACATAGGGAAATAACATGGGAAATTGATTTTTTCTAAATTCCTGCTTCCCATTATAACTGATATGAATAAAAAAAATACCAAATTAAAGAGATTTTTTTTCCGCGCCCAAAGATACCAAACACTTAATATTTTGTTTTTTAATTATTGTTAAAAAGTCGATAGGAAAATTAAGAAATAGCGCTTCTTAAAAAAATATTAGCAGGCTGGGTCTTTGCATTACGTCTAATGTGCCGCATTGCTATTGTATGAAAGCCAAATATTACAAACAAAAGTTACTTAATAGATTGGGTTACTGTTTAGTGCAGAATGGAGGGTTATTCGAATACTTGTTATAATATTATTATTATTTGGTTACTTTAGTTCAGTATTTAATAATCCAATTGATATTTTTCTTATTCTTGGGTTTTGTTGACTAAATAAAACTACTTTTAACTTTTAATATTGGTCAACTTGTTATAATAAAATAATATTCAAATTGCGTTCTTATTATTTTTAAAATAAAAACAAATTTAAAAAGTTTAAAAACAATAGCAATGCGGCACATTAGACGTAATGCAAAGAACCAGCCTGCTAATATTTTTTTAAGAAGCGCTATTTCTTAATTTTACTATCGACTTTTTAACAATAATTAAAAAACAAAATATTAAGTGTTTGGTATCTTTAGGCGCGGAAAAAAAATCTCTTTAATTTGGTATTTTTTTTATTCATATCAGTTATAATGGGAAGCAGGAATTTAGAAAAAATCAATTTCCCATGTTATTTCCCTATGTTCAGTTTTCGGCCGGTCACCCGGTATAATATGTATATGCATTAAGTATAAACTTTTTTGTAGAGAATTTAATTTGTTTCAATTTTGTATACATATAATATATTATATTATAAATTATAACCATTTTCGTCTGAAAGTTGAAAGAAAGTCGAGAAATCTGTGAAAAACTGAGTTTTGCCGTTTTCCCCACTCCATAGAGAGTGACGCCAATCTCGTTGGAAAGGGGAAACTTTAGGATTACTTAATTACACTGATTACACCTTAAATTAACATTATATTAAAAAAAATTCAGTTCGCATTTATCCATTCGAAACTACTTGACGCCTTGGTATTACAGACGATATTATAAAAGGAGTTTTTAAAAAAATTGTGTTACCTAGAAAAAATTGTACAAAATAATCAAAAATAAAATATTTATAATATAAAAATTTAAATTTAAACGACCAGTTTTATGAATATTATTACATAACATCACGACCTTTCGGTAGAAACTCATCCAAAATCCCTAAAACTTCATAGGTATTTAAATTTACAATTTTATGTATTGGAAATGTTGTTTATTTAGGGCGACACCTTTTTTTATGAAAACTCGTTTGCCGCCATTTTTTTAACTAAACATTATTAAATAACTTTTTTGTATATTTGTAAGTACATGTAGATTTGAGGTAAGTAAAACTTTTTAAATCTTTAAAAATTAACTTAATTTTAATTTAATAGGTAAACAATTTTAAGTCTGAAACCGGGGGCAACAGCCTCCTCCAATATCTTCAGGATTGGCTAGTAAAGTTAATATGTGATAATTCATAAAAATGAAATGGGAAGATTTGGATTAACTTTCCGTGGAATTACATAATTGTGAAAGTGGCTCTTCGGGATAGCGAAAATAATGAACGCCACTGTTTTATTTGTCGGTTAAAATCAAAAGGATCTTACCTAACAACTTCGCCCCCTCTACTCAAATGGTTGGTCGGTTAAGACCGGGTGTTATTTGTTTCCTGTACCGGTGGTGTTCGTGTGATGAAAGTACGTGCAGTATGTGGTTACCGTGTATTTAAAATTTTAAGTGTACCGTAAAATAATATATAAAAAATGTGAAAGTTGGTTTTGAAAATGTTTATACTGGATAGATAAAAATGCCGTTTGTGCAACGTGTTATAGAGCCAAAATTCTTAAGCCGCACGAGTTTGTTTAACGTTGATGGGAAAGCTCGAGTTACAGATGATGAATTAATAGCTGTAACAAATAATACCTTGGCAAACGCGCTTCGACAACTTGCGTCTCTTGTTTTAGTAGCCAACGATATTTTTGTAGAACTCGCCAAAGAATTACAAACTGTTACTCAAAGAACGGACGCACTTAAGAATAAAGTTGAAAACTTGGAAGAAGAAGTCTTTTCTTTTGATCCTAAGAAGGTGACAGTTCGTAAGTACGATTTTAATAGTTAAAAATTGTTCACGAATTAAATAAAGCTACCCATAATAATGTATACTAATACGTCCTTGACTATTTTCCACTCTCTTTGTTGTACCTGAACTAGGTAGGTATTTCGATGAAAAAATTTGTATTGCCCAAGAATTGAGAAATAATTCAAATTTTAAACCTGTTTCAAACGAAAATTACTGATTCGCATTGGTATCGACGTTTTTCATCCAACACATTTTATGCGGGCAAATAATAATTATGTAAACGTATTATTTTGTACCTTCCGGATGCACTTCTTGGAAAGGTTAACAAAAGTTTTAATTGTATCACATGTCAACGCCTTAAGCATCATTATTTTTGTGCTACATAATAACACTTATTATGTATTATAATATCTTCCAACATATAGTTCGATGATCGAAATGTTTTATTTATTTAGTAACATGATTAACGATTGCAAATGTTAATTACCTAATAGCATAGCTAATACCTACTGCTAGTTTCTATTTCTCTAATCCAGTTTTAGGCTTTATTTACTTGATAGTAATAATAATATTATATTAATTATATAATATTTTGTATACCTACAATAACGTGTTTTTTGGGATTGTGTGCGGCGATGTGAAACCGTTGAGTCTGGGGAACATAAATTTTGAGGGTTCTAGGAAGTTGAACCAGAAATCATAATATGACGCAACAGCTGACTGACTACAGGGTCTAGTCCTCAAGTCTAATTCAGATAACAGTTAACAGCTTGTTCAGGGAAGACGAATAATATATAATATGTACTACCCACGTTAATTTTATCCGTAAAAGGAATACGAACATACAGTAAATGATCGAAAACTGTACATTGAATTTTAACAGCTACCGATTCATTCTAACCCTTCATTGAATCCATATAAAAAAATTACGTAGATTTAGTTACATCTTACAAGCAAATAATCTTATTTAAAACAAAAATGTAATAAAATGAAACCTAAAAAATATTTGTTGAAATATGTTGGGATAATATCTAGTTATTTGATATATTGCAACGATAATATTATAAACAATCGAGGTTCAGGCAGTGAAACTTGATAATGATCATATTAGTACGTATGTATTTAGTGTATAACAAAATTGCGAAAAAAAAATCCAAAATCGGTCTTCTGCGATTTTTCGACGTATTTCGTTAGGTAATTGTTCGTACTTTAACTACTAAAAAACGTCCTCTCGGAACCATGAGCTTCCTACCGAATTCTTCGTCTGAAGTTGAAATTTTTTATGAAGGAGTGAAAATTATGTTTTTCGGCAAAATATTTTTAAACAAATTTCTATTTCAGCTATACTGTTATCATATAACTCATTAAAAAAATTAAAAACACTTAAAATATTTTAACAACATCCTCGAAATCATGAAAAGAAGAGTTTCCTAAACATGGTCAAGGGGTTCTGATTTTTGGATATGTTTTAAGGTTTGGGGTCTTAATAAAATCTTGAGTTGGCGACCGCCCGGAAGTTCTAAGCGAAAACAAAATGTTTCTTTGCAATATTCCCTTACCAGTTGACTTTAGGACGAAAATGACTGCCATAAATCTTATGGAGAACAAGATTTACTACAACTTTTATTCAAGGTATTTTTCTCTAAGTCTTATAATTGCTGAGCGCCAGCACTGTTAAATAGAGCACATTTTAGAAAATTTCAGAAACGCTCGATTTTGCTCTGACTTTTATAATTTTTGCTTACTCTCTCTATAAAAGTCTATTATATGATAAAGTCTATTAATATAAAGAGAGTAACCAAAAATTATTTAAATAAATCAGCAAAATCGAGCGTTTTTGAAATTTTCTAAAATGTGCTCTATTTAACAGTGCTGGCGCTCAGCAACTATCAGACTTACAAGGGGAAACTATTCGTTTCAATAACCAATTTGATCCATTTTTAAATTACACGTGTAGGTGATGACATGATTTCACTTATATGTAATGTGTAAGAGTGCAATATGTAGCCAATTTCGAAAATGGTTTGTAAGCAAAAATTGAAGATATGATTATCTGTTCATAATATTTAATGCAAGTAACAATGTGGCTGAAAGTGTGAAGTAGTTGGCTCATAATCCTGACAGAGCCAGTTCGAATCTCCGGGAAGTCAACTTTTTTTTTCGTCTTACGAATCCTGAAATATAAATATTTCAATAATTAAATGTTTTGGAAGTTTTTATTAGGTTAATTTATTAATAAATTCCACTCTTTCGCACTTATAATAAATTATTCCACATACATTTTTAACTATGAAAAGAATGCAATTTAATTATTTTGTTATTCAAGAAGCTATTGAAGTAATTTATTTTTTTAATTGGCTTGAAATGCATAATTTTTCTGAATTCGTGATAAAAAATTGCATTCTTTTCATAGTTAAAAATGTATGTGGAATAATTTATTGTAAGTGCGAAAGAGTGAAATTTATTAATAAATTAACCAAATAGAAAACTTCAAAACATTTAATTATTGAAATATTTATATTTCAGGATTCGTAAGACGAAAAAAAAAGTTGACTTCCCGGAGATTCGAATTGGCTCTGTCAGGATTATGAGCCAACTACTTAGCACTTTCAGCCACATTGTTACTTGCTGAAATTGTGATGCATTAAATATTATGAACAGATAATCATATCTTCAATTTTGGCTTACAAACCATTTTCGAAATTGACTACATATTGCACTCTTACACATTACATATAAGTGAAATCATGTCATCACCTACACGTGTAATTAAAATGGATCAAATTGTTTATTGAAACGAATAGTTTCCCCTTGTTAGAGTAAAATACCTTAGATAAAAGTTGTAGTAAATTTTGTTTTCCATAAGATTTATAGCAGTCATTTTCGTCCTAAAGTTAACTCGTAAGGAAATATTGCGAAGAAACATTTTTAAAAATGGCGGCACTTCCGGGCGGTCGCCTAGGTCGCCAATTCAGAGTTTTTATTAGGACCCCAAACCTTAAAACATATCCAAAAATCAGAACCCCCCTGACCATTTTTAGGAAACTCTTCTTGTCATGATTTCGAGAATGTTGTTAAAATAATATTTTAAGTATTTTTAATTTTTTTAATGAGTTATATGATAACAGTATAGCTGAAATAGAAATTTGTTTAAAAATATTTTGCCGAAAAACATAATTTTCACTCCTTCATAAAAAATTTCAACTTCAGACGAAGAATTCGGTAAGAAGCTCATGGTTCCGAGAGGACGTTTTTTAGTATGTTAAAGTACGAACAATAATTACCTAACGAAATCCGCCAAAAAATCGCAGAAGACCGATTTTGGAATTTTTTGATCAAAATGTGCTCAATTTTCTTACACTAATTTTAGAATAACTAAATAATTTATAATAATTATAACTCGATTATAACTAAACATCTTTCAAAAATAAAATCTACAAATTACACATATAAAAAATAAGCAGGGGAGAGTGAGGTTAAGTGAACCACTTTTTTGAAAATCCGAATTAAACCGTTTTATTAAAATCAAATTCCGTTTTTTTGCATATTAAAATCATATAGTTGCCAGTAATGTATTTTCCTACGCCCGATAGTGAAAGTAGGATTTTCAAGCTGTCAGTTGATGGTTGATGGCCGCTTGGCGAGCGGCAATGTTTCATTGCCGCTCGCCAAGCGGCAAATGCCAACTTTCAACCATCAACTGACAGCTTAAAACAAATGGAACGCAAAATTTCCTTAGAAACGATGTAGCAAGGATAATAATTCACTACATAAATAAAAATAATTCACTACAGAGATTGAATGTAAATCTTTATCTAGGTTTTCATCATTTTTGAAGCGGGCGGAGGAAAAATAGTATGCATGCTTCAAGCGTAAAGTGACTTTTGTGCTCGGAGGCGATTACATCGCTCGCCTACGGCTCGCGCTGTAAATTTCGCCTCCGAGCACAAAAGATTCACTTTCCGCTTTTAATATGCAATATACTATTTTATTTAATGTGAAAAACCTAAATACTTAAAACGTAGAACTGTTGGATTAAATGATTAAATTGTCTATTTAAGTGCTCGTGGTCTAGTTAACCCCTGTCCGGACAGGTTAACTGGACCATATTATGGAACATTTTACAGATAAACGAAATTAATCACATAAAAATAGGAAGTTAACAGTTTATTATGTACTTAACAGTTGTAATAGTTATAAATAATTAGAACTCGCATCTTCATTAAAATATAGTAGATACTATTTCTAATTAATATTGCCCAAGGAATTTCACAATGTTTCGCTGCATTGTGCACCTTCATAACATTTTCTATCAGGCGTATACAATTTTTAAACATAAAAAAAACGATTAAATGCATTAAAATTGCTAAAAATAATTTAAAAATTAACATTTTTTGCGTTATTATACAATGAAAAACATTCAACATTCCCTTTTGGTTTTTAGTGCTTGACCCTGACAGTTAATTTCAAATTTTCATCGGGATAAGATCGATGTCTTGTATTCTAGACATTTTAATATTTAAATATCTGTAATAAATGAACCTGGGTCCACTTAAACCCACTCGACACTTTTTGTTGAACATCCGCAATTTAGTTGTAAACCTAGAGTCCACAATGTAAAAATGGCTGTGCTAATATATACGATGTTATTAGAGAGAAATTTAATGCAGTGTTTAATTTAATTAAAATATATTTTTTATACATGAACGTAAAAGTAACTGCTCTCAAAATCATAACAACTATTGTCAAATACCACCCATGTGCACTAAACTTTCAATAATATCGGTAGAGGCATTCATTTGGAAGATCGCGAAACTATTTTTGATATTTGCTATTAGTTCCTAATTTCGAATTCAAAGAAAGGACAAATTAACCTGACGGTGCAGTTAACCTCGTCTTCCCCTACATTGTAAAATTAATTAAACGGTTAATAAATTGAATTAAATCAATATTATATCTCGTGTAAAAGTAAGTCATTAAGAGGGGCATCACCGCGATCGGTGCACCCGAATTGCACCACGAAAAGATTAGTTCACAAATCTCCTACCCGAATTGACGACCGACCACCAAGGGTCGGTCGTCCGAATTGCACCACCTCTATTGTAATATTTTAGGTAAGGTGGTTTTATTGTTAAAAGTTAAAGCACAATGCTGGAGTTTAACCTGATGCCTCCTACATGTAACATCGATTATTTTTTGTTTTTACGCGATTTTTTGGGGGTGAAACGTAATAGTTTACTGCCCCATACCGCAACTATACTTTTTAATGCTCTTTCGAGGGTTTCTCACATCCCGGTTTCATTTATCCCGGTTTTCTTGATGTGTGGCGCCTTCTCGTATGTTTAGCCTAGTAACCAGAGTCAAAACCGCCCTGGAGCGCAGCGGCGCCCCGTAAGGGTAGGTTTTGACGATGGATTACCCTCCTTATCGAATGCACACCCCAAAATTCGAAGGCAAAAAAAATTTAATTTTTTCACTGTTTTGGGTTATTATTTTATTAATACCTGCTCCGACCCTGTATAATATAATATGAATTAATATATTAAACTCGAAATTTAAATTGCAAAGAATTTAGATATTTGTGTATTTATTTCTTTATATTATCTGTTTGCTTGTGATACCTGCTCGGTTTGCTCGTGGTGCAATTCGGTAAAGCGATTACGGAACGACATTTGACCGTGGTGCAGTTCGGTCAAGGGATTACATTTACCTGGGTACAAGAAATGACCCCTGATAAGCCGTGGTGCAGTTCGGGTAGCACCGCTGCGATTTATCCCGACAGGTGGCACGTTAGAAAAACAACTAATTTTTGTGGATTAAAATCTTTTTACCAATATTGAATTCATATAGTACATAAATCATAGCTATAATTTACAGTAAATTATATACTTTAATTTTTTTAAGCTGTAATGAAATTTTAAAATGAAGTTTTTGAGTTATCAATGTTGATGAATACTTTAGAAAATACATGTATATAAACGTACCAAATTTTAATAAAACTAACTCGTTATAATTTATGCCTTAATAATTATCTCCGTTAATTTTATTTGAAAATTAATTTAAAAATGAATAATAAAAATTAACGGAAATTATGATTACAAAGCAAAAAAAGGACGCAAGCCAGGACTAATCGATCGGAGAGCATGAACCAGAGGGTCTGTACACAAATTTTTTACTTTACCTGTTAATAGGAATTTAGGCTTTAATAATAAATACTCATTAAACAACATAACAGTAATCCTCCGAGATACGTAATTAATGCGGACCGTAGACTTTTGCGTAGGTGCTACCCGAACTGCACCACGGCTTATCAGGGGTCATTTCTTGTACCCAGGTAAATGTAATCCCTTGACCGAACTGCACCACGGTCAAATGTCGTTCCGTAATCGCTTTACCGAATTGCACCACGAGCAAACCGAGCAGGTATCACAAGCAAACAGATAATATAAAGAAAAAAATACACAAATATCTAAATTCTTTGCAATTTAAATTTCGAGTTTAATATATTAATTCATATTATATATACAGGGTCGGAGCAGGTATTAATAAAATAATAACCCAAAACAGTGAAAAAATTAAATTTTTTTTGCCTTCGAATTTTGGGGTGTGCATTCGATAAGGAGGGTAATCCATCGTCAAAACCTACTCTTCCGGGGCGCCCCTCCGCTCCGCTCCGGGTTGCACCCCTCCAGAGCGGTTTTGACTCTGGTTACTAGGCTAAACATACGAGAAGCGCCACCGATCAAGAAAACCGGGATAAATGCAACCGGGATGTGAGAGACCCTCGAAATAGCATTAAAAAGTATAGTCGCGGTATGCGGCAGTTATCTATTACGTTTAACCCCCAAAAAATCGCGTAAAAACAAAAAATAATCGATGTTACATGTAGGAGGCATCAGGTTAAACTCCAGCATTGTGCTTTAACTTTTAACAATAAAACCACCTTACCTAAAGTATTACAATAGAGGTGGTGCAATTCGGACGACCGACCCTTGGTGAGGTGTTTACCTGAAATTACGGTGGTGCAATTCGGGTAGGAGATTTGTGAACTAATCTTTTCGTGGTGCAATTCGGGTGCACCGTTTGCGTAACCCGCATTTTACGTAAGTCGAATTTGAAAATTGCTTAAATGCACCTACGTACTTATTACCATAATATGTACATACCATAATATACATATTTATATTATAATATTATTATTGTTATATTACCTATAATAATAATAATATTATTAAGAAATTAACTGATTTTTTGAACCATTTTTCGAAATTTTCAATTTATGTAACTGCGAATTTACGTCGTATATGTAAAAATACTTTGTAATTATGCAATTTATAAAATTGTCTATTAATGTATCCCATTACAAATGATAACAGTGGTTGAATGATTAAAATAAAAAGCGCATAATTATATAAAGCTTTGGAGGCATACAACGCCTACACGTCGAAAGAATATCTCATTGCAATGTGATAACGCATGCCTTTGAGGGAACCGATAAATACTTCTAACGTAAGATAAAATGTAGCATGTAGACTTTTGTTGAGTCAATAATTATGAGGTCATACTATGATCCCTTGGGATCAAATGATCCCATGGGAGTAAATTTACTAATAAACGCCACGTGGGACTGAAGAAGGTCATTACGAACTGCAAAATTAGTCATAAATCCTTGATAAACACGCTAGGATTGCATAAAAATTGTTACAACTGGGGGCTTAGATCACCTGCATCCCAGAGAGTCGATTAACCCATCTTTACATGATGAAAACTTCCGGTCAATTCTACATCGTTCTTCGATGAGAATTCGGGATCAACTGTTTTAAAATATTTTTAGAAATAGCTGACTTGCCCTTAATAAAAATTATTAAGTTAAAACTTGGGGTGGTATTTAAATTTAATCAATGACAAAATTCGAACTAATTGGAAACTAGTATCCGACTACTGGACCATTCACACGAATTAAATCAGTAAAAATGTCAAATTATGAGGCTATAAAAAACGTACAAGAAATACTAGAATAATGGGAACTTTGAAAAATAAAAGTTTTGAAACAATTCTATCAAAAAAATAAAAATTTACTAAAGGTACAAAGAAGCGTTTAAAAAAAATTGAAATTTTAAGGAGGCCGTAACAAATTCTCGAATTTAACGATCGTAATGAAACTATTTTGGTACATTTTCATCCAAAACTCATTACGTTCTTATAAATTAATAAAATTTTCTGCAAAACAATTTCTTACGCTGCAATAAATGTAACAAATTATAAGGATGATAATTTATTATTATTACGACACTGTTTTGAAGGGATTATTTTTTTATCAAGTATCTTTAACAATATTACAATACGGTAGTACAAAAACGATACAATGACACATTATTTATAAGTCTAAACTAGGTTACCAAGCGAAAATAATGTTTGGACTAGTTCAGGGATGAGCAACCCGCGGCCCGCCACACTCTCTCGTGCGGCCCTTCAAAGATTTTACAATTTGACTTTTAGGGTTAGGTTTATTTTTGTTAATAAAGAGATAATTTGAGTTCCTCATTCAGTGTTTGTATATGATGTTTTTTTTAGCTGCATGAGATCTTTCAATAGGGATAACTTTTGAATGAAGTTTGTTAAAGTGACAGTTCTTTGACATTTGTGTTCAGAAAGGTTTGCCATTTAATCAGGAATACATTTAATTAACACTTGAACAATGCTACCAAATTGTGGAAATTTATTTTCAGTCAGAATTCCGTTAGCAAAACTTATAGAGCTCTTCGCCCATTTTATGGTCGACATAATCGACCTTCTGAGCAGGCTTATGGTGCGGTGATGGATAAATTTCGTACCACTTCTTCATTGCATGATGTAAGACTACCAACAAGACAAATAAATGTGCGTACCGAAGTAACTATCGCTTCTGTGAGTGAAAGTGTGCAAGAGAACCCAAACATTTCAATTCGCCATCGTGCTCAATAACTTGGGCTTTGTCCGTGCACTACATGGAAAATTTTACATCAAGATCCAGTTGGTTCAAGAATTGAAGCCTAATGATCATCGATTGCGTCGTGCGTTCGCAGATTGGGCTCACAACCAATTGGAAGTAGATCCATTTTGTTACCGCCAAATTTTGTTCAGTGACAAGGCACATTTCTGGTTGAATGGGTATGTGAACAAGCAACATTGCCGCATATGGACTGATACCAATCCGCAACATTATCTTTAGACTCCCTTGCATCCATTAAAATAGTCTGTTTGGTGTGGAATACACGCCAACGGCATCATCGGTCCATATTTCTTTCGAAATGAGGAAGGAGCTACCGTTACTGTGAATGGTGTGAGATATCGACACACGCTCAATACATTTTTGTTTTCAAAAATGCAAGAGTTAAACATCGACAACATATGGATCCAACAGGATAGTGCTATACGTGCCACCGAAACCATCGATTTATTGAAAGGATAATTTGATGACAACATTATTTCAAGAAATGGTCCTATCATTTGGCCTCCAAGATCGTGTGATTTGACGCCTCCAGATTATTTTCTTTGGGGGTATGTTAAATCCATGGTTTATGCTAACAAACCAACAACTCTGGAATTATTGGAGGTCAATATTCAGCAAGCCATTTATGAAATAAGGCCAGAAATATTGAAAAGTGGTCAAAAATTGGAAGAAATTGGAAAAATTGGATTCGATTGTAATCGAAAATTGGAAACGATTAGTCGTGGTGGTCACAGAAACAGTATAATACATAGTATCGAGTGTCTTGTGCAACGCTAAATTCTGCATACGCGTGCAAAACATTTCAATCAACGGCTCAGCTCAAAGACGAGCAATTAGGGCGTGTAGTTGTATGGGGACTGAACACCCCAATATAAAAACAATTAAAAAGAAGCCAAAGAGAACTTCTTGTTGTAAAAAGAATGTTATTCTTGAAAGCGAAATAGTAGGCAAATAAGACTAGTAGGCACGGCTATTGTATAAATAATGAATAAAATTAAATAATCACACAGAGAATGGTGCAGGTCAGACGCAGCTGAAATAAATCACGGGATCAGATCTGATAACGTTTACATTGTGGATACTACAAAAGCTCTGCCTTAAATAAATCAAACAAGATATTTTAAATTTATGTTGATAAAACTATCTTCTCTTCCGCTCTAATACGCGCGTGACTTCATCGTTATGAATGTAACACCAAAAATAACAATGCCAAAGAAAAGTAATTTAAGCAATTGCTCACCCAAAAACCTCGATGATGCGCCACTGGTCGTAAAATACCTTCTACTAAGGATGTTTGCACCAATTATCATAACATGATAAAATAAATATGGCGATTTTCATAAATCGCAATGCCGTCATGGTTGTTTGGTTATGAACATTTTTTATGTAAACTTATGAAGCTTTATGTAAACTCTTTGCAATGTGAAGCCAAATCCTGAAAAACATATAGTTTAGCAAACCCCGAGAGAAATCGTAAATTTTCGCTTATGAAAAGTCCTGTGTGAAAACATATAATATAAAGCGGCTTTAAAACCTGTGTTCCAATTCAATTTTTTAAGGCGTGTTTCGCCTTTCTGGGATCGATTTTTATTTCAGGAATAGTACTATATTCTTCTTTCTTTCAAGGTTTAGGCATTGTTGCCTGTTCCAACCTCACAAGTCAAGCCAACGTTTTCTGAAGCGGCCAATATCCCTTTTGGATTGTAAGAAAGTATATTCCTTGGAATTCTCTTGTTTTCCATTCTATTTAATTGTGACCTCCACTTTTCTCTATTCTGAAGTTTTTCTATTTGCCGAGAAGATTTGCAATTCGGCACGAATGTCCTCATTTTCTTATTTAGTCCACTCTTATACATTCTTTGGTTCTTCTTAGGTACAGCATCTCCGCCTGCAGTTTTGATTCGTCTCTCTTAGAGGGAACCCATGTTTCGTAACTATTTATGTTAGAAGCAGTATCGTCATGTTTTATAAAATTTTGAGTACTATAATATTATGATAGCAAATGTTTAAAAAATGTATTTTGCAGAGAATTTTGCGTTCTTAAATTTTCCGTAAAAATGCAATAAAATAAGTTATGGGCGAAAAACTGCGTGAACTTGACGTTTGCTTGATTCATATTTTTGAGAATTAATACGATTTATTACGCCACAAACGCTTCAAATAGTTTTCGTGTTTTCTCGTAATTTTCAAATTTCAAAGGTAATTTTTAAGCCTTTACAACCTGCCAAATATTAACAAAAAAATTAATTTTACTTTCTCCAATGTGGTTTTTCGCCTATAACTCGCTTAATTTAATTTTTACAGAAAATTATCGTTACACTTACATTGAAGAGCATAAAATTCTCAACAAAATAGCTTTTTGTTAATTCCGAAAAGGCAAAATTAGTTTTATTTTAAAAAATTGATATTCGAATAGTTTTTGAATAAAATTTCATTACATCATTTGAAGTGATTCTGAATTATTTATTCTGATATTCTAAAAAAATTTCTTTGTAGAGAATTTTGTGCTCTTCAATTTTGGTCTGATGATAATTTCCCCTAAAAATGAAATTAAACGAGTTATAGGCGAAAAACCACGTTGGAGGAACTAAAATTACCAGCGGGAAAGAAGCTGGTAGGGGACTTTTGAAGGGTGGGAGGGCAGAAAATTTAAATTATAATAATTTTATTATAAATTATGAAAATTTAAATTTAATAATATAAGAACTATAATTTCCAATTGGGAGAGAAACCGACTGGAGATTTTTGGGAACTTTTGAGTGGTTTGATACCCAAATACACAATCAGTCTGCGAAATTTCAGCTTGTCCAGTTGTGTAAGATCCGTGTAAGCTCTAAAAAATTTTTGGTTTCCTTGCTTAGACTAAACTCGGACTAAACTCTGTTGTTTATTAGGCGACTTGAGTCTGTACAACGTCGATTTTTGAAATTCTTGGCATTCCTTCATGATGGTCTTTACCCGATACAGGGCTATGATCATCGCAGACTCTTGGCTCAATTCGATGTCGAAACACTTGAGAGCAGGCGCTTTGTATCGTCCGTCGTATTTATATACAAACTTCTGAGATACAACATCGATTGTCCACCATTATTGGCAGAGATAAATTTTCTAGTACCTAGAGGTAACTCTAGACAGAGTGACCTGTTCTACTGTAGGTTTAGCCGTAGAGTAGATCCGAAAGGTCAAAAGTTATACTGTCATCGGCGCATTAACGAAAACACGTTCAAACACTAAAAAGCCCAACTAGAAAACATTCGTTGCATGTTTACTTTCGTTTACTTTCAAAATAAAATAAATAACAATAACTTTTTTTATTAAATTACATGCCTAGTGATATTTTTTTCATATTAATTTTCAAGAACGAGTAATTACGTCTTTTTTTATTCACATTTTTTAAATTTTCGCTCCAAGCTAATGTTTTCACGTAACATTTATATGTATGTATTTCGCCCTTCGCGCATTGTATAACTTTTGAGCTTTCGCACGCAGTCTACCAACTTCTTAGCCACGTCCCCCATCTCCATCTGCAGCCGCAACTTTAATGTTATTGCTGACATTGCCGACTCCTACCACACGGGCCTCAAGGAGTTAGTTGCATGCTGTTACAGGCGAGTTGGGTAATCGCCCCGTCCAAACGATCCAGCATTGACTTATATAAATATGGATTATTTTGTTTGTGCTATGTACTTCCATATATTAGTTGGTATATATATCTATACATTTGTATACACACTCCTTGTAATTAGTTTTAACTGTTAGGAGTGTGTCTAAATCTTTAAATAAATAAATAAATAATAGTTGTTATAACGAAATGTACGTGATTAAATTAATGTATATTATTATATAAATAATATTTATATTGGCTATAAAATTGAAATCCTCATTTCATGAAATGTCTAATTTAATTACTGCTTGTTGGTAATTTATATGTTTAAGCCGGTGTCTGCATCACTTAATTAGTTATCTAAGTAGTAAATTATTCTAGTTTGACAGTAACCGGCGGATCAAAATGTTCAGGTTTTTAACCTTTTTCCATTGTTATGTAGGGTACTCAATAAAATTCTGAAAATAATTATCGATAAAGTGAACTCAATCTAGAAACCTTATTTTTCATAATAATAAATTAAAAACTGTAGGTGTCGATAATATTTGTAATAAAACATTCAATAGAACTCAGAAGAGTGTTTTATTGCAAATACAGTGGACGTCGCTTATTATGATCTACGGATAAGGTATTGAGATCACTTTTGCAAAGAACGGGCCGGCCGTATATGACCGCATAGAAAAATCATCGTGTATAGATCAAAATTCGGTTTATGCGATAAAATTTTTGTTAAAATGTAGGAAAACGTTGGAAGATTTAAGGGTCATTCACATCCACGTAACGTACGTACCGGACATACAATACGTAACGTAGAAAACGTAGTTTTTTATTTGCCATTCACATCCACTTAGTTTACTATGTTTATACTATGTTTCCATAGAAACGAAAAGCACGGGCACCTGTATTTGCATTGGCTATCGGTTGACAGTTTGACAGCATTCATTTTTGTGACTTAACCTTGAAATTGAAAATACAGTAAAAGGGGTGTTGCCTAATAAAATGAAAGCATCTCCATTGGTCAAACATAGAAAACATAACGTACAAGTTGAAGTTGAACGAACTTTTTGTTACGTTACGTTACGTCTGCCATGTTTTTTCGAATGTGAATGGTGCCATTTGAAACAATGCATTTCAACTTTCCTTACGTTACGTATTGTATGTCCGGAACGTACGTTACGTGGATGTGAATGACCCTTTACGGTGAGGTGTTCCAATTTTCAGACATTATAAATTTGAACTTTTTATAAACAATTTAACCCGCGAAAGTTATAGACGCACAACACTAGATGAATTTCAAATTCCATTCCTTCTATTTTTCATTTTTAAAAAATTTTTATGTTTAATTAATGTTCCCAATGAATAAAAATTTGTGTTTTTTGATGACTTTTCGTTTATTCGGATCATCGGTTATTGCGATAAAAAAACCCGAGTCCCGATGTGATCACATTAAGCGGCGTCTACTGTATTATCTTATTTTTCAGATACTTTAAAAAAACTAACGGTACAATCTATAGGGTTTGGCGGACGAGCGAAGGGAGTCCGACTACTACTGTTGAGCTATAAATATATAGTACGTTTACCGGATTACACATATCGTAAATCAATTCAAATTTAACAATAATTTTACAATTATTGAAATAATAACTTTTGAGATTACAGTTACTTGTACTTCCGGCCATACATGTCTCCAATTATTTAACTACGTAACCCGTTCGACGTGTCTCCAATTTAAATACCCCAACACGTCCGTCGTCTGGAATCACCCTTTACTTTTACCAGACCTTTACTGATGACTTTAGGCCTAGTTCTGATGACGTGAATTCTGCAGAATCTAAACAAAACTATTTAAATATAAAAGTTCACATGTTATGTACACTTTGGTGTGGTGACGAAGGAGTTGAACTGTAGACCTGATTGTGTGAGTTCGAATCTCGGCTACTCTCGAATTATATATGCCGTGGTTCGGATTTCACTTCAAGTTGTAGTCCTATTATGTACATGCCCGTGTAGTCGGTTGGTAAAACTGGGACTTAGAATTTGTTAGTGTGGGTTTATCCCGAAATGAAATGGTTGATATCATGCAAACACAAATACTTGTAATAATGAATGATGACACCGGTGGCTTAAAAGTAAAAATTTTAGATTGCCTGTAGAGTTAGACAATGTCTTGTTTTACTAACGTTTGAAGGAAATATATCGTCTGTGTAATTCTAACACCTCGTAAGCCTCAAAAATATGAAAATCGGGTTATGATGTTTTTGGATGCTGTAAGCCACACTCGACCATTTTAGTATTGCACTTAGCCCAAAAAAAATTAGTTTAAGTATTAAAACGGTTTTCTAATACCTCGTTTGCTAAAGTGCATATGCAAAATTAAACAGTTTTTATCATTTATCTCAGAACTTGCATTTTGGGTATACGAGGTATTAGAATGGGGAAGATGCATAAATTTTTTTATAGCGTAGTTAGATCAAAAATATACTAATTAATGCTATTTAATTTATTTATTTTCGTTTTGATAATAATTTAAAAAATATTTAAAAATCCGTCAATTTGAATTGAAGGAAACGACCGCGCTTATCGGGGTTATGCCTTGTGACGTCAAACCAATGGCGTTGCGTTTAAGGTCACATGATTTATTTTAAATTATCATTGAATTTTAAAATGGATTATTTTTAACATAATACAATAAATAGAAGTTGTTTTTGCTGATTTGATATTTAATATATAGGATTAATCGGAAAATACTGTTTTAACTAAATTTTTTGATTCATGCATGTTCCCTATTACACAGACGATATCTTATTTTATGAATGCATAATATATTATAAGTTATATAAGTATACTAAGTATATTGGAGCTAACGTTCAATTATTATTAGAAATTGTGTTAGTGATTCATTTTACCCGGCATGATCCGCTTTACCCCATTTGACGGCACATAATATACCAGTATAAAAAAATAATGTGTGGATTATATTTCTACTCTATAAGTGAAGTTGAAAGGAAATTTTATAGAATTAATCATATTTAATATTGATGTACCACTGATTGTAAAAATGCCATTGTCAGTATCTATAATTTTGTAGTCTGCATAGTGAGTACAGGATGAAGTTTACAACATTTTTATTACATTGTTAAAGTCTCCTAATAAGGATTAACCAAGCCGTTTGATTTCAAGTTATACGAGTTAAAACGGTAGGTACGAGTAAGGTACAGTAAGTTTTCTTTTACACACTTTTGCTCGATACGAAGTTGAAATTAATACAAAATGGTTTTTAGAGATATTTCAAGTCAGTTGAAATAATGAATATCCGTTGAATATGATAAATTTAGAGATGCAGATACCTAAAAAATTTGAAGGGAAAAGTAAATTAAATTATTTTTTTCCCCGAAGGAACAAATATCTTACTTGACGTTTTCATTTTGAATTTAAGGAATCTAAAATTAATTTGTTTTAACAAAACCATTTTTTAAATTAATATTTCAATCGTTATTCAATGCAATATTTATATTGGATATCATCTATATTCAATATTTATACTACATTTCATAAGAGAAAATAAACTTCATTATTTTGCCAAACCGAAACATTGAATAGTATTTCAATTTACACCCCTATCTGATTTGCAATTTGTACTCATTAGTAGACCTAGCAATGGATTGGAAAACATTCGAGCGATCGTTAAGCAATCGACCATCGAAGAATGCCATCGAATATCTATTTGACAGCGCAGCGTGTCAAGTCGTGTTAAGTATTATTATGAAAATTCCTCTGCATCTGCGCATTGTGGTCATGCTATTGAGGTCACAAATATATCAATTTGTTTAAAAAAGACTTTCTTCATTCATTCAATCATTTTTTAATTTTCTGCTCAGTTTGTATTTTCTTTGTTTCTACTTACATTAGTCATTTTAATATTATATTTAACTTTAAAAATTAACTAGTTAATTAAAAGATACGTCAAAATTATTTTTTTAAATAAAAATAATAAATATCTGAAGAGTAATGTAACAAGCTTTTCGTTTGCCCTGTGCAAGGTTTAAATTTTAACTTTTTTCTGAGAGAAATAATAATGGCCGCAGCTGATTTTTCTAGAAGTTTTAAAGTATCAGCCTAATAAATGTATAAACCTTTTTACAAAATATGAATTTTTCAACGATAGACGAATTTTTTGTGTCTATGCCATATCAGGGTCTCCTTTATCCTGGGGTCTGTGAGGGTGCACCTGCCTGAACTAGCAGTAAACACTCACTGCTGAAAGCATATGAAAAAATTGACTATTTAGGCCCGCTTTTACAATAGTCGGTTAAGGCTCAGTTACTTTACACTGGTGTTTAATTTGAGGTTTGACGTCTTCTCATTGGACATCATGTTAGATTTATCACCAGTGTAAAGTAACTGAGACTTAACCGACTATTGTAAAAGCGGGCCTTAGACGTTGTTTAACTTTCCCCATTCAAATATAGCATTACAAATTATTTTTCGGTAAAATCAACGAGAAGGTTTAACACCCGATTTTGTTTAATTATATAAAATATCTACTATATTTGTAGTAAACGTACATTGATGTGGTGCATTGTTAAAAATTTATTCGTAAAATTATATAGAAAATCATTAGCAACTTTTGACTAGCGAAATCATTATTTTCTTTATAATTTATCTCTTTGAAAGTAGGCAATTCTGGTACAATCTAAATAACAATGTAACATGATTCTACAGCAACTGAAAACGATGTTTTCGATTGATGTACAGTCATGTTAGATATTTTCAGTTGTTGTTATGTTAGGTCAATAGTTGCTTTGATGCGCTTTTTGTAATTAAATATATAAATAGTTTGCATTGTAATACACTTGTGGTTTACTTAATAATGCTTACGTACATTATTACCAATAAATTCCTAGAAGGTGAAATTTTGCTTGCGGGTATTCCCTTTGCTGATTTTAATTGCTTTTTGTAAATAACCTTATCGCTTGGAGTTTCATGTTACTTTCATTAATAGAAATGCAATCATATTAAATCTTTGTTTATATAAGACTTTAATTTAAAAGTGTATAGTTTGTTTCAGAATAATTGAAATTATAAAAAGTCATAGCATCAAATTACGTTGATATAAAAACGTACAAACTATAAACGAAACATAATGTATAGAGATAAGGTTAATTATTTTAATCTCGCGCCAGCCTTTAGCAATGCATATGCTTGGTCGACAGCATATCTTATCTCTATTATTATTATTATGTTTCATCACATAGTTTGCACGTTTTTATATCAACGTAATTTGATTCTATGACTCTTTTTAATTTCAATTATTCTGAAACAAACTATACATTCTACATACCTATTCATTTTTAATATCGAAAAATTGTACATTAACAATTAATTTTACGAAGTAATTTTGATACATTACACTTTAATTTTAAATAGTTAATTAAACATTTATATTTTTAAAATTTGAATTTATGTTTCTCAAATCTCGATTTTTTTTTGGTCTTGGAAGTTTTGGAATAAGAGCTCTTCAAATATTGGACGATTTTCGGTAAAATTTACACCGAACTAAATTGGAAACCATTTAAAACTGTATCAAAATCCGTAATAAGTTCTTAAAATTATCTTTTAGTTCCTTCATAGAAATGTTTTTAGGCAACATTTTATAAATTATCAATTATTAATCAGCGACCAAGAAAGGTCGTAACCGTTCCTTGTCAAGTTGTAGTTTAGTTTCCTTTTGAATTTTCAACAGGAAATCCGTGAAATAAACCTCCATCAAGTTAGCCCCCTTTAATCGAATTTTTAACTTTTTCTTATGCCAAACGTTTGGTAATCGTTAGGTAAGGTTTGGTAGTCCGATTAAAAGTTTTGGTAGTTCTTTGTGTTTTCAAAATTAACTAATCAAATTTTTTTGTCAAGTTAGCCCCCCTTAAATCGATTTTCAACTTTTTTTTAGCTCATTTGATCGTTTATAATGTGTAGAGGTTTGGTAGTCCTATAAAAAGTTTTGGTAGTCCGGAATTTGGTCGTAAATAATTAATTAAGTTGGAAGTTAACTTATGCGCATGCGCTAAACTCCACGTGAATAGAACTATAATTATTGTTAATTGCCAATTTTGCCCAATTTAAACCATTTTTAACTTTTTTTTAATGCCAAAGGATTGGTAATCGATACGTTAGGTTTGGTAGTCCAATATTATAAGTTTTGGTATTTTTTAGTTTTTGCGTAATTTAACTAATAAAATTTTTTTGTCAAGTTAGCCGCTCTTCAAACGATTTTCAACTTATTTTAGCTCATTTGATCGATTATAATGTGTAGAGGTTTGGTTGAATTTTATAATTTGGAAATTAAATCGGTGCGGTTCAGAAAACTATAGAGTAATTGAATATTTTTAGGGTGATCTGCCAGGATTTCCCTTAGGGTGGGTGCTAGTTACAAGGCTTTCCTTATTTGGTCATTTTTCTTGCATCTTGAAAAGATGTGGTCAATTGTTAGATCTTCATCGCATGTTGTGCGGTATGGGGCTTCAGTTTTATCGAATAGGTGTACGTGGGTTAATAAGGTATGTCCTATTCGTAATCGTTCCAGACAGAGCCACCTCAAACCTCCGATTAGGCTGATTTGCCGTATCCCAGCTATGGCAGGTTTCTTTGACGCTTTTTAATCTGTTGTTCTGTTTTTGGTTCCATTGGTGTTGTAATTCCTGATAGGTTATATTTTTATAATGATTTTTTATGTCGTAATGATTGACCCAGTCGATACTGGTTCCAGAAATGTTGGTCTCGTTTACTGCGCGATCGGCTGATTGATTTCCAGGGATATTTCGGTGTCCGGGGACCCACATGAAGGTTAGATCAATATTATGTTCGTAGCGTGATGTTCTGGTTTCCTCCAAAATGGTTTGAATTATTTTACTGGCCATGTCACTATATAGCTTGTTCCAGGGATGTTAAGGTGGAGCGGGAATCGGTTGCAATTATGGCCTATTATCAATTGAATTGATAATAGTTAAAATCAAGTGACGATTTTGACAATGGAAATTGTGTCGACTGGAAACAGCCCGAGCAAAAAGGGAAGGCTATTTCCTTAAAAATAAATTCGATTGACATCTCAAAAAGAGTGTAAAATTGCCTTAATGTCACATGCACATATTCTATTCGGCGGACTATGTCCCAATAAATGTTAATAGAATGAAGAAGTTACTTCTTACAATAATAATAGTAATTAATATAATATAATTAATATAAAATAAATAATAATTAAGCGACAATTTTGTTTTGTTTATCATTTCCCTAATTAAACACTCACACAATTCAAAGTGTCTTTACTTTCAGCATAAGAAATTTGGTCATGATCATTGGATGTCCCCTTATCAAATAATATAGAATATTCTTCTCTTATAAGTATTTAATTATTCTTCTCTTAGTACCATACCTGCTCTAGGCGAAGGCGACCTCTCTCGCCTTGAGAATATTACCAGCAGAAATTACCAAGTGATTGATAAGACTTAATATTGAGTCCGCCATTTTGATTCTAGAAATTTTGACTTTTAATTTAGAATTTTCGCTATCTAATATCTCAGTGTACCAATTTTTGTGCAACAGAACCCACTTTAAGGTTTTGACAACCATTTTGTGATTTGATCCTGCTACACGCCATCTGCATGTTTACAGCTCCACCACCATCCTGCAACACCAGATATTCTTAATCAGCATACTGAAATCTGCCTATTACGTATTTACCTACTTTTTCAATATAATTGTTTTTTATCAAAAGAAAACAATTCAAAATTTTCTACCATCAAAATTTCTAACTAGGCACATATAAAAATCATGTAAATCGCGTGCCCCAATCGTAAATAGTCCGTAAAATTAGCAAATCCAGAAGAGCTAAAATTTTCAATTTCATTATTAATTTAAATTTAAAGCATTAAAGCAAAAATTAGTACAGTAGACGCCGGCTTAATGTGATCACATCGGGACTAGGGGTTAACACATCATAAAAAACAAAATTAGCTTTTGTGTATTTATTTTCTGTGATTTAGCTAGTATTGTGTTGCCATGGCAAGCACAAATAGATTTCCCAAAATTTTTTCGCTTGTAAACACCTCTTATGAGGTGTTTACAATCCGTTTTAAGAGGTGGATTACTCCTCATCCTATTTCTACATTTACAATAATTACAAACTAGCGTGGGATTTAGTTTCTAGCACTATGTTCTTCCATCTCGTCCTGTCGCCACATTTCTCTCTCCAGTTTCTTATCCCCATCCTCTCCAAATCCTCCACCCCATCAATCCATCTCATTCTGGGTCTACCCCTCTCCCTCTCTTCCATTGGTCTCCACTTTGATACACTTCTTATTGCGTTGGCGTTGTCTCTTCTTTCCAGGTGTCCCAACCATCTCAATCTCTGTGACTTGATAAACTTCACAATATCTTTTTCATTAATTCCATTAATTTTTCCATTCATTCACTGTTTGTTTTTCTTCTATATACGTCTTGAGCAATCCTTTCAGGTCCCATGATTTTCCTTAATATTCTTCGTTCAAAGACTTGATAAATATTGGAAAAATTTCCACAGCTATCCATATTATTTTTCATTTTCTCATAAATCAGGTTCTTTCATAAATGCCAATAGGATCGCTAACTAAACAAACGAACGCAAACTAAAACCGCATATTATGCCATTTCAGTAAAATAATATGCTATTGCCATTTAAGAAAAGTGAAGATGACTTCTTTACGGAAAGGGGTGGGGATAAAAAAATTAACAACTATAAGAAAAGATGCACGTTGAAAAATTACAGTTTGGCTTGTTTCAAGGATTGTAGCCGCAGATGATCGGGGAATATTTTATTTTGAGCGTTCCACTTAAATTGCTCGCCCTGGTTTCGCCCGTTTTTCTTCTTTCGGTTTACATAAATTCGCCATTAAAACTGTAATTAGCATTACACCCGTTTCTGCACGTTTCTTGTCCGCTAAATTTGATTTTCATTTAATTTAGAATAAAACTTAATTCTCTTTTTTAATTTTTTTTTCAGTTTTGAATACAAATACGATACAATACTTACAAATGAAGAAAGCTTTTAATTCCGTTCAATTCCAATTGTGACTGTTATATTTAAATTCATAATTAACGTTTAAGCAGGATTTATTGTCAAGATAATATTTACATAATTTACAAACCAATATAATACTCATTCACACGATTTGTTCACGCTAAAACTACTCGCTTGGAGTCACACCCTGAGATTTTACTTTTTATACTTACTTATTGTCCGTCTATATAACTATATTAAAAAGTGCTCAAGATGTCGGCAAGCAATTATTACTTTTATGCAATCTTTGCGTGTTTTATCATGGATTTATGACTACTTTTGCGGTTCGTCATGACCTTCTTCAGTTCCACGTTAAAATTTAGTCCCTTGGGATGTCATTTAATCCCAAGGGATCATAGTATGACATAATTATTGACTCAACAAAAGTCTACATGTTATATTTTATCTTACGTTAGAATTATTTATCGCTTCCTTGAAAGGAATGCGTTATCACATTGCAATGAGATATTCTTTCGACGTGTAGGCGTTGTATGCCGCCAAAGCTTCATATACGTAAGCGCTCTTTCTTTTAATCATACAACCACTGTTATCATTTGTAATGGGATACATGAATAGACAATTTTATAAATTGCATAATTACAAAGTAATTTTGCATACACTGTTATCTTTTGCAATGCGTTTTTAACAGCCACTTCAATTTATATAATTTAATTTGTACCTGTTTATTTCAATTTTTCTCTTCGGATATTTTGTTGTCGGTAGTTATTAGGATTGCATAAAATAGTATAGTACACAACTCGTGGCTAAAGCGCCATTAAATCTCTGGTGCATTGCGACCCCTTGGAGGTGGGGGTAGCTAATAGCTACCCCCACCACCGCAGGTTCGCAATTCGCACGCGAGATTAAATGGCCTGCTTTAGCAACTTGTTAAGTTTTGTTAAGTGCGTTAAGTTGAGTTTTACAAATACAATCTGAAGGCCAAGGAAGAAACGTACAAAAAATTGTCCAGTCAACAGGGGCCAGAAAAGGCCTTTGCCTTGCAAAAGGTGGCGTACTTCTGGATTTTGGATATGTTGTTAAGTTCGGGGCCCCGATGAAAAATCCAAGTTTTCGACCTTGGGGGGGCGCCGCGTAGTCCGCCATCTTGGATTAAAGGTACTAAAAATAGGTTTTTTCAAAATAACTCCTCAACGGTTGTTCCTACGACAAAAAAGTTCAATACTTATTTTAAGAGGACTAAATTCTCTACATTTCTTATAGATACACTTTTTTTGTAAGTCTAATGGGTAACGAGTTACGGCGGCCGAAACATGAAAATTTTTCAAAAAAATCGTCTAACTCAATTTTTTTGGGGTGAATTTTGTAATAATGAATGACATTGTATGATTTTTGACGTTCTTTCACACCACCACCACATTATATAATACAATCGTGAAATATACTTCTATAAGTGGAGTGATTTTTGTCGTTACGAATAAGTTTATTTACTGCAACTGCGTTATGAATCTATACAAAGTAGTATTAATTTCACTGTTAAGCAGGCTGAAGAAGATGCTGATGTGTTGATCGTCAACACAGCGATTTCATTCTGCTCATCATTCGACGCTGTTTTTATCGTCGGCGAAGACGTCGACCTTTTAGTACTGCTTACAGCATTAGGATCATCGAAGGACAATATCTTTCTACGTAAACCGGGGAGAGGAAATACAGCTGAAAGGGTGTATTCGTCGAACAGTTTAAAAACAAAAAAGGAGCAACCGAACACATCCTGTTTTTACATGCTTTCAGCGGCTGTGATACGACATCATCCCTCTTCAATCAAGGAAAAACCAAGTTCCTGCAGCTTCTTCAAAAAAACGAAGAACTTAACAACATCGTTGGCCTCTTCAAAGATCCGAATGCTGAGGCTGCAGATCTCGAAGCCGCTGGAGCACAGTTTCTCGTTGCATTGTATGGTGGGAACATGGATGAGGAAACCTTGGAAGATATCCGCTACCAACGGTTTGCCAAGGCATCCATAAAGAACAAATTAAACCTTGCTTCTTTACCACCAACGACGGACGCGGCACGTTGGCACACGCTTTGGACGTACCATCAAGTCCAAAAATGGTGTGGAAACCCAAAAAATCCATCCGAGTGGGGCTGGAGATTCGGTGCCAATGGGCTCACTCCAGTGGAAATGTCCGAGAAACCAGCGCCCGATGAACTGTTAAAAGTGATCGCATGTAATTGCAAAACGGGATGTGGTTCCGCGTGTGGCTGCAGGAAAGGTGGGCTAAAGTGCTCCGTTGTCTGCGGATTCTGCAATGGCGAGACATGCGACAATGCACCGGAGATCATCATCGAGAGCGACGACGAAGATGACGAAATTCCGCCAGCTTGTCCGATTCTCAATTCGTACAACGGAGAGACTAATAACATGGACAGTTACGAAGATGACGGAGGAACCACGATCCGACCTGGACCATAAAAAAAAATAATAATCGAAATCCGACACATACATCGAAAGTAACACTACTACCGATTTGGACCATAAATAATGATAATAATAATAATACTAATACTAATAATTGAATCACACTCGGACACATAAATCAAGTATGCAATACTTGCCATTTTCAATTCCGAAAAAAGAACATCTGTGGATTAGGCCTACTGGGGATACCACAATTTAAAAAAATACGCGCCATTTGCTCTACCGCGTGGTGGTGTGGAAATGAGTTGACTTTGAATTTACAAAATTATCATAAATATGTAATGAACGGCATTAAATGATTCCTCAAAATTAGAAAAACGAGGAAATGGACGATTTTTTTGAAAAATTTTCATGTTTCGGCCGCTGTAACTCGTTACCCATTAGACTTACAAAAAAAGTGTATCTACAAGAAATGTAGAGAATTTAGCCCTCTTCAAATAAGTATTGAACTTTTTTGTCGTAGAAACAACCGTTGAGGAGTTATTTTGAAAAAACCTATTTTTAGTACCTTTAATCCAAGATGGCGGACTACGCGGCGCCCCCCCAAGGTCGAAAACTTGGATTTTTCATCGGGGCGCCGAACTAAACAACATATCCAAAATCCAGAAGTACGCCACCTTTTGCAAGGCAAAACCCCCTATTGACTGGACCTTTCTTTCTAGATAAGAAGAAAATCTACGTTGTGTAGAGCTAAGTCTAAAGCATCGGTCTAAAGTCAATTGGAAGAAATTAAAAATTTCAATTTTAGAAAATTAAAAGAAGGTGTAAATAGCGCAGCAGAACGCAGAACTTTTGAAGAGCTCTAAAGTAAAACATTAAAAAAGACAGTGATAAGCGTGTAAAAATTCACGAAATAGAATAATTAGGTACGTATCAACAGGAAGATAAATTGAAAAGGCGAATAACAAAAGTTAGTAAAATTTGAGGTTGTTGTTTTTTTTGTTAATGTTAAAAATAACTTGTTATTGTTTGTAATTTAATTATTTTGTGTGGTAGTAAATGTTTATAATTACCTTTATTTTCTTTATTTGTGAAAAGGATTTCACAGGATTTATAATTTTACGATTAAACAAGTTTCATTTCAATTTTGCTTCTCCACAAATTAACAAAGCGTACAAAGTTAAATAAACACTGCAACAGAACTACAAATAATCTACAGAGTCGGGCAAATTTATTTGGTAACTAAACGTAATTCAAATATCCAAGGGGCATGGCATTTCAAGATTTATTAATTTAATTATCAATCATTTATTGGGGTAACATCTTATTTAATACAATCGAAATTCTTACTCCAGAAATATTAAAGGGAAGGATCTCGGGTAGTGGGTACATCAATTCCATCTTAAATAAAGTGCTACCACATTTCCCTTTCAATGTTCACAGCTCTAGGTCCGCCATGGAAACCATTTCCACTTGTAAAATACCAAATAATTACACATTAATTTCGTTCGATGTCACATCTCTATTTACGAACGTATCTAAGGAAGCAGTAATCTCATCCATGACGAATAACTGGGACCTAATCAGTGAATTCACCACCATCCCTATGAACGTCTTTATGGAAATGATTTCCACTATTTTCAATAATAGCTTCTTCCAATATGATGGTGAATTTTACTCCCAGTTGGTGGGATCCGCTATGGGAGATCCTTGCAGCCCCATTTTCGCAAATTTTGTTATGCACGATCTTCTGATGAATTTCATTGGTTCTATCCAGTTCGCTGTCCCCTTTTTGATGCTATATGTGGATGACATATTGGTCTCAGTTCCTGGTGAAAAGGTGCAAGATTGTTTGGAAGTGTTGAACGGCTATGATCCACTATTGAAATTCACTTATGAATTAGAAAAAGATAGTAGTATACCTTTCTTGGATTTATTGGTCTGCAGAAAAAATGATGGTTCCCTCTACACTGACCTTTACAAGAAGCCTTCCTCCACGGAAAGATTGTTGAATTTTAACTCTTCACATCCGTTGGACCAGAAAATGGGGTTGATCAACACTTTGAAACACCGCATTTTGACCTGTGTCAGCCCTACCTGTCGAGGCTTGAGACTGACTGAACTACAGGACCAGTTGGTAAGGAATGACTACCCCCAAAAATTGGTCCAGCTTGCTTTGTTTGGGATAAAAAGGACGCCTGCTACCATAAAAAAGAAGGTTGATGATGACCAAGATATCAACATACGTTATCATAAAATAACCTACCACCCCCTTCTGGCTGTTAGACTGAAAAACACATTGAAAGAATTTATCCAAGGAGGCCAAATTCGTTTGGCCTTTTATAACAATTTTAAATTGGGTAACTTGGTGTTTTCCAGGACGAAAGACTTGGTACCGTTGAAATACAGAAGTGACGTGGTGTATCGAATAAAATGCGAATGTGAAAGAACTTATGTAGGCCAGACTCGCCAGTTGTTGTCTTCTAGATTAAAACAACATGCCTACGACGCAAAAATAGGCTCGGATAAAACCGGTCTATCACAACACCTTAAGTTTAACAATCACTTCTTTAGAGTGGAGGATGTAGCTGTCTTAGCGAATGAACCTAGTTTCCCAAAGAGAGCTTTTTTGGAGGCTGCCTACATAGGCGAGGAGACTGATAATGTCAACAAAGTTACCGATTTTGAGCCGATAAACACCGGTTTCAAGGCTCTACTCACCATCTTCAGCCAGAAAACAAGAAGAGATGCCTGATTGGCTAGTATACGCTTCCATTGATGAGGCTGGATCATTACATCTTTGCTTTTTGACTTCATTTAGTATTATCGAATTTATTGGCGACAAGTTCCAATATTTTTGTTTATTTATGTCAAATAATTTTTATGTCAAATAATTTTAAATTGTTAAATTGTTATACTATTTGACTCCACCAATAATACTATAATATCGTGTTCTACTTTTTTACGGTACTTCGATTGAAAACTTACCATCCCACTTAAGAGGTAGATAATTTACTTTTGCTCCAGCATTATTATTATGTGTAACCAATTTGTAACAGCTTTTAAATTGTATATTTTTTCTCTAATATTATAGTCTTGAAGATGACAAGAAATCTTGTCGAAACTAGTCGATTTAAGTAAATAGTTTTCTTGAATATAAACTCCACTACCCGAGATCCTTCCCTTTTATCTTATTTAATTATTATCAGAAAAATCTGATTTGACAATTGACATGACTTTCCGACCAACGGAAGTAAATTTTATTAATTATATTTTTTAATAAGATTGTTACATAATTTTAACAGTAAATCGATGAAAATGTTATATTTTAGAGTTTTAATGTTTTGCCAAAATAGGCAGAAAAGAACTTTTTAATGTCCATATCTTACAAACGAAGCATTCCCGGACACATGTTATCAGGAACTTTTCATCTTAGTTTGATTAGTAGAATACGTCAGAAAAATTTGACAAAATTTTTTAAAACAGCTTTTGTATATTTTAGAAAAAAACTCTTAGGACAAAAAATGTAGGAAATTCTACAGCGGTAATTTTTGGTTCTTAATATTTTTACATATTTAATTTCGTTTCAAAGTTATGATGCATAATGCCATAATAGCTTCAGGTTCCCCCCTCCCTACAGGCGATTTAATTTATTTTCATCTGGCTTCCTGCTAAGACAGGAAAAAGCTTATATTCAAAATTTGGAATGATTTGGTTGTTTCGTTTAGACGCTAGCGTGTTCACAAACTTACATATTATGTACATACAGACATCCTTCCAAAAAATGATCAAAATGGATTCGGGGAACCTCAAAACATGAATACCTATTAAAAAATTGGGGGGGAAATTTTGCCTGATAACTATACTATCCTTACCTAGAGGTTCGGAAAGTAAAAATTTGTGGGAGGCATTCAATATACTACATACTTTTTAAAATATTAAAATTAATTAGTTAGAAGTTTTATGAGTAAAGGGCGCTCCGCAAAATTTTTCAAATAAAATTGAAAAATATAGATATATAACTATAACGGATTTGTTTATCGTTTCTCCGTCTCTAGTTTCCATTTATCTCTATTGTTTTCTTCGGATTTTCCTGTCTAAATTCCGGGGCAAATTTAAAAATAAAGTACTTTCAAAATAAAAAACACCCTATTATGGAGATAATGACAATTAAATTAAAAATGATTTATTTCTAAAAATTACAGTAGTACCTAGATAAAATTTTGTATGCAACACGTGTGAAAATGCATCTTTTGTGCAATCGTCACGCACATACAAGAATTATGCTTTTTTCACACTCGTAGCATAAATAACTATTATTGTTAAAATGCAAAAATAAAATGAACTCTTTTAAAAACATGTGTTACTATGCTGGCAACTGGCTGCAACATGCAAAAATTACAATTTAAATTTAACAATATTTATATGTCAAAGTGAGTTGTGTATTTATCGAGTTAAAATTTTTTAAATTTTGCACTAGTTGTGTATTTATTTTAAGAAATTGTTGCAATAAACCAATGCAATTAATATAAAATGAAGTTGAATCTAGTAAATGGGAAAGTAATGTGTTGTCACGTTGGATTATTGTGTTTTAATTACTGTTGTATTTACCTTTATTTAAAAGTATTATTATTGTTTCTCTTCTATTTGTCCAATATTCTGTTTTCAACATTTTTTCCATTATTTATTTTCTAAAATTTTCTTTAGTTTCAATTTTATTAAATTAACACTTGCCGTTTATTTTTAGCTGTAAGCGACATATGCACATTTTCATTAATCAAAAATCATTACCAATCTAAACATGGATTCGATACCAACTTATTTAGTGCACAATCTCGTTCTATCGCAGTACAAGCTCTTTATGATTCGTCAACAAAGACACCGGTCCCTATTATACGCCAAATGGATCGACTACGACAAGATGGGTATCGCTCGTCCCGTTTCTTTGCATGCACTCCTGTATTAGGAGCTAAAAGCAAAAGAATTAAAAACAAAGTCAATTTAGAAATTGAAAGTAGAATGGTAAGTAATCAAAACAATAATTGTTTTTATTCAGTTTATTTACTATTAGTTTAATAGTAAGCACTACTATTTATTATACATGGTTGTAGTAATTACATTAGAATCAATCAATCACGTCATAAATGATTAGGATTAGCTCTTCTTGGATAGTTTGATGTGATATTAGACTGCTTTGGTACTTGATCTTTGTCAGTCTCAAAAATAAATGGTAAAGAAGATCTATGCGACAATAGGCTAAAAAATAATTGTTGAATCTTTTTATTCTATAACGGCGGTTCATAAATTTAAGTACTCTCGGAGGACTCCTTATAGTCCACGGGATATAGAATTTAGAGTAAAAGTAATTTCCGCTTACCTGATTTTATTATATTCAAAATATAGGACGTACTCGCAAACCATTTTTTTTATTTTTTACAATTATTTACAACAATTGAGTTCCCGGGGGTGTTCCCCCGTAAATTTTTAACTAAAATTTTTGTCCAAATCAAAACCATGGGGGCTGTTTAATGCATTTTTCCTCACCTTCAAATGGTCATAGCGCCGAAATTAATGATTTTTTAGTGTTAATCGTTTAGCGCTTGTATAAAGAGCATTAAATTATTTACAAACTAGATTATAACCCCTTATTACCTAAAATTAACGGATATCAAGTTGCGGATTAAACATAGTACAGAATTCAATAATACGGGATATCGGGTTCGTGGACAGAAATAAATCAAACAAGTGTTTTTGTATTACTGATAATTATTATTAATAATTATTTGGACGTGAATTGCTGCTATAGTACAGAATTGTTAAAAAATTCCAAGCTTTATTTTCTTGCAAACCGTGTATTTTTAAACAAAACCTTAAATCTGGAATATTTTTGTATTACAGACATTTTTGTAAATCTATTATTTTCAAGTTATTCCCGAAAAACTACATAATATTAAAAATTGATGGTCTAAAATAAATAAATGCACTATTGGTAATCTTACCAGAAATTTCTAGTTTTGGAAAATATTATCCACACCATACCACAATTAATAAGCATATAGATATTTTTTTATTCATTCTAGATTTTTTATTTGGGAGAATTATTTGTTATAATTTAGTGATTTTAAAGATTATTGCTATTATTAATGCATTAATAGCGATTAATTATGTGATTTATTTACAAATAATTTTTGAAGGGTAACGATTTTCGAATTCTCTTTCAATAAATAATCTATTCAAAATTCCAAAGTGATAATTGAAACTTCAAAAAATGTTATTAAACATTGTATCATTTTAAACAGAACATCTAAAGCCCGTCTTACATCAGGACATTTCTGGCGTCATTTCTTGGGCCATTTCTGCGTACAACGGTATACGCACGCGCAAATACTATGAACTCGTCTCTGCGCAGAAATGGCGCAAGAAATGACGCCAGAAATGTCCTGATGTAAGACGGGCTTAAGACATTCTAAATGTCCTAGGAATTGAAAGTGTTATATAATTTTTTTTAGATGCGTATTACAGTACAGCAACTGCTAAAAAATTGTATTTAAATGTGTATTATAATAATTTAACACATTTTTTGCTATATGAATAGTACCACATCCACCTATAATCAGAGAACGACCGAATAAATTGAATGATCCAGACTCATTGAGTCGGTTTTCATGAGCATTACACTTCGACGATCCATCGTAAATAGTAGTGGCATCAAACTTTATAAGTTATTTTTACCCTTGTGAAATGATTAAAAATAAATGTTTTCTTGATAATTGCATTTTAGCCCGCTGCCGTTGAACAGCTAAGAAGATGGACTTCTACCGAAGCTTTAGGGGATATTACTATAGCGCCTGATTGTTCAAATCGTGTTGTTCCAAATGTTACTGTTACTGATGCTAATATCACCAATAGATCAACGGTGTCTGATGATGAAGGAGTTGATCACCAATTGCCTTCTCCAGAAGAACAAGTACATGTCATAGCTCTTAAGTATGTATTTTTGTGATATCCATTGTAGACTCCTAATTATATCTATAAATTCGGGAACAAATTTTCAATTTCAGTGAACGAATTTAAAAAATGTGAACATGAAGCCTAATTAATCCATTTTCCAAATATGTTCCTGAAAAAACGGGAGTCTACACTATATACTAGTGATTTTCAACCTTTCATCAACTCCAAGGCGCATTGAACAAAATGAGTTTTTATGACCATAATGTACAGTGTGTCCAACATAATAATTCACCGTATGGAAGTCTCGTAAATTGTTTACAATTACGGAAACACTACAAATATAAATTATATTTGAAAACTCGAAAATTTTTATTAGTTTTCAGTAGACTGAAAGCCGACTTGTTTGTTTTTTGCTAATTATTTTGGCATCACTAGAGCCAAAATAACACTAGCTTTGTTATTTTATATGGGCAGTAGCAAACAAAAAGCTAAAAGGTTTCTATTTTTATAATCTTATTTTCTCTTCCTACTGAAAACTTAAACAAATCTCCAATATGTCAATGTGGTTGTAAAAAACCTTTCAAGAATGTAACTGATAAAGAATCTTTTACTAACACATCTGGTATTAATACAATGCAGACGCACCTTATCGCGTAATTCTTTCCTCCACTTTAGAAGCCAGTCATGAAAGAAGAACCCGTGAATCAAGTTCCGAAGGATTTGTATAAAAAACAGTAGGGAAATCACTGCCCGTTATCTTCTGCTATGCGAGAGTCGTAGGTAAGCTTGACTAAAGGGTGGTAAAATGTTCACTTCAAAATAAAACACCATATCAACTAACAAAGTAATTTAATAAAATATCGAATGAAAATATTCATACAGGAATGCGACATCAAACATAGCACTTATCAGCTTCAAGCTAACGGCTGATTCAAAATTTAAATGGTTCAACAATAATCTCATAAATAAGCAACGATTACAAAAGGTAACCCTGATTCAACATCGACTCCTTGCAATGACAAATAAATTGGAGATTATTGATAGAAAGACAACTTAGGTTATTCACCACTGATCTCTTACAAATCTGACGACATCAGATATTCAGAATTATTAATTACGTAATATCACAATCTGCAATACAACAACATAGATAGTTTAATCAAACACATTTGCAAACTTGGCGTCTCGCAGAGATCATCACTTATACATTTCACATGTATAACCAAAACCACTTGTTAATTCATAGCACTTGATTTACTTGTAGTTGACATTCCGTAAAGTATTCTCACATAAAACATTTACTGAAAACAACCCGATAACCAAACAGAACAGGTATCCAAAATGGCAGGTATGGATAACCGCCGGACGAAATGGAAGTTAACACCAAACCAAATCCCGATTTTACATACCAAAGTCGACATCCCAACTTTGGTAACACAACTACCAAATCCAACCATGATAATGGTGTTCACCACGCACGGACACCTTGTCGATGTAGAACTAAACGTGGCGACCAGTTTGCGTTCCCATCGCAAATTCGTAGCACTAAGATACATCCCCGAAATACAACTCCGGACGTAACGCCTACGTCCCTAATCGGGTAGCATCCATAATCGAACGAATCTATATGTGGAATACTTCTTGTGGGCACAAATCTAACGGAACTCGAATAACCTTGCACGGTACATAACAAGCATCTTCTCGTACCATGGCGCTAGTGTAAGACAATATATAGGGGAACTCGAAAGTAACGAAAGTTTTCTGACAAAATTCCGTTACAACATTGGCCCATATATGTAGTAACAATATAAGTAGAAGCGCTCTTAACACGCGTTTTTAACCGGCACGACGGATTATCCGGCGCTCTTGATCCATTCCGAATGTCATAAAAATTGGGATTTCACAGAAATTGGAATTCGTGCATATACATGTACTGGACGAAATATATTATAATATATTATTTAAAATTTTACTAATTCAGTCACAGTCTGCACTTAATACTACAATGGACAAAAATGAATAAAAAAGGTTCGCATTATCATAAATTAAAAATTAGACTTGCGCTCAAAACATCAACGACCGTATGCATAATCAACTTGAGTAAGTATTCGCGATTATTGAAATAGTACATAATATATTATGTAATAATAAGTAAATAAATTATTATATAATTATTTCTTATCCATGGTTACTACAGCCATAACTAAAACCCTACTCTAAGGTAGGGTTATGATAATGGTGACAATTGATATGTAGTAATTTATTTATTCAATTATTCATAAGATTATCTAGTATTAATAATATTAATTTTTTTAAATAATATTTAAAAACTGTAATAATATCCTCTAAATGTACAATGTACATTGACTATGCATGTTGCTGCAAGACTTTTAAGTGAAAATAGATATTGTTTGCTGAAAAGACATACGTACAAATTCTAATTTGTTGTAATTTGGTACAGGCAATTTACTGTAGCTCATATAATGAATACAAAAAATATATATCCAAAATCTTAATGCAGATTCAGAATACTTACGAAAAAATGCCTTAGGGTTGTTGAAACCGTTATGTAGTATTAGCAATCATATTAGATAAAAAACAAAAACTGAAAATGTAGTGTTTAAAATGGTGAACAATTTTTTAATTTAATTATACATTAGAACTCCAATTATCCCATCGCGTTTATCCGATCATCCGCGTTAACCCTGGCGTATTAGCTGTGACTACACGCGCTTAAACAACTGCGCTGCCGAGGCGATTAGGTTATGTTGGGCAGAATTTCTATATATGGTGACTAATTCTAGGACCGCTACAATGTCATTACTCGGTTAGTCTAACATACTGAGAAGTGAATTACCTCTCTCCCGCGGATGCAGGATCGAGAAACTTCCTCCCACGCGAAGTGGAAAACCACCTCACTTTTTTAACGTGGGGAGCCCTGGATGGAATTGACTAGCTCCTCTGATGGTAACGTCGGTCTGCGAGGGACGTGGGTCCTGATCTCTAATCTCACTGAAAAGGCTATAAGTACCCCCTCTTCCAGGGAAATAAAATTCGGTGTAATAATAATTGATTTAATAACACACCACAATCAATACACAAAAAAATACAAATGGCAACAACCTTTCGGTGGCGAATATAAAATGAATTGCTGGCTTCTGACGGAAGCCAGCCAAAATACAATGCGTGAATCAATCCTCCTGTGAAGAAGGCTCGGCGAACAAAAAGAACTGAGGTGACAAAGCAAGACACCTCGTTGTGACGTTAATTAAACAACTCGTAATTGAAATATGGCAATCACTACCCAAAACAGATTAGGAAAGTAAAATTGTCTTACCAAGTACTCAGCAAGCTCACAAACTGATGGTGACAGGTACCCCCAACCTGCTTGGATGGATTGCACACGAGAATTGATGTTGATGCACTGCTCGCCAGGTCTCGGTTCTCCAGGAAGGATTGCACGACTCGAGTGATGAATCCTCAGCGACCCCACGACTCGGTGATAGGACAATGGCTGGACTTTTCCACCCCAAAGAGTTATTCCAAAATACTCTGGTATCTTCCACCCCAAAGAGTTATTCCAAAATACTCTGGCGTAATGCTGAGCTCCAAAATGAAATCCAAAATCACTAGCACGGTTGACGCAGGCTTGCTCGATTAATCGGCAGGAAGTGTCACAAAAAATAAACGCAGTACGACGACAACAATGGCAACGGACACGACGATGTGACTTTTGCACGACTGGCAAAAGCAGGAGGATGTTATCTCAAAATAATTCGGAACGCTTTGTTGACAAAACTTGTCACCATAAAATCCCACAAGAGGGCGTTCAAGCATGCGCAAAGTGCAGTCGAGCGATAAAATAATCAGCACAAAAAGATGGTGATTGACATCCAGATGTCGAAGTGAAATATGCTACGGTGGCTTCCGTATCAAAAAATATATATCAATCTCACCCACGTGTACTCGGTTTAGATATTCAATAACTCGATGTAAGAATTTCCACTTGAAATCGCAATAAAATAATTAGACTGCAGCAATGCACACACTTTAGAACTTCACACTTCAGCCGTCGGATCAAAAGTGAACTTACATTCAACATGGCGGACTCATCATGCGTATTCACGGAAGAACCAAGAATGGGGGTGGAAGTGTGTATAGACCCGTCTCAATAATTTTGAATAAAATTGGCAGTGGTCAACAAATTATTGATTTAGGTTGATCGATAACGGATATAAGATACAAAAATCCGTTATACACCCCCCCCCTAAGCGTCTTTGCCGGTATGAATAGGGCTAAAGGCTCAAAAAAATCGCCTGTGGCTCAAAAAAAATCAACCGGTCTCAAGTGTCTTCCGTGAACGCAAAACGCGCCCGCTGAATGGTAAAGAAGAATGTCGCTTCGCTCAATGTAAAAATTCCAATCGTAATAAAATTAAAATCTGTAGTAATAGGTAGTCTTTGATTTCATCATGGCAGGGACAGTGGAATAAAAAAATTCCAAAAAAAATATCATAAATATTAGCTCAAAAGTGATGACGCATCACCTTGAAAGCCGCATAAGCGTGAACTAAGGGTTAAGCGTAAATCGCTATTGAAAACCACAAAAAAATTGTATGTAATTTTCCGATGGCATAGACGCATCCATTCGGAATTATCATTGAATGATAAGCGCACGGCTCGCATCGGACCCGCACCAAAACAAAAAAAGGCTGAACAGCAAGATTCAAACAATACTTGACTGTCAACTAAGAGAAGGGAACACATAGGACCCCTCCTATGAAGTCGAAGGAACGCTCTCGCTCCCCACAGACTTACTATGTATTCTGATGCAAGGCACTCAACGACCTTAACATACAGAAAGAAGCTAATAAATCTAATACTCGGTTAATAAAAACCAACAAAAACACTGCCATGAGAAAACAAGGATGTTCCTCAGAAAAGATGGTATAGCTAGCATCTGGATGTTGTGATTACAAGCTATGTTGTAAAAACCAAGGAGAAAAAAACAAAATATACCCTGAACCCAACCCTGGAAAATTTAAAAGGTTCCCAATGTGAAAGAGGAAGGAATGTTTGGTAGGATTGAGGTAAGTGGAGTTGGAAATAAGGAATTGTGGGAAGGATAAACAACCCTAATGGCCGATGCGTCCCCACCCCGATGATATGAGCGATAGCTCGTCCTCGCGTATGGGTGAAAACAACGCGTCGTGGACCGCCAGCTAACAAACGCACACCACCGAAGCGAGAAGACAGCGGGCACCAGGCCATCTTTGAGGATGGGAGGAAAGGTTAACCCCGGGGAATGACAGTATGTCATTGAGAGACGTGAAAAACTCACCCGGTTCTCTCTCAAAACCGGGATCACAGTTGGGGAATGGCTGAAGGCACTATGGTCTCGACGAAAATACGACCGACGACCCCCCCTACCCGTAACAGGAGGAAGACTTGCCGACTACCAACCAGCAAGGATTGACAAACCCCACTGCCAACAGTGCAACGGCACGCCTAACCTAAGCAGGGCGTGCAGGTATAGCCAAATCCCACCGATGAAGCAACCGAACAAGCTCCCTTTGTTCCTGCACAAGGCAAGGAGTCCGACGGCCCCCATAAACGCCAAGACCGAAAACTAATTTGGGTCGGGACTTGTTGACCCCACGGAAATGGTGAGTCAGTAAACTGACTTACGGGATACACGGAACACAAATAAAACCATGATCATGTGGTAAAGCGATCACAAGGTAAAATGTCGCCCCGAGGCCGCACGAAGACGATTCAAAACGCAAGTTGGAAAAAAAATTGAATCGACGACAGGAAACACGCTGTAGTTATGATCTGAGATGTTTATAGACCAATTAGTGACATACATTACACCAACCTCCCCCCTAAGCAATGTGAATCTACCCCCTATTCAACTCTTGTACGCTCCCAACGTCATCGCCCTCAGGATGCTGCTTGAGATCTTTCGCATGAAATATACCCACGTCTTTACCGCGCTCATTCACCAAACGATAGGTTAGAGGACCCGTGACCTCGCGTACCTTGCATTTAATATATTTAGGTGCCAACTTACTGCACCGTTTTTCGCCAGCGTTGGATAAAACAAAATTACGACGCCAGACTACGTCGCCGACCTTAAAACTAACAGGCCGTTTTCGAAAGTTGTAGTGTTCGGCGTTCTTTTTGTACGCATCGTTTAAATGTTTGGTCACGTTCTCGTAAACCTCGTTCAGTTTGCGCATATCCAATGCAACGCCCTCGCGACCATCGAAAGCCAAGTCACCCTCCCCTAAATCCCTTATGCGTCCGTAATAATCTCCACTAATTGGAACGGTCCGCCCTAGATTCAGAAACGAAGGAGTGAACCCAGTGACTTCGTGCGTCGCGGCTCTAATAGCGTGAGCTATTTTGTATATTTCGACATCCCAGGTACGATGATCGCTTTTCACATAAGACCTCATGGCCGTCCCGATAACTCTGTTGTAACGCTCGACGAAGTTGACCTGCGGATGGTAATTAGCGTTTCTCCAGACATGAGAAACCTTGTATTTAGTCATGAGTTCCCGAAACTCCGCGCTTATAAATTGAGCACCATTATCCATCATGCAAATCTGGGGAACGCCAAATAAAAGAAACACGTCGTTCTCCAAGAATTCACATACCGACTTGGATGTCGCCCGTCTCAATGGTTTAACTAGCACGAATTTCGTAAACCAGTCGCAGACTACAAGAAGCATGGTGTTGCCCTTCGCCGAACGAGGAAAGGGACCCATAAGATCCACGGATATGCATTGGAACGGAAACCTAACTTTCTTTTCGCGTCCCATTAACCCAAAACGAGCTCCCTGGCAAGCTTTGGACGACAAACACACAGCGCACCGACGCACATAGCGAGCAATATCAGCGCGCATCTTAGGCCAATAGTATTGTTCGCCAACCTTACAAAAAGTTTTATAAATACCCAAATGAGCTGAAGTCGGGTCATCGTGACATTGTTTTAAAATGTCCTTCCGACGCGACTTGGGTATGAGTTGCTTCCATTCAACTAGGTTTGAAGCAATATCGTGTTTATTGGCAACCAGCTTGAAGAGCCTACCTGATTCGATACGCCAATCAGGGTAATTATCTGGCGTTTCATTTACTTTCGCTAACATGCGCCGGTACCACCTGCCCAAGTCGCCCTCGGACAATACCAAAGATGAGACGCTCAATGGTTCGCGAGATAAGGCGTCGGGGACCACGTTTAATTTCCCTTTACGATGCCGGAGATCGAAGGAATGCTGTGCCAAACGGATTGACCAACGCGCAAGCTTGTTCTTGGGATCCTTCATGTTCATGAGCCAGAGTAAGGAGTAATGATCGGTGATAACCGTAAAAACTGTACCCTCCACCCATGGTCTAAACTTCTCTATCCCAAAGATAACCGCGAGGCACTCCCGTTCGGTAACCGAATAATTTTTCTCGGCTTTATTCAGGGTACGTGACGCATAGGCTATGACACGCTCTCTCTCCCCTTTACCCTGCGTCAAAACGCAACCCAACCCCAGGTCTGATGCGTCACACTGTATGTAAAACTTTTCCTGAAAGTCAGGACTAGCCAAAATGGGAGCCGAAACCAACAATGACTTAAGGTCATCAAAACATTTTTCGGCTTCCGGAGTCCATTTGACGGTCTGGCGCTTAATGCGACCCTTGGTAAGCTCAGTAATGGGAGCAGATAAAGTTGAAAAATTAGGGATGAAACGACGGTACCACCCCACCATCCCAAGGAATCGTTTGACGCCAGTGACGTTAGATGGTTTCGTCAGTCTGGTGATAGCCTCCACTTTGGCCGGATCAGTGTGGAGTCCAGACTTGTCAATAACATGACCCAGGAAGGTTAAACTGGACCGACAAAATTCGCATTTGTCCAAGTTGACAGTTAGGTTGGCGTCCCGGAGTCGTTCACGGACTTCTTCCAGCAGACTCATGTGCTCGTCAAACGAGTTTGACACGACGATAATATCGTCCAAGTAGATAAAAATTTTCTCTCCAATGAGAGGTCCAAAAATGTTGTCCATGAGCCGCTGCTGCGTGGACGGAGCATTCGAAATACCAAATGGCATGACCGTGTATTCGAACAAACCCCGACCCGGAACGGTAAACGCTGTCTTTTCGCAAGAGTCCGGAGAGAGAGGAACCTGCCAAAATGCCTTTTTTAAGTCAATGGATGTTAAAAATCGCGCATCCTGAAGTCGCATTAAAATGTCCTGTAATCTCGGCAAGGGATAAGCGTCTTTACGGGTCACCGAATTCAATTTTCGCCCGTCAAAACATAAACGATGAGTGTTATCGGATTTCCGAACCAAAAGCATAGGCGAGTTCCAACCAGATGAACTAGGTCGCACGACGTTCATCGCGAGCATGTTATCGAGCTCCTTGTGCGCAATTTCCTGCATAGCAGGTGAAAGGGAATAAAAACGTTGCCTTATGGGACGCGCATCCCCCGTGTCGATTATGTGCACGACCTTGTTGGTACGTGTCAACCTGTCATGAGCTATCCCCTTAAATTTTTCTTTGAGTGCAGTGAGAACAACTTGCTGCTCAACGTCGAGGTCATGATGAGACTTAATTGCCTCCAATGAATTAACCTCTCCAACTAAAAATTCGTCGCGTCTAAAATCAACACGTACGCCAAAAAGTTTACAAAAATCGACTCCAAGAGTCAGGCCAACTTTAATGCTACGGCATACCACCACGCTCAGGCTTTTTGTAACCCCACATATCGTGATGGGTATATCAACTTGGCCCAACACATCCTGAGGAGTACCGTCCGCCGAACGCAGTGAAAGCGCCGCACCACGCCTAAAACTTAAGTCGAGTTGGTCGATTATATAGTGAGCTTCCGTACCCAAAACGGATAGTGAAGCTCCTGAATCAAGAAGAGCAGTCAAGGTGATCCCACGCACTGTCAAATTGACAAAAGGTCGCGCATCTGATGTAGGATGAGAAAATATGGCGGAAGCGCGCGGATCCGATCTGCAAAAATCGCGAACACGCCCCAACCATTTCCCCCATGTTAAAGCTTCGGCTTTTCGGGCACGCCTGAGGGATGCGCCGTGACATCGCCTCGCCCCTAAGCGTTTTTTAAATGCCGCCTCGGGCAACTACCCGTTGTGACCCCCTTACGTCCGCATCTCAAACAAAATGTTCCCAAGGGTTTATCGCAATATGTGAATCGATGGGGACCCGAGCAATTCCAGCAAGCACCGGGGTATTTCTTTTTAGAGGGTCCGGGCGTAACCGTCGCCGCCGCAGGAGATTCCAGCGTTGAAGTCGTGGCCTCGAAAGTAGAGGTCCATTTTATTAATTCCTCGGCTGAAACGGCAGCCTCGGACAATTGCTCCATCGTTAAAATGGGGTTGGTACCCATTGCAAGAGAAATATTCGGAAGCATATTCTTTCGGATTGTTAAAATACGCTTAGCTAACGCAGGTACGGGCGACAATCGCGAAAACATTTCGGACATGACCTCCAAGTAAGAAAACACTGACTCGTTGGTTTGTTGTTTCCTATTTCTTATCTGATCTTCGTAATCAGACATAAAATCTCGCGATAAGAAACGAAGTTTAAGCTCATTGAGCAATTCTGCCCAATTATTAACCCTTGAATTTATTGTTCGAAACCAACGTAGTGCTTCACCGGAGAAAAACTCAACCGCATGGCTGAAAAGTTGTTGTTCCGAAACGTTCCGCGACCTCGACAACTCGCTAGCGCGGTCCAGAAATTCGAATACTTCCGCAAACCCCCCAGTACCATGAAACTTAAGGTTCCACTTGTATACCGGTACTTGCTTTGCGGTACCCACATCGCGGTCAACCAACCGATTTAAAATAGCTGTTAGTTCGGCGTTATGCCGGTCATTATCAATTTCTACATCAGCTCTAGGTGAAATTACAGAGGATTGTCCTCTAGGAGTGCCTAACAGCTGATTATGTAAGGGTTCCTCGACTTCCGGTTGTTCAACTTCGCCCCCCACCGACTGTTTTTGCAAAATTGCCTCAAGTTTCTCGCGCATTAATTTTAAAATATGTAAAAGCGGTTGTCGCGCTTCATTAGCCGATTCCTCTAGGGCTTCTAAGCGAGTGGAATAATGCGCCATTCTATCGAATGTCTTTTGCAACAGATCGAGGTTAGGCAAGGTCTCTAGACGTGTTACCACACCCATCAATTCGTCAATGTTTCCCTTACATAAATTTATCTCTGCCGCTAAATCTGAGGGTTTGTTCTTTAAGATGGTAGGTCTTGATGTACACAACTCGGACCGATTGATAATCGCTAGCTCTCGGCGCTTTTCCGGTACCGTTTTTGCATCAATGGACAAACCCCGCATAAAGAATTCTATATCGAGCTCCTCTGCTCGCAAATTCATAGCGTACTCTCTCTTAGGCATGATGAATGAAATTGGAAATTCACACGGTAAAAGGTTTCTCGCCGATGCGAATTCTTAATAAATCGCAATAAATCGCTTCGTTAAACCCTGGTAAATTGTTAAAATATATATTCGAACCCACAGTGAATAAGGAAATGTCACAACACGGTATCTCATGCAAAATAAGACTGATCGATAAATATAAGAAAAATGGTTTCTCACCAGTATGATCTCAACAAATATTAAAATTATTACACCCAACAACAACAGGAATACTTAATTAAGAAAAATAATTAAAATCCCACCAAATGCACACCTTGGCAACAGCCCGGGTAGTCGCTATGGCCAGTGACAGAACCCACAAACAAAGCTAGCCAACACGCAGCTTACAAATGGTTCTTCACCGATAAGACGACTCGTGATATAACAATACACGAACCCCGATTTGCCAAGTGCAATAAAAAGGTGTAATAATAAATAAAATAAAATATGTCGTGCCGTATAGTACTGCCCTGCTTCGCATAAACCTGCAAAATTTGTCGCACAAAAATGACAATATAAGCACAATAACCGTACGTAGCGTAGCCCTCGTCTGACGTGACTAGTATCAAAAAACACAAAGCTTACTAAGCAGTCCAGCCAAGTCCACACCGTCGAACGGGTCGCTGAAAACAAAGTTATTACACACACTTATAGAAGTCGCCACCTGTGTCACCGTATGAGTGAAAAACCTTTTCAGCTCGATGTTCGAGATCACGAACCCTCGCCAACAATCAACTAAGGGTGCCACTGAGACAACCCCAAGTGAGACAAAGCAATACAGGAGTCCCCTAAAAACGTTGGGCGCCAGTGAGAAGTGAATTACCTCTCTCCCGCGGATGCAGGATCGAGAAACTTCCTCCCACGCGAAGTGGAAAACCACCTCACTTTTTTAACGTGGGGAGCCCTGGATGGAATTGACTAGCTCCTCTGATGGTAACGTCGGTCTGCGAGGGACGTGGGTCCTGATCTCTAATCTCACTGAAAAGGCTATAAGTACCCCCTCTTCCAGGGAAATAAAATTCGGTGTAATAATAATTGATTTAATAACACACCACAATCAATACACAAAAAAATACAAATGGCAACAACCTTTCGGTGGCGAATATAAAATGAATTGCTGGCTTCTGACGGAAGCCAGCCAAAATACAATGCGTGAATCAATCCTCCTGTGAAGAAGGCTCGGCGAACAAAAAGAACTGAGGTGACAAAGCAAGACACCTCGTTGTGACGTTAATTAAACAACTCGTAATTGAAATATGGCAATCACTACCCAAAACAGATTAGGAAAGTAAAATTGTCTTACCAAGTACTCAGCAAGCTCACAAACTGATGGTGACAGGTACCCCCAACCTGCTTGGATGGATTGCACACGAGAATTGATGTTGATGCACTGCTCGCCAGGTCTCGGTTCTCCAGGAAGGATTGCACGACTCGAGTGATGAATCCTCAGCGACCCCACGACTCGGTGATAGGACAATGGCTGGACTTTTCCACCCCAAAGAGTTATTCCAAAATACTCTGGTATCTTCCACCCCAAAGAGTTATTCCAAAATACTCTGGCGTAATGCTGAGCTCCAAAATGAAATCCAAAATCACTAGCACGGTTGACGCAGGCTTGCTCGATTAATCGGCAGGAAGTGTCACAAAAAATAAACGCAGTACGACGACAACAATGGCAACGGACACGACGATGTGACTTTTGCACGACTGGCAAAAGCAGGAGGATGTTATCTCAAAATAATTCGGAACGCTTTGTTGACAAAACTTGTCACCATAAAATCCCACAAGAGGGCGTTCAAGCATGCGCAAAGTGCAGTCGAGCGATAAAATAATCAGCACAAAAAGATGGTGATTGACATCCAGATGTCGAAGTGAAATATGCTACGGTGGCTTCCGTATCAAAAAATATATATCAATCTCACCCACGTGTACTCGGTTTAGATATTCAATAACTCGATGTAAGAATTTCCACTTGAAATCGCAATAAAATAATTAGACTGCAGCAATGCACACACTTTAGAACTTCACACTTCAGCCGTCGGATCAAAAGTGAACTTACATTCAACATGGCGGACTCATCATGCGTATTCACGGAAGAACCAAGAATGGGGGTGGAAGTGTGTATAGACCCGTCTCAATAATTTTGAATAAAATTGGCAGTGGTCAACAAATTATTGATTTAGGTTGATCGATAACGGATATAAGATACAAAAATCCGTTATAATACATAATATAGGGGCATTTGTACCTTTCTCATTTTTAATTTTATACATTTTTACGAAAATATTGTGGAATTCGTGGTTTCCAATATTCGAGGTACGTTCAGCCCACATTAGTTCGGATAATCGGGGTTCTACTGTATCTCTACTACCGTTTACGAGATTGATACCATTTCCATTTTTAAACCGGATTTATGATTTCAATTATTGAAATGAGGCAGCTTTATAAAGATAAACCTTTTCCAAAAATCGGGCACATCTGTCGATACTCCACGGCACACAAGTTGAAAATCACTAATGTATAGTTAATAATAATAGATTACATTATTCATTAGGAGTACCTAAACCTCAAAAATTAATTTTTAGATTTCCCGCTGAAGTTGTAGCTATTGATGTGACCGGAAAATATTTTAATAAAATGTCGATTCAAAGGCGTTCCTTTCTTCATAGAGATAATATTTTAAATCGCACCGATGGAACTGATGGTGGCAAAACAAAACAACGCAAGCTTCGAAGTCGCCGAAGAAATACCCTAGCGGGAACAGATCAGAAAGAAATTGAAACGGCACTTATCGCAGGGTAAGTTTTGTTTTGTTTTTTATAGTTGATTTTCTATTAGTTTTATGTACATAATAATATAGTGATTATGGTTTTGGCTAATAAATTTTTATTTCATGAAAGTTTATTACTTGGTAATGTTATGTGACAAATTGTGTGATTAAAATCACAGGCTCGTCAACGCAACAGAAAAGTTCTCAATTAAATTATTACGTAACAAGAATAGTCACAATCACAAAATACTATGATTTTAATTTTATTAACAGGGAGGAGCCTTCTTTAGCTGCCAATGAAGAATGCGTGTCACGTAGTAAAAGTAGTGATCTTTTGCGAACATCGTTTAAAAAAGAAACTTCAGTTGAGAATAGACGATCTCATTTTTATTCTTTAAAACAGTGGGGTAAAGATAGGTTTCGAATGATGAATAAATTGCCCGGATCTACTCATAAAAAGGGAACAACTGAAAATGAAGAAGAGGACTTGAATGTATACGAAAAAGTTAATTTAAAAAGAAAAAAAAATATTAGTAAGGATAAACGAATGGGCCATGAAAACAAACTATCACATTCGTCTTTAGAAAAATCTACCGCAGTAAACAATCCTGTCTTGAATCCTTTATCAGCTGAAACGAACCCACTAGTAAAATTGAGAGAAAGTTCTACTCAACGGCGATTAAGAAGATCTGGAAATTTTAGAGATGAACCACATTCTTCTAGTGGTAATTGGAGTGCTAGTTCAGAAAGTGGAAGAGCTTCAATAGATTCAGAAACTACACACCCTAAATCTACTTCAAATGCAACTTCTGTGAATTCACTAAATGCTCCCAATTCTGTAAACAGTAGAGGTAAATTTAATATCAATACTTCGAGATCCAACAGTATTACAAGCGAGGAAACCATAACACCAGATATTCACGATTTTCACGAAGACGGTGAGACGAGTTCTATTTATTCATGTGACACTGAAGGTTATTATACTTCATTTCATATGGATAGTGGCCTTAAAACTCTAAAAGAAGAAGATGCTCCCGTAACTCCTTTACATTCAACTACAGCTTTTTCTAGTAATACAATTATAAACGCAGAAAACGAATATGAGTTATTTGGGAAAGGTTCAACGTCCACCACCGCTAGTTCAGCAGGAACCGTATGTACAACGCTGCAAGCATCTCCAAGTAGTAGATCCTTATTGGGTGCTCCAGCAGTACCAGAAAGGAAAAGCTCTTTGTCTAAAATTTCAAATATAGATCATTTTCGTAAAAGCTCTTCAGAAAATGAATTTGTTAGTGAAAAAACAGGTACAGTGAAGCGTAGTCCTGCTAATAGTAAGTCAATTGCAATGACTGCAGCACATCGGCAAACAAGCGGAGATTTGTCCCCAGATAGTGGGCACAATACTTCAAGCTCTCCTATTGAATCGACTAATAGTCCTAATGGAATTAGAAGTTGTTCTGAATTTGAATTTTCTGAATGTTCGGACATGGAAGGATCAGATAGAATTGAAAGAATAAGGGTAAAAACTACTATAAATTCTAGTAGAATTCCCTCGATGTGTGTTATTACGCCTCCGCATAGCGACGACGAAAGTACTAAAAGCGTTAATCATGAAAAAAAGATTTCGAAGAATAATTTTGTAGAAGAAATTAATAATTCTGATAAGGATTGGAAGAATAATAATCAATTACATATTCGTTCAAAGCCAATTGAAACCGATCTGGATAACTTAGAATATTTTAATTTAACACATATAGAACCGCTTACAACACACGAACATCCTGCCGAAGTACAAATAAATCCAATTTGTGATTATTCAGTTTTTGAAACTGTTGATAATTACAACAAAGATGTTGAAAATGCAAACATTTCCACTGCATTAAACGTTGGTGAAGTTGCTCCTAGTATTGACAAAGAAAAAATTAAAGTACAAACCCAATCAGTATTTAAGGCTGCATTATTACCATTTAATAATGTATTAGGTAAAAATAAATTAAAATTTCCAGATATTCCAAAAGAACAAAATCTAAATACAGAACATATTAATAACATGCCGGATGACTTTGGAGATTATGTTACTATTTCAGACGTTAAAAACAACAATCAAAAAATTCTTAATTATGTAAACACAAAGTTTGAATCCAATTTGAACGAGGAATATGTTTCTTTAAATGAATTGCACTGTGATAATATACAAAATCAAGATAATTCTGTAGATACATACAATTCTTTAGATCGAGCCAAGAGGCAGGGCGCTCGTGTTACTCTTGATGCCGAAGGAAAGGTGGTATACACTTCCGATAGTTTGAAACGTCGCAAAGTTGCTCATTCTACATTTGAACCTGGTCCATATAGAAAAGAAATAACTACGTCATCGGCTGGTGCCGCGGCGCTTGTTAAAATGCCTAAAGTAATGGAATCTGGAAGCAATTCTAAAGACAAAAGACTAACTAAAAATGATTTTCCATCTCGATCATCATCGCCTCAATTAGAAAAATTAATAATACGTGCCAGTGCAGGAGTAAATTCAGCAATTGCTGAAAAAGTGCGAGTGCCTCCTTCTACAATTGTCACTCCAAATATAAGACCATTACCTGCAAATTCGAGCAATACCTATGGAGCTTATGTTCATATGCAAGACGCACGAGTATATAATGATTCCTCAAATGAGAAAGGTAAGGTATCTTCTCTACAAACTTGTACGCAATACTGTAGTTTACCTAAAAATGAAAACTTAGGTATTTCACAAAATAGTAATTATTTGCCTTATAAAGTAATCAAACGTAACGATAGTTATCGATTAGCTAATTGTCCGAAAGTAATAAAAAATGTTGATGATTTTGAAGATAATATTGAGAAAGAATTTGCTGCTGATTTACAGCGTGAACGAATCAATTATCCCTCAACAGTTTCCTCGAATTTTTGTGAACGTCACTTGTATAGTCAAGCTCATGCGCGGGATTTGCTATCCTCGAATCGCGTTACAAATCTTAAAGATAGTTCTGAGCATCACGTAAGGGTGTTGTCTGCAGTTAGAAATAATGATACTGAAATTTGGTAATATAGATATTTATATTCAGTTCACTATGTGATAATAGCGTTATTTTAAAATTTTAATATTTCGTTTTCATCTAAAATTGATAGGTATTTAATAATAATCGGTTCCTTCCAAGTAGATTTATATTTTATGTTAATTGTTGCTACTGTTTATTAGATAATTAAGGATAAGTTATTAGTGCAATATTTAAAGTAGACAAAATAAAAACTGTAAACAACACTTGACGTTTTAAGGATTAATAAATAATACACTTGCTGTAATTACCTAATAAATGTTTCCTGTATTAGTAGATTTAGTTTACACTATATTTTTTTAAACATACATTAGTAGGTAATATAAGACTGATTTTGGTGTTTTTATAATAAATTTACAAGTTACTTAGATGCCTTATAACTTATTTAGATACAGGATAGGAATGTTAGATTGGTTGTTATTGAAGTTATAAACATTTAATAATATGTAAACTAAAACTTTTGTGCCAACATTTTTTTCATTGTTTATTTTTTTATAATTTTGAAATACTGTCAAAAAATAAATATTGACATAAATAAATACCTACATTTGATTGTCCGATTTCCAACATTTTAAACAATAATTTTTTTAGATTAAACCTACTAATATTATGTAAAATTTAATTTCAAACGATCGGATTTTCACGGGACTACATTAAGTTATTACAAAATTACTTCTTTCTAGAAATGCGTTTAATCTTTTAAATTACTATGTATTTATGGGATTTAACATTTTTTGTTTAATGAAAATAACATAGACAAATATATACATTAGAATTATTAGAATACCGTATAATTATTGGAATTACTATAATACAGAATAATAATTATTAGAATTATAATGCAGAATTATTCAATTATTCTGGGCATACGTGTGTCACACGTACATTCGTACATAGTATAATAATAAATTGTCTTTATTTATATCGTATATTATGGTTTAATTCATGAAATGGGCATCAAGTTCATGAACTGGAACCAGATCGTGAAATTTAAGTTTTTTTCACTATCTGTACACTTTTTCAATCTAGTTCATGAATGGACAACGCTTTCCACTGTGAGTTTCAAAAATTACCAAATCTCTACAAAAAAAGATTCCACTTCATGAACTGACCATTGCCCTTTTACACTTCGCGTAACATCGTAAACGATTCCCTAAGAGTAACTACATATATTTATTACTTATTAGTAGGTGTTCATTTTAAAGGGGTAAACCACTCTACACCATTTCCAGTTTTATTTCAGAAACGGTCACATGTATTTGAGAAAGCGACAATTGAAATTCAGATTTGTCAATTGTATTTCAGAAAGCCATAATTGAAATTCAGATTTGTCAATCTGAATTTAAATTGACGGTTTCTCAAATACAACTGACTAATCTGAATTACAATTAACGCTTTCTCAAATAAAAGTGGAAAAGGTGTAGAAGCCGAACAACAGAGCAAACTTTGGGATTTTTTTTCAAAGAAACTAAACAGCATATCGAAATTCGGTAAAAAGAGCTTTATTATACAAGTATTGAAATGTGTTTGAAAATTTTTTCAGAGCCGTACAAAACAAAATGCCGGCTTCCCAGTATTCTTCCCTGGGCATCTTTTTTTTGAAGGCTGCGTGGCCGGACCAATAATTCTTGCAAATTTAAAAATAAAATCATGAGGCAAACAAATTTAGTTTTATTAGTATGATATTAGCTCCAACAGTACGTAGGACTTTTTAAAATTAGTTTTGCAAAAATGGCGTGTTTTTGAAAAAAAAGTTCGAAAAAATATCGCTCGAAAAGTGTTAACAACAATTGAACTATGCATTATAAAAAAAAATCCTACGTGTTGTCGAAGAGCCAACTTATAATTTGTTGTTTCGAGAAAACGCGTTTTGAAGGTTTACGTACTGAAAAAACAAGGATAAATTCAATGCACCTTTAATCTGCAATGCAGGGAAAGCTTCAAATTTCGAGCCTTACAGATTTCTCCCGTGCACGAAACTTTGTCACATGATTTTTACGATAATAAAGGTACATTTTAAGAAAAATTTTTTTTTTCGATTTTTGAAAAGTTCTCGAGTGGTTTACCCCCTTATTATGTAAATGTTTTCATGTTAATATAGTTTATCATTTAATGTATTTTTGTATTAAATTAAACTTGTAAAAATTAACTACTTAAAGGGGAAGAGAATCTATGGCATTAGCGAATTTGATCAATTTTCATTATACGAGCAGGTTATAATTAGTACTGTAAGGGGTCCAAATTATAGCGTGCACTTTGGAGCCATTTCGGATAAATTAATTTTTAAAAGTTCATATTGTTATGGTGCTGTTCATAATAGGTACTTATAACGTTGTCTTATTCATAAGGATCTTCTAGGGTAATTGGTAGAAAAGAAGCGTGTGAAGGTAGGGGTCCAGCGATCGAATTCTAGGTTCGCGATTTTTTTTTAATAATTCCTTTTTTTAATTATTTATACATCATTCGAATTATACATCATTTATTAAAAAAATGGACGGGTTTCGTATTTTCATTTCATTATTATTGATAAATTAAGTATAATATTTAATTGCTGAAATTAATTTATTTGGTTACACCATTCTTAAAGTGCACCATTAAAAACGTAACTAAATCAATAAATTTAATTAATCATACACGACAAATATTGCACAATTCAATATTTTTATTATAAAGTAAATGTAAATAATTACAATATCGTAGCTTCTTCTATAACATATTCAAATTTTAATTTTACCTAGAGTCGCGATAAAAGATCCTAGAAGATCCTTATGAATAAGACAACGTTATAAGTACCTATTATGAACAGCACCATAACAATATGAACTTTTAAAAATTAATTTATCCGAAATGGCTCCAAAGTGCACGCTATAATTTGGACCCCTTACAGTACTAATTATAACCTGCTCGTATAATGAAAATTGATAAAATTCGCTAATGCCATAGATTCTCTTCCCCTTTTAGTTAAATAAGTGAATCAAAATTAATTTTTAGCATAAGCTTTCAGCAGTGTAGTATATTGCTATCTTCAAATGTTTATTATTAATTATACACTGCTGGAAGCTTACGCAAAAAAATAATTTTGATTTGTGTATTAAATAGTTAATTTTTAACCGTCCAGTAGTCGCACTGTATCTGACAGATCTAGTTTTAATAAAATTAACCATAACTTCCGAATTCTTGCGGTTATCACTCGGAAAATTTCGGTGCCCCCTTCAAACACCCTTAGTAATTTTCTACTACAATTATAATATTTTTAATTTTACCTTTTTATAATAAAATATGAACAGAAATTCAAGAACATACTATTAGGTCAGTCGACAATGCGTTCTAAAAGGGTGAAACTGCTTCCCATTTTAATAAACTTGGCGCGAAATGATACCTCACAGTTCTCTATAGGGTTTAAATTTGGGTTGCACGCAAGCCACTCGAGCACATCAATCTTTTGTTTCTAAACTATTCCTAGGTGACTCTAGAGTGATGTATTGCAACTTTATCCTGTTGAAAAGTAAAGTTTTTCCCAAGAAGAGGTTCAGCTTCTTCCAATAAACTAATTTCAAGAACTTCAATATAACTCTCGGAGTTCATTCTTGTTATCTACACCAATGGGTTCGTTCCATGGAAACTGAATGTCCCCCATACCATGACCGTGCCTCCACCAAAATTACGACTAAGGGAGCGTTCAAGTATTACGTAACGAATTTGGGGGAAGGGGGGTCTTGTAAAACGTTACGATGCGTTACAGGGGCGGGAGGGGGGGTTTGAACTAGGCGTTAGGTAACATTGTTTTTTTTAACCCTTTAACTATTTTAGCGACTTTCCGGTACTTTCCGCCACATAATTGTGACTTAGGTAAAAATGGTCACTTGGTGGTTACGTAACGTTTTACTAGGGGGGGAGGGGGGTACAGAAAAACGTTACGGCGCGTTACATGGGGGGAGGGGGGGTCAAAAATCTCCAAAAATTGCGTTACGTAATACTTGAACGCTCCCTAAGGCATTTTTCGGGTTCTTTGCGTGAATCATCGCAGTAATTCTGCCATCCATCGGGACCATCAAGGTTGAACTTCTTTTCATCGCTAAATAGTAAATTCTTCCATTGTTTATCCCATGACATGTGTTTTCTTGCAAATTCTAAACGAGCTTTTTTATGTAATTCAGTGAATATTGGTTTCCCAGCTCTTTTTCGATAATCAATAAGTGGGTGATGGAACTTGAGGTGATCTATCGATTTTCCTTGCGATTTCCCGGTTTGATAGGCCAATATCTTTGTATGCCTTGATAGCAGCAATTTCCTCCTACGTCAAACGTATTCTCTGCCCATTTTGGCAACCTAAGTGTAAAATAATATCTACCATGCTAAAATTGTTTCTTTAGTATCGCATGACTTACTTTTAATATTAAATTGATAACAAATATGTTTTAATTTAGTTTCTGTCTTTTTGATAATGAGGCTATTCCAACTTCCACGTTAAAATGTTCAGACTTCGCTATTTTTTATAAGAGAACCACTGTACTAAATAAATGCACTTTGAAACACGTTTATGTGACTCTAGCAAGTCAACACAAATTATAATGGCAAAATTCAAATTTGATACTGATATCTTAGTTTGGGGTCCACTTGAGAACAAAATATCAAGTTATTGAAAATAAATTACACTAATTATCTATAGAAAAGGTCTAATACTTTTTTACAAGAAAATTAAGGGGTTTACATAATATCCGATCTATCAGATACAGTGCGATTACTCGTATCGAGGAAAATGGTATGACTACTGGAAAGGTAAAGTTTAGACTTTATTAATTCTCAATAGTTAAAAAATCGCATATTTTAAATACGGTCCAGGACGTTTGAACGCGACCGTTTGAACGCAGGGATGTTTGAAGGCAAGGACGTTTGAACGCGAGCAATTAAAACTGACAACATTATAAACAATACAAACATTTTTGGTTTGTTATTGGATGACATCGTTAATTAGATACTTATACTATTTTTTTAATCATTCTCATACCACAACACATAATAAAACGCAATAATTGATTATTTTTTGTTGATTATTTTTGAACTTTTTTTTTTAAATAACCCGAGGGTGAAGTGGTTAATCTCTTTTTAAGCTCCGAGCAAAATGGTCTAACGTAACCTGAGTCATCTGAGACCAAAGGCATTTTTAAGTAGGGATTCGACTTTGAAGTAGTAGTTGCATTGTAAAAACCTACCCTCCGCTCCAGTCCGGGCGGTTTTGACAACGGTGTACTAGCTAAAACGTCCCTGAAGATGATCCATACACCCCACCGGGATCATAAAAAACGGGTTATAGCATTTAAAATTATTCTAGAATAATAATTCTAAAACTCATAACAAAAATTCGGCGAATACAAATTAAATAAAAAAAACCACAATCCTATAACTGCTCGCATTCAAACGTCCCGCATTCAAATGTCCTGCTCCGTTTTAAATATATTTGTGTATTTATACCCAGGTCGGTACATAACAGCTGATATATGATAGGTCATCTTAATGACAGTTATTATGTTCATATTTTTTACTGAGCATTATAGAAACCATAAGCTAAGCCAAAAGTTGGTATTAGTAAAAAAACCCTTATGCCCGTACTAATAGTCGAGAATTGATTCTAGAATTAATTCTGGTTTCATCAATTCTAGAATCGACTAACAATCCTGACACTACTAATAGTCGAGGATTCGGGTAGTTTCGGTAAAGCCGTCAATTAATTCTAGAATTGTTAATATTTCAGTGATTTCTAGTTATATTTGGTAGCACTCAAGTTTAGTTGGTTAAAATATTATACTTCAGGTTAACGACCGTTGTTTTCTATTAATTTATATTAATAATATTATAACCTAACCTTAAACAGTTGATAATATGCATGCGTCAAATGTCAAGCAACGACTCCGGGATCGTTCAAATAAACCAGGCTAACCGGTAGATCTTAGAAACAATTCTCGAATCGTGTCGAAGGCGGAGTTATAGCGACTATTAGTAGCAACTTCAAACAATTCTAGAATTAATTCCGGAATCGAGATCAATTCTCGACTATTAGTACGGGCATTAGTGAATCGTTTACGATGTTGCGCGAAGTGTACAAGGGCAATGTTTTTATAAACTTTCACAAAGTGGATAAAAGCATTGTCCATTTCATGAACTGCGCCGAAAAGTGTTCAGATAGTGAATGAAACTAAAATATACGATCTGGTTCCACTTCGTGAACTGGATGTCCATTTCACGAAGTGGACAATTACGCCAATTGGGTGCGATATAATACGTAGGTACTATACACAGAGATAAAAAACAGAAAAACATTTTTCAATGCGGTAATTTTGTTTAACTCTTAGACTACAACGTGGGGTCTAAAAATGGTTTCTGTTTCACATCACTCTTACTGTAATAGTTTATAAAATAATAAATAACATAAGATTTGCTTGCATATACAGGAGTATGTAGTAGTGATCTAAATGATTTCTCCCAATAATTCGAATGCATTATAATGTATGTAGGTTTTTAGTTTCTTTTTTAAACAAATAACCGGTTCACTTTTGCATTGATTTACGAGTAACAATGATATTAATGTATTCTTCTTCAACCTTATCTTGTCCACTACTGTGCATAGGTCTCTCCAATATTTTTCCAGTATGTCGTGTTTTGCGCCATTCTCTTCCAAATATAGTTTTTATGTCATTTAGTCATCCCTTGTGGGGTCTGCTGACCCCGATTTTGGACGTTCTTGGTCGTCAATGTGGTATTCCAGCTATATGTCCTACAATACTCTACTTTAGTGCAGCCACTCTTGTTAGAATGTCAGTGACTATTGTTCTTTTACTATACAAAAATTTAAAAACTCATTTAAAAATTTCACATGTTTTAAGCTTCTAAAATTGGCAGAACTGCAACGTTTACAAGTAAGTGCGCGTAACACCTTGAAATCGAACTGTCAGAATGCGTTTGGCAAAACTTCAAAGTGGAAAAAGGGTCTTAATGTCTCGATTTTATTTCCTTGCTGCTTTGCAACTTGAGAATTTCAGGTGGATCGTTTTTATTAGGACACATGGTACATCTTTTACGTCTTGAATCGATTCCAGCTTCATCCAATCCAATCCAATTTCTGAATCCGGCTCGTTGCTACAAGTCCCAGAATAAGCTAGAATAATTCCAACTTATTGATTATTTGTACATCGGTTTATAACGTTCTACACCGTTTTCCAATTTATGCTTTATTTATGGAAGATGCATAATAACAGCGAATTATTGAGATCAGATTGATTAATTATTTAACAGGATATATGAATACTTTATTCTATTCTTTTTACGTTACGCCTGGGACCTGTGTTTAGCAATTTTTTTTGCTGTTTTGTGAGCATAATTAGTTTTTACATCTTAGGTAGCTTGCTGAACTGGCCATCTATGTACCTTGTACTCTGTTTTTTATTGTTATGAAGGCAAATTATCAATACAGGGGAACCGACGGCTTTACGTGTTCTCCAAAGCACGGAGACGGTCAAAAAATTTCACACTCAAACCCGGAGTCGAACCGGGAAACTCTACGTTAGCAGTTGATCTCGCTATCTATCAGACCATGATCGCTATCCTTTATTCTATTAATTTCCAAAAATTTTCAACTTTTGACTCGATGTGGAGAATTTTGTTATTTTAATTTTATTTTTAATAATTGGAATTTATATTGTTATAATGTTTGGCAAAGATGGATTTTCCATCATTTAATCGGTATTATCGCACATGTTCGTATTGAAATCTCGACTCGTTTGCCCTATGTATTTTCAGGGCATTCACATACCCCCTTATGCCAAAACCACGAATGTGCATTTTCTAGTTTTTAGTCAAGTGTATTTTGAACTAAATTATGAAGTAAATGAAATTAATCAATTTTAATTCAGTCAATTTTTTTATTGTTATTCGAATATCTTGTAGCCGAAATCTAACGATAATTTGAAAAAAGAATTTTCCTTAGAAAGAAAGTGCACTTTCTTTCAAGTGTCAAAATGGCAATTTTTGCACATTCGTGGTTTTGGCATAAGGGGGACGATATGAACTCATACACCCCTGATTTCATCAAAATGTTCGATTTTCAAGGTTCGCGATTTTTTGGAAGAGATTCGTGCAACACATCTTGCAACCTTTTGGTAGAGATGTATCTAATATTCCTAAAACCTATCGTTTAAACATAAAATTAATTTTATTTTCTGGTTTTAGTTCTGTTTTTAGTACGGCACTGTTGCTAGAAGGTTTTTTTGTGAAACTCGTTTTTTTTAATTTTCAGTATTAAGTTCATAAAATAATTTATATTTGAAAATTATAACTCAGCAGGATCAACATAAAACAAAAAAAAAACGAAAAGTGTTCCAAGGTACAACACTCCTTTAATTTAAATTAAACTGTTTATTATTCCGAATGCAGTAGGTAGTATTTATTGTAGGTACAGAATGAATTAAAAAAATTCTAGATCATTAATTTGAATAGATTATTGCACCCTAGAAATACTAATTACAAAAAAATGGGCATTGCTCAATTTTCTTGAAAAAGTTACTAAAACCGATTATTTGTTAAAGAAACTCATAAAAGTAAAGTTTAAAAGATAGATTACATAATGGGCCCTAAAATTTAAGGTTTGGTTATCGATCGCTTGCAAATTAATTGTGCCGTAGTTCTGATCCCACGTTAAGCTGTCGAGTATACCTATTATAGACCGTGGCAGAAGTCTTTCCGACTCAATAGTGCTTTCATGATCTACTTGTTCAAATTATAATCCTAGTGATAACAATTAACTGGGTCTACCAGAAAATGAAGTGACGGTGTTTAGTATAACATAAAACCTGCATCTGCAAATTTAAATTTTTATGGTGACTATTCTTGATCCATAAAGAGCACCGCATATGATTTTTTTATGAATGTTAAGCTCGAGTAAAGAAAGTTTTACAATGAGGTGACTTCGTCAATCCCAAAATTTTAAAGCTTCGAACAAAAGGCAACGCAACAGGACTCCCAACTATCTCCGAGACTGAGACATTTCAACGCGGGGATATTTCAAGCTAGAACATTTTGACGCTGGGTCTATTTCAACACCAGGTAAGTTGAACGCGAAAATAATATTTTAGGTAATGATTAAAAAAAATTTAAAAATAGTTAATTTTTGATATAAATAAAATTCGAATCGAATCTCCTTACTAACAACAATTAACAATAGTAGTGAGTAACCTCAAGTATATGATTTTTGTCGTTGATTTTATGTTTTTTACCAAGTTTCTTAATTTCAAAGTATTTCCGCTCAAATATATTATGTAATATAAATCCGTTTTGAAGTAACGATCAGGAATTCGGACTCGGTGAGGTATTTTCAACTAGAGAGAAAGTTTTTCCCACACGGGTTGTAGTCTCGCGGCTGCAAGACCTCTTAATGCGAGGGCTGTACAAAACTTGATCCAACCACCTTTTAATAAATATTAAAAATGCAGTGCGCTTTCACTAATATTTTTTGTTGTTAAATCCTGACAGATTTCAAAAATTACGAAGATACAAAAAAATGTACTACTAAATATCCCTTTCAGAAAATTTTATTTTTAAATATAAAAAAATAGTTATTGTCTGATCTGTGTCGTGATACCAATGTTTCATAATATAATAGCGGTTCAGTGATCATAATCAATATCATCTCAAATTATATTGTGTTTCTCCAATCGATCCGAGCGTTCTTTTATTCTAAGCAAAACTTCATTTTTTTAAAGAACTGGAGCAGAATACTGGCTTTACGAACCACAGTTAGATATGTGTAAGTTGGGTAAAATTGTTGTATTTTTGTCCCAGGAATCTAATTAGGCGATGCCCCACATTTTCGGGACACCCATATCGAAACAGGCAATATACAGATTGAGGATCGTGTTTGTGGTATTGTAAGGAACCATGATTTAACATTAAAATACGTTGTTTATATATTTTTAAAATATATTTGTGTCAAAATTACTCAACAACAAAATGTCCGGCGAAATATCCCCACGGCGAAACTTGGAGATTGAAACGGCCGTATCAAGCTCGCACCGGCGCGCGTATGTATTGCCAATAGAAATGGTAATTACCCTATTAATATCTACTGTAGAGTTTGAAGTCTCCAAAATTTGAAACATTCTAAAAGAATCTTAGAACTTTTTTTCAGTTAAAGTATCTAAATATAATATTTTTTATTATTAATAAATTTAATTTTGCGTAATTGAATTTAAAAATTGTATTATAACATACTTTGGAAGGATTTAGTTACATTTAATAATGAGTTAAAGAAATTTTTACTTTGACACATAGTTGACAATAAACCGATATTGTAAAAAAAATATATAGTTGTGGAATCGATTTGTATAATTGAAATAGATGTATTTCCGCCTTCAAAATCAAGATTAAATGAAAAACTGGCAACAAAACCTTAACGAAGACATGTTTCGATCTTACTAGCGGTTTTTAGATTAGTTTCACGGGTAAAATTGTGAATAAGATCGAAACCTGTCGTTAGTTATGGTTTTTTGATTTTATGCTTATTTTACATGTAGTTGATTTTGAAGAAGGCCCTTTCCGTTAAATGTTCTTTACGATGTATGCAGAAATATATAAAGTTATAAATTATAAAGGCTGATTCCCCAACTATAATTTTTTACAATATTGCATTTAATAAGTATTCAAGTTCTGTACGTAGTTATTTATTAGTAAATTTTAAAAGTAGATAGTTACTAACTTGGGTTGTGCCTAGTTGCATACTTGTATGAATCAAAGAAAACATAGCCATACAAACAGTTTAACAGGGAATCGGAACCACAGTACCAATAATAAGTTTTTAAATTTTGAACTTTCATCACTTTTAAAAGCTATTTTTAAATAATCTCAAATTTGACTAAATAAAAATTTGTTCAATTGGCTAATCGGATATACAGTAGTTTCTGATAAATATTTATAATAAATTATATTTTTTCAGAAAAGGTACATTCTCCATCTGAACATCCCAGCGTGTGCAAAAATTTTAAAATGCAACATCATGCATATGAAGATATGTGTTTATCAAGAAATGTGGTAAGAAATAATACACATAACAGTTCAACTTATTCCATATCATCGCATAAACAATTGCAACCTGAATCAAATTGCAATTTTGAAAATCTCGCCATATCTCATAATGCGTTTCTCCTATCAAATGATGAATTCCCGTTAAGACATACGTATTCTGTAAAGGAAACGGAGAATGAAGGTGAACTTTCTTTTAGAAAAGTATTAGGAAAGAAAAGATTAGGCAAACCTGTACAATTGCCGCAAGTTGAATATTTATATTCTACAAGTAATGCAGAAGCGTCTTCTTCAAATAATTTACTTTCTACTATACCAGCAAGCCAATCTGCATATTCCCATAATCAAATAATGAGATCCGGTAATTCTTGCATCGATACCACAACTGTGAGTGAAAATTTTTCTGATTCACTTAAAATTTCTCCTATTGATCCTCGAAATTTGGGCGAGTTTAAGTCTTCCACCCCGTCAGTAAAATATCACCAACAGATTAAGTCTGCGGTCAATTTAACGAACATATTATTATCTCCTAAAAAGTCCACCATGAGTACCGAAGAATTAAATGCCATAATTCATAAAGGTAAAAGGAAGTTGAATGTTGAATCTACCGATATTAATTCAAAAATATTACCTACCCCCATTAGTAATAAACCAATAGAACGAAGTACAAAAGCTGCAGAAGCGGGCTATTTAATTAATAAAACACGTTCACTTTTTAATTGGTCGCCTAGCGATGGTGAATATGTAGAATACAATACTAATATAGATAAACTATCTCCTAGTCCACAAGCTGAATCCAAACAAAGTGGGGCTTGTACCGATCGTAAGACTAATTCACAAACTTCAAGATTAGATTTTAAAAAATTACTTCTTAGGCAAAATATCAAAACAAGCGTAATTCCTTCTAGTAATAAGCGACTGTCAGCCGTAGAACAACTCAAATTGTCTAAACAAGTTACACCAAATAACAAAGACATATCTGAAATAGATATCATTCAATTAAGTAAATCCCCCAAAAAATTTTATAATAGAAAATTTACTAATAGTAATAATGATAATGATAGAAAACAACGACCGATGCCGAAATTAATGTCTCCTAAATCGCAGTGGAAATTTTTAAATCCACGTAGTGATGTTCTCTCTTCCACAATACTGGAAGATTGTGGTGAAAATGAGAACTCGAGCAGTTTAATTAACCAAAATAGTATTTTAGTAACTACAAGAAAACTCAACTTTAATTTTAAAGACAAAGATGATTTTTCTTCTGTAGTTAGCGATTTAAAAAGTACAAGTAATCCTGAACCGAAACAGAAAAACTCTAGTATAAATTTAATTGGTGAAAAATTTACATATAAAGCAATAAGTGCAATTCCAATATCACAACTCGCAACTTCTCAAACAGGGAAAATCAATAATTCGCCGCAACTTAGTCAGAGTGCACCCGATCATGATTCTCATAATACATCTAATTTAATAGAATCAACGGTTTGTTCATCTTTACCGACGCTCGAAACTGCATTTTAGCAACTATATGTTCAACCCAACTCTTCAATTCGCAAATTGCTCAACTGATATTTTAAGTAACAGGTGATAATATTAGTAGTCTCTACGTTAAGCGTATCTATTTACTTAAACCTGGTAGTCCACGTATGTTATATACTTGCGAATTTTTCCTGGTTTCGTAAGCTTCTGGTAAATTTTTCCTATTATATTTGACAAACAATTAACTGAAATAATAATTATAATCAAAAGTTATTTAAGGGCGAAATTGACTTTGTGGCGTATAGGTCGTATCAATTCTCAAATACATCAGTAAATGTAGAATGGGGAACATGCATGAAAAAAAAATTTAGTTAAAACAGTATTTTCCGATTAATCCTATATATTAAATATCAAATCAGCAAAAATAACTTCTATTTATTGTATTTTGTTATAAATAATCCATTTTAAAATTCAATGATAATTTAAAATAAATCATGTGACTTTAAACGCAACGAAGTCACCGGCACAATAACAATAACCTCACTTTCATGTTTGGTATACTCGTGTAGAGTACTTTTTTAACTTTCTTGTATTTAATTGATTTAATTATGATAAATAACAGCTTTTAACACTAACAAACTTCAACTTTCAAAGCACAAAACCACAGAAAAATAATATAAATGAATGCAAAATTAAACTGTGACGTCACACGTTCTGTGGCAAATTGCGCGGTCGTTTCGTTCAATTCAAATTGACGGATTTTTAAATATTTTTTAAATTATTATCAAAACGAAAATAAATAAATTAAATAGCATTAATTAGTATATTTAGTTATTTTTGATCCAACTACGCTATAAAAAAAATTTATGCATCTTCCCTATTAAATGTAAACGTCAAATTAAATACTAAATTTGTCTATGTATTAAAAATTATGAATACATGTTTTTAATTTATTTCAATTACTGCAAGTTTGGTTTATCGACCTTAAAATATTTTTAATTTTTTGGAGGTAACTGTTATTTCACCTCTCCATTGCAAGAAATAGTATAATATAAAACTCGTGCCTGAAGTAACTTATAATCTTTCATAATATTTTATGTTTCTTTTAAACCTCGTTTTCGGGTTGGGTAAAAACACACACTGAAGAAGTTGTACTTCAGTCTCACGTTGTATAATATACTATTGGTACATAATAATTTATCTATTACATTTTAATTTTTATTGTTTATTTTTATTCAATTTTTTATTTGCAGATTTTCATCTGTAAATGTAATTTAATATAAAATTGAAACACGTATAATTTTCTACTATTTTGTTAAAATACGTATTGGTACCGTTTCGTTCATCGTATTTCAATTGTTTCCACTCTCAAGTATCTTTTGATTGCAGTTTTGTGGTCATGCTAATTAACTTACACTTAAAACTTTATTGTAATATTTCAGTTAATTGTTTTATTTTCGTTGTAATTTGTTTTTCAAGTTGAAGTGTGTTGAATTGTGTATTATGTTGAACCAAGTTCAAGGATTTTATTCGCAAGTTTTTGGCGAAAACCTTTTGACCGGCGGCGACGCTACTGATGATTTGTAAGTTTGTAAGCTTGATTTATTTATACTAAAATATCTAGTCTAATACGCCATTTTTACCTTTATCTGTTATTAATAATATGTAATGTATGTATGGTCCAGTGTCAATGGAATCATACTCTTAATCCTTTCTTAAACTACACAGTATGTTATTTATGTAACGTACAGTGAGTGTCACAAGTATTCGTCACCTAACATATTTTGAATTAAAAACGATAAAACTTTTCTACATTACCCGTAATTTAAAAATAAAAACTGCAATAGAAACTATAAACATATCTGTTTATGATTTAAATTATTCTATTTAAAAAATTTCAAACACATTCGCTTAAAAAATGAAATACGTATATCGTCTGCTTACTGCGAGAACCAAGTAACTGCAAAATTTTCAAAAATGAGTTAAATGTACCTGTTTAGTTTTTTGCGCTCTTTCTGTAGGTAAAACAAGTTAAGTGATACACGGGTCCGTTCCAAAGTTATGCTGTATGAAAAACAATTAAACGTTAGTTTTTACATATACATTTTTACAGGTAAAACATGGTAAATATGTTACAAATAGTATTATATGTATTATAAATTATAATATTATAATAGTAAATAATGTTATAAATAGTATTATAACATTGATAAAACTATAATCCTTCTTAGAAATAAATTACAACACCATACATATCACTACTGCTTAGTTATTAAACGTCCAACTTTCAAACGCTATTATCTCAAAACTATGGTCATGTCAGTTACTTGGTTCTCGCAGTAAGCAGACGATATAACACATTCATATACGCGTCTAAAGTATTCCACATTACAACTTAAAAAATTCAAAAACGTAATTAAAGAAGTTTTTTACTAAATTTCGTATCACCGAAGACGGAATTTTATCCCATTCTTCTTAAGAACAATTTGTAAATCATTTTTAATTCTAATTTGTCTTGCTCTAATTTTTTTTATCAATGTGATCGCATAAATGTTCAATATGATCAATGTCTGGGCTTTGAGGAGAAATTTCCAAATATTTTAGTTTGCTATAAAGGATCCACGTCCCGTTATACAAGAAGCTTTATGCTTCATATCATTTTCTTGAATAAATATATAATTATTTTGTAGCCCCATATTGTGATCATTAAATATACCAATATTGGTAAATTTTGTCGTAAAATGTTGATATACATTTGTAGTCCATCGTACCATCGATAAAATAGAAATTTGGTTTACCGGAGGCACTTGCATAACCCCATACAAATAGTGATTCTTCCTAGCTTAATAGCAGGGTATACCTTTTCTTTATTTAGCTTTGTACTTTTTCCTTTTTCACACAAATTACCTGCCATCTGAACCAAAAATATTAAATTTTGACTCATTCGGTAAATATCATCCGATTCCAAAATTCTCCGTCGCATTTTTATATTGTTTTGTAAATTTAAATCTTTTTATTCTATTTCAATTCTATTGCTGTTATTTATAAAATATTTTCCACAGGTAATTTTTCCATAAATAAGTTCAGGTGCCAATTTTGCGCCAGTAAATTTAGGGTTTTTTAAATTTTATAATAATTGAGAATCACTATCAACTTAGCTTTTGAGAAAGCACTCCGCGCAGCTTATTTAAACAACTTTTTATGAGAGAATACTTTTCCATAATTGTCTGTATACGCGGTCTGTTAATTATTTCCGAAATTTCTTTGGCCGATTTTAATTTATTTGTAAATTTATAACAATTTTCGCTCCTTTTCTTTAAAATGTGAATATTACAATAAAAAAGATTGCGTCATAAGGAACCCACAATCACTTCTACATTAGCTTCCAGAAAGCATTAAATTTCAGCAACAGTAGCAAATTTTTAATGATAAGCAGTCTTAGTTTTTTTGACATGTAGAAAAGTATGTTATCTTCTTATTTTATTTTTTAAAGCGAAAGTGTTTGAAATTTTTTATATAGAAATAGTTCAATCATAAACAGAAATGTTTTTAAAGTCTATTGCATTTTTCATTTTTTAAATTACGTGTAATGTAGAAAAGCTATATCGTTTTTAATTTAAAATATGTTAGGTGACGAATACTTGTGACACTCACTGTATAATTTTTTCTTTCTAATTCTTACCCGTTTCAGTAAATTTGGGACATTTCCTCAATTTATTTTCTGGACTAATGCGATTGTTCAATAAAAATTTACTTTTATAACAACCAAAAATTATTTGTGATGTTCATTTCAAAAATGTTGTTTTGAAATCCCCATTTAAGATTTAAGTATGTTAAATTCTTAAACGAGGTTGATGCAATCGGCCCTTTTAATGAATTTTATTTTAAAATCAATTCTTTATCACGATGCGCTATTTATGGCATAATAAAGAAAAAAAAGAGATATTGCTTAAATAACATACTGTATTTCTTCACACTCGGCCACGCCTGCGTCCCGAACGCCGCAACTTGATGTACTCATAAGAAAAAAGTACGGCGTACGTTTTTGCAGTCGCCGATATGATCACCTCAATTTAAACACATGTAACGCAGCGTTTTTGCCATGCGGGACGTCGGCGCCGGTGTGGCTCAGGTCCTTATCAAAACTTGATTTTATTTTAAATTTTAACACAAGTTACTAAACTTAAAGGTAACATGAGCAAATGATTTCGAAAAACAAGTTTTCTGTTATCTTTTAGTTGTCTAGTCTAGTTGTTTAGTCTATTAATTGTTTCGGAAGGGGTTGGGGTGTTGGCACAGTCGATTTGACATGGAAAACATCCACAAGTTAAAGTGATTGAAGGTTTATATTTATTTAAAAATTTAATATATTTCTGATTATTTATTATATAAAAGTGGTTTAACAATATTACACTAGTACTGTAGGTATGTATTAAAATTTTTTACATTTTGTAGTAAGTTATTTATTAAAAATAGTAATTAATGTAAATTTTTAAAATTGCATAAAAATTTTACGTTTAATTGTAAAATAAAACTATTTTTGTTAATTTTCTAGCAATTTTAAATATAAAATAATATAAAGAGTGGGTACGTGTTTTAATTTGCATCTTTTGCTTCGACAGAACAATAGAAGATAACAAAAACCTAGAAGGCAACTATGGGTGACAACAATAAAGCGATGTTAAAAATATTATTTCTCAATTTCACCAGTTAATACAGGGTGTGTAATGGGAGTAATTATTTTATGTTTATTTAAAACCATGTTTACTGCCCGGGTTTCGCTTCGTTAACGTAACCTTCTTATTGGTTTTCTTAAGTTATCTTCGTTCTCTTTCTAAATCCTCTGGTATGCGGGTAGGTCTGTTAATTTGATGCGATTTAATAATTTTCCTGCTATGTTCCATGTCCTCGGTGCCCATTGTGTTTCACGGGTATTAGCCCAACTTTGGTCTAGATCTTGTTTATTCCTGGTTATTTCTTCATAGGACCACGTCGGAATGTTCATCCCCGTATTGCCACCGTTTTTGTTACCAGAAACCTACACATAAGGTCAGGTTGTGTTTCCTTGTACAGTTGGTTGAGGCGTCCAGGGATGTGAATGCCATGATAGTCGGCCACCTCTGCCTGTTCTTCCCTGTATAATTCGCACTCCTGCATCATATGTATAGGCTCATCGATAAAGCGAGACAAAAAGGGGGGTGAGAGGAAACTTTTGGCCGAGAAAGGGAGGATAAAATGCACTATTCAGATGTACCGTCCGCTACATATTTATAAAGTGCATTAAAAATTCCCTTTTTACTTCAAAATTCCTCGAACGAAAATGTAAAAAATATACTACAGTTACCGTGAATGAAAAATTGAACGATTTTGAAATTTAATAAGTCACAGTTATTTTTATTTTCTTTCAATAATTTTATTTAATATGTTGTCCTTGATTCCTGTACACTTGAAGACAACGTTTTGGCCACGATTTTAGCGATCGTTGTATCATTTCCAGAGGAATGTTTTCTATCTCACGTTTTATTAGTTTTTTTAACTGTTTAAGGGTTGTAACTTTTGACTTATTTAACTGAGATTTTAAATAGCCCCACAAAAAATAATCACAGGGTGAAAGGTCCGGTGATGATGGCGTCCATATATCCGGATGAATAAAAGATACGCCGTTCTGTTCAAGAAAATTTAAAGTCTTAGAAGCGTGAGCTGGTGCCGAGTCTTGGTGAAATATCCAATCACCAGCAGGATATAATCTTTTTGCGTCAGTCAAAAGTGGCTTCAAACAATTCTTAATGTAATATTCCGAGTTAATTTTAGCACCAGGCTCAACAAATATTGGCGTTGTGGTTCCATAATTCGATATTCCCATGAACACCATAACTCCCTTCGGATGGGACTGTTTTGTGAATACGTCCAATTCTTTTGCCGATTGCTCACGTCTCAAGTACTGAACTTTTCGTTGGCCATCAGCATTTGTTAGATGGAACCATGCTTCATCGACAGTGATGTATTTTTGCCATTTATCACAATTTAGTAAGTGATACAATCCTAGTGAGCGCTGGTGCCGTTTAATAATTGTTTCTTCAGAAATATGATGTTTCCTTGGTTTCTTCATTAATTTCAGGTTTAATTTTTTATTTAGATTATACCAAATGATATATTCAGATGTTTTGAAATGATTAGCCATATGTTGTAGTGTCGGAGGATTCGTTTTTAATGCCATTTTCTTTAAATTCGATAATTGTCGATTTGTCAGAGTTGGCTTCTTTCCGCTGCCTTTCTTCCGAATTTTGGATTTAAGTTCTGGGATTCCATTTTTTTTGTAGTTAGAGAGTGTACCTTTCGAAACACAAAAATTTTGGTCTTTACACCTTTTTTGTATCATAGCAAAACTACATTGTTGTTTTAAAAGCTTAAAAATTATGATTTGTTGCTCTTTAGTTAACACCATGTTTGTAACTGACATTAGAGAAAAACAAAATTGACATCGATAAGTTCATATCGCGTGCTCTATGGAATACTTTGAATTTTGTTTAAAAAAATAACTCTTATTGGTGAAAATTGAATTTAAATTCGTTCAGTTTTTCAATCACGGTACCGGTATATATATTTTCTATACTACAAGATTGAACCCTGAATGTGATTTTTGCCTTCGGCTTCGCTTCTTGCAAATAAAGAATAAGTACTTACAAAATAAATAAACTTTATAAAATGGCGGGTTTTTATTAGAACTCTCTAGAGAGGAATTATATCACTTATTTATCAAAGTTTTATTAAATGGAAAAAATATTGAGCAAATGACACTATAGTCAGGAAAGATGCATGGAATCAATTCAAAATACAAGTTTTGTCTGATGGACGTAACAGTACAGGTAATGTGATAAAATAAACGGACAACTATGATATTAAATACAGGTAACCATCATAAAACACAAGTAAGGGCCTGTTTTACCACCTCTAGTCAAGTGCTAGTTAACGCTTGACTAATAGTTGACAATCACGTGGCCGTTTTACAATCTCTAGTCAAAGGACAAAATGGCGGTCGACTAGTAGTTAACTCGACTAGAGGATTTTCTGGTAGTCGAGCTTGACAACCACTAGTCAGGAGAAACACAACCTTACTTTATAGCCTACACAAATAGTCGACTTTTCGCAATGTTTTCCAATTTTGATTTTATTTCAAGTGATGAAGAATAAATAGTTGAAGTAGTCGTCTTCTTAGAAGGCCTAGATTATAAGAGAAAGGAGCGATCATTTCAATTTATGGAATGAAAATCAGTTTTTTCTATTTTAGACATTGTAACTCATTGGCTAGGCTCTTCCCATGACCAAAAATGAATGTGGAAACGTAGATTCCCAATTTTGTCTGCACTCATTCGGGTTTAAAGACATAATATGTATAAAATTGACAATTATATAGTTGCATGTGCTATTTTACATAACCTTGCATGCTTTCGTCATGAAGAAGTACGTCCCGTTGATCCTGAAGTAAATATTCCACCTGACGTTGGTGACTTTTCAAATGAGTCCAATGCCGATAGAAATGGCAATGCAAGATTATATAATAAAAATTATAATAAAATTATAAATTTTAAAAACAAAAAATATTAAATTCATATTGTGTATTCCATTGATAATAATGTAATTTCACACTATTATCAATGGAATAATACACAATATGTATTTTTACTATAATTTTGAATGTAAAAATTACAAGTATTTGAATGTATTTTTACATGCTTTTTTTACAGTGCACATCGTATGTACATAATATAATAAAATAAAAATTTATTTTAAATTTAAAATCGACTTTCTAGCCACGTTCTACAAAAAATGGCCAAGGAGTCATATTTGCCACATGATTACGATTCCGACAACATTCATTTTGGACATCACTCATATTTTTACGACGGGCCTTTTCTCGCTCCGCCTTCCGTCGTTTTACTGTTTCCTGCTGCGCGGCTACATCCTCAACAGATTTTTTTGGTGTAGGCGCCGTATTTGAGGACTTCCCTCACTTAATTCTTTTGGGCGTAGGTTTTTCTGATATATCTGTTATAGAAATCTTTCATTTATCACATTTTCGGGCAGCAGCAGGAACATGTGGGGAATAAAGAGTAACTACTTGAGTATCCTCCATTTCGGACATTTTCGCTTTTGAAGTTGTGAAATTATTTTCAATGAAGGTAACTCTCACACCACGTACCTATGATCCTATTATCCGCTTATCCGAACCAAAAAATTGACACGCTGGAGCAGCAGCGTGCTGGCTTTTGAAGCTATGCTTCTTATCGCACGGGTATTGCACGTGTATTTTGCACGGGTATCGCACGGGCAGTTAACTGAAAAAAATCGTTCGTCACACAAAATCGTCACACAAAATCGTCACACAAATATGTAACGGAAATATTATGTAACGCAAATTCGTCACACAAATTTCGACCGCGACTTTCAAATTTCGAACTTCCCTTCAAACACCATAACTCCGGAACCGAGAGGGCTAGGACCCTGGGAATGGTGGCTATGGATAGGGGGCGGATGTGGCAACCGCCCCCGACCCCACGCCGCCCCCGCCGCCTCCAACCGATTTTTAGGGAAAATAGTTTTTGACAAAACTAAAAACATTAAAACATTTTTTTTAAATTAAAACCCCCCCTCCCCTTTTCGTGGGTCGGCAAAAAACGTCAAAAAAATTTTCAAAATTTTTATTTTTCAAAAATTTTGAAGCTAGTTTTAGTTTTTTGACAAAACTTACAAAATTAAAAATTTCCCGCCCCCCCTTTTTCCCTTTTCGTGGGTCGGCAAAAAACGTCGAAAACATTTTCCCGTATTCTTATAAGCAAGTTGGAGGCCGAAGGCCGACCCGTATTCTTAAATGCCAGTGGGAGGCCGAAGGCCGACCCGACCGGTGTTCTCTAAATCAAGTGGGAGGCCGAAGGCCGACCCGTATTCTTATAAGCACGTTGGAGGCCGAAGGCCGACCCATATTCATAAATGCCAGTGGGAGGCCGACCCGACCCGTGTTTTCTAAAGCAAGTGAGAGGCAACCGCCCCTGACCCGACCCCACGCCGCCCCGCCGCCTCCAACCGATTTTTAGGGAAAATAGTTTTTGACAAAACTAAAAAAATTAAAACATTTTTTTTTAATTAAAACCCCCCCCTCCCCTTTTCGTGGGTCGGCAAAAAACGTCAAAAAAATTTTCAAAATTTTTATTTTTCAAAAATTTTGAAGCTAGTTTTAGTTTTTTGACAAAACTAACAAAATTAAAAAATCCCCCCCCATTCTCCCTTTTCGTGGGTCGGCAAAAAACGTCGAAAAAATTTTCCCGTATTCTTATAAGCAAGTTGGAGGCCGAGGGCCGACCCGTGTTCCTGAAAGGCAAGTGGGAGGCCGACCCGTAGTTTTATAAGCAAGTTGGAGGCCGAAGGCCGACCCCACCCGTGTTCTCAAAAGCAAGTGGGAGCAAGCATAACTCCGGAACCGAGAGGGCTAGGACCGTGGGAATGGTGGCTATGGATAGGGGGCAGAGGTGGCAACCGCCCCAACCCCACGCCGCCCCCGCCGCCTCAACCTCCAACCGGTTTTTAGGGAAAATAGTTTTTTGACAAAACAAAAAAAATTAAAAAATTTCCCCCTCTCCTTTTCGTGGGTCGGCAAAAAACGTCGAAAAAATTGTAAAAATTTTTCACAAAAAGGCCGAAGGCCGAACAACTGTGGCCTTTACGGATCTATTATGGTCCTCCCCCTGTGAGACCGAAGGCCGAACAACACTGGCAATCACGGACTAGCAGTCAAGATAGCTGAAGGCATATAAATATAATCTATTATGGTCCGCCCTGTGAGGCCGAAGGCCGAACAACTAGGGCCTTCACGGATTTATTATGGTCCGCCCTGTGAAGCCGAAGGCCGAACAACTATGGCCTTCACGGATCTATTATTTATATGTATACTAGCTGGAAAGCCCGTCCACGGACGGGCAGATAGACGGTGCCGGTGGGTCTCTATTTTAATGATCTAAATAAAAACAACATTGTTTCCTAATATTGCCAATTTTAATTGTTCATCCTCGCGTTGAAACGTTAATTTTAATTTTTTTTATTTGTTACCTAATTAAGAAACAATTATTGTAGCAAATAAAATCTTAAGCACTGCCTACTGCGTTAGTACTTCCTTGTACACAATATTTTTCGTGTACACTGCCTGTGAACCTTCAATCAATTTCCCTTGTTCTTTTCCATCAACTATTTTTATCTTCAGATCTCCGTACTCTTGACATTGCTACATAGAGATGACCGTGGCTAAACACCGGTTCAGGCATATATATTCCTACTTTTTCTAACGTCTGTCCCTGAGCCTTGTTGATCGTCATGGAAAAGGCAAGTTTAATTGGAAACTGTCGCCGTCTTAAAACAAATGGCAAGTCTGTACTTGTTGGGACTAAATCTATGCGCGGAATAAAAACAGTTTCCTATTTAGCAGTTCCTGTCAAGACTTCAGCGACGATTAGATTGGGCTTTAACGATTGAACAGTTAAGCGCGTCCCATTACAAAGACCACGTTTAGTATTCAAATTCCTGAGCAACATAATCACACTTCCAACCTTCAAGTGCATTCTGTGTACTGGCATCCCTGAGGGCGTTTGTTTATTCAAGAATTCCATCGGATAGTTTTCCCTATCGTTAATTCGCAAATATTGTCCATAAAACCACAATTATGAACGTCGACATTTGGTTCTACAACGTTACCTACTTCAAGAACAGCTGCGTTTTTACTTCGTGGATTTTGTCGGTGAATTGCATGACTACGTGAACGATGTAATATTTGCGAAGGGGTCATGTTGGCAATTTGATTTCTTTCGCGATGTTGAGTAATTTGTTCTGACGTCATGTTGGAAATTTGCTTTCGTTTGCGATTTTGTTCAATTTTCCCAGGAGTCATATTTTCCACACGATTACGATTCCGACAACATTCTTTTTGGACATCACTCATATTTTTACGACGGGTCTTTTCTCGCTCCGCCTTCCGTCATTTTACTGTTTCCTGCTAGGCGGCTACTTCCTCATCAGATTTTCTTTTAACACATTTTCGAGCAGCAGCAGGAACATGTGAGGAACGAAGAGTAACTACTTGAGTATCCTCCATTTCGGACATTTTCGCTTTAGAAGTTTCTGAAGTTGGGAAGTTATTTTCAATGAAGGTAACTCTCACACCACGTACCTATATAGCGCACAGTGTATCCGTTGATCCGATTATCCGTTGATACGTTGATCCGAACCAAAAAAATGACACGCTGGCGCTGGAGTAGCAGCGAGCTGGCATTTTATATGTATGATAAGATGAGATGAGATTTTCAATGAAGGTAACTCTCACACCACGTACCTTTGATCCTATTATCCGCTTATCCGAACCAAAAAATTGACACGCTGGAGCAGCAGCGTGCTGGATTTTTATATGTATGAGATGAGATTAAGGTAACTCTCACACCACGTACCTATGATCCTATTATCCGCTTATCCGAACCAAAAAATTGACACGCTGGAGCAGCAGAGTGCTGGCTTTTTTATGTATGAGATGAAATGAAGATGAGATGATGATTTGTTAGGTTGCTACTAAAGATTCAGATTATCAGAATTGCCACAGATTTAAGAAATGAAATATTCTGAGATTTATATTACAACTTAAAATTCTATTTTTTTGCTTTTATATGAAAAAATAATTTTTTATCCGATAATAAAGATAGGTACTAATCTGAAAATCGAAATCTTTTGTCACTAAAATTTACTTATATAGAATATTGTTTAGGTTGGTAGGTATTAAAAATTCAGATTATCAGAATTAGCACATAATTATTTAAGAAATGAAATATTCTGAGATTTACATTTGAACTTAAAATGCTATATTTTTTTCTTATATCTGAAAAAATAATTTTTATCCGATAATGAAGATACTAATCTGAAAATCGAAATCTTTTGTCACTATTAGGCTTCTATAATATACAAAGTATATAGCAAGAAGCCTTATGATTTGACTCCGTCTATCCGTCCGTCCGCATAATTCAAATCTAATCAGAACCCTCGAAATTGTGATTGTAAACACATCGTATGTACCTACACAAAATAAAAATTTGTTTTAAATTTAAAATCAACGTTCTACAACATTTTTTTCTTTTTGTATTATCGGTCTCTTTTGTTCTATCACTTGCTACAATTAAAGGTAGTCGATCAGTGGAAAGGTCTCCAGGATTTCATTAAAGTTTGCAATACGATCAGTAAAAAGATAATTGTTTTAGACGAGTTCTCGAATGGCCATTGTTTTGTCACTCAGTTTTAGACTTCTATACATAGTATAAATAAGGTGGAACTCGCTTTAGCGGCAGTTACTAGGCTTCTATACAGCTATCTCTCTGGTGTGAAAAGTTGTTGTTGCTAGTTATTTTTGGTCGACATAATATTTATAATGTAACATCAGATAATCCGATAATCTGCACCAATTAAATTTTTTGCGGTTGGTAATCATCATTTACTATATAGTAAGTAATAACAATCAAACTTTTCCATTCCATTCGAAACTTTACTTCTCTGTAATGTGCGGTCCATGTTTTGAGGTGGACCAATCCTCTTCCTTCTCTTTTATTTACAACTTAACTTCACTAATCACATCAAGCCACTGCTATGGTTAAAATAAATAAAAACTTATTTTTTCACATCCAAGTAAAACTAGAAAGTCCATTTTAAATTTAAAACTATGTAATCTAATTTTTATTATACATACGATGTGTTTACAATGACAATTTCGATGGTTCTGATTAGGTTTGAATTATGCGGACGGACACGGAGCCAGATCATAAGGCTTCTTGCTATACTTTGTATAGAAGCCTAAAATCATAAGCAACTTAATAGAAAATAATTTGGAGCGTTCTGATTGGCTCTGAAACATGCGGACAGACACGGGGCCAGATCATGAGGCTTCCTCTGTACTAAGTCTAAAATCAGTATGTTTTGCTGGATTCCCGTTTTCCCGGTTATTCTGGGCAAGTTTAATACAGAGAAATGTACTTTTGAATTCCTGGCGGTTATGTTAATAACCACATTTAAATGTTTTTTAATAAATTTAGTCGCGCAAAAAACATCATAAGCATCTTATGATGCTCCTCCTTCAAACAATTGTCTTCGATCGGTAAAATGTCCTTACTGTTCTTGATACTTAATATACTATACCGTCGCACTTACCTTAGCAACTAGTAAACAAAACTTACTCTCGTATGTAACAGCACTAGGGCTAAAGTTGTTAGCATGATGCGAGTACAGTTTTTTTTGCCTTGACAGCACGAGCGCTTGCGCGAGGGCTATCGCGCAAAACAAAACTGTACGAACATCATGCTATTTTAGCCCGAGTTGCTGTTTTGGAGAGTAGATCCCGCCGAAAAAGGCGGGGCGAAAATTCGCAATGATGGTTCTTATCATTACTTCACACGAAAAGTTGACCAAATTTGCTAAATGTGGCGCCATCTTTCGGTATTCCCAAAAAAATAAATTCAATTTATTTTCGCATATAATTCATCCTTATCATTACTTCGCCTGAAAAGTTGACTAAATTTGCTAAATGTGGCGCCATCTTTCGGTATTCCCAAAAAAATAAATTCAATTTATTTTCGCATATATTCATCCTTATCATTACTACGCACGAAAAGTTGACTAAATTTGCTAAATGTGGCGCCATCTCACGGTTTTCCAACAATCAAAAATTGTGACTTTTTGTCACAATTTACTCGCATAAATTCATCCTAGTGACTTTTAAACGTCAAATTAAACGTACTATTTTTTACTTTGAATAAATTTTTGTTTATTACATTGAAATTTTTGGTTTTATTTATTTTCGTCCTAATTTGGGTAGGTCATTCCGCCAGATGGCGTTACGTTTACTACTAGCAAGTCAACTTTTCGTCATCGAGTAATATATAGGGGTACATTAGCATTTTTAGTCGGCATTTTTGCCGACCGCCCGGATGCAACTTGTGTCCTCCCACTCTTGCACTCTTTGGTGGGGGGGGCTCTTGTATCCGCCGGAACTGTATGCTCCCACTCCGTTGTGAGAGCGTCTTTTTGGAAACGGCCGAGTACAACTTGTATGCTCTGTCTCACTCTATTGTTGTACTCGATAGATAGCCGGCAGCTTGTTGTACTCAACTGAAATTCTCATTTTTGATAGGCCCATGTGGACCACGGCGGGATATACTCGTATGTAACAGCACTAGGGCTAAAGTTGTTAGCATGATGCGAGTACAGTTTTTTTTGCCTTGACAGCACGAGCGCTTGCGCGAGGGCTGTCGCGCAAAATAAAACTGTACGAACATCATGCTATTTTAGCCCGAGTTGCTGTTTTGGAGAGTAGATCCCGCCGAAAAAGGCGGGGCGAAAATTCGCAATGATGGTCCTTATCATTACTTCACACGAAAAGTTGACCAAATTTGTTAAATGTGGCGCCATCTTTCGGTATTCCCAAAAAAATAAATTCAATTTATTTTCGCATATAATTCATCCTTATCATTACTTCGCCTGAAAAGTTGACTAAATTTGCTAAATGTGGCGCCATCTTTCGGTATTCCCAAAAAAATAAATTCAATTTATTTTCGCATATATTCATCCTTATCATTACTTCGCACGAAAAGTTGACTAAATTTGCTAAATGTGGCGCCATCTCACGGTTTTCCAACAATCAAAAATTGTGACTTTTTGTCACAATTTACTCGCATAAATTCATCCTAGTGACTTTTAAACGTCAAATTATACGTACTTTTTTTTACTTTGAATAAATTTTTGTTTATTACATTGAAATTTTTGGTTTTATTTATTTTCGTCCTAATTTGGGTAGGTCATTCCGCCAGATGGCGTTACGTTTACTACTAGCAAGTCAACTTTTCGTCATCGAGTAATATATAGGGGTACATTAGCATTTTTAGTCGGCATTTTTGCCGACCGCCCGGATGCAACTTGTGTCCTCCCACTCTTGCACTCTTTGGTGGGGGGGGGGGGGCTCTTGTATTCGCCGGAGTACAACTGTATGCTCCCACTCCGTTGTGAGAGCGTCTTTTTGGAAACGGCCGAGTACAACTTGTATGCTCTGTCTCACTCTATTGTTGTACTCGATAGATAGCCGGCAGCTTGTTGTACTCAACTTAAATTCTCATTTTTGATAGGCCCATGTGGACCACGGCGGGATATACTCGTGGAAACAGACGCGGTAAACAACCAAATCGAGCATAGTCGCGCAAAAAATATTATGTGCTAGGTAGTTAACCACAACATTAAAATGATTGATCAACCCGTTTTACTTACCAGATAGTTTATTCGGCAAGTAACGTTATTTGTTGGGTCACTAACTGACACTTTAACCTGACTTTTACTTAGACTTTGATAAACTGGCCCTATGTGAGATTACATTATATGGCGATCAAAAATAACTATCTAACAACACTTTTCACACCAGAAAGATAGCTATATAGCAGCCTAGGAACTTCCGCTAAAGCGAGTTCCAACTTGTTTTAATTTAAAGGTAGGTTTCATCACGTTTTTCAATAAATTTTTTTCGGGAAAGTTATTACTGGTTATTCATTGTAGTTATGTCAACAGCAAGCACTCCGAAGGGCATTCAAGAAAGAGGAAAGGTTTTTTCAACTGCAGAAGTTGACTTTCTAATAAGTGTAAAAACCCGCGGTTAATTATCGAATTTGATATCGTTGCCACCAGATTGTTTTTTTTTATTTAATGTGAGAAACAATTAAAACTCGGTAATCGTGAATCGATTAATTGGGGACATAGGAGAATAAACTCGATTACCAAATTAAACACAGGAATAATTTTAATTGGGTTTATTTATAACTGAACAAACAAAACAAATGAAGGAAATACATTAACATATAAAATGAACTTGAAATTAATTTGGACAATAATGTGTGGTTGGTGAGATTTAATTAAACAATACAAAATTTGAAATGAGATCGATTTTTTTACCTGATTGTTGGATGTGGACACGATTAAAATTCAGATGTCGAAGTCGCGAGTTTTAATAATGAATAAAATTTTGTTTATTTTAATTTTAACACTTAGAAAAATATTATGTCGAATTCCTATGTAGACAAGCTACAATAGTGAAAAAACTGCCTTCTGAACCAAATCTGAGACAGTATTTATCGTATAAGACTTCCGCCCCGGGGTGTGAGATAATTTCGTGTGAAAAAGGATACTGGGGTCATAATTTTGACCCGAACTCAGATTTGTTTATCAAGTTAATTCCATTTTAGGTAAGAATATCGATTTCTGCACTTAAAATAACATCTTAAGACTAATACATCTGTCATCGCTTGTCCTAATGCATTTACTTGAAGATAAAAATTGGTCTATTTTAATTGAGTGTTTCCGTGATTGGCTTTCTTAATTTGCTTTCATTAATGCAATTACATTGGTTATAAATTTTTATTTGTTAATTTATTGATTCTAAATATATTAATTAATGATTTGCTAATGTTTTTAATTATTTGATTGTCTTTTAAGATTCATTAAGGCGAGAATCGCATGATTCTCATAAAGATAAGAAAATATTTAAGTAATATTTTATGACAGTTTGAGTGGTTAAATATCCCAGATGCATAACTAAACTAATTAAGGTTAAAGTGTAAGCAATAATAATAAAACTAATTGATTTTGTCTGAGATATACAGGGTGGTTGCTGCATAAGCATTATGAAAAAAATACGTGCGCACGTCTTAGAAAATAAAAAATCTGATTCTCAAACATGGCAAGAAAAACAAAAGGCGTGGAAAAAGATAAAATATAATTATAATATGTTGACAACACATGCATTCATTTTACTTTTTATTCGTGCTTTTTATCATGAAATATATTATATTGCGATGTCGAGATTGACCACGCCAATAGAAATGATAACGTCACGATTCAGAATTTTGTTTATTAATAAAGAGAGCACATGACTTATTTGTTCGAACGTAAAAGTTTCATCCGATACCAAAAATTTAGTTCAATGTCATATTTTTATGTGAAAGACGAGTCACGGAACGAGGTAACAAAATAAATTCAAAATGCAACGATTTAATTCCGTTAATAAAATGTTTGTTAATATTATAAATCAAATTAATTAATCATAAGAAATGTAATTTAAAATCAAAATAATTGTTCAATGTTAGTTTATAAAAATGTGTTAAACGTAAAATTTTAAAATAAGCAAAATCTTTACACCTATCGTAGTGCGTCGCAAATCTAATGTATCACATATGGAAAGGACATTTTCTTCAAAAAGTTTATCAAACAATCACAGTGATGGTGAAAATTAATTCAATCTAAAACATAAAAATTTTATTAAAATTTTACAAAGTCACATTGGGCTTGAGCCGAACCTGAAAATTGAAACGTCAATAGTATTGATTTTATTTCGACCAATAATGAAGAATCACATTTGCCTTGAGAATACAACGGTAGCGATGGTAAAACAATTGAGAAAAAAAAGGTTGTTGATTAATTTTTATTAATGGTGGTGATTTTGGTACGTCCAGCTAAAATTACATAAAATAGTGAAATTTTAAAGAAATTCAATAGAAAAGTGTATGAATAATTAAAATCAACGTACTTACGTATTTGAAAAGCAAAATTGGTAGAAGATAACGACGGATTACGATTATTTTTGGAAAATTTTGGTCACACCACGAGGTAAATGCACACACAAGAAAATTTGCATCTCGAATAATTACACGCATCGAAGGTCATCCATCAAGTAGAAATAAATAGTTTCATGGTACATGAACTGAGTAACCAGAAATACCCCAGATTTTGTTAAGGTAACGTCCCATTAAACTTTATATTGAAAATAAAAATTAGTGAAAATTTTACGATCCAATTACGCGTGCGTTAATACGTTTAAAGTTTATTAGAATAAGAAATTTGTTAATTAGTATAAGAATTTTATTGCATTTAAATCACTTAAAAACTAAATCATAATAAATTACCATTTGTATTTTAAAACGGAGCATAATTTTTGTAATCACATTCCGAAGACCACGATATTTGATTTCAGCATTACGATTTGGTCAAGGAAAGAACCCAACTTGAGAGAAGGTAGGTCTGTGCTCATCGCAATAGCCAAGCCGAGGTATAATTTCATTTATTTGTATTTATCAAAAATTTGACATACATTTCTATTGACGGGGTACATTTGCGTACACTCGTACAAGACATTTACAATTAAAACGTTTAGCTCCAGTGAGGAAAAGACTCACACAGCAATTTGACAGCCCAACGTGTGGCATTATTAGTAGTCGAGGAGTCCTCTACATAGTAATTTGGCTAGCCCAACGTGAGGCTACGATATCTCACAGCAATATGCAACAGATGATTTCAATGCAGCTGGGCTTGAAGTACCCCGTACTCATATGCAATTAATGAACAAATAATATAATATTTTAAAGCGAAATTCAAGAAAGGAATACGCCGAATTAAAAAAAGAATTGAATAAGACTGGGGGTGGTGAGTACAAACCCACTCAATTAAGCGAAATATCAATAAAAGTACATAATTTGTCGGAATTGTCAATTAGTGGAGGACTGCGATACCACGAGCGGTTACGATGGAACCTTTGGTAATCGTTGTAGAGCTCGTACCAAAGCTCAAAACTTATACAATCATCGGCGCAATAACGAAAACGCGTCCAAATACTAAAAGGCCCAACTAGAAAACATTGGTTGAATGTTTGATTTCGTTTTGACAGTTACACAAATTTCGCGTTTTATTATTATTAAATGGTATTAGTATTGTTTCATAATATAAATAGCAATCAGCCTTCTTTAAGGCTATTTGACAGGTTCTATTGTTTGATGGTAAGTAATAAAAGTTTAAATTAAATTTTCGCGCCAAGCTAATGTTTTTACGTATATATGTATTGTTGTGTCCACCGTGTACCCCCTATTATGGGCGAACATTGCAAGGGGAAACGATCGGAGAGGTTTTAAATGTACTAGTTAAGTTTTTGTTAGAGTAAGTTTTTGTTAGATTAAGTTTTTGTGATAAATAAAATAAACGCCTGGTGATAACTGTGGTAGGCAACACAAAAGACTGAACAAAATGAGAGATGAGAATCAAATAGGAATAAAAAAACGAAGAGTGGTTGTCAAGGAGATATAAACAGGAGTTCAATAAAAAGAGGCAACAAAGACAGTCGCATATAAAGAGAGTGTAAATTGAGGAGACGACAAAAAAAGTCGCAGAATAATTGGGAGTACGATTTGATGAAGCGACCAATATAGTCGCAAATCGGGAGTGCGAATGCAAGCAGCAAAAAAGAGAGTCGCAAATTGGGAGTGCGATTTGATAAGGCGACGAAGATACCAATTTAAACCAATTTAAATTTAAATTAATTAAATTTAAAGAAGCGACAAAATAGCCGCATAATAAATAAAGGGAAACGAGTTAGAGAGCTTATAAATAGGACGTGTGTGGGTGATCAACGATCGATTGGACGATCGAATTTCTCCTACGGAGAGAAGTAAGACCAGAGAACGACAATTTGGACCAGGCGATTAACGATAGAAATAAGTGTATGTGCGAGTTAATTTCACTTAACAAAATGATTTTAAAAAAAATCGAAATTACTTAAATGAATTTATTGAAAATTACAACTGACATCGATTTTAGACATACAGCAATAATAATAATCTATAATTATAATTGTGAGTTATTTATAATAAAATATTGCTTATTACTAATATTACAGTTATTGAACTTTTAAAAGGAAATGCGATAGACTGCTGAATCGAATGTAAGCCAGGCTGTCGTAACATATTTGAAATATTTAATTATTATATTGATACATAATTTTGTTTTAACATAACACCTCCCCTCTAGGACCAAAATTAGGGTATCCTTAAATTTTGAAGTCCGATCTGTTCGATTGGTTTCCCTTCGATTGTTCCGGATGGTGTTTTCTTCTTGAAAATTCTAACTAAAACATATGTAATTAAAATAATGAAAATTAACATATATAACATGATGGTCCATCCACTTGCTTGATGGAAGTACACAGGAGCTTGGGATGTTTCTTCAATGTTTTCCTCGATTTGATGCAATTTGATTTCTGTTGATTTAATTTCGTCCAAATTTATCGGTTCCAATTCAATTGGCCTGAAGGTAATGTGGACATTATTGTGTCTGCTGCTAGTGTATTCAAATTTTAACTTCGGGATTTCCACTAAGTTATTTTTAAGTCGTTTTTCTTGTGTCGTTAGTAATTTTGTTTGTATCTTGATCCTGCATTTTCCATTTAGTGAGATTAAGTATGTTCCATTTAACGAAAGAGTTTCTGTTGTTGCATCGCATTCTTTCTTGATTACGTCTTCTCCCTTTGTTATTACCATCCATTGATTACTAGAGACCTGTTGGACTTTCGTGTGGGCCAAACTTAAACTTTCTTGCTGACAATTTTGGTATTTCTTTGTGTGTTGGATAAGATGAACTTCACAAGGTGATTTTTCTTCGATTTGGTTAATTTCCAATTTGCACAAAAATTTGTTAAAATGTATATCTTTACATCTTTGGTTACTTAATGCGTAGTTTTGCTCGTTTATTACAAGGAATTTGGCTTTGGGAATGATTATTGAGTATAAGGAATTATTAAATGTTGGACAGGAAAATAGGTGGAAATAGTTATAGTCGATTTTTTCGACGACTGGAATTTCTAATATGAAATGTATTTTGTTATTTTGAATAAAGGCTTTAATATTTTATGATTTTATGAAATTCGTGAATATTTTCCAAATTTGGGTTTATAGGCAATTTAGAATTTGTTAATAATAGCTGTATCTGTAACAATTCGTGATTAAGGTCCTTGGCTTTTAATATTGATGGATGCATAATGTTTGCTGATGCGAAGGTGATCGCTTCTTCGAGTGTTTCTAAAATATCTCGTATTGTTGATGCGGCTGTTATTAATTCTAGATAAATTGTCATCATCGTTAATTTTTCATCTACTTTAGTTTTGTAAAAATTAGTTGCATTTATAGTAAGTTCCATGAAGATTAATTTTTCTTGTAAAAGTGCTTGGTTTCTTGCTATTTTAATAATGCTGTTGTTGAAGTTTTCCATTGCTGAAGTCGTTAATTTAATTTGTTCTTTAAATAGCAATTTTACTTTATTTTGATCGTTGGTCAATTGGTTTATTGCATAGTTATATTTTTCTGCATCTTCATTATCCAAATTTCCTGTAATGGTTTTAATTAATCCGCCCAATCCATTAATGAAACCTCTCTTTCTTCTACACACTCTAGTTTACGTTAGAGTGTGTGTTTACGTCAAGGTTAATTTGTTCGAATTTTATTTTATTTTCGGTTATGGTATGTTCCAAAAGGCTATGTAGATTTTGATTATTCCACCGATGTGTTTTCCCGTTTTCATGTTTACTGTTAGACCAAGAGCCCGTGTACCGTTTTAGGTAGTGATCGGTTTACGCCCATTGACCACCTAAACTTGTATTATCGATGTCGACGATGCTACAGAGATGCTCGCCATCCCTGATTTCCGGGGCGAAGTGGGAGGGCCGGGCTTATCAACTTGTTATCAACAAGTGAATAGAAAATTTTCATAAGTTTACGACTGAGGGTAGTGGGAAAGCAAAGAATTCAGTAAAATAATCCGACGCTCGCCGGTCGTCAGTCGTCTACGAGGTGGCGTTCACCCGCTGCAGTCCTCGGAAGATGTCAAAAATAGAAAGAAAAAAAAATTTCGAGTTTACGACTGACAATGGGGGGGATCTTACCATTAGCCTTTGAACGACACGAACCCCGTCCGCCAGCCTTTTTCAATGGGGCGGAAGCGCGCCGGGCTCACCGATTTGGGACTAATGCCCAGGTATACTTTTTATGATAGGTTTACGGCTGACTGTTTCAAAATTACGTTCAATTGCAACTGTCTAATCGGAAAATACAATCAACAGTCATCCAACATGTATCGTAAATTTTGTCAGTCGTAAAAACAAGTTCGTGGAATGAGCTTTATTATAAGGATTTACTTATAAACGGCTACCACTTATGAATTTTTATATGTTTATGGCTGACAATCAAAAATGTAGTTACGACGTAAGCACGTGAAGATGAAAACACAATTCTCAGCCGTCCATAGTATGGATAAGCTCAATTGGTGGCTAAACTAGCACGTACCCTGCAATTGCTCGATGCAGGTCAAATATGACTATATTGAAATATCGCCCCTAATTTCTTCAATAGTGTAATTTGACGACTGGTACTTCGATGCATACCTGAATTGGACCTCCTGGATCGATGAATTCATGTGTCAGTCATCTCATGTGTCGGTGGAATGTTGTCAGTCAACAAATGTAACGCGGCGTGAGGCGCCGCGCGAAGCGCCTTGATCTGTATTCTTCCAATTTCCGGATTTCTGTACCTTTTACGAACTGTTTATGACTGACAATGAAAAATATATTTAGAACGTCAGCACGTGAAGGTAAAAATACATCTGTCAGCTGTTTTTAGTATGGATAAAGCCCTGTCAATCGCAAATATAGGACGCATGCCACAACATTGACAAATTTTTTATGTCGGGGTTAGGATAGGTTTCGGAGGTTTCATATCTTATGAGGCCAAACCATACCTCTCAATACAAATTAAAGATAAAATATTGGGCGAGGCTATAATTATTTCCGTTTAATTATATAAATAATTATTGTTTTAATTAAAATTAATTATACTTTTTAATAAATTATTATTAAATAATGTTGTGAGTTATTGTGTTTCTATGAGTATTAATCGAACAAAATTATTTAGATCCAATAAAATTATAATAACTGATTTTGTCTTAAAAAACGCAAGTGAGGTTATAATTATTTCCTCCAGTTATGATACACGGATACAAATTCTTATCTTACCATCATGCAGTTGTTGCTGCAAAATTTTCACTAAATCGCAGTTCAAAAAGTAATTTTGAACCGTTATTGTTGAAACATCTGCCACACTGCGCGGAGATCATGCGCACCGGCATAGAAAATGGGTCCGGTGTGAACGGCCCAAGTGACAAGGAATATTCAAAAATAAAAATCCCTTGATATATAGGTCAAAAGAGGGATTAGCTACAATGTAACACCAGGATAATTGAGGATTTTTAAGAATTAATACCGAAATTTGAGTAAAAACCCTATGCGGTGGCCGGGATAGGTTGTCGGCCTCTTTTTTTCGTGGTTTCGAGAACTACGGACACGTCCCTAACATGTAATTTAACAAAATTTTGGGTAATTAACGGCCTTTTTGGCTATGTTTTGATCCGAATATATAACTGTTGTCGTCGCGGAGGTGATCATAAAAAAAAATCCGAAAAAAGTGTGAAAATAACAAAGTTGCATTTGTACGGGCCACTGATGCACCACGTCGATGTGACATCGTTCGCCCGATGACAATGATATCAGAAGTTTCACCTGGTTGGTCTTGAAGGTCTAAAATTTTTACTTGGATACCTTCGTAAGGTTGAAAAAAGCGCACTAAAATAGGATATATCTTCTTGTTACCGTGGTTTGAAGCGTCGGTTAAAATTGTAATGCAATTGGATTTACCAAGATCATCTTTTAATTCTTTGATTGCTGTGCTCGCCAAAACATTTACTACAATAGCTTCTGTTTTCGTACGCGCGCATCTAAATTTCTGATCGAAACATGATTGAATTAACTTCGACGCACAATCATTGGAGCGAAAACTGTGGTTTTCTTGTATCGTGTGATAAGCCCAGACGCCTTCTGCCGCGGCAATATCCAAATCTTTTGAAGTTGGCGCGTCCGATTTCTTGAAAAGGTTTAACATTGAAGAACTTGAAGCGGCGGCACGATCGGCATTTTTATGTTTTTCAGCCTTTAAATGCTGTTCTATATCACCGGCACCACTATGGGAAACACTAAATTCTGTGCGACACTTTTCGCATCTAACATCCGAGGGAGTATTTATTTGCTTATAAACGGGTATTTTGCTTGTAAATTAACATTGAACATACACTTACGTTTCGGCATATTTAAATAAGATTCTAAAACAAAGCACAATCACGCCAGATATGACTGATATGACTAACACGCCCGCCTGCCTGCTCCTTCCCACTCTCCGATCGGCTATCGAAAACGGGACAATTTTGCGTCCCAAAGCTTTTTTCGGGGACACCGGGACGGAGAACTGAAAAAAGGGACGGTCCCGTTCAAAACGGGACGTATGGTCACATTATGTATACAGTGCTTGTATAGCATTATCACTGAAATGACGTATTTTGTTAATTTTTAGCAGGCCTTCGCCACACTTTACATTACCGCGGGTGATGAATTCTTGTTTCACGTGGTACTCCTAACATTGTGTAATTTTTTCAAGCATAAACTTATAATATTGACGTATACATGGATATTTGTGTAACTTTTGAAGGGCCCAGTACCTTTTTTCCCCATGGTATTTGACTGACAGTTATAGATTCTCGATTTATACATTGCAGATAACTTATACATACATTTTGGAATATAAACCTATCATAAAAAGTATACCTGGGCATTAGTCCCAAATCGGTGTGCCCGGCGCGCTTCCGCCCCATTGAAAAAGGCTGGCGGACGGGGTTCGTGTCGTTCAAAGGCTAATGGTAAGATCCCCCCCATTGTCAGTCGTAAACTCGAAATTTTTTTTTCTTTCTATTTTTGACATCTTCCGAGGACTGCAGCGGGTGAACGCCACGTCGTAGACGACTGACGACCGGCGAGCGTCGGATTATTTTACTGAATTCTTTGCTTTCCCACTACCCTCAGTCGTAAACTTATGAAAATTTTCTATTCACTTGTTGATAACAAGTTGATAAGCCCGGCCCTCCCACTTCGCCCCGGAAATCAGGGATGGCGAGCATCTCTGTAGCATCGTCGACATCGATAATACAAGTTTAGGTGTTCAATGGGCGTAAACCGATCACTACCTAAAACGGTACACGGGCTCTTGGTCTATGTATATTAAGGTTAAATTGTTAAAACTATTATTTAATTCATCTAATTCCCTTCTAAGTGGTGCTATATCAGTCTATTACTCTAATAAGCGTCCAGTAAATAATTTGATTATTAACTATTCCTAATCTAATTGGTAATATTCCGGGGTTGTTCTTCTTGGATGTCGATGGTTGCGTAGCAGCATCTGTAACAAGAGTAGGTCTTCTTAGTAATCTAACATGTATCTTCTGTATTTGATTATTTTTATTCCGGATTTCCGCCGTGTTATTTTTAAATAATTTCGTAATGATAAAAGGTCCATCAAATTTTTTCTTAGTTTTTCCTCTTATGTTACTAGTTTTCTTGACATCTATAGCTTCTTTAAGGATAGGAATTGCTGTTACTGGTTCGTCATTTATGTTGGACTGAATAGTTTCACCATCTTGACCTTTCGCTGCCGGTTCATTTGAATCGTTCAGTAACCTGTTGATTTCGCTTATGGTAGGCATGGGTGCTGATGCCCATTCTTTCTCTGTATCCAAATCGATTATTCTATAGTCGTTTTCAGATTCGTCTAGGTTGACTACCACCGAGAGATCATCATCGTCGTCGTCGTTACTTTCTATATTATAGACTTGTTTTCGGGATAAAGCGTCGGCATTAGTGTTATGCTTTCCTTTCTTGTAGCTAACCTTGTAGTCATATTTGGAATTAGGTTCCTCGCTAGAATTGATTATTGTTGTAAGGGCCTTATTATTCTTACAACGTACCCAACATTCTGGTATTTCTACTCCCCGTGTAAGTTGTTGGTATCTGATTACTCCTTCTTGGTCGTTTTGATTAACCGGGGCTTGGATTATTTTTTCCATTCGAGGTTCTATGGTAACTTGATACATTTGGTGGCGATTTTCATCGTTGTCTTCTTCTAAATAGAACGGTATCGTTTTGTTTTTCGTTTTTAGTACCTTACCCTTGAAATTAATTTTGGCTTCTAAAATTTTTAATAAATCTACACCTATTGAACCGTCGTATTTATTGTTAAAATTAAAAAGGTAGAACTTGTGCTTGATTGTAGAATCGATTGAATCGGGTAATTTTATGTATGCTACTTCATCATGTTGACTTACTTGATGAGTTGTCTGAATTTTGAACGATTCGTGCTTAATTTGGTTAGGGAAATATTTATATGCGATTTCTTGATTTATTAAAGATTTTGTTGATCCGGTATCTATTAAAAATTTTAACTTTAATTCTGGAATTTTAATATAAATATGGCAATTGGGAAAGAGTCGTTATATTAAGGTTTATTGTATTATTTGTCGTGCTGGTACTGTAGGCTTCCATGTGGAAATTTTCGTGGTATTCATGTTCGTCGAAATTTTCCAATGGTTGATAAACTTTTGTTTCGTAAACTTCATCACAATTTTCTGCTAGTTCATATGGAGGTGTATCTTCGTAATCTCCTTGTTCTATATCTTGATAGTACAATACTTGTGTTTCTGTTTGCGGGATTCCTGACCGACGGGTATTCCCAGATGAAATGTCCATTGGTTCTGGTTCGTAGCGTTGTTGTGGAGGTTTAAATGTGTTCCATTGTGGTCCATTATACTTAGGTTGTTGATAGTTTCTCTTGTCGCTGTAATTATATGTTTGCTGTGGAACCATTCTTGATTGCGTTGGTGGGCCTGAAAATCTTCCGGAAGTTCGAGGTTGTGAGGAAAATGGATTTGGTGTCCTTGTTGTACTAGCCTGTTTGAATACGGGTGGTCGAAGTAATTTTTGGGTTTGTAGTGACTGCTGCCCAAAATTGGTTAACATAGGTGGGTTGACACTCGTCATTGGAGTTGGATGGAATGGTTGTTTCCTTTCTATCGGTTGATATTGGCGTTGGAAATTTAAGGTGTTAGTTTTATTTTGGGCGTACATGAAATTTTCTTCTTCTGTTACGTACGCCATTGCCGCTTCTAGGTTGGGTGGTTTCTTTAATCTTACAACTAGGCCAATTTGGCCGTTCAAACCCTGAAGGAATGTTTGGAGTGATAAATCGTCGTAAATTTTCGTTTTTACCACCTTGACGTTTGGGTCTACTTCATGTAATTGTAGATGGGTTAGAAGTAAGCTTCGTACATCCTGACATCTCATTCCGAATTGATATGGGGATTCGTTTTTGTATGGTTTGAGGCTCATCAGGTCACGTAGTAGACAATTTTCGTCGCGTTGATCTCCAAAATGTTGTAATAATAATTTTTTTATGTTGCCCCAGGTATTTGAATTTTCTCGACTAGCAATTAATGTGAGTGCTCGTCCTTCGAATTTGCCCAGTATAACTTGTATAAGTTGTCCGTTAACAACATCAGCTGGATTTGTTGTACCAAATCTTCTTAATAAATGTTCACATCTCTTATTATAAAAGGCCAAGTCTTTCTTTCTTTCTGTCCGTCCCACGGAAATACCCGAAGCAAACCGAACCGAGCCGAACGCACAACGTATCAACGTATCATCGGATCAACGTATCATCGTACCATTTTGTCTATATAGGACAGCTATTTCCAAAAAAGCATTATGTGAACTTCCATAATGGATAATGAAAATTTTGAAAGTCCTGCTGCAAAGCGACGGCGATTGAATCGTGAGAGAAAAGCACGTACAAGAGCTAATAACACAGAAGAACAGCTTCGACCACAGCGACAAGCTGACGCTCGGTCTCATGCGATACGTTGACAACGTGAAACTTTGGAACAAACTCAAGCGCGGCAAGCTGCTGAGGCTCGGTCCCATGCGATACGTCAACAACGTGAAACTTTAGAAGAAACTCAAGCGCGGCAAGCTGCTGACGCTCGGTCCCATGCGATACGTCAACAACGTGAAACTTTAGAAGAAACTCAAGCGCGGCAAGCTGCTGACGCTCGGTCCCATGCGATACATCGACAGAAAGAAAATCGATACCAAAGTCAAGCAATTCAACTCCAAATAAGAGCATTGAGATTTGATGAATCTCACGTTACTCGACACGATTGTGGAGAAATGAATTCCATCTGTCAGTTCTGCGGCTCCAAGAATTTCGCCAAGGAGCGTCCAGTTGATAAACAATTTAACAACTGCTGTCATAAAGGAAAAGTGAAGATTCCGCAACCGCGGGAATCTTCATGGGAATCAACATGGGAATCTATTGTTATATCCCGAATTTCTTCGCTCTATGCTTTCAGATTCAGATAATCCTTACTACAAGAACTTTCGTCAGCACATCCGCTCTTACAATTCCTCGGTTTCTTTCGCTTCAATGGGAGCAGAGATTGTTTCAATGCCGGGTAACGGACCATACGTTTTCAAAATTCATGGACAGACGTACCACAGAACCACAAACCTGTATCCACCTGAAGGACAAACAAGAAAGTTTGCACAACTGTATGTAATGGACACGACAGAAGCGGTCAATGAGAATAGAGGTTGTCTACATGAAGTGATTGAGAAAATCGATCGTTTCTTCCGCGTCAACAATCGTATCGCAGCTTCATATTGCCTGATGAAAGAAATTGAGCAACAAGAGCGTGTACGAGCCGAAGAAGAAGGACAACCAGTTCCGGTCGTCAATATGGTGATGCGGCGCGATCGGCAGTCTGATCAAAGACGTTACAATGCTCCAACGTCCAATGAAATTGCAATGGTGTTCGTAAATGATGACGGCGAACCTCCATTTGAACGTGATATCCGTATCTATTCTCGAAATCCCGTCGACAATGTAAATACCCGAAGCAAACCGAACCGAATCGAACTCATAACGGATAATTTCATAACCAATCGGATGAACGTATCATCGTATCAACGTATCATCGTATCAACGTATCATCGGATCAACGTATCATCGGATCAACGTATCATCGGATCAACGTATCATCGGATCAGTTAATCCGATTATCCTACTCAAAATTACTATATAAGCAGAATTACATTATAACGAAACTAGCTGATAGCCCGTCCGAGGACGGGTAGCTAGAAGGACGGGCAGGCAGCCAAGGTAACTTAAGTTGAATGAAGATGAAGGAAAGCTCTCAGTGCAATCCAAAAGCCATATGACCTTGGCTGCCTGCCCGTCCTTCTAGCTACCCGTCCTCGGACGGGCTATCAGCTAGTGCATTAATAAATATTGATAAAGTCGCTGGATTGCCATCATATTTTGGTACTAATTCGCAGTTAAATTTATCTAGTTGTGCCATTTCGGAATTGTTACTATGGGGATCGTTCGATAAAATATTTGGAATACTTTGTAAGACTGATTCCGATGATAGGGTTAAATTATTTAATAATTCGGTAATTTCTGCTTCTGACATTCAGAAAGGAATAAAGGAAATATAATAATGAGCAAAAACTTACGCTAAGCAAATGAAGAACGTTGTGAATTTCTTCATCCCTTGGTTAGAAATCTTTCGAAACTTCTTCCCTCTATTGGATTGATTGATTGTCTTCTATTTATTTCTTCTTGTTGCACTTTTATTTATTTCTTCTTATCACTTAAATTTTAATGTTTGTACTCAGTTAATTGTTAACACAAAAAGGGTTATTTTAGAGAATTGGATCTAAAGCCCTTCTGAGTATCCTACCGACTGCGCCAGTTAATTTCACTTAACAAAATGATTTTTAAAAAAATCGAAATTACTTAAATAAATTTATTGAAAATTACAACTGACATCGATTTTAGACATACAGCAATAATAATAATCTATAATTATAATTGTGAGTTATTTATAATAAAATATTGCTTATTACTAATATTACAGTTATTGAACTTTTAAAAGGAAATGCGATAGACTGCTGAATCGAATGTAAGCCAGGCTGTCGTAACATATTTGAAATATTTAATTATTATATTGATACATAATTTTGTTTTAACATAACATGCGCATATTGTGTGATCCGTCTATGCCGAGTTATCACTCCAAAAGAATTAAAAGGTTAGCATAAAACTTGTTTAATTTTAAGTTGTTCGATTTTTATGTTTATGTTGTTTTTTGATTTTGTTATTAAAATATTGATGTTAATAAATATGTGTTTTTGCGATCCGATGGTTTTCTTTTGCACTGTTGGCTTGTAAGACGTTTTTTAAAGCGAGTAATCCTGAGATAGAGAGAAGTGTTCGAAGTGGGAATCCTTTTCTTGGCAATTTCTCAAATAGCCAAGAGGGGGACGCAACAGTATGTATTTCGCCCTCTTGGCTCCTCCTCGCGCATTGTAGGGCTTTTGACAAAAGAAATCACCTTTACCTTCTGCATAAACTTTGTCATCGGAAAACTCTACATTCGTACATAGTGCAGTAGACGTATGTAAGTAGGTACTATAAAATACATAAATTCACAAAAGAATTGTTTATATTAATTATTTCTTTAAGGGAAATTTTGAGGTCCTAAACACCCATGACTGCGCCAATTATTCCCCGGCCTTGTTAAAAAGACCAAAGCATATTGCTTTAGCAAGCAATAAAAAGAAAATGAATACAAATTCAATCCCCGAGGTTCTTAGCGACGAAAAAAAGAGATGATCGAGCTACAGAAGAAATATTTGATCAAGCTTAATGCAAAGTTAGAAGAGCATGAGCGGAAAAAAACTAGAACACTCATTCAAAAAGAAATTTACGAAAGAAGAGCACGAGTGGAAAAGACAACAAGCTGCTGAAGAGCATGCCACAAAATTGGCCTTGTCATATAATAAAACAAATTAATGTAAAATAAATATTTTATTTATCTATAATAGTCCAGGCAAGGGCGGTTTTTAGTTTGCAAACAGTCCGGGCAAGCTGAATTTTGGCAGAGATGTACATTGGAGTGTGTAACCTTCGATTCCAGATGTAATAATTTTAGTTTAAATCCATTTATTGTTTCAATACATTTATTGAAGTTGGCGGTAAAATTTATCTCTACCCATTTATATTTTGATAATTTTCTAGTGGAATTAAAAATATCCCCAATAGTTTTTCAGGAAGTGACGTATAGAATTAGATAGATACCAAGTAGATATTGAGGTAGAATAATTTTTGGCCTGCAAGAATTTGTGTAAAGTAGAATAATTAAGTTAAGAGTTGGGAATTTATATTCCTTTACCAGTATTTTGGGATCATCTACTGTTTATTCGAGTTTGGAGGTATATTGATGGTTTTTTTTGGGCAATATAATCCATAGCCACTTAAGTGGGATACAATACGATACACTGATTCGAGCTTGTTGGAATTATTACGAACCCATCACGATTTCGTATTTATGGTTTCTGGTACATAATTTTGGAAAAATCTATACTGATTTATTATTCACGACGTGGCTTCCTTTATTCTGTTGGTCGGAAGCTAAACGTTTGCTAGAAAGTTGTTTTTTTGGAAGATAAGATACAATTTGGAGGTTAGAAGTACGAGTTTTACCTGATTAACCAAGAAAAATTGGTCTATCCGTTAGTTTGAGCTGGTTAGATCAGAGTACCTTTTTGGGAGTAATTGGAAGTTTTCCACCCTGTTGTTAGTTTATTTTTCGAGTTTTAAGCAGTTCCTAAGTACAAGTACGAGCACGCTATATTTGAAGATTCGGCGGTTCACTTTGTTTGGTAGTCCAGTGAAGTAAGAGAAACAGAGAAAGTCGAAATCGTCTAATATGGCCTCATCAGCAAAAATCGAAGAAATTGAAAAGAAACGTAGAAATAATCCTGAGACAGACGAAGAAGAATGGCCCTACGAGTGGCCCAAAGAATGGTCCACACTTGAAGATGAAGAAAACAATAGCTCGGACAATGAAAAACAAGGAAAAATTCGAAAGGAAGCAAAAAAGAAACCAAATAAAAACCAAAGGAAACGTGCCAGATTGGCGAAGCAAGAAAAAGAAAAACATGAAAAACAAGAGACAGAAACGCTAAGTGAAAACAGTAACGAAACAAAAAATTATGAAACTGAAAAAACACAAAGTGATTATAATTTAGAAATATCCACAAAGCTGATCGAAACATTGTCCATAGCCCTACAAGTGATGCAAGAAAGTAAAGAAGAACATGGAATAGAAAAAACAAAAACACCAAGTGAAAGCCAGTTGGGAATAACAGAATGGACGAATGAAATATTTTCCAACATATCGTACGCCGCGCATAAAATAATGAAATTCATCATATTAAGCAAAGAAGAACTCGACGAAAGGAAAAACACACTAAGAAACTTAGAAGATATGAAAGAAAGCACCTTTAAACTTCTATTATTCGTATTGAAGGGCAATAGCAACAAGCAAGGGACGGGTGAGCCTTCAGCCACCCTTTCTCCGTCCAAAGCAAACACAGCAGAGGCGGTTCCTGCCCCTGCCAACCCCGCGAACCTCCTCAAGGTCCGGGAACTCAAAGAAACAAATTCTTCCCCTCAGGAAGAACACAAAAAGCAAGACCCACCTGGGAAAAATTTGGCAGAGTCCAACCCCCCGAACCTCCTCAAGGTTCGGGAACCCAAGGAAACAGATTCTTCCCCTAAGGAAGAATCCACGAAGCACGACCCACCCAGGAAATACCTGACAGCAATGAAGAGGGCTGCCATCAGCAACCCCCGGAGCACACACAAGAAATACAAAGTAATTGTCTACCCTCGAGAGGGTAGCTCATTCCAGTCAGCAGAAAACACGAAATCCGCCCTGACTAGCATCAGAGCGGAAGACCTTGGCATAAAAGCAGATAGGCTCTATCTGACGAAAAACAAAAGTGTTGTGGTGGAATCCTCCCACCCTTCCGTCAAGAAACTAGTAGGCAGCACTCTACTCGCGGAAAACCAATTGATGGCCCGGGAGCCTTCAGCTACCTGGCCATCAAAAATCAAGATATGAATACCAATACATACCAACATTGATGAAATAAAAACGCCCACGCAATCCAATATAGAAACCTGAAACATAAAACAAATCAGAAAACATCATATCAAAATAGGCAGATTATGTGTATGTCACAATATACCAAATGACACGCGGTTTGAAACCCGATTAAAAAAATTCATAAAAAACGACCAGAACTTGATAAAAATCTTTAAGAATAATTTTATAATTATGATGAAAACATGAACTCCCCGCCAATTTGCAGGGTCCATTTTATGATGAGGTTGGCAACAACCTCAAAATGTTTTTTTATTTTTTATAAATAAATTAACTTCAATTGGTAGTCCAGTGAAGAAACAGAGAAAGTCGAAATCGTCTAATATGGCCTCATCAGCAAAAATCGAAGAAAATGAAAAGAAACGTAGAAACAAACCTGAGACAGACGAAGAAGAAAGTCCCCACGAGTGGCCCAAAGAATGGTCCACACTTGAAGATGAAGAAAACAATAGCTCGGACAACGAAAAACAAGGAAAAATTCGAAAGGAAGCAAAAAAGAAACCAAACAAAAACCAAAGGAAACGTGCCACATTGACGAAGCAAGAAAAAGAAAAACATGAAAAACAAGAGACAGAAACGCTAAGTGAAAACAGTAATGAAACAAAAGGAAAAAATTATGAAACTGAAAAGACACAAAGTGAATACAATTTGGAAACATCCACAGAGCTGATCGAAACATTGTCCAGAATCCTACAGGCGATGCAAGAAAATAAAGAAGAACATGGAATAGAAGAAACAGAAACACCAAGTGAAAGCCATTTGGGAATAACGGAATGGGCGAAAGAAATATTTTCCAACATATCGAAAGCCACGCATAAAATAATGAAATTCATCATATTAAGCAAAGAAGAACTCGACGAAAGGAAAAACACACTAAAAAATTTAGAAGATATGAAAGAAAGCACCTTCAAACTTCTACTATTCATACTGAAGGGCAATAACAACAAACGAGGGACGGGTGAGCCTTCAGCCACCCTTCCCCCGTCCAAAGTAAATACAGCAGAGGCGGTTCCTGCCCCTGCCACCCCCGCGAACCTCCTCAAGGTCCGGGAACTCAAAGAAACAAATTCTTCCCCTCAGGAAGAACCCAAAAAGCAAAACCCACCTAAGAAAAATTTGACAGAGTCCAACCCCCCGAACCTCCTCAAGGTTCGGGAACCCAAGGAAACGGATTCTTCCCCTAAGGAAAAATCCACGAAGCACGACCCACCCAGGAAATACCTAACAGCAATGAAGAGGGCCGCCATCAGCAACCCCCGGAGCACACATAAAAAATATAAAGTAATTGTCTACCCTGGAGAGGGTAGCTCATTCCAGTCAGCAGAAAACACAAAATCCGCCCTGACTAGCATCAGAGCGGAAGATCTTGGCATAAAAGCAGATAGGCTCTATCTGACGAAAAACAAAAGTGTTGTGGTGGAATCCTCCCACCCTTCGGTCAAGAAACTAGTAGGCAGCACTCTACTAGCGGAGAACCAATTGATGGCCCGGGAGCCTTCAGCTACCTGGTCATCAATTGCTATACAGATGGTGGACAAATCCGTCTCTAAGGATCAAATTACAACGGAAATAGAAAGGAGTCTTCCCGAGGTGGTCAATATGGCCGGGATTTCATGGCTCAAAAGAGCCAATCCCGTACATACCAGAGGAAGAACTCACAACAAATGGATCCTGGAGGTTCACCCCCTGGTCCATGAAGCAATAATAAAGGAGGGTAAATTCAGAGTGGCTTGGAAAAGCTACCGGGTACGGAATCACATCGGAATTGTCCGATGTTATAAATGCCAACGTTTTGGCCACACAGCCAAATTTTGCAAAGGAAATGAAACATGCGCCTTTTGCACCTCAACAGAACACGCTTCACGTGACTGCGTAGTGCAAAAGGAACTTGCTAAGCATGTATGCGTCAACTGTGTCAGAGCGAAGCTCAGTGACAACAAGCACTCCACAGGATCAATCCTGTGTAAAGTGTATAAGGCCCGCCCGCCTTATGGCCCTTGCACAATCCATAGCAACCACTATTGACAACGAGAGAAATAACCGTGACCAATAAGATCTAATCTTAAAAACTAATAACCCTGATAAGAAATAAGGTTTGAGTGTACCCAAAAAAGCCAAATAACGATCGAAAATGAAAAATAGACTCAAAATCAAGACATGAAAACGAATACTTACCAACATTGATGAAATAAAAACGCCCACGCAATCCAGTATGGAAACCTGAAACATAAACAAATCAGAAAAACAACATACAGCTCCACCAAGCTTAGAAAGGACGCGGCAAATATGCCAACTAATTTGATAAAAATTTGAATGAACCAATGAACGTTGAGTTATTTCTCAAGTACATTCTGTTGTAAAAGTTACAAATAATTGCGTGTGTTTACATTTGTCGTGATTTTTTGTGTAATTCGATTTCGTGTTATTTATATTTTGTGTTCTTTTCAGAACAAATCTTTATAGTTATATTTAATAAATCATTTTACTTAGTAAATTGAACATATTATTTAGTAAGTACTTTTTAGGTTAGAATACACTTATTTCTTCATCTGAGTGTACATTTTAAATTTTAGCAGCGCCTGACACGCCCCTCCAGGGCTCTTCTTAGCTTGGTGGAGCTGTATCAAAAATAGGCAGATTATATGTATGTCACAATATACCAAATGACACGCGGTTTGAAACCCGATTAAAAAATTCATAAAAACGACCAGAACTTGATAAAAAAATCTCTAAGAATGATTCTATAATTGTAATGAAAACATGAACTCCCCGCCAATTTGCAGGGTCCATTTTCTGATGAGGTTGGCAACAACCTCAAAATGTTTTTTATTTTTATAAATAAATTAACTTCAATTGGTAGTCCAGTGGCGTGGGATTTGCGGCGACGTATCTTAGAGGCGAAACTACCGCAATATAAGTTAAGTGACCATTATTGATTTGCTTTATTGTTTTTTTAAAACTGTCTATTTGCGCTATTGGATTATTTTGGATCAAGAACAAGAAGGGTTACTTTTTTTGACGACCTAGCTTTAATTAATTTTTGTTTGATAGATAAGTACGCCGAACCAGCGTACTTGTAAAGATTAATTGTAAACGCATACAGATCTGTTCCGCGTACGAAATTATTTGGTTAATAATTAGAATTTTTTGGTTTGCTACACCCTTGTACACATTTTTTTTTTACTGTTTGATATTTTGATTTGGATGTTTACTGATTGACTGATAGTTTTTTAATAAATTGTAGTGCTTCATATATGCTTTTAATTATTCCCTTTAGCTTTCACGATTCGGATAATACCAAGAGTTGGGAGCGGGAAAAATCGTGTGGAGCCGGGTAAACTTTTTAATTCAATTTTGAGCTACCTTCACCCTGAGCTCTCACAAGCTAGCCGAAGCTCCGCTCCCATAATAAAGGCGTTATCTGGAGCCACCATTTATTTTATTGTTGAGCCACACGTTTTTATACGTAGCGGGTATGGTGACCCAAGTTACGCTATAAGTGTTCTAATGAACCCTCCAAAAGTCCCATAAAATCCCACGCCGGCGTCCCCACAATCGGGGGTTTTAGCTCCCCAAACACGATTTTTTGCCGATAACTCGCTTATTTACGCTTGTATGAAAAATTATGATCATACCATAATTGAAACCTTTAAAATGGCACAATATTGATTCGTTGTAGGGAGAGAAATGTTTTCAGGCACGTGAAATGCTTTTAATAATAAATTAATTGAAATTGTGGCCGAGGTTGGAAAATGAAGAGAAAAATTGATTTTTTCAAAATTTGTCCAAGTTATAGTATCTTCCAAGTAACGAAACCGAAATTTTGGTTTGAGCTTACAGAAGGTCCGGGCAAGCTGAAATTTGGCAAAGATGTATATTGAAGTATTCTAATACACCCCCAAAATGTCTCATAAAAATCCCAAGTCGTCGTTCCCCCAAATGAGGATTTTAGCCCCTTAGGTGCGGGTTTTCGCCTATAGCTCACGTATTTTTACTTTTACGAAAAATTACCATTAAACAAAGTTAAAAGTTAAAATAAGCAGCAAGAATCCCCTGAAAAATCACCTCCACATTCAAAAACCAACTGCTTTATCCTCTTCTTAATGAAAACCGTCCTCTGATAAAGCATTTATTTTCTCAAAACTGAATTTCACGCCATACATTGGGGAATGTTAAAATTTATTGCAGCGATCTGCAATGGATCCATTTTCAACTTTGTCAAAATAAGCTGTCAGTGGAATTTAGAGATGAGTCCATCACAATGTTCGTTCTTGAAGCTTTATAAACTTCTTGCATGTTAGTATTACCTAACATCAACACAGGTAGACACAATTTTAGTGTGTATAGAAATTAGAAAACCAACCTATCCTGGCCAAACTATAGATAACAACTCTTTCCACCCAATTGAACATAAGTTAGCTGCATTCCATCACCTCCCAAACAATGATTTAATTATAAAAAGTCCGGTATGGATTCTATGGAATTAGTGGTTGCAGAGGTGGAGAGTATAATACAGAAGGCAGATAAGGAGCCGATAAGAAATAATAACATTGTAGAGAGATGCCGTTCGGCAATAAGTAATGCAGTTCAAGTAAATGTAAAAGAAAATTTTCGGTTCTATGGCGGATTGAACTCAACTCTAGATTAAAGAAGATTTAGAATTATGATATTGTTACTACACCTTTTCCAGTTTTATTTCAGAAACATGCATTTGAGAAAGCGATAATTGAAATTCAGATTTTTCAATTGTATTTGAGAAAGCATCAATTGTAATTCAGATCCACAAATTGTATTGCTTCTTAGTTTTACCTGAGTAGAAATTCATCGAACAACCACGCATTAGGTTGTTTGACTAATCTGAATTTTAATTGACGCTTTCTCAAATACAATTGACCAATCTGAATTTCAATTGACGGTTTCTCAAATACAACTGACTAATCTTAATTTCAATTGACGGTTTCTCAACTACAACTTACTAATCTGAATTACAATTAACGCTTTCTCAAATAAAAGTGGAAAAGGTGTAGAGCTGATAAAGGTGGTATGATAGTTATAATGCGGAAGGATGACTATTGTAGCGTCTGATGCTTTGAAGAATGCACGAGTACGCACACAATCGGTTTATGACACCTACCTTAAATCGACTCTTACTTCTCAGGGTATTAATGCGTCGGGATCTGAATCAACCAACACTTCTTATACGAGCTTATTCTTGATTGAACGAATTCTGGATTCCAACAAAGATAAAACTACAGTTGGAATTCCGTTAACAAGTTTTTAATCAAATCAACAAATTTCAACATATAACAAGAACCCAAACAATCAAACAATCTTTATGTAAACTACTATTCTACGCACTGATTATTAAAAGGTAGCTAACCTGTGATTTGTATCGTGCGCACTATTTTCTTTCTTCAAATATTCCACTTTCCAATCTCCAATCTCCAATCTGCTTCTCATATATCGGATAAGTTGGTATCCGTATCTCCCCAACGTATCTATAAGACACGATCTCGATCACAACCTTCGTTGCCAACACCTTCTGTATCCCGCTATCTTGCGGAATCTTAAATTCTCCAAGGAATTAATCTTCTTGGGTAGTACCACCGTATAACGTTCACGAATATAATTTATTTCAGTATATTTTATTTGAATCTTACTTGAATTCGCGAGTTTATCTCGCAGTACAAAATACACGACCGTCACGCTTCGTGATCTCGATGGAACTTCGCGAATATAATTTATTTCAATTATCTTTAATTGAATTGCAATTATTCGCACAACTGCATATCGCAGTAACTAATATGCGACCGTCACGCTTCGTGATCTTGATCGAACCGTTATTTACTTTTTATGTAACGTTCGTTACTATATATTTTGTTTTTTTAAACCGGAGCTTCTTATATATCGGTTTGTTTGTACATGGCCGACGGTTCTCTGCACGTTTGATTAATTTCCACATGTTGTATATCCCGTTTACACCCAACATGTAACTCGAACAAACTTAAAATTAAATTCAAACGACACAACAAAACAAACACATGTAAACAAATGTGTTTGAACCTCCGGTCTCCAACTGTACTTCTCTCCTTGTTGGTACGACTCTATCCTTAACATGGATAGCGCGTATCACAACACTATATACTATAACAAAAAGATTTTGTTAAGGTAAATTTGGTAAATAAATAAAGAAAATAAGTAAATAAAGAAAAAGGTAAATTTGCATGTATACTAGTTATACGTATTATTCGTTCATCTACACATCTTTACACACGGTGTGGAATGTGGATTATTTTGGACCAACATGCAAAAACCGACATTGACACGCTAAATACCGACACCACAGCTTTAATTACACTCGGTGTGAGGTTTTTTGGACCGACATTTTGGACAGTTGGTATCGTAATTATTTTCTTCTGCAAAAAAAGATGCATAGCTTCCGCACCAAAATAAATTATTGTTTCCGTTTTACCTCATGTTGTCGATCGCATTAGATATGCTGCTCGAAATCGAGTTATTTGCATGCAGGCAACACTTGTTCGGATAAACACTTGTGTGGGGGTGACCAACCCGATGGTTAAAAGAATTGCGGTCGGCCGTGTTTCGGAGGACACGTTAAGTTGGCGGTCCCCCTGACTTGATGACGAGACCAAGTTAGGGTTACAAAAATTCGCCCCCACCCTCATCGACTGCGCAACGCTTTATTGGACCTTCGTCGTAGGCCAGGCTGGATCTACACAGTGGAAGCGGTCCGCGGGACTCTGGAAGAACCGGGTTACCAGTACCGGGACTCATGGGGAATTCGAGGTCGTGACCGCTTGTTGGGGATGTTCTGGTGACGTAAGGCCAACCAAGCGGTTCAGCGCAAGGCGCCGCAAAAAAACGCCGCAAAAACAAATTCTTTGTAACAGGAGTTTTAGAAACGATATCCGCATATTTAACTGCGTGTTTGCTTTTGCTACATTTCAAGCAGATATAACGAAGGATAAACAACTTCCTGTTCTAAAAGTTCAGGGACAGATGCATCATGTTGTTCCAACATCTCTTTATACTCCACCCTGAGCTTGAGCTCATACCAACTTCGAATATTGAAGGGCCATTATATGCTCAAACCCGGTTTCGTTTTTCTAATCTTTCATTCTCTCGTTCTGGCCATGGCTCACACCTTGACTCATATCTACAGATTAAAACACCAACACTAAACACATACAGGGCAGGGACAGTCAATCTCTTGCCTTAATATGTGTTTGTGTAATTTGTTCTCGTTACCAAGTTTTATCAATTTAAGTTTTAATAGTTCTACCAAATAAGTGTTTCCATTTTTCCCTAGTTATAAGTTTGCGTTTATATCACATTAATTACATATGTCAATTAATTAGTTTTAACTTTATGTCTGTATCCAATGGCAGAATATACTCTCCCGTTGGGTGGTTTAACCCAATGGGGAAACAGGAAAAAAACATCTCTTTATGGATCAAGTACAACAAAAGATTTTGTATTGCGGGAAAATTTACATGTACGAACTAGGTATGGGCGCGTGACGTGAATTTCGTCGTGTCACGGTCTTTTCACGTGACACGTGAATGTCTAAAATAGAGAATCACGATAAAAACCGTGATTGTGCGTGAGCCGCTAAATGCCGTGAGTATACGTGAATAACCGTGAGTAGTCGTAAGTGGTCGTGAGCAGCCGTGAGTGGTTGTGAGCAGTTGTACATTTTTGCAATCTCTAAAGTTTTATACAAAAAATTTTCAATTTTGATTTTCAATAATAAAATTTGTTATCTTCTAAGTAAATCAAAAAGTGTGCATGTGTGTAAAAATATTAGCCTGATCTAGTATCTACTAAAAATGGGCGCGTAACGTGATTTTAGACGTGTACGGTGTGAGTGAATCGTGGGTAGTGTACGGTTCGTGAGTATATAGAAAATATCGTGAGTATGCGTGAGTGATTTGGAAAACATCGTGAGTAGTGTTCGTGAGTGCATGGAAAAAAATCGTGAACGTGCGTGAGTAATATGAAAAACATTGTGTGTGCGTGATCTAGCCTTTGCATGATCGTTCGTGATTGTGCGTGAGCAGCAAGAAAAATTCGTGAGTGTGCGTGACCGTGAGTGAAAAGTGACTCACGCGCCCATCTCTAGTACGAACCTGACTTTGCTTCGAGGTTTACAGCACGTTTCGGATCAGATGCTCAATCACGACATTGCATTGGTGAAATAACTGAAATCTTATAAAGGTGTTCCTGTGGGTGGTAGCATATATGAGTTGATTTAGCTAACATTTGTGTGAACATCCTCCTTGAAGATCGAGTTCCTTCGTTTAATGCTACCCATAATAACGGTATCAGATTAATTAAAAAATATGTCGATGATTTCCATTATGATCTCCAATTCACTATGGAAATTGAAACTAAAAGAAATACAGTAATGTCTACTTATAACGAACCCGGTTATAGCGAATTCCTGGTTATAACGAACCTGTCTGAAACGTACCGATTAAAGCTCCATAACAGCTTCCTCTTTTTTTTTTCGTATTTAACGAACCCGCTTGTAACAAACTTTTCGATGTAACGAACCTATTTTTACATGATAAATTAAAAAAAATTACGGTTATAGCGAACTCATAACTCCAATACAAGCTCCAAATTACAGCCTATGGATCAGGGCATTATAGTACATAACTTTAAAAGTAACTATCGACGACTTCTTCTATCAAAAATAATAACTTCTATTGATAAAGGAGATGAAAACTATAAAATAGACCTTTTGAACGCAATAAATTTTGTTCATTTGGCATGGAAGAATATAACAAAAGCAACCATTCCAATTTTTTTCGACATGCCGGATTCGTTAAGTGTGAAATCGAATTTGATTCTGACGACAATCTACCACTAACAAAGTGGATGAAAAAAATCCAAGAAAAAGATAATCAAGAGCAGAATCTCCATGCTGATCTACTTGAATATATCCATGTTGATGACAATCTTTTATGTACCTACAGATTTTTTGAACGATGAAAAAATTATAGCATCTACAAGTAGTGAAGTTATCAACGATAATTATGAAGAAGATGAAGAAATGGAGAGTGATGAAGTACTTGCAGTTCCAACTCTCTCGGATGCTGTCCGAAATATTGAATCCGTTCGTTATTTTCTTCAATCACGAAATACTCCTCATAGTATTTTTAGTAAATTAGCGGAGGTGGAATTACATATAAATGAAATAAAGTTTTTCCAAACCAAACAAACTAAAATATAAGAATTTTTCAAAACTGTTTAAAACTCTGTATTTCTTCTTGTGTTTTTTATTTTTGTACTATTATTTTGATTAAAAAATAAATTTACTAAAACTGTGTTTTTATTAATTTATCACTTATAACGAACTTTGGATATAACGGTCTAATTTGGTCGTCCCTTGAAGTTTGTTATAAGCAGACATTACTGTATTCCTTTCCTTGATATGCGGGTTTACAAAGATGATTTAGACGGTAAACTTATTAGTTCTTGGTACCACAAACCTATACTCTGGTTAGTGATGCAAAGTTACCGGTAACATTGCAATCGGTAATATTACCGGTAATGTTACCGACCTCGGTAATTTACGTTTTTTTTTTCGTTTTGATTCACGAGGATAGAAAATTGGATAATCGAATAGAATCAAAAATCTATTGTTTATTTTCTCATGTATTAAAATTCAAACACATTACAAAGTAATTTTTATCAGATCATGATAATTGATAAGCCATAAAAAGTAATAAGTAATAAAAACACATACTTTACGAAGAATATAATTGAGTGTTAAAGAGGCTGTAACCCGCACCCGAATCTTCGCAGTTGGCATTAAGCTAACTTGAATCTTCGCTAGCAATGTCGGATTTTTCTACGTCTGACTCCGAAGACGATATTTCCAGTGGGATGCGAGGAACAGCAACATAGGCACTTTTTTTTTTCTCTCTTGAACCTTCAGGTTGTGTTTCACATAAACAAGCATTCCGGCTCGCTTGTTGATGAGCCTGTTTCTCTTGGCGGTATGGACTATCCCATATGTGGAAAAACTGCGCTCAGTTTTTATTTTAAAATGTAGTTTAAAATGTAGATTATTCAAACAGAGAAATGAGCTATGTTTTTCGTAAGTTACCGAAAGTTTCAATGTTACCGAAAGTGGTGTAATATTACGGTAATATTACCGTTACCGGTAATGTTACCGTGGTAACATTACCGCTTCGCATCACTAACTCTGGTAGATTATTTCACTATTTTTCCAGCCACCTTACACGCCAAATCATCAATATAGTACGTAATTTTATCCATAAAATTAAGTCCTTATCAGATTAATTAGTGAATGTACAAAAATAAAGCAAATTAGTCAAAGGTAAATTTAAGATACTACAAAATTTGCAGTCATAGCAAAGGGAAACCGACAAGATAAATAATACTAAGATAACACAGTACGCTCTCATCAGATTGATGAGACTATAAGTAAATGTTAATATTATGAGCCCTTGGGACTAAATTTTAACTTGAGACTGAAGGTCATTACGGCACGGAAAAAATTGTCATAAATCGTTAATAAACGCCAAAGGATTGCACAAACTTTTTGAAACAGGATGTAATAAATTAAAAATTTGAATAGGTTTGGAAGTCTGAAACAATTTAATTATTTTCTATAGAAATTTATAATCACGAAAATAATATAAATTTACTAAAGGTACAAAGAAACCTGGATAAGTTAATCTTTCTGATTTCTCTGACGTGAATGTTCTTCAATATTTCAACCTCCTAAAAATATGTGTCGAACAGTACCGACTTTTCATTTGATAGTTCATTGGTTATGGGCGATGGTTTGCCGATGGGGAAAAAAGGTCCATATTTACGTATATCGATATCTGGGTACTTTTTAAACAACTTTCAAATCTCTATTCAACAACTTTCTGCAGTGTAGAATACTCGAACATTTTGTCAATAATTTTCATAAATTTTTGAAGTTCTGTTGGTTATTGGGAGGCAACAGTCGTCTATTAAGTACACCAAGGGTCTTTTGTCCAAAGATCCCACGCGTTTTAAGACAAGTGGTACAGGGAGAAATAGTAAATGATGTTAAAAATTCTATTCTCAAAACTAATACTTCGTGCATGTTGAAGTAAAAAATAAAGCTGTCCTAAAAACGCAAGTAAAAAGGTTAAGACAGATCCGGTCATACTGCCCAAATGGTCTAGAGTTTTCGTTTATCGAACAATAAATAGAAAATTCATACTTATAAGCAATAATTTCTAAGTAAAAATATTTAATCACAAATAAATTCCCAATCCACACTTAAATGCTGCATAATTAATTCACTTTTATAACGGATATAATAATTGTGTAATTTAAAAATCTCACTGTGATTATTAACTTTGGGGTGCTTCTTTTCCTAAAACAAATATATTATATATTAGAATAGCTATAATAAGAATCATTAATTATTTTAAAGGTTTAAGGCAGGATCCTGCTTTAGAAGGCTCAAAAAATCGATCTTTTTTATTGCTTAAATCTATTCCTAATGTATCTAAGAATATGTATCCAAAGTTATAGAGCAGGGGTGGCCAACCTGCGGCTCGCGAGCCACATGTGGCTCTTTGAAGGATTATTTGTGGCTCTCGATAAATGTACCCGAGTTCCCTTTTCATTTTTGTGCTATTATATTTTAAAAAATTATTATCGTTCCGTATGTTTCAAATTTTGAAAAATGGCTCGACTATCAAGGAGCTTGGCCACCCCTGTTATAGAGGCTAATTCACAATATTTTCAAATATACAGCACTAAACGCAGTGGGGTGTCGAGCAGGTATACGAGCGCTCGGGCGCGCGCTCCTTCCTTCGGTTGAATAGGAACTATGTACCTGAAAAGGTCCAAGGAAGCTCGCACGGCCCGTAAACTCGAGCAACTGCATCAAAATGAGTTTTTTGAGGAAGTTGTAGGTTTACTTTATGGATTACTGTAAGTAATCGAAAATTAACATTTTTTCTGATCGTAAACTTTAAAGCGCGTTTTCTCGAGTTTTCGTTTTTACGATTTTGCTAAACTGGCGGGCGTGATTGCAAAAAAACTAGACGACCAATCAAAACGAACCAAGGCTTGTTAGCTTCAGTTTTGTATTCTCTTCTATTTGAACTAAATAGTTTCATGAAAAAGAAATTCTAAACAACTTTTTTAACAAGTTGAAATGATTTTTTAATTTTACAAAAAGCAGATTTTTTTTCAAACCTGAGAAAAATTTTAAATTTCACAATTTTTTGGGTTTTTCTTAGTTCATCCAGAAGAAAAATATATGAAAATTAAAATTTTCTTTGGTTTCTTTGTTTCGGACGAAAATTATGAGCTTCATCTTTCCCGCCTATTGGAGACTGCAATTGCAAGGTGTTGCACAAATGTGCATAAAAATCTGCTACGTTTGAATATTTTTCGCTCAAAAAATTTTCTTTTTAATGTTCAAATATGCAATAAAATTATCTAAAAAGTTCGCCGACTTGCTTATTTTTTTCTGTCCTAAAAAAATCCCCCTAAAAACGCTTTTTTTATGCCTCCTAAAGCAGGATCCTGCCTTAATAAAACACATAACATGCCAACGAATTTTCTTATCTAACTTGATATTCAATCTAATTATTTGTGCTGCTTCCAAATATCCCATATTTTTAATCTTAATTCCACTCTTCAATAAATCACTTCATCAAATTAAATTATTCTTTATTTAAAAAATATTTCTATCCAAAACATGCACATGACTTGCCTGGTAAAATTTCAAGGGTCAAGTCCCATTATCGTGCCATTCATCTTACAAATATAATCGCCGAAACATAGGCGTATCAAAACTCTCCGAAATATTAAAATTTTTACAAAATCTAGAGCAGTATATTTTGGTCGTGAATGTAGGCCTAGGGGGTTGGTGGTTAAAAATGCTAGATACCTTGAAAGTACCATCCAAATGTACAGAGATTTTATATCGTATCAAACAAATGTCAAATCATTTTTGTAGATAATTTTATTTAGCCGGAACAGGCAAATGCGCCTAAACCTGGAAAGGCTTCAGAAGAAGAAGATAATTTTATTATCTACTTTTATTTTGTATCATAAATTTTTTAGTTGTAGGACTAATAAATCCGAAAATATTTAAAGAGAACTTGCAGTTTGCATCTCTTCGTGAGATTTTGCATATGAAGCGTATTTAAAATTATGACTAAATATAGGTACGATATACCAAAATTCAGATAATAACTAAATTTTGATAAATAAAATTGTAAAATGAATGGGGTAATAGGCTTACGTTTATTCTCATCAACATTGACTAGGATACGGCAGCAACTAACTTTACCATTGTATACTTTTTTCCTCACCAATGCAAGTGAAGGTAGGCAATAAAGTTTTAAATTTTGCCAATCGGCATAGCAACCTTTGTGAAAATGTGTCATATTGCTTGATTTTGTTAAATTGGAATTAACCAATAGCTGCAGTCTAACACGAGTCTAACTTTAAACAAAAATCATGCACATTTTATTACTCAATATTGTTAGTACACAAACTATAGTAAATCATTCACCTGCATATTTAACTTCGTCAAATGCTTTACGTGCTTTTTTAAGTTCTTCATTCATCGTTAGTAAATCTTTAACTCGAGCATATTTCCGTGCATCTTTGCGAACTAAGAAAACGATATCCTCTACTTGTACTCTCCCAGTGCGACCAATTTCCATAGCCCTAATAACATAAACCAGATAAAATATAACTTTCCTTCTTCAAATTATACTTACTTATGCGTCATTTCTGTAATAAATTCAATAACTAGGTCTTCAATTATATCTACACTCTCTGTGTAAGGATTCTGATCATCACCAAATCCATACATCATGCAGCGTAGTTCTTTACTAAATAATCTTTTCCTTCCAACACTACATAATGCTAAAGTAGTTTCGGAACCATCCTCTTCTTCGAACTAAAACTTTCTATTGTTATTGTGGGATATTCATAAATGATTAAGTCAATGTTCTTTACCTGTTCTTCCTCCGGAAGAGTACTCATTCTTTCACACCTATGTGTACTTGAATACTTTCATAAATAATTCAAAACAAAAGCGTAATAAATTGCAAGTATTTTATTTCTTTTACTCCTTTGGTAATAATTACTCTAAACACACTACTATTATTAATTGTTGTTCTTACCTATTATTTAAAATAAGAAATCAAGGAATTAACAACATAAATAAGCAGTGTTACCAATAACATTAACTCATAGATTGGCATTAACTGCGCGAATCTTTAAAATGAAACTTTCCTGGAAATTGAATAACAGAACATAATATAATATACAGTATACTATATAATTTATTGCATACATGGTATTAAAGTTAAGGGTTCGCCACATAGCCTGTGCTGTGCTATGCTATGCTCCAAAGAACTATGCTCTCTGTGTTATGTCAACATAAACGTTGAACAATGTCATGGTCATGCATAGCATAGCACAGGCAGGGACGTGCTCAACCAACTTTTTTCAGGGAGGAGCAATCCTCAATTTGCCAACTGAATCAATTAAAAATTGCCAACTTTTTGTAAGTAATACATTGGGTATAAATTGGGACATAAAAAATAGATCATTTTATAAATAATAAAAATATAAAATTTGCTTTTTTTTAGCGACGCTTTTTTTTTTAAAACGAACTTTTAAGCTAGTCTTACATCAGGACATTTCTGGCGTCATTTCTTGCGCCATTTCTTGAGCCAAATAAATTGCCTAGTTTAAAACAGCAAATGTCTTGGAAAATGTCCTGGCTCGGATTGTAGGCAATATATTTGGCGCGTGTTCTATTCTTGAACAATTTGCCTGTGAGGGTGCGCAGTACAGATTGAATGCGCAGGTAGTAAAGGTAGTAATTGTCAATTGCAGGGCTAGGAATGAGTTACTTTTATTACTAAAAGTTACTTTTTTTTTAAATAATCGCAAATGTTTTTGTTTTTCAGTGAAATTAAAAAATCAAATTTGAAAATTTAATAACCATTTGAAAATTTTAAATTTTTTAAAATTTTTTTTGTGTTTTTGTAATTTTTTTAATACTATTATGTTTGCTGCAATCACATTTTCTGCAATTAAATCGCTTTCTTTATCCATTTTTATGTGTAGCACAGTTTTCACAATTTAAATTAACACTAAATTATCGTTCGTTTAATCTTACTGCGCACGCTCGCAGGCAAATTGCGTTGAAAATTGCCTCAAAATAGAACACGTTCTATATATTTGGCCTACAAAATGTTTCACGTAAGTTGCTAAAATTACCTACTGCGCAAGATCAGCGCAAGAAATGGCGCAAGAAATGGCCTGATATAATACAGGCTTTATTTTTGGAGCAAGAAATGGCGTCAGAAATGACGCCAGAAATGTCTCAGGAAATGGCGCAAGAAATGACGCCAGAAATGTCCTGATGTAAGACTAGCTTTAGGACAAATATTTGTCCTTTATAATCGCGGCCCTAAATAAAATAATTATGAATACAGTAGAACTCCAATTATCCGAATCGCTGATTATCCGAATCGCTTTCAGAAAAAAAATTTAAGACGAAAACGTACTGCGATTCGCAAAATAATGATTTTGCGTCAGCCCGAGTATGACCACATGCAACTTCTAACTGTCAAGCGCAGGGATGAGCAACTCGCGGCCCGCCACACTCTCTCGTGCGGCCCTTCTAAGATTTTACATTTTGACTTTTAGGATTAGGTTTATTTTGTTAATAAAGAGATAATTTGAGTTCATCATTCAGTGTTTGTATAGGGTGTTTTTTTTGGTTGCATGAGATCTTTCAATAGGAATAACTTTTGAATGAAGTTTGTCCAAGTGACAGTTCTTTGACATTTGTGTTCAGAAAGGTTTGCCATTTAATCATGAATAAATTAACACTTGAACAACGCTACCAAATTGTGGAAATTTATTTTCAAAGTCAGAGTTCCGTTCGCGAAAATTATAGAGCTCTTCGCCCATTTTATGGTCGACATAATCGACCTTCTGAGCAGGCTATTGGTGCGGTGATGGATAAATTTCGTACCACTTCTTCATTGCATGATGTAAGACCACCAACAAGACAAAGAAATGTGCGTACCGAAGAAACTATCGCTTCTGTGAGTGAAAGTGTGCAAGGAAACCCAAACATTTCAATTCACCATCGTGCTCAACAATTTGGGCTTTGTCCGTCCACTACATGAAAAATTTTACATCAAGATCTTGGTTTACATCCTTATAAGATCCAGTTGGTTCAAGAATTGAAGCCTAATGATCATCGATTGCGTCGTGCGTTCGCAGATTGCGTTCACAACCAAATTGGAAGTGGATCCAATTTTTACCACCAAATTTTGTTCAGTGACGAGTCACATATCTGGTTAAATGAGTTTGTAAACAAGCAAAATTGCCGTATATGGACTGAGATCAATCCAGAACATTATCTTGAAACTCCATTGCATCCATTAAAATTGACTTTTTCGTGTGGAATACATGCCAATAACATCATCGGTCCATATTTCTTTCGAAATGAGGAAGGAGCTACCGTTACGGTGAATCGTGTGAGATATCGACACATGCTCAATACACTTTTGTTTCCAGAACTCCAAGAATTAAACATCAACAAGTTATGGTTCCAACAGGATGGTGCTACGTGCCACACAGCCACCGAAACCATCGATTTATTGAAAGAACAATTGGCGACAACATTATTTCAAGAAATGTTCTATCAATTGGCCTCCAAGATCGTGTGATTTGACGCCTCCAGATTATTTTCTTTCGGGGTATGTTAAATTCATGGCTTATGCTAACAAACCAACAACTCTGGAATCATTGGAGGTCAATATTCACAAGCCATTTATGAAATAAGGGCCAGAAATATTGGAAAATGTGGTCAAAAATTGGACTGATCGGATGCGCTTCGTAACGATTAGTCGTGGTGGTCACATGCATGAAATCATTTTCAAATCATAAATGGCATTAAATTTACTCTCATAAAAAAATAATTAAAAAACTTTGCATCAATTTTTAATGTTTTATTTCAATTTGAAGTTCTCATGCATCTAAAAAAAACACCCTATATGATCGATCATAAGTTTCTTATATGCGGCCCGCACTACATTTTTAAATTTGTAGCTGGCCCGTTGTAAAAAAAGGTTGTTCATCCCTGGTCAATCGGATACACGACTTGGCTGCCCGAAAACGGACAGTCAAACAGCTTACTTTGACTGAAATGTTCAGCAAGCATCAATGACTTTCATTTACAATACATACTAATGTAGAATACAGCACTTTTAAGTACGTTATATAACATGTAAAAGTGTTGCTTTTTCATTTAATTAATTAAAAATCCATACAGTACCCTTTTTTCGGAAAAAAATCCGATTATCCGAATTTTTGATTATCCGAATGGGGTCCGGTCCCAATTCATTCGGATAATTGAAGGTCTACTGTACTTGAATTAAAATTTATTATTACATTTTACATTGAATGTTGGTTTCAACAACTAAGCAAAACTTTTACGCATTATCTAAAATAGTTATTTTATTTTGTACAGTTAGTATGTACAGTACAGTTGGAGAAAATAGGCATATTAATTTTTTATTACTTGAAATTTTTTTGAGTTGATAAAATTTTTACATTGGCTTTTGCCAACTTCACCAACTTTTGGGTGATTTTGCCAACTTCACCAACTTTTGGATGATTTTGCCAACTTTCTAAAATATTGGGGGGGGGGGGGGAAGCTGCCCCCCTCATGGACTCGTCCCTGAGCACAGGCTATGTGGCGAGCCCTTTACGCCCAAATAAATTGACACCCAAGTCACAAAATTCTGATTAAGAAGAGACAACCTGCATATAATTTAGGACGTTGTCTTTAATTTATCTATGCTGTAATTATAGGCAAGTTTATAATCAAAGACGTCGTTTAGCTTTATTTAAAGGAGAACAAAAAGAACAAAAATTATTTTTATGTCATTTTGGTAAAAACCAATAAAAGTCGTACTTTACCAACATTGTAGAGTAGATGCGAAAGGTCAAAAGTTATACTGTCATCGGCGCATTAACGAAAACACGTCCAAACACTAAAAAGCCCAACTAGAAAACATTCGTTGCATGTTTACTTTCGTTTACTTTCAAAATAAAATAAATAACAATAACTTTTTTATTAAATTACATGCCTAGTGATATTTTTTTCATATTAATTTTCAAGAACGAGTAATTACGTCTTTTTTTATTCACATTTTTTAAATTTTCGCGCCAAGCTAATGTTTTCACGTAACATTTATATTGCGATGATATGCACTGACCACGTTAATAGAGATGCGTACGCTAATATTCAAAAGTTGATCAATGATTATAAAGCATGAGACTTATTTTAAAATCATACGGAAAGATTCCATCTGATAGCAAATACTTTAATTCAAATTCAAAAATTAATTCAAAATACATTCATGGAACAAAGATTAATAAAATAATTTAACAATGTGAATTTTAAATTCCGTTATCATAAAATTTGTTATATTAGTCTTAAAATCAATTTGTTTAGTTATAAGTAATCCTAATTAATATCAAAATATTGTTGAATAACTTATTAATATGAAAAATTTGTTAGCATAAAATTAAATAGCAAGTTAAAACATTACATGACATTAAAGTGCTTCGTTAATCAATGAACAGTGAATGGATAATACATCTTCACCAATTTTATCGTATAACAATCAAATGGAATGTAGAAAACCAATTCAATCTGGAAAAGATAAAATTTCATTAAAAATTTTGTCAAAGCAAAATGGGCGAATACGTACCTGAATATGCAATATCGATATTATTATTTTCAAAAAAAAAAAAAATAATAATCAACCTTGCCTGGAAAGTTGGGTATCAAGGCAACAAAAAAACAAGCGAAAAAAAAGAGATAAAAAAACGAGGTTCGGTTATGCAAATGGTGATTTTTGTGCTGCAATAAAATTTAATTGAATTAATAAAAATTTTAATAGAAATTAAAAACAAAAGTATAAAATAATTTAAATAATAATTACTTACGTCAGATTAAAGTGTTTTATAAAAGAAAAGTCCAGTGATTAGTGAGATTTTCAACAAAAACTATCCACAAAATTACACGAGGTAAAACTTTGCATCGACACCCATCCGCTTATATCAATGGTACAACAGCTCATCGCTCTACGCAAGCAGATAAGATTCATGGTCAAATATCTTACGAACCAGAAAAACCCTAGATAAAGGTAAATCTACATAAAACTTTATAATTTTTTTTATAAAATTCAGTGCGTGCGTAAAAATTATCACCGCGTGGCGCCTACGTTAAAATTAACAGTTTGGGTAATTTTAAGGAATTATTTTATTAATATTAAGAATTTTTATTTGCTATAATTACAATACAAACAATAAAATTTATATTTGCCTTTGAAACGGAGAATTATTTTCCAATCTTGTTCCGAGATCCAAAAATATTTGATTTCAGCAATTCACAGATTTGGTCACGGAAAGAATCCAGCCCGAGATAAAGGTAGGTTTCATGCTTACAATAAAAATTATATCTAGCCGAGGTAAATATTTATTTGCGACAATAAAATTGCAAACGTCTCTATTGACGGGGTTAATTTGTGTAAACCCGCACTATCAAAGGTTACCGCTCTATTACAAAGGCAAGCTCAGAGCACTTTTTGGCGCCCAACGTGGGGCTCGAATAACCTCGAACCACGAACAAAGTTAGGTTATCATAATTAAAATACTAGATAGGTTAATTACAACGAAAAATTTCATCAAAATTATTTACAACGATAACATTAAAACTAAAAATTTTCTTAAAATTAAAATTAAAAATATTCTTATTACTAAAATTAAACGAACATCATAATTAACTTAAAAAACTATTTCCTTACAACTAAATTAATTAAAAACATATATCAAAATGGCAGAAAAATCGGATAGGACTATAAGGTATGAAAAGAAAAATCCTGAAGTCATAGATGAAGGTACAGAAGACATAGAAACAGAAAAGGAGGAAGAAACGTCAGAGGAGGGGGTATCGATAACCGAAGAAGTGACAGGCAGTGAAATGCTAATACAATTAGATGTTGACGAAACACCGACGGTGGAAAAGAAATCAGAAATGCAAATAATACGAGAGATGCTAGCTGCGTTGTGCAAATCCGCGACAAATACAGAAGAAAGGTTAAACGAAAACAACCAGAAAGCAGAAGAGAACACAAAATTAATCATTAAAAACACAAAGGAACAAATACAAGAAACCAAAAAGGAGTTGAATGATAAAGCAAAAGAATCAAGTAACAGATTAGAAAATTTAATTAAGAAAGGTGCAGAGGACTTTAATATTAGTTTACAAAATTTAAAAATAGAAATTGAAGGCAAATTTTCGAATGAGGTCAACAAAACAAATCAAAATGTAATAAGGGTTGAAGAAAAGGTGTATGAACTAGGTGAAGAACTATCAGAAATTAAGGATAAAATTATATTGGAAAAAGAAATCGACATGAAAATAGAAAATTCAAAAACGGTTATGAGTCAAGAAGTGTGTAAATTAGAAAATCGGGTAGACCTGAAATTCAATGATCAGGGCGAAAAACTAAAATTACTCGAAGAAAACGTAAAAATAAAATGTGAAAGCACAAACAGTTCTATAACTTTATCGGCTCTACAAGACATCACGTGGCCGACAAACAACGGGCAAGCAATAAAGTTCTACGAAAAAGGGGACTTTAACCCTAAACAATTTATCAAATACGCGAACCGCAGCACAAGTCACATCCGCGATGTGAACAAATTTAAAAATTGCATCTGCTCAATGATGGGTGGAAATGCTAAAAAATGGTTCGGGTGTGTGCAAGATAAATTTGAAGATTTCGTCGGTTTCGAAAGACTATTTCTAGATCGTTACTGGGACAAGCAAGCTCAGGGGCAAATACGCAACGAGTTAATGAACGGTAAATTTAAAGGGTACGGTCGCCGCAATGATTACGCGGAGAACATCATTAACGAGGTAACGCAACTTGAACCGGAAGTCTCCGAGGAAGAAATCGTGGAACATTTATCTAATCATTTCTGCCAAGATATAATTAATCGGGTAGCTCTTGAAAATATAAACACGATATCCGAATTATCGAAATTGTTAAGGAGAACAGATGCGGTTAACATGGACGAAAGAGCCAATAGGCCAAGCTATAATAACGCGACTAGAAATTTCAATACTTATTCAGGGGGGCAACGCGAATCGAATAACCAGCGCACTTATCACAATAATGGGAACGACAATCGCAATAATCAGGACAATAGATACAACCGTTACGAACGATCTGGACATTATAACCAGAACAATAATAATTACGGTAGAAATGAAAATAATTTTGAAAATCGTAGGGGTGGTTATAATAATTTTAATACTAACAATCGGGATAGTCAAGATGATCGTAACGCAGGGTACAACTCAAATCGAAATAACTTTGGTCGAGGTAACTATTACGGAAACAATCGAAATTATAATCAGGGTTATCGTGGACGCTTTCAGAGAGGAGGTAGATTTGAGTCAAATTGGCGTAGTTATGACAATCGCACAAACGACCAAAATAATCAACAAGGGGGCGACGAACGTTTCCCAAACCGAACGTCAGCCAATACAGAAAACAGACCGATTAATAGTGTTACGATAAATAGGACACCTGCTGTAGAGGAAGAAACATCTTCTCCACAGGATTTTCAATAAACGGCGTGCCAAAGAATATGCAGATAAGCTCTTATCAGCATCCCAAAGAGTTTATCAGTATCGAAAATACGGGGGGGTTAAATAATGAAAATAAATTCGATTTATTGCCATACATCATGGTAAACATTAATAACGTTCAGATAAATTGTTTAATAGATACAGGGGCAGAAATTTCATTAATAAATCAGGGGGTAATTTCGAAAAATCAAGAAAATTTTAAAGATACAATTTTAAAAACAAAGATAGTAAATTTGGTAACGCCAAACCAGAAAAAGTTCTCGTCTGCAAACGAAAGCGTACTCGCAACAATTAAAATAGGGGATGTAGTTATAAAAGAATCGATTTTAATTATTAAAAATTTATCCATGCAATGCATACTCGGAATCGACTTAATTAATAAATTTAATATGATCATTGATGCAGAACGAAAAGTAGTAAAAATATTAAACAAAGAGATCGCTTGGACAAACAATTTAGGTAATCAAATCACTGATGGGAATGAACCGGAAATGTTAGTAGAAAATTTAATAGAAGGGGAATACAATGTTAATTATGTTAATTATGACAGGGAAAAAGGTTTAAGAAATGTTAATTGGGATACACAGTTAATAAATAAAAATAAAGGGGATTTAAAAAACATAAAACTAGATTGTCCAAATGATTACACTCACAAAGTCATCAAATTATTCACGAAATACGATGCATTGATAAATCAGGAGTCGGGTACCGCGAAAAATTACGTGCACAAGTTACAAATTATCAAAGACAAGCTATTCCGCTGTAAGACTTACCCTATTCCGCAATGTTACAAACACCAGGTGCAATTAGAAATTCAAAAGATGCTAAATGACGGCATCATAGTAAAATCTCCGACAGCTTATTTAAATCCACTTGTTATTGTTAAAAAGAAAGACGGTAGTTTAAGATTATGTTTAGACGCGAGGGGGTTAAACGCAGTCACAAAACCTCAGTTCGAGAGCCCTGAAACTATGGAGTCATTGTTATCAAAATTGGGAACATCAAAAACTTTTAGTAAACTCGACTTAAGAAATTCGTTTTGGCTGATTAAATTACATAAAGACTCGCAACAGTACACAGGCTTTAGCGTTGACGGAAACACGTATATCTTTCAAGTTGTTCCATTTGGATTATCCACCAGTAGCGCCGCACTCATCGGTGCATTACAAGTTATCCTCAACCAGTTTAGTCATTTTTGTGCACACTATGTTGATGACATAATTACGAAGGCGTCCTGAGGCCACGAGTAAAACAAAAAAATTTTAATTGTAAATTGACACTTCGAACTGTCAATTTACACTTAGAACTGTCAATTTACACTTAGAACTGTCAATTTACACTTCGAAGTGTAAATTTACACTTCGAACTGTCAATTTACACTTCGAAGTGTAAATTTACACTTCGAACTGTCAATTTACACTTCGAACTGTCAATTTACACTTCGAAGTGTAAATTTACACTTCGAACTGTCAATTTACACTTCGAAGTGTAAATTTACACTTCGAACTGTCAATTTACACTTCGAAGTGTCAATTGACATTTCGAAGTCGCAATTTACATTTTCAATAGAACCTCAAAATTATATTACTTATTGTAAATCTTAAGTTCAGTGATTAACGTGTGTTTTAATAGTTGCTGTGTGTTAATAGTAAATCGAGTATCATTCTTTTGGTGTATATTATATTGTTATAGTTTAAATCAAAATGGATGATCTTATAAAAGTGTATTTTTCACTGGGTTTTCAACAAAAAGAAATATTAGCATGTCTTGCATTACAGCACGATATTTTTATGAGTGCAAGAACATTAAGAAGAAAGTTAAGTAAATTAAGACTCTACAGAAAGAAAGACTTTAGTGATATATTCGAAGTAGCTTCCTTCATCGATTCTCAATTAAAAACGCATGGACAGCTACATGGTTATAAGTGGATTCACCGAAAATGTTTAAGTCGTAATTTTATTGTTACCCAGCAAACTGTTCGTCAACTACTTCTTATACTTGATCCACAAGGTGTAGAAATTAGAAGAAGAAAACGATTAAAACGCAGACAATATCATAATAAAGGACCGAATTATTTATGGCACTTCGACTGTTATGATAAACTTAAACCGTACGGCATATGTATTAGTGGTTGCATTGATGGTTTTTCACGATACATAATATGGTTAAAGGCTAGTAATAATTCAAACAATCCAAAAATAATAGGTCATTATTATGCAAAAAGTATTGAAGAAATGGGAGGAATCCCAAGAACTTTACGTGCAGATTTAGGTACAGAAAATGTTCTAGTCGAAAGGCTTCAAAATATATTACGGGAGAGTAGAAATATTGAGAATGGTCTCCCATCATTTCTATATGGTACTAGTACATCAAATCAAAGAATTGAAGCATGGTGGTCAATTTTGAGAAAACATCAGGCTCAATTTTGGATGAATTTGTTCCAGAATTTGAAAGATAATACTTATTTTGATGGATCATTTTTAGATAAAGCACTAATACAATTTTGTTTTATGAATTTAATTCAGGTATTTATAATAATAATTAATAAATCATTAATTTTATCAAATTTTCAACAAACGATTTCAATTATGAGATTTAAAATTTTCAGAAAGAATTGAATGACTTCGTTACCGAATGGAATACACACCGAATTTCGTCATCCAGAAATAGCATTTCACCATGTGGACGTCCTTTTATGATGTATCACAATCCAGAATTATATCATACCAAAAACTATCTTGTACCTTTAATTGAAGATGAAATATCATTCTGTTTTGATCAAACTTTAAAAGATGTGCAATGTGACGAAGATGTTATGGAATTGGCAAATATCATTATGTTAGAAAATAATTTAAAATTTTCCCAAGAGCCCGACGATTTGGTTGATTTATATATTACTCTTAGAACATTACTCTTAGATATAATTTGAAAATAAGTCATCAGTTAATATACAACGTTATTTAACTTTATTAAACATGGGGTAGATTTACATATAAACAAAATTGAAAAAAAAGTTAAAAATACACACTAATTCTAACAATAAGAATTGTAATTACATAATAACAAAGTTTTTAAGTTTATTAAACATCGAATATAAACAAAATTGAAAATAAAGTTAAAAATACACACTGTAATTCTAACAATAAGAATTATAATTACATAATAACAAAGTTATTTAAGTTTATTAAACATAGAATACATAGATTTACACAAAAACAAAATTGAAAAAAAAGTTAAAAATACTCACTGTAATTCTAACTATAAGAATTATAATTACATAATAACAAAGTTTTTAAGTTTATTAAACATCGAATAGATTTACATATAAACAAAATTGAAAAAAAAGTTAAAAATACACACTGTAATTCTAACAATAAGAATTATAGTTACATAATAACAAAGTTATTTAAGTTTATTAAACAGAGTAGATTTACACATAAACAAAATTGTTAAAAAAAAATTAAAAACACACTGTAATTCTAATAATAACATAATGATATAAAAATAAAATATAAAAAGTTATCTGGCACTTTCTTACTAACCTGATGTATTATGTATGTGTTACGGCTCAAGTGTTTACTTGGCTAGTTTATAAACTAGCTGGCTAGTATATAAACTAGCCAATCGCCAAGGATTTCATTACGAACATCACAAACAAATCATAAGTGGTTGTTTTCATGATTAAAGCTGCAAGAAAACAATGGAAACAAGTTATCGCTTATTATTTCAGTGCAAATACTATTGCAACCCAGCATTTAAAGGCTCTTATTAAAGAAATAATATTACAACTTCTGGGGGATTGGATTAAATATTTTAGCAACGTAATGTGCTACCGATCGGTCAGCTTTATCTCAGTTATGTTCAGAGAAACGCCCTAGACAAAATTCATATTATTTCTTTGTTAATGATCAGCCTATAGTGACAATTTTTGATGTTCCCCATCTTTCAAAAAATACACGTAACTCTCTATTAAAGTGCAAGATTCAATTTAACCCTCACAAGTTTGCAAAGTTTGAACGTATATGTATGTAAACTGATGTAAACTAACTGAACTGATTTATTATAGATGTTTTGTGATTTTTTTTAAATTAATAGAAATTTTGTGATTTTCTTTTATAGTGTTTGCTTATGGACTTATTTCAGAATTAATTCTATTTATTCATAATTAAATTTCCTTTGCATTGATCATTCCTTTTGTTATTGAATACATTGTTATTTTTTAAAATTTGTACTTAGATGCTTTTATTAATATTTTTTCTGGCATGTAAGTTCGAATATGATTCGATCTCGATGTTTTATTATATTATGGAAAATTTGAGTTTTACTAATTTATATTGTATATAAGGTTGTTTTAAAATTTATAGATTATAATTAAAAATTAACATTTTTATGCAAAATATTGCTTTTATTTGTTTCAAGTTTCATATTTTATTATGTTATGGTTTTATTTCTGTTCATGATATGTGATATTTTTGTTTAATAATATATATTTTTATTCGATTTATGACTTTTTATTCATATTTATCATGTTGAGCAGATCATTTTTTCAAATTCTTGAGAAATTTATTTAAATGATATTTTCTATGTAAACTGCCTATTACTGTATGTTTACTATAGAAAATATCTAATAAATAAATTTTTTAGAACTTGAAAAAATAATTTTAAAAGAAAATTCAAAGTACATTAAAATGCTATGGTTATTCAAATTTCGCGGTAAATTTTTAGTTTGCCATCTAGACGTCGAGAAACGGTAGAGGGCCGTGTTGCGCTTGTTTAACTAGGGATATTCTCTTCTCTTAACTTATATATTCTTTGGATAAGACGCCCTCGCGATTATTTTTTGTAAAATCAGCTCAAGATTACCACAGATGCATAATAGAAATTTTCTGTGATATTACTTTGTAATAAACTACCTACATTAATTATTAATTCGTGTAAATAATAATTTAGCGTAAAATGCGATATTCAATTTTTGAATAATATGTAGTACATAATATTTAAATACATACTTGTCAACTTACATAATATACATAAGTACCATGTATTGTCCGTCTGAAATTATCTCTTATGTTATTTTAAACTTCTTCTGCATACCCTGCATATTATTAAGCATACATTATACTTACATTCTCATTTTGTATTGTATCAATAATTGATTGAGGAACGCCTCTTTCTCCCAAAAATTCTATGAACTTCTCCATATCGCGCCGTCGAAACGGTATAGTATGTACTATGCACCACACTATGCACTAATGCACCACTAATGCATAAAACTTAAATTGACACTTCGAAGTGTAAATTGACACTTCGAAGTGTAAATTGACACTTCGAAGTGTAAATTGACACTTCGAAGTGTAAATTGACAGTTCGAAGTGTAAATTTACACTTCGAAGTGTAAATTGACAGTTCGAAGTGTCAATTTACACTTCGAAATGTAAATTGACAGTTCGAAGTGTCAATTTACACTTCGAAGTGTAAATTGACAGATCGAAGTGTCAATTTACAATTAAAAATTTTTTGTTTTACTCGTGGCCTCAGGACGCCTTCGTACATAATAATCTTCAGCGAAAATGAAGAAATTCATAAAACTCACTTAGAGAAAATTTTAAAAGCATTAAATGATGCAGACTTGAAGCTCAACATAGAAAAATGCGAGTTCTACAAGACGCAAGTCCAATATTTAGGCTACATAATTTCAAACGAGGGTATCAAGATAGATGATGGGAAAATAATAGAAATCAAAAATTACCGTAGACCATTTAACTTAAAATCATTAAGATCATTTTTAGGGTTAATGAATTATTATAAAAGGTTCGTACCTAATTATTCAAATTTAACAGTTCCGTTACTTGAGCTACTGAGAAAATCGGTAAGGTGGAAATGGGACGATGACAAACAAAAAGCTTTTGATCAAATGAAAAACGCGTTATATGAGAACGTCAAATTACTTCATCCTAATTTCAAAGAAAAGTTTATATTAAAGACAGACGCCAGTCATTTTGCGGTCGGAGGTGCCCTAATACAAATGCGTAATGGGGAAGAAGAACCGATAAGTTTTGTTTCACGAACGTTAAAGAAATCCGAGCTTAATTATTCCACATCAGAGAAAGAAATGTTAGCTATCGTGTTTGCGCTTACAAAATTAAAATTTTACCTAATTGGCAACCGTTTTGAAATTCACACAGACCATTCCGCGTTAACGTTTTTAATGCGTACAAAATTCACGAATAATAGAATTTATCGGTGGAGTTTGCTCATTATGGAGTATTCATTCGACATCGTGCACATTAAAGGAAAAAATAATATTGTTGCAGACGCGCTTAGTAGAAAAGATAACCCGTTAAATAAGCCGAAAGAAATTTTAATTGCATTAAACCAACTGGTTGATGACGAAATTCCGTTTACACGTCAGGATGTTTTGTTAGCTCAGGAAAATGAATGTTTTGATAGCTTAAAAATTAAATTAGATAATAACGATCAAGAAAACCTAAAGTCATTTAAATATAAAGATAACGTAATCATAAAAACTGTGAGAAATTTAGAATTATATGTGGTAGATGAACCTACCACAATAAATATTACAAACGCGTTACATTTAAAATTTGGACATGCCGGTATCAAGAAAACGTTGCTTATGTTCAGGGAAAATTACTTCTGCCATAAAGATTTAAAAATTATAAAACGTACCATTAACCAATGTTCATTATGTCAAATGGGTAAATTTAAAAATTTTCATAATCAAAATATCGTGCAAAGCTTAAAACTAGAACAACCTGGGGAGTTAGTTGCAGTTGATTATATTGGTAATTTAATAGCCAGTAGTGAGTTTCATAACATCTTCGTCGTAGTTGATGCTTTCACAAAATTCGTCCAATTATATCCAACCGTATCATGTACAACGGACACTTCGCTGGAACTTCTGGATCGTTTCTGTAACGAAATTATTAAACCAAAAAGAATTTTAGTTGATAATGCAACTTACTTCGATAACCAACGTTTTAGACAGCATTGGGAAGAACGTGGTGTGAAAGTCACGTATTGTTCCATACGACATCCACAAGGAAACATCTGTGAGAGGTATGTCCAGGAAACGATTAAATTCCTCAGACTCCTGGTACACAATGATCAACCTTCATGGCATAGTAAACTCGAAATGGTAGAAAATTTCATCAACCATACCCCAAGCATAGCGACGGAAAGAACGCCACATTTCCTTATGCTAAACCAGCAACCGGAACGACCATGGGTGTATGATCAATCTGAAAAAGAACTCGATGAAATACTTGACGAAGTTAGAAAAAGACTCAAGAAGAGAAGTCAAAAATATACCCGAAAAATGAACAAAAAAATTAAAAAGAAATGCAATTTTGAAATTGGAGAGTGGGTAATTGTTAAAAGATTAAGATTGGGACGAAGAGAGCACAATGAGTGTCAGAAACTTCAACTCCCCTACGAAGGACCTTTCATTATAGATGAAGAAGTAGGCGAGTGTACCTACCAAATAAGGCATCCCGATTCGGATTTAATAAGGGGTCGGTTCCACATCGACATGATTTATCGATGGGACGATGGGACTATAATGATTGAAAACGCTACCAGCGAAACTTAAGATATCAATTGACAACTTATAAAAGAACCGCTGAAGAAAATAGTAAATAAAGATAAATTCGCTCCCAACGAAACTTAATCATAAATGAAAAATTAACAACTTATAAATATAAGCTGCTTAAGAAATAGCAAGAGATAAAAAGTAAAATAAACATAGAATAGGACAATTGTAAATATGATTTTGTCTGAGAATCGAGTTTGACCAAGATGAAAGTATTAATTTTAGGAAATAGCTAAGTTTTATTGTAATTTAAAAATTTATGGAGAGAAATAGTTATTGAAAATTGGATTCATTTAAAAACAATAATATAATGCGGGTTAGGAAATTTATTTATGTAGGTCTGATTAAGTAAATAAAGGTATTCGGTGACAAAGGATCAAATAAAAGGAAATAGGAAACAACAGATTGAAAGCAAAGGGGTTTAAAATAAATTGGTATCAAAAGCAAAATGTCTAATATTGAAATAAGAATTAATATGAATTATTATTGTGAGGGAATATGATATATTATGATGTGGAGAATTTATGAATAAATATTATGAGATATATAAAGGGGGGAAAATAAATATGAATTATGATAATGAGGAAAACAATGGAAATATTATGATAGAGAAATAAAAATAAGGATACCAAAGATAAATAAATTAAAACCAATTAACAAGGGGGTAAGAAGAAAAGAAATTTTAGTCACCAGAGTAAATTAAATTAAATTAAATGGGGCTACCTAAGTAAAGAACAGGTTGAATAAATAAAGTAAAAGAATAGATAATTGAAAACAGATTAAAGATAAACGAATAATGAAATAAAAATTTAAATAAAATAAAGGTCAAAACAACGATCATTGGTAAACATAATACTAGGAAAAAAAATAATAGTAATCTTGGTCAGATTTGTTAATTAAATTTGTTAATTAGGATAGTTTGAATTTAATATAATTAGTTAGTTAGTTCTTGAACAGTTAATTTAATTTACTAAGTTAATTTTGATATTTTGTTAAGCAATTTTACGTTAAAAGTTAATTTTGTTGTGTATGATTTAACGCACATTTATGTTAATTTAAAATTTATGACGAAAATGGGTATTTTCGAATAAATTGTATCTTAACATAGGGGGCAACAATGCGATGATATGCACTGACCACGTTAATAGAGATGCGTACGCTAATATTCAAAAGTTGATCAATGATTATAAAGCATGAGACTTATTTTAAAATCATACGGAAAGATTCCATCTGATAGCAAATACTTTAATTCAAATTCAAAAATTAATTCAAAATACATTCATGGAACAAAGATTAATAAAATAATTTAACAATGTGAATTTTAAATTCCGTTATCATAAAATTTGTTATATTAGTCTTAAAATCAATTTGTTTAGTTATAAGTAATCCTAATTAATATCAAAATATTGTTGAATAACTTATTAATATGAAAAATTTGTTAGCATAAAATTAAATAGCAAGTTAAAACATTACATGACATTAAAGTGCTTCGTTAATCAATGAACAGTGAATGGATAATACATCTTCACCAATTTTATCGTATAACAATCAAATGGAATGTAGAAAACCAATTCAATCTGGAAAAGATAAAATTTCATTAAAAATTTTGTCAAAGCAAAATGGGCGAATACGTACCTGAATATGCAATATCGATATTATTATTTTCAAAAAAAAAAAAATAATAATCAACCTTGCCTGGAAAGTTGGGTATCAAGGCAACAAAAAAACAAGCGAAAAAAAAGAGATAAAAAAACGAGGTTCGGTTATGCAAATGGTGATTTTTGTGCTGCAATAAAATTTAATTGAATTAATAAAAATTTTAATAGAAATTAAAAACAAAAGTATAAAATAATTTAAATAATAATTACTTACGTCAGATTAAAGTGTTTTATAAAAGAAAAGTCCAGTGATTAGTGAGATTTTCAACAAAAACTATCCACAAAATTACACGAGGTAAAACTTTGCATCGACACCCATCCGCTTATATCAATGGTACAACAGCTCATCGCTCTACGCAAGCAGATAAGATTCATGGTCAAATATCTTACGAACCAGAAAAACCCTAGATAAAGGTAAATCTACATAAAACTTTATAATTTTTTTTATAAAATTCAGTGCGTGCGTAAAAATTATCACCGCGTGGCGCCTACGTTAAAATTAACAGTTTGGGTAATTTTAAGGAATTATTTTATTAATATTAAGAATTTTTATTTGCTATAATTACAATACAAACAATAAAATTTATATTTGCCTTTGAAACGGAGAATTATTTTCCAATCTTGTTCCGAGATCCAAAAATATTTGATTTCAGCAATTCACAGATTTGGTCACGGAAAGAATCCAGCCCGAGATAAAGGTAGGTTTCATGCTTACAATAAAAATTATATCTAGCCGAGGTAAATATTTATTTGCGACAATAAAATTGCAAACGTCTCTATTGACGGGGTTAATTTGTGTAAACCCGCACTATCAAAGGTTACCGCTCTATTACAAAGGCAAGCTCAGAGCAATATGTATGTATTTCGCCCTTCGCGCATTGGATAACTTTTGAGCTTTTGCACGCAGTCTACAAGTACAACATCTTATGATTGTACTTCAATCAAAGAGAATGTAAATACTACACTTTAAAAATTGAAATAAATATTTTGCACACTTTTCTATTCGATAGATATCATTTCACGCCACCTGGTGGACAAGGTTGTCTCTAAAGGCGGTGTGACACTTGTGTAGATTTCGTACGAAATTTGTTAACAAATTTTTTTATAAATTTAGTCAAGTGGCAAACATGTAAATTTTCTAGCAAATTATTTACGAACTAGCGAAAAGTCCGTCCTACGACAGCGACTGGTAGAAGACGAAACTATATGCTGAGCAACAATTATTTTTATGAAAGTCCAGCCTGAGCAACAGAATTCATATCTAAAAAGTTAAATTGAACTGTTGCTCAACCTAGATTTTTGTCACCTACGCGTTATAGTACGAGGTGCATTTCGCCAGTCCACCCCCCCCCCATTTCAAATTTTCGATCCAAAAGAGTCTCAATTGTTTGTACCTGTTTGTACTTACTCAGTTTTCAAAATATTCACGAAAACCTCCATGACGCGCATGTTCAATAAACGAGATTCTCAGCTCGCTTGTTCATGGCAACTTAAGTGTACCCCAGGTACACTTACAAGATTGTATTCTAAAGGTAACGGTGATTTACCAATCATAGCACTGGGGAGGCGTGGCGCGGCGAAATTTCAAGTGTCGATTACGTCCAAATGACACCTCATGAGCACAAAAAAAATTATAGACCTAATGAAATTCGACCTAGCTTTACCAATTATTTCAAATTTATCAAAATCGGCTATGCCGCATGCTAAACCTCCCCTTGTTAGTATGATGTAGGCAAATTTTGTTAATCTGTTTTATGGAGAATTTTGTACTCTTCAATTTTGATTTGATGATAATTTTCACTAAAAGTGCAAGTAAGCAAGTTATAAACGAAAAACTATTGTTTTAGGTAGTATTTAGGTGATTTTAGGCGAAGTTGCAAATAACATCGCGGTCAAATTTTGGAATTCAGTCAAATTTGAATATATGCCTTATATATATGCCCCCCCCCAAAAAAGATTATTATCTTTTTGAAAATTTTAAACTGTTATTTATTGGGTTTTGTCAAGGTTTAGCGCCCCCATTGCGATGGCGCCTGAGGCAAAAGCATCAGTCGCCTCACCCTTGCTACGGCTCTGCATACCAAATTTCATGTACGGTTGTTTAACGTTAATACTTATGAGTTATAACTTTCTTTTAACTAATCATAACAGATATATCAAATATTAAAAAGCTGCAAAAATTTCTCAAAAATTAATTCGTTATCATCACAATCACTGCCAATCACCGGCTATGCACATCGATTCCGATCGCTCGCCGCGTGAAACCAAAATGTTGGCATGATTTTAAAATAAAGTGTTTATATTATTGTTTAAATATTGTTTAGCGTATTAGTACCACACATATAGTCAGGGTATAGTCAAGTTTAAGTTCAAATGGTTTAGGCAAAGGCAGCAAAGGTTCAGATTTGTAAACCGAACGCACCCTTAAATTTACTGCAAGGGTGGTAACATTTCAAGTTTATAATTTTATAGGTTGGCATTGACTTTTGTGACTTCTAACCAAACTATAAACAACTTTGACTACGAAAAACAAATTATACTTTGTACAAGTAACCTTATAAATAATTAGTAATATAACATAAAATGCCGAAATATTATTGTGATTACTGTGATACCCATTTAACTCACGATTCCCCTAGTGTCAGGAAAACGCATTGTACTGGTCGCAAACATAAAGATAACGTAAAATTTTTTTATCAAAAGTGGATGGAAGAACAAGCTCAACATCTTATTGATGCTACAACTGCTGCATTTAAAGCTGGTAAAATAGCCAACAATCCATTTGCTCAAGTTGGTAAAGGTGTTGCAATACCTCCACCGGCACAATTGACGATGGGGCAACGACCGCCTGGTCCGGGTGCACCAGGTATGTTACCTCCAGGTGGACCTGTACCTCAAATGATGATGGGACCCCATGGCCCAATGCCACCTATGATGGGTATGAGACCTCCGATGATGGGTATGATGCCTATGGGACCGATGGCACAAGGTCCGATGGGACCAGTTCGACCACCTGTCATAAATGGACCACCACTAATGAAAAACTAAGGAATTTTGCGCTAAATAGGTCTATAAATTATAATTTGTTTAATGTAAGTTTTGTTGAATTGAAATTAAAAAACAAAAGCTCTATTAGTTTTACGTAATTATTTTATTTTAGAGATGGAATATCATACACTTGGTTATGTCAATTTAAAAAATTTGTAACTTGCAAGTGGTTATACATTTACTGTTATTAATTTATGTATTTGATATTACTATATCAAGCTTTATTATTCACCAACAAGTTTTCACTTGTCTAATAAACTTTTAATACTTCTGGAAACAAAATGCGTAAGTTATTTAAATGCGAGTAGTTAAACATGTGTTATGACTAATGCAAACTTCAACGATTATTTGATACTTCTCACCCGACTATGCGGTTGAATGTATTAGTTTATAATAAATTATTATAGCACTCTTATTTTTGGTGGAGCCGACGATTACAGTACACTTTAAAATCGATATTTCATCAACTTTTAAACCGATTTTAATCATTCAACAAACCTGCAAATATAAAGAAAATATTGACTTGTTACCTATTAAAGAAAAAGTCTTTCCCGCCATTCTTGTGTGACTTAATAAAATGATATAGGGTTGTTAAGTTGTGAAGAAGTGTAACCCTTTCCAATTTTATTTAATTATTATAAATATTATATTCATCTAGGTGAGCGAATGGCTGAAATGCTAGCGTGTTCGCTTTCAAGCCAATATTCACGGGTTCAAATCCTGTGAGGTGCTATCTATAGAAGAAATTTTCGCTCACCAAATGTCTATCTGCTGGCCCCAGATGACATTATTTATGGCTAGAAAACTTCCCTGATGGAGTAGGCGGTGTAAAAATCGTCTATTCCCGTGGTTCGGAATCCACGTTAAGCTGTAGGTCCTCTGTGCTCGTCACACATTTGCAACACGCAACTAGCAGAGACAGGGAGGTATCGGGAAAATGTCGCAAGACGTTCATAACCGAATATACATACATTATATTCATCTATATGAAAGAGTCCTCCACTTCAGAACTTCTTTCTGGTGACTCAAATGCATAAGTAGACGGCCTAAATGATTAAAAATTGAGCCTGAGAATAAGTGTGTTCCATTTCTCTATTAGGCTGTGTGTGTTGTGCCTTATTTGCTAATACAATGGTGCGAATAAAATTGGACAGTCTTCAGTTGAAGCGTTAAATTTTAGATTTTTTTCGGGCATGGCGTTCTGTAATTGATGTCTAGTTTTAATTTATGTAAAAAGGAGCGTCTGCATTAATAATGCAAGTTTCCACACCCCCTGGATCATCACGTAATCGATTAATGTCAGACGATTGTTTATAAAATTTGCATTGTGCATGTTTGGCAATAAAAGACTATTATTGGATAACAGCAGTCCTAGACCCCATGTTATTTCTGTGATCTTAGCACAATTATCTCTGTGATTATTGTGTCCTCTCTTGACATAAGGCAAGAAGCCTTATTTTTTTTTTAATTTTCCATTTTGGTGGTAAAGTATTATTATAGAGTTAAAAACAAATTTGATTTAGCATTTTTCCCATGATCTAGGAGTCCATACGAATTGTTTAAGGCCATTTTACTTTCCCATTTACGTAGTAAAGGAAAGTATTGTTATGGAGTTAAAAAAAATTTTGAGTTAGCATTTTTCCCATGGTCTATGAACCCATACGAATTGTTTAAGACCAATTTTGGAATGATGTCCGGATGTGTGTGTGATGTGTGATGTGTGGTCATTCTATCTTCAAAGTTTTCAGACAAACGCGTGCACCGATTGAGTTGAAATTTTATACACTAGTTTGAAGTAGCTGTCTAAAGAGCTGATTAGATTTTGGTTGAAAACCGTCCATTTTTAACCCCTTTGGAACATATGAGATTGAAAATCATATCAATCGAAAGAGATTATTTTTTCGCATCTTATGATCCCCACACTTGATATTTCCGTCTTAAATTATTGTTAAAATGCAAAAATAAAATAAGCGCTATTAAATGAATATGGTTTGCCTTGGATAATTTTGATCTGTCAAAGTGATTTCTATTGTTCATTACTATAATTTAATATTTTAACTAATTTACTTGTATAAACAAATTATGTAATTAATATCAAACGAATTTTTTAATTACTTTAAAAAAATTTAATTCTGACGTCATTACGCCCAAGTTAACATTTGATTGCATATAGGACGGCACGGCATTCCGCAAATTTCTAATTTTTTTTGGAAAATGACAATTTTAAACATTTTTCAATGCAAACATGTTATTTTATTGTTAAAATGAAAATATACATAAAATAAATGCTTTTAAAAAATATGTGTTACCATGTTAAATTATAAATTAAATTTCGTAACTTTGATATCTCAAAGTAATTTGTGTATCTATTTTATCGAGTTAAAAATTTTTTTGAGTTAACATCTTTTTTATTAATATTTAATATAAAATGAAGTTGAATCTACTAAATGGGAAAGTAATCTGTTGTCACATCAGATTTTTTAGAATGATTTGATTGAATAATTTTGATCTGTCAAAATAATTTATGTATTTTATCCAGTTATGTGTTGTCACATCAGAATATTTACAGTTTAGAGTATATTATGTTAGGCCAAAACTTGTTTTATCCTCTAGATGTAAACAATCTCGTTTTTTTTTCTATATTGGCTATATTAAAGTAGTTTTCAAATTTTGATGTAGACTTTCTTGTTCATCGAACGCAAATATGGCATTTTTTAAAAACGCGCCACAATTAACGGCTAAACTGTTAAAAAGGATTGTGTGATTCAAATAAATTTAGTTTATTACAACAAATTAATATTGCTTTATAGATACACAAGTAAAATTTTTATTAACTACAATCAAGTTTTTTGGAATAACAAATTTAGTTTGTTCCTTTGAATAAAATTAGTTTCCTTTGAATAAAATTAGTTTCCTTCGAATAAAATTTGTTTCTTTTGAATAAAATATTTTTTAAAATAAGGTATCTAAATAACATTTTTTCAGTTTAAAAGACATTTTTACTGCATATCGCGAACAGGTTGATTTTTCGAAAAATATGTGTAGAACCTTTTGTAAAGAATTTAATCTTAAGGTGGTCACCACCGAAGTTGGTTTTATTAATCAACCAATTAACAAAAATATTACCCATTTCAAAATAGTAGTCAGTTTGTCAACGGAGAGGGGCGGGGTAGTATTCAGGTGTTGACTTTATTCATATATTTTGAATCAAAAAAATTTATATTACCGAAGATTATACTGCGATGTTCTTTGCTCTGCTGTATTGGCAAATCAAAGGGATGAACTAGTTTAAGATCAAAATTTAAATGAACGTTCAATTATTAAGAAATCATGGCAAGATGATGTAACGATTGACTCATTAAAGAAATTAAAATTTATATCATGTTAAAATAATAATTGTTAGTTGTTAGTTAAAAAAATTATATTAGTAAAAAATTGTTGTTAAAACTAGATTAAATTAGAATTAGTTGTGTTAAGCGCACTGAAAAAGGTTTCATGATGACATGTTGTTACAACAGCTTTTTTTTTTTTTTTTTAATACAGGGAAGGGGGAAATCTTCAAAAGACACCACCCCGATGATCTGGGGTGGTAGTGTCGGATTCTTACCGACTAAAACCCCCTCCCCGACGACAGCGGGATTGACCTTCTCGGCATTACTTCCGCTGTCGTCTGCGATGGTCCGCGGCTTGGTCGTTTTTCTACGGCCCCCCGTCATCACCGGATTAGCTGGCTCCCTCTGGGCACCAACGGAGTACGTGGCCCGGGCTGATCGCATTGACCCCCCGGCATCACCCGAATCGCTTTGGTCTGGTGCGTGTTGGGAGCCACTAGGTAGTGGCCCACGAGGCTCGTCACTCTGCAACCTGGTGTGCAGAGTCTTGACCAGGTCTGTCCGGTCTGCACCGCTGTCGGGTCGACTTCCCTCAGCTTGGCTTTGGGGGAGACTGGTGTTCGTCCCCTTGTTGTTACCTCTCACGTCAGCCTTGCGGATTTCCCCCATCCACCGGGGTTCGCGCCCGATCTCTGAGGGTCCTCCGCAAGTTACCAGGGACCACCCCGAGGAGGTGTGTGTAGGATTTCGGTCCCCGTTACAACAGCTTGGTGCGATAAAACTAAACGGACAATTATTCGCTTCAATGTAAACATTTAAAGTGCATCGTGTATCCAATTTTCGTTTCGTTCCTAAAAAACATTATTTAAATAAAAATCAAGTGTGGTAAAATTAATTGAATTTACCTGCCAATGAAAAACTTGCAACAAAAAACAAACAGGCGTTGAAATTTTAATGAAATTTGATATCTTTGGTAACGAGTTTGTTTACCTTAACAACGATAAAATTAACCGAAGTGGCGACTCTACCACTAACTCAGCCACTCGAAAAAATTTTTCGAGTGCTACACACTAAAGATCATTCTTATATCTGTCTATTAAAACAATAAAAAGTGTGAACTTGGTCAAAACAACCCCAATATCGACTTTTGAAAAGTACGGAAAAGTAGCATCGAATAGGCTGCAGACCCCGGTCGATGCATATCAGTCGCCCGTGGTCCGTTGAAAATGCGTAAAATTTTTTCGCTCCGATTTGAATTTTTCTTTGAAATTCGGATAGATGGGGGTGTGATTAGTGGATATTAGTAATAAATATAATCAAAAAAATGGAAAATAACCCGTGCTTTGCCGAAAAAGTGAAAAAATTAAAATTTTTTTGCCTTCGAATTTTGGGGTGTGCATTCGATAAGGAGGGTAATCCATCGTCAAAACCTACCCTTACGGGGCGCCGCTGCGCTCCGCTCCGCGTTGCACCCCTCCAGGGTGGTTTTGACTCTGGTTACTAGGCTAAACATACGAGAAGCGCCACGCATCAAGAAAACCGGGATAAATGAAACCAGGATGTGAGAGACCCTCGAAAAAATCGCTTAAAAACAAAAAATAATCGATGTTGCATGTACGACGGTCGAGCTGCATCTGCCGCTGTGAAATATTCTAAGTGTTAGAGTATAAGAGTATATCATAGCGCACGGACTGAGCACAGAATGACTGACGCGCCCTGAATTTCGTTAATCCACCACTGAATTTAATGAAAATTAGCTAAGTTCAAATTCGATTTTTTAAAAAGTTTTGACCATATTCACATTTTTTATTGTTTTAATAGACAGATATAAGCCTGTTCTTTAGTGTGTAGCAGAAGAAAGTTAGTTTCGAGTGGCTGAGTTAGTGGTAGAGTACCCGTTGATTATACTAAAAAAAGGTTAAACTATATGGAAAATGTAAAATTTTATAAATATACTCACCAATAAATCAAAATTTGGTATTCACGGCTGAGGAGATAGTTCAATTTTATAAATCAAATTAATAAACAGTGTAAAAATATGAATCTTGTTCATTCTGAAGATGAGCGAATGCAGTAAAGTAAATTTAACAACAATAAAAGAATTTTTTTTATATCTTTTGAGCTAGCTGAGGTAAAATACATAAATTTCTCCACGTAAGTTATCATTGTGGGATAAGCATCCAGGTAAGGGATAATTACTTATATAATTAAAGAGAGGGGACATTGCATAATTAATTGGTGCCCAACGTGAAGGGCGATTAAGGGGCCGGAGTCACAGCAATACTTTTATTTATGTACTTTTATGCAATTATTTTATGAATGATATAAAAAAGCGCAAGTTAGAGATGTGCGTGAAGTTAGCCCCCCTTTTTTCGAAAGTTAAATTTTTGTTGTTGTTCTGAGTTGTTCTCAATTTGTTCTCGAGTGTTCTGTAATTAAAAAAAAAAACAAAAAAAAACCGAGAAAATTTAAAAAAACCATTTTTATTGCCAGCCCCCCTTTTTTCGAAAAGTTAACTTTTTTTTTTTTATTTGATTGTTCTCAGTTTGTTCTCGGTGTTCTCAAAAAAATAATTGCTAAAAGTTCAATAATAACGGAGAAAATCGCGAAATTAGATTTCGCGCCAGCCCCCCTTTTTTCGAAAAGTTAACTTTTTTTTTTATTTAATTGTTCTCAGTTTGTTCTCGGTGTTCTCAAAAAAATAATTGCCAAAAGTTCAATAATAACGGAGAAAATCGCGAAATAAAATTTGGCGCCAGCCCCACTTTTTTCGAAAAGTTAACTTTTTTTTTTATTTGATTGTTCTCAGTTTCTTCTCGGTGTTCTTAAAAAAAATAATTGCCAAAAGTTCAATGTTATCGGAGAAAATCGCGAAATAAGATTTCTCGCCAGCCGCCCTTTTTTTCGAAAAGTTAACTTTTTTTTTTATTTGATTGTTCTCAGTTTCTTCTCGGTGTTCTCAAAAAAAATAATTTTCAAAAGTTCAATAATAACGTATCAACGTATCAACGTATCTACGTTCCAGAGAAACATTTGAAATTAAAAATTTAAACTAATTGCCTACGTTAGCAATCGATTCCGTAAGCGGTACTACATTTGAGAGAAAATATTTTAAATATAGTACTCGTTTTTTTACGTAAATTACACTAAAACAAAACCCTCTACTATGAACACAAAATTGCTACTTCCATTAATTCTGTTGGTATGTAAGTTACAATGTGACTAATAGATGGCGCGACATATTTATGTAGCTGGTTATCTTTATACCAATGCTGGATATAAGGACACCTGGGTTGTACTTTTAGTCACATACACCTCAAGAAAATACAAGTAGCGCAAAACAAGTTTCTCAACATAATCGGTGATTACCCAAGGTACACGAAAACAGAAGACAAGCACATAGACTGCAACATAGAAAGAATCAAGGACATCATCGTCGCAAAGACAGAAAAATTAATCACCTCTACAGAAGACCACCCAAACTCACTAATTCGAAGCATCTTCAATTACGAAGTGGATCAACTTCCATTTGCCGACAAACATAAAAAGCGCCTCACGAAAAATATCACCAATTCCCTCTGTATATAACCAAATTCCCTTTACTTCTCTGTTTCTCATAATATCTCCTTTTTAATGTAAACTGTCGATGTCCTACAAAAAATCTCTCCATAAAATACAGTCCTTAAAATATTTTTATTTTTTATTGTACTCTTAATTTATTACAGAACAGTGTAACACCTCACCCAACAAAGATCTTCAGCTGCAGGTCGACAATTAACTAACAGCTAATGTTAGCTGCTAAATGGCTATATAACAGCCGATTTGCAGCTGGAGTGCTTCTCTGGGTGGTGCCTTAATAAAACATTGTACATTTTCTGTTACATTACCACCTAAGACAACGACATTTCAAAGCGACACTCACGAAATTCCTCATCACAACAAACTTTACAAGTTTTCCAATCAAACCAAAACATAGTGAGTGACGCTCTGCAAATGTCAAAATTTTTTACTTTATAAACATGTCGCGTTACTTCCAATTCCCATGTAACTTGTAATTCGACTATATTTAATTTAAATAATGCTGGGCATAGACGAACACTTCAAATTCTTCAAATTTAGAAGTGCATTTCTGTCTCAGACATGTTTGTTTGTTTTCTTTTTGTTTTTTCTTTTTTCACAGTTCATTGTTATTTATTTTAATTTGTTATTTGTACATATTCCGTCCTCACCTTCAAAGTTTAAAATACCTAAATTCAGGTTTTTAAAAAATTTTCCTGAAACGAACAAACCTCTATTTCACCAATCATGCCAAACACTGCTAAATTAAATATGGTAGAAAGGGCTAAGTTCCCTATATCCATAACTGTATAAAGTTCAGCATAATGTATGTAAGAAACTTACTAATCAATAAATATTTTAAACTAAACTAACTTTTAGTCACTCAAGTACGAGTCAACAACCAGGTTAGTGATGTTATCCATTCTTTGTTTTATTAAGTTGTATTGCCAATGTGCTCTTATTAAATTGTATATGTTGTGATTGTTGTATTTATTCTCTTGTCTACTGCCAACCTTCCCAATAGGTTATGGGCCCAGTAACAAATAAGAGAATAAAGTTGTTTTTCGTTTGATTTAAATTTGTGCAAATTATTGCAGCCAAAATTTTATAAATAAAAAATTATGGAGGCGCAATTAGCAAATTTGCAACAACAGATCGAACTGTTACAATCGCAGTTGAGGACTCGATCATCTTCAACAGTTGTAACAATGGGAGGACTGCCGCAATCAAAGCATTTGAATGGAGAAAATTATAGCGAGTGGAAGCACGATATGAAAAATTTTCTGATCGATGCTGGCATGTGGAATGTGCTCCCGGTACGGTGTTAGATGAAGATTTGGATCAACGAGTTCTAGCGAAGATCAATTTGTCCATTAATCCAGGAGCAGCAGCTGAAATAAAAAACGTGAACTTCACTTTTTTTTCGAAAAGTTAACTTTTTTTTTTATTTGATTGTTCTCAGTTTCTTCTCGGTGTTCTCAAAAAAAAAAATTTTCAAAAGTTCAATAATAACGTATCAACGTATCAACGTATCAACGTATCAACGTATCAACGTATCAACGTATCAACGTATCAACGTATCTACGTATCTACGTATCTACGTATCTACGTATCAACGGATCAACGTATTAACGAAGGAGATTGTCTATATAGGTTGGGAAACCGGCATACAGAAGATATAGAAGGAATCAGAGAGAAAAGGTATTATAGTGCAATAATATTAACGAAATAACGAAATTCAAATGCCTCCGGAAAAGAGACCCGCTATTGGACAATGTGACATCCGTTTGAATTTGCCTATTTTCGCAGTTCTAAAATATAATTTTGGTAAAAACTTATTTACAAATTATTTAATTTTTCTTCTTTGTAATACAATGATACAATTTCCTGTATCTAAAATATTAAAAATACACCAAAAACACTTAATACTTAAAAATAATAGACCTATAAAATTTTAATGTATTCTAAAACCATAAAAAAATAGCTACATTGTACCGAAACTAGATTTAAGTTAATTCATAGGAAGCGGCTTTACTAATCTTTGAAGTTTACTTAAATCTCAAAGTAGAAATTTCAAGCATGCTTCGTTCATATTGCCTTTCTTACATTGCAACAATTTTTGTACTATTTAGAAACACCATTCAATTTGATATTTTTATGATTTTGTTTTTCTCGAAACTTCCTCATACGACCTACACATAATGCGTTTCACGTGTCCCAATATGGGATAAAAACCGCGAATCCCGCAGGAGGAAGTCAGTTAGTGTCAGCCAGTTGTTGGTCAGTTGTAGTCAATTGTTGTTAATTGTTGAGTTCAGTTGTTCAAAGGAGCAACAAGACAAATCCGTTTATGTAGTGAAAAGTTTGGATATTTAACGTCCTTTATCGCTTATGCGGATCATAAAGGAATCGGTTTAAGTTCGATATTCCCGTGGTTAAATTAGTAAATTTCGTTTAATGATATGCATAATTGCTAAATAATAGTGACGGTTTTGAACATTTAAAAACACAACTTTTGAGTAAACGTGATACGCAATTTAAATACAGTTTAGCACTTTAATACAGTGGCAGTTTTGTTTAATTTCGCTAAAGATTGACATATTATGCAATTACACCAACTTAATTATATGGAACCAATCTTATCGATTTACCGGATTTTTGCCAAATAATCAAAAATCAATATTATCTTGTGGAAGAGGATTTAACGTTTTGGAACCATACAAAAATTAAGGGGTACTCGACACTTGGGAATGTTCCTTTGAGTGTCAATTCGTTCGAGGAACGGTTTACGTATTACCTGTCGTTCAGAATCTGCTACTGGGAAGACACCGGTCATTTCTACTACAAACCCTGGTTACATCACTCCGTGAGGTCATCAGCGGATTATTTGGGTGGAAACGCCGTAAGTGTTTTATATTTTTATCGTTTTTGTTCAACACCATTTTGACGGTCAAAAACAATTATTGTGTTTAAACCGAAGAGTTGTGTCACGTTTCCTTTTTTGTTTACTTTACTTATCATCAATTTGTTAGAATTGTATTTGAAAAGAGGCGCTAAAATCATCAGGGTTTTTAGTGGTAAAATAAAAAGTGGTTGGTAAGATATACGTGTAAGAAATGTCAAGTATGAAATATGTGTAATGTAGTTTTGAAATAGTCTTATGTTAATAAAAGTAATCACCAGAAATATAAAGAGTTTTGAATCAAATACCAAAAGGTTATGGTCCCAGGGTGTTCTCTGTGCAAGTATTTTCAAAAATAATAAAATAACCCGAGAAGAATTAATTTTGAGGTTAAGAGCACATGGTAAATTTAATAAAAAGAAAATCTAATAATGGCTCAAGCAAACGGGAAAGGTTATCATATTGAATTATTAGAAGGAGGAAACTATTATAATTGGAAATTCAGGGTGGAGTTACTTCTAGAAGAAAATGGTGTGGTCGAACACGTAAAAAAGGACTTAAAAATTAGTGAGATAGTTGTGGAAAAGGAGAGACAAGATAAAACTAAAAAAGACTGCAAAGCAAAATCGTTAATTGTTCAATGTGTAGACAATAACCAGTTGGAGTGTTTAAGGGGGAAATCAAGTGCATTCGAAATGTGGGAAACCTTACGACAAAAATACGAGAAGAAAGGAATGCATGGCCAATTGTATTTAAAGAAGAAGTTGATGAACTTAAAATTAAAGGAAAGCGATTCGATGGAAGTATTCGTGCAACAGTATGAAGAGATCGCAAGACAAATGAAAGAATCTGGGAACGAAATACCCGAACAAGATCTCGTGTGCAGTATTTTGTTAGCGTTACCACAATCATATGAAACATTGGTTACAATTATAGAAAGTTCACAAGATCTTACATTCGAGTCAGTGAAGAAGAAATTAATTGATGAATACGAAAAAAGGAAATTGGCAAACCCAAACAAAAGCGACAAAACACAAGGTTCGTATGCATTTTCAACTACAGGTGGAGAATGTTTTAGATGTGGTGAGAAAGGGCATTTCATAAGAAACTGTAAGAAGCCGATGCGAGGAAGTTTCAATCGAGGAGGTTTTTACCAAGGCCGCTACGACACCAGAGGAGAAAAACGTAACAGAGGATCTGGAAATTACAGAGGAAGCTTCAACAACCAAAGTCGAGGAAGAAGCATGAGCGAGAATTCGAATTATAGAAGCAACTACGTGCAGCAAGAAGATTCCGCAGAAAATGGAAATACAAGTACGAGCAAGGACAGAAGCGTATGTTTTATGGGCGAAACAAGTTCACAAGAATTTGAAAATGGAAAAGAGAAGAATGTTGTAACATTCTTTGTCGATTCAGGTTGTACAGACCATATGGTGAGTGAAAAACATTATTTCTCCGATTTAGTAATGCTCGACAACCCAATAAAAATAGCTGTGGCGAAAAATGACAGTTATTTAACCGCTGTTGGTGTTGGAAATTTACAGGTTTTGAGTAATGTAGGTAAAGAAAATATAAGGTGTACGATTAAAAATGTATTTTATGTACCTAAGTTAAGAAAAAATTTATTGTCAGTAAAAAGGTTAGAAACTTCAAATGTAGGGGTAATTTTTGATAACGGAAAAGTAAAATTGAGAGATGTAAACAATAAAGTATTAGGAGTAGGTTACAGAAAGAACTTGTATGAAATAACATTCAAGGTTGTAACTACAGAATGTTTAAATGTTGAGAGCGTTGAAAACGATTTTAAAATGTGGCATAGAAGGTACGCTCACGTTAGTTATTCAGGATTAAAAGAAATAATCAAGAAAAATGTAGTTTTGGGAATTGATAAAAATATTAAGTTTCAAGAAGTAGAATTTTGTGAGCCTTGCACAAATGGCAAAATGACTAGATTTCCTTTTAATCAAAGAACAAAAAGTAAGAGAATATTAGAAATAATTCACACAGACGTATGTGGTCCGGTTACTCCGGAAACATATGATGGTAAGAAGTACTTCGTAACTTTTATAGATGATTTTTCTAATTTCACGTCAGTATATTTGATAAAGAATAAGAGCGATGTTTGTAGTAAATTTAAAGAATACATTGAAATGGTTGAGGCTAAATTTGAAACAAAAGTTTCTAAGCTTCGATGTGATAATGGTGGTGAATATTCATCCAATGAGATGGTAAATTATTGCAAACAAAAGGGAATAATATTAGATTATACTATTGCGTATACACCGGAACAAAACGGTAAAGCTGAGAGAAAAAATAGAACTTTAGTTGAGAGAGCTAGGGCAATATTAGCAGATTCTGGCATGAGCAAGGAATTTTGGGGTGAGGCTATACTTACAACAAATTATGTAATAAATAGGGGCTTATCAGCTAATTTAGAGGGTGTCACACCAGCTGAACTTTGGTATAAGACTAAGCCGAACGTAAGCAATTTTAAGATTTTTGGCTGTACGGCTTACAACCACATACCTAAAGAATTGCGTAAGAAATTTGATTTCAAAACTCATAAGTGTGTGATGTTAGGGTATGCGCCGAATGGCTATAGATTATGGAATTTGGAAAAACAACAGTTAGTTATATGCAGAGATGTAAAATTTGATGAAAATAGCGTTTATTTTAAAAGGGAAATGTTAGAAATAGAATGTGGGGAAGAAAGCGTAAATGAAGATGAGACTACTAGTCAGGATGATAAAGAAAATGACAATAGAGTAAATTTAGAAAATAGGGAAAACAAAAGAACTGTTAAAGCACCATCAAAGTTTAATGATTATGAGTTGTACATGGCGTTTGATGCTTCAAGTTACATTGACGATGTACCAGGTTCTTATACAGATTTAAAAGATAGGGCAGATAGGGAAAGTTGGTTAAAGGCAGTTGATCGAGAACTTAATTCTATTCATAAAAATGAAACTTGGGAAAAAGTGGATTTACCAAATAACACAAAAATTTTAGACACAAAATGGGTGTTTAGTTTCAAAGCTTTAGAAGAAAAACAGGAAGAAAAATTCAAAGCGAGGTTAGTAGTTAGAGGTTTCGCGCAAGAAATAAATGAGGGTTTAAGCGAAATTTATTCACCAGTTGCAAAATTAATAACGGTTAGGGCTTTATTGATAATAGGTAATCAAAGAGGTTTTTACTTTCAGCAATTAGACGTAAAATCAGCATTTTTAAATGGTAAACTAACCGATGATGTATTTATTAATTTTCCACAAGGTATAAAATGTGAGGAAAACAAGGTGTTAAAATTAAATAAGGCTTTATATGGTTTGAAACAGTCTTCCAAGTGTTGGAATGACGAAATCAATTCTTTTCTAATAAAAATCGGTTTTATAAGATCAGAAAACGATTATTGCCTATATATGTTGAGAAATAAAAGGATATATCTAATACTATATGTAGACGACATAATAATAGCGGGACAAGATTTAAATGAGATTAAGGAAATAAAAGATAAGTTGATGGGAAAATTTTTAATGAAGGATATAGGTCATCTTAAGAATTTTTTAGGATTAGAAATATTATACGATAAGGATAAAGGAATCTTAAAGGTTCATCAGTCTAGATATATTAAAACTATGCTAAAAAGATTTTGTATGGACGATTGTAAAGGTTCAATATTACCCATTGATCCTAAGTTAAAGATCGATTTATGTGATGATCCAAAGAAAAGAACAAAGAATCCAGTTCGAGAACTCGTGGGATGTCTTATGTATTTAATGCTGGGTAGCAGACCCGATATCTGTTTTTCAGTAAATTTCTTTAGTCGTTTTCAAGATAGAGCATCTGACGAGGTCTGGAACCACTTAAAAAGGATCTTAAGATATTTGAAAAATACCATTAATGTAGGTTTAGAATTTAGAAGAAGTGAAAATTTTGGCTTGTGTTGTTATGTAGATGCGGATTGGGGAGGTGACACTCATGACAGAAAATCCGTCACTGGTTTTGTATTTAAAGTTTTTGGTAATACCTTAATGTGGGTGACGAGAAAACAGCAATGCGTGTCGCTATCCACTACCGAAGCCGAGTTAGTCGCATTATGTTCTGCTGTATGTGACGGCTTATGGTTAAAGAAATTGTTTTCAGATTTCGGTATTGAATTTAAAAATATAATGTATTATGAGGATAATCAGGGTTGTATAGCGTTGATAAAAAATCCTACAAATAACCGTCGAGTTAAACATATAGATTTAAAATATAATTTTGTTCACAATTATTTTAAGAGTGGTATTATAACTTTAGTTTATATAAATACTGAATATCAACAAGCAGATATACTAACAAAAGGTTTGACGAATGTATCATTCATAAAGTTTAAAGGATTGTTAGGTTTGAAAGATTTTAGCGAGGGGGGGTGTTAGAATTGTATTTGAAAAGAGGCGCTAAAATCATCAGGGTTTTTAGTGGTAAAATAAAAAGTGGTTGGTAAGATATACGTGTAAGAAATGTCAAGTATGAAATATGTGTAATGTAGTTTTGAAATAGTCTTATGTTAATAAAAGTAATCACCAGAAATATAAAGAGTTTTGAATCAAATACCAAAACAATTCACAACCAATTTTATTATTAGGCCAACTTGGGCCACATTTAGTTTGTTAATTTAAATTTTAACGTAGTTTTAATATTTTATTTTAATTCAGAGTTTAAATTGTCTCAAATCACTCCAATTTTATTATTAGGCCAACTTGGGCCACATTTAGTTTGTTAATTTAAATTTTAACGTAGTTTTAATATTTTATTTTAATTCAGAGTTTAAATTGTCTCAAATCACTGACGTCAGAATTCACCTTCAGTGATAATAAAAGGCCATATTTTTCTTTCTAATATAAGTTTAATCTTTGTAATTTTAGGTTTTAATCTGTTCTATTTTTTTTTAATAATATATGCTTATTTGTGTTAATTGTCTTATTACTGTGTTTTTGCTGAATTATTATTTAGGTTTAAGACCGCTGTTCTGTGAGGCCTTAGTGGAGTCCGGTGTAACCAGATTTCATTTGGTTGTAGTAAGTTTTCCCAATTTTTGACACTTTTACACAGGCAGTGCATAATTCAAAAACTGGGTGGCGCCTATTTCATTTATTTATGGTTTCAAGTAGGATTGACTCCATCCCCTGAAGTTAAGTTCCGCGACAACCTTAAAATTCAGTTTTTAACCCACCCCACAACTCCCTGAGCTGAGCCGCCGCACCATTTCCTATTACGGGTTGTCTTAACGACGCGGAAGATTGTAATAACAAGTCAGTGTAGCATCTACACTTTGTTTTTTAACAATCTCACTAGATGGGGGGGTAATGTAGTGACCCGCATCGAGCGGATTAAGCGAATTTCATTTTTATTGGTAACAGCTTTTCTTTATATAAGCTTATCATTTTATTTCAATAAACACAACTTTTAATCCCAACATATTTAAAATTTTAACAATGGCCAAGTATGTAGATGCTCTTCTCGATATAATTCTTTCCTCTGAATTCAGTAATATTATAACCGATGATGGAGGAGTGGTTGGACCCGAAAATGAAGTTTATAAAGTGATAAGTATGCGAATGGATGGTGTTATTAAATATAAATATATCTATATCATTGAAAAAAACAACCGCTACAATGTACTGGACAAAATTTTGGACTTTTTTGGAATACAAAGGAAAGATCCTGTGATGGCCAACAATTTTTCAGAAGACAATATTTTTGACGATGAGGACGAAGGCCAATTTACTATCGATATCTCATACGACATTTGGATGAAAATATTACCGGAAGATATTATTTACGGCGATGATAAGATGTACAGAAGCCTGAAGCGAAATGTTTGGACAGATGAACTTTATCAGGTGATTTATGATAAGACTAAATTGCCATGTGCCATAAATTTCAAAAGGTGTAAAATATCGGAAGCAAACCTATACGTAACGATAACGGGGACATGTCAAGAATGTGTATGTAAATTTACTGGTAACATAATCAATAAACCTACTGCTCAATCTTCTGTGGTTATGGAATGCTGTTTGAAAAATTTTGACCCTCAATAGATCATGTACATAAACGCCAACTGAAAGGGCAGAGACGAGTTGAGATCTGTAAATCTCTAGTGGAAGGAAAGAAGAAACCATGCGTTTTGCGACGAGATCTAGCAGATCAGTTAATGGACCTGGGTGATGTGGAACCGGCTCATTTACCTAAACTTTCCACATTACGGAAAGCAAAACAGGAAGCTAAAGATAAATCATTGGGCGTAATGCAAGGAATAGACCCAATAAGAAGAATTCTGCAAATTAAAGATGACCAATATGCCGGATCTATTCACGGAGTTGGAGCCGATCCATTTTTGTACACTATTGGACACTAGAACAAATGGCCACGTATGTATGTTATCCTAATACCATTTATATCGATGCTACAGGATCGGTAGTGACAAAAATTAAGAAAGCGAACGGCGAATTATCGCCACATATATACTTATATCAAATTGTGTGTAAAACCCCATCGGTAAAAATGCCCGTTTTCCAAATGTTGAGCGCTGTACAGAATACCAATGCGATACAGTATTGGTTGTTGGAAATAATACGAATAGGAAGTTTAAAGAAAAGTAGTTTCCCCCTACCTCAGGAAGTTGTGTGCGATTTTGACAAAGCGTTGATGGGAGCTGTAGCTCGAGCATTTGGTCAATGTAGTTCCCTTAGAGATTATCTTTCAAAGTGTTTATTGGCGATTATAAATGAAGATGCCAGATCACAGCTCCCTCGTTGTTATTTACGGCTAGATATATGCCATTATGTAGCTCTGGTGGCACGATGGAAAACATTTCAATCGGTAAATCCTGCCGTTAAAAGATTTTATATCAGACTTATGTGTTTACTGACCAAAACAACTACTTTATTTACTTTTAGAAAATTGATAAAATCGGCCCTTATCCTTTGTTGTAGCGAAACATGTGGCGAGACTAAAAACGGAACGAAGAGCTTGGCCGAAGAAGTTCGAATATTTATTTTTGAATCCATTCTTCTTCTTCTTCTTCTTCAAGTGCCATATCCGGTCTCCCGGACGTTGGCGACCTCTCTCCTATGTATGTGTTGTGCGTTTGAAGTATTATCACACACATAGGGGACCTACTGCTTAACGCGGGCTCCGAACCGCGGGAAGTGTATACACTTCATCTCCAGAGAGGCTGTTCCAGGCAGATTACACCTCGGTGGTTTGCCATTGCCTTCCGAGGGGAGACGGTCAGAATAAAGTTTTTACTGAGCCCGGAGTCGAACCAGGCATTCAGCTTTAGCAGCAACGCACTTAACTGCTTTAGCTGACGACCGTCTCCATTGAATTTGGATTCAATTGAATCCATTAAAGGCAATCAAAGTTTGGACGAAACCCAAGAAGATATTTCCGAAGAAGAAAGTTCGTTCTCGGAAGATAATTCGGATGAGCAAGAGTGTAATGGAGAAGATAATATCGATTCATGGGCTAATACATTTTTCCAGGAATGTATGAAAGAAGTACGCGAAGCACAAATTGGAAACGATGTAAACGCTTACTATTGCCCAGCGATGTTCAAAAAAATCAAATACATGTTACCCTATTTCCCACTGGAAATACTCTGGAGTACTGATTTCTGCGTTTAGGTTTGGACAAGTTAACGATAGTTCGTCAGCAGTTGAAAGCGAATTCAATGATATCAAACGGCGAGTCTTTGGCAGTGAATTACCATTACGTGCTGATAAATTCTTAATCGGTCATATACGTTCTTTTTCAGGAAAAGCCAAGTTAGCTATGGCTGGTTATAATAAACGTTCCCAAAAAATGGCAGAAAACGATGGTTCACTGGACACTGCTGAAAATCATTCACCAACGCATCAAATCACGCATAATGTTCCGATAAATGACATGGTCGTAATTGATGATAGTAATTTTACAACTTCTGAATTAACTGCTGAACAAAACTGGCGAAACAAAAATCCTACGAAGAAAATTAAACTGACATATTTAGATACACTTCCCGATTGGGATATAATCCAGAAAACAAGAAGCGGACACAAGATTGGTTTGTTGCTTAACGGCAACATTTGTCCATTGATACAAGAAAGAAGATTCCAAATTGTAGTAACAAATACGTGCGGTTTTGATAGTGTCATGCAGATATTAGCTGCAGCATGCAGGAATGAAAAGTTTCATAATTTTGTTAACTCTTCGAACACAAATTCATTTGCTTTCCTGCAACAATTTCTGCAAAACGGGCCATGCGTTAATGTTTATAAGGCCAGAGCTAATATTTTGAAAGCTATTCAGTATTTCGTTAATACTGATGTAGCGGGAAGAATCACTATAGATGCTAGTTCCAATTATCACCAATTTGGTCGAATATGTGTTTAAACGTGATTGGAGCCTTATGGAAAATTTTACATGTGACATTTGCAAAAAGAAAAAAACTTTTAAAAAGGTATGTGCTCCGATAAATATAGATATAGTAAATAATCCCAGTTTTCATCGATTGGAAGAGGCGTCGGTGGATGGTGGATTGTCGAAAAGAAAGTGTTGTGGTAAATCTTTTGATGTTGTTGTAACCTATGGTTCGCATATTTTTATCGAATGTGAAGTGAATAGACTCGTATCTGTTGAAGAATTTCCACATTTTTTAAACTTGCACGAAAGAAGATTCGCATTAGGAGGGCTTGTTATGTATCGAGGTGTTACAGATGCCGTCAATGCGCTGGGACACTACACAGCCTGGGTAAAAAGAGGCACCGATTGGGTGGAATTTGACGATTTAATTAAAAGATACCCACTCCCGTTAAAGTTTCCCAATGAAAAAACTTCAAGGATGTGTATTGTTGTGTCTACTACGAGCAATCTCCTTCATCAATGTGTACTGTATACAAATCAAAATAAGAGGGAGGATATGCCAAAATTATTTTTATTAAAATTGTTCAGTACGAATGTGGTTAAAAAAAATGTTACTAGATTAAGGTTTTTAAAAATATAAAAAAAGAATACACGTAGCATAATGCGGCATCTTTAGAAGAAAGAAAAAAAAGAAAACATAATCAGGAGAAAAGTGAGAGGTAACCATGCCAAGAATAATAACGAGCAGTTAGGCAGTGGTAAAATAGAGAACACGCGTACCAGACGTGTTAGGCAGTTGCTAAATAGATGACACGCAGACCAGTCGTGTTCATGAGTTCCAAATTAATAACGACGAGATAAGAGTGTTGCTTGGTGAGAGATGGTCACAGCTTTGGCAGTTAAGTGCGTCTACTGCTAATGCGAAACGCTCGGATCGAATCCGGGCAGGGTAAGAACTTTATTCTGGCCGTCTCTCCTCGGAAAGCTATGGCAAACCACCGAGGTAATTTGCCAAGAGCGCCCATCTCAAACTGAAGTGTATTACACTTCCCGTGGTTCGGAGCCCACGTTAAACAAGTAGGTCCTCTATGTATGTGAAAACACTTGGAACGCACATCACATACATAGAAAGAGATGGGTCACGACGTTCGGAAACGAACAATACGACTAAGAAGAAGAAGAAGAGTGTTGCAGTTCCTAAATAAAGGCAGACCAGTGGTGTTCGAAGCAAATAGGTAGAAGGAGAAATATAATAAATTGTGTTTGGACAAATCCTAGAAATAGAACTGTACTGAATGGGAGGAGGATATTACCGACATTGGGTAACTTTGGTCCAGAATTGGAAAACGGAACGCGAGAGGTTAGTACGTGGAGGAGTATAGGTGAAGGAAGAAGGTCTCGAATGTTCGTCAGTGCGGCAAAATAAGTGCGGCAAAAATAAGTGCGGAAAAGGAAAGAATAGAAAAAAATAAGGTAAAGCTTTACAAAATTATAGCCGTAAATGAGTAGGGATTTTAAATTGTTTGAGTGTAGTTAGATATTAGTTAGTAATTTATTTGTATTGTTTGTTGTCGTTTAAATGTTAATGTTGTTAATAAATTGTGTTAGATATGTCCTGTCTCTTATTTTTGATTGTGTATCACGTCTGAAGAATTTTCATTAGTGAGCGACCCTGAGCATCGGAGAGGACACAAAAGTATATTTAATATACTATGTGGAGATATAAATTTCTTTCTTGGTATTTTAAATATTCAATAAATTTTATTAATTATTAAATTACAAATAAATATAATATGCACACTGAAAAAACAGCTTCCTTTTTTCTTAAGAAGGGGGCTGGCGCGAAATCTCATTTCGCGTTTTTCTCGGTTATTATTGAACTTTTGAAAATTATTATTTTTGAAAACACCGAGAAGAAACTGAGAACAATCAAATAAAAAAAAAAAAAGTTAACTTTTCGAAAAAAGGGGGGCTGGCAATAAAAATGGTTTTTTTTAATTTTCTCGTTTGTTTTTTGTTTTTTAATTACAGAACACTCGAGAACAAATGGAGAACAACTCAGAACAACAAAAAAAATTTTAACTTTCGAAAAAAGGGGGGGGGCTAACTTCACGCACATAAGTTAGAGAGAAAAATGTACGTTATAAAAATATGCAAACTTATACAGCAAGTTTGGGAAAGAGAAGGAATGTCAACGGAATGGTGCGAAGGCAAAATAATGATACTAAGAAAAAGGTAACTCCGAAGAATGTAAAAACTAGAGACATTACGTTACTGAACTCAGCATATAAGATATTTTATTAACAGGACTGATTCATGAAAGATTAATAAAACATATAAGAGGGTTGCTAGGAGAATTTCAATATGGTTTTATCGCGGCACGATCAACGGTCGATGCATACATACACTGAAGCATACAATTGAGAAATTCTATGAGTACGACGTCGATCTGTATTTGCTGTTTGTTTCTGTCAGACGAGAATTACACAAAGATTTAAAAGAAAGTGAAATACCATCAAAACTGAGACGTCTTATAGAAATGACGCTGTTAACACAAACAGCGGGGTGAGACAGGGTGACGCTTTTTCGGCAATCTAGTTCAATATAGTGGTAAACAAAATACTTAAGGGGACCAACGCTGGAGGACTAATAACAAATAGGGAAAGTCAAATAGTGTCATATGCAGATGATATTGTGGTGCTCGGTCACTGAGGTCACTGAGAAGTATTAAAGAAAATTTAGTGCAATCGAGAGAGCAGCATTTAAGATGGGGTTGATGGTGAGTGAGAGTAAAACCCAGTGCATGAAACGTGATAGATGTGATTTTCACATGCGACGAATTATAAATATCGAGGCATGTAATTTCGGGGAAAGTACGCAAATGCTCACCCGGAAATTGAAAATTTCCTATAGAGATTCGGAAAGCTGAAGGTTTGAATAGTTGATTTAACAAAACAAAATTGCGGAAAAATAATAAACTCACCCTTAAAAAGGGGAGAACTGTGCGGGTGTTACCCATTGGCTCCGGGGTTAATAGACCACGCCCACCATCAAAGTTAAAATGAATTTTGGGGAATTTTAGGCTTTTTTGGTCCGAATTCGACTCGGAAGTGGTTGCGCTATAAAAACTTTCCCTACGCTACCCTCCGCTCAGTTACGCTCCGGGCGTTTCGCACGGTTTCGACAACGGAGTACTTAGCTAAAACATCTCTAAAGATAGTCCATACACCCCACCGGGATCATAAAAAGCGGGATATAGGATTTAAAATTATCGTAGAAAAGGTATATAGCATTTAACATTAACTAGAACCCAAAAAAACCGAAAAAAGTTGTAAAACTGTGAATACTTCATACATGTTACTAGTACGAGGGGCGTGGTGAATTTGATGTTATGAAATTTCCTAAGTGTTAGAGTATATCTTTTTGCACGTACCGTCAACAAAATAACTTCACCTGACTGCGAGATTCCTTATGCGCGTCATTTATACGTAGTCTTATGGGAAATTTTCTAAATTCAATTCAAATGAATATTACGCAAATATTTTTTTTGAATTATACTATATCTATAAACCGTCAGCTTTCCGAATCTCTATAGGGAATTTTGAATTTCCGGGTGAGCAAAAACGTGCTCTTCCCCCAAAATAAAGATTTACAAGAGATTGGCAAGACCAGTAGTCTTGCATACGCTTCGGAGACAGTATGTATTTTAGCGGATGAGGAGGAAATGCTTAGGGTGTTTGAGCGCAGGGTGATGAGGTGTATATTTGGGCCAAAGGGGGAAACTAAAGGAGAACAGGGAGTACTAATGAACCACGAAATTGCGATATTAATGGAAGGAGAGTAGGTACATATAGTTAGGTACATGAACTCATAAAGACTCAGATGGTTGGGGCACGTCATGAGAGCTGATGATGATCGGGCTATAAAAGTGATCACAATGTGGAAACCAGGTGAAAACAGACCCAAAGGCAGACCTAAGATCAGATCGAAGACCAGGGTCGAAGACAGACAGGAATGGATAAAAATCGTCGCGAAAGATGTGAACCTTGGGTGGTTTTCTTTCATAGCTTTGGGTAGCTATGAAAGAAAAATTAAATGTGCACCGAAAACAAAAAATTGTAACATGGGGACCAATTCACCCCAACAAACGGATTTGTAGATCTTGGTAACAACAGATATTTATTCTTTTAGAATGTAGTAATAAAATTAAAATAAAATTTCAACATAACCCTCTTAAAATAAATGTAAGTTTGACGTTTTTTAATAATCAAATTGCAAGCTGTCGTCATGAAAACAATCTGTTTATTTTTATTTAATTCCTTGAGATTTGTAGTTAAACTTGAGTTTTCAAATAAAGGCATTAAAATAGTAGTTTCAGTCCCGAAATTGCATAAAATATAGAATATTGAGTAAAAAGCAGCTATTGGTTATAGCAGTCAAAGTGAAAAAACTTCATACTGCCGATTTTCCAAAAAATACTAATTTGTCAGAAAACATAATATCGTTCATATTTACATAATATGTATGTATGTAAATATTTCGTTGATTAAAATAAAATTTATTATTTAAATAAAATTTTAACTAAGACAACTAAGTTCTTAAATGAAAGTGTAATTGTATAAGATGTAATGGAATCAAATCAACAACCTGACGTGAATAAGATGGTACACGTGGCATTCCACTAAGAATTAATCTATTACAAATTACGTCATTAAAGGCAGTGATCAGGAAGTTATATATGAGTGCTGTTGCGCCCCTGCTTATATTCGCATCTGCGAGTTCTCATTGAGTCACCTATGTTACGTTTTCTAGGGATTATAAAGATCGAAGATCATTTTATTATCACATTGGCTTTATATTATTTAATCTTTCAAAATATATTATAATACGCTATGAATTTCAAAGCACGCAACTTTAGATTCAGAATAATAAGATTTACTTTAATTTAGTTCTTTCCAAATACCTGTACGCCCAAAATATTATTTTTACTTTCATTAAATTTTTTTTACTGTACTAATAACTATTAACAAATTAGTTTTCTGTAATAATGTACATAAGTAAATAAATATAAGGGAAAACTACTTATTTCAACAAACAAAGAAATAGTTAATATAGAAATACGAATCCATGTCGTACCAGCTCGTGAATATAGATAGATATATTCGTTGCCCCTTTTCGTATCAAATTCTTCTTCTTTGTGCAAAAGGACAAAGTCTTGTGTCTTCCATACTGCCAGCTTCCTTCAGTCAACAGAATGACGTGAGATTCCTTATGCGCGTCACCGAATGGGTTAATTTTCGAAGTTCAAATTCAAATAGTATAATTCAACAAAAATATTTGCGGAATATTCATGTTTAGAAAAATTTGAATTTGAAGTTCGAAAATTTTCCATAAAACTAGTGTAAATGACGCGCATTAGGAACCTCGCAGTCCATTCTATTGACGGTACGTGCGAAGACATATACTCCAACACTTAGGAAATTTCACAGCATCAATCGCCCTCAAAGAACTCCCTCAAAAAGCAAAAGTCGCTATCACAGGTGTAATTAATGCATGTCTTTGCCTTAATCACTACCCACAGATCTGGAAAACCGCTGACGTAGTGGTAATCCCTAAACCCGGACAAAACCTAAAACGTCCACAGAGCTAATACAGACCGATCAGCCTGCTTCCCTCAATCGGAAAACTAGCTGAAAAAATCATACTTACCCGACTCCAAGAGGCCATATTTGACAATAATATCATCCAAAATGAGCAATTTGGCTTCCGTGCAGGACACAGCACTACCCACCAAGCCCTCCGACTAGTAGAACATAATATCACACAGGCACTCAATAAGAGTGCCGGCCTATTTACCGGCCTAGTGCTACTGGACGTATCGAAAGCTTTCGGTAAGGTCTGGCACGAAGCCCTTCTGTTTAAAATGTTTCAATCACAAATCCAACTCCCGTTAGTTCGACTCATTGCTTCCTACCTTCACGACAGAAAACTCCAAGTCAAACACACGAACACTAGATCCACCTTGCGACCAATCACTTCCGGGGTCCCCCAAGGATCAATCCTTGCAGCCTCACTCTTCAATATCTTTATGAGCGACATCCCAGCCCCCACCGACCCAGTAACAAAAATTTCTCTGTACGCAGACAATACTGCAATTTACACGTCCTCTATCCACCCGAACATAGCCACAGCCCGCCTCCAGGAAGCGACCAATGATCTCGAAAGATGGTACGAAACTTGGCGCACCGAGGTTAACTCGAGCAAAAGTTCCGCGATCATGTTCCGAAATCGCAGCAAGCCTCACAATTCCAGTGTCTGGATGTTTGAGGAACAAATCCCATGGAAAACCAAGGTCAAGTACCTAGGAATTACCATGGATCGACGCCTCAACTGGAGTGCACACATTAATACCGCATCCGGTAAAGCCAAAACCCTCTTTTCTAAATTGTTCGCTCTCATGAACAGAAACAGCACCATGGCTCCCATTAACAAGCTAAGGATCTACAAATCCATCATTCGCCCAACCATGACATACGCCTCCCCGGTCTGGGGTTATGCACGCCCCAGGGCCCTAAATAAACTTCAAGTCATCCAAAATAAAAACCTTCGATCTATTTTCAATGCCCCCTTCTACGTCACTAACAGGCGACTGCACGCAGACGCCAAACTAGATGTCATCACCATCCTAAACCGCAAGCATGCCACTAACCTTTACAATAAATCCAAATTTTCAGACAACCCGCTCATCAAGCAATTAGGCCAATATAAAACAGACGATTACTTCATTCCCCGACCTAAATCGATCTTGACCATGGACAACTCCTGACCAAAATCCCTCTCCTGCACAGACTAATCTATGTTCACAGGTCTAAATTGCACAAATTATCTTCGAAAGTGGATTAAATTCACTAGATTTGTGTAATTTTTCGTTCATTTCCCACAACTTAGACAGGAAACCCCCTCAGATAAGCAACCCCGGTGTACCTACTACTCGTCAAACCCAACACCTCTAGTCGTCAAAGCTGACTAGCTCCAAGTAGAAGCCACGCCCACCGAGGACACCACAAGAAATTAATACAAATTAATTTCTTCATCTTCGATCTAAGGACTCTACTGTATCGGTAAACGTAAAAATAACTTTCTTCTTATATATTTCACATCCACAGCCAACAATCCAGGTATCTTTCAACCAGTTAGCCATGCGCCAAGAACTATGAGGCCCACCGGTCTCTACAACTCCCAACGCCAGACGCCAACACCAGATGAAGGAGAAGGTCGGCTACGGTACATAATAATATTATATAAATAATAACAATATAATATAAAAATAGTACTTCAATAAATCGAAAAAGAAATACTGATATAAGAAATGAATTGAACATCTTCAGTATCAACGAAAATATAAATGACTATAGAACAACATGAAAGGCGCACCTCGAAAGAATGGACCTGACCCGATTACAAAGCAAAATGTTCCAATACAAGCTGAGAGGAAGAAGATGTGTGAACCGTCCCAAAAAGAGATGGAGCGACCAATTTGAGTGACGTAACGGGCCACCGGCCTAAAACCTGCAGATGATGATGACTTCAACAAATTAGTTATTTATTTAGCCATTAGCCATCTAGTAATAATAATACAATAATTTATAATATTGGCGCGGGGCTCTTCGCGCCGCTGGATAATGCGGGAGAAGAAGAGGGGGGGGTAAGAAAAATGCGGAAGTAAAGGGGGGGGGGGTAAGCAAATAATTAAAATATTGTGTACACAAAAGCACTTCAATAAACAGAATTAAAACATAAACACTTTCTCTCTCTGAGTGGCATTGCAACATGCCGGATACCAGCTAGTTATTAGATATGAAATATAAAAATAATTTTTTGTGTCTTTTTGGGCCTGCGTCTTTATGGACCGCGCCCTTTTGGGTCTGCGTCCTTACGCTCGCGTCCTTTCGGTCGCGTCCTTTTGTCCTAGACCGTACCGAGGCGTACCTAGATTTAGTTTTAGATGTAGTCTACATTTTCTTGACCATCTCCGTGCTTCGAAGGACCCAAGGAAAGATTTCGCAGCTGATTTTCTCGAAAACTATTATAATTATAAAAAGAATTATACCTCTTTTTTTAGAGAATTTAATAATCTTTAATTTTTATAATAACTACGTTTCACACGATAAGAAAAAACAAATTGGTAACAACTAGTACATCTTCATTATACGTGCTTCTCTATCATCTGTGCGACTATACATGCACCACATTTTGGGCGCCAGATATCCATGAGTCGAGAAACAAATCGTACTTATGATTCTGTAGCATATTTTTCCCACCTATCCTACTCCTGGGTAGGTAAAAGGGAAAAGTCGAAAAACGTAATAATAATAGAGCTCATTCGGATCCGATGGGTGCATTGATATTTTGGTTTCATAAGTAACCAAAGTAAGTTATTTGCCAGCGTAATCTTGATTTTTTGATTTTGTTGAGATCCTTTTGAAATTGCAATTCATTTTCTTGGAAAGAATATCGGTTCACTGTGACCTGTTTTTCACTTTTAAATGTAATTCAACATTCTTTTCTGCTGCAATAGTTATATTTAAAATTCAACATCTAGCTGACATCATAATATATTAAATACTTGCTGGGTAGTTTACAACATATATTTGGGTTTCGAGTTCTTTTCCCAGGAATGCCATATATTTTTGTTGTACTTATTTAAAAATTCAATTTTTATTATTGACTAAAAAATATTATTTTAATTTAGAAGTCATTTTATTATAACTAATAATATAATAATTTATTATAACTAACTAAAAGCGAATTTATACTGCGTATGTACCTACAAGTTGTAGTTTACTAGTTTAACTTATAGGTAAATCCGGCACTAAGGTAAACTTTAGATTTTTGTGATTTTTAGCAAACTCAATTACGGTTTTTGTGGCCCCTGGCTCCCTCGTGTTTTTATAAGGTGTAATAGGCAAGCTGCGCCAGTGTCTTCAATGTGCTATTTTTTCTAGCCTTAGGGTGTTGGTAATCAATACTCAAAACATTAAATATAGGTAAGTCTAAATATCAAACTTAAATGCAATATACTATGTATACTCGTTGTGATAATGAAGTATTGCAATTTTAAGGATATGTTGTATATTGTGTTTTGGATAAGTATTTTATTTTAAATTTGTTTTTCTTCGACAAGAAGAAATACATTTAAATGATGATGTTGAGAAATGTCACATGCAGAGCTAATGGAAGGTACAAATGACATGAGGTTTGAGTGGAACACTTCGTCATCGCCATTGTCTGCGGATTCGCATTACTTAATGCTGTGTCTCACTTTCGAGATGACACTAGTGACAAATGAACATCGTTCTCACCAATAAACATGTTGTCTGTGCATATTTAAATTTAAAGTAAATATTAATATTTTTGTATTAGCCATTAACCACAGATGGGTTCGGAAAAGTAATTAATTTCAAATTACATAATTGTACAAAAATAGTAATAGGTAAATAGGTACATATTACTCTCATAATTATTTATAACTTACATAATTAACAAATTGAAAATTTGTTTTAGTTATTCAATGAAATGCTAAAAATGTCAAAAAGGGTAGCGCATCATCTTCTGGCCCACTCTTGTATAAAATATTTCGTATCTCACGAATGGGGATAGTCTTTATTATTATTTATTTTTAAATTCAATTTAAATTTAAAGTCAAATAACAAAAAAAACTATAATTTTTAATTTTGAAAATATCTCCACAAAATTGGAAATCGTAAATTTTGGTTTTTATCTTTTAAACTAAAAACTGATAAAACCAGGCATTTTTTATTAATACATTATTAAGCATTTGTTTATAAGAAATAAACAAATATGTCAATTATTTTCTAAATAATTATATTCAAAAATGTACAAATACAATATGGCGCCCATAATAAAAACTAAAGTTGACTATTGTTTTTCGGCTACCTTAGATGTTTTGGCCAATATGTTATAGCGACATTTGCTCATAACTACACAGTTGCCTCATAGGCCCCTTTTGCAAAGGGCGACTAGCGTCGAGAGCAGGGATGTTCGTGGGATCTTTTGCACAAGTGGTGGTCGTACGACTAACTAGGAAAAACAATGCTGGCATTTTATGGGCGCCAGGTGAGCATAGTAAAACAAATAAAAAGAGTGAAGAGTCTTGTTTTATTGTCACACCAAAATGAAGTCAAAAAAGATGGGTTGCCGTGTGCTCTTGAATATAATATCTAACAGATACGCAAACATTTAACAAATTAATAACAAGTGAAATAACAAAAATACAAGTTAAAGCTAAAATTATCTTGAAGAGGCAACTCAACATAATGCAATTAACAATAAATTGGGGAGCTCTGAAGGAGCACACCCAATAAAACGGTCCGACGTATCTAAATAACTTATCAACAAAGCAAATAGCATTGAAACATTTGATAAAAAGCAGTTACAGATAATTTCCCTATGGTCAGTAATGCAAAAAAAATTATTGTAAATGCAACTTACCCACAATGAACAAACGGGTTCCGATTTACACATCTCAACTGAGTTCTCAATTTGATTTGTGGTCCGTCGTATCCGTCGTCATGCAAAGCAAGCTACAAAATTGATTACATCCTAACCAAGTTCATCACCTGCAACCTCCATCTTTAACCTTGAAGATGTAAAAAAAAGTGATAGTCGAAAGTTATCTAAATACGCCGTCACATGTTCATAAAAATATTGAAGTACAATCCGCTTAAATGTAAGATTCGATCAGGAAAAACAAAACCAATTCCGAACATCGTCTTCGAAAACAAATCCCAAACCTGGCCTCTGACATCACCGACTGATCGCAATTCAACATCCTCCATCCAGATAATTTGAGGCAAAAACGGCCTATCAAATCCAAATCACCAAAGTGGATCGAACAATAATACAGCAGCGGACACCATAACCAGTGGACAGGCTATCAGTATTTCCTTCCAAAATCATCCACCAACGAGATTGCTCTCCATAAATTATTTACATTCGCGTTCCATTATATATAGGGTAAAACCGGCAAATTACTAATTTTAGGTTCCCATCACAATCAAAAACCAGGAACCATAATTAAACAGTGGTGTTTTAAAACATTCAAAACGAAAACCAAATTAAAATTAAAATTGACACGAATGTCGACAACCGCTCTCCGATAAGTGTTGCACATTTTTCCATCACATATCACCAACCTTCGATTTTATTAAAACGAAATCCTATGTATAGGGCGGAGCAAAAATTCTACGCAACGTAACGCAAAAAATGTTAACATAATAATTTTACTTATCGTAAAAGAGTGACTTAATAATTTCAAAATCCAAAATGCGCCATAAGAATAATGAACGTTGATAGTTATTTCTCCGCCATTTTCGACTTCATGGCAAAAATGTTATTGCCTATTTGAATTTCTCGTAAAAAGTGTCTTAATAATATCTTGGTTAAAAATGCATAGTTTTATCAGTTTTCCATTTAAAGCATTAAAACAAAAATTACGATTTCTTTCCAGATTCTTGGACAGAACTAATATATCCAAAACTTTGCCCTGATTTAATGCACTTCGTATCTCTTAAATACTTTACATTTAGTATGTAGTATGTATATTTTATATACTATTTCAAACCATGCAGTAAGTTTTAACCGAAAATTCAAAGTACCTACAGTATTCTCTGCTTTATCAATTCTACTGAAATTTCGGTATTGATATCATTTTGTATTGGGATCCAAAGGTCATTGATTTTTCATTTTTCACGAAGTTCGATGTTAAATTCTTACAGTCTAATATCGTCGTCCGTATGCATAGACAACTAAGACTGGTATTCTAAAACTCCTTCCTTATAATAGTTGAATGCTCGCATACGAATATTTATTATTATTATTAACAGCTTTACATTCCAGATCAATCCCCATAAAAAACATTTTTCATACCAGTTTTCATATTCACAAAAGTTCACCACTGTTCACAATTTTTCGTGTCTAGCAGCCTCCGCAACTATCTCTCGTTATTGCCTTCTGCCCCAAAACATCCCCCTCCACCCATATCCATCTGATCTCTCGTCAACTGCTCCCACCACCTAATCTTCGGTCTTCCCTGTATCCTACTCTCACTTGGCCTCCATAAGGTTATCTTTTTCACAATGTCCATATCCTGACTCCCCATTATGTGCCCCAGCCATCTGATGCGCTACGACTTGATGAATTTTACTACCTCTTCTCTTTTAAACTCATTCTGAACTTCATAATTCATCCACGATCTCTGTTCTCCATTCTCGTCCTATTTTGGTCCCATTATCCCATTTTGGATATTTCGTAAAATATTCCTTTCGAATCTTCTCAGTATTTCGGTGTCTGTTTGGAATAGGCACAGTGTTTCTGCTGCATACGCAACTGTTGGCCTAATCAGGTTTTGTAAGTTTTTACTTTTGTGTCTCTCATAAGCCTTTAACATTGCCTTATTTGCGTAAAATTCCTATTTCCCGTTTGTACGCTTCTCATTATTTCGTATACTCTGCTGTTTTCATTATTTAACTCTACCCTCAGGTAAACGAGCCTATCCACCTGTTCGAATGTGAACCATTTTGTTACGAGATCTAACAATTATGAGAATGTCATCTGCGTAGGCAATTATTTGCCCTTGTCTTATTATTATGGATCTATCAGCGTTTACATTTATTATAATTTTTTCTAAAACGATATTAAACAGCGTCGCCGACAGTGCATCATCCTGTCTGATACCACTGTTAATCTTAAAACTGTTCGTTTCACCGTCTGACGTTCTGATACACGCTGTAGTGTTTTTCAGAGTCTTCTTCTTCTTCCATTCCCCTACCCGCTACGGAGTTTGGCAATCATCATTGCTATTTTTATCTTTGAAACGGCTGTTCTGAACAATTGGGTAGATGTACACTTATACCATTCTCTCAGATTTCGCAGCCAAGATGTCCGCCTCCGGCCAGTACTTCTCTTTCCCTGGATTTTTCCCTGCATGATCACCTGCAGTAGTTGATATTTCTGTCCTCTCATCACGTGGCCCAGGTATTCAAGCTTCCGTCTCTTGATGGTAGTTAGAATTTCCCGCTCTTTCTTCATTCTTCGGAGGATCTCCACATTCGTCACCCTATCCGTCCACGACACCCCAAGTATTCTTCGATATACCCACATCTCGAAGGCTTCCATTTTATTAATGCTGTTATTATTTAAAGTCCACGTCTCCACGTCTCCAGTCATCTTTATTAATTCAACCAGCTTTGATGGTATTTTCATTTCCTTCAATGCTGTATATATACATTCTCTCCCTGATGATTGTGTCAAAAGCTTGCCGAAAGTTCACAAACAGCATGTGCATATCCATTCCATGTTCACGTATCTTTCCCATAATTCTCTTTACCATATGTACTACATATTGCGCTGTTCCAAATGGGGGTCGATCGATTCGAAAATACATCCACTAGAAAATAAAAATTTAATAACCACGAAACAAAAATTGGTTGACAAATTGTACTTGGAGCTTGACGAGTGCCTCATAAGTTGAGAAATGAGCTGTTTGATTAATTAATTTGGGAACTTAAATTTAATTTCTTCACCAGGTAATCTGTTCCTGCAAAATGTAATACCAGAGGCAGAATTATGAATTATTATTTTATTTGATCAAATATAGCGTAAAAACAAATTAAGTAAACTAAATTTGTGAATTAGATAGGCGCGTACAATAAATCAAAAGTGATAATTCAAAAGTGAAACCTTGGGTTAAAGAGACAAAAATTTAAATGCTACAAGTTCGAAAATTGTCGATTACGCCGTCTCTGAAAAGAATTGAAAGGGAAACGGGAGATAATATTTTGAAAAGGACGCAAGTCGAGGAGTCGAACGAAAATCAGTAAAGAGTGTACACGTATTTTTGATTTGAATGGGATTAATTGGTAACAAAGAAGAAAAATACAGATATTGACAAGTGACGCAGTTGTTAGTAGAAGAAAATTTTGAGGATCGCTGAAGTTTTTGTTGCTTAGAGGTTTGGATGACTGGAAAGAAAACGATTATCGAAGAATTGAAGTTGTTACCTGCGATTATTTAGAAGAATTTTGGATAACGTAGTAATTGTTAATGGTTGGCTATATTTTTTCTGTGGTTCAAATAATGAATCGACGGCACCGAGGTTAAGCTGGATCAACGTGGACGGCATGCATAAAACGAAGGAACTAATTTCCCTTCGACGGTGAAGAGTAACGTGGTAAGACTGTTTTTTTGTTTGCGCGCGATTTATAAATTTAAACGATCGTTAGACAGTATTTAATTTAAGCGAGTGCGATAATATGGGGTTAGATTAGTTTATTATTATTATCTAAGGCTTGATGTACACTTAATTTGTTAAAGTATTTTATTAGTAATTCTGTTTGACAAAGTTTTATTTGTTTTATGAGTAAAGAAACAGTTTATAGATGGAGAAATTTTATTTGGTTGAATCAGTGGCGGACTAAGGGGGGGGCGGAGGGGGCGGCCCGCCCCGGGCCTCGGGCTCGGAGGGGCCTCACACCGAATAAAATTATACCTATTTCCTATTTCTATCAATATAAAATTTATTAAGAGTCAAATTAAACAATATTTTCATTTAAAAGAATATTTTTCTTTTTGCAAAACATTTTTACTAGAAGCCCTTTATGAGTTTTTAACTACGGTAAGAGTTAGCATAGTGGATAATGCTATAAATTTTGGTACCAAATCCTGTGATGATATGGGAATTGATATCAACCGACGAGGCAGAAGAAGAATACAAAGAACATTGCCTGGTGAATTAGCTCAAGATGTTGGGCTAACAATTCAAGAAGAAGTGCGCCGGTCAATGTTTCAATGCATTGACCGGTTTATTACAGAATTATCCCAGAGATCTAAAGCAATGAAGAAGATCTACAATACTTTTCAAGTTGTTGAGCCCAAGTTTATGCTTCAATCTTCTGATGAAAGTATGGTTGAAGCAGTAAATAATCTCATTAGTATTTTTGATGAGTTTAATAAAGAGCAAGTGCTTCTAGAAATTAAAAGGTACCGGAGACATCTGAAGGCTACAAATACAGATAAAGACATCGGTGCTAGCTGGACGGCTGAAGAAGCCTTACAATTTATTGTAAAATAGGATTTTAGTGAATCATTGCCAAATGTCTCTCTTATATTACAATATTTTTTAACAATATGTGTTTCTGTGGCATCGTGTGAAAGAAGTTTTTCGAAACTTAAATTAATAAAAAACTATCTGCGTACCACCATGCACCAAGAACGTTTGGTTAATTTATCAATTTTATCGATAGAAAGAAAGGTTACCAAAGAAATGGACTTTAATCAAGTTATTGAGAACTTCAGTAAAATGAAGGCCAGAAAACAGGCACGCGTGACTTTTTTCCATCAAGGAATTTCAATTTTTTTTTGCGGTTTTCGTATAGTTTAATGTTTTTAAAAGACAATGGTAACACTCCTATAGGAGGATAAACCAACTTTTGATAGAGAAAATCGACTTTGAAAATCGATAATTTTACGTGTATTCACTGACGCGCGGATGGAATCTCACTCATTTTGTTGACGGTCCGCGCAAGTTGAACTAGTCTTAGACTTAGCCGTTTACGGACCGGCAGATTCACCTCGACTCTCCTACATGTAACATCGATTATTTTTTGTTTTTACGCGATTTTTTGGGGGTTAAACGTAATAGATAACTGCCGCATACCGCGACTATACTTTTTAATGCTATTTCGAGGGTCTCTCACATCCCGATTGCCTTAATCCCGGTGTTCTTGATCGGTGGCGCCTTCTCGTTTCTTTAGCTCTGCCGCGTAGCGGCTCTGAGCATGAAAAACTGCCCGGAGCTGCGGAGCAGCGTAGGGTAGGTATTTTGTTGCTCACAATTCTGGCCAAGCCAACGTTTATTATGTTTATTTACCCCAAAATTAAAAATTTAATTTTTTCACTTTTTCGGCAATACACGTGTTATTTTCCATTTTTTTGCGAATATTTATTACTAATATCTACAAATCATACCCCCACCTTCCCGATTTTCAAAGAAAATTTCAAATCGGAGAAAAAATTTCACTCGATTTCAAGGGACCGCGGCCGGACGATGTCACATAGCCTCGTTGTGCATCAGCGACCCGTACTATTGCAACTCGCTGCATCTTTGTTATTTTCACACTTTTTTCGGATTTTTTTAATGATCACCTCCGCGACGACAAAAGTTATACATTCGCATCAAAACATTGCCAAAAAGGCCGTGATAAACACAAAATTTTGCAAAATTAAATGTTGGGGGCGTGTCCGTAGTTCTTCAAACCACGCGAAATTTAGGCCGGCAGCCTATCCTGGGCACCGCATAGGGTTTTTACTAAATTTACGGTATTAATTCTTAAAAATCCTCAAATATCCGCACCTTATTTTGTATCTTATCCCTTTTTTGACCTATATACCGAAGGATTTTTAATTTTGGATATTCCTTGTCACTTGGGCCGTTGTCACCGGCACCAGAAAACATAATTTGTAATTGGCAGTTAGATAATATTAAGTTTAATTTTTATTCTATAATCAAGGAATAAAGGTTTTTTACTGTATCTGAGTCATTATTTCGATGCCTAAAAATAAAATACTCTTTAAGTATTATTTGCGGTACGGTGCTGCGATACACATATCTTTGTTTTCTTTTACCTTCACGCTTCACGCAAGGCTTGTAAGTTCCCAAAGTAAGAACATTAACTACATTAATTTACGATATACTTTTGGGGCGGACTCTTGGAGTACAACTTACTAATTTTTCACTTTAATACGCCAAAACCGTTTTTTTTTAAACGATTTTCACGACTTTTGGGTAAAAATTGGGCGTGGCACCCCAAAAATTTTTCGCCTCCGGCGGCGCCTTCGGCAAGATATTTGTGCTAAGGGCCTCATTTACTTTTGCCGCCCCGGGCCTCTTAACACCTTAGTCCGCCACTGGGTTGAATTGTTATAAATTTATACAGCATTACAAGGTACAAGTAAGTTCCAGGTATATGTCATTTACATCTTTTTCCATTGGCAGAATTTACAAAATATTTATAATAGTAAAGTGTGTTTTTAAATCTGATTGAACCCAATTTACGACCACAACCAAGAGTCTCATTGCTGAGTTAGTCGGGGAGAGAAAAAAGTGCCGTTTGTTTTACCCCGCTATAAAAATCAAAATTTTTTATTTCACGGCAATATATTGTTGGTTTTCCCTCGGCTAATCCAAATTAATACTCTCATATTGTCGTACTTGTGTGTTCTTTTAATCTTGTAGTATGTATCATTGTTGAGAGTATTTTGTATGCTGCACTAAAGCCTGTAGTACACTTTTTGACCAACGGTCAAATATTTGGCATATTTTGCCAAACATCTACACCAAATAGTGTACTAACCAAATAAATATTTGGTTATTGTTTTCCACAACAATTATTTACCTATTCGTCAAACAGTGGACTATGGCGTGTGCCAAACATGCCAAATAAATTTAACCATATTTGCAAAAATTTTTGTTTGGCACTACTAGATTTCCTATAGCCTATAGTACACTCGTTAACCAGCGGTGAAATATTTGGCTTATTTTGCCTAACAGCTACACCAATTAATGTACTGACCAAATAAATTGAAGTAAAAAGCAACAACCTATCAGAAAATGTTCTTATTAGTTCACAGATTCAAAATTTACAAGTCCTCAAAAATTCGTCCACTGGATAAGGGAACCACAATACCAAAATTTTGATTTATCCCAATGATGACAAACCTCGATACTTCAAAATTCTGCGTGAATTCCTTCAACGGATTATTCGTGGCCTTTCTACTTAAAAAAAACATTTAATAGTTTGCAAATATTATACAGTAGCCTTGGGAGGAAAAATTAAGAATAAATTGTCTTCTTCCACTTTTAGTTTAGCACTTTTAATTGTAAAAATGACAATTCGAAAAAGTAAGAATATATCATTTTCAATTCGAAATTTCAACATTTGATGAAGAATTCGATTAGTAACCTCCACATTTACATCAATGACTTTAATATGTTAACTATTTACGGATCATTCCTAACGTAATCCGTCGAAATATCACAGAAGACTGTTTTAGGATTATTTTGATCAAAATATGCACACTTTTCTTACACTATTCTTGTTTTTTAAGCTATGTAATTAATCAATCAAAAATTCTTTACCCTAATCTGCACTGTTATTGTAAATAATGAAATTATCCTAATCTGCATAGGCAGAATGATGAGTATCTCCTAAATTGTTGAAAATCAAACTCAAAAATTATAATTCTGATCATTAGCAAGACTTTTTATCGTTCAATTTTCGATAGGTAATCATGATTCCAGCAAAATTTCTACTAACGAAAGGTACGTAATGGATATTTTACTTGCCAAAACTGGGTTTCTTTTATTTTTAGAACTTCAATAATTGTGAATCGACAAACTCGAAATTAAATCGTTCATATAAAATGAATAATTATCGTCGTAACTTTGATTTTAAGGATTTTAGTTTCTAAATTAATTTATAAGTTCTTTAAATTCATTACAACCTGGGGACGATCGAAAATATCATGGCAATGTATCAGATTATAAAGATTCGCAATAAATATTAAAAGAAACTCTTTTTGATTTTTTTTTGCTTTAATCATATTGTAGTTTTAGTTTAACCTAAATAATGTACTTAAAACAGACTTTTCAGAAACTGAAAGCACACATTTTTGTGCAAGTGTTTTTGTGCATGTTTTAGCTTAAACTGAAAATACAGATAAGATTGGTGCATTCATGCTTGACGTAATTTAATTTAATTCTATTTAATTTTGCGCTAAGAAATTGGCCCGGTTCATGGTAGTCATTTAAGAATTCTTTAACGGAAGAATGAGGCATGCGTAAACACTTCTTCTTCACGTGCCTATCCGTTACCGGATGTTGGCGACCTCTCTCCTATGTATGTGTTGTGCATTTGTAGTACTATCACACACATAGGGGACCTACTTGTTTAACGCGGGCTCCGAACCGCGGGAAGTGTATACACTTCATCTCCAGAGAGGCTGTTCTAAGCATATTACACCTCGGTGGTTTGCCATTGCCTTCCGAGGGGAGACGGTCAGAATAAAGTTTTTACTTACGTAAACACTACTTGTTGCAAAAAGTGTCATGGCCGCCTAACATCAGCTGTTCACAACAACTTAAATTAAACAAAATTTCGAATTGCCTTATCGTTTCGATCAATACTGTATCATTCATTGCAAATACCAAACAAGTTGACTACTTCACAAAATATCAATTTATAATTTTAATCCAATTCTTAGGATAGATAGGTTATATTTTTTATTTTTGAATATCACGCTCATGCGCAGATACAATCATTTAAGAAGTTGACCAATATTTCCGTACGTTAAATTAAATTACGGCGCGGCGCCTTAAATGTAGCATGAACGCCTATAGGTGGTTACGTACATTTAACTTTTTTAAATTAAAATACATTAAATTAAATTACGTTAAATATTTTCCATGAACGCACCTTAATATCAATTTTCACGACACGCACCTTAAGTATAGACTGATAGGCGAAGGAATAAATCTTAGAATGTTACAAACAATCTATTGGCTTAATTTTGCTCCAGATACCTAAATCATAGCTTAAATGTTATAAGTACAAAATATGCAGCAGATGCAAATTCACCAGGTAGCAGTTTTAAAAACTACTTAAAAATATGGAATTAATAATAAGAAAATTACTTTACTACACATTAGCAAAATTTTGCGCGTATGACTTAATTCTTACGGCTGACTTTCAGTGCGCATGATGTAATCCTAGTAATAATGACAATGATGATACGCCGTCACATGTTCTTAATATAATGCAGTTCAAGTTGTCACAATTCAAAATTTCATCAAGGAAATCAAAGTAAATTCAAACGCTGTCTTTTTGATCAAAAATATAATCTCAAGACGGATGTCGTTCTTACATATCCAAACATAATTATGGTCGGACATACGTAAGTCATCTGCAAATTGCACCACCATAGAATAATTTGTGCATAAAATTTTCTGAAATACAAATCTTCCTAAGTGAGTCTTAAGCAAAACAATATGATAAAAAAATGTTTCGTAATCTGGATTCAAACCTTCTAATTCTAGAACCACTAGAGATCGAATGCGAACAAATTAGCGGCTTCAACATCGTGGAAATACATACATACTATCTGTTCCTTGATAAACTGCAATTAACACGAAATATTCTTCCATTGAAAATTTATGTTGAAAAATGTTACAAACATTAATCATAACAATTAAAAGTCACATTGTAAGAAATTATACATTGCTACAAAAGTTTTTATGGTTGTATGTAACAGCCCAAGAGCAAAGAAAATACTCAAGATGAGCCGAGTATCCGTTTTAACCTGTACAATGCGAAATCAGAAGTATTTGCTTTGCACGCTTGCTGTTTAGATAATAATTCCACTCAAGGTCATATCATGGTGGTTCCGACCAATCAGCGTGCGCTATTTTACATTGTACATTATATGGATACAACACATGCACTGTCGAATATTACCCGAATATAAAAAATATCCCAAATACCCTAGGTGCATGGGGAATATTGGATATTTGTAGTGGGGCGTAAAAGAATTCATGCGTAGCGAACACACTTCGCACCCGATGTAGGAAACCGGTTATATACCAGCATCAACGCATTAGTTCCCACCCGAGTTGACTTAAAGCAATGTACTTCTAACGAATTTTATATTACAAATTTAGTGCTATTATGCTTCCATTTATTTCGGTACTTACGGATTTTTGCAATGATTGCGGTGCGATATGGTCAATTTTTTCTTTGGGGAATTATTATATATACAGCAACGCGTGCAAAGAAAATACTTCCGATTTCGCCTTGTACAGGTTAAAACGGATACTCGGCTTCCGCTCGCGCAATATATAAATAACCTGATACTCGACTCATCTTGAGTATTTTCTTCCCCTCGTGCTGTAAGATACAATAATTCCCCGAAGAAAAAATTGACCATATCGCACCCCAATCATTGCAAAAATCCGTAAGTACCGAAATAAATGGAAGCATAATAGCACTAAATTTGTAATTTATATATTGCGCGAGCGGAACGCAAGAGCAATATATAAATAACCTGATACTCGACTCATCTTGAGTATTTTATTCCCCTCGTGCTGTAACATACAATAATTCCCCGAAGAAAAAATTGACCATATCGCACCCCAATCATTGCAAAAATCCGTAAGTACCGAAATAAATGGAAGCATAATAGCACTAAATTTGTAACATAAAATTCGTTAGAAGTACATTGCTTTAAGTCAACTCGGGTGGGAACTAATGCGTTGATGCTAGTATATAACCGGTTTCCTACATCGGCTGCGAGAGTGCGTTCGTCACGTATGAATTCTTTTACGTCCCACTACAAATATCCGATATTCACCATGCACCTAGGGTATATTGGGATATTTTTTATTTTCGGGTAATATTCGACAATGCATGAGTTGTATCCATATAATGTAAAATAGCGCACGCTGATTAGTCGGAACCACCATAATATGACCCTGAGTGGAATTATTGTAATAGCATATTGCAGGTATAGATCTAATAATTGTTTATATATAAACAACGACACGTGTTTCGCTTTTTATTTAAGCGCTTCGGAAGGATATAGTCTTTAAAAATTATGATGAAAATTCGATGTTCACCAATCTGTTATTTAATTATTTACATCTTAATTTAAAAAAATGGCTATATAGAATAGCTTAACTTTCTTTATTCAAATTTAAAATCACAAATTATTATTATTTTTTTTTTGGAAATTTGGGGTGGTTTCATGTTTAACCCGATTTTGTTTAATTATATCTAGTGTCGTATTTTTTTAGGACGACCAAGCTATTTAAAATTAAAACCCAGTGGTTTTCCGAGATTTTATATCCAATTCCATATATCTTCAATAATCAATCATCCATCAATTAATTTTCAATCAAGTAAGTTCCTCTTTTTCCAAATCAAATATAATTCAGCCACTTTAAATCAAACGCACACGTTTTTATTAAACAATTCAATTTCCTTTTTATTTATACTACTCGAAATTATTCTTTAAAAATTACAAAATTATTTCATACATTTTGACCCTGCACAACTCACGTCTATCTAGTTTCATCGCCTTGGCGGGAGTCCTTTTCAAAATCGGTCTGGAACTTTTTCGCTTTGAAGCTCCGTCAACACATTCTGATAATTCGACTTGGAATTTTTCCACGCTTTCAAGGGCTTTATCTGCTCTTATTTCAGAACTTCACCGTAATGGACCGAATTATAGCGTTTGCAAGCGCAGAACAGCTCCAAATAGAACTATCAAAAAATGTTCGACGGAGCTTCAAAGCGAAAAAAGCGCCAGACCGAACACGGCTTATATTTGACGATTTTTGAAATACGAGTATGTAAATTACACTAAACTGAATAATTGGAAATCATGAAAAACAGTAAAACTGTTTTTCATTAGAAACATTAATTATTTCTTCAAATTTTCATTTACTTAGTTCCTTAGTGGGGATGTATTTAGGAACAATTTTACAAAATATCGATAAGCAGCGATAAGGAAAGGTCGTAACATTTCTTTGTAAAGTTGTAGTTTAGTTTCCTTTTGTATATTCAACAGAAAAGCCGTAAAATGGAATCATTGAAAATTTAAAAATAAAATTAATTTATGAACACTATACTGGGATTCACTAGATTTAACAGCAATTTAGAAGATTACTAGCAAATAAAAAAATCAAGTGAAGTATTTTGACAATTTATTGTTTAAACGTCAAATGTAAAGGGTGATCCAAAAGTAATTCCTACAATAGTTTGTTTTATTTCGTTTATGATTTCCTGAATTGTCATTCAATTTTTACGTTCATAATACCTAATTTTGCATTATTTTGTTTAGCTGTTTAACCCGTGCCAGTAATACTATTTTTTCCATATAGACTAATACATATAACATATAGACAGAGGAACCTAAAAATAATAATAACGAGGATATGAGGGCATTATAACGAATTATTTAATTATTATAGAAGTCACAATCAAAACATTCCGACAATGAGGTGGTAGTTCAATACTGTAACAAGTAGAAAAGTAAAAACATACATTTTTAAAGTTTAGAATAGCAATATAAATCTTATTTAAAGGAAATTTAATCAGTTAAAAGCGTAAAATTAGTTTATTAAGTTATACCTTAAGTTTATTAAGTTTATTAAGTTTATTAAGTTTATTAAGTTTGGGGTCGGGTTATGTAAACAACCCCGGCTGAAGAAAAATTTCTTCAGCTACACACTAAAGAACAGGCTTATTTTAGTCTATAGAAAAAATATTTTGAGAGAAATCTATAAAAACAACCCTAATATCGACTTTTTAAAAGTAGGGAAATTAGCATCGAATAGGCCGCGCCCCCCAGGTAGACTCGATGAATTTCATCGACGTTCCCTTCAGATCGAGTGAAATTTTTTCGCTCCGATTTGAATTTTTCTTTGAAATTCGGATAGGTGGGGATGTGATTAGTAGATATTAGTAATAAATATTAGCAAAAAAATGGAAAATAACCCGTGTATTGCAGAAAAAGTGAAAAAATTAAATTTTTTTTTATTCGATTTTTGGGATGTGCATTCGATTAGGAGGTTTATCCATCGTCAAAACCTACCCTTTCGGGGCGCCGCTCCGCTCCGCGTTACACCCCTCCAGGGCGGTTTTGACTCTGGTTACTAGGCTAAACATACGAGAAGGCGCCACCCATCAAGAAAACCGGGATAAATGAAACCGGGATGTGAGAGAACCTCGAAATAGCATTAAAAAGTATACTCGCGGTATGGGGCAGTAAACTTTTACGTTTCACCCCCAAAATATCGAATAAAACAAAAAATAAATCGATGTTACATGTACGAGAGACGAGCTGCATCTGCCGGTGCGAAATTTTCTAAGTGTTAGGGTCATTCATTCCACACGTACCGTCAATAAAATGACGACGCGCGGAATCTCGTTAGGATTTTACATGTAAATTTGCTAACTTCAAATTCGATTTATTCAAAAGTTTGGACCTACTTCTCGCAAAATATTTTTACAATTATTTGCTCTATTAACCATGTTCTTTAGTGTGTAGCAGAAGAAATTTTGATTTGAGCGGGGATGGATAGGTAACTCTAGCCTTATTTTGTTATGTCGCAGTATTCCACTGCTAAAAGCAGATAAATATAGTAGATATTTTTTGACTTGTTGCAGTATTGAACTCCCACAGCGATATGTATATATTTCAATCTTTATATCTCATCAGTGGCGCGTAGAAAGAAAAACATTGGTCATGATAATGATTTGCTATTTTACCACTATTTATTATAGTATTAAAAATAATTCATAACCAGCAATTCGCGCGATATCTATAAATTGAAGCTGACAGCCTGTTATTAGTTTTCAAAATAACCTAAAATTACATTGCTGTGTACTTCACTACGATAGTTTCTCATTGAGTTTCAATTTTTGGGGGATGACAATACTTTCCCCAATATGTAGTACATACGTTTATACGTATTGGGAAAGTAAAAAATTTATTTTTATATTTACATTTGAGGATTATGTTTTGTGTTGTTGTGGTAGTTTTTCTTTTCTGTTTTATATTTGTAGAGGCAAATTTATTGTGGCACAGTTAGTATTTTATGTTTTAAGATAATATATAATAATAATAAAGAAATTAAGAAGTTTAGACAAATATTAATAAATAAAAATTAAGAAATATAAATGTCTAATTCAGTGCCGAAATGTGATTATAATAGTATGTTATTTTTAGAAGTTCAATTTAATATTAATTCTCAATAGCTTGAAAAATAAATATTTATTCAATTTTTTTAATTTAAATAGACTAGAATAGTCTTTGCTAATTAGTTAAAACGAAGGTAAACTCTTGGTGAAATTTTATTATTAGGAACATTACATTTTTTTGCACATAATCTATTGTTGTGACAAAATGTTTGAAATGCAAGTCATTTTATATCAAACAAACAAACAAGTTCAAAATTTTAATTTTTATCCTGAATGAGATTCATTTAATTTAATTTCAAATTAAACAACTTGAAAAGTGTAGAATATCAAGTATGCATGAGTATTATTTATCCATGTATGATGTATAAATACGAATGCGTGACATCGAGCGTATATTGACACGAGGAGACATGAACGACCTAAAGGGTGAATCTGTCTCATGTAATCCTTCGTACGTGTCCTCCGAGCTGACCCGCGGACTGTTGATGTCAACACCCCACCCTTTCGCCATTATGTCACATCTCATAAGCTCTCGCTTGTTCGATAACCTATTTATCAAGTAGGTAACATCTGATGCATATTCCCATTAACTCCTCTTCGGTTATATCTAACCTTTTGGGGCTTACTGACGACTTTAAATTTAAATAACTTAACTAACTTAAAATCATAAGCTTCATGTTCTTCATTGTATATGCCCTGTTTGTTACAAATTTTATAGTATATTTCCATAGGTTAGAGAGAAGGTGTAGGCTAAACGGCATAGTCATTATTAAATTAATTTAAAAATAACTAGGAGTTCAGGGATCCTAGAATTTTGCTTTGGAATAATAAAAAGAATATTTAAATTTTATATCTACCTTTTTTTAATAACTAAGATAATGAAATGTAAATTACATGCAATGAATAGTTTAAAAATAAGACACTATGACGCATTTCGCTCTAATTGGGGATTTTCAAGTGTTCCTAAAATTTAAATAACCAAAGGAAAATTTCAAAGCCGATAATAAAAAAATATGCTTATTATTGAATGTTGAACTTATGTTAAAATAAAGTAGAAATTGTGATAATGATTCAGAAGTTTTGTAGGGCCTAGGTCTTCTTGAAAATACCCATTTGTATTAATCTTCTCTATTTGAAGGGCCTGCTTTCGGTGGGGTTAGTATAGTGCTGTTATTTAATTAAATAATATAATTTATATAATCAGAACTGTTTGAATCTGTATCCCTTTTTAATGGGAATCTATCGCGAATATCATTCATAAAGTTTAAAACATGTATGTTTTATAATAAATATATAAAAAGGAAAATGAATTACTTACAAAACTAATGTGATCAGTAGTATTCCTGATGCTGTCACGTGAATGGTTGATGAAGTTTCCGTGCGTCTATTGTGGATGAAGTTGTCTAGGTAGCGTATTTTCTTCTTCGCAGTACATCTAGTGGATCTTGCGCCAATTGGTTGTAGGTTTCTTGATATTCAATTATGATTCTGATAAATCAACGACACTTCGGTAGAGCCGCTTGAATATCCTGTTCGCAGCGCCAGTTAAGTTAAATTGAAACACTTATTGTTCAATTAATGAGTTGTTCACAAACTGAAGTTTAAATGAAGACTGAAGTTATTATAATCATTTTTGATCTTTATGTCCTTGTGGGCTTTTATCGTCTATTAATTACTAGATAAGGATTGAACATAGAAACTTTAGATCAGGGATGAGCAACCTATTTTTACAACTGGTCAACTACAAATTTAAAAATGTTGTGCGGGCCGCATATAAGAAACTTATGATCATACAACACTGAATGATGAACTCAAATTATCTCTTTATTAACAAAATAAACCTATATAGTAAACAAAATAAACCTGACCTTAAAAAAATGTATAAAAATCTTTGAAGGACCGCACGAGAAAGTGTGGCGGCCGCATGCGACCCGCGGGCCGTGGGTTGCTCATCTCTGCCTTGGATAATAAATTCTAAACTTATTTAAAGGTTAATGTTATTTGGACATAACTATTATGTAACATAGTTGTTATAATTTCGACTTAAGTATGTTCATGTCATGTTATTATAGCCGTGTTCGGTCTGGCGCATTTTCGCTTTGAAGCTCCCAAATCGATCTATCAGAAAATGCGTTGATGGAGCTTCAAAACATAAAAAGTGTCAGACTGAACACGGCCTATGTGTTCATATATTTAATTACATATTGAACTGTTATTTTCCACCCTCAAATAATTGTGTATTTTGCATATTTGTATAGCGGCAGAAAGGTTTAAAATTAAATTAACTTGCGATGAACAATTGAATTTGCCGCCATCAGTTTGAAGGAAGATAATAGGAGTGTTAAAGAAGATAAGCGGAAAAATGTGCAGTCGGGCCCGCGCGAAGCGAACAGCAAGTTTTAGTTTGGTATTATTAAGTTAAAACTATATTGAATTGAAGATAATGATTGCCTTATTGAAAATAGTGAAATACTTAATTAAAAGTTTTTCGAAGTTATACGTAGGTTTTAATGTTGTAAGTCTTCTTCTTCTTCTACTTTTATTAAGAAGTCTCCCTCTTAATATAGGTTCAGGACCTGTTCTTCACTAATTTTTGCAATTAGTTCTGTGAGCATTTTTGTTTTTACATCTCAGGTAGCTTGCTAGGCTTGTCTTTCGATGTGCCTGACTCTGTTTTTTATTGTTATGATGGCAAATCATTAACACAGGGGGACCGACGGCTTTACGTGCCCTCCGAAAGCACGGAAGACGGTCAAGAAATTTTAGACTGTACCCGGAGTCGAACCGGGGAGCCTTACGTTAGCAGTTGATCGCGCTAACTATCAGGCCATGACATCATCATGAATGTTGTGAGTAATGCTCAAAAATTCCAATCATTTTGTTGTACATATTGTCATGGTATCTTTAGCAGAGGGGTAGGTCTGGTGTAATTGGGTGTTTTGTTTAGTAAAATGCTCAGGCCGCGATTATCACTTCTAATGCCATAAGTTATGGATAAGAACTTGCACCTGAAATTTCTTGATGCTTCAATATTATACTGCTTGCTTCATTAATCTGTAAAAAGAATGACAAATGTAATTATTTTGTACCAACAGGAATTGTAAAAATTTGTGTAAAGGACAAAGGATGAATTGATTATTTTGGTATAGTAAGTTCAGGATTTAAGCTTTAACATTAAATCAAATTGAAATTTATTTGTAAAAGTGTAGGGGAATATTTAAATTGTTGTGATGTTTAAAACGAATGCGCGGAATTGATAAGAAATTTTGGTGGGACCAGGAAAGAAGAATAGAAGTCAGTGGGCCTTCGTCCATTAAATGGGGACGACGTATTTTAGAGTCTCGTTCCGTCCACGAAATAGGGACGATGTATTTTTGAAAAGTGGGCCTTCGTCCATGAAATGGGGACGACGTATTTTTAGAGTCTCGTTCCGTCCACGAAATAGGGACGATGTATTTTTGAAAAGTGGGCCTTCGTCCATGAAATGGGGACGACGTATTTTTAGTCTCGTTCCGTCCACGAAATAGGGACGATGTATTTTTGAGTCAGTGGGGTTTCGTCCACCAAAGAGTAAGGACGTAATAAAGAGAGTCGAGTTCCGTCCACGAGAATAGAAGGACGTATTTGAAAAGTTTTGGTTTCGTCCATCAAAGAGTGAGGTTTTCGTCCAAGTTGGGACGTGAATACGTATTTGAAAATTGGAAAAACGTAATTTTGATGAAAATTGGAATTTGGGGACGACATACAATTAAATGAAGAATTTGGAAATTATTCAAGTTAATGAATTTTGGTAGAGAAAATCAAGGAAGAAAATTGTTGAAATCGTTAAAAATTGGAACCACTGAAAATTAGATATTTGGGAATAATTGATGGTTATAATTTCTGGAAAGATCAAAAATAAAAAGATTTATTTCAATTCAACTTACCTGAACGTTCACCGATTCAGCGGGCAATATTCGATCGATCGATAACACTCCTGGGAAGATTCGTATCGTGGTAGCTGATTTTATTTCAACGTATCACTGGTCACCTGTCACACGTCTTGCTTCGAGACTACAAAAATAGTTCGGTAAGCGTTCGTTTATTTTGTTAAACATTGAGTTCGCGCGTGAATTTAAAAATTGGTTATTTTCGTAAACTTTTTAGGATTAGTTATTTTTCTTGTAAATTTGATTTAATTTAATGAAAATTTCACTTTTGTTCCTTTTTAATATTTTGTTTTATTAATAAATTACATTCCTGGTGTACAATAGTTACATTTCGTTTGATTTTAAAATACAGCAGGAAGCATAAGAAAATAAGGTGCAAAGAATAGCAAGTATTTTTGTCCGATATTTTTATTTGAACTGGTTTGTCAAGTTCAATTCGATTGAGCATTTATCTAGTAGAGAATCCACCTTTGACCCTGAAAAGTCTCATTTGCTGGTCGGGACAAAAAAAATAAGTGTCATAGAAAAAGGTAGCATTTCATGGCAATATATAAATTAAAAGATAATTAAATTCTCTATGATAAAGGTTGAGGATACATTTTTTGAAAAAACAAGAGTTTTTGGGGAAATTCGATGCAAAACGCCGTTTCGCGTTTGTGTTTTGTGTTGGGCCAATAATTAGGATTTTGGAAGTACAGGACATCACTTGTTATATCTACATGCATTCCCAATAAGAATGTGATCTCGAATACTTATTATACCATTATAATATATTTTTAATTGCGTATAGGTCTTTACAATTATACAATTATACAAAGACCCGGACATAATACAAGAAATAAAATCACAACGACTAAGATGGGCGGGCCACGTACAGAGACAACCGAATGACAAAATAATCAAAATGGCATGGGAAACAGTACCCGAAGGTAAGAGACCCATAGGAAGACCACGTCTAAGATGGTGAGACAATATCACAGCAGACCTCAAAACTTTAGGAATAGACGAAGATCAGATGGAGACACTGATGTCAGAACGAGAAAGATGGAAAGAGGTTGTGAAGTCAGCCAAGACCCACCCAGAGTTGTAGAGCTGCACGATTTGATTTGATTTGATTTGTATAGGTCTTTTAATGTTTTAAATATTAACCAACGTTTCGACACTTCCAAGACGATAGTTAAACTTATTATCATCCCCTCCACCCCCATATGATTTTCACAACAACTACTACCTTTACTGATGTGACAAGTGATGACGGATTTTGTAGATGGTTAAATAGTTTATTATTTGGGTATTTTGTCCATTTTACAAAATTTCCTATCCAATACTATCTTTCAAAAATTCTTACAAACAAAAAAAGTCAAAAATATCATATCATCTTATCCCTCCAGGTTTTTGTACAATTTGACCCCTCAAATTGATAAAAAAAACTTTAAGAACTGTGCCATGATCTTAATTCAAACCAAATTTAAATTTTCTAATGGTTATCACCATTATTACCACGAACTTCAAATTTTTAAAAGCAAAATTAAACAAAACAATATCTACTATTTACAATAAACTCAAAATTTAACCTAAACAAATTATTAAAACAAAATCTAATTTCGTGATGATTGAAACTATCAAAATATTCAATTGGACACCCTGATATGGCACACTTAGTATTTACAACAAAATCAAACTTGATTGCAACTAACAATCACTTTCCACTTTACATCTAGACATAATTAATCTTAAAATCAAATTAGAGTACTCTAGGATAGATTTCTTGTAGTAATTCATTACACCTATGAAGCTCCTTAGCTTAAAATTTCAATAATTCCTTACATATTTAAGTGGTTTGAAAATACGTAATTTTTTCTTTCCCAATAAACAAACAAAAGTATCGACAGTTTTCGGTTTATTTATTCTAAGTAGGTACCATAGCTATAAATTACAAAGATTTATATTTAAAATATTTATATTTATAATCATATCCGGATTGATACAATAATAAATATACAACACATTTTTGGAATTTGACACTGTGCCCCGAAAATGCTTTAGTATACAGAAAGTGCACGACATACATGTACTATATACAGGGTGTCCCCGTGACCGTGGAGAACCTTTGAGGTGGTGATAAAGGACACTTTTCTAAGACAAATTTTCAAATAAAATTTTTGCCCAAGTCCAAACCCTTGGGGGGTACCTCCCTTTAAAGCAATTTTTTGAATTTCTGATAACAAATCTGAGGTACGCGGATGACACTACGTTGCTGGCCAAGAATGAAGACGAACTCGCAGAGATGCTACAACTGGTCATGAAAGAAAGTGAAGTCTTGGGCTTAACAATGAACCTGGAAAAAACCAAAATTAGGGTTATAGATAGAGGTGGCACCTTGGCAGCGGGTAATCAACTAACACACATAGAAAAAGTTAATGAATTTCTGTACCTGGGTTCATTGGTGGCCGGCGAAGGTGGAACCGAAAAAGAAATTAAGAGACGCGCTGCAATGGCACGTGGGGCCATGACTAAACTAAAGAAGATATGGACCGACAAACAAATCACCACAAATACGCCAAACGCTACAATACGTTTTAACAATGTTTTAACATTAAAACAAATGCTATAAATCAAATTGAGATTTTTAGTAATTATGTGAATTTATATTTTTTACCAACATCTTTTTCATTATTTTCAGAGTTTCTGTGAAAACGGTTGGTTGCCAAAAAAAATTTATTTGACGAAAGTTGTAGCCCGTTAAATTCCCTATCCGGTTTGGGCCGTTAGTTTTTCTCTTAGACGTTTCGTTTAAGAGATACGGGGTTCGCAAGAAAATTTAAAAAAAAAAACCTGAATTTTTTAAACATTTTTTCCCTTAATTTAATTTATAACTCGAAATCCATTGATTCTAGACGATAAGGGGTTATAACCTAATTTGTAGACAAGCGAATGATCTTTAAAAAAGTTCTAATCTATTAACCTTAAAAAATCAATAATATCGGAGCTATGGCCGTTTGAAATCAGAAATTCTAAAAATTGCTTTAAAGGGAGGTACCCCCCAAGGGTTTGGACTTGGGCAAAAATTTTATTTGAAAATTTGTCTTAGAAAAGCGTCCTTTATCACCACCTCAAAGGTTCTCCACGGTCACGGGGACACCCATGTATGTACTGAAGTTTATTTTTTCAGCAAGGAAATACCTGTTAACGATCACTTTCTTTAAATATATTCATATCTTACCGTTAATGTGTGTTTCCTGCACCCTTCCTCATGCTATATTATATATATATATATAAATAGATATATATAATGTGTCTTTTTTTATAAACACAAGCTCACGTGGTATGTGGAAATAAAACTAAAAATTGTTTCTCTGAAAAAAGAGTAAATTTTATTAGGAACATAAATTGCGATATTAAGGTAAGACAAAATCTTACCTGAAAAAAGAGAAACGACATTTTAAAGCCAATATTCCCTAATGCGAATAATAATACTTATCAAACTCAACAATCAATTACATCTATTAAACAATTTATTACAATAATTATATTTAAACTTCAATAACATGCACATTTTATATCTTATTTTGTTATCACAGCTGTTCTATTAACTTTGTACGGACAAGATATGAAATGCCAGATCCGCGGTAAAATTCAAATTAAAAGGGTCACACTTTTACATATATTTATAATAAATTAAAATTTTCATATTGTCAGATTCAAAGGACATAAATTTAAAAAAAAATCCAAATGCATCGAAACCCTTTGGGTTATTATTCTATTGGCAGTTAAAATGCTACCATAAACATCAGACGGAGCTTGTGGAATTTATTTAATTATTAATCCGTTTAAAGTACTATACTTCGAAAAATACTCTAAATATCGATATGAGATTTTCATTGTATTTATTAAAGCAAAAATTTTTTTTCCGATTTTCAAATAACTTGTCTGTTTACAAAAGTTTAAATTTATTCGTTAATATTATTGTTATTATTATTACATGTTATTCTAATTACGTGTAAAGTAAACACCCTAAATAGTAACTATGTTAATCTGTTTCTAAATTTATTTTACTTAAAATTGCGATTTATTGATCATAAAAATTGACATTTTCTGTCGTGAGCGAAGCGCTCACACGCGACCACTGGAGGAATAAAATGCATAGCGACCACTGATGGGTTAAATCTTGTTAGCCCATATTTTGTCTTGTTATCGTATTAACGTCTTGTAGTAGATGAGACCAAGTACTGTAAATCAGTTAAATATTGCACTCCCAACGTAAACTGATCTTGAATTTCCTGCTTGAATATTAGCTATGTCGCTTTTACCCGTCTTCTGTAGCTACCCAACTTTTCCTTCTATAATAATTTCAAATAAAATCAATAGAGAACTGCAATTCTTTATATTTTACACTTTAATTATTAACTTGCGAAAAGGGTTATATTCTGCTTTCTATAACATTAAAAGTAAACATTGAAAGCTGTGAGTAATAACACTTAGTCACGTTCATACAACCACTTGAACCAAAATTTAAAATCTGTTTTTAAAATTAATAACACCGTATTCAAATTACGAATTATAGGTTGCCTGGGTTATAATACCCATATGAGACATTTTTATTAGTTATTATTATTTTTTTATTTACTTTTTTTTCCTTCGAAACTGAGATATTTAGCGAAGCTAATGTAAACTTATAGGTAATACACTATAGGCTACACGACAAGAAGTTAAAAAAATCATGACATAATATTATATTGGTGAATGTAGACAGTGATTAAATTAAATGAATTGGTTTGATTTGGGAAAATTTGACATGTAATTATTATGCTCATTAATCATTATATTGTAATGAGTTTATTAACTGGCAATTAACAATTATATTGTACTACATATTATATTAAGGTACTGATGGCAAATATGGTCCATCTAAACTTAAAATACTTACTATTTTAACATTTATTATTTATATTAACAGTTTTACAACTTTAATATTATTATATGTTAGTGATAAAGTGCTTACTTCTTTACTGCTTGGTTATTTTAGTAGAAATCAAAATTTCTATTTTATAATAGCAGAAAATTTGGCTAGTTTATAAACAGTTTCTATATTAGCCAAGTTAAAATGCGATGGTTATCAACTTACCACAAATATTGACCCTTATGTTTACTTATAGCTAAATAAACTAACCAAATTTACAAGTATAATCTTTATATACTTTATATATACTTTACAAAATGATAAAGGAACTATATATACACAAAATGTAACATGTAAAAAATGTCAAGCATGGCAACATGATATCAGAACCACTTACAACATCTACAGGACTTCTACAAGGGTGCAGCTTGTCCCCACTGCTATTTAATGTATGTATTAGCCTTGGCCATAATAGTGGGGCACCTTAATAAAAGTGTAATATTTTAATAAAGCAAGAAAATATAAAGAAACAAACAATTAAAGTTTATTAAAATATTTATTATAAATTATATTTTAATGTTTTGTGGATCCTCCAATTGCTTAAATCACAGCTGCAACCCTTTTTGGCATACCGTGGACTAATGATTTGCAGATACAAGGCAACAATTTACACCATTCCATCTGCAATTTTTCCCTCAATTCCGATTTTAACTTACAGTTGTGTTGTCCTACATTCTTCTTTAAAATAAACCATAAATAAGCAATTATTGGATTTAAGTCACGTGACTGTGCAGGCCCATTCACCCCCTTTGACACAAACCACCCTGCTCGCTCGCGAGGTATGGCAAGGAGCATTGTCCTGCTGAAATATTATACCCTGGGGCCTTTGTTACGAAATATTTTAGCATAAGATTCCATCAGATTGGTCTCTAACATTGCAGTGTAGGTAGAATTGTTCATACAACCTTCGCACACAAAGATGTTCCCTACCCCTGCTGCTGCCATGCAAGCTCAAATCATGACCCCCCCTCCACGGTGTTACACCGTAGGTACGATGCAATTTGGACGATATTCTTCCCTTATTCTACGACGTACGTACACAGCCCCAGGGGTGCCAAAAACCTATGCAAACAAAAAAAAAATAATAATACAATGACAATGACAATTTTTGTAAAATCAGTTTAAAATTAAATTTTTATCATCGAATTTATAAAATAGGGGTTGTTTTAACTTACGTACCTCAAAGTTTGATTCATCTGACCAAACTACTTTCTCCCAATCCGCAACGGTTCAATTTAGGTGTTCACGAGCCCACTCTAGTCTCTTTTTTTTGTTTTTTTCCGAAAGCCACGGCTTACGCCGGGCTTTACAACCCCTCAGGCCTGTTCTGTAAGCCGTGTTCTAACTGTTCGTGCCAAAATCTAAGGCCCACCGTCTTCACGCATTTGGTTAGCTAGCGCTTTCGACGTCATTTTGCGATTTCGAATACGCACGCGCCGCAACACCCGGTCTTCAGATGGGGTTGTTATCGTTTTCTACCACTTCTCGTTCTTGATTTGAACGAATTTAGTTCTTCGTACCTTTTAATTGCATTTTGAACCGAATGCCGTGAACATTTAATTTTTTTTTTACTAATATGAGTTTGATTTAACCCTTTCGAATATAAGAGAATTATTTGTGCCCTTTTACTTTCGCTTAAATCGCTATTTTTTGACGTAAAAAATTATTTACATACCTTAGAAATAATTTTAAATATTTTAAACACAAATGTACACCAAAAAAATTGAAACTAACTGAACGGTCGCTTTCTTTAAATTAAACAATTTTGTACATTTTAAGATATTTTAATTTTTATGGCCCTCATAAAAATAATAAGGGACAAAATTTTCTTTGTATTATATCACAATACCATTCTAAGGTAGACTACCTGCTAAAAATAGATCGGTCAAATATTACACTGAAAAGGAATTTACCGCTATTTTAAAGGGTGCCTACTAATATGGCCAAGTCTTATACCGGGTGACCGGCCGAAAACTGAACATAGGGAAATAACATGGGACATTGATTTTTTCTAAATTCCTGCTTCCCATTATAACTGATATGAATAAATAAAATACCAAATTAAAGAGATTTTTTTTCCGCGCCTAAAGATACCAAACACTTAATATTTTGTTTTTTAATTATTGTTAAAAAGTCGATAGTAAAATTAAGAAATAGCGCCGCTTCTTAAAAAAATATTAGCAGGCTGGGTCTTTGCATTACGTCTAATGTGCCGCATTGCTATATTGTATGAAAGCCAAATATTACAAACAAAAGTTACTTTGACAGATTAAAATTAATTTTGTTAACAATGAAGTGGTCTGTTGAAGAAAAAGTTTTCATGGTAAAATATTATTACAGCGGTAATAGTTTACGCAAAATACGTGACTTATTTTCTGTTAAATTTAATAATAGCCAAATTCCATCAATATCGGCCATACAGAATATAATTAAGAAATTTGAAGACACTGGTAATACTTCGACAAATTTAAATAAAGGTATTAACCAAAATTATTAATTGAAGTTGTCTTATCATTATTTTTTAAATAGGATATCAGAGAAACAACCATGAATTGGAAGAAACTATATTAGGTTTAATTTCTGCGAATCCAAATGCAAGCATTAGATCCATTGCAGCTGAGTGTAATGTTGGTAGAGAAAATGTTCGAACAATTTTAAAAAAGCACAAGTACCATCCTTTTAAATATCAATGTCATCAAGAAATATTTTTGTTTGACGAAGAATCCAGGCTTGTATTTTGTGAGAAAATGCAAGAACGTGCTAACAGAAACCGAAACTTTCTGAAACAAATATGTTTTACAGACGAATGTACATTTACATTAAACAATGAGCCAAATGTACAAAACCATCGCTATTGGGCTATACAAAATCCGAGACTAAATTTAATGACCGGCTCACAATATCCTCAAAAAATTAATATTTGGGCTGGCATTTATAATAACCGTGTTCTTGGTCCATTTGAAATACTTGGAAATTTAAATTCAGATATGTATTTAGATCTTCTTATAAATAATATTGGTCCTGCGTTAGACGAAATAGCTTCTGAACACCATGAGGTCTGGTTTCAGAAAGACGGTTGTCCAGCAAATTTTGGGGTAAATGTTAGAGATTATTTAAACCAAGCAAATCCAAATCGATGGATTGGTCGTGGTGGTGCTATAAACTGGCCAGCCCGATCTCCTGATCTGGCACCGTGTGACTTCTTTTTGTGGGGTCATATTAAAAGCAAAATTTATAAAACTCGTCACCCAAATATTGATTCTTTGAGGAACGCGATCTTTGCAGAATGCAATCAAATTACTGCTAGACAGCTAGCAAATGTAAGAGAATCATTTTATAATAGATTGGGTTACTGTTTAGTGCAGAATGGAGGGTTATTCGAATACTTGTTATAATATTATTATTATTTGGTTACTTTCGTTCAGTATTTAATAATCCAATTGATATTTTTCTTATTCTTGGGTTTTGTTGACTAAATAAAACTACTTTCAACTTTTAATATTGGTCAACTTGTTATAATAAAATAATATTCAAATTGCGTTCTTATTATTTTTAAAATAAAAACAAATTTAAAAAGTTTAAGTTTTTCTAACCTCAAAAGTGCTACGATAAAGTAAAAATTTTTAATTACTGATGAAAGTTGATTACTTGTTCGGGAATAGATAAAGTATGAGTGCATGCGGTGTGTGTCATAGAGCCCCGACGAGATATGAGGATTGCATCCAATGCAAAATGAGATGCAAGTCAAATTACCATATTGAATGTATTGGAATGACCCTGGAAACGTTAAATGAAATAAATCAAGGCGGAGAATTTCATCACTGGAACTGCCCCAGTTGCTTAAACGAAAACGAAAACATAACCTTGAACACAATTAATACCATCGAAGGTGCGGCTGGAAATATTAATAATAAGGAAACGAAGAATAAGAAAGAAAGCGAACACTTACCCAAAAATAACCAACATCCTTCAACAGATGAACAGGAACCCAACAACAAACAACCCCCGGAGGTAAGCCTGGAATCTCCCCGAATTCTAAACCAAACCGAGTGGCAATGGCAAGATGTAAATCCAAGAAAACATAGAAGAGATAGTCCTGAAATTCCCGAACGAAATGTGAAACAAAGAAAGATGCCCGAGTATTATATTCGAGAAAATAATAAAATTAGACTACGAAACCGTTTTGAAGCACTGGAAGAAAATCAAGAAACCGGACAGGCATCAGATACCCGAGAACAACCAAAAGTCATAAAACCGCCACCAATATTTGTTCCCAACGTTCAAAATATAACAGGATTAAAACTTACTCTTGACGGAGGAGCTAAAGATTCTTATTCCTTAAAATTGATTGGAAAGGATCAAGTCAAAGTTCAAGCCGATGAGGGAGAAATATATTCAAAAATTGTTAAACTGCTGAATGAGGGGGACGTAAACTTTCATACATACCAGCTCAAACAAGAGAGAAGCTTCAAAGTGATCATCAAGGGTCTACATGCAACCACCGATAGCAAAGGGATAATTGCCGATCTTGAGATGCATGGACACAAGGTGAAGAATGTTTCAAATATTAGACATCGAATTTCTAAAACACTCCTGATTCTGTTCCAAGTTGAAATCGCACAGAATACCAACAACAAAGAAATATACAAAATCAACCGTCTCCAAAGTCAAGTTATTACTGTGGAACCACCACATGTAAAACGAGAAGTTGTACAATGTACTCGGTGTCAGAGATATAATCACACCAAAACCTACTGCACAAGACAGCCGAGATGTGTCAAGTGTGGGAAAAATCATTGGACCAAAGAATGTACCAAGGAAACAGCAACCAAACCCACTTGCGCTCTATGTAATGGTGACCAAGGAAAGGGAAAGGAAAGGTGGTCTACAAGGAAATTCAAAAAAGAAAATTTCCTCCGCTAAGACCAAAACAGAACGAGCAAGCGCCTAGAATAAACAGCGAACAACAACAATTAACAGGAAATATAAGAACCAGCGAGTCTTATGCAAGAGTGACAAGCGGAACCAGCCAGCAACAACAACAATCCACTGCAAATGACACTCGGCCAAGGCAGGAAAACGAAAATACAAACCAAAATGGAAATCATGAACAACAATCTACCACAGCTAATCAACAGTCTAGGCAGGAAAGCGAAAACATAGAACAGAACCAAGATAATAACAATGAAAATCTACTAATGGGTTTAATGACAAAAATGATGGAAAAAATAGATAAAAATATGGAGAGAATGGATAGAATCATTGATCTCCTTATTTCCGTCATGTCAAGGAACAATTAATGGATTATTTACTAAAGGTTTCCGTATGGAATGCTAATGGCTTGTCTAGCCGTAGACAAGAGTTAACAAATTTTATTCAAAATCACAATATTGATGCTGCTTTAATATCTGAAACGCATTTTACCCAATCAAGTTATTTCAAAATCCCAGGTTACACAATGTATCACACACAACATCCTGATGGTACTGCCCATGGTGGAACTGCAGTTATTGTTCGGTCATCCTTGAAACACTTTGAGAACGTAAAATTTCAAAAAGATCACTTACAAGCTACAAGCATAACAGTTGAAGATCGCAATGGACCACTGACACTTTCTGCAATTTATTGCCCGAGTTAATTTCACTTAACAAAATTATTTTAAAAAAAATCAAAATTACTTAAATAAATTTATTGAAAATTACGACTGACATCGATTTTAGACATACAGCATAATAATAATCTATAATTACAATTGTGACTATTTATAATAAAAATATTGCTTATTACTAATTTTACAGTTATTGAACTTTACAAGGAATGCGATAGACTGCTGAATCGAATGTGAGTCAGGCTATCGTAACATATTTGAAATTTTTAATTATTATATTAATGCATGGTTTTACTTTAACATAACACCTCCCCTCTAGGACCAAAATTAGGGTTTCCTTAAATTTTGAAGTCCGATCTGTTCGATTGGTTTCTGTTCGATTGGTTTCTCTTTGATTGTTCCGGATGGTGTTTTCTTCTTAAAAACTCTAACTAAAACATATGTGATTAAAATAATGAAAATTAATATATATAACATGATGGTCCATCCACTTGCTTGATGGAAGTACACAGGAGCTTGGGATGTTTCTTCAATGTTTTCCTCGATTTGATGCAATTTGATTTCTGTTGCTTTAATTTCGTCCAAATTTATCGGTTCCAATTCGATTGGCCTGAAGGTAATGTTGACATTATTGTGTCTGTTGCTAGTGTATTCGAATTTTAACTTCGGGATTTCCACTAAGTTATTTTTAAGTCGTTTCTCTTGTGTCGTTAGTAATTTTGTTTGTATTTTGATCCTGCATTTACCATTTAGTGATATTAAGTATGTTCCATTTAACGAAATAGTTTCTGTTGTTGCATCGCATTCTTTCTTGATTACGTCTTCTCCCTTTGTTATTACCATCCATTGATTACTAGAGACCTGTTGGACTTTCGTGTGGGCCAAACTTAAACTTTCTTGCTGACAATTTTGGTATTTCTTTGTGTGTTGAATAAGATGAACTTCGCAAGGTGACTTTTCTTCGATTTGGTTAATTTCCAATTTGCACAAAAATTTGTTAAAATTTATATCTTTACATCTTTGGTTACTTAATGCGAAGTTTTGCTCGTTTATTACAAGGAATTTGGCTTTGGGAATGATTATTGAGTATAAAGGATTATTAAATATTGGACAGGAAAATAGATGAAAATAATTATAGTCGATTTTTTCGACGACTGGGATTTCTAATATGAAATGTATTTTGGTATTTTGGATAAAGGCTTTAATATTTATGATTTTATGAAATTCGTGAATATTTTCCAAATTTGGGTTTATAGGCAATTTAGAATTTGTTAATAATAGCTGTATCTGTAACAATTCGTGATTAAGGTCTTTGGCTTTTAATATTGATGGATGCATAATGTTTGCTGATGCAAAGGTGATCGCTTCTTCGAGTGTTTCTAAAATATCTCGTATTGTTGCTGCGGCTGTTATTAATTCTAGATAAATTGTCGTCATCGTTAATTTTTCATCTACTTTAGTTTTGTAAAAATTAGTTGCATTTATATTAAGTTCCATGAAGGTTAATTTTTCTAGTAAAAGTGCTTGATTTCTTGCTATTTTAATAATGCTGTTGTTGAAGTTTTCCATTGCTGAAGTTGTTAATTTAATTTGTTCCTTAAATAGCAACTTTACTTTATTTTGATCGTTGGTCAATTGGTTTATTGCATAGTTATATTTTTCTGCATCTTCATTATCCAAATTTCCTGTAATGGTTTTAATTAGTCCGCCCAATCCATTAATGAAACCTCTTTTTCTTCTATGATTTTCGTAAAGATTAATTTGTTCGAATTTTGTATTAGTTTCGGTTATGGTATGTTCCAAAAGGCTATGTAGATTTTGATTATTCCATCGATGTGTTTTCCCGTTTTCATGTTTACTGTATATTAAGGTTAAATTGTTAAAACTACTATTTAATTCATCTAATTCCCTTCTAAGTGGTGCTATATCTATTACTCTAATAAGCGTCCAGTAACTAATTTGATTATTAACTATTCCTAATCTAAGTGGTAACATTCCGGGGTTGTTCGTCAAGTCTTGGATGTCGACGGTTGCGTAGCAGCATCTGTAACAAGAGTAGGTCTTCTTAGTAATCTAACATGTATCTCCTGTATTCGATTATTTTTATTCCGGATTTCCGCCGTGTTATCGTTAAATAATTTTGTAATGATAAAAGGTCCGTAAAATTTTTTCTTAGTTTTTCTTCTTATGTTACTAGTTTTCTTGCCATCTACCCTCATAATTCGTAGGTGTTCGATTGGGGTTGAAATCATCCTTTCGATCATCCTATTTGATTGTGAATTTCTTGGTGTAGTAAAATGAACCTTTACCTTGTGTAAGTTTAACAATTCTCGTACGATATCGTGTTTTATCTCCGTCCCGTTATCCTTTGTTATTGATTCTGGAACTCCGTAGTATGAAAAATGTGTGATTAAGGCATTCGCAAGTTCAGTAATATTTCTACTTGTTATTGGAACTGCTTGTCCGATTTTTCCCAAACTGTCGATTAGTGTCAGAAATTTTTGGTTTTTTGTTTGTACCTTCAACTCTCCCTGGTGGGTTGTCTTAATTATGAATTGGTGTTTTTTATCATCTATAGCTTCTTTAATGATGTGGACTGCTGTTACTCGTTCGTCGTTTATGTTGGAATGAATAGTTCCATCATCTTGGCCTTTCGCTGCCGGTTCATTTGAATTGTTCAGTAACCCGTTGATTTCGCTTATGGTAGGCATGGGTGCTCCTGCCCATTCTTTCTCTGTATCCAAATCGATTATTCTGAGGTCGTTTTCGGATTCGTCTAGATTGACTGTCATCGAGATGTCGTCATCGTCGTCGTCTCCTAAATAGATCGGTATCGTTTTGTTTTTCGTTTTTAGTACCTTATCCTTGAAATTAATTTCGGCTTCTAAAAATTTTAATAAATCTACACCTATTGAACCGTCGTATTTATTGTTAAAATTAAAAAGGTAGAACTTGTGCTTGATTGTAGAATCGATTGAATCGGGTAACTTTATGTATGCTACTTCATCATGTTGACTTACTTGATGAGCTGTCAGAATTTTGAACGATTCGTAATTAATTTGGTTAGGGAAATATTTATGTGCGATTTCTTGATTTATTAAAGATTTTGTTGATCCTGTATCTATTAAAAATTTTAACTTTAATTCTGGAATTTTAATATATGGCAATTTGAAAAGAGTCGTTATATTAAGGTTTATTGTATTATTTGTCGTGCTGGTACTGTAGGCTTCCAGGTGGAAATTTTCGACGTACTCATGTTCGTTGGAATTTTCCAATGGTTGGCTAACTTTTGTTTCATAAACTTCATCACAATTTTCTGCTAGTTCATATGTGGGTGTATCTTCATAATCTCCTTGTTCTATATCTTGATAGTACACTACTTGTGTTTCTTGTTGTGGGATTCCTGATCGACGGGTATTCCCAGATGAAATGTCCATTGGTTCTGGTTCGTAGCGTTGTTGTGGAGGTTTAAATGTGTTCCATTGTGGTCCGTTATAATTAGGTTGTTGATAGTTTCTCTTGTAACTGTAATTATTTGTTTGCTGTGGGACCATTCTTGATTGCGTTGGTGGGCCTGAAAATCTTCCGAAAGTTCGAGGTTGTGAGGCAAATGGATTTGGTGTCCTTGTTGTACTAGCTTGTTTGAATACGGGTGGTCGAAGTATATTTTGGGTTTGTAGTGGCTGCTGTCCAAAATTGGTTAACATAGGTGGGTTGACACTCGGCATTGGAGTTGGATGAAATGGTTGTTTCTTTTCTATCGGTTGATATTGCCGTTGGAAATTTAAGATGTTTGTTTTATTTTGGGCGTACATGAAATTTTCTTCTTCTGTTACGTACGCCATTGCCGCTTCTAGATTGGGTGGCTGTTTTAATCTTACAACTAGGCCAATTTGACCGTTCAAACCCTGAAGGAATGTTTGGAGTGATAAATCATCGTAAATTTTCGTTTTTACCAACTTGACGTTTGGGTCCGCTTCATGTAATTGTAGATGGGTTAAAAGTAAGCTTCGTACATCCTGACATCTCATTCCGAATTGATATGAGGATTCGTTTATGTATGGTTTGAGGCTCATCAGATCACGTAGTAGACAATTTTCGTCGCGTTGATCTCCAAAATGTTGTAATAATAATTTTTTTATGTTACCCCAGGTATTTGAATTTTCTCGACTAGCAATTAATGTGAGTGCTCGTCCTTCGAATTTGCCCAGTATAACTTGTATAAGTTGTCCGTTGACAACATCATCTGAATTTGTTGTACCAAATCTTCTCAATAAATGTTCACATGCATTAATAAATATCGATAAAGTCGCTGGATTGCCATCATATTTTGGTACTAATTCGCAGTTAAATCTATCTAGTTGTGCCATTTCGTAATTATTACTAGGGGGATCGTTTGATAGAATATTTGGAATACTTTGTAAAATTGATTCCGATGATAGGGTTAAATTATTGAATAATTCGGTTATTTCTGCTTCTGACATTCAGGAAGGAATAAAGGAAATATAATAATGAGCAAAAACTTACGCTAAGCAAATGAAGAACGTTGTGAATTTCTTCATCCCTTGGTTATAAATCTTTCGAAACTTCTTCCCTCTTATTGGATTGATTGATTGTCTTCTATTTGTTTCTTCTTGTTGCACTTTTTATTTGTTTCTTCTTATCACTTAAAATTTAATGTTGGTTCTCAGTTGATTGTTAACACAAAAAGGGTTATTTTAGAGAATTTGATCTAAAGCCCTTCTGAGTATCCTACCGACTGCGCCAGTTAATTTCACTTAACAAAATTATTTTAAAAAAAATCAAAATTACTTAAATAAATTTATTGAAAATTACGACTGACATCGATTTTAGACATACAGCATAATAATAATCTATAATTACAATTGTGACTATTTATAATAAAAATATTGCTTATTACTAATTTTACAGTTATTGAACTTTACAAGGAATGCGATAGACTGCTGAATCGAATGTGAGTCAGGCTATCGTAACATATTTGAAATTTTTAATTATTATATTAATGCATGGTTTTACTTTAACATAACACCCGCCAAAGCACATCGTGAAGGAGGACAAATTTGGTGAGTTTTTCGAAACATTGGGAAATAGGTTCATTCCTGGTGGCGATTACAACGCTAAACATCAAGAATGGGGCTCACGACTAATAAATCCCAGAGGTAGAGAATTGCTAAAAACCATTAATAAAAATAGACTCAACCACTTATCCACTGGTGAAGCTACATATTGGCCTACTGATAGAAATAAGATTCCAGACGTTATCGACTTCTGTGTCACAAAAGGAATAAATTCAAACTATGCTAAAATGGAATCCTCGCTTGATCTATCATCAGATCATTCTCCAATTATAGTTACTCTTACCTCACAAATATCTCGCAGGCAAAAACCTCCAACTCTCTACAAGAAAGCCACAAACTGGAATTATTTTAAATCACTGGTAGATAAAAATATAAATATACAACTATCGTTAAAAACCGAAGAAGAAGTATCAAAAGCAGTCGAACACCTCAATTACACAATCCAGAGCGCTGCATGGGATTCCACCCCCACAGAAAGAATGATAGAGGAACCAGTAAATGACTGCCCGGCGTATATGAAAACAGTAGTTGCAGAAAGGAGAAGACTCAGAAGAATATGGCAAAGTACGCGATACCCAGAAGATAAGACCAAATTAAATAAAAAGACTACAGAGCTAAAAGACTTACTCCAAAATCACAAAAACCAAGCTATACAACAGTACTTATCAAACCTTACACCTACTGAAGCTACCGATTTTTCATTATGGAAAGCAACAAAGAACTTGAAGCGAATATGTACACCCGTTCCTCCAATACGTAAGACAGATGGCAGTTGGGCAAGAAGTAACCAAGAAAAAGCAGACACGTTTGCATCCCACCTAGCGAATGTTTTCCAACCATTTCCTGCTGAATCAACAGAGGAGGAAGAAGGCGAAATCTATCGATTACTAGAATCACCACTTCAACCGGAATTCGTAATCAAGCCTTTTAAAGTAAAGGAAGTATGTTCCATCATAAAGCAACTCAACCCAAAAAAGGCTCCAGGATACGACCTTATAAATGGAAAAGTTCTCCAACAGCTACCATTAAAAGGTATTAAACTTATTACATTTATTGCTAATGCTATGCTCCGTTTAGAGGTCATCCCAATGCAATGGAAGGCAGCCCAGGTTGTCCTCATTCACAAAGTTGGCAAACCACCTGAAGAAGTAACTTCTTATCGACCTATCAGCCTTTTACCAATTATGTCTAAGGTTTTTGAGAGACTACTCTTAAAGCGATTGGATCCATACATAATGCAAGAAGACGTAATTCCAAAACACCAATTTGGCTTTAGAAAGCATCACGCCACTATCGAGCAGGTACATCGACTTACTCAACTAATAAATCAAGATCTGGAAGAAAAACGATACTGTTCAGTTGCATATTTGGACGTGACGCAAGTTTTTGATAAAGTGTGGCATACTGGACTGTTGTATAAAATTAAAACCAAACTGCCGCATTCCTTCTGGAAAATTTTGAAATCTTATCTATCGGATAGAATGTTCCAGGTCAAGTATCAGGATGAGGAGTCGAGTTTCTTCCCCATAAATTCTGGTATTCCACAAGGCAGTGTATTGGGTCCAATCCTGTATTTACTGTATACGTCAGATTTACCTACTACTTCCAAAACATCATTAGCAACCTTCGCGGCCGATACAGCAGTGATTGCATCACATTTTAATCCAGTTAAAGCTTCGGATATAATAATAAATAATAAATGTAAACTCGGAGGAAATGCCAGAAATGGACGAGCAAGAAATAGCCAGCACTTTAAAACAAATGAAACAAAACAAAGCACCCGGGGAAGACGGAGTCCTGGTAGAAATGATCAGAGAAGGAGGACAACGAACTCTGAAAGAGATTACTAATCTGATGAACAGATGCCTAAATGAAGGAGATATCCCCAAAGACTGGAAGAACGCGATCACAGTACTGTTCTTTAAAAAAGGAGACAAAGCGAGATTGGAAAACTATAGACCTATATCACTCCTATCCCAGCTGTATAAACTTCTGTCTAAAGCCATCACCAATCGACTCGGAAATAAACTCGACGGCTACCAGCCGAAAGAACAAGCAGGATTTAGAGCCGGATATGGTACATGCGATCATCTGCATACAATAAGAATTCTAATAGAAAAGGTAACGGAATACAATCTACCACTATACCTAGGATTTGTGGACTACGATAAAGCGTTTGATAGTATAGAAATCTGGGCAGTGAAACAAGCACTACAGAATACTAGAATAGACTATCGATATACTCAATTGATTGAAAATGTCTATGCCCAGAGCACAACAGTAATCAGAGTTCACAAAGATACAAATCCAATACCAATTAAAAAAGGAGTGCGACAAGGTGACACAATATCACCAAAACTCTTCACAACAGCTCTTCAAGATATATTTAGAACACTTAATTGGGAAAATAAAGGTATTAATATCAACGGAGAAAAACTGAATAACCTCAGATTTGCAGATGACGTGGTGGTTATCGCAGATAACTACGAAGACCTACAAGACATGCTACAAGAACTATGCACACAATCAAAAAAATTCGGCCTAAAAATTAATAAGAACAAAACAAAGGTGATGACCAACACGGAAGATGAGAGACCGGTGAGAGTAGACGACGAAATAATTGAACGAGTGAACAGCTACATCTACCTAGGTCAAGACATCCGGCCAAATAAAGAAAATCAAACGGCAGAAGTTGGCAGAAGACTAAGAATGGGTTGGGCGGCGTTTGGGAAACTAAGCTATATACTTAAAGACCAAAATATTTCACAACATCTCAGAACTAGACTCTTTGACATGTGTGTGCTACCCGTACTGACGTACAGAGTCCAGACATGGGTATTCACAAACAAAAATGTGGACAAGATCCGTAAAGTACAAAGATCGATGGAAAGAGCTATGCTTGGAATATCTCTAAAAGACCGTATTACCAACGAAACCATAAGAGAAACTACACGAGTAAAAGACGCTGTAACAACCATGGCACAACTGAAATGGAGATGGGCCGGACACAACGCAAGAAATACAGGAAGATGGAACACGTCTATAAATCACTGGAGACCATGGTTGGAAGGTAGAGGTAGGGGTAGACCGCGAATGCGTTGGGGAGATGATATAAAGCGAGTGGCCGGCTTCGGATGGAATAGAGTGGCTGGAAACAGAGAGAGATGGAAAGCGTTAGAAGAGGCCTATGTTCAAAGTTGGACAACAAGTGGCTAGAAAGAAGAAAGCTTCGGAAAACTTACAAAATCACCTCAATAAAATCCAAAGCTGGCTAAAAATTTGGCGCATCAGAGCGAATGAAGGAAAATCGATTCACGTTACCTATACAATGAAAAAGGATACCTGTCCACCAGTATAATTAAACGACCACATGATCCCACAAGCCGAGGTGGCTAAATACCTAGATATGCACTTAGATCGGCGACTCACCTGGAAGGATCACATTTGGAATAAGAGAAAGCAACTCGGTTTCAAGTTCAGGAAGCTGTACTGGTTAATAGGACGTGGATCGAAATTGACGTTAGAAAATAAATTGCTAATATATAAGACCATGCTGAAGCCCGTTTGGACTTATGGAGTGCAACTCTGGGGAACAGCAAGTAACTCTAACATTGAAATATTGGAACGTTTTCAATCCAAAATACTAAGAACCATTACAGACGCCCCGTGGTACGTACCAAACGATATTATTCGAAACGATCTGAGGATCAACAGTGTCAAAAGTGAAATTGCAAACTACAGCAAGAAATACCAAGAAATATTGAGCGATCACCCAAACAATCTAGCAGCAAACTTGCTTAACGCACATAACCAAACAAAAAGATTGAAACGGTACAAACCGCTTGATTTAATAAAAAGGTTTCAGTCCTAATTCATCTTGGATACAAACATTAAATTAAAATGTTTTCTCTATTTTCTATTGGTATGCTAATGGTTTAGTGTGCAGTGAAAACAAAAAGAGTTCCAATGGGAATTTCTCTTATTCATGTTGACTTTTATTGTAAGCGTCAAAACAATTACTTAATGTTTTGTGTAACAGAATGTAATTAATAAAATTGGAAGTTGAAAAAAAAAAAAGTTTAAAAACCGGGCTCCGGGCGATTTTTCATGGCGTGAGCCGCTCCGCGGCGGATGCTAAACATATGAGAGGCGCCATAAATCAAGAAAACCGGGATGTATGCAACCGGGAACTTAAAACCCCCAAAAAATCGCGTAAAAACAAAAAATAATCGATGTTACATGTAAGAGAGACGAGCTGCATCTGCCGGTGCGAACCTTTACCTTTACCTGATATGTATTTGATGGAGCATCCCGGCATGGCCGGCCTTCTCCTTCATCTGAAAGAATACATTAATGACATTGGAAGTTGTAGAGACCGGTGGGTCTCTGGGAATTGGCGCTTGGCGGACTGACTGGTTAGAAACCTGGGCTGTGACTGTGAATATGAGATATGTGAAGAAAAAGAAATTTTTACGTTTGCCGATATAGTAGAGTCCCTAATTCGAAGAAAGAAATTATAATTTCTATTGATGACCTCGAAGTGAGTGGCTTCTACTTGGAACTAGTCAGAATTGGCGACTAGTGGGATTGTAGTGATACTATGGGGGGTGATTTATCGAAGCTTGTGGAAATTGATCGAAAAATTACACAAATCTAGTGAATAAATTCACTTTCGAAGAGAATTTGTGTAAGTTAAACCTGTGAACATACATTAGTCTGTGTGGGGGTGAGTTATGGTCAGGAGTTGTCCGTGGTCAGGAGTGATTTGGGACGGGGAATGAAGAAGTCGGCTGGGTTGTATTGACCTAGTTGATTTACTAGTGGGTTTTCTGAAAATTTGGATTTGTTGTAAAGATTGGTGGCATGTTTGCGGTTAAGAGTGTTAATAAGATCTAGTTTGGCGTCTGCATGTAGTCGCCTGTTAGTGACGTAATAGGGGGCGCTGAAAATAGCTCGGAGATTTTTGTTTTGAATGACTTGAAGTTTATTTATGGCCCTAGGGCGTGCGTATCCCCAGACAGGGGAGGCATAAATCATTGTCGGGCGGATTATGGCTTTGTATAATCTTAGTTTGTTAGCGGGGGACATGGTACTTTTACTGTTCATGAGGACGAACAATCTATTGAAGAGGCATTTGGCTTTACCGGTTGCGGAGGAAATGTGAGCGTCCCATTTGAGACGTCGGTCCATGGTAACGCCAAGGTACTTGACCTTGGTTTTCCAGGGGATTTGCTCCTCAAACATCCAGACACTGGACTTGTGAGGCTTGCAACGATTTCGAAACATGATCGCGGAACTTTTGCTCGAGTTAACCTCGATGCGCCAAGTTTCGTACCACCTCCCGAGATCGTTGATCGCCTCCTGGAGGCGGGTTGTGGCTATGTCCGGGTGGATTGAGGACGTGTATATTGCAGTGTCATCTGCATATAATGAAATTTTTGTTGCGGGATCTGAGGGGGTTGGAATGTCGCTCATAAAGATGTTAAACAGTGAAGCTGCAAGGATCGAACCCTGGGGGACCCCGGAGGTGATGGGGCGCTTTGTGGATCTAGTGTTCATGAGTTTGACTTGGAGTTTTCTGTCGTGAAGGTAGGAGGCAATAAGTCGGACTAGTGGAATTTGAATTTTAGATTGAAGCATTTTGAACAGGAGGCCTTCGTGCCAGACCTTATCGAAAGCTTTCGATACGTCGAGTAGCACTAGGCCGGTGAATTCTTTTTTGTTGAGTGCCTGCGTGACGTGCTCAACTAATCGGAGGGCTTGGTGGGTCGTGCTGTGTCCAGCACGGAAGCCGAATTGTTCGTTTTGAATAATACTGTTATCGAACATGGCTTCTTGGAGACGGGTGAGAATGACTTTTTCAACTACTTTTCCAATAGAAGGGAGCAGGCTGATTGGTCTATAGCTTTTCGGAAGTTTGAGATTTTGACCGGGTTTGGGGATTACCACTACGTCAGCGGTTTTCCAAATTTGTGGGTAGTAGTTGAGTCGAAAACATGCGTTAATTACGCCGGTGATGGCAACTTTGGCTTTTTGGGGAAGTTCTTTGAGGGCAGTATTGGTGATGCCATCGGGACCTGGGGCTTTCCTCTTTTTGAGGCGTTTAATGGCAATGGTGACCTCCGGAAGAGAGGCGGGGGTGATATGTGTGTCATCGGAGGTGTTTAGGGTGGTGGTGACATAATTTTCGACCGAATTGATATGGTCTTGGTCTAATCTTGTGGTGTTGGGGGAGCATTGAGCTTGGAGGCTGTCGGCGAAGATTTCAGCCTTTTCAAGATCGCTCCGGGCAATAGTGCCGTCAGGGCGGGAGAGAATTGGGATGGTGACTTTCTTTTTCCCCTGGAGGGCGGTGGCCATGCGCCATGCGGACATGTCTTTAAATGATAGGGAGTTAATGGTGTCTAACCATTCATTGTCATGAAATTCTTTGACTTTAACGTCTACTTGCTCTTTGAACCGGTTGTATGACCTTTGGTCATCGGGGTTACGAGTTCGCCGGGCGAGTTTCCTCGCTCGGTTTTTGGCTCTGATAAGATCTTTGAGGGAGGGAGTGAGTTTGTCTCTGACGTCCGTGGTGTTGACTTGAAAAGAAGTTTCGTCAACGGATTTTTTGATGTTGTCTTGGAAATTGACAATGAATTGGTCTAGGTCAGTGGGGGACTCAAAGAATGGGATTGGTCCAAGGTTTTTTGACAGAGTGTCTTTGAAAGAGGTCCAGTCTGTTGTCGTTCTCGTGGGAGGGCCCTTTGGGGGTAACAGCGGTCCGAGTGTCAGAAGGACCGGGTAGTGATCTGAGTTTAGCTCTTCGCTGGTGGAGATGTCGTATTGAAGTTGTACGTCTTTGAAAATGGCTATGTCCAGAATGGACGGCGTACCTGCGTTAGAAAAGTGGGTAGGGGAGGTGGGAGCGATGATCGCGAAGTCCAGCTCGTTTGCTAGTGAAAGTAGGTCACGTCCTACATGGTTTGTGTGTTTGCACAACCAGTTGGAGTGTTTAGCATTGAAATCGCCGGCGATGATTTTCGCGTCGGGGCCTTCAAGGAGGGTTTCTAGGTCCTCTTTGAGGATGCGTTGCTGAGGGCGATTATAGACGGAAGAGATTTGCAACCAACCGTGATGTGCGGTGTGGATGCTCACCGTAGTGACTTCAAGGTACTCTAGGTCGGGGGTCGGTATTGCGACGTGTTCGATTGATGATTTTACGTAAATTGCGGTTCCGCCGCCGCGTCCGTCACGGTCGTTCCTATAAAGTGAATAACAAGGGAGTTTTGCCAGTTGGCCAGCTCTGAAGTGGGTTTCGTTGACCAAGATTACGTCAAGGTCGTGATCGTGCGCGAACGCGAGAAGTTCATTTCGTTTGGCTGAAAGGCCGTTGGCGTTCCAAAAAGCCGTCTGCAAAGTGGTGGGTTGGAATCTGGGTTTAGACATTAACGGATGCGTTGCTAATGGCATTGAAGTTCGTGATTGATTTGAAATGGTCAATGACTTTGTCGCTGACTCTTTCTCTCTGAAGGAGATCAAGAACTGCTCTCATTTGTCTGGAGGGGGCCTCCTCGTAGGAGGTGGAGGGCGTGGGGGTGGCATGTGTTGCTTCCCTGTGAGGGGCATGTTGGCTAGCGATTCCTAGATAAGATGGTCGATTGGGGCCTTGAGAGGAGGGGTAATTGTAAGTGGGGCGGCCAGCGAAGCGGGAAGATGCTTCGCGGGCTGAAAGTTCCCGCCTCTTGGGCTTGGGGAACGAGGCGCAACCTTTGTAGTTTGCGGGGTGGTTTCCCCCGCAGTTAGCGCAAGTGGCCGGGTCCTCTCGGATTTTTTGACAGGAAGGTGTTAAATGATCCCCTGCGCATTTGACGCATTTGGGTGGGGCGCGGCAGAGGGTTTGGGCATGACCGAATCGTTGACAACGGTGGCATTGACCGACCTCTGTACGTTTGTGGGGGGTTTCGGTACGAGTATTGATAGACAGGACTGATGTCATGTCGAAAATTTTCTTGCCATCTGTGTTATGGGTTAGATGGACAAGGTATAATGGCATAGGTTTTTTATCGCGACCTTGGCGCATCTGAAAAACTGATTGAATATTGAAGCCCTGATATTCAAGGTCTTCTTTGACTTCTGCGGCTGTTATTGTGATTGGAAGACCTCGGATAACCACTTTAAGTGGTTTGTCCTGAGGGAGAGAATAGGAGTGCGAGGGGAGGGATTTTTCCTCAAGTAAACGGCTGAGGGCCCGGTAGTCTGTCTCGGTGGCCGGCTGGATTGAGATGCCGTCCACGAGCGTGCGGATTTTGGTGGTGGCAATTTTCCGATCGCGAATCATTTTGTTGATGGCCGGCCAGTTGTCCTTTGTACGGAGGACAATTGGGGGGATTCGGCTGGAGGAGGAGTATGTGGTAGGGTCTGGGTGTGAAGCACCCTGGGAGTTCGATTGGGAATCGTTGATGTCGATTTGGGGGCTATTGGTGTCCATGCCGTTATCATCGTCGCGTTCGGCTTGGGTATCGGTTGGGGTGTCTTCTACCTCGAGACAGGCGAACCTGTTCTTGGTAGCGGGCCCGGAAGTTTCACTGTCATTGCTGACGTTGGAGCGGGCGCGTTTAAGATTGCGGTCGCTTGGGGTGACGAAGGTGTCACCGCCAGTGGAGGTGGAGGCTTGGATATCCATTGCCTCTGATGGAGGTTGGACAATGGAGAGGGTATGTGCAGGTATAACTGCACGGAGCGAGCGTCGCGGCTTAGGAATAGCGGATTCCATAAGGGGGCGCGGAGGGTCAGCTTTCTTGGTCGTGGCTGGTTTGATCGTTTTGGCCTTGATAGGGGCTACCTTTTTGGTGGAGGAGGAGGTCGGTAGAGGGGGGAAGGGGATCTTCTCCTTCCTTTTCCCTGAGGGGGCGTCTGCGCGTGGTTGTGCGACCGGAGGTGGTTGCACGACCTTGGGAGGTTTGGCGTCTTTCGCGGCTAATTGGGCGGTAAGTTTGCTGATTTCAGCGCGTAAACCTTCGATGATGGCAGTTTGACTAGCAAATAACGTGAGGAGGGTTTTGAAGTTTTCAGGGGTCGTGGTCATGTCGTTAGTAATCGTCATGTCGTACAGTTAATTTAAATATTAAAATAAAAATTTTTTTTTTTTTAAATTAAATTATGTTGCGAAATCTAAAATGATTAGATTAAATTTGAATAAATTTATATCTGTGAAGCAGCTGGTTTTAATTGAATGCAAGTTTAATTTTTAAATATGAAATTTAATTAAGTGTTGTGAATCAACCTTTATTTAAATCTGAATGAACTTGAAAATTTAAAAGGAAAAGGAATTTGTTGACTGACAAAATTTTTGTTAGGTTGCGATAAAATTATAATCTGAAAAGAATCTAGGTCAAGTTCAGTACACTAACCTTGTTTACGTTCGCTTCTGAACGTCGGTGATGACCTCGAAAGGGGAAGGGGGCAACAGAGCGCGCAACCGTTTGCTAATTGTGACGTAGCTAGCTACGTCACATTAACAAATGGCGGGTTCTTTTTTGCCGGGAAACTGGGAAGTCACTTATAAGCGTGTTTAAACGCTTTGAAAACGAAAATTTAAATAGAAAGGGGTCTTGATGTAGCACTTTCACTTCTATATTAGATTATCGTTTAGAGAACAGTAATGAAAATTACTTTTTGAACTTAATTCGTGAAAATTAAAGAACGCAAAAATTGACGTGCGGTGTAGTTCAGATCTAGATCGGAACTGCCGGTGCGACCTTTACCTTTACCTGATATGTATTTGATGGAGCATCCCGGCATGGCCGGCCTTCTCCTTCATCTGAAAGAATACATTAATGACATTGGAAGTTGTAGAGACCGGTGGGTCTCTGGGAATTGGCGCTTGGCGGACTGACTGGTTAGAAACCTGGGCTGTGACTGTGAATATGAGATATGTGAAGAAAAAGAAATTTTTTACGTTTGCCGATATAGTAGAGTCCCTAATTCGAAGAAAGAAATTATAATTTCTATTGATGACCTCGAAGTGAGTGGCTTCTACTTGGAACTAGTCAGAATTGGCGACTAGTGGGATTGTAGTGATACTATGGGGGGTGATTTATCGAAGCTTGTGGAAATTGATCGAAAAATTACACAAATCTAGTGAATAAATTCACTTTCGAAGAGAATTTGTGTAAGTTAAACCTGTGAACATACATTAGTCTGTGTGGGGGTCGCCGGTGCGAAATACTCTAAGTGTTAGGGTCATTTAACCTGCACGGACCGTCAACAAAATGAGCGACGCTCGGAATCTCGTTAAGATTTTACATGAAAATTAGTTAAGTTCAAATGCGTTTTTTTCAAAAATTTGGGCCCTTTTCTCGCATAATATTTATATAAATCTACTCTATAAACCTTGTTCTTTAGTGTGTAGCTGAAGAAAATTTGTTTCGAGTGGTCAGAACAACTGCACAGTAGCCCAGATTTAAAGCGAGGAAAATTAAAATATATACGCACCAACCGAAGAGTAAAGTGATCAAAAGAAAGACCAATTTCAACAAGAATATCTAACAAGTTAGATTGATCGGACATATTATGTATTGATGAGGGGAGAAAAGGTGGACACCTTCAGAAAGATAACTGAGTGGAGACCAGGTGAGATGAGAAGCAGAGGAGGGATAGCGAAAGCGGATTAGCTCAATGAAGGGAATCAGAATCTAAAAAGTACGGTGATAACTGTTGAACGAGTAAAAATTAGAGCCTAAGATTAAAGACAATAAAATATTTAAGGTAGATTTTATTAAATTAAAATCGCTAGACATAAACAACATAACAATATAACAGTTTAGAGTTTAATTAATCTTCATTAAATTATAGTTATAAAAAGCGCTATCTAATAGTGCCGATTTGTCATACATTTTAAATTATATTACAGATTTAGGAGCCCCTCGTGATGACATATATCTCCAGACAAAGCGGATAGATGCTGCACGGCACTAAGATCGGGCAAAAATAGAGCTAGACTAATAGGCGTGGCAGTCAAGATGGGCCACATCAGAAACCGGCTCATGGATCAGGAGGATCATACCATCAATCGAGCACTGGGTGACGCGAAATCACGCTGAGATGGCTTACCACCTGACACAGATTATGTCCGGGCACGGGTGTTTTAACACCTAATTTATAAAAGATCGGAAAAGTCGAAAGCAAAAAATGCTGTTTCTGCGAGGAGGAGGACACACCGTGTTTGACTGTTATAAGTGGCAGGAATACAGATTGGAAGCGGAACGATCCATTGGTGGAAGGTTAACCGCTGACAATATGGCTATCACTATGCTAGAAAGCGAGACAAACTGGGAACTCGTAAAAACGCTGATTGGTAAAATCATGAGGAATAAGGAAAAGGAGGAACGGGAGCGTAAAAAGATCGTAACAACCTAAGCGTTAAATCTGAGAGGCGATGAAGAAATGCCTAAAGCGATTCCACGTTGTGCAGTCGCACTAAATCTAGTGGGGTTTTAGTGAGTAAAAATCTCACACTACCTCCCAAAACATCTGGGTGGTGTCTTGTTGAAGAATTCCCCACTCCCAACGCACACAAAAAAAAGATTAAATTGGGGAACCATATAGGTTTTACAATAATTAACTGACGACGGTCATGACCTAAATGTTAACGAGCTCAATTGCTAATTCAAGGCTCCCTGGTTCGACTGCAGGTACAGCCTTAAATTTCTTGACCGTCTACTAAGCTTCGGAGGGCACGTAACGACGTCGGTCCTCATGTGTTAATAATTTGCCATCATAACAATAAAAAATAAGGTGCAGGCACATCGAAAGGCAAACCTATTATAGCAAGATATCTGAGATGTAAAAACCTTCTTAGTACAGAACAGCTCCTGGACCTATATGAAGAAGAAGACTCCTTGATAAAAGTAGAAGAAGAATATCTAACTATCTGTGATTTTCAAAAATGCTGGTATTGTCGTATTAATAATATTTTTCTCTAGATTTTTGTTGGAAAAATTAGGAAAAAACCAACTTGTAGTGTTTACAATAAAGTAACCTAACAAAATAAAATATAGAAACAATTTTTCCCGATTTGTTTTATTATGTTATGTTTTATTTGCTGTATCATAGAAAGCTAATTTTTAGAAGCTATACGTTTCTCTACGAAATGAAGCAAAATACGAAGTTTTATTGCGCATATAATTTAATATTGTGGATTTTTACCGCATATAAAATTATTATCCATATAACCGCATATTTATATAGCCAATATTTGGCATAATAATGATTAATTACTATATGTAGGTGCAAGTTTTTTTAAATAAAAACCTAATGGTAAAAATGAAGTACAAAATCCGACCATGTCAAATACATTTATTTATGGGTGCAAGTTTTCTGGACCATTTCTTTTCCTTGCAACATGTTACATTTAAAAAAATAACGCATTAGCACGTCTAAATCCTTTTAATCAATAAATTAAAAATTTTATTATCATTTCTTATTTATTGGGGTCTGAAAAATATTACCATTTTTTTGTAACTTCTAAACTAATTCTGGCCCTTCCGATCCATACAATTTGGTGACGTTGATTTCAATAAATTATATTTCTGCGAAATCCTAAATTAATAATTATTTACTGTATGCATAGGTTTATATTTATGTAGTATACAACACTAAAAATTTCGATTTTGCATTATATTTCTTTGTTTTTATTTAACCGCATATTATCCACATTTCAGTAATATTACCGCATATATCGACTAATTTTAACCGCATATAAAATACTTATATTGATGTTTTTACCGTATATAAATCCGGACTCTAGTTATCACTACACTAACGTTTTATTTGGTAAAAACGCATTACTATAGTGTATACCTACAATTGAAAATAATATTCCATAAGCAAATTTGTTAGTACCTTCAAGTGGTGCGATTTATAGAAATAGTTTCCCAAATCTCATAATGGGTTGCTTAAATCGCACTCTATAATGAAATGTACGTAATAGTTAGAACGGTAAAGTAGTTTATTCGTAAACTATGAAGAATGAAGTCAAATACATTGTAACTCACTATGGCATTATGATAAGAAACTTGACATTATATGATTTTATCAATCAAAAAGTTGTTTTGACCTATTAACTCAATAAAATACAAGTTATGGTCCCATTTTAAATGTGAATTTACTTAAGAAAACAAATAATCCTTTTTCTGTAAATCAACAGCGGTGCGATTTAGGAGCCGGCAACTTTAAGTCAACCTACAGTTACCGGCAACTGTACCCTATAACATAATATTATGTAAGTATATATTAACATAATATATTATTAATATAGGTAGCTTAATACACCACACTGTAGCGCATATAAGTAACTGTTCGAAAAAAATTATTTGTGCTGTGGTAAGGATTATACGTTAAACTATCGATTCTACGATGCCGCTTAGTCAATAAGTAAAATCTGCTGACTATTATAGTAATTCGGTCTTTGCGGGTTTATCTCGAGTTGCATGTCGGAATGTTGCCATACTGATAGATTCCAATAAATGAGTATTAAAGAAGCTCTTCGCAGTGCATGCTGATTACAGTATTACCTTTATAGGTTACATACATACAATAATAATCCAATTTGTCATTACATGAAGTAGTGCAGAGCGAACATTTCATTTACATTTCGACGTCGCTATGGATCGAAAAATGTAATCAAGTGTTGTATTTGTTTGCTTTGTTGTAAAAAGGTTTCATTCGTAAATAAAAAAGTATTATATTAAATTAAATTAAATATTAACTTGAGTTTTTTTAATAGTTTTGAGATTAGGCACATTAGCTCCTGGTAGGGGAGCTGGATGATCCTACAACATTGCTTAAAAGTTGTGCATTTCTATTTATTTTCTTTACTTAAAATTAGCATCGGACAGAATTGGGTACACAATAAATTGATGTGTCGTATTTCAGTTTTTAGTTATAGCTGAAGCGAAAAGTTATAAGACTGTAAAGTGACGTTTACCTTGCAGTGCTGTGATTGGTTGACATATAGAGAGTTTCACCTATCACAGCAAAATGAAAGCTACCCCACCGAGTTACAGTTACGCCCACGTGCATTTTCCAGGTCATTTATCCTGATCCGATTGATAACTGTTCCTAAAAAATTATGTTACCAAATAACTTATTAATTTGTTGCTTCACTGTTAATCATTCAATTCTAAATAGAAAAAGGCTCTTTTAAGATAATTAGATGAAATTAATTAATAGATACATATTTAAACGAATCAAGCATCTTTAAAAAAGTGGTTATTTAAACGGAATAGCATTAAAAATTTTATTTTGTTGTTTTAAATTGTGGTAATGAATTTATTAAGCAAATATTTATTATCTGTAATGTTTTGTTATTCTTATTTGGCATACAAAAGTATTACAAATTTATATAAACAGTTTATTAGCTGATTCTATAATAGAAATTTTTTTGTTTTCTCGGCAATTACCTTTCACATATAACTCTTGTGTTCGTGAGGGTGGTTCGACGAGAGTAGGGATGACATTACATCAAGTAGGGGTGTGACAAAATGGCCTGCAGACCGAAACCGGTGGTTGAAAATTAGTCGTATAGTCGCATTTTAGTCACAAGTGAATCTGTTAACCATTCAAGTAAAATAATTTATTAAAAAATTTTTTATTAATTGAAATAATCTTAACCAGTTATACTAAATAATATTAAAAAGTTCTTAAACTTTCAAGATTGATTCAACTGTTTGGACAAAACCACGCTCTGGCCACGGGCGAAGAATGGGAACAGGTATGTTTAATTAATTGCTTAAATTATGAATTTTTAATTTTATCTACTTAAATATCGTGTCGTTTCAAAAAACTTAATCAAATTAAGTACGCCACATGTGACAATAGGGGGAGGGGAGGGGGAGACAAATGAAATGCTTTGAGTTTTGTTTTGACATTTACTTTTAAACGAGTCACTTTGCAAATTCATTTCGTTGTATTATAATAAAATTAATGTTATACACCTCCTATACTATGCTTAGGTACCGAATATTTACTTTTAAAAGTACCTTAGATAATAATTTATACATACCAGAGATAACTGAAACGGAGGTTCAAGTTTTTTATATAGGTACTTTTAGTACTTACCTAAACTAGATTCTTTTATTTCTAATTATAAATTAATAGATTAAATTGAAGTTTGAGCAAAGTTAATATTTGAATCATTTATGACAATTCTAGTCAAAAGTTGAATTCTAAAAATCGGACAAAACCATATTGTATGGGATCTACCATAATAATTACGTTGTTGGAGTAAATTAAAATTAATTATAAGTATGTAATATCTAACTTTATTCAGTAAAATCTAATTTTCGCAATAAAAATATTTTAAATAAATTAAAATCAATGCAACTACAGGTAAACGCCCAATTTTGGGGTACCTATACTGTTTCCGGTCAAAATCTATTAGTTCTTTATTTTTTCATTTGAGAAATTATGTTTTGAAATTTATGTTAGTTACCTACTACTTAATACATCGTATACATATTATAATATGCACCCACAGGATAATGTTATAAATAGCTATTATAAATAGTCACTCGTAGAAAGCTAATAGTTTTGTTATTCCTTTACATCCGAAAGGTTTCAGTTTTAGACAATTAATAAGAAAAACTTTTGGCTTTATGTCGTTATTATATTATACTGGAAGTACTTTTAAAGGGTTGTCAATTGTTTGGGTAAGTTCATATAACTACTATTTTTCTAGATCGTGATTTGCCCACAGTTGTAATGCTGCATTCGCAACCTCTATATTGTCCAAAATTTACATGTTGAATTAACGTTCTAAGAACAATTTCTGAGATACCTTAGGTACCTGTAGTATACAGACATTTGATATAATAAAATAAATTTATAACCAAAGCAAGAGTTTTCGAGCTTCAAATTTTTTATTTTTAAGTTACATTTGAGACGGCTGTATATAATATAATTCACCGATATATTTAACGATTAATTTGAGTTTTTAAACGTTTCTCTTGATTTTTGTAGCTAAATATAGGTATACATATTATGACATGTATTGACATATTATGACATATTATGAAGTCGAATTTTTAATAATACGGTAATAATTATTAATGGTTACAAATTATATAAAATAATAAAATATTGGAATAATATCAAAAGCACTGATACTAACTAATGTTGGCTATAGGAATTCTGAAACACGTATCTGCCGTTCCTGTCCAAAATTCATTAGGGTAATAATAATTTGAGAAATTTTCAAAATTGTCCTTGATTTAAGAATATATAACCTAGAGAAAAACTAAACTTTAGTGTAGGAGAGAGTTTGATAAAACCGGGTACCTAGGCTTGCAGCGAGATACCTACGTGATTAAACTTAAATTTTACTTTCCCATTTATGTAGCAAAGGAAAGCATTCTTATCGAGTTGTATGGTGTGTGGTGCTTTTATCGTCAACGATTACAAACGCGTGCACCGATTGAGTATAAATTTCACACTCTGGTTTGAAGCAGCTGCCTCAAGACCTGATTAGATTTTGGTTAAAAACCGTCCATTTTTAACCCAGTTTTTAAAAGAATGAAAATTGCTAAAGAGCATTTCTGCTTCCCGGTGGAACATATGAGAAAGAAAATCATATCAATCGAAAGAAATTATTTTTCCGCGTCTTATTACACCAACATTTGATATTTTTCTTCTAAATTATTGGTAAAATTGAAAAATAAAATAAGTGCTTTTGAAAGAATATGGGTTGCCTTGGATAATTTTGAACTGTCAAAGTGATTTGTATTGTTGATTGATGATTTTAACAAATTTACATATATAAACGTATGTAATTAGTATCAATATAATTTTTTAATTACTTATCAAAAAATTGAATCTGACGTATTACGACCATAATTGAAATTTGATTGCATATTTCAATTCTTTCTGTTAAATGACATTTTAAAAATATTCTTCAATCCAACCATGTTATTTTATTGTTAAAATGAAAAAATAAAATAAGCATCTAAAAAACATCCAAGAAATTATAAATTAATTTCAAAGTAATTTGTGTATTTTATCGAGTTAAAAAAATGTTGAGTGAACATTTTTTTAAAATAATATTTAATATAAAATTAAGTCAATCTAGTGAATGGGAAAGTAATGTGTTGTTACGTCTGATTTTTACTCTTGTCAACAGTAATGCATTAACTGCATAGTAACTTGCAACTTTTAATACTAAACGCAGCAAAGGAAGTATGCACAAAATACATTTGGCGTGACTATAGGGCTCGCCACATAGCCTGTGCTGTGCTATGCCAATGTCAAACATTGAAGTAGAAACATAGGGTTTCAATAGTGACGTTCACATAGTTATGAGTTGCTATGCTATTTTGCGCATGACCATGACATTGTTCAACGTTTGTGTTGACATAACACAGAGCATAGCATAGCACAGCACAGGCTATGTGGCGAGCCCTTATATTACCAGTCAGTATAGAAATTCAATTACAATAGCAAAAAATCTGATGTGACAACACATTATTTTTCCATTTATTAGATTTAACTTAATTTTATATTAATATCATTAGTTTACTCTAAAAATTTATTGAAATAAATACACTATTTAATGTAAAATGAAAAACATGTTAACTCAAAGTTTTTAACTCAATAAAGTACCACATTAAATTACTTCATGGTAACTCATATTTTTTAAAGGCGCTTGTTTTTAACAACAAATTAGAAATTTCCTGGACGCTGTCTATGCAATCAAATTTTTACTATATGGTCGTAAAGCGTCAAAATTAATTTTTTGATAAGTATCTAATTAAAAACTTCGTTTTATATTAAATTACCTACATCTGTTTATATTAGTAGGTACATGTAAATTTGTTAAAATAATAAATTAAACTATAGGTACCCGCAAAACAACCCAAATCACTTTGTCAGATCAAAATTATCCAAGGCAGCTCATATTCTTTTAAAAAGCACTTATTTTATTTTTGCCTTTAATTGCAGTTTAAGTTCCGGGAACGCATAAAATAATGTATTGCGATGTTCTGTTTATCAAATGGGGGGGGGGGGGCCTGTTGTAATTGGGTTAATTTCTGGTAGAATACTCATGACTAGATATTCAATTAAACGACCATCATGACAATTAGATATTTACACCTGAATCTTCTTGGTACTTCCGAATGATGAACTGCTTGCATCAATTAAATCTGAAATACAACAAGCGTAATTTTTGTATACACAAATATTTCGAGAGAATGTTATAAAAAAGCAAAAGAAGGTTTATTTGTTTTATTTTAAGAAAGAATTGGGAATAAATTGAATAAAATTGATTTATTTGTAAAAGAATAGAAAGAGCGATAATGAAAAGTGTTGTACGTTAAAAGGAATTAGTGCGCGGGATTACAGTCAATTTTGGTGGGATATAAAATGGATAAGGAAGCGTGAGGAGAATGGAACGATCCGCGGGCCAGTAAGGACAGGATTGTGAATAAAGTAGAATTTTCGGAAAGAGTTGTAATAATTTCCTTGTTAAGTTTTGAATTATCAAACATCTATTGATGATTCATGAAGTATGTTAAGAGAAGAATTTACAAAAGTTTCGAGTAGTATTTTTGAATGATATTTGGAAAATTTTGGTGACCGCTGGTAAAATTTCTGATGGTTATGTTTTTCTTCTTTTGATTGGAAAGTTATTGAAGAATATTTTATGGACTTACCTGAGCATTTATCCTAAGAGACGAAGAAAATAAATCTATTATCAATCCTGTCTGGAATCTTCATGGTATGGAAATTGGATCCAATCGCATAGTCATCTCCACGCTGATTTGTTCCGCTACACATCCTACACATCGATGGTACACGACTGTATTGACTTCGGTAAGCAAAATTTGTGTCGACAAATTTTAATAACATTTAACAGTAAAATAACCAAGTTCGCGCGTGAATTTAAATACGGGGGGATTTATAAACTTTTCTTTAATTATTTATGTAAATTTAATTAATTTGTTCCTATTTAATGAAAATCAATCTTTTGTTTTTTAATGATTATATTTGTTAATAAATTACAATATTTTGTTTACAAGTAATTACGTTTGATTTAATTTAATTCTACAGCAGTGAAGACAAGATTAAGCAGGTGTAAGATACAATAAGTTTATTATTTTTCATTTTTTCAAGGTTACTAATTTAAGGTAACTTATCTGAGTATTTGATCAAATTGATAGACCCAATTTTCGACCCGAAATAACGAGTTTTCATGCAAGCTAGTCGGAGCATAATTAAATTAAGTGCCATTAATATTCTCCCGCTATATAAATCAAATTTTGAGTTTTACAGTAGCAATACATGGCAGTATATACCTCAGTTTCATGCGTTTAAGTGATAGAATCTATAAACAACGTAATTTAGTAATAATAAAATCGCCTTCCAATGCAAATATATCAAATAGGCACATAAGGTTGGTATACAAAGATTTCTTTATTTGGCAAGAAAATACGTTTATCCAATCATATATAGTGTAATTTAGGGTACACAATGTATAAAATAGAGTATTACCAATCAGAAAAATGTTATTTTATTTATTTTTTATTTATTTTATTTTAAGTAAATGACACATTACATATCTGTACTCTGTAGAGTCCGGATTTATATACGGTAAAAAACATCAATATATTATGCAATTAAAATAAGTCCATATAAAATTATGGGGCAGTATTGCTGAAATGTGAATAATATGCGGTTTAATGAAAACAAAGATATACGACAAAATGGAAATTTTTAACAGTGTTTACTGCATATCTACCTTATATATTTATACAGCATATACTTATTAATTTAGGATTCGTAGTAATATAATTCATTGAAATTAATGTCGCTAAACTTTCTGGATCGGGTAGGTCAAGTTACAAAAAATGGTAATATTTTCAGACCTCAATAAATTAATAAAGAAATACATAAATAACTAATGGTTAATAAAATTTTTAATTTATTGATTTAAAAGACGACGACGACGGTCATGGCCTGATAGTTAGCGCGATCAACTGCTAACGTAGGGCTCCCTGGTTCGACTCCGGGTACAGTCTAAAATTTCTTGACCGTCTTCCGTGATTTCGGAGGGCATGTAAAGTAGTCGGTCCCCCTGTGTTAATGATTTGCCATCATAACATTAAAAAACAGGGTCAGGCACATCGAAAGGCAAGCCTAGCAAGCTACCTGAGATGTAAAAATAAAAAATGCTGACAGAACTAATTACAAAAATTAGTAAAGAACGGGTCCTAGACCTATATTTAGAGGGAGACTTCTTAATAAAAAGAAGAAGAAGATTTAAAAGAATTTAGACGTGCTTATGGTACATCAGACGGTATGCATAATACTGCATAATACCGATGTTTGCCTTGTTGTACTCTCTGTCAGCTGCATTATGGGTGACGTTCAACCTAAATTGACACTTGGAAATAATAATGGGAAAATCATCATTGATCCATATAGAGATATTGGAACAACATGATGTACCTGCCCTTGTATTGAAAATATTACTATACAATTGGAAGTTGTAGTATATCCGTAGTTTTATCTGCTTGGAATGTAGCAAAAGCAAACGTATAGTTAAATATGGGGATATCATGTCTAAAACTGCATCACAAAAAATTTGGTGTAGTTCAATCGGAAAAGGCGCTAATTCTGACACTTTTACTTTTGTGTAATGACAACAGCTCTTTTTACAATGCCTACTTATTTTTCCAAAACATTGCATCACAATATTAGCAATTTTTCGTCATTTCACCGGAATCATGAGGTGTCACTAATTGGGGATTGGCAATCGAATCTAATGACTGTAGTTCTCTTTCCCTGCATTCTTGAGCGCTCAGTTGATATTTGAGGCCGTGAGAGCAAGAGTGGTGTAACCCTCAAATTGCCAAAATTGGGTTTTTTGGTGTAATGCCTCTATCTTAGTAATACCTTTGAAATAAAATTGATGTAACCAACATTATTATAATATAAATAACTAATCAGCGTCATTTAATGGTCATTAAGGCCATTAGGCCAGTGATTTAATAGCCAGCACAATTCTCACCTTTGAAACATCTAGAAACCAATTTAAAATTTGGGACGAGATCGAAGAGTTTGCAAAGAAACATGACATTTCTGTGGAACCTGTCCGAGTATCAAAAAGGAGGCGCCAGGAAAATGATTTCTATATTGAAACAACAGTTGGAAAAAGTAACATCCTCGATTTGCCAACAGACAATCCAGGAATACTGGAAAATAAATATTTATAACCAGGTATTAGACAACATTACTGCCAACTTTAAACGGCGGTTTGAAAACATACCATTGGCGAATGCAGTAGACGCTTTCCTGAAGTTAGATATAGAGAATGCAGATGATTTTATTAAAAATTATAAAGATATTTTAAAAATCGATGAAGAGGCGTTGAATGCCGAGGCAGTGATATTGAAAAACCTGTTTGTATTAAAAAAAATTGAGGTAAACGCAGAAAACATAAAAAAATGTATAAATAAGGACTACTGCCCAAATTTATATAAACTGCTTCAGGCAGCACTAACGCTCCCTGTAAGCTCCGCCAGTTGCGAAAGGAGTTTTTCTGCAATGAGGCGAATAAAAACCTGGCTGAGGACAACTATGCTCCAGAACCGTTTCTCTCAAGTATCTTTGATAAATATCGAAAACGAATTGGTGAAAAATACCATAACATCAGAGGCAGTCTTGAAACGGTTTAGCGAAAAACATAGAAAACTTAAAATTGTTTGAAAACATTTTTCTCATATTTCATGGTCGTGGAGTGGACCGAATTATATATTTTTGGTTTTTTTTTCGTTACTTTAATGTCGTTTTCGTGGAGTGGATTTATTTGTTTTTGGTTGCTGTTTTTTAATTTGTAACAAATAAATAACATTATAAGTATGTAATATCTATTTGATTTACCCCGTTGTTAGTAATTTAAGAGTGGAGCTCTTGTCGGTGTAATGTGTATAGTCTGTTTCTTTGATATCTGCCCAAAATGTAAACAAACATGGCGTCTATTTTGTGATGAAATTCATAAGTTTCTTATTTAAATGTGCATTATATAGTGAAGCAGTATTAATATTGTTCATTAAACATCATACTTAGTCAGCAGACAGTGAAAAGTTAAGATATTTTGCTGAATGTAAGGTAAGGGTATCTATGGTTTGTTTACATTTTGGGCAGAAATGAAAGAAATAGACTTTAAGTACTCAATATGGATTTCAGTTAGGTATCCTATTCTATTATACTATTCTTTTTTTTACTTTATATGTGTCCTGACCAAAACTATGTAAATTAAGTCGATAATATAGCTAGACCTAGCTAGATGTCCTATAGGATAAGATAACTGAAATCCAAACTTGATACCTACAAAGTTGCGCATGCGCTGATAGTCAGTGACCACCTTGCCGTGTCCGGCCGATTTATGGCTGGGGCCATGGCCCACCCTAGGAAAAATCCCTAGCTACGCCAATGGATGCTGCATGTCGCCGACACTTTTTAAAATATATATTAGGCATGCTCTTAAACAATGGAAAAGAAAGTGTGGTGGAATGGGCATGGAGATAGACGACAACACATGTTTGTATACACTGCAGTTTGCGGATGACCAAGTTTTATGTGCCAATGACAAGGACGATTTACAATATAGTATGACACGCAAGCTGATAGAGGAATACAGGCGGTGGGGACTATGCTTAAGTGTAGATAAAACTAAGTACCTGTGTGTAGGAGAGGAGACTACGGATATTGAGCTAGAAAATCAAGAACAAATAAAATCTTGTAATCGATGTAAATATTTGGGAATACAATTCGATAAGCTAGGTACGGATGAAGCCGAGACTATTAAGACAAGGAATTCCCAAGGCAGAAGAGCGATTGGAAGCTTAAATGGAATATTGTGGAGCAAAGAAATTGGTAAGAAGAGAAAGATAAAAATATATGAAACTATAATAAAAAGTGGGCTACTGTATGGATCGGAAACGTAGAGAATGACCGAAAGAGTAAAGGGAAAATTAGAGGCAACGGAAATGGATGCGTTGAGAAGAGCTGCAAGAGTGTCACGGCTGGAAAGAGTAAGAAACGACGAGGTTAAAGAAGAATGGGCATTGAAGGCACAATAATCCCTGGATTATTGTCTTTATATCCTGATATAGAGCGTAAACAACTGATCTGGTATGGGCATGTAAAGATAATGAACAACGAAAGACTACCAAAGAAGATCATGAATTGGTTTCCACGATGAAAAGGAAGGCGAGGGAGACCGGAATAGGGAGCGAAGGAATAAAAAGGGCAATGAGTGCGAGAAACTTAGAAGAACAAGACTGTGAAAACCGACAAGGTTGGAAATTAGGCATCGGACAACGTCGCAAAACGTTCTAAACCGAATCTATATACCGGGTGTTCATTTTAAAACTTCCAGCTATTAATATCTCAAAAAGCAAATGTCAGATGAAAAAATGTTTCGGACAAAAGTTGTATGATAGCGAGGGGGAGAGAATATAGCATAATTGTTTTTTTAATTTATTGACCTTTTCAAGGTCATTTGAAGGTCAACTTGGTTTTTTTAAATGGCACCTTATATTTCTTTAGCAGATTCATTTTTTGCATGAATAAATAAACAACATTTGTTGGAAAATTTTTTTTATCCGACATTAGGCTTTTTGGGAAGAGAGGTCGACCAAGGAAATCTTAAAATGTGGAAATGAGAGGAGGAAAGAATAGCTATGGCGCAGGGGAAGAGGATGCCATTCATCGCGACAATTAGCGTTTGAGAATCTGGAAGCCGCATAAGGGCGGTAAAATTATATATTTTTTTAATAATTTTCTCATTATCTTCAAAACATATATTTTTTTATCTGGGTTATGACGGGTTATCTCACCTGAACAATTTGGGATAGATCGTATTTATTGAAACATACGGTATTTACACTATAAAGAATATTATTATATATAATATAATGTGTACATATATCTGCTAAATATATGAGAAATGAGTAAAGTGCGTTGCTGCGCGGTGAGAACTTTATTCTGGTTGTCTTTACTCGGAAGGCAATAGCAAGCCACCGAGTGGTAATTTGAAAATAGAAGAAGAAAATGATTGCATTAAATTAATAAATAATGCTGTTTTGACCAAATTCGCTATTTTACTTGTGACAGTAGTTTCATCAGATCTATCTGGAAAAGATGAAAAATTTAACCACGCATTAATTTTCGACATCAAAACTAGATCGAGAAAATTTTTGTTGATAGTAGTTATTCATAAACCTACACAAAAGGTGATATTATGACTTATAGTCCACTGCATTTAGGATTTTGATACGGAATAATTCATACAAAACGTTTTAGTGTGTTTTTGGCTTTTATAGGGTGTTCTAAATAGTTTCTCAAAAGTCCCCAAAGATTGGGTGTCCGCTAAAGTTTTCAGGGCCTGAAAACGGCTGAAATTTCAGTTCCAAAATTAATTTTTGTGAATATCTCAATTTCTATAGGATTTAGGTAAAAAATACATCAGATAAAAAAGTAAGCTGAAGAAATTTTCGAGAAATTACTGAGATAGACATTTTTTCATATAAGCAACCGTGTCCATGATACACGCGAGTGAAATGTCATCTGAAAGCAGGTAAGTATAATAGTAATATACTTAATATAATTTTGAAGGCAAGGGAAGGGTTTTAGAAAAAAATGTTCTTCTACATTTCGCTTTAGATTTGCTCACTTTATCGATTGAAAAAAAAAAAAATTTGAAATTGGAAAATTTCTTCAAAAAACGTAACATATTTTTAGATTTGAGCTCTTCGAAAGGACCGTTATGTTGTGGATGGATTTTTAACAATCACGCTCGTCGATTGCCGACGAATACACGTTGGACATATTAAATTTTCCTTTCGTTGTGAACCTTTTTTCTCGCCAAAACATTACAAATTCATGCATGTTTATTGTTTTATTATTTTTATTATTCATGGTAATATTTTGGTGAGAAAAAAGGTTCACAACGGAAGGAAAATTTAATATGTCCAACGTGTATTCGTCGGCAATCGACGAGCGTGATTGTTAAAAATCCATCCACAACATAACGGTCCTTTCGAAGAGCTCAAATCGAAAAATATGTTACGTTTTTTGAAGAAATTTTCCAATTTCAAATTTTTTTTTCTTTCAATCGATAAAGTGAGCAAATCTAAAGCGAAATGTAGAATAACATTTTTTTCTAAAACCCTTCCCTTGCCTTCAAAATTATATTAAGTATATTACTATACTTACCTGCTTTCAGATGACATTTCACTCGCGTGTATCATGGACACGGTTGCTTATATGAAAAAATGTATATCTTAGTAATTTCTCGAAAATTTCTTCAGCTTACTTTTTTATCTGATGTATTTTTTTACCTAAATCCTATAGAAATTGAGATATTCACAAAAATTAATTTTGGAACTGAAATTTCAGCCGTTTTCAGGCCCTGAAAACTTTAGCGGACACCCAATCTTTGGGGACTTTTGAGAAACTATTTAGAATACCCTATTAAAGCCAAAAACACACTAAAACGTTTTGTATGAATTATTCCGTAGTTTGCTTGATTTTTTGACTAAAAGCAGTGGGCTATTACGTTAAAACGGGAAGTTATCGATGGGCACTCATATAATACATACATATTGCAATGTTGGGGTATCACGTTAATAGAAATACGTTATTTAAGATTCGGGAAAATTTTGTTATTAATAAAGCATGTGACTTATCAAAGCAATCAGACAAACTTCGTCCGACACCAAGAATTTGAGTTCAATATCATTTAATTTGAGAAGAAAGACATGAAGCAGGTTAATAAAAAATAATTTAAAATGTAACACTTAATAACTTCCGTTGATATAAAAATGTTTATTTATAGTAAAATTAAAATTGTTTCGCCATAAGAAAGGTATTTCAAAAGTAAAAATATTGTTAATTACTTAATTAAGGTGAAAATTTGTATTAACGTTAAATTTAAATAAGTCTGAAAATTATTACGTGAGTTCGACGTGTCAAAACTTAGTGCACCGTGAAGGTATATTTCATGTCGATTATCTTCAATAAACCAACCAAGAAGTAATTGTGAAGAAATTAATCCAATCTAAAAATATAAAATTTTTCATTAAAAATTTCAATGTCACATTGAGCTTAATACAAACCTGCAACCTGAAATTTCAATAGTATTGATTTTCTAATCGACCAATAGGAAGACGATTATGCAAAAATTAAGATTGCCATGAATTTGGTGGTGAAGGAATGAAAAAAAACAATCGAGGTCTTTTGTGTAAATTTTGATGGTAATGGCGTGTTAAATTAGCGTGGACACTAAAATTCAATAAATAGTAAAAATAATCAGTAAAAAGTATATAAAAAGGGTGAAAATTATTAAAGTTTATGTACTTACCCACGTACAAGTGAAAATAATTCGAAAATCACCAAGAATTGTGAATATTTTTAACAAATTGGAAATTGACACCACGAGGTCACCAAAGTGTAATCTTGAAAATTTTAATGCAGATGAAGTCATCGGTTGGATTTGTATGCGCAACTACATGGTTCATGGTATAAGTGATAAGAAAATCCCTATATTTTAAATAAGGTAACGTTCACATTAACTATTTTCGTAAATAAAATAAGTGAGAATTTTTGGACAACACGACGCGTGCTTTTTGTCGTTTATGTTAGATATTTTGATATATAGGATTAATATTAAAAACATTTTATTTGATAAAATATTTAATTACATTATTGTGCTTAATAAAATTATAATTGCATTCACAACGGAAGATATTTTTTTTGACCTGTTCCGAGTCCAAAATTTGATTTCAGCATTACAGTATTGGTCCCGGAACGAACCTACACTGAGTAAGGTAAGCACATGCTCTACGAACCAGCTAAGCCGAGGCATTATTATCATTACGTTATTTGTAAATTGTGTAAAGTTAAATATTTCTATCGACGGGGTATATTTATGTTAACCAGCAACAAAGCATTTAAAATTAAAACGTGTGGTCCTATTAGCAAGGGACATATCATAGCAATATGTAACCAAGGGTCTAAGACAGAGGTGCAGTATTTTCCCATTGCTATTTAATGCCTATTTAGTGATCGGAATACTAATAAATAACACAAATATACATACTCTAACGTTGCAGATGACCAGGTACTGCTGGCACAGGATTCTTATGACATGGAGTCCATACCGAAAATGTTACGTATATATGTATAGAATACACAAAATGGGAATTGAAGGTCAGCTTTGAAAAACCAACATATCTTGTGATAGGTTCCGATGCTCGATTTAAGGTCCTAGTGAATGATGAGACGCAGATCCGACAAGTGAATGAATTTAAATATTTGGGAGTGATAGTGGATAGAAACGGCATAGGTAGAAAAGAAATGCAATAAAGAATACTGAAAGCACGAAAAGTACTCGGAACCCCTAATTCGGTTTGCGGCATCGGACATTTGACCGCAGCCATAATACCGCGCCCATAATACCGCAGTCGAAATACCGCAAGCCGGAATACCGCAGGGACAAAATACCGCAAGAAAAAATACCGCGATGTTAGATATTTTGTATCATAATATAAAATAGGTTATTCAAATAACATAAGTAATATTACATACTATTACAGTGAATGCTTTCATTTGATTTTGTTTCAACAACTTGGAAATGGCTGGCATTCAAAATTTCACAGGTTTTTTGTTTGCAATTGGAAGTTTTTAAAATTTTCAATTTAAAAGAACTTTAATCAAGAAATATTATTAAGCACTACATTTGTTAGTCAAGCGCACTTTTTTGATATAAACAGTGTTTTTATAAAGAAATACGTGGTACCTCTAAACCGTATAACCCGTGGTGGTCTGACGAGTTGGAAGAACTTAAAAAGAAGTGTATCATGATTCATCACCGTATTCACTCCGGCCTTCGACAAGGCATTGATATCTCATGGCTTTTAGAAGACCAAAAGGAGCTAAAACTAGAATACGGTAACCTAATACGCTCAACTTCAACAAAAAATTTTCGGCAATTTTGTAACGGGCAACACCAAGAAAGTGTGTGGTCATTGACGAACAGACTGATTAAGGACGCTCCCGTTAAACGTCCTCCTTTTACATTAACGTGCGAAAACAGATTTACTGATAACAGCGACGAAACAGCGACGAAACAGCGACGAAACAGCGACAAAACTGCTTCGCCACTTCTACCCCGACGACAACGTCGATATACGCGACTAAGACATAGAGAACTGCGACACAACATGTTTGATTCGCCCTACGTATGTGGTACGAACAACGAAGAGGAATTCATGGAGGAAGAGGTGTTGGAAGCATTAGTTACAATGAGTCCGAACAGAGCACCGGGTATTGACAATCTCACGTCGGACATCTGTATGGTGTTCGCGGAGGCCTACCCTGAATTCATTACTAAACTAACGAATTCTTGTCTGGCAACCAGCCACTTCCCGAAGCCGTGGAATAGAGCCTATGTGAAAATTTTGCCTAAGCCAAATAGGTCCGATCCAACGGACCTATCGGCCTTTAGGCCCATAGGACTCTTGCCTGTCTTCGGGAAGTTGCTGGAAAAACTCTTCACCAAGCGTCTAACATATTTTGGTGAACAGCGTCAGGCATGGAATTCTAAACAGTATGGATTCAAGGAACAGACCTCCACGATTAACGCATTACATAATGCGATAACCATCATCCGACGTGAGAAAAAACGTAGATACCTGGTACTTGGTGTATCTTTGGACATCAAAGCGGCGTTCGACAATGTTTGGTGGCCAGCACTATTCAACAGACTGCGAAACATTGCATTTTCGCCGAACATATATAACTTAATAAAAAGTTATATTGCTGATCGGTCTGTTGAGCTGGTCTACGCTGACGGGAAGGCGCGCAAGTCGATGACAAAAGGATGCACCCGCATTCAAGGCTCTGTTTGTGATCCCACTTTTTGGAACATTATATTGGACGAGCTTTTAGATATAGGCCTACCGGAAGGATGTCATCTGCAAGCATTTGCAGATGACGTCTTTCTTATCGTAAGTTCGCCTAATGTAATGCGTATGGAGGAGCGTGCCAACGCTGCACTGCTTGCAATAAGGGAGTGGGGCGCGGGTGTCAAATTAACATTCAGCGCACCAAAAACACAAGCCATAGCCTTCACACCAAAAACTAAATTATGCAATATTACTTTTGGCAACAAAATTCTCTCTTTCGACCCGCATATCAAAATTCTCGGTATTATCCTGGATGAAAAGCTGAAATTCAACGAACACGTAAAACACACCATAGATAAATGTAACTAAATTTTTAAAAACCTATGTAGATTCGTTCGACCGACGTGGGGTATCAATCCACTCAACGTGGAAACGATATACCATGCGGTCATCGAGCCCACAATTACCGATGGTGCATTTATTTGGTGTGGAGTGCTTAGGTACAAGTATGTGCTGAAATGGCTACGCTCCTTTCAACGGGCATTCGCTATTAGGGATACTCGCGCATTCCGTACGTTCTTGGCAATATCTCCGTTAGCCTTAGCTGGATTTATTCCAATCGAGCTAAGGATAAGGGAGGTGGCAAGGGTCGACCGGGTAAAGATGGATGGAACTTTCGATCAACTTCCAGACGACGTCGTCTTGCAAAATCGTACGTCGCCAGCGGGACTGTTACATCCCCGTTATAGACAAACGATCACATTCGATAAGGTAAGAGACTAGCTGGAAGTTGATCGAATAAGCGACAGTGTGAGTGCTGCTGTTTTTACTGATGGAATCAAGTTGGAAGGCGGGGAGGTCGGCGCGGCAATCGTCATATATTACCAGGCTCGGCAAGAAACCCACAAGTATCGGTTAAACGGCGCTTGTAGTGTGTTTCAAGCCGAGCTATATGCGATTGACGCCGCCCTGGCTTGGATCTCCCATAGGAGAATGCAATCCGCATGTATATTCTCCGATAGCCTATCCTCACTTGTTACCATCAGGAATAGGAGTAGCACTATGCCCTTAGTCAACTCCATCCATCGTTACTTGCTCCTGCTGAGGAGTCAAATGATCATCAAGTTTGTGTGGGTAAAGGCTCATTGCGGAATCGGAGGGAACGAGGCTGCAGATTTATGTGCCAAAGATGCGGCCGTGTCACACAACTGCCTGGCATACAACCACTTCCCTCTAAGTTACGCAAGAAGGGTGATACGCCTTGAGTCGGCAGGTACTTGGGATACCGAGTACAGGACTGCCGTCCAAGGCTCAACCACCGGAAGCACTTACCTACACTACAAGATGTTCGTTTGTTCCGATGTGCCTTTGATACTTTCTTTAAAATGACGCAGATATTAACGGGTCACTCGTTTGCGCGCGAGTATTTATATAAATTTAAGATCAGTCCTACTGACGTGTGCCCATGCGATTCAGAAAGTGAGCAGACTCTGCAACATTTATTAGTTTATTGTCCTCGCTACATCGTTCCTCGCTTTATTCACTTTTCTCTCTGCAACTACCATTCTATCCCACCTTTTACTCTTGTCGAAATTTTAAAACATCCTTCTCTAGTAACTTCATTTTCCAATTTTGTTAAACATATTATCTCTACCGTTAAACAATTCAATACGGCTCCCTAACTTTGCTTAAGGAAGTAATTTCAATTGAAACTTTTATTACAATCTTTATCTTTTATTAACTTTATCTGATCTTTTATCAAAGTTCTCTTCGATCAGTTCATTTTGACCTGGTTCCCTCAGCTCTTCCATTCCTACCAAGATATCATGATCGAGTAGTAGATGGGAGGGGGAGCAAAAGTAATGCGAAAAAAATAGACAAAAAAAATAAAAAGAATTACTTACTAGTCAATTCTTTAGTGCACCTGTGCGAGTGTGCGCGAGTGCTTCGCGTGTCGCACAAGTGTGCACCACTTAACCATTTTTATTTAATTGTTATATTTTATCTTTCCGTTCCATTTTTATCTTATAGCTAATCTTATATCGTTATGCCATTGTTCATTTGTTAAACCATTTTATTATTGTATTCCATTTTCACGTTAGTCATAGTTAATTTATTTACATATTATATGTTGTATCAAATAGCAACAATATACTCTCCATGGGGCGGTTTATCCCAATGGGGACACAGGAAAAAACCCATAAAATTTAAGCAATAATAGTTATTTACATAAAAGTCAGGAAAATGACATATTACTGACGATGACGAGGGGAAATGTTGAAATACGAGGCACTTCGTGCCGAGTATTTTAGAGCTCCGAGTCAAGTGAGACATTTTACTGACATGTTTTGTATTAAATTTTTCCGAAAATCGTAAAAAATCGAAATTTTAAATCGAAATTTTAAAGCACTAATTGAACGACATTTTTTGACATTGACATTTGTCTATTTTATTTTGTTATTATTAACCTTACTAATTATTACCGGACTAGTCAGTAAAGTTCAATTTCCCTGCGCGTGCATAAGCAGGGAAATGTTGTTTCAATGACGATTTCCGGAAAAGTTAATTGTTTAACTAATTTAATCTTTTTTAAATTATTAAGTTGATTTAAATAGAATTAGTTTGTTCCCCGCGAAAAAAGACATCCCATGATTGCATTTCTTCTACATATTTAGGTAAGAATATAAAAATTATTTTAAGGTTTTTAAACACTTTTAATTAATTTACATATTGTTGATTTCAAAATTAAGTATTAGTATGACAAGTTAAGTTGTTTACTCAAAGAGACTTAAAAAAAACAATTTGGATCTTAACAATTTACTGAAGTACTTCCAGCAATTTTAGCATACAGAATAATACTTGACATTTTACAATCGTAATACAGTTTATATAAATCAAAAATGCTTATACAATAGTTTACACAGATATCATTTTATTATTATTAAACATGGAGAGTTCAAGCGAGTGCAATTCCCAGGCTTCGGATGGATGTTCGAGAATATTCATGTATGTGAACTTTGGTTTCACATAACAGACGCTAACAAACTGCTATTTCGAACTTTGAAAAAGTTATTATTATTACTTTGAATATCAAAGTAATAATCAAATTTGAAAACAAAAAATGCATAAAATTGTTAGAATTTCTTCGTATTTTAACTTTGCGGTATTTTGTCTTCGCGGTATTTTAGCTTCGCGGTATTTTAGCTCGCGGTAATTTGTCTTTGCGGTATTTTAGCTTGCGGTATTTTCGCTGCGGTATTATCGCCGCGGTAAAATGTCCTAGACCGCCATGAATTGAAGGCATGCGAAAGACTGTGCAGGTAAAAGTTTTGATGCTATAGGATCGAGAGGTGTCTAGATTGGCAAAACAGCTAAAGGTTGCATAATTGACGTATTGTATTATATTATATTTTAAGACGCAGTTGTGATGTATCCCGATTTGAGCACGTTAGAAATGACGACATCCTACAAAGGATGAAAGCAGATTGTGTCAAATATTGGCACAATTGAAGCTAAGAGTCTGAGATGGTATGGCCACTTTCGAAGAATGAACACCCAGAGATGGCCGAAGAAAATATAGGACTAGACCCCAAACTTCAGATAAGATGCGGAAGACCATCAGCTAGAACTTCGACACATGCAGTGGAGGAAGCAATAAAGGCTAGAAACCTAGAAGAATAAGATTATACGGACAGAAAGACTTGAAAAACAGGATTTGCGAAACGTACATATTCGATCGACTGTAAATACTCGCCTATAAATATATTATATCGTTATTCAATTAATATACAATTAATTTAATATACAATTTTTTAATGTATCCATTAAATTCAATATATGGGTATTTAGGAAACAATAGGAAAATAAGTTTTCCTAAAATTTTTTCAGCATTTACGAATAAAATTTATTTTTTCAAAATTAAAATATAATTTTTATTTTCTAAAACGAAAAAGGGATCCTGCATCACACCAGTAAACTGAAGCCCTAGTGTGACGTTTCTATTGGATATTATGTGTGTGCATTTTTCACCGAAAAACGGTGAAATGGGTGAATAAATTATGTGATTCGTATATTGATTTTAAATACATTATGTACTAGTTAGCTTAACTGTGTTCAGATTAAATTAAATTTAATGTTGAGAAAGATTAGATTTTTTATTAAAGCCACAAATTTAGCCAGATTATGTATTCAAGTTTATGTCTTATAACATCTTTGAATTAGAGTTGAGATGTGAAATGCCTGTATTGACTAACTGAATTAATTTGAATTATACTGAACAGGGCTGACTTGAATTTATAACGAGTGAATATGGTACAATAAATACTTGCACTCCATAGTTCTAAGATCACGACAACTTGAAATTGATGCACAAGTAGTATAACGAAACTTCACAAGAAATGTAGTTTTGTGTCATCAACTCTTTTTCAAAAGACAAACAAGAAAAGTATGAATTCTTACGGGGCGTTTTAATTTGAAAAGTTTTGTGCGTTGATCCCTATTAATTTAGTCTACAAGAGATTGAAAATTAAGAACAGCAATAAGTTATTTCAAATAACGCAAAATTATTATATAACTATGCTATTTTGATGTAAATGTATCAACTAAGTAGTACTACTTGAATGGATTTGAATGTAGATTGGATTAGCAACTTGAAAGGTAACGGATCCCAAAATGCTCTTTGTTAATCAATTCTGATGAGTAATAGTGGCATCGTAATGGAAATAGTAGACTAGTTACATGAAAAAATGTTCATTTTAAAGCTCGTACGATTATACAGATTGCATACATATCTGGTAAGTAATATAATATCATGATTACTTTTATATTACGACTAAATGTAGTAGGGTAAGTATGGTCCAGCTGCCCCCGCAAAGATTTGATTTACATTTTACCGAGACATTACTACCAATGTACGTACCTTGATTGTCCTGTAATATTAGCACTGCTGACACACCCTTATTTGAGTAAAAAATGAAAAATAAACGAAAGAACTTATTATATATGAACATTTTCCGCCCCAGTGATTTCAATTCGCATCATCACATTTTAACCGTCATTTCAGACTTATGTATTCTTATAGTTCAACTTCTAATATAAAATTGTGCTTTGTAAAGTTAGTACCTACTAGTAGGAAACATAAGTATCATATACAAATTATTTTATTTACTACAGTTAAAGGGGACAGGTTTTTATTAACAATCAGTATAAATAACATTTAGAAACAACAATCAACTGAAATTAACAAAATCAAATGTGCAAAACTATAAAAACATCAAATAACAAGTGCAAAACTTAACCCGTAAGATGGAAGAATTCGTCCATGATCGCTACTATGGACATCGATCCTAGAACCGATGCAGCATTTCCACGTTGAATGCACAAACTGATTCTCTGAATCAGAAAACTCTTTGCTCGGATATCCCCTGATATAACAATTAATAAACAGCCGATCCCATCGACCAAATCCTTCGCGTCATTACTTCACGGATACAGTGCCTCAACGGCAAAAGCTGACCATTCATAATGTTTTTTTATTGATTTATATTTATTGTGTTTTAAATTCTACGCTTTTCCTGCCGCTGAACTAGCCATCTGACAAGAAACGCCTAAGTGGCTAGGAGCTAGGGTATCAGCACAAGTCGCGTCCCATACTAATGCTCTTCCTTGATGCCATGGAACCAGCATCACCCCGCCTGGACGTTTTCCATCGTCACGGGAAATTCCAGTGGGCTCAACGATGCAATGAATATTTGGAGTGGCAAGGGATCGTCTAATAATTTCATTAAGAGTGGCATGTCTTGATAATAATCTGCCTGCACTTCGCGAGCACGAAAGGCCGTAATGACCGAATTGATCGACCGGCGCTCCGAAAATACATATATGCTCTTGGCAATATCTAGCTCCAACTCTCAGACTCACACAAATTCGGAGAGTCTTTGTCCATAATCTTACCTAAGTTCGAAGATGGGTACGCCTCTAGGCACGCACCGGATTCATTTTATGAGGCAGCCAGAATGCGCGCACGGTTTAAGTCTGTAGAATTATTCAGTAATGACGAGTGAATAAGTTCAATCAGAGGAATATCCCAATTTCTCTGAGAGCATGAAACAGATGGAACAACTTCAGACGGGCAAATTGTTTTCCAGGCGACAACAGCTTTTTTTAAGTAAGAGATCTCAAAATCCGCTATGGATGAAATAAGGATAGAACCAATGAGTGTCTCAGTATTGTAAATGGAAGAAATAAAAGCTGGAAGAGCAACGAGTACCGATTTTCTAACGCCTAAACCGCCAAAACGTATTGGTAAAGAAGCTTGTTTGAAAGAGGGGCTTTCTAATTTGATATTTAACAATTTCTCTAAATGAGTTCTCATTGTAGTATCAAGTGTGGACATTAAATCGGAATACTTCCAATTTGGGCTTATTATATTACGTAAGAAATAATTTAATTTTGGAATGAAACCGCAATGGCTTAAAATGAATAAAGCCATGTGATGATTGATTTCGTTTAAACGATCGGAAAATTTTGAGATATTTTGGGTTTTCTGGACAATCAGAGGAAGGACCGCTTCATCTTTAATTGGAGCACAAAGAAGAGTTAAATTTTGACATTCAAGAATTTTTAAATTTGGGCTTAGTTCTTTAAAATTATTTATAATTTCCTGTTTCCTTTCACATTTGGCGAAGAAATAAATCCTCTTCCTTGAAGACAATGTACGCGTGCACACTTGCGTCGTCGCCATGGCAAAATTCAATGAGTTAGGAAACGAATTGCTTCCGCATCCACTATATTCGCAAGATTTAGCACCCAGCGATTATTTCCTATTTCCAAATTTGAAGAAAATGACTCGACGGAAAAAAGTTTAGCTTCAACGATGAGGTTAATACTGAAACGAACACTTATTTTGAACGGTTGTAGCAATCGTATTTTTAACGAAAATAGAAAAACGTTGGGCTATGTGTATCTAACTGAAAAAATGTGATTACGTTGAAAACTAAAATAAATTTTACATATAAAAAGTCTTTTCTTGTCAAGGTCAGGTACTCATCATACAATAACCCTCGTATATATAATTTGGACGTTAAATTGTAATTTTTCGTAAAAGTAAAAATGCGTGAGCTATAGGCGAAAACCGCACCTAGGGGACTAAAATCCTCATTTGTGGGAACGCCGGCTTGGGATTTTTATGAGATATATTGGGGGTTTATTAGAACACTTCAATATAAGTACATGTTTGCCAAATTTTAGCTTGCCCGGACCTTCTGTAATCTCAAACCAAAATTTCGGTTTCGTTACTTGGAAGATAGGTACTAACTTGGGCAAATTTTGAAAAAATCTATTTTTCTCTTCATTTTCCAACCTTGGCTACAATTTCAATTAATTTATTATTAAAAGCATTTCCCGTGTCCGAAAACATTTCTCTCCCTGCAACGAATCAATATTGTGCCATTTTAAGGGTGGGTCGTGTTTTAGGTTAATAATTTAAGTATTAGTGTGCCATGGAAAAATATGAAAAAAAATTATTTTATAGAGAATTTTATGCTCTTCAATTATGGTCTGATCATAATTTTTCATACGAGCATAAATAAGCGAGTTATCGGCAAAAAATCGCGTTGGGGGAGCTAAAACCCCCGATTGTGGGGGACGCCGGCGTGGGATTTTATGGGACTGTTGTCTCTGCCAAAATTCAGCTTGCCCGGATTGTTTGGAAACTAAAAACCTTCCTTGCCTGGACTATAAGTAAATTAGTTAAAATTAGAAATTATAGTAATAAACAATACAAATCACTTTGACAGATCAAAATTATACAAGGCATACCATATTCTTTTAATAGCGCTTATTTTATTTTTGCATTTTAACAATAATTTAAGAGGAAAATATCAAGTGTGGGGTATCATAAGGTGCGGAAAAATAATTTCGTTCGATTGATATAATTTTTAATCTCATATGTTCCATCGGGAAGCGGCAATGCTCTTTAACAATTTTCATTCTTCTAAAAAATGGGTTAAAAATGGACGGTTTTCAACCAAAATCTAATCAGCTCTTTAGACAGCTGCTTGAAACTAGTGTATATAATTTCAACTCAATCGGTGCACGCGTTTGTCTGAAAACGTTAACGATAGAAACAGCACACACCACACATCATACACCACACACACATCCGGACATCATTCCAAAATTAGTCTTAAACAATTCGTATGGGCTCATAGACTATGGGAAAAATGCTAACTCAAAATTTTTTTTTAACTTGTTAACAATACTTTCCTTTACTACGTAAATGGGAAAGTAAAAAGGGGTACAGGAGAGAAAAAAGTGTGGAACTGGGCCCCTAGCTTTAGGAGAAAGCGCGAAAGACGAGCAAGAATGTGGGTAGATGCGATGGAAGTTAGAAGAATGCAAGATGAGCACTGGACAGATAGAGAGCTCTTAGAGAGCAAGATGTTAAATAACTCGAGTTATTTACTATATGAAATGATTATAAAGGAATTGTACATATTTTGGATTTAGAGTAAAAAACATATTTGCTCCCATGTAAGCCAACTCTGTAAAGAATAGTCGCGTTTTAACTCTCACACTGCCATTGCCACATATTTCTTATATAATTGAAATCAAATAAATTGGCACCTGCATGATGAATTTCTGATTAAGAAATGACATGCTACTTATAATTGAGGGCCTTAGAATAAAAGGGGTATAAGTGCATTTTACATTATTGTGAGATATTTGCATTGAAAGTTAAACAAAATGTCTTTTTTTTTGTGTTATTTCACTAGGTTAAGTGCGTCTACTGCTAATGCGGGAATCCGGGCAGGGTAAAGATTCCCAGAAAAAGCTGAGATATTTAGGGAGGTTGTAGACTGCGCCCGATGGTTGAAGGGTCTCATAATCTAGCATGCAGATTGCGCCGGGTTCGGTTAGGGTAAGTATGTAGATTGCGCCGATGGTCAATTAATAGGTAATCTTTTTGGGTAACGACGGAGTAAAAATCCCATTATAGGATTAAGGTACTTAATTTATTACAGGCGTACTATATATCTACATTATGTGCGATTTTTAATTAGGTTAGTAATTTGAGAGGATTTTTTGGGGGTGATATGTAAAAGTTTACTACCGCATACCGCAACTATACTTTTAAAAGCTATATATAGGATTTCTAGGATCCCGCTTTTCTAAAATCCCGGTTGGGGTGGATTTATATTCCTCTAGTATGTTTAGCCCAAGTAATGGACTTTCGAAAAATCGAATGGACACCTAAAAAATCGAAAATTACACCAAATTTATGGTGGGCGTGGCCGACACTTTTCCGTTAATAAACGGGTAGCTTACAATTTTTTTGCTAATATTTATTACTAAATCTACTAATCACACCCCCAGCTTTCCGAATCTCAAAGAAAATATCAATTTCCGGGTGAAAAATGTTCACTCATTCGGATCTGGTACGGCTAATGCAGTAGGCGATGTGACTTGTATCCCCTGGTATGAATGTTGCTGATTTTCGCACTTTTTTCTGATTCTTTCGATTCTTCGTTAATGTTTGACGCTGGCAACGGCGTCAGAGTCACATTCGGACCGAAAAAGCCCGAAAATAACGATAATTTCTTTTAAATTTTATGGGGGGGGGGCCTAATTTTAACAATGGAAATATCGCCAAAAAAAACCGTGTGAAATTCCATGTACCGCAAATTCTATTTGCTTAATCAACTATTCAGACCTGCAGTGTACAGTATCTCTATAAGAAAATTTCAATTTTCAGTTGGATACGTGCCCTCGCCTATTTAATAATCTGATTTACAATAATAACCCCATTATGCCTTAGTAATACTTTTAAATCCCTCAGGTACACCATCGGCGCAATCTGTATGCTAACCTTAATGACCATCGGCGCAATCTACAGGTTGCCCATGGTCATTAACCCAAAAAAAGGATTAATTTCTGACCATCGGCGCAGTCTACATATGTCCCATTTTTATTATATATCCCCACATTATGACATTGACAGGTAATTCAAATTGTAGTAAAAAGAGAAAGTTATATTGAAATGAAAAGAATAGATACAATTTAAAATGCTTTTTTTAAGCTTTCTTTAAATTTTTTTTAAATTTTTTTAATGGCCTAGATACCCTGTTTTTAATACAACATTACTGAATTACAAGTAGATATTCGTAAATATACTGAACTGAAAGTTTGAGTTTTTGTAAATCCGACTCATTATCGGTAGTGTTTCGTTTGCAGTTCAGGTTTGTTCGCAATAGAGCAAGAAAGTATTTTCCTGGTACATCCCTGCGAAACATTAGATAGCTTAGTTTCTATTCATCAATCCAGATCAGAGATATCTGTGCAGAACAATTCTCATGGTTAGTTGAGGACCTCAGCTGTTCTTCGAGGTCATTGAACTGAAATATTTGCTTTGGTTACTTTTTCAATAAATTTTAATTTTTGATGATGTAGACTTGACCTTACCTCTGTACATTGTTATTATATTGTGTAATATTACGTTTGCTGTGGTTTTGCGCCAATTTTGTATGAAATTTAATAAGGGTGATATTTGCTATTATGTTTCATGATTACGGTTATAAATCTGAAAATTATTTAAAAATTAGTGCTTTGATTAAAATTACGAGTGTAGTGTACGTTAAAAATCAAAAGAATATTTACCAAATGTCGATCAAGTCCAGATCATTGGGATTTCCATCAACAATTTTGAATTTTTTGCAACCTTTATCCAACCATTTCCGGTCCACGCTCGAAGTTTATAAAAGGACTTGGAACAACTTAATCTCTCTCAGTTGGTTTTGATATGTGCTCAAGTAAACGTCGTACCGTAGAGAATATTTTAGTAATTTTGGATTTAACAGTTGGTAGTTGGAGAAAAAATTTTATGGTTGGCAGAAGTTTTTGTACTTTTTGGCAGATTGATTAAAAGTTATTGGATTTCGATCGCTATTAGTTTTATGCTGGTTATTTTGGGAGCCATTTATACAGCAATTGGAAGATATTATTGCAGTTTATTATATCAAGCACGGCCTGGTTATGCTTGAAAATTTGGTTTCGTTAGATGGATTTTGGAGGTTATCTGAAAGTAGAATCTGGTTAAAGATAACAAATTTCAACATCACTAAATCAAACATTACTGTTGAATTATACGGACCTGACAATTGGGAATACTCTATTGGATATTATCTGGACGTGATACCGTTCTTTGGATTTGGCGATGCCACCACACCTGTACAAATAGCCGACAACAACACATCTGTTTCATTCGTTTATGCGGAAGTTAATATTATCGTATCCAGTGACGCACTAAATAAAGGTAACTTTTGCTTAAAATTAATTAAAACATTTCTTCAAATTTCGAAAATATCTTTTATTTTTAATAATCGTGAACAATATTTGTATAACAAAACTTTTTATTTATCTTGTAATTTAATATTTCCAAGTTTACATCTTTCTAATAACCACAGCAAATATTTACCTGGTTTTGTAATAAAAATAACCAATACAACTGTCTATGAGATATTGTTTCTTTTATTTAACGTCAATCAAAAGGGCTACATTTGCAGAGTGGTACTAGGATTTTATTCCAAACAAAGCGGGGTAAACCAGCAAATTATTATTATTTGTATGAGTTGCTATTTTATTAAAGCAACAAAATTAAGGTCTGCGTCAGATTTACGAAGACGTCAAATCACAGTTCAATATTGTACAAATATAAAAGTAAAAGAGTCTCAAGCTCGGGAGCAAGTCGAGGTGAGTAAGAGTGTGACTATCAAAGGAGATAAAAAAGCAAAGCTCCTTTATATCACAACAATACGTAACCTTAGTGATTCGTTTACAAGGACTCTGTTACAATTCACGAAGTGAATTGTTTTTATGTACAGATTATATAATTTAAGAAACCTTACCAAGTGGAGAAGCGTATTGACTATTTCATGAACTTGACGATTATTATACCAATTGGGTGTAATAATATACTGTAAAAAATATTTCAACAAGTTAAAATACCATTTCATCTATTATTATTATCTTGGGCGAAGGACACGCGAAGGACAAGACGTTAATTTTAAAAATGTGTAATGAATGAAATCAATTTAAAATTGCAATGATTGACTTCTTAATAAAATAACATGCTCAAAGAGGGAAATACAGTCTATGAACATGAATCCTTTTCATCAATGGTTGAAGCAATATCAATCTGTTTAATATCAGGGAATAGGCCTTTTCGGCGCAGCCGTTTCGGCGCCAACCCTGTTCGGCACAAAGCCGATTCGGCGCGAATCCCTTTCGGCGACATCTGTTTCGGCGCAGGTTTATTCGGCGCGAAGCTCATTCTGCGCAAAGCTCATTCGGCGCGAAGCTCATTCGGCGTGAGGATTATTCGGCGTGAGGTTTATTCTGAGCAGATTTGGTGCTAGATCTGTTATTGATATTAATAAATCTCCGCGTAAAGTTAAATCTGCTGCAAAGAGGTGGATCTGCCGTTAGGTTAATGTTAGTTTTTGATATTTCTTTAGAAAACTAATTAAAAACAAACAAATCTCCGCGTAAAGTTAAATCTGCCGCAAAGAGGTGGATCTGTCGCTAAGAGGTGCATCTGCCGTTAGGTTAGTGTTAGTTTTTGATATTTCTTTAGAAAACAAATTAAAAACAAACAAATCTCCGCGTAAAGTTAAATCTGCCGCGACGAGGTGAATCTGCCGCGACGAGGTGGATCTGCCGCGACGAGGTGGATCTGCCGTTAGGTTAGTGTTAGTTTTTGAACGCGAAGACTTCGCAGAGGAACAAAGTAACAATATTCGGAATGGAATGGATAAGCTCGAATGAATGAATAAATAAGTTTGTCGCCAAAAATATTTGCATCGAAATGACTTGGGCCTTTGCGCCGAAACGGCTTTGCGCCGGAACGACTTGCACCGAAAGTGGTATGGCGCCGAAAAAGATGTGCGTCGAATAGTCATACGCCGAAAAATCTTGCGGCGATTCGCTCGCGCCGAAAATGTCACGCCGAATAGTACCTAATCCTTAATATCATTTACTAATTTAGTAAATTACACAAAAGCATTGGAGTTTTTTCTATTTTAACGGATTTTCAAATTTAGTTTTTCTTAACTCGCGATCATCCAGACTCAATATTGAGATATTAAGATCATTAGTTTTTAGATCGTATCAAATAAAAATACATTTCAGAAAACATCTGATATAATTATTATATCTGAAAGCTCATGAAAATAATAGTTTTCAAATTTTTAATCCTTAGAAATATAAAATTTGATTCGTACCTCTATACCCTTTTGTGGCACTTCTAATACGGAAATTCTTTAAATTTCGAGCTTCTATGGGCATAGCACCAAAAAATATTGAACTGAATTATATTGAAAATAGTAGTATACCTACATATAGTATGTAAACATTGCTGAAAGCTCATACAAAAATAATTTTTATTTATTGTTTAATTATTAAATTAAATAATTTTTAAAGTTTATTTTAATCTGAATTGTATTATTGTAATGTATTGTATGTAACAATTTACAGCAAAAGTTTTTATAATAATTAGCATTATTATTTTAGGGGATAGACTACTTGATATTCCATGCAAAGTTTGTGGTGACAGAAGCTCCGGAAAGCACTACGGAATTTACAGTTGTGACGGTAAGCAAAATGTAGGCAAATTTTAGAAAAATATCTAAATAATCTAAATAATAATAGGTTGTTCGGGTTTCTTTAAGCGTAGTATTCATCGTAATCGAGTTTATACATGTAAAGCTACAGGAGATATGAAAGGACGATGTCCTGTGGACAAAACACATCGAAATCAATGTAGAGCTTGTCGACTTCATAAGTGCTTTCAAGCGAGCATGAATAAAGATGGTAAGTTTACTAATTATTTTTTTATTAAATCCAACAAAAATAGTTTCTTTTTTCCAATTGTAATTCCAATTGACAAATTAATTATAAAACTTTTAGCTTTTACGCTCTCTATTTTACTTGTATAATAAAATTTTTGCTTCAATTACGTTCAATTTCAATATCATGTATACATATACCTACTTATAAGATTAAATTAATAGTGGTCATTGCAGTGGCGGTTTGTTTTAAATAGCGCCGGCGTGCGCGCACCGCCTGCGCATCCACAAAAAGTTAAAATATATTTTAATTCAAATTTTAACTATACAAGTTGGTTTTTGAAAATTTTATATTAACAAAACTACGTTCGAAATATCATCTTGTTTTCACTCATACTTTAAAAATTACAATTACAAATAGTAAGTAATTTATTCATAAATTAAATGCAAGAAATGCTGTTATGTTTATGGGGCTAGATTAATTTTATCATATCCATGCCTTGGTTTAATATTTCCTGCGTGTCCTGATACAAAGATAATCCGCGCACTAAGTTGGTTCATATCATATTTATATACTCTTTCCGGGGATATATACTGAAATTTAAAAATCAACATGTAGTAAAAAAATGTAAACTTGAGCGCCCTTGCACGCGTTTTAGTACGTTGATACAACTTGCTTAATTATTATGGTGCTTCTACTTAAATTTTAATCAAGTGCATGCTTAACCAGAAATGTTTTTTTAAAGTTTTCAAAACTTTCGTTAATTACTTAATAATTATTGGGAAGCCCCTTGAGGTAATTAATAAAGGATAAAAACACACTTTACTCAAGAATAATATTTTAATTTTGCTAAAAATAACGACTATAACGTAGGAGTAATTGAGAAATTTGAAGAAAACTGAAATAGGAAAAATTAAAAACAAAAAGATGGATGCAAATGCAATGAAAGGATAAAATATGATCACACTATGTCTTGACTCAGTTTACTGATAAGATAGCACGAATATTTCGAAAGTACAAAATACGAATATCAGTAAGAAGCATAACAACAATAAAGATGTAGTTAATAAGATGGACAAAAGAGGGGTTTATGACGTAAATTGTGAATATTGTAATGCAAGATACACAGTCCGGACGGACAGGCAGAAAGTTAAAAATCAGATTGGCGTAACATCGGAATAAAAATTAATTTTCGGCACCCTCATCCTAACATATCTTTCCTGAGGATGACATAAAATTGGTACATCAAATTGGGAAAGATAAAAAATTGAATTTATTGGAATTAATGGAAATGAAAATAATGCAAAAAGATCCAACTGTTATGAGCCTTAACGAACGGGAGGGTATAGGTTACACGACAATTTTTTAAATATTTTAGTTTAATTTCATTATTAAGGCCCGATTGCACCAAGCTCAATTAAAATCAGTCTATTAAGTGCTAATAGTCTCTTTATTATGAGCCTGTTAAGATCAATTCCATAAATTATTTGACGGTAATTTAAGCGTAGATTTACGAGTCAGTTAAACTAAATTACATTGGTGCAACGAATTTTTAAGTTAAATCGCAATATTTAACAGACATTTAGACTAAATCGCTATTAAAGCCTTAAATGGGCTTGGTGCAATCGGCCCTAAGTTAGCGTTAAAAAAAGCAGGTATGCATAAATATCAGTTTTTAATATGTTGGCATTATTAATTTTATATTAAGACAATTTTTTCTCAATCATAGATGTTTGCTTTTTGTAGAAAAGTTTAACGGTAGTATTAATTTGTCCGATTCGGTATTTGGGGTTTTATTAAGAGGTTAGTTTTGCAAAATTTGCTGAAGAAGACCGATAGTCGAAATTAATAAGCAAAATAAAATTATTCTTGAGGAAAAGCGTATTTTTATTTAATAGTAAATTGTGTATTTTATTTGAATTTAATTTAGTTTCGTTAAGTTAATTTAAAAAAAATGAATTGTGTTAGGGATCTGATAAAAAGTGATTTTTTGCGTCTTGCTCTGGAAGACATAATCACAGTAGCAAAGAAATGCTATGAAAAAAATGAGAGCGGTCGTCGGACCGTCCACAGAAGCTATGCTTCTTACGCACAGGGCAAACCATAATAGATCCGTGAAGGCCATAGTTGTTCGGCCTTCGGCCTCACAGGGGGAGGGCCATAATAGATCCGTGAAGGCCATAGTTGTTCGGCTTTCGGCCTCACAGGACGGACGGATAATAGATCCGTGAAGGCCATAGTTGTTCGGCCTTCGGCCTATTTATATCCCTTTATATTTATATGCCTTTATATTTATATGCCTTCAGCTGTCTTGACCGCTAGCCCGTGATTGCCAGTGGTTGTTCGGTCTTCGGTCTCACAGAGGGAGGACCATAATAGATCCGTGAAGACCATAGTTGTTCGACCTTTGGCCTTTTTGTGAAAAATTTTTAAAATTTTTAAAAAAATTTTAAAATTTTTTCGACGTTTTTTGCCGACTATCTATAGTCAAAAAACTATTTTCCCTAAAAACCGGTTGGAGGCGGCGTTTGAGGCGGCGGGGGCGGTTGCAACCTCCGCCCCCCATCCATAGCCACCACTCCCAGGGTCCTAGCCCTGTCGGTTCCGGAGTTATGGTGTTTGAAGGGAAGTTAACTGCCCTTGCGATGGTCGAAATTTGTGTGACGAATTTGCGTTAACAATTTGTGTGACGAACGATTTTTTTCAGTTAACTGCCCGTGCAATACCCGTGCGATAAGAAGCATAGCTTCAAAAAAAGTTGTCTTAAGAGCGCGCTGCGGAAAGAGAGAGAGGGAATGATGTTGAAAGAAGCTTCTAATCTTTTGTACAAATTTAAAAAACTAAACGTCGTATCAATGTAATTCTTTTTTTATATTAATAAGAAAAGACTATTTAAGGCAGTAACCAATTTTGAGCGCTTTAAATTAAAAGTAAATAGGTTAATTTAATTTATGAAAAAGGACAATTTTGAATTTTTATGGCAACCGATCTTAATGAAACTTCGTTATTGCCTTCTGCAGATCATTATAAGGACAAAACCTGATTTTGAAGTGATTTCATCATCAATTATAGAAAACTTGTACAAAACTTGTAAATCAAAAAGTGCCCTTAGTGGAGTTTTAAACTATATAAAATCAACTTAATGCACAAAGGGTTCAAGGGTTCCCTTAGATATGGCGCAAATAATTTTTTTAAATTTTTTAAATCTACAAAAGATTAGAGGCTTCTTTCAACATCATATCTACTGCTTCCCTCTCTCTCTTTCCGCAGCGCGCTCTTAAGGCAATAATTTTATTTATCCATGTTATTCAAATGCGCTCCCCCCCCCTGTCAAAATATCACGATCCACTACAGGTACTTTGAGTTTCTTTTGAAACAATAATTGAAGGTTACGAGTATGCTTTTGAAAAATATTTTCATTGGGTGTATAGGTAATATAAATTTAATGTATAAGATTTTTGTATGTATAGTCTGTTTCAAAATAATTGTAATTAAAAAAAGTCATAGAAACAAATTACGTTGATATAAAAGCGTACGAACTATGTGATAAGATATGCTGTCGACCAAGCATATGCATTGCTAAAGGCTGGCGCGAGATTAAAATAATTAACCTTATCTCTATATATTATGTTTCGTTTATAGTCTGTACGTTTTTATATCAACGTAATTTGATACTATGACTTTTTTAATTTGAATTATTCTGAAACAAACTATACTTATAAGATATTATAGAAATTAATAGAAAATAATATTAATTTAATGAATGAATTATTTTATTTTAAGTTTTTATAATTTAATTTAATAATTCTCATTAGTTAAAAATCATATAATATTTAGAAAATGTTAATTTTTCCAAGATACCAATTTTTTTAGTGATTCTAAAAGACAAAAAATTATGACAGTCTTTGGATTTTGACCATCAATGACCCTTGATTTTTGAGTTATAAGTTTTTGAAAATAGCGTAATTCCATCTCAAATCAACTGAAGAAATTACTCGACTCCACCAAATTTGACGAAACTTGGCACACACCCTCTTAGTAAGAAATAAAAAATACAAATTTAGGGATTTGTCCAAAGGAGCATTTGTTTCCTTGTTGTACTAAAACATGTAAACTACTAAAAATAAAAATCTGCTGTTTGGGACTTTTTTTGTAGGAAATTTAACTCCGTGGAAATTTATAACTCAGGCAATAATTAGTCGACTTAATTTAAACAAGTCACTTAATTTATTGTATTGTTGAGTAGAACAATAATTACGCAAATTTTTGGATTTATAAGGTTAGAGGTGTGACCGTGGCATCACACGCTGTTTTCGGCGACATTATTTAATTTGAATTTATTTAATAATTATATGGAAATGAATTGCGCTAAAAAAGATTCATACACAAAACGTTTTAAACTACATAAATAAATTCAGTGCTAATTTAGTATAAATTTTGTTTTATAATTTTTAAATAAATAATCAATCCAAACGATTGGATAGTGTGCAAATTAACCTGCTATTAGTTTATATGAACCATATAGGATATTATCAAATACGATAAATTTTACATAAAATTCAATCATGTTCAATCAGTTCCTATCACCACAAGTCACAAGCACTGCAAAAATATGAAAGTTTTCTATACCTATCAATTTTAACCAGGGTTAATTTTTGTTAACACAAAATATTTTATAAGTTCGACAAAGCATTATTTATAATATTTTATCTGCTATTGAGTACATTTATTATATATTTTGTTTGACAGAAGTGTATAGGATGTGGGATTTGACAAGTGGTTGAATTACATTTAGCGCCGCGGGGTATTAATTACATTATACTCGATACAAAGCATTCGATTTGTTCAGATGTGTACAGCTCGTGTACACGCTACATGTGGTTCCGTTGGTTATCGTTTGTAGGTATATCGAAAAGTACCATTTAAGCGGGTCAGCTGAAAACAGATTATTGGTGCAGTCATTGTTTTTTAATAGGTACCTATTTCATCGCAGTTTATAACAAAGTAAAAATTGATTCAAACTCTTAACAGAGATTTTGCAGAAATAATGATAAGTTTATATTATCTCTACGACTTGTTAAATTTATTTATCTTTTCAGGTTTTTAGTCGGAAATTTGTAAATGGATTAATTTAATTTTGTTCAAATTAAATTGTATCCGTTGAATGAATAAGACAATTTCTCTAAAACATTTTTATATAAATTATTACATTTTGATATGGGATAAAAAGAACAAACATTAGCTTGTGAATAATACTGACCACCGCGCTATAAGGTACTCGGTGTGTCAGCATTACTTCAATTGCCCCGCGTTTGACCTCTTTCTGGGGTTGCCACTATGCAGAGGCGTGTCTTACTCCCCTATTCATCAAAGTGTTGAGGGGTTTGGATCGATATCCACCTCCAGCAGCCTCTTGTTTCCGTTTATCTTCCAACTACGTCCAAATAAGGGAATGGTGTTTCTTCCTGGTTACTAATTCAAAGCCCTGCTTCAGCATCTCTCAACCCTCTTTGTTCCTTGTTTTCTTCTACCATCTTTCAAATAATGGTATGGTTTTTCCTTTCAGGGAGATTGATTTTTAGAGATCTATCACCTCCTTTGTATATCGATGCACTCATGCTGATTTTTACTAGGCAAGAGTGGTACACAGATTCTCCACATGTGATTTGCACCGTAGACTTCCCCAAGCGTTGCATATCTTCGTGTTCACCTTTGCTACATGAAACCACTCTCTCTTATGTTAAGATAATCCTCACATTCCCAGCCAGGTTTACAAAGTTTATAGCTTTTTTCAACGCTTACTGCCTTGGATTACTTGGGAAATATCTTTAGATTAGCAATCACCTTCCCTTCTTGTATCAATTCTTCCAGAAATGGTAATACACTTCCATTTCTCTTCTTCCCCAGAGGGACGGGGGCCCCTCTTAGTTTTCCATCTAGGCATTCTAGATTTCTGCTTTATATTTTAATTTGCTTCTTCGTTCAGTTTAAACAAGCTTCGGCCACTAACTTATGCTATTCACGCTTCACCTAAGTTATGTATCTGTGGTGCAATGAAAGAATGTACAAAATATTATTTATTTTATTTATTATAATTATTTTATTTGGATATGCCCGGGTCCATGCCTCACAACTGATCACAACTACTTTTAACTTAGATCTTCTTTACATAGTAGTTCTCTAACTACTGGAGACTACTTCTACTTTTGTTACAACTACCTTTTATATTAATTACTGACTTACTTAATGCATGTTGCAAGTATTAAGTGCAAACCACAAAACACATGTAACCTACATACCTAAAACATTTACTAGCATTTACTAAATACCTTAAAATATTGCTAATCTATTATTTAGGATACTACATCTCCCTTTTCGCAAGAATGACTTTCAGTACGTACGATTTGAAAGGCATTCTCAAAAAATTTAGGATTATAAAAATTTACATCTAATATTACATTAAAATATTATACCAAAATCTTAACTCATTAATACTTATTTTAAAATAATTACAAATTCTACTACGTCACGAGATTCCTTTCAATTTAGTCTTAATTTCCTTTTAATTTATTTATTCTCAATAACATCTCAATTTGCATCATTTCTTCTTTTTCGCTGGCATCATTAATTATTTTTGGGATCCCTACCAAATACAATTCTTAAATTCTGGAGCTCATTCATTCGATCCTATTTCTCAAATTTATTTATGGTGCACCTTTTAAATATAGGATCATTCATACTTGGTTTTACTTTATTGACCACAAATTACAGGCCTCTAATCTAGCCTAGACAATAGTTTCTATAAAGAAAAATTATCATTAGTAATGAGCCTTTTCAGTAAAAACCAGATTTATTACGTTTTACCATTATTATTCTAAGATAAGTGGGTTTAATTTTTAAAACTGGTAAATTTATTATTTCATCAGCAATTGAAGTTTCGTAAACCATTGAGATCATCCTTGTACTTTTCAAATTGTTAATTTCGGTTGCTTTGGAATATCTGCGTGACATCGCCTTTTTATTTTAATTAATTTAATTCAATATTATTGAATTGAAAATAAAACTTGTTAAAATAATTATTACGTTAAAAATATTATAAAATCCTAGCTAACTTAACACACTTATTGAAAAATTACATTATTTTATTTATACCACAAATTCTTCTTGTTGGCCATACGGCTGCTCCATACTAAGTTTTTTTCATACCGCAATGTTTTTGGCCATACTTTTTTTTATATACCTCGACACTGACACTACCATTGTGGTTAAAATTATCATCATGATCGTCATGTCTTTTTGTCCACTAACCACTTGCTTGTCCATAATAACTTTAGTCTTTTCATCATCTATGTTGGTAACTACTGCTTCCTTTAATTTGCTGGTCCCCATTTTTAAATTTTCTTTTTTTTTTCATTTTGACACTTTTCACACAATTACCAATATTTACACAATCAGAAGATTCTCTTAGGTCCGCTTTGCAGGATCGCCATGTAGAGCAAAAGAAAGATTTTATAAATACTATTGTTATTTATTTATATTAATTATGTATTTATTTATTTATTATAATTAGTTATTTATTTATGTCCTTATGCTCCAGATAAAGGAGTAATACTTCATCTTGCAGTGTATCGTTTATTTGTTACATTTCGTACATAAATAATCACATAGTAGCTACATATTAACAAATAGTGGTCTGCACACCTACTATGTTCTACTTGTATATTAAGCATTATTAGCAATCTTATCCTGTTCTACTTACTAATTAATACACGTGCGGTACAATAGTGCCGGTCTCACACGATACCTAATAATTACCCAGCATCACCATATTACAAAGACAAAATGAAAAAAAAAATTCAAAATTTGGACACTGGTAAATTAGAACACTACATATCCTTGACTTGTGATTTTCTGCTTTGCACACATCTGTGCAGAAGTGCACAACACTTTCTTTTTTCATTCTTCTGCAGGCGTTCAGTATTTTGCTTTCTTCTGTGGAGTAGCTTACTAGGAGTAGGAGTAGTTTCCGTCTACCCTGCGTTGTGTCATAGCATTCCTCTATTTTACCAACTGAGAACACATGATGCCCTACTCTTTCTAATACTGGAAATGTAGAAAACAAATTGTATGAAATTAAACTTTAAAAATTACTTAGAAATTAAAAGATAAATCAGAATAACTTTTATTTTCATAATCTTTCATGAAAAAGTAATATTTTTATTGGTTTATATTAGGCTTTAATCAATAAAAATTTACAAAACAACGTGAAACATAATTTGACCACCCCGTCTCTGATGGGAAGACAGCCAATTACGCTCACGCAGAAAAAAGAATTCCTACTTATATATGCCTGAGCTGCCCTGATGTTATGCCAACTAGCTGTTTTTCTAGCGGCGAGCTAGAGTCGTGGATTCTCTCGAGATGAATGTTCTTTTACTATAAGTTGTTTAACTTTTTATCTTTATTCAAAACATTATTTCTCATAAATAATGGTCGAACAAATTGACCAAAAAAGATGTTAATAAATATTCACGTGTGTGAGCGTAAAAAATGAGATAACAATGCCAAACTCAATGTTATGCCGAAATCACAACACCTGCAACAAAACTTTCTTGGGAAAACAACGAACAACCCTGAAATATCAGAACACAAAAATATTATGCAGTCAAAGGTTAATTTAAACGAGCCAAACAGGTGATCAAAAATACAAAAATCGAGTTGGAACAAAATTTGTTTCAAAAGATAAAGATAAGAAACTCCTGGCGTTATCAGAGTGCAGCTGCGAGCCGAGCCGATGAACGAAAGCTACCCATGGAGCAATTAAAAACAGATTTCTATTACTCACCAATCCAAACGAAATAGATCCTTCCAAAAGAAGTCGCTCGATGATGAAATCAACCGGAAATCTCGTCCACACTTCACAAAACTCACTCTATCGCTTTGAAAAACCAACCCAGAACTTCTACTTGCTCGTTCGAGAGCCAATGCAAAAAATGACCATTCGTGCGCCGTTTTCAGAGGTGCCAACCCGAAATTCCTCGGTTAGACTGATCAAACCTAGGTGGAGTGGGTGGTTAGAATTAATGGTAACGAATAAAAAATTCGTTACAAACGTATTGAACTGTATTTCAATGGTTAGCCAAAATTCGGTAAATTTCAAAAATAATAATTAAAAAATTAACATGTTTAAAATTTTGTAGAGTTAATTTGTTATAAAATAAAAAAAAAGAAAGTTTTAGTTAAAAATTGAAAGAGTTGTGTTTTATTAAAGTGTTTTGGAAAAGAAAAATAAAGTTTAAAGAAAAATTTGAAATCACGGATTTCAAAAAAATAAATGGTTGGTCCGTGGACTGAAAAGAACACGTCAACAAAAAAATTGTTGCCGCAAGTGGAGCTCGAAACCAACGGCCGCGAAACTACCCTGAGATTAAGTAACTCATGCTCTATCATTAGTAAAACAATAACAAAAATTGGCAACGTAAAGTGGAGGCTCGAAACACCACGACCTGAGATTAATTACCTTGAGGTAAGAGATTATTTGTAATACTAAAGTGGATAAAACACGTGAATTAAAAAGTAAAATCACATTTGGCAAAAATAAAATTCAAAGCTGGTTACAAAAGACCACATATGTAACATTTGCGAACAAAAATTTATAAACAACTGTTCGGCGTTCGAAATTGGTGTGCACGTGCGTACATATGCGAATAGATAAACGTTTTAAATTGATAAAAATAACCACATGTGGATTAATTTGGGAATAAAATTATTTTGTAAAAATTAAATTCACGATACAAAAATGAATTACGACGAGGATCAAGGTTTAACGATGGAAAAGATGGAAAAGATGTTTCAAATAATGAGGGGAGATATAAAAGAACAGACAAAAGAAATAAAAGACTGGACTACAGAAATCATAAAAATTACTCAGGAAAATTTGAGAAGAGATCTAAACGAGTTAAAGACATCGAAATTAGAAATGCAGAAAGATTGCGATAAAAAAATTGAACAGATAGAAGAGACAGGAATTGAAATTAAAGAGGACATTGAAGAAATTACAAAAGAAGAACAAAAATTAATTAACAAGTCGCTACAAGAAGCAGAACACGAAATCAAAGAAAACTTAAATAAACCCCCAAAATGTCTCATAAAAATCCCAATCCGGCGTTCCCCCAAATGAGGATTTTAGCCCCCTAGGTGCGGTTTTCGCCTATAGGTCACGTATTTTTATTTTTACGAAAAATTACCATTAAACAAAGTTAAAGAACATAAATTTCTCTATACCATTTTTGTTTTAATTTTCTATGATCAAAATAGATTTTTTGCAAAATTTGCCTATTACAGTAGGTATATTGTAGTACTACCTACTGCAGCGCCACAAGTTATAGAGAATTTTATGTTCTTCATAAAATCCTTCCTTGCAATACTGTTACTTAATTATTATCATTCCCACTCCATGTTGCAATCTTCCGTCCTCAGTTCCAGAATAATACACCTTGCAGTCCTTCACAGAGCAACAGTTTGCTTCCGGCCATCTCATCTCAGAGACTCCAATGAATTTTACTCTTAACCTCTCCATTTCATATATAGCGTTATGTATTTTTCCAGCTTGGGACATTGTTCTTACGTTCCATGTTTCCTCTCTAAGAGATGTTCCGGAGATCCGATCGGGGGAATTGAGACTCCGGAATATCTTGTATTAAACAAAGCCATGATGATTGTACTAGGAATATCCATTTGGATCTTTAATGCAGAGGTTTTTAGTTGCCTTCTGCATTGTCGGCCGTTGACCATTTGTTTGGTTCATCTGCCTTTAGGATCAATTTCTCAATCCAAGTACAAAGAGTGCCCTGTGCTTGTTGGCTCATCCACTCGAAGCTGTTGGCCATACAAGGGGATTGCTTCTTATTCCGGCAATCACTCGGTCGCCATTTCCTCGTCAGTAATAACAGGATGTACCGTGTAGTATTCAACTACAACTCGTGAAGGTGAAGTTGGCGTTTGTATGTGAAACGCTATATATTCGCATCATATTCCTTACATCCCTTACATGTACCTTACAATAAGTCAAGCATAATATCTGGTTATTTGAATTCCCAGATAGTTAAAAAATGTTGATGTTTGTCCTATTTTACGATTATGGATTTCTAGCTTACATATTATTGGTTACTTGGCGATGGTTACGCATTTTGTATTTTCGCCCGATATTACCATAATATTATAATATGTTCTAGCCGTTAAGTCGAAGACATGAGGGAGACGCTGCAGATTGTCCTCACTGTCGGCTATCAAAACCGCGTCGTCGGCATAGCATAAAATTTGGAAATTGTATGTACCCATTTTATATCCGATATTTAATGATTTCATTCGTTGTACTATTTTATCCATTACTAGATTGAACAGTGTTGGGCTGAGACTATCGCCCTGTCTTATCCCTGTAGTTATCGGGATGGGCACTGTAGGTCCTTCGTCCGTTCTGATTATGGCCGTGCTGCCAGTATTCTGTTCTTTCATTATTTTCGTAATTTTAGTTGGTACCTTTCCTTCGCTTAATAATTGTGTTACATCCTCCAGATGTATACGATCGAAGGCCTTCGTTAAGTCCACAAAGCATAAAAACGCGGAGGTATCAAATTCAATTGCCTTTTCTGAAATCTGACGTATTATATATATTGGATCTACAGTTGATCGGTTTTTCCTAAAGCCATGCTGTTCTTTGCAGGTTGGGATTATGTTGTTTATCGTGTCTGCTATAATACTTGTGAACAGCTTCGATATTGAGCAGAGAAGCGTTATACCTCTATAGTTAGCCGGATTTTTATTATCGCCCTTTTTAAATATTGGTATTGTTATACTCGTGCGCCATACCTTTGGTATAGTCTCCTCCTCGATTATCTTGCCAAAGAGTGATGTCAATTCCATTGCCAAGGACTGTCCGCCACATTTTATCAATTCATTTGATATCGCATCTATTCCAGGGGCCTTTCTGTTTTCCAGCTTCTTTATTGCGTTCCTTACTTGTTCTTCTGTAATTACCCAGGTGTCTTCGCTTGCATCCTCTGTTACTGCTAATGTTTTACTCTGATTGCCCTTATAGAGTTGTCTAAAGACAGGAAGAATGTGAACCACATAAAGCAAAACACCTATTTTGAGGTCTTTGATAAATCATACTAGATGGAAGGTTTGAAAAAGCTTGAGAAACGTTGAAATAAGTATAGTACCTATTTAACCATAAAATTCAAAAAATTATTCTGTTTCATTTTTCATTGACTTATCAATCCGTCCTGGTATACTATTATTATATTAATTTTGATAGCATAACGAGTTGTATACGTCATAATGTCACTTAAATAAAAGCTGTGATGCTAAATTTTTCAGCTTGGTGCTATACTTACTCTTTAATCCTTATTTAGTTTCTAAGTGTGTCCCGTAATACATATCTTTGAAACTACTATGGATTTGATTACTTAAAAAATTAGGAGTTTTATGTTTAGTTCGGCATCGATTGCAGCAATTTATAGATGAAATGGAAATATCAGGAAAGTTAATAAGACTGTTGCAAATAACGATGTCAGACACAAGAGCCATAGTGAAATCGATGGAATGGAAAGGAGAAAGCTTTAAGATTGGCTCAGGTGTAATGCAAGGAGACATGTCGTCAGCCCCTTTGTTCAATATTGTGATAGAAGATGTGTTCAGACGAACGATTGCCGAGAAACAATGGTGAACATAGGAAAATAAATAATCTTATAGAATATTTATTATAAAATACTTTTGTTGGTTATTTTATTATTAATTAATATAACACTAACAGAGAAATTGTTAGTGGAAATGGTCAAGTGAAGTAAGCCCAAGAAAACATTTTTAGAAAATTCAATCTTTGTTGTAACTGTTACAGAAATTCTTAAAACACTTTGAATGTCAACTCGCAATTTAGAAAATAAATGTTCAAACATAATAATGTATGTATGTATTTCACTAACTTGTCCTCTACACCCCCTACATTACTTATATTTATAACGTCAAATGTAAAAATCCGCAGTTTTAACTTTAAACAGATATATTCAAAAGGTGTAAATATTTGAGAGAAAGAGAGAGAGAGAGGTAAGTAATGCAAGGTAAAATATTAAATATTTCGTCGTGGAAGTTGGTGTTGCATTATCTTATGGCATGAATTAAAATTAGCTTTTACTTTTCTTTGGCAGTACCTATATCACGTTTATGCCAATAAAACCAATAAAATAAGCTGTTGGGAAGTTTTGTATCGGGAATAGGTAGAAAATTAAAATTGTGTGAATTTAGAAATCAGTTTGAAAATGGAACTGAAAGTTATACAAACGTTAAATATTAGCAATTTTAATTTCATAGTTTATAACATTTTATCTATTAATGTAATTAGTTGTAATCGAATAATTTTTTTAATAAGAAATACATTTTTAATTTTAATTCATAATAAAATTTTACAAAACAAATAATTTTCATAACTATTTATTCGAGAATAAATTTGTAAATATTTTTCACTAATTGTAGTTGATTTCATTTAAGATTACCCAAAAATTACCATTGCGCCCCTTAAAGAACAATTTACATACGCAATTGTGAAAAAATCAATAATAGTTAATAAATTAACACTGATAAACACAATTTAATGATCTTAATGAAGAAATAACAATTTGCTAAAATTTAAACCAGTTTCATAGGAAATCTGTAATGAAAGCAACTATATTACAGTAGGTAGTATTAATGTTTTTTAAGTTAAACTTCAATCAATAAAATAACGCCTTATTTACTTATAGGCCAGTTCCCAGAAATTTAAATTGGGAAATAATTCCTGGTAAGCTAGACATCTTTTTAATCGCTTTATTAAGTTGTTCCTTGCTATAAGGATTCCCCTCATATAATCTCTTAAATCTACATTCATTAAAAAAAAATAACCGCATTTGCTTTAGTAGTCATATTGGTGGGAAGACGCTGAAATGAGAATTTTAGAAAATATCTCGTTAAACGTTGATTTTACGATTGGGTTATAATCAATATTATTTAAGATAAAATTCTTGACAAAAAGGTGCTCAGTATATTTTTCGTAAAATAAACCCTTTCCAAAATTAGCCACAAGAGAGCTTTAATTTTGATACATTTACTATACTCGTTCTGACAACATCTTACATTAGATTATTGTGACGTGTTTGTTTTCAAGACCACTTTTGCGTCAGATGAATATAGAAGAAAGTCTGCATAAAATCTAACAACTACGATATTATTATTATTAATAGCTTTTACATTCCTTGGCGGAATTTTGCTGTTTCTACATTGAAACTTTACATATCCGTTTGTTGGGGTGGATTAGTCCCCTTTATCTACATTTCATTTTCAAAGTCTTTTATCTGTTTTCGCTTCCATCACAATTCTTCTCCATTTATTCCTGTCTTTGGCTGTTTCTTTCCAGTTTCCTACCTCCATCGTCTTCAGATCGTCCGTCACCTGGTCCCACCATCTTATTTTGGGTCTTCCTCTTCCTCTATCCTCCATGGGTCTCCATTGCATTATCTGTTTTACTACAGCGTTCTCTTCTCTTCTCATAACGTGTCCTAGCCATCTCATTCTGCCCGATTTAATTATTTTCACCACGTCTTCATTATCCATCGTCTCTAGTATTTCATGATTCATCATGGGTCTCGTTTCGCTTACATTAACTTGTTTTGTGCCCAACACAGTTCTCAATACTTTACGTTCAAAAATTCTTAACTCTTCCTCTTGTTTTTTTGAAAAGCACGCAACTTCCGACGCATATGTTACGACCGGTCTTATTATCAATGTCTTACAGATTTTAATTTTCGTTGCCCTTGATATGTGTTTATCTCTCAGCAGGTGTCTATTAGCATAATAAGCCCTATTGCCAGCCTGTATTCTTCTTTTTGTCTCTTCGGTTCGATCTCCATTGTCATTCACTTGCACTCCAAGGTAGCTAAAACTTTTTACTTCTTCGTACTCATTACCATCTACTTTTAAAAAACTATCTTTTTCCGTTTTTCCTCTTTGGCACTTCATATATTTTGTCTTACTTTGATTTATTATCAGTCCCATCTTTTGCGCCATATCATTAATTCTTCTAAGACTTTCTATTAATTTGCTTTTCGTTCTCGTTATCAACACCACATCATCTGCATAAGCTATTACTTGTAATTCTTTATTTATTATTGTACCTTTGTCTTCTATGCTTCTCAATATCTTTTCCAGGACCAAGTTAAACAGCGTTGCAGACATCGCGTCTCCTTGTCTCACTCCACTGTTTACCTCAAAATTATTTGTTTCGCCTTCTTGTGTTTTAACGTATGCCATCGTTTCTTTAAGTGTCATATTTGTCAACTTTATCAATTTCTTTGGAATCTTCATTTCTGTCATTGTTCTTATTAGCTCGTCTCTCTTTACTTTGTCAAAGGCCTGTTGGTAATCAATGAACAACATATGTGTGTCTATACCAAATTCTAAGCTTCTTTCTATTATCTGTTTCAAAATAAATATGGCATCCACTGTCGATTTGCCTTCGGTGAATCCGCATTGATATTCGCCAATCACTCCATTTGTAAACTTTTTTAGTCTTTTATTTAATAAAGTGGACATCACTTTATAAGTTGTATTCAGCAGTGTAATTCCTCTATAATTACTGCACACTTCTGGGTCTCCTTTCTTTTTTATCGTTACTATAATTCCCTCTTTCCATCTTTATACGATATTATTGCAAGTTAATACTTGCCCCTCCCCGAAATCCAAAATCCAAAATCGCATGGTTGCCTCCTTTATTTATAGCGTTATCAAATTACTCCCACTATAAATGTTCTAGTCTATAATTTTATTTTTTACACTTCACTGACAAAGATTTGTTTATTCAAATTAACTAATTGGCAATAAAATGTGTGTACATCCAATAATTTATAAATAATTTATAGAAACTCAGTACTTGGAAACTAATAATGTTTGTACAAAATACTATGTTGCATATCTATACTTATTTCACGAGACACTTGTTCTCTACACTGTTCTCTGCGTAATCAGATGTTATATATGATAACATAATTGTGATATTATATAATAACAGATTTCAAAATTTCGTAAGGTTTAGTTTGGAAAATATTTTTGATTTAAATTTTATTTAGAATAGTATATAAAGCTCGAGCTTGAAGTGACTTTCATCTCTCATTTTTTTAGCCCTATCGCCGCCTTCAGCGAGGAGCTAAAAACACATTCCTGATTGAAATTCCTGCTTCTATCTCGCGTTGTATAATATACTATTTTAAACGGCTTTTAAATCAGATACGTACAATACTTACAACATATTTATTATTGCAACTTTATGATTGCATCGTTGTAATATTCTTGTTTTTCTATCTTAAAATCACAATAATTTATTAATCTATTTTGTAGCGTTGAAGATGAACCAATAAAGTTCGAAACGTCGCGCTACATATTACGTTGGTTTTAATGAATTAGCAATAAACTAATATATTTTTATGTTCTGTAATATTATTTGTACTTCGTTCTAATCCTGGTTTAAATTAAAAACACGTTTAGATAACATGTACTTAAATATTTTTAGTAGATACATTGAATATTACTATGTATATATGTATAATTAGTATAAAATGGTACTTGATAAATATAATAGTAAAAGAACGTATTTTTATTGTGTAGGTTTTGGTGTACGTATATAAAGGGATTCTCAAAGTAGGATCTTATCAAGTTTCACAGTTGTTCAGCCAACCACAAACATGACGCCATCCGTACAACCCCTTGCACAGTTTGAAACATCACACCCAAGTTTCCCAAGTCATTTTATTTCCAAACTTAACGTCTTATGTAAAATTAAAGTAGGTATATTTTTGTTTTAAATTTCTAGTAGTCAGAAAGAAAACAATTTTAATAGATTTCATATTTTATAAACTATTAGTAAATTCTACAATATATACTACAAAAAAATGTTGTTTGAAAATAGAATGAACAGCGATACCGACATATTGTTTCTTAAATAAAGAACTGATATTAATTTTTCAAATTCTCTACTAATTATTATAAATTTGTAATGCTAATTTCTGTATAAAACAATGAAAGAGAAACATGAGAGGTGTCGAGAGTTGAATGAGGGTTGGTGTGAATGACAAGGGGTGAACGCAGATCGCTTTCACGCGGATTTGCACTCTCTATTGCAGCCGCTGATCCTTGCTAGAACTGAACGCCGTTAATGGGGATTGGCGGCTCCGTAAATAGAGCGGCATTGAGCCTTCTTACTCGCCAAATTCACTCAAGATATGTTGAAAATTTGTTTAGCTGTCTGACAGAGTATTTTATTTGACATTTTGCAGTTGTTCAGGGTCTTGGTTAAAAATTTTCCAATTAATTTAAAAATAGTTGGTATAAAAACGTAAAAGTTTAACATGGCATTATAATAAAACATTCTGGTTTACTGATGGCGTTGTTGTAGTACTCGTACCTAGTAACTCGTATGTAACTTATTAACGAAGTAACTGAGAATTTCAGTTGCTTTTATGTACACTAGACTTGATAGCCGGGTGGCGGATTAATCGAGGCGGTAAAATTGCGAATTTTTTTTATATTTTCAAAATATTTAATAAAATTTCGATTAAATTCCAATTAAAACTAAAACTGATGGTTAGAAATTACGAATAGATTATCAAACGGAAGTCGCGAATATTTTTATTTTACAATTCCTTTAACAAATATTATCTTGGGGCTTTAATTTCGGCCACTATTTTTCAAACTTTTGGAATAAATGAGAGGCTACTGTGTCCAAAACAAGGTATTGCAGTTTCATTTTTGAGATACTGGCCAGCAGTCGCAATTGTCACGGTCTCTTTTCCGTCGCCCTTAGCCGTCTGGACACAAGTGTAAACATGTTCAAGTGTGAACAAGCGAACACACTTACATATACATAATACTTATGTACCTACAAGTAAACAAATAAATTATAAAGTAATTGCGCATCTGATTATTCTTAGCAAAACAAATTTTAAAACAGAACTTCTTCTTTCGTGTGCCATATCCGTTGGCGACCTCTCTCCTATGTATGTGTTGTGCGTTTGAAGTATTATCACACACATAGGGGACCTGCTGCTTAACGCGGGCTCCGAACCGCGGAAAGTGTATACACTTCATCTCCAGAGAGGCTGTTCTAGGCAGATTACACCTCGGTGGTTTGCCATTGCCTTACTGAGCCCGGAGTCGAACCAGGCATTCAGCATTAGCAGCAACGCACTTAACCGCTTTAGTTGACGACCGTCTCCCAGAAAACAGAAATAACATGGTATAAATATCACTCACTAAAAAGAGTAATGTAGCAAAAATTTAGTTGTATAGAGTAATAAATATTTTTCTCTTTAGAGCCCCCGCAGATACTTTCTATCGGCCGATAGTTTGGTCGGTTTCTTAATCAGTATGAAGATGTATGCAAGTGTCGGCCGATACCGAATCGTTCGAATTTGCGCACTTGCATACATCTTCATACTGATTAAGAAACCGACCAAACTATCGGCCGATAGAAAGTCTGCAGTCTGCGGGGGCTCTTAAACGTTAATAAAACATGAAACACACTTAGACCGAGTTGCACTATCGCAGGTTATCTTAATCACAGATCAATTTCTATAAAAGTCATTGTTTCAAGAGTTGTATCTATGGAAATAAACCGTAATTATCGTTAATTAGTTAATGTAGTGTCGATGCAACCCACCCTTAAAGTTTATTTTTTATACAAATTATTTTGGGGCCTGCTGTAAAAGTAAATACACGAGGGTAAAAGTAAAAACGAACGAAAACGCAGTCTTTAAAAGTACTTTTACTACCGCTGCCGCTACGTATATACCAGTAAAAGTAAATATAACCTCAAAATGTATAATTTGTCAAATAATTATAAATATTATTCTTAAATTTTAATAGCTTTTGGACTGAACTTTTGGAATGAATAGCATGTTTATTTGGGGGTAAAGGTAATTTTCTATTAGTGTTTGAAAAAATACTACTCTTTAATATCTTGCAGAGTTAGATAACTCGCGATGTTGTTGCGATGATAATTCCGTGAAGAAACGCCAAAAATTAAAAGCACAACATCACATACGAAAATTGACATTTCAAACGCCATTTTTAATGTCGAAAATGGTGAAACAAATTTACCATATCGCATCACAATCATTGCAAAAAAAAATCAAACAAAAAATTTCGTAAGTACCGAAAAAAATGGAAGCATAATCGCACTAAATTTGTAATATAAAATTCGTTAGAAGTACATTGCTTTAAGTGAACTCGGGTGGGAACTAATGCGTTGAACCGGTTTCCTACATCGCATCGGTTGCGAAGTGGGTTAGTTTACAAATACACACTACAAATATTGGAAGAGATTTTTTAATACGTATGAATTCTTTTACGCCCCACTACAAGTAGTCGATATTCTGGTAGGGTATTTGGAATATTTTTTATTTTCGGATATTATTCGACTGTGCATGCGTCGTACCCATTTAACTACAATGTAAAATAACGCACGCTGATTGGTCGAAACGCCAAAATTTGACCCTGAATGGAATTATCAACTATACTTCTCCTATACACCTCGTAGCAAATGAAAAAAATTGACACTTTACCGTTTTAAGTATGCAGAGGTGCGGCACCGAACGGCAAATGAAATTTGCTATATTTAAATGTTAACCAATCCCCATTGCCGTTCGAGGCCGCACCTCTGCATAGTTAACACGGATGGACAGTAAGTTCATCTTGATCTATTGTACATTTCAATTTGCGTTCAAGTGACGCTGGATGCATAAATGTGAAAAAAAATTAATGGCACTGTCAAGCATGAAGGGATTAACGAGATTCGTGAACGGCTAATAAGTGAGGTCAAAATTACAAAATACGTTTATGTTCATCGTGATTGAACCTAACAATAAATTAAGATAAAGTTAATATGATTGATAAGTTATCGATTCTTAGGTACATTAAAAATTATTTTTGTAAGTTTATACTAACAATCGCATCTTTAAGTCATATCGTCCCCTTAGTGCTACAACTAGGTAACTTGAAATTACTCATATTGAGTAAATGGAGTTTAAAGTTTACAATAACAAAAAAAAGTATTAAACTTCAATATTATTTTTGTTTTACCATTTGAAACTTTAGCTACTTATGTAAGTTAAATGTATTTAATACCCTCACAGTCTAATGTTTTATATTTTAGGAAATTTTTAATTAGAAGTAAGATATCTACATAGTTATAGCACTAATAAAAATTTGAAAAATCAGACTTATCTAGTTCTTTTATTTTATTTTAACTTTGTATGTTTCAAAATAAGTTTTATTCATAACGACTGATAAATAATAGTAATACATAATACAAAATAAGATCAAGAAAATACATAATTATTATAAAAAATAAAACTATAAGACTTCACAATTGCACAAATAGATATCTCAACTGTCTTGCGAAGGTCGCGGACGTATTATACGTTGCTATACCTAACGTTCGGAACTTGCACAATTAGGTATCTCAAGTTATCCACTTGTAGCATAACAGTATTGAAGGGATCTGACACTTATCTACTTTTGGCAAGTGGATATTTGATATTTAGAAACATAATAGAACATTTTTAGTTGTAGCACTAAATAAAGTGGGTAAAATTAGGTGGGTACATGTAGCTAACACAAAATAGCCAAAATTCGAGTTACTTAGTTGTAGCACTAAGGGGACGATATATTCTCCGAAAATAGAGTCCATGAGATCAAACGCCGATACACAAACAAGAAAACCACACTTTTTGATGGAATTTTGAAATAATATTGTTTCAAGTTTTGATAAACGATATCGTTTTGCTCTCAAGAAATGAAAGAGAAATTACAACAATGCTGGCACCGCTGAATAATTAATCGGGGCGGATAGGTCTCCGTATGAGTGTACGAAAAACAAAAATGATGTCTATTGGTCCTGAAGCCGATGTTAATATGGACGACAATAGAATAGAAAATGTGAACAATTACGATTATTTGGGCCATGCAGTCAGGTTCGTGAGAGATAACCAGGACACTGAAATAAGCAGAAGATAAGTTTTGGGTGGGTGGTATTTGGAAGGCTTTCGTTTGTATCGAGGTCAAAATAGTTCTCAAAAAACTTAAAACAAAATATGACTCTTGTATGCTACAAGTAGCACCACTAATAAGACTGCAAGTAGATTGGCAGTGACATAAAGTGAAATGGAGAGAAGTATGCTCGTCCTAACTACGCGATAGGAAGCGCAACAATGTACCCGTAGAAAAACGGAAATCACGGACGTAGTGTAAAACATAGCAAAGCAGAAATGTAGTTAGACTTGACATGTTGTGAGAGTGGAAGACGGCAGATTGTCGAACAAAATTATTAACTGGAGACCGTGAGTAATAAGAGGAGTGTCGGACGACCGCCCAAGAGATGCTATAAGGATGATATAAGAGATGTAGTCGGAAGACTATGGATGAGAACGAAGCGTAACCGCGAAGAGTAGAAAAATAAAGGTGAGGACTATGTCCAATATTGGAATGAATATTGGAATAAGCCTGAAGAAGAAACTTCCATGCACATTTAGTATATAAGCAGCAAAAAATGAATACTGAGTGGGTAACAGTTGGCATTAATACCAAACGCTAGCGCCACTTGATTAATTTAGTCATTAAATTTCACTTTGTCCCATCATTTCAGTTTACATTACTCCCTTCCTTAGTTCAGCGTTTGCTTCAATTTGTAAATTTGAATGATAATATCTTAACAATTTCTAAAATAAAAAAAAACATTTCTTGAGAATCCCATTTAATGTGAAATTAAAGTACAAAAAAACTTTTAAGGTTGCATTTGAAATTTGAGAGAGGATCTGAGTTTGGAGTTGAGTAGTAATACTCCTAATATCATTATTTTTTTCAGGAACAAGAACGGTAGTCAAATGATTTGGAAATGTTTTATTTGACAGTGAAAGATGTAATTGTGACATTATTTAAAAATAATGTTAATAAAACAATTCAAAGTGCTTATTCCAAATTCTATCTCTGTCCCATATTGTCATCGAGCTAAACTGGTAATTTCTCATATTTTGTTCGTGATGAACAAAATTGCGGAATGCCCGGTTCGACTCCGGGCTCAGTAAAAACTTTATTCTGACCGTCTCCCCTCGGAAGGCAATGGCAAACCACCGAGGTGTAATATGCTTAGAACAGCCTCTCTGGAGATGAAGTGTATACACTTCCCGCGGTTCGGAGCCCGCGTTAAACAAGTAGGTCCCCTATGTGTGTGATAGTACTACAAATGCACAACACATACTACATAGGAGAGAGGTCGCCAACATCCGGTAACGGATAGGCACGTGAAGAAGAAGAAGAACAAAATTATAGTTTCACAAAAAAAATGTAATGCACACCAATATTTTGTTCAGTTAACCGATTTTTAATAAGAAATGGCATTCTATTGTTCCTGTATCCTGATAATAGTACTGATTTGAATCCTATTGCAAACTTATCTGCCATCCTCGGAAGTAGTATTCAATATCTGGAAGCTCAGGCAGCAAATGAGTTGATAGAAACACCATAAAAAGCATTTCATCATATGAAATGTCTGACGGAATTATATGAAATTTAATTTTGCATAATTACTATCGGAATAAATTTGTGGGTGAAATAAAAATTTACTTCTAAAAATTGAAACTGCGAATTTTGAATGACTTTTGAATTTTGACTCAATTGAAAACAAATAATTAAAAAATAATTTCCGATACAGTTTTCATGACCACTATTAAATATACATAAGTACATATACTTATTATATAATTATGTATAATATACTTATAATTATGTATTTTAGTAGGTCTATACAATACTAATATGTATGTACCTACTTCATACCTACTATCTTGAGTTTTAGTCGTACGTTTTCATTTAATTTGAATTTGTGTCATAATTTAATACCTGCAACCTATCGAAATTTAAATTGCATTATAAATCTTCTAAAAGAACTTACAAAGAACGATAACGCATCTTCGTAAATTTAAAGCATAACGGCGAAGTTCACCTTTCGGCTTAGCGTGTGAAGTAGCATCCTGTCTATGATTAATAGCGGTTTTAATCTAACCTTTGCTTACATAAGTGTTCTATACAGTTAATGATATTTGGGTTTAAGCATGTATTAATCAAAATCGTATTAGTATAAATTAAATATATACTTACTAGGTATTGAAAACGACTAATTAGATTAAAAATTACCTCTACAGACCAGGATAAGATTCAAAATACAGTGTGACGATTTTGCTAACATAGTCTAGATCTAGACAATCTATAAGATATGCTAAGTTATATTTCAATATTTTTTTAGGTTTATTTTCATTATGTAATAATAATAAAAGTATTCATTCCATTGGAATACTACTATGATCATATAAGTATGAAAACTAAAATTAAGCCTTCTTTTTATTTTGTTACAATTTTGTGAGTATCTTTGCTTGGTTTGCCATTCTTTGGCTCTTGCTTTCCAAATTTTTACGTTCATTTCTCAAAAGTCCTCCGTGACTGCATCTGTCCATCTAGTTGTTGGTCATCCTCTGTATCGATTCTCACTTAGTTTCCATTCAGTAATTTTTATTGTTGCTTCATTTTCTTGTTTTCACATAACATTTCCTAACCACCTTATTCTTTGTGCTTTGATGTATTCATTGCTAGTTCCATTCAGTAATTCATTCTGTATTCTTCACTGCTATATTTTATGGGTCTCAATGCTTTAAGTATTTAGTCTTATTCTTCTTTATTTTTAATCTGATTTGTGCTGCTTGGTATTCCACACTTCTGTACATCTCCACTAATTTATTTTGTGTTGTTCTTATTAGTTGAAGGTTATCTGCATATGCTGTTATTATCGGTCCTTCTATATTTCCTATGGTTTTTTGAGAATTTGTATTTCTTTCCACTTTTGCTATGATCAAGTTGAATAAGGTCACCGAAAGCACATCCATATTAAGTTATACCCGCCGTAACCTCAAAGACTACTGTATCTTCACTGTTGCTTTAGTTTTTGACATTACCATCTTCACGTTGTTTATTAATTTCATTCGAATATTTAGTTCCATCATGATTTAGTTTCACCGGAATCTGTCCACAGTATCGAACACTTGTTAATAGTCTATGAATAAATAGTATAGTGCTAAGGTTAATTTCGTATTACCAGCATTTTTCATTTTCTTGTTTCAAAATATAAATAGCGTCTATCGTCGACCTTCATGCTCTGAATCCGTATTGGTAATCCTCCTATTATCTTTTCAGTAAAAGTTAGAACTCTTTGTTGATTATTGAAAAAAACTTTTTTTTTTTAAGTGCCAGAAGTATTACTCCTCTACAGTTTCGGCGGTCTTCTATATCACATCTTTTACGAATTGGAATTTTGCGTCCTATATTTGAATTCGCTAGGTATTTCTTACTTTCTCCTTTTCATATTCTTCTTTCTGTTGAAACACAACTTTTAGATATTGTATCGATATCCCTTGCTTTAACTTTATTCATGTCTATTTTAGATGTTTTAAGTTTTGTACTTCTTCCTAATTCTATTCGCTTTTGTTGCGTAGATCTAATTGTCTTCTTAGTATAAATATAAGATATCATAATTAAAAAGGCACTGCAATATTTTAATCTATGTTCTGCCATATTACCCAGGCGTGATCTTTAAATAAGGCTTTACATGCGGGTACTACTGAGCAGACTGAATTGATTAAGTCAAATCAAACACTGGCACTTCCGCGTTTCTTATGTTTTTAATGATACAATCAGTTGAAGGAACCCAGTACAAGTTGTGACTCCAGGAATCATTTTTACTAGTACGATTTAATTTAAATCTAGGCTTACAAATTAGACTATATTATCACTTGGTAATGAAATAATAAATTGCATAACCTGTTCTATTATCCAAATCTATTTCACTATCAAATTAAATACACTATTTTACATTATTATATATTCAGTTTTTAATATCTTGCAACATTGCAAGACACGCACAGAGGATCTATAGTTTAACGTGGGTTTGGAACTACGGGAAGAGATGATTTTTATACCTGCCAGTCCGATCAGGGAAGGTTTTGGCAATATATAATGTTATCTGATTCACAGCAGTGGATTGGTGTGATCACTGGTTTAGTTACAGTGCGAAAATTGTAAATTTTGAATCTCGGACTTCACAAAATTTCTTAGCACGGCCCTCCGGTGAGCATCAACACCCTGTGGACAAGCGAAGCTGTAAAGATAAAGAGAAAGAAGAGGATTGACCCATCTCAAAAAATGGATCGTGTAAACTTTTGCAGCGGAGTAGAGTAGCAATATTCCGAATGGAATTAAAAATCTTGAATTAAGTATTGCTATCTGGGGCCAACTGATAGACATTTGGTGAGTGAAAAATCCTTCTATAAATAGTACCTCACAAGATTAGCACCAGAAAATCTTGGCACGTGAGCCGCTCTTCCATTCGCTCATTACAAAGTTACATGTGACATAAAATATAAAATTTTATATAGGTGATTCCAATAATCTTCAAAAAATTCCAAATGAAAAAAGCGCAACTTGATAAACAGAACGCACGATACGATAATACTAACACCCACTCATCCGAACTTGATAAAAGTAATAACGTCGAAAAATATCACATGATAAGGTTCAGTAGATTTCTTTGACTTTTATTTGATATTGTTTTTTGATCACTGATTCTCAATCACTGATTAATTCAGTTTTAATAAAATTGTATTGTATGTAACAGTTCTAACAGGGAAGTGATAATATTTGAATGTTGTCCAATACGCCGAATATTTATCACTTCCTGCTGTATGTGTGGAGAATTACACCCCCACAAGGAAAGTAACAACCAGGGGACTTTTATTGCTGTGCTGTAATTCGCTAAAACTGACCGCGAGAAGTAACAAATTCTCGGCTTACTGCCTTTGACAGTTATTCTGTGCGATTTCGACTGTTCAGTCAGACAGAAAATCTGTTAACGAATAACAATTTGACTAATTTTTGAACCAGAATCTTCTTCTTATTCTTATTCTAGGACTACGTCCTGTACTTTCCATTTATAGTGCTTCTGTCCCAATTATAGTTTAGTTTTTACATCTCAGGTTGTTTGCTAGGCTTGCCTTTCGATGTGCCTGCAACCTGGTTTTTATTGTTATAATGGCAAATCATTAACACAGGGGGACCGCCGTCTTTACGTGCCCTCCGTAGCACGGAAGACGGTCAAGAAATTTTAGATTGTACCCGGAGTTCAACCGGGGAGCCCTACGTTAGCAGTTGATCGCGCTAACTATCAGGCCACGACCGTCATCCGGAATGAACCGAAATCTTGCGCAAAATTTTTATAAATGTAGTTCTAAGATAAACGTGTTTTAAATGTGAATATTATGGTATGAAATTCATTCAGTTTCTTTGTCGGTAATTTTCCTTCTTTTGTGATTTTGTATAACTAGAAAACATTCATGTATATCAGACACAACACAGCAGTGGCTTGGTGTGATCGCTAGTTGAGTTAAGGTGCAGAGATTGTGGGTTGAAATTGTGGACTTCACGAAATATTTTAGCACGGCCCTCCGGTGAACATCAACGCTCTGTGGACGAGTTATGTTGTAAAGTATGTCAGATACACGTTTCTATTATTCCTTGGAAAATTTAAAGTTACAACTGAATTAAATATAGGTATGTAATTATATCATGATGAAGCTTGTGGAGAAATGGCACACGTATCAAATTTTAAAAGCCAACTTGTTGGTTAGTTTTATTTGGTTGAAAAACTAAAAGTACTAATCGATAAGCTTCAGATATTATAACTAATTTAAGGCGTTCAGGAACCAGATAAAATTTCCTCTTTTGTCTTGCGACCCGGTCCACAATTAAGAAATTATATTGCACCCGACCGTGCCCGAAGCAACCTAATTAATATAGTGGGAAAGGGAGCACTGATGTAGTTGGTGATGCAAAAATCATCTCAACAACAGCAGAAAATGATGTACCTAATCGCATACGGCTCTTGCATCTCAGGTTTGCGATGCCTGCTATAGAAAGCGTTCACTGGAATGACTGTTCGGTACAGCACTACTTCGTATGTATCACCACCGTAAGCCAAATGCAATCAATAAATTTGTAAAATTTTTGTTGTTTGATCTTAAAAAATAGTTCTATACCTACACAAGTTCAAATTAGGATCCACCAATTTCAAATTGAGAATAATCTATGTTAAATTGAGATTAAACAAATAATCAAAACTTACACTTAACGATCATTCAATAAGTCCGTAGGATAAGTAAGCAAAAAACAAAATTTTGACAAAACTCGATTTTATTATTCAACATAGTTGCCTTCGAGGGTGATACAACGAGTATAGCGATTTTGCAACTTTTCGATACCACTTTTATAGTACGATTTCTCTTTCTCGTCAAAATAGACCTCAGTTTCAGCGATTACTTCATCATTGGACTTAAATTTCTTTCCAGCAAGCATTCTCTTGAGATCTGAAAACAGGAAAAAGTCGCTGGGGGCTAAATCTGGAGAATACGGTGGTGGGTAAGCAATTCGAAGCCCAATTCATTCAATTTTGCCATCGTTTTCATTGATTTGTGACACGGTGCATTGTCTTGGTGAAACAACACTTTTTTCTTTTGCAAATGTGGCCGTTTCTTTGCGATTTCAGCCTTCAATCGATCCAAAAGTGCACAGTAATAATCGCTGTTGATGGTGGTTCCTTTTTGGAGATATTCGATGAATATTATTCCGTTCGCATCCCAAAATACAGACGCCATCACTTTACCGGCCGACGGTTGCGTCTTTGCTCGCTTTGGATTCGGTTCGTCGACTGCTGTCCACTCAGCTAACTGTCTTTTGGATTCTGGTGTGTAATAGTGAAGCCATGTTTCATCCATTGTCACATATCGACGATAGAATTCGATTTTATTGCGGTTTAACAGCGCCAAACACGCCTCTGAAGCATCAATTTGTTGTTGTTTTTGGTCGATTGTGAGCTCACGCGGCACCCACTTTGCACAGAGCTTTCGCATACCCAAATGTTCGTATAAAATGGTAAAAACACTACCATCTGATATCTTTACAATGTCAGCTAGCTCGTGCACCTTCAATTTGCGATCGTTCATAACCAATTTGTGGATTTTTTTGATGTTTTCTGGAATAACAGCCTCATTTTGGCGTCCACTGCGCTCTGCATCATTTGTGCTGGTACGACCACGTTTAAATTCAGCAATCCACTTCTCTACCATTTGTCTCGATGGAGCAGAGTCCGGATAATGTTTATCAATCCATTGTTTGGTTTCCACTGTATTTTTTTTCATCAAAAAGCAATGCTTTATCAAAACTCGAAATTCACTTTTTTCCATTTTTTTTCAATAACAAAAGTTGCTTCACACAAAATGCTATAACTCACGAATCAATAGTCAGATTGCTGTCAAATTTATACATGTATCGTTTGAAGGTTAGTACTAAATAAAAATCATATGGAAAAAATTCTAGTAACGCCATATATGTGTCATCCTACGGACTTATTGAACATCTCATCTCAAAAAGGTGCAATTTCCTATTGAAATTCTTCAATTTGTCCCAATTTGAAGTTGTAAAGGTATAGAAAAATCGCGATAAAAGGTAAGAAGCTCTCACTAAAACTAGGGAAAAGAAATTTGCCAAATAAATGAATATTATTTTAATAAAGTAAATATTCAAATGGTAGTGCTATGTCGTTTTCCGAATTTCTCGTGAACAAATGGGCCAAAATCAAAAATTGAATTTCATGGAGAAATTTTTGCGTTAAGTAGGTTTTAATATACGTAAATATTGTATAATAGTTCATAATTAGGTATACTAGACCATAATATTATTTCGAGAACATTTAAAAATAAAATTAAAGCAAGAATTGATAATTAACCACATTTACATTAGTGTGGGAATCTGGGTCTGAACTTGGAGACCTATAATTATATTTCTTTTTACATTAAAATATTACATCTTCGAAACTATCCGTCGTCGAAACAGACCCAGCGCCAGTCTCAAAATGTCTTAGCGGCGAAAAAGCGGCGTTAAAATGGTGACGTCAAGAAGTTCCATTGCCATACTTCCTGTACTTACAACGTTTCCATGGCTTCGTAAACTTCTCGACTTTTTATTGGGCTATTGCAAAATACCCAATATTGTGCAAAATATTCATTGAAGTGAATATATTTATTGTAAGAGTCAATAATATATTATTATGCGCATATGAAACATAATTATATACCTTATTGTCTAATTAAATATTTCTATGCTATATTTTTGAAATAAAACATTTTTGCGTTGGGAAGTTCTTAGGTTTAAACTGAAGTGTTGAACAGTTTTAAAAACTTTGCAAGCCGTTACATCATATCTTTTTAATTATTTCATTAACAATAAAATAATTCGTTTCTTTTAAAAATTTTTGTTTCAGCATTTTCAATAATAAGTAACCATTTTTATGGGCAATATTACTTTTGGAAGATGTACTTAGTATCAAACGTAAAATCTTTTTATTCGACAAAAATAATATGTTTTATATTATGAAACCGACAACCTTACATCGCAACATTATGTTGCAAAATCCTATTAGAGAAACTCATGATATACATTGCTATTCAAAAAGCTTTGCGTGTTTCTCGTTCATGTACAGCTGCAAAACTTCAGAAAATATCTCATTTTCAAAGTTGTGTCTGTGGCCATATAAAGCTACAGTTTGCATGAAAGCTGTCTGATGTGTTTTGCCTGGAGCTTACTTACTTATTGCTAGTCTTCTGTGTGAGTGGAGCTTTGAGCTTTTTGCGATCAAGCTTTCGCCACAACGCAGCTGATAAAAAGCTTATTGAATCACATCACGGAATCTTTCTGTGGCAAATAAGCAACGAAAATGGAAAGAGTGATTACTGCTGCGGATTGGAGAGAGACATTTGACAAAAGAATAGAGATGTACTAGTGCGAGAAAGATATATTTCAGAGGCGGAACTCGAGTGGAATAAACATTAGGAAATTCAGATTTTCTGTTATTTTAACCCGCTTGCTGTTTTATTTAATAATGCGAATTAGAAAACATGAATAATTTTATGTCATTCGCAAATTAAAATAAATTTATAACTATTACGATTTGACATTTGAATTTAAGTTGCTCGTTTATGTAGAAATTTTGATTTTTAGTTTTAACTGGGAAAATGGAGTAACGGAAAATTACTTTATAAAAGTAATGATTTTTACAAAACATAATTATTTCTATCATATATTTAATTTTACTCAGGTAGAAGATATTAAATATTTATATACCTAACCAATAGTAAATTTTATTAAATTTATTGTGCATATTACATAAAACTATAGTTCAAAAGTAATTTTTTAACACCAATACAATTATTGACAATTTAATTGGCTCAAATTATACTCGGAGCTAACTATAGATTCCCTACTAAATAGCTATAACATTAATTTAATAATATAATAGCACTAGTTGTACATTGTAATAAACGAATAACTACAATTCATAATAAAATGTGTTATTATAAAACATTATTGACTTATTAGTCATGCTAATTTCGAAAATTATTGAGTTATTGTATACTAAATAAGATTTTTACAGATTTTAACGATGAAATGGCATTAAGTTGTGATTAGCCTTCATTTTTACATAATATAATAAAAAAATTATTGTTAGTAAATAATATCCCTTTTTGACGAACAGCCCTTGAATGGCTGGATGTAGCGAGAAGTGAAGTAGTCTTGAGGCCGACGGTAGCACATCATCATTAATGAGCGGGGCTGATGTTCACAGCTGTGTGTTCACAGGGTTGTGTTGCCCACCGCCGGAGGCTGCAATTCTGAAACATCACCCGCACGACACATAGGTAGATCTAATTTATTGTTGGTTCTACTAGATCGTTTCTATCTAGTCTTTCCGCGGTTGGGTGGACGACTTTACCATATGTAGTCACAACAATATTTCTCACAACACACTCATAAATGTTACATACTATATGAGATCTAATAAAACAAATATATAAAAAATTATTTTATTACTTTAGTAACTTATTGTAATATTTTAATAATAAATGTAGAAAACAAAATAATTACCAGATACTTACTTAATTTATTTTAAAAACCATTCTATATAGTAAATCTACTTTATAATGTCACAACAAGATCTTAGTTATGAAATATATTTTATAATATGTATTTCATTAGTATTTTTGATTATTTTTATTAGATTGGTAGTACTTAAGCTAGTTTTAAATTAAGAATTATAATTTCATATTTTAAACTAAAATTAAACGTAGGGATATAATGTTTTATGTGAACTCGACATATTGGTATAGGGAGTAGTTGTTAAGCTTTGATAATCCTGTCATCCTACGGTGTCATGTCATTCTGTCAGGCAATTCGAGCGAGGGTCAAAGCTTTCACCACAGAAATTCAGGTTCGAGTATTTTCATTTTCAAACTGATTATATTATGTAGACACTATGTCACATATACTACAATAACTTCTATTATTATTACTATCTATGTATTATTCTATTTTCTTTAACTAACCCACCAGCTATAACCAAAATATTTTAAATGCTTAAATATTTCATCAACACTTTTCATGAACGTTGTTTTCTAAAACGCACTAGTCAAATTTTATTATATTAAATAATATTTACTTATTCTAAATTATTGTAGATACCAAATTAATATTATGGTCTTAAACTATTCTGGGCTCCTTGCTGTTACGAACTTTATGATACGGCCCTGATTTATCAATATAAATGTAATTTATACTCAGTCATCCTGTCCCTTCCTGCAAAACTAATTCCATAAAACCGCCATAAACGCGTCACTTGTCCATACAATGACCAGGTTCTCACACTACAATTCTGATGGCCTGTTTATTTGAAACTTCTGATCTTTTGCTCCCTTGAAAATACTGAATCAATAGATTAAATTGCAAGGGAATTGAATCCTGTTTGAATCAGTGCAGCAAGCGCGAAAAGTGATTAAGATTTTAAAGATCTTTTTAGAGCCCGTATAATTTTATCACTTCAAGTTAAACAACACTTTTTAGTCTCTCTTGCATTTTTAAAAGAGCTAAAGTAGGGATTTGTTCGTTTATTAACTAAAGCTTTTTTACTTAATGGATGAAAACATTCGTTTTCTGTATTAATTATATTATAAGGTACTCCTTTATTTATTTCAATTGCGCTCGCTTGATAAATATAAATTGAAACAAATATTTACAAAATTAACATTTTTAAGTTATACTTTTTATGTGATTGCAGCGGTACAACATGAACGTGGACCTCGTAAACCCAAGTTACAGCAAACTTCTCATTCACAAATTTCTGCTTCAGTGGGTCTTTCTCATTTATCTCCAGTTGGAAAATTGAACTCTTCAGCTGCTTCATTAAATTTTTCGCCAGGCTTATTTGGACCACCACCAATTACAAAATCGTTACCGTTAATAACGTCCTCGGTGTCAAATTCAAGTTCTCACGTTGACGTTATTACATCTCCAATCTTTCATCCGCCAACATTACCACCTCATCCTGGTTTATTACAAATACTCATGTCTGCAGAAAAATGTCAGGTAAATATTATTATTATTATTATAAATTAAACTTTATAAATTAAATAATTAATGAAACATGAAAATATTTTATTGTAACATGATAAAAATTTTTAAATATGAACGTTTTTGGTTTTTTATACGAGCAGGTTATAATTAAAGAATTTATTAGTTCGAATATATAAATTATTTTATGCAATCCTAGCGTGTTTATCATGGATTTATTACTACTTCTGCAGTTCGTAATGACCTTCTTCAGTCCCATGTGTTATTTATTAGTAAATTTGCTCCCATGGGATCATTTGATCCCAAGGGATCATAGTATGACCTCATAATTATTGACTCAACAAAAGTCTACATGCTATATTTTATCTTACGCTAGAATTATTTATCGCTTCCTTCAAAGGAATGCGTTATCGCATTGCAATGAGATATTCTTTCGATGTGTAGGCGTTGTATGCCGCCAAAGCTTCATATACGTAAGGGCTCTTTCTTTTAATCATACAACCACTGTTATCATTTGTAATGGGATACATTAATAGACAATTTTATAAATTGCATAATTACAAAGTAATTTTGCATACACTGTTATCTTCTGCAATGCGTTTTTTAACAGCCACTTCAATTTATATAATTTAATTTGTACCTGTTTATTTCAATTTTTCTTTTTGGTTATTTTTTTGTCGGTAGTTATTAGGATTGTATAAAATAGTATACACAACACGTGGCTAAAGCGCCATTAAATCTCTGGTGCATTGCGACCCCCTTGGAGGAGGGGGTAGCTATCGCTACCCCCACCACCGCAGGATCGCAATTCGCACGCGAGATTAAATGGCCTGCTATAGCAACTCGGTATGTAATATACTATTATATCTTCTTCTTCTTCTTCCGGTGCCTATCCGTTTCGGATGTTGGCGATCATCATGGCAATTCGAACCTTATCCACAGCAGCTCTAAAAAGGCCCACCGTCGTAGTGTTGTACCATGTTCTTAAGTTCTTCAACCATGATATGCGTCTTCTTCCCGGTCCTCTTCTTCCATTCACCTTTCCCTGCAGGATCAATTGTAACAATTCATATCGCTGGCTGTTTCTCATTATATGTCCAAGGTATTCCAGCTTTCGTGTTTTTATGTTAACTAGCAGCTCTTTCTCTTTAACCATTCTTTCAAGGACAGTTTGGTTTGTGATTCGATCTGTCCATGGTATCTTTAGCATGCGCCTGTACAACCACATTTCGAAAGCCTCCAGCTTCTTACAAGAGGCTTCTGTTAGGGTCCAAGACTCCACCCCGTACAACAGAACTGGGAAAACATAGCACCGCAACATTTTGGTCTTTGTTATCAGTGACATATTATGGCATCTAAACAATCTGGACATCTTTAGAAACGCGGCTCTGGCCTTTTCTATCCGGCATTTTATTTCGATGGAGTGGTCCCATTCTTCATTCAACGTTGTTCCCAGATAAGTGCATTTCTGAACTCTTTCTATATTCTCTGCGCCCACCATCAGCTGACTTGGGTGGTTATTATTTTTCGAGATTACCATGTATTTCGTTTTCTTTATGTTCAACGAGAGTCCATATTCCTGGCTGGTTTCCACTAATCTTATTATTAGTTCTTGAAGGTTTTCCAAACTGTCAGCGAACACTACCGCATCGTCAGCAAACCTTATATGTTATTAATACATTCACCGTTAATCTTAATACCAAGGTCTATCTCTTCTATTGATTCTCGAAAAATACACTCCGAGTATGCGTTGAACAGTTGCGGCGACAACACACACCCCTGTCGGATGCCCCGTTTGATTTTAATGTCTTCCGATAATTCTCCTTGTAAACGTATGGAAGATGTTTGGTTCCAATAGAGATTGCTGACGATTCTTAGATCTCGATTATTTACTCCTATTTCTTTTAATAATTTGGTGAGTTTATCGTGTCGTACGTTATCAAACGCCTTGTGATAGTCGATGAAACATACAAAAATATCACAGTTGACGTCCCTGCATCGTTGGAATAGCACTTGTACAGCAAAAAGAGCTTCTCTTGTACCCATCGCATTACGGAAGCCAAACTGTGTACGACCTATTTGTTCTTCACATATTTTAAAAATTCTCTTGAGAATTATTTTCAGAAATAGTTTCAAGAGGTGGCTCATGAGGCTTATGGTCCGCAAGTCACCGCATTGCTTGGCATTTGATTTCTTTGGCAGAAGTATAAATGTTGACTTCAACCATATTCTTGGTATTTCTCCACTAGAGTATATCTTGTTGAATATCTTTGTCAACCAGGAAATTCCCTCATCATCCAACAGCTTAAGGAACTCAGCGTAAATCCCATCTGGTCCAGGAGATTTGCCCTCCTTGAGTTTTAGGACCGTCTCTCTAACCTCATCTGTTGTGATTGGCAAGCTATCCGGACAACAGTACACCTCCGGATATTCTTCTCTGTTATCCTCGAAAAGTTCAGTTATATATGCTTTCCATACATCCATTTTCTCTTGCTTGTCTATTATAATTCTACCGTTATCATCTTGTAGTTTTCCTATTGTGTTAGATCTGTATATTCCGGCAGCTTCTCTGACTTTCTTGTGCATGTTGAATATATCATATTTCCTTTCTAGGTCCTCTATTTCTTCGCATTGCACCGTCATCCAGTTCTCTTTTGCTGTCCTTATTTCTCTTCGCACCTGTCTTTGAATGTTCCTAAATGCTATCACGTCTTTTTTTGCTTTCATCTTTCTTCTCTCGTTCATGAGTTGAAGTATTTCGTCGGTCATCCATCCTTTCCTTTTTATGTTTTTTTGCACCAAATGTGTTTCTGCGATCTCATTGAGAGATTCAGACAGCCCCTCTAGTGCTTCATCAACACCGTTCACTACCTCCAGTTTTCTGCGTTGCTCAGTCATTAGTCTTGCCACTGTTTCATTTGTTTCTTGTTCCTTCATTTTTCTCAAGTCCAATCGTTTTTTAAAATTTTTCTTATCTACTTTTTTTAGTTTAATCCTAAATCTTCCAACTAGGGGACAATGATCAGATTCTATTTCTGCTCCGGGGTAAGTTTCACCCCAGGCAGCTGTTGCGGAATCTCTTGTTCACCAGCATGTAGTCAATCTGGTTTCTCACTACGTTGTCAGGTCGATCACGGGGCGATACCCATGTATATAGCCTTCGCAGTGGAAGTATTACAGTATTACTGGAAGAATACTATTATATAGTGAAGGATAATAGACTATACATATTTTATAGGTAGATTAATAATATTCATGGTTTTGCTATCTTTTGTCGATGTGATCCATTACACATTTTCTATATTACTAATTTGAAAAACTACTCAAAACTAATATTTGCACCTCTTTGGCGAAATTGTAAGTTTATAAAACTCCTTATTTAAGTATTTCTCTATTACATTTTGTAAACTATGCCATTACAATCATAATATTATGTCAAAAATCTTATTCAGAATATTTTTCTCAAAGTCTTTTATTTTAATTCGTGTCGCGTTTCGGGAATATAAACTGTTCTCATCTTCGGTCGTAAAGAGGCTGTACAAAACATAAAAATTAACCAATGAAAACATCAACACATGCGAGTAACATTGTTACTTACAATGCTACATAGTATATGTGTTATGGTCAATGATGTGAATCGGGCATTGGCGTCAATCACCAGTTTTGCTGGCCGTTAATGTCATTGTCCGGCCTTTGACATCAATGTCCGTTCACAGTGGGCAATGATGTAAATATTTTCATCTGATTGTAATATTTACGTCCTTAGCCGGTCATGAATTGATAATGATGACATCATAATTTAATGGATAGGAAGCAAAACCAAATATGTTGAAATTTGCTTATTTTGCGATATTTATATTTGCAAATCGTCCATCAGTGAAGTATTATACGTAATGTCTAATAATTTATTAATAACAATTTTAAAAACTAATAAAAATGTAAAAATAATTAAATTAGATTTTCTAATTTAACTCAGATCGGGTATACTTATTATTTAAAACAGTTTATTACGGTCTTCTAACGGAACTAACAATAGCCAGTATTATTACCTAGAGAACCACGAGCGCTCTCTATGTCTGGTTTAGGAATAAGAACCGTATTTCGAATTTGAACATCAGGAAATTTTTAATTAGATCAATGATCATTTTAGAGGTTTGCTTTTCCAATGATTATCAACATCTTTTACACTCTACAGTAATGTTCTACTGGCATTCGCAATTGAGGCATATTACAGCATTGTTAACTTCTTCGCGAAGAGGCAATATTATAAAGCACTGGTTGCAAACGTTTCTCTCTTCGTGTCCAACAACGGGTTCCATCAAGTTTTCAGTGTTCTCTTCAATTTAAAATGATAATTCCATATTATCTTTCATTTCACCATCTAAATTTTTAACCTCTATTTCTTCAGAAAAATTTAGAATTTCATCATGCGATATTCCAGTCGAAGCTAATCTTACTACAGCCAGACATCCAAACAAAGCCTCATATGGGCATCTTCCAATTCCAGAATGCAAAGCACGGTTTTTCTTGAACTGAATAAATTTGATTCCTGTGTGTCAATCTGTATTTTTATTTTCATCCGTCCACGCTCCCAACATAATATCATCAATATTTGACCCGTTTAACTTTGGCTACGCCTAGTTTTACCGTGAAAAATTTTTACCTCGGGCCACATAGCATGCAATTTCACCAGAACTGAATTGATGAACTCTTGTTCATTATCCAAGTGTAAAATAAGAGGTGCTCCAAAAGTAGTATAAATTTCCAGCAAGTGAAATGTGACTTCATTTGCTCTATTGGTTTTTAATGCTTTCATTAACACAAACTTTGTAAGATGATCTTGATACACCATAGTTTCATCATCGTCCGCTCTGTTTTGGACAATGACGTCATTGCCCGGACAATGATGTAAAAATCATAGATAGTTTCTTAAATGTCAACAGTTCCCAATTTGCATGGGCATTGACGTTAATGGCCGGGCAATGACGTCAATACCCGAAATGTCATCATTGACCGTAACCTATGTACTATATTCAAGCAAGTCGACCGACTTGGCTTGACAAATCAGTTTGGACATTTAAAAACTTTGAGGGAAACAATTTCTTTGCCTTCGAAATCGAAATTTCTTCCAGATGGTTGAATACCGCTCCTCCTTGAGCTGTTATCAAGACACGAAATCCATCCTCCATTCCATAATCGGATCCCGCATTGAGGAAGTGGTTAGTAAAAATTGAATGACGTTTTTTAAACCAACACGTCAGGTGCTCCTTCAATCTAACCTGAAATGATCTTGACATCCTTCCTACATAAAAACAACTGCAACGCCCGCAGGAAAGCCGATATATGTACACCAGTGGCCGATATTCGAGTAACCACATCTTTGACGTTGAAAAGTTTAATTCTTCTCACTTCTGAGAACCATCCCATGTTAACATTTAAAAATGCTTTTGGGTTTTCTGGATAAAGCATCACCCATGTAAGTAACGATGCAGAACAGCTCCACAACCTCTCCCCCTAGGATCCGGCCCAATAAAATTTTGTTTCAGGAATCTAGCGTTAATACATGTGTTACTCTCGCACAACACCTAAATGAAAACGATGATGATCATGTGCACAGAGAGTGCACCAAACTAGTCGGTTTGCATTAAATAAATGCTGCAGAAGAGTACTTTTTATTTATTTTTTTGATATAACCTGCAGTTATAACACTACATAGTCTACACTATAACACTACACTAACACGACGTCACCCGACGTTACGATACGGCCGCTATTTGACAGTACCGCTTCCTAGAAAACCAAATCTTTAATGTTGTGGTTCACTTTCATCTAAGTTATAATACGAGTAAATTACAGATTTTTATCAATGTAGTACTATAATATTATGTAAATACATAGTATTTATTTTTGAATAAAATAAAGTCTTAATTATTTTGGCATAATTTTGAATAATATTGCTGCGATTTCATATGTGAAATTTACTCCCTCAAAATATTACTATATACTACATTTAATTAAATCGTTAAAATATAATTATATTTTTAATTTAAAAACCCATCTGCTTATCTTTTCTACTTATAATCCAGTATTAAATACTAAATTTTGAATGCTATTTTATTTTGAATTTCAGGAATTAATTTGGAATACAAAACTGCAATTTGACTTAACCAACAATTCTAGCTCAGGATTAGCTAGTACATCAGGGCCATTTTCTGTTAATTCTTCAAGTGCTATTCCTCTGCCTTTAAGTCCTACGTGGGAAATATTACAGGTAGGAAAATATTATACACACTAGAAAAGAAAATTAATCTACTTGTTTTGATTTATTCATTCCACATGGCTATGGGTATTAGGGAAATGCTTATGGTAATGGTATTAGGGTAAAAATGCTTTACAATATTTTAGTGGTTATTTAGCCAAATTTGCAGGTCTAATTTGTTTAATGAAATATCAAAGATAATAATATATTTACGATTCCTAATTGTTGTTTCCGAGAAATTTTTTTTCATATTATACAGATAGTATAATAATATACAGACTATACAGAGAGATTCATCACAGCATGTGGAATGCCATGATACAAAAACAGAATTGTTGTAACATGTGTGAGTCAAATTTAGTATAAAACAAAAATTGACAAAAACCACAATAGTTGGTGTTATCGTCGGTTAAGTTACAGCGCGGAAATTATACTTAGGTTCGAATCGCAAACCTCGCGCAATTTCTTAGTTCGGTCCTCTAGTGAACATCAATACGCTTTGGATATAAGCATTGGAAACTGAAATGAACGTTGGGGGCGCTATTGATGTAAACAAACATGGTGGTATTAGTTTGGAAATTTTATTAGGTTAATTTATTGGTTTTAGTGAAAGCAAATGATTATTTGTATTTTATGTTACCTTTGGCAATTTGAGATATTGTAAGAATCTTATCGAAAGTTTATTGCTGTAGCAATATAATTGCTGGTAAGTGTAAGTTTAAAGTTTGTACGTTTGGTTTTGATTTAAATGTTAAGGCGACTAGGCAGTCCAATCTTTCGTAAATTAAGTTTTTTTTATGAATTAATTCCAAAGAAATGAAAGCAAATCAAGGACTTTTACATTTATTGAACTTTTATTATCATCACGCAAGGTAAGAAAATGTTTTTCTAATGTATCTGTTTAAAAAATGTCATTACACTTGGTTGAATGTGTTGACAATTTTTTTTTGATTATTTGACCGCCTAGTCGCCGGAATAAATATGCATTTATCATATTATAATCATATAAATATGTTTGTATACGTTCTTATACCATTTTATTTTAGGTATCGTTACACGATGGCTGTTAATGTAGAGACAATTTCCTTTTTAGATTTGTTTACGTTTCTATATGCGACTCCAGTTTCGAGGACTATAATCGAAGGGGAAGTTATCTTATTTCTTTTGATGCAACAAAATTATTGCCAACCAGGATTTCACTTTTAGCCCTCGTATTGCAAGGAACTGTAACGACCGCAGATCAACAAAACTGAAAGACACAAAAGACACTGAAAAGGAAAAAATTCAAATGCAACCGATCCAAGAAATTAGATAATATAATCTCACAAGTTTTGAAGATGATAGTACAACCTTTCTATACAAAACAAGGCTAGATCAAAAACTCAAAGAATATAAAAAAGGTAATGATATACAGAAAAATTACGAGAACATAAAAATAGCTACATGCCAAGCTACCAAAGAAGCTCTAGGAACTATAGAAACAAAAAACATAAGGCTTCTTGCTATACTTTGTATAGAAGCCTAAAACCAGAAAAACTCCCTACTGGTGGAATGACCAAATAGAAGAGGAAATTAAAGACAAACGCGAAAAATATATGAAATATTTAAATACAAGAAGCGTTGAAGATAAAATTAGATTTAAAGCAGCACAAGCAATAGTAAGAAAACATATCTGTCAAAGGAAAAATGAGAGCTAAAAAAAACTGGGCTACGGACCCCTAAGGGTGTCCGCTCCAAATAAATTGAAAATTTCCTATTGCAAAGAGGAAGGTTTATATAGTTTACTGATATAATTTAAACCTGCGAAGGTATTATCAAAATTTTGAGTAAATCGAATTTGAAGTTTGCTAATTTAACGAGATTCCGTAAGTAGATTATTGCGCGTCGCTCATTCTGTGGTCGGTCCGTGCGTAATGAATGACCCTAACACTTAGAGTATTCCGCACCGGCAGATGCAGCTCGACGCTCCTACATGTAACATCGATTATTTTTTGTTTTTACGCAATTTTTTGGGGGTTTAAGATCCCGGTTGCCTTCATCCCGGTGTTCTTGATGGATGGCGCCTTCTCGTATGTTTAGCTCTGCCGCGCAGCGGCGTACGCGATTGAAAAACCGCCCGGAGGCCCGGAGGGCCGTAGGGTAGGTTTTTTGATGCGCCCAATTCTGGCCGTGCCAGATCCACCCAAAAAAGTAATTTGCACCATCAAAACCGGCCGCGGGGCTTTAGCCCCGCAAGGCCTAGGTTTTCCCCATAGTTTTTTATGTTTATTTAGAGACCTTATTCTTAAAATATTTGTGGTTCTGAAAAGAACCGTTTTTTTATTCAGTTTGGCGACCGTGCTAGCGATGTTATAAGCACGGCAGTGGACTGGTAAATGCGATCCGCATCGAGCGACCGTAACATATATTTATAACCTCGGCTATGGGCGTGGCTTCGACTTGCATTTTACATGCAAAATTATGCTATTTTAAAATTTATTTTTCTCGAAATTTTGATAATACTTTCGCAAGTGAAATTTTTACAGTATACTCTATAAACCTTCCTCTTTGCTATAGGAAATTTTCAATTTATTTGGAGTGGAGTGAACATATGGAACAGCCACCAACACAAATAACAATAACAGCGTCTCCAATACGAATAAGCACAATGATGGTAAAAAGACGTGTAAAACTCGAGAAAATAATGTGGCAAGTGGTCCAGGAGGAATATCAGCCGAAATGTTAAAAATTGTAACAGATGCACTAAACCGACATTTAAAAGAACTATTAGGCTAGCAATAGACGGGCATCGAAAACGCGGCGTTTAAAACGCCGCGTTTTCCGCTCTTGAATGTAACCAATGTATTTTAATGGAAAGCACTAGACGAGCATTTAACACGGCGCGGTTCATCGGCGGCCGCGGTTGAGATGCTCGCTGTAGCATTGAAAACGCCGAACGCCGGGCAGTTTCTCCGTCGCGGGTGACACGCTAGCTATGTAACACATTAATTTATATGGCCGTCAATACATGAGCGTTTTGTTAAACCGCTCAGGGACACTCGCATTAAAAAATGCTCGACATGAAGAAATTTATTTAAAAATAAATTTTAATCTTTATCAATTTTTTATGCGTGTTAAACAATTTTGTATCATGATACTACTATGGTTTTAAAAAACCGAAATATGAATACGTTTAATCGTTGGTTTAATTAAATGATTACTGTTCATGATTATTATAGTATTTTAGTAAAAGTAACGATTTTAAATTTTGTTCGATTTTATTCTGATTTATTTATTGTTATATCGATATAATAAATTATATAGTACGCTCTTTTTATTGATACAATACGGCCAGTTTATAATTTCTCGTTCTTTAGGTACCAAGTACATTTTAAACAAATCTACAATTTCGTTTCATGTTGATACAAAACTAATTTGAATGAATTGCATTTTCACACTGACTGTACAACCGCTGGTTAAAAACGCCCGTGTACTGGCTACATAGTTGGGCATCGAAAACGCGGCGGGTAAAATGCCGCGTTTTCGATGCCCGTCTATTGCTAGCCTTACAAGAATACATGAATGGCGGAGAGATCCCGGAAGAGTGGAAGAGGGATGTGCGTGAAGTTAGCCCCCCTTTTTTCGAAAGTTAAAATTTTTTTTGTTCTTCTGAGTTGTTCTCCATTTGTTCTCGAGTGTTCTGTAATTAAAAAAAAAAAACTAAAAACAACCGAGAAAATAAAAAAAAACATTTTTATTGCCAGCCCCCCTTTTTTCGAAAAGTTAACTTTTTTTTGTTTTATTTGATTGTTCTCAGTTTGTTCTCGGTGTTCTCAAAAAAATAATTGCCAAAAGTTCAATAATAACGGAGAAAATCGCGAAATAAGATTTGGCGCCAGCCCCCCTTTTTTCGAAAAGTTAACTTCTTTTTTTTTTATTTGATTGTTCTCAGTTTCTTCTCGGTGTTCTCAAAAAAATAATTGCCAAAAGTTCAATGATATCGGAAAAAATCGCGAAATAAGATTTCTCGTCAGCCGTCCTTTTTTTCGAAAAGTTAACTTTTTTTTTTAATTTGATTGTTCTCAGTTTCTTCTCGGTGTTCTCAAAAAAAATAATTTTCCAAAGTTCAATAATAACGTATCAACGTATCTACGTTCCAGAGAAACATTTGAAATTAAAAATTTAAACTAATTGTCTACGTTAGCAATCGATTCCGTAAGCGGTACTACATTTGAGAGAAAATATTTTAAATATGCACGTACTCGTTTTTTTACGTAAATTACACTAAAACAAAACCCTCTACTATGAACACAAAATTGCTACTTCCATTAATTCTGTTGGTATGTAAGTTACAATGTGACTAATAGATGGCGCGACATATTTATGTAGCTGGTTATCTTTATACCAATGCTGGATATAAGGACACCTGGGTTGTACTTTTAGTCACTCAAGTACGAGTCCACAACCAGGTTAGTGATGTTATCCATTCTTTGTTTTATTAAGTTGTATTGCCAATGTGCTCTTATTAAATTGTTTATGTTGTGATTGTTGTATTTATTCTCTTGTCTACTGCCAACCTTCCCAATAGGTTATGGGCCCAGTAACAAATAAGAGAATAAATTTGTTTTTCGTTTGATTTAAATTTGTGCAAATTATTGCATCCAAAATTTTATAAATAAAAAATTATGGAGGCGCAATTAGCAAATTTGCAACAACAGATCGAACTGTTACAATCGCAGTTGAGGACTCGATCATCTTCAACAGTTGTAACAATGGGAGGACTGCCGCAATCAAAGCATTTGAATGGAGAAAATTATAGCGAGTGGAAGCACGCTATGAAAAATTTTCTGATCGATGCTGGCAGGTGGAAGCATGTGGAATGTGCTCCCGGTACGGTGTTAGATGAAGATTTGGTTCAACGAGTTCTAGCGAAGATCAATTTGTCCGTTAATCCAGGAGCAACAGCTGAAATAAAAAACGTGAACTTCACTTTTTTTTTGAAAAGTTAACTTTTTTTTTTTATTTCATTGTTCTCAGTTTCTTCTCGGTGTTCTCAAAAAGAATAATTTTCAAAAGTTCAATAATAACGTATTAACGTATCTACGTATCAACGGATCAACGTATTAACGAAGGAGATTGTCTATATAGGTTGGGAAACCGGCATACAGATATAGAAGGAATCTGAGAGAAAATGTATTATAGTGCAATAATATTAACGAAATAACGAAATTCAAATGCCTCCTAAAAAGAGACCCGCTATTGGACAAGTCAGTGTAGCATCTACACTTTGTTTTTTAACAATCTCACTAGATGGGGGTAATGTAGTGACCCGCATCGAGCGGATTAAGCGGATTTAATTTTTATTGGTAACAGCTTTTCTTTATATAAGCTTATCATCTTATTTCAATAAAAACAACTTTTAATCCCAACATATTTAAAATTTTAACAATGGCCAAGTATGTAGATGCTCTTCTCGATATAATTCTTTCCTCTGAATTCAGTAATATTATAACCGATGATGGAGGAGTGGTTGGACCCGAAAATGAAGTTTATAAAGTGATAAGTATGCGAATGGATGGTGTTATTAAATATAAATATATCTATATCATTGTAAAAAACAACCGCTACAATGTACTGGACAAAATTTTGGACTTTTTTGGAATACAAAGGAAAGATCCTGTGATGGCCAACAATTGAAGGGCCTAGTGGAAAAAGTAGTTAAGTCACTTTTTTTCAATTTGTAGTTGAGCACATTTTCACATTGCGGCATTTATTCTCTACAAATTAGTATAAAAATCAACAAATTGAAAAAAAAGTGACTTAACTACCATTTCCACTAGGCCCTTCAATTTTTCAGAAGACAATATTTTTGACGATGAGGATGAAGGCCAATTTACTATCGATATCTCATACGACATTTGGATGAAAATATTACCGGAAGATATTATTTACGGCGATGATAAGATGTACAGAAGCCTGAAGCGAAATGTTTGGACAGATGAACTTTATCAGGTGATTTATGATAAGACTAAATTGCCATGTGCCATAAATTTCAAAAGGTGTAAAATATCGGAAGCAAACCTATACGTAACGATAACGGGGACATGTCAAGAATGTGGATGTAAATTTACTGGTAACATAATCAATAAGCCTACTGCTCAATTTTCTGTGGTTATGGAATGCTGTTTGAAAAATTTTGACCCTTCAATAGATCATGTACATAAACGCCAACTGAAAGGGCAGAGACGAGTTGAGATCTGTAAATCTCTAGTGGAAGGACATGCACACTGAAAAAACAGCTTCCTTTTTTCTTACGAAGGGCGGCTGGCGCGAAATCTCATTTCGCGTTTTTCTCGGTTATTATTGAACTTTTGAAAATTATTTTTTTTGAGAACACCGAGAAGAAACTGAGAACAATCAAATAAAAAAATAAAGTTAACTTTTCGAAAAAAGGGGGGTTGGCGCCAAATCTTATTTCGCGATTTTCTCCGTTATTATTGAACTTTTGGCAATTATTTTTTTGAGAACACCGAGAACAAACTGAGAACAATCAAATAAAACAAGAAAAAGTTAACTTTTCGAAAAAAGGGGGGCTGGCGCGAAATCTTATTTCGCGATTTTCTCCGTTATTATTGAACTTTTGGCAATTATTTTTTTGAGAACACCGAGAACAAACTGAGAACAATCAAATAAAACAAAAAAAAAGTTAACTTTTCGAAAAAAGGGGGGCTGGCAATAAAAATGGTTTTTTTTATTTTCTCGGTTGTTTTTTGTTTTTTAAATTTTTTAATTACAGAACACTCGAGAACAAATGGAGAACAACTCAGAATAACAAAAAAAAATTTAACTTTCGAAAAAAGGGGGGGCTAACTTCACGCACATGGAAGAGGGCTTATTTTTCCACAATATACAAGAAAGGGAATAGAAACGACTGTGAGAACTATCGCGGAATATCGGCAACGAGTTCATTTAGTAGACTATACCGGGTGTTCATTTTAAAACTTCCAGCAATTAATATCTCAAAAACCAAAAGTCAGATGAAAAAATGTTTCGAACAAAAGTTGTATGATAGCGAGGGGGAGAGATATGGGATAATTGCTTTTTTAATTTATTGACCTTTTCAAGGTCATTTGAAGGTCAACTTAGTTTTTTTAAATGGCACCTTATATTTTTTTTAGCAGATTCATATTTTTCATGAATAAATAAACAACTTTTGTTGGAAAATTTTTTTTATCCGACATTAGGCTTTTCGAGTAAGATGCGTTGAAACAATAGTTATTTACATAAAAGTCAGGAAAATGACATATTACTGACGAGGGGCAATGTTGAAATACGAGGCACTTCGTGCCGAGTATTTTAGAGCTCCGAGTCAAGTGAGACATTTTACTGACATGTTTTGTATTAAATTTTTCCGAAAATCGTAAAAAATCGAAATTTAAAATCGAAATTTTAAAACACTAATTGAACGACATTTTTTGACATTGACATTTGTCTATTTTATTTTGTTATTATTAACCTTACTAATTATTACCGGACTAGTCAGTAAAGTTCAATTTCCCTGCGCGTGCATAAGCAGGGAAATGTTGTTTCAATGACGATTTCCGGAAAAATAATATAATCAACATTGTTAATCAAAATTTAATATTTACAAGTTTTAGAAGGCTATTTACTAGTATTAAACAGTGAAAAAAATGTTTGTAAACGAGTGTTTTCATAACAAGTTTTCAAAATGTTCCCCATTTGTAAATATTAAATTTTGATTAACAATGTTGATTATATCCTTTAAGGAATCTCGATAATCCATTCATGCGCGTCTCTAGTTTCAACGTATCTTACACGAAAAGCCTAATGTCGGATAAAAAAAATTTTACAACAAAAGTTGTTTATTTATTCATGAAAAATATGAATCTGCTAAAAAAATATAAGGTGCCATTTAAAAAAACCAAGTTGACCTTCAAATGACCTTGAAAAGGTCAATAAATTAAAAAAACAATTATCCCATATTCTCTCCCCCTCGCTATCATACAACTTTTGTTCGAAACATTTTTTCATCTGACTTTTGGTTTTTGAGATATTAATTGCTGGAATTTTTAAAATAAACACCCGTATATGGGCGCATGGAGGGCGAGAGTGCGTAATAGTTTGAGTTTTCTAGAGCGAAATTGAGTGATTGGAAAATTGAGAATTATCTGGATAAATCAGACCTTTTCAACAGGAGTGCTGGTATTCTCTGTGAACCGTGAGTCAGGTCTGAAAACTTGAAGAGAAGGCGAAAAAGTCTGGAAGGTTAGTTTCACATTGATTACAAGTTTATTATAGATCGACCGTATTAATAAAGTACGAGTGAACTGAAGTTGTTTGTAAACAAACATTATAGTCCTTCCGCAACAATAAAGTTTTGGGAAGCTTACTGGAGCAGAAAACCACACTGAATCCTTCCAAGGGGTAGACCCGGGGATCCGTGTGAGGCGGGCGAGTGAGTCGTAAATATATATGAGCGGAGAACCAACGAAACGTTATAGAGAAGAGGAGGGAAGAGAGGAGGAAGAGGAATTAATTTTAGGAAGAAATAAGAAAACAATTAGGTCACAGGAACAAAAACTAGCTGAAGTAGAGAGAAATAAAAAAAGGGATTTCCTACAATGGAAATGAACGAAGTGAGAGAAATGTTTAAAGACATGATGCAAGAGTTTAGCAAAAATTCAGCTGAGCTTAAACAGGAAATGCAAGAACTAAAAGAGGCGTTTCAAAACAAGGAGAAAAAATGGGGAAGGAAAAAAACGAAATGAAGGTAAGAATAGAGAAACTGGAGGAAAAAATTGAAAAGGACGAGAAAGCTAAGAGAAGAAACAATATAGTAGTTAAGGGGGCTGTTTTCTCTAATGACAGATTGTTACAAGAGCTGTAAACCTTCCTAGAGATGGAACTACAGGTGAAATCTAAAATGGTAAACGCATACAAGCTTGGAAGAAGCGAAAACAATGTTGTTTTGGTGGAAGTGGAATCATGGCTTAAGAAAAAAGAAATATTGAATAACAAATCAAGATTGAGAAGTAAGAAAATATAGTATATAGATAATGATCTAACGGTGGAAGAAAGGAATATCCAGGGAAAATTGAGAGAAATAGCTAAGAAAAATAGAGAAAAGGGTAAGAATGTGAAAGTGAAGTACCGAAAACTTGTAGTTATTGGAAAGGAATGGACCTGGAATAAATGGCAACAAATACTGAAACAGAAGGAGGAAGATAATGATAATGCAAAAAACTAGTAAAATAAGGCGAGCCGGATGGGAAAGCAAATTACGACTTTAATGGCAATGAAAACTGAACAACGAGATATGGCGAAAGGACGGAAAGATAAAGATGGAAATTTTGGCTTAGTTGGAGAGAGGGTATTGACAGCGAGATGACAGAGAGAGGACTTGAAGGGATGCAATGGAGAGATCGTGAAGAATGACGAAGAGGAATCGGAAGACGTCCTAGAACGTTATATAGACCGATAAATAGATAGAAAAAATGGAACTACTGGATATAGAGTGAATATTTGTTAATATTGTATTATGTGTAATGTTTAATCCACTTTAATCGTATAGGAACTCAATTCCTCTTACATAATATTGACAATAATTAAGATTCTGCAATATAATTTCACGTCTAGGAGAGCCTTAATTCCCACCACTTATGAGAATATACTAACAATATGTAGTCCCGTTTTATATGGCGGGTCAGAATTTTTTGGGTCCTCCGTGTCTCGCGCCCTGCTCTTCTTTTCGTGGTCATTCGCTACCTATCTTTTGCAGGTATAATAAGGAGGATTATGGTTGATATTAATATTAATCGGTTCTTCTTCTTAGGGTACTGTGTCTGATTTGAGGCGTTGGCGAGCTCTATCCTATACATGTGTTGTGCGTTTGAAGTATTATCACATACATAGGTGACCTACTACTTAAAGTGGGCTTCGAACCGCGGGAAGTGTGTACACTTAATCTGGAGAGAGGCTGTACACAGGCACATTACACATCGGTGGTTTGTCATTGCCTTCCGAGGAGAGACGGTCATAATAAAGTTTTACTGGGTCCGGAGTCGAACCAGGTATTTCTTCATTAGCAGCAAAGTACTTAACCAATTAAGTTGATGTTCGTCTCATTAATCGGTTAAGATGGTTGAAAGTCTTTAATTATATATATTTTTTATCCATTAATAACATAACGAATAAAAAAATATATAATACGATGAGTTTTGATAGCTGTTTGATGATTAACAAGATGAGATTGTAAGATGTTTTCTCTAGGCAATTTAGTGTATTTTACTTTCAATAACTTGACATTTTGCTGTAAAGTGCACTCAAACCGAGATATTCGCGAATATTCATAAAAATGTCAATCTTCGTATGACGTTTCCTCTGTGGAGACAAAATTCGGGTTTGCTAGAGGGTGCAAAATTATTAGTACGTCCTTTTAGAGGCTCTAATAAAGAGAATAAAATTTATTCCATCTTTCTTCCATTTTTCCGCGACAACCCTTTTTGCATTCGTTGTCCACTAGCCTAATAAATGGCATAGTATAATTTGGCACATAGCCATAGTAATATGGTTAATATTACTTAGGCGTTATTGCACTTAAAGAAGTCCGTAAGAAATCATAATCTTTGCTGGAATTAATAGAGTACGCTTATTATTGAGCATCTTATTATTAATCTGATACTCTATTAATTGATAACCTATCCTATTTTAGAATAGATACATTTATTTGTGGACATATCAATATCTCAAGAAAGAGAATCTCCGAACTTGCATAACACTTCAAAAACACAAATTAAAATGTGCAACTATATTATACTAATCTTAGATATCAGAGTACTAACTTAACTGTTTTCCCACGATTATATACGCTAGTGAGTTTGGACTCTTACCGATGAATTTGTTCAGGCCAAAAAAAGTTGTGTTAAATTTTCAAAAATTAGTTCTTTAAGATTTCCTTTACTATTATATACTAGGAATTTAATTGAATTTGAAGTTATACCAACTGATGATCTAGAACTCGAGTCCAACTGAACTGTAGAGTAAAAAATATTACTTTACTGAATGTTAAATTGCTTTATACATAATTTACACAGCACATGAAAATAATGATTTTCACCCTATAACGTAAATTTGTAATAGTAGGTGTGGTGAAACAATATTGACTTGTTGGCATTCGTGATAACTTTTCGTTTAGTGTCGCTGTTGGCTGCTCTATAACCAGCCCCTTTGTATTTAATGTTACCACCCCTTAAGTTTAGTAGAAACAATATAAATTCTAATTAAACCAAATTTAAACTAAAAAAGTAAGTTGTCCATCAATCATTTGTTTCATAATACAGTATCATAATACAGACAATAAATAGATATTTCCTTTCAAATACCTAATACATTTTAAACATTCACATAAATAGTATGTAGTATGTACATAATATTATTGCGTATCAAGGATGCGCTTCTACTGGTCTTCAACAACTTTTGGTCTTCACCCCTATAAGAAATCTGAAAGTTTTGACTTATTAGATTATTTGCTTTTAGTACGAGTATATGAAGCTTAAAATTTTATATAATATCATGTCAAGTTTAAAATGTGAAAAAAAAACATTTAATCAGATTTCACCTAAATTGAAATAAATTAAAAAAGTAAAAGTGTTTCAAGTTTTGTTCGTGAAATTTTAGGGGTTGTGGAGAACACCACAATATTTATACTGACCAGACATTCTCATTTTATAGTACACTGTACCTCTTGTATGTACTCTTTACACGTCTTATTGTCCTCCTATTTCTTCGTTTGTTTGCAATGACTATTACCGATGGTGTTAGGGTACGTTTATGTTGGAGCTGCGATAAACGATAGGAGCGACGATACTAGCGAAGCAAAGAAAATGATGTCATTATTTTATATGCAGGTGTTTATATTGTAGCGTTGCGTTGATATAAACACCTGCATATAAAATAATGACATCATTTTCTTTGCTTCGCTAGTATTGTCGCTCTTATCGTTTATCGCAGCTCCAACATAAACGTACCCTAATGCATTTATGAATAACTCATTATGGATTTATAGATCTTGTATGTTCTATAATCTATATAATTCGGGCGTATTAAATTATTACTGTTATAATGCTGCGTGTCTCAATAGAAACGATCTACTTGATTATTTGGATTATTCAGAACTATTGGGATTATTCAGATAGAGTAAGTGCAAGTTGCAAATTTTATCTACTACCGTATTTATTTTCGAAATCAATGATTTTTAATTTACTTGCTATTTTCTATAATAGGCTGTTTTCATTATTTTTTTTATTTTAAAAATGTTTGTCAAATATGCTTAAAATAACTGAAAATGTATGGCCTGCTTTTTTGCACTAGTGCGATAAAGCTGGCCTTTCCCTAACGCAAATGTGTTCGAAAAGTAGGTGTTTTCGCCCGGTAGTAGATAAATGACTATTATATAACGCAAAAATTTCCCTATTCTTACAATGTTAAAATAAAATTAACAAAATTTAAATTCTTTGTTCCTTGTCTCACCTGGTCTCCAGTCTGTGATCTGTCTTAGAACATTGTCTGGTTTTTTCTTTATGTTGATGCTCACATTTATCGGGTTTGATTTAAATTTGCGATTCTTCTTTAGTGACTTATGTAAATTGCATTATATGTATCTTTCTTCAAATCATTACTTATAAAGTAACTTACACCGTTTGCTTCTTGTTTCTTTTCTCCAAAATATAGGAAGACGTATTCGCATGCATTCGCTTCAGTGACAAAGGAAAATAATGATTAGTAGAATATTGGCGACGAATTATATGGTGTCAGCAAATCCTTTCGTTAAATCCCTACGTTCAAATATTGTAAGTCTCACTTTTGGTAACTCCCATTCTACTTTACTGTTTAATTTCACTTTTCACTTTATTGTTACTTATGAATCATTCATTATGAATATCATGATGGACATACGAGGAAGCATTTGTGATCATTATGAGGGTTTTAGATTGAAAATTCTGTATTATTTAAATGTTTGGGTTCATTGTTGTTCCCCACAGTTGTATCCCATATAGACGTTGTACAGTAGTACTAGGGCGGTTTGATAAGTCAGTGACTTTTTGTATTTCCCCGGGTTTTTTTTCCTTTTTGTATTTCCCCCTGTCAACTACCATCTGTCAATAGCCTACTGCCAAATTTTGAGCAAGCTGCGTCATTTAGTTTGTGTTTGACAGCCATTCAAAGCAGACAACCACGTGAATTTCGACGAAAATCGATAAAAGTGAATTTCGTGAGCTCATCAAGCATTATTTTTTTCGTAAAAAAACCATCACCGAAACCAAGGAAAGGCTTGATAAATACTATGGGGACTCGACTCCATCAATTTCAATGGTTAAGATGTAGTTTACTGAATTCCGTTGTGGTCGTACCAGCACAAGGGACGCCGAACGTTCAGATCGCCCAAAAGAGGTCGTCACGCCAGAAATCGTCGATAAAATCCATGGAATGATATTGGACGATCGGAGAGTAAAGGTGCGTGAGATGGCTAAAGCTGTAAGCATCTCAACTGAGCGGGTATATAACATTTTACATGAATATTTAGACATGAAAAAGCTATCCGCGCGATGGGTGCCGCAATTGCTCACATTCGACCATAAGCGCAATCGTGTGACCACTTCAATTGAGTGTTTGGCGATGTTCAACCGCAATCCGAATGAGTTTTTGCGCCGTTTCGTAACCGTGGACGAAACATGGATCCATCACAACACACCAGAGACCAAGGAACAGTCAAAGCAGTGGATTGCTTCGAGTGAACGTGCACCAAAGAAGGCCAAGGTGGGTCTGTCGTCCAACAAGTTCATGACGACAGTTTTTTGGGATGCACGCGGTGTCATTCACGTCGATTACCTTGAATAGGGTAAAATGATCACCGGCAAATATTATTCAGAGCTGTTGGACAGATTCGACATTGATTTGAAGCAAAAACGATCGCATTTGGCGAACAAAAAAGTGCTCTTTCACCAAGACAATGCCCGGGTGCACACGTGTGTCATCGCCATGGCAAAATTTCATGAATTGGGCTACGAATTGCTTCTTCATCCAGCATATTCTCCAGATTTAGCCCCCTGCCACTATTTTCTGTTCCTAAACCTGAAAAAAATGGCTCAGCGGTAAGAGATTTATGTCTAATGAAGAGGTCATCACTGAAATAAGTGCCTATTTTGAGGGCCTCGAGAAATCGTATTATTTGGAAGGGATAAAAAAATTGGAAAAGCGCTGGACTAAGTGTATAGAGCTAAAAGGTGACTATGTTGAGAAATGAAACGTTTTTTTGCCGAAAAAAATATCCTTTATTCAAAAAGTCACTGACTTGTCCAACCGCCCTCTAACTTGTTTTTAAACGTAAATTTTGACTTGCGTCCCAACAACCAATATAAGCCTATGAGTTTATGTTCCAGCTGTTTTCGTTTAGTCAATATAAGGTAATTATGGTGCTTACATGTGAGTCGTCTATCAATATGAATGCCAAGGTATTTTGCTACGTCATATTGGCGTGGGTTTGAGGCAATTACTAATTATTCAATTTTACTGATGAACAAGTATGTCTTTTCACGTATATATTACGGTGTTTCAATCATCAATAAACAAATTAAGATTACATAAGCACTTAATTTATTACGAATGGCATGAATAGTCTTTTGCAACGTAGGAGGTTTTCTGTAGTTGCAACAACAAAAGTTAAATGAATTCGGGTACTGAAAAATACAGGTAGAGAATAAAAGGATTCACGAATGATATTGCAAAATGTAATTCACTATTCACAAATTAAAGTATATAAAAAATTGTTAGTTGTAAGAAATTGTTAATTAATTAAATCAAAATGTATAATTAGGTTAATTTAAGTGGTGCGTTAAAAGAAACTAAAAGATTACGTGGGTTCTTAAATCAGTGGGACAATAATGCAACTGCAATTATCCGAGGCTTCCGACGTAGTGCAAGCGAACGTTTATCGGAGCGACAGGTAGTTCAAACAGCGAACGCTAAAACAATGATAAAAATGTGTAAATAATTTAATAACATTTAAATTAATTAATAATTTATCAAAAGTGCGATATGGTCTTACCTTAAATGAAAATATCCAAGTGGGATAAATAAAAAGGGAATTTCGTCAAAACCCTGGAAACGGGAAAATAAATAAACAGAGCTTCTTAACCGAACGCCGATGGGCGAACACGTAAAATATTCGGCTCCAGAAAAAGTTGGTTAATTAATTAAAAACCAAACTTAAAAAGTGCACAGATCTGAAAAGGTAAATTCATTAATAGTAAGAAGTAACCAGAGTGAGGTTAATAACCAGAAGTAAATTAAAATTTACTTACATACGAAATTTTGGAAAGTGATTGTGTATAATTGGGGTGAGTCAATCCTGGAATTGGTCACTGGAGCACATATCCACGAACAAATAGGCGATTTTTCACAAGAATTAAGGAAAAACTGGAACAATTTGGATAACCTGATTTTAAGTACAAAACCAACTCGAAGTGCGACATCTACGGGTGGTAAGCGAACTTTAATTATTTATAAAACAGTGCGAGTTGCGAATAACATTAGAACGGGTTTTTGCGTCACATAATGAACTTTTGGGGGAACGCGTAGTTTAAGGATTGATTTATTTGTTTTTGATTGTTTATAATTTTTAGTATTAAGATTTTTGTGTTTCTGAATTATTTCATGTTTGTTAAAATTAAATTGATAAATTTCATAACCATAGGCGTATCATTCGAGAATTTCAGATTCCTGCAAACGTTTCATTTTCAGAGTAAGCCAACAGAATCTACTACTGAGGTAAGAGATTGTTCATGCAAAGTAAAAGATTAAAAGAGCTAGCAACGGGAAAATTAAATTTCAATTTATTATTAAAAATTCATAAAATATGCATGTGGCCGATAAAAGAAGGATCCGCACATAGCAATATGTATGCCATATGCGTCGATTAGGTTCATTAGCTCTGATGCGCCATTTTTTTAAACCAACCTTAAATTTTATTCAAATAGGTCACAAGGTTTTTAGAAGCCAGTGTTGGATCATGGTCCCCCAAGCAACATTTTTAACCTGGTAGGCCCCTGGCAAATCCCTACCAGTCAAATCTCACAGGTCCCTGTCCCTATCTAAAACCCTAGTTGGGATTGTGGTAGGGGCTTGCGCCAGGGGCAAATGGACCACCTATTAGGGGCCTCTACTAGAGATCTACTAAGTACCTTTCACATGGGCCCTGGTAAGTCCCTACCGCAGGGATCTACCAGGGAGTTGTTATAGGGATCTACCAGGGTATTGTTATAGGGATCTACCAGGGAGTTATTATAGGCGATTAACAGGGTGCAAAAAAATTTTGATTTTAATTAAATTTATTGTATATTTAATTAATTTTTGCTACATTTTTAATTTTAACAATTTTAACTCTACAACATATAATTTTTTATTTTACCCATTTCTTATTATTATTATTATTATTATTAGTAAGAACTTGTTGGTGGTGATATTACTCATGATGTTGTCGTCTTCTTTGTTTCTTGGAGTCTGGAATTAAATTTTGAAAATTAGAAATAAAATCTTACCTTGTGCGAGGATCGAACCCGTAACCTTCCCTTCATTGTCCGACAGCGTTAACCTCTGTGCCACCTAGCTGTTGTTATTTTAGTTGTAAAATTGCTTTATGACTACAAAAATTTAATGTGAGTAATTTTGTGAGTGAGTGAGTAATATTGATGCAAAAAAAATCCTTCTACAGTAACGTTTGGAATGTACTTCTACAGTGTTTCGTGAAATAAAAAATGGAAAAAAGCGAAAAAAATATTTTTCAAACACGTGGGTTCGACATCATATAAAACACGTCAACAAAATTAGTAATTTTGATGCAAAAAAAATCGTTGTACAGTATTGTTTGAAATGTAATAAATTGTACAGGGATTGGTAAAATAAAAAAGTGAAAAAAAGCGAAAAAAATGCTGTTCCAATTTTCATCGTAACTTGTAATAAAACTCGCGGAGGGCTGTACTCGGTGACAACGGTGAATCAAATGACATTTTTCTTAATTTTCGTGTGTTTTCAATGATTTTTTGTCTTCTTACTTCTTACTAAGCCAAGAATTACAAAAAAGAAGCCAAAATTTTTTTTTTCGTAAATTTAAAAAATTTATCACAAAAATATCGGAAATTATGGCAAAAAATGAGTAATTTTGATGCAAAAAAAATAATCGTTCTACAGTAACGTTTGGAATGTAATTCTACAGTCGCAAATCGCAACTTGTTATAATTGCCTGAAAACATCGCTTGTGGGTACTTGTTTGCATTTCAAAGTGTAACGCATGTTGCTCGGAGCATAAATACGTAAAAAAAATGATACCTCCGACATTTCGTTACAACCTACTAGAATTACATTCCAAACGATACTGTAGAACGATTTTTTTTTTACATCAAAATTACTATTTTTTTGCGATATTTTCAAAGTTTTTGCGATGAATTTCTTACTTTGACGTCGATGTCGACTTTGATTGGTCTACTAATCAAAGGTTTTCTATTATTGGTTGTTCAACTTGCCACAGGCATTTTACAGAGAGCCCTACAAATAACCTGTAAATGAGTACCTGGCAAATCCCTACCGAAAGCATTTCACAGGGCCCTACAAAGAACCTGTATATGACTCCCTGGAAAATCCCTACCGCAAGCATTTCACAGGGCCCTACAAGGAACCTGTATATGACTCCCTGGCAAATCCCTACCGCAAGCATTTCACAGGGCCCTACAAGGAACCTGTATTTGGCTACCTGGCAAATCCCTAGCGCAAGCATTTAATAGGGCCCTACAAAGGACATGCTAACAGGTACCTGACAAATCCCTATAGACAGGCAAAGCCGTAAACCCTGTTTTAGTTACCTACCAGGTATTTGCCAGGGACCTACCAGTGAAATTTTAATTTCACAGGGAAAAATGTTACTTGGGCCGAAGTCATAATTGCATTGTCATCTGCAAATATTGCAACTGATGTTTATGTAGTGGTAGATAGATTCAATGTCTTCTTCTTATTTTTGTATTTATTCTTATTTAAGATCTGACGATCTGACGATCTGTTTTAAACAAAATTTTGATCTTCTTGTGAGATGGACTGCCAGCTGTCCCTCCATCTCTTTAGTGGTCTACCTGGTTGACGGTTACCTTCGAGTTTTCCTTCTAGGACTATGCGCGATAGTCTTCTTGGATCCATTCTCTTGACGTGTTCGTTCCAGTAACGCCTCCTTTGTCTTCCCCATCTAATTACGTCTAGCACTCCACATTCCTGCCTTATAGCTGTATTACGTATTCTGTCTCTCAGGGTCTTGCCCGCTATCGGTCCCAGTGTCTTCATCTCCGAAGCTCTCAATGTACTTTTTGTCTTTGTTGTATCCGCTCGGGTTTCTATGCCATACGTTAACAAGGGGCTTACGCAGGTCTTATATACACGAGTCTTGCTTTCTATGGACATTTATTTATTGGTTCATATTAAATCTCTCAGGCATCCAGACACCACCGCAGCCTTATTCGTTTGAGTTTTTAGTTCTTTCATAGGGTCGTGGTAGCTCGCCACATCAATACCAAGATAATTGAAACATATTACTTGCTCAACGGCTTTCCCCTCTACTACCAGTTTGCATCTTGTTGGTTCCTTGGAGAATACTATGCTTTTCGTTTTTTTAATTGCTATAGTCATTTTTAGGTCTTAAGCACATTTATAAAATTTGTAAGTTACCTTTGCAAGTTGACCTCGGTCTCAGTTATCAATGTAGCATCGTCGGCGTAGCATATCATGCCGATAGTCTTTTTACTCATCTTGTAGCCTAAGTTTAGAGCGGCAACGTCCTCTATGATTTTATCCATCAATATATTAAAAAGGAAAGGGCTTCAACTGTCTCCTTGCCTGCTGCCGCCTGGTGTATCTACACCTCTCTGCTTGTCTGGTTATCCACCCGAACTTTCGTTGTATTATTTGTGTTTAAGGTCTCTATCATTTTGATAATATTTACTGGAACTCCCCTTGTTTTGAGTATATTTAACTCTTCCAGACGAACTCTGGAAAAAAGCATACAAATGCTTTTTTGTTGTACTCGATGGATATCTCTTTATTTGTCGGATCGTGAATAATGCATCAGTGGTGGATGTTCCTCTTCTAAACCCCTGCTGTTCTTTTCAATGTGTATTCTGTATCCTATATTCAATGTGTAAATCAAATATAGAATGGGCCCCAGAACACTATCCTGGGGATAGTGTTCTGGAGTGACAAAATGGGATTAAACTTTGGATATTCTTCCCGAGATTGGACCTGAAACATTCTGTTTGTATAGTAGGATTTCAAGATCAGCCAGCAAAAATGTGACAGTTTTGATTTTATTTTATATAGCAACCCAGGGTGCCACATCTCATAAAATCCTGGGAAATATCCAAATAAATTATGGAACAGTAACACTTCTCCCGATTAATAGCGTTAACTACACGATTAACTTGCTCAATGGTGTACCATGGTGTTTTTAATCACAAACTGATGTCCAAGGATAACCTTTCTATTTATTAAATCTGAATGCGATCCATATAAAAGTAATTTTTCGAAGACTTTTGATATTATTGGAAGGACATTTAATTTATAGTCCGGTAAGAGGTGGTGTCTTCAGGTGGTCTACCAGGTTTATGGATTAGGATGATCTGGACTCTCCAATCCATGCATTCACGCATAGTCACTGTTTGGTGCGTTTTCTGAGCTGAAGGGGTAATTGGACGAAAATGATTTTTTTTTTCGAAAATGATGCCGGTCAAGCACTTACGGTTAATGGTTCTCATTATCGTGCCCTGTTAATAAATTTTTTGTGGCCAAAATTAGTTGATATGAATCTCGAGAATATGCGCTTTCAGCAAATCGGGAGAACATGCCATACAGCAAACGAAACTATAACTTGCAACAATTGTTGCATCTAAAATTCGAAGATCGTATAATCTCTCAGCGTGCAGACATCAATTGACCGCCTAAATGTCGTGATTTGCTGTCATTAGATTTTTTTATTTGGGACTACTTGAAAGGAAACGTCTATGTTGACAAAGCTCAAACAATTCTAGACCTCAAGAACAATATTCAACATGAAATTTCGAACATCGTGTCTTGTTTGTGCTAAAACGTAATGGAAAATTTTGCCAAAAGAAATGTTTGCTCTTTAAATATTAAAATAAAAATTTTGCAATTTTTCCAATTATGGGTTTTTTACCAAATCAAAATGAAACCCCTTATTGAATCAACCTATTAAAATTAATATGGTATCTACATTATAAAAAAACGTATATTACGTTTATCTTAGTTAGTAAATGTCTTATATTAATAAACGTATAAATTATGTTTAATTGCTTATTTGAGGAATTTAAAAGTTATAATTTTGGACTACATAATATGTTTCGAAGTTATTGGAATTTATAAATCCCAATATATAATATATTATATACTATTTAATTATAAAATGTATAAACCAATGGTAGAAGAATTGTAACATTCACGTACGGTACGATTTAATGGCATATTTAAGATCGTTATAGGATTCCTAATGTTTATAAATACCTATATGGGTAAAATACAGGGGCAATATGCCAGAAAAGACTTTTATAGGTTTAGTAGCTTCGCCGATTGTATGGTAATATGGCCTCGGATTTTAATAGTGTTATACGATATAAATTGCAAATAATGCAAACGTTAATTTTAATACTATTTTATGTTTTTAGGAAACTGCAGCAAGATTACTTTTTATGGCTGTACGATGGGTTAGATGTCTTGCACCTTTCCAAACTTTAAGTAAACACGATCAGCTTTTACTGTTACAAGAATCTTGGAAAGATTTGTTTTTACTACATCTAGCTCAGTGGTCAGTTCCATGGGATTTATCGTCATTGTTGTGTTGCTCACAAGCTCGAGAACGTTTGCCCACTGATTCACATACCGAAATAGACATAAAAACAATACAGGTTTGTGGTTTTACTCTCTAATAATGTTAATTAATTTATATTACACCTGTTTTATTTATTCAATTTTGTTCCTTAATTTTTTTTATTAACTCCATGAAATACATAATAATCTGTCCATAGGACAATAAGTAATACTGTTTGACATCCGTTTAGATTGGTTATTATATATTATATCTATAATATAGTAAGTTAAGACAATTTAGTTCAATAGTACTTAAATGCGATGGGGCAAGTCCATGGAATAATACCATTTTACCAAACCTGAAATTCAACTAGTATATCACACACTAACGGGTTGCGATGATCTGCGAGTCTCAACTGATACTTTTTGCTCATGGAAAATATCACTTCTCTTACACTATCAATTTGTAGGTCACTACTAATAACGTTGTTTGGAACATACTTATACACGGAAGCATTATATATTTAGGCTACGTAATATCGTATTTTTTCAATATTTTTTCAATATTGGAATTGCTGGCAGAACTCTACAGCTGAATACCATATGTCCATATAGGTTCCAAGATTGTCTAAGTATATAATAGCACTTTATTATCTATAGATAAGGGTGAGTTACGACCCATAAACCAGTACATCTTTCGATGCACGAGTCAGAGTTGGGGGCGTTTGTACCAAATACGTTTGGCCCACGTTAAACGACGATCGAGGTGGTAGCCTATGTATTTGATTGTCTCATATTCCAGAAGAATTCGGTCGTACATCATTGCACTTGGACTGGTTCCTCTTCTGAGGGTGAAAGTGATATGCATCAACTTTGTGATATTGGCTATTATACGCCATGTTTTGTGTCAGTCTTCAATTTCGTTTTGGCGACATTCCAGGAATCGGGAAGCAAGGTTTGGATCATCGTTAGATACCATTACAGCTGTGTCGTCTGAAAACGTGGCTGATACTGTATTATTAGTTTTCAGTAGGTCTGATGTGACTAAAAGATATATAGTGAGCCCAGTGATACTACACTGAGGAACTCCTGATAAGATGGGTTCTAAGTTAACAGGCCACTGCAGGATATTGCGTAATTCTTTTCTCCACCTCCCCAAAAGAAGCCGGTCATGGAAGAAAAATCCGTGAACCAAATCCCGCAGGTTTTGTTTACAAAAACGTAGGGAAATCAATGCCCGTTATCTTCTACTAGACTTGAGACGAGGGTAGGGGATTGCTAATTAAGGGTTGATCACTTTAAAACAGAACATTGCGTCAACAACAACAAAGATATTCAATCAATAACTACAGCAAACAATCATACAGGAATACGACAACAATATAGCGTTATCAGTTTCAAGCTAACAACTGATACAAAATTGATATGGTATTAAAATGGTTCAACACAAAATTTCGATAATAACCAATATTTACAAAAAAGTAAATGTGAGTCAGCATTGACTTCTTTTAGTGACACAAATGCAAGTTAACGATAAAAATATTATTAAGATTGCTCACCCTTGATCTACAGATCTGCTGATAAAATTCACAAAATTCTTCCATATAGAGTATTTACTATATTATATGCGCATTAGCAATAATAGTGTAAGCAAATTACGAAAAAAAAATCTAAAATCGGTCTTCTGCGATTTTTCGACGGATTTCGTTAGGCAATTGTTCGAACTTTATCATACTAAAAATCTTCGTGTCGGAACCTTATGCGTTTTACAGAATTCTTCGTGGGAAGTTAAAATTTTTTATGAAGGGAATGAAAATCAATTTCTCTATGACATTAAAGTAGCCTACTCAACAGGCGCTAGAAATACCCATATGGTAATTAAATTTTGTTAGATTTGAATTTAGGGTTGTGTGTAACATAAAATCATTTTTATTATCAAATCAGTCAGAAGATCCATCATCTTGTCCATCTTCTCCATCATTCTTGTCATCATTGCCTCAAGGACACTGTTTGATTGCTATTGTGGGACAGCGAGATATGGAATTTGATGGATGTTGTTGGTATCTTGGACTGTTCTACTATTTGCTCTCGCTTTTTGTACACAAAAAATTCCAGGTAGGCGCATTTGATTATTTGCACTTCCGTTTTGCATAACTTGTCGTTCTCGTAAGGGAGAATCTATTTTTTTGTAATTTTTTGTAAGCTAAATATCCCCTGTGGGCAGTTAGCAGGGTGGCGCTCCTCGCAGTTGACGCTAATTATTTAATTGCTACGTTCATTACGTGGACATTGTTGGGTAACGTGATTTCCTGTGCACTTTACACAAGGCGGATTATCGTAACAGTACTTAGGTGTGTGACGAAAGCGCTGGCATTTAATGCATTGTGATATACTCCATTTAGAGTGGTATGCCTTTGTTGTTTTGTTTGGTTACCAGCTCGATGTTGAAAAGTGGGAATCTTTGTTTTTTTCGATTATCATAGATATTAGAACATTTACAATTTCATGTCCAAAGGTGTTTATAGCTTCCTTTATTAGATCTGTTTCAGTTATTTGATGAACGTTCCAAGAATTATGTGGAAAGTACGATCCTTCTGAAGTTGATAAGTGTGAAATTTAGTATCATTTTCGTTTAGGACCTTCAGAATGCTGGAGTGTTCATTAGTATTAGGTTGATTCTTGACTTAGTCATTGTACATACTTTTCAGGGTGTATCCATCCTTATCACTGCCGTATAAACCAGTGGTAACTGGTTTTATGAGTTGTAGCCCCTCTGCACATATTGTGGGAGGTTTAATTATTTTTGGAGTTTTTGCTACTTCTGATTCTACTGCAGCCTCTTCCTTGCTCACTGATCGTTCTATATTCTTATCGCTCTTAAATTCCGACAATGTCCGATATTTATTAATTTTTCAGAGTGGTTTGTTTATTTCTTCTCTTACTTGATTTGGGGCTGTCTCCTCTCCTTGTCCGCTTCCCGTTATCTATCGTTTCCAGTCCATAGCGGGGTATACTATATTCCTATTGGGCCAAATACTAGTTTGTGTTTATAATTTCAATAGGTAAGTATGGTCCTGCCTCTGGTAAATAATTTAGATTGTAGTGGACTACTGGAATTGTTGGTTGCATCTAGAGAAACATGGCTGTCTCCATCCGATTTATATGCGTTTCATAGCTGACCCCCCCCCCCAATAGTGTGTACCTCCTCATTTGGGAGGTGTACGATATTTTGCATTTTGTTACATTCTAACTCCACTTAATGAAAACCAATAAATAAATATGTTGTCTTACGATTTATGAAGTGAATAACAATCACAGATATTTTAACTCTGTTTCCAGATGATAATAATTGCATTAATAACTAAAAATATGATTTGGCAACTATTCGATAAATATTTTTTTCCGGGCGAGAATATTGGACAATCAATTCACATATGTCGAACAATTTTTTTTTTAAATTTTATTTGTGTATTATTGCAATCTGCTAATTAATTAACAATAAGTAATTCGGTATGATAAAGATAGATATTGACATGCGTGAGTTTTTCCGAGTGGATAACTCTCTTAAAACAGACAATACCGTTGCAGCAACGGGTAGATTGTGAAATGTGAGATTCTTATAAGACTAAGTCCAAAGGATCTCGTCGTCTAAGTCTTATTACTTGTGGTGGGTTTAATAAACTCGCGGCTTCAGGGTTTGGATGAGCTTGTAGTCTGCATTGATATCGCTCGCTATGACTTCTTTTTACCTCTTTAATTGTTGGAATGTTCAGTTGTTGGTGAATTACTTCGTTGGGATAATATTTAGGCACGTTGGCAATTATTTTTAATACCTTATTTTGGTAGGTTTGTAATTTGGCTATATTTGTGACACTTGCGGCACCCCAGAGTTGTATCCAGTAGGTCAATGCAGGCTTTAAGACTGTCTTGTATATCAGGATTTTGTTTTCAGTCGATAGTTCGAAATTTCTTCCCAAAAACACATGTTTCCAGTTTTTGAGGAAATTTGGTGGCGAACAATATTGTACACTTCTGCTTTTTTTACTTTTTTTATTGGTAATGCCATCTGGTAAGGAGCACTAAGAAATTGGTATATAAAGTCTTCTTTATTGGGGTCAGTCTCTCTTGGTAGAGGCGAGAATACACTTGTAAGATGTTCAGCAAGGTGTCCGCCTTCTCCTTATTACTTCTTGCCCATTGTCCGTTGTTTGTTTTAATGGGAGGAACATGTACCTGCGGCCTTGTCAGTTTTCTGGTGGCTTTCCATAGGGAGTATTCCGTGTTTTTTGTTGGTGTTAGATCTTGTAGATGTTGTAACTCTCTATTCTTCAGGTCGTAAAGAGACTTTTTCAGTTCTCTGGTGGCACGATTTTATCGGGTTTTATCCATAGGATTTAGGGTTGTCTGCCATTTTTTCCGCAACTTTCGTTTCTTTGTAATTAATTCCTTGATAAACATTGGGCATGCCCCCTTAGTAGGTCCATCAGCCAAATCCGGGGTCGAGTTCCATGCAGCTTCTTGAATGGTTCTTGTGAAATATTCAACGGCATGATCAATTTCTTCCTCATTTTTCAAAATAACTCGTTAGTTTAGTGATTGTATTATTATGTCATTGTAGCAATCCCAGTTAGTTGTTTTCTTATGAAGTATTAGGGGTTTATCTTCATTTTTGATTTGGGTTGAGAGGGTGATTATTATAGGCGTATGGTCCGACGAAAGGTCCAAAGGAGATTTAATGGAGAAATAGTTTGTTGAAATTCCTTTTGTTATGCAAAAATCGAGCAGATCGGGGGGTTTTATTATGGTCTGTTGGCCAATGAGTGGGCTGATCAGTTGATATATAGTGAAGATTATGTGTCGTTATTGAATGGTGTAGCTGTCTGCCTCTTGGGCTTATTAGTCTTGATCCCGAATGATGGTGTTTTGCGTTAAAATCACCACCTTTTTTAGAGGTGAGAACAAAACCGCGGTCACACGGCAAAGCAAGATGCACCAATAAAAAAACTAAAACAATTCTTTAAAAAAAATTTAAAACTTCACTCTCTTTTCGCCTTCCTGGGATTGGGCTCGCAGCGAAACTCCAACAAGTCCATTCATTTCTATCTACGACTTGTTGAGTTTCTAATACGTAATGGGATACAGCAAAAAATTTGATTTTGTTCTGATGTTCTGCCAGTCTCAATTTAATTGTTTTTCGCGTCTCATGCACGTATTTTGCACTACAACCACCACACCATCACTGTATAAACTGCACTTTTTTCCATCTTATCAACTTTATCGTTGTTATTTGCTAGTCTTTCTTGCCTGGTCACAGCCCCAATATAAGAAATATACCTACTGTACCTCGCTAACATTGCATCATTATCTTTTTTTGTTTGTTCTCTTTCTTATAATGGTTTCAAAAATACCCTCTTTGTAGCTATTGCTCCGCACAATAACCGTTAAAACTTCTCTATCCATTTATCGTTCTTCATTTCTAACTGCCGCTTTTCCAATCCGTCTATGGACGTCCTAAACGCTGCCATTTTATGAATGTCCGCGTGGTTTGATGATTTTGGATGATTAAGTCCGTAAAATGTAGATTTCCTGAATACATATTACGAAATTTGGCCCATTTTCTCTTCTTTTTATTACCAAATCTGAAATGTTTAATGCTTCAATGTAAATTGAATAAGTTTGCCATTTTATTATGAAATGTTTGGAATTCTTCCAACCCCTCCTTTGTGCCACTACAAGCACAAGTCACATTTTCAACATATCGGTTTACCAGAACTTTATTTTATCTTAAGACCTGATTTTCTCTTTTAAGGGGGTTACCTACTGTGAACAGTCGTTTTCAAGCTGATATTTAGGAATTAAATTTGAGAAAACTGTTACAGCTATTGAACTAAAATTTAGGATACTTCCCAAGTAACATTTTACCGTCATAAATGTACATATATCTTACAGAAATTTCCGTAACGGTAAAGCATTGATTTGCCCCTTTTGCAGTTACTGTATTGATGTATCATTTATGCACATATAAGGTACAGGTATTTTCGCAACGGTACGGCATTGATTTGCCCCTTTTGCAGTTACTGTATTGATGTATCATTTATGTACATATACATTACAGGTATTTTTGCAACGGTTCAGCATTGATTTGCCCCTTTTGCAGTTACTGTATTAGTACATCGTTTTTATACCGATTATGTGTTGATTTTTTATGAACGAGATATTTATTTAATAGAAAAAATAATTTTTATAAAAGATAAAATTTTTGATTTTTAAATATTTCTATTTTTTACATACTGCTAAATTGTTTCCCTGTTGTCTGCGCCAGAATCTGAAAATTGACATTATAAATGTGATAATTTTTACTTACTTTTTTTTTCCGAGGCCAGGTTTTGAACCCAAGCTGTACTGTACCTATACGTCTGAAAACCAACTGCTAAGCCAACTCGACTACCTGGGTATACGGTATAAACTATGATATTTCTTATTTGATGGTCAATTTTATTTTCAATTCATAGATTAAAAATATTACCTAATATTGAATTAAAATAAATCAAATATTTTGCTTTGGTACTTTAAAATTTATTACATTATGAATTATTTTAAATAAAAGTTGTGTTTTGAAGAAAAATGCTACGACGCCGGCGTCACTTTAATTCGAATCGACAGCGGTGGTGGGATTAAATTTATTATTTAAATTTATTAAATTTTAATTTCCTGACTTTTAATTTCCAGAATTTTTATTTCAAATTATTATTTGCGCCGTAGTTTTTCTTAAAAATCCGTATTGAAGTAACGAAGTTAGAAACTTTTTCAATATTTAGAAAATCAAAAATTTGATACATAGTTGAAATAAAGATTTATGATTACTAGAAAGACATAAAAGACCGATTCCCCAACTATAATATTATTCCGTTCTCATTATAGGAAAAAAAAATATTGGAGAATGTAAGAAATCTCGATGGCGTAATGGTAAATAGGCACGATGGTACCTTTGGCAATCCGTTGTACAGTGGTTCAACTCCCAAGCCGGCAAAGTTATTTTAAAAATAAATTTCCTAATTAATTAATTTTTTAATATTTTTATTAATAAATATTATAAACACAGTTATTTATCGGTCTTAAAACTTTAAAAGGGCCTTTAGTTAATTAGCTATTAGAAAACATAAAATATTTAAAATACACGTTTTACATTAGCTAGTTAACTAAAGGGCTTTTTATATGGGTTGATAATACCGGACGTAAGAGGTTTAAAATTTCCGCCCCCAATTTAGAAATTTGACCGCCCTTCTTACCCCAATAATATCTCATATAATAATTATTGTAATATAAAATGCTTATCATAATTTGTAACCAATCAGAAACAAGAGTTTTTCTAACGGCGAAATTTTTTTTTATACATAATCTTGATACATAAATAACTATAATGTTACATATTTTTTACATTTCAATATTAATAAAAATTATAAAAAGCGCGTCTCGAAATTTAATTTAATAAAAAGGGATTTTGGAGAATAAGACGGATTTTTATTTATAAAATTATTATATTATACGAGTATATATTTCATAATATTTTATTATGTACTTATTAAAGTAGTCATGGACAATATCAAAACCGTGAAATAAATATCACAAAGTTTAACTAATAAATCATCTTTACATATTATATACCGGAATTGTAAGCGACTAAAACTTTACTATTTAATCTACACTTTCAGGTATCAAACCGGTGATGAAAATATCGTACCGTCCATCTTATAAAATACCTGTATATGTTAGACATTGCTTTTATTGTAACAAAACGAATCGATTAAAACATTACCTAATCGGTACCGTATGTTCAACTATATTTTAGTTAATAAACTTTCAGTGCCGATCCGATAAAGCAATTGCCTTCAGAATAACGGTGCGAAAATATGTACATTGAAACTATACCTAATCAGTACAGTGTAAATATGAACTAAAATTTATGTGCCGCTTAGGTACCATTTTGGTACTTAATTTTCAGGTAATAATTGTAATATAAAATGCGTATAATAATTTGTAACCAATGAGAAACAAGAGTTTTGCTAACGGTGAAATTTTTCTTCGTTCTGATTGGTTACAACTGTTTTAAAACGTAATTAAAATTCATTGATCTTTAAATTACTTATTTTTATAATAAATATTTTAATGTTACGTATGTTTCACATTTTAATATTAATAAAAATTATTATATTATATAATATATTTCATAATATGTTATTATGTACTTATTAAACCTGTCATGGACAAATATTATTATGTTGAACAATATCAAAACGGTGAGGTAAAAATCATAAAATTTAACCAATAAAGCATCTTTACATATTATATACCGGAATTGTAGCAACTAAAACATTACTATTTAAACTGTACTTTAAGGTATCAAACCGGTGATGGAAATATCGTACATTCCATCTTATAAAATACATGTACATGTTAGATATCGCTTTTATAGTAACAAAACAAAACGATCAAAACATTACCTAAACGGTACCGTATGTTCAAATATATTTTAGCTAATAAAATTTCAATGCCGATCCGATACAACAATTGCCTTCAGAATAACGGTCCGAAAATATGTACATTGAAACTATACCTAAACAGTACAGTGTAAATATGAACTAAAATTTATGTGCCGCTTAGGTACCATTTTGGTACTTAATTTTCAGGTATGAAAATATATGTACATATTCGTTATACTTCAATGGTATACCGGTATAAAACCGACGTTGATGTTACTTGGGTTATTTATTCACATTTAAACTAACACCTGAAATTTTTGTAAAGCTTTTTATTGAAAATTGTACAAGGTACAGATCGACACGTAACTCATGTTTCGAAATGACGCGCCCATCGGGGCATCGAGATCGACCGATCCAGTTATCTGAAATAAATGAATTTTTTAAATTCTTGTTCTATATGACTGTGGCTCCAGTTGGAACCTCGAAAATTTAATTTAAACAAAAAATGACAACATGGCGAGGATTAAAAAAAAACTTTGATTTTTACAACAAAATATTTACTTTTCACGGCCTGCAAAAAGGTAATTTTAAATATATTTTGGATATTTTAGGTTCTGACTGGAGCCTGAAATATATTCTAAATGCCTACAAAAAATCAAGGTAATCAGCCAAGTAGTTTGTTTGGAACACGTGCGCCCGACCTGAGAAATGTAGTTCTGAGATAAATCGTTTTCAACTTTTTCGTGCTGTAATGAACTAATGAACTCCATTACAGAAAATCCGTTATAATTCGGGCAATTTGATGAATTTTTTTTACTTTAATATTTTCTTGACACATTTGTAAGACCCCAAACTATAAAAATATGTAATAAAAAAAAATCGAAAAAATTTATCGGTCACAGTAGTTAACCCCCTTAATACATATACATTCATACTCATCTATGAAGATAATATATTATCATGAGTGATGTTACAGGAAACCCATTAGCAGCCCCATATCTTCATAATGTTTACCGCTGAAACTAAAAATATCTGTTCTGCTGGAACCTTTAATAATTTCAGTAAGTCATTATTAACTTCATTCTCAAATGAAACTTTTTCATTTTTCTAAATTTCTACCATTGGCCCCTATCTTACGATCGTGATTTTAATGGTGGTAAATTCATTATCTAATACGTTTTAATAATAGATTAAACTCCTTAATTTTCAGTTTCTTTCTTTTAAAGTTTGGAGAAGAACTTACACCACTACGGAGTACTATCGTATACTTTAATAAACTACTTTCAAATTCTTTATGCAAATGTTGTCAATTTAACTATTTACTAGTAAATGTTTTGGCACTATATAAAATTTGCCAAATGAAGTTAAAAATGTTCATTTTTGTTAAATTTCAATGTTTTACAATATTGAAAATAAATTAGTAATTTACTGTTTGCTTACCAAATTCTTTATTTATATTTATTTTGCTTATTATTTTATTTTAGTTATCTTTTTATGTGCAAGTATTAACACTAATTTATTTAATTCTAGGAGATAATGTGTCGTTTTAGACAAACTTCTCCGGATGGCAGCGAATGTGGTTGTATGAAAGCCGTAGTCCTTTTTACTCCAGGTATAATCTTTTTATTCTAATTTGAACATAATACGTATACAGATAACAGCATTAAAATAGTTAATCATGAAATTTGATAACCTTACGATATCGAGAGATTTGAAGAAATAAAACAATAATTACGAAATCTGGAGGGTATTCAATCTTGATTTTAACAAAAGGTTTTACTTAGGAATGTAGGATGTTTCCTAAATTATACTTGACATACTTTGCAGAACATAAAAAATAGTAAGAAAATACCATAATATATTATAATCATGTGTCCATAAACTTTGTTTTCGAGCTATTAGTCTTTTTTACAAAAACAGAAAATTTATTTTATGACACCACAAAGAAATTCAAGACAAGCGCCATGAAGAAACATCTCCGCATCGTCGAGTTCTAGAAAGTAAAAAATTTACATAATTATGCCTATCCCAATATAATATAAATTTTAAAGACATACCATAAAATTAGAATAATCAGGACGAGAGAGAAAAGACATATTCATAGTGTACTATCGACACAAAACATTATTTCTTCTTTAGTATTATTATTAATTAATTATTAATAAATGATTTGCTCCGTTAAATTTGAGAAAATTCGAGCTTTAGAACGCGCTGAAGGAAACGGTACTTACAAAGAAGGAATTCTTACGGAAAAATGGTTTTAGAAACAGTAATGCCCTTCCAAATTAGGGTAAAAAGCAAATTTTTGAGTTATCATAGAAAACGAGTTTTTCGATTTGTATGAAACTAACACCAGAACATTTTAGTTTATCTAAATATATAAAAGAGCTTGTCTGTTTGCGTGTTTGTTTGTTTGCGTGTTTATTCGCTATACGTTCCTAGACCCTTGGACCGATCTCAACCAAACTTGGCACAGTTATTTTGTAGGTCCCGGCGCAACTATTCGTGCATAAATGGAGAAAAAATTCGCGCGGGAAAAAAGTTATTCGCTTTATTCGATAAATCAAATCACAAGTCTTGCAAACAAAAAATTTAATTTGTCAAAAATCGAAATATTCTGACATACTGTCAGTGATTCAAAACACTGTCAACAGATGGCGGGATGGCGGCTTTAATTTGAAAATTGAAAACCACTAACAAATTAATATATTAGAATTTAGTCATTTCAACGCTCAAAATATAATACAAATAATTACAAAGAACAGAATGCCGCGAATAAGACCGGAGCACTTTATGTAGGCCGCAGAACTCGCCGGAATTGTGCAAGAAGACTAAGAAATGTTACGTTGAATACTCATCGAACTGCTTTCCCGGAAAGTCCGAAATTGTGCAAAGTTTGATTTGAGTTTCTTGAAATTGAACCGGCACTCCACGGTAAATTTTCAAAAATGAAGAACTTTTAACGATCAAATTCAAATCAAAATGTCGGCTCCAACGAATTCTATCAGTTATCCCATCCTGTAGTGTGCGAAAAGTGGTTGTATTTTTTAAAAGCGATCAGTTATCCCACCCTTTATGTACGGAAAGTGGTTGTATGGCATAATACTATAATAACCACTGGCAATCACGGACTAGCAGTCAAGGCAGCCGAAGGCATATAAATATAATCTATTATGGTCCGCTCTGGCCGAAGGCCGAACAACTATGGTCTTCACGGATCTATTATGGTTCCGCTTTGTGAGGCCGAAAACCGAACAACTATGGGCTTCACGGATTTATTATGGTCTTCCCCCTGTGAGGCCGAAGGCCGAACAACTATGGCCTTCACGGATCTATTATGGCCCGCCCTGTGAGACCAAAGGCCGAACAACTATGGCCTTCACGGAACTATTATGGTCCGCCCTGTGAGGCCGATGGCCGAACATCTATAGCCTTCACGGACCTATTATGGTTCGCCCTGTGAGGCCGAAGGCCGAACAAATATGGCCTTCACGTATCTATTATGGTTCTCCCCTGTGAGACCGAAGGCCGAACAACTATGGCCATCACGGATCTATTATAGTCCTCCCCCTGTGAGGCCGAAGGCCGAACAACTATGGCCTTCACGGATCTATTATGGGTCTAGATGGCTAAGGGCGTGCCAGCTAGGTACTAATAAAAACATATTTTTCACACTATGGTCACTTAATATTAAATTAAGGTTTTTAGATATGTTATTAAATTTTAGAAAACTTGCTAAATCTAATTCTTATATTTATAATTTTTATAATTATAATTTAAATAAACGTGCAATTATGAAGAAATCATGGCAAGATGAGGTAACGATAGACTCGTAAATGAAATTAAAATGTGTACCATATAAAATATAATTTATTGTTAGTTGTTAGTTAAAATTTATATTAGTAAAAAGTTGTTGTAAAAACTAGGGTAATTTGTGATTAGTTAGGTTATGCGCACTTAAAAAAGGTTTCTCGATGACATTTTGTCACAAATTGGTGAAATAAACGAAATGGACGATTATTCGCTTTAAAATAAACATTCAAAGTGCATCATATTCATATTTTCGGGTCGTTCCTAAAAAAATATTATTTGAATCAAAATCAAGTGTGGAAAATATCGATTTTTTTACCTGCCAATGAAAAAGCTTGCAACATAAAAACTTAACAGGCGTTGAAAATTGCAACGAAAGTTGAATCCTTGGTAACGAGTTTGTTGACCTTAACAACGAAAATATAAGCAAAAAGATGTGCACGTGAATTTGGTTGTTCCAGAGATTTTTATAAAAAAAAAATGTGTTAAACAACCCGAAGTAGGGTTAAGTGAATGTTGATTGCCCTAAAAAGAGGTTAAATTATATGATAATTATAAAATTTTATAAGTGCACTTACCAATTAATAAAATATGGTATTCACGGCTGGGGATATAGTTGGATTTTGCGAAGGTTAAATGGTTGAACACACAACGGTAATTTGTAGAGAAATTGTGGGTGAACGACCGACAAGCTACGTAAAAGGAGAAAAATGATGCAATCGAGAAGTGGGCTTAAAATAGTTAACGATACAGTGCGGGCAAAATAAAGGTCAGAAATCTTTTTTATTTATAAACATTTAATTGCATTAATCACTTTAAATATTAAGAAATTTTGTTATATTTAATTTTAAGGCAATTGCGTAAAACTTTAATTTGTTTCTATGACGACCATTTATGAAAATTTTATAAATTTCATTAAAAATCAAATTGCCATGATAATTTTTTATTTCAATTTGAATCAAACAAATAAATATTGTAAAATTATGAATCTTGTTCATTTTGAAGATGAGCGAATGCAGTAAAGAAAATTTAATAACAATAAAAGAATTTTTCTATATATATTTTGAGCTAGCCGAGGTGACCCACAAAAATTCATCCACATAAGTTGTCATTGTGGGATAAGCATCCAGGTAAGGGCAAATTTCATTGGAAGCATAAATTAATTAGTAAGGTAAACGGGGATATAGCATATTTATTTGTCGGCCCAACGTAGAGGCGATTAAAGGGACGATAACATTACAATACCTATACTATTAAAACACGTTAAACTCAAAGGGGCTGGGATAGGGTTTGAAATAATCAGGATTCCTGCCAAAGGTCGTGTCGTTTAGTCTTAGATCCCAATATATGAGTAATTCATTTTTGCCTTTGAATTTCATGTCAGCTTTTCACCAAGTTTCTGAATTTCCAAGAGTTACTGCCGAATATGTGTCTATGAAATAGAAATTTGATCGAAGTAGGTACATACTTGTACTTAAGACCCGTTTTACATTACACTAAATTTTTCAGTACTAAAATTTTTAGTACTAAAAATCCAATGCGCGCGTCGAATCATGACACTGACAACAAAAAATTAGAACATGCTCTATTTTCTTGTTGTCAGTGTCCTGATTCGACGCGCGCATGATGTAAAATTAGTTTCATAATTAATAAATAATTTACAAGTAACATTGTAATAATTATCACAGCCGCAGCACATAATTTTTTTCTTTTGCTAATTAGCATTTTTATTTAATTATTTTAAATCACTTTTAAACACTTTTAAATAACAAACCAATTGACATTTGACAATTTACCTAATGCGCGCGGCGCATATTCAGTCGCTGAAAAAGTTAAAATCGTCAGTTGCAGTTGCAAACACGAAAGAATTACAACAAGTTTTCTATCTTCCTTATTCGACGCGCGCATTAGATTTTTAGTACTAAAACTTTCAGTACTGAAAAATGTAGTGTAATGTAAAACGGCTCTAAGTAATTACAACCTAACCTGAGCGTAAATATCATGGATGAAAACGCAATAATTACTAAAGAGTAATTAAAAACTCAATTATCACTAAAGAGCATATTTTAAGCACTGCGTTAACATGGATTTTAAAATAACTTCGAGGGGTCGACAAAAAATATGTTATAAAGATAATAATTTTAATTACGTACCTTCCTTCTCAGACCTTTTACCCGAATGAGGGTTTGGTGACCCATCTCTTTCTATGCATGTGATGTGCGTTCATATTGTTTTCACATACATAGAGGACCTACTTGTTTAACGTGGGCTCCGAACCACGGGAAGTGTAATACACTTCATTTCTATATGGCTTTTCTTGGCAGATTACCTCGGTGGTTTGCCATTACCTGCCGAGGAGAAAACGGTCAGAATAAAGTTTTTACCCTGCCCGGATTCGATCCGAGCGTTTCGCATAAGCAGTAGACGCACTTAATTCGCAAAGCTATGACCGCCTCAACTGTAAGTACATGTTACGTACCTTAGTACATGTAAAACATTCAACTTTTTGGTACAACTACACTGAAAGAAATTTATCCCTACCAACTGCAAAGTGAACTTTAAGTAAAGAACAAATGTTCTCGAAATTGACCCAATTCTCCAACGTTGTCTGAAGAAATAATTGAGAATGTCGTTCTTAACAATAAAGTAATTGTTGACGAATGGTAAATTTGAAGTCACATAAACAGAATTGTTATCAATGAACTCGGAGGTTAGAATTCTTTATTTTAGTATAACCAGACTTAAGAATACTTTTAAACGTTAATTTTTCAGTCTATAGCATGTCCATTCTTATTTAAACTTATGGCAGGTTGTTTTAAGGCCTATTTTTCCACTACCATTTTTAACCCCTCGAGTTAGATGGCAATCGTCTGATAATTTATATACAATATACATCGTCGGGTTATTTCGTATCGTTTTATTAACTTAATAATAATAATTAAAATAAAAATAATAACAATGGAAGACGGTCATGGTCTGAACGTTAGCGCGACCAACTGCTAACGCAAGGCGCCCCGGTTCGACTCCGGGTATTGTCTAAAAATTTCTTGACCGTCTTCCATGTTTCGGAGGGCACGTTAAGCAGGCGGTGCCCCTGTTTTAATGATTTGCCATCATAACAATACAAAACAGGGTGCAGGCACATCGAAAGGCAAGCCTAGCAAGCTACCTGAGATGTAAAAACCAAACTGCTCACAGAACCAACAGTGTCTCGGCAGAGGCACTATAGTTGGGAAGTACAGGACGTAGTCCTAGAACAAGTAGAAGAAGAAGATAATAAATGTTTCTTACATCCCATATTTCAATATGTACTATATTTTATAAAGCTTTGAGTAACAATCTGTTTAATTTTCGTAGTTGCATGTATGTATATGTAGATTACGTATTTTTTAATTCCAGCCATTCTTTGTTCTTATGACGAACTAGCATATGAACTTGCCACTTTAAACTAAAATTGAAAAATTATCTAGTTAAGGAAACAATAAATCAATAGTTGTTTATGCAACTAGTGTGAAAAAAGCATACTACTCAAATCCGCATGATGATTTTTGTTCTATAATCACAAAAGTGTGGGAATAATGCATTTTCACACGTGTTGCATACAAAATTTTACCTACTACCATATTTTTACGACACAGGTGATTTTTAATTTAATCGCCATTTTCCATAATAGAGTGTTTTCATTATTATTTGTTTACTGACTTTACCGCTCTTATTTTTAATATACTATTCTTGTCTACAGAAACTGCTGGTTTATGTGATGTTCAGCCTGTGGAAATGTTACAAGATCAAGCTCAATGTATCCTTGGCGATTACGTTCGTACTCGATATCCACGACAACCAACTCGCTTTGGCCGATTATTACTTTTAATACCTAGTTTACGTGCAATTAGATCGCTTACCGTAGAATTACTATTTTTTAAAGATACCATAGGTGAAATACCAATAACGCAATTATTGGGCGATATGTACCAAATGGAAAAATGCTCGTCTCCCCTGAGTTAAGAATGTGTTAAAAGTACGGGTAATACCAAATTATATGTAGGTAGTATAAGTGCAGGTACTTACAAAATTTATTGTAAATTTATTATACCTACTTACTATTTTTTTGTATTAAGTTTTCTGTGATATTAAACTGTATATTGTATTAATAAATTGACAAACTTTTGACGATTAATATTAAATTAGATCATCAGTTAATGTGTAATACTTTATGTTAGCACTTTTTACATAAACCGTACCGTCAATTGGGAGATTTTGCCTAATTTTCAATTGTGAAGGACCCCCCTCATTGATGGTACAAAAAGTGTTTTTGTTGTACATACACTAACTATATTATTGTGGTTGATCAATAAAAGATTCAATATTACCATTTTATTTTATTTCTCAATAAGTATTGCCATGTATTGCTACTGCTTAGAGAAAAAAATTTTATATAGCGGGAGATGATGGCACTTAATTAATAATGCACCGGCCAGCAGCATGAACTCTCAGGGTCAAAGGTGGGCTCATTTTAATTAATCGAAACACTCAATACGTCACCTTAATTTGTGATCTCTCTTATAAAGACCACCTAAATAAATGTAAAAATTGTATCTGTTTTCTCTTCGATCGACTGCTATAAATGAAATCAAACTCATACGCAATTAAAACGAAAACAGTGAAATTTATTTAACATAATAAAAATTCTCAAAAACAAAATATTGGTTTCCCAAAATTAAACAAATTAAATTTTACAAATAAATCTTCGCAATTAAATTTACCAAAGTTTATGCGCGACCGAATTTTTAACGAAAACGATTTGTCTATTTGTCGAATAGAAAGAAAGTGCGTCACAAAAAAAAACTCTTACCGACGTATACCGTGCTTCCGTAATTCTCTGTTGCTGCCGTTGTCATATGTGGAGCGCTGAATCGTGAATGTTATCGTAGACCCAAAATAGCTTCCAATCTCGAACCAAACAAACCAGGTAGGAATGACCAGTGAACAAATATCTTTCCATAAAATTATCATCAAATACTAACACCTTCCAATTATTACTATCTTCGAAAATTCTAATTATCTCTTCCGTTACTGAAGACTGACTTGACAAATTTTAAATTGATTCTCCAACTATTTTTCCTAACTTTACGTTCTTTCTCTCCAACGTCTCTAGAGAGTCCAAAACTTATTTCCAAAATACTCTCGACCTGACTTAACACTTAGACGGTCGGCTTCGGAATCCATAAAACAAACTTATTCAAATTTACAATACCAATGGCCCACCTTCACTCTTCGGCGGCTCGTATCCGAATTCTTTTCACTTCGCTCCCTTATCATTCTCCAAAATCCCACCAGATTCTCACTCGCGCATTCGCAAATTACACAAACCGTCACTTTACTTATTCTGCGCAAAAATCCTAAATTCACAAATAAATAAAATAAATTTAATTTGTTTCCTATTATTTTTTATTGAACCATACAACTAACAATATTTTGTCCCTTACAAACTTTCTCATCTCCTTCAGATCTTAATAGCGTCTGCATCTTCCGGATATTTGAAGCAAAAGCAGCTTAATAATTCTACGACCAAAAAGAATCCAGATACAATGAAATAATTTACCTGTTATGGTCTTACTTTAAATTAATTAAATTAAGAGTGTTTCGATTATTTTTACCAATTACTTCATATCACCCCCTATGGTAAACAGAACACCGCAGTATGTAGACCGGGGTCGAAAGCGATAATGCGAATATCATCTGCTCCTATTTTTCAGAAAAATTATTCCGCGCTAAGTGTGTTGTGAATCATACTCAAATCTCTTCCCGATAACCTCTGGGGGACCTCGTGGTAGCATCCTGAGACCAGTGATCTACTAGTTAGTAGAGCAGACCTACCAACAGCCGATTATGGCATCACCAAAAATAGAATTCAGGAATCGGTAGACTTGCAAGAAATTTTAAACCAAATTCAGAGGTGGATTAGAAAGCAGCGTATTAGAGAACGACTTCAAGTCTGTACAAACCACATTCACGACTAGATGATGGGATTGCCCACCAGTAACACTGAATGGACGTAGGTTGTCACAGGCTGATGTCATCGAAAATAATCTTCAACTGGCATGTGTTCTTTCGCTTTAGAAGCGACGGGATGAAACACATACATTGCACACAATAGCTATTTACGGGTGACCAACAGAAACATATACTTTATATACGGAATAAGCGAGCGAATACCCCGAACGAGCCCGTCAGTTTCTGGGCGAATCATTGTTTCTGTTTTGAATTATTTATTTGAATTACAGTGACGTATCTATAAAATGACAAAAAACTACTCCTTGCAATTAAAAACATTAGCTGACCTAACTGAAAATATATGTTCATCGAAATAATTATCTCAAATTCATACCAAAATAACTACTATTTGTTTGAATTACAGCCAATTCATCATTATATTGTTATATATTCGGTTTTTTTTAACATCTTGCGGCATTGTCCGATTCCCTGTTTGTGCTCGTTGCGTGTTGAAAATGTATGACCAGCACACAACACTTACAGTTTAACATGAATTCCGAACCGCAGGAATAGACGATTTTTACACCGTCCATTTGATAAGCGAAGGTTTTGACAATATGAATCGCTAATTGCAGAGAGGGGACATTATACAAATTAAAGTATATAAATTGAAGTGGATATTAAAAAACGCATTTCAAAATAATATAACAGTGTATGTAAAAAATACTTTGTAATTATGCAATTTATACAATTGTCTATTAATAACAGTGGTTGTATGATTAAAAGAAAGAGCTCATATTTATATAAAGTTTTGGCGGCATACAACTCCTACACGTCGAAAGAATATCTCATTGTAATGCGATAACGCATTCCTTTGAAGGAAGCGATAAATAATTCTAAAGTAAGATAAAATATAGTATGTAGACTTTTGTTGAGTCAATAATTATGAGGTTATACTATGATCCCTTGGGATTAAATGATCCTATGGGAGTAAATTTACTAATAAACGCCACGTGGGACTGAAGAAGGTCATTACGAACTGCAGAAGTAGTCATAAATCCTTGATAAACACGCTAGGATTGCATAAACGCTTGTTATACTATTTATCACTGTTTGAATTTAAAATTGCCATAACTTTGACAAAATCATTTCCTAACAAATTATCATTAATTTTTTTTTTTTATTTAGATTTATTGGTAGGTATTTCAGCTACATTGGCTATTAACACCTTAATATTTACATTGTATACTGATAACTGATTAAAATTTAGTAATTCCTATATGTTTCAAGAATTGTAGAGTCTGTCTGCTGTTTTTTTGGGATATATCTAGGGCCTCTTTTTATCATTAATTTGATAAGTAGAATACGTCCTTAATGTTTGGCCAAGTCATTCAATTACATCCTGTATTATAAATATATGTCGATATTTGTTTTACTATCACCTACCCCGCAGTGCATAATATACTAGTTAAAATAAAAGTTACCCTAATAATATCCTATACAAATTAATGTGTGAAAATGTAAAAACTTGTTCGAAAAAAATTAAATTAATTGATTTTAAGTTTAGTCTATCAACTGTAGTTGTTGATAGATAGAGAAGGTTAATAAGTCTTTTAAAGTTGTTTATAGATAGAGAAGACGCGATATAAATAAGTTTCCATAGAGTTATTTACACCAGTTTTAGCTATTCGTTGGTATATAATTCGCTAAATCGATTTCACAATGCTTTAAATGAATTAAAAAATGTCAATAGTGGTAGAACCATAATATAAAATATGCAAAACGACGATGAAGATACGGAATGCTACTGTAAGTTAATAAAAAAATTGTTACTTATTAATTTTTTTTTTCTCATTCAGTTGTTGCTTGAACATGTTTTTATTAAATCAAAGTTTGCCAATGTATTTAAAGTTAGCACAGCAATCTCTGAATTTGGGTAAACCAAAGTTATGTTAATTGTTTGAGTACTAAAAATTAAATTAAAAGATTTGAAAATTGATAAAAAACCAATTTTTAGAAGTACCTATATAGCAATATCGATTTCTGACTTACAAATTTTGTGCAGTGATTCGAATTTCATATTAACCCGAGTATTAACCCTTTCGGTCCCAATAGTTTCAAGGAGTTTCTCACTTGTAGAAATTACCTCAATTTTTTGATGATTTTAAAGTACAACCATGGTATTTCAAGATAAACAACTTTTTTTTTAAATTTTGGAACTCAAAGGGTTAAGTAACAGGTTCAATTATGTGTACGTAAAGTAAGTAAACCCCCCCTAGATCCCTCGCTTAAATGGACAGATGATACAAAAAGAACAACAGCGTACGATTGGATCCAAAGAGTACAAAATCAATAGAGATGGAAATCGTTAAGAGAGGATTGCATAAGCATGATCATGATGAAAGTAAGTAAAAACTGCTGTGCTAGCTTATAGTTTGAATATACATATTTCAGGAGTGTTGAATTTTTATAAAACGATAAAAACACTTATACTACAATATACATAATATACCTATGCATCGTATTTGTGCAGAAAAATATTTTTCTTATATTGAATAACCGATAGCCTAAACATTTAATTGATAATAATTTATTATAGAAATATTCGGGGATAGTACCCTATCCAGTACCTACTAAAATTTTTCACCCGGAAATTGATTTTTTACTTTGAGATTCGTATAGCTGAGGGTGTGATTAGTAGTTTTAGTAAAAAATATTGGCAAAAAAATCGTAAACTACCCGTATATTAACGGAAAAGTGTCGGCCACGCCCACCATAAATTTTGTGTAATTTTCGATTTTTTAGGTGTGCATTCGATTCGAAGGTTGTTCCATTGTCAAAACCTACTCTTCGGGCCTTCCGCTCCGCTCCGCTGCATTAGGTCCTCCGAGCGGTTTTGACAATGGTTTACTGCGCTAAACATACTAGAGGAATATTAATCCACCCCAACCGGGATTTTAGAAAAACGGGATCGTAGAAATCCTGGATATAGCTTTTAAAGTATAGTTGCGGTATGGGTCAGTAAACTTTCACGTTTCACCCCCAAAAAATCGAATAAAACAAAAAATAATGTGAAAATAGTAACCTTTCGTGCATGTTACTCTTACGAGAGGCGTGGTCGAACTGCCGGAGCGAAAATTTCTAAGTGTTAGGGTATATGTTTTTGCACGTACTGTCAACAGAATGGGCGAGATTCCACAAATTTGCTTTATGCGCGTCACTGAACGTGTATAATTTACGATTTTCAAAGTCCTTATTTTCATATTAAAAGTCAATCATTCAAGAATTTTTTAATTTAATTATACTCTATAAACCTAAAACTTTACCAAACTCAATAGGAAAAAGTCAATTTCGGAGTACTGGTTAGGGTACTTTAACCGGATCTTTAAGAAGATAAATATAATTTTGAACCCTTTAGCAGCCCCGGATTTCGCCACCATAGTGGAATACCCATGCGAGGAATCATATTATAACGAATGACGTTTTCCCGAATAGTCCTGAATATCTCAGTTTGTCTGTATTTTACAATTAGAGCAAAACGTTGAGTTATTGAAAATAAAGCAGACTAAATTATCTAAACAAATGATCGTATACTATATTATTCTAGTTAATTGAGCGGTTACATACATAGTTACAGCCATCTTTTCATATTTCTTATAAATTGACATACAGCGAGTGACATAATAAAGGTTCGGACACCATATAAATTTGCAATAAATTGAATATATCTCAAATATTTTTAAATAAAAGGACTTTGATGTAATTGCATTTAATAAACCATGCGCTATGATGACCTAAACCAAAAAAATAATTCGAAAAATGTATTTAGTAACCAAATTAATTACCATATATAAAGAAACAACACACTATTATAAAGTTACATAATATACATTCGGACACTTTTACAAAAAGGTCTTTATATCATCAAATATTTATATAAAATATATTTGTTTTATAACATGCTCCAAACATTTAGGCATACTTTATAATTTTTTTTTAAATAATCTTTTTTTTTTATAAATATTTATTATCGGCTCAGCTACATTCAGCTATACACAATATATTTTACAATTTTGGATTTTGGCATTCATTAGGGCAATATTAAATTAGTTTCAAATTAGAAATTGGGTTAAATTAAATATACAAATTGCTTTTATTTTCACTAGTTTGCTGTTAAATAAAACAATCCTGAGGGAGACGTTTGGTTTTTAGCCGGCTTGTTTTCGTTTTCTCACCAATTTTGTAATAAACCGCACTGGCGCAATTACTCATTGAATTAAAATAGTTTTTTAACACATTTGGCGTTGAATTGTTGTATTGTAAGAACTTCCAGTTCCCTGTGTATCTGGTCATTTCTTACGAACCATGGAGCATTACACACGATTCTTAGTATCTTGTTTTGGAGACGTTGCATTTTATTGATATTAATTTTCGATGCAGTTCCCCAAATTATATTTGCATACGAAAATATTGGTACTATAATTGATTTATAGATCAACAATCCGCATTTGATCTTTAGCGAAGATTTTTTATTTAATATAGGATTTATTGATTAATATAGGATAATTAAGCAGAGAAACAAAAATGAAGATCTACAAAACATTGATCAGACCAGTGATTGCGTACGCAGCGGAAACGGTTTGTTTTTCACAGCGCGAATCCGAAGAACTGAGGGCATTTGAGAGAAAAATACTACGCACCATCATAGGCCCAAAAAAAAGTGACAACGACGAACCCAGACCGCTTATGAACTATGAAATTGCCAGAGAAATAAACGGAGAAGATATAGTTAAACATATGAAATCGCAGAGAATCAGATGGCTCGGGCACATCATGAGAAAGAACGACGACGACGTGGTAAAAAAGATAACGCTGTGGAAACCGACGGAGGACAGAACAAGAGGAAGGCCGAAGATCAGGTGGTGGGACCAGGTAATGGGCGACCTATCGGCAATGGGGATAAAGGAATGGACAAAAAGGCACAAGACAGGCAAGGATGGAGAGAAATCGTTAAGACCGCTACAACACATGCGAAACTGTGAACCAGACATAGGAACGAAACACGTTGATTTCATTTGAAACATGTAATATGAGGACTGATCCCCCTCTACAAAAGGATCTGTAAATCCTGGAACAGGATAGCAATATTCGTTTGAATGTAAAGCTTAAAAAAAAATAAGGATACAGCATGCCCAATCTCGCGTATGCTTGGTTTAGTTTGGCATTGATATGGTATGACCACGTTAACCTAGTATCCAAAAATACTCCTAAATATTTTATTGGTTCTTTCTGAGCTGTCCAGTTGATTTGCTGATTATTGATGATAATTTTAGGAGCAATTGCTTTTCTTCTTAATGTAAATATTTTTTCCGGAAATCGTCATTGAAACAACATTTCCCTGCTTATGCACGCGCAGGGAAATTGAACTTTACTGACTAGTCCGGTAATAATTAGTAAGGTTAATAATAACAAAATAAAATAGACAAATGTCAATGTCAAAAAATGTCGTTCAATTAGTGCTTTAAAATTTCGTTTTTAAATTTCGATTTTTTACGATTTTCGGAAAAATTTAATACAAAACATGTCAGTAAAATGTCTCACTTGACTCGGAGCTCTAAAATACTCGGCACGAAGTGCCTCGTATTTCAACATTTCCCCTCGTCAGTAATATGTCATTTTCCTGACTTTTATGTAAATAACTATTTCCGGAAATCGTCATTGAAACAACATTTCCCTGCTTATGCACGCGCAGGGAAATTGAACTTTACTGACTAGTCCGGTAATAATTAGTAAGGTTAATAATAACAAAATAAAATAGACAAATGTCAATGTCAAAAAATGTCGTTCAATTAGTGTTTTAAAATTTCGATTTTAAATTTCGATTTTTTACGATTTTCGGAAAAATTTAATACAAAACATGTCAGTAAAATGTCTCACTTGACTCGGAGCTCTAAAATACTCGGCACGAAGTGCCTCGTATTTCAACATTGCCCCTCGTCAGTAATATGTCATTTTCCTGACTTTTATGTAAATAACTATTGTTTTGGTCTTGTTAGGGTTAAGATTTATTTGCCATTCATTGCACCATTTTTCCAGGTTTGTTATGCTATTTTGGAGAATTGCATAAGCTTCTGTGATATTTTCATGCTGCGCGAGAATCGCAGTGTCGTCTGCGAAGGTTGCCATTATACATTTGTTATCTTCGGGCATATCACTCATATAGATATTGTACAAATTGGGCCCCAAAACAGAGCCCTGAGGCACACCAGTCTGAGCATATTTCCTTGAAGAAGTCTCTACATTTACTCTTACATTAAATATTCGATTTTCCAAAAATGATGAAATGACCTCGACAAGGTATTTTGGAGTTTCCAATTTAATAAGCTTGAATATCAAGCCCGCGTGCCACACTCGATCAAACGCTTGGGTAACAGCCAGAAATACAGCAAGCGTATACTGTTTTTTTTTTCAAATCCTGCGACTATATATTCTGTGATTCGGTGGAGCTGTTGGACCGTCGAGTGATGCCTTCTAAATCCAAATTGATGGTGCGGAATTATGTTTTTTAAATCAGCAAAATTATTTAATCTTTGCTGGATTACTTTTTCTAGCAATTTAGATAGCGTAGATAGCAAACTTATTGGGCCTATAGCTGCCAGGAACAGATTTTGGTTTACCTGGTTTATGAAAGGTTATTATTTGTGCATGCTTCCATTTATCTGGAAAGTAGCTTAATCTGAGGCAAGCATCATTAAATATAGTTGTGACAGCAGCCAAGGATTTTTTGGTTAGGTGCTTCAACACTAAATTTGGTATCAAATCTTCTCCTGGAGCTTTTTTAGTTTTAAGTTGTTTGATGTATGTTATAATTTCTTCGAGAGTGGCAGGTTCTATTGGTATTGATTCATGTATCCGTGAAAAATACAATTGTATTTCATTTTGTTTGTTAAGGTGGTCTTGATCATTGTTTTCTTCTTCTTTAAATACATTTTCTAGGTGGTCAGCTAAGATGTTAGTGTTTTTCAGATCGGTAGTGTAAATGTTGTTTCCAACTTTCAGGGTTGGCATCAGTTCTGGTGTGTTCATAATTCGCTTCGTAGTTCGCCACAAATCGGGGTCATTGTTGTGCAATTCTTCAATAAATTTGTTATATCTTTCAATATGGTATTGATCGAGTTCAGCTTTTATTTGGTGTGTTAATTGAGTACATTTGGATTTATGGATAACATCTCTTGACCTTCGCCATAATCTACGCGCGCGATTTTTCTCTCTTATTAACTCTTATTAAAGTTAGAATATTTTGTGGAGTTATTGTTTGCTGATATGTTTTCAGATGTCTCTTGTACTGGGTTGATTTTTGTATCGATGTACTTATCAGATTAGTAAGTTCACATATAGAAGTGTCAATATTACTGCTACTCGATATATTATGTGGACACTTGAGGTTTCTATTCAATTCTGATTCAAATTGCTCCCAATCGACTTTTCCTTGTATTGAGCGAGGGATTTTTGATTTAATAGCTGGTTCACTAAAGAAGGTTATTAATACTGGTAAGTGATCAGAGTCTAATTCTGTCATTACTGTCTGTTGTACTATTTCAGTAAAATCTTTGATCAAGGCAATATCTAATATATCTGGTAGATAATCAACCCTATTCGGGTAGTATGTCGGTTCCGTTGGAGCTAAAATGTGTATTGCATTAATATTTGTGATATCATACAGTAGGACACCAGCTGGGTTATTGGTTCTACAATTCCATGCTGTATTTTTACAGTTTAAGTCACCCAGTAAAATTGTTGCATTTCGGCAATCAAAAAGCGTTTCAATATCTTGCGGGTTTAACTTTACATTTGGTTGTTCATAGGCTGATATAATTTTTATAATTATATATATGTTGGTATATATATGTATATTGGTTCATCCGTCGCTACCAGGCCCGATACATTGCACAGACAACCTCAAACCCACCACAAGTTATTATTTTAAGAACGTATATGTTATTAAATTTTGAAGTGATCAAATATAACACCATGCGCAACTCTTGAGGGGAAACAAAATCTTAAAAATAAAAACTTGCCTAACTCAATAATCGTTAACAATCCCGATACATTGGCACATCTTTGTCAAGCCCGGTATATATAATTTTTTATGATAAACCGACGTTTCTAATCCCAGCAACGTTGTCAATTCTAAGGAACTGATAACTTCATTCCGTTAATTCTTATCAGTCTTTCTACTGCTTTTATACCAAGATTGCATTGAATGTGATGCGATTTAAGCTTATAATAATTAGTCAAGGTTACAATTTTTTAAATTTACAAGATCAAAATTTTTTTATATAAATATGCACCTATTTAGAATTCTGTTCAAATTGTCTAATAAATAAAATTAAGTTGTTAAGTTTTCTGTGTTATTATTATTTATTGTTTCTAAATTTTTTTATAAAGTAATATTACATTTTTTATAGCGTGTGGACCACAAAACTGAAACACTTGCCCAATCGTTCAAAACGATTATCTTAAATTATTTATATGAAAAACAATAAAATATTAAAATGTCACGTAACGCAGGCATCTAAAAATATTGGATAAGGAAAAAATGCAATGGTAAGCTCCTCAAGACTGCATGTGATGTGATGTAAGCTTATAATAATTAGTCAACGTTACCATTTTTTAAATTTATAAGATCAAAAACTTAACAAGAAAGCATATTGTATTTTAATAGAATTAATCGAGGGGTAAATATCTTGGAAGCCTCTGGAATTAATTTGAAAATCCCTATAATTCATTGGAAATCATTAGTTTTCGACTAACATAAATATTTTTTCAAAATGATTAGTTAAACTCTTAATACCTTTACATCACAAATCTTTCAACGTAAAACAATGAATTACTCAAGCAAGGCGAATTAGGTACGATGGCCACCCCAAATATAATTTTTGAGTAGGTAATGAGTGTTCATTTTACTAAGTGGACAACTTGAATTACCTGTAATAAATACAATTGTCAGCCCATATTTGATCTAATAGGCATTATTTATAAAAGAAATGTTGTTTTATCACACATCACCTTTAGTTATTAGTTTTGTCAAATATGTAACGCCATAGAGCGCATTTAAATTGACACCCGGAAGGTTATCTTGCAATAGTGTTCAGAAAAATTATTCCTAAGAAAATATTGTTAAATGCTTAAAGCTAGCGGTTTTCCGAATTATTAAAAAACTTGGGGAGTATAATACACTTGATGAATTACTTAAATCTCTTCATGGATAAGGGTCTATAAATGGTGTAGCTCAGGGATGAGCAACACGCGGCCCGCCACACTCTCTCGTGTGGCCCTTCCAAGATTTTACATTTTGACTTTTAAGATTTAGGTTTATAGGTTTGTTAATAAAGAGATCATTTTAGTTCATCATTCAATATTTGTATGATCATAAGTTCCTTACATGCGGCCCACACAACATTTTTTAATTTGTAGCTGGCCCGTTGTAAAAAAGGTTGCTCATCCCCGGTATAGCTGAAGAAAACGTTTTGAAGCTGTTAAAATCCAAAAAGTTCTTTTCTGTACAAAAAGGTGGCAGTTAAATGTCAGTACGGTGCAAAATATTAAAAAAGACTTAATATTAAGACTTGTAAAATAACGAAAAAAAGCCTAAAAAGTCTGCGAAACAACGGTAAAGTTAAAAAAATTGTCCGAAAAGTTGTAGACTCTTTTATTGCGAAAAAAAAAGAATCAGTGCATTTTAATGGATGACGAAACTTACGTAAAAATGGACACCAGGACTACAATATTATAACGCTGTTGTAGGAGAAGATGTGGCTAACGAAGTGAAGATAATTCAGAGATAAAAATTTGGTAAAAGAGTTCTTGTGTGATAAGCGATTTGTTCTTGTCGAATGAAAGTGGAACATTTTTTAAACTGGGATAATTTGCGGTTAAAATTATAGGCAAGAATGCTTACAAAAACATATTTTAGCCTTTGTATAGTAAACACAATATCTCTCCGTTGTTTTGGCCAGATCTGACCACCGTTCATTATGCTGATGTTACACTTGAACTTTTGTGTTCGAATAATGTCGTTTTTGTAAGTAAAGAAATCCTCCAGATTCTGCTGAACTCCGTCCTATTGAGAGATACTGCGCTTTAATTAAAAGATATGTAAAAAAAGAAGCCCGGGAAGCTGAAATTCTGAAAAAATTTAAAAAATTTGGAATGGAGCAAGTCGGAAAGTGACCGCAGAACCGCGCAAAACTTGTGCGAAAGCTTATGGGACGCGTCCGTATAAAAATTCGAAATTACTGCCGTACGTGAACTTACATAGAATTTTATAGATGAAACATGTCACACAACTTGTATTCTTAACTTGAAGTAAATATTGTAAAAATTAATTCAGAATAATTTAGTAAAATATTAATTAGTAAAATGAACACTCCTTATTAGTGTCAATATTTGCGTATGTTTTTTCCTTTTTTTTTTTTTTTTTTTTTGTTTTGAAAAATTGAAAAACAATTTTCCAGTTTTTTCCAATAGTAATGGTGAGCTCCATTTCCCCGGCGCCCCCACCACAAAATATTCAAATCGGACTTGGTGGAATCGTTTGTACTTCGTTTGTATCGGGACCATAATGATGGATATTAATATTATTATTATAATAAATAATAATGTACAATCTATATTGAAGAAAAGTTTTTACGAAGTTATGAGTATTTCAAATTTTAGAGAACTCCGAGCAAGTTACGCTTGGTTACATTTCATTCGGCAGAAAAGATGAACAAGAGTTATTTGAAGTAAATAATTTTATTATGTTAATATAAAAGAAAACAAACTAAATAATTAATAAAATGTACAATTATTAATATATTAAGTTAGTAGTATAAATCAAAAATTGACAATTAGTTGCTACTATTGATTGTCTCACTATCTTGGACCGATCTTGTAGGTCGTCATAACGTTCCCATTTTCCAGAACTGTTACGCCAACAGTAACAGAGGTAGTGACCAATTGCATTCACATTCTTTAATGTTGGAGGTAGAAAACTAATATTGTCTTTCTTATTGGTAATAATACCGATTAAAAGGGATTTTATGCAACGTTTTCGGTAATCGGATAATCTGATAACCAACATTAAAAAGCCTACATAAGTCCAAGCAGAGATATACAATATAAATTAAATCTACAATATAAATTAAAAACCCAAATTGGAAAACATCGATTTATTAAATTAACAAGGTGGAACTCGGATGACCGCGTATTCTTCAACATTTTCTTCTTTTTAAAATATAAGGTTGGTAATCCCTTATGCAGAAAACGTTCTGTAATTTCATTGGCTATTGGTTAAAAACAGAACATCACTAATTTTATTTGAAATTTTCATAATGCACAACGCACAAACATATCGTCCCCCTTATGCCGAAACCACGAATGTGCATTTTCTAGTTTTCAGTCAAGTGTATTTGAACTAAATTATGAAGTAAATGAAATTAATCAATTTTAATTGTAATTCAGACAATTTTTTTCATTGTTATTCGAATATATTGTATATCGAAATCTAACAATAATTTAAAAACAAAATTTTCTATCTTAGAAAGAAAATGCACTTAGGTCAAAATGGCAATTTTTGCACATTCGTGATTTTGGCATAAGGGGGACGATATAGGAAGCGGGCTTCTATTTTAATCAGTATTATTACCAATAAGAAAGACCTACCAAATAATCACGTTGAAGTGGATGCTGCAAGTACCGCGTATTACTTATGTAATGCATTATTCAAAGATAATCCATCAGTTATAGAGGGTTAACGTGTGTTAAATGTAAGCATAAAATTGAAACGCGATATCCTTCGACAGTGGTAAATTTTCCAGATAGTAGTGTACCAAACCTTCAAAATGCATTAAATTTCAAGTTTAATGAAAATAATGGTAACCTCAGTCAGTACAAAATGTGCAAATCCCAGTACGAAAAAGGTAGATTTTGGTCAACAAGTATTGTTTGAAATATGTGGGCCATCTACATCAAATTCACCAATTGAATTAAAAAATATTCCTTTAAAAGAAATTTCCCTTCAAATTGTGCTCAACGATACGGTTTACCATTTTCAAGGTGCTATTAGTTTTCTATCTCCAACATTAAAGAATGTGAATGCAATTGATCACTACGTCTGTTACTGTTGGCGTAACAGTTCTGGAAAATGGGAACGTTATGACGACCTACAAGATCGGTCCAAAATACTGAGACAATCAATAGTAGCAACTAATTGTCAATTTTTGATTTATACTACTAACTTAATATATTAATAATTGTACATTTTATTAATTATTTAGTTTGTTTTCTTTTATATTAACATAATAAAATTATTTACTTCAAATAACTCTTGTTCATCTTTTCTGCCGAATGAAATGTAACCAAGCGTAACTTGCTCGGAGTTCTCTAAAATTTGAAATACTCATAACTTCGTAAAAACTTTTCTTCAATATAGATTGTACATTATTATTTATTATACTAATAATATTAATATCCATCATTATTTTCCTTAATAGAGGGGGGAGAAAAGTTTTTTATTGTGTACTAAAGCCACCTCTGTAAAAGCGGCGTATGCGCGTTGGTCTCGAACTTCTCTACTTAACTTGTTTTCAGCTTTTCATCTTAGTCTTTTTGATACAAACGAAAATTTTTGCGGTACAAACCGATACAAACGAAGTACAAACGATTCCACCAAGTCCGATTTCAATATTTTGAGGTGGGGGTGCTGGCATTTCTTTGGCACCCCCACTTTGAAAGTGCTGTAACTTTTTTGTCTTTATGATACAAACGAAAATTTTTGCTGTACAAACCGATACAAACGAAGTACAAACGATTCCACCAAGTCCGATTTGAATGTTTTGTGGTGGGGGTGCCGGGGAAATGGAGCTGTAATGGTGTTACTTTTTACCGAATTAAATCTTTTTTATCATCTGGTAATCTAATTGAATATTAATATTGAATTAAATTAGCGGGACCGAACGTATGAGGCTCGGAGTTAAAAGAAAATTTTAAAAGTTCATTTTATTCAATCTTAATTTTAATGAATATTCAGTCAATTTTAAAAATTGGCAGCATATAATGATTATGAAAGCTTAAATATTTTCGAATTTGTTATAAAATGTCTACCTACCACTAAATAAATTCACAATAAATTTAATTAATATAAATCGGTGGCATAAACAGTTTGGCATATCGGATACCGGACAAGAATATTTAAAATTACTACCCGAAGTTACAATAAAATTGTAACCCGACTCAAGAAAATTTTGAATTCAAATATTAGGTAACTATTTTAAGAAATAGTTACCTAATAACACTAGTCCTCACTAGCTCCTACTTAAATTTGTTGCAAAATTCTTCTGTTTGGGTACTAAAAAGAATTTGATAGGCTTCATACTTCAGGAAATAGTACTGCATACAACTTAAATGATTATAAAATTTTAATTTAAATTAAAGTTTTAAATCAAACATGCAAAAAAATAACTTCTATTTAACAAAACTTGTCAGCTAATTAACTTTATAAATAGCCTTAATAATATTAAGTTACTGAAGCGATGTTGCAAAATTTAGGGATTGACAACGTCGAGTACATGTATCGGGATCAGCAACGTTGTATATATTATATACGCTACTAATGGCGCGCTCCCTGCCGAGAGAAACGGTGAACTAAATATGTATGTAATTATACGTTCAACTATCCTTACCAGACCCACCTTAAATCTTGCCAAATGACACCTAAAGGTATAGGGAACCCAAAAAACATTGTAAACGTTACCAGACCCGAAGCCGGGTCTCGTAACGTCGTTTTTGGCCTCATAACGTCGGTTCTGTATGGCGTTTCGGGTCTGTATAAGCGGTTAAATAAATGTATGTATATACATTTGTATACACACTCCTTGTAATTAGTTTTTACTGTTAGGAGTGTGTCTAAATCTTTAAATAAATAAATAAATAAATAAATAAATAATTTTTCCGTTGGTGTCTTTTATTTATTTGTATAGCCACTGCTTCCAGCGATATTGAATTTGTTATATCTAATTGAGTGTGTTTTTTTCCCTGGTTCCTCTCTAGGCTAACCACCTAGAAAGGGAGTATAATAATGCAAGGTGATACATTTAATAAAACTTAACAATAATGAAGAATTGGTGAGTGTGAATGGGGGTGATTAATGAATGTTGATGGATAATAATTAAACAATGGTGAACAATTGATAAATAGAATGAAATAAGTAAAAACTTGAACATAAATAACATTAAATTAAAATTGAATTGATTTAAACATTAAACAAAATTTGAATTGGATTTAATTCAAAATTCAAACAAGTAAGAAATCGCAGGTGAGAGCATAAATCCATAAATCCATTTTGAAGACAAGTTAAGGGGTGGTGTTAAATTGTTTAAGTATATTAATAATAATTTTGCAAAATTTAATGAATTGTGTAGTAATGAATTTATTTGTGATTATTTGTGTTAGTTCGAAAGGTGTAATGTTGTAAAATTGACAGTGTAAGGTGTAATTGTGTCGATGTTGTGTGTACTTTGGGCAGCAAGACAATAAATGATGCAGAGTCTGCCTACTTTTTGAATCGCAGGGGCACACGTCACTAGGACTGATCTTGAATCTGTAAAGATACTCGCGCGCAAACGAGTGACCCGTCAATATCTGCGTCATTTCAAAGGAGGTATCAACGGCACTTCGGAACAAGCGAACATCATTTAGCGTAGGTAAATGCTGCCGGGTGGTCGATCCTTGGACGGCATTTCTGTACTCGGTATCCCAAGTACATGCCGCATCAAGACGAATCACCCTTCTTGCATAGCTAAGAGGGAACTGGTTGTATACCATGCGACTGTGTAAAACAGCCGCGTCTTTGGCACATTGATCTGCAACCTCGTTCCCTTCAATGCCGCAATGAGCCTTTACCCACGCAAATCTGATAATCGTTTGGTCCTTCGGTTTGAGCAGTGACCGATGGATGGAGGTGACCAAAGGTACGGTGCTACTCCTATTAGCGATGGTAAAAAGCGATGAAAGGCTGTCGGAGAAAATACACACTGAGTGTAATCTCCTGGGGGAGATCCAAGTCAGGGCGGCGTCAATGGCATATAGCTCGGCTTGAAACACGCTACAAACACCGTTTAATTGAGTGTGTTGTATGTTGCTCTTTATTAGAATAGCAGATCCTCCACTCGCAAAATTGGTTGTGCGGTCAAATCTGTATATACTGAAGCCTGGTATTTTAAATTTTTGATTAATGATTAAATGTGTTTTCTTTGCCGTTTTATGCCATTTGCATTCCAATTAAGGATTGTTAACTTTTTTATTTGTTGATTTTGTTTATGCATTAAAAATGAGGGGGATAACATTGGTGATTATGAAGTTCTTTAACTGTTCGAAATACGGAGTTAACATATTAAATATACCCATCAAAATATTATTTATAGGAGAATGGTTTTGTTGATTATTTCTCTCTTCTGTCTGTGGATGTGATGTGGAAGATCTGTTTGTTGCTTGTGCGTATGTTTTATCGGCACCAACAAATCCTTTGTTAGTTGTAGTATTATAATATTTGAGGAATGGATCATTATTTTGATTTGTTGGTTTCATTGGAGCTGTCTGTTGATTTCTATTACTAATTTTATTTTTTACTTGTTGAAAATATTTGCAGCCTCTAAAATTATCCGGATGATTTTCACCGCAATTAACGCATATCGGTGGGATATTCTTCTCCTTATTGCAATCCTTGTAGAGGTGGTTGCCTTGGCATTTAACACATCTCGGCTCGATGTGGCAATAATTTTTTGTATGGGAAAACCGCTGACATCTTGTACATTAGGGAATATCGCTAGACTTTCTTCTTGGTTCTACGCTAACTATATTGTAGTAGAGTTTTTCTATTTTAAATATTTCTCTGGCGACTTGATTGTCACTTAAATCTACGAAGCATGTACCCGTTGGATACTTGTATTTATTTAACAATCTTGTGACTTTGGTTATCGGTAAATTAGGATTAGCAATGTGCAGTTCTTCCATTACTTCTTTTTCGGTTAATGATTTTGGCACATTCTTGATTGCAACTGATAATAGCTTTTTTGGGGATCCTGGAATGTATGGAATTTTAAATTATTTTTCGTGTAATAATTAGATAGTAGTCTATAGTCTTCTATGCTTGTTAGATTGATTCGTATTTGGTCATTATTGTATGATGTTGTGAATTGTGATTTTACTATCTTTTTAATATCTTCTATGATTACAATATGGTTATTCGCTTCGTGTAGAAATATAGGAGGTATTTTAATTTTCATTTCATTCCCTTGGATGGGATTATTATTTTGATGTTGATTTTTATTTCTGATTTGAAGTTGGGGATCTTCAATTTGTTTTTCTAAATGATTAGGTAAATAATATTTATTTTGTGATAAAACTTGTTCGTGATTCCATTTGTAACGTTTTTGTAAATCCGTATCTGTGGTTGATAAGGCCTTTGAGCCACGCTTGATGTTAGTGGTATCATTTTCAAATTGAGAAAGAGTTTCGTGAGGTTTGATAATAATAATTGGATCTATAGGTACATACCCTTGGTTATCATTAGCCATGTTGGTGTTACTGTTATCTATTTCAATGTCATCCATATCAACGTCTTTGTTAGCAGTATTAACTCAAGGACTGCGGGCTCCGATCCCGCAGATAATGTTCCTATCGTAATTAATAACTAAAACTATTTCTTTCACTTTGTAACTATCTTCCTGAAACTACTGAACAATAGCTGAGTTTGTTCACCAAACGCAGGGTTTGAAACGATAGTGCACGTTTATTAAAACACGTCTGTTCTATACGCTTTTCACGCTCGGACTAAATAATCTTGACTGACAAGACTTCATTCATGCCGAAGATTTTTTCAAGTTCTAGTTCTGAATTAATAGGGGTTAATCAAAATTTATGATCTAACTAACACGAGATTTATGCTTGAAATCGTCGTCTTGGTATAATTTTAAAGAGCTTTTGATTCCCATTTTTCGGCACTTTGTAGTGAATGGTATTTTCATAGGTTAAGGAATTTAAATTTATTCATAATGTCTTCAAGAAACACTCTATCAGCGATCGCTATAGCATGAAATACTGCCCCGACAATATCACTAATAAGGAAACCATGTTTAATAACACCACTTAAGTTTTTAATTATTAGCCCTTTATTAGGCTTACGCCAGACCATTATACGACCATCTGAATTCTAAACATTATATTTGCTCTCATCGACAGACACAACACCTTTCTACCAAAAACCTTCTTCATTTACGAACTCTATTGCGAAAGTTAAATGATTATTTTTGTGAATCTCAATAATAAAGGGCCTCTTCCGTGCAATTCTGGCGTTATATCCATTATTTTTAAGGACTTGTCGTATATTTTCAGCATGGACGTATTTCACTATTTGTTCATAAACTTCACTAACCGATTTAGAGGCACAACAGTTTTTTTAAACTTTTCATACAATTAGAGTTTCATTACGTGTACTTAATTGTTTTTGACAGCCTGTCGGCCGTTTATTTTCAATTCTATCTTCATTTTTTACCGAAAAATAATATAGGCCACGGTACATTTGCTTCAATTTAATATTTTTCTAATATCACGGTAGGATTTACCCTTTTCTCGATTAAAAATATTAAACTGACGAATATTAAAACTATTGCGATTACTTTTACGGCCATTTTAATTAAATTGTATACTTTTATGCAAAAAAGGTTATGGATACCAACTATAGAGGTGAAATTAATATAATAGTGCATAAAAAATGCAACTTCGTACTTTTAAACAAGAATAGCGGAGAAATTCGCTTAATGTCCGAATGTTTATGTAACGTAAAAATAGTGGAGTAATTTATAAAATCTCTTATCAGCTTTATATATTTTTTTTTGAAATTAGTAAACCATAACAAATGATTCGTTAGCTGAAATTATAACAAAGCCTTTTTCTCTAAAAATGATTGAGATATATTCAATTTATTGCAATTTTATGTGGTGTCTGAATCTTTATGTTACTCACTGTATTTCGTCATCGGACTCGTCATCGCATGAACTCAGCTTGACAAACATTCACTCTAAATTTAGTAGCCACGTATTTTTGCGACATGTTATAACTATATAATGTAATATCATCCTAAGACCACCTAAGACGAAACCTCTGCATGCAGAAAGTCTGCATGCAGAAAAACCTAGCTAGCCGTGACAATCATTAACAACAAAAATTTTATTAAATTTAGATATTGCGATTGACGGGGTTCATCCGTACCTGATCATCGTAATATTTTACTTCAGTCTGTTGTTTACGCGTAGCGGATATTATTTTGCGACATAACTGTTGTTAAATTTCGAACAACGAAATTTTTATTGGTGCCCAGGGCTGTCAACATTAAATTTTGCAACAAAATATTCACTGGCTTCATATTTACCTTTTTGCCAACTGTCAAACTTCAGCCACGACAGCGTAATTTTGCATTGCAACTCTTGTGTGAATATTCAATCCGAAGTGTCTTGTTGGGTCAAATCAAGCCCTTTTGTCATCCGTAGCCAGTTGGAGCTGGTTGGAGCTGAGAATCGCAACCTTCAAGTCAGTGGTGGTGCCTGCAATTTCAATTGAAAGAACAGGCTATTTGTTTACGTGTACTTGTGGCATATTGTACTAAATCCGGAGAGCTCGAAAGGTTTGTGCCAATTTTTTTAAATCTTTTAATTGTATGCAGATTGTTTAAAAACGCCAGTTATTTTTCGAGAAATTGCCCTGCGTTTCCCAAATTTCATTTTCACAATAATTATTTGTGTAAACAATATCATTTTTTACTGTATCGAATCTCAACAATTATACGATTTTAAATTTAACATCTTTTTTATTTTAATTAGCGATAACCTGAAGATTAACGAACCACGACCGGTCTCCGACGTACTGAGAGTTGGCTTAACCAGAACACCAGGGTCAATTTTTTTCACGGCAAATTACTGTCAATATTTTATTGGCCGATGTGGCAATTGGGACCGTAGGGTCTATTGCGCCATACGGAGAAAATTGTTTACAAGCTCCCATGGTGTGGGAGCAACACCCAAACAAAAATGGGGGCAAGCTGGAATACATTTTATTATCATTATTGGAAGCACTAAAAAGACAAACTAATTTTGTACCCTCTCGCGATCCCAGATTTGGCGGCCATAGGAAAAACACGCGAAGAATGACATTTTTATGAATATTTGTTAATATTTTGGTTTGGGTACACCTTAGAGCTAAATATAAAGTTATTAAAAATAAAATAGACTAAATTATCGATGTATGATCTAATTTAAATTGAACAAATAACTTTACGTTGGAAACGAAACCATAATTTAACTATGAAATCTTATTTTAGAATTTAATATTTATCGGGTATCTTCATAAAAATATGATATAACACGAAGAAGGCTATTCGTATTAGCGGGACTCGGGGCGAGTTACATAACTAGCCCCGGCCAAAAAAAATTTTTGTGTGTTCTACACTAAAGAACATGGTTAATATAGTCTATAGAAAAATTATTTTGCCTGAAAACTTGGAAAATAACCCTTATTTCGAATTTTTAAAGTACGTAAATTTAGCATTGAAAACTGGCGAATAGGCCACGCCCCCATGCAATTTCACGAATATTGGGGTAATTTCCGGACTTTTTGGGTATGTTTCGGTCCGAATGTGCTTCTGACGCCGTTGCGGACGTGAAGATTTAAAAAAAATCCGAAAAAAGTGCGAAAATCGGAAACATTCATACCAGGGGCTACAAGTCGCGTAGCGTTAGGCTCGCCTACTGGCATCGGGGTCCTCTGTCGGAATGAGTGAAATTTTTTCGCTCGGAAATTGATTTTTTCTTTGAGATTCAGATAACTGGGGGTGTGATTAGTAGATTTAGTAAAAACTATTAGCAAGAAAATCGAAAATTACCCGTGTATTAACGAAAAAGTGAAAAAATAAAACTTTTTTTTTCGATTTTTGAGGTGTTTGGGGTGGATTCGAGATTTGTCGCGACTGTCACCATCGAAAAACCTGAGTCTGCGCTGCTCCGCAGCTCCGGCCGGTTTTTCATGGCTTACGCCGCTACGCGGCAGAAGCTAAACGAACTTTAAGGCGCCATCCATCAAGAAAACCGGGATAAAAAAATTGGGATCATAAAAAACCTGGTTTATAGCATTTAAAATCATTTTCGAGGTATGCAGCAGTTAACTATTACGTACACCCCCAAACACCCTAAAAAAAGACAAAAAAATAACATCTAACCTGTTCGAGGACCGAGCAGCATCTAACGGAGCAAAATTTTCTAAGTGTTAGGGTATATCTTCTTGCACGGACTGACAACAGAATGGGGAGATTCCACAAATCGCACTCCCGCGCGTCACTGAATAGTGTAAAATTAGCTAAGTTCAAATTCGATTTATTCACAAGTTTTACCCGCTTCCAGGCAAAATATTTTAACAATTTACTATATTAACCATGTTCTTTAGTGTAGAACACACGAAATTTTGATTTGAGTGGGGCTGGTTATATAACTCTAGCCACGGAACTCTATTGTACAATAATTTATAATAATGGTCAATTTATGCACAAAATTTAACGTAACGGAACGGAATGTAGAAAAGATGGGCTTATGCACTTCCATAAAAGCGTTTGTGCTTAATGTACCATAACGTAACGGAACGGAATGAACGCTTTTATGGAAGTGCATAAGCCCATCTTTTCTACATTCCGTTCCGTTACGTTAAATTTTGTGCATAAATTGACCATAATACTACCTTTTGTTTTATTTTATGTTTTTCCAAGAGTTGTTGTAACGCTCTGAAGATATGCTAAGAAGCACGAAACAGATTACCCATAAAATTAATAAAATATCTGTGAGAATAAGTGTTGTTCATACGTATCTTTATTTTTTAATTGTGAATTTTTAATAACTACAGTTTAACCCTATAAATATTAAATTTAATATTAGCAAGCTACTATTATGTAGTAAGTTTTGTAAACTTGTGTACAGTTGTAGATAACAGCTGCGCGAGAAGAGCTCTGGGACTGCTACCGCTCGCTCGGGACTGTAAGGGAGTGACTATACTCGAGTGTTACCCGAAGACAGTAATTTTGAAAATTGATTTTCTGATGGCTTTAGCACAAGGCTGTCAAAGGGCAACAATCGAGCATCGTTAAGTCTGTTACATATATCTCTGGAAATCGTTGTTTAAAATGACTGCCCATAGGCGACATTCGAATATTATCACTTTCCTAGGGCTACATACAATAATTAAAGCCCCAAGGTGACAGTCCCTGTGCTGTTACCGGCCGCTCGGGATTGTAATTAGTCTTTAGTCAGTAAGTAGTAGAATTCCTAGAATTACTAGTTACAAATATAGAAGTTCCGCACAACATAAAACTAATTGCCTTGGTAGCGCCTGTATTCACAACTAGTACACTGGGGATCGAATGCAGATCGAGGAAACCCGATTTAATATGGTTTATCCGTAAATTGAATTTCAATAGCATAAAAATAAAATTATCCACAATTAACTACCTGATGGATGGAATATTTTATTGACTATTGAAGAGAATTTACGATTTTGAAATAACTGAATTCAAAATTTTTTGAGTTATCTTTAATATTGATAGAACTTTTTTGTTTTAGTTTTGCAACCAGTTTCTTCCCCTTATGATTTATCGCAGAAAGTTAAAGAAGCTAATAAGGATTTAAATCAGGAAATTTTAGACTTTAGAACTAAGGAATCAAGAATCAAATTTAAAGATAACTTGGTTGATTACGAACCAGAATTTTCATATGAAGAAGCATCAAGCATAGAAAGTGAAGACAATATTGATGATTATATTTTAGAAGACGATCATGTAGCATTAGAGAAACGATTAGAAGCTACATTAAATTTAAAATCATTCGAAACTATAGGAAACAATAATAATAGCAATATTTACAATGAACCAGAAGAAGATATTAATGATGAAATTTCAGAAGATCTGGAAAGCAATATTTTAAATGACACGAATGAAAATGTTGATTTAAATTTGGAATGTAAATTAACACATCAAAATAAAATAATGGAGTCTTTACTAATATCAGAAAGTAGTAATATTAATAGTAAACAAAAGTTGAATGTGAAACAATCGAAACCTGTAGGTACTAGAAAATCCAGTTATATTGAAAATATAGCATGCAATCAACATTGCATAGAAAGGATTGATTGTTCAAATTTTCCTTCCAATATATTTTTAAGTCACATTATCAGCCTAAAAAACGGAATGGTAAAATTACCGCGATTACGGTTGCATAGACGTAAATGCTGCGAAAAAAATAAAACAAAGGTTCAACAGAAACTCCCTTGTTACTCTGGTTTAAGATCGGAATATGGATTAACTACTATTCAGTTGGAAAGAAGAGATACCATTAAAGAAATTGTTTTAATGAAAGAGAAAGAAAAAAAACGCAGAACTGAAGAAAACAAACTAAATAAAAGCATAGAAAACGAATCAATATTTTGCAATTGGTTAAAATCGGTTTCAGCTAGAAAATTTAATGATAATTATTTGAAACAATTTCTTAAACCTTTAACATACGGCATTGTAAAAGGTCCTAGAAAAGTAAATTTAAATAAACAACGTCCTAATAATAATACTGCAAGAAGTTCAAAAATTAGAATTAAGAAGATATCAAATACATCACAATCTCAAATATTAATGTGTGATATATCTGTTGAGATACCTCGTGAGGTAGTATGAAATATCGATACTAAAAGATCAAATTTTTTATAAGTTTTGAACCAATGTTTCTTCTATAAAAGTGAACTGTCTACGTATTTATCTGATGTAACCTACTATTTCTGCTGTAATTTTTTTCATTTACTTTAACAATAACAAAACCCAGTTGACTTCTCGTCTATTTCGACGACGTCACTATATACTGATTCCTATTTTAGGCTTCTATACAAAGTATAACAAGAAGCCTTATGATCTAGCTACGTGTCTGTCCGTCCGCATAATTCAAATCTAATTTATATATTAAGAAGATAGGTTACAAAAATATTCTGTGCTTTAAGATTGTAATTTTCAACCTATTAGACTTAATCCGATGATCTGACCGATCAAGGTATCAACGGATTAAGTTATCAGATCACGGATCAACGGATTAAGTTATTTTCTACTATTACTATAATTAATTGCTAAAGTTTTAAACATAATTTTGTCGTTCATTGTCAACATTGGCAAGTGTACCTAGTACACCCTCCCTCCTCCGCCAAATTTCAGAGTGCACCTCCTCGACCATCAGGAAAATTTATTATAACTGATGGATTTTGTATATTTTGGCATTTAAGTACTTCAAGTTGAAGCTCCACAGTAAACTATATTACTTGCTTGGCTACTATTATATCTGGGTTTATGTTCTAGTTTAAGGTGGCAAATTTATATGCTATTTGGCCATAAGAGCAAACAACGTTTGGATTTAATTAATACATAATCTCTCCATCATCAATCAACATATAAATAATAGCCTTAATCACCTGTCCGTCACGCTCTGGAACACATCTCATTGGTTGAACGAATTATTACGGTGCGACCAGTGGCGTACCTAGAACTTTTGCCGCCCGGGGCGGTTTCAAATTTGCCGCCCTTTTAAAGTCAATCAAATGATGGTTTTTATTAATTGATAAGGGGCCGTTCATGTATTACGTAAGACGTTTTTTCCTACTTTTAGACTCCCCCTTCCCCTTGGAAGAAAAAATAAGAAAATGTATACCCCCCTCCCCCCACACTAATCTTACGTAAGATAAATTATTACCCAATGAGAAGCCAGATATTAAACATTAAAAGTGAAATTAATGAAGATATTATGTTTATTTTATATTAAAAAAAATGTTATTCAAACAATTTACTTTATAGTGTAAGAAAATTGCGAAAAAAATCCAAAATCGGTCTAAAATATAAATAATTAATAGTATTGTGTTGCACATTAACATTAATACCAACAGCACCTAAATTAGATTAAATAATTTTCAAATTTTGAAATTTAATTAAAAAAATAAAATCTTACGTAAGAAATTGTCTTGACCCCCCTACCCCCGAGTAAGAAAACCTAAGATGTCAGCTACCCCCCTCCCCCTAAACGTCTTACATAATACATGAACGGCCCCTAAACATGATTAAATAATTACTGACAAACTATAGGTGGGGAACTTTCCCATAGTTTTCGAACTATGAACTTTCGAATAGTAAACTTATGAAGTGAAAAAGTTGTTTTTTACAACTTAAAATATAAAAAAAGCCGCCCCAAAATATGTGCCGCCCGGTGCGGACCGCCCCCCTTTCGGTACGCCACTGGGTGCGACCGTTAAATAGTTTTTTTAGCGTCAAATTTTTTTGATGACGTATGTCACTCATTATTGACGTCTGTCGCTCATTATAAATGAACAGTGTCGTACGAACTTAATAATTATTACAACAAGGTAATGCGGTGCCGCCGAAAATTCGGGGTGCTTTTTGAGCAAAATCCATATGTTAATTTTGAAGGCAAGGGAAGGACTTTTCGAAAAAACCTTTACTCTACATTTCACCTATAATTCGCCGGTCCGTTCGATTGAGAGAATAAAAAAATGAAAAAATCAAATATTAATATAGAAGATAGATAGCTGTCGTAATTCACTCAGTGCGGCCTTCAGGCCGCACAACCATGGCCGACTAGTATAATATAGTAGCCTTAATTTATATGTCTGTCACGCTCAGGAACGCATCTCATTGGTTGAATATCTTAATATACAAGAAATATAGGGTCGGGTACAGTTCGGCGCTCAATCCCCCGGTTCTCAAAATCCTCCACCAGTGTTGCGATTCTTCTGTACGCGTCTTGACGTGTTTGAATTTTTTTACCCCGTTAATGAACTGCCATATAGTAGGATGTGTCATTCCTAATTCACACTGAATTCGTCTATTTCCAGCTTCTCCGTGGTTATTATTTCGGTTAAAATTATTTAGTGTACGTTCATATAAATTCCACAGATCATGCGAAAATAATGGGTTTCTTCTATTCTATTGCTATTAAATTAATACCAACCCGGATAATCGAGGTTTTACTGTAGTAATAAATTTAAATATTCAGGTTTTTCCAAGGGAGGAAACAGCTCGTGCCGAATCGGGTCTGAGCCGAACCGTACTCGCGCCGAACCGGGTCTGCACCGAAAGGGCTGCGATGAAACGGCTGCGCCGAACTGAGCCAATTCCATACGAAGTGTTTATTTTCATGTTGAAAAAGTGCGAGAATGCGAATCTACAAAATAATGTCTTATTTACCGAAATTGCGGACAGTGATTTGACTTTAAATTAAAATAAAATGTGTAAAGGAGAAAGATAAGGGTATTCGTTCTAGCGCGACCTTGTTACGGAAGGACGATTTTGCCGACAGACGTCAAGTAGACGTGGAATCTAAGCGAAGATTGCGATAATTTTTGGAAATTTTTGTTTCAACTTGAAGATCGTTGTTTTAATACGACCACGAGTCCACAAGTCTTTCACTATAGTGAAAGACTTCCACTAAATCAGTTCCAGTTTCCAGGTAGAACATTTTCACGCGCACATGGTTGAGATTACGACGGTATGAAATAAGTTCATGGCCTTCTCTTATAAAAATTTGGATGAAGATAAAATTGGTAACCGCATGTAAATTTTGGGTTCGAATTACTTGAAGAGTTAGTTTTTTTTGAAAGCACAATCAAGGTGTTTAAACTTTGCATTTTATGACACAAGTCTATTTAAATTTGTTCTGGCGTCAGGTGAAATTTTTGATAATAAATTCAAAGATAAAATTTTATTGGAATGTATGATTTATTTTGGATTAAACGTTAAGACTGGGTGTATCCGTGGCTGTTCATTTGAAGGAAGGAGTAATCCAGCTTCTCTTAATTTTTGCTGAAACTGCATAATTTTTGCATAATTTTATTTTTGTAAAAAAAAACAATTATATTGCGATTTATGTAATAAATTTGTGGTGCTACGGAAGAGGGAAATGAGTCATAAATTTGAATATTTTTTTAATGCCAATCGCATTATCGGTAAATATTTCATAAGGAAAACCGAAAAAAGTAATTAATACTCTTGTACATCGTGTATTGATATTGAAGAAAGAATATGAAAATTATGTATGTATTCAAAAAATAACAATAAAAATTCTAAAATTGCAGTTTATGATTCACTTCCCTCTTCCGTGGTATTACGTAAATTCGATATGTTATTATAATGATGATAATAATTACTTATAAATTTGTAACTAGTATAATATTTAATAAATATATTTATAAAGATATTATACTTATATTGCGTGTGTTTTTAAACTGTACCGGTTGCTCGAACAATAATTGCTCGAACCAAATTCGAGCAGGTAAGGCACTACCTTACGATCCGGCGCATGAAAATTTGCTCGAGTAATGCGTTCCAGCAGAGTGGGGGAGTTTTAAAACGACTGATGACAATTGATGCAGTAGTTTAAAAACACACTTTTTTTGTTCGAGTACTCGAATAGCTGCTCGAGTAGTTTAAAAACACGCCCATTATATCAATAAATATAATAAGATAAATTTTAAAAATAAAATAGTTAATGCAATTTTTTATTTAAATGGTTAAAATAATAACTATTGTATTTTTTAGGCAATTTCGGGCCTTTTTTTATTTTTAACTGTTTTTAAGTCCTTTTTATCGACGATTAAAGTGCAACTTTAAATCTCAAGTTTAAGTCCCGGAAATGCATAAAAAATGTATATACTATAAATTTTAATTTATTATTAATTCTCAATGGTTAAAAAATCAACTATATTTAATGAACCTATTCATAATAAATTATTATTAATCGTAATACTAACCAATATTTGGGATTTTAGGTAGCTTATTAGTCGTTTATGCAACTAGTGTGACAAAAGCATTATTATCACACAAGTGTGATAATATGAAAATAAAACACAATAATGATTGCTTCTATGAAAAAAAATATCCGGTATTATTTTTATAGAGAATTTTATTATTATCTCGCTTTATATAGACCTTTAAACCGAGATAATTGTTAAAAACTCCTTTTGAGTACCGCGAATGCTGGGGACTCTTAAGCAATTACTTACAACACCAAAACATAAGTGTAGGACAAAACATAAGAAGCAAAATTCTAAAATTCGTGGACTATTACGCACACCCAGGAAAATACTGTCGAAAATCGCTATTTTTCAAGACATTACTTTATAGGCTTGTAACTTAAAAATAAAATAGAAACTACTGATCATAGAATAGTGAATTGTCGTGTTATGTTATCTACTTATTTCCTGAAATTGATTGATGACAGTACTTTTTAAGGTGCAGCATTGTTTTTTTTAGACATTTTACTCTCCAATTCATAGTTGTTACTTAAGTATAAGTAGATACGTACTTAAGGGCCAAATTTATATTGCATACACGCATTTTCGAAAAAAAAAACACTTGGAAATTCAAAATATTGGTAAAAAAACAAAGAAGAAATGCATTGATAAAACTTTTCAAGTAAAGTTATAAAAGTTGTAAGTGTAAGTAACACTTTGTCTATGAATACTGTCGTTAGTGACATAACGCATAATTTTCAATCTTCGACTTTCGACACTATTTTACTGGGTGTGCGATTAGTAAGCGCATCATAAAAATATGGTCAACTGCTAACGTAAGGATTCCCGGTTTGATTCCCAGTTTGAGTTTAAAATTTCTTGACCGTCTCGGACCGAGAAGATTTATTATAATAAGTTTTTTTATAATGTTGATAAGAATTATGAAAAGTGTGTATTGTATTAGAGGAGAGGGGACTGACGCAAGGGCGACAAAAGAGAATAGAAGTACGTGTCTATTCTCATTCAGTAATTTATGAAATAGTTTGTAATTTTGAAAAGAATTTTAATTTTGATTTAAATAAAAATTAATTAAATAAATAAAAAGTAAAACTGTGTTTAATTACAAGTGGCTGGATTCATTGTAAGGAAAGAAGATAATTTATTGAAATTTGGATAAATTAAAGTTTAAGCTAAGTAACACAGCATCTGTTTAGACCGCGTTCGGTTTGGAACTATTTTCGCCTTCACGCCTTGACGCTAAAAGCGTGCAAAATTTGCGTTCGGTTTGGAAAATCCGAGCTTTGAAGGCGTTCCAAACCGAACGGGGGTTAGCGCTATGGTGTTTAAAATTTAAACTTGAGGTTGTATTTTAACCTAACTTATTTGTTATAGCGTGTTGAGCGTGTTTGTTTCGAGATTGTGCGAACTTTGATTTGTATTTTGAACTTTATTAGTGTTTAATACAAAAGTTGTGATCGAAAAACGACTGGTGCGTAAAAACAAATAATTTATTATTATTACATATTCCCAAAACAAAAATTTAAATTCAAAAATTAATTTTAAATTTTACCACCGCAGCGCCGCGCTATTGCTGCCCGACCTATTTCAAGAAAGCGTTGAAAGCTTCTGAAATAGGCGGAGCTATAGCGTTTCATGGCGAGTAAAAGTCCCAAACCGAACGGGCAAAAAGTGTTTGTTGGCGCCACGAAGCGAAAATAGCTCCAAATCGAACGCGGTCTTAATTGGCGGGCCCAACATGTATGTGGCATCTTTAATTAGAAATTTTGGAATATCTACGATTTTTAAAAATCTAAAATAAATACGTTGAAGGTCGATGTGAAAATTTTGTAGCCCAGTGCAATTGCAAGCGTAACTGGTCATAAAATATTTATAGGAAGAGTTTGGTATCCCAAATAGTGTAGAGGTGTATAAAAGAAAAGAACCGACTATCTGAGATAGTAAGAATTAGTTTTTGTTTGAATTTTCGAGCACTAGACCTGACATTGCAACCATGGAAAAGGCAGGGTTAGGCCTATTTTTTGAGAAAATTACCAAAATGAGACAGGTGATAGAAAACATGGAATGAAAGATGGATGCAAGCAAACTTGAATTGAACAATAAGTCAACACAAAAGTTTGAACTAGAGGTGGAAAGCATGCCTAGAGCAAAGTATAATTTAAAAACAATAACTGTTACAGATGAAAAGTTGAATGCGAGTATAACTTAAACAAAACAAGATATTGTAACCACCGACCGTCCTTCGGAACTACTCTTCGTAGGAACGGCTGGAGTTATTTAAAAAAACAAGCAAACCTGCTGATCGAACAAAATTCCACTAGACGCTTATCGATCTAATAAGAACATTTTTTGATTAAGCTGCCACCACTGTTCGATCGATTACGCCCAAAAATAGAATTCTGTTTTGAAAAAATACACCATTATTTGGTACGTGTTCTGGTAATGAGTCCCAGACACTCCCCGTTTAGGTGTTACGTTCCTCGGCTTAATGTTAAAGTTAAAACCTCGGGTGCGGGCAAAAGGACACTATACTCGACACTATAAAAACATTCTTTTCTTAAACAGGAAAAACGAAAACGCTGGATTTTCAAAGTAACATTTATTAATTATTATGAAAAATTAGAAAAAAACATGTCCACTTCACAATTTGATACACTATACCCCTATAATTTAGGGTGGCCCTTCTAAACAAATATGTACACAATACAAAACACCATCAACTCTTAAAAAAATACCATCTTTTGGTCAATGAATAATCAAAAATGGCAAATGATGGTAAATGGTAAAAAACATAAATTATGTATTTTGATTCAACCTTGAAGACCCAAACCAACAAACATGACAAAAACATTTCCTTGTCTATTGCCCAAAACCAATGATAAACTCATGAAAAAAAACGACTCACGTCAAAACATTCACACTCTAGGTAACTAAAGGATTAAAAAAAACTTGAACACACAAGTAAAATAAACGTGGCAACGACACTCCCTTGACTATTGCCTAAAACAAAATCAAAACTGATAAACGCGGCAAAATATCCCGCACGAGAGAATTTAACTCTAATTAATTAACATTAATTAAACATTTAAAATCGACCCCCGAAAGGCCCTGCGGCCCCCGATCATGGCTCTTTTACAGGCCCTACCCGGCTTCTCTCTACCGACTAATTAATTCAACCACATTTATGCCTTCTGCTAAACTATCAACTTCCTCCCAGTGGTTCCGAGGTTGACCTTCCGTAGCGTGTGAATTTTCACCACTGACAAATTTCACCTATAGACAGAAACAACACCATCGCTCTTGACGGGAAGTAATGTACCTGATTACTTTCGCAATCAAGTAGATTACATCGAAAATACCCAGTCAATTGATGACACCCCACTGTTGTCTGAAGTAGAACAGTTCATCTGAACAAAGAACAGTGTAAATGTCATCTTCAGAAGCAGGAAGTTCGCATTCAGTTGAAAAGAGATAAAATGCATTATCAATTTACGTTTGCGCTATAAAACATATCTCTTCCACTGTGCATAAATATGGTCCATTAAAAATTATTATCAATTATAGGGGAAAAATATTAATTGTACGCACCCTCGTGGCTGTAATATCAACTAAATATTTGACGTCACGATGATGTTAAATAGAACTTTTATTGTTTTCATATGGGTTTTATACGGTAGTGATTATTGTTTATCCTGGTGAAATAATATTAATATGTAAGTATAACAAATTTTTTAATGTGTTTTCATATTGTACGTAACCATATTCAAAAGTTAACCTTACTATTTTTAGGTTTTAGCATCATCGTGACGTCACGCTTGTTGTTGCATACAGCGCTCCATCGGTAATATTTTTCCCCTATTATCACAATAATCATAATTACCCAAGTAACATCAACGTCGGTTTTATACCGGTATACCATTGAAGTATAACGAATATGTACATATATTTTCATACCTGAAAATTAAGTACCAAAATGGTACCTAAGCGGCACATAAATTTTAGTTCATATTTACACTGTACTGTTTAGGTATAGTTTCAATGTACATATTTTCGGACCGTTATTCTGAAGGCAATTGTTGTATCGGATCGGCATTGAAATTTTATTAGCTAAAATATATTTGAACATACGGTACCGTTTAGGTAATGTTTTGATCGTTTTGTTTTGTTACTATAAAAGCGATATCTAACATGTACATGTATTTTATAAGATGGAATGTACGATATTTCCATCACCGGTTTGATACCTTAAAGTACAGTTTAAATAGTAATGTTTTAGTTGCTACAATTCCGGTATATAATATGTAAAGATGCTTTATTGGTTAAATTTTATGATTTTTACCTCACCGTTTTGATATTGTTCAACATAATAATATTTGTCCATGACAGGTTTAATAAGTACATAATAACATATTATGAAATATATTATATAATATAATAATTTTTATTAATATTAAAATGTGAAACATACGTAACATTAAAATATTTATTATAAAAATAAGTAATTTAAAGATCAATGAATTTTAATTACGTTTTAAAACAGTTGTAACCAATCAGAACGAAGAAAAATTTCACCGTTAGCAAAACTCTTGTTTCTCATTGGTTACAAATTATTATACGCATTTTATATTACAATTATTACCTGAAAATTAAGTACCAAAATGGTACCTAAGCGGCACATAAATTTTAGTTCATATTTACACTGTACTGTTTAGGTATAGTTTCAATGTACATATTTTCGCACCGTTATTCTGAAGGCAATTGCTTTATCGGATCGGCACTGAAAGTTTATTAACTAAAATATAGTTGAACATACGGTACCGATTAGGTAATGTTTTAATCGTTTCGTTTTGTTACAATAAAAGCAATGTCTAACATATACAGGTATTTTATAAGATGGACGGTACGATATTTTCATCACCGGTTTGATACCTGAAAGTGTAGATTAAATAGTAAAGTTTTAGTCGCTTACAATTCCGGTATATAATATGTAAAGATGATTTATTAGTTAAACTTTGTGATATTTATTTCACGGTTTTGATATTGTCCATGACTACTTTAATAAGTACATAATAAAATATTATGAAATATATACTCGTATAATATAATAATTTTATAAATAAAAATCCGTCTTATTCTCCAAAGTCCCTTTTTATTAAATTAAATTTCGAGACGCGCTTTTTATAATTTTTATTAATATTAAAATGTAAAAAATATGTAACATTATAGTTATTTATGTATCAAGATTATGTATAAAAAAAAATTTCGCCGTTAGAAAAACTCTTGTTTCTGATTGGTTACAAATTATGATAAGCATTTTATATTACAATAATTATTATATGAGATATTATTGGAGTAAGAAGGGCGGTCAAATTTCTAAATTGGGGGCGGAAATTTTAAACCTCTTACGTCCGGTATTATCAACCCATATAAAAAGCCCTTTAGTTAACTAGCTAATATAAAACGTGTATTTTAAATATTTTATGTTTTCTAATAGCTAATTAACTAAAGGCCCTTTTAAAGTTTTAAGACCGATAAATAACTGTGTTTATAATATTTATTAATAAAAATATTAAAATATTAATTAATTAGGAAATTTATTTTTAAAATAACTTTGCCGGCTTGGGAGTTGAACCACTGTACAACGGATTGCCAAAGGTACCATCGTGCCTATTTACCATTACGCCATCGAGATTTCTTACATTCTCCAATATTTTTTTTTCCTATAATGAGAAAGGAATAATATTATAGTTGGGGAATCGGTCTTTTATGTCTTTCTAGTAATCATAAATCTTTATTTCAACTATGTATCAAATTTTTGATTTTCTAAATATTGAAAAAGTTTCTAACTTCGTTACTTCAATACGGATTTTTAAGAAAAACTACGGCGCAAATAATAACAATCAAAAATCTTCGAAAATCTCCAAATTTGAAATAAAAATTCTGGAAATTAAAAGTCAGGAAATTAAAATTTAATAAATTTAAATTAAATAAATTTAATCCCACCACCGCTGTCGATTCGAATTAAAGTGACGCCGGCGTCGTAGCATTTTTCTTCAAAACACGTGCAAAATAACAACTTTTATTTAAAATAATTCATAATGTAATAAATTTTAAAGTACCAAAGCAAAATATTTGATTTATTTTAATTCAATATTAGGTAATATTTTTAATCTATGAATTGAAAATAAAATTGACCATCAAATAAGAAATATCATAGTTTATACCGTATACCCAGGTAGTCGAGTTGGCTTAGCAGTTGGTTTTCAGACGTATAGGTACAGTACAGCTTGGGTTCAAAACCTGGCCTCGGAAAAAAAAAGTAAGTAAAAATTATCACATTTATAATGTCAATTTTCAGATTCTGGCGCAGACAACAGGGAAACAATTTAGCAGTATGTAAAAAATAGAAATATTTAAAAATCAAAAATTTTATCTTTTATAAAAATTATTTTTTCTATTAAATAAATATCTCGTTCATAAAAAATCAACACATAATCGGTATAAAAACGATGTACTAATACAGTAACTGCAAAAGGGGCAAATCAATGCTGAACCGTTGCAAAAATACCTGTAATGTATATGTACATAAATGATACATCAATACAGTAACTGCAAAAGGGGCAAATCAATGCCGTACCGTTGCGAAAATACCTGTACCTTATATGTGCATAAATGATACATCAATACAGTAACTGCAAAAGGGGCAAATCAATGCTTTACCGTTACGGAAATTTCTGTAAGGTATATGTACATTTATGACGGTAAAATGTTACTTGGGTATTATATCTGAATTTAAAATTAAATTTAATTTTATCAATTTGAATCCCGTTTTGTTACAATATGCAGGAAGAGATGTATAGGTCTAGATCCATATCACAACAAGGAACAAATGCCCAAAACATAACTGTTTATGAATCAGTAATGGATACAAAAAATCAAGAAAATTGGAGATAATACTGTTGTGTCCACAACATATCTTAAGATCCGCGATCAACAACGATCGACACGGACGGGATGTGTTTTCAACATGCCATATTTTAGTTGAGTTATAGTAGTATTGTTTAGATCATTGCATAGAATTGTATTGTTAAATTTTAAGTTGTTGTTTATTGTTTGGTTGTTATGTTTTTAAGAGACTATGACATGCGCGTTTGGTAATGTTGATTTTAAAATAAAAACAAAAAAAAGGAGGAGATAACCCAGGAGACAAAAAAATAAGCAAGAATTCCGAAGTGTGTAACGTCCAGATAGGACGTATTTTTTGGAGTTACAATTATAGTATAGCGTTCAGAGAAGACGTGTCGCGTCGCGAATTGAACCAAAGTAACCATTAATATAGCAGCCAGAGAAGACGTGTCGCGTCGCGAATTGAACCTAATCAAGTAATTAAAATTATTTCATCGATAATCGACAATTAATTGAGAGAAGACGGGGTATCGTTTATTCAGAAGCGAGGTGAATCGATCACCCAAGTAAATAAATCAATTTACATTTAATTCGATACGGACGTGTAGCCGATGTGCTACAGCATTCCCCACAAAGGGATCATTACGTGTGTGTCCTCTAAGGAGAAAGAATAATAACGGCCAGCATTTGGACTGCAATCGTGACAGGTCTGGAACCAACGAGTATAGGCAACAAATTGGACCAGGCGATCACAAGAAGAAGGAAGAAAGTGAAATATTGTTGTGCAACGCAAGCCACGCGTTACCACAAGAGGTCATCAAGGTTAGCATTAGTTTGATTAATAATTTTAAGTTTTTATTAGAGTTGATTGTCATTGAGTTGAGTGTTAAATTTCCAATTTTAGTTTTATGTGTTTCATTTTGTTAGTTTTAAGTTTGTTAAATAAAAATGAATTTTGAAATTACATCTTTGTCTGTGTTGTTCTTTGTTCATCGTGACTCTTAAGCAAAATACGGACCCTGAGATTAAGTCAAACAAATAGGTAGGTCTGCTCATATAAAGCGCTTAACGCTACAAATTGTCAGCCCAACGTGTGGCAAGTGCGCTTAACGCTACAAATTGACGCACCAACGAGCGGGCTTTTGAAAGAGTACACGACTGCAAAGAGCAATACATTCAACGAAGGCAAAAAAAGGGGAAAGCTCAATAAAAGAGAATGAACACCAGGAGTAAAAGTGTGAATGCAGCAGGTGGAGATAGGGATAGTAGCGATGACGGGGTAGAGACCGAGACCATAATCCAGGAACAATCGGTGTCGGAACCGATGCCTGCACAGATGCCAGAAGATCCGATGGAGAAAATGATGAGAATGATGATGAATGTGAATGACAATTTAAAAGGTTTTAAAAAAGAAATCACGGATAAATTCGACAACCTGGACGCTCAGAATGCAGGAGTGAATGAAAATTTAAAAGGTTTTAAAAAAGAAGTGAATGACAGTTTAAAAGGTTTTAAAAATGAAATCACGGAAAAATTCGACAACCTGGACGCTCAGAATGCAGGAGTGAATGAAAATTTAAGGGGGTTTAAAAAAGAAATCACAGAGAAAATAGATACTCAGAATGAGAAAATGGATGGTCTTAACGACAGCATTAAAAGCTTGAATGAGGAAAACAAAGTCAATTTTGATCTGGTCAAAATAAAATTTGACGCAGTAAATGACAAGTTTGGAAAAATAAATGAATCGTTGACAAATCTGAAATCAGAGGTCAAATGTGAAAATAATAAATTAGAAATTAAGATTGCTGAGGTAATAACCTTGGTGAACGAAGCCAAAACCATGAAAATGGAATGTGCAGAAACAGTAAAGTTGGAAGTCAGGACAATAGAAGACAACCCAACACCATCAACTAAAGAAAAGAAGCACTACGAGACATCAAGTAGGAAGAACGTACGAAGAAGAAAGATGAAAATTAGAAACGTACGACGCAAATTGAAATTGGAATCGTGGATCACAAAAATAAACAGTAAAGTCAATGTGCGGTCAAATGACAAAATAAACTTTAATAAACGGAACAATTTTTATTGCGAAAATAATTTATTGTTTAAAAACAATACAGTGCGAGATAACTTAAAACGAGACAATTTATTTACCACAAGCTTAAATACGGAGAAATTTCAATTTAAATTTATAAACGATTTATTAACTAATGACAACAAGAAATTTCAAAACAATTCAAATACATTTGACAGTGACAGTTCGGAAAAATTAATTTGTCGGAATGACTGTAACATTTACAAAGTGCAACGGGTTAGCAAAAACCATACCAATTACATTAAATTAATGGAACAATTTAAACACGTCAGGTGGAAGGCAACCACGTGTAGGTTCACCAGAACAATCGGAATCTGAAAATTAAAAATATGACGGAAAATGTAAATTTGATTTAAAAGCAATGATACTGGACATGAATTTGTAAATATTAAGGTTTATATCCTTTTTATTTTTATTTAATCTTTTATATCCTTTCGTCGAGTGACAGATCAAACAAGACAGTCAGAAGGTCATCACCAACAGTATTTCGTAGTAAAGGCGGAAAGAAAATTCAACAAATTAATCATGGGGTTTCAAACAAAAGTGGTTCAAAAAAGGGGGGACAAATGCCTGGTGATATGAGTTACCAGAAGAATTTAAAGTTGCGGACCAGTTATGACCTAGAAGGTGTAACGTCTTAAGACAACGGGGGACAGGGGGGAGAAAAGAATCGACAAGATGTCTACATGAATCGTCGAGATCTACAAGGGGAAAATTATTGAGAGCTGAGGCTACAATAAAAAATATATCGGTATCAGCTGAGCGCTGAACGTATTCAAGCGAACCACGAAAGTAACCCGAAAGCATGAAATTTATAAATTGTTGAATGAATGTGTGGTCCAGATACCACAAGCAAAGGTGATGATAATGGGTGACTGTAAATGAGACGAATGAGGTATGAAAGAAATGAATGAAAGAAGGGGGGAGAGAAAAAAGACATGAGGGCGAGCGGTGCAAAGAGTGGAACAATGATTTGAAGAACCTCTCGAGAGTACAAACCATTGGTTCAACCTTTGCAGGGGGGATGTGTTGTGTCCACAACATATCTTAAGATCCGCGATCAACAACGATCGACACGGACGGGATGTGTTTTCAACATGCCATATTTTAGTTGAGTTATAGTAGTATTGTTTAGATCATTGCATAGAATTGTATTGTTAAATTTTAAGTTGTTGTTTATTGTTTGGTTGTTATGTTTTTAAGAGACTATGACATGCGCGTTTGGTAATGTTGATTTTAAAATAAAAACAAAAAAAAGGAGGAGATAACCCAGGAGACAAAAAAATAAACAAGAATTCCGAAGTGTGTAACGTCCAGATAGGACGTATTTTTGGAGTTACAATTATAGTATAGCGTTCAGAGAAGACGTGTCGCGTCGCGAATTGAACCAAAGTAACCATTAATATAGCAGCCAGAGAAGACGTGTCGCGTCGCGAATTGAACCTAATCAAGTAATTAAAATTATTTCGTCGATAATCGACAATTAATTGAGAGAAGACGGGGTATCGTTTATTCAGAAGCGAGGTGAATCGATCACCCAAGTAAATAAATCAATTTACATTTAATTCGATACGGACGTGTAGCCGATGTGCTACAGCATTCCCCACAAAGGGATCATTACGTGTGTGTCCTCTAAGGAGAAAGAATAATAACGGCCAGCATTTGGACTGCAATCGTGACAGGTCTGGAACCAACGAGTATAGGCAACAAATTGGACCAGGCGATCACAAGAAGAAGGAAGAAAGTGAAATAGTGTTGTGCAACGCAAGCCACGCGTTACCACAAGAGGTCATCAAGGTTAGCATTAGTTTGATTAATAATTTTAAGTTTTTATTAGAGTTGATTGTCATTGAGTTGAGTGTTAAATTTCCAATTTTAGTTTTATGTGTTTCATTTTGTTAGTTTTAAGTTTGTTAAATAAAAATGAATTTTGAAATTACATCTTTGTCTGTGTTGTTCTTTGTTCATCGTGACTCTTAAGCAAAATACGGACCCTGAGATTAAGTCAAACAAATAGGTAGGTCTGCTCAGCTAAGCACTTAACGCTACAATACATATTACATGTGTCAAAAAAGAAGAAATTAAACATAAGATTAATTTTAGAAACAAATCTCGACTTTATTGATTCAGTCAGAAACCAAAAGAAAATGGGAATAAGCAAAATTATTGTAAGGAGATTGGTTCCACTAAAGAATGAAAAGAACAAATTTCTAAGTTGTGGAAGCCTAGGATTAGGAGCTTCTCCTGGAAACACATAAAATGGCGATGAAAAAGTGAGAGGAGTCCCATAATGAAAGATGGACACCATTATCAATTAGGAACTTGAACTATTATGATGAATATTTGGAATTGAACATTGATTATTGGAAAGTTTGATGAAATTTGGAATGCTTAATTTAGGAACATGTGTAAATACTTGTAAATCTTCTTCTTCTACTTCAACTCATTTGGAATCCGTTGAGCTGTTCAAATTAGTTATATGAGTATACTTGGTTTTTACATCTCATGTAGCTTGCTGAGCTGGCCTGTTACCCTTGTATTTATTGTTATGAAGGCAAATCATTAACACAGGGGGGCCTACGGCTTAACGTGATCTCCGAGACACGGAGGCGGTCAAGAACTTTTTATGTTCAGACCCGGAGCGAACCGGGAAACCCTACATTAGCAGTTGATCGCGCTATATCATAAATAATAAATAATTATTGATTTTTAGATACTCGTGTTCTAAATAATTTAAATAATATATTAGGGTTAATTTAAAATTATTGTGGTATGGATGCGATTTGTTACGAATGGTTTGAACTGTTCCAGTTCAATTTGAAAATTATTTGATGATTTCTAAAGTTTATTTTGTTTGGAAAGTTTCAATACCTCTGATTTTAGTTGTATTGTAATGAATTGAAATTTGAAAAAGAAAAAAAAGTGTTACGACTGTGAAAATAGTAAAATTGACCGCACCGGTAAGTCGTGGTGCCAATTTCATGATTTACTAGGGGGTGATATTGTGTTTCTTCCTCCAAAAATTCGTTTTTGACGAGGAGAAATGTTTTGTTTAGTTGTAATATTTTTAATTTTAATGAAGCGCCAATGGAAGTAAGATAAGCGTATTGAAGAATAAAATAGGCCACTTACGCTACGAGGATGTAATAATCAGGTCAGAAAATAGTTTGAAATTTTAAAAATAATTTTAGTTTAAAGAAATAAAAAGAATAATTGAAAAGTAAAAGAGAGGTTTATTAGAAATTTCGATAAATTTTAGGATGATTTAAGAATAAATTAGAACTTCATTTCACTTAATTTCATAATAGGTCTTCATGGTAGATTACATATTACCTGGGTGATTTGCCATTGCCTTCCAAGGAGAAACGGTCAGAATAAGTTATTAAGCTGCATTCACATAGGGTATTGTATGTGGATTTGGATAGTAGAATTCTTCCACCAGAGTTTTACACTGGTCGACATACCATTCACATAAACTTAAAAGTTGGTGTAAAATTATTCGAATGTTTCCATTCCTAGTAACATTTCGTCGTGTGAGTTGTTGAACTTTCGCGTGCTTTCGCTTTTATAACCACATAACCACATTTTATACGACAATTTTTTTAAGTGTTTTTAAGTTTTTCGTAGAAAAAAATATTTTAAAAATAATACAAAATTAAGTTATGTTATGTTAGTTACTAATTTAAATGACAGTCACAAGCACCGCCATTTGACGCCGCTGGTAAGAATTCTTGCACAGTGTACTGTAAAAGTTAAAAGTTTAGTAACTTTTGCACAGGCCGTTACACCGGTTCTTCCAACAGGCAAGAAATTAAGTCTATCTGAACGCTCCTACCTGAGTTAAAAGCGGCATTCACATAGGGTATTGTATGTGGATGGTAGAATCGGTAAGAGTTGAAACGCATTAACTCTGGTAGGAGCGTTCAGATAGACTTAATTTCTTGCCCGTTGGAAGAACCGGTGTAACGGCCTGTGCAAAAGTTACTAAACTTTTAACTTTTACAGTACACGGTGCAAGAATTCTTACCAGCGCCAATCAGCGGCGTCAAAAGGCGGTGCTTGTGACTGTCATTTAAATTAGTAACTAACATAACATAACCTAATTCTGTTTTATTTTTAAAATATATTTTCTACGAAAAACTTAAAAACACGTTCGATAATTTCAATTTTAAAATTTTAAAAACCATAAAATGTGTCGTATAAAATGTGGTTATGTGGTTATAAAAGCGAAAGCACGCGAAAGTTCAACAACTCGCAGAACGAAATGTTACTAGGAATGTAAACATTCGAATAATTTTACACCAACTTTTAAGTTTATGTGAATGGTATGTCGACCGGTGTAAAAATCTGGTGGAAGAATTCTACCATCCAAATCCACATCCACATACAATACCCTATGTGAATGCAGCTTTACTCTTCCCAGAGTTAAATCGGGTAGGTATTTCGCATTAGTAGTAGACACACTTAACTGCTAAGCTAAAAGCCCGCCTAAGCAAAATGTTAAGAGATGTTGGATAAATAAATACAGGGACTTAAAAAAAATTTTAATTTCAGCGCACAAAATTTAGATGGACGTTTTGTCGCAACTAATAGGAACGTTATTTATGGGAAAATTACTACGCCACTGGAAGACTTAATATTAATTTGACAGTTGTTTATCTAACTTTTAAAATCATATTGAATTTCAATGTGTACTTGTATTTGATTAAATAATTAATCTATTATCTAGCTGAAGAGTTTTGCTATTTCAATGAAAAGTAATTGAATATAGGGAGTATATGATGCCACGCTGTAATTATAACCTAAAAATGTACTTATTAACTTTTCTTATATCTAATTTAATTATTGTTGTATTGGGCGCTATTCGGGATGACGAGTCGTGTCATTCATATGGGGATGGATCCGTTTATCCTTTGGGCGCTTCAACTTCAGAACACAAGTTACAGTGGACCAAAGCTTTAAGTAAGTTTGAAGTTATTCAATCTGACGATGTGTAATTTAATAAAACTGTGAATTTATAGTAGCAAAACCGGCGCCTATATGGGAAAGTACGGCAGTACAAAATGGTGAATTTATACAATTAAAATTAACTGATTTTCTTGGAAAATATGTAGTCTTCTTTTTCTACCCATTAGATTTGTAAGTTAATTTCAAGTCTTATTTTATTGCAATTTATATTGTAAAACAATGCTTGGTATTGTTTCCAAATTTTTTCTAGACAATGGTGAAATATATCACCAAGTGTAATTCTATTTTTTCGTTAAAAAGAACTGAATGTTTTTAGTACATTTGTTTGTCCAACCGAAATATTAGCATTTAGCGATAGAATAAATGAATTTCGGAGCATTAATACAGAGGTTGTGGCATGTTCAGTTGATTCACATTTTACACATTTGGCATGGATTAATACACCAAGAAATGAAGGAGGTTTAGGAAAAGTCAACATACCTATTCTTTCCGATCTAGATCACAGTATTTCTAAAGATTATGGAGTGTATTTGGAAGATGTGGGTCACACCCTTCGGTATGTTCAATAAAATTTTAATGATAAATTTAATAATCAAACTTTCAACAGAGGTTTATTTATAATCGATCCAAAAGGAATATTACGTCAAATAACAATGAACGATTTGCCTGTAGGACGTAGTGTAGATGAAACTTTAAGATTAGTTCAAGCATTTCAATATACTGATAAGCACGGAGAAGTTTGTCCTGCAGGTTGGAAGCCCGGACAAGATACCGTAAGTTAAGTTATCAAGTTTGACATTTTTATAAATTTGGAAACTTTTCAGATTATTCCAAATCCAGTGGAAAAGAAAAAATACTTTGAAAAGCACTAACCATCACAATAATTTAATTTTTTTTTAAATAAAAGTATTTTATTAAAATATTTGTTTGTTTTCATTTTAAAATTATGAATATTACGTAACAATACAAAGTATTTAATTATAGAATTGGATGCATAGCATAATATTTCCTAAGAGAAAATCAACAATCGACCATGTGAAGAAGATTAACGGATAATTTAAGAAACAGAAATTCCTAATTTTTTTTCTTACGTTTAGGACTAGATAAAGTAACAAGTGGTATTCTTCTAATAGCTTTTGGCTGTATTGTTACTCTATTTTCATGAGAACTACTTGGTTCAGTTGCAGCACTTTCTGGTGGAACTAATATATCTTCAGTTGTCAAATTTTCCTTTTCATTCACAGTTGATTTTTTTGTAATAGACTTAAATTCTTCTTTAGCTTCATCTGCGCTATTTTCAACAGTAGAAATTATTTCAATATTACCATTGGATAATTTCAACGAATTTACTTCACTATAATTGACTTTTGTATTATTGTCAGAGATACTATCACATGAATCATCGTTTATTTCAATAATTTCCATTTCTTTAATAACTTTTGTATCGGTATTTGATGATGCAACTCCAATTTTGTCACTTACTCCAGTCCTTTCTTTAACAGCTTTAGTATTGGGTTTAAAATATTTAAGTAAAGGACTAGACACAGCTTCTTTCACTTCAATTTTTCCCTTATTTATATGAGATACACTTTTTTCCTCTTCAGAAATATTATCAATTACTGATTTATTTTTAACATGTTGAGTGTCTGTAGCAATTGCATCTTTTGATAAAACCTTTTTGCCAACTGATTTGCTGTCGTCAATTTTTGTTGGTACTATTCTTTTCGATGTAGTTTTTGATAAATTATATTTATTTGTTTTAGTTTCAGAATTGCTATCGATGCTCAATATTTGATCTTCAGTATCCAACTCATTTTTAGGTTTTCGTATTGTCCACTTTTCTAACATGCTTGGCTTTTTTACTTTTATCTCTTCCTCACTTTTACTTTTTTCGATCTTGATAACTTCTTCAGGTTCTTGACATTCAATAGTTTCTAATACACATTCTTCATTGTTGATGTATTCAGTACCCAATTCGTCGGGATCAAATGTAATAAGAGTACAATAACCATCAGTGGAAGATGCTATTAACAATAAGCCATCCACAGACCACGTTATGTCTGTTATTCGTGTATAATGAATATTTTGCAGGTGTGCAAATGGAGCAAGTTGTTGCGTGTCATATAACACAATATCAGTGTTGGTACCTATGGCAAATATCATTCGATATGGAAGATCTATTATTGGATCTGTTCCGTTGCACCTCAACTCATATAAAATTGGACAGCATCGAACAGCAATTGTGATTTGTTTTGGTGAAGGTAAAATTGCAACTGGCCTATTAAGAACAAAAAGTTAATTAATACAACAAATTCTAATATATAAAATGTTGCTAGGTTATACAAACATTTTTATTAACAATCAAAGATACTCTACTGGGTTGTTAAAATGTTAAGATTTACAATAATAATTAGTTCCAAAACGAAATTGAGTTTCCTGGGATATTTTACTATAGTTATTGATAAGTGGGTGCCGCCGTAAGAATCTACACCAATCAAAAATAATAAATAAAAATAAAATAGGACTCGTTATGAATTACAGTTTTTCTGTAGGTCAGATATCAATCGCTTAGAAGCAAAACCCGACAAGTCCAGAGAAATAGAAGAACATATAATCCAGAAAAACTATTCATGGAGAAGGGGCACAATATGCTTCAGTGCAGTGGTGGTAAGCACCACACCCGATTTACGATAAAATAAATTCATAGAGAAAAATATAGAAATCAATTGAAAAAATCGTTACTTAATTCGGTCGCATAAAGACTTTTCTACATTATCTAGTTTTTTAATTTCTGAGGACTTGTTCGGATTTTGCATCTAATTGTAAGTGACTAATATAATAATAATTCAAATATTTGCTGGTTGACTATGCAAATACAGCTCCACCAAGCTAAGAAGAGCCCTGGAGGGGCGTGTCAGGCGCTGCTAAAATTTAAAATGTACACTCAGATGAAGAAATAAGTGTATTCTAACCTAAAAAGTAGTTACTGAATAATATGTTCAATTTACTAAGTAAAATGATTTATTAGATATAACTATAAAGATTTGTTCTGAAAAGAACACAAAATAGAAATAACACGAAATCGAATTACACAAAAAATCACGACAAATGTAAACACACGCAATTATTTGTAACTTTTACAACAGAATGTACTTGAGAAATAACTCAACGTTCATAGGTTCATTCAAATTTTTATCAAATTAGTTGGCATATTTGCCGCGTCCTTTCTAAGCTTGGTGGAGCTGTAGCTGACAATTTTTGCAAGCACCTAGAAAGCATAATGTATCTCTTGTTTTTTAACTAATTAGATTTTGTGCAAATCTATTTTAATTAGCCTGTCTACAGGCTCATTTGTTTTTTAATTAATAGTATACATCACATAAAAGACAATCATGTGTTTTTTTTTTCTAATTTTTAATTGGGGGAATATTAATATTGAATATTATTCAATAAAGGTAGCAATTGGATTTCTTCCATTATCTAAGTTTATGCCTGATAAAAATTTCAAATTTATCTCAAGTCTTACACTGACTTATTCATAATGTTGTTCAGTGTAAAAATAATAAATTTATTTAGCATCCTAATCGATTTTTGATTTCATTTTGTCCACAGCAGTGGCTTGATGTGATCGTTGGTTGGGTTACAATGCGGAAATTGTGGGTTCGAATAGAGAACTGGCGAACATTAACACTCTATAGATGAGTAAGAGCAAATGACGAGATACCGTACAACATGGCCTTGTCTTCATAGCGTTGAGACGTAAGTAAGAGAGAAAGAGGATGAACGAAGAAGCATTGGGCCTGAAGCTAAATTCTATATAATCGATTTTTGAAACAAACTGCTTTTTAATACCATGCTTTTTTCAGATCAGACATCGCTTGAACAATAATTATTCTGATAATGCAAAAACAATACGTCATAGCCAGAAAAGTTTCAAATAAAACGTGTAGAGCACCGCTTATTTTTAAACTTATATCCGATAAACTCATTCTATTAGAAATTACTGACTCTACAGCAAATCTCATGCGGAATCTCAATTGAGCCAAATATTCTTAATTACAGAAGGATGAGTGAAATCCGAAATCTACTATCTAAGCGCGATTTTAAGATAAATGTTACATCTTTCCTATCTTGTTACATGGTGCTGAAGCGTGGACCCTCACAAGAGACTCGTGTAAGAGAATAGATGCATTTGAGATGTGGATGTATAGGAGAATGCTGCGTATCTCTTGGATGAATCGCGTCACTAATGTTGAGGTGCTTCAAAGAATGGGTACTTCATTGGAAATAATGCATTCAGTAAAAAAGCGTAAATTGGAATATCTTGGAGAAATGATGCAAGGTGAAAAATACGAACTGCTCCAGCTGACAATTCAGGGCAAGATTAGTGGAAGAAGGGGACCTGGTAGTCGCAGAATATCATGGCTTAATAATCTTAGGCAGTGGTACGGTAAAAGCACAAGATCGTTGTTTCGCGCTGCTGTATCAAAAGATACAAATAGCTATGTTGATCGTCAACCTCTGGTGGAAAAAGGCACGTGAAGAAGAAGAGTGAAATCCTGTAAAGAGCAAGCTTGAAATTTTTTATAAGAAGCTATAAATTGACAATTTTCATTGCAATTTCATTGATTGGAGGAAAATGTGAAATATTTGTTGCTAAGATTGATCAATTGCTGTGTTGGGTGATATCCAAGGGTTATCAGGGAGGGGGGGGATTATCAAGGGTTACCTAATACAAAGAATCAGCTTGTGCATCTACAGGGGAATGCCGCCTCGGTTAATACTATTCTTGAATAAATGTTAAATATTTGCAGAAAAAAAATGTGTTGGTAACAATTTTAATTGTTACAAATTTGAAAAATATACCTTCATTTGGCGTTACCTCCCCCCTTCGATGTACTTTGATTGGATCCACTCAGACAATTTGCTGTAAATTCAGCAATTTTGCAGTGTATTCGGCCAGAATAAAGTTTTTACTGAGCCCAGAGTCAAACCATGCATTCAGCATTAGCAGCAACGCACCTGACCACTTAAGTTGTTCACCGTCTAATTAAGTATTAGCTTTAGTTAAATTAAAATCAAATTAAAAGAAGTTTCTGGAGATGATTCTCGTCAGGGGGTTGACCTGAAGAAAAATATGAACACCCAAATTTGCACAATATTTGCAAATAACCCTAAAACGTATAGAAAATTCAAAAAATTGCATACAATTATTATTCCAAATGATTATTACAGGAATTTGCAATATCTTGTAGACCAAAATCGGAGAGTGATCAACACCCAAATTACAAAGTACATAGTAGAACTAAGGCTGCTGTTGAACTTGTCAAAAATTTGCTGTTGATATTTGCAATAAAAAAAGGAATAAAATTGAATCAGTGAGTGGAAGAACCGTACAAGTGCCAAAAATTACATTTTAAACTGAGATAGCCAAAATGTTTGTAAAAAGTACGTAGATCTATCAATGAGCAAAATAACCGTACATTATACCGCCTTTCCGTCTTTAATATAAGACCATGCATTTTTGATTGAGTGGAAGAACAATACAAGTGCGGTGCTTGTACTGTTTTACCACTCACTCATTAGATGCATTACAGAATAATAATTATTTCTAAAAATGCACTATGGCAGTCATTCTTATCTGTAATGTCATTTTATTCGTTTTCTTATAAGCTTACATACAGGTAGCTTTGCAGTCGAATTATTTTATGAAAAAATTATTTGTGTTATTAGCAAATTTATTAATGTAAAACGTGTAGTGATAGTTCTATTCTTACAATTTACGCTCTGATTCATAGTCATTACTTAAGTATAAGAACGTACTTAAGGATAAAAATTTATAATGCATAGACACATTTCGGGCAAAAACACTTGGAAATTCAGAAACTTCAAAAAAGAACTAAGATGAAATGCATTGATAAAAATCAGTTACTCAAGTAGAAAGGGGTTAATTTTTCAAGTAAATTTGTAAGTGTAAGTAATACTTTGTCTATGAATATGGCCTTAAGAAATCTATAAAAAAACGAATGAAACAACTTGAGAAATGGAAGCAAAACAAAAGGAAAATTGCTCGTCTTCATGGAGAAAAATACATTAATACAGCTGGAAAAACCTACCATGAGGGCCAGGCACACAAAGGTCCTGACTAAGTATGCAGTTTTCTTTTGGATTAATATATTCCCAGGGCAAAATCGCAATAATGCAATGGTGAGATTTTTAATGACCCTAATAACTACCAAACGATTCAAAATGATTCTTCATTATTTTCCTATTCGTGGCCACTCGTTTGTACCCTGCGATAGGGATTTTGTGAAAGTAAAGAAAACGTTATAAGAAAAGCCGATCTCCCTGAAGAATATGATAAAATTATAGTAACTTGTCGAGAGACCAAACCATTTACTGTTACTACTATTAATTACAAGGATATTATTGATTTTAAGAACTGGTGGCCCCAGATTTATAAAAAAAACCATCAAAATCAATCGGTACGGAAAATGTTACTCAATTTACTATTTCGCACTACAGACAAGCTTATCAAGAAGCAGTTCCTAGGTATTAATGAAAAAAAGATTAATGACATTAAGTGCCAAATACACCATACAATTTTTCGTACCGATATCGGTGCAACTGATTAATAAAATTCTGCAGTATGTGTCTGGAGAGATTTTGGCATTTTATTATCACATTATTTCATGGAAAGTTGCTAATGGTACTTCTAAGTAAAGATTTTTAATATTTTGTAAACAATAATTATTTGTGTTAATACAATAAAACTATATAAAATACGGAGTTTTAAATCATTTTTCCTTCCGGTTTTTAATTGAGTGAAAGAACAGTATAAGTACGCAGGTTCTATTTTCATATATCTTTTTACAAATTTTTTTACATAATGTTATCAAGCAATATAAATACTACAACTTTACAATGCATCAAAATACATAATACCCAATAGTTATTTTGAAAAACAGTTTTTTAATTTACTCGAAATGAAGGTTTTGTACATGTAATGTTCTTCCACTCACCGATTCAATTATTGTATCTACTTCGTTCCCATTAAGCAGACATAATATTTAAAATATATTAGCATCTTTCCATTATCTTACTTATTACTCGATTATTTGAAGTAATTTGTGCCAAAAGCCCTTCCAAAATTCATGACATCAAAATCTTTTAAAATAATGACTGGAGTCAGACAGGGGTGCATACTATCTCCTATACTCTTTAACATATACACGGAACACTATAATGCGAAGAGTTCTGGATGACTAAAATGGTGTTGTCTCAATAGGGAGAAAAAGAATCACCAATTTGCGATATGCGGATAATACGGTCATATTTGCGACTGAAGAAGAGGAAATGCGGACAATCATGGCACAACTATAATATGGCAAACAAAAATAATGATCATAGATAGGGCAAACAATAACATGTCACAAATACAAAGAGTGGCAAATCTTGAGGTGGTCAACAGCTTCCAATATCTAGGATCAAGGATAGACAATACGGGTGGGTGTGAACACGAAATAAGAAGACGATTGGTGATAACCAGAACAGCTATGACGAAACTCAAAAAATATGGACAGATAGATCCATAACAGTTAGCACCAAACTAAAACTAGTGCGATCCTTGATCTTTCCCATAGCAATATACGCATCAGAAACATGGTCAATACTATGCTTTTCAAAGCTAGGAAAGTTGGGCAGCCAAACTATCTGAATTGTAAGATACGAGCTAGAAGTGAACTACATAATCGTGATTTAAGGCATACTCACGACACCATACACATACCAAAACACAGGACTTCAAAATTTGAAGAAACATTTTCTTATTTGTCGGCGTATTTGTTAAATAACATTCCCACGGAATATGGAAATTTAACGATCTTAAATATGAAAAGGAAATTTAAACAAGAGGTGCTTGGGGATATCTTTCCTAAAAATTTTAATTTCAATAAATTTTAAATATGTCATTCATGTAAATAAGTTTTATATTTTTTGTTAATTGGTTAAGTTGGAATCATGATAAATATCTATGTACTTGACCATTTGTGTAATTTAAATTGTGCAATAAATAAATTAATGGGGTTATTCTGATAAATTCTTATAGAGGCTATAAGCTCTCGAAGCTATATAACCATGGAGATTACGTCAGTTTTATTATAAAATTGACGTAATCTCCATGGTTATATAGCTTCGAGAGCTTATAGCCTCTATAAGAATTTATCAGAATAACCCCATAAAGCTGCTGACAAAAGGATAGCCGCTTTTGCAATGTGGTGCTATAGAAGATTGCTCTGCATATTTTGGACAGCGCGACGCACCAATGTATCAATAATAGAAGAGTTGAAGATCACCACTAGGCTACCCCAGATAATCAACCAACAGTACTTAACATATTTTGGACATATTGCGAGAAAAACCGACGCCATGGAAGAGACAATTGTGGAAGGCAAAATAGAAGGACGCCCACCAAGGGGCAGATCACCAACACGCTGGATCGACCGCACAAGGAACTTAATAGGATGAGGACTACATGAATTGGTTACAACGGCACAAGACAGAGAAACCTGGTGACAGATAGTCAGACAAACTCTACATTGATACCACCACACCCTGACGAAGGGTTATGGACTGAAGAGAGAGATCTTGGATAACATATTATTTAAAACTGCTAGATTTATTCCATTACCTATGTTGCAATTATTATAATATGAATTTAGCAGCAAGGTACATGTCTTATAGAAATTTTAAATGGTATGACTTTGTGCAAGATATACAGATTGGACTTCGAGTGCTCCATTTCAATGTCAACGTGGATTCAGACTCGAGCAATAGTCCAGGTATGAATTCAAAAAATTGGCGAGAGCTTTCAAATAATCCAGGCAAGCTAAAATTTTATAATCATATAAGTATATTTGAGTATCCGGATGAAGCCCCCTAAAACCTGTTGGCTTCTCATCCAATTGGGGATTATAGTTTGTTAATCCAACATAATTTTCGTTTGTAACACCCACAATTTCATGTGAACAAAAAATTATCATCATACACTAAAATTTATTAGCATAAAATTCTCTACAAAATGTATTTCTTCAAAATTTTCTTACTAATCCAGGCAAGGAAATTTTGGTTGACTGACTGGAAAACTGAAATTTTGCAGAAATAAAATGTATTTGAGTTTCCTAATGAACCCCTAAAATCGACTTCTTTCACTAAATTTTAGTTCCGGCAATGCGATGTTTCGTTATAATTAATTTAATTTTTACACAAAATTCTCATCAGATCAAAATTGAAGAGCATAAAATTTTCTACAAAATGAATTTTTACAAATTTTCTTGCATCCTCAAATAAAACTTAATTCCAGAATGTGCTTTATTTAAAAATAGAGTATTAGTGTGCCATGGAAAAATACGAAAAAAAAAACTATTTTATAGAGAATTTTATGCTCTTCAATTATGGTCTGATCATTATTTTTCATACAAGCATAAATAAGCGAGTTATCGGCAAAAAATCGCGTTGGGGGAGCTAAAACCCCCGATTGTGGGGGACGCCGGCGTGGGATTTTATGGGACTTTTGGGGGGTTCATTAGAACACTCCAATGTACATCTCTGCCAAAATTCAGCTTGCCCGGATTTTTTGAAAACTAAAAACCTTCCTTGCCTGGACTATTTTGAATAATTCTATTTCGAATTATAAATATATCTGAATCATTTGAAGAGAATTCTGCAAAATTTCTTTTGTATAAAGAATTTTGTGTTCTTCTTAAGCGAGTTAATAATGAAAACCTATGTTGAAGGAACAATGGCAGGAATTAAAATCCTCAATCAGAGGAAAAGCCGACAGGAGATCCTCATTTGGACCTCAAATATACATGCCTGCCAATTTTTAGTTGCCCTGATTTTTTGCAAGCTAAAAATGTAACTTGCCCGGACTACAAAATAATGTACAACATTCGGGATCTTTGTCAGAAACTATTTCTTAAGTAATAATAGTACTCATTTTAAAGAGAAAGCTGATATCTAGAAGTATCATTTTAATATTATTTGGTTACAATTAATTGTTTTTGAATAGTCACATGAACTATCCTAATCGATGCGTCTTTTACTAAAGAAACATGGCTTTCGAATTCAAATTTATTGCTAAAAATGATTGAAATGGTTAGGCAAATGATTCATTTTATATAAGAGAATCATTTGAACATATTTCTGCAAGAATTTGAATAATTTTATAATTTATGAATGTTAGAATTTGCGTATTTGAAAGCTTTATGGTATTATCACTTGCAGGCCATTTTCATTATTGCATAGTCTCAAGTTAAAACACATGATCATCTTCACTCAAGTCACAAAAATAAGGGTAATTAGCTGACCTAATATAGTATAAAAGAAAAGAAAGTTAACTTACTGAACATTAGATTCTAGGGCGAATACAAAGGAAGCATAGCGACCCATTTTTCTATCTTCTGTTTCAATACAACCAGATGGAGTAATTAATAAATTGCCATCGGGAGAAAAAGTTAATCGTCGAAAATATGATTTTAGTGTATCGTCATGAAAATATTTTACTTCTTTATTATATAATGCATGCGAACTTGACACAGGTAGCAATCCTTTGTGAGCTTTGAACTTAATTTGTTTACCAGAAGTATCGTATATTCGGCATATCCGATCACTACTTAATGTTGCTATATATTGATGTTTTGGATCCCACGCAACACCCTAAATGAAAGTTGGTTAAATAGTTAAAGAAATTAAAATCTTAAAATAGTACCTGCACAAATCCCTTGTGTTCGGCCAAAATACGTTCATTCTTGCCAGTCTTAAAATCCCATATAATAGCAGTATTATCAATTGACCCTGATAATAATTTAGTTTCTGTAGGTGACCAACATATATCATAAACATCTTCTATATGACCACGCAATACCTGCAAATGTAAGAGGTAATTAAAATATTTAACTTTAATAAATTACTTTTCTTCTTACATTTTTTTTACAATTAAGTTCTTTAATATTTAAAAGTAAAAGTAAAGGTCAAACACAAGTTAAGATTACTTAACAAGATATTAATATCTTGTCGCAAAAGAATCGTAATTTAATTTGTCAAAATTTAAATGAAGTAGGGTAAACCATGTATGTATGTAGATATTGGACGTACGGAAGTTATTGGACAGTTTATTATAAATTGAAAAAGAATAAGGTTTTTATTTGTATTATTACGGTTTATTATACATGTACTTAATTAATTGAAGTTTTAATTGTGTCCAATAACTAAACTTAACGTATCCAAGAACTGCAAACATTGCCCAATAACCGAACTTTTACTTCTTTTACAAAATTTTTAAAAACAGAGCAACAATGAGCATAAATATTATATGAAAATTCGTATAAGCCAACATTTGTACTTTTCTTTTAGTTCTATGTACGCATTTCTACATCTACAAATAAAGTTTTAATTAACTTTTTTCCAATAACTACATGGTTTACCTACCCTAAATCTAAGTTGCCATTTAAAGCCACACCTCTGCAAACTTAATATACTAATATATGGTTTTTGCATTTAGTATCTTGTAAATAAGGAATTACCAAAAACGGTATATTACATCATATATCGGACAAACTTAATGGAAACCATATTTTGCACAAGAATTATGTTATAAATTATTTTACTGCATTTGATAATTTCATTGGAAAATTATCTTGCAACTTGAACATCAACAAGAATTAAAAGTTTAAATATTTCTCTTTCAATTGGATTTGGATTTAAGTACAAGAATGTTGGTTATAAGTCCTCACATCAACGTTATAAAACAAACAGTTGATTATTAAGCCGAAATGTCTAACAAATGCGTAACTTTAGTCATCATTTACTCTATGATTTTCTAATAATTAGATGGGTTTTCTTATCATTATTTAAAAGTAGCGAAAAGCTTCTCAACGCTCCTTCAAAATTATGCCCGGTATCTTATATAATATAATTATTGAAATTAGTTATCATCTGGACCTGGCAAAAACGGAGATAATCTGTGCTTTACTATATAATTATTTTACCTTATATACAATCCAAATTTCTTTATCATCTGTTTCTCCTTCCAAAAGGGGTGTGTTATCCGTCTTTAAATTCCAAATTATAATACTAGCGTCATCATCTCCGGATGCTAAAAATTTACCGGTAGGCGACCAACGAACTACGTTAACGGATCGCTGATGCTTTGTTAAATCACATACTACATCAACATTAACTCCCCCATCGTCACGAATTCTTAAATGCCATATCTAAAGAATTATAAAAATATATTAACAAATAATAATAATAATAATAAAGAACTGTCACTCACCAATACATGACAATCTGCACCTCCAGTAGCTAACCTGTAAAATTCACCTTTACAAAGGGGTTGAACATCCACAGTTAATACAGGATCTCGATTATGCCACGATATTTCTGGAATAGAGCACTTCATACTCTTTAAATTATATCTCAAGATATTAAATAAATTAAAACTTAATAATTATGGTTAAATAATATAAAAAAAAACTTTATGAGCTCGATGATTTACCGCCAAAAGTAATAGAATTTCTAAGTTAACCTAACATCAGCTACACAACATTTTGCGTGCGCAACTCTCATTATGAATACACGGTTGGTCATAAGAACGGGTTTCTGTAAAAGTTTCCGCAATCTAGTAGTTCTGGTGGTGTCAATTGTTTTTAACTGTCATATTCGTAAAATTTCACATTTTTAACTTGCAATACAATGTTATATTTTTAGAATTATAATATAGATAATACATGGTATTGAAAAGTTGTTGCTTGTACAGCGTCGATGTACTACCGTCAATACGGCTACGTTACGCTAGTGAAGATTAGTAGTGATTATACTAAGAGAGTGACGATAAAAATCGAAAAAAGTGATAAACTGGAAGGAGGAAGTAAAGTGGAAGAGGTTTTTCTATAAGTTTTCGGGAATATTAAGGTGGTAGAAGAGTACTACTAGTACACAGTTTTAATTAGTGAAATTTGTGGAGGTTAGAAATTGATAAGAGGTGAGAATTTTAAAGTACGTTGGGTTGCATATAGTACAGCGAAAGTTTTCTGTTGATAACAGTAAACAATTGGTGCTACAGAAAACACTTCTGAATTCGGTTTGAGTTTGGTTGGTTGGGTTTATTGCTTCCGAAGGGTCGACCTGAGCAGTAAGCTTGAGCGCGGTTCCAATTGGTATGTTTGCAGAAGATAGGCAATACAATAGCGAAAGCTCTACAACGGAAGAGAGCTCCAGAAAAAGACAGGCGAGCTTTGAAATTTTTAATAGAAGTAAGACGACAAGTAGGACCCCTCCTAAGAAACCAACAAAGGAAGGAGACAAAATGGAGGAACTTAAAGATATGATGAAGCAAGTCCTAACTGAGATAAAAGAAATTAAGGAGGGACAGAAGGTATACGAAAGCGAGATCAAGACCCTGAAAGAGGAAAATAAAGCGCTGAAGGAGAGGGTAGAAAATCTCGAGGTGAGGCTAAATCTTATGGAAAAGAAAGATAAGAAAAACAACATAATTCTGAAGGGGATGCAAATGGTTGGAAAAGACACCAAGGAAGAGGTGGAGACTTTCCTAAGAGGTAAATTGGGCGTTGAAGTAACAGTTGGCACTGCCGAGGTGATCAAACCAAAGTCATCACAGCCATTTCTAGTAGCAAGGATGAGTTCATGGCAGGACAAAATAGCAGTTATGAGAGAAAAAAATAAACTGAAAGGTACCAACAGCTTTATTGATGATGACCTAACATTGCAGGAACAGAAGATGCAAGCCAAGCTGAGAGAATACGCCAAAAAGGAAAAAGGAAAGGGTAACGAAGCAAATGTGGGATATGGAAGAATATATATAAACCGAGACCGATGGGACTGGGATCACCAAAAAGAGGAAATTGTGAAGAGCATTGTACCCCCTATACCAAAAAACTAGTAATAGAAAATGCCGGACGGAAGAACGATGCAAAAACGAATGAAAAAGGACAATCGAATAATGGACAAATGAAAGGAAGAGATGTTATGTTGTTTGCAACTTGGAATGTGAGAGGAACTTTTGTGGGGGGTGCGTTAAAACAGTTAATAGCGGTGATGAAAAAGTACGGGGTAGAAATCATAGCATTGCAAGAGACAAAACAAAGTGGCGAAGACACAATAGACATAGGGGAGTTTACCTTTTTCAAAAGTGGAGGGAAAGACAGAAGGTTGGGAACTGGTTTTATGGTGAGCGAAAGTGGGAAGGAAATGGTGATTGGTTTCAAGCCGATATCGGATAGGATGTGTGTACTGAGAGTAAAGAGAAATAATAGGAAAATAAGTATAGTTAATGTACATGCACCTACCGAAGAGAAGGATATAGAAGTTAAAGAACAATTTTACGAGTTGTTGGAAATGGAGTATGCAAAAATACCTAAACATGACATTAAAATGATGGTGGGGGATTTTAATGCGAAGCTGGGTCAAGAAGAAACATACAGACCCACAATTGGCCAGTTTAGTTTACACAGTGAGAGCAACGAAAATGGAAGATTTCTTGTTGATTTTGCAATGGGAAACGAAATGAAAATAAAGAGTACTCACTACGAACATAAAGACATACATAAGGCAACATGGATAAGCCCAGACGGAAACACAGTAAACCAGATAGATCACGTTTTAATAGAGAGTAGGAGCGAAAATATTGTTAAAGACGTCAAGACTTGCAGAGGAGCAGACATGGATTCGGACCATTTTATGGTGAGGGTAAAGATGAAAATAGCAAAGATAAACACAACGATAATGAGAAAGCAAGTAACAAAACAGAAAAATAGAATACAAGTCCAACTCAAAACCGAGGAACAGAGAAGAAAGTATAGAGAAACAATGGAGAAAATTTTGGAAAAGACAGAAGCACAACAAGATGTAGAACATATGCAGATAACAATTGAAAAAAGTATAATCGAGGCAACAAAGACACAAAACACAGGTACTACAAAGAGAAAAAATGAGTGGTATGATCAACAGTGTGAAGAGGAGGTTAGGAAAAGAGAGAAAATAAGGCAGGTATGGCTGGCCAATCGAAGTGATGAGACGAGAAAGAATTATGAAAGACAAAGACGGGAGTGTAAAAGAGTTATAAGAGAAAAGAAAAGAGAACATCAAATAAAGAACCTGGAAGAACTGGAAGAGAAATACAATAGCAAAGAAATAAGAAACTTTTACCAGGGAGTTAAACGAATAAAACAAGGATATCAAACAAGCACAACATTTTGCAAAGATAAAGACGGCACACTGTTAGGATCAAAGAAAGGAGTAACGAAAAGATGGGCAGAATACTTCCAAGAGTTGTTAAACGGAACAGAAAAACAAAATAAAGAGAGAGAACATGTAGCAACCGAAATGAACGACGAAAATGAGGACAGTGTGGAAATACCAAATGAAGACGAGATAAGAAAAGTGATAGCGGGGCTGAAAAATAATAGAAGTGCTGGTGAAGACGGCATACAAGCAGAAATGTTAAAATATGGAGGTGAATGTTTGCAAAAAATAGTCATCGACATGATACAGAAAATTTGGATGGAAGAAAAAATGCCTACATCTTGGAGACTGGCACTGATATGTCCGATTCACAAGAAGGGTGATAAAACCGAGTGTGAGAATTATAGGGGGATCGCACTGTTGGATGTTGGGTATAAGGTACTCGCTGCATGCATAAAAAATAGTCTACAAGAATATGCGGAGAAAATTGTAGGAGAGAACCAATGTGGGTTCAGAAGAGGCAGATCGGTGACGGACCAATTGTATGTTTTGAGAGAGGTTCAGGGAATTAGCCATGAGTTTGGTCTGGAAACACACCTAATGTTTTTGGATTTTAAACAAGCATACGACAGTGTTAAAAGAGAAGAACTGTATAGCATTATGGTAGAGATGGAAATTCCTCGAAAATTGATAAATTTGGTAAAAATGACACACGAAGGATCGGAGAACAAAGTAAGAATTAGGGGCGAGTTGTCCGACAGTTTCACAGTTGATATAGGACTGAGACAAGGTGACCCGTTGTCTGCGCTCTTGTTTAACTTTGCGTTGGAAAGTGTAATACGGAAGTCGGGTTTAAACAGACATGGTACAATTTTTAGAAGACGACAACAGGGCTTGGCTTTTGCGGATGATCTAACAATCATGGCAAGAACAAAGAAGGACATACAAGAATTCACAAGAAAATTGTTAGAAGCTGCTAAGAGAATTGGTTTGGAAGTGAATGAAAACAAAACAAAATACATGAACTGCAGTGATAGAAATTTCGAGGAAAAGAAATATATAAGCATAAGAATGGAAGATAAAACCGTAAATTTTGAAGAAGTTTGTTGCTTTACGTACCTGGGAACGGTGATAACAAGAAAACCGGGACTCGGCGAGGAGATTAAAGCAAGAATGGCTGCGGGCACAAGAAGTTTTTTTGCTTTGAAGTCGATCTTTAATAGTAAAGTGTTTTCTAGGTCAGTGAAAGTAAGAATATACAAAACAATTATAAGACCATCGACTATGTACGGATCGGAGGTGTGGACACTGAGAAAGAGAGAACAAGGGATGCTGGAAGTGTGGGAGAGAAAAGTATTGAGGAAGATTTACGGTGGGAAGTGCGTGGACGGTCAATGGTTTATACGGTCAAACCGAGAACTAGCCGAGATGTACGGTCAACCAAGCATAGTGGCGTGTGTGAAGGCACAGAGATTGAGATGGTTGGGGCATCTGGTGAGGATGAATGAGAACAGAACCCCAAGTGAAATTTGGAATTTGACATTCGGAGGCACAAGAAGAATGGGTAGACCGAGGAATCGTTGGAAAGATGAAGTGCAGGAGGATCTAGATGTAATTGGTATGGAAAATTGGAGAGAGTGTGCTCGTGACAGGAGAGAATGGAAGATGATGATTGATAAAGACATGGGCCTCCTAGGCCTGTAGGGCTAACATACATACATTGAAAAGTTGTTTATTGAAAAAAAACGACACAAGGTAAAAAAATTAATATACAGGGTGTCTCTAAAGACAATAAGCAATAGGGGTGCGTATATAATCGATTAATCGATCACCGTAATTCGAATAATCGATTATTTCATAATCGATTATGATAATCATACATATAAAATGTCAGCTCGCTGCTCCAGCGCCAGCGTGTCATTTTTTTGGTTCGGATTTCGGATCAACGTATCAACGGATCAACGTATCAACGGATCAACGTATCAACGGATAATCGGATCAACGGATACACTGTGCGCTATATAGGTACGTGGTGTGAGAGTTACCTTCATTGAAAATAACTTCACAACTTCAGAAACTTCTAAAGCGAAAATGTCCAAAATGGAGGATATTCAAGTAGTTACTCTTTGTTCCCCATATGTTCCTGCTGCTGCTCGAAAATGTGTTAAAAGAAAATCTGATGAGGAAGTAGCCACCCAGCAGGAAACAGTAAAACGACGGAAGGCGGAGCGAGAAAAGACCCGTCGTAAAAATATGAGTGATGTCCAAAAAGAATGTTGTCGGAATCGTAATCGTGTGGAAAATATGACTCCTGGGCAAATTGAACAAAATCGCAAACGAAAGCAAATTGCCAACATGACGTCAGAACAAATTACTCAACATCGCGAAAGAAATCAAATTGCCAACATGACGTCAGAACAAATTACTCAACATCGCGAAAGAAATCAAATTGCCAACATGACGTCAGAACAAATTGCTCAACATCGCGAACGAAATCAAATTGCCAACATGACCCCTTCGCAAATATTACATCGTTCACGTAGTCATGCAATTCGCCGACAAAATCCACGAAGTAAAAACGCAGCTGTTCTAACCACATAACTGTGGTTTTATGGACAATATTTGCGAATTAACGATAGGGAAAACTATCCGATGGAATTCTTGAATAAACAAACGCCCTCAGGGATGCCAGTACACAGAATGCACTTGGGGGTTAGAAGTGTGTAATGGGACGCGCTTAACTGTTCAATCGTTAAAGCCCAATCTAATCGTCTTTGTTTTTGTTGTATTTATGAGTACAGTGTCAATATTACGGGTGTGTGATCGGAAGAAAGATCTAGGGAAGAGTCCAGTTGTGGAGAACTGCAAGTACATCCAACATCGAAATCCTTCAAAGATTTCAGAACAAGGTGCTGAGAATCATTGTTAATGCTCCATGGTATGTTCCCAACCATATGTTATACAGCGAGATCTACAAATGACTTCAGTTTCCAATGAAATAAAACACTTTCACAAAAAATATCGCGATCGAATAAACTCACATCCAAACATACTGGCTAGTAAGTTGCTTGACAACACTAACGAAGCAAGAAGAATGAAGAAAGGAACAAAATGGGAACGGGAGCGCCTTCAGCCTCCCCTCCCATACTAAGGTAATTATTGAAGAGGTGGTCAAGGCCATGGCCAAAACCACCCCTTCCCTCAACGTAGCGCCGACCTTTCAGGTCAATCAACCTAGCAACGCGGAGATAGCACCGCAAATAACCGATGAGAAACAAAATCCACCCAGGGATTACCTTGAAGCAGTGAAGAGGGCCGCCATCATGCTAAGCAGTACCGAAATCCGAGGAACATTGACAGGGTAGTCTTTTTAGATTACCTGTCTAAGTCCATGGAAAATGGTACATATTGTTGCGTCCCCAAATTGGCTATTTGAGAAATGGCCAAGAAAAGGATTCACACTTCGAACACTTCTCTTTCTCAGGAGTATTTCTATCAATACTCGCTTAAAAAAACGTCTTACAAGCCAACAGTGCAAAAGAAAACCATCGGATAGCAAAAACACATATTTATTAACATCAATTTAAAACGGAATAACAAAATCAAAAACAACGTAAACATAAAAATCCAACAACTTAAAATTATAACAAATTTTATGCTAACCTTTAATGGGAATGATAACTCGGCTAGACGGATCGCACAATATGCGCACATACACTTTATTCTATCACGAATCGCCTGGTCCAAATTGTACTGCTTTCCTGACCTGCTCAATCCCAGTCCAATTGTCGTTCTCAAATTAATTCTCTCCGTAGGAGAAATTCGGTCTTCAAATCGATCGTTGATCACACACACGTCCTATATTGATGCTCTCTAAATCGTTACTCTTTCGACTTTTTCTACGATTTACTTTCTTCGTTGCTTATTTAAATTGCACTTCTAATTATTCTGCGACTCTCTTTGTCGCTTCCTCACTTTGAACTCTTTATTAATATGCGACTCTCTTTCGCTTCTTGAAATTAAACTCCTGATTTGCGACTATCTTGGTCGCCTCATCCCTTCGAACTGCTAATTATTATGCGACTATCGTTGTCGCTTCTTCACTTTGGACTCTCGATTTGTGACTCTCTTGGTCGCATCTTTAATTTACACTCCCTATTTGCGACTATCTTGGTCGCCTCTCTTAAATGCACTCCCGTTTATATCCCCTTGACAACCTTTCTTCCTTTTTTTATTCACCTTTGATTTTCATCTCATCATTTTGTTATGCCTTGTGTGTTGCCTACACCAGTTATCATCAGGCGTTTATTTTATAATAACAAAAACTTAATCTAACAATAACTTAACTAATACATTTAAAACATCTCCGATTGTTTCCCCTTGCAGTGTTCGCCCATAATAGGGGGTACACGGTGGACACAACAATATATTACAGGCAGCATCCACAAAGGAATATCTAACAACTACCGAGGAGATTGAAATGTACGCCAACGAGCTGCAAAACTCCCTCATTAAAGCCTATGAGCTGTCTTGCCCGCTTCGAACGGCCAGAATACGGGGTCGAGCAACACCTTGGTGGTGCGTAGAACTTGACCGGCTGAAGAGATCGGTAGGGAGGCTCTATAATAAAGCGCAGAACTCTAAAAGTTGCGCTGACCCAGTAAACACATACACGTTAATTACACGATTTAATAACGTGTTTGTGGTTGAAAAGACGTTTTACGTTGAAAATATCACGTTATATTTAGGTGATATATTCAACGTTATTTAACTAATAATAAATACACGTACTTAAAACGTTATAGTTAGGTAATATATTCAACGTGATTTTATATTACCTAACTATAACGTTTTAAGTACGTGTATTTAGTATTAGTTAATAACGTTATAACATTATTAATTAGTAACGTTACTGAAAACGTTATAGTTAGGTAATATATTCAACGTGATTTTATATTACCTAACTATAACGTTTTAAGTACGTGTATTTAGTATTAGTTAATAACGTTATAACATTATTAGTTAGTAACGTTACTGAAAACGTTATAGTTAGGTAATATATTCAACGTGATTTTATATAACCTAACTATAACGTTTTAAGTACGTGCATTTAGTATTAGTTAATAACGTTATAACATTATTAGTTAGTAACGTTACTGAAAACGTTATAGTTAGGTAATATATTCAACGTGATTTTATATTACCTAACTATAACGTTTTAAGTACGTGTATTTAGTATTAGTTAATAACGTTATAACGTTATCAGTTAGTAACGGTACTGAAAACGTTATAGTTAGGTAATATATTCAACGTGATTTTATATTACCTAACTATAACGTTTTAAGTACGTGTATTTAGTATTAGTTAATAACGTTATAATGTTATTAGTTATAGTCCATCTGGTTTTGAATTGCAGTAGAGGTCGCCTTGAACGGCAAGTCAAATTTACACTGGGAAACGTCAAATAATTAAAGTGTATGAGTGACAAAAATCAAATGTCACTTATTTGATACTTGAAATAATCGAGTTAAAAGTATTTTTTTATCAAATAGCAATTTATCTTATACAAATTATTTAAATTTGCCAGAAACTTTTAGAAAAAAATATTCGTGAGTCATCAATCGCAAATAAAATTTTGGCAGTGTAAACCTGTAAAACTTTTAACCAATCACGTTCCGAGTTCACAATTTTAGTACAATCTAGTTCTGCATTCTTAAAACGGATGGACTATAGTAACGGTACTGAAAACGTTATAGTTAGGTAATATATTCAACGTGATTTTATATTACCTAACTATAACGTTTTAAGTACGTGTATTTAGTATTAGTTAATAACGTTATAACGTTATTAGTTAGTAACGGTACTGAAAACGTTATAGTTAGGTAATATATTCAACGTGATTTTATATTACCTAACTATAACGTTTTAAGTACGTGTATTTAGTATTAGTTAAATAAGGTTGAATGTAACACCTAAATATAACGTGATGTTTTCAACGTAAAATGTCTTTTCGACCACAAATACGTTATTAAATCGTGTAATTAACGTGCATGTATTTACTGGGACGTGTGGTGAGATGACGAGAAGACGCTTTTATGTGGTAATTGTTGTAATGTCGATTATGTTGTTATCATTTGAACAGGCGATAAGTAGTATTCATTCGGTTGTGTTTTATTGTTTAATTTATTATTATTACAGGTGAATACATTCATACATTTATTTGATTATGGCTTAGCTTTGTTTTTCCTGGTTATTAATTATTATTGTTTAAATAAGAAATGGGTGTTTTAAATAGGCACAGGTGTACTTCATTTTATTAATTATGTAAATTTTGGTTTAAAATTATAAAACTAAATAGGGGAATTACACGATGACGTGGTGTGTTCATGAGTGGTGGTAGAAGACGGTCATTTGAACCTTAGATTTGAACGGACAAGTGGTATTTTTGTGTTTATTAGTGTTTTGTTAAAGTGAAAAAGTGAATTATACAAGGTAAGATTCATATATTTATTTGATTTTGGTTAGGTACAAGGGTGTAAATTAAATACATATAGGTATTTTGAATTGATTTAAGTTATTGAAATTTAATGAAAGCGTGGTTGCACAATAATAAATTGCAATGGGTACTTAGTATGTACATAGCTTTGTTTGGTTTCTGGTTATTAATTATTGTTTAAATAAGAAATGGGTGTTTTAAATAGGCATAGGTAATTCATTTTATTAATTATGTAAATTTTGGTTTAAAATTATAAAACTAAATATGGGAATTACACGATGACGTAATAGTAGCTATCTTTGTGTTGAATTGTAAATAATATCATATCAAAGTGACACATATTTTTATGTTAGGTCCTTAGATTGAAGGACGAAGTAGCTTCGAAGTTCAATTGGAAAGGAAGAGATAAACTCAGTTTTGAGAAGACATCTACCATGTCCACTGTATACGGTGAGATGATGATAACGATGCATTTTTATTGTTTATCCATACATATAATATATGTTTTTAGAAGCTGCTAAAAAAAATTTTCCAAATGACTTAAAAAACGATGTGGTGATAGCAAATGCTGTTAAGGAGTGGCTGAAGCATGCACCCACTAGAATGAAACTGATGGAGGCAAAAAAACCGAAAACACCATCATCAGTTTCTTAAAAATTTTATAATATAATATAGGTACCTTGTAAATAACCTTTAATGTGCCAAAACTACTAATATACTTAATAATACATATTATAATTAAATGGTTTTCTTTGTTTACCCCCTACTGTAGTATAGTAACTATAATAAAAATTAAACAATTTTTGGTTAAGAAAAAATTTTATTTGCCTATAATTAACCATTTTGCTTATTGCGACATAACTTTGTAAGTATGCCTTCCTGTCTTACACCTATATTTCTGATTTAATTAAAAGCAAAAATAAGAAAGTTTTGCGACTTCTGAAAATCTCACTTGCCTATGGTAAGTACACATATTAATTTCAAAATTTCAGTCACAAGTACGGGGTGGGGTGTTCCATGACTTGAAGTCAACAGGCTTGTTCTTAAAGTAGTTGTGTTATGTCCGTTTGTATCACGGTTTTTAAAGTATTACTTTGACGTTAATTATTTCTGAATCTAACAAAATCCTTATTGTGTTTATTTGGTTAATAAGTACTTAATCACGCCTCAATTATGCGTAAATACAGCCAAACTGTCGTAAGTCGAATTTCTCCATATCTCAAAATTTCAAAAAGAGCTGCAGCAGTTTTTACATGTTAAAATACTTGACTTCTACAAGTGGAATTTTCTGTAACTCGAGTTTATTTTACTGTATTTTGGAGGTTCTACTTATGGAAGTGCATTAGGGCATGAAACAACAACGTTAATGGGCGATTTTATGTACACGTAAAGAATCACGCAATTATCGTTATTGTAATGACGTTCTTTCAACGTGGTAGTATAACAAAAAGATGACGTGTCTTTGTGGTGCAATAAACCTGGTATGTAACACGTTTAATTTACACGTTGCAAACCACGTACTTTGATAACGTTTCTCAACGTCTCAAAATTACCAAAATAACACGTGTATTTTGTGGTGTTGCAGTAACGTTTAAAATACGTAATTTTGGACGTGGCAAACAACGTTGAAGTCGGCGACATCGTAACGATTATGCAACGGTTCGGTACTCGGTTTTTTTACGTTTAATTTACACGTTGCAAACTACGTACTTTGATAACGTTTCTCAACGTTTCAAAATTACCAGAATAACACGTTTATTTTGTGGTGTTACAGTAACGTTTAAAATACGTAATTTTGGACGTGGCAAACAACGTTGAAGTCGGCGACATCGTAACGTTTATGCAACGGGTGGTACTAGTTTTTTTTTACGTGTTTTTCACGTCAGTGTGTTTACTGGGGACTGGGCAGCATTTAAGGTGCACCGGTCGGAATATAAGAGTCTAATACGCCAAAAGCAACGTGAGTCATGGAGAGCCTTTTGCAGCGGCATCGGAACAACTGATGCCGCAGCAAGGCTACATAAGATCATAGCAAAAGATCCATATCAGCAGCCAGGTAGTCTACGCCGAGAGGATGGTTCCTATACGGAAACACTCTCGCAGACTGCTGAAATACTGCTACAGACACACTTTCCCGATAGCGTAACAGTTTCGGACTTGTCTGGGCGGATATTGAAACTCAGACACCGGCTGAAATGAATTGGGAAATTGTAAAAGAGGTTGTAGATGACACAAAAACAGCATGGGCCGTTAAATCCTTTAGCCCCTTTAAATCGCCGGGGCCTGACGGGGTGTTCCCGGCCCTGTTCCAGTGGGGTTTGGGAGACATTCTCGGTCACCTGGTGCGAGTGTTCAGAGCATGCATTGCGCATGGCTACACAGCGAGGGGATGGCGTGGAGTTAAGGTCATCTTCATACCCAAACCAGGCAGGAGCAATTACTCACTGGCCAAATCTTTTAGACCAATTAGTTTGTCCTCGATTTTCCTTAAAACGCTGGAGAAACTATGTGATAGGAAGATCCGTGATATGAGTCTGAGTCTCAGACCATTACACGCGCATCAACATGCGTACGTTCCGGGGAGATCTACTGAGACTGCGCTCCATATGGTAGTTGAGCGCGTCGAAAGATCGCTGAACCATAAAGAGTCCACCCTAGGAGCGTTTATTGATATCGAGGGAGCGTTTGACAAAACTACCTTCGACAGTATAAGTGAAGCATTGCACCGACACGGAGTCCCCGCTACCATTGTAAGATGGATAAGTTTTACACTAAGGTGGAGGGCCGTGGAGGTGGGTGTCGGAGACATAAACATCAAGGGCATTGTAACTAAAGGCTGTCCCCAAGGAGGGGTACTCTCTCCGCTACCGTGGGTCATGGTGGCGGATAGCCTTCTCCAACGCCTGAATGAAAAAGGTTTCTATACCATAGGATATGCAAACGATTTCACCATCCTGCTTAATGGGAAATTTGAGAACATAATTTGCCAGCGTATGCAAAAAGCTCTCAAAATAATACAAGATTGGTGTATAGAGCACTCCCTCTCGGTTAATCCGATGAAGACGGAGTTAGTACTATTTACCAAGAAAAGAAAGCTAACGAGCATGGTAATGCCAAGCTTAATGGGAACTCCTCTGAAACTGGCTGACAATGTCAAGTATCTAGGCATAACACTTGACAGGAAGCTAAATTGGGAGAAACATCTACAAATTAAATTAAGGAAGGCGGGAATGGCATTCTGGCAGTGTCGAAGGGCAATGGGACGATCATGGGGACTTTCCCCTAAGATCACCCTCTGGCTCTACACAGCCGTTGTTCGACCTATGCTTTCCTACGGTGCACTTGTCTGGTGGCCTAGAACCAAGCAAGTAACAGCGGCGTCCTTCTTGCACCTGATTCAGAGAATAATCTGTCTGGCTGTAACTGGAGTGATGCGAACCGCCCCCACTGCGGCGCTTGAGGCCCTTCTCTGCCTCCCACCACTTAATCTTCATGTGCAGGACATGGCGGTCAAGGCTGCCCTTAGGCTTCGTAGCTGGCGGTTATGGAATGATAGGAATGGAGCTGTGGGACATATGCGGATATTGAGGGACTACTCGGCGAGTGTACCCCTTCTGCATATAATAGAGTCTGACAGAATTCCCCCTAAATACGTATTCAACAGGAAATTCAAAATCCTGCTAAATCCACCAGCAACTGACGAGAATGACATTTGTTTATTCTCTGACGGTTCCAAAAATAATGTTGGATCAGGGGCAGGAATTTTTTCTGCCGAACTTAATCTGAACATGAGCATATCGCTGGGCAAGTACACGTCGGTTTTCCAAGCGGAACTCGTCGGTATATTGCACTGTGCAAAAACAGTCTGGGACAAAGGTATCCATGACAAAAACATTCAGATATTTACAGACAGCAGGGCAGTCCTTCTGGCACTTGTGAGCCACAAGATCACCTCTGGTCTGGTGCTTGAATGCATCCGGGCCCTGAATCAGATATCAAATCAGAATGTCCTTTCTCTTCACTGGGTCAAGGGACACCAAGGCAATGAAGGTAACGAGAAGGCAGATGGTCTGGCTAAAGTCGGCTCAAATTGTCATCCCTGCGGCCCTGAACCGATGATTGTGCCAACCGTCAAAACCCTAGATACCCTTCTAAAACAGCATACCCTAGAACTGCATTCCAGCAGGTGGGCCAATGAAACTGAATGCAGACAAGCAAGGGCAGCGATAAAAGCACCCTCCAGTAAACATTCAAAATACTACTTGAAGTTGTCCAGAGTCAATCTACGGATAATTGCAGGGATATTAACTGGACACTGCAAACTGAACAAACACCTTAACACGCTGGGGATCGTAGATGAGCCAACGTGCCGGGGTTGTAATGAATCAGACGAAACAGCGGATCACGTGCTCTGTCACTGCCCAGCTCTAGCGTCAAAAAGAGGTACCATGTTGGGGGACTTCTGGCCTGACATGGCCAGAATTAGGGGCATCTCGCCCGCCAGGATCCTAGAGTTCATCCTTCAGCTGGGATGGCTCGGGGAATGATGGGACGGGGGCCACTAAAATGGAGGTAGTACAATGGGCCCGGTCTAATGGCCTAAGTGCGCGTGGGGTCTTCGACCCTACCCTCCTACCTAAAATCCAGAATCCAGAATCCAGAATCCAGTGGGCCGCCATCAGTGGCCCCCGGAGCCAACCTCAGAAAAATATAAGATAATTATTTATCCCGCGGAAGGAAGCACTAGCAAAAGTTCTGACGATACTAAGAATGCACTAACGACTATTAAATTGGAAAATCTCAAGATAAAACCGGATAGGTTATATCCTATCAAGAATAATGGGGTGATGGTTGAATATTCTCAACCATCGATTAAAAATCTGGTGGGCAATAAATTTTTAGAGGAGAAACAATTGGTGGCCCGGGAGCCTTCAGCCACCTGGTCATCAATCTCCATTCAAATGGTGGATAAATCAATTACAAAAGAAAAGATAGCGGAGGAGTTCCTCAATAACTACCCCGAGGCAATCAAGTCGGCAGGGAGCTCCTGGCTCAGGAGCATCAACCCTGTCCACACGAAAGCAAAGACACACAACAAGTGGATCCTGAGGTTCACCCCTTGGTCAGGGAGGCGGCGGCAATCACCGACGGAAAGTTCAGAGCTTTCTGGAAGAGTTACCGCGTCCATAACCATATAGCAATCGTTCGGTGCTACAAGTGCCAACGATTCGGGCATACCGCAAAGTATTGCAAAGGGGCTGAGGCATGCGCTTTTTGCTCATCCACAGAACACGCCTCACGTGACTGTGCAAGGGGATCGCGCGAAGCATGCGTGCGTCAATTGCATAAGAGCTAAACATAGCGATAGCAAGCACACTACAGGGTCGAACACTTCTAAGGTATACAAGGCAAGACTAATGGATTACGCACATTCAATATTGACGGTTACTGATGTCCACCATGAGTAAGCCGTTCAAAGTCTTGCAAGTAAATCTGAGGAACTCGGAGGCCGCAACGGCCGACGCGCAGCGATTCATCGCCCAAAATGATATGTTACTGGCAATCTTATCGGAACCCTACTGTTACCAAGCGGCAACAGGAGCGTATCGTCTCCCCTTCTCCCCGAACACTCGGACGGCAGCAATCTTCGGCGACCATTTTCGAACCTGCATTATGGTAAACGACGCGGTAGGAAATGTTATAGGCACGTATTTTCCTCCTTCAGAGGGAATACAATTACCATTAGAAGACATCCGTAAAGCACTGAGTGTTTGCGGAAAAGGGAAGACATACATCTGTGGGGACTTTAATTGCCGCTCTCGGGTATAGCATGACACGGTAGACTCCGACTCCAGGGCCCAAGCCCTGGAGGAATTCATTGTACAGTACGAACTCTTCGTATTCAATAGACCCAATAAGCCACCTTCATTCGAGGACTTACTCGGAAGGAAGAGCAACGTAGATTTAACCTTGGGCACTTGCGGCACCGTCAATATAACACACTCGTGGGATATTGCGGAGCATATAATTATCACAGATCATAAAACTATAACCTTTGAAATTGGTAGACCTAATAATCCCATCAGGATTAGTAGGAATAGAAACCCAGATACCATTCAAGCGGAAACCATTGAGGAGGAGTTAAAACAGTGGGTAGAGGACAACGGCCCTAGGTCGGATAATCTAGCCACTGAAAACGACATTGATGAAATCGTTTCCGATTTGCACGAAAGGATCCAATGAAAGTTTCTTTATTTATATAGAAAAAACAATTTGAGATTGTTACCAACCTCAGCAAATTTACCTCGCAAATTGGCGAGGATTTGTTCAATTTCGCAACAAATTTGAATTTAATTACATTCAAATTCTTACATTTAGCGCCACTTTCGTAACGCCCTGTACAACGAACGTGATATGACAGGAATTATGAGACGCGCATGCGAGTATGATCAGTCTTGGTCTAAACAAGTAACGGTGCGGTCGACCTAATTTGTGGTTCGAGTTTTGTAATCGATTAGTTTATTCGATTTTCGATCGCCAGTTGAAAATTTATATCGTGCGTGTTAGTATTTTCACCGTAACTACGGATATAAAAGAAAATCAAGCGTAGCGATTTCTTAATCAGCCAATTCTACCGTTCTGGGTATATCATTTTTTATACCGACCACATTTTGTATTTCATGCGATAGTCTCAGTGTTACCAACTGTCATTTGGTGTGAACCGACTCGTATTATTTTTGACAGTCAACAAGTTTGTTGTCATTTTTGGATGATTGAATATCTTTTTGGACGATCATCATTGTCATATCATTGGATTGTTGAGTGTACCATTCCATCACACATTCTACTGAGGGGCGCAGATCCATCATCGTTCATCCTGCCGAAACCTGTTGTTCGTGCCATCACGTCGGTGCTATACGTCCGAGGATTCGAGAAGGAAGCCATAGTATCAACAATCACTACCACCTCTCATTCAAGAAGCCGTTCTGTCATCATTAAGTTTGTACACTTTCTTGAGCTCAAGGTAAAGTATTATCTAGATTCTTGTTTGTTTATGGTGGTATATTTTTATTAATTGAAGCCAACATTTGTATTGGCGGGGTTGCTTTCTGGTCTCCCGAATTGTGTGACATCTTTGACGTGGCGTTTGTTAAATTCATTAACGTGTAATATATTTTAAGCACGTCGCAGCCACGCTTGTTTTGTCGATTTGCTTGCATTAAATATCGTCAATTTAAATCTTGTTTTATTTCAACGAAAGCGTATCCTCATATTATTTTCAGCACTGCACGGAGTGGAATTCACGATCCTCGCTCCCAGCTACAACGAGTTAGTTTAAAAAGTCCATCAGGGTTACCACGCAATAAAAGTAGAGGGTGTACCTTCTGCGTGGTACGTTTTCTTTTCTGGGCCGTTCCCTCATTAGGAACAGGGAGAAAGGATTGCGTTTCAGATTACAGGTTTTCATAAAATAATAATAATAATTTCTAACTTGCTAAAATTTTCAGGCTGTTTCGTGTGTGAATTTTCTACGGGTTTCAAACCGTATATCGTCATTGGATTGTTGCGTCCGATTAATCTGCATTTTTATTGGTTGTTCATTTTATCTTGTGTGTTTTTCAGGTTTCCCAATAGGTTTGGCTCTCGACCTGTGTCTGTCAGCACTTCCTTATGGCATCTACGCTGTGTGGTTACATAAATTATCTGCTTTCTTAATTTGTCTGATAAAATAATAATATGTTATAATAAATATTTACTTTTTTATTGTTTTAAAACTGCGTGTTTTTAAAATATTTCTTTATAAATATGTAAAATAAATAATAGGTATCTTTTGAACTAATTCTAGATGATCATATACATTTCAATAGTCTTGTTTTCTCAACTACATTTTTTGTCTCAAATTTAAAGCCTAGCTTGAGCCTATGACTTTATTTATTTTACTTTATTTATTTATTAATTTGCGAGTATATTTTACATATAATATTATATGGTTTTCGAAGGGGGGGGGCGCTAAAAAGGTATTGTGCCCCGGGCGCGAGTTAAGCTCGCTACGCCACTGATAGTCCGTCCTCCGACTTCCCTAATCGCTTAAGGTGTCGACCGAACTCGCCATACCCGGTTAGCATTTGCGTCATCTGGAATGAATTGTCAGTTACATTTTTACTTACCTTGGGGATGAATTGGTGGGTTATCCTACCCACCAATCCGTCGCCCCATCTTCGTTGCCATTCTTTAATTATTAATTCTTCCATTTTCCGTTTCATCTCCACTCTGTATTTATAAGAAAGGTGGTTGCTTTCTTGTTTCTGACTTCACGCCATGACAGTAGTCGCAGAAGTTCCAGATCGATCGGGTGGATACCTGCCAAAACACCCGCGGCTATGGCCGACACAGTCCTATAGCATTTTGCTATCACACGACAGCAAAATCCATAGCACGATATCAGCCGGGCCAACATGCGCTTATCCTCTATTCTATGCATCCAGATCTCGCTTCCGTAAGCCACGATGGGGACAACTGCCCCCTGGTAGATCCTTCGCATAGAGTTCGAGGTGTCCAAGTTCCATCCGCTCTTTTTGCCATTCGATGCAGCGCGTGCACCAGTTTGTTGGCCTTGCCACAGACGTAGTTAACATGCGGTTGCATCGAGAGGTTTTCATCTATAAGAACCCCAAGGTACTTGTATTCCCTTGCCACCTTTATCTTCTTCCCATTCAATCTTATGTCCAAGTCACGGTAGTGCACGCGTTTTGGGTACAAGCACATGATCCTCGTCTTCGTTTTCGAGAGAGCGAGTTTCATGTCCTTGCACCATCCATCGAGTTCGTCCACGCATTTCTGGAGTTTCTTCTATAATTCATTTTCAGATAATGATCCAAAAGGGAGTTTCATAGGATCGGTCCGAGGACCGATCCCTGGGGGCATCCCTTAGTGGATCGTTTTCCCACTGTGGTAACTCCCGAAGTGAGAGTTACCTCCCTGGCTGATAGATAGCTCTTAAGTATTACCTTGAGGCGGTGGGGAAGCCCCTTTTCGCTTAAAGAGCGAAAAAGAGCCGGCCAACAAAGATTTTCAAGAGCTCCGGAGATGTCGTAGAAAAGAACCGCGAGAAAACCCTTGGCTTTTCTCTTCTTCATCTCCGAAGTATAAGCCATATTGGCACCGATCGTGATAAGGGGTATTACGTTCAAGGATTCTGATTTTGATTATTTTTTCTAAAATTTTCCCGAACACCGGCAAAAGGGTGATCGGTCGGTAGTTCTTTATATTGCTTGTTTCCCCATCCGCGTTCTTGAGTGGGATCTTAAGGACACCTACCTGCCACAATTTGGGGAAATAAGCAATTTTAAGGCAATCGTTGTAAATACCCATTATGACGTTTTTGATGACCGCATAGAGTTTTTTAAGAAAAGATCCCTGAATGTTGTCAAAACCCGGTGCCTTTCTGGCTTGCGTGTTCTTAACCAGATCGTCCAGTTGTTCCTCGTTGACTTCCCTAACCTGCTAAATGTCCGGCAGGATTAGGTACTATTCGGCGCAGCCGATTCGACGCGACTTTTTCGGCGTGAGCGATTCGGCGCAAGATTTTTCGGTGCAGAGCCGATTGGGCGCGAGTCCGATTCTCTTCAAATATCTTTTCTTTAGTTTTATCGACCATTTGGATCGAAATTGATGGCCAGGTAGCTGAGGGCTCCTGAGCCACCAATTTCTTCTCCTCTAAAAATTTATTGCCAATAAGATTTTTGATAGAAGGTTGAGTGGATTCAACCATAACTCCGTTATTTTCGATTGGATATAGTCCATCCAGCTTGATTTTGAGATTTTCAAGTTTCATGCTGGTTAGTGCATTTTTTGTTTCGTCCGCGCTTTTACTCGTGCTCCCTTCGGCAGGGTACACGATGATCTTGAACCTTTTTGGTGGTGTGCTCCGAGGGTTGCTGATGGCAGCCCTCTTTACTGCTTCTAGGTAATCCCTGGGCGGGTTTTGTTTGTCGTTTATTTGTGTTTCACCTGAATCTTTATTTGTCTGTGTGACCTGAAGGGTCGGCGCCATATTTATGGAAGGGGTGGCTTTGGCCATGGCCTTCACCACCTCTTCCACTATTGTCTTTGTCTGGGGAGGGGAGTCTGAAGGCGCTCCCGTTCCCAGTCTATTACGTTCGATACCGTCCATACAGAGTTCCTGTATGAACCCCTCCATGCTTTTAACCCTTACGAGGGCTTCTTCCCGGAAATTTAAGGCTTCTTTACTCCTCATGAGGAATCTCCTCATGAGGAATCTCCTCACTTCGTGGGCGTCTTCCATCACTTTTTTGGCTACTTCCTTCAATTTCGCATTTGTCCACACCGTTGTTTGTTCGGTTTCTACGTTTGTTTCCACACTATTGGTCACTTCCGGTGTTGCTTTGGTGGTAGTTTTTTCCATGGTTTCCTTTTCTCTTGCTTCTTCCGATTCTCTATGTTCTTTCTCTATTTTATTTTTACGATCCTTCTTTCTTTGGTTTTTCGTTTTTTCTTCCTGTTGGTTCCATCGCTTACGTTATTCTCCATGTCCAGTTCCATTTGTTTTTCTTTCAACATTTCTTCGAATTCATTTCCTTCTTCTTCTTCCTCCGAGTCGCTCGTTTCCATTATCTCGTCTTCCTTCTTGGTTTTCTTTCTCTTATTTTTGGTTTTCAGTAAAAATGGTTGTTCCTCATTTTCTTCGGATTCTCGGTCACGTTTGGTCTTTTTTTTGGTTCCATCGATCCTTTTACTACGAGGGATTAGGAGACGACGTAGCAATTCGTCAAAATATAACAGAGTTCTTTTAAAGTCGTTAAGGAATTACATTTGTTGATTTTTGAAAATGAAGGACCAGCACGTCATGTTAGACGAAATTTAAAAGCTTTTACAGGTTTTAAACTTGATGAAACTGACGAACTAAATCTCAAAATCGATAGTATTTGCGCAAGATTAGAAACGATGAATTTAAAGCCGATCTACAAACTTCTTAATTTGGAACTTAGCGGACCAGAAGAAGCCATCGTAGAACAAATTTGTTCGTTCCTGAACAAGTTTGAAAGAGAAGACGCCGCCAGCAAAGACGATAAAGACGAAATAGAAGACGACGAAGATGAAAATGAAGACGTTGAAAACGAAGAGGAAGAAGCTGAAGACGAAACAGACGATTATAGACGTGAAAAGCGAAATGAACAATCATTTGCTCTAACCTTCCGAGATGAAGAAGATTCGATTAAACCGTTCAGCGGTAAAGACGACTATCCGATCAGGAAATGGATCGATGACTTCGAAGAATTAGCTGTATTAACTAAGTGGAATGACCTGCAAAAATTGATATTTGGAAAAAAATCATTAAGAGGTGCAGCCAAATCATTAATTCAAGCAGAAAAGGGTATCACCACCTGGATGAAACTCAAGAGAGCCCTACGAGAAGAATTCGACGAAAAAGTTAGTAGTGCAGAAATTCATAAGATGTTAACGACGAGAAAAAAGAAGAAACAAGAATCAATGCACGAATATGTATTAATTATGCGAGAAATTGCCAGTCGAGCAAAGATTGAAACCGAATCGGTAATCCAGTACGTTATTGATGAAATAACAAACGACTCTGCAGCAAAAATTGCACTTTATGGAGCCGCAACTTTCACAGAATTTAAGGATAAAATGAAGGCTTATGAAAAATTCTAAGCAAAGAATGAGGTGCATACCATTAAGAACGTCAGCCCAGTCGGAACGACACGCCGAGAGGCACCGACAGCGAATTTTTCGAGAACAGCCATCCAGACGCGTTGCTTCAATTGTGGGGGTAAGGGCCATAAATCAATTAATTGCAGATCTAAATAAAAAGGCACCAGATGTTTCAAGTGCAACGAGTTTGGGCACATATCCACGAGTTGTCCGACCAAAGAAGTGCACACAGTGGTGTTAGCAGCCGTAGAAATCAACAACCAAGTACGTTTACAATTTAATAACCTAATAAGAAATGCTCTTTTTGATTCAGGCAGCGATGTCAATCTGATAACCGAAAAGTTAATAAATAAATGCCAGCCGAAACCGAAAATTGAAAAGATTCTGTCGACGTTGAATGGACTAGGTAACAAGAAAACGGCAACACTAGGCATTTTCTCACAGACGGTGATGGTAAACGATGAAGAATTTCAATTAACCTTCCATGTAGTACCAAACTATACTACAAGATATGAAGCTATAATTGGAAAAGAATTGCTGACCAAAGCCGACGTCCGTATTACCAAAGATGGCATTATAATTTTCAAGAATGACCAAGAAGACTCGGTTCTGCAAATAGAATTGGAACCATCGAACGCAGATAAACCTGAATTAACCCACATCAAAGAAGAAAAGAGTAAGAAAAGTGTTAAAAAAAGTGTTAGAAGAATAGAAACCAAAGAAGGCGAAAAATTGTGAAATCCAGATGAAAATCCTGCTGAACAATGAAGAACCCATTTATCACACGCCCAGAAAATTGCCAATGCCCGAGAGACTGATGGTGGAAGAACAAATAGAAGATTGGTTAGAAAATGGAATAATTAGACCCAGCTCATCAGATTTTGCAAGCAATGTAGTCCTAGTAAAGAAAAAAGATGGAGGCTCGAGATTATGCATTGACTATCGGAAGCTGAATAGACAGGTAATTAAAGATCGTTTTCCTTTACCTTTAATCGAGGATGTTTTAGACAAATTGCAAAAGGCACAAGTATTTAGTACAATAGACCTGCGCAATGGATTCTTTCATGTTCCTGTCCAAGAAGAAAGCCGAAAATATACAGCATTTGTGACGCATCACGGCCAGTACGAATTTTGCAAGGTCCCGTTTGGATTCTGTAACAGCCCGGCTGTGTTCCAAAGATTTATCTACAATGTCTTCCGAACATTGATGAACAATGGCACTGCGATACCATACATGGACGACCTGATTATCCCATCCGTAGACGAAAAAGAGGGTATAATAAAATTGAAGGAGGTATTGGAAGTGGCCAGCGAGTATGGATTAGAAATCAAAAAATCTAAGTGTCAAGTGCTACAAAGAACAGTTGAATTTTTAGGGTATGTCATTCAAGCCGGGACAATAAGGCCCTCACCACTAAAGACGATTGCAGTGAAAAAATTCCCAATTCCCAATTCCCAAAAAACATTCAAAGCTTTTTAGGTCTAACCGGTTATTTTCGTAAATTTATGCCGTCTTATGCAATAATCGCTAAACCGTTAAGCGATCTATTGAAAAGTTCCCGCGAATTTAAATTTGGAGAAGTAGAAGAAAATGCGTGCAACAAATTAAAAGACTTACTAATTAGTGAACCACTTTTAGCTATTTATAGGCAAAACGTAGAAACGGAAGTACACACAGACGCGAGTAAATACGGTTACGGGAGTGTACTTTCACAAAAAGCAGACGACGATAAGTTACATCCAATTTATTATACGAGTAGAAAAACCACCCCCGCTGAAGAAAATTATCACAGCTATGAGCTCGAGGTGCTAGCAATAATTCAAGTTTTAAGAAAATTTCGGATTTATTTACTAGGAAATAAGTTCAAAATAGTCACCGACTGCGACGCTTTTCAGAAAACTATGAATAAAAGAGATTTGACTACAAGAGTAGCCAGGTGGGCGCTACTATTAGAAGAGTTTGACTACCAAATAGAACATCGAGCAGGAAGTAGGATGAAACACGTAGATGCACTAAGTCGATACCCGGTAATGACAATTGAACTAGAGAATATAAGCGCTCAAATTAAAGCTAAACAAGACGAAGACCAATTTATAGAAAGTGTGAAGACTATCTTAAAAACTCAGCCGTACGAAGATTACTTTTTGAAAAACGACGTTTTGTATAAGTATGACGAAGGAAGAGAACTATTAGTTATTCCAAGTGGCATGCAGAGCCATATAATCAAGAAAGCGCACGAGAACGGACATTTTGCTACTAAGAAAACGGAAGAATTGGTAAGACGCGAATATTACATTCCTAAATTAACAAGAAAAGTAGATAGATGTATTTCCAATTGCGTCAAATGTTTATTGGTAAATAAAAAATTAAGCAAGAAAGAAGGGTTTCTACACCCGATCTGGAAAGAAGACGAACCGTTGAGCACCTACCACGTCGATCATTTAGGTCCAATGCCATCAACAAACAAGAATTACAATCACATACTGACGATTGTAGATGCTTTTTCAAAATTTGTGTGGGTGTACCCTACTAAATCGACGACTTCCAAAGAAGTAATATCTAAGTTGGAATCACAAAAGAAATGCTTTGGCAATCCAAGAAGAATAATAAGTGATATAGGTACCGCCTTTATTTCAGTCGAGTTTAACGATTACTGTAAAGAAGAAGAAATCGAACATTTATTAATTACTACCGGAGTGCCTCGCGGAAATGGGCAAGTCGAAAGAATTCATCGAACGATTATACCAGTATTAGCCAAATTATCAACCGACGATCCGACGAAGTGGTATAAATTTGTCGACCAAGTACAATGGATACTAAATTCGACTTACCAACGAGCAATCGGCACGACACCGTTCGAATTACTAATGGGTACCACCATGAGAACGAAAGAAGATATTAGAATCAAAGAACTACTGGAAGAAGAGGGGGTAAGAAGTTTTCAAGAAGAACGACAGAAGACCAGAGAAGACGCCAAAAAAGAAATCCTTAAAATTCAGAAAGAAAATAAAAGAGGTTTCAATAAAAAGAGAAAAGCCAGCAGCAAATAAAACTGAACGACCTTATTGCCATAAGACGGACACAGTTTGATCCAGGGTTAAAATTAAAATTTTTAGGTCCATATGTATAGTTACTAAGGTGAACCTACAACGTGCTGAAAACAGGTACGCACGAAGGACCAAACCAAACGACGACCAACGCGGAACACATGAAGCCATGGAACACCGTTCCGGTTGAGAGTGAATCCGAGTCGGATTCTTCCAGGAGGGCCGAGTTGTGGGACGCCACTGGAACGTCAGGTGACGAAGCGGAAAACAAAACGACAGCAGTCGCTCCGTGTGGTTCGACCCCGACGAATGTCAGACGTTTGTGATATAATGTTAATTAAAGTAATCAATTAGTTTTCATGTGTTGTACTATTACTCTATTACCAATCATATTTTATTGAATAAAACTAGTATCTATACAAAATACTACAAATATATTGCCGTGTTTCGCTACTGAATTTTATTTCTATAGCGAGGGTACACAAACGACACTTTTTTAAATTCTCGCCCAGCAATGAGATCTCTATCAGGGTCAAATGTGGATTCATTTATTAATCAAAACACCCAGAAACACGTCACCTAAATCAGTGATCTTTGATGTAAAATAGTAAAAATAAACTGTGTCTGCTTATTCTCTAATTCACTACTGCTATGAAAATTAAATTAAACGCAAACGCCATCAAATCAGAAATAATGCAATTTATTCAACACAAAATAAAATAATTTAGACAAAATATTGATTTTCTTACACCTTAAACAAATTAAATTTTACAATATTAAACATTAGCAACTAAATCCCCAAAGTATTATACGCGCCCGAATTCAAAAACGATGTGTCTATTTAGCAAAGTAATCAGTGCGTCACATAACTCTTACCGAAAATGTAATGTTCTTCCGGAGTTCATTGAAGGCCAATTTGATGTGGAGCATCCACACGTGAAGAATATAGTTGAAATCTGCTTCCTTTCTTGGACCAAAACAATAGGTAGGCACGACCAGTAGATAATTATCTTCTTCAAATCGTATAATCAATGACAGACGAGCAATTTAAACAATTTTTCTCCAATCAATTTCCATTTACATAACTTTTCTTCTAATCTCAAAAATTATATCCAAATCCAACATTAATAACTTGTTTATCTTTTATCATCAATAAAATAAATACGTCCTTTCTTGCTGACGACTGACTCAAAAAAAATAACTAAGAATCCAAAAAAACTCTCCAAAACTCGAACGGACCCGTCTTGACTCTGACGGTTCACTTGAAAATCCTCAATACCAAAAACTAAATTCAAATTGTAACACGATCCACACGTCTTCACTTTTCGATCGTTCGCTTCGGAAATCCAATACAAAAACTCCATACAAAATTATAATACAAACAGCCCACCTTCACTTTTCGGCGGCTGGCATCCGAATCCCTTCTCTCGCTCCCATCTCACCTTTCCAAAATCTCCCACCAATTATCCACTCGCGCGCACTCGCAAACTTTCTAAATTATCATTTATTCAATTCAACGCAAACCCTAATTTAACAAATAAACTAAAATGAATTTAATTTGTTTCTGATACTTAAATTTCCATTGAAACAAATATCATCAATATTTTGTCTTTTACAATGTCATCATATTTTTCGATCTAACAACGTTTGCTTGTTCCGGATATGTGAGTCAGAAGCAGTTCAACAATCCTTCAATTAAAGAAGATTCAGACACAATTCAGTTGCTCATCCATTATTGTCTTATTAAATTATGTAAATCATAAGTGTTTTGACCAAATTAATCCAATTACGTTAGACTACCCCCTTACGATGAGCGCAACACGACAATATGTATGTGAAGATCGGAAGTTCATTCATTATCTTTTTGCTTTCACGATTTAGGCGTTCAACAGCCAGAGAGTAGAGCGGGAAAAATCGTGTGGCGCCGGGTAAACCATTTTTTTAAATTAATTTTAGAGCGACCCACACCTCTGCTCAAGCTAGCCGAAGCACCGCTCTGACTGATGCGTTGTTGGATTCACATTCATTTTTTTTATTAAGCCACACGAACTTTTATTCGTAACTGTTGGTGACCGCGGGTTACGCTATAGTTCGACATCGCCTTGTGTATACAAAATTCTCTGGAAATGCTCTGTCCAAATCTTCTTCACCTTCTCTGGTTCGTCTTCCAATCTCCCCTCGTTGTTTCTTACTCCCCTTGTCTTTACTGCCCTTGTACTACTTTTGTTCTCAATGTGTTGATAAAACTTTTTCATATCATTCCTGGTGTTGCTATCGTCTATTTCTTTCATTTTCTCATCCCACCACCTGTTCTTCTTTTGTCTATATAACTTATTCGCTTCCTTTCTCTTTTTACTGTAATTCGTGTTTCTTCGCTTGTTTCTAACCATTTAAGTCTTGCAATTCTTTTTTCACCCATCTTCTCTTCACACTCTTTATCAAACCATTTCTTCCATTTCAGTCCTTCGCTATAGCCTATTAATTGCTTAGTGCTTTCTATTATACACCCTGCTATTGTATTCCATCTTTCCGGTCTAGGACATTTGACCGCGGCCGAATTACCGCGGCCATATTACCGCGGCCATATCACCGCAGGGACATTTTACCGCAAGACATTTTACCGCAGGGACATTTTACCGCAGGGACATATTACTGCAAGCTAAAATAGCGCGATATTATAAAATAATAAATTTTAATTTTTTGATATATTTTCTTGTTGAATATTGCTTTACACTGTTTTTTGTAATATCGGTGAATTTTTGTTTTTCTAAATTTTTGATGCATCAATAATAATTGTGCTATGAAAGTTTATTTTATTAATATAGAAAAATATACAATTAGTAAGCCCGCAAATTGGCGGGGATTTCATTTTTTCAATTCTGCATTTTGGTTTCTTTGATTGGTTTTTTTCGCATTTTGTTGAATTTTTGCCGAATTTCAAACTGTATTTCCAGTGTTATTGTTACTTATATGTTTAACCTGAATCGTTATTTTTCGTGCTTCTTTTTATCTTTTTTCATCGAGTTTCTTTCCCATTTGGTAGGTAAGTATTAGTTTCCAATGTTTTCTGGTATTTTCGTGGCTTGGGAGTTGGTTTCTTATTCTTGATATATATTGTAATGAACGGAGTCTTGTAAAATGCCACACGTTGTGAGCCAAAAAGTGTAATGAACGGATTCCTTTAATAATGCCACACGTTGGGCTGTCAAAAAGTGCTGTATACCCTTGGAGCTTTATTAGGGCTACACGTTTGAATATTAATGTCTTGTACGAGTGTACGTAAATGTACCCCGTCAACAGAAATGTATGCAATATTTTTGTTTATAAATGCAAATAAAATAAATTTATACCTCGGCTTAACAATTTCGGTGAGCACTGACCTACCTTTTCTCAAGTTGGGCTCCTTCCTTGACCAAATCGTATGCTGAAATAGACTAGTAATGGTCTTCGGAAATGATAAAATTATGCTCCGTTTTATAATGCAAATTGTGAATTTTATTATATAAAATGTAATTAAGTTTAAACAAATCTTGAACATCAATTAAATAAAACCTTAATATTACCCCAAACTATAATTATTATTGTCTCGACGCAACGCGGTAGAAATTTTTAAGTTCGCACTAATTTTTGTGAAAATAAAAGTTGTCTGGCTTTACCTTTAAACAAATCTGGTTCTTTTCTGGTTTCCAAGATGAATGACCATGAACTCCAGTATAATTTTCTTGTGGATGATTGACGGTCGCTTGAATACAAGTGGATTCGTTTTGCAACACGTGTAAAATCGTATAACGTAATTTGTGAAAAATATTGTGGATCCTTTAATAATTTTGATCAAAAACACTTCCAACACACGTAAGTTGACTTCACTTTTTATATTTTATAACTTTTTTCTGGTTTTAACCGCACAATTTCTAATTAACTTTTTCTTTATTAGCAGCTACAAAAACTCGACCACCATTAATTAAATTAAGAATCAACAACCCAATAATCTTCAACCAATTGTTTTTTTCATCGCTACTGTATATCAAGGCAATTGTGATTTTGTTCCATTGGTCGATGTAAAATCAATATTTGAAGTTATAATTTACAGGTTCGGTTTAAGCCCAATGTGACTTATAAAATTTTTAATAAAATTTTTCTGTTTCAGATTATATTGAAGTATTTGCATCTCCTGTGATCTTCCAGTAACTTTTGAAGAAAATGTTTTTCCCATTTGTGATACATTGAATTTCGAAGCACTCCGATACGTGTAAAAATTTTCCTTATTTTAAAGTTTTACGTTTAACACATTTTTATAAATTAACTTTGAACAATTATTTTGATTTCACATAACATTTCTTATAATTAATTAATATAATTTATAATTTTAACAAACATTTTTTTATAAACAGAATTAAAACGTTGCATTTGAATTTATTTGTTATCTCGTTCCGTGACCTTCTCTTCATATAAATTTATGACGTTAAATCAAATTTTTGGTATCGGAAGAAACTTTTACGTTTGAACAAAATAAGTCATGTGCTACCTTTTTATTTAATAAACAAAACTTTGAATCGTGACGTTAACATTTCTATTGACGTGGTGGTCGGTGTTGGACATTGCAATATGTTTTTGTGGTTATGCCTATCCCTTCGGTCATATCCATTAAATGGATATGACCGAAGGGATTTTCCATTGCTACTAAATTTTAAACTAAATTTTAAAGATTTTAAAGACTAAATTTTAGTGCTTTTGGTTACATCTTGTTGGGTAGGGATTTTATTCGTCCCCGTTTTCTTCTGTTAATGATAAGGTTTTGGCCTCGATGAACTTGCACATCAGGTCGGGTGGTGTTTCCTTATACAGTTCGTCGAGGCGTGCAGGGAGTAGGATGCCATGATAGGCCTCCAACTCTGCCTGTTCTTCCCTGTATAATTCACACTCCCGTATCCGATGTACGGGTTCATCGAGTATTTCGCAGGCCGGGCATAGTCCGTCCTCCGTCCTCCGACTTCCCTAATCTCTTAAGGTGCCGGCCGAACTCGCCGTGCCCGGTTAACAGTTGGGTCATTTGTAAAGTGTTCTTAATATGTTCATTACTTACCTGGGGGATGAATTGGTAGGTTATCCTCCCTACCTCCCCATCGTCCCACCTCTTCTGCCATTCGTCCATTATAATTTGGTTCATAAGTTTTTTGATTTCCGCCCTGTATCTATAGTCCTCCGGGTTTATTCTCACACCCATAAAGGTGGTTGCTTTCTTGTTTCTGAATTGACGCCATGACAGTAGTCGCAACAGTTCCAGATCGATCGGGTGGATACCTGCCAAAACACACGCGGCTAGGGACGACACAGTGTAACGTTACTTTTGTCGTTACATACTCAGTAATTCAATTCTCCATATCTATCTCCATAAATAGTTTTTCTTTCCATCATTTCAATTATTCCGTCCGAGTAATTATAACGCACTCGGTATAAAAGCGGATAGGAGATAAGAGGAACACGGCGACTCGAGGCTTTTTGGTTTGGTTAGCATAGCGATAGCACGCATTTTTAGAAAACAATATTTTTGACAAATATTTCGAGTGATTAACCGCAGATTAGGCCCGAATCCTTATTAGGAAGCTAAATAGTCTAGCTACCGTTATTTGAGTGAATGTGGAATAGCCTACTAACTATATTTACCGTCTATTTTGGAAAATTTTGACAATTTTAAATACGTTGGAAATTTCGAAGTCGGTATTGCTGATAAGAACACCTTGGGCTGTTGATACCACATTATCTAGGTAATAAATACCATTTGATTTCCCATATTTTTGGAAAGTGGCTTCCGTTATTGGAATCAAGATTGGAAGATAGTGCCAATTAACAAACTATCTCTGTTTTATTATCAACTGGATCAACTCTGGAAATTTTCCATTTAGTAATAATTGTCAGTTGGCTGTATTTTTTTGATATTTTGAGTAAGGCTGTAGTATCTACTTTTGCTACTGATTATTTACATCAATAAGCTTAGTCGGATATTTGTTGGTTTTGTTTGCTTGTGTTTGCTGTTTGCTGTTGTAGCGAATTTTCATCAATAAGTGGCCATTATACTGGGAATCCGAGATAGGGCTCTGTCACGGAGTTGCAGTTTGCACCAAGGTCCAGACGTTTATTTCATTAATCCAGCAGCAGGGTAAGTTGCACATTTGTATCCATTATCAACTTGTATTTGACAACATTAAGCTTTGCTTTATTTACCGCACTCCATAGCATTTTGGGCTATTGCCAGTAGCAATTTGTTTATGCTGGGGCCTTGCTTCAAAATAGTTAAAGGACCTTCAGTCCAGACTTGTTAATTTAGCCTTCAGCGATATTTTTGTTTGGGACCTTTATGGTCCGTGAGAGGCACTCTCACCATTGTAACCTGTGTAGAAATTGCTTAACCAGATTCTATTTTTTCCTGGTTCTGAATAAACATCCCTTCATTCTTACTGTGAGTTTTATTCAGGCCTGGCGCCTGCTGAGCACTTTTATTTTCAGCTGGGCACTGCAGAATACTTTGGAAGTACATAATTAGCGTACGAACCCACGAAGATTGCTAAAATCTCCCAAGCTCTCGGTCTGTATTTCGGAAAGAATCAAGCTACGCCGCCTTAACATCGAAGGCATAAGAGGCTGCCTTGTCAATAGTACGTAAAGTTGCGACAAGAGTTTGACGCCCAACTAAGGAGCCATTTTTTTAGAATTTCAGTTAAAGAAATTGTACTCTTTTTACTTTTTGATTTATACGATTTTAATAACAACATATTTGCTTCATCTATTCAAATTCTGCTTTATGACTACAGTGCTCAGCAAAATCTATTTCTTCTTTCTATCACCTCTCGGTTATTGCATTTTCATACAGTTATAGTGGTGATACCAATATTTATCAAATTAATTGTGACAAATATAGATTTTAAAGATGATTTCGAAACATATTAATCGTTTGAAATCAGATGAATTGAAGTGGGAATTGTCAGTACGCGGTAAAAATACTGATAATGCAGGGGTTGATACTTTAAGAGCAATGCTTCGTGAAGCAATAAGGGAGGCCAATTTAGACCCCAGAATAACTACCACCTACCCTAAAGTGAAAATTAATATAGGTGATCAGCTAATAATATGCGATGGGAAGCTTCAGACACTAACCGATAAGGTTGAAATTTTCAAAAAACAACCCACCACGAACGGGGGTGAGGTTCTAACAGCCCGTCTTACGCATCTATTAACACGGTTAGGGTATTATTTACAAGACGAATCTTCTACTAAGGAAGATATCGTTGTCATCAAAGGAACACAGGAAATAATTGTTAAATTGCTCGATGATATCGAGATAGCTTTAAATTCTCCGATCACGGCAGAAAATGATCTTACCCTAGCTTTATCGGAATCACGAATTAGACTAGGTAACCAACCTAATAATGATCAGATTATTGCGAGTGCAGGTGGCTTGTTATCACCTAACAATGCCGCTTGTGCTAATCCTCCTGATTTGTCTGCGGAAGACAACCCATTACCTTCGAATCATTTTTATAACCCTATGATTGACCATCAGTCAAAGCAGGTCATCAGTCAGCCTTCAGCTGCTTACCTTGGAACGGGACCTATTGGTATGTCTAGTCCTAAGAACGCGCCGAATATCGCCAAAGACCATCATTATCTGTCACCTAGCGCTAATACCCACTCCTACGGTTGTAAACCGGACACGGTCAGTAAGTGGAATTTGAAGTTCACTGGTAACCTGGCAGTACTTGGAGTTAACGAATTTTGTGAACGGGTGGAAGAATTAAAAATTTCGCGAAGGGTTCCTGATAATATCTTATTTGACAGCGCATATGACCTTTTCGAAGGCAGTGCTCTAGTATGGTTCCGAGCAAATAGAGCCTTGGTTAGCACTTGGCAAGAGCTGGTGTCCTTGCTTAAATATACGTATTTACCTCGTAATTATGATGAATCACTATGGGATGAGATTAGGAGTCGGAAGCAGGGGCAAAGAGAACCGCCTCTTATTTTTATTGCATATCTGCAAAATTTAATGGGTAGATTAAGTGAAAAGCCTTCGGTACCAAAACAAATTCGCACCATTTTACAAAATCTTCAACCGAGATATAGCGATAAATTAATTTTTCAGGAATTTCATTCAATTAAGTCAATTTTATCAGCTTGTAAAAGTATAGAAGAGGCAGAAAGGCGAGCAGAACTTTTTAGATTACATAGACCCACGCTTAATCCTTTGGAGCCTGACTTAGCCGTCCCTCACAATTATGCCGGTGGCCCAAAGCAAATCTTTAGGACACCTTTCATGCAAGCGAATCCGAATAACTATTCTCATGCAGTGCCTTCTCATAATGCACGAGTAATTAATTCATTACAAACCAATACTCATGCTTATAAGTCCCGTACATTTGGTAAATCCATTAGCGCGAATACCAAATGCTTTAATTGTAGACAAGCGGGCCACATTTATCAAACTTGTGAGGCAGAACGAACTATATTTTGCTATATTTGCGGAACACACAATGTTACGTATGCAACCTGTCCCAAGTGTCAAAAAAACGCCACAAGGCGGGAGTAAGCAACAGCCGCTTACCTCCCAGTCCTTTTCGTATTAAGGCTGATAGTCCGGAATGGCAGCACTGGTTATCTCAGGTCCACACATTTTTTAAATCTAATCCTACAAAGGTTAATTCACTATTCACACATAAACCTTTCGATAATAGGGCATACCTCTTTGTAGATATTATGGGAGAAAGAGTTTTAGGTTTTATGGATCCTGGAGCCAATCAAACCGTGTTAGGTCGTGAAGGGCTATATTTATTAAAAACCCTTAATTTGACTTTAGATAATACCCAAAGAGTACCACTGCAATCAGCGGATGGTACACTTCAGAGTGTCAAAGGTACTGTCCTATTGCCATTGACCATTGAAGGCATCACTAAGACTGTTTCTGCTATAGTTACTGATTCCATAGAAAATATTCTCATTTTAGGTTATGATTTCTGTAAGTTGTTTAAATTAAAAACTGACTTTGAAACAGATAGTTATATAGTCCCTAAGGAGGTTAACGAGTTAACCACGTCTAAAATTATTCAATCCCGTGCAGATCTGACCTTAGACCAAGTACAGAAACTTGAGCAGGTTATAAATAAATTTAAATCCATTGCTCCGTCTATATTAGGCCGAACTAAACTGGTAGCTCATGAAATTAACACCGGAGATGCATTACCTATTAAGCAACGACATTTTCCCTTATCTCCTGCCATGTTGGAGAAGGTTAATGCTGAGGTGGACGAGATGTTACGGTTGAACGTGATTAAGCCATCGTTTTCAGCGTGGAATAGTCCCATTGTTCTCGTTAAAAAGAAAAATGGAGATACCCGTTTTTGCTTCGACGGCCGACGTCTTAACACTGTCACTAAGCCGGATGCTTACCCTCTTCCATATATCAGCGATATATTAGATCGTTTGCGAGATGCTCGCTACCTGTCTTCCATAGATTTGAGAAAGGCATTTTGGCAAATACCTCTTTCCGCAAGTTCTTGTGAGAAAACAGCTTTCACCGTACCTAGGCGTGGACTCTTTGAGTTCAATGTGCTACCGTTTGGTCTAAATAATAGCCCTCAGACATTGCAACGTCTGATGGATAGTATCTTCGGCCCTGAGTTCGAAAATGTGTTTGTCTATCTTGATGACATAATTATTGTGTCAAAAACATTCGATGAACATTTAGTCCTTCTTACTCAGGTTTATGAACGCTTGAAAAAGGCAGGTCTGACCATTAATTTAGACAAGTGTGAGTTTTGCCGGGACTCATTGAGATATCTTGGTTTTGTCGTCGATGCTAAAGGTCTTAGGACAGACCCCAGTAAAGTGGAGGCCATAGTGTGTTATCCGACTCCTAAAACTTCCACGGAAATAAAACGCTTCCTTGGTATGGCAGGGTGGTATAGAAGGTTCATCCCAAACTTTTCCACGATTGCTGCACCAATTTTAAAACTTCTTAAGGGTAAAGACAAGCGTCAACGTGTGTTGTGGGATGAAGACGCCGAATGTGCATTCCGTACTTTAAAAAATAAATTGATAACAGCTCCAATTTTGAGTAGTCCAGATTTTACGCAACCCTTCTACATTCAGACGGATGCCTCAGATGCCGGTCTGGGTGCTATCCTCATACAAGGGAAGGGGGAACATGAAAAGGTGATTGCTTATGCCAGTCGAACACTTATTAAACACGAACGCAATTACCATGCCATGGAGAAAGAGTGCCTAGCAATTTTGTTCGGAATCGAGAAGTATCGACCATACATTGAGGGAACTAAGTTTACTGTCATAACTGATAATCAGGCTCTCCGTTGGCTTGGTTCTATTCAATCTCCTTTAGGAAGATTAGCCCGTTGGTCAGTTAGACTGAACCAATATGATTTTGATATCGTTCATCGGAAGGGTAAACTCAATGTTGTGGCCGATGCTCTTTCTCGAGCCCCGATGAACATACACGCGATTTCGTTAAAACCCGAAGACAAAAGTATATGGTACCAACGTGTAATTGATAAAATTCATTCTCACCCTGATCGCTATCCGAATTTTAAAATTGAAGACGGATATGTTTACAAGTTTGTTCCAAACAAACATAATATCGTTTCAAATTTAGTGGAATGGAAATTATTGGTACCAAAGTCTCGTCGTCGCGAAATCTTACAGGATTGCCACGACAATCCGTTGAGTGGGCATTTAGGCGCTTTTAAAACGTTCCACAAGATCGCCGAACTTTATTATTGGCCTAGAATGAAATCGGATATTACGCGTTATGTCCTGAAATGTGAAGTTTGCCTTGCCAGTAAAGCTTCTAACCAATTGCGCCCTGGCTTGATGGGAAAATCTAAGCGAGTGGAGTATCCATTCCAGATTTTATCTATAGATTTAATGGGTCCTTTTCCGCGTACTAAAAAGGGAAATTCTTATATTTTGGTAATCTCAGATTGGTTTACGAAATTCGTGATCGTGCACCCATTAAGACAAGCCACAGCTCCTTCCATTGTGCAGAAAATAGAAGAAACCTTTTTACTGTTTGGTGTGCCACAAATTGTCATGTGTGACAATGGGACCCAGTTTACCGGTAAACTTTTTAAAAACCTAATGGCGGAATACCAGGTTCAAAAGACGTGGTATAATGCAAATTACCACCCGCAAATTAATTTCGTCGAGCGTTCCAATCGTGTAATAGGCACTTGTCTGCGTTCATTCGTAGAAAACGACCACCGATCTTGGGATCTACACGTGTACAAGATTGCTCACGCCATTAGGAATGCAGTGCACGAAGTCACAGGGTTTACGCCATCCTTTTTAAATCTGGGTAGGTCTGTTCCTAATAATGGTACCTACTATGGTAAAATAATTCAGGCGGAACCAGGTGAATTTCAGGTGGGTGACCGTGAGCGCTTAATTTCTGATGTTAATAACATCAGTGAGCTACACCAAACAGTAGTTAAAAGATTGCAAGTAGCATACGAGCGTAATAGAGTCCGATATAATCTACGAAAAAGACCGTTATCGTTCAAGCGAGGCGATACTGTGTGGAAGCGTAACTTCGTGTTATCGAGTGCAGCTGACCATCTATCTAAAAAGTTAGCACCAAAATACCTTAAATGTAAGGTTGCCGAGGTCACCGGTTCGCTAACTTATCGACTAAATGACAACCAAGGCAAATCCCTCGGGGTGTTCCACGTGAAAGATCTGAAAGCTTCACCAGATCTAAATGAGACAAATTAATCTTACCAATTAAGCCAATGGTGTGTGTGAAGTGAGTTGATCTCCTCTTATAGGGTTATACAATTTTTACGATTAAAGTAAAATTTTCATTTGATTCTCTGTCGGGTGTATATCTATTTAGATAGATTGGATTACCAGATCCCACCAATTTGTTATTTTCATTAGCTGCCTTAGAGCAAGGCAAAAATTTATTGAATTTTGTAATTGTGTTTGGCGCTTGAGGCTGGTAAGGATTTTCTTTTATAGCGTTTGCCAAACCATTTATGACTTCCAAGGAAGCTGTTTAATTCGATATCGTTAATTAAACGATGCAAGTACACCTTTGTAAAGGAACTGGAGTTTTCCTGGGTTTTTTTAGGAGTTATTGCCATTTTGGGATTTGAGAAATCATGATTCATGTTTTCATAAACTCGATATTTTTTTTCACACATTTTCAATTTAGGTGTTCGCTGGCAATCAAATGGATTGTTAGTGACTTTACCGGAAAATGTAAATTATAGAATCAATCGCCTGAGGGACAAGTTACTTCATTACACACAATGGGGGGGTTGCATCTTGTTTTTGAGTACGCATTATGCATCCGTAATAACCATTTCGTCTATCTTCAGCTTAGACCAATACTCTATTATTATCTACATTGGAGTCGAACTACTTATACTCCATATCTAACATCTAAGTAAGGCAATTGAAATTAACAAAATACAAATATACCATCCTGTGTTCCTAGTTTTCGATCTTATAGGGACGAATTTCATGCAAATACGATATCCATCCATAGTCAATCACTAGATACTAGCTATATGACATTTATCTAAGTTCATTACAGGGTAGCCATAACTGCGGCGTTTAACTTTTTGATACTGAACCGACCCCGGTTCATAGTTTACTGGAGGGGGTGTGTAACGTTACTTTTGTCGTTACATACTCAGTAATTCAATTCTCCATATCTATCTCCATAAATAGTTTTTCTTTCCATCATTTCAATTATTCCGTCCGAGTAATTATAACGCACTCGGTATAAAAGCGGATAGGAGATAAGAGGAACACGGCGACTCGAGGCTTTTTGGTTTGGTTAGCATAGCGATAGCACGCATTTTTAGAAAACAATATTTTTGACAAATATTTCGAGTGATTAACCGCAGATTAGGCCCGAATCCTTATTAGGAAGCTAAATAGTCTAGCTACCGTTATTTGAGTGAATGTGGAATAGCCTACTAACTATATTTACCGTCTATTTTGGAAAATTTTGACAATTTTAAATACGTTGGAAATTTCGAAGTCGGTATTGCTGATAAGAACACCTTGGGCTGTTGATACCATATTATCTAGGTAATAAATACCATTTGATTTCCCATATTTTTGGAAAGTGGCTTCCGTTATTGGAATCAAGATTGGAAGATAGTGCCAATTAACAAACTATCTCTGTTTTATTATCAACTGGATCAACTCTGGAAATTTTCCATTTAGTAATAATTGTCAGTTGGCTGTATTTTTTTGATATTTTGAGTAAGGCTGTAGTATCTACTTTTGCTACTGATTATTTACATCAATAAGCTTAGTCGGATATTTGTTGGTTTTGTTTGCTTGTATTTGCTGTTTGCTGTTGTAGCGAATTTTCATCAATAAGTGGCCATTATACTGGGAATCCGAGATAGGGCTCTGTCACGGAGTTGCAGTTTGCACCAAGGTCCAGACGTTTATTTCATTAATCCAGCAGCAGGGTAAGTTGCACATTTGTATCCATTATCAACTTGTATTTGACAACATTAAGCTTTGCTTTATTTACCGCACTCCATAGCATTTTGGGCTATTGCCAGTAGCAATTTGTTTATGCTGGGGCCTTGCTTCAAAATAGTTAAAGGACCTTCAGTCCAGACTTGTTAATTTAGCCTTCAGCGATATTTTTGTTTGGGACCTTTATGGTCCGTGAGAGGCACTCTCACCATTGTAACCTGTGTAGAAATTGCTTAACCAGATTCTATTTTTTCCTGGTTCTGAATAAACATCCCTTCATTCTTACTGTGAGTTTTATTCAGGCCTGGCGCCTGCTGAGCACTTTTATTTTCAGCTGGGCACTGCAGAATACTTTGGAAGTACATAATTAGCGTACGAACCCACGAAGATTGCTAAAATCTCCCAAGCTCTCGGTCTGTATTTCGGAAAGAATCAAGCTACGCCGCCTTAACATCGAAGGCATAAGAGGCTGCCTTGTCAATAGTACGTAAAGTTGCGACAACAGTCAACATAACACGATGTCAACCGGGCCAACGTGTGCTTATCCTTGATTCTATAGATCCAGATCTCGCTTCCGTAAGCCACGATGGGGACGACCGCCCTCTGGTAGATCCTTCGCATAGAGTCTGAGGTGTCCAGGTTCCATCCGCTTTTTGCCATTCGATGCAGCGCATGTACAAGCTTAGTGGCCTTGCCACAGACATATATAGTTAACATGTGGTTGCATCGATAGGTTCTCGTCTAGAAGAACCCCAAGGTACTTGTATTCCCTTACCACCTTTATTTTTTGCCCGTTTAACATGATATTCAAGTTATAGTTGTGTACTCGTTTCGGGTACAAGCACATGATCCTCGTCTTCGTTTCCGAAATCTTGAGTTTCATGTCCTTGCACCATTCGTTAAGGTCGTTTACGCATTTTTGTAATTTTTCCGCCAGTTCGATTCTTGACCCCGCTGTGACGACAGTCGCAATGTCGTCGGCATACGCAAATTCCCACGTGCCCTCTTGCTTGGGCTTTTTAAGATAGTTGTCTAAAAGGGAGTTCCACAAGATCGGTCCCAAGACGGACCCTTGTGGGCATCCCTTTGTCGATCTTTTTCCCACCGTGGCAACTCCAGAGGTAAGAGTTACCTCTCTCGCTGCCAAGTAACTTTTTAGAATGACTTTAAGGAAGCCCCGTTTCGCTTAAAGAGCAAAAAAGAGCCGGCCACCATAAGTTATCGAATGCGCCGGAGATGTCGTAGAAGACGACGGCGAGGAAGCCCTTAGCCTTTCTCTTCTTCATCTCTGTAGTATCTATTTTATTCATAAAAGTGTTTCAAGGCTAAGGTTGTGCTTTTCCCTTCGACGAAGCCATACTGGCACTGGTCGTGGTAAGGGGTATTACTTTCCAAAATTCTAACTTTCATGATTTTTTCCCATATTTTGCCGAACACCGGAAGAAGGGTGATCGGCCTGTAGTTCTTGATATTGCTTGTTTCCCCATTCGGGTTTCTAAGCGGGATCTTAAGGACGCCTACTTGCCACAGTTTGGGGAAATAAGCAATTTTTAAACACGAATTGTAAATGCCCATTAGCACGTTTTTGATGACAACGTAGACCTTTTTAAGAAAGGATCCCTGGATGTTGTCAAAACCCGGTGCTTTTCTGGCTTGCGTATTTTTGACTAATAAATCGAGTTCGTCTTCCTCCACCTCCCTTACCTGCTCCATGCTCGGCACGCCCCTCAGACTTTCGAAATCCGACCGCATCGTTTGGTGATCCACGGTTGCGTCGGAGTTTCGATCGTCGTCGGGGAGGAGTCCGTTCATGAGGAAGGCAAGAGTTTTCTCCGGCGTTTCCGTGATTTCCCCGTCCTCACCTCTGAAGGTGGCGAGGATATTTTTCGCTTTGTATTTTTTTGTCCCAATTTTGTAGGTTACCCCCCAAGGATTTGGAACGAGATCATCTTCAAGGAACTTTTGCCAGCTCGCTTGCTTAGCTTTCTTCAGCGGAAGTAATGCCGAGAAGGTAAATCCCTCTGTCGTCGGGGAGGGGGTTTTAGTTAGTAAGAATCTGACACTACCATCCCTGATGGGGTGGTGCCTATGAAGGTTTCCCCCTTCCCTGCAGGAAAAAAAAGTATAGTATGGTATGTTAGTAGTTCAAAACACAAGTTTTGCTGTTTTTAACTCGAAAATTTTCTAAATTTTATAAGCGAAGATAAATTAAATGGAACAATTAAAACAATGATTAATAGCTCACTACGTGGTGGAGTAGTTTGGCTAGCGGGACTTTCACCCAGATATTGCGTAAAGCTAGGGAGAAGCGGTATGGAAATCTTCGTGTACAATCCGTGTACAATCCGTGTACATTCCGTGTACAATCCGTGGTAGGAAAATAACTTAAATATACAATAAAATGCGCACTCTACTATTGAATGATAGACAAAGATTTCGATAACGCATTTCCCTAACTCCAAGTAATCTCTGGGCGTGAAACCCCACTAGCCAAATTACTAGACTTTTTTTTTTTCTGCAGGGAAGGGGGAAACCTTCATAGGCACCACCCCATCAGGGATGGTAGTGTCAGATTCTAACTGACTAAAACCCCCTCCCCGACGACAGCGGGCTTTACCTTCTCGGCATTACTTCCGCTGTCGTCTGCGATCTTCCATGCTGCATCGATGATGCAGGCTCCCGATGACCTCCCGGTTTAGCACGAAAGTTTGTGTCCGGGAGGTCAGGCACTATCACTTGATTCTACTTTTCCAATTGAACCGGACACACCGCTCGCCGCGATCCAACACGTCTCACCGGGTCACCTAGTGGTCCGCAATCGTCAGTATAGGTGAAAGTCCACTCGTCATTAACTTAATAGGCGGAAATTCCGGCGACAAAGTCAAGGCCGAGCCGACCGTCATCCATACCGGAGACTCCGAGCCCCCAAGCGACCCTGCAAATCATATTAAATCACAGAGCGCGATGCGACCGGGTCATCTTGAAAAACTTGTGGTCGCTGGCAAAGTGCCAGTCCACTCGTCTTTATATTTGACGGCACTATTTTCGCGATCGTCCCCCTCTGGATTAGCACGAGAGTTTGTGTCCACAGAGGGTCTACGCGCTATCGTCGTACCGACACTAACCTACCCGGTCGAACGACCGTCACTACTCGACCCGACCCGACCCGCCGATCAATGACGATATTCTTCGGGAATTCTCTTGGGAACTTCTCGCTCATCTTCTCGCGGGAACTTCTCAAGGGAACTTAAAAAGGCTGTCATTGACTTAACTGTAGGGCGAGAACTCGAGCTGCGGCTTGCTCAGCTCGTCCGTCCCCCTCCTTGGTCTTCATCACTTGACTGATGAAGACCGCTACAGCCAGCCATTCGTCTTCGCCGGACAGCATGAAAGCAATCATGTTGTCCGGGCTTAGTGTGTCGACCATCCGGAGCGAAATCATCACTCTCTCCCTCTCCCATCATTACTAGACCTTGAAGTGAGTTATTAATAATCATATTAATTTTTCTATTTAGTTTATCTTCTTCTTGTTCGGCACGCCCGTATCCGGGCATCGTGGCATCATTCATGATAAACAGTTGTTAACTGTATCTCTCCATCTTTCTCTGTCCATTGCGTTGTGTGCGCATTGCTGCACTGTTGAGCCAGTCATTTTCTTTATTTGGTCAACGTACCGAGAGGGAGACCGACCTCTTGGTCTCTTACCCTCTATCTTGCCCTGGACCACGAGTCTCTCGAGCGTTCCATCCCCGCGTCTCATAATGTGTCCGAAATATTTTAATATAGCTCTATTTATGGATGTGCTCAATCTTTCCTTGATGTTAAGTTCCTTCAGGATGGACACATTTGTACGCCTCTCCGTCCATGACACCCTCAGCATTCTACGCCAACAGAACATCTCAAAAGCCTCTATTCGTCGTCTATCTGCCGCTTTGATTGTCCAGCTTTCCGAGGCGTACGTCATTATTGGGAAAATCAGAGATTGGATAATTCTCATTTTAGTGGACTTCGATATTCCTCGATCTTTCCATATTCTCGTCAGTTTTGCCACTCCTGTCTTTGCCAGCGTGATTCTGCGTCTGATTTCGCTTTCGCATTCTCCAGTTCTTGTGATGCGGACGCCCAGGTATAAACTATACCCTCCACAGTTTCAATCCCGCCTATTTCTCCGATATTCCGTTGATTCTCACTTGCCCTATCCACAATCATCACTTTACTCTTATTTGTATTTATTTTGAGGCCATATTCTTCGCTTGTCGCTTTAATTCTCTCCAGGAGCTCTGTCAGTTCTTCTTCTGACGCCGCTAGCAGTGTCGTGTCATCTGCATATCTTAAGTTAAATATTTTTCTTCCGCCTATCGATATTCCTCCTTTCCATCCCTCTGTAGCGACGCGCATTATCCATTCTCCGTATATATTGAATAGAATCGGCGAGATAATGCACCCCTGTCTCACTCCTCTTCCTACTTTGAAAGTCTTTGATAGTTGGTCATTCACTCTGACTTGTGCCTCGTTAGAAGCGTATAGTTTGCTGATGAGGGAGGTAAGGTGTGGGGGGACGCCAAGTATTGTATTAATGTACCAAAGTTTGTCCCACTCCACGCAGTCGAAAGCCTTCTGATAGTCTAGGAAGCAGAAGTATCCCTTAGTGTTGAATTCTCTGAGTTTCTCGACAATTTGTCTAACGTTTAGAACCTGTTCTCTTGTGCCTCTGCCTGGCATAAATCCGGCCTGTTCGTTCGGTATTTGTGGATGTATGTAGGCTTTCAGTCTCTCGTTGATGATCCACGGTAACACCTTACTGGCATGCGAGATAAGGGCGATTGTTCTATAGTTGCTACATTTATTTTTCGCTCCTTTCTTGTGGATTGGCACGAATATAGACTTTACCCAATCGTCAGGCCATCTTCCCGAATGCCACACTTTGTTACATATACAGTGCAGCATATCAATACCCTGTTGTCCGGCTGCCTTAATCATTTCTGCCACGATTTCTTCATATCCTGACGCTTTATTTCTTTTAAGTGCCATTGTGGCCGCAGCGATTTCGGATTTGAGAATGTCTGGTTCATGTTCCGCGTTTTCCATATTTTCGATGTTTGTCTGTGCGTCCGCTTTTCCCTTCATTAGATTTTCGCAGTATTGTTTCCATCGTTCGAGAACTCCCTCGAAGTTGGTTATTGCTATACCTTTTTCGTCTTGTATGGTATTTGTCTTTGGTTTGAATTCTCGAGCAATCGTGCGTATTTTTCGGAACATATCTCCAGTCTCATTTCTGCTCGAGTGGGCCTCTACTTCCTTGCACATGTCACTGAGATACAGTTCTTTATCTTTTCGAGATTCTTTTTTTATAGTTTTGCAGTATTCGGTGTAAGCCTTGCAGTTATTTCTTGTCATGCCTAGAGACTTTAATTTCTTCCTTTCTTCAATGATCTTCCATGTCCTATCTGATATCCATGGCTTTCTGTTGTTGTTGTTGTTGTTGCTATTGCCCTTTCTTGTATTGTCCTCATTTGACTTTTTTGCGGCGTCATTTAATTTTTCTTTCATTATCTCCCATAGATCATTTGCATTGAGAGCGTTCTTGTGTTCATCGGGTATGCTTCCCAGGGTCTCCTGTGCTTCGATTTTATACCTTTCGTTTATTTATTTATATATAACTAGGGGGGCTCCGCCCCCCTGGCCGCCTTCGGCGGCCCAACCCCCTTGGGCCGCTTCGCAGCCCAATATTCCCGGCCGGTTTACGGTTGAACCACCCCCATTGGATTTTGGATTTCGGGGGAGGGGGAGTGGCAAGTATTAACCTGCACGCACTTAGGCCACTCTACCGGACCCATTGTACTGCTTCCACTTTGTTGCTCACCCCCAGCCTGACCCACAATGTCGACACTGCTAAGTATGACCGCAGCCGTTAGGCGGTCTCTCGCCCTCACCACCGACCAAAACTCCCCAACAATGGCCGGCACCATGAACCAGGGACGTCCGTTCGATGACCGAGTTCTGAGAAGTTCCGCGATTGCGTAGTCGATGGGGAGTAGGGGTGATTTTTTTGTATTACCCTGTTTGACATATTAGATCAGCTCAAATCAGGGGGACCGCCGGTTTAACGTGCCCTTCGAAGCATGAAGACGGTTCATTGGAGGAAAGAAAGTCCGAAAGAAAATTGACTCCTACTGGACTCGAACCAATACCTTTAGCATCAGTAGTCGATTGCTCTAACTACTCGGCCAATGACCTTCTTGGCCACCCCCATTTCGCCACCTCGTAATTCCATATAAATGAGAAATCTTGCGAGTTATAAAACTTCTTTCCATACGACATTTTTTTGTTATGTCGCTTGTACTTTGAATTTGTATTCCATCCTTTGCTCGACATCTTGATAATGCTACATATAACTGTCCGTGACTAAACAAAGGCCTATCGACATTTATACCAACTTTGTCAAAGCTCTGCCCTTGACATTTATTTATAGTTATAGCGAATGCCAACACTATCGGAAATTGTCGTCTATGTAGTACAAATGGTAATCCGCTTGCAGATGTATCGCCAGTATCCAATTTGGATCCTGGCGATAATTTGGACAGTTTAACTTTTCCATTATGACAAAAACTTTTCTTGCAAAATTCATTTTTCCAAAAAATAGCATAACAATTTGAACATTTCTCGGTCATTTCACCCGCATCATGAGGAGTTACGATTCCAAAACAGTGACCAGATCTGTCGATGATCGCTGTAGCGCTCTTCTTTTTGTGCTTCTTTCAGTTGAAGGTTTTGCTGGTGGTTTTAATGTTGAAGGTTCTTGTTCCTCTTGTAGTTGTACCGATTCTAAAACAGTGGCCAGATCTGTCGATGGTTGCTGTAGCGCTCTTCGTTTTCTGTTTCTTTCGGTTGAAGTTTTTGCTGGTGGGTTTGATGTTGAAGGTTCTTGTTCCTCTTGTAATTGTACCGATTCTAAAACAGTAGCCAGATCTGTCGATGGTTGCTGTAGCGTTCTTCTTTTTCTGCTTCTTTCAGTTGAAGTTGTTGCTGGTGGTCTTGATTGTTGAAGGTTCTTATTTCTCTTGTAGTTGTTGCTGTCGAGTTTTGTGTTTTCTCGAACGTTCAGTAGATGTTTTTCGTCTTTTTTTTCTTTCTGTGTACTTTCAGTATCTGAGGATGTATCCCGTTGTGGTCGCACTCCTTTGTTTGCTTTTATTCCATCTGTTCTTAGAATTAAAGAAGCTCCGCTAATTATAACAGTCGGAAAACGTAAAATCCTTTTTTGGTTAAAGATAACTTTTAAATGAGTCCTCATCTCTAGCCGAAACTATGTATTAACCGTCAGGATCTCATTAAATTTTGTGATATGATCAAAGTTGAAAGGTAATGATTAGATGTTAACTCTCGAACAGCTATTGAATTTAAAGGTAGAATGGTAGTAATTTTTGGACAATAGTATTAAATTATTTTTTACTTCAATTACTTTTATAGTACTTAATTCTCCAAATTGTGATCGTGATAGTACAACTTCTTTAACTTACTTAATATATAGACATCAACGTCCTATAAATATATATATAGGCTATAATCCTATGTTACGGTGATCCAATGATCCGGTGATCCGAAGAAAGCAATAATCTGATTATCTGATTACGGGTCAGATAATCCGTACTCTTTTACTCCATATAAGTAAAACATAAAACTTTATGTGCAAACTTTTTATGGAACGTTTTTGAATAACAATTTTAAATCAAATTAATGATTGGTTCTTTTTTTTAACCAATAGCCAATGAAATTGCAAAACGTTTTATGGATAAGGGATTACCAACCTTATATTTTAAAACGAAGAAAATCTTGGAGAACTACCTTTTTAAATTAATAAATCGATGTTTACCAATTTTGGTTTTTAATTTATATTGCATTCCCTTTGACTTATATAATAGAATTTTTTATTGGTTGTCAGATTATCCTATTATCGAAAACGTTGCATAAAATCGTTGCATGAAATCGTTGCATAAAAACGTTGCATAAAAACCCTTATCTTTTTATATATATAGAGTAGATGTTTATCTACAATTATAAAATTTAAAAAAATAACACGATCACAGGATTTGAACCTAGACATTGCTAAATTACAGAATTACCTTGAAGATGTACAAAAGTGATAGCAAAAGTTATTTAAATACGACGTCACATGTTCTTAAACAAATTGAAGTTCAATTCGCTGTAATGCAATTCAATTGGAATTGATGTATAGGATGTATAGGAAAAAGAAATCCCAAGACATACTATAGTATATAGCTTAAATTTGAATAAAATACGTCAATTTCTGAAAAATTCTTGAAATCTTTCCTGTCAATGAACAGTCCGCATCGAAATGTCCCCTCGTCGAAACGGCTGTGTCACAATGTCCCATTCCGACATGTTGTAGTACAAGTTGTAGTACATTATTTATTTGTAATCAAGTTCGCGATTAAAATTTCACTTTTGTAAATGCTGCCATTTTTTCAGATTTGTATCACCTTTTCATGAAAATTGGTCAAGTATTCACAGAGATATGCATAATTTTGTGATGGAGCGTCCACGACCATATCTGATGACGCCATGGCGGGAAAATGTACCAAGCACACCTAATAGGCATTTCTGAAAAAAAACTGTGTATACAACTTTTCGTACAGAACCAGATCTAGGGGCAGGACTATACGTACATATTGTGAAGAGCATTTAAATATTTTTAGGAGTACAGTAGTTTAGGCAGGTACCAACTAATTTTGACTTCTGCTTTGCTAATTATAAAGTGTAAGTGACTTACAAAAGTCTTCGATCAGTAGTAATAATTTAAATAAATCGCCTGTATTTCATTTATATATTTAAAATTTTGATTTCTTCTAATTTTGTTTAAGAAAGTGATTGTCTAGTTAATCGAAACACATATTTTTTTTCGTATAATATGCACAATTATCAAAATTATTACAATTAAATAAAGAATTTTTGTAAATAATCTTTATTTATAAGGTCCCATTCCTTTTGGAGTCTTTGTTTTAACACTTGCACAGTATTTATTGGGTTTGTATGAATTTTTCGGTGTAATTCTTTCCATAGATTTTCTATGGGATTTAAGTCTGGGGATTGGGGTGGAGGGTGGAACACTTTTGGGCACTTATAGAGGAGATATTCTTGCACTATTCGCGATTGGTGCTTGGGATCATTGCCTTGGTAGAACTTAAACGTATCAGATGTGCCCATTTTAGCAGCACTTTGTAGTAAATTGTTTTTCAAAAGATCTAAATATTTATATTTGTCCATAATTTCGTCTATAAATACTAGATTTACTACGCCTGCACTTGAAATGCAGGACCAAATCATAACACTTTTTCTACCACTTTTTACGGTACCTTGCAAATTCTTTGCATGAAGCTCAGTATTTGGCTTACGCCATACCATAATTCGTCCATCAAAGCCTGAAATATTAAATTTGCTCTCAACAGCAAAATTAACATCATTTCACCAACTTTGATCTTTAAGATGGAATTCTTTTGCATAAGCTAACCGTTTCTTCTTGTTAATATCACTTATATATATGGTTTTTTTCGGGAAACTCGACCGTTATATCCGCTTTCTTTTAACACTCGCCGAATTGTTTGTGGATTAGCTTCTTTTCCTGTGTGTTTTAATATCTCACTAGTTAGTTTTGGCGCACTTAATCTTGGATTTTTTTGTACTTTTCTTACAATTTGTTTTCGGTCTCTTTCATAAAATATTCGTGGACGCCCCGATTTTGGTTTGAAATCGATCCTATCTTCATTTTTAATTCGCCTAACGATATCTCCTACTGTACTGCTGCTTATGTTTAACAATTTTCCGATATTTCGGTATGATTTTTTTTTCATAGTGAAAAATTAAAAGTTTGTAAGATGCAACTTTTGAATTTGAACTTCGCGCCAACATCCTCTCCAGAAAAACGCCATCTGTTAATTAGAACAAATGCACAAAAAAAACAAAGCTAACACTAAGAAATATCTGTATTCAAAATAATGAAATCTCGGACAACTGTTATGTTCAACGGTTAACAACCAAGTGCCTCATCATCCCTCGTAACAAAAGAAAAGACGCTAAGTCTGCAAATATGACCTTTAAGAACCTGTTATCTTTTTTTACCAAAAGGTGTCGCATAAAAATATTATTTAAAATTGTGAATATACCGGGCATTTAAAATTATTCTAAACCAAAACAAGCGGTAAATTAAAATATAAATTAAATTTCAAAATTCAATATTACAGATTCGTCCCCAAAGTTTTATGGGAGAGCATGAAGTGCTCTGACATAAAGCTTTCCTGAATTTACCAAATATCTCCTAACTTCCACTAACTCAATCTCAAATTACTACCCCGGGTTACCCCAATTTCCCTACAACAGTAACCTTGCTTCAGACTACATCCCTGCGTAGATAGCTCATAGCAGAAGGCAACTACTATTTAGTATAGACAAACAACCAAAGCATATGACTACTGATAACCAACCAAAATGAAACCAAAATTTGAAATATGACACTAAATAACAGCTAGATGTAGTAAAACTACCAAAATCTACACCTTAGAGCCAAATGTTGACACACCATCTTTTCAATCAACACAACATAAACAAAATGTTAACAAAATTGCACAAAAAGCAAAAGCAACTAACTACTAACACCTCTTAAATTTAACTAATACTATAAATATTATTAAAAAATATGGTACCATTTACATCTATTGTAAAGAAAAACTTAATTAACACAAACAAAATCAAACCTTAAACACGTCTTAACTAAGATTTTAAAACTAAAACACAAATAAACCAAAGACTTAAACAAAAGAAAAAAAACCTCCTTACAACCCATTCTTGTCTTCCTCTTTTTTTCTTCTTTCTTTTGTTTGCCTCTTTTGAAACTCATGTTATAATCTCCTAAAACATAAACGACAGCAGTATCTTGTCCACAAATATTACATATCTTATTTCACTAATAAAATTTTAATTGCCCCCTAACCAACCAGATTTAATTAAAATGCCCTCTAACATAAGTAACTATCTAATCCCTAACCTACTATAATAAAATTTCAAATTATTAATATTATAATTCCCTTTAAAACTACCATCATCGTAAGCTATTGAATATACGTTCGGATGCGGTCTGTGCGTAACCCGATAAGGCCCTGAATACAAACAACAAAATTTACCCACAATATTATATGCCGCTTCAGAAATATGATGTTCCCTCAATAAAACTAAATCTCCTATATCTAATTCATCATTATACGTCTTAAAATATTTCTTTCTCTCTTCTCCAGCACGAACTAAATTCACCCTAGCTTCATTTCTAATTTGACCTACAGTTTTCCCCATTTCCCTTGGAATAAATTTCCCAACTAAATTTGTTAACGCGTTCGGAGGATTATGCCCATGTAAAATTTCAAATGGTGAAAACCCAGTTAACCTATGCGGAGTAACATTAAATAACATCTCGATATTCTTCAAATGATTTGCCCACCCTGAATGTGATTCTTGACAATAAGTTCTGAAAAGTCTACCTAACTCACGCATTACCCTCTCGGTTGGATTCGAACCCGGATAACGTATAGAAGAAAACGTATGACGTATACCATGCAATTCTAAAATTTGCTTCCATTTCTGTGAAATAAACTGGGTCCCATGATCACTAAGTACTACTGTAACAAAATTTATCTATTTCGTCACCTAATTTAAATTAGATTTAAATTTCAAATTGATACTCCAAGCGCCATCTCTCAACTCACTTTCGTAGCGAACTGGATAGTACAGAGGATAGACGCGCGCCGCTAGAAATCAACTTCGGCTTTGACTTTTGACGTATGTGCATCGATATTTTTGATCGTTAGTAAAAAATCGATATTTTTCGTTCGATTTTTTGTCAGCTAGTCAATCGTACGTAATAACTAATTCACCGTCATCACGGATATAGTGGATTTAGTGAGTAACGATTTTTTTAAGCCAGTTCAAGCATTTTTGGGATATATATTAAATTTGTTATCTCGAGCAACCATTTTTTTATCGAGTGCACAAAGTATTACCAACCATACTTTTATTTGGTAACATTCGTCTGGTTACTATTTTGACAGCTGCTCTTGTTTACTTTTGGAAGTCGATTGTTTTTGTCAATCGCAGCTTCAGTTATTTTTGTGATCGCATTGTACTGGACGATCACATTGTTGTATTTGGATCGCCAACTTGTACCTTACCATCAACGCAGCTAAGTGACGCCTGTCCATTTTCGTGTCCGCCTGCCAAAACCTGCTAAGCGAGTATTGCGTCGGTGTACTGCAGTCCGAGGATCCTAGATTGGGAGCCATTGGAATTCAAGACCAACCACTGCAATCCATACAGGGATTTTGCTGTCGTTACCATTGTGTGAACTCACGATTGAGCTCAGGTGAGACAAATTTTATATTCTTGTTTGGATTTATTCTTGTGGTATTGTGGTACATTCAATACAGTCAATTATTTGTATTGACGGGTCTACCATTCTGGTTTCCCGTATTGTGTTCACCTTTGACGTACCGTTGTTACAGTCAGTTAACGTGCCTATTATTTTTAGCACGCCACTACCACAAGCGTTTGTAATTGTCGATATCGATCCAATTTTCATTAAAACTTTATTGTTTAATTATTGTTTTATTTTCGACGAAGCGTACCCTCGTTATTTTTCAGCGCAACACAGAGTGGAACTCATGACCATCGCTTCCAGCTATAACGAGCTAGCTTATACGAACAACAGGGTAACCACGAATATAAGTAGGAGTTATACTTCTGCGTGGTTTGTTTGCTTTTCCGAACCGTTCTCCCATTAGGAACGGAAAGGAGGGAAAACATTTCACTACCTTAGGTTTTATAAATTTAGAAAAATCTTTAACTATTTTATTTGCTGATTCTATTGCTCTAGCATGACGTAATGGATATAATTTAACAAACTTTGAAAATGAATCAATTACCACAAAAATGTAAACAACATTTCCTCGACTAACGGGTAAGGGACCATAATAATCTACAGTTACTAGATCTCCCACATTCTCTACTATAACCGGATTCTTTGTTCCCACTAACTTTCTCTTAGGATGTTTAACCTTCTGACAAATATCACACGATCGTACTAACTTCTTAACCTTATCAAACATTTTCCTAAAATGAACCTGCCCTTTCAAATTTGAATAATTTTGGTAAACTCGAAATGACCATAAAGCTGATGAACATTTTCTATGACTTGTTCTGTAAATACCTCAGGCAACGCTAATTTACTCCCTGAATCGTTCTCACAACAAAATATTAAAACGTCCCTAAATATGCTATAATGCTTATTTCTTAAATTTTCGTCCCCATTTAACAAACCAATAAAATAGGTCCTAAATGTTTATCCTGAAGTTGTGGTTCCCTCAAATTCTTGAATGAAATTTCTAAATCTCCCCAACTTATCACTTTAAACAAAGCTACATATAATCACCCTCTCAACAGGAGCTACAATCGGTTGAATTTTTACCCCTACTAAATGAGACATCTCCGACATTGGATTATTTACTACATTACTACCACGTAAATTATCAATTTCTGTTCTCACCTGTACATTTTCCTGTAAACTTGATCTCTCATGATCTCGGTCCTCCCTCATCTCCTTGATCATGTCCGTCAGATCCCTTTCTCGCTTTTTTATTTCCGCTATTTCCTTCCTCTGATCAGTAACCATTTCCATTAGCAAATCCAACTTCTGCAACATCGTCTGGTCACTCGACTCTTCACTTCCACATCCTTTCTTGCCACTGAATTTTCCTCCTTGTTTCGACATCTTTCTCTATATGTTCGATTACTCTCATCTCCAGTTTCGCTTGGACTTGACACTTCAACAAATTGTTCTTAACGGTTGTTTTGTACATCTCGAAATCCTTCCTCACGGCACCAAAATGTAAGATGCAACTTTTGAATTTGAACTTCGCGCCTCTCTCCAGAAAAACGCCATCTGTTAATTAGAACAAATGCACAAAAAAAAACAAAGCTAACACTCAGAAATATCTGTATTCAAAATAATGAAATTATGAAACAACCAAGTGCCTCATCATCCCTCGTAACAAAAGAAAAGACGCTAAGTCTGCAAATATGACCTTTAAGAACCTGTTATCTTATTTTACCAAAAGGTGTCGCATAAAAATATTATTTAAAATTGTGAATATACAGGGCATTTAAAATTATTCTAAACCAAAACAAGCGGTAAATTAAAACATAAATTAAATTTCAAAATTCAATATTACAAGTTGTTAATTAAAACAAAGACTCCAAAAAGAATGGGACCTTATAAGTAAAGATTATTTACAAAAAATCATTTGTAACATGCCCAATCGATTAAACCATGTTCTACGTCAAAAAGGGCATGCTAAAAAATGTAATACCTATTACTTAAAAATATTGTGTTATACCTATATAATAAATATATTTCTTTTACTGACCGATGTCTTTTGTAACCTTAGAATTGTGCAACGTTTCATCTAATTGTAATAATTTTGATAATTGTGCATATTATACGAAAAAAAAAATGTGTTTCGATTAACTAGACAATTACTTTTTTAAACAAAATTAGAAGAAACCAAAATTTTAAATATATAAATGAAATACAGGCGATTTATTTAAATTATTACTACTGATCGAAGACTTTTGTGAGTCACTGTAAGTCATATGCGAAAAGTAGTTTGTGTAATATCCTCATGGTTTAACATTCATTTATAGCCAACAATTTTTCGTGCAATGTTTTTACAGTTATTAGTGTATTGTTAAAATAAGTTTATTGTTATAAAAGTTGACTGTCTGTAACTTAAGAACTCCTTCGATGCTTTAAATTCATTAGTTTACACAAAAATGAATTGAATATAAAAAATTTGATCTGAAATTATAGTGGTGCCATCTATTGGGGATTTAGTGGGACTATATTTGATTGATTATCAGTTAGGGGTGCTAGTCATCATAGTCTACTAAATGGATGCAAGATTTAAGGTATCTATACTTGCATTACATAAGAGTACCTGTAGACTTCGCTATTTTACCAAACCTTTAATTTTAGAATTGCAGAAAAAAGTTATGTAAAAATAAGCTCCACTAATAAAAATCTTATTTTATTCTGTGTATTATTAGGTATATCTAAAAATTTTATATTGCAATTTAAAAATGTATTTGGAAAGTAACGCATTCTACCATTCGTATTTTATTATACACAATGGTATTGTGATAGTACATGTATATGTACTATATAGAACAAGTCTAGTGAATTGCTATTGGGCATTATATGATTTATATCATCATCAAATAAAATCTATTTTAAAACATTATACGAGTATTAAATATTCATAATATAATAAAATTATATTTGGTTGGATAATTATAAATTATGATGATCCATAGAAAACCTTAAATTCTACAGTTCGCATTTCCTACGCGTTGGCGTTGTCATCGCGCATTTTCAGAGTAGTCGATAGCGTGAAGCTTTTACAGGTAGTCGTATTTTCCGCCCTTTGGGAAAGGATTTAATTCAAGTTTTTGAAGTAATCATTACAACATGACCGAGTGCTAAAAGGAAAATTTTATTTTTGTTAATACCGTAGTTATGTAAATAATTCATTGTTGCTAAAGCGTTCATCAATACATTGAGGGTAAGTTTATTTACACGTAATCAATTATGGAAATAAAGAACAAACTACAGTAATATACATAGGTATTCTCAGATATAAGTACATTATATAATTCTGTTTTGAAATGTCTTTGCCAACCAGGCCAATAATTATGAAAAATTCTAAAGGAATAAGTTTTAATATTGCCTCTGACCACTAGTATTTGCATTTAAATTAGGTAAATGGTAAAATTTTCATAAGGTAAAGAAAGAATGAAAAAAAATTATAAAAACCTTTGTCGTAAAAGTTCATTTTTTGAAAGGTCTTACAAACACTCAAGTGGGATAAAGTGATGATGTATAGCAGCAGTTGAGAGTAGCTCTTAAGACTGTATTTAATATTCAAAGGGCGTACAGGAGTGCGAGTTGAAAAAGTCGGCAGCTATTTTTTGTTGCTCTAATCTACTGTAGTACTGTAGAGATGCTCTTTAGGTCAAAATAATTTACTAGTATCGTTATTTTCTTTGTATACCTAGTTCCGTGGGTTGCCTTCTCTGCCAATGAGATTTGTAAAATTTTCAATGCAACACGCATGCAACAGATATAGGTCTTAGTCTTTATACGCCTATAAATTTTACATAAAAATTAATTACATTCTTTTATTTAATTTAGGTTCCAATAATTACTACAAAAACTCGAGTACTACCTTATTTTCAAGTTTGGAAAAATATTTATATTCATTATGCAATGATGTTTAGTTACCGTATTGTTTAGATTACCTGCTGAAGTTTTTTAATATCCGTTTCCAAAATACGTTTACAACCTACCAATGATTTTAAATATTTAATGTAACATCAACTTTTATGCATACATAAATTTTATGGGAAATAAGGTGTATTGAAATATTACACATCATGACTCTCAAGCTGATAGCGTTGATTCATCTGCGCATTTTGGTTGTTAACATAACATGTAAGCCGCAGATACATTTGCGCATTTTACTTGTATGCAACATGCAATGTGATATGCCATGCTTTCATGTTGATTTACTTTAATAAAAATTATTAATCAATCAAAAATGTTATGAATTTCATTTCAATGAAATCTTACGAGTTTATGTCGTTTAAGGATTCGCATATCTGAGAAATAAACTTTTCCAGATATTATAGTAGCTATATTATTAAGGTATTTAGAATACAAAATTGCCGTTTATAGTTTACATTACTGTGATTCTATTACTCACATTGCTAGAAGCAACCATGCTGGGTTTCACAAAAGTGATTTGAAATAAAACTTGAGATTAAAATAATTATTAAGCAATATAGTACATACATACATAATATACCTAACAATGTGCATTTTACAGTATTTTATTGTAATTGGTTACAATATTTTAATCGCAGCTTAAATTTTTAATTTTTTTTATGAAACTCAACATAAGGAATTTAATTTTAAAGCGAACGTCCTTTCTGAAATAATAAACACCATCACAGCACCCATTACAGGAAAATATAAATTACAGGTAATGAATAGATTAAAAGAAATCTAAATAAAAAATAAATGAACGTAATAAAGGACTGCCACTTTACTAGTTCAGCTATGGCGGAACCCGTGACCCGCCTGACGATTTCAAGTACCCGCATGAATGTTTAAAAAGTATTAGGTTTTTATAAATTATAAAAAAATATTTGATAGATTTTAAAACTTTGCATAAGGGAAGTAAAACATCAACTTATTTAAATTTTAAATAACTTTAAAACGTTTTAGTAGATTATGCTAATTTAAGAAAATAAAACGATTTACTATCGTTTGGTTTATCGCATTTTAATTAAATTTTAATTTATTATTATTAAAGTTACTGTAAATATAATGTATTTGTCGGACTTGTAATCCATTTTTACCGTGTCTTTTATAAACCACGGAATACGTTATGAGACTCCTGGAGTGTTGCAGATCTGATTGGCAAGTAATCTAAACTTTTTATATTACTCCACAAGTAAAATCCATCCGAGTTAATAAATTATCTTGTACATAGGTGACTATTTAGGTTAGGCGGGGATAAAAGTGCCGAAGGGGAAAAGTTCTGCTGGTTACAAATTTTTCATTATTGCATTTTTGGAGATGCACATGGTGTGAAATGACCTAGGAGGAATGAGATGTAGCAAAATATAATTTTTTATGTTCCCAGTAAAAATAAGGAATTTATTCTATTAATTCTATTGGTGCTCCGTGCTTCGAAGGGCACGTAACGCCGTCGGTCCTCTTTTTTGTCTCAGATATTGAAGTTGTTATCGAAACAAGCTATATGTGTCTAATTTAGTAGAGAAATGTGAGTTTAAGAATAATATTTAATTTATTTATGAAGTTACCTGGAGGGGAAGAAGTCCCACAATGGCACTCACATATTATATAATATGTATGTATTGCCATGAAATGCTACCTTTTTCTATGACACTTATTTTTTTTGTCCCGACCAGCAAATGAGACTTTTCAGGGTCAAAGGTGGATTCTCTACTAGATAAATGCTCAATCGAATTGAACTTGATAAACCAGTTCAAATAAAAATATCGGACAAAAATACTTGCTATTCTTTGCACCTTATTTTCTTATGCTTCCTGCTGTATTTTAAAATCAAACGAAATGTAACTATTGTACACCAGGAATGTAATTTATTATTAAAACAAAATATTAAAAAGGAACAAAAGTGAAATTTTCATTAAATTAAATCAAATTTACAAGAAAAATAACTAATCCTGAAAAGTTTACGAAAATAACCAATTTTTAAATTCACGCGCGAACTCAATGTTTAACAAAATAAACGAACGCTTACCGAACTGTTTTTGTAGTCTCGAAGCAAGACGTGTGACAGGTGACCAGTGATACGTTGAAATAAAATCAGCTACCACGATACGAATCTTCCCAGGAATGTTATCGATCGATCGAATATTGCCCGCTGAATCGGTGAACGTTCAGGTAAGTTGAATTGAAATAAATCTTTTTATTTTTGATCTTTCCAGAAATTACAACCATCCATTATTCCCAAATATCTAATTTTCAGTGGTTCCAATTTTAACGATTTCAACAATTTTCTTCCTTGATTTTCTCTACCAAAATTCATTAACTTGAATAATTTCCAAATTCTTCATTTAATTGTATGTCGTCCCCAAATTCCAATTTTCATCAAAATTACGTTTTTCCAATTTTCAAATACGTATCCACGTCCCAACTTGGACGAAAACCTCACTCTTTGATGGACGAAACCAAAACTTTTCAAATTACGTCCTTCTATTCTCGTGGACGGAATTCGACTCTATTTATTACGTCCTTACTATTTGGTGGACGAAACGAGACTTTTCAATTATACATCGTCCCTATTTCGTGGACGGAACGAGACTGCTAAAATTCTTCTTTCCTGGCCCCACCAAAATCTTATCAATTCCGAGCATTCGTTTTAAACATCACAACAATTTAAATATTCCCCTACACTTTTACAAATAAATTTTATTTTTGATTTAATCACAACCTAAATCATGAACTTACTATACCAAAATAATCAATTCATCCTTTGTCCCCTATACAATCTTTAATCACCCTTCCTTTCGCACAAGTAGTTACATTCTTTTTACAGATCAATGAAGCAAGCAGTACAATATTGAAGCATCAAGAAATTTCAGGTGCAAGTTCTTATCCATCATTATGGTATTAGAAGTGATAATCGCGACCTGAGCATTTTATCCAAAAGATAACCAATTACACCAGACCTACCCCTATGCTAAAGATATCATGACAGTATACACTATAACAAATCTCACGTACTAATATTTTAAAGAATTATAAAAAGGAATTTTTCTGTCGCTTTTATAATTTAAATATTATATCTACAACTACAACCAAAACATCATTTTCTTCCGAAATTTTGCAGCCACGTTAGCCGAAAAACGAAGCGTTAAAGTTGGAAAAGCTCATGTCAACGAAATAAAATATTAGAAATGATCTAAACAAGTAACAATTATTTAGTTAACATTATTGTTATAGGTATTTTACCTATTAAATTTAAAAAAGAACATCGCTATTTCTTTACGAGATTTAGAAATCCTTTTGTGGGGATGGATTAATCCCCGTTGTTAAGTTCTATAATACGAGTATTGTGTTTCTTCTTTCTTTTCCACTTGTGCTACATCTCTTCCACAGTTCGGTCCTTCCTACACACTATCTCTCGGGTGAGTCGCGGTCTTATCGTATGTTACCAGTGGCGGCTCGTGAGAAATATGTTTGGCTGTCCTGCATTATAAAAAAAGGAAAGGTATCAGTAAAATCCTAATCTCAAAAATAAACTTACTTATTGCACGTTTCTAAGCATTAATGGCCACAATTCCATTTGTTCCGTAAATAAATATTCGTATTAAATTGTCTTTTATAAATTTTACCGCGACTTGTACCGTCAATTTCTTATCACTAATTGTTCTTGATAACTAAATTTGGAAAAGTTATTTTCACTTAACCCGTAACCGGTACAGTCCTACTTTTGGTACATAACCGGTACGCCGCGCCGTGGTCTCATTTCATTTCATTTACTTTATTGGTGTTATTATGTACAAATTACATTTACACACGTCAATAAGAAAAAAACGGCGACTGTGCCGTTACTCTGACAGGCTGAAAAAAAATTTCTTCAGCTACACACTAAAGAACAGGCTTATATTTGTCTAATAAAACAATAAAAAGGCTGAACGGAGTAAAAACAACCCCAAAATCGACTTTTGAAAAGAAGGGAAAGTAAATTCATGTAGCCGGTCGAACCCGGGGTCTGCACATGTATCGGGTTACAGTCCCTTGAAATGGAGTGAAATTTTTTCGGTCCGATTTTAATTTTTCTTTGAAATTCGGGTAGGGGGGGGTGTGCTTAGTAGATATTAGTATAAATATTCGCGAAAAAATGGAAAATAAGGCGGTTATTGCCGAAAAAGTGAAAAAATTAAATTTTTTTTGCCTTCGAATTTTAGGGGTGTGCATTCGAAAAGGAGGGTAATCCATCGTCAAATCCTACTCCTCCGGGGCGCCGCTCCGCTCTGCACCCCTACGGAGCGGATTTGACTCTGGTTACTAGGCTAAACATACGAGAAGGCGCCACCGATCAAGAACACCGGGATCTATGCAACCGGGATGTGAGAGACCCTCGAAATAGCATTAAAAAGTATAGTCGCGGTATGGGGCAGTAAACTATTACGTTTCACCCCCTAAAAATCGCGTAAAAACAAAAAATAAGCGATGTTACATGTAGGAGCGTCGAGCTGCATCTGCCGGTGCGAAATTTTCTAAGTGTAAGAGTATATCCCAGTGCACGTACCGTCAACAAAATGCGCCGGCCGGCCGATGAATGTGGCATCACCGGGGTCTACTGCATGATTTATGCTACTTTTCCGTACTTTTCAAATTCGAATATTTCGGTCATTTGGACCCGATTCATATGTTTTACTTTTACAATATGCTAAAATAAGTGTGTTCTTTAGTGTGTAGCAGAAGAAATTTTGTTTCGAGCTGTCATAACAACTGCACAGTAACCAATTAATTTACAAATTAGAGTTTTTCTAAACTGAGCTGGAGGCAATCCCCTTAGACCACTTGAAAGGGCATTATAAAATTTGATACCATGGTATTCTGTAGCCTCTCTAGAGCGATAGAGTCGGTGAAAATTCATCACTAAATTATCTTTTTGACGCGTATCGTAGGCATGCGAAGACGTACTATAGGATGATCTATTCATATGTATGTACACCAGTGAACGTAAGATAAATAAGCATGGCACTGTCAATATGTTTAGTCGGGCAAAGTGATCCCTACAGTCATCCCGATAACCCAACCCAGTTATTATTCGAACCACCTTTCTCTGCAGGGCAAACACTTCTCCAGCATGAGCAGAGTGACCCCAAACTAGTATAGCATAGGATAAGTTGCTATGTATTAGACCAAAGTATGCCATTTTTAGCACGGGTGCAGACACAATATTTTTAAGTTGCCTTATCAAGTAGATGGAACTTGATAGTCTGTTACAGAGTTTAGCTATCTGTGGCGCCCAAGTTAGTCCGGAGTCCAACGTAACACCCAGAAACTCCACCGGCTCATTGCTGAGTGTGACACGCCTCAAAGTAAAAACAAGTCTCTGCATTTTGCTTGCATTTAGACTGAGTTTATTTGCTAAAAACCATTGTTTAATATCATCGTAAACTGATGCATTAGCTAGATTTGAGTCTTCAAGATTTTTGGTTGAATTCACAGTTGTGGTATCATCCGCAAATAATATAAAGTTTGTCAGCGTGCAGCCAGGAAGATCATTAATGTAAATTAAAAATAATGTAGGACCCAAAACAGAGCCTTGCGGTACCCCGATTGAAATAATTTTACTGGATGATCTGTTATTGTTCCAAAGAACATGCTGGGTTCTACCCTTCAAATATGACGCCAACAATAATAGCGAGTCATCATCAAAGCCATAAAAACCTAATTTTTCAATCAAAATTCCGTGTGATACGCAATCGAAAGCCTTTGTCAAGTCGTAGAAGCGAGTGTCAAGATATTCATTATTTTCGAGAGCCTTTGTTGCCTCACGACATAAACTACTAATTGCTAGAGTTGTTGATAAGTTGTTTCTAAAACCAAATTGACAGCGATGAAAAAGGTTATTATTTTCGAAATAGTTGTTTATCTGGGTTTTTAGCAGTTTTTCGAATACTTTACTCAATACGGACAAAATAGATATAGGGCGATAGTTTGCTGGATCAGTTTTATCACCTTTTTTATAAATTGGTACTACTTTGGCTATTTTGAGCATATCTGGGAATATATGATGTTTTATACACAAGTTCAATAACTTTGTATAAGGCGCAAGTATTGTATTAATTATGGATTTAAGAATTTGAGCATTAAGCTGGAGGGTATCAAGGCTTTTACTATTTTTCAGTGAGGCAACCGTATCTCTAACTTCTAGGTAACTCACCTCTCTAAACCGAAAGGTAGATTTAATATCCGCTGTTAAGTATTAGTGAGAGGAATCAACTGTTGCTGAAGGCAGGGCATTCGCAACTGACTGAGCAACGCTGGTAAAATAATCATTAAACACTTCAGGTGTTGGTGTTCCCTGAGAATCAAATTTTTTGTTTTTATTATGGTTTATTAAACGCCAAGCTGCAGCGGAGCAGCTAACCGAATTTTCGATAAAACGATCATTTGCAGCTCTTTTTGCACTAACTAGTTGTTTTTTATAAAATTGTTTGAATCTTGTCAGGATATCTTTGGATATTAACTTTTTCTATTCATGTCTACTAATAATTGCAATTTTTCTCTTTGTGATTTTAGTTGTTCCGTAAACCACCCTGTTTTATTATTATCGGCCTTGCCATTAGACGGTATTCGTATTTTCTTCGGAAAACAATCAGAGACAGCCGATGCAATCAAATTACAGAACCTTACAAACTTGACACTAGTATCGATTCTCTCCCTGTCAACGAATGACCAATCTGTTACTTGTAAGTGTCCAGAGAGCAGAGACAAACCAGAATTTGTAATTGGTCTGTACTCAACAACCTCCCCATCCCCCGTATCTACAACAGAAGACTTCTGTTTTACATTTATTAATAGGCTGAGATGATCAGATAACCCATAATCCCTTGTATTCAAGGTCACATCTTCAAGATTAGTGAAAGCATTGTCCAGGCAAGAAGTGTTCCTGGTATTTTGAAAATTCTTCTGATACAAACCAAAAGACAGAAAAAGATTAACCAACCCCTGGGCCCTACCATCATCAACATTAAAATGAACGTTAAAGTCTCCCATAATGACAATGCCACGCCTAGAAAATCTCAAAAGGAGAGATTCAATTTTACTCAAAAAAACCTGCATATCACCTGAGGGTGATCTATACAACACAAAAAAATAGACATCCCCGCACGCATATCCACATACCTCGAAATCGAGCTCCACACAATAGCTCAACAAGTTTAACGGTTTCAGATTTTTGCAATCAGATCTAGAGAATATACAGGTACCACCATGTGTCTTAACGGCTCTACAGTACTCAGTAGTCAGATTATACCCGGCCAGGTTCACAGCGTCCAGCTCAGCTTTGCGCATCCAATGCTCAACTAAAAACAAATGATTATAATTTTCATGTACTAATATTGATTCAAGTTCTAGCAATTTATTGCTCAAACACTGAATATTTATAAAGAAAATACTCAAGTAACTACATTGTTGCTGCGGTCCGTTTGAAAATTTGTGTCACGAGTCTCGTCCTACGCTTCTTCGACTCTTCTACTCCAAAAGTATCTCGAAAATCTGACATTACTAGGCCAGAAATTCACCTGATGAACTTGGTCCCTCAGTGCGAATTCCGCTCCTACTCGAAAACACTTTGTTTTTCTGCCATATTGAAGTTCCTCCACTTCAAAATCTCGGTCAGCCATATCTGGTTTGTTATTTAGATATTCCTTTATCATTTCACATGTGACATTATTGGATACTCTTGATAAGAAAATCCATACTTTTTTAGGTGCACCAGTGAAACCATCCAGGCTTGTTTTATCGTCACCTACGGTAATCGCTCGTTGCATTCTCTTCTTATGCTTTACCGGTATGAAACCATCTTCATCCACTATATTGTTTGAGGTTAACAAACGTGAATTTTTGTTTTCTAATTCACAATTGTTTCGCATTTGGTCTTGTGTCGACATCTGTTTATTATTATCTTTGTTCATTCTAGGAATTTGCACTGGATTCAAAGCCGTGACATTCCTTTTAATTAAATTATCCATACTGTGTGCTGCTGGATCCTCATTTTGCTTATTTATCTGCATTGTCTGTTGAGCTATGTTTTCCTTCTTATGCAGCTCACTTGTTACTTTTCCATATCTAACTTCCGAGTTCTTTTTATTTTTTACTGCTTCCACATATGGTTTATTTACAACAGGCCCGGCTGCATTTGCTAATCCCACTGGTGCGTCGTTATTTAACACATTTGTTAGGTTGATTTTTTCGATCAAGGCCATCTTATCCTCCATTTCCTTCACAAGCTTCTTCATCAATGAATTCTGCTCTCTCAATAAAACATTTTCAGATTTTAGGTATTGGTTCTCCACCTTGAGCAGGTCTTGCGATTCAATACCCTTCGCTTCATTCTGTTTTAGATTTTTATCATTCAGGTTTTCACCAAATTTTGAGGTTATGCACGATTCACATTTCCATCCCCCACATTTATTCACGAGTTCACGTTGATTTTCTTGAGTCACTCCCACACAAGCAATGTGGTGCACTCCCTTACATTCCATACATTCAACTTTCTGTTCACTATTTCTATCCATCACCTTACAACACGAAGCACACGCCATACCACGTCCGCCCGCCATGACGGAAAAGTGATTTTGGTCTGAGAGACAACTAGCCCTTAAAATTAGCTTGTGTTATTATATTTGTTATCTGAAGGTTGGAGGACATTAGTATGTGTTTTTAAAGTTAGCATACGCGAAAAAACTAATCAAACGAAATTTAATTTAAGGAATAATTAGAATTTCTTTCAAATATCGGCGAAATAATAGGCTTTTATATTTGTAAATAAATTTATAAAAATATTGAAATGATTTACACAAAATGATTTAATATTAAATGTTTATACATTAAACTATAATAAAAACTTAAAATAACACAAAATTTTTAACACGTACATAAAAACTAACTACCCCTAAATTTCATAATGTTATTTTACACTCGCTACAAATTTTATGCATGCACTGTAGGCACACCGGGTTTTTACACTTACAACATAGATACTGAGTTGTACGTTTTAAATTTTTTGAACAAAGGTATAGTGTATTTCAAATTAATTGGAATTAAAAAAAGTCTAGCATCAAATTACGTTGTTATAAAAACATACAAACTATGCAAGGAAAAACAATATAAGAGATAAGATTATCGCGCCAACGAAAGCCCGCATTTCATACTCCACGTGGAGTAGTGTAGTTCTAATTGGTTAATATTTATAATAAGGACTTATTATTGGATAATATTTCTATTACGAAAATTCTCTTTGCGACTCCACGTGGACGCGTGTACCAGGTGTACAGTAAGTTTGTATGTTTTTATAACAACGTAATTTGATGCTAGACTTTTTTTTAATTCCAATTAATTTGAAATACACTATACTAACATATTTTTCGTATTTGAAGTCGTTATGACTGGGCTAATATGCGTTGCGTAACAAATGCAGAGTTATTTATTTGTAGTAAGAAAAACATCATAAACTAATAATAAGTGGTTTAAAAAATGGAATATAAAAAACTAGAAATGATCTAAATTAATATTTATACCATATAGAAGCCCAAACATATTTTCATTTGCTAAAATACACCTATATAGCCGATTACAAATCGACTACGTTACGGAATGGTTACGGTTAAGTTGCATACGTAAACGGTACGCGGTGGTCTCTAAGACCTTCAGGTGTAATAAATAAGTTTTACATTTACCTACACCTCCCGAATTTTGCAACAACATCAGAAATGATTTAATTTGAAAGTACTGATAACATAACAATTATATTACAAAAGGCGCGAGTGCAACAAAGAATTATGCATTCAAGTGTGTCTCCCAGACCCCAGAATACCAGTTGCGGGTTAATTTAAAAATTACATCCATTTAAAAAACACTATTTGACCTTCTTCGTAAGAGATTTTAAAAACGACTAAATAAAATGCATTGGTTAGCTTATCACGTCATAATAATGGGGAAGATGCATAAATTTTTTTATAGCGTAGTTGGATCAAAAATAACTAAATATACTAATTAATGCTATTTCATTTATTTATTTTCGTTTTGATAATAATTTACAAAATATTTAAAAATCTGTCAATTTGAATTGAAGGAAACGACCGCGCTTATCGGGGTTATGCCTTGTGACGTCAAACCAATGGCGTTGCGTTTAAGGTCACATGATTTATAGTTATTTTTGCTGATTTGATATTTAATATATAGGATTAATCGGAAAATATTGTTTTAACTAAATTTTTTATTCATGCATCTTCCCTATTCTGCATATTTCTTATTTTAAAAATAGAACTTATTACTTTGTAATTGAAACAGCCCTTTATGTTCGGTTCGAAATAAAACAAACAACGCAAAAATTTTTGTAATTGTTGACTTATGATTTTACAATCGCAATCCTAATTTTCCTAATTTATTTGCTCTTTATTTTTTTGATTAGATCAAGCTGAATATTTGAATAAAAACTGTTTGAAACTCTCGAAAGTCATAAGTTAATTCATTCTCATATATAATGTATTTTGTTAATCGTTATTCATTATCGTTTAATCCTGGTGTGCTGATTTTAATTTTACCATGGACCATATTCCCTTGATTTTGCATTTTATCAGCTAGCCGACAAGTTGGCTGGTGTTCAAAATTTAAAAAGAGGTTACTTTATAATTTTTCATTTATAAATAAATAAATAATTATTTATTTACATATTAAATAATTATTTATAAAAGGCAAATAGCTTATTATTGTAACTACGTAAGTATATTTATATGAATGATCATTTTTAATTGTATTCACTTTGGCTCTAAAACAACTTGGGGATTAGGAAATTGCATGTGTGATTTTTCGTGTTAATTCCCTTTGTATTACTGGACAATTCAACATACGGTATTATGCAAAAGATTAAATGCATAAAGTGGTTTAGGATTACAAATTTGACCTAAAATTAAAACGTGGAGTAATCAATAAGTGTATCCAAAACTCCACTCAATATATCCTTTTTAAAACTTTTCTTCGAGCTCAACACTGTCAAACTCCAGATTCCAGTTGGGACGTTGTTCAGCAGATAAGCCGATAGGTGGGAAAAGAATTTTCACATTTGGCATATCTATGCTGCTGAAAATTTTAATTCTTCTTCATTTGCCTGGGGTTTTTACCATTAACATTAACATGTTTTGATAGTAGCTAATTTGCTAATTGTAGATAATTAAATGGGTTGATCAGTTATCTGTAGGTACTTTAACTAATAACAATGAAAATAAATACGTATTGGTACTGTTTTTATATAATTTTAGAAGTCACAATTTTCTAAGGATTGTCCTTCTGCGACAAAAGTATGTTTTTTTTAAATTCATGTTTATTTTCCATGGTTATGTTAATCCATAATTTAACTGTCTTATAGTCAGTAATTCTATCAGCAGCAGTTTAACATCTCAGAGAAGAACTAATTTAAATGAATTTAATAATTAAATTTGTACAAAACCTTTCTGGTAATGATAGAAACATGCAAATTCGATAAATTGTCCATTTTTATGCCCATGTTTTTTTAATCGAATCATTCCTTCATAGCACGACATCCTGTAAGTTCAGTCCATCATCGTATGCCACATTTGATACAAAATCAATGATTTGATATTATTTTGGGCATCCTATATATTAAATTTAGTTAACTATAAATATTAAATTTTAGATGGTAAAATTAAATTTTAATATGCAAAATTGACTGAATATGTAGGGTAGGTGGATATTTTTGTGACCAATTTGAATTCATAATAATCTAAGTCTCATTAAATTATATCATTCAATTCATACCGTATCAATTATATCATTCTGTAGGACAAAAGAGTTTAAACTTTTTGTTGTCGCCTTTCATGTCCAGCTTTCTCCTCTTTTATAATGTAAGCACGCAAATACATTTAATTTTCATTGCAACACATTTTTAATTAAAAATCTTAACATTGCTTTCGAAGCCTTATAGTTTACACTTGATAGAATAAGCTTTTTATATTCTTGATTATACCTTATAAACTTAGAATTTTTAAAAAAATTTCAGAGTAGGTAGGGAGGTACATAAAAGTAACAACAAAAACTACCCTTAAATTCTTTCAAACTTTCATTCTTTCTTTGAGTCTTCCTTCAAACTAGTAATCCTTGTGAAATACGCGAATAGCATAAATTTTTAGGATAAAATCGAATTCAGCACCCGCAGAAAATATATTGTAACCTCAGCAAAATATATTTTCTCTTCATATTGTTATAGATAACATCTAAATGGTATTCTTCCAACGTTCCATTTTGATTTGTAAAAAGTTTTGATGCTAATAAAAATCGATCTAATACCTGATGCGTAGTAAATGTGATAGTATGCTTTCATGGTCCGGTAGGAACAAGATCATAATGTAGAATAAAATTAAGAATGATTTCTAAAAGTTTATACATCTTTTCGTTAAAACGGTTTGATATATAGATTTCAAAATAGGAAGATTTCAATTTAAAATTATTTAGCACATTTGAGAATTTAAACAACTAACATGAACACGGCAAAACAATTTTAAATTTTCTAATTTTAAAATCAAAAGAGAAATATAAAGAAAAGCTTTATAAATGATTCAGATAATAATTTTATGGCGTTTGAAATGTACCAAATTATTATTAAACTTTTATCGATATTTTGTAATTAAATTTCTTACATTTTCTTTAGTATATTATTTGTGCTAGCATGCAATAAAAATAGATATTAAAGTGCTGATAATTTTAGTTGGTAATTAGTAAAAATGCTAATTACTATAGTAGGTACTACAATAATAATTAGTATATCAATAGGCATAATATCAGATTTTTATGCACTAAATTTTTTAAATAATATGCACTTGACAATGATTTTCTTCCTTTTTGCATATTTTATTTAATATGTTTAATTGTTTATTTACGAACACTACCTATTAACAATGAACAAAAGCAGTTATAAACATTTTTTTTTAATTTGAAGTTCCTAATGTGCATGAACTTCTAGGTTATTAGCACCTACATAATATTACATAGGTACATTTTTAATTTACAATTGGACGTAGTTATGCAGAAATGATCCAACCCACATAAAGACTACGAAAGTTTACACGCCGGTTTGCGCGTCAAATTTAAAAGTTTTTAGTTAACATAACCTATTTTATGAATCTGTCAAACGTTTTCCCGCTACTTACTGTTGTATGTTTATAACCTCTCGACAGACCAGAAATAAATCTTGCTATTTTTAGTGAAATTATTGTGCTTGTGCTATTATAATTATTAAAATAAACAGCAATATTTATTGCTAAGTAGAAACAACTTATATTAGGTGTAGACACTAATAGTTAATATTCCTATTCAAGTTGTTTGTTGAATTTTAGGTTACTTTGAGACATTTTTGTATTGTTCCGAAACCATGATGCTGATTTCAAAAACCCAGAAATAACAAATCTATTAAAAATTATAAGGATCGCCTTCTTCATGAAATGATATGCATCAAGAAAGAAAAAAATGCAATGAACCGAAAAACTGACATCGATGGTCTAAGCACTATATATACAGCTATCTTCTTGTTTAATTATTCCTTTCAACATATTGGAGTTAAGTTTTTCCTATTTTGACCGATTCACAAATTAGGTTGTTCCTTAACTCGCGATCTACGTAGTCTCACACACACTTTGTTAAAAAAAACATTAGATCGTATCAAATGACAATACGTTGAATCAGTTATTTATCCATTACCATGTACTTGTTTATAAAACGTTTGAAGATGGTAATATACATTACTAAAAGTTTATAATGAATAAATAATAATTAAATGTATTTAATTAATTATTTTATTGTTTAATTTTATCATAATTATGTTAGTTGAAAATAAATTGTTCCGTCAGTATGTAAAACATTTACTTATAATTACATGAAAACCTGTTAACTCCCAATTTCCAAACCATCGTTTAAATAAATTAACCTATGCTAGGGTCAGATTTATTTTGCATACGCATTTTTGGACAAAACCAGTTGCAAATTTAGAAACTTCGTAAAAAGCTTAACATGATATTATGCAGTGATAAAAATAAGTTACTCCAATAGAATTGGGGTTAATTTTCCACGTAAAGTTGTAAGTAGAAGTAATACGTTCAAAATAAGGTATAATTCAAATTATCTCTGGATATTTCACCATGTTCAAATTCTGACGTAAAATAACTTTATGTTAAAGAGACAATTGAAAACTTTTAAATTTGACGTAAGTTCATAAAAATACACGTACGCATGAGCAAACCGGCGTGCCGGCGTGTAAACTTTCGTAGTCTCCCACATAAGTAAAGTTTTGAGTAATTTAGCTTCAAACATTTGAGTTTGCATAAGCGTGTGGGTAAATAATATCGGAAATATTATTGTTATATCGTTATTATCGGCAATAATATTAAGATTGTTTTACCATAATACAAATTTTGACGTGGTGTATGCAATAGCGTGGTTGTGATGATGGATCATTTCTGCATAACTACGTCCAATTTTGTTAAAATTTCAATATTTTTCAAGTATTTTATTGTGTTAGAGATGGTGTTTTCCTCCGGATTCAGTGCTTTTCCAAGTTGTTCTTGGATTCCACTTTCTCTTCGTTGGATATTATATTGTGGACAATCGATTATTATGTGTTCGACAGTTAAGTTGACTTGGCACACTATGCATTGTGGTGGTGGTTCTCGGTGCACCCGAATTGCACCACGAAAAGATTAGTTCACAAATCTCCTACCCGAATTGCACCACCGTAATTTCAGGTAAACACCTCACCAAGGGTCGGTCGTCCGAATTGCACCACCTCTATTGTAATATTTTAGGTAAGGTGGTTTTATTGTTAAAAGTTAAAGCACAATGCTGGAGTTTAACCTGATGCCTCCTACATGTAACATCGATTATTTTTTGTTTTTACGCGATTTTTTGGGGGTTAAACGTAATAGATAACTGCCGCATACCGCGACTATACTTTTTAATGCTATTTCGAGGGTCTCTTACATCCCGGTTGCATTTATCCCGGTTTTCTTGATCGGTGGCGCTTCTCGTATGTTTAGCCTAGTAACCAGAGTCAAAACCGCTCTGGAGGGGTGCAACCCGGAGCGGAGCGGAGGGGCGCCCCGGAAGAGTAGGTTTTGACGATGGATTACCCTCCTTATCGAATGCACACCCCAAATTCGAAGGCAAAAAAAATTTAATTTTTTCACTGTTTTGGGTTATTAATACCTGCTCCGACCCTGTAAAATATAGTATGAATTAATATATTAAACTCGAAATTTAAATTGCAAAAAATTTAGATATTTGTGTATTTATTTCTTTATATTATCTGTTTGCTTGTGATACCTGCTCGGTTTGCTCGTGGTGCAATTCGGTAAAGCGATTACGGAACGACATTTGACCGTGGTGCAGTTCGGTCAAGGGATTACATTTACCTGGGTACAAGAAATGACCCCTGATAAGCCGTGGTGCAGTTCGGGTAGCACCGTGGTTCTCTTGCTAACTTGTGTGCGTGGGTGATAACAGTATGTCCTAGCCTCAATCTGGTTAATGTGGTCTCCAGTGATCTATTATGTGGCTGTAAATTCCATGGTTTTATTGTTTCTTTTGTTTTGCTTAGTTTTTGTTTTAACTCCTTCCATTTATCTAGCCATTGTTTGTATATATTTATTATTTTTTATTATTGACAATACATCTGTGTGTGGATCATGTGTGTTTTTAATTTTGCATTTGGGTTGCTTACTGCCATCTTTGCTACTTTATCCACTGTCTCGTTTCCCGGTATTCCTACATGTGACGGCACCCATAAAAGTACTATATCCTTCAGAGTTGCTCTTATTTGATGGTATCTATCATGTATTCGTTCCGCTATAATGTTACTTGGATTAATTTTGTTGATTGCTTGTAACGCGCTGAAGGAGTCAGTAATAACTTGCTCCTTACCTTCATTTAAGATGCATTTTAGCGCTTGGTGTATAGCGGTGATTTCTGTTGTAAATATTGTCGTGTTGTTAGGTATACGATATTGTCTATTTATATCCTTATGCATAAAGGCACATCCTACCAATTCATTTTGTTTAAAAGCGTCTGTATATATGCGTCCAAATTCTTTGTATTTATCCAAAACTAGCTGGCACGGGCGGCATTCGCCGCCCTTAGCCATCTAGACCCAGAATAGATCCGAGAAGGCCATAGTTGTTAGGCCTTCGGCCTCACAGGGGGAGGACAATAATAGATCCGCGAAGGCCATAGTTGTTCGGCCTTCGGCCTCACAGGGCGGACCATCTTAGATCTGTGAAGGCCATAGTTGTTCGGCCGTCGGCCTCACAAGGCGGACCATAATAGATGCGTGAAGGCCATAGTTGTTCGGCCTTCGGCCTCACAGGGCGGACCATAATAGATCCGTGAAGGCCATAGTTGTTCGGCCTTCGGCCTCACAGGGCGGACCATAATAGATCCGTGAAGGCCATAGTTGTTCGGCCTTCGGCCTCACAGAGCAAACCATAATAGATCCGTGAAGGCCATAGTTGTTCGGCCTTCGGCCTCACAGGGCGGACCATCTTAGATCTGTGAAGGCCATAGTTGTTCGGCCTTCGGCCTCACAAGGCGGACCATAATAGATGCGTGAAGGCCATAGTTGTTCGGCCTTCGGCCTCACAGGGCGGACCATAATAGATTCGTGAAGGCCATAGTTGTTCGGCCTTCGGCCTCACAGGGCGGACCATAATAGATCCGTGAAGGCCATAGTTGTTCGGCCTTCGGCCTCACAGAGCAAACCATAATAGATCCGTGAAGGCCATAGTTGTTCGGCCTTCGGCCTCACAGAGCGGACCATAATAGATCCGTGAAGGCCATAGTTGTTCGGCATTCGGCCTCACAGGGCGGACCATAATAGATCCGTGAAGGCCATAGTTGTTCGGCCTTCGGCCTCACAGAGCGGACCATAATAGATCCGTGAAGGCCATAGTTGTTCGGCATTCGGCCTCACAGGGCGGACCATAATAGATCCGTGAAGGCCATGGTTGTTCGGCCTTCGGCCTCACAGGAGGAGGACAATAATAGATCCGTGAAGGCCATAGTTGTTCGGCCTTCGGCCTCACAGGGCGGACCATAATAGATCCGCGAAGGCCATAGTTGTTCGGCCTTCGGCCTCACAGGGCGGACCATAATAGATCCGTGAAGGCCATAGTTGTTCGGCCTTCGGCCTCACAGGGAGGACCATAATAGATCCGTGAAGGCCATTGTTGTTCGGCCTTCGGCCTCACAGAGCGAACCATAATAGATCCGTGAAGGCCATAGTTGTTCGGCCTTCGGCCTCACAGGGCGGACCATAATAGATCCGTGAAAGCCATTGTTGTTCGGCTTTCGGCCTCACAGGGCGGACCACAATAGATCCGCGAAGGCCATAGTTGTTCGGCCTTCGGCCTCACAGGGCGGACCATAATAGATCCGTGAAGGCCATAGTTGTTCGGCCTTCGGCCTCACAGGGCGGACCATAATAGATCCGTGAAAGCCATTGTTGTTCGGCTTTTGGCCTCACAGGGCGGACCATAATAAATCCGCGAAGGCCATAGTTGTTCGGCCTTCGGCCTCAAAGGGCGGACCATAATAGATCCGTTAAGGCCATAGTTGTTCGGCCTTCGGCCTCACAGGGCGGACCATAGTAGATCCGTGAAGGCCATAGTTGTTCGGCCTTCGGCCTCACAGGACGGACCATAATAATAACTGCAAAATTCGGTTGAGATCGGTCCAAAGGTGTAGGAACGTTCGGCCAGCCCGGCCCTGTAAGTAAGTAAGGGTTTGTTAACTGGGTTAAGTACCCAGGTAACTGGGTACTTAACCTAAGGGTAAAGTATACAGCGTATCAATAAAAAATCGAAAAACGTCAATAACTTTGCTCCCCGCGGGAATTTCTTCTCCATTTATGCACGAATAGTTGCGCCTGGACCTACAGAATAACTGTGCAAAATTTGGTTGAGATCGGTCAAAGGGTGTAGGAACGTATAGCGAACAAACAAACAGACAAGCTCTTTTATATATATAGATTATGTTGATTCAGTGCGGTACATACTCGTATGTTGATTTCCAGCTTGTTTTTTGTATTTTGCAAATTCCAAATTAATTGACATTCCAGTGACAGTCCATGGTTCTATCTTGGCTTTCCTGTACATAAATATCTTTGGTAGCTCGTATTGAATATTTTGGAGTATGGTTTGGAATCTTATATGAAATGGTTTGTGATAAATAGGCCAATGATTATATCTAAGGGTGTTTCTTCTGGATAGTACGTTAGTGTACGATGTGTGTGACGGATTTATTGCGATCTTTAATGTATATTGCGCCGTTAACATATTCCTACGTATCTTCAAAGATGGCACTGCTGTTTCACATTGTAAGCTTTCTATCGGTGTTGTTCGAAATGCTCCAAAAAAAAATCCGTTGACGAAACTTCATTTGAAGTCAACACCACGGACGTCAGAGACAAACTCACTCCCTCCCTCAAAGATCTTATCAGAGCCAAAAACCGAGCGAGGAAACTCGCCCGGCGAACTCGCAACCCTGATGACCAAAGGTCATACAACCGGCTCAAAGAGCAAGTAGACGTTAAAGTCAAAGAATTTCATGACAATGAATGGTTAGACACCATTAACTCCCTATCATTTAAAGACATGTCCGCATGGCGCATGGCCGCCGCCCTCCAGGGGAAAAAGAAAGTCACCATCCCAATTCTCTCCCGCCCTGACGGCACTATTGCCCGGAGCGATCTTGAAAAGGCTGAAATCTTCGCCGACAGCCTCCAAGCTCAATGCTCCCCCAACACCACAAGATTAGACCAAGACCATATTAATTCGGTCGAAAATTATGTCACCACCACCCTAAACACCTCCGATGACTCACATATCACCCCCGCCTCCCTTCTGGAGGTCACCATTGCCATTAAACGCCTCAAAAAGAGGAAAGCCCCAGGTCCCGATGGCATCACCAATACCGCCCTCAAAGTACTCCCCCAAAAAGCCAAAGTTGCCATCACCGGCATAATTAACGCATGTTTTCGACTCAACTACTACCCACAAATATGGAAAACCGCTGACGTAGTGGTAATCCCCAAACCCGGTCAAAATCTCAAACTTCCGAAAAGCTATAGACCAATCAGCCTGCTCCCTTCCATCGGAAAAGTAGTTGAAAAAGTCATTCTCACCCGTCTCCAAGAAGCCATGTTCGATAACAGTATTATTCAAAACGAACAATTCGGCTTCCGTGCTGGACACAGCACGACCCACCAAGCCCTCCGATTAGTTGAGCACGTCACGCAGGCACTCAACAAAAAAGAATTCACCGGCTTAGTGCTACTCGACGTATCGAAAGCTTTCGATAAGGTCTGGCACGAAGGCCTCCTGTTCAAAATGCTTCAATCCAAAATTCAAATTCCACTAGTCCGACTTATTGCCTCCTACCTTTACGACAGAAATCTCCAAGTCAAACTCATGAACACCAGATCCACAAAGCGCCCCATCACCTCCGGGGTCCCCCAGGGATCGATCCTTGCAGCTTCATTGTTTAACATCTTCATGAGCGACATTCCAACCCCCTTAGATCCCGCAACAAAAATTTCACTATATGCAGATGACACTGCAATATACACATCCTCAATCCACCCGGACATAGCCACAACCCGCCTCCAGGAGGCGATCACCGATCTCGGAAGGTGGTACGAAACTTGGCGCATCGAGGTTAACTCGAGCAAAAGTTCCGCGATCATGTTTCGAAATCGTTGCAAGCCTCACAACTCCAGTGTCTGGATGTTTGAGGAGCAAATCCCCTGGAAAACCAAGGTCAAGTACCTTGGCATTACCATGGACCGGCGCCTCAAATGGGACGCTCACATTTCCTCCGCAACCGGTAAAGCCAAATGCCTCTTCAATAGATTGTTCGTCCTCATGAACGCAAAAAGTACCATGTCCCCCGCTAACAAACTAAGATTATACAAAGCCATAATCCGCCCAACAATGATTTATGCCTCCCCTGTCTGGGGATATGCACGCCCCAGGGCCATAAATAAACTTCAAGTCATCCAAAACAAAAATCTCCGAGCTATTTTCAGCGCCCCCTATTACGTCACTAACAGGCGACTACATGCAGACGCCAAACTAGACCTCATTAACACTCTTAATCGTAAACATGCCACCAATCTCTACAACAAATCCAAATTCTCAGAAAACCCACTAGTAAATCAACTAGGTCAATACAACCCAGCCGACTTTTTCATACCCCGTCCCAAATCACTCCTGACCACGGACAACTCCTGACCATAACTCACCCCCACACAGACTAATGTATGTTCACAGGTTTAACTTACACAAATTCTCTTCGAAAGTGAATTTATTCACTAGATTTGTGTAATTTTTCGATCAATTTTCACAAGATTCGATAAATCACCCCCCATAGTATCACTATAATCCCACTAGTCGCCAATTCTGACTAGTTCCAACTAGAAGCCAATCACTTCGAGGTCATCAATAGAAATTAATTCATAATTTCTTTCTTCGAATTAGGGACTCTACTATAACGGCAAACGTAAAAAATTTTCTTTTTCTTCTCATATTACATTTTCACAGTCACAGCTCAGGTTTTTACCAGTCAGTCCGCCAAGCGCCAATTCCCAGAGACCCACCGGTCTCTATAAATTCCAATGTCATTAATGTATTCTTTCAGATGAAGGAGAAGGCCGGCTGCGCCGGGATGCTCCATCAAATACATATCAGGTAAAGGTAAAGGTAAAGGTAATGATGTAACATTTTTTGAAATGGTACAACTTCAATCCGTGGTGGGTCCAGAACGACGTCTAATTAATGTAGTTAAATAATAATAACTACATCAAAATAATGACAACGGCTGGTGCGGCGCTTTGGATAAACATTAGCATGATAGGTAACATTATAAAATATACAGGGGGTATCGCGCAAGAGGCACATATAGCGATTACTGTGCTATGAAGTGTTAATGAGAATTAATTATTTTCTTACTAAAGATTTACATCTTCACTTTTTAAGATTAATCCGCCACTCATTTATTTTGTCGCGTCAATATCATCAAAATTTTTCGTAAATTACATCAAAGTGTAAACTATGGAATCCATAGCTTTTTTAATTTAAAACAATAGCGCCACGAAAACAAAAAAGTATACAAGTGGAAAATAAAATTTTGATATTAATACAGATTAATACAATTAATGACGAATTCTTACATCTTACAGCTTAATTTATTTTGAAGTTTTTAAAACTTGTAATTAATTGGCATTCATTTATCAGTTTGTACAATGTTTAGTTAAAAAATTGCTACTGTTTCATAATAAAACTATAAATTTAATCATAGTAGGTACATAATAGAAAAATATAGGTACAAACTTCAAATTTCAATAATGAAAAATTACTTTTCTGAAAAACGACAAAAAAGATAAAAAAATCATAAATATGGAAAAATTATTTTTGATTCAAGAATCATCTCACGCAATTTCATAAAGCTCTGTCAAAATGAAATTTTGATACCTCCTTGTTAGTTGTAAGGTATTTAACGCATACATTTTTAAATATCAATAAGATTTTCACGATTATTTGCGATTATTTTTATTAATCCTTCTAAATTATGAACGGAAAATTACATTAGTCAAATAAATTTCCATTAAATTTATTGACATGTTTCACTTTTCCATGGTAGCACAGATTTATTGATAAAATCAAATTTATATATAGGTAGATACATAATTAAATAATGTATTAATATAATACGTACCTATACATATCTTAATGATAACTATGTATATAAGAATAATAAATTTATATCTGAGTTTATCTATTTATTACGTAAGCGTCCTTAAACTAAAAAGGATTTTTTTTCTAATTGTAAATTTACACTTAAAAATATTGTAAATAAATTATGCATTGAACTTTACTATAAATCCACTAATATATCCATAAGGTGGTCGATTGATAAAAATTATTATTGTTAATAATTTATTGTAAATATAAATTAACAATGTTATAGCTTGTTAGTGTCAACTATTAAATTATTATTATACTCATGTATGTCATATTATTATTTGTATCATTAGCTTTTTGTTTTTTCTTCGAATTTTGAATATTTTTTATTTGCTCCTTTTCATGTCGATAAAAAGCTTTCAAAAGTTCTTGAACATTTTATGTGGGTTCATATACGTTTGATGTATGAAATTGTATGATACTTGACACTTTTTGATTACACTGATAGCTTACCAAACGAGGATATTATATGAGTATTAATATTATTGATTTGTTGCAGGATTAAACTGAAGACCATTGCAGTATACCATTTCCAATGATAACACAATGCCACAAATAGTTTCAAAATAAATTTTGCAATTTATAAGTCGCAGAATATAGGAGCGACCCAACTGTTGCTAGAATTAAAAACTTCCAAATTTATAAACCGTGCTCTTTCTACGACTGTAATTATTAATATTTTTATAAACTAAGACAAACTATTTCGTATTATTATCGTAGGTAGTTTGACAATTTTGATTATATTATTGTTGGTATTTTTTCTGAATGAGGCCGGTATAACATTATATTTATTATAATGCACAATATAATACAAGTAGAATATCGATCACCTCAAATCACTAGGAAGATTTTGTGATAACTAGTTAGAAGTTTTGTTACCTCGTTATTATAGGATAATATTATAAAAGAATATTTTTACAATGAATCTGCCTGAATTGAATGAAACGAACAGAAAATAAAAAAATTGGATTTGTTTTAAACGAGCCACTGGGAAGATAACTATATAATGATGAAACATAGAACAACAAATGTCTCAGCTAGTGAAACATTCGAAGACGAAAAAAATTCGCATTCTTGTTTATGGCCAATATATAGCGTGGTAAGCACCGTGGCTATTGCGTGTTATCTTAACGGAATAAATGGCGACTTTGTGCATGATGATATACCTGCTGTAACGCTTAACAAAGATGTTCTAATTCGTAATCCAATTGGCTACATCTTCAAAAATGACTTTTGGGGAACACCTATGGCAGATCCCACTAGTCATAAATCTTATCGACCTCTAACTGTATTAACATTCAGGTAAGTCATAAATCTATATTAATATCATCATTATTAATGTTGAGTCAATAAAAACGATTAAAATGATAAAGAGTATGTTTCGAGTATTAATAGGTACTTACAAAAATAAAATTGAATTTAGACAAGACACGCAGGACTGCCCAGAGGAGGAGCGCATAGTATGCAATGAATTTGGGCCCCACAACATCAGGGTTCTTATTTTGGTTTTGTTGTATTATTACGATATACCACTTTGATATATTATAAGAAATTGAACGATATGTTTGAACATCCGCGAACGTGTTAATGGCTAAAGTTTAGGGGCACCGATAATTTTTGCGTTTTGACCTCCAAACGTAGTTGACTGTCCGTACATACAGATTAGGATACTCAATCCATATTACCTATATAACAGAACATCCACAATGGCGAAATTTCACGACACTTTTCACTTGTTACTTTGCAAATTTTCACTTTTCAGGTGTTTAGGATTAAAGGTGCTCTCATTCATTTTCATTAATTTTTCGTATGGTTAGAAAAATAGAAATGTTTTTGTTGTTCTACGTCTATGAAAGAACTGTTTTTCCAATACTTTTTAATTTTCATTTTATCGACTAAGGATATAAAGTGGCCCTTTTTACATTTCACACCGTGGAAGCATTTTACAATTTAAATGGAACTAAATCAGAAGTCTATAACCTAAGGCATTCCTTAGAAAAAACATTTATGCAAAAAAACCCAGAAAACTAAAATGGAACTAAAAATACTGGAGACGCTGTGACAACGCAACGGTAAGAATAGTTATTTACGTATAAGTAACAAAAAACCAACAATTACGAATGAGCAAGCGAATTTGTAATGGATCGTTTCTGTATGCATCACGTATGCTATTTTTCTCCAGGATAAGGCCCTACAGGAATGAAAAAGAAAACTGTACCAAAATAATCAAAAGAGTATTACAAAATAATTTTGTAATGAAGTGAAATGCTAATATTCAAATAAAAACATTATATTACGTTTAAATAAATATCCCAGTACACGGGTAGGCGAGAAAAAATTCACTGCGTTTGCTAGAGATAACAAGTAGAAGTCATTGCTGACAAGGCGGCGGGGTTTCCCCGCCTATTTAACGGGTACAAAGAAATGCACGGCAGTCGATGTGTATCAAGTGACTTGAAGCAAGCAAGCGGAAAGAAACGCGAATACAAAATTCTGTAAATTACCTTAAATAAATAATAATTTAAAAGTTTAATCAAAATTACTTGGTAAAATTTATTGTTAATGTACAATTTTTCGATTTTAAAAATGAATAGGTATGTAGTGCACAATTAAATAAAAGTCTTAAATAAACAAAAATTGAATATGATGGCATTTTTATTAATGAAAGTAACATGAACCCCAAGCGATAAGGTTATTTATAAAATTCAATTTAAATATTTAATTAAATTAATGCAATTATAAAGTGCAAATTTAAATATTTAAAAGTACAAAATAAAATAAAAAATACCCGCGAGCAAACCTGCACCTTCTAGGAATTTATTGGCAAGAATGTACGTAAACATTATTAAGTAAACCACAAGTGTATGACAAAGCAAACTATATATTTAATTACAATGAGCTCATTACAGCAACTAACGACCTAACATAACCCCGACAATAATAACATCATCGCTCGAAAACATCGTTTCTCTGGCATATCACGTGGGCTCGGGTAAAGCCAAGCTTGATCATGATACAGTATTATCTTAGATTGTACTAGAAATTCGGTCTTTCGAAGAGATTAATTTCAAAGAATGCTTTCGAATGCTAATGCTTTCGTGGTATCCTAGAGAAAAATAATATTTTAAATATCCTATATAAAAGTCTGGCAGGCTTAGGAGGCGTCCAATATCACATGTTTTGAAAATTATTTTTAACAACTTTGTTCCAGTGGACTTTTTCGTTGTTAAATTCAATATCAGTATTTTTGCGTTGTACAAAAAATTGGAAAGTCCCCCAAAATTTCTTTAAAATCTGTTGTACCTTCACCTAATTGGAAAAATTAGCACGATTAACGTAGGTGTTCGTCTATGTACAACTCGCTTAATTTCAGTTTTACGAAAAATAATTGCCTGGACATCAAAATTAAAGAGCATATTTCAATTCCAGAAAGGCGAAATGTGTATTATTTTAAAAATTTTATTGAAATTTGAACCAAGTTTTGAATCATTCGTATTTCGAATAAAATTTCCTTACATGCCATCTTCGTCATTTAAAATGAATTCAGAAAAATCTATTTTGTAGAGAATTTAATGCAAAATTATATGACAACAGTAACTAAAACCATAATTTATATAAATTCATTATGTAAAAAATATTATATCGTACGAAGTAGAAGTATGGGAACTGAGTACTGCTAAGAGCCCTAGAAATAGATTTTGGAGAATCAGATGCGGTTTGTCTGGACTGGAGCACGTTAAAAATGACAACATACGTTAAAGAATGGAAGTTGATGAGAGAGTGGTGAGATTGGACACCAAGTTATAGACGGAAACACATAAGGCCGACCAAATATTCAAATTGTTGGTATATCATAACGTTGTCACAGAATTTTAAGTAAAAAGTCGCGGCGTAGTTTTATATTATATTATATTTATTTTGATTGTTTAATATAAAAATGTTTTTCCTGTTGAATGACTTAGGTTTCTCTGACTTTTGATTCTATTTTAATCCTAAAATCAGTATAATTTGATTGGACTATAAATATATACAATACGCTGGAAAAAGTGTTTAAAACGGCATTTATATTTATCAAGAATTTTGAATTTTTAAGTACATTATTGATGTAAGAATTTGTTAGGGGGTTGATTACTCTGAAATTTTGATTTGCAAGATTTTGTAAATGTTTGTAATAATTTCCTGAAATTCTTTCAATTTTCTACACATTTTAGAGTTATTTGTAATTTTTTGCAAACATTGTGCAAATTTGTAATTTTGGTGTACATACTACAAGGAGAAATCAATAAGTTCGGTAAAAACTGTACAAGGAGTCTGTAGTTTTTAATGAAATAAATTTTATTTTCAACCTAATCTCCTTGAAGCTTCCAGGCATTTGGTAGGTACTTCTTTGAATTCATTTTTCTAAACCACTGAAAAAAAATGGTTTCGATTGCCTGCAAAAATAGTTTTCATCAGTTCTTCATCGGCATTAAATTTCATTCCTCGGAATTCTTTCTTTAAATTTGGGAATAGAAAGTAATCGCTACCCACTGTAATGTGGGTGATTTATTTCTTCGAAGCCACACATTTTAATAACGCCCTGTGAAACTTTCGACTTGGTAACTGATGCATTGGCGTGGAGAAGCAAATTTTTGCGGTACATGTCACTGCCCCCCCCCCAAATCGATTTTTAATAAAAATTTGGTGTCAATCTTTAGTGCTTGTTTGTGCTTCCATTCTCGAAGTTTGTGCCTCAAAGGTCGCGAAGTTATTCGAGAAATCATTTGGGGGGGGGGGCTGTAGACACGATAGCCCCCCCCCAAAATAGATTTTCGATAAAAAAATTGGTGTCAATCGTTAGTGCTTGTTTGTGCTTTCATTCCCGAAGTTTGTGCCTCAACGGTTGCGAAGTTATTCGCGAAATCTTTAGGGGGGCTGTAGACGTGCTAGCCCCCCCCCAAATCGATTTTCGATAAAAAATTGGTGTCAATCGTTAGTGCTTCGTTAGTGCTTGTTTGTGCTTCCATTTCCGAAGTTTGTGCCTCAATGGTCGCGAAGTTATTCGCGAAATCTTTAGGGCGGGGCTGTAGACATGCTAGCCTCCCAAATCGATTTTTGATAAAAAAATTGGTGTCAATCGTTAGTGCTTCGTTGGTGCTTGTTTGTGCTTCCATTCCCGAAGTTTGTGCCTCAACGGTCGCAAAGTTATTCTCGAAATCTTTGGAGGGGCGTAGACATGTTTTCCTATCTTGCCTACCATTTTGAATTTTTATAGAAATTTAATGTCAATCGTTTGTGCTTCGTTAGTGCTCCAAAATGGAAGGCAAGATAGGAAAACATGTCTACGCCCCTCCAAAGATTTCGCGAATAACTTTGCGACCATTGAGGCACAGACTTCGGGAATGGAAGTACAAACAAGCACTAACGATTGACACCAATTTTTTTTATCGAAAATCGATTTTGGGGGGGCTATCGTGTCTACAGCCCCCCCCCCCCCAAATGATTTCACGAATTTCACTTCGCGACCTTTGAGACACAAACTTGGAGAATGGAAGCACAAACAAGCACTAACGAGGCACTAACGATTGACACCAAATTTTTATTAAAAATCTATTTGGGGGGCCAGTGACATGTACCTAAATTTTTGTATATCACTGTGCCCTTTCTTTTTTCTTCAATAGTTTCCTTCAATTTCTGTAACAATCCTGCATAATAGATGCATGTTGTACTCTTTTTACGACAAAGGTAATCAATTAACAGAATTTCCTGGGATTGGGACTTTATTCGGCGTAGCCAGTTCGGCGCAATACCGTTTCGGCGGGAGGACGATTCGGCGTAGCCCATTTAGGCGTAAACCCGATTCGACATTAAGGCGATTCGGCGGCAACCTTTTCTTCGCTAACCTTATTAATAATTCGAAACGCTTTTCACAAATTTAAAGTATTGTCATTTTCAGTCGAAAAGCGGTTCTATAGAAATATTACAAAAATTATATTTGTAGAATTTGTGTGTTAGTGGTATTCGTAAGTTTCACTATGCCTGGTTACTTTATTTTAATTTTTTGATGTGACCTGATGGGTACATTTTTGGTTTTCCCTTATGCATAGATGTTTTCTTCAATCGTGCTTTGCTGTACCATCACACAAATGAAAAATAAAATATGGATAGAACAATTACCAAATTTGATTGTACCTACTTGTATCATTCCGCCCAACACCTTACCAAATTTTAAGCAGGTCTTTCAAAAGCTTTCCGTTTATTGCCTTTATGGCGGATTTTAAGCAGGAAATTCGCGATTTACCAAATATTCTGAAGTTGAATTAGAACAATGCGAATGCACTGTTTGTTCTTATAAAGAAATTTATATCTATTTTTTTTAAATAATAAATTTTAAAATATATGATTTTTTAATTAATTTATTAATTAAATTAATATTAAACTTTAACCCTAGTCGAGCGGTATAAATTTACAACGTTAAGAGGCGGTATAGGTACAATTGAACCTTCATATATTTTATATGAAAAACTTCATTTTAGGTATAATTTTTTACGATAAATGGATAATATTTAGTATCTAGAAATTGTTTAGTCATGTTTGTTGATATTTTACTTATATTCAGTACTATCTGCAAAAAATTAATTTGATTTTATAACGGGTACCTGATAAAAATGATGAAAAATGAATGAAGTTGCTGATTTGTGGGTGGGTAGGTCTTTGAAATCGGTTTGAACCAAATGAATTACAGTAATCCCCCGAAATGTATGGAACGCCGTTTTACTATTTATTCGCATACATATCAATGTAACATAGAAATGAAACAATATATTAATAGGACACTATTTTTATGGAATTTAATTATTTTCTTTCCCATTTAAATTATATTTTCATATTTGTGTCGCATATTATCTTTGTATAAAATATTTTGTAACAATTTATACGATTGTTAATTAAATTTGTTACTTGAAATAAATTGGTATACGAAATTTTATGGTAGTTATATTTTTACGATTTCATTTAAACGGTGTTCATTTCGACGGTGTATCAATTAATACGGTGTACAAGAATGTTTTGTATTTCCATTATAGGAACTAGCACCACCTACTGCCGCATACTGAAACCACCAAAAATTCAAACCATACAGTAATTTCACATTAATATATTATTTGCTCTATGTGTAATACCCATTGATTAGAAACACATTATTGATGGAGCACGTATTTTATTTCAAGTATAAAACTAATATAAAGCAATAAATTATTATTTTTTTGGAGCTCACGTTTGAATTGTTGGTGGTTTCAGTATGCGGCAGTAGGTGGTACTAATTCCGATAATGGAAATACAAAAAATTCTTGTACACCGTATTAATTGATACACCGTCGAAATGAACAACCGTATTAATAGATACACCGTCGAAATGAACACCGTTTAAATGAAATCGTAAAAATATAGGTAACTACCATAAAATTTCGTATACCAATTTATTTCAAGTAACACATTTAATTAACAATCGTATAAATTGTTACAAAATATTTTATACAAAGATAATATGCGACACAAATATGAAAATATAATTTAAATGGGAAAGAAAATAATTAAATTCCATAATTACAAAAAAAACCGACTTCAAAAAAAAGCACTACAAAAAATTGCACTAAAAAGTAAAAAATAATTAGAAGTTATTAGAAGAAGATTTAACAGAAATTAGAAGTATATTTTTACAGTGCTGAGCATAAAAATGAATGTATTACGTCAATAATATACAATTATTGTTATTTTTGGAGTCGGTGCCAGCCAAGGTTAACAAACGTGTATTAACGAAGTAGCGGAGTACCAATTTCTTAACAGCTTGGCTGGCACCGACTCCAAAAATAACAATAATTGTATATTATTGACGTAATACATTAATTTTTATGCTCAGCACTGTAAAAATATACTTCTAATTTCTGTTAAATCTTCTTCTAAAAACTTCTAATTATTTTTTACTTTTTAGTGCAATTTTTTTGTAGTGCTTTTTTTTGAAGTCGGTTTTTTATTTGTAAAATTTTTTTTAATTTCTTGCTTTTTAGTGAATCTTGCGTTCCTTAACTGATTTATCGAAAGCGAATATGGGTAGACCTACTAAACGCGCTGCCCATATGCGACAGCGCCGTTCAAATGAGACAAGCGAAGAAAGGGCGAAACGCCTATCTCAAAGTAGAAAATCTAGATCCAAGACTATTTCAGAAGAGAGTAGTGAACAGCGTGAAAAGAGGCTTTCGCAAATGCGGGCTTACAATCAATAAAAACCAAAGTACTCAACCGATTTTGATGAAATTTATATGGGACCAATCTGAAACTATATCCTTTCGAATTGTGAAAAAATTTTGAAAATCGGTTAATAAATGACGGAGTTATGAGGTAACAAACATTTAAAAAAATACAGCCGAATTGAGAACCTCCTCCTTTTTTGAAGTCGGTTGAAAATAGTGTCCTATTAATATGTTGTTTCATTTCTATGTTACATTGATATGTTTGCGAATAAATAGTAAAACGGCGTTCCATAGAAATGCGTAATTAATGCGGACCGTAGACTTTTGCGTAACTCGAATTTTTCGTAAGTCGAATTTGAAAATTGCTTAAGTGTACCTATGTACTACTTATTTATTATTATAATATGTACCTACATACAGTATTTACATACAATATATTATATTTACTTATTTATTTTTTATAAAAGAACAAAAGAAATTTCATCTACATCTACATAAATAAGTATATAAAAGAACCAAAACAAATATAAACTGATTTTTTGAAATTTTCATTTTACGGAACTGCAAATTTAGATTATCCGCGTGTTACGTATCTCACTGTAAGTAGTGTAAATTTATACCAATTCGCTACCAAAGACATCATGCATTACTTGTGAAGAAAATTAATTAAAGTAATTTCCAAATTATGTTTTGTAATGGACAATAAATTTTTTTACAATAAATTAACATAATCATTCAATAAAATATTCAATAAAATATTATTCATGTGTTTTCTTACAGTTTTTATATACAAAATATATAAAGGTACAATTGTACCTATACCGCCCGTTATGGGTGTAAAAAAACAGAACCCCCTACCGCAAGAGGGGGTGCAGATATTTTTCTGAAATTTGACCTATGTAATTTAGACCAAAAATGTAGATATGTCAGAAAATGTCAACCCTCTACAGCTTCTGGAAAAAAAGTTATCGCAATTTTAAAACGCAAAAGGTACAATTGTACCTATACCGCTCGACGAGGGTTAAAAATCAAATATAATATAATTCAAGGCCGCGTATACGGGTATTTGCTTTAATTACCTAATAGTTTTTTAAGCGATATCAACAAACGACCGGAGAATTAATTTTGGGTAAAGTATGAAAGGAACTAATGAACATTAAACAACGCTTTTAAAATTAAGCAATAACTCAAAATTATTTTTTCAAATACTATCTTAGTCTATTAAACCCACCACAAGTAAGAAGACTTAGACGACGAGATCCCTTGGACTTAGTCTTATAAGAATCTCACATTTCACAATCTACCCGTTGTTGCAACGGTATTGTCTTAAGAGAGTTATCCACTGGGAAAAACTCACGCATGTCAATATGTATCTTTATCATACCGAATTACTTATTGTTAATTAATTAGCAGATTGTAATGATACACAAATAAAAAAAAAAAAATTTGGCAAAAAAAATGCTATACTTGTAGAAGCATTTTCATAGCTGTATAGATTTCTATGCTTTTAGCAGGGGAAATTTAATATTAAATCTAGCGATTTGTATTGGTTGGTACAAAAATCTATGGACCCCTTCTTGTGATATACCATACATTAATTGCATACATTAAAATGAATAGGAAAATCATTTCACACCGAATTGTCCTTGCGCCAGGTCGCGCCTAAATGGGTTCGCGGCGAATTAGTCTCGCGCCGAAACGGCGGCGCCGAATCGGGTGTACGCCGAATTGGCTGCGCAGAAAAGTCCTAGACCTGAATTTCCTCGGGATCCCAAAAAATTGTGGCCACTATCTTACCAGTGGACTATTGAGTTTTGAATTTTTTAAGTGCCGGTTTTCCCTTTTCTATCGACCGCATATTAGACTCTTGTTTGGATTCGGGGTGATAATAATGAATCCAGTGGCGTAACTATGTCTCCATGGGCCCGTGTGCAATTATTCAATATGGGCCCCCTTTACTTACTCACATTTTTCAATGCAATTGTATTTTCATAACCCAAACTAGGGATTTCAGTCAGCGCTCATACACGTAGGATGAGAAACAGAAATTTCGAATACACAGGCAAACCACGTCTCGAAAGACCGATTAATAAGTTATAAGTAATTCATTTATTTACACTGAGAAAAAGAAATGTTTGAATTTTCAGAGCAGCGGTCACGGGCGGCGAATTAAGTAGCTAATTATGTTGACCCAACTGAACAATCGTTTGATGCGAACACGTTGCTGTTGATTCAAAGAAATATTTAATTTACCTACCAGATATTTAGTTGCATCAACTAAATCAGTTATTTCACCACCCGCGACCACCGCTCCGCAAATTCAAACATTCCTTTTTCTCGGTGTATGAAGATCAATCAATCAAAGCAATCAATGCTATTGATTTAATCTATCTCACCATTTTCTCACTGAAAGTGATCATTCTTCTGTATTTATCCTTCATTAATTTGTAGGCGAATATCAAATGTATTAAATGGCGAATAAATAACTTTATATTGATACAAAATCTTTCCTTACTGCTCTAATGAGAAGCAGTTTGGAGAAGATAAAGTCCACGCAGGAGGCAAGAACCTTCTGCTTTTAAATGCGTGGAGCCCTGGTGTTAGGTCAACTAGCTCTTTGATGGAAACGTCGGTATGCGAGGGCCATGGGTCGTGTAAAAACGCCTCGGATAAACTCAAGGAAGCAGCTTTGCAAACACACACAAAATAAACTTAACAATAAAATAAAAATAAACATAAAAATAAACAATACGGTGGTCATTGCTTAAAGGCTTAATGGTAAAGTCGATGCTTATGGTGTTAGTATTGCGCCAGTGGAACGTAACACAGTAGTCCACTACAGGAGCCGACCAGAACGGCACAGTAGCGACCGCACTGACACCCAGAATCCCCACCCAAACAATCAATCGACGGAACACTCGAATGGTCATATACAATCCCACTAAGGTAACCACCGAGCCTCCGACGACCAAACCAAATAGCAGCGACCCCGGCGCAATGCCGCACTCTGTATATAAGTAGGTCACACATCGACGCCTTATAAAAATAATATTAAACCAAAAAATTAAACAAAAAATACGTTGAACATAAAATTTCAAGTCGAGGCTTGAACTTAGGACGACCACTCTGGAGTCCGATCGCCGATGCATTATACTTACGCCGCTTGATGTAGCAACGTGGAAATAAAACCCAGTCGAAGTACACATTATAAAACAATTTATTAAATCAAATAATTATTAATTAAATAATTATACCAAAAATCTATATTCAAACTTAAATTCACTTCCACGTTTAGCGAACGTAAAAGAGATTAGATATTCCAATCGCTACGATACAGGTATACAAAAATGCACCGCAATCATAATCTCGTATAACATTCTTTAATAAAAAAAGAACGACGAACAGAAAACCAGAATGTTACACATAAATAAAAAATAAAACACATTAAAAAGGCCAAGGGAAAAAATACGCCATCGAGCTTCAGATGTTAAAATATTGGCCAATCGATCGACAGGTACTGTGAAGTAATAGCAAATAAAACATGTTACTTACCGATGCTACCCGATAAACATCCTTCCCAGGAATTATGGGCCAGGGTGGTCGGATAAGGACACATGGCACGGCCAAGAAAAACCACAATCCTCCAATCGCGAATCAAATCCCCTACTGGGATGGAAAAACAACATATTCCATATAATATCCGGACTGTCGGACTGCAACTCTCCCAAAACGTAACCATACTCCGCAAAATCGAAAACCAACCCCGAAAATCACTTCACAGCCCACAAGACGTGACCTTCTCGTCCGCCATTTTTCCCCCAAGTCCTTCTCAGCGCGCAGCTCGACTTGCGTTCCGGAAAACAGATAATAAAAATATCGCAGAGTCCACAACGCCATCTCATTCAATTTAAATGAAATGGCAGTGGCCAACCAAATTGAGGTATAAGGTTGAACATAACGGATGTAAAGTCCAAAATCCGTTATACACCCCCCCCCTAAACGTCTTTGCCGGTATAGATAGGGCTAAAGGCTCAAAAAGAAAAAATCGCCTATGGCTAAAAAAAAATCAACCGATCTCAAGTGTTTCCGTGAGCGCAAACCGCGCCTGCTGAATGCTAACTAAGAGTGATAATAATATCTGTAGTGATAGTAGGTGATCTCTGATCTCATCATGGCAGGGACAACGGAATAAAAAATATTCCACAAAGAAAAAAAATGATAAGAATTAGCTCCAGAGCAACGACACGTCACCTTTTATCCGCATAAAGCGTGAGCTAAGGTCAAGCGAACTCGCTATAAACGACCAACCAGGGAAAGAGTGAGTATATGAGTGTACGACTCGCATCGGACCCGTACCAACTCAACCAAACGCTGAACAGCAAGGGTCAAACTTACACCACTTGACTGTCAACACCAGAAGGGCTCACATAGGACCCCCCCACTCACAAGGGAAAAGACTGCACAGCAAGGTTCGCAACACTTGCACTGTGAGTACATGAGAAGGGACCACATAGGACCCCTCCTAATGAGTCGAAGGAACGCGCACGCTCCCCCCAGACTCCTCAAGGGTTCTGATGCAGGGCAATCTTCGTCCCTGACATACAGACCGGGAAATAAAAAAATAAAAACTTGGTTTAAAAAAAAAACCAACAAAAACACTGCCATAATAAAAACAAGAGATCATCCTCAGATGAGATGGTATAACTAGCATCTAGATGGTATGATGTCTAGTTATATTACATAAAACATGAAATAAATAAAATAAAAACAAACGAAAAAAAGTCATGATCGTAGATGTTAATGGACCATGCAGAGTTCAAGGTGTAATCGAACCCACAGTGACAAACATTACTAATGTAATGTATGATGTTATGTAATGTATGATTTAAGGTGTTGTTAAACCAATCAGTGTACAAACAATTACTCCAACCAACCCCCCGTTTGGTATTGTAGATCCACGCAAGCTAAAAGGATTTCACCCCTTAATAACTTGTGGAAAACCAAAACACAAAATAACAAAATTGACAAACAAACAAAATTGTCAATTAAACAATGCAAAAGCTGTCCCTGAAATTGTCTCCGAGCATTCACCAAAATACAGATGGTAGAGCAACATCATCTGTTCAATACTGTAGAAAATCAGTGAAACAAAAGCAAAACAGAGGCAATACAGTAGCTCCCACGCGAGGGCGCCAGTGATACAAAATCTTTCCTTACTGCTCTAATGAGAAGCAGTTTGGAGAAGATAAAGTCCACGCAGGAGGCAAGAACCTTCTGCTTTTAAATGCGTGGAGCCCTGGTGTTAGGTCAACTAGCTCTTTGATGGAAACGTCGGTATGCGAGGGCCATGGGTCGTGTAAAAACGCCTCGGATAAACTCAAGGAAGCAGCTTTGCAAACACACACAAAATAAACTTAACAATAAAATAAAAATAAACATAAAAATAAACAATACGGTGGTCATTGCTTAAAGGCTTAATGGTAAAGTCGATGCTTATGGTGTTAGTATTGCGCCAGTGGAACGTAACACAGTAGTCCACTACAGGAGCCGACCAGAACGGCACAGTAGCGACCGCACTGACACCCAGAATCCCCACCCAAACAATCAATCGACGGAACACTCGAATGGTCATATACAATCCCACTAAGGTAACCACCGAGCCTCCGACGACCAAACCAAATAGCAGCGACCCCGGCGCAATGCCGCACTCTGTATATAAGTAGGTCACACATCGACGCCTTATAAAAATAATATTAAACCAAAAAATTAAACAAAAAATACGTCGAACATAAAATTTCAAGTCGAGGCTTGAACTTAGGACGACCACTCTGGAGTCCGATCGCCGATGCATTATACTTACGCCGCTTGATGTAGCAACGTGGAAATAAAACCCAGTCGAAGTACACATTATAAAACAATTTATTAAATCAAATAATTATTAATTAAATAATTATACCAAAAATCTATATTCAAACTTAAATTCACTTCCACGTTTAGCGAACGTAAAAGAGATTAGATATTCCAATCGCTACGATACAGGTATACAAAAATGCACCGCAATCATAATCTCGTATAACATTCTTTAATAAAAAAAGAACGACGAACAGAAAACCAGAATGTTACACATAAATAAAAAATAAAACACATTAAAAAGGCCAAGGGAAAAAATACGCCATCGAGCTTCAGATGTTAAAATATTGGCCAATCGATCGACAGGTACTGTGAAGTAATAGCAAATAAAACATGTTACTCACCGATGCTACCGGATAAACATCCTTCCCAGGAATTATGGGCCAGGGTGGTCGGATAAGGACACATGGCACGGCCAAGAAAAACCACAATCCTCCAATCGCGAATCAAATCCCCTACTGGGATGGAAAAACAACATATTCCATATAATATCCGGACTGTCGGACTGCAACTCTCCCAAAACGTAACCATACTCCGCAAAATCGAAAACCAACCCCGAAAATCACTTCACAGCCCACAAGACGTGACCTTCTCGTCCGCCATTTTTCCCCCAAGTCCTTCTCAGCGCGCAGCTCGACTTGCGTTCCGGAAAACAGATAATAAAAATATCGCAGAGTCCACAACGCCATCTCATTCAATTTAAATGAAATGGCAGTGGCCAACCAAATTGAGGTATAAGGTTGAACATAACGGATGTAAAGTCCAAAATCCGTTATAATATGTTACATTGTTTCATCATGCAACATCTATTGAGCAGTCAGACACTCAGACATGTTGGTCTCTGCAGTCTGCCGGACTCTGCATGTTCATTTTCTTGCATTGACTTATCCGAGACCGCGGACGTACGTAGTACGTATACCCGGCAGCCGCGTTGCTGTTTCGGCTTTTCAGTCAGTTTGTTCTCGTCGTCAGGTGATATACAGATTATTTAGAGAGCTACTAGCGGGTCAGGTGTTACAGAAATTGAAAGTGAGTGAGAACTGAGAACATCTAACAACACAGATATTTAGGTATGTAAAATTCTGAGATCATACTTTGTATTCATAATTTATATAGAATTACGTTTATCACATCGAACACGTTACGTGATATATAAATTTATATTTTACCGCTAGAAAAATGCCTAAATACCAGAGCGGAGCTGCCAAGAGAAAGAAGAAAGAACTTCTAAATGACAGCATAAACAAACATCCGAAGATTGAGAGTTTCTTCAAGGGTACCTCTAGCTCTGTGACTAAAATTGATAACACAGATTCCACGGAATCGGGAGAAAATATCATTCAGTTAGAAGATACAGGGGCTGAATCACTGAACGAACGGGATTTACAAGTTGTAAGAGCGATCCCAATTCAAGAGGATGAATCACAAAAGAAGAGTTCGGCAGATTCGTCAAAAAAAAGTGCAGATTCAACTTCTGAGATGACCATCGCAGAATCGAACTTGGAGAGGGAAGATAACCCGACTATGTGCAAGTAAAGCATTTTATACTGACCGAGTGAATTTCGAAGCTCCATTAACCACGAACGATAAATGGTTTATCATTTCGCACGGCCCATGTCAACCAACTGGACCTTTTCCAAAAGATGACAAAAATAAAAGTTTCAACGTGTCGTATTACACAAAATTATCAGAGAACGGAGTCAAGTATCCGCGAACTTGGCTATGTTATTCCCCAAAGTTAAATGTAGCTTACTGTGAGCCTTGTTGGTTATTAGCAGATAAGTCAAAAGTGAATATTTCGAAGAATGTGTGGGTAAACGGGAATAATGATTGGCAGCATCTAACTCAGGGCATTAAAAGACACGAAGACTCCCAAACTCATATCGATGCTTGCCATAACGTGCGCCAATGGAAAAATAGCAAAGTACTCGACAAAGATCTTGAACGTGAAATTATAAACGAGAGCAGTTATTGGTCAAAAGTAATTGAAAGAATCATTAATGTGACTCTAACTTTAGCCACCAGTAATTTACCATTCAGAGGACACAACGAAAGTCTAAAAAATGAGAACGTGAATTCAGGAAATTTCTTGAACATCGTGAAACTTTTAGCAAAATATGATCCAGTTCTCAATGAGCTTTTAGCAGACGACACTAAAAATATAAAATATTTGAGTCCTAAGATACAAAACGAAATTATAGAACTTCTGGGAAACAAAGTGAAGAATATCTTAATAAGTGAAATTAATGACGCGCCGGGTTTCTCGATCATAATTGACAGTACACAAGACATAATATGTATCTAAAATCGACCAGGTGAGCATAATGGTTCGATTCGTGAAGCTTTCAAAAGAATGTGAAACGATTTCTGAAATTGAAATTAAAGAAGTTTTCTTAGGTTTTGTAACAACAGACGATCAAAAAGCAGAAACACTAGAAACTTTAATTTTGAAATTCATGAAAGAAAACGATTTAAGTCTGGATAAACTTCGCGGTCAGGCATACGATGGTGCAGCTAATATGAGTGGTGCGTACAACGGTTTACAAGCACGGATTCTTAAGAGTCAACCGAAAGCTGCGTACGTTCACTGTTCTGCCCACAACCTGAATTTGGTTATTAATGACGCGGTAACTTCAGTTTTGGAAGTAAAAAAGTTTTATGACTTCGTGGAGACAGTTTACGTATCTTTCGGACAAAGCATTAAAAGATGGGCCTTATTAAAGTCTGTCGTCGAAAGTCAAAATCATACGCTAAAGCGTTTGTGCCCTACCCGATGGTCTTCGCGTAACAATGCGATATTTTCTTTGCGTTTTCATTTCCAAGATATCTTGAAAGCGCTGACTAAAATTATCCTCATTTCGGAAAACGCGCTCGAAAGAAATGACGCAGTCACCATAAAAAATAAAATGGAAAATTTTGAAACGGTACTCCATATTGTGATACAATCCGAAATCTTTAATACATTGAACGTCGTATCTCAATTACTGCAAACCCCGAATTACGACTTACATAAAGCATGCGATCGATTGAAAAATGCTTACGATAAAATGGTAGCATTGAGAAGTGATTTTCACTCAGTTAGAACGGCTGCTGCAGAGCTGGCAGAGTCATGGAACATAGAAGTTAAATACGAGAATAAAATAACTGGTAGAATAAAAAAGAGATTTGATGAACTTTGCAGCGATGAACGATTAACAAATGCCGAAGAAAATTTCAAAATTCAAGTATATAACGCCACTTTGGATATCATTATCCGTCAGTTGAATGACCGTTTCACAGGAATAAATAATGTGGTCAGTCTGTTTACTTCAATTTTGCCACAAACTTTACGATCAGCTTCTGACGAAGAACTGATAAAACTCGGCATGCCGTTGGCAATCAAATATCCGTCTGATTTGTCATCAAACTTTTGTCAGCAGCTCATCTCGTTCAGAACGACATTCAAAAATGAATTTAAAAAAATAAACTCGGTATACGAGTTAGCTAGGTTTTTGATTCTCGAGTACCAGCTTTTAAACACATCCTTTACGGATTTGTGTTCAGCGCTCATTTTGTTTTTGATTCTGCCGGTTGCAACATCGAGTGCAGAACGGTCATTTTCTAAGCTGAAAATAATAAAAATTTATTTAAGAAGCACGATGGGCCAAACAAGGCTGACAAGCCTGGCTATACTTTCCATCGAAAGTAAAGTAGCGCAGGAAATGAATATAAGAAATGTAATCGAAACCTTTGCCTCCCTGAAAGCACGGAAGATGAATTTCCGTTGAACGGAAAAATTCATCAATTAGATTTTAAGGTCGATTCTGCTTGATTATGTACAAAAATTGAAAAGTTGAAATAAATTTTTCAAATCAGATGTCACTATTTCATTCCATTCTATTCCTCGGTGCCGGCAAATAATTTTTTTCTCTGGAGAGTGGGCCCCTAGATCCCATGGGCCCGTGTTCTATGCACACCCAAAACCCCCGGTAGTTACGCCACTGAATGAATCCATACTACAATGTTAATTAAAATTTTTCTCGCACATTTTCAAAATTTTCCTAGAAGTTTCTGCTCGAAATTGCTTCTGTACACGAGACAGAAAACGTGGAATCCATCTTACACTTACTTTTAATACACGAATATGATCATGTAGAACTGTAAAGATAGTATCATATTATCATAAATTGATATCTGGAGATATGTTCAAGTAGATATAAACGTTTATCACCCATTAACAAATTTTCGACTTTTACTACATTTTCATGATTAAGTGCATCCGCAGGATGACCAGTGTGATGATCATTTTCTAAGGCCTCCTGTCCTGCTTTGAAAAGCCGAACCCATTTGAAAATTGTTTTTAATGAAAGGGAAAATTCCTTGTACACTTCAAGCATACCATTTTGTATTTCTTTTACACTTTTACCTTGTTTTGTTAAAAATTTTATAACAGCGCGGTGTTTGAGTTTCTTCATTTCAACAAATGTCAAAACCGACTACTATTAAAAATTGAATAAAAATTCAACGGTTGCTTGGATCGTTTTAATTTTGTAAAATTTTTCTTCTTTTTGATTTTGTTACAAAGCACTTTAGGGATTTTTTAATAACTTCTCTCCTTATACCGTTTTTACCGAACTTATTTAAAAGGTACACTTATTGTACAAAAATACTTATTGAGTGATTTAAAAATTAGAATTCGTAAAAGTTTTAATAGTAATTATTATTTGGGCGAATATAACATTCATGAACCACATATTAAACGACAACAAACAGTATTCACAAAAGTGCGACAAGCGAAACCCAACAAGAAGATTATAAAATTTCAAACATGTCAACGGATTACAACTGTTTTGATTTTATTCACAACTTTCGACTTTCACAAAATCTCTAATGATAAATCCTTCGAATAATGAAAAATTAAAATTAAAATCTTCCTAGTTTATGATAGTACCTGCGTGAAAACAGCTACAAACTTCAGCGACAAATTTTACCGAAAATATCCGAAGCAAACGCTGCGCAGTATTTAATTTGATAGATATAAACATGCGCATGCGCGGTCATAGGACATATTTAAATAGATTTAAGTAGTTTTCTTATATGAAATTTTAAAATATAATTAAACTGATACCATAACATATAAAATTACAAAATAATCAATGTTAATATAACATTACATTTAATTGAACACCTATTTTAAACATTCATCAAAATTTACAACATTTATCAGATGCTTTTATAAATACTAAATGCATACAATTTAATATTAGATTAAAAAAATTATTTCTCCAAAACGGCACATACCGCCACTTTTAAATTAATACCATCGATGGTGCGATTCACGGGCTACAACCACAAACCCATGAGGTTTATTTGCAAAAGGGAACAGGGGGTAGCAACTGCTCTTATATCCAAATTTATGTCAAAACGTGATATTCAAAAATTAATTTCTCCAAAACGGCACATACCGCCACTTTTAAATTAATACCATCGATGGTTCCATTCACGGGCTACAACCCCATGCCCATGCGGTCCATTTGCAAAGGGGAACAGGGGGTAGCAAATGCTCTTATATCCAAAATTATGTCAAAACGTGATATTCAAAAATTAATTTCTCCAAAACGGCACATACCGCCACTTTTAAATTAATACCATCGATGGACCGATTCACGGGCTACAACCACAAACCCATGCGGTTTATTTGCAAAGGGGAACAGGGGGTAGCAACTGCTCTTATATCCAAATTTATGTCAAAACGTGATATTCAAAAATTAATTTCTCTAAAATGGCACATACCGCCACTTTTAAATTAATACCAGCGATGGTCCGATTCACGGGATACAACCACAAACCCATGCGGTTTATTTGCAAAGGGGAACAGGGGGTAGCAACTGCTCTTATATCCAAATTTATGTCAAAACGTGATATTCAAAAATTAATTTCTCCAAAACGGCACATACCGCCACTTTTAAATTATTGTTAAGTTTGAATTACCTAAATTCTTTTAAATTACACTTTTAAATTAATACCATCGATGGTTCGATTCACGGGCTACAACCCCATGCCCATACGGTTTATTTGCAAAGGGGAACAGGGGGTAGCAAATGCTCTTATATCCAAAATTATGTCAAAACGTGATATTCAAAAATTAATTTCTCCAAAACGGCACATACCGGCACTTTTAAATTAATACCATCGATGGCCCGATTCACGGGCTACAACCCCAAACCTATGCGGTTTATTTGCAAAGGGGAACAGGGGGTAGCAACTGCTCTTATATCCAAATTTATATCAAAACGTGATATTCAAAAATTAATTTCTCCAAAATGGCACATACCGCCACTTTTAAATTAATACCAGCGATGGTCCGATTCACGGGCTACAACCACAAACCCATGCGGTTTATTTGCAAAGGGGAACAGGGGGTAGCAACTGCTCTTATATCCAAATCTATGTCAAAACGTGATATTCAAAAATTAATTTCTCCAAAACGGCACATACCGCCACTTTTAAATTATTGTTAAGTTTGAATTACCTAAAATTTATATCTTCTTTTGCAAAATATCCCTACCCCTAAAATCATCCTAAAATTAATACCTGTAAAGCTCGATATTCTTTGGAAATTAACCATGCGCTTTTCATATGACCGTAACGCATGTATTTGATTTGTGGAAAATTATTGTGCTTTTTAGTAAGTTGTGGAAAGTGTTTTGTGCATTTTTTAGGTTATTCCAAAATATATATAATGGTCATCCTAACGGTGTTTAGAAAAAGTGGAGATCAGATCGATGGTTCCGAAGAGATTAATTTTCACGGCTCGCGAAGGTCGTGAATAAAATCGAAATAACTAAAAAATCCGTTTAAATTTTTTTGAAATATTGTGCAGTATACTTTTTAAATTTTTGCAATTTTGATTGAAATGATTGCTTTCTTCAACTATCTATTCAATATGTATACTTATTTTATGTGTTTCTTGTTTCAGAGCCAACTATTTGTGCTTTGGTTTGCAACCGTTATGGTTCCATGTCACAAACGTCACTCTTCACGCCACAGCCAGTTTATTGTTCACCCGCGTATGCCTCTATATTGCAGGATTGAAACATTCTTTTGCTACACTTGCTGGACTTCTCTTTGCTACTCATCCTATTCATACCGAAGCGGTTAGTACAAATATTTATTGACCGGTTAGATCATAAGTCTTAAAAACACTATACTGCAGAACATCCCTTATCTAAACAAATATGATGCGATCATAAAATCCACCAGCAGTTCCGAAATAAATACAGAATAAGTACGATAATTATTTTGTATTTATGCTTATATGTATTTAAGTACCATAATATAGGATGAAGTCGATCATCTGGAGTAAAATCGATCACTAGGTAATTATTTTCTAAAAGAGAATATGTCGAATACATCGAATAAGAGTCGGTCGTCAGCTTAAGCGGTTAAGTGCGTTGCTGCTAATGCTGAATACCTAGAAGGAAGGCAATAGCAAACCACCGAGGTATAATTTGCCTGGTACAGCCTCTCTGGAGACGAAGTGTATACACTTCCCGCGATTCGTAGCCCGCGTTAAACAGTAGGTCTCGTATGAATGTGATAATACTTCAAACGCACAACACATGCATAGGTGAGAGGTCGCCAACGTCTGAAATCAGACAGGGCACTCTAAGAAGAAGAAAAGAGAATACTACCATTAGTATTAGAATACAAGATTGTCTAATGTCAAAAACTTGAAGCACAAACCTGTATTTTTAATAATAGCAGTTATCGGTACCTAACTGCTGAGTGACGCTTTTGGTAATTAACTTGTTGGTTCATTATTTTTGAAACGTGTGGAAACAAACTACGAGAAAACAAGTAAATAATCAAAAAGACGTTTATGTTTGTAAAAATATATAATTTTGGATAGCAGTTTTGCTAAATTAGTATAATCAGATTCAAGAAATTATAATACCAAGAATACTAAATAATAGATTAAAAAGAATTGTTTTAATATATCGACGTATTTTTTAAGTTTGAAAAATTATTTTAAATTGTAAATTAGATTACTATAGATACAACATTTCTGTATTTAATAATATTGACGTATTTCTCAAATCTACAATTACATAATAAAAATCATCGACGATGCGTATTTAGAATCAGCGTGAAATGAAAAATTAACAAGAAAATCAGTAAATTCAAAAATCTTCCGTTGTTACATGTTTCGGCAAAATTCCGGTTTTCAGATAATTGGTGCATGAATAGTATATTACTATCATGAGTCGTTTTGCCTTTTTACCGTCACGGTGAAATTGTAACACGAAACGCTTGCGTCGAGTGGTACAATTTCAACTAAGACGGTGAAACGGCAATACGACTCGAGGATGAGTAAGATATTTTATCGTTGCAAGTTGATAAGTTGATAACTGAATAGTTAAGTTAATTTTAAGTTAAAATTAAGTGACTGTCCGTTTACACGCATTTAAGTTGTTAAGTGGTAAGTAGCAGTGTATAAGATGGGCATTCAACTAACACATCATGAATTAAATTGTATTGTTCTAGTTTTACTGGAAGAAATTTTGGAGGAAATTAAAAGTGAAGTTAATTTAGAGATTAATAAGCCAAAACGTCTCTGGGAAGGAAAGTGGGATTCCATGTCAAAACGTCGAAAACAAAAACGTCGAAAACAAAAAAGTCGAAGTCAAAACGTCGAAAACAAAAACGTCGAAAGTCAAAAACGTCGAAAACAATAACGTCGAAAAGCAATAATGTCGAAAAACAAAAACGTCGAAATCAAAAACGTCGAAGTCAAAACGTCGTAATAATAATTTAATAATAATAATGTTTATTAAGCAATATATTATATAGATACATACACAAGTGATAAAGATTGCTTAAAATGCAAAAGTTCAAAATAATTTTATCAACTGTCTTGGAATTGAAAGTTATAGGCGATACCAGTCAGATAGTCATCCAGGTTACGCTCACCATACGACAGTACTTATGGACTTAATTCTGGCCGCAACGTCGCGATACTTTTTTCGTCTTCGAGGTGGTTGTTGACCGCTGATATACTGTTCTATTTTGAACTCGTTCATACCCTGTTCTTTCTTCAAAACATCGATAAACTTCCAAATTGAAAGGTAGTTGCAGCTCAAGAGAGAACTGAAAGCTCGATGCCATCCGGAGTGGCGCTATCAGGAGTTAGCCCAGGCATGAGGTTCTTGAGAACATCAAGGACTTTACCGTATGTCTCCTGACGTTTATTTGGCAAAAGAGAAAACACGGTCGGAATCACGCTATTGTACTGAACAGCGTGAATGGTGAACAACTGTTCGAACAATGGGGGTGCAGACTTGAATGTTCCATCCGCGTACCAGTGGTTACAGTCCTTCATTAAATCTAAATTCTTTTGGGTACTAAAGAAGAGGATACGGTCATCGGAAGGGCCACTATCAAAGAGGAGAAACGGTTCGTTTCGTTTCCCGGTACTTTCCAACGATAGTCAAGTCTATAAGATTTGTAGGGTTGGGGAGTGGAGCTGTAGCCGCTCTTCTTGCGCGTTGGACAGTTCTCGCCATAAGAGAAACTGAAGGAAGTGCCCGCAGCTACAGCTGAGGGCAGATTATCGACAGACGTGGAGATAATCTGAGCCGGAGTATCAATCATAGTTTCACTATTGTGCTTGATTTCTTCAAGAATTTTCTTTGCTTCGATTTGTGCCACGTTGACCACATGGTTATGGGATCCTGACACACGAACTACTTCTTCTCCTTCAGTGATGACACGTCCTTTGCACTTGAATTTCGAGTATTCCACGCACTTGTAGTAGGTCCTGTCTTGATTACTTCTTTCTCGTTTGTAGAGAAAACCTTCATGAAGAAGTTGGTTTTCGTTTTTTTGGCTTTTAATAAATTCCATATTCACTAGTAAGTTTAAATGTTTGACTTTTAGGGATAGTATTTGGTGTGTTAGAATGTGTGTAAACATTTTGTTTATATTATAGTATATAGTTATAATTTTCTGTTGGTATCTAATACATGTATTTTAAAAATTCGGCCCAAAAATGTACCTTTTTTGCCCACCCTTGCATATAATTCAATTTAAAAAAAATGTAATAAAACTTTTTATCCAATTACGTAATAGATAGCGCTAAATATATTAGCCAATCATATACTTTAATTTTAAAACCAGACTTATTATTTAATAATTGTGCTTCGACGTTGTTGTTTTCGACGTTTTTGTTTTTCGACGTTTTGACTTCGACGTTTTTGATTTCGACGTTTTTGTTTTTCGACATTATTGCTTTTCGACGTTATTGTTTTCGACGTTTTTGTGTTCGACGTTTTTGTTTTCGACGTTTTGACGTGCTACCATATAATACTGCTCTACAAAGGTATAGCCGGATATATGTGGGAAATCTGCCCCCGCGGCTTTTTTTATTGGGACTTGGGGGATCGTTTTGGTACCACGTAAAAATAATTCAGTCAAATTTTCAGCTCTCAATCCCTAACAGTTTCTGAGTTTTTCAAACAAATCTCTTTTTTCGATTTTTATTTTTTTTTAATAGTAAAATTGGAAATTAGTGAATGGTGATTTTTTCCCTAATTCTTACGAGTAAAAGGCATGAAAAAATATTTTTGTTATAATTCTCAGATGAACAGCCGATTTTTAGCGAAAGAAATACAATTTAAATCTTTTTTTTTTAACGCCTTCTTGAAAAGTGTCACTCACCAAATTTTGTCAGAAAATGTCTTTCATACCCCTCTATACTCAGGAATTTTTTCGATTTTTTTGAAGTGGTGGAACAATATGAAAAAAATTAAAAAAGTAATTTTTCCTGTAATCTTTCGTTTAAGGGGGGGCTAAGGTTAATTCGTACGAAAAAAGGCATGTTTTTGTGAATTTTTTGTGACGACACAGTTAAAATCTCTTTATTAAAACCAATAGTACATTAAAGTATGACATTCGAAGAATATTGTATAAAATTTTCACGAAGAAATATTAAAAAATACGGCAATGGCAGCAATTATTCGGACGTGTCTCGGAAAAAAGTAGAATTGCGGTGCCCCTCATAACTTGGTGCTGGATCATCTGAAATCAAAAAATCAAAGTTCATTCGTTAGATAATAGTTTTCCCTAGGTAACGCTGGGAGGGTTTTTCGAAATTTCAATTTTTCACTTTTTTGGAACACTTTGAAGGGAAAAACGCGATTTTTTGCGAAAAAAAATCGGCTAATTTGTTATTGTAAAATAAAAATTATTAAGAAATTTGAAAAAACTCTCCAGCGTTACCTAGGGAAAACTATTATCTAACGAATGAACTTTGATTTTATGATTTCAGATGATCCAGCACCAAGTTATGAGGGGCACCGCAATTCTACTTTTTTCCGAGACACGTCCGAATAATTGCTGCCATTGCCGTATTTTTTAATATTTCTCCGTGAAAATTTTATACAATATTCTTCGAATGTCATACTTTAATGTACTATTGGTTTTAATAAAGAGATTTTAACTGTGTCGTCACAAAAAATTCACAAAAACATGCCTTTTTTCGTACGAATTAACATTAGCCCCCCCTTAAACGAAAGATTACAGGAAAAATTACTTTTTTAATTTTTTTCATATTGTTCCACCACTTCAAAAAAATCGAAAAAATTCCTGAGTATAGAGGGGTATGAAAGACATTTTCTGACAAAATTTGGTGAGTGACACTTTTCAAGAAGGCGTTAAAAAAAAAGATTTAAATTGTATTTCTTTCGCTAAAAATCGGCTGTTCATCTGAGAATTATAACAAAAATATTTTTTCATGCCTTTTACTCGTAAGAATTAGGGAAAAAATCACCATTCACTAATTTCCAATTTTACTATTAAAAAAAAATAAAAATCGAAAAAAGAGATTTGTTTGAAAAACTCAGAAACTGTTAGGGATTGAGAGCTGAAAATTTGACTGAATTATTTTTACGTGGTACCAAAACGATCCCCCAAGTCCCAATAAAAAAAGCCGCGGGGGCAGATTTCCCACATATATCCGGCTATACCCTTTTACAGTTGTTTCTTCTGTCCATTTCGACATTTTCAATTAAATTTTTGAAAGAACGAATATCAAACCTGAACAACTTAATTTTAACTTACATGCATGTGTTTACACGCGACAAATGGTAAGTACCGGGAAGTACATCGCTTGACCACGCCTATTAAAAGATGCGCGCGGTTCTTTACTAAACCGAAAAATAGAATATATTTTATTCTACTTTTAACTTATTCACTTAATGAGCAACTTGATACTTACAACTTGATGAAGTATTCACGCGCAAATTTAAGTTGTCGATTAAGTTAAATTTAACTTAATCACTTATCAACTTGCACCGTGTAAACGATCCATAAGAACAAAAATACAATAAATATACAAATTTGGTGGGTGGAAAAATAACTTATCAGTTATAAGTTATCAGTTATCTTATGCAAACCGAACGCAAGGTCGTTGAAAAAATAACTTTGTGAAGCTCTGCATAAAATTAATTTTGCTTATAGTATAGGTACACACATGTTGAACGTAAATATTTAAAACAAGGATTAACAAATTAACTACATCGCCAATATCCTAACCCCATATGTTTGTAGAATGTTATAAGAAAATATAAAACAAATTATTGTAGCGTAGCCATAAATAAATATGTCGTTCATTTATGCGTTCTATTTTATTTTTAAATTTGCAGAATAACGGCAAATGCAAAGGAAAAAAGTCCAGGAAAGTGACATGCTTATAAAAACGGTGGGTAATTCCCAGAACACAAGTACGAGTTGAGTGATAAGTTACGTTCAAAATATGGTCTTTGAAAAGCCGCGAAGTACTATCTATTTACGATTAATGAAAGCTGATTACAATAAAAAATACTTTCGCTTTTAAATAACCAACGTAGTAATTGAAATATACTTTAATTAAAGATTTATTAATCACGTTAATTCAAAAGCAAATATAAATAAAAATTGAAAATTCAATATCATAATCTCCCTAGACGACTTAATAAGGTCTAGACCACAGTTATTTATAGCAAGAGATAGCCGTGAAGGAAAGCTCACTTACGGTAACTGCTGACAGGGAAAATATGTTAACTTACTGTAAGTGGATACGATAAAATATTTAATTTGACTTAGTGCCGATTCACAATGAACGTAAGACATAAGAAATACATAAGACGTAAAATTTATATTAAGCCTAATTTTAATACAAAAAGTTGAAACCATTTCAACTAGATGTAATTTTACGTACGACAATAATCTCAACACAATTTATTGCATTAAATTGGAATGATTTTAATTTTATGTATTAAAATTACGCTTTATGTCAATTTGACGTCTTACGTATTTCTTATGTCTTACGTTCATTGTGAATCAGCACTTACCATTTTGAAACAAAAGCCTGAATCTGAACACATAACAGTAACCATCAAATGTTTATGTTAAACAAAATTTATGGGTCAAGTATGTTTTTGGAGTAACACTCCTATTCACTAACTCCCGTTTTCGATCGATCGAATCGTTAAGTTTTCGATCCATCGAAAAGAGTGAAAATTCGTATTCAGTAACTTACAAATCGAGACGTTATCATTCGGTCGATCGTTAAAATTGTCGATCGATCGAATGTTTTCTCGTGATGGAAAAGGGTCACGTTAAGCTTCTCGATCTATCGAAAATTCCAGTGCCAGTCGGGAAAGTGTAACGGTTAAAATTCCTCAAGAATTTTTCCCAAATGTGACGTTAATAATTGATGTTAAAATTAATTTCTAACCAAAGGGGTGTTAATTAAAACGACGAAGAAAAAAAGATGGAATAGGTGCCACTCGATTTCGGTTAAAAAGGAAGACGTCGTTATGAAAGATTAGACAACTCGATTAAAGGGGAAATCGAGAAATCACGAGCTATCTTTGTAAATCTTGCCGGCTAGCTTGGAAGATAATTAATTAAACAAAAAAACCAGCAATGAGTCCAGGGCATACGGAAAATTTTGAACAACGAAGAAATTTTGTAAATGAAAATAATAATTGCTCAAATATAAAGCGCAAATATCTTACGCGCAGTCCCGCAAAGAACTAACAAAATAATGGCGGACTACACAAAAATGTTATCAACCATATGTTGATTATCAACCGAAATCACGGAATATTTATACAAAATGTACAAATTTTGAGAATCAACTCAATCAAATAATTAATAATTATTACAATAAATTACCAACCAAAAAAAAATGATACCTCAAATTTCGTTGATCTGCGGCCGATGCAAAATTTGTTCAGCTTCGAATCCCATAAAGGCGGATGAGAGCTCCCGGTAAAATAATCAAAAAAAATGAGCTTCCCAATCCTACGGATTCGAGAAGATAATCCCAGTTCGCTACTGGATGGTATTAACTAACCAATTCTTCTCCAAAATCCGGCTTCACAAAATTTTTGCACAACACACACAAAATCACCTCTTACTCGAGCAAACGTATCAAGTCAAGTCTCCTACCGACTCCGGCGCATTTCCCTCACTCGTACCAACGGTCACTGGTTCCAAACCCAAAGAATTCGGCGGCAAATTTTAAATCGTTACACTCCCCCTTTACTTGGAAAGAGGTAAAGTTTCTACAAAACGAGAAAACCAACGGTACGGGAAATATAATAGGAACTTTACCGATGGTGAAGATGTAAAGCTGTCCAGATGTTCGGACCTTCGATACGATAGATAAACAAAACAAAAGGTAACTCGGAACGACAAAACAGAAAAATATATACAAAGAAAGATATATACAAACGATAAAACAAAAAAACTATATATACTCGTCGTCTATCTGGGGTTTCAGATCCTGTACGTGCCAGATGCCTGTTGAATTGCCGTGGTCGTCCTCGAGTTCATAAGTGACACTACCGGTTTTCTTTTTGACCCTGTAAGGCCCAACAAAAGTAGGTGCTAGTTTGGCCGAAAAGAACTTGGAGGCATCGGAGTGAACTTTATTCCTCCGCCAAACCAATTGACCAACAACAAACTGTGCAGGTCTACGGCGTAGGTCGTAGACGCGTTTGTTGCGATCGTGTGCCGCGCGCAACCTATCACGGATCGTTTCGAACATTTTTCGAAAACCGGCAGAACGCTTATGAATTTCGTCCTCATGATGTTGTTGTTCGGGGTGTAGATGGTGGTCACCCGAACTGACATACTCTCGTCCGAAGTTTACGAAATAGGGGCTAAAATCGATGGTCTCGTGTCTCGACGTACGGATGGCGCACGCTATCGCAGCTAAGTACGTATCCCAACGGCGGTGGTTGTCCTTCACGTAAGAGGACAGCATGGTTTTCACCACCTTGTTCACCCTTTCCGTGGGGTCGGCTCTAGGGTAGTACAAAGCTGTGTACTGTATCTTAGCACGATACCGCTCGCAAAGCTGACGAAACTCGTTACTGCGCATTTGCACGCCGTTATCGCAGATGATAGTCTCCGGTACGCCGTACACTAAAAAGACACCCTCTTCCACATTCTTGGCTAGTGACCGTGCGGTAGCGGTACGAACTGCAAATAGCAACACATATTTGCTAAAATAGTCGGTCACTACCAAGATGTGGGTGTAACCAGACGAGGAACGAGGTAAGGGACCAACGAAATCCAACGAGATGGATTGCCAAGGGCGTGTGACCTCGGGGCTAGAACCCATTAACCCGGCAGGGGCTTTCTGTTCGGGCTTCTGCTCCGCACAAACTCGACAAGACCTGACGTACCTGGCCACATCGTTCTTCATCTTTGGCCAGTAGTACCTATGATGCAACCTCCAGTAGGTTTTGTATATACCCGCATGACCTGCGGTAGGCTCATCATGGCACTGACGTAGAAAAACCCGACGACCTTCCTTGGGGACAACCACTTTCCAGTTTTCCGCCTCCTGACTCAACTCAGGGATACGGACCTTGACGTACTTGAAAAGGCGATTGTCCTCCAATCTCCACTGGGGGTACCTGTTCGGGTGTTCCTCAACCCGTTGTCGCATTCTTAAATACCAGGCATCCTCTGTGCCACTAAAATCGTCGACCGGAGGGGCCACTTGAAGAGGTGCCACCGGCACGGAACGCGACAAAAAATCAGGCACGACGTGGTCTTTCCCCTTTCGATGGACGATGGTATAATCGAAAGGTTGGAGACGCAACGCCCACCTAGCCAACTTACCAGTTGGGTCCTTCAAATTATTCAACCAGATTAGGGAGGCATGGTCGGTGATGACCGTAAAGTGGGTACCTTCAAGATAATGGCGCAACTTTTCAATTGCCCAGATAACGCTCAAGCATTCTCGCTCTGTGGTGGAATATTTCTGCTCTGGTTTAGTTAGCGATCTAGAGAGGAAGCAAAGCACCTTCTCTACACCGTCGAAGCTCTGTGTGAGTACTGCGCCGAGGCCGTAGGCTGAGGCGTCGCACTGCAGGGTGAAAGGCTGAGCGAAATCGGGACAGGTCAATATTGGGGCCGTAACGAGGCAGCTCTTAAGATGGTTAAAGGCCTGCTCACAACAATTATCCCACTTGAAGGGCACTCTCTTTTGAATCAACCGGGTCATGGGCGCAATGATGGTTGAAAAATTCGGCACGAACCGCCGATACCAACTGGCCATGCCCAGGAACCTCCTAATCTCGGTAGGGTTAGCGGGAGACGGGACATTCATAATCGCCTCGACTTTTTCCACATCAGTCCGTAGACCGTTCGAATCGACTACATACCCTAGATATTTTAACGACGGACGACAAAATTTACATTTTTCCTGACTTAAAGTTAAGCCAGCGGCAGTAAGCCTATCAAAAACTTTTCGTAAAATATCTAGATGCGAGGTAAAGTCGGGGGAAATAACAATAATATCGTCCAAGTACACATGGACGAAGGGTTCGAGGTCGACTCCTAACACCGTATCAATTAGCCGCTGCCAGCTGGCAGGTGCGTTCGTTAGACCAAATGGCATCTTTTTAAACTGGTACAAACCTCTACCTGGCACGGTGAAAGCAGTGTACTCTCGTGAAGATGGGCTCACAGAGATTTGCCAGTAGGCGCTCTTAATATCGAGGCTGCTTATGTATTTGGCTCCTCTTAACCTATCTAGGATGGCAGAGATATAGGGAAGTGGGTATGCGTCTTTCTCCGTTACGGCATTCAGTGCTCGATAATCAACACAAAAGCGGTACTCTTTGCCACCTGACTTTGGCACCAAGATAACTGGAAATGACCAAGAACTTTTTGACGGTTCTATGACGTCCATCTCCAGCATTTTCTGAACCTCGTCGTCAAGGATCTTTTGCTTAAAAGGCGGGACTGGATAGTACCGTCTCTTAATTGGTTTGACATCGGGTTTGATGTTAATTTTATGCTCGGCTACAGTAGTGCAACCGAGACCGGTACCCATTTCAGAAAATTTCTCCTCGAGCAACTTATTTAGCAGAGAACTTTGCTCAGAAGAGAGAGTTGATAATTCTCCTAAAGCCGAAACGGAAGATAGAGCAATAGAATCGCCAAAATGCCAAACATCTCGATGTAAATCCGGGACTACATCCATCTCTCTCCAGAAGTCCATACCTAATATGAGCTTCGATGACAGATTCTCTAACACATAAACATCAATGACCCTGACTCGTCCCATCAAACACATAGGGACCTTCAACATCCCAATGGTCCGACAGTCCTGACCATTAGCTACTACACACGATAAATTTTTGGAAGTATCCAACTTTAAACCTAAACCTAAAAATGTAGCCAGGCCAGACTGACCGACCACAGTAAGTGAACTACCCGAGTCCAGGAGTCCTAACATAACTCGACCAAAAACTGTGACCTTTAAGTGTGGTCTTCTGTCATCGTTGTCGCCATGTGAGAGGATATAATCTAACAGGATCTTTTGTTTGGTCGGATTAAAGGAACGAGACACTAACCGACCAGTTAGTGGCTCGCGTTTCGGTTTTCCGAACACGTAGGACATGAAGCAACGGTAAATCCTACTCTACCACAGCGGAAACACAAAACTCGCTTTTGTTGCCTGCAGGACGACCGTTGATGGCCTGGTCGCCCGCAATTCCAACACTTACTATCTATCGAGGAAGAAGTGTTAGTAGTCGAAGTACCGTGGGTGGCCTGGTCTGAAATAACGTTTACTCGGCCAGATTGGTTACTGGAACACCTTTTATAGACAGACTCAGGTTCCACTGTAAAACCTTTTACCCCTGAAGGTGGGCAATAGAATCGTGCGCGGTATTCGCTTTCCTCTACCATTCGACCACAATCGATCAGTTGTTCAATCGTGTTGATGGTTAGACATGCCATACCTCGCTGGATGTGCGGAAGCAAATTTCCCCTAATCGTGTCGACTCTGATATTTTCAGATGGAATATTCGACAGTTTACGGTACAAGTTCTCCATGACAGAAATAAACAACACTAATTTCTCGTCGGAGCCTTGTGTTCTTTTTTTAATCTCTGACTCGAGACGCGACTCGTAGCCAGGCGGTAAAAATGACTTCCTTAGTTGAAAAACTAGGTCATCCCAATCTTTAAACAAATGTTTGCGGGGTCGAAACCAAGTTCGAGCATCCCCTTTAAATAGTTCGATAGCAGATTGGAAGAGCTGGGCTTTTGAAACACCCCGTGACTCACGAAGCTCTTCAATATTTTCTAAAAAGGTAGTTACACTACTAGTTCCGTCGAACTGGACGTTCCAAAGACAAATAGGTGGAATTTTCCCAAAATTTTGTGGTGTTGGGTCGGTAAATTGTTTAGCCTCTTTAGGAGAACTAAAACTAGTATCACGATTTTCCTGACGGTCATTGAAAGACACTCGCCGTGCGGTAGAATTATGTACGGTACTCATATCAACTGAGCTCAAACGCCTTATAATCGATTCTACATTTTGATGTAATTGTTCGTCTGGAACAGGTTGGGTTTGAATAACTGAGGCAGCACGAGAACCGTTAGGTAAATTCGTGTTTAATTCAAGATCAATCAGCCGAGAATTTGTCACCCTGGGCAAAGGTGGTGTGAAATGTGCTCTGGGGACCGAAAAATCAAGAGGTGGACTCATGACGTCCATCTCGGAGGGAATAGGTTCATCCAGGATCGAATCAGAGAGTGATATTAAATCGACTTCCTGATCGTCCGAAATATTTTCAGCACTACATGCGAGAGTGAGGTTCGTTAATAATTCGCCTACTATTGTAGAAAGACGATTTACCTCGGACTGAAAATCTGGGGAGAAAATATTCACCAAGCGACGCTGGACGTGCAAGAGACGTGCTCTTATTCGTTCTTCGTCATTTTTGATGTTTGCTCGATCGAGCGCTTGAATTTCCTTAGCCAATTCAGATAATTTGGTAGACGAAATACCTAATTCGGTGTTTACATCACCCACAAAACGAATAATTTGCGCATTCTTTCGAATGGCATCCCTTAACAAAGAACGCTTTTTGCTCACTGTGAGGCTTTCCGCCTCAATCCCTCTCACTTCTAATTCATAGGAGAGTTCATCTCCTAATAATCTATCCACTTTCATGATGGATGAGATTCGAAAAAAACACAATAAGAAAATTTTCAAAAAAATTTCAACTTGAAATTTCCCTTCCCCCTCCAAAAAAAATGGTACAGGGTAGAAAAACCAAAAACAGAAAACTACTTAAGAAAGTAATTAGCAGTTTTCAACAAAAATATTTTTTTTCTACGACTCGAGAACCAAATTAATAGGTATTAAAATTTTCCCTTATTAATATTTTACCAGCGCAGTAGAAAATTTTTGAATGCCAATAAAAAAAATTTTATAACATATCCAAAAAAACTCGTAAAATAATCCCAAAACAAATCATAAACAAAAAAAATAATACGAATACAAGATTCGAACGTAAAGTAACTTTGGCGGAGCCCGTGGTATAACCACTAGAGTACACAAGCTCATATAAAACAAAACGTTTTTAAACTAATAAAATTAGCAAAATTTTACCAAAAACACCATAGTATTAAAAAACAGGTACACAAATATTATAACCACTAATTAGCTAAGCCAAAATTAACTAATTAGCCAAAAAAATATAAATTTCCTAAAACAAAATGCAAAAAAAATAAAACACAGTTAATAATTTATTTACAGTAATAAAAATGCAACAAATAAGGTTGTATTTACTTAATACACAAAAAAAATTAAACCTAGAGAACAACAAAATAAGTAAATATCACCAAATATCAAAAATAAGATAAAAAAAAAATTGTTGCAACTGTAAGGTGAACCCAGAAAATTTGTGTAGTAATATAAGGTAATATCGGTTGACCTCACAGAGCCGCTACGATATATAAATTTATCTGTACACAAAAAGTTATAAAACGATTACAAATTGTAATCCAAGAAAAATAAAATAAATGTTAAATTTTTCACATAAAATGTTACGAATTTAAATAAACTAAGAAAATCAAAAATAAAGTTCACTTCAAAATATAATCTACGTTGTTCAAAACAATTTTCGTTGGGCGCCAAGATGTAACGGTTAAAATTCCTCAAGAATTTTTCCCAAATGTGACGTTAATAATTGATGTTAAAATTAATTTCTAACCAAAGGGGTGTTAATTAAAACGACGAAGAAAAAAAGATGGAATAGGTGCCACTCGATTTCGGTTAAAAAGGAAGACGTCGTTATGAAAGATTAGACAACTCGATTAAAGGGGAAATCGAGAAATCACGAGCTATCTTTGTAAATCTTGCCGGCTAGCTTGGAAGATAATTAATTAAACAAAAAAACCAGCAATGAGTCCAGGGCATACGGAAAATTTTGAACAACGAAGAAATTTTGTAAATGAAAATAATAATTGCTCAAATATAAAGCGCAAATATCTTACGCGCAGTCCCGCAAAGAACTAACAAAATAATGGCGGACTACACAAAAATGTTATCAACCATATGTTGATTATCAACCGAAATCACGGAATATTTATACAAAATGTAAAAATTTTGAGAATCAACTCAATCAAATAATTAATAATTATTACAATAAATTACCAACCAAAAAAAAATGATACCTCAAATTTCGTTGATCTGCGGCCGATGCAAAATTTGTTCAGCTTCGAATCCCATAAAGGCGGATGAGAGCTCCCGGTAAAATAATCAAAAAAAATGAGCTTCCCAATCCTACGGATTCGAGAAGATAATCCCAGTTCGCTACTGGATGGTATTAACTAACCAATTCTTCTCCAAAATCCGGCTTCACAAAATTTTTGCACAACACACACAAAATCACCTCTTACTCGAGCAAACGTATCAAGTCAAGTCTCCTACCGACTCCGGCGCATTTCCCTCACTCGTACCAACGGTCACTGGTTCCAAACCCAAAGAATTCGGCGGCAAATTTTAAATCGTTACAAAAGGCACGTTAAACTACACCCGGATATTGCAAATACCCTATAGATATTCGGAAATATATAGTGTTGCGTCCTCTTCCACTTGGCTATTTGAGGAATAACCAAGGAAGAATTCACTTCGAACACTTCTCTCTATCTCAGGGTTAAAAACTCGCTTTAAAAAAACGTCTTATAGGCCAACAGTCAAAAGAAAACAATCGGATAGCCAAAACACATTTAATAACATGAATATAACGTGAAAACAACAATATCAAAATATAAATAAACACAAAATACAACTACTTAAAATTATAACAATTAACGACGCTAACCTTAATGTGTTGTTGATTATAACTCGGCTCAACGGATAATATATCGCACATACACTTTCTCGACCCTGGCGTTTCAAATTGTCCAAATGGTTCAAATTCTCCTGCCTTCGCTTTGGAATTTCTATCTTGCAACAATTCCAATGCACTTGTCGTGCTCACCGCAATTTTCTCCGTGGGAGAAACTCGTTCTTCCAATTTTGGTTACGATTTTCTACTATATTAGTCGCTTATTTAAAAGGGACTCGATTTGCGACTTTTCTTTGTCGCCTTATATATTCGTACTCACGAATTTATACTCTATTGAGTCCTTTTTTTAATTTGTACTCGCGATTTGCGACTATATTGATTCCATAATTTTATCGAACTCTAATTTTCGACTCACTTGTCGCTTATTTTTATCCAAACTCCTGTTTTTATCACCTTGACTACTACTCTTTCTTTTTTTTAATCATGTTTGATTTTATCACACATTTTATTCCGTCTTTTGGGTTGCCTATCACCGTTCTCATCAGGCGTTTAAAATTTATCACAAAAACTTTATTTGACAAAACTTACTCTAACAAAAACTTAACTAGTGCTTTTAAAAAACTCTCCGATTGTTTTCCCTTGCACTGTTCTCCCATAATAGGGGTAACACGGTGGACACAACAATAGATATAGTGTAATTCAAAAAAATTTTAGTGAACCATTCATAGGTTTTTGAAAAATCGAATTTTAAGTTCGAAAATTTCTCATAAGACTAATGTAAATGACGCTCAACAGGAATTTCGCAGTCCATTCTGTGGACGGTACGCGCGAAGCCATATTATATACTTTAACACTTAGGAAATTTCACCGCATCAAATGCACCACGCCTCTCGCACTAGTAACATTTATTCCACATGTATAAAGTGTTGCCGATTTTCGCACTTTTTTCGGATTTTATGGGTTCTTCGTTAATTTTAAATGCTATTTAACCTTTTCTAAAATTATTTTAAATGCTTTATCCCGTTTTTTTATGATACCGGTGGGGTATATGGATCATCTTTAGGATTGTTTTAGCGAAATTCAGCGTTGTCAAAACCGCCTGGAGCGTCCGGAGCGCAGCAGAGGGTAGCGAAGGGTAGGTTTTTACAACCCAACCGCTTCTGAGTCGAATTCGGACCTAAAAATGCCCAAATTGCATTAAAATTCTTTTTAAATTTGATGGTGGGCGTGGCCTATTTACCCCGCTAGCCAATGGCTAATCTCAGCGCGGTTTTCCCTTATTTTGAGAGTCAGTTTCTTACTTATTCACAAAATTTTCTTGTTAATTCTACCATTCAAACCTTCAGCTTTCCGAATTTCTATAGGGTATTTGCAATATACAGAAGTAGTTTAGCGTGCTACTCCCGTGATTGGCTAACAAATTAGCAGGTAATTTAAAAGAAGCAATTATTCCAACGAAAATATTTATCTTTCTACATTTTTATTTTAAAATATATAAACTTAACCCGAGACGGTCGTTAGTCAAAGCGGTTATGTGCGTTGCAGCTAATGCTGAATGCCTGGTTCTTCTCCGGGCTCAGTAAAACTTTATTCTGACTGTCTCCCTTCGAAAGGCAATGGCAAACCACCTAGGTATAATCTGCCTCTCTGGAGGTGAAGTGTATACACTTCCCGTGGTTCGGAGCCCGCGTTAAGCAGTAAGTCCCCCATGTGTGTGATAATACTTCAAACGCATAACATATACATAAGAGAGAGGTCGCCAACGTCCGGGGGACCGGATATGGCACATGAAGAAGAAGAAGAAGAAACTTCACGCACTCGTTCGTAACACGTATAAATAATCGAAGCTTTTCTTGATAAACTTATCGGCTAGTGATTACTCATCTATAAATAATAAAAAATGTTGAAGAATGTAATTTTGTGTTGTAGTTGAGAGTTATGTAGTTTTGTTGAGTCAAGTGCTTGAAAAAGGAGTGGTTTATCCAGCGGCGACTCGTGCAGGCAAAGCGCTGGGGTGCCGCCCTCTGATAAACACCATTAAAGCACTATCTTGAGCAAATGTTCGTTTTCATCTGAATAAAACGAGTAAAACCACTAAATGCTTATTAGAATAACTACATTTCTTTAAATTAAATAATCAAAAATGAGAAATTAAAACTATTCAATGCTTATTCGAATAATTACTTTATTTTTAATTAAAAATGTAAAAATGAGAAATTTAGAAATGCAGAGTCAGTAAATTCGAAAATAGTTTAAGCGAAAAATAACATACGCGGTGGAATAGTTACTAATTATGTATTGCACTCTAATTTTGATATCTAACACGCAAAGTAAAAGCTATTAAAATAAATAAACAAGAATTTCTAAAATTCACCACCAAAACAGAAAAATTGTAATATGTTTTTCGAAATATTGTTTCAAATAAATACAAATTTAAAAATACTAATGACATAAAAATCATAACTATAATAATAAACCGTGTAAATTGAATTCAACGGTTCAAAATACAAATGTCCAATTTATTGAAAAAGTAGGTTCATAGCTAGCGCAACTTAGCGCCACCTCAATATCAGCGCTACGCTATGGTTTGTTAGCGTGAAATAGCGCGGATTAGAAAGAGTGCGTCATACAGTTTCACAAAAACTTCAATAGAAGAAAAAAAGATATAGTGAGTTAGCATGGCTCTCGTAACTTCTTGTTCATGATCCCACAGTTGGTTACTTATCACATTTACCATAAAGCGAGAACCTCGGGCAATATCAAATGTGTCTTTTCTATGCAAAAAAATAAAGAAAATTATTAATTTTATTTTTAGGTCATACTGTAAGCCAATTATTATAAAAATACATGATGATCATGGTATTTTGTATGTAAAATAAAAAGTGGGCTAAAAAATGATCCAATTATTTCCATATTACGTAAAATACCGTAGATTCACGAAATTAAATTGTTTTAAGCCTTAGATGCTAGATTGTCAATAGTAAAATTTTATTTCAATACTCATTTCGCCTGTTAATTATTATAATGAAATATAATAGCCTCAATTTGTGTAAGTTAGGTTCTTTTTATATAAATTTATCTATATATCGTATGGCTTATAACACTAAATTGATCCGCCAATATACTCTTCGGTGCGGCCTTTAGGCCGCCAAAACTTTCCATAATATGATTCGCTGTATTTACAAAAAATTTATTTTGGATTCTGAATTACTTATTTTCTCATTGATTTATTCAGTACTTTTCTCCTGGTGCGTGATTGTTAAGGTCGTTTTTTCAAGTTGGTAACAAAACATAAACCAATGAGAGTTGCTTTATGAGCAAATACTAGATCGATATAAGCAGCAGCGGTTTGTCAATGGAGGCAAGGAAGGCTTAGCCTCCTCTCAAATTGTTGGACGGACTTGCTATTTATATTTCGTTTTAAATTAGTATTTTCCAATTTTCCAATTTTTAATTTTTTTGAATTTGTTTAAAACAAAATTTAATTTAATAACAAAATTAGCTTAAGAACTTGACTTACGCCTGAAATAAATTCGAAATAGTACATATCCAGCGGCTAGCCTAAAGGCTTATCTTAGTTTATTAGCACAGAGTTAGGCAACCCAGAATACCATAGAGGCTACTGGTTAGTAAATTACATAATGGGTACTCTATCACTAACTCAGCCACCCGAAACAAAATTTCTTCTGCTACACACTAAAGAATACACTTATTTTAGCAAATTGTAAAAATAAAAAGTGTGGTTGGGGCTCAAACTTTTGAAAAAATCGAATTTGAACTTAGCAAATTTAACGAGATTCAGTGGTAAAATTAACGAGATTCCCTAGCTTCGCTCATTCTGTTGACAGTCCGTGCAGTTATAATGACCCTAACACTTAGAGTATTTCGCACCGGCAGATGCAGCTCGTCTCGTACATGTAACATCGATTATTTTTTGTTTTTACGCGATTTTTTAGGGGTGAAACGTGATAGTTTACTGCCCCATACCGCAACTATACTTTTTAATGCTATTTCAAGGGTCTCTAAGCTCCCGGTTTCATTTATCCCGGTTTTCTAGATGGGTGGCGCCTTCTCGTATGTTTAGCCTAGTAACCAGAGTCAAAACCGCCCTGGAGGGGTGCAGAGCGTAGCGGAGCGAAGCGGCGCCCCGGAAGGGTAGGTTTTGACGATGGATAACCCTCCTTATCGAATGCACACCCCAAAATTCGAAGAAAAAAAAATTTAATTTTTTCACTTTTTCGGCAATACACGGGTTATTTTCCATTTTTTTGATTATATTTATTACTAATATCCACTAATCACACCCCCATTTATCCGAATTTCAAAGAAAAATTTAAATCGGAGCGAAAATATTTTACGCGTTCTCAAGGGACCGTCTTTGAATTGTATAGCGTCTGCCAGGGGTCTGCCGCATATTCGATGCTAATTTCCCGTACTTTTCAAAAGTCGATATTGGGGTTGTTTTTAAACAATGTACACTTTTTTTTGTATTAATAGACAAATATAAGCATGTTCTTTAGTGTGTAGCACTACATTTTTTTCGAGTGGCTGAGTTAGTGAAATAGTCCCCTACATAATCAACATGAGCGATTAACAGATGAATTTTAAGCAATAAGCTTCTAAGTTCTCAGAGAACTGCTCACAGAACCAACAGTGCCTCTGACAGAGGAACTATAGTTGGGAAGTACAGGACGTAGTCCTAGCGTAAGAAGAAGAAGAAGAAGCTTCTAAGATAAACGCATACTATTCTGTGTTATTTTACTAAATGTACGAAGATAGCAATTTTACACACGTTTGAGGCTAGACTCATATGCGTCTTATCAAAGAGACACCTGCAAATCTTTGCATTATTCATGCATGATTATGTTCTAAATATAATCACTTGTATTGAAAACATATAAAAGTGAAGTGCAGTATTTACAGTGCAATTAAGAAAACAACAATTAATTGATGTATTTAATTTTATAATCGACAGCGATGATTTTAAAAACGACTCTCAAACTATTGGAGAAGCGGTAGGTTTAAGACAATATTTAAATGAATCAAAATTTTGCTTTTTATTAGAAACTTTTAAATTAATTTTTGAACAGACAGACGTAGTATTTTCAATTTTACAAAGTAAACTTACCGATATTAAAATCGCCAAATGTCGTTTAACAAAATTAATCTAAACTCTGCATAGATACCATAGTGATGATTTTTATTTTGACAACATATTTAACAGTTTAGAATTAAATTGCGAGCCGGCTCAGAAAAAAAGGAAAAAGGACATTTGATTTTGATATGCATCAAAGTTATAAACAAATTTTTGCGGAAATTTTGGATACGGTTATCGTGCAAATTAAAGTTAGATTTGCAGACTTACATAAATTAAATTTTTTTGATCTATTAACATTTGCTAAATTTTCAGATTATAAGAAAAACTTTCCTCAAAATTTATTAGATAGTCTATTAGAGCAGTATCCATATTTTGATCAAATCCAACTCAAAAATGAATTATCGGTAGCATATAATGACCCCAAAATGTTTGGACAATGTAGGACTCCATCAAAGATATTAGATTTTACTTTCAAAAATGATTTACACAGTTGTATGCCTGAACTTTACAAACTTTTATGTGTGGTCGTCACCATACCGGTAACATCGGCTTCGGTTGAAAGAAGTTTTTCCACACTAAAACGTATTAAAACTTACACTCGTAATACGATGAACCAAAATCGGTTAAGTAACGTCGCAGTAATGTCTATTGAAAAGGAATTCGTTACCTTATTGTCTCGAAATAATGAATTCTACGAGAATATTATCGATCACTTCGCGAATACTAAAAATCGCCGTATACCTCTTACGTTTAATGCTTCATAAATTTCGAATGACTTAAAATAATATTAATCTGTATATTGTACAGCATTTTTTCCAAACAACACTATTACGACCTTAAACAGAAAATTAATATTTTTTGTTGTAATGGACCTTAATTTGCTCCGTGGCTGCTCAGTCATGTGAGTGGACTTCAAAATCCAGTTTCTTATCTCAGTGGTGGATGCTTATGTAGAGGATTGTTTAATAGCTTCTTGGGTGAACGAAAGAAAAATCAATTTTTCCAATATACATACGATATATTGAACAATAAATAAATCATATGGTACACAAAATTTACACAAATATGGACAAATAAATATTCAAGGCAAATAGTAATAGCTAAATTAAATAGTAATAGCTAAATTAAAGTTTGACGCTGCTAAAAGGTATAAAATCGCACGCTTGACGCAATATTGCAAAGTAAATTAGCCTTAAAATTAATTTTAAATACAAATACATAATTGACAATCAATTAAGCAGGAAATTGTATGTTTTACACAATAACTGGCCACGAACTAAAATTCTACCTTATTTTCGTAGTCTGGTGGCGATGATGATGGTAGGTGACGAGTTCCAATGCTGTCGGACCCCGTTGCTAGATGCAGGTAGTTAATTTCGACGTTCGGCCGATAGAAAGAATCCAACGATTTTCGTTGTTGTTTCACAAAGCGCGGCACATTCTGTTAACCAGTACACTATTGGTTATATATTTTTTATTCACTACTTTCATTGCAGTTTCGCTGCTTATATTTATTGTTCTGACAAATTAATCGGTTTCTTAGATTAGGAATAGCTTGCATAAGATCGTTAAACGGTGGTTTACAATATCTTTTTAGGTAATAAAAGGCACCGAAAAAGTTACTTTCTCGTGAATTAATTCACTAATATGATTGTTTCGTTGGTGATGCGACAATAATTGTTCGTTCGATACACTTTTTATTAGTTACCGGACACTAATGATTGGTTTTATTTCGAGAGAAATTTATCTTTTTTTTTTGTCGATAATTCGAGTTACTGGCAAATTCGAGGATGTCTGTTCGCCCGTAAGCTATTTAAATTAACGAATTCTGTACGAAATTATTAACTGTTTCACTGAGTGATAGTTATGTAGATACTGTAGCACTGTAGATACATTATGGGGCGCCTCAGTTCCATCTGTTATCAGATTAGATGCCTCAGAAGTGTTGTGGATGTACATATTCTGAGGGTGTTTTACTATGCGCATGTGCACTCTATGCTATCCTATGGGGTCTGTTTTTGGGGTGGTTCTCCGATGGCTGGGAAGGTCTTTGTGTCCCAAAAGAGAATTGTTCGGTGTATCGCGGGGGTGGCATCTAGAGACTCGTGTAAACCGTTATTTAAACAACTTAAAATTCTTTCTCTTCCCTCTGTTTACATCTTCGAGCTCCTTGTCTATGTTTATAGAACCAAAGGTATTCATCAGCGGAACTCCGATGTTCATGACCACAAAACTCGCGGTAGGGACGATTTCTGTCCTGCACTTCACCTTTCCAGTGTGACGAGGGGGTCTCCTGTGGCGGTGGGAACGGCCCTGTTCAATGCACTGCCTGTAAAAATTAAAAATTCGAAAACGGCACTATCGTTTAAAGCGGCCGTAAAGGGCATTCTCATGGAGCACTGTGTGTACTCGGTTCAGGAGTTTCGTGATCTGTTGAAATGTCTGTAATTGCATTTTGTATATGTATTTTTTTCTTTTGTACTGCGTGACTTGTCCTATATATTGTAATTTAACAGGATTGAATATATATTATTATTATTATTATTAAATCTTTAATTGGTCCGAATTCAAAACTTATTTATTCACTGGTTTTAAGTTCGTAGTTAAAATATTATTAAGTCGATATTCCGCGAACTATTTACTTAAGATTCGTTGTAATTTTATTAACAATGTTAAGATAATTAACTTTTGAGCAAAAAGGTGTTCTTGGGAATGGGGGGGTAACCAAATAAAACACTGAATGCTTCCGCGACCGGTTTCGACTATGAACTAGTCTTCATCAGGCTGTTTATTTGAAATTAAAGTACAATTAGGATAACAGCAAGAACATGTAACATTTTTCCTACCTTAAGAAGCTGGATGTTCAATGGTTTTATGTTTGGATAAATACCCAACGTAGAATGTGGCAAAAATGTAGGCATACATGAATGATAGATAGTCCAGTAACACACAACTTTCCCTGTATATATTATTATATATACAAACTGTATATGTACTACTGTATACAAACTTTCCTAATAATTAACTTTTCTTCGATAGGTAGATATTAAACGATAATTGTTAGGTACGAGTTGTGTTCGAATCGCTCGCTGGCAGACAACTGCACTTTTTTCCTTCAACTCCTTACGAGTTTTTTCGAGGACAAGTGATAAGATTTTGCCTTGAAGAATACAAGTATAGCATTCATAATCTACTTATGGAAAACCGAGTAGGTGGTTTTCATCAGCGAATATAGCGCGGTTTCCATTGATGATTACAATGTGGTTATACATTTTGCTACATTATGGCCGTTCCATACGCTTTATATCCTAAGGATTACTTTGTAACGCGTTTTGTTGTAGAGTTGTCGAATTCACTATCGTCTTTCATTTACTTTAAGTCGTTGTTATAGGGACTTCACTCAAAAGAATCGTTGATTATGCGTCTTTATGAGTTAAACATTATAATGTATGCGAATGAATGTATTATTCTTTTAAGAATATACTTTGTAACAGTATTAAATTAAAAATTGTTGAATACAATTTTTCTGATAGCTAATATTTACAGTGGGAACTCGTTATGTTGAATTTTCTTTCTAACGTTTTTTATTTACAATACGAATTTGTTGTCGCGAATTTAATTTCTTTAGTTAAATATTAGTCAAATACATTCTGTTCTAAATATATACAGGGTTTACCGAAATGTTATGTATGTACAGGGTGATTCAGTTTGAAACTACGGTGCACGCCGTAACAACACTCTGCACTCATCGAACAATTTTTTCCATTGTACACAGTACTGAAGATAGCCAACGAGCCCGAAACACGTGTCTACTAATATTAAAAAGAAAAATTTTTAAGTTTTATTTTATAAGGTAGTTACCCAACAAACATTTTTAGCTATTAAATAGCTATTAATTAGCTGTCAGCCAGCTAGTAGCTAATTGTCAGCTAAAAATGTTTGTTGGGTAAGCTGTAAAATTAACCTCCTCAAATGGAAAAGTCACGAGCCGCCGCTGGACATAAGTGATGTTTAAGTTGTGCTTATTCTTGATTGTCTCGATCAGCTGTACAGTCTAAAGATTGCTCTGAGAAACCGAATCATCAGCTCAATTTAGGGTTACAAAATCTGAAAAAACAACTATCAAAAAATAATAATTTTAAATAAACCAAAATACAATAAATTTGCATTTCTCTCTTTTCTTTACATTTTATGTTTTCCCATTGAAAAATGTCACGAATAGATTTGGCAAATGAAGTTATAAAATTAAATTTTTATATTTTTAGTTTAACTTAAAATATGCACAAAACACTTTTTAGACACTAAAAAAGGTATAAATTTTCATAAGTAAATTATATTATAAAATATAATTCGTAAGCGTTTTCTGTGACATCAGCTTTACGTGTGAAGAAGTCACGGTATGATAAAAACGTTTGCGAATTATATTTGATAGTATTAATATCTTAAAGGTTATGTTTATTTAAACAAAAAAAAGTTGAATTTAATATTTGCATGCATCAATGCGTAACAGAAAAAGCGAGTTTCACGGTTAGAATTGTGTATAAGGCCGAAACATGTTATGCAGTAAGGTCTCTTTGAAGTTCTCGATTTTCTGTCTATTTTTTTACTGCAGGCAAAGCCCGCTCTGGGAAAATTTGTTCACTCTAGAAAATAATCTATTTCGATATGATAATATTGAGAATTAACTTGCTCCCTTCGTTTATTTTTTAATTATGTATTCAATCCTGAAACCGAATTTACTAAACCGTAGAAATGCCATCTGTAATTGCTTTACATTTTTAACCGAATGAGAGGTAGAAGGTAATATATAAATGTACCCAGAATTTATAAAAGACAAACTAAAAGAATCAATACGCCAACAAATAGCCCAGAAGAATATTATAAAAGAACCGTTTATATTATTTCAAATTTAAATCATATTCCTACTGAAATGGCGGAAAGATTTAGTCCGCTTTTTGCAAAATTAGCTTCAATTCGCTTATTTCATATTCCAACAGTTGCTTATATCGTGAAAATATATTATTTGTTCTATAAAAGCTATAAGAATAAAATTTTTTGTGTCGACCATAAAATTTCAAGTCTTTAAAATGCCTCAAATTAGGCCACGTCCACTCTAAAACAATCACCTGCGGGACTATTTCCGCTCATTTCGCTCACAGTATATTGCTTATTTTATAGACTTCACCCTCCCTAAGTTCTGGTTGCACCATAACTTACACGTATGCAAATAAATATTGCTTTAATCTCTCCCATGGAGTAATCTAGCTACATTATTGCTTTCTCGAGAGTTTAATGCTTAGCGTTTTTAATAAACAAAAAGTGCAAAAAATTATTGTCCAATATTTCTCTTGTCGCTGGTTTTTGTGATGTTATTATATAAACATGATTTTCTACTTTTCTGGATTAGAATGGCAACTATTCATCAACTATAATTTTAAGATTATCAGTTTACGATCAATTATTTGTTTTTAGGAATCAAACGTTCTTTAACGTTTTATAAAATAATTTTTGTATAGATTTCATTAATAACAACCCGAGGCCTGTTATTGTATATAACAACCACAAGGAACTGATAAATATTCAGAGTGTTGCATTTATATTTTACAAAAAAGGTCAATATATAAATAATTATTATTGTATCGATGAAAAAAAAAATTTTAAATATTGAAATTAATATTAAAATAAACTTTAATAATAGTTAATTAATAAATGAAAATTATTTTGCAAATAATTACGATTTGTTTTATAATTAACTAGGTGCGTAATTAATTTTTAAAGTTTATTTTAATAATCTATTATAATATAACCATTTTATTTAATGAGCATTATAGTAAATAATAGAAGAGTTATTTTCAAAAAAAATCGTGTTGGGTTCATTTGTTTTAATATGGTAGCGCAACTGATTAAAAACGAGATATAATGAATAAATTTCAAAAGATCCCAATAAAATCTATAAAAATTCTAAATTTACAAATTTCCTATTATTATTATTATTATCATCGTAAATCGGGTGTGGTGCTTACCACCACTGCACTGAAGCAGAAGCTTATTGTGCCCCGTTCGCCCCTCAGACTTTGCAACGCCAGCAACTTAGCAGCGCCTTGTGCTGAGCCGCTTGGTTGGCCTTACGCCACTATAACACCCCCAACAAGCGGTCACGACCCCGGTTACACAATGAGTCCCGGTACTGGCACCTGGTTCTTCCAGAGTCCCGCGGGCCGCCACCATCTACACGATGGTCCAGCCTGGCGTACGACGAAGGTCCAATAAAGCGCGTTGCACAGTCGATGAGGGTGGGGGCGAATTTTTGTAATTCTAACTTGGTTTCGTCAACAAATCAGGGGGACCGCCGGCTTAACGTGTCCTCCGAAACACGGCCCGCAGTTCTTTGTAACCATCTGGTCGGTCAACCACACAAGTGCTTACCCGAACAAGTGTTGCTTGCATGCGAATATCGAATAACTCGATTTCGAGCAACATATCTGATGCGGTCGACTACAAATTTCCTAAATTCCAAATAGATCTGACGTTTTATCAGCAATTAATATCAATTATGTTTCATGTCTGGTTCTATTAATCTAAACACGATGGTAGTACAGTTATCGTAAGCGCTCTGGACAAAGGACAGTCATTTTCATATTGCTGAATTTTATATTATTTTCCCTAATATTTGTCAAAGTAGGGACAACTACCAGTAGGACAACTATCAGCTTACCAGTTGTTTTCAGAAAAGCAACAACCCACATTGCTCCTTTCGTGTTGGTTTTGGCTACAAAACAGTTCAAGAACCCGCACTGTTTGCTGGGAAAAGGTCGTGTGAACGTTGAATGCATTCCAGGTTTGAGTTCATTTATTATTTTTTCCTTAATTGTATAAATTGTAGTATTTTATCAAACCACATTTTCATTATCAACTATCTACTTTGATTAGTTACACACGCGGTTGTTGAGTTATTGATCTAGTTACTTACTAGTTGTAATCACTGTTAATGCAGTATTTTGTTGCGAAAGATACCAATGCTCACTTTTATATTGTAGTAACCTAAGTTATTATAAAATTAAAAATCACGTTTTTTTACTTTTAGCAACGATAAGCAATTTTCTTTCAAAGGAAACCTACTACCTTTTTGCCATCTGCTACGGAAACTTTACTTCGGAGTAATTTTTGCTTAGCAGATGTTAAAATCTTCAATTGGACCGTCTTATTAGCGGGAAGATTGGAAATTTTTACAATCTTTTCTTTGCAGATGATGTTCAGCTTTTTAGCTAATTGAATCGGTCAGTGATTGTTTTATATTGCAGTGTAACTTAAACAGTTAAGTTTCTGTCTTACAACTAATAAATTTTCATTAAATTTCGATAAATGCTTTGTGATCTTCCTTTCTAAAGAAAAATCTTTTACGTTTGATTATCCTATAAGTAATCAAGTTCTGACAAGGGATAATGAGGTTCTAGATTTAGGGTATTGATTGGTTGTAAATTTACATTATTTAATCCTCACAGCCAAATTTCCAAATTATTTATAATATGGCATTGCGTATGCTTTGTTTTATTAAAAGGAAATTAAGCATTTCTCTGCCAATACTGACTGTTGCACTACCCTTAAGTTATAATTAGATCACGTTTAGAGTATGCTTGTTGTACATGACTTGTTCCCGCGATATAGTACGACATTCAAATCACGAAATTGGAATCATCACAGCACAACTTTCTGATAATTATATTATCTACTATTTTAAATTGATTTAAAATTAATTTATGATTAATTTTGAATGAACATTTTGAACGTACTCAGACATCTTGTTTTCTTCACGGGGTTATATGAGAAAATATACTGCATTTTTTTTGGCAAATATAGATCTACGAGCCCCTGTTACAATAATAACAAAGATAGAGTATTCCTCACCGTTTACCACAAGATAGAAGTATGGACAGCAGAGTCATATTACTATTGGCAACTCCAAATAAGAAAACGCTACCATGTGATCTTTTGTCGGACTATAATATACATAGGCAGTTAAAATAAAAACGCTATTTATTTGCCCTTGTTTTTGCCGTAGTTTTAAGTGCTAAAAGTGATATTTAAAGTGATTGTGATATTTGGACTCCTTCACAGCACCTTGTTGTTATTGTGACTTAATTATTTTACTTAAACCTCTTTTAAACGGCCATATTTGTTTACATATGCAGCGACACCAACGTTGATTTCAGTTTGCAATATTATTTTAAATTTCACAATACCGTTGACGTGTTTAACATTTCCGAATCATATTCTTTCTTGAAGAAGTCTTTGTTAAGATCCAGTTGGTCTGTGAACATGATTAAACAGTAGTATACATAAATGGTTAAACGGCTACAAAAATGAAACTGTTAATAAAATTATTATTAGATACATGATGAAAAACGCTTTATACGAAAACCACAGGTGCCTAATACTACCTGAACCCCCAAAATTTGGCTAAAAATCTGCTTATTAATTATGATAACTTATTATGACAATTATGATAACTTTAATAGTTATTCATTTATATTCATATTAACTTTTTTATACTTACATCTAATTACTTATATTATATTTCAGGTGACTGGAATTGTTGGTAGAGCTGACGTCTTAGCATGTATCTTCTTTCTCATGTCACTGCTGGCATATCACGGGTAATTATTAATCTTTTATATTGAGTTATTGACGTTTATTAATTATATACTGCATAAAGTGATATACCAGTTATTGAATTTTATTTGTATACTGTATGTATAAGTAGTATAGTAGTACTATGGTAGTATAGTATAAGAGAAGGTCAAATTTTAAGCGGTTAAGCGCGTTGTCGTTAATACTGAGTACTACCTGACCCCACCCTAGACGCAGAGTAGTAAAAACTTTATTTTTACATATCTGTATTTTTAGTTTAACCTGAAGAATACACCTAAACTTAAAATACACCGATTCTTTTATTTTGAATGTAATCACTCTTTAGTGATGAAGTGTTGTATAAATGGCATATTAAATTTGAGATACCTATATGGGGAATATATATTATGGATCTTAATTTAAGATGTTTGATTTAATATAATCTGGTACGTGTTTTCATTCCTTTGTAATTCAAATATTAAACCCAAATATTAATTTTTAAACGCTGTGATGTCACTTACTGCATTGAAACAGTGCTGCAAAAAGAAATCAAATAGATATCATTTCAGTTTATTGTGGTAAGAAATAGACAGAACATAGCTGAACAAAGATATAAACTAAATAAATAATAAATATAAAATAAATAAAAATCATTAAATTCATATTGGTAAAATTAAACATAAATCAACTTACCGCTAGCAAGAGATTCGCTAACCTTAAGCACTACCAACCTTCATATAACTTCTGACTAATGGGGTACTGACAAAAAAATTTAGTATTATTTCTTTTAAGTAAATACGATCATTAAGATGTTCTTTGCCATGTAATGTGGTTGGATTTTTATAAACGCAACTCGTTTCGATGTAATTAAATAATGAAATTCACATTATTTGAACTTTAACATGCGACACCAGAATGCATCACATCACGATGAATTTCTAGGATGCAGTTTTACTTTGCAAAGTGGATGCACTGCTTTTTGTTGAGGTTTATATTGTGATTTTGTAGTTTTAGTTTAAAAGACATTTAAAATATCAAATACGAGTAAATTTAAAAAATGTTTTTTCCAATGTATAGAAATACCAACTCATCGTGACGTCACAAGACATTCTGGTGCCGCATTTTAAATTTCAAATAATGTGAATTTCATTGTTTAATTACATCTAAATGAGTGGCATTTAGAAAAATCTAACCAGATTACATGGCAAAGGAACACCCTAAGGACCGTATTTACGTAAAAAAATACTGCTAAATTATTTTGTCGGTACCCCATTTTGTAGTATTTTCTCGAAGGAAGTACACGAATTAACTAACACAAAAGTTTTACTATATGTAAAAGATTAACAGTCTACATTAACAAATAATTTAAAGCGTCTTGAAATTTTAAACGCACCCAACGTAGCGTTAACATTTTGTTGTATTTTAGTCATTGTAGTAAGATCTCCTATAATACGATACAGTATAATAAGTGATACAATTAAAGTTTAGTAGGTACAGTTAAAATTTATATACATTGTACATATGTAGTACATAGATACACGTAGTTTGCTGTAGTAGCAAATGTATTGAACTGACGACCTAGTTGTAAGTTCGAATCTCCAATAAAGTGCTTAAATGTCTAGTTTATAAATTAACTGGATCGTATACAAACTAACCAATCACTTGGTTATTTTAGTATAAAACAAAATTTATACAATACCTAATAGCGGCGAGATAGTTAGTTAATAAACTTAGTTAATAAAGTTAGTTCACTATGTACATGCATTTGAGATAATAGTCAATATTTTTGGTTAGTTTACAAACGATCTAATTGCAATTGGCTAATATGAACAAAATCTGTTATTCTAGTAATTTATAGTAGTTTATTAGTAATATAATAACCTATATTGGCTAGTATATAAACATACCCAAAAAAATGCCAAGTTAGGTAATGGTTCGTATTTTAATATTGTCGTGTCCTGTTTACCATAGGGGTGGTCTATCGCAGTTGGGTCAATTTCTTGTGGAATGCTCATGGCTAAATATTCAAATTAGAGACCATTATGGAAGTTAGAAATTTACACCTGCATCTTCTTAACACTTCAGAAGGAACTGCTTACTTCACCTAACCTGAAGAATAACAAGCGTAATTATTTTGTAAACACAAGTATTTCAAAAGTGTGTGAAAGGCAAAAGAGGGTTTAGTTGTTTTATTTCATAATTTTGGGAATAAATTAAAATAAATTTTTATTAAGTGTAGGATTCAAAATTTAATAGTGATAAGTTGGCGTTAAAACGAAATAGTGCGCGGTCAGATAGACAATTTTGGTGGGATGAACAAGGAGAATGAGGAAGAGTCTCGTTCCGTCCATGGAGACGTGAAGACGTAATTTTGGATGAATTTTGGAAATTGAGAACTCTCTGTGCGTCCGTGTAGAGAATAGACGATAATTAAGAAGTCGAGTTTCAAAATTGTCATGGAATTATTCGATAATAAAGTTGAGATTAATTAATTATTATTTGATGAGTTATAAATTGTAAATGGATAAGAAGATTAACACAAGTTTCGAATAATATTTGAAAAATTTTGGTGACCACTGTAAATTTCATATGGTTAATAATTTTATGGTTATGTCATGAATTATTGGAAGTTATAGAAGATTATTAAAATTTGGACTTACCTGAGCGTTTATCCTGATAAAAGAAGACATCCAATTGATCATTAATTCACCTTGGAATTTTCATGGTATGGGAATTGGACCAAAACTACAAGACATTGTGACGCTTAAAATTCCTCACGAACTTTAGCGTTAGTACTTGATATGAAATTAATTCCTATCCAAATGGTGTTAATTAAAACGACGAAGAAAAAAAAAGATGGAGAAGGCGCCACTCGATTTCGTTCAAAAGTACCAGACGTCGTTATGAAAGATTAGACAGCTCGATCCAAAGGAAATCGAGAAAACACGAGCTATCGTTGTAAATCTTGCCGGCTAGCTTGGAAAGATAATTAATCAAACAAAATCCAGCATGAGATCAGGGCATACGGAAAATTTTGAAACAACGAAGAAATTTTATAAACTCAAAAATAATAATTGCTCGCGCATAGAAAGCGCAAATATCTAACGCGCAGTCCCACAAAGAACTGAGCAAAATAATGGCGGACCACACAAAATTTTATCAAACCATATGTTTGATTATCAACCAAAAACGACGGAATATTTATACAAAATTTACAAGTTATGATAAGTAAATCAACTAAATAATTAATAATTATTATCATAAATAACTAACTAAAAATGATACGATACCTAAATTTCGTTGATTTGCGGCCTATGCAAAATTTGTTTAGCTTCTAATCCCATAAAGGCTGAAGAGAACTCCGATAAAGTAATTCCAAAAAAAATTGAGTTTCTCGACATACGGATTCGAGAAGATAATCCCAGCACGCCACTGGATGGTAACAACTAACCAATTCTTCTCCAAAATCCGGCTTCAACAAAATTTTCACACAGCACACAAAACCACGTCTTACTAGTTCCAACGTATCAAGTCAAGTCCCTGCGTACCTACTTCTGCGCATTTTTCGCTCGTACCAACGGTCACTGGTTCCAAAACCCAAAGAATTCGGCGGCAAATTTTAAACCGTTACAACATCTACACTTCATTCTTCGCTGCGTGTTCTCCACATCGATCGTACACGACGATAATTTCGGTAAGCAAATTGTGTCGACACTCTTTAGTAACATTTATTATAAAATCAGTTCGCGCGTGATTTTAAACTTTGGGGGATTTATAAAAATTTTTTATTATTAATTGTTTTTATAAATTTGATTTACTCCTAATTATTAAAAATCCATCTTTTGTTTTTTTTAAATAATTATATTTGTCAATAAATTACATTACTTGGTTTACAAATAACTACGTTTGATTTCACTTAAATTTATAGCAGTGAGGAAAAGAATAAATAGGTGTAAGGTACAATAAGTTTGTTGTCCGGTGTATTTCTTCGAGGTTATTAAATTAAGATAACTTACATGAGCATTCGACAGATTAATGAGCCCAAGTTTCGACCCAAACACTATAAGAGTTTCATGCAGACTAGTCGAGGCATAATTGAATTAAGTGCCATTTCATTCTCCCGCTATATAAGTCAAAAAAATTTTTTTATCTAAACAGTAGCGATACATGGCAATAATATTGAGCTTATTGCCGAATTCTTCGTCGGAAAAGTCATTGGAACTTGAAATTTTTAATGAAGAATTTTAATATAATTAAAAGTACAGTCGACTCTCGATAAATTGAAACTCAAGGGACCAGAGAAGGACCAGAGAAAAATTTCAAATTACCATTAATTATTACCAAATTATCGAGAGATTCAAATTAACGAGTGTTCAAATTATCGAGAGTCGACTGTATTTACTTATAAAAATCCACAGTGTTCACAGTAACTAAATAACAAAAAAATTTGTAAAAATTTTAAATTTCTGGCCAGTTCAAACATTTTAAACTTGGTATGTACAGTAAACTATGAATATATCCTGAGGTCACATTTTGCAAGTTTTAATCAAAAGAACGTGAAATTAATTGATTATTTGTACACGTACAAAATATTCAGAGAACTTGTCAACTAATTACTAAGAATGTTGATATTATTTATTGGAATTATGTCGTTTTCCCACATGAATACAATACTCTGATAATGATGAGCTCTGATGCTCAATTAAAGCATTAAGCACTCTGATAATATTCGTTGCAGAAGATACTCGAATCGGTTGAGCAAAATTATCGTCACAATTTATTGTAATAATGTGAAAAATTTTATATTAAATGTTTCCTAAGCAAATGTAAAGATTGAAATATTAATAGATTTGCATAAAATATTTAAGGATTATTGTTTTAATTAATGTTTGAGGTAGTACCTACACTAAGGGCAATTTTTGCACTGACCAGTTAAAGCTCACTTAAGGGGGATACCTACTGTGACCGTCACTTTGGGCTTCCATATCCAGGAACTGGAGAGATAGCAAAAGCACCCTTCGGCTGTATACTCGACTTCGTTGAGGAGACACGGCTGCTGGAGTGAAAAACTAAAAAAAAAATAATAATAGGAGAAGGCCCGAATATGGGCCCCCATTTTGTTTTTTAATAACCATTTTTAGATTTTTTGGAAAAAAAATCTAAAGATCGGCATACACCTAGCCCAAAGACTCCCCTGTAATTGTAGAAGCAACAAAGTTGCAAACAGGCAAACATTACTTAAATTTGAGAAGAAATTTGAAATCACGTCAATTTCACAGAGGAAGGCAGACTGTGTGAAATATGAGCCCCTATCAGAAATAACACAAAAAGCTAAGGAGTAAGAAAATAACCTTTATTTTCAAGAAATAGACTTACATATCAATAAATTTCAAATGAAAAAGATAAATTATCTGCAAATATCACAAACATAATTGTCTTTCTCTTTGAAGTGTTGAACTTAGTACGTTGAAATATTTACTGGCCTTCTTTAAACCCATGTGTTGGTTATTTACATTGTCCAAAGCCCTAATCATATCTTCGAATTTCCATTTCTTTCTTAAATTCTTTGGTGAGTACTTTGGTTGATTACATGGCATGATGTGATCCTGGAAAAAAATTTAAACAAGGTCAGAATATGGGCCCATATTCGGACCAGCAAAACGCCCATATTACCAGCAAAGCGTGTCATTCAAACAGAATGTCAAACTATTTTTTGAGGTTGTGTGACTTAATTTCTATGTGGATAATATAACAAACTGTGATCTTAATACAACACACTGTTGCGAATATTTCAAACCTAGTCATCTTATAATATACACAATAATCTTACGGAACTTACCTCTAAATATATATTCAGATTTTCATAAACACATTCACGACCACTTGTTGACAACAGAATGACATTTCTATAGAAGAGTATCGGTAAAATAGTTGGCTATCTAGAAAGTGTATTTTCAGCTAGTTTACACAGATTTTGCTTGATGTCCAACTGGATTTTTGAGGGGGGCCCATATTAAATGCAGGGCCCATATTCGGGCCTTCTCCTCTAATAATATAATACTGTGACCGATGAATATTTTCGATTTTTTTATTACATATTTTTATAGTTTGGGGTCTTGAAAATGTGTCCAAATAATATTAAAGTAAAATTCATTAAATTACCCGAATTATAACGGATTTTCTGTAATGGAGTTCATTATTAAAACTTTTTAAATCATAATTACATTTTAAAACGTAATTAATTTTTGTATTTTGTACTTTATACAAAATATACAAAAATAAATTTAACAAATGTAAGTTGTAGCTGTTTGTAATTGTCGTTAGGAGTCCAAAACACCAAATAAATTTAAAAAAATTGTTAAAAACGAAAATTATTAAAAATCGACGTTTTAGTCCACCCTTAAAATCTAATTGATTGTGAAAAAGGAGCTTAAAAGTTTTTTCTTACAAATTGAAACCCCCCAGGAGCATCTGGGGTTGTTAACTAATTTACTGCTATGTTTTTTATGGGTACAGTTAGTATACAAGGCTATCAACTGACACATTTCTTACACAAACAAATAATGTTAGGTACAAAATCCCTAAAATTGTTTTTTTAATCTATTTTGACAAATTTATTATGCTAATTTTTATTTTAAAAGTTTTAAAAATAAACTACTTTCAGTAAAACCTGACAAAATAATATGAGTTACAAAAATATGTTGGTTCTTTAATAAAAAAAAAAATTTGATTGGAAAATTTCAGTGACTTTTGAGCTCCTAAAAAATACACGTCTTTTGTAAATAAAGACGGGATAAAAATCAAGGTATTCGTACATAATAATATGTATATTATGTAAAAATCGCCGAGAAGTCCAAAGTTTACGCATATAAGAGAGACGGTGACCGCATCATACTGTCTAATCACCGAGCGTCTTACTATTCTAAAGAGGCGAGAACTGCCACAAAAGAAGAAATAAGTGCCGAATTTCACTTCTTCAAAGCCGAAGAATGTATTCTGTATGGCCCTAGTATACCCGATTAAGGGTAGGTTACGAATATCAACCACTATCCACCTCATTACAGCACGAAAAAGTTTAAAACGATTTATCTCAAAACTACATTTCTCAAGTCGGGCGCACATTTTCCAAAGAAACTGCTCTACGGATTAACTTGATTTTTTTTAGGCATTTAACATTTCAGGCTACGGTCAGAATCTAAAATATTCAAAATATATTTAAAATTACCATTTTGCGGGGCGTGAAAAGTAAATATTTTGTTGTAAAAACAAAGTTTTTTTTTAAATCCTCACCATTTTGTCATTTTTTTTTAAATTAAATTTTCGAGGTTCCAACCGTAGCCACATTCATAGAGAACAAAAATTTATAAAATTCGTTTATCTCGGATCGGTCGGAAACGTTGCGCCCGATTGGACAGTCATTTCGCAACATGAGTTACGCGTCGATCTGTACCTTGCACAATTTTCAATGAAAAGCTTTACAAAAATTTTAGGTGTTAGTTTAAACGTGAATAAATAAGTATCCTAAATTTTAGCTCAATAGCTGTAACAGTTTTCTCAAATTTAATTCCTAAAAATCAACTTGAAAACGACTGTTCACAGTAGGTAACCTCCTTAAAGCTAACAAAAACGATTAAAGTGTACTTTCCAAATGCTTGCTCCAGGTACTCGTATTATATATGACGTAAATACGTAAACTTTCAATATAAGATTAGTCAATTTTATGTCGGTTCTGGTAATTGCTAAATCGCTGATAAGTCATGTCAACAAAATCATATTTAAATTTTTGAAAGAAAATCAAATTACTTTAGAAATTATTAAATCCTAAATCAAATCCTTTTAAAACTCAAACAAAAATGATTAAAATTATTCATAATTAATCGAATCCATTACACAAACAATTTTAAATCAATTCTATCTTACATAGAATTAGAACTTTTTTTAAACTATAAGTAGGTATTGCAAATTTAGTAAAAATAATTTGAAAAATAAATTAATTATACTTTTCTATAACAGTCATCCAGATGGAACGAGTCATGTTTGGATAAGTGTGCTACTTGGAGGTTTCAGTATGTTAGCGAAAGAAACTGGAATAACCGTTTTTCTTCTCAACTTTACGTATGACGTGTATCGCTGCTGGCCATTTTTCAAAAGGTAGGTTGGTTAAATGTATAATATTTTGAGATGTGCTAAAAAAGCATTTATTTTGATAAAATTTAAATTTTGCAAAAGGGCATTTTCCACATTAACGACCATGTCTTTGCAGAAGAAGAAGTTTGGGAGATTTACTTAATATTCTAATGTTGGTGTATTTTATTAAATTTTGATAAAGAAAATTTATTGTCAGAATTTCTTCGGAAAATTTGAGATAAATTCTCAATATTGAGGATTGGGATGATCAGATTTCTGTGGATTTCTACACCGATGAGAATTTTTACCTTAATTTACCGGAGCGAGGTAACAAGAACGGCTTTACGAAACAAATTTGGGGCTCAATTATTTTGCAGCGGAACATTTTTAAAGGGTTTGATTAACTGTTACAGATTTATTACATTGTAAATGAAACATTGTTTAGGGTTTACGATATCATTGAATGGGTGGTTAAGTATATCCAAGTTATTTTTTATTCTCAAATTTGTATATCATTAATTTGTATTATGATTAGTTGTCCTTCAATTTTGAAACACACGTTGGTGTTGAAGTGTTCTTGCATTAAAAAAAATTACCAGTTGTACAAAAAACTTTGGTATTATTACACATGTGGATAGCGTCTGCAGTATTGAGTACATTTGAACTGATTAGAGCAGATGGCCGTAGCAAATTTATTCCAAATTATCAAATTTATTTTCATTTCAAATTTTATAATTATTTTATTTTAAATTTACTTTATTTACAACTAGCCAGCACAGGCGGCCTTTGTCCGTCTTTAGACAGTGTCGGGTGTGGTTGTTCTGCCTTCGGCCTCACTCAAGGAAATCGCAACCATACTGGCCTACCGGCCGCCTTTTCTGAATTTGGCTTCCTTCCATGGTAGCACTTTATGTGGGATACTCCTTTTGGCTTTTCTTCGATATTCTTCTGTATGGAACGCTAATTTTTGTTTACGATAATCGTAAGAGGGTCCTCGCTTATATATACAATTTATATCCGACAATCCGAGATAATACGTACGCATTAAAGACTAAAGACTGTTTTGCACTGAGATGCGTTACGGGCTAGACATGGGCTATTCTGTTAATAACTTGTTACTTGTTATTAAACTTGTTAATAACCAAGTTAATGAAATCTAATTTACGTGCAGTAGATTATTTAAATATTGAAATCTACGAAGTCGTTTCGCATTTATTAAGATGATCCTTAATTAAGGATTGCTTATTAAGGTGATTCATAATAAAGGCGACACGACGTGGTACATTTCTATATATTTAAAAAATCTATTGCATGTAAGCTCAAAAATATACAAGAGCAGGAGAAATATAGGGAAGAATTAGAAAAAATACTGGAGATGACTGGAATACAAGAAGATCCAAGTGAAGTATTTATAACGATACGAAATAGCATAAGTAAAGTAACTAGGAACAATTTCAAGGAAAAACGAAAACAAGAAAATGATTAGTATGATGAACAATGCAAGGCTGAAGTCAGAAACGTGTCGCAACTTTACGTGTTTTCGAGAGGCTACGTGCAGCCTCTTGTGCCTTTGATGTTAAGGCGGCGTAGCTGTATTCTTCTTGAATTACAGACCGAGAGCGTGGGAGATTTTGAAAATCGTCGTAGGTTCTTTTCTACGCTCACTATTTACTTCTGAAGTATTCTGCAGTGCCCAGCTGAAAATAAAAGTGCTCAGCAGGCGCCAGGCCTGAATAAAACACACAGTAGGAATGAAGGGATATTTATTCAAAACCAGGAAAAAAGAGATTCTGGTTATGCAATTTCTACACAGGTTACAATGGTGAGAGTGCCTCGCATGGACCATAAAGGTCCCAAACAAAAATATAGCTGAAGGCAAAAGTATTGGACAAGCTTGGACTGAAGGTCCTTTAATTATCTTGAGATAAGGCCCCAGCATACACAATTTGCCACTGGCAAGAGCCCAAATTGCTCTTGAGTAATAAATTTAAAGCAAAGCCTATTGTCGTTAGATAAAAGCTGATAATGTAGACAAATGCGTAACTTATCTCGCAGCTGGATGATTGAAATAACCGTCTGAACCTTTAGTGTGAATTGCAACTCCACGACAGAGCCATACCTCGGATTCCCAGTCAAATGGCCACTATTTGATGAAAAAACGCTACAACAGCAAGCACACATAAGTACACAAAACTAACAGATACCTAACTGAGCTTGTTGATGTTAAAAAAATCAGTAGCAAAAGTGAACACTACAGCCCCACTCAAAATATTCAAACAGAGCCAACTGACAATTCGTTCCAAAAAAAGGAAAATTTTCTAGAGTTGATCTAGCTAATAAAAAATTTTAATTCTTCTTACTGGCACTATCTTCCAATCTTGATTTCCGATTAATTCCAATAACGGAAGCCAATTTTCAAAAATGTGGGAAATAAAATGGTATTCACAGATATGGTATCAATAGCCTAATGTGGAATGTAACCTCCTTATCGCTGATACCAACTTTCAACGTACTCGAATTTTCAAAAATATCTCGTAATAAGTTGTTATAAATTCACTACCTCCATTCAACTACAGGTAGCCAGACTATGTAATCGCTTAATCAGGATTCGGGCCTAATCTGCGGCCAATTAATCGAACTATTCGTCAAAAAAATTATGTTTGCTAAAAATGCGTGCTATAGGGGAAAAATATTAACGATGGTGCGCTGTAAGCAACATCAACGTGACGTCACGCTAATGATATAACCTCGCTCAGAAATACTTTGATTTGGTTTTGAACGATAATAATACATTACAAACTAAGTAATAAATAAATAATTTAATAAAAAATAATAAATTTAACGTATTTTAATTAATTTTTAAAATAATTTTAATAAATTAAGACGTCAAATATTTAGTTGATATTACAGCCACCAGGGTGCGTACAATTAATATTTTTCCCCTATAGCTACGCTAACCAAACCAATAAGCCTCGAGTCGCCGTGTCGTTCTTATCTCATATCTACCTTTTATACCGAGTGCGTTATAATTACTCGGTCTGAATAATTGGAATATAAATGTTTATGGAGATAGATAGGGAGAATTGATTAACTGAGTATGTAACGACAAAAGTAACGTTACAAACGGGAAAACGTAAGAGAACTAATGCTAAAAAGGAAGAACAGAAGAAGATAAGCATAATTATCAAGAACAAAGAAAAAGGTGTAAGAGAGTAATAAGAGAAAAGAAACGAGGAAATAATGCGCGCAAGCTAGAAGAAATTGAAGAAAAATACAAGAACAAAGAAATAAAATATTTCTACCGAAGAGTCAAGAGGGTTAAACGAGGTTATCAACTAAGGACAACCTTCTGCAGAAGCAAAGATGGAAATTTGATTGGGTCAACGGAAGGTGTGATTGAAAGGTGGGTCGAATACTTCCAAGAACTATTAAACAAACAGGAAGAAAATAGTGAAAAGAAAACCTAGAACGCAATGAAAAGGAAGTCGTAACTAGTGACATAGAAGTACCAACAGAAGATGAAATCTTATAAATAATACAAAACGTGAAAAGTAATAGAGCGGCGGGAGAAGATGAAATACAAGTGGAATTGATTAAATACGATGGAAGAAGATGACAAGAAATGATTGCAGCATTAATCCAGCAGATTTGAATAAAAGAAGAGATGCCGCAGACGTGTAAGGTAGCGCTAATTTGTCTTATACATAAAAAAGGAGAGAAAACAGAGTGTGGGAACTATCGTGGTATAGTATTGCTGAACACCGCTTATAAAATCATGGCCACTTGTATAAAAAACAAATTGCGAACCTACACGGAAGAAATAATAGGATAATGTTCCTAAATAGTGGATTTAGGAAAGATAGGTCTGTGACGGACCAAAATTTTGTTCTTAGAGAAATTCAAGCAACAAGCCACGAATATGGTTTGAATACGCATGCACTGTTTTTCGATTTCAGACAGGCATACGATAGTATTATAAGAGAAGAACTCGACAGGGCAATGTATGATTTGGGAATACCAAAACAAAGTTGATTAACCTGGTAAAAATGTCACTGAATGGTACACAAAGCAAAATTAAAATATATGGATATGTATCCAGAGATTTTGAAGTAAAAGTAGGTTTAAGACAAGGAGACCCACTGTCGGCAGTTTTGTTTAACGTTGCATTGGAAAAAGTGATAAGAGAAGCAAAAATAAATAGAACTGGAACAATCTACCAGCGGAAACACAAATGCTTGGATTTTGCAGATGATTTGACGATATTAACAACAACAAAGAATGAATTGCAGGAGACTACAAGAAGGCTGTTAAGAGCAGCAGGTGCAATTGGACTAGAGGTTAATGAACACAAAACCAAGTATATCATATGGGAAAAAACGCCTTTTAAGACAAATAAAACACTGAACCAAAAAAAATGAACCAAGACAAAGTATTAATCTTTGAGGAAGTGGAATTTTTCACGTATTTTGGAACTGTCATCTCAAGAAAACCAGGGAACGAGATTGAGGTTAAGGCAAGAATGGCGGCAAGAATAATGCCCGTTTTCACCAACAAATTCCTAACGTTAAGAGTTCCCTAACTTGGAGTTAAGAAACTCTTATGACACATTTGGTTTTCACCAAGTGCTAAGAGTTCCTTAAGAGCGTGAAGAAATCGATCCGATTATTTTTTCCGAGTATTTTTTTATGGAATACTTAGCGCTAAGAATTCCTTGGTAGATAATTCTTAAAGAAAAGTTGGTGAAAACGGGCATAGAAGTGCTTTTGCAATCAAGACATTGTTAAGTGGTAAACTTTCTCTCCTTCATTAAAGCTGAGGTTGTACAAGACCATAATAAGACCAACAGTGACTTCTGGTTATGAAGTATGAACGCTAAGGAAGCAGGAACAGCTGATGTTAGAGGTATGGGAGATAAAGATTCTGAGAAGGATTTTCGGTGGAAAACAAGTAGAGGGCCAATGGATGGGAAGAACAAACAACGAATTAAAAGATCTTTATGGCGAACCAAATATCGTAAGCATTGCAAAGACACAGAGGATTAAGTGGATGGGCCATGTGGTCAGAATGAGTGACAGAAGAACTCCAAAGAATATATGGAAATCGGAATTAGGTGGTGTAAGGAGAAGGGGAAGACAAATGAGCAGATAAAGGAGAGAGGTACAGGAAAATTTAATCGGAATGAATGTGAGAGATTGGGAAGACAAAGCTAAGGACAGAAAGCAATGGAACCAAGTGATAAACCAAGCAATGGGTCTGCTTGGCCTGTAGTGCTATTGTATAATATATTATATACTTATTGCATGCAAGTTAGATTTCATTAACTTGATTATTGTAAATAAAAGAAATATAAAATTTACATATACTCAACAACTTAAAGCTTTATATATTATGTACCTATTATTAGATTTTATTGTAAATTTTGAATGTTCAAAGAAAGCACCACAATATTCTACACAATATTTTTGGTTTGCTGTAGGTCGATTATTGAGGTTAGGTGGACCAGAGAGACCAGAGAATTTTCAAACAGAGCAGTGAAAGTTCTAACATCGGTAAGTTAATCTCGGTTAATCTTAATATATCAACATTTTTACAAAATAACTATATAAATAATTAATTATTAGTTTAAAATTATACATATTCAAAATAAAGACTGATAAATGATTATTAATTTAACATTAATTGATTTAACATTAAGAATTATTTAATGTCAAATAAATTTATTTTATAAATAAGTATGTACATGAAGATATATTTTTCAAATAATGTTAAATTAATCTGTGTAGATACACATAATCCCCCTGTTCCGTTTGGGCGCTGAGACACTGATAGTAGGTACTGTCGCTGAAAACTTATTTATTTCAATGCAGGTTTAAATCTTTTGCACAAAAAAAGAACACTGTTACTAATATACTGAGTTTTCATTTCAACAGTAACCAGTCTCAATAACTTCTATTTTTGAGTTTTAACCCCCCTTTTCACCAATTACCACTACTTCGAAATGTTAAATAGCACCCCCTACCTTGTAATATATCATTTTAAAGAAAATCTGAATCTAATTAATCACTTTAAAACAATAGATTAAGTCGATCCGTTTATGAGATAAAGGCAAAATTTGAAAGGTGAAACCAAAAATAATTTTATATTAATATTTGTATCTATATCTCACAAACGGATGGACTGAATCAATTTTTTGAACGTGATTAGATGAGCATTTTTTCCACTTTTAAATGTTATTTTCAAAATAAAATGATTTGTTTTCGTCTTTTGAATGTTTACCTTTATTTCATAAACGAGTAGACTTATCCATTTTTTAAAATGGTTAGATGAGGATTTTTCGCACCTTTAAAACGCTTCATCACAAGGTAAGTGGTGCTATTTATAAGTTTAAAGTAGGTGAGCTGGATCGTGAAGACTTTGCAGAGAAATAAAGTAGCAATATTCCGAATGTAATGGAAAAGCTTAAATAATAGTCCAGTCAAATTAGGTTTTCAGCTCGGAAAAATTCCCACCTAGCTGAATTTTGGTACACATCTTTATGACATCGTTGTAAACAATATGTAAAAAGTCGACCTCGATATCATGTACGCGTTAAAGGTTATTCGAGGTCAAAGGTCACGAAATTGGCCTTTTTTGTAATATCTCGTTTTTTATTAGTCGTACAATAAAAAGTTTTAGATACAATTTGTAGAGTAGGTTATCTACAAAAATGGTCTTATGGCATTTTCACGTTAAGTTGATAGTTTTTGTGTTATAAGGCCAACAAAATTGACACTTTTAATGAAATATGATTTTTTCGCTAAAAACAAGTAGCCTTTGCGTTAATATCTCGCTTTATACTGGTTGTACAATAAAAAGTTTCCGGCGCCAATTTCCAATTTTTCGAAAGTAATTTTTTTTTGAAAATCTTCCAAGGCTGAAAAAAGCTTCCCTTCTGAAAAAATTTTTGAAATTTAAATTCGATTTCATAAAGATGTGTACCAAAATTCAGCTAGGTGGGAATTTTTCCGAGCTGAACCCCTTTTTTCGTCTAATTTGACTGGACTATAAATGAATAAGATAAAAAATATAATAATGATATCAAAATTCTTCAAAATTTCTTTTTAAAACATTGGTTGTGGAACTTGAGACAGTATAGTTTGGAGTGAGCGATGCCACAACGGTAATACGCTTGGCGCACACAGAGTAGAGTACCATAATATGAAGATCGCTTACCTCCGATAGAAGACGGCACCATAAGAAGAAGATTGATCTCAAAAACTATCCAGACCAATACTCCACGGGAACTTCTTGAATATGGCAGCAAGTAGTTAAATTCTGATAGAGATTAAAAATAATATCTTCGCGACATTATCTAAATGGTTGACCAATTGAACTTTGACTACCATAATTTGTCAAGTATACTGTTTTACTTCAAAAATCTACTTTGATCTAGTAAATCTCATGGGGTTCCTAAACAAAACAGTTTATGCAAAGTATTGCAGTTGATCCTGCTGTCGATCCTGCTGTCGAATAGACGATGCAATGGTAAGTCTCATCTAGGAAGGCTTCCTTCGTATGTTCAAAATTTTTATGCGCCAATTTTAAAATTGTTGAACTTCTTCAAGTTGATCGATTTAGACATAACAATGAGGGGATAAAATACTATATTTTTTTCATTTTTTCAAAATACTATATGCATACTCCAATTGGTAACGAATCAGAGAGAAATATAATAATTTCACTGAGTTGTATCAGAGAAGTACACGGACTGGCGAAGGATAACGGAATTTGAAAATGTTGCATACATTTGAATTTATTTATACTTTCCTTGTTATAGACAGCACTGCCGCTGAAATCTAATGGAACGATATTTTAGTGTTTCGAGTTAGGGAATGGGAGGTATCTTGTATTCATGGGAGACATTTTTTTCAATTTGCAGGTTACTTGATTCAAGTGTAAAGCTATTATTGAAATTTTTTATTCTCAAACATATTATAGTGAATAATTACCCAGATAGCACAATATATTCTAGGAATATTCTCTGAATCGCTAAAACGTATGTATATATTCCGATTATTTTTAGAATATTATTATAATATATATAAATGCAATAAATATTCATCGAATATTCCTTAAAGAATATTCATATAACATTATGTAAAAATTATTCATAGAATATAAATAAATACAAAATATATTTATAGAATATTCCTTACAGAATATTCATATAACATTATGTAAAAGTTATTCATAGAATATAAATAAATACAAAATATATTTATAGAATATTCCTTAAAGAATATTCATATAACATACGTCAAAATTTATTCAAAGAATATTTACTGCAGAATATTATTTTACTTCATTCTAGAAATATTCTAATAATATAGCATTATGATATTTATTTTGTAAATTCTAAAATGTGAATTTTACATAATATTTGAAATAAAAACGTCATAAAAATGTACTTTAATTTATATATTGTCAGTTATGGTTATTCATTTTTACTGCCTGTAGCATATTTATATATAAGATTAATTTTTTTATTGTTGCAAATAATCCTTATAAATCTTAAATACTCGACGACCAAATACAAAAATACTATTTTTACAACAATTTTAACCTTATATTTGGCTTTTCTCAATAAATTGAATCGGGCAAACCAGGCATTAAATAAACGAAACAAAAGCAACTAAATCATGATACCCATAATATTATATAATTTCTATTACAAAATTTCTGTTTTAAAATTTCAACCACTTTGTGACACCCCTTCATTCTCGAGTTGGACTCGCCCAAAATGCGTGCGCATCTGTCCCCACATGTGTGTTATGTGTGTTTGTAGGTACATTGGTTACATTTGGTTGCTACTCCATGTTAAATTTTAAACAAACTTGTTTGATCAGTGTGTATTATCATATTTAATACATGTCAAACACATTTTTCAACACAAATGAAACAAAAACGTTTTGTCTCACAACGTTTTTGCTTGATCAGTCTGCAATCAGCCTTTAGAGTTTATGTTTATTTATGCATTATATTTATTTAATAAAACCTATATTTTATAATAAATTGTAATACTTTTCGAATATCCATCCAACAATTTAGAATATTTCTCCCAGGTCTTCAGAATATTCTGAGAATAATTTACAAAATAATTGAAATGCTATTTGAATATTCCTGGAACAATTTCTGCATATTCACTACAAGTTCTAACAATATTCGCACAATATTCTTTAAAATATACATAGAATATTTACAGAACATTGTTTAAGGGGACATGGGAATATTCTCAGCATATGCTGAGTATATCTAGGAAGATTCACAGATGATCTATAGAATATTCCAATATGCGAACGCTATATTCATAGAATATTATCAGAATATTTTTGTGCTTACTGGGTAACTACTAAAATGAAACCAACATTATCAGCTCGAGGTGGTGACGTCATGTACCTACTCATGCGGTGGCAACACAAATAATTTATCAGAGTGCTAACTTCAAATTGAACAAGTGTACTACAAAATTTCAGTACCGTCATCGTATCAGCGCCCAAACAAAGTACGGAATATCTTTCTATTTACATTGCAACAGTTATGAACCTAACATAGATGCCCTCCTATCAGACATGTCATATTAATACAGTAGAGGAAATAGGAATAGCCTCATTTTCAAATTTGCTTGCAGCTTCCTACACAATCAGTGTCAAATTTGAATTTTGCTATCATAATTTGTGTTGACTTCTTGATGGACATACAGATTATTAGTTTTAAGCATAAAATATTTTGTATCAAATTATTTGTTATGAGGCTATTAAAATTTCCTCACCTTTTTTTTATTCTTAAAGTTTTGAAAGAAATAAGTTTTTTATTCTTGTCAAAATTTTATTTATTTTGAGTATTTATAGTAGTATTAAAAATATATGTACTGTACGGTTTGGTCACAATGATAAAATTTATTTGTTTAAAAAAATTAGGTGAGGCTATTCCTATTTCCTTGGGTGTAGTAGAATTACTTCATTATTTTAGCTTGTAAGTTCTTTTAAAGTTCTTTAATTCTTACAGCTTGGGATCCTGCTAGCAATCAGAATTGCACTTCTACAAGGTTCCTTGCCAAAATTTTCACAGCAAGATAATCCAACAGCATTTCATCCATCTTTATACGTTAGGTAAAATATATTTACTTTTTGGTGCATAACCTTAAAACAATAAACTTATTATAATAAAAAAAAATTTATTATATGTATTAATGCCATAAAATTATACATAAATATATGGTATTAATAAAATGGTATTAAAAATCTATCTAATATAAGATATTACCATAGAGGTATATTTATATTAAAACTACTGGAGGCACCACTAGATGCAACAAAACGGTCCGACGTAAGTTTACGCTTCCCCCACTCCTTAAAGGATTCGGTTCAAATCTTGTAGTGCATAATCATAGGATGAATGATGTTTAAACGTTTAAATAAATGAATTATAAGAAATTAGGATGTAATAAATGATTAAAATAATTGTAGTTTTAATGTGGTTTTAATAAATGTGGTTTTTAATTAAAAATACACATATTATTTAAAAAAATATATATAATTATTTTCTTATAAACACAAAAATAGAATTACAAAATAAAAAATACATAGCAAATAAATTATAAAACACTGAAAAAGAAGCAATTTTACATTTTTGAATAAAATTAGTTTTGTAAGTTTACTTCTTACAGAACTGCCCTGCAATACTTTATAAATTGTCAGCCTTTTTCTGTAAGTATGTAATCTTAAATTAAAAAATAATAAATTTACAAATTAAATTTGTTAACTCCCATTCATGAGAAATGCCACTGTTACATATCGGATGGGCATATATTCCAAACGGATTTTTGTCAAATAATTTTCTTTTTACATCATTAAATAAAATAGTGCGCAAGTTATTTTTTATCAATCCATCTTTTTTTATTACTAAATAATTAAACGAACTTTCACATGATTTAATTAATTTAAAAGTTTCATCTAAAACTAATTTTAGTTTCCCTCATATTTTGTAAAAGAACAAAAGCCATCGTCGCGACTATAATTTAGATGATCTGTGTTTGATTTACATTTTAACCATTACAAATTAACCATTTTAGGTTAAAAAAGCAACAATTTACTAGATAATTTACTTAAGAAATAGTTAAATTCACAAAAACACACCACTCTTTAACTAAAATTGATAAAATTTAAAAAACTACTGCTGTCATTGCTATCTTTACCACGTTATTATAGAATGTCAAGTCGAGTTTATACCTTTAAGGAGTGGGGGAACGCCAGTAAAATCGGACCGTTTTTTCTTTATAGGGATTATATGCAAGTGGTGCCTCCAGTAGTTCTAATATATACCTCTATGGATATTACCTATATTATCTATATGACTGTACCTAAATACATACCGCCTATGCATACCCTAAAAAAATACCGCCATTGTAATAATAATAGTTAGTACAACACAATATTGTAATACTATTTTAGTAGTATAACAATATACATAATGTTATTATAAAATTTGAATTTACCTATGCACAATAATATGCTAAGATATTCACTATACATACAGTGGCTCACAAAAGTGAGCATACACTCTTAAATCAAATAATTTCAAGGAAATGTAATTTTTTGATAATTAATTTCTACAAACCTTATTGAAGGTGAATTACGCGCAAAAATAGTTTAAAAATTTGTCTCATCTTACCAATTATGAAACGATTAAACACATATATTATGACACAAAAGTGATCACACACTACACTTTTTATGTAGAAATTGTTACCTCACAAATCGCAAACAAGACACCTTCCGAACAAAACTAAAAAGGTTGACTAGCTCTAGCCGCGAAGGGGGTGGGTGGATTGAACGAACAAAGGGGCTTGTGACGAAACGTCGCGATTCGGTGGTCTCTCATCAACGATTGGGCGATCCACAATCGTGATTTTGGATGTTGTCGCTAACGGTGGGGGGGGGGGGGTAAATTTACACGCGGAGTATTTAAATGGGCGCCACGTGAACAAAACCGAAGTTTATTCAAAGGGGGATGTAAAATCGCCCTTCCAAGCTGGTTTACGACAACTTGCTGATCCTTCGCGCTAATTCTCACACTGGAAAAATCTCCTTGAACAACCTTACCTTTACAGTAGATAGATTTTCCTTCGACAAAAATAGCTAAACATAACATACATACGACGACTATAAAACACATAAGTAAACAATAAAATAGATATAATAAAAACGGAATAAACAAGGACTTCTGCCAAGTTACAACAATTGTACAATCAAATTTACAACCACAATTGTCGAATGACAAAATATTTACACATGACTTGATTAACATAAGAGTTCACGATAAAAATATGAATGTTGGAACACCAACAGCTGTTCACAAAATGGAACAGGTGAAATTGTTGGTTTATTGAACCACAAAGATTAAATGCAGAAATCCCCATACGTGGGAGTATGAACGTGACATGAAACACAAATTTCTAATCGTTACGTTACTTGCAATAAACAAACTTCCAATATCAACACTGACAGCATACGTGTGGTAACACCACATCCAACTAAATATTAACACATAAACAAGAGAATACAAGAGAGCGAATTCGACTTTTCACGGTGGAACGGAAGGCTCCTTTAAATTTGAGGTCAAACGGACCACAAGATACAATAATACTTAATAATAATAAAACAATGCTTACGTAATATTTTACATGAAGGCTTCTTGTCTTTAGGATCGGCTGCCAAGCAGATGATTTCCCAGCGTGAGCGATAAATGTCGGTTGATGGGATCCCTCCAACGATAGAGGTGATAAAAATGCGATACCAATGAATACTTCTCCGAGGTGCGTTCGTTTTCTTCTAAAAATTTCCCTCTTAAACGAGGTTTCAGGTGCGAAATAATTTCGCCGCAATATGGGGATTATAATTCTCCCAATTTTCCGAAAAACGAAGAAACGAAACTCGAACAAGTGACTTTTGACATGATTCCCCGCTTTCCGATCTAGACTGAATTCGACACTGTATTTAGTAACAAATAACACGCCGATACGGTACGTAACGCAATGACCGCACAACAAAAATAATTGGTAAAGAAATTAACCAAACTATCCTACAAAACCGTTTGGTTTTAAACGAACCACTTTAAAAAGAGTTCAACAAACTCGGCGATAACGACAACGCTATATTTAATTATTTAAACGAAACAACATAAAATGATTCCGATAACGGCACGAAACATTTCATTAAAACAACGAGAATAATTTACAATAATTACGAAAGTGGTACGAAATATTTAGTTTAAACAATGCAACTGGTTTAAATCGCGTCAAAAAGTACAACGAAACTAATTTTAAATAGCGTCAATATTAGATTATTTACACAGCGGAAATAGTTTTAAATAACGTCAACAATATTTAATTCAAACGACGAAAATGGTTTACGATAACGTCAATAATATTCAGTTCCAACGACGAAAATGGTTTAAGATAACGTCAATAGTATTTAGTTTAAACAACGGATAGTTCATAATAGCGTTCATAAAATATTTAATTTAAAATAACGGCAATGGTTTAAAATAACATCGGTAATATTTAATTTAAACAACGGATAGTTCATAATAGCGTTCATCAAATATTTAATTTAAGACGGCAAAAATAGTTTAAAATAGCGTCAATATTAAATGCGAACTTGCCTGAGTTTTACACTAACTAGATTTTAATCGCACAAGTCTCGATAATTTAATTTACCGATAGTAATTTGTTAATTCCGCTTTAATAGCGTGTCACCCAACTGCCGGGCAAAGCTTCTCGCTGCACTGGTCGATAATTCGAGAGAAGTCAATTTTTGCATCGAAGTGCATCCTATTTATATTAAAAATCCCGTAAAATCTATGCAGCGGAGTACAATGTAGGGTTCCCCTCTCGGTGTGATCCGAGATCTTAATTGGTCCCCGCTTTAGAAAAGACAGTGAAACCAATGATAGAAAATATGCACTCAACCTGCATTGGCTTAATTTTACGTCAGTTTTCTCCTACCAGTGGCCGAAAAATCGTAGAAAGAGTCGTTTAAATTTGGGTGCACATCTGGTATGCATGTACGTTTTTTGTGGACCAAGTTAACTCGCTATCTACATTACAAGCCGTGTTTTTAGCATTTTTTGTCGTTTTGAAGCGAACAAATTTCGACATATTAGTGCGATAAGCCTCGATTTTAACATTTTTTACCTATGCCGGGCGATAAAATTTGAAACAACAACCTTTCTCACGCGCACGTGTTCAGCCAAATGTGTGTCTACATCTATCCTATTTATAAACGTCCCTACATCGGCATCTTGTGTTTCTAGCATGGATCAGCATGGATCAGCGAAATAGTTCTACCAGAGATTTATGTTTCGTCAACACGCTTTTATTCTTACTTGACTTGTAATTTCAATGGTGTGTGGATCAACATTATAAAAGCTCGATTATATACTTTGGCGATAGTAATATATTTGAGCGGGAAAATTTTAACTATGGTATTCGATTGCGTAAATTTTAATTTTAAAAATACTGACTTTAGATTTAAATATTAAAATTTTAAAACGTTACTACAATGAAAATAATTTCTGTTATTTAAACGAAACCAAACCGCAAAAATTTTAATTGCGCGCGAGCGTAAAATTCACGTGACAAAATATACACAATATATTTTATGTACCTTAATATTTTTTAGGGTATTCGTTGGATTGAAAAACCGTTTGCAATCATTTTAGCATAGAATGCACTAATTTTTTCGTTAATTCAGGCGAGATTTTGTGCCATTTTCCTAAAAATTTTGATTTGAATTCTCTTTTAATACTGCAATGACTATTTCTCACTGTTTGGGCTAATATAAACCACAAATGTTTTATAGGTTTAATGTCCGGTGATTGGGGAAGGGCTTTCAATTGCTTGGGTACATGGTACAAAAGCCATTCCTGAGCTAAATACAACAAATGCTTAGGGTCGTTGTTTTTCTGCTGGAAATAATGAATGGGTGTTATGTTTAATTTTTCAACAGATGGTTGTAAATTATTATGCAAAATTGGTAAATACTTATACTTGTCTATAATACCATTCAATACTATCGATAAATTCGAGATTCCGAAATCAAGAAGTCGACTCCCTATACGACCAAACTAAAGCTGAAGTGCCATCGTGTTCTTTCAAATTTCTTTCAAAATTCTTTTTTCGACACAAAGTTTGTTTGCCATCCGAACCAAATAAATTGCACATACTTTCATCATTAAAATTTATAGTATGCCAAAATTATATACTTTTTTGCGTGACTATGCTCTATTTGGTTGTTTACCGCGTCTGTTTCCACGACAGTAAGTTTTGTTTACTAGTTGCTAAGGATAAGACGACGGTAAGTATTTTTTTGCGCGACTATGCTCTATTTGGTTGTTTACCGCGTCTGTTTCCACGACAGTAAGTTTTGTTTACTAGTTGCTAAGGATAAGACGACGGTAAGTATTTTTTTCCACTACTAGTCATATAGGCTACCATTATAACTTATCCAAGTCACATGTGAAGTGACGCATTTTAGACATGCGGTAAATAATATTTTCATTATACAAATGAACCAATGAAATGATTTGACAGATTCATTATACACTTAAGTTAAAAAAATGAACCAATGAAATGATTTGACATACGTGATTTAAAATTTGTCAACAACTGTCAAATCAACAAAACAAAACTGTCATTTGAAATAAATATTTTAAATTTGAAAATTTTTTTATTAAAAAGAATTTAAAAATGGTAATAAATCTAGTAGTGGAAAAAATAGCATATAAACCACGGTTGTGAAGACCATTATGGCCTCCGCGCGTTATATTCCTCGGTGCAAAGCACCTCGGAATATAATCTTGGCGCTAGGGCAATAATGACGGTCTTCACAACCTTGATATATAATGTACTATTTTGTGCGACTATGCTCTATTTGGTTGCTTACCGCGTCTGTTTCCACGACATTAAGGCAACTTGATATAAAGAGAATAACATATTTTTATTTATTAAATACACATTTAAATGTTTTTTAATAAATTTAGTCGCGCATAAAACGTCATAAGCATCTCGAACATTAAGGACTACCTATCTCAGACAATAATTGGAGTCGTCGCTTCGCTCCTCCTCCAAACAATTGTCTTCGATCGGTAAAATGTCCTTACTGTTCTTGATACTTAATATACTATTATTTAAGTAAGTTGTAGCAAGTTGTACACGTTTTAGTCGATTTATTTGGAAACGAACTGTTTCTTCCTGGTTATACGACCATTACACCCTCTTGAACGAATGGTTTTTCGAATAGTTTCTGTTGAAATTGATTCATTAATGATAAAAGATACTTTTGTCGTCAATTTTGGTACACTTTTTTGGGTTCTCGTTTCATTTTCATTATAATAAAATTTTCATCCGCAGCTGTTAAGTTTGTTTTTCGGCCACAACGAGGTTTATTTTACAAGGTTCCGGTATTAGGCTTCTATACAAAGTATAGCAAGAAGCCTTATGATCTGGCTCCGTGTCCGTCTGTCTGTCCGCATAATTCAAAATCATACAGAGCGTTTCAAATCGTGTTGGAAATACTCTGTGTGTATAGAGGTCTAAGAACTGATTTTTTATTTTACTTTGATGTGAAAAAATAATTTTTTATTGATGTGGTTAGTGAAGTTAAGTTGTAAATAAAAGAGAAAGGAGAGGATTGGTCCACCTCAAAAAAAGGACCATACATTACAGAGAAGTAAAGTTTCGAATAGAATGGAAATGTTTGATTGTTATTACTAGAGATGAGATTTTTAGGTCGTATAAATGTTATACCAGAGAGCGTTAAAGGGTTAATTGATACACGGCCCCGTTTCTTCTTTCTTTTTCATACAGCATAACTTTCGAACGGGGCAATGTATCAATTAACCCTTTAACGCTCTCTGGTATAACATTTATACGTCCTAAAAATCTCATCTCTAGTTATTACTTATATAGTAAATGATAATTACCAACCGCAAAAAATTTAATTGGTGCAGATTATCTGATTATGTGATGGTACATTATATGGCGATCAAAAATAACCAGATAACAACAACTTTTCACACCAGAAAAGTAGTTGTATGTATAGAAGCCTAGGAACCGCTGCTGAAGCAAGTTCCAACTTGTTTATAATTATTTATCATTTTTTGTCTAGTAACATGGGATTTTCCAACTTAAAGTAAAGATTTTCCTTCGAAAATTAATTTTAGTATCAATTTCCTTGTAGATAAGCCGCACCACTTCTTTTTGAATTCATTTTGTTAAAATTCGATAAAACTTACTGCTAACGTCTGCACTATCATTTGTATACTAATTAGTAACTAATTCAACTAAGTAATTCAATTATTGTTGCATTGTCGCTTCATAACATTAGGAAATCTGCAAGTGTATGCTCACTTTTGTGTCATAAAATGTAACCGTATTATCATATTTCACTTAATAATTAGTGATGTAATAGAAAATAAGAGATCACTTTTTCGAATTATAATACATCAAAGTCAACCGAATATAATTATGAAAAAATGGAATTAAAAATTCATATATTTCCTTGAAACATAATGCAATTATTACATGATTTCAGAGTGTATGCTCCCTTTTGTGAGCCACTGTAGGTTTTCACTTAAAATAAACCCAAGAATTACTGTTTGACGCTATCATCTCGTCGTTATAAGAACAATTTTATTTATCCACGCAAACCTGAAAAAATTAATTAACACGAATTTACGCCATTTAATAATCTTGTTATAAAAACAGTAACAATTATCTAGCAAGGTTATAAGTGTTCTTAGGTACTAATCTTTGCATGTAAAAGTTACATTTCATTAACTTTTCATTAAAATTAACTAATGAAAAGTAATTAAAAAAATTTAACAATTCTCAACAAGAATACGTACCTATAACATTCATTTGAAATCCATTTTTGGTTGCATTTTTTAAATAAACTCGAAATGTTTTATCGAAAATGGCAATAAAATTGCTCGTTTATTTTTAAAATTTTAAAATCGAACTTTTAAATTTCAAATTTCATATTTAAGAAGGTCTTAGTCGTTGAGCTGCAGCTGCATAAAGCTGCAGGTGTTGACATGATCACCGCCGAAATCATTCAGACGATGCGATGGGAGAAACGGGTGTGGATGTTATGCATACTGCTTGTCAGATAATATGGAGAACTGGAAAATGGCCGGACGATTGGTCGAGCTCCTTATTCATTCCGCTGCACAAGAAGGGGTCAAAGGAAGTGTGTGACAATTATAGATTAATCTCCCTGATATCGCATGCCAGCAAAGTGATGCTGTATATAATAAATAATAGACTAAAACCATACTTGTCATGGCAGATACCTCAGGAACAGGCTAGTTTCGTAAAAGGAAGAGGCACACGCGAACATATTCTGAACATGCGCCAAATTATAGAAAAGGCAAGAGAATATAACAAACCACTATATATATGTTTTGTGGATTATCGCAAAGCTTTCGATAGTATTGAGTGGAAAATGCTATGGCAGATAATGACGGAAATGGGGGTACCGCAACATATTACTAGCCTGGTCCAAGAACTATACATAAAAAGTATAGCGAGAGTCAAAGTAGACGATAGACTCTCTAATCCATGCAAGACAGAAAAGGAAGTAAGGCAAGGTTGCATACTGTCCCCAATGCTGTTCAATTTGTATGGCGAGTATGTTATGCGAAAAACCCTGGAAGGATGGAATAACGGTTTTGCTGTTGGAGGCCAAAAGATAAATAACTTACGGTACGCCGACGACACCGCACTCCTTGCCAACTCGGCAGAAGAACTGACCCTGCTAATGAAGCAACTTGAAGACGAAAGCCGCAGATATGACTTCATAATTAATAAAGACAAGACAAATGTAATGATAGTGGACCGAGGCAACAACAATAACCCGGGAATCCAACAGATCTCTCACTACTCTGTCGTTAGCCAATATATATATATATTTAGGAGTGCTCATAAACAACGAAGGTGGAAACACGCAAGAAATAAAACGGCGCAGCGAAATAGCAAGAAATGCTGTCCGCAGTCTACAAAGAACATGGAAAGATAAAGAGATCACACTTGGAACTAAGAAAATGATTGTGAAAACATTAATCTTCCCAATAGTGCTGTACGGTGCAGAGTCTTTGACGCTAAAGATGCAGGATCGAAGAAAGATTGACGCGCTTGAGATGTGGTTCTGGAGAAGAGTGCTCCGTATACCATGGACCGCGAGAAGAATTAATGTGTCCATTCTTAAAGAGATTAAAGAACCACAGAAACTCTCTGAAACAGTATACCAACGTGTACTCCGATACTTTGGACATATAACGCGGGAGCAGGGTAATGGCCTTGAGAAACTCATAGTACAAGGAAAGATAGAGGGTACCAGGCCGACAGGTAGATCCCCGAAGCGATGGTCGGACCAGGTGAAGGAAGTCACCAGCGGCTCTTTACAGCAGGCCCACGAGAAAGGCGTGCAATAGAGAGAGATGACGCGAGATAGTGCGAGGAGTTGGGGGTGGGAGAGCGAATTGACTGAGCGAATAGTGATCACGACTCCTCTGACAAGAGGAAAGCGAAGAAGAAGTCGTGGAATTCAAAAATTTTAAACAAATTCTTGCGCGTAAACTGATAATAATTATGGGGAATAGATCGTTGTAATCTACCAACCGGGTATTCTTTTTTGGTTTCGTAATAATCGATCTTGAAAACACTTTCGACGATTTTTTAAGTTTATTGTGCTTGTATCATGAACCGCTTTGAACTTTTAAGTTTATGTTAATGTTATGTTGACCTGGGTAAAACTCTGATGGAAAAATTACACGCTAAGTTCAACCCGAGGGGTTGTTCACTTCAATAATCTTGTGTACAAAATATCAATAATTTATTACTAATCTGAAATAATCTCCCATAATATTTAATAATCATTAGTAATCTCAAATAATCGCAAATAATTTCAAATAATCTCAAATAATTTCAAATAATTTTTAATAATATTTGATAATTCTAGGATCTAGGAGTTTATAGTAATGGTTTATAAGTTCCAAACAAACAAATATTCATTTTTATATAAGAGATTTACAATATGATAAAATAAAACAAATAATAATACATGGAATAAGTTTAGTCAAGTTAAATTTTTATAGCTTATAAAAATTAGTTTGAACACTATAAACCATACGTACGGACGTCTAATTAAATGCATTTCAACTTTAAGTTAACTAAACTACCTGATGAAAATCAAGGATTTATATTTGTGGATACGGTTCTGACCAATTATTCGTTTTCAAAATCGTACAAAATGTTATCGCTAATTTTGAATTACTAATAATATTGTTATTAATGATAATTTTACAGCTGTTATGAAATTACTGCAGACTATATTTATTATACAGACCATATAATTATTATGTAGATATTATAATCCATCTGTTATAAGTATTGTTATAAGTATTTGAATTCATTTCAATCATCGATTTGTATTGGAGCCACGGAGATGTTGGTTTCATGGTGTATGTCATGTATGTAGTTTACATATTTAGTAGACCGTTGATGTAATCTGATAGTCACGTTCATTGTAGATCAAATTTGCTCTTTCATTGTTTTTAAACTCGAAGAGTCTTCGGAAACTACCACTATGTAACAAAACAGCTTGTGGTTTTTAACACTTGCACAATCTGTCACCATAAACCATATGGCTTGCCTGAGATAATGTATGCATTCTCGTCACATGTTTGAGTTTAATTTTAGAATTGCTATGATGATTATGCATATTTTTGATTGAGATTAAGTTGATTGATTGGAACTACCAACATCATCACTGGATGTACCACTTTTGAAGATACACCTCTTTGAAGTTGAATATTTCATAGTTTTTTCTTTTATATTGGTAGAACCGTTTTAGATAGAATCTTCAATTTATTTTGGAACATGTTCGTCACTCATAAAAAGATATAAGTAATTCTACCAAGTTTAAAAAAATACACACACTGGAAGTGGTTCTATCGTGGTACTCTTGGTACGGAAAGTGCAATATCTTTTTAATCTATTACTAAATTCTGAAATTGAGAAATCAAGGCAAGCGAAAATTTGAAAAATAAGTAACTTTCGTCTTTTATAATTTTCCAACAAACAAAAAATACTGATGTTTCTGAAAAAGTGTCAACTTTATTGTATTTTTACTTGCACTAGAAAAACGAAATGCATAATCAATATTGATTATAAATTACTTAGAAAATTTGTAAAATCCATCAAGGAACAAATATTTTTCAGGGTGTCCAAGAATTTTTTCTATAAAGTGGGAAGTAAGAATAGAACAAGTCTGAACGGTTAATTTTTCAGGGAGCATAAAACTTGTGTAACTTTTGCCATTGTAATTTAAACAATATCAAAAATTTAATTATATATTGAACTGTCTTCAACAAAATTACACAATTTACCAAATTTTTTTCATAAAACAAATTCAAAATTTAAAAAAATAATTTTTAACAGGTCAATATTATAATTTCGTCACACAAAAATCTTTATTAGTCAAAATTTAACAAATAAAATAATTCTTCAAATTTATTAAATTAAAAGTCTGGAGCTTGTTCCAAAAAGGACTAGATTTGTTTTTTTTTAAATGAATCAAAAAATATTTGTATTAAAAATTTTAAATTTAAAATGATGTGTGTAAAGTCATGCGTGAATTTAAAAAAACATAAGTGCGCGAAACGACACGCGCAAGTTTTGCAAAAATTCGTTACGTCCAGTTTCGGACACATTTTGAAATCATGAGCCGAAATAAACCAAATCAGCCAATCAAAGGGCGTAAATCAAAATTCGCGCACGCGTGGAAAGAAAATTTCAGCTTAAAAGGAGAACATGGACGCATTCGTTCTGAAAGGAGATCGATCAAGTGGTGATTTGCCAATCAATGTGTGGATTGATAAAAGTGGATTTTAAAAGTGGATGTTGAAAGTAAATTTCAAAAAAAAATTATAAAAGTGGATCCTTATATGGTTTTCCAAAGTGGAAACTAAAGAAAATTACCAGCAAGAGGGATAAAAAGTGGTCAATCTTATTGAAATTTGATGGTGGAAAAATTAACCACGAATTATTTGAAAAATTCAACGACTGTGGATTTGGTTTATGAACAATTGGTTTGAAAATTTGGAAATCAACCTACGAATGAAATTGGTATGTTTATCGAGTGACATAAACAAATTATTAAACAAAAGACAAGGTATTTTGCATTTTTTTTAAACATTTGAACAGTGAAAATTATTACTTTTAAAAAAAAAACATGCTACAATCGCATATGTTATTTGTAAACTAAATGAACTTTTTTATATCTACTGATCAATTTTATAGAGGCGCAATTAATTTCTTTATGTATGACAACATTTATTTACTAACCCATATTTTGAATTGTAAAAAAAATTTTTTATTAAACAAAAAAATTTATAAAAATTGAAGAATTGAATTATTTCACTATCAAAAGTTATCACAAATGATAAAAACAGAATTTTGTGTAACGAGAAAATAAAAGTTAAAAAATTAATAAAATTCCAAAATTTATATCTGTCGTGGATTCGAATTTTATGAGCAAAACACCACAATATATTTAAAGGATATTTAAATCGAAAAATCAAAATTACAATGGCAAAAATTATATTGGATTTTTGCTCTCCAAAAAAGTTACATTTTCTGACTTGTGGTGTTCTGAATTCCTACTATAGAATTATTGTGCAACGAAATAATATTTGCATGCCTGTCACCGAAAACCATTTTGAACAATTAAGTACTCGAATGATATTACACTATGTTTTTCTACTGTTGATAATAAGAAAAACGGTTTTCCTTTTTTTTGGTTTTGTTTTAGTGTAAGTAAGAAATACAAAAGTTCTTTTTCACGTGCCTATCCGTTACCGGATGTTGGCGACCTTCTCCTATGTATGTGTTGTCCGTTTGTAGTACTATCACATACATAGGGGACCTACTTGTTTCGCGGGCTCCGAACCGCGGGAAGTGTATACACTTCATCTCCAGAGAGGCTGTACCAGGCTGATTACACCTCGGTGGTTTGCCATTGCCTTCCAAGGGGAAACTGTCAGAATAAAGTTTTTACTGATGAGCCCGGAGTCAAATCGCGCATTCGGCATTAGCAGCAACGCAATTAACCGCTTAAGCTGAGCACCATCTCCAAAAGTTTACATTTTTTAATAAACATTAGAATTTTGATCATCTTCACTTCAGGAAAATCTTGAACCTTACCAGAAAATGTTTAATGAAAAAACTTCAACTTCAAAGAGTTATTTCTTTGAAAGGATGCACTTTTGTGTATAAGCAATTTGTGTTAAATCGACCTAATATTGTAAGTCTCACATTAGGTATTGGCACTTATTTTTTGAGCCACCCTCTATATAAATATAATTTCATACATTTGCTGAGTCGTGAGCCGTCCATTTTCTTGCTTATAATATTGCCGATTTTTAAGGTTCAATTTTTGAATTAACTGAAATATATTGACCGCTTATAATACTTGTAAATGTGAACGTACCTATGTACCTATGTTAATTACGATAGACCCGCATACCTTAGGGGCAGTCAAAACTAGCTTTTAGTTTAACTAGTTTTGAAATATATAAATTATTAACTTGTGAAACTAGTTGAAAATGTGAAAATAAACTAATTTGGACTGGTCAAAACTAATTTTAACCCTTAGTTAGAACTATTTTGACTTCTGGATTTACGTTAACGTATATTATACATTTACAATTTTTAAAATGAAGTTATTTTATATTACATTTAAGCAGTTTAAATTGTTATAATTTTAGCACTTAAAGATATTTGTGGAAAATAAAGTAACCTGGTGGAATATGGGTGCACTTTATTCAAAGTAGTTAGCTTATTCAATTTCTCAATTACAATAATAAGAAATTGTTATTTAATTATGAAAATGGTAAATACCTAAGCAAGTTATAAATATTTATATGAAATATACCAGTATAAAACAAGGTGGAACTCGATTTAGCGGCAGTTCCTAGGCTTCTATACAGCTACCTTTCTGGTGTCGAAAGTTGTTGATGGCTAGTAATTTTTGGTCGCCATAATTTTATAATGTAATATCAGATAATCTGCACTAATTAAATTTATGCGGTTGGTATTTATCATTTACAATATAAGTAATAATAATCAAACTTTTCCATTCCATTCTAAACTTCTCTGAAATGTACGGTCCATTTTTTGAGGTGGATCAATCCTCTTCTTTCTCTTTTATTTACAACTTAACTTCACTAACCACGTCAAGCCACTGTTGTGGTTAAAATAAACTAGAAAGTCGATTTTAAATTTAAAGCAAATTATTGTTTTACGTATAGAACTAATGCACATACTACATAATTACATTATTACCTTATATTTACGAACTTGATATTTATACTTCAAACTTGTATTACCGTTTTTTGTTCCAGAGTGTTAACTTTCTGTTATTTAGCTGCATTCAATTGGTGGCTACTTTTATGTCCAACGACTCTTTCACATGACTGGCAGATGGGTTCCATTCCATTGGTGACATCTTTTATTGATTTTCGTAATCTTGCGACATGCATGTTTTTTGGATGTGCAATACTACTGTCGATAAAAAGTTTAGTTGATTTTGAGGTATTATAAACATTTATTAATTTATAAGTAATTATAACCGATTTTACTCTTTTATTACAACAAAACTCGACATTTCTTCTTTTGTTGATAAAAATTATTACAAATATACTTATCTATAAATTAATCAAATACAAACACTACACCTAAAAATATTTCCTGAACCAAAACAGATATTAATAATGGAAAATTCAAATCAATAGATTCAGAGAAGTGGAGATAATACCATAACGAAATTAAAATATTCTAATGGTTTGTCTTAAACGTAATAAACGGATAATGGTTAAGCTATTGAGATTTATATTTTAACTAATGTATGTTAATTTTCAAAGTATAAGACATTTTCATGTTTTTATGTTCCACGCTTGGATGGTTTTACATGTTTGCATAGTTAAATGATAAAAATGCCCATGCCGATAGCTATAATAACCATTGCTGAAAGTTTACGAAAAAATAATAGTTTAATTTTTTTTACCTGATTAATTTTTTTTTTAATATTAATCTGTATAGTTAGATATTTCTATATTTTACAAAAATTAAACTGGCTGTACTCTTAATATTCTTATTTACTAATTTGTTCTCCATGACTAAAATAATAATAACTCGCAGCTAGCAAAACTCATCCTTCGGCTCATTATACTATTTACTTGAATATTCCATAAAGTATCTGTTTCTTACCCATAAATAGGCATTTTATACTCCAATTTATTTTCACTTCTATTTGTTTCTTCCAATTAATTATTGACTTCTTGATTACATTCATTTTATAAATTAATAATAATATATTAGAAGCCATCCTAGCAAGCTACTAAAATCTAAAATTTAGTGCTCAAAGAACTAATTGAATAAATTAGTTACAAAGCAGGTCAGGAGGAAGAAGAATATAACAATAAAATAAAATTAGGCGGTGAGCACCTATGCCATCATAGGAATTTGTTATGTATGCCGTCATAGGAATAATTGTAATTTTTGTTAGATCTCCATAGGGAATTTTTAAACTAAGTAACTTCAAAATTTTTACGAATAAATGCACTACATCTACTATTTACATACATGAAAATATGATCTCTGTATACCTATCTCATTACTATGAACACAATATTATATTTAAAAATTTTTGTTCGCTTCTACTTAAGTAAGTGACACATTATATATTATCCTTATCGGGCTTCGTTACTGCTCGCTTATTAATTGCTATTGCTTGTTATTTTGCACCCCGTAAAAATAGTCTAGAGAAATATGGATTTGCAATACGCAACATTGGCAACTTATGGCGTATTTGTCATAATCTGAAAATAAATTTAAAAATGAAATAGAATGCATAAAGATACGAACTATTTATCTATATTCGGTTATGAATATAGATAAATAGTTCGTATCTTTATGCATTCTATTTCATTTTTAAATTTATTTTCTTTTTTAAATTTAAATTTATTATTATTATATTATTAAATATATTTCAAAAATATATTTATTAAGGATACAATAAAAATACATTATTTATATAATATCATATCATTTTTGACTAACCAGATTTTTTTTATTAAAAGCGTTTTATTTTTGTATATTTTGATACAAAACTTGATAGATTAAAATGAATTAATTTTCAATTTACTTAAGTAGTAACGAACAAAATATGTTTTACCGTTTTGAATGAATTATAACTCTCGAGAGTTAACTTGTCTTTAGAGTTAACTTGTCAAAGTGTCTTAAATTACTATCTGAAATTCAGTCGCGGCGGTATATCACTTTAATTAATATACTTAAATAATATGCTATTACTCCAGTACTTACATCTATGTACTTCCCGCTAATTCTAATACATTCACAAATATAACCATTATGCTATCATAAGCACCATGCCATTGTTAGGTTACTTTCCCTAGTAGAGTAGTAGACTATTTAGTGAATCATTACTATTTTTTCAGAATCAAAAACAAAGTCCTTTGGTACTTGGTTTACTTTTACTGGTTTTACCATTTCTTCCAGCAACTAATCTTGTAGTAACAGTTGGATTTGTTATTGCAGAACGAGTTCTTTATATTCCAAGGTAAATAATTTTTCATAAATGTATCATATGATATAAGTTTATATAGATCCCCCTGTGTTAATGATTTGTCATCATAATAATAAAAACAGAACAAAGGTACATCAAACTCCAGCATGCTAGCCCGGCAAGCTACCTAAGATGTAAAAACCAAACGCTTATAAAACTAATTGAATAAATTAGTTAAAGAACAGATCTTAGACCTACAATAAAGACATTTTATTGTAAAATATTGCAATAAATATTTTTTTAAAAAGACACAAGCATCATACAATATTTTTTCTACTACCGAAAACTGTTTCTAAATTAGAAATTTGTTAGTTAAATCCCAAAAAGCGAATTGCAAAATATTAAAAGCGACAGGGCGATCCCCTATTGAAGGTATAAGGTTTCAGTAGTAAAACAAATATTGCATGATGCTTTTAAGGTAGATCATGACTAGTTTGAGGTTATGAGCAGAACCGAGAGAAAAGGGGCTAGCCCCGAGTTTCTAAGTGAAAATGCACTGTTGACAAAATCAATCTATAATTTATTATCTGTATCAATAATTATCGCTATTGTAATAATTATTATTAATATAATATTTTCATTTGCAGTTTGGGTTGCGTGTTGCTAATTGCCTATGGAATACAATTACTATGGAGTGCTTACGTGAAACATCGACAACCTATTGTGGTTCTAATAGTATCACTACTAGTCGCAAGTTCGTTCAGAATTATGATTAGGAATAAAGATTGGAAATCAAGAGAAGCTTTACTTAGGTTATTATAAATATAGGGTGGCAATAAAGTTTTTTAATACATTTTTTCTGGTGTACAAAGTAGAGATTAAGAGTAAAACACCCCGAATGAAAGTCGTTAATAATCTTTATTGCACCGTAGGTTTCTTGTCTTAAGGTATCATATAATCCTCTCGGCGCATGTTACCTATCATTTTGACTTAAGCCACGATGACGTACTAGAGAATGTAAATAATGCTTTGTTCCTCATTACATTAAAATACTAAACTAGTTTAAGCATAATTACTGTTAACATACACAGGGTGACTTAAACGACATGTTAATATTATTTGAAGTTAAAATTTCTAACGAACTAGATATGAAATTCTCAACCGTTCCTGAGTACAGCATGAGTGTAGCAAAATGATATTATACAGTATAATATGTCAAAGACTACATGGGAATCTTGTAAACGGTAAGGGCTACAAATTCCGCGGTTCTTTCAAATTCTTTCATGTGCCATATCCGGTCCCCCGGACGTTGGCGCCCTCTGCTATGTATGTGTTGTGCGTTTGAAGTATATCACACACATAGGGGATCTACTACTTAACGCGGGAAGTGTACTATACACTTCATCTCCAGAGAGGCTGTTCCAGGCAGATTACACTTCGGTGGTTTACCATTGCCTTCCGAGGGAAGACGGTCAGAATAAAGTTTTACTGAGCCCGGAGTCGAACCAGGCATTCAGCATTAGTAGCAACGCACTTAAACGCTTTAGCTGACGACCGTCTCCAATGAATAACGAATATAATAAATTTAATATTAATTCAAACACTATAACGATTATATTTTAAAACCCTGAAACGTTTCTTGGGTTTTAGTGCAGACGGAAGAGCCAAAATTTTACAATAATTAATTTATTTGTAGTTCCTGTAATGAAACTTCATGGTAATCATATCTGTATTTACGTTAGTACTTCGATTGGATTGTTGTCAAATCATCTATCCAAGTTAACACTCTTCTAGAATGAAACTTTCAAGTGCTCATAGAAGCAAAAATTCCAGAGCATATTGAGTTGACACATTTTGGAAATAACATGTCCTAAAATTTACAGGCGGAAGAAGTATTTTAATCGCCAAAAATATGCACAAAACACTTTTTAGAACTAAAATGCACAGAATTTCACAAATACAATACTGTAAGTATATTCTCTAATATTTTCGTCATATTATAACATCATCGGGTTATATCATCATCATCATCAAGCTTTTCCATTCCATTTCGGAATATTGCTACTCTGCTTTTTCTGCAAAGTCTTTACGATCCATTTATTGAGGTGGATCAATCCTCTTGTTTCTCTTTTACTTGCAACAAATTTATCCACAGAGTGTTGATGTTCACCGGAGGGCCACGCTAAGAAATTCTGTTAAGTCCTCAATTCGAACCCATAATTTCCGCGCTGTAACTCAACCAGCGATCACACCAAGCCACTGATGTGGTTTAATAAACAAAAATTGTCGAGAAAATTCGTTTAAATTGTTACTGAAAAAAGAAGAGCATGATGGAAGTTGTTCGAGTTTAACATGCCATCTCAATCCACTATAATGCTCAACAAACTTTATGTATGAATTTTCTTGTAACAATTTGTGACGGAATTTTATAAGAAAACTTTGGTTACTTACGACTTTCCATGTACATTGTCTTACACTAGCGTCATGGTGCAGGAAATGCTTTGAGTACCCCGCTAGATTATAAATTTCCGATCTAGAGTCTGCGCGCAAGTTCCATATGTATTAGATTCGTTAGAGTATGAATACCCAGCTGAGCGAATAACTGAACGGCTAACGCGTTAGCTTTCATGCCAAGATTCACGGGTTCAAATCCTGTGAGGTGCTATCTATAGAAGAAATTTTCGTCATCAGCTAAAAAAACTTCCCTGATCGGAGTAGACGGTGTAAAAATCGTCTATCCCATGGTTCGGAATTCACTTTAAGCTGTAGGTCCTCTGTGCTCGTCACATATTTTCAACACGTAACGAGCACAGACAGAGAGGTATCGGGAAAATGTCGTAAGACGTTCAAAACCGAATATAGTACATACACGAATACTACTCGATTCGCATGTATACCTACATTCAGAGACGTAGACGTTACGTTCGGAGTTGTATTTCGGGGTTTCGTTGTTGTATCTCAAGGCTACGATTTTGCGATGGAGACCGAAAATCGTCGCCATATTTTGTTCTACATCGATAAAAGTCCAAAAGATAAAGTTCACCGCGTGATGAACACCATAAGCTGGTTTAATTTGGAAGTTGTGTTACCAAAGTTGGGATGTTGACTTGAGAATGGAACGTCTGCATTTGGTTTGGCGTTAGGTTTCCATTTTATCCTGATGATATCAATACCCATCAATTTTGGTTACCTGTTTTGTGTTTGGTTATCGAGCCAAGTTATCAGTAGTCATCATTAATGCGAGGTAGTGATTAACAGGATTACGATAACAGCAACCATCGACGGAGTCCTGTTCATTGAATTCCTCACGTTTGTTTTGTTAATAAATCCATCGGGTTTTGGTTCACGGATTCTTCTTGCATGATCGGCTTCTATTGCGGAACTGGAAGAAAGAACTACCAAGTGCTAAATTGTTTCCTCTAGTTTAGATCTGTTTAAATATCTGTAATATCCAAATACCTGATTAATTTTAAATTCGCGAATAATATTGAAAAAAATATTTATTGCGCTTTTATAGACGTACAAAATTTTAACAAAAAACATAGTTATAACTATGGGCGCTAGAAACTAAAACAACCTTTAGGAATTTTATTAATGATCCAATAGTGTTTGAAATGGTGAATATTTTCTCTTGTATATTTAATTACATATGTATATATCTGTATCTCTTACCGTTTACCAAATTCGTACAGAGTATTTTCTAATCATATTATGGAAAAACTATCAATTATGAACTTTTCATACATGCAAATAGTATTTCCCAGAGACACATTCTTAAATAACCCGGCATATTGACTATCATAAAAACTGTAATGTTTATCTACACTATGCACTATAACTTGGTTCTTGGCACTATAATTCGGGTCTAGGACTTTTCGGCGCAGCCGATTCGGCGTCGCCCTTTCGGCGTACACCCGATTCGGCGCCGCCGTTTCGGCGCGAGACTAATTTGCCGCGAGCCCATTTCGGCGCGACCTGATTCGGCGTAAGGACAATTCGGCGCAAGGACAATTCGGCGTGAAATGATTTTCCTATTCATTTTAATGTATGCAATTAATGTATGGTATATCCATAGATGTATTATATTTCATAGATACAGACTACTAGTAAATTTCAACGGCAACATAGACTACACATACTTTTTTGTCGCCATCCTTGTTTAACACATGCTCATAGCACGTGCTTCATGAATTTTGCATCTCACTCAGGAGTACAGTTATAAACTGACAGCTGTCAAACCTTATTTTTAGGTTAGAATTTTAATATCTTAGCGTAATTTTCTTTAACAGATCTTTGGTAGAAGTAACACGTTGTATTAATCGATAATTTTCTTGCTGTAATTTTTTATTTTTTCTTTGAATTTCTTCGTATTTGCTCTTAAGTAAATACTTCAAACAGTGGCAGTAACGATGGTAACGAGGTAGTAACCATGTAAACGCACACAATATACTTCCAGCAGAATTTTAAGAGAGATAAAAGATTGATAGTACTAGTGTATAACAGAAATAGCAATACAGTACTAAGTCGGAACTATGTTGGTTTTGGATGTTTCAATGCTAAGGTATAGGGCAGTCGGTATCTATGAAATATAATACATCTATGGGTATATCACAAGAAGGGGGCCATAGCTTTTTGTACCAACCAATACAAATCGCTAGATTTAATATTTAATTTCCCCTGCTAAAAGCATAAAAATCTATACAGCCATGAAAATGCTTCTACAAGTAACTATAGCATTTTTTTTGCCAAATAAGATAGTATTTGAAAAAATTATTTTTAGATATTGCTTAATTTTGAAAGCGTTGTTTAATGTTCATTAGTTCCTTTCATACTTTACCCAAAATTAATTCTCCGGTCGCTTGTTGATATCGCTTAAAAAAACTATTACGTAATTAAAGCAAATACCCGTATACGGGGCCTAGAGTTATATTATATTTGATTTTTAAAGTTTAATTTAATATTAATTTAATTAATAAATTAATTAAACAATCATATATTTTAAAATTTATTATTTTAACAAAAATAGATATAAATTTCTTTATAAGAACAAATAGTGCATTCGCATTGTTCTAATTCAACTTCAGAATTTCCTGCTTAAAATCCGCCATAAAGGCAATAAACGGAAATCTTTTGAAAGACCTGCTTAAAATTTGGTAAGGTGTTGGGCGGAATGATACAAGTAGGTACAATAAATTTGGTAATTGTTCTATCCATAAAATATTCAATTTTTAGTGTTTTCAAAATAATATACTATAATTAAATTCTTAATGGAAAATTACTGCATTGTTACATAATTTTAACCATAGATTAAACTTTAATTCGCGTTTGTAAAACTACATACAATCATGAGCACATTAGTTTGAATGTGTAATACTTTTTTTCCACTACTAGTCATATAGGCTATCATTTTTACTTAGGTTAGTCGATCAAGAAGTGACACGTTTTCAACTAGTGGTGAATAATATTTCCATTATTAACCTATGAACAAAATGACATTTTTTGATAACTTGGCGACTATTTTAAAGAAAAATGTTGTTATTAAATGATTTAGAATAACCAAGAAATGCTAATTAATTGTATTTAAACTATTTAAAACGCTTTTTTAATACATTTATTTAATTTTAAAAATTCATTATAATCGAATTAAATGTGACAGCAAGTGACAGCGCCATCCATTGTTAATTTGACGAACCGCGATTTATTTTATTTAATAACCTAAATTTGTCAACAACTGTCAAATCAACAAAACAAAACTGTCATTTAAAATAAATATTTTAAATTTGAAAATTTTTTTGTTAAAAAGAATTTTAAAAAATGGTAATAAATCTAGTAGTGGAAAAAATCGTATATAAACCACGGTTGTGAAGACCATTATTGCTTCCGCGCCTTATATTCCTCGGTGCAAAGCACCTCGGAATATAATCTTGGCGCTAGGGCAATAATGACGGCCTTCACAACCTTGATATATAATATACTATTATATACGAGTATGTAGGTGGATAATATTGTCAATTAAACCACTGAAATTTATACTATTAATTTTTTTCCTTTGATTATTTATCGTAGAAATCTTTCTAGGTGGTAAATTTTAAAAAATTCAAATTCTAAATGTAGAGGTGGCCTAATACTTTTCGCAAAAGCTGTATTTGTAGAACAAAAATGGTTTTATGTGCAATTTATTGAATTCAATAAATTTTAAGAAATATTGTAAAACATTTGCGTTATATGTTGCACTTTAAGTAATGAATCTTTAAGAGTTAATGTTTTATTTTTCATTTGTGTGATGGTACGACAAAGCACGATTGAAGAAAACATCTATGCATAAGGGAAAACCAAAAATGTATCCAGGTCACATCAAAACATTAAAATAAAGTAAACAGGCATAGTGAAACTTACGAATACCATTAACACAAATTCTACAAATATAATTTTTGTAATATTTCTATCGAGTCGTTTTTAGACTGAAAATGAGAATATTTTAAATTTGTGAAAAGCGTTTCAAATTATTCATAAGGTTAGTGAAGAAAAGGTTGGCGCCGATCGTCTTAATGTCGAATCGGGTTTGCGCCTAAATGGGCTACGCCGAATCGTCCTCACGCCGAACCGTCCTCACGCCGAACCGTCCTCACGCCGAATCGTCCTCCCGCCGAAACGGTATTGCGCCGAACTGGCTACGCCGAACCGGCGGCGCCGAACTAGCTACGCCGAATCGGCGACGCCGAAAAGTCCCATTCCCCTATAATTCGGTCATAAAGAACCCTCCGATATAATGAACTAATTTTCAGGTCATTTGAAGTTTGTTATCTCAGAGTTCAACTGCACTTAGTAAAGCATATTCTTAGAAAAATCAACGCATTAGAGTTATGGGTACATAATAAATTTTAATGATATTTTAATATCATTTTTATTAATTTTTGTTAAAATTATTAATTTTAATATCGAAAATCGAGAAAGCGTAAACAAAAAATTTGAAAAAAGTCCCTTAATAAATTGAATTAAAATTTGATATGTATTCGTAGCGGCATGTAGTTGCTATGTGGTTTAATTTTGAATTAATTTTTAAATCTCCCTCAAAATTCTTTTCTTCAATTTTTGGCAACTTTTGTAAACTTGGGGGCTTAAAATTTACCGTTAGTGACGATCTACTTCTTGAAGGCATTCTGAAAATTTTAATTGTTCAGAAGTTTTTGGTGAAAGAAGGAACCCGGGGGTCCAGGGGGCGGAGCTCCTTTGCAAGGCGCGGAGCGCCGAGTTTTTAAATAATCTTTTGATTTTTCATTTTTATTTTCATTCATAATTATCATTTGTTATTTTGATTAAGCATGCCTGATGATGAAATAATAATTCCAAAATATCAATGTCGTATGCTATCGTTTTTTAGAATTTGTAATTCAATTTTTACCCCCTATCTCTTAAAATTTTTGTAATTTCTTAATATTTTATTATACTGAATTTTATTAAAATTTTTGATTTTGGCTGAAGAATTTGTACTAATATTTAATATTTAATTTATAAGATATTATTAATCGCCGGGTATAGGTCTATTTAAAGTTTAAGAGCCGTATGCATAGTCAACTTAGTAGCTACTAGTAAATATTAAAATGGTTATAGTACCTATATTAATAAATAAATTATTATATGTTACTTATATATGGCTACTTGTGTGGCTGTTGTAGTTGCATATAAGAAATATCACACAATTTGTTTATTACTATAGCAACCACAGCCATTGTAATATTTGCTAGTAGCTGCTAATAAGTTGACTATGCGTACGGCTGTTAATTATTAAACAGACGTTTCGGGCCGTTTATATGTGGTCCATTTTCAAGGCTAAAAATAAATTAATTAAAATATTAATAATAATAATAAGAAGACCAAGATTAACCTGGCAAAATGATGTCCAAAAGGCGATGAACTCCCGAGGACTCGCAGAGGGCGACTGGAAGAACCGTAAGTCTTGGCACGAGGGGTGCGAAATACGATTGAACATATTGTAAATATTCGCTGATTATACTATAATATAATAATAGCATCAAAGGCCTTGTAGGCCCATAGCTTCATTTACAACATTCCTCCATTCACCTCTGTGTCTGGTCTTCTCTTGCCAGTCCGTCACGTTCAGTAGCCATCATAAGTCTCTCATCACGTTCTCCCTCCATTCAGATAGTGGTCTTCCTCGTCTTCTCCTTCCATCAATCTCGCTGCTCCATACTTTCCGTGGCACTCTGTCATCGTCCATCCTCATCAAATGGCCCAACCATCGTAATCTCTGTGCTCTCACAAAACCCGATATCGTTGGTTCTCCATAAAGTTCCTGTATCTCGTTATTGGTTCGTCTCCGCCATCCTGTAGATTCCAGTACTCCCCCGTATATCCTTCTTAGCACTTTCCTCTCCCGCTGATTATACTATATAAATATTAATAATAAATAATAGCATAATTCATGGGCAATCTACGATCTCACAGCCTTTTTGGGAAATTAGATGAAAACAACAATTGTTTTTAAATTGACGTTGTCAATTAATTTAAAAAAAAGCGCTACAATTTATATTATAATAATTTAATTAATTTATTTTTAGCCTTGAAAATGAACCAGATACATATAAACGGCCTGAAACGTTGGTTTAATAACAGCCTTATGCATAGTCGTATACTAGTGGCCACTAACTTTTAGTAGCTACTAATTAGACATTTTAAGAGTAGGTATGCACCTATTCCAAGGCACATAATATATTTTTTTTAATTGTTGATTTTATTTTTGCATTTTACATTATAATTAAAGAGCAAAATATTGAGCTTTAGGTATCTTTCGATGCGGAAGAAAAATCTCTTTCGATTGGTATCATTTAGTTTTATATCCAAATGAATAATTAAATTACCAAATAAATAATAGTAAACGTCAGAATTAGTAATTTACATTAAAATGACAGTACTAACTTTTTAATTTAAAAAACCATGGATATCTACATATTATTAGTGGCTACTAACTAGTAGCCACTAAAGTACGATGACTATGCATAAGGCTGTAAAACTTTAAATAGACCTATACCCGATTAATAATATCTTATAATTTAACAATAAAGGTCAACAAAAATTAAAAGTACACAGCTTTATGCATAGTCGTTTAGTAGTGGCCACTAACTTTTAGTAGCTACTAATTGGACATTTTAATGGGGTTATTCTGATAAATTCTTATAGAAGCTATAAGCTCTCGAAGCTATATAACAATGGAGATTACGTCAGTTTTATTATTAAACTGACGTAAACTCCATTATTAAATAGCTTCGAGAGCTTATAGCCTCTATAAGAATTTATCAGAATAACCCCATAAGAGTAGGTATATGTACCTATTCCAAGGCACATAATATTTTTTTTAAAATTGTTGATTTTATTTTTGCATTTTACATTATAATTAAAGAGCAAAATATTGAGCTTTAGGTATCTTTCGATGCGGAAGAAAAATCTCTTTCGATTGGTATCATTTAGTTTTATATCCAAATGAATAATTAAATTACCAAATAAATTATAGTAAACGTTAGAATTAGTAATTTACTAAAATGACAGTACTAACTTTTTAATTTAAAAAAACCATGGATACCTACATATTATTAGTGACTATACTAACTAGTAGCCACTAAAGTACGACTATGCATAAGGCTGTTAATGTTTGTCTTTTTTGAAAATATTTTATTTAAATAAACGGGTTCCCTTACAAATACTATCCTATAAGGTGCGCATTTTTACTTATTACTTTTTAAAGCTATTTTCAGTACACCTTTAGCAAATCTTCAATATGATTTTTTAGATCTGGTTTGTTATCTCTACCTCATAACGCAAAAATGCATTACAACTTTGGAAACTATCTTCGAGATTCCGAAAAATCAGAATTCGCCAAAGCACATTATAATGTAGCACTTAGGTAAGGTGTGTTGTATTGCATATTATTTTTAATTAATTTATATTACAAATTTATTTCAGCCTTTGGCCATCTTATGCAAGTGCCCACAACAATTTAGGAACATTAGTAAAAAATGAAATAGAAGCTGAACATCATTTTTTATCAGCTATCCGGTATTCCGCTGAACATGTAAATGCTCATTATAATTTAGGTCAATTATACAGGTAATTAACACGTAAAAATTATAAACCGAACAACAATCATAATTTGCTTTTATATTTCAGGAAAACTAATAGATCAGTTGAATCAGAGCAAATGTTAACACGTTGTATTAAATTGGAACCTACATTTACACCTGCTTATATAGAACTAGCACGGTTAGCAGGGCCTAACAATCCTAGAGTGGGCCAATTATTATTCAAAGTTGCAAATTTAAATCCTAGTGATCCTTACTATGTAACGTTATATGCTCACTGGCTACTCGATAAAGGTATATTTCAAATTATAAAATATGCTTCCTACATAAGGTAATCAACACTGAAAATAAAGTATAGGAAGAAATATTTGTTATTTAAAGCAAACGCCCAAAATATTAACACATTAAAATTAAACTTAAATTAGAAGCCACTGTACTTTTATGTATTTTCTAAATTTGCAAGTACTATGTACAGTGGCTCACAAAGGTGAGCATACACCCTGAAATCACGTAATAATTGCATTATTTTTCAAGGAAATATATGAATTTTTAATTCCATTTTTTCATAATATGCTGTTGACTTTGATGTATTATAATTCGAAAAAATGATCGCTTATCTTCTATTACATTACTAATTATTGAGTTAATTATACGGTTACATTTTATGACACAAAAGTGAGCATATACTTACTTCATTCATTGTATAATTTTTTTTAGGAAATTACGTACAATCTTTACGTTATTACTGGAAAGCCTTAATTGTTACTACATCATATAGAGAATCAATTTTGGGTGCTTCACGTGTTTTGAGAAAGCTGGGTCAATACTCCCGATTGTTTCAACTTGTTGTACGGTAAGTGATCTTTGATAAATATTGCCAAAAATAAAGTGATAGTTTTTGATACGTAGAACTGTGACCGGATGAGCCTAGCTCATTTAATAAGGAATACTTTCTGTAATGACTTAAGGTAGTAAGTACTACTGTTATAATCATGTCCAAAAGTTCACATTAATTCTGCTTTCGACTTTTATGTAAATTTTTGAATCATTGTAGAAAACAATTTTTTTATAATTATCAAATAATAATTTATTATTAAATAGACATAAAATAATTAATCAAAAGTTACCAAATTGTTTTCAAAATTATAAATTTATATATTTCTTGACCGTCTTCCGTGTTGTCGGAGGGCACGTAAAGCCGTCGGTCCCCCTGTGTTAATAATTTCCCATCATAACAATAAAAAACAGGGTGCAGGCACATCGAAAGGTAAGCCTAGCAAGCTACCTGAGATGTAAAATCCAAAAATGCTAACAGAATTAATTGCAAATATTAAGAGGGAGACTTCTTAATAAATGTGAAAGAAGAAGAAGAAGATCGTACTTAAAATGAATAAACTTGTTATAGTCCAGGGATTTTAAAATTTGATGTACCTATATTCATTGGTGGTTCTAAAATACAGATAAAAGCATTAAGTTACTAGCAAATTTCGCTATAGTGTGAAGCACTCTCATTGTGATTGTTTATGTTGATGCTTATTTGCTCATTTTAGTACGTATTTAGTATTCAGGACTTATTTTTGATATTATTTAATACCAACCTATTGGACAGTCCACATCAGCTATATTTATAAATAAATAATTATAGGTTACCCCTTGAAGTTAATATAATGTACATTGACATTCGAATTATTTAAATATTGTTGAATTTTAAAATGTTCAATGAATATTTTTTCTGATCTGTAGCTTTTAAATGTACCTAATTACTGTAACATAATTTAAATGTTTACTAATAAGATCTCTTGTATATGTTAAAGAAGAAGTAAAATCAAAACCGGTATATAAAATAAAAATTTTAGCTTGAGGAAAGTATCTTATATTTAATTTACTATTATAATTATAAACAAACATTTAATAAATAGAATATTTAAAAAAAAATATTAAAATAATTAAATTTCAAATATTAGTACAAATGCATTCATTCTTGTGCCAAAACCAAAAATTTTAATAAAATCCAGAATTAATGTAATATTAAGAAATGCAAAAAAAATTAAAAGAAAATTGAATTAAAATTATTTTAAATTGAATAATTTTGAATTTATATAATTTTTCAAACTGCGCACTAAAATATTATGTTGTATTTATAAAGGTTTTTCTTTTTTGAATCAAAATTTTTGATTTCATAAATAATCATAAAAATAAAATATTAATCATCGCAGTGATTCCACAAAAATGTAAAATACCTAAAAGACCACTCTTTGAAAACTTGATTACGGGTCATCCAGAACTACAAAATATTAAAATAAAGAAGGTTAAAAAACTCGATTTTTATTTTGAAACACGTTAAATAGAAATTGTTTGTTTATTTAGCCTCAATTATATTTTTAAGCACTGCCATCCTCGACATATATTATGCTATTTTGCAAAATAGTGGTCAAGTTAAGTTTTGGGAAATTCCAAATTGATTTTTAAAAAACAATTGTTTCTTTATTTATATATTTTTTTAAAACGAACTGAAATTTATAACTATTCTATTTAATCATAACACTACAAAGTAAAACTTAATAATAATAATTCTTCTTTGATATCCAGAGCTTTTATAAGATATTGTTGTATTTCAGCAAATTTGTCGTTTCTGATGGGAAATGCAAACTCAGTACCATTAGATAAAGGCGTTTTCTCTTGCATGCAGAGTTATATGAACACATTTATCTAATGTCACTATAGTAATTAGAGAATAACTCGCGTTTTTAAACAATTTCTTTAATCATAAAAATTAATAAAACTGCACTCTTCTTATATTTTGTATTTGGACGTCTTTCAATCACAAACGATCTTCATTCCACACACACAATAATTATCAAATTAGTTACATTTGTTTGGAATTATTATTTATTTGCTATATTATAATTTACTAATTTGATAATTGTGTCCGCTGAAGATCGTTTGTGATTGAAACGCGTTTCAAATAAAAAAAAGGCTTCTTGCTATACTTTGTATAGAAGCCTAACTAGAAGAGTGCAGTTTGATTAATTTTTTTTAAATTTCAAATAACCTCGTAAAATACCTCAAAATTTAGTGATTTTTTTACTTAAAGTGTGCTTTCTTCTCAGCTCTCTATTGATTATAGGAATTTATTTTGTATTTTATTTTATATACCTAGATATAAGTAATGTAATAATGAAACCTAAAATATTTGATTTTTTTAACTATTGGGGTTAATATTGAATTACATTAATTTTGTTATAATAATATGTAATTTTTATTACATAATATGTAATTATCAAATTAAATCAAATTTTAAAAATTACATATAGTGTAAGAAAATTGGGCACATTTTGATCAAAAAAATCCAAAATCGGTTATCTGCGATTTTTCTACGAATTTCGTTAGGTAATTGTTCGTACTTTAACTTACTAAAAAACATCCTCTCGCAACGCTGAGATTCTTACCAAATTCTTCGTCTGAAGTTGAAATTTTTTATGAAGGAGTGAAAATTATGTTTTTCGGCAATATATTTTTAAACAAATTTCTATTTCAGCTATATTGTTATCATATAACGCGTTTCCTAAAAATGGTCAGGGGGTTCTGAGTTTTGGATATGTTTTAAGGTTTGGGGTCCTAATAAAAACTCTGAGTTGGCGACCTCGGCGACCGCCCGGAAGTGCCACCATTTATAGAAAATGGCGAAAATAAAATGTTTTTTCACAATATTTCCTTACCAGGTGACTTTAGGACGAAAATGGCTGCTATAAATCTTATGGAGAACAAAATTTACTACAACTTTTATCTAAGGTATTTTTTTCTAAGGCTAATAGTTGCTGAGCGCCAGCACTGTTAAATAGAGCAAATTTTAGAAAATTTCAAAAACGCTCGAATTTGCTCTGACTTATTTTATTATTTTTGGTTACTCTCTCAAAAAGTCTATTATATGATCAAGTTTATCATATATAATATGAGTATTATATAATATAATATATAATAATAATATATTATAAACAAGAGTATATAATATATAGGTACTCTATTATAAAGAAAGTCAGGTCAAAATCGAGCGTTTTTGAAAGTTTCTCAAATGTAACAACAGCTGTTACAACAACATGTAACAAATTCAAAAATTTAACAGTGCTGGCGTTCAGCAACTATTCGACTTACAGAAAAATACCTTAGATAGAAGTTGTAGTAAATTTTATTCTCTATAAGATTTATAGAAGCGAAGAAACATATTGTTTTCGCCATATTTTTAAAATGGCGGCACTTCCGGGCGGTCGCCGAGGTCGCCAACTCAGAGTTTTTATTAGGACCCCAAACCTTAAAACATATCCAAAACTCAGAACCCCCTGACCATTTTTAGGAAACGCGTTATATGATAACAATATAGCTGAAATAGAAATTTGTTTAAAAATATATTGCCGAAAAACATAATTTTCACTCCTTCATAAAAAATTTCAACTTCAGACGAAGAATTTGGTAAGAATCTCAGCGTTGCGAGAGGATGTTTTTTAGTAAGTTAAAGTAAATCAGAACCCCTGACCATTTTTAGGAAACTCTTCTTTTCATGATTTCGAGGATGTTAAAATATTTTAAGTGTTTTTAATTTTTTTAACGGGTTATATGATAACAATATAGCTGAAATAGAAATTTGTTTAAAAATATTTAGTCGAAAAACATAATTTTCACTCCTTCATAAAAAATTTCAACTTCAGACGAAGAATTTGGTAAAATGCTCAGGGTTCCGAGAGGACGTGTTTTTTGGTATGTTGAAGTACGAACAATTACCTAACGAAATCCGTCGAAAAATCGCAGAAACCCGATTTTGGATTTTTTTTTCGCAATTTTCTTACACTAATAGTAATAATTAAATAATTTTGATTTATTCTTTAATTAACTAGTTCATTTTTAAAAGGTTAAATTAATATATAATATATTCTTTTTATTTTATACACTTACGAAAACCTTGCTTAGGCATTACCTATTATTGTAATGCGTAGGTAATTATAGTGACGTTATTAAAAGATCGTTAATTTTAGATGGCAATCGATATTAAGGATAAAAAATGGCAAAACTCCATTAAATCCCCATTTATACTTACAAGGTTGGTTACTTCAAGCAGAACTTAGCGGAAAAGCAAGGATATATGACAACCTTTCTCACCTTTCAACAGTGAATGTAAGTAAAACACAAAATAGAATCAGTTTAAATAATTTTAATAACGAACTCTTTCTAGAAAAATTGTACAGCAATTGAACCCAATGATCATTATATGCGAAAGCTGGACTGTATTTTACGTAGTGCTTCAAAAAGTTGTAATAGAACTGTTCAACGTGACATATTCTTTAAAGTGAATAATTGTAGTATAAATCAATCGTGGTCATATAAACATTATTACAAGCTTCATACGCCTGTAATGTTTCAACAATTACTGGACACCGCTTAAAAAGCAAGCTTTTGGTATAAAATTGTGATTTTAGTATAAATTTTACTATGTAAAGTTAAAAATAATTATGTAATATAAATACTGTAAATTTTAAAAATTATTTTTTGAAAAATATAGTACATGCAAGTCAAATTTGTGAAAAAGTAATTTTATTAACCTCCTGTGTTTAATAACAAAAAAATGTATACCACTAAGGTAGGTTTCTTATGTAGTGTCTTGAACACGGGTTGGCTATCCATCTGACCGAAGACGAAATGCTGATGCCAGGCAAATGTAACTAGCGAGTAATAAGTTAATTTTATGCAATCCTAGCGTGTTTATCAAGAATTTACGACTACTTCTGCAGTTCGTAATGACCTTCTTCAGTTATTTGCCTATCTATAACTTGTCCATATTGATTTTGAACTTGGGATCATACCAGTGTGTAGCCACAGTTGTAGTAACAGTCGGTGTGTTCATCAGTAAGTTCATGCAAGAAAATTTAACATTATGTAATTTAATTCATCGAAGTTCAGTGTACGTAACCCCCATATAGGCGTTCACGCAATACCACATTTAATTAACGTAACGTAAGGAAAAGTAGGCAAACTTAACGATATGCTAAATGAGATTGTACCTGCGCATGAGTGTGATACCAACCACTAACGATATTTGGTGAAACCCGGCAACAAGTAGTATTTGCGCAGGCCTTATTCTTACGTTAAATAATGGTGAGTTAATACAGTACAAACCCAGGGCAACCGTATAAATCGATACATGCCCCTTCGGATAGCTTAGAGGGTAAAACACAAAATAAATGCTGGATAGCCGTTATCAGGGTAATACAGAGGGCGCTTAAAAAAGATGCTCCGACGAGCAAAGCGAAGTATATGGTAGAATGAGTTTAAATTGCCACCCTGTTTACCGTAAAACAAGAAACCACCGATGTAACTACGAAAATGTAGTTCACATTTATAATAACCAAAAGTAATGAGACAATTACCATGAATGACAAAAAAGTGTCGATTGGGCTTACTCATTTCAAAATGTTGCGATAATATTTTACCAAATAAAAAATTTACACAGCGAAGTTCTTAAAATATTTATCTGTTCGTATGTATGACAGATAGCATAATATAGGTCCTATATTATGCTATCTGTCCTATATTATAGGAGATATTGCCTATATGAATTCTGTGCAAAAATCACAGAACCACAACCAAACTAAATCTTGGATAAAACTTTCCTATCAAAAACAAATTCAAGCAATTTCGCCCAAAATATGCACATAAAATATTTCAAAATCAACCAATGCAAAAATATAAACGACAAAACATATCCTTGATCTGTGAATTCTTTTCTGGTAGGTGTTTGATAAGATTATAAAAGAGTTAAAACAAAGGTGGACTATACACCAAACTTGTACAAAGCTTTCTGTAAAACTGACGACGGTAAGTGATATAGCATATAAAAAGAAAACAAAACCTCCAGATGTTGTTGAGGGTTGCTTGATAAATTAATGCAACTTGGGAAGTAAAATTCATAATATTTTTTTAATATCCCATCTGTGTCACAAATGAAGCATCGATGCGATATCACTTAGTGATAAATCACCCGATCGCCACAAAACGTGGCACGAATATCACCTGCGTGTCACAAGATGTCACATTTCGGTCACATTAGGTAGCATGAGTATCACAAGGATAAAGTATTGCTATCACTCGACCGTCACAAAATATGGCACGAATATCACCTGCGTGTCACAAGATGTCACATTTCGGTCACATTAGGTAGCATGAGCATCACAAGCATAAAGTATTGCTATCACTCCACTGTCACAAAAAGTGGCTAGAATATCACCTGCATGTCACAAGATGTAACATTTCGGTCACATTAGGTAGCATGAGTATCACAAGCATAAGTTTTGCTATCACTCCACTGTCACAAAAAGTGGCTAAAATATCACCTGCGTATCACAAGTTATCACATTTAAACAGAAAATTATCGCACGAGTGTCATTAGAATATCACAATAGCGTCATAGCGTTTGCTGTGGAGATTTATTTATTATAAAGTTTGTTTATAACATTTGCAATAAATTATTAAAAATTAAAAATATTTAATAATTATTATATACACAAAATAATGAAAAATAAATTAAAACAGTAGTTATTTTTTGAAATCTTATATTTAATATTAATTTTTAATTGCTAAATAATCACATATTATAGAAAGTGATTAGAAACTTATAATAAAGTACACATCGTTATACTAATTTTTAGGGATGCAATTATTTAAATTCATAATATTTTTCAATATCACACCTGTGTCGCAAATGAAGCATCGATGCGATATCGCACATAAAATGATATGTAGCACTTTGGTGGTAAATCACAAGTAAGTCACAAAATATCACATGAGTAACGCATGGGTATCACATAGGTATCACACTGTGATATCACAATAATGTGATATTGTGATCACAACTGTGACACAAATGAGATATCACAGCGATATCACTGTGATACCTGCGTCTACTGGGTTCAGTTCCATTTAGCTGCTCTCGAATGATACACATTAGCTCTTGTTGCCTACGTGCTGCTAACCTAACTGGATGGATATTTTTCTTATCAGCTGGTGGCTCAATTGCGTGAGCATGCTTCTTGTGATTGATCGCAGATTTCTTGGAAGCATGGTACAGACCACAAAATATACTCGTACACATGCGGTTACCAAGCTCGGAATTTACTGAAAGGCAATTCAAATCGTATGGCACTTGTTTGTGCATACGCTCCGGTTGTAAATCAATTGCTAAACGTACTAGAAATGGAACAAATTTGTAAAAAAATAAGTATGGACGTGACGTCACAAGGAAGCATGCCCCCTCTTACCCACACTTTGTCACAAGTTCATAAACCCCCTCCTCCCAAATCTGTGACATCATTTATAGACAGCCCCACTTCATTTGTAACAGCTTTTCGAAAAGTCTACTTAAGGTACTGTTTATACTTAAACGTTTGGAACAGTTAGGATCCTATCTTTTTCCGTTCTTAAATACTGATACAATAGAAGATTCTTTCCATTCCATTTGTGTAGTTACTGTACGAATAGCTTTATTGATTAGTATTGTAATTTTCTCCATTAAAATTTTTCCTCCGTATTTACATTAAAAAACAGAATCATGTGAATTCATACGTACTACATAGTTACTATGAAAACAGATGTGCTGGTTTGCTCTGCTATTCGAGCTGGCAAAATTACTAGGACTGTTCTATCGCGCTCTATACATATCAGGTAGGACATTTTACGTCCATCAAAAGGAGCAGCACATTTTGCCGAAAGTCTTCACATATTGAAACCAAAAGTAGGGCAATTGTCTTTAAACTCAATTTTAATTATTACCGATTTGATTTATATAAGAATGTACTTTTGCTTATATAAGATTCTTATTAAAATAATCCATTAATCCAAAGATTAGGGCTCTTTCTTGTTTTGCACTGTTTTGCAATGAACACAGAATCACATTTTTAATTTAAGAAAAAAAAACAACTGATGCTTTCATTGAGCTGAACATTTGACGCTTTCTAAATTTCATTTAGTGATTTCCAATTTTCTTTTGTCGGTTTCTAAATTGAAATTGACGGCTAATGAATATCAATTGACAAATCTGAATTACGATTGACGCCTTCAGAATATCAATTGACAAATCTGAATAACGGTTGACGATTTCTAAATTACTGCTGGAAAAGTGTAGATGTGTAACATACTATTTGATATACGACAGTTTGTATATTTCACCGTGGGAACGGAAAATCAGATCGTGATATCCGTGAGATCGATGAAATTTATTAAATCTACATAAAAACACAGTGGTAATGTCATAAAATATTTTAAAGATGAAAAACGCGTATCGAATCCAAACCAAAAATTGGCTATCCAAACACATTTAATGTTAAGGAATGAACACGAATTGTACGAAAGATACAAAACAAGAACCCAAATTGGGCTTGTTAAACCCAAACCCGAGATTCGCAAGTGAAGATTTTTAAGATCTGGGAAAATATGTTGCGATGTACATATATCTGGGGTTGCTCTCCATGCAACTTGTTGTATGGCAATGGTAAGTGCATTGACACCTTCATCCAATTCATGATCATTCCTCAAAGATATTTCGAGTGTAATTTGTTTATCGAGTTATCTTCGAAAAGTTTACCAGTTGGCTCGCTTGCTGTATAATTATAGTTGTTTTCCTTTTTTATTTATTTGCTCAAACACATTGACAATTATTGGTGAGTGATCAGATGAAAGATCCAAGCAGGATTCTACTTTGATTCTCTTTGCGTCGACGCCTTTAGTAACGCAGAAGTCGATGGCATCTGGTACTTTCCTCGGATCAGATGGCCAGTAGGTTGGTTCGCCAGTAGACAGGATTTCAAAGTTATTAGAGTTCTATGCAATTCTCTGCCTTTTGTTGATGTTAATCTGGATCCCCATATTGGATGTTGGGCGTTATAGTCTCCTCCTGCTATAAATCTATTACCAAGGGTGTTGAAGAATTGTTCGTAGTAAGATGTTTTAATGTTATGTTTTTGTGGGCAGTATATGGCACTAACAGTACAGTCTCCCATTTTGTCTTTCAATACTACACTGATAGATTGTAGGAATTCTTTTGCAAATTTTTCAGATTCATGGTATTTTAAACTATCGCGAATTATAAGTGCTGTACCTTCGTGGACTCTGACTTCTGTAGGATGTTTGGTATAATAAGTTTTATATTTATGTATTGTTATGAAGTGTTTATCAGTAAGATGTGCTTCTAAAATTAGCATGTTGTCAATGCTTTGATTGTCTAAAAATATTTTGATTTCTATTCAAATTGCTATTTTAAATTATTCAAATTATTCTATTCTATTCTATTTCTATTCTAATATTTCTAATATTCTATTTAAATTGACGAGTGTAGTTAAGAGGTTTAGCATTATACTCATATTTCTTGAGTTTTCTTTATTTTGTTCAATTATTAGCCCTCGTATGAGGTTCTTCAGTTCAGTGATGTCATTGTCTTGATGATTATAATTTGGATTTAAATGCTGATGTGTGTGCCAACTTGTGTTTTCTAGCTGGAAGTTGTTATTTATAGCTTGATTTCCATTTTACTTTATTTGTGTATCTGTATGTTTGCCGTGCATTGGTAGTTGTTGCACGCACTGTTTGTGAGTAGGATGTTGTTGATTGGATTTGTTGATATATCATAGGATTGTGATTTTTCTGTGTTGGGAAGATTGTGATAGTTCGTTGTGGTACTTGAATTGGGGCATGCCTGGATTGTTGTTCGCCTCTTTTCTCTCAGTGTAGGATACATTTGAATCGCTAACTGCAGAAAGGGGACATGTCACATTTTTTGTGAAATTGACATTTTGATATTTTTTTGATCTAGATGCCTAGACGCACAATGTACTGGAAAAATGATAAATCTTCTATTATTAACGGGACTTGTCCAGGGACATATCTCTTTTCTGCAGTAAAGTGATAACAAACTGTGAGCATGTCGACAATACCTATAATACGAGTGCAACATGATATCATAAACCATTATTACCATATTAAATAAGTAAATTGGTTTCATTGGATGCAAAATTGATCTGCATGTTAAAATGAGTAGCACAATATATGCACTTTAGGAATCCATAATTTAAAATCCAAACATGACTTGTTAGGTATACCTACTACGAAGGCGAAGCAGGCAAAGGGGAAAATGATGTGTGTTCAAGTAGTTGAAGAAAAAATTTTAAAAAGCACTTATTTTCTGCGATAATTGTTGTGGACAAAACAAAAACAACACAATGATAATTCGATTTTTGATGAGCCTAGTGGAGTTTAATAAATTGGAAGAAATCCAATTATATTTTCCTATGAAAGGGCATTCATTTATGCCCTGCGACTGTGACTTTGGTCTTATCAAAATATCGCTTAACTAAATTGAAAAATTTTACACGGTCAAAGAATACTGCAAAATATTATCTAAACGTCAAAAAATTCTAATAAATTCACCATTGTGGAAGTTTATAAAGACTTAGTTTATGATTTTAAAAGCTGGTGGCCCGAATTTTATAAGAGGACTTGCCTGAGCAATGAATCTTATGGAAAAATGTACCAAGACGTGAAGAAAGTTATTTTTGATCTCTCGATCCATACCACCACATGAAGATTTCTGCCTCGCAAGAAGTGGTATGTATGGAATTTATCAATAGCCTTATAACAGAAACATTTAGATTATGCAATACAAGACCAAATTTATAACTTCCCCACAAAGAGAGCTTTTTCAGCAAAGCGACCAAGAAATAAAAAGAGGATTGCTGATATAAAAATTACGATCAAATTCATTCCAGATGCTTATGAATGATATTGGAAAGAAATTACAGCGTAGTCAACTAAGGACAATGAAGACGACGACGAATAACCGTTTTTTATTAAAATACCTTAAAAATGATACTTTTTTGTCACATTTTCTGTCGTGTATTTTTCATTTCTTGCAGAAAGGGGATATGTCCATATGTCTAATTTGGCAGCTGATCTAATTGAGAACACAAATATCAAATATATTATATACTCATTCATTCCAGATGTTCTAAGGCATGTCCTGTCGAAAATTTGAGTAAAAAGGATGGACATTTAAGATATAAAACAGTTTTTTTTATTTCCTGAACATTTCTAGAAATGTGACATGTCCCCTTTCTGCAGTTAGCGATTCATTTTTTGTTGCAGCTGCTTGTGTACCATACATCCCCGATAGTTCGCAGGATGATTACCATTAGTTTCTTAATGAAGTCAATAGAAGGAAATGCATACCGAGTCTCAGAAAATGATTGAAATATCAAGATGAAACACGAATAAATTGTATAAATTTTGCACATGAAAGTAAATATATTATTTTTAACTCTGATGGACCAACTAAAGAGTGTTGTAAGTCAAATATAGAACTAAATTCAGTAAACTTGAAGTACAGTACGTACGTCAATTAGTATTTATTGATTATTTATGGACAAATATAAATATGTCGAAACTTTCAAAAATAATTTTTCATATAGTTCTGCTAAAATGATAATTATATCGTCCCCTTAATACCGCTTAATACTATAGCTAGGTAACTCGAATTTTGGCTATTTTGAGTTAGCTACATGTAACCACCTAATTTTACCCACTTTATTTAGTGCTACAACTAGAAATATTCTATTATGTTTCTAAATATCAAATATCCACTTGCTAAAAGTAGATAAGTCCCAGATCCCTTCAATGCTGTTATGCTATAAGTGCATAATTTGAGATACCAAGTTGTGCAAATTCCGAACGTTATGTATAGCAAGATAGTATGTCCGCGACCAACGAAAGACAGTTGAGATATCTATTTCTGCAATTGTGAAGTTTTATAGTTTTATTCTTTATAATAATTATGTATTTTCTCGATTTTATTTTTGTATTATGTATTACTATATATCAGTCGTTATGAATAAAACTTATTTTGAAACATACAAAGTTAAAATAAAATAAAAGAACTAGATAAGTCTGATTTTTCACATTTTTATTAGTGCTATAACTATGTAGATATCTTACTTCTAATTAAAAATTTCCTAAAATATAAAACATTAGACTGTGAGGGTATTAAACACATTTAACTTACATAAGTAGCTCAAGTTTTAAACGTTAAAACAAAAATAATTTAAAGTTTAATACTTTTTTTTTGCTATTGTAAACTTTAAACTCTATTTACTCAATATCAGTAATTTCAAGTTACCTAGTTATAGTATTAAGGGGACTAATAATAATAGACTTTATTCCTCATAGAACAACGGCTCAGCATAACACATTTTTAAATATATATAAAATTTTACAAAACAATACTTCAGCATCACCTATACATTATGAAAGAAAAAAAAATACATTAAGGATAATGAAACCGAAGGACATGATTTGCATTTGGTTAAGGCACCGCTATCACATGAGGAAAGGGCGGAGTTCAGAATGACCCTCATAGCGAAGGCCGCCTGCTCTTCCACTCAACCCAAAAGACTGGCATGCGTACACTTCAAGGCCCCCCAAGACCCCACAACGGCAGCTAACGCGATCGGCAATCATGGCACTCATTCACATTCCCATGAAAGTAATGTTATGCAATGTCATGCACTCTGTTCAGCAAAAAGCTCCTCCCAGACTCGCTTCCTAAAGACCTGCAGGGATAACTCCTTAAGTTCATCCGGGCAGTTGTTATATAAAGTGGTTATGTTATAAACAAACGTACGCCTGAATAAAGTCAGTTTATGGCGTGGTATAATTAAATATATTTTTCGACGTAAGTTCAGATTATGCACATCTGTACGGAATGTAATTTTATTATAAAGATAAGGTGGTTTATGTGTCGTGATTATTTTATGAAATAGAAAGAGTGAGTATAACTTACGTCGATTACTCATATTGAGCCAGTTTGCAGTTGAAAGCGTGTGGGTTACTCTATCGTATTTACGTATACCATAGATTAGACGAAGACAACTGTTTTGAACCCGCTGAACCCGACGAACATCGATGGAATCGAGACATGGGCCATAAACAACATCACAATGATTAAAATGCGATAAGACCAGAGAGTCGCACAAGATCCTTCTAAGATGAGAAGATAAAAAATCCTTATGTTGATATATCAACTTTAAATTCATATAGGCCCTCTGAATGCAACCCGTAACATGCGTTTTAAACCTCAGTTTAGCATCAATGTGCAAACCCAAAACTCGGGCATCCTCCGAGATTGCAAGAGCTGAACCGCCCATATTAATTCTCAACGACCCCTTAAACTCATCAGAACCCCTACCAAAAAAGACAACCTTAGACTTGTTTGGATTAAGCATAAGTGAATATCTACCAGAACCGTTGTACAATGAGTGTAAATCATCGTTAATGATTCTACAGGCTTCAGAAACATCAGTTGGATAAAATGAATAGTACAGCTGGGTGTCGTCAGCGTACATATGCATATTACAATGTTTTATAAGCCCCGGAAGTCTGGATGTGTAAATGGAAAACAGCAGAGGTCCTAAGATTGAACCCTGAGGAACACCGGCCGACACAGGTAGAGGATGAGAAATACTGCGTCCAATAACCACCTGCTGACATCTACCAGATAAGAAACTAGAAAAGAGCCGATTTGCGCTCTCCGAAACACCAAAAAACTTTAACATAGCTATTATCAACTTATGACTGACAGTGTCAAATGCTTTGCTATAATCCAATAAAATCAGTAGTGTTACCATACCCCTATCAGCAGCGTGAATTATATCATTTGATACATTTAGCATGGCTGTAGCACAACTATGTAACGGTCTAAATCCTGATTGAACACAAGGGAGGATATCATTTTGATCTAAAAATGATCTCAATTGCATTTCCATAACCCTTTCAACAATCTTAGATAGTACACTTAACAGACTTATGGGTCTCAACTGAGATAACTCGGAAGGTGGCCTTATCTTGGGCAGGGGAGTAACTAATGCCTTTTTCCAAACATCAGGAAACACACCCTCCAGTAAGCATGTGTTAACGATATGTGTAACGAAAGGGTAAATATACCTTATGGACAGCAAAGTCCTAGAAGAGAAACGTTAAATCCGTCCGCTCCGGTTGCGTTAGACTTAATAGAAGCAAAAATATGACTGACGTCAGACACCTCGACCAAATTAAAATGAAAGTCACATATACTATTAGGTTTGAATTTGTTGTTATTAAAGTAATCAATTAGGGCACCATCATCTGTAGATTTTGTAGCAGAGACAAAAAATTTGTTGATAGCATCGCAATCCATCAACTTTTCCGAAATATTGTTATTCGGGGACAACTTAACATTAAGGTCTTTAAGAGTTCTCCACAACTGTTTAGAATTACTACTTTCTACAACAGATTTTAAGTAAGCGCGTTTATCGGCACGAACCGACATAGTGGTTAAATTTCTCAACGTTTTGTAGTCAAGCCAATTCTGTTGTAGTTTTGTACGTTTGAATTTAGAAAAAGCCTTATCCCGTAAATGCATAAGAAGTCTGACGTTATCTGTTAGCCATGGAGCAGGCTTCTTAGTGACTCGAACGACTCTAGTGGGAGCGTGTATGTTTATTACATTCAGCAAGTTTCCGTTGAAGAAAGCCAACTTATCGTTAACGTCAGGTAATCGAAACATATCGTGAAACGGAATCAATTGCAGATCAGATAGGAACAGATCTCGGTTGAAATTTCGAAAGTCTCTGACAACTTTAAGCAATGGTACTTTGGATGGTCTAGCACACAATATAGTACAAAATATTAGTTCGTGGTCAGCGATATGTGCAGACCGAGTACCAGAATTTACTATCCACTCCGTCCTATCTGTTATAAGCAAATCCAGTAACGTTGACGTATCGCCCACAATACGTGTAGGGGAATCAATAATCTGGGAGAGATTCATTACATCCAGAACAGATCGAAGACGAATGGTTTCACTACTACAAGGTTTCAACCAATTTATGTTCATATCACCCAAACAGTACAGTTCGTCGGAAACACTTTGAACCTCATAGAGTGCAATTTCTAATTCATCGAAAAAATTGTCGAGATGCAGTCTATTAGGATTGCATATACAACCAAATGCATACTTTACATTGTGAATAGACAATTGAATCCAGATTTGTTCAATATTAGGGGAGGAATGCAAGAGATTAAATTTTAAAGAGTTATGTATGTAAAATGCAACTCCTCCTCCACGGGAGTCACGGTCCCGACGAACAATTGCATAGTTATCAATGTGAATAATTTCATTTAGATCAGAAGTTTTCAGCCAGGTCTCCGTGACACCCACTATATCATACTCATGCTGGATTATATGCTCCTTAAGTTTGTCAAAATGTTCATGGGCAAGCAATGAATGAACATTAACATGTGCAACACTGAGGTTTCTTACTCTACTCATACTATCTTAATGCTCAAAACTTCAAAAATAAAGCCCAAAAGCCAACCACGCCAAATACCGGGGGCACGCGAGACCCGCCAAACACATAACCGCCACCAGCAATAGGTGCGACTTGAAAGATAATAGATAAAAGTATTTAATTAACAGCAGCAAATGTGTCCCGGGCCCAAAACCAAGACAGGTACGCAATACCAGTCGTTCCGGTTATCAATAACCGAAGTCAAATTATTAAAAAATATACTCGGACTCAACACAGTCTCAAAACTTCTATCACCAAACATGCACAAATGATGTACTCCGCGCATACATAACTATTGAGGAAACTAAATAATGAAAATATGTGTTATGTATCATGAAAGGTTATTATGATAAACAGCAAGACATGACTGCATATTTCCGTTCTTAACCCCTATTAGGTAAATTGAATAATAAAAAATTATTATATGTTTAATTAAAACAAGGAAAAAACAGAAATCTGTGATATGAATGTAGAAAATTAGCAGTTATTCAAAATTATAAAAATCCCCACAATTATTAGATACTAGACATACGTATAGTAAACAGAACCAACACATTATGAACAATTTTTTTATTATTTCAACTTTAAAATGACTGTGGGCATGTAACCGACGTTGGAGAATATGTTTGTTGCTCCGAATGAAGTCATTTGAAAGCATGAGTTGTACTTGCGAATGTTTAGCAGGAAGTGTTTTGAAATTGCAGTGGTGCCAGTAAGATAACTTAGAAGCGGCTCAGGTGGATCAATCAGCGGTGGCAAAACAACTTTGCCGTTCGAACAACACATTCCTGGTGATTCCTTAGCGAACTTCGAAACACGACAATGCAAGCAAAGTTTGTTCATAACACCTATTGCTACATCCTCGTGATTCATGTAATCGTAGTTTTTGTCGTAATTAAATGCTTCCAATGTTAAATTCAATTTTTGTCTTGATGGAACTAATCCCAAAAACGGTTTGCCCGTCCATTTCTGGCGTAAATAAGAGCGCTACATACGTCCAAAGTTTTTACACAATTTTCACTTTTCAATTAATCTTCAGGTAAAGTTAAATCTTCCGCAAAGAGGTGGATCTTCCACGAAGAGGTGGGTCTGCGTCTTCTTGCACAATTCCGGCGAGTTTTTCTTTAGAAAACCAATTAAAAACAAATTAATCTTCAGGTAAAGTTAAATCTTCCGCAAAGAGGTGGATCTTCCACGAAGAGGTGGATTTGCGTCTTCTTGCACAATTCCGGCGAGTTCTGCGACCTATATAAAGTCTTCCTCACAGGGGGAAGACCATAATAGATCGGTGAAGGCCATAGTTGTTCGGCCTTCGGCCTCACAGGGTGAAACCATAATAGATCCGTGAAGGCCATAGTTGTTCGCCCTTCGGCCTCACAGACCGGACCATAATAGATCCGTGAAGGCCACAGTTGTTCGGCCTTCGGCCTCACAGACCGGACCATAATAGATCCGTGAAGGCCATAGTTGTTCGGCCTTCGGCCTCACAGACCGGACCATAATAGATCCGTGAAGGCCAAAGTTGTTCGGCCTTCGGCCTCACAGGGCGGACAATAATAGATCCGTGAAGGCCAAAGTTGTTCGGCCTTCATCTGTCATCTGTCATCCGTCATCTGTCATCTCATCTGTCATCTGTCATCTCATCGGTCATCTGTCATCTCATCTGTCATCCGTCATCTCATCTGTCATCTGTCATCCGTCATCTCATCTGTCATCTGTCATCCGTCATCTCATCTGTCATCTGTCAGCTGTCATCCGTCATCTGTCATCCGTCATCTGTCATCCGTCATCTGTCATCTGTCATCTGTCATCCGTCATCTGTCATCTGTCATCTGTCATCTGTCATCCGTCATCTGTCATCAGTCATCTGTCATCTGTCATCCGTCATCTGTCATCTGTCATCTGTCATCCGTCATCTGTCATCTGTCATACATACATACATACATACATACATACACACATACATACATAATCTTCACGTAAAGTTACATCTTCATGTAAAGTTAAATCTGTATGTGCAAAAGGATTTTTAGGTTATGTAGTTAATGCCGTCACTTTGACACTATCGGGGGGCCCATGGGGGCTATTCAACACTATCAGGGTCACTCTGTAGGTTATGAAAAGGGTCTTGCTAAAACGCGCACTATTTATGTTTTACCCTGTATATATGCAAAATGATTTTTGATAATTTTAAAAATATTGTGCAACGCTACTGACTATAATATGTCAATGTCATTTTTAAGGTTAGTCAAAGTTGTGCCCCCTATTTGTCGAGCCGCTACTGACTATAATATGTCAATGTCATTGAATTAATCTTTTAGCGTCAAAATCGCATCGTAACTATGACAACTACTGTGACCTGAAGTGTTTAACTGCTGATGACCGTCTTATGGTGACGAATTACTAAATTCAAAGACGACGAAAAACTTACTCTTGAATGTCGCCAGATCTCGTGAAAGTTTCAACGCCCACAGTTACGGGGTTTAGGCGTCTATGCGGAACATACATACATACCCACACACATATATACCCACACACATACAAGCATTTTTATATATAAGAAGATTAATTTAAATAAGAAATATAATTCAAAACAAATTTAACTTGTGTACCGATTGATAACAAAATGAAAAATTAACTTGATAAGTTCCGTATATAAAGTAACAAATTGATGCACATTGAATATAGTCGCACCGCGCCAATAAAGTTTGTTATTTTAACTCACTCAGTGAAGTGGCCGTCAACAGCAACGTAGAGATTCCTTCACCATCCGACGCAGTCCTCACAAATATCTTGCCATCTCGTGTACTGACACATCGCGTTCCATACTTTCGAACTGCTTCCCCGTACACCTCAAGTCTCTTCCTGGTCAGATCCTCCTTCAATACATATTGGGTACCTTTAAGATTTTTTTTATTGTTAAATACTAGGGATCTCTTCTGATAGGATGTGAATCTGATCAAAATAGCCCGAGGCTTCAGGTCCATCTTTTTGCCTACCCGGTATATGCTATCAAAATCATTCGCGAACACTTCTAATTTCTGGTTCTCCTTTATGATGTTCATAACCAATCCAGCGACATTTTCGTTCATCTGTTCAGGAACACCGTATAATCGCAGACCATTTCTTCGGCTGTACTGTTCCAGCTCATCCAACTTTTCCTCCAGGAAAATAATACGCTGCCGATTCTCAGATGTCATCTTGTTAATATCACTAATTGAACATTGCAGTGCATCAAATCTTTCTTCCATTCTCTTGGTGAAGACTTCTAGAACTCTTTCACAGATCTTGATCACATCCGCACTCCCACTATCGTCGGAAATAGATCCGCTACGAGTTTTCGTCATCTCTATTGTTCTCCTTTTACCAATGCTGAAGACTTTAATGGAACGTGACGACTATAATTACTATGTTAATATATTGCCATCAGCGAATGTTTAACAGATGATACCATTGGCATACCACACTACTCCACTCACTGTGCGACGAAATGTGAACACTTATAATTCAAAAATATGACAAGAAAACGTACTACTTATTAAATTTTGCAGCGGAGCACATAAATACGACTCTAAGCGGCCATGTTGGTATCGATGATGACTATATGTAGGTATAGTTTGTTTCAGAATAATTGAAATTAAAAAAAGTCATAGAATCAAATTACGTTGATATAAAAGCGTACGAACTATGTGATAAGATATGCTGTCGACCAAGCATATGCATTGCTAAAGGCTTGCGCGAGATTAAAATAATTAACCTTATCTCTATATATTATGTTTCGTTTATAGTTTGTACGTTTTTATATCAACGTAATTTGATACTATGCCTTTTTTTAATTTCAATGATTCTGAAACAAACTATACTTCTAAGTTCTATTATAACGATTCAAAATGTAAATCTCAATGAATGCAGGAATTACTTCTTTATAAGCATCTAAAAATATTAATTAAATCCACCTCTCCAATCTCCAGACTTGAACCCCATTGAAATTATGCGGATGAAATAGATTGAAAATTTGAGTAACTCTAATAAACACTAAGTAATAATTAAAATAAGGACTGTAAGAGGAATGGGGTATTTTTTCTTCTATAAAAAATATTTTTTTAGAACATGTAAACCAAAAAGGCCACGCCACCAAACATTAAAAAAACAAATTTCTTTAAATTCACAAAACGTTAAATATTTCATATTATAATGTAGTTTCCGGATATAGTATGATTGTATTGCTTTATAATAGCGTATTATTTTATTAAATCTCAATAATCTTGACTTTTATGCAAATTTCTTCGAAAAAATTGTATTTTGGCCAAATATAAAAAATACGAGTAGTTTGTTAAATGGAAACTACTATTATATAATATTTGCTTTGTTTTGAAATAAATAAGACACAGGCGCAGTGTGCTGAAATGGAGGTTTTATGGACAAACGTTTGCTGAGCCTTCAATTTTAGGGCAAAATATCTGAAAAAAATTTGAAAGTTGTCTTACTATATCTATAGAATAGATGAAAAAATAATTAAAAAATAAAGCCAGAATTTAAAAAAAGTAATTTTTATTAAATGATCCTGTTTTAAGAGACTAACGCTCAAATTCATAGTCGTTACTTAAGTATAAGTACTTACTTGAGGGTCAAATTTATATTGCATAGACGCATTTTCGAGCAAAGCTACTTAGAAATTCAGAAACTTCGTAAAAACACTAAGATGAAATGCATTGATAAAAATCAGTTACTCAATTAGAAAGGGGTTAATTTTTCAAGTAAAGTTTTGTCTATGAATACGGGCGTAAAATGCCGTCAACAGATGGCGCGAAATTTTTTAAAATATTGTACCGCAATATCATCCCTCTTCCTCTGGATCCAAATTCTGGTGTTCCAACAATTTTACGGCCTCTGGTGATAGTAACGAAAAATTTTTGGGTCGCAATATTCTTAATTAGGCGCCGTGCCATTTAAACGCGGATACAATTAGGCGCAGACCGTTTGTTTTGTTATTTCTGGATCGGAATACGTAAATGGTGCTGTTTAAGATCATCTATTGATTTAGTGGAAACAATTTTAGTTGCCGTATGATCTAAAAGAGACTGCAGTTTAACACAAGCATCTTTTTCTGTGACAGTAATATTTTCAGGGTAACATCTTTTCTTGTCCTCTTGCAATTTCTTATGTTGTGGAAATATCTTGTCGGCAAGTTTTTCGTCGAATTTCCGTACATAATTTCGTAACATCGCATACTTTTCCTCTGTTAATAATTTCAAGTCTACGAATAAAGCTAAAGCTTCTTTTACTTCATGAGATATTTCAGGCAGCGGCGGCTCGTGACTTTTCCCAGGCTAATTTTACAGCTTAACTACCTTATAAAATAAAACTTAAAAAAAATAAATTTAATAAAATATTATTTAATCTGCGGTAGACACATGTTTCGAGCTCGTTGGCTATCTTCAGTACTGTGTACAATGGAAATAATTGTTCGATGAGTGCAGAGTGTTTTTTGCAAAAATGCTGTACAATATACAGATTAATATTATTTTAAGTCATTCGAAATTTATGAAGCTTTAAACTTAAGAGGTATACGGCGATTTTTAGTATTCGCGAAGTGATCAATGATATTCTCGTAGAATTCATTATTTCGAGACAATAAGGTAACGAATTCCTTTTCAATAGACATTACCGCGACGTTACTTAACCGATTTTGATTCATCGTATTACGAGTGTAAGTTTTAATACGTTTTAGTATGGAAAAACTTCTTTCAACCGAAGCCGATGTTACCGGTATGGTGACGACAAATAAAAGTTTGTAAAATTCAGGCATACAACTGTGTAAATCATTTTTGAAAGTAAAATCTAATATCTCTGATGGAGTCCTACATTGTCCAAACATTTCGGGGTCATTATATGCTACCGATAATTCATTTTTGAGTTGGATTTGATAAAAAAATGGATACTGCTCTAATAGACTATCTAATAAATTTTGAGGAAAGTTTTTCCTATAATCTGAAAATTTAGCAAATGTTAATAGATGAAAAATTTTAATTTATGTCTGTCTGCAAAGTCTGCAAATCTAACTTCAATTTGCACGATAACCGTATCCAAAATTTGTTTATAATTTTGACGCATATCTGGTAAATCAAATGTCGTTTTTCGTTTTTTTCTGAGCCGGCTAGCAATTTAATTCTAAACTGTTAAATATGTTGTCAAAATACAAATCATCAATACGGTATCTGTGCCGAGTTTCGATTAATTTTGTTAAACGACATTTGGCGAAATTAATATCGGTAAGTTTACTTTGTAAAATTGAAAATACTACGTCTGTCTGTTCAAAAATTAATTTAAAAGTTTCTAATAAAAAGCAAAATTTTGATTCATTTAAATATCGTCTTGAACCAGCGCTTCTCTAATAGTTTGAGAGTCGTTTTTAAAATCATCGCTGTCGATTATAAAATTAAATACGTCAATTAATTGTGGTTTTCTTAATTGCACTGTAAATACTGCTCGCGAGGTAAAATTCCAACGTGTAGCAACGTTTGTCGAAATTTACTGCCACAAATTTCATTTCAAACATAGGTCCGTTTGGTCGATTTTGAAAAAAATGTGGAAAATCCGTTCAAACTTGAAAAAAAAATTCGGGAATCCTTATTCGAATTACATGATTATATTTAGAACATATTATGCATGAATAATGCAAAGAATTGCAAGCGTCTCCATAAGATGCCCACGCATATGAGCCCAGCCTCCAACGCATGTAAAATTACTATGTTCGTACATTTAGTAAGATAACACAGATTAGTATGAGCTTATGTTACAAGCTTATTACTTACAATTCATCTGTTATTCGCTCATGTTGATTATAAAATTTACTAACGAGTAAGGTCCATTTCGCCAGCCCCCCCCCATCGCGAATTTGGGGTCCAATTTGATGTCAATCGTTTGTGCTTCGTTTGTGCTTGTTTGTGCTTCTATTATTTTCGTTTGTGCCAACACCGTTCGCGAAATATCTTAAAAATAAGTTTGGGGGGCTGGCGAAATGCTAGCCCCCCCCATCGCGAATTTGGGGTCGAATTTGGTGTCAATCGTTTGTGCTTCGTTTGTGCTCGTTTGTGCTTCTATTATTTTCGTTTGTGCCAACACCGTTCGCGAAATATCTTAAAAATAAGTTGGGGGGGCTGGCGAAATGCTAGCCCCCCCCATCGCGAATTTGGGGTCGAATTTGGTGCCAATCGTTTGTGCTTCGTTTGTGCTCGTTTGTGCTTCTATTATTTTCGTTTGTGCCAACACCGTTCGCGAAATATAGACTTTTAAAATTTTATAAACCTCCGAGCAACAATCGTTACAACAAACATTAACTTAGGAAGAAATAAAGTACATTGTAACAGTTTTCGTAAAATATTTTTATTATAAATTATGATTTTCATCTACAAACAAATTTAAAAATTACTATAATGTACTTTACATTTGTATTAGACCGTATGTTGGATTTGCGATTCATTTTTAAAAGGTCGTCGTATTTTTCCAAAATACCTAGATGGGATCGCCAGCAATAAGCTATATAATGTCCTAAGGATAACAAATTTCTTCTTTAAGGTGGGAGAAAACTAATAATTCCTTTCAAATGAAATTGTTTTTCTAGAATATTTAAAATTCAGGGAACATTTGAAAGAGCTGTTGAAAATTGGGATTCATGCGGTATAGAACTGGTTACAGTTTCTATAAAAAAAATGAGAACCTATTGTGAAACTTCGCCCTATAGACGGATTACCGCAGAACCACATTTTGCTGGATCTTCGAAATACCTTAACATGACTTGTTGTAAAAGTTGAAGATTATCCAGGTAGATTAGCCACTATTGTTTCCCCGGGTCGACTGTTTTCGAAATCGCAAGAAGAGCATTTTCTGATTTCTGTGAAAGAAGGATATTTTCTAAATAATTGAGTTAGTAAATAATTTGCCCGGGCTGGGGAAATGCTTGCACCCCCCATCGCGAATTTGGGGTCGAATTTGGTGTCAATCGTTTGTGCTTCGTTAGTGGTCGTTTGTGCTTCTATTATTTTCGTTTGTGCCAACACCGTTCGCGAAATATCTTAAAAATAAGTTTGGGGGTTGGCGAAATGCTAGCCCCCCCCCATCGCGAATTTGGGGTCGAATTTGGTATCAATCGTTTGTGCTTCGTTTGTGCTCGTTTGTGCTTCTATTATTTTCGTTTGTGCCAACACCGTTCGCGAAATATCTTAAAAATAAGTTTGGGGGTTGGCGAAATGCTAGCCCCCCCCATCGCGAATTTGGGGTCGAATTTGGTATCAATCGTTTGTGCTTCGTTTGTGCTCGTTTGTGCTCCTATTATTTTCGTTTGTGCCAACACCGTTCGCGAAATATCTTAAAAATAAGTTTGGGGGTTGGCGAAATGCTAGCCCCCCCCATCGCGAATTTGGGGTCGAATTTGGTATCAATCGTTTGTGCTTCGTTTGTGCTCGTTTGTGCTCCTATTATTTTCGTTTGTGCCAACACCGTTCGCGAAATATCTTAAAAATAAGTTTGGGTAAAAATAAGTATCTTAAAATAAGTAAATTCAATTATCCTTTGATAATTATGGTTGGATAATCCAATAATATTATTACGGTTGGTAAGAAATACGATTATTTTACTATAATAATATATTCTTTAACTATATTAGTAAAATAATAATAATTAAATTTAACGATTAACGACAAGATTATAATAATGCCTCGCAAAGCAAACGTCAACGTGTAAAATCTACTAGATGTTCTTCATAAACATAAATCTTAAATTCGGGATTCAAATAACAAAATTATTATTGGATTATCCAATCATGTCCCAATGATAATTGGATTATCTAATCATAATTATCAAAGGATAATTGAATTTTTCTATGATAATTATAATCTTTTGATTATCCTTTGATAATTAACTTTTGAGTATGATCATTTTACATAAAAATAAATTTACGACAAACTGTTACAATGCACTTTATTTCTTCCTAAGTTAATGATTGTTGTAACGATTGTTGCTCGGAGGTTTATAAAATTTTAAAAGTCTATATTTCGCGAACGGTGTTGGCATAAACGAAAATAATAGAAGCACAAACGAGCACAAACGAAGCACAAACGATTGATACCAAATTCGACCCCAAATTCGCGATGGGGGGGGGGCTAGCATTTCGCCAACCCAAAACTTATTTTTAAGATATTTCGCGAACGGTGTTGGCACAAACGAAAATAATAGAAGCACAAACGAGCACAAACGAAGCACAAACGATTGATACCAAATTCGACCCCAAATTCGCGATGGGGGGGGGCTAGCATTTCGCCAACCCCCAAACTTATTTTTAAGATATTTCGCGAACGGTGTTGGCACAAACGAAAATAATAGAAGCACAAGCGAGCACAAACGAAGCACAAACGATTGATACCAAATTCGACCCCAAATTCGCGATGGGGGGGGCTAGCATTTCGCCAACCCCCAAACTTATTTTTAAGATATTTCGCGAACGGTGTTGGCACAAACGAAAATAATAGAAGCACAAACGAGCACAAACGAAGCACAAACGATTGATACCAAATTCGACCCCAAATTCGCGATGGGGGGGGGGCTAGCATTTCGCCAACCCCCAAACTTATTTTTAAGATATTTCGCGAACGGTGTTGGCACAAACGAAAATAATAGAAGCACAAACGACCACTTGTAAATTTTTCTACTCTTGTAAATTCCGAAGACTAATGGGATCCACGGAATCACAAGGTATCAAATAAACATCTGCCAAAAAAATTGACAGTAATATTTGCTGTCGGCAGTCACCCTGATGGACGTTTAAACCAGCTCGTAATTAGCGGAAGCTAGGGTTCATGGGTCGTAAGTCAAAATGATGTGATAACAAAATAAAGAATACAAAAATAATGGTAAACAAATTATAATCGTTGAAATACTCTGTACAACAGCTGTGGTAGTATGTAGCAACAACAATTCATATATAATCAGCGAGCTGATCACGTAATACAAAACAAATGGTGTTGTTATATGTACAGATACAAATTTTAAAAGTCTAACAAGTTGCAACTCACCCAGGTACCTTGGTATGATTAATAAATACAAAATACTCGTTCCTGACAATGAACGGACTTCAAATTTGAATACTGTAGCACCAGGATGATAAAGTGAATCGTCTTCGACCGCTCCACTGATAATACGGAAACAGTTGCACTTGACCAGGTCAGGAACACCATAAAAGGAGTTGGTTAAAGAGAACCTCAAAGATTGAATGTTTTCACCGAAGTTGTTGCTTTCCAGTGTGTAATATTTATCAATATTCCAAAAATGACGAGTTGACATCAGCAATACTCAATAACGCAAATCTTAATATTGAAAATTGACCTTGACATTCAATTTATAAAACAGCCCTGGCGTATGTGTTTTTAATCAAACACATGTACTCTAAAATTTAATGAAACCAAATTACTTAAAGGAAGTTATTTCAACAAGTTACTTACGGAAATAATGAAATTGATGTTTTAAATAAATCCGCAACCGCGTAAAACATCCATCCACCAATTAAATGAGCAAATCAATTAATTAATCGTCTAATTAGTAAAATTAGTCGGAACAAAAATTCGACTCAACCACTTGATCAAATGCAAAAAGGCAAGATGGCCGTTTCACCGAGCGGTCACGGAGATGGAACGAAATATCGGTCGTTTTCAAAAATCTTAAGTACACGGTGTTGAAAAAGTTAATGTTATTATTCGTAACGGATGTAAAAATTCGTTACACACTAACGAAGCACAAACGATTGACACCAAAGTCGACCCCAAATTGGCGATGGGGGGTGCAAGCATTTCCCCAGCCCGGGCAAATTATTTACTAACTCAATTATTTAGAAAATATCCTTCTTTCACAGAAATCAGAAAATGCTCTTCTTGCGATTTCGAAAACAGTCGACCCGGGGAAACAATAGTGGCTAATCTACCTATGGATAATCTTCAACTTTTACAACAAGTCATGTTAAGGTATTTCGAAGATCCAGCAAAATGTGGTTCTGCGGTAATCCGTCTATAGGGCGAAGTTTCACAATAGGTTCTCATTTTTTTTATAGAAACTGTAACCAGTTCTATACCGCATGAATCCCAATTTTCAACAGCTCTTTCAAATGTTCCCTGAATTTTAAATATTCTAGAAAAACAATTTCATTTGAAAGGAATTATTAGTTTTCTCCCACCTTAAAGAAGAAATTTGTTATCCTTAGGACATTATATAGCTTATTGCTGGCGATCCCATCTAGGTCTTTTGGAAAAATACGACGACCTTTTAAAAATGAATCGCAAATCCAACATACGGTCTAATACAAATGTAAAGTACATTATAGTAATTTTTAAATTTGTTTGTAGATGAAAATCATAATTTATAATAAAAATATTTTACGAAAACTGTTACAATGTACTTTATTTCTTTCTAAGTTAATGTTTGTTGTAACGATTGTTGCTCGGAGGTTTATAAAATTTTAAAAGTCTATATTTCGCGAACGGTGTTGGCACAAACGAAAATAATAGAAGCACAAACGAGCACAAACGAAGCACAAACGATTGGCACCAAATTCGACCCCAAATTCGCGATGGGGGGGGGCTAGCATTTCGCCAGCCCCCCCCAACTTATTTTTAAGATATTTCGCGAACGGTGTTGGCACAAACGAAAATAATAGAAGCACAAACGAGCACAAACGAAGCACAAACGATTGACACCAAATTCGACCCCAAATTCGCGATGGGGGGGCTAGCATTTCGCCAGCCCCCCAAACTTATTTTTAAGATATTTCGCGAACGGTGTTGGCACAAACGAAAATAATAGAAGCACAAACAAGCACAAACGAAGCACAAACGATTGACATCAAATTCGACCCCAAATTCGCGATGGGGGGGGGCTGGAGAAATGGACCTCTAACGAGTAGCCTCTATGACGTATCTCGGACGTACTACCGTATTCTGGGTTGCCTAACTCTGTGCTAATAAACTAATAAGATAAAGAAGGGCTAGCCGCTGGATATGTACTATTTCGAATTTATTTCAGGCGTAAGTCAAGTTCTTAAGCTAATTTCATTATTAAATTAAATTTTGTTTTAAACAAATTCAAAAAAAATTAAAAATTGGAAAAAATACTAATTTAAAACGAAATATAAATACCAAGTCCGTCCAACAATTTGAGAGGAGGCTAAGCCTCCCTTGCCTCAATTGACAAACCGCCGCTGATTTCAGGTGAGGTATTACTGCTCTTACATTTCTTCGTGGATCGTCTTGATCCGCGTGATATATCTTTAAAATGTCATTACTCCTTCTGATTTTCGTCATTTCAGAACAATTTACAAATTTTTCTTTGGATATTCAGTAGATATCGCATTTTCATATAGAAATACTTTAAGGTTCTGCGTCAACCAATCAGCATTATAAGTTTACATTTTCCCACATTTTAGAGTACCGAGTTATAAATTTAATTAGATTTAATTAAGACTAATTTCACGTTTAATTCGATCTAGCTGCTCTCCAGTAAAAGCAGGATTTCTTTTTGCTATTTGCGTATAATAAGTAATTATCCACAGCTTTGATTTGGAATAACTTGTGTTTTCCCACAGAATATTGCATAAGTCACGATTCGAAATGCTAAAGTTTGCCATTTTAAAATAGTTTTAAATTGTTTTTAATATCTTTCTGTATCGTCCGTTCTGCTTATATGCATTGTTTACATGGGCATTTGGAAAAATTTATTAACTTGTTAATCCGACAATTCCTTCGGTAAGAATTGCACAAGTCTCAGTAAAAACGCTCTTGTGTTCGTATCTGCAACTGAAATTTGGAGGGCGAGTCCTAGAGATACCAATGATACCATAAAAATTTTTTCGGTGTGTCTCATGCGTTCTCACAAGTTTAAGAGAGGTTAACATTTAAAAAAAATCGAGTTTTTAGGTCGAAATTAGATCTACAAACCGTTAAAAATGTAATTCTTTGTTTTGTTTTGGCACTTGTGTGCTAGTAAAGAGATACAGAAATAATATTTCAACTTGAAAACTGAAAAATATCAATGTATTTCCGTTTTCAGCAAAGTTAAAGTATACCTATATGTATATGGTGCATATACCTTATTATAAAAAAGGTTGACTTTGCCCCATTTTTTTGACACTTTCCAAGCGCATTTTTTATGATTTTTTTGTGTTCCTCAATCCTTGGGGATGTTCCTAGCAAGAAACTATTATTAAAGAGACCAAATGAATTACTTTAAAAATCACCATTTGTCTACCTCCACCACACTGTGAGGCGGTTTATTAAATAAAATTAGTTATCCTGGTATCCGGATATTTTGTTATTCACTGTAAATAGCCCATGTCCCGGGTGATTTTTTGCCACTGTTGGTTCCAATAATTGCCGGAGTGATGAAACTTCCAGAGATGGTGTTTTCCGATGTGAAAACAGGTAATTCATGTTTTGCATACAAAATTTTGATCGGGAACGGTCGCCATATTGAAAAAACGTTGAAAAAATCGTTTATTTTGGAGTTATCCGGAAATAGCTCTAAAACTTTTCATTTTTCGAACTTGGACGTTAAGTACGAAAATGTTGGTGCTGAAATTCTGCACAATTTCGTTTTTTATTCATCTTTCTACGACTAATAGAACCGAAGATAGAATTTTTTGAAAAATGGTCAATTTTTGAAGCTACCTGGGCGACCCTCACAGTACGCGGTGCCCAGCGGTGCCACGCCGCAGAGGGAACATTCTACCATTTCTCGAGTAATATCACCTCGAAAAATCTGAAATTGTGGCAAATGTATCTCAATATTATATAGATTGAGTTCCATACTTTACATTTCCAAAAAAAAAATTGTTATGTTCTTTTTTTAACATTTTCGTACGTGTTAAAATTGTGCAGTAAAAATCATCGGAAAATATACTTCTGTTGCACGGCTGTAGCTCATCAGTTAAGTACGGAAATTAAATGACACAGGGACCATTTTATCGGAAATTTTCTAAGCTTCAACTTTGCTTCAGAGCATTTTTGACGTAAACCTCATAGAAACAGAGCTATATCGAAAAAAACGAAAAAATATCCGGTTTTTTAACAATTTGGCCAAAAAGTGGCATTTATTCAATGACAATATGTAAAATCCGATTACATCTGGCTCGTTTTAAACTTCGGGATCGTTTAGACAGTTGTTTCAAGTAGTAAAAAAGTATAGAACATAATTTTTCCAACGACATTATTACACTTTATTTTACAGATGACTCCGTTTTTGTTAAATGTATTAAAGAAATTAACGAATTTGTAAAGGCTATAAATCGACAATATTCAGACGTAGACGGTACTACAATTTTTTTTTACTTTTGTACATTTAGTATTATGCAAATATTCAATTTGCCATTTAAATAATCACCCGAATGTAAATAATTGAATATATACATACGGATAAACCATCGTATTTAGCTAATGTAGGTACATTTCGGAAATATACGGCTAAGCAAAGAAACGTGACAGGGCGCAAAATGTAGCAAATTTAAATACCTTTCGATTATCTAAGAATGATTTGTGCCGTAGAAGTAGCCGTTGTCCACTTTTTACCAGAGGAAATGAAAATTTTTCATAAAATTTTGCGTCAAAATTTGTTCCAATCGGCCGTATCTCAGCAAGTTTTGGTCGTACGAGGTTGTATAAAAAAGCATTTTGTAGATACATTAATTGTCCATCGATGTTATTGAAAGCATTTTTTGCCTACGAGCCGCGATCATACAGTAATTTGCGCGTAAAGAGCAAAGAGATCGCAGTTGTTCGAAAAGTGAAAAAATTGACCATTTTTCAAAAAATTATATCTTCAGTTCTATTAGTCGTAGAAAGATGAATAAAAAACGAAATGGTGCAGAATTTCAGCACCGACATTTTCGTATTTAACGTCCAAGTTCGAAAAATGAAAAGTTTTAGAGCTATTTCCGGATAACTCCAAAATAAGCGATTTTTTCAACGTTTTTTCAATATGGCGACCGTTCCCGATCAAAATTTTGTATGCAAAACCTGAATTACCTGTTTTCACATCGGAAAACACCATCACTGAAAGTTTTATCACTCCGGCAATTATTGGAACCAAAAATCACCCGGGACATGGGCTAAAATTAAAAAATGTAAAGATTTATAATAACTTTTTCTAAATTTTTTTAGTTTAGTTATCAATAAAGTTTAAGTAAGTAAAATAAAACAAATTAACTATGCAATAATAAAATGTTAGAAAGCAGTCAATGTTGTTTATTATACTAAATAATTCAATATAACTTGAACTGATAAGCGAGAAATAAATAATATCAATGAATGTCGGTCGCTTACGCGGGCCTTCGTTTGTTGCGCGTAGAGGCAGCGCAAAGTCGAGTGTGTATTGTCGCAAATAATCTAGTCTGGCATGTGAAGTTAATGATTGTCATGAGTAATAATATCGTATCGGAATGGTTAATTTCACTTCACTTGGGTCAATATGCAGAAAGTTTTATTGATAACGGTTACGACGATTTAGAAATATGCAAACAAGTAGGAGATCCTGATTTGGATGCCATTGGTGTATTAAATCCGGTGCATCGCAATCGGGTATTGGAATCTGTGAGAACTTTACGTGAAGAAGGCGCCGCTTCAGTTTATTTTACCTTAGAAGAAAGTACGGCTATTCATGATGAATGTTTATGTGATAATGTGAGTGTGAAATCTTCGTATACTTCATCTGGACTTTATTCAGAAAAAGAAAGTGTAACTAGTGCAAGTAATAATGTCACAAGTTCAGTGGACAATGTTAGCGAAGCTACTAAATACGTTGATGAATATGAAGAAGGCAAGGCCGAGTTGATTAAAATTCCTAGAATGCAACTTGGGGTGCTTTTGCGTGAAAAACTAACCCAGGACGGTATACTACTAAGCTACCAACCTTATTCTCAAGTGGTGAGTGAATTGATATGCGGTACTTGATATGTTCAGCGAACAGTACAGGGTGTAACAAAAAATAATGTCATAGTATTAAAAATGTTGTTTAAAAATATGCAACTCTTTAGAACCACAGTCCCTTATTATTTCGTTTCTCACCCTAAAATAATCCTTATTACTTAAAGAGGTATCCATTATTAAATTGAAAACATCAATTTGCTATTAACGTATTCACGTAAGTATTCCTATTATTCAAGTATATTGAATAAAATTATTATTATTAAAATTCAAAATTTTAATATTCAATTCTTCAAAATATTTATATATTGCGTGCGCTACTATGGCACTTGCGCTGCGTATATTAAAAAGAAATTATAAAAATCCAAGTAAACAACTTGTAAAATTTAAGATATCCTATTTATTTCGTAAATGTGAATTTTACGTATACACTCAAACAATTTGCGCCAACTTACGGCTTGATGGTGAATAACTGTTTTTCAGCGGCGGCTCGTGGGGTAAAATATTGGGTAGGCCAGCAACTTGTTAACCCTACAATGCATACGTCAATAAAAATCACACCAGTGCATACGTAGGGCCCGTTAGGCCCATAGCTTTCAATCGACGAATGTTTGGATATTTCAGGAAAATAAGATAATTTTTTAAATCTATATAATATATTAAACTTGATAAAAATAGAATATTAAAAAAAATCAAAATTGTTGAAATAAATCAAATAAATTATTACAAAATATTCCAAGTCACTTTGATTGTAGTTGTATATTATTGTATTATGGTGACGTGCAAGAATAATTGTAAATATACTTTTGATAATATATTTTAATTTTATGGAAATTATAGCAGTTTTATTAGGTATAAAATTATTTTGCGACTAACGATTACCATCAATTGTTATTATCAGCTGAAAATTGTTTTTACAAAGCTTATAATTCGATTGGAAGCCGATTAATATAAAATCGAGTATAAAATAGTAACTCCAGTGCATACGTCGGGCCTACTAGGCCCAAAGCCCTTTTATTGGCAATCCATTCTACTTTTTAAAGTTTTTTTTAACACATATCGATGTCTTTTTATATTTTAGACAGCTACTAATGATATAGTGAAATTTATTTCAACGGTTCTTTTTTATATTTATTTAAATGTTCACTCGGGCCTGCTAGGCCCTACGTATGCACTGTATACGTTGCGGAATGAGAGTTTTTTTTATAAAGTAGTATACGGAGTCTCCCACTGACCAATATTTTCTTCTGAAGCTACTTGCTTAAGGAAGTTCACGACCTTTTGCAAGATTGCGGGACTTCATTCAAATTTACATGAATCATTCTTTAATATCTAAGGAGTTCTTCTGAATTTTGTGAGAATTTATGTTGAAAATATATTTCATAGATAAATTGTAACTTGGAGAAACGTCATGCAAAAAATCAGATTTCTTGGCTGCTTCAATTTATTAAAAATTGATCATATACCGGGTGTTCATTTTAAAACTTCCAGCAATTAAATCTCAAAAACCAAGTCAGATGAAAAAATGTTTCGGACAAAAGTTGTATGATAGCGAGGGGGAAAGAATATGGCATAATTGTTTTTTTAATTTAATGACCTTTGCAAGGTCATTTGAAGGTCAACTTTGTTTTTTTAAATGGCACCTTATATTTTTTTAGCAGATTCATATTTTGCATGAATAAATAAACAACTTTTGTTGAAAATTTTTTTTTATCCGACATTAGGCTTTTCGAGTAAGATGCGTTGAAACAAAATAAATAATCAACATTGTTAATCAAAATTTAATATTTACAAGTTTTAGAAGGCTATTTATTAGTATTAAACAGTGTAAAAAATGTTTGTAAACGAGTGTTTTCATAACAAGTTTTCAAAATGTTCCCCATTTACAGCTAAACAATGATACAGCCTTTGTTGAAACTCGCTTCTAACTTTTTCAAAAGTTTCTTTCGTAATATTTTTGCAAGCCACTGTGATTCGAAATTTTAACTCTTCAATATTAGCTGGTATTGTATCATAAATAACAGATTTTAAATGTCCCCATAAAAAGAAATCAAGAGGAGTTAAGTCAGGGAACCTAGCTGACCATTCTATCGGTCATCGTCTGCCGATCCACTGCCCTGGAAATTTATCATCTAACCAGTTTCGAACAGGTATAGTATAGTGGGAGGTGCGCTATCTTGTTGAAAATGCAAAACATTTTCATCGAGCTCCATGTGTCCTTCGTCGCTTTGATTTTCTAACGCATCAACTATTAAAGAATAGACTGCATCTTCAAGCATTTCTAGATATTTTTGGCCTGATAAATTTCAATCAATAAATAATGGTCCAATAATAATTGTATCACCAAGTATACCAGCCCACACATTTACCTTCTGCGGCCACTGTGTATGTCCATCAGTAAACACATGAGGATTTTTATCACACCAATATCGACAGTTGTGTTTATTGACAAATCGATTAAAAAAAAAAGGTTGACTCATCAGAAAATCAAGTGGATTTCAATAAATGTGGATGTGTAGTTAATAATTGAAGCATTTCTTCACTAAACTCCACTCTTCTGTCTAGATCATCCTCGGTCAAAGTTTGATGAATCTGCATTTTATATGGGTGAAATTTATGCAATTTTAGCGCCTTATGAACAGTGCCCACTGATAGACCACTGATAGCAGAAACTTCACGCACCGAACTATTAGGATTTGAAGCATAATGGCCTATAACTTCAATTTGAGCTAAGTCATCCAATATTCTAGAATTTTTGCGTGTTTTATTTTTGTCGGATCCTGTTTCCCGAAATTTTGAAACAACAACATACCTATGAAAGTCATTTCTACCAGGCTGTCTCGCGTTATAAGATTCTGCAGTTCTTGCAGCATTTTCATTTTGAGCTCCGTAGAAGAAAATTAATTCGATTCTTTCTTCTACAGTATAAACCATTGTAATGATCCGATTTCGAACTTTTATCAGATCTAAAGTTAACGGGGAAAATAGAAACTCGCTGAAAACCACAAAACTAACAATAGTTGAAGAAACTAATGTCAATTTATTTGTTTTATGTGACAGTGTTTTGTTTTGATTGTCCTTAAATTATAAGTTGAATAATAACAAAAGCAATAACAGCCTTCTAACTTTTAAAAAATTAAATTTCGATTATAATCAGCTGCAGTTTATTAAAATGTGTTTATTTTGTTGCAATGCATTTTACTCGAAAAGCCTAATGTCGGATAAAAAAAATTTTCCAACAAAAGTTGTTTATTTATTGATGCAAAATATGAATCTGCTAAAAAAATATAAGGTGCCATTTAAAAAAACAAAGTTGACCTTCAAATGACCTTGAAAAAGGTCAATAAATTAAAAAAACAATTATGCCATATTCTCTCCCCTCGCTATCATACAACTTTTGTCCGAAACATTTTTTCATCTGACTTGGTTTTTGAGATATTAATTGGTGGAAGTTTTAAAATGAAAACCCGGTATGATAAAATATGATATGAATGCGTAACATTACAGAACGATGTGGCAACAAAGAAATTTATTAAATGGCACAAGATTCAAATTTTTTGCAAAGTTAAAATTAGTAAATAATTCTTCACTTGGAATGTATGCAGTCGGATACCAAAATCGAATAATAATTATAATAACACAATTATTGCTATTTTTATAGTAATTAATTCTACTATAATCTGTCCAATATTGGCTACGGCTAAAGAGAGGGGTTAATCACAAGAGAAGTTTGCGTACACCAGACTACCAATTGTAAAGACCTTGAACTTCCACAGAATGCCACAAATAAATTTTAAAGACTGCATAGATTTTCAAAAACTTCTGAGAAATGCCATCACTGCCAGATAATGTTTCGAGAATTCTAAGGAATTCCATTCCTTATTTGAATTATTTGAATTATTTGAATTAAATCCATTCAACTATTAACACATTTATTTATCCTTCCAAGCACAGATTATTATGTACATACATCTGAAACTAATACTTAAAACTAAGTCTTACATTATTAATAACGGATGAAATCTTCTTATCGGAACCATGGCAGTATCGCTCTCTTGCACTCTTTTTGAATTTTCCAAAATAACGTTTGTAACTAACTATTATCCATTCATTTACTTCCCAAGAAGACTTCAATAACCCTCCACTTATTACTAAACAATTTGGAATCAATCTATTTTCTCAGCTAGCTAATCATATCCGGGGCAATATCGCCTTATACCAATAATGTCAATTTAGCATAGTTGCTAAGGCAACTCGCGTACTAATATTAGGCTTCTATACAAAGTATAGCAAGAAGCCTTATTATCTGGCTCCTTGTCTGTCCGTCTGTCCGCATAATTCAAATCTAATCAGAACCCTCGAAATTGTGATTGTAAAGACATCGTATGTAAAATAAAATAAAAATGTGTTTTAAATTTAAAATCGACTTTCTAGCCAGCCACGTTCTACAAAAAATTTTACTTATATATAGAATATTTGTTAGGTTGCAACTAATGATTCAGATTATCAGAATTACCACAGATTTAAGAAATGAAATATCCTGAGATTTATATTTGAACTTCAAATGCTATATTTTTCTTATACCGGGTGACCGGCCGAAAACTGAACATAGGAAAATAACATGGGAAATTGATTTTTTCTAAATTCCTGCTTCCCATTATAACTGATATGAATAAAAAAAATACCAAATTAAAGAGATATTTTTTCCGCGCCTGAAGATACCAAACACTTAATATTTTGTTTTTTAATTATTGTTAAAAAGTCGATAGTAAAATTAAGAAATAGCGCTTCTTAAAAAAATATTAGCAGGCTGGGTCTTTGCATTACGTCTAATGTGCCGCATTGCTATTGTATGAAAGCCAAATATTACAAACAAAAGTTACTTTGACAGATTAAAATTAATTTTGTTAACAATGAAGTGGTCTGTTGAAGAAAAAGTTTTCATGGTAAAATATTATTACAGCGGTAATAGTTTACGCCAAATACGTGACTTATTTTCTGTTAAATTTAATAATAGCCAAATTCCATCAATATCGGCCATACAGAATATAATTAAGAAATTTGAAGACACTGGTAATACTTCGACAAATTTAAATAAAGGTATTAACCAAAATTATTAATTGAAGTTGTCTTATCATTATTTTTTAAATAGGATATCAGAGAAACAACCATGAATTGGAAGAAACTATATTAGGTTTAATTTCTGCGAATCCAAATGCAAGCATTAGATCCATTGCAGCTGAGTGTAATATTGGTAGAGAAAATGTTCGAACAATTTTAAAAAAGCACAAGTACCATCCTTTTAAATATCAATGTCATCAAGAAATATTTTTGTTTGACGGAGAATCCAGGCTTGTATTTTGTGAGAAAATGCAAGAACGTGCCAACAGAAACCGAAACTTTCTGAAACAAATATGTTTTACAGACGAATGTACATTTACATTAAACAATGAGCCAAATGTACAAAACCATCGCTATTGGGCTATACAAAATCCGAGACTAAATTTAATGACCGGCTCACAATATCCTCAAAAAATTAATATTTGGGCTGGCATTTATAATAACCGTGTTCTTGGTCCATTTGAAATCCTTGGAAATTTAAATTCAGATATGTATTTAGATCTTCTTATAAATAATATTGGTCCTGCGTTAGACGAAATAGCTTCTGAACACCATGAGGTCTGGTTTCAGCAAGACGGTTGTCCAGCACATTTTGGGGTAAACGTTAGAGATTATTTAAACCAAGCATATCCAAATCGATGGATTGGTCGTGGTGGTGCTATAAACTGGCCAGCCCGATCTCCTGATCTGGCACCGTGTGACTTCTTTTTGTGGGGTCATATTAAAAGCAAAATTTATAAAACTCGTCACCCAAATATTGATTCTTTGAGGAACGCGATCTTTGCAGAATGCAATCAAATTACTGCTAGACAGCTAGCAAATGTAAGAGAATCATTTTATAATAGATTGGGTTACTGTTTAGTGCAGAATGGAGGGTTATTCGAATACTTGTTATAATATTATTATTATTTGGTTACTTTCGTTCAGTATTTAATAATCCAATTGATATTTTTCTTATTCTTGGGTTTTGTTGACTAAATAAAACTACTTTTAACTTTTAATATTGGTCAACTTGTTATAATAAAATAATATTCAAATTGCGTTCTTATTATTTTTAAAATAAAAACAAATTTAAAAAGTTTAAAAACAATAGCAATGCGGCACATTAGACGTAATGCAACGACCCAGCCCGCTAATATTTTTTTAAGAAGCGCTATTTCTTAATTTTACTATCGACTTTTTAACAATAATTAAAAAACAAAATATTAAGTGTTGGGTATCTTTAGGCGCGGAAAAAAAATCTCTTTAATTTGGTATTTTTTTTATTCATATCAGTTATAATGGGAAGCAGGAATTTAGAAAAAATCAATTTCCCATGTTATTTCCCTATGTTCAGTTTTCGGTCGGTCACCCGGTATAGTACTTATCTAAAAAAATAATTTTTATCCGATAATAAAGATACTAATCTGAAAATCTAAGTCTTTTGCCACTAAATTTTACTTATATAGAATATTTTTTAGTTGGTAATTCTTGCTCGTCCTATACAGTGTTTAATCCGTTAATCCGATCCGTTGATTCGATCTGCTAATTCAATCCGGCTAATGATTCAATTTTTATTGTAACCACAGCAGTGGCTTGATGTGATTGGTGAAGTTAAGTTGTAAATCCGTTTACTCTGCTTTCGAAGGGCACGTAAAGCCGTCGGTCCCTCTGTGTTAATGATTTGCCATCATAACAATAAAAAACAGGGTGCAGGCACATTGGAAGGCAAGCCTGGCAAGCTACCTGGCATGTAAAAACCAAAAATGCTTATAGAATTAATTACAAAAATTAGTAAAGAACAGGTCCTGGACCTATATTAAGAGGGAGATTTCTTAATAAAAGTAGAAGAAGTTGTAAATATAAAAGAGAAAAAAGAGGATTGATCCACCTCAAGAAATGGACCGTAATGCATTACAGAGAAGTAAAGAATAAATAATGATTACAATGACAAATACCAACCGCAAAAATTTAATTAGTGCAGATTATCGGATTATCTGATATTACATTATAAATATTATGTCCTGACCAAAAGTAACTAGCAACGACAACTTATTGTTATAAATTTTAGTCCATAATTAGTCCGTAATTATATCAATATTAGTTTCCTGTCTACAAAATTAAAAATTTTTGAAATTTCCAATCGTTAAAATGTTTTGGATTTTTTTATTAAGGGTTACAAAAATACATTTGCGTAATATTTGTTTAGTGAACATATTAGTCCAACGTATTGGTTATTATGTATTACCAGAATAACAGTTTTTATATTATCCAGTTGTTATGGTTGTTATTGGATAGTTTATAAACTAACCAAAAATATTGGCTATTATGTTTACTTCAATGCTGGTAAGTAAACTAGCCAACTCTCTTGGCTAGTTTATAAAGTTACCAAATTTTCAGCTATGATGGTAAATATTATGTTTTCTACTAAAATAACCAAGCTATAACACTTTAGCCGTAACATATTATATTATGCTAAGATATTATGTATATGTATTTGTGGAACAAATTACAGCTGTTGCCGTTTATCTGCCCTCTGTTTCCATGCAACTCGGTCTTAGCTGACATTCTGTTCCAAGTCACTAGCTCGTATGGCTTCATTAATTTAATCTCGCCAGCTTTGTCTTGGTGGACCTCTTCCTTTTTTCTTGAGGAGTCTATTTCAGTATCGTTCTTGAAAATCTTGACTCTGACATTCGGTTCACGTGACCAAACTATATTAATTGACGCTCTTGCACTTCGTTCATAATATCTTCGTCCATTTGTATCCTATTTCTTATAATATCGTTTCGCACCTTATCCAGTCTTGTTTTCGACAGCTTCATTGTTGGAAGTCCATTTCCGTCGATAACAATTTGTTTTTATTTCTTTTATTCATATCCTACGCTTCTGCTCCGTTAATGATACTTTGCAGCATCGATTTGTATGTATATTGTTCCTTTCTCTTAGGGCTCATTTTTAGAACTTTTTCCCATAGAATGGAATTTATAGATTTTATTATATTTCGGCCTTTTAGTTTTAATTATTATTTTATATCAATTATCAACAAAACTTGGGAATATGATTTCTGATACTATAAAATAAATTGTGTTCAATATTAATTATTATGTCCAAATATTTTAGGTAGGCTAGGTCTAACCTATCTGTTCGCTAAACAATTTTGTTAAGTTTGAATGTTGAATATAGGTTTGAAGTTTTCGCAAAATGTTTGAGCCTAATAGGACAGTGCTTCGGAATTTAATCTCTAAAGAGATCGGCAATGCGCCAAACTCAATTAAGTTAGTGTAAAATAATATAGAAAAGTAAAATTTGTTTCTTAGTCAAAAAATTCGAAATTTTTTTTATTGGATCATGTTAATAACACTGAATCTAGTGAAACAATGGAACATCTTTACCTTCTAAGCAGCTTAAAGCAGCTGCAAAATTAAATACGATTTTTTAAGCAACAAAGAAGTTTGTAAGAGCATTTATTTGAGATAAACAGTTTAAGTTCGATGTTGCCCTCTCGATTCCTAAATTTTGAAAAGATATACAGGGTGTCCCCGTGACCGTGGAGAACCTTTGAGGTGGTGATAAAGGACACTTTCCTAAGACAAATTTTCAAATAAAATTTTTGCCCAAGTCCAAACCCTTGGGGGGGGGGTTCGGGGTTCACAAGAACGGGGTTCGCAAGAAAATTAAAAATAAACCTGATTTTTTTAAACATTTTTTCCCTTAATTTAATTTATAACTCGAAATCTGTTGATTCTAGACGATAAGGGGTTATAACCTAATTTGTAGACAAGCGAATGATCTTTAAAAAAGTTCTAATCCATTAACCTTAAAAAATCAATAATATCGGAGCTATGGCCGTTTGAAATCATAAATTCAAAAAATTGCTTTAAAGGGAGGTACCCCCCAAGGGTTTGGACTTGGGCAAAAATTTTATTTGAAAATTTGTCTTAGAAAAGTGTCCTTTATCACCACCTCAAAGGTTCACCACGGTCACGGGGACACCCTGTATATTTATATTATGCATACGTGATTTTCGACAGAGCGCCGATCTCACAAAAATAATCTTGGTATATCAGAACACACAATATAATTTCTGCTTATTTAAAGAATGATTGTTTCTCCCCAATTTCATTTTTTACTATTTTTTAGCTGGTGAAATATTGGTAGGAGAATAGTGTTGATTTTTATACTTCTGGGTAATAAAACTGTCTACAATTTTATCCTTCTGTCGTTTTCGTAAATTCAAGGTAAATTCAACCATTCGCCAATAACGGTTGAAGTCTGTTGATCAGGTATGGAACACAAAATCAGCGTGTGATCGTGTGTGATGGACGTCATAATTTTTTCAAATACATAAGTTATTTTATTGGTGGGTTATCTCGAGTTTATCATCCTGTGTTTACAATAACATAAAACCGTTAATAAAAAAGCTGTTACTTTCGAGCTTCCCTGAAGATATAACATCGACTAAAACAATTTTTTATAATTAGGAATATTTTTATACACTTTTTTGCAGGGCAAAATGAAAATACGTTTTGGCGACGTGTTTCGTCTTCAATGGTGATAATCAATCCAAAGGCGAAACACATCGCCAATAAGTATTTTTATCGATTTCCATTTTACCCAGAAAGAGAGTGCATTAGAATATTTTAACTAGCAATTTACAATATGATGGAATCATACAATTCTTTTTATAATTTCCTCATCACACGTGAGGTAAAGTGAAAGATACGTTTTTTAAGTAGAACACCTAATATGCATAAAGCACTAATTTCATTTTAAACCTATAAAAAATTACGGTTGCTAATTAAAACCAGATCATAAGGCTTCTTGCTATACTTTGTATATATGCCTAAAATGTCGATGATTTTTAATAAATATTTACTTCTCTATTGAAACTTTTTGATCGAAATTTGCCTCAATTACTGGAATGTAATTCAAAATAGGTCAAGTTTGGTTTACAATTTAAACAATTGAATCACAAGCGATAAGTTTACGTAGAACCGTGGAACTTTACCTTTTGCCAACGTATTCTTTCATAAGTGACGAGGTGCCGAATTCGAGCCTAAAAATATCCACATGCGTGCACGGTTTTTATTAAGCTTGAAAGTCAAGAATTTCTTCAGAGCAATGTCCAGTTATTAGTAGTATATCAGTTATTTTCATCGTTACACAAATTTAAAACATCCGAATAAACAGGAAAAAATAAATTGATTGATTATATTGATATCACAAATAATAATTTTGGAATTACGCGATATTTAAACGAGTGAATCAATTCCTTTGTTTGTGTTTGAATAAAGAGGTGTTTCAAATTTGTGAGAAATTATGTAGCTACCCTTGCATAGAATTATACTTGCCTAGTAGATATGCCCTTGCTGTAAAGAGTGACTAGCTTTTACCAACGCCAAGAGCAGGGATGTTGGTAAGAATTTTCAGTTATGTGATGGTCTTTCAGGAAAAACATAAAAAACCAAAGTAAAGAGCAGGCTTGTTTTATTGCACACACCCTTAAATTATGTAATAATTGCATTCTTTTTCAAAGAAATATATATGAATTTTTAATTCCATATTTTCATCATTGAAGGGCCTAGTGGAAAAAGTAGTTAAGTCACTTTTTTTTCAATTTGTTGATTTTTATACTAATTTGTAGAGTATAAATGCCGCAATGTGAAAATGTGCTCAACTACAAATTGAAAAAAAAAGTGACTTAACTACTTTTTCCACTAGGCCCTTCAATTATATTCTGTTGAGTTTGATGATTATAATTCGAAAAATTGATCTCTTATCTTCTATTACATTATTAATTATTATCGAGTGAAATATGATAATACGCTTACATTTTATGTCACAAAAGTGAGCATACACTTGCAGATTTTTCAATGTTATGAAGCGACAATGTAATAATAATTGAATTACTTAGTTGCATTAGTTACTAATTATTATTATTATTTGGTAGCGTTACATTCATTACAGTAGAATATAACTAATTGAACTTACAAAATCCGATCCTAGAGGTGGATTAGTCCTCATAATATAACATGGTTACTTATATGTACATACTTTGATTTATAGGTCTTTATGCGTCCTGCTGGTGTTAACTATTCCTCTCCATACTCTTCTATCCGTCACAATCTCTTTCCATCTCTTCACTCCCATTCTCTCGAGATCATTCGTAAATCCATCCCACCATCGTATCCTAGGTCTTCCTCTCACTCGCGCTTCAGTGGGTTTCCACACCGTTAACTGTTTTATTTCTTCTTCATTATCTCTTCTCATCACATGTCCAAACTATTTTATATATAAGTTGTGCCTTAATGTACTTTAAAATGTCTTCTCCTCCCATCTCACTGCGGAGTTCAAAATTCATTCTTGCTCTGTATTCACTATTTATCTGTTTGGGACCTGCTATAGTTCTCAATACTTTCTCTCAAAAACTCGCAGTTGTTCTTCCTCCCTTTGGTTGAAGCACATAACCTCGGCTGCATAGGTGAGAACCGGTCTTATCAGTGTCTTATAAATCTTAATTTTTGTTTTCTTGGATATTTGTGTATCTTTCAAGATGGCTTTATTTGCGTGATATACTCTATTTCCCGCTAGTATCTTGGACTTGATTTCTGTGCTTCTTTCATTCCTGTTATTTATCTGTATGCCTAGATATCTCAAGTTTTTGACCTTTTCAATAACAACGTCATCTATTTTTAGGTCTTTTCTATTGTCATTGTCTCCTCGCTGGCATTTCATGTATTTCGTCTTGTTCTCGCTTATAGAGAGTCCCACCTTACTTGACTCTGTTCTCATAATTTTAAATATGTTTCTTATCCCTCTCTCCGTCCTTGATATAATAACTACATCGTCTGCGTAGGCCAGTATCTGACTTTCTTTACCTATTATTGTGTTTGTGCATTTGGTACTTCTGATTATCTTTTCTAAGATGATATTAAACAGGGTTGCAGACAGGGAATCCCCCTGCCTCACTCCACAATTTACCCCGAAACTACTGGTTTCTCCTTCAATAGTCCTCACAGTAGCCGACGTTTCCGAGAGTGTCATCTGGATTATCCTTATAAGTTTATCTGGTACTTTAAAATCTTTCAGAACGTTGATCAGTTTTTTTCCATTTACTTTATCGAAGGCTTGTTTGTAATCGACAAAAAGCATGTGCATATCTATACCGTGTTCGTAGCTCTTCTCCATAACTTGCTTTATTATGTGTATCGCGTCTACTGTCGACTTTCCTTGTCTAAAGCCACATTGGTAATTTCCTATTATTTTGTTTGCACATTTTTCGAGGCGACTGTGTATCAAAGTCGATAATACTTTATTATGCTACATTCAGTAAGGTTATTCCTCGATAGTTGTTGCAGTCTTCGGCGTCACCTTTCTTTTTCAACGTTACTATAACTCCCTCTTTCCATTTCTGAGGCATTCTTTCTTGTCTCCATATACATCTTATGAGTTTGTATTGTTGTGATCACCTCCTCTTTTGTCGCTTTTACGGACAGAGGACGTGCGACAACAAATCGATGAGCACCTACCTTCTATTTACTCTTTTTGGCTCTCAGGGTGCCTACTATTAAGCTTTACGAACTTGATCGGAGGAAACGCAAAAATGACACAATTCAACAAGAACAATATTTAATAAACACATAGTATGAAACAAATTAACAAACATTTTTTTGAATTAAAACACAAACGAACTCAAAATGGAAATGTTAACTTAAATACCTGCGAGGTAATGCTTAGCTGTGCACGTGGTTCTGCGCACTTTCGTAATCCTTGGATCGTGGCTTCCAGCTTCTCCTGGAAAATTCTGTTCTTCGGATGAAGATCTTCGGAATTCCTGTGATCGGATTCCTTCTTTCGTCGCCGTTCCAAACACTCGAGGTCGAGTGGAATGCAGTCCAATAGCCCCCAACTGTGGAGTACTAATTGGCTTGGTAGTGCTTAGCACTTGAATTCAAAATTTATTTTCACGGAGCAAATTTCCAACACAACTGGTCGGTTGCTCCATATTTGTGAACTCCCTTCACGGATCAAATTATTTTGCGACCTTTCGATCGCTCGCAATTTTGTGAACTTTTTTTTATCTTGGTTGTTTTTTTTTACCAAGGTGATTCCTTCGTCCTTTTGTTTTGATGGTTCTTGCCCTCCATATTTATTTTTGTGACATCCTGTTTCCTTGCCTTCGCTAGCACTCGCATTTAAAATAACAATAATAAAACTTAATTTAAACTAACAATGCCTAATCCTAACAAATACAATTCTAAAATGCATGGCAACAAACAATAATTGTGTCCCTTTAAATGTATTGCTATTTCAATAAGCGAATTTGCACTCGTTCGCGGTAGACACAACAGTATATTTCTGAATATAGTGCTTCTCCTCCGTTCTTTATGAATTCCGCCATTATTTCGTCTTTTCCTGGTGATTTGCCATTTTTTAATCTTTTGGCTGTTTCGAAAACTTCTTCAGGTGTTGGTTCAAGAACTTCTTCATTATTTCCTGGCTCTGTTGGTTTATCAGTGTCTGGTTCCTCTTGCCGTGTGTTCAGCACTTTCTGGAAGTGACTCTCCCAGACATTTTTGATTCTATCTGCGCCAGTTTCCAGGTTACCTTCCTCGTTCTTCATTCCCCGTACCTTTATACTGTATGTTTTCTTTCTATATTTTATTTGCTTGTAGAATTTGCTCGCATTGTTATTTGTGTTGCTTTCTTCTAATTCTTTCATTCTTTGGTCCATCCATTGGTGTTTCTTTCTTTTGTACAACTTGTATGCCTCTGTTCGTTTCTCTTTATATTCATCTAGATCTTCTTGTTCATTTGTTGTTAACCATTTGAGTCTTGTTTCTCTCACATTAATTCTCTCACATTCCTCGTCGAACCATGCTTTCCATCTTTTTTGTTTTCTAAATCCCAGTATTAGTTTTGCACTCGATTTGATAATATCCGCAAGATTGTTCCATTTTGTATTTATGTCATCTTCTGTTTCTGTCTCTTCAATTTTGCTTGGCATACACTTCATTGTTAAGTTTTTTATTATTAGTATTTAATTAGTATTGCAAATAAATGATAGTGCAGACGTTAGCAGTAAATTTTATCGAATTTTAACAAAATTAATTCAAAAAGAAGTGGTACGGCTTATCTACAAGGAAATTGATACTAAAATTAATTTGCGAAGGAAAATCTTTCCTTCAAGTTGGGTAATTAGTTGGCAAATCCCATGTTACTGTACAAAAAATGATAAATAATTATAAAAATATCGGAACCTTGTAAAATAAACCTAGTTGTGGCCAAAGAGAAACTTAACAGTTACGGATGAAAATTTTATTATAAGCAAAATGAAACTAGACCCAAAAAAGTGTACCAAAATTGACGACTAAAGTATCTTTTATGATTAATAAATCAATTTCAACAGAAACTATTCGAAAAACCATTAGTTCAAGAGTTTGAAATTAATGAAAATTCGAGGGGCAAATCACTGGCTAAAATTTGTACACCGATTCCTGATTTCCGGAAATCTTAAGTAATTCTCGCAAGATTTCCGAGATTCCCGAAAGATTTCTAAGATTTCCCAAAGATTTCTAAGATTCCCGGGAGATTCCTGAGATTCCCGAGAGATTTCCGAAAGATTTCTCGGATTTCCAAGATTATTCAGAGATTCCTGAAAGATTCCCGTGATTTCTTTCTCACTTCATCTGTCCATCACTATAATGAGTTGAAGTGAGAAAAATAATTTTAGCCGTAAAGGACATGAAAATTTCGTAAATACCGTATAATGTAAATTACAGGCACATTAAGGATGCAATGTTTCACTTTACAGATACTAATGAATTCCAATTATTGGGTTGTTTCATCGCTAGTACCATTATTGATAAAAACAAATGTAATTAAATCGTATTCAAGTATTTTATTTCAAATAATTCTATAAAAAAAATAACGTTTAGCACAAAAATTGCACTTAAAAAACAAATAAAAACACATTTTCCTATACCTATGAGGTGATTTTACACTGTAGATTACAATGCCTTAGAGAGCTACGCTAAGTACTACATACATACTACACTTTATATTGGTAGTGTATATTGTACTGAGCAGTTTTGTTGCTACTGTTAACATTTAATTATACTGCTTAATTTTAAACTTTTTCGGTCTGCTCTGAGTGTTTTGAAGTGTTTAATCACGTTAATTTTCTCAGACCGTTTTAAAAAAAACGGACCACTTCCGGTTAAGTCGAGTGGCCCGAAAAAAATATATTCATTTTCAACTACATGTATGTCGTTTTTTTTGGCCACTCGTAAGAATCTAGATTATTTTTAAAAAATTTTATTTTTGATGATTTTGGACCAGTTTCTAAAATGCGACCAAGGTACCAGTCGACACTAGATCCAACATCAAAAATTACAGCATAATATTTATGTGTCTCTAATGTAATTGAAGAAGTAGCTTCCTCAAGACCTTCATTATCAATAGATCCATTACCAATAAATCCTTAAAGATTTCCGTAAGATTTCTGAGATTTCCGCAAGATTCCGAGATTTTCGGAAGATTCCTGGGATTTCCGAGATTCCTGGGATTCCCGAAAGATTTCTGAGATTTCCGAAAGATTTCTGGGATTTCCAAGGATTTGTACACCAAGATTCCCGAGTGACTTGCCCGCGAGATTCCTGGGATTTCCGCAAGATTCCCGAAAGATTTCTGAGATTTCCGAAAGATTTCTGGGATTTCCAAGGATTTGTACACCAAGATTCCCGAGTGACTTGCCCGCGAGATTCCTGGGATTTCCGCAAGATTCCCGAAAGATTTCTGAGATTTCCGAAAGATTTCTGGGATTTCCAAGGATTTGTACACCAAGATTCCCGAGTGACTTGCCCGCGAGATTCCTGGGATTTCCGCAAGATTCCCGAAAGATTTCTGAGATTTCCGAAAGATTTCTGGGATTTCCAAAGATTTGTACACCAAGATTTCCCGAGTGACTTGCCCCTCGTGAAAATTATTAATTTTTTAATAAATTAGGATGGGGATCGTACCCAAACCCGGACCCCGAAATTGAAAATTTCCTATAGAGATTCGGAAAGCTGAAGGTTTGTATAGTCGATTTAGCAATAAATATTAGTAAAAAAATCATAAACAACCCGTTTATTAACGGAAAAGTGTCGGCCACGCCCACCATGAAATTTGTATAATTTTGGAGTTTTTAGGTTTGAATTCGACTCTCATGTGTTTTGCGTTGTAAAAACCTACCCCTCCGCTCGCTCCACTCAGCTCCGCTTCGGAGGCTTCGGGCGGTTTTGACAACGCTGAATTGGGCTAAACATACTTGAGGAATATTAATCCACCCCAACCGGGATCCTTGAAAACCGGGATATAGCTTTTAAAATTATTGTAGTGGTATACAGCAGTTAATTTTTACGTAGCACCCCAAAAAAACCGAAAAACGTGTGAAAATTGTAAGATTTCATACATGTTACTCGTACGAGGGGCATGGTGCAACTGACGGAGCGAAAATTTCTAAGTATTAAGGTCTACGCGTACCGTCAACAGAATTCGCTAGATTCCGCAAATCGCTCTCATGCGCGTCACTGAATGTGTAAATTTTCAAACTTCAAAATTGATTTATTCAAAAACTTATATCAACTATTTTTTTGATATTTTTTTATCATATTATTAAAATATTTTTTTTAATTATACTATATAAACCATCTACTTTCCGAATTAAAATTTTAATGCTTACTGATTTATTATTTCATATCGAATATCTATTGCCTTTTTTTTGTAAGTTGATGGACATTATCACCTCAAAGATTGCTGTAGTAGGTTAATTTCTGCTTGCATAATTTTGAATTTGAATTTTAATAATTCATCTTGTCAAGTTCACTATTACGCATAATTTAATTTAATTAGTAGTTTATCTCATCTTCAACCTTATAATTTTTTAGAAAGGAGGGGACCTGGTAGATTGACTGTGTTGAAAATGAGGAGATACTTGCCTCGGCGTTTGATCTCATGGGCTCTATTTTCCAAGAAAATACGATTTAATTTTCATAGCAATTCTGGTTTAAATCGAGTGTATGCAAAAACGCAAAAACAATAATTCTAAAGTGAATTTTCTTAGTTTCCTAAGTCTTGGTTTAGTGATCTTATTTCATACTTCGAAAACATCTTCTTCGAAAAGTTTCTATTATCATCCAATTAAATAGATGCTATGATATTAACAAAACTTGAAAAATTTATTTGAATTTACTCCACGTTGGTTCACGCCAATTCAATAGATGTTGTTATTTATTACGTTATTTTCATTGTTATTCCATTACGTTAATATCAAATTAAGAAAAATATATACATAAATTGGAAGACGCCGACATTACCACATCTGAAAGACCGCTGAACAAAGCAAAATTAGCAAACATCAGCTTTAAACGAAAAGTTAATAATTTTTGGGAATTGAAAGAAATACGATAAACATCTGTGAAGTACCAAATTTTAATTTTGAATTATTTTGTCGAATTTATAAAGATTGCTATTAAATTTTAATAATTTTCACTAGGTTAAGTAGAAATTTGTAATAAAAAGATTTATAATCTTCAAATTAATTTGTAACTCAAAAATATGATCATTCATCAGGTAAAATTAAATTAAATTTCATTTCAAATATTAATGTTTCATTTTTTAACATCTAATCACCATTTAGCAATTTCTAAATTTAATTAGTTACGCATTTTTAAAAGTACATGTAGGATATCATTAATTTATTATATTTTTATTGATTACAGCATATTATTGCAGTTAAAAAGTAAAAAATTGGAATAAGAAAGATAAATCTAAAAAGAATCTTATTCCAAAATTATTGTTTTCTTATTGTACGTACTTTTTAAAATGCGTAACTAATAAATTTTTTTGAAATAAATTAAAAAAATCAGTATAAATTGTTACAAAATAATTAATTCAAACAATAAAAAATGTCATAATTTTTATAATTAGGAAGTTTAAAAAAATTGGTATGTACGTTATGGGAATCGGAACCAGACTTACGAATTACTGCCCGAACACTTGACAATTAGACCAGGAGGCTTACTTATAAGAACCGGGAAGAGTTATGTAGTTAAACTCTATTTGAAACTCTATTTTCAAAAATTCATAACTCAAAAACCATGAGACATTGGCAAAAACCCAAAGACCGTCATAATTTTGTTGGGTTTTAGAAACACCAAAAAAATTGGGAACTTGATTGCCGATATGTTATGTATGGCGTCTCCTTGTTAGTAGATTTCATTGCACAGTTGAGAGTCTTCCTAAAATTATTGCTTAAAATGCTATTAATAAGTGATAACGTAGTAACTCGTTGCATTAAGCATGTTTCTTTCTTGGAAATTAATAACACCAGCGATTTTATCAATTTTATCAAACTTGACTGTTTCTTGTAGAAGCTTTGTGCATATATCACTATCTCTAATTCCACAGATAAATTGTGATAATTTTATCGCACATGTATAGAAATATACATTATGCATTGCAACTTTTACACTTGAATTTAAGATCCATGGGCGTCTTGTGGATTTCCCCCTCTTAATCTGGAATTGTCTGTCGTGTTGTTATTATAATATACAGGAGTGCTAGGGAAGTGACGATACTTTGTCGTGGTAACAGTCCCCGTGCTGTTACTGTCTTCACGGGGTTGTAATTGTTCTAATTTTAGGTTCTAGATGTGCTTGATAAGTTTAACTATACGAATGTTGTGGTGATGTGAGTTTCGTCAATGGTTTGTAAGCATTTAGACTTAAAACAACTTATCAGAACTTCTATTTCTTGGAACTTTAGGTGATTATCCAGTCGTTTTATGTACTATTAGTACAGCTCCTTGATACCCCACAGCCAGGAACAGGATTACATATTCCTGTTTTGTAGCAGTAGTTGATTGATGTCGACTGATATTCATCAGTATGGTTACCATTTGTGCAATGGCGTGTGCCAATGGGATACTAATCTTCGAAGAGATTTATTGAGTAATTTTGTAAATCGTTTGTAGTTTCAATTATCCTGGTCGCCAATATTTTATGTATGAGTTTTAATTTGACTAACATGCCAAGTAATATAATATTTGAATTTTTGAAAATGAAAAAAAAATGAAACGAAATAGGGGGGAGAGCGGATTATTATTAGTACACAATAATAATCGTATTCGTAATTCTAATGTTACCTTTATTATAATACGTATATCAGCTGTAATCGCAAATTAATGAACTTTTTATTAATTTTAATTAATATCGCTAATTTTATTGTGGTTTCCGCAAGCACGTTGCTTGGTAACATCTTGACACTGTAGGCGGAAGGTTTTGTTACCCAAACAAAATTTGCTGAAGGATTTTATTTCAATATTTAAGTTGTTTTTTGTAAAAGTAATTTCTAATTATTTTTACAGTGCGTACTAATTTGTACCATAGAATTAAAAAATTGTTTCAATATTTTTTTAATTACATTAGTTATTATTATATTAATACAGTATGATTTTTATAATAGGATGGTGAAAGAGGATATTTGGAAGGTCTAGCTTCAAGATATGCTGATTTATTCAACACACACTATGGTGATGTACTAGCTCATTTAGAAGATATAAGGAGAAAAGATTGGATTGAAATATCTCCTTCCAAAAGCCTAGGTCTTACAATACCAGCATTTGGATCTAATACATACAACGATAATTTGTCAGTTGTTAATAGTACAAGCTTAACTACGTCGGAATCGCAACCTATTTATGCACCGGGAAAATATTCTGTAAGTTGGTTTATAATTTCAAATTTAACCTTGAGACCTGTTCATACATTAATTTAGTCGTTTTTGGCTAATTTTTTAGAGCACAATTTTTGTCTAAATATGTAAGTAGTCCTGAAAGTATCAGCCATCTGCCAGTCATTTTCCAACTTGAAAATGTTACTTGCGCATTTGTAAAAGATTAGTCTCTAAAATATTACCACTAAAAAACTCCCGAAAATAATTCATCTTGTATTTTGGATGGTTCAACGAATTTCTTTGACAATAATGCAATCATGTTAAAATGGCCGGTCAGTAAAACTGATTTCAACCCGACCGACTTCTATTTTTGTGAGGATATTTTAAAGATCTGGCTTATATATGACTCCAATTCCTGGAGTAGAAGTTCTAGGTAAACGTATTAAACTGGGTTTTCAAAACATTAGAAATACAGCAGAAATATAGTATAGTATAGCCAGAGTATAGTCGACATTGCAACAACATACTAAAATATTTGTTTGTAAAAGCCCCAGGGGAAGTAATTATATTCGAATGTTCCCCGATCACAGTCATATAAAATGATTATCAAAGACAATAAGCCAAAAATTTGTCAGTTCCCACAGCCTGTTTGGCGAATTACAGCCTCGTGGGAACAGTCTCCGGGCTGTTACCGTCTTCACGGGGCTACAATTGTTAAATATTGCCTTATGCAATACTAGCGAATTTATAGCAATATTTCCTGCTACTTGTATGCATTTCTCGCTCTAATTAATAGAAATTCTATTCTAAATTTAGTGTTGTGGGGCGTTTACTTAAATGGAGTGGAAACCACACTGTTTTTGTTTCTTAGTTTTCATTTGGTGCAACACTATAAGAGTAACCTAAGGAAAGTACCATGTTCTCAATTTCTTTACAAAGATTACCGTTTGAATGATGCTCGTGTAAGTCGAAAATGTCGCAGCAATATACTTTTGCAAGTGTTGTTCGGCCATACATGGTACGTATTACTTGACCATACGTAGCCCAGCAATTTTCAATGAAATAAAAAGTTAATTTAAATTTCTTAACATGGTTGTAACTCGAAGAGGAAGCATTATCTGTAGAACACATTTTCAAATTTTTCAGTCTTAGAACCACTAAACACAAGACTGTTTCAAAAATAAATGCTAAAATAATTTAATTTTAGAAGTAAGCTTAAATACAAACAAATTCTGTAACAAAATAAAAATTAGAAAAATCAATAAAACTATGAAAATTAAATTTCAGTTAAGGATTCAGGCTCAGATTCTGGATCTTAATTTGCAACATTTGCTTATAATATTATTTGTTTTCGCTGTCTTTTATGCGAAAATTTAATATAAAACATGAGAATATAGTTCAGCTATATTAGCTATCAGAAAATAGTTCAACAATTTTTAAAGAAACAGATGACATCTAATTTTAGTAATATCACAATTTGTTTATTTTAAAAACCAAGAATAGGTATTTAACCGTTTTATAATGATGATGATGTAGGGTAGACCGGGGCGGAGCGAGATATCTTATGGTTTGAGAAAACTTTTGTCGCAACTTTTTGTTGTATCACATAATATAATTTTTGAAAACAAAAAATAATACATTTAATTAAAAATAATACAGGTAATTACATAAACAAGTAAAACATTTTATTGTTCACTTTGAATATATTTGTTGATTTTGCCTTGGGTACGAAACATGAAAACATATCCATTTCGCCCGCGCGGGCATAATGGATCCATTTCGCCCGCGCGGGCAAAATGAAAACAGCTGTTCTTATGTCAAATATAAAATATGGTATTTATTTTTTATATTATAATTTATTCAGAAGTTGAATATTATGTGGAACATTTAATCTGCTCTCTCAGCTATTATCTGTGGAATTTCTTCCATCTAAATATATAAAAGAGAAGATCTGTTTGCTTGCGTGTTCGCTATACGTTCCTAGACCCTTGGACCGATCTCAACCAAATTTTGCACAGTTATTTTGTAGCTCCAGGCGCAACTATTTGTGCATAAATGGAGAAGAAATTCGCTCGGGGAGCAAAGTTATTCGCTTTTTTCGATAAATCAAATCACAAGTTTGACAAAAAATTTAATTTGTCAAATAATTAATCTGACGTACTGTCAGCGACTTTGACATTAAGAATGTTAACCTTAAAAATGACATTGACATATACTCAGTGGCGTTGCACAATATTTTTATCTAAATGACATTGACATATAGTCAGTAGCGGCTAGAGAATAGGGGGCACAACTTTGACATAAGAATATTTAATTTGTCAGATAATTAATCTGACGCACAGTCAGTGATTCAAAATACTGTCAACAGATGGCGGGGAGGGCGGCTTTAATTCGAAAAATGTGAAAAATGCAAACCACTAACTAAAAACCACTAACAAATTAATCTGAATGCCGCGAATAAGACCGGAGCACTTTATATAGGTCGCAGAACGTGGAAGATCCACCTCCTTGCGGAAGATTTAACTTTACATGAAGATGTAACTTTACGTGAAGATTATGTATGTATGTATGTATGTATGTATGTATGACAGATGACAGATGACGGATGACGGATGACATATGACAGATGACAGCTGACAGATGACAGCTGACAGATGACAGTTGAAGGCCGAACAACTATGGCCTTCACGGATCTATTATGGTCCGGTCTGTGAGGCCGAAGGCCGAACAACTATGGCCTTCACGGATCTATTATGGTCCGGTCTGTGAGGCCGAACAACTTTGACCTTCACGGATCTATTATGGTCCGGTCTGTGAGGCCGAAGGCCGAACAACTATGGCCTTCACGGATCTATTATGGTCCGGTCTGTGAGGCCGAAGGCCGAACAACTATGGCCTTCACGGATCTATTATGGTCCGGTCTGTGAGGCCGAAGGCCGAACAACTATGGTCTTCACGGATCTATTATGGTCCGGTCTGTGAGGCCGAAGGCCGAACAACTATGGCCTTCACCGATCTATTATGGTCTTCCCCCTGTGAGGCCGAAGGCCGAACAACTATGGCCTTCGCGGATCTATCATGGTCCTCTCTCTGTGAGGCCGAAGGCCGAACAACTATGGCCTTCGCGGATCTATTATGATCCTCCCCCTGTGAGGCCGAAGGCCGAACAACTATGGCCTACTCGGATCTATTCTGGGTCTAGATGGCTAAGGGCGGCGGATGCCGCCCGTGCCAGCTAGTTTTAAATAAATGTAAAATTGCGTTTTACAAAATGTCAATATAGTTCATAAACAAATTGAAACAAAAAAAAACATTACCAACGCTACCCATGTCTATTTAAACAAATTGATATTTAAGCTTATCAATTTACTAAATATCAATAGAAAATATTCGATATATACAAATAATATAATATTCAAAGTGAAAAATAAAACGTTATATGCACCACGGGCGATATAGGTTATGCCCTTGACTGCTTTCAACCTCGGGCCGAGGGCCCTCGGCTGAAACTTGCATCCGCGGGCATAAACATACCTATATCGCCCTTGGTACATAAATAACTATTTTGGCCTGTAGAAAACGTCCCAGAGTTAATATCTCTATTACTTTAATTTTTCACTTTATGTTTACGCCTAATAATAATATATTATGTAACTTTATAAAAGTTTGTAAAATTTTACAAATTAGCTATACACTACTGAATTTTATTTTTAAATAATTTCTATTTCTTAATTTCAGCCTTCGAGTTGTTTAAGTGATAAAGAAGAAGACGAAATATATGGATTTGGATACGGGGTATTCGGTACTAAAATCACTAGGCAACAAAATAAAGTAGTATGTGCAACTCCACAGTCACAGAATTATCAAACGTAAGTCCTTTTAAATATATTTCTTGATAGACATTAAAAATTTGGACTCATAATCTGTTTAAATCTTTATATATCCGTTAAATTTGTAAGCGCTAGAGATCCATAATATAATGTAGCTATGTACATCAATTTTATCTTATCACTGAAGTAACTAAACTGAGTAAGACTAATATTTCTTTAGAGTCTGACAGCCTTATGCATAGTCGTATACTAGTGGCCACTAACTTTTAGTAGCTACTAATTAGACATTTTAAGAGTAGGTATGTACCTATTCCAAGGCACATAATATTTTTTTTTAAATTGTTAATTTTATTTTTGCATTTTACATTATAATTAAAGAGCAAAATATTGAGCTTTAGGTATCTTTCAATGCGGAAGAAAAATCTCTTTCGATTGAATCATTTAGTTTTATATCCAAATGAATAATTAAATTACCAAATAAATAATAGTAAACGTCAGAATTAGTATAATTTACTAAAATGACAGTACTAACTTTTTAATTTAAAAAACCATGGATACCTACATATTATTAGTGGCTACTAACTAGTAGCCACTAAAGTGCGACTATGCATAAGGCTGTTAGTATCTATCTGTGACATAATGTATGTTACTTAGCAATGTATCAACGAGTCATTAAACTAACTTGTAACTGAACGGACGTATTATTATATTACATGGTGGCGGCAGTAAAACAATTCAATACGAATTGACACGGTGACTAAAAACAGTGAAAATGCAAGATACTGGTGCTAGAGTTCCTGGGGAAATGATCTTCGAAGGAAACATAGCAAGCAATTTGGAGAAGTTCAAGAGGAAGTTTAACTTCTACTTAGAAGCCAGCGAAAAAAATGGAAAAAGCGATAAACAAAAAATTGCGATCCTCGTGAACGTAATGGGTGATGAAGCAGTCGACATATTTGAAACGTTTCAATACAACGCGGATGAGAGTGAAGAAAAATTTGACGACGTCATCAAAAAATTCGATCACTACTGTCAGCCGCGTAAAAATGTCGTGTTTGACCGTTTTAAATTTTTCTCGAGGTCCCAAAAGCAAGATGAACCAGTCGATAAATACGTGACCGAGTTGAGAAAACTCGCGGCTCAGTGCAACTTTGGGGAACAAACTGAATTTTTAATTCGCGATAGGTTAGTGCTAGGCATTAAAGACAAAACTCTGCAAGAACGTTTATTGCGAGACTCAGATTAGAAATTAACAAAGGCATTAGACCATTGTCGTTCAAGTGAAGAAAGCCGCAAGCAAGTAATTGAAATTACGAGCGCAAGTGCACAAGAAGTCAGCATCGTGAGTAAACAAAAAACAAAGTTTGTGAACAAAAAACAAAGCGCAAAAGTTAATCTTAAGTGCAAAATGTGCGGTTTCATTCACAGTGGTGAGAAAAAGTGTCCTGCAACGGGGAAAACATGTCTCAAGTGCAAGGGGAAAAATCACTTCGCCAGTGTTTGCAGAAACCAGAAACGCGTCAAAGAAGTATGCGAAGGCAATAGCTCGGACGAAGAAGAACACATTTTGGCAGTAAGAAGACGGAACAAGACAGTTAGTAGCATCACATGGCGATAAATTTCAAAAGTAAGTGGCAAACCCATTGGGTTTAAAATAGATACAGGGTCGGAAGTCAACATAATATCAGAAAAGATTTACGAATCAATACCCAGTAAGCCGGAAATGACGCAAACAAAAACAAAGTTAAAGTCATATTCAGGACATGCTATTAAAATTAAAGGAAAATGCAAGTTAAAATGCGAACATGAAGGAAGTATTAAATATTTAGACTTCTTTATAGCTGATAAAGACGGCGAGTGTATACTAGGACTATATGACACAGTTAGATTTGGTTTCATACCTACCACAAGTGTTAATGTTATTAAAAATAGTAAGGCGTCGGAAATCATAGCTGGGTACGAGGAAGTATTCGATAAAAAAGCTTCGCGAATTAAAAGCAATCCTTATCACATCACGTTGAAAGAAAACGCAACACCAACGATAACACCAGCCAGAAGAGTTCCTTTGTCTCTAAAACAAAAATTAAAAGACGAACTAGAAAAGATGGTAGAAAACCAAATCTTGGAAGTTGTAAACGAACCAACAGATTGGGTTCACCCAGTAGTGATCGTTAACAAGCCCAACGGTTCGATAAGGGTATGTATGGATCCGCGACCCCTAAATAAAAATATCAAGAGAGAGCACTATTCACTCCCTACAGTAGATAGCGTTTTAGCGGAATTGAACGGAGCAAAATACTTCACGGTATTAGATGCAACGACGGCGTTTCTACAAGTACCAATCGATGAACCAAGTTCGAATTTATGTACGATAGCCACTCCATTTGGAAGGTATCGATACAAAACTATGCCTTATGGTATAAACAGCGCGCCAGAAGTTTATCAAAAACTAATTAATAGGGTTTTTGAAAACCTAGATGGTGTAATACCATACATAGACGACGTGCTAATTTTCGGAGGAACCGAAGATGAACACAACGTAAGATTAACAGAAGCGTTGAAAAGAGCAAAGAAATTCAACGTGAAGTTTAGCAAAAGCGAGATGCAGTTAGCTAAAACGGAAGTTAAATATTTGGGACACAGAGTATCGGAAAATGGAATTTCGATAGAAAGAACGAAAGTTGATGCAATTAATGCATTGCAAAGTCCCGAAAATAAAAAAGAATTATAGAGGGTACTAGGAATGATAAATTATTTAAGGAAATTTATACCTAATTTATCGCAGCACACAAGTACCCTACGTACATTGTTGAGTAACAAAAACGAATTTGTGTGGGGAGAAAACGAAGAGAAATGCTTTAAGATTTTGAAAGAAAACATAAGTAAAGCTCCAGTTTTAAAATTCTACGATCCAAAGAAACCACTTTGCTTATCAGTAGACGCAAGCAGCTATGGTTTGGGAGCGGTGGTAATACAAGATAATCAACCCGTAGGGTACAGTTCGGTATCCCTCACAGAAACACAAAAAAGGTACGCTCAAATCGAAAAAGAACTGTTAGCAATATTGCACGGTCTAACAAGTTATCACATTTATACGTTCGGTAGAAACGTATTGATCCAAACGGACCATAAACCACTGGTCAGCATAGTAAATAAACCAATGGAATTATTATCACCAAGACTCCAAAGAATAGTTTTAAAAATTATGAGATACGACTACACGTTGGAATATGTGCCAGGGAAAGATTTATGCATCGCAGACACATTGTCACGCGACCCGATCAAAAATAGAACGATGAAAACTGATTACCTAGAAGGTCGGACCGTAGCAGTAAATGCAATTGTCTGTGCGTCGCAAGAAAGATTAGAAGAATTGAGAAGGTCAACAGAAAACGACAACATCATGAAGGAAGTAATTGACTATACTAACTTTGGGTGGCCAACTCACAAGAAATCGATTAAAACGAATGCAAAGAAATTCTGGGATATTAAAGAAGAATTACATTACGCAGACGGCATTTTATGCAGGGGCGGAAAAGTAATTATACCACATAACGAAGTAGAAAAAGTTCTAAAGAAAATACACAGCTCACATCAAGGTGTAACGGCGTGTCAAAATAAAGCTAAAACTTTAGTATACTGGCCCGGAATGTCAAAGGACATCGAGGAATTCGTATTACAGTGTAAAATTTGCCAGAAATATGCGAAATCGAACACTAAGCAACCGCTTAGAAATCACGAAATCTCAGATTTACCATGGAGTAAAATCGGAATGGACTTCGCTCACATCAATTCAAGAGATTATTTAATAATAATTGACTATTTTTCAAAATTCATCGTAATTAAAAAAGTGATGTCGAAAGATTCCAAGTCAATAACCAAAATAATAGAGGAGACATTTTCATATTTTGGAATACCGCAAGAAGTTATAAGTGACAATGGACCCCCATTTAGTTCAACAAGCTTTGCAGAATTTATGAAGTATTACGACATAAAACATAACACATGAAGTCCAACCTACTGAAGATCGAATGGGTTAGTGGAACGTGCAGTGCAAACTGTAAAAGGATTGATAATTAAATCAACCTCGTCCAATAATAGCATACCAAATGCGATATTAAATTACAACACGACGCCAAAAGATAACATGATACCATCACCTTCAGAATTGCTACAAGAAAGAAAATTAAGATCAGATTTGCTGATGACAAAAGGAAGTCTAACACCAAAATACGATTGTAGCGGACCACTGCAAGCAATGAAAAAGAAACAAGAGAAGCAAAATCAATATTACGATAGACCATCGGTTGTTCTACAAGATTTTGAAGAAAATCAGGATGTTTTAGTCCAAAAAGATAGAAGAAATTGGGTTCAAGCAAAAATTATAAATAAAACAGAACAGCCAGATTCGTACAAAATAATAACGGAAGACGGTACACCATTAAGACGTAATAGAATACACCTGAGACCATTACGTCAACAAGAAAGTGAAATTGATTTAAATAAAAGTGCAAACGATTTAAATAAAGAACCAGAAGGACAAAGTGAAATAACAAATGGTTTAAATGCAAGTTTCCGCGAAACGGGAGTTGAAGGGAAAGCAGAGAAAATTCCTAATCCGAAATCGGAAATAAGTGAGTTAAATAAAAGTGTCAGAAAAGAAGATTCGACAGCAAAAGACAGGCCAAGACGATTAACTTCAAAGCCGGGCTATCTAAAAGACTACGTTTTGAATCAATAATAATTGTTTAGATTCCAAATAATTTGTATTTTTGAATTTTGTATTTTTGCATTAGCTTTTAAAAAAAAAGAAAGGGCATGTGACATAATGTATGTTACTTAGCAATGTATTGCTGTGATTTAAAATGACCCCACACAACACAAACGGTTGTAAAACTGAATTAATTGTTATATTTAAGAAAATTAAGCTAATTACAAACTTTAGATTGAACAGATAAACACATGCAACTCAATTTGTGATATTGTAGAATTAATAAGATCTTTAAAGATAAGAAAGCTATATCAAAACCTGCTAAATACATTCAATTTGAAGGTGAACAAGTCAAAATCTTCTAATAAGATGCTTTATCTTAGAAATGATGAAATTTATTATAATTTGTTATCTGAAAAACATAACCTTTACGTTTATAAACTTTGAATTGAAAAATCTCTGTGAATAACTTGTTATATGAAAATCTGTTTATAACCAAAATTCTTTTATATCTCATTGTATGTGATAACCATAAATTCATCTCCAAAATTTGTAAAAAGGTAAATAAGGGTGAAAATCCATTAAAGGTTGATAAGTGAAAAGTGATAACGAAAATAGTCAAATGTACTACTTCAAATGGCTCCCAAATCAACTACTGTGATGGAAAACAACTGGAAAGCAGCGGATAAGTAATCTCTTCAATAATGGTACCAACTCTGGAAATTACATGAAATTTCATTAAAATAAAAATCGAAAAAGGGAATAAATTTGACTTACAAGTCGTTGAAGTCAGCTCAAATTTGTATTTTGCGCAAGCAAAAGTTAGTTGAATTTTGATATTTAAAGTGGAAGGACGTGTGCAATGCAATCCAACAGTTCAATCGATTTGGTCAATAAATAAAAATCCAAGATGGCAAACATAGTTGCATCGCCTGAAAAATAAAATGTTATATTTCAACTCAACTCTCAAATATCTGAGAATTTCTTAATTTAAAATTACTTACCGGCATACAATCTAATTAAACAACACAATTAAAAAGTCAAATTTGGATGATTACTGCTACCACAACACAATTCAAACAGGAGAAGATCCAGAGCGTCATATCAACGAAAACATCTGATCGTGGAAGTGTCTCATAGTGCGCTTGTGTTTATCAAAAGAGTGTTTTTCTACGCAGACTTATATAAAAGTCCGGATTATTAAATTACAAGGTACTGATAAAATATATTTTTTATTATTAAAATTTATGATTGAACTACATTTTTGATTTTTGATTATTGTAAACATTCTGGTAACGGATAAGATATCTGTACAAATTTGTTAAAATTGATTATTTGCGCTTTGCGATATTATTTTTGAATGTAAAACTCATTTCTAAATTAATCCAATCTTTTATTATTATCAAACATTTACAGGTCAGTATTCTGAATTTTAAAGATCATTCAAATAAAGAAGTGGATCGTTTATCTGGTAAAAACAATTAAGCAATTTTATTCAAAGTCATTGAACATTTTTCTATCATTTAAAAATAAAACTTTTCAACTTAATAAGCTACATCCCCTAATTTATCTTAATACCTGCAATACTCTGAGAGAGCCTTATACTGAGCTAAACAGAGGGACAACTTGGTGAACTCTCTAATTAAATTTTAGCACGCGAATTTAAACTATTACGATTTTTTATATTTTTCATTCATTTGAATGTGGCGCCCAACTTAAACAACGTGTCTAATTTTTAATATAATGGAGGTCATAGCAGTATGTTACTTAGCAATGTATCAACGAGTCATTAAACTAACTTGTAACTGAACGGACGTATTATTATATTACACTATCCTTCTATTTTAATCCATTTAATGCATTTAAGATTAGTGTATCTTACTATAATAATTTATTAAAATAAAATATTATTTATAGTACGTAAATATTATTTTCCGTTATGAAAATGAAATATACTGTTGTGTCCACTACAAGCTCCCTCATAAATGTGTACGGGATACACAATCGAAATAAGAGGGAGGATATGTCTAATTTATTGATAAAGTTTTGTTCAGTATGAATGTGAATTAAAAATAAAATGTTACTAGATTTAAGTTTTGTTGATGCTGCTAATAAAAGGAACCACGTAGGACAAAGCGGTATCGTTAGAAGAACAAACGAAAAACAGAAGCATGAAGATGCAAGGGTAACCAGGCCAATAGATAATAAAGGGTCGTAGGGCAGTTCAAAATTAGATGACCCGCAGACCGGTTGTGTTTAGAAGGGTTCCTAAATAAATAATACGCGAACCAGTCGTGTTTAGAAGAGCTCCAAATTAGATGACTCGCAGATCGGTTGAGTTCAGAGAGCTCAGTAATTAAATAATACGTGTACAGTTGTGTTTAGATGCATTCAATAAAGAAATAATACGTGTACGGGCGTGTTTAAAAGAGTCACTAGTCAGATAGAAAACGACATGGAAAACAGTCGTGTACAGAAGTGAGTCGATAACGAATATTAAGACCATTTATGTTTGGATATTGTAATTGATCAATGATACGCAGACTTGATATTTGAGAAGTTGATTGGTGTAAGATAAAAGAAGAGTGAAGTGTGTTGCAGTATAAGAGTATAGGAGTGTTGGATAATTGGACCAATTTGAGGTGAGAGAAGTGGATAACGGAACGTGTAGAGCTAGTACGTGGAGCAAATTGGGGTCAGAGTTGAGTACCGGAACGCGAAAAGCTAGTACGTGAAGAAGAAAGAAGAAAGTGTAGTCAGTTCGTCAGTGCGGTAGATAACGTGCGACGGAATAAAGGTCGGTTGACAAAAAGAACACAAACAGGTAAAGCTTTACACTATCATTAAAAAATAGGGATGTTAAGTAGTCTAGTTATATGTTGATTGAGGTAGAAATTTAATTGTTGTTGTGTGTTAAAAAAGGAGAATGTTTTTTAATAAATTATGTTTGATGTATCCTGTTTCTTATTTGATTGTGTATCACGTCTGAAGGATCTACAAAAATAAGCGACCTGAGAGCGGAAGAGGACACAAAACGTGGCACCCAACTAGAGGGCGAGAAGTCACTCCGTGGAGGACACAAAAATACATACTATATTGTATCAATAATAATGTGTTGTAACCATGTCTATATTTTTTGAAAAGTTAAGTTAAAAATAAAAGAAGCAGAAAACGCTTTGGAACTAAAAACCTCAATTTTTCATAAGTAAAATTTCACAAAACAATTTTTCACAAGTGAAAAATTGTGCTTCTTTAGTTCTGAAGAGTGTTTTGTGCATTTCGTAGGTTATTCTAAAAATATAGATATGATTAATATCAATTTTCATTACATTAACCACAAGTACCAATTAACGTGCAGCAAAGCAAGACGCCCTCTTGTGGCGTATTTTAGAAACCTAGGGAGACGGATAAATTCAAAATTCTGTGTTGTTTATGTTGGTTTGCAAGGAAATATAAGAAGATTTTATTGTCAAACCGGAACAATTTATTATTTTAAATTATGCAAAGTGTACAGTTGTGGAGCCCAATGCAATTCGTGGAAAAAAATGAATCTAGAATTAAGTGTTTTTAAATTTATTCAAGACAACAAAAGTGAATATTATTACAGATTCAAGAAATTCGAGATTGTGTACAATAGGGGTTATTCCATATCAAAACAACCAATATAAAACAACCATAATATACATATACGAGTATTATGTCCCTCTTCGATTTTGCTCATATTTGATATACATACTTCTAAGTTCTTCTTGTTCTTTAACTTCCTAGTATTTGAGATCCGTTGATCTGTTCAAATTAGTTCTATGAGCATACTTGGATTTTACATCTTAGGTAGCTTGCTAAGCTGGCCCTCGATATGCCTGTTACCCTGTTTTTTATTGTTATGAAGGCAAATCATTCCCACAGGGGACCGAAGGCTGAACGTGCTCTCTGATGCACGGAGGTGGTCAAGAAATTTTTACGTTCAGACCCGGAGTCGAACTGGGAAACCCTACGTTAGTAATTGGTCGCGCTGACTATCAGACCATGACCGCCGTTCACTTCTAAGTTATGCCAAATAAACGGACTCGTATTTTCTTGTTTTATCCCAAAGTGACCCGTTTACATTGTACATCCCTCCAAAATAATTCAAATGTTTCTTGTAGAACTTCGATAAATTATTTCTACTGGCCGAACCATACCACTTGAAGACACGATTTTTTTGTGAAATGAAAATATTGAATTCCAGTGACTTTTTTTGCTGTAAATAATTAAGGTCATAATATGGGGGCCTTGATTAAATTTTGACTTTGAATGCCCCCTACCCCAAAAAAGGAGTAATTTAAAATTCTCATATACTATAATACCACAAGAGACTATCAAATTGTCGGCAATAATTTTTGAAACTGGAACTGAGTGTTTGTCGCCCTTAAAATCACCATGAGTGCTTTAGCACGAATGGTGATTTTAAATGGCGACAAACACGAAGATTCCATGGTTTAAAAATTAACCGACAATTTTATAGTATCGTGTGGAATTCGTTTGACAATTTCGTAAATAAAATTTCAATTTTTTCTGACAACAAATAATTTATAGTATGCGTTCACGTAGTTTCCATCGTTACTATGGAAATTTGACAATACAGACCACGGTGGTCGTATTGCCGCGACAATACACCACCGTGGTCTGTATTGTCAAAGGAAGTAGATTATGATTGGTTCAAATTGATGAGATTGTAACATCCTATTGGTTGAATTATTATGAACGAAATTGTCAAAAAAATACAATATCTATTATATTTTTGGCTATTTAGATACTAAATTTTAGAGTGGGCACGCTTTTGGTTTAGGAGTGATATCGAAATAAATGATCGCGGTCATAAATCCAAACACTTTACCACAAGTACCAAAAAAATAGAAAGCATGCCCAATTTGGAATACAAGTAGCCAATAAATAGGTATAATATATTTTTTTGAGAATTTTAAATAACTCTTTTTTGGGGGACTCAAAGTCTAAATTTGATCAATTTTGTAATCTATTATTTGAAAATTTGACCTTCTAGTTCGTAGGTAATTGTTGATATAATCCATATACTAATTGCCAGTTTCCATCATATTGTGCAGGTTGCACAAACTCTGCATTAACACCGCCTCTCTTTTAAGTTTTCATCTTAATTATTAACCATAACTTAAAATAAAACACAAATATGATCATGATATTATATTATCATGATTTTCATGTTAAACTAATTTTTCTGGGATTCTGGGATATTTATTTCTCTTTTACTTGCATTAAATTGATATGTTTTAATCGTCGATTTGTAATGACTTTATTTTCCATCCCCCACCACAAATTTTAAAGATATTTATTCTATTTGAATGTTTTATCAGCTGTATATGTCGTAATCACATGTATGATTCAGACCATAGTTCACAGTAAAACACAAATGTGGTAATCTTCTTCTTCACGTGCCTATGCGTTACCGGACGTTGGCGACCTCTCTCCTATGTATGTGTTGTCCGTTAGCAGCACTATCACACACATAGAGGACCTACTTGTTTAACGCGGGCTCCGAACCGCGGGAAGTACTTCATCTCCAGAGAGGCTGTTCTTGGCAGATTACACCTCAGTGGGTTGCCATTGCCTTCCGAGGGGAGACGGTCAGAATAAAGTTTTTACTGAGCCCGGATGTGGTTCTAAATTTGGTAATAATAATAACAATATATTAAAAGTTTTCACTGTAACACTCACTTGATACACATATAAACGAATATAAGCGTCATATCATATGCCAGTGTACGTTTCGTTCAAATTTTAACCGCAGTGGAGCTGGATTAAGCCAGCACGATAATTTTGTTTGTTAATATGCTGCTCAACACAGAACACTTTCTCATCAGAAAACACCAAATTAAGTAATTGACCATTATCGAACATACGAATTAGCACTTTCGCTCTTTCAAGTCTCATTTTTCTCTGTGCGTCGTTAAGACTCCGTGCTAATTTGTTTGCACTGTGAGATGATTTTCTAATCAATCAATGTCGCACCTTTTTAACGTTCTTTCTGCTGGACTTGCGACCTCCACCATTGCGTTTTTTAATAGTACCAGTTTCAGTAAAACGTTTTATTGTACGTGCAGGCAGCGTTCGTCATATTTGGATATTTGATTTTTCAATGGATTTAAATCGAGAGCAATTATCGCACAATGTTTTTCATCCACGGTCATAACAGACAAACTAAACTACCGTTTTAATAAAATTATTTTTGGAATGGGACAGATGATAAACAAGAGAGGATCAGTTTTAAATTTCAGACTTGTACAATATTAATTTGATTTAAATTTTACAGCATATTCGAATTAAAAATAATTAAATCACTGCAATTGATGGACTCGGTATAATCTTTATAATATTATCGTTTTCGGTCAACTATTTATCAAAATTTTGAATTTCTCGGAATTCAAAATTTTGAACCGTTTTTAACTATTATTTATTACCCAAGTCCAATATCCCAATAACCAATTAATTGAATAACGTGATGGACGGAAACAGAGATTTGTAATAATAATGGGTGCTCCATAGGTATAACAATAGACCAGGCAATGAAGATTTTGGAACAGTAGTTATATTGGGGACAATGAAACCTATACCAGTAGATTCAGAAAATTGTCCTGAATCACATATCCAAATGGAGTGGAGATAGAAATTTTGTAAATATTTTTAATTAACAAAAAACTGTTGGAAAAACGCCAAAAAGCGCCACAAACACCCATAACTTCTTTTTAATACATGCGATTGACAAAATAAAAATACCAGTGTGTAGCGCAGAAAATACTCTACAAATTGTAAGCGGGACGGTCTGGCCTAGGACTAATAGTTTATTTATAATTAATTGAGGAAAACATGCTAACCTGAATTTTCCCAAACGATCAGCTGTAAGTGTAAGGAACGCCCACTGATGCGCGCGCGGCCTCCTCCAGTGGACAAAAGAAAACAAATATCAATAGTTTTCGCTATGAACGTTTCGTATCATCTACTGCGCAATCGAAAAGAGCCTTAAAACTGGAGCAGCTTCCACCCACAAGTGCATCCACGGAAGAACACACATGGCGTGTCTATTATCAAGTTCAAAAGTGGCTGGGAAACGATGAATTGAATCCAGCTGACTGGGGTTGGAAAATGGAGGATCTGGCGTTTTTGCCCGTTATGACCAAAGAACCACCAGCTCCTAAGGAAATCCTTAACATGATCCACTGTTCGTGCAAAGGAAACTGTTCGAATTGGTGTGGATGCAGAAAAGCAGGGCTGAAATGTTCCACCATCTGCTCAGGATGTAATGGAAATTCATGCTCCAATTCGGAACCCATTGACATATCTTCTGACACTTCGGAGGATACAGACGTCTTTGAAGATTTCTTACAACAGCCATTGGACTTCCTGTACAGAGAACCTGTGGAGGACGAAGACGATGACTATGAGGAAAGCAACCAATACACCAAAGCGCCAGAAGAGGAAGAATCGATGATGGTCGATGAAGACAATGATCCGGACAGCGACTGTGAGGCAACAACAAGCAAAAGACCACGTTTGGATTAAAAGAATCCGATGGAAAATGGTAAAGTACCTTGATTGTTGATGCAATGGATAATCCATATATATAATGTAGAGATTAACAATTTAATCAATGTAGTTCATCATTTTCAGAAATCACGAACAAGTTGTCAACGTGAACGTTTCAAACGAGAGGATCATTCTACTACAACTTCAATCATCATTCATAATTTCTACCATGCATTTATATCACGATTCACGAATTCTTTGTATTGTTCCTCATCTGTCATATTATATGTATCAATGTTTTTTAGCATTATAAAACTCCATGTACTTATACCTTTATCCTGGAACTGGATTATTTCACCTGTCTTACGATTATTCCACTCATTATATGATTGTTTGTTTATATAATATGGAACATGAATAAAATTTAATTATTCCTCGGTTTTCTATTTGATTAATAATTCTAAGCCCTGATTTTCAATAACTATTTTGTATTGTGGCAATGTCAATCAGAATGAATAATTTATGGGAATGAATATTTGGGAATCTATATTCTCCCTTGACAAAAAAAAATATCCTCCCTTAACTGACATATTCCGATAAACGAGGCCATCAATTTTTATAACAATGAGCTGGAAAGTTGATCTGGGAAAGTCTCAATTTGAATTGCTTGCGCGTGGCGCGCACTGGAGGAGGCCGCGCGCGCAGCAGTGGGCGTTCCTTACGCTTACAGCTGATCGTTTGGGAAAATTCAGGTTAGCATATTTTCCTCAATTAATTATAAATAAACTATTAGTCCTAGGCCAGACCGTCCCGCTTACAATTTGTAGAGTATTTTCTGCGCTACACACTGGTATTTTTATTTTGTCAATCGCATGTATTAAAAAGAAGTTATGGGTGTTTGTGGCGCTTTTTGGCGTTTTTCCAACAGTTTTTTGTTAATTAAAAATATTTACAAAATTCCCATCTCCACTCCATTTGGATATGTGATTCAGGACAATTTTCTGAATCTAATGGTATAGGTTTCATTTTCCCCAATATAAATGACGTTTTATGGCTTGTTAACGTCTTCATTGCCTGGTCTACAATTCTTTTATTATAGAAAGAAAATAAAATTTTTTAAATTCTGATTTGGTTTTATTGCAGCGGATATTGTTTATAACGATCAACACTTAAGTTCTTTTCATTGATTTATTGATTCAAGCATTCATGTTTGTGATATGAATATAATTATATCAATTTGGTTCTAGACTGTATAATACACATGTATGTATAATTCACATGCATCATACATTTTAGTTGATGAATATGTAGTTGTCTAAAAAACAATAGCTTATTATTAATAATGTATATTGTTTCAGGTGTCTTAGTCCGAGATCTGCATATTTCTATGAATTTCCTCCAAATGGTAAATTAATTTTAATTTTGATGGTATCATATTCCATAAATATTATAAGGGAAATGTGTTATTAGATTAAAAAGGGTTTACAAAACTTAGTAGAGGGAGAGATTATTAATATTAGTAGATGTGCCATGTGCAAAAGTGTTATTCCTGCTTAATTTTTTTCGCTTATTTTAATAAGCTTATTAATGTAAGAAAATTGAAAACATTGCAATCAAATATATCAAAATCCAGTGTTCTGCGGTTTTTCGACGGATTTTGTTAGGTAATGATCCGTACTTTAACATATTGCTGTATACCCTTGTTGCTTTATTAGGGCTACACGTTTTAATATTAATGTCTTGTACGAGTGTACGTAAATGTACCTCGTCAATAAAAATGATTGTAAAATTATTTGATAAATTGCAATAAACTAAATTTTCACCTCGGCTTTGACTATTTCGGAGAGCACTGACTTACCTAATCTCAAGTTGGGCTCTTTCCTTGACCAAGTCGTGATACTGAAATACAAATTACTGGTCGTCGGAAAATAAGGTTGCAAAAACAAATTATGCTCCGTTTTCAAAAGAATAGTAATTTTATTATAAATTGTGCAAAGAAAATAGAAAAATGAATCGAAATTCTTAAATTTACTGACAAAATCTTAAAATTAAAACTTTAAACGAGCTAACGCACGCGTATTCCAGTTACCAAAAATTTTCACTAATTTTTATTAATTAACTTTTAATGTGAAATTACCTTAATCAATGTAGGGAATTTCTTGTCACCAGTTTCTAACAGCATACAATAGGATAGTTTTGCTTGGTTGATGACCTTCGGTTACTAATAATAATGCAGATAAGTTTGCTTGTGCAGTGTCGAACCACGTGTTATACAGAACCAAATTTCTTTTTAAAATAAACACAATCACTTGTTAAATTCAACGAAATTGACTTTTTAGATACGTAAGTATTTTTGCTTTTATGATATTTACTCTTTTCTTACGATTTTAAAACAATTTTCTCACTATTTATTTGATTTTTAGGAGAGGCTATATTTTCACCACCGTCAAATTTATTAAGAAATCAACAACCTATTCCAATTGTTTTTACCATAGCTACTTATATTTTCCAAGGCACTTCTGATTTTCTTTTATTGGTCGATGTAAAATCGATATATTTTGACGTTATAATTTCCAGGTTCGTACTTAGCCCAAAATAATTGTAAAATTTTTAATAAAATTTTTATGTTTCAGATTCAATTGAATTAAAGTTCTTGTATCTTTGTCGATCTTCCAGTAACTTTCGAAGAAGATGTTGTTTTCGTTCGTGGTACATTGAGTTACGAAGCACTTTTAACACAACATGTAAAATTTTGTTATTTTAAAAGTTTTACGTTTAAACATATTTTTATAACTAATACTTTGAACAATTAATTTTTGATTTCAAATTACATTTCTTATAACTACTTAAATTAATTTACAATTTTAACAAACCTTTATTTTATAAAAGGAATTAAAACGTTGCATTTGAATTTATTTTTGTTATTACGTTCCGTGAACTCTTTTCTTCATTTAAATTTATGACGTTAAAACAAATCTTTGGTGTCAGATGAAACCTTTACTTTCGAACAAACAAGCCATGTGCTATCTTTATTGATAAATTAAAACTTTGAATCAAAACGTGATCATTTCTATTGACGTGGTAGTGGTACATTGCAATATTTATTAAAGTCACCGTATCTAAGCCCTGAGCTTCTTACCAAATTCTTCATCAGGGCGTTAATAGGGACGTAATTGAATTTAATTAAATCTAAGGGCGAAGCTACGAGAAACCCGTAGATATTCAAAAGAATATTACATTGTGTAAAGATCGTCTATTCCCGTGGTTTGAAATCCACTTTAAGCTGTAGGTCCTCTGTGCTCGTCACACAGTTTCAACTCGCAACGAGCACAGACAGGGAAATCGAAAAACGACGTAGAACGCCGTAAAAACCTATGTTTAAATATAGATAATCAATAATAATAATAAAAAAGTCTAGATGAAAGTTTTTGGAATTTTCAATAATCCGCTTCATTTTACAGCACTCCAGCTCAGTAACTAATCGACTTGCAGTAAAATATCCGAGAAAAAAGTTGCAAGGAATTATGACCTCTATAAGATTTATAGCAACTATTTTTATCACAAAATCACATGGGAAGGAGATACATATTGCGGAGAAACCTGTTTCGAGGTCGAAAACTTACTTTAAACCTTGAAACAGCCAAAAATCAGAACTATCCTAACATTTTTAGAAAACTCATTATTTCATGCTTTAGACGCTAATATTTGAAGTGTTTTTAATGTTTCCAATGAGTTATATAATAAGAATATAGAAATATTTTTAGATGTTTTTTTTGCTGAAGACTCATTTTCATTTTTACCTTCAAGGATTCAACTTCTAACGAAGAATTTGGAAAGAAGCTCAGGGTTTAGATACGGCAACTTTTAGTATGTTAAAGTACTCACCATTACATAACGAGATTAGTTGAAAAATCGCAGAAAACCATCTTTGGATTTTTCCCACAATTTTCTTACATTAGGTATATTATAATGGCTCGCGGAGCTCTTGGGATTTTATTTTGCGAATTTCAGTCACTGCACCCTGAGTGTTGCTGTACGAAAAAGGGATATTTCATGAGTTGACGTAATTGTTCTATCAAATATTTACCTATCCAAAACCATTTTTTATCCTTTGCATTTAAGTTGCTAAAAAGTGGGAAATACTACCCGATAATCGTGTGTTTCAAGTAATTAAAGTTTTGGATTTTAGACCAAATTTACTCTAACGTAACAAAAAAGAAACCAAGTTTTTCAAAATTTCTACGTGGACTGAAGACATCACATCGAAAAGAAAGGCATGGCAGCAGTTCACCACACCATACAAGGACTACATTACCGAGTATCCCACAAAGAGTAAGTTAAAAATAAAACATAATATTTATTATTGAAATTACATATGACGTATCGGTAAATACAATACAGAAATTACTCATCAATACTCATCTGCCAAAATACTTGCGAAATATCTGAAATTTGTTCAGTTCTGAAGAAAGTGGTATGAGTAGTATACTTTATTTTTATTCATCAGCTCGATGTTCTTTCAAAGATCATAGTCCACTCATGGACCGTAGCCAGTAAGTATACTTTATTAGTTATCCAGTTATCGATCTATTTCAATATTAGGGATTACAATCTCGGAATTTTGTAATAATACTTATATGCAATTACATGATAAGGGCAACGTTTGCTAAAACTTAATCACACTGTCCAATATTACTTTATGTTTTAAATTATGTATGTATGTAGATATGACTATCTACATATAAATAAAAGCCTTTATTTGTGTATGTGTCGGTCACGCTCAGGAACGCATCTCAGAATTATAAATTACTTTGCGGATTATGGACTTGGCTCACACTCATTCGAATAATTGGTGCGGCACTGCATCTGAATTTTAAATCGCAGGATTAGATTTTGAAGCCGCCCCCTGCAAATAAAGACCGTCGGTATCCAAAGTTGGTTTTTACCCCCCCCCCCCTTTACTTAGCGACAGTCATAGCTTTGACGCACTTGCCTTTATGAAGTGCTGATAATGCAGATTTATCGTCACCACCTGATGCCATACTTAACTGGGCCTGAATTTGGAAAATATAGATTGCGGGCTATATTCTTGAATATAGCCGGAGAAAAATATAATGACTTGAAGTTAAAACAAAATATCCTCCGTGCGCATCCGCTAAACATCCCCCGCTGCCTCCCGCAACCACGAGTAATCAAAAACCGCCATAGTCAAAAGTCTTTATTAGAACAAAGACTTTTAACTTTGACAACTCCAGGCTAAAGTCTAGAATACCTCGCTTTAAGAACAATTTGTATTCTTGACGCTGGTAAAGCATACATAGGAACGCATGTCAACAAATGTCACGCCATCTGCCGTGTAAATTTTAATGATAGGTGAGACGTGAAAAATCAATATATTAATATAGAAGATAGATAGCCGTCGCAATTCACTCAGTGCGTTTTTTGGGCCGCACAATCAAGGTCGACTAGTAATAATATATTATGGAATGAGTACCGTAACTCCTCTAGTTCCTCAGTAAAGGTACATCATGTGTATTAAGGCGCGTACTCACTAGCGAACTGTAACTGCAACGATTCTTGCAAAAATTTTGATATGTACGTTTACTTTCTTCCCGTCTTGCAAAATGGCTCTAGCCCTATTGTGTTCGCCGCGAAACCGACACTTGGCGGCTAAAACTTTTACAGAAATATCATTCAGTTACACATTTATGTTAAGGCAGCCACAGACTATCGGCTTTGTTCGACGTACTTGTTCGACTGCTTTGTTCGACGAGCAAGTCTGTGGGTGTGTGGCAGTAATTCCGTCGTACTTGTTCGCCAACAAGAACGACGGATTTGTTCGACGGTTTTGTTCGATGGCTTTGATCTCTGTCTCTCTGTCTCTATCTCTCTAACTATCTCTGTCTTGATAACACCGTCGAACAAGTCTGCAAGTCTGTGGCCTATTCGAACAAAGCAGTCGAACAAAGCAGTCGAACAAGTACGTCGAACAAAGCCGATAGTCTGTGGCTGCCTTTAGTGTGTTTATGATAAAAACAAGAAAGTGTATTAAACAAAGCAATTATTTCAGGTTGACACACCAGACAGTGTTCTTCAAAGTGGCTTAGGAGTAACAGATTTAAGTCAGCACGCTGTACTTCGTTCTATGATTGATCCTCGAGATTTCGATCGACTTCGACATTTTCATATGAATGGCGCAACCTCTAATACATTTGAGGAAACAATCTATAGGGTAAATATTCTCAAAAGTATTTTATATAAAATCAAACATGGAAACATATTACGTTTTAAAGCAAAAATGTATTAGATTTTATTGCAATTTACACCAAGTAACAGATTATTATTATTTTAGTTTTTCTTGAATTTATTTCAACAATTTATACAAAAGTAGGTATATATAAACCTTGATACACAGCTATCGAGTTTTAATTTTTCATAATTTAACCTAGCTTATTTTTTGTAATATTTATTTGACAAATTAGTTGTAGCTAAATGAAGAAAAAATTGAACTATTTCAAAATATCACAAATTTTGTTAATCGTTTATTATTAATTCTTAATAGGAATGTTAAGAACGTAGTAGATATCAAGCTAATTTTTGGAATTTGTTTTTTTTATTAATTAAAATAATTTATGTGAAGTTCCGTGTTCTATTTTGTTATCCACGTTCTTCATACAAATTGATATTATAAACTATTTTTATTTTGTTTAAACAGAGTATAATTTCATGTCATCAATCAAATTTTAATTACTAATTTTGAACTTGCCTGTTTTGGATGTTAATGATTTCTAATATACATTTTATCTCGCATTTTATCGATAGAATGTATGCGTAATGAAAAGTTTTAATTTTAAGAGTAAGTAGTTGTAAGAACATTTTAAAACTGCAAAAGCTTCTAATAGATAATTATTAGTGTAATTTGATATGCAAATATGCCCATAGATCTATAACATGTGATCTTACTGGGCTCATCTTGGCTTAATAAATCCTATTTTTATCCTATTCTACTTACGTATAATAATTTAATAAGATAAAAAGGTTAATTATCGATTTCAGTCATTCAGTGCTATTCACGATAATCTCGTTAGTTAACAATATTGACTAAATATTTCTATACATTGCCATGTTACATTTTAATTATTTAATATTAAACTATGAAAATATAGAACTTGTCGCATTATGTAAATACCGGGTGGCTAGTCGTAAACCAGAACACAGGGAGGTAACATCGTAAAACAGTTTTTTTTATTACTTCTCATTGTAACGGATAAGAATGAAAATGGTATCCATCAAACGAGATTTTCTCCGCGTTTGATGATATCAAATATTTTATATTTTTCTATTTAATTATTAAAAATGCAAAACAAAACAAGCATATTTATAAATTTAACTCGCCTTGTTCTATTGTCAAACTGATAAAACCTACTAACAAGTTTTACATTGACATAAATTCCTACTTCCCATCGTATTTGCATCTACACACATGAAGAAAGGAAAAACAAACAAAATTTTGTAATAGTTCAATTTTCTGCTATCTATTAATCTTCATCATACAGTATCCCATCGTATTGTAAAACGATGCATTGATACATTTGCAGGCTGCCTAGAAGCAATTTATCTGCATTCAAAAATTTTAACAATAACTAAAGAGAAAATATCAAGTGTAGGGTATCATTGGACACAAAACAAATCTCTTTCCATTGATACCATTTTCATTCTTATCCATTACAATGGCAAGCAGGAATCTTAAAGAAATTGATTTACATATTATTTCCTTATGTAGGAATTTCTGATTTTGTTAGAGACATGGAAATGTTAGCGCGATCAACTGCTAATGCAAGGTTCCCCGGTTTAACTCTGGATATAGTCTAAAATTTCTTGGCCGTTCCAGTGATTTGGAGAGCACGTAAGTCGGTTCCCCTGTGCTAATAATTTGCCATCATAACAATAAAAAATAGAGTACAAGCACATCGAAAGCAAGTATAATAAGCTACCCAAGATGTAAAAACCACTGCTCATAGAAATAACCAAATAAATTAGTTAAAAAAATAGGTCATAGACTGATAATAATAAGAAGAATATTCGAGGTTACGACACGGTGGAGTCCATCATAGTTAATATTTGCGCCATTGCTGTATCTAAATTACACTTTAATTTTAATTATTTTAATGTGACATCAATGCTTATTAACATTGTTAACTAATGAGACTGTTGTGAATAGCACTGATTATATTATCTACTATTATTTCTAATTTAAGCAATTATTATAAAGTGCACATTTTTATATTTTAGTTGAAACTGCAAGAAGCGTTAAAGAAAAGAGAGAAAATCACAAAGGAACATGAAGAGGTAAGTTTTCAATTATTATAACTTATATTAATTCAGTTAATCTATCTATGTATATATCGCTTAATTTTTTTATCACTGGTTGTTATAAACAAGTCGTCATGTGTAATTCAAGTGGTTACGATCTCTAAAAATTGGGATTCGACCAAAGCAATGCAGAAAATTTAAAAATAGTTAGAAAGTTTAACAGTTGAGGTGCGGTGGGCCAAAAAGTTATCCCATAGGGTTACATGCAAAAAAAATTGGCATTCATCGTCGAGTACGCAAATGTTTAATAAATTATTTAGTGAAATAGATTATTTCATTGTATTTTAATGTATGTTTGCGATGATATAACGTAGCTGAAACATCAACAAAGTTCCTAATTTTATAGTTATTTACGTATAAGCATCTGAAGCATAAACTTGCGAATTACGGAAAGGATGTTTTTGTGCGCATCACGTATGCAACTTTTCCTCCAGGATAAGTTCCTACCGAAATAAATAAAAGAAAACGGTACCAAAATAATGAAAGGAATATTACAAAATAATTTTGTAATGAAGTGAAATTATTAATAATTTGTAATATAATTCACTTCTGTAATAAACAAATGCCTACATCATACCGCCATCTTACTACTGATAGGATTTGCATGTGGGCGATACATTCCCCAGGTGTTCTTTCATACATTCTTTCAACAAACATTATAATGATTTTATACTTTCATTTCCAACAATAATAAAACAAATTTTAAAACTTAAGTAAATTTTAATGTTTAATTTCTTATTTAAAAATCACATTTATACTTTTTGCTTCCAAGACATCGGTTTTTATTAATTTTATATTGATAGGAACGTAAATTATGCCATCATATGATTTTCGTAGTACTTTTTCTATTGGCTAATTCAAATGCAATTGTTGCAAATTGAATAATTAATTATTATATTTTACTACATTATATTTTATGTTAATGATTGGCGTGACGATTTGTGGGTTTTTAATTATTAAAAAAATATATATATTGGGAGAATGATTTTTGATATGTAATTTATGTACTATAATATAGTAGTTATTAACTTAAGTAGGCTTTGTAATTTATTATTAAAACCAAAATTCCAAATTGTCAGGTAAGCCAGATAATAAATGTGTCGAGACTTCTCTTTAACAACACCTCGTGCTCGCCACTGATCTTAATTTTGGTTTACTCCTGAATTAATTTAGTTGTTTATAATTTTTTTTGTCACTTTTAACTTGAGAACTAAAATTCATAGAAAAAGATTGAAGATTGTAGCAAAGAAAGTTTATATCTGTTATTTTTTAATAGCTATTAAAACATCGTCAATAGCTTAATATTGTTTGTTCGCTCCTACTTAAGTAATTGGCTCATTACATATCCTTATCTGGCTGTAGTAATCTAACGTTACCGCTCGCTTATTAATTGCTATCGCTTGTTATTTTGCACCCCGCAAAAATAGTCCAGAGAAATAAACATTTACAATGCGCAACTTTAGCAACTTCAAGCGTTGGTATAACGTCATGTGGGATATGGGGTCATCACAAGACAGCGTTCTGAGAATTAATTATCTTGTCGTTTACAAGGTTTACGAAATCCGTCCACATAAATACGTGCAACAAAAATTACGCTCACCTTTTTCTGGCTCCGCACGGTTTTCGTGCGCGCAAAAATGCTCAGATGGGGACGCAGCTTAACTTTCAAAACATAGTCTTTAAAAAGTCGCGAAGTATCTAGTATATACGATTAATTAAAGCTAATTACAATAAAAAATACTTTCACTTTTAAATAACCAATGTAGTAATTAAAGTTTATTTTAGTTGAAGTTTTATTAATCACGTTAATTCAAAATCAAATATAAATAAATATTGCAATTCCATTTCAATCATTATTTCCCTAGACGACTTAATAAGGGATAGACCACATTTATTTATAATAAGCGATAGCCGTGATGTAACGCACACTTACGACATATATGCAACAGATATGTAATGTTATACTTACTAAAAGGGGAGCCGATAAAGATATATATACGCGGCATTACAAACTAGGGTATTCCCCGAATTATGAAGATTTTGCATCGTATCGCTTACAAGTTTATTATGAGTTATTTCTGTGCTGATTTGTTTTAAATAACATAATGTAATATTTTAATTATGTCTATTTTTAAATGTAGTTACGCAAAATTTGTGTTTTTATTTGAATTGCCATTTTACTTAACTAGTAAACTTAATTACTTTAATTTTTTTACTTCTACTTAACTAGTAGACGACGGTTATGGCCCGATAGTTAGCGCGATCAACTGCTAGCGTAGGGCTCCCCGGTTCGACTCCGGGTACAGTCTAAAATTTCTTGACCGTCTTCCATGCTTCGGAGGGCACGTAATGCTTCGCGGTCCCCCTGGGTTAAAGATTTGCCATCATAACAATAAAAAACAGGGTACAGGCACATCGAAAGGCAAGCCTAGAAAGCTACCTGAGATATAAAAACGAAATTGCTCACAGAACCAACAGTGCCTCGGACAGAGGCACTGTAGTTGGAAAATAAACAGATCAATAGATCTCAAAAAAGTTGAAGAAGAAGACTTAACTGGTAAAGAGCAAAATGAATTAATGAATATTAGCACTGCAAGCTTAATGCCCGTGGCTTTTGTTGTCTCCGTATTCTATTTCTTCCTGTCGCGAGTGTGTTCTTTCCAGTTTACCAACCCTATCACATTCAATTCTTCCCGCACTTCATTTTTCCAACGGCTCCTCGGCCTGCCTCTTCTTTTTGTGCCTTCGAATTCCAATCCCAAAATGTCCTTTGGTGTTCTACCATCCTCCATCCTCTCCAGGTGACCCAGCCATCTTAGCCTCCGCGCCTTCACACATCCAACTATACTCGGTTGGCCATACAACTCAGCTAACTCCCGATTTGATCTTGCCATCTATTGCCCATTTACATACTTTCCTCCATATATCTTTCTTAACATCTTCCTCTCCCACACTCCCAGCATTGCCTGTTCGCGTTTTCTCATCGTCCATACCTACGGGTACATAGCCCCCGGTCTTATGATTGTCATGTATATTCTTGTTTTAACCGTCTTAGCAACCACCTTCTATTGAGAATCGATTTCAGTGCAAATGAACTTCTTGTGCCATCTGCCAATCTTGCCTCTATCTCTTCCTCCCCTCTTGGTTTTCTTTTTATTACCGTTCCTAGGTCCGTGAAAGTGTACACTGCTTCAAACTGTACCGTTTTATTTCCTACTGATATACTTATGGAATTTCCTTCTTCAAACCTATCATTCCATGTCATACATTTCGTCTTTTTTTCGTTGCCTTCCAATGCAATTTTCTATGCCTTTTCCAGTACCTGGAGTAAATAAATCGTCAAATCGTCCGCAAAGCCTGGCATTGATGTCTACGTCTGAAAGCTACCATATCTGTTTAAACCAACTCTACGTTACATATTCCAACGTGATATCAAATGGTACTGGCGGCAGCGGGTCTCCTTGTCTCATTCCCACCCCCACTCCATAACTATCGGTGAGGTCACCTCCAATTCTTGCTTTGTTCATGGTGCCATCCAGTGTCATTTTCACCAATATAACAATTTTCTAGAGGTTTCCATTTCCATCATGATGTTGTACAACTCTTCTCTGTCAATGCTGTCATATACTTGTTTAAAATCTATGAATATCAAGTGCGTCTCCAATCCAAATTCATGGCTAATTCCTTATATTACTCTTAAAACAAATAGCTGGTCCGTCACTGTTCCACCACTCCTGAAGTCGCACAGATACTCCCCAATCACTTCATCTGCGTACTCTCCAAGTCTATTCTTTATGTATGTGGCCAGTATTTTGTAGCAGACATCCAAGAGCGCAATCCCTCTATAGTTTCCGCATTCCGTTTTATAACCATTTTTATAGATCGGACAGATCAGCGCCATTCTCCAAGATATGGGCATTCTTTCCTTCTTCCATATTTTCTGTATCATGCCTATAACCATTTCATGTAGTTTCTCTCCTCCATATTTCAGCATTTCCGCTTCTATACCATCTTCTGCCGCACTTCTATTATTTTTCAATTTCAATATCACTTCTCTTATCTCCTCATCTATTGGTGCTTCTACCTTGTAATCACTTCCCTCATCTTTCTCTACCATGATGTGTTCTTCCTCTTAGCACTCCGATCTATTTAGCAGCTCTTGGAAGTATTCAGCCCATCTCTTTTTTGCTTTCTCTTTAGATCCCACTAGTGTTCCGTCTATTTTTTACAGAATGTGGTACTTATTTGTTTGTATACCTTGCTTTATTCTTTTTATTCCTTGGTAGAAGTTTCTTAGTTCTCTATTATTACATTTCTCTTCTATCTCGTCCAGTTTCATTAGTTGGTGATCTCTTTTCCTTTCTCTTATTATTCTTTTACACTCTCTTCTCTGCCTTTCATACCTCTTTTTCGTCTCTTCTGTTCGCTTAATCAAAAACACCTATCTTGCTTTTTCTCTTTCACACTGTTCGTCATACCACTCCTTTTTTTCCTTTTTTGTTTTCACATACTGTTCTGAGCTTGTTACACCGACCATGCTTCTTTCTATTATTGTTATCGTGTGGTCTGCATCTTGTTTTGTTTTCGTCTTCTCTAATATCTTTTCCATTACTTCGCAATACTTTCTTCCTTGTTCTTCAGTTTTCAGTTGTACTTGTAGTCTACCTTTCGTCCTATTTGCGTGTACTCTTATATTCTTTCTACTTGGCATTATTGTTGACATTTTCACACCCTGCATAAAATGGTCGGAATCCAAATCTGCTCCCCTATAGGTTTTGACGTCTTTAATGATGTTTTCACTTCTACTTTCTATTACAATGTGATCTATCTGGTTTGCAGTGATACCATCCGGGCTCATCCACGTCGCCTTGTAAATGTGTTTATGTTCATAGTGTGCTCTTAATTATCCCCCTTACGTTACAAAGTCCCCCTTACATTCCAAGTTGCAAGAAATATTCCATCCCGAATCTCTTCTTCTCCATTGTTTGATTCGTTCTCATTATCCTTTTCTAGCCCGGTCGTCTTATGATTGTTCCACTTCCCTCTTTTATTCAGTTTTTTGGTATATCGGGCTTTTTCTTGACCTCTCGCAGCTCATCCGACTCGTCTCGAAATATCTGCGCCGAAAAGGTCGTACCGAACCAGCTGGGCCGTAAAGTCCCATTCCCAAACAAGTTAACTACTTCACAAAATATCAATTTATAATTTTAATCCAACTTCTTGGTTATACAGGTTATATTTTTGTTAATATCACGGTATCACGCTCATGCGCAGATACAATCATTTAAGAAGTTAACCAATATATCCTAACGTTAAATTAAAGCGCACAAAATGTAGCATGAACGCCTATAGGTGGTTACGTACATTGAACTTTTTTAAATTTAAATTAAAATAAATTAAAATGGACCATGAATCGACCTTCAATTTATTTTACGTTATTTTATTTTAAGAAGTTTAGTGCTATATTTTAAAAATTCTTAAGAATTTACCGTTAGAACTGGTTTTAACATTCGTATCTGCCCTCATGCGCAGGTACAATGCCATGTAGCATCGCATGACATCGTTACGTACTGAGACAAAAACTCCTCTCCCACGAGATGCAGGATTGAGAATTCTCCTCCCACGTGAAGTGGAAACCACCTCACTTTTCAACGTGGGAAGCCCTAGGTGTTTTTGACTAGCAAAATGATGGTAACGTCGGTATGCGAGGGACGTGGATCCCAACCACGAACTTTCACTGAAAAGGTTAGATGATATCCCCTCTCTCAGGGAAATAAAATACGGCAGTGTAGTTAACAGTTTAATTGACACACAAAATGATCAACAAAATTACACAAATTCACAAGTGGCAACAACCTTCGGTGGTGAATAAATAAAAGCTGGTTTCTGACGGAAACCACCCAAAAGTAACAAGAGCGTGAAGCAATCCTCCCCGTAGGGAGATCCTGTGAACTACAAAAAAACTAAGGTGTCAACAAATACATACACCTTTTAATGACGTTAATCACAAAAATACTCGTAAATTTATAAAGAGCAATCACACCCAAAAAAAGATTAGACTAAAAGGCCTCACCTGAGCGCTCGGGAGTTCACACAATCTTAGCGACAGGAATTCCAATCAATTCGGATGGACTGCTCACGAGATAAGATGTTGAATCGTCGTCCACCTGATCCCCACCACGAGGATGGACTGCACGCTTGATGATGACAGCTCTCACAGCGACCCACGAACTCGGCTGCAGGACGATGACTGGACTGTCGGATACTGATTGATCAACAACTGGCGGTTCCAAAATTAACTTTAAATAGCTGGCACGCCGGACGGCTTGCTCTGGTTATGGACAGGATAGTTACCACGACAAATATGGCAGTTCTGACGATCCCAGGCAACGGACACGAACGAATAGGACTGATGCACGGACTTCAGCAAAAAGCGGGTTGATGTTAAAAAATTCGACTGAGCTATCTTTGTTGACAGTAATGTTGCAACGAAAATCCCCAAGAGGGCGCTCACCAGCACGCGCGTACTGTGACCGTGTAGGTGCTGATAACCAATACAAAATATGGCGGTGAAACGGCAGATGTAGATAACGTAATTCTGGCAGGGTACTTCCGTAATCAAAAAAAATTATGCAGGTTTCACCCCTACGCACTCGTGGTTATTGTAGAATAAATAGTTGTTCTTGAATTTAATAGCACCCGCAAAAATCGACTATGATCACAGCACACCACTCACACTCTACGAACCTCTCGCTTAGACGTCCCGAACAAAAGTGAATGTCAAAATCCTCGCGGCTCGGATGCGCTCACGAAAAATAAAAATGGCAGTGTCTACACTACCATCCCAATGAATTTGAAATAATTGGCAGTGGCCAAAACAAATTAATTGCTGAAGGTCGATACATGACGGTTAAAGGTCTAAAATTCGTCATAGTACATTGAACTTTTTTAAATTCTTCTTATTTTAGGACCACGTCCTGTACTTACCAACTATAGTGCCTCTGCCGAGACACTGTTGGTTCTGTGAGCAGTTTAATTTTTGCATCGCAGGTAGCTTGCTAGGTTTGCCTTTCTATGTGCCTGCACCCTGTTTTTTATTGTTATGATGAGCAAATCATTAACACAGGAGGACCGCCTGCTTAACGTGCCCTCCGAAACGCGGAAGACAGTGAAGAAATTTTTAGACAATACCCGGAGTCGAACCGGGGCACCTTGCGTTAGTACTTGATCGCGCTAACGTTCAGATCATGGCCGTCTTCTTATTTCTTTTTTTAAATTGAAATAACTTAAAATAAATAATATCTACCATGAACTAACTATTAGAGTCACCCTCACGTTTCTCACCATAAGTTTATGGTTTTATGATACGTCAAATTTAAAGGCGTTTAAAATGTTATCTTTCTGCGCAAAGAAAATTAAAATCTATCGATTGGTTTTCGAAAAATTGCCCAAACACTTAATAAATAGCAATAGCAAATACCGCCAGAGCGCTTGGAATAAACATTAGAAACATCTGCACTTTAAAACTGGTTTCGACTTGAGCTGAAAAAGTCTAAATTATTAAAAATTTAAATTTCGCAAAATTCATAATTCTTAAAGTAACGATTACATAAATAATTTACTGTAACGGCTACAATGATGCGAATTTTGCTTTTGCATTTTACAAGAAGGCCAGCACATTATTCAGATGTTTCTGATATTTATTCCAATATACAATTTATTCCAGAATACAGATGCACAACCACACGTCAACTTGGCGTTACTTTTTCAGTAGTTATTATTAACTTATTGATGATTTATTATGAGATTATATTAATTTTTATTAAAGATTTGATAATTGTTGCAGAGATTAATTTAACTTGACGATTTGACTAGGTACTATTTTTGTTGATGAACTTTAAAAGTAGAAAAATACTTATTCTAGTAATTTTAATAATTCATTCATTAGATTGATCATGCTTTGTTCGTTGACTTTCAAACCGTTTACTAGTTGCCACGATTATAAAATTAATGAAAAATATTAAAATATTAACTTATTGCAGATTTTAAGAGATATTCGTGAAGGACTACTTCGTCTTCGTAAAGGTTATCAAGGACCTATAAACGGAGGTATTTGTTTATTTTTTATATTCTATTTTACTACACTTTAGATAAGTATTAATTTAAACGTGGAATGCATGGGTGCACTTCCTTGTTATAAATAACTACAAGTTTCCTAGTATGGAGGGTTTGTTTCCATTATTATAAGTTTCTCTTTTTGTAGACATTTCAGGAAAATATACGCCGATTTTTCAAGTTAGAAATATACTTTCTGAAAACTAGAACTTAACACTTAAATGGTAATATACACGATCACATGTTTAATAGTAACTTGAAATAATTAATGATAAAAAATATTACATGAGTATAAAATTACTTTTGAATTTCCTTTCAAATTGCACAACAGGCGAATACAATAATTTAATTATGTAGTATCAACTCGAGGGAGTTTTGAAAACGCTTGACATTATTCAATGAATTACGAGCGATGATGTTACAAGCACTACATTTTAATATCAGTTAGTATATGTAGTAATTTTACATTATTTGAATCCAGCCAGGCAAGGAAGCCGAAAAAATTATAGAGCTTGCAAAAATTCGGACAAGCTGAAAGTTTGCAGATATCTGTAGTTGAGTGTCCTGAAATGGAACTCGGGACTGTATTAGTAATGACATATGTGCGCCTTAAAGTTGGACAACCTACAAAACACTGAGTCAAAGCAAAATGTTGCTTATGGGAATTTATAGGGTGGTTTTGTTGATTGTGGGTTATATCACATAGGCAACATTTTGCTTTGAGTCGGTGTTTCCTAGGTTGTTCAACTTAAAGGGGATAATGACGCCACGATAATAAATTGATCGTTCATGGCCTCGGAGTTAACGAGATTAACACACCAACTCCTAACGAAATATTCCCCGGTTTGACTCCGGATAGTTTAAAATTTTTTACCGTCTCCGTGCTTCGGAAGGCATCTAAAGCCGTCGGCTACCCTGGGCCATAGGGGGTCATTCGGACTCTCAAATAAATACACATGTCTGCTAAATTTCAGTTCGCCCGGATTTTTGATAAGTTTTTACACTTGCTCAAAACCTTTGGATATTTTTACTTTATTAATAATTATTATTCTGTCGTGATAAGTAAAATTTCCTTGAAATGATTTGTTATTAAAAATTTGTAAGTTAGTTTTTTGTAGCTAGTATTAAGATCTACCGATATACGTATTAATCAAATATCCTGTAAAATAAATCTGTATGTTCATAAATATTTGGTTATACTAATGAAAAGCACAATGTATTGTCGTTACTTTGCTGAAATATTGGAATTATTTTACGAGGGTTTTGCTTATCAGGGCAGTACGTATAATCAATCAGAAAGAAATAAATATAAGAAATATTAATAACGTTCTTTGAGCTACTGTTGTAATGCATAGGTTTGAGAAATTACAAGATCAGGAAACATTTATTAGTTATTAACGAATGCACCTCTTTATAATATTATTATTACAATTAAACTTACAATGCATATTTTACAGTATAACTTCTATTCATGATGTAATCGGCATAACCTCACTCACTTGCGAACCATTCCTAACGACGGATTTGGCATTATTAAACTGGATGTAAACATTAAACTATCAAAACACAACTATGAATAAACCCGCAAGGCCGATTTACAAGTCAGCAGTAGTAACTTAAAGTTATAATTGGATATATAGTTTTTCACGGAATCCTAACCACGGCAAAATAATTTGGCAGCCACTGGAAATTGAACCCATAACGGTAGGGTCCTTAATCCAATTCCTTATCCACCACACCAAGGTACCTGTACAGTTACATGTAACATCCAACAAATAGTTACATACGAATCAAGTGACATTGGCAAAATTACTGAAGGTATTCTTTAGTAATAGTTTTTTCCATGTTCTTGTTTCTCAAATGTTTACGGTGATAACGCACCATTGGATTAAAACAAATTCTTATCGATAAAAAAAAGAGGAACTCGGATGACCGCAGTTCTTAGGCTTCTATACTGTTATCTTTCTGATTAAACTTAAAAAATAAATTAGAATATATTATGTAGATACAGAAAAATTCCAAATAAAGTCCGCATTAAAATATCGGATTATCAGATCATTTGTTAATGTTGGTAATATAATTTGATCATCGGATCAACATATCAACGGATTAACTACTTAAATCGTTTGGACCACACTATATAGGTAAAAATTGCAATCGAATAAAGCACACTTTGCAACACAAAATTAATATATCTAAAACGTTTCAAGTTTCCGCGAAAGCTAAATATGGGAAAACCAAAAGAGGAAGAAACGCAAATCCAGCGCGAAGCTCGTCTTGAGAAGGCTAGAAAGCGATACCGCGAAAAGGTGGATAATGAAACATTGGAAGCGAAACGTGATCGTTTAGATAAAAATAATTGTGCACGTAAGAAACTGGAAGCAAATTAATCTGATGAGCAAAGAAAGAATCGCCTTCAGAAAGCTGCCTTAAGAGATTCTGGAAAGCGTACAAATAAGTAAGAGAGATTGAAACGATTGGAATATTTGAGGGAGTTTGAAGCAGATTTAGATTTTCGGAAGGAATAAGAATTGAAGAGTTGAATCCATGTCTTTTAATTGGTAAAAATCCATTTAACACAGATGCTTTAAAGAAATGGAACGTTTAAGAAAACAACCTCCTGAATTTTAAACTCTTAAATTTGAGCTTGTTCGGAAGTCTGGTTTTAAAATTATTGAAGAACAAATATGATAATTAGTTTTTGGATAATTAGGATTGAATTAGCGGATCGAATCAACGGATCGGATTAACGGATCAAACACTATATAGGACGAAGTAATTTTTACAACAGCAAAAGAACGAGCAAGAGTTACCAACTTAACAAATATTCTATATAAGTAAAATTTAGTGACAAAAGATTTCGATTTTCAGATTAGTATCTTTATTATCGGAAAAAAAATTATTTTTTCACATGAAATCAAATAAATAGCATTTTGAGTTCAAATATAAATCTCAGAATATTTCATATCTTAAATCTGTGGTAATTCTGATAATCTGAATCTTTAGTAGCAACCTAACAAATATTCTATATATCGTATAAGTAAAATTTTTTGTAGAACGTGGCTAGAAAGTCGATTGAAAATTTAAAACACATTTTTATTTTATTATACATACGATCTGTTTACAATCACAATTTCGAGGGTTCTGATTAGATTTGAATTATGCGGGCAGACAGACAGACAGGGAGCCAGATCATAAGGCTTCTTGCTATACTTTGTATAGAAGCCTAAAACTAAACTTGCCGCTAAATCAATTAATGAAATAATTGTTATAATCTATTTGGGAACTCGAAAATAGTTTACTACTTTTGCACGGTATGAAGACATTTGGCGGCCATATTGGAATAACCATGCGAAAAAAAAACTAATATATCGGTTTGCATTTATTTTATAGCAAAATGTTATATAATTAATTAAAACTATACATAGGAGGTTAATTCCTCTAAGTGGAAATTCTAAATTCCAATCGATGTCTTCACGGAATTTCTTTGTGTGCCATCCGATGAACATCGACATACTGTGGATTTAAAAATAGGTTGTATATTTCATAAGTCTGTCCAATTAATAGAACGCCAAGTTTAAAAAGTAGGAAATAAAATTATGAAAAATATTATGTACATACGATACTAACCAATGATCCTAGAAGAATTTTGTGGAAGGGAAAATCACTGGTTTTTAATCTATCCCCCTCTTAAATTGTGGTAGATAAATATACCCCATCAAATTAAGCTACTAGTTATTTATAAAATTTCGTTTTGTCAAAATTTAGTGAACCTTCTCCTGGCGGATTACATTTAATAGCATCCGTAGAAACTACAGTTGAACTCGTATATTATAAGGAATCTCAAGGGACCAGCAAATTTCTTCGCTAAACCAAGTGTTCGGCATAAGAAAAGTAGAATTTATGATCAAAAGTAAAATATAATCTAATTTTAATAATATACTTTACTTATTTCATGTAACCTGAATGAATTATTATAAAATAATGTACAAGATACTAATTGTAAGTATATTCTAATTAGTTGAAAAATATTATTGGAAGAAGAAAAAAATTAAAATTTTTTTGTAACGGTATTTTAACACGGTCTAGGAGGAGGATATCTCGTCATTTCGCCGCCGCCATTTCGTCTTGGGTATTTTGTCGCCGCCATTCGCCGTAGGCTCTTTTCCGGCTCCAAATATGGTAAAAAATTCATTGGTACAACGTTTACGGGTGGCGTTCCATAAAGTTGTCCACCCGAAAAAAATTTTCGTGTGCTACACATTAAAGGTGTACTACACCCCTGAAAATTACACTTATTTCGAATTTTTAAAGTACGTAAGACTCGTCCGGCTGTGCGCATCGGAAAACCCAAGCCTGGAGCTCCGGCCGATTTTTCATCGCCGGAGCCGCTACGCGGCAGAAGCTAAACATACATGAAGGCGCCATCCTTCAAGAAAACCGGGATTTGAGAAAATCGGGATTCGAGTCATGTTACCTGTAGGACGTGCGAGCAGCATTTGACGAAATTTTCTAAGTGTTAGGGTATACCATTCCACACTTACCGTCAACAGAATGACAATGCGCGGAATCTCATATGAGATTCCCGCGCGTCGGTCGGCTTTTACATGTTAAATTTGCTAACTTCAAAATCGATTTATTCAAAAGTTTGGCCCGCTTTCACCCTAAATATTTTTACAGTTTACTATATAAACCTTATACTATCCAATAGTCAATAGGAAATTTTGATTTGTGTGGACAACCTTTCGGCACTCTAACCACGTTTTCAAATTTCTAAAGCAATGTTAGCTAATTTTGTTGTTAAATGTAGTTTTTAGTACTTCAGTATTATCTATTTTGTCTTCTGTAGTTGTGGAACATTTTTATGACTTCTTCGGCCATCTAATGTAAAACATTGCACATTCTGAATATTTTCTGATTTTTGATCCAAGATCATATTATTCAAAAATTTTGGATCCTATTATCTGATTGGTTCCAGTAAAAACCATCGACTGTTCTGAATTCCATTTTATTTATTTATTTACTAAATAATTGTTTATTTGGCACTAAATTATTTATTTCTTATACTTAGTTAACACTTACTTACTTAACATAATTATAAGTTAGAAATATTGATGACACTTCCAATAACTATCAGTCAGATCGAGTAATTTCTGATTTTGGTTATTTTAATAACAAATAAAAACCTAACCTAAAATTAACGTTTATTAAATTTTCTTAGTTTATGTTAGCCAATGTAGTAGTTTTCATATTAGTCAGTTGAAATTGAATACTTTAAACTATACAAAAAAGTATTGGCTAATATATTTACTTAAAAATTTTGTTTTCTACTAAAATAACCAAGCGATTGGCTAGTTTATATACTAGCTAGATAGTTTATAAACTAACCAAGTAAATACTTTAGCCGTGACATGTATAGCATAATATGATAATAAAGTAATGCAACATCTATCAGTAATGCAACTCAGCTGAGTGTAGAGAAAAAAACCAAATACTAGGTCTTTGCAATGATCCGAATTCATCAATTTATTCTTTTTGTTCGGTACTAATTTAAGTAAGTGACATATATTTCATATCCGTCTGAAGCGGTCGTAAGATCACGACGTTTCTACTCGCTTATTATTGCCCCCTGTTTATTAGTCTAGGGAAAGAAATATTTAGAATGTGTAATGCTAGCAAATGGTAAGCTCGGTTTAACGTTAGATATGAGTCAGCACAAAATCAGCGTATTCTAAGAATTAATCACGTTATCGTTTACAAAGTTATCATTTGTACGAGATATTACTGTGTTGATTTTTATTTGTCATAATATGAAAATAAATTTTTTTAATTAGGTCTGTTTTTAAATGTAATTGCTCCAAATTTGTGTTTTTATTTTCAATTCACTTAAGTAAATACTTAAACAAACAGAATATCTTACCAGAACTTGAACGGTTTTAATTTTAGTAATTTTACCGCCCACGTGTACATAGTACTGCATATTAATTACATGCTTGTAGAAAATATACATATTCTTTTAAATGTGTATGATTTAATTAATTTTATTTTAAACGCTATAAAAACTATAGAACCCATAAATAGATCCATTTGTACCATAGGAAATAATAATTGCTTCTGTTGAAGTTTTAATTTAATATTTGAAAACTAGAATATCAAATTATATTCAAGCTTAACACCTTCATCGATAACGTTATTGGTGGATATGGTTAACATTATTCGTAGTACAGGTAGTTTAGTGTAGTGGATAGAGAGTTGTGGTACCTGAGACCCTGGGGTTACAGGTTCGATTTCCGATTATTCCCATATTATTTTTGCCATGGTTAGGATTACACGTTAAACTACATATACATATAAACAAACCACTATGCCGTTTAGTCGGCAAGTAAAAAATACTGATTTGTAATTCGATCTTTGCGGGTTTATTGCAAGTTGTATGTCGGAATGTTGGCGCACTGATAAATTTTAAATTGAAGATATTCGAAAATTATGTTTACACTAAGTTAAATTTGTTTACATATTATAATGCTGCCAATCAAATGTTAATCTAATTCGTCGTTGTTACATAAGTTACATAGTGCAGAACGATTGTGAGTTTACATTTCGAAAAAAGTTGTAATTTGGTTGGTTTATTTGTAGAAAGGTTTATCCGTAAATAAATAATGCATTAAATATTATTTGTAAAATGTCAAAACAAGTGGTTACTTACATAATAGTATAACCATATACAGTCGACTCTCGATAATTTGAACCCTCGTTAATTTGAATCTCTCGATAATTTGAATATTTTTTTCCGGTCCCTTGAAAAATACTTGATAAATTGAATAAAATCAATATTAAATTTTTTTAGAATTTTTAAATGAAATTAGAAATTTTTCTCTGGTCCCTTGAGTTTCAATTTATCGAAAGTCGACTGTACTATGTGGGTAATTTTAGTTAGTGATCTACCGAGTGAAATGAAACTACCAAAATTGAGGGAAACATTGAAGTTATAACTACACTAAATAGTCAATAAGTAAGGTTATCTCGAGGGAGAAATCATAAAGAAATTTTTGTAAATAAGATCGAAGAATTGTAGAGAAATTACTGGGGAATTGTAAAGAAATGGTGGGAATTGGTGAGGAATTACGGGAATTTTACATATGAGTTACCGTTTGTGCATGCTTTTTCAAAAATTTCATATCTGCAATCCATCTCGAAACAAAAGAAGCGTCAGTAGTTAGTATATTGACGAAACAAGAATTGAAACCCAATTCAACTAGTTTTCAGAGAATACTGAAACTACACTTATTACAAACATAATTTTTAACAGCGACCAATGATCAAAATCAGGTGATTTGGAGTTTAAAGATTGATAATTCTCAATTTGTCCAGTTAAACTTGATAATAATATAATGATTGTTAATAATTACTTAGTCGATAAAAAAAGGAATTACTGTACATGTTATTGGTCTGCGGTTTTCTACTATCTATTTGCAAGGCTTGATCTTCACCATAATTTTTGATCATAATGGCACAGAGATAACATATCTAATTTTAAGTAGTTCCTAATTATGTAGCGAGTTATTTTCCTAATTTTAGACATGAACATAATATCGTGGTGGATAACTTCTTTAGACCATAATTTTCGGATGTTCTTATTTCCAAATTAAATATTTTTTGTATTATAAGTACTTAATTCACTACATTCTTGTTTATAAAGATAGCAAAAATTAGTTGAACATACTGGGTCTTATATTTCCATTAAAAATAAAACTAGTAATGACCCGCCTTGTTATAAATATTTGAAAATCAAAATATTATATAGTTTAGAAACCGTATTTGTAACTTTCAGACGGATATTATGCAATCTGACTTTGCATACCTATCAATAACAATAAAATTTTTCCGCTCCATTTGAGTTTTGAAACTAAGTTGCAAGTATAGGGGTGAAATTTTATGTTCTTAGTTGTGGGGGGGTCATTACAAAGTTTTAAGAAAATCAGCTGTTCATTGATGAAAATTTTAATTGTCCAAATGTACCTACTTTTTGCACATAATCTTGAAAACCGTATTTTTATCAAGAACATTGAGAAATATAATGTATTATAAATGTCTCTACAAAAGTCAATTAAAAGTTAGTGCGCCTATTGCAATATTTAAAATTATAATCAATAATATTTAATATAATGGAATATTTTAGAATAATCTAAATACAAATTGCAATGTATTCAATTACCATTTACAAACGTTCTGGTAAAACAAAAACATCGTCAATGATACACTGAAAGTGAAATTGTTGAAATTTGTTAAAATTAAGACACCTGTCTGCAAAATAAAAAAGGACTAGAATAGGAAAAACTATAATTTGGAAAATTTTTGTAATATTTATGGACTAACATTAAAAAACATTACTTCATTGGCGGGAACAGGGAGGTATACTAGTTCTCGGGGTTACGATTTGCTTATGTGAACGGAACTACGAGCCCGACACAAATAACACACGTGAATCCAACTGAAATCGATACATTAACCCTTGTGTACGCACCTAACTAACCTAACGGGGCTACCCGGGTGCCCACCTGCCATTTTTCAATTATTTTAAGTGTGTACGCGATATAAACCGTTTTATTAATGTTTACTTCAATAAATAAACATGTGTGAGAGCCATGGGCTTTTTGAGATTAATTTACCTCCTACAGCTAATAAAAAACAATTCGAAAGAGGGATTTTCGAGCCCAGAGAAGGTAAAACTGGTCATTTTTGGCCTAGAAGTGGCGACAGCTACTAGGAATGGTGAAGAAGTGGGGACGCCCATTTCCTGATATCTTAGAAATAGGTTGAGCAGATGTGCGTCAATAAATAGTTAGATAGCCAAAGACAGAGAGGCATGGAATAAAACTCCGCTTCGTCAACATCAAACTACAAGTCACAATTTAATGCGTCAGTGAAGTGGCCCCCATAGAAGCACAGAAACACTTTCAATAATCGACAGTTTTAAGAAGATATTTACAGTAGATATTATAGATATTAACGTACGACACACAAATAAAAAGGCTTCACCAGTCAACGCAACGTTCAATGCAGTACATCAAAATTCACAGCGAATTTGGAAGCCTATTAACGCAGAAGAAATGTACGCGTTCATGTCTGTTTTGATGTGAACAATTCCAACACCGATCACACGTCTGAAATGTAGCATTCAACTTCATATCCACTTTATGGAGCGACAATGATGGGGCTCGAAAGGTTCAGGAACATCTTGCGTTTAATAGATTCGGCGACGCCAATACACGCGAATAATGCGCATGAGAAGTTAAAGCAGCTTTGATACGTAATATCTGGACAATGTTCAATGCAAATTTATCTTAGATGCACAAACCGATGGAAAATCTAACAATCGATGAACAACTTTATCCTTTCCGAGGTCGCACAAAGTTCGCACAGTATATTCCGTCGAAGCCAGCCAAATATGGCATCAAGATTTGGTGGATTTCCGTTTTCCGAAAATGGCTATCTTTTGCACGGAATTATTTACACTGACAAAACAGGTAACGTTCCGGAGAAAATTCCAGGAGAAAGAGTAGTAAAAGGACTTGCAGTCCCGTATCGAGGAGTGGTAAAAATATTTGCATGGACAATTTTTTTACGCTACCTGATGCCAAACATTTACTATCATAGATTTTAACTGTAGTCGACACTTTGAATAAGAATAAACCGTACATTTCATAGGCAAGTCTCATAATAAGGCCAGAGCACAATACTCCACTGTGTTTGGATTTCATGAAAAAATAACGCTCTGCTCGTACGTTGCGAAGAAAAATGAAGCAGTCATTTTGTTATATCGACGATGCATTCTGATATGACTGTACACGTTGACGCTAAGAAGAAGCCCAATATTATTACTTATTACAATAAGTATAAAAGTGCCGTTGATATTATGGAGCAGATGGTCAGATACACTACAAAACGTCACACTTTGAGATGGCCGCTTGTTATGTTTTTCAATATGTTAGATGTTAGCAGTCTCGCTTCATACGTAATTTATTATCAAAGTAATACAATGATGCCGAAGAAAACTCACCAGCGGCGCATATTTTTGCGCCAACTAAGCGAAGAACTCGTAAAACCTGAGGATCGATTCCGAAATTTACCAGTACTGCGAAATTATACATATATTGCTTTTGAAAGTGTCATCGGGCGACCAATAAATCCTGTGTTACTTACATTTATCTTACGCGAATGAATAATAATTGATTAACACTAATTATAAAGTTAAAATTATCTTTTTTGTATGGCGGGTCCCCGGGTGCGCCCGCGACGTATGTATAGTTTCAACTTACCTATATTAGCGAAAATTGTTTTCTGAATGCATATTCTGCTCTGAAATAAGTTAAATAACGACGATCCGGAAGGACGAAGCGGAATTTTCATTGTTACTCTAGTTACACGTAAACATATGCCATGGTGGGCACCCGGGTACGTACACAAGGGTTAAAGGAATGTTGGCAATTCTTGGAATGAATACGTTTAGTTTCATGTTGTAAGTATTTCGGTACTTTGTCGCCCATCTACTGATAAACATATTTAGATGCGTAACTAAACTGAAAAGTTTTATTTGAGTCTCTGGGGTCAAGAACGGCACAAATTCAAGCCTGAGCACGAGTAATTTGGACCTACCTTGAAAGTTTATTTCTTGAAACCGCTGTAGAACGATTATATATCCGTTATTATAGCATCTTTTTGAATTTTGGTAACGGCTTAACTATTTATATAATACCTACTATATTATAATAAATAAATATTAATTAAGTTGTAAACAATTTGAAGTTGCCATCAATTAAATTAAACAGATCACCCAACACATTTTGTATAGATGGGAACTAAACGTATGGCTATTTTAAAAGCAAAAACTACGGTACTTACGGATTAATTTTATTCCTGAAATGTATTTATATTTGTTTTCAGATGATACTTACATGTATGATGAAGATGTACAAGTCTTAGCACCATCAGCGCATATTCGTAATGAAGGACATTGGTATGATGAGCCACCATATGAAAGTGACCCTGAAGACTTTTTAATGGGAAATAGTCCTGGACCAGCTCCTGTTGTACAAAATGGTAGTGTGGATTTTATTCTAAACCAACATCATGAATCTCAAAATGAAGGAGCAGCCTCGCTCAAAAGTAATGAGGATATATCAATTTCAACATCTACTCCCACAGATCTACCCGCAGAAGGACTTGTTTTACCACAATCTGATCATTCTCCTAGTATAATACCACTAGCACATGCTAGGTAAAACTTATAATAGTTCAATTTTGTTACATATGCTTATTTAATAATAAAATATTTTAAACTAGAACAAGATAAAAATTATTTACAAATTTTTTCAAGGGACTACTTGCAGAAATAAAATACCAACATTCGGGAAAGAATAACATTTTTGGAATAAATGGAAAAGAGGTGTAACGAGCCGTTAAATAATATCTATATTCCATAACACTATCATCACCTTCATTATTACAATTATTGCATCTTGTAGCGTTTACATAACTCACCTTATATAGTATTTATGTTACGGCTAAAGTGTTTACTTGACTAGTTTGTAAACTAGCTGGCTAGTATATAAACTAGCCAATCACTTGGTTATTTTAGTAGAAAACAAATTATCTACTACCAGAATAGCTGAAAATTTGGTTAGTTTATAAACTAGCCAATAAAGTTGAAATAAGCACAAGCATAAGCACAAACAATAAGAAAGCACAAATAAATTATTACAAATAGCCGACCTTCATGGAAAAGCAGTGGCTGTAAATCACTGTATTTGGAAGTAATTAAAGATTAATCTGAAGCGTTGATTGGATTGATTTCAACTTACTTGTAGCCCTCTATATAGGTAAAAATACAAATGTAGGTATTCAGTAAAATGCATTAGATGGGCTATCTGTAGTAAGTTACTTAATATTATGTTGTGATATGAGTTGAAAATGTCCAATATTTTCTTTTTTTATGGTCAGTTTTTTCATTAGTAGTTGTGTATAATTGCAATAGAAACCAGAAATAATATAGGATTCTCTTCCTGGGGGGTATCTGCTGCGATGTTAAACTACTTTGATACTTTGTCTCTCTCAGTGTCGGAAGTAATAAAGTAAAATTAATAATCAGACTCACTTATTTCGGAGCATCGTGTAGATTAAAAGTAGACTTTCCCAACAGAAGCCAGTCATGGAGGAAGAATGAATTAACCAAGTCCCAAAGGATTTGTTTAAAGCATCGCAGGGAAAAAATGCCAGTTATATTCTGCTAGACTCGAGATGGTGTGGAACTTCGATCATGTATTTACTAGATAGGTCATAGGCGCATTTGTTGTGAAGCATTCATGGTCAGGTATAATAATATTATAACAGTTTGTTTACTTTTTAGGTGCAACACAGGTTGCATACTATTAGGGGTCAACATAATATTTCTAAATATCAAGATTGAAGTTACAAACATGCAGTTCTTTTATAAAAATACAATTATTATTAACTTTTAGGAAAATAAAATAAAAATCAAAAAAAAAATAGGACATCACATAATAATTAGTTTATAGATTCTTAAACAAAATTTCAAACCTAGAAAAGTAAGAAAAAAATAATACAAATTAATACTTATAATATTTTATTGATTTTTAAACAAAATTGGTTTTGTGTACATACTGCGTACACGGCTTTATTGAAGTAATGACTGATTTGTAATGTAATCTTACATTTGCATAATATTTTGTAGTTAATTTGACCAATTGGTGTCTACGGTTATCATTTACGTTTATTAAACTAAAAACATTAATATTACTAAAATCCCGTTTTTTTTAAATAAAAATTATTTCAGGATTTTTTCTGGCAAGCTGCTTATAATAATAAATTGATACGCCATTTTAATTAATTTATTAATAACGATAGCAATAAATTAGATCAACAAGAATTGACAAATAAGTTTAATTTTGTAACATAATATTATGCTGCTAGATCACTGCCAGCAACTTAAAAATAATAATCTTATATATAAAAATGCTTGTATGTGTGTGGGTATATATGTGTGTATGTTCCGCATAGACGCCTAAACCCCGTAACTGAGGGCGTTGAAACTTTCACGAGATCTGGCGACATTCAAGAGTAAGTTTTTCGTCGTCTTTGAATTTAGTAATTCGTCACCATAAGACGGTCATCAGCAGTTAAACGCTTCAGGTCACAGTAGTTGTCATAGTTACGATGCGATTTTGACGCTAAAAGATTAATTCAATGACTTTGACATATTATAGTCAGTAGCGGCTCGACAAATAGGGGGCACAACTTTGACTAACCTTAAAAATGACATTGACATATTATAGTCAGTAGCGTTGCACAATATTTTTAAAATTATCAAAAATCATTTTGCATATACAGGGTAAAACATAAATAGTGCGCGTTTTAGCAAGACCCTTTTCATAACCTAGAGAGTGACCCTGATAGTGTTGAATAGCCCCCATGGGCCCCCCGATAGTGTCAAAGTGACGGCATTAACTACATAACCTAAAAATCATTTTGCACATACAGATTATGTGAAGATCTTCACTTTACGTGAAGATTATGTATGTATGTGTGTATGTATGTATGTATGTATGTATGACAGATGACGGATGACAGATGACGGATGACAGCTGACGGATGACAGCTGACGGATGACAGATGACAGCTGACAGATGACGGATGACAGCTGACGGATGACAGCTGACAGATGACAGATGAGATGACAGATGAAGGCCGAACAACTTTGGCCTTCACGGATCTATTATTGTCCGCCCTGTGAGGCCGAAGGCCGAACAACTTTGGCCTTCACGGATCTATTATGGTCCGGCGGTCTGTGAGGCCGAAGGCCGAACAACTATGGCCTTCACGGATCTATTATGGTCCGGTCTGTGAGGCCGAAGGCCGAACAACTGTGGCCTTCACGGATCTATTATGGTCCGGTCTGTGAGGCCGAAGGCCGAACAACTATGGCCTTCACGGATCTATTATGGTTTCACCCTGTGAGGCCGAAGGCCGAACAACTATGGCCTTCACCGATCTATTATGGTCTTCCCCCTGTGAGGAAGACTTTATATAGGTCGCAGAACTCGCCGGAATTGTGCAAGAAGACGCAAATCCACCTCTTCGTGGAAGATCCACCTCTTTGCGGAAGATTTAACTTTACCTGAAGATTAATTTGTTTTTAATTGGTTTTCTAAAGAAAAACTCGCCGGAATTGTGCAAGAAGACGCAGACCCACCTCTTCGTGGAAGATCCACCTCTTTGCGGAAGATTTAACTTTACCTGAAGATTAATTGAAAAGTGAAAATTGTGTAAAAACTTTGGACGTATGTAGCGCTCTTATTTACGCCAGAAATGGACGGGCAAACCGTTTTTGGGATTAGTTCCATCAAGACAAAAATTGAATTTAACATTGGAAGCATTTAATTACGACAAAAACTACGATTACATGAATCACGAGGATGTAGCAATAGGTGTTATGAACAAACTTTGCTTGCATTGTCGTGTTTCGAAGTTCGCTAAGGAATCACCAGGAATGTGTTGTTCGAACGGCAAAGTTGTTTTGCCACCGCTGATTGATCCACCTGAGCCGCTTCTAAGTTATCTTACTGGCACCACTGCAATTTCAAAACACTTCCTGCTAAACATTCGCAAGTACAACTCATGCTTTCAAATGACTTCATTCGGAGCAACAAACATTTTCTCCAACGTCGGTTACATGCCCACAGTCATTTTAAAGTTGAAATAATAAAAAAATTGTTCATAATGTGTTAGTTCTGTTTACTATACGTATGTCTAGCGCCGCAGGCGCTAGTTAATTTATAAAAGCACTTAAATTATTTGAATATAAAACCCCATAATTTGTATTTGTTATATGGATGTTCATTGGTTCATACCTTAATCTTACCTGCACTGAACAATACGTGTATGTCTAGTTGCAGCCGTTGCAGAGGCTATGTAAAAGGAAAACAAACCCCCACCCCCAATACATCTGTACTTCAAAATTACTTTCTTGTTGAATGGGCATGTCCTATCTAGTAAATACATGATCGAAGGTGTAGGAGGGTACGGGATTGCTAATTAAGGGTTGATCACGTCATAAAAAACACTATCAACAAATAACAAAGATATTTAAATCATATAATTAAAGCTAACAATCGTACAGAATTGCAACAACCATATAGCGTTATCAGCTTCAAGCTAACAGCTGATACAAAATTGACATGATATAAAATGGTTCCACAATAAAATCTCAGTAATATCAATGTTCACAATGGGTTATCAGCCAACGTCTCGGGCTACTCATAAGTCAGATGTGAATCTAGATTACAATTAAAATAATAAACTTTCCCAATTTCTAAAGATCTTGAATGAATTCGGTTCGCATAATTCTACCTTATACATACAATAGATCTTAATTATAAAAATATCACCATCTACATATTATTATATTTAACAAAAATACCGAAGCACAAGCAAACACTGGACCTTCCCCAAGATTTAACTAATACATATAAAACTCGTGTACAAATACGCACACTTGTTAATTAATTGCACTAGAACTCACTGAAGATGAGAGTTCGTAATATGATCCCACGCAAATACCAGCTGATTACTAAGAACTCAGATCGATAACCAAAAACGAATCCGGCATCCAAAAAAGCAGGTGTCGAATTATATCAAGAGAACGAAATAAAAGCAGACACCAAACTAAATGCTGGTTTGTCAGTAAATCCGAATTTAATCATAGCAAAAATCAATTGCATTCAAATTTGGGCTACCAACTCCCAAATCTAACTTTCACAAAGGTGTTTAACACGCACTATCAGCGTTCTTAAAACAAAACGTGGCAGTTGAACATGGATTTCAAACCACGGGAATAGATTATTTTTACAGCGTCCACTCCGATCACGGAAGTTTTTAGCCATTAATAATGTTACCTGGGATCAGTAGGTAGACATTCGTTGAACGAAAATTCCTTCGAATCCATGAATGTAGGCACGAGAAGCAATCGTTCACCTATTCAGTGTTATTACATTTATACAAAAATTAATTTTGAAAAACTGATCAATTGTAAGTTAAATTGAGTCTCAATTTAATCTCATAACATATTGCAACTAATTTCGTAAAAATTCATATAAAAATAATTTTAATAAAGATACATTTAGAAACAAAATGAGAGTCCGACTTTCTTTTGGTCCTCGAATAAATTAAATTGAAAAAAAATCTACATACCTTACATACATAATATATTGTCGTATTTTGCTGGCCTCTTAAAAATTTCATGTAAGTGAAAAGCTTCACTTTTCTTTCTTTTGTCTCTAAAAACGTTTCTCTCTCATGCGAGAGAATTTGTATTTTATGCAAGCAAGCGTTTTGTTTTTGGGTGGCTGAGCTCAGTAATTTGATATCACCATGTTAACATGATTTGGTAGCAGGATGCAGGGGTTTTTAGTAAAAAAAACTTAGCTATGGTAAATTTCACTTTCCCACGATTAGTGCTAGGAAACCGGATAAAGCTGTGGAACTCTGAAAAATGTATTTTAGGCTCACTACTTGATCTCATGAAGGAATCTGTCATATCAGATTCAAAGGAAACAATGTTGTTACAATGAAAATTAAAATTTTGTAAGAAGGTTTTATTATCTTTAACCTAAAATTGCATGGGTTCTAAAAAGGTGGATTATTGTAAAAATAACAAATTTTGTATGTTGTGAGATATTGTATTCTTTCTGGAATTTTTCACAGAGTCATTTTAATGTATTAAGGGTCTTGGTTTGTGTAATCTAGTGATAAAGACCATAATTCGGTGTGCTGTGTTATCTAAATGGAAGTGACTCAAGTCTCGACAGAATATTTCAACAAAACCAGTGAATTCTGAAACATAATCCATTTTAAAGTAATTTAAAAACTCTAAAATTAAATAAAAACTTACCTTCGGACGTTTGATAAATTTATTAACGTGAAATTTGGAAAATTTGGATATGATTAAGATTTAGAAGTGGTACATTAGACACAAAATAACGCCATTGTAGCCTGCGCGACGTGAAAATTTAGTTTGTCTTTGGCGCTCAACAGATGAAGTTCAGTAACTGTTAAATTTTAACCAATATTGATTTTGGATCCTTATGTTTGGAGGTTATGAAATTTTTGACCGCACATTTTGTTATGAGACTTCGTGGATGGAATGCAAAGACAACACTTACGTTTGAGATACCTTGCTACTTTAATTGATATCCTTTTTTTTAATGCATTGTTTTGGTGAAGTAGATGAAATTGGCATCTTTAAAGACAAGTCGCTAGTAAATTTATCAGTTGGCTATCTTAAATAGTAGCACTTCGTTTAATTGGAGGTGATAACCCAGAGGAATGTTGAGAATTTTGGTCGATGTGAGCAATTGCAGTGTACAAGACTCGAGACACTGAAGAAGGAATTTTTGGATGGATTGTCAATCTTTCATCTTGCGCAGATGCTGAGCATGAGTTATCATGGTAAAACATCAGGTGAACGAGTTTTTAAAAGCGATAAGGTATTTTAAACATTATTATTTGAAATTTTTTGAAACTATTTTTGAACTTTACGGCGTTGCATCTAACTTGCGGGTACTGATAGCAACTACCATTAAAAATTTAAACAAAATTTCATTACTTTTATTTAAAAAAAGAACACTTAATCAAGAAAATTAACGCGAATTTAGCAAGAACATTTCATATCTGTGTTGGTATTACATTAACACAGCCAGAAGAGTTGAAGAAGAGGAAGCTTCAACTAATTCAACAATTTTATTACTTTGTAAGGGAATTTTCCCAGGAGAAAATTTTGTACAACATTTATTTTGTGATTTTGACTGGTACCAGGGTAATTTTTGAAATTTACTGAATTGAATATAGAATCTGTAGTGTATTTGGAGAGCGAGGTTGGCAATAGGAGGTTATGTTTTAGTTATTATAAATGGAGAATTGTATGTCACAAAGGATTTGGAAAAGAATAAAGTTGAGTTAAGAATTGATGGTTGTTTTATTAGTGAATACGCAAGTAAGGAATAAGAAACATTACATTGGCGACGAGGATAAAAACAAAATACAAACTTACATGTGGAAAATAGATGAGCGATCATAACCTATCAACACGAGGGTAACGTTAAAGGTGAAAAGTTTTTATAGTGGAGACAGTTTACGAAATGCCGGAGACCCCGGTAATGCCTGGGGTGGAGAGAAGCACGATGGGGGTGTTACGTGAGTTTCGAGTTGGTGATGATTGGAGAATCTACAGATCAAGATTGGGTCAATTTTTCGTAGCCAACCAAATCGACGATATTTTGATAAGGAAGGCAATGTTACTAAACAGTTTGTCGGAAGAAATGTACAGATTGTTAGAAAATCTACTAACACCAAAAGATCCCGATGGAAGTACATACGAAGACATTTTAAACATTTTCAATGTACATTTTAAAGTTGTAGAATCTGAATTTGCAGCGAAGTTTAAATTATATAATCTACAAAAGGAACCGCAAGAGGGGGCGAAGGACTGGTTAGCAAGAATCCGCAGTGTAGCAGGAAAATGTGGTTATGGGAATGAATATTTAACGATACTGAAAGACCGTTTTGTATTGGGGTATGGAATAGGACACGTTATGGACCGTTTGTTTGAAGAAAAAGCGTCAACGGTAACACTGGAAAGATTGATGGAGATTGCGACATCAAAGGAGGCAGCGGAACATAAATATACAATTCCGGAAATCAAGGTGGAACCCGTGAATGCAGTTCGTGACAAGAAACAATATCAAAGGGTAAATAAGTTTTGTTATGTTTGTGGTAGGGATAATCACATAAAGTCAAATTGTTGGTTTAAGAATGCAAATTGTAATAAATTGTTACAACACGATTCGCTTCCACGACACCTTTTCAACAGATATAAAATAAGGATGGCTAGCTCAAGCCGCGAAGGGGGTGAGTGGTTAAAAAGAGTCAAAGGGTCGTGTGACGTGATGTCGCGAGTCGTATGTCTCCAATCGACGACTGGGCAATCCTCAATCGCGATTTGAAAAATGGTCAAAATCGGTGGGGATAATTTACACGAGGGGGTAGTATGTCCAAATCGGTGGGGATAATTTACACGAGGGAGATTTAAATGGGCGCCACGCGTACGAAGATATGAATCTATTTGAAGGGGACGGAGTATCACACCTTCTAAGCTGGTACGCGACAACTTGATGATCTTCCTTGCTGATTCTCACCCCGGAAAAGCCTCGTCCAATGACCTTACCTTTACAAGAGGCGAACTTTCCTTCGGTGAAAATAACTAAATAAACATTTACACAATAATAATAAAACACCAAGATGGGAAATAACATAAATATAATGAAAATAATTTCACGGGGGGGTTGACAAAATATATATACAAAATACTATCAAATTTACAGGTATTGTTGTACAAAATTCGTAGCGAACGAACAGAAAATTCCATACGGAGTGGGTGTTCAATGAACACTACACTCCACTTAATTTGTTACTTAAATGTAACACACACAATTTGAGAAATAATTAGTTATAAGGTTAATTAAATAACTAATTGTACAGTTGAATACCAAATTCCCATGAGTGGGATAAATAAACTTTAACATTAATGCAAAATGTAAAATGTTACGTTAATTCACTGTGGTAAACATAAACGCACGACTGGCGTATGAAAAGTCAAGTTACTTTTAGACACTAATACCAATTAATAACAAAGGGGTGCGATCGACTACGGGGTTTTGAGTTTAAGACTCGTTAATATAAACTGTGGTCAATGTGACCACTTAACATAACAAAACTTATAAATAATAAGAAGTTTCTTACGTGGTACTGCTAATGGAGCTCGGCCTTCAGACAAGATCTTTGGAATAGACCTCCAGAGGTGAGAATCTCGACAGATGTTGCAGCTATGTCCTCCTAATACGGAAGTGGTTGATTGAAATGCCGGAAACCATGCCAGCAAAGTTGGTGTGACTCCCAGACTCCAAAATCTCTCCAAATCAGAATGTTGAAACGTATGGGTATTCGTTGATATAACAGAGTGGTTTATTCGCCCCGTTTCCCGATAAGAAAAAGGAAATCACGCCCGAAAATGCACTTGGACAATTATTCTCGAGTCTGAATATTCTGAAGCCGGCACTGTATAATGCGTGTTATTATAGACGCGTTTATCAAAAAGAAAGCTTGAATAAAAATATGTTTCAGTAATCTGAAACATCTGTTAATAAATTTAATGTCCGAATCGAGACACGGTTACAACAGATGTACCGATGTAGGTTCGCGGCACAGGTGGTGAAATGTAATATGTAATTACAATTAACACGATTCGTTCACATCAAGTTCGCTAATGTTTAACAATTTTACCGAACCTGGTTGCTATTCGGCACGCGATAATTTAAATAATATTCCACAATTGTTTAAATAATACTCGAAACTTGCGTTGAATACGAAATAACTCGAATAATGTTCGTAATTTGTTTAAATAATACTCGAAACTTGCGTTGAATACGAAATAACTCGAATAATGTTCGTGATTTGATACTCGAAACTTGTTTTAAATGTTTAAGTAAATGCGGCGTGATTGATTTTAAATACTAGAGTATTTAAATAACGGTGAAATAATGTTTAATAAATGCAGCGTAATTGACTTTAAATACGAAATTATTCCAATAAAGTTCAAATAATGTTTAACGTTCTTGCGCGAAGCGAAAAACATGTAATATTTAAATAACTAAATGTTCAATGCGTAATCGGTTATACCTGCGTAATGGTGACACAGAATTTTAATGCACAATTGAGTGGTTATTGATTTAAAATCTCGGTGTATTTGCGAGATTCGTTCACTTCCGTTTTTCAAAACGATACCACTAATTTTAACTAACAGCGTAACGATACTGAAGGATTACATCATAAAACTCCCGTTTTAATGCGCTCGGGAGTGCCTTATATACAAAAATCCCTACCAAAAATCGACAGATTTTACCGACTTGCAAAATCCTGCACAAACTTGCACGTGAGATTTTGTAAAATCCCACTACGCTAGTCTCTGATACGTTCCATAATTGGTCCTTAAAATGGCCTCGGATTTTGATTGGTTAAAACCACAGACAGCGCAATATATCAAGCGACTTAAAAATATCGATTCGTCTGAATTTTAACTTCGAAAATATTAGATATATTAACCATATTAACAAAATATCTACTTTCTTTGCTATAAAATTTTCAACAATACTACACGTTTATAAAATATAATTTCGTCTGTTAATTTTATGGTTTCAATCTTTTAGATTTATAGCTCGACCTAAAAATATAATTTCGAAAAATATTTGACTTAGAAAAAATTTTGTAACGACAAGAAATTTTTGTTACATGTTTGCTAAGATATTTTGTCAAAATTTTTAAATGCGCTGCTCGCATATTTTCAGGTTACAAAATGTGGGATGAGCGGCCATTTACAAATAGTATGTAAAAATAGGAAAACATCTACCAATACACAAGGTAATAAAAATAATTTTGTCGAGAATAGCGATTATGAAACAGTCAGTGAAGCAAGATTGGAAACAAATTTGTCTGTGTTCAGTATCCAGGAAGGAAAAAGTTGGGAGGTTAATGGATTTAAAATAATACGTAAAGTAAATTCTAAATTGATAAGTTTTCACCTGGATACTGGAGCAAGTGTGTCAATTTTGCCTAAAAGATTGTATGAGGAAAATTTCTCTGGTTGTAAATTTAAAAGAACGGATAAGGTTTTGATTAATTTTGGAGGCGATAAAGTGGTGCCGTTGGGAGTGGTAATGGCAGATGTTTGCTATCAGGGTAGTTTAATTAAGAATGCAATATTTTATGTAGTAGAAAATGTGGGAACCAATATTGCACTTTTAGGTAGAGATTTATTTGAATGATTGGGATTCAAAATTTGGTATGAAAATAATTATGTTCAAAAACAGGTTGATGAGACAAATAATGTTAATTTATATTATATTAAGAAACTTAAAGAACAATTTCCGGAGGTTTTTACAGATAAGTTAGGTAAATTCAATAAAAAGGAAGTTATGTTAAAATTAAGAAAAGGAACAACACCTAAGTTCATAAAAGCGAGAAATCTACCTTTTGCAATGAAAGATTTAGTTGAAAATGAATTATTAAGATTGGAAAAAGAAGGAATTTTGGAAAAGGTGGATTTCAGTGAGTGGGCTTCACCCATAGTGCCCGTTTTAAAGAAAAATAACACTGTTAGAATTTGTGGGGATTACAAATTGACCATCAATCCAAATTTGGAAGTAACTCCTCATCCCATTCCAAGAACTCGTAGATACTATATTCGGGGAAATGCAGGGGTGTGAAGTTTTTGCAAAAATTGATTTATCGAGCGCCTATCAACAATTAGTTTTGAAAAAAGAATGTAGAAATTTAGTAACCATATCGACACACTTGGGTTTATTCCGGTACACACGTCTTCCGTATGGGGTAAACTGCGCACCTTTTGAGTTTCAAAAGAATATATGGACCTGATTCTGTATGGATTACAGGGGGTGGTCAGTTTTTTAGACGACATATTAGTGGGTGGAAAATCGGAAGCTCAATTAATGTCAAGGTTGGAGTTGTTATTTGAACGGTTAAAATCGGTAAATTTAACTTTGGCTATGGAGAAATGTGAATTTGTTAAAAGGTCAATACATTATCTGGGTTTTAGAATTGATGCAGAGGGGTTGCATACGAGTAAAGATTAGGTGAATGCGATTTTGGAAGCACCAGAGCCACAAAATGTTCAACAATTGCAGTCTTTTTTGGGTTTCGTGAATTATTTAGTAAGATTTTTCCAAATTCGTCCATTATTTTGAAGCCGTTATACAATTTGTTATGCAAAGGAGTAAAATGGAATTGGAATAGGGAGTGTGTTAATACTTTTAAGAAAGTAAAGGAGTTGGTGGCATCCCCCCAGTATTGTGTCATTATGATCCTTTAAAGCCGATAGTTTTAAGTGTCGATTCTTCCTGTTATGGAGTTGAGGCAGTTATTGCACACAAGTTTCGAGACGGTTCATTGCGGCCAATAGCATTTGCGAGTAGAACCTTGAATGATAGCGAACAGAATTATTCGCAATTAGATAAAGAGTGTCTTTCTATAATATTTGGATTAAAAAAATTCAACGTGTATCTGTACGGTAGACATTTTGTGCTTAACAACGATCATAAACCGTTAGTAAATATATTGGGACCAAAGAAGGGAATTCCAGTCATGGCAGCTAACAGACTGCAAAGATGGGCTTTGATTTTGGCAAATTACAATTATGAAATAAATTATATGCCCTCAAAAAAGAACTTAGCGGATTGCCTATCAAGATTACCGTTAAGTAGTGTAAACACAATAATGGAACAGGATCTAAATTTAAATTATGTAATGGAAAATGCTGATATACCAATAAATCATGAGGATGTTGTAAAACACACAATTAAAGACCCGGTATTGAGATAGATCGTAGGATATGTAAGAAATGGATGGCCAGAAAAAGATAAATTGGAAAAGGACATGCAGTTCTGGTACACCAAGAAAGATGAAATTTTTTTTGAAAAAAACTGCTTATGTGGGGTTATCGAATAGTTATTCCTGTTACAGAGGTTTGACATTAGATGTCATGTCCAGGTGGGGGCGACCGACGTTCATGTAAGTCAGTGTTCCATCAGCTGTCAACCTGATGATATGTGTAACGTTAGATACAATAAAGATTACTCTATAACAATAGCCTTCCTTTAAGGAATCTCGATAATCCATTCATGCGCGTCCCATAATTATAGTTATTTTATTTAATCAACAAAACCAACACTCAACATGGTGTCAGGTGTGAACCTTTCGAAAAATTGATAAATGAAAATTTCGAAAGAATTGGTATCAGGTGTAAAAAATACAATCTTGGTGTCAAAGTGTGAACATTTCGAAAAACAATAAGTGAAAATTTCGAAAACTTGGTGACAAGTGTGAATAATTCAAAAAACAATAAGTGAAAATTACGAAAGACTTGCTGTCAAGTGTGAACTGGTGTCAGTGGAATTAAGTTTAGTAAAAATTACTAACACAAAAGACAAAACGTGCAACACACGAAAATGGCGGCCAGCAATTTTAAAGTGCCAAATAAATTAGTGCTTGAAAACAACACAAACTGGACCAAATTCAAACAACAATTCGAAAATTACATGAAAGCCACGGGGTTTGATTCAAAACCAGAGGATGTAAAAATTGCAATGTTCCTCAATATAGCGGGCGAAGATGCGTTGGATGTATTTCAAACGTTCAATTTAACTGAAACGCAAAGTAAAAAATACAGTGACGTAATAGCGGCGTTTGAAACATACTGCATACCAAGAAGAAATGTAATATTCGAAAGTTTTTTGGTAGATCACAAAGTGAAGGTGAAAAATTCGATCACTTTGCAACATATCTGCGCAAACAAGCAAAACTGTGTGATTTTGGTGACCAAGAAGAAAGAATGATTCGTGATCGAATTGTCATGGGGATTAATGATACAGGACTCCAAGAAAGGTTGTTACGAGTGCCAGACTTATCGTTAAATTCGGCAATTAATCAGTGTCGTGCGGCCGAAGCAGGTAAAGAACAAGTCAAAACTCTGCAAGAAAAAATGGAGGCAACGGTACATGGACTCAAAACGACTAGGAAAAATTGGAAACCAAATGGTCAACAAGGGACAACGAAAGAAAAACCAAACAAAAAGTGCCGAAAATGCGGTAGTAACCACGATTATGGAAAATGCCCTGCGTTTGGTAAGTCTTGTTTGTTCTGTAGTGCTAAAAATCACTTCGCAAATATGTGTGAACAAAAAGCGAAAAACAAAGAAAATGTGCGCGCCAAAAATAAAAAAGTGCACGAAGTAGAAAAAGATCAAAATGAAAGTGATGCGTTTTATTTAGAATCAGTAGGTTTAATAGATAAAGACAACATAAAAAATGTTCAAGTAAGCTATTTTAGTTGTAATGACGAAAAAAAATGGGTACAAAATGTCAACATATGCGGTACTCAAATTGAGTTCAAATTGGACTCGGGGGCCGAAACAAATGTATTACCTTTTAGTATATATAAAAATCTTAAACTTAGGGGTAGCAATCTTGAGTTGAAGCCAAAAAACATAGTACTTACGTCATACAGTGGTGATAAAATGAAACCAATGGGAGAAATTACTTGTAATTGTAAAATACAAAATAAAGAATTATCATGCAAATTCATGGTGATAAACACCAATGCCACGCCTTTGTTAGGGTTGCAAGATTGTGTGAGATTTGGTTTAATAAAACGGGTCGACAAAATAACTTTGGGGGATTCGAAAGAAGCGTTTATCACAAAAAACAATGATGTTTTTACGGGATTAGGTAAAATCGGAAAATATAAAATTAAACTAAAGGACAATGCGGTTCCTATAGTAAATCCAATACGTAGAATAGCTGAAACATTAAAAGAGCCTTTAAAAGAAACGCTTAATTCGTTAGAAAAACAAGGCATCATTGCGAGGGTTACGGAACCCACAGAGTGGTGCCAAAATTTACTAATTGTTGAAAAACCGAATAAATCACTACGCCTATGTTTGGACCCTAAAAGATTAAACGAGTTCATCATACGCGAAAGATTTCAAATACCTTCTCAAGAAGAGATATGCAATGCTTTGGAAGGAAAAACAATATACACGGTACTAGATTTTAAAGACGGATTTTTTCAGATCGAGTTAGATTTAGAAAGTAGCTATATTTGCACTTTCGGTACGCCTTTCGGTAGGTTTAGATTTAAACGATTACCTTTCGGGATAAATTCAGCGCCTGAGGTGTTACAGGAATTAAATACAAGGCTGTTCGGGGGTATCGAAGGCGTCCAGATTTATTTTGACGATGTCATTATAGCAGGTGAAAGCGAAATAGATCATGATCAAATTCTCAAAAAAGTCCTAGAACGAGCCAGAAAATATGGTGTTAAATTTAATAAAAATAAAGTACAATACAAAGTAAATGAAGTTAAATATGTAGGTCGGATAATTTCAAAAGAGGGAATAAAACCAGATCCAAAACATGTAGAAGCGATACTAGCAATTGAACCGCCTAAAAATGTAAAAGGGTTACAAAAGTTTTTGGGTATGACAAATTACTTAAGTAAATTTATTCCAAAATATTCTGAAATTGCAGCGCCTTTGAGAAATCTCATAAAAAACGGTGTAGTATGGGTGTGGAATCAACCACAAGCCGAATCTTTCAATAATTTAAAGTTAAGCCTAACACGCGCGCCTACACTAAAAATAATAGATTCAAAAATGCAAATAGAAATTCAAACAGATAGTAGTAATTTAGGAATGGGTGCATGCCTTTTACAGGAAGGGCAACCAGTCTCATTTTATTCGAGAACCTACACTGATAGTCAAATTCGGTGGGCACCCATCGAAAAAGAACTGTATGCAATTTGTGCGTCCGTGGAAAAGTTCCATCAATTTATTTACGGTCGAAAGGTGATTATAAAAACTGATCATAAGCCCTTAATTGCAATAGTCAAAAAAGACGTAAATAAGATAAGCGCAAGGTTACAAAGAATGGTCTTACGATTAATGAAATATGATCTTATTGTTGAATATTTGCCGGGATCTAAAATGTATTTAGCTGACTTCCTGTCGCGTAACTTGATTAAAAATAACGCTAAAGACGATAAAACGCTTAGCGAAACAGTACACGTTCTAAACAAAGAACTGCCAGTGTCAAAACACAGACTTGAGCAACTCAAGGTTGAAACAACTAAAGATAAAAATTTGCAAATAATCACCAGCTGGTGTAAAAATGGTTGGCCAAGCCGACAAAATGATAAAAAATTATGTAACACCATTGAGTATAAGAATTTGTAACACGGAGTTGGTTAATTATTTTAAAATTAAGGATGACTTAGACTTGAAAAATGATATCTTGTTTTACAACGATAAAATTGTAATTCCTGCAAGTTTAAGGAAAGAAATGCTAAACATTGTACATTCTTCACATTTAGGTATAAACAAATGTAAGAAGAGGGCACGTACACTTTTGTATTGGCCTGGAATTTCAAGTGATATTGAAAATGTAGTAAAAGCTTGTAAAATTTGCGAAAAATTTCAACCCAGCAATATAAAAGAAAAAATAATATCACATGAAGTTCCAAAATTACCTTTTAATAAAATAGGTTTAGATTTATTCCATCTTGAAGGTAAAGATTATTTGGTAATAGTTGACTATTTTTCCAAATGGTTAGATTTTACGTTATTACCGAGTAAAGAAGTCGATGATGTCATTGTTGTGTTAAAAAATACTTTTGTAGTACACGGAATTCCAAGAACGGTGGTTTCAGATAACGTTCCATTTAATAGCAACAAAATGCATGAGTTCGCGAAAATTTATGATTTTGATATAATAACATCAAGTCCGAGGTACCCTAAATCAAATGGGTTAGCGGAAAAAGCAGTTGGTATTTCCAAAAGTATTCTAAAAAAATGCAAAGATGACAAAACGGATATTGCCATAGGTTTATTAAATTATAGAAGCGCACCCGTATGCGGTACAGATTTTAGCCCAGCCCAACTGTTAATGGGTAGAAATTTAAGAACAATATTACCTTGTACCACCGAAAATTTAAAACCCAGGGTAATAATAAAGGATGCTGAAGTTCAATTTGAGCGCAGGCGATCTAAGTATGAAGAACATTATAATAAAACGGCAAAATATAAAAAAGGGTTTAAAAAGGGGGAAGATGTACTAATTCAGGATTTACCAAAAAAGACCTGGTCACCTGGGGTAGTAATAAGTGAACATGAAACACCGCGTTCTTATGTTGTAGTCGGTAATAAGGGCACTACGGTGAGACGAAATAGTCACCATTTAAGAGCGACTCCCAATAAAACCGCGATCTGTAATAATGTCGATGACGACATTACGTTCGAGTTTGAAAATTATGTCAACTTAGACCTGCCTGAAGAAAGCGGGAATCCTAGACCCAAGAGGGTTAGGAAAACACCGGCATACCTTAAAAATTACCAGTGTTAGAATTAAGTTTTATGTAATGTATTTTTAGGATTAAAATGTATTTAATATTAAAAGATAATACGGGGGATGTTACAGAGGTTTGACATTAGATGTCATGTCCAGGTGGGGGCGACCGACGTTCATGTAAGTCAGTGTTCCATCAGCTGTCAACCTGATGATATGTGTAACGTTAGATACAATAAAGATTACTCTATAACAATTATAGTTATTTTATTTAATCAACAAAACCAACACTCAACAATTCCTAGTTCGTTAAGGAAACATATTCTGCAAGAGTTACATAAATCACACATGGGTATAGTAAAGGTTAAGTCATATGGCAAGATCATATGTTTGGTGGCCACATATTGATGACCAGATCGAAAATTTTATCAAATCATGTAAACAATGCATGCAAGTAAAGGACAATCCCCCGAAAATTAAGTTGACCCCTTGGGAATTTCCAAAAAAAGCCATGGGATCGTCTGCACATGGATTATTTAGGACCCATATTTGGGAAATATTTCTTGGTAATTTGGGATGCGTATTCGAAGTGGATCGAGGTGTTTCTAACAAATTCAATGTCGGCGGAAATAACGATGGAAAAGTTGAGGGAATGTTTTGCAAGGTTTGGGTTGCCGACTTGTTTGGTTACAGATAATTACCCTTCATTTTGTTCAGAGAATTTTCAAATGTTTTTAAGAAAAAATGGTATTAAGTTCCGCTCAGGAGCGCCGTATTGTCCGCAAACGAATGGAGGAGCTGAAAATGTAGTAAGGACAATCAAAAGAGCATTAAAGTGTTCGTTGTTAAATGCAAAGGTGAACGATTTGAATACAGTGCTTTCAAGATTTCTTCTAGATTATAGAAATACGGATCATTTAGTAACAGGAGTAGCCCCAGCAAAATTATTGATCGGTCGTACCTTAAGAAGTAGACTGGATTTGTTGAAACCGAAATCGGTAGAATACGTTGTTTCAGTTCAAACCAGGAAAAACAGCAAAGTTATTACGGGGGGAGGGTTTTGATACCAAATTTTACGTTAAATGAAACAGTTTGGGTACGAGATTATCGAAAAAAATTTAAGTTTTGGGTGAAAGGGAAGATTTCAGACACATTGGGACCAAAAAGATATAAAATTTGGATACCTGAGGAAAATAAAATATGGACAAGGCACGTTAGCCAAATCATAAGGGGCGGCAGTATGAAACAAGATAATTCAAACGTTGAACCTACGGAAATGCAAACGCATCATGATAATAGTAAAACTGATCATTCAATGAGAACCGACGGGGAGGACGGTGGGTCGGACGACCAAGGTGTGTCGGAGGGCTAACTTGTGTCGGAAAAAGTAGTTGATTTGACAGGGGAAAGAGATAAAGATGTTGATGAAAATCTAGTGTTGGAAAGGGATGAGGATAGGGTTCAGAGACGACCGGTTAGGGAACGTAAAAGGCCACAACGTTTAATTGACGAAATTACCAATTATTGATCTTTAAATTTCTCAATATTGATGGTTATTGTAAATTATTGTAAATATTGTAAGGGAGAAAGATGTAGTGTATTTGGAGAGCGAGGTTGGCAATAGGAGGTTGTTTTAGTTTGATTTTTTAGTTATGTTTTTTTAGTTGTTTTAGGTATGTTTTAGTTATTATAAATGGAGAATTGGGTGAGGATTACCTATCACCTGTCACTCCGAATGAGTTGAAACTTTGCAATCGCAAAGAGGAAGGTTTATATAGGCCCCTACAACAAAAAAATTCTGAGAAAGTATTATCAAAATTTTGAGAAAAATCAATTTGAAAAGTACGGAAAAGTAGCATAAATCATGCAGTAGACCCCGGTGATGCCACATTCATCGGCCGGCCGGCGCATTTTGTTGACGGTACGTGCACTGGGATATACTCTTACACTTAGAAAATTTCGCACCGGCAGATGCAGCTCGACGCTCCTACATGTAACATCGCTTATTTTTTGTTTTTACGCGATTTTTTGGGGTGAAACGTAATAGTATACTGCCCCATACCGCAACTATACTTTTTAATGCTATTTCGAGGGTCTCTCACATCCCGGTTGCATAGATCCCGGTTTTCTTGATCGGTGGCGCTTCTCGTATGTTTAGCCTAGTAACCAGAGTCAAATCCGCCCTGGAGGGGTGCAGAGCGGAGCGGAGCGGAGCGGAGCGGCGCCCCGTAAGGGTAGGATTTGACGATGGATTACCCTCCTTTTCGAATGCACACCCCTAAAATTGGAAGGCAAACAAATTTAATTTTTTCATTTTTTAGGCAATACACGAGTTATTTTCCATTTTTTTGATTATATTTATTACCAATATCTACTAATCACACCCCCATCTATCCGAATTTCAAAGAAAAATTCAAATCGGAGCGAAAAAATTTCACTCCATTTCAAGGGACCGTAACCCGATCTATGTGGCAGACCCCGAGGTCAACCGCATACATGAATTTACTTTTCCCTTCTTTTCAAATCGATTTTTCTCAAAATTTTGACTATACTTTCTCGGGCGAAATTTTTACAGGACACTCTAATAAGGTTCCTTTTGCTAAAAAAAACATTTTGGGAAAATTTGGGGTGACAGGTGATAGGTAATTATTCCCGAGAATTGTATGTCACAAAGGATTTGGAAAAGAATAAAGTTGAGTTAAGAATTGATGGTTGTTTTATTAGTGAATACGCAAGTAAGGAATAAGAAACATTACAGAATCTTTCAATGCAACAATATTTAATTTGTCACATAAAAGTGAGGAATTTAACAGAGATCCGCAGTTATTGATAAGGAACCATTTGAGCAATTGGGTGAGTTATTTGAATGAACATTTCTGAGTTTTGCACTTATGTTGTTTTACGGAGCTGAGCTAGAACCGGAGCAAATAGATTGTTAGTATTATTCTACAAAAGTAATTCTTGTTTCAAATTTAAAGCAGAAGTATCATAAATTTATGTGCTAAACCAATCTAGGGATATATAAAAAAATTATTAGTCCAACGTGAGGCATTTTAATAGTGCTTAGTCAAATTTAGAGGCTCGAGATCACGACAATATGTATGAGATTATGTAACAAATATAAAGACACATTAACGTTTTAATACTTTATTCCATCCCTGAGCATATTAATAAAACATTTTGATTTAGAAAACATACTAACTTTACTACACACCACGTGCTTGAAGTTTTTGTTTTTCCATCATTTGTAAAGGATCTTTGTTGTATTTTGCAAATACTTCACGTTTAAATGTTTCAAAATGTTTTCTATTAATATTATTTTGGTACTCTCTCCAAGATGGTCGACCACGCTTGACTTGAAGACCCCAGTGGCACGTGAATGCAGGAGATAATACCAAAAATTGATAACCAGCGACAAACATCTCGTATACCTTAAATTATAATAAAATATTATTAATTAAAATAAATGGACTAATTTTAAATTTAGAATTAATAAGCTAATAAATCACACAGTAAAAGTGTCAGTTTTGTTTGTTTTTCGAAAATAAAAACAGAAATAGTCAAGTTATTTTATTTAGGCATACAAATTTTTAGCCCAAATAAGATTGGAAGTATTCTGCAAGTGCGTTTACACGTGCATGGATTCCCTGTGACGCTTGTACTACTAAAATTAGTGAGCTTGACGTGTTGCATTAATGCGTGCGGAAAATCTGAACCATGTAACTTTATTGGAGTTCTTGTGCTCACATTGTTGTGATGTCATTTTTTAACTCACTCAGTATGACATTATACCTTATATGATACACGTCTACTATTTCGTTTTAATGCATGTAAATACCGTATTATGTGACTAGGTACTATGCATGTTTCGGAAGATTGTATAAATAAATAAATAAAATTATAAATTCCTAATATATTGTAGCTATTTCTACCTCAGTTATGATTTCAATTATGATATTGGTATCGTCATTTATATGAATATTGTAAATAAACGTTATCGGTCAACTACAGGGTGTCCCCGCCACCGATGAAAATCTGTTAGTAATGGAAGACACTTTTCTAATGAAACCTTTTTGTTTAAATTTATTGAGAGGCTATATTACTATAACCATTAAGTACTGAACCATGAACACTAATTATATTAGTTAAGAATAATATACATACGAGTACATAGAGTTACATTATACTTTTTTCAACTATAAACTTAGACTATTTTCATACATGAATGACTTGGATAATGTAAATCAGAAATTTTTCATTCAACTTTCATACTAAAAACGGCTAGAAACTAGTTAGCAAAACTAGATCCGGACCTATTTTCTGATACAAGTTTTAAACTAGACCTGCGCTTAACGACAATTTTCTGTATTGCCAACCTCTTGCGATACGTCATTACGTCATAATAATTGTTAGGTTAATTATAACATCAAATTGAATGTTGGTAATACTTAAATCAGCTGATACACACAACTACGATCTTCCCTACTACAAAATGTTTTGCTATACTTACAGTCAAATCTAGTATATTAATCTAGTATGAAAATAGTCAAAGTTTATAGTCGAAAAAAGTATAATGTAACTCAAGTCTTAAGAATAATTTTGAATTTTATGTATTATATTGCTAAGTTTTCATGGATAATATTATTTCTGAATATTTTAAGGAGAAGACTTCTTAATAAGAGTAGAAGAAGAACAATGTATTTCGCCCTCTTGGCCGCTCTTCTTCGCTTCTAATCAATTATTGGTTTTGTGATGGTGTTTTATAGAATCCATTTTAGTTTCCAATTATATGTATGTAGATATAATTATTTGCATTCTCAACAATATTTTTAAATATTTTGATTACCATTCGGTCAATTATCATTAAAAATTCAAATTTGGAACTACTTGACATCGCGTATTTAATTACTACTTTAAAAATAAATTAAATAAGTTACTATGATTATGCTACTGATATAATGATTTCTGTACCATAGCTATAAGTCCTGTAACGTAGTTCCAGGTACTGCGAAGTCTGAAGCATTCAGGCCAATAAATAATATGTTAAATGATATATGCAAGCTATTGTAACGGGCTGTGTGTGCGCAGCCGAGAAAGTATGTTGAGACAAACAAACTGCAAACGCAATTCCAGTCGGAAATCAAAAAATGGCACAGCTGCGAAACGGAAATCCAGATACTTGTAAATGATTGATGAGAGAATGGTAATATTCGTGGTTTCCTTCTATCTAAAAAGAGTATTTGAAATTATCAATAAGCAAGCTCTGGTGGCGAAATTAGAAAAATATTTTGGCACGGAGGGTAATGTGCTACATTGGAGGAAAGTTACATGTCTGATATATACCTTATATGTTACGGCTAGAGTGTTTACTTGGCTTGTTTATAAACTAGCTGGCTAGTATATAAACTAGCCAATCGCTTCGTTATTTTAGTAGAAAATAAAATTTCTACCATAATAGCTAAAACTGTGGCTGGTTTATAAACTATCCAAGAATATTGGCTAGTTTAGTTAAAGCTGGTTCACACTATGCAACTTCTCATGTGACTTGATCATAAGAAAAATCATATCTAAAATCATAAGAAACGCTAATATCACATGACCAACAACTTTTAAGTTCACACTATACAATATTGCTTATGACTTTTCGTATGATTTAAACTGTCACAATACTGTCTACTGTCAAAAATGTTGTAATTAACCTAAGTTTATAGCAGTTTGTAGTCTCTAGTGTGTGGTTGATCATCGTTTCTAGCATGCTTATTGCTATAAAATTTGTTTTTTGGGTCATACAAACAGGGATACTGCTCATAACAACTTATCAGCTGTTGTAAGCTTTCTTTAGTCCATTCATACTAAAAAATCAATTGTAATATTTTTATAAAACTAATTTTTTGATTTAACAGAAATTAAATAAAATAACAATTAAATAATACTAAGACCCGTTTTACCATAATAATAAATTTTCAAAGAATTTGAAATTTTCAAAATTTAAAATTAAAATTTAAAAAATAAATTTTAATTATCAAATTAATTTTAATAAATAGAATAAACGAAATAAACAAATCTGAATTACTAACCATAATATTAAAACTACCAACCATATAATGTTAAAATCTTAAAAAAAGCGGTTTATTCAAAAATATCATACAAGAACACGGTTCTATTCTGAAAATCACTTATTATTATGCTATTATTTGCTTATGACTTTAGCTATGACTTCAATAATACATAAAATCATATAGTCTGAACGTAAAAATCGTAGTCATATGAGAAGTCATATGACTTGTCACGTGAGAAGTTGCATAGTGTGAACCAGCTTTTACCAGCATTGAAGTAAACATAATAGCCAATATTTTTGGTTAGTTTATAAACTATCCAATTTCAACTGGCTAATATAAAAACTGTTATCTGGTAATATAAAATAAGTAATACGTTGGCTAGTACATAAACTATGCAAATTGAGTCAACGTTAATTTTAGATTAGAATTTTTATTTTATCTTAAAATAACCAAAATTCTACTGATTTATAAAAATTTCGAGATTAAAAAAAATTACTCAAAATTCATAATGTAGTCAGAAACCAATAATTATTTTATAATAATTATCAATTTACTGTTTAAATGTTTCAAATGTTCAATAATTACAATTTATATCCTTTTTTTTTATTAAAAACGTTTTATTTTTGTAATACATTTTGATACAAAACTTTCAAGATTACAATGAATTATTTTTTCATTATAATTTTTTTAATAATAGTGTCCTGTTTACAAAGTTTAAAATTTGTGAAATTTCCAGTACCTATAGTTAAAATATTTTCGCTTTTTTTATTAAGAGATTAAAAAAAACATTTGCGTAAAATTTGCTTTAACATATTAGTCAACATATTGGTTATTATGTATTACTAGAATAACAGTTTTTATATTAGCCAGTTGATATTGGATAGTTTATAAACTAACAAAAAATATTGGCTATTATGTTTACTTCAATGCTGGTAAGTAAACTAGCCAACTTTCTTGGCTAGTTTATAAACTAACCAAATTTTCAACTATTATGGTACACATTTTGTTTTCTACTAAAATAACCAAGCGATTGGCTAGTTTATATACTAGCCAGCTAGTTTATAAACTAGCCAAATAGTACTTTAGCCGTAATATATATATTTATGTATATTTATAAAAGAAAGTTTTATATGATAATCCTACATGAAAAAAAAGAAGAGCAGGCCAAGGAAGTGTTTTGTGTCCACCGTTATTTGTGATGTACGAATATTGTCACTTCTTTACATACGATGCAGTGTATTACACATACTTATATGAGTATGCGATAAAAAATTGTGATTTATGGGTGAGTAGCCGAATCAGCAATTTTAGATCCTGACAAATTGGTTAAATGGGAATAAGCTCAAGTGGAACGTGAAGAACGCGATATTGATACGGAATAGACTCAGTTTGAGGGGCTGAACCTCATATTGAAAATGGAAAGAACGGATATATAAATACAAAATGTGAGATGGTTTGTAAATCTGTAGTTGAATATCACATCCCACTTCGACTTCATGTGTAGAAAAATTGCAAGTTGAGCGTGCTGAGCAGGTCCAATCAAATTTTATCTAGAAAGGATCGATAGCTTATTTATCATACAACAGTTTTGACTCATCTACACTATGTATCTAAGGTTCTTTAGATGTGAAAAGATAGAAAAGTGTAAAATTTTATAAATAGAGCAATGCGAAATATTAATAAAAAAGACAGGCATACTCGTACCAGTAGGAAGTAATAGTTCTAAACTTTAATTTGGGAGTATAAGGTACTCTTGAATTTGATGCTAGATTAGTTTAACTCTGTACGAATTAAACATTAAACGAATTAAACACAGAATCTTGGCACAGAATTGCCAAGATTCCATTATATAATTATAACATTAGAAATAATGGTATCATTGTATTAGAGAATTGTATTGGAGAATTTCAATTCAAGTTTTGGCCATAATTCGATTGTTGTGAAAGCGGAGTTACTTACAATAAACTGCGAACAAAACGGGAATCTATCAGACAGAAGCTTCAAACGGGATCTCAAGAAGTACTTGTTGGATCATTACGAGTTGTGAAATAGATTTTTCGTCTTGTTGTTTATACACTGCATCACCTTAGTTGAAGGGCCGATTGAAACATTCAGAATAGACGTACATATTATGTAGTACGAGTACGTACGCTCTTCGGCTTGGCCGTTGGAATTGTACTCTAAATTTATTTTTCAGTTTATAGTAATACTTTTTTGTAACTAGGATAGCTGCTAATGGCTAAATAAACGATGTTACTGTTATAATTATATAATAAATAAAGAATATACCTGAGTATTTCTTGTGTATCCGTATCCAATAAATCTCTCATCGTGTTCTGGGGCAGAATCTGGTGCTACATAAAATGGTTCGTATAGAAACTCGAAGTTTGTGACTGGGTGACTAATGTGTAATTCTTGATTTTCCGCGCTTACATTTTGCCACCTAAAAATTTAAAATATAATGAATTGATATTCTTCATGATATTTTTTAAATAAATTGTGTACCTTGAAAAGTTGGTAGCATATTGATTATAAATAAAAACTTTCTTGTGAAACGGTCTTGCTAAACCTTTATTAGCTAATCTAACTAACTCAGTCTTATTTGGCGGAAAGCGTACACGATTATCAATTTCATATGTAGGAATTACGTAAGCGCATAGCTTTTTACAAGTTACCGATTGCAAAAACTTGTTTAATTCTTCTGCAAGATTAATACTGGGTACAATATCGACATCAGTGAGAAAGGTATATTTAGTCTGACAGTTTTTACGTGCCACATTTCTAAGATGATTTTGAGGATAGGGGTTTTTCATTCTCCATTTCACAGTTGTTCCTGAGCGTTTCCTTAAAATTTCTTCAAGGGTAAGTTCTGGTTTCATGCAATTCATATTGGCCAAAACGAAATTCTCAAGTTCAATTTTATTTGAAAATTTAAATTTTTCAACTACAATATGAAATGCTACGCGCTCGCGTATGTTAGGAAAACATCTTCGTAAATATAAAATATATGTTATTAATAAATTTAGTTCATCTTCTGCTGAAGCAAATACTGCTGCTGATATTGGCCCATTCCAATTTTCAGTTACCTGCACAAGAGAAGCTAATCTTTCTAGCGAACTTTGTGTTGCAAGGCAAACTAAATATTGCTGATTTAATTTTATATAGTTGTCACCTACTAATACTTGGTCGAATAATCTGTATAATAACTTGCTGTCCCATCGCCCAAGATTCAAATTTAAATTTAAAAATCGTGCTTCTTCCATTACTTCTTTCACTTTTGAATTGCACAATGGTTCTTGAATTGGCATAACTTGTGTTATTTCCGGTTGCTTTAACTGAATAGTTTTGGGACAATCGGAGCTATACATAATTTTCACCGTCAAAAAAATGTTGTAGGCAGAAAGAATTATTACTGCGACTAAACAAGTATTCCAAGGTACCCATTTATTCTGTGTATAAAATGAAACTGTATTAGATTATGATAAAAAATAGTGTTATAAGAAAAATATTTAGCGATATTATTCAGTAATTTTCTACTACGTAGTATACAGGGTGTCCCGGGACCGTGGAGAACCTGTGAGGTGGTGATAAAGAACACTTTTCTAAAACAAATTTTCAAATAAAATTTTTGCCCAAGTCCAAACCCTTGGGGGTACCTCCCTTTAAAGCAATTTTTTGAATTTCTGATTTTAAACGGCCATAGCTCCGATATTATTGATTTTTTAAGGTTAATGGATTAAAACTTTTTTAAAGATCATTCGCTTGTCTACAAATTAGGTTATAACCCCTTATCGTCTAGAATCAACGGATTTCGAGTTATAAATTAAATTAAGGGAAAAAATGTTTAAAAATTCAGGTTTTTTTTAAAATTTTCTTGCAAACCCCGTATCTCTTAAACGAAACGTCTAAGAGAAAAACTAACGGCCCAAACCGCATAGGGAATTTAACGGGCTACAACTTTCGTCAAATACATTTTTTTGGGCAACCAACCGTTTTCACAGAAACTCTGAAAATAATGAACAAGGTGTAGGTAAAAAATATAAATTCACATAATTACTAAAAATCTCAATTTGATTTATAGCATTTGTTTTAATGTTAAAACATTGTTAAAACGTATTGTAGCGTTTGACATTTGAGCGATATTGTTATAAAGCGCATTAGTTTATCGGCAATTACTTTGTGAATTTATATTGTTTATTTATTATTGTTAATATTGATAATTATATTGTTTTATTAACTTTATGCGTAATTTGTTTTCGTGTTTTATTATCAATATTATGTTATATTCAAACCTGGAATATGCTGATATGCATTTTTTATACGGCTATTGCAATGGAAATGCATTGGCAGCTAAAAGAGAATACCAAAGAAGATATCCCCAAAGAAGGCTTCCAGATGCAAAAGTCTTTTCTAGGATACACGGGTTTGTATAAAAATTATTATTAAACTTATCAAGATGCATTGAAAAATAAATTATGTAAAAATAAATCCCTGTAGATACTTAACGGAATTTGGAAGATTCCCAAATACGTAAATTTATTTTTTTTACCTACACCTTGTTCATTATTTTCAGAGTTTCTGTGACAACGGTTGGTTGCCCAAAAAAATTTATTTGACGAAAGTTGTAGCCCCTTAAATTCCATATCCGGTTTGGGCCATTAGTTTTTCTCTTAGACGTTTCGTTTAAGAGATACGGGGTTCTCAAGAAAATTAAAAAAAAACCTGAATTTTTTAAACATTTCATGCTTCTCAACTTACAATTTAAAATTTTATTATTTTAATATTTATTAAAATATTTTAATATTTGTAGTCAAAATTCTTTATAAATTTATTAGGGAATGTTATAAGTACGAATTTATATGGGTAATTATTATTATATAAGTTATACATTACTTACTTTATGATTTAAATATTTTTGATGTTCTTGATTCTTGTTAGCACGCCATAGGCTACCTCTTTTTCGATGTGAAGATATTGATTCAGGCGGCATTAATTTTTTGTGTTAGACTAAGTTCCTCTAAATTATCTATTCTTGTATTTTATTAGACCCTAAAATAATAAATGATTAAATTAAAAAGTTCAGCTATAACTACTCCACTGCTTTTTGTTTAATAGCTTCTAACTAGTTACCTAGTATTTCTTCCTGACTTATTTTTAAATGGCAACCCTCACTTTATTGTTATTCTGGTAATTTTTTAGCTGCACACGGGGTGAGTCAATAAAATTAGCCTAATTTTTGCAACTTTTGAATTACTATATTTCTTTTCCTGAAAGCTAAATATATTATATTTATCTTTGAAGTGATATATGAAAGACCGTTGACAATTAGTATTATTATGCTTTATTATTAGTAGCAATTTTTTATTAAATTATTAATTAATTAGTTTTTAATTTTGTAATTAATATAAAATTATTATTTATAAAACATTAAATATTAGGGGTATTGCCTAAAACACAGGGTATTATTTGACCTACAGGGATCATTTTATCTTAGTCGCACCTATTAATATAAAAACAATTTATTATAATTATAAAATTTGTTCAAATTACCTACTAGGTCAGTTGTTTTTTTGGAACAGAACTATAATTTACAATAATATTAGTGTCGCTGTAAACGAAAATATGTTTTAAAACGCTTCTAACAATTTTTATCCAAAGTAACTTGACCTTATCACTGACCAGAGATCCTATTTTTAACTCATGGATTAAAAAGCGAAATTATTATACCTATTATTTGCAAATTGTAAATTTATTAATTAAAAACTACCATAGCGCGTCTTTTGGTTTTCCCGCTATTTATGTGATTTCAAAGAAAAAATTTCGTTAGCTTACTGCAAACGATTATTGAAAAAAGACGTAAAGCTGCGTCCCCATCTGAGCATTTTTGCGCGCATGAAAGCCAAGCGGAGCCAGAAAAAGGTGTACGTAATTTTTATTGCACGAAATCAGTGCACAGATTTCGTACCGCACACCTTTTTATGGCTCCGCACGGTTTTGGTGCGCGTAAAAATGTTCAGATGGGGACGCAGCTTGAAGGATGTGTTTATTAAGGTAGGTATGTACATATGTTACCGTGAAAGCGTATTGTTAGGAAATGTATACAATTTTCCTTATTTTCAGGTTAAAGTTTCGATTTTTTGGTATCATTCGCTTCCTCTCGAATTTAGATTTGCATTTCTGCAAAAAATACCTAGGTCGTAGATCTGTTTCGGGCGCTGAGCGCGCCGCTAACTTTAATTACATTTCCGCCCACTTTTATGGAGCTACCTTTGGCGCTGTCGAACGGATCGCAAAAAATAATGCACCGTCGCCGAGTGGACTATATTACGAACAACTTTCTTACCAAAGTTTTTTCCCAAAGATAAATCGATTAGGAATTATCGCGATATATCGTACAAATTAAAAACGGCAATCCCTAGTAATTGTTTACTTTCACTGCATTATCTACTTTTACGGTAACACATACATTAAAAGAAATCAGCTAAATATGCTTCTTATAATTTTATTTATATAAATATGAAAAAATACTAATTAACTTGATTGAGTTGTTCGATTGAATTATTAAAGCAGATAAGATGATTAAAGATATGGACGGAAGTAAGATGTACTATAACAATTTCTATGTTGAATTTGATAAACAAATATCAACAAAGAATTAATAGTTTTACAACCAGTAATATGATGAAATAAATTAAAACATAAAAATGTTTTTAAGGCGTATCTGGTTGGTTTGAAACAGCTTATTAGCTGAATACGAAACCGTTGCAAAAACAAACGAAGTGTTTAGCGGAAGCACAGACGAGAATCCATTCATTCAAGTCGTAAACGCAGGTAGTTTATCAAAAATGAATCACTCCGCCTTATCGCATGACTATAGTTCAGCTGTTACCCTGTATGGGATTCTGCTCGTCAGATACGCATTGGTGCGTAACCTACAACCTACTTGTGTGTTCACATAGCTCAAACTTCTAGAGAAACGTGAGCACACTCCGCCACCTATCGAAAGTATTTTGCAACAGTTATTGTGAGCGTCCTGAGTTTCACAGGTCACTTTATGATTACTTAAATGTAATCTCTCACAAAAATTATAGCCCCGTCAAGGCATTGTGATAACAAATTTCTATGTTGAATTTGATAAACAAATATCAACAAAGAATGAATGGTTTTACAACCAGTAATATGATGAAATAAATTAAAACATAAAAATGTTTTTAAGGCGTATCTGGTTGGTTTGAAACAGCTTATTAGCTGAAAACGAAACCGTTGAAAAAACTAAAAAAAAGTGTTTATCGGAAGCACAGACGAGAATCCATTCATTTTCGTATTCGTTTCGTATTCAGCTAATAAGCTGTTTCAAACCAACCAGATACGCCTTAAAAACATTTTTATGTTTTAATTTATTTCATAAGATGTAATATGGTAAATTATTATAATAGGTATTAAATAAAATTATCTGAAGTAAAAGGAAGGTAAAAAAAACATCTGTATTGAACATTTAGGGCCGGTTCCACCAACTCTGATTAAATATTTAATCATGATTAGTTGGAGTTAATCACGGTTAAATGAAAAAGAGCGTTCCACCATCTTTTCAATCTTGGTTAAAGCAGTTTAATCATGGTTAACTAGACTTCAAACTAATCGCCCGATTTTGGACTATTAGACAAGTTTAAACATGGTTAATGGTGGGTGCATGTGCATTTCTTTCAATTGAGTCAAGATAATGTTGACAGTTTGAATACACATAGCCTTAAAAGCAAAACGTGAACATCGTATTTATGTGTTAAAAAATTTGGAAGCTTATATAAAAAAAATATTTTTATATAAATAATAATAAAATTTATTTTTATAATAATTGTTTATTTAATAATGCCGTTTATAATTTTTCGTTAATTAATATTTAGGTAATTAATTTTTTTTTGTGAAAAATCCGAGACGGTCGTCAGCTAAAGCAGTTAAGTGCGTTGCTGCTAAAGCTGAATGCCTGGTTCGACTCCGGGCTCAGTAAAAACTTTATTCTGACCGTCTCCCCTCGGAAGGCAATGGCAAACCACCGAGGTGTAATCTGCCTGGAACAGCCTCTCTGGAGATGAAGTGTATACACTTCCCGCGGTTCGGAGCCCGCGTTAAGCAGTAGGTCCCCTATGTTTGTGATAATACTTCAAACGCACAACACATACATAGGAGAGAGGTCGCCAACGTCCGGGAGACCGGATATGGCACTTGAAGAAGAAGTAATTAATTTCTTTTCCAGCTCTGCGGTTTCTTTTGTCGTTCGGGGGTATTTTTTGATTATGGGAATTAACTCATGCTTTTCTCGGATAGAGAAATTTGCTCCGCGCTTTTTTGAGGCTGTAAAACAATAATTATCAAAAACCGTCGACCTCACAATCTCACAAAAAGCTGTTAACTTATTATTAATTGCACGTTGTACTTCTACAATGTATATATCTAGATATAATATATAATTAATAAAATTACTTTCGGTGATTGTTGATTTTGATGCACCCATTTTACAATAAAAATAGCTTTTAAAAATTTGCAAATAATAAAATTTGAGGTTATATTTTCTGTTAATTTTTCCTTCTTATATATTATAGCACCAATTCCTATTAGTACAAGTTTCATGTAACTGCATATCAACCAATCAGAGCAGCTTTTGCAAGGTTAGACCCGAGTATACACGAAATAAAAGCAGACAACTAATCACAGGTTCTAAACGCTTGGTGGAACGCTTTGAAATTAATGTCGGTTAAATTCTGAACTTAATCACGGTTAACCATTAATCGTGATTAGTTAACCAACGATTTAATCAGAGTTGGTGGAACCGACCCTTAATACGGTACAATTGGGGCTCCCTACTAATGTGCTTAGAGTGTAATTCATGTAACAGCTTTTTCTCATTTCTAGCAATAAATAAATTTTCTGTCGAGCAATATATTTCTGTCTTACAATTTTTTTGTCATACAATATCGTATTTATTCAAACTCTCCTTTATAATGTTTAGTAATGATATTTATAATGTCCATTCGAAATTTATTTTTGCTTGAATGCCTTAATCGAACATAACTAGAAATGTTTTAAACGAGCTGGGTCTTTGTTGAATTTTTAAATTTCATATTAATAGCATATTACATACTGAGGTGGAAAGCGCTTGATTACAACCGTGATTGCCTAAGATAGATTCTCGAGGTGCGAAACACCGAGGTATTCGTCCTACCTACGGCCGTAATGAAGCTTTTCAGCGAAATATGTTTACCATTTTATTCATAATCGGTTAGTTTTAAAAAGCAATTAGCAATGAAATTGTAATCTATCAAGTTTTATTTATTGCGTTTTTGAATAAATATTTTCGCTATGTTAGGCATCAGTGATAATAATGTGCTTCTATCAAATATAAATAACATAAAATTAAATTATCAGTTCACGAAGCGGTCATTTTACGAACTTTCTAGCGGTTAGTAGTAATTTATTATTATATTGATATAACCGCTGGAAAAGTTTGAAATTTGACTGCATCTCGTATTGACCAGTTGAAAAGTTAGCTGGTAATAACTAATACCGGGACTAATACCTTACTTTTCAATTTTTTAAAATTAGTAATCGATCAATTATTTTTTACCTACTGATGCATTGATTGTGAATGAAACTATACTTTATTAATGCAACACCGATAATGCACAATTAATAAATAATACAAATTTCTTAATTATTTTATTTTAACTTAAGCATGTAAGAAATTATCCAAGAACATTGTGCTAAAACATCACCCTGTGTTATAAATAATTTTTGCAAAGTTAGAGTTGCTATTTAAAATAATAAAAATTAAATATTACTGTGATAATCATAGTATTTACTTCTAAATCATAAAATAATACGCACTTATTAAGTATTTGAATAATATGATATCTTCAAGTAAAATGTAAATTATATGTAGTGTTTTATAAAAAAAAATAGTTTTATTTATTTTTATTAAACTTGTGCCATGCTTTCTCTAAAATAATCAGAAATGCCGTTCTTACCTGTTTTTTATTATGTTTAATTTTCTCTAGCATAATTTTGTACAATTCCATAAAACTACGAATAAACAATTTATTATTATTATTTTCTTAAATCATATTCACTGCTGTTCTTAATAAGTTTAATTACCTTTTGAGCATCAAGTTATTAGTGCTTTTCTTAAAAACTAATTTAAAGCAATAAAGTATGTACTATTATACAAAAATAAAATATAAAATACATTCATGATGTCAAATTTATTAAACCGTTCTCTATTCTAAAAGGCGCATGCTCTTATGGTTATTGATTTTTGTTTGTTACTGTGTCACTTAAAAATTTATTACAGTGCTGAATACAAATAATATATGACATAAAATATTGGTTAAATATATATTATATTACAAACACTCATAATTATTTAATCAACTGACACAATCTTCAATTCTTATAAGCAAACGTAGCGTCGAGGGAAATTCATTAATGCAAAGGTTGGGTCGAGTAACCTATTGGTGACCACTCCAAATAAATTGAAAATTTCCTATTGCAAAGAGGAAGGTTTATATAGTATACTGATATAATTTAAACATGCGAGAGTATTATCAAAATTTTGAGTAAATCGAATTTGAACTTTGCAAATTTACATGTAAAATTTAACGAGATTCCGCGCGTCGCTCATTCTGTTGACAGTCCGTGCAGTTTGAATGATCCTAACATTTAGAGTATTTCGCATCGGTGAAGTCATCAGCCGATGTACAGCAGTGTACATAATCAGGTCAGTAAACTTTTATTAACCTAGGTTATTTTCAGATAATATTATCGCAACATAACGTAATATTTTCAAATCATCAAATTCTTTTCAAGTTCATTCAGATTAAAATTTATTTCATTCATCAAATTCTTTTCAAGTTCAAGTGCATTTAGATAAACTATTTCAAGTCAGCAAATTCTTTTGCATTCAGTTAAAATCAAGACCAAGTAGATAAATTTAAGGTTGCCTCACAACATTTTAAATATTTTACAGATTTTACAACATAATATTATTTTAAAAATTTATTTTTATTATTGAATTATTTGTAAAAATGACGACTGACAAAGACACGCTCCAACAAAACTACGAAAGTCTTCTCCTGCGATTTGACGAACAATTAGCCATTTCAACCTCCCAGGCTGCCACAATTGAACGCCTAAGCTTAGAAGTCAGCAGACTAACCGCTCTGATAATCGCCAGAGACGAACCCCCCAAGGTCGTGCAACCACCTCCGGTAGCACAATCACCCCCGACTACCCAAACACGCCCGACTGCCCCTTCAGGGAAAAAGAAGGACAAGACCCCCTTCCCCCCTCTACCGACTACCTCCGCCAAAAAGACAGTCCCAAAGACAAAAACAACTAAAACAGCCACGACCACCAAGAAAGCCGACCCACCGCGCCCCCTTATGGAATCCAGTATTTCAAAGCCGATAACACGCTCGCTCTCCGCAGTCAAGACTGCACCAACCCTCTCCACCGCCCAACCTCCCTCAGAGGCAATGGAGACCCACGCTTCCACCTCCACTGGTGGTGACACCTTCGTCACCCCCAGCGACCGAAACTTAAAACGCGCCCGCTCCAATGTCAGCAATGACAGTGAAACTTCAGGGCCTGCTACCAAGAACAGGTTCTCCTGTCTCCAGGTAGATGACACCCCCCCCGACACCCAAGCCGATTGCGATGACGATGACGGCATGGACACTACCAGCCCCCCAATCGATACTAACGCCCCCCTCTCGAACTCCCAGGGTGCATCACACCCAACATATACCTCCGCCAGCCGAATCCCCCCTATTGTCCTACGGACAAAGGAAAACTGGCCAGCTATTAACCGTTTGATCCATCAAGAACGTAAAATCGCCACAACTAAAATTCGCACTCTCGTGGATGGCATCTCCATCCAGCCAGCCACCGAGACAGACTACCGGGCCCTCAGCCGTTTACTTGAGGAAAAATCCCTCCCCTCACACTCATTCTCCCTCCCCCAAGATAAACCACTCAAAGTGGTCATCCGTGGTCTTCCGATCACAATCACCCCTGCCGAGGTCAAGGAAGACCTCGAATCTCAACATTTCGAAATTCAGTCCGTTTTCCAGATGCGCCAAGGTCGCGACAAAAACCCATGCCACTATACCTTGTCCATCTAACCCACAATTCAGATGCCAAGAGAATTTTCGACATGACTTCGGTCCTGTCAATAAACACCCGCACCGAAACTCCCCACAAACGTACAGAGGTCGGTCAATGCCACCGTTGTCAACGGTTCGGACACGCCCAAACCCTCTGCCGCGCCCCCCCCAAATGCGTCAAATGCGCAGGGGATCATCTCACTCAGGCTTGCCAAAAAATCCGCGAGGACCCCGCCACCTGCGCTAACTGCACAGGAAACCACCCCGCAAACTATAAAGGTTGCGTTATGTTCCCCAAGCCCAAGCGGCGTGAACTTTCAGCCCGCGAAGCATCTTCCCGCTTCGCTGGCCGCCCCACTTACAATTACCCCTCCTCCCAAGGCCCCAATCGACCATCCTATCTAGGAGTCGCTAGCCAGCATGCCCCTCACAGGGAAGCAACACATCCCACCCCCACGCCCACCACCTCCTACGATGAGGCTCCCTCCCGACAAACAAAAGCAATTTTTGAACAACTTCGTAATTTCAATGCCAATGCTGAACTCGTCCGCAATATTGAAATAATCATGAACGCCAAAGCCACTAATTTCACACCCGTTAATGTCTAAACCCAGATTCCAACCCACCACTTTGCAGACGGCTTTTTGGAACGCCAACGGCCTTTCAGCCAAACGAAATGAACTTCTCGCGTTCGCGCACCATCACGACCTTGATGTAATCTTGGTCAACGAAACCCACTTCAGAGCTGGCCAACTGGCAAAACTCCCTTGCTATTCACTTTATAGGAATGACCGTGACGGACGCGGCGGCGGAACCGCAATTTACGTAAAATCATCCATCGAACACGTCGCAATACCGACCCCCGACCTAGAGTACCTTGAAATCACTACGGTGAGCATCCACACCGCACATCACGGTTGGTTGCAAATCTCCTCCGTCTATAATCGCCCTCAGCAACGCATCCTCAAAGAGGACCTAGAAACCCTCCTCGAAGGCCCCGACGCGAAGATCATCGCCGGCGATTTCAATGCTAAACACTCCAACTGGTTGTGCAAACACACAAACCATGTAGGACGCGACCTACTTTCACTAGCAGACGAGCTGGACTTCGCGATCATCGCTCCCACCTCCCCCACCCACTTTTCTAACGCAGGTACGCCGTCCATCTTGGACATAGCCATTTTCAAAGACGTACAACTCCAATACGATATCTCCACCAGCGAAGAACTAAACTCAGATCACTACCCGGTCCTTCTGACACTCGGATCGTTGTTACCCCCAAAGGGCCCTCCCACGAGAACGACAACAGACTGGACCTCTTTCAAAGACAATCTGTCAAAAAACCTTGGACCAATCCCATTCTTTGAGTCCCCCACTGACCTAGACCAATTCATTGCCAAATTCCAAGACAACATCAAAAAATCCGTTGACGAAACCTCTTTTCAAGTTAACACCACGGACGTCAGAGACAAACTCACTCCCTCCCTCAAAGATCTTATCAGAGCCAAAAACCGAGCGAGGAAACTCGCTCGGCGAACTCGCAACCCTGATGACCAAAGGTCATACAACCGGCTCAAAGAGCAAGTAGACGTTAAAGTCAAAGAATTTCATGACAATGAATGGTTAGACACCATTAACTCCCTTTCATTTAAAGACATGTCCGCATGGCGCATGGCCGCCGCCCTCCAGGGAAAAAAGAAAGTCACCATCCCAATTCTCTCCCGCCCTGACGGCACTATTGCCCGGAGCGATCTTGAAAAGGCTGAAATCTTCGCCGACAGCCTCCAAGCTCAATGCTCCCCCAACACCACAAGATTAGACCAAGACCATATTAATTCGGTCGAAAATTATGTCACCACCACCCTAAACACCTCCGATGACACACATATCACCCCCGCCTCCCTTCTGGAGGTCACCATTGCCATTAAACGCCTCAAAAAGAGGAAAGCCCCAGGTCCCGATGGCATCACCAATACTACCCTCAAAGAACTCCCCCAAAAAGCCAAAGTTGCCATCACCGGCATAATTAACGCATGTTTTCGACTCAACTACTACCCACAAATATGGAAAACCGCTGACGTAGTGGTAATCCCCAAACCCGGTCAAAATCTCAAACTTCCGAAAAGCTATAGACCAATCAGCCTGCTCCCTTCCATCGGAAAAGTAGTTGAAAAAGTCATTCTCATCCGTCTCCAAGAAGCCATGTTCGATAACAGTATTATTCAAAACGAACAATTCGGCTTCCGTGCTGGACACAGCACGACCCACCAAGCCCTCCGATTAGTTGAGCACGTCACGCAGGCACTCAACAAAAAAGAATTCACCGGCCTAGTACTACTCGACGTATCGAAAGCTTTCGATAAGGTCTGGCACGAAGGCCTCCTGTTTAAAATGCTTCAATCTAAAATTCAAATTCCACTAGTCCGACTTATTGCCTCCTACCTTCACGACAGAAATCTCCAAGTCAAACTCATGAACACCAGATCCACAAAGCGCCCCATTACCTCCGGGGTCCCCCAGGGTTCGATCCTTGCAGCTTCACTGTTTAACATCTTCATGAGTGACATTCCAACCCCCTTAGATCCCGCAACAAAAATTTCACTATATGCAGATGACACTGCAATATACACATCCTCAATCCACCCGGACATAGCCACAACCCGCCTCCAGGAGGCGATCACCGATCTCGGAAGGTGGTACGAAACTTGGCGCATCGAGGTTAACTCGAGCAAAAGTTCCGCGATCATGTTTCGAAATCGTTGCAAGCCTCACAACTCCAGTGTCTGGATGTTCGAGGAGCAAATCCCCTGGAAAACCAAGGTCAAGTACCTTGGCATTACCATGGACCGGCGCCTTAAATGGGACGCTCACATTTCCTCCGCAGCCGGTAAAGCCAAATGCCTCTTCAATAGACTGTTCGTCCTCATGAACGCAAAAAGTACCATGTCCCCCGCTAACAAACTAAGATTATACAAAGCCATAATCCGCCCGACAATGATTTACGCCTCCCCTGTCTGGGGATATGCACGCCCCAGGGCCTAAAATAAACTTCAAGTCATTCAAAACAAAAATCTCCGAGCTATTTTCAGCGCCCCCTACTACGTCACTAACAGACGACTACATGCAGACGCCAAACTAGACCTCATTAACACTCTTAATCGTAAACATGCCACCAATCTCTACAACAAATCCAAATTCTCAGAAAACCCACTAGTAAACCAACTAGGTCAATACAACCCAGCTGACTTTCTCATTCCCCGTCCCAAATCACTCCTGACCACGGACAACTCCTGACCATAACTCACCCCCACACAGACTAATGTATGTTCATAGGTTTAACTTACACAAATTCTCTTCGAAAGTGAATTTATTCACTAGATTTGTGTAATTTTTCGATCAATTATCACAAGCTTCGTTAAATCACCCCCCATAGCATCACTATAATCCCACTAGTCGCCAATTCTGACTAGTTCCAAGTAGAAGCCACTCACTCCGAGGTCATCAATAGAAATTAATTCATAATTTCTTTCTTCGAATTAGGGACTCTACTATATCGGCAAACGTAAAAATTTTCTTTTTCTTCTCATATTACATATTCACAGTCACAGCTCAGGTTTTTACCAGTCAGTCCGCCAAGCGCCAATTCCCAGAGACCCACCGGTCTCTATAAATTCCAATGTCACTAATGTATTCTTTCAGATGAAGGAGAAGGCCGGCTGCGCCGGGATGCTCCATCAAATACATATCAGGTAAGGTAAGGTAAGGTTCGCATCGGCCACACCCAGACCGCACCACATACTCCTCCTCCAGCCGAATCCCCCCAATTGTCTTCCGTACAAAGGACAACTGGCCGGCCATCAATAAAATGATTCGTGACCGAAAAATTGCCACCACTAAAATCCGCACGCTCGTGGACGGCATCTCAATTCAGCCGGCCACCGAGACCGATTACCGGGCCCTCAGCCGCTTACTTGAGGAAAAATCCCTCCTCCCCTCACACTCTTTCTCTCTCCCTCAGGACAAACCACTAAAAGTGGTCATTCGAGGGCTCCCAATCACTATCACTGCTGCATAAGTTAAAGAAGACCTTGTAGAACAGGGCTTTGAAATTCAGTCAGTTTTTCAGATGCGCCAAGGTCGCGACAAAAAACCTATGCCATTATACCTTGTCCATCTAACCCACAACTCAGATGGCAAGAGAATTTTTGACATGACATCGGTCCTGTCCATAAATACCCGCACCGAAACCCCCCACAAACGTACAGAGGTCGGTCAATGCCACCGTTGCCAACGGTTCGGGCACGCCCAAACCCTCTGCCGCGCCCCACCCAAATGCGTTAAATGCGCAGGGGATCACCTCACTCCGGCTTGTCAAAAAATCCGTGAAGACCCAGCCACCTGCGCTAACTGCACAGGAAACCACCCCGCAAACTACAAAGGTTGCGTTTCGTTCCCTAAGCCCAAGAGGCGAGAACTTTCAGCCCGCGAAGCAGCTTCCCGCTTCGCTGACCGCCCCACTTACAATTACCCCTCCTCCCAAGGCCCCAATCGACCTTCCTATCTGGGAGTCGCTAGTCGGCATGCCCCTCACAGGGAAGCAACTCACGCCACCCCCACGCCCACCACCTCCTACGATGAGACTCCCTCCCGACAAAAAAAAGCAATTTTTGAACAACTTCGTAATTTCAATGCCAATGCCGAACTCGTCCGCAATATTGAAATAATCATGAAGGCCAAAGCCACTAATATCACACCCGTTAATGTCTAAACCCAGATTCCAACCCACCACTTTGCAGACGGCTTTTTGGAACGCCAACGGCCTTTCAGCCAAACGAAATGAACTTCTCGCGTTCGCGCACGATCACGACCTTGACGTAATCTTGGTCAACGAAACCCACTTCAGAGCTGGCCAACTGGCAAAACTCCCTTGCTATTCACTTTATAGGAATGACCGTGACGGACGCGGCGGCGGAACCGCAATCTACGTAAAATCATCCATCGAACACGTCGCAATACCGACCCCCGACCTAGAGTACCTTGAAGTCACCACGGTGAGCATCCACACCGCACATCACGGTTGGTTGCAAATCTCCTCCGTCTATAATCGCCCTCAGCAACGCATCCTCAAAGAGGACCTAAAAACCCTCCTCGAAGGCCCCGACGCGAAGATCATCGCCGGCGATTTCAATGCTAAACACTCCAACTGGTTGTGTAAACACACAAACCATGTAGGACGTGACCTTCTTTCACTAGCAAACGAGCTGGACTTCGCGATCATCGCTCCCACCTCCCCCACCCACTTTTCTAACGCAGGTACGCCGTCCATTCTGGACATAGCCATTTTCAAAGACGTACAACTCCAATACGACATCTCCACCAGCGAAGAACTAAACTCAGATCACTACCCGGTCCTCCTGACACTTGGACCGCTGTTACCCCCAAAAGGCCCTCCCACGAGAACGACAACAGACTGGACCTCTTTCAAAGACACTCTGTCAAAAAACCTTGGACCAATCCCATTCTTTGAGTCCCCCACTGACCTAGACCAATTCATTGCCAATTTCCAAGACAACATCAAAAAATCCGTTGACGAAACTTCATTTGAAGTCAACACCACGGACGTCAGAGACAAACTCACTCCCTCCCTCAAAGATCTTATCAGAGCCAAAAACCGAGCGAGGAAACTCGCCCGGCGAACTCGCAACCCTGATGACCAAAGGTCATACAACCGGCTCAAAGAGCAAGTAGACGTTAAAGTCAAAGAATTTCATGACAATGAATGGTTAGACACCATTAACTCCCTATCATTTAAAGACATGTCCGCATGGCGCATGGCCACCGCCCTCCAGGGGAAAAAGAAAGTCACCATCCCAATTCTCTCCCGCCCTGACGGCACTATTGCCCGGAGCGATCTTGAAAAGGCTGAAATCTTCGCCGACAGCCTCCAAGCTCAATGCTCCCCCAACACCACAAGATTAGACCAAGACCATATTAATTCGGTCGAAAATTATGTCACCACCACCCTAAACACCTCCGATGACACACATATCACCCCCGCCTCCCTTCTGGAGGTCACCATTGCCATTAAACGCCTCAAAAAGAGGAAAGCCCCAGGTCCCGATGGCATCACCAATACCGCCCTCAAAGAACTCCCCCAAAAAGCCAAAGTTGCCATCACCGGCATAATTAACGCATGTTTTCGACTCAACTACTACCCACAAATATGGAAAACCGCTGACGTAGTGGTAATCCCCAAACCCGGTCAAAATCTCAAAATCTCAAACTTCCGAAAAGCTATAGACCAATCAGCCTGCTCCCTTCTATCGGAAAAGTAGTTGAAAAAGTCATTCTCACCCGTCTCCAAGAAGCCATGTTCGATAACAGTATTATTCAAAACGAACAATTCGGCTTCCGTGCTGGACACAGCACGACCCACCAAGCCCTCCGATTAGTTGAGCACGTCACGCAGGCACTCAACAAAAAAGAATTCACCGGCCTAGTGCTACTCGACGTATCGAAAGCTTTCGATAAGGTCTGGCACGAAGGCCTCCTGTTCAAAATGCTTCAATCCAAAATTCAAATTCCACTAGTCCGACTTATTGCCTCCTACCTTCACGACAGAAATCTCCAAGTCAAACTCATGAACACCAGATCCACAAAGCGCCCCATCACCTCCGGGGTCCCCCAGGGATCGATCCTTGCAGCTTCATTGTTTAACATCTTCATGAGCGACATTCCAACCCCCTTAGATCCCGCAACAAAAATTTCACTATATGCAGATGACACTGCAATATACACATCCTCAATCCACCCGGACATAGCCACAACCCACCTCCAGGAGGCGATCACCGATCTCGGAAGGTGGTACGAAACTTGGCGCATCGAGGTTAACTCGAGCAAAAGTTCCGCGATCATGTTTCGAAATCGTTGCAAGCCTCACAACTCCAGTGTCTGGATGTTTGAGGAGCAAATCCCCTGGAAAACCAAGGTCAAGTATCTTGGCATTACCATGGACCGGCGCCTCAAATGGGACGCTCACATTTCCTCCGCAACCGGTAAAGCCAAATGCCTCTTCAATAGATTGTTCGTCCTCATGAACGCAAAAAGTACCATGTCCCCCGCTAACAAACTAAGATTATACAAAGCCATAATCCGCCCGACAATGATTTATGCCTCCCCTGTCTGGGGATATGCACGCCCCAGGGCCATAAATAAACTTCAAGTCATCCAAAACAAAAATCTCCGAGCTATTTTCAGCGCCCCCTATTACGTCACTAACAGGCGACTACATGCAGACGCCAAACTAGACCTCATTAACACTCTTAATCGTAAACATGCCACCAATCTCTACAACAAATCCAAATTCTCAGAAAACCCACTAGTAAATCAACTAGGTCAATACAACCCAGCCGACTTTTTCATTCCCCGTCCCAAATCACTCCTGACCACGGACAACTCCTGACCATAACTCACCCCCACACAGACTAATGTATGTTCACAGGTTTAACTTACACAAATTCTCTTCGAAAGTGAATTTATTCACTAGATTTGTGTAATTTTTCGATCAATTTTCACAAGATTCGATATATCACCCCCCATAGTATCACTATAATCCCACTAGTCGCCAATTCTGACTAGTTCCAAGTAGAAGCCAATCACTTCGAGGTCATCAATAGAAATTAATCCATAATTTCTTTCTTCGAATTAGGGACTCTACTATATCGGCAAACGTATAAATTTTCTTTTTCTTCTCATATTACATTTTCACAGTCACAGCTCAGGTTTTTACCAGTCAGTCCGCCAAGCGCCAATTCCCAGAGACCCACCGGTCTCTATAAATTCCAATGTCATTAATGTATTCTTTCAGATGAAGGAGAAGGCCGGCTGCGCCGGGATGCTCCATCAAATACATATCAGGTAAAGGTAAAGGTAAAGGTTCGCACCGGCAGATGCAGCTCGTCTCTCGTACATGTAACATCGATAATTTTTTGTTTTTACGCGATTTTTTGGGGGTGAAACGTAATAGTTTACTGCCCCATACCGCAACTATACTTTTTAATGCTATTTCAAGGGTCTCTAAGCTCCCGGTTTCATTTATTCCGGTTTTTTTTATGGGAGGCGCCTTCTCGTATGTTTAGCATAGTAACCAGAGTCAAAACCGCCCTGGAGGGGTGCAGAGCGGAGCGGCGCCCCGAAAGGTAGGTTTTGACGATGGATAAACCTCCCTATTGAATGCACACCCCAAAAATCGAAGAAAAATTCGCTAAATTTACGTACTTTCAAATTGATATTTCTCGAAATTTTATGTGTACTTTCGCAAGTAAAATTTTTACAGTATACTCTATAAACCTTCCTCTTTGCTATAGGAAATTTTCAATTTTTTTGGGGTGGTCACCAATAGGTAACCGTCTCCCAAAGGTTTACTCAGTGGAACCTTACTTCTTCAAGTTTCTTTTTAAAATCAACTTATTGTTTGAAATTTAGTTTAAAAAGTAATAAAAACTTTTCCGAGCTCATTTTTGATTTCTAGCTTATAACGACTTTTCAGTGAACAAATAGCATCCAATTTGATGATGTACTGGGTAGCGGATGAAATTTTGAGATTCTATGCTGACTTTAGAATTCAATTTAATGAGATTTGCATGTGTCGTACTTTGAATTTCACGTTCAACAAACTGTAGTAGCTTCCACATGTACAACACTTTAATTGTTCTGTAATTGGGGTTAAGCTGTTGGGAAATAATTTTTTCTCCAGGATAGCACGAAAACATTATTTTCTTTATAATTTATCTCTTTGAAAGTCGGCAATTCTGGTACAATCTAAGATAACAATGTAACATGATCCTAGATGTACGGAAAACGATGTTTTCGAGAGATGGATAATCATATTACATGTTTTCCGTCGATGTTATGTTAGGTCGATAGTTGCTGTGATGCGCTCTTTGTAATTAAATAATATATAGTTTGCATTGTCATACACTTGTGGTTTACTTAATAACGATTACGTACATTCTTGCCAATAAATTCCTAGAAGGTGCAGTTTGGGTATTCCCTTTGCTCATTTAAATTATTCTTTGTAAATAATCTTATCGCTTGAAGTTTCATGTTACTTTCATTAATAAAAATGCAATCATATTAAATATTTGTTTATTTAAGATTTGTATTTAAAGGCAGCCACAGATTAACGTACTTGTTGTCGTACTTGTTCGACGAACAAGTCTGTCGAACAAGTATGTGGCAAAGCTGAAGGTGTGTGGCAGTAACTCCGTCGTACTTGTTCGCCAACAAGAACGACGGATTTGTTCGACGCCTTTGTTCGACGAAAAGTCAGTCAGTGTGTGGGGTAAACGTACTTGTTCGACAGACTTGTTCGTCGAACAAGTACGACAACAAGTACGTTAATCTGTGGCTGCCTTTAAATTGTACATACCACATACCTATTCTTTTTTAATTTCGGAAAATTGTGCATTAACAATTAATTTTACTAATAAGTAATTTTGATACATTACACTTTAATTTTAAATAGTTAATTAAACATTGAAATTATTATTTATTTATTTACGGTAATATACAGAACTAAATACTGTTGTTCAACAATTAATAATTTCAATATTTACTCAACAATTTATTTTTCAAATTTATTTTTCAATATTAATTATTATTGTACAATTGCTACATATCAACTGATCTGCATTTCTTTGTGAGCGTCAACTTCGAGGGGAATCCCCGACGATTTTTCAGGAAATTCCTTGTATTGGTTATCTCCAGCAAAACGCGTACATTTTTATCGCACCCACGCGTCTGGGCTTATTATTTATTCATTCGTATCAATAATCATTTTATGTTTTGGATATTTTAATTTGTAATAATAATGCCCGTATTCACAAACGTTCGTAACTGAATTTAACGGTCTGTTAAATTAATGAATAATTCTTATTGGTCTACTAATATCAACAAGCGTTTTCTATTGGTTGTTAAAATTAACAGAACGTTTAATTCAGTTACGAACGTTTGTGAATACGGGCATAAGTATATTAAATTTTTACATTCAATTTAATATAAAGTTTTAGACTTTTATACAAAGTATAGCAAGAAGCCTTATGATCTGGCTCCGTGTCTGTCCGTCCGTCTGTCTGTCCGCATAATTCAAATCTAATCAGAACCCTCTAAATTGTGATTGTAAACACATCGTATGTATCTTCTTCTTGACGTGCCTATCCGTTACCGGATGTTGGCGACCTCTCTCATATGTATGTGTTGTGCATTTGTAGTACTATCACACAAATGGGGACCTACTTGTTTAACGCGGGCTCCGAACCGCGGGAAGTGTATACACTTCATCTCCAGAGAGGCTGTTCTAAGCATATTACACCTCGGTGGTTTGCCATTGCCTTCCGAGGGGAGACGGCCAGAATAAAGGTTTTACTGAGCCCGGAGTCGAACCGAGCATTCCGCATTATCAGCAATGCACTTAACCGCTTAAGCTGATCACCGTCTCATCGTATTGCTGTGTTTTAAGCTACCAGGGCTATGCAAATAATTAAATTTCTTACTTATACCGTTGACTGAATGAATTTATTAAGACGCGCAACCTTATGCAAATTAATGTAATACAAAATTGTCGCGACAACTAGATGGCGCTACTCGATGTTTTCAATTTAGACCGTGAGATTTTCGCGTGAGATCTCGCGGTCATTCTATTGCAGAACTCCGTTGCATTCGTATGTTGTCAACGTACCGTGGACGGTAGAGTTGATAAGAAACATGATAGTTGCATGATAAGATGTGGTGCACAATTACCTTTTATCTGTTTTAAAAATACTTGCATAAAAGTAACCTTCCTACATTTGAAAGAAATTATATTTATTCCTATTTGTTATTTAAGCACTTTATTGAATAAAATTTACATGTGTAATATTTTCTTTAGAAGATATAATACTCAAAAAAATTAATTAAATATTCGAAATACATGGAATCATGGAAATACTAAAAAGTATCAAATAATACAAAACAAAATAAGACACGTTGTTAAATAGGCACTAAATCATTATTTAAACTAAAACTCAAAACAAAAATTTCGTTTTAACATAATTTTATGTAAAATATTGCGTTATGAAAGCGGTATTGTACTACAGAAATTAATAGAAAAATTAATGTTTCAATTGCAAATTTATAAAATACATTATACAAAAAGTCCATATTGGGTCATTCCATCTCAAATCAACTGAAGAATTTACCTGACCCCCACCAAATTTGACGAAAATTGGTACACACCATCTTAGTAAGAAATAAAAAATACAAATTTAAGGATTTGTCCAAAAGGGCATTCGTTTCGTTGTTTTGGTCGTTCAAAATGTCAAAAAGTTGGTGTGTAGACTTGTAGGAAAACGGCTGTAACTTTTTTTAATTATTTTTCTTTATAAATTAAATTATAAAAAATTTATAATTTATAAATTTATAAATCAAATTGAGATTTTTAGTACTACTCGTAATTATGTGAATTTATAATTTTTTACCTACACCTTGTTCATTATTTTCAGAGTTTCTGTGAAAACGGTTGGTTGCCCAAAAAAATTTATTTTACGAAAGTTGTAGCCCGTTAAATTCCCTATCCGGTTTGAGCAGTTAGTTTTTCTCTTAGACGTTTCGTTTAAGAGATACGGGGTTCACAAGAAATTAAAAAAATAAAAACCTGAATTTTTTAAACATTTTTTCCCTTAATTTAATTTATAACTCGAAATCCGTTAATTCTAGACGATAAGTAGTTATAACCTACTTTGTAGACAAGCGAATGATCTTTAAAAAAGTTCTAATCCATTAACCTTAAAAAATTAATAATATCGGAGCTATGGCCGTTTTAAATCAGAAATTAAAAAAATTGCTTTAAAGGGAGGTACCCCCCAAGGGTTTAGACTTGGGCAAAAATTTTACTTGAAAATTTGTCTTAGAAAAGTGTCCTTTATCACCACCTTAAAGGTTCTCCACGGTCACGGGGACACCCTGTATATTTATACTGCCAAACATTATTTTGTAAAATTCAATTTTGCATTCCATATTTTTAATTTATTTTTAGCAACCGAACCCTTGCAGATCCCATGATAAAATTTGGCACACATACTCAGCATAATTGCACAAACAAACAGTAAAAAAATAAACAAAAAAAAAAGAATCGTTTTTTAAATAGGGGTTGAAATAGGGTTAATATTATAAAATTAATCCAGTTAGGGGTTGAAAAATTAAAATGTGATTAAATATTTGGATAGAACGTTCATTTACCTTTACAGAACATTTTTTATTTTTAAATTTAGACCACCGTGGACGAAGTTACAGCCGTTTTCCTACAAGTCTACACACCAACTTTTTGACATTTTGAACGACCAAAACAACGAAACGAATGCCCTTTTGGACAAATCCTTAAATTTGTATTTTTTATTTCTTACTAAGATGGTGTGTACCAAGTTTCGTCAAATTTGGTGGGGGTCAGGTAAATTCTTCAGTCGATTTGAGATGGAATGACCCCTCACGTAAATTCTACTAGCAATTTGGTAATAATTTTTAAAAATTATCGAAATCACAAAATAAGGAAATACTGCAATAAATTATAAAATGCAATGATCGATCTTCTATTTTTTAAATGCGCTAAGTTACTAATATTACTGCTTGAAGATAAAATCATTATTTTTCTGCTTGCAAAGTTAACATTTCAATAGTTTGTTATTAATTTTAAATTTCGGATTTATAAATTGACAAATTTTTCAAAATTTTATACTTTACATTGTAAAGAAAATATTGCAATGCATAATTTATTATATTATTTAAAGTGCCTACATAACAGTAAAAAGGAATAAATACAATTTCTTTCAAATGTACGAATGTGCACTATTTTATTCTAGTAATTTAAAACAGTGATAACGGATAAGAGGTTGACATAGTAAGTTCATAGAGTCGTCCGCTGTAATCAAAGTGCGCTACCTGTCGATAGGATTAGTTTTAGGACGTGGGACGGCAGGGGAGTAAAGATGAAAGAGGATGGATTGTTGTTCGAGTAAGAGGGATGTACAATTCGCATTTGGTCGATGTCGTTGCGTCTCTTAACTAAATTCTTATACTCAATGCTTATACTCAAAATTTACATAGAATTTGACCTCGTTAAAACTCTAAAGATAAGAAAGATGAACGAATTTAGCAATTTCACGTATATGAACCAATTAAAGATCTTTAAGTAAAAGGAAATGACATTAAAAGCTGAAAGATAAATTCAGAGAGGTTTTTATCACCTCAAAACTTCAGAATAAGGGATTGTTTGCCTCAAATATGATAATATTAATGTGAATGTTATCACAAATGTACATAACCTAAATGATAATGTACAAAAATGGAATTTATTCCATGTACTACAATAATTGTGTAAAACCCATTATGTCAAAACTTGTTAAATAATCTATTCTATCTAATGTTCATAATTTCAAACCAAAAAACTCCAAAAGTGTATATAAAGGTCATTTTCGCTTCAATTTGATAACAAAATTTGTGATAAAAGGAAAGGTATGGAACTTCGCTAAACCTTGCTCATATAATTGCTACTGTATCCACGGAAGTTCGGGGAAACACACGGTTGATCAACTCATCATAGAAGAAGCCGCTCCTGAAAATTTAAACTCAATTAGTAAACATAAAATACTAAAAGGTGTAGAACTCCACTTGCAGATAACAAAATTTCAACGAAATTGAGGCACAGCGCAGAAATTTCAGACAGTCAACTTTTAGTTCTTGAAGAAGCAAGACGTGTACTTGCAGGGTGAAAAGTTTAGTCCAGAACACCCAAATGTGCGATCAACTCCAAGTTTATCTAAACTAGATAAGAAAATTTACAAATGGCTACCCTTCAGTAAACATCTACACAATCAAAGAGTTAGAAGTATGACTCACCTTCTTATAACTGGAAATTAATATCAATTAATATTCACTGGTACTCCACGAATACGATACGCAAAATCAACAGGTGTCAACAATTAAATCAACTCCGCATGATAACGAAACAGAAGCGAATTTTTGTCAACAATGCGATCAACAAGAAGCAAGTTGAGTGAATGCAAAGTGACCGCGCAAGTTAAATTGTGTTAGTGCGCAAGCTTTATGTACAGAGCAGGATTTAAAAACAAAAAGGTATTTGAAACATTTTTATTAAATTTTATATTCCAATATTGTAATTTGTCGACGACCCAAGAAGATATTTCTGGATGTTTTAATTTGATTTATGTTTAATATTGTCTATTTTTCAGATAAAAATTTATCTGACGTTTTTGTGCGCATTGCGATTAATTAAAAAATTATTTTCTTCAATATAAAACTATTTTCGATACAAACAATCTTTTATTTACGTCTTGATTCATTAACAGCAAGCATTACTGAACTTAAAGATCATAAAAAAATAAGAAGCAAATCAGTTCATCTCGATTATTTTAACATCAACAATTTTAATCTACGAATTCATTTTAACCCTACAAGCATCCCTTAATTGAGTTAATTCAATGAACCTACCACACCTTGAGTGGAATCTCCAGACTGAGCTAGACAAAAAAGGGGAAAAGGATGGTGAATTTCTGAGTAATTTGTAACCTCTGAAGATTTCAATTAATTTTATAAATTTTACTTTCACTTGAAAGTTGGCGCCTAACAAAAACCAGGGTGGTGCAAATTGCTTAAGAAATTACACAGCAGTATGTATAATAAAATAAAAATGTGTTTTAAATTTAAAATCGACTTTCTAGCCACGTTCTGCAAAAAATATTACTTATACATATATGTGCAGAATATTTGTTAGGTTGCTACTAAAGATTCAGATTATCAGAAATACCACCGATTTAAGAAATGAAATATTCTGAGATGCTGAAAAGTGGACAACACTTTTTCGGATTTTAAGCGAAAAGGGGCTACCCCACAGGCTTCAAGTAATCATAAAATCTTACCTGGCGGCAAAAGAGGTGACTCTCGCCTCTGGAGTCACCACGGTAGGAAAACGGTCCACGAAGGGTTGTCCATGGGGGTCCTTTTTGGGACCAACCCTGTGGAATTCCCTTCTGGACTACTACCTAAAACAACCCAAATACGACGACACGTGGGAGTTCGTCTAAGCGGGAGACATAACCACCGTCGTCACGGCGAAATCACGGAGCGACCTTTTGAGGAAAATCATTCACCAAGTCATCAAATCACGGATGATGTTTCAATAAATGATATATATTTTTTTATTTAATTCAATTAATAATATTTACAATCTATTTAATTTTAAACAATAAGTAAATGTGATGAATAATTTACAAGTCACGCTGAAAACATTCCATTAAATGTTTCCTTAAAGATTATGCAATTTATTTATGAATCCAACCGATACTTTACAATTTAATTATTGTGAATACCAAGTTTGTGAAGTGAATCGAGTAAGTAGGTCATTAGGTTTGAACCTTTTTAATCTTCTTAGTTCGTTGGTACTATCCATCAATTTACTGGCTAATTTGTTGGGATGAGCTTCTAATCTATTTGCATATCTCTTATGGAATGTTTGGATTTCTTCATGGGCTGATTTTACTTGTAAATCTTGTTGGATTACATAGTTGGACACATACCATGTAGCGTTGACAATTGTTCTCAAAAATTTGTTCTGAAATCTTTGAAGTATTTCAATATTAGAGGTACTAGCAGTACCTGCTGAATACAACATGTCCATATCGGTGTTATTATGGATGCATTTGATCTTGTAACCTACGGTTCGCATATTTTTATCCAATGTGAAGTGAACAAACTCATATCTGTTGAAGAATTTCTAAACTTTATAATTAGTAAATTATAAATAAATATACTAATATGCACACTGAAAGAACAGTTTCTTCAAAATTAACTTCAAAAGGAGGGCTGGCGCGAAATCTCATTTCGCGTTTTTCTCGGTTATTACTAAACTTTTGACAATTATTTTTTTGAGAACATCGAGAACAAAATGGGAACAATCTAAAACAAAGAAAAAAAGTTTAATTTTCAAAAAAAGGGGTCTAGCAATAAAAATTGATTTTTTCGCTTTTCTTGGTTGATTTTTAATAATATAAGAAAAAAATTACAGAACACTTGGGAACAAATGGAGAATAACTCAAAACAACAAAAAAAATTGAACTTCTGAAAATAGGGGGGCTAACTTTGTGACGGATTTTTAGAATCCGCCACTTACGTTTTACCCTGTAGATCAAATGCTAATTTTATAAAGCGATTATAAACGCGCAGGCGTCAAGAATTTCAATTGCGCGCAGGGGAGTTCAATTCGAGAGGTCAAATAGAACGGTCAACATTTTTTGGACGACCATTTTGGTTGGTTAGTTAATCATTTTTGATTTTCGTATTTTTCGCCCTAGAATTAGTATATTGGAGTGTGGGTCGTAGTTCTTAACTCTCGAGAAGCTGCACGTAATTTACTGATCTAAAGAAGCAGTTCGAAACTCAAAATTTCATGTCTTTGGCACCCACGTGGTGAGATTAGTTAAGTGCGTTTTACAAAGTAATTGTTCGTACGGAGTACGCGACTTCGCCATTCAAAGTATTAACGTGGCAATCAAAAAACCTACGTCACTCCAATTAAATTCAAGAAGATTTTTAATCGATGCGTTCAAATTTTTTGGAACGCATGTCGATTTATCATTGCGAACAACACCTGTGCTGATATTTGTACCTGCCTTTCCACTTCTGTCCCATCCCATCAACATCCGACGCTAGATCATCAACTCGAGCTTAAAAGGAAGTTTCACAAAGTCCAGTAGTGCATCTCAAAGTTCCAAACCACGTTTCGCTTCGTGAAATAAGTAAACTCTGTCACAATTTATATTGTAAGATTATCAGTACTGGTAAGTCAATTTTAATTATTTCTTTTCACCAAGGCGAAACCAATAGTGGTAATTTGTGTCTCATTAAACTTTATAGTGTAACTTGGTTTAACTGGTCTTTAATAACAGCTGACCATTCACTTTTATTTCAAACAAACAACTGTGTGAGAATTCTATACTGTGTGTCCACCTTTTTGGTGGGATTATTCAAGTTTTTGATTAAAGTTATTTTTACACAATATTTTGTTTTAATTGAAATAAGCACTGCCCTAGCAATATCCCAACTTACTCACGCCTTCGCTTCCGCTAACAACAAAGCTAGCCGTATACCGAACACCAAAGGCTTAACGAATCAAATAAAGATAAACTATTTTTCAAATAGTTTATCGTGGACCCAATTGAGATTTGGGTTCCAGATCAAGATTCGGCTCAATTTCACGCACATACGTTTAATATTAAATGAAAATTCATTAATGCGGTGATAAAAATGCCTAATTTTACTTATTTCAGTCCATAATTCATCTTCTTCGTGTGCCATATCCGGTCTCCCGGACGTTGGCGACCTCTCTCCTATGCATGTGTTATGCGTTTGAAGTATTAGCACACACATAGGGGACCTACTGCTTAACGCGGGCTCCGAACCGCGGGAAGTGTATACACTTCATCTCCAGAGAGGCTGTACCAGGCAGATTACACCTCGGTGGTTTGCCATTGCCTTCCGAGGGGAGACGGTCAGAATAAAGTTTTTAGTGAGCCCGGAGTCGAACCAGGCATTCCGCATTAGCAGCAACGCACATAACCGCTTCAGCTAACGACCGTCTCCATAATTAACATATTTTAATAACATTTGAGAAGGGTTTTTTGCAGCAAGACTTAGTAATAGCTTCTGAAACCCAATGGGTTCTTATAGTTCAGTTTATTTAAAAAGTCAACTCAGAATTTTTGATTTTTTCTTTAAGGGGGTTACCTACTGTGACCGATAAATTTTTTCGATTTTTTTTATTGCTTATTTTTATAGTTTGGGGTCTTGCAAATGTGTCCAAAAAATATTAAAGTAAAAGTCATCAAATTACCCGAATTATAACGGATTTTTTGTATCAACCACTATGCACCTCATTACGGCACAAAAAAGTTTAAAACGATTTATCTCGATACTACATTTCTCAGGTCGGGCGCACGTGTTCCAAACAAACTACTTGTCGGATTAACTTGTTTTTTTTAGGCATTTAGAATATATTTCAGGCTCCAGTCAGAACCTAAAATATCCAAAATTTATTTAAAATTACCATTTTGCAGGCCGTGAAAAGTAAATATTTTGTTGTAAAAATCGAAGTTTTTTTTAAATCCTCGCCATTTTGCCATTTTTTGTTTAAATTAAATTTTCGAGGTTCCAACTGGAGCCACATTCATATAGAGCAAGAATTTAAAAAATTCATTTATTTCAGATAACTGAATCGGTCGGACTCGATGCGCCCGATTGGCGCGTCATTTCGAAACATGAGTTACGCATCGATCTGTACCTTGTACAATAGGGTTGTTGCATGATATCGAATTTAGCGATGACGCTTATTATTCCTTGTAAAACATAGAAAGATAAACTTATAACAAGAAACAAAAATTTTTTAAAAAGTATCTTTGAACGTGAAAATCGAATTTAAAATTCAAAATACGTTCGGTTTGCCGACGGCCCCTCTGACGTCACACGCGTTTTGCCGAATCATTTTATGATCTATTTGACAACGTTGTATTATTTAATATTTACTTCATTGACAGTTGAAAAAATTTTAAAGCGTTTGACAGCTTTTTAGTTTAAGGTTATTGGTTATTGTAGTAATTATTTTATTAAAAATGGCTTCTTTGGATTCAAATTTTGTAAAAGCTGGTTCGGATAATCTTCCTATTGTGCACATTTTTATAAGCACTTTTTAATCTGTTTGTTTGAACTCATTTTTATTAAAGTTTAAATTTCTTATAAGGCTATCACAAAACAACTTGACAGCTAACTGCTACTATGTTGCCAGATGTTTTCAAAAGTAGAGTGTGACGTCACTCGCGCGAAATTCCTGTTTCAAATTAATACTTTTTTAATAATTTTTTTACGGAAAACCAAAGTCTTCTTAGACTTTTGATCTATACAGTGCTGTTGAACAATACTTAAACTTTATAAAAAAAAATACTTAGAAATTCATGCAATAACCCTATTTTGAATAAAAAGCTTTACAAAAATCGTAGGTGTTAGTTTAAATGTGAATAAATAAGTATCCTAAATTTTAGCTCAATAGCTGTAACAGTTTTCTCAAATAATATAATTCCTAAAAATCAGCTTGAAAACGACTGTTCACAGTAGGTAACCCCCCTTAAGAAAAATTGGCTACTTTAATATAATATAGTAGTACATGTTTAAGTTAAATATCTTAGTAACTCCACTTGTAAAAAGCCTATAACATTCAGAAATGTTTACAAAGTACTGTTCGTTACAGCGCCTAATTGTTAAAATTTATCAACATTTTGTAATTGTAGAACAAAATATTAAAAAATAGACATACTACAGCGTGTTTAATGATAACTTGGCAGACAAGCCTCTTAAAGTATAAATAAAAATTTGCTGTTAAGGATTTTATATTTTATAAAAATAATATTTCTAATAACAAGTACAAACATTTAGAAGATAAGTATTATGTATAATAATAAAAAAATTATAGATAATATTATGTAGTTGGTAAGCTTAAATACTTGTTTAATGGTGCATTAATTCGCCCTGCGTTTTAACCTAACACAAAATGGTTACTGCGCTTTGCATTGTTATAGCAATCTAAAATTTTGATGGGCGTCATATCTCACACTTCAAGCAATATTTCAGTTGGCGTCGGGTTTATACGGAGGGGCCACTGAAAGACTGAATGATGTAAAATATAATTAATGAATTTCTTTCAGTATTAACTATGACGAACAACGTCCCTCAACCCATCTTCATTGTGGTAAAACTCAGTTAGTTTTACTCGTTACGAGACATCATACGTAGCTATTCTAATCTCCAAGGAGGTGCTCTATAATCTATAAATAAGGAAGATTGAAAAATAACAAGTTATGACTTTATCAAACCCTACAGTGGCCACTTTGCATAATAGATCATTCCACTCAGGGTCATATTAAGGTCGTTCCGACCAATCAGCGAGCGGTATTTTACATTGTACATTATATGGATACAACTCATGCACCATCGAATAATACCCGAAAATATAATGACATCCAGTTTTATATTGAAACCCTAGGTGAATATCATGGTGAATATCGGATATTTGTAGTGGGGCGTAATATAATATACTCGTATACTAGCATCAACGCATTAGTTCCCACCCGAGTTGACTTGAAGCAATCTACATACTTCTAAGGAATTTTATGTTACAAATTTAGTGCGATTATGCTTCCATTATTTTCGGTACTTACCGATTTTTGCAATGATTGTGGTGTGATATGGTCAATTTTTTCTTCGGGGTATTATCATAATATAAACAGCAACGCGTGCAAAGAAAATGCTTCAGATTTCGCCTTGTACAGGTTAAAACGTATATCGCTCTCGCTTCGCGAGTCTATATATTCGCGATTCGATATCCTATATGAGGCCGTGAGAGCAAGAGTGGCGTAACCCCAAATATAACTATTTTGCAGATATTCACCACTATTGCTTTGAAATATGCTTCCATTTATTAGAATATTATAATAATGTTGGTTACATCAATTTTATTTCAAAGGTATTACTAAGACATAGGCATTACGCCAAAAAACCCAATTTTGGCAATTTGAGGGTTACACCACTCTTGCTCTCACGGCCTCATATATTCCCCTCGCTCTAAAGAGCTCGAGCAATATAAATAACCTGATACTCGGCTCATCTTGAATATTTTCTTTGCTTTTGTGCTGTTACATACGAATAGCATCCAGTGAGCGCTAAATTGATCCTGAGGCTGCATGCAGACTGATAAAGCAAAAATGCTTTTCCCGAGTCGGTCGTAACCTGTTTTTTAAATGCTTTAAATATGATCCAATGCACACTCATCAAGTAGCTGCATAAAACACCATAAAGTATAATAAAGCACGAGCGAACAAAATGTTCGATATGATTATTTAATTGTTACCTTTTGACTAGTGTGCATTGACGACCAATATTATGTTTTTTAACAAATCAAACCATAACAAAACGATTTAAGACAAAACAAAACATTTTGTTTGACAACGTTCTGTTTTATCATTTTTTTTTTAGATAATACAAAAAGGTTTTTAATTCGACAAAACGTTTTGTCTTAAAGCGTTTTGCTTGTTCAGTCTGCGATCAGCCTTAAGCTTCCTACACATTAGATCAGTTTTACAGGCACGAAAGCTATGTGGACATTAAAAAGTTGTGTACATAATTTTTGGACAATGGGGGCTACTGATTTTTGGAATATCGAATAGCACCTATTTCGCTTGTTTTAACTCCGTCTGAAGTTAAACTTTGAACTTGATTGTTGTTGAAATAAAACACTGTATTTTATGTAACTGTTGGCTGTTAGCATAATTTTATTGGTAATAATTACAACTGATTTTGTTGAGTGCAGATTGAGTACTTAATTGAACGTGCGTTCAGTTTGACGTGCAAAAGCATACATACTCGTCGGGTGCAGATTTAAGTGGGAGCAGCGCGTATAACAAAAGACGCGGGAGATATAAAATTACATTGCATAGCGGGAGATTCAAACTTACATTGTAAATCGTAAACAATTTTAATTATACATATTTATGTAATTTCGTGCATCACACCTTTTTCTTACTACGCACAGCTTTCGCGCAGGTAAAAATAATCTTATGTGTACGCTTAAGGTGGAGGTTACTACATTGGGCCCAGATCTGTTCCGTTCCGATGAAATCCACCTATTTGTGGATTGTGGTGGATGGAACCAAATATATAGTGTCGTGTTCCAATAATGAAATTTTACAACTAAACTTTTCTTCCCAATTTAGAGCGTTGGTCTCTAATCAATTTCCACAATTATATATTATTCCCCAAATTATTTTTATATTCGTTATTATTGAAATTGCTCTTAAATCACTCATTATACGGAGGTCTTCCGCTGAATTCCCTCTTGCCTCATACTTTTGCTCCAGGTTCGACCTGGACATCCATCAACTCGAAAACCCACTCAGTTGACCATAATCAATTAAAATTTTCACACTTGGTAATACCAACTCATTTTAAATTTCCACGCACCAAATTCAAAATTTTCACTTAATTGCAAATATTCATAGGCGTACATAATTTGAAGAAAAATCACAATATCAATACAATTTTCATTTCATTTCGCCGTAAATGAACAATTTCTCCTTCATATGGTCGGCTAATAATCATAATATGCTTCATTTCCGGAAATCTGGAGTAATCAAAATACTGCTTGATTCTATGAACATTAAAATTCATTTCAAAATATAACGAAATTTTTAGATGCGGAATTTTAATACTTTTTGATTATGGAATTTTGTCAAAATCTTGAACCTTCTTGTACTTCATATCAATATATTCATATGGACGTGGGTACATTCAACCCGAACGGAATGGAACGAAGCAGATCCCGAGTACCCCGGCCTTGCTCAATTTTCAAAAAAATCTGGGCTACTGCGTTTTGCTGTTCTAGGACAGCCGAGGTGAGTTGCAGTCGAGATTAATAAATTAGTAGAATTTTAGAGCGTAATTTTAATGACAATATGGTGTACATTTCATTTGTTCGAAATGCTTATTTTATAAATAATACACAAATAACTAAAAATCTTATTTTATTCTCTTTATTGAGAAGCTTGATTATAAAATATAAGCAGTAACGTATAACAACATCTTAAACTAACTTATTGTTACAGTTGCGTGTTATTACTAAATATCCTAACAATTACAATCTATATTATAAACAATTAATAATGTTCCCTTTGTATCGTTCTAGGCAGTCTATAAAATAGGTACCTACTGTAACAGTTTTCAATAATGTAACGCCGGGTGAATAGGGACGATCAGTACAATTTATTTAAAAGAATTTTATAGACAAAACTAAATTTAATTTAAATAACAAATTAATATCTTAAATTTCGTCTTTATATGATTATGAATTAAATAAAATAAAAAAACATGTGCTATTTTTATTAATCACTTAATTTGTAAGTTTCATACGTATTAGAATGTTTTAATTTTAATTTGTGTTGTGCTAGGAAAAAACAAGGTATACTCGATTATTTTAATTTTGAATTTATTATATATTTGAAATTTCCAAGTGCTCAAAAAAAGGCAATTAAACGCATCTTTACAATTGCAGACAAGTAAACCATAGTTATTTTCGTATAAGCGACAGAAACAGACACTTTAAGATTTAAATAAGAAATAAGAAGAAGAAATAAGAATAAAACAATAACGTAAGAACATACGAGGTCAGTACGAGCGAAGATGAGAAATCAGGCAGCTTTGTTATAGCAATAATATTTGTATTACATCTAATGTAAGTTTTAAGTAAACAAAATGTTAATATTATCGCATTGATATGATAGAAATTAAATAAATGTTTGTTTCCGTGATATTGTAACATTAAAAGTAAAAACATTATAAACTAAATCAGTTTAGTTTTAATCATAGCATTAATAAAAAGCTAACAATCAGTCGCAAATTGATATAAATACACGATATAAATTAATAAACATTATATTAAAACATTACAATTTTATTATAATAAAATAGTAAAGTTTAAATTTAAAATAAAATGTTGAATACGAAATGCGCCAACACTTCTTACTAGTAACCTTAAGGTTAATTAAATAACACAATAAGTAACCTGAGTTAGCATGCATGGTGAAGTGTGAAATTCCTTTGAGGTGGATCAAATTACCAAGATTACGTAGTTTGTACCGGAACGTACAACGTTTATGCTGTTCTGGAGAAAAAATACTTTATCTATGTTGAACCGGCAGCGGTTCACTTTTCTCGCATGACTTGCATAGATTCTCGATGGATGTATCGCACTTGCCTTGCAGTATATAAAATGTTATTAACTTTTTTCAGTACAGGTTATTGTGTTTTGTGTTATCTTAAGTAACAATACTCAATAATAATATTTGTTTGCTACTAATTAAGTGACACATTACATATCACGATGATTAATGATTAGTGTTAATGATTTGCCACCATAACAATAAAAAGCAGGGTCAGGTACATCGAAAGGCAAGCCTAGCAAGCTACCTGAGATGTAAAAAACAAAAATGCTCACAGAACTAATTGCAAAAATTAGTGAAGAACAGGTCCTGGACCTATATTAAGAAGACTTCTGAATAAAAGTAGAAGAATTACATATCCGTTTAAGATCACGTTACTATTCTCTTATTATTGATGTTCAATGATAGCAAATTATAGCCTCGGTTTAACGTTAAATATGAGTCATCAAAGCAGCGTATTTTAGGAATTAATCATGTTATCGTTTACAGGGTTATCAATTATGCATACGAGATATTGCTGTGTTGATTGTTATGTGTTGTAATGTAGGAAAAGGAACTGCGCATGTTTGGGGGTAAGCAGTGACGAGGACACTGCATATGTCGGCTGTAAGAACGTAATAAAGATTGATTTAATGTAATTAATAGTAGTTTTATATAGCATATCGCAATTAGAAGTTTTGAAATCACCGACTGATATTAATCCTGGATATATAAGGTGGCACTTCCCTCGGCGTGGCTTTCAAACTTTTCCGTTCCTATACCTTCAGTACTTGTGTTAATCTTGTGTTGTGTTAATAGGTTTAACCGTACGCCTGAGTCGGAAGTTCGCAGTTCTTTTTCCTACATTACCTGGGTCATAATATGATAATAAAAAAATTTAATTCTCTCTGTTTTTAAATGTAATTGCGCCAAATTTGTGTTTTTATTTTTATTGTCAATTTACTTAAGGTAATCATAAACTCAAAAAACGTCAGATTTTCATGTAATTGGAATCACTTATTCTGCAAGTTATTAAAAGCATACAGTTAAATTTTTATGATGATGGCCTACCTGTGAGCCGAAAAACATTTGCCTTTAAAAATGCAAATATTTGCATTAGGCTTAACCCAAATAAAAACTCAATTATTTTTAATAAATAAGAAACTGAACGTCAGATTTTAATAAAAAAACTAATAGAAATTATTTTGAATATAGACAAGTAATTTAGTGAAAACCGGAAGGCATATCCGTTCTTAATCCACTGTGTATGACTTCTTTAAACTTTGCTTGAAATTTGTAACCAGTTACAAATTTGATATTCGATTACATAGTTGCCAAATTTCGTGTAATTATAATTCTCAAAGTTAATTGATTAAACTCACGTTAAACTGTATTAAGTTTTCAATATAATTAATATTATAATATGTTAATAATTTTGTAAACAATTAAGTAACTTTTGATCAATTATTTTATCTCGAAATAATTATTAAATTACATATTCTAAAAATGATTTTATATAAATATCTATTATTCTGAAATTTAGTAAAAAAGTAAAAAATCGAAAATAAATTCAGGGCATTAACGCTAGTACTATCTTAATTAGTAGCAAACAAAATATCTTACTAGAACTCGGGCGGTAGTTGATTTACCCCGCAAGTTTAATAATGTAATATTATCTACTACCGGGCGAAAACACCTACTTTTGTGTATGGAAAAGTAATGTGTTCGAAAAGTAGGTTTTGCACGGTAGTAGATAAAAAAATTTTCATGCATTTTTAGTTCTTTTAAAAAAATTGAACAAACATTTTTCAAATAAAAGAGAAATAGTTAAAACACCCTATTATGGAAAATGGCAAGTAAATTAAAAATCAGTGATTTCGAAAAAATACGGTACTAGATAAAATTTTGTATGCAACTCGTGTGAAAATGCATATTCTCGCACTTGCGTGGATTATGCCTTTTTCACACTCTAGCATAAATAACTATTATAAAACTCAGATTTGTTAATTAACAAATGTCCCTTTCATCTAGTACATAATAATAATAGTAATAGAAAGATAATTTAGTTTTTGGATTAATCTAATTTAAGTAGTACCTATTTTGTATTGTCAAATGGCTAAATAATTTTTATTTTGTTCCTATTCACCTCGTCTTATTATCATTTTCTAGGGTAACGTTTTACCTCTACTCTAACTTGTAGATTAGGTAGCTACTATATTATAATAGTCGAATTTTAATATCAATTAATTTACTGCAACATTCATCAGCGTTGATTGCATAAAAATATTTTAAACCAAGCATATTAATGTATTATTATTATATTATTATGTTAACTCTATTATCTTCAAGTTTTATATTTGATTACATTGAAGACTTATTTGTTATTTTGCAAACTTTATTGTGAGTTCTTTTATTCAATGTATAAATATATTTAAATTTAAAAACTAATTTTGTTTTTCTTATCCAAAGTATTTTTAATTACATTTTTGAAAAAATTTTCTATAAATATAATTTTTTTTAAATTTAAACAGAATTGGTTAATTAAAAAGTTACCAATACAATACTATACATAAATTCGTATAGCAGATAAAACAACAAAGTTTATAACAAAAATAAGTTTTTACACAATGAAATTTAAAACCCGCGAAAATAGAATTAATATTATGATAATATATTTATAATACCTTATACTCGTATTAACAGTAATTCCTCCATTTTCGAGATCTTTATTTGAACGAATTTGCATTAACGAATTAGTATTCTATAACCTTTATTTATCCATTACATAATAAGTGAAGTTTAATGTGATTAAACAAATTTGGATAAGATTGTACTTCTTCACAATTCAAGAATAGAGATTCTAACTTTGTTTCACACGAATCATACAATTTTAGAGTAGCATAATTATGCAACAACATATGACTCCATTTTGTAAGCTTCGCGTACAAAATCGTCTTTAAGTCGCAAAAACTAAAAGTTGACAAAACATAGTTGTAAGACTTTCAACAAAAACATGAAAGTTGTCTAAACTCCAGAGGACGCGCGGTTCCGCGCGAATCATTGTCGAGTTATAAAATCTATTCTTTAACTGCGAAGAAGTACAGCATAATCTAATATTATTTCATGAGCTGATGATAGCAATAAACATTTTTGAAAGCTGTCGAAAAGAAAATAATTCTGACTTTTAGTTTTTTAATAAAGTTTCCAAGTATTTTTCAAACCGTTGCGTCAAACTATGACATGATTCGGTTAGTTTTTAAATGAACTTAAGTACATAATATTTAAAAAAAAATTTTTGCTATATTTTTGGATATTATACACCTTGTTTAGTTGTTGAAAATTATATGTAAAAAATTCAAATGTTTCCTTATCTGTTTGATGTTCTAATAACAGCGTCCCACAAAATATCAGAAGAGAGGTTTTCGCAAATTCCTCATTATCTATATTTTTATACAAAAAATCTTTTACAACAAAAATAGATACTTACACACTTTATCAATTAAATCAAATTCTTTACCATAAGATTACGGAAATGAATTTTGATTACATATAATAATTTTTATAACATTCCGGTAGTAAACGACAGAAAACACGAATTACTTAATTTAGCACTGGATATTACATTTACAAATCTATGTGATTTTATTACTTTTTATGAGGTATGAAAAGCATTTATATCTTTTTTAGAGCTACATAAATGAAAATCTTTGATTACTATATACTTATCGCGAAATCACCTGTTTCTTATTGTGTAGCTGAAGAGCTGAAATTTGTTATATATTATGTAGTTGTTACTGATAGATAATTAAGGAAAATTATGTCACATTGCCATGATTTTCACAAATTGTCCATAAATAAATGTGCAAAACACGAATTGAGAATATTGGAAATTCCATCAAGTCCATTATTTGTTACATTTTTCTCTTCTTTCTTGATTGCCCTTCAGACATATCTGAGACACTGTCACCTAGTGATTAGAACAGAATTGGTCATTGCAATTACCACGAACTAATGAACAGCATAAGGGCTATTTCTACAATCACACATCGATCTAGAACCTTTCGAGTGTTTTGAAAAATAATAATTAACAGTAACATCTGAAGTAAAAAGTTATGCACAACATATTTATTATTATTAAATATCACACATCTAGATCGATGTATGATTGTAGAAATATATCCCTTATGCTGTTCATTAGTTCGTGGTAATTGCAATGACCAATCCTGTTGTAATCACTAGATGACCGTGTCTCAGATGTATCTGTGGGGCGATCAAAAAAGAAGAGAAAAATGTAACAAATAATGGACCTGATGGAATTTCCAATATTATATATTATTAATTCTCAATTTGTGTTTTGCACGTTTATGGACAATTTGTGAAAATCATGGCAATATGACATAATTTTCCTTAATTATCTATCAGTAACAACTACATAATTATGTACCTACAGTTTTTAACAAAACTTAACGTTTGAAACTTAATAATGTTTATCGACTACCCTTACAGTAAGTTACATATTATTTCGTCTGTCTGCATAAAACGTAAGTGTGGTTTACATCACGGCTATCGCTTGCTATAAATAACTGTGGTTTAGACCTTATTAAGTCGTCTAGGGAAATAATGATGTTCTAATTACAATATTTATTTATATTTGTTTTTGAATTAAGGTGATTAATAAAACTTTAAATAAAATAAACTTCAATTACTACGTTGGTTATTTAAAAGTGAAAGTATTTTTTATTGTAATCAGCTTTCATTAATCGTAAATAGATACTTCGCGGCTTTTCAAAGACTATGTTTTGAACGTAACTTATCACTCAACTTGAGCTTGTGTCTTGGAATTATATTCTTAGTCTCATTTCCTTTGTATATGTGATATTCTGAAAATTTAAAAATAAAATTTTTCGCTTGATTTGCATAACGTAACTAACAGCGCGACATTCTAAGTAAGGTTTTCCCCGTATGATTTAATATTTGTACATATTATGGTTTTTCTTACAAGGTTACGACTTTTATGCGGGACTTCCCCAAGTTATTATTTTTATAAGATATTGCAATATTTTAATTATGTCTGTTTTTAATTGTACTACCGCCAAATTTGTATATTTATTGTATTGCTGTTCTTACTGAAAGGGAAATCGATAAAATATCTTACTCATTCACGAGTCGTATTGCAGTTTACACTCGACGCAAGCTTCTCGTGTTACAATTTCATCCATGACGGTAAAACAGCCATACGACTCTCGCATGGTAATATTTTCTTCGTTTTGAGTTTCTGCATTGTAAACATTAAATAGCTAAGGGATTTTTGAGAACACTTGACATATTATTTCCGAAAAATAACTAAAAGTATGTATGCAAATTTTATCCAGATTAAATTTTTATGTTTTGATAACCTTGGCCAATTTTGCATGGAATGACTTTGCAGTAATATGATGTACTTTAGTAACAAGCAAGCAGAGTTGCATTAGTGCAGTACCATAGTATGATTATTGTTCATTTTTGTATAAAAACATGAGATTCGGTATGGTGAGGGTCATTTAAAGACATTGGTCCTCTTCAAATTTTATTGCAGTGCCCTTATAAAGCGAATACTTCTTTGGCATAGTAACTAAAAGGCAAATAAGTGAGTAGTAAGTATTATCAATGATGAGGAAGTCATTTATGTCATTTAGGCAACTTATTATTACTATTAGAATAATGGTGCACATCATTTTTGACTTCAAACACGTGTCCAGCAGATAAATGTGCATAATGTAGAAACCAAAAATCCATCAAATTCGCTCATAAATACAGCAATCTTTGGATTTAATAGCATCCGATTGGCCTCCATCTTAGATTTTAATAGCTCTTGGGTAAAATTGAAATTAGTCCGATATCTTAAAATGACCCTTAGGATATTCCCATTCACAATGCCAAATTTCCTGCTCTTATACATAAGTATTCGATGATAAGAATATCTTAAGTTACGCCGCTGCTTAATATATTATACTAGAAGGATTAAATGAATTGTTTTTAATATTGAGTTATATTAATTTAATTACACTACGTTTCTTGTTTTCATTAGTCGGTAAATGGTGGAATTACTGCGTTAAATTTAAGTGAATCACTGATTGCTATGTGCATCGAAAACTTCGTGTGCTTATTTCGATTTTTTCTCTCGGCAGTACAAAAATGTACATATTCTATTATGTACTTACTATGTACATATATCTAGTACCTATATTGGTTTTGTAGTAATCAATGATTACACACTTAGTTTATATTTTTGTGCAATCAACCAACAATTGCTTTGTTTTAAATATACAGGGTGGAGTATGGCTAACAGCACATTCCTTAACTAAAACAATCAATTTAAATCCTTGCCCATTTTCATTCATTTTTATGGAAATTGTAATATCTAGAATATAAATCTAGTCTTGCTTAAACAAATAATAATGAGCACTATGTCTTAAACTCTCTGTAATGCTACAATAAAATTATAAAGGCATATTATATAAATATCTTATAATATCGTGTAAAATTAAATTAATAATAGTTATGTGTAAAATATAATTTAATAATTGAAGGAGTGGGTAGATAGAAGTGTTAAGTTATATTATTGCAATGTTGTGGGATAGTCAAATTACTGAAAAATAATATAATATTATAGTCTTTGCTATTGATATTTTCCATTTAAAAACTGAAGTATTTGGTATCAAATCGATAAAACAGCTTTGGAGACACTTTGAAATACCGTTGAATTTTACATTTTCGCAGAAGCTGAAAAAGGTAGTTAACACCTTTATCAGCGAATTCATTATAACGATAGCCAGTTGACAAATCATCGAAATAATTTTTCACGAGATGCTTAGTACTCGAATGCTATTATCGATCAAGTAAAAACTGTTTTTCATTAGTCAAGTTAACATCTATTCACTCGCTCCTTCAATTTGTTATTACTGATGTACTAGCAATAAATAGCTAACAATAATTATGTACTTATTTTCTTCTTTAATATAATACATTTTAAAGAAAATTGCACTTGCATTAGTATAAATCTAAACTCAGCCATTTTAATGTGTGGCCATTCCCAACCCTGTCATAATTACTTTAGAATTTAAGTTATAACTAACTGTTTTTATTATTTTGTTAATGATAACAACGTTTTCTGTATAAACGCTATTAATATTTTTTATTAAATGATAATTTTAAATGTAACGTTTTAATACGAACAATATTTATTGTTAGTTTGTGGACATGATTTTGTATTATAATTTGAGTTCGGGGTATTTGTTATCTGGTAGTATTCTGTCAATTCTGACAATGGAGTTTTTAATTGCGTTTGTTGTACCAATCCGAACAGTTTTGTTATTTACTACTAATTCTCAAAATTAACTTTTAAATAATAAAATTTAAAAAAAATCAATTTAATGTTAATACTAAATTAACAAATCTAACAAAGAATTCAGGCCAGTTGCAAGGATATATTTTAGTATAAATTAAAAACTAAATTAATATTTAATATAAATCATGCCCACAACTTTGGCCATCATTTTTTCTTTCTTTGTGATATTCTTATTACGTTTACATATCGTATGATATGAAAATAATTATTTTATTATATAAGGCAATAATGGATACTATGGTGTTGGACGTCTACCAAGAGACGTCGCAAATTCGGAAAGTGTTTTGTCAATTGGAACACGATCATCATAAAGAGTTGGAGCTTGTAGAATTATACCTGCTGTTCCAACTAATACTGCCAATGCAAATATCCATAAAAATAAGCGATCTAGTACCATTGCAACATATTTCCAATCTTCTTTTACCTACGGCACAAAAATTAGTATTTAATAATGTTAAACATTATTGAAATTGTTTAAAGGGCTTGGTGCAAAACCATTCTTGATGCCAATTTTCAATGAATAAAATTAATCATTTATATATTTTTTGAGAGGCAATAAAATGGAGGATGATCCTTTCGCAAAGTTATGATTTTGATTCTTCGAACCCCCTCCATTGTTTTCCACTGGGTATTCATATTCATAGTCGCCCTTTTTTCTCCTTTAAAATCAATGTTAAATTTAAAATGCCCTGCGGTTCACACATTGAAACCAATTGAGGGAGTGAGAAATATAAAAATCAAAGCTTTGCGTAGGAAAGGCTACTCAATGTAACTAAAAATAGGTATAGTTTATTTCACTATAAATGGAATTAAAAAACGTCATAGCATCAAATTACGTTGATGTAAAAACGTACAAATTATGCGACGAAACATAATATAGAGATAAGATTATCGCGTCAACCAAGACAGCATATTATGCATTGCTAAAGGCTGGCGCGAGATTAAAATAATTAACATTATATTATGTTTCGTCGCATAGTTTGTACGTTTTTATATCAACGTAATTTGATGCTATGACTTTTTTTAATTCCATTTATAGTGAAACAAACTATACTATACTATATAAAAGTAATATATTATTTCGATAAATTATTTATTTTCGAGTACCATAATTATACATAAGTTATAATCATTAGATAATGTTATAATAAATTATTGTGTAATAATTTTAATGATTTCAATATCAGCATAGTTATAAATCATACTTATAATAATTTGCTAGAAAGCTCCTTCCTGTTTTTTTTCAATTATAAAGACGAGTTCTGTATATCTGTACGTCATTGTGAAAGGTTCGTTTGTACTTTTCATTGGTTTCATAAATTTTCGACTTATTGGTATTATGCTCTATGCCGGTAGTTCAGCATTTTTTAAATAGACCAATTAATGCAAACTACCGGCTTTCAACATAGTAGCCGCTACCGGCTACATAGACATTGCCGTGTTGAAAATGATCATCACCAGCCTCCAGATAAATATTTTTATTAACACGTTGTCCTACATTGTGAAGCCTTTGTGGAGTGATTTGACGGCAATTTTTAATAAAACCTTGTTATAAAATTTTACAAAGAAAATTTATTCTCCAATTATTTGAGAAAAATATAAACCTGGATAAATCTTGTTTAATTTAGTGGTGTGGTCAACATCCTGTTATTCCGTTTTTGTTTTGTTTTTGATGAATGATCGGAATAAAAATATTTCAACACTTCTATAAAGCGAATTCATCGGAATTGACCTCAACTGAAATTTCTAGCTTGTGGTTGGATATAACAACAATATCTAAAATATGGGATCCGGACAATTAAATAAAGGCACCATCATCTATATTATTTACAGCAAATAGTTTTTAATTAGTCATCTATTTAATTTTTTTACAAGCCTTAAATGCATTACACCACGACACACGGGGTTTTCATCAACACTTCATCTCAAATTTATCTGACAAGTTTTTTGAATTATTCCAAAGTTGAATATTGTGATTGTTTAACCTTGAGAAATTTTTTGGCAACAAAAAATCAGTGGATTTAGATCCGAAGAACTGGAAGGCCACGTCCTTGCAACGAAAAATTTTAATTAAAAAAAATTTAAATTCTATCTAGAGCGGGTTTAATTGAAGGCTTAAGTAATTATTAGCGGTATGGGTGGAAGCGGGTGGAAGTTCCATCTTGTAGGATCAAGTAATAATCCTCATCAATGAATAAAAGCATTTGGGATGTTAAGCATGAAGAATTGCATATAAACAATTTGTCAGCAAGATGGGTGCCGCGTTTGCTCAGATGATCAAAAACTTTTTTTTCGCAGCAGTGTTTGGTATTATATCAGCGTTAGTCCTCAAGAATTTTTGCGTCAACGCAACATGGATTCACTACTGTACTCCATAAATAGAAGAACAGGTCAAAAACCATAAATTTTGGGCATTTCACTGCGTTCTATGAAAAATTCTGAAGAAGTAATTTGTGCGCCCTCGGTGGTGTTCACATTGTCGATGTCAGTTGGTTCAGTGTCCGCAGTTTCATCATTGCAGTTTTTTGTGAGGAAGTGTTGGAGTTCTATTTATATTGTTTGGTTGTAGACGAAGAAGTATTCGACACCTTCCACAAATTGCTGAGTAATTATTATTTCTAGCCCTTCTACAAGTTGGCCCAAAATGAATCATCCTATCGGAAGATGCTATAACTTTTGCAAATGGCGGCAACTGTCAGTTTTTTTATATTTGTGAAGGAAACAGATACAGAATACATGTCGACAAGCCATGGAACGCTATACCCTCAAGATCGTGGAATACTCGTGACTATTTTCTTACGGAATAATTCGTCAGTGATTTTGGCACAATGTGAATTTCGGCGCAGATATCCCGGCGGTCTTACGCCAACTGGTCAAATAAATCAAAGATACTGGAACAAAATGTGACAGAAGAGGCGCCGGAAGGCCTCGCAGTGCTGGTTCCGCCGCAAATATCGCCGCTGTGGCTGAAGATGTCGCGGATGAGCCGTCGACCAGATGACGTTCCACGCAATTGGTCATTACACGTTCGTTTCTGCAGCGCATTTCGGTAAAAGACTTGAAGATGTTCCCTCACAAAGTGTAGACAGTCCATCAACTACTGCCTGCAGACCGTCAATCGCGTGTAAACTATGTTCACGCTTTCCTAAACCTCAACGATGCAGTGGGCGATTTTCGGTCGAAATTTATCATGAACGACGAGGCCCATTTTCATCTGAACGGATACATAAACAAACAAAATTTGCGCTTCTGGGGCACTGAGAATCCACGTATCATTCACGAAGAGTAATTATATCCACTCAAAGTCACTGCATGGTGCGCCGTTTATGCCGGAGGTGTTATCGGGCCTTATGTTTTTGAGAACGCGGTGGGTAACACAGTTACTGTGAATGGTGAGCGATACAGAACCATTGCCATTGAGTTTTTATTGCCGCAAAATGATGAATTGGGATTAGAGGACATCTGGTTCCAACAGAACGGTGCAATCGTACACACACCTCGCGTGACAATGGACATTTTGAAGGATGTATTTCGGGTCGCTTAGTGTCTCGTTTTGGGGATTTGCGGTGGCCGGCAAGATCGCGCGATTTGATCGCTCCAGACTTTTGTATTTGAGGTGTTTTGAAGTCGCAGGTCTATGGGAACAAGTAACAGACTCTGGATGTTCTCAAAGAGAATATCAGACAAGAGTGCAAGAACCTATCGCCCGAAGTTCTCGCCAGAACGATTGAAAATGTGGTAAAAAGAGCCCAAATGGCCATCAACAATGGCGGCGTCCACTTGACCGATATGATCCTCATAAAGTAATGGAAAAAAAATTAAAGTTTCAAATATATATTACAAAAAAATTATGAAATTATGTTGTTTCATTTTAAAGTTATAGCAAAATATCATCGGGTGAGTATTTTTGGGCCACCTTGTACAACTGCAAATTTGTTTTGAAATTTGCGAGTTATTTGAAGTAGGAGCTTACGTAGCGGAGCGTCACTTAGCCTAAAGCTGCATTTAGACGGGTCGACTTTTGCCGTTCGACTTGGTCGTTCGACTCCAAGTCGACCACAAGTCGACCGTGTAAACCTATATTCTGCAAAGTCGTTCGACGTACGAGTCGATTCGACCAAAGTCGAACGGATGTCTACTTTAGTCGCTTCGACGAAAATTCGAAGGCAAAAAATTTTAATTTTTTTGCTTTTTCGGCAATACACGGGTTATTTTCCATTTTTTTGATTATATTTATTACTAATATCCACTAATCACACCCCCATCTATCCGAATTTCAAAGAAAAATTCAAATCGAAGCGAAAAAATTTTACGCATTTTCAAGGGACTCGAATGCTACTCGATGCTACTTTTCCGTACTTTTCAAAAGTCGATATTGGGGTTGTTTTGACCAAGTTCACACTTTTTATTGTTTTAATAGACAGATATAAGCATGTTCTTTAGTGTGTAGTACTCGAAAAAATTTTTCGAGTGGCTTTTTTTCTGGAATTTTTTCGCTTCGACAGCCGTCGCCATATTTAAATACTACCTTCGATTCGATTTCAGTAGAACCGTGTAAACGAATTTCCTTGTTCGACTTGAGTCGAACTGCCAAGTCGAACAACAAAAGTCGACCCGTCTAAATGCAGCTTAACTGTAATCGGTAATTATTTGGTAAAGTACGAATCTATCAACAATATGTACAGAACCTTTTTTGTAAGGAATTTAATTAGCTTCAATTAAAATAAATTTGATTAGTACAGGTATAAATCGTTAAAATGGATAATGGTTAATAATTTGGAAAATTTTAAAATGACAATATAATATTTAATTTGGTGATTATTATTTTTAAATTATTTAATAAGGTATATTATGTATGTCATAACCTTATGAAGTCATAACTCTTAAGGTTGATTTTACCTTAACCGTACTAAAGGAGAAACATTAAATCTAACTTTTCTTAATATAAGTTTATATCTTATAAATAGAACATTATTTAAGGGAGGGCGCCCACCGAACTGACGTGACAGGAACGTGACTAGTGATTCTCATGAAAGTTAGAAAAGTTATAAAAAGCTCCACTTTTTGTCGCTTGTTACTTGTGATTCCTGTCATGTCACTTTGGTGAGAGTCCTCCCTAAAGCAATAATAAAAGTGTTCTTTTATTATTTTATTATAAGTAACTCAAAGGGAATTTCTAATATTATTTAGAAATTATCTTAGTTTGTCGGTAAATTGAAAGGGCCTGTCATCTAATTCAGATATTATCTTATAAATCTATAGAAATTCAATAATCGAGATGCCTAGATAGAACGATGAATATATTAATTCCAATATCCAATTCATAATGCAGTTTTCTTATTCTACATGAATCATAATAAAAAATCAACATTTTACTTACTTTTGTTGAGTCTTCTAACATTTTAGTATGCTCTGCTATGAAACGAACGCAAAAGCATGATTTGTGTATTTCGGGCGGACAATGAGAGTGTGAAAAAGCAGGATTACTTAACATGGGATGTTTTAACGCTTCTTCTGTATCATCTGCCGATAATGTTAAATCTTCTGAATGAGAATGTGGTATAGTAACGGGTCCATGAATTTGACAGCTGCCTCCAAACGGTCCCCCATCAGCTAAACTACAACAAATATTTATATTACTAAACAAAAATACAGTAGAATTATCGAGGCAACGTGGGGAGAAGATATCTCGAATAATAAAAAATTCGGATTATACATAGTAGATAATAATATTTATCTGGGTGCTATTAGGCTTCTATACAAAGTATAGCAAGAAGCCTTATGATCTGGCTCCGTGTCCGTCCGTCTGTCTGTCCGTCCGTCTGTCTGTCCGCATAATTCAAAAACATACAGAGCGTTTCAAATCGTGTTGGAAATACTCTGTGTGTATAGAGGTCTAAGAACTGGGTAGCCAGTGCGCTACTTTTAGGCTTCTATACAAGGTATAGAAAGAAGCCTTATGGTCTGGCTTCGTGTCCGTCCGCATATTTCAGAGCCAATCATAACGTTGATCAACTGATACGTTGTTGTATTGTAAATACTTCGTCTATATAGTATTGCGTTAATCTGTTAATCCGTTGTTTCGATTCGCTAATGCAATTTATAAATACGCAAATGTTCGAAAGAAATTTACTACGTTAAAGATATTTTCAACAGGGTCTCCCTATATAAACTACTTGTTAGGCTACTATACAAAGTATAGCAAGAACCCTTATGATCTGGCTCCGCGTCTGTCCGTCCGTCTGTCCGCATAATTCAAATCTAATCAGAACCTTCGAAATTGTGATTGTAAACACATCGTGTACCTATATATACTTAAATAAAATTTGTTTTAAATTTAATATCGACTTTCTAGCCACGTTCTGTAAAAATTTTTTTTGGAATTCGGAACTTAAAATGCTATTTTTTGTTTTTATGTGAAAAAATAATTTTTTATTTATTTTAACCATAGCAGTGGCTTGATGTGATTAGTGAAGTTAAGTTGTAAATAAAAGAGAAAGGAGAGGATTGGTCCACCTCAAAAAATGGACCGTCCATTACAGAGAAGTAAAGTTTCGAATGGAATTTAAAAGTTTGATTATTATTACTTATATAGTAAATGATAATTACCAACCGCAAAAAATTTAATTGGTGCATATTATCTGATTATGTGATATTACATTATATGGCGACCTCCAAGAATATTCAATATTTACTTAGAGTATGTCTTGGGACAGTGGAGAAGAAGCTGGGGTTAGACATATAATTCACCAAGTTTAGGAAGTTGATCGTATCGATGTCAAAAATATTCGCAAAAAGAATTTAATTCCAATTTGCATTATTATTATATAGTATTTTAGTTGGCAATGATCACCAACTTAAAAAAAACAGATTATCCGTTAATTTAGGGCTCTATACAAAGTATACACCGAGAAAAAAAAATTAAGTAGGAATTTGTCTTGCAACAATTTGAAATAATTTCTCTTCACAGAGAAAAAATTGTTTTGATTTGAAGTATTTTTTTACTTCAAATTGAAGTGCAAATTCGTCTCGCATCAATTTGATGTCAATTTTACAAGAAGTGAAGTAAATTTGACAACAGTTAATGTAATAATTATTTCAAATTGTTGCATAACAAATTCCTACATAATTTTTTTCTCAGTGTGTGTAGAAGCGATATAATCAAAGTATAGAATCTTATCAACGTATCATCGGATTAGCGGATCAACGTATTAGCGGATCAACGTATCAGCGGATCAACGTATCAGCGGATTAAAAGTTATATAAGTGAACGTCGATAAAACAAACGGTATAATTATTAAATCTTCAAGCTTATTACTTATTATTTATATAATATAAAGTAAATAACACACAAAAAAAAACGGATCAACATAACAACGGATCGAAGTATCAACGTATAATAAGGTTTATAACAGGTAGTAACTTATATAACCAATTTTCTCGCCCTTACCCATAATGCACCTAAACATTTACCAACCGTAAAAATCGTCATAGTCCTCAAGATTTGCGTGGAAATCGTCATTATACGCTCAGCTGTCATACCGCATAGACCGCTTGGACAAAAGTGTGCTCATCGATATAATTTCGCTACAGCTATTTTGTTTTTATTATAAAGTAGGTTATTATAAATTATCGAGAGTCGACTGTATAAGGTTCATACAGGTACTAACTTATATAACCAATTTTGGCGCCATTACCCATAATGCACCTAAACATTTACCAACCGTAAAAATCGACATAGTCCTCAAGATTTGCGTGGAAATCGTCATTATACGCTCAGCTGTCATACCGCATAGACCGCTTGGACAAAAGTGTGCTCATCGATATAATTTCGCTACAGCTATTTTGTTTTTATTATAAAGTAGGTTATTATAAATTATCGAGAGTCGACTGTATAAGGTTCATACAGGTACTTGAAACGCTCAAAACTCAGTAACTTTCGCAAAAAAGCTATGACCCGGCAAATGGTCATAAAAACTAGAGTCTTTGGCTTTACCTGCCTCTTTTCATGATCGTCGATGGAGGGTACGTATCAGCTAGCTCTTAGGCATTAACCTGCGTCGAAGAGACTGGGTTCTCCTAAGAGATTCGTAGGTTCTTAAATGAAATACTACCTTGCTTAATCAATTATTGCCTTGGGCGCCAGTCTCAGTAGAAGCGTTCGTTGAACTATTAACTTTTACTCAGACAAAATTTAGATAAAAAATAAAACAAAAAATAAGTTGGATTTAGAATAACACACATTTAATTTATAATAAAATTTGAATGAAAAAATATAAACGGAACAGAACAATTTCTCAAATTTACACACACATATAAGATTACCAAATAAGAAAACAGAAAAAAAAATATTTATTTATACAAAATAAATTGACGGTACGAAAGTCGTGTTGTTCGGATCGAATCAAATATCGATGCGGACAGAAATATCTTCATAAAAAGATAGCGTGTACCTTACGCTGTTAAACTGCACAAGGCAGACAAGTAAAAATTTAATGCCACTGAATGTGGTCAAAAAATTAATTGAACGAATTCATATTTATTAAAATTAGCTATTTTATTGCTGAAGGCATTTATCAAGTTTAACAATTTTCACATGAAACGATTCTTTAAATTAACTTACGGTTTTTTTTTTGTGTGACGATTACTAAAAAGGTACGAGCTCGCTGACATGTCTTCGATTCATACTGTCGTTAGCAAAGATTCTGCTAAAAAATTTACCTAAAACAAATATTCAAGAAAGGTACGCATGTAAAAAAATTGTTAATTAAAATTATTAAATTATAGCTATTATTTGAAATTGAAAAATATGTAAAATTAATTCGTTATCTGTACGACCAGTGCTGGATGTTTTCAGCTGTGGTGGAATTCGCATTAAAGATGAAGCACACCGTGTATGGGACACTTTCAAGCCATTTGTGGCACTTCGAATTTGTCAACTTGCTACTAGCTGACGAAAATATTCAAAAACGGCACCAATTCTGGACTTGTGTAAGTCGGACTCGTCTTCTGGGTTGTCCAAAATGATCGAAGTCGGAAGCATTGAACAAAAATTATAACCTCGAACAGATGGTAGGCGATTTCTTGCCAAAAGGAACCAGATTTTAAAATATTGGACGGCCATATTCCAATACGGGGTACGTCATTGAAATTTGTGAAATCCATTTTATTTATTTTCGATCAGACAAATCATTTGACGTAAAAAGGAAGCCATCACACCCTTCACGATAATAAACATCGCCACTTTAAATTAATTTTGAATGTAAAACTCCACAAAAACTAATTAAAAACCAAAACTTGTAGAGCACAAAATTTTCGCGTCTATCGACATGACTTTTTTCTTGCCAACCTTTGTTTTAACGTTCGGCCTCTCTGATCAAAAAATTTCATTATTAAAAATTAGTGATATCTGGGTTGCATAACCACAGGCGTCGGAAATTTGAAAAATTGATTTAAAATCTAATGAAGTAAAGAAAAGCTGTTAAGAAAATTTATTCGGTGTCGAAAACTGAAATATAAAAAAATGAAAACGAAAGTTTGTTGACAAAAAAGAATTTTTGACAACGCAAAATTACATGTAGCAAAAAACTGCTACATTACCCCCCCTGCCAAATCAATAGCTGCAGTCAGCTATTGTATGAAAAAATCAGCAGCATAAAAAAAGGCAAATCCAAAAATGAACTTCGAGCTGAGCTCGGTAGATGGATGAAAAGGTGTTACGGACAAATACAAAAATTATACAACAAACACAAAAAGAAAAATAAAAACAAATAAGGGTTTTAGTCTGGTGTAGTCATTGATCACGGTTCTCGATTCGGTGGCTTATCCAGGTGTGTTTTGGAAAAACCCGTTTAGTTTAATCCAAAAACACTTAAAGCGGATAAGCAAAAAAGCGACGAGTTGTTGACAGTACGTAACGCACTGTCTTAAAAATGCAAAAGGCTAGTAACTCGTCTGAGGGCCAAGGAAAATCCAGTCCTTTTAAAGAGGCGTAGGTTTATAGCTAAAAACTGTCTTAGCTAAGAAATTTACTTCCTGGTACAAAAGAGACCATCTGGAAGTCATGATCGTGTCCAACAAAGCAGCCAGAACGCGACAAAAGTTTCTGGGGCCATAGGCGTCGGACACGTCACAAAAAGAAAGGCCGCTGTCTGCTTCTTAAGCAAAAACTCAGCGCCATGAAAAAGGTAGATGGGTGCTGGTACACCTGATCAACATTTAGATCACCAAAAAATATGGCATCTGGGGTGAATCGAAAAAATGAATCTGACTTGCAATCTTGCAGATTCTCAGAGCCCTAACATCAACGACTTCCCAAACTAAAACTACATATAAAATTGGGTTGGCAAACAAGACATAACAACAAAGACGAAAAACACTAAAGATCAAAATATTAACTTTTAAATCCTTAAAAAGGTATTTGAAACCCCGTCGCGTCGGACGTCTCAAAATATCAAAAAAATCTGGATGAAAAAGTTAGTGGCGAATGGTAATAACATTGTATTAATAATTGAATGGTAATAAATAATAAATAAATGGTAATAAGTAATAAATAAAGCAGTTGACACCTGAAGAGCGAAAAGCAGCAGCTGCCCGTCGACGCCAGAAGGACGCTATCAGGAAACATACCATTAGACAAGATCCTTCGTTTCGTTTACAGGAACAAGTTCGCGACTCCGAAAGCCATCGTCAAGCCCGTCAAGATCCTTCGTTTCGTTTGCAGGAACAAGTTCGCGACACCGAAAGCCATCGTCAAGCCCGTCAAGATCCTTCGTTTCGTTTGCAGGAACAAGTTCACAACACCGAAGGCCATCGTCAAGCTCGACAAGATCCTTCGTTTCGTTTGCAGGAACAAGTTCACAACACCGAAGGCCATCGTCAAGCTCGACAAGATCCTTCGTTTCGTTTACAGGAACAAGTTCGCGACACTGAAAACCATCGTCAAGCCCGTCAAGATCCTTCGTTTCGTTTGCAGGAACAAGTTCGCGACACCGAAAGCCATCGTCAAGCCCGTCAAGATCCTTCGTTTCGTTTGCAGGAACAAGTTCACAACACCGAAGGCCATCGTCAAGCTCGACAAGATCCTTCGTTTCGTTTACAGGAACAAGTTCACAACACCGAAAGCCATCGTCAAGCTCGTCTTGATGAAGACGTGCGCATCCACGAACATAATCTCCGTAGAATTCGCGAGCAAGGCTCATGGCAAGATGAAATAAATCGATTTGAAGCTGAAATTCGCAAAGGCTGCACTCACGTATGTCATTCATGTGGGGGACTCTTTTTTCACTACTCCATTAAAACTCACAGCATGACCGAACTCCTTTTAGCTGGAAAGCAGCAATCCTTCATCGACTCAGTAATTATAGTTCCACCCACTTCAGACATCGCTGAATTTTGCTCAACTTGTCACAGAACTATCCAACAAAACCGGATTCCACGTCTCTGTCTCTCCAACGATCTGCAGTTTCCCTATGTTCCACAAAGTGTAAAGAATCTGACACGTTTGGAAGCCCGTTTGGTCTCAGCTCGACATGTGTTTCAGTCCATTTGGGCTATATATGGAATGCATGGACAGATGAGAACAAAAGGACGAATTATTAACGTCCCAGTCTCCATAGACAATACCATTCAATCCCTTCCGAGACTCCCGAATCAGGACGATGTTTTACACATCCGACTCGCCCGTCAAATTGAAGTTCCGAGAAATTATACAGCTGGTAACATTCGTCCGGCTTGCGTGATGGATGCCGCTAAAATTCTTACCCGATCTCCGCTTTACCGTGAATACGGAATCACTCTTTCAAGCAATTGGACCGAGATATGTCAGCATCAAATTGATGTGGCATTACACGAAAACCCAGAAGAAATTGCGATGGATGTTCAAGAGGAAGAGGAAGTCGATGACGTAAATCCTGGCAGAGGAGAGACTTTAATTACTAGTGATGAGGGAATCCGGATGGCTCCAGCGGAAGGAAACCAACCAATCTCTATTCTATATGATCCTGACTCGTATTTTCTTACGTTTCCTCAAATATTTGCCGGGCACCGAATGAAGCCATCCGATAGTAATGGTAAATTACTAAGCCGCTCCGAATTTGTCAAATCAATGGCGCGTAACAGTGATCGCCGTGCCGTTGAAAATGTCGAGTTCTTACTGTTTTTGGCCAAATCGCTCGAAATTCAGAGAATTTCTGATAATCGCAAGGTGTGCCTTCGTAAACGAAGACGCAATGGAGAGTTAATCCGAGTCACTGCGGAACAAATTAGTCATTCTAATTTTGTGGATGGGTTAGTTAATGATGATAATGCTTTTAAGGTTTTACAAGGAGTACGAAACTCATGTCATCACTGGCATCAAGAAGGCCTTAAAGTCCGAAGGATGGTCAGTCAGTTCAATTTGCCTCATCTCTTCATCACTATTAGTGCCGCTGAGCTAAAATGGAACGAGTTGATTGTGATTCTCAAGCATATTCTTGACAAAATTACAATTTCTGAAGAAGAAGCACAAAATATGTCAAAGAATGACAAACAATTACTTATTCAGCGCGATCCCGTGACTTGCGCTCGTTATTTTGAACATCGCACTTCTGCTCTTTTCAAGACCTGGAAAAACTCTCAAGGCCCATTTGGAAACCGATCCATTAGGCATTCCTATCATCGCATTGAGTTCCAACATCGAGGAAGTCCACACGTCCATATGATCTTGTGGATTGATGGCGCACCAAACTTTGATGCTTCCAACTCATCTTCTACTCAAGATGTTTGCCGGTTTGTTGACGAAATTATAACTTGTTCCACGAACTGGCCTGAATATGATCCCATTCACCAGCTTTTGTGTTTTCAAACTCATCGACACACCCACACATGTAGAAAGAAAAGCCACAAAGGAGTCAAATGTCGGTTTGGAATTCCATTTTTCCCAATGGACGAAACCATTATTCTCCATCCATTCGAGGAGCAACAGGAGGAAATTGAGATTTTCCAACGCGATTACAAAAAGATTCGTGACTATCTTGATACGAATGAACTGCCACTTTCTTCAGATATGACATTTGCGGGGTTTCTACAAGAATTATCCATGACACGAAATCGTTACATTTCTGCTATTCAAAGCTCCTTGAAAAAGCCTAAAATCATCATTCGGAGGCGGCCGTGTGAGACTTACATAAATCCATATAGTGAGAAAATCCTGAGACTCCAGAAATCTAACATGGATATTCAGTTTATTTTAGACGCCTATGCTTGTTGCTGTTACATCATTGACTACATTAACAAGAGTGATCGTGGAACTAGCGACCTCTTGCGTAAGGTTCTTGAAGATGTCAGAAGCGGTAACAAGTCTTTGGCTCAACGTCTTCAGGCTCTTGGTGCGGCTCATCACATGAACAGTGAACTCTCTGCTCAAGAGGCTGCTTACAACGTGCTTCAGATTCCAATGAGCCGATGCACAGAGGCATGCATTTTTATACCAACAGGTCCAGCCGATCAACGAACCAGAATGATTAAAACTAATATTCAGTTAGAAAATCTCAGTCCGGACTCTGAAGATGTCTTTGTAGACGGACTTTTACAACGATATAGTTCACGACCAGAAGCATTATCTAACCTTAATCTTGCACAATTTTCAGCTTGGTATGATTTTTCATTAAAACGAGGAAGTACACAGATGGCCCAAGAAAACGATGATATTGTAGAAACTGAAGACTTACAAAGTATCGATAAATATTTTCCGCTAAAGAATGGCAAACCTGGATACGTTTGGAAGCGAACATTTCCAAAAATTATTCGCCACGTCCGCTACAACAAGAATAAAGATCGTCACAACTTTTTCCGCGAACAAGTGATGCTCTATCTTCCTTGGAGGGATGAGGAAACCGAAATTATAAATCAAGATTGCGAGAAGATAGCGACTGATAATATAGAAGCAATTTCTGCCAATCGTCGCGAATTTAATGCCTTTCAAGAAGATATTCTGGATGTCGCTATGGATAGCGCATTGAGTGAGGATCGTCAATCTGACGATGACAAATCTGATAGCATACCGGAAGAGATTCAGGAGGAATTCGAATTAATCGACCCCGTTGCTGCTGGTGCCATTGACTTTGGTGGTGACGTGATACGCCCAATGTCTGAAAAGTTTACGCTTCCTAATCGAATTCCCAATAAAGAGTTTGAAGAATTATTCTCATCGCTGAATACTCAACAACGGGATTTTGTAACTCACCTGCTTGATCACTTCAAAAGGTCTCCCGATATCCCCATCTACACCTACTTAAAGGGAGGTGCCGGTGTAGGAAAGTCTCATGTAATTAGAACTCTATACCAAGCATTAATTAGAGTGTTCAATGATAAAGTTAATTCGAATCCTGATAAACCTTCTGTCCTTCTGACGGCTCCTACCGGATTAGCGGCATTTAATATCTTCGGACTCACAATTCACAACGCATTCCAACTTCCCGTGAACCAAAAAGAAGCTAGCAAGCTCTCAGACAGCGTCTCTAATACAATGGCCACTCTCTATTCAGAACTTCGTGTTCTTATCATAGACGAGATTAGTATGGTTGGTCAACATATTTTGGAAATGATCGACAAACGATTGAGAGACCTATGTGACGGATGTAAACCTTTCGGTGGTATATCGGTCATAGCCGTTGGCGACTTCAGGCAGCTGCCACCTGTTATGGCAACATCCCTTCTGGCTGGAACAATGTCGAATTCGATTTCGTCGCTTTTCAACAAACCCTTATGGCACATGTTTACTGTTCATGAACTGACCACAATTATGAGACAACGCGATGATGCAGCTTTTGCTCTTGCATTAAACAATATGGCGTCAGGGACGATGACTGATGATGATTTGAAACTGTTCAAATCCCGTGAGTTTCCAACTACGCCTGAAGAAATAGTAAGCCGACGCCCTATTCATCTTTTTTACACGAATGAAGCAGTTGATGCCCACAATAGTTTTGCGTTATCCTGTTTGCCAGGAAATCAAGCCATCTCAACCGCCAAGGATTCCCTTTCTGCTTACACGAGCGAGGCATCCAAAGTTGCACTCCTCAACTGGATAGCATCTGCACCTCTATCTAAGACACAGGGACTTCACACAAGCCTCTTTCTCAAAGAAGGTGGACGTTATATCATGACAGTGAATGTAGACACAAGTGACGGTTTGGTTAACGGTGTGGGATGCATTCTGAAAAGAATTGACTTTGGTATTAGTACTTTGGATGCATCTAGACAAAAGCCTCTCCGTCTCTGGGTCAAGTTTGAAAATTCCCGAAGTGGACAGAAGCTTCGTTTGCGCAATATTAACCTCAGTCGGCAACTTCAAATTGATTCGGAATGGACTCCCATCTCACCATGTACGGTCGTCATCCAGCCACGATCGAATTCGGCCACAAAGGTAACAAGGACGCAATTCCCACTTAATGCAGCTGAAGCTCAAACTATACATAAATCCCAAGGATCCACATACGAGCTCGTTGTTGTCCATTTTACTCCTGGAATCAAGCGTGCTCTTCTGTATGTTGCATGTTCACGAGCAACAAAAGCATCAGGATTATTTCTTATTGGAATCATTAAAAAGACAAAAATGCCGCAAGAGAATGATCCGATATCTATTGAATTCAAACGACACCAGGAGATGAAGCTAATGCCTTCATTTGAACATTTGCGCATTAGGAATGATAGCAACAGACAAATACAAGTCATCTTTCACAATGTCCAGTCACTTCCTGCTCATTATAGTCTCTATGCATCGGATGAGGTCTATAAGAGTTCGGATATCATCCTTATGGCGGAGACATGGACGCTCTCAAGTGACAATTTTCCGCTAGGAGATCATCTTCTTGCTGCATCAGTAGATAGTAACGATGTCCGTCGACCGATTGGTGTACGTGTGTATTGTTGTCCGTCTGTTCATGAATGTATTATAGACACCAATTCCGAAATAGAATACGACTCACGAGGTTCCTGCAGTGTTTCTTCTATTGTCTTCTCTAACATCCGAATAATTGTCGTTTACAAGTCACCAGGGTTTAATTGTAACACAATGATCTCTTTAATAAAAAAGCAGATGTCTTGCTTATACTTAGTACCACGTACTCTGGTTACTGGAGATTTCAATGAGGATTTCAGCAAGGAAGAAAGTAATGGCCTACAACATGCACTTAGAGAACTAGGACTCCAAATTCGGTCGCCAGCGATACCCACTACGCGGAATGGCACGCAAATTGATGCGATTTTTTCCAACTTTGAAGTGTCAGCTACCGGAATCTACACATCGATTTCCTCTTACCATGAGCCGCTTTGGGCCAGAATTAATATAAAGTAATTTGCGACAGACATCTTCGGACGTGGAATGGATGTTGTTGGTATAAACACCATCATCAATTACTATATGCCATCCGATGCACATAGTTATTTACATAGTGTTGCTCGTGCAAGTCGTTTTGACTCTGTGGGAAGAGCTATCACGTTTGTCTTCAGCGATGAAGATGCCAAATTATCGAACAAAGTTCAAACTCGGTTCCAAGTGAAAATTCAAATTTTCGACCTAACCTATCTATCTTTTAATCAAATATATATTTTGATTGTAAATATTTCCATTCAAACTTATTTCTATTCATTACCTTATCCGGGAGGATAAGGTAAAGGGGTGTAGGGGTTATGCTGCAGAGGTAGTACCTAGTACCGGGACGGTCACATCGAGCGTGATAACGAGAGATGGTCCTTGGTAAATGGTCCTTGCAGGATACCCAACTCTCACTTATGGCTCCACGTGCCACACCCTGGGAACTGCGTTGATCAGCAGGCGAAACTAAGTGAGGGGAGCCAGATATGGCAATAACCGAATGTGGTTGCCGGTATAAACAACTGCATTAATTTTATTGCCAATAGCTTCGGATGCATGAACAAGCAAATATAGGGCACTTTCCTGTCCTTGGATAGAGAAATCATTCCTAAACGCGGACTAACCAAGCAATATGGCGAACGGCATAGAATGAAGATGGCAACGGAAAACTTTCTTCTTCACTTCGCGGTGTAGGCGTTATTGCTTGTTTTTATTAAACGTGTGCATTCCATTTAGTCAAGTTTTATTTTTTTAAGTTCAATTTTTGTCTCGAGAAAGGCAACTAGGTAACGAAAGCCCTATTGGAGCATGGCGCCCACAAGGTAATAATTATTGTGCAAGGAAAGGTTCCGTTTAAGTACTCACGAATCTCTTAGGAGAACCCCGTCTCTCCGACGCGAGGTAATTCTCAAGGGTTAGCCGATACGTACCGTCCATCTACGATCATGAAAAGCGGCAGGTGAAGCCGAAGACTCCATTTTAGGCTTCTATACAAAGTATAACAAGAAGCCTTATGATCTGGCTCCGTGTCCGTCTGTCCGTCCGCATAATTCAAAATCATACAGAGCGTTTCAAATCGTGTTGGAAATACTCTGTGTGTATAGAGGTCTAAGAACTGGGTAGCCAGTGCGCTACTTTTAGGCTTCTATACAAGGTATAGAAAGAAGCCTTATGGTCTGGCTTCGTGTCCGTCCGCATGTTTCAGAGCCAATCATAACGTTGATCAACTGATACGTTGTTATATTTTAAATACTTCGTCTATATAGTATTGCGTTAATCTGTAAATCCGTTGCTTCGATTCGCTAATGCAATTTATAAATACGCAAATGTTCGAAAGAAATTTACTAAGTTAAAGATATTTTCGAAGAGGTCTCCCTATATAAACTACTTGTTTTACTTTGATGTGAAAAAATAATTTTTTATTGATGTGCTTAGTGAAGTTAAGTTATAAATAAAAGAGAAAGGAGAGGATTGGTCCACCTCAAAAAAAGGACCATACATTACAGAGAAGTAAAATTTCTAATAGAATGGAAAAGTTTGATTGTTATTACTTATATAGTAAATGATAATTACCAATCGCAAAAAATTTAATTGGTGCAGATTATCTGATTTTGTGATGTTACATTATATGGCGATCAAAAATAACCAGATAATAACAACTTTCCACACCAGAAAGGTAGCTGTATAGAAGCCTAAGAACTGCCGCTAAAGCGAGTTCCACCTTGTTTATTTTGAATAAGTATTTTATACATAATTAAGCTCATGCAGCTTACAATTCAAAAATGTATTTTACCTCATTTTGAAATGTTTTCAGCAGTTTTATGAATCATTTTAAACTTATCCCCGATATAATAATAGCGTAAGTGTATGTATCTATGTATGTGTAACGTACCTCTGATTGGTCAATAAATATTACAATACAGTATAAAACAATCCTTAACCTTTAATGCGTTAAGCTAACATTCATTTACTATACAGGGTGTTGAATGAGTTAGCCGTTCATAGGATATTTACATGTAAAAACTTATTTATGCAAATTCCTGCTTCCCTAATTATTTTAGAAAAAAAATGAAAGACACAAAAATCATGCAGAAAAATAAACTACAAATGATAAAAGAATTATTTTCATCTAGCTTTTACTTAAAGTGGCAAAAAATGCTTTTGAAATTGTTCAAATTTTCATTTATCAGACTAGCCATGAAAGTTTCCAAGGTAATTATTTTTGATAAGTATTAAAAAACAATTGCACTTTGTTTACAGTTTTGCACTTTATTAAATTTTAATTTCATAAAATGGAAGCAAAGTACACAATTAGTGAAAAAAAATCAATTTTTAAAACTATATTACTCTGGAAACAGTATACGTATGGTACGAGATCTCTTTGCTGGTTTATACCCAGAAAGACCAATCCGACCGATGGAAATTTGAATGGACTAAAATATCTAGAAATGTTACAAAACGAAATTGGACCGGCAATTGATATTGTGGCAGGAGAAAATAACGTAATCTACTATCAACAAGACGGATGTCCGGCACATTATACTAGAGATGTAACCAATTATTTAAATGAATGTTATCCCAACTCTTGGATAGGACGCAATGGACCAATAAACTGGCCAGCTCGGTCACCAGACTTGGCTCCAAATGACTTTTTTTTGTGGGGTCATTTAAAATCTAAAATTTATGGTGAACGATACCAAAGTATTGATTCATTAAAAAATAAAATTGTGGAGGAGTGTGGTAATATTACCGAAAGACAACTTGCGAATGTACGATGTAACTTTTATGATAGACTTGGTTTTTGTTTAGCTGAATATGGAAACCTGTTTGAACATTTGCTGTAAATTTAATTATTTCTTAATGTTTGTAATTGTTTATTATTAATAATTTATATAATAAATAAATTAAATTGAATTTATTTCATGGCTAGTCTGATAAATGAAAATTTGAACAATTTCAAAAGCATTTTTTGCCACTTTAAGTAAAAGCTAGATGAAAATAATTCTTTTATCATTTGTAATTTATTTGTCTGCATGATTTTTGTGTCTTTCATTTTTTTTTTCTAAAATAATTAGGGAAGCAGGAATTTGCATAAATAAGTTTTTACATGTAAATATCCTATGAACGGCTAACTCATTCAACACCAGGTATAATTAAAAATAGTAAACACAGAAACAAGAAACACAGAACAAAATAATAATATATTGTCACATTTATAATAAAATAGAAATATTAGTACACGACTCGCCTAAACAATTATAGCAAAATGTGATGAGTATTGAGATTGATAGGAAAGTTTTCTCGAGAGGTAATTGAATGTAGGGAGAACGGTTTGATAAGCAGTTAGAAATGTAAGGTTAGGCGAGTCGTGTACTAATATTTCTATTTTATTATAAATGTGACAATATGGAAGAAAACACAATTGAGAAAATATGTCGAATGAATAGAGAGAGAGACAACAAAGATGGCGAGCTAGACAGAATCAAGAAACTGTGGATAGAATTTGCCGGGATAATGCTCTATCTCAAAGAAATCGTATCCAATGGGAAACTCCACAAGAAACTCAGGCTCGAATTGATGCTAACGCTTTATCTCTTGCTAATATTCGTAAAACTGCACAAGAAAGTCACAGTCAAATTGTTCGAAGCGAAGTAATCCCCTTTAACAAGTTTCAAGTTGTAACGAAATTTTGCATTGCGTTACGGAGAATTTTTGCTGCACTCGGTACACAAGTTTTACCATTTTGCTATCTGCTGGGTCACGTGAATGGCGGACATCTTTGGTCAACTGATTACATTGATCAAACGTCGAATTTTTTTCGGAGTCGCTATTATTTTAAAATATCCCGAATATTTTGTGAAGTAGGGTATATTTGTACTCCAGTCCGTTGTTTGCGCCTAGCGTATGGTATTTTGTGACGTAACTGTGAGTAGCATTAATATTTTTGTGACGTAATATCATTCTCTATCATTTCTTATCAGGTTCACAAAATTATCGAATGAAAATTTTCATGCTTAGAGCTGTCAACCTTTAGTTTTATAAACGAAAAGTTACCAACTTATATTTTCGTGGGTGCCATCAAGCCCTTTTATCATCCGTTGCCAGTGGAGCTGACCTTCGCATCCTTCCAGTCAGTGGTGTGCCTGCAATTCAATTAATAGAACACGCTGTTGTTTTGGGGGTGCACTAAACCTGGAGAGCTCAAAAGGTTTGTCCCCATATATTTTATTTTTCTTTTAATTGAGGCAGATTGTAAAACACCCCAGTTATTTTTCGTGCAACTGCCGTCCGTGGTTGAAAGGTGTGATAGTGTACGCTGATACTGGTACAATAACATTCATTTTCACAATTATTATTGTTAAACCATACTATATCTTTACTGTATCGAGTCTCAGCTATTATAAAATTTTTAAATTTAACATATTTTATTTTTACAAGCGATTCCCTCAAGGTTTACGAACCACGGCCTTCCTCCGACGCACTGGGAGTTGGCTTACCAGAACACCAGGGTCAATTTCTTCACGGAAATTTTACTGCCAATTTTTATTGGTGGATGTGGCATTTGGAAACGTAGGGTCAATTACGTTACACGGGGAAAATTGTTCACAAAGTATCATTGCGGGCGAATGAATGTGATTTGCCAATTTTGCAATTTGAAAAACTTCGCTTCAGATAGTAATGCATTAGATTATCCAGGTTTCTCTCGCGAATTAATTTTAGATTGACAACGCTCCAATTACAAAAACTGTCGTACAACAAGGTCGTACAACAGTGCGTTGTCTTTTGCAACAATGGGAGCAAAAATTGTCAGTTTCCCAGCGGAAGAGCCGTGCCTTTTTAAAGTTTATGGCCAAGTTTACCATCGTACCATATAATATATAATAATGAGTTTTTTTAAATCATTCTATTCTGATAAATAAATAATATTACAGATAATAATAGCGTAAGCAACACAGCAGTGGCTTGGTGTGATCGCTGGTTGACTTACAGCGCGAAAATTGTAGGTTCGAATTGCGGACTTGATTGCATTTCTTAGCACGGCTCTCCGGTGAACATCAACACTGTGGATAAATTAGTTGGAAGTAAAAGAGAAACAAGAGGATTGATCCAACTCCATAAATAAATCCTAAAGACTTTGCAGAAAAAGCTGAGTAGCAATATTCCGGATGGAATGGAAAGACTTGATAATAATAATAATAAATAATTTCCCGAAAATATCCATTTTTAATCACAATCGCGTAGAATTTTGGTTAAATGGATGTTTAAAAATATTTAAGTAAATGGAAAGAAGCGCAAGTAATAATAACGCAAATATTCCAATAGAAATTGGGATAGTGAGCAAGTGTTGAAAGGTTCCATTTGCACACTTTCGCTGGAACCTTTAAGAGAAAGAAAGACGAATGAAATCCTGCCTGTTGATGTAAACAATACAACTAGCTTGTCATTTGGATCGCTGATCCAAAATGAGAGGACCGCTTCAGGAATTCGTCGCAAACGCATAAAATGGACAAAAGAAATGAACACAGAAATAATGGGTATGTTCTTAGAAGTTAATGAATGTAATATCCAGTCCATTATCTGGGTGGAGAAAAGAATTCCATTTGGCTGTGACGACGATATTTCCAAATTTAATGTTGGCAGAACAAAATGGCGTTGATAGAAAGAATTAATGTCATTATCAAAACAAAGTATCTAAGTGAAGCAGAATTGACAGAAATCCAAAGACAAGTAGGAAACGTTATTTGTCAACGAGAACATTTCGACAAATCTGTAATAGCTGAAGAAACTCGTGGGCGGTTCCAGTCTTATCATATTCTTTTGGAATTTTAAAATAGTCGAAGACAGATCTGAATGGCATAGACACCTTAACTAGAAAAATGCTATATAAATATATAGTATATTTACACCCAAAATCGACAGTAGAAAGGCTATAGTACATTAAAAGAAAAACAGGAGGACGAGGTTTAATAAATTTGTTTAACTCGTGTAAATCGATAATTTAATTATTGCGTGATTATTTTTATTTAATTTATACTCCTTTAATTCAAGAAATTGTAAGCCTCAACAAAAAGTTTAGTGGCCTAAATTTAAAAAATATTAATTTATATTGTGAACCAAAATTACATTTAGATATAAATTGAAAAAATTAGGTGCTCCATGGTAAATATCCGACAATTTTAGACTCCAATGGAATAGATAGGGATATGTCAGTAGAATGGTTGAAGTGTGGATTATTGTATTTATTTATAATAATATGGTGTAATTGCCACCAATAATTACAAGAAACACATAATGAATCTGGAAGTTTCAAATCGTTGTCGAAATTGCAATCTCCCCAATGAAACTATAGATATAGAGCATATTACTGCCGGGTGCTTCTATTTGGCTCATTCTGACTATCTCTGAAGACATAACCAGGTTTGTAAAATATTACACCAGCAAATCGGTAAGAAATTCAATTTGTTGGACAATATTAGACCGTATTATGATTATATGTATGTATACCTGAACCAGTGCTAGAGAACAACCTCTCCTTCTTTATTGGGACAGGTTAATACTATTAACAGACAAATTAACCATAAGAGACCTGACATTGTCCTTTAATGTCCTTCATTGTCCTTGTCAATTAATAAAATTGACCGACATGCGATCATCATAGATGGGGCACTAGCGATAGAAATGATGAGTGTATAGTCTCACAAAAAATTTATTAGTGCCGATAGTAAGATCGGCTACCGGTCTTGCATCTTGCAAATTTAAAACCCACTTGTCGAAATTGGACCTATCTTCTAAATTGTTCATTCAAATACAAAAAGCAGTAATTTTGGAAACGTGCCACATTGTCATGAAATTTTTAAATTCTCAAAATTAATTTTTTTTCAAATTTAAAAATTAATACTTGTAAATAATTATGCATTCAATTCGTGTGTTTAAGTTCTCGTTGTGATATATGTAAAGTATCCATAATCGATGTATATTTTTTTAATTACACTTTTGTACATTTATTACTTATATAAAGGGTATTCACACTCCCTTGTATATTTAACACCTATGATATTAGTTTAGTTCAACTGCCAACCTGTCAACAACTTCATAAAAACCTACAACTATTATTCTGTATTAACCCTGTATATATAATATATACAGGGTGCATATATATCTAAGCTGGTTTTTCCGCGCAACCACTCAATTCTAAAATGTAAAGAATTGGATGGTTGGAGTTAATCCCCCATCTTATTCAAATCTCCACAATGTATGTGGGTCCCAAAATAAAAGGAAGAATAATAATAATAGCGTAAATGTATCTATATTCAGATCGCTTTTGCGTGGTACTGGGCGCCTGCGAGAAAACAATTTCGTAATATTTTACAAGAATTCGATAATATCGAGTAAAAATAAATACTATAACACAAAATCTTTTGCCCTCTGCGGCTAGCCAAATGGGCATCTATCGCTTTATACGGTTTCCCTGAGTTTGGACAGTATTAAAGTAAGACGGAATATTGCAACATATCTAGTGTTAGCCAATTCAATGATCAGGTGCACATCAAACAAGTTCCACCTGATTCACGCACTAGATGGCTAAGGCCAGTCGAAGGCTGTCCGTGCCAGTTAGTTTAATTATAAATACCTTGGAGATAATTGTTCTTTCGACGGACTTCTGTTATAATACCGTTTATGAAAACCAGATTCGCCTACTTCTGCCGTTGTTTGGTAAGGATAAAAGTATGGCTTTAATTCTTGTCCTCGTATAATGAAACGTCTCGAAACATACCTAAAAAATATATTATTTATATAAAATGAAAAATGTGAATATGGTAATATAACAATTAATTTTAATATAATAAAAAGTATATACTTAGAATTAGAAACAATAATAAATTATATAACAAAGAACTTTAGAGTATTATTAATCGCAAGTATGAGTATGAGTAAACTTGAGACCAAGTCGATGGCAAAGAATTACGCGATAAAGATTAATAATCCATTCAGGTAAGTATTGAGGTATATACAATATGTAATGCTTTTCCATGACTTAAAGTACAATTTTTTCATGCTGTAAAGTCAAATAACCCTCTCAAAATTAATATAAGTTTCAGGTTTTATAATTCATTGGACTGTAGTGATGACGTGCATGCGCCTTATAGTTAGACAACATGCGAAACACTGATTCACACCAAAATGTTGCTTATGGAAATTTATATTGTGGTTTGTTCAAATTGGGTTATTTTATTACATTTTTTGAGCTTAGGTAAGTACAATATCATAATTAAATATTCTTTTTATATTTAAAAAAATTGAAATATGCAATAATTAATAATACAAATAAGTTTATTATACTAAAATAAAAAAGTTCACAAAAGGCTAAATGCATAGGTTACCCATGATTTTAATTTAAATTAAAATCTCATGAATCTAGTGCTACTAGAATTTGAATAATTAAGGTGCTTACTTCAAACTGTCATTCAACATGTCTTCCTTTCCAATGGTAGTTTCCAATACTCGTTTTTTACGTTATTCAGAAAGTATGCTGAAAGGTATGAAAAACAAGTCTAAATGGTAAATAGAATGAGTACCGTTAGACGGCGTCAAATGTCAAATTTAAGTTGAAATGCGTGTAGGTTACTGTGCACACAATGTACTACGGTGTTAAACTTTGCACCACGTAAGAAGTTGGTGAATGGTAAGTGGCGTCAAAGTACATAGAAAGTTGATAAACTTCTTACGTAGTTCAACGTTCAACGCGATGCATTATGTGCACAATAACCTATTTACACACATTTCTACCTTGTATTTTTACTTTCTACTTTGATGCCACTTACCACTCACCAACTTCATACGTAGTTCAATGTTCAATACTGTGCGATGTTCAATACCGTGCAATATGTGCACAGTAACCTATTTACATAGATTTCAACTTAAATTTGATATTTGACACCGTTCAACGGTGCTCATTCTGCTTCACCCTTCATACTTGGATGACTTGTACGACGAAATCGTGTATATATTTGTCGCATTTATACTTATATTATCTTAAATTCATACCATGCGTTTCATGCATTGACTGATATTGGTTTGGTTACTATTCTTTATCCTATATAGCAAAGCGATGTAATGGATGGTTCTCCTTTCTTTGATATTCAGCAAACCAGTCTGATTGTTGGGGTGACGTATTCCATATACCCTATCTTGGTTGCGAAATGTACTGTTGTATTTTGAATCTTTTGTAACTTGTACTTCATTTTTTTTCTTTTGGTCTTTGTAAAAATCTTGCCGAATCCGAATGAGTCGAATCCGAACGACCTATCGGCTTTCCGGCCCATCGGCCTTCTCCTGGTATTCTGTAAGTTGCTGGAAGAGCTGTTGACAAAACGCTTGATCTACTTTGGTCAACAGCTCTAGGCATGGAATCCTAGACAGTATCGATTCAGGGAACAAACCTCCACAACGGATGCACTAAGTGATGCCATCAGCAGCAACGCTTGGTGGGCAGCATTATTCAACAGATTGCGTAACATTGCTTTTATCACGTAACATGTACATATAACCTCTTAAAGGGTTACTTATATGGCATATTGATTTGTTGAGATGGTCTACGCTAACGGAAAGTCGCGCAAGGGGATGACTAAGGGATGCATTCAAGGGTCTATTTGCGGGCCTACTTTTTGGAACATCATACTGGACAAACTTGTAGATGTAGGCTTTCCGGGAGGATGTAATTTGCAAAGTTTTGCAGACGATGTCTCCCTAATCGTAAGTTCGGCTAGTATGATGGAGATGCAGGAGCGAGACAACGCTGCACTCGTTCTATATGCGATTACCGGCGCTGGTGTTAAATAAACACTCAGCACTCCAAAGACACAAGCTTTAGCCCTCACACCAAAAACCAAACTATGCAACATTCATTTCGGCAATTCGCAATTAAACTTTTAAAAATCTATTACACTTTTGGGCATTAGTTTTGACGATAATTTTAAATGTAACATCCACGTAAAACACGTAATTGCGAAAGCTGGTAACATTTTTAATAACCTCTGTAGGTATGGGTATCAACTCACTAAACGTATAAAAATGATATACAATGCGGTCGTAAAACCTACCCTAACCTACGGAGCGTATATTTGGTGTGATGTGCTAAAATATAACTACGCGCAGCGCTGGCCCCGCTCATTCCATAGGACATTCGCCATTAGGGCCACTCGGGATCTGAATTAGCCTTAGCTGGATGTACTCCGATAGAGCTAAGGATAAGAGAGGTGGCGGAGGTAAAAAGGGCAAAGGTGGATGGTACCTCTGACCGGCTTCCGGAAGACGTCGTCCTATAACTTCGCACGCCGCCTGTGGGGATATTACATCCCCGCTACAGACAAACGATAAGGTAGACAATTCTGAGGGATCAAATTTGTGAAGGGGTTGGGATGTGGCTATTTTCACTAATGGCAGCAAATTGGAAAGCGGGGAGGTCGGCGCCGCAATCGTTATATACCAAGAGACTCGGCTTGAGACACACAAATATCGCTTACCCGATACTTGTAGTGCTTATCTATCTATCTCTTCGATAGCCGATCTTTGCTGATCTACATCAGCGACAGAAGCTGCACTTCACCCCTGGTTACTTTCATCAATCCGTCTCTTCTCCGCGTGAGGAACCAGTTAACCATCTGGTTCGTGTGGGTAAAGGCTCATTGTGGTATTATAGGAGGGAACAAGGTTGCAGATATATGTGGCAAAGATGCGGTTGTGTCGCACAGCCGCCTGGCATACACCCAGTTCCCTAGTACGCAAGAAGGATAATTTACCTTGAACTGGCAAGTACTTGGAATTCTGAGTACATTAATGCCGTTCAAGGTTCAACTACCCGGCAGTATTTACCTACACTGTAAAATGTACGACTATTCCGAGGTGCCTTCGACTCTGTTTATACTCTGTTTCTCCATTAGATCTTCTTCAAATTTCTAAACACTCTGCTTTGGTTACTTCCTTCAGCACCTTTATCACTAAAATTATCTCAACTATAAAATGTTTTAACACTTTATCCTAAGTTTGAGCTCGAACCAATCAGGAAATTTAAAGAGACCATCATTTGATCGGTCTCGGTCCCGTTTTTGTGGGACCATTAATTAAATTTCTTTTAAATTTAATTATTCTCGTTCTCCCGTCCAGACTCACGCCTGGGCTTTTCAACTTTCAGGTTGTAACACTTGTACAAAACACACACAGGGCAGGGACAGTCTATATCTTGCCTAATTGTGTGTTTGTGCTACGTACGCTTATGTTCTCCCGACCAGTGTCATTTCTAGTGTTTAATAATCTACCATAAGGTATATACTAGGTTTGCACACAGTTACCCATATTTATAAGTTAACGTTTTTTTTTATATCAATGTCAGTTATATTTTAGTTAATTTAATATTAGTTGTTCATCTGTATTGATTAGCAGATTGTACTCCCCCGTTGGTTGGTTTAATCCAATGGGTAAACTGAAAATACACCCCTTCGCGACTGAGTTTAGCTGGAAATTTCCTAATACCCGTGTATTTGCTTACCTACGCTCTTACTATTTGCTGCTTATTAGAATTACGTAAAAATTAAAATTAAACGTAATAACCCACTTTGAGCAAACCACCAAAAAAATTCTCATAAGCAACATTTTGCGTTGAGTCATTGTTTCGCTTGTTGTCTAACTTTAAGGGGGTAATGGTCCACCCAATAAATTTACTCACTATAATTCATAATCATTAACCCTTGTTTATCATCTACGACTTCATCATAATTTGTTATTTACTATGGTTATTTACTGTTATTATTATTATGATGTATCACTTGCATTAATATACTCCCCCTTTAGGTGGGCAGTGATGTTATACTAATGTAGTTGAGTTAAACTTTAGTCTTGGATAAAAGGGATTAAAATAGAAGTTTATGGTGGGTTAATGCAAAATATTTAATGTAACTTAATTTATCAAAAATTGTTTTATTTTTCAATATTTTGGAGTAATAAATTATAAATAAAAATTCGTATTTTTTGTTGTATTTTGGATTAACTCTGTGTTAATCCGGGGAATTGGTAATGGTTGGAGCTAATATATTTCTATATAACGTCAGCTGAGAATTAGGATGTTCTATATCCACTTTTTAGCAAAAATGAGTTAAATACACCATTTTGTTCGAAAAAATTAGCTTGTTCTATATCCGTTCATATTTATTAGATCACTTGCCCCATATCCTCAATATTCAGTATTATCTTGTTCTACATCCCATCGAAATGAAAATTAATAAGTGCTAGTATATCCCACATTTGGGTATAAAGTTGTTCTATATCGTATATACCACACGTTAATATACGAAACTAAATTCTGAAATCACTTTGTTCTATATCCATCATACGAAAATTTAGTATGATATTGGGCTATAAGCCTACATTAGTGACGTAACTCTTTTGTGCTACATGAAATGCAAATGAAAAACCTAAAAAAATAACATCTACCCCAACTAAAACTCTTCAATCAACAAAAAATACGCCATCAAATGAACCTAAGTATAAGGCAAAGTTACGAAATCGGAAGGATGGAGTTCTTAATCCAAAATGCACTAAACTGAACAAAAATTAATGCTAACTTTTGCTTTTAAGAAATAATTTTTGTTAATATTTTTGTATTAATATTCTATATCCAATCAGAATATATTTAATTTACTTAAAGTTGTTTTGTTCTATATCCTGACAATGTTGTTCTACATCCCAAAAAGATCTTAAATGGTGACTTTTGTGTTCTAAATCCACTTTTATTAAAATTAAATTGCTTCTCTTTCCTGTTTATAGAATACTAGAAACTCGATTTTTAAATAAAATATGTAGAATAATCAAGGTATTGGTATGAGCCTATTTCCATAAAAATCAAATCAGTAATAAGACTATTATTGATAAATTGCATTAAAACGGGTTTCCTGCAAAATTATGCAAACCGGATATAGAACATCCTAATTCTCGGCTGACGATTAAGTGGAACAGTTTTAATATAGTTTTAAATAATAAATGACCTAAAAAGTATATAATATTGGCGACGAGAATGGCAGGTTTAATCGGGTCGATCGATCAGTTTGAAGGTGGCGCAGAAGAGTTTGAATGCTATTGTGAACGAATTGGGCATCTTTTTGTTGTCAACGCAGTTGAAGAAGAAATGAAGACATCATTATTCATAACATTGGCGGGATCGAAAATATATAAAACATTAAAATATTTAGTGGCGCCAAAAGTACCAGGATCGATAGCGTTTAGTGAAATAGTGACAATATTAAAAAAACATTATTCGTCAGTAAAATCGAGACAAGTCGTAAAAAAATCTGCGAACAGATCCTTAATAACGGAAGTAGTGGTAATCAAAAAAAAGGTGGTTTTGGTCGTGATAATATTGAAAAATGTTTCCGATGTGGCAGGCAACATAGTCCAAATACCTGTTTGGCAAAATCGTGGAAATGTTTTAAATGCAGAAGAATAGGACATGCCGCAAAAATGTGTCGAGTGAAAGCCACAATCGGGACAGTAGAAGAATACCAGGAACAACGTCAAGATGGTCGGCAGGAGAATAATCAAGATTTAAGATACCCAGGTGGGAGTGTTGATAATAAAGAATTTTATCCTTTGTACAACATTAACATGATTGGAAGACCAATTTGCAACGTATCGCATAAAATTAACCTGAGAATAAACAATGAAGAAATTAAATTTGAGGTCGATACGGGGGCATGCAAAACAATCATACCGTCAAGGATATTTTTCGAAAAGTTTTCAAACGTCAAGTTACACAAGGTACCATTTAGTTTAACAGCGGTGACAGGTCAAGAGATCAAGGCGTTAGGGGAAAGCAGAGTTCAAGTGGTTAAAGAAGATCGGAAGTATGAGTTGTCGTTGGTAGTAGTGAAAACTCATCATAGTTTCGTACCGCTGTTAGGTAGGGATTGGTTGGATGTTTTGTTCCCAAATTGGCAAGAAAATTTTAAGGTGGCGTCCGTTTCAACAGCAGTGGATAAGTTAAAAGAAAAATTTGGAGCAGTGTTCGAAGGTAGTTTAGTTAACCCGATCAAGGAATTTGAGGTTAATCTAAAAATCAAGGAAGGAGCGCAACCAATTTTTAGAAAAGCATACAATATGCCATACGCTTTACGACCGAAGGTAGAAGAAAAGCTGAAGGCATTAGTAATGGCAGGGATTTTAGAACCAATCAAGAACAGCAATTGGGCATCGCCGATCGTAGTCGTTCCAAAAAAAGATGGGGATATTCGGATTTGTGTGGATTTTCGTGTGTCAGTGAATAAAGTTCTAGTGCAAGATCAGTACCCATTACCAACAGCAGATGATATATTTGCTTCGTTGGCAGGGGGAACTGTATTCGCGGTCATTGACTTGACAGGAGCGTATACGCAAGTCAAAGTGGCAGAAGCGTCTCAAGAATTGTTAACAATTAATACGCATTTAGGTTTGTTTCGATATACGAGGTTAACGTTCGGAATGTCTAGCGCTCCGGCCATTTTCCAGTCAGTGATGGACCACATATTGATAGGAATACCAAAGGTTAATGTTACCTCGATGATATTTTGATTGCAGGCAAAGATATGAACGAATGCCAGATGTTGGTCGACACGGTCCTAAATCGATTAAAGAAGTACGGAGTAATAGCAAATCTCGCAAAATGTAAGTTTTTTGAAAATAGCGTCGAATATTTGGGGCATCGGATCGATAGAGAAGGTATTCATCCTACCAACGACAAGATTCGGGCAATCATGGAAGCACCTCGACCAGATAATGTGAGTCAACTTAGGGCGTATTTGGGTCTCTTAAATTACTATTCGAAGTTTGTACCAATGTTATCAACACAGCTTCGGCCGTTGTATCGGTTATTGGAACGAAATATGGAGTTTACATGGTCATCGGAATGCGAAGAATGTTTCGAATGGAGTAAAAACCAGATTTGCCAAAACAACGTATTGGTACATTATGATGCGAAATTACCGATCGTGGTAGCGTGTGATGCCAGTTCATATGGGGTAGGTGGCGTATTAAGTCATCGTATAAATGGGGTAGATAAGCCAGTTTTCTTTGCGTCGGGTACGTTGTCCAAGGCAGAGAAGAATTATTCGCAAATTGAGCGTGAAGCTTTGGCAATAATGTTTGCGGTAAAAAGGTTTCACAAGTATATCTATGGAAGGAAGTTTACGCTGTTGTCGGATCATCAGCCGTTGCAAGTCTTGTTTAATCCAGATAAAGCAATTTCGGTAATGACGGCATCAAGGTTAATTCGGTGGAATCTAATATTAGCAACGTATAATTATAATATCGAATACAAGAAGGGGTCACTAATGTCAGAAGCCGATGCATTGTCGAGATTACCATTGGAGGACACAACTAATGTCGAATCATCCATAAATTCGTTTAATTTAACCGAGGATATACCATTGGAAAGTGAAGAAATAGCAAGGATGACCGCTAGAGATGCAGTACTGGTAAAAGTTAATGATTTCTGTTACCGAGGTTGGCCAAGGAAAGTTTCGGATGAATTACTGAAACCATTTTTCGTCAGGCGTAACGAATTGTCGATCGATAATGGATGTATATTGAAGGGTAGTCAAGTGGTTATACCACAATCGTTGAGAAATAAAGTTATGGAGTTGTTACACGCAGAACATGTGGGAATGGTCAGATGTAAGATGCTAGCAAGATCGGCAGTATGGTGGCCACGTCTCAACGAGGATATCGAAACACGGATTAGTAAATGTCGAGTATGTCAACTTACCCACAACAATACCAAAGAAGCAAACTTAGTATCGTGGCCAAAAACCGAAAAAGTATGGCAAAGAGTACATATTGATTTTTTTCATTTTCTAGGTAAAACATTTTTAATTATAGTGGACAGTAAATCCAAATGGTTGGATATACACGCGATGTACAAGGGGACGGATTGCGTGAAAACGATTGAGAAACTGAAAACAACATTTGCGATCATGGGGATTCCGGAAACAGTCGTAAGCGACAATGGGCCGCCGTTCAACTCGATGGAATTCCAAAAGTTTTGCCAGGTAAATGGGATTAGTGCATTGAAGTCTCCTACATATCATCCACAATCAAACGGGTTAGCAGAACGTCACGTACAAAATGTAAAAAGTGCCTTAAATAAATACCTATTATGCAAGTCAAGTTTGTCACTGGAACAACAGGTTGTGAATTTCTTATTTGCATACAGAAATACTCCCAACATCACAACGGGAATGGCCCCAAATGATTTAATATTCAAATGTAAACCGAGAACAAGATTGGATATGCTGCGACCATCCAATGGCAAAATAAACGTAAAACAATCCGAAGAATATATTAGAAGTCCAAATTTATTTGCAGTGGGGGAAAAAGTACTGGTATCCGCGTTAGGTCCGAATTCAATAACTAAATGGGAAGAGGGAGTGATCTTCAAGGTGATAAGTGGGGTAACGTACCTAGTGATGGTAAAAGAAAAGTTATTACACAAACATGCGAATAGCTTGCGAAAGTCTTTTTTAGAGGATGAGGAAGAGACGCTAACAACCAATTCAAGACATATAGTACCACCGGTAACAAGAAGTGCGTAAAGATCGTTAGAAGAAAATAGAGTATTGCCTGAAGCAGTTACCAATTCCAGGGAAATTAGCAATCCAAATGAAGAGCGACTGATGGAAAGCGAGCCAGATCCTGAACAGGCCAGTGACATTGCAGAAGAATCGGTCGGTACACCAATACCAGTAAGACGTAGCTCTCGGACTACAAAAGCCCCGGAAAGGTTAACATACTAAAACGAAGAGAGAAGATGTTGTATTTTGGATTAACTCTGTGTTAATCCGGGGAATTGGTAATGGTTGGAGCTAATATATTTCTATATAAGTGGAACAGTTTTAATATAGTTTTAAATAATAAATGACCTAAAAAGTATATAATATTTTTCTCCACAGTCCTTTTTTAAATTAAATTTTGATATATTGTCCGACTCTTGTTAATTTGATGTTTGACAATTTGACAACTCTTACGTTTGTCCTCTATTATCGACCGATGATGAGAATGTTTTAGATTCTCGAAACGCGTCTCGAAATTTAATTAAAAAAAGGACTTTGGAGAAAATGACGAATTTTTTAATTTATAAAACACTTCAAATTAAAAACTTCGTTTGTTTTAACTAAATACCTGATGTAATCCTTAAATTAATATAATATAATACTATAATAATAATAATGAATATAATACGATAATATAAAAGTAAATAAACAAGAGATATACAATTAAAAGAGAACTACTACTTATGTTAATATACGTACCTATGATTTTCAAATACATATTGTGGTCGCTTCATAACTAAAAGTCGTGGTAGTATATGAATGAATACTCTTTTTACCCATGGTGCCATTTTGTGCGTTTGTGGAGATCGGAAATGAACGTTAAGCACCACTACTGTTACGCATATACTGAAACAAATTTTATGTTTAATTTTTTTAATTTTCGACATTGTAGCAAAAATAGCAAGTTTAATTCTGAGTAATAGCACTGTTTGTGACTCGTCGGTGTTGTCAGACTCCATCCCCTCGTTCGTCAAACCGTACTGACTGTATTCCTTCTCGGTCCTTTTACTCTAATGAGGGTTTGGTGATCCATCTCTTTCTATGCATGAGATGTGCTCTAGAATTATTTTCACATGCCTAGAAGACATGACCTACTTGTTTAACGTGGTCTCCTAACCACGGGAAGTGTGGTACACTTCATTTTGTGATGCACTTTCTTGGGAGATTACCTCGGTGGTTTGCCTTTGCCTGCTGAGGATAGACGAGGCGGTCAGAATAACGTTCTTGCTCTGTCTGGATTCAAACCTAGGATTCGCATTAGCAGTAGACGCACTTAACTGCCAAACCTATGACTGCCTTAACCGACCGTATACTCCTAATTAAGGGGTATAGTATTAAAGGCGGCTATGTATATCCATTTTTGCGATATTTCAGTATCGATGAAAAACTGCTTTAAGCTAATTGTGAGGATATTAGTCGCCCATAGTTAAATTTTTTGTTGTATAATAACAAAATAATATTAAAATATTGTTTTAAATAAAAATTCCACTGTTTCTTTGATATTTAATATTGGATATTGCCGTGTTTGAATATGAAATGTGCATAATTATTGCCGTGTTTAATTCTCAAAATTTATTATATTCAGTATCAGTAATCATTATTTTGAATTAATGGATTGATAGGTAAATGTATTGATAGGTAAATGTATTGAACATTTATTTTCTTCCTTCAAGTATTTTTTGTATTTTATATTTGTATAACAGCGCAATGATTTAAAATGTGTTTGAGTTTGCGATAAACATTTAAATTTGCGATCACGAGTTTGAAGGAAGATGACAGGAATGTTCAAGGGATAAGCGGAAAAATGTGGAGTCGGCAGTCGGGCCCGCGCGAAGCGGATAGCAAGTTTAATTTTTGTATTTTCCAAACTTAAAAATAAAATTAAACATAATTAAAAAATTAAAAGTGTTTAAAGCTTTTTGGTGAAATTTTAGGGGCCGTAGAGAGCACGACAACTTTAAATTGGCGCCCAACATGGGGTTATTTTTTATAACCACGATAAGGAAAATTTGAGAATTTTTACAGTATTGATTTTATCAATAATAGCGTGGGGTGCGTCTAAAAATTGGACTTACTTTAGCCCTGAGATTAGAGTTTTTTGTTAAGATGGATAAGGATAAACCTTTAGGGGAAAGTACCCCTAAAGGAAATCATGAATATGGATGCATCGGAAGAAGAAGATTCCTTTAATCCTGCTAATGTTTTTCAGAGTACGATAAATCCTGAAGTTGGATGGCAAGAAATGATGAAATTATTAACAAAAACAATAATAGACACAAACATAAAAACAATAGACACAATAAATAAAAAATCAAATACAATAAAACAAGAAATAAATGAATCCCAGATTGAGTTCCAAAAGGAGATGAAAAATTTGGGTACAACACTAAACATCGGCGCAGAGGAAATAAAAACAAATTTTGGTACAAAAATTAAAGATTTAAAAGACAGCGTAGAAGAAATAATGCGAGGAAAGAACAAAAATTGTTATGAAAAAATTGAAGTAGGCGTTCCAAATCTAAAAATAAATATCCAAGGGGAGAAGATAAAATGGATGGACAAGGAAGAGACGTTAGATGTTAATGAGGAAGATCAAATAATTATTAGTAAAATTGCGGTTGAAGGACACCAAGATGTGGAAAATGTTAATAGAAATGAACGTACAATTAGTACGCAAAATGGGAAAAATTGGAAGAATATAGAATTAGATTGTGTTGGAGTTTATCTTGAATACCTGAACTTTTTGTTAGATACTAATCATCGCCTTATTAATAATTAACCACGTATTGACTCCGCATAAATGCATAAATTAGGAATTGAAAACAATAAAGCCTTCAAATGTAAAACATATCCAATGCCTCAGGCGTATAAAATACATGTATGGGACGAGCTAATAAAAATGATACAAGACAAAATAATTGAAGAAGCCGCAACTTCCTATTATTTGAATTCATTATTAGTGGTCAGAAAGAAGGATGGAAATGATATGAAAACGATTACGTCTGGTTGGATGAAATTTAACAGGATGGTCGGCACAACACCTAAAATGTGGAGGCCTTTAGGAAGAGTCATCTCGTGGAAGCATGTGAGATGGAGATGGAAGATTGGGATGCCGATTACAGGGAATATGTAGACTACGTACTCCATTTCGGGTCAAATTAGAAAGAATAACGAAATATTTATAAAACGTGAACAAACGAAAAATTTTTATGTTGAAACAAATTTAGTTTAGGGTAGATACTCCACTTAAGGGGGAGAATTTGGTTTTAATTTATTGTAATCAAAGGGGATAATGTTTTAATTTAATTTCAGTTATCATTTCTAAACTTTAGTTAATGTGAATTTTGTTTTGACTAATACTGGTGAAAAACCATTTATTTACCGTCCAATGAATTTTTAAATAATTCTTGTATTTCGTAAAGATTATGTTAACAAATCTTTTCTCAATCCAAAGGGGGAAGTTGAACTGTTATTTTCTTCCCTCAAGTATTTTTTGGATTTTATATTCGATTTGAAATGTACATATTTGAGTTGCGATAAACATTTAAATTTGCGGCCATGAGTTTAAAGGAAGATGACAGCAGTGTTCAAAAGGATAATCGAAAAAATGTTGAGTCGGGCAGTCGGGCCCGTGCGAAGCGGATAGCAAGTTTGGTTTTTGTATTTTCCAAAGGTAAAAATAAAATTGAATATAATTAAAATATTAAAAGTGTTTTCAGTTTATTGATGAAATTTTAGGGGCCGTAGAGAACACGACAGTATAATAATTTTTATTAACAATAATTAGTGGAACAATAATTCTTCAAAATGCAAAAAAAACACTAGTAAAGTTATAAAGCAACCACAGTGTGTTATCAACTACTATTAATTACCATTTGACATCACCTGATTGGCTGAAATGGATATAGCCGTGTTTGATTCTTTTCAATCGCTGGATATTGCCGACTTTGATACTAAGGGCTAACCGTAAGCATCAAATTTTACTGGATACAGCCCGTTTTGCTATGGACAGATTATTGCGTCCTATGAACGCATTTCGACAAAAATTGATATAGCCGCCTTTGATTCTATACCTCTCAATTAAACAATAATATACTACTTTAACGTAAAAAAAGTAGAATCACAAATATTAATTTACTACTCAGAGTGAATAAATTCATTTCAAAACTTATTTTTGAGATTTTAGAACTTTTGCTTTAAAAAGTATGTAGAAGAAACGATATGGGAAACTGGTGTAATAAAACTAAATATTTCAATAGCTTTTTCAAATATAATATAAAAATCCATTTTCTTTTTAAAATTTCATCTTTCAATCGAGTTGAATGTTAAATATATAATATACCAATTTTACTGAGGTTTTATTTTGAAAAATTTGTCAACTTATAAATTTATGGTATTGACACAATATTGAAGTCCAATAACAAAATTGCATGAAGATTTTATTACTTTCTGAAAATGTAATTAATGGGTTTGCACAAAATATAATTTATGAAACTTAGTAGGTACAAAATATCGTATATCAAAATATCGTTTTTATACAAAAAGGTTTTAGATTCCTACTTGAAATTCAACTGGGACCACTACGTATTTGACACTTGACATAATTTTGTATAAAATTTTACATCGTTTATTCAAAATTTACTCAAGTGGCATACAAAAATATTTTATAAAATACTTATCAACGCTATGCCACATGTCAAAATTCTTTATAAGTATATTAACACTTGTTATTGAGGCTAATCAAATTAGCATTTTAAATGGCTCTATGGATCCTATTCAACGCCCAATCAAATATTTTTAAATGAAATTGAAAAACGGTACATGAAAGTTAAACCGTTTGAAATAGGTATTACATAAGGTCATAAGGTATAAACAGTTTTGTACAAAATTTGCGAAAATTCGATTCATAAAATGTAATATGGTCAAATTTTTTCAAGCAATTTTATTGTGGCATCACCAAGATTTAAAATTGCAACGAGTAGTAGAATAGCGAGTGAAATGTTGTTTTTAATGGGATCACTTTATTGGAAATTGGAAAATTGGAATTTAGTGGCTTGTTATTGAATTAAATCGAATTATTGTATTGACTGAGTTATAAATTTCAGCGAACATTTACTTGTAACTCTGAATGGGGTTTGGGGAAGTTAAATTTCCTGAAAAATATTCTGTCACGGCATATTCTACGCTGAAGGTAGTCAAAATCGCTGATTTTCACTTTTTAATTTTTATTCGCGGCTATCAATGTCTTCAATATTTAAACTATGAAAGATGAAATATGCTGTTAGGGACTTCGTTGTAGAAAATTAAATTCACAAAACAGTTTATATTTAATATATTCTTGAGGAGCGGGGTCAATGAAAGACTGTTTTTATTGTACAATCAACGAACAAGGACAATACAAGCAGTCTTTTATTTACCCCTCCGGTCAAAAATTTATGGTTTATATTTTAATTATAGTTTTAGAAAAACCATATTTATAGTTTATATTAGATATAATATATAACTTATTTTTTAATTTATATAATAAGTGAAAGCTCGCTGAAATGTATCTGACTAATAATAATTATTCGATTTAATTTAAACGCCAAAATTTTTCTTATATAAATGGTTACCACGGGATTGTTGCTAAACAGACTAAAAACAAAATCACTTCGAAAACACAAACGAAAAAATGTCATTTCAGGACATCATAACACAGATAATGTTTAACTATAAGTTAATTAGATTAACCCAAGGCTAGGGCCGCGTTTCTAGAGATGTCCAGGTTGTTTAACTGCCACGATCTATCATTGGCAACAAAGACCAGACTATTGCAATGCTATGTTTTCCCAGCGCCACTGTATGGGGTGGGATCTTCGACCCTAACAGAGGCTTCTTGCAAGAAGCTGGAGGCATTCGAAATGTGGTTATACCGGCGCATACTAGTATGTACAGATATCCTGGACAGATCGAATCTCTAATCTAACTGTCCTTGAAAGAATGGGAAAAGAGAAAGAGCTGCTCGTTAAAAAAATCGCGAAAGCTAGAATACCTGGGACATATTATGAGAAACAGTCAGATCCTCCAGGCGAAGGTGGATGGAAGAAGTGAGTCAGAAAGAAGACGCATTTCATGGCTGAAAAACTTAAGAACATGGTTCAACTCTACGACGGTGGACCTTTTTAGATCTGCTGAGAAAGCTGGAATTGCTATGATGATAGCCAACATCCTAAACGGATAGGCACCAGAAGAACAGGAAGAGATAAAAGAAAGAATACGTTTAATACTAAAACGGGTAAAATTAAAGAAATTAAAATTACAAGTAAGACAAAACAAACAAGATACACTCAAAATTATAATTAAAGAATAACTTAACAAAAATTTAAATTTTAGACATAATAATATGGTATTTTCACGCCAATGGTTGCACTCGGTTTGTTGGAAATATCATATCAGCATAAAATATAATGAAATTCACAGATTGCCCAAAATGCTATGTTTAGTGCGGGGTCCTTTCATTGTTATCAATTACTTTCGTTCTATCATAATCTTTGATAAGTGGTACAAAAAAACCGCACAGATTATTTACAGTATAATAATAAAAGATGTGGGCAATATACCCACAAAAAACATTTTGCATAAAAATATACATTTGTATTGTGTTATGTATTGACCTTTTCTATAGTATGTATTATGTAACAGCTAACAGTTGGAAACAATCTATATAGCGGGTGATTTTAATGGTCGTGTAAGACGAAATCTGAAGGGAAGGGAAGAGATTATGGGACCCTTTGGAGAAACTCAGGTAAATGAAAACGGTAAACGATTAATCAATTTTTGTATTTTGAATAGAATGATGATTGGTAATTCATTATTTTAACACAAAGAGGTGCATAAATACACACGAGAAGAACCAAGTAGAATGGAAAAGTCCATCATAGACTATGTATTGATCGAGAAGAAAAACAGAAGAAATCTGCTGGATGTCAGAGTACGCAGAGGGTATGAAATCGGAAGCGACCGCTATCTTCTGGTAGGAAGAATTACAAAAAATTCTGTTGAAGAAACAAATAATATGAAGAAAACTGAAGTAAATTGTTTTGAAAGAATCAAGGTTTATAAACTAAAAGAATATACAATCAGAAATACATACCAGGAGATAGTAAGAGAACAATAAATTGGAAAAAGGTTAACGACGATGATGGTATGGATATAGATTTACAATGGGAGACATTAAAGAAAACGCTACAAATGGTTGCTAAACAAGTAGGTACAATTAAAAACCAAATAAATAAAAAGCAAACAGCATGGTGGAACCAGCAAATCAAGAATGAGGTTAAAGAAAACAAAGTTAAGTGGCAGAAATATATGGAACAAAAAACCGACGAGTCGTATGAAAGGTATAAAAGACAGAGACTAATAACTAAACAACTAGTAACTGAAGCAAAGAGAAAATCATGGGAAGATTTCGGTAATAAGATGAAAAAAACTAACAACCAAAACCAAAAGCTGTTATAGATAGAGTGATAAAAAGCTTGAACAAACCCAGACAAGTCTCTTTAAAACAGATTAAAATTAGTAGGGGAGAAATATTGAGTGACAGAAAAGAAATAATGAACAGATCGATGGAAAGAATATTTTGAAGAACTTTTGGAAGCCAATCTGGATGATGTGAGAAATGTGAAGAAAGAGATGGTATTCCAAGAGAAAGAATTAAAAATTTCGCTAAATGAAACAGAAGTGGTGATACAAAAACTAAAATTAGGAAAGGCAGTGGGGCACGGTGGGCTTAAGCCAGAAATGTTGAAGTATATGGGAGAAAAGAGAGTTGAAAAATTGCACAAAATTTTTAAGAATTAAGAATTTTTAACCAAGTGACTGGGAGGTGGCGGTGATTATGCCTATTCATAAGAAAGGAGATAATAGAGAGTGCATTAATTATAGGGGATTATCATTGCTGTGCATCGCGGAAAATTATATGAAGCAATATTGGAAAAGAAACTTAAGATAATACTCGAACAAACTTTAGATGAAGTACAAAGTGGCTTCAGAAGAGGACATAGTATACAAGACCATAATATAGTTTCAACAAGACAAATCGCAGAAAAATGGAGTGCATACAATGAATTGACATATGCGTGCTTTATAGAGTTGGAAAAGGCTTTTGATAGAGTACCAAGACAGCAAATGTGGATCATCTTGCAAGAAAGAAAAGTTGGGAAGAAACTGATACAAGCAATCAAAAGCATTTATAGAAGAACTAGTAGCTATGTAAGAACGGTGATTTGGACATCCGAGGAGTTTACAACACTGAGGCCTGAGACAGGGTGGGGTGCTTAGCCCGATTCTGTTTATTGCACTGATGGATGAAATAATGGGGAACATGCATGAATAAAAAAATTTAGTTAAAACAGTATTTTCCGATTAATCCTATATATTAAATATCAAATCAGCAAAAATAACTTCTATTTATTGTATTTTGTTATAAATAATCCATTTTAAAATACAATGATAATTTAAAATAAATCATGTGACCTTAAACGAAACGCGTTTGCTTGCTTGCTTGCAATAACCTCACTTTCTTGTTTACTATACTCGTGTAGAGTACCTACTTTTTTAACTTTCTTGTTTTTAATTGACTTAATTATGATAAATAACAGCTTTTAACACTAACAAACTTCAACTTTCAAAGCACAAAACCACAGAAAAATAATATAAATGAATGTAAAATTCAACTTGTGACGTCACAAGTTCTGTGGCAAATTGCGCGCTCGTTTCGTTCAATTCAAATTGACGGATTTTTAAATATTTTTTAAATTATTATCAAAACGAAAATAAATAAATTAAATAGCATTAATTAGTATATTTAGTTATTTTTGATCCAACTACGCTATAAAAAAATTTATGAATCTTCCCTATTAAGGAAACCAAAGTAAAAACGAAAAAAATAACCATAAGTTACAGAAATATGTAACCAACAGAGGTTTCTGAACTTGCATTTGCGGAGGACTTGGTGGTGTTTGCGAAAGAGTCCTGCAGCATAATATCTTTGAAAATAAAATTTTGAAAACAAAAAGCATGAAGATAAATGTAGACAAAACGAAAACAATGGTTTTTGGGAAAGAGGAGAGGAGAGAATAGCCGAAATGATGTATTTTATTTAGAAAAACCCACAAAGTTAACAAAAGCTTTTAAGTGTTAATAATTTTTGATGTGCTTTAAATCACAGTCAGAAGTTCATCAAAACAAGTTATCGACATTCGATAAAATGCAAAAAATGTTTCGGGATATTTTCGATGTTCAATAAATTTTAGGTGAAAATATCCTGTAGTAAGTCTATTATTAATTGTTGGGCATACCCAATAACGACGTCGACGTTTGTTTGTTTTACTATTTAAAATGTGGACGCACAAAGCAGATATTATATAACATCCTACTTGTACGAAATGCATTTTCAGACTGACTGTACAAACCGCAGGATAAAAACGCCCGTGTAGTTGCAACTTAGTTGAGCGTGTAAAACGCAGCATTTTCGATTCCCGTCTAGTGCTAGTCTAACAGAGAAGAGGTAGATATAAATATTCAGGCTGTTATAAGTAATTAATCATTTATAATAAGAATTAAATACAAAACTAGGTAGAAAAAGAAAAAAATTGGAAAAACTTAAAACACGGGCCGCGTACGAATCTGATGAGTGTTCCGATATATATTCATGGCTACCAGATGATCGAGATAAAAAATACTGAAAGGTGAATTATTTGAATTTATAATTTCCGTTTCTGTAACTCAACCAATTCGATTTTAAAGTGAAAAAGTGAAAATTACAGAGGTACAATATTTGTTCCGTCAATAAGCCCACAAATGGGCGTCGAATAATCATACATTTTATATTATTTAACCTAAAAAGAGGCCCTTCGTGCTAACACATATCTCCAGATTAAATGAAGGGAACCGGGTTGGTTTTACAATAATTAATTAATTGAGCTAGAAGAAATTTGTTATTATCATATTTTGATGTAATATTGCGGAGATATTTTTAGATAGACTAGAAAAAACTAACTTGTAGAAATAAGGTATAAATATTTACAATATGTACGTACAAGGGGATAATAACAATAGAAATAACAGAGGAAATAAAATATAGAAATTTAACAATAACAAGTAGGTAACAAATGACAAAATAACAAAGAGGGACTCGACCAGTGTTCACACAAGCCACTGCTGTTGACTCCCGATATTTTAGCTTTGTTCCTATACAATTTTGTTATTTTGAATGGAAATTTGATGGTTTTATTTTGTTTTAAGCTTTTCGAAATTAAAATTTTTAAATAGTATTGCTCACTAATATTTTAGTAAATTTAACATTGAATTATATTTTGCCTTAATAAAATAGCACGGAAAAAAATTTTCGATATTAATTACCAAACACAATATTATTAGAAGATCGGTTATTATATACAATAGTCAAAATAGAAGTAATAAAAGTTAAAAGTTCGTTTCGCCATGAAAATATTTAAAATTTTGTAATGATATAACAAAAAATTCTCGTACGTTACATTCATCAAATTGTTTAATAATGCAATTCAGATCGTGAGAGTGAGAAACCTAATTTTGAAGTACACGTCGTTTCACGATACTATGTCTTGACAGGAAATTGAAAAGTAAGAGATCAATATAGTATTAACAAAGGCATAGAAATTTATACTTACATAAATTTGGAAAAATTATAGTAAAATCGGGAATACCAGTTGAAATATTAATTAAAATGTCATTTTCTCAATAAATGCCGAAAAGTACATTTTGCAGAAAAAGACACCTTTTCTAAATGTATCACAAGGGATTTTTTCTACTATTGTCTGAAATGCATAGGAGAGTAGAGGTTGCTTAGACCTGGATTCAGGCAGGGGACACTAAATAAAATTGTCTGAAATATGTAAATAATTAACATTTAATTATTTACATTACTTTATAATTATCATTGTTAAGTTTAAATTTTTGATGCCAAATTCGTTAATACTTTCTCATTGTTTGATGTTTGTGCCAAGGTGCCAGACCTATGTTAGACTGGTTGCATATACTGCAGGCATAATAGGACTGGAATTTCCAAACATCAGCGGCACTTGTAACGTTCAAAAGTGAACGTTATTTGCGACATACCCTATATAGCTGTTCCGCGCGATAACTTGAATAGTTATCAAAAACTAAAGGAGATAAGCCGTGAGATACGAGACAGAAAATGGTCGATTTTTGAAAAAGACTCGTAAAATAATATTAATTTTTAACGGAAATTATTAGTAATAATTCATTAGTTTTTTATTACTACCTGCACGTCAAGTTGCTCACCGTTTTGGAGATCAAAACTGAGAACTTCAATTTCAAAAATATTTAAGGAGAGTCATAGCGAAGATTCCTTTTGTGTGGCCGACTACATCTGGTTCCGGCAAGTCAATTCCTAGTCACGGGTAACACTTTGGAAATATTATTACGAGAGCCCCTACGAATCCGGAAGTCAATTGGAATACGCAGGGTCAATTTCCAGCACGTGGATCCTGGGGAAAAAACACCATCGCCTGCATATTTTTGCTCAACGTGTTGGCGTGGCTGTATTGGGATCACGATAATTGTGGCAGCAATTTAATTTAATAGAACAGACACGCAGGAGAGTTGGTTTGTGTACGATAACATATGCAGCTTTGTATTTTTTTAGCCTTTTTACTTCAAGCTTGGATATAGCAGGGAAGACAGCCAGGCCGAATCGTCAGGAGCGCTCTTGTGATTTAGCAGGGTACGCTGACCTGCGTCTGTAACATATCCTTTTTTTGTTCAAACCACCTTTTATCTGGAGCAGCTGGTAAGTACAGAGCTGTATTGTTTTGTCTGCCGAACCACTCTCCATTTGCGTCCGGGTTTTTTATCACGCTATTGGCGTATTCACCACATTGTCGTGCATCCGGATATAGCTGCGAGCAGCCGTCCATAGTACGATTTGAAAGGCAACGTCTGTTGCCGAATTATAGCATTTTTTACCCTTCAGGTATTAGGCCCCTCAGGCAGACTTCTGTTTGGGACCACTGGTCCGGAATTTGTGAACCATTTGTTTATAAAATTGTGAATTTGAGTCCGGAGTTTCCTGAACTGTATCTTTCGGAGATTAGTAAAACACCCTTTACCTCTCTTGTTTGTTTTATTGCTTCCACGGCGCCCAAACCGCAACATCTCAATTCATTCTTTCAGCTAGGTGGATTGTATTCTAGCACTGTCGTGCAAATTCTAAACGAGCTCACGCCCAGTTCGCTCTCCGACTGTGTGGCTTGCTGTCCAGCGGACTTAAGAGGCGAAGGTGTCAGCAATCGACGCTACACACTTACTAAGTTTCGCCTATGTTTATTGTTGCTATAAAGGCTGGTTCAGGCACGGCTAGTATTTCAGTCCAGTAGCGAATGATTCAGTAGAATTTAGTAACTAAACCGTGTGTGAACGTTACAATTTAGGAGATTGATTTAACACCCCTATTCACTAACTCCCGTTTTTGATCGATCGAATCATTAAGTTTTCGATCTATCGAAAAGAGTGAAAATTCGGAATTTGTGAGTTGCTTGGACTCTAGGTGGGGACTTCACCGAATTTCTTAGCACGGCCGTACGGTGTACATCAATACTCTGCATAAATTAAGTTCAAAGTAAAAGTGAAAGTATAGAATTGATCCACCTCAGAAAATGGATCGCGGTGATTTTGTAGAGAAGCAATATTCCGGATGGAATACAAAATCTTAATCAAATATCGCTGTTGAAGTTTCTGGTTGTGACTATGTAAATGGTCAATATCTCGTATTTTTATCTATTTAATTTATATATTTGCTAAAATTAAGAAATATTAAAAATTGATAAAAGCAAAGTTGAAATATGATAGAAATAAAAAAATATATTAACTTTGTATACTTTAATTGTTAGTAATAACTTCTTGGAACAATAATGTCTGAATTACTTTAATAGTCAATGCAAGAAATAATACCTTTAACTTACAAAAAATCTGGGCAAGCTGGAATTTGGCAGACAGGTGTATTTGAATATCCAAATGAACCTTCTTTCTCCCACTATTATTGGAAATTTCTGTTGCTTCAACATGGTTTTTCGCCTATAACTCGCGGAATTGCATTTTAAGGAAAATTATCATAAGTAGAAGAATACAAAATTCTCTAAAATACATTTTTTATTATATATAGTATTATATTTTTATTATATATACATCAGGTTCATACTGCAATGCGCAGCTTCCCGGTTTCTCTGTCTGTGCTCGTTGCGTTTTGAACTGAGCACAGAGGACCTACAGCTTAACGTGGATTCCGAACCACGGGATTAGTCGTTTTCTACATCGTCTACTCCCATCAGGGAAGTCTTTGAGCCATATATAATGTTACCTGGGGCCAGCAGATAGACATTTGGTGACCGAAAAATCCTTTTATAGATAGCATCTCACAGGATTTGAACCTAAGAATCTCGGCATGAAAGCTAGCACGCTAACCGCTCAGGCATTCGCCCACCTGCTTTTTCATTATCACTTCAGATAATGAAGATGACATTTTTACGCTAAATACGAAACTCAGTTCCAATATCAATTTTTTAAAATACTACGCATTTCACCATTCTAGTGTTTATTTTTATTTTATGAATAATATGACGTTGACAATTTTATGCTATTCAATTTTAACGATTATAATTGTCCGTAAACGAGTTTTAGGCGAAAATCTACATTAGCAGGGCTAAAATCTCCAATTTTGGAGTTGGAGTTTAACAAAAATTATAGTCCTTTCCTGGATTATAATTAAATAAAATAACTAAACACGAAGATTTACTCGATACTAGAATAAAATTATTTACAATTTTTTTTAGAAGTGTCTTCCTACGTCACCTAATAAAAGCTTTATCTTGGTAACTGGAACACGTCGTATATCTGAAAAATTTAAAGCACATATGCGGAACATCCTGCCACATTCATCCAAGCTTGTAGAATATTTGATGCATAAATGAAAAACAAAATAATTAACAAGAAGTATATTAGAAAAAAGGGTCATTTCTGACCGCAAGAGTTGCATCGTTCATTTAATGTGACTTTATATCACTGACTGTGCAATTTTCAATTCGGGAGACATAGAGAAGAATTGAAAACTGAAATTGTTAAAGGCGGTGATTTATTAGCACTTTCCGATCGTTTTATAGAAGCTTTAAAATCAACCTGAAGAATCAGTTAAATATCTTAGTCCTGCCGTACAAAACCAACGTCTTAATTTAATTTCGATGAAAATACCGATATGTACATAATATAATGAATTTAGTTTGTTCCATTTATTTTCTATAATTTTGGTCAGACACAGGATATTACGGCAACTAATCAAATGAATGTAATGTAACGCGAAGTCAACATTATTACTAACGATTAAAAATAAGCTGGTAGACGTGAAAATTAAAACATTAATCTGTAGGGTTTTCCTATTAAATACCATACAGCAGAGGACTGCAAGAAAGGTGCGTTGAATATCACAAGAAAAAAATAATATCAAAATTGCAATTCAGAATAATACAATATTAAACCCTGATGTACAATAAATAAAAATACATTGTATACAGCTAATAACTTAAATTCAATCATAAATAATCACGTAGTCATGGTATAGCAGAGACTTCACAATTTTTTTTATCTCATTCGTTGTATCCATGTATTTTTTAGCAGTGTAGCGTGAAAAGATTAAGGTTACATAAAGAATCTCTAGTTAATTCAATTCTAATAAAAAAAAACTATCTCGAACTCACTGGTGTTCACTTAAGATTTAATTGCTAAATATAATACTTACCTTGGAAACAATACATATTATATTGAACTGTATTTCAAGTGTTAATAATTTTTACATATTTTGGAGAAAAATTGTATGGAAACCAAAATTAATTTTAAAATAAAAATTTAAACATACACAATTTCGTTGTATTTTGAAATAAATTTTAATGCTCATTGTAGTCATACATAACTTTTCAAATATCCAAATTAATGAAATCAGAATAATTTATTGATGATTAGCCAATATTATAACGGCAAAAATATTGTAAATGGTATCGATATTGTATATTTCTTAATTTATGTGAAATTTGAAAATTGTGCGCAAAAATTTGATGAATTGGTATCACCAAGTGTGACAGTTTTAATAAATTTAGGTGAACTGAGTATTTTTTCTGAGTTTGGACGTCGAGAAAAAGATTGAAAAATTATTGAGCAAGGGAGTCCACGTTTGACCATTGTAGATTGTGGGTCAAAATTTTAAAGTCCACGTTTGACCATCGTAAAGTGTGGGTCAAATTTTGAATCACCAAATGGTGAATATGAAGTAAACGGACAAACTGATTTTAATATTTGAGTGTAATTCAAGCGGGGATATCAATTAAAATTCGAGCATGTGCGTAATATTTGGAATTTCACAAAAATTTGGAAAATAAGAAAAATAACACGGAACAAGGAAATTGCGCAAGGTTATATTGAGCTGGTGAATTGGAATTGAAATATGGAATTAGATTATATTATGGATAATTTAAGAATTAAGAAAGTAAGATTTTAAAATTGGACGCCTCAAGGAAAATTTATTATAAGGTAGAACATTTGAAATTAATTATTATACCTAGTGAAATTTCGATATTGTGATAAACTTTTTAGATTGAGAAAACATTTGTACAAATACCATATTGTTTTATCATAAAATAAAATGTTTTAGTTATCAATTTGAAAAATTTGGAATTTTGTTTTAAAATTATGAGCAATTTCATAATACCAAGAGAACAAAAAAATATTTTGCGAATTAAAAATTTGGGAATTGATTAGAGACCAACGCTCTAGTTGAGGGAAAAATATCTTGTTGCCGTGTTTCATTTTGGAACACGACAATATATGTATATCTATGTATATACTTTGATGTTTGGTATAAAGAACTTATTAAGCCAAAAAACACAAGTTTACAGTAGAGGCAAATAAAGTTTGAAATAATTTTTTATCACAATTATAATTATTTTTTTATAAAGGACTGGTGGTATGACCAAGTATAATTGAGTTCTAGTTTGTGTATATTATCAATTTGAAATTTTCATCCCTTGTCAGTTTTTTGATGACTTAAGTTATTAATACCATAAAAATTGTAGTTTTTTTTTCTGATATTAACAACTTAAAATAAGTCAACTTATGTTTTAATATCAATCGAAGTTTTTTGGTTTTCTCTTATATTTAGAACTTAAGTAAGTCATGTTAAAACAGTAATAGGTTTATTGGAAACGAATAAACAACTTAAAATACTGTCTTTAATGTACAAAAAAATTATAATAAAAAAATTATTCATTTAGGCTTCTTTAATATAACACATAAGTATTGGTAAAAAAATATTAGCGCATCTGTTACATCTACCAAATCTGAATAATTTATAAGAATGTCATTTGTAGCTAAATTTTGGTAAAAATTATTAAATACTTGGTGAATTAAGCCCAAAAGGTCCATTAAGTCCTTTTTCTTCTCTTTACATATTCTCACTGGAGAAAAGTAACTTCTTCTTAAAATCATTTTGATGCGGTTGTTTTTCTTTCTTAGAAAACTAATTTTATTGAAATCAGATTCTATTTCTAGGGAATTTTTATAATAAATAATTCCCGAATCTGATTTTCTATATCGAAACCAAGTGATGTAGCGAATTCTTGCATTAAGTTACAGGATAATTTTTGCTACAATAGCCGGTACATAAATTTTACCATTGTGCTATCGGATTGGTTACGTGAATAGCGGACATCTTTGGTTAATTGATAAAATTGGTCAGACATAAAATATTTGTTGGAGTAGTTTTATTTGCAAATATCCCGAAATTCTTGTTATAGTAAGGTATATTTTACTTCAAACCGTGTTCACGCTTAGCGGAGAGTATTTTGTGACATACTGTGTAAGTAGCAATGATTTTTTTGTGACGCAATGTAATTCTTACTATCATTGTTATCGGGTTTTCAAATTTCGAACAACGGAAATTTTTGTACTCAGAGCTGTCAACATTGAACAGTCAACAGAACTGTCACAGAAATATTACCAACTTCATATATACCTTTTTGGCGAACTGTCAACTTTAGCCACAACAACGCAATTTTGCATTGCAACTTTTGCTTGGATATTCAATCCGAGGTGTCTCGTGGGTACAATCGGGTCCTTTTGTCATCCGTTGCCAGTGCAGCTGACCTTTGCAACCTTCCAGTCAGCGGTGGCGCATGCAGTGTCAATTAAAGGAACGCGCTTTGTTTGCGTGTGATTGGGCACTGTACTAAATTCGTAGAGCTCGAAAGGTTTGTGCCAATATTTTTTTTTATTGATACAGATTGTTTTCAAGTACCAGTTATTTTTCAAGCAACTACCCTCCGTAGTTGCAAGGTGTGATTGTGGGCTTGATACTGGTATACATCTTTCATTTCACAATTATTTGTATAAACAATACCATGTTTTACTGTATCGAGTCTCAGCGATTATACGATTCTAAATATAACATCTTTTTATTTTCTTATAAGCGATACCCTCAGGCTGTTTTCACACGGGGCAATATATTGCCTACCATAAAACGTCGCGATATGGATTTGAGTTTTAAACATGCTTTCACACGGAACGATAATCAGCTACCATAAATTGCTCTAAGTAAAATGAAAATAAACATAATTATGCAGGGTTGCCATAGTTGGTCGTGAACTACCATGGAGACTAGACGTCTTTTTAGCCATCTCGCAACACCGTTTAACGAACAAATAATAAATAGCGGCAATATATAGCGACTCGTGTGAAAGCACACGTATACTTGCATTGGCGACAGGAAACGCAACGATAATATAGAGCGCCATTTCAGTAGAACAAATCGCGTGTAAACGCGATAATAGCGCTGCAGACGCAATTGGGAATTTACATTAACCATGCGCCACTACGCGTCCATAATATTAACTACTCCGTTTAGTATACCCAAAATTTTATACGAGTATTTGTTAATTAATTGTGTGTTAGAATTTGAATTTTACCACTATTACAACGCAGTCGACTAGCTATATTAGTACAATACGCATTAATAACTTATGTGCAATATCGTGCTATACTAATTAGAACAGCCATTATGACGCGACGTTAGCGCCCTCATCGGTGATGTAAATTCCCAATACCATATATGGTATGGTAAAATTGGTACCAATTTTCATATTTTCCCATTATTGCACTGTTTTTAAAAATTTTGTAAAAGAAAGATAAATTACCTGAAAGTTCAGTTATTGGACAAGTCAAGTTTAGTTATTGAACATAATTTAAACTTCAATTAATTAAGTACCTATACCTTCCAAAATATCTCTACAAGTAGTACCTAGGTACCTAATAAGCATTAGATATGTAACTAAATTGAAAATAAAAATATAGTAAGTACGGGTTATAATAAAATAAAAACAATATTGAAGATATTGAAGACTTTAGTTATTGGACACTTCGCATTTAGTAGTTACTGCACACGTGTGCAATAACGAACTTCCCAATTAAACTTATATTATGGATTAACGCAGTTTCCCTCCAATGGAGAAATTTTGGCAGTTCTTATAATATAAATAAGAAACTTTGTTTTTCAATTTATAATGAAGTGCCTAAGAACTTCCCTATGTCCATTAACTCCATATGGTTTACCCTAATGATTCAAATAAAACCAAATAAATCATTCAAACCGATCAAAATCACAAAGAAGTAAATCAAAGAAGAAATAAAATACAAATATATTTTAACAACAAAATACGAAATGAAAAAAACGAAATAAACAACAAAATAAATAGTAGAGGGGCACGTCGAATAATATTTCGCAATTCTGTGGAGTTCCAATTACTATTAGGAATTTAGATAGTATACTTTACTAGGATTTCTTGGGATGTATTTCAGTCCCTTGCAACGCAATATACATAATTGTTAATAATTATGATACTAAAAGTCTACAATTTAATATTGGCCGATTTTTTTAATCCAGGAAACGGTTTTGCACGAAATTTTTTAAATTATTTTCAAGGTCAATAATAAAACTGTTACTCGAACTGTCACTTTTTTTAAATAATTCAAGCGTCAAAATTTTACTTATAGAACGTAAGAAATAAATAATAAGATAATAAAAGTTTAATTGACTACTTAATTCAAATACAAAACATAAGACATCAATTAGATAGGCAGTAGTTATTACTTATTTAAACCGCGAATTAGTAGTAAAATTACTAATGAAAAACAAAACGTCAGATCAAATTCTTCACTTTGTCTAATTGTCAGTCTTAAAAGAAATGGATATTTTTATCTTAAATTTAGCATACTGAATTTATTATCAATAAACACATTGTTATGGTATATAAAAGGATTTAAGGTAGTAATTGTGAAAAAACTAGTATATATACCACGGTTGAGAGTTTGAAACTACTTTTATAGTTTTATAATCTTGGTTACAGATTTATATTGGTTTATATTGATTTGTATAACAGATTTATATTGGTCTTGAGATCATGTTGCATCAAGTTACATTCATATCTTAGATTGTACCAGAATTGCTGACTTTTGATGAGATAAATTCTAAAGAAATCCTGGAGAAAAATTAATTTTGCGTACGATGACGGTCATGGCCTGAATGTTAGCGAGATCAACTACTGCTAATGGAAAGCTCTCCGGTTCGACTCCAGGTGCAGTCTATAATTTTGTAATCGTCTTCCATGCTTCGGCAGATAGAGAAAACCGTCGGTCGTTCTGTGTAATAATTTGCCATCATAACAAAACACAGGTTGCAGGCACGTCGAAAGGCAAGCCTAGCAAGCTATCTGAGATGTAGAAACAAAAATTCTCATAGAACTAATTAAAATTAAATTAGTAAAGAACAAGTCCTGGACCTATACTAAGAAGAACATCAAGTCGAATAAGATTCGACTCGAAATACAATAATAATGTAAAAAAATACAATACACGAAATGAACAATCATTATATTTAAAAGTTTACCTTGATAAAATGTTTTAATTTTTTTACGTTTTTTATATTATTAAATTTTAACAATTTTCTTACCTTATTGATACTAATATCATCGCAAATATTAAGTATTTTCCTAATAAAGGCACTACCAAAGACGTTGGTGGAATAATTTCAACGACTAACAGGAAAAATACGTGAAGACTAATAAGAATGGAAATTGACAGTGTAACCTGCAAAAAAATACATTAAATAATATTTTCAGCAAAATTTACATTTTGTTAGTAAGCAGTAACAGTGGTAAGCCAAACAAAATAAAAATATCTGCATAATGTATTTTACCTATTACTGAAAGCTTATGTAATATTTTGAAAGTTATTATGCTTGCTTAACTTGTTAATTTCAAGTTTAATTTAAAATTAATTTTCACCCAACTAATAATTTATATTGAAGTCTAATGTGTTACTTTTAGATCCCCCATGTGTGAGTTGTATCTTACGTGGTCTCGTCCTGTCTTTTGATCCGCAACCTCTTTTATTATACTAGAGGCCAATCATCATCCAGAACATAATAGGAAATTAACATGGTAAATTAGTATTTTTAATATTCCTTGTTTTCGCTGTACCGGATAATAATGAAAACCGTATCAATCGAAAGAGATTTTTATTTCACGTAGGAAGATGCCCAATAATTATTATTTCATGTAAAATTATAGTCAAAAATTCAAGAATAAATTGTGTGCTTTTTAAGAAATACAACTTTCATTGGAAACATAATGGTATACAAATTACTTTGAGAAATAATAACCAAATTAAATATTATATAATTTTTGGCGATTACCTTTCTAAGGCAAAACGTATTTCCTATAAAATACTCAATTTATTCTTGCATTTTTAATAATAATTAAGAAGGAAATAACAAATGTTAGGTTTCTTCAGACGAGACGGCGAGAAAAACATCTTTCGATTGATAAAATTTTCATTATTATCTGTTACAATATAGGGAGCAGGAATCTTAAAAATTTGATTTACCATGTTAATTCCCTATATTCGGGGATGATGACTGACCACTCGGTGTAGTATCCCGCAATTGATATAATCTATTTTCAACATGCGTTTGATATTGACAGTTATCCTGATAGTTCGGTCGTTTAAACCGTTTAATTTGGCACAGATAAAAAGCCTCTGGGTTTTCAATTTCAGACTCTGATTTGAACATGGGTAAATGACAAATAAAATTTAAATGTTAAATATTATAAAATATTAGAAAAATCAGTAGAAAAGTTGAGATCAAACTGTAAAACACATTAAATCAATAAATTATTACATTTTAGAATACCTCTACAGCATAAATCACCAGGAGGGGTGAAGCAACACTTGTCAGACTTGGGGTGTTGCTTTGAATTGGTAAAGACAAACAAGGATTACAGAAAATTATAGAATCTGTTGAAATTTAAAAAGAAAACGAGCTGAAATTTTAGCAATCGTAGAAAATTTAATAAATATAAATCTAGTACGAAATACCGAATGTATATTTTTAATTTCATTTTAGATACTGTCTCTACCCGACTCACCGCGGTCATCTGGCTGCCATAGAGCAGTAAATTATTAAAAGTAATACTACAAAAATAATAACTACAAAAAATTATAGTTGGGGAATCGGTTCGTTAATCTACTTATATACAGACTTGTGCAAAGGTATTAGGCACCCTCACTATTTTACACTATTTATTTATTTATTTAAAGATTTAGACACACTCCTAACAGTAAAAACTAATTACAAGGAGTGTGTATACAAATGTATATACATATATATACCAACTATAATATATAGAAGTACATAGCACAAACAAAATAAAATAAAATAACCCATATTTATATAAGTCAGTGCTGGATCGTTTGGACGGGGCGATTACCCAACTCGCCTGTAACAGCATGCAACCAACTCCTTGAGGCCCGTGTGGTTGGGGTCGGCAATGTCAGTAATAACATTAAAGTTGCGGCTGCAGATGGAGATGGGGGACGTGGCCAAGAAGTTGGTACGGCTAAACCTACAGTAGAACAGGTCGCCCTGTCTAGAGTTACCTCTAGGTACTCGAAAATTTATCTCTGCCAATAATGGTGGACAATCGATGTTGTATCTCAGAAGTTTGTATATAAATACGACGGACGATACAAAGCGCCTGCTCTCTAGTGTTTCAACATCGAATTGAGCCAAGAGTTTGCGATGATTATAGCCCTGTATCGGGTAAAGACCATCTTGAAGGAATGCCACTATCTCTAAATCTAGTTTTCAGAACTCATTGCATTGATTATGATTCTATTAATTGTGTCTTAACTCAAATAAAAATATAGATAAGACTTTTTAGTAGTAATAAAACTGTCTAGTAAGTATAAATAACTTATATTGCAATCGCAAAAGTAAGGATTAGTCTGTTGTCAGAGCTCGTGGTAAAAATATATGCGTCGATGTTTTTTTCTTCAACCGTACCGTATTTTCAAAGACTAATACCTTACAAGTCAACCACGTCTAAAAAAATGGATTCTAGGAATTTTGTTCGCCAGTATTTGTTCGACAAACACTTAATCGACAGCATTTGTTCGACACGGAATTTTATTCGACATGCATTTGTTTGACTACACATTTATGCGAATAAGCATTTGTTCGACATGGAATTTTATTCGACATACATTTGTTCGACTCAACATTTATGCGAATAAGCATTTGTTCGACATAATTAGAGATCACAACACAAAGAAATATCACAAACTAATGATACAAAATCTCTCCTTACTGCTCTAATGAGAAGCAGTTTGGAAAAGATTAAGTCCACGCAGAAGGATGAACCATCTACTTTAAATTTGCGTGGGGCCCTGGTGGTCGATTTAAACTAGCTCGTTTATTGCGGCAGCGAGAGTCGTGGATCGTGTGAAAGAAACACCCCGGAGAGATCAAGGAAACAGCTTTGCTAACACAACACAATTAAAATGGACAATTGGATGTTAATTGTCAGAAGGCAAAGATATAAGCGATGTCGGATGTAACAGGCACATTGGCAACAACATTGCCACCGAAAATCACTCCCAAACATAAACCAAGGGCACGTTCGAATGGTAATATAAAAATCCCACAAGAAGGTGGAACCATTTCGAACTCCCTACGATAACACAAATGGTAGCAACCTCGATGAAATGTCGCACCCTGTATATGGGTCGGACATCACAGCCTTTCATAAAAAAAGAACATAAAATCAAAAATAAACACAAAAAAAAATGTTTAACATAGAATTTCAAATATGAGATTTGAACCCATGTCAAACGCTTCGGAATCTCCTCGCCGATGCATTTTACCAACGTCGATTGATGTTAACTAGTGGAAATAATACGCAGTTCAAGTTTAATTACACAAAACATAATAATATAAATTAATTAATTAGTTTATCAAATATCAAACCCAAACACTCGATCCATTTCACACTTGCGAGTGTAAATGAGATTAGATTGCAGTATATCTCCTCAATGCAGCAATACGAAAACCTGCAACGCAATCGTAATCTCGACAACCACTCTGCTAATAAAAATGCACGACAAAAAGAAAAGCCAAAATGTAACACATAAAAAAATTACAGAAATTGGCCAAGTGTGAACTCCAACGTCATCGTTCTCCAGGTATTCGGAGGAAAATTTGGCCAAATTAATTATCGAGTAACTGCGAAGCAATTAGCAAAATAATTAGCTGACTTACCATTGTGAAATGAAGGAAATATTTCACAGGAAGTATTGACTATGGGGTCCAACAAAAAAAGTGTACGATCCGGGAAAAATTAACCATCCCTCAAACCACGAATGTAACATCCTCATAAAGGGTTGGAGCGCAAGCAAATCCAAAAACCATTCGTATTGATGGACGGGAACCCTCACAAAATCGCATCATCCCTCTTCAAAATTTTGAACCAAAAACGATAATTACTTCACAGCACCTTCAAACATGACCGCTCCGTTCGAGAGCTCACCAATGACTCCCCTATCATAGCATGCGCGAGTCTAATCTCCGTCAATCACGCTCGCTATACAGGGTGCTACGAAATATATTGCTAGATGTTAAAAGTTGAATTTAATAAATTCAACGTTGTTGCGAAAAGTGAAAATTTTTCGTAACACTAACACTAACCTAACGGCAGATCCACCTTTTCGCGGCAGATCCACCTCTTTGATAAAAAAGAGTACCATAAAAGAGCGCATTTTCATACCAACAATGTATGTTGTAAAACTTTTGAACCAATTAAGACTAAGGATATGTTTTCCCGATTTAACTCGAAAATGTATGAATCCCAAACTGACACCGAAACTGATCAAGTTAAAGATGTCGAAGAAATCTTATTATTATGCAATGATTTATAATATAGTTTTTTAATAAATGTTACGAATTTAACTTTATTTAATTGTTTCAATTACCATATAGCTAAAAGAAATAATTTTGACGCATTCGATTACATAAAATCTTTTTTATGTTTTTAATTTTAAGTTTTTAATTGGTTTTCTAAAGAAATATCAAAAACGAACACTAACCTAACGGCAGATCCACCTCTTCGCGGCAGATCCACCTCTTTGCGGCAGATTTAACTTTAAGCGGAGATTCGTTGTTTTTAATGTCGAACAAATGTATGTCGAATAAAATTCCATGTCGAGCAAATGCTAATTCGCATAAATGTTGAGTCGAACAAATGCATGTCAAATAAAATTCCATGTCAAACAAATGCTTATTCGCATAAATGTGTAGTCGAACAAATGCATGTCGAATAAAATTCCGTGTCGAACAAATGCTGTCGATTAAGTGTTTGTCGAACAAATACTGGCGAACAAAATTCCGGATACGAAAAAAATGAACTTAGTGCTTAACAGTGCTTGCAGATTAAATTTTTATTTAAACAAAGCAATTCTCAAGTTGTAATAGCTCGAGAGGTGAACTGTTCTCCTTGTACTGTGCAATATATGTACATTGAAACGCTTCAAGGAAACTGACTTCTATCAGAATAGACTAAGAACAGATCGAAAAAAAAATAACTACATTACGTGAAGATGGACTATTATTTCGATAAGTGCTACAAGATCGCGGAACAACCTCTTTAGACCTAGCTGATGCATACCACTGGATGCGAGTACAGTGAGAATGAGGCTCCTTTAAGTTGGACTCAAAGGCTGTAAAGCCAGAAAAACCCATGGATCTCAGAGCGCAATAAGAAGATTCGGTTAAAATGGTGCCTAACACACAGAAATTGGACTGTAGAAGATTGGTCGAATGTGTTGTGGTCCGATGAATCTAACCTTGAGGTATCTTTATTTAACGCATATATTTAAAAAAAACTATAATAACTTATCACAAAATATTAAATAAAAGAGTAAATAATTGAGATTTAATTTGTTAATGTTTTTTCATTTCTTTCAGGTGTTTGGTACCACAGGTGTAACGTACGTAAGGCGAAAGATAGGCGAAAAATTCGACCCGGAGTGCGTGGTGCCTACAGTGGAGCACGGTGGAGGCAGCATTATGATCTGGGGCTACATGACTGACTGTTGTGTGTTAAAACTGTTTTTATATGAAGGTCGTGTAAATAGTGTCAAGTATAATTATAGAGATCCTTGAACAGACTCTAGGGCCATCTATATCTGCAATTTTCGGCAATACAAACGCCGAAAAGTAAAAAGAGTCAAATTTCGACAATGCAATGATCCATGCCATTTGTCGGCGCTCTCAATGATATGGTTGCGCAAAACTAGGTTTACACTGTTTGACCGCTCCCCACAATCGCCAGATCTCAATCCCATTGAACATTTATGGGGTATTTTGAAGGAAAATATACGGCGCCATTAAATAAAATCCAAAGAGTCGCTGTTCAATGCGTTAAACCAAGAGTGGAATAAAATGACTGACGAGAAATGAAACAGGCTCGTAGCGTCCATGCCTAAAAGGCTCGCTGGTGTAATTAAAACAAAGGGTGGACCCACTAAATACTGATTTAAACATTAAATATAACTGATTTCAACATATATATACTTTTATTTTCGTTTACCTTTACCATAACACATAATATGGTTAGATTTTATAGCGTACCTAATACTTTTGCACAAGGTTGTATATGTATTTCTATATGAAAGAAAACGTCATGGGCTGTAATACATAATACCTATGAACTTATTTGGAACTTCAACTTACTTTTTCTTTAATTTAATTTACTAATTTTACTTGAATAAAATATTTCTCGATTACTTAATACAGTTTAATTAAAGGTTAATATAACAAAAAATGTACAAAACACTTTTCAGTACTAAACAGAAGAAATTTTCACAAGTTAAAGCTATTATTACATCATATAATTTCTTGATAAATTTCTTGTTATTAATAAATTGTACAGTTTCAAATAGCAGATTTCATTATCGAAATGAATTCTTGCTTAAAATATATTTTTGAAACAATTTACTACACAACAAATTGCATAGTAAATTGTTCAAGAAATTGTATGAGGTAAAACAGCTTTTATACAGTGACCTCTTCACGCGATTTTGTGCAATTTTTAGGTTATAAGAAAAATATAGATATGATTAATTTCAATTTTTATTTCGTTAACCACAAATCCATCGATTATTTCGCTAAAAGGATTCATCCGACAAAATACTAATTTTTAACATTCGCGGCGTAATATTCGAGGCGAATAGGCCGCGGTGAGTCTGACACGATGAATTAGACCGTGGCAAGATGGCTTGCGACGAGTTGTCTTAGACCATTATTATCATACTCGATAAGGAAAAATGGTATATCAGTGTATTGTAGTCGTATACGTCAAATAGAATGTGTACAAACAAAACTCTATGCTATTTGAAGATACTACGAGTATGTACATAAATATTGTGGAAACGGTGACATTTATATAATGTATTATGTAATGGTAAACAATCAATTTCAAAACAAATAAAGGAGTCATTTAACAACATCCACAGGTTGTACGAGAATTACATTTAGCATATTATTTGTAACCACTAATATATTATACGAGTATTTGACGTGAATTTCATTAAATTAATTTAAAACATTTATTTAAAAGTAGTGACTTATTGCACAATCAAGATAAAAACTGTTATTCCCTCAAATATAATTTTCTGGGGAAATGCAAAAATATTAACTTTCGATATTTAAAATTCGTTGTCCCGGTTTTAGTAGTAGTCCAGTCAAATTAGACGAAAAACGGGGTTCAGCTCGGAAAAATTCCCACCTAGCTGAATTTAGGTACACATCTTTATGACATCGTTGTAAACAATATGTAAAAAGTCGACCTCGATATCATGTACGCGGGTTTTAGCTCCCGGGGTTTTAGCTCCCCCAACGCGAGTTTTTGCCAATAACTCGCTTATTTATGCTTGTATGATAAATTATGATCAGACCATAATTGAAGAGCACAAAATTCTCATATATAATACCACAAGAGACTATCAAATTGTCGGCAATAATTTTTGAAACTGGAACTGAGTGTTTGTCGCCCTTAAAATCACCATGAGTGCTTTAGCACGAATGGTGATTTTAAATGGCGACAAACACGAAGATTCCGTGGTTTAAAAATTAACCGACAATTTTATAGTATCGTGTGGAATTCGTTTGACAATTTCGTAAATAAAATTTCAATTTTTTCTGACAACAAATAATTTATAGTATGCGTTCACGTAGTTTCCATCGTTACTATGGAAATTTGACAGTACAGACCACGGTGGTCGTATTGCCGCGACAATACACCACCGTGGTCTGTATTGTCAAAGGAAGTAGATTATGATTGGTTCAAATTGATGAGATTGTAACATCCTATTGGTTGAATTATTATGAACGAAATTGTCTATAAAATAGTTTTCTTTTCATATTTTTCCATGGCACAGTAATACTTAAATTATTGACCGAAAACACGACCCACCCTTAAAATGGCACAATATTGATTCGTTGCAGGGAGAGAAATATTTTCGGGCACGGGAAATGATTTTAATAATACATTAATTGAAATTGTGGCCAAGGTTGGAAAATGAAGAGTAAAATAGATTTTTTCAATATTTGCCAAAAATTATAATATCTTCCAAGTAACGAAACCGAAATTTTGGTTTGAGCTTACAGAAGGTCCGGCCAAGCTAAAATTTGGCAAAGATGTATATTGAAGTGTTCTAATAAACCCCCAAAATTCTCATAAAAATCCCAAGCCAACGATCCTTCAAATGAGGATTTCACCCCTAAGTGCGGTGTTTCGCCTATAGCTCACGCGTATTTTTACTTTTACGAAAAATTACCATTAAGCAAAGTTGACGAACATAAAATTCTCTATAACTTGTGGCGCTACAGTAGGTAGTACTAGAATACATACTGTAATAGGCAAATTAAACTTTGTTTAATGGTAATATTTCGTAAAAGTAAAAATACGTGAGCTATAGGCGAGACCGCACCTAGGGGGCTAAAATCCTTAATTGGGGGAACGCCGGCTTGGGATTTTTATGAGACATTTTGGGGGTTTATTAGAACACTTCAATATACATCTTTGCCAAATTTCAGCTTGCTCGGACCTTCTGTAAGCTCAAACCAAAATTTCGGTCTCGTTACTTGGAAGATACTATAACTTGGACAAATTTTGAAAAAATCTATTTTTCTCTTCATTTTCCAACCTTGGCCACAATTTCAATTAATTTATTATTAAAAGCATTTCCCGTGCCCGAAAACATTTCTCTCCCTGCAACGAATCAATATTGTGCCATTTTAAGGGTGGGTCGTGTTTTCGGTCAATAATTTAAGTATTAACGTACCATGGAAAAATATGAAAAAAAATCTATTTGATAGAGAATTTTATGCTCTTCAATTATGGTCTGATCATCATTTTTCATACAAACATAAATAAGCGAGTTATTGGCAAAAACTCGCGTTGGGGGAGCTAAAACCCCGGGAGCTAAAACCCGCGTACATGATATCGAGGTCCACTTTTTACATATTGTTTACAACGATGTCATAAAGATGTGTACCTAAATTCAGCTAGGTGGAAATTTTTCAGAACTGAAAACCTAATTTGACTAGACTATAGGTAGTTTACGCTTGAAATATTAAATGATCGTAGTGAGAAAAACATTTTTTTTTGCTTATAAAATTAACTGTTTGGCTTGATTTCATTCAAATCAAAAAACTTCTATTATGGAAACTCGAAAATTCGTTTTTACCCTAATTTCGGATAGCGATTATACCCTCTAAAACCGCTTTCTTTGTAGCCAAAAGAATATGGCTTTCAATGGTTTCTCATTTTTCGATGTCCTACCACATATCCACCACCGTGGATTCCTCTTTATTATTTTAGTTAACCGGCATTCTAATATGTTTAAAATGTATTAAATGAAGAAAATGAATAATTGAAAATCAATACATTACCTTTTCTCCACTATCCGAAGGCAAATAAAACGTCAATACGGTAAGAAATGATATTCCCATACAAGGAATTATGATGTTAACGGTATAAAATAACGTTTTTCTTCTCATTGTGATATTAAACGTGATATCGAGGTATGGTTCGTCACAACAAGTGTAAAATTTTTCATTTCTGGAACAAAAATCAATAATTAATTTCTGAGCTAAATAGTTTATCTGATAAAAAATATGCTGACTTAAAAATATCTACTTTTTTGGAACTTGATACAGTTTATTAACTTGGATTATAAAAATCAAATATAACTATAATATCTTAAGGCGGTGTGACACTTGTGTAAATTTTGTTGTAAATTGTAAATTGTTTTTAGGACAATTTCGTTCATAATAATTCAACCAATAGGATGTTAGAATCTCATCAATTTGAACCAATCATAATCGACTTCCTTTGACAATACAGACCACGGTGGTGTATTGTCGCGGCAATACGACCACCGTGGTCTGTATTGTCAAGTAACGATGGAAACTACGTAAACGCATACTATAAATTATTTGTTGTCAGAAAAAATTGAAATTTTATTTACGAAATTGTCAAACGAATTCCACACGATACTATAAAATTGTCGGTTAATTTTTAAACCATGGAATCTTCGTGTTTGTCGCCCTTAAAATCACCATTCGTGCTAAAGCACTCATGATGATTTTAAGGGCGACAAACACTCAGTTCCAGTTTCAAAAATTATTGCCGACAATTTGATAGTCTCTTGTGGTATTATATATGAATAGTTCTATATTTTCTTGCTAGAGCTGCGTGTAAAATTCCGCACAAGAATATTCAAAGGTGTGGTCAATTTTTGTTGTTTTTTGTGATTTGGAAAAGTGTGGTTATAAAATATGTTATACTCGTATAAATGTTTATACTATTTCTTAATTAGGTTATTAAAGTGTTTTGAATATAATGACGTGGTTGTAAGAGCAAGTTACAATTTTAATAATCGAATATCAAAATTTTCCGTCTAGCTCTGCTTAAACGGTAATTAAAAAGCGGAGAGCACGAATTTGCCAACCTGGAATTTCCATTAAGAGAATTTCCAAATCTCCTAAAAAGATTCGGAAAGCTGAATGTTTGAAAAGTCGATTTAGCAAAAAAAATTGCGGTAAAATCATAAACTCACCCTTTTTAAGGGAAAAGTGTAGGCCACGCCCACCATCAAATTTTAAAAGAAATTGGTGTAATTTTTCGACACTTTGGGCATTTTTAGGTCCGAATTCGACTCTGAGGCGGTTGCCAGCGTTTTAACATTAAGGAAGAATCCATAAAATCCGTAAAAAATCTCCAACACTTGATACAGGTGGGATACATGTTACTATAGCAGGAGGCTCGGTGCCGGTACCCGGTAGTGCATTTGCGGTCCCCGGTCCGTAAGAGTCCGGATTCGCTCATCGGGAAATTTAAAATTTCCTATAGATATTCGAAAATCTGAAGGTTTGAACAGACGATTTAGCAAAATTCATTTGCGGAAAAATCACAAACCACCATTTTATTAAGGAAAAAGTGTGACCACGCCCACCATCAAAGTTAAAAGAAATTGGTGTAATTTTAGTGCATTATAAGAGATTTTAGGTCCGAATTCGACTCAGAAGGATTTGCGTTGTAAAAACATAACCTCCGCTACCCACCACTCCGCTCCGGGCGGTTTTGACAACGCTGAACTTAGCTAAAACAATCTTAAAGACGATCCATATATCCCACCGGGATTATAAAAACCGGGATATAGCATTTTAAATGATTGTAGAAAAGGTATATAGCATTTACCATAAACGAAGAACCCGAAAAAAGTTGTGAAAATTTTAATTCTCATACAGCTCCACCAAGCTTAGAAAGGACGCGGCAAATATGCCAACTAATTTGATAAAAATTTGAATGAACCAATGAACGTTGAGTTATTTCTCAAGTACATTCTGTTGTAAAAGTTACAAATAATTGCGTGTGTTTACATTTGTCGTGATTTTTTGTGTAATTCGATTTCGTGTTATTTCTATTTTGTGTTCTTTTCAGAACAAATCTTTATAGTTATATTTAATAAATCATTTTACTTAGTAAATTGAACATATTATTTAGTAAGTACTTTTTAGGTTAGAATACACTTAATTCTTCATCTGAGTGTATATTTTAGCAGCGCCTGACACGCCCCTCCAGGGCTCTTCTTAGCTTGGTGGAGCTGTACATGTTACTACTACGAGAGGCGTGGTGCATTTAACGATGTGAAATTTTTTAAAGTGTTAAAGTAGGGCGATTGTAATCTCCACCGATGGTCAAGGGTTTCTAAGTTCCACCGCCTCGTCGGGTGGGTCGAGGGTACAAAAATATAATCTCTTAATTGCTAAGCCTATAAGTACTTTTTTAAGTTGGTAAGATTCCGAATAAATTATAAGGTCCTTTAATTTATATTGGCGTTATATTTTGTGTATATTTTTATTGTTATAAATATTACATCGCGGATTTTGCTCAGTAGAAGTTGCGATTATAAATTGGGTTAGTTATCTGTGGGTGTTTTTTTTAAAGTTTACTGCCGCATACCGCAACTCTACTTTTAAAAGCTATATCCAGGATTTTTAGGATCCCGCTTTTCTAGGATCCCGGTTTTCTTAATGGAAGGCCCTTCTACTATGTTTAGCCCAAATAAACCATTGTCAAAATCGCTTGGAGGGCCTAATGGAGCGGAGCGGATGGCCCGGAATCGAATGCACACCTCAAAAATCTAAAAATACACCAAATTTATGGTGGGCGTGGCCGACACTTTTCCGTTAATACATGGGTAGTTTACGATTTTTTTGCCAATATTTTTTACTAATTTTTTTCTTTATTTATTTTAAAAGTTTATTTGTAAATTACAATTTTGTGTTACTTTTATTTTTCAATAAAATGCATTTTCTAATGAAATAATTTTTTTAATCTATCTATTGTACTTTAATAATACTTTTAAATCCTTACGTATTACCATCGGTGGAATTTACGGGTGGTAAACTGTGACCATTTCGCCAGTGAGGATTTTCTCTTGACCATCGGTGGAGATTACATACGTCCTTAAAGTATATCATTGTGCGCGTACCGTCAACAGAATCAGTGAGATTCCTTAAACCCTACTCATGCGCGTCACTGAATGGGTAAATTTTCGAAATTCAAAGTCGATTTATTGAAAAACTTCTGAGTTTACCGCAAATTTTTTTATTTAATTATACTATACAAACCGTCAGCTTTCCGAATCTCTATAGGAAATTTTGAAATTCCTCGTTGGCAAATATACGTGCTCTTCCCAAAACTTCTTATCGCCCGACTTACCGTGCGAATTTTCAAATTTTCACACAAGTGGTATACACAGCTGCGAAAAAATTTGCTAGCAAATTTACGTATTTGACACTTGTGTAAAAATTCGCTAGCAAATTTACACCCGAATTTACAACAAAATATACACAAGTGTCACACCGCCTTTACTAAAAATAGGGTGGTGCTGTTTTACCAATCTCCAATGCCTGTAAATCAATTTGACCCATTGTGAAATAATATACCATTTTAAATAAATTTATGTGCAAGTTGACGATTATCTTCAGTAAAAATTAATTTTTGAATCATTTTTAGTTCAATTATTAATTTAGTCATTGACGAATTGTAGTTTGAATAATATAATAGTACTACCAAATAACAAATTTTATTAAAGTTTTATTTGATGACGTGCTATTGGTAATTAGTTATTTACATACTATCAGTAATTAACACAAATAAAAATTAGAACTCATTGTGAATCGCTTAAAAGAAATTAAATTAAATCCCATCTGGTTTTTGGCTTATGTGTGCTGGTAATTCTAGTATCGACAATTTGAAATATTTTGAAATGCTATTCAATAAAAAGAGTTTTTAAAATTTGTAAAAATTCAAAATTTAAAAACAAATTATTGACCTTTAACAACTATAATAGTCGTAAAATTATAGTTGAAGAATTTGGTTATTGTAATCTACTAATAAGGTCCAGTTGTTCAGTTTCGGGTTATCTTTTAACCTAGATTAATTTCCATAGATACAATTCTTTAAACAACAATTATTTCATTAATTAATAATAATTAATAACCTAAGACTGAACAACTGGGCATAAGTGGATAGGTTTCAAATAAACAATACCTCAACGAACATCATCGGCCAGGGCCGTATTCAGAATCAGTGATCAATGAAAAAATGGAAAATAAAAAACATAAAAATCAAATTGACCTTATCGTATGATAAGTTTCGGCATTTTTTACGATCCTACCCGTAAAACTTGTCTCCTCAGATACGCACTGGTTGATGTTCGTTGTGGTATTCAGAATAACAGTTTAAATATCAGCGAGTTGAAATTGGATAGTTTAAAATAGCCAAAATATGTATATGGCTATTATGTTTATTTTAATGCTGGTAAGTAAACTAGCTAACTTTTTTACCTAGTTTATAAACTAACTAAATTTGTAGCTATTATGGTAGAAATCTTGTTTTCTACTAAAATAATCAAGCGATTGGCCAGTTTATATAGTAGCCTGCTAGTTTATAAACTAACCAAGTAATCACTTTATCCGTAAAAATTATATTGACATAAATTTTGGTGACTGTATCCCGCTAATCATGATTAATACATCACCGTATTCACTCCGGTCTTCGACAGGGTATTGACATTTCATGGCTCTTAGAAGACCAAAAGGAGCTAAGGCAAGAATACGGTGATCTGATACGCTCCACTTCTACCGCGAATTTTCGAACATTTTGTAATGGGCAACACCAAGAAAGTGTGTGGTCACTGACAAACAGACTGATTAAGGACGCACCCGTTAGACGCCCTCCGTTTACTTTAACGTGCGAAAACAGATTTACTGATACCAGCGACGAAACGGCCACTAGACTGCTTTGTCATTTCTACCCCGACGACGACGTCGATACGAGACTGAGACACAGAGAACTGCGACATATGTTTAATTCGCCCTACGTATGTGACACACCGGATGAAGAGGAGTTCACAGAGGGAGAGGTATTGGACGCATTAAATTCCATGAGTCCAAACAGAGCGCCGGGCATTGACAACCTCACGTCAGATATTTGCGGCGTGGTCGCGGAGGCCTACCCTGAATTCATTACTAAACTAATGAACTCGTGCCTGGCAACCGGCCACTTTCCGAAGCCGTGGAAGAGTGCCTATGTGAAGATCTTGCCCAAGCCGAATAGGTCCGATCCAACGGACCTTTCGGCTTTTAGGCCCATAGGACTCTTGCCCGTCTTCGGAAAGTTGCTGGAAAAGCTGTTCACCAAGCGTTTAACGTATTTTGGTGTTCAGCGTCAGGCATGGAGTCCTAAACAGTATGCATTCAGGGAACAGACCTCTACGATCAACGCCTTACATGATGCAATATCGATTATCCGACGTGAGAAAAGTCGTAAATGTCTGGTACTTGGTGTATCCTTGGATATCAAAGCGGCGTTCGACAACGCTTGGTGGCCAGCGCTATTCAACAGACTGCGAAACATTTCATGCCCGCGGAACATATATAACTTGATTAAAAGTTATATCGCCGATCGGTCTGTTGAGCTGGCCTACGCTGACGGGAAGTCGCGCAAGACCATGACCAAAGGATGCATCCAAGGCTCTGTTTGCGGACCTACTTTTTGGAACATTATACTGGATGAACTTCTCGATGTAGGTTTACCGGAGGGATGTCATCTGCAAGCATTCGCGGATGACGTCCTTCTAATCGTGAGTTCGCCCAGTGTAATGCAGATGGAAAGTCGTGCCAACGCAGCTCTACTTGCGATCAGTGAGTGGGGCGCAGGTGTTAAATTAACATTTAGCGCTCCGAAAACTCAAGCAATAGCCTTCACTCCAAAAACCAAATTTTGTAGAATTTCCTTCGGCAACACTGTTTTGACTTATGAGCCTCACATTAAAATTCTAGGTATTATTTTAGGTCAACACTTGAAATTCAATGAACACGTTCGACACATCATAGTCAAAGCCAACAAAATTTTTAAATCTTTATGTCGGTTCGTACGGCCCACGTGGGGTATTAATCCACGAAATGTGGAGACAATATACCACGCTGTCATCGAACCGACCATTACTTACGGTTCTTTTATTTGGAGTGGAGTGCTAAGATACAAGTACGTGCTGGGTTGGTTGCGATCTTTTCAGCGGGCATTCGCCGTCAGGGCTACGCGCGCATTTCATACGGTCTCGGCAATATCTGCGTTGGCCTTAGCTGGATTTACTCCAATCGAGCTAAGGATAAAGGAGGTGGCAGGGGTAGAGCAAGTGAAAATGGATGGTACTTTCGATCGACTTCCGGACGACGTCGTCTTGCAAAATCGTACGTCGCCAGCGGAGATGTTACATCCCCGCTATAGACAAACGATCAGTTTCGTAAAAGCAAACGACTCGCTGGAAGTCGATCGAATATGCGACCAGGTCGATGTTGCTATATTTACCGATGGCAGCAAGCAGGAAGGTGGGGAGGTCGGCGCGGCAATCGTCATATACCGTGAAGCTCGGCAAGAGACCCACAAGTACCGGTTAAACGGTACTTGTAGCGTGTTTCAAGCCGAGTTATATGCGATTGACGCCGCCCTGACTTGGATCTCCCCCAGGAGGTTACACTCAGTGTGTATTTTCTCCGACAGCCTCTCTTCGCTTGTTACCATCGCTAATAGGAGTAGCACCGTACCTTTGGTCACCTCCATCCATCGTTCACTGCTCAAACTGAAGGACCAAACGATCATCAGATTTGCGTGGGTAAAGGCTCATTGCGGCATTGAAGGGAACGAGGTTGCAGATCAATGTGCCAAAGACGCGGCTGTTTCACACAGTCGCATGGCATACAACCAGTTCCCTCTAAGTTACGCAAGAAGGGTGATCCGCCTTGAGTCGGCATGTACTTGGGATACCGAGTACAGAAATGCCGTCCAAGGTTCGACCACCCGGCAGCATTTACCTACGCTACATGATGTTCGCTTGTTCCGAAGTGCCGTTGATACCTCCTTTGAAATGACGCAGGTATTGACGGGTCACTCGTTTGCGCGCGAGTATCTATACAGATTCAAGATCAGTCCTGTTGATGTGTGCCCCTGCGATTCAAAAAGTAGGCAGACTCTACATCATTTGTTGTCTTGCTGCCCGAAATACGTCCAGCAACGCCACACCTACACCTCTCATTGTTCGCTAGTAAATATATCACCCTTTGTCATTTCAGAAATCATTGCAAATAAATCTATCACTAAACTTTTCATAACCTTTTGTAAGTCTATCATTAACACTCTTAAACACTTTAACACCCCCCCTTAGTCTGCCTAAAATGGATTTATGCATCACCTAAATTAATCAAAAAAAAAAAAAATAAAATAAAATAAAAAAATTATGTTAAAGTTATTAATTCAATTCACTCATTCATATTTAAATTTTATTATCATTTTCTCTCTATTTAGCCGCTGCCGTAGTAGCGCTCATTTGTTCCTTTATTAATTTTATTAACTTAATAAAAATTGTTATAAACTCATCAACATTATTTTCACCACCATGTATCACCACCATTCTTGTGTCATTTAATTGTTATGTTATTGTTTATTATATTATTATGTATCCCATTGCATAAATATACTCCCTCTCTAGGTGGTTAACCTAGGGAGGAAACAGGAAAAAAAAAATCATGATTAACCAATAGCAATACACAGCAAAACCAAATCATATCGATGGTTTCCGATAACAAAGCTATACTACCCTGAGTAGGGTACCTATGTGCTGCTTCGTGATTAGCTAAGTAGAGAGTAGTAGGGTTAGATATGTTTCGGCATATAATTTATTGTAAATTATGTGCTTAAATTTATAAAATACTCACAGATTACTATTATGTATAGTAACAAAAAAAACTAATTTTAGTTTATACTAAATATAGGGGAGAAATATTAACGGATGGTGCGCTGTAAGCAACATCGACGTGACGTCACGCTGATGCACGCTAATGATATAACCTCGCTTGACCTCGCTCAGAAATACTTTGATTTGGTTTTGAACGATAATAATACATTACAACTAAGTAATAAATAAATAATTTAATAAAAAATAATAAATTTAACGTGTTTTAATTAATTTTTAAAATAATTTTAATTAATTAAGACGTCAAATATTTAGTTGATATTACAGCCACCAGGGTGCGTACAATTAATATTTTTCCCCTATAGCAATTATTATTACTCAAATAAATAAATTACTTTAACGTAACTTTGCATTGTTTTTGACGTTGCTTTACGAAAAATGTCCTCCCTTTGGCTCAAGCAGTATCCAAGCAACACGATCCCATTGTCAAAATCGTACAAAATTCTTATTGCCAATATCTAATGGTAGTATAATTACATCAATAATTTTGGAGTGAATTAATTCATGAAGTTACAAGTGAAAAATTTACGGATTGGTGTAATATGTTACACCACGTTCTGCATCTACGACACCTTTCCAACAGGTAATAAAAGGTTGGCTAGCTCAAAGTCGCGAAGGGGTGGGTTGGTGAATGGAATGAAAGGGTCGTGTGACGGCACGTCGCAAAGCGTGTGTTTCCTATCGACGACCGGGCAATCCTCGATCGCGATTCTAAAAATTGTCAAAATCGGTGTGAATAATTTACACGGGGGGGGGAGTTAAGTCAAAATCGGTGGGGTTAATATACACGAGGGAGTTTAAATGGGCGCCACGCATACGAAGAACTGAATCTCTTTGAAGGGGACTGGTTATCACACCTTCCAAGCTGGTACGCGACAACTTGATGATCTTACAGCGAATTCTCACTCCGGAAAAACCTCGCTCAATGACCTTACCTTTACAGGAGGCGAACTTTCCGTTGGTGAAAATAGCTAAATAAACATTAACACAACAATAATAATAACACACAAAGTTGGGAAATAAAATGTATTAAATAAAATAATATCAGGGGGGAGTTGACAAAGTTTACACAAGATACTATCAAATTTACATGTCTTGTATAAAAATAAATATGTACAGTTGACGGAACCTTTCCGTGTGGTTTCCGTTGCGAAACTAATATTCGTAAAACAATTACTCTTACAAAAATACAAAAGGTTAATTTGCATGAAAGGGGGGCGTATTGAATACAGCACTCCACCAAAATAAATAGTTACTTAAGCGCAACTTGATGATGTCTAAAACTATGATTCATAAAATTGATCATGAAACTTAATCAACGCAATTGATTATCAAAATTCCCAACAACGGGACAAACAAACTTTAGCTACAATACTAAACTTGAAACGTTACGTTAAATTGCTTGGTTACATTCGGAACGCTCGAATGGCTTGGCAAAAGTTACGTTAATAATAGATAATAATATTAAGTTAAATAAAAGGTATACAAAATGGTTGCGATATCGTCTTCCAGGGTTGAACTGAACGTTCATAAACACAAATAATGGTCCATAGGACCACTTAACATCACAATCTTAAAAATATAAAAAGGTTTCTTACTTAATGTGGGTGGTTGATGTTCGACCTCTAGGTAAGGTCGATGACGAGTCCCTCGGGAGTGAGATTCGTCTGCAGAATAGAGCTGAAAGCGATGTCTCAAACCATACCAGAAGGTCAGCGGAGTAACCAGCTTCCAAAACCTCTTTAAATCGAAAGGTGGTGAAGTAACGGGGTGGTTCACGCACTATATTACGCGAATTTCCTTCGTATACAATTAAATTAATATACTTCACTTAAGTTCGTTATTCGCGAAATGACAATTAATTCAAGCCGGTACTGTCTAATTAAAAAAATGTCAATATGGTGTTTGATAAAAACAACGATTGGAATGCGCACATGTGTTCGAAGTGCAGCACCTGTTTTGTATTATTCGATAAAAGCAATGCTACGTAATTGCCTTAAGAGCGGCAAGCAATACCTCGTCGTGATGAAACGTGATAAACAGATGGTATAACAAAAAGTCCGATAATTGACTAATTGTTTAACAACAATTAACGTATTGTTGTCCGATAAAGTATTAATTGTTTAACCACAATTGACGTATTGTTGTCCGATAAAATATTAATTGTTTAACAACAATTGACGTATTGTTGTCCGATAAAATATTAATTGTTTAACAACAATAGGCGATATGAATGTTCGATAAATATTAATTGTTTATTAACGATAGACGGTATGAATGTTCGATAAATATTAATTGGTTATTAACGATAGACGGTATGAATGTTCGATAAATATTAATTGTTTATTAACGATAGACGGTATGAATGTTCGATAAATATTAATTGTTTATTAACGATAGACGGTATGAATGTTCGATAATACCTGCAGTTGACACTCACTAATTTTTAGCACCAATGACTTGTATTTATTTAAAGACCTCAAAAAAAAATGTGAGACCTCGATATTTTAATTCCGCTTTTGGAAGCGCTAAGATACGAAAAAGGTAGTATCAGATTCCAAGTGAATCTCTCCGAATATGCAATTTGCAGCTCAATTTATGCATTCTCCCTACTCTGATCTGGGATTTTTCCCACTTACTGATTGATTTGGACCCTGGTAATTGGGTCCTATAAATTTAGAAAGAAGGGAGACGTGATTTAATTGGATCAATGCCTAGAGTGTGAGGGCACACTTTCTTCTTTCTCCATGTAAAGTGTATCGAGAAGTTTGGTACGACACGTGCGAGCAAAACAATTTTTTGCTCGTCTGGTTGGACGAGAAAGGTCTAACTTTTGCACTTTTTACTTGTTTTTATCGAAGTCTGTAATTTCGAAATCGCTATCCTTTCCATGTTAAACCCGAGCACATTTGGCCGCTTATCTGCACATGGTCGAGATAGCAAAACAAAAGGCATTGATTCTCACGAGTTCCAAACATGCACGTGTGTGTCCTTGTATTGACACTGGCTCGTGATTATAGATCGTATGAAAGTGTCTCTCGATCCTACCTAAACTTTATAGTAATGCATTTGCCTATATTGACGTTTAGTTTGCAACGTTATAGAATAGAGAATTTATTGCCGATGAGGTGAATTATGGATTAATGCTACGTCAACATTATTAACACTTCCTCATCTACCGTATGGTTCATTGTACGTGTATTAAAATATTTGATGATACTTTCCTAACTATACAATTCTTAAGATTATTGTGCATTTGCAAAACGTAAATTTATTAGTTGATCGAATGTTTCAATCTTTTATATTTACAACCCGACCTAAAAATGTTTTCTCAAAGAGTAATTTTCAACGGATCGATTCGAAATTTAAAATATAAGTTTAATAGATCATAAACGCAAAATCTAAAGATGCGCCCGATGCGCGGAATAAGGTGACACTCCCCTTACGTCAAGAGTTGTTATCCCTAACTACTCTTCAACTGGGACGCGCGCAACCTCAACCGAAACAAAAACTGTCCTGCGATAAACCGTCAACACTTGTAGTGTTGAAACAACTACTCAGCTAGTGACTAGACTATACGTATATGCCGGGAAAGAGAGAGAAGGTTCACCTAACCCTAGGCTTAATCAACCCGTGAGTCGTAGTGACTCCTACATGAGAGGGCGGTTCGCGAAATCACGCGATCATTCGCTGGCCGTGGGACCCACAAATGTCTGTGAAGACACCGGACTCTAGATCAAGGTAGACCTGAGCTAAGGTAACACTTCCTTGGCGTACTCATATTTACAAAGCCTTCTCTAAAATGGTTCAGTCGATGGGGACTGTCTGCCTTTTTCAATACGTTGAAAAAACAGAGTAAAAAAAAACGTGTGCTTGGCTGGATCAAATTTACAACAGCCGTTTGGGGCACTTCAGTAGATGGGGACTGTCTGTTTTATCATTTATCGTTGGTGAAACAGAGAAAAAAACTTGCGCTTAGCTTGATCAAATTTACAAAGCCGTTTGAGAGACCATCCACCTTCATCATGACTTCGACCCAAACGAGATGATCGGAAGAGAGAGAAGAGGTAGTGATGGGGGGGTAAAAGATAAGAGTGGGGGAGGGGGGGGGTTAAAAAAAGTGAGGGGTAGCAACCTACAAGGGACAGTTGAGGGACCAATTCCTCGAACCGTCCGAGTTAAACACGGATGCAACCGGGAAAAATAGTGGGGCATAAATCGTAATACGAAACGGGACGGGATAACGACCTACAAGGGACAGTCGAGGGACCAAATCCTCGAACCGTCCGGGTTAAACACGGATCTAAACGCGAGAAAAAAATAGGGGGGGGTTTTCTCAAAAAAACTTAGGGTGGGATGACAACCTACAAGGGACAGTCGAGGGAGCAAATCCTCGAACCGTCCGGGTTGAACACGGATCTACGCACGAGAACGTGCTGAACGAGAAAGAAAAGTGGGGCACGAATGCCATGTCAATCGTGTTGACCGGAGGGGCTGAATCTCCGAACCAACAAGTAAAGACTAATAAAGGATCACGATAGGCGTGATCCAAAATTCGCGAAAGACGCGATATAAGGGATATGGAGTCCGGCGGGACGAGAGTGGAACGGTACCGAACCGACACCCATATCAAAAGGTACAAGTTACACAACTCGTGGTCGCACAACTAAATATGCGATACTTTGTAAAAGATATTTACGCTACAGAGCTCGAGTTGACGAGACGGGAGTATCAGTCGTCAACAATGATACAATCAAATATGAAATAAAACCAGAAAAACTGAACCCTATACGGGGGTTGGGATTGTCTTTGTCAGTATAACCGAAGGGACCGAATCTCCGAATTACACCGACGAAAACGAGAACGCTACTCCGAAATGATCGGGACATTTCCATAAAAAAAAACTTGGAAAAACTTCCTACTTGAGAATACCCGACGTCAACTTGACTGGTGGAGTCCAACGGCGGTAAGCGCCGACTGGAAACTCCAATCCAAGGAACGCCTGTACCAGTATGTCAAAGCATGAATATACCATATTCGGCAGGGTCCTGTACCTCCTATGCAAAGCATGAATACACCACACTCGACAAAATCCAAATTACCTGGAGGAGAAAAAGCGAGAAAGGTAGTTTAGTGTCTTGCACGGGCGGTTGATCGGGAAATCCAGCGGTGACTGACACCGGGGGAAATCTCCAATCTAAGCGCAAATCGCGCAAAGCGACAATGCTCGCCCAAGATGGCGACACCATATGAGTGGAACGTATCCACCAGAGCTATATGTCACAAAAGTGTAAGGAATGTAACAAGAGGGTCTTGCTCCAAGATGGTGACATAATACTTCGGAGTCGGGCAATTCGTAAAGTGCCTGGATCCCAGGGTAGTACCATGACATCAACCGAGAGTCAACATGGTTGAAAACCAAAAAAAATATCGGGAACTTATTTTGACTCCAACCGAGAGTCAACATGGTTGAAAACCAAAAAAAATATCGGGAACTTACTTTGACTCCAACCGAGAGTCAACATGGTTGAAAAAAAATGAACGAAATATTCACAGATACTGAGCGTTATACCTTAATCCTAAAGAAAAGAATGCAAGGGTTATGCACCTATGCACTAGAGTACGAGAAGAAAAAGAAAAAAAAGAAAAATGTTCACGTCATTTCAGATACTCCTATACCGGTATTCTTGGACGTGCGTCGGAAAACACCGACACTTCCAAAAAGAAACAACAGTAACACGACGTTCGTGACGATCACGTTGTACGTGAACAAAATCTGAAAAATCTGGAAGTAAAAATTGAGAAGGGTAGTTTAACGTCTTACGCGGACTATTTTTCAAAACCATAACAGCAGCGACATAAAGTTCGGGACGTAACTATCACGTCGTGAGAGAACAAAATCTTAAAAACCTAAAACTAAAAGTGAGAAGGGTAGTTTAATGTATTACACGGACTAATTCTCAATGCTGGTTCTATATACAATTCGGTAGCCGGGGGGGAGTTAATTGACTAAACCGGGACTAAAGTTGTTGTTTACCCACGAGAAAAAAAAATATTCCCACCAAAAACGTAACTTGGTCAGGGCTCGACATGGTGACAACTGTCTGAGTTGCACCTCTAATGTTTACTGTAAACGTATGAAGTGACTCTACTACATTTCATTCAAAAAAAAGGGGGGGGGAGAACACAATCGTTCTTCCAAACAAAAATCAAAATTGACCACAAAATTAACGTATGACCGATGAGGACGTTGGGTAACTAAGCCACCGCAACACCAATCTATACTTGGTCTACCTAAGCGATTTATTGGGTAGTTACTCCAATGGACCGATAAGTATACCCTCTAACTTCGCGTAAACTACTTCCTTAGATGTTCGATAAAAAAAACGAAATTCGCGCCTCCTACCATCATGCGTGATAAACAAAAAACCAACTAAAGACCTGATTACTTATTGGGTCTGTAATTTTACTCTATACGCTTGAGATACCGTTAAATAACTTCCTTTCCCCTAACGTCTTCAATCTAACTACATAATATCTAAACTTAACATTGATTAAATCGATACCTTAAAATTAATTACACCGAAACTCAACCTAAACTGCTAATTACACAATAAAAGAATAAAAGTTACACACAAGGAAAACATTCGAGGTCCTAATCACTTCTAAAGTCGTTGTGACTGTCATAAGAGAGGGCGGTTCGCGAAATCACGCGATCCTTCGCTTGCCGTGAGACCCACAATTAACAACAGAGACGCAGAACTCTAGTTTGGGTTGGGCCCGAATCTAAGGTGAAATTTAAGAAAGGCGCGATCAAATTTACAATGGCCTCTGGGATGAATGGATCAGATATACAAGTTCATCCCTAATTTTCTATTTATTTTCCAAATGTCGTAGAGGAGAGAGAGAGAAAAAAAGGGGGGGGAGAAAAAAATACAAACTAATGATCGAATTGTCCTTCCGTGGACCGACAGATGTCCTAACTGCGTAGGCCGATGGTGGTCGATCTGTTATTCCCTAACAAGGTAAATTTCCCAGGTTGTTGTTTCGAGTTTAACCACTACTCCTGTACAAAGCTCCCTTTCCAAGAAGGTTCCTTTGGGGCAGATTATAAATCGCCAAACTACGAGAAGAAAAAAAATATATGGGACGATAATGCGCCGAGGGATGGACTATGTCCACAAAATTACTCAATAACCCCGGGGTTTGGATCGACATCCAACACTGGATTGACGTCCAAAAAAAATTTTATCTGACAGTGGAACTAGGTCCAGCCTGATAATACGATAACTCAATGAGAAGCGGGTTACTCTAAACAACTATCAACCAATCGCAACCGCACTACAACAATAAAATTCGATAAAAAAAAATCTCCTTACTGGGGGCGTTAGAAAAAAAACTTTCAAAAGAAAACTCTAACTTAATTCGACAAACTAAACTCCCAACTAAATTTAAAAACCTTACTATAAATGTCGGTACTAAATTCAAAAAAAATTGAAAAACTTCACGGCAAATGTCGATACTAAATCCAAAAAAAATTTAAAAGCCTTACGGTAAATGTCGATACTAAATTCAAAAAAAAATTTAAAAGCCTTACGGTAAATGTCGATACTAAATTCAAAAAAATTTAAAAGCCTTACGGTAAATGTCGATACTAAATTCAAAAAAAAATTTAAAAGCCTTACGGTAAATGTCGATACTAAAATAAAAAAAATTCCAAAAGCTTTACCTTAAGGGTCGGTATTGAATTCAAAAAAAACTTGACGTAAATTAACTACGTGAAAGTCAAAAACAACCTTCTACGGGTCCACTAGGTGGATGCGTAAACTTCCAAACCGTACCTATAAACTAATTAGAAAATTTGAACTTCAAAATTAAGTTCACCAAAAAACATACTTAAATCCTAACCTGAACTTTAATCGGGGCTTGACTTCAAGTCCTTGGCATGCCATGCACCAGGTCTAACTCCTGCGGTATCTGACAGTACAAATGTGGTGTTCGAAAGTTTCTTATGAATAACAAAAGGTCCTACAAATTTTGGAGCTAACTTTGCATTAAAATGCTTCGATGCATCGGATAAAACATAATTACGTCTATACACGGTATCACCAACATCGAAATTCGACGGACGTCGTCTTAAATCATAAACAATTTTAGATTTCTCATAAGCGCTTTCTAATCTTTTGGTGATGTCATCGTAAACATCACCTAGTGCTAATGCACGTCGTTTAAGTTCGTCACGATCGGCAAATGTTATGTCTTTCAGCGTGTTCTGATCAGCTGTTTCGATACGCTGTCCACCGGACATGATCATCTCTCGACCGAAATTTGCGAAATACGGAGTCATTCCGATGACTTCATGCAGTGCAGTCCGTACTGCGCAAGCAACCTGGGGGAGATAGATATCCCAACTCTTATGATTATCGTTAACGTAAGAAGCTAACATAGTTTTTAAAACACGATTCACCCTTTCAACAGGATTCGCCTGGGGGTGGTAATATGCATTAAAGATAATTCGGGTATTATATTTCTGTATCATTTTCTGAAATTCCTTACTTCTAAATTGGACTCCGTTATCAGTCAAAATATACTGTGGGGCTCCAAACACTAACAAAACGTTATCTTCAAGTTTTTGAATGACCTGAGATGCGGTAGCTGTACGTAATGGATAAAATAATGCAAATTTGGTAAAACAATCCACAATCGATAAAATATGAGTGTAACCTTTAGTCGACCGAGGCAGTGGTCCAACTATATCGATGGATATCATTTGCCATGGCCTAGTTACTACGGGATGACGGGACATAAAACCACGGGGTTTTTGCTGTTCAGGCTTATGAGCCATACAAACTGGACACTTATTTACATAACGAGTAATATCGGTCTTCATCTTCGGCCAATAATACTCATGAGCTACTCGATCAAATGTTTTTAAAACTCCTAAATGACCGGAAGTAGGTTTATCGTGACACTCGGAAATGATTTTCTTTCTGCGAAATTTCGGAACTACTGTTCTCCATTGACACTCTCTATCCGATAGAGATGGATATCGAACTTTTACTTGTTTAAATAATTCGTCCTCAATAACTTGCCATTTCCTAAACTGAAGGGGGTCTCTTCTGACATTCTTCAACATTCGATAGTACCAACGATCGGTATGCGAGTTAATTAAGGGTTGGTCGTTATCTACTGGATTCTTTACTTTATCGGGTGACCTTCTAACTTGAACAGGGTCAACTAATACTGACGTTATTTCGGGAACAGTGCGCGATAAAGCGTCAGGGACTAAATGATCCTTTCCTTTTCGGTGGATGATTTTGAAATCGTACTGTTGTAACCTGAGAGCCCAACGACATAAACGTCCTGAGGGGTTTTCCAGATTATTTAACCAAATCAGGGAATGGTGGTCGGTAATGACCGTGAAATGTGAAGCTTCGAGATAGGGTCTTAATTTCTCTACTGCCCACAAAACTGCTAAACATTCTCGTTCCGTAACGGAATAATTTCGTTCATTACGAGTTAATGACCTACTAATATAACAAATGACTTGTTCTTTCTCGTCAATGGTTTGGCTGAGGACTCCTCCGAGTCCAAAACCGGATGCGTCTGTCTGTACGGTAAAGGGGACGCTAAAATCAGGGCACGATAGAATAGGGGCTGAAACTAAACAATTCTTAATAGTCGTAAACGCTACTTCACAAGGTTCATCCCAAATGAACTTGGAATTTTTTCTTAACAACGCTGTGAGCGGTGCAAGGATTGTTGAAAACTGCGGGATAAATCTGCGGTACCACGAAGCCATACCTATTAATTGCCGAATTTCTTTAACCGTACGAGGGGCTGGTATACGCGTAATTGCCGCTACCTTATCTGGATCTGCAAGTAATCCATTTGCGTTAATCACGTATCCTAAATATTTCAATTCGGGTTGACAAAAGTGACATTTGTCTTTCCCTAATGATAGACCTGCGGTACGTAACCGAGAAAAAACTTCCTGTAACACTTCAAGATGTTTTTCGAAGGTGGATGTACAGATGATGATGTCATCCAGGTATACGAATACAAAGGGTTCGAGATCGGGACCTAGAACTTGATCTATCAGCCTCATCCAAGTAGCAGGAGCATTATGAAGCCCGAAGGGCATCCTGGTGAATTGAAACAATCCACGTCCGGGTACTGTAAAGGCGGTATATTTTTTGGAATTTTCCTCGACAGGAATTTGCCAATACGCTGACTTAATGTCCAGGGACGTTATAAACCGTGCGTCTCGAAGACGATCTAAAATTGAGGATACATACGGGATGGGATACGCGTCCTTCTCGGATACTTGATTTAATTTTCTGAAATCGACACAAAATCGATATGATTTGTCTTTCTTTTTGACTAACAAAATGGGGTTTGACCAACCACTAGATGATCGTTCTATTACCCCTAACTTAAGCATGTGATCTAATTCTTTATCGATATGTGCCTGTACACTAGGGTTAACCGGATAATAACGCTGTTTAATCGGCATTGAGTCGGTTTTAATAACATGTTGCACTAGGTCAGTACAACCGAGTTCTTTGACCTTAGTCCGAAAATGTAGGTCAATGACCTTATCTAAACGCTGACGTTCTTCAACTGATAAATTAAAAATAGTTTGTAAGGGTGTTTTCTTGTCGGTAGTTACAGATGCAACTTGGGGTTTCCCGAAATACCACGATTTGTTTTTCAAATCAGGGACGAAACCGATGGATTCCCAAAAATCTACACCTAAAATAAGTGCGTGCGAAAACTTTGGTACAACAATGACCGAAATATGGGCGACACGATGCTGTAATCGAATGGGTAATTGAGCTATCCCGATACTGTTTATAATTTCACCATCTGCTACGGTACACTTTGGTCGTAACGTGGAATCGAGTTGAATTTTTACACCGGTAGATTGTAAAATATTCCAACCTTCTTCGCCTAAAATGGTGTTGGTCGCTCCTGAGTCCAGGAGGGCTAAAATTTCACAACCGAGAATATTGACTCTTACATGGGGACGAGTGTCATCTTTTGAATTTTCTAATACGTAATCTAATATGATCTTAATTTTGCTTTTACGTTTATCTAATGTCTTATGAAAACGGGTCGAATTTACAAACTTGCGGGAGTTCACTAGGTGACCACGTCCTAATGAGTCCCGGAAGAGTTTTCCGAACTCCTTCTACTCTGACTGGGGTTACAGTGGGGGCAAGTTTTTGTTGTTTCATCTTTTCTCCCACAGCGATAACAATATATACGTTTCTGCGGAACGGTACAACGCGACGCTAAATGTCCTGTGCCACCACAATTCCAACAAGAATTATTACTTGAAGTTTTACTAAAAACTTCGACAGCGCTATTGCGACTTTTAAAAGTCGGTTTATTTACAGATCGTTTATTATTTCGTGATTTACTAAAAGACGTTGATTCGGCACGCGATGCGCGATCATTTTCTTGAGTCGGTACACTCAAGTGGGTATAAGCTACATCTGGTTCTAAGTCGTTTTTCCTCTTTGACGGCGGTGCGTAATTGGAAATGGTCAACCTACGCGCTTCGAGAATGCGCCCCAATTCAATGAGCCTGTCAAAAGACGTAATTTCGGTAAAACCTAACTGTGCAATATAAAATGGGTTTAAGTTTCGTAATGCGATACTTAATTGTCTTTCTTCCGATAATGGGATGACTAAGCGAGCAAACATTGTTTTTAACATTGCTACATACATTGCCAAATTTTCCTCGTTCCCTTGAGTTCTACGTGTAATTTCCTCAAGTAATCTGACGTCATAGTCAGCTGGTCGAAATTGTGCATTTAATAATACTACTAATTCTGACCAAGTAGATGCCTTATCTCTATTTGCGCGAAACCACAATAATGCTTTACCCTCGAACAGGTCAATCGCCTCTTCGAAGAGTTGACTTAAATTTACACGTCTAGCAACAATTAATTCATTGACTCTTTCTAAAAATGCAGTGATCGAAATACTTTTTGCTTCACCGGAAAACTTTAATCGCCACTTGACAACAGGTGTTGATTTCGTACAATAACTTTTCTGCCCTACCTCAACCGGAGGGGGGTTAATATTTAATGAAACTGGATTTGAAGTTACGATTACTTCTGGTTCTACTGGGGTCTCTCGACTAATTTCGGCCACGATATTCGATAATGAATCTCGCTCCGTTCGAGAATTTGCTACAAATAAGCGGTACGCGGATCTACATTCTTCTAATTCGTCCATAACTGTTCGTTTTGAATTTTTGTCTTTTACTAAAAAGGGTTTTGATCGGGATAATCTATTAAAGTAATGTGCTAACTTCGTTTCTACCTCGATTTCTACGTTAGGTTCTTGGTCTCGTGAAACTTCCAAGCGACCAAGTAGTCTATGAAGAATCAATAAGCCGGCTCTTAATGCCACCAAATCTTCTGCAAAGGTAAACGGATACCACGCTAAAGCGTAACTTTCGCCTTCTTCTTCTTTATCAAGGGCTATTACTAATTCATCACGTAATTCTTTTACCGAACCGTGAAAAGGTAAACCTCTAATCTTTAATTCGTATTGGACCTCGTCCTTTCGCAACTTGTCCGGTACAATCCTGAATGCCATTATTAATCGAAATGAATAAATTCAATTAAATACAAAAAAGAATTCGCGGAACACGACTCCACTTGTTCTCTGAACAACTAATGGTAAACGGAAATACAATATTCGATCTTAAAATCGCGATAATTTTCACTTTTAAATTTAAATAGGGGGGCGTTATGGAATCTCGTTAGTCCATTCATGCGCGTCGGTACTATTTTAAAAATTGAAATCTTAATTCAAAACTTCGTGATTTACAAAATTTGACGTAATGTGCCAAAAGGGCTTTCTTGACAGCCGCCTAGTTGAACGCTAAATTATTTTTTTCAACTTACAAAAATTAATTCGGAATTTACTCGATTTACAACAAAAGGAAATTCGATACCATAACATGCCAAAAAGGCTTTATCGATAGCCCAACGTTGGCCGCGCCAAATTATTATCCTGTTACACCACGTTCTGCATCTACGACACCTTTCCAACAGGTAATAAAAGGTTGGCTAGCTCAAAGTCGCGAAGGGGTGGGTTGGTGAATGGAATGAAAGGGTCGTGTGACGGCACGTCGCAAAGCGTGTGTTTCCTATCGACGACCGGGCAATCCTCGATCGCGATTCTAAAAATTGTCAAAATCGGTGTGAATAATTTACACGGGGGGGGGAGTTAAGTCAAAATCGGTGGGGTTAATATACACGAGGGAGTTTAAATGGGCGCCACGCATACGAAGAACTGAATCTCTTTGAAGGGGACTGGTTATCACACCTTCCAAGCTGGTACGCGACAACTTGATGATCTTACAGCGAATTCTCACTCCGGAAAAACCTCGCTCAATGACCTTACCTTTACAGGAGGCGAACTTTCCGTTGGTGAAAATAGCTAAATAAACATTAACACAACAATAATAATAACACACAAAGTTGGGAAATAAAATGTATTAAATAAAATAATATCAGGGGGGAGTTGACAAAGTTTACACAAGATACTATCAAATTTACATGTCTTGTATAAAAATAAATATGTACAGTTGACGGAACCTTTCCGTGTGGTTTCCGTTGCGAAACTAATATTCGTAAAACAATTACTCTTACAAAAATACAAAAGGTTAATTTGCATGAAAGGGGGGCGTATTGAATACAGCACTCCACCAAAATAAATAGTTACTTAAGCGCAACTTGATGATGTCTAAAACTATGATTCATAAAATTGATCATGAAACTTAATCAACGCAATTGATTATCAAAATTCCCAACAACGGGACAAACAAACTTTAGCTACAATACTAAACTTGAAACGTTACGTTAAATTGCTTGGTTACATTCGGAACGCTCGAATGGCTTGGCAAAAGTTACGTTAATAATAGATAATAATATTAAGTTAAATAAAAGGTATACAAAATGGTTGCGATATCGTCTTCCAGGGTTGAACTGAACGTTCATAAACACAAATAATGGTCCATAGGACCACTTAACATCACAATCTTAAAAATATAAAAAGGTTTCTTACTTAATGTGGGTGGTTGATGTTCGACCTCTAGGTAAGGTCGATGACGAGTCCCTCGGGAGTGAGATTCGTCTGCAGAATAGAGCTGAAAGCGATGTCTCAAACCATACCAGAAGGTCAGCGGAGTAACCAGCTTCCAAAACCTCTTTAAATCGAAAGGTGGTGAAGTAACGGGGTGGTTCACGCACTATATTACGCGAATTTCCTTCGTATACAATTAAATTAATATACTTCACTTAAGTTCGTTATTCGCGAAATGACAATTAATTCAAGCCGGTACTGTCTAATTAAAAAAATGTCAATATGGTGTTTGATAAAAACAACGATTGGAATGCGCACATGTGTTCGAAGTGCAGCACCTGTTTTGTATTATTCGATAAAAACAATGCTACGTAATTGCCTTAAGAGCGGCAAGCAATACCTCGTCGTGATGAAACGTGATAAACAGATGGTATAACAAAAAGTCCGATAATTGACTAATTGTTTAACAACAATTAACGTATTGTTGTCCGATAAAGTATTAATTGTTTAACCACAATTGACGTATTGTTGTCCGATAAAATATTAATTGTTTAACAACAATTGACGTATTGTTGTCCGATAAAATATTAATTGTTTAACAACAATAGGCGATATGAATGTTCGATAAATATTAATTGTTTATTAACGATAGACGGTATGAATGTTCGATAAATATTAATTGGTTATTAACGATAGACGGTATGAATGTTCGATAAATATTAATTGTTTATTAACGATAGACGGTATGAATGTTCGATAAATATTAATTGTTTATTAACGATAGACGGTATGAATGTTCGATAATACCTGCAGTTGACACTCACTAATTTTTAGCACCAATGACTTGTATTTATTTAAAGACCTCAAAAAAAAATGTGAGACCTCGATATTTTAATTCCGCTTTTGGAAGCGCTAAGATACGAAAAAGGTAGTATCAGATTCCAAGTGAATCTCTCCGAATATGCAATTTGCAGCTCAATTTATGCATTCTCCCTACTCTGATCTGGGATTTTTCCCACTTACTGATTGATTTGGACCCTGGTAATTGGGTCCTATAAATTTAGAAAGAAGGGAGACGTGATTTAATTGGATCAATGCCTAGAGTGTGAGGGCACACTTTCTTCTTTCTCCATGTAAAGTGTATCGAGAAGTTTGGTACGACACGTGCGAGCAAAACAATTTTTTGCTCGTCTGGTTGGACGAGAAAGGTCTAACTTTTGCACTTTTTACTTGTTTTTATCGAAGTCTGTAATTTCGAAATCGCTATCCTTTCCATGTTAAACCCGAGCACATTTGGCCGCTTATCTGCACATGGTCGAGATAGCAAAACAAAAGGCATTGATTCTCACGAGTTCCAAACATGCACGTGTGTGTCCTTGTATTGACACTGGCTCGTGATTATAGATCGTATGAAAGTGTCTCTCGATCCTACCTAAACTTTATAGTAATGCATTTGCCTATATTGACGTTTAGTTTGCAACGTTATAGAATAGAGAATTTATTGCCGATGAGGTGAATTATGGATTAATGCTACGTCAACATTATTAACACTTCCTCATCTACCGTATGGTTCATTGTACGTGTATTAAAATATTTGATGATACTTTCCTAACTATACAATTCTTAAGATTATTGTGCATTTGCAAAACGTAAATTTATTAGTTGATCGAATGTTTCAATCTTTTATATTTACAACCCGACCTAAAAATGTTTTCTCAAAGAGTAATTTTCAACGGATCGATTCGAAATTTAAAATATAAGTTTAATAGATCATAAACGCAAAATCTAAAGATGCGCCCGATGCGCGGAATAAGGTGACAAATATGCCAGCGATGCTATTTTGATTTTAGTAAGTTTTTGAAAAAACCTGGAATGCACTCATTTTTGTAAGAAATAAAAATAAATGAAAATTTTATCATCAGCAAGCAAGCCTGATTTGCGAAGTTCGCTTAATCTCCTTCATCTGACGTTAGTCTTGAAACTTACTTGGAGTATTTTAACATTTAATAGTAGTTGCTTTTTGGTCAGCAGTATGTTGCTACTACTTGAAATTCACTGAACACTTGATGGAAAATTATATGTCCTTATATAATTTCTGCAATTATTACACGGATGAACTTGCTTGAATATTTTTGACAGATCGGTGTATTTCCTTAATAATTTATCCGGCACACAAAAATGGTTTGAATTTCTAATTCGAAAGTATTTATGAAAATATGCTCGAATTATGTTTTTCACAATCTTTTGTGCAACGAAATGGCTTTAAAATTAATTTTGAAATATGAGACGTTCGAAGATTACCGATAAATACCCTAAGCGTTTGTGACGTATTGATTTGCTTGTATTTTTAAAATTGATACGACCTGTTACGTCACAAACGCTTTTTTTTTAATTTTAAGCCTTTACGACATGCAAAACAATTATTAAAAAATAATTACAATATAAATATTCATAGATATTTTCATATTGCAGTAATATAATATAAATTTTATGCAAACACCCAATTGAATTTATAACTGGAGTAATGGTGCAAAGAATTTTGTCGATATGATCACTTGTTCACTAATAAATTGTTGTGTCGGGGGATAGCCGTGCAAAAAGTTGTCTGATACAGAGAATCAGATTGTGTATCCAACGATGGAATGCTGCATCGGTGCTAGGATCGATGCCCACAGTAACGATAATGGACGAATTCTTCCAACTTACTGATAAAGTTTTGCAATTGTTCTTTGATGATTTAGAAATTTATTATTTATTAGTAATTAATAATTTAAAACTATTATAGGGGCTCTGTTAAAATTGTTTTTATAACTTGTGGAAAATATAATAAAACTAATATTTTACACACCTAACCAAGTTAACGAATATTTCTTTAATTAGGTTTGTTTTTAATATTTTAGAAAATCAAAATTCATGGTTTCTTAAAAGTTTTATAGATGAATTTATTCATTGTTATTATTAATCAAATAATAAAGAGTTTTCTGATATAGAGAATCAGTTTGTGTATTCAAAAAAAAAAACAATTAAATGAACATTATAAATGTTAAAATAGTACAAAGTCAGTTTCCAACAAACTTTTGATGAACAAGATTAAATGAGCTTCGCAAATCATGCTTGCTTGCTCATGAGTAAATTTTCATTTATTTTTAATGCATTACAAAAATGATTGCATTCCAGGTTTTTTCAAAAACCTTATAAAATCATAGTAACAACGCTAACATAATACACAGGTCTGAATTTTCTGGCAATTTATTCATGAATCACTACATAAATTAAGTCATGAATTAATTCACGCAAAAAATTTTGGTGTAACTAACTTAAAATAAGTTAGTTTATTATTCTCAGGTTTTTATATAAAGTTAAAAGTATTTTTAGTAATTGCATGTAACTTCTCCTTTATGGAACGAATTTTAATCAATATTTTTTTAATTGGTAAGCATTCATTATTTATGCCAAATTGTTTTTAAAATTACTTATAGTAATTTAATAGTGAAAAAAGTTACATTTTACGCGGTCAATTCGAAAGATTTTAATTTATATTCGCCGCGCCATCTAGGTAAAATATATGAACTTAACATAATTGAAATTTTACGGAACACAAATGTCTAAGGAGCTGACGTGAAGTATCGCTACTGCATCTATTCCTATACTGTGATAATACTAGCTTTATGTAAGTGCCGTATCCACTCAGCGAAGGTTGGCTATCAATTTGACTGAAGCCAAGATGACTGACTAGGGAAAGAAATTTAATGGGATCCATTCCCCATAGCCCCCAGATCGATATTGCATTTGAGATCACAGAAGGATATCCGGTGTCACTAAATATAAAACCAAGTTTTTCCACTAGGTAACTTGCCGATGTACGTATGCTTTACGCTACACGGCTATATAATAATATAATAGAATATTACCATCTAATAATATTATAATATTTAATATTAAAGTTTTTAAATTACACTTAAAAGTTTATAATAAAAATTATACTATGTTTATACATATTATATTACCTTACAGCTGGTACTTCCAAAATATCCCATTCCACTGACATGTAAAATTCCGATAAATCTACACCAACCTCCACCACATTACTTCCAATTTTTTCTTCCATGTGACGCAAATCTACCTACATAACAAAATATAGAATCCTTGAAATATATTTAAAATTAATCGTAATATGTAATATAATAGTGTATTTGTTATAACTTATAACTAAATATCAATAACAAACTTTTCATACCTACTAATAATTTATGAAAATTTAATTTAATGATAAGGAGGTTCAAACATGAATGTTATAATATATTATAATACCTTACTTTGCTGCTCCAGTTATTTAGTTTCATTTAATTGAATTCAATTAAAAGTACATGTACCTACTTTCAGTGTTTTGTACTAAATTTAGTATAGGTTCGAATTACTGGTATTACCGTGTACATAGGTACTTTATTTACGCCACATTGATGTTTGTTTATCAGTGAGATACTATCACAGATAACTACTGGTTTTTATAAACTCAAAAGACAATTTTGCTTGTTTTGATGAGTTCTATCATTGATTATTATTAATTTATGGAATTTAAGCTATACAACAAATAATCAGCAGTTTTCGTAAATACTCCCAAAATTTTGTGTTTTAAACATTATCTATTATTAAAATTAAATAAAAACCAATTTAATTACATTAAGTTAATTTTTTTAAATTTTCCGTTACGAGTTAATGAACTATATTAGTTATGACGTACATGCGATTTAAAGTTAGGCAACATGCGCAACACTGGCCCACAGCAAAACGTTGCTTTTGGAAATTTACTTATAAGTTGGTTTGTTCAAGTTGGGTTGTTTCATTTAATTAACAATTTTGCAATGATTCTAATCGAAGTATCTATTTATACGTGTATATAGGAGCTTAGGTAAGTAAAAAAGATAGCATTTTAAGTTCAAATATAAATCTCAGAATATTTCATTTCTTAAATCTGTAGTAATCCTGATAATCTGAATCTTTAGTAGCAACCTAACAAATATTCTATATATAAGTAAAATTTTTTGTAGAACGTGGCTAGAAAGTCGATTTTAAATTTAAAACACATTTTTATTTTATTCTACATACGATGTATTTACAATCACAATTTCGAGGGTTCTGATTAGATTTGAATTATGCGGACAGACGGACGGACAGACAGACAGACACGGAGCCAGATCATAAGGCTTCTTGCTATACTTTGTATAGAAGCCTAACATCATAATTAAATCTTTTACTTTTATAATATTAAAAAAAAATGCAGTAATTATATGCATTACTTACCTACGCTCTTAGATAAACAAAATGGATGCTGCTTATTAGAACTACTTAAAAATTAAAATTAAGCGAAATAACCCACTTTGAACAAACCAGCCGCAACATTTTCTTATGAGTCAGTGTCTCGCATGCTGTCTAATTTAAGGGGGTAATGATGTCATACTGAGGTAGTATATTGATTGTTACAAGAATTGTCGACTACATTAATTTAATGTTATATTAATTAAATTCTTATATTAAAATATAATTAATGTCTGTTAAATTTTGGTTAGGGAATTAAAGTAATGTGGAGACTCAAATAACTTCCGGGGACGGTCCCCTAACTTTGGCAACCCCAAATAAATTGAAAATTTCCTATTGCAAAGAGGAAGGTTTATATAACGTAGTATACTGTAAAAATTTCACTTGCGAATGTATTAGCAAAATTTCGAGAAAAATCAATTTTAAAATAGCATAATTTTACATGTAAATCGCATGTCGAAGCCACGCCCATAGCCGAGGTTATAAAAAATATATGTTACGGTCGCTCGATGCGGAGCGCATTTGTTACTCGACTGGCGTGCGTATAACATCGAAATAATTATGAATAAAAAAACGGTTCTTTTCAGAACCACAAATATTTTAAGAATAAGGTCTCTAAATAAACATAAAAAACTATGGGGAAAGCCTAGGCCTTGCGGCCGGTTTTGATGGTGCAAATTACTTTTTCGGGTGGATTCGGCCCGGCCAGAACTGTGCGCATCAAAAAACCTACCCTACGCCCCTCCGGGGCTCCGGGCGGTTTTTCAATCGCGTACGCCGCTCGGCGGCAGAGCTAAACATACGAGAAGGCGCCACCCATCAAGAACACCGGGATGAAGGAAACCGGGATCTGAAACCCCCAAAAAATCGCGTAAAAACAAAAAATAATCGATGTTACATGTACGAGAGACGAGCTGCATCTGCCGGTGCGAAATACTCTAAGTGTTAGGGTCATTCATATTGCACGTACCGTCCACAGAATGAGCGACGCGCGGGAATCTCGTTAATTTTACATATAAATTTGCAAACTTCAAATTCGATTTACTCAAAATTTTGATAATACATTCGCAGGTTAAATTATATCAGTATACTATATAAACCTTCCTCTTTGCAATAGGAAATTTTCAATTTATTTGGAGTTGCCAAAGTTAAGGGACCGTACCCTAACTTCCATACTATATAATTATACAATTTCAGTTTCGTACCGTTTATACAGTTTCTGGTTTTTCCTTTGCTTGTTAAAAATGTATGACGAGTACAGCTACAACTGTACAGCTATATCAGACCTACAGCATAACGTGAATTATGCACCACGGCAATATTTCGGTAATTTATTTGTCTATGAATTACCTGGGCACAATAAGTAGACATTTAGTGATAAGAAATCCTACTATAAATGGCACACTATAGAGTACCCGTGAATCTCTCCACAAAAACTTATCACGGTAACCGATCGGTCATTCCCTTATCAAATAATTTTTTAATTAATATTGACTTAATTTAATTTTTTTTAAATTTAAAATTTAATTAATAACTTAATTAAGAAATTTTTAATTACTTAGTACTAGTAGATAATGTAAAATTATGAATTTTTATATGGTGAAGGCACCAGTGATGACCTAAGGCATTACCAAGATTATTGGTGAGATAATAGTAGTTGAAAATATAATATTAAAGCAATTGAAAAAATTTATTATATTATACCTATCTGCAAATTCGTTAATGGCGGTGAATTATATGTTCATTTGAACTAAAACGGAAAATTCCAGTGAATGATCGATGAGAATTTCAATGTTTTTTTTATATAAATTTAATAATAAGTTCTTAAATACCATTAAAAACTATACTTCAAACAAATTGACATCATAAATTAATTTTTGAGAAATTCCACCTAATAAATGCAACTATTAATCAAACTCGGTCATTCACTGGTACCTGTCCATTTCCGGGTGCATTCGTCCTATACAATATTATATATTAAATTTCTCATTTTTTAAATACGGATATGTACCTACTCATAATAATATATTATCGTTTACAATGTTTTTAAATTATGATATTACCTACATATTTTATTTGTTAAATAAAAATGATTTCCGAACGCATAGTATTTTGCTGATTTTACTACCAAATTCTTGAAACATGAGCATTTGTTATAGGTACCTAATGCAAGCATAAAATTTTAATATTAATGGTATTATAACAAAACTTTGTGCTATACAACAAATATTCATTGTTTTATAGCAATGCATAAAAGCTTTAAGCTCGAATGCACTCGACGCGACGCAAAGAGAAATTTATTTGTTTAATTTTTTACATTTATTACTATCTAAGTACGACAATTATTACAGTCATAGATCACATTAATTTTATATAATTCAGGTTGTGAGATGAACGAAATCTTTTCCAAAATAATATGGATTAACTGTTTCGCCACGAAAACTTTCATTTTCATTTCCTACATAAGCAGATATCTTATGGATATATTTATCTAATGGTTGCTCGTTATAATATTATATACGAGTATAAGGTATTCTAATAAAACCACCAAGTTCAAAATCTACTTAAAATACCGCTAAAAGCGCCAAGTTAGCGGCCAACTTGTATATTAGAGCAAAATTGCATATCCGATGTGGGTCTTTTGGAAGTTACACATATCCGTGTTATTAACCTATATCCGACCAAGGTATCTGCAATTTTAGAAATTGAGCTGACCAAGATATGTTCGGTGGAATGCAAATGTGTACTTTGGAATATAGATATTAATTACAAACAGATTATTTAGAAAAAAAATAATATTTTTAAAGTTATTACTTGTTATATTGAATAAGTACATTTTATGTACTATGTCATCAAAATTACAATAACCAGTAGATGCACATGCACACATTATAACATTCTATGCAAGGGCATTTAGCTGCCCCGACGGAATATTTTAATAATTATTCAGAAGAAGTTTACACTATTGATTCATTCTTTTACAAAATTTTGTTTCTTTACATATTACAATATAATATTATGAAAACTATTATAGTTTATTATTATATAGGGTAATTGTACCAAATTTATATGTAGATCAGTAATAATTTTTAAAGCATTCACCATTCGCATAGATATAATAATGAATTAATGTATAAAAAATATACCTATAGAATATTAGAAATTAAAAAGACGATACATAATATTATTTTGACTTTTTCTAACTTGAATCACAATTGCCATAATAAAGAACACTTTATTAGTAAACAAAGGAGAAAGGGGTGCCCTACAATACTATCTTTCCTGTACATTAAATTCGTTCTGCTAAGAATAATTGGACGTTTGGTTTCTTTGTAGTTTAAGAGTAACAAAAGGTAGAAAAAACGTTCTCTCAAAATTACATAGGTACAGTCTCGGTAATGGTACATTCTCAAGTCGTGGTTAAATGCTAAGTGAGGTTATGTCATTAGTTTTCTTTACAAGAGCGAGTTCACCACAACTTCAAAGAATATAGGGTATTGTCGCGTTATATCTGTTTATTAAGTAACTCCACTTCTTCACTGATTCTATATCTTATCATTACTTCTAATAAATTGAGACCGTCTAGAAATGTAGTACCTACTTGCCCGACTTTGGTGTACCGCTTTTTCAAAACTTCCTGTATAGTTCAGCCAACTTAAAATTTAGTACGTATTGCTATGTGCCGACCTCTCATGGCGGGTCACATACACTTTTAATTGAAAATTTAATTTATTCTTGAATTATACCTCGTGCTAGCTCTGGGTAAACTTCTTTTATAAAGCATGAGATCTCCTTTTCAGGAGCAAGTTCCTCGACGGCTTACCTTTTATTGACACTTTTATTCTACTGAATAAACTTAATAAGGTCGTCGACTTTAAAAAAATACCAGATGAAACGTTAATTAGCAAGTAAATGACTTTTATTAACAATAATAATGTGCAAACAATTAATTCTATTAACAAGAATATTTTTATATTAAAGTTCATCAATATAAAACCTAAAATTACCCCAATTGTTTATTTTTCCGTTCGCGAAACAGTTTTTTTATTCGAATTCGAAATTTTACGCGGCACGTTATAGTTTAAGTTTAAAAATGTAGGTTGCTCACCTATAGCCGTCAATGCGTCTAGCTTTATCACTGTATCTTCGTTCTTTAGTTTCCGTATCCAGCTAACCTTCACGATAATCTTGTGTGATCTGCCGTTGTGTCAATTTACCAAATAAACCAATTATCATTCAATTGTGTTTTAATCGTGATCCAATCGTCCATAACATAAGTTTTAATATTTGTGACCATTCAAAAAGGTAAGTCAAAATTTTATTTTTATCTCCAGATTAATTACTTCTATTCGTCACACACGTGGTTGTACCCCACTAATAATCTTTTTATCTTTTTAGTTGCTTCCAAATAGAATTAACTTAGTTAATTCTTCTCACTCCACGGCACACGAAATTTAAAGGCGTCTACCGATTTTTACTTTTTCTGGAAGAACCTCAATTATTTATTTGTAACCTGGGATATTTGAAAAACTCCCGCTTTTACATTCCTGATTTTTAAATTTTATTGGATCCATCTTTCCTATTGGTAAGTTATTGTTCGCCGTGTTGATAAATTTTATCCTTTATTTATGTTTCCCAATATTGACTAATACACTTTTGATTTGTTTTTATATAGTTGCGTTCCGATCCACACACACCTGTCCGATCAGTGACGTACCGCTTGTCTCATCGGTGAACTATTTGTTTGGTTCCATCGCGGGCCTCGGATATACCGTACCGCTGCACTATGTCATTCCGACTTTAACAAGCACGTAAAAATATCCTTTTGTTTAATTATATTCGCACTTCTTAAAATTAACAAATTTATTTTATATTACAAAATTCTTAACGCTAACATTTTTATTTATAAATTGTGAACATGTTTTAAAGAAAATAATTTGTTTCATCTGGGATTTTTATTATGTTACCCGTTGGTTTACCTCTAAATCGTTTATAGCTGCATTTTTGTGATGGTTTCGTGACCTCGAGAAACTTTCTCCCCAAGAAAGAAATCTCATGTGATTTTAATTTAGCGTGTGAGCATGCTTTAATTATTGATCCTTTATTATCAATTTGTTTCACAACAGTATATTGGAATTTCATAGTTTAAATTTTAATTTAAAAAAATGGTTACTCCTCATGTGGTTTCACAAAGATGATTTAAAATATAACCCACCATTGAGGATAAATATACGAACGTCTACTATGTTGAAGAAAGAATTTAATATGAATTTCAGTTTGATTTTCTATTGGTGAATTTCACAGAAGTGAATTAAGGTTTAATCTACGATTAAATACAATTCCTGTGAATTGTAACTATGGTTATAATTTTAATCCTAGATTAAAATTAATTCACTTTTATGAAACTCGCCATTGAAATCCTCGAATTGATTTAGAAACTTAAAATTTGCTACAAGAATACGGATGAATTGATTTAAATACAAACAAGGTTCTAATGTAGAAAACTAGTTAATTGTATATTCTAATAATTAGAGTTTAGAGAACCTAATTTACAAAAGGACATGAAAAAATGTTTATATTCAAAAATAACTAGTGTCCTCCATAGAAGAGATCGACCAGATCATCTGCAAAAAATGTATTTCTTGTCTAAAGCCTCCCACAGACCAACAAATAGAATGTCAAACCGAATAGGGAAGCCGATCGCCAACCAATACGTCGAAATGAACTGCATTCTTTTTCACTAATAGTAGCAGATTGTGTGGGAAAATCTCTTGCTCAGTTTTCCGGTTCTCCATTTTTGGAGTCGTAGATAACATCATGCTATTTTAAAGTTCAACAAACTTTAAAGTTATCTCCTGGCCCACTCCATTTTCAGACAGGAAAGTTTAAAAATAATATCTGATAATAAACCACGTTCATAGATCTCGATTAACTGATGAAATAAGCAATAAAACTAAATATTTGTCAATATACTCGCTGAAACCATCCTCATTGTTGTAACAAGCGCGCGAGCTCATTAAGGTTCGCCTGATTCGGCGTTCGGTTCATCATTCTGTTTGCTGATTTGAACAAAGCTTAATAGATTTTGATGTACTTGTTAGATGCTGGTATCAATACGTCTCGTTGTTTAATTCTTAAAATTCTCTGAATATTTTATGTTCAATTCTGAAAATGGTCTCATGAACTACAGTATCGATACAGTTTTAAATTTTAAAGCAAAAAATATATTTTACAGCTAATATCACAATGCTTCTATCGTTCATCTTTCCAGTACTTACTTGCAAAATTTTGTTCTTATAATTTTAATAAAATTTTTCAGCCGAACATTAAAAGCAAGCAAAACTCTACAACAAATACCTACACAAGAAAACGCTCTAACATTAACCTCCCTCATGGAAAAGGTATAAAATTTTTGGTGCGTCAAAAATTAATACACCATATTATTATCTACAATAAAAATTTAAAAACACCAATAAAATTTAGCATACATTATGCATACATATAATATATAGGGTGTCCCACTGCTGGCGCATTCTTCATACGCGCCCAGATAAAAAAAAACCACAAAAGGTAATTAAAACATTTTTTTGTATAATTCAAATATTTACATAATAACTTTGATTTTTTATATTTTACAACTATTATAAGTCTGTATGTACTAGGTAATGTTCGATTATTTCGTGGCTGTGTATATATTATTTTGTATTTACATATATTATAGATCGCCCTATATATTTTAATATTTTTTGGATTTCCTCAATTAACATTAAATTTTTGTATTTTATTCCGTTAAGAGGGGACCGTTGCGGAATATCGCAACAAGTGGCGCTTCAATAGAAAAATAAGTAATATTTGTGAATGAAAATCGTTTAGTCATATAAATCATAGAAGCGTTGATAGAAGTCATAATATCAGGATTTATTTCTATAATCAAGTTGTTTGAGATATCAATGTCTTATTTAAAATAGATTTACTACTATTCTCACTTCCAATATTTTTGAATCCCCTTCTTCAACAGTCGCGTTCATATTAATTTATCTAAAAATGTTGGTGGTGATTTCTCCGAAATTTTCACGTTAAGTTTTTCATTTATCCGATTTTAAACATTAATTTTCAATTTTTGGTATTTGAATATTTATAAATTTTTTTTTAAAAGGGATCTCTAACCTTTATTTTTTGTTCGCAGAAGAAATCAAACAAATTTCTGTCTTAAAAATTATAGAAAAGTCAAATAAGATATACAATTAATAAAGATAAATGAGTACTTTTCGCAATATTTATTGTAATATATTTCTGGGCTGTATTTATTTGGTCAGTATTTAAAATAATTTTTGGTCAGTATTTTAAATGGATGGTCAGTATTTTAAACAAATGGTCAGTATTTTAAATAAATGGTCAGTATTTTAAATGATATGGTCAGTATTTTAAATAAATGGTCAGTATTTTAAATAATTGGTAAGTATTTTATATAAATGGTCAGTATTTTAAATAATATGGTCAGTATTTTAAATAAATGGTCAGTATTTTAAATGATATGGTCAGTATTTTATAACATAAAAAACTGGAGATTTTAAATTCATTTTTCAGTCAATTATTGCGGGCCTAAATAGAATAAATGAGCAAACTGATCCCGATTACTTAATATCCAATGCCTAAAATTCAATTATAAATGCATTCCTTCAAACATTCGGCGACAATAAGCTATTAATCATGTGTCTGGGCACATATGAGGCGCAACGTTTCGAAAAAAATTGAATCATTGGTGGAGAAAATCTTGAGAAAAGAAGTAATAAATGACATACTAGATACGTTACAATTATCTCCAAATAAAGAACTATTTGATAAAGCTGTACCTTTATTTATCAAGAAATGGCTTCAAAAAAAGCAAACAGAATTTGTTGAATACATGAAGCTGCAATGGTTCACATCCCATCAAAATTGGTATGAGGGTATTGCGCATAATACTCCTACAAACAATGCATTGGAGTCTTTCAATTTAGTGATAAAAAAAGATACCTTTCGTGAAAGGTTATCTCTGTCAAGATTTCTTGAATTAACCATTAAAACAGTAGAGAAGTGGTCAAAAGAATATTCCAGTGGAAGTCGAGTATTCAAAACTGCGACAACAGTCGAATTACAGCAATGGACGAATGGTTATCAATGGGCAAAAGCAAACGTCAAAATTTCATCAATAACATGCAAAAATTCAGTTAAATATTTTTGTCCATCCAATGAAGAACCTATTGTTACAGAGGAGGAAATTCAAACCGTAACAGAAATGCGCTGCTAAATGCCAGCAGCTAAGCAAATACCTATAGGTGAAAAGCGGTCAAGGGGAAGGCCAAAATTAGCTACTAAAGCTCTTCTGGTGGATTAATTATAATTATATTTTATTCGCATTTTTTTTTAATTGTGATAAATTATATAAAATTTTTATAATAATTATTTGGATTTCTAATTTTATATTAAAAATGGTCACTGACAAATACAATTAACTAACCAATAAAGTATAATAACCAAAACTGCAACTTTATTATTTATACTGACCAAATTAACAAATTATACTGACCAAAATAACAAATTATACTGACCAAAATAACAAATTATACTGACCAAAATAACAAATTATACTGACCAAAATTCGATTTAATACTGACACTATTTATACTGACCAAAATATTATTATATACTGACCATTTATTCTAAAAAATACTGACCATTTAATGAAAAAAATACTGACCAAAAAATTAGTTGTCTATATTTCTTCTCACAATTATTAGGAAGAAGTGCTTATTAAAGTAATAACATAGCGGGTCAGTAATAAATATAGAATAATATAGAAATTATTTGTTAATAATTATCTTTTATTATTTTGTCAAAATTTTATAAAATAATATTTTTGTAAGTAACTGTTTATTTTGTTTCTTTTCTTACAAATTATAATTATTTTATTTTACGTTTTTCAGAATCTTATTTAAAAAATAATTCATTGGATGTAATTTTATTCTCTAATATTCTAGTACATTGCTAATATTGATTACGCTTGTCGCAATCAAAATCTAGATAATATGTTTTTTGATAATATAAATATTATGGTGCACGAAAGACAGAACGTACTATAAGGTTTACCTGTAGGACAAATCGTCCTGACAGAACACAGTTGCAAATTCAATTCAATATAATACATCATTAGAATCCTTGAAAAGATAATATGCCTATCTGATGTATAAATCTTAACTTGAATAACATAAAAGTTGAACAATTTCTTTATTTCGCACGAAATTTATCAAAGTTCATGAACCTGCGGTTATGTTTACTATACTAATGCTAATTGATTATTCTGGCTATACGCTACTGAAAATGTGTTTACAACTTTCTCTAATGCTAGATAGAGAGCTAGAAGGAGATAAGGCTTTGCACATGTCCAATAGGCCTTTCGTAAGGAGCTTCTTGCAGGACAGACGCTTGAACGGTCTATCATTTAACTTGTTTAATTCCTATAGGCTAAAGGAAATCCAACGTAGGTAACACTAGGTCACTTATAATAGTGGGTGGCCGGACGTCCACCCGAATATAGGGAGGTAAGTTAAATCAGTCCTTTACAATTATTGTTTCCTATTGTAATGGATAAAAATGAAAATGATAGCAATGCATAGAAAATATAGAGAATGTCCTTGATGTTTTCCTTTCATTATTATTAAAACTGTAAAAGTAAAACAAACATTGAAAAATAATTTAAATGAAAGAACGCGATCTTTTCAGAATGTAGACAAATTACAGCTAGCCAGATTGAAAATGTACGGGAATGCTTTCGAAATACGATAGGATTCCCTACCGTATCCCCTACCAACATAAAAATAAATGCGTAGCTGCAGTGAAACACGCAGAAGTGTAAATTTCTAAATTTAGCAAAATTTAGGTATCCGTTTATTCCTTACTTCTTTAAGTTCACCCACAACTGTTAATGTGTATTTTGTAGGGTATAATTCAAGAATTAATCGATGCAAAACCTTAGCAACCTGTAAAAGCAAATTTTGATGTAAACGTTAAGAAAGTAGATTCATTTGAAATTTTCTAAATCTACTTAGAATTCTTGTTTATTGGAAAAAAGCGTAGTAAATATATGCATGTATTTATTATTCGAATAAAAAGTCACTTTCTGGCAAGCAAGTTTAGCATAAACAAGGCGGAGCGCAGCGCAGGCTAAACTTGCTTGTTAAGAAAAACTTCATTGTCAATCTTTATAATTAATACAACCTATTAGTTTTTAATTGAAAATTTTTTATAGTCTTTATTTTGCGATATTAGCAATTTTAATGTAGGGATTCTTCTTCTTAGAGTGGCGTGCCTGAATCTAGGCGTCGGCAACCTCGTTATGCGTTTGAAGTATTAATGACACACATGAAATGTAGGTATACCTAATTGTTGTTCCATAAAATCGAAAAGCCTAAAAATATTCGTGAATTTTTCACGGCTAATTAAATTTTAAAAATGGATATCAGGCGTATTATGTATAAATTATTATAGACACGGTCCTACGGCCCAAAATTTTTAAGTACTATTGCATGGAAATAACTAGATAAGTCGATGGGATTTTGATTACATCCTTTAGTTTGGAATTGGCAAATAACTTCTGATCTCAGACTTGTTCTGGAAAAGGGGAAAATTTGTCGAAGAATGTTCCAAAAATTACAGTTGTGCATGGATTATTTCCTATACCTACATCCTATGCCTAAAAAAGGTATTTGCAAAATGTAATTAGATATAATTTAGATAAATTTTTACCCAAAATTCGACATAAACTTTCCTGTTAAATAATGCAAAAATGGTCGATATATAAGTGAAATTAGCCTAAATTATGTGTAAATCCCCGTATAATATAATATTGTAACCGTAATATGACCCTTGCTGAACGCTTTCAAAGTTAATAATTTTTGCTTCTATGTCGCTTTTTAAATTTCTGCAAATTGCTTAATTTCAGTATACTGGAGGTGCAAAGTTTAAATAAACTAAAGGATAGAGAATAAAATTGTACACAAAATTAAAAATGTTGAAATGTTTAAATGCGAATAGTTTTGGAGGTAAGGCTTTACAAAACTGTGAATATTGATTTTCTTGGTAAACGTATCCTATGAATGAAAATGAGAAGTTCAAGATTTGATCTACAATTTACTATTTCAAAGTGCCATCAAAACGAATCCGAGAGGGTGTTTCCAAAATTAGAAATATTTTTAGCATTATTTTATATAGAAAAATATGCTTTATTGTGCTAAGACCATCGAGAAGGCAATATATTATATTAATATCTCAAAAACCAAAAGTCAGATGAAAAAATGTTTCGGACCAAAGTTGTATGATAGCGAGGTGGAAAGAACATGGCATAATTGTTTTTTTAATTTATTGACCTCTTCAATGTCATTTGAAGGTCAACTTTGTTTTTTTAAATGGAACCTTATATTTTATTAGCAGATTCATATTTTTCATGAAAAAATAAACAACATTTGTTTTTGGAAAATTTTTTTTATCCGACATTAGGCCTTTCGAGTAAGATGCGTTGAAACAAAATAAATAATAATCAACATTGTTAATCAAAATTTAATATTTACAAGTTTTAGAAGGCTATTTATTAGTATTAAGCAGTGGAAAAAATGTTTGTAAACGAGTGTTTTCATAACAAGTTTTCAAAATGTTCCCCATTTTTTGGGGAATTTTTTTATTTATTTATTTTTTTTTTCATTGTTTCCCCCATTTTTTCACATTTTGTAAACTTGTTATGAAAACACTCGTTTACAAACATTTTTTCCACTGCTTAATACTAATAAATAGCCTTCTAAAACTTGTAAATATTAAATTTTGATTAACAATGTTGTGACTATTTATTTTGTTTCAACGTATCTTACTCGAAAAGTCTAATGTCGGATAAAAAAAATTTTCCAACAGAAGTTGTTTATTTATTCATGCTAAATATGAATCTGCTAAAAACAATATAAGGTGCCATTTAAAAAAAAACAAAGTTGACCTTCAAATGACCTTGAAATGGTCAATAAATTAAAAAAACAATTATGCCATATTCTTTCCCCCTCGCTATCATACAACTTTTGTCCGAAACATTTTTTCATTTGACATTTGGTTTTTGAGATATTAATTGCTGGAAGTTTTAAAATGAACACCCGGTATATGGCTACTCCTTATGTGGCTGTAGTAGCTGCATTCAATAAATATAACACAATTTTAATGTTTAATATAGCGCAAAAATTTACGGTCTTTTAAAAAAAACTAAACGGTCAATATTAATAAGAAAAACAGTTTTAATCATCAAAAGCATTTGTCAATCACACAAAAAAATTTTAGAATTATCTTTGTTTTCATAAATGGAACAACCTCCTTAAGAGGATTATTAATCCATCGTGTGATTTGTTGCCCTAGACTTCGAGTCAGGCAAAAATTTCACACTCAGGATTAATATTGCACTTAGGCTGGTATTCTGTAACTCGTCTTTTCCTTAAAGACCTTTCAAAACTAGGTAAAGTATGGTTTACAATATAAACAATCGAATTACAAGGAATAATTTTACGTGGAAACCGAATTCATTTTTTAAGAATCGTTTAATAAGGGACGAGTTACAGAATACTAGAATACCATTAGTCCGTTGGTATATAATATGCTATTACTATTAACTTGTAAATTATTTAACATTCGCATCATAATAATAATAACATAAAATAAATATTAAAAAGTTCAATTTAATTAACTTGTAATTTGATTATAGTCTGTAGCTTTTGCTTTTAACAAACCTTTTACGTAAGCCCCGACAAAGTCATATTTGATCCATTGGTAAAACACAAGTAAACAACTTATTTAAACTTTCAATTGTACACAATAATAAGTACCTAACATTGAAAACGCTAGCTTAAAGGCTTGTAATAGTTTTTAGATAAGCCAATATTACTCAAATTCTGATAAGATATTATACATTTTAATACATATTAATAAGGGAATTAATAATAAGATTGTTTAGTACCTTAGAGTTGTCGTGTCTTAAGCTGATTACATAGTATATGTACATATTGAACTGAATTTCATAGGTTTCAAAAATTTCAGCATATTTCAGATATCTCTTTAAAAAAAATTTTATAAAAAAAATAATTCAATTTAAATATTTAAAGAGTTAAAGTCAAAATTAATAAAATTTATACACCTACAATTCGTTACCTTATGAAACAAAATAATTAAATGCTCATTGCGTCACATAAAGTTTTAAAGTATATAATATTTCAAGTTCATGAAAAAAAAATTATTAATAGTCGATTATAAGGTAGATTTGTTCCTTATGACTAATTTTATAAATTGTAACAAAATTGTATGTAAATTCTTGTTTTACACAAAGAATTGGTTAGAAAAGTTGAAAAAAATTAAGATGTGATTGGAACTTATGCGAACAAATTTGAACTGGGGAACGCGAGTGAAATTTTGGCGGAATTCGACGCGGGATCTCGAGACTAATAGGTCGAGGTTGTATGTAATTGCCAGTACGAAGCGCGGGCTTGAATTATCGATCAATAATCGATAATTATGATATTATTATTGAAAGCAGGGAATTTCACAAAATTCTGGTGAAATAAGGAAATAAAATTTGGAGCCAAAGAAGGGATGATATACAATTATTGGATACACCGATTGAAAGGAAAAGTTATACTGAATCCATAGATGATCCGAGATCGCAGGAAGGACGTCTAAAACCAGATGCGAGTAAGATAATGAACTGATAAAAATTATAAACCTTAATGTTCTCGGGACACACATGCGAGATAACGATTTTAAACAAATGTGCGGGATAGTGCATTTAAGTGACAATTTTAAAACCAGATGTACATTATTAAAATTAAAAGAATATTTTTGATTAATTTGATATTATAATTGACCATATTGTTAAACAAATAAATTTTAAAAAATTGTATTCACATGAATCTGGAATTTAATTGCTCAGAAATTAAAGAACGGGTTTCAAAACAAAACGATAAGATAAATTTAAAAATTTGGATTTCAAAATCCGGAAAATGATTTGATACTAACGCTCAAAATTTTAAGAAAAATGTCTTCGTTGCCGGGTTTCATTTTGGAACACGACAATATATTACGTTACGGCTAAAGTGTTTACTTGGGTAGTTTATAAATTAGCTGGCTAGTATATAAACTAGCCAATCGCTTGGTTATTTTAGTAGAAAGCAAAATGTCTACCATAATAGCTGAAAATTTAGTTAGTTTATGAACTAGCCAACTTTCTTGGCTAGTTTACTTACCAGCATTAAAGTAATCATAATAGCCAATATTTTTGGTTAACTGGATAATATAAAAACTGATATTCTGGTAAAACATAATAACCAATACGTTGACCAATATGTTCACTAAGCAAATTTTACGAAAATCGATTTTTAGTTACCCCCTAATAAAAAAGCGAAAATTACTGGAAATTTCAAAAATCTTAAACTTTGTAGACAGGAAACTAATATTGATATAATTATGGACTAATTATAATGAAAAAATAATTCATTATAATCTTTAAAGTTTTGTATTAAAATGTACAAAAATAAAACATTTTTAATAAATGAAAGGATTTTACATTCTTAAAAATTATAAACAGTAAAGCGATAATTATTATAGAATAATTTATTGGTTTCTGAGAACATTTTGAATTTTGAGTAAATTATATTAATCAAGAAATATTTATAAATCGGTCGAATTTTGTTTATTTTAATATAAAATAAAAATTCTAATTTAAAATTAATGTTTAGTCAATTTGGATAGTTTATATTCTAGCTAGCGTATAGTTATTGGTTATTTTGTATTACCAGATCACAGTTTTTATATTAGCCAGTTGAAATTGGATAGTTTATATACTAACCAAAAATATTGGCTATTATGTTTACTTCAATGCTGGCAAGTAAACTAGCTAACTTTCTTGGCTAGTTTATAAACTAACCAAATTTTTAGCTATAATAGTAGATATTTCGTTTTCTACTAAAATAATCAACCGATTGGCTAGTTTATATACTAGCCAGCTAGTTCATAAACTAGCCAAGTAAACACTTTAGCCGTAACTACCTATATAAAATATAAAATACTGTCCTACCCATTCCTTTGCCATATACATCCTTATATGAAAAATTTTCTACTTAAACTAATAAAATCACTTATCTGCATTCAATTTGTGCATATATCGAATATAATTAATCAAAATTTCTTCAACATTTTTTTAAATAGAAGATCTTTTTTGCTATGTCATCATATTATTAATGGAAAATAAGGGACACCCCATATAGCATAAAATAATACAAAATACTAATTACCCAAGAAGACTACCAATTTTTCGATTTTAAAAATTTATATAGCAAAGTTTTTTATTAATTTACGAATAAGTCATAAATTAGATTGCAAATACCTGTATAAATATTCTACAAATGTTTATTTTAAACGATGCTTCAAACGACAAATTTAATCCATGATCCCTTTATAACGACGCTATATTAACAACTTCTTACATTATGTTTTAACGACGACGCACTATCAACTATACAACTTATAATCAGCATGAACTAGGAACCGCTTTCTAAATGCATATTTGAAATCTGTTAGATTTTTATATTCTGACACGCAGCTCAGGGTAAAACTACAAAGGCCCAATTAAAATTCATCAGTTTTCACTAATACAAAAAGTTATATCAAACTCGATATAAACTAGTAAGTCTAACCACGGTACAATAAGTTTTAGAGCAACCGGGATTCGAACCTCTGAACATAAAGTCTGTAACCCAAACTCCCTATGCACTACACGAAACTATTTTCACCTATCCACCAAATGGATGTAGGACAACATCATAAATTTATAAATTCCCAAACAATTTATTATGTATAACATTCAACTAATCTGAAAAATAAATAGATGTAACGATTTATGTAAAATATGGAGGTTACTTACTGAAGTAACGCTATACTTGTTATTAACATTGTATTCAAAACGAAAGCTTATTGTATTTATACAGATTGCTTGTAATGCAAAGGAGTTAAATAAAAAAAACTTGTTCAAATTCTATTGCATTTAATACCACGTTATATTTTTTAAATTAGGAAACCAACAGCTTGTGCTTAGTTACACAAAATAAAGTTTATATAGAAAAATACTCTAAAATATTTTTATACTATACCTACTTTTAATTATATTCATTTTAACGTATATGATCTAATTATGTTTAATACCCAAAAACTAATTAGAGTTTCCAAATCAGTTTAGATTTTATAACTGTGGGGATGATGCACACCTTTATTATTGGTGTTGGTGAGAAACTCGTTTAATATTTATTTCTAATGGTTTGTAGATTACACTCATATTATACGAGTGTAACAAATTTATAACAAGTTTATAACAATTATTTATGAATATTAAAATAACTTAATTCTTTATTAACTAACTTGAATAAAATTGACGTTCGCCGCCATGTTGCTTTTTGCTGGAAAACTGGTTAATAATAGGTTATAAATTATACGATTTTATATAAAACGTAAAATTTTTTATTTTACAGTAATTTTAGGCATCTTTATTCTTATTGCGCGGAAAATACTAAAATTTATTTTGTTTATAATTTATACATAATAATAAAATTTGGGGAAACAATGGAACGAATTATTTATTTGGCTTATTTTGTAGATTAAAGCTTTCGGAAGTATGGAAGCTAACGTAAAATTTGCGAGATTATCTCCCAAGAGAGAACAGCCCGTGATTTGTTTTGAGAAGTCATTTCATTTTCTGGAATAATTATAATTTAGCTCTTAAGTTTTTGCATAGTTTATTGCATGAGCTTCTTGAGGAGCTATCGAACAGGATAGCTTTATTAAAGGTTTAGTTTAATAACAATAGACAGGGACTAGATTATTAGATATCGTTTTAACCTGTTCCTTGAAACTGGGATTCGCTGCCGAAAACTGATAATTATGTGTTTATGAGTATTCTTGATCTCAAAATATCTGGCTATGCTTAAAAAGATAGGTAAATGTGAATTAATACAATATTTGAGAATAATTTTGCAAGTGAATAAAAAGTTAGTCACCATTTTGTATGTGACTGATGATATAATAATATATTCTTCTACTTCTCCATAATCTCTTTTAGGCTACTTAAGAAAAACATGCTCTATCCAACTCGCTATGCTCCGAAATCCTTTTCACAAATTTCAAAAATTTTGGTCTTGGTTAAAGATTAATATTATTCCTGACTCTATCTCTACACCTTCGTTCTTTCCAATACTTGCTATTTTTTATAGTATATTTACACTGTTTGCAGTTGGCGTCATGGTTTCCGTAAAACGTTGACAAAAGATTTGTCTTTCGGAGCAAATGGTATTCTATTTTATTTTTATCGATCCATCCTAATTTACTAAATGGTGTAATTCGATTTATTATTCTGTATTCTGTATTAATATTACAATACTATTCAGGTTATGGTTACCTTATTATCTTATATAGATTGCGTTTCTTGACCGTCTTCCGTGCTTCGGAAGGCACGTAACGCCGTTGCTCCTCTTGTGTTAATGATTTTCCATCATAACAATAAAAAACAGAGTGCAGAAACATCGAAGGAAATCTGCGTAAGTCAACTCGCTAACACGCATGGGAAGGGTGGCGTTTAAAAAACCTAGCGAATTGAGAGAAGTTACGAGGTTTTTTATAATAAATTCTCGTATATATTAAACATAGCTTTATTTGTTACGGGTTTCGAACAAATTTGTTACGAACTGCCATCACCGAACAAAGTATTAAAAATTTGCGATAAACATAAATTATGGAAAATAATTATTGTTGATAGAATTTGAATAATAAAAATAAAATAAACCGGAAATGGATAATGAAATGAAAACACAAAAATAATTTTTAATACTTTGTCCGAAGTTTTCTGTCGAAACGCGTAACAAATAAAGTTATATTTAATATATGAGAACAGTGCATTTAATTATTATAATTTATTACAATCAAAGTATTAGAAGAAACCTACATTCGAATGATTGATATAGGAATGGATAGAGAGATTACTCTATCTAATAGATAGAGAGATAGAGAGTGTTTCATGTAGATTTATGTTTAGACCCATTTTCCTGACAGCTAACTTAAATTCTACTAGCATTTTTATTCCAATTAATTTTTATCTTTGCTAATAAGGATTATTATCATTAGCGAAATGATAATAATTTACAGATTACCATAAATGCTTATTCCTCTATTTTAAATAAATATTTCAATTCCAATGTGAAAAATTTAGGAGATATCGCGTCGCTTTGTCGTACGCCTTTTATGCAATTATTTATTAAGTTGTTTATTTAATAAACTTTATAAGTGCTGTGTTGTTATTTGCATAGTGTGTGTTTTATCTTGAAGTAAACTCTTGCATCATCAAAAGCTCTGTATATACTAAAACTTGCGATTAAATCCTGCCCAATGCCTTTCTGAAGTCAAGTACGAGATGAAGTGGTTACTGTACAGATAAAGAACACACAATACCATTTCAATATTTTTAATCTGAATTGTATAAATTTTCTGATTAAAAAATTCACCATATGTCTTCTGCCTTCTTCCTATTACCCTTAAGAGGGTTTTGGTGACACATCTCTTTCTATGCATGTGTGTGCGCTTTCAAATTATTTTCACATACATAGAGGATCTAATTTTTAAACGTGGATTCCGAACCACAGGAAGTGTAATACACTTCATTTTGAAATGGGCACTCATGGCAGATTAACCTCGGTGGTTTGTCATTGCCTTCCGAGGAGAGACGGTCAGAATAAAGTTCTTACCCTACCCGGATTTCAACCGAGAGTTTCGCAGTAAATTTACAGTAGCCGCACTTAACTGACAAAGGTATGACCGCCGCTTTTGCTATTATGTAACCATAGTTTATTTAATATTCATATTTGCACAAAACACTTTTCAGAACCAAAAAGCACAATTTTTCACGAGTAAAAAAGGATAAGATGAATTCTTTAATGTTTCTTACATACTTCGGTAGTTAATTTTTTTTTTAAGTGTAAAAGGAGAATTGGTTTATTTTTCTAGATCATGTCAAAAATTGTGTAAAGGGAGATATTGTGACAACAAAATTAGGTATATCTTATTTGAAGAAATAGATTTTTAAACTTTTTATGTGAAATCAGTAATAAATAATCCAATTTTTTCATATAAATATACGAGATAAATACATACTTTCCTATTTTTATCTATACCCTATTATATTTATACTTGTTCTTATACAAAAAAGTTTTATTTCCATATAATTTTTTAAGGGTTTAAGTTTCGCGAAACAGTCGGTTAAAAATATTGATTTGAAAAAATTGAATTAAACATGTACCTATTGTATAATATGGTACATTGAAATATTGTCATGTTTCATTATGTAAAGCCAATGAAGAATTACCTTAACCAAACCAAGAATCAAATAATATCACCCAAGTAGTTCAAAAACAAATGAAAAAACAGGTGAATCACACTAAAGATGCGATATTTTGAATCGAACTACTTAATGACATCCCATAAACATTGTTTTGTATTGAAAAATAAAATGTAAAAAAAAATGTATAAAAACTTATTTTAATCGAAATAACCATTACTTATAATTTGAATTATTATATTATTTGTATTGTTATAATTAAATCACATCATAATTTAAACAAAGTGGATTGTTCGCGTATTTACCCAAAACAACAAAAAGTGTATTTAAAAGCGACGAAATTACCTGAATTCAAATTCAAAATTCAAGAAAAAAAAATGGACTTATACGCAGAATTTACCAAAAATACAAACAAAGAGAGAAACAATTATTTGTTTTAAACAAGGAGTTGATATCCAGAGCTCCGTTAGATTGGACGTAAAACCAAAACGGGAATAAAAATTGATTAGTTATATAAAATATGCGAAGAAGTTTAATTGAAGGTGATAACTAAGAAACCTATCAATCCAGGAGGAAGAAAAATATTATGGTAAAACAATACGTGCCTTCAGTGAAGTGGTATTTTGATTAATGGCGTTGCGAATTGAAGCAGATGAAGAACAACAATTTTGGAACGAAGGACGTCAACTGATCAACACTCAACAATAAGGTAGCAAACAAACATTTATAAAACTTTAGTGCGCTTTTTATAAAATTAATACGGGAAACGGACAAAATAAATTTATTATGATGATAAACAATTTAATTAAACAAAACTACATGCAATTGTTAACAAATAACGTGTTGATTTTATTTTGGATGATTTAATGTATTATAAGCAATTAATCAATGATTTGAATGTTATATTTTGAAATTAAAAATAACGCAATTTTAATGGTCGATTTTATTTTTGATAATTTCCACTAAGGGTTGATTCAAGGTGAAGGAAAAGGCAATTCAAATAATATAGGGAATCACCAGTGTCGTGGGACCTGCGAAATGCTTGATCTCTGAGAGCCCCTGATTGATTTAGAGTAATTAAAGTGGTGTGTTTCCAGGGGTGGAAATTTATCTTAATTTACCTAAGGGAACATAGCATCTTTAAATTGGCGCCCAAAGTGGGGCAGGAAACCACGACCAACCCTAAAAATAGGGAGGAAAAATTTCAAAAATAAAAATCAAAAAACTTTGCTAAAATTAAATTTTTTATTCAACTAACAGAATTAAGACTAAAATTCAAATTAAAAACAGAAAAATTAAGGGTTGTATATTTAAAATTAAATGAAAAACAATTCTTTTTAAAGTTAAAAATTAAAATAAATTTCAATACGCCTATGCTTTAGAAAAGATAAAAATTCAGATGTTGGTGATAAAAATTATTTGTTCAAACAATTTTGTGAACACATTTGCAAAAATTCGATAATTATCAAAAACAAATGCGAATTAGTTTAAAAAAATTTCAGCAAACTTTATCTTTTCTTGAAGATAAAAATAATAATTCAAAAATTAAATAACAATTCATCCCTTATTATAAATAAATAAAATAAAATTCTTTCTAGTAAATAAAAATTTATTTGTATTGGAAAATAAAATTTTGTATTCTTTTAAAATAAAAATAAATTGCGAATATAAATAATTGAAATGGCGGATAAACAAAAGAAGGCAGCTGCATTCATCGACGCTAGTGCAGGGGAGGGAGTTTACGACCCCGAACCAAGAATTGATCCAAGTATGGAACGATCGATCACACCAACATTTACGTCGGAAGAAAAGACATTGTTGACAGGAGAGAAAGCATCCCCTGAACAACCGAAATCTGATCAAAACCCAGACATGATGTCGATGATCAAGAACATGTTTGATCAACTAAATAATAAAATGGATGCTAATTCAGAAAAATCTGACAAAAATTCAGACGATGTAAATAAAAATTTAAACTCTTTAAATAATAATATGGTAGAACTATAAAATGAAATCAATAAGAACACCGAAAAATTAGAAACAAGTTCTAAAAGAATTGAAAATATCTATAAAAGAATCTTAACTGAAAAGGATGAGATAGATAATGAGAAAATGAAACCAATTCCAATAAAAATAGAAGAAATTAAGGAGCCAATTCCGAAAAATGAAGATGCTGAAGAACCAACAGTAGAAGAGCCAATAACAGAAGTTATATACAAATTCAACGTTGCTCATGCAAGGAAAAATTTCAAGCGGTTATATCTCAAAATTAAAAAGTTAAAATCAAAACTAAAATATAAGATCAGAGGGATGAAGATAAAGAAGAATAACAAGACTTCGAGAAAAACTAAAGTTCGTAGTTGTAATAAAAATCGAAATAAAAGAAAGCACAAAAATTTTAAAAACAATAAACGTGTAAAGAAGGTGAAAATACAGACATTTAAAATTAATAAATCATCAAAATTTAAAAAAGTGCTTTTTAAAAATAAACAACAAAATTCCAATGGACATCAAATTTCTAAACCTCAAAAACTTCTATATAAGCAAACAACATTTAAAAATTTCAAATTTAAAAGATTAACTAAAATGATCAAATTAATAAAAATTCGGTTTAAAAGAATGAAATTCAAACAAATACTAGAAGGCAAAACTCGATTTAAAAAGTTAATATTTAAAAAACTGAAAATTAATAAAATAAAACCAAAATTGCTAAAGAAGATTAGAAAAACGAAAATATCCAACCAAGTAGGAACAGAAGTTACCAATTGGATAATTAAATTTAATAATAAAACAGTGATCGACATAAAAACCGCGGATTGGTTAATAAAAATGGCATTTTACAAACACATTCGATTCAAACAATAAAATCAGTTCGATTAATAAATATTATAAGACGGATATTTGTAAATTTGACAATTAAGCAGTTGGACCCGGTATAAAGAGAAAAATTATTAAAACTAAATGAATTTAACTCTAAAAAAAATTAATTAATTAAAAATTATGAACACTTCAAGAAATATTAGAATCTGAAAATTATTAAAAGGCAATTAGTTGACTAAAATATAAAAGCGTATAAAAATAAATTCGAAAATCGAAGTAATAAAATTTAAAAAGTAAAATGGATCAATAGTGATAATGCAAAACATTTAGATGATACAAGAAGATTTGATGAAGAAAAAATTGGTGACATAAAAGTCATAAGATGGATAAAAATGAAAATTTGCTGCAGATGAATTGAAAATAAATAGGTAATGATTATAAAATAATTGAAGATTGATTACGTTAATGGAAGTTTATTAATAATAAAGAAAAAGGGGATAATGAATTTATGATAAAAATTGTATGAATTAATTTGAAGAATTTAGTAGTGAAATAATCAACAGTTGCATGAAAAATAAGGCACCTTGATTAAATTATTATAATTGAATGAAATGGGGGGAAAAGATTAAAAATTTAAAAATTTAATATTAAATAGTCAATCAGAGAGAAGATAAAAATCAGCAATTAGAAAAATAATGTTCAAATACGGAGAATAGAAGTGAAAATCCATCACAATGAAAAGAAGAAATCCAAGAAAATATTCGTCACAATAAGCTGCACTTGATCCAAAATTATAATTAAATTGAAAGAAAGAATTAATAGAACGCTAAAGAAAATGGTCAAAATTAAAATAAAAATTTCAGAAAACAGTCAAATGATTCAATAGTTAAATAAGATAGAATTTGTTAATAAAAATAAATCTAGGATGGGAGGAGGGATGCTAAGACGAAAAAATTATTAAAATTTATTTTGAATACAGTAGCATTGTTATTATTAAAAAGATTAAACAAAAATAGAATTTGTTAATAAAAATTTAAAATAATTAAGAAACCTATCGATCCAGAAGGAGAAAGATAGCCAAAAATATTATAAATAAGCATTTATTTAATTTCAAAGAATATAAAAAGAAAATGTTAAAAGTTTAATTTAAAAAGTCATAAGGTAATCCACACAAGAGAAAAACCATTTCATTTAGTCTCAAATAAGTTTAAAAATAAGTTACAGTTAAGTAACAAAGTAAAGTTTATTATCAAAATTACGTTAAATTAGAATAGTTGTATATAAAATTTAAAAGAATAGCAAGTTTATCATTTAATTTAAAAATAAAAATTTTTTTTTGAAGGCAAATTTTTTTTGAAGTTTACAATCCAAAACAATTGGATATAAATTTATGACATTAATCAAAGTTTGAATCATAAATCCAGGGAGGATAAAGCTGTCATGTTTCATTATGTAAAGCCAATGAAGAATTACCTTAACCAAACCAAGAATCAAATAATATCACCCAAGTAGTTCAAAAACAAATGAAAAAACAGGTGAATCACACTAAAGATGCGATATTTTGAATCGAACTACTTAATGACATCCCATAAACATTGTTTTGTATTGAAAAATAAAATGTAAAAAAAAATGTATAAAAACTTATTTTAATCGAAATAACCATTACTTATAATTTGAATTATTATATTATTTGTATTGTTATAATTAAATCACATCATAATTTAAACAAAGTGGATTGTTCGCGTATTTACCCAAAACAACAAAAAGTGCATTTAAAAGCGACGAAATTACCTGAATTCAAATTCAAAATTCAAGACATCATTGGTTGAAAGAATTGAACGAAAATGGACTTATACGCAGAATTTACCAAAAATACAAACAAAGAGAGAAACAATTATTTGTTTTAAACAAGGAGTTGATATCCAGAGCTCCGTTAGATTGGACGTAAAACCAAAACGGGAATAAAAATTGATTAGTTATATAAAATATGCGAAGAAGTTTAATTGAAGGTGATAACTAAGAAACCTATCAATCCAGGAGGAAGAAAAATATTATGGTAAAACAATACGTGCCTTCAGTGAAGTGGTATTTTGATTAATGGCGTTGCGAATTGAAGCAGATGAAGAACAACAATTTTGGAACGAAGGACGTCAACTGGTCAACACTCAACAATAAGGTAGCAAACAAACATTTATAAAACTTTAGTGCGCTTTTTATAAAATTAATACGGGAAACGGACAAAATAAATTTATGATGATGATAAACAATTTAATTAAACAAAACTACATGCAATTGTTAACAAATAACGTGTTGATTTTATTTTGGATGATTTAATGTATTATAAGCAATTAATCAATGATTTGAATGTTATATTTTGAAATTAAAAATAACGCAATTTTAATGGTCGATTTTATTTTTGATAATTTCCACTAAGGGTTGATTCAAGGTGAAGGAAAAAGCAATTCAAATAATATAGGGAATCACCAGTGTCGTGGAACCTGCGAAATGCTTGATCTCTGAGAGCCCCTGATTGATTTAGAGTAATTAAAGTGGTGTGTTTCCAGGGGTGGAAATTTATCTTAATTTACCTAAGGGAACATAGCAATATGTATATTGAAAATTGAATTGAAGCCATTTATTACTTTTTAAATTTCGTAATTGCTCTTCATACAATATAATGCCATTTTGTATTGCAATAATACAATAAATAAATAAACTGAAAATCAAACAAAATACTTGACAGTAATTATTGGTAAAAGTAGAAAACCGCACCAAATTCTAAAAAGAGAGCTTTTTAATCAAAATATGCTCTCGGTATTTTACATACGGATTCGAAACGTGGAGTCTGAGAATAATTATAAAAACATAGTTGCTATTAAAAGGGGTAATCGAGAGGTTCAAGTGGAGAACATTAAAAGATCGTATGACCCGTGAGCGGAAAAAGGCAAAACGTCAACTTCAGGATATGGTAGAAATCATCATAAAGAAAAAATACCACTAAAAAAATACCATTAAAAACCCAGACTGAGAATAAGATTTATAGAGAAAACTCCGATGCGTTGAACTGGATGAAAAACGCCAAGGATAACATTCACAAAGAGATTAGTTGTCTTATCTTGCATTATAAAAACTTGCAAAAACAATCAAAGTAAAGAATAGAAAAGAGAGAGAGAGAGAGTATTTGGTAATATTGAGCTTTAACTTATTTTTTAATTACTTTTTTTAAAAATCAAGTTAAAGAAATGTAACTTACATACAATGTTTTGTTTAAAAATATAACACTACGACGTCGTTTCTCTCTAATTGCGAGTTCGTCAGGTCTTTGTAAATTTTAAAAAACCAATACAAAAATGTTTACAATTTATTCTGGATACACAAAATAACATAACACTGACGTAGGACGAAAATACGTCAGTATTTTCTATTTCTGTATGTACAGAAGAAAAAAATTAGTGGTTCTGAAGATTCTGATATTGAAAATGATGCCAATGTAGCAACTTCGATTGTAAATTCATAAATTGTGTTGTGAATATTTTTTATAAAAATAAAAAATTCAGTTAACTTTCGTTGTTATATTATTTTCATTTTATCACTAGTGATAAAAATAACCATTTTATTACTAGTGAAAAAAGGAATTACTTTTTAAAACCGAATTGGCATTCAAATATGAACCTATTTTAAAAAATATTTATTAAAGTATGAAATAATCCTATGATTATAAAATATTAACATATTGCTAATAATGTCAAATTATTTCATACTTTGTAAATAATTTTAATAGCACGTAGGTTCATATTTTAAGCATAAGAAAAAAATTTCACATACCTAGTTGTCGTATTTTCGACTTTATGTCAATGTCATTTTATTTTGTGTTCCCATAATTAATTATAAATAATTTTTATTTGTGACTTTAAAATTTTCCTTTGGTTATTTAAAACCCACAAACGATCTCCAATTAGAGCAAACCGACGTCGTAGTGTTTTATTTTTAACAATTCATTGCATATAAGATTCATTTCATTAACTTGGTTTTTAATAAAAGTAATGTAGATATTTTAATTTGATACGTTTTTGCAAGTTCTGACAATACAATACAAGACAATACCATTAATCCCTATGTGAATCGTACTTTAATACCAATCAGGTATTAGTAGATAAATCCATAATAGGTCTGTATATGTTAAATAATAATATTCTAATATTATTTCTACGAGGCATGGGACAAATATATACATACTATTATTGCTATATTATATTCATACAATGTTTTTCAAAACATTCACAATGAAACCATATAAGAAATAATTCCACTCAGGGTCATATTATGGTGGTTCCGACCAATCAGCGTGCGCTATTTTACATTGTACATTATATGGATACAACACATGCACTGTCGAATATTACCCGAAAATAAAAAATACCCCAATATACCCTAGGTGCATGGTGAATATCGTATATTTGTAGTGGGGCGTAAAAGAATTCATACGTGACGAACGCACCTTGCACCCGATGTAGGAAACCGGTTATATACTAACATCAACGCATTAGTTCCCACCCGAGTTGACTTAAAGCAATGTACTTCTAACGAATTTTATATTACAAATTTAGTGCGATTATGCTTCCATTTTTTCGGTACTTACGGATTTTTGCAATGATTGTGGTGCGATATGGTCAATTTTTTCTTCGGGGAATTATCATATAAACAGCAACGCGTGCAAAGAAAATACTTCTGATTTCGCCTTGTACAGGTTAAAACGTATACCGCACTCGCTTCCTCTCACGCGGTATCCTATAGATATTGAACTCGCTCTAATGAGTTCGTGCAATATATAAATAACCTGATACTCGGCTCATCTTGAGTATTTTCTTTGCTCTTGGACTATTACATATGTACAATAATAAATTGTATTACAGATCAAAAAATTAAAACGCAAAGAATTTCAACTAAACACTCACACATTTATGTTGTAATTAAAAACCTATTTTTTTAAATTTATTTGAATATCAATATAATTGAAATTTAAGATATATAATAGGTAAAGTAGTAATTAGATTAATTTCATTCAACGTTTTAATAAACTCATGATATGATTCGAAAAAGTTTAAATTAAACAAATTCGTAAACAAATGTTTCACTTTTGTAAAGAATGTCAAAGAGACCTGAGAGATCTATTTGATGTTAAAGACTTTATTTTGGTGGTCTTATTAAGTGACGATAAACAATAAGAATTATTATTAAACGAATCCTCTTTTATATTCAAATTATCCAAAGATGTGCCAAGTTGCCCGATAGCGACAATTTTAGATAATATACTAGATAAATTATATTAAATCAGATTAGTTAAAATTTTCAATTGTTAACATCTTCCTGAGAGCTGTAGAGTCATTCGGGGACACCCTGTATACACATTACCCAACATCATTAACTACAGTACCTGATGGTTACCTTAGCAACCATAATAATTGATTTGATAATATTGATAAGGAAAAAAACTTCAGCAATACCAATAATACGATATATACTTAGGTAAGTGTAATCGTAGTTTAAGTATTTTCTGATTCAAGTGGTGGTGATGCCTTATTTTAGGGACCCTCGCTTCGATTTGTTCTCATAAAACCAGGAAGAAAAATTGTGTAACTACAAATCGGTTTAAAATTTAGCGCATAGTAAGAGAAAAATATATTCAGCATTAGGTACTAAATGAGTTGTTGTGGTACATCTACCGAGATGACTAAATAAAAAGATTTTACCATTCTTAAAATGCTCTAATGTTCTAATAATCGTAAACGGTGCAAAGTTTGAACTGTACATGCTTAAAGCTTAATATATATTTTACAACATAAATTAGATCAAACATAAACAATAAGGAAGCAGAAACATATCAGCTGCAGTTAAGCAACCACGAAATAGTAAAATAGTCAAATTAGCAAAAAGTTTTCATGCAGTTTGTTTACACGAATTAGTTAAATTAAAGTAGACGATAGCAGTGTGTAAACTGTGGTAATTTTATACCTTTCCCAAGTGTAAACAGTCGGTATGTACAGGGAGCGAGTCTAAACAAATATCACTCAACAAAACACGTCGCGAACCTTGAACCCATCATAAGTCCAACTTCCTAACTTCAAAACACATGTTTGGACGTCGTATGGAAAGAATTCTACATCTATAGCACAAGAAGACTTATATACGGCTGGCGGCTGCCAAACCACCAGCCCATTGTAGTAGACAGTAGCCTTGGTCATAAGTGTAACCTCATAGTTTCCATCGGCGCTGTAAGAAAATATATTGACAGTGCAAGCGCGCTTCACTCTACCCACCGTCCACGAGGACCTGACAAGCAAGCGTTCACCGCCCCGTTACCAACTAAAGGCCCCCAAAGAATGAACAGTATCATTGTTGCATCGTATGCACGTGAATAAAATCCTATTAATATAATATCGTTAAACCTAAGACTAATTTTAACAGCAGGTAATGTTTGCAACGAGGCGGCGACAACTAATAAAAATGTGCATCATCCGAAAATGTTTCACTTTGTAAAGGTGTATTATATATTTAAAATTGGCAGCTTTCAATATAATTTAAAAAAATGTTTTCTCGCAATCAAGAACCTCGTAACAATAATTTCAAACTGATATAAAAGCTGCCAACAACTTTAGATAAAGAAGCACTTACCTTAAACCCGTCGTAAGTCCAACTACCAAATTTCAGTACACAAGTTTGTTCGTCAAATGGAAAATACTCTACGTCAATTTCACAGGAAGATTTGTATATTGCAGGAGGTTTCCATTCAACCAAACCTTGGTGGTAGATAGTTGCCTTTGTTGCTAGAGTTACCTCAAAGTTGCCGTCCGCGCTGCAAGGGAATCAACAACGACCAGCAACCGGACCAACTTAATAAATACTATAGCTGCAATCCGGTTGCTGATATAACAACACAGCCAACACAAAATAATCAAACAGAAAAAACTCATTTCTAAAATTATAAGCAAGAATATTTTGCATTAAGTATCTACTAATTTAAAATAATTTGCAAATAAAAAAAACGATAGCATAATAAAATGTGTTCCTACACAAGAAAGTTAATATAGGTAGGTTAATAAATGCTTATAATAGAGGCAGAAGGTATTTTCATCTCATAATATTTACTTTTAAGTTTGATGAAATAATATAATCTGGCATCCAACATAAATTAGAAAACATGGCGGACTGGATAAAAAATATTAAAATATAAATGGGTATTTTTAAGTTCACTTTCTCCGATGTCTACACGCGTAGGGGGTGGTAAATAATATTTACCTTAAATATATAATTTGCGTGTGATCGGTAAAAGATTAGTTGGGAATACATTGGATCTATCTGCATGGTTTCTAAAATTTAATATTTTTTTGATATTATATTAATAATAAATTATAGTATTGGTCGTTGCGACTGTTTCGTATCATTATTAAAGCCACGCCACGTTAAAACAAATTTCTTCAACTTGAAATTTAACACTACTATGTATTACTTTTTCTGATCTTTAGGTTCATATTATTATTTATCATCCAATAATGTATTTCTTTCTTCATTGATTCAACTATAATTTTTAGTAATAAGATGCGCAAAGTCCTAAAATTTTAAGGGTGAGTTGCACCCAGAGTGGGTTATCATCTATACAAAATTTCTAAGCCGGTTTTAGTTGGGACACCGACCGTAAGCGATCATTTGGCGTTGTAGTAGTTAGTGAGAATGTTTGCAAATAAATTTTTTTTCTAAGTTGATTAGCCTTTTAACCTCAAAAAAATGCCAAAAAACCGACAAGATGGTTAATTTTTGTGTAATTTAATTTTGTGAAATGCAAGTTTTTACGCTGGTTGGATTTTATTTATTGTGTAACTATTTGCAATAATAATATAATTGTACAGTATTGTACAGTATTGTACAGTATTGTACAGATATTGACTGCAAATTGTATATACAATAATTTTTAGAGGTAATAATGGTTTATTATAATTTTTCTATTTTAGATTGTAAAGAATAACAAAATACCCATACGGTTGATTTTCTGCTTTTTGTCGATCAACTATTAGACACTGTCGACAGCACAAGTAAAGAAATTAAAAACGGAAAATGCATAAGGTGCTATATTATGTACGATTCTATGACAGGTGACCACATGACAAGTGAACGCACGACAAGTGAACGCACGACATCCGAACACATGACAACTGACCCCATTGACAAGCGACCCCACGGACAACTGAACACAATCTTAATTATTAAATTTAAATATTTGTTATTTATTTTTATAATCATGAAATAGTAACTTTGAGGTTTACGATTTTATAATTATTATTTTATAAATACTGGCCAAATCCTAATCCGAAACTACAAAACTGAACCCACGGACAACTGAACACAATCGTAATGGATCTAGCTTTTTGGGGTAATTATTATTATTTTTGAGTCCATTCTCACTTTTTCCGTTCAACTTGGAAAAAAGTTCGAGGAAGCGGTAGATCCACCTCTTTGCGGCAGATTTAACTTTACGCGGAGATTTGTTTGTTTTTAATTAGTTTTCTAAAGAAATATCAAAAACTAACTCTAACCTAACGGCAGATCCACCTCTTTGCGGCAGATTTAACTTTACGCGGAGATTTGTTTGTTTTTAATTGTTTTCTAAAGAAATATCAAAAACTAACACTAACCTAACGGCAGATCCACCTCTTCGCGGCAGATTTAAATTTTCACGGAGAATTAAATTGTTTTTAATTAGTTTTCTAAAGAAATATCAAAAACTAACACTAACCTAACGGCAGATCCTCCTCTTCGCGGCAGATCCACCTCTTTTTACGTACCGCTTAAATTCGCCAAATAAAACGGAAAGTGTTCAATAAAATTTTTCGAAAAACCAACTCGTTTAGCTTAAAATTGCGCGCAAATATTTACATTCAAAAATGGGTCCGATTTCAAATCGAAATTTTTCAAAATTTGCGTTTTTGCAATTTGCCACCTTAATTGACACCGCACGAAAAAAAGTATACATTTCGAAAAATTCGCGCTCGAGAAATGCCACCGAATACCGTTTTTAAAATTAAAAATTGTTTTATAGTCGTCGCGCCACAACGACTTTAAGGTCGAAATTTAGAAAATTTTTCACGGCCATGGCGTCCTTATTTAAGAAGGAATTTTTAATTTTCCATCGGCAACGGAAGTAGACCCCGGGTCTAAACAATTTTACTTCTATAGATTTTTTTTCGTATCTCGCACCGCAAAGCTTTAAAATGAAAAACAAAATTTTCAAATTTTTTTTCGAAAATCGACATTTTAACGACGAAATCTCATTTGCCGAGTAATTCTAAGAATTTTTGTCGAAAAAAATTTAGTAATATTATTCTTCCGCGGCCCAAAAAAAATGACCTCAAAGTTGAAATTTTTTGAAAAAATCTGAAATTCGCATCTCTTTGTTGTGAAATCGATGGCGAAAATGAACGAAAGTTGAACGATCTCGTTGTAAAATTGTCGAGGAACAATGCAAAGTCGGTTTCGAACCTAATTAGCTAAAATGGACCATCATTGTGGGGTGTCGAGTAGACATAAAAGTAAAAGTGTTTCTTCGAATATTTTGACGACTGAATTTTTTTTTCAAAATATGAATATTTAACTTCGGATTAGGATTTGGCCAGTATTTATAAAATAATAATTGAAGGGCCTAGTGGAAAAAGTAGTTAAGTCACTTTTTTTTCAATTTGTAGTTGAGCACATTTTCACATTGCCGCATTTATTCTCTACAAATTAGTATAAAAATCAACAAATTGAAAAAAAAGGGACTTAACTACTTTTCAATTATAATTATAAAATCATAAACCTCAAAGTTACTATTTCATGATTATAAAAATAAATAACAAATATTTAAATTTAATAATTAAGATTGTGTTCAGTTGTCCGTGGGGTCGCTTGTCAATGGGGTCAGTTGTCATGTGTTCGGATGTCGTGCGTTCACTTGTCGTGCGTTCACTTGTCGTGCGTTCACTTGTCATGTGGTCACATGTCCGGTTACCATTATGTACAAGAGGTTCATATTTAGAATTTTGGAAAACCGCTATCACTGTGTTGGTGAGCATCAAATTCTGTAATCAGAAAACCAATAAAGAATTTGTGCCTCTCAACAATAAATAATTGGATTTTTACTCTGCAAGGTTTTAAATATATTTGAACAAAACTTAATGCGAATAATTTTAATTTTCTCTGCCTTACGAATTTTAATCAGGATCCTGCCGACAACTTTTTTGGTAGCATCCGTAGTCATGGAATAAGAAATATAAATCAAACGTGTTAATATAAACTATGGCCCATAAGCGATTTTTAAAATATATGTGTAAAACAAAGTCACATTAAATTCTAAGTAGGAAAAAATTAGTGTAATTTGCGTTTTATTGTATTAAAATATGTAAATAAATGATCTAATTGTTAATTTTATTATTCTTTTAATTATTTTGCGATTTATTATTATTTCGTGCATTAATTTGATATAATGCATTAGGCACTTTTAAAATTTTTGTTGACAGAAAAACTTCAATTAATGCTTAATATCAAATTTAATGTGCAAATAAACTTTCCGAGTGAAATTACAAACATTTGGATTACGTCCATGAAATTTTCGCCAAATTTTAGTTGGGACACTGGGATGAAAATATACTGTTAAGGGGTATTGCGCTTTGTATAACAGATCTTTTTTTTTACAAAATCTTCATTTGCATCTGCTTTCACCTCTTGAAACTTGGCAACCAAAATATCCATTCCATTCTTTCTAGCTGTTTTATCGTGATATAATGGCGATTTTATTTTCCAAAGACCCTCTTGTTCTTTATATAGGTCGAAACCCTCGCTTAAAAACGTTTCGCTGTAAGCCATTTTCAAACTTTGCTGGAAAATTATTTACTTTTGCAGTATCGAAATCGTACAACGCAGTTGCAAACCACAATACATGGTCAAATAAACAACCCAACCAACAATGTTGTACTGCAGCAGACTGACCGGCTTGTCTGCGATACGATCCGACCAACTTGGTCGAACTTCGTTCCGTTCGGCTTAGTCGCATCCAACAGAATCGTACTGCGGCGTTGGAACGTGAGTGGGGTCTTAAGATAATCTAGGGTCATGCAACTGGGCTTAAGAATTTTATGAATGCATGAATCCAAAACCAGTGCAAATATTGTACTCCTCTGTATCATTTTTTAAAATCCTCTTTCATTTACGTGTTTGAATGCGAATCGTTGGAACAATACATTAAATAGTGGAATATTATACATGCTATATTTTTGGGAATCTTCGCTTGTTTTTTGTTTATCATTTGATCATAGCCACAATTTAATATTGATCAGTTAACTACAGTTGGACACTTAAGTTCTATCGCGATTTTGATAAACCCTATTACTACTACTTTATTTAAATTGGTTAAGAATAACCTGAGATTTGAAGAAGGTTGTGAAAATTTTACAATGGAGTGATTTTATCGTAGTATGACATTAGAGCAGGGGTGGGCAAACTTTTTTTGAAGAGGGCCAGTTTGCGCAAATAGTGAGACTAAAAGGACCGCAGTAAAAAAAAAGAGATAATAATGATAAGTAAAAAAAATTTTAAAAAATAAGGTTGTAAAAAGAAAATTTTGTGTATAATCTTTTTCTGTTTATTGAATAAAAGTCGACACTTTCAATATTCCTCTCCTTGAATTTATGTTTTATTTGAATAGTAGTTTTTTTTCTATTTTAGCGCATTATTAAATAAATATTATGATTTTATACTCTTATTATGTGTTTTATTTCAATAGTTGTGATTTAAAGTGAAAGAAATCACACATTTTCGTTATTTGCCATACCTATTAGAATTAAATCGACGTTATTTACTAGCCAGATGACGTCATGCGCAGAACCGGACGAAAATGGTCCCTTATAGTAGCATATCTTTAAACTTTATTGTATCATGTTTAAAGATATGACATTACACACAGAACATGCGCCGTAAACTGACAGAACCAGGCAGCTCTCGGGTTGGGTTTCCCCGCAGTAAAGGAAAATTTTTACTATTATAATAATGCATGGAGGGCCGCATGTACAACTATCAAGGGTCGCATGAGGCCCGCGGGCCGCGGTTTGCCCACCCCTGCATTAGAGCTATGTTTTTGTTTTATGGCAGTATTTCACGTTCTTAACTACGACGGCACACCCCACGCCCAATATTAATAGTTTTTTTTGTATTCAGTAACAACTTACAGTTGTAAGTTTTGTAACAAATTGCATCATAGGTATCGATGGGGTGTCTCGTAATCGTTATAGATATTTTATGGCTAAATTGTCTACTTGCCTAGTTTATAATCTTGTTCGCCAGTATATAAACTAGCCAATCACTTGGTTATTTTAGTAGAAAACAAAATTTATATCGTAATACCTGAAAATTTGGCTAGTTTATAAACTATCCAAAAAAGTTGGTTAGTTGATTTACTTCAATTAGAATAAACATAGTAACCCATACTTTTGATTAGTTTATAAACCATACAATAATTTTAAACTAGCTAAAACACAGCAGTGGCTTCGTGTGTCGCTGGTTGCGTTACAGCGCGGAAATTGTGTGTTTGAATCGCGGACTTGACTGAATTTCTTGGCGCGCCCCTCCGGTGAACATCAATACTCTGTGGATAAATTAAGATTAAAGTAAAAGAGAAAGAAGAGGATTGATTCATCTCAATAAATGGATTGTGAAGACTTCGCAGAAAAGCAGAGTAGCAATATTCCGAATGGAATGGAAAAGCTTGAAAAGCTGTTATTTGGATGCTAATTTTTGATTAAGGTTTTTATTTTCTATAAATTAATAAGTTGCACCCTTCTCGTAGTTAAATAGTTATTTGTGACCCGTCTCGATCATCAACGATCTTCTTCTAATTATGTAACTCTAATATTTTAATTATTAATGTGAAATCAGTTTTAATTTAAAATAATGTAATATGTAAACTGTAGACTAACTAATATCAAATAAATGTTTAAATTTAAAAAATGTAATAAAGATGTTTTATCAGTAAAATGTGATTTTGTTTTTATTTTCTATAAAATAATCAAAATTCGACCAATTTATAAGACTTAATTAAATAAATTTACTCAAAACTCAAAATGTTCTCAGTACATATTCTATAAGTACCAGTTTATTGTTTATCTGTTTGAATTTTCAGGCATTTGAAATTTGTATTATTTTTTTTTTAAAAACGTATTTGTTTGATAGATTAGAATGAATTATTTTTTCACTTATAATATATTAAGTGCATTTTTGATTATCGGTAACAATTTGACTACGTTGCTATGAAAACTTTGTTGTCAAGTAAATGTCCGAATGCGAAGCATGAGGACATTTACTAATGACAACAAAGTTTTGAATATAGCAAAGTAGTCAAATTGGACGATAATCAATAATGCACGTAATAAATTCGGTAAGACTATTGCACACATTAGAATTTGGAGGTTAAATATAATTGAAGTAGTGTTTCTATGGTTATTGTGTAGCAGATTTGACAATTTAAAGCATTACTTTGTATGTCACCCGCTGTGGCGAAATGGTGATAGTACATGAGTACATGATTAGCAATGAGAATATCCGAGGTTCGAATCTTGCCAACGGCGAATTTTTATTTCATATAAAAAATGTATCACATGATATAAAGTAAACGTACACAATTATCAAAATGAAGCATATGTGCAATTATCAAAGCAACTTGAACAATTATCGCGTAATTCTAACTCCATTGGTTAGAATTGATCGGATCCCTAAATATCATTGGTTGATGTTAGTCATGTGACACATGTGTGCAATAGTCACTATAATTATTTCATAATTATCAGATTACTTTCTACAATGTTTAAATTTTTTTACATCCCTAGGAGTTAAAATTTTGCCGCTGTTTTGTTAACTGGGTTATGATGGGTTTCTGAGAACGTTTTGGGTCAATTGTTTTAATAAATAAATTTGTTTTATTTAAATGGTCGAATTTTGATTATTTTAAAATAAATTTTAAACCTAAGCTAAAATTAATGTTTATTAAATTTGTTTGTCAACCTTCTTCACAAGTTTATATACTAACCAAATTTTCAGCTATTATGGTAGAAATTTAGTTTTCAACTAAATTAACCAAGCGATTAGCTAGTTTATAAAGTAGCCAATAAACACTTTAGCCGTAACACATATGTACATAAATATATTGTTTAGTTTAAAAAGATGTAAATAATACTGATTAATATTTTAAAGTTATGGAAGTACACAATTAAGCTAGTGTTAAAGTGATCAGTTTTTAACAATAATATATAAAAAAATATGAGATCTTCTATATAAAATATTTTTGTTTCTCCTATTTACCAATAATTCCTAGCAATTTTTCTATTAAGTATTTGTAATTTTTTTATACATTATGCAAGGTAAAATACTTCCACCATACAAAAGATAATTCTGATCAAACAACACGTAAAAGTATTTGTAATTGTAATTACTTTTAAAAGTAATTGTAAGCATTCATACTATTTTTACTAATGGCACAGATGCAAATTTATTTAATTCCAACTATACATGAATATGTTGTATATTCACAAATGCTATTCTTTATTTCTATAATGCTTGTGATAATAGTAAAAAATTGTAATTATAAATAAAATTATAGTTTAAATTATTATAATATTTTCATGATATTCAAAATTTTTAGATCAGGACGATCAAAATGACAATGTAGCAACTTCTGGGCGGCAAACGCGAGATTTGTATTATGTAGGTATTATCTCAACACAGCAGTGGTTTGGTGTGATCGCTGGTTAAGTTACAGCGCAGAAATTATGGGTTCGAATTACGGACTTGACTGAATTTCTTAGCGCGGCCCTCCGGTGAACATCAACACTCTGTGAATGACTTACTTGAAAGTAAAAGTGAAACAAGAGGATTGATCCACCTCAATAAATGGATCGTAAAAACTTTGCAAAAAAGCAGAGTAGCAATATTCCGAATGGAATGGAAAAGTTTGATAATAATAATTATCTCAAAATGTGTAAATAATTACATTATATTACAATTTTTTATTAATGAAACCTAAAATAAAATAATTTTATTTTCAAACAAATTAAAGAAATAAAATATCTCTGTTTTCAAACTCATTCACTTCCATTTTTCAAAATTCACTTTTCTTTACAAATAAATAAACATTCACAATGTATTAAATTCCGATAAATTATATGTACATAGCCTAACTAAAATGAGCTAACTAGACTTGATGTCACAATATGAGCGAAGTTAGCCATTACTATAAGTTGTTATTAGAATAGGAGTTTGTGCATTTCTATAAGAAGCGCTGCTATAGCACACTATAGCTTATAGTTTTATAAGATTTATAGATCTATAGAGGAATTTATCAAAATAAGCCCATTAAATTAATGGCACCTTAGTCCATTTTTCAAAGTTCCTTAAATTTAAAGTTTAACTTTAAATCTCAAGCTAAACTTTAGGATTTAAATTCATTTTAATTTCTAACGTTAGGTTTCACAAAGGTACCTACGGTTAAATTTAATCCACAATATGGCCACAATATATTTTGATTGAAGCCTAATTTATATTTTAAATTCCTTTTGTGAAAACAACCATTAGGGTCTTAAATAGAAGGCAATAAGGTGTTTCCATAACTGCATGCAACTTTATAATAAAAAGGAGGGTCAAACTGATATTTAGTTTGAAATTACAGCATGAAATAATTATAAATTGCAGTTTAAGCTCCGGAAATGCATAAAATAATAAAAATAAACCTTAGATAATACTTATGTAAGTGCAATATTAAACTTGAGGGTGAGTGTGAAATCTTTTAAAAATATGAGCAAAAAAATAGTATTGGTATATATACTATTATGTTCTATAATAAAAAAATTATTCTTTTAAAAATTTTACCAAGTACCAATCTTCTTCAGAACTGAAACTATTTTGATTAAATATCAATAGCATTAAAGTTATGTTTCAATGCTCACCCAAATAACTGTTAATTGATTTTTGATATTACTAAAATGGAATGGGTATTTTAAAGGGTGTATACATCAATATTAATTTAGCTTGCGGTTTAATATAAAAACTTCAATCTAATATTGTAAAAACTTATGATACCTTATTAGCTGTGAACCTTATAAATGACTTGATTTAACTTTTAGTGTGTAGAATTTCATTTTCATAGAAAATCATTTAAATATTCCAAAATACTTCATTTTATAATCTTTGAAAGAAATATGAAAGAAAAGATGCGAGATTTTACCCGACGTAATTTTTTCCTTTTGATCTTGACTTCTCGTTAATTGGCCAGAATGTTGATATAGAACTCTCTGCCGGAGGCCTATTAACATCATTGGGTATATCTAGAACATCATACCAAAATGGAAACTTTATTGGCTTAAAATCAGCACTCTGAAGTAGCTATTTGTGTTCGCCCTCTATTCGTTTAACAAAATCGACATTAGTAGAAATATTTCAGCTTTTAAAATACAGGGTGCTTCGAAATCTTTTGAATGCAGAATAGAAACTGCAGATTTTTAAACTCAGAATGTCAGGATTTAATGTACTGCACCTGTAGCGGTCCTAGAATTAGTCACGAATATTGGAAGTTCCGAGCTACATAAACAAATCGCATCGACAGCGCCCTTGTTTAAGCGTGCGTATTCACAGTTAATACGCCATGGTTCGAATCCAAGTTAAAGAATATATTTTTCAGGATACCACCTTGCTAAATACCTATTGGGCAGGAAGTTCGGATGTGGTTTCTTGGACGTGCCATCGCGATGCGAGCTATTTTGTATTTAAAATTAGTTTGCGATATTTAAGATATTAATTAATTTAAAATGAATTTAAATCCCAAGGGACTTAAGTAAAAATAAATAGGTCGTTTCTTAAAAACCATTCTTAAACCTGATTATTAAAAACTGTCAAACTGACCTTAATTTTGAAAGGGTTATGTTGAAATTACAGCATGAAATAATTATAAATTGCGATTTAAATCCCGGAAATGCATAAAATAATGTATATACCGCAGGACTTAAATTGATTATTAATCCTTTGCGCACTTAAGTGCATTGGCATATAATATAATTATTATTACTTACTATTACTTAAGTCCCTTGGGATTTACATTTATTTTAAACCCCTTGAGATTTAAAGTTATATTTTAGTTTTCGAAAAAAGAGACTAAAAAATAGCCGTTTAAATCCCGGATTGCATAGACCATATTATGACAAAAAGTTCACGGAAAACCTTATATTTCCAATTTTAAAATTTACTTTCCCTAATTACTTTTTCATTTTAAAACTAAGCATTTGTAAAATCTTTAACCTCTAAAATATTTACCTCTAGTTACTTTTCTTTTAATAATTTAGAGAGCAGAAAATTGCACATTATGTATCATTTTATGTATTAATTCCTCATGTACTAAAGTCAATTTAATACGGAATATATTATAAATATATCTATATATTTTCGGATTTATAGCGTTAATATACCTTCGGGCTTTCGCTGCCTGGGTTCGTTGCGTGTTGAAAATGTTTGATAGGTACGGGGAAACTAAAGCTTTGCGGGGATTCTGAACCATAGGGAACGTGAAGTTATTATTCAGCTCATTTATAATGTAATCAGGAGCTGCTAATAATTGGCAAATGAAAAATTTAAACATATATTATAGATCATGATACACCAGGAGAGTTGAACTCGTAAATCTTGTTGCAAGAAGCTAATGCGCTAAGTATTCAGCCATTCCCTCTTAATTTATTTATTAATTGTAATATAAAAATATTTACGTAAAATTAATTTTGAAGTTTTCATGCACCAAATTTTAATTTTGTAATATGTAGTTACAATTTTATTTCAGTCGTAATTTACTTTCTGATGTGAGTGTACATATAATGTGCTTTTCTTGACTATATCTCGCTAATCGTGATCGACCAATAGCAATACGAAACACAATCAATAATATCGATAGTTTTGTCGATAGTAGGTGTCGTTATTGATTGAACAGAATAAGCGATGTTACGCCATGTAATTGTTTGGAAACAACATTTTTTAATAAATTCATAAAATAGTGACCGATTGGTATTCATAATAACGTAAATTAATTTAATATCAGTTTATTTTACAAATAACAATTAATAAATAATTAAGATTTATTAGGATATAGTCAGCCGAATTCCATACGTGCATTATAAATTAACGAAATTTTGCACTCTTTTTGACATGTGAATGGTATTATTAAACACTATTTGTCCATTGTCAAAATCATGCAAAGTTGTTATCGCTAATTTCTAATGCTAAGTTTCCCCAAAATCTTTCCGGCAACACATTAGCGACCATTGTCTCCGAAGGATGTGGAAGGCGGCCAGTCGAGGTTTCAGCAAGGGTTTTCATTAGTATTACCTAAGTATTTATTTTTGGTTGCCACTGACTTCAGTAAGCAACGCTCTTTTGTTAGAAAAAAGTCACTGAGATGGCAGAAAAATGTTAAAAATAATAGAAGTTCATGAGTTAGGAAAGGACTTCTAAAATATTTCATGCATGCATTATGTACAGCAAACATTCAAGTTATACATCATTTTAATTAGCAAACTTTAGCCTACTCGTTCACCTTGCTAACCTTCTGATTAACACAAATTAAATAGATTAGTATTTATATCTATAGAAAATTTAGACGACGTAAACAAAATGAAATATTATTTAAAAATAAAACTTTGAAGTTTTTACTTTGTGGGAAGCATTATTTGTTGGTGTCAGAGCTTTGATATTTCGACAGCATAGAAACAGGATAGGTTGAGGATTATACCAATATTAAAGTGAAAGCAATATAAAACGCCGCCCGTTGGTGCTAGACGTTGTGGAATTGTTAAGCCTTGCGTTCAAATGATAAAGTACATTAATTTGATAGTGATCGATTTAATTGGAAGGAAACCTTAAAGGTTTTTGATGTTATGGTACAAGCCAAGTATTGCGATGGCTAAACACAAACTGATTTTATATATATTGCTATGTACCCCCTCGCTAATAGGGTTAAAGGTTCTTGTCGTTAATGTTTTATATGGGTGTACGTAATTGTACCCCGTCAATGGAAAAATATGTGAAAATTTGTAAACACAATTTAATGAAATAAGTTGCCTCAGCTTAGCTCTTTCGTAGTGCATGTATCTTACCTTATACAGGGTGGATTCGCTCCGTTACCAATGCTGTAAATGAAATTTATGGTGCGGAACAGGTCTAAATAAATATCCTTCGTTACAAAGTAATTAATGTTTTATTAAGCACACAAATGAAAATAAATATTTGGTTAAATCAAAAAGTTCTATTATTAAATCTATTATATAAAAATTTCTGAACGCAAAATGATGCAAAACACGTGTCGTACGAAGTCCGGAGATTTCACTTAAGTTTATAAAGATTTTACTGCAATGTACACGGTACCTTATTAAATCCAGGAATATTTCTGTTATTTGAATTGGAGATGGTACAATTGCGCGTCAAAGACACTCCAAGGGTTCATTTACCATCAGAAACTTTCAGATACAGTTTGTTGACCTCGTTTTGTGTTAGAGTTTATTTTCTTTTATAATATTTGCAATCCGTTACGATTTTCACCTTAATTGTGGTTTTTCGTAGGTAAGTAACTATTTTGTTTAATTATGCACTTATATTTCGTAATTTCACTATTTATTTTCACTGTAATATCAATTTTATTAGGACGATTCTAAATTCTCCACTTTGCACGTGCGAATCTCAACACCAACCTTTTATCAATTGTTTTTATTAATTTTCTTTACGAAGTTCAACGCAATCCTGATCTTTGCATAAACGTATTTTATTGGTCGATCAAAAATCAATATTATTTGCAGTTTCATAGTACAGGTATGGACTAAGCCCATTGTGGTTCGTTGAAATTTTATAAGTAAAATTTTCTATTTTTAGATTTGATTGTGTTCTTCTCAAGTGTTTCGTGGTTGGACAAATAAAGATGCTGGATATGAAATTTCCATACGCAGTTCATTAAGTTGTGACATGCCGAACTCACGTAACGATTTAACAAACTTATTTTAAATTTAATGCTAACATGGATTTTTACATTTATCAATTAATTAACACATTTCTAACTTTTAAAATACCTTTCTTATTACTAACAATCTTTCATTTACTATTAATTAACATTTTTAACAAAACAAATATTAAAATGATGCATTTCAAATTTATTTTATTCACACCTGTTTTATGTCCCGTTTTCAACGAATCATTTGACTTTAAGTTAACTTCCTTGGTATCGGATGAAGTTTTTCTGATTACTTTGATAAGTTACATGCTTTTATTCATAAACAAAATTTTGCTGAAATTTAAATGACGTACTTCCATTGACGTGGTATCTCGATACCGCATTTACCCCCTGTTGATTTGTAATTTAAAAGAAAAATACCTAATTTTGTGTTAAATTACACAATTAACATTGATGTGCTTTTATTCATAAACAAACTTAAATTTCTAATGTAACATTTTTTTTTTCAAAACAGAACAAACTAAATTTATAATGTGGCGTTATTAAATACCTTTATCAAATTATTAACTCTAATGCAAAAATATAAATTTAACTAAATAAATTAAAATAAATGTTCAAATAATTTACTAACTGTTTATAAAATTCAAATTATCCTAATTAATTAACCTAACTAACTAATCTGACCAAGATTGATCTTTTATTTTTAATTTTTAATTTTAATTGCTCTTTTTACTAGCATGTTTATACTATTCGTTGTTTCATCTTTTGATTTATTTCAAATTTTAACTACTTGATTAGTTTTATTATTTGGTTGTTAACCATGTACTTTATTTATTCAATTCTGATTCCCTTTGTTTAAGTAATTGTTTTAATTCAATTTTCATTTAATCATATTTTGTGACCTAAATTATCTTTTCTTTTAATTATATTTGGTATCCCCTAATAAATTATTTATCATCATATTCTTATTATCATATTCATTTGTTTTTCCCCTCCCATAATATTTCATAATATTTATTCATATTTCCACATAATCTTCATCATATTCAATAATATTTTCCCCTAATATTCATAATTATTCATATTTCAATATTAACATATTCTTGGATACCATTTATTTTAAAAACTCCTATTTTTACGATCTGTTATTTGTCATTTTATTTCTTTCATTTCTGGTCACCTAATAATTTCATTTTATAAAACTGATCTATTTAAATAATTTTACTTTCGCGCATTTTATAACTGAATCTCATTGAATAAATTAAAATTTTCAATAATTATTTTGTTCTCTTACATTTATTGTTATTTTCAAGCGTAGCATTTTCAAAATTTCATCTTGGTCAAATTATTTTCAGACAAATCATATTTACAATTGTCATGTTTGGTCCTATTTTATTCTTGCTATTTTCTTCAGCGGTCAATTTTTAAGTTGTTAAATATTTTATTTATTTTATTAAGTTTCGCTATTGGCGTTTTCATTATTTTGCTATTTTCTCAGCGGTCAAAAATTTTTTTATTTAGATGTTAGTTTTAATGATTTTAAGTTTCGCTGTTGGCGTTTTCATTATTTTGCTATTTTCTCAGCGGTCAAAAATTTTTTTATTTAGATGTTAGTTTTAATGATCTTAAGTTTCGCTGTTGGCGTTTTCATTATTTTGCTATTTTCTCATCTTCTTCTGCTTTCGTGCACAACGTAGTTATTAATTTCCGATCCTCGTTTGCTATCTTTTTATTTTCTTCTGTATTCATGCACAACGTAGCTATATTTTTTTCTTGTCTTGAACTTCTTTCTTCTGCTTTTCCTTCATTATTGATGGACCTTTCCATGAATGCCATTATCACCTCCCATCGCTGTTCATCTGTTTTCTTTTTTATTTTGGGTGTCTCGTCAATCTCTAATTGTATTAACAATTCTCCTTCGGCTCTATCTTCTTCTTCGGTTATTACAACTTCTTCTATTTTGTCTTCTTCTGTGTGTATTATTACTTCTTCTAATTTTTCTTCTGTTTCAGGATCGACGACTTCAGGATTCTTTCTTTCATATCGTTGCGTTCTTTCGGATTTTTCTGCCATCGTGTTGCTGTTTTTTTATTCGTTTGATCAATTTACCGTAGGAAATAATTATTAAATTGTAAATTTTCTGTACCTTTATTTTAATTTTAAGAAAAATTTTGATGTTATTGTTAAACGTAATTGAATTGTAAATAATTTTAATGAAATTTCTCGTCGTAATTAACCTAGCTATTAATTTAATTATAATGACCTAATTTTACTCGTGGTACGAGGTTATTCGAGGTGACTCGAGTTTACTCGTGCCTCCACGTTGCGACGCCAAAATTGCTATGTACCCCCTCGCTAATAGGGTTAAAGGTTCTTGTCGTTAATGTTTTATATGGGTGTACGTAATTGTACCCCGTCAATGGAAAAATATGTGAAAATTTGTAAACACAATTTAATGAAATAAGTTGCCTCAGCTTAGCTCTTTCGTAGTGCATGTATCTTACCTTATACAGGGTGGATTCGCTCCGTTACCAATGCTGTAAATGAAATTTATGGTGCGGAACAGGTCTAAATAAATATCCTTCGTTACAAAGTAATTAATGTTTTATTAAGCACACAAATGAAAATAAATATTTGGTTAAATCAAAAAGTTCTATTATTAAATCTATTATATAAAAATTTCTGAACGCAAAATGATGCAAAACACGTGTCGTACGAAGTCCGGAGATTTCACTTAAGTTTATAAAGATTTTACTGCAATGTACACGGTACCTTATTAAATCCAGGAATATTTCTGTTATTTGAATTGGAGATGGTACAATTGCGCGTCAAAGACACTCCAAGGGTTCATTTACCATCAGAAACTTTCAGATACAGTTTGTTGACCTCGTTTTGTGTTAGAGTTTATTTTCTTTTATAATATTTGCAATCCGTTACGATTTTCACCTTAATTGTGGTTTTTCGTAGGTAAGTAACTATTTTGTTTAATTATGCACTTATATTTCGTAATTTCACTATTTATTTTCACTGTAATATCAATTTTATTAGGACGATTCTAAATTCTCCACTTTGCACGTGCGAATCTCAACACCAACCTTTTATCAATTGTTTTTATTAATTTTCTTTACGAAGTTCAACGCAATCCTGATCTTTGCATAAACGTATTTTATTGGTCGATCAAAAATCAATATTATTTGCAGTTTCATAGTACAGGTATGGACTAAGCCCATTGTGGTTCGTTGAAATTTTATAAGTAAAATTTTCTATTTTTAGATTTGATTGTGTTCTTCTCAAGTGTTTCGTGGTTGGACAAATAAAGATGCTGGATATGAAATTTCCATACGCAGTTCATTAAGTTGTGACATGCCGAACTCACGTAACGATTTAACAAACTTATTTTAAATTTAATGCTAACATGGATTTTTACATTTATCAATTAATTAACACATTTCTAACTTTTAAAATACCTTTCTTATTACTAACAATCTTTCATTTACTATTAATTAACATTTTTAACAAAACAAATATTAAAATGATGCATTTCAAATTTATTTTATTCACACCTGTTTTATGTCCCGTTTTCAACGAATCATTTGACTTTAAGTTAACTTCCTTGGTATCGGATGAAGTTTTTCTGATTACTTTGATAAGTTACATGCTTTTATTCATAAACAAAATTTTGCTGAAATTTAAATGACGTACTTCCATTGACGTGGTATCTCGATACCGCAATATAGATCGTTACTTCAGTTTTAAATTTTTCGAAATTAGTAGGAAAGGTCTTCAGGTGATCCACGCAATGTTAATCAGACGACACCATTTTAAATAAAAATTAAAGTTACCGTTTAGTGAGTATTCGAGAAAGGACTATTTAGAATGTACCTATAGTGTGCGTCTAAAAAACGTTACAATTAACTAACGAGTTTTCAACGAGAAGTGGTACAAGCGATATAAGCTTGGCAGCAATTATTAATTTTTCATTTTATTATAATAGTATTTGTAATTTTTACTTTTGAATAATGAATAGTTTATTATTTACATATTCCCAGGAGTGCGAGAAAGGTGGCGAGTTGTAGTGGAAATGTAATAGTTTTCCTATTATAAAGAGTTTTTGATAATTTACCTTGACAATTTTTTGTTAAAGAATTAGATAATACCTATGTTGTTAGAAATGTTTTACTAGGAATACCATAGTCTCAAGAGTGCTTAAGTAATATTTCTAATATTCCTTTTGTGACTTTTTTGATATCGTAGTCTTAGATTGTTTTGCTACCACTAAAAATATGGAAATTTATTGATTTAATTTTTAGAAAAATAAACTACCGACAATTGACCTACACTATTACTTTATGACCACGTACAGTGGCGTACCTAGAACTTTTACCGCCCGGAGCGGTTTCAAATTTGCCGCCCTTTTAAAGTCAATCAGATGATGGTTTTTATTAATTGATAAACATAAATAAATAATTGTAATTGAGACAAACTATAGGTGGGGAACTTTCCCATAGTTTTCGAACTATGAACTTTCGAATAGTAAACTTATGAAGTGAACAAGTTGTTTTTTACAACTTGAAATATAAAAAATGCCGCCCCAAAATATGTGCCGCCCGCTGCGGCCGCAACCACCGCCCCCCTTTTGGTACGCCACTGACCATGTAGTCAATATTTCATAAATAATATTTTGGGTGTTCAAAATGTAAAATCATGCTTAAGTAAAGAATCAATTCTTGAAATTTGTATGTTCCTAAAACAAGTGATCTTAAACAACAAAAAATTGGCTACGGTGTATTTAGTTTCACATGTCATCTCTACTTAAAAGCACACGAGTCGTTACTGGTCGCAAGCTTTATATTCTAGGTTTAATTTGAATTTTATTATTATTAATTTGGATTGATAATTTTTTGAAATATATTTTAGATCTTGATCTCTTTTGATCAAAAGAACTTACTGTACTAATAATAAAACTAATCAAAACATTTATGGATCGAGATTTGAATGAAACCAAATTTAGCAAAATTCGCTCATTAAATATTATGGGAGATAGTAAGGTTTAAGAGTGTTTTTAAATGGTTTTTGATATAAAAACTTTAATGAGCACTTGATCTTACGACTGTTTCTGCTAATTTGAACTGATTTGAAATAGCTGTTTAAAACAGATGCGTTATAATATAATCTATAAGAGCTCTTATATCTTTGGTTATAGTAGTTACACTTTGATAAAATGATAGAAACTGTAATTTTTAAAAGTACCAGTATATCGATAACAGAGGCAATGTATTTAATTTAGTATTTAGAATTTATATTTATTCATTAGTTTATATATTTTTGAAAAGAGAATCGGTATTTATTAATATTAATTAATTTTAGTACTACAGGAGATTACTCCATTTTTCCACTTTCCTTAATCTCTCTTTGACTAAACTCTTCTTTCAGTATTTTTAATATATTACAATTTATTATGATATATTTTATTATGCCTTTAAAACAATATTAAAACAAAGCACAATTATTTAAAGAGCTAAATTAAGTTATAATTTTATTTTATCTGAAAAGTAAAGTTTTTTATAATACTAAACTACTAATTTCTAACAATGATAATAGAGGCTCTAAATGCAACTTACTTATTATAAAGTACTATGTCAGGTCTCCATATATGATCAGAAGGAACATGCAGCATTTGAACTCCTCCATATTCTTTAGGTTCCCATCTCAATTTATAATCATACCATGACTGTAATAATAATAGTATATTAATAAAGTAAATATAAGAGCGGTAAAGTTGATTTCTGTTTAAAAGAACTGCAAGGCGAGATACGAATTGTCTCAACTTGCCATTTATTCCAGATGGTAAATATACTACCACCCGAGTTTTAGTTAGATCTTTTGTTCACTACCAATTAAGTAAATTGCCAATAAAATCACAAATTTGACGCAATTACATTTAAACACAGATATAATTACAATTTTTAATTTTCAAACTATGACAAATAAAAATCAATACAATAATAATTCATATTATGATACCCTTGTAAACAATAACGTGATTAATTCATATAAACACGCTGCGTTGTAAACCACCGAGTGATGACGCATATCTAACGTTAAACCGAGTCCATAATTTGCTATCATTGTACATTCCAAGTATTTATTTCCCTAAAGAAATAAGAAGCGGGCGGTAAAATAATACGCTAATGCAATAATAAGTAGGCGGTACAACTGTCTTACTTATGCAGTATGAAGATAGTATGTACTGGTGTCACTTACTTAATTCGTAGCGAATACAATAATTTCGTTTTAAAATAAATTTTAGTTTGTTGCAGTTGCAGTGATATAGTTATGCCAAAATGCACTAAGGTCACACTTGTCCTTGATTAAGTTTATACGATAATAAACTGCCACGCTTAAACAACTAAATTACGATAAATGTTGCTGCAATTTCGCGAAGTTCGCAATTCGAACCCACAATTTCCGCAACGTAACTCAACCAGCGATCACACCAAACCACGTTGGTCGCCAAGATGAAACGGTTACCAACTCAATTACGATAAATATAAAGCGCAAATATCTTACGCACACAAAATAAACTTAACAATAAAATAAAAATAAACATAAAAATAAACAATACGGTGGTCATTGCTTAAAGGCTTTATGATAAAGTCGATGCTTATGGTGTTAGTATTGCGCCAGTGGAACGCAACAACAGTAGCCCACTACAGGAGCCGACCAGAACGGCACAGTAGCGACCACATTGACACTCAGAATCACCACCCACACAATCAATCGACGGAACACTCGAATGGTCATATAGGTACAATCCCACTAAGGTAACCACCGAGCCTCCGACGACCAAACCAAATAGCAGCGACCCCGGCGCAATGCCGCACTCTGTATATAAGTAGGTCACACATCGAAGCCTTTATAAAATAAAAATATAAAATCATAATTAAACACAAAAAAAGTATCGACACTAAATTTCAAATATGAAATTTGAACCTCCGTCGATCAAATTGGAATCTTCCTGCTAATACATTTTACCAGTTCGCTCGATGTAAACCATAGGAAATAATACACAAGTAAAGTTTAATTAACCAAACGTAATAAAATAAATAAAGTAGTCATTACTACGCTTATCAAACATAACACTTATACATTGGTATCATTATCCACAATATGCGAACGTGCGATAATGATTGCAATTTTATCACGCAGTGCAGAAAGTTGTAATCTGCCACTTATCTATCAATTGCAACCATTCTGGAAGTAAAAATGCAGAACGAAAAAAAGAATACCAAGATGTTACACATAAATAAAAAAATAAAACACATTAAAAAGGCCAAGGAAAAAAAAAATACGCCATCGAGCTTAATATGGCTTAATATAAAAACCAATAATAATTATTACAACAAATTACCAACCAAAAAGGATACCTCAAATTTCGTTGATCTGCGGCATATGCAAAAATTTGTTCAGCTTCGAATCCCATAAAGGCGGATGAGAGCTCCCGGTAAAATAATCAAAAAAAAATGAGCTTCCCAATCCTACGGATTCGAGAAGATAATCCCAGTTCGCTACTGGATGGTAACCACTAACCAATTCTTCTCGAAAATCCGGCTTCAACAAAATTTCGCACAGCACACACACAACTACCTCGCACCAGATTCCACGTATCACCTCAAGTCCCGCGAACCGACCCCTGCCCATTTCCCTCACTCGTACCAACGGTCACTGGTTCCAAAACCCAAAGAACCCGGCGGCAAATTTTAAACCGTTACACTCCCCCTTTACTTGGAAAGAGGTAAAGTTTCTATAAAACGAGAAAACCAACGATACGGGAAATAGACTAGGAACTTTACCGATGGTGAAGATGTAAAGCTGTCCAGATGTTCGGACCTTCGATACGATAGGTAAACAAAACAAAAGATAACAATACGATAATAACGACAAAAGAGAAAAATATGTACAAAGAAAGATATATACAAACGATAAAACAAAAAAACTATACATACTCGTCTCTGACCAACTTTGATCAACACGAACGAATGATGACCAATAAATAGTTGGTGAGCAACCAGATGGTCATTGCTCGAAGGTGATAACAATTGCGATGTCCGATGGTAATTGCTTTTAACAGAGTAGGTTGTACAGAAGCGAAATAATACCACCAAGAACCTCCTCCCGAATTAATTAAGGGAACGTTCGGGTGGTCGCTAAAATCCCAATGAATGGTTTAGAATATAAAAATTCAAATGCAACCACCGCGAGCCCCCGCATAACTAACCAATCGTAGGCCCCGGTAAAACTTCCCACCGCTGTACTTCTGTCGTGCATCGCGAGACCTTCTTCCTATATAATTCTTTTCAAATAAAACAAACAGACAAATAATAAAAATATATAACACAATAACTAAAAAAAATCAAGCCTTTAATTTCGAATACGGGATTCGAAACTATGCCGCCCGCTTTATGGACTGCTAGCCTATCCATTAGACTAACTCAGCTCTACGCTACCTATCTCGAAAGTAAGTTGTTTCATTTGGTTAAAGAAAACATTATTTCTCGTAAATAATGTTTCCACAAAGATAGCAATACAGTTGTTAGTAAATATATTCACGCGTGCGAGCGTACAATAAAAAAAGTGCCCCAATCAAATTCATGCAGAAAGCATAAATAACTCATATTCTTGGCGAAACTTGCCAATCAAAAAAAATACATAAGGCAAGACACAAACCTGAAATATTAAAACACAAAAAAAACAAAATAATATTCATTCAAAGGTAAAAATACATATTATAATCGACACAAACCTGAAAGGAAAAAAATATAAAAATCGAGCTTGAACAAAATTTGTTACGACCGATAACGAATACAATTCCAGGTGGTATCCGAGTATTGCGGGTTGGCTGATAATGCAATATGTGCAATTAACGATATGTTCTAAATGACGTAAAAGAATTGAACTGTTAATAATCCTGCTGGAAGTATGGACGATGGATCCAACATAAAAAAATAAACGGTACATAGCGGTAAAAATCCATCATCCTTGGTTATAACCGATAACGATAATAAACTTCAGGTGGTGTTAGAGTACAAATTGCGAGTCGACTGATAAATGCAATATGTGGAATTAATGAAAGGTTCTAATGACTTACCCATCTGAACGACTAGAATCCTTCAACAGAAGACTGGACGGTGGATCCAACATAAAAAGGAACGGTACAAAGCGGTAAAAATCCACCCTCCACCAGCAACGAATTCTTATCCCCGGATCGGGTTCGGAAAAACACTGTTCCATATTAAATCGTGTGCTGGGTCGTTCGAGAAAGGAAGCAAACAAAATTCTTTCCAAAAATCACAACCACATTTCACAAGCAGACCAACAAAATTTTGCGTCGACACCTTTCCACGTTCAAAAGCCAACTCTCTCATCTAATTCATAGGAGAGTTCATCTCCTATGTTGGGCGCCACTTGCCACGCTTAAACAACTAAATTACGATAAATGTTGCTGCAATTTCGCGAAGTTCGCAATTCGAACCCACAATTTCCGCAACGTAACTCAACCAGCGATCACACCAAACCACGTTGGTCGCCAAGATGAAACGGTTACCAACTCAATTACGATAAATATAAAGCGCAAATATCTTACGCACACAAAATAAACTTAACAATAAAATAAAAATAAACATAAAAATAAACAATACGGTGGTCATTGCTTAAAGGCTTTATGATAAAGTCGATGCTTATGGTGTTAGTATTGCGCCAGTGGAACGCAACAACAGTAGCCCACTACAGGAGCCGACCAGAACGGCACAGTAGCGACCACATTGACACTCAGAATCACCACCCACACAATCAATCGACGGAACACTCGAATGGTCATATAGGTACAATCCCACTAAGGTAACCACCGAGCCTCCGACGACCAAACCAAATAGCAGCGACCCCGGCGCAATGCCGCACTCTGTATATAAGTAGGTCACACATCGAAGCCTTTATAAAATAAAAATATAAAATCATAATTAAACACAAAAAAAGTATCGACACTAAATTTCAAATATGAAATTTGAACCTCCGTCGATCAAATTGGAATCTTCCTGCTAATACATTTTACCAGTTCGCTCGATGTAAACCATAGGAAATAATACACAAGTAAAGTTTAATTAACCAAACGTAATAAAATAAATAAAGTAGTCATTACTACGCTTATCAAACATAACACTTATACATTGGTATCATTATCCACAATATGCGAACGTGCGATAATGATTGCAATTTTATCACGCAGTGCAGAAAGTTGTAATCTGCCACTTATCTATCAATTGCAACCATTCTGGAAGTAAAAATGCAGAACGAAAAAAAGAATACCAAGATGTTACACATAAATAAAAAAATAAAACACATTAAAAAGGCCAAGGAAAAAAAAAATACGCCATCGAGCTTAATATGGCTTAATATAAAAACCAATAATAATTATTACAACAAATTACCAACCAAAAAGGATACCTCAAATTTCGTTGATCTGCGGCATATGCAAAAATTTGTTCAGCTTCGAATCCCATAAAGGCGGATGAGAGCTCCCGGTAAAATAATCAAAAAAAAATGAGCTTCCCAATCCTACGGATTCGAGAAGATAATCCCAGTTCGCTACTGGATGGTAACCACTAACCAATTCTTCTCGAAAATCCGGCTTCAACAAAATTTCGCACAGCACACACACAACTACCTCGCACCAGATTCCACGTATCACCTCAAGTCCCGCGAACCGACCCCTGCCCATTTCCCTCACTCGTACCAACGGTCACTGGTTCCAAAACCCAAAGAACCCGGCGGCAAATTTTAAACCGTTACAAAACTCAAGTACATATTTAAATAGGTGACCGGACAGTTCGCTACGAGACATTTCGTGCCCGGACATTCGTGACCGGTCATTTCGTTCCCCGACATTTCGCTACCAGGACATTTCGCTACCAGGACATTTTGCTACTAGGACATTTCGCTCCAGGGCATTTTGCTATCGGGGATATTTCGCTACCACTTTTAGCATATTATTTACTATTCATTATCTTGTAATGAATAATAAAAATAAAATAATAAAATATAATTAAAAAATGTTTATGAAAATAACAAAAAATTTCATTAAACACTTTCTGTTTTGTGTGGCGAACTTAAGCGGTACGTAAAAAAAAATTTCTATTTTCCAAAATTTACAAATATTTTTTTAAACGTCCCCACATAATGTACGGAAAAAATTGTTAGATCAGTGTTAAAATTTTAATGGGGATGCTTCATACTCACTACAAAGTATTGCTATAATTTTTGAAATTTTACATCGTATCCCGCATTACTTTTTAGCTGTCGAGTTTGTGATTTTGTACAGTTTTTGGAAGAGCTTTCTACATTTTGGAAAAATTTTCCACAAAGGAAACATAATTTTTCTAAATTGTTTATATCGATTATTATCTAGGAAAATGCTCACCGAATACGCTTATTCCGTTAAAATAGCAATTTTCGAAAATAAAAACTTTCCAAGAGTTAAAAATTTCGTTTGAAAACTTCAATTTTACATTACGATTTCAACGCAAGGACGTTTGAACACAAGGACGTTTGAACGCGAACAGTTAGGATTGACGTTTTTTTTTAATATAGTTTGTGTTCGCCGGATTTTTGTTGTGAGTTTCAGTATAGGTAGCGGTTAAATGCTATATACAATTTATAGATTAATTTTAAATGCTACATCCCGTTTTTTTAAGATCTCGGTGGGGTGTATCGATCATCTACAGGGATGTTTTAGCTGTCGTAGGCAATTGGGTAAACCTCCAATTGGAGAAAGGAATCTCCGCGAAAAGTTAAATCGGCCGCAAAGAGGTAGATCTGCCGCGAAGAGGTGGATCTGCAGTTAGGTTAGTGTTAGTTTTTGATAGTTCTTTAGAAATTTAATTAAAAACAAATAAATCTCCGCGTAGAATTAAATCTGCCGCAAGTGGATGGATCTGCCGCGAAGAGGTGGATCTGCCGTTAGGTTAGTGTTAGTTTTTGATATTTCTTTAGAAACCTAATTTAAAATAATTAAATCTTCGGGAAAATTTAAATCTGCCATAGGAATATAAAAATAATAGTAAATATTATGGTAAAAGTGGTAGCAAAATCAGGTAGCGAAATGTCCCTGGTAGCGAAATGTCCTAGTAGCGAAATGTCCTGATAGCGAAATGTCCTGGTAGCGAAATGTCCGGGTACGAAATGATCGGGCACGAAATGTCCGTGCACGAAATGTCCCGTAGCGAACTGTCCTAGAACCCAAAATTATGAATTGGCCTATAAATCCAAATTATTCAAAATAGTTTTTGCAAAATTAAACTAGGCAAAATTGTGAGCAATAGCTAAAATAAGTTCTTCTAGCCCCTATAGTTTCCGAGATGCAGTATTGCGAATAACATCGGTTTTAATCGATTTTTGCACAATATAACGTGAAGTGGAAATATAAAATGACCATCTAAAAATGCCGCACAATTGGCTTAATTTGAGAATTAGAATTTTTTTTAAGTACTGCATGGTACCAACGTAAGTAATAATGGCCAGGTATTATTTAAGCATTAAAATATTTTAAGGTTTTAGTTGAATAAGTTAGTGTAATCGAATTATGTTAAACAAATCGCAGGAAAAACAAATTTAAGTGAAAGTGACGCAAAGAAAATTTTATTATTGCGTAGTTAAATAAATATGATTTCCATATGATTTCCAATATGATGATGATTTCCAGATCTATGGCCACCTCTTAGTAAGTAATGTTCACATAGGGATTATTAGTCCACTGCATTTAGGATTTTGATACGGAATAATTCATACAATACGTTTTAGTGTGTTTTTGGCTTTAATAGGGTGTTCTAAATAGTTTCTCAAAAGTCCCCAAAGATTGGGTGTCCGCTAAAGTTTTCAGGGCATGAAAACGGCTGAAATTTCAGTTCCAAAATTAATTTTTGTGAATATCTCAATTTCTATAGGATTTAGGTAAAAAGTACATCAGATAAAAAAGTAAGCTGAAGAAATTTTCGAGAAATTACTATTTTAAATGTCATCTGAAAGCAGGTAAGTATATAGTAATATAATATAATTTTGAAGGCAAGGGAAGGGTTTTAGAAATTTTAAATTTCTAAAAAAATAAAAAATTAGAAATTTTAAGGAAAATTTAAATTTTCCTTTCGTTGTGAACCTTTTTTCTCGTCAAAACATTACAAATTCATGCATGTTTATTGTTTTATTATTTTTATTATTCATGGTAATATTTTGGCGAGAAAAAAGGTTCACAACGAAAGGAAAATTTAATATGTCCAACGTGTATTCGTCGGCAATCGACGAGCGTGATTGTTAAAAATCCATCTACAACATAACGGTCCTTTCGAAGAGCTCAAATCGAAAAATATATTACGTTTTTTGAAGAAATTTTCCAATTTCAAACTTTTTTTTCTTTCAATCGATAAAGTGAGCAAATCTAAAGCGAAATGTAGAATAACATTTTTTTCTAAAACCCTTCCCCTGCCTTCAAAATTATATTATATTACTATACTTACCTGCTTTCAGATGACATCTCACTCGCGTGTATCATGGACACGGTTGCTTATATGAAAAAATGTCTATCTTAGTAATTTCTCGAAAATTTCTTCAGCTTACTTTTTTATCTGATGTATTTTTTACCTAAATCCTATAGAAATTGAGATATTCACAAAAATTAATTTTGGAACTGAAAGTTCAGCCGTTTTCAGGCCCTGAAAACTTTAGCGGACACCCAATCTTTGGGGACTTTTGAGAAACTATTTAGAACACCCTATTAAAGCCAAAAACACACTAAAACGTTTTTTATGAATTATTCCGTAGTTTGCTTGATTTTTTGACTAAAAGCAGTGGACTATATACGTAGTAGTTGTCTGATCTTGAAACCTACTAGAAGTGTTGTACACTTTTATCGTTATGAAATGCTTGATTTCACCGTTCAGAATGGGTTGTCTTGTCTTGTAGCTGATGTTTTTTTTATTTTAATGCTTTACAGGCCATGAAGCCCTTGGGCATACAACTAAATTTCTACATTTCTCTTTTAATATTTATGTACATAAGTGCATATAACGTCTGTTTTTTTAGAGTTACACAACTTTAAATTAAAATAAATAAAAGAAAAATATTTTTAATATCAATTAAACTGGCTTTATTTAATAGATAATTTTATGGTATTAATGTTTAAATATGATTTCTTTCATGTGGCCGCCACGGCTGGCGCGTACAAGGCGCAATCTCGAAGTCCAATTTTCACACAATTTTCGCAGCATTTGCGGCCGTATTTCGCCAATAACTCTTCGAATGTTGATTTCCAGGTGTTCAATTGTCTCTGGTTTATCGGCGTAGACAAGTGACTTTACATAACCCCAAAGAAAATAATCCAATGGGGTTAAATCACACGATCTTGGTGGCCGATTAATAGGACCATTACGTGAAATTATTCGTTCATCAAAAGTTTCTTTGAGTAATTTGCATGTAATTTAATTTAACAATTTGCAAGCGTTGCTCTGGTGTAAGTGTAATAAAGCAGTGTTGCCAACTCAAAATTGTGTAACTCTAAAAAAACACCTTTTACATATAGTACATAACTATTACATAAACTCTTTCAAATATTCATTAAAATTCCCCTCCATTATTCTCTTTTTGATGTTCTGTTCCTCCAATTTCCAACAACGATAGTTTTCAAATCCTCTTGCGCCTGCTCCAGCCATATTTTTGATTTTCTGTACAGCACTATCTTGGACATTCTCTCCCCATGTAATCTTTCCACATATCCCAGCCACCTGATTCTTTGTGATTTACTATGTATAGATAATCTAGATTCCTTGTATAACTCTTCTATTGCCTTATTTGTCTTTTCTTTCCACCTTCTTTTGTTCTTGTCCCGCCGTAGATAGCTCTCAGTATCTTTCTCTCCCATCTGTCCAATAGGTAGCTTTCTGATTGCTCAAAATCGGCCACAAAATTGCCTTGTATATCCTTATTTTAGTATTTCTGGACACTAATTTTATTTTCAGTAATGATCTTAAGGCTGCATATTTTTTATTTCTATTTACAATTCTTGATTTTATTTTATGGTCCTCGTGGCTGTTTTCTACAATTTGCACTCCTAATAGATATACAAACCTATGTACCTTTTCGAAAGTGTACGTGCTCATTATTTTTAACTCGCTCTTTACTGCTTTATCTGTTTTTCCCATTATCATGTACTTCGTCTTTCCCTCGTTAATTTGTAACCCCCCCACTTCTTTTGCTTTTTGCTCTATCCTTTAAAATATACTTATTAATTCTTTTTCTGTTTTCGCTATTAAGGCCACATAATCCGCGAAAGCCATACATCCCAAGTAACACCAACGTTGATTTAATACCGGTATATATATCGATGGAATACTATTTCAATGGTAAACAGGCATAAAACGGACATTGGTGTTACTTAGGATTGGTGATCGTTATTGAACACATTGTGACGACATTTATATATTTTTTACAGAAACTGACAAATGTTCATCGAAAATGTCAACGATGTTTATTTTTTAATTTTAAAAATTAATATAGTATGATCACAACCTAGGCATATAATCACAACTGCAAAAAATATATTCAACTGTTCCTTGATGTAGCCATAGCGTAGTGGGTCAATTTCATTGGGGCTTGTATCACTGGTCTTGCGTTTTTAAGGAAGAAGCTTGAACAATCCAAGCGCAAGACAACTGCCTTACAACGGCATGCGTATTTCTATATATGTATGTCAACGCTTGTTTTACGCTTAACACACGTCTAGCTTTTCTGCAAGACCTCGGCGCTGCAATCTAAGGCAACTAACCCCTATGTGAACGTTACTTTAGGCAAACGAGTACTGACATCTAGACTACTTAATAGAAGAATAGCGCCGTTGCCTCATAATAGATCATTTGCTTTGTAGCGCTGAATGCCCGGCAAGCGGTTACCAGATTAGTATTTTGGTAACCGTTAAAAATTGTGTTTTTGGGAAATTTTTTTAGTTTATATTTGAATAAAACTGTACCCTTATTTCTTTTCATTAAAATCAAGTCTTTTAAAGTAAAGGAAATATGCTCCATTATACAGGATGTCAATCCAACAAAGACTCCAGGCTAAGACCTTATAAATGGAAATGTTCTCCAACAGCTGCCATTCTTCTTATTTATTTAAGTGCCGTTCCTGATTTAGACGTAGGCGACCTCTCTTCTATGTATGTGTTGTGCGTTTGAAGTATTAACACACACATAGGGGACCTACTGCCTAACGCGGGCTACGAACCGCGGGAAGTGTATACACTTCATCTCCAGAGAGGCTGTACCAGGCAGATTACACCTCGGTGGTTTGCCATTTGAAACAATATCTGTCCTCACTATCTCTAATGAGAAGGTAGCTCGGAACAGATAATGTCCACGCAGAAAATAAATTCTACTTTTATTTGCGTGGGGCACTGATGGTAGGTATAAGCCAGCTCGTTATCGCGGCGGCAAGGCCGTGGGTCGTGTCAAATGAACGCCTCGAAGAAAATCAAGGAAACAGCTTTGCTAACACAACAAAAATAATATCAACAATAAGATGTTCGTTGTCGGAAGGCGATGACATAAGCGATGTCGGATGTAAAGTGCATTAGCCGACCAGACTAGTACAGTGGCAACAGCATTGCCACCAAGAACCACTCCCCAAAATCAACCAACAGAAAGTTCGAGTGGTCATATAAAAAACCCACAAACGGTGGAACCACAATCTAACTTCCTACGACAAATCAAGCGGAAGCGACCCCGATGAAATGCAACACCCTGTACGTTGGTCGCACATCGCTGCCTTCTTAAAAAAACATATAACCAAAAATAAACGTAAAAAAAATGTTCAACATAGAATTTCAAATAGGTACAAGATTTGAACCTATATCGAACGCGTAGGAATTCCTATGCCAATGCATTTGACCAACGCGGCTCGATGTCACCTAGTAAATATTGTCACAAGTTATAATGTTGTGAACTAGGGGTAGCGTAAACTCAGATAGTTTTAAATAAAATACCACCGAAGATCATTTTTACACATATATTAAAAAACGAATAAAGAATAAAGTATTAGAACAAAATAATAAATACAACTTACGAACTAAGCATTCCTTAATTTCTGTATCCTGTGATTCTTAAATATTTCTTCCTTATTTTAAACAACCCATTATAAGCCCATTTTAACTTTTACACTACATTCTATTTATAACTAACTACCTCTCATTTTCACTGTCAATCCAATACTGACTTTTCTAACTAACCACCATTTCCTCTCCTACGCACTTGGGTCCAATCCCCCTTAGCACACATCCTGCACGTGTATACCTACTTTATGAATTTCATCATTCTGCAATACTTGACAGTTTTAATTCTTTCACTAACCAGGGGCGTATCGTCAAATATTTAAATTGAATTATTATTTGATTTTCAGGTTTTGACAATATAATGCACAGTTCAAATTAAATTAAATAAAGCATAATAATAAAATTAATAATTAATTAGTTTTCAAATATAAACTTAAACATTGGCATTAAAATTCACGTCCGCGAACGTCAGATTAGATAACCTCTAATCACGTCGAACAGAAAAGTAAAACCTGCGACTTAACGATAATTTCGGCCAAAAACGTTCTAATCAAAAAATGCCAAGCAAAGGATAATCCTATATAACAAAACATAAAAAAATACAAGAAACAGCCAAGGGTGAATTCAAACGATGGCGACTCCAGGTGTTCGAAGTAAAAAGGGCCAAGTCGATCAACGTAAACCACTGTGAAACAATCAAATAACATAAATGTTACTCACCACTCCGACGGGATACCAAAACCTTCAGAAGCAGTATGGGCAGAAGGAATCGACCAAATAAATGTACGACATGGGATACATCCGCCATTTCCCAACAACGAAGATATTTCAGACCATCTGGCCTGCGCGAACAAAAATTGTTCCGGAAAAGAATATCTTCTCTCGAAGATATATCAGGACCCAACGGCCTGCGCAAACAATTTTTTGTCCCGGAAAAGAATACCTTGTTCCACATCCCGCTAAAATGCGAAGCCCAAATCCCATGATTATTCCACAGTACACACACAAATCGACATGTCGCTTGATAATTCACCAAGCTTATCTTGCTTATTCGAGAGCTCAAAACATGACCTCTTGCTCGATCGAACGTTGACACCAGACTCCCTTTGCGCAGTCTTGGACAATTCCCACCACGGCGCGAATAGAATGCGCCTTTAAAAGAACAAATGATATATAGGGTTGAACGTAAGTGATGGATTTCAAAAATCCGTCACACATTGCCTTCCGAGGGGAGACGGTCAGAATAAAGTTTTACGGAGCCCGGAGTTGAACCAGGTATTTAGCATTAGTAGCAACGCACTTAACCGCTAAGCTGGCGACCGTCTCCCTGCCTAAGCTGCCATTAAAAGGTATAAAACTCATTATATTTATTATTAATACTCCGTTTAGAGGTCATCCCAATGCAATGGAAGATAGCCCAAATTATCCTAATTCATAAAGTTCGCAAACCACCTGAAGAAGTAACTTCCTATCGACCCTTCAGCCTTTTACCAATCATATCTAAGGTTTTTGAAAGAATGCTCTTAAAGCGATTTTATCCTTACTTAATGCAAGAATCCGTAATTCCAAAACACCAACTTGGTTTTAGAAAGCTTCATGCTACAATTGAGCAAGTGCATCGACTTACACAACTAATAAACCAAGACCTGGAAGAGAAACGATACTGTTCAATTGCATATCTGGACGTGACGCAGGCATTTGATAAAGTGTGGCATACTGGATTGCTCTATAAAATTAAAACCAAACTACCGCACTCCTTTTGGAAAATTTTACAATCCTATATCTATCGGATAAAATATTTCAGGTCAAGTATCAAGGCGAGGAGTCGAGTTTCTTCCCCATAGATTCGGGTATTCCCCAGGGTAGTGTATTGGGTCCAATCCTGTATTTACTGTATATTTCAGACTTGCCTACTACATCCAAAACATCATTAGCAACCTTCGCGGACGATACAGCGGTCAACGCATCTCATTGTAATCCAATTAAAGCTTCGGAAAACTTACAAAACTACCTCAATAAAATCCAAAACTGGCTAAAAATTTGGCGCATCAGAGCTAATGAAAACAAATCAATTCACGTTACGTATACAATGAAAAAGGATACTTGTCCACCGGTACAACTAAACGACCACATGATCCCACAAGCGGAGGTGGCTAAATACCTGGGTATGCACCTGGATAGGCGACTCACGTAGAAACATCACATTTGGAGTAAGAGAAAACAACTCGGTTATAAATTCAGGAAACTGTTCTGGTTAATAGGAAGTAGATCGAAATTAACGCTGGATAACAAGCTGCTAATCTATAAGACTGTACTGAAACCTATTTGGACTTATGGAGTGCGCAGCTCTGGGTAACTCAAATATTGAAATATTGGAACGCTTTCAATCCAAAACACTGAGAACGATTACAGACGCTCCATGGTATGTACCAAAACGACATTATTCGAAAAGATTTAAAAATAAACAGTGTAAAAAGTGAAATTGCAAATTACAGCAAGAGATACCAAGAATGATTGAGTGCTCACTCCAACAATTTAGCAGCGAGTTTGCTTAATACAAATGAACAAACTAGAAGATTAAAACGGTACAAGACGCTCGATCTAATGAAAGGTTCCAGTCCTAATTAATCTCGGATAGAAGACTATTGTATTAATGCAAACCAACTTAAATTCAATATGTTTATGTTCTCTATTTTTGAATGGTATGCTAATTGTTTAATGTAGAGCAGTGGTTCCCAAAGTGGTCCAGGTGGACCCCCAGGGGTCCATAGGAGACCACACGGGGGTCCACGTAGACGTGAAAACAAAACAGGAAAAGAAAACACCCCCAATTTAGGGTGATATTTTTTAGGAGTTTTGGGAATACAGTAGAAGTGTAGCAGCAGGGGGTCTACCGAAAAAAAAGTTTGGGAACCATTGGTGTAGAGTGAAAACAAAAAAGAGTGCCAATGGGTTTAACTCTCAATCATGTTCACTTTTAATTGTAAGCGCCAAAACTATTACTTAATGTAACAGATTGCAATTAATAAAACTGGAAAAAAAATCAAAATAAAGTTGATGGGTAAATACTAAATGTCATCTAATTTTATAAGTTTAATCTAATTTTTTTTCTAGTAGCTAATTTGCTTTAAGTCTTTCTAATTTTATCTTGTGAGTAGTTAGCGTTCCCGTCTTAAAATACTTGTAATTAATAAATGCAAATAATCAGACTTTTAAAAATGTAATTGTCTTACGTTATGACAGGATTATTTATTTTTGAATTCTGCAACAAGACAGTGTTTTCATTTATTTTATTATTTCAATAATTACAATTTACTTTACTAAGGCCCAGTTGTTCAGTATTAGGTTATCTTTTAACCTGAATTATTTTCCATGGAAACAATTCTTGAAAGCTTGAAACAATCATTTCTATGGAAAATAACCCAGTTTAAAAGATAACCCGAAACTGAACAACTGGGCCTTATACTTTTATTACAATAATCACAAAGTAACACACATTTTACAATAATTGTACAAGAATTTAAATTCTAGGTAGGAATTGCAAGAATTAAGGTAATGCGCGCGCATAATGCTTCAACTGGTCCCGATTTTAATATTCGCCTTAAACGGTCCTCCAGGTTATCTCTTCCTCGAAAGTCATCCGTTTTTACAAATTCAGGCAAGTCGCCTACTCCCATCCTATTCAGGTGATTGTTCCACTCTCTTCTTCTGGTCTTGTTCCATTTAATTACATTTTTTATGCCACATTTCCTTATAATATTTTCACTTATTTGATGTAGAATTCAAATGAATCCTAGGAACTTCTTTTGTTTAAATTTAATTACAAATTGATTTGGTCTAACGTACTTTTATCGTCCGATAATCTGTTTATGAATTATATAATATAAACCAAATCCGCTGGGTAGTTTTGCGTCTAAAAATAGGAAGGGCAGGCAGAGAGTGGGGGTTTTATAAAAGAGAATCGCATCTACATCTGCGATAAAATTTATGCTTCCATCACAAAGTGCAAGGTTGTGTTCCATAACGTCCGGACTAAGAGCGATTGTTTTGTTTATTATTTAGAAGTCGGATCGTTATACGAGTATGTATACCGATTGCAGATTGAAGTTCTACATTATCAAAAAATGTTGTAAATAAAATAAACTAATTTATTTTATTCATTTTAACCAACGTTTAAACAACATAGAATCCTTCCATATTAAAAATTTAAAGCGTGATAGCTTCGTAAATTTAAATATTTAAATTTAAAAATTATAAATCAAAAAATAGATTTACATTAAACCAAATCCTGACAAAATATATAAAATATTAGCCTTCAAAATTTTCTACAACCTCAACCAGAGAAGTGTTAATAATGCAGTAAAATATGCCTAAAAATATTCACGTTTTTGAATCCGGAGTACAACTGGATGCGACCTAAATATTCTTATTAAGTACATAAAATATATCAATCATTCGAAAAATATGACTTTTTTCCATGGTGGGGGTATTCAAGTTCGATCTATCACTAGCAATTTTTTTAATAAATTCCGATACCAAAATATTTAAATTTTAATTACACCATAGAAATTAATTTTCAGAATGTGCGAATTTTTTCATCATTTTATAATAATAAATATACCTACATTGATAAAACTTAAATCAATAAAAACTGTAAAGAAATTGATTTACTTAAAATATATACCTACATTTTTGAAGCAGGATGGTAATTAGCGTACTCATGAACAAGTTATCGCAGCGTATTAAATTTTGCACTAAATATTTATCACAAATAATATTATCGCTCGAATAAAACAATGAATATTTTATTCCGTTATTCTAATAAATAATAACCGCATTATATATTTGATGTAATACATTAAATTTTTTAATTAAATATCTGGAATTTCACGTTTGGTGTCCATTTTCACCATCAAAATTTTCTTTTTTTCTATTAATTTACATATTAATATATTTTATAAAAGCTAAATCTGTTGCTTACAAATTAAAAGTAAAATGAAGAAAATAGCTTCTTTCACAAACTAGGTTGCTCACTAACTCGCAATCTACACTTTGTTAAAATATATTTTTTTAGAGTCGTATCAAATGACAATACGTTGAAATCTAGTTACTTGCCCGTTACTATGTAAATGTTTTTATACATCTGATGATGGTACTATATTATGCAGTACCGAGAGCTTATGATCAATAAATATTATCACGTTTTTATACCTAGTTGTTATATTTATATTTTAATTTTCAGTGTCTAAAAATTCTGGGAGGCGCGGCGGTGGTACACTATTCGGAACAATCCGTTTTAAATTCTTCCGCAATTTTGTATTTGGAAGATAACCATTGGTAATAGTTTTGATATGAAGCTTGGTGCCACTCTGGTCTATCCAGGTGTGCACCTCTTCACAAGCTGTCGTATCTTCCTCGGCTTGTTTTGCGAGCTGCCAATCTCGTCATCAAAATACTTCTTCTTGTGGGTTATTTTACGTGTCCTATACATTTCTTCCCTTTCCCTTATGGGATTAGTTTGATACACATTATGAAAGTCAAGCAGCTCACCACTTGATTGCCCAAAGCATAATTAAAACCCCAAGACCATCACTACGTCACCGGTATTGACTTCATCAAAAAACATCAACATCTGAAAACATCCAACGTCAAAAAAATGACCGAAAATATGGAGATTAACAATCCCGTACTTGAATTCAACTCAAGCAAGTTACTAATTATCTACAATCAATTGGGTACTACCAACACAAAAAATTTGGTGGTGATTTTTTTACGAAAATTTGGTCGTTAGAATATCCCTTGGACATGTTCATATTATTTAGCTCAACTATTTTCATTGTAATGAAATTAAATAAAGTCGTCAGAATTAGAGCATGATGACATAAATGTTAAAATCGCACTGGGTAATTTAAATGCCCCGGTTGCACTTAACTTGAAAAATCTGCAAATTAAATTGTTCTACACAACAGAATTTCGTGGCTTTTTGTTAACTGTCAGGGACTTTTTTATAGTTTTAATAACGTTTCAAGTGAAAAGTCACTGAAATTTAGAACTCGGTTAATAAAATGACATATTTATTTAGTATACCTCACTTACACGTTGTAATCTAATAACAAAATCCAAGTTAAATAAATCGCATCATGACGTCAGAGGTATTACAAATATAGTTTATACGATGCAATCATAAGATCTGTGACGCCATGCACTTCATTTAATTTGAATGTCATTACTTAATTGCAAGGAAATGAGTTGCTCTATATAAATCTAACCATGTCACGTTGTACAGAACCTTTAGGACATCCTCAAGATCGAATTATCATAAAAAGCACAACATTTTTTATGTGGATACACGCGCAATTGTTTCGGTACGTTTAATAGTTGAAACTGTTTGAGTTTTTTTTTTAAATTCATGTTTGAAAATTAGAACTGCTCCAAAATATGAACAGTATAAATATATTTTTTCCACTACTAGTCATATAGGCTATCATTTTTACTTAGGTTAGTCGATCAAGAAGTGACACGTTTTCAACTAGTGGTGAATAAATTTTCCATTATTAACCTAGGTTAATAATGAACAAAATGACATTTTTTGATAACTTGGCGACTATTTTAAAGAAAAATGTTGTTATTAAATGATTTACAATAACCAAGAAATGCTAATTAATTGTATTTAAACTATTTAAAACGCTTCTTTAATACATTAATTTAATTTTAAAAATTTAAAAAAATCGAATTAAATGTGACAGCAAGTGACAACGCCATCCATTGTTAATTTGACGAACCGCGATTTATTTTATTTAATAACCTAAATTTGTCAACAACTGTCAAATCAACTGTCAAATCAACAAAACAAAACTGTCATTTGAAATAAATATTTTAAATTTGAAAATTTTTTTGTTAAAAAGAATTTTAAAAAATGGTAATAAATCTAGTAGTGGAAAAAATCGTATATAAACCACGGTTGTGAAGGCCATTATTGCCTCCGCGTCTTATATTCCTCGGTGCAAAGCACCTCGGAATATAATCTTGTAAGTATGATGAACTTAGAAGGACTTCTAAATTCTAAGGACATGGACCTTTAAGTCTAGGAATGTAAGCTTTGCAATGACAAATTTTTTTTAATTAAACATATTTCAGAGCAGTCCTAACTCCGAAACAAGAAATTTTACTGTTCAACATTCAAAACGACAACTGATCCAAGTATTACAAGTACCGCAGCAGATGCACACGCATGTGAGCTTTGTTTGCGAGTATCCGCATGTAAATTTAACTGCACTCGGGTATTAGTCCAATTCTTATCAAATAGTTCATGCAAGACGAAATACTGAAGTCAAAATAAAGACTCTCGCCGAGAACGACGGAAGTAATGCCGTGAGGCGACCATCCCGGTTATCGACGAAGGACCGAGTTTAGGTGGTATAGTACCACACTACCAACTCAGAGGAATTGATGTCTCGTACGAGATTCTCATCTCCCCGCGCAATCTAAACCAAAGTATTGAAAAAATTGTCCGAAGCCGTTTTCCACAAATTTCGGCCAACAAATTTCATAGCTTTTCAATAATTAAATCAAAATTTAAAGAAGCCCGAGAGCTACATTTATAATATAATTATCTATAGCCTCTAAGAAAGATTGGTATAGCTTAATATCTACAACTTAAGAAAAATTATGAAAATTTACAAAGAATTAATTAAAAAAACTTACATACCTGTTCAACCCATAAATTTGTTGTCATTATTTGGTTTTTCAAGTTCTGTAAAAAATAAGTAGATATTACCAATTAATTATATAAAAATTAACTTAAAAAGGATTACAAGCAAGTCAAGGTGTGGTAATTTTTAACATGTATTGTAAATATTGCAAATTTTAACAAAACCTTAGTAGAAAAACGTTAAAATATTTAAATTGTAACCGTAAGTAGGAAGATAGTACACACTTAAATATATATGTATTATCGTATAATATATTATTAAAATTAACCGATACATAGATTTTTCATAGTCAATTCATAAATTTGGAATTTCATGATTATCTTCAGGGATTTTGGAATTTTGCTATGGAAGTATTGGGGATTACATTTTATACATGCATGAATACTCTGTGAGAGTGTGGTTTCAAGTAGTATTTCCACATTTGTTGAAACTTCACGAAGAGGAAATTTTATTCTCCACCTCTCCTTTGTCTGGTTTGAGTAAAAAACTTTGATTAAACTTAACTAAACGTTAAGTCTGAAGGTGAGTTTATACCCGACGGTTGCGGAGGACAGAGTCCAATCACAAGCGTCAGCTGCAACATAAGAAGGGAACGTTGTCGTATGTAACAGACCTAGGACTGAGACCAAATTCGATCATCGCGCGAGGATAGTCAAAAACTCGTTTGGACTACATCCGGGTGCTCTCGAAAAATAAGCGTACAACAGAATGCAGAGGACTTCCGAAAAATGACTTACAAAATCAAAACACACGTATGTTGAACCAAATTTTAGCTTCCGTAAAATTATTTCCAAGAAACCCTCTTTTTGTCTAAAATCCCTGATCATTGAATTGTGTCGGTGTAATAGAAAAAATCTCGCGGTGCTCGCTGAATATATTCTAAACTGTCAAACGGACATTTGTCGGTCCTAAGCTCTTATGGTATTATTACAGCTAATTTGGACCGAGTTAAAAATTGAATTGTACTAAAAAATCAATGCAGGAGTTTTGCTAATTACAATTTTGTGAAATAGTAAATTAACATAAAACTTGAATAACAACCCGGGATATTTATATACATACCTACTTGTTTGATCTCAAAATGTAGGATTTTAAAAAACCTTTTGAATTAAAAAAATGTAATCTGCGCTCTATGACTGGCCAATGATAGTTAACCCTTTAGCTGTGTATGATCTTGGAATTATTTTTTAAAGAATGTTATGCACTAATGTGTCAACCCCCAAAATATTATTTTTGAATTATTCATGTAAATAGTTTCATTCAAAATTAAGTTTATAACATTCTAGAAATTAATTCATAGCTATAAAAAATTGATTTAACTTCTAATTCGCCAAAAATGCTTACTACACGTTTCTGAAGTTACCTTCAACTATTATTTGCACTATTTGCGTTGTTTTATCGAGTTTTATTGGAAACTAATTTAAAAAATCGTATTTTTTCCTCCTCGAAGTCGAGGAAGTCCTCGAAGTCGAGGAAGTCCTCTTTGTTTTACTCCATGTCTTGGTTTTTGGTTTCTTAACAATTGATAGAAGATTCTTGCGTTGTTGAATTTGTTGCTCGTTTTGATTTCCTCCATTCTCTCCATGATCCATGTGTTCCTTTTCTGTTTATACAGAGTGTTGGCTTCTCTTATATTAGCTTTATATTTTATCAAGTCTTCCTATCGCCCTGTTTGTAACCATTTTGATCTTCTTTCAGTTTTCACTTTGTTGCATACGTAGCATTCTTTGTCAAACCATTCTTAGTACTTCTTCTCTTTTCTGTAACCTATTGTTTTTTTGCGCTTTCGTGTATACAAAGTATGATGTTGTTCATTTCCCGATCTAGGCTATTCGTTTTTTCGCTCTTGATAAGTTTTTCTTTTTTTTCTTTTTCGATTGCTATTTTTCGGGTTTTGTTTTTTGTTCTGTCATAGTTTGTCGCTTTTTGCCTTATTTTCGTTACTACCAGGTAACGGTCAGAGTTTGCGTTGGCACGTCTGTACGTTCTTGTGTCCATTATCATGTTTTCCATCTTCTTTGATATCAGAACATGGTCTATCTGATTCGTCTCTTTGTTGCTTCTACTTGGCCATACCCATGTTACTTTGTGGAGTCTTTTATGTTCAAACTTTGTACTGGTAATCAAGGTGTTGGTTGCTTCGGCTAGATTGCATAGTCTGTCGCTATTAGCACTTGTTTCATCATGTATTGAATATTTCCCTGCAATCAGGCTTACGTGGTCTTCCTTTCCTATCTTTGCATTAAAATCCCCCAGAATTATTAACATGTCTTGCTTGGGCACGCTTTCACAAAACGTTTCTAACTCTTCATAAAAGTCATCTTTTTCTTTTTCGCTGCTATCTTCTGTTGGAGCATATAGTTTTATAATTGACATGTTCGTCTTTGCCTTCATTCTTAGGTATGCCAGCCTTCCGTTTACCGCCTTGAAACTCATTACTCTGTTTACCAGTTTTCTCATTACCATAAACCCAGTGCCGTGTCTTCCTTGATTTTGTTCACCTGGGTGAAACACAGTAAAGTTTTTCCGTTTTATCTCACCCTCACCCTTCCATTTCAATCCCTGCAACGCCGTATCTCTTCAGTTCGTGTTCAACTTCTGTTACTTTCCCAGGTTCTAACAACGTTCTGATGTTCCATGTGCCTACCCTCATCGTGCTTTGTTTTCTTTTTCTTGTTAATATTCTATTGTCCATCTCGATTTTTCTTTTGAATTGCCTTGTAGTCTTTTTTGTCTCCGGAGTTATGCTTGGATTTCCTGGTTGAGACGTTCCGTCCACTCCGGCCCTCCGCGTCAGTTTTTTGCAGTCTTGTGTTTCCATTGTTGTTTTCCGTTTACCATCTATGTCATGTTTTAGTTTCAGATATCCTTCTTTCTTATCCCATACGTACATTTTATCCTGATGGTATATCCTCTGATAAGCAAGCTTTACTTTTTCTCCACTTTTAATTGCCTCCTTAGCCACATTCTATATTTTGTTTTGAATCTCTCTCTCTTGACCGGTCATGTCGCTTTCTATGATTGTACGTTTTGGTGCCTTTCAGTTTGTTCTTGTTATCCATACCATCAGTTTTTGCTTGTAGTTTCTCAGGTTTGCTACTACCACTCGATTTTCCTCCATTATTCCCACCTTGAAAGCATCCATCACGTCTACTTGTGTTTGTATACCTCTATTTAGGAATTCTTCGACTTTGTTACATGTAATTGTTCCAGTATTCGGAAAATTCTCAATGACTATGTTGCACATTTTTCTTTCTTTTTCATTTTTTCCAGTTGCGTTTCAAGTTTTTCTATTCTATTCTCCTGTTCCTTCGTCGTTTTCACAAGTTCTTCAATTTCTCCTTTTAGTTCTTGCCTTTCCTCACTCCATTTTATTTCCAGTTCATCCAGTTTATCCTTTATGTCCTTGATTTCCTTGATGTTCTCCTTGATTTCTTGGTTGGTTTCCTTAAAGCCCCTGTTTACCGCCCCTGTTTACCGCCCCTGTAAGGTTTATTATCATATCTTTTAGTTCTTCCATCTCGTTCCGTTCTTTAGAACGCTCTTGTATTAGGTTAGCGTTTTCCTTTACTGGTGACTTAATAGTTGTTTTACTTCTCTGGAACACCTTTATCTATTTATCAGTTTGTTCTTCCTTTCTTACTCTTTTAATGTACCCCCCGACGGATGGGTAGGAGTTTGATCGTGATCTTCCCGTGATATGCAGTGTTTTAAAATAAATACAAAATCTACTTGTTTAACGTGGGCTCTGAACCACAAGAAGTGTGATACAGTTCTTGGCAAAATATCTTGGTGGGTTGCCACCGCCTTCCGAGGAGACGCTCAGAAAAAACTTCTTAATCTGCCCAAATTAGAATCGGATATTTTGAATTACCAGTACACGCTCTTAATTGCCAAGCTATGACATGTGCTATGACGGATTCTAGGAATTTTGTTCGCCAGCATTTGTTCGACAAACACTTAATCGACAGCATTTGTTCGACACGGAATTTTATTCGACATACATTTGTACGACTCAACATTTATGCAAATAAGCATTTGCTCGACATGGAATGTTATTCGTCATGCATTTGTTCGACATGCCGACATGACATGACATGAAAGACGTAGGTAACCTTTTTTAGATATAATTAGAGAGCGGATTTATAAGCACAACAGGCAATTCCCGACGGGAAATCGTATTTCCGGAAATTTACAAAACAACTGAAAACAATGAACTGTTCTTGTTGTTCGATTCTGGTAATGTAGAAGATAGGATCGTTATATTTTCCACCAGAAGAAATCTACAACTTCTAGCGAACTCTAATCATTTTGGTATGCAGATGGAACTTTCAAAACGGTTCCGTCTCTGTTCCAGGAAATGTACACCATCCATGGCTTACTGGATCAAGATCTTTGCGGCAGATTTAACTTTATGCGGAGATTTGTTTGTTTTTAATTTGTTTTCTAAAGAAATATCAAAAACTAACACTAACCTAACGGCAGATCCACCTCTTAGCGGCAGATCCACCTCTTCGCGGCAGATCCACCTCTTTGCGGCAGAACAAACGGCAGAACTTTACGCCGAGATTTGTTTGTTTTTAATTGGTTTTCTAAAGAAATATCAAAAACTAACACTAACCTAACGGCAGATCCACCTCTTCGCGGCAGATCTACCTCTTCGCGGCAGATCCACCTCTTTGCGGCAGTTTTAACTTTACGCGGAGATTTGTTGTTTTTAATGTCGAACAAATGCATGTCGAATAAAATTGCATGTCGAGCAAATGCTTATTCGCATAAATATTGAGTCGAATAAATGCATGTCGAATAAAATTCCATGTCGAACAAATGCTTATTCGCATAAATGTTGAGTCGAACAAATGCTGGCGAACAAAATTCCGGATACGGCTATGACGGTCTCCAAATAAAACATTTTTAGTTATGGGTCTGGACCTACCAACCTAAGGCGTTATGGAAGAAGGTAGTACGTTGAAATTTTATAGAATGCTTCCGTTAGATAAACAAAATTTCATCCATAACAACTTAAGTAGGTGCCTGATGCAGAGTATGATAAATAAATTTAGGTACTACTAATAATTATTATTCGCCAAACAAAATTTTTAACAATTTTGCATAGATATATTCAGCTTGTATACTAAGTACAATTCAATTTCTTATTGAAGTTTATCAGCATGAATTATAGTGAGTTTACATGCGCATTAATTCGCTGGTGCCTGTCTATGTGCGAGTGAGTTTTTGTTTCGACTTTGACCATTACTAACGCCCAAGCTCAACTCGCATATAAACTGACACAAGGGAATTCACGCACGTGTAAATCCACTGTGAAAGACCAACATTTAAATTCGTTGCCATTACCATTTTAGTTATACTTATATGTAATTATTATACTAGTCATCAAAAACAAATTCCGATTCTGGATTCTACTGCAACAATCTCGTCGAGTTGCATTAATATCGGGTGTGCGTGTCCATTTCCACTAACGAAATTCGATCAAGTTAAGGAATACCATCTATGAACAATTTCTATTAGATCGTGTGATCTGTATTCGATTTTGGGTACGGAATAGACCTGATTATCTTTAACACTGACAATGTAATTATTTTATTTGTGAAATTTTATAGATTTCAGTTCTGAAAAGTGTTTAGTGTAATTTATGATTATTTTAAAATGTAGATATGATTGTATATTACACTTTAAAACACTGTAAAGTAACACACACTGGAGGTGGGTTTCAAAATGGCAATTTAAAATATAACCCAGGATTGAAATTATAACGATATTTACAATTCAGATGTATTGTTGTCATACTGTTGATTAAATTTAATCGTAGGTTGTATTTTAAATTACTCTTGTGAAACCCAACAGAAGAATAATATAATAATAATGAAAGCAGCCTGTAAAAACAATGACATTTTCCCACCTTGTATACAAGAAGTCTCCGTATTACATAAGTAAAATATCTATAAATATTATATTCTTTTTTACTGATCATATTATCATTTATTTGTTAAGAACAAATTACTACAAAGGGTATATTTTCTGTTTTTTATAGCAAATGTACTAAATATATTTATATCGATATTATTGGGAAGAGAATAGAAAGAAACAAACTATATTTTCGTCCTGAATGCGAACGAATCAATACCTTTTCGTTTTTAGTTTCAGGCTAAAGTTGGTAACCAAAATTATTAATTTTCATTAATTATTATTACTAAGCGTGTGTATTAGAATACTGTAGTCAATAATTAAGTAAATAGATTACGGTGTTATTGAAAACAATATAGATAATTATATTTTGTTGCTATTCTTAAAAGACATACTTCATTTTGTATACGTTGGGTGTTTCTTTGCGAATTTATATCTGAATTCAATGATTATTAGTATATAGGAAATTTTTATCGTAAATAAATACTACGTTTTCAAATCCAAACCTAAACTTTAATCGATCCTGGCCAAAGAATCACGTGACAGGCAAAAGCTATCACGTGATTCTTTGACCTGTCAAAACAGATGCGCCGCTATGCCGCCAATGCACTGAAATATACTACCATCTACCTTGTAACAAACACGTTATTACAATATTTTGTAAATATAGCATCTGATGATATTCTAGTAGATGGTGCCGATAAGTAATAATTATTTCATCGCAAAATTTCATTATTTAAGAATCTCATAAACTTTCCCTTTTTAATTCGATAAACTATAAATAATATTATTAGAACCTACTAAATACTAGTAATCTTATAAGTAATTTTATTGAATTATTAAATTTAATTGAAATTAATTTGCAGTTTTCAGACTACATTTTTCCAAAGGCGAAGCTTTTAACAAAATGTTGGTGTCAGATTGTTTGCAGTCTAGAGACTAACTTAATTAACTTAGAGACTTCAAATTTGATAGAAAGGCGCCACATATTCATGTGATTTATCAAATATTTGGACAAATTACAGTCCTATACTATCCCTAGTTAAATGTATGGGTTAAAATTGTGAACTCCGCTAATTTAATAAAGGTTGGGCATTATATGTCCATTATAATCCATTTTTAATTTCAATTCTAAGCTTCTTCCAAATTATTAAAATGAGGCTATAAAAATTCTAAAACGTTAACATAATTTATTTTTGGAAAAAATAAAATGTAACTTTATATAATATTGTAATGCTAAGTAACTACAGATAAGAATAGATAATACGTTTTATTTATAAACGAAATATATAAATGGAAAAATGGATTAATAAATTGAATACGGTAAAATACAGATTATCCGAGTCTGGGTTATCCGATCTTCTGAGTTAACCGAGCCGAACCTTTTAAAACAATTATTCGGAGCGCCAATATTAAATACGCTGTTTTTACACCTATTGGGTCGATTACGTAATGTTTTATAATGTATGTACAACCGTTTTATTGGCGGTTTTCAAATATCTTTAACACATTTTTATATGTAAGCCACTTTTCGATCACGAGGTAGTGGGGTGCTATTTGAATTTTCAAAGCAGGGGTAGCTGGTGGTGAGAAGATGAAACCTAAAATTTAATCAATATTATAAAACTTGCTCCTCGATATGTATTTATATATATTAAATCGTTCGTCATGTTTTTTTTTGGCTACTTTTGTAATATACGCACTGTGTAACATACAAATATGGAAATTTAAATTTAAACAATTCATAATTTATTATAGCTACACTCAAAATTAAAAGTTTTAATTGCCCAGTGCTGCGCGTCCGAATTATTGACAATAACTTTTTTATTGTAGTATTATTAACTGCCACATAATTATGCATTCGTCGAAATTGAATTTCCTACAGAAAATGTATTAACGGATAATAATACCGATGTTGAAATGTATTAGTTAAAAAATTATAGAACTACATTGCCCGACATATTTTTTTATTTTGTCTGTTTTTTTTATAAAATTGATAAAATATTTGCAATTCTGGTTGTAAAATGTATAATAAGATATTGATCATACTTTTAAAAAAAATTATTTTAAGAGGTGAAGGAAAAGGACGAAAGGGGCATGGAAATTAATGGACGTGGGTTAGAGAGAGAGAGAGAGAGATTTAATTTGTGTAGTTTGCAATAAAAGTAATTTTGATTTATAAATAAAGAAAAGTTGAATAAATTAAATAAAAGTAGAAGTGTAACTATTAGATAGGAAGTGGATGGGTGATAAATGAAAGAAGAAGTAATTGTTTGATTAGAAGTAGATGGTTGATAATTAATTTAGAAAATTAGTATTGGTATTGAATAAGAAAAATTAGATTAATTTAAGCTGAGTATCACAGAATTGGTGAGCTCAACTTCAGAGAAATTTGAAAAACGTTATTATAAATCACAAAGGGCATTGCATTTTTATTATCGATCACAAGTTGGTGCAGGTGTAGCTATCATTTATTTATTGCAAATGAACAGATTGGATTTTATAAATCCTTTTGTGCAGGCCTTTTTTGCTCTTTTATTTATTGGCAATTAAAAGATTGGCATATTTGCGAAGGAGTTGTAACAACTGAACTGACTAACTGAGGTAATTAATTGAATAAATAAGTCTTAAATAATTATTGATAATGAGTGGCAAGGAATCACAGAAAGAAAAAATAAAGAAAAACCGGAAGGTCCTAGATATGTTAATATACCCGCAGATTTTTCAACCCAACTTTTTTCTAGTACCCGACATACCACAGAAGTGGAGGAAACCTTTTTGAATGGAATTTTAACATGGTTGGAGGAAAATTAGATGTACACAATAAAATTATACACAATATAAATACCAGTACGAGTAACATCAAAGAAGAAATGAAACACATAAACGAGAATATGTTAAGACTATAATACGATGGATAAACAGAAAATTTTAATAAAGAAATAGAAAACCTACGTAAAGCAATGAATAATATTAAGAATACAATAGCTACTGAGGAGATCATGAATGTCAGCATACGTGATGCAAAGAAAGACATAGGAGAAGAAATATTTAGCATATCTCAAAAAAATGCGCATGAAATAACGATAAACGAATCCACCATTCTCTATAAAATTATAGAAATAGAAGACACAGAATTTCCAAAGGGGTATGAAATAAAAAAGATAAAAGTTTCTGTAATAGAAAATTTAAATTCCATTGAATCGATCAGATATCAAAAAGGAATTAATAGTTATAATAATAATTTAATAATTGTAGTAGATAAGAAAAGGAGTTGAAATTGAGAAAGTTGGAATGCAATAATAATATGAAAAAGTACAAACTAAAAAAAATATTATAAAATAGAAAATAAAGCAAAATGAGAGAAAAAGCCAATTTACGTCCAAGGGTTTCACCAAGAGAAAATCGGGGAAGAAAATGAAATTTGCTTGGATAAAGACGAAAATTGAGAAAAAAGATGAGAACTGAAATACAATTAATCATTACGTTGGAAAGTATAGGGAAGGAAAACCCATCTTTTATACAGGGTGTCCCCGTGACCGTGGAGAACCTTTGAGGTGGTGATAAAGGACACTTTTCTAAGACAAATTTTCAAATAAAATTTTTGCCCAAGTCCAAACCCTTGGGGGTACCTCCCTTTAAAGCAATTTTTTGAATTTCTGATTTCAAACGGCCATAGCTCCGATATTATTGATTTTTTAAGGTTAATGGATTAGAATTTTTTTAAAGACCATTCGCTTGTCTACAAATTAGGTTATAACCCCTTATCGTCTAGAATCAACGGATTTCGAGTTATAAATTAAATTAAGGGAAAAAATGTTTAAAAAATTCAGGTTTTTTTTTTAATTTTCTTGCGAACCCCGTATCTCTTAAACGAAACGTCTAAGAGAAAAACTAACGGCCCAAACCGGATAGGGAATTTAACGGGCTACAACTTTCGTCAAATACATTTTTTTGGGCAACCAACCGTTCTCACAGAAACTCTGAAAGTAAATGTTTTAATGTTTTATTAATGTTTTAAATGTTTTAATGTTAAAACAAATGCTATAAATCATATTGAGATTTTTAGTAATTATGTGAATTTATATTTTTTACCTGCACCTTGTTCACTATTTTCAGAGTTTCTGTGAAAACGGTTGGTTGCCCAAAAAAATTTATTTGACGAAAGTTGTAGCCCGTTAAATTCCCTATCCGGTTTGGTGCGTTAGTTTTTCTCTTAGACGTTTCGTTTAAGAGATACGGGATTCGCAAAAAAATTTAAAAAAAAACCTGAATTTTTTAAACATTTTTTCCCTTAATTTAATTTATAACTCGAAATCCGTTGATTCTAGACGATAAGGGGTTATAACCTAATTTGTAGACAAGCGAATGATCTTTACAAAAGTTCTAATCCATTAACCTTAAAAAATCAATAATATCAGAGCTATGGCCGTTTAAAATCAGAAATTCAAAAAATTGCTTTAAAAGGAGGTACCCCCCAAGGGTTTGGACTTGGGCAAAAATTTTATTTGAAAATTTGTCTTAGAAAGATGTCCTTTATCACCACCTCAAAGGTTCTCCACGGTCACGGGGACACCCTGTATAATGAGCTTAATATGTCGTGGAAGATCGTTAGATGGAAATATCTTAGAACCTGGGCTCATCGGATCAGAATATAAAATATTTGAAGAATATGTTTTATAAAAACCAAGGTAAATAAAAATTCTAGTGATTATACTGGATGAAGTGAATCTTATTAATGAAAAATTTAATTTGAATATAAGAGGAAGTCGAACATTAAAGATGTTTTATTGGTTATCAATGGGGCAATTAGAGAGTGATGGAATGTAGCAAATAGAAATTATTAAAATTAAATGTAGTAACAGTACGAAGAATAAAATTTAATGGAATTGTCAGTACTGCTAAAAATTTGATCATGAAAGGATTTAGAATGGTTTGCAAATTAGAAATCGGTTTGTTAGAGGAGTATAAAAAAATTTGAAATGTGTCGAAAAAGAAAATTATTTGTTGCAAAGGAAGATTTCCCCTCCCCCCGCACCAAAAACAAAAAAACTACATATTATACCATATATATAACGCAAAGAAGAAGTCTAGAATGGATTTCAAAATTCAAGAAAGAAAAATATTCCACATTATAGAAGTTATTAATTTGATAAGTTATAGAATTGGAAATAGATTACGAAACAGCTGCTGAATTCGCCCACGAAGATTAAATTGTTCATAGTGTTTTAAAGTTAGTTGATTGAAGATAGTAAATATAGAAGAGGAAAGTTTTAGTTAAGTTTGATTTTATTGTATATAGTAGATATGCCATTATATCAGAGTATCCGATTGGAAAATGATGTGTTAAAATAAAGTCGTACTAGGTATGAATATACATGACATGAAATAAAACGCAGGAGATGATGCATAGATATTTTTGATGTCGCTGTTTCTTTTATAAAATTAATAAAATATTTTAAATTTTGGTTGTAGAAAAAATAAGAAGATGTCGATTTGATTTTCTAAAATTTGTATTTGAAAAAAGAGGAAGAAACCGACGGAAGAGTCACGAAAATTGGTGAACGTAGGTTAGAGAGAGAGAGAGAAAAGTTGTGCAAGAAAATTTCTTATTTTAAAATAATTTTTTGATTTGAATAAAAAGAAATAAGTAGAACTGGTAAAAAGTAAAAGAGTGTTTTATTTTGTAAATTGTGGGCATGAAAACTATTGGAAATTTGTTTAATTGAAAGTGGATGATTTAATAAAAAAAGAAAATTGTTGGAATTGTATAAATTAAATTTAGCTAACTCATTTCTTAGAGTTGTTGTTTGATACGGACGCTAATAAGGTAAGCGATGTTTGTCGTAGCCTAAAGGCAGCCACAGATTAACGTACTTGTTGTCGTACTTGTTCGACGAACAAGTCTGTCGAACAAGTACGTTTACCCCACACACTGACTGACTTTTCGTCGAACAAAGGCATCGAACAAATCCGTCGTTCTTGTTGGCGAACAAGTACGACGGAGTTACTGCCACACACCCACAGACTTGCTCGTCGAACAAAGCAGTCGAACAAGTACGTCGAACAAAGCCGATGGTCTGTGGCTGCCTTAACAGTCTGTGACTAAAGGCTGTGTATCAAAATTTTAAGTTGGACAAAATTACTTCACATTTTGTAGACCATGTTTGGATGGGTCTACCGATCCCCTCTGCTGAACCTATCATTCTGCCAATAATTTATTATATTAAGTGCAAAACAACATAATATAATTATGTTGAGGTTCACCGTAAAATTATTCAGGTTTAACACTATTATGACTTTTGTTCCTCCTAAAAAAGGAATTCTAATATAACAATCAAAAAAGTAACATTTTGTGGACGAAATAACACAAAAAAGAATTCACTAGCTCTCAGGCTGTAATATTTATCACCTTCCACGCCTACACTATTGAAGTTTGAACATGCTGTCTCAGACCTTTTTGTGGAAAATTTAATTGTTTATCAAATTATTTATAAGTACACACTTTTTTTGTATTTCTTAGGCAGCTTTGACACGTGAAAACTTCCATATATCGTGATACACGTAATCTATGATGAATACCGATAAAAAATGTAGGTAAACGGAGCGTTTCACACCGTTATACCGTTATACTTAGAAAGCTCATATACTCGTACCTACCATGTTAAAATTGGTATTCATCATACGTATATCGCGATACGTGTACCTACGTGTGAAAGCAGCCTTACAGTTGTGCGTTTTGAATGAAAAATCGGGGCATACATTTTTTCAGTTTTTATGTTATTATACTTAATAATATACACATATTGTCCAGACTCTATTGTCATTCAAATATTGTTTAGTTTAATAATTTTTACGAGATTGTTTAGTTCATTTAAAAATATTTTTTACAGCTTACTGAAATTTCATAGAAATTTTGATATCATTTCTTTCTGGAATTATTTAGATTTCAGATCAATACCACCCAATATATTTGTAAACATATTATAATTGGTTTATTATGATAATAGTAATAATCAATCATTATGATGATTGTTTTGTACAACTTTGTTGTACAAACACAATTGTTAGCACAACTAACATTTCTTAGATTATACTAAAAATATCGTTATGATTAATTTTACTTTCACTACATTAACCACAAATCCACCGAGTGTATGTATTATGATGATAATTGCTAAGCCTTTGACTGGCCTCTGACATGAAAGTGTTATATATTTGATTCTTATTCCTCATCTTTGTATACATTAGGATTCGTGTAAATTGATACAGCTATAAATATCGATTATATTATACCGAGCAGCCTACATAGTATATACTTATTATAGTTATTATTTTGTTAGATATTATGTTATTAATAAAAATTTTATTAAACTTTTTAAAATTAAAATCAAAAATGCATAGTAAAATTTAAAGAGTGCCTTATTCGAGATTTACCATTTTGAAATTAATGAACTTATTATTTCTGCATAATTTGCACATCCTTATTCATGTTGCTAGCTATTTTTGAGGTCTCCTGAAGTCAAAATCCTGGGTTAAAACACTCTAATACAACCCTCCGCATCTACCTGGTCATTAATACATTGAAGTGATTTCTTATTTTATAATTTAATTTTTATTTTGTAAATGCCACACGTTGGGGTCGCCAAATGAAGTGATATTTTACATAATTTTATAATTTCAATTAAATTTTTTAAACCAACGTTGTTCCATTTTTATCAAACCACCTTTCGCTTTAAATACTCCAGGTGTCTTTCTCCTGATTCACGGATATAAAAATTATTAAAAAGGTTCAGAAACCAACCAATACCGATGTCAACTTCAGTTTTTTGTCGACGTTTGTACGTCAAGTTTCTTGGGTTCCGAAACCACATTTTAAAATTACGAACGTGAAAGCAAAGGTACATAAGATAGCGGCAAAGGCACTTTTCTGAAAGTTTTTTGAAATTTACTAGTAGTACTAATTTCAAAATTTGGTTCAGCATTTATCATTATATTTAATGATATCATGAATTAAGTATTAAATTAAAAAATAATACAAGACAATTCAATAATATTTGTCATGTATACTTGTTTACACGTTATGTTCGTATTTAAATAATATACTTCTTCGCATACGTAGTGGTCATTAAAGTCGACGTTTGTACCTACGTCAACTATCATGATCGACGAAAAAGATCGACGCAACGTCGACTTGACGTAAAAAAGTCTACGTTTTATCTCGACGTTTGTGATTTCTGAACCTCTCTAGTATCTCTTCTTTTTACCAATGTTCTTGATTTATTTTTCCCCTTTTTCTTTTTGAACCACTCTATCATTCAATTAAGCACCAGTTTTTATTTATTTTCATATTTTATCTTCAATAATGGTTATAACTTAAATTTTCCTCAAAAATTAAGCCTCTGACTTGCTCTTTTATCTAACGTAAGTCCTTTGCTCTTGCGCTTAAAATATTTAAATTAGAATAATTTTTGTCTATATACCAGGGGTGGCCAAGCTCCTTTATAGTCGAGCCATTTTTCAAAATTTGAAATTTTTGCAAGTCGCAATTTAATACGTATTTAAAAGGTATGCAAAAAAGGTATTAAAACACTTTTTTTTACAGAAATTATATTTATTGAAAACGTAAATAAAAGTACAAAATATGTGTATTGAATTTAAATATTAAAAATTAAACACATTTATTTTACTTCTCTTGATAATTCTTTAAAATTTGGCACAATAATTTTTTTTTTTATTTTCCTTGAGTATTAATTTACAATCTGTTTAATATAAAACATTTAGTAAATCAGTTGACAATAGTTTATGGGCATGTTGAGAATATTTCATTAAATATTCTCGTAAGAAATTAATTTACAAATTCATTTAAATTCCAGTAATTTCAAATAAAATTAAAGCTGTCTACTGAATCGTGTGGGTATGTCGGTGGGCTTGAAGCGCTTTAATCTTCTAATCTCATGTGAGTGGTCCAATAATTCGTTTCCTAGTTCATTTGGATGAAGTTCAATTCTACTTTTGTATTTTCTGTAGTAGTTTTTGATTTCGTCGTGAATCGAGTTGATTTTTAAATCATGATGAAGTACTTGATTTGGTATATACCATGGGGCGTTGACTATTATTCTTACCATCTTATTCTGGAACCTCTGCAGTATTTCAATGTTCGACACGCTGGCAGTTCCCCAGAGTTGTATCCCGTATATCCAAATCGGTTTCATTATGACTTTATATATTAGGAGTTTATTTTCCAATAATAATTCTGATGTCTTGCTTAACAACCAATACATCAGTCTCATTTTTAACCCGAGTTGTTTTCTTTTGTTAAAAATATGTGTGCGCCAAGTTAATCTTCTATCTAGATAGATACCCAGATACTTCGCATCTTCATTCTGTGGCAGGCAGCAATCGTTCAGGGCCACGGGGGGGGGGGGGGGGGGGGGCAGGTGTCTCTCCTCATCGTAAAGGTAACATGCGAGGACTTAGTTTCATTGGCTTTAATTTTCCATTTTTTAACCAAGCTTGTATTTTACTTAAATGGTCTCGCAAGTTTTTAGAGGCGACTTTTGGATCTTTGTGCGACGCAAGAATAGCCGTGTCGTCGGCGAAAGTTGCCACCGTGGTTAGTTTTGTGGTTGGTAGGTCTGCTGTATGCAACAGGTACAAGATTGGTCCCAGTACACTGCCCTGTGGGACACCCGAGTGAATTGGGAATAGTTCGGTGTATTCTTCTCCATTCCTTACCAAAATATGTCTGTTTGACAAGTAACTTTTCAGTACTTCATAGTAGTGGTATGGGAGATTCATCTTAAGTTTATAGTACAAGCCTTTTATGCCATACCCTATCGAACGCCTGGCTTATGTCTAAGAAGGCTGCAGAGCAGTATCTTCTACACTCCAGGTCGTCACTGATCTGCTTCACCACACGGTGTACCGTTCGATCGTACCATGCTGATTTCTGAATCCGAATTGATGGCTTGGGATGAGTGTATTTTCTTCCAATATCGGCTTTAATCGTTTTAGGAGCAACTTCTCAAAAATGTTCGAAAGAATTGGGAGCAGACTTATAGGTCGATATGAGGTCAGTTGTTCCGCCTTTTTCCCTGGTTTTAATAATAGAGTCATTTGTGCAACCTTCCATTGATCTGGAAAGTATCTCAATCTTAGAATTGCGTTGTAGATGAACGTAATAAGTTTTAAACATTTAGGTGTTACTTCTTTTAGCACTTTACCTGTGATTAAGTCATAGCCAGGTGCTTTCTTGGTATTAGTGTCGTGTAAAATTATTTGCTGGACTTCTTTTATTTTAAAGTTCTTAATCGGCAAATTCATTTGAAATGGTGCATCCAAATAATCGAGTATTTCCGCATCTTCCGTAGGGGTTGTTGTAGGAAATGGTGCAAATACAGTTGCGAGATGTTTAGCAAACAAATAAGATTTTTCTTTTTCGCTTCTGGCCCAATTTCCTGTTTCGTCTTTAATTGGTGGTACAATTTGTTGTGGTCGCTTGAGTTTTTTTGATGCTTTCCAGAGCGAATAGTCGTTTGCTTTAGAATTGGATAGCCCTCGGAGATAATCTTGGAAATGTTGATTTTTAAGATTCGAGAGGAGTATTTTAAGTTCTTTGACTGCTTTATTAAGCTTGGCTTTGTTTTCTGTTGATCTTGAATTTTGCCACTGTTTCCGTAATTTTCTTTTTTCTGCAAATTTTTTGTTTCACTATGACTGGGCACGATTCTATGATGGATGATATATTTTTTTCTGGTGTAGCATGCCATGCCGCATTCTGAATAGCTTTAGTCAGGTGTTCTCGGGGTACATTTATCGAGAGCCACAAATAATCCTTCAAAGAGCCGCATGTGGCTCGCGAGCCGCAGGTTGGCCACCCCTGCTATATACATAGGTGCACCAAAATCATACACAAAATTAAAATATTGTAAATTTACAAAAAAAACACTCGATAATACATATTATAATATTATATCCCTGTGATAACTCTGATATTATTTTGGGTTCGTTTTTAAATATTCAGTTCTACTTAAATTTTAAAATATTTATCATCCAATATTAAATTTTAATAAAAAAAAACCTAATACACATCAATGCCACTGTCAATCAGCACTTGCACTGAAAACGTTTGTACAACCTCAAAATAATTTTACTTTTTTATATCACCAATTATACGAGTTCTTATTGTGTTCTATTGATTTTAACTTAATTCTTCCATTTGACTCCCATTCTCATGAGCTCACTTATCGCATCCGAACGAATCTCCCCATTGTGCAAGCCTATTCTCTTTTTCTGCTTTTAACTTGATCGCTCCCACCTGACACAAATGAAAATTCCCAATAAGAAAATTACCGAAAACAAACTTTTTACGAAAAACGTTTTCACATGAATGAAAGAAAACAGCAATATGAACTATGACTAAAGATTAGGGGGACCCTGACAATTTTTACGCCCGAGTCTCCAAATGTGCCAGTCCCTGTTTATCACTCAAGGCGTCCAAATATGGAAAATAACATGGACATAATCTTGTTGAAATTTTTGCTTTCCATTTTAACGAATAATAATAAAAATCCTATCAATTGAAAGAAATCTTTTTTCGCGTTTGAAGTTGAACAATACTTGATATTTTTCTCATATTTTTGCAAATATGCAAAAGCAACATGTCAGCAAATACGACTAAAAATACATCTTTACAGAACTAGATCGGAAAAGTGACAGCAGGGCCGGTAATGATTATTTACCCAGGTAAAAGTTTTAGAGGTTCCACTTTAACGGACCCTAGAATACTGCAATGATAAGTTTGATGTTCTAACATCCTTGCATATTATTGTTCGCAATAATAATTATTGTATTATTATATTTATACAGTCGCGTTTGGTTCTAACAAACCTCTAAAGTGTGTTTATGTAAACTATATATAAAAAATTATAAATGATCTTTAAAAGCTAACCAGTTAATTAAATAATAAACGGTCAGAATCGTTTCCATTCATAAGCTTTCAGCAATGTTTATTGCTATCGTCAGACCTTTCATTGTTTAATTAACTGTTTAACATTTAAAGTTTATTTTATTATTAATATCAACAGTTAAAAAGTTTATATATTTTATAAAATAAAAAAGTAATATCGGTCAATATCAGAAATTATATTATCACCCTTTCACTTTTCACAATGTTTTGAATAATTAGTTCTTTGGTTAAATTAATCGTATTCGCGTTTAATATTTATTTAAAAAAAAGTAAGTATATTTATTAATATGGTATGTCAAAAGTACGAAAGTACGAAGAAATGCCAAACGTTTACCGCGCGATGCTGCAAGCAGCGTTGGATATTTTCCTTGGGTTAGTAATACCTTTTAACACACGAGTGATGTACAAAACCTTCTCCAACATCTACTATAACACATATACAATATATTATTTATAAGGATGTAAAAATAACATCCATTGCAACAACATTAATTAAAATATTACTACCGTTATAATTTACTTACGCTTTGGGTAGCAACCAGTGGGTTATTATTATAACCCATACTGGTAGCTAGCAATGAGTTATAAAATAACACTGTATAAATTATAACATTCATTATTTAAAATAGACATAGTAACATGCTGTAAACCGTGTTCGATGAACTGCTTTATTGTGTTTACTTGGTTTGTTACTTTTTAAATTTGAAATTTATGGTTATTTTCACAAGCCAATCATCTTTTACATTTTTGTTGTATATATGTATTGTTTTATTTGAGTTTGACTCCCCCCTGGGAAAAATTCTCTAGACGTCCATCACCCTTGGAATATGAAAGTACGAAAGAACTATAATCTATCTCTTTGAAAAATCTCTCTCCCTTTATTGTTGCATAAAGGTAATCTGATTCTAGATTTAACAAAAAAATTTATTTAAACAATGTTTTAGTTTTACTCTAAACAGGGTTGTAGAATATTTAATTCTTACCACGTCTATCAATTGTGAAAGTTTTAATTTAATGCACACCCGGAGAACATCAGAAGTATTGACAACTGGTCGTACAAGTTTATTGTAATTTGAAAGTAGGTCATCATAAAGTCTTTTCGCGTCAGGATTACCAGCTACAGCACCGTGTATAACAAGGGCGGATAATAACCAAGCCTTTAGTGTTTCAGCTATTATAGGTGGCATCGCGACGCTCTTACGTGGCACTTCGAAACATACTGATGGTGCAAATTGTAAAGTGGTTAAGCTCGGATTTCTAGCCGAACTGTTGCGAACTTTAATAGCGATTACTTTGCAAAATTTGTTAAAGGTACTAATAATAAGTGTTATTACTGTTCATTTTTCATTTTGAATTTACAAAATAGAAACATTAAACAAAAATTACATGAATGTTATAAATTTTAAAAAATTAAGCCTAAACTAGTGTACATTTTTTGAAATTGTAATAACAACTTTATACCAAAATTTTATTAAAATGGCGTGAATAAAAACTAGTATCCTGAATTTCGAAATTTCAATAAAAGTGAAATAAAAATTAAGATCGATTAGTATTTCTAAAATACATCCTTTATCATGTAATAAAGCAAAAATAAAATATAATAATATATAATCATTTATTATTCTTTTAAAATTATTACCAAATTAATGAACGCTTATGTACTTGAAAGCCCTAATTACAAAATACCAAATTTTTATTTCGTAAACATTAACAAGTTTGTTTCGCCTCCGTTTCAGCTCGTTAAAATGCTATAAACATGATGTAAACATTGTGGTTGAGGAATTGGTCTTTAATAAATTATAAATAAATATATTTCTACATACGTACATAGTTCGGAAAGAACATTAAGCGGCAAGAGCCGTCTTCAGAATCAACATTAAAAGAAAAACTAGCAAGAAAACCCATTAAATCAAAAAGCCTTAAACGTTAATTAACGTTGGGTTAAACATGACGTTCAATTAACGATAGTTTTTCATTTAATGTTGATTCTGAAGAGAGAGTTTGCCGTTTAATGTTCTTTTCGATGTATGTAGAAATATATTGCCATGTTTTGCTACCGTTTTTATTTTTATAGCGAGGATGGTAATATGGCACTTAATTAAATTATGCACCAGCCAGCAATGAGAACTCTTTCAGGGTCAAAAGTGGGTCGTCAATTCAGAAAATGCTCAATCTAACTGTAATTAATAAATACTTTCATAAAAATCGGAAAATACTTGCTATACCTTGCACCTTATTTTCTTTTACTTCCTGCTGTATTGAAATCAAACCAAATGTAACTAATGTACAACAAGAATGCAATTTATTAATAAACAGAAATATTAAAATAAACAAAGAGAAATTTTCATTATTGTGATTAAATCAATTTTTTACAAGAAATTAACTAATACTAAAAAAATGTTTAATAAAAAACCCCAAATTTTAAATCACGCGCGAACTTAATGTTAAGAAAAGTGTAGACGCAACTCTTACCACTCAGTATGTGCACAAATGACGTAGAACATGCGACGGCAACCAGGAAGATGTGTTGAGGTGTAATCTAGATCCCATGACATGAAGAATTCCAGGATGTGTAATTGATTGATTGGATATCGCCTATTGACAGCGTAGACGTGCAGGTAGGTTGAATTTTCAATAACTTCCTTATTTTACATAACTCGAAAACATAACCCTCAATACCATCGGCTATACCAAATGCAGTGGTCCCAAAAATTTTCATTAACTTCACAATTTAAATCTTCTTCTTTATTCAACATAAATCTTTCGTAAACTGAATTTAATTTATTTAGCTTTATACGCGAAACTTCCAAATAATTCTCAACTCGATTACTGAAATAATTTTCAATCTTCTTGTGAACGTGTAAATTGTTCCCAAAATTTGCAAATTTAACCAAATTCACGTCTTTTCGCCTCTCCATAAACTACGTGTTGACGTCCCAACATTCGGAACAAGACTCCAATTTATTACGTCCTTACTATTACCGGACGAAACTCAAAATTACGTCCTCACCCTTTGGTGGACGGAACTGGACTCTAAAAATACGTCGTCCCTATTTCGTGGACGGAACGAGACTCAAAATTACGTCCTTCTACTTTCCTGGACGAAACGAGACTCTAAAAATACGTCCTCCCTCTTTGATGGACGGAACTCGACTGACTTCTATTCTTCTTTCCTGGTCCCACCAAATTTTCTTATCAGCCCGCGCATTCGTTTTAAAATCACTACTATTTAAAATAATCCCCTACACTTTTAACAAATAATCCTCAATCTTTGATTTAATCATAACTTGTCAATCTAAAACCAAAACAACCAAATCTCCCTTTGTCCTTTATACAAATTTTTACAATCCCTGTGGGTACAAAATAGTTACATTTGTTATTTTTTTTACATATCAATGAAGCAAGCAGTCTAACATTGAAGTATCAAGAAATTTCAGGTGCAAGTTCTTATCCATCATTATGGTCTCAAAAGTGACAATCACGACATGAGCATTTCACAGAAAACACCCAATTATACCAGACCTACCCTCATGCTCAAGATATCACGACAATATCTTTTTATAGATTATAAAGACCGATTTCCTTTTTTTATCTTTTACCTTCAATTTTTTATCAAAATTTTGAACTACTCTTAATATGAATATATAAAATGAAATCACATCTATAGATAAAAATGGGTGGTTTTAATATTTAATATTTCTCTAATAGAACTGCTTTTTAAAAATTACTTAAATATATTCGGAATTTCTGAGAAATGGGCCACTAAAACTGATAGCCCAAAAGAATAGAGAAGAACCACATCTTTAGAAAACAATTAGGGATACAAAAGTGCCAAAGCCGATCGAAATAACTACCGGGGTACAGCGGTTATCCTAACAGCCAAGGAACTAAGGCAGGGATGTTCGCTATCACCCACTCTATTCAAAATTTATTTAATCAAAATCCTACAATTTAGGATCCTACAATTGAATTTAGAGACTCGTCCAGCTTTCATAGATTACGAAAGAGCATTCTACCGAAAAATAGATCGAAACTCTGGAAAATAATGACTAGAGAGGATATCCAAAACATCTAATGAAAACTATACAAACCCTTTCTAAATTTACAAAAATCTCTATTGATACAGGAAAAGAAATAACTACATTAATCAGAACTAATCAATGGCTAACGCAAGGGTGTAGTCTATCACCTACTCTTTTCAATATAAATAATATAGAGTATGATCTAATGAGAGAATGGAAAAATGAAGTAGACCAAGGTATCAAATTGAATCAACGAGTGTATTTAAATACTGTCCTGTTCGTCAATGACCAATTTATCATACAAGATAACGAAGATAAATTACAAAAAGCAATCTACGGGCTCCATAAATTAAGTTCCAAATACAATCTTCGAATATCAACCCAAAAAACCAAGACTATGGCCTTCCTAGGACCAGATCCAATAAGAAAAAAGATTGTAATTGACAAAGACATTCTAGAACAGGTGACACATTTCCAGTTCCTTTACTGCGATGTCATAATATATGAAGAAAAATAAAGATATAGGTAATAAAATCAGTAAATACTAAAGAATATGTGGCATAATTAGAAGAACTTTGGGAAGAAAAACAAGGAAAGAAACGCAATTATAGTACTACAAAGTAATGGCTGCTCCTACCATACTATATGGCTCTTATAGAACTGGATAGTAAAAAAAAAGACCTCCAAAATATCCAAACAGGAGAAATGAAATTTCTTAGGGCAGTTAAGGGATGTACAAGAGAAGACAGAATGACAGATGACACAAGAGAAGAAGTGAACATGTACTCAATTGTGGAAAAGACCCAGGAATATAAAGAAAACTGGAAGACTTAACACGAATGCAAAACAGCAGAATCCCAAAACAAGCACTTGAATACAGCCCTATAGGAAGAAGAAGCATTGGTAGCCCGAGGAAACGTTGGTGAAGCCGGAACAGGAAAATGCGCCTAAATCTGGAAAGGCATATGAAGAAGAAGAAGAAAATCGTTCAAAGATGGATGAAGAAGTGTAAGAATATGGGACTTAGAATGAGAGATGACATACTTTACACCTTCTTTTTTTGGGAACGACCAGATTGTGATTGCTGAAGATGAGCAGGATTTAAGTTATATGACCAGAAAACTTGATGAAAAATATGCAAACGTGGGACTCATCATAAATTTGAATAAGTGCGAATATCTTATTATTGGAAACCAAGAATACAACGATCTTTCTCTAGAGGAAGCGATAATAAAAGAAGTAGCTAAATTTACATTTCTGTGAGTCATACCGAACAAGGAAAGAAGCACCCAAGTAACATCAACGTCGGTTTTATACCGGTATACCATTGAAGTATAACGAATATGTACATATATTTTAATACCTGAAAATTAAGTACCAAATTGGTACCTAAGCGGCACATAAATTTTAGTTCATATTTACACTGTACTGTTTAGGTATAGTTTCAATGTACATATTTTCGCACCGTTATTCTGAAGGCAATTGTTGTATCGGATCGGCATTGAAATTTTATTAGCTAAAATATATTTGAACATACGGTACCGTTTAGGTAATGTTTTGATCGTTTTGTTTTGTTACTATAAAAGCGATATCTAACATGTACATGTATTTTATAAGATGGAATGTACGATATTTCCATCACCGGTTTGATACCTTAAAGTGCAGTTTAAATAGTAATGTTTTAGTTGCTACAATTCCGGTATATAATATGTAAAGATGCTTTATTGGTTAAATTTTATGATTTTTACCTCACCGTTTTGATATTGTTCAACATAATAATATTTGTCCATGACAGGTTTAATAAGTACATAATAACATATTATGAAATATATTATATAATATAATAATTTTTATTAATATTAAAATGTGAAACATACTGCAGTAAACTTTAATATTTAAATATTATTTGATTGTGGTGCAACAAATTTTGCAACGTCCTTCTTATTTTTCTGTTTTACCGCTATATTTATTTTTTGATTATTATTATGGATGATTTAGAATCTAAAATCTTCCGTGCTAGCTCTGGGTACACTATTTTTATTTAAGCATGAAATCTCTTTTTCTCAGGAGTAAGTTCCTCGACGGCTTACCTTTGGTTAACACTTTTATTCTGTGAATAAACTTATTGGTCTCGTCGAATTCAAAAAAAATGCCAGATGGAAACATTAAACAGTGAACAAATTTTATTATAATAATTACGAACATAAATTATAATCAAATTGAATGTACAATAAAAATCAACGTTCATCAATAAACTTAAATTTACCCCACCGTTTTGTTATTTTTCGCGACGTATTAGTTTTTAATTTTTAAATTAGCGCCACGTTTAAATTTTAGTTAACTTTTTATAATGCAGGGTGAGCTCACCTATTCTTCGTCACGCCTCCTGTATTCTCTCGTTGTAAATTCTTTTGTATCCGGATTCATTAACCTATAAGTGACTCTTGCGTACTCGTTATTTTATTGCTGCAATTATCCAATTATTTATCATCGGATTTTGTGAAATTGGTTCCTTGACTATCCATAAACCTCAGTTTCTCGTATTGTTATCCAGGTAAGTCCAAATTTACTTTTTATTTTCAAAATAATAATTTCTCTTCGCCACACACGTGGTAAAATCACAACTTATAATCGTTCTTTATCTTTTCAGATTCTCCCGGATTGAATTAAACCCGTTAATTCTTTAAATTGGACGGCACACGAAATTACACGTGTTCACCGTTTCCCACTTTTTTGGAAGAACATTGTTTATTACGTAACCTGGGTTATCCTGGAATTTTCATCCCGTTTATGCAATCCTGATTTTATATTATAGTTTAAATTGAAACAACCTTTTTCATTGGTAAATTATTTATGCCTTGTTGATTTTTTTTATAAGTTGGTTGAAACCCTTTTGATTATTTCAGTTACATTTCCGATCTACGAACCCGTTTGATCAGTGGCGCACCACTCGTCCAACCCGGCTGTCTCGGATGAAACGTATTGCTGCACTTATCCCGTTTTTATAAACACGTAAAATATCTTTTTTTTTAATCAAAATTCGCCACTTCTTAAGATTAACAAAGTTATTTTATATTACAAAATTCTTATAACTAACATTTTTATTTATTAATTAAATTGTGAACATGTTTCTTAAAAAGATAATTTGTTTCATCTGGTATTTTTGAATTATGTTACCCGTTTGTTTAACTTTAAAATTGTTTTACTTGCATTTTTGTAATGCTTTTGTGACCTCGAGAAATCTTCTCCTCAAGAAAGAACTTTCATGTGATTTGTCATTAGCGTACTAGCATATTTAATTATTAACTCTTTATCATCCATTTGTACCATAGCAGATACCCCCTCTATTAATCTTTCAAATTGATTCAAAACTTGTTTTTGTAAGAAAATTTTAAATATTAATTTACAATCGAACTTTCCCTCTCTTCATGTATTTTTCTATTGATGAACAAATTCAAATTATTTTTTAAACAAATCTGTTTCACACGAAAACAACTAATCTATTTTTAATTCAAAACAACTAACCTATTTCCATTTACAACTAAACTAAACTATTTCCTATCAAATTATTTAACAACGTTAAATTACTCAAATTAATTATTGTCTTTAATTATTTCCTCCTTCTGCTCCAAGATTCCCTTTTCTACTTACTGCCTTCTACCTATTCCCTTCGAACTAACTTTTTGCTTTTTCCTTGCATTCAAATAACTTTTGCTGTCTCTCAAATATTATTTTTAAATTAAATGTTTTCAATGTTAGGTGGCTTATTCTCTTTTAAATTAATTTCTTTTTCATGTTAACCCATGACAAATGGTTTTATTTATATTTCTTTCTTATTTCGGTATCCCATATTGTTTTATTTACTTAATAATCTCCTCAACTATATTTCCCCATAATTAATCTTTTTATTGGACCTACTCACGGTCATTATCATCTATTACTTCCATTATATCTCTATTTCACCCTCAACATTCCATGTAGTATTGGGCCACCTTATCTACCATTATATCATCATAATTCATAATTCCGAAGCGCTTCACCTAAGTCACTTCCTCCTTTAACTTCTATTTAACCCCCTTTTATTTCGTAATAATTAATACTGTTATATACCTGTCATCAGAAACCTTTTTGTCTTTAAAATTAACTCGCCCTTTTATTATTAATCTTTAATTCAAACTCGCGCCTAACATTTAACCTTCATTCGCATTGTTTTTACTCAATTAAATCAAATTCTATCTTGAACCTTTAATCTTGCTTCTTTATTTCTACTATTTTTATACCGCGGTTCTTTTGAAATAGTTATTCATCTTTCTTTCTTAAGTTTCGCTGGGTTACCTTTCTCAACGTTTCCATTAATAATTAACAATTATTTACAAATTCAAATTTCAACTTGCGGTAGAACCTTCTTTTTATTACTCATCTTGGTCACTTCAACTCTCTTTTAATATTTAACGTTTTTCGAATTTACATCTTATTCTTGGTCATTTTCTCCTTCTGAGTTATCTTTTCCCTCTTCATCCATTAATACCCTTTCATCATTCCAGTGATACATCAAGTCTATATGAAACCTACCACGGATGTGATTTGTTTCTGGATATCTCAATTGGTATGTGGAATCACTAACTTTAGCGTCCACTAAAAATGGTCCCTCGAATGGAAGCTGCAGTTTTTGACATTCGTTTCGATCCCTGCGTCCCACTCTCAAACTTCTGGTGATTACCAAATCGTCTAGATTAAATTCACATTTCTTTTTAATTTTTGCATTCATTTTTCTTCGGTAAGTATCGCTTCTGCGTCTCAATTTTTCTCTAACTTCTTCTAATATCACATTGTATTCCATTTCAGCTTGGTCCAGTAACCATGGTCGATCTGGATGTTGACCCTTCATAAGAAAATATGGTGTCCTTTCGGTTGCGGTGCTCGGAGTATCATTTATGAACTTTTGGACATCTACTAATTTTTCACCCCATGATCTTTGATCATTGTGGACCAAAAGTCGAAGAAATTTTATTGCTTCCTGGACATATCGTTCACAGATGTTACCCTGTGGATGCCTAATTGAGCAATAATTTACATTGACGCCTCGTTCGAACCAATGCTGTCGAAATCTTTCATTATCAAAGTAAGTTGCATTGTCTGCCAATATTCTTTTAGGTTTAATTACTTCCTTGCAGAAATCATCCAATTTATTGATTGAGATGCTGGTTGTACATGCCGTCGTTGGATATAACTGAACAAATTTGGTAAATGCATCCACAATTACGAAGATATTTTTGTACTCCCCACTGGGTATTAAGTTACTGATGTAATCTATGGATACAAGATCTCCCGGATTTTCAAAAAAATTTAAACTTTTTACGACGTTCTGATTGTGATAAATTTTTACTTTCCCATTTGACATAACTTGCATTTATTGATCGTCCTTTTAATAATTTTCTTATCCTTTTTACAAAAATAATTTTCTCTGAACATTAACCAGACTTTCTGTATACCTAAATGGCCGTAATGAACATGTAACGCATTAATAACTTTTATTGTAGTTGGTTCGTCACTTACGTATAACTCTAAATTCCGTAATAATTTAATTATAACATTATTTTCGTATCGATATGACTCTCTAATCCGTGCATCATTTTCATTTAATTTTAACTTCAACCGATCAAAACAAATATTATTTTGGGCCGCTATTACGTCCTCCATCGTGAATGGTATTTCATCCGTATGAAATCTATTCAACGCTATTAAAATTTCTTTTGGCTTATCGACCGGATTGTCTTTTCGACTTAACGCGTCGGCTACTACATTTTGTTTTCCTTTTATGTGGACTATATCAAACGAATATTCCATAATTAGTAAACTCCAACGATAAATGCGGTTGTTAGTAAATTTTGTTCTCATAAGAAATGTCAATGCCGAGTGATCCGTATGGATTTCAAATCTATTACCGATTAAATAAAATTTTAATTTCGTTAATGCGTATACGATCGCTAGCATCTCTTTCTCGGATGTCGAATAATTTAATTCCGATTTCTTTAACGTGCGCGATACAAAACTAATCGGAACCTCTATGCCGTTTTGCACCTGCATTAATGCCGATCCTATCGCGAAATGGCTTGCGTCTGTCTTTAAAATAAATTTATCTTTAAAATTCGGATGTATTAACCTAACGTTGTCGTATAATTTTTGCTTTATTTGATTGAATGCCAATTCTTTTTCTGGATCCCATTTCCACCTAACTCCTTTTTGTAATAATTTATACAATGTCACCGTTAAATCAGAATAATTTGGAATGAAACGTTTATAGTAGTTCATCAACCCGAGATATGATCTTAATGTTTTTAAATTGTGTGGTCGTTGATAATTTTCAATTTCTAATAATTTTTTATTGTCAATTTTGATTCCTTCCGTGGAGATTATATATCCTAAATATTGTACTTCCGTTTTGTAAAATTCACACTTTTCAATGTTGAGTTTTAATCCTGCTTCGTCAAGCGTTTTCAAAATTTGGCGTAAATGTGATTTATGCATTTCCTCATTCTCACTAAAAATAATTATGTCGTCTACATAATGAGCACTAAAATGACTGTATCGGTTTAAAATCGTTTGAAGAGCCCCTATGAGAGCCGCACTGCTCGTCGATAACCCAAACGGAACAACCCTGAAGATGTACGTACTACCATCCACACTGAAACCCGTGTATTGCTGTGATTCCTCGTGAAGTTTTATGAGCCAAAATGAATTTCTGAGATCTAGCTTACTAAATATTTTAGCTGGACCCAACCTCGCTAATAAAGATTCTACTCCCTCTGGACACTCGAATTGTGGTTTCGTTATCGCATTTAATCCCCGTGCATCTAAACATAGTCGCAAACTTCCGTCTTTCTTTTTCACGATCACTAAAGGATTTAAATATGCCGTGGGTGACTTTTTGATTATGCCGTCGCGAAGCATCTTCTGAATTTCCCCATTTACCTGATTTTTGTAGACATGCGGTACGGGATAGGTCTTGCATCTGAAGAGCTTGTCTTTCATGATTTGAAGTTTATGAACATAATTTTTAGCTGTACCTGGATTCTTATTTATTAATGATTGACAATCTTTTAACATTCGTACGACGTCTTTAATATAATTTTCTGGACAATTCAATTTTACCTCTTTTCCTTCTACATACAAATTATTGATTAAAATTGCATCCCTATGACCATTTTCAAAATTAATTTCCCCGTTTTTCCCTACATTGTTAATATTAAATTCCCCTTCAATTAAACGTTCTTTTAACAATTCCTCTTTCTGTCTTTTGATCTGTTTTCCTAAATTATTTGTCCAATTTATCTCTTTATCTAAAATTTTTATTGTTTGATTTTCGGCGTTTATAATCATGTTAAATTTATTTATTAAATCAAAACCTATAATGCATTGCATTGACAGATTTTTCACAATTAATATCGTATCCTCCACAGTCACATCCCCTATTCTTATCTTTGCCATAACACTTTCATTCACCGAAGAAAATTTCTTTTGGTTTGGAGTTATTACATTTACAGATTTAGTTTTAAAAATTGATTCTTTAAATTTGGTATGATTTTTTAAAACAATCCCCTGATTAATTAACGATACCTCAGCTCCCGTGTCTAACAAGCAATTCACATCCACATCATTGATCTTTGTCATTAAATATGGCAATGAGTCCAATTTTTGTTCATTTTCCCCCGTTATGTTTTCTATGGAGATGAACTCTTTTGGATGTTGATAGGAGTTCATCCTCATGTCCCCTGGTTCCTCGTTTACTGAAAATCCTGCTGTGTTTGCGTTACCTCCCCAACCTCTGGAGTTGTGGTGGCTGTTACGCTGCTAACCTGACGTGTATTCGCGCTCGTGGTGGCTTGGTGGTGAAAACGATGTTCATCCCCTTGCCGATCTAATCGATCCGTTGAGTTATTACCGTGGTTGCGCCAATTTGAGTCGTGTCTGGCACCTCGGTTAAAACCTCCACGCCCATTCTGATAATTTCGACCGTTATCATAACTATCATGTCGGCTGTAATTATTTCTACCGTGATTATTGTACCCACCAGTCCGTTCATACGTTTGGCTTTGAATCCTCGCGTCGTTTGAATTATTTGCGTTTTGATTCCCAGAGTTATGGTTTCGGTTATTATTATTTTCATTTTGACGATCGTGAGTTCGCCAATGATTGTTAGGATTATTAAAATTGTTATTTCGGTTACTAAAATTATTATACCCGCGCTGATTAAAATGACGATCATGGTTATGCTCAGTAGAATAATTACTAAAATTTCTATTGTTATAATTATTATATTTGTTAAATTTTTCCTCTACGTAGGATGTATCGAACCTTCTTAATAAATTTGATAGTTCATTTACCGTAGTTATATTTTCGACGGTTACACGATTATTGATGTCTCTGCAGAAATGATTTCCTAAGTACATAACGATGTCTTGTTCAGGAATTTCTGGTTCTAACTGTGTAACTTCGTTGATAATACCTTCTGCATAATCATTCCGTCTCCCATAACCTTTGAATTTTCCAGTCATCAATTGTTGCCGAATTTTCCCCTGGACCTGTTTATCCCAGAATCTTTCTAAAAATAGCCTTTCGAATTCTTGGAAGTTTTCGAACTTGTCCTGCACACAACCGAACCATTTCTTGACGCTATCGCCCATCATTGCACAGATGTGATTCTTAAATTTGTTGACGTCACGTATGTGATTGGTGCTTCTTTTTGCATATTTAATAAACTGCTTAGGATTGAAATCCCCGTGTTCTCTAAACTTCATGATTGGTCCATGATTCGTTGGCCATGAAAATTCTTGCAATGTTGATAAATTTAATGAGCCATTCGCGTTTTCATTTATTTTGTTTCGAGTCATTTCCTCGATTTCTTTTATTTTTACGTCTTGATTTTCTATTTTGGTTTCAACGTGATGTCCAAACTCACCTAACTGAGTATTTATGGACACCCTTGATTTCTCAATTTTCTCATCGATATTTTGTTGGCTTTTTACCAAGGAAGAGTCAATTCTTTCGGCCGTCATCTTTTCAGTCATCATTTCTCTCTTTATTGTTGAAATTTCGTTTTTAACCTTTTCAACCCTTGATTCTACCCCCTCTATCTTCTCATTTACCTCTTTTATCTCACCCGAAACCTTTCCTTCAATGTTTGATTTAAAATCTTCTAGGGTCTTTTTAACAATTTCTTCTATGTCTTTTCTGGTTTCTTCCGCGTTTTGTCGGATTAATTCCGCCGTTTCTTTCTTTGCTTCTTTCATAGCTTCCTTCGTTTCTTCTGCATTTTTCTTCATTTCTTCTCTGGTTTCTTCTATGGACTTTTTTGTTTCTTCTGCTCTTTTATCGGCATTTACATTTATGTCTTCTTTGGTCTCTTTTATTAACTTTTCCGTGTTCTTGGCCTCTTCTTTTGCTTCTTCAGCATTTTTCTTCATTTCTTCTCTGGTTTCTTCTGCATTTTTACTAATCATGGCCATTAAACATTCCCATCTATTTTCTTCCGTTGTCTTAATTATTTTCTCTTGCGGTGGTTCCTTTTCCACAATCTCTTCCTCCCTTTCCTCTACTTCTATTACCTCAGCCTCGGTCAAGGAAGCATCTCCTTCTCCAAACGACTTTTCCTTTTCCACTATGGCAAAAGTCTTCCTGCCATATTTCTTCGCTCTTGTTTCCATTTCATCCGCCATATTTGATTTATTTTATAAGAATTTTATTATTAAGTGTACAAATTATTTGATCGATTGAAATAAAAATGTTTTTAAAAATTGTTATTTTGTTTTGTTTAAAATAAATTTTTCTTGTCACCTGTCAAATTTTAATTAAATGACGAAATTTTTCCTCCTAAGCGTTTTCCTACTTGTTTTAATTACCCCTCTCTTGAGCCCCACGTTGGGCGCCAATTAAATATGCAGTAAACTTTAATATTTAAATATTATTTGATTGTGGTGCAACAAATTTTGCAACGTCCTTCTTATTTTTCTGTTTTACCGCTATATTTATTTTTTTATTATTATTATGGATGATTTAGAATCTAAAATCTTCCGTGCTAGCTCTGGGTACACTATTTTTATTTAAGCATGAAATCTCTTTTTCTCAGGAGTAAGTTCCTCGACGGCTTACCTTTGGTTAACACTTTTATTCTGTGAATAAACTTATTGGTCTCGTCGAATTCAAAAAAAATGCCAGATGGAAACATTAAACAGTGAACAAATTTTATTATAATAATTACGAACATAAATAATAATCAAATTGAATGTACAATAAAAATCAACGTTCATCAATAAACTTAAATTTACCCCACCGTTTTGTTATTTTTCGCGACGTATTAGTTTTTAATTTTTAAATTAGCGCCACGTTTAAATTTTAGTTAACTTTTTATAATGCAGGGTGAGCTCACCTATTCTTCGTCACGCCTCCTGTATTCTCTCGTTGTAAATTCTTTTGTATCCAGATTCATTAACCTATAAGTGACTCTTGCGTACTCGTTATTTTATTGCTGCAATTATCCAATTATTTATCATCGGATTTTGTGAAATTGGTTCCTTGACTATCCATAAACCTCAGTTTCTCGTATTGTTATCCAGGTAAGTCCAAATTTACTTTTTATTTTCAAAATAATAATTTCTCTTCGCCACACACGTGGTAAAATCACAACTTATAATCGTTCTTTATCTTTTCAGATTCTCCCGGATTGAATTAAACCCGTTAATTCTTTAAATTGGACGGCACACGAAATTACACGTGTTCACCGTTTCCCACTTTTTTGGAAGAACATTGTTTATTACGTAACCTGGGTTATCCTGGAATTTTCATCCCGTTTATGCAATCCTGATTTTATATTATAGTTTAAATTGAAACAACCTTTTTCATTGGTAAATTATTTATGCCTTGTTGATTTTTTTTATAAGTTGGTTGAAACCCTTTTGATTATTTCAGTTACATTTCCGATCTACGAACCCGTTTGATCAGTGGCGCACCACTCGTCCAACCCGGCTGTCTCGGATGAAACGTATTGCTGCACTTATCCCGTTTTTATAAACACGTAAAATATCTTTTTTTTTAATCAAAATTCGCCACTTCTTAAGATTAACAAAGTTATTTTATATTACAAAATTCTTATAACTAACATTTTTATTTATTAATTAAATTGTGAACATGTTTCTTAAAAAGATAATTTGTTTCATCTGGTATTTTTGAATTATGTTACCCGTTTGTTTACCTTTAAAATTGTTTTACTTGCATTTTTGTAATGCTTTTGTGACCTCGAGAAATCTTCTCCTCAAGAAAGAACTTTCATGTGATTTGTCATTAGCGTACTAGCATATTTAATTATTAACTCTTTATCATCCATTTGTACCATAGCAATACGTAACATTAAAATATTTATTATAAAAATAAGTAATTTAAAGATCAATGAATTTTAATTACGTTTTAAAACAGTTTTAACCAATCAGAACGAAAAAAAATTTCACCGTTAGCAAAACTCTTGTTTCTCATTGGTTACAAATTATTATACGCATTTTATATTACAATTATTACCTGAAAATTAAGTACCAAAATGGTACCTAAGCGGCACATAAATTTTAGTTCATATTTACACTGTACTGTTTAGGTATAGTTTCAATGTACATATTTTCGCACCGTTATTCTGAAGGCAATTGCTTTATCGGATCGGCACTGAAAGTTTATTAACTAAAATATAGTTGAACATACGGTACCGATTAGGTAATGTTTTAATCGTTTCGTTTTGTTACTATAAAAGCAATGTCTAACATATACAGGTATTTTATAAGATGGACGGTACGATATTTTCATCACCGGTTTGATACCTGAAAGTGTAGTTTAAATAGTAAAGTTTTAGTCGCTTACAATTCCGGTATATAATATGTAAAGATGATTTATTAGTTAAACTTTGTGATATTTATTTCACGGTTTTGATATTGTCCATGACTACTTTAATAAGTACATAATAAAATATTATGAAATATATACTCGTATAATATAATAATTTTATAAATAAAAATCCGTCTTATTCTCCAAAGTCCCTTTTTATTAAATTAAATTTCGAGACGCGCTTTTTATAATTTTTATTAATATTGAAATGTAAAAAATATGTAACATTATAGTTATTTATGTATCAAGATTATGTATAAAAAAAAATTTCGCCGTTAGAAAAACTCTTGTTTCTGATTGGTTACAAATTATGATAAGCATTTTATATTACAATAATTATTATATGAGATATTATTGGAGTAAGAAGGGCGGTCAAATTTCTAAATTGGGGGCGGAAATTTTAAACCTCTTACGTCCGGTATTATCAACCCATATAAAAAGCCCTTTAGTTAACTAGCTAATGTAAAACGTGTATTTTAAATATTTTATGTTTTCTAATAGCTAATTAACTAAAGGCCCTTTTAAAGTTTTAAGACCGATAAATAACTGTGTTTATAATATTTATTAATAAAAATATTAAAAAATTAATTAATTAGGAAATTTATTTCTAAATAACTTTGCCGGCTTGGGAGTTGAACCACTGTACAACGGATTGCCAAAGGTACCATCGTGCCTATTTACCATTACGCCATCGAGATTTCTTACATTCTCCAATATTTTTTTGTCTTATAATGAGAAAGGAATAATATTATAGTTGGGGAATCGGTCTTTTATGTCTTTCTAGTAATCATAAATCTTTATTTCAACTATGTATCAAATTTTTGATTTTCTAAATATTGAAAAAGTTTCTAACTTCGTTACTTCAATACGGATTTTTAAGAAAAACTACGGCGCAAATAATAACAATCAAAAATCTTCGAAAATCTCCAAATTTGAAATAAAAATTCTTGAAATTAAAAGTCAGGAAATTAAAATTTAATAAATTTAAATTAAATAAATTTAATCCCACCACCGCTGTCGATTCGAATTAAAGTGACGTCGGCGTCGTAGCATTTTTCTTCAAAACACGTGCAAAATAACAACTTTTATTTAAAATAATTCATAATGTAATAAATTTTAAAGTACCAAAGCAAAATATTTGATTTATTTTAATTCAATATTAGGTAATATTTTTAATCTACGAATTGAAAATAAAATTGACCTACAAATAACAAATATCATAGTTTATACCGTATACCCAGGTAGTCGAGTTGGCTAAGCAGTTGGTTTTCAGACGTATAGGTACAGTACAGCATGGGTTCAAAACCTGGCCTCGGAAAAAAAAAGTAAGTAAAAATTATCACATTTATAATGTCAATTTTCAGATTCTGGCGCAGACAAACAAAAATACATACAGGGAAACAATTTAGCAGTATGTAAAAAATAGAAATATTTAAAAATCAAAAATTTTATCTTTTATAAAAATTATTTTTTCTATTAAATAAATATCTCGTTCATAAAAAATCAACACATAATCGGTATAAAAACGATGTACTAATACAGTAACTGCAAAAGGGGCAAATCAATGCTGAACCGTTGCAAAAATACCTGTAATGTATATGTACATAAATGATACATCAATACAGTAACTGCAAAAGGGGCAAATCAATGCCGCACCGTTGCGAAAATACCTGTACCTTATATGTGCATAAATGATACATCAATACAGTAACTGCAAAAGGGGCAAATCAATGCTTTACCGTTACGGAAATTTCTGTAAGGTATATGTACATTTATGACGGTAAAATGTTACTTGGGCAGTAACGAAAAATTTAAGGAAAGAATAATAAAGGGCAAAAAGGTTATAGGGGCATTAAATTCAATCTTTTGGGAGAAGAATATAAGGTAAAAACCAAATAAAAGAATATACAAATCTATAGTCCGAATTATGATAATGTAATGCACCGAAGTATAGGATTTAAGTGCAGTAAATAGACGAAAATTGCTGGGTACAGAAATGGATTATTTGAGAAGAAACTGCAAAAGATCAAAATTGGAAAAAGTAGGAAACGAGATTATTAGAAGAAACATGAATATGGAGATCACCATAGTGTGACAGTTATGTGCCACTTGTGTAACACTTTTGTGCAACAGTTTTGGTCACACTTGCCGCTTGTCGTGCTCGTAGATGTGCTGTACGGAACAGCTAGCTTCTGGGAATTACCCCGCGTCGGAGATGCCGGGTTACCTTCCGGTACTCGTAGGTCCTTAAAATGAACTTTGCTTTGCTCAATGATTATTCTTTTTGGGCGCCAGCCTCGAGTAGAAGCTTTCGCTAAGCTAGTTGCCTTTATTGAGACAAAATTTAACTTAAAATAAAATAAAAATGTTTGCTTTGAATACACACGTTTAATAAGAATTAACATATAATTAATTGTAAATAAAGGTAGACAGTTTCTTGTTTACACACAATAAATGAATTATAAAAGTTGAACAAAAATATATATACAAAATAATCCGGCGAATCAATCGGTGTTGAAATGATGTTGCTGAGTGGTGGTATAGGTGAATCTTTGCACGTTTCTGGTGTTGCTATGAATTTTATTACTTTGTGAAAAATTTGCGTTAAAAAGGACGCTCTAATTCTACTCAAAAGCAGGGAAACACTATAACTACTGTTCCTACAGAGGGTAGGTTAAAATTAAATAAGCAGGTTACAAAATTGTTAGCTACGTGCGTAATAGTTTGGTTGTTATACAATTTACACAGTGAGTAATTCTTAAATTTACTTACGGTTTTTTTGTTCAAAATGTTTACTTTACTTCTTTGGGTCAGATCCGATGGCATTCCTTCGTTACTCATAAAAGTCAACAGGACTTCTGTCGATAAATGATTAATCTACAAGTAGTTAAGAAAACACACATGTATAAAATTGTTAAAACCATGAAATTTGTAGCTATTGTTCTGAATTATTTAAAAAAAGTAATTAAATTCGATATTAATATCACCAGATTTATGTTTGATTCCTCAGCTGTGTTCGGAATAAAGTTTATTGATAATGTACACGATTTTTGGAAAGTTTTAAAACAAATGGTCACCAAATCGAACGCTCTTGAAATTCCAAGATGGTTAAGATTTTCTTGTTGGTGAACAAAACTGCGCAGATTGATATGCGGGTGATCTAATCTTTCCTTTGTTGGGGTTGTCCAGCAGTATTGGAATGATAACAAACGTTATAAAAGGGCAACTGCAATACCGTGGTAGCGTTATTCGGCTGATAATCGGATTTGGAAATAATGTCGATCTCGTTTTCCAAAAATGGCGTATCGGCGAATGAGATTATCGAATTCGGAAATCGATTTTTGATCATAACGGCGATGTGAAAGCTAAAAGATAACACTTCACTCGTACGCACTGGTTTGATTTACACAAACTGGTAAACTTTGGTCTTCAATAAAGCTTGAAACCATTAAAAATTATTAAAATTGTTGAGATAAAATATTTTGCGACTGTCTTCTCGATTTGGCTTAATCGAACCTCTTGTAAACCTCCGCGCAGTCCATTCATGACCGTTCGGACCAAAAAGCGATCTCATTGGTTGGAAAGTTGAAATGAATATCTTTAAAATAAGAGTTGAAATTTCGTGAAAATAAAGCCGAAGCTACGTGTGACGATCTGGATCGTTACAATAGCATAGAAGTGGAAAAGAAACAACTATACGGTTAGGACACCCAAAAAGAATGGCTGAAAATAGATGGCCATGAAGAGTATGGATTTAATCAAGGAAATTACAATTCAGATTATAGGCGTACATATCACGAAGGTAGAATCTACCCTTTATCACATTATCAACCTATTTGATTTATATGTTCTTCGCTTCATTTGTTTTTCATTTTACTTCTCCACTTTATTTACATAATGTAGTTCTTCTCCACTACATTTTTGTTCATTTTAATTCTCCACTTTAATTTCTTCATTTTATTTCTTCTCCACTTCATCTACTTCATCTTCTGTATTTTACTTCTTTTCCTCTTCATCTTCTTTTTTTCATATTTTCTCCATTTGATCTTCTTCATTTTACTTTACCTGCACTTCATCTTCTACACTTCATCTTCTTCACCACTTCATCTTTTTCATTTTACTTTTTCTCCACTTCATCTTTTGCATTTTACTTCTTCTCTACTTCATGTTAGTAGACGGTCTCTTGCAATGCCCTAAAAATGGTTATTTCTACTTGCATACACAGATGATAAATATCCATATTACTTACGGGGAGGTTCGAAAGCACCCTGAATGATCTCATGTAGGGAGCTTTCCGTATCTAAGAAAGATGGTGTAAGGACCAGACTCTTTCGATTAACCCAGCTGAGCTTAAACTGAGTTTGTCCTATTCACCAAGAAGAAGAAGCTGACGGTTCCAAAATGTTGTTGACACAGGTGTGGGGATCTTCTCCCCAGAACTGCAGCTAAATACAACCATACAGCTAGATAAATATGCCTTATTGTTTCACACGGAACTTGTGTATACTACATGGCGCAAAAACAAGCAAAGGAGTTAAGATATTTACAGACAGTAGAGCGGCTCTTGTGGCACTCAACCGCCACAGATTACTTCAGGTCTGTTGCTTTAATGTTACCGGATACCAAATGAAACATTAACATACAATACCCTAACATTCAGCTGGGTAAAGGATATCAAGGTAATGAGGCGAATGTGAAGGCTGATGCGGTGGCAAGAATAGGCTCTGGTATCCGACTCTGATATCACCAAATGAAGGTAGCATAATCGGTCCGATTTGGTGACCTGAGTGAGTGCCTGTAAACTTGAAAGAGTTTGTCCTTCACAAACAATCCAGAACTCAGAAATCTACTTTATATCTTCTTCGTTTTATTTCTCCTCCAATTTGCACTCCATCCTTAATCTGTTAATTATCAAACCTTCATCAATATATGCTACCTCACCAAAATTTATTTTTCCCATAGTTCATCATATAGTACATACATCGATTTTAACAACGTTTTACATCTTTCGATTTCCTTCCTGTCTGTGCTCGTTGCGTGTTGAAACTGTGTAACGAGCACAGAGGACCTACAGCTTAACGTGGATTCCGACGCACGAGAATAGACGATTTTTACACCGTCTACTCCGATCAGGGAAATTTTTAGGCCATTATATAATATTACCTGGGGCCAGCAGGTAGACGTTTGGTGAGTGAGCATTCCTTCTATAAATATAGTACCTCACAAGATTTGAATCCGTGAATCTTGGGATGTGAGTTATTTGATGTGTTAATTTACATTGATTTTTCTTTTTCCCATATTAATTTTGAAATTAAGTTTTTATGCGCCAAACTCTCTTCGTACAGGTACAATTGCTAAATTTATCATTTTAGTATTTTAAAAGAAACTCTTCAATTTTTTATCTTCTTATCCGATGAGTCTAGTGCCCACTAAATATTTCCATCTGACTTTTTTCCATGAGATTAAGCTCTTATCGACCTCCATACTTCAGCAGATGAGTTTTCCATCCTTCTACTTTTCAACATAACGATTAATTGCATTTAATTTCTAATCCATTTTATATTCTGTTTGTTTACTTTTTTCACCACTTCTACCATCTCATTTTCTAGGTTTTTTTCGACCTCATTAACATCTTTTACTTCATACTCTTTCTCCATACTAATTTTATTAATAACTATTTCTCCGTTGGCACTAACCTCTAACTTCTTCTTTTATTCTTCCATCCACTTAAGCTCTTTTCCTTGCATATTAATTATCTTGTTAGGAATATAAATCTTTATTTTAAATTTGTCCAATAAGTCGTACCCAACGATGCAAACCATTTTTAAACTTCTCATCACCATTATGCTATCAAATATTGTTGTACTACCTATTTTTATGTTTGCTACTAACTATATTTTGACTAACAACTGAAATTTTCTTATCGTTTGCTATAATTAAATTTATTGGATTAGTTTTTAGAATATTTTTCTCAAATTCGTTCTTGTTGAATTTAACTATTTCTTCATTAATTATTTTTCCTTACGATGTTTCAATCGATTTCTTCTTTTAATTCTGCCATACTGGCATTCACGTCTGTTTTTGTTTGTGTCCATCTTTTTGTCTATTATCTCTATCACCAGTCTAATTTTTCTCATTTCTTCTAGTAACTTTTTGAATTCCGTTTTATTCGTGGTTTCAGTTCAACGCCGAGTGCTTGAGAATGGTGGAGTTGCTAGTTAACCAAGCATATCACCATCTTCATGTCTTTCCTGTTTTACTTTTCGATTATATCTACCACTTCTTTTTTTAAGGGATCTCCGTCATTCATGTTGACTGTCTAAAAATTTCAAAAAAACACAAACTCCAATCTCAGATAGTAGGTTCTTTTCAATGCACCTCCCCACTATTTGGTATGCAAATTCTCATAAATATTTCATCGCCGATGAATTTTCCGAATTTTATGAATTATGTTTCTTAGTACTCGTATACCTGTTAATATTTTAATTACTCAAAACAGTTCAAAAGTTCTCAAAAAATTTCCTTAACAAAATTTAAGTACAACTTTATATCAATATAATATGTAGAATATTGCATCATATTTTATTTCCGCGTTAACAGTATTAGGAACATCTAATTATATCAGTAGACTCAGCCTAACCCGAGGCGGATATTTGAAATTCGATACAACTGTTTATAACATTAAGGGTGTTATTTTTAAATGCGATGTAATACAGATTATATTCACAGATTTTATCAAAGCAAAAGAAGTATACCAAGTTAGGTAAGTATGAACACATGACGATGAGGACGGAGGAGTGAAGGGTGGAAGATTAATTAGTCTTTAATGACAACTATACATAATAGTTATCTGCTATGTAATTAGAATAATTTCAGAATAGGTTCGACTCAGGTTAAAAAAATTTATCTAGCGAATAATAATATTATGTAGTACCTATTATAATTATGTACTATGTAAACTGGATGAATTTTATAACATTAACTAAAATCTAAAAAATGTGATTTGGCCATCCACACGACATTAGCATAATATTTAACTCCTTTAAAAATTATTTAAATGAAAAATAAGATTTCTAAAGATATTAAAAAAAATATTTTGAAAAATTATTGAAATATTTCTTTTATGAAATGGAGTACCAAGTGAAAATCTTTGTGCACGTTTTTTCCCCAAAAATTCAATCTTTAGGTTATCCTTTGCCATGTGACATGATTAGATTTTTTCACAACTCATTTACATGTTATTAAATAATACACTTCAAATTAAATAACATCGTTTAAATAGCGCGTGACGTTACTATTGTTGAAATCGCACGAAGTGAATTATATTTAAATGTCACGATCACTATTTTTGTTAGAGTTAATAATTTGCGCAATTGTTCTACTCAACAAAATAATTTTGTGGCTTTTTATTAGCACTAATAAATGAAATTAATTATTTAATTAATTCTTCTAAGCGAAGAAGTACAAAAGAAACAATTAATTATAATTGATTTCGCTTAAGGATAATTACATTATAAATCCAACATTTATTAGCCGAGTTATAAATTTCCGTGAGCTTTCACTGGAAACGCTGCTAAAACCATACCAGATACGAAAAAATTATATAGTATACAGTGAGTGTCACAAGTATTCGTCACCTAATATAATTTAGAATTAAAAACGATATAAATGTTCTACATTACTTGTAATTTAAAAAATGCAATAGAAACATATCTGTTTATGATTTAAATTATTCTATTTAAAAAATTTCAAACACATTCGCTTAAAAATTAAAATACGAAAAAAACATTCGTATACACGTCTAAAGTACCTATTCGAAATTCCAACTTAAAAAATTCAAAAGCGCCAATTAAAAAGTTTTTAACATACTACCTAATAATGGGATTGTGTTTAAACTTTATAATTGCCTTTAAATATTTAGGCATAGATTCTACTAAATTTCGTATCACTGAAGACGGTATTTTATCTCATTCTTCAAGAACAGTTTTTGAATCATTTTTAATTGTAATTTTTCATGTCCTAATAATTGTTTCGTCAAGGTGATCGCATAAATGTTCAACATGATTAATGTCTGGGCTTTGAGAAGAAATTTCCAAATACTTTAGTGAGCTATAAAAGATCCACGTCCCGTATTATACGAGGCGGATTATTAAGTCCTTAGAATGAGAAAGTAAAAACAATTTTTTTGGGAAAATTTCATTTTATTTTTCAATATAGTCTCCTTTTAGGTCGACACACTTGATCCAACGCGGTTCAAGTTTTTGGATGCCATCGGTAAAGTAAGATTTCTCAAACTCTCCAAAATAAGCATTTGTTGCATCTATCACTTCTTCATTTGACGTAAATCTTCTTCCTCCGAGCCATTTCTTCAAGTTTGGAAACAAGTAGAAATCACTAGGAGCTAAATCTGGTGAATATAGTGGATGTGGAAGCAATTCGTAGCTTAATTCATGCAATTTTGCCATTGCAATTCTTGATGTGTGAGCTGGTGCATTGTCGTGATGAAACAGGATTTTTTTCTTGTTTAAATGAGGTTTTTTTCTTGGATAGCAGTATTTAATTTGTCCAATAATTCAGCATAGTATTTCCCTGTTATTGTTTTTCCTTTCTGGAAGAAGTCAATTAACACTATTCCATGAGCATCCCAAAAAACAGTTGCCATAACCTTTCCAGCTGATGGAACTGTCCTTGCTTTCTTTGGAGCACTTTCACCAGCTTCCATCCATTGTTTTGATTGTTCTTTCGTTTCTGGGGTATAGTAGTGAATCCATGTTTCATCGACGGTTATGAATCGGCGCAAAAATTCTTTGGGATTACGCTGAAATAATTCCAAACTTTGCTTTGAAAGATCCATTCGATTGCGTTTCTGATCGTTTGAAAGCAAACGCGGCACCCATCTCGCAGACAACTTTTTCATATGCAGTGTTTTATGTAAAACATCCCAAACACTTTTATACGTTATTCCACATAAGTCAGCTAGCTCACGCAATTTCACTCTTCGATCATTTAATACAGTACGATGGATTTTTTTGACAATGGCTGGAGTAACAACGTCTTTTGGACGTCCTGGCCTTTGTTCATCACTTGTGCTTTTACGACCACGTTTAAATTCATTATACCAATTATAAACAGTTGCAGTCGACGGAGCAGATTCACCCAACACTGAGTTCATATCAGTAACTATTTCTGAAGGCGTTAAGCCTTTGAGATACAAGTACTTGATAACCGCACGATTTTCGTTTTTATCCATTTTAGCAAATTTATACAAATTGTTCACTTTAAATGACTATCAAAATTCAACGATTTGACATAAATGGATGAAATTAGAAACTTTAACTTTCCAAGGTTGGTACTTCTCAAAAATAACACTAAATTGGCCAGAGTGGTGACATCTCTGTTTCATTCTAAGTACTTAATAATCCGCCTAAGCTTTATGCTTCAGAGCATTATTTTGAAAAAATATGTCTTTATTTTGTGGCCCCATATTGTAATAATTAAATATGCATACAAATATTGGTCAATTTTGACCTAAAATGTTGATATATATTTGTGGTCCATCGTAACATCGATAAAATGGAAATTTCGTATACAAGGGGCACTTGCATAACCCCATCCAAATAGTGATTCTTCCTAGATTAATAGCAAGATATACATTTTCTTTATTTAGGTTTGTATTTTTCCCTTTTCCACACAAATTATCTGCCATCTGAACCAAAAATATTAAATTTTGACTCATTTGGTAAATATCATCCGATTCCAAAGTTCTCATTTGCATTTTTATATTGTTTTGTAAATTTAAATCTTTTTATTCTATTTCCATTCTATTACTATTATTTATAAAATATTTTCTATATGTAATTTTTCCATTTTTTAAAAATTTATTTCAATGAATATTTACAATCTGTTTTATTAACAAAACAATAAGTAAATGTGGTGATATTTACAAGTCATGCAGGAAACATTTCATTAAATATTTCCCTAAAAATATACAATTCAATTTTGATATTTGTGAGTATTAATAATACTAATTTACGTTAAATACTAATACGTTAAGTGAATCGAGTAAGTAGGTCATTAGGTTTGAATCTTTTCAGTCTCCTTAATTCATTGGTACCATCCATCAATTTGTTGACTAGTTGGTTGGGATGTGCTTCTAGTCTGTTTGCATATCTTTTACAGAATTTGTAAATTTCTTCTTGGATTGATTTTACCTGTAAGTCTTGTTAGATAACATAATTGGGTACATACCATGGAGCGTTGACAATTATCTCAGAAATTTGTTTTGAAATCTTTGCAGTATTTCAATATTCGACGTACTAGCAGTTCCCCAAAGTTGTATGCCATATGTCCATATCGGTGTTATTATGGATTTATAAACTAATAGTTTGTTCTCGAGGGAAAGTTGGGATTGTCTGCCGACCATCCAATACATTTGACTAAGCTTAATACCAAGTTGTTTACGTTTTGTAAAAATATGTTTTCTCCATGTTAATCTCCTATCCATATTCATACCAAGATATTTAGCATCATCAGCTTGAGGCAATATACAATTGTTCAGTTTTACGGACGGACATGTTTCTCTCTTCATTGTAAACGTCACATGAATAGACTTTGCTTCATTAGCTTTTATTCTCCACTTACGGAGCCAATCTTGGACTGTATTTAAATTATTCTGCAGATTTTTAGACGCCTGCCTATGGTCGATATGTGATGCAAGGATCGCTGTGTCGTCAGCAAACGTAGCTGTCATTGCCAGTCTTGTTGTTGGTAAGTCTGACGTGTACAACAGGTTCAGGATCGGTCCCAAAACACTACCCTGTGGCACTCCCGAACTGATTGTATGAAGGTCGGTATATTCTTCATGATATTTTACCAAAAAATGTCTATCACTTAAGTATGATTTTAAAATCTGGTAGAAGTGATACGGTAGACTCTTCTTAAGTTTTTAGCACAATCCCTCATGCCACACCTTGTCAAAAGCCTGACTGATGTCCAGAAATGCAGCAGAGAAGTATCTTTTATTTTCAAGATCATTGCTGAACTTCTTGGTGATTCTGTGCACTTGCTCAATGGTACCATGTTGACCTCTGAAACCAAATTGATGGTTTGGTATAAGTTTTCTATCTTCAATTAGTGGTTTGAAACGTTTAATCATGAGTTTTTCAAGTACTTTTGAAAGAATTGGCAACAAACTGATGATTGGTTGATACGATGATGCTTCTTCTAACTTTTTGCCTGGTTTTGAAAGGAGAATTAATTGAACAACCATTTTTTTCCCATAAAATCGTAATTTTTGTAAAATAATACGCACAGTACTAGCTCGTATATTTGTCATTAATGTGTTTTACAGTTCAGGTGCCATTTTTGCGTGACTAAATTTAGGTTTTTTTGAATTTTATAATAATTGAATGAAAATCAATATCAACTTAGCTTTTGAGAAAGCCCTCCATGCAGCTTATTTAAGCAACTTTTTGTGAGAGAATACTTTTCCATAATTGTCTGCACTGTTATACATGGTCTATTAATTATTTCTGGAAATTTATTTGGCCGATTTTAACTTATTACGTAAATTGGTAACAATTTTTGGCTCCTTTTCTATAAAATGTGTGTAGTACTACAAATTTCAGACACGGTAGCAAATTTTTAATCGTAAGTAGTCTTGCTTTTTGTCTCGAATTATGTGCTATCGAATACTTTTGATATGTGGAAAAGTATGTTTTTTCTTATTTTCTTTTTTAAGCGAATGTGTTTGAAATTTTTTCACAATAGAAAAAGTTAAATCATAAACAGACACATAATTTATTACGATGAGGTGCGGGTAATGACACGTCTATCGAAATTTATAAAAAGTTCTTGCAATTTAATTGAATTTTTGAATGTAATTTTACCCTTCCAGCTAGCTCTTTTAGATTTATTTTGCATGCAATCCCTTACCTCCAGTAGTCGGTTCAACCTGCTTTTTAGACTCCTCAATCTTACCCTGTAAATAATTTTTGATTCGGAATGCAAAAAACCCAAATAGGCTTTGTTATTAGACACAAAATTTTTATTATAATCAATTTGGTACTAAATTTCATAAACGTTCACAAATCTTAATTTCTAAATCCTTATTACTAATTAAATCTACCCCCAAAACAATGTTGATTCCGCGCGCAATCGTTATACGCGGCACTCTCTTAAATACAAATCTATGGTCTCAGTAAATACTGCTAACTTCATACGTACGCCACTCGGCTGTTTGTTTATCACGTGCTCTCGAACCTGCATTTTGTACATCAATTGATCGATCCACATAAATATTCCAACGGTAGTTACCAATAATCTCCTTCATTGGCCGTACAACATTTCTCAATTGCGAAAAGGTAAGTGCTTGAATTTCTTTACTTAATTCCACTTTTTCTGTTATACACGCTTTTCTTATCACTTTTACTGTTTTTAGGTTAACACTATTTGGATTGATTCTGTATTTAATCAATAAACTTACGGACCACGAATTTTTACGTGTTGTCCGTATCGACTCTGAGCACTTCAAAACGTGCTTCTATCTATCAAAACTTGGATCTATCTTTTGTCGTCCTTGAAAATGTCACGAATTATTAATTGTTTTATCAATCAAAATACTCTTTAATTACAAATTCTTAGCTACATATTAGTTGTAAAAATTATATACAATTTATTTACAAAATACATATTATTTACACTTGAGGTTTTTAACCGTACCTATCCCAGGGGATTTAAACAGGTTCATTTGGAAGGATGATTAGGAATGGGGGTTGGTAGGGGTGGTATTTCGGGGCAAAAACGAGTGCAAAAAACCCCGCGCCGTGGTAAAAAAAAATAAAAAATTTATTAAAGGAGGATGTGATGTAGCAGTCTGTGTTTTGGCCTGAAGGGCAGTGTGTGTAATCTGTGTTTTGCAAGGTGTGATGTGTGTCGGTTTTGCCGTACCGTGTGAGTGAAAAATTTATAGGCGGTGTCACGGATAACATGCGTCAGTCGGGGTATTTGAACAAGTTCGTGAAGGTCGTGTATTTCTGTGTGGCGTGGAGCTCCGGAAATGACTCGGAGACACTTGTTTTGGGCAATTTGTACAGTCTTGAGGTTTGATTTGGAGGCTTTACTCCAAATCGGGGCAGCGTATAGTAGTATGGGTCTTATGCACATTTTATAAATCGTCAGTCTAATTTTAGGGTCAAGTTGATTTTTGTAGGTCAGTAGGGGAAAGAGTGCGTGCATGATTTTTTGTGCCTTTCTGGCAGTCTGTTGTAAGTGTGGTCTAAAAGTGAGTCTTTCATCCAAAGTGACCCCTAAGTACTTGACTGTAGGGGTTTGTGTGATGTCAATTCCGTTAATTTTGAGTCTGTTAGTAAGTTGGTCTTGTCGTTGTGAGAAAGCCGTGAGTGTCGTCTTGTCCTCATTAATTTTGAGTTTCCAGGTTGAATAATAATTTTCTAGTATGTTTATGTGTCGTTGTAAATAGTCTATGGATTTGTTTTTTTGGAGGGATTGGGATGTCACTGCGGTGTCGTCGGCGTAAAGTGAAAGTTTCGTCCGTTCGTTTTTTGGTATGTCATTTATATAGTAATTGTTTTATCTCGTTCAGAGGTTCGACCGATCGTAACTAAGATGCCTCGGATCACGCTGTCACAACCTCCCGCTCATTTATGATACACGTAAATCCCGACTTAAGATTATTTACAATTTTAACTAATTAATTCACAAACTCTTATATACTAACATTGTTTTTTTTTCAAATATAAATTATTTAACATAGTTGCAAAACTGTTTTGCTTTATCATTTTTGATTCTTGCATTCCGAGTTATCGTTTTGTGAGCTGTAAGTGATTTTTTTATTCAACCTTCTGCCCCGTTTAAGAAACTCTGTTGGTTCTTTCGTGTCTGTAACTCGATAGTAATTTCTTTTATTCAAGAAACCACCGCAATATGTTTATAGTAAGAACTTTTCTGACAGTCTCTCCTCGGCAGGCCATAGGAAACCACTGAGGTAATCTGCCAGAAGCCCCCGTCTCGAGATTAAGTGTATTTCACTTCCCATGGTTCGTCGAAGCCTACGCTAAACAAGTAGGTCCTCTATATTGTTACTCTTGGTGCTCAATTCCTAACTACCAAAATTAAAAATAAGGATTTCTTAAAATTAATTTTATTTTGCCAATATTTATGTTGTGTCAATAACAGTGGCGTAGCTAGCATGGGTGACACCCTGGGCGAATTTAATGAGTGTCACCGCCACCCAGGGAAAAAACTACGGGTCACTCGTTTTTGCTTTTAAAAACCAAGAAACGAGGTAATTTTAGTCAGGAAATGTAAATAATTTGGGGTCCGGTGTCACCCCCAGACGGGTGACACCCGGGGCGGTCCTCCCCCACCGCCCCCCTTAGCTACACCACTGTCAATAATCTAACATTTCGTCAAATTTCAATAAAACCAAACCAATTTTTGTTTACCTTCTGATCCAAATTTTTCATACAACTCTACATCCAAGAAAAACTAGTTTATTTTATAAAAATACTTGCCAACTTGAGGACAATTTATTTATTCCCATTTCCGTGAGAAATATTTTTTTAATATTCGCCCGTTAGTAAACCCTACAAAAATATTATATAATTCTTAATATCTCCCAGTTTTCGACCACATGTTAAGTTTTAGGACACATGTACCATAGTTGATAAAAGGCTAGATTTGCTGCCCTAAAGGGCATTCTAACACAAAATTTGGTAATTTAAAATATAAAAAAATAAAATCTTTGTAATTAATCTCTTCGAAAGGCTGCATTTCTAGTACAATCTAAGATAACACTGTATCATGAGCAAGAGCTTGGCCTTGCCCGAGCTCACGTGATATGATTCTGAATTCATGCATATTATTGGAATGTTGCGTTGCTTGAAAGTTGTATCGTTTCATTACATATATCGCGATTATATTATTTCGTGTTGTTAGTTCTATTATTATCATCCTAACCTTATATCGGCTTGTATACCGCACATGAAAATCAGCCCGAAGCTAAACTTTAACTACTAGAATTTACCTCCAGATAGTTTGCTAAAACGGCTTCAGAACAAGAAGTCAGGTTATATAAACTTGGCACATAGCTATAAAGTGGAAGATTGGATTATCTAAGCTAATCTTTGAGAACTACCAGCGAGTCCACCAGAGCTAGTTTGCTAAACTGCGTTCGGAAAGAGTCCATCAGAAGGACTAAAATATTTCAGAATTTTTCAGGCTTATCTTTGCTAAAATTGGTTCATCAGCGGATCCCTACTACTGAAATTACTATAATATGAAATCTCCTACTATATTGTAATGATTGAAATTTATCACTTATATTAGAAACCTATTTTAAAATAAGCAATGCATATCCACACACGTATGTAAAGGAATGTTACTTCTATTTTTCAAATTTTAATTTTTAAATAATGTTTCCAATAAACAGCAATTAGTGTTTTTTGACTTTATTCGAATCATCGGTTAGTGTGATCAAAAACCCTGAAGCCCGATGTGATCACATTAAGCAGCGTTTACTGTACTTAATTTAGTAGCTACAAACTTATCATCGGGAGGTTCCAAAATGAATTTCCGTACTTGTTCCATAATTAAGTTTTAAGAATGTTTTTGGTTTGTTTCCGTCGGACTTGTGTTTCAAAGAGTGACATAACGTTTGACATTTTGTTATATTAACGTTATCTTTAACAACTAGCATCGACCCCAGCATTGAGTAATTAGACCATAATGTCAATGATTTAAATTTTGCAGATAAATCGTTGAGTTACATAACGGAAATTAAAGAAACGAAAATTAGATATAAATATTATGACTGCCTGTCATTTCAAAAAAATATTTAAGTAAGAAATTCTGTAAATCAGTGTTTCATTTTAAATATTTATGTAGGTCAAAGTGCAATTTTTGTTCTAAATGTATGTAAATAGAACGAATCTATGTTTTTCTATACAATTAAAAATAAATTTGACCGCACACATGAATATGTAAGGAGCATAGGTAACAATGAGATGCGTGTAACATTTGAAATATTTTTAATTCTAATCTGCTCACACAACTGGTAGTACTTTAGCATAATATATTTGACCTTAGTATAAGGTACCGTTCTCTCCAAATATAATGTACATATTATCTCTAGTCGTAGTTTTGACAGTTATGAGGTGCTATTGGTTTTCGAGAGGCAAAAGTTTTTTCCAACAGAAATTGCGTATAAATCAAGCAATGTAATTGTTCGAATGTTGTAACGAATTTTTGCGTTACGTTGCGAAGAATTTTTGCTCCGCCCTATACATACGATTTCGTTTTCATGAAATCGAAGGTTGGCGATATGATAGGGAAAAATGTACGACATTATCAGAGAGCGGTTGTCGAATTCGTGTCAATTTTAATTTTAATTTGGTTTTCGTTTTGAATGTTATAAACACCGCGGTTTAATTATGGTTCCTGGTTTTTGATTGTGATGGGGACCTAATTAGTAATTTGCCGTTTTTACCCTATATCTAATGGAATGCGAATGTAAATAATTTATGGAGGGCAATCTCGTTTGGTGGATGATTTTGGAAGGAATACTGATAAGCAGTCCACTGGTTATGGTGTCCGCTGCTGTATTATTATTACTTTTATTAGTATTAGTATTACTTAGTATTAGTATTACTCTGGAAATTTGGATTTGATATGCTTTTTTTGCCTCAAATTATCTGGATGGAGGATGTTGAATTGCGATGAGTCGGTGACGTCAGAGGCCAGGTTTAGGATTTGTTTTCGAAGACGATGTTCGGAATTGGTTTTCCTGATGGAATCTTACCTTCAGGCGGATTGTACTTCTATATTTTTATGAACATGTGACGGCGTATTTACATAACTTTTGGCTATCACTTTTTTTTACATCTTCAAGGTTAAAGATGAAAAGTCTTGATGCATAAATAATAATTCAATGTTTAATAAATTAACTATTTATTTTTAAAGTTAAATTTATTATAATATAATATTTATAATTACATACATTGAAAGCGAACTAACTCGTACTCGTCCCTGTAATGTTTCCTTCGTGTTAACTTTTAGTTACCTTTTAATACTGAAAGGTAGGTTTTGTACGACTAATGCTCGGAACAACGTGCGTTAATTAAAAAAAAAAGATTTGTCAAGGAAATTATACTTTCTGGGTTGAAAAAATATTAATTTTGATGAGGAATTAACGAAACAGCAGCTTGAGCTGGAAAAAATTCTAGAACATTAATCTCGGTATGTTTTAGCTGTACGCATAACAGGTTTTGCTACATTCTGTCCTCGACAAATCTTGGAGTATTTTTCCTGCTCTTGTGCTGTTACAAGCGATGAACGTAACTGTACTAATATCTGAATAAAATGTGATGGACATCGAAAGATCATTCGTTATTTCACATTTATAATATATCTACTGTATTAGTCATGATTACGAAGGCGATTGCAGATGTTAAAGTCGTACTTGAAAGTATCGTCTATTTTTAAAAATATATATCTGACTAAAAAGCTAAGTTTCTTCAATTATTTCTTTTCTTAAAAATCGCAAGTGCTGTTCTAAAAAATGTAAGTACATTTGCAATATTAATACAATGCACATAATATATAGCGCTGTGAAATAAACGATAAGATATTTTATAATTTAATTGAATTAAATAATATTACAACCACTTTTCATGAGCGTCAACCGCTAAATTATAGAAGCTAGTAACTCGAGTTACTAGAAGTTGTTGCATAGTATATTTTACCGCTTTAATACTTTTACGCTTAAATTTTAAAATATTATCATATCCTAAATTAGTCCAGAACAATGTTTAAAAAAAAGGCTGGAAAACTCATAAAGTATTTATAATAATGGTAATTTACCATCAAATCAACTTCTAGTAACACCTACCTTCTTCGATTGTACGGTGGCGTTGATCTACACTGAAATTCTAACTAAATTTGTAATAAAGAACAAATCTCGAATGGAAAAAATTACTCTCACTCCAGGAACTCGAATTGAGGGAGGTTCTCGGGATATTGGAGCAGCCAAAAAGAAACAATCGCTTAAATGGTCAACTAGTTTCGACTATTTCCTAGTCATCATCAGGACTGGAAAGAGACGAATATTTATTGCAAAGTACATTACAACTATCTATACATTACACAGAGTAGTACGTACTCTGTCCACTTATTATGTGCCATTTAGAGAAACATTTTACAACTGTTTAAGAGGTAGGATGAACTGTTTAGGTAGCATGTCTTTGAAATGTTGTATAGATAGTCGTAATGTACTTCGCAATAAATATTCGTCTCTTTCCAGTCCTGATGACGACTAGGAAATAGTCGAAACTAGTTGACCATTTAAGCGATGGTTTCTTTTTGGCTGCTCCAATATCCCGAGAACCTCCCTCAACAAATCTCGAAGTTGAAAATTACGTAATTCTAAATAAAGTTTCTGTAGAATAACAATTATAAGAAAAGATGATATTTGTTAAAATTAATATTAATGATTGGAAATCTATGTACGTGCATATCTCGCATAACAGTTACATAAACAGAATTAATGTTTAAATAGCCAACATGATCAAAACATAGGGCTTAATTGTATAATATGTACAACATAATATTTAAAACTATCTAATAATCTAATATATTATTTATTCATCTCTTTCGTTTTAATCGTTTTTGCTTTTCTTTTTGCAATTCACATTTACTGTACAAAAGTTCACAATCAGCATTTCCTAAGCCAAGCAATGCAGACTTCAAGGTATCCAACATGGTCGTAGCACTTGAACCACTTTTTATAAGTTTACCTGACAACCAACTCATTCCCAGACTAAAACAGAACATTACGAATATAATTTATTAGTTTTATTAAATAGTACCTCCAAACAGGAATCCAATATTTTTGTTCATCAGCTAGATTTCTAGAATATACGTTATTTTCACATAAAGAATTTCTTAAACAGTTTCCATCATCTTGGTGTGCAATTAATGCAGCTTCTATTGAAATAAGTATTCTTCTTGCAAGTTCATTTAATGCTTCATTGTTTGGTTGTGTAATTGTAGGTATATCTCTTTTACTTTTATATTTAATTTTTCTTTTTCCGTCATCCATTGAACTTTCCTCGGCAGTAGCTGTACCACCGGTACCGGTACCAGTGCCGCTACCACTTCCTCCCGTACCTACAGAACCATCTCCTGTATTTCTTGCATATCCACCGTTAGATATACCATCATCTGTGTTCCCACTATTGTCATACGTTAAAATTATCTTATACTCCCCGTCACCATTATTGTACGTTTCTCCGATATTACCATCGTCAATTTCAGTAATATCGTCTGCTAATTCACTGTCACCTCTACCAGACGTTCCTGTATCTGCATCACCTTCACCCCCACCTTCTGTACCACCGCCTCCACCAGCTGTCTCACCTCCACCCATCATGCTATTCTCATTCATCATACCTGTTCCTGTTGGACTCATACTCATTGGCATCATTGTTACCACTGGAGCTGTAGTTGTGGTCTATTAATTACAATCAACAATTATTTTACTTTATTTGTGAATTTTTAAAATATTTACTTACAGTCATACAAATGCACATAATTACTTGAATAATAAACATGCCGAACGATAGAAAAGCGAGAGCTGTTAAAGCAATTTCGAACAAATCCGCCAATTTTTCTTTAGAATTTCCAGTGTGTTTTGGGGAATGGTCATGACCTCCATAACCGCTCTGACCTCCTGTTGCTATAAAAGCAAATATTTATAAACATAGTCGCGTCACTATAGGTACATATTATATACAGGAGCGCTCGTAAATATTTTGACAAATCTAAATTTATTTAATAAGTAATCAACGAATGTTTAGTTTTTAAGAACTGGCAGGCCGATTGAATAGTATATTATGCACAAGGATTGAGAAGTTCACTATTATCGCGAGGTGCAGAGCACCGAGGGATGCGTTCAAGGCACAAATAAATGTAAATAATTAAATGTAAATAAGTAAATGTAAATAAGTAAATGTAACTTATGAAATGAAAAGTTATATATTTTTTTCTCAATCTGCAATTGTCAGCTCATATAAAAAATTGGTGCACAGGTTGACTATGTTAGTCCTAATAATATATATTAATTTTTAGGGGAAAAAAGAGGCCTGCTTGGGAGGGGGAGCAGAACTCACAATTAAAAAAATATTTGTTCCAGCTATCTAAACTAATAAGTTTGTTGAAAATAAATCAGTCCACTATGTTCATTAGTTCCAAAGTTATAACTGTATACACCCTGATGTTTGAGGGTATAAATTGAAAAGTGTCACATTTTTCTGGCCTTAATGTGCAAACAAATTAAGTTTACAAAATAAATCAAATAATTTATTTTTGGTTTAACTGCTGTGTGGTATTATGCTAAACTTTTTATCAAAATTATAGATGATGTGGTAAACTTACTTACATTCAGATAATAAATGTTTATGATGAAAATCTATACAATTAATTGAAAATCGATTCCGACCTTTTTAAATAAATATAACGGTGGTCGCGCAACTTAGCTCTACTTTGCACGATTATTACTATGGTAATACGAATCTAACGAAAAATATGTACCTATAGAAGTTTTTTTGTAGAGAATTTAATTAGCTTTAATTTTATATTAAACTATTTTGTCATAAAGTTCAAAGAAACTTAAAAAATCGGTGAAAAACTGATTTTTTCCGTTTCTCGCTATAATTAATTTATTTTTACTAACCGAAGCCATGCTCATCCCATGATCAAATTTTGTACGCATGCTGCTCAGCACAATTGTACAAAACAACAGTGAAAAAATGAACAAAATAAAAATTCCCTTTCAGAAATAGGGGTTGAAATAGGGTAAATATTAGAAAATTAATCCAGTTAGGGGTTGAAAAAATAAAATGTGGTTGAATATTTGAATAGAATGTTCATTTACCTTTACAGAACTTTGTTTATTTTTAAATTTAGACCACTGTGGATGAAGTTACAGTCGTTTTCCTACAAGTCTACACCCCAAAATTTTTACTTTTTGAAGGACCAAAACAAGGAATCAAATGCCTTTTTGGACAAACCCTTAAATTTGTATTTTTATTTCTTTTAATAAAATTTTAATTTATTTTAATAAATTTTAATTTATTTCTAAATTAAATCTTGTCCACATTCCTAAACTTTGAAGGCTTCTATTTAGTTTTTTTTATTACTGTGCTTTTATTTACATTATTCTAAAGGTCCCGTCCAGTTTCTGTTAGCACGCTGGTTCATTTCAATCGAAGACTGTCATTTTTCAATCTGCAATGTCATGTTGTGAAGATTAGTTTTACCGCATTATCTTGGTCTGAAAGTTTCAAATTATAATGTAATTGTTTCTGGATTAATAATATAATTAGTTTTTGTAAGGTATCGACTCCTTATTTGCATGTGTTTATTACCAATGTCACTAATAGTATTATCTATCAGCTATTTAATTTACAGCATTACAAGATGTTAATTTATTTAGTGTGCTTCATCGGTGTAAAGTCAAACTTTGGATATGATTCAATTGGCATAAATAAATCATAGCAATTATTCGTGTTGAATCAAATTTAATATTTAATTGAGATGGATTAATATCTCAAGAATTTTATATCTCCAGTTGTCACGCAAGAAGTAATTTGGTTATACGGTGTATGTATTTTCGCTGTTTGCCAAATTTTTAAAATGGACGTCCGTTGTACGCATATTAAGTAAAACCATTGATATAAGAAACGCCGATTAATCAATCTTAAATGCTACTCTGAATAATTTCATCTAACATCTCACAAAACAAATTAAATGTTTGCCAAAATTGTCATCACTTGAATATCATTTGGATTCCTTAATAATAAAACTTGCTACAATAATGTCTTTTTTTAAAATGGTTATTTTTATCAATTACGATTTTTTATATTTATTCGATATCTCCAAACCTAAAACTTAATTAAGTCATATTTCGTGATTCTCATCAGAATAAAAATAGGCAACTTGGCTTTAATTTAGTTTAATTAATTTAATAGCTTTTTGACCGCCCTGTATCCTTGACCCTTCGCACCCAGGATGCGATCTTGGCTTTTAGCTATAATAATAGTATCCTTTTCAACTTTGGTGCATAATATTATGGATACTATTTAAGAAGAGGTTTATAAAAGAAAATCTTTTAAAAAGCAGGTAAAACTGGGTAAAATAAAATATACCGGTACCGTGATTTAAAAACAACGAATTTAAATTCAATTTTCACCAATAAGAGTTATTTTTTTAAACAAAATTCAAAGTATTCCATAGAGCACGCGATATGAACTTATCGATGTCAATTTTGTTTTTCTCTAATGTCAGTTACAAACATGGTGTTAACTAAAGAGCAACAAATCATAATTTTTAAGCTTTTAAAACAACAATGTAGTTTTGCTATGATACAAAAAAGGTGTAAAGACCAAAATTTTTGTGTTTCGAAAGGTACACTCTTAACTACAAAAAAAATGTAATCCCAGAACTTAAATCCAAAATCCGGAAGAAAGGCAGCGCAGCGGAAAGAAGCCAACTCTGACAAATCGACAATTATCGAATTTAAAGAAAATGGCATTAACAACGAATCCTCCGACACTACAACATATGGCTAATCATTTCAAAACATCTGAATATATCATTCGGTATAATCTAAATAAAAAATTAAACCTGAAATTAATGAAGAAACCAAGGAGACATCATATTTCTGAAGAAACAATTATTAAACGGCACCAGCGCTCACTAGGATTGTATCACTTACTAAATTGTGATAAATGGCAAAAATACATCACTGGCGATGAAGCATGGTTCCATCTAACAAATACTGATGGCCAACGAAAAGTTCAGTACTTGAGACGTGAGCAATCGGCAAAAGAATTGGACGTATTCACAAAACAGTCCCATCCGAAGGGAGTTATGGTGTTCATGGGAATATCGAATTATGGAACCACAACGCCAATATTTGTTGAGCCTGGTGCTAAAATTAACTCGGAATATTACATTAAGAATTGTTTGAAGCCACTTTTGACTGACGCAAAAAGATTATATCCTGCTGGTGATTGGATATTTCACCAAGACTCGGCACCAGCTCACGCTTCTAAGAAGACTTTAAATTTTCTTGAACAGAACGGCGTATCTTTTATTCATCCGGATATATGGACGCCATCATCACCGGACCTTTCACCCTGTGATTATTTTTTGTGGGGCTATTTAAAATCTCAGTTAAATAAGTCAAAAGTTACAACCCTTAAACAGCTAAAAAAACTAATAAAACGTGAGATAGAAAACATTCCTCTGGAAATGATACAACGATCGCTAAAATCGTGGCCAAAACGTTGTCTTCAAGTGTACAGGAATCAAGGACAACATATTAAATAAAATTATTGAAAGAAAATAAAAATAACTGTGACTTATTAAATTTCAAAATCGTTCAATTTTTCATTCACGGTAGCTGTAATAAATAAACATTACATTTACAATAGTTTGGAATTTTTCCTAATTTTTCTGTAGTAAAAGGCGTAGGCATTCTATTAGTAGTTCTCCCTGGGGATTTGCAAAAAGTTATACCGAGCAGTTCTTTGACTGTTGAGAAAAAGTGAGATGCTCGATGAGTAAGAAATCATGAAGCTACATAGTAATAACTCGATAGAAGTCATGGAATAATATTGTACACATAATGTAGATGAAAGTTATAAGTTGTTAAAGTAATACAAAGTTTTGCCTTGTTCACTAAAGAGCTCCCTCAATCTTTATTAACAATCTACTTGATACAAATTTACGACACTGACTACCTTTACTAGTATATTGAAATAATTAAAACGGAAAATTGAACTAACGAGTATAATAACGCATTCAGTTCTCGAATATAAAGCAAAGCGGTATAATGAATTTTAAAACAAAGATAAGCTAGCAGCATATATACTTATAAAGATTGATTAATTAAATTTTGTGTATTACCGGGAGCTATTCAATCTGCGTATTACTTTTTGCATGAAACATACAAAACATACAAATAAAACGTGTTACTTCCTATATTTGCTTGTGTACAGGTTCACGAGTCAATAATTTCTTATTACTTAAAAGTAATCACGTCATTAAAATATTTTTAGCTTGTTCAAATAATACATATAAGGATGGAACTGCGAAATAAAATTTTTAAATGAAACAAAAACTTTTTCACCAACAAAAATTATATGAAGTCTAATAATTGACATTTACCCTGTTTAGTTGGCAATAGAAAAATGTGGTAACATTATAATTCATCAAATATCTCTTACAGTGAGGTATCCATAAAATAACAAACAACTACTCTTTGAAATCAAAAGCATTAGCTAACCTAACTAGATAAGACAAATATGTACATTAACCAAAAAATCAAAGACCCTGACATTTTCTGTTGCCAACTAAGCAGGGGTCCTTAATTTATTAGTTAACATATTGGTCTAAATTTAAACATTTTATGTTTAACCAAGCTCAAAAAGTATTGGGTTTTAATAAGTAGTCAAATATTCTAATCTGTTTTAAATAAACTTGGCGCTCCGCGCCTCGCAAGGGGGCTCCGCCCCCTTGACCCCCCGGGTTCCTTCTATTTTAGTCTCCGACTAATATCTTTAACATGGAACATGTTTTTCGGTACCAAACACCTTTCTTGTCTATAATACTGGATACCATAATTTATTTAACATTTGTGAAGATGTTATTCGATAATCTACTCTATATTCAAATTATAAACTATAAATTTGAATTATACATGTGGTGCCGATTTTTCGTGTCGAATTTTGGTGTCGATTTTTGGTGTCGATTTTTGGTGTCAATTTTTGGTGTCGATTTTTGCGAGGTAACGACCGTAAAAACATGTTCCATGTTAAAACACAATAAAGTGACTTACACTAATTGTCTGTGAATTAAGTCTTCGACCGTAAATCGTTACATTTAAATATTTCATTTATTAACCATTGAGAATTAATTAAACTAAACTATAAAAAATTAAATAGCTAATTAAAGTTGTTCTTTAATAAACATCTGAAGATAGAGGTAAACATTGTTGAAAGCTTATGTTATAACAATTTTTTATTTGTTTAATTAAATAGTTAATCGTTTTGTCCTTATTATACACTCTTCAGATAGCATTTATTAAAATACAGTACTTTATTAGCCTGGTTAAACATAAAATGTTAACTTCAAATAATTATGTCTTTTCAACGATCTCAAAAGTAATTAGTCATAAAATCCTTAATTACCCAACCTTTTTCCTTACAAAGTTTTAAAAATTGAATCTTCTATTGCTGAAACAACCTCAAACACTTTTTGGATATTTTGAGTTATATTTAATTAAAATTATTTCAAGCAATTTACTGTGTTTTACAAAATTTTAATGTTACATATAGAAACACAATTTCAACAAAGATTAAGGACCAATACTTAGTTAAACAAAAATTCATACGCACTGTAAAAAAGCACTTAAAAATACATTCAAATACGTGTATTTTTTACATTCAAAATTATAGTAAAACTACATATTGTGTATTATTCCATTGATAATAATGTAATTTCACACTATTATCAATGGAATAATACACAATATGTATTTTTACTATAATTATGAATGTAAAAATTACACGTATTTGAATGTATTTTTACTTGGGTGCATTTTTACAGTGCGTAAAGTACATACAGTGGCTCACAAAAGTAAGCATACACCCTTAAATCACAAACATAATAACTGCATTATATTTAAAGGAAATATAATTATATATTTTGTAACGATTTTTTGCAAAACATTACTGACTATTTATTTCGCAACATCCTATATACGGCATTTTTAATCGTCGGATATGTGTGCGCATGTCTGTCAATGGCCATATAGCATTTGCATTTTTCGTTTGTACGAGAGAAGTCAACTCGTGGAATTTTTGCAAATTCTTTGGGATAATTAATGTTTAATTATTGAATACATTATTATAACAACTGACACGTTCGCGGATTAGATAGATCAGTTTATGTAAGTGGCAAATTTTTTTAACAACTTAATTTTAACGCATATAATTTTTTACTAGATATGTGAGGAGCTGTCATTTTTATGCTGTCATATTATCTTTAGAGATTTCAATTATAAGTTTTGACATTTCACAACTCAAACTGTCAAAAATTACTTATGTCAACAAACATCAAGTTGATTGCTTTTTACTTGAAATCAATCACACTACCAGGACGACCAGAATATTGAATGATCAGGGTGACCTTTTGGCAAGATCCAGTTTATTTGTTTCCACTTCTAACCAGTCGGCGAAAGAATCTGTCAACATCGTATCCACTATTGGTGACTGCAGGAAGATTAAAGGAGATTCCCGCAATTGTATTGCGTTGTGTTTTGGGCATTGTAGAACCCGAGAGCGCTTTAAGGTTTGTGCCGTATTTTACTTTTTTTAATCTGTACTGCAGTGAATTTTGTACACCATATTTTTTTGCTATCACAATTGCCTTCTGCAATTGTATTGATTCTTGCCTTTGACTTGGTAGCATTCATTAATTTGTTAATTAACTGCTTGTACTGTGCATATGGTAACGATATTTTTATCTTCATTAAACGATTATTTGTTTGTCGTTAGCTTTATTTGCCTGTTCAGTGATCACCTGGAGATTCTAATTATCCACGACCTTTTGCCTCCGCAAAAGAGAAGAGTTAGCTTATACGACCATCAGGGTTTTACGTCTGTCACCGAATTTACTGTTAATATTTATATTGGCAGATGTAAAGTTTTGCTTCTTCGACTCCCCAGGTCTCATTAGCTTGTCGAGCTTAGAGGAGTAAAACATTTTACATTGGCGCCCGCTGTGACGGCCAAATTTTTGATTGAATCTTCAGGGGTTGCTGACGAAAATAAGATTCGTTTGATTGTGCAGTACAACGGTTATTTTTTTGAACTTGATTTTGCTACGAACACCTGTTTTTTATTGATATCTGGTATTGAACTGATTTAGTGTGGTTTGCATTTGTTTGAAATTGATTATTTCAATAATTTTATTATCAGAAGTTTGATAATTTGTTGTGTGACAGCTCTGAGCATATATTTTATTAATATTTTAAACTGCGTTTTTGCAAATTTAACATTTTGCCACGAATTTTTAATTTCAAAATTTAATTACCTGCATAATTATGTCAAATAAGAATCTTTATGTTGCCGCTTTGAATAACGAGGAAGTCCTTGTTGAGTTGACCTTCCGTGTTGAAGACCCAACGTTAATACCTGTTCATAAAAGTACTCGTCGTTCTAATTTAAGAAAATTTTTACTGGAGGAAGCTTTTACCTCACGTTTAGCCGTTCATAAATATACACCATCTGACGTAACCGCAGATTTAAAATTATGTCAAGAAGCTTTATCAGATATTGCTTCGCAAATCGATAAACTCGAAACTCAGCTTGACTTAACTGTGTTAGACAATATTACTAATAGGCTCTCGCATTACAGTAATAGGCTAGATATCATGGAGGGAGCTGGTTTTAAAGACACGGAAAGGGGTAATTTATTGGGCATTTCTAAATCTTTACAAGCACGGGTAGTTAAATTATTGCAAGTTACTGAGGATGATGACGACGAAGTTATCACTCCCAAAGTTAGTAATCCGTCAGGAGCAGAAAATACTGAATCACCTGGTTATGCGTCATTCAGAAAGTCATCTCTTTTACCAGCCGTTGAATTGGCTGAGGTTTTAAAATCAATTTTACCTGTACGAAATAATGATCACGTTGCAATTCACAAATGGAATCTTACATTTGATGGTACGGGAGGTTTTCAGGAAGTTTTTAATTTTATAGAGAGAGCTACAGAACTTTCGAGAACTCGAGGTGTTAGTCCTCAAGAACTTTTTGCTAAGGCAGTAGAATTTTTTTCAGGTGAAGCTTTAATTTGGTACAGAACTTTAGGTCACCATATTGATAACTGGGAGAAATTAATAGAAGCACTTAAATTACGTTTTCTGTCCGTCGATTTTAGTAGAGCTTATTTAGCCGAGATAAACAGTTGCAAACAGAATTCTGATGAATCTGTTAGTAGTTTCATTGAAGCGATGTTTGCGAAATTTGCTCGCGTTTCACCTATTCCTTCTGAAATTGATCAATTATGGACAATCAGAGAGAATATGCTTCCGTCGATTTCACTCGTTATGGGTACGACCTCTATAACCAATAGAGACGAATTTATTAAAATCGCTCAAATGGCTGAACGATTAGCAAAAAAGACTCTCCCGAATGTAGCCTCTACATCTGCTTTAACTTCCGTTACTACTCCTAATGTACCTTCAGCATCACCTTCAGTGAATCCTAGAGGGGCGATTACTTGCTGGAATTGTTTGACGCGTGGTCATTCGTACAGATTCTGTTCCAAACCTACAACGACTTTTTGCTATCTTTGTGGACGCAAGGGAGTTACTTCACTGGTTTGCAGTGGTAACCACTCAAAAAACGCAGTTGGGCTAAGCGGAGTACCTGCTCGCCGCTAGCCTTAAGTATTCGAGCAGATAGGTTGGGATGGAAAGATTGGTTGGTGCACGTAGGCGCTTTTTGCGGATCAACCGCCAATTCTTCCGCCTTATTTATTCACCCCACGTCTGATCAACGTCCACACCTGAATCTTTGTGTCGGCAAAGAGCAACTTACTGCTTTATTAGACTCCGGTGCTAGTGTATCCATATTAGGTACAGATGGGCACTATTTAATAAATTTATTAGATTTAAAATTAGTACGTGACCGAAGCGTATTTTTACGGTCGGCTGATGGCACTTCGCAAGACATTTTAGGCTCGGTTGTTTTGCCTGTTTCTATTTGCGATGTGATCCGTCCCCTCAACGTTTTGGTATGTAACAGCATACGTACATGTTTAACTTTGGGCATTGATTTTTGCAAATTGTTCGGAGTTAAAGCTGATTTTGCCCGGAATCAATTTTTTGTTAATGAAGTACAGTCAATTGAGTCAATCAGAACCGCTGATGACCTCAGTTTAGAACAACAAGTCGCTCTTGCCGCCATTAAAGAAAAATTTATGACACTCTCTCACGATGGGTTAACCAAAACCCACAAAGTTCAACATCATATCGACACTGGAGATGCTGCTCCGTTGAAGCAACGTTTCTATCCACTTTCCCCCGCGATGCGCGAAATTGCTTATAAAGAGCTCGACCAAATGCTTGCGTTGGATCTCGTACGTCCAAGTAAATCTGCGTGGTCATCCCCTATGCTTTTGGTTAGGAAGAAAGATAATTCTTACCGTTTATGTTTTGATGGTCGCAAGCTTAACCAATTGACAAAGAAGGACGCCTATCCTTTACCTCGTTTAGACGATATACTAACTCGTCTACAGGACGCTCGATATTTAACGTCAATCGACCTCAAAAAAGCATTTTGGCAAATCCCTCTTACTCCTGAATCCTACGAAAAGACCGCCTTTACAGTGCCTGGTCGTGGTCTCTTTCATTATGTTGTAACCCCTTTCGGTATTTCTAATGCTCCAATTACGCAACAACGTCTTATGGATAACATTTTTGGACCCCTTTTGGGAGAAAAAATTTTTGTTTATTTAGACGACATCATCGTCGTTTCTAGCACTTTCAAAGAGCATTTAGAATTACTTGAACAAGTCTACGACAGGTTACTGGATGCCAACCTTACGATTAACATGGATAAGTGTGAGTTCTGTAGGTCCAGTTTGACGTATCTTGGACACGTTATTGATAAGAATGGACTGCACACTGATCCAAATAAAACCAAAGCCATAACTGAATTTGCCAAACCTACGAATACTACGGGGGTTAAGCGATTTTTAGGTATGATAGGGTGGTATAGACGATTTATACCCAATTTTTCAACCTTGTCTGCGCCTATCACCGAGTTACTTAAAGGTCTTGGTAAACGTCAACTTGTTAAATGGACATCTATTGCTACTGAATCGTTTGAGAATTTGAAGAAACAGTTAGTTTCTGCCCCAATCTTAGCTAGTCCTGATTTCAGTAAGCGTTTTTATATTCAATGCGACGCTTCAAATTATGGTTTGGGTTGTTTTTTAAGTCAGGGAGAAGGAGAGGAAGAGCGTGCTATCGCATACGCGTCTAGAACGTTGAATAAACAAGAGCGTAACTATTCTGTCACCGAACGCGAATGTTTAGCGGTCATTTTTGGCATTGAGAAGTTCAGGCCTTATGTTGAGGGTACTGAATTTACTGTGATAACGGATCATTATAGTCTTTTATGGTTACTTAATATGAAAGATCCGGTAAACAGACTGGCCCGCTGGAGTGTTCGCTTATCTCAATATTCTTTTAACATCCAACATAGAAAAGGAAAACTGAATGTCGTACCTGACGCATTGTCTCGCGCACCTTTAGAAGTCTCTTCTTTGGAATTGTCCGAAGATGACTTAGATGTGTGGTATCGTCGTATGCTGACCCGAGTCACTGACGCTCCTGATAAGTATCCTGATTGGAGGATCGAATCTGGACGGTTGTACAAACTTATTCCGAATTCACATAATATTGTTTCCAATTTAGTTGAGTGGAAACAATTAGTTCCGAAGTCGCGTCGGATTGACATTTTTAAAGAATGTCATGATGATTCGACTTCCGCTCATTTAGGAACATTAAAAACATTCAATAAGATCGGTGAGTTGTACTACTGGCCCAGGATGCGTGCGGATGTGGCGAGGTATGTGCGGCGATGCGCCGTTTGCTTATCATCAAAAGCTTGCCAAGGTGGACGATATGGGTTGATGGGTCGAGAAAAGCGAGTACGGTTCCCTTTTCAATGTATTTCGGTAGACTTAATGGGACCATTCCCCAGATCTGCGAAGGGTAATACCATGTTATTAGTTGTCTGCGATTGGTTCACTAAATTTGTTTTGGTGCAACCACTACGTAGAGCCACTTCTAAAGCCATTTGTGATTTTCTAGAAAATCATGTTTTCCTTCTTTTTGGCACTCCGCAGATTTGTCATGTTGATAATGGACCACAGTTCACAAGCCACGAGTTTCGAAAGCTAATGAGCGATTATAACGTAAACCATCTCTTTTATAATGCTTTATACCACCCCCAAGTAAATTTTGTTGAGCGTGTTAATCGAGTTGTCGGTACCGCTATGCGATCATATGTTAAAGAGGATCACAAGACTTGGGATGTGGAAATTCACAAAATCGCTCATGCTATTCGATCTGCCACTCACGATGTAACCGGGTTTACTCCATCTTTTCTCAATCTAGGACGTACCGTACCCGCTAAGGGAGATTATTATGGTCGAATTATGGATTTGAGGGAGGAGGATTTAACTTTGGAAAGTCGCGAAAGGTTGGCTGGGGAGATGAATCGGTTAGATGAATTATTTAAAGATGTAAATAAAAGATTACACGAGGCTTACCAACGAAATGCCACACATTATAATTTTAGGAAGCGTAGTATCCGATTTAAAGCTGGAGACGTAGTTTGGCGTCGAAATTTTGCATTGTCTAATGCCAGCAAACATTTTAGTGGGAAATTAGCTCCTAAATATTTAAAAAGTCGTGTAAAAGAAGTAACCGGTCCATTGACTTACCGTCTAGTGAACGAACGAGGTCGAGAGGTTGGTGTCTACCATATAAAAGATTTAAAACCCCATCCTTCAGCTACTGATTTAGTAGTGGAACCTGATGATCAGGTTGAGAGACGACGTGGAGGTTGATTAAATACCTAGTCCGTAAGTCATAACATCTGACTTACCATTTCCGTGGGTCCATCATTCCCGACTCACTTTCTGTGTTTTAATTTTTTGTCTTTTGTCTTTTTATTAACAGCTGTGAACGTTAACATCCGAAGTTCACAGTTGTACCATCTGAGATTTTTTCTCAAACTTATTTTGAATTCGTTGCTGATGCAACTGTTGGAAACCCTTTGTTGGTCAAATTTTGATCAAATGCCAATTCGTTTGGAATTTTTATTTTTTCAAATGTTTCTATGTCCAAAGGACAATGAGTGCCTTTGCCCGAAACACATTTCTACTGCTGGGTGAACATTTTTTCTATTCACTTTCGAGCCGTGTGAGATGGGTCCCATGAGGTCCATCTTGTTGTTACGTGCCAGTCGTTGGACCGCCGTACATTTATTTTTCATTCTGGATACAGGTCCTATGTGGTGCTGTACCGAACCAGTTGAGAATCCCAGGGCATGATGATAGCGAGGGATGGTCTCGATAATTTTTTGATTTTGGCTACACGAAGCGTTACGCGCTCAGTCATTTTGGGTTCACGCTTAGGCGGTTTTATTAATGACGTGTCGTCATTAGTGGACACCCACCTTTTTATTATTTTATTATTTAATTATTTGGGTCATTTTAGGAGTCTTTGTTTTTTTGTTTAATTCCAACATTTGTTTTAGTGCGTCTTCAACGCTTGAGTAGAACACAGTACATAGTAAGTCTTGCTGCGACTATTATTTTCACGGCATGAAATAATGTTAGGGAGGGGGCAATGTAACGATTTTTTGCAAAACATTACTGACTATTTATTTCGCAACATCCTATATACGGCATTTTTAATCGTCGGATATGTGTGCGCATGTCTGTCAATGGCCATATAGCATTTGCATTTTTCGTTTGTACGAGAGAAGTCAACTCGTGGAATTTTTGCAAATTCTTTGGGATAATTAATGTTTAATTATTGAATACATTATTATAACAACTGACACGTTCGCGGATTAGATAGATCAGTTTATGTAAGTGGCAAATTTTTTTAACAACTTAATTTTAACGCATATAATTTTTTACTAGATATGTGCGGAGCTGTCATTTTTATGCTGTCATATTATCTTTAGAGATTTCAATTATAAGTTTTGACATTTCACAACTCAAACTGTCAAAAATTACTTATGTCAACAAACATCAAGTTGATTGCTTTTTACTTGAAATCAATCACACTACCAGGACGACCAGAATATTGAATGATCAGGGTGACCTTTTGGCAAGATCCAGTTTATTTGTTTCCACTTCTAACCAGTCGGCGAAAGAATCTGTCAACATCGTATCCACTATTGGTGACTGCAGGAAGATTAAAGGAGATTCCCGCAATTGTATTGCGTTGTGTTTTGGGCATTGTAGAACCCGAGAGCGCTTTAAGGTTTGTGCCGTATTTTACTTTTTTTAATCTGTACTGCAGTGAATTTTGTACACCATATTTTTTTGCTATCACAATTGCCTTCTGCAATTGTATTGATTCTTGCCTTTGACTTGGTAGCATTCATTAATTTGTTAATTAACTGCTTGTACTGTGCATATGGTAACGATATTTTTATCTTCATTAAACGATTATTTGTTTGTCGTTAGCTTTATTTGCCTGTTCAGTGATCACCTGGAGATTCTAATTATCCACGACCTTTTGCCTCCGCAAAAGAGAAGAGTTAGCTTATACGACCATCAGGGTTTTACGTCTGTCACCGAATTTACTGTTAATATTTATATTGGCAGATGTAAAGTTTTGCTTCTTCGACTCCCCAGGTCTCATTAGCTTGTCGAGCTTAGAGGAGTAAAACATTTTACAATTTTTAATATAATTTTTGAGAATTAATTTCTACAAACCTTATTGAAGTATTATTATATATGCAACAATAGTTTAAAAATTTGTCTCATCCTACCAATTATAAAACGATTATTCAAAATACAACTATATTACACGCCATCTATAATACCATAATACCATCTATAAATTCTAGGTTCCTAAACCTATTCGACCCCATACACGACCAAACTAAAACTGAAGTGCCATCGTGTTTCACTGTTCCACGCATGTTTTCTGTATTTCGTTCAAAATTTTGTTTTCGACACACAATTTGTTTGCCATCCGAACCAAATAAATTGTACTTACTTTCATTATTAAAATTTGCAGTGTCCCAAAATTCTATACTTTCATTTAAGGAAGTTTTAGGAAATTGTATATGTTTTAATCGATTTATTTAGAAACGAATGCTTTCTTCTTGGCTATAAGACCATTTCACCCTCTTGAACCTTGGTTTCAAGAGGGTTTTTGGGTTTTTCGAATATTTTCTGTTGAAATTGATTTATAAAGCATATGAAGGATACTTTAATCCTCATCAATTTTGGTACATTTTTTTTGGGTTCTCGTTTAATTTTCCTTATAATAAAATTTTCATCCGCAACTGTTAGGTTAGTTTTTCGGCCACAACGAAGTTTATTTTACAAGGTTCTGGTACACTCAAAGAAAATAATAGGTAAAATCAACTAAAAAGAGCATATGAAACGGCGTCTATCTAGTTTCATGGTTAAATCAACCACACAATAATAGTTAAACCATTTTTGTTACCATACAATTTTGATTGTTATTTTGAACTAAGAAATAGTTGGTAAACAATTTTTTAAGTTAAGTAACAATTTTTTTAGTTCTACGACAACTTTATTTGTTCATATAAACTAATTAATAGTAGTTCAGTATATTATTTAATATTTATAATAAAAATATAATAAATAAAAATATTTAATTTTTGTAATTAACCATATTTCTTCGTTTCAGCTGTTAAATTTTAACAATTTTAAACAATTTGATTAATTATTTTATTAACAACTCGCCACTATTTACAAATATTATTTAATCATTAATTTTACCATATTATGTCCATCCTCCGTATCTGTGTATCTGGAAATAACTGAAAATTTATAAATCACTTAAAATTTACTTACATTTTTTTTTGTCCAACAAGATTCGAACCAAAGCCGCAACGTGCATACAGATTTGAAAGCACCTGCTTAGCCGTCGAAGCTGCAAGGGTGTACTTAAACGAATGTTGATTTTTGATGAACAATTTCATTTATCATAATTCATAGATTAAAAATTCAGTGTTAAATTAAAATAACAATAAAATATTTTCTGAAATGTTTCTCAGATCAATTTTATATTATGAATTATTAAAAAAAAATGCATGTTGCAGAAAAGGGAGGAACACGTGTCACACTTTTTTACAAGCATTATAATTTATTACATTTAACTAGTATTTATTTAAAATAATTTATAACCACGTGTAATTTTTTTTAAATTAAGACAAATAAATAACTGTTATTAATTAATAAAAACACACAAAATACAAGCATTATAATTTATTACATTAAAATGAATTGATGGCAAAATTGTTTAATTAAAAACTGCTATTATTTGGCTTGTTTTTGAAGAAATTTTAAATTTTGGATAAAAGTTGCTATTTTTAAAAACACATTTTGTAGTCACTATGCAACGTGTATTTTAATAATACATTTTTCATTTATTAAAATACACAAATAATTTGAAAACAAAATACATAACAATTTATCCCTTTGGAATTATTTTAAGCACATTTTAAGGGATTTTAAAAGTACCGTTACGGTCAGGTAATAAACTAGAAAATAGCATTTTTATGACAATTTTTTTCCTAGAACTACAAATTATGGTTGATTTGGATTAAAAACCTTTTAAAAGGTCGCGGGTATAACATAAAGCAAGAAAATTAATAAAATTCCCACCCGACCTAATACTTTTGGCCACGGCTGTATTTGTATTTTTCAATTTCAGAAAATATTCCAAGATACCGTTAATTTATAACGTTAATTTAGCTTGATTAATTTATAAAATCAAATTTTTTTCAAAAAAGTTTTATATTATTTTTTGAAGGTATTAAGACTGTAATTAAACAAATTGCACGATCAGAACATTTTTGTATCACTAGGTGGAAAGAACTGAAATATCATAAAGGTCGGTAGCAGAACAATTTTATGTTTACATAAACATATCAACTAGTTGATTTTGCTGTAATATTTGTTTATATAACAATTATAAAGGTAAGCAAACTATTACTATGTTAGATTTAACCATTTGATAATAGTTAAATGTAAAATTGAACGCATTGGTAGTTTGATTTTATAAAATTTAACAAATTAATAGTAAGATGACAAAATAATAGTCAAATGTACCTATTTTTTAAGTAGGTTTTCATTTTGTTGTGCAACAATTTTTTAGTAGTAGTAATAACAATCCACTTTGGTTTGAAAATACTATTAATGTAGTTTGATTTTACAAAATTGACTAGATTGTTAGCTAAACATTTAATTTAGTTGAATTAACCTATACTATTTCTTTGAGTGTATTTTTATAATTATTTATCATTTTTTGTACAATGACATGGGATTTCCCAATTAATTGCCCAACTTGGAGTAAAGATTTTCCTTCGCAAATTAATTTTAGTATCAATTGCCTTGTAGATAAGTCAGTACCACTTCTTTTGACGTGAATACGTCTATAAAATCGGTAACGCGTTTAAAAATTTAATAAAAATGTGTAACGAAAATTATGTGTGTGTACGAAAAGTGTAGAAATCATCAATTTCGAATTGTCATTATTCAGCAAAAGCTTGGAACGAAAATGGGTATCCTGCAACGACGTATTCACGTTAAACCATACTGCTATGTCCCCGAACATAGCCTACTTTAATTTTTTTTTGAATTCATTTTGTTAAAATTTAATAAAGTTAACTGCTAACGTCTGCACTATCATTTATAATACTAATTAGTAACTAATGGAACTAAGTAATTCAATTATCATTGCATTGTTGTTTCATAACATTAGAAAATCTGCAAGTGTATACGCACTATTGTGAGCCACTGTATGTTGGATGTTCTGGTTGATTGAGACAGCATATTAGCCGAATTCACAACTACTGCAAAAACCTCCTTAGCTTAAGGTGACACTTACAATTGGCAATATAATATTTTGAAATGTGAATCAATGTTAAAATAAATTTAAATAAATTTATCTAACAAAAGTGAACCAGTTGTTTGATGAAATAAAAAATTTTGATCGACGTAGGAACGTACCAGAGACATACTGGTTGGAGAGATATCATTTAGAAAACTCATCTCTGCAGATGCAAACAAAGCACTACTAACATAGTGCATGAACGCGGAATAATCTCATCAAAAATAGATCGCATTTGCCTTAATATATGACCATGGTTTCCATCTGACTTCGGAAGAAGATTGATCTCCTCAGATATATCATCACGATCTTCTACTGCTGGAGTTCACACAGCTAAAACTGCAAGAAAAGTTCCCATGCCCTCATTGATGCATATGCAGAGTTTTATGAGCGTCCTAGATTAAAGGCAACTTTGTAAGTGCTATATATAAAGCAATTTTTAATATAAAATAAGCCGCCTTGGCAAATATAATATATAGATCAATGTTAAATAAATTATTTATATAACAAAAATGAGCCAATTGTTTAATAAAATAATTTTTTTTAATTCGTTTATATTTTTTTGTAATACGTACGAATTCGAAGTGGTAATTAACAATTAGAAAAATATTTCTTACTGTGAAGTCTCATGAAGCCTTCGTAGAATTATACGTATTTTCACGAAATGGTTGAAAATAAAACTCAAAAATTTAAATTTCGAACAATCGATTGATGACAATCATCAATCTATCAAAATTGATACAAAAACTAAACTTCGTTTATATCCAAAAGATATTGTTAGAAAAATCAAATTGAAAACAATGGAAGAGACCGTGATGATAGCGAAATGAAAAACGAATATACGAGTACATATAATTTATTGTCGAATTCAAAATGGACACGGAGGCTCTTCCGCAACATAACGAGGAGCATTTTGAAAATATTAAATAAGTATTGTACCCTATAAGAGGAGGGAGACAAATGTGTGAACATGGGTAAGAAAAAACCTACACGTATTGTAATGAAAGCAATGTAAATTACATAGCTGAAAATCCAAGTTTGGACTGCTGGAAGATCCCAGTGAGTTATATAAAATATAAACCACTGGTTGCTTCTCAAAGTATCCCCTTATTCAAAAGGGATTTTCAATAATTGACCGATTTCTGTAATAAACTTCAATAATTTGTCAATATATGCCAATGTAGTTTACGGCTGTTACAATGTGTTATCATGTTTTTCAGTGCCTATTGCTCTATTAATAATTTATAAGACTGTTAACTACTACTCATCACTGATGAATACCCACATTAACTCACATTAATAAAGGCTCACATTAACAAATTGATATTGACTAAACTCCCTAATAGCAACTTAACAGATATTGGTGAATACGGCTGATATTACTAAGTTGTGCACAATAATTTGCAGGCTAACTTAAAATCGAATAGATATACGATAACCAAATTGCCAAATTCAAAACAAAACTGCCAATTATATAATGACCTCTAATTTCGATTGTATCGTAACTACAAGTATCAACATGTCCATACGAGTGAAGTGCAACTTCTTGCAATCTAAATCGCAGTAAAAAAACGCGATAGAAGTTAGCCATTCCAATTTACAGAAGTTCCGATTCGATAGGTTAACCTCGATTTGATTTAGTAAAAATTATTCCATTTGTGATAACACGCTGTTTTGGATTGTATTAATTTAATTTTAAATAGTTTTCATAAACTTCCATTGCCGTATTGTTTTTGATGAACACTAAAGGCTATCCAGTTCCATATTACAACGAGTACTTTAGGTACAGTTAAACTACAGGTTAAACTTACTTTCTGCGATAATTATATGTTCAGCATGATTGTTAAAACCCCCTCCTTGTCCGTAACTGCTATGACCATTATAAAGACCATTTCCGGTACCACCCGCACCAGAATAAATATTGCCAGTTGGATAACTTTGATAAGAATAGCCAGTACCAGAGCCACTATTTCCTAACTTTGCGGGTGAATTAGATGCCGAAGATTGTTGTTGATATCCAAATCCAGTAATTTGGCCTTCAAACTCTTCATTGACTTGATTTCCATCTTTACTAGTTTCAATAAATTCTCTGTTTTGGGCCGTATTATCATAATGTCGATAAATATCTTGCAATGTAGCGCTACTATAATTGCAAAAACATTGCTATAAGAAGTTATATTTGTTTAATACTAGTTACAATTTATTTATTCTAACTTAAATACTATAATTTTACTAATTTTTAAGATATCAATTTAAAATTATTTTGAAAATAACAGGCTGGGATAGCAGTAAGTTCCTTTCTATTCTGCAAAAGATAGGTACATTTCTAGCATCCACTAAGAGAAAGTTGAATAATATATTAAAATGCATTGGTTATTTTTATATCGCGTGGGCTAAAATCGATATTGACAAATTAATTAGGTTTAAGGCTAATAGCGAACTGAAATGGGGTTTCGCGGGAGGTCGCCCAATAATTAATATTACAATTCACTACCAATAAAATACAATTTGCGTTTATTAAGAAATATATCGGTATCTGCTTTCTAAAAAAAATTCTAAAGTAGAAAACTAGTCATATTCCAGCAAATTGTTTCATATTTAGCAGGAGCACACTATTATGCCAGTAGTATCTGTTTCACAAAACTATTGACGATGACGGTGACGGTGAAAAAGAGTAATAACTAGGAAATAAGTTTTATTTAAGTGTACAATAAAATCTGTTTCATAAAGCTACCGGTCATAAAGCATAGTTGGAAAAAGCCCAAATAGCACAAAATTCACAAATAAATTACACCGTAAGTATAATTTCCCAAACGTTTTCGTTCGACTTATGACATTATCTTTAACATCGCTATCGGTTAATCTAACGCCTAATGATGTCGCAGTATGACAAAAAGCTTTGCGAAATTGTATTAATATTGACATATTAAATTATACTTTTTATTCAACAACTTTTCAAGATAGTAATAATACTGCTGAAAGTTCATGCAAAAGTAATTTTGATTTATTGTTAAATAAACTATAGTTAATTTTTAAAGTTTAATTTAATATTAACTTCAATAGTTAAAACATGATACTATTTTAATGTTGAAATAATAAATATATTTAATAAATAATATTGAAGAATCTATTGAGAAGTAGAATTTTTTTTTATTTTTATATTTATTCTTCTTCATTATGAACGGATCACGGATTGATCCGTCATATTGATCATAGTAACTATTTATTCGAAAATAAATAATATAAATACATAGGTACTTACTTTTTAAGCCAATTTTGATATTTTGAAGATCCTTCATCTTCTAACAAATTGCTTCTAAGTGAAAAGTTGATTTTTGATTGCATATTATCTCTCTTATTTGCTGGACTGCCCAATCTGCGTTTAATTCTGTTAGATTTCATTTCGGTAATAATTTGTTGAGATAAATAGCTTCGGCATAAATATTCGTTCATCATCATTCTAAAAAATATATTAAATTTTATATTGTACATTAGTAATTGTTGCTTAAAATGGTAATACTTGGCATTTAGCAAATGAGTAACCTGTAACAGTTCCGTCGCGAAAACGGCACTGTCTTGCGAAAATACGCCTCTAATCAAATCTAATCACGGCTATAGAATGCCCGATACAATTTAAAGTTGACAATTTTTATAAGATTTAACATAATATGTGTTTAATTTAGTATAATTAAAAACATAATTGTAGTAATTGCTTAGGAGGTCAGATTACAAAATTCACTTTTTCGTACTTTGTAATAGGTATTATGTTATGTACTAGCTCTATATAATGTACTATTTTATGCTGCTATATGGTGATTAACAATGGTTCAATAAATTAAGAATGAATGAAAATTGCCACCTTTCGAGAAATTGTAAAAAAGAATCTTACCAATTATAATTTATTGGTAATGGTTTTTTCGGTAAGATAAATTCAGAGCGTGTCGATGTTTACCGGAGGGCCCAGCTAATAAATTTCATGAAATTCTTAATTAGAACCGAGAATTTTCACTCTACAATTAGAAATCATACCAAGTCACTTGTGCCGACCAAAAAAACTTGCTATATTCTAAAATAAATGCAAATCTATGTTTTATTTGTTAGCAACGTACTATATAGAAAGTATGTATTTGTTTTTTAATTTCACTATAAAAAAGGGATTAATCGGTTTCACAAATAAAGATAATAATATGTTGTACCACATTAAATTGATCTCCAATGCAATGTAGAATATCTTTAAGGCCACAAAAAACAGTAATGCCGTTTTAGAAGCAATATACTAATGTTCACATCGGTATTTTAATTTCTTTTGTAATTAATTACATTCGTCGTAATATAAAAAAAGCATAAGAATGTTCTTTTGTTTAAAATTTTGTCTTCGATAAGATCCACTTGATCCACTCTTGTTACTCGTAAATGAATTCCAAGACCTAAAACTAATTCTATTCCGAAAAGTAAAATCTTTTTGTTTTCATAGGTACAAAATAAACAAGTAAAGGTCTAAAATTTGATTGTACTATGCCAAGTATTCTTTGAAGTGTTCAGATTATGAGTGATTTTGTTTGAATATTTAATTATAAAGTTTAGGTGGCCAGAAATAATTATCGGCGCAAAATTACAGAAACAACTAATCTAGGATTTTCGGAACTTGAGTTTCAGAATTTGGCGACGCATGTAAGCTAACAACTTATTTATTATAAAAAATAATGTTGTTCCAACCATTATTGTCTCGTCGATGAAACAAGCCTATTAGGCTTGTTTCATCGACGAGTTCTCGTTAGTTCTAGAATTATGCGCATGCTCTTTAACTAAAATCTGTCAAGATTTTAGTTAAAGAGCATGCGCATAGCTCTAGAACCAACTAGAACTAACGAGAACTCGTCGATGAAACAAACCTAATATAACGCCTTATAAAGAAGATATGTATAGTTTCTTGCCTAGTTAGCGACGACGTTCTTTATTATTTATATGATGGTTAATATGGTGTTTTCAATTAGGGAAGACTAATTGGAGGCTTCGATGTCTATGTAATATTATTGTCTTAAGATATTTGACGATAATAATTACAAATATTTAACGGATATGCTGGAAAAGACTGTTAAGTCCAATTTAGTATACAAAATAAAATTATTCTTGAGGAAAGTGTGTTTTTATTCTTTAATTAATTACCTCAGGGGATTCCCAATAATTGTAGTACCATTAACGACGACAGTGTTTTGCATTTTGTAACTATTTTTTTAAATTACAAAAAAGCTGCTATAGGCGTAATTTATATAATTTGCATATACTATAACCAAAAGTTACCGTTTTCCTGAGCTTAACAAGTTTACTTTAAATTGTAGTGGTAGGCAAGTAATTAATTCGTTACAAATGGTTACGCGAGAAAATACATCTATTGTGATTGGTTACAATATGCGGTAATCGCATTCTGTTCAAATTATTTAACATTGTTATTGTTTCTTAAAGTTTGTTAAGAACATTTATTATTAAATTATATTTAATTATATTACTTGTAGTGTATATAATTTAATAACAAACACTAAGTATAATTTAGTACATAAAGCCGTTCTTGCTCGTCGCTCGAGAGGTCTGCGTGCTCTTCATTAAATTTAAATAACGGAAACTATAGTTTAAATGTAGAGCAAAGCATAAAATCACTCATAAACAGTTTTCTCTCTGAATTTATAATCCATGTAAATTATAATATCGTTGACGAATAAGCAAAACCATATTTTTTCTAGATTTTGAGAATTATTATATTTGCAAAATTATAGTACACGTGAAAGGCATAAAATAATATTAAAACTGATAAAATTTATCATTACTTTCACATTTCATTAATGGTAAAATAGTTTTTTTGTCTTCGCTGTCACTGATATACAGTTTTGCGTATTCGTCTACGATATGTGATTTTTTGTAGGAAGCTGTGCAAAATTATCTTACTTTCTCCCTTAGGAACCTTTTCGCGAAATGTAACTCGTTTCTTGGTACGATTTTTATTCAATCAACTATTTTTAGAAATCTATACAACGTCGTGGGTATTTGACAATTTTTGTTATACTAAACCCTGCTAACTATTTATTTTTAAATAATATTCACGTTCAAATTGTTACGTTCAAACCAAAGCATACTGAATTTACGAACAATAAAAAACAATTAATTGTAAAGTTACATTTTTTAACTTGGATTATAAAAGTAAATATAATTTAAATATTCTCAACAAGTTATAACTCAATAACATAATACATTATTATTTTCGTCCAGAATTAAAGATTAAATTATAAAATAATGTTTTGGAAAATTGGAAAATTCATTTTAATTAAACACAATTTTTATTAAATTTCAATTATTTTTTCTAGAATAATTAAAAATTATTTTTTATTTAAGATTGTATGTTTTTCATTGAATTCATTTCAAAATAACACAACTGGATTTGTTGGATTTACCTGGTTGATAAAATATTCACTGTACACCACTGAATATAACATAATAATATACTTATGTATATAATATATTATGTCAAATTACACCTAAGTGGGTATAAAATATATTCTTAAGCGATTCCATCATTCTACATATATAATTTATTTTTAAATAAAATCGTCAAATATTCTTACCTATGGTAGCCCATAGTATTCAAAGCTTCATCAAATGTTCCATAGTACTCAAACAAGTCAGTATTATTATTTATTTCCTCATGCTTTTCATTATGTTGAGGATTCTCAAGAACTAATAAACTTCCAGGCATATAGTCATCATTTAAAATATAACTTAAATCAATTGCATTGTAATCGGCCAATATTGATTTCACATTTAAGGCGACTAATAATTTTAAGACTAAATAATTGAAAAACATAATATTTATTTTATTGTTGACGAGCACGCACTAGCACACGAAAAGACGAATTACGTTCGTCTTGCGTTTGAAAGATCCATTTTAATCACCTCGCCGACTACCATAATCATGTGACATCAATTTTCGTGTTTTTCTACTGGAAAATATAAAAATTATTTAATAGTTCTATGCATGACGAAATAGAATACTGTTTTTGGTATTGGATTAACAAGTAGTAGCGAATACAACTGAAGATATAACTAGTTCATTTTTGCAAAATTAGCGTTAGCTAATTGTCGAAAGCTTGTATTATAAAATTAAATTTGAATTTTATAATTTTTTAATTAGGTTTTCAATTCAAAATATTATTATAATTAAATATTTTTATCGGGTAACAATTATTTACATATCATTGATTATTATTGCTTAGCACTTTGTACCTACCTAATACGAGTATAATAAAGATTTTTTATTTTTGTGATTTTCTTAATTATATGTACTGCAAGTTAAAATAAGTTTTGACATAAATACCTTGATCAAGCTCTATATATTTTATCAACTTTTACAGTATGTAGAAAGAGGTGCAATTATTTTTCTAACTGTAGGTAGGTAAGTAATTGTCACGATTGTAATTCCTTGCTTTAATAAATTCAGTGGGATGAATAAATGAATATAAAAGTTAATAAGGTTACTCATCTGCTTACCTGTCGACATTCAAACATTTGTACTTTTAACTGGAATGCACAAAATAGTATAGTCAAACCCAACGCCTAATGTCGTTAACTTGGGTAGACGGGTTGAGTTATTATGCAAAATACATCAGGATGCTAATGAAATTATAGTTTTTGACATATAATAATTTCTAGCTTTATGAAAATCTACTTGAAAAAGAAGTAAGTAATTAACTAATTATATTAGGCAACATTCATTTTAAATACATTTTAAGGTAGAAATTTTAATCAAAATTTAAACATTCTTCAGACATTTTATTTTACATTTGGACAATTACACCTCACATCAACTGAAAAATTGGAAAGATTCAAAGATTGACTTCACCCACAGTAAACTTAACGAAACTTAGTACTCACCATCATAGTAATAAATACATAAATACAAGATTAAGGATTTGTCCCAAAGGGCCTTTTTTTTATTTTGATCCTTTAAAAAGTCAAAGAATTTGCGTGTAAACTTGTAGGAAAAAGACTATAACTCCATCTACTACTAAGTCGTATTGTTCGTTTCCGAACGTCGTGATCCAATTTCTTTCTATGTATGTAGTATGCGTTCCAAGCGTTTTCACCTAGTACATAGAGGACCTACTTGTTTAACGTGGGCACCAAACCACGGGAAGTGTAATACACATAGCGCTCATGGCAGATTACCTTGGTGGTTTGTCATTCCCTTCCGAGGAGAGACGTCCAGAATAAAGTAATAACGAGATTGAGTTTACGACATTTTAGAATGGTACTAATGGGGAACATGCATGAAAAAAAATTTTTAGTTAAAACAGTATTTTCCGATTAATCCTATATAGTAAATATCAAATCAGCAAAAATAACTTCTATTTATTGTATATTGTTATAAATAATCCATTTTAAAATTCAATAATAATTTAAAATAAAACATGTGACCTTAAACGCAACGAAGTCACCGACACAATAACAATAACCTCACTTTCATGTTTACAATACTCGTGTAAAGTACTTTTTTAACTTTCTTGTTTTTAATTGATTTAATTATGATAAATAACAGCTTTTGACACTAACAAACTTCAACTTTCAAAGCACAAAACCACAGAAAAATAATATAAATGAATGTAAAATTAAACTGTGACGTCACACGTTCTGTTGCAAATTGCGCGGTCGTTTCGTTCAATTCAAATTGACGGATTTTTAAATATTTTTTAAATTATTATCAAAACGAAAATAAATAAATTAAATAGCATTAATTAGTATATTTAGTTATTTTTGATCCAACTACGCTATAAAAAAAATTTATGCATCTTCCCTATTATAGAGCTTATAACATTTAAAAAAGCATTTACTCCACATTCATAACTATCAAAAGTCGGTCTAGGACATTTGACCGCGTCCGAAATACCCCCCCCCCCATAATTACGCGGTGAAAATACCGCCGGGATGAAATACTGCAAGCTAAAGTACCGGAAAAACAAATTACCGCGAGCTAAAATACCGAGAAGATAAAATACCGCGAGTTAAATACCGCACGAACAATATAAAATATACCGCAAGTACTTCTATCAATATTTGTTCCATTTCAAAATGAAATTTATTGTATTTGCATAAGAAACTTGTATTATCTTATGACAGGTTAGAACTAAATTATTTCGAATGAATAGGTGAAAATTTGTGAATTAGAATAGATAGTACGCAATAAAGATTATAATGGATTATTAGTAAAAATGAATTAAAAAAATATTGAAAAAAAATACTGAAGCAATATACATAACAGAAACTGGAAGAAAGTCAAAAACTAGAATGGCCGAACATGTCATAGTCCAGTCAAATTACGAAATCTTTAAACATAAAATTATGTAGTTTGGCGATTGTTAAGGATCGATAGGGGGGTGCATTCTGAGCATACGTTTCAATTTGAGGGGTTCTCCGAAGGTCAGCTGTACCTCATTTCGCTAAAAACGCGTTTAATTCGATATCTCGAGAACGGTTAGTGTTAGGCAAAAAATTGTACAGACCTTTTCTCTTCTAAATTAAATTTACTAACTTTTCTATCTGAAACTTTTTTTTTTAACATCAATATTTTTCAACTTATTACTTCCGAAAGGCAAAAATTTTCCTTTTTTTCTCCCTATTTTTCATATTTCGCTATTTCCTCCCCAACCGTTCAATTTTATGAAATTTTTTTTATTATTAAAGTTGTAGATCTTTTAATTACGAACAACTTTTATCTAAAACTTTTTTCTCTACTACAAATATCTTCGGAGTTATACCTTACTTTACCGAGCGAAATCCGCGCCATTGTCACAATATCATCGACATCAGTGGGTATTCAGTACTTGAAAGAAATATTAAAGTATTCCATGATCATTTATTAGCCAACTTACCTGTATAAAAAGGTGAATCGATTAAACCATTTAAATATTGTACTTCATTTAAATATTAAATATTGTAATCATTTGAATATCATTTAAATATTGTACTTCTTCAATTTGGGTATTTTTTATTGCATTCAATGGGATAATAATGTGAATAAGGATTAGAAAAAGAAGCAAATGAAGAATTAAAACTGTTCCACACATTTATTGATAAAAAATAGAATGTAAAATTCGTAAAATTAAGCACCCGAGGTGGATGGAAGTGATTCGTTTGTAGCACTAAAGGCCCTGACGGTATCGGGGCATACGTCGTCCTCGTCGATTGCGTCAACAATATTATCGTCCATTGCGTCAACAACATTAGCGATATTCGAACAATAGTTCTCTTGGCAATTAATACAAATTACTGAGCAATATAGGCCGGCCTTTCTACATTGTTCTACATTGTTCATTTGCTTCTTTTTCTAATCCTTATTCACATTATTATCCCATTGAATGCAATAAAAAATACCCAAATTGAAGAAGTACAATATTTAAATGATATTCAAATGATTACAATATTTAATATTTAAATGAAGTACAATATTTAAATGGTTTAATCGATTCACCTTTTTATACAGGTAAGTTGGCTAATAAATGATCATGGAATACTTTAATATTTCTTTCAAGTACTGAATACCCACTGATGTCGAGGATATTGTGACAATGGCGCGGATTTCGCTCGGTAAAGTAAGGTATAACTCCAAAGGTATTGGTTTTAGATAAAAGTTGTTCGTAATTAAAAGATCTACAACTTTGATAATAGAAAAAATTTCATAAAATTGAACGGTTGGGGAGGAAATAGCGAAAAATGAAAAATAGGGAGAAAAAAAAGGAAAATTTTTGCCTTTCGGAAGTAATAAGTTGAAAAATATTGATGTTAAAAAAAAAAGTTTCAGATAAAAAAGTTAGTAAATTTAATTTAGAAGAGAAAAAGTCTCTACAATTTTTTGCCTAACACTAACCGTTCTCGAGATATCGAATTAAACGCGTTTTTAGCGAAATGAGGTACAGCTGACCTTCGGAGAACCCCTCAAATTGGAATTTATGTTCAGAATCCACCCCCCTATCGATCCCTAATAATCTCCAAACTACATAATTTTATGTTTAATAAACCCATTTTGAGCCGTAATTTGACTGGACTATCAGGGACATGGAAAAGTCACAAATTGGTAAACACTTGCGTTTACGCAGGCATGAGGTGGATTGTGGATTACCCTAATATTCGAATCCTCCACAAGGAGAATAATTTAATAAAGCGTAAGCTTTGGGTGGCATATGAAATCAAAAAAAACAGGCAAGGACCCCAACATAATTTTATTAAATATACAAGAACAAATGACTAGCACGCCCCTGTTTGAAATAGTTTAAGACCAATCAAGTTAGTTTTATCTTGACCTTGTGTTTTCTAATATAGGAAGGGTTTTCGGTGACCATTGGTTTTGTGTTTGAAAACTCTTGACTTCAATTTTGCTATTTTTATTTGAATTTTAATTGTACGGAGACAACCAGGGACGTGCTCATGGGGGGGTGAGGGGGGAGCTTCCCCCCCCCCCCCCCCAATACTTTAGAATGTTGGCAAAATCACCCAAAAGTTGGCGAAGTTGGCAAAATCACCCAAAAGTTGGTGAAGTTGGCAAAAGCCGCTAAAGCAAAACTAGGTTTGTAAAAATTTTATCAACTCCAAAAAATTTCAAGTAATAAAATAATATAATATTCCTATTTTCTCCAACTGTACTGTACATACCAACTGTACAAAATAACGTGTGTAGTTATATTTTGTAACTATTTTAGTTATATTTTGTAACTAAACACGTTACTTTAGTTACACAATGTTACTAATTTTGAAATAATTAAATAATGCGTAAAAGTTTTGCTTTTGTTGAAACCAACATTCAGTGTAAAATGTAATAAAAAATTTTAATTTAAGTATTCATAATTATTTTATTTAGGGCCGCGATTAAAAAGGATAAATATTTGTCCTAAAAGTTGTAAGATTCCTCAAAAATTGCTTTACTACGAGGGGTCGTTTTTATATTCCCGGACTAGGCATGAAAACAAAAGACTAGAGCAACAACAAAATTTTATTTTTCAATATAGGTCCCCTGCTTTTGAATACAGGTATAACATCGTTTCAATAACATCTTTAATCCAGTATAAAAATATTCATTTGGTTTTTCCGCAAAATGGCCCTCAACAGCTGCTATAAGTTCGTCATTGTCCCTAAATTTTGTCCCCCTTAGTGTTTTTTTGAGATTCGTGAACAAAAAATAGTCACCGGGTGCTAGATCTGGACTATATAAAGGCGCATGTTCAATTTCTTCGAAGCCACAATCAGCTACAGCAGCTTTTGAAAGTCTGGACTTGTGCACTGGTGCATTGTCGTGGAGCAACAAGACACCTTGCGTCAGTTTTCCGCGTCTCTTCACTTTTCACTCTTCGCTCTTCAAGCTGCTAATTGTCGCTTCTTTAGTCTTGCATCCTCCAGTACCAAACACTTGGTTTTTTCAACAACATCTGAAGTGATCACGTCAACAGGGCGCCCTGGACGGGGATGTTCATTCAGTTATTCTCGACCATGTTTAAACAATTTTGACCACTCGCAAATAGCTGACTTAGAAGGGCAATCATTCCCGTATACAGCCAACATTTCTTCAAGAATAATTTTTGGAGGTTTTCCTTGTTTTGTAAGGAATTTTATAACAGCCCGGTATTCGATTTTATTCATTTCGATACATATACAACGCGCGACGACACAAACTGACAGATAATAAAATTAATAATGATGTAATTGTTTTGTAAATTGCCACACAGGTTACCAAGGCATATGTGATTAAAAAACAGCATAATAAAAAATTGCATCAAAATTCAAAACAACCCAGTCCGGGAATATAAATACGACCCCTCGTACAACACGGTTTTGCGGGTCGCGTTATGTAACCAGCCCCAGCCAAGTAAAATTTTCCTATTGACTACTGTAAAGAGAATGGTTAATAGAGTCTATAGAAAAATTATTTTGGGTGAACCCTTGAGAAATAAACCCTTATTTCGAATAATTAAAAATCCGGGTGAATACGCCACGCCCCCATGCAATTTCACAAAAATTGGGTTAATATCCGGACTTTTTGGGTATGTTTCGGTCCTAATGTGACTCTGACGCCGTTGCAGACGGTTAAAATTATCGAAGAATCGATAAAATCCGAAAAAAGTGCGGAAATCGGCAACATTCATGCCAGGGGTTACAAGTGATAACAGCCGGCGCGGCCGCGGCTACTGGCTTTGCCGTGCCCGGTCGGAATGAGTGAAAATCAAAATGTATCACCCTTTATTTGTGTGGGATTCGATACAGACGGTTGGGTCGTTTTAAAAACCGCCCTTCGGGCGGTATTTTTAAACGCTACCACTTGGGCTAAACATACTTGAGGAATATTAATTCACCCCAACCGGGATCAATTAAATAGGGATCATATAAAACCGGGATATAGCTTTTAAAAGTATACTTTTACTTATCACCCCCAAAATATGGAATAAAACAAAAAATAAAGGGTAAACAATAACCTTTAATAGATGTTACGCTTACGAGTGGTGTCGTCAATTTCTAAGTGTTATGGTATATCTTTTTGCACGGACTGAGAACAGAATGGGGAGATTCCACAAATCGTCCCTCATGCGCGTCACTGAATGTGTAAAATTTGCTAAGTTCAAATTCGATTTATTCAAAAGTTTGACCCGCTTTCACCCTAAATATTTTTACAGTTTACTATATAAACCTTATACTATCCAATAGTCAATAGGAAATTTTGATTTGAGTGGGGCTGGTTATATAACCCTAGCCGCGAAGTTGATATTACTGACAACATTCATTTAGAACAGAAGAATCCGTCTAAATGAATGACAATTATTCAATATTAATCTACTTTAATAACATGTACGACGTATAATATTGTAAATAAAATTATATTTTTATTATTTATAAAATGATCTACTTTTTATGTCCCAATTTATACCCAATTACAAAAACTTACGAAAAGTTGGCAATTTTTAATTGATTCAGTTGGCAAATTGAGGATTGCTCCCCCCTGAAAAAAGTTGGTTGAGCACGTCCCTGGAGACAACGTAATGTTAACAAAAAATGTAAAAATATTTTTAGAAGGAATTTTAGTTATAATCAATGACTGGAAAGGGGCTTTTCAGAATAACTCTTTCAAATTAGTACAGAACTAATGTGAATTTTCTTTGTAGTTTTTGCCTGAAGATGCAATAAAAATTGCGAAACCAGTTGCAAACGTAAATCATAGTTTATTTGTTTGCGAAAAAGTACCTACTTACAGAGAATAGTTTATCATTTTATTTCGCTTTATGACAATTGAATATGAATATATTATTATTGATTAGTTTATGTATTTTTTATATTTAAAAATTTAATTTTAAATTTAAAAAAAACCGCTACGAACATAATATGCATCAACCCGATATTATAGTACACCGTGGGTTTTAAAAGATTAAACGACTGCAAAAAGAATATTTTAATTTTCATGCAAACGAAGAATGTGTCCTACATGAATAAAGTTATAGCGTCATTTTCGATTTTCATACTACAACATAACAGAACAGAAGCATCTCTAGCAGAAAAATGGGAGTAATTTGATAAAGGTAACTGTATGTTTTCGGAACATCTAACGGAAATATCTATAGGTATTATTTACCTGTCAACAATAACAAACCATACAGGAAGTGATATTTTTTAATTTAAATAAATATTATACACAACTGCAATAGAAAATTTTATTACAAAATTTACATAAAATCGACATAAATATTTTATTTAAAGTGATATTTATACTTTTCCTATTTTGAATTCAGAAGTCGCAGAGTTGTCTGAATTAACGGTCGCAATAACCGAGTTCATATTTTTTATAGTTCGTCCTTTGATATGTAGATGTCTATAATATTAATTTTTCTGGAGTGCTTTTCATGTTACTGCCGTATTTTCGACTAGCTTCATTACGATTAATAATCTAATATTGTTAGTTCGCTGTACGCTGTATAAAAAAATAAACTTTTAATACAAATTTTAGTTGGAATTAAAATATGAAAGCGTACAACAGCCACAAAACAACATTTAGTACAAATGGTATTAATCCAATCATTTGATATTTTTGCGTGGAAATAACTCGGAAAACATGTAGGATTTTTTGCTTAAACCGTTTAGTTTGAGATCGCCCCTAAGTTGTCAATATTGTGGTTGCTTTGAAACAGGTTTAATTCGTCTAAAAAGAACATATTAAACTTTTAACATGTAATATTTTTGCGTGAAGTAACTGGAAAAATTTGTGGGATTTTTGGCTTAAACCGTATAGTTTGAGATCGCCCCTAAATTATCAATATTGTGGTTGGTTTGGAACAGGTTTAATTCGTCTAAAAAGAATCCAAAAATCAAAAAATTGTTTTCTTTGCAACCCACCCCGAAAATAGTTACTTATTAGCAAAGTATGTATATTATGCACACATTAAGAAATAAAATTAAGTAGGTATAGGTACTATAATAATTATTATAGAAACCTAGTCTAATACTAACATTTATTTAACTGGAAATGAATTACCTCTTGGCAGTGGCGGCTCGTGAGAAATTTGTTTGGGTGTTCTGCATTATAAAAAAGGGAAGGTATCAGTAAAATGATAATCTCAAAAAATAAACTTACTTATTGCACGTTTTTAAGCATTAATGGCGTGCGCCGGTCCTTGCTTGTGGCAAACTTATCAATAACTTTTTTGTTGAAGTTAGATATTCCAGAAATAAATTTCTTTTCTATTGACAACATCGAGAGAGCTGTCAATCGATCTTCACCCATCGAGTTCCTTAAAAAGGTTTTGATCCGCTTTAAAGTGGAAAAACTGCGCTCTGCTTCGGCGGTAGTCATCGGGGTTGTCACAAGAATTTGTAGCAATTTCTTGGTTTCTCCCATGGTGTCATCCAAAGTATTAGAAATTATAAATTTAAGAAGAGGTATTGCCCCATGTAATTGCCTTAATTCTTGGTTAGAATATAATACAGAGAGCTCCGTTTTCAGACGTTCCTTATTCAAAACATTATAAGCTAGGCAAGTCAAATTTAATTTATCGTCAGGAAATGTAGTATCGTATTCCACGAATTTTTCAGAAAATAAAAGTGATGCGGCTACTAAATGGTTTGTGAATTCAAAACGTTCTTTTGCATTATTTATAATTATATCGCATACCTCTATGCAAGCAACACGATGATCTAGTTTATTGCTATTAGGTTTCCTCCTTGTATCGCTGGTAGCACTGTACAAATTTGAGGCTTCCTTAACGATTAAGTCTATTTTATTTCTAACGCCATTAATGGTTTTTTCAAATACACTTGTAACCCTCTGTGCTTCTGTCGGATCCATATTCTTTTTTTGTAATTGACTATATAAAATGTCGACATGCGGCATAACATAATGGAAAAAAGTCAACCAAAAAATAAAATTCGGATCCTCTAGAATGCGCCGAATACCTGCAGCTTGCCTGCAAGTCAATGAGTTAGACTCTTCTTCTAACTGTTCCATGCATTCAATAATGGAGAGCCTATGTTCGTATACAACGTTAACTGTACGAATATTGAAATTCCAGCGCGTAGGAACAGACCGAGGCACATTTCGTCCCACAAATTTGTCCAACACTGCTACCCGTTGGGGGGAATGGCTAAAAAATCCGGGAATTTCGTGTAAATCTCCAAAAAAAATTCGCACCTGAGAATTTATAGAACATGCTCTCGCCATTATCAAATTTAGTTGATGTGCATAGCAATGCACAAAATGAGCATTTTTATATTTTTGTTTAATTCGCGCTTGAACTCCACCACGTTCTCCGCTCATTACCGCGGCACCGTCGTAACTTTGAGCAATAAGTTTATTACTGTCATTTTTTACTATCGGATCTATCGTTAGAAAACAACACACAAGGAAAACAGAACAACGCGTTCTTCCTATTACAGCCACAAATCCATTTGTTACGTAAATATATATTCGAATTAAATTGTCTTTTATATATTTTACCTCGACTTGTACCCTCAATTTCAATGTTCAAATTTGCAGGTGTAGGCCGACCTTGCTTTTTTTATCTCTAATTGTTCATTATAACTAAGTTTGGAAAATTTAGTTTCACTCAATTTAAAAATTACCTACATCCATTTTTAAAACACTATTTGACTCCACGAATTGGAATTGAAACGCTCTTCTTCGTAAGAGATTAAGAAACGACTAAATAAAATGCGTTGGTTAGCTTATCACGTCATAATAATTTTGCATATTTGTTATTTTAAAAATAGAACTCACTACTTTGTAATTTAAACAGCCCTTTGTGTTCGGTTCGAAATAAAACAAGCGACGCAAACATTTTTGTAACAATAAGTTTTATTTAAGCGCACAAAAAGTTTTGTAATGTTAAGTAATTTTCGAAAAAATCCTATTTTTACGGGTTATGAGAGAAGCTGAGTTAATAAATAATATGAATAATGTTCCATTTCGTAATGTGAATGCAGAAAAAACCAAAGTCCAAATTTCTTGATCTACATTTTATTACAGAAAATTATAGTTTGAGAATTGTTTTACAATGCAGAAAAATCTCAAGTCCAAAATTATTATAAAATTTTATTAGGATTTTAGGATTAGGAATATTAGTAAATTCATAAGAATTCATTTTATCTAGTAGGTATAAAGGACATTATATCCATAATTTCAATTAAAGTTTATAATACAAGATCTTTCTTTAAAATATTATTGCATGAAATGCTAGCACCGGTAGCTGCGTTTCAATGCAGCCACCAAGCAGCCACAGTACATTCGATGCGTGTACGTATCACGAGCTTTAAGAATTATTATTGTATAAAAATACATAAATTTTAATTTTATGCATTCATAATTTTATTTAAAGTTGCAAAATCTGTCAAAAAATAATTTAACTACTGTTTTGCTATAAATATGTGCAAGAAACTTGGTGTAATTAAAAGTTTTTAAAAAATTTATTGCTTATGCCCTAATTTCACTGCAATTTGTTTAACAATTGATGAACTAATATTAAAATTAGTTTTTCTTTTCAAAATTCGAATTCTAAACTACCTCGAAACAAAATCATAAAATATATACCACGTAAAATATACCAATTGCTATAGCATTGTAGTCTGCGTTTAATTACAGCTCGGCTTCGCAAAAGTGTATAGCGTTCAAGTTAAACAAACATTTTGATAGCGGACTGGACGTGTATTTATTATTACACTATTTATGTGACTAGCTGTTAAATTATATATCAGTTACTGATATGCTAGCGAAAATAAGAAACACGCTTTCAAAGCTAAGTTGAGAATGCACCGTTCTTTATAATAATTTAAATCTGATTAAGGTTATAATTATATAATTAATTATGCAAGTATTGGTATTTTTATTGTTATTTTTGGTGGTTCTGCAGCTCTGCAGCTCTGCAGCTCCTATGGTAGAACCGCCACTGCCTCTTGGTCATATTCTTTCCTGGTTCTCTCCATATAAATACATTTTTGTCCATCTCTTGTCCATCCGTAGATGGGGCGACGTGTAGCTATATCCAGCAGTGGATAAATAACAGTTGGAAAGAAGAAGTAGCGAGCAATCCGCATATAGAAAAAAACCGCAGTCTAATAGAATACGTAGAAACTATTAGAATGCTAATAGAAAAGTCAATAGAGTACATAAACCAATTTGGATTAGATTCGTTGCCAGAGAAAAACGTTTGATGCAGTGGAAACTTGCGCATTGAAACACACTCTAAAAAATGTAAGAATCGCTTACAAAGAGGATCTACAAAAATGTAAAATTTCACCAAAAATATTTATGTGAACATGGAGTGAGTATCAATGAGGAGAAGTTGCATCATCTTAAGTTTGCGGACGATATAGTCATCTATGTTCAAAGTAGAGACAAATTAATTGAACTTATAAAAAACTAAAAAACTATAAAAGACTAATTAAGCCGGAAACACACAGATAGAAAATGTAGAAAAATACAAATAAGTGGATCGACTACTTAGGGTAGGGTGGGTGATTTATTTCTTCGAAGCCACAGTTTTTAATAGCAGCCTATGAAACTTTTGACTGGTGGATTGTCGTTAAGAAGCAAAAATATTTGTTCCACTCTGCCCTTTTTTATTTCTAGGATAACTTCCTATAGTTTCTCTAATAGAACTACATAATAATATATTGTTGTGTCCACTACAAGCTCCCTCATAAATGTGTACGGGATACACAATTGAAATAAGAGGGAGGATATGTCTAATTTATTGGTAAAGTTTTGTTCAGTATGAATGTGAATTACAAATAAAATGTTACTAGATTTAAGTTTTGTTTGTGATTATAAAATTTGTACAGTATGAATGTGAATTACAAATAAAATGTTACTAGATTTAAGTTTTGTTGATGCTGCTAATAAAAGGAACCACGTAGGACAAAGCGGTATCGTTAGAAGAACAAACGAAAAACAGAAGCATGAAGATGCAAGGGTAACCAGGCCAATAGATAATAAAGGGTCGTAGGGAGTTCCAAATTAGATGAAGCGCAGATCAGTTGTGTTTAGAGAGCTCAGTAATTAGAGAATACTTGTACAGTTGTGTTTAGAGGCAATTAATAAATAAATAATACGTGGACGGGCGTGTTTAGAAGAGTCTCTAGTCGAATAGAAAACGACATGGAAAATCGTTGTGTACAGAAGTGAGTCGATAAAGAATATTAAGACCATTTATGTTTGGATATTGGAATTGATGAACGATACGCAAACTGGATATATTTGAAGAAGTTGATTGGTGTAAGATAAAAGAAGAGTGAAGTGTGTTGCAGTATATGAGTATAGGAGTGTTGGATAATTGAACCAATTTGAGGTGAGAGAAGTGGATAACGGAACGTGTAGAGCTAGTACGTGGAGCGAATTGGGGTCAGAGTTGAGTACCGGAACGCGAAAAGCTAGTACGTGAAGAAGATAGATGAAAGAAGAAAGTGTAGTCAGTTCGTCAGTGCGATAGATAACGTGCGACGGAATAACGGTCGGTCGACAAAAAGAACACAAACAGGTAAAGCTTTACACTATCATTAAAGAATAGGGATGTTAAGTAGTTTAGTTATATGTTGATTGAGGTAGAGATTTAATTGTTGTTGTGTGTTATAAAAGAAGAATGTTTTTTAATAAATTATGTTTGATGTATCCTGTTTCTTATTTGATTGTGTATCACGTCTGAAGGATCTACAAAAATAAGCGACCTGAGAGCGGAAGAGGACACAAAAATATAATACATAATTATAATATACTGTTGTGATACGCGCTATCCATGTTGAGGATAGAGTCGTACCAACAAGGAGAGAAGTACAGTTGGAGACCGGAGGTTCAAACACATTTGTTTACATGTGTTTGTTTTTTTGTCGTTTGAATTTAATTTTAAGTTGTTCGTGTTGCATGTTGTATGTAAACGTTATATACAACATGCCAAAATTAATCAAACGTGCAGAGAACCGTCGGCCATGTACAAACAACCGAGAATATAAGAAGCTCCAGTTTAAAAACAAAATTTATATAGTAACGCAAGTTACATAAAAGTGAATAAAAGAAGTATCATCCAGATCACGAAAGGTGACGGTCGTGTATTCAGTACTGTGAGATAAACTCGCGAATTCAAGTGAGATTCATTTAAAATATACTGAGATAAGTTATATTCGTGAACGAAATACGGTGGTGATACCAGAGAAGATTAATTTCCTTGGAGAATTGAAGATTCCGTAATATAGCGGGATACAAAAGGTGTTGGCAACGAAGGTTGTGGTCGAGATCGTGTCATACTGATACGTAGGGGAGATACGGATACCAAATTATCCGGTCTATGAGAAGCAGGTTGGAGATTGGAGATTGGAAATTAGAATAATTGAAGAAAGAAAATTGTGCGCACGATACAAATCGCAGGTTAGCTACCATTTATTAATCAGTGCGTAGAATAGTAGTTTATATAAAGATTGTTTGATTGTTTGGGTTCTATGTTATATGTTGGAATTTGTTTATTTGATTAAAAACTTGTTAACGGAATCCAACTGTAGTTTTATCTTTGTTGGAGACAAGGATTCGTTCGATATAAGCTCGTATAAAAAAAATGTTGGTTGAATCAGATCCCGACGCATTAGCCTGAGAAGTGAGAGTCGATTTAAGGTAGGTGTCCATAAACCGATTGTGTGTGTTCTCGTGCATTCTTCAAAGCACGGGACGCTACAATACATACCTATTACTATACTCTATTTATGACACAGGTAATCAATTAACAGAATTTTATCAGAATCTCAAAAAATTGTGGTCATAATCTTGTCAGCGGATTCTGAGATTTGAACTTCTTATATGGCGGTTTTCGTTAAACACCTGTTTTTAAATTTTAAATATTTATTTAAAATTTTTCTCGGATCAGTCTCGCACATTTTCGGCTTGAATTTGCTTCTGTGCAAGAGTCATGAAATGTTTTTTCCTTTTCTAGCTTGCTTGCCTGTTATAATATTATTTAAAATTTTTCTTGGATCAGTCTCGGACATTTTCGGCTCGAATTTGCTTCTGTTCAAGAGTCAGGAAACGTGGATCTTATCTTACAATTACTTTTGATATACAGTCGAGTCTCAATAACGTGAACTAATTACTACATGACATATTCACGTTTTCGAGGAATTCACGTTTCTGGATAATAATATGTAGCTAATAATATTTTATGTAATTTTTTAAAAAGTACATGGTTTGAAAATACGTAAAAAATAGCTAAATTGACATTTACGTTTATGAAATGGAATATAAAAACAAAGAAGAAAAACAAAGAGAAGAAATGTTCTCACCTAAAAGTTTTTTGAGATTTTAATACTATGCAGACGAAAGGTTAGGTGATCTTACCTCAGGAACAAATATTTCATTAAACGATTCATTAACAATTAATGATGTCATCCATGCAGACTTGGAGTTTTTGTAGTGCACAAGAACTTAAAAATTTTAAAAGCATCGTGGTTTTCTTGATTTCCCTATGATTAAAGGTTTCAATTTATGTAATCCGGTTGCATTTGTATATGCTAAGAACGTTATCCGTTCTTTTGCTGTTTTTCTACCAGGGGTAGTTTTCTCTTCACTGGATACATAAATTTTCCCTAACAAAAGCTTCCAATACAAGCCGGTTTCATCCGCATTGTATGTGTGATTGAGATCTAAATTTAGCTCCTCAATTATACTGGCAAGTTTTTGCAAAAATGGAAAAACCGTTTCTTGAATTTTTGCAAGCAACCTGAACTAGCAGAGAACGTACTAATTATATTGATTTTCTTGCAATTTATCATGAAAATATTTGGCTTTTTGTTTTACTATGTCACCACTTATAAGATAATTTCTTTCTCGTTGTTGCAAGAACCATTTATACCTATAATGCTTTTTCCATCCTGGGAAATTCTGACCTTTTCAATGATTTTCCTTTTCCTGGGTCGGAATATGTTTCAGCATCTGTGTAGGTAATCTTTAACTGTTTATTTTTAATACTACACACAGTTGACTTAGCAAATTCTTATGTTTTTGATAAATAAGTCACTCCAAAAGCTTTTTTAGCATCCGTTAAAAGATTTATTTTCTAAGGCTAAACAATTTGGTTGGTTTGGTACAAAAACATAAGAATAATATAATAATACGAGTTGTGTGCAGTTTAAAATTCGTGTTGTCAACATTGTTCACATTTTAGATGTATGATAACTTTTGCGTTCACGTTTAGGAATATAGAGACTACACTGTATGAAGAAAATCATGTAGAATTGTATGGATAGTACCACATGATAAATTGATGCTTTGAAATATTTTTTAAGGTATATAGACGTTTATCTATACGTTTTATGTTTAATTTTTAGTACAGTTTCGTAATCAACTACATCCACAGAACGACCACAGTGCCGCGATCATCTTCTAAGGACTCCTGTCCTGCTTTGAACAGCCGTATCCACCTGTTTATTTTGTTTAGTGTAGGTTAAGTTTCCTTTTGCACTTCAAACCTATCATTTTGTATTTCTTTTGTACTTATCACTTTTTGTTAAAAATTTTTTCACAGCGCGGTGTTAGAGTTTCTCCAATTTTTCGAATATCAAAACTGACTACTATTAAAAATTGAATGAAACTTCAATGGTTGCTGGGATCGATTTAATTTTTGAAAATTGACCTATTTGCTTTGATTTCAAAAGACATTCGAGATTTTTTTATAGCTCCTTTCCCTATACCGTTTCTACCGAACTTATTGATCTCCCAACGTATAGAATTACTTTCCACCAAAAATATGTTTTCCAATAAACAAAACAGTCCAAGAATCGAAAAAGAAAGTCTTCAAAGTTAATTAAAAAGATATTATTGACAGACCTTATATTTTACGTTATGAAGTGCGCAACGTGAATTTTATGTCCAAAGGGGGAGAGAGTTTTTGGAAAGGGCACAGGAGAGCAAGTGATTTGAGAGACCGCTGTCGGCATTTAATTCTCGCAAGCGGCTTTTTAATTTTTGAGATTTGGCAAATTTTAACCGTATAGTTATTAATAATTTTTGAGTTGAAAGGAAACTACATTGAGTGCTTCTCCAGAAGTTAGTAATACTGGAGGTTGGTATTTAATATTAATTATGCGGATTTGAAATAGCGCAACTTTGCATAATTTTCTGGATGATTATAGTAATAATAAATGGGAATGAAGGGATTGCTTTTTTTATCTATCAAGTTTTTGGTGTTATTGTCATTGCTAGTCGAAATTCAGGAGCTAAAAATTCTCGTCTACTTCGTTTTAGTAGACGATATTTCAAAATTACAAGAACTTTGTCGAACCGGCATGGTGTCATCCACGTATATTTGAAAAACATTTCCTCGTCGTTTTGGTTTATTTCTTTAAAAAAAACTCATAAAACCACCTTTTAAATTTCTGTCGGCATTGATTGGTCTCATCCACCACCTACAAAATGCCACTAATTAATAATTAATAAAAAAAAAATTTTTAATGGTAAGATTAAAATTTACCTTCTTTCGGAGTCTTTTGATATTAAGTAATTATATATACATAATAAAGCAGTAATAATAATTACAGTCATGTTTATATCATCATCAACGTTTTCGTAAATATTATCCATTTTTATATCCTTTATTATTCAAAACATCTAAAATAATTGGCAATTGACATATTAGTACTCTGATATTAGTTTTATAATTTACCGACAGCTTATCGTTTGCTTACCGGTCAATTGTGCATCGAATGCTTATTGTTATCGTTTTTCTGTTTGCCTTATCGTTACCGTTCCCGTTGCCGTTACCGTTACCGAGCAATTGTGCATTCGCCTTACGTCTTCCGATTTCCACCCTGTCTGTGCTCGTTGCGTGTTGAAACAATGTGAAAAGCACAGAGAACCTCCAGCTTAACACTTCCGAACCACGGGAATAGACGATATTTAAACCGTCCACTTCGTTCAGTGAAGTTTTTAAGTTATACATAAATGTTTCCTGTGGCCAGCAGGTAGACATTTGGTAAGCGAAAATTCCTTCCATAGAAGTAGCACCTCACAGGATTTGAACCCGTGGATCTTGGTATGAGAATCTAACGCCCTAACTTCTCAGCCGTTCGCTCACCTATCTGTGCTTTTATAGTATTAAAGATTTGTTTGCGACGACTGTATTTTTGCAAATTTTATTTGGAAGTAAAACAAACCTTTTTGCGATATACCATTCCATCAAGGGTTCACACATTTAGGCGACTAATTTTTTAAACAGATCCTATTGGGTTTGGTTGACCTTTCTTCTATCTTGACTAAGTTATCACGGAAGAGATGGAAGAAAACGTTATAGTATAATGGCTAAAAACTTCCCGGATCGGAGTGGACGATATAAAAATCCACGTTAAGACGATGTAACTCTTCTGTGCTAGTCACATAGTTTCAACCCACAACGAGCATACACATAGTGTAAGAAAATTGGCCACATTTTGAACAAAAAATCCAAAATCGGTCTTCTGCAATTTTTCGACGGATTTCGTTAGGTAATTGTTCGTACTTTAACATACTAAAAATCGTCGTTTCTTTTGGCTAATAATATTTGGCTAAAATACTAAAATTTTTTGGTACTAACAAATGTGGGAAAAAAACTCGTTGGTAAAAACGGGAAGAACCTAGTCAAATTTAAAGATATACTTGTATAGGTTACATGTCGGGATGCAATATTTCTTTGAGCAATTACCGAGGTGGGTAAAGTTTGAATTCTTCACTTCACTTTCTATTAGTCGGATTTTGTGAATATAACTAATAATGCGTAATTCTTCGGAAGTAACAATTTAAATTTGAAATAAAGCACATTGACTTTTGATAATTTGCTTTATTAAACATTCTTCTTCTTCTTCTTCAGACTCTCTCATTCCAATATTGGACATAGTCCTCCCCTTTATCTTTCAATTCTTCGCTGTTACGCGTGGTTCGCATCCATCGTCTTCCGGCTACCTCTCTTATATCATCTGCCCATCTCTTGGGCGGTCGTCCGACACTCCTCTTATTGCATCTCGGTCAAATGGCCGGTCTTGCAGACTTCCGATATATTGATGAAATTTCCCGTTACTTTTCAGCATAAATCCTATGGTATAGTTCATAAATAGTGCGACGAATCTCGTCCTTTAAACTCTGGAATCGTTTGGTAGTCATTGGCATACAACTTTTCTATCACATAACCCCAAAGAAAAAATCCAACGACATATCACACGATTTTGGTGGCCAATTTTAGACGCCGAAACGAGAGATTACGCAGCCGGGAAACTATGTGTTGTAACGAATTTTTGTCTTTCAAATTCGTTCCCAATATTTAGCTAATTGGCACTTCTCGCTCCATCTAGCGGTCGAAACGGGCAAGCGCTTCGAGCGCGTTAATTCTGCGCTTTGGGTCGACGCAAGGGAGTCGTGTGTGAGTGAGCTGTTAAACAAGCAACAGGTCTGGGGGTGAACTCTCGAACGAGGAGGTCGACTTTTTTGTATGTGCTGTGAAGTGGTCGCTTTCTTTGAAGGATTGGTATCAGTTCAAACTGGTAAGTAACAGAATTTGTTGCTATTTGCTTCCCAGATGGATACATTAGTCGTCTCGGACAATTTTTGCTCCGTCCACCTGGAGTTCGTTATCTTTATCTATTGAACAGATTTTGTTCAAAGTTTCAATAATTATTTCTTCCTCGTTTGAATTTGCCCTTGGCTACTTAATATTTTTGTGTTTTATTATTTTGGATATTTCTTTTGCCTTACATTTTTTTCTGATTGGAAAGTTTTGCCAAGTTGTATGCAGGTTTTGTATTTCTGCATCGAGGTGATAAAGGGCAATCTTATCTTTCACGCTCGCACGCGTTTAAATTTTATGTTTGCAAAATTATTAATTATTAATTATAATGTTTTCTTTAATGAATTTAAACGACGTATATTTTAACTAGGTACCATCGTGCAGAGCTGGCTTATTGCTAAGGCAAGGAGATTCCGAAGTAGTCGACATGGGTTCAAATCTTGTACTTGAAATTTTATGCTCGATATGTTTTTTGTGTTTATTTTTATTTATGTGTTTTTTTTTGAAAGAAGGTAGCGATGAACGACCAAAGTACAGGGTGTTGAGTCTCATCGGGGGCTTACGATTGGTTGGTCATCTGGAAGTTCGTAGTGGGTCCACCGTTTTTGACATTTTATGACCACTCGAACGTTTCTCTTGACTAATTCGGGAAGAGGTTCTTGGTGGTGGCGTTTTGCTTCTGTACAACCTGTCAGCTAGTGCAATTACCATCGGACATTGCTAATATCATCACCTTCTAGCAACGACCATCTGCTTGCTACTCTATTTTTATGTCGCTAGCAAAGTTGTTCTTTGATCTTCTCTGGGGCATTCATTCGAGAGAATCCATGACTCTCGCTCCCTGCTACAACGAGCTAGTTTAATCAACATCAGGGCTTCACGCAATAAAAGTGGAAATTCATTTTTCTGCGTGAAAACGTGGTTTGTTCCAAACTGTCGTCTCATTAGAGATAGGGGTGGGCAAATTTCGTTTCAGTGTAACAACTGCATTTTTTTCCAGCGCTGTGTGATGTGTGGCACCGTCTTGTTGAAACCACATGTCTTCAACATCAATGTCGCGCAATTGGTGCCAAAAATAATGTCTTATATGGTTCCGATAACGTTCATCATTAACTGTTATAATAGCACCACGATCACTTTCTAAAGCGTACGGTCCAATCACGCCGCCACAAAACCGCAAAAACGGCCAAAAATCTGCACCAAACAGTGACTTTCTGTAGGTGCATTGGATGTTCCTGAATAACCGGTATAGATACTCTTCAAATGTCAATGCTTAATAATAACACAAGTCAAATATCCATTATTGTTTATCTTTGACAGAAAAGCAATTGAATTCGATGTAAATTGTTATCTCTAATTGAATCACCGTGTAAATAAACAAAATGAACATTTACACAACATACTGTACACAATAAGCAAACCAATGCCCTAAAACATTTTCAAAATAAGAGGTAATTTTGTATTTTGCCTTCTTACTTGCTAACTTAAATCAAAGACACTCTGTATAAATTTTATTAATCTACCTAATATTAGTAATAATACTAAATTTGAACTTCCAAAAAGCTTCCACGAATGATTTATTTGCTTGCGATTAATAGTAACCAACCTACTGCAGTCGTCATTACAAAACTGTAGGCCATGCACGATTTAGCAAGTGTTTTAGACGTATATTTTCTCATTCACTTTAAAAAATAATGTTTTTATTTTTGAATAAAGAAAATTTTACGAAACTATTACTAAGGTTTTCCGATATTTTCATAATAATTAATAACATAAAGCACGTTACTCCAAACCTAATAGCGCAATAACCTTAATCGACTAAATTTAATTAAGCATCAATTTATTATTTGTAACAAGATCCATCAACCTCCGATAATGTTTTCAAATCGTTTGCAACAAACAATAAAATACTAGATGCAGATTCATGATGTAAAATGATATGAACCACTTAACAACATTTATCTCCCCCATTTGCCAAACCCTGTTAACCAAAGAACATTAAATAACTCACACAAAGGGTGTTAATGCGGCTATATCTCGGCGTTATGAAAAACTCAACATTCTGAGTAGTGTGGGAGAATTATAACAGGTACGTGTGGATCAATCCAGTGATTTTCAACAGGCAGGGTGTCAATACTTTCGATGAAAATAAATTATAATTAATATCCACAAAGCAATTAATTAATTGAACTGGCAAAAAAATACATTATTTAATTTTAGTTTTATCATTTTCGTTATTATTCAGTTAGGATAATTGACAAATTTGTTTATAATTTAAGGATGCATTAATTGGCGTTATTTTTAAATTCGCTTAGTTTCTTTTTACAATGTTACAACTTTTAAAATGATTTTACTACTTAATATCATTTGTTGCTTCCAAAGGTTGAGAACCTCAGTAAAAGTAAGTATAAAGGTGTGAAGATAAATTTTAGGGAAGTTGAAAACACGCGAAACACCAATCTGTGGCTGGGCTGTCGAGATGAGCAGCCAGCCCAGGGAGGGAGTTTCTTGCAGGGAGGAACAGGTACGAGGTGCTAGTTGATTCAGAAAAGGACTTAATGGACCAAACGAACACGCTACAGTAGCTAGTAACGGCCACTTCAAATGATATCTTCTAATACCTCACACTTTTAAACAATCGTCGCATGTCAATGTCACCGATTGCTAACGAGAGTAAATAAATTTTTATAAAATGGAATTTATTAGACGCGAACCGGCGGTGTATATAACAAATAATAATGAAGATAGTGATGATGAATCTGATTTAGAACTAAATGATAGTTTAGATATTATAAATGATTCTTCAACGCGATTAAAACATCATGAAAAATTATGTGATAACAGTGTTGCAAATACTAATAAGTTTTCGATAGATAATATTTTAGGATTGAATAGCTCGGAACAAACTATTCAAGCGGATAACGAATTATGTGACTCCTCAAGTTGTGAATCAAAAAGAAACATTGTAAATAAATTCATTAAACCTACTTTTTATATTCCTCGAACCGGTACTATTTACATAATATTTATTTATTCATTTATTAATAACAAACGATTCAATTTTTAGCTTCTTTGTTTCAATCAATGATCGATTTTCCATCACAATCTCGTTCGGATATAGTTCCAATAGAATCTGCATCGCTAACTGTTTCCAAATTGTCGCAAGGATTTGACAGTATACTGGATACTACATCGTTTCATGTACCATTACATTCACATCTGGATAATAACACATCGGCAGTTATGTACGAAGGATGGGTAGGACCTACAACCGAAAATAAATCTTCACATCAAATATTTAGTTTGCAAGGTAAAATAAAAAATATATTCTTTATTCCATTCAGTATGCTTTATCAGAAAAGTCACGGCCCGTAGCATTTTTATTTCTAAATTTATACATCTATAGCAAACCATAGTTAGAACTATATTTGTTATATTTTTAATTTAACATTAAATTATAATTAATGAAGAAACAGTCGACCGTTTTAGTTTTTCAACCATATAAAAAAATTATAAGCAAATTTTTGGGAAAAGGACAAATAACTATAGGTTATAAAGGACATAATAAAAATATTTAAAGGAAAAAAAATAATTATTATTCTTATATTGCACGCAATAACACAAGCTTCTTAATGCTTGAAACGTTTGAAAAATCCTCTAATGTGTAATTTAATATTTAAAATTACCTATTTTAATCATATGAAGATTTTGTGCATTTTTAGGTTATTGTGAATATTATATAATCAATTGTTATTGGGGTTGAACTATCTAATTTACATCAATCTATTACAAAAATAAAAATGTCAAGTTTAGGAGTAAAAATTATAAGTAACGTTGAAATTTTTAAAATTACTGTGAGAATAAAATAAATGCTCATTTAAGTACTTACTATCTAGTATTAATATTAACACATCAGTACATAATATTTTAATAAATCCAGTGCTAGCCGTTAACCGACGATACACGGTTGAGGTTTGAAACAAAATTATTCCAATTATTCTTACTTATTGATATATTTTGGTGTAAACACATACACGATTCTAAATAAACATTTAGCTAAAAGAAGAAAATTTTCAGTAATTCCAAATTTATTTTAAAGTGTGCCGTAAGCCATACATGACGCTTCTGTTTTTTCTTTGAAACAAATAATTTTAATATCATTCAAATGTCAGATACTTTAGCATCCAAAGCAAATGTGGGTCTTTTTATTTTATGTAATATTTATTCTTACCTAATCCATTCGCTCCAACGTTCTTCCACGGTACTTATAATTCCATTAAATCTTGGGTTATAAAATGGCATCCAGAGGGCAATGTTTCTGGGAATACACTTATTTATCAACCGGAATGGAGACTTGTATTGGTAAGTTAGGGCAAACTGACTATGACTAATTTTTTAAATGGAAATTTTCTTAATGAATACCGTGCTGCCCCCGAGGAGATGCCGAACTCCAAGCAATTGAATCCAGATATTTAATTAATAAATGATAAATGAGGATGAAAATTGAAACAACGTTAACTCATAAGCTAGGGATCGGATTTATAGACATTTATACATGTATTAAGATTGATAAATTCCCATTTAACCGTTCAAAATGAATTTTTGCATGTTACGGCTCATGTGTAAAACACTTGGTTAGTTCATAAACTAGACATAACATCAAAACATAATAGTCGATATGTTTGGTTAGTTTATAAACTATCCAATTTCAACTGGCTAATATAAATAACGTTATTCTAGAAATACAAAATAACCACTGCATTGGCTAGTACAGTAACTAATTGAGTAAATGTTAATTTTAGGTTAGTAGTTTTATTTTCCTTCAAGTAATCAAAATTCGAGAAATGCATAGAAATTTCTTGATTAAACATTTTTACTCAAACTTCAAAATGTTCTCATCAGTAACGCATTATTTTTCCCATTATTATTCTATCTATCATTATATTATCAGTTTACCGTTTATCTGTTCAAAAATTTTAGGGATTTAAACTTTATATACTTTTCTTTTATTAAAAAAGGTTTAATTTTTGTAGATTTAAATACAAACTTTCTAGATTATAATTAATTACTTTTTCACTATAATTATTTCACTATCAGTTTACTGTCTACAAAATTTTTAAATTTTTGAAATTTGAGTAAATTTTTTAATAAATAAATTTGTGTAAATCAGTCGAATTTTGGCTATTTTACTATAAAACAGGAATAATTCAATTTTTGAAGTTTTTTACGAGGTTATTTTTATTAATATATTAATAAATTACAGCCTCTATTTCTGTATTTCTTTTACAGATAAATATTTAAAACTACGAGAAGGGTGCAATTTATTAATTTATTAATAATAAAAAACCTAAACGTAATTAGCGTTAATTAAATTTGACTAGTTTATAAACTAGCCAATGTATTGGTTATTAAGTTATTAGGTATTACCAGAAAAACAGTTTCTAGATTAGACAGTTGAAATTGGATAGTTGTAAACTGGACAAATTTGCAGCTATTATAGTATAAATTTTGTTTTTCCATAAAATATGTTATTGCTATTCGAAACCCTTTTAATGATGAGATGATGGACGAGAATAAATATTCAACATAATAATTTTCTTTTGACGATTAAATTAGATTATTAAACTGAGTTTTATCGTCTGAGGATTTCATAGTGTGATCAAAACGTTGCAAAAATTATACTTACAGTTATAGCGAGAGTTTCTCATAACTATACAGTTGCCTCAAAGGCCCTTCTTGCAAAGGGCGGCTAGCTATTACCAGCGTCGAGAGCGGGGATGTTCGTGGGATCACAAGTGGTGGTCGTACAACTAACTAGGAAAAACAATTCTGGTATTTTATGGGCGCCAGGCGAGCATAATAAAACAATTAAAAAGAGTGAAGAGTCTTGTTTTACTGTCACACCAAAATGAAGTCAAAAAGAGATGGGTTGACGTGTGCTCTTGAATATAATATCTAACAGATACACAAACATTTAACAAATAACAAGTGAAATAACAAAAAAATACAAGTTAAAGCTGAACATACCTTGAAGAGGCAACTCAACATAAATCAATTAACAATTGGGTAGCTCTGAAGGAGCACACCCAATAAAACGGTCCGACGTATCTAAATAACTTATCAACAAAGCAAATAGCGTTGAAATATTTGATAAAAAATAATTACAGATAATTTTCCTATGGTCAGGAATGCAAACAAAATTGTAAATGCAACTTACCCACAATGAACAAACGGGTTCCGATTTACACATCTCAACCGAGTCCTCAATTTGATTTGTGGTCCTTCGCATCCGTCGTCATGCGAACCAAACTACAAAATACAAACATGATTACACCCTAACCAAGTCCATCAACTGTAACACTCCATCTTTAACCTTGAAGATGTACAAAACTGATAGCCAAAAGTTATCTAAATACGCCGTCACATGTTCATAAAAATATTGAAGTACAATCCGCTTGAATGTAAGATTCCGTCAGGAAAACCAAAACTTATTCCGAACTTCGTCTTCGAAAATAAATCCCAAACTTGGCCTCTGACGTCACCTACTGATCGCAATTCAACATCCTCCAACCAGATAATTCGAGGAAAAAAACAGGCCTATCAAATCCAAATCTCCAGCGTGGATCGAATAATACTCAGCAGCGGACACCATAACCAGTGGACAGCTTATTTGTATTTCCTTGACAAAATCATCCACCAACATGATTGCCCTCCATAACAAATCCACATTAGACTTCCATTATATACAAAAAATTTTTGTATATAAAAAAACCATAATTAAACTGCAGCTTATTAAAAACATTTAAAACGATACATCCAAATTAAAATTTTAAAATTGACCCGAATTCGACAACCGCTCTCTGATAAAATGCCTACATTTTTCCTGCTATATCACCAACCTTCGATTTTATGAAAACGAAATCGTATGTATAGGGCGGAGCAAAAATTCTACGCAACGTAACGCAAAAATTCGTTATACAGTGTATTTTGCTTGTGAAAATTTGTGTTTTTCTGTTCTTGAAAGTATTTTGTACATTTTGTAGTTATTCTAAAATACAAATAAATATGTTCAATATCAATTTTCACTTCATCAACTAGGAATCCCTCGGTTATGTTAATTAAATATTAAAAATAATCTTCTTAAATCTCAGAATTCCTGTGAACCCTTAAAAAGAGCTGCTCATATTTATTTGGGACGTTTATTAATGTATCTTTAGGTAAATTTCTTTTGGTTACCTCATGACTAACTATTGTTCTGCATACTTACTAATAAATAATTAATAGGTAGGTACAATAGTTGATAATCAGCATAATTTTTCCCTATTAGTAGCTCAAGAAATACTAACGTGCTGGATTTTACTCTACATAACACATCTGCTTTTAATAGAGATTACACTGTTGATTGCAGTTTCATTAACCTTGCATTTGTTCAGATTCTTCTTGATTCGATATTGGAGAAGTTTGAAGGATTGTATTCCATTAGGCTGTTGTTTTGATTAAGATTCTACCCTAAACTATTCCCGAAGGTGGTTGTAAATAGTTTTAACTTACATGAATTTAGAGTGACATACGCAGTGGATTAGGGATCGCCCCATCTTGTTCTTTTATATTACATCAATAATATCTGTACAGCCTTTGAACATAGGTAATTTCTATTTTTTGCTTACGGTATAAAGCTGTTTCACATGGTTAGTCCCAATAGTGATTGTATTTTACTTTAAAGGGATCTTGAAAATTTACGTTTTTGGGGTGACCTACATTATTGTTTTCACTTAAAAGTAAATATATCATAAAGACTAACTTATAGATAATTACTTTGATTTATAATGCAAACAATATGTCCCACTCATGTTTTCTGACACCCGAGCACTGATTGTGATATTCTCTACTTAGTTTGCAAAGCTTCAAAACTTATACCTACTTTTATACTTGGTCACTTTGATCTTGGAGTTTTGCCTGAAATATAGAGCCATTTCATTGTTTTTCCTTTCTTGTACATAGTACCTGTGATTTTGCTGATAATTTTGCAATCCAATAATCTTTTAATAAAGCAGTTTCATAGGATTACTTTTGGTTAATTGTTCTAAAGGGCCACATATGTATAAACTGAAATACGAAGACGAGTCAGCAAAGAAAGGAATGTTTTGCATAATTTATTATAGACCTACATGCTTTTGTGAAATATTGTAAAATTACTTAACTCTTGAAAAAAAAAATTCAAGCTTTACAAGGAGGTTTTACATCATTATTATAATGTAACTGAAAAGTCTTATATAATAATAGTGAAATAATAATTTATTCTTCAAGTTATTCTTCAAGTTATTCTTTATAAGTTATTCTTCAAGTCGCTAGGCGAGTGGAACATGCACACATGCAACCTCGATTAACAAACACCTGCCATGCGAAATAATTAAATTAAAATATATATGTAGATCTGATGAATAGACAAAATTTAATCTCAATTTTCGGAAAACGATGACTGAAGTATCAGTTTCACTCTCAAAATTGCAAAAATTGGACGTAAATATTATTAAATATAGATTTTATTGAGTTTAGATAACTGTTAGAAACTAGAAACTGTTAGAGAGAGCAAGAGATTGTTTTGTGTTAGCAGAGAAGTGTTGCAAAAGTCCTTAAAATGGACTTTAAAATTTAACCTTCCAGTAGTCGCATCTGTTTTTCGATGCGAGTAGTCGCACTATATCTGACAGATTGGATAAATATGTAAACCACCCTTATTATTCTTGCTAATTAAATCTCTTGCAGTTTTGTATTTTATGTTTACATAGGTATCTAATTACTATATGGTCGCCGAAATACATATTATTATAGTAGTACCTTTATTTTTTTAATCCCTCGTGCAACAAATCGCTGTAAAAATTACCGCTAACTTTTTCATTTTTAATTAATGACGTTAATAAATTCTGTGAGGTGCTATCTATAGAACGATATTTCGCTCACTAAATGTCTAACTGCTGGCCCCAGGTAACATGGCTCATAATAAGTCTTTGCTTCCCTGGTGTGAGTAGACGATGTAAAAATCGTCTATTCCCGTGGTTCGAAATCCACGTTAAGCTGTAGGTCCTCTGTGCTCGTCACACAGTTTCAACACGCAACGAGCACAGACAGGGAAATCGGAAGACGTAGAACGTTATAAAAACCGATGCATATATACAATAAATAAATTAATTATATGTTTTGTATTTTTTCTCTTCGCGTGGGGTTTTTGAATAAAACTACAATTCTAAGATTTTTTGTTTTGTGTGACCAAGCACACATCTTCAGATGCAACTACAAAATTACATAGATTTTAATAGCCTATATAAAGAATATAAATATAAAGTTTTAAACTACCGTTAAAATTGTGAATAAGTCACGTTGTATATCGCGGGATCTGATACCTGTAACTCTGTAAACGGTCAAGTAAAAAGAAGAATCTATAAGACCTTTTCTCTAGATAATTTAGTGTAGTTTATTTTCAGTAACTTGATATTTTGTTCTAAAGTGCACCCAAACCGAGATATTCGCAAATATTTGTAAAAATTTCATTCTTTACATGGTTTTTCCACTATCGGGCGAAATTTGAGGTTTCTAATATATTTTTTAGAGGTTATAATTAAAATATCTAATGACATTTAGCTTATCCGCATTTTTCAAATTGCGGTGGAAAATTACTGAGTATTTTTAGGGAAGATTCTGAAAATGTCCGAGTGATAACCGCAAAAACTCGGAAGTAATGGTTAATATTATTAAAGCTAGATCTAGACCACAGGAATGTTCGCAATGAATTTTTATTGCTGTTTCTTCGAACTAAAAGATATTTAAATGTGATCGATAACTGACGGCATCCTAAGTACAGTGTGTATCAGTCTATGAAATTAATTCCTTAAATCACAGCTTAACTTGTGGGCTATTTTTGAAGAACACCATTTGTAGTTAGAGTGATAATGTTCCACCTGACGTTAATTAGGCATTCGGTAAATATTTCAGCTATATAAAACAATCTTTAGACCTACGTTGCTATCAATTCAGGCATTTCAGATGAAAATTCGCTAAGACTAAGAAAAGAATATTGTAAGTCTAAAATATTGTCGAGCAACATTTTAAAACTCCTAAGACCCCCAATTAATTCATTCATTGATTTTTGACTTGCTAAATCTTTCGCCAAATACTATTATTCGGTTTAGGGCCAGAAATAAAATTGTTGTAAATCTGAAAATTGACCCAAATGTCACTGAAGTATTCCTGAAAAACACATCGACACCTCAAACGCCGGATTTGATAATTTCTGTTGTTATTGTAAGTCTTCCGCCCTAAACCTTAATGGCGGTATTCCACTATGGGGCCGTTCATGTATTACGTAAGACGTTTAGGGGGAGGGGGGTAGCTGACATCTTATTTTTTCTTACTCGGGGGTAGGGGGGTCAAGACAATTTCTTACGTAAGATTTTATTTTTTTAATTAAATTTCAAAATTTGAAAATTATTTAATTTAATTTAGGTGCTGTTGGTATTAATGTTAATGTGAAACACAATACTATTAATTATTTACGTTCGAAATGAATAAAATCACATTTTCGGGAGTTGCACGAATTTATTCACCTGAAATCGACAAATTTCCTATAGAGATTCGGAAAGCTGAACGTTTTTATAGTAGAATTGAAAAAGACTCTCTCTAAAAGAGTCTATAATATGATAAAGTCTATTAATATATACTCTATATATTATAAAAAATATGTAAAAAAAATGTTTATTATAAAAAGTCAGGTCAAAATCGAACGTCATTGAAATTTTCAAAAATGTGCTCTATTTAACAATGCTGGCGCTCAGCAACAAACTATTTGACTTATTAGTTAGAGAAAAATAACTTAGATAGAAGTTGTAGTAAATTTTATTCTCTGTAAGATTTATAGAAGTCATTTTCGTCCTTGGTAAGGAAATATTGCGAGGAAACATTTTATTTTCGCCATTTTTTTTAATGGCGGCACTTCCGGGCGCTTGCCGAAGTCACCAACCCAGAGTTTTTATTAGGACCACAAACCTTAAATATCCAAAAAGTAGAACCCCCTAACCATTTTTAGGAAACTCTTCCTTTCATGATTTCGAGGATGTTGTTAAAATATTTTAAGGCTGCCGTCCTAAGCGTGGGCGATTGAAAATACCATTAGACAAATGAGCAATAAACCGTAAGAAGTAATTCTGATATAGAATAGACAAACTATTTTAACCGAGATCCAACTAACTTCGTTAGAAATGCAACAGAACTCTGCTCACCATTTCAAAAGAATCGTTCAAAATAAGAAAAAATTATTATTATTTTCGGACGCAGTATCTTCTAGAAAAATGCATATAATTCTACCAAATTTTTTTCAAATTAGGTCAAGCATTTGTCCTGGATGTGAAACACTTTCAAGTTTGTAATTATAACTGTAATAATTATAAAAATTATTGCACGGTCACCTTTATGCTCTGTGAAATAGAGTACCTTTACAGCAAATATTTCAATATTTCTAATTGGAATTAAAAATTTATCAGATCCAAGGGCCAAGTTTTAGCTTTACAATGATCATAAAATGGTTGCCTAAAAGTGCATACTTTTTTACCTAGTGCGTCCGCAATCTCGACAAATTTCCCATATTATATTAAACACTGCCAGGACGGCAGCCTTAAGTGTTTTTAATTTTTTTAATGAGTTATATGATAACAATATAGCTGAAATAGAAATTTGTTTAAAAATATTTTGCCGAAAAACATAATTTTCACTCCTTCATAAAAAAATTTCAACTACAGACGAAGAATTCGGTAAGAAGCTCAGGGTTCCTAGAGGACGTTTTTTGTTATACAATCGTTATACAATTACCTAACGAAATCCGTCGAAAAATCGCAGAAGACCGATTTTGGATTTTTTTTGCAATTTTCTTACACTATAAAGTAATTTGTGTGAATAACATTTTTTTTTAATATAAAATAAACATAATGTCTTCGTTAATTTCACTTTTAATGTTTAATATTATCTGACTTCTCATTGGGTAATAATTTATCTTACGTAAGATTAGTGTGGGGGGGAGGGGGTATACATTTTCTTATTTTTTCTTACTAGGGGGTGGGGGGGAGTCTAAAAGTAGGAAAAAACGTCTTACGTAATACATGAACGGCCCCTATGCAATTTATCATACGAACGACGGTACCGTTTCTTGTATGAACATTTTCCATACAATAAATTGTACGATCGATAGGATGGAAGTGTGACACTATATTATTTGTTGTACATGAAATAAGACGAAAGACTCTTTCTTATTGGTTAATTTTAAAGATGTAAACAAACAGCACTAAGCGCTATCTAGTGGTTACAATGTACACAAAACGACAATATAACCTCAATATTACGATTCACGCGTTATTTAGTAAATAATATATCTGCTGTTCGACTTGTCAGTATTATTACCACAAAATAAACTTGTCAAAATAAACATAACCTATGTGACATTCGAATAATAATTGTAGATTGACAACTAATTTGTGTGAACGAGTTTAGAGCGATCTGCGCACATATCGGCGCCGTTTTCGTACAAGAATTGAGAAATTTTATCAATTTTCGTACAGTCGATCGTACGAACGATAGGACATCCAAGTTTTGTGTATTACACTATAGTAAAAACTGTACGTACAAGAAACGGTACCGTCGTTCGTATGATAAATTGTATAGTGGAATACCGCCATTAGGTCTTCGTCCAGAACTAAAATTGTAAATCTGAAAATTCCCTCAAATGCCGTAATAGGGTCTACACACGATCCAATCTGGTCGGGCCGACCGGCTGTCCTGCACATGAGTTGAATAAGGATGCGGCTATTGTGTCCTTGTTCAACTTACGTGTAGGACAGCTTGTCGGCCCGACCAGATTGGATCGTGTGTAGACGCTCTAAGATATTCTTAAACAACATATCAAAACTTCAAATACCTTAAACCGGCTTCATTAATTTCTGTCTTTTAGGTTAGACCTATAAAAATTTCAGAAAACCTTATTGTAATAATTTTGTAACCGTATTAAATTAAACAGTTTTTCTTAAACCCATTTCATAAACTGTATTCGCCATAATTTTAATTTAGAAGATGTATCTTCTAAATCAACGAAGTCTGAGTGTGTGGTCTTTAAATTTATTACTATTTCATATTATTGTTTATAAATAGTTGTTGAATAATGTAACGTATCAAGAATTATTAAAATTTCCATGGACTTCAAAATAAAGCAATAAATCAATGTGTCAAAAAATTATAGCAGTTCCATTTCATACGACTCTTTTGATAAAAAAATTAATGTTTTTAAGAAATTCAAAGATTCAAAGTTCAAAAGCAACAACCTGTTAATAAAAATTCTTTTTTAAACTTTTTAATCATTGCTTTTGGTCTATCATTGAAAAACATGTATGTGCATATTATACAATTTATAAAATAAATTGTTACAATTCTTTAAAGATATAAACAACGATACTAACTACCAATTAATTAGTGGTAATTTGGTAACAGTGAAACCTTTCACAAAATACCAAGAGGTCGATTTTGTGCAACATGAAATAAACTATTAGATAATTATTAAGTTTTTGTTCTACCATAAATGGTTTTTAAGAAATCTAAACTTTGGAAGATAAATAAATATTTTTTACATTAGTGCCAAATTATCCATTTCCAAAAAAAATTCTCACACCACAAAAGTTGTTGCGGACTTTCTAGTTTCATCATGAATTTTTCCTACCTTTTGTACAACACAGCAGTAAAAATATTGAAATTTACAACTATAAAGTACTCTGGGCAAAGTATAGTTAAAAATGATTTTCAAAATTTGCGACTTTGGATTTGCGCTTAAACTATCGAAGCTAAATTACCCACAACATTATTCGTATACAAATTTTGGTATTCCTTACCGTTATTGAAGCGTTTTGAACGTAAATACGCGGGTTGAATCTTTTGTAATAAATATTTACCTATACTTGAAATGTATCTAATTAATTAAAAATTAATCCCAACCCTCCTTATTAGGTGAAATACAACTTTCTCTTTTCTTCCCATTATTCTTCCCATCAAATTGTATTTTCTATATCAGATTCGTGTACTCCCAACAGAATTTATCTTTTCAGTAAACACATTTACATTTATTTGTGTACCAAATAAGGTAGTACTGACGTAATCAGACTGCGTTTTGCGTTATTTAATTTACTGCGTAAAAACAACAAAGTATTTTTAGGCAAAAAAACATTTATAAATGTGAAAACTCACTAAGCAAAATAAATTTATTTCACTCACTACAGAAATTATCACTACAAAACCATAATAGTCAAGGCAACGAAGCCGAAAAATTGGCTTCAGCTTGCAAAAAATCCGGGCAAGCTGAATTTTGGTAGAGATGTACATTGGAGTGTTCTAATGAACCTCCTAAAAGTCCCATAAAATCCCACGCCGGCGTCCCCCGTAATCGCGGGTTTTAGCTCCTCCAACGCAATTTCTTGCCGATAACTCGCTTATTTACGCTTGTATGAAAAATTATTATCAGACCATAATTGAAGAGCATAAAATTCTTTATAAAATAGATTTTTTTAATTTTTCCATAGCTTACTAATATTGAAATAATTGACCCAAAACACAACTCACTCTTAAAATGGCATAATATTGATTCCTTGCAAGGAGAGAAATGTTTTCAGGTACGGGAAGTGATTTTAAAGTAAATTAATTAAAATTTGAGCAAAGGTTGGAAAATGAAGAGAAAAATGGATTTTTTCAAAATTTGCCCAAGTTATAGTATCTTCCAAGTACCGAAGCCGAAATTTTGGTTTGAGCTTACCGAAGGTCCGGGCAAGCTGAAAATTGGCAAAGATGTATATTGAAGTGTTCTAAAAACCCCCCAAAATGACTCATAAAAATCCCAAGCCGGCGTTCCCTCAAATGAGGATTTTAGCCCCCTAGTGCGGTGTTTCGCCTATAGCTCACGTATTTTTACTTTTACGAAAAATTACCATTAACTGAAGTTGAAGAACATAAAATTTCTATAACTTATGGCGCTGCAGTAGGTAGTACTACAATACATACTTTAATATGCAAATTAATTTTTCGTAAAAGTAAAAAGTACGTGAGCTATAGGCGAAACATCGCACTTAGGGGGCTAAATAAATCCTTATTTGAGGGAACGCCGGCTTGGGATTTTTATGAGTCATTTTGGGAGTTTATTAGAACACTTCAATATACATCTTTGCCAATTTTCAGCTTGCCCGGACCTTCGGTAAGCTCAAACCAAAATTTCGGCTTCGGTACTTGGAAGATACTATAACTTTGGCAAATTTTGAAAAAATTAATTTTTCTCTTCGTTTTCCAACCTTGGCCACAATTTCAATTAATTTATTACTAAAAGTATTTCCCGTGCCCGAAAACATTTCTCTCCCTGCAACGAATCAATATTGTGCCATTTTAAGAGTGGGTCTTGTTTTCGGTCAATAATTTAAGTATTAGTGTGCCATGGAAAAATATGAAAAAACACTATTTTATAGAGAATTTTATGGTCTTCAATTATGGTCTGACCATAATTTTTCATACAAGCATAAATAAACGAGTTATCGGCAAAAAATCGCGTTGGGGGAGCTAAATCCCCCGATTGTGAGGGACGCCGGCGTGGGATTTTATGGGACTATTGGGAGGTTCATTAGAACACTCCAATGTACATCTCTGCCAAAATTGAGCTTGCCCGGATTTTTTGCAAGCTAAAAACCTTCATTGCCTGGACTATAAGGGATTATTAATTTTATCCCAGTCTCGCTTATTGATACGTACCTACATATTATGTATTAGATACTAAGTACATTGTATGTATGTAAGGTATATCAATAAAGCAAAGTGTTATTTAAAGATTGTTGGAGAATCACATATCAATTATTATTTTCATAAAGTTTTAAACTAATATTTATTTTTATTTTGTCATTAAAAACTCGAATTTCGGACCTTTGCCTCATTTGGTACAAAATGATGCAGTTCGGACTAAGAGTTCGGAATTGCTAAAATAAAATTATTATTTCTGAGAAATAAAAGGTGGATGTACCTTATGCGGAATTCACGGCACCGAATAGTGGGCAATTTTTGTGCCCACATTTTTCTTTAGTGATCAACCCGGTACGCGATACTCGGTTTTAATCCATATATGGTATAATTATTTATTACATGGAGAAAATTCAATTAGAATAAAAGTACACTTTACCAATATAACATGATTTTACATGCCATTTCTCATATTTCATTTATTGCACAATTCATAACTCAACTTATCAATCAAGAAATTTGCATTTTGATCATAAATTCACCAAATTCTATAAATTTCTATAGTTATCGCGCTTTAAACAAGAATCAAATTGCTTTTATGAAGCGAAAGTCGCAGTTGGAATACCGTAAAAATGCTTTTTCTTTATAAGATCGTGTGAAAATGTCGTTATTATGTTGTTCCTACATAAAGAGTACCTTGTAACGCTAGTACTATAAAGTGTCATTTTAAACACGATTTAGGTTAAACATTTTCAATTATTTTCCTTCCAATGGTAAAATGATAATAATTGTATTTTACGATTTCTCACGGATTATTTTGAAACTTGTTCACATTGTTGTCACCCACCTTGACTATTGAAACTAAAAGGTTATGCAACAACACGTAGATGGGGTAGTTGTTTTAGGAACTGTATTTACCTTTATTAAACAACGTTAAATTTAAGCAAGGCTAAACATTGAACTGAGTTTTTAGATCAATATTACTACTAGTTCTTTGACGAGTTTACGTCTTCTGCGTTTCATCGGTAGGGATCATTGCCGATGGAAACAATAAGTCTACTAACTGAAGATTTTATATTGGTTGTTTGTACTAACAAACGTTTTTTTATTGGCTAGTCAACTATACGGGGCTCTTGAAATAAAGTTGGTAATACTAAGCGTTAATAGTAAGTTCTTGTGCCTATTGACTAAGAATAAAAAAATGCTTTTTTAATACGATTAAAGTGTAGAAGAAATGGGAAGTCCACGATCAAACAGGGCTCAAATTCATCGAAGTGGTTTAGATTCTTACAAAATGTTTGCAAACAATTTTTAAACGACATACATGTTCGAAAATATGATTTTATAATTAAAATAGATAAAAATTAGGCAAATAAAATTTTTAGAGCTTTTTCAATATTTTTTTTATGAGAATAGGTACAGGTGCTTCTGACCAGAAACCACGCTAAACAGTAACTTTTTCAGGATGCAATGGTGGGTCATAAGTCATAAGCCATTTGAATATTTTCAGTTTTACAAATCTGGCAATTTTTCTTATTCATCTAATAGTTAAGATAAAAATTATCTCAGGCACTTACGATGATTTTAATCAAAACTCGGGGTCTTTTGGTAATACTATGATAACTAGTATTCAATCAGTGAAAAATCCCCGAGGTTTAATTCCTGAGCCATCTAACGCTCAAATTCATAATTGTTACTTAAGTATCGTATAAGTACGTACTTAAGGGTCAAATTTATATTACATAGACGTATTTTCGGGCAAAAACACTTGGAAATTCAGAAACTTCGTAAAATGCTAAGATGAAATGTATCAATAAAAATCAGTTACTCAAATAGCAAGGGGTTCATTTTGCAAGTAAAGTTGTAAGTGTAATGCATCAAATACACCATACAACGGTTGTGCCGACATCGTAACAACTTGGAGATTGTATGCGCAAATTGCATAGTGTGTGCGCTCGCTATTATCAGTTGCACCGATATCGCACGATTGTATGCAATTTGAAATTGCTGCATGCTACAGATTGTATGGAAATTGCATCGTGAGTGCTGCGCTTAAAATTGCATGTAAAATTGTATGGATATTGTATGTACCGATATTGTAACAACTCTGAGTCGGTACGATAATTGTATGGTGTATTTGGCATTTAAGTAACACTTTGTTCATGAAGACGGCCGTAAATGTTTTAGGCGTATAATTATTGGTATCACTGCAGGGACACTTTCGGCCGAGCCACCACTACGAATACACACAGGCCTTTTTGCAAATATTTTTATTATGTTCTTAAGTGTGTTCATTGATGACACATGATTGTTTTGTTAATAAATATTCATGATTTGCACGCGGTATTTTATTGTACAGCGTTCCACGACTAATATTCCATACCACTGAATTACAAATGTTCAATTTCAAATGTCAAAGTAACAGTTGTGCAAAAAAACAAATATAAATAGGCAGTTCCTATTGAAAAGGCCTTTATGGATCATTCAGCAGAGCATCGGTGTATAACAATTAAGCTCAAAACTCCGGAACCGAAAATGATTTCCCAGTTCCACACCATCTGGAATGTTGAAATATTGCTCCTACGAAGGTTCGGTAGTGGATAAACCGAGCAAAATGGAAAAAGTGAACGCCTTTTTATTTTAAGAGGGAGGGGGCAAAAGTTTTCACCAACGGATCTGCGCCACTCCGTTATTTACCATCCAAATTTTGATTTTTTGATTTCGTTATGATTCTTTCAAATTTAGATTAACATACTTGAAAAGATACTTAGGTCGTAGATCTATTTTCCACGATTTTTGACCAATCAATGTGATTAATTTTGAACGAAATTTGATTTTCGACAAGGTATATATTTCTCGGTTAGCGTACTACTGAGGAGCCAAAATTTTGCAAGGACCTAGGCTCGCTGTGTATTAGAAAGAAAAAAGTCAAAAAACTTAGAAAAAAGGGTCCCGTACGCATCCGATGGGCGCCCCGATATTTTAGCCTCGATCGCGAATAAATCTGTTATTTATAGGCGGAATTTCGATTTTTTGTTTTGTTATAGGATCCTTGGGCAATTGCAATTCACTTTCTTTAAAAAATACTTACATAAATCACCCCTGATATTTTAACTTTATTTTTTACAATACTTAATTTTGTATGGACGAAATAAATAAGGTAACGGTCCTATCGGAACCGATGAAACCATTAAAAAAGAATTTCTTTACTTTTTTTTCGTGGCATAGGCTGAGTAACAGTTCAATTATTTTCTGGATATTTTGTGAAAAAATTGAATTGTTGCTCAGCCTAGAATTTCATGAATTTTGTATCCGTCGTAGAACGGACTTTAATTCGAATTGCTCATCAATCGAGTTCCCGGTTTCTCTCTCCTAGAAGTGTAATAATATATCAGTCGATATATAAAATATCAAAACCCTGAACAATATGTAGCATAAAGCTCGATGCAAATATTTGCGTTTTTTCATCTCTCTCGCCAGTCATTTAGCTTCTTGACAGTAGCATCATGATCCATTCGCCAGCATTTCGCTAGCATTGGCGAATGACATTAAAAAAAATATCAAATTATTCAAAAATGGAGGGGCTAACTTGACGTTCATGTCAAAAGTCAATATTTCTACACTAAATAAAAATTCAACGGACCCAGCATTTTCAAAAAAATTTACAGCATTCCGCTAGCCTTGGCGACTGACATTAAAAAATATAAAAAATTTGAAAGTGGAGGGACTGCGTCAAGTTGGCCCCTCCTTGACCAGAAATATTTATTTCTCAATAAAAATTCAACGGGCCCAGCATTTTCAAAAAAATTTACAGCATTCGCCAGCATTTCGCTAGCATTGGCGGCTGACATTAAAAAAAATATCAAATTCAAAAATGGAGGGGCTAACTTGACGTTCATGTCAAAAGTCAATATTTCTACACTAAATAAAAATTCAACGGACCCAGCATTTTCAAAAAAATTTACAGCATTCCGCTAGCCTTGGCGACTGACATTAAAAAATATAAAAAATTTGAAATAGGAGGGACTGCGTCAAGTTGGCCCCTCCTTGACCAGAAATCTTTATTTCTCAATAAAAATTCAACGGGCCCAGCATTTTCAAAAAAATTTACAGCATTCGCCAGCATTTCGCTAGCATTGGCGGCTGACAGTAAAAACATATCAAATTCAAAAATGGAGGGGCCAACTTGACGGACCCCTATTTTTCCTAATGGCGCAGGTACCAATTTATTTGATTCTAATTATATTTTTGATACAATATGTTACGCTTGATGAGCAATTCGTAACTACCAAATTTCAAAATAAGGATTTCTGAAAATTAATTTTGGTTTGCCAATGTTTAGGATGTGCCTATGTTCTAACATTTCGTCACATTACAATGAAACTAAACCAATTTTTGTTTATCTTCTAATCTAAGCTTTACTACATATCTACTTTCCAAGAAAATGTCATTAATTTTATAAAAATACTTGTCAACTTGAGAACAATTTATTTATTCCTACTTCAGTGAGAAATATTTTTTTAGTATTCACCCGTTTGTAAGCCCTAAATAAATATTATATAATTCTTAGAATCTCCCAGTTTTCGACCACATGTTAAATTTTAGGATAGTTGATAAAAGGCAAGATTTTCAGACCTGACGGGCATTCTAACACAAAATTTGGTGAAGAATCACGTACCTACTTATCTCATTACCTTTATCGTTATTGTAGTGCTAAATCTATTTGTGACTAATAATTAACTTATCGTTATTTTTGTGCAAAATCGATTGTGAAAATTCGAATACCAAATTCGGTCAAGAATCAAGCACATCTTATTACCGTATCCTAATCTTATTTTTTTACAAAATTTGTTTTACTACATTACACCACACAATTTCGTTGGAACATTGGACCAAACTCTTCGTGCCGAAGATATGTTGGAGCGTATGGAAGAACACCAGCCGACAATTTTATGAACATTTCTTGTTGGAACAGCTAGCTATCCAACCGCGTTGGCGCCCGACAAAATTGCATGTGTGTAAAGCGTTGTTGCATCGTCAATAATGCGAGATAAATTTGAAAAATCTAATCTGGGAAACTACAACTTTTTATAATATTCCTTGCTGGAGAGCCAGAACCTCCAACCGTCAACAATTTATAAAAACATGTGTATTTTTTTCATGGAAGAGATCGAGATTGATTTTCATGGAAGCTTACCTCGGTGGTTTTCCATTGCCTTCCGAGGCTCTCCGAGGTCAGAATAAAGTTCTTACCCTGCCCGGAGAAAGGCTGAATTCTACACAATTTATATAATTTTCTTAATAAATTATTAATATTAATAAATTCTCAATAAACAAATTTTGTTGTTGTTATCTTCAAAATCACTAAGGATAGAAAAATATTTCTTTTACTATCAAACACATTTTTAGTTGCTTTAAATCTTATCTCTTATTTTCTGGGCCTAAAAGTACCAAACGGTAATAAATGATGAAAAACTGATGATACTATTGATAACCTGAAAAAACCGTTAAGAATTTTAAAATGTGATCAACTTTCATAGCTCGCATATAAGGTTCCATTAGGGTTAAAAAGTTGTTCTATGCTCTGTTCTATGATTAACTGCCTTTTCCAAATTCCCACTGATGATTTGCGGTGGTTGCGTTTTCGATGAATAGCGGTAAAATTTTCTGTATGAAGATTGTTTCAAAATTATCTTGCATTTTACAGTTGATATAGTAAGTTGATTGGCCTGTAAGAAGATAAGCTAAATTCCTATTTTCCTTGTTTTAAAATCATGATATTATGCGAAAACTTCAAATGCAGAGGTAAACATCCAAGACGTAATAAAGCGTTGAATATCATAATACTAGTAATTATTATGTTCCTTCGTTAGGAAGCTCTTTGAATAATAAATGCTTATTATTCTTTTAGATGCATTGATCTCTGACTTATAAATTTTAGGTGTTGAGAAACCATGTTAAACTATTGTAGATATAATTTTTAACTTGATTATGAAACAAATAAAAAAATTTCACACCTATTAGTTTTTCTTAGAAGCAGTTTATAAACATAACATAGTACGTTTAAGATTATTTATGAGTGTATTTAGTAATTAATACTTATAAACTTTTGAATAATCAACCCCGCATTTTTATATTATTTACTTTTCACGAGGGTATACGAACTTCTACATGATTAATTCCTTATTAAAATTTTGTCAAGGTTTAAAAACAATACTAATTATTATTCATTATACCCTGAATGCATATATCTATAGTATAATAGGTAGGAGGTCCTAAAATATTACATTTAAATTATTTACTACGTAATAAAATTGGCACAATTGAATAGGTACTATAATAATTATATCTGCTATACTCTGTGACCCGTATGTATTGATACAACTTTTGCAACTGTTAAAACTTCATTTTGCAGAACAAAAATGAAAAAAAATTTTAATCGCAGTAGCCCGTTAGGATGTTTTGACATTATATAAAACAAAATATTCTCATATAGTTTGTTATAGTTGCTTCAATCAAACATGACAAGTCTACGCGATATTATTGTTAATAAATTTAAATCAGGTGTAACTAGAGGTGATATTTTTCGGCAAGTAATGCATTTAAAAGTGACTCGAATTTATGTTTATCGTACTACAAAAAGACTTATGGACACAAGCCCTAATGAAAACCGAAAAAAACCGGAGGAAAAAATCAGTCAGGACACCATAAGCAATTAAGATTGTACGTGAACGTATCAGACGGAATTGTGACCGCGCGGCAAGGAAAATGGCTCAAAATCTTCAAATAAACCGCGAATGTCTTTGAAAAATACTTCGTGGAGACCTTACATTAAAGCCTTACAAGAAAAAAAAAAGTTCATGGGCTTACAGATGCTACTGCAGTGAAAAGGTTCGAAAGAAGTAAGATGTTGCTATCATGGCACGGTGGTGACGAAATAATATTCTCAGATGAGAAATTATTTATTTTACAAGCGACCTACAATTCTCAGAACGATAGGATCTGCATTGTTTCGCTTAAATATGTTCCTAAAAACAAAAAAATATATTTAACGTTTTCAAAATGCATCATCGGAAATGGTTTGGGGTGCTATATGCAAAAGAATACTCTGCCACTGGTATTTATAGAAAAAAGGGTTAAAGTGAATACAAAGTATTATTTAGAAGACGTTTTACAAAAGCATATGTTACCAGCAGTTCAAAAAATGTATGGTGATGAATATTATTACTTCCAGCAAGACGGAGCCCCATTGCATACCGCTGGTATAGTGTAAGCTTGTTGTCAAGATAATTTGACTGATTTTATAGCTAAGAATGAATGGCCACCAAGCTTACCAGACTTAAATCCTCTGGATTTTTCCATTTGGGGATATATGCTACAACAACTTAAGCATAGCAAATATCGAAATCTGGAAGAATTTAAGCAAGTTATATCAAAATATGAGCATTAATACCACTTGATATGTAGCGTGCAGCTTGTAATAGCTTTGAAGAGAGACTCTGATTAGTTGTGAAGGTAAAAGGCGAAGTAATTGAATAATTTTTTGTTATACTTAATCCTACTTATAATTCCAATGTATCATAAAAAAAAAGTTCAATTAGTTCAAAACGCTTGAAAATATAGCCAAAATCATTTGTATCAATACATAAATGTCACACTGTAGGTAAAGCTAGTTTTTCCTCATCCAAATTTTACGATTTAGGTAATACTAGTTTATCCTAGGAAACATTAGCTGAAATTTTAAAGTTTCCTGAAATTTTTAATCAATTTCAGGCAATAGTACTACCAGTTAAAAGCACTTTAGGTACTTAAAGAACTCGGCAAAACTAGTCCGTTTTAATTTATTATTTTTTAATCTATATATTTCTGCATGGACATACATCGGAAAGAAAATTAAACGGCAAAGGCCATCTTCAGAATCAACATCAAATGAAACACTAGCAAGAAAACCATTAAATCAAAAAGCCATTAAACTGAAACTGTTATAGTCTTTTTTGCGAATAAAATAGTTATTTTCTATGTTATGTTTTCCTTCATTTAAAAATTTTCAACTATATTAAAAAAAATTAGTTTATTATAAATTCATTATAAATAAAGGAAACTTAACTGGATACAATTAATGAAATACAATTATAGTCTTATAAGACTATTTTGACTTCTCAATTTTTATATTTTTCTTTCATTAAATCGCAAAGATGTACGATTATGCTCTTAATTACATTATTATAGAGAAAATTTATAATAAAATAAATGAGTCTTCTTTCTGTAGCGTTCACCTAGTTTTATTTTCGTTTTAATTCCGCGGAATCTTCAACTGCTGGTCCTTAATTCACGGCTGTTCTTCCTATGGCCTATAAGAGAAAGTTTAAACTTTAAGTTAATATTGCAATGTCCATTGGACCACGTCAATAGAAATGCGTACATTAAGATTCAAAAATTTGTTTATAGAGATTAGCATGAGACTTATTGAAATCGAACGGAAGGTTTCGTCCGATACCAAAATTTAGTTCAGTATCAAAAATAATTTGAAAAACAAGTCATGGAACAAATCAACAAAAATAATCAATAATGTAACAATTTAATTCCGTTAAATATAAAAAGTTTTGTTAGTATTATAAATAAAATTGTTTAGTAATAAGAAATGTAATTTAAAGTCAAAATATTGTCAATTGCTTAAATAATATAAAAATTTGTGTTAACGATAAATTTTAAACAAGTAAAAAAAAACATTACACAACGTTCGCAGTGCTCCGAAATTAGTGTACCATAAATGGGAAAGACATTTTCATTGATTTTTACAAAATCAACCACGAAGATAATGGTGAAAGTTTTAATCTGTAATGAATTAAATTTTATTAAAAATTTGACAAGTCAAAATGGGCGAAGCCGTACCTGAAAATTGGAATGTCGATTTTATTGATTTTTGTATTGTATAACGTCAAAAGAATCACAATTGCCCTGGATTGCAGAGGTTGCGTTGACAAAAACAATTGAAAAAAAATGAGAGCGGTCGTCGGACCGTCCACAGAAGCTATGCTTCTTACGCACAGAGCAAACAATAATAGATCCTTGAACGACATAGTTGTTCGGCCTTCTGCCTCACAGGGCGAACCATAATAGATCCGTGAAGGTCATAGTTGTTTGACCTTCGGCCTCACAGGGGGAAGACCATAATAGATCCGTGCAGGCCATAGTTGTTCGGCCTTCGGCTTCACAGGGCGGACCATAATAAATCCGTGAAGGCCTTTATAGGCCTCACAGGGGGAAGACCATAATAGATCCGTGCAGGCCATAGTTGTTCGGCCTTCGGCTTCACAGGGCGGACCATAATAGATTATATTTATATGCCTTCAGCTGTCTTGACTGCTAGTCCGTGATTGCCAGTGGTTGTTCGGCCTTCGGTCTCACAGGGGGAGGACCATACTAGATCCGTAAAGGCCACAGTTGATCGGCCTTCGGCCTTTTTGTGAAAAATTTTTAAAATTTTTTCGACGTTTTTTACCGACCCACGAAAAGGTTTTTTTTTTAAATTTTTTTAGTTTTGTCAAAAAACTATTTTCCCTAAAAACCGGTTGGAGGTTGAGGCGGCGGGGGCGGCGTGGGGTCGGGGGTGGTTGCCACCTCCGCCCCCTATCCATAGCCACCATTCCCAGGGTCCTAGCCCTCTCGGTACCGGAGTTATGCTTGCTCCCACTTGCTTTTGAGAACACGGGTCGGGTCGGCCTCCAACTTGCTTATAAAACTACGGGTCGGCCTCCCACTTGCCTTTCAGGAACACGGGTCGGCCTTCGGCCTCCCACTGGCATTTAAGAATACGGGCCGGCCTTCGGCCTCCAACGTGCTTATAAGAATACGGGTCGGCCTTCGGCCTCCCACTTGCTTTAGAGAACACGGGTCGGGTCGGCCTTCGGCCTCCCACTGGCATTTAAGAATACGGGTCGGCCTTCGGCCTCCAACTTGCTTATAAGAATACGGGAAAATTTTTGAAAAATAAAAATTTTGAAAATTTTTTTGACGTTTTTTGCCGACCCACGAAAAGGGGAGGGGGGTTTTAATTTAAAAAAAAATGTTTTAATTTTTTTAGTTTTGTCAAAAACTATTTTCCCTAAAAACCGGTTGGAGGCGGCGGGGGCGGCGTGGGGTCGGGGGCGGTTGCTTCCCACTGGCTTTAGAGAACACGGGTCGGGTCGGCCTCCCACTGGCATTTATGAATATGGGTCGGCCTTCGGCCTCCCACTTGATTTAGAGAACACGGGTCGGGTCGGCCTTCGGCCTCCCACTGGCATTTAAGAATACGGGTCGGCCTTCGGCCTCCAATTTGCTTATAAGAATACGGGAAAATTTTTTCGACGTTTTTTTCCGACCCACGAAAAGGGAGAAAGGGGGGGGCGGGAATTTTTTAATTTTGTTAGTTTTGTCAAAAAACTAAAACTAGCTCCAAATTCTTGAAAAATAAAAATTTTGAAAATTTTTTTGACGTTTTTTGCCGACCCACGAAAAGGGGAGGGGGGGTTTTAATTTAAAAAAAAAATGTTTTAATTTTTTTAGTTTTGTCAAAAAACTATTCCCCTAAAAACCGGTCGGAGGCGGCGAGGTTGGCGTGGGGTCGGGGGCGGTTGCCACCTCCGCCCCCTATCCATAGCCACCATTCCCAGGGTCCTGGCCCTCTCGGTTCCGGAGTTATGGTGTTTGAAGGGAAGTTCGAAATTTGAAAGTCGCGGTCGAAATTTGTGTGACGAATTTGCGTTACATATTTCCGTTACATATTTGTGTGATGATTTTGTGTGACGATTTTGTGTGACGAACGATTTTTTTCAGTTAACTGCCCGTGCGATACCCGTGCAAAATACACGTGCAATACCCGTGCGATAAGAAGCATAGCTTCAAAAAGGTTGGTTGGGATTTATGTAATGGCGTGGTGAATTTTATGCGTCTCTCCTAAAAATTAGATAAAATTGTGAAAAATTTAATTAATTACAACGAAAAAGTGCAAAAATCATTAAAAGTAGTGTACTTACATATCCCAGAAGTGAATTTAGTTGAATATATACACGGATTGCAATTATTTTGATAAAATTCGTCACAAAGACCACGCGGCACAAGATTACACGACAACTTTAATCTGGAATAATTATACGCACCCAAGGTCATCCATCGAGTAGAATTACACCGTTGTATGGTACATGAACTTATTAACCAGAAATACCCTAGATTTGTTAAGGTAACTCCACATTAAACTTTATTAAAAATAAAATTAGTGAAAATTTTTGAGATTTACATACGCGTGCGTTAATTCGTTTAAAGTTAATTAGAATAAACAAATTGTTAATAATTATAAGAATTTTATTGAATTTAACTTACGTAAAACCAATTTATAATAAATTACAATTTAAATTTCAAACGGAGCATAATTTTTGTAACCTGTTCCGGGATCCAAAATTTGATTTCAGTTTAGGTAGATATTGGCGCCGGAACGAACTCAACCTGAGAAAAGGTAAGTCCATGCTTAATAAAGATCTAGCCGAGGTTCAAATTCATTTATTGAAACTTATTAAAAATTTACATACATTTCTGTTGACGGAGTGCATTTACGTTCACCCGTGTAAAGCAAAATTTATAATAACGTGTACAGCTACCGTGAATGAAAAATTGAACGATTTTGAAATTTAATAAGTCACAGTTATTTTTATTTTCTTTCAATAATTTTATTTAATATGTTGTCCTTGATTCCTGTACACTTGAAGACAACGTTTTGGCCACGATTTTAGCGATCGTTGTATCATTTCCAGAGGAATGTTTTCTATCTCACGTTTTATTAGTTTTTTTAGCTGTTTAAGGGTTGTAACTTTTGACTTATTTAACTGAGATTTTAAATAGCCCCACAAAAAATAATCACAGGGTGAAAGGTCCGGTGATGATGGCGTCCATATATCCGGATGAATAAAAGATACGCCGTTCTGTTCAAGAAAATTTAAAGTCTTCTTAGAAGCGTGAGCTGGTGCCGAGTCTTGGTGAAATATCCAATCACCAGCAGGATATAATCTTTTTGCGTCAGTCAAAAGTGGCTTCAAACAATTCTTAATGTAATATTCCGAGTTGATTTTAGCACCAGGCTCAACAAATATTGGCGTTGTGGTTCCATAATTCGATATTCCCATGAACACCATAACTCCCTTCGGATGGGACTGTTTTGTGAATACGTCCAATTCTTTTGCCGATTGCTCACGTCTCAAGTACTGAACTTTTCGTTGGCCATCAGCATTTGTTAGATGGAACCATGCTTCATCGACAGTGATGTATTTTTGCCATTTATCACAATTTAGTAAGTGATACAATCCTAGTGAGCGCTGGTGCCGTTTAATAATTGTTACTTCAGAAATTTGATGTCTCCTTGGTTTCTTCATTAATTTCAGGTTTAATTTTTTATTTAGATTATACCGAATGATATATTCAGATGTTTTGAAATGATTAGCCATATGTTGTAGTGTCGGAGGATTCGTTTTTAATGCCATTTTCTTTAAATTCGATAATTGTCGATTTGTCAGAGTTGGCTTCTTTCCGCTGCCTTTCTTCCGAATTTTGGATTTAAGTTCTGGGATTCCATTTTTTTTGTAGTTAGAGAGTGTACCTTTCGAAACACAAAAATTTTGGTCTTTACACCTTTTTTGTATCATAGCAAAACTACATTGTTGTTTTAAAAGCTTAAAAATTATGATTTGTTGCTCTTTAGTTAACACCATGTTTGTAACTGACATTAGAGAAAAACAAAATTGACATCGATAAGTTCATATCGCGTGCTCTATGGAATACTTTGAATTTTGTTTAAAAAAATAACTCTTATTGGTGAAAATTGAATTTAAATTCGTTCAGTTTTTCAATCACGGTACCGGTAGTCCTATTAAAAGGTATCCGTTCACTGCATAATTTGCCAGCACAACGTGAGGCTACGATAACCCGTACATAGCAATATGTATTCTGTAGGTAATTTCATGTTCTTCAATTTTGATCTGATGATAAAAATGGAATTAAGCAAGTTATACACGAAAACCCACATTGCAGAAATCAAAATCCCCAATTTGAGGAGAAACTACCAGGGAATTTCAGAGGCCGACTTTTGGGGGAACGTTTCAGAGACTCAAGTATATTTATTATGTCGACCAAATTTCAACTTGCCCCGATTTTCTGCAAGCTTGAGCAATTTATTCCGTTTTGTTATCCAAACTAAATCAGTTCATTGCGCATGCCAGTACCTGTTGTTGCGGCCAGTTCTTTGTTTTTACACTATATTTATCGATTTATTTTGCAATTTTTTATGTTAGAACATGAAGGGAACCCTAGAAGCATTTGCCGCCCGACCCCTCCATTGGAGCGTCATTTCTCTAGAATGGCGCAACAAAGAGAGTTTAGCACTTTTTTTAAACTTATTTTTATTTTTAGTAATTAAAACGGCGCCGGAGGTCATGACCTGATAGTTGGCGCGATCAGCTGCTAACGCAGGGTTTCCCGGTTCGACTCCGTGTCTGAACGTAAAAATTTCTTGACCGACTCCGTGCTTCGGAGAGCATGTTAAGCCGTCGGTCTTCCTGTGCTAATGATTTGCCTTGATTGGAATTAAAAATAGGGTAACAGGCACATCAAGGGCCAGCTTAGCAAGCTACCTAAGTTGTAAAAACCCAGTATGCTCACAGAACTAATTTCAACAGATCAACGGATCTGCGTATACGTTACTTAATTCATCAGTCATTAAATCCTGTCGGTTGAGGCATCAGTGAAAGCTAAAACTCACAATAAATATTCATATACAAATCTCAATCTGTACCTGTACTCTTCCCATCTTCAAAATATCAAGTGTATAAAGATCAAAATTACATAACTCGAAGACACACTTTGTTATATCATACTATGAAAAGTTTTGACCTCAAAAGTATGGAAAATAATCGGTGTAAGATTCAAGATTAACATCAGCAAGGAACACCTTCCTTTTGGCAATAAAGACAGGTAGGGATGGAATTTACAAAATGTGGGCATGGTTCTAATCATTTAGGGGAAGATATAGGATAGAAGAGGACCAGTAGAAGGAAAACATCGAGGCTTAAAAACTTAAGACAATGGTTAAAAAAAAAACATAATACTTTTTGATATCAAGATTTAGAAATCAGGCATTCCGAAAAATCATAATAGATACTGTAAATTTTACGATCAAAATTTAGCAATAATTGAGATTCATTGCTTCATCGAATCTAGATGAATTCTTCTCCGTTTGATATGCCGTTAAAAAAAATTATTTTGTTAAATACGATTTTGCGTCCACTTGTCATGTTGATGTGAACCATAATTACTGATAATATAAACTAAATACTATAACATAAAAACTATTAAAAATAACTCAATTGTCCGATTTAGGATTTATTAATCACTAAAATAAATTAATAATAATGTGATCAGGTCAGGGCTAGACTAACTATTTATAACACTTAACATGGGCGTCACTATTTCTAACAAATATAAGATAGTTATAATACCGCTCCTTAACTAATTACTCGCTGTAGTTCTAGATTGCAGTAAGTTTGAATATCAATTAATGAAGCTGCACGCATATAATACATGCAAAGTTACATTATTATATTAAAATAAACTTGAAAAATTGTTTGAGTAGTTATCCATAATACAAACTTATTTGTAAGTAATTAACTAAATAAACGTTTGTTTGTAATATTGTTATATTATGAATAACCTAGCTATTTAGCTATTGTAGCATCAGATCCAACAAAATACATAATATGTGAATATTTTTTAAAAACAAAAATTTGATAATAATGTAAATTCACATTATTATCAATGGAATAATACACAATATGTATTTTTACTATAATTTTAAATGTAAAAATTACACGTATTTGAATGTATTTTTACGTGCTTTTTTTACAGTGTAGGTTGTTTTAATGCTGACCTTTCCACTTCCAGTTAAAATTCCAAATATTTATTTGTTACATAAAGTTCTTGGTTGTTTTGTGATGACATTTTATCACAAAACCTGCTTTTTACTTCGATCCCGAAATTCAGTTGTGGGGACAAATCATCAATAGTTTAACACTTACGTAATTTCAAAGCTGAAATAATAAATTTAGTTGTAGATTGGTATTTAATACATAAAACTATAATCATATCCATTCAGAATTTGCCTACCTGTTAATTTTTGAACGATTTCTTGAAAATGTCCCATGAAAACAGCAAACTAATTGTTTGAGATTCATAACTTACACATTTGATTCTTTATAAGTTGGTGTAATTTTTCCCATTTTCGCATAGAAACATCCGAAATTAAAAAATAGCATTCAGTAATTTTTGCAAATAAAATTATGTTCCAAAAAGTAACCATTAGATATGACTAGAATAAAATCAACTGCTAAACGCAACAAACCCATAAGTTGAACTGAAAATGACACTGCTTTGCAATAAAAACTCTCACATGTTGAACTGAATTTGGCAGATTTCGCAGATAATTTGAACCTTAAAGCCCGCATTTCATTGAGGCTTCTTGCAGCCGAGCTTCTGAAGCCCGGCTGCTAAAGCTAAATTTGTAATGCAGTGGCTTATATGGGATTGCACTCACTAGGGCTGCTTCAGGAAGCTGATAACAGGTATCGAGTTTCACAAGCCTGGCTGGTAAAATGATAAAGCAATATAAATTCATCTTCTATGCAAGTCCACGTGGAACCGTGTACTTCTAATTGGATAATATTTATAATAAGCACTTATTATTCGATAATATTTTTAACAAGTAGATCTTTTATGCGAGTGCACGTGGACCCGGGTATTTATTAGAAAATAATAATATATTATGTTATTATGATGTTATGAGTTATGATTATGTTATTATGTTATATAGTTATTACTTTAATAATAATTTATTTGTCTAATTGATAAGCAATATGATAAAAATGGAATATTGGTGTCAAAATTCTTTCGATGCCGTTCTATACCAATTTTTAAATTTTTAGTATATCCCGAGAGGAAACAAAATTATTAGTAGAAGTTATTAGAAGAATAAATTTTATTTTCTGATTGAAGAATAAAGCTGTGTAAAGTCCCGGGATATACAAAAAATGTATAAATTGGTACAGAACAGCATCGAAAGAATTTCGACACCAATATTCCATTTTTTTCATATTGCTTATCAATTAGATAAATAAATTATTATTAGTAATAACTATACAACACATATTATTATCTAATAAGTAGAAGTATCTAATTACCAGCGGATTCTGAAGCTTGAATTGTAAAAATTTACAACTCGAGCTTCAGAAGCCGAGCTGGTATAAAAATTCATCTTTTATGAGGGGAAGTACACGGGTCCACGTGGACTAGCATAAAAGATCTGTACGTAATAGAAATATTATCCAATAATAAGTGCTTATTATAAATACTATCCAATTAGAAGTACACGACTCCACGTGGACTTTCATAGAAGATTAATTTATATTATTGCTTTATCATTTTACCAGCCAGGCTGGTGAAACTCGATACCTGTTATCAGCTTCCTGAAGCAGCCCTAGTGAGTGCAGTCCCATATAAGCCAATGCATTACTGATTATTTATATTATATTGATTATATAAATGATAATTGCTGATTATCATTTGTTAAATAAAATCTTCTATTGTTTAATATAAAATCGCCATTATAGCAGACATGCTAGTTTGCAAAACATTCTTTAATTAACGAATTTACGTTTACAATAAGAATGACGGTTTTAATTAAATGCTTAATCATGCTAAAAGTAAGAAAAGTGTTCATTAATTTAAAAATTTTATGATTTTTTTAATTTAATGCACGGATTCTCGATTTATCTCTTAAGTAAATTTCTTTGAGTGAAGTAATTCAGTAAATAATTATGATAGTACTTTATGCTTTAATAATTATTATTGAAAATAATAAATACCATTTCTTTATATGGCCATTTAAAAATAAATTTGCGGTACCTGTGATCAGAGGTAAACTTTAAATAAAATAATTCAAAATATTCCAAGTTATATTAAATTTAAATTTATCGATACATTTATGTAAAGCAATATAATTGTCCTTTTTAATAGTTTAAAATAACTTGTGCTGCGTATGCCAGAATAGAAATCAACATAATATTATAACACTCAGAAATGAATTACAATATCGGGGTATTTATTTAAGCAATTATGATTGTTTTATAGGCGGTAATATGAGTTATTTACAATCAGGAAACAAACTTGTTAGACTTATTTGTAAATGCAGTTGACACTTAATGTAACATAATTTTACTGCTGGAAAAAACAGCAGATTAACACATTAGGTAAAACTAATGTGAGACAATAAAAATATCAGTAATTAACATGTAGTCCGGTCGCCAGGGGCTAGAAACAAATATCTAACTTACAAAAAGTGTAGACATAACCATTTTTAATTTGGGAAAGGGTTCGCCGGAAGTATCGCATGAGTGCAAATTGTCAAAATCGAGTCCAAATTTCGAAGTTTTGAAATAAATGGATAACGATTATTTTCAGTAAAAAATTTATTAATAATAACTAATAAGAATAATAATATATTAATAGTAATAGGTTGGTAACAAGAATAATGCGCATGTTGTTTTAAAAAGAATGGAATTAATATAGATAACAAAATTGGGGATAAATATTAAATTAACTTTAAAAATTAACTAGTCAACACTGCAGAAAGCTTACGATAAAAAAATAATTTTGATTTTGAGTGAATTTTGAGTTCATTTTCATAGTTTAATTTATTATAAATAACAAAATAATTATTTCCTTCCGAGCGCAAGAGGGACCATATGGCGCTAGGGATCAAATTTATTTTACCATCAAGTAAAGTACAATACTATTTGATCTACTTCCATACTACCATATAAGAGCGAGACTACCCACAAGCTCAAAAAATAAAAATCAAAGAGTTCGATATCGATAAACAGAACACACGATAATACGAATAGTTATAATTTTTCCCCAATTTTACGCTATAAAATTGCCAAATTTTAAAGAACCCATTTGTTACTTGTATTAACATGGAACAAGTTTTTATTTTAAAAAGTATCTTACTCTTACACCCATCTTCATCTTTAAAAGCTTTGATAATGGGTCAAATTTAAATGGCGATAAACTTAGGATAATAAAATATAATAAATAAATTATAAAATAAATTCATTTTTTAAATCAATAAATAAATTGGCATAGTTTTTTTTTATTAACAGCAATTGCTGTTAATAGCTTAACAATTGAAGACACGAGTGGATGAAGGTGCTACGATATGTTAGGTACATATTGTCAAAAATCGATTTTTTTGAATGAATGTACTTCCATCTATCACATAGTGGTATCAAATATTTCAGAAATTCAATGGCACTCTAGATTTATCAATGTACCCGCATTGCTTTGCATTCCAATTATGGAAGTTACAACTGCAAAAGCTGAGAAATCGTAATTATATCTTTTATTGTATATTATATTTCTGATGTTTTATATAAATTGTCCACTATTCCTGTTGCTAAACTAGTCATCTGACCTGAAACGTCTAAGTGGATAGTAAGTAGTATATCAACACAGGTCGCGTCCCACATTAAGGCTCTTTCTTGACGCTAAAGCGCCAGCGTCACCCCATCCATATGAAATTCCAGTGGACTCTATGATGCAAGGAATGTTTGCAGTGGCAAGGGATCGTCTAATGGTTTCATGACGAGTCATAATATGTCTCCAAAATCTGGCTGTAGTTCGCGAGCACGAAAAGCCGTGATGACCGAATTGATCGACCGGCACTCCGCGAATACTTGTATACTCTTGGCACAACCTAGCTCCAACTCAAAAACTGACGCAAATTCGGAGAGAGTCTTTGGCCATAATCGCACCTAAGTTCGAAGATGCTCAGTGCTGGTTCAACTGCGGGTGAAATAAGAACTTTTTTCTAACCTTCTCCTATCGGAAGGCAATTACAACATATTTCAATTGATAGTGATAGCTGTCTGCTGTATATTTACATGTATGACTATGTGTACTGTGGATTTATAATAGCGTTTTTAGCTGGTATCTACAATTAATGCGCACTGCATGTGCACCGACAACGCTATTATCTTTCTACGCAACGCTGAAAACTTTATTACGTTTCTGCGAACTCTCAGTGCACGCTCGTGAACTAAATTTACTGGATAAAAACGCTATTAAATAAACTTTTATCGCAATTTGCCTTGTCTTTGTGGCGATTGAAGATATTAACTGTGATTAAAGGTACTTTTCATGACCTATGTCATAATCCTACGCATATCTTCTTTAAAGATTTATCGTAAAAGCCGTTTTACATCTATATGTTTTCACACAGGACTTCTCATAAGAGAAAACATACGATTTATCTCGGGGTTGGCTAAATTGTATGTTTTTAAAGATTTACCTTCAAATCGTTATTAGTGCGGAAAAGAGTTTACATCAAGACCGCCACTCACGTTCCAACGCCGCAGTACGATTGTGTTGGATGCAACGAAGTCGAACGGAATTTGATCGTGTATTTCAGCCGTCCGACTAACTTGGTCGGATCGGATCGCAGACAAGCCGGTCAGTCTGCTGCAGTACAACATTGTTGGTTGGGTTATTTATTTGACCGTGTATTGTGGTTTGCAACTGCGTTGTACGATTTCGATACTGCAAAAGTAAATAATCTTCCTGCAAAGTTTGAAAATAGCTTATAGCGAAACGTTTTTAAGAGAGGGTTTCGACCTATATAAAGAACAAGAGGGTCTTTGCAAAATAAAATCGCCATTATATTACGATAAAGCAGCTAGAAATATTGGAATGGATCAATAACCACTTTTTGCATCACCTTCTACGTTTTTTGTTTTTCTTTCGTTTATGTTCTGTTATACAAAGCGCAATAGCCCTAACAGTATATTTTCATCCGACATATTTATCGTTTGTAAGTAAAACTTGTACTGCACAATCATAACTAGAGATGAGATTTTTAGGTCGTATAAATGTTATACCAGAGAGCGTTAAAGGGTTAATTGATACACGGCCCCGTTTCTTCTTTCTTTTTCATACAGCATAACTTTCGAACGGAGCCGTGCATCAATTAACCCTTTAACGCTCTCTGGTATAACATTTATACGACCTAAAAATCTCATCTCTAATCATAACATATTACTATGAGGAGGCCGGATCTCACCTCGTCAATAGCAATTCTTATTACCTGTACAAATAAACTGAATTTCCGTTGTCGGAAAATTGTACTATTAAATAAAATTAACTTTGCCACGGCTAACTCTGGTTCGATTTGCATAAAACTTCTTACCTTAAGAGTAGGTCCTGTAGGAAATTTTCTCCTAATCTTATCCTGATGTGAATTAACAAATCGGGAATACAAAAATTCCCAAATAATGATCCAGTTTGCACAAAAATGTTATGTATTTTAATAAACAAATTATCAATAAAGACATAGAAAAGAAAAAAATAAATGTTTTGTAATTAAAATTACCCCACAATGTAAATCTAATATGTAACGTCGTGTAAGTGCCGCACTCCGCGTTTACACCGCGTATTTCGTTTAAGAAAATAGTTTTTTTATTTCGCTTACCAGTCTGTTGGTATTAATCAGGCCTATGTTCATATCCAAGCGTATATAACCTCTCTTCTAGATCCAGCAATTTTTATGGTGATCTCGTGCTATCGATTTTATGTTTGAATATAAATCCAATCTCTAATAACTTCACAACCTCCACGTGCTAATTACACTTTTTTAATTTGTTTACACTGGTAAGTAATTTTTACTTTTTTTTATCCTCAATATGCACGTCTGATAACGTGATTAATCAATTTGCACTTTTTTAGGTTCTCCAAATTTGCACTTTCGCAAATTTTATAATTAATTAAGTCGGAGGCCAAATTAACACGCCTGCCCGCTTTTCAACATTTTGGAGAACTCCCTTTTGTTTCTTTTTCTTCCTGGATACCATAAACACATCACTACTTGATTAATATCTCTATTTGTAAGTATCTATTTTTTCTTATTTGTCCTAAATTTCATATGTCATTTCACTAATACCTATTGTTTTTGTTTCAGGTTAGAAATTATTTGCGACACCCGATTGTCATAATCTCTTGATGTAGGCACTCACGTTTCCCGAGGTTTACCTTTTTGTTTGCACGACGTTACTTTAACAATTACTAACTAATTTAAACTTTGTAACAATTAAACAATTACAATTTTATAAACATCTTACAAACTAAATAATTTCATAATTTTAAGGATCTCATTTGGTTTTTGGTTACATTTAATATTTGAACTTTTGCATTCCTTGTATTTATCTCTTTATTAAAATGTATTTCTCATACCCGATCTTAATTAATTTTATGTACTGTTCTTTTGGCTGTGAAGTTTCATGCACGTTCGTGGTTCTTATTAATGAACGATTTTGTTAATTGCTATTGATTCCTTGATCTCCGTGGATCATCGCACTATGTGGTCGATTTCCAACAAAATTGTACTGCAATCGCATTCGACAAAATCGTACTGCGGCGTTGGAACGTGAGTGGCTACCTTAAGAGTTTGTTTTGGTTTTGAGTGAAGTTAACCCTACTTTTTGAAAAGATTATTCGGAGGGATGAAGAATAGCGTTAATAGTAACAATTATTTAACTAGCAATTTTGTGCTACGAAATTATATTTGTAATGCTACATTTCTAACGACGATGTTGCTGTTATTGTAAGAGAAGAAAAATGAAAGAAAACGCTTAAAACAACGTCGAAGGAGAACACTTTTTATGAGAAAGTGGCTTCAAAGAAGAGATTGTCGTCGCGTAATATCAAGTCTGGTGTTCGACGAATTAGCAGTAGAAGATAGGAAAAGTTTTAAAAACTAGACCAGAATGTGTGTAAACACATTTAAATATTTACTAGAAAAAGTACAGCCACATAATATAGAACGAGAAGACACTTTTTTCAGAGACAGTATTTCTGCAAGAACCAGGTACATTTAAATATTCAATGTGGTCCAGAATAATTTAATTAATTATGTTTATACTTTTCCAGATTACTTGTTACTTTAAGATATCAATCTAACCACGGGAGAAACTTTTACCAATATAAGCTACAGCTTCAGGATATCTGTGTCCTCATTATCAAGTATTATACCAGAAACCATTAATGAAATTCATAATGTGTTGAAGAGTACTCCAACTACAAAAACAATGGCTAGACATTGCGAAAGGATTTCTTAACTATTGGAATTTTCCTAACTGTCTTGGGGCACTAAATGGCAAACACATAGCATTTAGAGCTAAGAAAAAAGGCGGTTCATTTTACTATAATTATAAAGGATTTAACAGTATTGTGTTAATGGCACTTGTTGATGCAAACTATAATTTTGTATATGTGGATGTCGGTTGTAATGGCAGAGTAAGCGATGGTGGTGTGTATAGCAATTGCAAATTAAGTGCTGCAATACAGCATATAACGTTCAATAAAACATAGTCATCATTCCACAGAGTTTCTAAAAGTTTCGTAAAATAAAAACCTGTCACTGATCAAATGTTCGGCGTGCCTTCTTCAACAAGTACATAACATAAGAACAAAAATTAAGGTTGGTAACTAAAAAATAAGAGATGCTTTATGAACAAATATTTAGACAGAAGTGGTGTTTTAATGTCGTACTGATTCGTGATTGCTTAGGTTTTGAGGCCTAAAACCCGCACTGAGAGATCGGGCCATTGATTCAATTTAGCGCTACAGATCAATATGTTGATAATCAGGATAATTCATCTATTTTCCGCCCCAAGGGAGTCCTATTGCCCGTGTACTAGAAAGCACCATTATTTTTGCTTAGAGCTGTTCTCGATCTACACAAATACGCAATAACTGTGATCTAATGAATCTGCAACTGCCTAATCAAAACTAATGAAAACATCGGTGTTACCTGAAATTATGGAAGAAAACGTTGAAAAACCCGTTCGGTTTATTTCGCTTGTCCCCCCCCTCCGTGATCAAGAGATTCACTTAGATAAACAAATACGTGCATGACAAGAAAGAAATCTGACAAAGAACCACGTACTTTGTCAGTATGATTGGCTAGATTTCTTTTATTGACTTCAAGCGTATTACAATCTATCCCGAGGGATAACAAGCAACAGATATGTAAAGTTATTACAAAGGTCACAGCAGAGGCCAGCACATTTGCTGACCTCTCAATAAATTATTGTACCAATATTGTTGTTTTTTTACTCGGGAAGTATGTGGTTATTCGTTATGTTCGTTGGGGAAGCTGTACCGGGTCGTACCGTTTCAGACGTCTCACAGGAGGGGCTACCATTAGGTCCGATGTTAAGATGTTGGGGTGATCGCTTATTCGTACCTGATACTTGGAGCTTATGGATGAAATCTCTTCCTTTATCGTTTTTATTTGCAAGTCAGATTGAATTACTGCATTGGGAACGTACCAAGGGGAGCCGCGAATATCTCGTAGCACTTTGGATTGAAATCGCTGTAGTCTAGCTATGTTGGACTCACTGGCAGCACCCCATAGCTGGGCACCGTACGTCCATATAGGTTTTAGAATTACTTTGTGTAACAATCTTTTATTTTCCAACGATAGATGGGAGTTGCGGCCCATAAGCCAATACATTTTCCGATTGGCTAGATGATATTTAATTTCGTATTGAGCAGTGGCGGTTTACCCTAAAGGTAAACGTGCGCTACTATCCAAATTTGGAAACAATAACAACTATCCAATACCTAATAATTTTAAGCTGTAAGTAAAAATTCAGGAAATTTATATTTTTCCTTTTCTTTAAATCTTGCGCCAACCTGTTGAATAAAATCATGAGTTGCCACTGTTCTAGTATTAAAATAACTCATAAAAAACTTACTAAAATTACCAGAAACCTGCTTGGCTTAGATAAGTATTACAAAAGATATTTTGCGAGAATATATATTACTGTTATTGTTATTTAAATATATCTAGTACATAATAATGTTCATGTGGTACTACATATTTTCATGAGAAAATGATTAATTGGTTGATCATGAAAAAACCATAATAGGAAAAAGTTTTTTAATGAACTCGAGATAAAGAATAAACGCAATATTAATTTTTGTTTTGGCTTTTCAGGTCCTAAGTCAACTAGTAGAAGATCGCGCAAACCAGGACTAGATCGAAAACCTCGACAAGCGTACAGTGCCAAACAGTTGGAACGTTTAGAGAGTGAATTTAAAAATGACAAATATTTAAGCGTTAGTAAACGTATGGAACTTTCAAAAGCACTAAATTTAACGGAAGTTCAAATTAAAACATGGTTTCAAAATAGAAGAACGAAGTGGAAAAAGCAATTAACAACAAGATTAAAAATGGCACAACGGCAAGGATTATTTCCTCCACATTATTTTTCACCAACTACTCAACATTATTCGTCATTATTTTCATCTTATTATTCGCCAGTTGGTTGTATTTTTGGTTTCCCAATGCTGGATGACGTTAATATTTCTATACACCCTACGAACTCCCCAAGTAGTCAATCCATAGCTATTTCTAGTCCCGAATAATGTACATACTAATACCATAAATTGATGGATGTGCATAAATAATTTAGAAAAGGTTTTACCTTTCTTAGAATTTAAAAATAATTAATTAAACCATATTGCACAAAACACTATTCTCTTCAAAATATGAATGTGAAGTTGATATCGGTTATTATTATTTTATTGTTGTTCAGATTACAATCATCGCCATGTGTTTAGTCTTGGGTTAAGGGTCCTTTAGAATAATATTAACAAGTTATTTATGTTTTATGTTGTTTACTTACAAAATATTTCAAATATTAAAATGACCGTTTTTTAGTGCCAAACTTCGCACCTTTGTTTATGCAAATACGACGATAATGTAACAAAAATCTAAAGTGTAAGAAGAAAACTGGGAAAATATTCTATTCGAGAATTTTTAAACACCTAGTTTTCCTTTTAGTCAATGTTCCTATGAGTAAATTAAAATATTGCTCACATTTGGATAAACAAAGGTTTTAAGTGCTGAAAAGCACTAATTTAAAATTTTCTAATAATATAACTACATTATAAATCGCATAAAACCTAGCACAGATGCGATAGATTACTATGAATATCGTTCTAATGAACCCTGAATAAAATAAATTAAAGGATCTAACGAACAACTGAATTAAAATTTACCACAGGATATAACTAAATTATTTAATTACTTTTTGTTTAACTAAGATAATGGAATGCTACCTTTGGGTAACGGTAAATTACTTAAAAAAAGTTAAACAAAATATTAGATAAAGCTTAATATTATTCAGTATATAACATACATAGTTACTGATTTTCGACCTTAAACAAGGAGATCTCGACAAATATTAGCATTTTTATTCTGATCAATGATATGAAAATAAATATTCCATAATCATTATTAGTTTTGAATAGGCATATAAACGACTGGAAAATCGTAATTTTGGTGTTTTATATATTTTTAATTGAAAATTAATAAATTATAAAGTTTTAACGAAGAATCCAAGTATGCCATTTGCTATGACATATAACATGGCGGAGAAACAACAGTCAACTGTAGTTTTCTTATATCGGTACTTACTACGTCATATTCCTAGTGGGGAATTTGTTATTTTAGTCATGTTGATTTTACTCATTGTAAAATTATCCTCTTAATAATAAAGAAAACGATCAACATGTTTATCTCCATATTTTCCTCTAGACTTACTAAACGAATCATATTCGCTTAAATTTTTATGAAGAGAGAACAAATTCAGTTTCAGTTACTGCCTTTGTGGATAACACTGCAGAAATGTTTTAGCAGAAATTTGCACATTTTTAAGAGAAGCGTAATACATTTCTAGAATATCATTATTATATTATCACAATCAGACAGGAAACTGCATTTACATTTTCAAAGATTAAAACAATTATATTTTTCATTTTTTTTATGAATAAATACATATTTATTAAACTAAATGTGGATGATTAAATTTCTCATTATATTATTGATCAGAATTAAAATTAATAATTTCCTTCAAATTTAACAGCCTTTCCCTTAGATAACTGAAATACAATGATTAACATCGAAACCAGTCCACTATGTATGTATAAATAAAGTTTCTGATTAATTGATTTCTCGTCCATTATGCATATTTGAATAAAATTTTATTGAACAAGTAAATTTTTAAATTTAAAAGGACACTTTTTGAGCATAGTACATTGTACAATTAGTATGTTTGGGGAAAATTGGCCTAAAATGACACAACCAGGTAAACGACAAACATTTTCTACTGTAATTTTTTTTACCAGTGCAGGGGAGGGGGGGAACCTTCATAGGCACCACCCCAATCTGGGAATGGGATTCTTACTCACTAAAACCACCTCCCCGGTGATAGCCGGATTCACCTCTCGGTATTTCTTCAGCTGTCAACCTGAGATGTTGTTGTGTCTTTCTTAGTCTTCGGGACCTGAACCCAGAGCTGCTTCGATGACCTTCTCATCGTCCAGCTTGGTACGGATGATCTCAGTTAGGGCATCAGAAATTCTGTCCCAATCATCCTTTGATGATAGCATTTGTGTTACTAGGGTGTCGGGGCTCAGGTTTTCGATGATATATTTATTTCTTACTTCAGAACAGTTCGAGCAGCCAAAGATGGTATGGAATGCGTCGTCTTCCTCCACATCGCAATAGTTTGACGTCATGGTTTGACGTCTGGTATAAGTAGTCTCGTCCAGGCTCCTTTTTCCCCATGGGACCATCGTTGTTGCCATGCTTCCAGAAGGACTCTTCTGCTTTCATTCCTGCTCGCTGGTCTTTTATCTGGGTTACAGTGGTTTCGCACTCTTTCCTCCGCCATGAGATCGATCGGCGGAGTACTCGCAATAAACGAAATGGCCTCAGTGCACACGGTACGATAGGTCGACGTGGTTCTGAAGTTCAACCTACGTTGCACTTTCTTGCATTCAAGTCTGTAGCTGTCCACTTTCATAGCACTTAACCAAACTGGAGCAGCGTACAACAGTATGGAGTGGGTCACTGATGCCAATATTTTCCGCTTTGTTGACCTGGGGCCGCCGACTCTCGGCATCAGCCTAGCTTGGGCAGTACCAATCTTGGCTGCCTTGGATGCTGAGGATTTTACATGATTTTACATCGTTATACCCAGCACTTTAACACTTGAACCCGGCACCACCCTGCGGCCCCCTAGCTGTAAGTTTATTTCGCGGCACCTTCGTCTGCCCGTTAGCATCACGGCCTCTGTCTTATCGGGGACTAGTCGTAGCCCCCTGGACGCAACCCATTGGTTGATGGCATCTAGTGACGTATTTGGCAGGCTTTCAACCTGGTCTTCCGTTCTGGCCGTGATTACTAGGGACAGATCGTCCGTAAATCCCACTAGTGTTGCGCCTTCTGGAAGTTCCAGACGTAGCACCCGGTCGTACATTATGTTCCATAGAATCGGTCCCAATACATGGCCCTGTGGAACCCCACTTGTCACTTGCACTTCCGACTGTAGCAGCGCCTCGTCGATGATATTAGTGCGTTGGTTAAGGTAATTCTTGATCGCATTTATGATTGAGTTCGGAGTACCTCTGACTTCTAGCTCTTACACGATATGGCTCCACTTTGCCGAGTTGAATGATCTGCATGTCTAGGGTGATTAGGAGACAGATTTCTCTTGTGCAACACTTGATTTGTGCAATATCCATGTTGTATACGGTGCTGATGATGACTATAATGAGTTTGAAACACGTATCTGCCGTTCATCTTTGGTTGTGCATAGTTTATTATTTGTCATGTGCATTAATATGCACTAAATTTGTTTTTTGAATTAGGTAGAATTTTTTATTAAAATTACTGTATCGACCAAAAACCGTTGAAATAGTTTCAGTGGCACTCGGCACATCCTAAATGTGTAAGTTATTCTATAATTGGTGCTCCTTTTCTTATCTATGTTCCAAGTCAATATTAAACAACACCGCCCATAACAGGTCTCCGTATCTCAGAATCCGGTCACTACTCTAAAGCCCGCATTTCATTATAGCTTCTAGCAGCCGAGCTTCTAGAAGCCCTTCTACCAGCCGAAGTGAGTTTGGTTCCATAAGAGTCAATGCATTACAAATGTTGGGCTTCTAGAAGCTCGGCTGCTAGAAGCTATAATGAAATGCGGGCTTAAAGGTCAGCTCCGCCATTGACCCTTACTTTGTTTCGGTATCATCTAGAGCAGGGATGACAACCTTTTTTTTTACAGCGGGCCAGTTACAAATTTAAAAATGTTGTGCGGGCCGCATGTAAGGAACTTATGATCATACAAACACTGAATAATGAACTCAAATTATCTCATTATTAACAAAATAATAAGTGAAAATTTGAAATCTTTGAAGGGCTGCACGAGTAAGTGCGGCGGGCCGCAGTTGCTCATCCCTGGTCTAGAGTCATTCTTATCTCGCCAAGTCACACCAAACTCGTTAATTTTGCAGGTATTTTCAGCTCCCTCATTGTCCTATAAAACTCTTCTCTCACTATACTGTCATATGCTTGTTTCAAGTCCAAAAATGTCAATCCGAATCGTTTCCAATCCAAATTCGTGGCTAATCGCTTGTGACTCGGTCAGGATAAACAGTTGGCTCGATACTAATCTACTTTGCCTAAAACCACATTGACACTATTCAACCTCTTCTTCGGTATATTTCCTAACTCTATTCCATATGCATATAGCCAATATTTTGTAGCAAATATATAGAAGTACAATCCTCCTGTAGTTCCCACGCTCAGTCTTATAACATTTTCGTGTATGGGGCATATTGGCGCCATGGTTTTAGGCACTATTTCGTATTTCTTTATTCCAGACCTTCTGTACCATAGAGCTAACTATTTTTCAAGCTTTATTCCTCCATATTTTAACATTTCCGTCTGAATTCCATTTTCTCATGCGTTTCTATTATTTTCTGGATTTGCTAACACTTAACTTATGTGTCTAATTTGCTTAGTGGATTTTCTCTCTTCGTTTATCTTATTATCCGTTTGAACTTTTGTTTGATTGAACTACTTGTTTCGATAATGTGATCCATGGAAACAACCCTTTGATTAAAGGTAACCCGAGATTGAAAAACTGGGCCTTTTTGTGATATTAAATTTTAATACGAAATTTTCTTAGGTAATTTTAATTAAAAGTGCTTGACCTATTAGGGTAAAAACCAATCAAAGTTGCTGTCTTGATTTGATGTTCAAATCAAATTTCGAGAGATTTGCAAATAAATTTTGTTTGCTATCAATTAATTACAACAAAAAATTGTTTGGAGTTGATTCAGATCAGTTTTAATTACAAATTTAGGTAAACTGTTAGAGTATCTATATTTATAATACCTTTTGAGAAAAGAAAAATTTTCTGTTTTAAATACCTACCTATACATACACAACAATGCCTATGTTTCCAATTTGAAAACTTTGATATTGTCTTTTAGTTAGATATTTTTTAGTTAGTTTATAATTTAGAAAAATTTGTAGAGAACTTTAAATTTTCAAATGTCAGTGGTTGTGTCTCTCATATGGACAAGGTTCCCGAGCATTCTTCATACTCAAAAAGTGTTTTTGCTAATCTAAAAATTGTTGAACTAAAAGTCGTTGAATTTTTGTGAAGTATCTGGAATAAAAGATAAATCATGAATAGATATGAGGCTTTATTTGCAGCTACAATTTAGATTAAAAATTAACAAGCTAAGTAAACGCAATAAGATTCTATTTTTTATAGATATAATTTTTTTATTTTATTGTTGGTGTATGATTAATTTTTATGAGGTAATATTTTAATACATAGAAAATGTTCAAGTTGGAATTGAAAAAACAAATTCAACAAATTGTGTAACGTATGTTTTTGGCGTTGTTGTTGAATTTGAAACGTCATGTTAGCCAACTGCACAACTATTGCAAGTACATCCAAAGCTTAAGCATAAGCAATGATGAGCAGCGCCATTTGTGAGAGTTGTATATACATGTAGCTCTTCTAAAGATGGCAAAAATTGCTTTATCGTGTGACCGCGGTTTCGTTGTATCAATTTGCCAACAAATTTAACAAAGATTAACAACCACAGTATTTGTTAAACAACATTCATACATTTCAATTTAAACCATGACGCCAAGAACATACTTGACGTATGAATCTTGTTTTTAATACATGCCGTTGATGATGATGATGATCTCCATCGTTGAAATAAATTAAAAATAGTATTTCTCACAAATAACAAATAACTATTTTCAATTTCTGTGAAGCAAAGAAAGATTTATGTTTTCAATTAACTTATAGTATTAAATTCTCGATTTGAGTTATACAGGGTGTCCAAAATCGTCAATTACAAAGACCTACACAACAGAACAGATATACTCTGGAAACCAAAATATTATGATATAATTCAATTTATCTATATATGCTAAAATTGATTCGTTCCGTCTTCCATGAAATTTTTTAATAATCGAAATAAAATTTTATTTTGTTAGTTTTGCAGAAACAATAAAAAAACTTTTTTGTGAAACAAAATTTGTAAATCTATCTGTTATTTTTGGCAGAACCAATAAGCTCAACTATTGCTTGTGTACCATTTAAAGACTTAAGGGATGTATATTTTGCTATGTAGATAAATTGGATTAAATACTAATATTTTGGCCTCGGGAGGCTGAGATAGTTTTGCTTGTCATACGTTTTGGAACCCCATGGATAACCATAAATGTAGAAATAAACTAAAAATTACATTACCTTAACTACATATATAAAATATACTACCATATCAAATTTAAATTCATATTGCAATGACAAACAATAAAAAATAATAAAGGATACCCAATTAATAAAAAATAAAGCTTTCATATTTATAAAAAAAAATTAAAATTAGATAAATTTTTTGAAAAACTCTATTGGAAGTTTATATTTTATTTATTTATTCATTTCTTGCTGTTTTTTCTTATAATGTAAGATATAACTGATGCCAAAACAGCATCTTATATATATATTTTTTAACTTTTAATACCATTTAACGATTTCAAAACCTTTGTGGTATTTTAAAGAGCTAATAATAGATCTCTTTAATTTTTTATAATACGTATCTACATCTACCTCTTATGTATATAGTAATGTTATGTTATTTCACTTTATTTTGTACATTGTTTTAATAAATATATAAATGAGAAAAAATTATTCATTATTACAAAATGCTCGAAATTAATTGTTTGTGTACTGAGTCAGGTTCCATAGTGGGAGAATTTAAGTTTTACGATAACGGTGAGATGTAAAAATCTGAATAAATTACAGTATTATAATAAACACCCAGTGCCCTTCTTGACAGCCATAAATACATACATCACTGAAAACTACTCGGCTAGGCTCTAATTTTGTTTATTTTGTTTTACAATCAACGTCACTATTTTGAGGATATTTCAGTATGGATATGTATATCCCAGTATCCCATTTCGGTTTAATGAATAAGTTTGTAGCGCATTTTTTTTTTAATTTTAAATATAATTTTTTAAATTTAAAATTTACATAAATTAATCAATAATACGATATATTCTTCTGCATTATTTATGATTGACTCCCAACGTTCTGGCAGTTTTTAGATTCCACGCCTGAAGAAATCCGGTGGTTTGGAGGTGAAGAAGTTGTCGAGTCAGTTTTGAAGAGCAACGTCGTTATTAAATTGATTCCGCGGAGTATGTTGCATAGAGAGCGAAAAAGATGAAAATCTGATGAAGCAAGATCAAGAGAATAGGGCGGATGTGGAATAACCTCCCAACCGAGGTCTTGAATAACGTGTTTTGTAATGTTAGCAGTATGCGAACGAGCATTATCATGCTGCAAAACCACTTGATGTCGTCTTGCTGGTAGTTTTTCTTGAATTGCAGCATCCAGCCGACGCAGTTGTTGACAATAAATTTAAGAAGTCATGGTTACATTCCTCGGAAGCAATTCATAGTAGATAGCGCCTTCTTTATCCCACCAGATGCACAACATTACCTTGCGTGGATGGGCACCAGCATTTGCACTAGGATTTGCTTGTTTTTTAGAGCTCAGTCATTCCTTCCTGTTCTTGATGTTGATGTAAAAGCACCATTTTTAACCACCAGTAACTATTTGCTAAACGATAAACGATAACGATAACGAGCAAGCAAAGAAGCACAAATGGTAACACGCTGATTTTTGTCGTTTTCGCACAAACACCCAACTTTTGAGCTTTCCCAGTAGAATGCAAATGTCGTACCTATAGTTGATTGGTTACAATTCGCCTTATTGCCCAATTCACGAGTTGATTGATATGAATCATCACGAATTGAAGCATTTAATCGGTCTTCAACAAAGCCGGATGGTCTCCCTGAACGTGGTAAATTATTAATATCAAAATGGCCCATTTTGAAACGAGAAAACCTTTTCCGTGCAGTACTTTCCACGATTGCGATCTCTCCGTAAAGGACACTAATGGTTGTAGCGGCCTCCGATGCCTTAACTCCTCAGTTAAACTCAAACAAAACGATATGTCGGAAATGTTCATGTTTTTGTACTTGACACTCCATTTTCTTTAGCCAACAATTACCTCTAACTTTCTACAAATTGAAAAATTGAAGAAGTATTCGATAAAAAATACTAGGGCATTAAATTGACATTAATATTTGTCAAACAAATTTGTTTCCAAAGCACTCTTACCTTTAAAACCAAAAACGCTATGGACTGTGGACTATATAGTGGGACAAGCATTCTTTGATTTGACCTTGTAATGTTTTGACAATTACAGATATTTTTGTAAATTATTTTGTATTTATCATCATATTACCATCATAATAATATAAAGCTAATAATCCTCACCTACTGATTCATTCATCAAAAATTTAGAATTGCAATACAATCAACCAATCAACCAGCTCAATTTTGTAAGTAATTAATTAAGGCATTTATAATAACACCTATACAAATTCCTTATAGAGAAAAGAAATTGGTTTTATCGAAGAATAACCGTTCTGCTCCTAGCGAAGCGAACTGCCAAACAACTATGGTCTGGATGTAGTATGCTTACAACTCATGCTTACAACTAACTCCAGTGACGCCAAATACCAGAAAATTATAATTTTTATGTCTGGTTGCACTTCCACAGTATGAGGCCGCATGGTAACCCACATGGTTACAATTTCCTGAATGAGATAAAAACCAAAGACAAAGACTTTGAAGTCGTTATTGACAATTTTAAGTTGCAATTTACACTTAAAATTGGCGACTTAATATAATTGATACCTGTAAAATTGGCAGTTGATCAAATTCACACTTGCAATTTACAAATTGCTTGACACTTACTTACATTTGAAGGGCACAGGGGAAGAAGGCGATAAGTCAGTAAAATGACAAAATTAGATTTTTGCGCTATCTTGTAGCTAGAGGTGAATACAATGATTTGGTATATTTTGTTTTTAGCAAAAATGTGTTCAGTCAGGAATTATAAGGGTTTGAAAATAATCCGTACAAAGCAAATGGCACAGGCTAAATTCTTTAAAACGCTCTCCTGAACATTTTAGAAAATGTGACTAATCGCCTTCTTCCCCTGTACTGTACCCTGGTAATTTACTACCCTGGTAATTTAGCGTTTTGAATTTATTCTTTTAAACATTTTAGTTTAGCATACGAGAAAAGCACCAAGGTTTTCGACATTACGTTGAGACCAGAATAGATACAAATTTGTCGAAGAGAGTCCCAAACATCACAATGTCGTGAATTGGTTGTTGCTAGATTGAACTACATAAAATTCGAAGTAGAAGTTGTAAAACAATGTTTAAATTCCTATGTAGTTTCCAATCACAAAAAAGTAGTACAATGTTAAATTGCCAATTTATTGTAAGTGTCAATTATAAACTAATTGACAATTGTAAGTATAAATTACTACTTCAAAGTGGCAATTGACAATTAATATATAGTTATATATTTTACTCATTATGTAGCCTCAGGACGCCTTCGTACTTATGCGACTCTCTATATCCTAAATGTTAATAATGTAAACATTTAGTGATTTCAAGAAAGTTTTCATTAACTTGGTTGGTTAGTATAATTATATTTAAATGAATAAACTTGATTATATTGTCGACAAGTATGTACTTATTACCAATAAAAACATTTCCATTAAATATTGCCACATAACAATAAATATTTTTTATTACAAACAATATAACAATAATGTATATATTTTTAATTTTTAATAAACAGTATTTTCAATTCTTTTAATAGATGAATAAACCACTTCAAATTTTAAGGCTTTTAAACATTGTTGTAGTGCCTTACTTGTGATATACTGTGTTTGTTCAGATTCACCCGGAGTCTTCAGTTGACGAATTAGAAGCGGTAATAGGTTTAGAAAGTTAAAAACTATTGGTGGATAGGTAGGTACATAGGAGTACGGAAGGTAAAATTCAATACAATACAAAACATTCGAAAATATTTTTAATTTGACCCATGTGCGTAAAAATTAATAATATAGTACCTACCTAATCGATTCTATTATACAATTCAAATAAATAATCTAACTTATAAAAACCTAATATTAATATGTATATATATAAAATGGGTAAAATAAATTAATAATTCTATATAAATATTATATTATCTAGTATTTTAAAAATTAAAATCACAAGTTATTTAAGTACACTTTTACAAATAATAATGTTTCTACTAATAAATCCATGTCACATCTAGTTAATTTCAATTTAGAGATTCCTTTCCAGTGTTTGGAAGCATTAAACAGAGTAAACCACTTCCTGAAATTGAATGGCATAATATTAAAAACTAACAATATAGATTCTTTAGTTTTAAAATAAAATAGTTATAAAAAATAAATACAATAAAAATACACTGCTGGATGTAATGTTACTCGTTTAATTAACTATTTTGTTTTTAAAGTTTAATTTTTTATTAATTCTCAAGAGTTAAGATATAATAAAATATTTATATACACATTTTTATAGTGAAATTAGAATTTTCTTCAAACGTCATTAAAACATAACACTATCTAAAGTGCAGTTTACGTTAGGTGTTTATTTATCGTATGAGTTGTCATAAGCAAATTTAATATTTTAACGTTTACATTGCACGATTTGTCATACGAATTGGCTTGAAAGTAAAATCTAAGGCGACTCCAAACAAAATCATTTGATTAGGATATGTAGAAGCCGTAGGAAAAATCGTACGAGAAATCATAAACAAAATCGTACGATAAATCGTATAATGTAATTGCACTTAACTGTATAGTTACATAATATTATTTGTATTACTGCTAAAGTATTACCTTAGCCGTAACTTAAATATAAGGTATATATTTCACTTTTAAGTCAATTCTAACCTTACAATTTAATATTATTATTTTGCAAATAATTATTAAATTATATTCTAAATTTTTTATCGATTTTCGATGCTGAAGTAAAATAGCATGTTTAATTTGGAGTAAAAATGCTCTTTGTGGATCATCAATAGTTGTCGCAGTCCCTTCACTCGTCTACCAACCTCTACAGATTCACCACAAAAAGTGACACTTTTACTCCTAGTTGAACAATATACTATTATATTTAACTGCATTATAACTACTTGATTTATGACTGTGTTTAAAGTTCATAATTTGATTCATTATTGGAATTGAAATCATCGTTAACTTGTCTGATAATGTACGCTCTTATTATGTAACTTACCAAATAACATAACCGCAAACAGCACGATTGGTACAACGCAATTCAAATCAATAAGAAAACCAAATATTAAATTTCCCACAAGAGCTCCGCTTCTTCCGAATGTAAGTGATAATGCTGCTGCCATTACTCTGAAATATTGGAAAGAAAAAGTTTAGAGTAAAATTATAATGTAAATAACAACACATGCCTTAAATTTGTTGGAAACAAATCAACCATCACACAATATACTGTACTGATACCCAAACTTGTAAGCGCTTCAAATATGCAAGACAGAACTAAATTTGATATTGTCGATTCAACAAAGTAGAGACCAATTGTTACTGTTGCCGCAACCAATAAACTAAATACTGTAAAAGAAAAATTAGTTTGTATATCATCATAATTAATGTTTGAAAATACCCAAAAAAAATTTTGCGCCTAATCTGTGGACGCATAATGGTAACCAAAAACTGGTAGGTATGCATGCCAGTCCTATAATTAATGTATGTAAAAATACAGAATCGGCAATTGGTTCACCACAATATTCTTCTACTGGATTCGCCGTACTGTTACTTGTTAATAAAAATACAGACGAAACTTCACATACGCTTGCTTTTTCACCAGGATGAAGACTTTCAAACTCTTCAAATCGATAAAATAATTCCGGAAACCATATCATTAATGTGTAATAACTTAAACATAAAGAGAAATAAGTTCAACCTATAAAAATAAATACATAAATAGTTTGATTATTATTAACCCAGATATGCCTAATGTCCTATATACAGGACGGATCAAATAAGTCAAGGGTAACTTGCACCCCTACTTCGATGCTTCTCAAAATTAATTTGATATTTTATGTTTGTTACAAATTGACTATTTTTGAAAATGGCAGAATTAGAAATATATAATTTTTCTCAAAACTTCTATTAGAAAAGTTATATACGTAGTGCTGTGACCTCCCTCAACTAATTTTGTAGCGCCAGCCCTAAGTTGGCTAGTCAGAAATGATTCGGTAAATGGTCCGTATTTAATATTTTTAATTGAGGGATGTTCAACACTACTGCCCCTTCTTACTAAGCTCCGGTGATGACACGCACAAGGGTGGGTTCCCTGTGATTAAATGTAAGGTGATCTTTTGAGTTGTTTATGAAATTTGGTCTCTCTGGATACTTTAATTGCTTTTGTTGAGTGAAAAATAAAAAGATTTCAATAGCTTTCAGATAAATTTTTATAATAATAAAGAAAATATTCGCAATGCGCATTAACACAATAAATGTCATGAAATGGTTAGATCGCAGATCTAATAATAAAGAAATGTTTACAAATAAGGTTTTATTCACAAAATGTACAGGTTGAAAAGACGTTTCTTCCCTTCCTGTCGTGCTTAATTAGCTATTAACTAATTAAGTCTCTCGCTGTACAGTAGCGGTGTTAAATGTTTGTAAATAATATTGCTTTTGGCGAAGCTTAAAGTTGACCAATAAAATAATAATTATATTTAAAAAAGAACCTTTCAATAAGGGTAATGAAAAATGCACTTCCGTAAAAGTCTTGATCTCAAATCCTGTATTTAAAATGCTGATGGCAAAGTTTAATAATAAAATAAAAAATTTTCACTGTACCTTTCGAATTGTTAAGTTGGAATTTTAAGTAAAAAAGGATATAAGTGTATGGCCAGCTTTAGTAATAGCGACTTTAGAGTGAGTCATAGACACCTGCACTTTTAGTTGAGCAGCTTCCGTAGTTGGCTAGATGACCTCGCATAACCTATTGTCGGTGTTGTATTTTTAGAATCAATTTCGTGGTTGTAGCAGTTGTTCGCCTAAATTGTTGATGTTTTCGAATTGATTAAGGTAAGTAATGTTTGTTGACAATATCATCAGGTTCCAGTGAAACGTTGAGTTAATCTCGAAAATTATAACATTGCAGAGTTATTTTTATGGTCGGCCATTGTTGTTGTGGCACCTTTGCAGAGTTGATGTAAATATCGACGTTAAATTAATACGTCTGCACCATTGTAACGCTCGAAGTCAACTAAAATCTTAACCTCCAAATGTTTGTAAACAATATTTCTTGGAGAACATTGAAAATACGTCCACTCTATTGCAATTCCCGAAGTAAACTAAAATTCGATCCAAAATCGATGAAATTGGTAAGCTTGTCGTGCAAATATGAGTCAAATTCAAACATTCTTAATTTTTGACTTTGTTAATAAATTGTTTTTGTTCCAGATTTACGTTCCATACTGAAATTGATTATCCATGAGGCGTTTTCCATACAATTTTATTGGTATATGGCTCTTTTGTGATGTTTTTTGAATCCTTTTTTTGACTAGGTAGCGCCATTGTATACAAATTTGGGTTTTTCACAAAAATGACCTTTATTAACAACTTCGCTGATTTACGCTTTAAGAACACTCACTTTATATAGATGTGATCACTACATATTTTTCGATGTGAACAAATTTTTGTATAACATGTTGGTTTGAAAGTAATTCGATTACAAAGTTTCTTATCTTTAAGGTTATGATACATGTACAAAACAAATAATGATTTTTAATCAATTTTCAGCTAATTAAACCTTTTGTTTTATTTTTGATGTGACAATCATCAATCTAATTATCTTTAGCAATTTTTATCATATCTTACTTATCCTGAGAGATTCAAATTTAGTTAAGAAATTGAAATTTGAGAAAATTTTAATTTCTCGTAATGCAAATTTTTAAAGTGTCTTCCGACTTAGAATTTTGTGCTTTTTATGAATTTAATATTCATTTTTGAATTGGGAGCCTTTGTTAAGCATTTTGAATCATAGCAGTAGGTATATTCTGATTTTCTTTTTAATTTAAACGACGATAACAATACAGAACCTCGTTGGTCTTTATAGAAGCTTACATGATTTTTCACATGATCTATTATTGTAAGTTACATTTAACAGTTTGGATGATATTTACTTGCGAAGAAATAGTATTTACCTTTATTTGCTTACACAGTATAATAAACACAGTCATGTGAAATACATACGTCTGCCACTGACACCAGAGGTTTTAACAATTATTTCATACAGCATTAACGGTAATATCTGATTAATATTAGCCTTATTACCACAAATAGCAGTGGCGTAGCTGGCATGGGTGTCACCCCCACCTAGGCTGATGACCCTTTTTTTATGTGTCACCGTAAAAACAAAAAAAAACGATGTAATTTTAGCCAGGAAATTTAAGTAATCTGGGGTCGGGTGCAACCCCCACCCAGGCTGATGACCTTTTTTTTTGAGGTGTCACCCCTAGGAACCTAAAAAAACCAAGAAACGAGGTAATTTTAGTCAATAATTTAAATAATTTGGGGTCGGGTGTCTCACCCCCAGACGGGTGACACCCGGGCGGTGCCCCCCCCCCCGCCCCCCGCCCTAGCTACGCCACTGCAAATAGGGCACCGTTGGCGCTGGGGGCTGTCCCTGAATTACCGTAAGTGGTACCGAGTTTAGTCTCTTGTATTAGTATAATAATTATTTAATAACTCAAAGGAATTAATTTACCTAGTAGTTAGTCCAAATTGAATAGCACAAGTAATAACTGTATATCTTAAATGAGGTGGTTTGCACAAAGCTTTGGTTTGTTCCCAGATTTCCAAAAGAAGTAATCGCAATTCTTTAGGTTTCCTAATCCGCAAACTTCTTATACTCCTGGTCGACTGCTGTGACACTACACTCATTGTACGAGATTTTTCTCTTAAGCTATGAACCTAAATAAACATAAAATATACAGTTTCTTTAAAATGTATAAATAATTGCTTACAAAATTTACATAATAATTAGCTGGGAATTACACTTTTCGGTGCAATCGCTTACTGTGTAAACACTATTCATCGCAAAGCCTTTTCGTTGTTATCTGTTTCATCGGTATATTCGACGCTATTGCATTCGGAGCGAAGCTAATTAGGCGCCAAGCTCATACGGCACAAAGCTCATTCGGCGCGAGGCTCATTCGGTTCGAGGCTCATTCTAGATGTGCATCTCATTCTAGGTGCTAAATCTGTTCATGGCAATACTCTTTTAACATAATAATCATTGCACACCAGTGAAAACATAGTTTATCGAATAAATTGTAGCGTTATTGGATATGATTCATATTAGAATTATTATATTTTTTTACACTTATTAATAACATTTAGACGCGGTTCCAGCAACTCTGATTAAGGCCGTGTTCGGTCTGGCACTTTCTTAACTTTGAAGCTCCGTAAAGACATTCTGATATTTTTTTCTCGCTTTCAAGCGCTTTATCTGCACTCATTTCAGAACTTCACGTATTCTAAGCTTCCGTAATTGACGGAATTATAGCGTTTGCAAGCGCAGAACAGTTCCAAATAGAACTATTAAAACATGTTCGACGGAGCTTCAAAGCGAAAAAAGCGCCAGACCGAACACGGTTTAAATACTTTAATCATGGTTAGTTTGAGTTAATCACGGTTAAATGAAAAAGAGCGTTTCACCATCTTTGTAATCATGGTTAAAGCAGTTTAATCATATGGTTAACCAGCCTTCAAACTAATCGCCCGACTTTTAGCCACTATACGAGTTTAATCACGGTTAATGGTCGGCGCATGCACATTTCTTTCAATGGAGTAAAGATAGCCTCAAAATATCAAACATTGTAGCATGCTGCAATTTCTGTTTTAGCAACAGGAATACGTTTTCCACAAAGAAATGTTCTTCCGGTGATAGCGGCAACTGCAGTCTTGCATAATAAAGCAAGACTTGCTGGAGAACCTTTACCCCCAGATGATCCAGCAATAAATATTCGATGGGATAAAAGCGTTAATGAAAATATACGTAATTCGTAAATATACGTAGTATGTTGACCTGTATTCAAAGGTTTCAAAAATTTCAGATTTTTCTTTAAAATAATTTTATAAAAAAATAATTTCAATTTTAAACATTTAAAGAAGTCAAAACAAATAAAATTGTAACCCGCAATTCGTTATATTATGAAACAAAACTTTAAATGCTCATTGCGACATAAAAAGTTTAAAGGATAAAAAAAATATTCCAGATTCTTCAATTTGATAAACAAATGATTAATAGTCGATTGATGGAGGTGAATTTGTTCCTTTACGACCATAATTTTAAAAAAATGGAACAATACTGTTTGTAAATTCTTTTTTTACACAAAAAATTAGTTAAATTAAAATAAAAAATTAAACGAAGGTGCGCGAGTTTAAAAATTAAGATGTGATTGAAATCCTGTGCGCAGAATTTTGGAGTGGAGAACGCGAGAACGAAATTTTGGCGGCATTCAGCGTTGAACTACTAGACACTAGACGATATAGGTCGAGAGTGTGAATCGACCGCTGTTGAACGTGGATCAATATTAATGACCGATCGAACACCTACATAAGTGTAGATGGATCAAAGTTAAAATTTGATAGATAATCAACCTAAAATTTATATACCCAGCAAGGGTAACATTGATAATTAAAGTGAAATCGTATAAGCTGGGAATTGGATTAAAGAAGAAAAGTTAACATAAGTTGCATATTATGGACCTGCTCAGAAATATCTGGTACAAATGGATGAACAAAATTTTTTACAGTTGGTTGGAAATTTGCCGTAAATTGGAAAATTTGGAATAAAATATTGTGTAATGGATCGAGCGTTGGAATTATGAAAATTAAACAAAATTATAAATTTATTCGGTAAGATACTTGATTTACTTTGATCAACGCTAATGTCAATAATGTCAATCAAAGCGTGGAAGATTTTAATTAGTGTTGGACGTAAGGGTTATAAAAAAAATCTTTTATAATAACTTTTATAGTATTTGTAAATTCGATGAACATTTGCAAATTTGAGTATATTGTTAAGGAATTTTAACATGTCTGATAACTTTTTTGATATTGATGGAAATATTTGTAAATTAGCATTTTGTGTAAACATGAATAAAATTTCAAAGATTCAAAAATTTGGGATTTTATTATAAAGAAATAGAGAAATTCAAAATACAACTAAAATTTAAAAATTAGGGGGAGCCGATTAGAGACCAACGCTCTAAAACTCAAATAAGGAATCTTGTTGTTCAGGTCCATTTGGAACACGACAATATGTATAGTATAGTAATATAATATGAACAACTTAACCTTACTAAAAACTGTTACAAAAAGAAACTCAAATCAAAATAAACACTTATAATATAAATCACGTGATTATGTATCACGAGTGGCTACATTGAAATATATAAATAATAAAAGTGTCCATAAATTCTATAGTCTAAGGTTTTCTCCATATCGCTCGCCATTAATTAACATAAAACTTGAGCTGTACGGAAAATTAGAACTGTTCAAGCTTTTCACCAAAAAGGCTTAAAACTAATAATAATTTAATGTTAATAATAAGTTTCCTGCCAAAAAGCTTTGTACTGAAAGTGGTATAGTGTAGAAAATGACCTGCGGCGAATAGGTCGCGCGGAATTTTTGGCGTCGAAACTCTCGCGCTGAATAAGTAGTACCTAATCCCTCGTAAAATAATGCAGAATAAAATATAAGCTTACCGGAAATTCTTCGGCCGGTTCTCCTGTATTGCAAGCATACATATTTCTTAAAACTTCTAAAGCTTCATCTGCTTCTCCACATTCCAATAAAAACTTAGGACTTTCAGGAAAAAAGCACAACCATAATCCAATTGCAATACTAGGTAGCGAACAAACAGCTACAAACAAATTCCAACTAGCAAATTTGAAGTTTTCCGTAACAATTTCAAATTCCATTGGAATAACAATCCAGGCAATTCCTAAAAATTAAAAAATTAATTTTTCACATAAATTTACGTAACCCCCGGGTGGTCCAGTTTAATATACTAAAATGTATGCATGTTAGCAGGACCTGAAATAGTTTCTCAATTTAGTATCCAGTGAAATTTTACAACTTTGTGTTTGTATTGTGGGTAATAATTATTTATTTCAATATTATTAAATATTAATTTTTTTCTCTAATAAATAATTAAAACTATATTTTTTAGTTCATTGCGAATTTCATTTGTTTAAATTGTGCTAATATATTGTGTATGGTTATAAATGATATTACCTGGCAATGCGATAATTCCTAGTGTCCAAAAAAGTTCCATCCAGCATAAAATTGTTTCACGGTATTTATTAGGTTGAAATTCTCCTAAATAAGGAAAGCATATTCCCATAGCACCAGTTATCCTGAAAATAATATAACCAGTTATGTATGCATACATTTTATGATTATTTTATGCTTACGCAAAACCTGTTAAAAACCGCATCAACATAAAAAACCAAAACACCTGTGCCATACTAGATATGATTCCACAAACTCCATCCATAATTAAAGCTCCAATCAAAACTATTTTTCGACCTTTTGTGTCAGCTAAACAACCCCAGAAGTATGATCCCAAAACCATTCCTACATTAAATATTATTTTCTATTTTCAGTTTATTATATATTAAAAATTAAAAAAAAAATATTTTTTGCATAAGCTTCGGTAATGTTTATTACTATCATCAGAAGTTATTTAATAAACATTTTAATTTTTATTAAAAAAAAATAATAGTAAATACGTTGTCGAAAGCTTACACAATGCAAGAATTTTAATTTTTATTGTTTAACTATCTTTTTTTATTTTAAATTTTATTTTTAAATTTATATTCATATTAAATTTAGGAAATATTCTGCAAAATTGACTTTTCAGAATCCATTTCAATCATATTATAAACATGAAAAGTAAAAACGGTTTATTTGGAATAAGAAATATTCAGAAACTGTTCAATTTAAAATTTTTTTAAATAAAAAGCAATTCGAATTCTTTCGAAGCCTTCCGAATTTTCGAGAATTTTGTCCACTTCAATTTTAATCTGAAGAGAATTTTTCTAAAAAACTAAATTAAAGGAGTATAAAAAGCAGCAAAGCGCAGGGGGCTGAAAATCTCCAATTGAGAAAAACGCCGCCAGAGAATTTCATATAACTTTTGGGAGATTCATCCGAACAAGTGTTTGTCAAATTTGAGCTTGACCGAATTTTTTGCAAGCTCTAAGTGATTTTTCTTTCTTTCTTGAATGTTAGTTAACCATACCTATATTTTAAAACGATTAGAATTGATGATTTTAAACTTCATTGTTTACAATAATTAATTATTGTAAATTTACTTACGCCAAATTTGAAAATAATTACCAGTACATATAATTGAGTTTTTTAAGTAATTTTTTTAACGAATTATTTAATGTTTTATAGAAAGAGTATTAAAATAATTGAATTTTAAATACGTATTAGTACAAATACTATAATATAGGTATACAAGTTATATTCCCATAAGAATAATGTAACCGGGTGATTTTCCATAATGTGATGTAATATAGGGAAATGCAAACATCATAATTATTAAATTACATTGCTGGTTGAGCAAATCGAATATTCTAGAACATCCTGGAAGCATGAGATTCGCTAAACCAACAGAATTGTTGAATACATAAAAACCAATGTCAGTCAGTATTCTTTAAGTATTCTTTAAGCCGTTATTATGTTAGTTAGTATTTTTTAAGTCATTATTGTAGTTAGGCAGAAACTTTGCTAGTTTTAAGTTATATTGTGGAAATTAAATATTTAAAGAAGATAAATAAATAAAATTTGTGAGTGTTTTTTAAAAATTAAGTGTTACCAAATTAATAGAAGTTAACTTACATTCCAAAATAAAATAAAACGGGTGGGCAAAAAATAATTGAAAAATTTAAAAACCGATAGTATGCAATATGAAAAATTATATTGTATAATGTTTGTATAATAATAGTTATTTATGCTACAATATGCATTTTCACACGAGTTGCATACAAAATGTTATCTACTACCATATTTTTCGATATAAATTATTTTTAATTTACTGTTTTTTACTGTTTACTGTAAACCAATTACATGTCGAAACATCGCTTACCCTGCTCAGCAATTCACAAAGCAAAACATACTAGGGTGGGTCAATAAGTTCTTACAAAACCTTACAGGTGGCACTCGTAATATCGAAAGAAGTTTGTTTCTCACAAGTACCATCTTTCAATAGACTACTGTCAAACTTTAAGCTATACCTATCGCGTGGTTTCATTTTTACAACGATAAATGGAGAATATTATATATCGTTTATGGACCGGTTGAGCAAAGAAATCAAGAAAAACGCCCACATTTGGCCACGAAGAAAGTGCTCTTCCATCAGGACAATGCACGGGTACACAACATATGTAGTTTCGATGGCTAAAATGCATAAATTACGCTTCGAATTGTGGCCGCATCCACCGTATTCGCTAGATTTGGCCCCCTGCGACTGTTTCCTGTTTCTAAACATGAAGAAATGGCTCGCCAGAAAGATTCACGTCGAACGCTGTGGTTATCGCCGAAACAAAACCCTATTTTGAAGGCCTTCCGAAATCTTACTTTTTGGATGACTTGAAAACGTTGGAGAAACGCTGGGCGAAGTGTATCGAGCTCAAAGGAGACTATGTTGAAAAATAAAAAAGAATCAACCGAAAATAATGTGTTTTTCTATAGCTTGTAAGGAATTATTGACCTACCCTCGTAACTACCTTATTCAGAGTAGTATAGCTTTATTGTTATCAGAAACTATCGATATGATTGGTCATGTTTCGTATTAATTACTATTGGTCCATCATGATTAGCAATATAGTCGAAATAATTTATTTTGTGATTAACTACCTGATGATGGCATAATAATTCCGAAACATTGACTTATTAGTATGCTATCGTTTTTTAAAATTTTTTATTCAATTTTTACCCTCCCCCCTTTTTAAAATTCTTAATATTATATTCATTCTGGATTTATAAAACTTAGGTTTTGGCTTAAGAATGTATGCATTTTTGTAGTAATATTTAAAATTTAATTATTTAATGACAGGTTTTTTGAAATTTTTTTATTTACTTTTTTATATAGTAATTCGAATCAAACAAGAAATGACACTGAAGTAAACTGCATCTAGAAAGTTTGTTATACCTTCGGATATTATAAAAATAAGTTAGTAAGTAGAGTAGACGCCATTAATTTAATGTGATCACATCGGGGACCGAAATCCTACTCACACCTCCTCGGGGTGAGGGTGCGGAGGACCCTCAGAGATCGGGTGCGAACCCCGGTGGATGGGGGAAATCCGCAAGGCTGACGTGAGAGGTAACATCAAGGAGACGAACACCAGTCTCCCCCAAAGCCAAGCTGAGGGAAGTCGACCCGACAGCGGTGCAGACCGGGCAGACCGGGTCAAGACTCTGCACATTAGGTTGCAGTGAGACGAGCCTAGCGGGCCACTACCTAGTGGCTCCCAACACGCACCAGTACACAGCGATTCGGGTAATGCCGAGGGGTCATTGCGATCAGCCCGGGCCACGTACTCCGTTGGTGCCTAGCGGGAGCCAGCTAACCGGTGACAACGGGAGACCGAAGAAAAACGACATGCCACAGACCATCGCAGATGACAGCGGAAGTGATACCGAGAAGGTAAATCCCACTGCTCGTCGGGGAGGGGGTTTTAGTCGGTAAGAATCCGACACTACCACCCCAGATTATCGGGGTGGTGTCTTTTGAAGATTTCCCCCATCCCTGCATTAAAAAAAAATGTGATCACATCGGCACTCGGGGTTTTTCATTATAATAACCGATGATTCGAATAAACGAAAAATCATCAAAAGTAAAAATAACCAATTTTTATTTATTGGAAACTTTATATAAACATAAAAATTTCAAAAATTGGAAAATAGAAGTAACATTCCTTCAATGGGGTTAAAAGCAGCCATACCCCGTATAACATCAAACACTTTCCTTCATTTGAAGCATTTTAACAAAAATTTGATCTCATAAACCGAATTTTGATCACTATAGACGATTTTTCAATACCGGATTGCTCTCATTTTCTGTGATCATAACAAGCGGCGTCTACTGTATGATTAATTTTTAACTGTAAAAATGAACTAATTAATTATGCAATAAATCAACTTAATTAATATTTTAATCCATTTCAAAAAATTCATTCCCTCTCAACTAACTTCAATTTACCATAATATTATGCCTACCTTAAATTCTAATGTTTCGTCACAAATTTTTTAATAAAATTCCTAAAATTGAGGATTAGAAATTGCTAGTTATTTGGTAACAGGTTTTTTCAAAACATTATTAATAGGTTTATAGTCACAATAACGTACATACTATGTCGATCTTAGGAAATACTGCTAATTTATATCTATTAGAAAATAATCTTAACTTACCCAACATTGGAGCTGCTGTGAGCCATCCTTTATCTTTGGATGACATTTGAAAGTCGCATTGCGCTGATGGTAGAACAAATGATATAATCGTAATACCAATGGCAGTATTTAAATATATTAATCCACATATCGTCAGAAGGATAAAATGAAATCTTCCAAAACCTGTTTAAATTTAAATTACTCAAATAACATTTTATAATAGACTTTATTATAAACATATTAGCAGATAATAATTTGTGAACATAACCTCTCAAACATTTTTCAAATTTAGTAGTTTTAAAAACTAAGTTTTTTGATATTTCCAGATCATTTTATGATAAAAATAGTTATATAATAAATTAAACTATAGAAAATTTCTTATAATTTATGTGTCAACCATGTGTTTGTAAAATAAATATAATTGTGACATTCGAACGCCAAAAAGTCTACTCTAAGACACAACGTTGACACGAAAAACCTCATCACAACTTTCCACTTCCAAGTCCTATGAGAAGCTGCAATTTTGCGCAGACGAAGATTTGATCATACTTATTAGATGAAGGGATAAAAATAAAACTTAAAAAATAGTCCCAGTCTGCGTTATGGGGGGCGTTAAAATATTTTAGCGTTGGGCCCTCACAACTTCGTTATTTTTTATCGATTGATTTTTTGGATTGATTTTGTTTATTTTCAATTTAGATTTGTCTTTACCAAATAAATTACTTACGTCGTAGATCAATTTTATCTGGTTTTTCCTTCCAAGATTTATAAATAGTTTTTGAGCAAAATTTTGTTTTCTTCGAGGTATGTACCTACATACCTATTTTTAAATTTAAAAATACCACTGCAAAGTGAAATTTTTTACTGACGCCGACGTACGAGTAAATACATTACGTGTGCGGTAGATATAAAAAATATAACTATATAAAAACTTTAAAAAGGGGCCGTATCATAACCGTAGTGGAAGAGATTTATGTTAAATTGTGGCAAATTTTTCTAGGATAATTCATTGGTGATTTGGTGCATTGGTTCACCAACCATAGCAATTATTTCTTTGATTCCCTAATTAATTCTTATTTTCTTACTATTAATTCTTTGATTCCCTAATTATTTTATAAAAAAGCTGTATTATATAATTTCATTGTAGAGAAAAAATACTGCACCAGTACATACTACGTTTTCTGTAAGTAATTAATTAAAGGAATTAAAAGTGTTGTGTTAACAAAACTCAATATTGCCTTGAAATTCAATCGGACAAAGTATGTAAATGTTATTTGTATCGACGATATCCAAGGCAATAATGGTTTTTGTGAAATCATCACTTTTAGTTATTTTATTTAAAATTTTAAAAAATTACAAAACAAAAAACAGAATGTATGGATGCCTATTGTTTTCGATATCAGAAACCTATTCATAGATATTCTCTAAAGCCCGTGTCTCACTATAAAAATCTGTTACAACTAAGGTGTTAACTTGGAAAATTCATAAACTAGCTGACTAGTATACCAACTAGGCAATCGCTTGGCTGTTTTTGTAGAAAATAAAATTCTACTAAAATAGCGGCGAATTTGGCTAGGCTATATACCAGCCAGGCGGCGGTCATAGCTTTGGCAGTTACGTGCGTCTACTGCTAATTCGAAACGTTCGGTTCAAATTCGGGCAGGGTAAGAATTTTATTCTGACCGTCTCGCCTCGTCAGGCAATGCCAACCACCAAGGTAATTTGCCATGAGTGCCCATCTCTAAATAAAGTGTATTTCCACGTTAAACAAGTATGTAATAATAATAATATGTAAACGCATGCACATGCGTAGAAAGAGATGGGTCACCAAAACCCTCATTAGGTCAATAGGAAGAAGGAATAAAAAGATAATACTAACCAGTTAGTTTATAAAGTATACAAGAAAATTACTTAATTTGCTTACTTGCATTACAGTAAGCATAATAGCCAATAATCTAATTATTATATAATCGATACAATCTCCGCACCGAAAGATTTTATAAATTGTATAATAGCCAATATTTTCGGTTAGTTTACAAATTAACCAATTTTATTGCTAATATAACAACTATTATTCTGGTAACACATAAATAACCAATCTATTGGCTAGTACAGCTAGAATCTAACCAAATTTAGTAACTAATCGTTTAGTAGAAATTAATATTTTGTTAAAGCAAATATTTACAGCAGTAACCTAATAATAAACAAAAAGGCGTCCAAAAAAATTCCTGGAAATTTCAAAATCCTTTGAAAACTTTACATACAGTAAATAATAATAATAGTTGTTTATTTAGCAAAATGATATTTTAAGTTTACACAAATACATCAATTTTACAATATAACTGCTTCCCTGATATGCGCAGCTAACTTATTCTTAAAAGAACTGTAATTTTGACATTCCCGTATTTCCCCCGGCAAACCATTATACAATATAACACCCTTACAAAAAAAAAAGAATTTCCCAATCTATTTGACGATGGAGTATCAACATAAAAACTATTAACTTGTCTAGTATTATATTATGAGTGTATCTCATTTACAAATCTTAATTTATCCAGCAGATACTGTGGAGCCATACAAATCTTGATTTTATGTACCATGTCTAAGGTTTTATATTTAATACGTTGAGATATATTCATCAAGTTCAGCACTTCTAGCATATTTCTAATTGGAGTATACCTATTACATTTAATTATCAGTCTCATCGCCTTATTTTGTATCCTCTGAAACTCTTCAGTTTCAGCTCGGTTCATACTTAAAAAAACTGTTGCACAGAACTCAATATGAGGACTAATCAATGATTTATACGAGTACAATAAAGCTCTTGTCGATATACATAAACTGCCAGAAATGCGTCCAAGAAAGAATACTTTTCGTGACATCTTTTTCATTACAAAATCAAAATGTTTTTTAAAACTCAGACATTCATCCAAAATAATTTCTAGATATTTAATCTCTGCCACTCATTCCAAAACATTATTATCAATACAAAATGCATACCCTCCAAATCAACACCCCTCAAGATATGTTTCTTTCCCAAATTAATATATTTACATTTCTTTATATTCACACATAAACTATTGTCGCAAAGCCAATGAAAAACATTTTCCAATTCTTTATTTAACGTCTCAAACATATGCCCCACATTTTTTCCTGAAACATATATCATTGTATCATCCGCAAACATCTTAATTTTACAATCTTTCAAACACTTCACCATATCATTAATATATGTACAATACAAACATATTTGGGCCCAAAACGGTTCCTTGTGGTACACCATATTTAGTGCAGAGTTCATCTGAAAAACTATTTTTAAATTTCACCTTTTGCTTCTTGTTTGTTAGATAACACTCGAACCATTTTAGCACGGTACCACTTACACCAGTCTTTTTAATTTTTTTTACCAATAACTCTCTATCAATGGTTTCAAATGCCTGCTTGAAATCCAAAAATACTGCCAAAGTTACTTCAATTTTGTCCATACTTCGGTTCCATTCTTCACAACAATCAATAATAACAGAGTCGCAAGAATGATACCTACGAAAACCCGATTGATTTTGAACCAGTACATTGTTATTCTCATAACATTCCTTCAATTGATCCTGAACTGCATGTTCTAAAAATTTTTCGTACATAGGCACTATATTAATTGGTCGATGTTCTTAACATAGTTCTGTATTTTTTATCTTTGGTATAGGGACTATGCAAGATATTTTCCAATTTTCAGGAAAAATTCTACTTTTCAATGACACGTTATGGTGTTCAGATAGAATTAGCCTACAATCTCAAACAAATCCCTTACCACTTTGGTATTAATTAGAGTTTCCGTATCTGTAGTATTTTTCAATCGGCTTATGATTTCGCTCAATTTCTTCATAGTTACTAGCTTAAAACTTGTTCCATTGCTTCACTTCCTTTAACATTTACCAAAGCTCTATCATAATTTATACTTCGAGGAATTCCTGAAACCAACTCTTCTATGCTATCTAAGAAGTATTCATTAAATTTATCTGCAATTACTTTTAATTTGATATTTTAATTGATAAATAACTAACTAACCAAAACTAACCAAAAGTATTTACTATTATGTTTACTCTAGAAAACTATCAAACTTTCTTGGTTTATAAAGTTGCCGAATCCGTATAGTTAGTAAAAATTTTGGCATCTAGTAGCATAACCAAATGATTGATTAGTTTCTATACTAGCCAGTTAATTTATACGCTAACCAAGTAAACACTTGGGCCGTAACATATTGCTATGATATCTCGCCGCGAAATGAGACGTTTAAACCGTTCGCAAGAAAATACTATAGGTATACACTAAAAATCATACTATCCTTTCATCACTTTTCTAATGTTTTTTCTAAAATTAAACCACAATTTGTTTATTATTTTACTTTTATTCTTAAAAATCTTTCAGCAAAATTTTATACGACTTCTCCGATAAAATTCTCTAGATCCAGTCAAGTTTTACAAAACTTAAAAACCCCATTCCACAAATCAGCGGCGTCACCCATACAATTTATAATGTAACACAAGCAAAACTTAAAATTATAAAATCTTTCCAAATCTAACTCAGATGGTATGAGAACTCAGTACATGGCATCATCTAACTCAAAATCGTCAAAAATGGAGATACGATTAGAGATTTGTCGTCAAAATTTTATAAGTTAAAAAATCTTGAAGAGAACTTCAGATTAGAATAGAAGGTAAATCATATATTTTTAATAATAAAAATTCCAATCTTTAAAATTTAATGTTTTACCTATTTTTGCGCGATTTAAAATTTTTTTAAACATGTTTCTTTTAATTACGTATACCTAGCTTAAAAAATATATTTAGTGCATGCATATGAAAGGAGCACACTGTAGTTACTATATTTTATATTACCTAAAGCAATAATTATTCATAAGTGTAGGTACAGCCCGGCGCTAATAGCGACATAATAGTGATAAACGAGAACATCTATAAATTATTTAATAGTTTGATAGCTTAATTTATTATTACAACAGTAAGAAAATGTTTATAACCAATAAATGAGATAACCAAAATAAACAAAGAATTTATAAGTATGCGATCATAAAAATTGGGAATAAATCGTTATTGTGTGGGTTTTTGAATTATATAGTTAATATAGGATCCGTTAGATTTATTGTTAGTGTTTGATTTTATTAGTGTTGGTATAATAATTACCACACTTTGAATATTGTATTTTTCAAAAAAATTGTAGATAAAAAAAATATCGCAGAAACGTGGATATCTGTCGTATTGCATCTTTCAAATCTTAGATACTTTCTTAATATATCTTAATACTTCAAAAGGGTATTTTGAGGTAGTTTATTGTATATTTTTATAATTGCCAATTTTGTGTTTTATAATTAAGCAAACTACGTACAACAAAAAGTTTAAATTCCGCCTCTAATTTTGAAGCAAACTAAATTTTAAAATTTTGAGTACAAAAAAATGTATAGTTAAAGGGTAGATTACTGATTATACTTTCAGCTTAAACGAAGAATTTAGTAGTTTTATCTAACTTAGATGCTGCTCTATTTATAAGTAACAGCTTTGTGAGCTAAGTATAAGTGAAATTACTGAGTCCTAAATTACTAAACCTAAAGGAGTCATAAGTAAGACAAATAACGTAAGAAAGCCATGTTAAGAACTCGTCAATACTTAATAACAAAAACAAACAAATTAAAACTGACTTATCTAATAATAATAGTATAAACGTTACCTGTACTTTCCAAAGCTCTTTCAAAATCCTCTCCTTGCCCTTCAATAAAGTCTAGTCCTGCAAAAATTAGTAAGCACTATTATATTATAACAATTATTTTAACGAGAACTTGAGATTGAACTCTAATATTTATAAACTAACCCATATTATAAGGAATAAATGTAATGTTAGTTGATTTCACAATTTAGAAAAATTATTGTAGTACCTATAGTTGCGCGTGTACAGTCAAGAAGTAATAACAATCACTGCACTGGTTGGTATTGGAAAAGTCATACCTAAGAGTACATAGCCTTCATAGAATTGTTTGTGCCATTGGTTAAATTAATATTCATTTGTTAGCAATTTGTTCAAGTTCACCTAGTCTTGAAATTATTTAATTGATATTTCTAGTATGGCAAATTTTTTAATTGTAAATGAAATACGATTTCATTCAAACACAAAATTTCATAAGCAAATATGTACTGGTAACAATATAATAAGTAGATACTTTGGAATCGGTCGGCTACTGCCAGCTTTTTGAAAAAACTATCTTAACAATAACACATCAGGTACCAACATAACTAAAAATAGAAGTAAATCGATTGGCAAACTAATTAACTTAATTCATCATAAAAACACACAATTTCTATTTTTAAGAATTTGATGCTGTTCATTATTTCATATTTAAGATATCCATTTAGAGGTAAAATATAATTGAGTAATTAACCCTATACTGCGACATGTGTCAAATATGATCCAATTAAATGCTTATAAAAAATATTATAAGAATATTGTGATATCAAAAATTATATAAGTATTATAGTTATATGTATGTAAGTAATACTCGAATATCATTTAGTAAGTATATGCAATATATTTAGAATGTAGGTATACTAAATTTTCAGTTAAAATAAAATTTTAAATAACAATTTATTCTGTAAGTACATAATATTATTGTAATTTCAACAAAAAATGTAATCCAATTAAGTGCATAAAATACTGAGTATTATTCTTTGCCTTTAAATTTAACATTTTTGTAATTTTTACAACAAATAATATAATATGTCTTTTAAATACAGTTTCAGTAAATTTGCATGAAACATGTAATTATTTTTGTTAAAGTATAATCCTTTGCTATTATTCCCTACTTCGATGCAGTACATAATTATTAACAAAAGCCATTCTTATCTTGTAATATAAAAATTAAAAAACAACGCAGTGTAGGGTTAATATTATATAGGTATACAATTTATATTTACTTAAACTTGTCCTATTTTTCATGTAACACTTCGAATGCGTTACCTACTAAAATAATAATAAATAGCACTATTTGAAGACTTGTTAACTTTTAAACAAATTATTATTAATAATGATTACATACGTAGGCTCTCTAATTTTGGCTTGGGCATTTATTATGGATAATTCAGCAATGTAATTAAGTACAATTAAGTTTATTTAAAAAACAACGTAAGTAACAGTAACAAAATTTTACAGGGACAATCAAAAATTATTTTACGGATATCTATACAACACTAATTTTAAATATCGATATAAATCAATAACTAGAGGATTAATTAGGAAAATGCAAAAGAATACATTATTTTTATTTAATTAATTGTCCAAAAAATTCATTATGTATTGATTGATGGGTGTCACCAAACAAATGTTGGTGAGGATGTAGTAACACCTGTCATTACGAACTAACTTGTAACCTTCCTAATGGAAAGATGAAGGTTTATATAGGCCCCTACAACAAAAAAATTCTGAGAAAGTATTATCAAAATTTTGAGTAAATCGATTTTGAAGTTAGCTAATTTTCATGTTTAAAGTGGTGGATTAACGAGATTCAGGGGCGCATCAGCCATTCTATCGTCGGTCCGCGCGCTATGATATACTCTAACACTTAGAAAATTTCGCACCAGCAGATGCACCTCGACTTTCGTACATGCAACATCGATTATTTTTTGTTTTTAGGCGATTTTTGGGGGTGAAACGTAATAGTATACTGCCCCATACCGCAACTGTACTTTTTCGAGGGTCTCTCACTTCCCGGTTGCATTTATCCCGGTTTTCTTGATCCGTGGCGCTTCTCGTATGTTTAGCCTAGTAACCAGAGTCAAAACCGCCCTGGAGGGGTGCAACCCGGAGCGGAGCGGAGGGGCGCCCCGTAAGGGTAGGTTTTGACGATGGATTACCCTCCTTATCGAATGCACACCCCAAAATAAGAAGGAAAAATTTTTTTAATTTTTTCACTTTTTCGGTAAAATACACGGCTTATTTTCCATTTTTTGGATTATATTTATTACTAATATCCACTAATCACACCCCCAGCTATCCGAATTTCAAAGAAAAATTCAAATCGGAGCGAAAAAATTTTACGCATTTTCGACGGAGCACGGCCGACTGATGTACATAGACCCCGTTCGGCAGCCTAATCGATGCGACTTTCCCGTACTTTTCAAATCGATTTTTCTCAAAATTTTGACTATACTTTCTCGGGCGAAATTTTTACAGGACACTCTAATAAGGTTCCTTTTGCTAAAAAAAATATTTTGGGGCGATTTCGGGTGACAGGTGATAGGTAATTATCCCCAAAATTTGTTTTAATTTAATACTATTATTAATTTTATATAATTCATAAATTTAATTGCATCCAGATTTCGAAATAACGCAAGTAAATTCAATAATTATATAAATATTATTGGCATACATGTATGTAAGTAATATATTTTTAATTGTTATGTATTGAAAATGATACGCCGGACAATAAAATCGATTCAACAGACCTATTGGGAACTGAAATTAACGTTGGTGACGCTGAATATGTAAGCTAATATGGCGCTTTAATTTGGTTTTATCTAAAGAAAATAAGTCACAATATGAAGAAGTTGCTATGAAAGAGAGAGGTCGCCTACGTCTGAAATCAGGCCCGGTGTAACCGGGAATATTTACCCCCGTGAAATTTTACCCCCCGGTAAATATTCCCTAGTGAATATTAACGGGGGGTAAAGATTCACTAGTGATATTTTACCCCTCAGTAAAAAATAAAAGGGGGTAAAATATCGCCAGTGAATATTTACCGGGGGGTAAAAATTAAATAAAATTTAATTAATTTTCCCTAGTGAATATTTACCGGGGGTAAATATTCACTAGTGATATTTTACCGGGGGGTTAAAATTTAATAAAAGTTCACTAATTTTAGCCCCTTCATGAAGGAATTTTATTGTTAAATAAGTGTTTTATTGCTCTTTATGTCTGAATATCGATAAAATTGCACTATGTCAAACGTTTATGCAATTTCAAGCAAGTTATTTGGTAAAAAAATTATTTTGCACTTTAAGTACTCCCGAGTCGCCTTCCGCAGTATTGCTTTCGCTTGATTGCTGCTCAAATTCTCCTAATCTGTAATTATTTAATACCATCATCTAGGTCTGTCCAGCTTCCAGCTCTACAACTTTTATTACCAACCTATCTACTAATACTATATATAATAAAAACAGGTATCCAGTAAGAACAAAAAATGTATCATAAACATCAGAAGAAAATGTCTAGTCCACGGGAAAGTAATGAATTGGGTAAAAATTATTGTAGCGTAGACCAAGATAATACTACTACTATCGAAGAAAATGCATCTTCTCTCGAAGTAATCGATTCCACTCCAACAAAATTAAAATTCCGCTTCTGTCCTGTAAATCAAAAATGGCAAAAGCGACTTTGTGAGAAGCTTGGACTTGAGTTCCACATTAATTCCAATTTTATATCAACGAGGAATTCGTTGCTTCATCCACCACACACTGTTGTAGACGTCAAGGCAGACGGCAATTGTTATTTTAGGTGCATATCTTTATGCATTACCGGAAGTGAAAATGAGCATGAACAAGTGAGGAAGATTGTAACAGATTACATGAAAATAAAAACAAAAGCGGTTGATCGGTTTTCTGGCGCAACAAACTATATGGAAAACACGCAAATGGATACAAATGCAGTGTGGGCAACGGAAGCAGAAATATTTTTCACTGCAGCTCTCATAGGCGCCGATATATATTCCTACACTCAAATTTCAAAGAATCCTTCTGCATGGCTAAGATTTCCTAGCTTAATGCAGCTTTCCGATGAAGCAAATTACAAAAGCTCGGCAATATATTTGAAACAGAAAAATTCTAACCATTATGAAACTGTAGTTTCAGTAAAAAAAAACTTCGTAGACAAAAAATTATTAAATTCTAGTAATTTTTGAATAAATTTTCCCTTATAAAATAATTTCGCCATCTTCGCACTTTGAGACCTCTTCATGTATAACTATTTAACTATCAAATTTCGTCAAAAACCCACGGAGGATATTTTAACATCTTACATAGTGAAATATTATCGAATTTGATACAAAATAGCAATAAAAATTTTTATATAACAGCTATTTAATTTCAAAGGGGTAAAAATTCACTGACGATATTTTGAACAATTTTACCCCCCGGTAAAAATTCCCTAGGGAAATTTTACCCCCTTAATATTTATCACGAGGGGTAAATATTCACTAAGGAATTTTTACCGGGAGGTAAAATTATACTAGCGAAATTTTACCGGGGGTAAAATATCCCTAGGGAAATTCTACCCCCGGGGGGTAAAATATAAGGGGTAAATATTCCCGGGTACACCGGCACTTGAAGAAGAAGAAGAAGAAGCTATGAAAGAGTCCAAATAATAACAAAATTACTTTAAATATCACTTTTATGACTGCGATGAAAACATACCCAACTATAATTTTACCATTATTATTCAAGAAGGTCAACGTACTACATTTACAAATATAATATTAAAAGAGAATATATTTCAAGTGAAAGTACATTCACCTTTTTGCAAATTAGAAAAATCAAACTGAAATAGTAAGTTTTCTATAGAGATTCGGCAAGTTGTAGCAACGGCAATGGTTGATCTAACAAAAGAAATTGCGGAAAAATAACAAACTCACCCCTAAAAAAAGGGAAAACTGTGCGGAGATTACCCATTGGCTCACCGGGTTAATAGGCTCTTTTAAATAAAAATTTAAATGGCATTTTAGGCATTTTGAGCATTTTTAGGTCCGAATTCGACTCGGAAGTGGTTGCATTGTTAAAACCTACCCTATACCTGATAAGAGATTAGCCCCTCCCCTGTCTCTAATGAGAAGACAGCTCGGGACCTCCCTCGATCACGTAGAAAAATGAATCTCTACTTTTATTCTCGTGATACCCTGATGTTGATTAAACTAACTCGTTGTAGCAGGAAGCGAGAGTCATGGATTCTCTCGGATGAATGCCCCCAGAGATGATCAAAGAACAACTTTGCTAACACAACAAAAATAAAGTGGCAGCAAGATGGTCGTTGCCTTAAAGAGATGATATTGCGATGTCAGATGGAAAGTGCATTCGCCGACCAAGACCAGTACAGTGGCAAAGACATTACCACCAAGAACCACTCCCCACAATCAATCAACAGAACGTTCGAGTGGTCATTAAAAATCCCACAAAGGTGGAACCACTAACGAACTTCCAACAATCAACCAAGCGGAAGCGCCCCCGATGAAACGCAACACCCTGTACTTTGGTCGTGCATCGTTTCCTATTTTAAAAAAATACATAACCGAAAATAAACACAAAAAAATGTCGAACATAAAATTTCAAATACAAGATTTGAACCTATGTCGAACGCGTCGGAATTCCTATGCCAATGTATTTGACCAACACTGCTCGATTAGTTACATTGGCATAGGAATTTCGACGCGTTCGACTAGTGAAAATAATGCATCGTTCAAATTTAATAAATAAAACATTATAATATAATTATTAATTAATAATTTTACAAACATCTAATTTAAACGCATGCGAACGTGAAAGATAAGATTGCCTCTAATAACGTCGAAACAGAAATGCAAAACCTGCAACTCAATCGTAATCTTGGCAAACACGCTACGATCAAAAATGCAAGGCAAAGGAAAAACCAAAATGTTAAAACAATAAAAAACAATAATTAGTACAATAAAATAAAAGAGAAATGATACGAAATACCTTGGACTTCTGGTCAGGTTCGCACCCCCAAAATTCTGCGTTAGAACCCCAAAATATTCAGGAACGGAAGGAGCCTCGGTGCTCGAGAATTGATGCAGTGTAAGTCAACAGAATCCCCAAACTACCGTGGGTGGTTGATCTTCCAATCTCTTGGTTCCACAACTATCACTTCATCGATGCACTCGAAAAACACAACCTTTCGGCTCGACATCCCTGACCAGAGTGTCCTATTGCGCCGATTCAAATGCCTTATCTTTTCCCAATCTCTCTTCCCAGTTCAACCGCTAGATGGAGCGAGAAGGGCCAATTAACGAAAATATTGGGAACGAATTGGGAGACAAAAATTCGTTACATACTCCGGGCGGTTTCGACAACGGAGTACTTAGCTAAAACATACCTAACAATTATCCATACACCCCACCGGGATCATAAAAAACGGAATATATCATTTAAAATTATTGTAGAAAAGGTATATAGCATTTAACATTAACGTAGAATCCCAAAAAACCGAATAAATTGTAAAAATAGTCAATATTTCATACAGGTTACTTGTACGAGAGGCGTAGTGTATTTGATGCTGTGAAATTTCCTAAGTGTTAGGGTATATAATATTTTCTCAAGTACCGTCAAAAGAATGACTTCACCTGACTGTTAGATTCCTTATGCGCGTCATTTATGTAGTCTTATGGGAAATTTTCTAAGTTCAAATTGGATTTTTTCAAAAACTTATGAAGATTCCGCAAATATTTTTTTTGAACTATAGTACTATATAAACCATCAGCATTTTGAATCTGTATAGGGAATTTTTAATTTCATGGTTCATAATAACGTGCTCTTCCCTCCAATACAACATGCTGCATACACTTGTCAAAACAGCAAAGGTCTATATTATGAAAATATTTGTAGAAAAAACAAGACAAGACGGGAAGAGCAAGTTAAAAGTGACCCGACGATACGATGTTAAAAGTTTAATGGAATTAGTTAGACAACATTAAAATTAAGCAAATAAGCTATGGAAGAATTTGATAACCCCTGTAATTTTGGCAAATAGAGATTTATAGCTACTAAAAGACTGCAATTTATTAATTTATAAGAAAAGGAAACATGACAATGGTTAATGACCGCTAATATAAGGCTCCGGGTACAAAAAACTTGTTGACCGTCTTCCGTGCTTCGGAGCACATCATTTGCCATCATAACAATAAAAAACAGGGTACAGGCATATCGAAAGGCAAGTATAGCAAGCTACCTTAGATGTAAAAACAAAAATGCTCATAGAACTAATTACAAACATTAGTAAAGAACAGGTCCTGGTTACACATTCCAATATTAAGAGGTAGACTTCTAAATAAAGTAGAAGTTCTAATTACGATGCCATTTTTGAGCGTAAAATACACAAAATGGTAGTGATTTCGTAGTGCACTACTTTGTAGTATGCTGAGTAAAATTGATAATAATAAAAAGATAATTTTATATTACATTCATTACTGACAAGTAGAAATATTAATTAATTTACAGAAAAATGCTTAATGGGACTACCAATTTTCAAAATCCAAAGATGGATTCTAGGCATTAAAAAATGCATTCGAATACGTATGTATTCTGCTTTGTAATTATAATCTGCATTATTCCAAATATTACTACTGTAAATAAATATTATTTGTTCGTTAGTTGTTTCTTTGCATACAAGACAACTAGATTATTTCTATTGTTAAAATGCAATGTGCTATCTTAACTTTTTTAACAACTAAATAATAAGATGTATAAATTATTACCAAGATACAAAATAATTTATAGATATATATTTGCAGAATGATTTACAGTTGTCGCCGTTTATCCGCTCCCAGTCTCCATGCAGCTCGATCTTGGCAAGCGTCTTCTTACAGATTTCTGGCTTGCATTGCTTCGTTTATTTCATCTCTCCAGCTTCGTCTTGATCGGCCTCTTTTTCTTTTTTCTTTGGATATCCATTTTAAAAGCTTTTTGGACCATCTTCCATCCGCCATTCGGTTCACGTGACCAAACCATAGTAATTGTCGTTTTTGAACCTCGTCCAAAAGATCTTTGTCCATGTCCATCATATTTCTAATGGTTTCGTTACGTACCCTGTCGAGTCTCGTTTTTCGGCAACTTCGTCTAAGAAAATCCATTTCGGTGGACAGCAACATTATGCTTCTGTTTCTTCTATTTATCACTTTGTACCAAAGACTTATATATTCATTTCTTTGTGGTTTTTCTTAGCGCTTTGACCCACAATATGGAATTGACGGATCTTATTAAACCTCGACCTTTATTTATTCTGCCAGCGATTTCTTCTTCACTAATACTCTTTTTGATAAATCTGACACCCAGGTATTTACTTCTTTGTACTCCTTATATGCGGTGATATTCCAATGAAAGGTTCTCGATGTCGTTATTTCCAACCAATAGGTACTCACATTTCGCTTCGTTCATTTTTAGACCCACCGAGTCATATGCGGTCATGGCCTGAGTGTTATCAAGATCAACTGCTAATTCAAGGATCCCCAGTTCGATTCTGGGTACAGTATAAAAATTTCTTGACCGTCTTCCGTGCTTTCGGAGGGCACGCAAAGCCGTCGGTCCCCCTGTGTTAATGATTTGCCATCATAACAATAAAAAACAGGGTGCAGGCACATCGAAAGGCAAGCCTAGCAAACTACCTGAGATGTAAAACAAAAAGTGCTCATAGAACTAATTACAAAAATTAGTAAAAAAAAACAGGTTTGGACCTACTATATTAAGTGGGAGACTTCTTAATAAAAGTAGAAGAAGAAGAAGCCGTTTCGACCGAAGAAAACGAACATGTATAGTCTTATGACCGCAGCTACATTCAACCCAGACAGTGCGGAATGGCCTCAGGTCCAATGTAATCACTGCCTAAAGAAAGTATATTAAATTTAGATATAATTAGGGACGCCTACGAACTTCTTCATTTCGTTATCACAATACATGAACATTTGACTTTAAGTATTCGTTTTCTGAAATCTTTAGAAAAATGGTAAGTAAAATTTATATATTTTCACATGCCAGTGCATATAAATATTGTAAATAATGCCGAACTATGTCATACGACAGGGTAGTTGATTTATATGTTTTTGATTTTCCAGGTTTTCTTTGATCCCTGATTCTGAATACGGCCCTACGTTGATGTTCATTATGGTATTGTTTTGTTGAAACTTAAATTTAACTTTACAATTATATTAAATTAAATTTTAAAAATTAACTAGATAGATAAACAATAAATCAAAATTAATGTTGCACATAACCGTTCAGCAGTATTTATCTGGTGTTTATTTATAAATAAGTACAATTACATGGAAACAGATATACAGATAAAAACGTATTGATCATTTCACGCGATCTAGAACTACATGATCTTGAAAAACTTGAGACTTCATGGCAAGTTAAGGTACAAGGTAATTTTTATTATCATCAAAACAAGAAGAACTTAATCAAAATACGTAGAAGTAATTTAAACTAATAGATGGCTGTAGATATGCTTAAACCGTCGATGTCAGTTTTCCTTTCATTGTGTTTTTGTTGACAATAATATATTTAATAATAACTGTAATAAGAAATGCAAAAACTGATATCAAGAGTAAATAATACTGATCACATCATTTTGGCTGGAGATCTAAATGTCAGGGTTGGAAATATGCCAATTGACAAATTAATCGGCCTACAAAAAAATTATATACACAAATACACTTGGACGACAAGAGGATATCGTTCGCTGATAGATTATATAATTCTAAGCAAAAAAAATAAATAATCGCAGCAAAATGAAACTATTAAAACCTTAACATCAGCAAAGAATGGCACAGCTGTTTGAGGAAATACCAACAACTAAAAATATCAATATCGAATGGGAAAACATAAAAAATGTCATGAGAAGAATTAGCTTATGAAGCGCGGTGTACGAAAAAGAGGAAAAAGAGGTTGCAATTATGGAACGACGTAATAAAAAATCGCAGAAAAGGATAAAGCCTACAAAGCCCTTCAGAAACAACAAACAATATTAGCACGTCTTAAGAAATAATTAGAACAAAACGTACAGTAAGAAAAGCACATGAAAATTCAAGAGTAATTTTTATAAACAAAATCGAAAACGACTTACATAGTCGATAAATAGTAGCATATAAATTGATCAAACATCTATTAAATAAAATGGAAAAAGATGTGGCAAATATAAATATAATATCGCAGGAAGATTGGATCAAACACTACCAAGAAATGTGGTTTAATCTAATCATTAAAAATGGAGAAGAAACAGAGACCACATAGTATACAAAGATACACCCTATAGATAAATGAATTGGAGAAAGCTCTAAAAGCCACTGAGAATAGAAAAGCTACGAAATTGGATAACATCAACTCCGAACTAATCAAATATGTTGGTCTACTCCTAAAATTTAGAATGTTCTATCTTTTTAATATGTACTGGACAAGATGGGCAATCTTGCGCATCTTGTGTGCAACGCGCAACTCTTGCGCATATTCAAAAAGGAGAAAGGGCACAAGACAAATAACTATAAAGGTAGTATATGTTACACTCCGCATACATGTTATACAGCAGGATTATAAATAATCGGCTTCAAGTTATCTCAGATGTTATTTTATTAGAAGAACAAGCAGGATTTATAAAAGGTAGATCTTGTGCCGACAATGTCTTTACTTTAAATAAAATAATACAAAAATGATGAGAATTTAATCTAGACACTCACTTAAGATTCACCGACTACGAAAAGGCATTAGAAAATAGATCTAAAGTTCTTCTTCTTCCTAGAGTGCCGTACCTGATTTCAGGTATTGGCGACCTCTCTCCTATGCATATTGTGGTGTTCTAAAAAATATAACCCCCGCCGGGCAAACAATTTAATGATGTGGAGTTTCTTCTCTCCAAAATTTCACAAAATGAAAATCAAACACCATTACGTTTTAATAATTTCCAATGTATTTTAAAACTTTTCAAAATACAAAATTCAACCTTCTGGTCGCTACGCGCGAACCCGACTGACTGCCACATTTTCTAATCTCTCACAACACTTGAACGCAAAATTTTATCTTTGTTCAACTCGTGAATGCAAATTTTATCTTTCTTCAACTCGTGAACGCAAATTTTAAATGTTTTCGTTAATTTTATTAAATACAAAAATATCAAATATAAAAATATATCCGGGGAAGGAAAATACAGGTCAACTTCCCCCTTTGGATTGAGAAAAGATTAGGCAACATAATCTTTGCGAAATACAACAAACATTCGAAAAATGCATTGAATGGCAAACAATTGTTCCCTTACAAGCATGAGTGGTTGAAAACAAATTCACAATAACCAAAATCAAAATTATAACCGAAATTAATTTAAAACATTTTTTTACTCTTGATTACAATAAACTAAATTAAAATAAAATTTCCCCCTTAAGTGAAATATCCACCTTTAACCAAATTTTCAAAATAATAAAAATCTTTTCACTCACAAACATTAACATTTTGAACTTTATGACCCTCAATTTTCTCGAAATGGAGTTGATGGTCTATTCCTGCGATCGACGTAATATCCGTCTTCCACCTCACACTCTTCCACGAGATGATTCCTGTTAAAGGCCTCCACATTTCATTTCCAACCTTCTTTTCGACCACCATTACTGAATTCAAATAAGAAGTTGCTACTTCTTTAATTATGTTGTCTTGTATCATTAGTTCGTTCCGTACTTGTATTTTGTACGTTAATTCTACATTATTACAATTTTTTTCTTTCTTCATACTAATTGTTCGTTCATTTTTATTACTATTTTCCACATCCTGGTCTCCTTCAACCGTAATTTCGTTAACAATAATTATTTGATCATCTTCATTAATATCTAACGTCTCTTCTTGGTCTATCCATTCCATCTTCTCCCCCTGGATATGAATTGTTTTGTTTGGAACGTCTACTTCAATTTCAGAATAACCCTTGTTAGCTCCTCGCATTATTTCCTCTACGGCGTCTCCCAACTCTTTAATTTTTGTATAAAAATTTGCCTTTACATCCTGTACGTCCATGTCTAGCATTTCCTCCGTAATAGCTTGTTTTTGTACGTCTCGGACAGCTGCACCAAAATTTTCCATCTCCTTTTGGAACTCAATCTGGGATTTATTTATCTGTTTCATGTTATTTTGCATTTCTTGGTTCGATGTATCTATTTTATTATTTGTTGTTTCTATTTTTTTACTGATTATGTCTATTGTTTTTATGTTTTCGTCTATTATTATTTTTGTTAATAATTTCAACATTTCCTGCCATCCAACTTCAGGATTTATTGTGCTCTGAAATTTATTAGCACCATAAAAGGAATCTTCATCCACATTCATTTTTTCCAGGGTACTTTCCCCTAAAGTTTCAGCCTTATCATCCATCTTAGCAAAACGACTCCAATCTCAGGGGTAAAGTAAGTTCAATTTCCAATTGCACCCCACGCTATTATTGATAAAGCCAATACTGTCGAAATTTTTATATTTCCTTTATCGTGGTTATAAAAAACAGCCACACGTTGGGCACGCCAATTTAAGATGTGGTGTTCTAAAAAATATAACGCCCGCCGGGCGAACAATTTAATGATGTTGAGTTTCTTCTCTCCAAAAATTCACAAAATGAAAATCAAACGCCGTTACTTTTTAATAACTTTCAAATTTATTTCTCAACTTTCAAAAATACAAAATTTCAACCTTCTGGTCGCTACGCGCGAACCCGACTGCCTGCCACATTTTCTAATCTCTCACAACACTTGAACGCAAAATTTTATCTTTGTTCAACTCGTGAATGCAAATTTTATCTTTCTTCAACTCGTGAACGCAAATTTTAAATGTTTTCGTAAATTTTATTAAATACAAAAATATCAAATATAAAAATATATCCGGGGAAGGAAAATACAGGTCAATATGTTGTGCGTTTGAAGTATTATCGCATGCATAGGGGACATACTCCGAACCGCGGGAAATGTATGCATTTCATCTCCGGAGAGGCTGTACCAGGCAGATTACACCTCGGTGGTTTGCCATTGCTTGCCGAGGGGAGACGGTCAGAATAAATTTTTACTGGGCCTGGAGTTCGACTAGGTATTTGGCATTAGCAGCAACGCACTTAACCGCTTAAGCTGACAACCGTCTCATCCAAACTATGGCAGATAATGACAAAAACAAAACAAAACTAACCATATTCATTAAAACTAATCAAGAGATAACACAAGGATGCAGTCTGTCGCCAAATCTATTCAATATGTACATAGATGATCTAATAAAAGAATGGAAAGAAGAAGTGAACTCGGGTATTGAATTAAACCAACAGGTGCATAGTACACCTAAATACAGTCCTTTTCCCCGACGATCAGGTTATTACTCGTATACAAGATAGTGAACACAAGCTACAAAAAGCTCTCTAAAAACTTCATAGATTAAATACCAATTACAATCTAAAACTTTCAATCCAAAAAACTAAGACTATGGATATTTTAAGACCACATCCAATAAGGAGTAAGATAATAGTAATAGATAATAATATTCTCGAGTAGCTGACACATTTTCAATTCTTGGGTTGCGATGTTACATATTGCTATGTACTGCGTCCTTTAAGAGAGCCACACGTTGGGCTCCAAAATTGCTGTGAACTTTGACTCCTAATACTGTCTCACGTTGGGCTAGCCAAAATTGCTGTGAACGCCTCTGCCTCACCGGAGCTAAACGTTTTTAATATTAATGTCTGTACGAGTGTACAGAAATTTACCCCGTCAATGGAAATGTATGCGAAATTTAATAAATACAAATTAATGGAAATAATATGCCTCGGCTTAGCTGGTTCGTAGTGCATGTGTCTTACCTTGTACAGGGTGAGTTCTTTCCGTGACCAATACTGTAAATAAATTTATGGCGCGGAACAGGTCAAAATAAATATCCTTCGTTACAAAAATAATAATGTTTTTATTTAGCACACAAATGTAAATAAAGGTTTTGTTATATTAAAAAGTTCTATTATTAAATCTAATTATCAAAATTCTGAACGTTAAATAAAGAAAAACACGTGTCGTATGGAGTCCGAAAATTTCACTTAGTTATTTTAAAATTGTACTTTAATGTGCACGTTACCTTAGTAAATTCAGGGATCTTTTCGTTACTTGAACTCGAGATGGTACAATTGCGCACCAAAATACACTCGATGGGTTTATTACCATGAAAAGCTCCCAGCTGCAGTTTGTTAACCTCGTTTTGTGTTGATTATTAATTCTTCAGAAATATTCTCAATCCTTTACGTTTTTCCACTTATTTTTAGTTTCACGTAGGTAAGTTATTAATTTGCTGATTTTTACACTCGTATTTTATACTTTCACCAATTATTTTCACTATATAATTAATTTTTATTAGGACGATTAAAATTCGCCACCATTTACGTGTGAAATCTAACACAAGGACCTCTTCGATTGTTTTTAATTTTTCTATCTCGAAATTCATAGCCATCTCGATGTTTGAGTAGACGCATTCGTATTGGTTGATTGGAAAATCAATATTATTGAAATTTTCAGGTTACAGGTCTGTATTAAGCACAAATGTGACTCGTTGGAATTTTATAAGTAAAATTTTTATATTTTCAGATTGGATTGACTTCTTCCTAAGTGCTTCGTGGTTGAATAAATAAAGATGCTGGACATGAAATTTCCATTCACAGTTCATTAACTTGTGACACGTCGAACTCACGTAATGATTTTAAGAACTTATTTTAAATTTAACGCTAACATAAATTTTTACATTAATCATTTAATTAACAAAATTCTAACTTTTGAAATACCTTTCCTATTACTAACAATCTTTCATTTACTATAAATAAACATTCTTCAACAAAGACAATTATTAAAAGTTACATTTTTAAATTTATTTTATTCAAACCTGCTTTATGTCCTTTTTTACAAATCATTTGACTTTGAACTCAATTTCTTGGTATCGGACGAAGTTTTTCTGATTACTTTGATAAGTCACATGCTTTATTAATAACAAAATTTTCCCGAATCTTAAATAACGTACTTCCATTGACGTGGTATCTCGATATCGCAATATGAAGGAAGCAAAGATATAACTAATAGGATTGGAAAATATCAAAGAATAATATATGGCACCATCAGAAGAACTTTAGGTATAAAATAAAGAGAAGATACCCAACTCAAATTTTATAAAGTGATGGCTACTCCTACTCTACTATACGGCTCCGAAAATTGGACAACAAAGAAAAGAGATCTCCAAAAGTTTGAACCATCTGAAATGAAATTCTTGAGACCAGTAAAAGGGTCATTGAAAAATGACGACGTATGAGAGGAGCTTGGGCATATATTCGGTGGTAGAAAAGGTCCATGAATACAGCGACAACTGGAGGAAGCATTTATCCCGTATGAACGAGGATACCCAAGCTAGCTTTAGGATATAGCCCTAAAGGAAGCAGAAGCGTTGGAAGATCGAGGAAACGTTGGTGAAGCCAGAACAGGTGAAGCGCCTAATCCTGGAATGAATGATGATGATGAAGATGTAATATGAAGATGGCAACAATACCGCAAGAGTCAAAACAGATATGGTCACTAAAAATCTCAATATCGTCAGAAGTATAAGATAGTGACCCAACCGACAGACCAACTCAACAGACAGCAAAGGTTGACAATTCAAACGGTAGCGACACACCAATTAAAAAAGACGAAAAGACTTATCCATCGAGCGCTTTTCAGGGCTTACAAAATGATGGTGACAACGTATGCTTTTTCTACTGGTGCTATTACTCTGGAGATAAATGGAATACTACTGGACTGTTGTGGATACTAATCTCCTCCTTCGACGATCCAACACTTCGCGAAATCGGAGCACTGGTAATCCACCGGGATGTAGCGACTATTTCCTGCTTCCCCTCGAAAAGGTAACCAAACTCAAATAACGGTTGAGATTTCGGCAACCACTAGTAATAATAGCACTAACTGATCAAATTTACCACTGACCCAAATGGTGTTTACTTTCCGTTGACAGGTAAGAGTAAACACGCCGTGGTATGTAAATAACAGAGCCAGTAGATTTAGAAAGTACCGTCATCCTCTTATCTCAGAAAATGCCGGCAATGGTTTACCAAATTCATCTTACTGCCCGTATAATTTATAATAAAGATATAAAAGTTTATTACTTCTTTCCAAAATAGTACCATGAACTCCCTTGTATGGGTAATTAATACAGAAAATTGAAAAAAAGTCAATTTTTCTTATAAGGTATATAATTAACAGGATAAAACATTACAACCGTACCTATGGCGATACTCAATAAATCTACTCGCTCCGGTAAACAACTGATTGCAGCGCCCCAGGGCAAGGTGTGGTGAAGATAATAACCACAAATGGCGACTCAGTGCACTTCTAACTTCTAACAGCAGACTTTTGCAAGTATGAAGACACAAAATTGACAAATCCGCTGACGCGATTACAACTTCATGATTCCACGCGTAGGCGACCTTTCTTCTATTGTACGTTTGAATTGTTATCACGCACATAGAGAACCTACCACTTAACACAGGCTCCAATCTACGGAAAATGTACATACTTCATCTTCAGAGAAGCTTTACTGGGCAAATTATACCTCGGTGGTTTGCCATTGGCTTCCGAATAAAGGCGGCCAGAATAAAGTTCTTACTTTACCCGGACGTGAAGCAGGAATTCAGCATCAACAGCATCGCAGCAAGCTCTTAAGGTTAGACATTAAACCGTCCTTTAAAACACAATTAACAAAGTTCAATTACCTTCGACTTGTTCCTCAAATAACCAGATCTCATGGGTTACCAAATGAAACAAATGAACATTTTAATAAATAAGTTTTTATAAAATACTTCTGCAAAAGTGAAGCTTAAATTGAAATTTAACATTGGTTTGAAATGGGAAAAATAATAATCACGTTCACTGAAAATTACGATTTTTCGTAATGAGAGTATAATAATAGTACAATTTATTATACTTAAGCAAAAAAATACTACATCGAATATCAACGGCGAGGGTCGTATTCACAATCAGTGATCAAAGAAAAAATGGCAAATGAAAACCATGTAAATCAACTAAAGCTTAGAACAGTTTAGACATGTTGTGGCGTTATATTCGAATCTGCCTGTAAACTTTCCTCCCCCATTATACGCACTGATATACATACGTAATAATGACATATATAGTATATCAAATTTACTTACAGTTTAAGGTCAACTATTTATTTCTTAATTTTAAAAATTATTTTTAGAATATAATAATATAATTATTATAACAGTTATTTATGCATTAAGGTGCGTTGGTGCTGTTTTGCAGTTACAAAAACATTGTTTATTCCAGACCACAGAAATGCACTTACGAAGCGAGGCTTAAACAACCTCCAAATAATAATAAAAGTTCAATTTAAACCGATTTATGACAAACGTTTCTTATATTATCTACTATCTGTCAAGATGTTATAATAAATTAATGCAATAATTGATTTTTAAGTAGTAGGCAGTAATAGTTGCTTTCGGTAAAATTACCCAATGAAATTTTGTACTAAAACTTAAGCTAGCTCGAGATTGGTTAATTTTATAAAAAGGCGTAAAAAAATTTTTCCATAAATTTAGATGTCTTGTCGCCGCGATTTAAAAATCGCATTTGTATAAAACTATCATAGTTGTACGCGCACTACGAATCACAAATTTGTCAGTTCTAATAAGATGAATTTTTTTCTTCTCTGTTTTCTTCAAGCAGTAGTTGTTCTTTCCCTTCTAACCGGTTGCTACGGAATTAAATTGAGATTATTACATTTTTTCATGAATTTGTTCAAATATATCCAATTTTAATTACAGTAGCGGTCATAGCAATGTACTCACAATAAAATTTGCACAAAAATCGTTTATAATGGTATCCGGTCATAAAATTTTTAGACAATTATGCACCAAAATTTTAAATAGGACCTTGTTTTTTACCTTCAGGTACAAATTGTTTCAGTTTGTATTTTTCTTTTTAGTGTAAAGACGTAAAATTAAAAATAATGGCAAATATGAATAAATTAACAGTTGCTAACAAAACAGTTATTGTTACTTTAAACAGTGAAAAATGGTCACCACGTGCAATTGCTGCTAAATTAGGATGTAGGCAAACCGGGAGTGTAGAACGAAGAACGGATAGTGGTTTGCAACGAAAGACAACACAGCGTGAAGACATCAAAATTAAACGAATTGCGTTGAGGGATCGTTTTAAAACCGCAGTGGACATTCGTACTGAGATGGGAGAAACGTCTGGAAAGCAAATAAATGTTGAAACCGTGAGGCGCAGATTACGAGAAGTGAATTTAATAGCACGATCGCCAGCAATGAAGCATCTCTTAACAAAGAATATGAGGTTCAAACGATTCAAATGGGCAAAAAAAGTATGAGAATTGGAGTGTAGATGACTGGCAAAATGTGATTTTCTCCGACGAGAGTAAGTTTTGCTTATTCGGGTCGGAAGGTAAGCAGCATTTTAGACGCAGAACTATAGCGACAGTTGCTCATTACTATACAGTTGCCTCATAGGCCCTTTTTGCAAAGGGCGACTAGATTTTACCAGCGTCGAGAGCAGGGATGTTCGCAGGATTTTTTACACATGAGGTTGTCATTCAACTAACTTGGAAAAACAATGCTGGTATTCGTAGGCGCCAGGTGAGCATAATAAAACAATTAAAATGAATAGTCTTGTTTTATTTTCACATCAAAATAAAGTAAAAAAAAAAGATGGGTTTGACGTGTGCTTTTGAATTTAATATCTAACAAATATACAAACAAATAACAAGTTAAAGTAAAAACCGAGCTGATGGTTCGGCCCCATAGAAAAATAATAAAAAAATACAAGTGAAAGCTGAAATTACCTTGAAAAGGCAACTCAACATAAAGCAATTAATAATTGGGGAGCTCTGACGGAGCACACCCAATAAAACTGTTCAACGTATCTAAATAACTTATCAACGCGCAAATCAGCGTTGAAACATTTGAATAAAAAATCAGTTACAGATAATTTTCTAATGGTCAGAAATGCAAAAAAAATTGTAAATGCAACTTACCCACAATGAAAAATCGGGTTCCGATTTACCCACATCTCAACTGAGTTTTCAATTTGATTTGTGATCCTTCGTCTCCGTAGTCATGCTAAACCAAGCTACAAAATACAAAATTGATTACACCCTAACCTAGTCCATCAACTGTAACACTCCATCCTTAACCTTGAAGACAAAAAATATCTTCTCAAATTCAACTTCTCTAAAGTGAATCGAATAATAAAAATATCAGCAGATACCATAACCAGTGGAACGACCATCAGTTTCTCCTTAACAAAATCATCCACCAACGAGATTGTTCTCCAGAAACAATTTACATTCAAATTCCATCATATAAAAAAAATTAGGTCCTTATAACAATAAAAAAACAGGAACTATAATAAATTAAACTGCAGCTTTTTAAAACATTAAACGAAACAAAAATTTAAACTTTTCACACGAATTGACAACGGCGATCTGATCACGTCGCATATTTTTTATGCCAATATCACTAACCTTCGGTTTTGAAAATAAATAGTACGTATAGGGCGGAGCTAAATAAATGTACAACTTTAAATTTAAATTTAAAATGCGCAATATTGTTATAAAATTAGTTGCTCTTCCAAGATGCAATTTGAACGCTACAAGAACTGGAGAACGACTTAAAGTAGAGTGCGTCACGCCAACAGTGAAGCACCCAGCCGGACAGATGGTCTGGGGATGCTTTCCTTATTATGGAATTCCAGAATTGGTGTTCATAAAAGGAACAATAAACGCAAGGTTTATATAAATACTCCAACAAACATCTTCTACCATTTTCAGAAATTCACAGGCTTCTTCCTTCATATTCCAGGACGATTCTGCACCATACCATCGAGCACAAATTGTGAGTATCATATTTATTTATATCTTTACATATTGAAGTAGTATTATAACGCAAAAACCAATAATTTTTAAAACTTTAATTTGATAGGTAAAACGTTTTCTACAAAATGAGGGGGTTAATACCGTAGAATGGCCAGGTAACAGCCCATAAGTGTATACCATTTCATGTTCCCTGAGTAAAATAAGCACAATTAAAAATATCTAAGAGCAGTTATAGAATTTTGAACAATTAGTATTTTGGAGTTACAAAATGCTGTAACTCCGCTTAATTTTGTTTGATTGTACATTTTAAGTAGGTATTCATTTTACTCGTGGAAGATGGCGGTTAAAGCATTTGATGAAGCACTTGTGGCGAATTCTATTGAGTCAAATTAAATACCTAGCATGTTTGTTTAAAGTGAGAGGTGTTAAAATTTTCGGATATGGCTTTAAATTTTGCATAGGTTAAATTTTAACTTATTGGTACCAATTGAGAGCGTGACAAGAATAAAAACAAAAACGTACAAAATACATACATATTATATGCAACTTAGTACGATTAGTTTAGAGCTTTAGTAGTTAAATTTAAGTAAATCTAACTTTAAGTTTCTTTTATATTTTAATACTGCAAGATTCCATCTTCATATTATTTTTCAATTATTTCATTACATGTGGATTTTGTGCCATGTAAATTGCTGCTACCGGTAGTTGTCAGTTATTGAGTAATAACGTTTTAAATTAATATATTAATGTAGGTGAAAACTACCTCATTTTTTAAGTAATTTGTATTTCAATGACCAATCCAAATTAATTCACGAAATCACTGGGTACCAACAATTGAAAAATGCACTGTTTGACTCAAAACGAATCGTTCATTATAAAAAACTAGCTGGCACAGGCGGCCATCCAGCCGCCTTTAGCCATCTAGACAGTGTCGGAGGGAAATCGCAACCATACGTGTAGACAGTGATGTCGTTTAATTTAATGTGCTAGGTTCGTCGTCAGACACTCCCAGCCCGGGTTCCCTGAACCTGTGGGTCACCTCACTCGTTATTTCGCTCCTGAGAGTTTCCTAACAAGGTTTCGCCGGGACAAGCGCCCTACTTAAAGGGGTTCCTATTGGGTGCAAAACGAGCCAGTTGAGCACCACCCATCAAGGACGGGCCTCAAGACACTTTCTAGTTCGGCCTCGAGCTTCCTGCTTACAGGCAGGCGCCGTTTACTTTGATCACCATGTAAACTGTCGCAGGTTCTACTTGTACTTGGTACAAGTAGTTCCCACCGTTGGCTGAATCTCGCCCTTACCACAGCCACTACGAGTCTAACATCAAATGACGGGGAAGAGCGTTTTGAATGCTCTTCGGGTCCCCGCCTCCCGTAGTAACGGTAATATGCTATAGTCCGGATTTCTCAGGAGTTGTGCATTAAGGAGCTTCACCGCTGCGCCCCTCGGCGCCCGACCTAATGGCTCTAGGGCTGCGACGCCGAAACTTGGACAAAGGCTGGGGGATATATCACGTCCCAGGTGTTGATGGTTTCCACATGGCGGATTCCATCCCCACCCCCTCGTATCGGACTTCTGTCCGCTAGGGTGTCAACAAAGTGCGGCCTTCCAAGCCGTTTTGAGTATATTCGACTAAACTAAGTAAGCTGGTATACCTGTTGATAACTTTAAACAGCCAGAAGGTGTAAGTACGTGGAATCATGCACCTGGATCTTGCACTTTCGTTCTCTGGCTGCGCTTGAGGTCAGATATCCACACACGTTACCTATTGTGACAAGTACGTGAACCTAAGTTGTGCACTTGTGGTTTTAGCTCGTGTGGACGAGTCTCTGCTCAAGGCATCACTCCCGAACGCAGCTGTTAGGCAGGTTCTCTGGAGATTGTGTATGATTATCCATATGTGGATCATTGATCTTGCATGTTTTAACCATACAGCTATCTTTAATCACAGACGGATGGACTCTGGCTCAAAACCGCACGTAGTCCGGTTTGGCGGGCTTTTACCCGCCTGCTTAGATAGTGATATTCAATAACTTAATAAATTAAGTTTTGGTTGGCCACACACCGCCTAACTGCATTAATAAATTAACCAGCTAACGTTTATGTATTTGATCGTCCTGGGCGATCTTGGGTCTACTTTACCAGCTTTTATCGAATCAACAAATTCTACAAGGAATTAATTTTGAACGCGATTGTAATTCCCGTCGAGGTCTCTTTGAGCGTTTCGTTCGCGCCTACGTCTGAATACTTCAGTTGCAAACGTCTGAAGCTTCTCATAGCTTTCGCGCGTTGCTATAAGATCTCTTACATGATCAATGCTAAGGCCCGGGCCTAGAGTTACTCTTATATATCCGTAATAAGGGCACTCTAAGAGTACGTGATCCCACGTTTCCGGTAACCCGCAATCGCACTCACCTGTCTGAGATAAATTGAGTCCCTGCAAATGGTGGTTAAAACTTCCGTGACCGGTAAGTAAGAAGCCGAGTTGTGTGTTTGGCTCAAACCACTCGTTCTCGGAAGCATAGCCCACATTTGGAACGAAACGTCTCGTAACCGCCCCTTTACTTGACGTGTCCCATCTCTGGCTCCACTCGTTAGTGAGCCTTTCTAACAATAGCTCTTTAAACCGGAGCTTCGAAAATCCTCGTTCTGCATTAGTAGTAATGTCCCCTGGGCGCGATTCTGACCCTCTCTTTCTTAGGAATAGCTCCCGACGCATCTTGACGACGAGATCACAGGGGAGGGCGCCCGCTATGACTTGCATGGCTTCGGTAGAGACAGTCCTACATAACCTATTTGCTGCATATAACGCGATTCTTTGTCCGCGGTTTATCCTGTCTCTATAAGTCACGCGAGACATAGTGTGTCCCCAAACACGACTGGCACCGTATGCAATGCTCGCGATTAGTAAGCCATTATATATTGCCTTAAAGGCCGCCTTATCTAAACCCCATTCTCTCTTTAGAACTCGTCTTAAACCTCCAACTAGTGAGCTGATTTTAGACCCAAGGTAGTGCAAGTGAGGATTGAAATTCAATCGCTCTCCTACTTCTAGTCCCAGGTATCTAACCTTGTCTACTAGCTTGGTTTTTATTCCGTGCGCTTTAACCATAGGGTTCCTGTTCCTAGAGAAGAATCCTTTGAGCATCATGCACACAGTTTTCTTCTCCGAGAGCCTGATGCCCATCCGGTTGCCCCAGTCTATAACTTTCTCTAGAGCTTCCCGGCTCTTTCTTTCCACCTCGTGACGACTGTTACCCTCTATTAGGATAAGCAGATCGTCCGCGTACGCGATGACGTTTCCTTGATTCTCACTAAGAGAAACAAATAATTCGTCCATCATAAGGTTCCATACGAACGGCCCTGCTATGGAACCTTGTGGGCAGCCCCGTCTGACGGGGTGGTTAATTCTATTTGACCTACCCCTGATTGCGACTGTTCTATTTTGAAAATAACTTGCCCACAGTCGCAATTCTGGACACCTTAGCTCCGTGAGCTTTTCTATAATTCTCGACCATAGTAGGCCGTCAAAAGCGCCCGTAAAATCTATAAATATGCCCAGGACATATTTCCCGGTCGCGTTGCCTATCGCGGTTACCGCCCTGAAACAGGCATCCTCCCTACTATTACCTGTGGTAAACCCATAGTGATCAGTATGAAGTCCCTCGCCCACAAGATCGTTCAATCTAGCGACCATCATACGCTCTAGCACCTTTGCCATCACCGGCAAGAGACTGATAGGTCGATATGAAGTCACCTCAGACTTAATCTTGTCCGGGGCATTCAATATCACAACCAGATTGGCTTCTTTCCACCTGTCTGGAAAGTACCCTTCCTCCAAGCATTTGTTATACAACATTTGCAAGTGTTCCGGAATAGCCTTCCAAACCTGCCTGGCCATCTCAGGAAGAATCCCGTCCGGTCCAGGAGCTCTTCTGAGTTTAACTCGGCTGAAGGCCTTGTCTATTTCCTCCCTAGTAAATTTTGGGCTAGGTGTCAAGCCGACGTTTGACCGGGAAATCCGGGAAGAAATTATTGAAGAAAAGACCTGCGCTTTCCTGCCAAGTGCTGGAATGCGCTTCGGTGCCATCATTCCTTTTAAATCGCACGTCCGCAATTTCGCATTTCGCGCGTTTTCCCTTGCAAATTCTGTAAACCGCGCCCCACGGTTCGGTACTACCTTTATTTACAAACTCCTGCCAGTCTTTTAGCTTAGCCTCTCTTATGGCGTTTTTGTAGTGTCGCGCCTGTCTCGCAAAATCTAGGCTCAAAGCCTCCGCATTAGCACTCCCGGCCCTCCTGGCACGCTGAGCCCTCTTTCTGGCAGTCTTAACTGCTGCCCGCTCTTGTCTAAGCTTTTGGGTCCACCAAGAAACCCGTGGACGATTCGAGACCCGTGTAGGTTGTAACACCTCCGAGTTCGTATCGGCCACCCAAGATTCAATTGTGTCAATCATGTCATTAATACTATGATTTTTAAATTGATTGACATCCGTCGCATTGAGTGCTAATGCGTCCCTATACTGATTCCACTGAGCTGAGGCGATCTTGTACCTGATGGGTTGCTCGTTTGGGTTCACAGACCCCTGTTTTTCCAATCCAATCTTGATGAGAATAGGATTGTGATCGCTTATACCGTGTCCGTCTAGTAATTCCCAGTGAGTGGTGTAGGTTCTATCAAATACAGCGTTACTGAGGGTAACGTCAATATCTGATGAACCCCTACCTCCTACGCCTTTTCCCCCCTCAAAAGTGAAGCTTTCGCTAGGCCCGTTATGAATTATGAGGCCAGAGGATGATATATACTCTTCTAGTATATATCCCCGAACAACCGAGGGATCACCGTCTCGCGTTGGCTTGCTAAACCATGCCGGTGATTGTGCGTTTGCGTCCATCCCGATTAGCAACGGGTGGTTTCCTACTATTGAAATGTACTTTGTTATAACTTGGATATCTAAGTTAATGTCTTCACCCCCTTTAAAATACATGCTGCTAAGATAGAATTCGAAATGATTATTATTAACAAAAAGTAACATGTGTGCGGGGTCTCCGCAGTGTGTTATGTGTAAGCAAGTAAAGTCGTTGTTTAAAACGACAATGGCTGCCCATGCATGAGCTGCCGAAAATACTCTGAAGTTACCCGGTATCCCCTGAATTAAACCTGTCTTATTATTCTTATGAGGCTCCTGCAAGAGGATTATATCGACCTTACGATCTAATGCAAATGTACAAACTTCCGCAGTAACTTCATATGATTTTTGACAGTTGATCTGAAGGATCCTGAGTGTCTGACTTGTGGTGTGTGTGTGTTCTGTGTTTTATGAGTTATCGTTCTCTAGTACAGCCGGCTGTACTGTCGCATTCTCGCTCGCGCCTACCTCCGTCCAGAAACCTCCGGCGCTTTGATCCCTACTGGATCCCGCAGTCGGTACAAAAACCCTGTTTGATTTGATTACAACTCTACTTGACTCACGTTCTTGTTCGTTTTGGAGGTCTAGATTAAGTTTGACCTGAGGGGTCTCCCTATCACCGTTCGCGTTCGCTTTCGCGCCTACCTGTCTTCTCGCGCCCGCCCCTGCACCCTTCGTTTTAGTTTTAAATTTGCCCATTTCGTTCCCACGTATGGTTGCGATTCATAACGCAGTCCACCAGACACATCTCAAATGCCCGGTAAGAGGACTTAATCTTACAACGGATGCTGGCCCCTGGGTCACCCGAGGTTCATACTAGTGGCCGAGCTTCACACACCCGGTCATTCGGCCCTTCGGCGTATGCACCTTAGGATTAATGGATTTGTTTGGGGTTTACTCCCCTAGGTGCTGCTTACCCGAGCGTCCGATTTCGATACTTTGAAGAGATATCTAAACCATAAGGTGCGTACCCGGCTCCAGAAGGTTTAGGCCACTTAGGCCTTTAACTCATGCTTGGACAGATAAATTGGTGCCCAGCACGGCGACATTGCAAGCAATGTTCGTGGGCACGTTTATCCGTTTGCCTTTAGTACTAGTTGACGATTCGCTCGTCAGAGCGCGCATCCGACACCACCTCGCTAAAGTGGATATGTATATTGCAATGTCCGACACTGACCACCACGTCAATAGAAATGATAACGTCACGATTCAGAATTTTGTTTATTAATAAAGAGAGCACATGACTTATTTGTTCGAACGGAAAAGTTTATCCGATACCGAATATTTGTTTAACGTCATAAATTTATATGAAGAAAGAGTCACGGAACAGAGGAACAAAAATAAATTCAACATGCAACGATTTAATTACGTTAATAAAAATGTTTGTTAGTATTATAAATCAAATTAATTAATCATAAGAGATGTAATTTAAAATCAAAATAATTGTTCAATGTTAGTTTATAAACATGTGTTAACGAAAAATTTTTAAAATAAGCAAAAACTTTTACACGATTCGTTCGGAGTGCTTCGCAATTCAATGTATCACAAATGGAAAGGACATTTTCTTCAAAAAGTTTATCAAACAATCTCAGTGATGGTGAGGATTAATTCAATCTAAAACATAAAAAAAATTTTATTAAAATTTTACAAAGTCACATTGGGCTTGAGCCGAACCTGCAAAATGAAACGTCAATAGTATTGATTTTATTTCGACCAATAATGAAGAATCACATTTGCCTTGAGAAGACAACGGTAGCGATGGTAAAACAATTGAAAAGAGGGTTGTTGATTAATTAATTTTCTTAATGGTGGTGATTTTTGTGCGTCCAGCTAAAATTACATAAAATAGTGAAAATTTTAAAGAAATTTTATAGAAAAGTGTATTAATAGTTAAAACCAACGTACTTACGTATTTGAAAAGTAAAATTGGTAGAAAATTACAACGGATTACGATTATTTTTGCAAAGATTGGACACACACAACACGAGGTAAAGCCGACACACAAGAAATTTTATCTCGAATTATTACATGTATCCAAGGTCATCCATCAAAGAAAATTATATAATTGTATGGTATATGAACTGATAAACCAGAAAATCCCTAGATTTGTTAAGGTAACGTCCCATTAAACATTATTACAATTGAAATTAGTGAAAATTTTGCGATCCAATCACGCGTGCGTTAAAACGTTTAAAATTAATTAGAATAAGAAATTTGTTAATAATTATAAGACTTTTACTGCATTTAAAACAAATACATTCAATTTATAATAAAAATTACAATTTAAATTTTAAAACGGAGCATAATTTTTGTACATCTATTCCGAAGACCACGATAATTGATTTCAGCATTCCGAATTGGTCAAGGAAGGAACCCAACGTGAAAAAAGGTAGGTCTGTGCTCATCGCAATAGCTAAGCCGAGGTATAATTGCATTTATTTACTAAAAATTTTACATACATTTCTGTTGACGGGGTACATTTACGTACACTCGTACAAGACATTTACAATAAAACGTGTAACCCTAATAAAGCTCCGAGGGTACATAGCACTTTTTGGCTAGCCCAACGTGAGGCTACGACCACACATAGCAATATTTATTCACGTGATTACACACACAGTGTTAGTTACGGTCTAGGACTATTGGGCGCGACCAATTGGGCGCGGAGACAACCGGGCGCAAACACAACCGGGCGCAAAGACTATTGGGCGCAAATACAATTGGGCGCGAGGAAAAATTTATCCATTACGTATTAATTATTATAACTGATTCGGGGTAGTCCATAAATTACGTCACTCAATTTTAAGCAATTTTTAACTCCCCCCCCCCCCATCGTCACACTTCGTCACACAAACCGAGACCCCTCTCCAAATATTACGTCACATATCCCCCCAAAATTTTTCAAATTCCTATAATAAAAAGAAACTTTACTTTACTACAATAAAAAGAAACTTTACTAAACTTAAAAATTAACAAAAGGATATTATCCCAGTCAGCACAATAACGTATTTTGGATGTATCTCGGACGAATATTTTCATCCAACAGGACATACCATGTACGTACCGTTATGTAAGTTGGACGTACTGTATACGTACATAGTACGTCCATTATGCACAGTGTTGTGCGAATCGGGTACGTCCATTATTCGTACAAATGTGTACGTACTTTGTGCAAACTATGTACGTACCTCGTAAGAATGAGGACGTAACTCGTACGAACGGGAACGTACCTCGTACGAACCAGAACGTGCCATGTTCGTACATTATTTGCACGAGGTACGTACAATTTCGTAGATCTTTTTTCGTAGGGGGAGGAATTTACCAAATTAATTCGTAAATAAAATTTATTTTTAATTTATAGAACATTCTTTATTTATAAAATTTATATACATACATTATATTACACATTTTTCTTTTTCCCCCTTTCGGTACATCTTCGAATCCATTTCGAAATTGTCGACTCGACATCCTTGACAGTTATATTGGGAAAGCTTCTCATGGCAGATTCTAAAATAAAAATTACATTAAATTATATCAAAATGAAAATTTGTTACTTACTTGTTAACAATTCGTTCAACTTAAGCACATGGAATGCTTTTTTATCCCTCTTCCCAATATAACTATATTCCGCTCTACAAAAGCGGTTTGTAATGAGCTTCTTTGAAGCTCGATTGATCAAATCATAAACGTCGTTACCACCTAAAGATGATATTTCTTCAACCTACAAATAATAATATTATTACTCCGTATAATAAGAAAGAAATTTACTTACGGCATTCTTCATATTTTCTTCAACCGATAGATAATTTTTTTCGTCAGATATGGTACCGATGTGCATAATAAGCTCCGCTCTTCGTCTTCTCGTCTACGGTCACTCGAATTGACCAACTTTGCGTCTATGGCATCGATACGATTGCTCATATCTGCCATCGACGCTTGCATTATGTTCATTTTCCGAACTATCACTTCAAGGTATTCTAAAACACACCAATTAGAATACAAATTCAATACAAAATACAATATGAACTTACCTTAACTTTTAGATATTTCGTGTAATATGAACAAGTTGAAACTTATATAATATTATAATATTGAAATGTTGGAAATTTTTTTAAATTATAGGTTACACTTATTAATATTACTAATTTTAGGTAATTAAAGTTGCACCGATCGTACATAAATTTTTACAAATAGGTAAATTTTGAAGATTAACTGACTATATTATAATGCGCGTACATTGGCATTCTCGGTAGATCGTTATCATGACCCTTTTTACCGATCAAGTTAGTAGGACATACTCGTACATACGATGTACGTACTTCAAAGTACCTAATATGTACGTCCACTTGAGGTACATACTCGCACATACGATGTACATCCTTCAAAGTACAGGGTCTGTACGTCCACGTGTGGTACAGAAACGAATGTACATACGATGGACGAAAAGAAACGTATGTAATATGTACGTATATACTCTTACGTAAAAGGTACGTACATTAAATTACGTTATATGTACGTCCGAGTTTCGTACGTGGACGAATGTACATAAAAAGGACGAACTTTGTACGTACTGAGGACGAAGCGTGCTGACTGGGATAGGGTCATTCCGTCTCAAATCAACTGAAAAATAGGCAAAATTGACTCGACCCCACCAAATTTGACGAGATTTGGTACACACCATCTTAGTAAGAAGTAAAAAATACAAATTTTAAGCATTTGTCCAAAAAGGCATTTGTTTCCTTGTTTTGGTCCTTCAAAAAGTCAAAAACTTGGTATATAGACTTGTAGGAAAACGACTGTAACTTCATCCACAGTGGTCTAAATTTAAAAATAAAAAATGTTCTGGAAAGATAAATGAACGCCCTATTCAAATATTCAACAACATTTTATTTTTTCAACCGTTAACTGGATTAATTTTCTAATATTAACCCTATTTCAACCCCTATTTCTAAAACGGTTTTTTCATTTTGTTCATTTTTTAACTATTTTTTTGTGCAATTGTGCTGAGCATGCATACCAAATTTGATCATGGGATAAACATGGGTTCGGTTACTAAAATTAAATTAAGTATAGCGAGAAACAGACAAAAATCAGTTTTTCGCCGATTTCTCAAGTTTCTTTGAACTTTATGACAAAATAGTTTAATATAAAATTAAAGATAATAAAATTCTCTACAGAAAAACTTCTATACCTACATATTCTTCGTCAAAAAATAGTTTTTTTTAAATAATTATAATAAAATATTCAATCTATATTTGTGACATCACAATTTTTGAACCCCCCCCCCATCGTCACAATGGTCGGAACCCCCTCCCCGCTAGGAGAGTGACGTAATTTATGGACGACCCCTTGTAAGAATTTTTTTCTAAAAACTATTATTTACATAATAACAATTTTGTAAATTATTAACTAAATCTAGAAATGTTTATTTAGACAATAAAAAAAATTATAATTAACAATTTAAAGAAAATGTTTTTAAAATGTTTATTCCTTCTAACAATTACAAATAAAATAAAAATGTCTATTAATAAAGTACATAACTAATCATGGATTCATTTCATAATTATGGGAAATACCCCGCAAGAAGTCTATAATATTTCTATTGGCGTAATCCTCTACTAGATTTCTGATGCGCGAGTTATGTTCGGTGTCCAAAAAGAGTTAAAAAAAACAATTTGAACTGAACTATTTATTTTGAAGTAACAACCTACAGCGATTCTAGCTTACAGTATAATACTTAATGTTTACATTTTATAACAACGTTGTAACAGGCTCCTGTTATCTTGGGTTCAATATGAAAAATATAATCTTGTTTCCAGGGCTTATTAATTTATTAATAACTTTTATGTACGATTGATTTGAACAGTTTTGTATAACAAAGCTAATTTTATTTTTTATTATTATGGTTCACTATTATTTACTATTATTATTCTAAATTAATAACACTTTCTCGAGTTTTACGCCAAACCATTGATTACTGCACATCTTTCCCACTTATAATCAATGCGATTTCTATCCAATATCGGTAAGAGAGATCACTAACTCTCAAGGTTGCATCGATTTGCTTCGGCGCAAATTCGATTGGTAAGGCACTCTCGCCAAATCGACAGCAACGCGTATAGACGTGCGATTACAAGCTCTCAAATTTTAATTAAAGTTAATTGGTTTTCGAATAAGTATAATCGAACCAAAATATCGAGTTTTAATGAGAAAAATCTCACTCCGGGTGAAGTGTTACTTTTTAGGTCAGTGAGATCAATATATGATCCCGAAAATCAATTTTTATTTTGACAACCGAATTATTGTCAAAACACATGTGCAAGGTCGATGCGACTCCATTCTTCTAAATCCGGAAAAGATCGCAAAACACCGCAGCCAATATATCGAGGTGAATTATTCTATTACAATATCGATCCTAATATCATTGGACAAGTCCGGAGAATTGTAAAAATTCCAATAAGAAGAAAATTCGAAAACCCGCAAATACATCTGTTCGTTTCATTTCATCAACGAACAAATCTCCACCATTTTGGGTCAGCGAGGATCGCCGCTTTGTCGACCATCTGCCAACTTTTCAAAGTTTCATGTGTGCAAAGATAATTTCTATTTCAAATACAACTGGAGGAACAAAACGCAAAATTGGTGATACAAAAACGAATTTAATTGCTTATTTAAATAATTCAGATCAATTGCTACGCTTTTTATGTTTTACAATATCGTACACTGTGTTTTTAACTATATTTTAGATCAAACATTGCCATTTAAAATCCTGACGATTTTGGCCAGGAGTAACAACGAACCATCAGATCTGATCGTACGTAACCCAGTGACCATTTCAACAGAAATCGTAAGTAGTTATAAACACTATTTACTGTATGAATTGTTTAACAAAAATACCAAGCTCGTAGTTAACATTTTGTCAACCTGCTTATCCAAAACTAATCTACCTTCAGTAGACGTAGCTAGAATTTCCTGCTTTTTTGGTAGTATTAGTGCGATTTTTTATCGCTAGCATTTTGTAAGACAATTAAATTCGTAGACACGACAATTCAAGTGCGAAGGTTCACCCCGTTTGGCAATTCGACTCCAACTCAGCGACATCTGTCGATTCGCTCTGGGTACCAAGTATATGTATTTGTGTTCAACATTTGTAAATAATTGTCAATTTTTATATTTTAATACAAACATTTATCATTCATATAATCTATGTAAACAAGAATTCGCTTATGTTATTTACGATTGATTTCATATTAATTTATATTAAAAGTGTGTGTTCAAAACGAGTAATTTTTTATTTTCTACTTTGAGTTGATTTTTTGTCTCGATAAGGATAACTAAGGTCCCTGAACGTCCTTATTCGATTCTGGCGCCCTCCGGGAAAGATTACTACGCAAAGAAGAACCCATCCAAGAATCCACGAAAGCGACCTGTCGCTACCCAGCTCTCAGTACTTGGTATTAGACATACAAAGCTAAGCCGCTTCGTTAGTACATCTACGAGCATAAAAGAGGCAATTGGAACTGGAAGCATTAGCTTTTACTTATACCGTTTCATAAGTAGGGCTAGATTCACGTTGCAACGTTTATATAAAATAAAAATGCTTATACAAAATATCATATAAAATTATTATTCAGCATAGAAATTTCTAGAGCGGATTCTCTTCTTGCATAGTATATTGAACTTCGAGAATATTCCTGAATGTTCACGATGGTTTCACAGAACACCTCCCTCACCAGGACCAAAATTACGGGTTCCGCTAATTTTGTAGGCCGATTTGATCTATTGAGCTGGTTGGTCCTCCTTTCCATTTGGAATAAATTTGGCTAGAACATAATACGTTATAAAACTTATTATTATTAAATATGAAATGATTGTCAATCCACTTGTTCGGTGAAAATAAATTGGGCTTGACTTTGTCTTGTCTATTTTTCTTTTGAATTGGTGTAACTTGATATCCAAATATTCGTACTGACAATCTTTGTATTTCTGGGTAAACTATTGCTATGTCCTTTTGTCAAAATAAAACCTAGACACGTCTTTATGTTTTGGGCGCCATTCTTTATTTAAAGAAATTATAACAAATTAAATGTGAAATTTTGCGTGCTAAATTTTAATTGAAAAATTTCACCAACTTGACCCTCTTATATAGCTCAGCCTGAATCTCTTCCAGAGTATTGCAGGTTATTAGTTTAATTAAGGGATGCAGCTTTTTGAGTTGAAATAAATGGTTTGAAATAAAATGCTTAAAATGTTTGAATAGATAAAATGATCCACTTTTGCTTTTGATTGATCTCAAAAATTCAGAATACGGTTCTGTTGTCGTTGACTTAATAATAAGATTGTTTGAAATCAGAAATAATTTTATATTTTGCTAAATAAATTCGCAAAGTGCACAATATCAAGAATAACAAATATCACAGATAATCCATCTGTTGGCAAAAAGTATACAATTTTCAAAAATACCAAAATATCGAAATACGACGATCCAATTCTTCTTTCTCTTCCAAATGCGTAGAAAATGTAATAATGATAAATTGCAAAAAGCTAATAAAATAATAATAATCGAAATACCTTATTGAATAAATAATCCAGCTTGTATAAAAAGCCTGCGCAGATAACACAACCTTGATTCACGCGCGCACACTGTTGAACTCACGATCAGCTGTTGTTGTAACTTTATCGTGTTGATACCAAATATCGCTCCTGTTGAATGTGGTGAATGCGTTGTTGATTGTCGAAATTTGACTTGCTAATTATTTGTTTTAATTAGATTGCATACTGGTAAGTTGTTTGGAGTTATTTAATTCTCAGATATTTGCGTTGTGAGTTGGAACAAACACATTCTTCCTTTCAGATTTTGTAACTAATGGTAGCCATTTTGATGAGGTTATACATCAAATTTTTATAACAAATATTGGCTGCGTTACACGTCTGGTCAGTTCGAATATCGAATTTCAACTGTGGATCACATCGCACATCCGTCCACTTTGAAAGTTCTAGGTCAACTGATTAAAGTTGCGCAAATTTCCAAATTTGCGTTGATTTTTGAAGTACTTGTAAGTCAAATTGTTCCTTTTATAATTTTTATGTTAACCAAATTTTTCATAGTTTGCAGGATAGATTTCATATTTGGAGGGATGAATTTTCCATAACTTTTCAAGAGTTTCCCAATACAGAAGCTGTTGATGTGGGCATATTTCGCAGTGAATTTGAACACTTTGTTATCACTTAACCACTTTATCACGTTTCGAAGGATTTTGAGCTTTATTTACCTTTTTATCGATTTCGAAGATCAAATTATGATTTACACATACAGTTAATTATGAGATACATTTTGTTGTCAATAAATTTTCACACAATAAGTTATTTACAAAGATATTTCAATTTAAAGTATACAAATTGTACAGGTTATGTTTTAAAGATAACAAATTGCAATAAATTTCATTATTTCTGTTTTAAAATGTCTCTTTGTGAGATTTTGATATGATCATCTCATTAATGAATCTATTTAACAGGTTTTAATGTAGTATTCTGATCTTTAGAGATCTTTGTAAGCTTGTAATATCATGAAATAATGTGGATGCTTTTATCTTTTCAATCTGAAATTTTCAAAGTAGGTCAAGTTTATTAAATATTACAATTAACTCAAAATTTGAATCTTTTGCATCGTGTTGGTACATTTTGAGTCACAGCACTATGTTAACTGAACTTCGCATGGTGAATCTTCTTTAATTTGGTTGGTCTCAAATTCGCACATGTATTGATTTAATTGTATCTTGGTGCACTCTTGATTACTTAATGCGTATAGTTTTGCTCATTTATTAATAGGAATTTTGCTTGTGGGATTATTGTTGAATAACTGGAGTTTTTTTAGGATAGGGCATGAATATAAATGAAAATAATTGTATTCGATAAGTTCTATTGTTGGAATTTCTAAGATTAAATGTATTTTGGAATTTTGAAGGAACATCTTTATTTGGATCAGTTTTTGGAATTCCGGGTAGTTTTCATTTTTTAAAGGTGTTGGAAATCTCGTTGTTGTAAAAGTGGCTGATATTTCTACCAATTCTGCAATCAATTCGTCCGGTGTTAATATCGATGGATGCATGTAAGTTTCATTCCGCCAAAAGTTATTGTTTCTTCTAATTCTTCTAAATGTCCTTTATTGTATTGACTGCTGCTATGAATTGTAAATAAATTGAGGTGGTCGTTAATTTGTGTTCCAGAAGTTTGTGAAAATTTTCCATTACTCGTAAGTAATCTCTTCCATTTTCATGCTTAGAATATGCTGACGTAATTATTTTGAAATTATCTACTATGTTATCGTATTCTATTCTAATTTTATCTATTCTATTAACTTAATTATAATGTCCAGTAACTATTGTTATTGCTAGCGGTTCCCAATTAAGCATTTCCAACTACGTCACAGTGGGCGTGACAGTGACGCCATTCGAACAGCTGATTGCCTCCAAGTTGGTTATGGTTTGTTACCGTCCTTCTAAAAGTTTGTTAAATCTTGTGTTTTTACCTGTTTTATTGCTAAAAATTGTATAAATTAATAAACCGTGGAGAGTGTAGTGTAAAATTATTTCTGTAAGTACGTTAATTTTAATATTTGAAATGAAAATTGTAATAGCCGCCGAGAATCAGCTGTTCGCCGCTGTCAAATATGGCTGTTCGTGACGTCACATGGAAACACTCAATTGAATTGGTATAATTCCTGAATTTTCTTTTAGTTGTGTGATGTCGATGGTTGCAAGGTATCTTCCTGTCCAGTATCTGTAACAACAGGTGTTCGTAATAACCTTAGATGAACTTTCTGTACTTGATTATTTTTCTTAATTTCTACGGTGTTATCTTCGAAAATTCGTTGTATTACGTAAGGTCCTTCAAACCTTTCTTTAGTTTTTCCTCTTATGTTGCTGGTTCTTTTTACATACTCAGTTTGATTAATTTTGAACGGGTGTGGTTCCGTTGGATTTCGGGTTCTTGCTATTTTTTCCTTTGATGTATGCATTTTCTCTTTAACATTTTCGTAGATTAAATTTAGTTTATTTTTGTGGTCGTTAACATATTCTTTGTAAAATCGGCTATTTAAAAATATGTCGAACGGATCTCGAGAATTTGTGTGACCTAGGGTTAACTCAAGAGGGCTGTAACCTGTGGATGCATGAATAGAATATTGTTATATACAATAAATGCATATTCCATTAAAATTTTAATGTTCGTTTTCTTGTCCTGCCTTCTCAAAATTCTTAGGTGTTCGATTATGGTTGAATGCATTCTCTCGATTATTCCGTTTGATGGTGGATTTCGTGGTGTAATGAAATGAACTTGGACCTTGTGTAATTTTAACAATTCCTGGACCGTGTCGTTTTTTATTTCGGTACCGTTGTCGGTTACGATGGATTCTGGTACCCCATAAAATGCAAAATATTTTATTAGTGCGTCGACTACATCCGTTGCGTTTTTACTGATTATATGAATTGCTTGTCCCAATTTCGAAAATGCATCAATAATAGTTAAAAAGTTTTGTCCTTCAATAGAGAATGTGTCGATGTGAACCTTTTGAAATGGTTTTTGTGGTGTATCTGTAACCATAATAGGTATTTGGGTAGGGTGTCTCTCATACTTGGTCCTTTTGCAAATTTCACATTGATTAATGAAATTTTGTATGTCCTGATTCATGGTTTCCCAATAATAATTTCTTTTTATCGCTGTTGTTGTCTGTGCGATCCCTCTGTGATTTAATTTACCTTGGTGATGTAATATGATCACTTCGGTTTGTTCATCTTTATCCGTAATTATTTGTAATCGCTCCGTATATCTAATTAATTTTGGTCCATTATTGGTGAAGTATTTTGTATAGACTGTACAAAAACGTTTATAGGTGTCTTCTTTATCGAACCACAAATGATATCGTTGTTGCGCAATAGTATGTTCCTTAAAAAAATTTAAAATTTCGCTTTCACTACTTGATTTCGAAATGTTTACATATTTGATAATTTTGTCATCCAGTTTATTGGTTTTTACCGTAATTTTTCCTTGATGAATAGTTTTAATTATAAATTGGCGTTTTTTGTCATCTACTGCTTCTTTGAGAATTGGAATTACTTCTTTCGGTTCGTCGTTCAATCCAGAGTGGATTGTTTCCATTTCGTTTTCATTTTCAATCACATTTTCCGTTAAATCGGCTGGGTTATTGTTTGCTGCTTCTAACATTATTGATCGAACATTTTCTGGTGTCGATGATGGTGCTTCTGATGCTTCTAGCTCCGCGTAAAAATCGGGTACGTTTACGATCATAGATACATTGTCGCTATCGTCTTCACTCTCTTCAATTGCATTGATTTGAATTCGTGATGATGCGTCGGCGTTGGTGTTCGCAATGGAATCCTCGCGAAAAATTTGGTTATCTTCATCATAATTTCCGAATTCTTCTGGTGGAGTTTCGTTGACCTTATCATAAATTTCGTAATTTTCAAATTCTTGACCTTCGTCGTATGAGTCGAAGTTTTCTTCGTTTTCTTCTCCCAATTCGTAAGTTGGTCTTATTTTTTGATGAAATAATTCTTCAGAAATCCACTTACGTGTTGGTGGAATCGTTTTTCTTGAATTTGCTGACGATGTATCCATGGGTTCAACTGCCTGGTAAGGTCGTTGAGAATGTTGTCGGAAATTAGAGCTTGTTTGATAAGCATTTACTCGTTGACTACTAGTAGGTCGATTAAAAGTAGGTTGAAAATTACGTTGACCTGTTAAGTTCGTTGCTTGGTTTTGGAATGTAGAAAAATTTCGTTGTGGTGGCGTAAAATTTCTATATGGATTAAAAGTCGCTGGTCTAATAAAATGTGATCTTTGGAAATTTTGAAAATTTGGTTTATTAGGCTGATTTGAAAAATTCTGATTTAAATAATTTTGATGTGGACCATTATTTTTAAAGATCATTGGGTTTATTATAGGTTTATAAGAATTATTATGTGTTAAATTTACGGGTTGTTTTCTTTCTATGGGATTGTACCGACGTTGCATGTTGAACGTATTTGTTTTTGCTTGAACGTAAGCAAAATTTTCCTCTTCTGTTAAATGCCCTAACGCTTCTTCTAGACTTTTTGGATTTTTAAGCCTTACCACCAATCCAGTTTGACCTTGCAAACCTTGTAAGAAAGTTTGCAATGATAAATCATCACAGATTTGGGTTTTAATTCTTTTCACGTCCGGTGCTGTTTCGTCTAATTGTAACATGGCTAATAGTAAACATCGAACATCTTGACACCTCATGCCAAATTGGTACGATGATTCCGTTTTGAATGGTTTCACGTTTCAATTAGATCACGTAACAAGCAGTTCTCATCTCGCTGATCACCAAAATGTTGAATTAACAATTTTTTAATTTCACCCCATGAAGTGGCATTCTCTCGATTTCCGATGAGTGTCAATGCTCTGCCTTCTAGTTTACTTAGGATGATATAAACTAGATGTTTGTTTGTATCCGACGGTGTCGTTGTTCCGAAGGAATTTAATAAGTATTCACATGCGTTTACAAATATGGATAATGTTGCTGGATTTCCGTCGTATTTTGGAACTGTATCGATGTGCATTTTTTCTATTTTTGCCATTGTCTCGATTGGTTGATTTAAATTTAAATTTGAATTGTTTTGTGGATGTTGGTTAAGGGTTTGACTCTGTTCTTGTACAATTTCGTTGGTTAAGGATAGGTTTGATAATAGGTTTGCAATTTCGGATTCAGACATGGAATTATTTAGATAAATTTGAGCAAAAACTTACGCAATGTAAACAAAGAGCGTTGCTAATCTCTTCATCACCGGTAGTTCTTCTCGTGGGTTATTTTTCTGCTTCCTCCTTGATTTGGTAGTTTTCTTCTTTATTTTTTGTTTATTTCTTCCTCCTTGATTCGGTAGGTAAATCTTTTTTTAAACACTTTGTTTTAAATTTGATTATTTAATTTTTGCGAACGGCTTTTCCGTTTATTTAATTTAATTATTTATTTCACTTATCACTATCTTATCACTAAGTTCTGTCAGTTAATCGTTGATACGAAAAAGGTTTTTGGAATTTTACCAGTGCCTTTCTGACATCCGTCCCGACTGCGCCAGTTATGTTCGGTGTCCAAAAAGACTTAAAAAAAAACCAATTTGAACTGAACTATTTATTTTGAAGTAACAACGTACAGCGATTCTAGCTTACAGTATAATACTTAATGCTTACATTTTATAACAACGTTTATATAAAATAAAAATGCTTATACAAAATATCATATAAAATTATTATTCAGCATAGAAATTTCTAGAGCGGATTCTCTTCTTGCATAGTATATTGAACTTCGAGAATATTCCTGAATGTTCACGATGGTTTCACATAACATGCGCATCAGCCTCCAAGTATTTTCTTTTTCCATTTTTACGAAATGAATCGTTAGGTACTTTATTTATAGACATTTTTATTTTATTTGTAATTGTTAGAAGGAATAAACATTTTAAAAACATTTTCTTTAAATTTTTAATTATAATTTTTTTTATTGCCTAAATAAACATTTCTAGATTTAGTTAATAATTTACAAAATTGTTATAATATGTAAATAATAGTTTCATAAATTTTTCCTCGCGCCCAATTGTATTTGCGTCCAATAGTCATTGCGCCCAATAGTCATTGCGCCCAATAGTCTTTGCGCCCAATTGTATTTGCGCCCGGTTTTCTCCGTGCCCAATCGTCCGTTACCGGTGTTTGTTAGCCCTTCACCTGGGTGTTGTTGGACGCACTTAGCATCTCTCAGGATCACACAGAAACCTGTTTTTGGTGCACACAGCACTTTTGTGATTTATCATACACTGCCTTGATACCCATACGTGTAGACCGTGGTTGTTCGGGCTTCGGCCTCACTCAAGGGTATCGCAGGCATAAGTGTAGACCGTGGTTGTTCGGCCTTCGGCCTCACCGGCCGCCTTTAGCAATCTAGACCGTGTCGGAGGTGGTTGTTCGGCCTTCGGCCTCACTCAAGGGTATCGCAGGCATACGTGTAGACCGTGGTTGTTCGGCTTTCGGCCTCACCGGCCGCCTTAAGCCATCTAGACCGTGTCGCATGTGGTTATTCGGCCTTCGGCCTCACTCAAGGAAATCGCAACCATACGTGTAGACCATGGTCGTTCGGAGTTCGGCCTCACTCAAGGGTATCGCAGGCATACGTGTAGACCGTGGTTGTTCGGCCTTCGGCCTCACTCCAAGGTTCTATAGTAGCCTATATTTTTGGTAGCGTTGTATGTAACTTCTACACCAAATTTGGTTAAGATTGGTCATACAGGCATACGTGTAAACCGTGGTTGTTCGTCCTGCGGCCTCACTCCAAGGTTCTAAAATAGGGCCTGTATTTATTTGGTCAGTAATTCAAATAATATTTGGTCAGTATTTTAACTAAATGGTCAGTAAAGAAACTTGTCAGTATTTTAAATAAATGGTCAGTATTTTAAATAATATGGTCAGTATTTTAAATAAATGGTCAGTAATTTCAACGCTCAAAATAATACAAATAATTACAAAGAACATAATGCCGGAATTGTGCAAGAAGACTAAGAAATGTTACGTTGAACTTTACATGAAGATTTAACTTTACGTGAATATTTATTTGTTTTTAATTGGTTTTCTAAAGAAATATCAAAAACTAACACTAACCTAACGGCAGATCCACCTCTTCGTGGAAGATCCACCTCTTTGCGGAAGATTTAACTTTACCTGAAGATTAATTTGTTTTTAATTGGTTTTCTAAAGAAATATCTAAAACTAACACTAACCTAACGGCAGATCCACCTATTCGCGGAAGATCCACCTCTTTGCGGAAGATTTAACTTTACATGAAGATGTAACTTTACGTGAAGATTTATTTGTTTTTAATTGGTTTTCTAAAGAAATATCAAAAACTAACACTAACCTAACGGCAGATCCACCTCTTCGTGGAAGATCCACCTCTTTGCGGAAGATTTAACTTAACCTGACGATTAATTTGTTTTTAATTGGTTTTCTCAAGAAATATCAAAAACTAACACTAACCTAACGGCAGATCCACCTCTTCGCGGAAGATCCACCTCTTTGCGGAAGATTTAACTTTACATGAAGATTTAACTTTACGTGAAGATTTATTTGTTTTTAATTGGTTTTCTAAAGAAATATCAAAAACTAACACTAACCTAACGGCAGATCCACCTCTTCGTGGAAGATCCACCTCTTCGCGGAAGATTTAACTTTACCTGAAGATTAATTTGTTTTTAATTGCTTTTCTAAAGAAATATCAAAAACTAACACTAACCTAACGGCAGATCCACCTCTTCGCGGAAGATCCACCTCTTTGCGGAAGATTTAACTTTACATGAAGATTTAACTTTACGTGAAGATTTATTTGTTTTTAATTGGTTTTCTAAAGAAATATCAAAAACTAACACTAACCTAACGGCAGATCCACCTCTTCGCGGAAGATCCACCTCTTTGCGGAAGATTTAACTTTACATGAAGATTTAACTTTACGTGAAGATTTATTTGTTTTTAATTGGTTTTCTAAAGAAATATCAAAAACTAACACTAACCTAACGGCAGATCCACCTCTTCGTGGAAGATCCACCTCTTTGCGGAAGATTTAACTTTACCTGAAGATTAATTTGTTTTTAATTGTTTTTCTAAAGAAATATCAAAAACTAACACTAACCTGACGGCAGATCCACCTCTTCGCGGAAGATCCACCTCTTTGCGGAAGATTTAACTTTACATGAAGATTTAACTTTACGTGAATATTTATTTGTTTTTCTAAAGAAATATCAAAAACTAACACTAACCTAACGGCAGATCCACCTCTTCGCGGCAGATCCGCCTCTTTGCGGCAGATTTAACTTTACGCGGAGATTTGTTTGTTTTCAATTAGTTTTCTAAAGAAATATCAAAAACTAACACTAACCTAACGGCAGATCCACCTTTTCGCGGCAGATCCACCTCTTTGCGGCAGATTTAACTTTACGCGGAGATTTATTTGTTTTTAATTAGTTTTCTAAAGTGTACGTCAATAAGTCAGCGACCATACCCGAGCTGAAAAACAACATTGAAAAAGCGTTCAAGGGGAAGGCCAAAATTAGCTACTAAAGCTCTTCTAGTGGATTAATTATAATTATATTTTATTGGCTTTTTTTTTAATTGTGATAAATTAAATAAAATTTTATAATAATTATTTGGATTTCTAATTTTATATTAAAAATGGTCACTGACAAAAACAATTAACTAACCAATAAAGTATACTAACCAAAACTGCAACTTTATTATTTATACTATACTGACCAAAATAACAAATTATACTGACCAAAATTCGATTTAATACTGACACTTAAATATTTATACTGACCAAAATATTATTATATACTGACCATTTATTCTAAAATATACTGACCATGTATTTAAAAAAATACTGACCATGTAATGATAAAAATACTGACCAAATATTTAGTTGCCATAAAGAACCTATGTTTTTAGTAGCGTTGTAATAAGTAACTTCTACACAAGATTTGGTTAAGATTGGTCAAACGGTGTAGAATTATATAGAGAACATACACACATACATTGTATTTTACATATTTAGAAGAAGAAGATAGTATATTATTCAACGAATGAGAAAGTTGGCATTTATATTGCCAACATTCATTGGGATAATAATAGTCATCATATAATATGACTAAACATGATTTCCATTGTCAAAATCGTACAAAATGGTTATTTTTAATTTATAATGCACTTAATATCCTATTACTAATTAGTCCGGTCAAATTAGACCAAAAAATAGGAGTGAGGTTGCAATAATTCGCACCCAGATGAAAATTGGTAGGATTGTTCAAAACACCATCCTAAATGAAATCTAAAAAGTTCTCATCGATCCGACACCTGGAAAAAAATTTATTCGGGGTCAAAGGTCACTAAAACGGGTTTTTCGCGATTTTCAGCAAAACGGTAAGTTTTATCATAAAATTATCCCATTCAAAAATTGTAGATCAGATAATTATCTATAAAAATGTCAAAATACTTTTTTTCCTAAGAGCCACCGTTTTTGAGATATAACGATTCGAAAAGTTGAAAGAGTTGTAATCGTCATAATATGAGGTCCGTTACTTTGGCCCCCCCGGTTAATATTTTTACACCAAAATCAAGCACTGGGATCCCTAGAGCTAGCACCAGCTAGCACCCAAATATGAAAGCTAGCACCATTACAGTATTTTCACAAATCGACTTTGAAACCGGGGGGGCCAAAGTAACGCTAGCCCCCCCCCCCCCCCGGTTAATATTTTTACCCATAAACCTAGCACTGTAATACTTAGAGCTAGCACCCAAATATGAAAGCTGGCACCATTATAGTTTTTCCACAATTTCATTTTATTTATTTGCACCTAAATGACGATTACAACTCTTTCAACTTTTCGAATCGTTATATCTCAAAAACGGTGACTCTTACGAAAAAAAGTATTTAGACATTTTTTATAGATAATTATCTGATCTACAATTTTTGAATGGGATAATTTTATGATACAACTTACCGTTTTGCTGAAAATCGCGAAAAACCCGTGTTTGTGACCTTTGACCCCGAATAAATTTTTTTCCAGGTGTCAGATCGATGAGGACTTTTTAGATTTCATTTATGATGGTGTTTTGAACAATCCTACCAATTTTCAGCTGGGTGCGAATTATTGCAAAATTGACCGGACAAAATGGCAATAGAATCGCTTAGATACTTTTTGCGCGACTATGCTCTATTTGGTTGTTTACCGCGTCTGTTTCCACGACAGTAAGTTTTGTTTACTAGTTGCTAAGGATAAGACGACGGTAAGTATTTTTTTTGTGCGACTATGCTCTATTTGGTTGCTTACCGCGTCTGTTTCCACGACATTAAGGCAACTTGATATAAAGAGAATAACATATTTTTATTTATTAAATACACATTTAAATGTTTTTAAATAAATTTAGTCCCGCAAAAAACGTCATAAGCATCTCGAACATTAAGGACTACCTATCTCAGACAATAATATTGGAGTCGTCGCTTCGCTCCTCCTCCAAACAATTGTCTTCGATCGGTAAAATATGCCCTTACTGTTCTTGATACTTAATATACTATTATCAATTTTTGATTGCGTTTACTGGGATATTTTGGAAATAATTAATCTTGGACGCGTGTTGTTTAGGGCGTATTTTATTTTATTCAAATTTTCAAATAATTTTATTGGGTGGTTAACTTAATTGTGGGATCTCGGTTATCGTAACAGATACGAAGTCTGTGAAATTAGGGCTTAAGTCGTGTATTTCAATTAAAACAAATAATATGTGAAAAGAATTTTGACATACCATTTTTAATTCTAAAAATATCAGGAAACATCAAAAATTGAAAAAATTTCGTTTTAATCCTTGAAATTGAAAACTGTTAAAACTAGGAGTTTGTTCTACCTCATCATTTTTAAGACACTTTTTTACATTTGCATAACATCTAAAATGGCCGAGCAATAAATGTCAACTTTTGTTTTTCTTATGGGCGTCATTTGGTTTTGAATATAACTTTTTTTCAAAAATATGATAGCATATGAAGAGGATGAAACTGTTGAGCGCAATAGCAGAATTGGGAATCCCAACAAAATGTATGCACCACATAAGGGGATGTGTGTAAATGGCTTCCGAATCACGCAAACCAAGACGACTTTGAAAAGTTATTACATTACTGTGCACTGAACTTATATGGAGTGAGCTATAACAAGAGACTCCCCAACCACTGGTGAGGTTCGTGACTACATGGAGGAGATGGAGGTCCCAGGCCAAAATAAAAGAATTAAAGAAACTACGATTCAAGAATTATCGAATTCTACTCCCAGGCAACACAGCAACCGCCCCCGGACATCAATCCAATCGGGACACTTACATCTATTGAGAGGACGACGCCGATCCCCGATATACAAGCATCAGTTTTACTTGCAGATTAAAGACCGGTGACCCGCGATCGCCCTTTCATCAACGCGTGAGTGCTGATCGTCCTAGCGTCCGGAGTTAGTCGCCGAGTGAACCACTAGCAGAACTGGACAATCAAAGTGGAGTAAAATTAAAATTGTGTTATGTAACGACAGAGCATATGATAAAATATGTTGATATTAATTGAAATTTATTTAGTTGGGATGTAACAAATAATCAGTATTTGAATATAATTTTATTTACTAAGCTTGTCGAAATATAAAAACTTGTTTGAGCAAACTTTAGGAGCGGAGTTGATTAATTTAAGAGAGGGAATGAGTAATTTGATAAAGGATGAAAATGAAGCGACAAGAGCTTTGTGTTTTTAAATTTGGACAAGATTAAAGGGCGAAGTAACGTGATAGCTGCAGAGAAGAATATGCGAGAGTCTAGGAACAGAGTAGCGTGAACAGTAAATTATTAAATGATGCAAAGTCTGCTCACTTTTTGAATCGCAGGGGCACACGTCAGTAGGCGTGATCTTGAATCTATAATATATAAATTCTCGCGCGCAAACGAGTGTACCGTCAATATCTGTGTCATTTCAAAGAAGGTATCAAAGGCACCTCCGAAGAAACGAACATCTTGCAGTGTAGTAGGTAAATGCTGCTGGGAGGTAGAGCCTTGAACGGCAGTTCTGTACTTCGTATCGCAAGTACCTGCCGACTCAAGACATATTATCTTTCTTACGCAACTTAGAGGGAACTGGTTGTATACCATGCAGCTGTGTGATACCGCCGCATCTTTGGCACATAAGTCGGCAACCTCCTTCCCTCCCATTCCTCAATGAGTGTTGAAAGCGTATGATGTTGGGAAGGAGAAGATTCGTGGATGAGGTGTATACGTCAAGAAGAAGGATAAAGGGGTTAAAGGGGTAACCCTCAGGAGTAGGTGAAGCGAGGCAGTATAGACGCCGGCTCCACAACACCCTTAGCCTATCCCTACTGAAGACCGTCGTGCATGACGAAGAGTCCGTCCTACTAGAGGTAGCCCTGTCCATCAAAATACGACTGATCTAGACCAGATATGATCGATAAAAATTCCAGTCGACGTAATACCGATAATCTTACTTGGCGGTAAATTAAATTACTGGAAATTTAAAAATCAACCTTGGAAAACAACACGGATCTAACGATGCCGGATATGGCGCGAAATGGGTAAAACGGAATAGATAATAACGAAAACATTAAACTTTACAATTTGGAATATTCGAGAGGGGGTATGACCTCAAAGCATACTGACGTATTATCTGAACCACTAAAGAAAAGCCCTGCGTCACAAATAATTCGTCATCAATAGTTGAAGATCAGACAACTTTTTATTTTGCATCTTTGTCCCTCTTACGTTAAATGATATAAGGAAAATATAATGTCATGTCATTTCTAAGTTCATAAAATAATCACGTGGGGCTTTTCTTTCGTGGTTCAGATAATATATTATAATAATATCATGAGTCTTCACAAGATTGATATAATCATAGTATTAACCGAAAACAAAATTGGTAAAAACTGAAAGGCTGCACTGATATGAACGAACACCTATTGATATGGAATGGTGTTCCACAAGAGACAAAAGGAAAGGCAGGTGTGGCTGTATTATAAACGAAAGAATTCTAGTAGTGGATCTTAAAACTGACAGAAGATATCTAACAATAATAGAAGTCCCTGAAGAGAGAAAAAACCAAAACTTTCTTTGAAATCTTACAGCAATTCGAGAGAAATAAAGAGCTTATGAAAAATGTTTACAAAACGTATCACAAAAAAACGAAGACTTGTAAAAGAAACTTAGAAATAGAGCGAAAACAATAATATGTGAAGCGCATGAGGAAGGTTGAAGCAGGTATACTATACCTTATACATCCGGTTCATACCGCAATACGAGCTTCCCGGTTTCCCTGTATGTGCTCGTTGCGTGTTGAAACTGTGTAACGAGCACAGAGGACTTACAGCTTAACGTGGATTCCAAACCACGGGAATAGACGATTTTTACATCGTCTACTCCTAAGTAGAAGATACATACCCATATGGGAGACGATCTACACGGAAGACAGATTAATGCTAATAAAATAATTACATTTCAAGATTTTTCGACGAAACTTTTCAAAATATACATTATAGATTCCAAAGTATGGATTAATTGTTTCAAGAATTTATGGTATAACCCGTCAGCAAAAGAAGAAATCAATGAATTTACCAAAAGAAATGGTAGTAACGAGGGTATACATAGACCAGGGGTGACCAAAATAAGATCTACGTTTTTCGTCTTAAACATTTGTCGGGATCAACTTGTCATAGGCGTAGTCTAAGTTGAAAAAAATTTAGCACAGAATACACAAATAACGCGAAAACTTGAAAATCTTTACTTAATTGGTTTCACTCGTAGCCTAACGGCTCTTGCCAGATTGGCCTCGCGATTATCTTGTTGGTTACCCCTGCTGTAGACCATATAACAATTCAAGAACTTCACAATGCAATGAAAGCACTGCGAAATCGTAAGGCTACCGTACCATAAACCGATACGATAAACATCGAACTACTAAAATAGTTGGTGGACCATTATTGAAATTCCGATTATTGCACGTTCTCAATATGTACTGCAGTTACAAGACCATCCAACAAGAATGAAAATAGCCTAGATAATAGCATTGTTCCAGACCGGAGGCATATAAGGCACTAACAACACAAAGGAATAAGTCTGCTCATTTCAGGCTTAATCTGTATGAAAGAATAGTATCAAGCAGAATACAAATAACAGCGGAATCCATCCTCGAGGAAGAGCAAAATGGTTTCCGGAAAGGACATTCATACACACACGCGGTATTCACGCTTATACAAATAATAGAGAAGAAAAGCTTAAAAACCCATTTGGCCTCGTAGGCTATACAAAGTATAGCCTTCGTAGGCTATACAAAGGCTTTCAACATTCAGAAAATGTTGGAAATACTAAAACACAGATGTTTTCCAATACATATAACAGACAGTAAAAATGTTATACAACACACTGTAATACAAATTATAAATAATGACGAAGGTACATAATTAATATGTATCAACCAAGGAGTTCGACAAAGGTGTGGTTTGTCACCAATATTATGTACCTTGATCATAGACGATCTAATAAAAACCTGGAAAGCAAAAGCCCCATAAATATGGTATACGAGGGGTCGTCTTTATATTCCCGGACTGGGCTGTTTTGAATTTTGATGCAATTTTTCATTATGCTGTTATTTAATCACATATGCCTTGGTAACCTGTGTGGCAATTTACAAAACAATTGCATCATTATTACTTTTATTATCTGTCAGTTTGTGTCGTCGCGCGTTGTATATGTATCGAAATGAATAAAATCGAGACCTGTGAACAATTCTTGGCGCGCTGTGGAGATGAACCAGAATTAATTATCAATCGACTTGTCACTGGAGATGAAACCTGGGTTCATCATTATGATCCTGAATCGAAACAAGAGTCGATGCAGTGGCATATTAAGGGCTCCAGCCATCCCAAGAAGTTTAAAGTCACCCCTTCTGCAGGAAAAATAATGGCAACAATATTTTGGGACTCTCAGGGAATTTTGCTGATTGATTATATGAATAAGGGTAGTACGGTAACGGGAGAGTATTATGCAAACCTGATGCATCGCCTTAGAGATGCTATTAAAGTGAAGAGACGCGGAAAACTGACGCAAGGTGCCTTGTTGCTCCACGACAATGCACCAGTGCACAAGTCCACACTTTCAAAAGCTGCTGTAGCTGATTGTGGCTTCGAAGAAATTGAACATGCGCCTTATAGTCCAGATCTAGCACCCAGTAACTATTTTTTGTTCCCGAATCTCAAAAAAACACTAAGGGGGACAAAATTTAGGGACAATGACGAACTTATAGCAGCTGTTGAGGGCCATTTTGCGGAAAAACCAAATGAATATTTTTATACTGGATTAAAGTTGTTATTGAAACGGTGTTATACCTGTATTCAAAAGCAGGGGAACTATATTGAAAAATAAAATTTTGTTGTTGCTCTAGTCTTTTGTTTTCATGCCTAGTCCAGGAATATAAAAACGACCCCTCGTACGTCTCCGTCAAAATAAGTATTAGAATACAATAAATACTGCTTTCAAGTGACCAAGTGTTAATTGCACCCAGACGATCTACAAATCTATTGAATGAATATAACTGTGAAACTTCTATAAAAAAGGTAATGGGTTTCAAAGGAAAATATCCTATTCGGTCTATAATATGCATAAACAACAGTTGCTTGAAGTAGTTTTCGCATTTCAAGCACCTGCTGGGTTGTGCGTTATTTTGAAAAATGGCGGCGATAGACCAACAACGCGTGCGCAGTAGAAGAGGCGTTTAGGTGCAAATAAATAAAATGAATTTGTGGAAAAACTATAATGGTGCCAGCTTTCATATTTGGGTGTTAGCTGGTGCTAGCTCTAAGGATCCCAGTGCTAGGTGTTTGGGTAAAAATATTAACCGTGGGGGGGGGGGCAAAGTAACGTACCCTAGGATCTTCAGATGTAATAAAACGAATGAAAACATCGTTTTAGTAAAAACTTGTATTTAAACTGGGACGATTCTATGGGATATTTTGTAAATTTCATCTTTCTAAGTCTAAATTTAATGCACTAGACTATCCTACACCTGATCATATTAAATATAAGATATCGCTCTAGTAACTAGTGGAAGCTGTGTAGCAAAATTCAACTCTTGGACTCTAAAGTCAGATTGTGGGGGAAGTTGGTGAAACAAGGCCTCCAAGAAATTCAGGCGTACAGACATAATGTATATTATAATAAATGGTCATTTCAAGTTATAATAAGCTGAAAATATATATTTTGCTCTGTTTCCTTATTTTTTATATTACAACGAATTTTATGAAAATAGGCCTTTAAGATTTTCAACATATTTTAAGTTATTTGTTAGGAATTTTTTGTACATTTTTAATTGCCAAAAATAATATTAGCATGCTACAATATCGGAGATAATTAATAAGGAAACAGTGTCGTAGATTGTGACACTGATTATTCAATTTAATCAGCCATGTACTTTTATATAAACTTACTTACATTAATTATATATTTATGATACGAAGAAAACTTTTAATATATTCTCTTCTTTTGTCATTAATAAATATTTATGAAATTATAAAATAAAAATAACTTGATAGTATTTAGTGCTATTTCACACTATTTTCGTTAATACGTGATGGCTATAATGAATATAATTTGGTCAAGAAGATAACCTTGCGCTACAGGAGAATTAGAATTCGATGTCAAGTGCGCCGAGCAATGACCAAGGGTAATTTCATTTAGAAATATTTGTGCTAGGTATCACTTTTAATTATTTAAGTGCGGTGATAGTGACCCGATTCTAGACCAAAGATCGGAACCGGATTTAATAATATTTTGGTAATGCGTATATACTACTCTGTACATAATATAATATGTATAATACATATTGCTGTTTCGTTCAATTAAATTTAATTATTAATTTTTCCACTACTTTTTTTTACAAAAACATAACATACTAGTGTATTGATTTGAAAGTTATACAAACAGTCAATTCGGAAAATAACTTCTATTGTACCTTGGTATGTACGATAAAAAAAAGGATCTTGAAAATAAAGATTAGAAACATGGTAACTACACTATATCATTAAAAGATATGTCATATTGTCACATGAAGATAATGATAAAGAGTAAATAAAAACACTTCTTCAAGTTCCATGCCTGATTCCCAGCATAAGCGACCCCTGTCCTATGTAGGTATGTATGTGTTGTGCGTTTGAAGTATTTCACACACATAGGGGATCTATGGGACGACGGTCATGGCCTGATAGTTAGCGCGATCAACTGCAAACGTAGGGCTCCCCGGTTCGACTCCGCGGGTACATTCTAAAATTTCTTGACCGTCTTCCGTGCTTTCGGAGGGCAAGTAAAGCCGTCGGTCACCCTGTGTTAATGATTTGCCATCATAACAACAAAAAACAGGGTGCAGGGCACATCGAAAGGCAAACCTAGCAAGCTACCTGAGATGTAAAATTGAAAAATTCTCACAGAACTAATTACAAAAATTAGTAAAGAACAGGTCCTGGATCTATATTAAGAGGGAGACTTCTTAATAAAAAGTGGAAGAATAGGGGATCTACTGTTCAACGCAGATTACACTCGGTGGTTTTCCATTGTCTCGAATACAATATGGATTACTAAATGTTGTGCTGTGTAAAGATTCTAACAGGAGTTGGACAAGATAAATAGATACTATTTAGTTGATAAAAGCTATGTAGGAATGTAAGAAACTAAAAAAATTTATAAGGGTGGTTCATATATTTATGACATTAGAAGAAACAAAAGCTACAGTAAGAACGCTTGCAGAGGAAACTGATAGCTTCGAGGCAAGAAGATGCTTTGTCGGCGACCCTTTCTAATAATTTCATTAAAAAACTAATCGGAAAAATTAACTGCAATGGAACCATATTAAATAAGAAAGTCAACTAATAGTATATTATGCTGTCCAAGTAACACTAACGTCGGTTTTATACCGGTATACCATTGATACCAACCATAAACGTTGGTATACCGGTATAAAACCGACGTTGGTGATAACTAGAATAGGAATGGTAGAAATAGTGAAGACCATCAAAAGTGAGACAGATAGAATGGGACTGAATATAATATGTGACAACAAAACGATATACATGAGATGTTGAAAATGAAAAAGCGACACTGAAGATGTTGTAATACTCTATCACTACGTTTTTGAACAGGAGAAGGGATTTAACTATCTTGACGTGTATAACGGATTTTGGATTCTACATCCGTTATTATCAACCTAATTACATCAATTTGTTGGGCCACTGCCATTTCATTTCAAATTGATTGAGATGGTAGTGTATACACTTCCAATTTGTTATCTTTTTCCGGAGCGCAATCGACCTGCGCGCTGCATCGGGAGTCTTGGGGTGAAATTTGAGACGAGAAGGTCACGTATTATGTGCTGTGAAGTGATTATGGGGTTGGTTTCGATTTTTGCAGGATATGGTTACGTTTTATGGGGATTACAGTCCGACAATCAGAATATTTTATGGAATATGTTTGTTTTCCATCCCAGTAGGGGATTTTGATTCGTGATTGTAGGATGATGGATTTTTTTTGCCGTACCATGTTTCCTTGTCGGACCACCCTGGCCCATAATTTCTGGGAAGGATTTTTATCCGTTAGCATCGGTGAGTTACACGATTCATTTGCAATTACTTCACAGATACCTGTTAATCGATTGGCTAATATTTTACATCAGGAGCTCGTTGAACATCAGATTCACCCTTGGCTTGTTCATGTTTTTTATTTTAATTATGTGTTACATTCTGGGTTTCTTTTGTCTCGCATTTTTTTATTGCAGAGTGTTGAACGAGATTGCGGTGCAGGTGTATTTCTGCATCGTAGTGATTTGCGTATCTAATCTAATTTACGTTCGCATACGTGGAGATAGCTTGAGGTTTGAATTTAGTGTTTGATATAATTATTTTAATTAATAATTATTTGATTTTATAATGTTTTAATTATATGTATTTAAGCTGAGTATTATTTCCACGTAATAACATCGAGCGGCGTTTGGTATAATGCGTGGGCGAATGGACTCCAGAGTGGTCGTCCTACGTTCAAGTCTCGTACTTGAAATATTATGTTCGACATTTTTTTGTTTAATTTTTAGTTTTATATTATTTTTTTAGTAAAGGCTGCGATGTGCGACCTATATATACAGGGTGCGGCATTTCACCGGGGTCGCTGCCGCTTGGTTTTATTAACCATTCGAGTGTTCCGTCGGTTGATTGTTTGGGTAGTAATTCTTGGTGGCAATGTGGTCGCTACTGTGCCGGTTCTGGTCGGCTTCTGCAGTGGATTCTGTAGTTAACGTTCCACTGGCGCCATACTAATACCACAATACATCGATTATATCTCTACGCCTTTCGACAATGAACATCGCATTGTTTATTTTATTTTATTGTTTATTTTATTTTTTGTGTGCGTTAGCAAAGCTGCTTCCTTGAGTTTCTCCGGGGCGTTTTTACACGACCCATGGCCCTCGCATACCGACGTTTACATCAAAGAGCTAGTTTATCTAACACCAGGGCTCCAAGCAATTTAAAGTAGAGGATTTTTACCTTCTGCGTGGACGTAATCTGTTTCAAACTATCCTCTCATTAGGGATAGTGAGGAAATATTTACGGTTCACGTGCCAGTAAATAGCCAGAAAAAAGACATAAAAAAGTAAAAGCAATGATACAGGTAGACAACAAGGCTCATTATATGAATAACAATATATTATGTACTAAGAGAACAAATAACGATAAAAACCAAAATAAAGTCCATAATATGATCAGTTCTACCCCTACGCATCAGAGATTATCTATATCAACCAACGAGAGAAGGAGGAGCTGAGGGTATTTGAAAGAAAGGTATTACGAACTATTTTGAGGGACCTCGACTATTCGTCGATAAGGAAACCTTAACATATAAGAATCAATGCTGAACCCTGCAAAGTGATCGAAGAAGATTACATTTTGAAGTACATCAATGCCAAAATATGAGGTAGTCGATGCACATAATGAGAGCAAATAATAATTAAAAGTAATCAAAATAATTACCATGCAGAAAGTTGTGATGCGATCGTGGAACGGAGTGACGGGGAATCTGAAAAGAATGGAATTATGGGGATGGAGACAGATCACGAAGAACCGTAGAGCATGGAGAAACGTGGTGAATAACACAAATATGCACAGGGGCTTACAATAAAAGATAATTAACTAAACTAGGAAACTTCTAGGATTAATCCACCTCAATAAATAGATTTTGTAAGTCTCCCGGACAGCCAAATTCAAATAGAATAATGCTATTATGAATTAATAAATTTATTATTAAATAATAAATAAAAAAAGAAACTCAAATATACGAGGGAGTTCGTTACTCTCAAAATAGGTACCACAAGTATAGCGATTAAATTTATAGCCTTGACGCTTAAAAATAAAATAAAAACTACTAATCATAGAATAGTGAATTATCGTGTTAAGTTTTCTTTCTTCTGAAATTGACTCATGGCAGTATTCTTCTATTAGATATAGCATTATCTTATAGACTTTTTAGTTTCGTAACTCAGAATTTACAATTTTCGACTTACGACACTATTTTACTGGAAATGCAATTTGACCTGTCCCAATTGCAGCATCATAAAAATTAATTTAAAGTTGTACAATTATTTTGCTCCTCTCTGTGTATCAGTCCCGTAACCAGGAGGGGGCACCTGGGGGAACGTGACCCCCCCCCCAAAATGTTCAAAAGAAACAAAAATTTTGAAAGTAAAACATTTGAATTTCGAAAATAAACTAGGTATATGTTGGAAAAAGTTTTTCCTAAAAAAGAAAGACGCTTAGAGTTTAAATTATAAAGTAAAGTAGCGAGCAAATAACTGTTTTTATGTAATGTTTGTTTTAAATGAAAATAAATTAAGAAAAATAAATTATTGAAAAAATTTGTTTGCAATAAAAATTCCCGGAAGGGGACCCCCGAAAATTTTACTTTTAAAATATTTGTAATAAAGTAGTTTAATATATAAATAAATAAAACTTAAAAAAATTTGTAATGAAAAGGGGAACCACCTTTACAAGTGGTTCCCCCCCCAAATAAAATCCTGGTTACGGGCCTTCTGTGTATATTACGAGTACTCATTTCAGAACCGAAGGTTATTGATGTGGTATAAAAATTTTAAAGAACCTTAGCTGATCACCGTCGTTCATTTTTATGTAAAATTTTTAATTTTTGATGTTTGTTTAATGTTTAAAAATAGCAAGTAATTATGGTTCTTAGTTTTTTTTATATAAGGACCCAAGTTATAACTGGCAGGTAAATAATCATTTCTTTAGCTTTGTATACTATCTGACTATGTACATTTCAGCTTTCTTGCATGATTAACTTTCAAAAAAATGTATCATGTGGAAAAATTTCGTTGGTGTATGATTTTGTGAAGGAAAACTGATAGGCATTCTACTGGCGATGGATCCGCTAATTTTTCCATACACTTACGACCCGTTTAGGAATATTGAGAAGGTTTTTTTGTCTCAAAGTATCGGTAGTGGTTGGAAGTTTCTTTATGTTGACGTCAGAAGCCAAATCACTTGTGTAGTCCATCTGTTCCGAATATGTCGGAATGACGTCCGTTTTAAGAATTTTGTTTTATTTGACGTATGATTTTGTTTTGGTTTCCCTGAAGAAATTTTACACTCTTGCGAGTTGAAATTCAATTTCTCAAGAACATATTATACTAAAGAGCCATTTGTGTGACCGGATTAGAACAGAAAATAGTTCAAATATTTCACTGTTATCGCGTCTCACCGTTACCAATGCTTCCATACCCATATAAGAAACAATTTAATATTTTGAAGATAAGAAAAATAAATAAAAAATACCATTCTAGCCAAAACTTACTAAACAAATTAAAAATTAGAACAAGTACAGCGAAAGTAAATATAACAATTTGAAAATAGATATTATTTTCTGAATAACAAGGATGTATCCCTTTTATAATTTTTGGGTTACTGTAATTTGGTATAACTTATTATATTAAGGTTTTGCTTATGTTGTTCTACTACGTCTTTAATTATATTTCCAGAACCATAGCCACTTATTGCAATATCAATAGAGGGCAAATTTTGAATTTCTTCGACGCAAATTTCTTGAAGAGCAGAGTTAATACAAGGCTTATTTCGATTTCAGTTACTGTTCAGCGAAGAGAAACTAACGACAAAATCAAGAATTGATTTCACTAATTTACCAGCTAGCAAGCGATGCTTTGCTAGTCTTGTAAATCTTAGCTTAATTTCAATTGAGCTTCACAGAAGCTCGTTTTTAGGTAATGAAATCGCATATTTAAAATCTATTAAGCCCTTCTCAAAAAAAGGAACACTAGTATACCATGAAGTATACCATGAAGTATAACCATGAAGTATACCATGAAGTATACCATGAAGTATACCATGAAGTACATTAGTGAGTAGTTACCGAATATTACTATATTCATATTTATTATTTGCAGTAATGTTCACTTATAACGAACCCAGTTATAGCGAATTCTTGGTTATATCGAACCTGTCTGAAAAGTACCGATTAAAGCTCCATAACAGCTTCCTCTTTGTTTTTCGTATTTAACGAACCCGGTTGTAGCGAACTTTTCGATGTAATGAACCTATTTTTACATGATAAATTAAAAAAAATTACGGTTATAGCGAACTCATTACTCCAATACAAGCTCCAAATTACAGCCTACGGATCAGAGCATTATACATACTAGCTTTAAAAGCTTAAAAAGCTTTAAAAGCTTAAGTATGTAAAGCCTAGCTTTACATACTATCGACGACTTCTTCTATCAAAAATTATAACTTCTATTGATAAAGAAGATGAAAACTATAAAATAGACCTTTTGAACGCAATAAATTTTGTTCATTTGGCATAGAAGAATATGACAAAAGCAACCATTTCCAATTGTTTTCGACATGGCGGATTCGTTAATTGTGAAAACGAATTTGATTCTGACGACAATCTACCACTAACAAAGGGGATGCAAAAAATCTAAGAAAAAGATAATCAAGAGCAGAATCTCCATGCTGATCTACTTAAATACTATATTCATGTTGATGACAATCTTTTATGTACGTACAGAATTTTTGAACGATGAAGAAATTATAGCGTCTACGAGTAGTGAAGTTATCAAAGATAATTATGAAGAAGAAGATGAAGAAATGGAGAGTGATAAAGTACTTGCAGTTCCAACTCTCTCAGATGCTGTCCGAAATATTGAATCCGTTCGTTATTCTTAATCCTTCAATCACGAAATGCTCCTCATAGTATTTTTAGTAAATTAGCGGAGGTGGAATTACATATAAATGAAATTAATTTTTTCCAAACCAAACAAACTAAAATACAAGAATTTTTCAAAACTGTTTAAAACTCTATATTTCTTCTAGTGTTTTTTATTTTTATACTATTATTTTGATTAAAAAATAAATTTATTAAAACTGTTGTTTTATTAATTTATCACTTATAACGAAACCTTGGATATAACGATCTACAGTAGTTAAATGTACCTGTACTGCTAATGCGCAATGCTCGGTTCGAATCCGGCCAGGGTAAGAACTTTATTCTGATCGTCTCTTCTGGGAAGGTAATGGTAAACTACCGAGATAATCTGCCATGAAAGTCCATCTCGAAATGAAGTGTATTACCGGTGGTTCGGAGCCCACGTAAGACAAGTAAGTCCTCTATGTATCTGAAAGCACTTCAAACGCATATCACATGCATAGAAAGAGATGGTTCACGACGTTTCTGTAGAGAGGCATAACGATGGAAGAGGAGTTACCGAATATTATTCTCGACAAAAATAATTTAAAATCGTTACCTATTTTTATTAGTAGATACTTTTATTTATATTTCAAAATTTAGTTAGTGACTAATTACCGGCAATTCAATAATCATTAATAATACTAAGTAAGCTATGAAAATAAACTACCGGCTCTCAATGTAGTATCCAGTACCGCCTACGTAGATAGTGGCTAGTGCCAAATCCGTCAAGAATTGTTTGAAAAAATCACTTTTAAAAACTTCCAGGGTAGTCACTCCCATTATGACAAATATATCACCGAATCCAGTGATAATTTTATCCACCACGGAAGGAATCATTTTACCTCATAATACATAATTTTGATAAATTAAAGGAGACGGTCATCAGCTAAATCAGTTAAGTGCGTTGCTGCTAAAGCTGAATGCCTGGTTCGACTCCGGGCTCAGTAAAAACTTTATTCTGACCGTCTCCCCTCGGAAGGCAATGGCAAACCACCGAGATGTAATCTGCCTGGAACAGCCTCTCTGGAGATGAAGTATATACACTTCCCGCGGTTCGGAGCCCGCGTTAAGCAGTAGGTCCCCTATGTGTGTGATAATACTTCAAACGCACAACATATACATAGGAGAGAGGTCGCCAACGTCCGGGAGACCGGATATGGCACTTGAAGAAGAAGAAGAAGATAAATTTAGCACAAATATTTTATTACTGATTTAAGCAGGATATTCTTGATAATTATTTGTTCTTTAATGTTCACTATGATAGTTACATAATCTATTTTTAGTAAAACTATCACATTTTCAACCCAAATAAAGCAGAACTGACTTAAGATCACATTGCGATTTACGTTATTTTACTTCATAAAAACAAGTAGGTAAAGTTAAACAAGAAAACATTTACAGAGGTTAAAAAACTCCCAAGTATAATAAATTTCACTCTCGGAAAGCTGGTACTGGAGGTATTGCCATAAATGAGAGAATCATTTTACTCCAATTTCCCTTGATGTGGTAATTTATTGCAAGTAATAACTTTACTTCCGGAAGTCCAAAAGATATTAATCATGCAAATGTGCATCTTTTTCAGAATCATTATTTAAGAAATTATTTCCCTGGAAAATACTAAAATTGTCCAAATGAACATTAATTCTATTTTTCTTTTGTAGGAAGTCAAAATTTAGCCGCCTTAAAGGTATTGGCCATTGCCATACCGTAATTTCGCTCAATACCGTATACTCTACCTTCGATGCGGCCTTGACATCGGCTTATACTACAAATTCATAATACAAGCATTCAATTATTAAACTATTCATTTAAATCCAATTAAATAGTTGTATTTACTAATAATAATTTTAAGAGCATATTGGACAGATAACAAATTTTGATATTTAGTTCACAAACATCATTATTACCATTTACTATGTACTAAGAACATTTGCTTTGATATTTTTAAAATGTTCTCTTATTAAGTTTCAAGATGATATTCCTGTAAGTTCCTCTTTTCTAATATTATGAACATTGAAAATCAAAATATCGCTTAAGACTAATGGATTCTCGATTCCCATTTGGATAAATTACCCTAGGCGAATTGTGAGCAAAATTATAAAATGCTGAATATTTGCAGTGCCAAGTGTCGCATTCAGTTTTTGTAAAAATAGGAAAAGGAAAATGAAAATGAATATAGAGGCATAGAGGGGGTTAAAACTCTGCGAGTATTGTTTGGCCATCATAAGTCGTACATGTACATGTACATACCTGTACTTTTGAATAAATTACTAACTAATGTTATTGAACATATAATTCGTCCTTCAACTGCTTTAAATTTGCGTGGCGCTCTTGAAATTAAAAAGGTTGCCGACCTGTCGATTTAAAACCGAAATGCGACTCACATTTAGCGGTCAGTTTATTTATTGCACGTCCACAAATGATAACGACAAGAATCGGTAATAGTGGTACTGCATAAAAATGTATGTTAGTGTGTCATGCAAATGACACCGTACTATTATTACCGGTGTATAAACCATTGCATAAAAAACGTAAAAAAACCCAAACTGTCTTTACCCTGAATTGCAGGGTGATCGAAATTAATCTGTTTTAAGATAATTGGTTTGAATGCAATCTGTTTGAAGGTTTTCATGGTTAGTATTGTGACACTTCTTTATATCACATTCAGATATTACAAAATCCTAATATATTAACGACAAACATTTTAATAAAATAATTTAGATCGATGACCTCAAATAATTAATTATGATCTAAAAATTGAGATAGATACTCGCTTTTTAACATTTCATGACGTTAATTGTAAAACTATTTTTCTCCAGGATAGCACGAAAACATTATTTTCTTTATAATTTATCTCTTTGAAAGTAGGCAATTCTGGTACAATCTAAGATAACAATGTAACATTATTCTAGATGTACGGAAAACGATGTTTTCGAGCGATGGATAATCATATTACATATTTTCCTTTTTCCCTTCCTCTTTGTAATTAAATATATAGTTTGCATTATCATACACTTGTGGTTTACTTAATAATGATTACGTACAATCTTGCCAATAAATTCCTAGAAGGTGCAGTTTTGCTCGCGGGTATTCCCTTTGGTGATTTAAATTGCTCTTTGTAAATAACCTTATCGCTTGAAGTTTCATGTTACTTTCATTAATAAAATTGCAATCATATTAAATATTGGTTTATTTAAGATTTGCATTTAAAATTGTACATACTACATACCTATTCATTTTTAATATCGATTATTCCATTCCTATTTCAACAACCAATCGAATTCACAAATGTGTTTTGTTTCGACCAATCACATGTCATTTTGAAGTTTTGCAAGTGATTAAACTCTCTCTCAACATGCGATTAAATTCGATTAAACTCGATGTAGCTTTTTGTGTGTAGTAGCCTTTGGTAACAACTGTCATAAGTCATAATTGCAAATATTACCATGGTAATTATTTATTTAAACAATATTGTAATAGAGAAAAATGTGTTCTAACAATGTTCTGCGTTTTAATAATTATTCCGATATCGAAATTAACGATGCTATTGAAGAATGTGTTCCAAAAAACACAAGGAAAACGAAAGCTTCCATTTGGAAACAATTTGAAATTTTCTGTGCCGAAAGAAAGTATACCCTTCAGCAGTTTACAACTTTGACTGAGATTGGCAATATATTAACGGACTGGGCATACAACATGAAAAAAATCAATGGAGAAGACTACAAAGAAGGAGTTGTTAAAACTATATGGAATATAACGGCAAAAATGATACAAGAAAAATATTTCTCGGAGTTTGGCAAAAATTTCGACCCATTTAAAGATCTGGAGTTTAAAAAGGCAAGAGATGCTAAAAACGCTAATCGAAAACGTTTGCAAGCCATTCCAGAAAAACGAAGACAAAGCTCAGTTGCCCTTACAAACACAGATATAAAAAAAATTATGTACCTATGGAATGAGGACACTCCCGATGGGCTTCAAAAACGATTCTATCATATAGCAGCATACGAACTAGCTTGGAGAGGTGGAGAGGCATCAAAATGTAAGACTTTTTATTTCAAGTTTGAAAAAAAATCCGACGGGACTTTAACAGATCGTTTGGAATATAATACTATATTCTCAAAAACATGCCAAGGAGGTGAGAAGAAATTAAGTGACAGTAAGTGGCTTACTCGAAATTTAGATGACCCTACAATTTGCCCGATTCGGTTATTTAAAAAATTAATTAGTAAGCGTACAGAAAAAATTAAAACTGATCGATTCTTTTTAACACCTAATCCCTCATGGAATAACGAGTATTCTAGTGGATGGTTTAAAAATATGCCTCTAGGAGAAAATCAAATTTCGAAGTGGATGTAACATTCAGCAACAAAAATTGGATTAGATGTTAAAAACAATAAAATAACTAATCATTCAAACAGGTCTAGTGCAGTGTCAAATTTAGCAAAAGCAGGAATTTCTAGTGAAGAATTGATCAAAATTACCGGCCATGCCAATACAAAATCAATTGATCCCTACCTGCAGCTGGACGAAAGTCACCATACAGATTTAGTTTCTAATTTAAGATGCCATGAAAGTACATCTCGTAATTCTGAAAATTCTAATCAAAATTTAAAATTGGTCAATCATGCTGAAGAGTCAACTAGTAATACTATTAACTATAACAATTGCACATTTCACGTGCAAAATATGATTTATGGTAAAGATTGTAATAATTAAATTCTAATAGCATTTTCCACTTATTAAAAATTGTAAAATTTCGAACAGTGTTTGTTTTTTTTATAAGGAATGAAATAATCTCCCTATAATCTACGCGAGGTTCACTTTTTATTTGGATAAAATTGTTTTTGATTGACTCAAATATGGATAGCCATAAGGTAATAACTCTCGAATTAAGAGATCTACAAAAATTGCTCAAGCTACGCTTTCGCAATTTTTAAAATCCCCTTAATTCTCGAGTTATTTCCATGGCTATCCATATTTTCGTCCAAAAACAATTTTATCCGATAAAAAGTGAACCTCTTGTGGATTAACCCCCGAAAAATTGTGCATTAACAATTAATTTTACTAAGTAATTTTGATACATTACACTTTAATTTTAAATAGTTAATTAAACATTGACATTATTATTTATTTATTTATGGTAATACATATTGCCGTGTTTAGCTACTGTATTTATTGATTTATATAGCGGAGGATAATTTTTAGACGGCTTTCTTTTTTTATTAAATTTTTCCTCAGCTAGCAAGAATGAGACTCTATGATTTTTGGGTTGAAAATTGGGTCCAATTAGAGAGAAAAAACACTCTGCATAAAAATGCTATTGTGCATTTAAAATTTGAAAAGACTCAAAGATTTAAGCTATACCAAAACTTCTCTTATTCTTATGCTGTAAAATGTAAAACAAATGCACTCAAAATAAATCAATTCAAAGAAAATACTTGTGTTTATTAATTTTAACTTGAGACAACTCATAAAATTTTATCGAGAAAAGAAACAAATTAAGCATACAAAATCAGTTCTCTTAAAACTAAAAAACTAACCCCTTCAAAATACCGCACTTTTAATTTTGTTATACGCGTTAGCGACGCTTTCAACCGAACATAAAAGAGCTCTGAAAACAGTCTTACCGATAACCGTCGAAGACGAAGTACAGTGACTCGGGCTTTCGTGTTCGTGAACGATTCCTCGTACAAACGGCCTGCTTATCTTCTCTGAAGTAGTGACGAGTAAAGATGATGATACACCATGGGTTCTTGATAACACAGTATTGACCAATTGAGTATTCCGCAAGTATTTCGAATTCTTAATTTATATTTTCGTTTTATACCATAACCAATAAACCTCGTAATAATCCAGTGGTATCAAAAATTTTACTATAACTTCCAAACAAATTCCAGAACTTCTTGAAAAATTAAATCTACTGACTTTTAATAACTTTTATAAAAATAACAAATCAATGAATTCCAATTTCGTAATATTCCCAAAAACTTCGCACGTCTTTACTTTCCAAACGTTCGTTCCCGAATCTAAAATATCCTCTCCAAATACAACTTAACTCGTTGATGGCTCTCGGGAGAGTCCCAAAAAACAAAAATGCATACGTCCGTACTCGTTGCTGGACGTGGGAAGAGTCTTCTATTTTCAAAACTTATCTTTTTCAAAATTTATCGAGCAGGCGCGTTTAACCCATTTTCTTGGTTGTCCGAAAATAAATCCGTCCTTTTTCATCTCACTGATCACTTTAATTATTGTCACTTAATTTCGCTCTTCCTAACTTTAACAAATATTCAATTTACCCAATTTGCTTCTTTAATTTATTTTATTTGAATTGCTAACATTTATTTTATGTTTTTGTCTCTTACATCTTAAATTTTTATTATTATAGAGACAGCATTCATTGAAAAGACTTACTTTGAGTTCCAAACAAATCTGAGGCAACAGCATTTCAACAATTTTCAGGCATTCGAATCAAAATGACCAAATCATAGTGTCTAGATGAAATAAATGCAAATGTGTTAAAATCAAAAAGTTCTCGGCTCAAGCCAGTGTGTATTAAAATACCAAAAAATCGTACAATCAAATTCGAAATGTGGACTAGTTTCGAACTTATTTGTTCTCATCAGCACAATATACGAAGAGATTGCACGAGCGCATTACGGCTATTTGCCATCCACAAGCAAAGTAAAGTTATAGACTTACAAAATTACTTGTTTCAGCAGCGCCCTCGCGCGGTTCTTGGGAGAGGCCCCATATAATATGATGAAATCAAAAAGTTCTCGGCTCAAGCCAGTGTGTATTAAAATGTGTTAATTCTCTAAATTGATCACATTTTGGACCACCGCAATATATAGAACTGAATACTGTTGTTCAACAATTAATAATTTCAATGTTTACTAAACAATTAATTTTTCAAGTTAATTTTTCAATATTAATTGTTATTGTACAATTGCTACATATTAACTGACCTGCATTTCTTTGTGACCGTCAACTTTGCGGGGAATCCCCGACGCTTTGTCAGGAAATTCCTTCTACTTGGTATCTCTATCACAACGCGTGCATTTTTATCGCACCCACGTGTCTGGGCTATTTATTTATTCATTCCTTTCAATAATCATTTTATGTTTTGGATATTTTAATTTAATAAGAATTTAAATTTTTACATTTAACTTAATATGCTGTTTTTATTTAGATCTTAGAATTTCACTTCAGTACAAAATTATTTTGTAATATTCCTTTGATTATTTTGGTGCAGTTTTCTTTTGTTATTCCTGTGGGGCCTTATCCTGGAGCAAAAATAGCATACGTGATGCGTATTCTGTTACTTATACGTAAATAACTATTTGAAGCAGATTACTTGAAAATGTAGTAATTTATTCGCAATACTATATCGCAAAAAAGTGTGGGTTCGAATCGCGAACTTCACGAAATATCTTATCGGTCCTCTGGTGAATATCAACATCTGCGGATAAGTTAAGTTGTTAATTATAATGAAAGAAGAGGATTGATCAGAGTAGCACTATTCCGAATGAAATGGAAAAACTTGATATTATATTATGCTGATGGTAAAATAGTTATACAAAGCAATGAAGCCGACTTGCAAAATGCGATTTTCAGATTACAAAATAAAACAACAAAATACGATCTCAAGATCTTAATAAATAAAACCAAAATTATGGCATTCAAAGGAAAGTGCCCAGTGAAAAGTAAAATAGTTATATATAATAAAAGTTTAGCACAAGTAAACGACTTCAAATGCCTCAGTCTGGATTTAACTTATGAAGAAAGCCGAGATGTAGGGGAAAAAATAATAAAATTTAGAGCAAATTGTGGTACTATTTATCGAAACTTGAAAAACACAACCAGACGAGACATGGAAATTAAATTTTACAAATAAATTGCCATACCAACGCTAATTTACGGAAGTGAAACCTAGGCAATAAAAAATAAACTTTCTAACAAAATCCAAAGCGCAGAAATGAAATTTCTAAGAAGCACAGTTGAATATAGGCCAATATGTAGGAAAATAAATAAAACTTGAGCTGGAGATTAACGAACTTGACAAAAAAATATAAGAAAATGGGATTAAAATTAAAAATCCCATTACAAACTGAGAGGAAAAACAAATGACGGGAGGCCGAGAAGAAGATGGACACCGGAACAGGAAGTGCCTAAATCCTTAAAGTGTAGAAGAAAAAGTTACTTCAAGGGTAACTAAAATTTGCAAAACTATTTTTAAATAATATACATGGACGGTTATATGACGATCTGCATCTGAAGATGTTTGGGGGAGTAATACGACACAGCTTATTTAATGTATTGTGCTATCTTTAGTTAAACCGTCCTAGCTAAATATTTGATTTTTAGAAGAAAAATTACTTTATCTAGATGTTGTAACGCTGTCAGTATTATACAGTAGTGCAGTGTCGGTGTAAAAGTTCGTCGTGTGGATCTTCATAGCAGCCTTGTGTCATCTTCAATTACCAAATCACACTGTAGAGGTTGAAATCCGTTGTCACCTTGCTAGTTGTTAGCTTACCCAAATTCGAGGTAAGACACATTATTTCTAACTTGTTGGTAGTGTGATATTAGGTATTTTTTCAATTGGTCAATCATTTTTTTGGTCAAGTAGGTACTACTCTGGGAATACTACGTTTGGACTACACCTGTGACGTTCCGTTTGATTCATTCAAAATGTGTGCCTTGTTGTTGAAGCACTATTTGTATTTTGTTTGTATGCCAGACTATTAATAATTATGTTTTACTTCACCATTGGTGCGTTTTATTTACCAATAAAAGTGTACCCGTTTCCTTTACACGTTGAGCGTTCTTACCGAGAGGATCTGCGGCCCTCGCTCGCCGCTACAGACGAGGTAGTTGATCCGACCATTGCTCACGCAAATAAAAGTAGAAATTGAGTTTTCTACGTGGGCGAGATTTGAACAGGTTTGTCTTCCCATTAGAGACGGGGTGGTTAAATTTCGTACCAGAATGTCACGCCAACATCTGTCGTGTAAATTTTAATGATAAGTGAGACGCGAAAAAATCAATATGTTAATATAGAAGATAGATTCAACCAAGACGGGCTAGTTTATAATACTATCTGTAATATAATGGTTATATTAAATAATTATAACCATTCAATAGCTATAAAATGGAATTGAAACAGCGTTACAACATCTATGTACATAAAGTAAACTTTATCTACATCAAGTTTTCCCCCAAAAACCAATTTCTTAGTTCTTCTTCTTCACGTGCCTATCGGTTACCGGATGTTGGCGACCTCTCTCCTATGTACATGTGTTGTGCATTGCCTTTCAAGGGGAGACGGTCAGAACAAAGTTTTTACTGAGCCCGGAGTAGAACCGGGCATTCAGCATTAGCAGCAATGCACTTAACCGCTTAAGCTGATCACCGTCTTTTGGGACCTTAGTTCCTAGTTAGGACCGTTTAACTAAAAACGGCAGTATTATGCTCGTTAATTTAAAGAATTTTTATAACGCAATTGCTGCATTATCATCGAGTTATTTATATTATTGGAATGGGGTAGGTACACCAAAATAATTTTGTGCGAAATATGCAGAAATTCTATTCTTAGGATGTCTGTTGCCATGTGAAATGTTCAGATTGCTTCAAATGTTAATTATTACATTCATTATAAGATCTGAAGGTTTTGGCCGCCTTGACTTTCCAGTTAAATAATTAAATTCAGATCTAAAAAAGTTACTCAAATCTTAAAAAATAGTAGAGTGGTAGCGAGTAAAGTCGTGTCCTTAGTGGAGTCAAATTGAGACTGTGTATTTAGATGCCCGGGTCGAACCTGGAACGTGGAAGGCCTAAAATTTTTGCAAATTGTTTTATTTGACAACACAATTTACTGACTTGTTTGCGTTAAATCAAAGTATTCTTGACTGATGAGTTATAAATTTCCACGGATTTTCATTAAAACCGCTGCAAAAACCATAACAAATCCTAAAGATTTTCTACAAAGAGTTGATGGTGATAACCGGGATCGGACATTTGATCACGGCCATAATTCCGCTGTCGAAATACCGCAAGACAGAATACCGCACGAACAAAATACCGCGAATGTTAGATATTTTGTATTATAATATAAAATAAATTATTGAACTAACATAACATGTAACGATTACAAATGAAAATGCCTTCATTTCACCTTCACAACTTCATCGTTCACTTTATGTGGGATACATTATAACGGAAAAGGTACATCGACCGCTCAGATGTGAATCAACCGGGTCGAGCTTAGATCAGAGTCAGGAAACGATTTTTTTCGCAAAGTAAACGTTGAAAGTTAACACATTATAACGAAAAGATAAATCGGCCGCTCAGAGGTGAATCAGCCGGGTCTAGCTTAGGTTAGAGATAGGAAACGATTTATTTTTCCCAAGTTGAACGTTAAAAGTAATCATTATTGCCAAAAAAGATTAACTACTTGCCATGACCATCGGTGCAATCTGCAAACTAGCGGCGGTGCAATCTACATGTGACCCTCGGTCATTTCCTCAAATAAAAGGATTAAATACTGACCATCGGTGCAGTCTACATATCTCCAATTTTCTGCTGTACAAGTCCCATTATTAGGTATTATATTTGGTAGTCAAGCGCACTTCTCTAGTATAAATAGCTTTTTTTATACAAGAAATGTGCTTTTAATCTTAAATTTAAACAAGAAAGTAAATTGTTTTACTAATTTCATCTTTTTTAAATTACATAGTTGATTTAAATAAAATTTTAGTTTGTCCCCCGCGAAAAAATCCTAGGGATGCCCATGATTGAATTTCTTCTAGATATTTAGGTAAGAATATAAAAATTATTTGAAGATTTTTAAACACTTTTAACTAATATATTATTGATTTCAAAATTAATTATTAGTATGGCAGTAAAAAACTGCTATTTCGAACCTTTTACGTTTTATTAAAGTATTATTACTTTTAATATCAAAGTAATAATCTAATTATAAATCAAAAAAAATGTAAGAAATTTTTAAAATTTAATCGTATTTTAACTTTGTGGTATTTTGTCTTCGCGGTATTTTGTCTTTGCGGTATTTCGTCGCGGCGGTAGTTTCGCTGCGGTTATATGGCCGCAGTATTTCGGCCGCGGTCAAATGTCCTAAACCGCGTGATGACATATTTTTATATTATGAATGTAATAGTTTGAACGTAGAAAGCATTCAAAGTCGCGAATAAGAACTAAAAATTCAAAATCTGTTACTTGAAATACTACCTCCAACGTCAAAATTTTGTAATTAAAGAAAAACACTATTAATATTAACTTCCTGTGGACGAAACAATATAGACCTATAATTGAAGAAATACTACATTTTCCAATAAATTTTTCACAAAAAAATATTTCTATGCTACTAATTACTATATTTATATTAAATAACTAAAAAGAAAATAACTCTTATTTTTTGGCACGCTCTCATAAAATTTTGCACCGAAAAAATTCGCAGGTCGTAATCGCACAATTCATACCATTAGCCCATGGTATTCAAAAATATTCTTGAGCGAAAAAAAAGCGTTAGCATAATTGGTCACCGGTATTCTAATCTAACTTACAAAGATTATTAAATATAAGAGGGAACATATTCCTAATTATTAAATAAATAAAATTGTTAAATTAAATTAAGTAAAATAGCCTAAACGTAATTATTTATTTTCAAGCTGTTACAACAAACTGCCATCACCAGCGTAAGTATTAAAAATTTGCAATTAACATCAAAATTATGGAAAAATAATTATAAATAAAATATTCAAATTTCAATCAAAAAATTTAACCGGAAATGGAAAATAAAATGAAAACACTAAAATTAACAAATTAGTAAATGAAAAAATTAGCCTTCTAATCCTATCAATTACATAAAACTTGATATGAAACAAAAACTATTTTTTACAATCTGCACACCAGGAGTTAAATACATAGTACATTAATAGGCTATAGGAAATTTATACTAGAAATAAACTGAAACCTTATTAAGGCAGCTAAATAAAATTAGTTAAATAGATAGTTTCTATAGAGCAGCAGAAAATTAAACATTATTTTATATAATAAAAGTATTTGTGTGTATAGTGACGTGTTTGATCAAGAATCACAAGAATAATAATTATTATATTCTTTCGCGAGTGCATTATGAATATAATTTTTTTATGTTTCATGGATGATAAAAAGTGAAAACGTAAGGTAAATTTAGTTTAAATAATATATATAAGTTAATGACTATAATTTAAGAAGTGGTTCTTCAGAATTTATAATTATTTTACTTTCATTGGGCCAATTATTATTATTGATTAATAAAAATGGTTGAAAAATTAAGTCATTACGAAGGATATATAGGTAGACTGCATAGATTTAGAGATTATGTTCAAGAAACATACTCAAACTGGAAGGAAGAAAATTCTGGAAATGTGTTGGAAGTTCTAAAAAAAAATTTTTCTTCAAACGAATGTTCCGAGGAAGACCCTAATGATTATTCGCACATTTACAGGTGTTCAATTTCATATGGTGTAAATATTATAAAATATAATAATTTATTATTTTAAAGGCGCAAAACAAGACGGGAATTAGTAAGGGTATCGGCTGCCGTAATGGGTATTGAATTTTCGTATGCAGCTGAAACAGCTTTTGTATCACCAACACTTCTCAAAATTGGCGTAGAACATAAAAAAATGACATTAGTATGGGCAGTGTCGCCTCTTGTAGGACTTTTCTTAACACCAATTTTAGGTTCAATGAGTGACAGATGTCGATTGGCATTAGGACGTAGACGACCCTTTATAATTGTAATGTCTATTGGCGTTTTACTGGGTAATTAAATTTAATAATAGTTCAATTTAAATTAAGAATTTTATGATGATCATTTTGTATCTAATTCCATGACATAATAAATAATTCATTTTCTTTGTAGATAGGACACTATTTTAATTACAGCAAACTCAAATAAGGTTTCGGTGGTTTTAAAATCCAATTAATACATTAGTTTAAGTAAATAGGTATATACAGGGAAGATCTAAAGAGACTGATCATTTTTTTTAATGAAAGCATAAGAATCGCTATGTTGTTATTAAATATTGGACTTTGGAGATATTTATGTACTTGTACCCGTATCCGGAATTTTGTTCGCCAGCATTTGTTCGAAAAACACTTAATCGACAGCGTTTGTTCGACCATACATTCATGCGAATAAGCATTTGTTCGACTCAACATTTATGCGAATAAGCATTTGTTCGACATGGAATTTTATTCGACATGCATTTCTTCGACTCAACATTTATGCGAATAAACATTTTCTCGACATGGAATTTTATTCGACATGCATTTGTTCGACATTAAAAACAACAAATCTCCACGTAAATAAGTTAAATCTGCCGCAAAGAGGTGGATCTGCCGCAAAGATCTTGATCCAGTAAGCCATGGATGGTGTACATTTGCTGGAACAGAGACGGAACCGTTTTGAAGTTGTAGATTTCTTCTGGTGGAAAATATAACGATCCTATCTTCTAAATTACCAGAATCGAACAACAAATACGATTTCCCGTCGGGAATTGCTTGTTGTGCTTATAAATCCGCTCTCTAATTATATCTAAAAAAGGTTACCTACGTCTTTCGTGTCATGTCATGTCGGCATGTCGAACAAATGCATGTCGAATAAAATTCCATGTCCAGCAAATGCTTATTCGCATAAATGTTGAGTCGAACAAATGTATGTCGAATAAAATTCCATGTCGAACAAATGCTTATTCGCATAAATGTGTAGTCGAACAAATGCATGTCGAATAAAATTCCGTGTCGAACAAATGCTGTCGATTAAGTGTTTGTCGAACAAATGCTGGCGAACAAAATTCGTAGAATCACTTGTACCTATAGAATTTAGCTAGATAAAAGCGAATATCGACATAAAAGTACCTGAATTGACTCCGGGCGTAGTAAGAACTTTATTCACTTTATTCACTGTTTCCACTTGGAAGGCATGGCAAACCACCGAGGTGTAATCTGCCTAGTAAAACCTTTCTAAAGAAAGTCGATGCACTTGCTGCGGTTCGGAGCCCACGTTAAGCAGTAGGTTTTCTAAATGTGTGATAGCACTTTTGCACATAAAGTAGGGCCCGTCAAAGCCTGGACCCAGGTATGACGCACATAGAATAAATCCAAAATAAACTCAAAAACTTACAGAACTAACATTTTATAAGGAGCGGTCTTTGGTTCTGGCTACTTTCTATATCACAATAAAAGCGATTTATTATTACTCAAGTCGAAATTCAAACATCCTAAGCATTTACAGTTTTGCAAACACCTTAAGCCTCTTTTGGCATTAAAATTTGAAAAATTATCTGGGAGTTATTGATGTTTATCGGAGTAATGGAATATTTACATATCTTAAAATTAATTGATAGGTAATTGTTGTTATATTTATAGGAAATTATAAAATAGTGTCTATTGTGTGTTAATTTTCTCTAGTTATTTGTTATGATGTAAATAGCATTTCCTACATTATTGACTCTCCGCCATTTCCTCAAAAAATCTAAAATTCACACGTTAACACCATAGCCACATTATTAAGAATACGCTAATAATTTTCTTTTTCATCCGGCACTTCAAAGATTGTTATGCAACCAGCAACGCACGTTTCAATTCAGGACTCCGTGAAATCACTACAGTTATAAATATTTCTTTATAATTTTTGTTTCATACATTGCTCAATGCATGAACTACAATGTAGCTAAAAAAGAAAAACTTTCATTTGATACTTTCGGGGTTATTGATATTTTAAAGTAATTCTATTTTCGAGCCACCAGGAGGGTGGTCAGACCCCTTAACAGCATATTTATGACACATAATACAAATATGGCGATTTTTGGTACATTTAAGTGTTGCTTAATAAAATAAGCAGGAATTATTGAACCTCCCTGTTGTATAGTAAACGACAAGGGCGAACAAAACGTTATTAAATATTTAACACTCGCTGCATTTTCCTTACTTGAACTTGAGCCACATTATAACATGATTTTATAAGTGAAACTTTCTCTGGTATGTTTGTGAATATTTTACCTTAATCTGTCGTTAAATTAAACTACATAAATTAATAGTCAGTGTGCAAGGTTTGAAATTTTAAAATCGACTTGTGGTAGTAACCAAATTAATGAAATATATGTAGTTAGTTTTTTAATATAATTATTATAATGTTAACAAAGTATTACCAGTCTACAACTAGCAGTGATTCAGTGTAATCTCTGGTTGAGTTACAAAGTGGAAAATCGGGGTCGGCAGAATTAAAAAGTAAATTACAATTATTTTTGCATGAGCTTTCAGCATTTCAGTAAGCAGAATCAATATTCTGCAATTGTTATCATCAGATGTTTTTACTTTCCGAACTACTAACGTTTGCATTGGAAAAAAATTGCCCCCCATTGTTTTGATAGATTTTCATATTTTGAATTTCCTTCAAGCCATTTTCACAATTTTTAAAAAGTTGTATATGGGTCATTCCATATCAACTCGACCATTTTTTGCAATTAGGCATTTCCAAGTACGTTACAGTGACGTCATTGGCTCCACCCCGAACAGCTGATGCTCGACAAGTTTGTGATAAATCTGTGTTTTTACCTGGTTTTATTGGTAAAAATTGAATTTTTTTACATTTTATAAACCGTAGAGAATGCAGTGTAAAATTATTACTTTAAGTAGCTTCTGTTTATTTTCTTTCCCGAATAATCGCAAACCTAACCTCGAGTACATACTGCTTAATGTTTAGCGCTTTGTCGGTAAATTAATTTGCACATTTCAGTTTCACTTTGAAAAAATTGCAAACTGCATAATATAAAAGTTAATTTTAATTTTTGAAATGAAAATTGTCTTGTAAAACTGCTAACCTCAAAATATCAGTCGAGTATCAGCTGTTCGTGACGTCACATGGAAATGCCTAATTGTATAGGTATTCATGTACCACTTCGATTTTGCTCAAATATGGTATACTTCTAAGTTATTCCAAATAAACAAACTGCATCGAAAGTTCAGATAGCTATGTTGATCGACAACCTACGACAGAAGGCACGTGAAGAAGAAGAATGAATAATTAAAGCTGGCTACTGAAAGGCGTAATATTTCTTGTACATAACAAACTATTTTTTCAGTGCAGATATACGATCATTTTTATATTTTTGAAAGCTTCAAAAACGTTTTTCAAAGGCAAGAAAAATTCATCAAAACACAAAAATCTTATTCTAAAATTTTTGTTTGTGAATAATACATGGGTATTTTTCTCAACTAGATATTTTTCAGGTTTACTGCTAGTACCAAATGGCGAATATGTTGGTTATTTAATTGGAGATGAGGTAATAATACATAATCCATCAAATGCAATAACGACTTCAAATAATTATACAGATGTTCTCTTAACTAATGATTCTAATGAAAGTCGTACTAATTCCCAATCATGGGGAATATTTTTTACAATACTAGGCACTGTGTTGTTGGATTTTGATGCCGATGCTTGCCAAAGCCCTGCACGTGCTTATCTTCTTGATGTCACCGTTGCAGGTATATTCATTTATTATTTTTTTAATAAAAGGATTCATATAATAAAACTTATCAAAATGTGTAATTTGAATAATAAATAATTATATTTCATAAAACTTTTTCATGAAATATCATAAAATTGAATTGTATATGCATGGTTAGATATTTGTGCAGAAAAGAAAATAAACTCTTATATAGGTAATATGAGGTACCAAGTTAAAATTTTGTATACAACTAGATGCTATCTGCTGTACGAAATAAGATTAAGTCTGGAAAATTCTAACCCTGAGATTCCCGAGAACCACTGTGGGAAGTACAGGTACATCAGTAATAACTGCTAAAAAATATTCTTTTTTTATTACAATGGCCTATTCCTATTATCAAAAGAAAAATTCCACGTTTATACAAGTTTTTCGAAGTAATTAAAGAAATCTTAGAAAATATCTAAAAATTGTAAATTCCAAGAAAAAGATACCTATATTGGTTCACTCGATAGGACTATCATTAATGCCTTTGATTAAACCAATTATATTGTCGTGTTCTGTTTATCATAGGGGGTGGTCTGTCGTAATTGGGTTACTTTCTGGTGGAATGCTCATGACGAAATATTCAATTTAGAGGCCATCATGAAAATTAGAGATTTACACCTGCATCTTCTTGATACTTCGGAATGAACTGCTTGCATCATATAATCTAAAAGAATAACAAGCGTAATTATTTTGTACACACAAGTATTTCAAAAATGTTATGAAAAGCAAAAGAGGGTTTAGTTGTTTTGTTTCATGAAAGTTTTTGGGATTAAATTAAATAAATTTTTATTTGTTAAAGTGTAGGCATTCAAAATTAACAATAATAAGAGTGCGTTAAAGAATTAGTGCGCGGACAGATAAACAATTTGGTGGGATCAACAAGGAGAATGAAGAAGAAGTCTCGTAGCGTCCGTGGAGACGTCAAGACGTAATTTTGTATTAATTTGGTAATTTTGGACTCTCTGTACGTCCATGGAGAGGAATAGACGTGATATTTAAGAAAGTTGAGTTTTAAAGTTTGTCTTGGAATTATTCGCTTATGAGGTTGAGAATAATTAATTATTGATTGATGAGTTATAAATTGTATGAATTGATAAGAAGATTGAGACAAGTTTCAATTGATATTTGGAAAATATTTGGAAAATTTTGGTGACCACTGACAAATTTCATATGGTTATGTTTTTTTTTATGGTTATGTTACGAATTATTGGAAATTATAGAAGATTATCAAAATTTGGACTTACCTGAGCGTTTATCCTGAGAAAAGAAGAAATCCAATTCATCATTAATCCAGGTTGGAATCTTCATGGTATGGAAATTGGATCAAAACTGCAGTCATCTCCACTTCATTGTTTCACTACGTGTTCTACGCATCGATGGTGCACGGCGATAAACTTCGGTAAGCACAATTGTGTCGACACTTTTTAGTAACATTTATAATAATAATCAAGTTCGCGCGTGATTTAAAATTTGGGGGATTTATAAACTTTTTTATAATTGTTTTTGTAAATTTAATTTATTTCTAATTATTAAAAATTCATCTTTTGTTTTTAAAATGATTATATTTGTTAATAAATTACAATATTTGGTTTACGAGTAATTACGTTAGATTTCACTTAATTTTACAGCAGTGAAGAAAAGAATAATTAGGTGTAAGAAACAATAAGTTTATTATCTTATTTATTTCTTCGAGGTTATTAAATTAAGGTAGCTTACATGAGCATTCGACTAATTGATGGACCCAATTTTCGACCCAATAATGAAAGAGTTTCATGCAGGCTAGTCGAGGCATAATTAAATTAAGTGCCAGTTCATTCTCCCGCTATATAAATCAAAAAGTTTTATCTAAACAGTAGCGATACATGGCAATATATAGATACAATAAAAAGATACAAATGCAAAAGTATAGAAAATACTATAAAGATTATCGGTTTATTAAATTCTTAAAAATATAAGGATTTGATAGAAAGAAGTAGAAATTTACTCGCAAACTTGATTAAAAAAATTGTTTTTACAGATGATCACGCTAAAGGTTTAAGTACATTTACTATTATGGCAGGTCTGGGAGGATTTTTTGGTTATGCCGCAGGAGGTATAAACTGGGATTTAACTGCAATTGGTAAGTATATCATTTTATTAAAGCATTGATTTTTGTGAAACACAACGTTAGAATACACTTTAATATGTAAACCTATAAACTTTGATTGTTTGATCAAAATTTATTATATCTTTAAAAAGTTCTATCAAAGAATTAAAAACAGATCGGATATGTTTTTGTGCAATACATTAAATTAATTTATTTATTAAAAAGCATAAAGATAAGGATATTTAGTTTGTTAATCAATCTTTAAAGTATTATATTATAATATTATATAAGGTAATATTATAAGGTGACATGGGGTACATGTGAAACAAAATATAAATATTTATATTTTTAAGGCACTTACTATCTTCAACATAATAACTATATAGAAAATTAAATAGAATTTTAAATGAAAATCTTTAGAATTAAACATTAAATTATTTTATATAACAACCCGAAAATAATTATTGGAAGAATCACAACAATATATTATATAATATAGTACAAGTTAAGGAAAATATATTATACAAACTCAAAACTAAAAAAAAAATTAGTGTCATAAGTGTCGAAATATCAATTTCGATATGAAAAAGATGATACAGAGAAATTCATTGTTTGCCATTAATATTATACGGGCTTCACACGGACAATGACCATATAATAGAAAATCTATAGAAAACTCACCACAATAGACGTCGTAATACCGTTCTGATCATACGACATTATAATATATAGCCATAAAATTTTTAATTTAGATTCTATACCTACATAAATATAATAATCAAAATATCATTAAAAATTGAAGATAAATAACTACATAGGTAATTTGGCATAATAAGTCAAAACGCGTCTCTAATAAGTATACAAATTTTATGAGCAGTGCTTTTTATTTCAAATAACTTCACTAAGGTAATTCCTAAGCCGATCTAGTAATAATTGAGTAATGCTCAAAAGTGGGCTGGAAATTTCATAGCCCCTCTACGTATGGTTGGGATGATAACATATTTATGTAGGCAATATAAATAATATACTTTAAGTATATTGTTTATAATTATATTATTCAAAATATTATATTATACGAGTGTAAACATTCATATTATCTTAAGTAGTAATAATGGTTAATAATTCATTTTAAAATAGTACGTACGTATATGTTACATATTATTCAATTTTTAGGTACTTTGTTAGGTGGGCACGTCAGAGCAGTTTTCACTATAATTACTGTAATATTTATCATATGTGTAAGTTATACCATAACCAGCTTTAGAGAGATACCGTTAAATATTTTGGAAACTACGAATGATTATAAATTAATCACTAAACCTGGCACTAAAAATGCTGCAGAAAGAGAAGCACAAACTAAAATGTCTAGTACTGAAATCTCTTATGGTTCGATAGAGCCTCAAGAAATAAATGAAGGTCAAGTATGTATCAAATAAAAAGTCGGTCAAGTCGCACTATGAGAGCAAGACTATAGTAAGTGCAAAACAATTTTTTTTGTGATATTCTAGTGTTACACTTAAAAAAGCATTGTTTTTAATAATGGAAGACCATTTTATCTATTATCAAACTTTTTAGTTACTTACAACGGTTTAAATAGAAGCAAAGCACGTTGCGAGCATAGGAACATTGAACTTTAAAATGCATTTATCTCGCAAGTAACTTTGTTGCACTTACTATAGTCTTGCTCTCATAGTGCGAAGTTAGCAATAAACCATAAAATATGATATTCACATATACAGGACCCTGATGAATTTACAGCATATCGGTTCAATAGCGAATACTTGTTATTAATAAAAATGTTTAATTCGTGTTGATGTAGATTTGGTCCATTATACCTGTAATTCCATATAACGGACCTATACGTGAATAATGGAAAGCTTCCCAGACCATAATGTTTCCATCCGAATGTTCAAGGGTATCAACAGTATAACGCAGATTGTTTCTGGTATTTTTTGGCCGTCTTATGAAGCTAACACCATCACTGTATTGCAAATTAAACTTGGATTCAAACGTCCATAATACATTTTTCCACATTATCCTTTCATGAAGTCCTTTTTCCGTTAAACGACGTCGAATACTTCTGGTACTTACTTTGGTAACCCCCTGTCATTGTTTTAATCTCTGGAGCTGTTAATTTTGGATTTATTTTAGAAGCTAGCGCCAGCTTTCCATTGGTTCTATAAATGATATGCATTGCAAAGTTTTCTAATTATCCTAAACGATTGAACAAATGTTGATACACTAACCTCTCAACAGTCTTCCTGGGTCGCCCAATAATTTTCGGCACTTCTTTACCAATTTCAGCTTATGTTACTTTTGTTATTTTAATTAAATATATTCCGAGGTGTCATTGTAAGACCTTTCAAGTTCTTTTCACAACTAATAAGTTTATTACACAACATTAATTAAAAGTTTCCAGAGTTATATCATACTTCAAATTGCTAATTTTTTAAGGACTCATCAGTTATTCTACAATAAACATAAGGCAATAATTCTCGTGGGTTTGTGTTCAGTTTTAGACGACTACTAAAACATATAAACATATTTTTTCTTTAATATTTAATTATTGTACAGCACATTATTTATATTTATAAATAATGTGCTGTACAATAATTAAATATTAAAGAAATAATAATAAATTTAAGTTAGAAATGTTTCCAGAATTTTGTCCGCTACTGTATGTTATAGTATTTATAAATATTATAACTTTCGTGAAGTCGTACAACTTTCCGTCTTATGTACGCCACATACGCTACGGTCTACCGGAGAGGTCTACCTGTGCAGGTATACCTTCGAAGGTAGACCGGAGCGTGTGTTGGATCAGACCTGTGCAGTTTTTTAAACCTGCGCAGGCGACCGGAGCAAGATCGAAAATCAATTCTTTCGAGTGACACCGTACGGTGTACCTGTGCGTGTGTGCATGTAATCCGGTCGTCTGCGCAGGTTTTCAGTGTTTATAATGTATAATTTGTACGCGACCGTTACATTTTTGTAGTTTTTTTTTTAGTTTTAATTAATTTTCTTAATAAATATTATTCGTAATAAATAACAGTATTTTTACTCACCTTCAAATAATCTCTTCTAAGAACTTTATACAAGGCCTCACATGTTTCAGGAATAATTTTTCCAAGTGCTTGAGGTGAAATAATTGCTGAAAATTTTAGGTCCTCATAACTTTTGCCGGTTGCGAGAAATCTCAAAGTAACTGATAATCTTTCGTGCGGAGAAATGCTTTTTCTCATAACTGTATCTTTTTTTTTATCATAGGAGTAACCATTGCAAGTAATTTTAGGTATGTTTTCTCGTCCATTCTGAGATAGTTTATAAAATCTTCTGGTTCGAATTTTAATTCGTTCAATAAGTTGACGTGACTATAAATTTTCCTTTTCAATAACCAATGCTTACACCACTTTTTTTCTTCCTTTTCACTGTTTTTGTATCTTTTTCCTTCAAAATAAAAGCAAGGCCTATCAATGCCAGTGCGTCATCGTCTTCAATCGATGCCATCGCGAAAAGAACTGAAGACCGCTCCGGTACACCGGAACGTCCCCATACACGCTACCGACCTGTGCAGGTAATACCTGCACAGGTAACATCTCCGGTAGACCGTAGCGTATGTGGCGTACATTGCTATGAATGTACAAATTTCCAAATATGTGAATATTATATTCGTCGCTAACTTGCCAGCAATTAATTTATAGCGAATTTAAACATTTCTTTATTAACATTTTTTCTCGTTAGGTATCATCTAATACTGCACAAAATATTCCTGAAAGTTACGATAACAACAGCCCGCATCGACAAAGTTTATTTCCACCACCCAATGCTTCTTTAATGATATATCTAAAAAGCATAATTTTCATGCCTCATTCATTGCGCATGGTATGCTTAACAAATTTATTTTGTTGGATGGCTCATGTATGTTATTCTCTTTATTTTACTGATTTTGTTGGAGAAGCGGTGTTTAATGGAAGTCCACAGGTAATTCTCAAATGTTTTTTGAATGTTCATTTTACTAAAATAATTTCTTTAAGGGAGAAGAAGGATCTGTGAATCGTCAGTTGTATGAAGAAGGGATTAGATTTGGCTGTTGGGGAATGTCGATTTATTCACTATCTTGTGCATGCTACTCAGTCTTCATTGACAAATTCATTGAAAATTTTGGGTACACAAACATCAATTTATTAGCAGGATTGTCTATAAATTATCAATTCATTGTATAAAAATTTCAGTGCACGCCTTGTTTATATTGGAGGTCTATTAGTATATTCTTTGGGGATGTTTTTGATGGCAATTACAAAGCACAAAATTGGTGTTATTATATTTAGTGGAACTGCCGGAATCATGTATTCGACTTTATTTACAATGCCTTATTTATTAGTAGCCCACTATCACTCAAAAGAAATAGTAAGTATTTTTTCATTATTAGGGAGATATCGCACTCCCCATTGTAACGCAAACGACAAACTCACTGTTGCTATAAACCTATTTATTGCTCATGCGCATTAGAGCAAAAGTAAGTTTATCCTTAGCATTATCGTGAGGGGGAGTGTAATAACTTCCTATTAATATAATGCATATTTATTTTAAATATCATGGTTAATATTGACATGACAAATCCATTTGTCATCGTAACTTAAAGCAAAAAGTTATCATGCGAATGAACTGATTAATTATAAGCAACGAAATTGAAAAATGAGCTCGAGCTCGAGCTCATCTACCAAATTTGGTAGACATACTACTATTTATTTGAGTCTCTGAATGAACTCCCCAAAAGTCAAAAATTACCGACAGAACTGACATTAAATTGTAGCTCCTCCATACTCAACTCAAAATATCTTATACTTTTCCCAAATCTAATGTACATAATATTGAAATTTTTAGTTTGAGTTGACAAAAGAAGGAGAAGCAAAAGATAATATTCAAGTACGTGGAATGGGAACAGACGTTGCTATTGTGTCTAGTATGGTGTTTCTGGCACAATTTATATTGTCCATATGCATGGGTACCATTATTACCATTACTGGTACAACAACTGCTGTGGTTGGCGTAGCTAGTTTTCTAGCAATACTTGGAGCAATTTCTGCTACGCAAATTATGTACTTAGATCTATAATTTGTAAATAAAATATGAATTTTCAAGCTAAGTTATTAAATTAATAATATACATATTTAAATTAATGTGGTTTTTGTACGCCAATGAGAGTTTACACAGTGGCGCTTATAACTTTTTCGGGTCCTGAAGCTAAAGAAAATTATGAGACTTTTATGGTCAGTTTCATGAAAGTTAATTAAAGATTAATTTAATAATAAAATTTTAAATAAAGTTTAAATATTGGCTAGAATTTTAAAATTTTTATAAACGAATTCCAAGTTCTTGTTTATAACCGGAAATGCGTTTTCCTAAATAGAATAATGTTGTACAGCCAAAAATAAATAGAAAATAGATTATTGGGAACTAATTTTAGAAATGTGCATTGGATAATTTGTACAGATTGTTACCAAATAAATTACATCTTCTTGCAAATAAGTCAAAGTTAAATTGACCAAAATAAATTTTTTAATTAATTAATAAAATGGGCATTAATTGTCTATTGACAAACTTACTAAATCTTTGTCTTCGGAGTTTAATATTTGGAATGTAGATCACGGGATTTTAACTACTAATATGGACTCGGTACTTTTAGATTTTAATAAACTGTTTCTGGTTTCATACATTTAGGGTTGAAATTAAAATTTTTAAAATGGGAAATTCTTATATATGAAACCATTTCATTGGAACGGAAAACAGGAAAGTATAAATAATTTCGAGAAACTAGGTCCAAATTTAAAAATTTCGGAAATATACCGATTTAATGTCCACTTTAGCAAGACAGCATGCTAAAAAGTATGTTCCTCAGTTTGGATTCGAACGCAGGTGTATTAGCTGTGAATACGCACGCTTTAACGACTGCGCTGCCGAGGCGATTAGTTTATATAATTATAGCGGAACTTCCATATCTCGTCGACTAACTAGGACCTCCACATCCACCATCGACTCTGAAATGAGAACTAATTTAGAAAAATTGTTAAATATCAAATTAGAAGACTTCTCTTTCCAACAAGCTTCTTTATCAATACGATTTAGGAGTCTAGGTGTTAAAAACGGTAGACGTGGCTCTTCAAGCTTTTCTTTCTTCTCTATAAAGTACTGAGACACTCATTGATTTTATCCCAAGTCCATCCTTAGCGGATATTTAAATCTCCTACTTAAAAGAAAGTTGTTTTAGCCTAGAAGACAATTTTTTCGTCTGAAGTTATTCCATCTGTTTCATGTTCTCAGAGAAATTCTGATATTCCTTTGTTTAAACTTATTCGCTCCATTACTGAATAATTTTACACACATCAACAATATTATGCGTATTCTGGTTGCCTCAGAAAATGAATCCGGTGCGTGGTTAAAAGCGTATCCGTCTTGGAATTTTATGATTATGGACAATGACTCTCTCCGAATTTGTGTAAGTCTAAGAGTTGGTGCTAGATTGTACCAAGAGCATACATGTATTATTTACGGAGCACCAGTTGATCAATTCAGTCATCACAGCGTTTCGTATTCTCAAAGTACAGGTGGATTATCGAGACATGCTACTTTGACAATAATAACTTCAATAGAGTGATAAAGAATTTAGAATAAATGCTCGCTTATCACAAAACTTGAAGCGTTAAAACTTTTTTGGAAAATATTTTGGCAACAAAATCAACCGACTATTCTTTGTGGAAAGCTGCACGAAAAATTGAGCAGCTACAAAAACAGATCTCACAATTAGAACAAGATATGGAGATTGTACCCAGAGTGAGCAAGAGAAGGCTGATGCATTTCTTTAACACCTTAGCGGCGTTTTCAAACTATTCCCACTGGAGGTTCCTACTGCTGCAGAATATCTAATCCACCAGCTTCTTGATGCTCCTTACCAGATGGATCTGCCAATAAAATATGTAAAATTGAATAAAATAAAGTATTTTTTAGAACACAACATATACCCGAGGAAGGCTCCACCTACGATCCATCAGGTTAATCACGATGGTTTTCAATGCTATGTTTAGAGTTGGATACTTCCCAATATAATAAAAAGTTAAACAGGTAATATAGCGATCATGGGCGAATTCTACCAGCTTCCTGGTAAATTTTTGCAATAATTGTTATTAATTTGATGTTTTTAAAATTTTCTTCTAATATACTGCCATGTTTTGCTACTGTAAAACTCAAGATTTTTATTTATATAGCGGGAAAAATTAATGGCACTTAATTTAACTATGCTCCGACTAGCTTGTATGAAAACTCGTTATTACGGGTCGAAAATTGGGTTCATCTATTTGATTAAAATACTCATATAAGTTACCTTTAATTAGTAACCTTTGAAGAAAATAAAATAAACTTATTGTATCTTACACCTGCTTACTCTGATCTTCACTGCTGTATATGGTTAAATTAAATTAAACGTAATTATTTGTAAACAAAATATTGTAATTTATTAAACAAATATAATCATTAAAAAAACAAAAGACTGATTTTTATTAAATAGGAACAAATTAAATTTACATAAAAATGATAAAAGAAAAGTTTATAAATCCCCCCGTATTTAAATTCACGCGCGAACTTTAATTTTCTACTGTTAGATGTTATTTAGATTTGTCGACACAAATTTTGCTTACCGAAGTCGATACAGTCGTGTCCCATCGATGTGTAGTGGAACAAGTCAGCGTGGATGTGATTATACGATTGGATCCAATTTTCATACCATGAAAACTCCAGACAGGATTGATGATAGACTTATTTTCTTCGTCTTATTGAATTCCATAAAATAATCTTCAATAATTTTCCAATCAGAAAGAAAACGCATAACCATCAAAAAACGTAACCATAAAAATTTTTATTAGCGGTCTCCAAAATTTTCCAAATATCGTTCAAAATACTCATCGAAAACTTTCATAAATTCTTCTCTTCACATACTTCATGAATCATCAATAGACATCTGATAATTCAAAATTTAACAAGAAAATTATTACAACTCTTTCCAAAATTTCAACTTTCTTCACAATCACGTCCGTACTGTACCGCGGATCGTTCCATTCTCTTCACGCTTCCTTATCCATTTCTCATCCCACCAAAATTGTCTGTAAGCCCGCGCACTAATTCTATTAAACGCAAACACTTTTCATTATTGTTTACCTACCCTTTTACAAATAAATTAATTTTATTTAATTTCTTTCCAAATTTTCTTTAAATAAAGCAAATAAACCTTCTTTTCCTTTTTTACATTCTTTCTGGAAATATTTGTGTATACAAAATTACGTTTGTTATATTTCAGATTGAGTTGATGCAAGCAGTTCATCATTCGGAAGTACCAAGAAGATTCAGGTGTAATTATCTAACTGTCATAATGGTCCTTTATCTGAATATTTAGTAATGAGTATTTTACCACAAATTAAACCCAATTACATCAGACCCCTCATCTGATATTTAGAACATGGCAATACCTATAGGTATTGTTTTCTGTAAATAAAAATCTCATTTTAAATTACATTTTTACGAAATCAACTATTGCATTAAAATTGAATAGTCATAATAGCCTTGGGATGTCAGAATTTTGCTTTGGAATAATTAAAAGAAATCTGACGTTTGGGTAACACATAATATTTGTAGGTAGTTTAACTGGTTGCACAAAAGTTCCCACCAAGTTCTACGCTTAACTTTTGAGAGCCCCCGAAGGTACTCTAAGGCTAAGGTCATATTTTATATTAATTAGAGTATAATAAAATTCTCTATATAAACAGGAAGTGGGTACATTTTCGTAAAAACAATCACTTCTGTGGAAATTCAATGTAAAAAGTTTTGAATTTCTAACCAGCGCGGCGTCGGCGTTTGTATTTCATATTACACCAGCAGCGTGGTATTAAGCTTACACCGGCAGGCTAGTAAATGGGAAACCGCGGTTTTATACCTAGTCGTGCCGGATATACTGCTGTGCTCTCAGGCCCAATGTAAATTTATGAGATGTGGGGAAGGCAACGGGAAACCACCCCATTGAATTTCTTTCCCTAGTCAGTCATCTTGACTTCGGTCAAGATGATGGCCAACGTTTGCTGAGCGGATTTGGCACTTGAAGAAGAATTGCACCAATTATATGAACGTGGATAAAAGCGTTGCGTCTCGTTAACGAGTGTGCATAAACTAAGTTCAACATTTAGTTAAGTTTAATCAACGTGGTTTGTTCAACCCTCTCAAATGAATGGTCGAACATAAAATTTACTCTTCACGAAGTTTCGATAAATATAGAGGTATTCGATATCACATTGTCATACAGAATGCACGCAGATAAAAAATGTTGGTATCTCCAATATATCCATATTTGTCGAAACTTCGTGAATCCTAATTTTAAGCTCGATCTTTCCTCTACCTGAATTTAAATAAAATTATTAAAGTTAACTAATTGAATTTTAATTTATGAACGCAATGCCACTTTCTAGGTTCTTGATAGGTTCAATCGAATTTGCACAAAAACCATTGCTTCTACGTAAAAATTATTCTGCACATTTTTTATAAAGGATTTTATTGCCTTTGGATTTATGTATGACATTAGTGGTCGAAAAGTCAATCGTAACTAAGAAAATGGTGAAAATCCCGTTTTGAGTATCTTCGGAGGGCCCTCAAAAGTTAAACGTACCATCAAATGCTTGGGACTTTTGAAAAATGACTTACAATACAAGAAAAGGCGTGTGTCGCCAATTCAGCTTTCTTTTCATTATTCCGAAGATAGCCTGTTTTTTCGTCTAAAATTCCTTTGACTATAATCAAAGTTGTTGTTTATATAAAACAAAACAATAATTATTTATTTGTGCTGAGTAGAAACGAAACCCAAATATCTTTAAATCTATTTAATATACTTCAAATTTATAATTTCCAATCATTATCAATGGAAACCGATAGTAAATTTAAAAATAACAATCAAAATTGTTCGATACAGGTATGTAAATTTTTATTGTAAGCATATTATGTATTTTATTGTATTCAACCTAGTTGAAGGTTTTTTATTAAATTAAAATGATACTATTGATATAAGTTAAAAATTGATTTAATTACAGAATAATTACAAATCTTTAAATGCTGAACAAGGTGATATATTTTGGACATCAGGCACATTTCCAATGCAGTGTTACCCCCAGTATCAAGAAAGGTACAGAAATGTACGTGGCTGCTACAAAGTCAATTCGTTATTAAAAGGTAATTCATTAAATAATTACGTCGTTGATAACGAATTTGCTGAACAACCAATGGATCTAACTTGTACGACGAAGCGTATTTGTCAAGATTTCCGCATAATGAATAAAGATGTAAGTTTTAAATCTTCATTAGTATTTAAAATTATAATTCTGATTTAATTTTTTAGTGTTATAATAAAACACCCGACATAGAATTTGAAAATTCTTTGAATTATAGAAATCATAATACAAACATTGTAGCATGCAACGATGCCGAAAAACACGGACGCAAGAGGAAATATGAACATCAAGAAGTACGTACTAATTTATTATTTGTTAATAACACAAATTACCTATTCTATATTATGTAATAATGTTTTATTAATAATTTTTATATTTTTAAAGGTTCGATATCCAAATACAAACCATAACTTAATGAAATGTGATAATTCTGAATACTTACAAATAACTGATAATAAAAGGGTGGAAGTGTTAAAAGCAGCTAAATCGTTATTTTCAAAGCGTACAAGAACCTTGTATCACTGGATTTATCCAAATGCACCAAAACCTCAATTGAAAGCTGCGGTGGCTTCTTCATGGGAAACCCTTGGAATACAAGAGAAGGAATTTTATATTTCTCAGGTAAATATTTATTAATTTTTTGGTTTTTTAAAAGAACTTTCTCGTCATACAATTCAACGGATAAATAACTTGCTAGCAGTGAAATGCCTTAACATTTTAAATATTTATTATTAATTGCTCAAAAAATGGAATAGGGTCGTATTTAAATAATGCGACTTAATTATTAAAATTTGGTTTTCTGTTGTAGGTCTTAGGCCGATTTGGTTTTCCGCAAGCGAATTTAATGATTAATCCTCAATTAGGAGGATTAACTAGAGCTTTACCTTTACCTCCATTAGATTTAACATTTAATTCGATAGCAAATGAAGAAACCTCATCAGCAGTATCGAGTTTATTACTAAGCGAAAACGATAATTCTTCAAGTCAAGAATCCTGGATGAATTTATCTTCAAGTTTATTAAACAATTCTAACTTTAATCAAAAATGCAGCAAGAAAAAGAATCGATTGGGAAGACCACCAGGAAGTAAGAACAGGAAATGGATTAAAGAAGAATATCCTGCACTAAAACAAATTCGGGATGATCCAACTACAGATGAATTTCAAGATGATCCAGAATTGAATCGAGAGTTTCAACAATTTAGATGGTCGTTACATTTAAATGATAATATTAAATCCTAATATAAAATATATCTTTTAATAATAAACAGAAATAATTCCATTACTAGTTGTTTACCAATTTTTGCAATGTACCACACTGTGAGTTTTCAATAAAAATTGTTCATTACTGTTAAATAATAATATAACGTATTACCATTTAATTCTTTTGTAGTGTTAAGTTAAATAATAAATAATTGAATTTTATCAAGAAACTATTTTAGAATTTGGTAAACGTAAGAATGTTTATTAGTACAGGATTTCTAGAAACACGGCCATAAAGTTACAATTATTTTACAATGTGATGAAATATAACCATTTTACACGGCTTCAAGTCAAACAAGACCATTTTTACAAAATGTATGGACATTGGTCAGCGGTATGGGATGGTATAATATACTATGCAGTTCTAGTGTTCAAAACGGGATTAAGGTCGCCGAAGATTTTCTTCCCAAAAGTTTTTACGAATAAATACCCAAAGATTGAGATTCAAAAATATTAACGGAAGGACACTGAAACTCAAAAGATGTTCCACGTTTGACACCAACTTTTCTCAAAAATTCAAATTGGGGATGGAGGAGCATTGTTATGTATTTACATTAAGATCGCGCTGCGGAAAGAGAGAGAGAGAGAGGGAAGCAGTAGATATGATGTTGAAAGAAGCCTCTAATTTTTTTTTTTTTTTTTTTTTTTTTTTATTTGTGTATTATTACAATCTGCTAATTAATTAACAATAAGTAATTCGGTATGATAAAGATACAAATTGACATGCGTGAGTTTTTCCCAGTGGATAAACTCTCTTAAGACAATACCGTTGTAACAACGGGTAGATTGTGAAATGTGAGATTCTTATAAGACTAAGTCCAAGGGATCTCGTCGTCTAAGTCTTCTTACTTGTGGTGGGTTTAATAGACTTGCGGCTTCAGGGTTTGGATGAGCTTGTAGTCTGCATTGATATCGCTCGCTATGACTTCTTATTACCTCTTGAATTGTTGGAATGTTCAGTTGTTCGTGAATTACTTTGTTGGGATAATATGAGGGCACGTTGGCAATTATTTTTAATACCTTATTTTGGTAGGTTTGTAATTTGGCTATATTTGTGGCACTTGCCGCACCCCAGAGTTGTATCCCGTAGGTCCATACAGGCTTTATGACTGTCTTGTATATCAGGATTTTGTTTTCAGTGGAGAGTTCGGAATTTCTTCCCAATAACCAGTACATTTTGGATAATTTTAAATTTAATTGTTTTATTTTTGTTCTTATGTGCTGGGCCCAAGTAAGCCTGCGATCTAGGTGTACGCCCAAATATTTTACTACATCGGCTTGGGGTACCATTTCATTATTAATTGTTACTGCTGGGCAAGCCTCCCTTCTCAGTGTAAAAGTTATATGGATTGACTTGCTTTGATTTATCCCTATTCTCCATAGCTTAAACCACTTACAGATTTTGTTCAAATGACTTTGTAGGAGCTGTACAGCTATTCTGATCTCTTCGCTGGAGGCCATCACAGCGGTATCGTCGGCAAATGTTGCTAGGGTGGTTTTTTCATCGGTTGGCATATCTGCTGTGTAAATGAGATATAGAATTGGTCCCAGGACACTTCCCTGAGGTACACCAGATTTAATATTGAATAATTCCGAAGTGTATTCTTTTTGTTTTACATAGAAAAATCTATTCTTAAGGTATGATTCCAGTATTAGAAAATAAGTGTATGGTAAACTTTTTTTAATTTTATAGAGGAGACCATCATGCCACACCCTATCGAAGGCCTGAGAGACGTCCAAGAAAACCGATGAGCAATATCTCTTTCTTTCCAGGTCAGATCTTATCTTGGTCGCAATTCTATGAACCTGTTCAATGGTGGAGTGTTGTTGTCTGAATCCAAACTGGTGGTTCGGTAGGATTTTGTTTTCAACAAACAGGGGTTGAAGTTTTTGTAGCAAGATCTTTTCAAATACCTTTGAGAGCAACGGGAGTAAACTGATGGGTCTATATGATGAGACTTCATTTTCATTTTTGCCTGGTTTTTGAATCATAATAATTTGTGAGAGTTTCCATTGAAGGGGAAAATAACCCACCCTCAGAACGGCATTAAATATCATAGTCATCATCCTGATACCGCAATCAGGTAGTTCTTGTAATATTTTACCCGTGATGAGATCGAATCCCGGTGCTTTTTTAGAGGAAATTTGGTGGCGAACAATATTGTACACTTCTCCTTTTTTTACTTTTTTGATTGGTAATGCCATCTGGTAAGGAGCACTAAGAAATTGGTATATAAAGTCTTCTTGATTGGGGTCAGTCTCTCTTGGTAGAGGCGAGAATACACTTGAGAGATGTTCAGCAAAGGTGTCCGCCTTCTCCTTATTACTTCTTGCCCATTGTCCGTTGTTTGTTTTAATGGGAGGAATATGTACCTGCGGCCTTGTCAGTTTTCTGGTGGCTTTCCATAGGGAGTATTCCGTGTTTTTTGTGGGTGTTAGATCTTGTAGATGTTGTTGTAACTCTCTATTCTTCAGGTCGTAAAGAGACTTTTTCAGTTCTCTGGTGGCACGATTATATCGGGTTTTATCCATAGGATTTAGGGTTGTCTGCCATTTTTTTCGCAATTTTCGTTTCTTTGTAATTAATTCCTTGATAAACATTGGGCATGCCCCCTTAGTAGGTCCATCAGCCAAATCTGGGGTCGAATTCCATGCAGCTTCTTGAATGGTTCTTGTGAAATATTCAACAGCATGATCAATTTCTTCCTCATTTTTCAAAGTAACTCGTTGGTTTAGTGATTGTATTATTATGTCCTTGTAGCAATCCCAGTTAGTTTTTTTATTATGAAGTATTAGGGGTTTATCTTCATTTTTGATTTGGGTTGAGAGGGTGATTATTATAGGCGTATGGTCTGACGAAAGGTCCAAAGAAGATTTAATGGAGAAATAGTTTGTTGAAATTCCTTTTATTATGCAAAAATCGAGCAAATCGGGGGTTTTATTATGGTCTGTTGGCCAATGAGTGGGCTGGCCAGTTGATATATAGTGAAGATTATGTGTCGTTATTGAATGGTATAGCTGTCTGCCTCTTGGGCTTATTAGTCTTGATCCCCAATGAGGGTGTTTTGCGTTAAAATCACCACCCACTATAAAACGTCGTCCAAGAGTTTCAAAAAATTCCTCAAAATCCTCTTTTCGAATTGTTATGTTTGGAGGACAATATATCGCTGAGATTGTTATTTTTCCGTTCCAATCTTCCACTTCTATACTGGTTGCTTGTAAATGTCTTACAGAAAAACCTTCTCGTTCGTGATGTTTTATTGAACTTTTTACAATAATTGCTGTACCCCCTCGTGCTCTTGCGCCGGGATGATTAGTGTGATAGACGTTATACTTGGGTATTTTGAGGTAGCTTCTGTCGGTGAGATGCGATTCAGAAATTAGAAAAATATCTATATCTTCATTTATTAGGAATTTTTTTTAACTTCCTGAATATGTTGGAGTAAACCGTTGGAGTTCCAGACAGCCATACGTAACGAACGACCCATTAATTCATTTTACAGATTAATGTAGTGAGGAGATTTAGGATTGAATCCATTCTCTCCATTAGTTTTGACATCATTGCTTCAAGGTTGTTTGGCTGATAAGCTGGAGTATTTACATTTTGGTTGACCGCAGTATTTTGTACGTGTTGGGTATTATGACTTGCCATTTGAGCATAAGAGGTTCCTGAGTATCTGTTTGTCATTGGGGGAGTGTTTCTTTGTTGATTTATTAATGTGTTTTGTCTAGATCGGAGTGGAGGATATCTTAGCAATTGGAGTTGCTTTATGTAATTACATCCTCTGTAATTAGCAGGATGATTTCCCCCGCAGTTGACACACGTAACGTCTGCGTTAATTTTACTTTTTTTGTTACAGTCACGAGTAAAATGATCACCAGTGCATTTGACGCAACGAGGGTTGTAGTAACAATAGTTTTTTGTATGATTAAGACGCTGGCATTTGGAGCATTGTGGAACTTCTCTTTTAATATGCGGAGGCTCGAATTTGACTATGGTATTGAGAAGTCCGTTAATTTCATAGATTTCCTTGTTGTTTGGGGCAGGTTTTAGTCCGATGTGAAATAATGGAAGTGGTTGTTTTGACTTAGGGTGTACAATGTTGCTTATGTTCAAAACCTCATGTCCCAGTTTTTTTAGTTCCACTTTAATACTATCTATGTTGGTTGTTTGATGTATATGTCTCAGGACGACTCGAAAAGGTTTGTCTGCTTTGTTCAGAAAAGTATTAAATTGGGTACCTCTGCTGTGCAGTTCATTGACTAGGCGACTATAATGTGCGGGTTCACTTACCCTAATTGTGACATTGTTGTTAGTTGTTGACTTTATGGCATATTTGTCTACGGTTACTTCTTTTAACAAATCAGTTAGTGGCACTAAGTTTTGAACACCAGAAACTTTTATTTCTGGAACTCGGTATTCTCGAGGGCTGTGGGATTTGCTTTCACTTTCATCTGCAACAGATAAAATTTCGAATCGATTGTTTGTTGGGACAGGTAGTTTCAACCAATCGGCTAGTTTCGACTGTTTTGTTGTCTTTGACAGTTCCGGGCTATTGTATTGATTCCTCTTACCATACTGTAGGGTTTTCCATTGATGTACGGAAGGATCTGTATTTTCTGGAAAAGGAAGTGTATTTTCTGGAAAAGGAAGTGAACTGTTACCGCTTGCACCCTCGTTATCGTTTTGGATTGAGGTTATGTTCTCTCCGCTACACGTTTTGCAACACCATTCATCAATTTTTCCACTTCTGTTTTAATTTAAAAAATTAAAAAAAATTATTTGCGCCATATTATCTAAGGGAACCCTTGAACCCTTTGTGCATTAAGTTGATTTTATATAGTTTAAAACTCTACTAAGGGCACTTTTTGATTTACAAGTTTTGTACAAGTTTTCTATAATTGATGATGAAATCGCTTCAAAATCAGGTTTTGTCCTTATAATGATCTGCAGAAGGCAATAACGAAGTTTCATTAAGATCGGTTGTCATAAAAATTCAAAATTGTCCTTTTTCATAAATTAAATTAACCTATTTACTTTTAATTTAAAGCGCTCAAAATTGGTTATTGCCTTCAATAGTCTTTTCTTATTAATATAAAAAAAGAATTACATTGATACGACGTTCAGTTTTTTAAATTTCTACAAAATATTAGAGGCTTCTTTCAACATCATTCCCTCTCTCTCTTTCCGCAGCGCGCTCTTAATGAACACAACATATCTGTGAGCGATAACCTTGACGATGATAAACAGTGATCATTTACTCAAAAAGTAATCAAATCTAAACAATTTCTACATTCTTTCTTCTTCTTCTCCTTCTGTTCTTCTATTACGGTTTTGTCTTTGTTCCCTTTCCTGTGTGCTTAGGTAGATCTTTTAAGTGGTTGATAATGAGTTGGGATAAGTAATTAATCCAATTCGGGTCCAGTCAAATATTACATGACAATCTGGTATGCCTAACAAACATTTTAACGGCAAATCGGTTGTAAGATGGCCACTTTGCAGCTAAAAAAATCAGCTAATTAAAAGTCGATTTACAGTTAAAATATATTGCGGTATCGAGATACCACGTCAATGGAAGCACGTTATTTAAATTTCAGCAAAATTTTGTTATGAATAAAAGCATGTAACTTATCAAAGTAATCAGAAAAACTTCGTCCGATACCAAGAAATTTAACTTAAAGTCAAATGATTCGTTGAAAACGGGACATAAAACAGGTGTGAATAAAATAAATTTGAAATGTATCATTTAATAATTGTCTTTGTTAAAAATGTTAATTAATATTAAATGAAAAATTGTTAGCAATAAGAAAGGTATTTTAAAAGTTAGAAATTTGTTAATTAATTGATTAATGTAAAAATTTATGATATCGTTAAATTTGAATAAGTTTGTTAAAATTATTACGTGAGTTCGACATGTCACAACTTAATGAACTGTATATGGAAACTTCATGTCCAGCATCTTTATTTATCCAATCACTAAACACTTGAGAAGAAGACAATCCAATCTAAAAATAAGAAAATTTTCACTTATAAAATTTCAACGAACCACAATGGGCTTAGTCCATACCTGTACTGTGAAACTTCAAATAATATTGATTTTTCGATCGACCAATAAAATACGTCTATGCAAAGATCAAGATAGCGATGAACTTCGAGAAAAGAATGAATAAAACAATGGAAAAGAAAGTTGGTGTTAAGATTCACACGTGTATGGTGGCGAATTTAGATTGTCCTAAAAATTTGGATATTATAGTAAAAATAATTAGTGAAAGTGCTAAATAAAAGTGAATAATTCAACAAAATAGTTACTTACCTACGAAAAACCATAAATAAGGTGAAAATCGTAAAGGATTGCAAATATTTTTAAAGAAAATAAACTTCACCACAAAACGAGGTCAACAAACTGCATCTGGACGTTTTCCATGGTAAATGAACCCATCGAGTGTATTTTGATGCGCAATTGTGCCATCCCCAGTACAAATAACAGAAAACATTCCTGCATCTAATAAGGTATCGTGCACATTGCAATAATTTTTATAAAACTAAGTGGAATTTTCGGACTTCATACGACACGTGTTTTTGCATTATTTTATGTTCAGAATTCTTTATAATAGATTTAATAATAGAACTTTTTGATTATAACAAAATCTTTATTAACAAATGTGTGCTAAATAAAAACATTAATAAGTTTGTAACGAAGGATATTTATTTAGACCTGTTCCGCACCATAATTTTTATTTACAGTATTGGTAACGGAACGAATCCACCCTGTACAAGGTAAGATACATGCACTGCGAAAGAGCTAAGCTGAGGCACCTTATTTCATTAAATTGTATTTATAAAATTTCACATACTTTTCCATTGACGGGGTACAATTACGTACACCCATATAAAACATTAACGACAAGAACCTTTAACCTTATTAGCGAGGGGGTACATAGCAATCTTGGCTAGCCCAACAGAAGGCTACGTCAGCACATAGCAATATGTTGGTGGAGCGGCCTATAGGCCGCATTTAGCCATCTAGTCCACGAATCAGTTGGAACTCAAATGATGTGTAACTCGACTAGTATGGAAGTCGATTTATGTCTAACTAATTATTGATTTACTCGATTGGCCAACACTCGGGATATTCCAATATTCGGTCTCACTTTTTAATTAAATTGCTTAAAAGGTAGCCACTCACGTTCCAACGCCGCAGTACGAATTTTTCGAATGCGATTGCAGTACAATTTTGTTGGAAATCGGATGGGCCGACACATGTTACGATTGTGCAGTACAAGTTTTACTTCCAAACGATAAATATGTCGGATGAAAATATACAGAACATAAACGAAATAAAAACGAAAAACGTAGATGGTGGTGCAAAAAGTAGTTATTATTCTTTTTTTTTACAAAATCTTCATTCGCATTTGCTTTCACCTCTTAAAACTTATGGCAACCAAAATATCCATTCCATTCTTTCTAGCTGTTTTATCGTGATACAATGACGATTTTATTTTCCAAAGACCCTCTTGTTCTTTATATAATTTATGTAGGTCGAAAACCTCTCTTAAACACGTCTCGCTGTAAGCCATTTTCAAACTTTGCTGTAAAATTATTTACTTTTGCAGTATCGAAATCCTACAACGCAGTTGCAAACCACAATACACGGTCAAATAAACAACCCAACCAACAATGTTGTACTGCAGCAGACTGACCGGCTTGTCTGCGATCCGATCTGTGGATCCGAAAAAGTTGGTCGAACCGCTAAAATACACGATCAAATTCCGTTCAACTTCGTCGCATCCAACAGAATCGTACTGCGGCGTTGGAACGTGAGTGGCGGTCTTACCAGCATTCATTATTCATTATTTTATTGCGTGCATTAATTACAATTGTAAATTTACACAAGTCAGCAAGAAAAAAACACACGAGTGTATAATTATATAAGAAACATTTACAGATCACTAAATTTGTGGTTATTATATTCCTCTAGAGAATAAAATGCCTGTTTCAACAAAAATTTAGATATTGCCATACGAAACTGATCCGGTGGCAGAGATTTTATACGCTCGGGAAGAACATTATAGAATTTGATACCATGGTATCCCGTAGCCTCCCTTGAGCGGGCCAACCTGTGAAAGGCCGGAACAATATTATCTTTTTGCCTCGTATTGTAGGAGTGCGAACTCGTCTGGTATGACAATTCGTTGTCTTTCACAAATAGTAAGGCTTGAAATACATAAAGGCATGGCACCGTTAGTATGTTTAGCTCAATAAATTTATTTTTACAGTGGTCTCTAAAGCCCAGACCAGAGATGATTCTTATGATCTTTCTTTGAAGGGCGAAGAACTTGTTTGCGTGGGGGGAATGACCCCATGCTAGGATTGCATAGGACAAATTGCTGTGGATCAGACCGAAGTAAGCTGTTTTTAAAACCTTCAAGGATACGAGATTTTTCAGTTGTCTCATGGCATAGATGTGTTTGGATACCTTACATGCGAGTTTGTTTATGTGGGGTTCCCAGGTTAATTTTGAGTCCTTCCTAACTCCGAGAAACTCAACAGGATCACCTCTAGGGGCAGTCTGTTTAAGAGTGAACACCAGGCTCTGACTCTTGCCTTCATTAAGGCATAGTTTGTTAGCAAGAAACCATTGCCTCAGCTCATCATGATTCTGTGATGCAATTAAAGCAAGATCTGTTAGGTTGGTACCCGTATTAAAAGTTGTTGTGTCATCGGCAAATAGAACCGAGTGCGCGGTTGTACATCTCGGTAAATCATTTATAAAAATTAGGAACAAGATCGGGCCCAGGACCGAACCCTGAGGAACACCTGTTGATATCATTTTGTAGGAAGAATTTATGTTATTGAAGGAAACACACTGACTTCTGCTTTCCAGGTAAGATTTTATTAGCATTATGGCATTGCTATGGAGGCCATATGCTGCTAACTTTTCAAGAAGAATTTCATGAGAAACGCAATCAAATGCCTTAGACAGGTCATAAAAATGTGCGTCGAGGTACTCATTACTTTCAAATGCTGCCGTTGCCGCTTTACACAGACTACTAATTGCCATAGTAGTTGAGCGGTTATTTCTAAAACCAAACTGACTTGCATGAAATAGCCCGTTGATTTCAAAGAATGAATTTATTTGTTCTTTTAGCAGTTTTTAAAACACTTTTCCTATAATGGGCAAAATAGATATAGGTCTGTAATTGCTTGGATCATGCTTGTTTCCTTTTTTATATATGGGAATGACTCTTGCAATTTTTAAGATGTCAGGAAATACACCATGAGTTATACATGAGTTCAAGATATCAGTGAATGGAATTAAGATTACATCAATGACTGATTTCAAAATTTTTGAGTTAAGGTTATAAACATCTTTACTGTTGCTATTTTTGAGTTTTAAAGTAACGTCCCTAACTTGATTATATTGCTGTGTGGGGTCGGAGCTTTACTAGGGCTACACGTTTTAATTGTAAATGTCTTGTACGAGTGTACGTAAATGTACCCCGTCAACAGAAATGTATGTAAAATTTTTAGTAAATAAATGAAATTATTACCTCGGCTTAGCTATTGCGATGAGCACAGACCTACCTTTTCTCACGTTGGGTTCCTTCCTTGACCAATTCGGAATGCTGAAATCAATTATCGTGGTCTTCGGAACAGGTGTACAAAAATTATGCTCCGTTTTAAAATTTAAATTGTAATTTTTATTATAAATTGATTGTATTTGTGGTAAACGCAGTAAAAGTCTTATAATTATTAACAAATTTCTTATTCTAATTAATTTTAAAAGTTTTAACGCACGCGTAATTGGATCGCAAAATTTTCACTAATTTCAATTGTAATAATGTTTAATGGGACGTTACCTTAACAAATCTAGGGATTTTCTGGTTTATCAGTTCATATACCATACAATTATATAATTTTCTTGGCTGGATGACCTTGGATGCATGTAATAATTCGAGATAAAATTTCTTGTGTGTCGGCTTTACCTCGTGGTGTGTGTGACCAATCTTTCCAAAAATAATCGTAATCCGTTGTAATTTTCTACCAATTTTACTTTTCAAATACGTAAGTACTTTGATTTTAACTATTAATACACTTTTCTATTGAATTTCTTTAAATTTTTCACTATTTTATGTAATTTTAGCTGGACGCACAAATTTCACCACCATTAAGAAATAATTAATCAACAACCTCCTTTTCAATTGTTTTTCCATCGCTACCGTTGTATTCTCAAGGCAAATGTGATTCTTCATTATTGGTCGAAATAAAATCAATACTATTGACGTTTCAATTTGCAGGTTCGGCTCAAGCCCAATGTGACTTTGTAAAATTTTAATAAAATTTTTATGTTTTAGATTGAATTAATTCTCACCATCACTGTGATTGTTTGATAAACTTTTTGAAGAAAATGTCCTTTCCATATGTGATACATTAGATTTGCGACGCACTACGATCGGTGTAAAGATTTTGCTTATTTTAAAATTTTACGTTAACACATTTTTATAAACTAACATTGAACAATTATTTTGATTTTAAATTACATCTCTTATGATTAATTAATTTGATTTATAATACTAACAAACATTTTTATTAACGTAATTAAATCGTTGCATTTTGAATTTATTTTTGTTCCTCTGTTCCGTGACTCTTTCTTCATATAAATTTATGACGTTAAACAAGTTTTCGGTATCGGATAAACCTTTCCGTTCGAACAAATAAGTCATGTGCTCTCTTTATTAATAAACAAAATTCTGAATCGTGACGTTATCATTTCTATTGGCGTGGTCAATCTCGACACCGCAATATGTTACTGTCTTAAATTGAAAACCAACGTGCTCTGTTCCCCACTCGCATTCGGCAATGTAATCGATAGGATTGGCACCAGTGTAAGGCAACCCATCTGAAATTGACCGTGCAATATTTGAAAAATATTGATTAAGTATTTCGTGAGAAGGCATTTGAGACGAAATATCTGCTGATATTCGATGTGCGTTTATTAATTTCCAGGCTGCAGCTGAACTGTTTGCTGAACCTTCAATATATTTATCATTGGCAGTTTTTTTAGCCATTTTAAGCTTAGTCTTATAAAATTTTTTGAAATCCTTTAAGGTTTTCCCAGAAATCAGCTTTTCGCTATGCAGATCCGACAGCAGGTGCAGTCGCTCCCGATGCTCTTTGAGTTCACTATTAAACCAAGCAATACCATTCCCCTTTCTATTACCCGGCCATGTTTGCTTTCCGAAGTGATCCGATAAGCCATAGTTTACTACTTCAACCTTAGGGTCTCCAATATTAGAAAAGACGTTGTCAAGACAAGAACCATCTCTGGTATTCTGGAAATTATTCTGAATAAGACCAAAGGAAGCAAAGAGATTTGTTACTTCCAGTGATCTCCCGTCACGTGTATTAAAGTGAACATTAAAGTCACCAACAACAACAACGCCACGCCTCACACACCTCAATAGGACCTTTTCAATATTATTTAAGAAAATACTAAAATCACCCGAAGGAGATCTATAGACAACAACAAAGCATATGTCACTCCAGACAAATCCACTCACCTCGCAATGAAGATCCTCACTGAAACCTTCCAAATTTATTACTTGCACAGATTGACCGTGGTCAATCCGTGCAATCCGAGACCGACTCTGGAGAAGGCACACACTCCCCCATGAATTCTCTGAGCTCTGCAATAGAATGAGATTAAACGAAAATCCCCTAATTGAACTGCCACCAGTTCAGCCTCGGAGAGCCAATGTTCAGCTAAAAACAATAAATTCAAATTTTTGTCAGTTACACTTGATTCAAGTTCCAACACTTTATTTCCTAAACATTGTATGTTGTAGAAAAGGATTTTTATGTTATCACAGTCTGCAACTGCCCGTTTTGAAAATTTCCACTACATTGTTGTGATGATTCTTCCGAACTTCTTCTGCTCCAGTAGTATCTGGAGAATCTTACATTTCTAGGCCAGAATCCACTGTCAAATATAACGTCCTTCAGCGCAAAGTCAGCCCCTACTCTAAAGCACTTGTTCTTCCTTTCAAGGAGCAGCTCTTCAACTTCAAAGGTCCTATTATCCATGTTGGGTTTGTTTTTCAAGTAAGTTTTGATGGTTGCTTCTGTCACATTTGTTGAGACTCTTGAGAGGAAAATCCATATTCGTTTTGGCTCTCCAGTAAAATCACTGTCATCTGTACTAGCATCCCCTATTGTAATTTGTTTCGGTGCTCCTTTCCTGCGTTTAGGAGAAGTAAAGCCGTCATCTTCACCTGGAGTTGTTTTGTTAGGTATGTTGTTCTGTTTCTGGGAACCAACAGTTCATACCACTAGCAGCTGCTGCGCTATAACTAGCTCTCACATGTGAATTTTGACCCTCAACGTTTGAACCGCATGGATCTGCCACCTGGACCTGTAGGTTATGTTTATTTTTCTTATTACGTGTTTGTACTGCTGGTGAATTTGCAGTATGGTTATCGACAGAAGCAGCTGCATCTGTCACACTTAAGATGGTCGACAATACTTGAGGTGCAACACGCATATCACCAACCGCACCACTTAACAATTTTCCATGCAGTAGCACATTGTTTTCTCTTAAAAGAGCGTTGTTTTCTTCGAGGACTTTGTTCTTACTTCTCAATTCATCCACGATTTCCTTCAGATACCGAATTTCCATTTCTAAGTAGTTTTTCTGTTGATTTGGGGTTAGCTTGTTATCAGTTTTAACCTCACTTTCATGAACACAGCTTGAACTTCTCAAAGAAGCAGGTTTTATGCATCCCGGGTGAAATGTTTTGTTGCATTTAAAACACACAACCTTATCTCGCACCACAGGCCGATTGCAGTGATTACAAATCACTTCACTAGCATTCCCATAAGGGACCTCTAATACTTGGTTATTCTCAGAGTCCGCCATTTTTGTATCCATAGGTAATACAGCATGATTGGAGATTAAATTTTTAACACTAATTTGTGGGGCTGAATTTCGTTTGAATTCAAATTTTTTTTTATTTTATCAAAGAACTGTTACAATCTGTTAATAATTAAACATTGAGCAACACTGAGTGATGTAAATGATGACGTGTAGAGAGATTGCTCGGTAGCACTCTCCCTTATTACTAATGATACCGCTGCATGTTGACTAACGTCCAGCAGTTTACTCTATGACCCGGTATATTTCATTCTAAGGATCATTGATTAGATCTAGTGGATCGCGTCGCTTTAATCTTCTAAATTGTGGTGGATTTAGTAGATTTACTGCAAGTAAATTTGGATGTTCTTGCAGTCGGCGTTGGTACCTCTCGCTGTGGGTCACTATTTCCTCTTGGACTGTTGGCACTTTTAATTGGTCGTGTATTACACAGTTGGGGTAATATATGGGAACACTAGTAATTGTTTTTAAACCTTTGTTTTGAAATGTCTGGATTTTTGCTATGTTTGTAGCGCTTGCAGCTCCCCAAAGTTGTAATCCGTAGGTCCAAACAGGCTTAAGAATTGTCTTGTATATTAAGAGTCTGTTCTCTAACGACAGCTTTTAGTTTCTTCCTATGAGCCAGTACATCCTTGTCAATCTCAAATTAAGTTGTTTCTTTTTTGTTTTAATATGCTGCGCCCAGGTGAGTCTCCGGTCCAGAAGCATACCCAGGTATTTCACTTCATTGGACTGTGGGATTGGCTCATTGTTGAATGTGACTGGCGGGTAAGTACCTCTTCTCAGTGTGAATGTTACATCAACTGACTTGCTCTCATTTACCTTGATTCTCCACATGTTGAACCAGCTGCAGATTTTGTCTGGATGGACTTGTAATACTTGTGAGGCCACCCCAGTCTCCGTATTAGATGTCATTATGACAGTATCATCGGCGTAAGTTGCTAGCGTGGTATTGTCATCGGTTGGTATATCTGCTGTGTATGTAAGGTATAACACTGGCCCCAGAACACTCCCCTGAGGTACGCCTGATTTGATGGGATATAATTCTGACGTGGCATCTTGATGCTTGACAAAGAAGCACCGGTCTCTAAGGTATGATGAGAGAACTGTATAATAGGTGTATGGTAAGCTCTTTTTAATTTTATACAGTAGACCATCGTGCCAAACCTTGTCAAAGGCTTGTGAGACGTCCAAGAAGGCTGAAGAGCAGTACCTTTTGGATTCCAAATCCGATCATATTTTAGTTGCGATTCTATGCACTTGCTCTATGATCGAGTGTCTTTGCCTGAACCCAAATTGATGATTCGGTATGGTCTCGCTTTCAACAAACAGAGGACGAAGTTTCTTCAACAGAATTTTTTCGAACACCTTTGAGAGTAGTGGAAGTAAACTTATGGGTCTATATGATGATACATTATTCTCGTCCTTTCCCGGCTTTGGCATCATTACAATTTGCGAAATTTTCCATTGGAGTGGAAAATAACCCAATCTCAGGATGGCATTAAATAGTATGGTCATCATTCTGTAACCGGACTCGGGTAGTTCTTGCAGAATTCTGCCTGTGATTAGGTCGAAACCTGGTGCCTTTTTTGAAGAAACCTCGTGACGTATAACTTTAATAACTTCTCGTTTCTTGACCTTTTTTATAGGTAGTGCCATTTGGTAAGGTGCATTTAGAAGTTGGTAGATGAAGTATTCTTGGTTAGAATCGCAAAAGAACACGTGGCAGATCCATGACGACATGCAACATACGAAAAATACTGGAAGAAAAAGGAGTATCTTGGGAAGAAGCTATGAAATTCTCAGCAGACAGAAAAAGGTGGGGCAGTTTTATAACGTTATAAGTTAAAATTTGATGTAAACAAAAATATGTAGATTTAGCAACCTCCAACACCTTCGGGCATAATAAGGATTTTCGATTATAAATAATAAACAAACAAAACGTATAAGATTATTTTTGTAGAAGATTAAGTTTATTTTATTTTCAATCACCTGACATTTTGCTAAGTAAATATTAGAATTGCAAAAATTTAAAGATTACTCGTAATTCTAAAATTAAGTACAGAAAGTAAACTATTTTTAGGCGCTCTAATTTGACATAACCAAAATTTAGTGTATCTACTCGAACGAAACAGTTACCTCGGTTGTGATATATAAGTTCAAAAAGTACAACATAATTATTATTCTATCTTCTAAATCACATGTAACATCAATTTATTGCATACCTATTAGCAATGTTTTTACAATTAGTTACTTATTTTAGAAATGCCATTAAACATCGCAACTCAAACTTCAGATTTAGAGAAGCATGAATATGATATTAATGCTTTAGTATTTCATAATAATAAACTATACAGTGGAGCAGATGATGGAAAAATTAAAGTAAGAACTTAAATCTTATTTTTAGAAGCACATAATCCTATACATATAATATTTTAACATCATGTACAGACATAGTATGTATGGGGGTGCTAGTACATTATTATATTTATTAACGAATAAGAAAATAGTTAAGTATTTACAAATTATTGCATTTTTATACTTATTTTAGATTACTAAATTTAAAATTTATTGAAGCAGGTAAAGCATAATATAGTTATTATCATTTTAACACGTATAAATATTATGAACACAAAAACCATTTAAATTTTTAAATATACAGCCAAGGTACGAGTTGTAAATACAAAATCTGGTTTACTCGATCGTTAATATAATAACTTAATATTGGGTAGGTATTATAGCAACAAAAAGTGTTAGGCGTTCTTTTTTTTGTGTGTGTTTGAGGTTATATTTGTCCTTAAAGATGCCTTTACACTACATGATTTTTGCTGGTAATTTTCATAGCAAAAATCACAGCAAAATTAATAATGATCTGAAATCATAGGTAAAATAAGTTTTGTGTTTACACTGTGTTTATTTTCCTATGATTTTTGATATTATTGTGAACGACTTAACGTCAAAAATTGTTTACAAGAGCTTCAGTGTTTAATCCGTTGGTTTAAAAATGAATATTAAACTATTGTTAAAGTGTCAATTGACAATTTCTCTAACATTAATAGCGCTAAAAAGAAAAAAACCAATATAAGGCTCAGTTTCTGAATCTCTGGTTATCTTTAATCAAAGGGTTGTTTCCATGGAAATAATTGTTTCAACAATGTGATTCATGGAAACAACCCTTTGATTAAAGTTAACCAGAGATTCAGAAACTGGGCCTTAATGATCGATGAAAACAAAGGCGTAGGAAAGTATGGGCTAAAAATGGCTTCAAAGAAGGAACGAACGACTCTGCATAAGTAGCATGTTGTTTAAAGAATTAAAATTTGAGGATGCAGCAAGTTTCATTTGTGCACCGTATAGGTTCCTGCTCCACTTCGTTGGCTATCTTTCCTAAATTAGAAATCTGTTTTACGTCCTCGATAGTAACATTAACACCCGAGTTTTCCGTTAATTTTTGCGCAATTTTTTGTAACCCGTCTATTCTTGCATGTTTATTACAAAATAATTTGTTTGTAACATCGTACAAGCAGGGAAATTGTTCATATTGTTCACAATATCGAAGTCATTAATTGGATTAACCCAAATATTACTAAAAAACGCGGTATGTTCAAAAAAATCATAGCAAACATATTATGGAAATAGAAACCATCCTAATCTGAAAATCGGCTGTGATTTTGATATTATTATCCTTATTATTTTTGCTATGTAAAATAATAATAAAACGTCTTTCGATTTCCTCCCTGTCTGTGCTCGTTGCGTGTTGAAACTGTGTGACGAGCACAGAGGACCTACAGCTTATCATGGATTCCGGAAACCACGGGAATAGACGATTTTTACATCGTCTACTCCGATCAGGGAAGTTTTTAGGCAATAAATATATTATAATGTTACTTCCATGTGGCTTGCAGGTAGACATTTGGTGAGCGAAAATTCCTTCTTAGATATAGCACTTCACAGGATTTGAACCTGTGGATCTCAGCATGAGAGACTAACACGCTAACCTCTCAGCTGTTCACCCACCATAAATTTTGACTTTCTTTAATTTTAGCCAACTTTTGCCGGTATAATGCTATCAAAGATTGAACGTTTAAAAAATTGTAACTTGTTTAATGCAAATTTTAAAGTTTTAATAAGTATCGAATACCATAAAAAATCAACTAATCCTGAACTTTAAATATGGAATTTATTAAATTACAGCTTACCCATTGATTGTAAACCAAGTAATACTATTTGCATGATAGGGATTTCAGTTTCATATAACGATTAGATTCTAAGATTCGCTATCGATTCTTTTTTATATTAACATTTACCATTTTGGGCCTAAAACCCATCTTACAGCGTAATTAATTAAGATCCTAATTATGGTCATAATTGAGCATAGAGAAGTTCAGAAAATTTGCACAGTGCACATAGCATTCTGCGAAATTATGACCATAATTACGATCGTAATTATTGATAGTGTAAAACGGGTGTTAAGTAAAAGTTTTATGAGTAGTACAATAATATAATTGATTTCATTTTCGAACTCTGGATTTTGACTTTCGCTTATGATTTTATAATAAATTTTGTACTTTTGTTTCTTGCAGATATGGGATGAAAATTTAAAGCTTATCAACGAAATTAGAGCACATGAAACTTCTATTTTCTCATTAGCCATCGGCGAAGACACATTATACTCTTGTTCAAATGACGGATTTGTAAAATCTTGGTCAATGGAAAATCTTAATGAAAAAGATGTAATTTTATCAGGAGATACTGAAATTTGGAAAATATTTTTTAGCAGTGGGAAATTGTATGTTGGTGATGATGCAGGACTAGTACGTAGTTTTAGCACTTTGAAAAACATATTTATATAAAATTTCTATATTTAAACTATTTCAGGTGAGAATATTCAATAAAAGTAAGATTGAAGGTGTTTTGGAAATTATGCACCCTATAGCAGACCTTTTGGTAGTTGAAAATTTGGTTTACACCGCAAGAGATTTATATATTATTATATCGGAAATTTTCCCAGGTATACTAAAATAATAATTAAGATATACATAATTGATATCTAAACATATTTAAATATTCTAACAGATTTCTTGTAGTTACGTAATTAAATTAATAGAGCCAATATTTATATGAAATATTTTGCTCAAAATTACTTCCCCTAACAAACTATTAGAATTTGTTATTTTTTAAGTCTGAAGTTTTTAGTTTTATATAGAATATAAAATATTCAATTCCGACAAAGATTGTGATGGTTTGAACATTAGCACAATTAACTGCTGACGCAAGGTTCGACTCAGGCTATTGTCTAAAAATGTCTTGACCGTCTTCCGTTTTTCAGAGGATACATTTAGCAGGCGGTCGCGCTGTGTTAATGATTTGCATTCATAACAATAAAAACAGGGTGCAGGCACATTAAAAGGCAAGCCTAACAAGCTAACTGAGATGTAAAAACCAAACTGCTCACAGAAACAACAGTGCCTCAGACAGGGAAGTACAGGACTTAGTCCTAGAATAAGAAGAAGAAATTTCGACAAAAGCTAAACAACAATATTCTTAGTTTAACATAAATAATTTCTAACCTAATAAAACATTTTTCAGAACCTAACAGCATTAATTTTCACAACTAAATTACACTGTAAAATATAAGATTCAGGCAATCACCTGAAGATGTCCCAGTATGACGAAAACGTTTGCGAATTATATTTTACAGTGTAATTTATTTGTGAAGATTTGTATTCTTTAGTTACTCAGAAGTGTTTTTGTGCATCCAGCAATTATAATATAACTTAAATACAATTCTCGAAATTACCATTAGGCCAGTCGACAAGTGTTTTATTGCGTAAAAAATGGGGGCAAGCTGGAATAAATTGTATTCTCTTTATTAGGGCCCCTAAAAATACGTACTAATTTTGCACCCTCTAACCCTCTAGCGACCCCGGATTTCGCCGCCACAGAGGAAAACCCACGCGAAGAATGATATTTTTATGAATATTCGTGAATATCTCGGTTTCAGCAAAATATGATGTTACTGAAAGTAAAGTACACTACATTTTCTACAAAAAGGTTTTTATAGGTTTTTATGTGACTACGAAACGAGGGGCAGTGCGCAAGACACGGAGGAACCAGAAAATTCCGACCCATCATGCGTAGCCCTTTCAGCGTGCACCCGATTCGGCGCCGCCGTTTCGGCGCTAGCCCATTTCGACGCGACCTTATTCGGCGGGAACCCAATTTGGCGTGACCCGATTCGGAGCAAGACCAAATCGACGCAAGGACAATTCGGCGGGAAACTATTTTCCGATTCATTTTAAAGTATGCAATTAATCTATGGTGTCTCGCAAAAATTGGGCCATAGCTTTTTGTACCAACCAATACAAATCAATGGATTTAACGTTAGTTTCCCCGGCTTGAAATGTCAATCTATAGGAAACTGCTTCTACGAGCATAACAGTTTCTTCATTGATAAATATGAAAGCAAATTTGAAAACTTAATTTTGAATTATTGCTTAGTTTTATAGGCATTGTTTACTGTCATTAGGTCTCTTCATACTTTACCTTAAATTAATTCTCTGGTCATTTGTTGACATCACCAAAATAAAAACTATTACGTAATTAATAACAATTGATTAAAAGAAGACGGTCATGGTCTGAACGCTAGCGCGATCAACTGCTAACGCAAGGCGCCCCGGTTCGACTCCGGGTATTGTCTAAAAATTTCTTGACCGTCTTCCGTGTTTCGGAGGGCACGTTAAGCAGGCGGTCCCCCTGTGTTAATGATTTGCCATCATAACAATAAAAAACAGGGTGCAGGCACATCGAAAGGCAAGCCTAGCAAGCTACCTGAGATGTAAAAACCAAACTGCTCATAGAACCAACAGTGCCTTGAACAGAGGCACTATAGTTGGGAAGTACAGGACGTAGTCCTAGATTAAGAAGAAGAAGATTAAATTAACATTGTCAACTCATTTCATAAAAAGCGGTACAATTTGTAAAATTATATTATAATAATTCATTAATTTTTAGCGTTGAAAATAAACCACATGTAAACGGCCCGAAACGTTGGTTAATATTTAAAATATTAAAATACCTATAACCTATTTTAAAACATAATCGTCTGTGTAATTCTAATACCTCGTATACCCAAAATGCAAGTTCTGAGATAAATGAAAAAAACTGTTTAATTTTGCATAATATGCACTTTAGCAAACGAGGTATTAGAAAACCGTTTTAATACTTAAACTAATTTTTTTTGGGCTAAGTGTAATACTAAAATGGTCGAGTGTGGCTTATTACAGCATCCAAAAACATCATAACCCGATTTTCATATTTTTGAGGCTTACGAGGTATTAGAATTACACAGACGATATCTTATAAATTAACAAAAAAGGTCAACTATAATACAAAAATTTATTACAAATTTATTTTACTCTAATCTTGAGATCCTGGGATACCTAACCTTAACAAAACGAAAAATTAGTTCGAAAACCAAGATCATGTAATTTAACGGATTAATTGAAAAATTATATCTTTTCCCCAAAGTCTTTTATTTCTTTAATAATTTGAGACGTGTCTAGAGAATTTAAAATATTCTCATCTTCGGTCGAAAAGAGGCTGTAGGATAAAAATCCCAGAAATTATCCAATGAAAACATTAAGACGTAACATTATTATACTTACACAAATGTAAAAGTTTGCAATAGTAGGTAAATTAGTCAGAGACGGCCTTGTACATCAAAACATTAAAATAAAAATAAACAGACAGTGAAACTTACGAATACTACCAACAGAAATTCTAAAAATTACAAAAATATAATTTTTGTAATATTTCTATAGTCTTTTGACCGAAAATGAGGATAGTTTAAATTCTTGAAAAGCGTCTGGAATTATTAAAAAAGCTAGCGCTGAATCGTCCTGGCGCCGAACCGTCCTCACGCCGAATCGTCCTCGCGCCGTATAGACCTCGCGGCGAAACGGTATTACGCCGAACTGGCTACGCCAAACTGGCTACGCCAAACCGGCGGCGCGAACTAGCTACGCCGAACTAGCTACGCCAAATCGGCGGCGCCGAAAAGTCCCAATCCACACATAGAACGGGTCTGCCTATTATTAGTATATTCTCAAAAGAGGTGCGAATTAAGGCCCTCCTAGAGGTGAAATTATATTGCTGAATCATAAAAGTTAATGTTATTGAAGAGAAATTGAGTTCCTATGCGATTAAACCGGATTAAGCATTACTCATAACACAAAATTGGAAAATACTTATTAGTGTATATTTAGTACTGCCATGAACTTATGAGCCATAATTTCTGTAAAATGCCATCCTAAGGCAAAAAATACGGAACAATTATTTTACTGCATTTAGCTTGTAAGAAGCTACTTTTGCGTAAAAACTTTTTTGGAGCAAACTGAAATAAATTTTATTCTCTGTTTTAGGTCCTCTAAAAAGATATACTAATTTTTACCCTCTAGTGACCTAGGATTTTGCCTCCACAGAGGAAAAACCATGCGAAGAATGACATTTTATTAAATATTCGTAAATATCTCGGTTTCAGTGCACTTTAGAGCAAAATTTTAAATTATTGAATATAAAGTTCACTAAATTATACAGAGAAAAGATCTTCTACTTTTTTCTAGTTAATCGAACGGTTGCGGAGTTACATTCAATGCTTTTCAAAGAGGTCGAAATTATGTACAAACTAAATTTCAATGATTTACTGTCTAGAATTTGCAATCCTTGAGTTTAAATTATTATGCAATACGTAACTATGTGTAAAAACACGAAATTGTATTATTTTTGTTTTTCTTCTAAATGGAGTAACGACAAAAAATAAATTTTAGTAATGTTTTTTGTTACGTAACTAAAAGAAACACGGTATTCATGCCAAGTCGTGCGTATACCAATGGCGCTTTACACGGAAAATTTACTAACTAATTTGTGAGAAGACGTCACATATTGATTAAATAATTCAAATTTATTTGAATTTTATTATTTAATTACATCTAAACGAGCTGCTTTTAGAAAAATTTCACCAAATTACAAGGCAAAGGACATCCTAATAATCGTATTTACGTATAAAAACACTACTAAATTTATTTTGTCAGTATCCCATTCTATAATATCTTTTAAATAAATGTTCTACAAAAAATGGACGCCCGTTTCTTCTTCTTCTTCAAGTGCCATATCCGGTCTCCCGGACGTTGGCGACCTCTCTCCTACGACTCCCGTTTACAGATGAGAAATTTAGCACGTTACGTTCACCTAACAGCTTTGATAACGTGGACACCCTGTATGTAAGGGAAATATGCGGATTAGTAATAATTCTGTGTTGATTGCGAAAAAGTGCTTAAGTCAATATTTGTCAAACTGAGATAATGGCGAAAACAAATTAAGGGCAAAATTGAATTTGGTTTACTGAGGAACCTTTTTTAGGGATATAATTTTGTTCTGCAAGTTTATTATTAAATGTAATGTTATTACAGGCATATAACTAAATAATTATTGAGAAAAACTGAAAATTACACCAATTAAATTGATTACTTTCGACTTAGGCGAAAGGTATTCTATTAAATAACTGCCTTAATATGTACGCTATGACTTAGGCAATTATACCAAATGAAAGAGCAAGTTTTCCTCTATCTGAATAAGTCAAAACCCCAATTTTGAAAAAACATGACTTAAGCACTTTTTCGCAATCTACACAGAATTACTACCATTGTTTTTATGGGTCTTTATTACAAAATCAAATTACGGCACATGAACTGTAAACAATCGTAATAAATTTGGACACATTCAAATTGTTGAGTACTCTGAATACTGGCCAAATCTGAATATATGGGATATAAGATAGTGTCATCAGTTCAACATCTGATTAGTGAATCCTTCTTTTAAAACGAAGGTATTGAAAGCGGATGTAGTCTCCTTCTGTTATCTTCTTCCAGTTTGTGTACCTGAATTCTCCTTACCTGAGTTTTATGGAACTTAGCATTAAAATAAAGAGAAGATATAAATTTTATAGTTTTGGAGTAATTCATATTTCAGATTTCCTTCTGTCTGGCAGTATAGCCGGGATATTGGACAAGGTATTAAATTGAAACAACTGTGTTAAAGGTTAAATATTGATATAATGTTAAGATGATAGACTAAAACAGATTTTCAACTAAAATATAGTAATTTAAAAATTCTTTCACAATTTTTAAAAATATATAAAAATATTAAATTTCTTGTCTTTTTATTTGGATAATAGATTGCATTCTCAACTATATTACTCTCCCATTTACGTAGTAAAGGAAAGTATTGTTATCGAGTGAAATAAAAATTTTGAGTTAGCATTTTTCCCATGGTCTATGAGCCCATACGAATTGTTTAAGACCAATTTTGGAATGATGTCCGGATGTGTGTGTGAAGTGTGATGTATGAAGTATGAACTATGAAGTGTGATGTGTGATGTATGAAGTGTGGTTATTCTATCGTCAACGTTTTCAGACAAACGCGTGCACCAATTGAGTTGAAATTTTATACACTAGTTTGAAGTAACTGTCTAAAGAGCTCATTAGATTTTGGTTGAAAACCGTCCATTTTTAACCCCTTTTTTAGGGGAATGAAAATTGTTAAAGAGCATTGCCGCTTCCCGGTGGAACATATGAGATTGAAACTCATATCAATCGAAAGAGATTATTTTTCCGCATCTTATGATACCCCACACTTGATATTTCCCTCTTAAATTATTGTTAAAATGCAAAAATAAAATAAGCGTTAAAAAAAATGGTTTGCCTTGGATAATTTTGATCGAAGTTTTTATCCAAATTTTGTATTAAACACATAAATTTGAGCAAATCACTCACTCACTCATTCATAATTTAGTGCGTATAGCTACGAGGGTCGTGGAGAGTTGAAATTTTGCATAGCCGTGTGGTTTTACGAGGATTGAACGGGAAAATTTTCCCGTCTTTCATGGGACGTAACGGAGGGGGTGAAATGCCGCTTCAAAGTGGTCACAAAATTTCGGCATTCACTTTGGAGAGTTGAAATTTTTCAGGAAGCTCCGGGTGGTGGGAAAAGGGGCGAAACAATTTTTTCTTTTTCGAAATTTTTTCCAGCGCTTGGCAAGAGGGCTCCTCGCGGTTTTTGGTATTTTTGTATCTACTACCAGAGTTTTCGTCCGATCGACCTGAAATTTGCTAGAGGGGTGGGGGCAGCGAAAACGGACAATTGGTATGGCCAAATTTTCCAATTTTTGTCCCGTTACCGTTTAAGGGGGGGGGGGGTAAAAATTGAATAGTTTTTTGCGCCTGGCTCGCTTATTTTCAAATTAAAGTTTTGATTTTTTGGTCTCATTTGGATCTTCTCGAATTTAGATTTGCATTTTTGCAAAAAAATGCCTAGGTCGCAGATCGCTTTCGAGCGCTAAGCGAGACGATGATTTTAATTACATCTATGTTTTAATTACATATTTTTGCGCTACGCCGGGCGGCGTCGAACGGATCGCGAAAAATAATACACCGTCGTCGAGCCGACTTTATGCCCGACAAAATTTGTAGATATACTTTTTCTCGAAAAATGAACTGATTGTTTCGAGTAATCGTGATATACAAATTAAAAAACGGCAAATTTAAAAAATTATGGTTTGCCTTAGTTTAATTTTGATCTGTCCAAGTGATTTGTATTGTTTATTACTATAATTTAATATTTTAACTAATTTACTTGTATAAACATATTATTTAGTAATTAATATCAAACGAATTTTTTAATTACTTCTAAAAAATTAATTCTGACGTCATTACGCCCATAGTTAAAATTTGATTGCACATAGACGGCACGGCATTCCGCAAATTTCTAATTTTTTTTGGAAAATGACAATTTTAAAAATTTTTCAATGCAAACATGTTATATTATTGTTAAAATGAAAATATAAAATAAGTGCTTTTAAAAAATATGAGTTACCATGTTAAATTACAAATTAAATTTCGTAACTTTGATATCTCTAAGTAATTTGTGTATTTTATCGAGTTAAAAATTTTTTGAGTTAACATCTGTTTTATTAATATTTAATATAAAATGAAGTGGAATCTACTAAATGGGAAAGTAATGTGTTGTCACGTCAGATTTTTAAATTGTACAAAGATTTTCTTAAATTGTTTCAACAATCGGTCAACAATAATTATTAAATTTTGTTGTTTCAAAAATTCAAAATTTAAATTATGTACTTGACAATAATAATTATAACGGTTTCCGTTCTTGATGATTTTCTTTGCATATTCAAATAGTGACATTTGAAGAACTAGATATGCAATTAGCTCTTCCTTAGTATTTTCTCTTTGCGTGCTATGAGGAAAACGGGGAGGCAGAGACGACGACCGACTGTTTTGCGAAATTTTGTCGAAACGTCGTAACGGGACCTAATATCGTCTCGGAAAAGTCTAACAGGAATAATATGATGGGTGTGAAGTAACCATCTATAAGAATTTACCGAATAGCATAAAAAATTATAAAATTTAATGTTACTTTCTTCGATGTTTATTTACAATAGTAGTTTATTATGTTTCCAGATCAAAAGAGAATCAGTACTATAGCATCCATTGAAGGTAAAGCGCCTGTTTGTTCAATATCGAATAAATTATGTTTTCCAAGCAGAAGCGGAAGAGATATCAATGTACACCATAACACAAAAGGATCTGATTTTAAACACCTAGGAAAAATTGCAGTAAGTTAAATATAGTATACTATGAATTCTTATTAAATATTAGAAAAAGGTTTTCATGTACAAAATTTGTTGAGAAAAGTTTTTATATAGAGAAAAAATAAAGACATTAAAATTTGTTTAAACAATTTGGTTCAATGACATTAGTACATGACGGAGGTTCTAAGAATTTTTTTCTGAAAATTACTTCGCCATAAGAATCTTAAGCTTGGCAATTAATAATGCTCGTAATAATAAATTAACCTTATATAAAAACTTACTTCTGTTTTTTTGTAGGATGCCCATGAAATGATTATAAATGCTTTATGTGAATTACCAAATGAGAATAATACATATTTATGTAGTGGAGGATGGGACAAAATAGTGAAAATATGGAAAATTGAGGATAATTTGACTAGCGAACTAAAAGATAGCTGTCAGGTTAGCATTGTTGTCAATGCTCTTACTACTGGTTCGCAAAACCAAATTTTTGCCGGAGGATCTGATGGACATATTATTAGAATTGATTTGTTATAAATAAATAAAAATAGTACAATCCACCATGGTACAATCTAAATTTTAAAGAAACTACATTATATATTCTTAAAGATGTTTTGCGACTTGAAACATTAACTCTTTGCAACAATTAACTCTTTGCAACAATGTGACCAAGGAGTTTGTATTTCTATAGTAAAAATATTGCTTTTGCCTTCCGCCAATTTTTCCCAATAGTATGGAAGAACATAATATTCTATATTGTTCATAGATCTATAACATTAGCTGCAGAAATGCTAACTTTGACAATAATAATATCAATAATACTGACAAGACTACTTTTTATTAAGTTTAATTCATTAACTCAAACCTTGAAGAATGATGTAAAAAGGATTGCAAATTAAATAGTTAAAGGAGATCTCAAGAGGCACTGATCAAAGCGAACAACTTTCTGAAAACCTGCACCTTTTTTATGAACCTATGTTTACCTATTAATAATAAACTAAAAGTACACTACTGATGTACATTGGAAGCCCTAATTCCAATTCAGGTGCGTAAAAAGGACTGCATTGCGATAGTTTCTCGTTGAGAGACCCATGCATACCCATTCATACTACGTTGTTGGAATGCTTTAGTTGCGACTTTTTTAAATTGTTAGTAATAATTAGGGGTGCGCGATTATGGAATTTCATAATCGATTATCGATTATAAAAAATAATCGATTTTTTTCGATTAATCGATTATTAAAAATAATCGATTATTCATAATCGACTATGAGTTCATAATCGATTATGAACTCGTAATCGATTATGAACTTGTAATTGATTATGAACTCATAATCGATTATGGACTCATAATCGATTATGAACCCATAATCGATTATGATTTCATAATCGATTATGGACTCATAATCGATTATGAACCCATAATCGATTATGAATTCATAATCGATTATGAATTCATAATCGATTATGGACTCATAATCGATTATGAACTCATAGTCGATTATGAACTCATAGTCGATTATGAACTTATAACTATAATAGGTAGGGCTATTAAGGGTTACTAAATTATTACTATATAATTTATTATTTTGCTAATTGTGTTACGGTGGTGCTAATAAGAAGTGTTGTTAAGCACCAGTTGATAACACATTACGGTCTGGTATCAATCTGTAATAACTAGAGATGAGATTTTTAGGTCGTATAAATGTTATACCAGAGAGCGTTAAAGGGTTAATTGATACACGGCCCCGTTTCTTCTTTCTTTTTCATACAGCATAACTTTCGAACGGGGCCGTGTATCAATTAACCCTTTAACGCTCTCTGGTATAACATTTATACGACCTAAAAATCTCATCTCTAGTAATAACTTACCTGCGTAGCCGATTATAATGTTACTTACAGGTGTGTTGATGAGAATTTACGACTCCTTCATAAAAACGCTGATTAAATCTGAAGTACCAAATATTTTGTTTTTAAATTTTAACTGAATGTTACTATTGTATTATGCATTATGTAATTAATTTATTGTTAACAATAATCCATCTAAAAGGCTTCTAATTAAAATTCATTTTGTAAAAGTATACACTTTCACTCAAAATATCGGACAAATAATTTAAATCCATATTGATGAAAAAGGGTTGCAATCTTTAATTGAAAAGCAAAAAAATATTTTTTAAAAACTATCAAATTTATAAACAAAAATACCTAAAAGTTGAATGGCAAATCCATATTTGGATTTTTCATCAATATGGATTTAAATTATTTGTCCGATATTTTGAGTGAAAGTGTATACTTTTACAAAATGAATTTTAATTAGAAGCCTTTTAGATGGATTATTGTTAACAATAAATTAATTACATAATGCATAATACAATAGTAACATTCAGTTAAAATTTAAAAACAAAATATTTGGTACTTCAGATTTAATCAGCGTTTTTATGAAGGAGTCGTAAATTCTCATCAACACACCTGTAAGTAACATTATAATCGGCTACGCAGGTAAGTTATTACAGATTGATACCGGACCGTAATGTGTTATCAACTGGTGCTTAACAACACTTCTTATTAGCACCACCGTAACACAATTAGCAAAATAATAAATTATATAGTAATTTAGTAACCCTTAATAGCCCTACCTATTATAGTTATAAGATCATAATCGACTATGAGTTCATAATCGACTATGAGTTCATAATCGACTATGAGTTCATAATCGATTATGAGTCCATAATCGATTATGAATTCATAATCGATTATGGGTTCATAATCGATTACGAGTTCATAATCGATTATGAACTCATAGTCGATTATGAATAATCGATTATTTCAATAATCGATTAATCGATTATTATAAAATATCATAATCGATTATGAAATAATCGATTATTCGAATTACGTAATCGATTAATCGATTATATGCGCACCCCTAGTAATAATAATGAAAAACTTTGATCAAAGTTTACAATACATTAAAGGCTTTTGCTAGACAAAAACTTAGAATATCATTGTTTACATATCTAATAATATTATGTTTGTTGTTATAACATAATTTAAATGTGTAACAGAAATTTGTAATAAAAGTTCAAATGTACAGAACTGGTTTCATTATTGTTAGTATTGCCTATTGCAGTGATTCTCGAATTTGTTACAAATACAGTAAGTTTATACGCCTCAACATAAAACCAACTAATAAGTACATCGAATTATTTAAATTTTTGTATGAGCAACATGTCCACCATAATGAGCTAATGATTAATCTATCAGCTTATTGGACAATGATTGGACATAATAAGATAATATAAAATATAAAAAAGATAGTTAAAAATATAATAAAAAAATTAGTGCACTAACCTTATATTTTCTACCAGCAGTTTAATCCGTAATGGAATAATTTAAACTGGTACCACAAAATTATCTTCAAAACTTCTTAAGTACGGCCCTATCATAGAGTGGTCCAAGATGACGTTGGCATGTGCGACGAAATAATATTATATTTCATGATTATGGATTGAGATGAGTTTTTAAATGGAGACAGCGGAACAGCTGATAGATGAACAGAATGATTAAATATGCCAATGAGCAAAATAAAATTGTGGAAACAGTATGAGATTAAAGCGGTTCAAAATATAATTAAGTCCACACAATATAGGGACAAAATTTTACCGATGGTGCGCTGTAAGCAACAACAAACGTGACGTCAAGCTAATGCACGCTAATGATATAACCTCGCTTGACCTCGCTCAGAAATACTTTGATTTGGTTTCGAACGATAATAATAATACATTACAACTAATAAGTAATAAAAAAATAATTTAATAAAAAATAATAAATTTAACGTATTTTAATTAATTTAACCTCGAATTCATTCTTATTTTATCATCATCGTGACGTCAAATATTTAGTTGATATTACAGCCACCAGGGTGCGTACAATTAATATTTTTCCCCTATATTATTTACTAGCGCCTGCGGCGCTAGACATACGTATAGTAAACAGAACCAACACATTATGAACAATTTTTTTATTATTTCAACTTTAAAATGACTGTGGGCATGTAACCGACGTTGGAGAAAATGTTTGTTGCTCCGAATGAAGTCATTTGAAAGCATGAGTTGTACTTGCGAATGTTTAGCAGGAAGTGTTTTGAAATTGCAGTGGTGCCAGTAAGATAACTTAGAAGCGGCTCAGGTGGATCAATCAGCGGTGGCAAAACAACTTTGCCGTTCGAACAACACATTCCTGGTGATTCCTTAGCGAACTTCGAAACACGACAATGCAAGCAAAGTTTGTTCATAACACCTATTGCTACATCCTCGTGATTCATGTAATCGTAGTTTTTGTCGTAATTAAATGCTTCCAATGTTAAATTCAATTTTTGTCTTGATGGAACTAATCCCAAAAACGGTTTGCCCGTCCATTTCTGGCGTAAATAAGAGCGCTACATACGTCCAAAGTTTTTACACAATTTTCACTTTTCAATTAATCTTCAGGTAAAGTTAAATCTTCCGCAAAGAGGTGGATCTTCCACGAAGAGGTGGGTCTGCGTCTTCTTGCACAATTCCGGCGAGTTTTTCTTTAGAAAACCAATTAAAAACAAATTAATCTTCAGGTAAAGTTAAATCTTCCGCAAAGAGGTGGATCTTCCACGAAGAGGTGGATTTGCGTCTTCTTGCACAATTCCGGCGAGTTCTGCGACCTATATAAAGTCTTCCTCACAGGGGGAAGACCATAATAGATCGGTGAAGGCCATAGTTGTTCGGCCTTCGGCCTCACAGGGTGAAACCATAATAGATCCGTGAAGGCCATAGTTGTTCGGCCTTCGGCCTCACAGACCGGAAAATAATAGATCCGTGAAGGCCACAGTTGTTCGGCCTTCGGCCTCACAGACCGGACCATAATAGATCCGTGAAGGCCAAAGTTGTTCGGCCTTCATCTGTCATCCGTCATCTGTCATCCGTCATCTGTCATCTCATCTGTCATCCGTCATCTCATCTGTCATCTGTCAGCTGTTATCCGTCATCTGTCATCCGTCATCTGTCAGCTGTCATCTGTCATCTGTCATCTGTCAGCTGTCATCTGTCATCTGTCATCCGTCATCTGTCATCTGTCATCTGTCATCCGTCATCTGTCATCTGTCATCCGTCATCTGTCATCCGTCATCTGTCATACATACATACATACATACATACACACATACATACATAATCTTCACGTAAAGTTACATCTTCATGTAAAGTTAAATCTGTATGTGCAAAATGATTTTTAGGTTATGTAGTTAATGCCGTCACTTTGACACTATCGGGGGGCCCATGGGGGCTATTCAACACTATCAGGGTCACTCTCTAGGTTACGAAAAGGGTCTTGCTAAAACGCGCACTATTTATGTTTTACCCTGTATATGCAAAATGATTTTTTATAATTTTAAAAATATTGTGCAACGCTACTGACTATAATATGTCAATGTCATTTTTAAGGTTAGTCAAAGTTGTGCCCCCTATTTTTCGAGCCGCTACTGACTATAATATGTCAAAGTCATTTAATTAATCTTTTAGCGTCAAAATCGCTTCGTAACTATGACAACTACTGTGATCTGAAGCGTTTAACTGCTGATGACCGTCTTATGGTGACGAATTACCAAAATCAAAGACGACGAAAAGTTTACTCTTGAATGTCGCCAGATCTCGTGAAAGTTTCAACGCCCTCAGTTACGGGATTTAGGCATCTATGCGGAACATACCCACACATATACATCCAATTTTATATATAAGATAAACTAATAAAAATAACATAAATATCAAAGATAATTTGTTATAAATGAAAATTGACTTAGAAAAAGGTCAAAATTGGACTCGGGTGCGATCGGCTTTAAGATTGAATATTTTAAAATATTTATTTTCAGAAAATGTGTCACTATTTAATTGCCATTACCTAATAAGCTGATCAGTGAATTATCGTCCTAAAAATGTATGAAGATGTTCCTTATAATTTGCATGGGTTAGTTTGTTATCAATTTGGTAGCAATTATTTTCCACTTATAATCAAAGGTGTAAATAAACTCTATCTTATTCACTATCTTCTTATGTAAAATAGCGTCAAAAATTCAAAATTCGATTATCTTCTGATCTATGCAGTGAAATATTTTTATTTTCACTGATATAATATTCAGAAAACTTTAAATAATAACTGGTCAACATTTTAAAATTTTCATTAAAAAAATGCATATCACCACACAAATACCTTAAATAAATAAAACAAAATAGCTAAAAACGTAAGACAATCAAAGTTTAAAATAAAACTTAAAAATGTATTTTATATATTATGAGTCAAAATTGAAATGAGAGAAAATTGAACACAAAATTATATTTTGGAGCGCATATTAATTACAATTCAAATTTTAAATGTCACTTTTAGGGGTCCATAGAAGTTCTCCAAGTCCAAGCAAATCTGTCTGTATACATCCCGCCAAACAATGAAACAGACGGGTTATGCATTCAAACGACCAAGAGGTTTAGAAATTTCCTTTATAATTCATTTGAAATTTTACAATAGTGGTCTGATGTATAGGTATAAAAGCAAAACACGACTAAGAACAAAAGTGTTTATTATTTTGCATAGTTGGGCATACATTGAATAAGTACATATTCGTTGGAATTATTATTTTTTACCTACCTTACCTTCCAGCCTTTAAAAGTGGCGCTACGAATGCGACTTAGCTAAAAAAAAGCTACTATTGGATGTGAGTAGATGTGCGAGCCTCCATTCTAACTCAAGTTTAAAATACCAAAAAGGGCGCTATTTTCTTTTTTCTGTAGTATCTAAAAAGGGGAAATAATGAAAACGTGAAAGCGTAGGTAAATAAAATTATTAGACACGGTAGGTATGTATATAATGCAATAATAAGTTTAGTAACTGTGGTCAATAAATTAACAATAATTAATAATAAAACAATATGTAAATACAACAGTTATTCAGATCACACGCAGCTTAAATATAATAATTGAAAGAAGATCTAGTAATCTTTGATACTAGATTACCTCACACTTGAATACTTTCATTGTTACTGGTTTACCTGCTTCAATTGGTACTCAAGCAAAGTAACGACAAGTAACAACGTACAAGATGCGAAAATTAATAAAGATGCAATGATGATTATCGAAAAAGTATTGCTTTAAAGCGACATTATTGAAAAAAAAAGTTGTGACGGAGAAAGATGCGTTGCACTTTGAAGAAATTTCAATGTGTAATTGAGTCCAAAGGCTGTTATCGATCGGTAACAGGTCTTCGTGAAGCTTCGTGGCGTTCGGGTGAACTGTAACCGTATACAGTCGTCAAATGAAGCGTCTCATTGGCTGATACTTATTGCACGAGGTGATAAATCGGTATCACCGTCTGACATAACAGCAACGAGTATAATTTCCTTTTAGCAATGATATGTAAATTAATGATATGCGCACTTACCCATAACACAGTCACAAATAATACAATCAATCATTACGTCGATGGTTAAAAAATGGCACCCTCTAGCAGCGGATACCTGAATAAATGACTGAACAATCAAACCATAAAATGGTTTTTGGTAAAAAAAATGGTAAATGGATAAAAACGGTGGCCAAGTGGTCATGATTTGTGTATTCCCAGTTGCTGCCCGATTAAACAGTTAAAAAGACAAAATTTTAAACTGTTAAATAACCATTAACATCGGGTGGTCATATGTGATAATAAAAATCATGGTTCGATAGATTAGATGTTATTACGGGGTCGAATGCAGTACTCATTAACAGTGGTTCCCAAAATCCTTCGCCTGTTATTAACGATGTGGAACAAGTGGCGTTTGTTATTATCCTATTTTCCCCTAAATTAAGTTTTTTAAATTAAAAACCAATCAAAATAGCTAAACTTAATTAACGAAAACATCCGCGGACCTATACAACTTGTTAACTTTGTTTATCTGTTAACTGGGAATTTAGGCTTTAATAATTAAAAACTCTTATTTCAATAATTTACATATTACAACGTTCACTTTTGACACAACCCGTGTATTGCTTAAATTTTTATTTTCGAAATTCCTGACTAAAAGCGTTACTTTACGCATGTTCCCCCATCCTAGTGCAACTCATAATACTACTATATACAATCATAGTTTTCGAAGATAATATCGTCCCCTTAATACTATATAACTAGGTAACTCGAATTTTGGCTATTTTGAGTTAGCTACATGTCTACATGTTAGCTAAGAGGCGGTCATAGCTTGGCAGTTAAGTGCGTCTACTGCTAATGCGAAACACTCGGATCGAATCCGAGCAGGGTAAGAACTTTATTCTGACCGTCTCTCCTCGGCAGGCAATGGCAAACCACCGAGGTAATCTGCCAAGAAAATCCATCTCGAAATCAAGTGTAGTACACTTCCCGTGGTTCGGAGCCCACGTTAAACAAGTAGGTCCTCTATGTATGTGAAAACAATTTGAACGCACATCATATGCATAGAAAGAAATAGAACGAGATGGGTCACCAAACCCTCATTAGGGTAAAAGGACTGAGAAGGAAGGACATGTAACCACCTAATTTTACCCACTTTATTTAGTGCTACAACTAAAAATGTTCTAAGTTCTATTATGTTTCTAAATATCAAATATCCACTTGCTAAAAGTAGATAAGTCCCAGATCCCCTCAATGATGTTATGCTATAAGTGCATAATTTGAGATACCAAGTTGTGCAAATTCCGAACGTTACGTATAGCAACATAGTATGTCGGCGACCTTCGCAAGACAGTTGAGATATCTATTTATACAATTGTGAAGTTTTATAGTTTTATTCTTTGTAATAATTATGTATTTTCTCGATCTAATTTTGTATTATGTATTACTATTTATCAGTCGTTATGAATAAAACTTATTTTGAAACATACAAAGTTAAAATAAAATAAAAGAACTAGATAAGTCTGATTTTTCACATTTTTATTAGTGCTATAACTATGTAGATATCTTACTTCTAATTAAAAATTTCCTAAAATATAAAATATTAGACTGTGAGGGTATTAAATACATTTAACTTACATAAGTAGCTAAAGTTTTAAACGTTAAAACAAAAATAATTTTGCAGTTTAATACTTTTTTTGCTATTGTAAACTTTAAACTCCATTTACTCAATATCAGTAATTTCAAGTTACCTAGTTATAGTATTAAGGGGACGATATGATACCGCGCAGCTGCATGTGATCTTGTGACGTCAGCTAGTGAGCTTGTAACTGTCATTCACGTGTTATTCCTATAGGATAGGGTTTACTTTGATTGTAAGCAATAGTTCTGTTTAAAGTTACTTTTTGTTCATCTATAGTTATTTAAAATGAGGTGTGCTGTGTACGGTTGTAATGTTGACTATCGGTCGAAAGATTTTACGTGAGGCATTACGTTTTTTGGTTCTCCTAAAGACGAGAATATTCGAAGTGTATAATCTTCGAATAATAAGACATTGTTGAAAGTATCTTAACTGACATAGAATATGCGGTTTAGAAAACTTGGCAAGTTATATTCTCTTCTCTCTTCAGAGTTTTTTCTGCAATTTAAATCCGTACTTGTTCACATATATATTAAAGTTGGCGGTGAATTATCTCTCTTCGCTATTCGGATAAATTTCTAACGGGAATCGAAAAATTCCCAATAGTTTTCAGGAAATTACGTCAAATTTTTTGATCAAGCTAGCCGTAGCTCCGCTCCAACAGAATAAGCTGTTATTTGAGGCTGCCTATTTATTTAGTTTTGATAGCCACACGTGTTTTATACGTAACTGGTGTGGTGACCGCAAGTTACGCTATAAAAGTTAAACCCATGACTTCAGCTCTCCTGCTCAACAGGAGCAGCCCTCAACATCAGGGAAGTGTGTAGCAAGACATATTTGATTCAATATAATAATATTATGATTAATAGTGTTCGTGGTTTATGTAATAAAAATTATAATATAACATAAACTAGAAAATCACCACAAACAGAACGATCAAAATATTCTACACAGCGATCCAAAAAATGAAAAGTTAATATTTTTGTAATAATATAAAACTTTTTTAAATAAAATAGTTAATTTAAACTTTTTAAACAATGTTTATTTGAGCTTTCGGTGTTGTTTAACACCATCATCAGAAAATAATGAACATTTACATGGAAACAATAACAAGATTTCAACGTATTGTCATCTGATACGATCCAAAAAAATAATTAATAAAATATGTAAAAGCCACGTGTAAATGAACAACCTAATTGGTAAAACGATCCAATTAGGAATGGGGGTTACAATAGACCGTGAGTTAAGGAAACGACCTGATATGTGAGGCTACTCAGGAAAAAACTTAACTCCAATACGTTGAAAAATGAAAAAGATTATACAAGTAGATGGCTATATATAGTGCTAAGGCCATCGATATCAGTTTTTCGGTTCATAGCATTTTTCTCCCTCTTGATGCATATCATCTCATGTAGTAGGCGATCATTGTAGTTCTTAACAGATTTGATAATTTCTGGGTTCTTAAAATCGGCATCATGGTTATCGATAAGGATGTGTTTAGCAATGGCCGTACTTTCTGGTTTATTGCATCTAACAGATGAGATATGCCCACTCATTCTCTTATGAAGATATTGGTTGGTCTGTCCAATGTATACCAGATTACAATTATTACATTGGATTTTATATATAAGATCCGACTTCTTTCTATGTGGTATATTATCTTTCAGTTTACTATAGAATTGTCCAATGTTGTTAGTAGATTTGAAAGTCATATTGATATTATATGGTACTAAGGTCTTTTTGATCTTTTCACTAAGTCCTTGAACATAAGGCATAACCGTGAATTTGTTATTAGATCTAATATAGGATGCGTTGCCATTATATAGCCTATCAACACGATCTTTAATAATCTTCCTAATTAATGCTATGGGATAGTCATTTTTTAATAAAGTATGTTTTGCGATATTAAGTGTTTCTTTTCTAAAATCGCCATGTGTAAGTTTAAGAGCCCTATCGATTAGTCCTATAGCTGTGCTAATTATTTGGCTCTTATGGTGGTAGGAATGATAATTAAGGTATCTTCCGGACCAAGTAGGTTTTTGGGTCCATTTATATTTTAGGCCATTATTGTCATGTATGAGTTCGATATCTAAAAAGGTAATACGATTACGGATTTCTTTTTCCATTGTGAATTGGAGACGTGGATGGAAGCCGTTGAAATGATCGATCATAATATCTTCTTTGTTCTTAGGGATAGCGGTTATAATATCATCCACATATCTTTTATAGAAAGGAAGTTGGAACGGAAGTGCAGCAATTCTGTTTTGTTCTAAAATTTCCATGACTAAATTAGAAATAGTGGCTGATATCGGGCTGCCCATTGCTGTCCCAAAGATTTGTTGGTATAATTTATCATTGTATTGGAAGTAAGTAGTGTCCAAACACATTTTAAGGGCAGTTATGAATTTCGTTTTAGGTACGTTGGTATAATTCTTTATGTCGTTCCATTTTTCTTTCACCGCGTCAATAGCCAAGTCGATAGGAATATTGGTAAATAGAGATTTGACATCTAAAGATATAAGAATATAGTCATTATATTCTTATAATATACGGACTACCTAAAATCCATAAAATAGGAACCCCACTCCGACCAATAGTGGCCAGTATAAAATCTCCAACTTATAATCTATCTAAATTTCTTTCACAGGTTATCTCCAATGTCATAGGAAAAAATGAATATTACACGAAAGATTCATGGACTTTCATAGAAGATGTTAAGAAGTTTGAAATCCCTAATGACTATATTCTTATATCTTTAGATGTCAAATCTCTATTTACCAATATTCCTATCGACTTGGCTATTGACGCGGTGAAAGAAAAATGGAACGACATAAAGAATTATACCAACGTACCTAAAACGAAATTCATAACTGCCCTTAAAATGTGTTTGGACACTACTTACTTCCAATACAATGATAAATTATACCAACAAATCTTTGGGACAGCAATGGGCAGCCCGATATCAGCCACTATTTCTAATTTAGTCATGGAAATTTTAGAACAAAACAGAATTGCTGCACTTCCGTTCCAACTTCCTTTCTATAAAAGATATGTGGATGATATTATAACCGCTATCCCTAAGAACAAAGAAGATATTATGATCGATCATTTCAACGGCTTCCATCCACGTCTCCAATTCACAATGGAAAAAGAAATCCGTAATCGTATTACCTTTTTAGATATCGAACTCATACATGACAATAATGGCCTAAAATATAAATGGACCCAAAAACCTACTTGGTCCGGAAGATACCTTAATTATCATTCCTACCACCATAAGAGCCAAATAATTAGCACAGCTATAGGACTAATCGATAGGGCTCTTAAACTTACACATGGCGATTTTAGAAAAGAAACACTTAATATCGCAAAACATACTTTATTAAAAAATGACTATCCCATAGCATTAATTAGGAAGATTATTAAAGATCGTGTTGATAGGCTATATAATGGCAACGCATCCTATATTAGATCTAATAACAAATTCACGGTTATGCCTTATGTTCAAGGACTTAGTGAAAAGATCAAAAAGACCTTAGTACCATATAATATCAATATGACTTTCAAATCTACTAACAACATTGGACAATTCTATAGTAAACTGAAAGATAATATACCACATAGAAAGAAGTCGGATCTTATATATAAAATCCAATGTAATAATTGTAATCTGGTATACATTGGACAGACCAACCAATATCTTCATAAGAGAATGAGTGGGCATATCTCATCTGTTAGATGCAATAAACCAGAAAGTACGGCCATTGCTAAACACATCCTTATCGATAACCATGATGCCGATTTTAAGAACCCAGAAATTATCAAATCTGTTAAGAACTACAATGATCGCCTACTACATGAGATGATATGCATCAAGAGGGAGAAAAATGCTATGAACCGAAAAACTGATATCGATGGCCTTAGCACTATATATAGCCATCTACTTGTATAATCTTTTTCATTTTTCAACGTATTGGAGTTAAGTTTTTTCCTGAGTAGCCTCACATATCAGGTCGTTTCCTTAACTCACGGTCTATTGTAACCCCCATTCCTAATTGGATCGTTTTACCAATTAGGTTGTTCATTTACACGTGGCTTTTACATATTTTATTAATTATTTTTTTGGATCGTATCAGATGACAATACGTTGAAATCTTGTTATTGTTTCCATGTAAATGTTCATTATTTTCTGATGATGGTGTTAAACAACACCGAAAGCTCAAATTAACATTGTTTAAAAAGTTTAAATTAACTATTTTATTTAAAAAAGTTTTATATTATTATAATATTATCAATAGTTAAAAGTCTTATATTATATATTTTCATTTTTAGGCAATTCATTATGCCTTTTTACGATAACATTAAACATTTATATGGAATGACAGCTGTCTACAGCATGAAAAAAATTTCTATTGGAACAAAAAAGAATGCTGCTCTGCTAAATCAACGCGTGTTTTTAATCAGATGCAAATCAAAGAACATAATCCCCATGTGCATCAAACTAAATAAAAATTATATTAATAGTTTAGGCTGTTCTAGGAGACGAGATAATATACTCCAAAATTTCTACAAAGCCGTATTGATAGAGCATATTGCAGAATGTTATAGGAATTTAGACAAGAATATGAGAATGATGAAATTCCATAAACAAAAATTGGGTAATTGCGTACCTAATGACATTTTTAAAAATTTTCTAGATAAACAAGAAATAAAATTCAACCATAAATTTCAACATTGTAAGGAAACGCAAACTAAAAAGTTTAATAATTTATTGAATAAAGCAAATCTTACAACCCAGAATGGAAAGATCGAACAAAAATGGATTATTAATATGACCAACACCATGATACCCAATAATGTTGAAAAAACATTACAACTAGGGCAAAAATACGCAATACCTTTCACTAGTAAGAGTTTGCCCACAGATGACATCATCGTAGGAGTTGAAAATGCTATCAAGCACTTGGACTTTGATACGAAAAATCTACTTAGATTGGAATTTAGCAATTCCATCAAATCTTTCAGCAAATTACAAGAAAGGAACAAATGTTCGACAAGTTTAAGAGACGTAATGAATGTTAAAAAATTCATTAAAGAGCATCCTGAACTTCTTATACTCAGAGCTGATAAAGGAAATACTACCGTAATTATGAATAAAAAAGAATATAAGGATAAAATGGACGACTTAACCAATGATACCTCAACCTACAAAGTTATAGCTAAGGACCCAACGAACAATCTACAAATTAAAAACAACCAAATTATTTCCGACTGGGTTAAGCATAACTATATTGATAAAAGAACATCATTCCAACTGAAGATAAACAGCGCCATGCCACCAAGAATATACGGACTACCTAAAATCCATAAAATAGGAACCCCACTCCGACCAATAGTGGCCAGTATAAAATCTCCAACTTATAATCTATCTAAATTTCTTTCACAGGTTATCTCCAATGTCATAGGAAAAAATGAATATTACACGAAAGATTCATGGACTTTCATAGAAGATGTTAAGAAGTTTGAAATCCCTAATGACTATATTCTTATATCTTTAGATGTCAAATCTCTATTTACCAATATTCCTATCGACTTGGCTATTGACGCGGTGAAAGAAAAATGGAACGACATAAAGAATTATACCAACGTACCTAAAACGAAATTCATAACTGCCCTTAAAATGTGTTTGGACACTACTTACTTCCAATACAATGATAAATTATACCAACAAATCTTTGGGACAGCAATGGGCAGCCCGATATCAGCCACTATTTCTAATTTAGTCATGGAAATTTTAGAACAAAACAGAATTGCTGCACTTCCGTTCCAACTTCCTTTCTATAAAAGATATGTGGATGATATTATAACCGCTATCCCTAAGAACAAAGAAGATATTATGATCGATCATTTCAACGGCTTCCATCCACGTCTCCAATTCACAATGGAAAAAGAAATCCGTAATCGTATTACCTTTTTAGATATCGAACTCATACATGACAATAATGGCCTAAAATATAAATGGACCCAAAAACCTACTTGGTCCGGAAGATACCTTAATTATCATTCCTACCACCATAAGAGCCAAATAATTAGCACAGCTATAGGACTAATCGATAGGGCTCTTAAACTTACACATGGCGATTTTAGAAAAGAAACACTTAATATCGCAAAACATACTTTATTAAAAAATGACTATCCCATAGCATTAATTAGGAAGATTATTAAAGATCGTGTTGATAGGCTATATAATGGCAACGCATCCTATATTAGATCTAATAACAAATTCACGGTTATGCCTTATGTTCAAGGACTTAGTGAAAAGATCAAAAAGACCTTAGTACCATATAATATCAATATGACTTTCAAATCTACTAACAACATTGGACAATTCTATAGTAAACTGAAAGATAATATACCACATAGAAAGAAGTCGGATCTTATATATAAAATCCAATGTAATAATTGTAATCTGGTATACATTGGACAGACCAACCAATATCTTCATAAGAGAATGAGTGGGCATATCTCATCTGTTAGATGCAATAAACCAGAAAGTACGGCCATTGCTAAACACATCCTTATCGATAACCATGATGCCGATTTTAAGAACCCAGAAATTATTAAATCTGTTAAGAACTACAATGATCGCCTACTACATGAGATGATATGCATCAAGAGGGAGAAAAATGCTATGAACCGAAAAACTGATATCGATGGCCTTAGCACTATATATAGCCATCTACTTGTATAATCTTTTTCATTTTTCAACGTATTGGAGTTAAGTTTTTTCCTGAGTAGCCTCACATATCAGGTCGTTTCCTTAACTCACGGTCTATTGTAACCCCCATTCCTAATTGGATCGTTTTACCAATTAGGTTGTTCATTTACACGTGGCTTTTACATTTTATTAATTATTTTTTTGGATCGTATCAGATGACAATACGTTGAAATCTTGTTATTGTTTCCATGTAAATGTTCATTATTTTCTGATGATGGTGTTAAACAACACCGAAAGCTCAAATAAACATTGTTTAAAAAGTTTAAATTAACTATTTTATTTAAAAAAGTTTTATATTATTATAATATTATCAATAGTTAAAAGTCTTATATTATATGTTAATATTTTTGAAAGCTTTAGATATTGATGAATTTAAAACAGATTAAAGAATCAATGTAGCTTTAATAATTCACCGTTATTAATATTTTTAATAAATAATTTACTTCACCTTTCCCTTTCAACCACATAAATTAATCGCCACCTCCTCCATCCAACACCATCCTAACTAATTTTTCCAATAATATTTAAAAAAAACTCTTGTAACAAATTTCAGTTCTATCGCTTGAAGATGCCAGTGTGATAAAAATGTTAGCATAATTGACGCTTTATTGTGTATTTTGTTTGTGAAATTTCATGCGTTTTAATTCTGAAAAGTGTTTAATGTATGTATTTTGCAGTTATTCGGATACGATTAGAAATACGGATATGGTTAATACAAATATACAATTGGCTCTTAAAATTAACAATTAATATTTAATAATAATGTTTGAATATCTTGCGAGTTAAATTAAAAATATTTTCAAAACTGAAACCAATATTGAAATGTCAAAGTAATAAATTTTAACTATCAGTTCAAATGCATATAGACGAAGAGCTGGTGACATATTTGTCATATTATAACTTAAAATGGTATTTCAGATAGCTGTGTCTTCAACGCTTTTTCAATAATCCAAGGGTCGGACAGTCCATCCCTCTTGCATTAATGAACTATATAAACCACTTAAGGGAGATGAAAAAGTAAGTAGTATATAATAATTCATCAATATACTATTTTTTAGTTGTTATAAAATTACTTAAAATGTCGCCAACCAAAAAATTAATAAAATTCAGAAAAATTATTTATGTAACGGGGGAGGGTAAAATTTGAATTGAATAATTAAAACAAAACTGATAACCCACGACATCGCGACGTTTTTGGTATTATTATACCATCAATAGGTGAATTTAATTACAGAAATAAATGATAATTGAAATTAAAATGGGTATAACTTTTGTTAGAAGAAATAACAAATTAATGAAAATGATGTATTGTCATGTTTTGTTTATAAGAGATGGGGGGTCTGATGTAATTGGGTTTATTTTGTGATAAAATACTCATTACTTGACATTCAAATAAAAGACCATCATGGTAGTTAGATAATTACACCTGAATCTTCTTGGCACTTCCGAGTGATGAACTGCTTGCATAAATCCAATCTAGTAATACAACAAAAGTAATTTTGTATACACACATATTTGGAGAAAAAAAAGAAAAAAAAAGAAGGATTATTTGTTTTATTTAAAGAAAATTTAGGAAGAAATTGAATTATATTAAATTATTTGTAAAAGAGTAGGAAAGCGATAATGAAAAGTGTTTTGCGTTTAAAAGAATTAGTGCGCGGGCTTATAGACAATTTTGCTGGGATGAAAAATGGATAAGGAAGCGTGTAAAGAGAATCGAACGAGTCGTCAGAGAGTAAGGACGTAATTTTTAAGAAGGTTAAATTTTGGAAATGGTTTAATAATTTTTTTTTGTAAAGTTTTGAATTGTCAAATGTTTGTTGATGATTCATGAAGTATAAGAAAGCATTAAGAAAATTTATAAAAGTTTCGATTGGTTATTTGAATGATATTTGGAAAATTTTGGTGACCGCTGACAATTTTTATGATTACGTTTTTTGATGGTTATATTTCGGAGATTAGAAAATTATTGAAAATTTTTTTATGGACGTACCTGAACATCTATCCAGTAAGACGAAGAAAATAAATCTATCGTTAATCTTCTCTGGAGTTTTTCATTGTATGGAAATTGGATCCAATCATAATCGCCTCCACGCAACCTGTTTCACTCCACATCGATGGGACACGACAGTATAGACTTCGGTAAGCCAAATTTGTGTCGACAAAGTTTAATAAAATCTATCGGTAGACAAATAAGTTCGTGCGTGAATTTAAACACGGGGGTTTATAAACTTTTCTTATATAATAATTGTAAATTTGATTTGTTCCTTTTTATGAAAAGTTAGTCTTTTGTTTTTTAATGATAATATTTTATTTAATAAATTACAATATTGTGTTTACAAATAATTACATTTGATTTTGATTTAACTTTATACAGCAGTGAAGTCCAGATTAAGCAGGTGTAAGGTACAATAAGTTTATTTTTTGTTACATTGATGTTACTAATTTAAGGTAGCTTATATGAGTATTTTGACCACATTGATGAACCCAATTTACGACCCTTAATTTTGAGTTTTCGTGCAAAGCTAGTCGGAGCATATTTGAATTAAGTGCCATTATTATTCCCCGCTATATAAGTTAAAATTTGATTTTACAGTAGCAAAACATGGCAGTATGTATGGACATATAGCAATTAAATATTATTTATTCTTTTACATTCCACTGTCCATTGCACTTTGTTTCACTATTTTCATTAATTTTTTGATATTTTAGTTTTTATAACGAAGTTTGTTCTGATTTTAATTTCAATTATCCTTTTTCTTTGATTAAGCTTACCTGGTGATTTTATACTAATATCATCAACATGGGACAAAAATAAATAATATAAAAACGATAACATCATCAGTATACCAAACTTGATGATGAGCACTGGATAGTGCACGAAACCAGTCGGTTACAATTAATAAAGAATTTCCTGTAGAAGAGTGTTTTTTAATTAATTTTTTTGGTTTTGGCTAAAGAGTGGAGTGTATTTGAACCGATTTCTTATTTTGACATTTCAATATCGGTTTCAATTTTGAAAAATTTTAAATATAATTTAACAAAATAACATAATTGCGCACTTAAATTAAATAAAAATTAATACTTTTGATATAAAAGATTTTATTTTGAATTTTATTGAAATCATTTTAAAAAATATAAAAGATTGTAGTTATAGTACAAAATTTTTAATTTAACTATGTTATTTAATATAAACATAAATAAATAATTTACTGTTATTAAAATAGAAACTTAATAAGTATAATTTATTCTTACCAACCAAATTATCACACAAGAACTAGTTTGGTGTTACCAGATTATTGGTTAATTTGAAGATAATTGGATCCATAAATCGATATTAAATGCAGTTGTTAGAAGAACCAATTTCTTCATTCATTCAATTCGCCTTTCACCCAGAACAAGAGTCCGAGATTATCTAATCTTCCCAGAACTAAAGTCCGGGATCAACTCATCTTCCACGAGAGTGCGGGATCAACTTCCTCATCTTTCCGCGGTGATGTTTCGGATCAATATTAATTTTAGAAACTAAAAAAATAGACGATTATGCCATTCTTTCTTAAAAATTAATCCTTAGAAATCCTATTTTATTTTCTCGGCAATATACTGCCATGAAATGCTACCTTTTTCTATGACACTTATTTTTTTGTCCCGACCAGCAAATGAGACTCTTCAGGGTCAAAGGTGGATTATCTACTAGACAAATGCTCAATTGAATTGAACTTGATAACCAGTTCAAAAATAAAAAAATATCGGACAAAAATACTTGTTACTCTTTGCACCTTATTTTCTAGTACTTCCTGCTGTATTTTAAATCAAACAAAATGTAACTATTGCACACCAGGAATGTAATTTATTAATAAAACAAATATTAAAAGGGAACAAAAGTGAAATTTTCATTAAATTAAATCAAATTTACAAGAAAAAATAACTAATCCTAAAAAGTTTACGAAAATAATCAAATTTCAAATTCACGCGGGAACTCAATGTTTAACAAAATAGACGAGCGCTTACCGAACTGTTTTTGTAGTCTTGAAGCAAGACGCGTGACAAGTGACCAGTGATATGTTGAGATGAATCCGCTACCACGATATGAATCTTCCCAGGAGTGTTATCGATTGATTGAATAGGGCCCGCTGCATCAATGAACGTTCAGGTAAGTTCGATTGGAATAAATCTTTTTAATTTTGATATTTCCAGAAATCACAACTATCCATCCTTCCAAAAATCTAATTTTCATTGGTTCCAAAATTCTAACAGTTTTAACGATTTTCTTCTTTGATTTACTATACCAAATTTTATTGACTTGAATAATTTCAAATTCTTCATGTAATTTTATCTCGTACCAAACTTCCAACTTTTATTAAATTACTTTTTCTAATTTCAAAGACGTATCTACGTCCCAACTTTTACTAAAAATAACCAAAGACTTTCCAATACGTCCTTCTATTCTCGTGGACGGCTTTCAACTCTAATACGTCCTAACGTCACCGTGGACGTGGCTCAACTCTCAACACGTCCTAACGTCACCGTGGACGTCGTTCGACTTAAAATACGTCGTCCCTATTTCGTGGACGTGGCTCTACTGACTCTCTTCTTTACTGGTCACCCAAATTCCTTATCATTCGCGCACTCGCTTTAAATCACTAATATTTAAACAAATACCCTACAATTCTTACAAATAAATTTCAATTTGATTTAATTTTAAGACTTAAATCATGAACTTACTATATCAAAATAATCAATTCATCCTTTGTCCCATATACAATCTTTTTACTATTCCTGTTGGTACAAAATAATTACATTCTTTTTATTATTTTTCAGTAAATGAAGCAAAGCAGTCCATTAATGAAGCATCTAGAAATTTCAGGTGCAAGTTCTTATTCATAAATTATGGCGTTAGAAGTGATGACCGCGACCTGAGCATTTATCCAAGAGACACCCAACCATGCTAGAGCTACTCTTATGGGAAGGAAACCATGACAATACTTTAGGTCCTATTTTTTAAATATATCGGCGGGCTAACTAGACTCGACAAGAACTTGTAAATTTCTGATGTCGGGGCGATTCCGACTACCACAAAGGGTTAAAAATCGAAATCAAAGTGGTATTTGAAATAGCCAATGAAAAAGCAATATAAATAGCAAAACTCTCTCGAAGTAGAACATTCTTGAAATGAATAACCACTAAATTATGACGTCTGATATAAAAACCAATCAAGTACCGTCATCAAAATTACGTCCTAGCACTATTGATCCTAAAACGGTCCCTAAAATTATATATTGCTATGATTTTTCTGTATAAAAATTTGAAATTTGAGATTTTGAAAACTTTATCTGTTTTAGATGAAAATTTTTGTAATATTATATTATTGTGTTGGTATTAGATAGGAAGGGAGCACTCACGCCAGGGCCATGCAACGAGATGGACGTGAGTGGAGTCGCGCTTAAAGTAATAATTTTTGAAGAAGTAATTTTATGATTTTTGAAAATGGTTTTTAATATTTGATTTTGAAATACAAATTTAACTGAATGAAAAAGTAAAATTGGGTTTGATTTTGAATTGGATAAAAAGAAGTAATTAGATTATTCAAATTTATACCATATCTACGTGTAACCTACCCTCAAAAGTTGTCAATCTTGATGTTCAAAGTTTGCATTGAAACAATATAGCATATGCGGAGTGCTCCTATATAAGTTGGTAATACAAAAAGATAAATAGGAAGTGATTTGTTCCCAATTCAACTCCTGTTATTTTTTATTAAACTTCTCAGTTTATCTTTAAAAACGTAACAGCATTCAAAACTTGATTGAGCTGTCAAAACTCTCACACGTTCATCTCCACCCTACACAGGGGAACGTATCTTATTACTACTATAATTATATGAATAACTTTCCCACGTATCCATAGAATTCTAAATGACTTCAATTCATACTTTCTCACATATATCTCAGCTTTGGGTTTAGAAATAACCCTACTCCACCATACCTACGAGTATTAAATCCATACCTGGGCCAGAATATCCAGCTATGATCGTTTGTCACAAAAATTTTTGTAACGTTTTTGTTTGTCCTTTTTTGCTTGGTTTCACATACACACAAAATAGCAAGTTTTTATCAACCATTTGTTCTAACAATTTATTCTCCTTACCATACACTGTACTCACATTTTACGTTCCAATTATCATTGTTGTTGCCAAATCATCTATAAATGGACTCTTCTGTTGTAATCTGAGCAACTTATGCTCTGGAAAACTATGTTTTCCATGTACAAAATTTAAATTTTATTCCAAAAATCTCAAATTAAATTAAGGGAATAACGTTTAAAATTCAAATTAAAATTTTGCCTTAAGAATGCACTTTTCATATTTTTAATGTCTATAAGAATACAAAAATAATTAATTTTAAATTTAGAGAATATCAGTAATTTTATTTTTCCCCTGATTCTATAACAAAACGGGATTCAAATTGATAAAAATAAATTTCATTTTAAATTCAGATATTATTATTATTGTGATAATCATTGATAATAATCCTTAATGGACTATATTTATGCACAGTGGAAGAGATAAGTTTTATAGCGCGAACGTAAATTGATAATGCATTTTATCTCTTTTCAACTGTATGCGAACTTCCTGCGTCTGAAGATGACATTTACACTGTTCTTTGTTCAGGTGAACTGTTCAAATTGACCAAGTATTTTGTATGTAATCTACTTGATTTGAAAGTAATCAGGTACATTACTTCCCGTCACGAGCATTAAGGTTGTATGTGTCTATAGGTGAAATTTGTCAGTGGTGCAAATTCACACGCTACGGAAGATCAACCTCGGGAACATTGGGAGGATGATGCTAATTTAGCTAATGGCATAAATATGGTTAAATTAATTAGTCGGCAGTGGTAGCCTTTCAGGGTCAATGTTATTGTCAATTGAGTTAATCAGAGAAAAACCGGGGTGGGCCCGTAGAAGGGCCACGGTCAGCGGCCATAGGGCCTTCCGGGGGTTAATAGAAATGTTCAATTAAGTTAATTAGAGTTAAATTCCGTGCGGGACATTTTGCCGGGTTTGTCAATTTTGATTTTGTTTTGGGAAAGTAGACAAGGGAGTGGCAGTGCCGAGTTTGTTTCGCCTGTGTTTTCAATTATGGTTTTAAAGATAAAAAAGTTTTTATGGAATCCGTTAGTTAGCTAGTGTGTGAATGCTCTTACGTGAGACTTTTTTTATGAGTTTATCTTTATTATGGGCAATGGACAAGGAAAGATCATTTATGTAAGTACCATTTCTATTATTCACTAACCGAAGGATGGTATTTTTCTGGGAGTTGTTTTGAATTGTGTACATATTTGTTTTAGAAGGGTCACCCTAAATTATAAGGGTATGGTGTATCAAATTGTAAATTGTAGATGTGTTTTTTTTAATTGCTCATAATCAATAAATGTTATTTTCAAAAGTCAGTGTTTTCATTTTTCCTCCTAAGGAAACGAATGTTTGTTTTTACAGTGTCGAGTTTAGTGTCCTTTTATCCGCACCCGAAGTTTTAACTTCAACATTAAACCGAGGAACTGTAGCAAGCTATTTCGAAGCACCCGGTATTGGAGGTGAGAAGTGGACTTGCGCGGATTAGGAGCAAAAGAGAGGTTAGAAATTAGAGCCGGAAGAGAATACTTTGATTAATTGGCCGTTCCATTTGAGATTTTTTTCGAGTCCGTATTTGAGATATTCTGTACGTTTCCTCCCGAGGGATTCGATTGGGTGGCAAGTTATTTGAACAGTGTTTTGGTTTTTGTTCGGGAAGCTTTCCTTCTGCAGGGGAAGGTAGGTGCGATTACCACTTTTGGACTCTCATTCATTTGGCCCTCCTTTTTTTTTAAGGCTTCCAAGATTAGTTTTGATACCGACTCAGATTATATATAGAGTTTGGCGGATGTTGATAAGGTCAAATAAGGAACCCCACCTGACGCAGTCATACCGGGAGCAAATTCTGGAGATTATAAATTCCAACAACGTGCTTATCCACAAGACCAACAAGCGCTGGCGTAAGTTAACAAATGTTTGAGAACCCTATCATAGGGTCGAATAAATGTAAATTACCAAAAATTGTAGTTTTGTAAAAGGTTAGACTTAGGGTGGTGAAGCACGTCTGTAAAATTTTTCCCGTTTTTTTAACAATAATAATAAAACGGGTGGCGTCCAAATTTGATTTGCTGTCGTTTTTTTTTCGCGTATTGGTTTCCTTACCCGCAGCCCGCTAATTAATTTGAGCTGCCGGAGCTGTAGCCTTAGGAAAGATACGAGGGTGCTACACAAGTGACGTCCAAACGTGGGGTGCGATTTTAAATACGCGAAAATTTTGCGAATCAATTTTCAAGAAATTTTTATTTTTGTTAAATTTGAACTGTTAGAATAATTGTGGCCACTATCGGTTGATATCGCGTGGGATGATAGCGCGGGATATCTCAATGCGCGTATATGTTGATATAAGTACAATTAAATTCTGTTTTTGATATTGTTTTTAAAGAAACTGAAAGTTGCTTTTGCTTACAAGAGATTTTTATTTACCTACAATTTTAGCGATAATAGTTATTTATTAGGAGTTTTCTTATACATTTGTTATATATTTCATAGGTTTATATTTTTGTTGAATTTTAAAGTTTATTTTGAAACGTTAAGTTTATGCAAATTTTATTATCATTACTTATCAACGGTCTAAAATTTAGGCGAGGCGTGGTTCATATTATATTCTATTTCAAGTTGCTAGTATTTGATTTTGAATTTGATTAGAATGGCTCTGACACAGTTAAAACCTAATTACCTTTTGGCAGAGGAATTAAATTATGAACTAAGGATTCGGGGAGTCGAATCCACTCGCGATATCCATGATAAGAGAAAAATTCTGAATAGGTTATTGGCAAAAGAAAAAGGACGTGATGTACTATTAACAGATCCCTTGTTTAATTATGAAACAGAAAAAGTTGCTATCACTAATACTTTGAAAAGTATTTCTAGTTTGGTGAAAGATTTTGAGGGCCCGACTACAGATTCGGCGTACCTGAGAATCACAGTTAGATTGGCGCACGTAAGCGCTAGAATTAATAGAATGGCTCTTACTGAGCAAGACCCTCAAGAAAATTTTGAATTTAAAAAAGAATCCTATGCCACGGCCTTAATGTTGGATGCAGATTTGGAAGACAACGTTATAAGAGACAAGGTGGAAGTCAAACAAGATAGTACCCTTGTTGAACCCCAAAGAGAAATTGTATTTGCGAATAATTTCAAGAGGGCTGATATTTACAAGTGGGGATTAAGTTTTGAGGGCAGTGAAAATACCCATGAATTACATTCCTTTTTAGAAAGAGTAAATGAGTTAGCAGAAGCTCGCCAAGTCTCAAAATCCCAATTGTTCGATTCAGCGGTCGACTTATTCGTCGGTAAGGCACGATTGTGGCTGCAACAAATTAAAAGAGAGCAAATTGTAAAAGATTGGGATGCTTTAGTTGTTCAACTCAAGCGAGATTTCTCAGATGAAGATTATGACGAAGAATTATGGCAAGCAATTAAGAATCGTAAACAATTATCGAATGAATCTATTGTAATTTTCGTAGCTGTTATGCAATCATTTTATTTTCGGCTTAGTAGTGTTCCAGCGGAACCTACCCGTTTGAAGTGGATTATAAAAAATTTAATCCCAAAATACCGTGAAAAATTCGCAACAAAAAAATTTGATTCGGTAACACAATTTGTTGAAAAAGCTAGGAAGTATGAATCGGCAATTTCAGACAAACCAACAGATGCAGGTTTTAGGGAAAGATTGATTGCCACTCGTTTTGTGGAAAGTGATAAAATTCAGAGAGACGCAATACCAAATAAAGTAACGTCCCACGAGCCGCGAAAAATTAATGAATTTATACCTGGGCGTGAGCGATATTATGGAAATGCAAGAACGCCTGATTTAGTAAAAAATTATCGGGTAGCTAATGTGGAAAGTCAGGGTGCAGTAAAGAAGTACTGGCAACCTAAAGAGGAGATTGTGGTCGAGTCAGAAGCGCCAAATAGTAGATTTCTCAAAGCAAATAAGACGGAAGTCAATCGTTTTCATCGAGATGCAATTAAGTGTTGGAATTGTAATGGAATTAACCACAGTTTCAAAGATTGTAAAGCGGAAAGAAAGATCTTCTGTTTTAGGTGTGGCAAAGCGGGAGTTACGTCCGGCTCCTGTAGGTCGTGTTCGGGAAACGAATAAAGAGGACTAAGATTGTTGGCCGTCTTCGTCCTCAATCTGTCCAGAATAGGCCAAGCAATAATCAACTACTATGTCGTGAACCTTTAAACCGGCCTGATCAAATTATGAAAAAAAAGGAATACCCGCACTCGCCTAAGGATGGCGAATATTTTCCCCAGTCGGCACCTGTCTTGATCTCAAAGGAAAAAGACAATAGACCCTATATTCCTATCTCTATTTATGACAAAGAGTTTGTAGCCCTTTTGGATTCAGGAGCCAATAAATCGGTTATTGGGGCGAAAGGTTTAAAAATTATCGACATGTTTAATCTGAAAATGAAGCGTTGTTTCGATAGGTTTGTTACTACTGCAGATGGTAAGCGACAGTTTGTAGCGGGTGTAGTTAAATTGCCGATAAAATTGAGAAAAACTAGCAAGATGGTTGAATTTTTAGTAGCTCCGACTTTAGAATGTGTTGTACTGTTGGGGTGTGATTTTTGCGGATTATTCGGACTGGCGATTGATTTTAGTAACAGTACTTGGGGACTCGCTAGCGAACAAGGAGAAATAAAGTCTTTTACTTCTGGTTGTTTCAAACTGAGCAGTTATGACGACAATGACTCCGGGATCGAAGGTATAGAAGAGACCAGATTAGAGAAAGTGAACGAAGTCATTGCGGAATTTAAGTGTTTGGGACGGGATGGAAAATTAGGAAGGACGAACAGAATGGTATACCACATCGACACCGGTAACGCAGCTCCCATTAAACAGCGGCAGTATCACATGTCCCCGTATATGCTAGAACATTTATATAAGGAGCTTGATAAGATGGTGCAATTGGGGGTCGTGGAAAAGTCGCAAAGTGCGTGGTCATCCCCCGTTCTTCTCGTGAAGAAAAATAATGGTGAATTCAGATTTTGTTTCGACGGCCGAAAGTTGAATGCAGTTACAAAAAGAGATTCTTATCCCCTCCCATTTGTTGACCGAATTTTGAATATGCTGAGAGACGCAAAATTTATATCATCTGTCGATCTTCGCAGTGCTTTTTGGCAGATACCACTAGATACCGAATCTAAAGAGAAGACCGCATTTGCTATACCCGGTAGGGGACTGTACCATTTTAACGTGTTGCCATTCGGATTGGCTAATGCTGCTCAGTGTCAGCAAAGATTAATGGAAGCTATATTCGGACCTGAATTGGAACCAAATATTTTTGTGTATTTGGATGATATTATAATTATTTCTTCCAAGTTCGATGACCACTTAAAACTACTCAGAGCAGTGGCCCAACGACTACGTGATGCCAATCTTGCCGTTAATATGGACAAATGCGAGTTTTTCCGGTCGTCCCTAAAATATTTGGGATTTGTTGTTGACAAGGACGGTTTACGTACTGATCCTGATAAGGTGTCTGCAATGGTGGATTTCCCGACTCCTGGAACCACGAGCGAAATCAAAAGATTTACGGGAATGTGTGGTTGGTACCGGAGATTCATACCCCATTTCTCTACTTTGATGACGCCTATAAACGATCTCCTTAAGGGTAGAAAAAAGGGTCAGAAAATTATTTGGAATGTAGAGGCTGAGGAGGCTTTTAAATCTATTAAGCAGGCGTTGGTTTCGGCCCCTATTTTGAGTGCACCCGACTTTTCTCTCCCATTTACGATCCAATGCGACGCATCCAACACCGGCTTGGGTAGCGTTTTAACGCAACAGCAGGATGGTAAAGAAGTCGTGATAGCTTACGCTTCTAGGAGTCTCTCGAAGAGTGAGAGAAACTATAGTGTCACAGAACGTGAGTGTTTGGCTTGTATTTTTGCTTGTGAAAAGTTTAGATCTTTTATTGAAGGGGTACGATTTACTGTTATTTCAGATCATGCTGCTTTGAAATGGCTTCAAAATATGCGTGACCCCACTAGTAAATTAGCTAGATGGAGTGTTAGATTGAATCAGTTCGATTTCGAGATTATACATCGCAAAGGAAAGTTTAATGTGGTACCAGATGCCTTATCGAGAAATCCCGTAGATGAGAGTACCGTTGAAGAGATATCTATGGATGCTATAAATGAAATTAATTGCATCCCTTTGGAAATAGATTTGTCTAGAATTGATAATTTTTATAAAAAGATGCGTGCAAAGGTTTTGGAAAATCCTGAAGCGTATCCGCAATGGAGTGTAAAGAACAGTTACGTTTTCAAATTAATTCCATCAAAACTTCTTATGGGAACTAATGTCTCCGAATGGAAATTGTTAGTCCCGCGATCTCAGCGTTCAGAAATTATTAAATCTAATCATGACCTGCCTACTGCGGCACACTTGGGACTTGCTAAAACGTTATCGCGAATACAGCTAATGTATTATTGGCCAGGAATGAGGAAAGATATTTTCCGGTATGTTCAATCATGTAAGATGTGTGGGTCTCAGAAAGCACCCAATTATGCCAAGTTTGGGCTTATGGGAGCTGAGAAAAAATGTAGATTTCCTTGGCAGATTATAGCTGTGGATTTACTGGGTCCCTTACCCAGGAGCTCAAATGGCCATGAGTATTTGTTGGTGGTCAGCGACTGGTTCACGAAGTACCCTTTATTATGTCCTTTACGGAAAGCTACCGCTGCGAGTATTGTACGGTTTTTGGAGAACGAAGTTTTCCTCGTTTATGGGGTACCCCAATACATAATATGTGATAATGGGAGACAATTCATAGCGGGTTCAGTAAAGAAATTAGTACATGACTATAAAACTCGGTTATGGTATACGGCATATTACCATGCTCAGGCCAATTTCGTTGAAAGGAGCAACAGAACCATCTGCACCGCTATACGTAGTTATATAGGTACAAATCATCGGACCTGGGATAGGGAAATCTATAAAATTGGATTTGCTTTGCGATCGGCTAGACATGAAGTTACAGGTTACAGCCCGGCATTTTTGAATTTTGGGAGAATAATTCCTGCCACAGGTGACTACTATGGAAATAGTGATGAACCAGATTTACAAGTGGACACTTACGAAGAATGGGAGAAAAATTTGGGGCAACTAAGTGATATTTATAAGGAAGTCCAGGATAGAATACATGCTGCACATATGCGAAATGCTAGACATTATAATTTAAGACGACGTGAAAAGGAGTATTTCGTGGGTGATAAAGTATGGAGGAGAAACGTAGTGCTCTCTAATGCCGCGAAACATTTTGCCCAGAAATTAGCTCCACGATATGTATTAAGTACCATTTGGAAGAAAAAATCGAAGTTAGTTTACATCCTTAAAAATCAGGATGGTAGTATAGCTGGTCAGTGGCATATAGAAGACTTAAAGCCTTACTATGAAGAAGTAGAAGGCGACATTGGATCTGAACATTCGAGTAGTACGAGCGACCTTAGTAATTTGCCAGATAATGAATGAGTGATGAAATAAGAATTTTCTATAGATGTAGGTTAGTTTGTTTTGAACAGAATAGATCAATTTTTGATCTGCGTTATCATTGAGATGATAGAATTACGGTTTTGGGTGAGTTCCCTTGGTATTTTTTGGAAATTTTACATAGTTCGTATTTTAATGGTTAGGTTAGTTTGGATAGTTCTAATTATTGTATATAGTAGTTATAGGTGTTATGGGTTATTGGGATAAGTGTTGCATGCCTTTTGGGAATACGGTTTAGGTTTTTATAGTTCCATTAATATTTTTAAGTAATAGTTTGAGTGATATAGAGTTTTCATGATGGGTGATTAAGATTTTTGTATACTGTAAGTATTAGTTACCCTCCTGGGTTATTTGTGCAAATGTATAATATGACTGTTAAGAAATGATTCCCGGTATCTTATCTAAGTAAGCACAGGCAAACGAATAAACGGCGGGAAATTGGAAAAATAGCCGTGTCTCACAGCTATTTTTAATCCGCGGAGGGGGGTAGTGTAGCAAGCTATTTCGAAGCACCCGGTATTGGAGGTGAGAAGTGGACTTGCGCGGATTAGGAGCAAAAGAGAGGTTAGAAATTAGAGCCGGAAGAGAATACTTTGATTAATTGGCCGTTCCATTTGAGATTTTTTTCGAGTCCGTATTTGAGATATTCTGTACGTTTCCTCCCGAGGGATTCGATTGGGTGGCAAGTTATTTGAACAGTGTTTTGGTTTTTGTTCGGGAAGCTTTCCTTCTGCAGGGGAAGGTAGGTGCGATTACCACTTTTGGACTCTCATTCATTTGGCCCTCCTTTTTTTTTAAGGCTTCCAAGATTAGTTTTGATACCGACTCAGATTATATATAGAGTTTGGCGGATGTTGATAAGGTCAAATAAGGAACCCCACCTGACGCAGTCATACCGGGAGCAAATTCTGGAGATTATAAATTCCAACAACGTGCTTATCCACAAGACCAACAAGCGCTGGCGTAAGTTAACAAATGTTTGAGAACCCTATCATAGGGTCGAATAAATGTAAATTACCAAAAATTGTAGTTTTGTAAAAGGTTAGACTTAGGGTGGTGAAGCACGTCTGTAAAATTTTTCCCGTTTTTTTAACAATAATAATAAAACGGGTGGCGTCCAAATTTGATTTGCTGTCGTTTTTTTTTCGCGTATTGGTTTCCTTACCCGCAGCCCGCTAATTAATTTGAGCTGCCGGAGCTGTAGCCTTAGGAAAGATACGAGGGTGCTACAGAACGTAACACGAAAATGGGGAGTGTCTGGGACTTATTGCCAGAAAGTCACGTACCAAATGATAGTGGTTTTTGAGAACAGAATTCTACGTATGGGCGTAATCGATCGAACGGTGGTGGCAGCTTAATCAATAAATGTTCTCAGTAGATCGATAAGCGTCTAGGTGGAATTTTGTTCGATCAGCAGATTTGTTTGTTTTTTTTAAGTAACTCCAGCCGTTCCTAGGAAAAGTAGTTCCGAAGGACCGTCGGCGGTTACAAATCTTGGAAATATAAGCAGCTAACGAATTTATTTTTGGGCATTCAAATTATCTAGAAAAATTGACCAAATATTGCATAATCTCTTTAATGTCTAACTTCCTAACATTAATAGGTTGTGTTCCCATATAAAACCATAAAAATGGACAACACTCAACTTTTTTCGTTAATGTTTGTTGTGCAAAACTAGATTATGCTCGTATCCATATAAATTTCAAATTTGCATCTTTTAGAACGAATTTGTTACATGAATTGATTTCATATCTAACTTGTTGAAAATATAATAATAAAGTTAATTATTTTAAGAGCTAGTGAACTTACAGACATATTATAACATGAAAAGATTTAATTGTTCTGGTTTATAGACAAACAATTGGAATTTTGCACCCATTAATGTGTAAGTTCACTATTTGGCTATTTTAAAAAAATTAACTTAATTGAATTTAGTTTTTTTTTAATTAACTTCAAGTTAGTATAGGGATAAGTTATATTTTGTTGTAATATTTAAGAGAACTCTATTTTCTTTATAAAAATTCCATGGTTTGTTTTGATTTCTCTGTTTATTGTACTTATCTTTTTGTTTCAAAAAGTTCTTCCCTTTTTTCAATTTCTTATAATAAGGGATAACCTCACGTTAAGTCACTTAAAACAGTGCACCCTATTTACATACCAAGACAATACATTATTAAGAATTTCCTGTATAAGTTATTCCTTTAGTAAAAACTTTTGATAATAATAATTGAAAATTAAACTATATTTGCCACTTCTGTTTCTTCATGTTGTAATAAAATGTAAAGATATCTGTATATTATTAGAATCGCCAGAAAATGCGCAAATTATATTTCAGAACTGAACAAAGAACATTTTACACATAAAATACACTGTAAGTATATTTGTAAAGGTTTTTTCGTTATAATGTATTTAATGATTAGGCAAATAATTCGATAATTAGTAATAAATTATTCGTCAAATATTTATGGTCAAGTATTTTATATATGAAATATTGCGAATTTCGGTTAAAAAATGTTTTATGTATTTTTTGGCCATTCTTAAATATAGATAAATGATCTACGAACCAATCGATTAATTTGTAAAGAATTATAAGATAGTATAATATTATGTAATTCAACGTGTAATTGCGAATAATGATAAAATAAGGTATTACTATACAGTAGAGTACACTTTATTTATCGTTTCTAGTCGCTGTGAGCATCTTGATACAATATATTACAATTTGCGACCATTCTTAACAGTACTTAACAGCTTTTAGGTTAACAAATAACGCATATTGATGGAGATGAGAATTTTAAATACAATTACGTAACTTTGAACCAAAAATAATTTCAATATTTTTAGTTCTTACTATATGATAGTATTATATAGGTAATAAATTCCTAAACAATAAAAAAATTATTTTCCTTCAAAGTTCAATATATTACCAAAAGTATGCTATACTGAGCTGACTAATTAAATTTCGGAATGAAGTTCATGGTACTTTTTAAGTATAAATATTAATAAGAACGATGATACTGAAATCATTGTGTAGGTATAAATTGCTTATCTCGATTAAAAGCACCTTAAATTTTAATATCATATCGATGCTGTATAGAACATACTTTTGGCACTTACAAAAGCTCTTTCGAGCTGATTTAGAAGTCGTTTAACAAAGTGTGCAGTTGCACGTATGGTTTTGGTATAGAATCCGCGAGGTGCTCGTTTCATCAATTGCAAGTACAACATTATTGCTTCAAAATTATTACAGTGTTTGTGTAAATCTAAACTAAATTAGATAAATATATTTTTTGATTGACTAAACCAATTGTTATTAAATTTGAAAGAGGTATTTTTAATAAAACGAAAAATAAAGTAAATAACAAATTTGAAAATCGTGTACTAATAATTGATAGGTATCTAAGTTTTGTATGTTATGCCAGTGATTTATTATAAGATACCTAATACGAACACCGTCGCTACTGCACAACTGCATATTATGTATTAATTACATACATACATACATAAATAAACAATATAAATATCCATCGCGAGAGAATAATATTTAAAAATTATATTATACCCTAAGTAACAATATATTGGCCAAGGCCTACTCATACGACGATTCTGAGTGCATTTGCTACTGCAATTAACAAAATACACAAAGTTTTAATATATAACTAAATTAAAAATAATAATTGAACAGGCAGTAGGTAGCATATAGGTTGGTACATAAGTACATTATTGCAAGATCTTTGAATTTCATATAGACCGAAAAAATGATGTTCGTTACCTAAACCTGGATCACAATAGCTATACTTTCATAAATAATTATTAAATTATTTAATGTCGGGAATGATTTAAACACGTTGTACAACAAAATCTATTGTAATTCTGTAACGAGCTTTTCTACAGCAGTTTAACATTATGTTTATTACAAAAATTGAAAATTTAGATTCGAAGGAGTTTCTCAATAATAATTATTTTCACCAACCAGCAATATTTATAGCAACAAAATTAACAAAATATTTGTTGCTTTAAAACATTTTTTGCTATAGCCTGTTCAATTTTTGCAGCAATATGAAGGCAAACGGACAACGTTGCAGTTAGAGATATTGTTAAGCTATCCTACAATATCAAATATTTTTATACTGAAAGAATACAATGACCGCTTAGGAAGACTAGTATTAACCCTACATATTACCACTTAAAATGTTTGGTGTTAATTACATTTTAAATAAATTAATTTATCTCCATAAATTTTTTAAAATTTCAATAGGTACAAAATAATTTGAATTCATAACATACAATTTAGCTCAACATGGTGTTCCAAAAGGTTTCGACATAGCTTTAGGCATAGATAATTAGGCCAGCTTGTGCAAATAGATTGCAAACATTCTTTTCTTTATGCTACAGTTGGTACTTTTATTTTAGAATTGGGTCCATACATTTATACGACACAATAAATAACAATCTATTCTTAAAATTATGTAGAACCTTTCTATGAAAATAGGCATAACAAACTTAGTGCCTTTTTCATTATGACTAATAAAATATTATTTCAGTCATTGCATTATTTCTTACACGTTTATTTTTAATTTTACACAAATATTTACACAATCTGTTTATATCAGCCTCACGACTATATTATTTATTATCTAATTGATTAATACAACGTTTTTTACGGTGCCAATTAAAAAAATAGTATTAGTATAACATGTCAGAAAGCGTTTTGAATAAAAGGGAATTTAATAATTAAAATTAAATTATTTCATTTGTATTAAACTTATCAATATAGTATTGAAATTAGTAAACCCATTATTAATTTTTAATTATAGCGATTACAATTTGGATTAAAATCTCCTATATGATATTTAATGGGGTGTTGCGGAAATATTATTTAAATCAAAATAATGATATTTAATACCAAATATTTTTTAAATGTGTTCCATAACTCCATAACTGTATAAAAATTATATATTATATTATTTCAAATTTAGAAGTTATGTACAAATTAATTCAACAAAGTATATAGAATTAAATTATATAAATAAAAGCTACTTCTCACAGTTAAATATTAATTACTGACCGGTTTCGTGCTATACTGGCACATCTTCAGAGCAATAAGTCAAAATTTAAATAATTTATTGCTCTGAAGATGTGATAGTATACACGAAACCAATCAGAAAAACAACCAGTGAGAAGTGGTTTTTATTTATGTACTAAATTAACTCACAGAATCGCCAATATTCTATTAACATTATTATTTAACTTTCATAAACAGTTTTAAATAGTTAATATAAATATAATTAAAATTGACTATACCGATTGAGATATTTTTTTGATATTCTATAACTTTTTACATATACGATAGTGACGTATTTATGATTTTAAAATGTATCTATCGTAATTAGTAGCCTTTATAATAATCACTTAATGATATTTAATAAATATAAAAACAAACACTTGATATTACTAAATTTTCCATTTTCCATTCTACCTTAGAATCTCAAGCTACAATAAACTTTTAGGTTTCTTCAAATTTCCATTTTAGCTGCTCTTGATGAAAAATATAAAAAGGTTAAGAAAAGTGATCTCCGTTACCTTGATTAATGCATGAAAAATTTTGTTATATCTTCACGATATAATATATAAATTTAATTTTTTTAAATATTTTGTAATTTCTTTAAATTAAATTTTAATTGGAATAAAAAATTTTCTTCCCCTCGGATCTGAATAAAATAAAATTTTAATGTTAATTTTTAAACCTAAAATCTATTTCACTGCAATACCCCATTATTTTAATATAATTTCTAATTAAATGTTGCTTAAAAGACGTGTCAACAAAAACTGTAAATAAAAGTTGCCTCCCTCAAAAACTTTTTTAGTTTAATAATTTTCAATTAGTTTCAATTTAGTTGCTATTATTGAAAAACAATTATATTAATAGATAATATCATCAAAATTGAAGTTTTACTATACAATTCTTTTTTTTGTAATAAAAATTTTATTTTGAAGTTTTTGTAAACTTTCCTCACATTTTGTACCAAATAGCAATTTAATTTATTTAAATTAGTTGCTATAGGAGCTGTAATAATTCAAGAATTGCAAAAATGCAAAAGGTGTACAGTACTTTATATTCGAACCTAGGACCTATGTATATACTGAATGAATCATGTTGAATATCATTTACTTATGGAATTGTGTAAGAACGGGTAAATAATCGCTAGATTGCATCAATTTCTATTTGTGCAAATACGAGAAAAAAATTGATTTACCCATTAGAATGTCGCATAAAATAAAAATTAGTATTAGGTAATTCCCGAATTATAGTTTTGAGTTTACGCCACATACCTAATGGGTAAACTACTTTTTTTTAATACTTGTACAAATGTACAAACATTTAAAAATTAGTGAAAACTAGTGATTATTTAATTTTTTGTACAATTCTGAAAGCAAATTATGAGTAAAATATGAGTTACTCAGTTGGCACTAGATGGTACGGCAGTCATCTGTAGTTCAAATGTGGGTTGATGCAGTTCTATTGGTGTACTTCATTATGAAAATTAATGGTAATATAGATTGACAAATTAATATTAAAATACAGAGTTATATTAAGTTTTGCAGTAAAAACATTTTCAAGGTTCGTATTTATCCTTGGCATAAATTATTACTCAAGGTTGAAATATCTAAAATTACATTAAAAACTAAAGAGTTTTTGAAGGGGGTATTTTCGTTGACACAAATATACCCGTTTCTTACATAATATAATGGAATATTATATATTTGTTTAATTCAAAACACTTTCTAGTTATTATTTTATACTCAGTTAAATTTTTATTAGCATTATTAGCGGTAGAACTGTATAAACTCTATGCCGCCAAATATTTTAAATTAAGATCAAACTCCTTTACCAAATTAGCAAAGTAACTTACTGCCCTAGTTAGGGAAACAGTTGGACGATAACTTAAATAAATTGACTGAAAAGTTCATAAAGTGATTATACACAAAAAGTGTTTTACTTAATTAGAGAATTTATATAACAATCAGTAGTTTCCCCAAAAAAAATTTGATCTTTGTTTTACTTGCATAACATTTGACTAAATGGCGCATTCGTGATTACTATGTAAATTATGTATGTATAACTGGCATGTTAAAATTAGATAAGAAGATAATCTACATTTAGGATGTAGATTAAGTTTTAGAACATAAAAAGTTATTTAAAAAATGTACCAGTTTAGCTAGAATGGTGACATGTCATTTCTTAGTGTTCACACGAAATGAGATAATTAAAAGTATTTGCACATCACCATTCTAGCAGGATTGCTGCATTTTTCGTTTTCATTAAAAACTTTGTAAATTCGTAACTCACACTCCTAGGTGGACCGTCATTCTTGCCAGTTACATCTTCCAGTTGTAACGAATTTCCACTTACGTATAGATCCCACGCTCCTTAATAATGCATTTAAAAGCCATTAAGAATCTCAATTTCTTAAATAAGAAAAACATAATTTTTTTGTAAAATCGCCTTAAAAATGTTTCAGAGATTTAATATTATTGCCTAATGGTTCCATTCCTGTATATTTTAATTCAGCTGACGGTAATCAAACTTCCGTCAAGAATAAATCGACACGGCCAAAGCAGAACTACATAAGCACCAACAAGTACAAAACTAAGATTGGTATCATTGGACTGCTAATAAATTGACTTCCAACGATACCAATATCTCAATTTTTAATATTTTTGCAACGTATGTCGCTCTGCCTTAACCGCGTTGAAATATAATTTAACAATTTTGTGTAGCGAATACCGCCAATTCAACAAATAATACTGAAGAGCAGCTATTGTCGGAATAATGCTTTCAGAAAGTTCCACTTTGTTCAAAACGGTAGTTCTTTCGAATTTTGTACATAGTTTTTAAAATTATTTCTAAATTTTGCAATTTGTGTAATCAAAAAAATTTTCATGATTACTGTGGAGATCGATTTTAAAAATATTTGGAACCGAAACTCAATTAGCTATGGTTGACCACTGGACGCCATACAGAGTTGTGCTTTTGAAATAAGGCATATATTCATTTAAATAAAAAATAATGTATTCCAATTCAGGTGAAAAGCATTTATAGGTGCTCCCTAATCTATTAGTAAAACTTGAACTTTCTTTAGTAATATGCAACATGGTACATGTGCACTCATTTCTGGAATAGAAAAAGTCCGGATTGTTGGTTATAAATGTGTAGATGTAGACATTGAATCTGGTAGATCGAGTGATATTACTATTGGCCCATTCTATACAAGCAGTTAAAACCCTAATGGGTTGGGCACCGACAACAAACGGATCCCTTACTATATCAAAAAGGAACTTCTGTTTGCGTCTAAACGGGAGTTTCAAATGCTCCCATGTTAAACGTCCGGTTTAACCGTTAGCGTTTTAACTGCTCGCATAGAATGAGCCCTTAACTACTGATTCACAAACCTAGTTACTATAAGTACATAGTTCAATTTATAAGTGAAGTATATTTCACTGTATATGTTTTACTTATCTAAAAGCAAGTTATGTAACTTTCTACCAACATTCTAGCCGTATGTATACGCTAACTTGAACCCACCTGTCAGCTTTGTACCTGAATTAGAACATAGTATTCTTCACTCAACTTTTGACGTGGCTTTAATAAAAGTATTTAAGAATATTTTAAAAACATTTCATTTTGTAAAAACATAAATTGTATCCAATTTGCTATATTTAACGGTAATAGTTATATACGTTTATTGTGTAGAGTATATTATAATAGCGATTCAAAGTTAGCCGAAAACTTCTGTTATAGATATAGGTTTTGCTAGTATTTTTTACTATCTTGATATATTAGAATAATCGAAACAAATACACAAATACTATTAAAGATACCTTGGAGGTATTTTCAAATATTTTCGTCATACCGTAAATCGCCTGACGATTAGGACGAGATGTATTATGGTGACAATTTCGTTCATAATAATTCAACCAATAGGATGTTACAATCTCATCAATTTGAACCAATCATAATCTACTTCCTTTGACAATACAGACCACGGTGGTGTATTGTCGCGGCAATACGACCACCGTGGTCTGTATTGTCAAATTTCCATAGTAACGATGGAAACTACGTGAACGCATACTATAAATTATTTGCTGTCAGAAAAAATTGAAATTTTATTTACGAAATTGTCAAACGAATTCCACACGATACTATAAAACTGTCGGTTAATTTTTAAACCATGGAATCTTCGTGTTTGTCGCCATTTCAAATCACCATTCGTGCTAAAGCACTCATGGTGATTTTAAGGGCGACAAACACTCAGTTCCAGTTTCAAAAATTATTGCCGACAATTTGATAGTCTCTTGTGGTATTATATATGAGAATATTTGGGAATACCTGCAATGTATTTTCCATGTTGTGGTATTGTTAGTGTATTTTTTTCATTATTTTAAAATACTGATATGATCATTATTAAATGTCGCTATTTGAACTACGGATTAAACGAGTATTGTATTACCTTAGAAAAGCAAAGCACGAAGCGTTGCGGAGCAAGTAAGAAGCTAATAAATAACTGATTAGGTTACTTAATGCAAATAAGCCAGAATTAATTTAACTGAGCATATTTAAGTGTATATACGTACTATAATTATTATTGAAAAATGTTAGTTTCATTATGCAAGTAGAAGATGATTAAATAAAACGAGGGGATTTTTCAAAGTTTAATAGAAATGCTTGCGCGATCTATGGTATACTGATTTTATTTCGTTTAGTATAAATGGTATGTGCCAAATAATGTTATAGAAGCCAAACCCAATCGTGCAAGTAACTCTATCAAAGTATGTAATAAAAGTACCCCTAGTTTTATTTAAGAAAACATTAATTTCTACAGTCATAATATCACATTCGAAAGACGTTATGGAAATGCCTTATTTACCAAAGTAAGACCAAATACTATTATACGAAAGTTATCAGAAGTGGAGTCACACCATCAGTCGGTATTTTTTAACAACTTGAATTAATGATTATGAGGCGTTGTCCTCAGTCATTAACTCATAATTAAGCGACACTACGCTAAATTGACAATATAAGAAACTTATGCATATCGGTACATAAAAAGGGAATTGACATATGACAATTCCTGTGTTAGTAATGAACAATTGAATATGAAGTGACGTGCGTCGCAATTTTGCAATGTACCTTTTTATACGTAAAAAAATTATAGGTAATACCTACATAATAAAATTCATTATTGAAGTGCACTTTTGAGTTTCGTATTACTGGATTCTCGAGTCTTTTGTCTATCGAAGTTTATATTAAAATTATAACCGTATCGATAGAACTTATGACCATTGGGTCGAACTTGATCCTTCTTCATTTTTAGAATGGTACATTTGGTACATAGTAAAAGTCCAAAATTTCAATTCAGATTATTTATCGATTAATTATTGTTGAGTTTAATTTAATTTAATATTTGGTTAATTAATAATTTCACTGGGTTGAATATACCTTACATTACAAAATTACGGCGCAATTTCTGATGATACCAGTGTCACTTCTTGTTAAAATGTTCTGTAATTACTAGGTAGCTAATAATATTTATAAAATATGATAAATATGTATGACTTTGATTTAAATTTTACTGCATTTTCTGCCTTTGAATGACGAAATTTTAGAAATATGTTAAATCCGATATCATGAATTTCTTACATAGTTACAAAATTAATAAATTTATCTTAAAAAAAAATGTTATTATTCCCAACAACTGAAAATTCTACACGTGGCATTAGATGATGGAAAATATTTCAATCTATTTATAGTCTACATTCGTACGCTGGTGTTTTTCTTCATTTCTAAAGCGTCAGGAAGATGGTATTCGTTGTAAAAAATAAAATCTAGAGCACCGGTGTTTAAAAATAATAACAATTCGAACGTCGACAGTTTTGACGCTTCTCTTCTAAATTTCTACAATTCTGTTTTGAATATCATTTGTGCGAATGTGCAAAAACTATCTAATTATTAGTATTGAAAATGTATACTTAAACAAACTTGTGAGGCAAGAAACGTCGAAACGTATCGGCGTACAAAGCTTATCGTTACCAAAGTCTATCTAATTAAAAATTTTTTAACATATTTTATCCGTATTTTTAATTTACTAATTATAAATTACATCTAAAAACGAATTTTCTGTTTTATTAGTTTCTATTCATCACTTGGAAGTTTATCAACGAAATTCAACTACGTCTTGCGTATACGTCGCACTAAAACATTTATATTATTGAGGTTACATCGCGTGATTTATTAATTACTATTATTGTTTGGATTTTCAATTTTCGATATTGTCAAAAAAATATCATTGAAACTATTTTAATTTATTTCACTGTTTGTCTGTATTCGCACCAAAAAATTTCGCCTAGGCTGATACGGAACACCAGCCATTCGTCAGCAATACGGTGCTATGATTGTCCAACAACAAATTAGATTCTTGCTCTCAGCTCGATATTATTTATCGTGTGTATTTAAATTGTACAAGTATATTTTTATTTGTCTATATAGGCTACATGTTATCAGATCCACAAACTAACTATACCTACATAATATAGTAACGTCTATTTGCTATTAATTTTCAACTTTGCCAAGATGATTCAATTATTATGATCATCATCATAATTATTATTACAATATTTCTTGTTTGTTTGTCTAACTGTGCTGGAGTACGTTGCGTACAATTTTCGGATGTAGCCTATAAGAATAAGGAAGAAAAGAAAATTATACTAAAAAAACATACAAAAGTATTATAAGTTAAAAATAACGATAATATAAATTATTGAATGTGGTGTACCTATATTTTTTGCTAAAATATCGGTACCAATAATAATTTATTATTCTAACAGATTACTTTTAGGGAGATTAGAACTTTACTATAGATAATAACTTTCAAATTTAAAATTTTAGCACCAGTATAAATAATAAAATTTTTTTATTCTATACTTGTGCTTTACCCTGTACGCTCGATATTTAGAAATATTGTTATGTTTTCAAATAATATTAAATAAAAAGAATACTACCTAGGCATAACAGCACATAACATAAAAGGATACTTCAATAAATGTTATTAATCCGTACCGTATAGATATGACCCTGTCAAGAGACATTTGTGTGCAATTATTTTTGTTTTATGAAATTCTATAATATGATGTTAGATTGTCTAAATACTTATGGTACGGATCGCATAAATATACCTTCTTAATTAAAATTAAAATATCCAAGCTGAGAGCAGAACCTTAACCAATAATATATTTATAATTTAATCACGATATCGTTAAGTTAGAAACATTAAAACAAGCCAACAACGAAGGAGTGTAAGTACACTCTCATGTTTTTTTCGACCCTGTAAGAGTAGAGTATTGCTGGCGATGACGGTAATCATAAAAACCTAAAGGCATCCACCATCAAACACTGTCCACACTGGCAAAACGCTCTCCCAATTCTTCGCACACATGTTGCGGGGGTCTTCTTAAAGAACCACCAGGTATCGGTAATGGAAATGATCGTTGCAGGCGTCTTTGGCGTCGTCGTCGTTTTCGGTGACACAATATGCAGAGCATTAGTAGAACAACTACTGTTGCAGCAGCAGAACAAGCTAGCACTATCGTGTGATCACTTGTTTGAGATTCTAATCCACCTGTCAATACACAATTTAATTTTTTATTTAATAAAAATTTTTGTATTCCAGTTTTTCGATAGACTAATAAGTATGTGCATTTTTAAATTATAAAATAACAAATCTAAAAACATCTGCAGTAAGTTAATCATGCTTTAAAGCGTATTACTAGCCCAGGTGCATTAGAAAAAAATTTAAAAGGTGTAATTTTTGGTACATACACAGTGATTTATATTACAGTGTTTCCCGAGAGTGCATCTAGTTTTAAAGTAAAAGTAAATGGTTTAAAATTAGGCATTTCGAATTTCGCAACAAGCAAACTGTAAAGGAAGCTTGTAGCATCATTTAGTTTACATTGTAGTAATTCTGTGTTTGTTTTGCTCTCCATAATAGAAATTTACCTATTATAATCGTCTATCTTACAATTTATTATTTTCACTATCCACCTAAATTTTACCTAGAAAATTAATAAATACATGCAGCTGTATTCAGAAACACCGACTATATTTTTTAATAATAACATGGATCTCAAAATATATAAACGTCAAACTTGAAAACATAGTAAGTCATAATCGTCGAAGGGAGTAACTATTAACTACAATGCGACGTGCTTAAATGAGATGTTATTGTGCGGTGTTTCCACAACATCTCACTTTTTATTTCTGAACAAAGTAGTATATAGTATATAAAACTTGAGTTTGAAGTGACTTTTATTCTCTCTCGTTCTTTCAGCCCTTTCGCCTGTCGGCAACGGGTTAAATACACACTCGAGATTAAAAGTCATACTTCAATCTCTCGATGTATAATTTATCATACTGTTTTATGCAATGGAAATAGTGAAACAGCAGCAACCCTAAAAAAATTTGAAATTCGAAATATTTTCCGAACCAAACCTTATGAAATTTTGAAATTTTTTATTCAATTATTTCCGGTTAATTTTGGGAAAAGTGCATATCAAAATTATTGCAATCTTTAAATAAGATTTTAAATGCTATAAAAATTAAATGAGATAATTTAATTATTGCTTTATATAATATCATACGTGTTACCATACTGTTATGATAAGATCAGATTACGCAATAATGTAGAGAGCAGATGTAGTTTCAAATAGATCATAAATATATGCAACATAGTATTTGTTACAAAAATTTTGTTTACAAGTAGGTACTTAGCTTTGTACATTTTTATAAATTATTGGATGTACACACGTATTTTCTGCAAATAGTTAATTTTAAATTAAAAATTGGAACAAATCAAATAACAGTTGTAATGGGGTATAGAATAGGCAAAATAAAACAATTGTTTATCCTATTGTCGACGTTTCGCCGCCACTCACGCCTTCATCAGGACTTTAGAACAACAATTTGCCAACATTACTAACGAAGAAGTAAATAAAACGAAGTTTTATTTTGCCCGTCCTCTACCCTATTACGACTATTATTTCATTGTTACACGAGGACGTTATGGAAATTTTGCCTAATTCGACCGAATCTTTGTAAGTGGAATGTCAAAAATAAAATTATAGACTACAAAATTTATAGTGAGAGAAATTTCATAACGCTATATAAAATTGACAACTATGCGACTCCTGAAAAGTCTGACAATTAATTTTTAACTAAGCGAGATTTTTATAAAACCATGGGATTAAATTAAGACTTTTACTCTATGAGAGAATGAATAAGGTCATGTGTCTCATAAATGAGAGAATTAGGAGCAGTTTCACTCTCTCCGTTGCATAAAAATTTTACTTCATAAAAAACGTTGAAAACTTTATTTGATACTTTCCACTCAATTAATTTTTTATAGTGTTGCACATCCTCAATTGAAATTTTAAATCGTGGCTAATTTTGACTTCAATAAAAATCAACGAAATCCTTTGTCTAGCAACAAAGACCCTACTAGACACAATGAACACAAAATACCAGCTTCTCGTTCTCAAAGTGAACTATATACAACAAAAGAATATTGTCCGATGATTCAATGTGGACAAACATAAATTATAACTAGCCAGTTTAAATATTATGCTTGCATCCCGCAATGATCAAGCTCTATGTGAAATTAAAACATCGTGAAGTCGAGCAACCTTAAGTCACAGGATGCTAGCACACGTACCTATACGATGTTATCTTCATGAAAAATCATAATGCGAGACGAAAACATATAACAACGTTAATTTGTAAAACTATTTGTAAATAGTCCTAGTATATGAATCCATACTGTCATATCATATGCATGTATGATTTGTTCTTAAAAATCATTTGTTTTGTGTGATATTTCAGTCGAAGAAGGCATGCCCATCGCTTCCGCAGCAGTGCCCATCCCTTCATAATGCAATTAGAAAAGATTGCCCTTTATTTATTAAATGATCTATTTACATAGCAAGAAGAAAAGAAAGAGATTTTGAGGAAGTGAAGTAAGAAACATGATATGTCTATCTCGATATTAGGGATGTTGCAGTAGTCACTAATAAAGATATTATGACAAAGTTACACGTGCCCAATGTTTCAACAAGAACAACAAGATGCAAATATTATTTTGATAAACCTTTAAGGCCAGTTTTATCAGGTGCTTTACACGAATTTATGCGTATACCTGTAATATCGTGTATCGCAATAAAAATGATTTATCCGAAATATATCTAGAACTGTTATGAATATTGATATGGGGTAAAGTGAAGGTTGCAAGACGTCAAGGAAGACAAATAGTTACATTATGGGTGCTCACCTCGGACCCATCCTCGCAGACCGACCCACGCCAACTTCAATATTTAAAATGAAATCCTAAATTTTTTTTATATTGTCCAAAAGAAATTTTCAAATGTGAAAAAAATTCGTTTAGGAACTGATCGTGAGCACTCCTTTAATATCACTATTTGTGCCCCTTGGTGATTTGCAACTTCCACTTTACTCCATATAAATATTATTTATGGGGTGGATCGCTTTTGTTGAGACGCATTGTATAGTGGCTTACATTTTCCACTATGAACATCTTTCTGATCCTTTTAATTATCGTTTCTGAATGCCGCCCTAATTGATTGATTATTATCTAATAAAATTACATATCTACGATATGGATGAACACGATTCATAAAAATAATTAACTTCATTATTTAAAAAGAACCGTATACACCACCCGAATTATGTATATTACATTAACAATAAGCACACATATTATTTAGTCTAAAAATGTTAAGTGGTATAATAGTCAAATCATTACATTTTGAAAAAGAGATATGTTTGGAAATAACCCCGGAATGCGATTTGTTGTATTTTTAAACCCTTTAGTTTGTCATTAAAAAAGATCCCATAAGTTTTCGACATTATGTCGAATAGGAACAGAGGTAAATTTTCAAAAGGCCCTAAAATCACAAAGTCAGGAATTGACCATTTGTTTTATGCATCCTACGCCCAAAATAGATATTAACAAAATTAAACACCTTACATTTCGAAAAAAAGAAGGTCTGCCCATAGAGTTTCCACGATGCAGCCCTGCATCTCAATTCACGTTTTTGTTCAAAATAACTTAGTTTTCACATTTTTTTACCATTCCATTTGATACAAAAGGTGACCCAGAAATAAATAAAAGTACATTCAATTTATGTAGAAATCTATTTTAGCTAAGAGAGAAGAAGAGGAATCACAAGTTTTTGAGAGGAAAATATTGAGAAAGATATTGGGTCCAAAAAAAATAAACGAACAGGAGTACAGACCTATGATGACCTATGAGAATTTAATGGTTCGGACACGTGATGAGAGGCGACGAAATGATAATTACAAGAAGAATCGCAGAATGGAAGCCAATGGAGGACCGTACCAGAGGAAGGCCTAAAGTTCGATGGTGGGACCAAGTGATGGAAGACATGATAAGGATGGCGGTCGAGGACTGGAAGGTAAAAATAAGAGACAGAAAAACATGGAGATAAATGGCAAATGAAGCAAAAACAGATATTAGACTATAGAATGAAATGTTAAGTAAGTGGGGACTAAACCACCCCAATAAACGGTTTTGTAAAGTCTCTAAGGAGATAGCAAAAATTCCGTCAGGAATAAAGTGCTGTATTATTATACACTTTAAGTTATATGCAATAGGGTAGATGCATAAATTTTTTTTATAGCGTAGTTGGATCAAAAATAACTAAATAATATACTAATTAATGCTATTTAATTTATTTATTTTCGTTATGATTATAATTACAAAATATTTAAAAATCAGTTAATTTGAATTGAAGGAAACGACCGCGCAAGTCGCCATTTGCTTGTGACGTCACACGGCACAATTTTACTTTCATTTACATTATTGTTCTGTGGTTTATATAACAGTATAAGCTGTTATTTATCATAATTAAATCAATTAAAAACAAATAACAGCCACGAGTAGAGTAAACAAAAAAGCGTGGTTATTGTTATTGTGCCGTGTGACGTCAAACCAAACGCGTTGAGTTTAAGGTCACATGATTTATTTTAAATTATCATCGAATTTTAAAATGGATTATTTATAACAAAATACAATAAATAGAAGTTATTTTTGCTGATTTGATATGTAATATATAGGATTAATCGGAAAATACTGTTTTAACTAAATTTTAAATTCATGCATGTTCCCTATTGATGAATTGAAATTGAACTATTATCGGAAATGTAGAAAGTGGCAGAAAAGGTTAAAAAGCAGTAAACTTTGAAAGCTCTTAGCTAGGGATCTATTTGGCCTATGAGGTTATTCTAGACAAAAATTTACAGATAATAGAAGCTGATTTCAGTCATCTAATGTTCACTTTTGTTTCATATGGCCAGGTATAAAATTTACATCAATACTTGAAAACTACGCTATTTTGAATAATAACGATAGAATAAAACTAGGTTCTTTGCAGAGCTGTATCTCGGAGACTATTGAGACTAGTACAATATATTTTAGGTTTTGCTTGGAATTTTATTTAGTTGAATTTTTCTAATGCCTATTTTGTGCATAGGACGAAACGGTCAATTCATGGCTTTGTGATTTTTTAAACTTTTTCCAGTAAATTACCTGTTCTGATCCCTAAAACTTAGGCATATAAATGCTAAACTGAATGGTTTAAGCAAATAAAATCTCATTTCCGAGCTATTTCCACACAAAAGTACCTAATGACTAGACTATAACATTTGTATTTGAGAGAATTTGCGTGCAATAATAATAATTTTTAACTGTACAAAAAATAAAGTAAGAAAGAGACTCACGTGATTGTGAGAGAAGCATGCTGTTCTGGAGAGTATCACGTCAGCAGTAGTGCCACCAAGCACAGTGGTGGCAGGAGCTGGAGAGAAGTTGATGCTATCACAAAGGGCGCGCGAGACCCACCTGAACATACACAATACCACGATATAAGGATATTAGGTATACCTATACGCAGTCTTGGCAGCTATGTTCATGCCTTATCCATAACATCGTTTTGTAAAATTTGAAAATGCTTTACTAACTTCAGACTACACTACTTGTCATCTGCTCCACTCATGCGTCAATTATGTTAATTTACAGTTATACAATTATTGGAAACTTGGAATCTACTACATGTCGTCAAGTTACATATTTGCTATCAGTCTACAAACCAACTTAATTTTTTCTGGTGTTTGTAGGAAATTGAACTTTCGACCCTTAGCACAGAAATCATACGGGATTCTTCTAATCTCATGGGTCATGCTGAATTTACGCAAAAGTAATAAAATAACATTTAAATAAAGCGTTAACCAAGATCATTAATTTAGCAAATATATCGTTTCTCAAATTTCGGTTTAACCTTATCATCTCCTGCCTGAAAGCATTCGCGCATTGAATACTGTGAGCAGTAGAGTGGTCTAATTCACTATTAAAAAAACATTGCCATTTTGTGTTCATTAGCTATCATTATAAAACAAGTCTAAATATTTACAAAGGCACAACACAAAACGGCGCACGACCTACCCGGTTTCGTGCAGACGAGAAAGGGCAGTTTTCGTTCTCTGGCAGTTATACCTAATCTCCTTATACCATGCACAACACCTGCCACCACTCGTTTTCTTACTCGAAGTAAAACCGGTTTTCCATATTAATAGTAATAATTAAATAAAAAAACAGTGCAAAAATTATAAATAGAGCCCGTTGACAGACTTTGTTGATGATAATCGTAAAAATGTAATAAATATTTACACTTTACATCTTCAACCTTGGTAGTAAACAATATTAAGTAATTAGTAACCAAACATAAACTCGATAATTTGAACCAACTTTAACAAAATTTCTGACAATATTAAATTTAAATATCTTATGCCCGTGAATACCTAATAATTATTGTTGACATTAATAACAATACTAACTTATTAGTAAATAACAAGCCAATTTTGAATCATTGCGCCACATAATTAATAATTCTTTCAAATTATTTTTCTTTATCATTTCTTAAATTAATTCAAGAATAACTTCTAAATGATAGTGTAAACAAAATATTATTGACTTAGAAATAGTAGAATTAATTATTAAATCATTGAAAACGGACAAGAGTTGATACTTGCTGTTATAAGGTTGCTATCCAATAATATAAATATTAGAAGAATATTGCGTGAAGTTGGCATATCCTTTTCGGCATTGAAAACTTCTTCCGTGAATCTTTCGTATCAATTAATTTAAAAAATAATATAAAAGTAGAATGGCCACAATGGGCAGTATAACGGAAAGATACAAACAAGTAATGAAGTCGCAAAAGGAGTCTCTACGTCAAATAGAAAAAAAAACGAAACAGAAAGGTTTTAATCGATTGTCGGTGTACAATAAATGTGTACTGACAATAATAAAAAAGAAGGAAATTCTAAAGGGCACAGGATCTGAGAAACGTAAAATAACATACCGTGATCACTAAGCGAGGTGAAGAAATAAGTATCAAAGGCTATCAAATAATAATTTACTGTAGCTTGAAATAGAAAATGCAACGAATTTACCAAGAATAGTTTCATAGAAAATCCTTAAACTTAATAAGAAGGATGGAAGGCAATTAGAAATATACAATAGGATAATCTAAATTTAAACAAACGGTAAAATATAGATAATGACGTTATATTATTATCTATTAATACAAAAAAATAAATCGACACTGAAATGTATTAAACATTCGATAGTGCCAAACGCATATTTTATATCGAATCTAACGTAACATGCTTAGCAATGTGAAAGTAGGTAGATATGTTTATTAAAAACCATTAAACATTTATCTTAACAACATCTTGAACCAGGATTAATAAATCATTAACAAAATTCCTATAAAACATTCAGAAAGCCCATCTAAAAAGTTCCACCGATTACTTATGTAATTACAAAGTCATATAAATATGTACAATTATATATTATTATGTTTGTTATTTTAATAAGTGAAAAACCTTAGGTATTCGGAAAAATTAGGAAAAACGACTAGAAAATGCATATAATAAAATCAGTTTAACAAAGGGTTTATTTTCCAAATAACGTTCTCAGTGAACATGGACCATACCTACCGAAACACGAGATCGGACATTTGACCGCGGCCATAATACCGCAGCCGAAATACCGCAAGCCAGAATATAGCAGGGACAAAATACCGCAAGCAAAACAAATAACATAATATAACACATTATTACATGTAATTATTACATATGAAAATGCCTTCATTTGATTTTGTTTCAAAAACTTGTGGGTTTTTGTTATTTGCTTATATATTATATAATCTCATCAAGTTGTGACGGATTTTAGAATCCATCACTTACAGTCTACCCTGTATATATACTAATTGGTTTAAAGCGCATTCTATCCGCGCAAGGGAATTGCGCGAGAAGGTCAGTCTTGTGTCAGCTTTTGAACGAGAAAGAAGTCTTTGTTCAGCGCTTGAGCGAGCAACAAGCTGGTGTGAATTTTCAAACGAAAAGGTCGACGTTGTTTGTATCTGCTGTGAAGTGATCGTGGACTTGGGTTGCGAATTTAACGGGATATGGAACGGAGGTATTCTTTGGAACATTGTTTGTTGCCCAAACTCAGTAGGGGTTTGAAATATCTTCGTTGATGGAGAATGACGGATTCTTCCCATATCGGACGTTTTTTGTCGATTCCTACTGCCCATGCTTTCTTTGAAGGATTGGTATCCGTTCAAATTGGTAAGTCACTTAATTTGTGCTAATTACTTCACAGATGGATACATTAGTCGTCTTGGCCAATTTTTACTTCGACCACCTGGAGTTCGCTATTGTTTGAATTCGCCCGTGGCTAATTAATGTTGTTTTTTATGTTTTAACATTTTGGTCTTTTCTTTTGCCTTGTATTTTTGATTTGAAGGTTTTGCCGAGATTATTATTTGTTTGCAGCTTTTGTGTTTCTGCATAGAGGTGATTAAATGCAATCTTATCTTTTACGGTCGCAAGTGTGGATATGGATACGAATGTTTAAATTTCGTGTTTGCTAAATTATGAATTATAAAATATAATGTTCTTTGATAAATTTAAACTAGGTATATTTAACTAGGTACCATCGTGCAGAGCTGGCTTATTGCATAGGTGAAGATATTCCAAAGTAGTCGACATGGTTTCGAATCTTGTATTTGAAATTTTATGCTCGATATTTTTTTGTGTTTATTTTTGTGTTTTTTTTTTAAAGAAGGTAGCGATGCACGACCAAAGTACAGGGTGTTGAGTTTCATCGGGGGCTTACGTTTGGTTGGTTGTTTGGAAGTTTGTAGTGGGTCCACCGTTGGTGGGATTTTTATGACCACTCGAACGTTCTCTTGATTAATTCGGGAAGAGGTTCTTGGTGGTAGGTCTTCACTTCTGTACTGGTCCTGGTCGGCTAAGGCAATTACCATCAGACATCGCTAAAACATTATCACCTTATAGAAACGACCATCTAATTGCTACTCTATTTTTGTGTTGTTAGCAAAGCTGTTCTTTGATCTTCTTCGGGGCATTCATTTGAGATGATCCACGGCCTTCGCCGCCGCTACAACGAGCTGGTTTAGACGAACATCGGGGCTTCACGCAAAATAAGTGGAATTTATTTTCTGCGTGGACATATCTGATCCGAGCTATCTTCTCATCAGAGATAAGGAGGACAGATTATGTTTCAAAGTGCAATTTTGAAGCTGGTAAATGGCTGGCAGTCAAAATTTCGCAGGAGATTTTGTTTGCAAATGGAAGTTTTTAAAATTTGAAATTTAAAAGAACTTTAATCAAGACATATTAATGGGGGATTGTAGATTGCACCGAAGGTCACTTAGTTGTTAATCTTATTTAGGAAACGAATTTTTCGCAAGTTGGATGTTAAAAGTTAAAAAATTATAACAGAAAGGTAAATTGGCCACTCAGAGGTGAATCGGCCGGGTCGAGCTTAAGTTAGAGTTAGGAAACGATTGTTTTTGCAAGTTAAACGTTAAATAATTAAATTTCTTCATATTTTAACTTTGCGATATTTTGTCTTTGTGGTATTTTATCTCGCGGTAATTGGTCTTTGCGATATTTTACCTTGCGGTATTTCGTCCCGGCGGTATTTTTTCCGCGGTATTTCGGGCGCGGTCACATGTCCTATACCGACCAAAACATTCTTTGAGCAAAACGTCTTTAACTCAAAACAGACTGAAACAAAAATTAGACAATCTGCTAATCATAAAAATTACCAGATGATTTTGCAAATAAAAAATATCCCTTATATATCGTGGAATTAACAGAATTAACGAATTTTTAGTCATCTTACTATAGATATGTTCATTTATGGATATTATAAGATAAATGTATTGTATGATAAAAGTATTATACTATAAGCATAAGATAATTATTGAAATTTTTTGATTTTAACATGAATAGCACTGAAATAATTCCCAGAAAATTTTGAAAGTCTATCAACAAGTTCTTATAAATAATTTTTTTACTAACGAAATAGGCAAGTTATTAGAACATAAAACGTAAAATAACTTTTGCAATATCTTAACGGGAAAAATTATACAATAAATATTAGGTAAATAAACTATAAAAAAATCATGCTGAAGCAATTCTTAAACCTACTGTACTAACAATTTAAATTTACCATTAATAGTCGTTGAGGTGCATTTGACGACATACTTGACAACATTGCACATTGTGAAACAGAAATGCCGATCATCTAATTTATTGTAAGATCGAATAAACTGATTTCATTTGTAGTGTTATCTTTTTCGAATATTACGAAATCAGAAAGCTTATTTTTAATTATAAATTTTTTTTATACGTGATTTCAGATTTTTCTTCGGTTTCTTAAATATTATGATCACCTGACGAGCCTTAATGAGGGCGAAACGACGTCGTAGTATCCTGTATGCATTTAAAAAATTTAATGCATGTATGTAAGTTAGATTTCATTACCTTGGTAACAATAGCAATTATTTAGGGAATAAGATGTTTTATAAAATTTGCCTAACTGCCTGATATTTTACCAAAAATTGATAAACGTGAGCGAAACTTTATATTATTATCAAGCTTTTCCATTCTATTCGAAATATTGCTACTCTTCTTTCTCTCTTACTTTCAACCAATTTATCCGCAGAGTGTTGATGTTCACCGGAGGGCGGCGCTAAGAAATTCAGTCAAGTCCGCAATTCGAACCGACAATATCCGCGCTGTAACTGAACCAGCGATCACACCAAGCCACTGCTGTGGTTATTATATTATTATATTCTGTAATAAAAAATTTAATTGACTTTCTGATTATAAGAAAAGCTTTTCGAGGTTCATTAATATAGATATAATAGTGTTAAATTTTTTATGTAATACAAGAGCTGATGGATATAACGTATAATAGTTTTTAAATTTGTGAAATGATAATCCTGTATAAATAATAATTACTCATGTTATTCACTGAGATTGATGTCGTGAACTTAGCTACGCCTTTTTTAAAAAATAAGAAATTATTACCATGTTAAGTTATATAATATTAAGTTTTAACTCGTTGAGAATATTTAATTTTTATATTTACTTTTTTTTAATAACCACAAGTAAAAGAAATATAACGTGGTTATTAAAGAATAGTAAATATAAATAAGTTCAAACTCAATATTATGTAGTATATTATAGTATTCTCAAAAAAAACTTTTTACAACCAATAATTTTCAGGTTTGCTAAAACTTGAATGTTTTCCATTGTCAAATGACTTTAGGCTGTCTTATTATTTTTTGTAATAACGTATTATTTTATTGTACAACAATTTTTAGGTGAGAGTCATTCGTATGGACTTTAAAAACGATGTAGAAATAAAAAATTTAACATTACTTAGGTAAATATTTTAAACAAAACAATATTTTTCTCAAGTAGTAGTCATAATATTTACTTATGCCAAAGTCATGTCATATTATTTTGTGCTTTCATACATATTTAAAAATATTTTTTTCGTCGTGACTTCTTTAAATATTGCGGTTGCTTGACAAACCCCGAGAAAGGCAAAACAACGTCGCTGTGATCTATGTAGCATATTTAAACAATTTATTGGATGTAAGTTACATTTCATTAACTTCATTATTAAAAAATAAAAGTAAACATAAAATTTAAATGTGCTAAGTTAAGCTTAATGTATGCTACTCTATTTCACGCCATAGATTAAAAAACCATTTTTGAGTTTTCTATTTTCGAGATAAAAAATGTTTTCACCATAACATACATAATTCCGCCAGGAAGATATAATTATGTAATGACATCCGTCGCATTATAATTTGCTACTTAAGTATTATACATAATTATACTATGTAACACGCCTAATTTGTAAGATAAATCAGGAAAATACTTAACTCCAATATGTTGAAAGGAGAATTAAATAAGAGGATGCCTGAATTTGATGCTTAACCCATCGATGTCAGTTTTTTGGTTCATGGCATTTTTTTCCTTCTTAGTACATATCATTTATGCCCGTACTAATAGTCGAGAATTGATCTCGATTCCGGAATTAATTCTAGTTTCTACCAATCAGATCACTGAAATTTATGCCGTATCATAGCAACAGCAGAATTAATTCCGGAATCGAGATCAATTCTCGACTATTAGTACGAGCATTAATGCTGAAGACGATCCTTGTAGTTCTTAACCGATCTGATTATTTCAGGTTTCTTGAAATCGGCATCATGGTTTTCTATTAATATGTGTTTAGCAATGGCAGTGCTTTCCGGTTTCTTACATCTGATTGATTAAATATGCCCACTCATTCTTTTGTGAATATATTGATTAGTTTGGTCAATGTATACAAGGTTACATATAATATAAAATCTTACTGTTTTTCCTGAAGTATTGTATCTTTCAGTTTAATATAAAATTTTCCAATATTTTTTGAAGATTTGAATATCATATCTTTTATCTTTTCACTTAGTCCTTAACATAGGGCATAACCGTGAAATTAATTAACTATTTTATTTTAAAAGTTTATAATAGTAGTTAAAAGTCTTATATTTAAGTATGTAGTATATAATAGTATATTATATATCAAGGTTGTGAAGGCCGTGATTATTGCCCTAGCGCCAAGATTATATTCCGAGGTGCTTTGCACCGAGGAATATAAGGCGCGGAGGCAATAATGGTCTTCACAACCGTGGTTTATATACGATTTTTTCCACTACTAGATTTTTTACCATTTTTTAAAATTCTTTTTAACAAAAAAATTTTCAAATTTAAAATATTTATTTCAAATGACAGTTTTGTTTTGTTGATTTGACAGTTGATGACAAATTTAGGTTATTAAATAAAATAAATCGCGGTTCGTCAAATTAACAATGGATGGCGCTGTCACTTGCTGTCACATTTAATTCGATTATAATGAATTTTTAAAATTAAATTAATGTATTAAAAAAGCGTTTTAAATAGTTTAAATACAATTAATTAGCATTTCTTGGTTATTCTAAATCATTTAATAACAACATTTTTCTTTAAAATAGTCGCCAAGTTATCAAAAAATGTCATTTTGTTCATAGGTTAATAATGGAAATATTATTCACCACTAGTTGAAAACGTGTCACTTCTTGATCGACTAACCTAAGTAAAAATGATAGCCTATATGACTAGTAGTGGAAAAACTATATCACGTAATAATATATAACCTAAACTTTGTAGAAAACTTTAAAAATAATTTAATTATACATATTCCAATATATAATAATCATAATAACGTAATTAATTATAACCTGCACATAGTTATATGTATTATTTTATAAATAGGCTTTGCGGTGAAGACAGTTCGTACATCTCGTTGAAACCACCATTTTGGGTTTGAATGTTCTTGGATATTATCAATCTTTCATCAAAATGCAATATCAAAAATAAAAAAAAAAAACAAATTGAGTAAAAACAAGTTTATTTAAATCCATTATTACATTTGAAACAGTTTGTTGAAATTTTTACAGTATAAATGATCAACAGTCACATAATATAGTTTTTTAAATGATTAATGTACTCTATAAATAACTATAAATTCCTCTATTAAAATAAACTCCAGTTGACTCCAAAGTGGAGGGGCTGCATCAAGTTGGCCCTTCCTCAGTCAAAAATTTTTATTTTGAAAATGCAAAGTAATATGCAGCACTACTCAGCATTTTCAAGCCCTTCCAATTGGCAATTCCCATTCATAAAAAAGTAAAAAATCCAAAATGGAGGAGCCAACTTAGAATATCAATTAAATTTTTCTAATATTTCGAAAAATATATCAATTAAGTGTAACAACCAATATAGACCAATAATGGACTCTGTTTCAAATGGACCATGATATGCAACCATTACACCTTCCAGAACGAATTTTTGTGGTTTATTTTTAACTGAATGGACTTACGATTACCAGTATCGCCTCTACTGCCTCATATTACACTTTTTATAAAATTACATCATGGTGCTTTACGCCTTATACCGCAAACATTTAAGATTGATAATAATAGAACAGAAACTGTCTTATCTTCAGCATTATATTTTATAGCCTGTAAGAGTTTCAGAAAATTGTTAATTCACTATATTAACAATATTTACTTTGCACGCGACAAGTCCATTTTAAAATAATTTTAATTGTGCTCTTTGCCTATAGAATTTGATTTTTCTAAACTATCATCCAATAAAGTCAGTGCACATTCAAAAGTTGGATTATTATGTTTCCCCAATAGTTGGCGCATAAACTACATTATTTATTATATTTGTGGTTGTTATTTAACAATAAAACTTTATTTATCATAATCAATGCTTCTCGATAATATACTGTGTATAGAAGCCTAAAATTACTATTGATGATAATAGGAAGCATGAGCTTGGTCGGGAGGATTAAATCAAATTTAGGTAATCGATCACTGGACAGTTGAGGCTTCTTTGTATGATTTTTGTTATGCCACAACAGTTCACTTTAAATTGCAATTTTAATAGCTCGTCCAAGAATTAATTGTCATCTAATTTATTGCGTTTGTTAACATTATTCTCAAATGTCGTAGTAAAATTTGGATCATAAATCATAAATGCTCTTTGCCGTCATAACAATCATTGTTATTGGCTGATAGAATAAAACTTAGTAAATGCTACAACTAATAACAATTAAGCAAATATACTTGATTCCAAGTAAATGAAAACCAAATTATTATAAGCTCAAGCTTTTATTAAATGAACATGTTACTAACAGTTAGGTATTTGCTTAAAATTTAGAAATGGTTTATCATTTAATTGCAACAGTGTGAATAACGAACCAGGAAATGCTAAAAGTAGAAAGAAAACGCTTAAAATTTTTAGCGTGCCCAAGTGGGAGTTTCTTGGAAATTTTAGATCAAATACTTTTTTTTAATTAAGCGATTTTTCCTCTTTTCTGTTAAAAATATTATTTTAATATCAGGAAAGGCAAATGTACTTTAGTGTATAATATAAGTGTACTTCGGTGTAATGAATGCATTATAAAACTGTTAATGCAGGTCGTAGTTTTTACAAGCCCAACCAAGATTAACTTCCCCATTAAAGTATTTAACATTTTATTTTTTTTTAAATATTTATAATACCTATGTACTATTATACATGGTATTCAAACAATATTTATTGAAGTCATAAAATGTACGAGTATTTATCTAACTTTTTTCCATAATTAGTCCAGCTACGATATTAGAACCCATTTCCAATTTGAGATTACATACTTGAGATTTAGTAAAAAAGTAAAATCGCTGCAAGTGCTTTTAAGATTACCCCTCGAAAGAAATCACGAATGGAATATAGAGAAGCAGAAATCAAATTTTCTGGGTTTCCAATTACCCGACAATTTTGTTAGAAAATTAAAAATCGAAGTATTTAATGAAGAAATGGTACATGTTTATCTGTTATCTCTTACTGTGCAAAACCTTCGCGAAGCAACAAAATGTCAAAAAGGATTTATTGTAGAACATTATGTGTGAGAGAATTTCTAAGTAGTCCTCTTGATACGCCAACTTTGACATGATTTCCTGATTTTTGCTAGCACGTCAATTTTACTACTATTTTATGAATATTATCAGTGGTAACAAGCAGGTTTAGGTATTCTTCAAAGGCCAGATAAAATATATAGGTTGCTATTTAAAAAGCAATTGAATGACATCGTCCATCTGACACGGATGACGTCACGGATTTTCCGTGGACATTAAAAGATTATCAATAATGCAAATGATGTACGTGTCCCTGAATATTCAAAAATTTAATATTTTCCAAGTTTCCACTTTATTCCATTCTGGATGAACACATTTTAATCATAATAGACGAACGGTTGAATTGAGGAACATACAATAAGGGAACAAATAAGTATTGTAATAGTATATTATATATCAAGGTTGTGAAGACCGTCATTATTGCCCTAGCGCCAAGATTATATTCCGAGGTGCTTTGCACCGAGGAATATAAGGCGCGGAGGCAATAATGGTCTTCACAACCGTGGTTTATATACGATTTTTTCCACTACTAGATTTATTACCATTCTTTAAAATTCCTTTTAACAAAAAAATTTTCAAATTTAAAATATTTATTTCAAATGACAGTTTTGTTTTGTTGATTTGACAGTTGTTGACAAATTTAGGTTATTAAATAAAATAAATCGCGGTTCGTCAAATTAATAATGGATGGCGCTGTCACTTGCTGTCACATTTAATTCGATTATAATGAATTTTTAAAATTAAATTAATGTATTAAAAAAGCGTTTTAAATAGTTTAAATACAATTAATTAGCATTTCTTGGTTATTCTAAATCATTTAATAACAACATTTTTCTTTAAAATAGTCGCCAAGTTATCAAAAAATGTCATTTTGTTCATTATTAACCTAGGTTAATAATGGAAAATTTATTCACCACTAGTTGAAAACGTGTCACTTCTTGATCGACTAACCTAAGTAAAAATGATAGCCTATATGACTAGTAGTGGAAAAAATATATTATTACCTTCAAGTATAATAAAAATTAGCAATTTTCTTCAACCAATACTTCCTGAGACATTAACAATTGAAGCAAAACACGTGGTGTTGAATCATACTAATAAATAATTAAATTGAAGATGAAGATCATTTTTTGATTAGGTAGAAATTATACTCTGGTGGGTTAATAAGTTATGAATTTTTTTAGATTTTTAATTTCATATTTACGTTGTTTTTCCAGAAATTTTAAGTAAAATTTGGCCAAAGTTGGGGTATCAAGAGGACAACTTTGAAACGCTCTCACTTCTCTAAACTACTTATTTCAGATATATTATATGCACGTACAAGGAACTCTTTTTAGATATTATCATGCTCTATAAAAAATTCTTTTTTTGTTTTTTTTTTGCTTACTTTGCAGCATTATACCATTTTGTCATTCAATTCCTTGGTTTTTAATTTCTTAAATAAATTGTCGAATATTTGAAAACCCAAACAAATTTATTTATACTTCTCTATATTATTATCTACATTGAATAATACCAATTTTGGTCTATTTGCGATCTTTCTGCCCTATGTAACTCCTAGTAAATGCTTAGCAATATTAGCATTTCCTGATAAGAAAAGGCTTATTCACTTCAAATTAAACATTTACTTTTACCTATATTTGGGTGTAATACTTGCCACAGGGATTATACTATTTTTAGTATTCACACCGCCATTAAATGTCTTAAAATAATATTTGCAAAAACTCATTATTTATATAGGACAGCCTTATTAAGGCTCGCAATATAATATTAACCAAACTAAAAGTCAACACAATGTAATATAAGTATTATACTTTTAAAATGCCCCACTGCTTTTGTTCATCTGAAAAATGGCAGCAGTCAATCTTACTTATTGGTTTCTATGAAAAGAAAATATTTTTGTACTACGTATGAAATCACTTTATTCGTATGAAACTGCACGAGGTGATGTAAATACTCGAAGATTTGTCGCGTACAAGTTTTATAGGATATTGCACGAGAGAAAGCGAATGCAATGTCCTTAATTGCATAAGGGCTCCTATATAACTGAATACCGCACATATGCACGTTACTTATATCAGAGGATATAGAGCCCATGTGCTCTGTATCAGCGGATACAGGTCGCCGATGCATGACATGTATCTATACAATGTAAAATAGTGCACGCTCATTGGTTGAAACAACCATAATATGATCCTGAATTATCACTTATACAGTAGTTTTAACAGGTTCAAATAGAACTTCTACATATGGTTGTTCTTAATATTCAGGCACAACAAAATTAATAATAAACTGAACATCTTAATCAGCCGCTAAAATTTAACAAGCTTAGTTTAATCTTAGGATGACTATTTTCGTCGCTTAAATAAGTAGTATATTATAGAATTAATAATACTTTAATTAATAATAATAATCATACTTTATGTTACGGTTGAAGTGTTTACATGGCTAGTTTATTACTAAAATGGATATAATAATAGGCAATGTCCTTGGTTTGAATTTAGTTATACACTTGACTATATTGTTATATAATATATAGTAATAAGTATAGTATAAAACTTGAACACTATACCTACTTATAAAATGTTTGCCAATAAATTATAGTTTTATATACCTATTATCAAATTTTTGTATAATATATATTTTTTTTATTATATTTTAAAACTTTAAGTTTTTGCTAATACGTAATTTTATAATTATTATAAAGGTTCATGCAAAACAACGTTAATTTGAGAATCCAAATTCACCTTAGAAAAGTTGTGCTGTGCATCTAATCAGTTTTTTGATCCATTATTTGGATATTAAGATAGCAAATAAAAAAAAAATTAGCAGCATTTTTTATATAGCCTACATCTACTTAAATTGGCAACGCTTCTGGCTACGCTCAACGACTATTATGCAAATTATTTATTTTTAGGTGTTATTAAAATAGTAACCATTATATCACTCACAGTCGGCTTCATCAGAATTATCATCAGCTCCACAGTTGTTAACTAAGTTACACTTAAGCTTATTTGGAATACAAAATCCACTTCTAGCGCATTCATATTCATCACAGCCAGGACCTTCTTGTACTTCTGTCCATACCACACGAAAGCCCTGAGATCCAACAGCTTTATCCGCCGTCGTAAAACTGTAATTTACAAAAATTAAATAATAAACCAAATTTGTAACTTATTTGTAGAATTGCTGTTACCTAAGCCGTACAGCATTGGAATGCGAAATAAATTGCCACTTGTCGGCTTGAGGTTTTTCTCCACACATTTCCTTTGGTGTTTCTATTAAATTTAACCACATTCTTAAAACAGCTGCCGGACACCCTCGACCTATTTTAAAATAATAATTTTTAACCATGCAATTCACTCTTTTACTTAATAAATTAATTTAGTTTTTACCTTCTGGATCTCCTTCAACGGCAAATCGTTCAAATACGAGCATTATTTTATACGTAGGTCGAACGCTTACATACCAATTACAAATCTTAGAAGCTTGACCTCTACTTGGGCCTCCATAATTATTTGGAAAGTTCGGACTAGAAATTATTCCGTATTCTAAACTGCTAATATTTCCACCGCAATCGCCAAAAATTGATTTTGCAGTTTCAAATGTGTATCTCGCTTTAAATCCACTATAAACTCCTACAGAATCTGCGTGAAGAACAAGTTTCAAACCCATAGCTCCACGATTAGATTCAATAGGGCCTGGTGCAGTCATCCCACAATATCGTCCTACAGATTTTTCGGTGCCATCGCGATACATGTTATATATTTCTATCCAATCTTCTTGACAAACATTAACTCTGCAATATAACATAATGTAATGAAATATAATATTCTATATTTTAGAACTAAAATATTGTTTAAAACACATAAAATTAAACTACTTACCCGTAGGAGCCAAAAGAAGAATTTGCAGAATCTGCACGAACTTTGAAATTGTCAAATACCAAAGAAACTTGTTCATTTGGTGTAGCCAAAAATAAATAAGTGCAGTTGGTATCACTTGGATAGTTTGAAGGGTATCGAGGTGAGTTAAATTCACCTTTCTTTTTACTTGTGCTTCTATATGTGAATGAACAACTACCATCAGGAGCTGGCGTGCCGGGAATTCGATACTCTACAACATAAAAATGTATAAGACCGATTTTAATAAAATTGTGACTATATAAGACATTCAATTATGTATCTTAGAAGGAAGTTTGAGTATTTTTTTCTTCAATGTTATTTTTTCCTTTCTTAGCCCACTAGCCCTTACATCTATCCACTTCTTTCTTGTCCTTGCAACTCTCATCCGTTGAAATTCTGTAGTCTTCTTTAGGTCATTAGACCATCTCTGGGCCACTTTCTTCTTGCTCTCTTGTTCATCCAGAATTTTAACTATTCATCGTAGTAATCCATATTTTATTCGTAAGTCTTGCCGGAAAAGCTTTCTTTCAGTTGTGTAAATCGGTATATTATACATTAACTTAATATTAATTAAGAATAATCATATTTAACAAAGATACGACGAATCCGTTAAAAAAATACAAATGTTCAATGATGTTTTCGTGAAGTAAACCTCTAACATCTTCATTATACTCGAACACTTTTCCTAAATGTTGCTCTAGACTGTTTGAAAAAATTCGCAAAAGACAAAATATCAGTAAGACCCATTTTATTGTATAATATTTTTTTTAATAACTTTTAAGTCATTTTAAGTATTTTATCTATCTTGAAATGCCCAGATTTGGTAATAAATGTGCTCTTTCGAGCTAAAAACAAAAGGAAAAAATTTATTGTATCTTCCTACAGATTTAGAATTACTACTAATCTTTTACTAGGGAAACGATGTAGACGAGATACACAATTAAAGTTCGGCGGCTTCCCACCTTGCTTTATGGAAGCGAAACTTGGACGACAACAACCAGGCAAGAAGCTAAAATTAGAGCAGCAGAGATGAAATTTTTGTGAGCAGTAAAAGGCTGTGACTTGAATAGAAATGAAGATATCAGAGAGGAACTGCAGATATTTTTGGTGAAAGACAAGGTTGATGATTATAGGCGCCAATGGAAGGAGCATGTGCATAGAATGGAAGATCAGCGATTACCAAAAAGTGCCATGAAATATGATCCGAGTGGAAAAAGAGACGTTGGGCGTCCAAGGAAGCGATGGGCTGATTGGAAATCGGAACAGGCTTAAGGCCTATACCGTGAAGCAGACGACGACGACTAATCTTTTACTCGTTTCCCTAATTTTCAGATTTTTATTAATTGTGCAGCGAAATCTTTTTTATTCTACCGCGATTTCAAAAATATCTTTTTATTTGTTACTGGCAAAGAACGCGTCCTATGACGGGTAGCAGGCTAAAATCTAGGCTGAGCAACAGTTTAAGTTAATTTTCTTAGATATTTTTACGACGACTCACGAAAGTCCTAGCTGAGCAACAACGTTGCTGTCTAAGAAGTTAAATTGAACTATTATTCAGCGTAGATTTTCTGGAAAGTCAGGCGGCCTAACGGCTGCCATGACCTTTCTAAGTGAGAGAAACTTGGAACTTGATTTACGAGCAACAACTCGATTGGTTATTAGATTACTCTCAAAAAATATTCATATTACTTTGGTAGATATTGGTTTGGCACTGAATACAAACATACGAAATTTTGATTCCAGTCACATTTTCTATCATGTGAAAGAACTTCAAATACATACATAGAAATAGATGGATCATGACGCTTCTGTAGAGAGGCATAACGACGAAAGAGGAGTTACCGAATATTATTATTCTAACGTGGTTCGGAGTCCACGTTGAACAAGTAGGTCCTATATGTATGTGAAAACAATTTGAACGCACATCACATGCATAGAAAGAGATGGGTCACCAAACCTTCATTAGGGTAAAAAGACTGAGAAATAGGCCTGTAATATTTTTAAAATATTTACCAACGTTTCGGGCCGTTTACATTTGGCCCATTTTCAATATGTAGGTTTGTAGTACCAGGAAGTAATGTTAAGTTTGTCATCTAATTCATCTCTGTAAACCTGCATATCAAGGAATAAAGGAATATTTCTTTTAGTTTCAATTTCCATAGTGAAATGAAGATCATCATGGGAATTATTGAAATTACTCAAGATGTATAGTAGACTTTCGTTACTTATCACGAGGAAAAGATCATCAACATAATTTTAATAATTTGATTAATTAATAATTTATTTTTTAACCTTGAAAATGGGCCAAATATAAACGGCCCGAAACGTTGGAAAATATTTTAAAAATATTACAGACCTATACCCGACTAAAAATCTTATAATTAAATAAAAAGGTCAACTAAAATACAAAAATATAATAAAATTATTTTTTATTTAAGTTTATTTTATTTATCACGCAATCACTAAACTTATTGTCCTGATTACATTTGTTTGACGATTAATTGTTTTTGCTGGGATATGTGCATAACGATTATGTCTTAAGCCCGTCTTACATCAGGTTATTTCTGGCGCCATTTCTTGAGCCATTTCTGCGCAGAGACGAGTTCATAGTATTTGCGCGTGCGTATACCGTTGTGCGCAGAAATGGCTCAAGAAATGACGCCAGAAATGTCCTGATGTAAGACGAGCTTTATGTTAGAACTTGATCTATAATCTTCATTTCTTAAAATCAACTGTACCGCTTTCGTGGACCAAATCTTCCAAGCATATAGAACAACTATCGAATTCAGTGGCAGAGCTTGATCTGCCAAATAAATTGAAACGTTGTTCGGTATTTTCCATTACGCGAAATAATATCTAATCTATATTATGCCGGGTTAAACAATTAAGTAAAGATCTTGTGAGTTTTTTTCGCTGTTTGACCTTTATAACCTTCCAAAGCGTTGATACGTTAATCCCTTGATCCGCTAAAGAATATTACTATTACTGAATTGATCAACAGATAAACGGATCAACGATTTATGTTAGAAATGTTCATTTTGCTATACTAGTATGAAAAAATTATTGAATAACATGTGAATTTTAAGTCAAAATCAGTTTAAAATGACCTACGAAGTGTTAATATAACATATCAAGAAAAATAGTAAAACTGGCTATACTAATTTAGTTGTGCTAAAAACCTAGCCTAACCGAAATTCTGAACCAATTTTTATCAGCACCATGCATTTTTTGTAATAGAAACTCATGTCTCTCACATCCAAATAACTCTGCAGACGATCGGCATCATGTCCAAACGTCCCGCGTCCAAACGGTTACATGTAAACGGTCGCGTTCAAACGTCTAGACAACCTTAGACTAGGTTAGGTTAAGTTAGATCCGGAGTTTATTGATATGTTTATGAAGCGTCCTGTAAAAGGTTTTTTGTAATGGTAAACGCTATAACAAACATCATCCAAAACAAAATATGTAGTTCAATTTATAATTTTGATTTTGGGATTATGAGTTTCATATGTAGCGGTCCTAGAATTAGTCGACGAAATATAGAAGTTCCGCGCTACATAAACTAATCACCTCGGCAGCGTAGTTGTTAAAACGCTCGAATTCACAGCTTATACGCCTGGGTTCGAATCTAAGTTGAGGAACATATTTTTCAGCATACCGTCTTGCTAAACGTACTTTCCGGATATTTCCTTGACGAAATTTTATTCTTGGCAGAAGTTTTACCTTATTCCCGTATTGTAGGAAGGCGGGATTGTTGTTTGAGAAATTTCTTACCAGACTCATTGAGATAACTTATTGTTATATTATTCACAATGGCAAATATTAGAATATGTACATACAGGTAACCCTCCTATAACACGGTAGATACTCGTAGGTTCCTAGAAAATTATGGAACGCCGTTTTACTATTTATTCGCATATATACCAATGTAACATAGAAATGAAACAACATTTTAATACAACACTATTTTTATGATACTGAATTATTTTCTTTCCTATTTAAATAATTACACTTTCATATTTGTTTTGCATATTATTTTTGTACAAAATATTTTGTAACAATTTATACGATTGTTAAATGTTACTTGAAATAAATTGGTGTTTGAAATTTTATGGTAGTTATATTTTTACGAATTCATTTAAACGGTTGTCCATTCTCGTGGTGTACGAATTAAAATGTTGTACTAGAATTTTTGCATTTCCATTATCGGAACTAGCACCACCTTACTGCCGCATACTGAAACCACCAAAAATTCAAACCGTACAGTAATTTCACATTAATATATTTGCTCTATGTGTAATACCCATTGATTAGAAACACATTATTGGTGGAGCACGTATTTTATTTAATGTGTAAAAACAATATAAAAGCAGTAAATTAATATTTTTTTGAGCTCATGTTTGAATCCAGTTGGTTTCAGTATGCGGCAGTAAGGTGGTGCTAGTCCCGATAATAGAAACGCAAAAAATTCTTGTACAACATTTTAATTCGAACACCATGAAAATAGACAATAACCGTTTAAATGAATTCGTAAAAATATAACTACCATAAAATTTCGTACACCAATTTAAGTTAAGTAACATTTTTAATTAGCAATCATATAAATTGCTACAAAATATTTTATACAAAAATAATATGTAACACAAATATGAAAGTGTACTTTAAATAAGAAAGAAAATAATTCAGTATCATAAAAATAGTTTTATATTAAAATGTTGTTTCATTTCTATGTTACATTGGTATGTATGCGAATAAATAGTAAAACGGCGTTCCATAGAAAATGCCGTGTTATGTAAAACTGTGTTATATAAGACCCAGAACCAGAAGAAAAAAGGGGGTTTAGGTTTCGAAAACTGATTAAAAATGAATACCTGTGTCATTATATACAAAACAATACAAGATATCGATATAATTATTTTCAATTTATTAACCCTCAATTTAATGATTATCTCCCTTATCAGTGCTCGGTATAATTAAGCTAACATTTTTTTTCGGTTGAATGATATCTTCTGCAATCTCTAAAAACTGTGGTAAAATAATATTTGTGTAAAATCATATCAATTATTGCAATAGGCATTATTAACTTATATATGTTACAGTTAAAACCCGAAATCAGTTAAAACCCGATCTAACTAGTAAATTCTAGTTTTAACTAACCGCTTTAGTTAAAACTAGTTTTAACTGAGATGACTTTAGTTAAAACTAGAATTGACTGACTGCTGTTAGTAAATTCTAGTATTAACTGAAATAACTTGAGATAAAACTAGATTTCAAGTAAAAGAAAACGTAATTAGATTAAAATTGTTATATTAAGTTGATTTTGTTTACATTACTATTACATATTTTATGTAATGTCATTTTGAATTGAAGCTATTAGAGCATGAAGGTGTTAACTCACTTTTTAAATATTTGCCAATAATTAAGGTTAAAGTTTATTGCTTGGAACTTTTTTTGTGTTAGATAAATTTATATACTTAGAGCCACAATGTTTAGTGAATGGACATACTTTTATAAGTATATGTGCCATTTTACCACACACTACATATTTTTTTAGTTTTATTCAAAAAAAGTGTCTTAACACCTTCATGCTCTAATAGCTTCAATTGCAAAGAATTCCCATTTTTAAACATGGGCGTCGCTTTGAATTGCATTTTTTTGCAAGAACAGTACAAGAGCTGTACAAGAATTTTGTATATGCCATCTCCATTCATTTCGATTACGGCTCCTATGATGTTTAGTAAGTCTGCCTTAGCGCTGTTGACATCAGGAATTGGAATTGTTACATTACTTCCGATGTCAACCGCAGGATAGGTTGCATCTGAAATCTTTTTCATACTTTCCGTCTGTTTTTTCAAATGTTTATTGCGCTTCCTTTCTAGCTAATGAAATGTTTGACGATGTATCAGCTAGCGGCGCCGACGCCTTCTATTCTGCTTCTCCTTCACCCTGCTCTGCATTCATTTGCTCAATAATTTCATAAAGGTCGTCTTCTTCATGGATATTTGTAAGTAATACAGGTGGCAATGCGGTTGTTTTCAGTCCTGCTCTTGGTTCAATTCTAAACATAGCCTTGTAGGGAGATTGTTTGATTCCTGAATGAAGGGTTCTATTCTTTATAAATTGTACAAAACGGACACCGTTGACCAATTAGTGGTATTGTTTTCCTTCACCCATGAAGCCAACATTTCTTCTATGTCCTGATTAGCTCTTTCAACCGGACCCTGACTCTGGCTATGGCGTGGTTTTCCATGAACACTTTTTAATTCTGTATTATAAACAGAATCAACTTCTTACAACAATTTTGCGTTTGCTTTTATTTGAAATCTAGTTTAATACTAGAATTTACTAACAGCAGTCAATTAATTCTAGTTTTAACTAGTCATCTCAGTTAAAACTAGTTTTAACTAAAGTTATTTCAGTTAAAACTAGAATTAACTAAAGCGGTTAGTTAAAACTAGAATTTACTAGTTAGATCGGGTTTTAACTAATTTCGGGTTTTAACTAGTCATCTCAGTTAAAACTAGTTTTAACTAAAGTTATTTCAGTTAAAACTAGAATTAACTAAAGCGGTTAGTTAAAACTAGAATTTACTAGTTAGATCGGGTTTTAACTAATTTCAGGTTTTAACTGTAACATATATACTGCATTAACTATTGTTTTGTATGCTAGAACCGCTGCAGGTTTACTTCAACAAATTGCAATGAATCCGAATTGGTATTGTTTCAAATCTTTTTGAGTGAATAACTTAATTCACGCGTCATAAATCGGTCATTTGCATGCAGTGTCTCAAATAAAATAAAAATGTATTACATTATTTATTACAATGTTTAATTTTGTTGTTGTATTGTTTATTGTAATTGTATTGGTATGCAATGAAATAGATCCCGTAAATCTTAGCACAAGATGGGCACTCGCTCCAAAATATTGGAATAGGTATTTACCGTTGATATTTGATATTTAATTCGCATTCGGTTTTATTAAAAATATAATACATTTACCATTATGAAATAGTAATATACGAATCGATATTTAATATGATGCATATACGACCAATATAATAGGTTTCTGTAAATGTATTTCTTCTTCTTTTTAATATAGGTCAATGACCTGTTTTTACTAATTTATTCAGTTATTACCAGCTATTATGCAGCTTGCTATGCGGATCTCAGATATTCCTGTAACCCTGTCTTTTATTTTTATTATGTCAATCATTAACACGGAAAACCGACGACTTTACGAACCCCCTGAAGCATATGGAGACGGGCAAGTAGACTGGGGGACCTTTGCTTTAGCAGTTGATCTCGCTGATTCCTAGGCCAAAACCGTCATCTGTGTATTTACATAAATGTGTTTAATATCAGTTAATTTAACAAAAAATGTCCATTGGTCTTCTGATACAACCGTTGAATAGCTTGACCTTGGGTCTTGCAATAGTAGACATGTTTTCTTATTTGATCTTTTAATCCGTTCCGATAAGTGGATCAAGAAGGGCTTTTATAGTTAATTCTAATTAATTTTAGGTTATTTCAAAAGTCATAAACATACCAGTTTCGAAAGTATAATTTGCTTTAAAGCCTCGGCCCATAAGTTCTCCGCTGCTGAAAACCATTACGAGTCGGGGCCCATCGGATACTACAAGCGCAGGTTTAGTTTCATCTCCACACATTTCATGATCGAATTTATCGTATGAGTCTGTAACTTCCTGACCTTTCAAATAGATTTTTAGGTAACCATCGCCACAGCTAAAATGATTAAATAAATGTATTAAATTTTGAACATTTCTAATGCTACATATCGATGGCTTAGGAAAAATATGGCGTAACTCAAAAGTTGCACATTTATTTGGCTACCAGTAGTGTTTGCACATGCCTCATTCTTCCGTTAAAAAGTTAAATAGAATTAAATTAAATTAATATACTCGTAAATCGACCGTTAAACTGTAAATTGCATTTAAATTAATTGTAGTGTTTCTTGTACAAGAAATTCCATTGTTTAATGCAAGCATTATTCCTATTGCAAGTACAATCGGTACTAACTTGAGGATCATCGTTTAGTAACTTATTAAAATAAAATATTTTGAATGTTATACAGATAACCAATAGAATCAAGTGAATCAAAAATTATTTTAAATTTTGGACAATTACGCCCTATTGCATCTAAGCCATTGATACGCAATGATTTGTTTTAATGATACAATAAAAATATCATAATAAAATTTTATTAATTATAAGCATTATCTTCTAGGAGAGCCCTGTGCAAACTGCAGGCCGAAGAACAGTGGAAAGAAACAGCAAAAAAATTGAGTTTTCAAATTTTTTTTGTGCTAAATAGCTATTTAATTTTTACTTCCTCTGTTGGTAAATATCTGAAGAGAATACAAAAATTTCGTCTAACATAAAATTAAATAATAATGTTCTGGGTAGGTTTTTATTACCCTGCTTATGTTAAATGCCTAGCTCTTATTTTAATAGATTTACTTATTCTCAATTCTTTATTGCTAATCTTTATAATCTATCTTGTATTCATTTGGCATTCAAAGATGAAAGTTTTGCGTATCGCCACATTAAATAATTACATGGAAATATGAAAATCTAGAAGAGGTAAATATTGAAGTTATTGATGTAAAACAATTTAACGTTAACAGCATGAAACCTGACGTGTTCTCTTTCCTCTAAGAAAATACAATTTGAAAATTGTTTAGGTACTCTCCCAAACTTTCTTGTATCATCTATGTTTTATGGGGTAGCTATATCAGTAAAAATAGTCATCGTGGTTAAAAATAATATACTAGCTTAAAATTGAATAAATGAAAAAATTATTAATTTGAAAATGACGATGAAAAGTAGAAAAAGATTGTATACCTATAATGATGTGTTTTGGCAATGAATTTTTTGATAACTGTGTAGTAATTTTCAAAGTTATTTTTAAATATGGCTGCCAAAAAAACTATGACGCCGACACAGGAACGTCTGAGAATTTGAATATGATTTTTGAAAAACATGTGAAAATTTGAAAACTTAATTTTCTGATCTTTAATTTCATGGTCTTATCTACTGATAATTTTCCGTAAAAGTAAAACTAAACGCTATTGTCGAAAACCCGTATTAGGGGGGGGGCTAAAATCTCAATTAGAAAAGCCGTCGACATGGGATTTTAGAGATCTTTTGTGGAATTCGTTAGGACAAATTCATTAGTCTCCAAAATTTCAGCTTTCCCGCATATTTTGCAAGTTCAAGCCAATTTTGGACTTCGTTACCTGGATTAGTAATAAATATTACATTTCAACAATATTGTGTAATTTTTATTACAAGGTGTTTGTAATTTTTTAAATTGCTATTTGATATCAAATTACACAAACACATTATTTAGTATTCGTAGGTAGCGTAATTTTACACTTTATTTTCAGTGTACAGATCTAAATGATATGGATATACTATGTATAGTGTATTTCAAATTAATTGGAATTAAAAAAAGTCTAGCATCAAATTACGTTGTTATAAAAACATACAAACTATGCAAGGAAAAACAATATAAGAGATAAGATTATCGCGCCAACGAAAGCCCGCATTTCATACTCCACGTGGAGTAGTGTAGTTCTAATTGGTTAATATTTATAATAAGGACTTATTATTGGATAATATTTCTATTACGAAAATTCTCTTTGCGACTCCACGTGGACGCGTGTACCAGGTGTATAGTAAGTTTGTATGTTTTTATAACAACGTAATTTGATGCTAGACTTTTTTTAATTCCAATTAATTTGAAATACACTATACATAATAATATTATATTTAATGATTGAAACATGTTTCTAGATGGAGCGAAGTCGAGATAATTTTGGAAAAAAAGTGTTTATTTTATAATAATCATTGCTTTTCAAAAATAAATTTAAATATAGGATTTTGTGTTTTATATTCAGTTGGCACGTTGCGTTGTTTTAATTTGTGCTGAACTGAAAATTTGTAAATTTCATCATTTGGGACTTTGAGTCGATCTGATATGTTGTGGGTTTTCTAACAAATTTAATAATATTAATATAATAATGATAATGAAGGTATAAAGGGAAATAATAATTATTATTATACCTTTACTCGTCCCTTAAAGGGTCGTACAGACACGGATAGTAATTTAGTCAAGTAACAAGTGCTGCCTGTCTGCATGACCCTTAAACAACGCAAATTGCAAATGATATACATAGTTGTCTTAAATATATTGTCAATACATCAATCGTTAACTAACTATTTTTTTCTTAAATCTTATTTTACTACATATTTAAAATAAAAATTGTCTTACTCTCCCTTGGGTCCTCTTGGAATTTCAAAAAGTACAAACTCTAATCGTACCCTTTCCAGATGTTGAGCATCTTGCATTCCATAAATGAAATATCGGCATACCAACTTAGGCATATAAGGGAACGGATAATTCGGACTAAATACAAAACCACTCGATTCTTTTTTACTTAGTATCTTTTGATCACATTCAGACCCTCGTATATGTTCACCATCATTTTTACTTATAAAATCTAGAAACACAAAACGTTAGACAATATTAATTAATTAATATTAAATTGATTATCACAGTTTGGAAAAAATTACGACTTTAATTTTATTAGACTTTAGTGTTATTCGTAATAGTCACCATAACAAATCATAATTAGAAAAATAATTGTCAAGCATAAAGTTAATCATAATATAAAAATATAGTTTACGTAATAATAATTTCACAATTATACATGTTTATTGTGGATCATTGTTCAATATTTATTACAATTAAGGTTAATAGCAAGAAAAACAAATTTAGTAATAAAGTAACATAATATATTAGTACTCCGTAATATTATAGAAAACTTATAATAGTTATTAATTATATAATTATCGGAAATATAATTATCGGCTACGCCTCGAGTGCCCATTTTTTCTCGTGGATTAGAAGCTTTTTAATCCCCGAATGTAATTCAACGTTTTATCCACGACCATGGTCAAAACCACAAGTATAAATTCTGGTTTTGAGAAACGTCAGATTTGACAAATTTATTTTGATCAAGAATACTGATTTTGAGCTATAAACTAGAAAGCCTTGGAATCGTTTCTATGACATGCGTTTGTTTATTTGTCAACAAGAGCGACAAAATTTGCAAAATCGACACAAAAAATGAGTGAGAATGCTGATTCTCAGAATCATTTCTTCATTCCGGCTGAAATCCAGCAAGAAGCTCAAGAAGCAACATTACGTTTGTTACCAAAAAAAAGCAAAAGTTTATACGAGAAGGAATTGATGGAATTCGACAACTGGCGAAAATCAAGGGGAGTCGGTAAAGAAGCAATTACAGAAGAGGTGCTACTGTCCTACTTCTTCCATGTAGAGAAGCGGTTTGCTGCATCTTCAATGTGGACAAAGTATTCAATGCTAAAATCAATGTTGAAAGTGCACAAATGTATCGATATTTCGAAGTATGGTAGACTTACTTCATATTTGAAAGCCGAATCAAGATGTTATAAACCAAAGAAGGCAAAGATACTAGAGAGAAACCAAATCGAAGAATTTTTGAAAAAAGCATCGGATGAGGAATATTTGCAAGTTAAGGTAGGAAGTACATGATGTCAATATATAAATTTATGCATTGAGGTTTTTATTTTGAACGTTTTACAGGTTGCAACGATCTTGGGAGTCGCAGGTGCGTGTCGATGCAATGAATTAACCTTTTTAGATATCAGCCATGTCCAAGACAAGGGCAATTACCTGTACGTACTCATTGCGGATACGAAAACAAATATTTCAAGAAGTTTCACGATCATGGAAGAAGCTTTTTCAGTTAATGCTGTAGAAATGTGTCGAAAATACATTAACCTGCGACCTAAAACTGCCGATGGGAGATTTTTCTTACGATATGCAGCTGGAAAATGTACTACACAACATATAGGCATCAACACAATTTCGAAAACCTTTCCAAAAGTAGCTTCATTTCTTGGGCTCCCTGATCCAGAAAGTTTTACCGGACATGGAATGAGGCGTTCTTCGGCAACATTATTGGCCAATGCTGGGGGCGATATTACCACTGTCAAGCGTCACGGTGGCTGGAAGTCAACTACGGTAGCGGAAGGTTATATTGAAGATTCATTGTCCAGCAAGATGGGAATTGCTGAAAAAATCCAGGTCCTATCTAATGTCGACAAAGTTGTGGGCCCCTCCAGTCCTTCAGAAAATCGTTATCAAGTGAATTTGAATAATAATCCAAATCCTTCAAAAACTACTTATCGAGCGAATTTTAATAATAATCCAGGTCAAAGTGACAAAATTATTGATATAAATGTGAATGTTAATATTAATATTTCTAAATAAAATTGAGAAACGTCAGTTTTGACAAATTTATTTTGATAAAGAATACCAATTATAATAATGGTATTATGAATTCTAATCCACTAGTGTATTATGAATTCTAATACACTAGTGTATTAAAAGGCCTCTAATCCTTGGAAAACGTACGTATTAAACCTTCATAATATAGTGGTCGTGGATAATAGTTATTAATTACATAAGGGGATTAAAAAGCCTCTAATCCACCAGAAAAAAATGGGTACTCGAGGCGTAGCCGAGAGTCACATTTTTCCGAGGAGATTAGAGGCTTGTTAATTCCCGAATGTAATTCAACGTTTTATCCACGACCATGGTCAAAACCACAAGTATAACTTCTGGTTTTGAGAAACGTCAGATTTGACAAATTTATTTTATCCACGACCACTATATTATGAAGGTTTAATACGTCCACTAGTGTATTATGAATTATAATACACTAGTGTATTAAAAGGCCTCTAATCCACGGAAAACGGATGTATTAAACCTTCATAATATAGTGGTCGTGGATAAAATAAATAATATATTGATCAGCATGACACGCCTGTAGCTTGAAAAATGTATTACCAATATTAGTAACAAAAAATATTTCATATTTTATTTTTTGTTTTATTTTAGTTTAATTTTTATGATTTACTAGCTGGCACGGGCGGCATTTAAATTTCAAAATAATTTTGAAATTTAAATTCGGTTTAACACCTTAGGCGTTGAAAATACGAAGGAATGTTATGGACGAACTATTATAGAGCGTCGCGATACGCTTCCGTTGCGTCTTAAAAATTAAAGATCGGCCGGTAAATAAGAGCGCTACATACGTCCAAAGTTTTTACACAATTTTTACTTAAATGGGTCTCTCACAAAGAAACGACGGATAATTTAGAAAAAGCAATCGGAGCTTCGGATACGGTTATTAACGGTCTTTAATTTCGCACATGACGACGGTTGACAAAAAACGACAAATAACGGCAGCATTTGCAAATTAGTGTCGACGTCAAAATTGAAAATCAAAATCGGAGGCGATTTCGGGCAAAATTTAAAATAATCCAAAATGTGTATTTTCGTTGCAAAGCAAATTTATTTCGAGAAAATTTCATTCGACATTTTCGATTTATATTTGTCCCCTCGACGTATAATTGAAATATTTTTTATTTAAAAGTATAATTCAAAAATGAACAATTTTGGTAGTGGGGGTGCGCTGATGGTGCTGATGGTCGGTGGTTCTCATTACCACGACCACCTCGCCTCCAATTTAAAAAGTGTCGCAGGTCCCCCGGTACAAATATTACAAATTTTTGCACTTTTTTTTGCACAGGGCGGACAATAATAGATCGGTGATGGCCATAGTTGTTCGGCCTTCGGCCTCACAGACCGGACCATAATAGATCCGTGAAGGCCATAGTTGTTCGGCCTTCGGCCTCACAGACCGGACCATAATAGATCCGTGAAGGCCATAGTTGTTCGGCCTTCGGCCTCACAGACCAGACCATAATAGATCCGTGAAGGTCAAAGTTCTTCGGCCTTCGGCCTCACAGACCGGACCATAATAGATCCGTGAAGGCCATAGTTGTTCGGCCTTCGGCCTCACAGACCGGACCATAATAGATCCGTAAAGGCCATAGTTGTTCGGCCTTCGGCTTCACAGACCGGACCATAATAGATCCGTGAAGGTCAAAGTTGTTCGGCCTTCGGCCTCACAGACCGTATAATTTAACAAATTTTTTTTCGTATTATTCATTTAGATGATTAGGGGGAATCAGATATCAATTTTGGTGATGATCGATGAAGTTCCAAAAAAAACTTTTTTTGTGCGGATAATTTTAAAATTTTTTTTCGTATTATTCATTTAGATGTTTAGGGGGAATCAGATATCAATTTTGGTGATGATCGATGAAATTCCAAAAAAAACTTTTTTTGTGCGGATAATTTTAAAAATTTTTTTCGTATTATTCATTTAGATGATTAGGGGATCAGATATATATTTTTTTAAATTTCTGAGTGTCTTTAGTCCAAAATTTTGTGGTGGAGGGGGAAAAATTTATTTTTATAAAATTGTTTTATGTTACCTATTGATATACCAAATATGAAGAATTTATTCTAGACTTTAGTAAAAACGCTTTAAGTGGGGGTAAATATCAAACAAAATTTCCACTTTTAAAAAGGGCGTGTCTAAAGACCACCAATATGTGAATTTTATTAGAAACAAAGAAGAATTTGATTTGGACTTTGGCGTAGGGGTATAGAACAATTGGCTTTCCCTGACGTATTGTAATTGGGTCACATAATCTTAGGTGTGAAATTTATTTCGGGTAGTACACTGTTGTAGTATGTGTATTATTTTTCTACTTTACTTTATTAGTATCACTCGTATGTTTTTCACTTCACTTTCCGTCACTTTGACACTATCTTTTAATATATATGGCAATATCGAAAAACGCTTATCATCGCGCCATCTGTTGACAGTATTTTGAATCACTGACTGTACGTCAGATTAATTATTTGACAAATTAAATTTTTTGTCAAACTTGTGATTTGATTTATCGAAAAAAGCGAATAACTTTGCTCCCCGAGCGAATTTCTTCTCCATTTATGCACGAATAGTTGCGCCTGGAGCTACAAAAGAACTGTGCAAAATTTGGTTGAGATCGGTCCAAGGGTCTAGGAACGTATAGCGAACACGCAAGCAAACAGATCTTCTCTTTTATATATTTAGATAGATTTAGATTATAGAGTTTTAAATTTCAGTTTCAGTAATATTAATTTCACAAGTTAACAAATTAATATCATTTATTAAATTCTATTATACATCCATAATAATATTATCAACAATATCATTAGTCCAGTCAAATTAGACGAAAAAAGGGGTTCAGCTCGGAAAAATTCCCACCTAGCTGAATTTTGGTACACATCTTTATGACATCGTTGTAAACAATATGTAAAAAGTCGACCTCGATATCATGTACGCGGGTTTTAGCTCCCGGGGTTTTAGCTCCCACAACGCGAGTTTTTGCCAATAACTCGCTTATTTATGCTTGTATGATAAATAATGATCAGGCCATAATTGAAGAGCACAAAATTCTCTATAAAATAGTTTTTTTCATATTTTTCCATGGCACAGTAATACTTAAATTATTGACCGAAAACACGACCCACCCTTAAAATGGCACAATATTAATTCGTTGCAGGGAGAGAAATATTTTCGGGCACGGGAAATGATTTTAATAATACATTAATTGAAATTGTGGCCAAGGTTAGAAAATGAAGAGTAAAATAGATTTTTTTAAAATTTGCCAAAAATTATAATATCTTCCAAGTAACGAAACCGAAATTTTGGTTTGAGCTTACAGAAGGTCCGGCCAAGCTAAAATTTGGCAAAGATGTATATTGAAGTGTTCTAATAAACCCCCAAAATTCTCATAAAAATCCCAAGCCAACGATCCTTCAAATGAGGATTTCACCCCTAAGTGCGGTGTTTCGCCTATAGCTCACGCGTATTTTTACTTTTACGAAAAATTACCATTAAGCAAAGTTGACGAACATAAAATTCTCTATAACTTGTGGCGCTACAGTAGGTAGTACTAGAATACATACTGTAATAGGCAAATTAAACTTTGCTTAATGGTAATTTTTCGTAAAAGTAAAAATACGTGAGCTATAGGCGAGACCGCACCTAGGGGGCTAAAATCCTCAATTGGGGGAACGCCGGCTTGGGATTTTTATGAGACATTTTGGGGGTTTATTAGAACACTTCAATATACATCTTTGCCAAATTTCAGCTTGCCCGGACCTTCTGTAAGCTCAAACCAAAATTTCGGTCTCGTTACTTGGAAGATACTATAACTTGGGCAAATTTTGAAAAAATCTATTTTTCTCTTCATTTTCCAACCTTGGCCATAATTTCAATTAATTTATTATTGAAAACATTTCCCGTGTCCGAAAACATTTCTCTCCCTGCAACGAATCAATATTGTGCCATTTTAAGGGTGGGTCGTGTTTTCGGTCAATAATTTAAGTATTACTGTGCCATGGAAAAATATGAAAAAAAACTATTTTATAGAGAATTTTGTGCTCTTCAATTATGGTCTGATCATAATTTATCATACAAGCATAAATAAGCGAGTTATTGGCAAAAACTCGCGTTGGGGGAGCTAAAACCCCGGGAGCTAAAACCCGCGTACATGATATCGAGGTCGACTTTTTACATATTGTTTACAACGATGTCATAAAGATGTGTACCACAATTCAGCTAGGTGGGAATTTTTCCGAGCTGAAAACCTAATTTGACTGGACTACATGGCAAAACCTACATATTATGTAGGTTTTGCTATGATATTTTTGATCATTCCCAGGTTGTAACAATTATTAAAGAAAAGTCTTGCAATTGAATTTAAACAAATATATGAAGATTAAATTTTGCTAAGATTATTATTGTTTTTTGAGAGTTGGTCATAGCTTTGGCAGTTAACTGCGTCTACTGCTAATGCGAAACGCTCGGATCGAATCCGAGCAGGGTAAGAACTTTATTCTGGCCGTCTCTCCTCGGAAGGCAATGGCAAACCACCGAGGTAATTTGCCAAGAGCGCCCATCTCGACATGAAGTGTATTACACTTCCCGTGGTTCGGAGCCCACGCTAAACAAGTAGGTCCTCTATGTATGAGAAAACATTTAGAACGCACATCACATGCATAGAAAGAGATGGGTCACGACGTTCGGAAACGAACAATACGACTTAGGCCCAGTTGTTCAGTATTAGGTTATCTTTTAACCTGAATTATTTTCTATGGAAACAATTCTTGAAACAATCATTTCTATGGAAAATAACCCAGGTTAAAAGATAACCCTAAACTGAACAACTGGGCCTAGTAGTAGTATTATTGTTTGAATTGCTCAATGAATTTAATTGGTAGCAAAAAGATTAAATTATTAATTTCTTGATATAATTAATCATTAATATAATTAATACTAATGAAAAATCTACCATGATCCTCCTCATTGTAACTGCAAAAGATAGGCAGCGAGTGACTATGAAAAGAAGAGCAGGCTGTGAGACACGAAGTGACCAGAACATTCCGACCTATCACAATAGGTCTGCCTATCGATAGTATTTTCTCAAAAGCTGTACGAATTAAGGCCCTCCTAGCCATGAAATTATATTTAAGAATCTTAATTGTCGATATTATCCAAGAACAATTGAATTTCTATACGATTAAACCGGATTAAATATTACAATATATCGGCCCCTAGTCCGCGACAGGCCTTAAATGGTTAGGGGGCGCTAAGAATCACCGTGAGGAGGAACCACCCGAAAGTGGTAAGTCATATAAACATTCAATCCTTATTAACGATCGCACCATGTAACGTACGGAGTACGTTTGAAGCGGGAAAAATTGCAAATACCATTTAAGAAATGAATAGGTTGAACTTGCAAGTGCTGGGAATCAGTGAAATGCGTTATAGTCACACTCAGGAAAAAATATGATAGGAAGAAATACAGTGTATTTATCCGGTAATGACAATCGTAATCACTGGAATGGAGTGGGCATCATTGTCTCTAAGCAGATCGAAAAATCAGTTAAAAACTGAATGCCTTTTCTGGACCGTATGCTGTTACTACAATTACAGGGTCGCCCAATGAATATCCTTGAAAAAGGATACCAACCAAGGAACCCAATGAAAAGGTACATCAATGAAATTTTTGGAGACGTGAGATTGAAACCAAGAAATATCGGAATACAGAAAGAAGAAAATCCTTACATCTTAAAATCCGAAGTAGAGCATGCAATAAAAATCTCTAAATCCGGGAAAGCTCCGCGTCCTGACGAAATGCACTCAGAGTTACTGAAACTTATTGAGGAAAATAATGTTGGATTAATAACAACGCTCTACAACCGAATATATGCGACTTCTGAAATAGCACGCGATTGGCTGAGCTCCATGTTTGTTACCTTGCCCAAGACAAAAAATTCCAAATGTTGCGACTACTACAAGATCCAACATTATATCAACAATATCCAAATGTGGATATTTCGGCGAATATTGAAAATTCCCTGAACGGATAGAATATCTAACAACACGGTTTTATAACGAATGCAGAAATATCGAGAATTGTTGTTAACGGTAAAAAACGAAAAACAGCTTATCTGGGCCACATACTCCGTAATAGCAAATACGAGCTCCCACAACTTATAATCAAAGGAAAAATAAAGGGAAAACGCGGACCGGGAAGAAGGCAGATCTCATGGATGAGAAACATTAGAGATTGGATGGGATTGAGTGTTGAGGGACTGATAAGAACAGCAGAGGATAGAGAAGGGTTTTGGATAATCATCGCCAACCTTGTTTGATGAGAAGGCACCGAAAGAAGAAGAAACATTACATACATATAAGTATAACACAACATTGACAAGTATTCACTGTAAATTCAGTAGTCCCTTGTGCTTATGAGACATAATTTCTATAAAATATCATCCTAAGATGAACAATGCGGAGCAATTATATTACTTTATTTTTTTTGTAAGGGCTATCATTTGGTAAAAAAAATGGGGGCAAACTGGAATAAATTTTAATCTTTTTATTAATATTTCTAAAAAGATATACCAATTTTGCACCCTCTAGCGACTCCGGATTTCGCCATCACAGGCGAAAAGCCACGAGAAGAATAGCGAAGATCTCGGTTTCAATGCATTTTAGAGCAAAATGTAAAGTTACTGCAAATAAATCACATTAAATTGTCTAGAGTGAAGGTCTTCCACTTCTTTCCACCTAATGGAACGGTTACGGAGTTATAGCCATCAAAAGGGGGATAAGAAAATTTAAAATTATCATATCATTAATAAAAATATTTTGGGTAACACAAAACAATGGCAAATATATACCCTGTGTTCTGATGGCTGTAACTCCGTAACCGTTCGATTAACAAGGAATAACTATAAAATCTTTTCTCTAGAAAATTGAGTGTACTTCACTTTCAACAACTTCACATTTTGCTCTAAATTGCACTGAAACCGAGATATTCACGAATGTTCGTAAAAATATCATTCTTCGCGTGTGTTTTTCTGTGGCGGCGAAATCCGAGGTCGCTAGAGGGTGCAAAATTAGTATGTCTTTTTAGAGGTCCTAATAAACCGAATAAAATTTATTCCAGCTTGCCCCGATTTGTTTACACAATAGCCCTTTTTAAATGCGTTGTCGACTGGCCTATTTAAAAATATCCACTATTCTATTTACCTACACTGTTAGGGTAAAATCGAAAATGAACATGTATTACCAGAAAATGGTATTATGATAAAAACGTATACAACACTTTAATTTTTATACTGTTCAGATAAAATAATGTTCAAGCTTATGCCCTTACAAATTTCAAGAACTTTCGAAAATACTTCTCCTTCTCCGATATAAATCTTTCAAATGAACCCTAAATGTATAAAAATTAATATTCCTAATACCTTATGTCAACATAGTATTAAATGGAAACAAACAGAATTCAAACAATGCTTTTTAAGACATTTACATATTTACACCTTTGACAAGGCCGAACTAAAAATATTTCCTTGCAGAAGTAAACAAGTTAAAAAAGGGAGGTTTCATGAAGAAAGTGAAATTTTAGAAGATTTAAGAAATAATTAAATAAATTTAAAAATCTGTTTGGATAATGCAACATGGTATTATTTCATTTTTATTTAGAATCTTCAATTGCATCTTCTTCTTCAAGTACCATGTCCTTTCAGAACGTTGGTCACCATCATGGCTATTTTTATCTTGTCAAACGCCAGTCTAAACAGTGTGCTGGAGTTCACATCATACCAGACTCGAAGATTCTTCAACCAGGATGTCTTCCTTCGACCCGGAGCTCGTCTACCCGCTATCTTTCCCTGCATTATGTTTTGCAGCAGCCGATACTTTTTGCCTCTCATCATATGTCCAAAATATTCCAACTTCCTTTTCTTAATTGTGACCACAATCTCGGTGTCCTTCTGCAAACGTGAGAGTATCTCAGAGTTTCGAACTTTCTCTGTCCACGGAACCTTTACCATCCGCCTATAGGACCACATCTCAAAAGCTTCAAGACGTTTCATTTCCCTGCTGTTAATGGTCCAGGCCTCCACACCGTACAGAAGGGTAGAGAACACGTAGCACCTCAGAAGACGAACTCTCAAGGGCAACCCCAACTCTCTACAGCATAGTATTCTGCTCATCCTCCTAAAAACTGCTCGAGACTGCTCAATCCTTGATCTTATTTCGGTCTGGCTGTCAGCACCACTTGTTAGGATACTGCCAAGATATTTTATCTGATCGACTTGCTGCAGAACTTTGCCTCTAACTGTGATGTTAGTTATGATATCAAGCTTTTTGCTTATTACCAACACTTTTGTCTTTTTGATGTTCAAGTCAAGACCAGCTGTGGCACATTTTGACACAACTCTGTCCAGGATGTTCTGCAAGTCCTCCTGACTGGATGCCGAGAGCACCGCATCATCTGCGTACCGTAAGTTGTTGATAACCTCACCATTGACAACAATTCCCGCTGATTCTTCCGCAAGTGCTTCTCTAAAAATTCTCTCGGAATAGACATTAAAAAGCAGAGGAAACAGGATGCAACCCCCCAAGCAACATTTTTAACCTGGTAGGCCCCTGGCAAATCCCTACCAGTCAAATCTCACAGGTCCCTGTCCCTGTCTAAAACCCTAGTTGGGATTGTGGTAGGGGCTTGCGCCAGGGGCAAATGGACCACCTATTAGGGGCCTCTACTAGAGATCTACTAAGTACCTTTCACAGGGGCCCTGGTAAGTCCCTACCGCAGGGATCTACCAGGGAGTTGTTATAGGGATCTACCAGGGAGTTATTATATGCGATTAACAGGGTGCAAAAAAATTTTGATTATAATTAAATTTATTGTTTATAAAATTTATTTATTTAATAATTTATTTATTATAAAAAAATTAATTTTTGCTACATTTTTAATTTTAACAATTTTAACTCTACAACATATAATTTTTTATTTTACCCATTTCTCATTATTTATTCTCATTAGTAAGAACTTTTGTTGGTGGTGATATATCTCATGATGTTGTCGTCTTCTTTGTTTCTCTTGGAGTCTGGAATTAAATTTTGAAAATTAGAAATAAAATCTTACCTTGTGGCGAGGATCGAACCCGTAACCTTTCCTTCATTGTCCGACAGCGTTAACCACTGTGCCACCGAGCTGTTGTTATTTTAGTTGTAAAATTGCTTTATGACTACAAAAATTTAATGTGAGTAATTTTGTGAGTGAGTGAGTAATTTTGATGCAAAAAAATCCTTCTACAGTAACGAATCTACTTCTACAGTGTTTCGTGAAATAAAAAATTGAAAAAAGCGAAAAAAATGTTTTTCAAACACGTGGCGGGTTCGACATCATATAAAACACGTCAACAAAATTAGTAATTTTGATGCAAAAAAAATCGTTGTACAGTATTGTTTGAAATATAATAAATTGTACAGGGATTGGTAAAATAAAAAAGTGAAAAAAAGCGAAAAAAATGATGTTCCAATTTTCATCGTAACTTGTAATAAAACTCGCGGAGAGGGCTGTACTCGGTGAATCGAATGACATTTTTCTTAATTTTCGTGTTTTCAATGATTTTTTGTTTTCTTACTTCTTACTAAGCCAAGAATTACAAAAAAGAAGCCAAAAATTTTTTTTTTCGTAAATTTAAAAAATTTATCGCAAAAATATCGGAAATTATGGCAAAAAATGAGTAATTTTGATGCAAAAAAAAAATCGTTCTACAGTAACATTTGGAATGTAATTCTACAGTGTTTTGTGAAATAAAAAATGGAAAAAAGCGAAAAAAATGTTTTTCAAACACGTGGCGGGTTCGACATCATATAAAACACGTCAACAAAATTAGTTATTTTGATGCAAAAAAATCGTTGTACAGTATTGTTTGAAATGTAATAAATTGTACAGGGATTGGTAAAATAAAAAAGTGAAAAAAAGCGAAAAAAATGCTGTTCCAATTTTCATCGTAACTTATAATAAAACTCGCGGAGAGGGCTGTACTCGGTGAATCGAATGACATTTTTCTTAATTTTCGTGTGTTTTCAATGATTTTTTTTACTTCTTACTAAGCCAAGAATTACAAAAAAGAAGCCAAAAATTTTTTTTTTCGTAAATTTAAAAAATTTATCGCAAAAATATCGGAAATTATGGCAAAAAATGAGTAATTTTGATGCAAAAAAAAAATCGTTCTACAGTAACATTTGGAATGTAATTCTACAGTGTTTTGTGAAATAAAAAATGGAAAAAAGCGAAAAAAATGTTTTTCAAACACGTGGCGGGTTCGACATCATATTATAAAACACGTCAACAAAATTAGTAATTTTGATGCAAAAAAAATCGTTGTACAGTATTGTTTGAAATGTAATTGTACAGGTATTCGTAAAATAAAAAAGTGAAAAAAAGAGAAAAAAATGTTGTCGGAATTTTCATCGCAACTTGTTATAATTGCCTGAAAACATCGCTCGTGGGTACTTGTTTGCATTTCAAAGTGTAACGCATGTTGCTCGGAGCATAAATACGTAAAAAAATGATACCTCCGACATTTCGTTACAACCTACTAGAATTACATTCCAAACGATACTGTAGAACGATTTTTTTTTACATCAAAATTACTATTTTTTTGCGATATTTTCAAAGTTTTTGCGATGAATTTCTTACTTTGACGTCGATGTCGACTTTGATTGGTCTACTAATCAAAGGTTTTCTATTATTGGTTGTTCAACTTGCCACACGCATTTTACAGAGAGCCCTACAAATAACCTGTAAATGAGTACCTGGCAAATCCCTACCGAAAGCATTTCACAGGGCCCTACAAAGAACCTGTATATGGCTCCCTGGCAAATCCCTACCGCAAGCATTTCACAGGGCCCTACAAGGAACCTGTATATGACTCCCTGGCAAATCCCTACCGCAAGCATTTCACAGGGCCCTACAAGGAACCTGTATTTGGCTACCTGGCAAATCCCTAGCGCAAGCATTTAATACGGCCCTACAAAGGACATGCTAACAGGTACCTGACAAATCCCTATAGACAGGCAAAGCCGTAAACCCTGTTTTAGTTACCTACCAGGTATTTGCCAGGGACCTACCAGAGAAATTTTAATTTCACAGGGAAAAATGTTACTTGGGCCTGTCTCACTCCTCGCTTGATATCGATTGATGTTGATTCTACTCCTTCTATTCTTACAACAGATGTTTGATTCCAATACAGATTAGAGATAATACGCACATCTCTCCCATCCAGTCCAATGTTTTTGAGGGTTTCTATCAGTTTATCATGTTGGACTCGATCAAAAGCCTTTTGGAAGTCTATAAAGCAGGCATGCAGATCAATTGACATATCACGGCTTCTCTGAGCAAGAACGTTTATTCCAAACAAAGCCTCCCTTGTGCCAAAACCATTGCGGAATCCGAATTGCGATTCACTCAAGTACTCTTCACACTTAGAGTAAATAGTTCTATATTCGCCACATGTTTTAGCATTTGCTTTCTTGGGCAAGGTAATAAAAACAGAACCAAGCCATTCATTGGGAATTTTTCCAGTGATGTAGATTTTGTTGAAAAAATCTGTTAGCATTTCTAAAGCTCTGCTGTCATCGATAAGTTTATATATTTTACATGGAATCCCATCAGGACCGACTGCTTTGTGTTTTTTTGAATGTTTGATAGCATATTCCACTTCGTCACATGTTATTCTGGGGCCCTCATAAGCTGTTAGTTCCGGTTGTTCCGCCGTTCTATTATCATCAAATAATTTGGTGATGTATTTTTTCCACTCCTGTAGCTTTTCTTCTATCGTCGGTATGACCTTTCCCTGTTCGTCGTGCTCGTCGTTCAATTGCATGTAATCATAAATGAAACAAAAATGAAGAAATAGGTCAAGATTACAACCGGGAAAGTTCAAATCGAGGTATTTTGTTTATGCCCTTTTGGGGGTATGTGAGTTTTGAGTTCTGGAAGTTGTCGTGATCGATTTGGCGTGATCCATTTTCTATTCTCCATTAAAATCTAGAAATAATACTACTCTTTTGAGTAGCCTAAGTCTGAATGTTGAACTTTATTGCTTTTTAATTATTGTAGATATGCCATATAAAATAATTTAACATAATATAATATTCTAACGTATTATGTATGTACTAATCCTCGTATAGGAAGAAACACCGCCTTCGGTAAAGATGAAGAGAAAGGTTATTGCTTTATATAAATAAATTATAAATGCGATATAAATTTGGTTGTATCGTGTCAAAAACATTATTAAATAATTATTATTAGATTATAAACAATAAAATTCCATTTAAAATCTTCAACGTATAACACTACTTAACCGCTAAGGTTCTCATCTTATTTTTATTAATAATAGATAATATATTATTACTAACATAGATATTTTTGTTTTAGTATTATAGTGCAGTAAGCGCAGTCAACTGAAAAGATAAGTTTATGTACAACAGATATGGACGGCACGGTGTAGCTGGATACGGATACGCACGCATAAGCTCTAACATGGGTCTTCCATATTGTCGTTTATAAAATATCTGAGACAGACCGACGGACACTGAACCGGGAACGAAGAAACTTATCTTTTGCAAGTACCTGCAGCGACGGACGTTAGTTGACGTTGATCCCTAATGCCAGGTATATCATGAAAATAATTTGAAATTGCAATCTTTGTAAAATTAAAAATAAGTTGAATAATTGCAATTTATGACTTTATTGCTCATAAAATGTTATCTATTGATGTAATTTACAATTTAAGTTCATATACTTGTAAATTGAAATATTTCATGTTTATCGTCATGCATAAACACACTCTTTTCTTTTCCGTATGTATCCGACTCCGATATGCATAAACTCGGCAAGTGTAAACAATTTCTACAGCATACACGTTTTGACCAGTCCAGTCAAATAAAAACAAATTTTGTCGTTGGGCGGAAAAAATGATATTTTCCTGAAATTTGGAAAATATGTTCATTTAGGCGTACTATTAAAATTACTAAAAGTCCTGAACGAAATCAGATATGAAAGATATGACCAAAAAGCTTAATAGAGCCGCCATTTTCCAAGATGGCGGATCAAGCTCAACAGATTTCATTTAGGATTTTAGTATGTTGAATAGTACGTCTAAATGAGCATATCTGCGAAATTTTAGGAATATATCAATTTATTCTGCCAAAGAACGAAATTTCTTCTTATTTGACTGGACTAAAAAGGTTATTATACAATATAATTTAGAACAACAGAGTGTGTGGCCTAAGACTTCTCCATTAATTCGCTCTCCCATATTTTACAACACAACTCTACGAAGACAAGTCCGTATTAGTCTGAGGTTACATTGGATGCATATGCGTGCGATATTTTAGACGTGCGTGCTCGTACGATATCTTTCGTACGAGTGAAGTGGTTACACTGACACTGGTTTTAAACACGTCAGTGTAGTATAAAGATAAACGCCGACTTGATGGAAAATAGTTTGTTGAAATATGTCCTTATGAAAAAGAGATCATATTGGGTGAATGATTTATACATACATTACATACAGTACAGCTCAAAAAGGTAAGTACACTTATATTATTTAATAGTTTTCAAAATTTTAAACATTAAACACTTTTTAAATCGATTATTTGAAAAGAAATCAAGTAATATAATTTATTTGCATCAAGTTTAACAAAAAAAAACTGAAAAAATGTTATTGTGTTGGCTACATTCTGGTTTCTTACAAAAATCCACCTTTTGCTTTTATAACAGCTCGGCACAAACGAAGCATTCTTTGGGTGAGTTTATGCAAAGTTTCAGATTGAATTGCATTCCAAGCATCTTGCACGACTTGCCATAAATGGATTTGTGAATTTGGGCCCTTTAGTCGAACCTTCCGATCCAGTTCCTCCCACAATAGCTCTATGGGATTCAAATCCGGGAACGGGTGGCCTATCCATATAATTTAGCACTCTCCGTTTTTCAGTTTCTATCAAATAGTCTCTGGACAACTTCGATAAGTGCTTGGGATCAATTTCTTCTTGAAAAATAAAACCTCTCCCTATTAAACGTCGACCTGATGGCAGCACATTGTTTTCCAATATTTGTTTATAACCTCCTTTTTTCAAAATTCCTTCTATTTTAATAATATCTCCGACACAATTCTTGCCAAAACATCCCCAAATCATAACGGACCCTTCGCCGTGTTTCACCATTGGGACAATACATTCATCCATAGCCCATTCTCCCTTGCGCTTTCTCACAAAACTCGTCGATGAAGACCGAAGATTTAAAACTTCGACCCATCCGACCAAACAACCTTTTTCCATTGACTAATTCAATATATTTTATGTTTTTTAGCACAAGCTGGTCTCTTCACTATGTTTTGAGGTCTTAGCAAAAGTTTCCGCATAGCATTCTTCAATTATTGGCCTGCTGTTTGCAACCTTCTTTTTACCGTCGACAAACTGACATTATTTGTACGAGTTTCATTGATTTCAGCAGTAAGTTGAGGAGCCGTCATTCTCCAATTTCGAATGCTATACCTTGCAGTTAATTTATCTTTACGTTTTTTAAGTTTTTGGCAACAATTACCTCGGAGATATTATTAAAATAGAAGGAATTTTGAAAAAGAAGGTTATAAACCAATATTGGAGAACAATGTGCTGCCATCAGGTCGACGTTTAATTGGGAGAGGTTTTATTTTTCAAGAAGAAAATGATCCCAAGCACTCATCGAAGTTGTCAAGAGACTATTTGAGAGAAAATGAAAACCGAAGAGTGCTAAATTATATGGATTGGCCATCCGTTCCCGGATTTGAATCCTATAGAGCTATTGTGGGAGGAACTGGACCGAAACGTTCAACTAAAGTGCCCAAAATCACAAACCCATTTATGGCAAGTCTTGTAAAATGCTTGGAATGCAATTCAATTTGAAACTTTGCATAAACTCACCCAAAGAATGCCTCGTTTGTGCCGAGCTGTTATAAACGCAAAAGGTGGATTTTTGTAAGAAACCAGAATTTAGCCAACATAATAACATTTTTTCTGTTTTTTTTTTGTTAAATTTGTTGTAAATAAATTATATTACTTGATTTAATTTCAAATATTTGATTTATAAAGGGTTTAATGTTTAAAATTTTGAAAACTCTTAAAAATTATAAGTGTACTTATCTTTTTGAGCTGTAGTGTACATAGAAATACGGAAAATGAATATGCGAGATTGTTCAGTAAGTTATGCGAACCTCAAAAATTATATCAGTACTTTAGAATGTCTTTATCAACATTCAATTACATTTTAAATGGGATAAAAGAAAATATCCAGAAATATTCAAATTATTAACTTTTCTATAACCATGTTTTATAATAAAAGTCGTACGATCTGTTGAGAAAAAAAAAGGTGTTTGTTTTGATGCGATGTCGGACGTGTAACCCGTCGCAAAACTTATCAACCCGTCGCCAGTATAACCACTCGTATGCATTTTCAAGCGTTTGTTTTTATTTAAACACTCGTCAGTGTACGTACGACCAAAATATCGTACGACTACGCATCCAATGTAACCTTAGACTTATCCGGTATCTCGTCGTTCACTCTTACTCATTCACGGAGTGTTGATGTTCACCCAGGACCATGCTAAGAAATTTCGTGAAATCCGCAATTCTAACCCACAATTTCCGCACTGTAACTCGACCAGCGATAACACCAAGCCACTGCTGTGAATACTAATATTACTATTTTAAATATCTAAAATCAACCAAGTTCTAAAACTGTGTTTATTCGGAGAGGTATAGTTCAACGGTTTATCCAATAAAATAAAAAAAATTTAATTGGTCATAACAGTTTCCAAAATATGATGTTTAAGTAAAAAAGGAGTATTTAATAGACTGTGCAGATTTCTCAAATTTCAAGGACCGGATTTCGGTAGAATTTTTTTTTAGGCAATGTTTTCACCCCTAGAAACGTATGGTTAAAACATGTACACTCGAGAAATTATTCCGACTTGGATGTCTTTGTTTACTGCACTAATTATTGCATTAGTTAGTTCTACCAAATAAGTTAGTAAACACATTAATAAAATCATTTTGGAATATGATTGTCGAAAAGTTATATCATCAAATTGAATTTGAATATTATTGTTGTTAATAATTTACCTTGACAATTTTTTTAAATATCTTTTTATAATTTTCAAAATAACTAAATAATTTAAATTGTAATATTAATATTATGCGAAACTTACCTAATTTAGTAAAAGAGTTTGAAAACTCAAACATGCCTTTGAAGCCCCTATTTTGAGTGTTGGCAGTGCGTGTGAGGGTTACAAAAGATATGAACAATGACGCTTCAGACGAATACAGCACCAAATTACGTTGTTGTCCACAGTAAGTTCCGATTACTGCTGATGTGTTATCTGGACCATCGTATAGCTTGACATAATCTAATGGACAACTAAACAAAAAACATTGTTTTAGTTCAAAATGATCTATCTACTAGTTGTTGACTAATATGTAAATATTATAAAAGAATTTAACTTACTGAGGTCCTCCAAAAAATAAATCGAAATCTCTAAATTCAAGTCGCACCCTTTGACCAGGTGTTCCTAGGAACTGGTATGTGCAAGTAATGTCCTTCGGATAGGAACCTGGATAAGTTGGAGACATGATAAGCCCGGTTGGCTTGACGGCACCTTTTACTAGAAAACTACACGGGGTATTGGCTACCGGCACGCCCACTTCGTATTCCGCTGCAATTGTAAAAACTGTAAGCAATAGCACAATCTAAGAAGAAATATGTTAATATTAATTTTTATGACGTTAAAGATATATGAACACCAGAAGAATACAATAAACTATTATCGAAAGCTGTACCCATTATATGGACTATTAGAATTTTGACTCAAAACTAGAGACGTTTTAAAATTTCCGATTCTATGACGTTAATGAAACTAATTCCCATTAAATTTTTATGACCATTAAGATCATAAAAATTAATTAGTTGTATACAGCGTGTCCCTCAAATGTTGCAATATCGCTTAATCACAGATTCCTGGAACCAAAATAAGACGATTTAACCCAACTTACCAATTTCTAAATGTGATTCGTTAAGCCAGTATTCTGCTTCGAAGTTCTTTTAAAAACATAATTTTTGAATATTCCGGAAGATGATATTCACACCATACCATACAGATATAAGTCTTCATTTGAAAAATTATTAGTTATTATCAGTGGACCGCTAGTGTATGAAACATGGGTATCACACAGATCGGTGGTTAAGCGATATCTCCACATTTGAGGGGAAAACACTGTAGAATCTTATCATAACTGTCATGGTTCCGCGGAGTGTGTAATAAATTGAAGTTTCAAGAAACTTGAAACGAGAACTCAAACTCTCAATCGGTTGTCCACTGTGTCTTAATATAGCGATCTACCTGAAATATCTAGAGAACCATTTACAATATTTAAAGGGAATAAAGTGCAAGTTGCAAAGCAGCACGTGGGACAAATAGCAACATTAGACTGATCACCTCAGGTCAACCCCCACAATCCCAACTTCAAAATTGCAAATTCAACCTTAATTTTTTGCCATTTAGCAAAGGAGAATTACATTCCAAGTCGAAATACTCAAAATAGTTATTTACGTATAAGCACGAGAAACACACGCTTTACCGAATGAGAGAGCTTAAAGCGTAATTCACAGCCACGTAACAAAACCTACATTATTTGAAACATTATTTAAACATTACGAAATCATTATTTAAACATTATGAAATCATTATTTAAACATCATGAAATCATTATTTGAATAAACATACAAAACGTAATGTAAGGAAAGTTGAAATGCATTGTTTCAAACGCCACCGTTCACATTCGGTCCAAACAAACGTAACAAAATGTTCGTTCAACTTCAACTTGTACGTTATGTTTTCTATGTTTGGCCAATGCAGAGCTTTCATTTTATTAGGCAACACCCCTTTTACTGTACCTGTTCAAATAAACTCACTTTCAATTTTAAGGTTAAGTCGCAAAAATGAATGCTGTCAAACTGTCAACCGATCGACAATGCAAACACGCGTGCCCGTGCTTTACGTTTCTATGTTTACTAATAAGTGGATGTGAATGGCAAATAAAATGCTATGTTTTCTACGTTACGTTACGTGGATGTGAATGACGCTTTAGTTCAAGTTCGGAGTACTCGCGAATTCGGGAAAGAGTGTTTCTCGGCGCATTACGTATGTAATTTTTTCTTCAGATTAGTCCTTGCCGAAATAAAATAGGAAAACTGTACCAAAATACTGAAAGGAATATTACAATATAATTTTGAAATGAAGTGAAATTCTAAGATTTAAATAAAAACATAATAAGTTAAATGTAAATATTAAAATATTGTTAGAAATTAAAATATTCAAAATACAAAATCATTATTGGAATGAATGAATAAAATAGAAAGCTCAGTACAAGCGTGGGTGCGATAAAAATGCTCTTGTGATGTGCTCGACATATCAGATAGAAGGAATTGTTGACAGGGCGTCGGGGTTTACAATAACAATTAGTATTGCAAACTATCTTGAAAAATAAATAGTTAAGTAAACAATGAAATTATTAATTATTCAACAAGAGCATTCAGTTCTGTATATTACCGTAAATAAATAAATAATAATTTCAATATTTAATTAACTATTTAAAATTAAATTGTAATGTATCAAAATTACTTAGTGAAATTAATTGTTAATGTACAATTTTTCGATTTTAAAAACGAATAGGTATATGTACAAGATTAAAACAAAAATCTTAGATAAACAAAAATTTAATATGATTGCATTTTTATTAATGAAAGCAACACGAAACTCCAACCGAAAAGGTTATTTACAAAGCGCAATTAAAATCAGCAATGGGAATACCCGCAAGCAAAACTTCACCTTCTGGGAATTTATTGGCAAGAATGTACGTAAGCATTATTAAGTTAACCACAAATGTATTACAATGCAAACTATAGATTTAATTACAAAGAGCGCATCAAAGCTACTATTGACCTAACATAACATCGACTGAAAATAAGTAACATGATTATACATCAACCGAAAACATCGCTTTCAGTTTATGTATCATCAACTTACGTTGATATCTTAGATTGTACCAGAATTGCTGGCTTTCAAAGAGATAAATTCTAAAGAAAGTATTGATTTCGCGCTATCCTGGAGAAATAATAATTTTTTCTTTTAGAAACTCTTGAGATAATATGTTGTCCTTTAAATTTACGAAGTGAAATATGCTTTAATTTAGAAATAAAATAAATTCAACAAATAAATTAGGCTCAGCTGATACTTGACAGTTTTGTTTGACAATTCGTGGACTATAAAAAGAAGTTCAATAAAAATTATTATTATTATCTATCTATAATGTATTATTTTTGATACACTACGTTAAAAATGTGTACGCGTTGTAAGTTTGATTTTGATTTTTTAACATCATCTGTTCGTGAGTTACAATGGTGGGAGTACCAGCTTAATATCAACCTCCCCCCCCCCCCCACTTTGAAATGACTGTAACTCGCGAACGGCGAGAACAGTAAATTCGAGCTTCCGGCGGAACAAAATAGCAACATGCTCCCCATACAATTTTTGTTTGTCTTACTGAAATGGGGGTTACAGCTTAACACAGGTTTATTTTACTCCATTCGAATTTAGAAATACTTTTTTATTTTACTTTTTATTTACTTAATGTACTTGATACCTGTTTTTTGGCTTCTGCAAATAAATTGGTTTTTACCAGAATTGTATTTTCACGGAGGTATGCGGTTTTTTCCTTCACGTACTACCACAGAGCTGAAAAAAATTTTTTCACGAACGTAGGTTTGTGTCTACAGTTACTTCAAGAGAAATAATCGATCACAGAAGACCTCCTTGAAGAAGCAGACAAATGCAAAATGGGGATCATTGGAAACGTAAAATTTCTAAAATTTATCTCTTAATAGAATTAAATCTTGTTCAACTTATCTCAGAAATGTACTCTCGGAGACTTCGTGGTATGAATATTTAAAGGAATTTATTATTTATATTACAATCTGAAATTCGAAAATAGAAAAATAACATATTAATTTATAAATCAATGTTTTAATATTCCTGCTTCCCATTGTAACGGATAAAAATGTACGGATAAGAATAGACCGAGATTTTTTACTGGTCTGAAAATTCCCAACACTTGATTTCAATGTTAATAATTTATTAAAATTTAAAATAATTTTAAATTGTTGAATTTGATTCTACTAAATAAACGAAACCGGTAATCCAAAAATATATAAATGTTACAAACATAAACTTCCATTTGATTCAAAGTCGCTTGTCGGCAATTTTCTTTCCTAGTGCGACTAGAATTGTTGCACATTTTTACCATTTACAGCATTTTAATTTTACAGCAGTGCGCCTCAGTACCTACTCGATACAGTAAAATATTTTAGTTGAAGTTGTTGGAAATTATTTCCTCTATAAGATTTATAGCTGTTATTTTCGTCCTACGATCAACTGGTAAAGAGATATTATGGAAAAACTAGTTGTTGCCGCCATTTTTCTTAAATAGGCGGCACTTCCGGGTGGTTGATGAAAGTTGATAAGGTCGAAACTTTCATTTCATATTTTAGAAGCAGTTGTTAAAACATTTGAAATGTTATTCGTAGTTCTAAGGAGCTAAGTATATAAAAACAATCTAATATAGAAATCCCTTTCAAAACCTTTTGCTGAAAGACATCATTTTCAATTTTGCTTTCTAAATTTCAACTTATGACGAAGAATTGGGTAAGAAGCTTAGGATTCAGAGACGGTGACTTTTAGTATGTTCAAGTACGGGCTATTGCTTGACGAATCCATCGAAAAATTGCAGAAGACCGTTTTTGGATTTTTTGTCGCAATTTTCTTAAGAACGTATTATATATATTGTGGTGTTTTGCTCATAAAATTCGAATCCACGACAGATATAAATTTTGGAATTTTATTAATTTTTTAACTTTTATTTTCTCGTTACACAAAATTCTGTTTTTATCATTTGTGATAACTTTTGATAGTGAAATAATTCAATTCTTCAATTTTATAAATTTTTTTGTTTAATAAAAAATTTTTTTTACAATTCAAAATATGGGTTAGTAAATAAATGTTGTCATACATAAAGAAATTAATTGCGCCTCTATAAAATTGATCAGTAGATATAAAAAGGTTCATTTAGTTTACAAATAACATATGCGATTGTAGCATGTTTTTTTTTTAAAAGTAATAATTTTCACTGTTCAAATGTTTAAAAAAAATGCAAAATACCTTGTCTTTTGTTTAATAATTTGTTTATGTCACTCGATAAACATACCAATTTCATTCGTAGGTTGATTTCCAAATTTTCAAACCAATTGTTCATAAACCAAATCCACAGTCGTTGAATTTTTCAAATAATTCGTGGTTAATTTTTCCACCATCAAATTTCAATAAGATTGACCACTTTTTATCCCTCTTGCTGGTAATTTTCTTTAGTTTCCACTTTGGAAAACCATATAAGGATCCACTTTTATAATTTGCTTTGAAATTTACTTTCAACATCCACTTTTAAAATCCACTTTTATCAATCCACACATTGATTGGCAAATCACCGCTTGATCGATCTCCTTTCTGCCGCGAATGCGTCCATGTTCTCCTTTTAAGCTGAAATTTCCTTTCCACGCGTGCGCGAATTTTGATTTACGCCCTTTGATTGGCTGATTTGGTTTATTTCGGCTCATGATTTCAAAATGTGTCCGAAACTGGACGTAACGAATTTTTGCAAAACTTGCGCGTGTCGTTTCGCGCACTTATGTTTTTTTAAATTCACGCATGACTTTACACACATCATTTTAAATTTAAAATTTTTAATACAAATATTTTTTGATTCATTTAAAAAAAAACAAATCTAGTCCTTTTTGGAACAAGCTCCAGACTTTTAATTTAATAAATTTGAAGAATTATTTTATTTGTTAAATTTTGACTAATAAAGATTTTTGTGTGACGAAATTATAATATTGACCTGTTAAAATTTATTTTTTTAAATTTTGAATTTGTTTTATGAAAAAAATTTGGTAAATTGTGTAATTTTGTTGAAGACAGTTCAATATATAAGAACACGGTGCTTGTTGTATTCAATTTTGCGCAGAACGCAGTATGCACTGCGCAAACGTATTAAGTTTTTTACTGCGCAAAATTGAACACAATTAAGGATGAAAATAAGTATCGTGTCATACAGACCTTACACTAATAATTACAAAGAGAAATATCAAGTGTTGGATATTACTTATTACAGTATATCGCAGACGATTATGTGTTTTACACTAATGTCTCAAGTATCATTCTTCCTCTTTCCCACTTTCAAAATCAATCATAAGTCTATCTCTCCTTTTAAACAAATTTCTAACTAATACCGACTTACTAATTTGATAATCACAGCGAGGTTCTAAATGATATGCCTTTGACGCTTTCAATGAAAATATTTTTAAAAGATAATCCAGTGATTTTCAACATTTCATAAAAATGTTAAAGATGGGCGTGTATATAATATCAAATTCAAACTGCTTCCATTGCTTTGCAGGAAAACATATTTATTAGTTCTAAAGATTATCTAGAATTACAGGCAGGAGACATTGTCGAAATGTCGTCCTCAACCAGAAGAGGAGGCCAAATGATGAATTACTGTAGAAAGTTAAAATACAAAATTTAAACGAGATCCCCAAACAATTTTAATAATTTCTCAAAAATATCAAGTTGGTGAATTTTATGTTGACGTGGGTGAAAAATAATATATTTGAATTTGTTTATTAACAGCTATGTCCAATTTTAGAATAAATAGGTTTCAAAATAATTACAGATTTTGAAAAGCAATCAAACATTGATGATTAAGTAAGAACACTAAGTTATAAATAGAAATAAAATCTTTTGTTAAGTTTAACGGCTCAGAAGCCTGGACGATGACCAAAACAAATGAAGAACGACTGAGATGTTTCGAAAGAAACGTTTTAAGGAGGATATTTGGCCCAATATATAATCCCGTAGAGGAGCAATACCGGATAAGGACAAATAGAGAGCTAAAATAAATATTTACCGATCCGGATATAGTACAGTAAATAAAGGCGCAACGGCTGCGTTGGGCCGGACACGTCCAGAGACAACCAGATAGTAGGCTAATCAGATTGGCATGGGATGGTGCTCCAGGTGGTAAGAGACCGGTGGGACGACCGAGAACAAGATGGAGGGATAATATCATATCTGATGTGGAAACACTAGGCTTACAATACAATGAAGCACTAAATCTGATGAAAGATCGAGAGGTGTGGAGGGCAATTGTTAAGTCAGCCAAGACCCACCCGGGGTTGTAGCGCTACGAAAGAAGAAGAAGAAGTTTAACACAAAATTTTAAAAAAATAATTTAAGTATTCTAAAAAGATAGATTTTAGAAACCTATTTTTTCAGTTTGTATTACGGAAATTTCAAGCAGTAATTGTGCAACTTTATTATTTCTTGCCAAAAAAAAAAATTATTTATGCCTAAATTTTTGTCAATTTTATCTCGTTTTCGTTTGTTTATTCCTCTGAAGATAAGCGTCAATCCACAAAATTGACATTTTCGATACGTTGCCCCGTTGAACGTAATATCGAAATTTGAAGCTGTTCCGATCTAATTCTTTATTTCACTGGACTAATAATATATGCCCCAATATTATAAAAACCACCACTGGTAATAAACTTGGTTTTTAAACTACGAGACTCATTCAACTGATGAGACAACAAATTGTCAACTGTCGTTAATTAGAAGATGAGTGAATAAGCAGAGATGCCACTATTGTTTTAGTAAGGTAGCTGCATTGTCAATTTTGAAAAAAAGCAAAAACAAATTTAATTATTTGCTTTTTAGTTCTTGATCGTATCAAAAATGTCAATACGTTTAATCTATAGAACCATTTCCATGTACTTGTTTATTACTAAATATGGGATGATAGCAGTATACGCTGCTGAAAGCTTATATGTTAAAATTATTTAAAAAAATATTTTCGCGTTTAATTAACTATTTTATTTTTAAAGTTTAATTTATTATTATAAGTTAAACAAAAGATGAACTTGTCTAAGAGCATTGCCCAAGAGGATATAATAATTGCACGTTTAATTTTTGAAACTCTTAAAATGTGCGTTTGTTTTAATTATTATTTCGTCGCGTCAGAACCAGAGTATTCTATCTCCATTTTTATAAATTTTACAGTACAGCTGTTTAAAGTTTCTCTATTGCCTCACTCTTCATTAGGATATTTTGACATAATTTCAATTGAAAAAGTTAATAACAGATAACCCCACAAGTCGCTTTTCGTGGTTAGTTTACAAATTTTAATTATAAAATTTAAATTAAATCAAATTAAAAAAAAAAGAAAAACGGAGATAGAATAAATTTGCACGCGATAACAAATTTTTCTGAAGTCATTTTATTCTATATCCAACATTTTGGTTTATAACTATTGTATAGTTTTTAAATAAAATATTTTTCGATATTATCTAATTTTATTTGTATATTAACTACATGTTTAAATACAAAAAACACCTATTTGGTTAACTAAACGAAATTAACAAAACAAAACGAAACCAAACTAGCATCATAGTCCAGGCAAGGAATTTTTTTAATTTGCAAAAATTCCGGGCAAGCTGAATTTTGGCAGAGATGTACATTGGAGTGTTCTAATGAACCTCCCAAAAATCCCATAAAATCCCACGCCGGCATCCCCCACAATCGGGGGTTTTAGCTCCCCCAACGCGATTTTTTGCCGATAACTCGCTTATTTATGCTTGTATGGAAAATTATGATCAGACCATAATTGAAGAGCATAAAATTCTCTATAAAATAGTTTTTTTTTCATATTTTTCCATGGCACACTAATACTTAAATTATTGACCGAAAGCACGACCCACCCTTAAAATGGCACAATATTGATTCGTTGCAGGGAGAGAAATGTTTTCAGGCACGGGAAATGCTTTTAATAATAACTTAATTGAAATTGTGGCCAAGGTTGGAAAATGAAGAAAAAAATAGATTTTTTCAAAATTTGCCCAAGTTATAGTATCTTCCAAGAAACGAAACCGAAATTTTGGTTTGAGCTTACAGAAGGTCCGGGCAAGCCGAAATTTAGCAAAGATGTATATTGAAGTGTTCTAATAAACCCTCAAAATGTCTTATAAAAATCTCAAGCCGGCGTTTCCCCCAAATGATGATTTTAGTCCCCTAAAGTGCGATTTTTTTGCCTATAGCTCACTTATTTCTACTTTTACGAAAAATTATCATTAAGCAAAGTTGAAGAACATAAAATTCTCTATAGACTATTATAAAATTCTCTAACTCTACAAGTTATATCCCTTTATTTTTATTTTTATATCTATTTATTTGTTATATCAAGTTATATATAAGGTATATTATTTTGACATATTTTTGAATTCTACGAAATCAAAAATATCACATCACAGATGATAATGTATTGCACTGCAAATGGGGGCACAAGCATCAACCTATTCTTGAACGTAAAGAGAATGGCGCCAGTAATATAAATATATTTGTTTTTCTGCATAATTATTATTATGCAGTGTAAACGTTGGGATCAGGTTATTCTATATCCAAGAACTTACTGTAAGCTAATTGGTCGCTTGTACATAGAATACTCTGGTTCTAAATATTAGCATGGTTAATGGATATAGAATAAAATTGCCTCTTTGAATTAACGGTAATAATAAACATTTTGGCATTTTTTTTGCATTATACTGTAGAGAAATGAACATAGATTAAAATGGCATAAATAACTCAATTTGTCAAAAAAATGGATATAGAATACTCTGGTTCTGAGGCGACGATTTGTCGAAATAGTTATTTACGATATAAGTGTTAAAAGTGACTTTTTATTTTGTTAGTGGGGAATTTTGCGAAACGAGCGATGAGTTGAGCAACCCCCACGAACAAAATAAAATCACTTTTAACATGTATATCGTACAATATTTTTTATACAACTGTTAATAGGTCTTGTTTGATGAGTAAATTTTTTTACGAATTGAAACATGACTACATCACGACATGCTGATTTTTGTGACTATCGCATTCACATATCATGTGACGAACATCAACCAATTTGATTTACAAATAAATTACTAAAACAAAACCAGAACCTGCGATAAATTAATTAATGACATTTGTGTATATCAATGCAACCCATGATACTATAACTTTAGAGATATGCTCACGCGCACATCGCGTGACGTCAAGCCGTGACCCTAACCGGTTTGTCATTTAGCATGATGTCATTTTGGTTGTTTACTTATCATTTTACTGTGATTTTACTAGTGTTCATGTTTGTTAATAAGAGTAACAGAGTAAATAAAAAATTTATAAAATGTGGAAAGAATATACAATACAATAATGAAAATTTCAGGTTGTAATTTTTTACAGAAATTTAAAATATAAAATTCTGCACAATTTTAAATAAAACAGGTAACAAACATGAACACTAGTAAAATGACAGTAAAATGATAAGTAAACAACCAAAATGACATCATGCTAAATGACAAACCGGTTAGGGTCACGGCTTGACGTCACGCGATGTGCGCGTGAGCATATCTCTAAAGTTATACTATCATGAAAGCAACCTAATATTATTTTTTTTTGTAAATTTTTTGAATTATAGCTATAACTCGGGAACGACGCTAGATATCGAAAAACTGAGCAAAAAAATCCCCCCTCGCTCTATTCAGCCGATTTGTCGGTAGGAAGGCATATGCAAAAATTCAGGGCGAATTGTTCTAATTCTAATGTGTATGTTACTATTTATAAATAAATTATAAACTAATTACCACTAGTGTTAAAAAGTTTTATTTTACTAGTGTTAAAAATATTTTTAACATGCTACCTTATAAAATTGAATTTCTAACCTGGGTAAATTGAACTAAAAGTGTCATTTTTAATGTCAGTTGTATAAAAAATAAATAATAATAAATTTTATTAAAAAAACTGTATACTTTTAATAAATTGAAGTTTTTAATATTGTTTCCAAGGGTACCTTTGTTGTGTCGGAGATATCCGCGCAAAAAGTTTTCTAATACAGAGAATCAGTTTGCGTATACAACGAAGAAATAATGCTGCATTGGTGATAGGATCGATGCCCACAGAAGCAATCATGGACGAATTCTTCCGACTTGCTGGTAAATTTTTGCAATAGTTTGATGTTTTTATTTGTTGGTTATACTGATTGTTAATAAAAACCTATTATATTTAATTTTAATATGATTGGCACTTTTTCAAATGTTTTTCTCAATGTCATTGGTCCATGTGGATCATGTGACAGGTGAGGACGATTCTCATTTTTATGTAATCGAGTATAGTAGGTATAGTACGTAGAAGATAACAATTTTAATGGAATATTTCTCGAAATGGGTGGGGGTAGTAAAATTATTTGTCCTGCAAAACTTTGTCATTTTTAAAGACCTTTTCAACAATACCATCTATATACCTATCTTAGGTATATAAGATGGTATATACCCCACCAATGCTTTTTGAAATTCTAAGGTTTTCAGAATTCTGGAGCCAACTCTTGTGCCGACTTTTCCGGAAAACGTCAGTATTGCCATTGGATTCTTCATTGGGGGTATTGTAATAAAAGTTTCTAATCGAACTCTCTGCGATTAACCATTTAAAAAAAACTTGATATGGGTGCTCTGGGTCACCACCCTGTATGATAATTAGTAAGGATAATTATTGCAAAGAATGAATAACAATGGTCCTATATTATAAATATGAGAACTTTGTGGAACTTTCGATTTAACAAAACCCTCTTTGTAAAGGATACCTCTTAAGTTCATCCATCATCATTTAATTCAACATGATATAATTTACCTTAGAGAAAAACGTGCAAATGTTATAAGTATATTCTAGAGGGGATAGAGAATTATCAAAGGATAACACTAGTCTAGTCAAAATACGATTTAACTTGGAAATAATTACTATAGAGATAAAACTTTTGGAATGTAATCTCAGTGATTCTAGGAATTTTGTTCGCCAGCATTTGTTCGACAAACACTTAATCGACAGCATTTGTTCGACACAGAATTTTATTCAACATGCATTTGTTCGACTACACATTCATGCGAATAAGCATTTGTTCGACATGGAATTTTATTCGACATACATTTGTTCGACTCAACATTTATGCGAATAAGGATTTACTCGACATGGAATTTTATTCGACACGCATTTGTTCGACATGCCAACATGACATGACACGAAAGACGTAGGTAACCTTTTTTAGATATAATTAGAGAGCGAATTTATAAGCACAACAGGCAATTCCCGACGGGAAATCGTATTTCCGGAAATGTACAAAACAACTGAAAACAATGATCCGTTATTGTTGTTCGATTCTGGTAATGTAGAAGATAGGAGCGTTATATTTTCCACCAGAAGAAAGCAGCAACTTCTAGCGAACTCTAATAATTGGTATGCAGATGGAACTTTCAAAACGGTTCCGTCTCTGTTCCAGCAAATGTACACCATCCATGGCTTACTGGATCAAGATCTTTGCGGCAGATCCACCTCTTTGCGGCAGATTTAACTTTACGCGGATATTTACTTGTTTTTAATTACTTTTCTAAAGAAATATCAAAAGCTAACACTAACCTGACGGCAGATCCACCTCTTCGCGGCAGATCCACCTCTTTTTGCGGAAATTTAACTTTACGCGGAGATTTGTTGTTTTTAATGTCGAACAAATGCATGTCGAATAAAATTCCATGTCGAGCAAATGCTAATTCGTATAAATGTTGAGTCGAACAAATGCATGTCGAATCAAATTCCATGTCTAACTAATGCTTATTCGTATAAATGTTAAGTCGAACAAATGCTTGTCGAATAAAATTCCGTGTCGAACAAATGCTGTCGATTAAGTGCTTGTCGAACAAATGCTGGCGAACAAAATTCCGGATACGAATCTCAGTAGTATTAGTAACGACCTATGAAAACCCACCGTTTCCCGTAACGATGCTTCACCCTTAAAATTACCAAGCGTACCATTTTTCAGTTTTTTTGTTATAATTTAATTATTAATAGATTTCTGACAAATATGAAGAAATCTAATTTATAGAAAATTAAATTTTCTTTCGAAAGATGTTTCATAACTATGATATATTTTTAGTATCGTCCTCATCACAATATAGGTGTAAAGCTCGTGGTGGTCAATGAAACATATTCCGCTCCCCTTAGGAACCTACATAAATTGTTCTAATGCCGGGCGGCCTCCGAACTGGCGTGACAGGCGATCTGGCGACAGGCGTATGATATATTGCAACCAAGATGCTATACCCAAGCAAATACAATAATATTTATAATGTCGCGCCCACTGAACTTTCTAACTTTCATCAGAATCAGTAGTAACAAGTGACAAAACGCTCCACTTAAAGCTCCACTGTTTATCACATGTTACTAGTAATTCCTATCACGTTGGTTCGGTGGGCGCCCGGCCTAAAATACTTACTTATTATTTTTATAATTTTAATATTATAATATATATTTTTTAAGTTAATTTTTATATTTGTTTATAACATAGAATAACCATATTTGGAATTATATCATATCAAAGTACACCTATCCTCCGATTTACATTATAGATAGGTTCCTGAGAAAAACGTGTAAATCAAAATTATAACTTTTTCGATGTAAAGCCGTGTAAACCGAAAGTATGCAAAAAACGCATAATCATCATCATCTACTTCACGGATTAGGCCTATTGGCCTGTTCCGACCCTAGTCGCCATCTTAATAGGGGACTTCCCACATCTCTTTTACCTCTGGGTTTGTAGTAGAGCATTATTCTGGGTATTCTTGAGGAGTCCATTCTGAGTAGGTGCTCTTCCCACCTTTGTCTACGCTGATTTATTCTTTCTTGCAGCGGTGTCGTATTTAGCTCTTCTCGTATGTCTTCATTGCGGATTCTGTCAGCTCTTGTGCATCCCTTTACGAAACGGAGAAAGCTCATTTCTGCTATTTGCACTCTTGATCTGTCTCTGTTAGACGTCGTCCATAATTCACATCCAAACATCAGCGTTGGTATAGCCATTGTGTTGTAAAATTTCATTTGCGTTTCTCGTCTTGTTTTATTGCCAATTGATCTTTTGCAAAAACGCATAATTGTGTTGTTTATTAATTATGATTTTTAAAAAATTTTTTTAATGTACATACTAAATCAAATAATAAAAATATTGAAAGGCAAATACGTAAATATATTAATTCTTTTATTAATTAAATACAAAGTACAAAGGAACAAAAAATAAAATTTGAAAGATTCATAAAAAGATTATTTATTATTACAATTATTATATAAAAAAAGGTGGGCGAACGGCTGAGTGGTTAGCGTGTTAGTTTCTCATGTCAAGATCCACGGGTTAAAATCCTGCGGGGTGATATATCTATAGAAATAATTTCCGCTTACCAAATGTCTACCTGCTGGCCTCAGGTAATATTATAATATGACCTAAAAACTTCCCTGATCGGAGTAGACGGTGTAAAAGTCGTCTATTCCCGTGGTTCGGAATCCACGTTAAGCTGTAGGTCCTCTGTGCTCGTCACACAGTTTCAACACGCAACAAGCACAGGCAGGGAGGAAATCGGAAGACGTAGAACGTTGTTAAAACTGTTGTACTATATATTACTACTAACAAGTAATATCATTTTTTTTAAACCGTGTAAAAGTGAAAACGTGTAAAAAAAGTACCGTGTAAAACGAGGGATAGGTGTATCATACAATAAAAAGGCGCTCGTTTAGGGTGAGACTCATTATAAAATCTTTTCTAGATATATTTCATACACCTTGTATGAAATTAAATTTATACTTGAAGTATAAATTGGGTTTAAACTAAATATTTTGGGATATATAAACAAATAAACCATATAAATCCATATAAACAAAAATTATTTAAAATTATTAGTGCTAAGTTATAATTTAATAATATAATACAAAATAAAATAATGTAATGGTACCTTAATAGTTTTTAGATCCGATGAATATTAAATTTAGTATCTTTGATACCTTGGCTATCATCATAACCAAATATCGTTATGCTATCTTATCATTACTAAGTCGTCGTATTGTTCGTTTCCGAACGTCGTGACCCATCTCTTTCTATGCATGTGATGTGCGTTCTAAGTGTTTTCACATACATAGAGGACCTACTTGTTTAACGTGGGCTCCGAACCACGGGAAGTGTAATACACTTCATGTCGAGATGGGCGCTCTTGGCAAATTACCTCGGTGGTTTGCCATTGCCTTCCGAGGAGAGACGGCCAGAATAAAGTTCTTACCCTGCCCGGATTCGATCCTAGCGTTTCGCATTAGCAGTAGACGCACTTAACTGCCAAAGCTATATGACCATCATCTTATCAACAATTATATAAATTAAATTAAATTATAATAATAAAATGCACTCTTCTAGTATATTTAAATATAACTTTATTTGTTACGCGTTTCGGCAACAATTTTCCATCATAAAACTAAAGTATTAAAAATGATGATGGCAGCTTTTTGCCGAAACGCGTAACTTATCAAGTTATAGTTTAATATACGAGAAGAGTGCATTTTATTATTATAATTTGTTATAAAAAAAACCTCGTAACTTCTCTCAATATTATTAAATATATAAATTAACTTAAAACCTAATTTCAAGTTAATATGTATTGTTGTGTCAACCGTGTACCCCCTATTATGGGCGAACATTGCAAGGGGAAACGATCGGAGATGTTTAAGTTTTTGTTAGATTAAGTTTTTGTGATTATAAAAATAAACGCCTGATGATAACTGGTGTAGGCAACACACAAGGCATAACAAAATGATGAGATGAAAATCAAAGGTGAATAAAAAAAGGAAGAAAGGTTGTCAAGGGGATAAAAAACAGGAGTGAAAATTGAGGGAGTGCAAATGCGAGAGGCGACCAAGAGAGTCGCAATTTGGGAGTTCAATGTGAAGAAGCGACAGCGATAGTCGCATAATAATTAAGAGTGCGATTTGATGAGGCGACGAAGATAGTCGCAAATCGAGAGTGGAATTTCAAGAAGCGAAAGAGAGTCGCATATTAAAATAAGAAGAGTGTAAATTAAAGATGCGACCTAGAGAGTCGAAAATGGAAAGGGAAATTTAAAGAAGCGACAAAATAGTCGCATAATAAATAAAGAGTAACGATTTAGAGAGCGTAAAATAGGACGTGTGTGGGTGATCAACGATCGATTTGAAGATCGAATTTCTCCTACGGAGAGAAGTAATACCAGAGAACGACAATTTGGACCAGGCGATTAAAGATAGAATAAAGTGTATGTGCGCACATTGTGTGATCCGTCTATGCCGAGTTATCATTCCAAAAAATAAAAGGTTAGCATAAAAATTGTTATAATTTTAAGTTGTTAGATTTTTATGTTTACGTTGTTTTTTGATTTTGTTATTCCATTTTAAAATTGATGTTAATAAATATGTGTTTTTGCGATCCGATGGTTTTCTTTTGCACTGTTGGCTTGTAAGACGTTTTTTTAAAGCGAGTAATCCTGAGAAAGAGAAGTGTTTGAAGTGCGAATCCTTTTCTTGGCAATTTCTCAAATAGCCAAGTGGGGGACGCAACAGTATATTGTCTGGCACAGCAGAATGTGTTGCACAAACCGTGCGCTTTACACCTACATTGTGATGAAGCAGATACTAAAAATATAGCATATGCACACCTTTCAAAAGAAAATTTAAATGTATCCAAATTAGCTTTCTTCATATTTGGACCTAAATCTATCTATTAATAACATTGGTCAACAAAATTGTACCTTTGTCGTGCCACATGGACCTTTATGATATTTTTTAATTTAATAGGTGGTTGGCAGTAAAAACAAACATAAAAAAATCTGTTAGCCAAGAATATTATTCTCTTAAGTAATTTAAAATATTTCAAAAAACAATGACCTCCTAAACCAAAAATGTAAAAAAGTTTTATTATGAAGTTACGATCTAAGATTTTCTAGCAAATTTAGCTCCTGGTTGGTGCCTTTTGATTGTCCAGCAGTAATCTGTCAACATATTTGGGTTCCATTTGCCCTGGTAACGTTTTTCCATCTTAGAAATGTCCTGATGGAACCTTTCTCCGTGCTCATCGCTCACAGCCCCAAAATTCTGAGGAAAAAAATCCAAGTGTGCATGTAAAAATGAATCTTGAGTGACAGGTTGCAACCCAATGCTTGATAAGCCAACACTAGCTCGCTAACCAACTCTCTGTAGCTCTCACTCTTATGGTTACCCAAAAAATTTGCAACATCATTCTTAAAAGATTTCCATCCTAGTTTTTCTAAATCGCTCAATTTTTCTTCGAATACCGGATCTTTTATTAACTCCCTGATTTGAGGTCCTACGAAAATACCCTCTTTTATCTTTGCATCACTTATTTTGGGGAATTTTTCTCTTAGATACAAAAATCCATTCCCATTGCGATCCATTGCCTTTACAAAATTTTTGATCAGGCCTAATTTGATATGTAATGGTGGAAGAAGTACTTCGGATGGCTAGAGCCATCCGAAGTACCATCCATTGTAGGCAAGGGGTAAATACTTCACATTTTTTTGTCCAGGAATTAAGGATGCACGCGTAGGCCATATTTTTTATGATAGTGGTTTGTTCTGTTTCGACTGTCCCATTCACATAAAAAGCAGCAGAATTTAGTATAACCCAGCTGAAGTCTGAGTAAGAGGACAACAATTTTTAAATCGCCACAGATTTTGAAAGAATATGTACTGTACTTGATTTTTTCAAGTAATAACTTCATGTTTTCATAAGTTTCTTTCATATTAGCAGCATGGGCCAGAGGTACAGAAGGAAATATATTTCCGTTATGCAGTAACACTGCTTTTAAACTTGTTTTAGAAGAGTCAATGAATAAACGCCACTGGGAGAGATCACAATCGATTTCCAAAATCTTCATAATCCCATTTATATCATTACAATACACCAAGTACCCGTCTTGAGAAACGTATGATCTGATGTGTGTTGATCACGATTTCGAAAATAGCAGATTTTAGTTTCATGATGTAGCAAATTCCATCCTTTTAATCGAGATCCTAATAGTTCTGACTGCTTTTTTGAATAATTTAAATCGCGAACCAAATCGTTTAGGTCTCCTTGAATTATCAAGTGTGGCTTGGTTAGAATTTCTTCAAACTCAGAGTCATCGTCCTCATCAACACATGGGCTTGAAGTGGAGGATTGTGTATTGTCAATCTCGACGGATGCAGATGCAACTAATATAGGCAAATTTTCACTATGAGGGACTGGTCTCATGGTTGAAGGTAAATTAGGGTAAATAACTGTGTTTTTTCTCGAAATTTATACCATTTCCGATTTCCGCTAATGGGTTGCCTCTTTATGCTTGTGCCTTCAATTTTGTGTAAAGAAGTTGTTACATATTTCACATTTGTTGTTGTTTCTTGTTTACGTAATATTGTTTTTTAGGATAATTATGCCTTTTAGACTTCGAAATTAAAAGCTGAGGCTAATTGAAACAAAACAACTGCAGTTTAATAATGAGGATAGTTAGCTAAAACAGTATTAGCTATCAAAGTTCGTATGGCATGACTAGTGTTGACCAGTGTAATTAAGTTATAGGCGAAAAACTAAAACAATGTACCTTTGGAGGTGGTTTTAAGGGTGAACCATGCTTGAGGTGAACGGTGAATTTACATAAATTGTTACTATTAATGAAAGATGACATACTGAAATTATCACCTGTATAGTAATTCGGTTAATATTTTAGCTACTTTGACTGGACTAGACGTTTTATCTGTATACCCATTGCATGTACTTATTTACTAATAAATATCTGAAGATGGAAGTGTATAATAAACATGTGAAGATAGAAGTATAAGTTTAATTTAATATTAATACTTCAGAAATTACGATTCGTGCGTTAATTTGATAATCTACATCAACTGGAGAATTTAATTATACTATAATGAATTTTATCTCCTTAATAAATAAGAGACGTTCAGCAGCTGAAGAGGTTAAGTGCGCTGCTGCTAATGCTGAATACCTGATTCAACTCCGGGCTCAGGAAAAACTTTATTCTGACCGTCTCCGTTCAGAAAGCAATGGCAGACCACCGAAGTGTAATCTGCCTGGGTACAGCCTCTCTGGAGATAAAGTGTATACTTACACTTCCGCGATTTGAAGCCCTCGTTAAGCAGTAGGTCCCCTATATGTTGTGGTGTTTTAAAAAAATAGCGCCACGTTGGGCGAGAAATTTAAAGATGTGGTGTTCCTACGCTCCTAAAATTTCACGAAGAAAACTTGAAACACTTTTTTGCCCTTTTAATTAATCTCAACTTTATTTTACAACTTCGAAAAATACAAAAATCAAAAACTTCTACCCGTTACGTTATCCGACTGTCTGATACCACATTTTTCTTCTAATCTCCTTGAACACTTGAACGTAAATTTAAAATGTTTATCGTAAATTCAAATTATTCAAATCATTAAATACAACAATATACCTGGGGGGGGGGGGAGGAAAATAACAGTTCAATATGTAGTAATAATCCAAAAACGCACAGCACTACATAAGAGAGACGTCAGCAATGCCTGGACATCAGGTACGGTACTCTTAGAAGAAGAATAAATAAATGGAAATCACAATTCCCATAGGATCATATCTAAGTTACAAATATAGAACCCTCAATTGCAGAGGTTTCAAATTGCAATAATTTGCAAGATATCGACAAAAAAGCCAATACGTTCATGACATGTAAAAAATATGGAAAAAGAAAAGCTGTTGCAAAGAGGCGAGACTACCTTCTCCACTAAAATTAAAAACATATCAACTCGAGTTACTTGGTTTTCTGTATATTACGTTATATGCTTTTTTAAGGTTTCTACATGCAAACATGTTTTATAAGTACTTGTAGGTTTTGTGTTGACAAGATTGTCTGAAGATTGAAGGTCTAACGATTCTGAATAACGATTTTTTCGTTACAAATGAAAATAGTAATGTAAGTTGAAGAGCGAAAGAATTCAACTTAGAACCTAAAACTCGTAGTAGCGAATATAAACATCAGCTACTCCCGAAGTACCGTGGTTCAGATTCCACGTTAAGATGTAGGTCTATGTGCTATGTGGTACGCGCACAAGTAAAATCTTCAGACTTGTAACTGCGCTTCTTACTAAATAAACTGGTTTATCCGTAAATACCTTACAATACAATACAAAGCAAAAATAAAAATACTGATAATTATTCAGTAAAAGCTCGAAAGTACTGTGTAGAATTGTCTCCGTGAAAATAATCCAGTTTTGGTCGATTTGCAAAGTTTAAAATTATATAAAAACAATAAAAATTAACACTTCAGATTAAATTTATTACATTTGCAAAAAAAACATTTTTAATGAAGAAATTACATTTATTATACTAACTTGAAGTGCTAATCGTGATACTTCGAATTGCGATGCATGTTATCTTTTTTAATTTTTCCACAGGTTCGTTTGACAATTTTTTGTACAGTAGCAGCACACAAATATTTGTGTGGAGCCACCCACCACAAATGTCTCCTTTGACAACTCTTTTTTTACAAACCTAGTGAAGTTAAATAATCTCTATGTAAAAGTTACAAACTCGCAGTTACGATTTCAAATTACGTCAGGGGGGAAAGAGGTTGTTGACAGCCCAACTTTTATCTCTATAAGTACCGAACATTGCTTTGTATGAACTTTGTTTGATGCAAGAGTGAAACGCTCAATTCTTCATAAATTGTATAAAAACAAACCATCAGATGATTTTTCAATTAAGCCTTAGTTATGGTTATGTCTTGGTATACTTTTTGTATTCCTCTCTGTAAATGAATCGTAATAATCGTAGCTCACTTTAAATTTCACCTTAATTATTTGGGTGGTTTTCACAACTGAACTTGTTTTCTGGAATTGCCCTCCTCATAGATCAAATTTATAACTAGAATCGCATGTTCCCGTTCCCTAGTTTGAGGATATACGAAATATTTTTGCTTTGAACTAAATAATATGAATCAAATGATGTAAAAAAAGCGAATCAATTAAAATTAATTTGGGCTAATGCTACTTAAGACTATTAAGTATAGCATTTATAAATTTCCAATCGTTATTTCTGTGAAGTATTATGCTCGAGACTTCAAAGCTGAAAAATCTACTTTTCAGCTGGAATGCTATCTTTTCAGAGCGCTTTGGTTGAAAATTATAAAAGCTTTGATATGAAAGTGTAATTTTTTTTATTAACAATAATTTTTACACAATTTATTTCAATGGTTATTAATTAAGTTTTGTTTTTACTAAAAATATTGACCAAAACTAGTATCTGCTGAAATAAATTTAGTAAGTACTAATTTTTACCAAATGGCTCGTTGTAAGAAGTAAAAACTTGTTTTAGGAAATAAATTCGGGTACTTACTAATGGCACTCTCCAAAAATAGTTTTAACAACTGTACTCAGTTAAGTTAGTTATAAAGACTACTTATTAGCTAAAACTAGTTTTGACTAGCAGTAATAGAGTTAAATTTTAGGCGCAAAAACAAAAAGTTTTTAGTAGAAAATCTTTATGCCACGTACTTATTCGTACTTAAAATATAAATTTAGAGAATGCTAAGGCTGGGCGCTGACTTGCAATTATCAGTTGCACGATAGTTTGGTTGCAAGAGTGACTCCTTGGTTTTATATGCAAATGCGCGCACATGCAACTTTATGCAATTGCAAATTTATGCAACCCAAGAGTTTGCGTTTTGACACAAACTAAACAGATGCGCCATTGCATGCAATCATTGCATGCAATTTTTGCAAACGATTGCAGTTTTATACAGTTTTAGTGCTTTTTGTGAATGATGCCCACTCAAGAGGTAAATAATCACCTTATTCTGGGTATGCTTGCAAATCTTCATTCAGTTTATTAAACTGCCCTTTCACTAAACGTTGTGACGTTATTGGGTGTACCCAGTATCTTTTCTTTCTTTTCAATTTTTTCCTTGTTCCCAGTTCAAGAGCACACACCACCGCTAACTGATAGAAATTCATATTGAAACTAAACAATTTTAGTTGCATGTGCGCTTATATGCTGCGACTGAACCGTTTAGTTGCGTATGTGAGCGCAGGAAACTATTCACAGACCAAACAGTTGCGCAATTAGTTGCACAACCGATAAATTGCAAGTCAGCGCCCACCCTAAAGTGAACCGTGTCAGAATTACGGGTAGATAAATTAAATTTACACAATAGATCGGATAAAATGGAAAATGCAAGTTTTAATTGGGTTAAATTCAAATGATTATGATTTAAAATGATCATCTCGATAAGAATATTTTTACTTAAATTCTCTAACTGTATACAAATTAGTTATTTACTTATAAGTAACAGAAAATTATCCATTACGAATGAGCTTGCAAATGTCAGAACGAGGCGGAGACGAGTTCTGATAAGCAAGAGAATTTGTAATGGATCCTTTCTGTACGCATCACGTATGCTATTTTTTCTCCAGGATAAGGCCCTACAGGTATAAAAACAGAAAACTGTACCAAAATAATCAAAGGAATATTACAAAATTATTTTGTAATGAAATGAAATTCTAAGATTGAAATAACAACATTATATTAAGTTAAATGTAGAAATTTAAATAGTTATTATTACAAATTAAAATATCCACAACATAAAACGATTATTGAAACGAATGAATAAATAAAAAACCCAGACGCGTGGGTGCGATAAAAATGCACTCCGTTGTGCTAGAGATAACCAGTAGAAGGAATTTCCTGACAAAGCGTCGGGGATTCCCAGCAAAGTTGACGGTCACAAAGAAATGCAGGTCGGTTAATATGTAGCAATTGTACAATATCAAATAATATTTCAAAATAAATTTTTGAAAAATAAGTATCGTAGTTAGTAAACATTGAAATTATTAATTATTCTACACCAGCATTCAGTTCTGTATATTACCGTAAATAAATAAATTATAATTTCAATGTTTAATTAACTATTTAAAATTAAAGCGTAATGTATCAAAATTACTTCGTAAAATTAAATGTTAATGCAGAATTTTTCAATATTAAAAACGAATGGGTATGTAGTATGTACAATTTTAAAATACAAATCTTAAATAAACAAATATTTAATATTATTGCATTTTTATTAATAAAAGTAACATGAAACTTCAAGCGCTAAGGTTATTTACAAAGAGCAATTTAAATCAGCAAAGGGAATACCCGCGAACAAAACTGCACCTTCTAGGAATTTATAGGCAAGAATGTACGTAATCATTATTAAGTAAACCACAAGTGTATGACAATGCAAACTATATATTTAATTACAAAGAGCGCATCACAGCAACTATCGACCTAACATAACATCGACGGAAAATATGTAATATGACTAACCATCGCTCGAAAATATCGTTTTCCGTGCATATAGATCATGTTACAGTGTTATCTTAGATTGTACCAGAAATGCCGACTTTCGAAGAGATAAATTACAAAAAAAATAATGCTTTCGCGCTATCCTGGAGGAAAAATATTTCGTATGTTGGTATAGCGATGAGGTAATTTTATAGCGATCGTAATTAGTTAGTTTTATAACCGTTTAACTGATCTTTAATATAGTTTCAGAAAAACCTTCCCTACGAAATGTTAATTAAAACCACTTGAAAGTATTATTTACCCATGTAACTTCGAAACGGTCTACTTTGAAATTTTGTTTTTAAGAATTTTTGTACCAGAATGACCTCAAGACTACGTACATTCCTTATGAACCTCATGTTACGGAAGACACTTTAGGTATAGCCGCCAAGAGCTAAATAAACGTGTTACTAAGACCTCCGCTTTTCTTTCTTAAAAGGGGTAATGACACTCTAGGATTTTTAAAAAAAAGCAAAATTTTTTTTTTACATTAATTAATAGTTCAATATCTTAAAATTTATGTGTTAAAATTTCATATCGATATTCCGTATGTTTTCGGAACTATAGGCATTTAAAGCGCATAAGAAGTAGGCAATAAATTACCCAAGTTTATGGTACTGAGCATTACAACTGTCGGCAAACCATAATAAACCAAAGTGCATCCTTTATTACTTTTAAAAATTCTAAATAGGTACGAAAATTTAAAAAAATTTTATTTTTATTCTGTAATATTATATTTTATAACCTGTAAATCAAATATGAAATTTGGCGAAAGTGGACGACGTGGTTTAGGATTTAAAACTGTTATTTCTTGTGAGAACTGTAACGAAACTGTCATTCCAAATTGCCCATTTATTGATAAAGCATATGAAATTAACCCTAAAATTATCCTGGGCCCAATTGCTTGAATTTCTGTGCGAAAGCTGATGCACGCCGCATTAAGTTCTCGGAGCGATCGCTGTCTGACGCTGCTAAAGAGGCTCGGTTTTGGTTAAAATCAGCCCGAAATGAAGAAGAACAGCAGTATATTAACATAGAAGACCAATTGTATGGTGCAGGTATTGCAGATTAGAGGTAAATAAAAACTTTTCATTCAATAATGCTATGTAAAACTTTAAAACGCTCTATCTCAAAATGACAATTTCTCAATTGGCCGGCAACATAACTTTGACAGATCTTAATCGATTTGCTTGATATTTTAACTGTAGCTATAAAATTACATTATCTAGGGAAATACGTACGGATTTGGCGCTAAATTGTATACTTTTCTTGTTATAAACAATTTTTCACGTAATTTTTGATTAAAAATAGAAATTTGAAATCAATCGTGCGCTATTCTTACAAAAATCAATATTTTTTAATTTCCGTACGTACTTCTCTAGATAATGTTATATAGAACTGAAAAATTTTTTGTTTTTTGTTCTAGGTCAAAAATTAACGGAGAAATCTTGCCGGCCGCGGAACGCTATTTGTAAAGAGAGGTTTCCTTTGCTGGGATGTGACGCTGCCATTTTGTAAAAAAATTTAAAAAAAAAATTATAAACTATTCTATAAAATATGTACAATAAACCGCTTTAAACAGATTTTCTATTGCATTTACTATAGCGCCATAAAAAATTGTTGAAATTATGCTATTTTTGTGTCTTCTAGAGTGTCATTACCCCTTGAGTTTCGTTCTCTTGTTCTCGTTTTAAGTATTGGAAGTCTTAAACTATTTAATTCCACACAATTTTGACGATAAACTATGTATAGTGTATTTCAAATTAATTGGAATTAAAAAAAGTCTAGCATCAAATTACGTTGTTATAAAAACATACAAACTATGCAAGGAAAAACAATATAAGAGATAAGATTATCGCGCCAACGAAAGCCCGCATTTCATACTCCACGTGGAGTAGTGTAGTTCTAATTGGTTAATATTTATAATAAGGACTTATTATTGGATAATATTTCTATTACGAAAATTCTCTTTGCGACTCCACGTGGACGCGTGTACCAGGTGTACAGTAAGTTTGTATGTTTTTATAACAACGTAATTTGATGCTAGACTTTTTTTAATTCCAATTAATTTGAAATACACTATACATCAAATGTTTATTCAAATTCGTAGACATGACTGAACCATATTCGTATATAAACAATTTAGAAATTAGTAAAATAAAAGTCGATACTTACAATCGTTAATAAAAGAATATCTGCCACCGAAAAGTTCGGGCGTGGAAGCATTTTTATCTGTAGAAAAGCTAAGAGCTATGGCACGATAAAGTGAAATTCGTCTTCGTGGTGGAATATTTCCGCAGTATCGTCCTCCAAATGGAGAATTGATCAACTCCGCGGCTTCCGGCTGTACCACCTCAGAGTATACGTCCATGTATTCGTGAATACAGCTGTAGAATATAAAAGTGTTAATCATTATTTTATTTAGATATATGTACATATGTGCGGAGAAATACAAAAGAAGTGACTGTTAATTTATTATTAACTGTGTTTTTATTCTAAATAAAGTGATATTTACATGTCGGCTTGTTTGCCCTGAAAAAACTGTTGCTTTATTATATAAGGTTCATTAGAGTAAACCCCAATTATTTTAATGGCACTAGAAGGTGAACAAAAACCACTGAATTTTATTTTTTATATCTTGAGCTTAACTTTTTGTTATTTAACTTTTAAATTTACAAAATTATTTCTGAATCATATTTCCAAATTTTTTTAAGTTTTTAATTTCAGTGAACCAAGAAGCAAAATTCTTTTAATGTAATCAACTGCCTTTATAAATAATATATGTGGCTTATTATGACAATTTCGTTCATAATAATTCAACCAATAGGATGTTAGAATCTCATCAATTTGAACCAATCATAATCTACTTCCTTTGACAATACAGCCCACGGTGGTGTATTGTCGCGGCAATACGACCACCGTGGTCTGTATTGTCAAGTAACGATGGAAACTACGTAAACGCATACTATAAATTATTTGTTGTCAGAAAAAATTGAAATTTTATTTACGAAATTGTCAAACGAATTCCACACGATACTATAAAATTGTCGGTTAATTTTTAAACCATGGAATCTTCGTGTTTGTCGCCCTTAAAATCACCATTCGTGCTAAAGCACTCATGATGATTTTAAGGGCGACAAACACTCAGTTCCAGTTTCAAAAATTATTGCCGACAATTTGATAGTCTCTTGTGGTATTATATATGAAAATATTATGGAAAGGCCGCTATAAAATCCGCATTTTTAAATTATTCACATCGATAAAAATAAATATAAATAATAAAAATCGAAAACAAAAAACTTCTTACAAAAACGTACACCTCGTCAAAATTTATGCAAAAATTTTAGGCGACTTTAACGCAAAAGTATGACTTTTTATGTTGGCCCATTTTACAATAATAAGTCACAGATATCATCCTTCAAATAATTGCTTACACAATTGAGCTACAGAAATGAAACTTAAAATTTCAAAGTTTAGGTTTCAGAAAAAAACATGGAAAACTATAATTATGAAATAGGTGAAAATAAAAGCTATAAAAGTATGGAACAATGAATGCAAGCTACTAATGCATGATTTTCGAATATTTTTTCAGTTCCCTAACCCAAACAGTTTTAACTTTAGAATTTAGAATAGAAACAATCCTGTTGATTTCATTTTCAAAATATTTGTAATTAAATTTGTATTTCATGACTATGTTAGCAGTTTGACTGGTAGAGCATAAACTGGAAATTCCGGGTTCCAATCGAACTTCACGAAGTTTTAACCACCCGGTGGACCGGGATAGTGATCTGACGATTCGTTTCTAAACATTTCGTTTCCAGAAATTTCGCTCCCGGTTATATTGCTCCTTGGCAACTTGCTTAATAGAATATTTCGCTACCTACCTAAAAATTTATAAACTTATAATTAGCCAATTTGCTGCAGTTAATGGATGTTAGTTGATTTCTTTAGGTTAGGGTTAGGTTGAAACTAAATACTGCTAAATAAATCAGCTAAAATATTATGGAATCATAATATTATTTTTAAGTATAAATTTGTTTTAAATTCGTACACGCATTCTTGAAGTTAGCGTGCATTGCTTTGAGCAGCAGTTTCTCTTTGAATTTTCAGAAATCTTTTTGTAACAATAACAATCTAAATCTATAATGTGATTTTTCTAAAATAAAAGTTTTTCCTTTCAAATTTTCGTCGCAGAGGGGTTTGTTTTTTAATTTTACGGCAAAAAGAACGCGAAATCGAAGGAATCGCTTCAATACGTGTCTTAGTTCAACAGTTATTAGAGTTTAAAGAACGTTGCGGGTAGGTTTTTACTTAACAAATTTCTTATATATTGATGATTGATGATGATGATGATAGTAATATTCTAGTCGCGAGTTGTCCGGGAGCGAAACGTCCAGAAGCGAAAGATTTTAGAACTAACAGGAACACTCTGTGGTGACAATAATTTTTATATTATACCTTATTTACCCTAACGTCAAGAACTTTACCAAAAAAACATTTTTAAATAGTTATTTTTAATTGTAAATTTTTTTTCTTTTTTTGCTTAATAATTTTCATGACGTTTAACTATAAAATTTTCATAAATCGATTTTTCACATTTTCAGTAAATAATAATTAATTTTCTATACCGTCAATAACCAATCAAAATACGGGAATGCAAACACAACAGTAAATTCAGGTACGGGATCTGAATTTGTAGCAACACTGCTAGGTAAATACTGCTATCTAATTTAAATAAATAGTTATTGCATGCACTATTTCTAAAAGTGCAGTAATGTATTAGAATTATGTACAGTAATCAACAGTTACCTGTATTAGATTTTTATGTTGATTAGCATAGATTTGTTGCTAATTGATGTACACGAGTACAAATTATAAAAATTTTTAATTGTAATTTAAAAAAATGCCTTTAAAGTCCAATTTGTCAATCTCTAGTTAAAGCTTCAGTTAGACTTAACTGCCAGGTAAGTGAAGTTTGACGTCTTCCCATTGGATTAAATGACGTCACACGTTAGATTTATCTGACAGATAAGTTTAATTGGACAATGATAAATTGGCTTATATAAAAATATGTATTATATTATTGTACCTACCAATAATGTTTAAATCAACATAAAAATTCCAGATAACTTGATCAAATTTTTAAAACGTCATTTAGTGCAACGTTAATGATATTTATTAAAGTCAGATTAATATCACTTAATGATATTAATCATAAGCAAATGTAATCATAAAGAATCTAAATATAGATGGACAGGTAACACTACAGAAGATAGAGAATTTTTTGAATAACAAAATGCTAATACAGGTTGAGGTTGTGGATGCTTTTAAGGTAGGAAGAGATACGGGAAAACAGGTGTTCGTGGCAAAAATGAAAGACTTCAATCAGAAAAGAATGATAATGGAAAAGAAGAACAAGCTCAAAGGTATAGTGTATTTCAAATTAATTGGAATTAAAAAAAGTCTAGCATCAAATTACGTTGTTATAAAAACATACAAACTTACTGTACACCTGGTACACGCGTCCACGTGGAGTCGCAAAGAGAATTTTCGTAATAGAAATATTATCCAATAATAAGTCCTTATTATAAATATTAACCAATTAGAACTACACTACTCCGCGTGGAGTATGAAATGCGGGCTTTCGTTGGCGCGATAATCTTATCTCTTATATTGTTTTTCCTTGCATAGTTTGTATGTTTTTATAACAACGTAATTTGATGCTAGACTTTTTTTAATTCCAATTAATTTGAAATACACTATACAAATACTTATATCGAGAACGACTTGACCATCAAAGAAATACAAAATAAGATTTGGGCTTTGGCTAAGACTGAAATAAGAAATGGAGTAAAAGTTAAGGTAGGATATTAGAAAATAATCAAGCAGGGTAAAGTATATAAATGGGATAGAAAGGACAATACTCTGAAAATAGACACTGACCAAAACCAACACACAAAAAACTGATACAGGAGGATAGTGGAGCAACTGGAAATCTCCAAACAGTTGCTCCAGAGGGCGCCGATGGAGAAGAATTACAAACGAGGCATGGAACAGGAACTATAGAGGTGGAACGAACAAAAAAAAAGGAAAGAAAAGACAAAACAAAAGAAAAAAAGTGAACAGAATAGCAACATGGAATGTCAGAACACTACTAAAACCTGGAAAGCTGAATGAGGTCGCAAAGGAAATGCTAAGATATAATATCGGAGTGGTAGCGATGCAAGAAACAAGATGGAAAGATGAAGGTGAAATAAGAAAAGAGGACTTTGTATTCCTGTACTCTGGAGAAAAAAACAAGGAAGAAATGGTACGGGTTTTTTGGTCATGAAGAGATTTGTGAAACAGATATTACAATTTAAACCAATGGGAGGAAGAATGTCATATGTAAGAATCAGAATGAAACCGAACAATTTATCGATAATAAACGTTTATGCACCAACAGAAGAAAGCGGAGATGATGAGAAGGAACAATTCTACTACGATCTGGAAGTGCTACATGGCGGGATATCAAGACACGATGCAATAATTATAATTGGCGATTTTAACGCACAGATAGGAAAAGAGAAACACGTAGAAGATGTGGCCGGAAAACACACAATTCACACTGTAACTAATGATAACGGAAATAGGTTGTGTAACTTAGCAGCAGCGCTTGATTTGGTTATCAGCAGCACAAAGTTTGAGCATAGAAAATCGCACAAAGTTACATGGATGTGGCCTGGATGTAGTAACGAGGAGGGAAACCAAATCGACCATGTATTGATAACAAGGAGACGAGCTACATCAATAAGAGACGTGCGATCGTATAGGGGCGCAAATGCTGATACGGATCACCTCCTGGTAGTGGTAGAGATTAAACAAAAAACAACGATAGAAAATAAAAAACATGAAACAAAAAAGACACTAGAAACTGCAAAACTTAGCAACGAAGTAAGCAAAAGAGAATACGAAGACACGGTAACTAAAGAACTGCAAGGTAGAAGAGATAACAGCAGCATAAATGAGACATGGAACAATATTGCTGAGAGCCTTAGAACAAGTGCAAAAGAAGTACTAGGTTATAAAAAGAAAGGAATATTGAAGGTATGGTTCGACGAAGAATGCAAACAAATGAACGAAATTAAAAGAGAAGCAATAATTTAATGGCTAAGTACTAACGAACACGAACACCTAAAAGAGTACAAGGAAAAACGAAAAAAAGCTTATAAACTATATAAACAAAAGCAAAATGAATGGGTTGACGAGAAAATGAGAGATATCGAATCAAGTAGGATGAATAACGATGTAAGGAAATTTTATAGACAAATTAGAAACACAAGAAAAACATACGCAATAAGAAACAGAGGAATAATGAACGAGGATGGAATACTTGAAAACAGACCAGGACAGATTAAAGAAATATGGGAGAATCACTTTAAAAAACTTTTGAACACACCACGAATGGAAGAAAGAGAGCAAGATAGAGCAGAAGACACACAATTTGAGGAAGAGATTGACGAACCAACAAAAGATGAAATCATGGAGGCAATCAAAGGTTAAAAAACAGAAAAGCACCTGGTAACGATGAAATCAACGCAGAAATGATCAAAAATGGGGGAGAAGAAGTACAGAATGAAATATACAATTTAATAAAACAGATATGGACTCAAGAAGACATGCCAGACAATTGGAATGAAGGAGTTATTGTAACGATTAAAAAAAAAGGAAGTGCAGGGCAGTGCAATAATTACCGAGGCATAACGCTTTTGAATGTTGCTTATAAGATCCTATCAACAATTATACACAATAGACTTATAGAATATACCCGTGAGATAGTAGGAAAATATCAGTTTGGGTTCAGAAGAGGAAGATCAACGGTAGATGCATTACATATAATAAAGCAAATACAAGAGAAAGCTCACGAATATGGAATGGATTTGCATATGCTGTTCGTGGACTTCAAGCAGGCGTTCGACAGCGTAGGTAGATACAATCTAGTGAGTGTCATGAAAGAATATAAAATTCCACCTAAACTGATAAGACTAATTTCAATGACAATGAAGAAATCGAGAGTCACCGTAAGAACGAATGTAGGTGAAACAAACAGCTTTGATGTGAACAGAGGAGTGACACAGGGTGACGCCTTGTCGGCGACCCTGTTTAACAGCGCACTGGAAAAAATAATTAGAAGCAGTGGATGTACAGGAACATTGATAAGCAAAGAAATACAAGTGATAGCCTATGCGGACGACGTCGTTATCATTTCAAGAACTAAAGAAGGACTAATAAATACTTTAAGAAAAATAAAAAGTGAAGCAACTAAAATGGGGCTAAGCATAAACTACGCAAAGACTAAATACATGAAATGTACTAGGGAAAAGAACGATTATACACCTGACCTAGCAATTGATGATGCAACATTTGGGCACGTAGAGGACTTCAGTTACCTTGGCGTGCCAATCAACTACAAGAATGTAAGGAGAACTGAAGTAACATCAAAAATACAGGCTGGCAACAGAGCGTATTATGCGAATAAACATATATTGACAGACAAAAAAATTTCAAGGGCTTCAAAAATAACGATATATAAGTCATTGATAAGACCTGTACTTACATACGCAGCCGAGGTTATATGTATGACCAAAAGAGAAGAAGAGGAATTCCGTGTGTGCGAGAGAAAACTATTAAGAACAATATTGGGTTATAAACGAGATAATGGAGTATGCCGCATCAGAACAAATGCCGAAATTCTTGACGCAATGAATGGTGAGGACGTTGTAAAGTTTATCAAGGCGCAAAGAATAAGATGGTGGGGGCATGTAATGAGAGCCAGTAACGATGAGTAATAAGAAAAATAATGGAGTGGAAACCCAATGGTGAACGGCACAGAGGAAGACCAAAACTGAGATGGTGCGATGGAGTAGAAGAGGACTTGGGAAAGATGGGAATAAGAGGATGGAAACAGGCAGTGATGAATAGAACGGAATGGAGAAGAGTAGTGAGTGAGGCATGTACACATCAGGACCTGTAAACAATTTATTGTATATATGAGGATTAATCCACCTCAACAAATGGATTATGTAAGTCCGCAAGGACAGCTATATTCTTTATCGAATGTAATGCTAATAAATAATAAATAATAATAATAATATCACTTAATCTCAATACCTATACTATTATGCAAGTGCAATGATAATAAAAGCTACATGCATTTATATTTAGTGTGATTGTTTTGATTGGACCACTTGACATCTTTCTGCATATAGATAGGCTAGATAGATACTATTATAATATTACAATAATAAATAATTATATCATTTATTTAGTTATAATTCATTTAAAAAGTTTATGGAACAATAAATAATTTGAATTCAATATAGACGAGTCACTTCACAACAGATATGCGCATTTTGGGGCTCGATCTTATAGTTTTGTATACCAAATTGATGAAATTTTCGAATGCTAATAAGTAGCATTCCTTGCTGGTAATTACTGCATAATTTTTATTTTATATGTATTAGATTTGTGCGCGCAAGAAATTTTAGTGGATGGATGCTGCTCGATTAGCATGAAAACATTTAAAGGAAATAAAAGTTACGTCGGGGTTATATTTCGAGGTTTCGGGGTTCAAGTCATAAAGCTACAAATTTTTGATGGGAATACTAAATGGTCGCCACATTTTGTTCAACATCGATAAAGTGCCCGTGCGTGGTGAACACCATATATTTTATGCTAGTTCGATTTGGTAGTGGTGTTACTCTTATTTCGTCCTGGTGATATCAATACCTGACATTTTGGATGTCCATTTTGTGCATGGTTATCAATATGATTACTGAGTTATAAATGATCATAATTTATATAAAGCATATTTAACGAACTGTCACCGTCATGAGTTACAAGTGCAAATTTATCGAACGGTTTGCTTACGCGAGTAAATGTATGTTCGTCATTTTCTGTGTAAGACGTCAAGTTTACAAATATGTTTTGATTAGACTACCATCATTGTTGTATGGCAGAATGTGAAAATGTGAAAATATACAGCACCCTATATACGGTAGATTAAGTAAACCTGCTCGTACAGATCTGTGAGACTAGGTGAGTTATTTTTGTTTGTAGTTTTATCATTTATCTGCAATTATATCATTGCGAGAAGCTGATTGTGGCTCTGTTTACCTTCTGTAAATATTGGTTTTTGATGTCGCACACATGTACTGTATTGTACCTGTATTATTTTTTACAGTTTTTTATTTTGAAGTGAGCAATAGAAACATCCCTTAGGTAAACTTACCTACTGCTCTCGCACACCATCTCAATGCTAGCAGAAGATAACGAGCAAGTTTATTTTGAGCGAATCTTTCGGGGTTTGATTCACGGATTCTTCTTCCATGGCTGGCTTCTATTGGGGAATTGGAGGAAAGAATTATGTAAGAAGTTTACTAGCTTCTTGTGATGTTTCTAATAATCGGCAACTTAGTAATGAAATTTAATTTTATTACGTTTACTTAGTTTGTTAATTTTTAACTTCGCAGATGTCACAAGCTATTATTTTATGGTATATTAATGCATAATAACTGTTAGAATTATTTGGAAACTCCTTTAGACGCGGGATGAGCAAGATTTCTTGCAACTCGATTGGTAGTGACCTTTCTTTTTTAGGTTGGCAACACCAAAAATTTAAAAATTAAGCAATCAGAAGCATGTACATTAGCGAATAGCACTGTAATTTAGAACGACACTTCGAAATCCAGCCAAGTCTTCATAAATTAAATATACATTTTCCCGGTTCAAATTTGTGCATTATGCTCCTACATACTTAAATTGGGAATTGAGCTTGTTGATTACAGTATTGTAAGTTAAGAATCGCCGAATTTATGATCAGTAGGTGAAAACCCTTATATATAGCTTAATATTTATAAATTCGGCGCGACATACTGTGACGGATTTTTGAAATCCATCACTTACGTTCAACCCTATATATCATTTGTTCTTTTAAATGCGCATTCTATCCGCGCCGAGGTGGGGATTGTCCAAGACTGCGCAAAGGATAGTCTTGGGTGAACCATTGAACGAGCAAGACGCTCTTGTGTCAATTTTTGAAGCAAGAAGGCGGGTGTGAATTTTTCACACACCAATGTCGATTTGTGTGTGTTCTGTGGAATAATCATGGATTTTGAGTACGTTCGAGGCAACCCTGGGTCATTGCGGTCCGTTGACAGAACTCCACTGTGTGGCGTGGTCCGATCGTTGAATGCTTTTTTGGTAACCCTTTCGGAGTGGTAAGTAACATTTATGTTATTTGGTTGATTGTTTCACAGTGGATTGCGTTGATCGACTTGGCTTATTTTGTTCCGTCCACCTGGAGTTCGCTTTTGTTTAATGTCACCCTTGGCTGATTCTCGTATTTTTTTATGTTTTATTATATAGGTTTTTCTTTTGCCTTGCAGTTTTGATTGGAACGTTTTTGGCCGTAATTATCGTTAAGTCGCCGGTTTTGCTTTTCTGTTCGACGTGATTAGAGGTTATCTAATCGTACGTTCGCAGACGTGGATTATAATGCTAATGTTTGAGTTTTATGTTTGAAAACTAATTAATCATTAATTGTATTATTATGTTTTATTTAATTAAGTTTGAACTGTGCATTATTTTCTCTAGGTAACAACGAACAGCGTTGGTCAAATGCATTGGCATAGGATTTCCTACGCGTTCGATATAGGTTCAAATCTTGTATTTGAAATTCTATGTTGAACATTTTTTTACGTTTATTTTTGGTTATATGTTTTTTTAAGAAGGCAGCGATGTGCGACCAACGTACAGGGTGTTGCATTTCATCGGGGTCGCTTCCGCTTGATTTTATTGTTGGAAGTTCGATTGGTTCCACCGTTTGTGGGATTTTTTTATGACCACTCGAACGTTCCGTGATTGATTGTGTGGGAGTGGTTCTTGGTGGCAATGTTGTTGCCACTGTATTAGTTCTGGTCGGGTAACGCAATTTCCATCCGACATCGGGATCGGGGTCGCTTCCACTTGATTTTATTGATGGAAGTTCTATAGTGGTTCCACCGTTGGTGGGATTTTTTATATGACCACTCGAACGTTCTGTTGGTTGATTTTGGGGAGTGATTCTTGGTGGCAATTTGTTGCCACTGTACTGGTCTGGTCGGCTAATGCACTTTACATCCGACATCGCTTATGTCATCGCCTTCCGACAACGAACATCTTATTGTTGATTTAATTTTTGTGTGTTAGCAAAGCTGTTTCCTTGATTTTCTTCGGGGCGTTCATTTGACACGACCCACGGCCTTGCTGCCGCTATAACGAGCTGGCTTATACCTACCATCAGGGCCCCACGCAAATTAAAGTAGAATTTATTTTCTGCGTGGACATTATCTGTTCCGAGCTACCTTCTCATTAGAGATAGTGAGGACAGATATTGTTTCAATACAAATAGGCTATTATTATGTTTAATTTTTTTTTAATTTACTTCACAGTTGGTAAAAAGTTTTAGAATTAAACTTAATAATAATAACAATAATAATGTAGTATAAAGTGGTTGTTATCCCTTTAACGTTATTTTAAGTGAAAATGCAAAAATACGTCAATAATTTCGGATGGAGATTATACCCGCTAAAACCGTTTTCCGCACCTAAAAAATAGGAGCTTGATTTTTTCGATGCTCTGCCACATATCGAAAAACACTTAAGATCTCTTTTTTGTTAGCAGCTAATGCTAAATATTAAAATGAATATTGCGCCTATATTAATAAATATACTATTACATACAGTAGAACTATATTCACTGAACTGTATATCATAAAATATATTAGTAATAAATTTTTGCGTGTTGTGTAAATGGGGTACAAACATAAAAATAATTATATGTTCGTTTTAACGAAAATTCGATCATTAAGATGTCCTTTGCCATGTGATACGATGAGATTTTTTCTTATTATTTCCGTACATTTCTATGTACATATTAAATAATAAAATTCGAATTAAATTTTTGTAATTGCCTGATATTGCGTCTAATACTAGTAGATCGATTGCGGAAGTCACGGTTTTCTATGAGAAATTACAATACGAAGTAGACCGCATACCAGGTTCCGAAAAAATATTTACAATGGGCGACATAAACGCTAGAGTTGGAAATGATGTTGTGGAAAGAGTAAAACAGAACGTAGTCAACGAAAGAGGAGAAATCTTTACAGATTTCTGTGTACACAATGAATTGAGAATTAATAACACCTTCTATCAACACTAGTCCCAAAATAAGTACACCTGGTCGAATACAAGAGGGCAAAAATCAACAATAGACTACATAATCACAAACACAGCCCTGCAGCCCAAGCAAATCTTCGACGTACAAACTTTAACGTCGGCCAACGTGGGATCGGACCATGGTCTAGTGCTCTGTAAGGTGCATTTATCAATAACGATATCTAAAAGACGACAATCGCGGAGTAAAGAAGAAAAAATTAATATAGATTCTCTAAAAAACGCGAGTACTCTAAAATTGTATAATGATCGGTTGAAGAAAATAATTGAAAATAACGGCATATAACGAAATGACAATGTTGAGCAAAGCTGGAGAAAACTGTGCAATAACATAATTAAAGCAGCAAGAGAAGCACTTGGAATTCACAAAATATAATGAGACCTAATAAGAAACCGTGGTTTACAGAAGAAGTGAAGATTTTGGCGGAAGAGAAGAGAGAGGCATAACTCAGAAAATACATAATTATTATAAAGAATAGAAATACTGTTTTATCACTATAAAACTTCACTGCTGATAATTGCATAAATAGATATCTCAACTGTCTTGCGAAGGTGGCGGACGTACTATACGTTGCTATACGTAACGTTCGGAATTTGCACAACTAGGTATCTCAAGTTATCCACTTGTAGCATAACAGCATTGAAGGGATCTGGCACTTATCTACTTTTAGCAAGTGGATATTTGATATTTACAAACATAATAGAACATTTTTAGTTGTAGCATTAAATAAAGTGATTAAAATTAGGTGGGCACATGTAGCTAACTCAAAATAGCCAAAATTCGAGTTACCTAGTTGTAGTACTAAGGCCCAGTTGTTCAGTATTAGGGTATTAGGTTATCTTTTAACCTGAATTATTTTCCATAGAAACAATTCTTGAAACAATCATTTCTATGGAAAATAAACCAGGTTAGAAGATAACCCGAAACTGAACAACTGGGCCTTAGGGAACGATATAATATGGTAATATCGGGCGAAAAACAAAATGCGTAACGATCGCCTAGCAACCATTTAGATGTAAGCTGGAAGTTCAGAATCGTATAATTGAACGAACATCAACATTTAACTATTTGGGAATTGAAATAACCAGCTATGCTGATTATCAAGACTATATTATGACTATAGACTCAAAAACACGAATAAATGAAACGTGCATTGGACCTATACTGACATAATATAGTATCGAGACTAGGGCAGACATTATAAGAACAAAAGAGCTCTACGAACAACTGATATGAAAGTGCTAAGAGCAATAACTGGAAAGACACTATACGATAGAGTTCGCAGAGACACTATTAGACAACAATGTAGCATTTAAGATGTAGTGAGATGGGGACGCCAAAGAAGAAGACAATGGAACGCACACATTACGAGAATAGGCAATGGCAGAATGGCAAAGGCGGCAAGGGATAACAAACCGAGAGGATCCAGACCACCAGGAAAATCCCCAAAGCGATGGAGAGACAGTTGGACGTCGCAATCCCAAGGAAACCAGTCAACACAGGTCGTAGACCTCATGTAAAAAGAAGAAGAATAATTACATTTTTAGGTTTGAATAGCAGGTCATGTCACTATAGTGCCGTAAAATGGGATGGATCACAACAGGTAGGTGAATGACAACGGCAATCAGTACAAAAGAAAGATAATTTTTCTGCCCTTGCAAAGTAGCGCTGATGGTAAATATTTTGATTGGTATTAATTCCTGAAACTATAAGTTTATAACTTCAAATATATTGCAGCAGTAGCAATAAGTAAGTAAGCCGTTTCGGCCCATTTTCCGTAAGTGAAAAATTGGAATGAAATATTCAGTGTATAAACTTTGTATGGTATCTTCAGAAAAGAAATTATTTAAAGAAAATAACTATAGTATCGGTAGTGGTCACGATATAGGTAAGTCATACCAGAATTGGATCAAGCTTTCCCGATTTATTAATTCAGTACTTTCAATATTTTCAGGATTTTGAAGATTCTGAGTTAAACGGGGATGAATTACAACACCATTCCGGGCGAATACAGACCTGACTTACATGGTAATAGACATAAAAACTATAGCCGAAATAAGAATTAGTCGGCCATACAATAAATCGGAGTCGGAATAATGGATTATATCAGCATTTCCCAAATTTTTTTGGGCACGGAATTCTTTTATAATTTTTAAAACTTTACGGAACCTTTGGAGCTACAAAAATATTTAAAAACAGATATTATTTAATAATTTTAAATTTTTAATATTTCTGGCAGGATCCTTGCTTTCATACGCGAAATCCACTTTAGATAACGCCGATCTATAAAATACATGTACATAATATATAAATTCCCATTTACCCCCGTTATTGGTGCAATGGAAACCCGAAAAATTGAAAGAAGAGAATTCTTAATATTAAAATTAGAAATAAATAAATTAAAATATTTTGTAAAAATATTTTCAAACTAAAGGCCAATTTATATTTCAGTTTCTAATAAAGCTTGAAATAAAGCTTACTTTTTCACCCAGGTTATTTGTTTTAACAGAAGTTTTCACTCTATGTATATTATCTTTTAAATCAAGTCGTTGTTAATCGCCTTCCGTTATGCCAAAAAGGAATTAAACATTTAAAAAATTGCGTGTTGTGATTGAACCCGGTAGGAGAGTGAATCGCAACACCGAATAATTAAAATAAAAAATATATATTTCCAATGTAGAAAACGATCTCGTCCGAAATATAAGTAATGGAACAGGATCTCGGGTATGCGGAACGATAAATAAAACAAAAGAGATGGTCATTCGCAATTTACATTAAGCAAACGCTACCATGCGGGAGAATTTCAAATTAATGAATGACGTATTAAATGAAAATAAAATTTTGTTCTTCAGGCTCAAAACATAACAAAATCAACTAATTAACCATACATATTACAATAAATTTAACACCATACTGAAATGTTTGAAAATTTTCACCAGACTATGACTTTGAATTTCGAAATATACGTCTAAACACAGCCATGTTGTTGTTGCTGGTGGCGCCACCAACGGTAATGTAAATCGCCAATAGCTTTGGCAGTTAAGTGCGTCTAGTGCTAATGCGAAACGCTCGGATCGAATCCGGGCAGGGTAAAAACTTTATTCTGGCCGTCTCTCCTCGGAAGGCAGCGGCAAACCACCGAGGTAATTTGCCAAGAGCGCCCATCTCAACATGAAGTGTATTACACTTCCCGTGGTTCGGAGCCCACGTTAAACAAGTAGGTCCTCTATGTATGTGAAAACACTTAGAACGCACATCACATGCATAGAAAGAGATGGGTCACGACGTTCGGAAACGAACAATACGACTAAGAAGAAGAAATAAAACAATGTTGTTTAAGTCGACGTTTCGGGACTATATTATACCCATCCTCAGGACTACAAAAAACAAGACTTGTTGGGGTTTTCGTTGCGGCGGCAAATCTTTTTAAATTTTTCCAAATTACCTATTGGTTTAGTTATTTATTTTGGTTGCGGTGGATTCGACACAAATATTCTTTTGAATATCTTGCGCCACACCTGACCAATTTTTATATGTATGCCATGAATTTTGACATCTTGATTTTATATTTTTCTTTGTAGTTGTTAAATGTGTTTTACGGTTTTAATGTGTTACTTGTATTTTTATATCATTTTATTTTGACAAATCCGCCGTTTACACGGATCTCATGTTCCTTTTATATAATATTTTTTTAATTTTTTTAATTTGACTCAACCGATGTGTTTTGGCTTGCTGCGACGTTTTTTGCTTCAATGTATGTATTACAACCAGTCCACCTAGTTTTTGAGGTAGGTCAATCACCCTCAAATATGTTGCGTGACTTTACCCCTGTGTTCTTGTTTTTTGTAGTCCTGAGGATGGGTACAATATAGTCCCGAAACGCCGACTTAAACAAAATTGTTTTATTTATCGTTCCGCATACCCGAGATCCTGTTCCATTAATAATATTTCCAAATTGAATAACAATTTCTCAATTCTCAATGGTGAAGATGAAGGTTAGATAAGACTTTTCTATTACTTACAAATTTTTGTATATCAAACCGTTTTGGAGCTATTTGACTGTATATGTTGAAATTGTTGTTTTACGGTAACTAAACGCGTCGTGAGCGGCTTTTTAATGTTTTTTAAACTTATGTTTAAATAAAATTAAACTTTGTTTTTAAAAATTTATTTATTAAAATAATATTAAAAACGCGAGAAGTTACAAGTCTGATGACATACAGAACAACTGAATGAATTGAGCCTTTCAGCCCCCTTATATGTTAATCTTAACAGGTGGAACCATACGGTCACAACTGGTGGCTTGCAGATTCGTAGGGTGCTTTATTTGGACAAGATGCATACATCTGTAAGAGCAAGTTCTATTTAGATAAGTAGCGATCTCATGAAATAAAGCGGAAATGCCCAGCTGCCACATGTTGCTAAGAACAACCAAACAAGGGTACTATAAACAATTACATAACAATATATTGTTAAAATCCCACGGCTTGATTTATGTTTAAATGAACGATAGTTCCCTTAACGTTAAAAATCTCAAAATTTACACAATTTTTCTAATCAACAATATAATTTCGTAGCTTTTTGGTAGAACTAATTCAAATATTATTGGATGAGTTATCCATTTCTGTGAACTTTCACTGGAAACTCTGCTTCCATACCAGACCAACCATACCAGGGGCCTATAACTCAAACGCTGCAAGTCCTATACTTGTGAGAATTAATTCTAAACTTGTACTGATTTGGTAACATATAGGAACTTGTAATAATTGCTAGTGAGCTAGTGGAATATATAAACAAATAACGTAAATATTCTTATTATCTGAACCACGAAAGAAGAGCTCTGTGACATCAATAATTCGTCATAAATAGCTGAAGATCAGACAACTTTTTATTTTGCATCTTGTCCCTCTTACGTTAAACGATATAAGGAAAATATAATGTCATGTAGTTTCTAAGTTCATAAAATAATCACGTGGAGCTCTTCTTTCGTGGTTCGGACTATACCTTTCTTATTTTGTATTCGACATTCAACACTTGGTTATGTGATTGATAAAATTTAATATTGCAACTTTTAAATAAATTATATAAATACATAATTTTGCAATTATCTCGGTGACATATCGTTTTGCCCATATCTTTTTAATAATCCACCCGTCCCTTCTTGTAATTACTACTTGTAACCTGTACATTTGTAGCACTTGTAAGCGTTGTGTTATAGGCCCCTGATATGAAACAATTATGTAGTTAAATAATACAACGAATGTTGTAGGGAATTAAATTTTGTAAAAAAAATATTTTTTGCTTTAATAATTTAGGTGTTGAATGCAATCAAAGTCGTGGATAACAACTAAAAAATTTTTTTAGTGATCAACGGGACCAACAATTATTATTGGAAGATGCCGCGTATTAAAGATCGTGTAATTAGAACACGGCCTAATCAAAATTTGCAGGCACTAATCAATATCGGGCCAATAGTATTAAGTTATTGTTTGTATAAAACCTACTTAATATTAAATTAAACTTAGCATAAGATAAATAAGCAATAAATCAAAATAATTTTTGAAATAGGCTTTCAACAGTGTTTACTGATATCATCTTCCGATGTTTATTAGTAAACAAGTAAGTTAGTACTAATAATGTTAATGTAATATTTAAAGTTTAATTTAATATTAATTTTCAATAGTTAAAAATTCACATGTTTTATAACCTACTTAATTAAGGTATTACAAAATAAAGAAATGCCAAGTAAAAGGGTGGCAATTGATAGAGACTATAAAAGAAACAAATGATTAAAATGCAAAATCAAACATTTTGAATTTTGCTTTTGAAGATTAATCCATTTTTCAAGATTATATTGTATTATAATACATAATATAATAGAATAAAAATATATTATGTTATATTATAATTATTATACGTTTATATACAATACCTAATTGTATAGAATATAATAATATAAAATCGTTAAAAGGGAGGTTATTAATAAAAATTAAGCCCCCTTTTTCATTCGTTCACCTTTACAAGAAAATGTTTTTAGTCTGGCACTATCACAAAGGGTAAATAAATGTCATAAAACCCGTCATCACCACCTAATTACTTGAAAATTGCTTTTTAAGTATTTTACATAATAATTACAAAAACTCTTCTTAATATAACTATGATTATGTTATTTCGATTATATAGCAATTGCAATTACTATAATATTATATTATAGCCATGGTAATTAATGATTATAACATTGTTTATTATACTCAGGGCCGTACTTAGAATCTTGGAAACCCGAGGTACTAACCCTTTATTACAGTGACCCTTTATGAATGATTAAGGGGTGGATTATTTTTGTATTATTAAAAAAATTAATACATTACATTTCACATTTTAAAATAAATAACTAACTACAAATAATTTGCAATTATGCGCAAAATTTGTATACTTACTTTAATACAAGGGTAGTTAACGAGTTTACTATCAATTTACTATCAATAATTCTGATTACTTTTTAATATAAATTGTTTAAAATTAAATTAGATTCATTTTATTTCTTCCATAATTTATTATGACACGATATACAGCTATCTTGGAGATGAGCTAGTAATCCAAATATCGAAATCTTACAAAGATTTCAATCAAAAGTGCCACGTATCACTTCTAATGTGCCATATAATGTATCAAACGAAGTTATCTATAATAATCTTCTGATAAAAGCGGCGAAAATCTAAATAAAAGCTTCCTGTGAAAAATAAACTACATACATATCGAAATAAACTTGCTAACCTTCTTGAAAATACTTTCACATTTCGCAGATTAAAAATCTGGTCACTTTATGGATCGCGACCCAAAATTGAGTCGGTCGGCATTTTGAGTGGATCGTAAAATAATTTTAACAATAACGATATTTTTGTCTAATAACATACAATAGGTTACAAATGTACAAAATTTATTTTAAAAATGTATTGAACATTGTGAAATTATTACATTATGTGTAAATATTATGTACAGATTATCGTAAATGTATTATGTGTTATTTTATTAATCTTTAGTTAGATCTCAAAAACAAATCTATTACCATAATACTGCTTTAAATCTGATAAATAGATCTCGATAAATGTACTGTAATTTTTTTTAAATTAGTATTGCTTTATGTTAGAACTGATTAATTCAATAGACATGAACGTGTAGGCAAAAATTTATTATTTATTATAATTTTTCATTTATTATAATGTTTTTATGCGCACAATAAAATTATTATTGTTTCCATTATTCCCTAATGACTTGAACATTTCCCGGTTTTCCATTACCATCAAATTATAATTTCATAGATTTTTTCATGCATTAGATAAGACGGCCAATGAAGCAAGCAAGAATCATGTCCTGATATTTTCCCTACGTAATAAGGCGCTCAAATGTCTCCAATCGATGTGTTTGTTTACATAATAGCTTGATTAGGTTCTTGGGTTGCAGATAATACGAATTGTTTCTTACCTATCAGGTACCTATCCGACTGGTAATTTTCATAATATAAGTTATCTACTTTTCCTTTGAGAAATTCAGACTAAAATATTTTTTTCAAAACAACCAATGGACAAACAGCCTTAAAGACCTGCTGCAACGGTTGCATTACAACGCCAAGTACGTAACATTTAATGACAACTTAGTTCATAATAATTCAACCAATAGGATGTTACAATCTCATCAATTTGAACCAATCATAATCTACTTCCTTTGACAATACAGACCACGGTGGTGTATTGTCGCGGCAATACGACCACCGTGGTCTGTATTGTCAAATTTCCATAGTAACGATGGAAACTACGTGAACGCATACTATAAATTATTTGTTGTCAGAAAAAATTGAAATTTTATTTACGAAATTGTCAAACGAATTCCACACGATACTATAAAATTGTCGGTTAATTTTTAAACCATGGAATCTTCGTGTTTGTCGCCATTTAAAATCACCATTCGTGCTAAAGCACTCATGGTGATTTTAAGGGCGACAAACACTCAGTTCCAGTTTCAAAAATTATTGCCGACAATTTGATAGTCTCTTGTGGTATTATATATGACAATTTCGTTCATAATAATTCAACCAATAGGATGTTAGAATCTCATCAATTTGAACCAATCATAATCTACTTCCTTTGACAATACAGACCACGGTGGTGTATTGTCGCGGCAATACGACCACCGTGGTCTGTATTGTCAAATTTCCATAGTAACGATGGAAACTACGTGAACGCATACTATAAATTATTTGTTATCAGAAAAATTTGAAATTTTATTTACGAAATTGTCAAACGAATTCCACACGATACTATAAAATTGTCGGTTAATTTTTAAACCATGGAATCTTCGTGTTTGTCGCCATTTAAAATCACCATTCGTGCTCTAACACTCGGAACACTCAGTTCCAGTTTCAAAAATTATTGCCGACAATTTGATAGTCTCTTGTGGTATTATATATGACAATTTTTACTAAATTTGCATGACTACTGTAAGTGCACATCGCAGTTATTGAATTTTCACTTGGCAACAAATTTTGTTACATTAAAATTTAGTCAATAGAATTCTAAAGTGGTGTAAAAAGGCATTATTATCGCACACTTGCGATACTCGTATTTACACAACTAGACATTAGCCAAATAAAAACCAAAACGTTATTTTACCGCACCGATATGCAAAAAGTGACTCATTTCCTAACGCAAAATGGTTCGCAAGGTAAGCTTTTGCGAACGGTAGTAGATAGTAAATTATATTCAGTGAATGTTAATGTTCTGTTCAGAGCAAATCGAACATGGTCATACATAAACTAAGTTTTCTATTTCTTTAAAACATAACGACCCCGCCCACTTATTTATGGGGTGATAAGAATAAGACAGTAGCTTTTAAACGGCAAATGCGTCAAATTTTATGCAATTTTGTTGAATTTAATTTTTTTTTAAATTAGTTTTAATTAACCGGTAATAACTTTGAAACGGTAAAGCACTAAATTAAGTAGTACTTATATATTTATAATAAATACTATTTGCTATTATTTTAATAAGGTATAGGAGCTAGGTTTACATAAGTATGAATTTTCATAATGTGGTCCATAAACTTTTACAAGTGTGTGTGTACGAATGCAAAAAATAATAGAAAACTGTTAAAAGCTTTGAAATAAGTGAGTTGCGAAGTGTCAAAAATTTTAGATATCGTGGTACTCACGCAGGGAGGTTTCCAATGGCTGTCCCACTGCGACAACATAAAAACAATCAGTCACCTCTTGCTTATGCAATTACTAGTGCATCAACCAAACGGGCAACCACCTTTTTATCGTTATCTTATATTATACATAATATTATTTATAATATAGTACACAGTACCTATTATTTATCAAATTTTATACTATTTATAAATTTATAAATTTATACACAGGTATATACTACTAAATTAATGTATGTTTGTAATCAAAGAATCAAACCCTCGCTTTTCGTATTAAATTTTTAACGGATTTATCCTTTTTCAAATTTTGCAAATTCTATAAACCATCGGTTTTTCGGTCTTTTACAACTGCACTGCAAATTAATGTTTAAAATTTTGTAACAATATTGGTTAATATTGTTTTAAACATCAATATCCGGTGTTCAAACCACTGGTGCGCAAACTATAGGTAGCAACCCCTATGGCGATCGCGCAAGGAAGAAACTAAAATATTTTAAAAAAATCACAAGGGAACAAGCAAAAATTGTTATCAAATCTATTAAAATTGAGTCAAGTAATAATTAATAGTGCCTACTTCACCGCACCTTTACTTTTAGTTTACCTATATACATACAGTGGCTCCATAAATTATTCGTACAGCATAGAAAACGTTCACAATCTTACTAAATTTCGTAGTAAATAATAATACCTCAATTATTTTTAAAAAAATGTATTAAGCTAAACAGTAATACTAGAATTCATATTGACAAAAAATTAATTAAAAAATTATTCATAATAAACTGTAAAACTAAAGAAAAACAAAATAATAACACAAATTTATGTCAATAAATTATTCGTACACCTTAAAGAAAAGTTCATTTTCTTTTTTTTTATTTCATAATTACTATTTTGTGGGGTATCCTTTTGCATTTATTACGGTTTGTAACCGCCTTAGCAAAGATTTGACTAACTTTTGAGTAGTTGATTCGGCAATTTTCTTCAATTTTTCCAATAATACCGTTTTTAATACTTCTTTGCTGGAAATTGGTCTTTGTCGTATCTTTCTTTCGAATTCCTGCCACAAATTCTCAATAGGGTTAAGGTCAGACGATTGGGGAGGTGTGGGAAGCTGTTTTGGGACAGAATATTACAGCCATTCTTTTATGATATAGCAATGTTTTTGGGATCGTTATCCTGTTGGAAGTAATATTCATCTTGAAAACCCAAATTAACGACACTAGTTTGTAAATTATTTTGTAATATGTTGAAATATTGAAATTTGTTCATTGTATTATCTACAAATTGTAGTTCGCAAATCCCATTTGCAGCCATGGACCTCCAAATTAGTACATTACCCCCTTAGTCACTATAGATCGTGCGGTATTGAAGCTAGAAGTGGGGTGGTGTATACAATTGTATAATCTGGAATCAATAATTGAGTAAAGGGGTACCGACAAAAAAAATTTAGTAGTGTTATTTTACATAAATACGATCATTATGATGTCCTTTGCCATGTATTTTGCTTACATTTTTCTGAAAGCATCTCACTTCGATGTGATTAAATAATGAAATTCAAATAAATTTAAATTATCTATTCAATCTGTGACGTCATCTCACACATCTAGTTAGTTTATTTTCCATACAAAGCAACATTGGTATACGCACGACTTGGCATGAATAGCGCTTTGTACGAAAAACATAAAAAGAAATATCGATGGTTATTCAATTCTAACAGTACTGAAGAGTTTGTATACTAAATTTCAAAACTATACAATTTATTTCCACCAATATGCCTTTTAAAGCTAATTATGACTGTTACCCAACTTTGAAGTTATTTGTGCAAGTTGGATGGAGATTAGCCCAACGGTCAATATGACACTTTTAGCATAGAATTGAATAATAAATATTTTTATTTTCAGTAGTTTTTTTTATCCAACTAACACTTCGTAACCACAATGACAAAAACCAGCGTCAAGTCCCCATCGGAGGTCGATTTTCACAAAAAAGGAGATGTTTCGTCTACCGCAGAGGTGGAAACTATTCTGATCCTTTTCCTGACCTTATTGAGAGTGCGTATAGGTACTAAATATAAAAATGTATAAATTATTTATTTCTCTATTTGCCTTATTTTCGTCTAACCTACGTGGACTAAACATGTTGTTTTAGTAACTACAAGGTTTTTGTGGAAAACGGGTGTGATGATTTTAATTTATATATGACCTTGCTGCCGTTTGATGTTATTTGAAAAACAATGAATATAGAATATTCCTTGATAGATTTGCTCTTATTGCAATGAATAACAAATTATTTTTAAATCGAAGCTATTAACGACTTGAGCTCCAACCATTGGCTTGTTATGGTTAAGCGAGTTACTTCTTGGATTCCACTAAAAATCATCATTCCAATTTATAAATGGGTACAAATTCAGACGCAAATGCAACAACAAAATGCTAATTTCACCTAACATCAATAGCGTTCAAGAAATCAATGACGAAATTATCAAGTTCGCTAAAGCAATTACACACTCCCATCAAGTTGCAACTAAATTTAAAATAATTAGAAATTCCTTTATTGCAGATAGCGGAATTAATGACCTTGAAATCAGACTCAATATACAGTCGTGGTCATATGATTCAGCATCCTTAACTTAATCCCATATAGTATATCTGAGTTAATTAGTTTAGGCACGAGAGTCTTTCGAAGTCTCAAAATTTACGCCAAAATTTGAGATGAAATCATGGTCTCACGCATAAATTACTTATCGCAGATATTTATTTTCGGGAACTTTCTGTTAGATAATTTGGTGCTCTATAAAAAATCGCCTTTGATTTTATTTTGCTATTTCGCTTAGTTTTTGCAACGTAAGTAAAAACAATAAACATGTAGCATTTTTCCATCAAATTTTTCTGTTATTAATTTTTTTCTACTTCTCTATATTATTTTACACTTAACTACCGAGTCACATCTAAGCACTGGCATAGTTATTTGTGTTTGGGGTAGCACAAAGGAAGAGGTGGAAGAGAAAAATTATTTTAAAAATGATAATAAAAAAGTAAAAATAAACGAAGAAAATAATTTACTAGATTTAACAATAACAAGGGGAGAAAGTGGTTTGGAAATCGGAATATACAGAAAGCCTATATGCACGACTTAATTATACAAAAGACATAGGACCACGCAGATATATGTACATAAAATGGCAGCGTTGAGATCGTAAAAGATAAAAAGACAATAGTGAAATAAGGTACAGCAAAATCTCTTATGTTGGACCAGTGACCTATAACATTACAAGAACATTACAAACTCTGCAATAAAAAGCGGCAATGCATTGGAAATAATTGTAAATAACAAAGATAAAATTTGTAAAATGGAAAGAAGTAGTGTTTATGTAGTGAATTGTAATAATTGCAATGCAAAATATGTATGTATGTCAAACAGGAAAGAAAATTAACTTAAGACTTGCAGAATACCAGAAAAAGAACAAATTCTTTGCTGTATCCCAACATTTGATGGAGACTGAACACGTCGCATCGTAGCTAAAGGCAGAATCAGGTTGCACACAAAAAGAAAGGGAAGGAAATTGAACTTATAAACCTTCTCGAAATCAGAATACTTTGAAAAGAAGTTGATTTGATATGTTTATATAATTATGAGAACCTGAGTGTCACGTCAATTTAAAAAAAATTATTGGTAATTAATTATTTAGTGTGTTACTGTCTTTATCATCATTTCTAGGTTATAATATCAAGAATTTGTATTAAATGTTTGAAATTAAACCAATTTTGTAACGATTGTATGTTTTCGTTTTTTAAATATTAACGTTTTTATTATAAAGAAAAAATGTTATATTAAAAAAATTATGTAATTATATAATTTAAGGAAAGCATAGATATGGACGAAAGTGTATTTATTAATTACAATAGGCGCTCGATTATGTGATCTAATAGAAACCAGGGTTATCCATAAATTCAATTTGTTCGTATAATTCAAAGTGCCTTTTATCCAATGCCTTTTGTCCTCATTTTTATAATACCAGTAAATCATCAATATTAGAAGTATTTCTTTTACTCCAGTTTTATTGTTACAACCATTGTCTTAGATAGGTAACTTCAGAACTTTTCTTGTACGAACTCTTTCTCTTTACTCAGAAAGAGTCAAATGTCTGCGAATGAAATTCAGTCTTAAGCATTTTTAGTAGTAGAAAGTTCTAAGAATTTATGTTTGTGTTAAGATCAACCAATTCTACTGACATATCCACAGAAGGATTTAAGGGTCTATAACAACTCGCCGCGGCCTTCTCGTCGCGGCCTTCTCGCCGCGAGCCCATCTCGCTGTAGTCCAACTCGCCGCGAACCTCCATTTGGTACATCTTGACATCTTGAGTTTGTAATTTATTTGACAAGAGGTGACCATTTGACAATAATGGTGGCGCGGCGGAGAGGAAAGAACGACCGGTATAAAAGAAGACTATACAAAGATTCAAATCTTCCCAAATCTACTACCCTGTACTCTTATTTTATTTTTGGACAAGCCCGACCTGCTTATGATTTTTATTGAAAGCAACCCTTGCCGTTTCCTTCTTCATGTAGAATTATATTTATTTGTAGATTAAACGAACCGATTTCTTAACTATAACTTTTACAATAAATTATTATATACATTGTAAGAATTTGCTGTGCGATAACGGCGACTGCGACAAGATATACCAAATGGGGGTTCGTGGGAGATGGGTTCGCGGCGAGTCGGCCGCGTCGAGTTGTCCCATCCACAGGATTAAGTATTCATCTTTGCCTATGGACATCTTAAATGTTCTTCTGGAAAGTACGTCAAAAATTTACGTTTTGCAAATCAGAACCCAAGAATATGAAAACCACGTCCAATATGTGATTAATTGGAAACTCTTGAATCTTTTGTATGATTACGGGGGAGAAGCGAGTATTATTTAAATATCATTTTTCTAAAGATGTGAACAATAAAATAACTTGATTTTTTAAAATACTACATTGATTTTATCTTTGGCTCTTGAGATGTTTTCCTCTTACTCTTGAAGATTTGTATTTAAAATATTAAAGTGGAAAGAAATATCGGCAAGATATCTAGAGTTTTAATAGGTATGGACAGAGTACAATGCTAAAGTAAGAATATTCATATTTTAATCAGTCGAGGTCGCGAGAGAGTAATTTTTTTATCACATGACAGGAGATTGATCTTGTGCACTCTTGAGAACCTACTGTGTTCACGGGAGTCAAAGGGAGCTTACCCCATCCGCCCTTAGACTTCGGTTCACCTTTTCTAAGACCAATTGTAACAAGATTTACAATAGAAGAAAAAGAAAAGAATTTTGTTATAGGAAGGACATACTGTTTGTGTGATGCAGAATTGTTAGTAGATTTTTCCCTATTGCAGGACATCAGGTTTTTCTTCACCTAAATGGTAAAACTTTGCATCTTCATTGTCTACAAGTACAAAAGATTCATCAAGTCGCCTTCTTTTATAACTTTATTCTCACAACCAAATGGAATCATCTAAATGAAGAATTATATTTTCTAGTTAGATTTAAGAAATAATGTGTTCACTAGGGATGATTTTCGGTTGACATCCTGTACCTCTAGGTAGGCAGTTTAATCTTCCCTTTATAATAGCGCATACCAATTGGTTCGCTCTTCCGTTTATTACATTGCCAATGGCGGCAAACAATGTTACTGGTTCCTACGAACTTATAAGTTAAATTTAATTTATTTTTAGCCTTGAAAATGGACCAGATATAAACGGCTCGAAACGTTGGTTTAATAATTTACTTTACATAGACCTATACCTGACTAATAATATCTTATAATTGAACAAAATTATAACTATTGAGTTAAATTTATTTGATGGTTAGACGTTACAAAATTTAGAATTTTCCCCCACGGCGCATTTGATTATCCCCCTCCTGAGAAATCTATAATGTGGACCTATGGAAACTAATTTATCTTCAGCATACATTCCGTAACATTGTGATCGCGTTTGAAAGCTGAACCTTTCTTATTCTTCCATTGTAGATTTATCATGTAAGCATCTCTTAAGCTTTCCTCACGCAATAACCTTCTAGTATTTAAAGCAATCCCAGTTTGTCATGACCTGAAACACGATTGCCAATCTGGCAGCTTGGATACTTCAATTTTTCCCTAGATGAGGTTGATAATAGAGAGAAAATAATATAGTGATACAGGTATGAATCATATTCCGGAATAGTAACAACATACTGGACTGTTAACAAACTATTATATTATCTCAGCACTTCAGACATTTGAAGTTTCAGTCTATTTTCTGCTTTAGATGTCTTAGTGATATTTCTATAATTCATTTAGCTATTAATTGCATCCGACACTTTTGGAAATTTGCTTTGATCTCACTTCCGAGATGTCTTTTAAAGCTATTCAATTTTTCCTAGCTCTCGAGAACTCAGCCTATATCCATGCAAAATTTCAGCTTTGCAGGTAGCCGAAAACCTTAAATCATCTTTATATTACATAAGAAGATATGCTATTGGATTCTTTCCATTGTTTCATATGCAGCAGCATCAACATAATGTTCTTTAAATTCTAATCAGATTTTGTAACTTTAAAATAATACAATGAATATATTTTTCATCAATAAAAACTAATTCTCTTCTAATAATTTTATATTATTTAATTGATGAACTCAGAAGCGTAAGTGGAAGATTTTGATAACGGAGTAAGATATCAATTGGGTTATTGTGATTTCTCTGCGGGTTATGGTAATATACTACATCATATTAATTATAAAAATTTAATTTTACGGTGTTAAGGAAAACCATACAAGGATTTTTAAATCTTATCTTGAAAATAGAATGAAATTACTGGAAATTGCGATGTCAAACAACAACTAAAGTAAAAAAGGTAACACAAGGAGTATCCCAAGGGGCCCATCCTCTTTATAATTTACGTCAATAATTTTGCATTGTATACTGGATTGTATATGCAAATAGTGCACATAGCCATCAATTTTTCGATAGTAACTCATGTTCGAATAGCGGTAGCTATACCGAGTTGCTATTTACAGTAACCCATAGAATAATGCAGGACTCCAGGTAGCGGTTTAAGAGCATATTCAATTGAATATACTATTCGGAGATTCGCCCAGTCTAGATCTAATAACTACAACATACCTACGGAAATAATCAGATAATTATACCCCATAGTGCATCTCAAAGATGCAGACACCATGTTGATAAAAAAATGTAGAACAATTTTTTCATCGAAATTAAGAACATAAATCACTTGGGAAACATGTAAATAAAATCTTTGTCTAAAAAACTATGTATATGTAATTAATTATATGGCTTTGTTATGTTATGGTTGTATGAACTAATGAATGTAGTTTGATTTGTTTCTGTTACTAAAATAGGAGCAGAAATCGAACCCATGAATCTTGGCGCGTAAAATACAATAGCTCGATCACTCGGTTACTTAATGTTGTAACATAAAGAAGTAAATTTTATTATAATTCTGAGAAAAAGAAATTTCGAGTAAAATTTTAATTTACACTGAAGTCAGAAATAAGCAGTTATATAAATTGAATCAGTTTGCTCGTATTTTTATTACAAAAAATATTCCCCATTTAACCTAACCTATATTTCTTATAAATATAGTCGAAAACCTCATGTTGGCACATGTAAAAAGAATTGCCATAAATCTAGTATATTATAATATATCAGATACAGTGTACAGGATACCTTAAAAATTAATAATCAAATCATGTGAAATTTGGCAAGAATATTCGTTGTAAGCTTCAATGTGATGAATAGAAGAATATTTAAAAAAAATTTAAGTACATTTTTGCTTAGGACACTATTGGACAAAATATTAAAATTACTTGACAAATTTTTATCTTAAAAAAAGAGTGCAAAATAGGTAAAAAGTTTGCGCACCAATGTTAATGGAATTTCTCCTCAATCAACGCCAAATTAAAAAAAAAAGTTATTTTATTACATCTGATGATGGTACTATAATATGCAGTACCGAAAGCTTATTATGATCAATAAATATTATTTCACGTTTAATTAACTATTTAATTAAAAAGTTTTAATTAATTTATAGTTTTCAATAATTTCCAATTATTAATACTAATATTTGATATTACCCGAGTATACCTACCCATATAGGAAGTGATGTGCCATAGAGGGTTCGTGCGAACCCCTTTTTTTTAATTGGTAAGCCCCGTTGTTTTTTATATTTTTATGCGAAATTTTTTTATTTTATTGTATTGCTTTTCATACTTTTGACAATATCAGTTTTCATTTACTAGATTAACTCTCTGGTACTAAAAATTGAGCAAAGCTGGGTACTGATAAAATTTACCATTCACAACACACCCACTGCCTATAGGTTTATTTCGAATTGTACCTTTGACCATATTGAGTTCTTTCTACAATTAGCACTATTTTTTTCTATGTGAAAAAACATATTTGGCTTTCCCATCATGGTTAGGCAGCATTTAATTTTGATACAAAAAAGGGTGATTGACAGTTGGTTAAATAACACACTTAAGTGTCTAGTAATGCCCATATACCAATTTATACATCTACTTAATAATTTTTCTATGTCAACATCAAACAGCCAATAGTCATTATCAACAAGAGAAGCTTAAATTATAAACATTTACATATTTAAATATTACATTTAGCATTAACTTTCTTATCAAAAAATACAATAGATTGATCGCTATTATGTATAATAAAACAACACTTACTCGGGTGGAGTTCCGCGTAGTTTGAAAGAAGTGAAGACCACCTCAGCACGCTGTCCTGGCCCAGCGACAAATGTGAAAACGCACTGACGTGAATGGCCTCTCGGATTTATAAATTCGGGCGAGTGAAAAGTGCCGTTTAACGGGCCTCCTTGTCTGCTTACAAAAGTTTGATCGCACTCTGTAAAATAAAAATTACTTGTAAGTAATTGAATAAAACATACAATTTTTATTATCATATTCAATACCACAAGAGCTTTGCTATATTAGGATAATTTGTAATTTCCATGAACACGTGATTAGCAATTTAGCGAAAAAAACTTGATCACGAGGGCGAGCGAGCGATGCTAGTGAAATGAAAAATTATAAGGATAGAAGTCAAACCTCGAATTGTATTTGCTAAGATAATTCTGAGAGTAAACGCTGAAATGTGTTAGGTATGTTTTTCTATATAACTCGCAATGCAACGTCTTACGATACGAGATGGGAAAATTGACCAATGAGCTGAAAGGCGAGTTGATCAACCCGTTGAGTCAACGTTACGATGCTAATATTTCGTACGTTTTATAAACGTTTTATCTACTATCATAAAAAATTAATATTTTTAAATTTTACAGTTTATGAAATTTGACTTTTCATGAAATTATAATGATCAAGTATACCCAGCTTTGGTATCCCCAAATGGGTGACAGCTAGAATGAAAATCAATTTTCTATGTTGAATTTGAAAACAAATTTCAAACTTAGATCAAAAATTAATGAAAATATTTATGCGGATATGTGCAGAAATTCCTGCAAACGCAGCATTTTCCACTATTATTCGTACCTTCAAAATCAAAGACATAAAACGAGTTGGAATACACAAAATTTAAAGATTGGTATGAAATGGACAAAGTAGAAGATATCTCGGTAAAAATTATGTTTGACTACTTTTCCGTAAAACCAGCATTGTGAATGATTGAGATTGTGGATTAATTGCGTTTTTGAAAACAAATGATGAAATATCTAAATTTTTGCAAAAACTCAATGACGATTGCTATTTAATGAAGGTACTTTTTTACTTCAGAATATAATTCGGTATCTTCTGAGCTTGTCATAAAGCGAAAAACTAATTCATTTCAAAGTAACAGACTGCAACTACAATTATGGGAGAAAGTAATAAATTTGATCGACTACCATTACAGTAAGTTTACATTTTTTGCCTGTGTGCATAAAACGTAAGTGTGGTGTACATCACGGCTATCGCTTGTTATAAATAGCTGTGGTCTAGATCTTATTAAGTCGTCTAGGGAAATAATGATGTTGGAATTGCAATATTTATTTATATTTGATTTTGAATTAACGTGATTAATAAAACTTTAACTAAAATAAACTTCAATTACTACGTTGCTTATTTAAAAGTGAAAGTATTGTAACGATTTTTTGAATCGTTACTTATTCTACTTTGCTTTGAAAACGTTAGCAACGCCCTGTATGGTGGTTTCATGCATGAATTCTAAGGTTGGCGATATTGCTGTGTTTTGGATAACGGGGTCGCGATAGCGACTCGAGGAGAATAGTTTTGTGAAGTGCCAAGGAAGGTCGAATTTTGGGAGAGCTGGCCAATTCCTGTTTGTGATGGAGCGATAGCCATGGATGTGGTTCGGGTGGCTGTGGCGAGGATTCGTTTTTTGGCTTGAGCGATTCTCGTTGGAGCATTTTTTTTGTTCGCGTAGGTGAGTGCGATATTTTTGCTATTTCTATTTGGTTTCCGTTCTGGTTTGTCGTCTCTTGATCAAATTTGGGCATATGGCTTTGTCTTTTTTGTATTGCTCCCGTAATTACGCAATTTGTGCGTAATTGTTATTTTATTTACTCCTTGGTACCCGAAATTATTTTTCCTTGTGTGCGTGAATACAAGTTTGTTCTGTGTAGTAATTGCTGCCTCATACTGTATGTTTTTTTGCTCTAAACGGTTGTTTAGAGCCATTTTTTGTGTGTTTTTAGTACTGCAATTTTTGATTAAGGCGAATTTAATTGAATGGGAACGCTGATAGCATAAGATAGACCGCCTGGCCTGCCAGATAGCAACGTTGTCGGTCGCTTTTACAATTCGATTACTTTTACACGTTAAATATTTTAAGTAATTTTAAATATTTAAAGATTGTATTGTCTTATTGTATTTAAATACGGTTACCATCTAGGGGTTTGCATGAGTGTGATTATTGTGGATTTTATATTTGCTCTTAGCAAATCACGTTTGACGTAGCATTTCATGCTCGCTTCTTCAGGAGTTATAATCGATTGTTGGTGGTTGGTTATTTTGTGTTTTCTGGTAGCGGTCGATCTTGCTATTTTAACACAGATGAGGTAGTGTCGTTCGACGAGTCGTTATATATTTTGCCGGTCACGGGGGCGTCCTCCGACCTTTGGTTATCTATTTTCGGAAGCACAAATTGTAATTTTTATGTTTCTAAGTTCTCTCTTTGTACGGGGTGAAAACAATTACATGGCGCCCAGATTAACATCTTTTTTCGCTACGTTTGTGTATTCTTAGCGTCATCCCGTATAATTGTGTAACATCAACCGAGGGTAGGGGGGTTCCGTTTTCTTCATGGTCCGTGCTTGAGCTAGCACTTCGGGGTATTGTCTATCTTTGTCCGGCGATCCCCTGAGTTATCAACAAAGATCGTCGGGGCAGTTTTTGTCGCTCCTTGGAGTGGCAAAGATTGTTACAAAATGGCCTCAACGTGGGGCCTCGAGCCTCCAGAGTTGGAGAGGTGACCAATTGCTTCCAACGTGAGAGGTAGTGACCTGGAAGTATTGGCGACTCATGTTTGTTTTATTTATGTGTTTTTTATTTTTCAGATATTTTTTGGTGTTACTAATTTGTTGAAATTAGTAATTTATGTTGAATTATTTACATGTTGCGATATTGGTAGCGAATTTTTGGGTAATATTGATTATTGCTGAGTGTATAATTAATATTTGGTATTTTGCTGCTATGATGCTCGTGTAAATAATTATTTTTTGTACGTGTACTGATTTATTTTTTGTGTGCTTGTTACAATTGTGTTAATTGTAATTTTGGGAACCGGCTCGATGGTACGACGGATGACCTGCTCGATTGTGCATTTGTACAGTGGGTACTGGGTCAGTTGTCCATCGAGTTAGGTTTAGGTAGGTAGGGTTTATGTTGTCGCTAATGGTTTAACAACATCTTAAATCATAACATTACGAAGGAAGGTAGGCTGGGTAATGTTGTCACTTGTGGGTTCGATTACACCTTGAATCCTACATTACATAGGGTGGATGGTTGTGGTAATGTCGTCACTATATGATCTCATTCCATCTAGATCATAATATCATCCCATACACTTTTGATCTACTACCATCTGAGATCATTGCTTCACAGAATAATCTTCGCATCCGTTCGAATTCCATCTTAGATCGAAGTTTTTTATCACCTATGAACGATAACATCTTGAGTTCATAGTTGCACCATCGGAGATTTTTCTCCATCTGATTTTTTTGAATTTGTTGCTGAACAACTTGGAGTCACTTATTGGTTCATCATTGACCAATTGCCAATTGGATTTTTATTTTATTTGTGACGGTTCTGATGCTCCAAGGATGATGAATGCCTTGGTCCAGAATCTTGTTTGGGGGTGAATGTTTTTTATTCACTCTTGTGTCGAGGAGATGGGTCCGATGAGAGCCATCTCGGTGTACGTGTGCGGGTTTTGGACCGCCTTACACCATGTCTTTATAAGGGGGGGTCCGATGTGATGCCTTCCAATGTTCTTATATGTTTTTTTATTGTGACATTTAGTAGCGTTTTCGCTTAGTCAATTTGGGTCCACGCTTATGCGGTTTTACTGGTAACGTTTCGTTATTAGTGGGGATGCCAACCTTTTTATTATTTTATGATTTAGTTTTATATGGATCAGTGATGATCCATTTTTTTGTTAAAATCTCCAAGTTGTACAAGTAGCATTTTCAACACCACAGATTTAAGAATCCACTTAGTTTCGTGTTGAGTCTACCATAGGTTGTCTTGATCTTGGCCTCGGTCAAACCGCTTGCGTCGGGGGGGTCTCGGCCAGATCGCTTGCGTCGGGGGTGCTATTTTACATAAAACAAAACAAAAAGACGCTCAAGTTGGTTGGAAGGTTGAATTGTACACTTCCTTAGCGGTCGACTTAATTTAGCAAATTTCTTAGGAAAACACAAAGTGAAATAATATCTGTCCTCACTATCTCTAATGAGAAGGTAGCTCGGAACAGATAATGTCCACGCAGAAAATAAATTCTACTTTTATTTGCGTGGGGCCTTGATGGTAGGTATAAGCCAGCTCGTTATCGCGGCGGCAAGGCCGTGGGTCGTGTCAAATGAACTCCCCGAAGAAAATCAAGGAAACAACCTTCCTAACACAACAAAAATAATATCAACAATAAGATGTTCGTTGTCGGAAGGTGATGACATAAGCGATGTCGGATGGAAATTGCGCTAGCCGACCAGAACTAATACAGTGGCAACAACATTGTCACCAAGAACCACTCCCACACAATCAATCAACGGAACGTTCGAATGGTCATAAAAAAATCCCACAAACGGTGGAACCAATCGAACTTCCAACAATAAAATCAAGCGGAAGCGACCCCGATGAAATACAACACCCTGTACGTTGGTCGCACATCGCTGCCTTCTTAAAAAAAACATAAAACCAAAAATAAACACAAAAAAAAGTTCAACATAGAATTTCAAATTCAAGATTTAAACCTATATCGAACGCGTAGGAATTCCTATGCCAATGCAATTGACCAACGCCGTTCGTTGTTACCTAGAGAAAATAATGCATAGTTCAAACTTAATTAAATAAAACATAATAATACAATTAATGATTAATCAGTTTTCAAACATAAAACTCAAACATTAGCATTATAATCCACGTCTGCGAACGTCAGATTAGATAACCTCTAATCACGTCGAACAGGAAAGTAAAACCTGTGACTTAACGATAATTACGTCCAAAAATGTTCCAATCAAAACTGCAACGCAAAAGAAAAACCTATATAACAAAACATAAAAAAAATACGAGAATCAGCCAAGGGCGAATTCAAACAAAGCGAACTCCAGGTGGACGGAGCAAAACTTGTCCTACTCGATCAATGCATACTACTGTGGAACAATGAAGTAACAAAAATGCTACTCACCAATCCGAACGCAAACCAAACCTTCAAAGATAGCATGGGCAGTAGATCCGACCAAGAAACGTCCGATATGAGGAAAATCCACCATTTTCCAACAACGAAGATATTTCAGATCTCCATCGAGTCTGCGCGAACAAAAATTGTCCCGGAAAGAAAATCTTCGCTCCATATCCGCTAATTACGCAACCCAAAAGCCCATGATTATTCCACAGTAGACACACACCGACATTGGTGTGTGAAAAATTCACACCCGCCTTCTTGCTTCAAAAACTGACACAAGAGCGTGTTGCTCGTTCAATGGTTCACCCCAGACTCTCCGGAAATTCTCCCACTCCCAACGGCCAAAAGTAAAACTAATAGTTTTGGAAATGTCTAGTCTCACGCTAAACTACAACCAACGGCCAGTGGAAAGGTTGATGTTGAAGAATCTAAAATTCGTCACAGTATGTTTTATTGTAATCAGCTTTCATTAATTGTAAATAGATACTCGCGGCTTTTCAAAGACTATGTTTTGAACGTAACTTATCACTCAACTCGAGCCAGTGGCGGATACAGAAAAAACTCAAGTGGGGGGCGCTAAAGATATCTTGAGCTACCTTTACTTTTATCGTAATAAAAAAATAATCAAGTCACATGCAAAGTTTAAGAAAGTTTTATTTAAACTGATTATACACATTATACGTGATTATACGTGATTATACACGTCAGAGTCGACTGACGAAAGAAACGAACGAATAGCGTGCGGGCTGGCGGCCCCGCAAGGGGGGGGGCGCGCGCCCCCCGCGCCCCCCATATGTATCCGCCACTGACTCGAGCTTGTGTCTGGGAATTACCTTCCTAGTCTCATTTCCTTTGTATATGTGTTATTCTGCGAATTTGAAAATAAAATTTAATCGTTTGGATTGCATATAAGGTAATTAAAACTGCGGAATAATAAGTAGGGTTTTCCCCGTATGATGTAATATTTGTACATATTATAGTTTTATCCTACATGGTTACGACTTTTATGCGGGACTTCACCAAGTTATTATTTTTGTAAAATATTGCAATATTTTAATTATGTCTGTTTTTAATTGTACTTCCGCCAAATTTGTATACTTAAGCCCGCATTTCATTACGGCTTCTTGCAGCCAGCTTCTAGAAGCCCAAAATTTGTAATGCATTGGCTTATATGGGACCGCACTCACTTGAGCTGCTAGAAGCAGATAATAAAAAGTATCGAGTTTCACCAGCCAGGCTGGTAAAATGCTCCACGTGGAGTAGTGTACTTCTAATTGGTTAATATTTAGAATAAGCACTTATTATTGGATAATATTTCTATCCGGTTATTTTGTTATATTTAAGTTATTATGAACCACTTCACCCTTCCACGAAAAGCCGACCACTTTGAATTACATGTTTCGGGTACAATTTTTATAATACCTCATAAAGTTTTATGACCATTTTGTTCAGCATACGCTGAGAAACAACGTAAAATTTTTCCACGCATTGCAAAAATTCGCGAATGTCGCAAAGAGAACTCTCAAAAAAATTGAAAATACCGAAATTGACGTAACACAAACATCAGTAAGGGACATGACCGATAAAGTCGGTACATCGAAATCTAATGTTCAAAATATAAAAGCTCGTTAGTGGATTAAGAAGTTATATTATAATGTACAGAAAATCGCTAATAGGTCCGAAACTTAAGAATCTACAGCGAAAACTAGAGCGCGAAAATTGTATGCCGATTTTTTAACAAAATTTGCATGTGTAGTAATGGATTATAGGTGAGAGCATTTTTAGAAACCTTTAAAAAATTTGCGGTTTTTAATTTAGCACAACAATACAGGAGGTCGGTTTTTTTCGTGGACAAGTTTATTTTAAAAAAAACATCCAAAAATAATCACCTTCTTTAATTGCGTTTTATTATGGGAATGATTAAAAAATTAGTATAAATATCTAATTAACGATGACATCGAATAACCAAAATTGTGTTACAACACATATTATTATGTAATAAGTAGAAGTATCTAATTACCAGCGGCTTGTGAAGCTTGAGTTGTAAATATTTACAACTCCTCGCTACACAAGCGGCCTGGTATAGAAATTCATCTTTTATCAGGGAAAGTACACGCGTCCACGTGGAGTCGCAAAGAGATTTTCGTAATAGAAATATTATCCAATAATAAGTGCTTATTATAAATATTAACCAATTAGAAGTACACTACTCCACGTGGAGCATTTTATATTATCCAATAATAAGTGCTTATTATAAATATTAACCAATTAGAAGTACACTACTCCACGTGGAGCATTTTAGCAGCCTGGCTGGTGAAACTCGATACTTTTTATTACCTGCTTCTAGCAGCTCAAGTGAATGCGGTTCCATATAAGCCAATGCATTACAAATTTTGGGCTTCTAGAAGCTGGCTGCAAGAAGCCGTAATGAAATGCGGGCTTTACTGTATTTCTATTCTTACTGAGGGGAATCGATAAAATATCTTACTCATACACGACTCTTGGATGGTAATATACTATTAAATGTCTAAAATTCTCTGGCAATATTAATTATTGTGTCGATTCAAGTCCGCCTGGAATTGATATTGCGAATTGTAAAAAATATGTAATTAATGTTTAAAATAAGTGAGTTCGTTAAATTCTATTAAAATATTTTAGAACTTTATCACACTAGTGTGGTAAAGTATTGCTTTATCGCACTAGTGCGATAAAATAATCTGTTTAACTGTTAAACAAATATCATAATGTTTGACATTATTAAATGATAGTACATAATAGTAGATTATATACCAAATGACTTAAGCGCAATATTAATCCTGAGTGTTAATTTCTTTCCCGAGACGAAGTCGAGAGCAAAAATCACATGAAGGATTAACAATTCACTCAACTCTTCAGGTATAGTCTATCTCAAGATATAGTGAATTAAAAGAAGTCTTTATATCACGTTAACCGGATGCAAGAACTTTTTTTCAATTCAAATTATTGCGTTATAGATTATTATTTTATTTTGTTTTATTATGTATACAGACCTAAACTGCAATTAACAATTATTTAATGATGTAATTTGTACATAACCCTCTCAAAATAAATGTCATATTGACGTTTTCTAACAATCAAGTTGCATGCGGTCGTCATGGAAACAATCTATTTAGTTTTACTAAAATCCCTTGGGATTTAAATTCACTTTAGTCTTGGAAAAAAGGGACTTCAATAGCAGTTTAAGTCTCGGAATTGCTTCAAGTTATATCAAACTTAAAACGTCAGTTTAACTGTCAAAGTAGAAAAGGTAAATATCCGCCAAATTCAGCCAGTTGCAAATTTCTTCCTTCCAAAGTACAAAATTTATACGCTAGAAATATTTGACTTATCATATGGGCATTATTATATACGGATTGAATTATCAATATAAATCATAAGTTTACATTGCTGTAAAATAGAAGCCCAATTCCAATAAGGAGTTAAAAGGACTTCATATCGAAAGTATTAAGTGTGTGTTGAGGACTGAACCACACTCAACCAATTGCAGGGTGTATTTGGTGCAAGCATAAACTTTTGCTGAGATATTTAACAATTTAGGAAAGTCACAACCAAGAAATTCCAACAACGACATACATATAACGACAGACACCGTCAATATTTCAAATCAGACCTTTTAGGGTTTTTAAAATTTTTTTTTAATTTTTAAAAAGGAAAAAAGAGATCAAAGATAATGATAGACAACCGAATACTTGAACAGATCTCACACTTTAAATACCTGGGGTTTGATATCACATACTGAGAGAAAGAGAAAACGATCTGACTAACAAACTAAACCTCTCTTAAACAATGTGCGGCACCATAAAAAGATCAATTGAGAATAAAACAAGACGGGAAACGCAAATGAAATTTTACAACACAATGGCTATACCAACGCTGATGTTTGGATGTGAATTATGGACGACGTCTAACAGAGACAGATCAAGAGTGCAAATAGCAGAAATGAGCTTTCTCCGTTTCGTAAAGGGATGCACAAGAGCTGACAGAATCCGCAATGAAGACATACGAGAAGAGCTAAATACGACACCGCTGCAAGAAAGAATAAATCAGCGTAGACAAAGGTGGGAAGAGCACCTACTCAGAATGGACTCCTCAAGAATACCCAGAATAATGCTCTACTACAAACCCAGAGGTAAAAGAGATGTGGGAAGTCCCCTATTAAGATGGCGACTAGGGTCGGAACAGGCCAATAGGCCTAATCCGTGAAGTAGATGATGATGATTATGCGTTTTTTGCATACTTTCGGTTTACACGGCTTTACATCGAAAAAGTTATAATTTTGATTTACACGTTTTTCTCAGGAACCTATCTATAATGTAAATCGGAGGATAGGTGTACTTTGATATGATATAATTCCAAATATGGTTATTCTATGTTATAAACAAATATAAAAATTAACTTAAAAAATATATATTATAATATTAAAATTATAAAAATAATAAGTAAGTATTTTAGGCCGGGCGCCCACCGAACCAACGTGATAGGAATTACTAGTAACATGTGATAAACAGTGGAGCTTTAAGTGGAGCGTTTTGTCACTTGTTACTACTGATTCTGATGAAAGTTAGAAAGTTCAGTGGGCGCGACATTATAAATATTATTGTATTTGCTTGGGTATAGCATCTTGGTTGCAATATATCATACGCCTGTCGCCAGATCGCCTGTCACGCCAGTTCGGAGGCCGCCCGGCATTAGAACAATTTATGTAGGTTCCTAAGGGGAGCGGAATATGTTTCATTGACCACCACGAGCTTTACACCTATATTGTGATGAGGACGATACTAAAAATATATCATAGTTATTAAACATCTTTCGAAAGAAAATTTAATTTTCTACAAATTAGATTTCTTCATATTTGTCAGAAATCTATTAATAATTAAATTATAACAAAAAAACTGAAAAATGGTACGCTTGGTAATTTTAAGGGTGAAGCATCGTTACGGGAAACGGTGGGTTTTCATAGGTCGTTACTAATACTACTGAGATTCGTATCCGGAATTTTGTTCGCCAGCATTTGTTCGACAAGCACTTAATCGACAGCATTTGTTCGACACGGAATTTTATTCGACAAGCATTTGTTCGACTGAACATTTATACGAATAAGCATTAGTTAGACATGGAATTTGATTCGACATACATTTGTTCGACTCAACATTTATACGAATTAGCATTTGCTCGACATGGAATTTTATTCGACATGCATTTGTTCGACATTAAAAACAACAAATCTCCGCGTAAAGTTAAATTTCCGCAAAGAGAGGTGGATCTGCCGCGAAGAGGTGGATCTGCCGTCAGGTTAGTGTTAGTTTTTGATATTTCTTTAGAAAAGCAATTAAAAACCAAGTAAATATCCGCGTAAAGTTAAATCTGCCGCAAAGAGGTGGATCTGCCGCAAAGATCTTGATCCAGTAAGCCATGGATGGTGTACATTTGCTGGAACAGAGACGGAACCGTTTTGAAAGTTCCATCTGCATACCAATTATTAGAGTTCGCTAGAAGTTGCTGATTTCTTCTGGTGGAAAATATAACGCTCCTATCTTCTACATTACCAGAATAGAACAACAATAACGGATCATTGTTTTCAGTTGTTTTGTACATTTCCGGAAATACGATTTCCCGTCGGGAATTGCCTGTTGTGCTTATAAATTCGCTCTCTAATTATATCTAAAAAAGGTTACCTACGTCTTTCGTGTCATGTCATGTCGGCATGTCGAACAAATGCATGTCGAATAAAATTCCATGTCGAGCAAATCCTTATTCGCATAAATGTTGAGTCGAACAAATGTATGTCGAATAAAATTCCATGTCGAACAAATGCTTATTCGCATGAATGTGTAGTCGAACAAATGCATGTTGAATAAAATTCTGTGTCGAACAAATGCTGTCGATTAAGTGTTTGTCGAACAAATGCTGGCGAACAAAATTCCTAGAATCACTGAGATTACATTCCAAAAGTTTTATCTTTATAGTAATTATTTCCAAGTTAAATCGTATTTTGACTAGACTAGTGTTATCCTTTGATAATTCTCTACATTTTATTAATTAAAATTATTATAATTTAAAAAATTTATTTTTAAAGTAGTTGTTGATTCACTGCTCTCTTTGGCAACATTTGAAGATTTGTGCTTATACTTCAAAAGAAAGCGAGATTACTTTTTAATTCGCGTGCTGACAAATGTACATAATAACCATATATTATATGGTTTTATAACGACTTAATCGCTTTAGTTATTCAAAATTCCCTTCTATAAAAATAATAATTACATTTTGATAATAATATATTATGTTTCTATTTTTATTAATATTACAAACTAGTAGGAATGCTATAATAATATTTTTCCACTACTAGTCATATAGGCTACCATTATAACTTATCCAAGTCACATGTGAAGTGATGCATTTTAGACATTCGGTAAATAATATTTTCATTACACAAATGATCCAATGAAATGATACATTTTATTACAAAACCTAAATTTGTCAACACAACAGTCAAATCAACAAAACAAAACTGTCATTTGAAATAAATATTTTAAATTTGAAAAATTTTTTTATTAAAAAGAATTTAACAAAATGGTAATATATCTAGTAGCGGAAAAAATCGTATATAAACCACGGTTGTGAAGACCATTATTGCCTCCGCGCCTTATATTCCTCGGTGCTTTGCAGATCGGAATATAATCTTGGCGCTAGGGCAATAATGACGGTCTTCACAACCTTGGCCTATAATATACTATTTTCTACTCATATTAAATAATATGTACAATACTAATGCGTTTTTAATTGAAAAAGTTGTCAATTATTCAAGCAATGCGCCAAGTTTATATTCCGAGGTGCAAAGCACCGAGGAATATAAGGCGCGGAGGCAATAATGGACTTCACAACCGTGGTTTATATACGATTTTTTCCACTACTAGATTTATTACCATTTTTTTAAATTCTTTTTAATAAAAAAATTTTCTAATTTAAAATATTTATTTCAAATGACAGTTTTGTTTTGTTGATTTGACAGTTGTTGACAAATTTAGGTTTTGTAATGAAATATATTAAATCGCGTATGTCAAATCTTTTCATTGGTGCATTTTTTACCTTAATTGTATAATGAATCTGTCAAATCATTTCATTGGTTCATTTTTTACATTAAGTGTATAATGAAAATATTATTTACCGAATGTCTAAAATGCGTCACTTCACATGTGACTTGGATAAGTTATAATGGTAGCCTATATGACTAGTAGTGGAAAAAGTATATTATTTAACTCGTTGAATATAATATACTAAAATTTTATATATTGTACTAATCTACGAATTTTTGGAGATTTTATCGTTGACATTTCTCGACAGGTTTCAACGTAGTAACGCGCTGATTTTGTTGTCTCGCCATTTAATTTAAGGAAGTGCGAAGTCTAATATCTTTCAAAAAGCATATTTAACGACAATTTTCTAGACGCAAATTTAAATTCCTCATAATGATAAAATAACATGTAAATGGTATTTTATTAAGCACTCAATAATAACATAGCAATAAAAAAGCTGTTATTTTAGTACAATCAACACGTAGCAAAGAAGGTTTGAGTGGAAATAATTCGGGAAAACATTTACATTTTGCTTAAACCCTTAATTTTGGCATGAGAGAAAAACCCAAATTTTCCAGATCACGCTTAAAGTGGAACAATCGCAAATTTGTTGTAGAAAGTTCCAAAACCCAAGTCGTAAATTTGCCGTTTTCTCTTTTTTTAATGCCCAAAATAGGTACTAACAAAATTAAACTGAATACCACCCGTATTAAGCTGCAATCTCCATATAAACAAAACAAAAAATCTGTTGTGACAACACATTACTTTTCCATTCACTAGATTCTACTTCATTTTATATTAAATATTAATAAAAATATATTAACTCAAAAAAAATTTTAACTCGATAAAATACACAACTCGCTTTGACATATCAAAATTACCAAATTTAATTTGTAATTTGTGGTGTTATTTATAAGTAGTACATGGTAACTAATTTTCTCTTAAAACCGCTTATTTTCTTTTTGTATTGTAACAATAATTTAAGAGCAATATATCAAATTTTGGGTATCATAAGACGCGGAAGAATAATCTCTTTCAATTGATATGATCTTCATTCTCATAATATGTTCCACCGGAGAAGCGAAAATGCTCTTTAGCAATTTTCATTCTTATAAAAAATAGGTTAAAAATGCACGATTTTTAACCAAAATCTAATGAGCTCTTTAGACAGCTGCTTTAAACTAGCACATAAAATTTCATCTCAATCGGTATACGTGTTTGTCTGTAATCGTTGACGACAGCTAGTTTCACGAACAATAATTAAGAATTAATCTATGGTTAAACTATAATAATTACTAAGATAATCTCTGATTCAATACAATGCATTTCAATTGTAGTCACCATGGTTATAATTTTAATCTCTAGATTAAATTTAATTAACGTTCGTGAAACTGGCCATTAGCGAACAGGATTATACAGGGTGTTGAATGAGTTAGCCGTTCATAGGATATTTACATGTAAAAACATATGTATGCAAATTCCTGCTTCCCTAATTATTTTAGAAAAAAAATGAAAGACACAAAAATCATGCAGAAAAATAAACTACAAATGATAAAAGAATTATTTTCATCTAGCTTTTACTTAAAGTGGCAAAAAATGCTTTTGAAATTGTTCAAATTTTCATTTATCAGACTAGCCATGAAAGTTTCCAAGGTAATTATTTTTGATAAGTATTAAAAAACAATTGCACTTTGTTTACAGTTTTGCACTTTATTAAATTTTAATTTCATAAAATGGAAGCAAAGTACACAATTATAGCCGCTTTACATCTATGTTTTCACACAGGACTTCTCATATGAGAAATATTTTTGTGTTTACACTATATGTTTTCTCATAGCCGATCACTCATAAGCAAAAACATACGTAAAAACATAGCAAAACATAGGTACTCTTTCGGAATAGAACGTCGTCTATTCCGCTATGAGAAAACACAGAACATACGAACGAAAGGTGGCGTACATATACGAAGGTCGACGAAGATAGTTGTCAAAGTTGAAAAAAGAAAGGTTAGGTATTATTGTGCTGTGTTTTATATTACTATAATAGTTATTTACATAAAAGTCAGGAAAATGACATATTACTGACGAGGAGCAATGTTGAAATACGAGGCACTTCGTGCCGAGTATTTTAGAGCTCCGAGTCAAGTGAGACATTTTACTGACATGTTTTGTATTAAATTTTTCCGAAAATCGTAAAAAATCGAAATTTAAAATCGAAATTTTAAAACACTAATTGAACGACATTTTTTGACATTGACATTTGTCTATTTTATTTTGTTATTATTAACCTTACTAATTATTACCGGACTAGTCAGTAAAGTTCAATTTCCCTGCGCGTGCATAAGCAGGGAAATGTTGTTTCAATGACGATTTCCGGAAAATATAATTTTGTAGCATAAAATTGTTATTTAAATAATTGTTAATATTATTCATCGTTACAAATAATGACTTTAAAAAGTAGGGTTAACTTCACTCAAAACCAAAACAAACTCTTATAAGAACTCTTATGTAAACTCATAACGATTTGAAGACAAATCTTGAAAAACATACAGTTTAGCCAACCGAGAGAGAAATCGTATGTTTTCTCTTATGAGAAGTCCTGTGTGAAAACATATAGATGTAAAGCGGCTTTTAGTGAAAAAAATCAATTTTTAAAACTATATTACTCTGGAAACAGTATACGTATGGTACGAGATCTCTTTGCTGGTTTATACCCAGAAAGACCAATCCCTACTTATTCGACAATTAAAAATGTAATTGATAATCAAAATCAATATGGATCTGTATTTAAGCCGTCATGCAAGACCTGCAGAAATAAAAGAATAAATTTAGAAGAAATCAATATTGGTGAAGCTCCAGGTACCGATATCGAAACAAATGTAATTGCTGCCGTAGTGAATAATCATTGTATCAGTACAAGAACAATTGGTGCGGAGTTAAATATTCATCACACTACGGCGTTCAAAATTATAAAAAAACATAAATTTATATCTTATAAGTACCAAAACCATCAAGAAATTTTTGAAGATGATATGTACAAAAGAATGATTTTCTGTGAAAGCATTATCGAAAAGGCCAATTTGGATAGAAATTTTATTAAAAATATTTGTTTTATCGATGAGACAACGTTTAGTATTAACGGGGAACCAAATGTTCAAAATTATGGGTTTTGGTCCACCGAAAATCCTCATTTAATGATCAACAATCGTTCACAGTATCGCCAGACTGTAAATGTTTGGGCAGGGATATTAGGAGCAAACATCATCGGACCATTTTTTATTGATGGAAATTTGAATGGACTAAAATATCTAGAAATGTTACAAAACGAAATTGGACCGGCAATTGATATTGTGGCAGGAGAAAATAACGTAATCTACTATCAACAAGACGGATGTCCGGCACATTATACTAGAGATGTAACCAATTATTTAAATGAATGTTTATATCCCAATTCTTGGATAGGACACAATGGACCAATAAACTGGCCAGCTCGGTCACCAGACTTGGCTCCAAATGACTTTTTTTTGTGGGGTCATTTAAAATCTAAAATTTATGCTGAACGATACCAAAGTATTGATTCATTAAAAAAGGTCGACAGGGAATTTTAGGTGATGTTGCAAATAAAATCGTGGTCAAATTTTCGAATTCAGTCAAATTTGAATATTTGACCCCCCCAAAAGATTCTTATCTTTTTGAAAATTTTATACTATTATTTATTGGGTTTTAGCGCCCCCATTGCGATGACGCCTGAGGCAAACATCTCAGTCGCCTTACTCTTGCTACGGCTCTGCAAGACGGCAATCGCTGTACGGTTTCCTCCAAAAATGAAAATGTACAAAACCGTGATTAGACCTGTTGTGAAGTACGGCTCCGAAAAATGGATAATTACCAACGCGAATGAACAGATACTCAGGTGCTTTGAAAAAATCTGATGTGACAACACATTACTTTCCCATTCAGTTAGATTCTACTTCATTTTATTTTAAATATTAAAATAAAGAAAAGTTAACTCAAAAATTATTTTAACTCGGTAAAATACACAACTCACTTTGACATATCAAGATTACGAAATTTAATTTGTTAATTTGTTGTATGTTTTTTATAATGTACTACATAGTCACTCATTTTTTCTTAAAACCGCTTATTTTATTTTTGTAATAATATAAAACTTTTTTAAATAAAATAGTTAATTTAAACTTTTTAAAAAGTTTAAATTAACTATTTTATTTAAAAAAGTTTTATATTATTATAATATTATCAATAGTTAAAAGTCTTATATTATATATTTTATTTTTGTATTATAACAATAATTTAAAGGAAATATATCTAGTGTTGAATATCAAGACGCAAAAAATAATCTCTTTCGATTGATATGATTTTCATTCTCATATGTTCTATTGGGAAGCGGCACTGCTCTTTAGCAATTTCCATTCTTATAAAAAAATGGGTTAAAAATTGACGATTTTTAACCAAAATGTAATCAGCTCTTTAGACAGTTGCTTTAAACTAGTGTATAAAATTTCAACCTGCCTGCAATCGTTGACGAAAAAAAAACTCGGCGCTCCGCGCTCCCACTGGACCCCCGGATTCCTTCTATTTTAGTCTCCGACTAATATCTTTAACATGGAACATGTTTTTCGGTACTAAACCGTTTATCATAGTTTTCCTCGAGATTTAGGGGTGCCTATCTCCCCAAGTAACATCAACGTCGGTTTTATACCGGTATACCATTGAAGTATAACGAATATGTACATATATTTTCATACCTGAAAATTAAGTACCAAAATGGTACCTAAGCGGCACATAAATTTTAGTTCATATTTACACTGTACTGTTTAGGTATAGTTTCAATGTACATATTTTCGGACCGTTATTCTGAAGGCAATTGTTGTATCGGATCGGCATTGAAATTTTATTAGCTAAAATATATTTGAACATACGGTACACTTTAGGTAATGTTTTGATCGTTTTGTTTTGTTACTATAAAAGCGATATCTAACATGTACATGTATTTTATAAGATGGAATGTACGATATTTCCATCACCGGTTTGATACCTTAAAGTACAGTTTAAATAGTAATGTTTTAGTTGCTACAATTCCGGTATATAATATGTAAAGATGCTTTATTGGTTAAATTTTATGATTTTTACCTCACCGTTTTGATATTGTTCAACATAATAATATTTGTCCATGACAGGTTTAATAAGTACATAATAACATATTATGAAATATATTATATAATATAATAATTTTTATTAATATTAAAATGTGAAACATACGTAACATTAAAATATTTATTATAAAAATAAGTAATTTAAAGATCAATGAATTTTAATTACGTTTTAAAACAGTTGTAACCAATCAGAACGAAGAAAAATTTCACCGTTAGCAAAACTCTTGTTTCTCATTGGTTACAAATTATTATACGCATTTTATATTACAATTATTACCTGAAAATTAAGTACCAAAATGGTACCTAAGCGGCACATAAATTTTAGTTCATATTTACACTGTACTGTTTAGGTATAGTTTCAATGTACATATTTTCGCACCGTTATTCTGAAGGCAATTGCTTTATCGGATCGGCACTGAAAGTTTTTTAACTAAAATATAGTTGAACATACGGTACCGATTAGGTAATGTTTTAATCGTTTCGTTTTGTTACAATAAAAGCAATGTCTAACATATACAGGTATTTTATAAGATGGACGGTACGATATTTTCATCACCGGTTTGATACCTGAAAGTGTAGATTAAATAGTAAAGTTTTAGTCGCTTACAATTCCGGTATATAATATGTAAAGATGATTTATTAGTTAAACTTTGTGATATTTATTTCACGGTTTTGATATTGTCCATGACTACTTTAATAAGTACATAATAAAATATTATGAAATATATACTCGTATAATATAATAATTTTATAAATAAAAATCCGTCTTATTCTCCAAAATCCCTTTTTATTAAATTAAATTTCGAGACGCGCTTTTTATAATTTTTATTAATATTGAAATGTAAAAAATATGTAACATTATAGTTATTTATGTATCAAGATTATGTATAAAAAAAAATTTCGCCGTTAGAAAAACTCTTGTTTCTGATTGGTTACAAATTATGATAAGCATTTTATATTACAATAATTATTATATGAGATATTATTGGGGTAAGAAGGGCGGTCAAATTTCTAAATTGGGGGCGGAAATTTTAAACCTCTTACGTCCGGTATTATCAACCCATATAAAAAGTCCTTTAGTTAACTAGCTAATGTAAAACGTGTATTTTAAATATTTTATGTTTTCTAATAGCTAATTAACTAAAGGCCCTTTTAAAGTTTTAAGACCGATAAATAACTGTGTTTATAATATTTATTAATAAAAATATTAAAAAATTAATTAATTAGGAAATTTATTTTTAAAATAACTTTGCCGGCTTGGGAGTTGAACCACTGTACAACGGATTGCCAAAGGTACCATCGTGCCTATTTACCATTACGCCATCGAGATTTCTTACATTCTCCAATTTTTTTTTTTCCTATAATGAGAAAGGAATAATATTATAGTTGGGGAATCGGTCTTTTATGTCTTTCTAGTAATCATAAATCTTTATTTCAACTATGTATCAAATTTTTGATTTTATAAATATTGAAAAAGTTTCTAACTTCGTTACTTCAATACGGATTTTTAAGAAAAACTACGGCGCAAATAATAACAATCAAAAATCTTCGAAAATCTCCAAATTTGAAATAAAAATTCTGGAAATTAAAAGTCAGGAAATTAAAATTTAATAAATTTAAATTAAATAAATTTAATCCCACCACCGCTGTCGATTCGAATTAAAGTGACGCCGGCGTCGTAGCATTTTTCTTCAAAACACGTGCAAAATAACAACTTTTATTTAAAATAATTCATAATGTAATAAATTTTAAAGTACCAAAGCAAAATATTTGATTTATTTTAATTCAATATTAGGTAATATTTTTAATCTATGAATTGAAAATAAAATTGACCATCAAATAAGAAATATCATAGTTTATACCGTATACCCAGGTAGTCGAGTTGGCTTAGCAGTTGGTTTTCAGACGTATAGGTACAGTACAGCTTGGGTTCAAAACCTGGCCTCGGAAAAAAAAAGTAAGTAAAAATTATCACATTTATAATGTCAATTTTCAGATTCTGGCGCAGACAACAGGGAAACAATTTAGCAGTATGTAAAAAATAGAAATATTTAAAAATCAAAAATTTTATCTTTTATAAAAATTATTTTTTCTATTAAATAAATATCTCGTTCATAAAAAATCAACACATAATCGGTATAAAAACGATGTACTAATACAGTAACTGCAAAAGGGGCAAATCAATGCTGAACCGTTGCAAAAATACCTGTAATGTATATGTACTTAAATGATACATCAATACAGTAACTGCAAAAGGGGCAAATCAATGCCGTACCGTTGCGAAAATGCCTGTACCTTATATGTGCATAAATGATACATCAATACAGTAACTGCAAAAGGGGCAAATCAATGCTTTACCGTTACGGAAATTTCTGTAAGGTATATGTACATTTATGACGGTAAAATGTTACTTGGGTCGTGTCTTCTTCTTACTGTTGGTCATAATAGGATAATCCCTTATAATTTTTGTGTTGGTAATAAAAATTTACTATTCGCAATTTACATTAAGCAAACGCCACCATGCGGGAGAATTTCAAATTAGTAAATGACGTATTAAATGAAAATAAAAATTCGTTCTTCAGGCTCAAAACATAACAAAATCAACTAATTAACAAAATATATTATAATAAATTTAAGACCATACTGAAATGTTTAGAAATTTTCACCAGACTATGACTTTGAATTTCGAAATATACGTCTAAACACAGCCATGTTGTTGTCGCTGGTGGCGCCACCAACGGTAATGTAAATCGCCAATATATATAAGCAAATTTTCTTTTTGCGCTCGGTTTCGGATTTAAATTTTTGGTAATAAAAATTTTGTTATTGAAAATTCATTATTATGAATGCGAAGATGTTATTCGATAATCTACTCTATATTCAAATTATAAACTATAAATTTGAATTATACATGTGGTGCCGATTTTTCGTGTCGAATTTTGGTGTCGGTTTTTGGTGTCGGTTTTTGGTGTCGATTTTTGCGAGATAACGACCGTAAAAATATGTTCCATGTTAAAATAAAATTGTGGAGGTGTGTGGCAATATTACCGAAAGACAACTTGCGAATGTACGATGTAACTTTTATGATAGACTTGGTTTTTGTTTAGCTGAATATGGAAACCTGTTTGAACATTTGCTGTAAATTTAATTATTTCTTAATGTTTGTAATTGTTTATTATTAATAATTTATGTAATAAATAAATTAAATTGAATTTATTTCATGGCTAGTCTGATAAATGAAAATTTGAACAATTTCAAAAGCATTTTTTGCCACTTTAAGTAAAAGCTAGATGAAAATAATTCTTTTATCATTTGTAATTTATTTTTCTGCATGATTTTTGTGTCTTTCATTTTTTTTCTAAAATAATTAGGGAAGCAGGAATTTGCATAAATAAGTTTTTACATGTAAATATCCTATGAATGGCTAACTCATTCAACACCCGGTATATAGAGGGACAGCTTTTATGGTCTAGTAACTGTCAAAAATATTTTTTATATTTTCAGTTCGATAGATTTTTTCCCGCCACCTGGTGGACGTTATCACTAGGTTATTGTTTTCTCAAAATTTACAATAGCTGATAATCACATCACAATGACTTAGAGATAACCCTAACCACCAGGTGGCGTAAAAAGCCATCTACCGAACTGAAAAGTGTGCAAAATATCTATTTCAATTTTTAACATGTAGCTGGTCCTACATCCTCTTTGCCATTAGTGATTATTAGTGTGCATGTACAGTTAGACAATGTCAAGACATTTGAAGAAAACAGTTTTTTATGAAATCCCGTTAAACTTTTTGTAAAAATTTGAAACTTGTGCCGTATGTTGCAGTTTCTAATTCATAATGTCAAAGCCGAAATTTTAATTATCCAATAAGTCTGTTGACCTCCACTATGTCAAATTAAGGTAAGAAACATTTTTAAATTTTTTCTAATTTCTACTGTTATTGTAAAATTTTTAGTTTCATTTTGTGTTTTTCATTCAATTTCCCGTTATTGTATATAGGTAAATATTAATAATATAAATTTGTTAGTTATTTTTATTTCACTATTACGTGTAACAAATTATGTTTGTGTTCTTGAATCTTTACTGCAATTTTCCTATTTCATTAATTTTTTTCTTTTTTGCACTTTGTTCCAATTTTTAAATTTTGATTATCATATATTTTGCTTAATCTTACCTGATGAGCATTTAATGAAACCGAAACATCGATCCATAAACTTTCATTTTTTCAAATTCTTCTTCTTCAAGTGCTGTGTCTGATCCCAGACTTATTTAGGCGACCTCTCTCCTATGTACGTATGTGTTGTGCGTTTGAAGTATTAACACACACACATAGGGGACCAACCGGCTAACGCGGGCTCCGAACCGCGTGAAGTGTACGCACTTTACCTCAAGAGAGGATGTACTATTAGGCAAATTACACTTCGGTGGTTTGCCTTTGCCTTCCGAGGGGAGACACAGACGGTCAGAATAAAGTTTTACTATGTCCGAAATCGAACTAGGTATTCAGCATCAGCAGCAAAGCACTTAAGCCGATGACCGTCTCTAATTATTTAATTCAATTTACCCTCCCTTTTTTAAATTACTAATGTTTCATTTACTATGGATTATATTCATTTTTGGTCTTGGTTAAAGAATGTACTATTTATATATTTGAATTGATAGTTAAAATTATTTCTTGTGACATTTTAATATTAGTTTCCTTTTTCTAAATATTTCTATAATAAAATCTTATTTTTATTTAAAGTTATATGAAATTATTTTAAACTTCTTATAAACAAGTAGTTACTTAGTTTAAATTTTTAAAAAGAGAAAAACGAAATTGAATATCTGTTGACCTATTGTTATTACTTTTTCAAATAGTTTGTTTTTCTCATGAAAAGTTATCAAGTTGTAAATATGAACTTTTTTGCTGTTTCGTGTATAACATCTGCACATCCAGTAAAGCTATATGCGGTATCATACTATCTAAAAGTTATTTTCATAACTACCCACATAACTATAATATATATTATGTTTATAATATTATATAGCGGGTAATTAATTTTATTCTTGAACAACTTTTATAAACAAATTTTGATAAGGTATTAAGCCCGAGACCATTATTGCAAATTTTATTAAATTTGAGACAGAAACAAATCAATACATGTTTACTGCTCATGGTAATTGACCCATTTCTTTTGTTTTTCACAGTAAACAAGACTATCGCAATTTTTCCGGTAGAATCTGCGTGGCGTTTATGCCAACAGTACAAACACCTATTCTCGTTTTACTTTATATTTAGGGATCTAAAATATCCCCGTTTTTTATCCTTTTGCCATGAAGATAGAAGGACTGGCTCTTTAGCCATTCTGATGCCAAGTGTGCATAGGAAACGGCCAGTCCATAACTTTGTTATTTTCGACACTTTTTGAACAAATTTACCCTTATTCGGGATCGTGCCTGATGTCGAAAACTGAGAGGCCGTTTTCCGATGCCTAACTAAAAAGTTTAGAAAAAACATAATTCTATTTCCGAGTTATTCCTACATAAAACTATGTACATTAAACTATTTATGATTTAAATGAATTTTAATAATTACATAATATATAATTTAGTTTAAGGTAAATCGAGTATTGGGTAACTTAATAATTTTTATTTTTTTGAAGAACGTACTTCACCAGTGTTAATGTGACCGTTTTTTATTTTTTCTTTTACTATCGACATTTTTAAGTACAACTTGGAAGCACATACTGTGGGACAGTATTATATTCTTAAATCGATGTAATATTTTTTTCTCCAGGATAGCGCGAAAGCATTATTTTCTTTGTAATTTATCTCTTCGAAAGTCGGCATTTCTGGTACAATCTAAGATAACACGCTATCAGAACTCGTCTCCGCCTCGTTCTGATATTTGCAAGCTCATTCGTAATGGTTAGTTTTCTGTTACTTAAGGCCAGTTCCACCAGCTTTGCTTCTTCTTTTTCTAATGAGTATTGAGTATAAGAAAATAGTCGCGTTTACAATTATACCCATTTTCGCCCATGCTTCACTAGATACAATTTTTTTAATTTTTTTGAAGCAGTTCATAAGGGTGATTCTCGGTTAAGAAATATGAAAAATATCTATCAGTTTTTTAAATACTACTAACAACCCTAGTTTATTATTATTAAAGGGTAATTATAAAGTTTATTAAATAAAATGTTTATAAACTGTATTTGAATCTCGTTAATCCATTCCTGCGCATCAATGTCTGATAGAAAAGATCCGGTTTCCTTAATAAAAATATATTCAAGAATCTATCTGTGAATTTTTTAAATAGTACCAACAGTCCCGAAAAAAGATCTAACTTAAAAATCAATTAAAATAGTATTTGATTTAATAGCAGTTCTGAAGCTGCCTTGTCCCATTGTGCGTCGTTTTGAATTACCCTCCATTAAAATTGCACTAAAAAAGTGGTTTAACGGAATGCACTCTGAAGTTATCAATGCTGTAAACTACTATTTCGAGGAGTTCGACATTTCGCATTTTAAAAGTGGTATGAGTGCTTTACAGACTCGTCGCAATAATTTAAAGGAGATTGTATTGAAATAAATATATAACTGAATTAGGTTTAGAACTCTTCAACCGACCCTCGTAGTTATCAATAATTAAAAAAACTGTAACTAAGTTTTACAAATCAAAGTATAATTGTATTATTTAACCCGTTTAGTTTTAAGTCCTTCTTGACGGTCTCTGAAGAAGAAACCTACAAACTGACGTTACCCTTTAGTACATTTTTTGTTTTGCATACATGGAGTTTCAGGTCCGTGCACCAAATTTATTTTTACAATATCATCAAGTATTGGATCTGCTACTGGGTCAGGAAATTCTGCACTTATAAAGAAATCAATTTCCATTGATAAACTTTTCTTTTGCAGCCATACAGAATATGTGCATCTGGAAGACTTGATCAACCTTTGATCATTAAACTCATGGCACTGCTTAATTTTAACCTAAAAACTTTACAAATGATGTCATAATATGTGACATACGATTGTGGTCCAATAATGATAAGTTTGTTGTTTGAGTCCAATTTGGGTTGCAGGTGAACGTTAGGATCATTTCATCTTAGGTTCGTTATATACAGCTTACCCAAGTCGCAAACACAGCGGCGTTTTCAATTGCTTCCTTCAAATGAAGATATTCATCAACTCACAGCTTTTTCTGATTATTTAGAATTTAGGAAAGACGGTCTGTTTCGATCTGAACATACATGTCAACCCAGTACCGATTAATTGATTGTCTGGAGAGATGCAAGTAATTTTGGTATTTAGTTTTTTTTATCATTAATCTGCATATGTAAAAGTTCAAAACAGAAACTGTTGAGATTAATAAGTGATTCTGTTGTCTGTTCGGTTTGTATCGTTGAACGTCAATACTTTAACCGTCTGGTCCTGTATAAAATAGTAAGTGGGTATTGATGCAGAGCATCATATTGATGTTTTTCGGATACGTATTGTAAGTTATATGCATTTTTTCAAACATCTGACCAAGTATTATTATCATGGCAACTTTATTAACTGTAGGGAATTATATCGACCTTGGTGTTCGAAATGTAGTTTACGATCATGTATCTTATTATGTAGATCATGTTTACCTTAAACTTCTCCACTCCTTGTTGGATAAGCTTCGAAGGCATACTGCAGAACAACTTTTGGGCAAAATTGAATCTGTGGCTAGATATTTTGGCATTGATTATGTGAATTATGTGATTATGTTATTATCAGATTCCAGATTATTTTCGTTCAAAATTAGCCTAAACCGTTTTCAAAAACTCAGATATCTAAATTGTCAAAAAATTTCAATTAAAGTTCCTTGGAATAATTTTTTAGCACCATGGTAGGTACAAACCCAATGAAGTAATGATTCTAAACATGATATTTTGTGATATTAAATGTAATGAAATGCGTAGACTAAAGAGATTTAAACTTTCAGACCTAATTACGAAACTTTCTAACTAAAAGAATTTCGGTTTAGTTTAATTATCTAATTAATTGTTTAATTAACTATTTAAGTTTTGTCCTGTTATTTTGTCAATTTAACATCATATACGAGTATACATACCTTACATATACATATGAAGGGTGAATCCATTATTAATGGTTCACACAGAATTAGTGGATTTACTCTCGTAACTTGTCAAATAATACACCATAAAATTTACTTAATATTGTAAGAAATAGATGGTAAACAGGTTAATTAATTGATGTATTAAAATGATAATAATCACAGATTAGTTTATGTCCACCAATGACCAGCAAAACGCAACATATTGACCACAATCTCGGAGTTTTCTTGGTTATAAAAAAAAATCATAGGGTGACTCATATTCTCAAGATGTAAAAAAAACGTATAAGTAATAGATAATTTTAAGCAGCTTCATATATTAAAGCACTCTTTTAAATGGAAATAATGATTTAAAACTCATTCTGCGAAATCTTCTAGTAAATTACATTTTCAATTTGTATACCTATTACTGTGCTGAAATTTTTTAACGAGTTAAATTAAAATTTTGATTAAACACGACATTTTACAAGATTTAAAATCGGTACTTCTCTTTTATGAATCTGAAGATATTTTATGTATATAAATTTCCTCGTTTTAAAATTATTTATGAAAATTAGATACGTATTTCCGACCAATGCAATGCTGCAATGCACAAATTAAATACATGTGGATTTTCGGTATGAGCAGCAAATATCGGACGTCGACTAATTAATTCGAACAAAAATCCAAATTACTAAATTTGGTAAAATATATTCCAAAACTGAAAACAAATCAGCGTGATATTTACGCAAGATTATTTTTAACGTCGAGTCAAGTCGTAATCGGCACGTGAGCCTCATTTGCATGTCCTTTCTTCAATTATATAGCTGTAATTCAGAAAAAATTTATTAAATCGTTCGTTCCATTATTGTGATTTCTGTTGACGTACTACGTTTTCACTTAACCAGCAAATTAAAAACTTGACCAATGGTTGCACTCCTATCATAGTGGATCGTGCCCGTGCGCTTCCCTTTTGCCCTAATATTTTTTATTGAATGTGTTCAAATTTTTGAGCATATCAATAAATTAATTTGGTACATAATATTAAACACACCTTATAACTTGAAAACTTTTATTACGATTTTGCTTTCATGGTAAAATGTACATACTTTACAAAAATTTCTGCTATATCAAAATGTAAAAGGGCTGTTTAAAAGTTTGATGATAATTTCAGTTACAACAATTTTACAACAAAATAGTTTCATTTTATTTATCTTATACTAATTTAAGATCTAATATCTACAATTTACTGTGATTAGGTACGTACGGTGACACGGGGTAGGTACATTAATTTTTTTATACGGGAAGGTTATCAGTGGTGTTTAGGTAGTACATAGATTACATACAACATTAAACATTTTTGTAAACGTTTGGGATCATTTTTAGATATCACTGAACTAATTGATTGCACGCTTCGACGATCATTTCAAATCCTGAGCATATTAATATTATTGCATAATTCTTGTGTTTCTTCCATTTTTTACTTCCACGTAACGATATGATGAAAAAAATTCACGATGAAAATTCACACTCTTTAATTATTTTTATAAGATATTTTAGGCTCATCACAAAACAAACTTCAACACGACCACATTACTGAATTGAATACTGGGAAGACGACGACAACGAAAACAGGTAACATAATTAACATTGGAAACCCAGGAAAGCATAATGTGAGGCTAAGAATGTGGCGGTTCTCTTATAGTCTGTCCAACTACGATAATGATTACTATGAAAACTGCAAGCAGCACGAGGATACAACAAATCGCGACGGCTACCATGGTGTATCTTAGTGCGCCGCGTACTGCTATAAAACGAACAGGAGCCGCCCCCACTCCTTCACGTGGGGATGAAATATTGATTTGGTGGCCCTTGGCGTTAGCAAATGGCCAAAGTTACAAGCCTGAGGCCGGGTGGCGACACAAGAGAGCGCTCTTGAGGTGCCAATCGATGGATTTGTCATCTCCCGTAACCCTTATCTTCTACTTTTCATTACATAGTGTGAAACTACTGCAGTAACTCCCTTTAGATATAACTCGAAAGTGCACAATAGGTAAACCTTTATAGTATTATTTTATGTTTAAAATTTATTTGAAAATAAAAATATAATTAGTTTTCTATATGGTACGTTCAGGATAAGAATGCGCTAGGTACATGGGGATCTGTAAACGATAAAAGGTAGAGATTTCATTAAAATGGGAAAAATTATTCGCCATTTTAAACACTGCAAAGATCATCTTTCATAGTTTTGAGTATACATCAGACAGGAAAACCATATTTTTTCATATTTCGTTTTATGGGTATAATTTGTTTATCATTAGTGGTACCCCACACCCCAGGACAGTTTTAGTATACTTAAAGCACTTTTTCATGCAGATTTCGAATCTGTATTTAGATTTCTGATACAAGATTCAGGCTTCAAGGTATTTTGTTATTTTATATAGACGCGAGTGTCGCTCAAATCATAATTATTGAGAAGAGTTTTTTTTATCTATTCGATGATATACAACTGGAGAGATGTATCTTTACAAATTGCCGAATTATGGGTAAAAGTACATATTTTAGAAATCACTGGCTTTTAAACTAAATAAACCACAGGAGTCAAAACTTATTTACTTCAATTTAAGTTACTAGTTGACGCGATTTAATTTAATTAATTTGCCAATTCTTTATTTAACTATTAATGTTTAATAATAAAACTTCATTACATTTTTTAATTTATTAAACGTAAATAAGTCAATCACAATAAAATAAGTGAAAATAATATCTAAAAATAATAGTAAACATTGCTGAAAGTGTACGATAAAATAATTTTGATGTATTGTTTAATTAACTAGTTAATTTTTTAATTTCAATTTAGTAGTAATTTGCGATAGTAAAAAAAGAATAAATTTAATTAAAGAAAATTTTTACAATATGGCCTACTACTCGAACTAAAGAGTAAGAAATATTTAGGAGTTTATAAAAGATCTTTGTAGTATTTAAAATGTTGAATAATTTTTTCAATTAACTAAATCCCTTCCAATTACCCTTTACGAGATACCCGTGCAATGCATTCTCATCTTAAAGACACTGTATATTCATGCCGAGCACCTACAAAATATTTAATTTCTATATAATGGACATCATAGACAAGATCATAAATAATATGATCATAAAATAATTTTATTATGAATTTGAGTTTTACAAGTTTTTATTTAACTTGGCGTAACCTTTGTTTGCGTGGACTTCTATGGGTTCTTTTTTAATAAACTTTTCCATATCTAACTATAAGGTTGAAATTTGATGCACAGTTTCCACTAGTGGGATACTTTAACACATTAAATTTTTACGGTCCGCGAATGACCTGTCCATTATCTACCATATAGGAAGTTGAGTAGGTAGTAAATTAAATTTTGACCTAAAAATATGAAATTTGACTTTGATTCCGTAAATTAATATGTAAAGAAATTTCAAGGATTAAATGTCATAATAGTCCAGTCATAATCCACTTTTGTGCGAAAATATCTTGAAAATACGATTTCTTTTGCTAAAACCCTTTAGTTTGGCATGGCGAAAGAGCTCCTAAATTTTTGAGATCATTGAAAATTGTCTCAAAAATCACAAAGTCATGAGTTGGCCGTTTCCTATACATCCAATGTCCCAAATAGATATTAACAAAATTAAACTAAATAAAATTATGAACAAAACCAAAAAAAAATTATTCTATCTCCTATAATATACAGTTTCCGAGACACAGCCTTGCAAACAACATTGCTTTTTATCGAATTTTGCCCAAAATAATGTAGTTCACATATTTTGGATATACAGATGAGTAAAACTAACCTCAATTATTTGTAAATTCCCATATAGAACAACCTTGTAGGTCTAATATAGTAAGTAGCTAGGTATGAGCTTTAAAAATTTACCGTTTTTTAACCTTTTCTGCGAATTTTTACATTTCTGAAAAAGCTTAAATTCAGTGCCCTAGAAGTAATACAAATTGAATATAACGAATGTTCGAATCGAATATTGTAACCCCAATAGTTTAGTATTAGATATGACTTTCTAAAAAACCCAAATTTCATTACATTTTTGTTGAGAATTTTTTCTGGGCATTAATACAAACAAAACAGTCACAACTGTTAACAAAAACAATAAAGAAAAGTGATAGGTGACTTAATTCAACATATTTTACATAATTTTCACGAAAAAAAAAATTTTTGTTCTTCCGGATTTATCTTTGAAACTACTAAGGCTTTAGCTCTTTTTCCCGCGCACAGTTTTAGATACTACTAATATTACTTTATATTTTTTGTCATGAGATACATTGTAATGATATTTTTAATTTTAGTAATTCTTTCCAAGTTAATTAATTTCAAATTAATACCGACCCCGCCATCTATGTCATAATTTCAAAAGTTGCTACCGAATTGTCGAGTACGACTTGCACACGCAGTACCACAGGGACTTGATTTTTCTAACATGGCATGATAAGACGCTCATTTAATGTGTAGTGTATTTTGGTTTAATGTTCAGTTCGATTACCATTTTTCGATGTAACCTTCCGTTTGTTGCTCTGGGTTACAACAAAGAAGAAGTCCTCGTGACAATTTTACGTCGATGTTTTGGGTGGAAAGGCATAATTTGATTTTTATGCAATCCATGCTTTTACGTTCTCGCAAATTTAATTATTGTACTGACAGACCAACAAAGATCAACACTCGATAATATTATTATCCCATTTGAAGTCGTCCATCACAATATAAGGTTATGGAAAATATTACCCGTATTTTATGGAAAAGTTCCCGTGACGTCCTTCCTTCGCAATTCTTTTATGTGCAAATTCCTTTGATGCAGGTCCGTACTGAGTGGCGTAATGCAACCAATCTTTTGTTAAATTTATTCGCTGCGAGTATCATTTACGATTCTAATCCACTAACAATTTATCATTCACTCAAAATATTTATTAACATTCGAGCTCCAAAATATTAATTACTTCAAATCAGAAACTTATCATATATATTTATTTAGGGTTAATCATGTACACATCACACACAAATACAACATGACTATACAGCGAGTAGATGCTTCCCTATTCCCATTTTCCATGCCCCTCAATTGTACGCCATCTCCTCGTCCAGATTCCGATCTTTCATTGCTCTCTTAATCCCTTCACTCCAAGATTTGCGGGGTCTACCCCTCTTGTTCTTTCTAGGTAGCTTCCATGTGAATATTCGTTTAGGCCAGCACGTATCCTCCATTCGTAGGAGATGGCCAAACCACCACAAGCTTCTTTTCTCGATTCTGTGGATAATAGGTTCTGTTGCCGACATCATAGTTCTTATTTGCTCATTTTTAATATGTTGAATTCTCGACACCCCAGCACTCCTACGCAAATAATCCATTTCCACTGCCTCAATTCTTCGTTTATCGTCTTCTCTAATGGCCCATACCTCACTGCCATAACACAGCACTGTTTCGACCATTGCTTGCCCGATTCGTTTTTTATTTCTTTTACTTATATGTTTATCCCACCAAATTAAGTTGAGTGCACCTACCACTTTACGGGCGTTTAAAATTCGTTGCCTGATTTCTCACTTTCCGATACCATCCTTGTCCACTAACACTCCAAGATATTTAAACTAGTCTATTTGTTTCACATTAGTATCGTTATCAATTAAAACTTGGAATCTCGCCTCGAAATTCACCACCAGGTATTCTGTTTTTTGTACGCTTACTTGCAGTCCCCATTTTTTATATTCTTTATAGAGTCTTCTAAGCATGAATTCCATATCATATGCATCTTGGGCCATCACTGCTTGATCGTCCGCAAAGCTATGTGTAAATAAATGAGTCTCACCAATTGAAATGCCCATTCCTTCACAGGAACGTTTCCAGCTCCTCAATGCCATCTCAACATAAATATTGAATAACAGTGGGGACAAGCTGCACCCCTGTCTTAGCCCTTTAGTTGGATATATTGGTTGTGATAGGCATCCCTGCTGTTTAACATATGATACGTTGTCTTGATATAATTCTTGAATAATTTTAATTAAATATTTAATGACTCCAATTATTGTTTGTAATATTTTCCATAATTTATTTCTGGGAACATTATCGTATGCCTTTTGAGATCTATAAATGTGATATGTATTTATTCTCCTTTACTAATTTTCTTTTCAATTAGTTGTTGCAAAGTAAACAAAAATGAACGCCCAGGAGTGAACCGGCTTTGATCTTCTCCTATGGTATTTCCAATCTCTTCTCGCAATCGCTTTTGAATAATTTTAGCCAACAGTCTACTTAACGTACTAGTTACACTCAACCCTCTGTAGCTATTCGGATCTTTCCTACTACCTTTTTTATACAATGACGATATATAGCTGATTTTCCATTCATTTGGTGTTTTTTGCTGCGTAAGGCACTTATTTAACAGATCTTTAATTTTTTCCCATAAAGTAACTCCACCACACTTGATCAGTTCTGCAGAGATATTTCCAGGTCCAGGTGCTCTACCGTTCTTCATTTCTCTAATACACTGTATTAATTCTTCCATCGTTATTAAACCAGGTTCAGAATCAACTTCTGTATCAGCCACAGTATCCAAAAATTCGTCTCTACTTTCTGTTAGTAAGGATTCATAATATTGTTTCCACTGATCCAAAGTAATTAATGGGAATGACTTTTCTTTATTGTTTGCTTTGAGATTTTTTATAGTTCGCCACACTTCTGTTGTTTTTGACCCGCCAATATAGGAATCTATTTGCAGGCATTTCTGTTCCCAGACCTTGTTCTTTTCTGCTTTTATTTTATTTCTCAGTTCTCTATTTTTTATTTTGTATTCTTGCCTATGCTGGTCCGATTTACATCCTAAAAACCTTCTATACACTCTATTTTTTTCATTAATCATTTCCTGCACTTCCTCTGTAAGCCATGGGGGTTGTCTGCTTTTGGAATTTCGTTCACACTTTCCCAGTGCTTCTCCTGCCGCGTCTTGTATTAACAATTTAATGTTAGTGTATTTCTCCTCTATGGGCAGCGTCTCCTCAGTATTATCAAGCTTAATTTCTAATCGTTTTTCATAATATAGTTCTCTTATACTTTCTTGATGTAACAATTCCAATTTATACTGAGAATTTTCAACTTTAGTCGCTGTTGTTTCATGCGGTTCAATTTTAGCTTTATTTGAACCCACTTCAAATGGAAAAATAAACCTGGCTACCAATAGATGATGGTCAGATCCACAATTAGCACCTCTTTTAATTCGTGAATCGTATATATCTTAAACACTGGCTTCTGCTTCACAATAATATAGTCAATAATAGATTTTTGTTGGACTGATGATGTTTCCCATGTGTATCGGTGAATATTCCTGTGTCGAAAGAAGGTGTTCGTAATTTCACAGTTCAAGCATTCTCTCCCCACTGTCATTTTCAACTACCTCTGCAAACTTTCCCACAACTTGGCTCTTTTCCTGGCCCTTGATTCTTGCGTTTAAATCGCCTGCAATTACGACATCCTGATTTCCCTTTATAGCGCTCATTATACCTGACAGTTGTTCATAAAACTCATCCTTACTTTGTTTATCTGCCGTGCCCGTTGGTGCATATACGCCAATCAGAACAAATTTGTATCCATACAGTTTCATACTAATTGTTATCATTCTATCTGTTTCTATTCAAGAAACTTATCAAATATATTTTATACACTCTTAAAATTTGGAACTTTATGTTTTACCTATATAATCAAAGGTTTTACTTAAGCCACTACGTAAAGTTTTGTGTCTCTGCTATTCGAATCAAACAATCGGTTCCATTTGTGTCGGTTTGGATAAGTTACGTTAAAATCATATGTGCTGTTTATTAACAATATTCAGATTTGTTCATAACTTCGGTACATACCAACGTATATCGAATAACTGTAAATTTATTATCGTTTTACTTAAATTTATTATTCATTGTGTTATTAGATTAAGGGCCAGTTTATCAATCTACAGTTAAATTTACCTGTAAGATAAATCTACCATGTGACGTCTTTTAGTCCAATGAGAAGATGCCAAACCTCGTTTACTTTTCAGTTAAGTCTACCTGGAATTAGTTTTAAACTTACTAACCAATATTTTATTTGAATCTCTATGGTTGAATCGAGGTGCTTTTGTTGGAATATGATCCTAGTCACTATTCCCTCGAAGATAACTACAGAGATCACTAGAGCTGAGATTTTTAGGTTTTGACCTTTTTTTTATTTTAAGTCCTATTTTTATGATATTAGTACCAAAATTTGTTTCGTGGAAAACTACGTTATATAAGCCCTATTTGTTTTGACCTTTTTTGCTTTTTTTGACCTTTTTGGGCTTTTTTGCCTTTTTTGGCCTTTTTTCATTTTTACGACCTATTTTAACATTTTGTAAACTTTGCAGTTGAAATTGAGAAAAAATTTTATTTAATTCAAATTAATTTAAATTTTTTTATTTTCATTTAAATTTGGTCCCCGATGGTGCAAACCCACCATGTACCAACCTAAAAAAATTTTAACACGTTGGGGCACGTGGTTAAGTGCAGCAATTTTTTATTGTAAAAATTTTGATAAAATTAAAATGGTTATTTTGGAATTGGATGACAAATCCACCAAATCAATTATTAAAGCAAAAGAATGCTTTAAAAATGCAAGCTTACAATCGGACCTAATTTACATTCGAACGAATTTTAAAAACATAATAGACGTTATAAAAAATTGAAAACCGTAGGATTGCCACTAGCAACATCTTTGGATGATTTTTTGAAATTGAAAAACGAGTTGGCACAGTGCGGTGGTTCAATTGCAAAGAAAGTGGTTGAAAAATTAAACAAAGTATTGGATCGCAATCCGGGTTATGTAACTGTTAAAAATTTGTTTGATATTTTTACTGGCAATGGTCAAAATATAATTTTAGAAAACATTTCTACTTCGGAAGCGGTTTTGTATAAATACATACCTCTAATATCGTGCGATGTAGAGAGGTCATTTTCAAAGTACAAAAATATTCTAACTGACAAAAGACACAATCTTACCAGTGAAAATATTGAAAAAATGTTAGTTTGTTACAACTACTGCAATACTTCAAATAAATAAATTTTTTTTATTATTTTAAATTTTTTAATAAATGTTTTAATAATTAATGCCGTTATTATTTTAATACCTATTAATTGGTGGGTTTAGTTACATAAAACCACTAAAACTTTACAATACCAACCTAAAATAGCATTTTTTAGTACCTTTTTTGAATTTATACGACCTAAAATAACTTTTTTTTAGAACCTTTGTAGGTGCCTTTTTTGAATTTTTACGACCTAAAAATCTCATCTCTAGAGATCACATTTATTTTATTTTGTTTCATTTATGTGTACGTATATTGACACTGTATACAAAGTGTCGGGCATGTAATGTCCACCTTTATTTTAAGCATTATTTTATGTTGAAATATTTGCTTAACAATGTTTGTGTGTTTAGTATTAATCATAAAATTCGACAACCGTCATTTAAACTATATCAATATTATTATCAAAACTAATATTCAACCATTCAAAATCATTCACATTATTAAAGATTGTTTATTATTACTATCGGTGGGTGAGTATACGACAATTCAGTGGCGCCCAGAATTTCTATAGATTGTGACTTTTTCTCCTATTTTGACGTCCCGAATTAACATTTGATTGATTGATGCATCCACGACCTGAGCTAGCGGCATCCGATGTTAATGAAGGTATAGGTAGTGCGTATTTTGCCTGCATGCTATGGATTATGCCCGAACCAATTAGGTCCGTGACAACATCAAAAACGAATAGTAAATAAGGAAAAATTGATCACCTGAAAAAAAACTTAAGAAACGGTAAACAGTAATCAACTTTGAAAGCTCACAGCTAAGGCTCCAATAAGGTTAGAAAGTTGTTCTACGCAGTATAGTTGCACAGAGAATTTAATCTTCTTTCCTTTGCATATATTTCAGCTTCTTTTGTATCAAATGGATAACTAAAATAACAACATCAAAATCTGAAAACTATGTTATTTTGAGCGAAAATTTGAAAAACCACAATGTACTTTGTAAGGCTGTACCTCAAAAACTATCATAGGGGTTAAAAAAAAAATTTTATCTTTTGCTGACACTTTTATTTAGTTAATTTAGCTTATACCTAGTTTGTACATGGTATGCATAGAAATTTTCCTCTGTTCTTGTCCGAGCCTGATGTCCAAATCTTTAGGGCTCTTTTCTGATGCAAAACTAAAGGGTTTGCGTGAAAATAATCTCATTTCCGAGTTATTCCCATAAACCCCTTTTTCGAAATGTAATAACTGAACAAACATTATATTATTGAAAACCACTGCCCACGTTGTGCTATCCAAAAACAATAAATTCTTTGCATCATAATATATGTAGATATGTATTAGGAGAAGAAAATTGCAAACACAAAATTCAAAAACGGTGTTATATGATTTTTCAACGGATTTCTTTAGGTAATGATCCATACTTGAAGATTTAAGAATTAATTTAATTTAAGAATTAATATTTAGGTATAACAACATTCCATATTCCATTCGGAATTTTGCTATCTCCGTAGAGATTTTCTAAACCTTTTATTGGGGTGGTCTAGTACCGACCTTCTTTACATTTTTTCTATATTCTAACATCGGATTTATCTTCATTTGATAATCTTCTCCATGTCTTTCTGTCGGTTATCTTCATTTTCCAGTCCTCGACCCTCATCATTTTTATGTCTTCCATCACCTGGTCCCACCATCGAACCCTGGGCCTTCCTCTAGTACGGTCCTCCATTGGTCTCCATTCTGCGATACGTCTTATGATTGTATTCTCGTCACTTCTCATTGCGTGTCCGAACCATTTCATTCTCATACATTAATCTCACGATGTCTTCATTTCTTATTTCTTGTAACAACTCAAAATTCATCATAGGTCTAGATTGGTTATCGATCTGCAATACGTCTCTTGTATTTTCTTTTTGGCACTTCATGTCGTATCCGGAATTTTGTTCGCCAGCATTTGTTCGACAAGCACTTAATCGACAGCATTTGTTCGACACGAAATTTTATTCGACATGCATTTGTTCGACTCAACATTTATGCGAATAAGCATTTGTTAGACATGGAATTTTATTCGACATGCATTTGTTCGACTCAACATTTATGCGAATTAGCATTTGCTCGACATGGAATTTTATTCGTCATGCATTTGTTCGACATTAAAAACAATAAATCTCCGCGTAAAGTTAAATCTGCCGCGAAGAGGTGGATCTGCCGCGAAGAGGTGGATCTGCCGTTAGGTTAGTGTTAGTTTTTGATATTTCTTTAGAAAACTAATTAAAAACAAACAAATCTCCGCGTAAAGTTAAATCTGCCGCAAAGAGGTGGATCTGCCGCAAAGATCTTGATCCAGTAAGCCATGGATGGTGTACATTTGCTGGAACAGAGACGGAACCGTTTTGAAAGTTCCATCTGCATACCAATTATTAGAGTTCGCTAGAAGTTGCTGATTTCTTCCGGTGGAAAATATAACGCTCCTATCTTCTACATTACCAGAATAGAACAACAAGAACGGTTCATTGTTTTCAGTTGTTTTGTACATTTCCGGAAATACGATTTCCCGTCGGGAATTGCCTGTTGTGCTTATAAATTCGCTCTCTAATTATATCTAAAAAAGGTTACCTACGTCTTTCGTGTCATGTCATGTCGGCATGTCGAACAAATGCATGTCGAATAAAATTCCATGTCGAGCAAATGCTAATTCGCATAAATGTTGAGTCGAACAAATGTATGTCGAATAAAATTCCATGTCGAACAAATGCTTATTCGCATAAATGTGTATTCGAACAAATGCATGTCGAATAAAATTCCGTATCGAACAAATGCTGTCGATTAAGTGTTTGTCGAACAAATGCTGGCGAACAAAATTCCTAGAATCACTTCATGTAGGTATTTAGTTTTATTTCTGTTTATTAATAATCCCATTAGTTTTGCAGGAATATCTTCGATTTTTTTGCAGATTTCAATTTTTTGGTTCTGGATATAACCACGACGTTATCCGCGTATCCAATTCTTTGTTTACTATTGTTCCTTTAGCTTCAAGCCCTCTGATTATTTTTTCGAGAATTAAATTGTGGTCTTATAAAAACGTCTAAATTTTTTACCTCGGTAGCCTCCCAGCAATGGCGCCAAAACTGACAGAAAATAAGATTCTCGACAGTATCTCCTTCCCAGTTGATCTTAGGATAAAAATTGTCCACAAAAAATACATAATATCCTGCAAATTTTGTCTTAAACATTTTTCTGTAAATCGATTAGGCAGTGATGAACTGTAGCTCTGTAAAATGTAGCGGATTATTCAAAATTCTAAATCTTTCCATTTTCACCTGATTTTTTTATAATTATTGATTATTAATTAGATATTTACTATTTCTAATAGTCCAGTCAAATTAGGTTTTCAGCTCGGAAAAATTCCCACCTAGCTGAATTTTGGTACACATCTTTATGACATCGTTGTAAACAATATGTAAAAATTCGACCTCGATATCATGTACGCGTTAAAGGTTATTCGAGGTCAAAGGTCACGAAATTGGCCTTTTTTTAATATCTCGTTTTCTATTAGTCGTACAATCAAAAGTTTTACATACAATTTGTAGAGGAGGTAATTATCTACAAAAATGGTCTTATGACATTTTCACGTTAAGTTGATAGTTTTTGCGTTATAAGGCCAACAAAATGGACACTTTTAATGAAATATGATTTTTCAAATTTTGATCGGAAATTTTGTGAACGATATTAATTTGCAAATGCTTTATACTGGTTGTACAATAAAAAGTTTCCGGCACCAATTTCCAATTTTTCGAAAGTAATTTTTTTTTGAAAATCTTCCAAATCTTTCTGAAAAAATTTTTGAAATTTAAATTCGATTTCACGCCTTTGGTGTTGAAAATACGAAGGAAGCTTATATAAGGGCTCTGGTAGACCTTCGCGATGGGCTTCCGTTGCATCTTAAAAATTAAGAATCGGTTCGTAAATAAGAGCTCCAGAGACGTTGAAAGTTTTTGCACAATTTTCGCCTTAATTCGCCTCCGGCGCGAGAACCGTCGATAATTTAGTAAAACTTATGGAAGAGTCGGATGCGGTTTTCGACGGTCTTTGATTTAGTATATGACGATGGTGGACGAAAAACGACAAATAACGGCAGCATTTGCAAATTAATATCGTTCACAAAATTTCCGATCAAAATTTGAAAAATCATATTACATTAAAAGTATCCATTTTGTTGGCCTTATAACGCAAAAACTATCAACTTAACGTGAAAATGTCATAAGACCATTTTTGTAGATAATTACCTCCTCTACAAATTGTATCTAAAACTTTTGATTGTACGACTAATAAAAAACGAGATATTAAAAAAAATGCCAATTTCGTGACCTTTGACCTCGAATAACCTTTAACGCGTACATGATATTGGGGTCGACTTTTTACATATTGTTTACAACGATGTCATAAAGATGTGTACCAAAATTCAGCTAGGTGGGAATTTTTCCGAGCTGAACCCGTTTTTTCGTCTAATTTGACTGGACTATAAATAATATAAGCAAAATTAATTAAAAACAAGTCACATAAAAATAAAACGTTTTCTAGCAAAATTTTTTCGAATCTCCAAACCTATCAAATCATTTATTGGACTACAATTACGTAAAACTCTTCAAAACCACAATTACGTAAAACGGTGAGGATTACCTAATGTTGGTCATTCCGAATGAGTTGAAACTTTGCAATCGCAAAGAGGAAGGTTAATATAGTATAATGACATAATTTTCACAAGCGAAGTTATAATCAAAATTTTGAGAAAAATCAATTTGAAAAGTACGGAAAAGTAGCATGATCGTGCCACACAACCGGTCGATGCCACTAGCTTCGCCCGGCCGGCGCGCATTTTGTTGACGGTACGTGCAGCTAGATATACTCTTACACTTAGAAAATTTCGCAGCAGCAGATGCACCTCGAGCGTCGTACATGCAACATCGATTATTTTTAGTTTTTACGCGATTTTTTGGGGGTGAAACGAAATAGTTTACTGCCCCATACCGCGACTATACTTTTTAATGCTATTTCGAGGGTCTCTCACATCCCGGTTGCATAGATCCCGGTTTCATTGATCTGTCGCGCTTCTCGTATGTTTAGCCTAGTAACCAGAGTCAAATCCGCTCCGTAGGGGTGCAGAGCGGAGCGGAGCGGAGCGGCGCCCCGGAGGAGTAGGATTTGACGATGGCTGACCCTCCCTTTCGAATGCACACCCTTAAAAATGGAAGGCAAAAAAAATTTAATTTTTTCACTTTTTCGGCAATAACCGCCTTATTTTCCATTTTTTCGCGAATATTTATACTAATATCTACTAAGCGCACCCCCCCCCCCTACCCGAATTTGAAAGAAAAATTAAAATCGGAGCAAAAAAATTGCACTCGATTTGAAGGGACCGGTAACCCGATAGTGGTCGTGGCCGGGGTCACGATCTTACTTTTCCCTACTTTTCAAATCGATTTTTCTCGAAATTTTGATTATATCTTCGCTTGTGAAAATGATGTCATTATACTATATTAACCTTCCTCTTTGCAGCGCCGTTGTTTTTTTTTAATTTGGAGTGACCAACAATAGGTAATTCTGCCCCGTAAAACTCTTCCAAGTGGATTGCCTCATAATATGTATCAAACATTTTAACTTATTAAATCACCATCCCCACGCCTGATAAAATGCCGAGTTGACTGGAAGAAGTTCCAAAACATTCTCGACAAAGAAATTACATGTCCAAAAGTTAAAACTAAAGAAGAGATTCACTTACAAATTAAGGAGTACACCACCAACATAACCGACTCCGTCAAGAAGGCTACGAAATCAAATCCCAACAACAATATTCCAAATAACTTCATCAAAACACCAAATGATGTCCTACACCTGATAAAACTAAAAAGCAGAACAAGAAGAGAATACCAACGAACTAGGAATATGCCGGGGAATAAGCAAACAAAAGGTATTTTAAATAGGCTAACACACCAAATTAAAAGCAAACTAGATCAACTACGGTTGGATTCGTATAATCGCCATATTGAGGAACTACAACCAAACGATCCAGGGATGTGGAAAACAATTAAGAGAATACTACGGAAAAGAGAAACTATTTCTCCAATAACAGTAGACAATCAGCAAATATACTATACAGATGCTGAAAAATGCCAAATATTTTCGGAACACCTAAATAAAGTATTTTCACCAACGCTCACCGTAAACCATCAACTACACAACGAAATATCATATTTTACAGATGAAAACTTTCCTACTCCTGATAAAATAAAACCCACATCTCCAACGGAAATTAAACTCGTTATAAAATCATTGCCAACAAAAAAGTCACCTGGTCCTGACCAAATACCAAACATCATACTTAAAAACCTAAACCTATCTAGGAAATTCCTAGCTTTCCTTGCGTCACTCTTTAATGCTTGCTTGCAGATTGGATATTTTCCGATGGACTGGAAACACGCTGAAATATTATTATTCCACAAACCAGGAAAGGACAAAAAGAAACCCGAAAGCTACCGCCCCATCAGCTTGTTATGTACGTTATCGAAAGTTTTGGAAAAACTTATCTTAGCCCGCCTTCAAGAAAACTTACACGAAAAAAATATTCTGCCACACTATCAATTTGGTTTTCGTCAAGGACACAGCGCAGTTCATCAACTGGCAAGAATCTCCGAGCTGATTGAAAAAGGATATGAACACAAGCAATACACCACAGTAGTTTTCCTAGATATTTCACAAGCTTTCGACCGAGTATGGCAGGAAGGTTTAAAATACAAACTCCTCAAATTAGATATAACATCGTACATAAAATCCATCCTGTTCTCTTTTCTAGATGGCAGAACTTTTCACGTCAATATCAATAACACTCGGTCAACATTAAAACCGATATTGGCAGGAGTACCTCAAGGCAGCATTCTAGGTCCAGTCCTATTCAATATATTCGTAAGTGACATGCCACAAACCAACGCAGATTTGGCCATGTTCGCAGACGACACAGCTATTATCACTCAAAATTCGTCCCTTCAAGAATCCATACATAGTTTACAATTAGCTGTTGACTCACTTTGTAATTGGTTTGCACAGTGGAATATCAAACTTAATGAGTCAAAATGCGAAGCCAAAATATTTACTCTCAGGCGAGTAGACCAACCACCAAACATAACAATCAACAATAATACAATAGAATGGAACCCTAAGGAAAGTGCAGTAAAATATTTGGGAGTTCACCTTGACTATCGTCTTACTTGGAAATACCATATTGGCGTTAAATTGCAGCAAGCAAATGCGAGACAAGCCCAACTCTACCCACTAGTAAATATAAATTCCAAACTTCGCACCAAATGCTCACTAATATTATTCAAAGCGCTAATAAGACCTTTGCTAATGTACGCATGTGAAGTATGGGGAAGTGCATCCCCGACAACTTTAAAAAAAACTGCAAGTATTCCAAAATAAGGTAGTTAGAATAATAACAAACGCTCCATGGTTCGTACGCAATGAATAGCTTAACACCGAACTAGGCATTTCAACAATTCACGATTGCATTAAAAACGCCACAACTCGATTCCACACACGTTTGGATACCTGCGAAGGAGCCAGCCACTATTTCATTGGACAAGTAGATATCCACACGCGATCTAAAAGAAAAATGCCCAGAAATATCTATTGTAAATAATGGTGATATTATGTTTTCACGATTGAAACTGTTAATAATTACTTATTATAAATACTGTGTATAACAACGTATTGCTATGACCTCCCTTGTATTTAATTAAGATCAAAGGCTTAACGAATAAATCAAGATAAGCTATTTCTCAAGTAGTTTATCGTGGACCCAATTGAGATTTGGTTCCGCAGATCAAAATTCGGTTTAAAATTTCTTAGCACGGCCTTCCGGTGAACATCAACACTCTGCTGATGAGTAATAGCGAACGACGAGATACCGGATAATACGACCTTGTCTTCATATCGTTGACTATTGTGCTAAATTGTGTACATGTAAATATTGAATTAAAATTTAACTAATGACAATATGCCCCAGTTTTCGTCATTCTGACGTATACTACTCTAAAGTATATTTTGTATGTATTAGTAGTCGCCACTCAAATTATATTACACTAAAGTATTATATTTTAGGTGATATATTAATGTACTACCTATATTCCTTGCTCTTTATGTATACCTTAATTAAATAAAATTAAATTGAAAACTATACTAGTAGTTATTATAATTTATTAGTATAAATACAATCAAAATCATGGTTGAATCACCTTAACAATTCAGCTAACACAATCACTGCGAATAACAATCTAGCATAAAAAAATATGTCCCCACAAATAATTTATTTGTGTTGATACTAAAAATGGCAGGAAGAAAAATGTATTGTTAAATTGCAGCATCCCCAATATGCAAAAGTGGGTAAACTCGAACAAAAAATATAGCAATATCAGCAATAACTAGAACATTTACTATAACTGGTACTATTACCTCATAGGTACTAGTAGAGCGACCTAGGATACTATAATCTTCAATAATAATCTTATTACAATACACAGCAGTGGCTTGGTGTGACCGCTAGTTGAACTACAATATCAATATAATATAACAACAACAACATCGCGGAATTTCTTAGCACGCCCTCCGATAAACAGCAACACAAAAGAGAAACAAGAAGATTGTTGCACCTCAAGAAATGGATCGTGAAGACTTTACAGAAAAACAGAGTAGCAATATTCCGAATGGAATGGAAAAGCTCGATATATCGAGTTGATAAATAAGTTCGTAGCGCTTTTTTTTATTTAGGTTTGGAGGTGAAGAAGGCGTCGAGCCAGTTTTGAAGAGCAAGGTCATTATTAAATTAGATTCCTCAGAGATTGTCGGATAGAGGGCGGAAAAGATGAAAATCTGATGGAGCAAGATCAGGAGAATAGGGCGGATGTGGAATAATCTCCCAACCGAGGTTTTGAATAGCTGCTTTTGTAATGTTAGCAGTATGCGGACGGGCATTCCCAAGGTGCAAAATCACTTGATGCCGTCTTGCCGGTCGTTTTTTTTTAATTTCAGCATCCAGGCGACGCAGTTATTGGCAATAAACCTCAGAAGTGACCGTGACATTTCTCGGAAGCAATTTATAGTAGATGACGAATTGAAGCATTTAATCGCTCTTCATCAAAGCCGGATGGTCTCCCTGAACATGGGAGATCATCCATATCAAAATGCCCCTTTCTGAAACGAGAAAACCATTTTCGTGCAGTACTTTCCGCGATGGCGTTCTCTCCGTAAACAGCACAAATGGTTCTAGCGGCCTTCGGTGCCTTAACTGCTCAGTTAAACTCAAACAAAAGGATATGTCGGAAATGTTAATATTTTTGTACTTGACACTCCATTTTCTTTGGACGACAATTACCTCTAACTTTCTAAAAATTGAAAAATTCAAGAAGTATTCAATAAAACAATACTATGGCATTAAAATAACATTGATATTTCTCAAACAAATTTGTTTACAATCACTCTTACCTTGGAAACCAAAATCGCTACGAATTTATGCATCAACCTGATATAATAATATTATTATAATAGTAACTATTGATAGGTAATATTAATACTGTTGAATTGTGTCTCGGTTGCATTATAATGTTATACAAAATAACACGAAAAATGACATTGAAAAGCACATGAAAAATCGCACAATAACCCCCATAACATTAACTACACTTTTGTATAGTATTTTTTTCAATTTTGTCAGTTAGCCCGGTTTCATTACTATTATTACATTACTATTACATTACATTACATTACATTACATTACTATTGGATTACTATTGGCCTGTTAGATTTTAACAGATTGTATATTGGTTAGTCATTTTTAACGCATCGTTGAAAGTTTTATGAAACCAGCCGATTAGTTAACCGTGCATTGAAAAAATGAGCGCTAGGCTATTAATATATTTAACTAATTAATCAATTAATAATAAAAAAAACTTACCACTCGTAATTTGAAAACATACAGCTTGTAGGCAGAGAATCGACAGAACAAAACTTTTCCCTGAGGTGAGCCGGTGTGCTGGGGCCATACTGTGTCCTAAACAAATTAAAACTGTTTGTAAAAAGAAACTACAACTGCATAAATGTAATTACACAAATAGGAAAAATTGTCACTAATTATTGTGGGTTTTTCTAAAGTTATTTAAAATTTAAATAGAAGTTAAAATTATAAACAATATCTGCAATAATTAAAATGCATTATTGTTATATTCTTTACAAATAAATACTTGAAAATACTATATTATAATATCCATAATGTAATTTCTAATTTCTACCAATTGAACAGGTCAAAATTACTTAAATTTAGGTTTTCGCTGGTGGTTTAGTTAATTGGGGAACAATTTTTTAGAAAAACTAAAGTCCAGTTTCACGAACCTGGATTAGCTTTGACCTGCGTTAAAAATTATAACCCATAGTAACACCAATTAAAAGGCATTGTATTTGACCAGATATTAGTTAATTATACTTTAATCATAGATTAAATTCTTAATTAACGTTCCTGGAATTGGCAGATAATTACATATTTAGTTTATTTCAGCAATTTTGAATTCAATTTGTATACGGCACCGATGATTGGACCCTGCGGTAGCCGGTAAAGGGAAGAGGTTTTCGAGGGTAATATCTATTTATAGTTTATTTTCCATTTTATAGATAATAATAATAAATAAGGTAAACATTCCTTTGAAATATGCCTACTTCATAGAAGTCTTTACGATTCATTTTACGAGGTGAATCATTTATCAATTTTTTGGGTATGTCTAGATCAAGCATCACTCCATACAGTTTTTCACATTTAACAGAGTCAAAAGCCTGTTGGAAGTCAACAAATAACAAATGCAGCTCTATGTTATGCTCATATCCTTTTTCTGTTATGTGTTTGATTATGTAGTGTGGTGCATCTACTTTCGATCGTTCCTCTCTAAGCCCGTGCTGATATTCTCCGTATTTGTCATCAATCACTAGTGATGCAAAGTTACCGGTAACATTGCAATCGGTAATATTACCGGTAATATTACCGGTAATGTTACCGACCTCGGTAATTTACGTTTTTTTTTTCGTTTTGATTCACGAGGATAGAAAATTGGAGAATCGAATAGAATCAAAAATCTATTGTTTATTTTCTCATGTATTAAAATTCAAACACATTACAAAGTAATTTTTATCAGATCATGATAATTGATAAGCCATAAAAAGTAATAAGTAATAAAAACACATACTTTACGAAGAATATAATTGAGTGTTAAAGAGGCTGTAACCCGCACCCGAATCTTCGCAGTTGGCATTAAGCTAACTTGAATCTTCGCTAGCAATGTCGGATTTTTCTACGTCTGACTCCGAAGACGATATTTCCAGTGGGATGCGAGGAACAGCAACATAGGCACTTTTTTTTTCTCTCTTGAACCTTCAGGTTGTGTTTCACATAAACAAGCATTCCGGCTCGCTTGTTGGTGAGCCTGTTTCTCTTGGCGGTATGGACTATCCCATATGTGGAAAAGCTGCGCTCAGTTGCCGCCGAAGTTGCTGGGAGTGACAGTATGGCCGTTGCAACTTTACTGAGGGCAGATCTTCCACATATACTCTTCCACCATGAAATTTCTGATACCTATTTACCAGAGACGGATGACCAAACAAAGTCGTTTGCCCACAATCCTCCTTTGCTACGATAGTCAGCAAGATCGGACATAACATCTGCAGGGTTAATATCACGCATGCTTTTTGCCACTTCATACAAATGTGCGACCCCTTGTACATCTTCGGCAGCTGTCAAGTCTCTTCCCATGTACTCTGGGTGGAGAATATTTGCAGAGTAATGAACCGCATGAATAGCCATTTTCTTCCTTTCTTCTAATGAAATAAGGATATTTTTCTCTTCCGCTGACGTCCCTAGAGCAGAAGGGAGCTTAGCTTCAAGGTGCTTTTTCAACTCGATGAATGCCTGCGGAACCAAAGCCATTCGAGGCTGATCCGATTCAAGCACATCAATCCATTTTTTAATGGGTTCGAGGAGCTCTAAGACCCTGTCTACTCTCACCCAGAATACGTCCGCATTCAAGACCGATGTTTTTACACTTGGATCTAGCAGATCCGCATCCTCACTAATCTAATTTTCGTAAGTTACCGAAAGTTTCAATGTTACCGAAAGTGGTGTAATATTACGGTAATATTACCGTTACCGGTAATGTTACCGTGGTAACATTACCGCTTTGCATCACTATCAATCACTGATTATATTCTGACTGAGTGTCAACAGAATTTTGTAAGTCACTTGTAGCAAAGTTATTCCTCTGTAATTTTGGCATTCTTTTAGATTTTCATTTATTTGGCATTTCTTCTTTTCTCAAAATCTCAAGTACCAATTTGTATATTCTTTGGTGTATTTTTTCGCCTACATTTTTTATCATTTCACCACATATCTTGTCTATTCCCGCTGCTTTTCCGTTTCTTATCCTGTTCAATATAATTTCTACTTCACTGTATGTTGATTCTATTATTGTTTCTTCTTCAGTTCTCTTCTAATTTCTTCAATAACATTTCCTTCGTCATACTGGCTTAATAGTTTCTGAAAGTGTCTTTTCCATATTTCTTTTACTTCTTCCTCGCTGTTACCTTGTAGTCCGTTTTCATCTTTAATAGTTCTAATCTTTGCATTGCATTTTCTTTTTTGTTATTTGATTCCGAGATAGATTTTCTTGACGTTAATTCTATTGCAATGATCTTCTATTTCGTTCATCATACGCTCTTCTTTGCTATGTGTCTTCATCCATATCAAGCTTGCCGTTCTCTTGATCCCCGATTTTTCTTCGAATTCTTCGTCACACCATTTCTTAACTTTGGTTCACTTTTTGAATCCCACTGTTCTTTCGGCGCTTGTCTGCATTACCATTTTAATATTGTTTCATTAATTGTCCATATTTTGTTCTATTTCTTTGTTATCGCTTCCACTGGTTATTTCTTCTGCATACTTCTATTTAATTTTCGTGTTAGGAAATTTTTCCAGTGCTAATTTTTCGTAGCTTTCTCCTCTTCTTTTGTACATACCTTTGTGTACCACTCTTGCAATTACCAGGTAATGGTCAGAATCTACATTTTCTCCGCGATAAGTTCTCACACCTTTGATGGACGTTGCTCTTTTTCTTCCTTCCAGTCTCATCCATGTTATTTTGTGTACTACCTTGTGATTAAATTTTGTACTGCATATAATCATATTTAACTCTGTTACCGTGTTGCACAATCGGTGTCCATTGTCGTTAATTTCATCATGGATCGTAAATTTACCAGCTATTTCAGAAAGATAGTCATCTTTTCCTATCTGTGCATTGAAGTCTCCTAAGATTATCAGTAGTATATCGTGCTTCGTCACAGCTTCAGCCACCTTTTCCAGTTTGTGGTAAAATTGTTCTTTTTCGTCGTTCGGTTCAACACCTCGAAAATTTCTGTTTGCTAACCTTAACGTTTTCCTCGGTTATTTCACTACAACAATTTTTTGAAAAATCAGTTTAGCTTTATTCCTTCCTTGTCCCTTCTGTTATTTCCTATTGCATCTCCTGGATGTCACATCACCGTAAAAGGTCATCCTCGAACTTTAAACATGGAACATGTTTTTACGGTCGTTATCTCGCAAAAATCGACACCAAAACCCGACACCAAAAATCGACACCAAAAACCGACAGCAAAAACCGACACCAAAATCCGACACCAAAATCCGACACCAAAAACCGACACCAAAAATTGACACCATAAATCGACACAAAAAATCGGCACCAAAAATTGACACCAAAAATCGACACCACATGTATAATTCAAATTTATAGTTTATAATTTGAATATAGAGTAGATTATCGAATAACATCTTTGCATTCACAATAATGAATTTTTAATTAAAAAAATTTTATTACCGAACATTTAAATCCGAAACCGAGCGCAAAAGAAAATTTGCTTATATATATTGAACTGTCTTCAACAAAATTTCACAATCTACCAAAATTTTTTCTATAAAATAAATTCAAAATTTAATAAAATAATTTTCTAATGTCAATATTATAATTTCGTTATACACAAAAATCTTTATTGGTCAACATTTAAACAAAAAAAATAATTCTTCAAATTTATTAAATTTACAAGTCTGGAGTATGTTCCAAGGAGACTAGATTTGTTTTTATTAAAATAAATCAAAAACATTATTTGTATTTAAAAATTTTAAATTTAAATTTTGTGGCTAATTTCATGCGTGAAGTGTATAAAAAACAAGTGCGCGAAACTTGCACTCGATAGATTTGGAAAATTACGTGAACGTCCATGTATGGACACATTTTAAAATTGCAAGCCAAGATACACAAAATCAACCAATCAGAGGACCTGAATCAAAAATTGCACACGCGTGGTGAAGAATTTTCGGCAACAAGATTGACATGGACGTATTCGTTCTGGAATGAAAGATAGATCAAGCGGTGATTTTTCAATCGATAAGTGGATTTTTAAAAAGCGGATTTATATAAGTGGAATTAAAAGTGGATATCCAAAGAAAAGTTATAAAGAGGATCCTTAAATGGTTTTTCGAAGTGGAAACTTAAGAAAATTACAAGTAAGAGGAATAAAAAAGCGGTCAATGTTAATGAAAATTGATGGTTGCAAAATTAACCACGAATTATTTGCAAAATTCAACAATTGTGGATTTGGTTTATGAAAAATTGGTTTGGAAAATATTGGAAATCAACCTACATAAGAAGTTGGTATGCTTATCGAGTGTTATAAACAAAATTTAAAACAAAAGACAAGGTATTTAGATTTTTTTGAAACTTTAAATCAGTGAAAATTATTACTTTTAAAACATGCTACAATCACACATGTGTTTGTAAACTGAATGACTTTTTTATATCTGAACAATTTATGTTATAGAGGCGCAATTAATTTCTTTATGTGTGAAAACAATAATTTATTTACTAACCCATATTTTGTATTGAAAAAATTTTATTAAACAAAAAATTCATAAAATTGAAGAATTGAATTATTTTAAAAACAAAAAAAATTATCACATATGAGAAAAAACAGAATTTTGAGTGTAACGAGAAAATAAAAGTTAAAAAATTAATTTTTCATAAAAAAAATATCTGTCGTGGATTCGAAATTAGCGAACGGAACACCACAATATAATATATAGTAAATTTTTATTACCAACACAAAAATTAATGGATTATTATATAGGTGCGGTTTTCGCCTATAGCTCACGTATTTTTACTTTTACGAAAAATTACCATTAAACAGTTTAATTTGCCTATTACAGTATGTATTGTAGTACTACCTACTGCAGCGCCACAAGAAATAGAGAATTTTATGTTCTTCAACTTTGCTTAATGTTAATTTTTCGTAAAAGTAAAACTACGTGAGCTATAGGCGAAACACCGCATTAGGGGCCAAAATCCTCATTTGAGGGAACGCCGGCTTGGGATTTTTATGAGACATTTTGGGGGTTTATTAGAACACTTCAATATACATCTTTGCCAAAATTAACTTTCCCGGACCTTCTGTAAGCTCAAACCAAAATTTTGGTTTCGTTACTTGGAAGATACTATAACTTGGGAAAATTTAAAAAAAATCTATTTTTCTCTTCACTTTTCAACTTTGGCCACAATTTTAATTAATTTATTATTAAAAGCATTTCCTGTGCCCGAAAACATTTCTCTCCCTGCAACAAATCAATATTGTGCCATTTTAAGGGTGGGTCGTGTTTTCGGTCAATAATTTAAATATTAGTGTGCCGTGGAAAACTATGAAAAAAAACTATTTTATAGAGAATTTTATGCTCTTCAATTATGGTCTGATCATAATTTTCCATATAAGCATAAATAAGCGAGTTATCGGCAAAAAATCGCGTTGGGGGAGCTAAAAGCTCATGTTAATGGCCACAGCACATTTTTTTAAATTATTATTAATTATAAAATATTATTTTTTTCGCAATTTTTTTATAATTCTTGCAATTATTTGAAGTTTTTGTAATTTGTTATTTATACTGATTGTTAATAAAAATTTGAATGAAAAATATTATTTTATGTTTTATTTTATATAAATATAAAAGATATTCTGAAATTTGAAATTTGAGATATAAAAAAATAACATATTTTATTTATTATTCATGTTTTCGTTTTCTTACAAAAAATGTTATCTTAACCTACAGTTATTTTTCTTTGATGAAAAGTAACTTTCTTATCATTAAGTAAAATAAACAAAGCAATTAATTTTAAGAAGATAATAATTAATATCGGTTACACTATGGATCTAGTACATAACCTCATAAACAAAAAAGTAAAAAGGTAATACAAAAGTTCCTGTAGTCTTTTCTCAAGATATTGAGCACACTCAAATTTGAATGGTAATCAACCGCATGGTGCGGAGAACGACCGAATTAGGAGACATTTGTAAAAGTTGGGTCTTAAAGTTACCAAAGTTAATAAAATTAAGACGGGTTGCACCGACATCGACATAATATATTATGTTAACTAATTAAGGCTAAGTAAGGTTTATTTCCATGGATATAATTCTTGAAACAATTGTTTCTATAGAAATTAATCTGTGATGAAAATAACCTAGAATGGTGCAATTGGCCAAGTATTGGAAGCTTTTTAATCAATAACAAATGAATATAAATCTTACCGGTCACTTAGTTGTATTTCTTCCAATACAACCAATAGGAAAAATTTCGTAAACTTATTAACTTAAAATGTTATTTGTTATTGTTTAATACTTGGAATTTTCTAGAAAATAAAAAATACCTTGTTCCCTCTCGAAATGACCGTTCAAACGATGTAAGGTAAGTGTACCAAATCAGGCCCACTTAAGGAATAATATTATTTTCTTTGCTTTACATCAACTTAAGAATTTACAAAAGATAGGAAAATATGCTGTCATATGTCTAGGTTAAACCAGAATAATTATTTCTTGAAAAATATATATTTACATATTGGTAAAACGAAAATAAACAATACCTCTTTGTGGGCCTTATTAAGAACACGGCGTACCAAATGAAGCCCATGCGAAGTTCCAATAAGGCCCACGCGTAAACTTTTAGCAAACAACTGCTTGTTAACTAAATTAAACATTTTGCGTAAATAATAAAGAACAAAATAAATTTAAATTTAATCAGAATTATCACAATCTGGGCACAAAAACCGTATGTCTTTGTCTTTAGGCGTTAAGCCTTAAGATTTTTTTCGTGAACCCTTGTTTTTCGTTGCTAACTTATGAGACTAGATGGTTTTCCGTGTGACTGGTGCACTTATTATAATAAATTCCAAACAATGGTCCAAACAAGACCCGCCGGGCCTTTATAGGACACTCCGGGAAGAACTCAATTTCCCGTACATTATTGTTATAAATTAATGTTAGTAGTATGTTTAGAAAGATGCAATTAACATAATTTGAAAGCAAATACATTCAGCTAAAAAATCATGCAAAGTAGTAAAAAAAGATTAACTTGACTCTAAATAAAATGTAATAATCTAGTAACCTAAAATTTATATCCGACGTGACAGTACCCATTCAAAGTTGGTAAATGGTTTATAACTTTAATATCCCCTGCATTATAATGATATAATATGGCTTATTGTCACTAGATAGTGTATCTTAACTAAGACAATCAAATAAAAAACTGCAATTTACAGTTTTGAGACATTTAAGAGGGAGTGAGCCTTATTTGGCACCGGGCCTTATTTGGCGAACCTACCTTATAACTTTACACACCCTTGCAATTGAAAAAGGGTTAAGGAGAGGTTACATCAATACTGATAAAGATAAACTATGAACATTGCCGCTGAAATGTAGCCAGTAAAAAACTAAAATTAACGTGTTTTTGAAATTTTCACAGAAATACTATACTACAACGTATGGCTGTAGAACACCCTACTATGTATACGGAATTAATCTGGTAAGTCAATTTTTTTTACGATTCCTGCTTCCCATTGTAACGGATAATAATGAAAATTATACCAATCTAACGAAATTTGTATCCGCATCTGAAGATACTCACCACTTATAATTATTTCCTCTTTAATTATTGTTAAAAATGAAAGAATCGGTATTCGGCAGAAAGGCAAATATCGAAACACTTAGAAAAGGGCCCCGTATGTACGAGTATGTATCTGATGGGTGTCCCGTAATTTTACCTTACATAGCGCACATCTTCGTTATTTACAGCTAGACCTTGGATATTTTGGTTTCGTTGTGATCCTCTATAAATTAGAATTGCGTTTCTTTAAAAAAATACATAGACCTTCGATTTTCGATTACTTGCTACCTTTCCTTTCGCATCTTAACTAAATTTTTTTTTGTGCTGATGCGATTAACTTAGTGCAAATTTAATAAGTAAAGAAAATAAAAAGAAAATAAACTATCCCTGTAGTTTTTATTATTATTTAGATTTATACCAACTTAACTAGTTTCGTCCCTATTATTTCAGAGACATCGTCAGACGTGGTCTAAAAATAACATAAATTAGCTTTCAAGGAAGGGTTGAAGAAAGAAGAGAATTGAAAGGTAACCCACTTAGTACATTAAAAAAGAACACCAATTTACTGCTGAAAGCTACCAGTGAAACCTTTAAGAAATTCAATATTACAAACAAACTCATCCTCATGAATGTACAAATCCCACAGAACTACTCGCTTCCAGAACTGCACAAATCTGGTACACCAGTTCGCGCTATAGAGTGATTCTGTGATTCACCCACAATAAACCTCTCAAAGGCCCTCAACAAAATGACCTAAACTACAAAGCAAAATATTCCATATAAAAACTCCATGGAACTGACAGGCAAACTGCAAGATGTCACCCTTCCATCACAAACTAAATTGGTACCCTTTGAGTTAGTAAACTTGTATAAGAACGTACCCTATCAGCCAGCAACTTGCACAAACTGATTAAGCTGACCTCCGACCAAAACTTTTTCAAATTTAAGGAATAAATATATAAAATGCAGGATAGCTTACCGATGGGATCACCAATATAAGGACTGCTATCAGACATTTTTCTAGACCGGATGGAAACTGAAATTCATAAGCTACCATTGGGATGGTACGAGTTTGAACACCTTCTTCGGGCAGATGAACATAATACATAACAAGATAAAATTCACCATGGAACATGATATGAATTGTAAATTAAACTTCTCAAATTTAACATTAACAAGAATAGATGAAGAAATCATAACAATATCTATAGAAAGCCGACTTTGTGTGTGATCCTTGATATAATACTCATCTAACCATAGCTACAGACAGAAACTTTCATCTTTCCGTTCACTTATTAACAAAGTCCTCAAAGTTCTTCTGTCCGCACACAATTGAAAAAGAGAACTTGACACTATACGCCAACTCGCCACCACCAGCGGTTTTTCAACAAAAAAAGTACATACCTTCATGAAAAGAACTCAAACTAGACTTACGCATTCATATTTCTTCACGCAACCCGAAGAAAACAAAACATTCCGTAGTATATCATACTAAGGCAATATTAACACACGCCTAGATGGCCAAAAAACTACAAACAAACTTATAAACATTCTAAGCAATGCCAAAAAAAGAAAACCAATAACCGAGAAAAGTGGCGTGTATCAAGTTTTCTGCTCAAACTGCCCAGCAACTTACATCGGATAAACGGGAAAACAGATTGGTACCAAAATTGAGGAGCACAGGAAACACAAAGGCAACTCGAACGTCGGCTTACATCTGCTCGAGAATGGTCATCAGTTGGACATAAAAAGAACTCGCCTCTTACATATTAGCAGCCGAAAAAATAATAGGTTGCAAGTCTTGAAATCGTACGAAATAGAAAAACTTTTGCAGAATGTCGACGATAAAGATGCCATACTCAACGACCAAATCAACCTATTACAATACCACAGGTGATTGCAAAATTTTCTACGCAATTAATTAAACAACATCCGATGAACAGGAATTTATTTTTGCTTTTATCTTGTTCTTTTATTTATTATATATTTATGTATATTTTAATTTTTTAAATTATGTAAATATTGAAAACTTTGAAAAATAAGAGAGTCATGAACGGATTAAAATCCGTCTACTGAGTCCGTCCACTGCGGCCCGTCCGCTCCGTCAGCTGCGACCGCTGCGACAACATTGCTAAAGCAAAATTAAGAACGAATGTATAATCCGTTAGGGAATGGAATATCAAAATGCTTTTTGATATTATTTAATATCTTCGTTACGAAAACATCTTAGTAACTGGCAACTAGAACTATAGGACATTAGCTACGTATTTGATTTATAAAATATTGTAAAAGGAAATAAACAAATATTTTAGATGATGGCGTATATTCTTAACAAATTCTATGCGTGATTGAAAACAGGTAGTATACTAATGAAAAAGGACGGCACAACAAACTGTGTAAAACAATAATTATTGTCGAAATAAAAGTATTTCAGTGTGACAAATAATTTTGAATAATAGCAAAGATAATAGCTTCCTTACACAGGCGGCCTAACGGCCGCCTATATCCATCTAGACAGTATCTGATGTAGTTGTTTGGCCTGCGGGCTCAGAGGTTCGTCCGCTCCTCCTGAGGTCTACCAGCCGCCTTTATGGCCAGTTGTATAACAGAAAATTATCCTTGAGTCATAGTTAACCCTGTCATTTCCTATGTATCAAACTATCACACAACGTAAATCTTTGAGTTACCTCTTACTCTAGGATGATATTCTGTTATATACAACTGGCCCTTGTCCATCTATAACTTGTATGATGTGACGCGCTCTAGATAATTTAAAATAGCCGACAGGCCGCCTGTGCCGCCTAGCATTATTATAAACTTATTTATTTACCAGAACAGAATAATTTTTAAAGAATATTACTTTATGAACAACATTCTGTGTGAATAGTTGATCGCATTCGATAATATGCCCCTACAGATGCTTTGGTTTCATTAATATTTTTGTTCACAATTTCATTTCGGTAGTCTGTATTCTGGCCTTGTCTTTGTCCAAGGGAACCCAAGACTCGCATCCATATGTGAGAACCGGAGTTGCCATAGTCTTGTAAAACTTTAAAAGTGTGTCTTTTTTGGCTTTATTTTTCAAGATTTCAAAATATCTATGCAATTTTTCATTTATATCGTCCTCTTTGTGGTAGCTTGTATCGCAACCGAGGTGGTTAAAATGCGACACTTGCGTTTGTTGTCTATTAAAATTTTTGTCTTCACAGGATCTGCTCCCAAAAACGCCACAATTGGATTTGATCGGCACCTGCTGCTTTTCTATTTTCCATTTCTTTTAGAACTAGCTACAGTTTATCCATCGTTAACTCATCGACCCTATGATTATCCCAGTCACATTGTTCATATTCCGGAGTCTCCTCCATTTTGTCAAACCACAAATCTTTGTAATGTTCCAACCATTCAACCGTGCTACATCTTTCTCTGTATTATATAGGTATTTCATGACCTTATATGCTTATATTTGTAGATATCTGAGGTAAGCCTTCTGTTTTTCTTTTATAGGCTCCCCAATATCATCATTCCATAACCTTAGTCCTTTTCTGCTTCTTACTTTCTTTTTCGTGCTGAGCACTTCACTCGCAGTTTTCATGATACAACCTTTGAAGTTTTCCCATTCTTTCTCTAGATTTTCGCTGGTGGAACATGCAAGAGGCCTGCGGTCACTCATCGACTACATGATAGTCAATGACAAAATGAGCCCCCTAGTTCAAGATACACGGCTCTATAGATGCAGTGATATCCATTCAGACCACTTCTTACTGATGTTTACTATAATTCTCCAAACGAGGTGGAAGAAAACTAAGAAAAGAAGCAAGGCCCCCAATAGAGGAAACGTTCAAAACATGCCTCTTACAAGATGACAGTATTAGGCACCTTTACCAAAAACGACTATTTTATCTTTAAAGTTTAATTTATTATTACCTACTATTAAAATCTAAATATTGAATTTATTTCTTTTTAACTAGTTTTAACTATTGAGAATTAATATTAAATTAAACTTGGAAAAATTAACTAGTTAATTAAACGAATAAAATATTTTTTTATAATATAACCCTTCAGCAGTGCTTCTGCCATTTTCAGGTGTTTGTAAACTTTATAAAATGTTTATAAACATAAAATTTGCTTAACAAAAGTTGCTCGTACAATCTTACAAAATATGCAAATGTTTATAAAGTTTATAAACATCTGAAGATAGCAGTTCTTGCAACTAGCAACGTCTGAAAGCTTATGTTATAAAATAATAATGTCATTCGTTTAATTAACTAGTTAATTATTTAAAGTTTAATTTAATATCAATTTTATAATCAACTTATAAGGTATGTCAAATAGATTAAATAGTAAATGTTCAAACAGAAGTTAAAAACAAAGTTGCTCATACAATCTTACAAAATATGCAAAATCAAAAGAGTACTAGGTATTCGTTATTATCACATATTTTAAATATTCGCAACAGCTCATTATGAAACCGAAATAAAATTAAATTCAAACTAAAAACAAACATTTTGAGGCCATAAGTTATCTCCAATAAATAACTAATACGGGACAAATGACAAAGGAGTCTGAACTAGCTCCAGAGGGCAAAAGACAAAACAAACCATTACTTCTGCCTCGATGTTACCAGCGCTAAAATAGAAATGCTCCGAAGAGCAAAGTGAAATAGATCGTAGTATGAGCACCCTGTATTTTAAATAACCACGCTTTAATGATAAAACAAGGAACCACTGGAGAAACTACAAAAATATGCTTCTCAAAGACAACAAACAAAGTAAGCCTATGATCAGGTTTAACAAATTTACCAATGGTTGCAGTTACCTTCATCAAGTCTCTGTAGAGATCAAAGAACCACAAAAAATTAAATCGTGCCTAAAACTTTCCAATTACCTTTAAGCAAAATATACGCAATATGTTATTAACCAAAATAAAATTAACAACGCAACATATACTTTATATTTCAGATGTCTTCCGGTATGTGGTTGATAAGATGATAATTTGATATGGTATACAAAAAAACCTAAAAATGTTGTTGAGGCTCCGATGATAATTAGAATTGTGTGATAACTAGAAAACGGAAACTTTCACTTACAAATCAAAACTACAAATCCTTTAAAAGAAAACCAGATCTGTTGGATGCGCTCGAATAAAAAAGTCTCCAAGCCGGTAAATCCAACAACATCCAAAATAACAGTGACGAAATAAATCCGAAAAAAGTTAGATTGGAAAAAAACACTTGGTCTCCAAATAATTAATTTGTACAGCGAATCGTCCACAAAATACATCGAAAATTCTTAAAAACCACTCCAATTTGCACAATTCAAAATCTAACTAAAATTTATTATCCTCTTACAAGATAAATGGTATCAATTAATTAAACTATCGAATTGCAACGCCACACCTTGAAATATTGTTTAAGTTTATTATAGAAATCTACCAGTAAATACAGACCTTTCGATTTTTAACTAAGCCTCAATTTGAATCGTAGCATAACTTCAACTACAGTAAGAAAACACGAAGTTGATCAGACAATAAGCACAATAAGGTTTTACATAAGCACAAGAAAGATACGATGTTAACATTTCTAGAGGCATGCGAAATTGATACATTACATGAACAGATTGATAATCATAATACGTACGTATTATATTCTTAAACGGTCTACTAACATTTAACATGCTTCCGATGGTAGTTAAATCTTGTCTATCCTTGTAGAATGTCCTGATGATGGTTGAATAAGCCAAAAGTTTTTGTTTCTCCAGGATACAATAAAATAATATTTTGATAAAGCATGGATGGAAACCAACACTGTAGTAAACAGTCACTTTGTAATTAACCATATTTGCTTGCCTAATTTTGTAATACTCGTAGTATGGTGTGTTGTCCTTTTTCTATTTCAGATACGGCTCTGTCCTGGAGAAAAAGCTGTATACGTGGTTAGCACAAAAATAATTCTTCACGTAATTTAATGTTCATTCTGAAGACAGTCCTTACCGTTTAATGTTTTTTACGATGTAGGAATAATATTTTTATGTATGAATATATGATTATAAAATTTTGAATATCTAGGAATTCAAAATTTTGAACTTTTATTAATTAAGAAAAGGTATAATAATAATTATTTTTAGCAAAACTACTAGCGCTATCTATGCTCGTTTGCTATAATATCGTTCGAGTGTGTTCAAAGTTCTTCCGTAAGAGTGCCTAGTCTATAAACATTAATCGTTTGGTTTTTCTGACAGTCGAAGTAATTTCGGTGCATGTGATATTTTTAAGTAAGTTAAAGTTTTATTTTAAACGCTTTTGAAAGTGCTTTTATTTGATGTTATTGTTTAACTATGTAAATGTCATTTTAGATACCTTGTAATTTTTATCCGAAATAACTTCCAAATTTATATAGACGGCAATTATGAAATAGTGTTCCATATTACCACTCAAAAATTAAAATTATAAAATTGGATTTCTTCTTGAGAAATGCCTCGAACGATTTAGAAAATGACAGAAAAGGCTAAAACCACATCCCAACAACATAAAAAGTCGAATGAGATAGACATGGAAAAGTAATTATAGCAGTTAGAGCAACAGAAAGAGTTATTAGAAGACATGCAGAATATTCAATGTGCCTCGTACCGCCCTTTTCAGACTTTGTAAGAAGTATGATGATGCTAATAAGGTATGTGAAACAAAACTAGGGAGGAAACCTATTCTCACGGATCATCTGGGAAAGGAGCTAGTGAAGCATTGTCTGGAAATGAAGAAAACATTTTATGGTTTAACAAGGCGAGATGTCTGTAATCTCGCATTCCAGTTAGCAAGGAGGAATAACATTCCAAATTCTTTCTTATTACTCAAAAAAGCGGCTGGAAAGGACTGGCTAAGTAATTTTAGATTAAGGCATACATACGAATGTGTTAAGCCTAACAAAGCCGACAGGAACGTCGTTTGCACGAGCACGGGGCTTTAACAAGAAAAACGTTAACGAGGTTTTTCATCTGTTAGAAAAGGAAATGGAAGAAATAAACTTTTCAGCTAATCATATATTTAAACTTGATGAAAGTGGTCTTAGCACAGTACAATAAAAATACCCTAAGGGTTTTTCTTAAAGGGCAAAGCGGCAAATAGGAGCGCTAATATCTGAAGAGCGAGGTCCTCTGGTGACCATCGTCTTGTTCATGAGCACCAGTGGTAATTATGTGCCCCTTTGCTTATATTTCCTCGCAAGAATTCCAGCGACTTGATAAAGAAATATGATAAAGAAGATAAAGATGTTATTAGGGAGAACCACGTAATCTTATTGTGCTTACCGCCTCACATAACGCACAAGATGCAGCCGCTCGACAAATCCATAATGGGAGCTTTGAAAACCTATTACAATGAAGAAATTCGCCAATTTTTAATTCGCTCATTTTGATATCAATGACCTGCTTGGTAAAGCTTATTTGAAAATGCAATCTGGCGAAAGGGTAGTCAATGAATTTCGACAAACGGGTCTCTTTCCAGTAAACAGAAATATTTTTACCAAAGAAGATTTTCTAGTGGGAGCACACAAAAATGAAGAAGTGCCTGTTGAACATGACAATCAGATAAAACTGCCGCGTGATCAGGAAGATGCCGATGAAGGGCCATATGAACAACCAGTTTTACCCATAGACATATGTACTTTCTATTCCTGTTTTAAAAAACGACAAGGCACAAGAGGCCAAAAATCGGAAACAACCAAAATTTTGCCTACAACCCCAAATAAAATTGAACTGGAAGAGTCAATCATATCAAAAAATGAAGAAAATAAAAAGAAAATAAAAGTTGTGTTGGAAGGAAAGAAAAAGTCTACTGATAATGCAAAACCTGGCAGCAGTAAAATGGATGTTGATGCCAAAGCAAGTTCAAGTTGGTTAGAAGAAAACCGGGAAAGAAACTGGTAGAAGACGACATATCTTCTGATAATTTAAATGAAAATATCCCATCCTTGGATTACTCGACTGATGATGAAGAATTCCCGAATACAACAGTAACCCAAAAGATTATGCAGAATATATTTTCTGTTCAGGACGTTTTACGGCCGACTTAAAGGGAGAAATATGGATACAGCGGTCTAGGACGTTTCGCCGTTTCGCCGTCGCCGTTTCGCCGTCGCCGTTTCGCCGTCGCCGTTTCGCCGTCGCCCGTTTCGCCGTCGCCGTTTCGCCGTCGCCCATTTCGCCGTCGTTAATTAAAAAATATAAATCAAAAGTTACAATTAAAATTTTATTATAAAATTTTATAATAAAATTAATAGTTTTAGAAGAAGAACAAAATGTAACCTAACCTATGGGAATTTTTTTTGGGATTTCAAACCCACTCACAATATGAGGCTGTTTCATTTATATAGTAAAAATTTATTACCAACTTAAAATGTTGCGATAATCCAAAAAATTTCAAATGGAGTGAAATTTTTTCTCTCCGATTTGAATTTTTCTTTGAAATTCGGATAGATGGGGGTGTGATTAGTAGATATTAGTAATAAATATAATCAAAAAATGGAAAATAACTCGTGTATTGCCAAAAAAGTGAAAAAATTAAATTTTTTTTACCTTCCAATTTTAGGGGTGTGCATTCGAAAAGGAGGGTAATCCATCGTCAAATCCTACCCTTACGGGGCGCCGCTGCGCTCCGCTCCGCTCTGCACCCCTCCAGGGCGGATTTGACTCTGGTTACTAGGCTAAACATACTTGAAGCGCGACAGATCAAGAAAACCGGGATAAATGCAACCGGGATGTGAGAGAACCTCGAAATAGCATTAAAAAGTATAGTTGCGGTATGGGGCAGTAAACTATTACGTTTTCAATTTTAGGGGTGTGCATTCGAAAAGGAGGGTAATCCATCGACAAATCCTACCCTTACGGGGCGCCGCTGCGCTCCGCTCCGCTCTGCACCCCTTCAGGGCGGATTTGACTCTGGTTACTAGGCTAAACATACTTGAAGCGCGACAGATCAAGGAAACCGGGATAAATGCAACCGGGATGTGAGAGAACCTCGAAATAGCATTAAAAAGTGTAGTTGCGGTATGGGGCAGTAAACTATTACGTTTCCAATTTTAGGGGTGTGCATTCGGAAAGGAGGGTAATCCATCGTCAAATCCTACCCTTACGGGGCGCCGCTGCGCTCCGCTCCGCTCTGCACCCCTCCAGGGCGGATTTGACTCTGGTTACTAGGCTAAACATACTTGAAGCGCGACAGATCAAGAAAACCGGGATAAATGCAACCGGGATGTGAGAGAACCTCGAAATAGCATTAAAAAGTATAGTTGCGGTATGGGGCAGTAAACTATTACGTTTCACCCCCCAGAAATCGCGTAAAAACAAAAAATAATCTTTTATAAATAATCAAAATAATTTAATAAAACTTCAATTGTAACTTTTGATTTATATTTTTTAATTAACGACGGCGAAATGGGCGACGGCGAAACGGCGAAACGGGCGACGGCGAAACGGCGACGGCGAAACGGCGACGGCGAAGCGTCCCATTCCGGGATACAGTGCCTAAGATGCGAGCTTTGGACACACAAACTGTGCGCCGATTCCGAATAGGATTACTACAATATATTATGTATTTGCGATTTTTGTGGTTAGAATTTTTTCATATTGAAAATATAATAGTATTCCATATTACCTCATATATATTTCATATTACCCGACCATCAAGCGGAAAAGTACTTTTTTTCATCAACACAAAATATTTTTGTATTTTTTCTTTGTTGCCATAATCCAATGTAATAAACCTTTTAGCCCTGCCATTATCATCTTTTTATTTATATATTTTATTAAATACTTTTCGAAATAATTCCAAAAATAAAAGTGGTATTCCATAATCCCCGACTTTACTCTAAATATACTACACATGTATGTAGCAGGTTTTATATGGTTGCTTTAAAAATAAGAGTATATAAGTATAAACTAGCGTGTTTAAGGAACCTATTTTATTTACCTACATATTTGTTTCTCTGGTCTTTTTTCTCCTATTACATGATTTCCTTAAAATCAAAATGTGACGAAAGAGTTTCTATTACGAATTAGTCAAAATAACATTATAATATTTAATAATGTAATAATCGGTAAGTGTAGTCAATATTTACAATTATAATTTTTACCCTCACTTTGAGGGGAAAATTTAAATATGAATAATAAACATTTTACTGAAATTTGTCAACATTGTAAATTTTTTCAGTTGTAACATGGTAACGATCTGTCAAATGTGAAATTATTATTAACTTGAGGAATTTATAAATTTAGTTGTTTACTAAATTTTCATTTCATAAGTCAAGGAAATAAGCTACTTTAAATAATTTTCAAGTAAAAATTTTAATTAATTTTGACAAGAAGATATCCGTACGTCTATCAAGATGGATACCATTATGGAATTCATAATACCGTCATTCTTGACAGAAAAATCTTCTAGTATAAAATAAATCAGAGCATAATATTTTATAATACGAGTACATAGTATAAGGTAAATATATCTAAAGCCATTTTGTCATTTTGAAATACATTATTGTATAGAATTTTAAATCCAGTGGAAGCTTTCAGCTGCAGATATGGCTCGGCCTTCGACTTCTCATTTATCCACCAATTGTGAATTATATTTCTGATTTTTCAAATATGAAAAATAGAATACAAAAGTATTTAAAGCAAACCTATAACTTTGCTAATAGACCAGTGCAGAAGCCTTTGAAAATGATAAAAAGTGAACAAAAATAGCAGTAGGATGAAACCCATTGGAAAAGGAAGAGAATATAACAAAAATGAAAGGAAAAATAATTTACGGGCGATCTGAGATCGGGAAGTGGAAGGGGGTGAGTTTTAAGGGTAGAAAACTGTTTTTCTCGATTTCCGGCAAAACCACAAGTCCTATGGAAAAAAGTTAAATGGCAAAGTTGTAGGTAATAAAAAGATCTACAACTTTTGTATTTACACTTTTTTCACATAACCTCAAAATTTATGTGAAAAATTCAAATAACCAAGTTTTTTGTTTTTAATTTTTATCTTTTACAAAAAAAAATTTTTTTTCAGTAAATTTGGTGAAAACTTACCTTTTTATGTCCCAAACACACTGTAATTGTTTTGATTTAAAATATTTATTTTTTCACCTTATTTTGACTTTAATATCGAAAAAGCACCCTAATTTTCAATCGAAAATTCTCGCGTCAAAATATCTGCTTTTTTAAAAAACTCGGTGGGCTTTTTGTTCGTTGAAATCTGTACTTTTTGATGGTGTAAAAAAATATATACATTACTATGGTAAATGTTCTCCAAAAAATGCAAAGAAACGAAAACAACTCGAATCAGAAATTTTTTTTTTCTTAAATCATCATGTACAATTTTGAGCTATTTATTAAAATTTATACTTTAATTACTCGAAAAACGTAAGATTCCGTGTTACATTGATAAACAAAAAATTGCAAGTCGAAATAAACAACATCGTTCATGAAAATACACGTGCAGGCTGAGTTACTTTAAGAGAATTGTGACAAATTTACTTTAATTTTTTTTTAGTTTTTTTCGTTTCTTTGCATTTTTGAGAATATTTACCATAGTAATGTATATTTTTTTTACACCATCGAAAAGTAGAGATTTCAACGAACAAAAAGCCCACAGAGTTTTTTAAAAAAGCAGATATTTTGACGCGAGAATTTTCGATTGAAAATTAGGGTGCTTTTTCGATATTAAGTCAAAATAAGGTGAAAAAATAAATATTTTAAATCAAAAAAATTACAGTGTGTTTGGGACATAAAAAGGTAAGTTTCCACCAAATTTAGTGAAAAAAAATTTTTTTTTGTAAAAGATAAAAATTAAAAACCAAAAACTTGGTTATTTGAATTTTTCACATAAATTTTGAGGTTATGTGAAAAAAGTGTAAATACAAAAGTTGTAGATCTTTTTATTACCTACAACTTTGCCATTTAACTTTTTTCCATAGGACTTGTGGTTTTGCCGGAAATCGAGAAAAACAGTTTTCTACCCTTAAAACTCACCCCCTTCCACTTCCCGACCTCAGATCGCCCGTAAATTATTTTTCCTTTCATTTTTGTTATATTCTCTTCCTTTTCCAATGGGTTTCATCCTACTGCTATTTTTTTCGGTTTCAAAAATTATCGGCACTGGTCTATAAGCCCCCTGTTGAGATATTCGCTCATAAAATTAAGGAAAATCAGTTTTGTTAAATACAACTTTTCCTTCTTATTCTAATTTGATAAGTTTTGGGTAACATTCATATTGCGATTAATTCTATAATTTCGTAAAAATTTCATTAACGTTGAAATATCGAAAATCAAAATTCACTGAGATGCGAATTAGCAATCAATATTTTGTGATTGCTACCGAAGAAGAATCGGTAGCTTCTGTGCTGTCAATATCGTTGATTTTTTTTTAATTAAAGTATTGCGAAAATGAGGAGATACGTTTCTCGATATTTGATCTCACGGGCTCCATTCCTTTTAGTGACGGTGATGACACACCATAATAAATTCTTAAAGAAACTTAACCAAAGACGACTATAGTGTATGAAAATCTAAGTTGATCAATACCACGCTGTTCACGAGCAAATATTAACGGAGACGATTATACACAATTTGTATAGTTTAAAAATTTAACAACAAAGTAGGTAACTTTAACACACAGAACGGAGGGCTACTACCTCCAAGAGGACGGACTCGTCAGGTGGCATTCCCCACCGAGGAATAAAAAAAGATACTTGTCAAATGTTATAGTATGTTTTTTTAAAAGTACAAAAAAGAAGGAAACTAAAATGATGACCTTGTTGCATGATTGATAAAAAATTATGCCCGTTCACACTGCATAAATTTTTTTTGTACTTGCCAATTCACAAATATTTTTCCGTTAAATTTTGGGCTAAAGGGCACTATTATCCATCGCGCGCGCGACTTTATCCAAATAAGTTTTGTGAAGTTTAAGGTTAATAGAGTGATGTTCAAAAATAAAATTCTTGGATAGGGACCTTTTAATATGAAAATTATTACTTTGAAAATCGTTAATTTTACATGTTTCACTGACGCGCGGGTGGAATCTCACTCATTTTGTTGACGGTCCGTGCGAGATGAACAAGTCTTAGACTTAGCCGTTTACGGACCGGCAGATGCAGCTCGTCTCTCCTACATGTAACATCGATTATTTTTTGTTTTTACGCGATTTTTTGGGGGTGAAACGTAAAATATAACTGCCCCATGCCGCGACTATACTTTTTAATGCTATTTCGAGGTTCTCTCACATCCCGGTTTCATTTATCCCGGTTTTCTTGATGGGTGGCGCTTCTTGTATGTTTAGCCTAGTAACCAGAGTCAAAACCGCTCTGGAGGGGTGCAACGCGGAGCGGAGCGGAGCGGCGCCCCGGAAGAGTAGGTTTTGACGATGGATTACCCTCCCTATCGAATGCACACCCCAAAAATCGAAGAAAAAAAATTTTAATTTTTTCACTTTTTCGGCAATACACGGGTTATTTTCCATTTTTTTGATTATATTTATTACTAATATCTACTAATCACACCCCCACCTTCCCGAATTTCAAAGAAAATTTCAAATCGGAGCGAAAAAATTTCACTCCATTTCCCATGAAATGACCCACGCCAAATTTGACGAAATTTGGTACACACCATCATAGAAATAAATTAAAAAAATACAAATTTAATGATTTGTTCCATACGGCATTTGTTCCTTCGTTTTGGTCCTTCAAAAAGTTGGTGTGTAGACTTGTAGGAAAACAAACGTAACTTCAACAACAGTGGTCTAAATTTAAAATTAAAAATGTTCTGAAAAGATAAATGAACGTTCCATTTAAATATTCAAGCACATGTTAGTTTTTTAACCCCTAAATGGGTTAATTTTCTAATTTAACCCTATTTTAACCCCTATTTCTAAACGGGCCTTTTTTCTCGGTTCTTGTGCCGAGCATGTCTACTAAATTTTATTGTAAGATGAGGTTGGGTTCGGTTACTAAAAATAAATTTAAAATTGGAATACGTTGACAAAAATTAGTTTTTCGCCGATGTCTCGACTTTCTTTCAACTTTACGGCAAAAATAGTTAGATATAAAATTAAAGCTAATTAAATTCTCTTCAAAAAAGCTCCTAAACATATTTTTCGTGAGATTCGTATTCAAATAGTAAGAAACATTCAAAGTTGAGCTAAGTTGTGCGACCACCGATATAGTATTTATTTAAAAATGTCAGGATCGATTTCTAATTAATTGTATAAATTTTCAGCATAAATATTTATTATCTGAATATAAGTTAACATTTTCGTTGTTTCCTACGCATTACACGACGTTGTGAGATATTATCTAATGAATTAACCTCCCTCCGTTAACTTTGCCTGGATCTGCCCTTGTATAGGAAGAGAGTTGGATATTAACAGAAATAAAAATAGAGATATAAGAAGTAGGTACATATCAGAAGAACTACGAATAATAACATTGAAGCGCATCTTAGAAAAACAGCAACTAAGGTAGTCTGTAGTTTGTACATTTAATACATATGGAGGATATCATCGATAATTCAAAAAGATGATATGGCAAGCAGCACTGGGAGATAAAAACAGAGATATTCAAGCGAAAAGTAAAAACAGCGTGTACATAGAGTTCTATGAAAAAAGTTCTATGAAAAATAAAGTTCTAAATTAATCATAGAACGAGGAGAAAGAAATAGGTAAAGAAAGAAATTTGTGAATCGAGTTTATAAGTTGGGTAGGATTAACATGGGAACAGTTTCTTTTCTCTATTTCATATTGCTATTTGTCATTTTATCACCATCAACTGGATGTGTAAGACTAGTGGTGTGTTACATCGCTCCAATCTGATTCTGCCCTATGTTCCTGGAACGACCAGCATATCTTCTTCTGAGCTTATATTGAAATAGCTTCTATGGTAGTTCAATGTGATCCATTGTATCAATGTGTTCTTTCCATGATGTTGTGTATTCTTTTATTCTTGCGTTTAACCTGTAGATGATTAATTCATATCTTGTATTTGTATTTCTTCTTCTATCAACTGTTTGATAACATACCACTAATCGTAAGAACTTCATTTCGGCGCTCTGTAATCGTCGCTCATTTACTTTTGTATAATGTTCGGTATATTATACTCGTACAATGTTCGGTATAGATATAGTTTTGTAGAATTTTAGTGTTCTACTGTGTTCTGGATGACTTTGTTCTTAAAAGTTCAATTTATTATGCTATGCCTGCACATATTTTGTGCAAAAAAATTTGGTAGTACATCATATTGATGAACACCGATTATAAAATAAAATTCATCATGATAATTAAAAAATCATTAAGGGGATAGTACCCCTTAATCCCTTAATCAAAAAAGTCATTAGCTTTAATATAAACGAAGGATCATTAAGTTTAATTGAAAAACAACCCTTATTTAGGGGTTTAAAGATAGGCCACGCCCCCATGAAATTTAACAAAGATTGGAGTAATTATCGGACTTTTTGGGTATGTTTCGGTCCGAATGTGACTCTGACGGCGTTGCGGACGTTCAAAATTATCGAAGATTCGATAAAATCCGAAAAAAGTGCGAAAATCGGCAACATTCATACCAGGGGATACAAGTCACGTAGCGTCAGGCTCGCCTACTGGCATAGGAGTCCCCGGTCGGAATGAGTGAAAATTTTTCACCCGGAAATTGATTTTTTTCGTTGAGATTCGGATAGCTGGGGGTGTGATTAGTAGTTTTAGTAAAAAATATTGGCAAAAAAATCGTAAATTACTCGTGTATTAACGGAAAAGTGTCGGCCACGCCCACCATAAATTTGGTGTAATTTTCGATTTTTTAGGTGTGCATTCGATTCGAAGGTTGTTCCATTGTCAAAACCGCTCGTAGGGCCTAATGGAGCGGAGCGGAGCGGAAGGCCCGGAGATGTTTACTGGGATGTTTACTGGGCTAAACATACTAGAGGAATATTAATCCACCCCAACCGGGATTTTAGAAAAACGGGATCCTAGAAATCCCGAATATAGCTTTTAAAAGTATAGTTGTGGTATGGGGCAGTAAACTTTTACGTTTCACCCCCAAAAAATCGAATAAAACAAAAAGTAATGTGAAAATAGTAACCTTTCGTGCATGTTACTCTTACGAGAGGCTAACACTTTCTAAGTGTTAGGGTATATGTTTTTGCACGTACTGTCAACAGAATGGGGAGATTCCACAAATTTGCTTGATGCACGTCACTGAACGTTAATAATTTACGATTTTCAAAGTCCTTATTTTCATATTAAAAGTCCATCATCCAAGAATTTTATAATTTAATTTTACTTTATAAACCTTAAACTTTACCAAACTTAATAGGAAAAAGTCAATTTCGGAGTACTGGTTAGGGTACTTTAACCAATCATTAATATGACGTAACAATCATCCAATAATTTTGACGTTTGGTGAATGAATTCAATACAATTAATTTGATTTAATCAATTTCTGTTCACAAAATTGATGAATATTTTCATCATTGTGATGAATTTGTTCAAGTTGCTGAACCTAATGTGTAATTACAGGTGTGCACATATTTTTGTTGTATATATGACTTGAAATAAGCTAAACCATAAAGAATGCGTGCAGAAACTTATACAGAAACTTAGTTCATCAATTTGATGAAATTTTTCATTGGTATGATGCCACTTTTTTTAAATTTTTCTATTTTGTTGGTTTTTTTAACAAAGTTAAAAAAATGGCTTGAGTTTACAGAAGATCCAGGCAAGCTAAAATTTAGTAGACATGTTATAAGAGCGTCCGAATAAACCCCCTAAAAGTCTCCTAAAATCCCCTGCCGGTTTCTTCCCAAATTGGTAATTTTAGTTCCTCCAATTTCTTTTCTAATGGAAACAAAAATATTGGGTTTATCACAATAAAGCATAAAAGAAGTCAGCTAATGTGCTGGCTTCTGCTATGACCATAACTTTAACAAACAGATCTGTTGCTTATTATCCCTGTCGGGATAGATTGTAATATTCATGGAGTCAATGAAAAAAAAAAAGTTCCTCCAATGCGGTGTTTCACACTTATATAGCTCGCTTAATTTTCTTTTTGGGAAAAATTATTACTATAAAAGTCTAAAATTCTTTACAAAACATATTTTTCTAAATTTCCCTACTAGTCCAAGCAAGGAAGTCAAAAAGATAGTTCAAATTTGCAATCGGGCAAGCTGAAACTTTGTAGAAATGTCCTAAGAGACCTTTCTAAATTTCTTTGATATCCCCTGTTGGTTTCTTCAGTAATATGAGATTTTAGTCCCGTTATCGTAGTTTTTCGCAAATAACTCACTTTTAGCTTGACGAAAAAATAGAGCAGAATATTCTACGCAAAATAAATTTATCCAAAATAAGCTTAAAAAATACTAGTATTGAAATAAAAATCAATTCCAGAAAGCCCCAAACTGGTTTTACTCTAAAAAATTTAAACTGGTAAAAAAAATTTTTAAATAGTTCGAATTTTGAATAACACGTTTTTACGTGCCAGCTTCATCATCTGAAGTGAATTCTGAAATATACTATATTTTATAAATAATTTTGTGCTCTTCAATTTTGGTCGGATGATAATTTTCCCAAAAAAATGAAATTAAGCGGGTTATAGAGGAAACCCCACGTTGGAGGAGATAAAATTACCAATTGCGGAGAAGTTGGCAGGGGATTTTAAAGGACTTTTCAGGGGTTCATTCGGGCACTCAAATACTCTACACATGTTTACCAAATTTGAACCTGTACAAATTTTTTGCAAACTAAAAGTGTTCCTTAAATTAATTTTTTAACTTCATTAAGAAATTAACATATTTTAAGATAAATATAGAATTATTTGTCATTTTATTTCTGGGTTTTTAGAAAATGCTAGGTTTTATCGATATCAAATAAGAATATTATATTTCAGTCGCTTAGATGCAAAAGCCGACATGTCACAACTTTTCCCAAAATGAGATTAATACATCAAAAAATTAGAAATGCAAAATCCTACATACCCATCAAAAATTATAAGAGAAAATCCCGACAAATATCGAGTTATACGAAACTAAAATATCATCTTAGATGCAAAAACCGACATTTCCAAAGCTCAACATTTTGATAACCCGTGACCATTGAATTTTCAAAGGTTTTGTCAGGTTGTGTAGTGTGCTTTGACATACCTATATTCCCCCTGATTGTGTTTTTGGACAAATTGAAAAGATTTATAAAAAACATGCGGTAGTTGTTCATCCTGATGACTAAATAAATATAATTAAAAAGTTTGCAACTGTTCACAAAATTGGAAGTAATGTGGTGATTAATTAAAGATTGGAGAAGCGAAACTCAAAATGTTTTGAAGCAACCCAGTTATTGGCATTTCAAATTTCAACCTTCAAAAAGATTAATAATTATTAAAATGAAAGGTGGAGCTCCACTTGCAAGAGGTGAAGCAACTTATAAAAGTGTTTATGTGCACTCTAAAAGCTTATGCAGAGGGGAAACCATTTTTCTCATACGACCCCAAAAGTATTAGAAATTGGGGTACCTATTAACAAGGATAAGAAACAAATTATTGCAAAGCTACTAGAAAAACACTATGGAAGTGAATGGGAAAAAGAATATGAGTTTATTTTTTTAGAAAAGTTTTCCAAAATGTATTGGAGAGAACACATGTAATTACAGAACAAGAAAACTGTGAAGAATAGATGGTTAATCTGTAGTAATTGACGTTTTTTTAATAAATATTTACGAGTTTAGGTGCAAAACCCGACATGTCCATTCTAATAATTAATTTTTGAAAACTTCTGACTGCCCCTCATTTTTTCAATTGATTTCTATATTTTTCTCTATGAGTAGCAAGCTATACCAAAAAAAATGGTTACATAATTCGGTCGCATAAAGATTTTATGAGTTTTTCTGCATTATCTCGCTTTCTATTTCACTGGACATGTCGGGTTTTGCATTTAAGCGACTGATTTATTATATTGGATAATTTATCTAATAAAGCAAAAATTAATCTGTAATATTGTTAAATGAAATATTTATATAATAAGTTCTGCAAACAGGAATGAACATTTTTCAAATGTCCATTGAACGATTTTTTAAATTTAAAATATCTGATTTTGAAAAGCACGTTTACATAATAATATGCTGTTTTAATATACTACATAGATATAATATGTACAGTAGAATCCGCTTAATGTGATCACGGATAATGTTATCAGTCGGTTATTGTTATCATTTTGACTGGGAACCGGCCGCCTTAATCAGTTTACATACAAAAACCACCGGATAATGTGATCAAAAAGCCGCTTATTATTATCACTTTCAAGGAATTTCCACCACAATAATCTCTTTTTCTAAGTACAATCTTTTTCTGATTTGTCATTGAAATTTCATATCTTTACAAAACACGTCACTCGTTTTAATTTCTGTACAAAAACTAATGAAGTTTCCCGTTTCATGGCGTGTTTCTATTTTTATTTTGCTAAATGTGCACTTTGCTTTATGCATGTTAGAAGCAATGAAAAGCCTACGAAAGCCGACCCTGATCAGTATCTGGAGACACTGATCAACAAGATGGAAATTATACAAGAGCCGGTCCTGGCCAATATCAGGACGTTTGAAATGAACAAATTAAAATGTGTAAAACTTACTTTTATCTAATTTATCAAGTTGGTAGCTTGATTGGTAGTTTCGTTTCTAAAATTCGTTTTTTTCTAAAATTCGCTTATTGTTATCAGTCGGTTAATGTTATCGAAATGTTCTTGGCCCAAAGTGATCACATTAAGCGGATTCTACTGTATATACAAAAACTTGTATAGTATATCCCAAGATATAGTGAATTAAAAAGGTCTTGGTATCACGTTAACCGGATGCAAATTATTCTTTAAATAATTATTGTTAAATGCGTTATCGCAATATTTTGCACAGTGTTTACGTTCTTATATCCGCTTAATGTGATACAAAGACTTTTTTTAATTCACTATATCTTGGGATAGACTACCAACTTCAACTAATAAGCAAGACAACAATTTCACTAGAAAATTTAATAGATATTAAATTCAGATAAGCTACAAGAAAAAAAAAGCTACGGTCCTCCTCATGATCTTTGGCCAAAAAACGTGGACCCTCGGTTCAAATTTGTCGCATTCGAAATTTTATTGAAAATCATACGAAAGAAAAAAGATTTTGAGTAAACTTACCATATCGTCAGAGTCGAAAGCAAGGGCTGGAGGTAAATGATAGGCCCAAACCTCCAATTTTACCTGAAAATGATATAATTTGTAATAAAAATGTAGTCTATTTCATATTCACAATAACAATTGAATTCGTAAACCGTAGTCGCTAAATAGTTGAGAACATTTTGATTTACTCAATAGCCAAGATCTAATTAAATGAGTTTAAATTAATATAAATGTACCTGAACTTTAGAATCGCGTTACTACGGTAAAAAAATATTTTATAAAATCGGGTATATCGGTATTTTTAATTAATCGCAAAAATCAATATTCGCACAATACTTTTCGAGAAGATTAATTGCCTCTGTGGAAACTTTTCTAAAAGCTGTTAATCTATAATATAATAATAATAATCAAATAAGAAGGGTTAATATAAGCTCAGAATCTCAGAATTAGAATTTTAAGAATTCAGAAGGGTCGCAAATACACAAGTTACACGGAATTCGTATGAATTAGATTACTCTGTGGCGACCGTTGGAATTGATCAGTGGTGCCAGAAAATGTTTTGTTTAATTATTATTACCAATTTGTTATTAATTGCTGACGTTTGAAAAATATATTCTTAATAGTTTATGTGTGATTTTTTATTCATCAAAAATCCCACACTGGTGACCCCACCGTTGAAATCACCGTTGCAACATCAACACGGAGTAACAAACGTGAGCATAACCAATTTTACGGTAAATTATTGTCGTTTTTTTTCGGAATTGGCAAACCAACCACGTGCAACCGAAAATGTCGAACACCAACGAACCAGGCAACAATTCCGAAAATAATCAACCATCAATAACAGATATGGAACGAAGAATTCAGGATTTGCTTATTCAAGTCACAGAATTAAGGACACAACAACAGCAAACCTCACAAACACAGAATTCGGTACTACAAGAGCACACCCATTTCGAAACAAACAAAATTTTTGTTTGAAACAACAAAAGTTCCACCCAACAAAACCCGACCTGTGGTTCCACCAAGTGGAAGCCCAGTTTCGAAATAATGGAATCAAGGCGGATCAAACTAAATTCGATACCATTATAGCTTCATTAGACCCCCGATACCTCGACGTAGTGGCTAACACTACAGGACCACCAGGAAACCCACCACAGGACCAAAAATATGAAGCTGTGAAAATACAATTGATAAACGAATACGCTGACTCACAAGAGAAGAAGCTCAAAAAACTATTACAAGGCATAGACCTAGGTGACAGTAAACCCTCCTCACTTCTTCGAAAGATGAAGGACTTGAACGGATCGTGCATGACAGAATCAGTTTTAGAATCGCTGTGGCTTAGCAAACTACCGGAAACTACAAGATCGATCATTAGTTGCCTAGAAACCGGATTAAAAAACAAAGCAGAGGCAGCTGACAAAATCATGGAAATGGCAAAATTTGAAACATTCGCCATCGCAGCAACACCACAAAACACAAATAACAGCGATAACTTATCAAAGCAAGTCGATGCCCTGTAGTCCAGTCAAATTACGGCTAAAAATGGGTTTATTAAACATAAAATTATGTAGTTTGGAGATTATTATGGATCGATAGGGGGATGGATTCTGAACATAAATTCCAATTTGAGGGGTTCTCCGAAGGTCAGCTGTACATCATTTCGCTAAAAACGCGTTTAATTCGATATCTCGAGAACGGTTAGTGTTAGGCAAAAAATTGTAGAGACCTTTTCTCTTCTAAATTAAATTTACTAACTTTTTTATCTGAAACTTTTTTTTTTAACATCAATATTTTTCAACTTATTACTTCCGAAAGGCTAAAATTTTCCTTTTTTTTCTCCCTATTTTTCATTTTTCGCTATTTCCTCCCCAGCCGTTCAATTTTATGAAATTTTTTCTATTATCAAAGTTGTAGATCTTTTAATTATGAACAACTTTTATCTAAAACTTTTTTCTCTACTACAAATACCTTCGGAGTTATACCTTACTTTACCGAGCGAAATCTGCGCCATTGTCACAATATCATCGACATAAGTGGGTATTCAGTACTTGAAAGAAATATTAAAGTATTCCATGATCATTTATTAGCCAACTTACCTGTATAAAAAGGTGAATCGATTAAACCATTTAAATATTGTACTTCATTTAAATATTAAATATTGTAATCATTTGAATATCATTTAAATATTGTACTTCTTCAATTTGGGTATTTTTTATTGCATTCAATGGGATAATAATGTGAATAAGGATTAGAAAAAGAAGCAAATGAACAATTAAAACTGTTCCACACATTTATTGATAAAAAATAGAATGTAAAATTCGTAAAATTAAGCACCCGAGGTGGATGGAAGTGATTCGTTTGTATCACTAAAGGCCCTGACGGTATCGGCATACGTCGTCCTCGTCGATTGCGTCAACAATATTATCGTCCATTGCGTCAACAACATTAGCGATATTCGAACAATAGTTCTCTTGGCAATTAATACAAATTACTGAGCAATATAGGCCGGCCTTTCTACATTGTTCTACATTGTTCATTTGCTTCTTTTTCTAATCTTTATTCACATTATTATCCCATTGAATGCAATAAAAAATACCCAAATTGAAGAAGTACAATATTTAAATGATATTCAAATGATTACAATATTTAATATTTTAATGAAGTACAATATTTAAATGGTTTAATCGATTCACCTTTTTATACAGGTAAGTTGGCTAATAAATGATCAGGGAATACTTTAATATTTCTTTCAAGTACTGAATACCCACTGATGTCGAGGATATTGTGACAATGGCGCGGATTTCGCTCGGTAAAGTAAGGTATAACTCCGAAGGTATTGGTAGTAGAGAAAAAAGTTTTAGATAAAAGTTGTTCGTAATTAAAAGATCTACAACTTTTATAATAGAAAAATTTTAATAAAATTGAACGGGTGGGGAGGAAATAGCGAAAAATGAAAAATAGGGAGAAAAAAAGGAAAATTTTTGCCTTTCGGAAGTAATAAGTTGAAAAATATTGATGTTAAAAAAAAAAGTTTCAGATAAAAAGTTATTAAATTTAATTTAGAAGAGAAAAGGTCTCTACAATTTTTTGCCTAACACTAACCGTTCTCGAGATATCGAATTAAACGCGTTTTTAGCGAAATGAGGTACAGCTGACCTTCGGAGAACCCCTCAAATTGAAATGTATGCTCAGAATGCACCCCCCTATCGATCCTTAACAATCGCCAAACTACATAATTTTATGTTTAAAGATTTCGTAATTTGACTGGACTACTGACCAAACAAGTGGAAATCCTGGCGACCAGATTCGAACGTAGCAGATCGCCTTCAAGAAATCGCAGTTCATCAAGAAACCGGAGCCCATCGACACAAAAAACGTACGATATATGTTGGTATCATTTTAAATTTAAGGATAACGCAAGGAAATGTACGGATTGGTGTAAGTTTAATACCAAGAACCAAAAAAACTAGCGGAGCAATACTCACCCCTAGCGACAGATGAGGTATTGCGCACACAATCCAGCCGCTTGTTTATATTCGATCGAAAATTAAACATGAAATTTTTAGTAGACACTGGATCGGATCTTTCGCTGATACCCCCAACACCACTAGATAAGAAACATAAACTCAACGATACCAAACTGTACGCCGCAAATGGTTCTACAATATCAACGTACGGCCAAAGATTATTAACGTTAAACCTTGGTCTCCGTCGAAACTTTGCATGGCCTTTTGTTATTGCAGATGTAACAAAACCAATAATAGGAGCAGATTTTTTAAAGAAGTTCCACTTGTTGGTAGATTTAAGCAACAAAAAAATTATGGACAAGAATACCCAATTAAAAATTACGGGAGAAATCGAAACAGTTTACAATTCCGAAGTCAACATTACCTCATTCCCCATCGGTTCCGAACACGGACAATTGCTCCAAGAATTCAGTGATCTAACTCAAGCCAACGTGACGGTCAATTCAAAAATCAACTCAAGCGTATTCCACCACATAGAAACGCATGGACCACCGGTTTTTGCAAAACCACGAAGATTACCTCCTGAAAAATACAAAATAGCAAAAGAAGAGTTCGAGCACATGGTACAACTAGGTATTTGTCGTCCGTCTAATTCCCCCTGGGCCAGTCCACTGCATATGGTGTTAAAGAAGAACGGCGATTGGCGTCCATGCGGAGACTATCGGAGATTGAATGCAGTAACCATACCCGACAGATACCCAGTCCCATATATCCAAGATGCTACTCTAAATATATCAGATTCACCAATTTTTACGAAAATAGATCTAACGAAAGCATATCATCAGATACCCGTACACAAAAACGACATACCAAAAACAGCAATAATTACACCCTTTGGACTGTTTGAATTTGCCGTAATGACGTTTGGATTACGAAACGCAGCACAGACATTTCAACGTCTTATCGATCAAGTACTTAAAGGCCTCAATTTCGTTTTTAAGTACATCGATGATATCGTAATTGCGTCAAAGAATCTAGATGAACATTCGAAGCATATACGACTGGTATTCCAAAGATTACGGGAGTATGGTTTAAAAATTAACGTATCAAAGTGCGAATTTTTTAAAAAAGAAATTAATTTTTTAGGGCACGTTATTAACAAAGATGGAATACTTCCATTGCCCGAAAAAATTGAAGTTATAAAAAATTTTCCACAACCCAAGGTAGCAAAAGAGTTAAGAAGATTCCTAGCTTCAATCAATTTTTATAAGCGATGTATCCCGCACGCAGTGATATCCCAAGGTATACTACAAAAATTATTAACAGGAAATAAGAGAAATGATAATACGGTAATCACCTGGAATAACGATGCTTTGGTTGCTTTCGAAAAATGTAAGGAAGAATTATCGAATGCCGTATTGTTAGCACACCCTTCCGTCGATGCTGAAGTATGTTTATACGTGGATGCTTCAGACAGTTCTGTTGGAGCGGCACTACATCAACTGACAAAAGGAAAATTACAGCCGTTAGGTTTTTACTCGAAACGTCTTACGGAAACGCAAAAGCGCTATAGCACCTACGACAGGGAGCTATTGGGAGTATATCAAGCGGTAAAACATTTTCGAACATCGTTAGAAGGCAGGTTTTTCACGATATATACCGATCACAAACCGTTGATATTCATGTTCGACAAAAAAACGGATCAAGCTTCACCTCGTCAATTACGACAAATAGATTATATCAGTCAATTTTCAACAAGTATCCGACATGTTCCTGGTTCCGAAAATATAATAGCAGATATGTTATCACGAGTCGAAACAATTGATCAAAGGCAAAATGTGGTGGATTACGAATTTTTGGCCAAACAACAAGAACGCGATCAAGAGTTACAAACATATTTAAACTGCAAAAACTTAAAAACATCATTACAATTAAGATTGTGCACAGTACCGAACGTCAAGAAACAAATTTATTGCGATGTATCCACCGGTAGATTGAGACCTTATGTAACCGAATCGTTCCGACAAACCGTTTTCAATCAGATCCACAATTTATCACACCCAGGCATAAAATCTTCGACTAAATCAATCACTGACAGATTTGTCTGGCCTTCTATTCGAAAAGATTGTAATGAAATGGCAAAAAACTGTATTGCATGTCAAAGATCCAAGGTATATCGACATAATAAAACACCGATTACGGGTTTTCTGGTTCCAGACGAGAGGTTTAGTCATATCAATATCGATTTGGTAGGGCCGCTCCCAACATCTCAAGGTTTCACCTATTGTTTAACTTGCATTGATAGGTTCACCCGTTGGCCCGAAATTATACCTATTCAAGACATCACCGCCGAAACCGTTGCGAAAGCCTTAATTAGTGGATGGATCTCGAGGTTTGGTATTCCACTTAAGATTACGACCGATAGAGGAAGACAATTTGAATCAAATTTGTTCAACGAATTAACTAGAATTCTGGGTATAAAACATTTAAGAACCACAGCCTATCACCCAGAAGCAAACGGTATGATCGAGAGATTCCACAGAACAATCAAAGCCGCAATTAAATGCCATCGTACCAACATTTGGGTCGACGTAATACCGACAATTTTATTAGGATATCGCTCAACAATAAAAGAGGACATTGGCGCAACACCGGCAGAATTAACATACGGTACTACGTTAAGATTGCCAGGCGAATTTTTCGAATACGTAGATAACTCGCCTCAAAACGAATTCGTCATCAAATTTAAAAACATGATGGAAAATTTAAAACCGACGCAAGCTACAAATCACGATTCAAAACGACCAACATTTATACAAAAAGAGCTTAAAGATTGCAAATATGTTTTTGTTCGGAACGACGCCGTTACACCGCCGTTAACACCACCGTATGATGGCCCATTTAAAGTTATGGAACGTAAGAACGCCACATTCATTTTGGAAATAAAAGGAAAAAACCAAGAGATCACTATTAATAGATTAAAAGCAGCGTTTACCGAAGAGACAGACGATGAGCCAAACAACCTCCAACTACCAAGTCCCACAGCACTAAAAAACATCACGACCAAAACAGCCGGAACCAAAAAGGTCACCTTTCAAGACCAACGTCTCCAACCCGACGATTCAACATCAAGATCGGGAAGACGAATCAAGTTACCCGCAAGGTTTGTCGTGACTTCATCACTCGAAGGGGAGTAGTGTGGCGACCGTTGGAATTGATCAGTGGTGCCAGAAAATGTTTTGTTTAATTATTATTACCAATTTGTTATTAATTGCTGACGTTTGAAAAATATATTCTTAATAGTTTATGTGTGATTTTTTATTCATCAAAAATCCCACAACTCATTAACTAGATTTTTTGTGCAACTCATGTCTATGTAATTAAATAATGAAATTCGAATCAAATTTTACGTTTGAATAACGCGTGACGTCACTATTGCGACTATAGTCAGTATAGTCACTATAGTGCGACAGCTCAGTTTTTTCTTGAAGTTGAAAGAGCTCACCTCGCTAATTAGTTAGAGTTATTTTTGGGATGGTTTAGTGGCTAGTGTTGGGTGAATGAGATAATTGCAACTTATTGTTTGTTGGTTGGGTTTTGAGAGGTATTGTTACCTGTTCAAGTGTTGCATCTTGTAATATTACCACTGGATTTCGTCTGTAACCGTCCCTGTCGTGTTACATTTCTGTTAGCATACTTCCTTGTTGAAGATTTTAATTCACTACGCCTTGCATGCTTCTTGTCGGTTGGAAATCGTTGTTTGGCTTCGACCAAATAGTTGATGACTTTGATGTTTGGGTTTTAGAGCCACGAGGATAAAGTGAGGTTAGGTGTTCTCGCTTCGAATAGAAATTGTTGAATGATTTGCGTCATAGTTGCCATCGAGGAGTTCATGTACTCTTCTCGTATCGTTGAAGATGTTGTTTTGCGGGCATCGATGTTACGTTACGATGTTGTGGGCATCGTACGAATTTACTGGTTTAAGGTATGGTAAACACTTGTTATTAAAAATTAACCTGTTATTGGGAGTCAGCTGTTCGAGTGAAACGACCTTTGAATGTCGCGTTTCTGGAAGTGTTCAATTTCGTGACCTCCGGTTTAATTTAATTACTTTTATTCGGTAACTAACGTTTGTCAGTGTGGGACGTCCGTCCATGCATTTATTATCGTATAGAAGTATTCGATTAACTTTCAGTTTACTGGTCATTTCATGGTACTGCTCTCGAAGTATTTAATTTCGGGTGGTCCAATTCATTTTTGATCAACCTAAAGTTAACATACACCGGCGTGGGACGTTGGTCCATTCTTTTGATACCTGTCGGTAGGCTTATTTGAGATATTTGTGCTCATCGTTGAACGTATCGTGTTTCGAAATCGAGGAGACGCACTCCTGTTGTGTGTTGAGCTTTCAGTTAGTTCAGCCCTCGCTTTGAGCGAGTTGTTTCTTAATTGATGTGTACAGACGAATAAATAAACTCTTCGAAGAACAAATATCGCCTACACAATTTGAATTCTGAGATGCCGTGGGAACAAGGGAAGCTCTCTTTAGCGTACAAGTCTTGATTCAAAGATGCAGAGACATGAACTGTGATGTTTACGTTTGCTTTGTGGACTATCGGAAAACGTTTGATCGAGTTCAGCATGGGAAAATGATAGAGATTCTGAAGAAAATTGGGTTGGATGGAAAAGATTTAAAAATAGTAGCAAACCTCTACTGGAACCAGTGGTACGGGCGGAAGGAGAGCAGACGGAGGAAGTGCGCATTATGAGAGGAATGAGATAGGGATGTGTCTTGTCGCCTCTGTTGTTCAACCTCTACTCCGAACATATATCTTTAGAGAAGCGCTTGATGGCACTGATGGTGATGGTGAACAACTAAATAACCTTAAGTATGCTGACGATAGTATACTGGGCCTACATCAGCTAATGAACAATGTGAGTGAAAGTAGCAGTCAATATGGGTTGGATATTAACTTGCAAAATAGTAAATTTATGATCATTAGTAAGAATAACATCACAAACTGCCAACTAAGAGTCAACAACCAAACAATAAAAAGAGTCAGTAGATATACATACCTGGGCACCATCATCAACGAACAATGGGACCATTCCCAAGAAATTAAATGTCGCATCGAGAAAGCAAGAAGTGTGTTCATTAAAATGTCTACGCTGTTTAAGAGCCATAACTTGACGATAGAAACAAAGAACAGAATTTTGAAATGCTACGTTTTTCCTGTACTGTTCTATAGAGTGCAGGCCTGGACGTTGACAGAGGCCATGATAAAGAAACTCCAAGCATTCGAGATGTAGCTATACCGAAGAACCCCGAGGGTTTCGTGGGTGGAACGTGTAACGAACCGAGAGATACTCAGAAGAATGGAGAGAGATCTTGAAGTTGTAAATATAGTAAAAAGTAGGAAACTGCAGGATCTCGGCCACATAATGCGAAATGGAAGTAGACACCAACTACTACAATGCATTCTACAAAGCAAAATAGCTGGAAAGAGAAGCGTCGGTAGAAGAAGAATATTTTGGTTGAAGAACCTAAGAACGTTGTACTCCATGACAACCACGGAGCTGTTCCGAGCAGCGCTGAATAAGGTCAAGGTAATCAGGATGATAGCCAATATCCGGAACGGATAGGCACCTGAAGAAGAAGGTGTAGCCGCAGTCACTGGCATCATCAATGCTACACTGACATGAGACTCGAACACTTTCCATGTCGTTGGAAAATGTCCGACGTTATCATGCTCACCAAACCGAGACAAAACCTTTAAGATAAAACTATTTAAAACGAACAACTTGGTTTTCGGGCGGACCACTCCACGACCCAGCAAATACTGAGGGTGGTGGAACACATCACGTTGCATTGGAACAAAAACCAGACAACTGGTGGTGTTTTCCTGGACGTGGTCAAGGCATTTAACAGTCTGGCACCAGGGCCTACTCTGCAATATGTTCACACCCAACATATCACCTTCCCTCGTACGTCTGACTGGGTCTTTCCTAAATGGAAGTAAATTTGCAATCAAACTTGAGAGCACCAGATCGACCACAAAAGCAATCGAGGCAGGGGTACTACAAGGACCCATAATCTCACTGATTCTCTACAACATTTACGCCGGAGACATGCCGACTCTCCAAGCCGCGCCGAGACTGCCGACAACTGAGATGGCGCTGTACGCGGACGGCACCGCGTACTTCGTCAGTTCATTTCGACCCGAACAAATCACGAAAGGACTACAAGTGGCACTGAACGACTTTGAAGTATGATTCAGTACCTAACGCGTCAGGATAAACCCGAGCAAAAGTACAGAAACATACTTCACGTGAAGCACAAACAACTCATCGAAAATCACCAACCCGCACAAACGCAAAGCGTCCGGGAAGTTCCTCAGGCTCCCGACCTCCAACTCGAAATGTTCGGCACCAAAAATCCCTGCAACTATACCTCCAAATACTTGAGGGTCGTTTTAGACAAGGAACTGCGATGGGGGCCCCACATGAAAGAGGTAAATCAGAAAGCTTCCCTGACCCCTTGCTACATCACAACATCAAATTATCGCCGGCAAACAGACTTCACATATATAAAGCGGTCATAAAATCCATCATAACGTACGCCACGCCAGTTTGGGGCTACGCGGCCAAGACACACTTGGCCAAGCTCCAAAAGACGCAAAAAGTAGCACTGAGGTGAGCCGCGAATGCCCCGTGGTTCGTAGTAAACCAGTTTTTCGCCCGTCACGCGGCGGAAAAACTCTATAAAGCCTCTGTGGCATCCGACAATACGCTCGTCCGAAAGTTTATAAATATTAGCAACCTCATGATAACTTTTCTGCAATAATTTGACCCGAAAACTAGATGGCGTTAATGGTTTTCTTGTCCAGAAATTGTAACCTTATAATTTAAAACAATTATTTTCACCAACTTACATAATAAAGCAGGCAGAATGGCAGGTATCAACGGTAACAAAGGTTTTGAAAATCTATTTTGACGAACTGACAACGTTCACCGTATTTTAACCCTGATAGATGCATTACAAAAATTTTATGAAATGAATAGTTTCTATTTTCACCATAAAATGTGTAGGTTCGGAGCTCCCAAAAGGAGTAGGGACAGAATTTATTAATACACAATTTAACACAGGAGTTGTAAATCTTGACAAGTCTATAATCCAAGTTTTTATCAAGTTTTAAATTTGAAAGTGCACATTTACCGGTAATTGTAAGGGTGACGCCTTCTTTTGAAAGATTCAATGCACTCTTGCCAACTCTACTGGAACCTGTACACATTTACCGGTAAATGTACACATTTTCCTGTTCCTTACATTTACCACAACAATATACTCTATGAAAGACGCCAAATAACACATTCACCTTTTCGTTAACGTTTATCGCAATAAAAAGTTTATATTATTTTGGCAAAACCATTTAATTAAATTAACACAATAAACCACACGATAAAAATAAAAGTTTACTGTTACGGAGACCAGGTCGAGGTCACGCAAATGCCGTAAAGTCACTTTAAAGACGAGGTGAACCACAGCAGTGACTTGGTGTAAGTGCTGGTTGAGTCACGGAGCGGAAATTGCGGGTTTGAATCGCTAGCTTCACGCAATTTCTTAGCTCCTCTATTTCCACCTCTGGTGGACATCTACAGGCTGTGGATTTAAGTATTGCTTCTAAATTTACATAAGTCTGACTAATTGACAGAATGTCAATGTCAAATAAGAAAACAAAAGGACGAGATGCGTATACTGTTATACAAAATGAAGTGTATTTAACATCCCGTGGTTCGGAGTCCACGTTAAACAAGTAGGTCCTCCATGTATGTGAAAATAATTCGAACGCACATCACATGCATAAGAAGAGATGGGTCACGACGCTTCTGTCAAAGAGGCATCACGACTGAAGAAGAAGAAATCTTATTTGCCGTTCAAAGCCAGACCTCTGTGTTCTTAAAACAAATTAAATACATGCTCTAAATTATAAACTTCACTTTTCATGGTTTTATTTTTAATTACATTACAAAGGAATAAATAAGAAAAGAGAAGAATTAATCCTTATTAAATTTTAAATATCTAGAATTGTGTGCAACTTCGTATTTGGGCATCTCCTAATTTAAACAGGGATTATCCGCCCATTACATGCAGTGTTTTAGATATTTTAATTTCTAATTTATTTGAATCGGCATTTTTCTCAATGAAGTCGAAGTACACAACGAAACTAAAGTTATCGATATTGAAATGTGAGTTAGTCCGAAGTTAGACCGTGGTTTGAAGTTAATTATTTTGAAAATTTACATTCTGGTTTTATTCATAAATTATTTAATAAATCTTTAAATCTATATTTGGATCTATTTAAAAAAAAACTAACTATGTACTGGGATGTAGGTGTTACTATAATATATTACGTATATTTTTTACAAATTTTTTTTATAAATATTTTACGAAAATTTTGAGGTTAGAATGTCCTTTGCCGTATGACATCTTCAGATTTTTTTAGAGCAACTGATTTCCATGTAATCAAATAACAAAATTAAAATTAAATGAAGCTCGTGATGTCACAGTTGTTAAGATAATATTCGCGCGGTGCAATCTTAACACCTATGACATCACCACACACACACGTAATTAAATTTGATTTCAATTATTTACTCGTAAGGAAATAGGTTGCGCTAATAAAAAATTTAACCATGTCACATGACATATTATGATATCCTAAATATCGAATTTTCGTAGGACATAGGCCTTACAGCGTATTATTATTTTATTTGTGAAATGCGCATTTCAGTTCTGAAAAGTCGTTAGTGCATTATTTTAAGATTATTAAATATTTCACTACACATTAACTACGAATCGATTAATTGCTTTAATTATAACTCGAATAAAATTAAACTAAACAATTACTAAAACAATGTAAATAAAACAGTTACATAGCTCCCTCCATGTTGTTACATTATAATTTTCCTAGACAAAAAATAGTATATTATTACACGAGGACGCTAAAGTTCATTTACAATCGAGAAGAATGCAAGATTAGTAAAACAACTAACGCCCCAGTTTTAGTAAGATATTTTATTCACACCGACAAGTAAATAAACACCAACAAAGTAAAAAGTGATGCAATAACATTTACTTCGTGGAAAACTAGAGAAACAACAACCGGATATGGATACTATTACTTCGTCGATGACTAGGGGAAACAATAAACGGCTGTAAGATCACGGTAAGAACGAATATGTTATGCATTATTTTAAGTATTTATAACAACAATAAACAAAATTAACGACAAAAATGGTTAATTTCGCTGAGATATTTATTTTTGAAGCGCAAAAACAAGGGCGGATCTAGCCAACGTTTATGGGGGGGAAATGCATTCCATTGCATAGTAATAACGCAAATAAGGTAAATTTAATCGGAGTTTTTAATTTTTGAAAATTAATGGGTACGTGATGGTTATCCCCATTTACGATACCAACCCCCCTTGTATTCGCCCTTATGCAAAGGTCCGCTTTATTGAATAAATGGAACGATACCTATAAAAACTGTTTTAATTTTCTCGTAACTGATATTGAAAGTAGAGAAATTTACAAAACCCAATCCTCCCTTCTTCATTGTGTTTTATCTTTCGTGGATTTCCTTATAAATATTTCAAATTACTGTTTTCACCAGGAAAGCCCAACATCGATTAAGACATCTTGTTACGGTTGTCGGCGTGCAAAATTGTAATGTCGCGTCCTGTATATAACTTACGACGGACTTCCATAGTGGAAGAGTTCATGTTTCTGAGCTACGCGAAGTCTACACCCACCACGGGACCTTTTCGAGATATAAGTCAAGGAAATGCATGTCTTTTTTGTCGGTAGCGTTTTATCTTCGATTACGGAGGGTTTCGATCACAAATATTTATAAAAGTAGCGATCGGAAAGTGTATCCAGGCCTTACTGCCGCCTGAAGTTGTAATCGCATGTATATTTCACACTTGTATGAGCCGGATGTTAGAAGTGAATATAGTCTCCATTTCTGGTTATTATTCCACCATACTTTTCCCGGGGGCGCTTCCATCAGTTTATTTACTTGGTACGGCGTGTTTTACCATCAGCTGTCAACAGGAAAGTAAACATCATTGGAGAAAGTACAAAATTTGGTCACTCTCCATTTTTGCGAAGTGTTAAACTATCGGAGGAAAGGATTAGTGTCCAGTACCATATTATAGAGCATCAAGAAAGTAGAAGCACCGGTAGAAAAGCATACTTTGTCAGTGCCATATTTGTAATTCTGAAAAGAGCTCGACGGGTAAGTTTGTTGCCTTTTTTATTCGGTGTGTCACTACTTACTGATTTAGTCAACATTTATTGCCTATGAGCAGATCATAGGTTATATCACTGCCGTACTGTCCGTACTGTCGACTGTGTATTTTATTTGGTAGCTAATCCCATCGTAGACGGACTACGGCCTCTGCACCGTATCTACACAGAGCTACTCTTTTAAGATTAGGGCTCACACGTCGAATTTACTGCTTGGCACTTTTTTCTCCAAGAAAGTGACGTACTAAAGTTTCCTTTCGTGATTCTCTTGATGGTCGCGAAGAGGAACTTCTAAATACATTTCAATCTTGTAAACTAAGCATTAATCGGCGATAAATAGTACCTATTCGATAGCCGGATATAGTATATGGACACTGTCGCATTTTCGTACAACCGAACGACATCAATTGGTTGGACGACAACAATTCTGTCGCTGTGCGACATTTAATTAACTTCATTAAAGTAAAGTAACAAGTTACCGTCATCTGGATTAAATTCGGACAGCTGGAGCGAAAGCGGACACTACAGTTCATCTGGTTTAAGTCTAAAGAAGTTCAGCCTCGAACGGCATCGGTGATTGATTAATGTTTAAATATTGTAAAACTTGAACTTGGCACAATCAAGGATGAACGGTAGCAGTCTAGGACATTTGACCGCGGCCGAAATACCGCGGCCATAATACCGCCTGGAAGAAATACCGCAAGCTAAAATACCCCAAAGGTAAAATACCACGAGCTAAAATACCGCGAAGACAAAGTTAAAATGCGAAGAAATTCTAACAATTTCATACATTTTTGATTTTCAAATTTTTCAAATGTGGTTATTACTTTAATATTCAAAGTAATAATACCTTAATAAAACTTAAATGGTTTGAAATAGCAGTTTGTTACCGTCATACTAATACTTAATTTTGAAATCAACAATATATTAATTAAAAGTATTTAAAAACCTTCAAATAATTTTTATATTCTTACATAAATATGTATCTAGAATAATAAATGCAATCATAGGCTCAGGCTTCCATAGGATTTTTTTTTCGCGGGGGACAAACTAATTTTCTATTTAAATCAACTTTGACAGGTTGTTCGTAACGCCATACTTTTCTAATCGTTTAAACAATTGTCGTGGATGTTGCAAATGTTCTCCGTGTGCTGTGAAAGTAATTAATATCGTCGATATATGACTACAAAAAGTTCAAATCACGAACAACTTCATGGATAAAATTCTGAAAAGTGCGTACAGCGTTTCTCTAGCCAATCGGCAAACGAGTAAATTTTGAACAGTTCAAATGGAGTTGTCTGTCACTGCGGTTTTGTGAATATCGTTTATGAACTGGAATGCGTTAATCAAATCGATTGTGGAAAACACTTCTTTTTTCGAAAAACAATTGCACGTTCAAAGCCCCCTAATCACTGCAGAACCGGAGGGGGGGTGATCACTAACGAAAAATTTCTACTCAAAAATTACAACATTTTTAAGATATTTGCAAAACGCTGAAATGTGTAGGAAATTAAAAAAATTTCACACAAGTTTTGCAAACAATTGCAGATATTTTTCTTTCCAGTTTCAATTATTTTCAATGAATCAATCAAGCTTTTCCGTTCCATTCCACTGCTACATCGCTTCTCTTCAAAATCTCTTCGATCCATTTTTTGAGAGGGGTCAATCCTCCTCTTTCTTTTTTACTTTTCAATTATTTTTTCTCCAGGACTACAGAAACCGTATCTTTCTCGGGGATTTATCGCAGAGAAACTCAGCGTTTTTGGTACAAACTATGTAATTTGATATAAAATGCAGCGAAAATATTACTATAGTAATTTTTTCGGTTCATATTGTAATATTATAATATTACAATTTTGTAATATTACTCTCATTATATTAGTACAGATTTTTTTTTTAATTTCAAAAATGAACCTTTTATTCTTATTAGAGCAAAAAAGCTGCATTCGTGGTTCGCACAGAAAGAATTCTTTACGGAATTCGCGCGCTACCCGAACTCGCCCTATTTAACTTTTCCACAGCGTGTTGATGTTCGCCGGAAAGGCCGCCCTAAGCAATTCGATAAAGTCCGCGATTCAAACCCAGAATTACGCGGTAACTTAACCAGATCACACACAGTTTATCATCGTTATGGTATATTATTCTAACTTCTCCCTGATCTAAACAGAGCCCCCACAGACCAGCACATACACGACTCAAGCAAATTTGTTTTAATGTGCACAGATGTCGACCTTTCTTTTAGATCGATGTCATGTGACGCCATTCTATGCTTCACTGGGGGTGCTCAAGATGGAAGCTCGGCATGAATTACGGTTTGCTATGCAATTGTTTTCCACCTACAAGTCAACTCTTCCTATTTATCTAAATGGCCTATTATCTAAAAGGAGCGACTGTCATAAGAGAGAATTAAGAAATTTCCATAGCTTGTCAGTTCCAAAACACAAGACGACAAAATATAAAGGATCGTTCCAGTATATGGCGTGTACTATTTTCAACAGACACTTGGACCTATTTCTGAACGTGAATACCAGAGCCACCTTTAAAGCAAAATTAGTAAACCGTCTGCTGAAATCCTAACGCTCCGCGGATATTTGTTGAAAACCAGCCCTGCTGAATTTATACCCTTTAAATAATTATTCAAATATAATTTTCTGTTTTCTAACTATATTCCAATATTGATTTAATAAATCTTATTATTATTATTACGCCCCAAAACAGCTAGTCCGCCATTGTCTATATCAGTTAATAGTTTAAATGTTGGTTACCTTATCAATAATGCTTCAGCTGTTGACTCGGTTTGGAGAATCGATTACCGCGTCGTTGGATCCCGTTATAGTTTAGTTATTCACAAATGAGCCAAGTTATGGCATATCCTAGCATTTTCTTTTTTGCAGGGGTAATAACTGAAATAAAATTTCTTGATATGCTAGAGGAGCATCTTCAGTAGGTACCTTGTTTAAATTCTTCCCTTTTTTAAATTTCATACGATTTGCCCTATAATGCTACATATTAGATTGTTGTATTATCAGTGAAATTTTACCCCGGCTTAAATTTCACGGGGGTAAATATTCAAGGTTACACCAGTATCTGAAGTGAAATTAACAACTTTGTAATTCGTGGTTTAGCTACTATCTACCAATCATAATATGAGTTCTGTTCTTATCATGTGTTCTCCAGGAAGACTATTTGCAATTTACATTATCGTTGGTGGCGCCACTAACAATAACACCAACATGGCTATGTTTGGACGTATATCTCGAAATTCAAAGTCCTAATAAGTTTTAGGGCGTTGTTAAATTTATTGCAATATATTTCGTTATTAAAATAGCTTTATTTTATCTCGAATCTAAAGAACGGATTTTTATTTTCATTTAATACGTTACTTACTCGTTTGAAATTCTCTCGCATGGTGGCGTTTTCTTAATGTAAATTGTGAAACATTCAGAATTATAATGAATTTTATAAATGAACCACAAAAAGCAACCAATCTTCCTGTACATTTACGAACATTTAGTATATACCTACTTTGCATTTTCTTAACTATAAAAGTTTACCAAACCGTCATGGCACATGGATGTGCTATAGGATTAAGTCAACCCGTAGTGACCAATTATAATATTTTGAAGGTTACTGATTTATTAACTTTTTCCTGTTCTAAGGGGAACTTATTTCTTTTGTTTTGTCATTCTAGACGATCTTGAAGTCATATTTAACTATTAATAATTAACTTAATTAGAAAATATCGTGCAAGTTATCGATTGAATAAATATCTAATAGCTACTATGGAAGTCAAACGAAGTTGTACAATATTATTTATAACTTCGAAATTCAATGCTGGTGAATCATAATAATTTTAAAGGCCAAGTTAAAATAATTCAATTTTCAATGATAGGTATGCTATTTTATTATTATAGAATACAAATTTGGCAACTGACATTTGAAAGTGTTATCCAATGTTATACTGACCATAGGTAACTCATGCTTTATTATGTCATTCAATTCTAGAATATATTCATTCCAATCCTATAAATTCTGTCAATGTCAAAAGTCTAGGGGAAATATTCGCAATATTTAGAGATCACTAGAATATTTATGTTTTTTAGTTATAAAATAGTTCTATGTCATAATTTTTGAAAATGACACTAATATAAAGCAAGCTGTCCACATAATATAAATTATGTTAACAATTCACACTGGGGTCCCTTTTTGACATTACTTTTCTAGCATTTACAACAGATATTTAATTAATAAATTAATTTATTACAAGTATTAAATAACATATTATGATTTTGACATGTTAATTCTATTGCACAACAACTACTGACTTTTAAATTTTTGTATCGTGGGTATCCGAAGTAATGTTAAAACAACATTCAACTCTTTAAAAATCAAATTCCCTATCATGTTCTGCCAACCTTGTAACGCTTTGACAGAATTTATAGAAATGGAATGAACTATAATATCTATACTATACAATACAGTAGCATGTTGAAACTGTGACGAGCACAGAGGACCTACAGCTTAACGTGGATTCCAAACCACGGGAATGAACCATTTTTATACCGTCCACTGCGATCAGGAATGTTTCCAGCCATTATATAATGTTCCCTGGGATCAGCAGATAAACATTTGGGGAACGAAAACTCCTTCTATAGTAGATAGCACCTCAGAAGATTTGAACCAGTGAATCTTTGCATAAAAAGCTAACACGCTATAGCCGCTCAACCATTCGCCTATCTTAATTCCAGAATATCACGTGAAGTAAATATCCAAATTTGGGAATCCCAGAATCGTAGTTTTCATATAAAATTTTGGGTGGTTAACTTTCTGTCTTTTAATCCCATTTCATGTGTGGTATTAACTTTTTCAGGAGTGGAAACAAAACTTAGAAGTCCCCTAGCATGTTTTTCGCCTGTCTCTTCACCACATTTAAACTCAGGTCAACATCGGGTAAAGCGTAGGATAGGAGGATATTCTCCCCCAAGTATTCTGCATATCAGCGGGAATTTATTTTCATTTTTATCAGCAGAGAACGGCATAACTCAGAAAAGGAAAATTCTTTGGAAAGCAAAAATAGCAAAATTTTTAGTTTTCTGCTCTCCTGAAAAATTAGCCTTTCTGACTTGTACCGTTCTCACTCTAGATCCCACTGTGTTAAAAAATTATTCTCCTCAAAAAAGAATCTTGAAATCTAAGAGCAGGTTAGGTAAGGCAAAAGCAATTCGCATATTTTGAGTTCATCATCTTCAGCCCTTTTTGCACAAATAACATCTATTATTGGTATTTATGTTCAATCATCAATTAAACTAAAGCCCAGCAGAGTGGCAGCGCCTGGTGGAAATGGAAACTGTTTCAATCAAGTAGTTGTAAATTCAAATCCCACATCTGCTTGTTGGGTGAACGTAATGACCAAATTAACTAAAAACCATATATGAACCAGTTAGCAAAGAGACAGTCACAGCTTAGGCCCAGTTTCTGAATCTCTGTTAATCTTTAATCAAAGGGTTGTTTCCATTAAATAATTGTTTCAACAATGTGATCCATGGAAACAACCCTTTGATTAAAGATTACCAGAGATTCAGAAACTGGGCCTTAGTGGTTAAGTACGTTTACCGTTAATGCCAAATAACCCGATTCGAACCCAAGCAAAATAGAAAACTTCTTGAAATGAAAGGTTGTTCAGAGTCCACGTTAAACTGTAGGTCCTCTATTTTGAATGTTAAAACACTTCCAACGTGCATCACAGACAAAGGAGAGAATAGGTGTCACGATGCTTGTGTCGAGAAGCATGCGATTGGAGAGAGCAACCAAATGACAAATTAATACTATTTACTAATAATAAAAGAAAATACGAAAAGTAACATTTTCATAACAAATCTCAAATAATTGAAATTTTCCCGTCAAATTTTTGTTTTTTTTTCTAGAATGTTAGATTTGTTTAAGTATTCAAAACCAAATTAAATAATCCATGTACTTATTATGTAAAGAAATTTTTTGTTGATATTACATATTTATTGCAAGACACTAAATGTACATTGCGTGAACTTTCTTTTATACGAGATAATCAAGTCAAATTTAAAATTTCTTTGACAATTAGAAAGCGTTCAAAATAGGATTAAAGAAATATACTTTTATGGTACTACCCACCAGCTTTACGTAAATACATAATATTATGATATAGATAGGTGGTACCTTTGTACCATATTTTAACTTAATTAATTGACCACCATAAACTGAACAAATAGATAGTCGGACATTGTAGCTGGTAGGTTGGTTAATAGATTATTGAATGAATCTCGAAAAATTGAGAAAAACGAAATCATTTTCCAACTTCGTATAGCAACTGTACAACTCGAGACATTTTGACTGCATCCGCTTATTTACGTCACACTGTGATTGCCTACTAATTTAAAAATCGCAAGTTTTTGATTTTCATGGATAAAATTGAAATGGATTTTCGTTAATTTGAAACTCCCATGTTGTGAAATATTAAAACACTTCAGTTTTGGCGAGGAAGAGTTAGCTATTGAGAATAACCACGCCCCTCATCACATCACAAAAATTAAAAATTTCTTGTTAAATCGCCGTTTTCTCTATTTTCGTCGAATATTTAGCACTGTACTAATCAAATACTTTCTAATTTATCAAAAAAGCACGATATAAGTCATAAATAGAATTTGGGGAAAAAGCTCAGATTTGTCTTATTGTGTTTATCATTATTCTTTATTGTTCTCGGTAAATATGGATTACTTAGAACGTGAAGCAGAAATGAAAATATGCTATCCAAAGTGTAGTAGATATTCCTAAGCAATAACTATAAATGTGGTGCGGCCAAGAGTTGACGTCTCCGTTGAGGCATACATGCTAGACTTACCCTCGAGAGTCGAACACAGTGCTGGCAGCCATCTTATCCCTACAAATAAGACACAACAATAATCTCTAGTCACAAAAGTTAGTGCACACATCACACACTAGCACAGCAGCAGACGTCAGGACACCCGACGGGTGACAGTCCGCCCCGCCCAGTCTCGTGTCATCGTCAGACGGCCGCCTGCTCTCGCCCGACATGCAGCCGCCCCAACGCGCACCGACGGAATGGGAGCGGCCGCGTTTTTAGCCAGGGCGGCGGCGGTGACGGCGCACGTTAACTTTGCAGAACAATTCAGCAGAGTGGAAGGGATAAAAATTGATGCAATGAAAATACAGAAAAGGGAAATTTGAATCTTGCACGAAAAATTTTAATACAAATTTCTGTGGCAAAAGAGAATTTAATTTAGACAAAAATTGTTTTTTTACCGTATCATCAATACAATTGAGTTTTTCAGCGTAACTACAGACAAGATTACCCCATATTTAGTTGCGGTGTTTTTCAGTACATTCTACTGATTCTACTTGGGCTGTATTTTCTGCTTGTATTTTTTAAGTATAATCCTGACAGAGTGACATATTTTGCAGTGATTTTCACTTTACTTTTCCAGATTTTTGTACCTATTTATTCTTCAACTCTTTATTCCTTTACCTCAGCTAAGTGGTGGTGTTTGAAAATATAACATTCCTCAAAAATTATCTTTTCTAAATTTTCTTTATAAAACTTTCTCATAGTGATGGCCTAAATTTTGCATTTATTCAATTTAAAATTTATTACATGCAGTTAAACTACTAACATTAAAAATATCAACAAAGAGAGCTCATATTTTGCATGCATTTGGAAACGCAAATAGTTTTAGCCAAAAAGGAATATTAACATGTCTTGCTAAACCAAAGGAAGATCCTACTATCCTAAAATTGAGAAATCTTAAACTGTTATATTTATGCCTTTTTCAATGGTTTTTTTACATGCAAAACATTTTTGTAACTGTAGATTTTATGGTAATATGGTTTTGAAGATTGATTTTTTATTACTTCATTTTACTAATTCAAGTGAAAGTCAAGTTCATGTAAAAAATGGTTTTTTTTCAAAGCAAGTTTAGAGTTACTTGGTTTTACGATTGTAAGTAATACTACTTTTCACATATTTATCACTTTGCAATAATTTTTACTGCCTTTTTTGCCGACTCTTTCTTTAATTGCCAGTTTATTTAAATTTTTTTATCTCAATTTGATTTCCTCTAATTTGGCATTGTGTCCGTAAAATATTGGTAAATTTTTTCGAAAATAAGAAAATATGCTCAAATTATTTTCTTAACAGAAGAGTTCTGATTATAAGATCTTTCTCAGTAGTCGGAATAATCAAATGTTTCCAGGATTTGGTGTACTATGGTTCTCCAAACTGTCCCACACCATCCCTAATCTGGTCCAACCACCTCTTAGCGATCTTCCTCCTGGCCTAAAGCCATCAACTCTTCCTTGGACAACCAATCTCTTAGTACTGTTGCCGTTTCTTCTCGAGATGTGGCGAAACTATTTCAACAATCGTTGGTGTGATTGATGATAGGCGCTATGTTATGTTTAGTTTCTCTTATCATCCAAGATATTCGCCGCCAGTACCACATCTCAAAGGCATCTCTTCTTCTCTGGTCATCTGCCTTTATTGTCAATCTCTCGGCTCCATAGTTTAGAATTGGAAAAACGAGAACAGCATTGTCATTATTATATCTAATAATTTTTATTCCAACATCTATTTCTCAATTCAAAATGAAAGCAAAAAATCGTACTATGATCATCAAGTAAAACAAGTATTGGCAAAAAATGCAGTAGAAAATATTACAAGAAAAGTGGTTGGTGCAATTGGCCCTGTCAGATCATATTCAAGAACCCTACCAACTAAAAAAATACGTTGATTTTAGATCTCTACTTATTTTTTGAAGACTCCTCCTGAAACCAGAGGCCCAGAAGTCACATGACCAATTAACATGGTACAACTATTCAATCGTATAAAAAGAGACTTCAAAGCTGCACAAACTCACTAGCATTATTTTTATGTTCCAATTACGCTAATATATAAATATTTGATTTTTTTAACTGTTTAGAATTAATATTAAATTAAACTATAAAAAATTAACTAATTAATGGCCACTCTCACCAACGTTGCTGAACTTTAACCTGTGTTAAAAACTATAACCAAAATAACAATTAAAAACCATTGTATTTGAGCAGAGCTTAGTTAATTATACTTTAAGCATTGATTAAATCCTTAATTAACGTTGATGAAACTGACCATTAATGAATCAAAATTACTTTTTAACATAAGCTTTCAGCAGTGCTTATTGCTATTTTCAGATGTTGATTAGTAAACCTAATAATTATTATTAAATTATTAAAAATGAAACCAAAACATTTTAGATATGAATTTTTGAAAGTTCAATTGGACGTAGTTATTCAGAAACAATTCATCCCACAAAAAGTAAAAAATGAGTTAAACTCGCCTTTGGATACATTACATCAATATTTGCATTATGGTAAAACGATAATATTATTGCCAATATTATTTCCCCACAAGCTTATGCACACTAAAATGTTTGAAGTTAAATTACTCAAAACTTTACTTGTGGGTTGAATCATTTCTGCATCCAATTAGTCGAGAACCTTACTAGATTTTTACATGGTTTTATGGTGAGATGATTTTAACTTGACATGTAATATTTTGACATAGGAGACCAACATTTTCCCATTCTGCAGGCAGCTGCTTTTGTATATGGAGTCTTTGAAACTTGACATCAAAGCTTAAATAAAACCATTATTTGGAATAGGTTCACTTGATAAAATCTCGGAACCTATTTGCCATAACATTATACAATACCATAAAGCATACTATGAAAATTGCAGCAAACAGCTGCCAGAGGAGGAAGGAGGAGCTTATGGGTAAATTCAACCAATGTTCACTACACTTAAAAACTTAGGGCACCATTTTTCTCAATAATTTTATTGCAATCAAGCTCCAACTTCGGCAACAAATCTTCCATAATGTTAACCTTCTTGAGCACTTATTTACGGCTATAGAGGCTTATATCATAAGTAAACATCAACAGTACACTTCTGTTAAAATATAAAAAAGATTTAACATGGCCGGTTGCGTCCTGACCACAGCAAATTTGATGAGTTGTCAGTAAAATTGGTAACAATCTGTAAAAATGAAGGTGGCTAAGAAATGAAACTCTAGAAATGTAATACACATACAACTGTTTATTGAGACATGTAAATCAGTCCTTCCATGAATAATAACAATTCCCATATGAAGCTTTTAAATTAATAATAATAGCTCCATTAAGAACCGGTAATAACACAAACAGTTTTATATCAAATTTATCATTAGCTACATCGCACTAAAAATAACGACAAAATGTTATAAATGTAGAGGGACATGATGAGGAAGCAAAAGCAATTAAAATATCAATTAGATCAAAGTATATGCAAATAATGAATCTTTTTAGCTGTAATACCGTTAGGAGCTGATCAAAAATTTCTACCAGAAACAGAAGTATGCTTAAACTCCTTATAAATTACTGCTAAAATACATCATAATGCAAAAAACGCATTATTTGCAGGAATAAAATATATATTATTTTACATTAATAAAAAATTCACTCGTTTCATGAGCAATGGTCATTCAAGGACACTGCATGAACCGAGCGCAGTCCCTCCATGCCCAAACATAGCAGCAACAGCAATACAATACAATGTCAACTGCTATGTTCTCACAATGCCAAACCCATGTTTGTCCAATCAAAAGTACAATTACACATAAAATTTACTAAAAACATGATATTGAATTTAATACAACTAATTATTAAACTCAATTACAAGTTGAAAAGAATTTGACATTTGGGATGTCAGGGTTAAATAATAAACACGTTAAAATTAATAACACCTATTTTAGGCTAGTTTACCACTAGCTATCCAATTAAAAACGGGCGGCGCCCCCGTGATGTAGTCTCCAGAATAAGGGGACGCAATGCCATGATTTAACAACATTGAAATGCAAAAACTTAAACAATTTAATTTTTGTTATACAAAAAATTACAATTTTTAAAAAATTTAGAAAAATCCAACGCATGACTAAACCAAATCAACAAATATAATAAAAAAAACGAATGCAGAAAGGTATGGGGACACCATTGTTGTTACAAAAATATGGGTTCCGCTACCTCCATGGGCTAGGCACACACCAGGCGTTTAGGGTGTGCACTCTCCCCTTATGCCCAGACGCAGGGCCACTCGCACTCAGTCCACCGCGGGCTGCACTGTCCTTCACTTAGCTCCAAGACGCATAAGAATCCTGGTACCACTGCTGCTCTCCATTAACACCCGCTGCTCCCAGCGGCTGCTGCGCCAGGGGCTGGCTGCCCCAATTGCTCTGGTGGTATCTGCGCTTTGACTCCCCCTGATTCTGGTGACCCCCGTCTAACTTCCGCTTACCTACACAAAAAAATCCAAGCCAGTTAGAACATGTATGCCGCTATTTGTAACGTGGAAGATTTTAATAGCAATTAAATATTTTTAATTTAAAAAAATGCACCTTTGCTCTTCTTTTAATCACAATTTTTTACCATCTTCCAAGTTACACATTTATAAATTGAATTTCGTATTAGATTAATAACAAAATACCATTACAAATAATAAAGGAATTGTAGGAAGGGTACATACTGTGGTTAGGTAAAAACAACTAAATCCTAACTCCATATGCATGCAGATGATGTTCAAAAAAACTAAGCTGCCGCTAACAAAACAGCTGAAATTAAATCATTTTGTAATTTTGTTAAAAGTTCCAGTCAAAAATAAATGTTAAAATACTCGGCCAAGATAAGCGGCATGCATAGTAAGAAATAAATTAACGCTAAAAGTGGACGTTTTCTCTATCTTCTATTTCAAACATATTTACACCCCTATTCGATAACTCTTGTTTACGATCGATTGAATCGTTAAGTTCTTGATTGATTGAATCGTTATGTTCTTGATCGATCGAGAAGAGTGAAACTTCATATTCAGTAACCTACAAATCAAAACGAGATCGTTCGGTTGATCGTCAAGTTGTGGATACGCTAAAATTTCTTCTAGTGATGGTCAAGGGTCACATTCAAGTTCTCAATGGATTGAGAAGCCCATTATGCCCACAGATTATAGTCTTACCGATTACAAAATTAAGACATTTTGTAGTCCTGAATGGAATCTAATTATTTCAGACTTGATCAAACCAGAACCATTTCATTAAAAAAACAGTTTTAAATTAAACAAAAATTTATTGGGACGTGTGGAAGTCCTTTTATGGACCAAAAAATGTTCAGCTAAAAATTGGTATTCGGCGCTAATTTGTTATAAAATAAATAAAAATTTAACACGACGACACGAAACTCATTCTGTCTTGAATATCTCGAGAAATATTTACATCGAAACAGAAACTTATAATTTTGTTGGAAATTTTATTTGCTAAAATATCTATCTTCAGACTTGGTCAAAAAATTTTAGCCTTTGTTTGAAAACTGTTATTTGGACAAAGAAGTTCTTTGCAGGCAGGGCTGTACCTCGGAAACTATAGGGAATAGAATTTGTTTTTGATTTAAAGAGCTTTTGCTCACAAGCGTTTAATGTAAGAAAATTGGGCACATTATGATCAAAAAAATCCAAGATCGGTCTTCTGCGAGTTTTCAACGTATTTCTTTCGATTTAGATAATGGCTTTTAAGGCCCAGTTTTACAGTCTGGGGTTATCTTTTAACCCAGGTTAATTTCTATAGAAATAATTATTGCAGGAATTGTATACAATCATGGAAATTAACCAGGGTTGAAAGATAACCACACTGAACAACTGGGCTTTAGAAGATGTTAAAATATTTTGAGCTACTACCTAACGAAAACCGTCGAAAAATCGCAGAAGACCGATTTTGGACTTTTTTCGCAATTTTCTTATACTATTTAGTTTAATTTTGCGAATATATATTTTGGACATAGGATGGATATGAAACTGTTAATTCGTTGACCGTGATTTTTGGGACCTTCTTCAGGAAATTTACCCCCACTCCAGTTCGCTTATATCGGTGCGATTCTGATTTGACATAACAATCTAGTTATGATAATCATTTGGTTATTTTGTAACAATATGGTTATTTTGTAACAATATGGTTATTTGAGCTGATTTGCTATTCTGATTTTGAAGACATAATCATGGGGGCGTGGTTTATTAACAATTATTGTTATATTTCATGGTTATGATAGCAACCCATGGATAGCAACTGCATTTTAGTGCTTGTTACGCTCATTTTGATCATTGTTACGTTCGTGAAAGACAGTTGTTATATAAATATTTGAATTATTTATAGTTAGTAAAGGTTGTACATATATTGAACTGTATTTCAATGTATTTAAGAATTTCAGATATCTCTTAAAAAAAATGTTATAAAACAATAATTTCAATTTTAAACATTAAAAAAGTCAAAACAAATGAAAAATTGTAACCCGCAATTCGTTATAATATTATGAAACAAAAATTTAAATGCTCATTGCGTCATAAAAAGTTTAAAGGATAAAAAAATATTCCAGATTCTTCAATTTGATAAACAGATTTAATGGGCGATTGATGGAGGTGAATTTGTTCCTTCTTGTAAGTCGTATTGTTCGTTTCCGAACGTCGTAACCCATTTGTTCCTTCACGACCATATTAAAAAAAATGTAATATTGTATGTAAATTCTTTTTGTACACAAAAAATTAGTTAAATTAAAAATAAAAAACACAAACAAAAGTGTATAAACTGTAAATGAGTTAATTTAACTTAAAACAATTTTGAATAAAAATTTACAAAACAAAATTAAAGTTTTTAAATCACAACTGATGGAACGATGTGTCATTTCACTTCGGTCTTAGGGTTTCATTAGTAATGAAACGTTTTGCACCTCAGTATAATTATAATGTACGCAAAACTTGGATGAATGAAAGTGAAAGCTGAATTGAGATTTAGAATCTTCAAAACTAGATTTAGTTTCGTACACTGTAAAAAAAAGCACGTAAAAATACATTCAAATACGTGTAATTTTTACATTCAAAATTATAGTAAAAATACATATATTGTGTATTATTCCATTGACAATAATGTAAATTCACACTATTATCAATGGAATACTTAATACACAATACGTATTTTTACTATAATTTTGAATGTAAAAATTACACGTAGTTGAATGTATTTTTACGTGCTTTTTTTACAGTGTCGGATAGTAGATAGGTACCTAGTTGGCGGAATTACATTAGTCCTTTTTAAAAGGCTACCCATAAAAGACTTAATAATAGGAAAAAATCTCTTTGGGTTGATGAGATTTTCATTCTTATCAGTGTTACTAACAATAACAAGCAGAAATCTAAAAAAGCTGATTTCCCATGTTTTTTCCCTATGTTCGGGTTTAAGGCGTCGCCTCATACATCCTCTTTTTGCTAATGTAATAAATTATCATAGGAAACAGGTTGCTCTAGTTTATTCGGTGCAGAGAATGCAGAGGTGCGGCCTCCAATTGCAAATTAGATTTACTTCATTTAAATTTTAACCAATCGCCTTTACCATTCGACATCGCACCTCTGCATTCTCAAACTGAATGGATTATAGAACCGTTCATTGCATACAAAAAATGAGGCAAAATATATACATGCCTTTAAGAGAAAGTCTACGGGGGAAATTAAATTCCTATTTTGGAACAAAGATTGTCCACCTTCAGCATTTAATATGGTACAACACTGAATCCATTCTATCAAAATTTAATACACAAAATCGGGGAATAGGAATTTTTATTTCTGTAAATTTTAAAAACAAACCTATGAAACCTTATATTTTAACAATAAATTAAAAAGAACAAAACCTTTACACCTACATTATGCATACCTAACAAGTTGGACAAATTTTATATAATATTTTATTAATATATTTTATGATTTTCTTTACATATCAAACTGTAAAGTAAACTATAAACTGATACTCCTTAAAAGTATTCTCCCTAAGGCATAGTTTGGCATTTAAAACAAATTTAAAAACCAAATTTAAATACAGTTTGAAATGTAATGCTAGTGTAACAATAAGTAGATTCCTAGTTAAATTTTAACACACGATACAGATCTCTCCGATATAAAAACAAAAAGTAAAGAATTAGCTGTACATTCACTAAATAAATACACTACGAAATAGAGTAAAATATTAACGGCAAGCATAGTGTATATTTATATTATTTTGTGAAAAATTGAACGTATCTCGAAATTCTTCAATATACACTCACACAGGCAGTTAATATAATGCAACTAATATTAAACAAAACTTCACATATAGATTAAAAAGGAAATGAAGCTAAGAAGCACAAGGCAAAATTAAAAATTGTCAAAATGAAAGTACATACCTGGTAAACTTCCCTTGGCGCGGGCCCCCCCACGAGCGGACTGTCGTACTGCCCCACGAACCCCTGCTGCTCCGCCCCGGCCCGCCCGGTTGGCCGCCGCCCCACGGGCCGGGGGCCCACCGGCCCGGCCACGTGCCACCACCCCACGCCCACGGCCAGCCTATTTAATATTTAAAATAAATTACTATCATGAAATAAATTGTAAAATCACAAATAAATACACTTGTGTTGTGACAACTAAAATTCACTACAACATTCATTCGCTGTTAATAATGCCACAATCTACGCGTATATTGATGTATTATTTTTATTGCACAAGTTTTAATTTTCCATCACCAGATCAAAAGGAGGACACAAATCGGCAGATTTTTTTAGTTGAAAGTGATCAACTTGCATGATTTTTGAGTACGTCTGCTTCAAGGCTGAGTTTTATAATGAAATTCTGATTATTGCCGTCAGAATTAAATTATTAAAATAATGCACCAGTTATGGGCACATTAAAACCTTCAAGCGTTCATACCCAATAATTTTGAATTGTGAAAATGGTCACTTTTTAACAAGAAACCTTTACATTTAGTTAATGTATGCCATCCCTTTCTACAAAATATAGGATCTTACATAGGTAATGCGAAGCACTTTTTCATACAATATACAATTAAATTCAAATTTCATGGATTCAATTACTGTAAAATACATTCAAAAAAATTTATATGCTTAGTGTTCTTGTTAAAAATACAAACGTTAAAAATTAATAATTGATTAAACTAAAACTTTTAAAATAAATTAGTTAATTAAACGTGAATAATATTTATTTACCATGAGCTTTCGATATTGCAGTCATATCATATCGAAAGCTCATGATAAATAAATATTTTTTACATTAATTAACTAATTTATTTTTAAAGTTTTAATTACAGTACAGTCTCGGTAATCCGAACTAATAGAAACCTGGCCCTGTTCGGATTACAGAGAAGTTCGGATTACTGGATAAAGTTAAAAAACTAAATTTTTGTAACCAACCTATGCTGGCATTAAAATCATTTTTATGTGTTATTTTTTCATAAAAAAATTTAGCTTTTTCACAAATTATTTCGCCAGATATTGGCGTTCCTTTGGCACGTTCCTGAAGGAACCATGTAAACAAGGCGTTCTCCATAGCAGGATTGTCACTAGATTTAATATTCTTTCTTTTACCTGAACCTTTATCCGTGGTAGCTACAAAATTCATAATATTTGATTTATTCTTTTTAATATCGCACACTGTCACCTTTCCAACATTATACCTAGTCGTGCCATAAGTTCTGATACTTGTTTGGAAGCCGATTTTAATGATTTTAAAATAAAAATCCTCTATATAAATTACTACATTTTATTCGGTACATTCTAAGGAATTCAATTTTGTACGATTTATTCGAAATGGTCACCTTTTGACTTCACAAGGGCCTTTAAACGTCGCGGGCAGTCATCCATTGTGGCACGCACTACTTTTATTGGTATAGATGTTCCAACCTTGATCAAATTCCGTTTTAAGAGCTCAATATTTTTATGGGGTACTTTGCAAGCTTGTTCCTCAAGAATAAACCATAATTTGTAATCCAAAGGGTTCAAGTCAGGACTACCTGAAGGTCAGTCTTCCGCGGCAATAAACTCAGGTAAATTTGTTTGTAGTCATTCGTTGGGTCGTTTTCGCTTTATGCGCTGGTGCAGAATCTCGCTGAAACACCCTATGGTTTTCACGAAATAAGTTGTAATTTAGAGGGTTAACTATGAGCTGTAACATTTTTTGGTATTTTTTCCCCCGTTATTTTTCACGTTTTTTCCCCTTTTTCACAAAAAACAGCTGCGTTACTGCTTCATACGACACACCTCACCAAATCATTACTAAAGTCATTGCCATGAAAGAAGACGTCTCGTCATAGATTGACTGAATATAGCAACGACGTATTGCTTATGAGCATTACCAGTCATTTTGTATTGATATGACAAAGCACGAAAATATATTGCACGTGTTTCCAGTAACGACATACGCTGTTGCGTTTGTTAGAGGATAGTAAAAGACAGATATATTCATAGCATGTCGTAACTAGTACCGGAAAAAGAATTTGATTCGCGTAGTAATTTATATAAAATTTCTGTCACTTTTAGTATTTTTGAAGTTTGGAGTTTTCGTGGTTTAAGTTTTCGGTTTGTGGATTTAAGCTTGTCAAAATTAGTCAAAATACAAAATTAGTTCTTTTCAGAACTCTCGAAATGTCTAGTTCTGTACGTGGAAGAACATTAAAATCTCAATCGCAACAGTTGATTTTAAATTTATTAAATTATTTTGAACCCAAAAAGGGTGATTCGAAGAACGGACGTATAAATTACGGGTTCCGTGTAAAAGTTAATAATCTAATGATCCGAATTCGGTGGTAGATATCTGAAAAGTGTTAAAAGGTTAATTTATGAATAAAACACGTGTGTTGGTAAAAAGTCATTACGGAGTATAAAAAGTGTTTTGTAATTTGCAGGAGTATTTTGCATTTCTCGCTAAAAATGGTGAGAACCAAATTTGTAGAGAATTAAATTCTCCACCTTTTTTATACGAGAAATTTTGTTGTAAAATTATTATTTATTGCTAATTAATGCTAATTAATATGTACAATTTTTATGTCCAAAACATTAATTATTTTTGTTTGATAATTAATAAATAATTAAATTAGAGCGATTCTTATTCCCAAATTGAGTGTTCATCGTAAAGCTCAGGTTTCAGGTAAAGTAACCAAAAATTTTCGATGTGGTGGCAGTTAATCCGAAAAATTTCAATTAATTCAACTCTTTAACGCCGTGGGGTGTTACACAATTTTGTTTTTCTTCAGGTCTGTGTGAAAAGGCAAAACAATGTAATTGCCAAAAGTTAGTTTTGAGTAAAGCTCTGAACAGATTGACAAAGAAATTATCAACGCAACGGTACAAAAATCTCAAAATCGCAATTTTTGCCATTCATTGTTTTGCTTTTGCATTGCACAGGTGCTGTATACCTATACTTATGCTGTGTCTTATTTTGAATTTGTTCATAACTATTGCTTAATAAATAAATAAATTTGGTAAGCGACAATAAAAACATAAAAGTTTCCTTTCAGCATAACCTATATTTGGTTTGACAGGTGACAAGTTCAAATTTGTTAAACTAAAAGGAAAGTGAGAAAGAAAATTAAAAAAAAAAGATAACCAATATATTCTTATTTTAAAATACACTTCATTTGACTAGGGAGTATTGGCTTAGTTCAGACGATTATGCTTTTATGACGAGATGTCAACTTTCGTGGCAATGACTATATTGTTGGATAATGGCCATTTTTCACCCCCGAAATTTTTTTAGGGGCTTCATTAGAGCTGTAAGAGCCTACACAGGATCGATTTTCATGTTGAATTTTTCTTCGACTGTGAAAATTTTTTCGTCAGTAAACAAAATATTTTTGTGATCTTCATACGCGTGCCGGTCCAGGAGTCGTTTTGTTCTTTCTTGTCTAATATTTTTTAGAGCAATTGTAAGACGATGTATTGTAATCCTACGATAAGCCCCAAGTTTTAAGTCATCTTTTAACATGCGAGAAATGGTTCTTTTGGAAATTTGAATTTCCTAGCCATAATTTTTTGTTTCCTCAAGGGATTTCTTCTCATTTTTTCGCGAACTGTTTTAATAACTCCAAGAATTCTTCGAGTTCGTGGTCGACCACTTTTTTTTCGGTTATCTACTCCAGAAGTTTCATTCTATCGATGGATAGTTAAAAAGAAAAAAATTTGTAATCCGTAATTTTTTTTAACAAATTTAAAATTGCACTAGTACTTTTATCATTGTTATGTATAGCAATTACAACAATACGATTACCGTTGACATCCGAATTCATGTTTACTATTTAAGACTTGAATTTCAACTTTCGCCCACTTATATACCTGCAAATGATCTTTCCAAAAATACCATTAGCAACCCCCATCCCTTAATCTTCATAGTAAAAATGAACGGTGCTTTGTTAGTATCAGAACTTATGGCACGACTAGGTATAATTTCGCTAAGCTTGTAATAGTTTGGTTTTCATTTAGCTTATTTATGATTTCCATTTTTTGAATTAAAGTTAACGTGGTGTGTTTTCGTCTTCCGGACATTTTAAATTTTTAACAAGATACAAGATGTATTTACGGTTTTAATGTAAGTGTTACTACAAACAGCACAGAATACCGACTTGTGACTTATTCAAATAAAATTAAAAGTGCATGCACTTGTATGACAAGTAAGCATACTTGCAAAAAAATACACCCTACACACATGATATGAATGTTTGCAGTAGTATTTATGCACTATTGCATAACTTACATATTTTTCATTCTATCCTTATTTTTTCTGCAATCCGAACATTTCTCTATAATCCGAACATTTTATTAGTTGTGTTCGGATTATAAGTATATGTTCGGACTACTGGATTTTTCTTCCTTTGTTCGGATTACTGGATGGTCGGATTAGCGTGTGTTCGGATTATCGAGACTGTACTGTATATTATAATTTCAATAGTTAAAAGTCTTATATTTATATCATCATCAATTTATATATGTATGAATTAACCTACCTAATATAACTTTTTTATTGAATACAAAAAATCAACATTAACTATTAAAACATCAATAAAATGTTGCTAGATATTACTCGATAATGTTAAATTAATAATTTTTATATCAGAGTTTTCCACCCATTTTACTTTAGTCTAGTACATAAGTGCCACTAGTTACTTCTTATTCAAAATTCTTTGTTCTAAGCATGATAAAAATGAAAATACACTTCCAAATTGGAGTTTGATTTGTAAAAAAAAACAATAAAGAGAAATGTATGAATTTTGTATTACTATACAATATCGTGTTTTCAACATTTTTGTTTTTAGTTTCCATTGTTTATATTTTAATTAAGAATAGTTGAAATACTTTCCAAAATAATGACCTAGTATAAGCATCAGTTCTCACCTCCAGACTCTGCATAATCCGTCTTATAAATTTAAACCTCATATTCAATTTTAATTTTATATCCAGTATGACATTACTTTATTAATAATACTAATACAAATTAGTTTATACTTTGATTGCACATATTTCGTCGCTATCAAAACGTAAAGGCGTATCTCGATTTTCCTCACTTTACAGGAGAGCGAAATAAAGAAAAGTACTGTTCTTATTTTCTCCATAACTAAAATACTATTGAATATATTCAATAGTATTTAATATTTATTAGATCATTACAAGTGATATTCTAACTGGTATAGCAATTATTATTTTCACACTTGGATAAACAAAAGTTTCCAAATTGGTGGAAACTAGTGATTATTTAAATTTTTGTACAATTCTGGAAGTAAGTAAAACCAGAAGTTACTTAATATAGCACAGCACAATACTCTTTCGATAGAACCCGATTGGTTTAATAGAAAACAGTTTTCTATAAAATAAACAAGTTACAATTATGAAAATCTGGAATAACAATATGCAAATCGTAAAAATTGTACTTGTGCACTAATCGCATCCATATCAACAATTCATTATTAATCAATGGGATGTGGGTAATTATGAGCAAATTAAAACTAACTTTTTTATCAACCCACTTCACAAAGATTTTTATTTTCTTCAGGATCTAAAGAAATAATCCTTACATAGCAAAAATATTCTAAAAACAAAGTTTTCATTTTGATTGCATTTTTTCTTTGTAGTGTTTATTTTTCTAGATCCTGAAGTACAAAATAAAAATCTCGAAACGTAGATCGATAAAAAAGTTGGCTTCAATTTGTCCAAAATTCCCCATTAACCCATTGATCGATAAGTAAAAATTGAAAAAAAAAATTATAATAAATTATCTTTTAATGTAAACTTACTTGAAATCGTTAATTACAAAATACTTACAGCCATATGCAGTCAAGTTAGTAACTACTAGCAATAATTATTAAAATGGTTATGGTACCTTAGGTGTTATAATTATTATCGAGTAGCAATAATTATAATATTTCATTTATTAATATAGATTACATGCAATAACCATTTTATTATTTGCTAGTAGCTACTAAGTTTGACTGCATAATATGGCTGTAATTGTTTATTAAATGTGGTTGTATATTTAAAAGAAAACACATTATTGTGCATATTTTCAACAAGTTATAAAACCAATTTATTAATATTATAATAGGCAATTAAATTTTCTATAAAAAAGTTCATGCTAGCACAATTACTATCATTTCCAAATTGCATGATACTTCATACAATTTTTTAGCAAATCATTTTTTAAACAAATTTTCAAATTTTGCTTGAATGACAATAAATTGTGATATTATACCGGGTTGCCATTTCAAAAATAACTATAGTCTTAATAACTGTCGTTTTTGAGTGAACTTTTTACAACAAAAAACATATGGCTTTGGATAGTGAGGGGAAGTTTAAATCCAATACTGTTTGAATTCTAAGTTTAACCTCATCAACAAGTTCCCGTACTTTAAAATTTTTAATCGCAAATCATTTTAACCTTCATAAACCCGAGCGGGGTACAGCTCCAGACATGAATTTTTGAGTATATTTTCTAAAATAATTTTTTTGTCTTAATTTCCCTCGAGCTATGTTTCTTAAATATATATCTAAATTGGTATACAAATATTTGAATAAATTGCTTTTTATTGTAACTAATTATAGAGAGTTTTGTCGTATGTGCAGAACATTCAAAAAATATAACAGTTTGTAACAAGTGTGATAATTAAATCATTATTTAAAATGTCACTAAAATGCTTGTTCTTTTTTCATAATTATTTTTGTTTTTATTATTTCTAATCATTTCATATTATTTTTTCAAAATGCGTTTACTCATTTATCAATGCTGATAACTTTTTTATGTAAAAATATATTTTTATATAAGCAGAATGTGTTTTATTTTTAATATTCCCTAATTATAACATTAAAAAAATAATAATAAGCCAAAAAAATGTTGGGGTACATTTGGACCCCACTCGGTATTTAATGTAAGTTTTTGACCAAGGGGTTTATGAAGGTTAAAGGTGCAAAAACTCCACATTTAACCACATTCAAAAAATTGGAGTAAGTCCGTTTATGAGATACAGGTAAAAATTGAAAAATGAAACTGCATAATTTTGTTTTCAACTTTTACATTTATCTCATAAACGGATCGACGTAATTCATTTTTTTAAATGTGGTTTTTTTTTTGAGGATTTTTTCCATCTTTAAAATGATGTAACACAAAGTAAAGAATGCGATTTAAAATTTCAAGGTAAGTGTAGTAGGGGTGGTGAGGGGGTAATATCTAAACTTCAAACAGTATTAGTTTTATACTTCCTGTTTGCAATATATATGAACGTATTTATTTTAATCAAATTTACTCAAAAACAAGCTATAAGACTGGTTACTTTTAAAATAAAAATCCGGTATGTACTAAAAATAACTTGATGCAATTCCGAGACTTAAACTGCTTTTAGTCCCTTTTGTCAAAGATTAAAAGTTTAACTTTAAATCTCAAGGGATTTAAAGTGAATTTAATTTGATGCAACATTGCAACTTGATTATTAATTAAGAAACGTCAAACTGACATTTATTTTGAGAGGGCTATGTTGAAATTAAAGCATTAAATAAATATTAATTGCAGTTTAAGTCCAGGAAATGCATAAAATAATGTATATGCCTCAGGACTTAAGTGGATGTTAATCCCTCATGTGAGTTTTCGTCTCAGGTAAAACTTCACACTCAGGAGTAATAATGCACTAAAGTTCCCTTGGTACATAATATACTATTTTATTCTTGATTTAAGAATTATCCTTCGTTTTTTAAATAATATGATGGTTTCCTGGCGATCCTTAATAAAGGTAAAACGACATCTTAGATTCTTATATGTATTTAAACTATTTATTGTATATAAGTTAAATTTCATTAACTTGGTCAAATATGCAATTTAAATATTCTCAACAAATTAAAACCAATATATTATTATATTTTATATTAATTGCAACTATCACAAGAATAAGGAGATGAAATAAAAGTACGGCTCGAAAATAAACTCCGGACGCGAAAAAAAAGTTCAGTCATTTAGATTTTTTAACTTCAAACTTTAATTTTTTGCTTTAAAACATAGTGACAAAATAAAACGAAGAATAAATACGCCAATCCTGCAGGTGCACTGAGGATTGAACTAACTATAATAAACTAATGGTGGGTTTCACAAAGGTGATTTAAAATATAATCAATGAATAAATTTAATCAACAATATGACAACAAAGCATTTTAATTGTTGTAACTATGGTTGTAATTTAAAACTTAGATTATACTTTAAATTACCTTTGTAAAATCCACCCTAATGAAGTTCCTAATTATTATTTATTTTACCTTCTTTTATTCAATATAAAATTACCAGATTTCTGCAAACAACATGATAGTCATGATTTACTACTAAATTAAGCATCCCTCCTTTGTAAGTTACTAAGGTCCAGTTGTTCAGTATTAGGTTATCTTTTAACCTGAATTATTTTCCATGGAAACAATTCTTGAAACAATCATTTCTATGGAAATAACCCAGGTTAAAATATAACCCGAAACTGAACAACTGGGCCTAAAAAATTTAAACCCTTAAAATATAATTATTTATTATGACTTATAATCATTATTTATATTATTGTATTTTTAGTAAGTCATGACTTTTACACAATACAGGGGGTTACAGATTTTCTAATTATTAAAGATTTAATATCAAAGATATTATAGTTTAATCAAAAAATTAAGTTTCCTTTTAGTTACATTACAAAAGAAGCTTTAAAGAGAGCTATATAAAATATAGCATAGCATAAAAAGGTATATTTTATGTATTATTGGTTGGCCTAATAATAATGTAATCATGTAGGGTAGAATGTTGTATCACGCCTGCCTATCAGTTAATTAATTGCGAATCCAGATAGGAAAAGTAAAACATTAAGCCAGTTGATGTATTTGATTTTACGTCAAGAGTAAGGAATTAGTTTTATGCTAATTTGTCATTATTCTGCCGTGATAAGTATCGCAGTACATGTGGTAATAATCACATGTCTGATTTGTTGCAAACGTGTTCCAAAACAAAGTTTGGAAAATGAAAAAATACTTCCACCCCCATCAGTACCTAAAGTGAGCAAAAATAAATCCAAGAAACTGCTAGGGTTAAGAAAATCTTAAAGCTCCCAACAGATTTCCAAAGGAGGTTTTTAGGTCATTTCAGAACTGCAAAGACTTGATTAATATCTTCTCTTAATTAATGATTCTCTTGCTTGCAAACTTTCAAAATGGACACAAAGTTTATTTTGTTAATATAGTAGATTCCACTTAATGTGATCATATCGGAACTCGGGATTTTTTATCGCAATAACCAATGATCCGAATAAACGAAAAATTATCAAAAAACACAAATTTTTATTTATTGGAAACATTATTTAAACATAAAAATTTTAAAAATTGAAAAATAAAAAGTAACATTCCTTTAATGGGATTTTAAAAAAAGTCATCTAGCGTTGTTTGCTTTATAATTTTCGCGGGTTAAATTGTTTATAAAAAGTTCTAAATGTTTAATACTTAATACCGAAAATCGGAACACCTCGCCGTAAAGCTTCCAACGCTTTCCTACATTTTAACAAACATTTGATCGTATAAACCGAACTCTGATCGCTATACACAATAATTTTTCTATGTAGTTATTCTATGTAGGTCGGCCCGTTCTTTGCAAAAGTGATCTCATTATCCGGGATCATAATAAGTGGCGTCTATTGTATTATCAGTATAACACTCTCCCCTACATAATTTTTCAAATTAGGTATTTACTATGCACTTTATGATACCAATACTACCTCTCTAAATTAACTTCTCTAAATTAAAAATTAAGTGCTGAAATAGCAAGGGTTAATTTTTAAAGTAAAGTTGGAAGTGTAAGTAATACGAATACGGCTGTAAGGCAATCTAATGCCTATCGGAGATAGCCTTTTTCTCGACTTCAAAATTGTAATTTTTATATAAATTATAAAAATAGTATTGAATTAAACTTGAAATATTAACTGGTTAATTACACAATAAATCAAAATTATTTTTGCGTAAGTTTTCAGCAATGATTACTGCTATCTTCAGATGTCAGGCAGTAATTGCAATATTATTATTTTCTTATGGACATAAAATTGACTCATCTGTGAACATGTTATATATAACTAGTTTATTTTTCAAGTTTAATTTAATATTAATTTCAATATTTATATAGAAATAGTAAAACAAAACGTACAGCGTAACAAGAAAACAAAGCAAATTTTATAAAATAATTCAAATAACTTTTTTTAAATATACCGTGTCTAGTGCTACATCGCATGTAAAGGTTTAAGAAAATTATTGGAGATGAGGATATGGATGCAATTTATTCAAAGTAATAATTAATAATTTTATTTTTTTTTTTATTTTAGTTAAATTAATAATTTTTATATCAGAGTTTTTTTTATATCCGAGTTCCTATGGATAAATAATAATTTACTTTCATATACACGCACTCAAGTTTCAAGATTGGTTGAAAGTAACAATTATTTAAATTCTATAACATTCTGGATTAGAACACTGGACAGTGCTGCTCTTAAAATAAAATTCAAGGAAAAACACGATAATTATCAAAAATTAAAACGCCGATATGAATATAGTGAGAAACTGAAAATTTTTTCATCCGACTTTCCATTCCTTCATAAAATATCTGAACTTTGAATGAATAATATTTCAAGCACACTTGGGTACAAGGAAAGGAAGCCAATAGTAAAAGAACTTGATAAAATGTATAAGAATGCAACAACCTAAACGATTTACTTGGACTTGCCAGTAAAATAAATTGCAATCTCCTAAAATTGATTTAGCGAAGGAATTTAATTAAATTGGCACATTCAGATCTAACCAGAAAAGAATTCAAAGTTTTTAACAATCTAGTAAGTTTTAACCAAAAATAAATATACATTCAAGTTGTTGAACATAACTTTTTTCCTTCAACGCGTCTCACAATCCCCAATAAAAATGAATTTTAAACATTGTTTGGCGAGTTATTAGCAATGATTAAGCTGATGTACATGTACCGCAAAGTATAGCCACGCCTTATCACGCTAGAAAAGTTTCGAGTAGTGATTAGTAATATTTATAATTGAAAAAAAATAAATCGCAATAAAATTAAAAATTAAATTTAAGACTACATCCATTTTTTACTGTAATGCAAAAGTGAAAGAAACACTATATATCTTCAAAGTTGATTCCAAGCAAATTGGGACACACTGTATACATTCGACATTATCTGTGAAACCGAGAAAGTATAGAAAGGTGCATTTAAAAAAGCTTAAACAATTTGCGTACTTAGGATTCAATTTTGCATAATTTTTTAAATAAATTTTTATTGGTTTGAAATGTAAGTTCCTGCAATTTGTTTAAACTGCTAGTCAAAATGGACATTTATAAGCTTTTCAGGTTTTGCTGACGATATGTATCAATGAAATAAATAAAATATATAAAGCTTTTATATACATTAGTTTAAAATAATTTTAAAACATTTAAGTTGATAAATTAAATGATCTCAATAATATTACAAGTTTTATCTTTTTGCAGAAATTTCTGACGTTTTACAATTACACTGGATAGTGCAAAAAAAAGTAGCCTGCTACAATTAATAAATAACTCCGCAAAGGGCATTTTCTGCCAAGATTTTATTCAATTTACACCTCCAGCTTCTTTTTACATTTTAATAAAAATTTGTTGCCAAAAGTACACACTTGGGAATATCATTAAATTCGTTTAACTTATAAATTTGTAAAATATTTATTATTTAGATGGTACAAGGAAACTATATGCATCTTGGGGCCGGTTGAATAAAAGAGGTTCAACCTCGAGTAAGGGTTAACCCAGGGATTTTTGTTATATCAACCAAATGGCAGAAATCCTTGGGTTAACCCTTACTCGAGGTTGAACCTCTGTTATACAACCGGCCCTTAATGAATAATACAATATAATTATTCTGAACAAAACCTTATAAAAATTTAAATATGTATAATGGTTTTTCAAAATTTTAAAACCATAAGTAATATCTGCGTAACTCCATGAAATTTTCAAGTTTTATATTATTAATTTAATATAACAATAATTATTGCAATCAGACATTCGATCACAACACAGTTTCATTACTGTAGATGGACATGCACATCTACTAAAATAATGTCGGTGACTAAATATAATTTATAACATAATGATTAATGACTTATTCATATTGTTGAAATAATAGGGGGAAAATGAGCAAAATAAAATATGATAACATTTTTCAAACTAAAATAACAGCAAAAGGATGCCAATTAAAACTTATTAGCTTTACAAATTTTAAGCAAATGTGGCACAACTATGTCATTATAATCTATTAACAAAACATGTGTGTTTGCGTATTAGTTACAATGCACACCGCAAAAACATAAGGTTCGATCACGTATTTATTGTACTCAAAAGAAACCTCTACCAATTTACGTCATTGTAACATTTATTTGTATTTATTATTATTATTTGTAAATGTGGAAATACGAAAGTTTGTATTCAGAGTTCTCCTACTCTCTGTGAGATTGATAGGATCTCATCTGTTTGTCACAAATTGCCCTCCTCTGACTTGGCCTCTCGCCATTATCTTTTCTAAGTCTTTGACTGGCGATTCTTTTCCCTTAAAATGGAAAATAACTAAGACATTTCCAGTTTTCAATGCAAGCGCAATCATGGTAACAAAATATGAATATTTATTTTTGAATTATGAAATTCAAAATTAACATTAAAACGACTGTATTAATAAAATTCAAAGATATAAACTAAAGCATTCAGCCGTAATGGTCCACCATGAGATAGATACTATTTCAGTAAATCATAATATTTATTATAATATACGTATTTCTGGCTTTATACAGTTTTCACACGGTTTTTTCTGTCAGTGTTCGTTGCATGTTGAAATGTTAACGTGGATTCCGAACAATGGTAATAAATAATTTCCATTATCGCTCATTTTGAACCAGGAAAGTATTAAGGCCTTTTATATTGTTACCTATATTGAGCAGGTATACGTTTGGTGAACCTCATGATGTTCACTATGATCGTGATAAAATCAGTAATTTATTTATATTTAGAAACGTTTTTCTTCTATTCCGGAAAAAAGCAATATAGTTGATTTCAATTTTACTGATCTTATTTTAGTAAGATTTGGTCCTGTAAATAAATGCATGGAAAGTTGGACTAAAAGTCCAATTTATTTCTGGCTGGTTATGCTATCTTATAAAATAACGCATTAAATTATCGATTCTATTATGCCTAATAACGGCACACAAAATGACTAAACGTTAGGTGACCTGTAATTCAATCTGCAAAGACCAATTTTCTTGTCGGAATGTTGCCACGCTGCAATTTTAAATTTCTATTCAAAAAGCTGTTCGAAATTTATTCTGATTACAGTATAATATAATAATTATATGTATAGGTGCACAATAATGGTCATGTTAATACAATATGTCATTGTTACACGATCCATTTGGGTCCCCATCTTATTTTTATAGTATAGAAGTGATGTTAGCTCCATTTTTAAATAATACGAATTTCTAGTCTTTGCTTATTACTGATACTTAAGACTGATCTCTTCTGATCGTAATTATGCTTTTCTGAGTGACCTTAACAAACTGCTGCACTGGCTAAACCAAAATAATCTTCATTTAAACAGGGGATAAAATTGATTGAATATACCACTTGTGTTAGAAAAGTATCTAAACTTTTCAACAAACAGCAAGTCCTAACTAAAAAACAGAAAATAAAATATTTGATACATAAAATTAATTTTTCCGGAAATCGTCATTGAAACAACATTTCCCTGCTTATGCACGCGCAGGGAAATTGAACTTTACTGACTAGTCCGGTAATAATTAGTAAGGTTAATAATAACAAAATAAAATAGACAAATGTCAATGTCAAAAAATGTCGTTCAATTAGTGCTTTAAAATTTCGATTTTAAATTTCGATTTTTTACGATTTTCGGAAAAATTTAATACAAAACATGTCAGTAAAATGTCTCACTTGACTCGGAGCTCTAAAATACTCGGCACGAAGTGCCTCGTATTTCAACATTTCCCCTCGTCAGTAATATGTCATTTTCCTGACTTTTATGTAAATAACTATTAAACAACGGGTTTTAAAGATATTGGATAAATCCCTACAAAAGATCGCGAGACGCGTTGGAAGAGTCTCGCGAAGCTGTATATTCCTAAAATTCATTCATTCATACATCGGTTTATGACGTTCTACGGCGTCTTCCAATTTCCCTGTCTGTGCTCGTTGCGTGTTGAAACTGGACCTACAGCTTAACGTGGATTCCGAACCACGGGAATAGACGATTTTTACATCATCTGCTCCGACCAGGGAAGTTTGAGCCATATATAATGTTACCTGTGGCCAGCAGATAGACATTTGGTGAGCGAAAAATCCTTTTATAGATGCACCTCACAGGATTTGAACCTATGAATCTCGGCATGAGAAGTTAACACGCTAACCACTCAGCCATTCGACTATATTATATTCCTAAAATACCCCTGTTTAAACTGAAAATTAATTTGTTGTTTATATTTTATTTTCTGGTTTTTAGTAAAATTTACTGTTGAAGGTAGTTCTTCCACTACCAAAATGGTCACCGGACCAAATATAATTTTTTTGGCTTAAGACAAAATACATGAAATTCTCCATCTACGAGACATAAACTTATAGTGCAGACTGTACAAATGTCATATTAATTTACTTGCCGACAGCTTATTTCATAGCAATCTACAGATTTTTTTGACTGTCCGAACGATTGCGGCAACGCTGTGCACCAATTTGGTAAAATTAATTCGAAAATGTCGACTCAAAATGCGTTTTAAAAGAAAATTGATAACAGAATATTATGTTTATTCAATGCAATATTAGTAAAAAAAAATTTAATTAATGTTTCATAGTAGTTGACAACCTCTCAAAATCCAGCGTCACAATCTTGCGATATTGCCATGCCATTTTGGATTTGCTATTCATGCATTTCATTATCAACTGCAAGGATTAAGCCATAGGTGACTTGTTCCGACTTCATACTTCAATTAATTGGTCGCTCCATCGCTTCTTCGGCCGTCCCACATTTCTTCTGCCCATGGTAGTTCATTATTTTCTTGGGTACTCGACTACTATCCATTCTTTAGATGTGCTGAATCTATTTTATCTATAGGTCACAATGACTTCGTTTAAATTCCCGATTTGTAGCTCTTATCGTATATCGATAATTCTCACATGGTCACGTAATGTACAGCCCGCTACAAATCTTAGGAATCTCATTTCAGCAGTTTCTATTAGTCTCTTCTGCTCTCGAGTCATAACCCAATTTTCAATTCATGCATTTCATACGATGGATTATTGAATCTTTAACGCGTTTTATTTAGGAAGTTAAATGATGAATTCGCTTAAAATTTTCTGAAAAGTCTATTTGGGCATCTTTCTTGCTTCATTTAGTTTTTTATGAAAATGGCAGATTTCTTTCTATGCTATGGTGAAAAATGTGAGCTAATTAATGGTTTTCATAGGCTATACAATGTAAAAGAACCTAATTTTGAAGACGATTATCTCATTTTCTAAATGGCCAAAGATTTTGAAAAAAATATTTTTGTATGTATGGATAAATAATAAGTAGTAAAATTTAAAATACTTTCCTAAGAATTTTGTATAACGACATTACCATCTTAAGGGTTTTTTTGAAACTCATTTTTTATTTACACGTTTTTTCAGCACTTTATTTCATTTTTCTTTTGATGATATTTCTCACACGCCGTTCTTAAGCGAAGTTTGCGCTGCGGTTTCTCCTCTTTTCCACTTAATTTTTATTCAAGTTTCAAGTCAGTTTGCCCTTGACATTGTGCATGTACATATAAGTGTTGTAATTATTAATGCCAATGACAATAGTGAGAACATGGTGAGAACTAATTTTCTTAAAATTTCTCCCATTGCAGTGCACCATTTCAGCTCAAATTTCACCAGAGTGAATTGTAGCAAGTTTCAATTCCTTAGGAGCAGCGGACAGAAATAACCGATCACAATTTGAGAAAATATGTTACATTTCTATTTATAAACAACCCCCCCCCCTCAAATGAGGTTAAGCGAAGGGTTATAAAAATTACATGATATTCTAAAAAGAAATCTAAGTTGTCTAAAAATTATTCAAAAATTTAGTACAGTTGCAGACATGTGAAATTTTAGGCATAACTGAAATGCTAGAACTACCTTAATAGATGTATGCAGAAGTTTTTGGACGTTTGTGCATTGATTCAGTCATATTCTGCCTTCGTGAGATCTATTCTGGAATATTACTCTACAATCTGGTGTCCTTCATATGCCACTCATATTGACCGAATTAAGAGTATGCAGTGAAAATTTATTCAAGTGCTATGTTTTAGAAACAAAAAACTTGAATAATTTGTTTAATTGTCCAGATTTGCTATCTGTTTACTATGTAGATATTATATTGTGAGAGGGTTAAATATAAACGCTTCCGTAGGTTTTCTTTTGGACGGCATGCAGATATGATCCGAATGTGCCATTTGGCAAATACAGTCAGCAATGAACTTGATAATTTTAATATTTGCTACTTTTAAGTGGCAATAATACATTTAAAATCACGGGTACTTATTGTTTTAATTTTGCTTTATACAACGTTGTTGCCATAAATCAAGTTCATTATTATTAGATATTATACAATGTCATTATTATGTCCACCATCAATCGAGATGTGTCAATTGCACAAGAAAATTTTGTGTCAAAATTTGTACTTCTATTAACGTCAAGTTAATATAGAAAATACACAAAATTTAAGATTAACATTTCTACTACAAGTGCTATACCTCACATTATTATTATTTATTTTTTTTTTAATTACATCCCTTAAATGTCCTGCGGTGGAATTCGTGCAACTCAGTAAAAACTCACAGTGAATATTTTTATGGGGTTGCAAAAATATTATAAAAATAAAAATATATTATAAATATTATGCAAAAAGTTTTAGTAATGTAATTATTAAAATCGAAAATATAAATATAAAAGGGTATTCATATTCTACATGGTACATACGCGGTATACTGTATCAGTATCCAAAATTAGTTATTGTAGCAAATGTATCCTAAATTTAAATAAATTTCAAATACGAACACTAAAAATAAAATGTATGACATTAATAAATAAATAACGGTATATTTTATGTCTACGAAAATATACTAAAAAGTTCATCAATTTGAATTAAATCTAGTTCATCAATTTTTTTAATTAATATGTAACAAAACTTTTGTAAACTTGTTGCGCGAGTTTGAATTGACCATTATTTTATTCGTCTAAATTGAAGGAAGTTTACCTTTGTACATTTAAAATTTATTTCAAGAATAATCTTCATCAATATTTGTTTTAATTAATGTAATACGGGCATTATCAATATAAGCAAAGCAATGTTTTAATTGGCTCCAAGTTTTTTTTTTCAATAAGGTAGTTATAGAAAATCAAAATAAAGTGAAAAAAATTATTACCTGTAGTATGTTAAAAAAAAAATACCAAGGTGAATAAAATATTATTACCACTGATATTCTTTTTTAATAATAAGAAATAATAAGTTTTATACCTGATTCCAAATAAATAATGGTACAAAATTGTGTAAATGTAGGATAAGGGCAAGTAGAAAGGGCTGGAACAAACCTGAATCCCATTTTCATAGAACACACTGGTGGAATTCAATGTGCTTCCGTCTTCCAGTTCCTAAGTGTCAACATAATATCAGTACCTGTTTACTTTGCCTATGGCAACACTTAGCACTGGATCACTTAAAGTGAATTGCGCAAAGTTTAGCACGCAACATACTTGTATACAAATTAAAACAGTATGATACATGCATGCTCAACTGAATGCGCAAATTTCTATGAAATGCGGAAGCCTTTAGAAAAAGGGTTATCCAAAATAATATCGATTCAGCTATACGGCTCAATACCGACTAAGGCCAAGCGAAAAAGCAAAAAAGCAAAGCCTCTATAAAAGCACTATAAAGCATAAAAGCAAAATAGACAAAGCAAAAAAATATGCAATTGGCTCTGTGACCTATTAAGAAAAATATGTAATATAGCGATAATACGGGCACAAAAATAAATACACACTTAATATGTAAAGCTGCGATCTTCTAGACATTTTGCAGTTAAAGCAAATCAAAAGAAAGTATAAAAAAAAGTGTTAGTGTTGGCGTGACGGCATCATCCCTCGCCCCACTTTTGGATAACCCTGCAACTAAGAGCTCATCATACCTGAGCCAGACTGACTCTCGTGTGGCTTTCTGCCCGACTATGACTTTTCCCGGTGCTGATCAAATTTAGAGAAAGCCTATCGGCTCAGATATGATGGGTGTTTGAGTATGGTAAGTGTTTCATTTGGTATTTTCATAGTTAGTTGAAGAACGTGCAAGTAGGCCGAGCTGTTAGTGGTTAAATAGCAGTGTATAGTAGAGTTAAATTGGCCACCTGCACAAACACTGTACCACAGTCAAACTACCGCATTTTCACCAAAATAAAAACAAAAAACGATTTAAATTTAAAAAGGCCACCCACCGGTTGAGATTGGCGGCCTCTGCCTCGAGCTTGTGGTGGGGCCGGAGAATAATCATAATAGTAATCTTCGTAACGGTAATAGTCATCATAATATGGGTCACTGTAGCCGCCTCGATAATCCCCATACCCGTAATAGTCGTAATCATAATCTATAAAACACACAATATATTCCCAATTTAGCCAACTTGATCCAATTTGTAAGCCTGGAAGTAATACTACTAGCATGCCGGGAAAAGAGTCAAGTAAATATTCTTGGCCAAATAGTAAGTCTCTACATAACACCCAAAAAAAAGAATTATCCCTGCACCAACAAATTACCATTGCATAATTATTATTGAGGTACTTACCAGCTCCGGTTGCAAGCATAACAAATTTATAATTTTTTTATAGAAAAACAATTAGAGGTGACACAAGAAAAGATAGAAACATGCATGTTAGTTAAAAAAAATAGTCAGTCCAAGAGCGCGTGCAATGCTGTACGAATTGCCCTTTTGCCTGGCAGTGCCCCTTTTGCACCAAAAAAGCTGCATGCATGCTTTTTATAACTTTCACTCTACCATAATCTCCACATTATAAAACAACAAAAAAAATGTAGTTTTCTTATTCCACATTTAAAGCAATAATTAGTAAATGGAATCGAGATTGATGATTACAAAACCTTATTATTAGGTAATTTAATCTCAGACCTGTAACTAATTTTTACACAATTACCATAACACCAGAATAATTTATATATCATATAATAAATAACTTATGTGTGTATGCGCATGTCTTGAAGATCTCGGCAATATTCTATTCTCAATATTTCATTAGTACTTACATATTCAATCAATATAATAATGATAATAAAATTTATTTGATCTTGATCAAAAGAAAAAACAGAAATAATTTCTATAATCCACAACAGTGTTTATAAAGGAAACTTATACAATGAACTTGTGGATAAAACAAAAAGCAGTTTTAGTATGCTATTTTATTGTTTGTTGCGAGAAAATTAAATTGGTTAGTTAAAGAAGACATCGCAGTTATTTATATATAAACTTTGAACAACAAATACAATTCAAATTTAATGAAATTGAAGTAATCTTTTTCCTACTAAAAATATTTTTAAAAAAAGGTAATCAGTACTTAATCAATAAAGGTAATCATTAAAATGAATTGTAAAATAATATTTACAGTCCCATGCAAAAAAAAAATAAAACATTTCCTAAAAATTCCATCAAGCTTCCTCACTTTCAAATATCACAAACTGATAAATTAACATAAAATTTTATCTAAACTGAAAGTATTTGTAGCAAAGTAGAATAGTTACTTGACTAACAAGCACGCAAATCACAAAGGACCATATTTTCTGATTAAAGGTTTAGAAGACAAAATCAAAGAACACAAATTTCTACGCCCAATCAGTCAATCACTCACCATAATCTCCACGTCCCATCGATCCTCTCATACCTCCTCCACCACCGCTTCCGGAACCTCCCGACCTAGGCGTTTGACCAGGGGGTACTCGCATGGGCATGGCTGGACTGGCCATCAACCTAAAAATATTATAACATTAGTAACTTTGAATGCAAACTAAAATAAGACTAAATGAATATACCCTCCGCGAACTTGCATCATCTGCATCATTCTTCTTTCACGTGCACGTAAAATTTCTTCTTTCTTTTTTTTATCAGATGGGGGTTTAGCTAAAGATACTTCTATGTGTGAGCCTCCCATTTCTTTATTATCCAAATCTTCCATTGCCTAAAAATGAAAAATAATGATGTTGCATATACATAATTTTTATTGAAAAATATCACACCAATGGTGTTCATACAGGTGCATTTACAAGTTCAAAATTAGTTCGAACGCACCGAAATAATTGACGCAAATGTAATGATTTAAACCAATCAAAACTGTTTTAAATTATTTTAAACGAATTTTAAACAATTTATTGGCAACGTATGAAAAATAACGGCCAAACCAGATTATCCAAGTTTCAAAATACCAACAATTTAGGTACCATCTCCGGTTATCTTTAACCAAAGGTTTATTTCCGAGGATGCAATTTTTCAAACAATTATTTCTATTGAAATAAACATAGCACAATTGCATTTTAGAAAATCAATGAATTTGTGGTTCATGCAGTGAAATTAAATAGTATCCCTGTATTTTAGAATAACTAGAACATTTACTAAACTTTTTTCACAGAACTAAAATGCACAAAATTTCATAAATAAAATATACTGTAAAAATAATTTCGCTAATGCTTTCGTTATACTGAACCAATTATTCCAGAAATATTGAAACAAAATCAACTAGTCATCTTTGGTGTAATAATTCATCACATCATGATGTCAGTGTGAATCATTTCAGATCGTTTTTGTTGTATACAATAATTACTACTGAACAGTTTTAGTTGTCTTATGACAACAGGGCTTAAGTTTTTTACAAGTTTTTCTCACGGTAACATATAATATGTTACCATATCTAGCAGTTGTTATAATTTAAAAATCCACCATTACCGTGCGACAGGAATAACATAAAAAATGTGGGCACCAGTATTATCGGCACACACATACTAAATGAGGTTCCCACTGAACCGCTATGTCTTCTCTTCGATATTTTGCTTTACATTACATTATAGAAGAAAATGCAAAATTACACTGATACAACTAAAACCTACATGGTATTTTAAAATCATGAACAATATTGAACTTCTTATTTTTAATTTTCCTAATTTTTTTTTAAATATTTGAATAAACTATATAATCAAAAAAATGCAGTATTAGTCATTTGAAATGATAAATGACACAAGTATAAATTACTCTATACATTTTCAGTAGTCTACTCACTTTTGGCTTGAGCCAGTTTGATCGCCAACGTCAGGGACAGCTGGTAAAATAATTGAAAAAAAAAAAAAGATGGAAGATCATTTTAGACAAACACTGACTTTTTGGAACTTAATACTTTCACTCAACAATACATACATACATCACATCGAAATTATTTTTATTTGAATAAGGGATGCTCTTCATAAGGTAATATTGTTTTCTTATTATTTTTTATTGAATTTTAAAAACTGAGATTTAACATAATAAATATAGAGTATAAAATATAGTTGATACATTTTATTTATACCAATGCGACGAAATAAAATATTTTCATTAATTAATTACTATATTGTATTGATCGGGTTGACCAATCTTAAACCTGAACATAGGGAAATAAGGTGGTAAATCAGTTTGTATTAGATTCACACTTCCTATTGTAAAGGATAATAATGAAAATGGTATCAATCGAAAGATCTTTGTTTTCTACATCTAAAAAATACCTAATGCTTGATATTTTCTCTTTAATTATTGTCAAAAATGCAAGATTAAAATACTTGTTTTATGTGTACAAATTTAATTTCTAGATGATTTTAATTTAAAATTTGCTCAATTTATCTTGCATTTTTAATTATCATTAAAGAGGAAATTTCAAGTGTAGAGTACCTTGAAACGAGGAAAATAAATTTCTCTCCACTGCAAATATTTTCTTTTTTATCAGTAAACAATGACAAGTAGAAATCTTTAAAACAAACTGATTTCGCTACATTGGGGTTTAAGACACTTTTCGTTGTTATAAGTGACGCCATCGTTTTAGATTTTTGCTAGTTTACATTGATGTAAAAGAACTTATAGCTCTAATAATTAGACCAGTAATAATCTTAATATTAAATAAATACTTTTTGAAGTAATAAATTATATATAAAAAAAGTATAAGTAGTACCTTAATTGCATTATCGCGATCTTCAAAATGAATAAAAGCGTAATCTTTAATTTTTTTTACACGTTCTACTTTTCCGTAACCTTCAAATGTTTCTTTCAATTTTTCTTCAGAAATATCTTGTGTTAAATTGCGAACATATAACACTTTCACTTTAGACATGGTTTGTTCGTCAGGCTCCTCTTGCGGATCGGCCCAATCAACAATGATGTCACAACCCCAAACTTTAATACGGCCAGTTCCGAGTCGTCTTTTGGCTAACGAAGCTGCTTTATGCGATTCATATTCGAGAAAACAAAATCCACGGTTTTTCTTTTTGTCATCTGGCGAACTGTAGATTATCACTTCCATGAGACCAGCTGTTATTCCAAAATATAAATAAAAGAAAAAAATAAAAATTTAGCAAATAGAATATAAAAGTTTGATCTAATTATTGGACGAGCACCAAAGTCCACTGCCACTGCTAATCTCTAAAAAGCCATCACACAACGCTTATTTGCACTGGACCTTGCTACCCTTCCCATGCTCGTAGCGGCCCTGCCCTACCCATTGCTCAGGCGCAGACTAACGCATTCCGGGATTAAAGGTGCTCAACTTACGTGCATGCTTGGTAAACTCTTCGAAGAGATCGTCTCGATCCCGGTTCTTTGGAATATAGCCGACAAATAATCGGTGATTGTTATAAGATATCATTACACCAATCTTTTTGCCTTTTCGTATTTCGTACTCATTCAGCTGCAAGAACAGTGGAAGGGTAGCCAATTATGCCTCGGGCAAGGGTGTAGGACAGGACTTGATGACAAAGGACGGTCAGACAGACGGGCGGACCAAGGATAGGACTGAGCCCGGCAGCCAGCCGCCACTAGCTACTGATGCACTTTACCTGTTAATTTACCGAACTCGTCCAGTATCTCCTCTTTGCCTTTAGACTTGGGTATGTTGCCCACGAAAAGCCGAAGATTTGGAACACTAATGTTAATTTTCAACGTCTTGCCAGGTTTGATTTCATAATTATCGAGCTGTGGGTGAAGAACAAAAACATGCCAGAATTTGGTAGCCACATCAAATAAATTTATAATAAAATCTTACGATAATAAATATTTTAAATTTAGTAATAATCAAAAATATAATTTTGCACCACCATAACTACTGAACGGGCATGCTTGCTTTGATTTTTATATAACCGAATGCGCAATTTGCAGTTTTACCGTTACTACAAATTAAATGTTTGCTTGCGTAATGTTTTATGCATACATTTGCAACAAACCTGCTACAATCATTGCTATACTGCATGTTCCAGAAGTACACGAATACCCCTACTTTTCGATTCTACTATTTTTTATAAGTTAAATAAGGTTAAATTAAGATCCCATCTTTGAGCATAATTTTCCTTGATCACTCAAAATAAAAAAAACTAACCAATTTTTTATTTAATTCTTTGATAATAATTTTATTGAGTTAATTTTTTGAAGTGTGTTCTAATAGAGTTCATTACGAATTACAAACTAACTGAAGCTAGTTTTACTTTAGCACAGCTTTCAAAATGAATATAAATTATTCTTTTATCAAGTTTTTGCAAATTACAGTACATTAGGCTATTTTATACAGCATGTAGTAATTAAAATAAAATAAATAAACGAGAATTTTGATTAAATAAAACTTAGCAGTCCAACTACATTTCTATAATTATTATAAATCTGAAACCGAGAGATTCCATTACTTTTTTTGAAGAAATTACGTGAACTCAAAATTATTGACCTAGGTTATGAATAAGGAGGAAATTCATTTATTTCATGAAAGCATTTATTTCTACTTGAAACATGGAAGGGCACGACTCTTTATATTCACTTTTATTTTCGTTCGGGGGTTTTTGAACAGGCAGCTTTTTCAAGATAGGGAGTGATATTTAAAAGATGCACAAGGGTCAACGTTGGTCGAGGCAATTTGCTAAAATCATTTTGGTCTGTCGGAAGTTCTTCAAAGTGGAGGACCTTTTTAAACATTTGTTGGTATTGCATTGGAGTTATTAATAATAAATTGTTGAAAGAGGTATACATCGACGTTAAATAAATTTAACAAAAGTGAACAACCTGTTGGATAAAAAAACTAAAAACGTACATAAATAGTACGTATCAGAAGCATACTGGTTGGGAAGATATCATTTTCTGATTATCTGAAAAAGAGGCATCACTGATATTAACCACCGACTATTAGACCAATAACTAAAGAAAACAAAAATATCTTTGATTATATAGATATTATAATAACAACTAAATATATATCGGAATAAATAATGTAGGCTGTATTGCATTCGTGGTACGCATAAAAAAAAAACCTTTTGGCTATAATGTAAACTTTTAATGAGCCATTTTCTTATGAATATTCAGTTTGATGGTAAGAATGTTTTATAAAACAATACAGTAAGAGAATTCCAAAACTTACTTTTGAAGCACAATATGCAACGACTACACACAAGCTAATTTCCATTGATACTTAATAATTTTGTTTGCAACACTCAGCACCTAAACACACAACCTTTCAATAGTATCTAATTCTCCAATAATATACTATTTATCACCGCGAATGGGGTTTACATAAATCCGCAAGTGGTTCATATTCCTTCCTCACTGTTCGAGCAAAAGCATAACTTTAATTATCATTTTCAAACAATCCCTAACCAGCAAAATCGGAAAAGAACACTCCCGAGAAAGGTTCAACTGCACCATCAGAATATTTAAAAATGCATAATTTCAAATAATCAAAAATATTGGGTGTATACTTGTTATTCTGTGACATACTGTATATAATAATGTATTATGTAAATTGGCATTTTGTTTACACCATTTTTCGGTCTCAATTTTGCCCCTTGTGCAAAGAGGAGACCTGAAAAAAATTTTATCCAGCCAAACACACCAGTACTTCACTAGAGCCAATTGTGACACAATTAAGTGTCTTTGGATAGGCAAATCATTAAAATTTATTAATAATTTGTCTCAATTTTGTCACTCAAGGGCTCTGAATGGAGGTGAAAGCTACTAGGAAAGAGAACGTATGTATGCTCCGTAGTCAGAGCCGCTGTAACAAAAGTCAGCTCTCAATAATTGACGGCTGTGACAACAGTTGGCACACATCACTATAACAGAATTGCCAATTATGATGCGTATTGTGTATGGAAATAATATGTTACGATGCTAATCGCAGCATCTCAATTTTTTTCCAATCACAAAATAAAGCAGTTTATTATGTATAAATCAAATCATCAACAAGTATTAATGCATATTAAACTGCTAAAGTGGAACAGTACAAATTTTGCTAGGAAGATTTATACTCAAGGTCCACACAAAGTTTGAACTTGCACACATAAAGAACTATACAAAACTTACTCATTTAAAAATAGAGACTTTCAAGCGCTTTTGCAATTTGTGTCTGGATCGAGTTCCAGACTTGGAAGCAATTAAATTCACTTGAAAGGCCCTTTTAGCATCTAAGTAATCATTATATGCCCATCTTTCATTCGATTATAGCAACAATATATACATTTATAAATTACAAAAATGCTGAAACCTTCATCACCATTGCCAATTACCATCTAATAATCGGATACCTAAAAAATCCACTTACCTTCTGGACGGCAGAATGTGCAGCATCACGTGCAGTAAATGTCACAAATGCATACCCTCGATTAGTACCAGTCATAGGATCCATCATCAAACGTAAATCCCATATAGCGCCGCATTGTTCGAATAAAGGTATTAATTCATCTTCATACATATCTTTAGGAATTTTGCCACAAAACACTTCACAGCCCGAACCTGGTGTAGAACCATCCCAGCCAGGAGGTGGACCACCATACTTTCTTTGTCCTATTATATAATATATAAAATTCAATTACTTTTATAGCATTTTCTTGTCAACAAGTTATATTATTATTATTATCGAGTTGTAGAGCTGTTTTAGCATGTGGCATTCAATCAAAAGAATGCGTTGAGCAGCGACGTAGCGCAATGCAAATGTCTATGTCGTGATTAGATTACGAAACGTCAAGCAAGGTTGCTAGCGGTATGCATTTGGATGGGTGACCGCCGGTGATCAATTTAAAATAACGCCGCTTTTCGCTGCTCCCCTACCAATTTACCAACCCGCACTAGGCCAGCGTGGTAGGGTATGGCCTGACCTCCCCCTTGATGGGGGAGAAACCTACATCCAGCAGTGAATAAATGAAAATGTTGAGAATAATAATAAACTTTATTAACACCAACATTGCATCAATAAAAAATTAGTAATTACTCGTATGCAGAAATCTAATGGTAGTCCAAGCAAGGAAGGTTTTTAGTTTGCACAAAATCCGGGCAAGCTGAATTTTGGCAGAGATGTACATTGGAGTATTCTAATGAACCCCCCAAAAGTCCCATAAAATCCCACGCCGGCGTCCCCCACAATCGGGGGTTTTAGCTCCCCCAACGCGATTTTTTGCCGATAACTCGCTTATTTATGCTTGTATGAGAAATTATGATCAGACCATAATTGAGGACCGTTTTTTTGAAACTCGACAACTACATTTTTTCCAATATCGAGTTATATATTGATTCTGTATATTTTAATAGCAAGGAATATGATAAACTATTCAGATCTTTCAAAACTCTTCAACTTTTATAGTTAAATAAGGTTTAATTTCAAGTGATATCTTAAAACTCAACATCTACTTGTGTATTATGTAACTTTTTAGTAAATAGTATTGTTTTCAAAGAAATTTTGCATATTTGCCCAATACGAGTACACAGCTTTATGCCTCCGGGCATTTGGAAGAGTAGAAAAAGACTTCCGTAAACGTGAACAGATTATATCGCCTTCTGAGTATTATGAAATACTTAAAAGACATGGTTTGGTTAAAATTTGGGGTGAAGATTGGAAATTATGCGACTTTAAAACTGCATCAAAAACCATTTTAAAACCCAAATTACCATTCAAAATAAGTGAAGTGAGAGTAATCAAATATATAAATAAAACTTAGAAGTCCGTTGCTGTTGAAATTCAAGCAACATATTCAGGTGGGGTAGTAAGAGTGGACAGTTATAAAAAAGGTGTTAAAGATGCTAAAAAGCTAAATTCTGTCAACGAGGTTCCAACCTGCAATCACGTGAGCGTCAAGAAGAAAAAAGATGTCGAGAAATTGCTTCGTGGCTGCGATTTAGATGAAGAAGCAAACTTATTTTACCAAGAAGTTTTAAAAGGAAATTCGATAGATTCCGATGAGAATGAAAGAAAATCTTACGAAGATAACAACCCTCCATTTAAAGCGTGCAGATGTCAAGTTTAAGTATTTGTCGAGTTTTGAAAAAATTATGTGTTTTGTTTATTTATTTTTTTATTATAAATAAAAAAAAAGTACAGTTTTGGTATTTCATATAGTTGTAGTTATGATTCACATAAAATGAATAAAAAATATTGTGTTAATTTTACCACAATGCAGATTTGTAAAAGACAAAAAACACTCTCCTGAAAATTTAGGATTTTGTAGATGTCGACTTTTAAAAACACAATCCTCAATTGAAGAGCATAAAATTCTCTATAAAATAGTTTTTTTTCATATTTTTTCACGGCACACTAATACTTAAATTATTGACCGAAAACACGACCCACCCTTAAAATGGCACAATATTGATTTGTTGCAGGGAGAGAAATGTTTTCGGGCACAGGAAATGCTTTTAATAATAAATTAATTGAAATTGTGGCCAAAGTTTCAAAGTGAAGAGAAAAATAAATTTTTTTTTAATTTGCCCAAGTTATAGGTAGTATCTTCCAAGTAACGAAACCAAAATTTTGGTTTGAGCTTACAGAAGGTCCGGGCAAGCTGAAATTTAGCAAAGATGTATATTGAAGTGTTCTAATAAACCCCCAAAATGTCTCCTAAAAATCCCAAGCCGGCGTTTCCTCAAATGAGGATTTTAGCCTCCTAAGTGCGGTGTTTCGCCTATAGCTCACGTATTTTTACTTTAAGGTATAACAAAGTAAAATTGTACTATAAATTAAAAAAAATAAATTTTTGACTGTAATCAAAAACAATAAGCTATATATGGACACCAAGCGCGGGGTAAGGAGGTAACTAGTAAGGTTAACTAAGAGGGTAGCGGTCAAAACCAAATTAATAAATTGTAATGTACAGAAAAGTTTGCACCCAAATTCTCGATGTTGCGCTATTGTTTACAAAAATCATCCTCAGTGAGCGGAAACCAGAATTAGTAGATATAACAGGCAAGGCATTATTATAACAAACTGATGTTGACTATAGTCCATCTGGTTTTGGATTGCAGTAGAGGTTGCCTTGAATGGCAAGTCAGATTTACACAGGGAAACGTCAAATAATTAAAGTGTATGAGCGACAAAAAACCAAATGTCACTTATTTGATACTTGAAAAAATCGAGCTTAAAGTATTTTTTTATCAAATAGCAATTTATCTTTTCCAAATTTTTTTAAATTTCCCAGAAACTTTTAGAAAAAAATATTGGCGAGTCATCAATCGCAAATAAAATTTCGGCAGTGTAAACGTGTAGAAATTTTATCCAATCACGCTCGAAGGTCACAGTTTTAGTACAATTTAGTTCTGCATTCTTAAAACGGATAACTATAGGATAGCACTATCAATGGGTTTGATGTTCTCGATGTTAAATATTATGCTAACTAGTGTAAGTATGACCAATATCGCACAGATAGCGCTGTTAACAAAAACAGTAACGAAGTAATAAAAACAGTAACGGAGAATTAATTTGACAAGATTGCGTAATAACAGCTATTCTAACAAAGCCTCATATAGGCCAGTCGACAACGCATTCAAAAAAGGCTATTAAGTAAATAAATGGGGGCAAGCTGGAATAAATTTTATTCACTTTATTAGAACCTCTAAAAAGACGTATTAATTTTGCACCCTCTGGCGACCCCGGATTTCGCCGCCACAGAGGAAAAACCACGCGAAGAATGATATTTTTAAGAATATTCGTGAATATCTCGCTTTCAGTGCACTTTAGAGCAAAGTGTCCAGCTTGCTCCCAATTTTTTTAAGCAAAAATAGCTCCTTACAAGCGAAATGCAGTAAAATAATTGTTCCGTATTGTTTGCCTTAGGATGGCATTTTATAGAAATTATGCCTCATAAGTACACGAGGCTAATGAATTTAGTCTGAATATTTGCCAAAGTTGTGTTATAGGTAATGTTTAATCCAGTTTAATCGCATAGGAACTCAATTTCTCTTCAATAACATTAACATTTATGATTCTGCAATATAATTTCACCTCTAGAATGGCATTAATTCGCACCGCTTTCGAGAATATACTAATAATAGGCAGAACCGTTATATGTGATAGGTCAGAATTTGCTGGTTCCTCCGTGTCTCGCGCCCTGTTCTTCTTTTCGTAGTCACTCGCTACCTATCCTTTGCAGATACATTCAAGAGAATCATGGTTAATATAAATATTAATCAGTTAAAATAAACATGCGCTCGACATATTTTTGGATCTGCGGAATATCCATTAATGGCATTAACAAATAAAAATTTTGAAGACATCCCACAAGTTCTAATGGTTCTAACTCCGTAATCATTCTATTTATAACAAAAACGTATAAGAGCTTTTTTCTAGAAAATTTAGTGTGCTTTACTTTCAGTGCCTTCACAATTTGCTCCGAAGTGCACTGAAACCGAGATATTCACGAATATTCGTAAAAATATCGTTTTTCGCTTGGTTTTTCCTCTGTGGTGGCGAAATCCGGGGTCGCCAAGGGGTGCAAAATTAGTACGTCTTTCTAGAAGTCCAAATAAAGAGAATAAAATTTATTTCAGCTTGCCCCCATTTTTTTACGCAACAAAACACTTGTCGACTGGCCTAATAGAACGATGTGTAAAATTAAAATAGATCCCAAAATTTGAATACAGAACTGGTCAAAACAGTTGTTTGTAAATAATCTAACCAGCTCTGATTAATCCCGTTCCAAACGGATGTGAAAATTGTGCGAGTAAAAAAACACTATACAGAAGCCAGATAAGCTAAATTTTACTACTTGTGAAATTTGCAGGTTTTCATTATCTTACTTGCAAACTTCAAATAATCAATCGTTCTTTCTTTGTTATCCCAAGTCTCTGATATTATATCAATTATTATCAAAGATTTGATTTGTGTAGGTAGGAAAAATACACTGAAATTATATACATATGTGGGTATTCTCTCTCTGAAATCCGCAAAGCACCTCATAGACCAATGACAATTTACTACTGTAAATAACATATCATTGATATAGGAAATCACGAACGGGTACCACTATGATATTTATGAAGCCATCCATATCAAGAAAAATGAACAGAAAGTTTGATAAACGCTGACTAGGGAAATATCATTGTGTACGTTTTTTGTCAGTTTTGTTTTACTTTTGTATTCTTTACTTTTGGATATTTGTTGATAATTTTTAAAAATGTAATAGGAATATATTGCTGTGACTTTCCCCATGAACTTCAATGAATGGGGAAAAGGTACACAAATTATTTACCTGTTGTAACATCCAAGGTGTATCCTGTACGTTCTAGTATTGCTTTAATTTTTTCTTCATCCGGGCCTTTTGCTGGTGTTACTGCTGGCGCAGCAGGTCCTTGAGTAGATCCAGCCCTACTTTTCTGCCTGTAGGTCTTCATTACACCACACAGGAAAGCCGATTTATTTGATACATGTTCCAAGTTTGAATCCAAAAATTGACCCAGAACATTTAAAGCTCCATCAACTGGAAATTCTTTTAAGGCATCGAGAGCTCTCTCGTCAAGATCTACATGTGCTAATTTGCCAGTCTTATAAATTTCGTCTAATTTAGCAGCTACCTTTTCATCTAAACCATATTCTAGTAATTTTTGATAATCTTCAGTTTTTTCTGTAGACTCTTCTACCTTCATTGATTCGTCCAAAGTCAATTCACCGTTCCCTTCAGCCATAGCTTAAAAAAAGAAAAAAATAATTATACATAGGTATTTAGCAAAATTTTAAATGGAAAATAATTTTTTGTATACGATACAAATTTAAATATTAATATAATATATTTTTGGTCAATATAACATTTTTAAAAAACAATGGTTTCAATTGACCATTTGTTTTAAAAACGTCACCCTCTTAAACTAAATTATTTGATTGTGAATCTTAGGTTTAAGCTAGTCGTCGCACATAAAGCTTTAAATACTGTATTTGATTCAATTCAATGCAATGCAAATTTTAACTTGATATTTTTATCCTTAAAACTTACTTTCTACTATCACTTTAAATTATTTGCTAATATTAAAAGCTAAAATAACAAAGTACCCTGTATAAATTCCTATCAGCAATTTCGTGATGGAAATAAATTTTCATTGTTTGTCCTTTTCTAACTTTTTAGTTTCTCTACTACACAGAGTATATCAAAAGTCGGGACATAGAAAGCTACGTACTACAGGTTCTCTAGGATTTAACCCAACTTACCTATATTTCTATATATAAAAACGCATTCCTTCCGAATTATATAGGCCTTTAAAAATTTACTTGACTAAAATGTAATCCATTAGATAGATGGACTTATGAGTTTTGGCTCACACTTTTAGTTATTGAACTTTTAGTGTTACGAGATGTCTGAAATGTTATCCTTTCAAATTAGAGAAGAAAACAGGAATACTTTTTTCGGCCCCGTCCCATCAACGATCTTTCTGAGCAAGTCCCGTCCCGTCAATCCCACCAGTCCTGTGAATCCCGCCGGTCACGTCAGTCCAGACGATGTTAGTTGGATGATTGCGTTATTCTGAACTGAAACAATTATTGCCACATATTTGTGCAAAAATATTCCTTCAATGAAAATCAAAGCAGATAAAAAAAACATATTTTGCAGGTGCTCACTGCATCCGCAAAAGAAAACTTAAGACAAAGACTAAAATAAACTCGAAGACCAAACTTAGTCCCGGGACGAAAGTTAGTTAGTTTTGAAATCAAAATTAGTCCCGGAACCAAAACCAGTCCTACGCACTACACAGAAAAACAGCTACTTTTTGAAAAATTTGCATACTTGTAGTAAATTTTTTATTAAAGACTTTCAACTACCAAATAGTGGAGTTTCGATTCACTTCATGAGAAAATAGAAACAGTAATGACCATATTACTACATTTTGTACAAGTGTGTAAAACGCTCTCAACTCGCCCAAAACTGTACAATCAACTGACTACAATACGAATAATAAGGACGTAATGGCTGGTTTCATAAAAGTGATAATTCGACATGTATTTTAAAAAATATTTTTTGAGGACAGGTGGATATTTAGTGCGCATTTGTTGTAAAAATAAAAAACTAAAAAATTTCAAAAAGCTTAGTATAAAAAAAATAAAAACTTACAATGTTGTTCGGTTTTGCTACATAAACCTTACTCTTGAGATATTCCCATAAAAATAAATCAAATGGTATAAGGTCCCGATAGATCTTGGCGACCACTTAATTGCACCACTTCTTCCAATCCACCTATTCGGGAAAATATCGTCTAAATAATATTCAACTTAAAATGTAAGTTTTTATTTTTTTCACTTGGAATTTTTTAGAAAATAAACAATGAATTTATTGTATCCCTCTCGAAATGAAACTTTAAACAATCTGCACTCGACATACCCTTTCATTTGAAAACAAAATTAGGGATGGTTGCATCCATTCGAGTGAAGTTGAAATATGAACATTGCCGGTAAAATGTAGCCAGTGAAAACCGATAATTGACGAATTTTTGAAATTTTTACAGAAATACTGTATGCCGAAGTTACGGAATTTATTGCACTAGAAGTTTCCTCACTATATAAACAATAGTACTACTTAGTCTCTGCCATGTGATTTATATTTAGTCATTTAAGTTCCTTCACTCTATCTATCATCGATTTTGGTGTAAAGGTAACTCGTCACCAAAGCAACATCGAGCAACTTTATGTTTCTGTATGTTCCGTTTCGCAAATGTTAACATGAAACAGCAATAAAAAAATACTATTGCCATCAAGTTGCAATATCGTTTTAATATAGAGGCTTCTTCTTCTTAAAGTGCCGTGCCTGATTAGATATAATCAGGCACTCTATATTATAATATATAGATATAATATAGAGGCACTTTAACTATTTGCTTTCAAAATTGTCTTTATTGCTCTATTATGTAGCGATTGTGAATTATTCAATTCCATTGCATTCCCAATAATATAATATAAAATGTTAGTGAAACATACAATTGAATATATTCAGCAAAGCTTTCATTTCATTCCATTCGGAATCTAGCCATTTTACTTCTCTTCAAAGTTTTCACGATCTATTCTCCAAGGTGGATCAATCTTCTTCTCCTTCTTTTACTTGATAACTTAAATTCACAGCGTGCCCATGTTCACCGGATGGCCGAGCTAACAAATTCCGTGAAAACCGTAATTCGAACCCGCAATTTCAGCGCTGTAACTCAAGCATCAGGTTATAGATGTGGACCAACGTTTTTTAATTAGTTAAACGCAGAAATAAATATATTATATTGAAAAAATAAAACACGTTAAAACAAAATTTGAAGATCAAATTTAGTTTTTTGAGTTCAAAGTAGAAAAAAAAGTGAAAATTACGTTTTTTAACCATATCACCAAGTTTTCTATTTAAAGCCAATTTTTGATTCAGTGCCTATTTAATCCAATCGATTTCTCATTCAATTTTATATTTAAATTTCTATTTAGAACTTCAAAAATTAAAGAGACTAATAATTATGCTTTTTGGGTCTTGGGTGCGTTATGTTGGATCAAAATAGTTGAAGCATATCTCAACTTCTACAGCCTTTAGCATAGTAATTTTTTTAAGAAGTTGCTGAATATCCATGTGGTTTTGGTCGAAAACGCGTCTATGCAATATAAATTTGATTTTAAAGTAACGAATTTCAGCGCTAATAGCTAAAACTTAGCAAATATTAAAATAATTTTGGACCGATTAAAAAACAACAAAATCGCTGTTGTTTTCTAACTAAAAGTAATAAACTGCTCCACAATTTCCCACTATCTTATTTATTGAGTTGATATGGACGCGATTGGTGAATGTGAAATATAATATGTATATTATTAATAATATAGCAATTTTAATAGTATTTGCTATAGTAGCTACTATATTGACTATAGGGCCGTTAGTATTAAAAGTTGAGCGACTTTTAAAGAGCCCGACATGATGTACAAACTTGATTACAACCCTTTGTCTAAAAGAAACCGAAACGGCTTTCGAGTTACGTATTATCGTATTATATTATTCATATTATCTAGGATGTATTTATATCCACCTTGAAAGTGGACATCCTTCTTATCATTCATTAGATTATGACTTATATGGATGTTAATTGCCTCTTATTTTTCTTTTTTTGGCTATTTTCTCTTCATATAAGATTGTGATACATTTGTGATCAATGCAGTGCGAATTTGAAGTCATATAGGGGTGCGCCATCTTTTACTTCGGTATGTAAACATTGAATAACTTTGCGACGCATTTTGAAGGACGATTTGCAATTGTTTCCGTATAAGGTGCAATTAACACAAACAATATTGCCCACTGACCATTCGCGTCGCTTGGAATACGGCCAAACAGTCGCTCGAATGGCTGACACTGACCCTGATTTTTGGAAGCAAATTTTGATGACCGATGAGGCTCATTTCATACTGTCTGGCGGCGTTAATAAGCAAAATTGTCGCATTTGGGGTGCCGAAAATCCACACGTGATCCATGAACAACCATTGCATGACCAAAAGTGACTGTTTGGGCTGGCGTTAGCGCCAAAACCATCATTGGGCCTTATTTCTTCAACATCAACGGATGTTTGATGTCGAAAAATGGCGATATTGACTAGCCACCTAGATCTCCAGATTTAACGCCTCCAGACTTCTTTTTGTGGGGATATTTGAAGAGCAAAGTGTACGCCAATAAGCCTCAGGCCCTGGACGACCTCAAAGCCAACATCCGTGCCGAAATGCTTGCTATACCGACCGAAAAGTTATTCAATATTCTCATACCGAAGTAAAAAATGGCGCACACTGTATATGTTCACATAAAGTAGTATAAGTATCGTCATCACCTCTCGTGAAGATGCGAGGATTTGTCTGTCACTAATAATTTGAATATGGCTCATAATTAAAAATGGGCCAAATGTCAACGGCCTGAAACGTTGCAAAATATTTTAAAAATTATTACAGACCTATCTATACCCGACTAAAAATCTTATAATTACAAAAAATATGTTTATTTCTGCGATTAACTAACTAAAATACATTTCTATTCTCCTTAAAAAAGATTCTACAGCTACTTTTCAACAATTCTCTTTTTTTTAGGGCCGCATATTATGCCGTGATCACACAAGCCTTAACTTTATTGACGGTAGTATCCGAAATAAAAAAACTTCAATTAATTACCACGTGGTTAGAAGATAATTTCGAAGAGATACGAAATGGGGTCTATATCTGCGCTTGGGCTACCCGGCCATTACTCGGCTACTACACTAACTTAAAATTATATTTAAAATTTTGCTAATCAATATATTTTGTCTATTAAATCAAACCAAATAAATCTACCTAGAGGAACACCAAAAGCAACTAATAAGTATAACTCAAGAGTAGAAAAATAAGCACATTTAAAGTAAACCAAAATACTTTGAATAAAAAAATCACAATATTATGCAAAAAAAAGGCTCTAAAATAAGCAATAACTACAGCCATAAAGGCCGAGGATAGCAGTCCTAAAAATATATAACTTTGGTAAAATAAATAGAAAATTGTTTTATTAGAATCGATTTATTTTTTTAATTAAAATATGAAAAATTTTCAGCATGTTTATTGCTATCACCAAATATTTTTTTAATAATTTTCTCTTGGTGTTTAATGAACGTGTTTATTTAATAATTAATTATTTCAATAGTTCAAATATCATAGCACTGTTAAAGAAATGATTTCAAATTTTCTTTTATGAATTTTTAATTTTTGTATCTTAGATTTTTGATAAGTCGATGATTAATATCTTTGATCATTTTTTATTAATTATATTTATTTATATAGATTTATTTTTATAGATATAGCGATTCTCAACCTTATAGGTTTCGCGTACCTTCTAAAAAATATCCAAATTTCTTTCAAGTTAAAAATATAGATTTTAAAGAAGCTGATAAACAGAGGCGGGTGGTTTTATAGGTGATTTTGCGGATTAAATTTGAAGAAAAACTGTTAAACCTAATTTTTGTTACATGTTTAAAGTGGCGCCCCAAAATTTTTACTAAGCATTTTATTGAAAATCGTACAAGATAAGGATCGACGCGCAGGTAATGCTTAGAATAACCATCTAGTTTCTAGTTGATGGCACTCTTTGCGAACGTTATAGTAATCTGAAACCAACACTTATTTCTAAATTTTTATTCTCCATAAATGTTAGAATCTCGAAAAACTAATTTGGAAGAAAATTGAAGAAATGACGACGTTTAGCATAAATAGCACTTCGATTTTTGATATTTAAATATTTGACAAAATATTTATTTCTCGTGGCTCGGAAAAAGTAGTGATTTTAAATATATTTTGAAAGCTTGAGGTTTGTACGATTAGTCAGAAATAGTAAAGATGTGCAAAAAAATTTAAAGTCAATCTATCCAGTAGTTTGTTTAGAAAATGTGCGCCCGGTTTGAAAAATGTGTTTAAAATTTCTCATGCAGTTAGGAGGTACTATATAACACTATTGGGAACTGAAATTAACGTTGGGGGCGCTGCAAATGTAACAAATATGGTGGTTTAAATCAGTTTACACTTTAAATATCACTTTGATCATTCAAAACTACGATAAAAACATGCACAAATTAATAGCGCTCTTAATTTAACCATACTTTAACCACTTATGTTACTTATGTTAAATATTTGACAAAATATTTATTTCTCGTGGCTTGGAAAAAGTAGTGATTTTAAATATATTTTGAAAGCTTGAGGTTTGTACGATTAGTCAGAAATAGTAAAGATGTGCAAAAAAAATTTAAAGTCAATCTATCCAGTAGTTTGTTTAGAAAATGTGCGCCCGGTTTGATAAATGTGTTTAAAATTTCTCATGCAGTTAGGAGGTATATTACACTATTGGGAACTGAAATTAACGTTGGGGGCGCTGCAAATGTAACAAATATGGTGGTTTAAATCGGTTTACACTTTAAATATCACTTTGATCATTCAAAACTACGATAAAAACATGCACAAATTAATAGCGCTCTTAATTTAACCACACTTTAACCACTTATGTTACATTCTATAAACGATCACGTGGTGGCGTTTTCTTATTTGGAGTTGCCAATTGCAGCAAATCCTTTATAAAAGGATTCTAAAAGGTAGCTTGGGGAATTTGACGATTTTCGGCTGAATATTTCTTGATTTGTAAGACCCAAACTAAATGAATATGCAAAAAAAATTGCGATTTCTTTGATTAAATAAACTAGAATACCTCCTTAAATATAATTTGACAGAAGTAGTTAATCTTTCATGTTCCGAGGTCCATCGCGTACCACCGCCACCGGTCAAGAACCGCTGATACAGATAATTGAAACTATCAAATAGGTTGGAAATAATAATAATATTGATAAGGCAATCGAAGGCAATCAGAAATAAATTCTAAATAAGCAAATAACTACAAACACATGGAAAAAATATAAAAAAGCATGAAAAGAATATTCGTCAAATTGCTTCTTTTAAGGCCGCGTTCGGTCTATTCCTTTTTCTGCTTTGAAGCCGTCAAACGCATGCTGATAGATCGATTTGGAGGTTTATCACGTTTTTAAACGCTTTATTTGCGCTCGTTTAAGAATTATGCGTGTTTTAAGCTTCCGAAATGGACGGAACTATAGCATTTGCATTGCCGCAAAAGCTCCAAATCGAACTATGAAAATGCGTCCGATGAAGCTTTAAAGGGAAAAACGTGTCAGACCGAACATGGCCTATGTAATTTATAGAATTCAAAAGAATTAGCTGCTGCATTTAAAATTGAGCGTATCCAAAGTAACTTAGAATCCACTCTCTAATAGCCCTCTTGGTTGGTAAATTATTACAAGCAGTAGACACAAACCTAAAAGTATCATTGTAAATTGTATGTATTTATTTTAATAGTTTCTTCTCCTTTTATGTGCCTTGTTCGATCTTTCTCTCCTATTTCCAAGTACAAAGTGTTAACACTTATCATAGACATTCACACATGGGAAACATATTGTTTAACGTGGGTTCAGAATCACGAGAAATGTAATAAATGATAATATGAAATACCTGAAATTTGTAATAAGGCCACTAAACGGTAGACGGCACAACAATAGAATTCAGGTGGTGTTTTTGCTCATTTGAATCGGAACATTTTAAATGCTCTATAAACAAACCCAAGTGCGCCGAGTCATCTATTCCAGTCACACTGTACGTCACGAGTTTCGGATGAAAATTTGCCAAAATATTGTTACCACAATCCTGAAATTCAGAAATTGTGTTTAGTAATACATATAGAATGAGATAGTTTCATTAAAATCTATTCATATTTTAGGCCATAAATGTTTTAACAGAATTTTGTCGAAAGAGTTATTTAAAAGTTCCCCCTTGTACATCGTTTTACACTAAGCCATGGTACAGGAAATGTTTGGTATGTACCGCGGTAGGTTAAGGGAGTTTCTAGGTAGTCGTAGACATTTACCGATGTGTTGGAATTGTGTGTGCAGGGAGTTTTCGAAGTGCAGATTTTGTCAGTGGATGAATGCTACCCGATTCGCATGAAGACGTTTAGTGACGATGATGTTGGGCATGCTTGTGCTCTGGGGGTCGTATCGTAAAGCTACTTTACGATGGGAAAACAAAATAGTCACTACATGTTTAACATCGATAAAGAAGTCCGTGCACTGCCGTTAGAGACAGCAGTGGCTTGGTGTGATCGCAGATTTGAGTTACAGCGCGGAAATTGTGGATTCGAATTGCGGACTTGACTGAATTTCTTAGCACGGCCATCTGGTGAACATCAACACTCTGTGGATAAATTAGTTGAAAGCAAAAGAAAAACAAGAGGATTGATCCACCTCAATAAATGGATCGCCAAGACTTTGCAGAAAAAGCAGAGTAGAAATATTCCGAATGGAATGGAAAAGCTTGATGATGAAGAAGTCCGTGCGTGGTGAACACCTTATGTTGGTTTGCTAATCTTTGCTACGATTTATTCGAATTTATGGAGTCGGTATTTGGTTTGGTGTTTGTTTCACCAATAACCAATAATTGATTATATAGACACCTGCCCTTTTGAATGTCTTATTAGGTTTATTTGAAGTTATCAACCCCTAAGCGTATCGACGTTCCTCGTTCGCCGTGTCGAGTCTAGCAGAAGATAAATTTAAGTGCTTCCAAACTTTTGAAAAGTAGAGATCTTGGTTTGCCATTGGCTTCCGTGGAGTTGGTTAGAATGTACGTAATAAATAGTTTTTTTCCACTACTAGTCATATAGGCTACCATTATAACTTATCCAAGTCACATGTGAAGTGACGCATTTTAGACATGCGGTAAATAATATTTTCATTATACAAATGAACCAATGAAATCATTAGACAGATTCATTATACACTTAAGTTAAAAAAATGAACCAATGAAATGATTTGACATACGTGATTTAAAATTTGTCAACTGTCAAATCAACAAAACAAAACTGTCATTTGAAATAAATATTTTAAATTTGAAAATTTTTTTATTAAAAAGAATTTAAAAAATGGTAATAAATCTAGTAGTGGAAAAAATAGTATATAAACCACGGTTGTGAAGACCATTATTGCCTCCGCGCGTTATATTCCTCGGTGCAAAGCACCTCGGAATATAATCTTGGCGCTAGGGCAATAATGACGGCCTTCACAACCTTGATATATAATGTACTATTATTCCATCTGAAATCGACGCAGGTGTACATGACATTGTAATCACACACCGATGTCCAGTTGTTCAGGCTCTGGTTATCTTTTAACCCTGGTTAATTTCCATGTATACAATTGTTGAAACAAATATTTCTGTAGAAATTAGCCTGGTTTAAAACATAACCCGAGACTGAACAACCGGGTCTATACTAATAAAATATTATTAACAGAATTTTAAAACTGTTCATCAAAAATGCATGTCTTCTTCTTCTTAGTCGTGTTGTCCGTTTCCGAACGTCGTGACCCATCTCTTTCTATGCATGTGATGTGCGTTCTAAGTGTTTTCACATACATAGAGGACCTACTTGTTTAACGTGGGCTCCGAACCACGGAAAGTGTAATACACTTCATGTTGAGATGGGCGCTCTTGGCAAATTACCTCGGTGGTTTGCCGCTGCCTTCCGAGGAGAGACAGCCAGAATAAAGTTCTTACCCTGCTCGGATTCAATCCGAGCGTTTCGCATTAGCAGTAGACGCACTTAACTGCCAAAGCTATGACCATCTCTGTTCATCAAAATTTTTTCAAATTTTTTTTTTTGCGTTCATCAAAAATGCATGTCTTAATTGGCAATAAATCGCGACACTATTGCAGAACGCGATACGCTGCGTAATATCGAAAAGAGTTTCTTACAGCGACCAAAATTTGAATGGTACCATCGTTACTGTATTCACAATTTGCAATCGCATTTATTCAATTGAATCACTTATTACTGAAAGAGCCTAAAGCTACATTCACATAGGCTTAGTGGTAGAATCGGTAAGAGTTAAAACGCATTAACTCAGGTAGGAGCGTTCGGGTAAGGAACGCTAAGAAAGTAGGAATGCTCCTACCTGAGTTAATGCGTTTTAACTCTTACCGATTCTACCACTAAGTCTATGTGAATAATACTTAAGATACTTTTTGGCCGTTTTGAATTATATATTATGTAAACAGTATATTTCGACATTCTCGGTGGTTTGTTGATTAAAAACCTAAATATTGGCAATGGTTAACGAATTATAACAATCTCGCTCTAGTTATTTACTGCTGAAAGAATGCAAATCGCCTTTTAAAGGTACTTGATCCTAAAAGAGAAAAATGTATTTATTAACCCGTGTCCAAGATTTTTAATTGTTAAACTTTTAATTGTTAAATAAATAAGGTCAACTAAGGTCCATAAATATATTTTGTTAAACGTTTAATATTATATAAAATAACCTATATAGTATATTTTATAACCCACATACTATATATTTTATGTACATACATAATTTATATAACAGGCTGTTGTAAGTAATTACTCAAAAAGTCTCCATATTCGGTTGTCACCTTCGCATTTGATAGCGCTCCGAAGGTACTTCAACGGGTTTTTCACGATTACCTCAGTTACTCTGGATAGGCAATATACTATATCGTTTAAATAGAAAGATAATAAAATTATCTACTAAAAAAATGTACAGGGTATTTTTTCGTAGAAGCTATGGTTTTTGTGGAAATTCGATGTAAAAGTTGTAATTTGACGACGCTTGCGTTTGCGTTTCCAGCCCCACTCATTTCGAATTTAAGATCAAATTTTGTGTTAATGGTCGAATTTTATGTCAGTCTTTATGCTTCAATGAACCAACATTCGAAATGGCTCGCCCATTTCGAATATCGATTTCCCTAGGCCCCACGGCTAGGAAAATAAACCTGTCTTTTTGAAAACAAAATAATCAAACAGTTTCAATCTGGATAACAATGGTCATTGCCTGAAAATTAGTGAAATCAACTGCCATTACAGGTTTTCTGATTCGACTCCAGCTAGTAATCTATCTTTTTTGTAATGATTACCACCATTACAAAAAAGATAGGGTCACAGGCATATTCAAGGTCAGCATGGTCCAGGAATTTTAGACGAGAAACAGTGCACCTTCGGAATAATTAAAAGAAAATTGAAATTTGGGTTACACGTATGTTTAGATATTGGTGTTATTATTGTCGGCGTTTATGTTTCGTGTTGAGCCAATTGAGAACTTGGATAGTAGCATTGCGTCACATTTGGAGTATGCGTAGACTAAATTTAACGCTGAAGTTTACGTCATGGGATTTATCATAGGATTTTGTGTATGATTTCTTGTACGATTTCTATAAATATGATCTGAAACATTAACGGCATTCTCATGCAAAATAAATAACAATAATGCATATCCTATCGTATGATTTCGTTTAGAGTTGCCTTCGACTTTACTTTCAAGCAACTTTACTTATAACTTTAATTTCGTATGACAAATCGTACAATGTAAACGTTGAAATATTTGCTTATGACAATTCATGCGATAAATCGTACGATAAGTCGCATAATCAACTATTGTAAATTTTAGCATAGCAATAACTTAAGAGATAACCCCGTCCTCCAGTTTATTATTTCACATATTACCCTCGATATGTACATCCCTTTTACCTTTACTGTAAGGGTTAAATTTAATACTTTTAAAAATTTTAAAGTTATATTTGTATCAAAGGGCCCAGGAAAAGGTGTTAAAAGAGTCTCGTCGTGCTAAGACTAGCGCTTCTTTCTCGGTCTTCAAAACTACACTCATGGCCTCTAATGGTGCTAATTTTTCGAAAAGATGGACTTTATTCTGGCTGTAGCTATTTGAACCTCTGAGATTGAGTAATTATCAAAAGTAGTTTTAGACGAAGCAAACACACGTTGAAAGCTGGCTTGCGACTCGGAACGGAACAAATTTGGACGGATCGGTTACGAATCAAGGGCAACAATCATTATAAGAATAAAAATGTTTAATTTCTTCCCCGAAGACAGGTCTTAACAGTGTAGCCACCACCTAAATAGAGGACTCATGCCGTGACTTATTAGTTGAAATTTTGAAGTGGAATTAAATAAACAACGGTGCAAAAACTATTTCATGAAAAGCGGTACCAAAGTGCGGAAAGCATTTCGATTAGATTAAAACCCCCCGAATTGTTCTTAACGATATATTTTATTATGTATCATTACTCCCGAAATCTCTAGTGTTGTATGGTGTTGTGACTACGAAGGCAAAGGCAAACATCCCTGTACGTAGTAAAAAGTGGCTCTCTGTCAAACTTTGTTGTCTGTCTGTATGCCACAATCATTCATAATGCCAATACTTCTTAACGTTGGCTCACAGAAATTTTGCTCCTTATAAAAACTTACCATCAAGTAGTATAAACTCTCATTTTCAATGGATTAGTTTGACGTCGCAAAGACAAGTCTGATTATTTTTTATGCAATGTTTTAATAGGTACTTCTTTGCATCTCTTCTAAATAAAACTGTTTTTTCCTTCAATATATCTGGTAATCTGTCGTAAAAGTAGTCTGCAAGTTTTTTAAATTTCCTCCTAAAAGTCACTTAACGGGTTTCTTTCCATTGAACTTCTACACACTTGATTAAATACAGAAGAGGGTCTGCCTGCCCCTATATTCTATAACTTATGTAACGCGTACCATTGTAAGGCATCAACTGCCAAGTAATTAATGTTATTTGATTCGTCTAAAATAGTGGTCCCCAAACGTTTTGAGGAAGGCCACGTTAGGGTATTTAAAGTGCTACGCGTGCCGTATCGAAACTTTGTTGTAATTAAGAGCTTTTGTTTAAATTTTTGTACAGCATTTGGCATGATAAACATCACTGTATTAATGTAACACATTTTTCTCAAGAACACAACGTACGAACAACAAAGAAATGAAATAAATATACGTTACAAGAACTGAGCACAAATAAAAAACATATAAGTTTTCGAAATACCGTCGGGCCTCGTTTATACTTATGTAATATTGCTTGTAAGCCCTTTTCATTATAGAGGGTTACATAATATAACTGGGATGAATCTTTTATATTAAATTGAGTAAAATGAAATACTACAAGTTTGCTATATTAAATATTATTATCTTCGTGCATTTTATTTAATATGGGCACATATCCAGCGTTACTTGTGCAACTAAACAATATTGGGTATATAAATTATTACAAATGAACTATATTACTGTGACGTCATTACTCCCTTCCAAATGTTTTAATATAATAAAATAATCCACTTCGAATAAACAACCATGTAAATTCCCATAAACAACATTACGTTTTGAGCCAGTGTTTTGCAAGTTGTCTAACTTTAAGGCGCATATGGTACGTCATCACTAAGAATACTCTGTTAAGGTATCCGTACGCAGTAAGTACGCACTGGACGGACGCAGTAGACGGATTTTAAAATTCGTGAATGACTCTTATTTTTCCAAGTTTTCAATATTTACACAATTTAAAAAATTACGATTACGTCCTAAACTATTAATGGTATGTAAAAAGGCAAGACATTTTTTCTTTGTTTCATAATTTTCTTGACGACGGACGGTGACTTTAATTTTTAAGTTCGTAATATTAAATTAATCGCATGAGTACCAAAAATATTAATTAATAAAACAAGCTATTTACCTTTAAGTAACATGATTTTCCTGCTCTAAATGTCAATTTTTACCCGTACACTGTTACCTACATATTATGTTATTTAGGCCTGCAGTAGGAATGTGAGCTTAACGTGGATTCCGAACCACGGGAATCTACGATTTTTACACCGTCTACCCCAATCAGAAAAGTTTTTTGAGCCATAAATAATGTCATCTGGGACCAGCAGATAGACATTTTGTGAGCGAAAATTTCTTCTATAGATAGCACCACTCAGGATTTGAACCCGTGAATCTTGGCATGAAAGCTAACACGCTAGCCGTTCATCCATTCGCTCACCTAAGTTGTTCTTAATTTACTTTAAAAATCACTATATTTTCTTTGCTACTACTTAATTGACGCAATTACGCTTAAAAACAAACATAATTTTAAAATGATTAATTTTCTTACTATTACAAATAAAAATCGACCCAGTTCTTTTATCTTGTAAGATGGCATACCCTTGTGTCACGATTACACTAACGATGACTCATATCTGACGTTAAACCGAGGCTAAATTTTGCGTGTTGCAAAATAACAAACAAGAGCAGTTAATTTGCAAGAGCGGTAACGTGATCCTACGACGGCTGCCGACGGATATTACTTACTTACTTAAGCAGTAGAGAACAATAGTATATTGCACAATGCATGGAAATTGTGAAAATTCACTACCGAAATACCAAGATTTTTGCGGAGCCGGTTCGCAAATGTGGATTTTTCGGTCACCATATCGCATCTTCTCGCCGTACAGTGGTCCGATTAATCGAGAAATTTGAGACGATTGGGTCAATTCAAACCCAGAAGAGACCTTTCCGTGCAGCTCGGTGGAATGAAACCATTGCAGCAGTTAGTACGAGTGTTAACCAGAATCCTTCCACCTCGATTCGTCATCGTTCTCAGCAATACATCGCGCGCATCACGTGACCAAACTCAACTGTCAAAACAGTGTGTAGGTAATTTAAACTTTACCAACATTTTTATAAACAATTCTAGGCCGCGTATACGGGTATTTGCTTTAATTACGTAATAGTTTTTTTAAGCGATATCAACAAACGACCGGAGAATTAATTTTGGGCAAAGTATGAAAGGAACTAATGAACATTAAACAAGGCTTTTAAAATTAAGCAATACCTCAAAATAATTTTTTCAAATTAATACTATCTTATTTGGCAAAAAAAATGCTATACTTGTGGAAGCATTTTCATGGCTGTATAGATTTTTATGCTTTTAGCAGGGGAAATTAAATATTAAATCAAGCGATTTGTTTTGGTTGGTACAAAAATCTATGGCCCCCTTCTTGTGATATACCATAAATTAATTGCATACATTAAAATGAATAGGAAAATCATTTCACTCCGAATTGTCCTTGCGCCGAAATGGGCTCGCGGCGAATTAGTCTCGCGCCGAGACGGCGGCACCGAATCGGGTGTACGCCGAACTGGCTACGCCGAATCTACGGGTCTAGGAAAAGTCCTAGACCCATCTGTTGACAGTATTTTGAATCACTGACAGTATGTCAGAATATTTCGATTTTTGACAAATTAAATTTTTTGTTTGCAAGACTTGTGATTTGATTTATCGAAAAAAGCGAATAACTTTCTTCCCAGCGCGAATTTTTTCTCCATTTATGCACGAATAGTTACGCCGGGACCTACAGAATAATTGTGCAAAATTTAGTTGAGATCGGTCAAAGGGTCTAGGAACGTATAGCGAACAAACAAACAAACAAACAGACAAGCTCTTTTGTATATATAGAAGACTAGCTGGCACGGGCGGCCCTTAGCCATCTAGACCCATAATAGATCCGTGAAGGCCATAGTTGTTCGGCCTTCGGCCTCACAGGGCGGACCATAATAGATCCGTGAAGACCATAGTTGTTCGGCCTTCGGCCTCACAGGGGGAGGACCAGAATAGATCCGTGAAGGCCATAGTTGTTTGACCTTCGGCCTCACAGGGCGGACCATAATAGATCCGTGAAGGCCATAGTTGTTCGGCCTTCGGCCTCACAGAGGAGGACCATAATAGATCCGTGAAGGCCGTAGTTGTTCAGCCTTCGGCCTCACAGGGCGGACCATAATAGATCCGTGAAGGCCATAGTTGTTCGGCCTTCGGCCTCACAGGGCGGAGCATAATAGATCCGTGAAGGCCATAGTTGTTCGGCCTTCGGCCTCACAGAGGGAGGACCATAATAGATCCGTGGAGGCCATTGTTGTTCGGCCTTCGGCCTCACAGGGCGGACCATAATAGATCCGTGAAGGCCATAGTTGTTCGGCCTTCGGCCTCACAGAGGGAGGACCATAATAGATCCGTGAAGGCCATTGTTGTTCGGCCTTCGGCCTCACAGGGCGGACCATAATAGATCCGTGAAGGGCATAGTTGTTCGGCCTTCGGCCTCACAGGGAGGACCATGACAGATATTTATATGCCTTCGGCTGCCTTGACTGCTAGTCGGTGATTGCCAGTGGTTGTTCAGCCTTCGGCCTCACCGGGGGAGGACCATCATAGATCCGTGAAGGCCATAGTTGTTCGGCCTTCGGCCTCACAGGGCGGACCATAATAGATTATATTTATATGCCTTCGGCTGCCTTGACTGCTAGTCCGTGATTGCCAGTGGTTATTATAGTATTATGCCAACCAACCACTTTCCGTACATACAGGGTGGGATAACTGATCGCTTTTAAAAAATACAACCACTTTCCGTACTCTACAGGGTGGGATAACTGATCGATTTTAAAAAATATATTTAGATTTTTGGCCACCAATCAGTGCACTTATATGATAGATTAAGTGCACCATCTAGCGAAAGCGGTGTGAGCAAGAATGGCCAGTATCCGTATAGGGTGTCAAAAAAAATCGAAAAACGCGAATAACTTTTTTCCCAGCGCGAATTTTTTCTCCATTTATGCACGAATAGTTGCGCCGGGACCTACAGAATAACTGTGCAAAATTTAGTTGAGATCGGTCAAAGGGTCTAGGAACGTATAGCGAACAAACAAACAGATCTTCTCTTTTATATATTTAGATAGATAGAAGATAGATAACACACTTGACCTTTTGATTGGTGATAAATTTTGTGTTAAATATATTCTAAGACTGTCGTTTTATTCGCTAAAAGTCATGCTTGACCCAATTTTACAATCGTTTGCACCGGTCATAATATCAAAAATATTAAATTGACTATATTTTATCCTTCACACCAATGCATTCACAAAAATTAGGCACATTTATTAATTTACACTGATTTAAACAAAAAAAAAAAACGATGCACTATTTACGTTGAAGTTAAAGTTGTCATACAGGCTCTTTTGACAGCTGAGTTTGGTCACGTGATGCACGCGATGTATGGACTTTCACGAAGTAGTTTACAGCGAATTTTGCCTGAAGATTTGCATTTGCATGCTTACAAGATTCAGTTAACGCAACATTTGAAGCCACGCGACCATGCGCAGCGCCGAACGTGCGCAGAATGGATCTTACAGCAACAAGTGAATAGTGATTTTTCGAAGAAAATCATCCTTCTCCGGTGAGGCGCATTTCGAACTTAAAGGATATGTGAACAAATAGAATTGTCGCATTTGGGGAGCTGAGAATCCAGGAGCGATCCACAACGTCCCATGCATCCACCACGAGCTACTGTTTGGTGCGCATTTTGGGCTGATGCGAGTCATTGGACCGTTCTTCTTCGAGGATGCGGCTAACAATGCGGTCACCGTCAACGGTTTTCGTTACCATAAGATGATAAACAACTATTTCTAGCCTCAAATTGCTAAAATGGATCTCGAAGACATGTGGTTTCAACAGAACGGCACAACCTGCCACACAGCGAACGAAACAATGGAATTGTTGAAGACGAAATTTGAAGGGAGAGTTAGCTCGCGCCGCTGCGATGTGAATTGGCCCCCAAGATCATGGCGATTTGACGTCCTTGGATTTCTTAATCCAAGAACAACTCCTGATTGATGAAATTGAGCCGGCACTATGCCAAAATGTCATCGAAAAGTTCGTTAAGAGGACCAACGAGTGCCATCAGTCACAAGGCGGCCATTTATCGGATATTGTGTTCCATACAAAACCTCCATGTCTCCACTCTTTTTAAAATAAAAACATCGGAACTCTTCAAATAAACGCCGCGTTTTTTTCAAATTTCATAATAGGCGGTCATAATGGGACACCTCTTACATTGAACTTTTTTAAATTAAATTACGTTAAATATTTTCCATGAACCCAGCATAAGCGTTGACCGTCTATTGGCCTCAGGTAACATTATATACGGCTGAAAACTTCCATGATAGGAGTAGACCGTGTAAAATTTGTCCATTCACGTGGTTCGGAAGACCCTCTTTTTAAGGGGCCTCCTAATTAGGTTACACTTGGGGCCTCGCGAAGTCATGATCCGCCGCTGTATACCTAATGTCCGAAGACTTTTGTGACCGGTATAATTACTATGTCGGGATATGGCTCGTCTCGTTTTTATTCAGACGGTGATATCCTGATATCTCACATCATGGCATACTGGGAGTGTTTAAAGCACTCACGTACTAAACTGACCATGACGGGAGTAATTTCCCTTCGGCAAAGAGGTACCGCAAATCCTTGTTAAACCCTGTCACATAATATGAAACCACCTGCGAGCGGGTTGCACAGGGGAAATCCACCCCTTCTGTTTCAGGTATACTTGCTGATGAAACCGCTTCACTATTTTAGGGAGCAACTAAAACCGGTAAAAAAACTTCCGATTTGCCGGAAAGTCAGCAGTAGGCACTTCGATGTTTACGAAGTATATTATACAAAACGACCCGTTATTCAACTTTGGCAATATTGGAGTCTTCGTTATCAAGGTGAGATTTGTTTCGCAATCTGATTTCATGTAAATAGCTTCAATCCGGTGATTCCATCTTATGTTATATAAATAGGCAGATTAAAAAATGTTCAACTGTGCAGGCGAGTGTGCAGGTGCATTAATAGTAAAGCAATGGATGAAACGAAGGAGAAGCTATAGAAAAGAAACATTAGGATTGGAAGGTATTACTAAGATATCGCTCTCAAAATATGTGGCCCAAGTTTACAGTATTACACTGTATTACACAAGTATTACATGGTATTAGTACATAAATATTACATGGTATTAGTACATAAGTATTACATTTGACCTGTCCCAACTATTACATACGTGATAAACCCAAATTAATAAAAAATGTCATACATCGATCTAAAGTGAAATGTTTTATTATTATTTTGCCCGGTGCTGTAGGAAAAACGTTGTATGAGCCACGGCTCGCAAGTGCAACTTACACACCTTAGTGCACAAATAACTGTAACAATGAGCTCGTGATAATTTATTCTATTACGTTAAATTCGTAATCGTAACATTTCATGCTCATGGCTTCTTATCAATGCATACACTTCATAATATTGTTTTTCCTTTTAACCATAACAACGTATCTAATAAAATCCATTTTAATTGAATTTAATTAATTCATGAATGATTCAATAAAATGTAAATGTTTTAATTATAGATAATCAAGTATGTAAACAAATGCTTTCAAATTAAGTTTTGAGCTATAAATTTTCACATCTACACGGAATATTCTATGTATAAATGTTGCAATTCTTTTTATATAAAAAACATGATGTTTTTTATAATTTTGCCATATATTTTTAGACACAAAACATAGTGCACACACGATGATTAGAAATACAACAGACCTGATTCTACTTTATTATTAGTAGCAGGCAATTATATAATTTATTCAATGTGCAGAGGACTTCCAGGTTTTCGTGATGATTACTGGAAATATGTATATCAGTAGGTTTAGCATCAAAGATGCTACTCGAGTAACAAAACCGGATATTTATTCAATATCTTGCACAAGTTCTCCAGTCAGAAACTCGTGCAAAACATAAAAGAGATGCTACCAATGCAAAACTGGTTCTCTAAATAATTTTCCATTTTCATGCATATTGTCAATTATTAAAAACCATATTATAAGAGGGTCACATGTACAACATTTAAATGTTTAACCGACCCACATAACTCGCTGTTAAAATAATACCCAAAAAAACAACTGTGTAATAGAAACTTGAAAAAACAAGTTAGTATTCCACCTTGCTTACAAAAATATTCTAATATAGAAACTATTGTTTGACCCTGCGCCAGTTTTCTATCTCTGCACTAATTTAAGTATTTAATGAATGCCCTATAATAAAACTATGAATTGAAATAGGAGATAATGATATTATAAGTAGATAATAATATCATAACAAAAACATGAACGTTTCTTTGACCTTCACATTTTATCAAAAACAGAAGTTACGAATTTTCTTTGCTTAGTGATTTTAATCGGCAAAAGTGATTACAGAACTTCAATTTTTTAAATAGAAAATTTATTGTAAAAATTGATTTTATAATTTTACAATAAATGCTCTTCACGCAACATGAGAAAAATGACCCCGGGGGGTTAAATAAACAAATTTGTTAAAATATTTTACTTTCCTCTAATAGTCTTTATGTAACAAAAATTTAGATAAATCGCCTAAATTTTACAATTTTAATTATAACAAAACAAATAAAAAAATTTATTTTATAATAAAACTAGCCGATACATGTAGCAATCTAGAAAATATACGTGAGAATGCGGCGATACGTCCGTCGCGTCGTGTAGGTCATAGTTGTTTAACCTTCGGTCTCACCTGGGGGATTGCGACACCATACGAAAGCAAAAAAGGTTGTTGGGCCTTCAGCCTATCAGGGGGTTTGCAACCGCGAACCGTACGGGAGCTATAGTCAAATGGCACAATGAATACTGCAATGTACAACTTGAGATTTTATTAAATCAAATAACAATTCTGCACTATTCTTGCAAATTTCATTAATAATTTAACAGTTGTCTAAATCAAGAACAAATCAAAATTAACGATATAGCGTCGACACAAAACGTTTCGAAAGCAGGACTAAACGGAATTAACAAGTTTTGATACATTTCTCGACATATGGAATACTGAACCTTTGTCCGTGCAAAATTTCAGCTTTGTAATTGATCTAGAAGTGGCCAAACATTTAATTCAAACATCTACAGACGATCTTTCTTTTGTAATTATTATATAGAAAATAAAGTTTTTCTAAATTAACAAATTTCAAGATAACTAAAAATTTGGGTAAAAATAAAATCTCTCGAAATGACGAGTAATTGCGCTTCCCGTGGTCCACAGCACACGTTAAACAGTAGGTCCTCTATGTTTGTAGCAATAGGTTTTGCCGTGTTTTACCGCTTGCCAAAGAACTAACGCTATTTTAAAATTCGTCGTCGTCTGTGCTAATGTTAATGTAAATACTACGAACACCGAGAGACGTTCTTGTCTTATCTTGATTATTTAATAATCCCACTAAAAACTGTTGTAGCCATAGAAATAGTAACGCCCACGAAAAAACATTATGTTGCCATGGAAATAGTAACGCCCATTCGAAACATTGCAACTTCTTCAAGCAAATTGTTTTTCGGTAACAACCAAATGAGCAACAACGTGCTTTTGAAAACTGCGATAAAATCATTTCATAAATTATGAATGAATGTTCATGGAATATTACTACACATGTTTTATTGTTCTTAATTTTTAAATCCATCGTTCCGCTTTTGCCACCGCGATAGGGATACTAATTCAAAGTAATATCAATAAAAAAAATTCGACATTTCCGAAAAACTTTGCGATTGATTTTTACTTTTTCAAGATTTAACGATAAAATATTGTGAGTGATTCAGAAACATGAACTAGAAAATTCTTAATGTGCTTATTTTATACAGGAATTAAAACACATCGGTGGACCAACATTTTCTTCAAATTTTTTTGAACTCTGAACATGTTGGGCTCCAACATGATGTTTATGGTAGTATGTAATACCGAAAATACATCCATGCAAAATTTCAGTTTTAGAGGTTTAGATGTGAGCGATCACTTCATACGGATAGACCGCAACCCGTTCGTTACCTATTCAGATTTCGAGTAATTTGAAATATAAAGAGGGATAAAAACAAGATATAAAAGTAGTTGAGTCAAGTTAATGGAAAAGTTATGTGTTGTCAAATCAGAGTTTGTATTCAAATTTTGAGATAATGAAATTATGCAGAGTAATATTTGCGGTTTTTTGTTCAAATACGCGATATTAGCCGTGACCTCAACTTATAGAGTATAAAAAAGTAATATCCAAACGAGCAAAACGTATCCAAATAAAGCATAATAAATCCCATTGAATTTTGCGATGTTTGGATACACACTAAATTATACTAATTGCGCTTACTTAAGTAATATAAAATAAATTGAAAACTTCACAATGGTAACGATTTAAGTCGATGGAAAATTATAGTGTATTTCTAAACAAAATTTTATGCGAGCGGAAAAATACGGTCAATATACAACATTTGTTTTTCTAAAGAACATATTATTCGAGCGTTATATAATTGGTGACTGCACGGAAACTAACCTGCAGATTACTGAAAATATTAACATAATTATATAGGACTATGCAGAATAGTCTCGAAAATCATACGAGATAACCTGTACATTCAAAGTACGAGAGAAACAATGGCGCCAAATAAAAATATAATAGATAAAAAAAATTGTATACGATTTGAAAAAAGTACTAATAAAACACAAGCAGTTAAGTTTCACCCCAATTATGTAGATATCTACTGGTAATGAATGACACTTGCCGGTATTTATACAATTATCAACAAATGTATAGGAAAATAAAAAGAAATGCTAAAAATATGAATTCGCAAGGCTAAAAAAAGGTAAGCGAGTCAAAAGGTACGTTAAACGATTTGCAATTGGTAATCTTTTCGTGAAACGTTACGCATAATGTAGGGTTATAAAAGAAATGCGGCATCGACTACCATTTTGATTAGAAGATTTGCTAACCGGCGTTTCGTCAACTTGTTCTAGTCTCTCCCTATTATTCTACAGCTTATAATAAAATATAAAATTTGGGTACAGTACCTGAGTTAAAAAATTCTAAGTACTATTTTTTATTAATCAGATATTAAATGGCGTAGCATAAGCTAATGGCTGACCACGTCAACGTGCTAGTTGCCGGTTGTCGGGGTTCACAAATCAACGCGCAAGGACTTAGTCTCGAACCCTTTCGTTTTAATAACTTGCGCACACGCAATCATTATAAATTCAAAAATAACCTTATACCCAAGACATTAGACCGGTATGCAATTACCAAAAATCGATGCATTCATTAACTGTATATCGTTTAATAACGAAAAGTAAATTCCACACTTGGAAATGGGCAATAGGTGGTTGAAATAAGGATCAAACAAATTGATTTACTACACGAAGTAAGGCGAACGAAATCGCGAAATTAGCAGCCGTTAATAATTGTTAACAAAGAAAATGTATTAATAGATACATACCACTCGTTTTTGTAATCCTTTATATCAACCTTAATGTTTAACAAACACAACAAACATATTTAATAAAACTTATGACAACACACAAAATTTTTAACAAAGGAATTAATAAAATAAAATAATGTTTGGTTAAAATTTTAAACTTAATAAAAACAATTGTTTCTGACGTAAAATTTTGGTGTAGTGCCGACTCCCGCGGCTTTATGCCAAATGCAATGTGCAACCGACAAAATACGTACGTTGGATTTGCACCAGTCAAAACGGCGCGGCGAGGCACTTGCATTCAGGTTGCTCGCAGACAACGGACATGCGCTTTTCGCGCTCAAATTGCAAACCAGTCTATCGGTATCCGGTCGTCTTATCAATAATTTTAACGTTTTATCTAAAACACTTTTATACATTTCAATCTTTTAAATAATACCTTGCACAAAAGTTTTTGCACAAATTAAATATCTATAATCATTATTATTATCTAGTGTATGAATTTTTAAAATCTATCAAACATGTTTGAATACTAAACTTGTTTTTCTGCCATTACTTTTAATCGAATGGGAGTTGAAATATTACCTACTTCTAGCGAATTTTATCAAGAATATAAGCATTTATTTATACAAATCTCGAAGTAGGCATTCTAACATTCTAATAACCTTCCACGGGTGGGGGGAAATTGAAACAGCGTAGACTTACGCCAGACGATGTTACGGAATTTCATTTCCATGACAACTAGACGTATGAAACCGACCGAAAAGGTCGCTGAAAATTTAGTGTCGGTAGAAGGTGGATTTCAAATATAAGTTATTTCGCATATAACCGGACATTAAATAAAACACCGTTGTTGCAAAATCGCCGGTTTATGTTTGCGAATTTTAACTCTTAACGTGGTATTTTGTATTTTACAATATAGTATGTACTACATAATACACATAATAATTATTACAGATAAAAGTAGAATACTACATAAATAAACCCCCTTGTTGAATCAAAATGATTAAAAATAATATAATGAATTGAATTTTTAAATAGTTGACTATTAAACTCCTTTAATCAACATAATCTCGCTCCGGTGTAGTTCGAATAAATTAAAAGTGAAGTAAAGAAAAATATTATTTTAAAAAAATAATATTTTTGTATGAAAACGTTGAAGGATATTTTGTCATTGGTTTGATCAATTAATTATAAAATTTTCGATTTAAACCCTTTAATGGAAAGAGTGTTTCAATTTAATGGTAGGGTTATAATATTATTATACCCCACGCCCCATTCAAAAAATTAATATTATACCTTTCAATTAAAAACACAATATTGAGAAATAGCAGGTACCTTAAAACTTCAAAAATATTGCCGCTAAATATTAACGGGGTGTCAAAGTTCAGACTTCCATCTTTTTTTTTTTTTAATTATTAAAATTAATCGGTAAATGCGTCTACTGCTAATGGGAAACGCTCGGATCGAATCCAGGCAGGGTAAGAACTTTATTCTGACCGTCTCTCCTCAGAAGGCCATGGCAAACCACCGAGGTAATCTGCCAAGAGAATCCATCTCAAAATGAAGTCGTCATAATACGAATGCAGAACTATAGCTTAACTAACATTTACAAAATTTTACAGGAGAGCACTTGAAAGGTTTAATTTTCTCATACTTTCCATATAGGATTACAATGTTCTATGAAGAATTCTTATATTTTTATTAGGATTTTGGACTTGGGATTTTTCTGAATTGTAAAACACATCTCATTCTATAATTTTCTGTAATAAAATCAATAAAATAAAAATCAAAAAATTTGGACTTAGGTTAGTTCTGCATTCACATGACGAAGTGTATTACACTTCCCGTGGTTCGGAGCCCAAGTTAAACAAGTAAGTCCTCTATGTATGCGAGAAAATATTGAACGCATGTCACATGCATAGAAGAGATGGATCACAATATTTCTGTTAAGAAGCTAAACGACTGGAGAGTGAGATTAAAATTAATATAAATTTTATTTTTAAATATCTCAATTTTTTTAATATATCAACATTGTACCGTGTGGCTCTAGGCTAGTTCAAACATAGAAAAATAACATAGTAAATCAGTTATTTTAAAATTGTAACGGGTGAACGTGAAAATGGTATCGTTCGTATAAAGAGATGTTTTTTCTGCGTCCGATGATACCCAATACTGGATACGTATATACAGTGGCGTAGCTAGGGGGGCGGTGGGGGCGGCTCTCCCCGGGAGCCACCCGTCTGGGGGTAACACCCGACCCCAAATTAACAAAAAAAAGGTCAACATCCGGCATCTCACCCACCTGCCTGGGGGTGACACCCGACCCTCCCATGCCTCATAGCTGTTTCCTTAAGTGCAACCCCTAAAAAAAGGGTCATCAGCCTTAGGCGGGGGTGAAACCCATTAAATCCGCCCCGGGTGTCACCCATGCTAGCTACGCCACTGGTATATATACATATATTTTAATTATTGTCAGACTAATAAAATTTGCCCAAAATTTTTACTTTAACATGAATTCCTACTTCCATTGTAACAAATTTGAAATTACTCAATTAAAATAATATCAAAACAAAATTTTAATGGGATAGTTTAATTTTCGGCTGAGTACCTACCTAAGAAACAATAGTAATTAATCATTTTAATATTACTACATTAGAACTCCTCTAGTCTCGGTTATAACGAAAAATCGGCTATAACGAGGAAATCGTTTGGTCCCTTGTAAATATACTACTTATTTTGTAGCACCCTCTACCTTTCTTAAGACTACAGCTCCGGCAACTCAAATTAATCAGCGGGCAGCGGGTAAAAGGAATCTAACACGCAAAAAATAACACCGAATCAAATTTGGACGCCAACAGTTTTATTATACTATACATGTCAAAAAACGGGAAAAGTTTTATAAACGTGCTTCACCACCATAAGCCTAACCTTTTACAATTCTAAAATTGGTAAATTACAATTATTTGACCCTAAAACTTACGCTAGCGCTTGCTGGATCTTCGTGGATCAGGCCGTTGTTGGAAAAAATGAGTTTGTTTATTAGTTCGCTCCCAGTATAATTACGACAGGTGGAATTCCTTATCTGACCTTAATAACAATCCAATAAGCTCTATACCCAATCGGATCTCCAGACGTTCTCAAAACTAAACCTTGAAGCCTTAAAATAACGAAAGGGCCAAATGAATGACGAGTCCAAAGATGGCAATCGTACATACTTCCCCTGCAGAAGGAAAAATTCCCGAACAAAAACTAGAACACTGTTAAAAAAATTTTCAACCACCCAATCGAATTTATTGGGAGAAAACGTTACAAAATAACGGACAATTATTGGAAATATTTTACTTCTCCGGCTCTTATTTATAACCTCTGTTTCTCCATTTATCGCTCGTCGTCCGCACAAGTCTACTCCTCACCTATTGTACCGGGTGCTTCGAAATAGATTGCTACAACTTCTTGTAAAATTTCCCCTCTATAGCGAGAATATTTATGACCTTGAGTTGGATATAACGAGATTTTTGTTTCGTCCCAGATCAGTAATAGCGAGAAATTTCGGAAATAAATCGGGTATAACGAAAGTTCCTGGAAGAAATAAAGACAGGTGTGGGTCTCAAAATTACTAGAATTTTATCAGAAATATATTTTGCGTGCTAATTGCCACGTCTGCATATTTGTTTCTCAGTCGTTAGCAATTTTTCAAGCAGACACTTCCCGAAATATTCTGTGCTATTATGTCGTCCTCTAGAACAAGAAAATCATTTTCTACCAAAGAAAAAATATGTATCAATAATGAAAGAGTTTGAAAGTGATAAAAAGCAAGCTGTAATCTGCAAAGAAAGACATTTTGACGAGAGCTACATTGGCAACAATTTTAAAAAACAGGGACAAGATTATGATTAAAATAATGAATTCTGGTCGGAAGTGAAGAAATATAGGTAATAGAAGAAACTCCCGTTCTGCACTGAATGGTATCCCATGGGTTTGTTTTACTTTTGCATTATTAACTATAACTACACAGGTACCTACACAATTAAAATATAAAGTTTTGGGTATCATTAGGCGCATAAAAAAAGTCTCATGCGATTGATACCATTTTCATTTGTATTCGTTATAATGGGAAGCAGGAATCTTTCAAAAAATGATTTACTATATTATTTCCATATGTTTGGATGCTTGACTAGCCATCCGGTATAATACCTACTTACTACTGATACGAGTAGTAGTATTTATAGTAATAAATTCAAAAATTTTATTTTATGGTGTGGTTTAGAAACTAATTAATAAATTTTGATTCAGACCTATTATAACAATATTATTAATAAAATAGATATAATACTTTTAATAAAATAAAATAATACTTTCAGAGACGGCTTAAAGGTGACACCCGTTGATGATTCGATTGATACCTATCGAAATAACTGGAAAGCCCACATAGAACGGATGGAAGATCAGCGATGGCCAAAGCTCGAAAATAATGTCGTCCTACAGGAAAGAGAGACCAGGGAAGACCCCGGAAGTGATGGCAATAGAAGTCGGAACAGGCCTAATCCCTGATGAGAAGAAGAAGAAGAAGATATAATTATTTAAATATATGATTTTTAGCTATTGAAATTATAATAAATTAAACTTTAAAAATAAAATAGTTAATTAAACATTGAAATTATTTTTTATTAATCATAAACTTTCAGTGGTGTATTCTACTTTGTGTACCACAAGATGTCTCTAAAAATTTTCTAGAGTAACAAGAAAGAAGAGTCAACCGTATATAATATAAAAAAATTAAAGAAACACAAATTAAAAAAATCAAGAACTTGAAACAAATCTAAACCAACAATCCAAAATGAATTAACATAATACGACTTGTGATGCTGTGCATATATATCAAACTGATAGAAAACTAGAAGATTGGATACATGAGCATATGTACATCAGATCTAAAGTGTTTCAAAGCCAATGGAATTGATGGAATTAACACAGAGCATAATTTTGATCCCAACATCACTGTTGGGCATCACTTGGCATCCGCTCAAGAAAGGAAGGTTCTTAAATATTTTGGAAACGTCTGAAATAAAAGTAATACGTTAACTTGTATTAATTTAGAGGGCTTGATGCACACAACGTTGATTAATATAGGTTTTGATAATACTATGGTAAAGGCCATATTATGTACCTTTCCATAATACGCGTGTACCGATTGAGTTGAAAATTCATACACTAGTTTGAAGCAGCTGTCTAAAGAGCTGATTAGATTTTGGTTGAAAATCGTCAATTCTTAACCCAATTTTTAAAAGAATGAAAATTACTGAAGATCAGTGCTGCTTCCCGGTGGAATGCATAAGAATGAAAATGGTATCAATCTAAAAGGGATTATTTTTCCGCGTTAATTATTGTTAATATCCAAAAAATAAAATAAGCCATTTTAAAAGAATATAAGTTGCCTTGGATTTAGCAACATTATATAAATAGGAAATAAATTTGGTTATTTTGATTTGTCAGTTATTTGAATTGAATTGCAAAATTATAATATAGTGTAATTTATTATTTTAAGAAATATTTCGATATAATTTTAAAAATGTATAAATAAACAGATCCAATTAAACAGCACTTTTTTTAAATTTTCCAGTATTACTGTAAGTATTTATTTATTTAATAATTAGGTAGTATTTACACGGCGGGTATGCATAAAGAATTTATTAATAACGTCAAGAAAGATAATAATTTTAAACTTAATGTTGACGAATTTATCAAATTTAACATAGAATGTGACCATGAGTTCAAAGTATTCATAAAAGTTTGCATGATAGTAGGTATACATAGTATATCAATGTAAACAGATACACAAAAATGTGGATCTGAGGATAGTGGATTAGGGAATATTATTATTATTAGTTATATCAGAAAATTTGCGTTTAATTTATTTAAAATGTGCACGCACCGCCTTGGAAAAATTTATATGGTCGACCATACTTGGGACCTTATCAAAAAATTCACAAAGAGCTTAGGTATCTGCAGTTTAGCCATCAGCGTACTTCGGTATTATATATGCATGAACGCATCTTCGTTAAATGATTTTAATCATTATATAACAAATCGTTCATAATTATTGGAAAAATGTGATTTGGCCTTCCACACGATTTTACCTTATTTTATCCTTTTAAAATTAAAATAAAATTAAATAAAAAATTAGTTTTTCAAAAGAACTCTTCAATACAACAGTAACTATTACTAAACAACAGAACATAAAATATTTAAAACATAAAATTAATTTTAAGTCTTAGGCCCAGTTGTTCAGTTTCGGGTTATCTTTTAACCTGGGTTATTTTCCATAGAAATGATTGTTTCAAGAATTGTTTTCATAGAAAATAATTCAGGTTAAATGATAACCTAATACTCTGAACAACTGGGCCTAAAAACGGACTTTAGGGATATCGAATGAATCTACCAAAAGGTTGTGAGTCACTTTGGATCAGTCTCTTACAAAATGTTGCGAAGTTGTATATCCCTAAAACATAAAACCCCTTTTGTGTAAGAAAATCATGCACATTTTGTTCAACAAGATCCAAAAACGGATTTACTTTAACATACTAAAAGTCCCGTGTCTGATAAACCCTGAGCTTCCTAGTGAATTCTTCGGCAGAATTTAAATTTCATATGAAATATTGAAAATGGTGTGTTTCGGCAAAAGATTTATAAAAAGAAATTTCTATATTAGCTATACGTATTATTCTCATACGTATATAGGGTAGCTCATTAGAAATACGTTCAAAATTTATGTGTTTTGAAAATTTGTCGTGCAACCGAACGCGGTGTGTCGACTATTTATTAGAGTACCTATAATTTATTTTCATTTTGAACCAAAACTAAAACAGAATAAGTGAAAAAAATTTTGTCACACGGCCATGACGTCAAGGACGATCTACCTTCACGCATGAAAACTTTCAAGAATACGGGCTTGGTTTTTGGCTAAAAACTTGCTTTTTAAATTATTAGACTCCTCATGTAATTGCGGAGACAAGAAATTGTCAACTATCATTAATTGCAAGACGAGTGAATAAGTAGATGCCACTATTGTTTTAATAAGGTAGCTGCATAGTCAATTTAAAAAGAAAATATGTTGCAGGTTGAAGACCCATCCAGTTCGGACACTGAAAAATATTACTCACTAGTTTTCAATCTCCTAAGTAAAAAATATTTTGTGCGGGTGTGTCTTATTCAAAATTAAAAAACCATTACTTTTGGAAGACTCTATAGTTGACCAAATTTATTAACGGTATTTTTTTTATTAAAGAACTGATTTGAGAGATTTTGCGTGATAAATAAAACGCGAATTGAGTAATTCACAGTTTTCGCGTCAAGTCGATTGAAGTTTTGCAACTCCATATGCACACGTGTATTTTTACACGGTTAAAAAATATTTTACGGTACTTCTAATAATTGAATCTCTTCTAAAATTTTGTGACTGTCTGATCCAGATACTACAAGAACTTCTTTTTTTTTTCAAAATCACAAAACTACCCCTACTCTCTGCCGCATACGATTTTTGTACGACCGAAAGATTTGTAAGCCTCTTCTATGAGAAACCGTCTCAGCTAATCATTCGCTTTTAAAATTGGAGTTCTCACAAAGTTCCTATCTAAAGCACTTTTTGTAATAAATGCACCCTATACTATAAGATGAAAATTGGTTATGGTTGGTATAAATCTCATAGAGGACATAATTTCCTCCAACTGTTGTCTTTAAAATTTTTGTGCAAGACGATTATGTACTGAACTGCAGCGCTGTAAAATAGAAGTAGATTTTGCCACCCCCCCCCCTTCCCCAATCTCCAAACCAAAATAGTCTAAATCGTTTGTACCTATATTTGTACCTTTTCTATTTTAGTGTGTATAAGTACCTCGATCGTTTTTGAGTTATATCAAAATTTCTTTAGCGAACATTTTGCCAGCCCCCCCCCCCATTTCGAATTTGTAAGTAAAAATAGTCTACATCTCTTGCACCTATTTGAATCGCTTTTATTTTCATATATAAATCTTCAGTTTTCGAAATATTCACGAAAAACCCCCTCGCGCGTTTTGAATCGATGAGATTCTCCGCGTGCTCATAGCAAATTTCATAGACGGTTGTTAAACGTTAACGTTAATTGTTATATAACTTTCTGCAGAATAGGATAGAACTTTGACGGTGCAAAATTAGTATGGTCATGTTTTTCTAGTGGTCCTAAAAACAAAATTTATTCCAGCTTTCCTCTATTTTTCTATGCAATAAAACACTTGACGATTGGTTTTCATCTTTCAGCTCGATGTTCTTTCAAACATTCAGTCCACTTCTGGACTATAATAACTATAATGAGGGGGAGGTTCAGGCCATACCCTTAGCTGGCCAAGTGCGGGTTGGTAGGGGATGATTGGTCTACTGATACAATAGCAACCTTTTTTTATACGTAGGTACTTTGCCTTTTGAGTCCCTACATGTAACCTGTATTTTTGTATTTTTATATATAAGATAAAGAAACTATTTTTTAAATAATATTAATGATTATTAATGAAGATCTAATATGATAATAACAATTAATAATTCTAGTTTTTATTAAAAAAGACTTTGTGTGGCATTATACACATTATAATTATGTAGTCAATTTTATATTCCATCTATACACAGGTTTTCATTTACGAAATACAATGCATGAATTCAATCGAGGGGAAATACGTACTTTGTTCAGCACTTGTAAAACCGAATAATAGACTTAAATTTATGCTTTTTCTCGTCGTTAAAATTCATTTTAACCCTTTTAACGAGCAATATCGATAATTTCGAACTTCATTCGACAAAAAATTATAATAATTGACTACAGCCCCGTAGCCAGGTTTTTGAGGAGAAGATAAGGGCTCGCCACATATAGCCTGTGCTGTGCTATGCTATGGTCTGTGTTATGTCAACACAAACGTTGAACAATGTCATGGTCATGCGCAATATAGCATAGCAACTCATAACTATGTGAACGTCACTATTGAAACCCTATGTTTCTACTTCAATGTTTGACATTGGCATAGCACAGCACAGGCTATGTGGCGAGCCCTATAATACTCATGATGTCATGATTTATGAAGACAGAGACGGGCCCAACCAATGTTTTTTTAATAGTCACGTCGGGTGCCCGGGGCGAAAATTAGCTTTCGAAGCGTTTTGATACGATAGTTTGATGGAGACGCCGCGCCGTTTAACGACTGATTTTTTTATGATGAAGGGGTAGTCCCCTGTTTTTACAGGCCTAATTCACTATGTTAAACATGGTTAAACTTTGTGCATTAGTCACTATTCTTAAGACAAAATGAATAGGTATATAAATATATACATATATCGCGTGCACTACTCATCTGTCATTACTGGGTTAGGTGTCAAAACTGGGTTAGATCAGTTTTGCGTGCTTTACTTAAGTTCAAATTCATAGTCGTTACTTAAGTATAAGTACGTACTCAAGGGTCAAATTTATATTGCGTAGACGCATTTTCGGGCAAAAACACTTGGAAAAAACTAAGATGAAATACATTGATAAAAATCAGTTACTCAAGTAGAAAGTAATTATCATTTATTCACAAATACACGATGTGCACTTCAGTGAGGTAATTGATAATCTAATGATCTAAATGTATTTTGGTTCTTATAAGGTATAAACTTCTCGTGTGAATGTTTATATCATTCCTCTAGTCGATGGATGGTTCTCACAATTTGGGTAAAAGTACTTGATGCTATTTATGGCCTAATTGATACGTGAGGACTCTCGACTTGGATACCTTATTTTAATATTTATTTTAAATACTAGAGACTAATTAATATTGAAAATATATAAGATAGTAATAAATTAATTAATAACGGCAGTTAGACGGATGAAGTCGACGGGACACAATTTAAAAAAATAAAAATTGCGATTACTTCTATAAACTATTAATGTTACGACAAAAAGTTAAGAGGTATTTTTTGTTCGCTTTTTCGTTTTCTTGACAACACTAATTTTAATGATAAAATTCGTACTAAACTAATCACGTAAGCGCCAAAAGAGCTTAATTTAGCAAAAAGGTAAAAAGTAAGCGAAGACCTATGAGTGTTTTTAAGGAAATGCATTTCTAATTTCGAAAGGGGTACACAAGAACCAAAATATCAAAAATCTGGCTGTAAATAATGAAGTTGTACGAAAATTAAGGTAAAATATCGGGGCACCTCCCATCAGACATGCACTGGTCCTTTTTTTAAGTGCTACGATTTTTGTCTTTCTATCCAACATCGAACCTACGTCTGTGCAAAATTTAAACTGCATATATAGTAACATGTATAGGTACAAATAAATTCTTCCCTTCTCGGTCCTTTTACCCATGAGGGTTTGGTGACCCATCTTTTTCTATGCAAGTGATGTGCGTTCGAATTATTTTCACATTATAATATAGAGAACTTACTGGTTTGACGGGACACGTCCCGTTACGGGAAATGTAATACACTACTTCATTTCGAGATGGACTTTCTTGGCAGATTACCTCGGTGGTTTGTCATTGCCTGCCAACAAGAGACGGTCAAAATTAAGTTATTACCTTGTCTGGATTTGAACCGAGCATAAAAATATTTTACGTTTTATTAATATTTTTAATGATTTTACTTATTAATATAGGGTGTCCCCGTGACCGTGGAGAACCTTTGAGGTGGTGATAAAGGACACTTTTCTAAGACAAATTTTCACATAAAATTTTTGCCCAAGTCCAAACCGTTGGGGGGTACCACCCTTTAAATCAATTTTTTGAATTTCTGATTTAAAACGGTCATAGCTCCGATATTATTGATTTTTTAAGGTTAATGGATTAGAACTTTTTTAAAGATCATTCGCTTGTCTACAAATTAGGTTATAACCCCTTATCGTCTAGAATCAACGGATTTCGAGTTATAAATTAAATTAAGGGAAAAAATGTTTAAAAAATTCAGGTTTTTTTTTCTTGCAAACCCCGTATCTCTTAAACGAAACTTGTCTTAGAAAAGTGTCCTTTATCACCACCTCAAAGGTTCTCCACGGTCACGGGGATACCCTGTATATAAAGCTCACCGTGACACTCACTCACTGACTTACCATTTACAGGGCATATCTACGGACGTCGTGGAGAGTTGAAATTTTGCACACCCGTGTGGTTTTACAAGGATTGAACGGGAAAATTGTCCGTTTTTTGGTGGGACATAAGGGAGGGGGCCAAATGGCGGTTCAAAGTGTTCCCAAAATTTGAGAATTCATTTTGGAGAGTTGAAATTTGCAGGCAGTCCCGGGCGACGGTCGAGGGGGTGAAACAAATTTTTTTTTTTACAATTTTTTTTTTTACAATTTTTTTCCGAGCGCTCGGCAAAACGGCTCAGCGCGGTTTATCGTCTTTTTGACACTTTTTCCGGGAGTTTCGTCCGATTGACTTCAAATTTTTGAGAGGGGTGGGGGCGGCGAAAACGGACACCCGTCTAGGGCCAAATTTTCGAAATTTTGTCCCGTTTCCTTTTGAGTGGGGGTCAAAAATTTAATAGTTTTTTTGCGCCTGGCTCGCTTATTTTCAAATTAAAGTTTCGATTTTTTGGTCTCATTCGGATCCGCCCAAATTTAGATTTGCATTTCTGCAAAAAAAATACGTAGGTCATAGATCTTTTAGACCGCTAAGCGAGACGACGATTTTAATTACATTTTTTCCCCGTTTTTTGCACTACGCCGGACGGCGTCGAACGAATCGCGGAAAAAAATACGCGGTCGTCGAGCCGACCGTATGCCTGACAAAATTTTTAGAAATACTTTTTCTCGAAAAATGGACCGGTTTCGAGTAATCGTGATATACAAATTAAAAAACGACAAATTTTAAAAATTCGTTTTAATTACATTTTGACCTCTCACGTAATTTCGGTAAAATCGATTGGTCCGTGCCAATGAAATTTGGATGGAGCAAAAATGTGGAGGCCGCAGGCCGACCCGTGTTTCTAAAAGCAAGTGGGAGGCCGTAGGCCGACCCGTATCCATAAAGGCAAGCGGGAGGCCGAAGGCCGACCCGTACTCTTAAAAAACTTTTAAAAAGTTGGGAGGCCGAAGGCCGACTCGTGTTTGTTTCATCGTTGTCGAGAAGCCAAAGCCGGACCAAACAAACTGAAGTCCTGCAGGTATGCCGACAACTTTGAATTGATTTTTTTTGATCGAGGAAGAATTATTTCCCAACAAGTTTTGCATCAAAAATTATTAAAATAGCTCGCCAAATCCGATTCCGACGTTAAAATTTTATATAAAAAAAAAATTGTGCTATTCGGCTATGAAGGCACTATCCCTTGGAAATTATTTTGAAAAATTACGCCATTTCGAAATCAACACTTTTTTTCGTCGGACGTCCGATAAGCCGGCAAATTGCAGAAATGCAAATTTTGAAAAATTTCGATTACAAACCTCGACCTTTTTGGTGGAGATTAAAATTTCGATTTTTGGATCGCATCGCGACGGCCTCAAATTTGGATTCGCGTTTCCGCAAAGCAATACGTAGTCGTAGATAAAGTATTCGACAGGTAACTAAGTAAGTTGTCGCTTTTTTTTTAAGTGCACAAGGTCAAATGACGATATTGCGTAATCGTGTGCAGATTTGTTGGGCGACCCCGATTAGGTCTTTGGATATTTTTCGTGCGATAGCGCGGTGACGCTTACGTGTCCTTCCGACGGTTACCCCGGATCTGGGAGATCTTGAAATGTGCGATATCGTATTGCCCTCGCGCAGATATTAAAAGCACAATCATTTTGACCTTGAAATCTCTTTCGTGGGCCCAGTTACGGCCCTTAAGGCGAATTTTTGAAATTTTACAAAATTGCCCAAATTAAGGTTCTCGATAGACACCGTCGAGTCGTTGGCTTTAAATTGTTCCAAGACACGTGACCTTGAAAATTATTTTTAAGGCCGAAATTTGTCGCTAAATCGAATTTTGAATTTGTACCGCGGATATGCAATGCCGGATCTGCAATATTCGAAAATAAATCGGAGGCCGAAGGCCGACCCGTAACAGGAATTACAAGCGGGAGGCCGAAGGCCGACCCTTATTATTAAAAGCAATCGGGAGGCTGAAGGCCGACTCGGGTTCGCTTTACCATTGAGACGCCAAATCCGGACCAAAGAAACCCGGGATCTCACATGCAAACCAAAACTCGACATCATAAAATTAAACATAATAATTATTCACTTCTTCATTAAAAATTTCAATTTGTGACGAAGAATTCGGTAAGTAGCTCTGTGTTTAGACAGGACGATTTTTTGTATGTTAAAGTACGAACAATTACCTAACGAAATCAGTCGAAAATTTGCAGAAGACCTATTTGCAGAAGAAGACCTTACACTATTTATAATCCAGTCATTTAGGTACACTTGTGCAGAAATAATTCGGAAATACGATTTTTTGCTCAAATCCTTTAGTTTGGCATCGCAAAAGAACCCATACGTTTTCGACATCAAGTTCGAACCAGACATTTACATTTCTGCAAATAGCTTAATTTCAGTACACCTGAAGTACAAATTTAATATAATTTATTGAAGACCCCTTTTTCATCACGTAATAACTGGACTATTAGTTTTGCATCAGAAACGAGCTCCCAAGTTTTCGACATTAGGATTAGGAGAGGGAAATTATGTAAATTGCTTAGGATTGGCCCTGATTGCTATTCTAGAATATTCTGTAGGAGAGCATTCGCAAATTCGTTGTTTTCAGTGTTGGTATCAATATTGAAACAATTGGATGCTCCTACCCAATATACATAGGTAAACTTTAAATCTTAAAAAATATGTTTTTCTTAAGGTCAACAACAGTTTCGTAAAATCCATCTGCAAATTCATAAAATAAATTTGCGATTTAGGCACACAACCGCAAATAGCAAGTTAGTGCTAGTACCATGATATTTTTGTGCGATTGCGGTTGTTTAGCCACAGAACCACAAATCGCAAGTGCGCGTTTCCCATTTCGATCACTGATGGTAATTTACCACCCTCCGTATAGTATTTCTTCCCACCTTGGTTTTAGGTAAAAAAAATTTTAACACCATTTCCTAATTGAAATATTCCACCATTATGATTTACAATAATTTAATTACAAAGTTTGTTTTGGGGAATAAAAAATTTGATAGTTGGAATTTTTATCTTCAATAATTTTCGTTTGGCAATTGATATCGAATTACGTATTGCTGTGAGATCGAGGAAATTTTCTTCCGAAAAGTGTAATTTTGGGTAGAATACGTGAAGAGTTGGAATCAAGTTGTGTTCTTTGCCATCTTTTTTGGAATCATCTTCGCGTTATTCAAATTTGGAAGCCGTGTTAGTTTTTTTGGTTAACACAGCGCATTGCCGTTTGTCGGGATTTACCACCCATCTAAATTTTATCTGGAAGTTAATTATCAATTGTTTACCTTGACCACCTTGGGGATATCATCAAGTCGAAAATTGTATCATTTGGTTCCAACAATTAAAACAAGTGGGCGAGATATCGGAACGAAGAACGAACACCTTTTGGTTATCGCTGCATACGAATCCAGTGCCGTGGAAGAACCAGTGGTGTGTCTTGGAGGGAGATTGCCCAATGAGATAGGTGATCATTGTTATGTATTAATTTGTTTTCCTTAAGGGCCGGTTTCAGCAACCTTAACCTTAACCTGTGTTAGTTAACACAAATTAAAAATAATCCGTTGTTAAATTTTGAATGGGTTGTAGCAACCTTTTCTAATATGTAATTAGTTAATCTCGGATTATGTGTAGAATAGTTATGGTGGTACTCCTGAAACGACAACAACGCCTACTTCATACTATGCAAGTAGTTCAATTAGTTCGAAAATTATCAACAAGTGAGGTTTATAACCTATATTCTGTGAATACAGTTCATTGAAATATTTTATATTTTACATATATTTTACTGAAATGGCACAGAAAAGAACAAAAAATTATAAGAAGTAGAGAAGGAAGACAATTGCGGCTACTAAATGTAAAATTACGTGATATTGATAAATAAATTGTTAATTTGTTAATAACTGAATTTTTTTTCTCAAAAAGTACTCGGGTGCTCATAAAAAAATATTAAACTTTTATTTTATTTTATTGTAAATTTAATAAAGCTTTAAAAATTAATCCGCACGTGTGTGCAGTCGATGGCACCTATCACGCCTGGAATTTGAAAAAAACATTTTAAACAAAATTGTAATCATTTTTTTCTCTGGTTTTCTCTGTATGAGAAGGTCAAATTTATATTAATTGCGTATTTACACACTTTTCTATAATAAAAGGAGGTTAGGTTTTTGGTAATTTAACTTTAATCACTGGTCAACTAGTAATTAAATACTTTGGGTATTTAACCTGTGTTAAGCATAAATTAACGTTGCTACAACCCAAACTACAGATTTAATCTATGATTACGCTAATCATTGATTAAATTTAACCTGTGTTAAAAATTATATTGCTAAAACCCAAATCGGACTTAATCTATGATTAAATATTTAATCTATGATTAAATTCCTAAATTAAAGTTGCTGAAACTGGGCATTCTGTCTATTTGCGCAAATTGAAACAACAAGAAGATTTTATTTTAACAACCTAAATTTAATATGTTTGAATATGAAGTACGATGTTAAAACGTATTACTACTTGTAAAGATTATTGTGAACGGAACGTTCCACGTGCGATAAGGTAATATCGCGTTAATTTGAATTCTTATGTAGACGTTCAAGTTTGATTAAATTTTAATTCTTGTATTTGTATTCAGTTTTTTTGCAGACTGATTAGACAAATATCAGACTGATTTGACAAATATTTGACTAATTTATAATTATTTTTGATTAATATAATATAGTACTCCATTTTATGCCTTTATTGCTTCATTTATTTAGCTTACGGCGCTATTATTATTATTTTTTCACTAATTATTTTTTCAGCAATCCACACCCTAAGTTCTCTCTAGCTAGCCGAAGCTCCGATAGTAAAAGTGTTATATGGAGTTACTTTTTTGTGCCGACACGTATATGTACTTTATACGTAGCTGTCCTGGTGACCATCAGGAAGGTCAGTTATTGATTGTGAAATTGCAATGTTTTTATAAACATCGCTCCGAGCAAGTAGCGCCCAGAATTTTAGCGTTGTTGATAATAATTAGTATTTAAAAAAATTTAATTTTTTAATATTAAAAAATAAAACAATTATTATGCTAGTTCATAGCAGTGGCTTGATGTGACCGCTAGTTTAATTACAGATCGGATATTCCAGGATTGAAGCACCGAAACATTTCGCCGCCCCGCTCTCATCCTTCCATCACGATTTTTATAATAAAATTGTCAATCGTTTGAGCTTCAATGAGCTTCTATTCAAATCGTTGAATTATACAAGCATCGTGAAATCATCCGCGAAATTTTTTGGAGGAGCTGTAGAAATGAATCGCGAATTTATTAATGCAATATTGTAGTCAGTTATGTGAGCTTTAATACTAATTTATTGTTCGATAATCGTTTGAACTTAAATTAGTTTCAATCCTCATCGTTTGAACCTCAAAAGTAAAAAAGTTAGAGCGTTTTAAAGATTGTAAAATTGCTCCAAGCAAGGAGCGCTCAAAATTTTATTGTTGTTGCTATATCCAACTAACCATGGTCGTGTTTGGTCTGGCACTTTTTTTCGCTTTGGAGCTCTGTCGAACCCATTCTCATAGTTCGACTTAGAAGCTTTTGCGTCCTTGCAAATGTTGTAATTCCGTCCATTTTGGAAGCTTAAAACACGCAATATTCTTTACTGAGCGCAGATAAAGCGTTTGAAAACATGAAAAATCTCTCAATCGAACTATCAGAATGTGTTTTACGGAGCTTCAAAGCGAAAAAAGTGTAAACCTGAAAAGTTACATGAGTATTGAGACCACAAAAATTAATGTTTGTTACCTTTTTTTTAAATTGACCATCAGTTAACGTCGAGTTAACGTATTCAAATTAACAATGTTCGAATGAGTGTGAAATAGTCGGAAAACTAAATCTTCTATTTAATATAACTTTCCATTAAACCCGGAATTTTTTTTAGAAAATTTAGTGCAATATTTGCTTGATGGGCCATGAAACTTATTTTAGGTTTTTCAAAAAAATTATTTCTTTCGGTTTAGTAATCGCGTTACTGGAAAAAATTGTTCAACTGTAGCAATTATTATATTTAGTTGTTTCCCTAATAACTAGACAATAACGTTGTTTTGCAACAACGGTAAACTTGTGCCGCTACTTGCTCAGAGTGATGTTTGTAACAAAATTGCAGTTACAATCCCTCCCAACATGACGACTGTCATGGCCTGAATATTAGCGAGATCAACTGTTAATGGAGGGCTCCCCGGTTTGACTCCGCGTACAATCTAAAATTTCCAGACCGTCTTCCGTACTTTGGAGGGCACGTAAAGTCGTCAGTCCCCCTGTGTTAATGATTTGCCATCATAACAATAAAAAATAACAGGGTGCAGGCACATTGAAGACAAGCCTAGCAAGCTACCTAAGTTGTAAAAAACCCAAAGAACTAATTCAATGAATTAGTTAAAAAACAGGTCATAGAAACCTACAAATAAGAAGTCCCTCCCAAAATTGTCCAACTAATTAAATTTTTATTAAAAACCGTCGAAGCTTAAACTACTGGAATAAAAACTCATTGAAGCTCAAACGATTTACACAAATGTTATTACAAAATGGGGGGAGGGGCTGTGACGACAACTCCATCTCAAAAATTTTAAGGAATAACTTCGCGATGTGTGTGGTTCAAACGATTTGAATGGAAACCACATTGAAGCTTAAACTTCGATACTAATTCCATTAAAATATTCGCATTGGGGGGGGGGGGGGACGAAATGTACCTCTATTAGGCCTACAAGGTTATTTCATAAGGAAATTTACAGATAATTGAGGTTAGCTTCACCCAACTGGGACACAGGGTGTCCTCGCGACCGGCACAAAGATCTTCGGTGGCGATATAAGTTTTTTAAATATCTACATTTAAATGGCGGTGGTACCGAAATTATTGATTTTTGAGTTTTAATGGTCCAGTGCTTTTTTAAAGAGCAAGATATTATCTATAATCTAGATTTAAATCTTTTATGCATAAAATCAACGAATTTCGAGTTATGAATTGAAAAAGAATTAAAGAAATTCTCCTGTTTTAAACTTTTTTGAAAAACTAATCTATTCACAGAAAAACTGAACGCAAAAATATCTACCTCCGCAGAAACCTCCATCAAGTTAGCCCCCCTTTAATCGAATTTTTAACTTTTTCTTATGCCAAACGTTGGTAATCGTTAGGTAAGATTTGGTAGTTCGATTAAAAGTTTTGGTAGTTCTTTGTTTTTTCGTAATTAACCAATCAAATTTTTTTGTCAAGTTAGCCCCCCTTCAATCGATTTTTTAACTTTTTTTTTAGCTCATTTGATCGATTATAATACGCAGAGGTTTGGTACCCCAATAAAAAGTTTTGGTAGTTTCTAATTTGGTGGTAAATAATTAATTAAGTTGGAAGTTTACTTATACGCACGCGCTAAACTTCCCGTGTATACAACAATAATTGTTTATTGCCAATTTGGCCTAATTTAAACCATTTTTTAACCTTTTTTTAATGCCAAGCGATAAGTCATCGTCATGAAAGGTTTATTAGTTCGATTAAAAGTTTTGGTAGTTCTTTGTTTTTTCGTAATTAGTTAACTAATCAAATTTTTTTGTCAAGTTGGCCCCCTTCAATCGATTTTTCAACTTTTGTTTAGCTCATTTGAGCTAAATTTATAATATGTAGAAGTATGGTAGCCCTATAAAAAGTTTTCGTAGTCACTAATTTGGTCAAATAATTAATTAATTTTGAAGTTTTACTTATGCGATATATATTAAATAATAAAAAAGTTACAGCAAAAAATATGTAGCAAAAAATCTTTAAAATGCTGTCCTGTAAAATAAGCAAAATCGAGTTACAATGTTATTCATATCAAGTGTCGATTTATAAGTTCCTTCAAAGGTATGCGTGATCTCATTGCAGACGCGTTGGCGGTACATGTCAGCAAAGTTTACATAGCAACCTCTGTTATCATTTGTAATGCAACAATGGGGACCACTTTATGATAGTATTACCACGTATTACTTTGCTATGTTTAAATTCAACGTGAAATATTCAAGGCTCATTATCTCGAAACTATCGTTTTTGAGTTATGTGGGATTCCCCTAAATGTAGATTTTATATACATTTGATTTTAAAACTTAAATTAAATTAATTAATTACGACCAAATTTGGCACTACCAAAACTCTTTATATGACTATACCAAACCTCTACACATTACAATCGATCAAATGAGCTAAAAAAAGTTGAAAATCGTTTGAAGAGGGGCTAACTTGACAAAAAATTTGATTAGTTAATTAGGCAAAAACGAAAAAATACCAAAACTTTTAATCGGACTACCAAACCTTACGTATCGATTACCAATCGTTTGGCATTAAAAAAAGTTACAAATGGTTTAAATTAGGCCAAATGGCAATAAATTATTATTGTTCTATTCACGTGAAATTTAGCGCATGCGCATAAGTAAACTTCCAACTTAATTAATTATTTACGACAAAATTCGGGACTACCAAAACTTTTTATAGGACTACCAAACCTCTACACATTATAATCGATCAAATGAGCTAAAAAAAAGTTGAAAAATCGATTGAAGGGGGGCTAACTTGACAAAAAAATTTGATTAGTTAATTACGAAAAAACAAAAAACTACCAAAACTTTTAATCGGACTACCAAACGTTACCTAACGATTACCAAACGTTTGGCATAAGAAAAAGTTAAAAATTCGATTAAAGGGGGGCTAACTTGATGGAGGTTCCGCAGAAATACAATTTCGATCAAACTAAATTATTTTTGACCAAAACCGAGAAAATAGGTCTGGGTATTTTTTATGGGTAAACACAAATCTAAATTCGAAAGCATCACTTCGAAACAAAAAAATTGATATTCGGTCAGTAAACAACGGAGTGGAGCATTAGCTTTACGTTTTATGATGATCCTACAGAAAAACGATCTAAAACTAGGTTTTAAAAATTGTAGGTTAAATAACTTCCATTAGCTTTCAAATGAAATAAAAAATTGCTTCCGCGGGAATTACTTCTAGGTTTGGCCCTATTTTTTTTGTATTTGGTCAACTGCAATATTATTAATACTCCGTCACAAAATAATAAAAATTGTATAAATCGTAATAGTCGCGCAAAAAGGTTCTGCGTGGTAATAATTTGGAAATGCGTTTCTTTGCTTAAACCCTTTAATTTTGCAGTAGAAATTCGACATCAAGTTCGGACCGGAACAGAGGAAAATTTTGTCAAATCAGGGCCAAAAATCACTTAAACCATGAATTCGCCGTTTCCTATGCATCCTATATTCAAAATGGCGATAAGCTAAATTAAACTTTAAAAATTGTGAATTTATCCTATAAAAAATACAATTTCGAAAATTTTCAGCAAAAATTTAATAAAAATTAAAGTTTTGATTAAATACAATATGCAGTAAAACTTCGATTAATTATCAGAGTCTCGGTTATCCGCTTTTCCATGTTAACCGAGTCAAACCTTACAATATTTCTTCTTATTTGAGTTGCCATCGCTACCATAACAAATCAACTTTATTAGAGCTTTACTGATTACCTTATCTCGTCGATTGAGAAGATAATGATGTAATTACTAATTAGTCAGTCAATCTAACATACGTATGGCTATAGATTTAAGAACGCTAGTTAAGATTTAATCCATAATTAAACATCTCTAAAGCAATCTCTGATCAAATAACATTATATTTACCACGAAAGATTGAAGTAGTCAGTTAAGTAGTCAGCGGGCGTCTCTCATATTTTTAGCTCGTTCATCTTCGGCGACGGGCTAAAAACACACTCGAGTTTAAAAGACGAAAGTCCTACTTCAGTCCATCGTTGTATAATATACTATTTTAATTGTTCTTACTATGGTTTATAATTTTTAACAAAAGTTAAACTTATTAACGTACGTGAAACTGGGAGAAATATTATAAATAAATTTGCATATCTTTTGTAACACATTTTTACGAAAATTCTGTGTTGCCTTATTTTTTAATTTTCCACTGTGGCTTCTCCCTATATTAGCTCAGATAATCGGGGTTCTACTATAAATTGTTGTAACTACGATAAATTTGATTAATTATCAACAATTTCCAAAATTATACCAATTCTGATTGTTTTTGCAATGAATTTTTATAAATTAATGTTTATTTTTCTGCTCTATCCGTATTGCTGGTCCTGGGGAAGTTAGGCAATTGTATGCGCCGTGTGTGTGTCTGGTTGTCTATATGCAAGCATAGTTCGTTACAACTTGTTGATTTCAGTTGAAATCCATTCCACCTACACGCACGCATTATGGTGTTTTGATGTAAGTGGAGTGACTATGTTGTGATGACTGATAGTGGGTTGGGCACCAATTTTTATTATTATTTAAAAGTAACCTCATCCGTCCAAATTGATCAATATTTGATATTTACACATATTACGATCAAATGATTTCGTTAATTTCGTTTTATTAAAGTTTATTTACATAATATTATATTTAAAATGTGGCAGTCTTCCGTGGCAAGTGCTTCTTTTTGTATATTGTGCATTGGGGTGGTGATAGCACAATTCGAATGGCAAAGTAGGGATGCTTTCGATGAGGTACGTTTACAAATGGATAAGGTAAACAAAGATAATTGTCATGTGCAACATGTCGGCGATTTGTACCTTCCAGAAGATTCAATTTCACATTTACCCGACGTAAAAGATATCAATATAAATCCATTGTTTCCAAACAGAACGTTACTGTTGCACCTTCATAATATCGCACGTAGTAGAGCTTTCTTTTGGAGCTATATTTTACAAAGCAGATTTATTCGTCCTGCAATTAACGACACCTACGATCCCGGAATGATGTATTATTTTTTATCTACCGTTGCAGATGTATCTTCCAATAAGCACATTAACGCTAGTGCTATCTACTTTTCACCAAACACGTCATATTCTCCCTCTTATTTGGGATTTTTCAATAAAACATTTCCCAGATTTGCCCCTAGAACCTACAGAGCAGACGATTTCAATGATCCCATACATTTGGAAAGAATATCCACGCTAAACACTTTCACCGTACAAGATTTAGGGTCGGTTCCGGTTGATACCAGTTACGATTACACAACCGATTATTACAGAATAAATAAGTGGTATAAATTATGGTTGCCCGATAATGTTAAAGAACGGCACGACACAAAAACCACCTATCAAGTTGAAATTCGTTATGCAAATAATACAAACGAAACCTTTACATTTCACGGACCTCAAGATGCAGATGAAAAACATGGACCTGTTAAATGGACGAGACCTTATTTTGATTGTGGTCGTTCAAATAGATGGCTTGTGGCGGCAGTTTCTCCAATTGCAGATATATATCCTAGGCATACCGGCTTTAGGCATATAGAATATCCTACGTAAGCTTTCATACCAATTATTATTAATAACAAAATTATTTATTGCTTTTATCTTTAGGTACACTGCGGCTTCGGTTGTCGAAATGGAATTTGATAGGATAGATATAAATCAGTGTCCGAGAAGTTTAGGTAATGATGGTCCAAATGTGTTTGCGGACACTGCACGGTGCAAAATAGAAACTACAGAGGTAATTAATGAAATTATTATAAATTTACTTGAATGCCATGTTAATGCTGTTAATGTAGTGCGAACCGATACACGGGTGGGGTTTTCGAAGAGGTGGTTATCAGTGTCGTTGTAAACCAGGTTTTCGCTTACCATTTTTCGTTAGAACACCATATCTTGGAGAAATTGTTGAGCGAGCTACGGCCGAACAATACTACAATCAGTTTGATTGTAAAAAAATTGGATGTAAGATTATAGTAATATATTAAAATTTGATCTTACTAATTGCGTACTACATACAGGGATTCAAAAGCAACTAGTTCAATTGGATAAAGCTCCATCCTTGATGCGTGACATGGCAATTGAAACATACCCGCAATATAGAAATCCTACAACCGGACCAGATGCTTTACGCACACGTAGAATGAACATCCACAAAGTTTTAGATTTTATATTTAGTGTGAAACAAGAAAATTGTCATAAATTTACACCCGAGCAATTGATTTTGAATGGCGGTTATAAATTTGGTGCTGAAGAATTTTTTGAAAATGAAGCAAAAATGGCACTTCGTTTGGCCAATTTTATCAGCGCATTTTTGCAGGCAAGTGTAAAATAATTAATAAACACATATCGTCCCCCTTATGCCAAAACCATGAATGTGCATTTTCTAGTTTTCAGTCAAGTGTATTTTGAACTTAATTATGAAGTAAATGAAATTAATAAATTTTAATTCAGTCAATTTTTTTATTGTTATTAGAATATCTTGTAGCCGAAAACTAAAGATAATTTAAAAAAAGAATTTTCTTTCTTATTAGAAAGAAAGTGCAAATTTTGCACATTCGTGGTTTTGGCATAAGGGGTAACATGTTACCTAAGTCGAATTTTATTATTAGATATTAAATTTTTATATAAAAATTTTGCTGTAGATATCCGACCCACAAGAAGTATTTTCTGGTAAAAGAGTAGCAGACAAACCGTTAACTGAAGATCAAATGATTGCAGAAACATTATCGTTAGTCATGGGAAACAGTCGTGTTTGGTCAGCTGGAACTTATTGGGAACGAAATAAATTTACAAATCGCACATTTTTTGCACCTTACGCTTATAAAACGCAATTGAACACTAGAAAATTTTTCGTCGAAGATCTAGCCAGACTTAATAAAAGCGGTAAGTTTTAAAATAACGTTAAAATTTATTATTGTAATAATTATAACTTTTATTTTGTTATAGAGGAACTTTATTTGAACAAGGAGTGGTATCAATTTTTGAAACAACGTTGGTCGACTAATTTTGATAGCTTGCAAAAGTACTACATGAAGATGAAAATTAGATTTAACGAAACTGGAGAAACAATGAAAAAATTTGAACATTATCCAAATTTCTATAGGGCTGCCGCTATTGATCACGGTTCTTGGAGCGAACCATATTTCGACTGCCATGGGAAAGTACCCATGTGGAAAATTCAATATGGTGCACCCTTCTTTGGCTGGGACAGTTTAAAAGCCAGACTTGAATTTAAGTAAGATAGAAAGTTATCAAAAATATAATTTAAAAGATATCGCGTCACATGAAGTTACTGTTTTTTGTAATTTTGAATTAATTATTTAGAGGTGTGGTGGCAGTTACAATGGATTTATTGAAGCTGGATATCAATCAATGTCCAGATGAAGTACACGTTCCTAACGCATTCAAGGGAACTAATAAATGCGATAAGAAGAGTTCATATGTAAGTAATCACGATAAATTGATTGAAATCTAAACCATGTAATTACGATCAATTTTCTTTTTATTAGTGTGTTCCAATACTTGGCAGAGGATTTGAAACTGGCGGTTACAAATGTGAATGCTTGCAAGGCTACGAGTATCCTCTTGAAGACTTAATTACATATTTCGATGGTCAGTTGGTCGAAGCTGAATTTACAAATTTAGTAGACAACAATATAACACGTTTTCACACTTACCAATGTCGTATAGCATCAGGTAACAATGTAACAAGTAATATAGTTTTACTTTTAACCATGACCGTTTTGTGCCTTATTACATTTACAATTACCAAATACATGTGATGAATACGTTCATGTAAATAGTTTTTGTTAACTGTTATTTACATGTAAATTATTGCACAAAAAACATTGAATTTGAAACTCAAAAGTACAACTTTTATGTATGAACTTATTTAATTAGAAAGATAATAATTCCGTCCTTGTTTATGTATATTTTTTATATTTTATAGGTGTAATATTATTTTTACTTTTATTATTTCCAATTTTAATTTTCATGTTATATCAAGTTTGACAACAAAAAACATATACATTTTTTGATTGCTTTCCATTTTTGCGGTAATAAGTAATTTTAAGTTTTTTTATTATTAAAACCTGACCTATGGAATAATAAGTAGGTAACCCTAGGACCCTAAAATATTTTTGAAACCAGTCTTATATTGTTGGAAATATTTTTAACGTGAGAAAATTGACATCTTGTTTATGTGCACACATCTGTCTGTGTGACCTCGAAAGTTTGCTAAATATTAAGTCATAATATATGCAAGGTGTCTGAAGTAATTCTTATCAAAAGAAGGCGTAATTCTATCAGGCTGCTCCGAGAAGCTATATTTACTAAAATAGACAATTAACGTATACGTAATCTCCATATTTTGAGTAATAATAACATTTAGTCTAAAAAAGTGGTAGCACAAAATAATGCTTTCATTTTTTCACGAATTTAAATTTTAATTTACCCCAATACATTTTTTGGTATAACCAGAAACTGTTGAATGAATTTCCGTTCAATCATTTGAATTGAATTAAAAACTAATCATTTGTACTTTATATTACCGATTATTATTATGTTTGATATTACTAATGATTTTATTGGTGAAATAAATATTAGTTGATCAAGCATAATGCATGTTAACTTTTGAATTTTATTTTAACTGTTTTTATTTTCCGAACCCCTTATGTAAGGAAAAGTATTATTTTTAATAGATTGTATATTTTAATACCGCATAATTATGTACATTACTGCTTCAAAATTATATTTTCACTGACAGTGAAAATTTATATTTTCAAGCAGTAATTAGAAAATAAACAAACTACTGTAAATCGAAACTTGATTAATATTTTACCTTGATTTTGTGAATTAGTATTTTATGTTATTGTGTTTTATACCGAGTGGCAAACTTTATACCCGAACACAGGGAAATAACATGGACAACCAGTTTTTGTAAAATTGCTGTTCTCATTGTAACGTGTAACAATGAAAATTCTATCAATCGAAAGAGACTTTTTCAATTCCAAAGATACACAACAACATATTTGCGCTAATTATGCATTGGAAAAACGATCTACAAAATGAATTTGATTATTTTGATCCGTCAAAAGTAATTTTAGGTGATTCCTTTTCAATTTATTTTTATATGTACTTTTCTAAAAGTCAAGAATGAAGTATTAGATATCTTCAGATAAGAAAAAATCCTTTTTCAATTGATACCATTTTTATGCATTACAACGGAGGAGGAACGTTAAAAACACTGATTTATCATATTATTTCTCTATGTTCGGGTATAAGGTTTGTCACCCGGCTTGTATTATTTGTTAAAGAAAGGTAAACTTGTTAATGAAATTATTAGTAAATAACAAAATGAAATAATTTTTATTGAAATTGTAGTTATGAACACAAACTAGGCCGTGATGCAATTTTATTTAGCACCAAAATATTGTAGTTTTAAGATCTTTGAATAGTAGATACTACTTAAGTGTAATTTTATTGTTCCGTCCATTTTTTAATTAAGAACATAAGATTTTATGCAGTAAAGATTTAACTCTTTACATACTTATATAATATGTATTTTATACAAAACATTTTTTTACTTTTACATTTATTATTTTAAAAATAAATAATGGATCTGTCTAAAAATGTCTATCTTTAAATTTTTCAAGATCATTTGTATTTTTCCATAAGTGTAACACACCCCCGTCTTAATATATTCCGTAACAAGTTACTTAAGAACACCAGAAATTCTTCAAAAGTTTTTTACCATATCCAACAGTCTAATAAAATAAATTTATGTTGGTGAACAGGTTACTGTTAAACGATTTTATAAGTTTGTCCAGAATGTTTTAGAAAATTACCAAAATCCTCAATTTTAGTAGTGTAAAATTTTAATAATTCTAGCTTTGTTAAAAAATTTGTGTTATATTAGAATATTAGATTGATTCATCTGTCATATTTTATAATACACTGACATTGGTCATTGATTGTTAACATAATCATAAATGGTTTGGTTTACTAAATACGATCGGATTCAATGCAGGGGAAATAAATTTATGCAGTTCACGCAGCGTAGTTGAAATTTACTTCTAACTCGCTAATGACCAACCTAATATAGAAAAATTCATACAAAAATACATGGTGTGATAATATAATGAGTCGATGGGTTTTTACAGAAGAATCAAAATTCACCTGTATTCCAATATTGAATTCTATGGTATATTTAAAAATACGTATGTATAACAAATTCAAAATTATTTATATATTTCCGCCAGAATGGTTTTTAGAGGATATAACTGTATTACCTCAACTTTGAACATTGTTGCAAGAATTGGGTGAGGATTAGCCAAACGGTCAAAAAATACTTAACGTAAAGTTTAATGATGAACATTTTTATTCCTATTCTCATTTTTCGTTTAATTAACAAGAAACATGAGAAAAACGAGTGCCAAGGCGTCATCAAGCGTCTTTTATTTGCAAAAAAGGGGATGTTTCATCCACCAGGCAGGTGGGAGCTTTTCGGATGTATTTTCTTGATCCCATTGAGAATACATAATATTTATATCAAATTAATATAAACTATAAATTATTTCTTCTACAAATCCTAATTTATGTGAACATAGACAATATTTTATTTGCTTTTCACTCATTCATTTGTTGCCCTGAGGAAATTTTTCATTATCTTTGACTCGAGAAAATTATGACCACGGATAATGAGATCAATCGAGTATTGAGATTACTTTTGTGAAGAACGGGTCGGTCATATATGATTATACGATGAAATTTTTGTTTTTTTGGAAGTTTTTTGGCGAAGTATTCCGATTTTTAGACGTATTATAAATTTAAACTTTTTATACATAATTTAACTTGCTAAAATTATATAAGAAAAACAATATTATATGACTTTTAATTTCATTAAAGAAATGTTACTTTTATTTTTCAATTTTTTAAATTATGTTTAAATAATGTTCCCAATAAATAAAAATTTGTGTTTTTTGATAAACTTTCATGAACTGAAAAGCATTCATGAACTTAAAAAAGATTTTCGGCAATATTTATTGAAATTGCATTTGGAATATTGTTAGAAGGCGAAGCAGAATGGACGCCGTTGAAGGGCGTCAAATTTAAGTTGAAATGCGTGTAAATAAGTTTCTATGCACATAATGTATGATGTTGAACGTTGCACAACGTAAGAAGTTGATCAACTTTCTACTTTGACGCCACTTACCATTGACCAACTTCTTACGTTGTGCAACGTTCAACATCGTACATTGTGTACACATTACCCTATTTACACGCATTTCAACTTAAATTTGAAGCCGTTCAACGGTGTCCATTCTGTTTCACCATACTAAATGAACAAAACAATGATTTATACCGCCTAATATTTGCTACAAAAAAATTCAAAAGGTTTTCAAAATATGAAAAATTAAATTTTGTATCATTAGAAAATTAAAAAAATATTTCTTGTTTTGGATTGGAGTCCTGCATATTAGCTGATTCTAGGACTGTTAACTCCCCCAAACCATATCGGTTGTGATCGGTGTGAAAGCTCAAGAAAGAAACCAACCAAGTGAAAGCTTGGCGTTCCAAGCATCCAAGGGATTTTGATGTGAAAATTCCCACAAATTAGAACAGAACCAGTCTAATATTTTGTCAAGGTTATCAATGCAGCATGATCATGTGTGGAAAGCAGTGTTTCCTCGATCTGGATTTGAACTCGGGCGTACTAGCCAATAAGTGGTTGGTATGACCTGTGGTCGTTGGATCGCGTGTCCGGCAGAGTTGCTTGGATGGGTGACTGATAGGTAATCAATTTAAAGAATGCCGTTGTTGCTGCTCTCCAACCAGCCCCTACTTAGCCAGCGTTTTGGGGTGCGGTTCTATTGGGGGTATCGCCTGACTCTCTTATTGATAGAAGGCATTTATTAATGGGATACTGTAATATCCTTGTACAAACCAGGACATTAAAATTAACACTTAACGATACAAAAAGAACAAAATAATTTCGGGATGTTGCGGACGCTTAATTAGAGGTTGCTCTAGGGCCTTTAGATGTCTAAAAATCGGCACCGGGTTTTAGTTCACACGTCTCGTATTTACATGCACGGACGGAACGCAGCCAAAAGAAAACCTAACTTTTCTGATATTTTGGAACGACGGTTAAAGACGATGATCGGTAAACGTGTAAACACGTTAGGTAAACCGTCGGGTAGAACTTTTAAAAAATAACTAGGGCGATAGGCTCCTTATTAGAGAAAAGCAAAATTTATTATCAAAAGTACTTTTATTTCATATGTAACATTCTTTATAACATTTCTTTCTTTAAAACCCATATATTAATTTTATTTCTTATGTGCAAGTATTAATAAACAGAAATCGCTGACTAACAACCGCTATCTTATTTTATTTGCGCCGGAAATGTGGTTAGAGATTGGTGACCTAGTTCGTTTTATCCGAGTAAAATACTCATTTTTAACATAAATTAATTCGTTATATCCAAATTACAATGTATGTAGAAGTATTGGATTTTAATCGGTACGTTCATTTTTATTCTTTATAAAGGCTATAACCAAGTGTTCGTTGTAATAGAGTAAATAATAGCGTAAAAATATTGCGCACAAAAAAATCCAAAGGCGGTCTTCTGCGATTTTTCGACAGATTTAATTAGGTAATGGTGCGTAGTACTTGAACATACTAAAATTCTTGAATTTACTCAATTCTTCGTCAGAAGTGGAATTTTTGAACGAAAATGAAGTCTTTCGACAAAGGATTTTTATTTTGCCTATATATTTTTCTTTGTGAAGTGCCATATCCGCTCGGCGAACGTTGGCTATCAACTTGACCGAAGCCAAGATGACGGACCAGAGAGAGAAATTTAATGGGGTGGTTTTCCGTTGCCTTTGCCATAGCCCACAGGTCAATATTGCGTTAGAAGACATAATTTTCTACAACTTTTGTCTTAAATATTTTTCTATACGTCGATTAGGTACCGAACTGTCTTGAAGAGCATTAAATTTAGAACAAAACAAGTATATGCAAAATTTTTACCACGTAAAAAATAATGCATGCACACAAAAGTAAATGCTTGTCTTACTTACATCAACAAAATCGTACACCACCATTAACAACAAAAACGGTTGACAAACTCAAGTTAGCCATCAAAATCGGATCATTTCTGTTTTATTGACTAAGAATGTTGTGCCTAAAGGTACAGCGTGCGGTATATTTCGAAAATTTCATTTATTACCGGAGATATTTGAAGGTGGCGTAATTAGCTGCAGTGGCGTAATTACCCTCACTCACCTTAGGTTTTGTTTTCTTGTTTAAAACATTTCATATTTGTGCAAATATTGTTTTTATTTGAATTTAAAGTTAAATTTGTAATCATTTTGGTGCAGTGATGCATATACCTATGAATTATACTCAAAATTGTATAAAATGAATAGAAAAAACGAGAGTGGATTTTTAAAATTATTTTTCCTATATTTCTAGTCATGTTTTTGAGTGATTTTAATTTTCTTTTCCGGAAATCGTCATTGAAACAACATTTCCCTGCTTATACACGCGCAGGGAAATTGAACTTTACTGACTAGTCCGGTAATAATTAGTAAGGTTAATAATAACAAAATAAAATAGACAAATGTCAATGTCAAAAAATGTCGTTCAATTAGTGTTTTAAAATTTCGATTTTAAATTTCGATTTTTTACGATTTTCGGAAAAATTTAATACAAAACATGTCAGTAAAATGTCTCACTTGACTCGGAGCTCTAAAATACTCGGCACGAAGTGCCTCGTATTTCAACATTGTCCCTCGTCAGTAATATGTCATTTTCCTGACTTTTATGTAAATAACTATACTTGAATACAAAAAATTGCGCATTGTAGGGTTAATTACATATTTACTATTGCTATATAATATAATCAATAATAATAATAAAATCAGATCAAAATGGAGTTTTCTTTTGCTTTCATTTTGCAGAGCTGCAAGCCAGCAACTATTTGACTTACAGAAAAATATTGTATTAGGCGCAAGTTGTAGAAAATTATGTTCCTTATAAGATTTTTAGCAAACATTTTCATCATAGAATTAATTGTTAAGCAGATTTTGAAAAGAAATAAGTTTTTGTCGCCATGTTAACAAATATGGCGGCACTTCCAGGCGGTCGCTGAGGTCGAAAACTTCGAGGTTTTATTAGGACCTCTAACTTTAAACATATCCATAATAATTATATAGCTAAAATAGAAATCCCTTTAAAAATATTTTGCCGAGACATAATTTTAAATTTTTTCTGTCAAATTTCTACTTCTGATAAAGAATTGGGGAAGAAGCTCAGGATTTAGACACGGTGGACTTTCAGTACCTACGTATGTTAATGACGCCTTTACTAACGAAATTTATCGAAAAATCGTAGAAGACAGTTTTTGGATTTTTGTAATCAAAATATACCCAATTATATGACACTAATTTATTTCATCAAGTGCAAATTAGAATAAGCAGTAAATTTTAATTAAATGTGATTTTCTTCATATAAAATTTGACTTTTTTTGAAAACTAACAAATAACATGAGAACAAATAAATTATAATTAAAAATAATTGACATTTTGACGTTTGGAAAATTTTATTTGAAATTCATGAATAATAAAATTATTATTAAACATGAAATTAATTAGTATCGACAGTACTGTGTGTAAACTTTTGTTGCGAAATACTAAATTCATATTAATGTAAGATATCGTCGTTGATACTTCAAAAGGTCGTATGTCACCAAAAATGCAATTTCGGTTTTTGGTGTCTAAGTAATCAGTGCAGTCTACTTGAGTCTACTTTATGACACAGCAAAACCTCGTATGTGATGGACCAGTCAGAAAGCAGATATTTCGATATTGAAGTTTGTCGTATATCGATAACGGTGCGGAATTGGATACTGCAAATTAATCGTATGCGGAATTTCATGTTACATCATGGCTTTATTTAAAAGTAGTCATCTCATAAAAAAAAATTGGTGAGTTATTATTTACGCAAGTAGAAGCATTTTTAGTTGTTCCAGGCCCAAGCTTAATTGTTTTTCCGCTCTCCTGAACATTTACATTATTTGACATACGACCTATTGCAGTATCAACGACGATATGCTAAAAAAGGAACCTGTTCAAAATAATAGAGTAAAAACTCGGTTTTCTTTAATTTTTAGAATTTTGTGCAATTCCAACAAATGCAAGATCAACAAATAATTTAGGGAAAGATAATCTGAATTAAAATGATCTTGATTTATTGTTTCAACACCTACTAACTTTATTAAGTATTTATGCCAATACCTTAAATCACATTTTATGTAAGTGCATTTGTCAGTAATTGAAATATGACGTAATCAATAAACCGAATTATTTTAAACAGTTTTCAGAAAATTTTTTAGCGTTGCAATAAGCAAAATATTTATTTAAAAGTACTTACGAAATATCACCATGTCTCGAAATTTATTTCTATATTATTACCAATTTTCCAGATTTTCAAAATTTTATCACTGACCAAATCTGCAAAACTATTTAAACAAACTGATAGTAACTTGTTTTAGTTACTAGAGCAACACGAAAAGCAGCCTTAAAAGTTAATATAAATTTTACTTATAATATTAGGTAGTTTTCAAAATGATCGATTAATTCGTGGTTCAGGTACTGAAACTTACAATTAGATATAGTCGGAAGAATAAATTCTGCGTGTGTTTATTAAATAATTCTAAAATACGAATATATCAGTTCGTTTTTATTTAAATTACTTAATTACAGAAAATTGTTCGCACCAAAAACTATTATTATATCTATCTATAATTATGATAGTATATGATTTTTAACTATTGAGAATTATAGTAAATTAAACTTTAAAAATAAATAGTTAATTAAACATGAAATTATTTTTTTATTGTAACCTGGCTTTTTAATAGTGTATAATATTACTATCATTGGATGTATTATAATAATATTATAATACACATTTTGAATAAAGATTATACTTGCCCAATGCTAATTAATTTCTGCCCTCGACGAAATTTCCTTAATTAATCAAATTATATCTTTAGGTACTTACCTTCTCAACTTTCTTCTTGTAACAATGTTTGCAGATAATAAATTGTAATTAGTAAAACTATATAACATACTAAAAAAACTATAAGGTATATTGTTATAAACCAATTTGAAAATCCCATAATATATAAAAAATATTAAAAGTGACAATTTGATGTCATGATTAAAGCTGCATTAGGTCATGATATTATCATGATGATATCCCTTGTTGGTTCGTTAAATTCTTACTATAACTTATAGGCAAAAACTGAGCACAAATCTATGGAATTACGGCAATAATTTGCAGTGATTATTTAACAAAATTGCAGGTTTACGTTATTCTTTATTTTTAAAATAAATTATTATCAAAAATTTTGAAATCCATTAATTAGTAGTTGAATTAAGGAAAACATGGTTTCTGACTGAAAATGAAAAACAGGATTACGTTAAAAATAAGGCCAATGAATGGGATCAGTGTGTAGAAAAGCTTTGTTTTGGTAATTTGTCTTTGCGGTATTTCGTCCCGGCGGTATTTTCACCGCGGTCAAATGTCCTAGACCGCAGACCTCTGGTAAACCTGGATCCATTAATGAAGTTATCAACAACATCAATCATAGCCTTGAACTGGTGCTTCACTGGTCTTCTGCCAATGGTTTGTTACTTAATCCTAACAAAACTGTGAGTCTTTGTATGGGTACCTCGTGCTGTCGTTCAACGGCGAATATTTCAAGATATAACGACAATCAAACTCGACGACAACGTGATTAACTTTAGTGGGAAGACTAAAACTACACTTGTAGCACCTGCGACAGTTACTTAGCAAAAATAAAATGTTTGCAGAAAGATCTTGCCAACACAGGTAATGAAAGTGAACAGCGTCCATTAGAGATGGAAATGGAAAAACTAACTACGGCAAATAAACTACACAAGATTAGGGCACAGCAATTTTATTCAAGAAAGTCGAAATCTAAACTCGCCAGTCGCCAGAATTTAAAAAGTGAATCCATTTCCATTGATTATGGGAATAATTTGCCAGTACCTAATATCGCCACTAATGATGTGCATTACAAAAGACAACTCTCCATGTAGTACTATATCTTTAACATACCATACACATACTTGCTACAGCAGAAAGATTCTCTTACGTCTATCCAGAAAATATTGGGAAGAAAGAAAGCGATGATGTAGCATCTCGTTTGAATTGAAGAACTTTGAATATTTTTTGTGACTCCTGCGGAGGACAAAACAGAAACTGTACGTTATTCCGTTTCTTACATCATGTTGTTCATGAGCAACGTCTGAACTATGTAAAGGTTACCTTCCCAATAAGGGGTCATTCATACATGGAGCCAAATAAAATATGGGCATCGTCAACCATAAATTCAGATTTGAAACACCAAATGAGTTATGCGACTTAATAAGAACTGCAAGATCTAAACCGTCCCCGCTTAATGTCTTACAAATTAACGAGGTTAACCAACATATTTTTCGTCAATGAACGAAACAACTAACTCAATTTTATAAAAAGAAATGCCCATTTCCAATATGTCCAATTAAGGAGCTGGAAATAATGAAGAAGCATCCGAGGTTAATTAATAAAGTACAGGAACTTCTACAATGGACGGTGGGAGTGCGGAGTAGTAAAAGAACAGAGGTCTAAAAGATTGAGAAATTTGAGAGAAAATGAATTCCTTCTTCCAGGCTGTAGCTATGAAGGTTAGTTACCAAAAATGTTCCTTTACCTTAAAATTGTTTTCTATTCAGTGTGTATTTTCAGGATTAATTAATATTTCCGCAGAAAAGTATGCAGATCTGCAATACTTAACTGGTCTTCCGTGCCTTACAAGAAAAGAGGAGGATAGACTGCGAGTTTTCGAAAGAAAATTGATGCAAAGAATACTCGGTTTGGTTGAAATTACAGAAGGAAAACTAACGAGATATAGAAGGAATTAGATGGGAAACACATGGTGAAGCACATTAAAGATATGAGGATGGGACATGTACAGAGAGCCCATGAAACCAGATTGATTTTGAGTATAATGAAATGGAGCCCGGGCGTTGATAGACCAAGAAGACTCAGGAATATAGTCGGCATTAATTTTCCACAGTATTGCTCGATTTATTACTTAACAGGATGTGCTTTTTGATATCTGTTGTTCAAAGGTATAAAATGACATATTAGACATTGGACTTTGATCTAGCAATCAGAGTTCCAATTTCACTCATAGATTTACCTTCACAGAAAGATTTTATTATTATTCTGCGTGTATCCAATGAGATTTTTCTACTCATGACTACATTACTGCAATGTCTGACTACAGACATTGCATATTTCAGAAAGGTGGAAAACAAATGCCATAGATTATGAATAGAAACAATTGCATTTAACAAAAAGTTTAATATAATAAATAATGACCATTAATTATTGTTGACATCAAGCGTACAGATATTTTCTTGATGAAAATATTTGCCTTGCATTATGTAGTAGTCTTTATGTAATAATAAATATATTATTTTGAAGTTTTGGTGAACAAAAATTATCACTGTACAGAGACTTCGTGTCTAACTCTAGGATACATAATTATCCGACTTGGCGATATAAAATACAAACTATTTAAAGAAAACATTTTTATTTGTTTTATAACGATATTTAAGAAAATTATTATTAAATAATAATAATTATAAATAAATAAAAATTAATTCTAATATTTTACAGAAATTCTACATTTTTTTTGGATTCTTTACATTTAAAATTTTTGTGTGCATAAAATAATATTTACATATTACCTAATTACAAATTGTGCATTTTGTATTTTAAAAAGGCAGTTTCAATATAAGAAGAATAACATTAAATAAATAAAATACCAATACCACCACAAAATAAACAATATAAAAATAAAGGTTTGAAAAACAAAAATATAAATAGGTATAAAGGGTAATATTTTTTAAAATATCAATAGATAAGGCACTAAAGTCAATCCTTTTTTTAATTTACGTTAATTTTCTAATTTCTCTTCAGCTTTTACATAATTATGATTAACGAACCTTCCAAGTTGAACTAATTGTACAGATTCATTCGTAAAGTGGCATGCAAATAAAAGTAAATTTTGTGGCTGTACTTTCCATGCGAATCGCATAAATATTGCAGAATATAGACATAACGCGACTGTCATTTTGCCACTAATAAATTTTGGATCTTTATTAATATCTGCTAAAGCGGCAATCGGTATACCCCAATTTGCTACCGGTCCCCAAAAATGGGTGCTAAAAATTTTAGAAATTCCTTATTATTAATAAGTAGGTATTAGGTAAGAAAATATTTACCTCATTAAATAATTGCGAAACTCTTTGCTTTTCAATTGATTAACAAATTTTTTAGCCATGTTGGACATATTTAAAATTATATGTACTAAGCACTATGTACGGAGGTTACTTCGTTCACACGAAATTTGACTTGTAAAAATTTCAACAAAAATTAAATAAAAGGTTAAGGTTATGTCAAGTGTATAGTTCTGATTATAAATGTTAAAGTGACATTTGCCATTTTCGAATGACGTTTGACTTCAATACAATGTTTTATTACCCATTTTTTAAGTTGAAATGTAAAAGTATTCATTGATATATTATGCTTCAAATTTTAGCAGCATGTAAAAGTCTATAAATCGATTTTTTTACTCATTTTACTACTCAAAAGACCTGTGACGTCACTGGATGTAATAATCAGTAATAATCAGTGCGTTCCGTCTGGGAACTTACAGGGGGCTCAATTCCCAAACTGACTTGACTTTATTTAAAAGAGAGTTACAGGAATTTACAACGTTTACCAAAATTCAGTTGGGCTCAAATAAATTGGCACCTGCGTCATAAGTAGAAATAGTATGAATTAAGCTTAAGATCACTATAGTAGTCAAATAAGTGCATTTTAAAATGCATATTTTCTTTTCATTTTAATATAACTTTCTCTCTTTACGGTGACGGACAACTCGGCTCTGGACAACTCGGCACCGACAACTCGGCACCGGGACAACTCGGCACTGGAAAACTCAGCACCGGACTACTCGGCACCGGCCTACTCGGCTCCGGACTACTCGGCACAAGACAACTCGGCACCGGGATAACTCGGCACCGGGACAACTCGGCACCGGGATTACACGGCACTAGGATTCCGTCACATTTTAGGAAACCTCTTTTTCCCTATCATCAGAAATCGTCGTGCAAGTGTGAACTCTCTCTACCTCCTAGTTCATCACGTACGGACGACCCCTTATTGTTATTGAAAAACAAAAATATAAAGCGAGTTTCTTTATTTCAAAAAATTAATATATTTATAATCCCTTGCTCATAGTTAGTGACTTTATTAAGGATACGTTGATCTGCTTCATCGTAGCGTTTACGTTTTTGTGGTGCTTCATATCCAGCGACGAAACGCTCGTAATCCCGTAATCCGAGAGTTTTCGGTTCGTCTTTTTCGTTCGTTCGTCTTTTCTAAGAAGTTATCAACCTTCTCGTTTGACTGTAAAGTTCCGTGACATATTTCAGTGATAGATCAACTTCCTTTTCCGGACAAACTGAATCTTCTGAAAGATGCAGTTCTCCTTCTAAAAGTTCATCGACTTCCAACTGGTTATCAACCTTCTCGCTTGTATTTGTAGGTTCCTCTAAATATTTCAGTAGCATTTCCACTAGTTCTTCGGAAATAAATGGGCACTCGGAAGATTCAAAATCAACTTCCCACAGTTCTTGTAGCTGTAATCCGGTATAAACTTTTTTGTTCCTCTTCGAATGTTTCTTCGAGTATTTCTGTGCCATTTATACAAAAATTTGTATATAATATAATTAAAGTAACTTATACGTAAATAACTCAATCACAACTAAAAATGAATCCTGCCGAAATTTTATCTCAACCAGAAGTGACATCTCAACAATGAGAAAAAATACGGAGCGTAATCCTAGTGTCGTGTGATCCCGGTGCCGAGTTGTCCGGTGCCGAGTTATCCGGTGCCGAGTTATCCCGGTGCCGAGTTATCCCGGTGCCGAGTTATCCCGGTGCCGAGTTGGCCGGTGCCGAGTAGTCTTGGTGTCGAGTTGTCTCGGTGCCGAGTTATCCCGGTGCCGAGTTGTCCAGAGCCGAGTTGTACCGTACCGCTCTCTTTACTATACTTTTGAATTATCTGTCAATGTCATAATGTAGGGTTATGTAATAAAAATGTTTATAAGGGACTCTTTTATTATAAACACCTCATGAAATTACAATTTAGTGATTGTTAAATAAAACTGAAAGATGTTAACAATGAAGAAATATTTTAATTAAATGAACTGAGCATAACTATATTTACGAGCCAGGGATGTAAAACTCTCTCGTGTTCGGTCTGTTTTGACACGCGGGGTTTGGCCGGGGCCTAATAACCTTTGTGTCTGATCTTCACTTGTCAATGAACCGGGATGACGGTTGTGGTCCTGGTGGCTGAGTCAGCCTGAGAGAGGTTGTAGTTCCCACAGGTCCGGCGGCACTCCTCTTTGGCCCTAATTTCTGCCCAAACGGGAGTTCTAGGCTAGTCCACCTAGATCAATCGGCTGTGCTTTTCCGTTAGAGGATCAGCAGGACGAGCTCTTGGGGGAGGATGGAGTGTGCAAACAGCTCACCTCCCTCGGAGCTATATCTCTCGGGTAGCCCTGGCGTTGTTTACAGCGTCCCATTTGGTTAAGCTCCGGTGAGGGTGGGGACCTCGACGGATGTTTAGCAAGATGGTATGCTGAAAAATATGTTCCTCAACTTAGATTCGAAAATCCAGACGTATTAGTAGTGAATACGTGCGCTCATCAACTACGCTGCTGAGGCGATTGATTTATGTAGCGCGGAACTTATCTATTTATCGTGAACTAATTCTAGGACCGCTACATCACTCTCCCCCTAGCAACCATGTCGGCTGTGAGTAGTAGCCGTGGCTGATAACTGCAACCCTGTCGGTTGTTAGGAGTAGCCGTCGGTGGCTGTTGTCGTGACTTAGTTAGCCGTTGTGAGAGAAGGAAGGAGTTAAGCGTGAATTTCCTAGAAATTAGACTTTTAGAACAGGAGTGCCCAATATTTTATCGGGGTCACCAATTTAGCAAGATGGTATACTGAAAAATATGTTCCTCAACTTGGATTCGAACCCAGACGTATTAGCTGTGAATACGTGCGCTCAAACAACTGCGCTGCCGAGGCGATTAGTTTAAGTAGCGCGGAACTTCTATTTATCGTGAACTAATTCTAGAACCGCTACAGATAAAACAACAAGAAAAAACTACCAGCTGGTTTACTAGCTAAAAAATCACCGGCCCTAAGGAAACCCCATTCAATAGTGCGGCTGATGCTGTGACAACCCGCATTTGGTTATGGATTATTTATATGTATCGACCACGTAATTTTAACACGTAAGGATGAATTTATCAATGATAATTAAATAAAAGTAAACATTGAACCATGTTATGAATTAGATTATAAGTATCTAACCATATCATGCGTAAACTATTTAGTTCAAAATTATTTAAACTTGTTTAGGTTATAACAAATTATTTTGTTTATAATAATTATTACGCCAAGGTACAATTTGTTTGAGATACACTGGAAATTCTCGAGCGATATTGTAAACTTTTATAATATCCGTCCCTTAATATTTGTAATAATAGAACGGAAACATTAATGCCTTTGTAACGAGAATCTCCAGTAATTTAAAAGAAGCGACAAAGATTTTGAAAGTTAGGCTAGGTCATAAAGCAATCCACTTGCACGGCCCAAGCCGCCTCTTCGTGGAAGTAAAAATACGTTAGAATTTTATGAATGGAACCGTCGCTTTCCAATCTATAGAATCCTTAGCACCCCGCTGGGTTTCTAGTACGAAAGCGAGTAAGGAAACTTGCGTGGAAGAGACGATATATGTAGCCTCAACTCGAGGCCCTAAAATTAATAAATATCATACGTCGTTATTCCCTCCCCAAGGAAAATCGGATTCAATAAATACTACTCCGGAAGCAAAAGTTAAGTTAGTTGCCAGTTACCGGGTTTTCAAGAACATACGCGTAATTAAATTAGACGCTAATTAAAAAGCGTAATTTTTCTAGTCAGTTCAAATAAATATAAATTCAAAGTCGAATCAAATACTCGCGTAAATCAAATAAATTAAACTAAAGTTCCAATTAAATTAGTACGGTTTTGAATTTCAAGGAATAATCCATCCAAGGTTCGACAGCTTCGTAAAAATTATATCAATTAAATCTATCTCTACCGATCCATTTCGAGGCGAGCGCAATTTCAAGGTATTCAACTACAACTAAGAAAGGATTACACCCAGGTGCAGTCAAAAGGGCTTATAGACATTCAGGTATCAAACCATTTTTAATTAAAAGGAAATCTTTTACAAGTTTTACTCTGGTCGTATTAGAATAGCTAAATAACTGTAATCATAATTCTAGTATTATAATTTAGTGAAACCCTTAAGGGGGTATAACTGTAAAATTTTGTTTGGGGTTTATTTTGTTGTTTAAATAAATTGTTTAATTAAGTTAAAGGTGCCCTAGTTTTTTTGAATCTCCTACAAGTAATCAGTCGTTTGTCTTAAATATTTATCCTGCGCTTCTATATCAAAAGAAAAGCTCTTCACGTTACCAGTTAAACTAATTAAAGTAAGCATTTAAAGTTAAATTCATGAGTTGGCGATCGGACTCGAAACTACGATCGCTGGTGGCAGCAAAATTCAACATTTATTAAGCGAATTATAAGTTCAATTTAAAACTAAAGCAATCACCTTTGGTAGAATGGTAGCTTAGCGGTGAGATAAACGATAATTAATTTGTTCTTTCACGAACTAAAAGACAGCCAATTGGTTACGAACAGAAAACGCAAAATTTTTCGTTAAATTTTAAATTTTTATAAACAATAAATCATTTTAGAATTTTTTTTTGTGTTAAATCTTGCTATTAGACTCTCCCCAATAAAAATACAATTTAGAAACAGCCAAGTAACAAGTAAAACATTGTAATTTCTTTTGTAGTTAGCAGTAGAAACTAGCCATTTTTAGGAATTTGTACAACGAAAATGTTTTTTTTATTAAACGGGTCACGGTATAACGTTATGGTCGAAACACAAGACACAATTCATAAATTAACTAATGAAACAAAATTAGCCTAGTTGTATTATTCATAATTTCGATAACTGACCTTTAATTTTACTAAACCATTTGAGGATAAAAATTAATATTCAAAATGTCAATTCAAAATCATTCACAATTACCATATATGACAATCGGAATGTTTGCGAGTACTATGGAAAAATACACCGGCAAAACAAATCCAACGCATTACTTCGAAAAAATTGAACAAATAGCCCGTACACACAAATGGAGCGAAGAAACGACCCTTAAGGTAATAAAGTATAGGTTAGACAAGGAAGCTCGCGATTTTCTTAGGGTAAACGCAAATTCAAATTCTTGGAATTACGAGCAACTTAAACAAAAATTTATTAGCCAATTCACAAAAAGGCAACCCCATGGAGAAGCTCCACATCAATTAAACTCGTATTTACAGTATCAACAAAGTAACTATTATAATGAACCTCTAGACTCAGATTACAATAATTGGCAGCACGATCCGTGTGCCAACGGGAAAAACTTTTCTAAGACGAACCTTGACCAGAAATATAATTTTAATCGAAATAACATTAATCAATATAATTTAAATCATTATGGTAACAACTGCAAGTCACGTAACATCAATAAAAATAATAATTCAAATACTAATGGGCGGAACCCTATTAGAAAAAACTCAAATCAATTTAACCCTTATCGCGAAAACGAAAATAACTATTATCGGTACACGAATAAATCCGGTTCGAGACATAATCACAATCAGTTAAGTTTTAATCATTGCTATCGGGTAAACGGACGAGAAAATAATGAAGCTAAAATTTTTACGCGTAATAGACTAACTAATCTACAGAAAGCAACAAATAATAAAGATGATAATTCTAACAACGAAATAAACAATAAAACGGCAACAATAATGAACGGTAACATAAATCAAATAATCAATAAAAACGTAGTAAACGAAAGGGTTAAAGAAATTAAAAAGGGCAATCAAAAGGTAATGGACTATGATGAAATCAAGGTGGTGTGCGAATATGGGCCATTGTCTGAAGACGAAGAGGACATTGCCGAATACGAATATGGGTTATTGTCTGAGGACGAAGAGGACATTGCCGAAGACAAATGTGGGTTATTGTCCGAGGACGAGGATGACGTTGTCGAATCAATCCAAACTTCATCAAGACTTAGGGTAGTCGAAAATCGCGAAGGCCTACAAACTGGACCGTACGGGACAGTGGAAATTTGTGACTTATCGCGAACTAATCTGAGAAGTCAAGGTGAACACCCGGTTGAACGCAAGGATATCATGAAACCGAGCAATAATGATAAAGTGATCGCACTATTACCCACCACGGAGGGGACGACGGAAAATCGCGAAAAAACGCAGTATGGAATTAGTAAAGAAGTTTATAGGGAACCAAGTGAGAAGAGGAATTGGAGTAATGGCCATAAGGAAGGCGAAGCAAAGTTAGTAAGTAAGAGTGATACAGGCACAAAGCCCACGTATATGGAAAAATTAAACGGTGAAGCAATAATTGAAACCGAAAGTTTAAATGGAAGCTTAAAAATAAAGCGACAACCCATAATGGAAAAGGAAAGTGAATACTTTATAGATGGTACCCTAATAACCAAGGACGATTCAACTGTAGCCAAACGGACCAAAAGCGAACAATGCCCCAAAATAAAGATTAACCATAATTCTGAAGAAAGCGAGAGTAGTTTACGCAAAGGCGGACATACGAGGTTCATTCAAGACAAACGGGTTAGCAAGACCGTTTGTAACGGTGCGATTCAAAAGGTGTTGAATAAACGAGTTAGATTCGCTGTAGGTAAAAATGAAATAACTAATAAAAACAATGTAGGGTTTATAAATAAAACGAGCGGTATAAATGAATTAAAGAGTCAGCGGTACTCAAAAGTTAATAGGATCGATTATAATAGAATTAAAATAAACAGAAAACTAATTGCAAATCGTAAAAATATAATAATTATGAATAGACTAAGAGATAAACATAATAAAGAATTAACTAATAAAGTTCATCGTAAGGCAGCAAGTAACGATATTAAAATTAAAGCCCGGGAGATCAACCAAGATTACGATAGACGTAAACTCGCGGCGCGAATAAAAATAATAACGGATAAAAGAATAATAACCCTTAAAACCTTAATGTTAGTAATTAATAACATAATTATCAAATTTAAAATTAAAAGGCAGATATGCAAATTAATAACTAGGATTGGAGAAGAAAGCAGAAAGATTTTAATCGTAGCGGTAATCACCTATAAGGAAGAGATAACAATATTTAAGTACGTCAAAATTAAACAACTTTTTAATTTTAAGTTTAACCAAAAATTCATTACCTTCCAATAAAATTAAAAGTAACCTAAACTTATTCAGTGTAGAAATATTTCAAATCTATTAATTTAAAATTTGTTTTTATGATTATCATCTTTCATAAAATTTTTTTTTATCAATCACATACTTCATACGACAATTAATTATTAGAAAAGTAATTTTTTTTTGTGTTTTGTTTAACTTCATATTCTTATGTTAATCCTATATTTGGGTTTACGACTTATTTCATTTTGAATTGTTGTAATTCTGTTAGCAAAGTGTTAGTGCACCTTATGAATTTTATGATTACAGTTTAATTAACCCCCCCCCCTTTTTTGTGGTCATGGGTACGACCTAAAACTACACCCTGTAGCTAGCACTACACCCCGTAGGCAGAACTGCATCCCTTAGATATAAACCCCCTTTAATTGTTAGCATAAATCACCCGTGCAGGTGACGGGAAAATCGAGAATATCACTGCAGCGTAACGCGCTCTTCGTAAAAGGCGAACAAAGCGGTAATTGTAAATAATAAACATTAGCTAGGCGTTAGTAAAGTTAGAAAAAATTGAGTGCATGAATTAAAACTAGAAAAAAAAAGAGAAAACGTAAGATGATGAAAAAAAAAAAAGAGACGTAATAAGAAAGGTTGTAAAAGGACGGAGAGACCGGTTTGACATTCATTCGCGATAAATTGAAAGGTAATTAATGGGTAAATAAATTGACGAGAGAGATAGGAGATAGAGATAGGATAGGGAGCCAGTTGGTCAAAGGACAACTGTGCCATATTAAAGTACCGTCAAAGGAGCGGGTTAAGAATTAATTTTTAGGTCTCAAGACAGACAAGTATATTGAAAGCCAGTTTGGTCAAAGGACAACTGCGCTATATTAATGTACCGCCAAAAGAGCGGGTTAACGAATTAATTTTCAGGTCCAAGGACAGACAAGTATATTGAAGGAAACGGGAAAAAGGAATCGAAGGTTCTAAGGAACGAGTTTAAACGATAAAAGTAATTTTAGAATGAAGTCAAAACCGGGCAGTCTTTCGGAAACGTCCAAACCAATAAAAAATTAGCACGGAGTTGCAAGAGCAATCATCAAGTGATCATCGAAACAAGGTAAGAAGGAGTGAATGATGTATGAAAGATAGTGTGACGATACCTGCAGAGCACGGGGTTGAACACTCTCAGGTGTATTAAAGTATAAAAATCACGTAAGGTCATAAAGACGCTTTAAGCCAACATGCAAATGGATGCATAAACATGCAAGCATTTGACATGAGGCAGTTCTCAGTTTAATTAAAGGAAACAACTTGATCACCCAAGAGGCGTGAATCAAATTGTTGTAACACTATGATTTTTATATTTAAATTAACAAAAAATTTTGTAGTTTTTAAGAGAATTTTTGTTCTTTTCTTTCCTAGGTTAATACTGAAATTAATGATGTATATTTTGATTTTATAATAATTTAAACGATGTTTTTTTTACATATGTTAGTTAAGTATTTTCCTTGTAATATTACGTTATTTTATGCCAATTGTTTTATAAGTTTGCAATGATTTAATGTCAATATTGTGTTTGATGAACTTAATGTACGGAGTGCGACGCTTATAGTGCGACAAACATTTAATCCAATATTGTGGACGTAATCGAGACGCGAGTGTACCCCCCCCCATTGAGAAGAAACAATAGCATCAACTATTGCGCACAGGAAAAAGGTCAGGCAACAAGTGGAGGTCACACACATTTCGAGTGTGATCCTTCCTAGTGATGGAATGCATCACGAGTTTTCAAATCCAACAATCTAATGGGTTGGATCAGCAACATCAAGTTCATAATTATGTTGCTAATACGCAGCGTACATAGAAGGAGGACAAGACAAAAGTCAAAGTTACTCCGTTTTATTGTTAAATCTCGAGAGCCGTGCAAGGGCGTCGATAGATTTTAAAAGTGAATTAAAAGTATGGGAAAAACAAATTGTCTAGCAGAAATTTGGTTCCACAAATTATTTTTACTTCCCCCTGCCACATTTCAATACTGGAGGGAGCAGAGTCAACTCATTCAAACCAGAAGGCAACACATCAACCTGACCCCAATCCTAAAAGCGTAATACATCATCTACAAGTGCGGGACACCAGAACAGTATAGTGCGTCGTAGAAATATCGCGAGCCAACTAAGTGAAACATAAAAGTGCGGTAGAACCTTATTCGCCTCAAATTCAAGCCTCCGTAACAGAAGAAGAGAAACACTAATAATTTTTATTTTTTTTTATAACACTATAAGATCAAATTGAATGATCTTAATTGACGTTAATAATTGAAATGTTAAGTTAAGTTACGGCGTTACAATTACTAGGTCGAAACGCGGATTTGTACCTTTCTTTTCCTAATAAAAGGATCCGTCGTGCTTTCAGACCCGACTGATCTTTTTAAAAACCGGGGGTGATGTGACAACCCGCATTTGGTTATGGATTATTTATATGTATCGACCACGTAATTTTAACACGTAAGGATGAATTTATCAATGATAATTAAATAAAAGTAAACATTGAACCATGTTATGAATTAGATTATAAGTATCTAACCATATCATGCGTAAACTATTTAGTTCAAAATTATTTAAACTTGTTTAGGTTATAACAAATTATTTTGTTTATAATAATTATTACGCCAAGGTACAATTTGTTTGAGATACACTGGAAATTCTCGAGCGATATTGTAAACTTTTATAATATCCGTCCCTTAATATTTGTAATAATAGAACGGAAACATTAATGCCTTTGTAACGAGAATCTCCAGTAATTTAAAAGAAGCGACAAAGATTTTGAAAGTTAGGCTAGGTCATAAAGCAATCCACTTGCACGGCCCAAGCCGCCTCTTCGTGGAAGTAAAAATACGTTAGAATTTTATGAATGGAACCGTCGCTTTCCAATCTATAGAATCCTTAGCACCCCGCTGGGTTTCTAGTACGAAAGCGAGTAAGGAAACTTGCGTGGAAGAGACGATATATGTAGCCTCAACTCGAGGCCCTAAAATTAATAAATATCATACGTCGTTATTCCCTCCCCAAGGAAAATCGGATTCAATAAATACTACTCCGGAAGCAAAAGTTAAGTTAGTTGCCAGTTACCGGGTTTTCAAGAACATACGCGTAATTAAATTAGACGCTAATTAAAAAGCGTAATTTTTCTAGTCAGTTCAAATAAATATAAATTCAAAGTCGAATCAAATACTCGCGTAAATCAAATAAATTAAACTAAAGTTCCAATTAAATTAGTACGGTTTTGAATTTCAAGGAATAATCCATCCAAGGTTCGACAGCTTCGTAAAAATTATATCAATTAAATCTATCTCTACCGATCCATTTCGAGGCGAGCGCAATTTCAAGGTATTCAACTACAACTAAGAAAGGATTACACCCAGGTGCAGTCAAAAGGGCTTATAGACATTCAGGTATCAAACCATTTTTAATTAAAAGGAAATCTTTTACAAGTTTTACTCTGGTCGTATTAGAATAGCTAAATAACTGTAATCATAATTCTAGTATTATAATTTAGTGAAACCCTTAAGGGGGTATAACTGTAAAATTTTGTTTGGGGTTTATTTTGTTGTTTAAATAAATTGTTTAATTAAGTTAAAGGTGCCCTAGTTTTTTTGAATCTCCTACAAGTAATCAGTCGTTTGTCTTAAATATTTATCCTGCGCTTCTATATCAAAAGAAAAGCTCTTCACGTTACCAGTTAAACTAATTAAAGTAAGCATTTAAAGTTAAATTCATGAGTTGGCGATCGGACTCGAAACTACGATCGCTGGTGGCAGCAAAATTCAACATTTATTAAGCGAATTATAAGTTCAATTTAAAACTAAAGCAATCACCTTTGGTAGAATGCCAGAAAAGGCGCAGAGTCTGTGGGGCAGAAACCAAACGATACAAAAGGATCCGCTGGCAGGAGGGGACGAAAGTCACCACTGTGGGGGGGGGGGGAGCAATGCGCCTGGTACCTCTCACGAGCAGGCAAGGCTGTCTAAGTCGCCAGCAAGTGGCAGTAAACTAGTCAAATCACCCTTTGGTGAAAGGACAAAAACGCGGGCGCGCTCACAGGACTCGCAACCCTCATCACGGAGCAATCCGGGGAAGAGGGTGAGATCCTCTATGATGCCACCCAAAAAACCCTATAACCGGCCGGATTCTGTCACCTACGGGGAGGTTGCTGCAGAGCATCTTCGTGTGGCTCTGATAGACCGATCGAACCCTCTGGGAAAAATCACCGAGTCCCAGGTGGAGTTTGTGGAGGGCAAACTCACTTTGGCCTTGGATAATTTTAGCGACACGAGGTCGGGTGATTCATTACAAGCATCCACATTCGGTGGCTTTCATCACGCAGGACAGATCCTTTGGATCACCTGCAATGATCAAGACTTTCGGGAGTGGCTGCAAAATACTACAGCAACTCTCACAGATCTGTGGGGGGGGGGAGCCAAATTGGAAGTAGTCGAATCTTCGAAAAGTCGAAGTAGAGCCGAAAGGCAGACTCCTGTTTTCGGCGTCGAACAAAAGACAATATCGCCATCAAAGCGAAAGGTGAGAGGTTGAACTACCAGTTCATCTCTTTCAAAATCAAGATGCAGAAGTTCGAAGACTCTGCATCCAAGGTGGCACAAACAGCCGCAGCAGCCATTTCGATGGACACGGAAGAAAGTCCGGAAGTGGCGGTTGATATTGCGACTGAGCAGGGGACTCTTCCAGGGTAGGGCCAATGGCTTCCCTGCAAGAGTATAAAATCCTGCAGCCCATACCATCTTCAACTGTGCGCGAACTGGAGTGAAGCGAGGCGGGAAGCTCAGGTACAGCTGGGGGTTGACCTCACCCCCAAAAATATCGTGGAGCAGATGTTGGCCAGTAAGGGAAACTGGAGTATCGTCGAGCGGATGGTAGTGGATATCATGTCCACCAAAACCAGAGACGAGCTGGAATCCCAACAAAAGAGTTAACAGAACAATCGTAGCGGCGCAGACTCGAGAGTGGGTTTTAGTGGGTCGGAGCAGATGATGGTCTCTAACCCCACACTACCATTAATACCTTTTGGTGTCTTGAGACGATTTTTTAAGTCCGAGGAAGATTTCCTCACTCCCAACGCACACAAAAAAAAGACTAACTTACAGCATTGTCGGGCGGCTGTGGCAACCTTATGCCGCTGCCTCGACAACTGTGAGGACACCATTGCTCTTATTTAGGCGCCATGGTTAATAAAAGTCACAGTAAGACGTTTCATAAAATTAAATGACAGCATTTTTGTAGGTGATCAAACAAACAACATTAGGACGTGTATATCAGCCTACCTCCCAATAGATTCGGCTGAACCACCACCTCCTCGGAGGATGATGGAGCTGGTGGAATATTGTGAGCAATAGAAGAATTACGGTGGGGTGACGGGTAAAAAGTAGGGTCATCCCGTCGGTTAAGAATTTCTAAGATTGTACTGATAAGGTAATCTAATAGAGACTTACCTCGACTGTTGCAATCCTCGCTTCCCCATGCAGGAAAATCCACATTTAGGGGAATCCCACATTTAAAATACACGTACAGAATGATTTAAAAAAAAATTTAACGGGATTTGGACCTTTATTATGGAATATCAAAACTATTTAATCATTTGTCGACGTTTCGAGATTTATCTTTCTCTTCTTCAAGACTAAAATAGAGAGACACAACCATTTACAACTGATTCTTTTAATGTAAGATTAAAAAATGGATAGACCATAACATGAAGATTGATTTAAGGTACAGAATGATGTTGTAAATCACCTAATAATTTAATGCAAGCTTACGATTGGTTGAGCTAATGAGAACCATGTATTTTACTACACTTTTAAATGCTTTTTAAATTTCCTTTTTTAAATCTACTATAAAAATATTCCACTTTCCGAATAGGGAATTTGTCAAATCCGGGGACCGTTTTACGTGCTCTTCCCCAGCAGCGATATTCCCTATTGTTTTTATACTCCCTCGAATCTCTTCTTTTGTGTATTGGGATCATATTTGTTATATTCCATTCTATTGGCATTCTCTTCTCCCTCTACAATCAGTACTTACATCTTTCTTCTCAACATCACTTAAATTATTTTTTACTTTTCATAATAAAGTTTGCTTTGTTCTTATAGCGTGTTAATATTTAGGTCCCTTGAGGTTCTTAAGATACCTTTACATTATTAGATTTTGTATTGGACTTTTGTATTCGAGATTTGTATAGGATTCCATATCCAATGCTCGAAAATAAACGCATTTACACTATTGGATATTTGTATTGGATTTTTAATGACATAAGCTGTATTCTTTTTACCTATTTTAAGTGAGATGTACTGAGATACTCAGTTGACTCAGTTAAAAGTGTGTTCTTTTTACCGTTGTACATTCGTCAAACGAATGTGCCGTGCCGTGCCGAATTGAGTTTAAACTGAGAAAATTACCTCCCACCCTATACCAACTGATCTTGCTATTTCGAAGTGTTACAACTGAGATAAAGTTGGAAATAGCTCGGATTGGTCGATTTAAAAAGGTTAACGTCATCTCTTTCGTCATATTTCGTCTTTTTGGAGGTTATGTAATTTGTGAGCTAATTTGTAATAAACATCGTAATAAACTCGTAAATAGACTCGTAATAAACATTTGGTAATTTATTTAATTAAATTAGAGATTAAAGAGATTATCTTTGATTGGTAACAAGCTTATTCTATATAAGCGTAACATTTTATTTTAATAAATACAACTTCCAAAAACCTAAATTTGTAATCCCAACATATGTATTTATTTTGTTACGTATAACTTTTTGTAGAAATAAATGGAAACCGGGAAACGAGTCATGTGGACTCATGAGGAAACGCTAGCTCTAATTGCTAGCGTCGAGGTATACAAGGATCACTTAAACCACGTTACCAAACGACGCCAAGTTTGGAGTAACGTGAGTAATAACGACTTGATTAGTCAACAATTTGTTTTCTTGAAAATTGTAGAAAAAGAAAATTGTAGAAAAAAATGGTTAAATTTGGTCAGGACGTACAAATCTTGTAAAGATGCCAAGGGTAAAACGGGTAGGGGACCTACTCGTTTTGTGTTCTTCGATAAAATGGAGGACATACTTGGTATGGAACCAAATTTCTCTTCGCCACATTCTATAAATGTTGGCGAAGCCTTTGAACCACTACCAAGTATTGCCTCAATGGCAATGTTACCATTGCACAATGAAGAAATGATCGAAGTTGAAAATTTTCTAGAAGAAGTACCGCCAGAAAGTAGCACCCCGGTTGTCGCTCCAAAAAAACCAGCAAAGAAGTTAAGCAATGCTAAACTTCGACAAGAAGTGAACGAACTAAAAGAAAAATTAAAAGAAAAAAATGAGTTGCAAAGTAAAAAATTACAATTATTGTTAGAACGCAAACTACAATTGGATGAGAGAAGAGTTATATATAGCCCTTGAAAAGATTGCAGGGATAACTAACAAATCAAACGAACACTAAAATTTATTAAATTAATCTTGTAGTATATATTTGAATAAAAAATAAAATTATAATAATAAACAACAGAACGGAAGAACAATTTTTAAATCTAGTTACATGTTAAATTTCTAAATACTTCCTCTCTTCGTGTCATTCCCTCTTCCCACAAAATACATCGATAAATCTTTTATTGTTATCGACAACACCCCAATTATATCATGTGTAATAAATATTTCACGTTTCTAGTTTACTAGTAGGTAGTTATTACAATTTTTAATTACAAAAATTTAATTAAACTTGTCACTTACTGCAATCGTTTTAGCATCTACTGAAGGTACTTCTTCGTACATCTTGGTTTTAATTATTGTACTTATTTTACTTCTTTAATTTTAATTGCCGGTTGCAATAAATTTCTATTTTGTATTTTTAGAGGTTATGTAATTTGTTTTATGTATTTTGTAATATGTAAGTTGTTCTTTTTACCTTATGTTTTTCTCACTTTGACTCAGTTAATCTCTGTTCGGCTCAGCTCACTTTAGTCTCAGTTGCGTAACTGAGATGGAAATAAAACTTGTAAAAAGAATACGCCTATTATATGACAGTGCTGAGAATAAAATTATGTTAAAATCTTTGGTTAGATTTTAGTGTCTGTGGCAAAATAAGTAGTTAATAAAGTACATATGCACAAAACTAGACAAAAACTGAACAAAGTAATTTCTAAAAATTTGAGGTTAACAAAATCAGCCACGGCCATGACAGATTACGAGTCATACAATCACACTGCGCATGTTCACCAATAAAATCGAATGCAAAATCCTATTAAAATAGACACCGTCCTATCCCTTAAAAATCCAATGTAAAGTCTAATGCAAAATCCAACGGACGAAGTCCAATGTAAAATCGAGTAATGTAAACACGAAACTTTTTGCATTAGACCAAATCTAATACAAAATCCTATTCAAAGTCTAATAATGTAAAGATACTTTTACGCATTTTTAAATTTGGTCAAACTTGGTTAAAATATTACACTGCGTTCCAAAAAATACTCTTGGCTACGCCACTGGGTTGTGAACAAGGGGCGTAGTAATTAACTTTGATAATTAATGTAAGTTTATGAAAGCAAAATAATAGAATGTTTTTTTAAACTAAAATAATGTTTGTTTTTAATTAAATATTATGCAATTTAAATAAACATTTCTGAATTTAAAATTTCGTACCATCTCTACAACCAATCAGGACAAAGCCCCCCCATTATCGAACGAAGCAGTTACTTCTTTGGCATTTGGCAAATCTGTGCATTTGGCAGTTACATTTTAATAATAATTGAGGTTAAGACGTAAACTTGAAGAAGCAAAACAATAAACATTTACAAAACCCTTTGCTAATATGAAGGAAAAATCAATAAAATTGGCAGTAAATAATGATTCGAATTTAACCGAAGAATCTGGTGATGAATTAGTAAGCACCCTTATTATATTTTTAATTAATTTTAAAAGTATTTTGATATAATAAATAGTAAGCTTCTTTGAATTTAGGATGAAACTTCCAGTATTGGAAGCACTTCCACCACAGATAATACTTCTAGAAGTGCTACACCAACAAATAGAATCAGAAAAGGGAAAAGAGGAAGGAAGAAAGCAAATCAACCAAAAGTTCTGAAACCAATTTATAAATTTGGGTAAATTTTTCTAGTAATATTTAAAAATTACTTATCGGTATAGTTTGGTTGTTTTGAGGCTCTCGTGAGTTATGAATTTGGTCGGTTGGGTAATTTTTAACACCTTACATTAATTTAAATCGGGTAATCTAATTGATTGATATTTGAGTTTTAGTTTTCAGTTAACTTTTATGTATTGAAGAGAGTTAACATTTTGTGTTGGGTTTATTTAATATAAATCAAAGTTACGGGTCTTGATGGGTTTATTCACTTGACTACATCTTCATATTATGCTTAAAACCTAAAAGATTGACTTGGCCATACTTAAAAGGTGAAGGTAAAACTTTCGGAAAATGTAGGTAGTTCATTAACCTTCATTACTTAAAACAAGTGAACTAGGTATAAAGAAATTTAAAAACAAAGTAGACAAAACAGTTCCTTTGTTCTATATTAACTTTTATTGTAAAAATTGTACATCACATTTGACCTTGTGAGAAAGCTCTGATAGTTTAAAATTTTGTTTTTAACAGTTGCAGTATTAAGGAAGATCATGGTCAACCGTTATTTGGGACTCAGTTTAATCATCATTTAAAAACTGGTCAACCACAAATATTTGCAGCAGTTGGTAGTAATCGTGTTAGCATCTATGAGTGTCCAAGTACACATGGAATTAAATTATTGCAATGTTATGCCGATCCTGATGTATCCTTTTGTTTTGCTAGTAGTGGTATTACATACTTATATTTTAATAAAAATTTTCATTTTTCTATATCAAAAATGATCGCACTTCACAAAGTGACTTGAGATTCATACGAAGGATTTGATTGGTAATACTTATAATTTCAGCCCTTGTTCAAGTTGGTGGCATTTCTAGAACAAATTCTAGCCCAAACATTATGGCTTAATTTTTTTACAACATTTAAAGTATTCAGTGGTGAATGATGAATTATTGAAAAAAATCAGCCCTCTATGTTCATTAGTTCCAAAGTTACAGACCCTGATGTTTGAGGGTGTAAACTGCAAAGTACCACATTTAGCTGGCCTTAACATGGAAACGAATTAAATTTACAAAAATAATCAAATAATGTATTTTTGGTTCAACTGCATTGTCATATTATTATGATAAACTTTTTATCAAAATTAGGGATGGTGTGGTCAACTTATATTCAGATAATAAATGTTTATGATGAAAATCTATACAATTAATTGAAAATCGATTCCGACCTTTTTAAATAAATATAGCGGTGGTCGCGCAACTTAGCTATACTTTGAGCTGTTATTGCTATGTGAATACGAATCTGACGAAAAATTTGTATAAATATTTTTTTGTACAGAATTTAATTAGTTTTCATTTTATATTAAACTATTTTGTCATAAAGTTCAAAGAAACTTAAGAAATCGGCGAAAAACTGATTTTTGTCCGTTTCTGCCTATACTTAATTAATTTTTAGTAACCGAACCCATGCTCATCCCATGATCAAATTTGGTACACATGCTCAGCACATTTGTACAAAAAATGAGAGCGGTCGTCGGACCGTCCACAGAAGCTATGCTTCTTACGCACAGAGCAAACCATAATAGATCCGGGAAGGCCATAGTTGTTCGGCCTTCGGCCTCACAGGCGAAGGACCATAATAGATCCGTGAAGGCCATAGTTGTGAGGCCGAAGGTTGCTTAAACAGTAAGAATCATGGCAAAGACGAAAGAATATTCCGAAGATCTGAAAAATGCGATTTTGAAATCATTGAAAATTGGAGACTCATTAAGGACAGCATTTAAGAATACGGGTCGGCCTTCGTTGGAGGCTGAAGGCCGACCCGTATTCTTAAATGCTGTCCTTAATGAGTCTTCAATTTTCAATGATTTCAAAATCGCATTTTTCAGATCTTCGGAATATTCTTTCGTCTTTACCATGATTCTTACTGTTTAACCAACTACTCTTTTTGGACGCTGAATAAAATATAATTATATTTTGACGTTATAAATTGAGATTTTATAATTGATTGTATAATTTTTGACTTTGAGATTGCATAATTGAGATTTTGACGTTTAAAATAATTACCTCCTTGATTTAAAATACTTTTCTTTTCATTGGTCAAAATTTGTGTGACGAATTTGCTTTAACAATTTTGTGTGACGAACGATTTTCTTCAGTTAACTGCCCGTGCAATACCCGTGCGATAAGAAGCATAGCTTCAAAAAACTGTAAAAAAATTAACCAAAAAAAAGACCCCTTTAGAAATAGGGTTAATATTAAAAAATTAATCCAGTTAGGGGTTGAAAATATAAAATGTGGTTAAATATTTGAACAGAATGTTCGTTTACCTTTACAGAACATTTTTAATTTTTAAATTTAGACCACCATGGATGAAGTTACAGTCGTTTTCCTACAAGTCTACCCACCAACTTTTTGACTTTTTGAAAGACCAAAACAAGGAAACGAGTGCCTTTTTGGGCAAATCCTTTAATGTGTATTTTTTATTTCTTACTAAGATTGTGTGTACCAAATTTTGTCAAATTAGGCATGGGTCAAGTAAATTCATGATTCGATTTGAGATGGAATGACCCAATAATGACACAGGAAATCGTGTTTTTTGTCATTTATTTTCAGAATGCTATAAAAATTTAAATAATTGCTAGTTTCTCACAATTTTGAAAAATTTCTTATCAAAACATGAAGAAACAATTTGATTTAATAATTTCAATGTTGCATAATTCGTGTGTTTGCATAGAGAGATGTAAGATTGTTGGAAACTACCGTTTGTTTAAAGTTTTGTAACATTCTGAAAATAAATAATATCAAAACTTGCATTACTCGGCATAGCACTGGATAAAAGGTAAAACAAAATTATTTCAAACTTTCAACTTGATGCACTAATTAGGTTCATTAAAAAAGATTCAACTTATTTTGACTAGTCAATTATAAATTGTGTTCACTAAAATCTTGTAGAAAGAACTGAAATTTCTTGAAACTACTGTAGTACTACTATCCATCTAATTATATAATGAAATGTGATTTTCCTATTTATTAAATAGCTTGATGAAAATTTTTATACCTGTGCTTGGTCATATGACGATGAAAGTGGAAAACCATTATTGGCAGTGGCAGGTTCACGTGGTATAATTCGTATTTTAAGTCCAACCACTATGACATCTATTCGTCATTATATTGGACATGGGCATGCTATAAATGAACTCAAATTTCACCCAAAGGATCCTAATTTATTATTGTCAGTTTCAAAAGATCATGCTCTTAGATTGTGGAATATTAAAACTGACATTTGTATTGCTATATTTGGTGGAGTTGAAGGACATCGTGACGAAGTTTTAAGTGCTGTAAGTTTAAATCCATGTTATAATTTTTCATTTTTTGCGTACCTTAAATTTTGAATACAGTTTAAAGTTCCTTATTCGCGGGGGATACGTTCCATAACTATGCCGCGAATACAGAAACCGTGAATATGGAATGGTAATTTGTATGGGAATATAGGGGATACGTTCCAAGGTTAGAAAATAAAATAAAAATATATCAAAATAAATGCAACGAATGGCAAGTTGAACAATTCAACAAGTACGATAGCGGCCAAGACAGCTTATATCAAATGATAGCACCTTGTCGGCAAAAATTTTGCTTTTGTCCAAGAACGGTAGGTTTAGTCACAATAATATTTTCTCTTTATAAATACTTGGACGCCTACTTGTTTGTTTTAATAGGTGAGTGGTGTTAATTTGTAATTGAATATCTTGCGAATCACTTTTAGATTTGTTAATAATAAGCATTTCTTTAGAAACTATGTACGATATCATTTCTCGGAAGTATGTAATTATGTTCCAACACAATTTTGCAATGCAAGTGTCTGAATTCTTTTAGATAAAATACACAGCAGATATTATTTTAAAAGTGCGAAATTGTAATTTTAAATCTTTGAAGTAGTACAAACATTGTATATTGTTAGTTTTTGATCCGCGAATAACGAAATTTTCAACCGCGAATACAAGAAGTGGTTGCATTTTTTAAATCCGCGAATACTTAAAACGCGAATAACGAAACCGCGAATAAGGAGCTTTAACTGTATATAGTCCAGACAACGAAGCCGAAAAATTGGCTCAAGCTTGCAAAAAATCCGGGCAAGCTGAATTTTGGCAGATATGTATATTAGAGTGTTCTAATCAATCCCCCAAAAGTTCCATAAAATCCCACGCCGGCGTCCCCCACAATCGGGGGTTTTAGCTCCCCCAACGCGATTTTTTGCCGATAACTCGCTTATTTATGCTTGTATGAAAAATTATGATCATACCATAATTGAAGAGCATAAAATTCTATATAAAATAGTTTTTTTTCATATTTTTCCATGGCACATTAATACTTAAATTATTGACCAAAAACGCGACCTACCCTTAAAATGGCACAATATTGATTCGTCGCAGGGAGAGAAATGTTTTCGGGCACGGGAAATGCTTTTAATAATAAATTAATTGAAATTGTGGCCAAGGTTGGAAAAGAAAAATAAATTTTTTCAAAATTTGCCCAAGTTATAGTATCTTCCAAGTAACGAAACCAAAATTTTGGTTTGAGCTTACAGAAGGTCCGGGCAAGCTGAAATTTGACAAAGATGTATATTGAAGTGTTCTAATAAACCCCCAAAATGTCTCATAAAAATCCCAAGCCGGCGTTCCCCCAAATGAGGATTTTAGCCCCCTAGGTGCGGTTTTTGCCTATAGCTCACGTATTTTTACTTTTACGAAAAATTACCATTAAACAAAGTTTAATTTGCCTATTACAGTATGTATTGTAGTACTAACTACTGCAGCGCCACAAGTTATAGAGAATTTTATGTTCTTCAACTTTGCTTAATGGTAATTTTTTGTAAAAGTAAAAATACGTGAGCTATAGGCGAAACACCGCACTTAGGGGGCTAAAATCCGCATTTGAGGGAACGCCGGCTTGGGATTTTTATGAGACATTTTAGGGGTTTATTAGAACACTTCAATATACATCTTCGCCAAATTTCAGCTTGCCCGGACTTTCTGTAAGCGCAAACCAAAATTTTGGTTTCGTTACTTGGAAGATACTAACTTGGACAAATTTTGAAAAAACTTTTTTTTAGAGAATTTTACGTATGCTCTTCAATAATGGTCTGATCATAATTTTTCATACAAGCATAAATAAGCGGGTTATCGGCAAAAAATCGCGTTGGGGGAGCTAAAACCCCCGATTGTGGGGGACGCCGGCGTGGGATTTTATGGGACTTGGGGGGTTCATTAAAACACTCCAATGTACATCTCTGCCAAAATACAGCTTGCCCAGATTTTTTGCAAACTGAAAACCTTCCTTGCCTGGACTAATAGTAAATTACAAAAAATGTAGCTGTACAGCTTGAATAATGTTTCTGAATTTTTTAGGATTTTGATTTGGTCGGAAATCGTATTATGTCATGCGGTATGGATCATTCCCTAAAATTATGGAAACTTAATAAAGATACTATGCACGATGCAATTAAGCAATCTTATATTTGGCAAGCAAGCAGAACTTTAAAGCCCTTTCCATCTCTAGAAGAACATTTTCCTGATTTCTCCACAAGAGATATTCACAGGTAGATTAATCTTAATTAATGTTGTATTTTTGATAACTTTTATTATTTTTATTTAGAAATTATGTTGACTGTGTCAAATGGTTTGGTGATTTCGTGTTGAGCAAATCTTGTGAAAATTGCATTGTTTGTTGGAAACCTGGTCGCCTGCAAGATTCTAAGTTAAGAGAAATTGAAACAAATGCTACAGTTGTGCACCGCTTTGACTATAAAGAATGTGAAATATGGTTTATAAGATTCGCTATGGATTATTGGCAAAAGGTAAGGTTAGATAATGCAAAGGGACGGGTATGAGTAACAAAAACAAACAGCATTTCATTCCGGAAAAACTTTTATTGTTTGCACTACACATGTTTCTTTTAACTTCAAGTGCTATGCTTTTAACTTTTAGTGCTATTTACGTCTGCTATGATAAACAGAGTAAAGTATGAGTAAAATTGTATTATGGCTAAAGAAGTTAGTACAGTAAAACCTCGTTTAGCGCTCTAGATGCGTTCCTCAAGACAGAGCGCTAAACGAAACAGCGTAAAACGAAACACATATAAAAAGTGGTACAACTATACCAAATATACAACTCCCGAACGAGTTTTATATATGAAACGCGGTTTCCAGCAAACCGCGTTATAGCAAAGCAGCGTTAATCAAGGTAGCGTTAAACGAAGTCTTACTGTATATTGTTTAACATTCTCAATTTAATGTGATGCTCTAGAAAAGGGGATACTCTTAATTCTCCTCAATTTTACACTGTGTTTCATTTGGCACTGAAATGCTGATGATCTTGAGAGTTGTTTTGTTTGGAAATTCGGTATTCTGATAATAACTCACTATTTGTGTTGTCAACAAAGCCACAGTTGTGACAATTTTCTTCTCTCCTTTTCTGAAACATAATTTCGTTGGTTTTCAGTATTAGTGCTGGCAGAATTTACAAATAAAGCAACAAAATTGTGTTTTCTCAGTTCTCAGTTTCAAATCTCAATTAAATGCGGGGATATCGACTAAAACTTGATTATGTATATAATTGATGTTGGTTCACACTATTAAAATGTGGAGAATTTCATAATATAATTAATTTTGGAACTATCTAAAGGGTGTTTTTTTACGATTGTCAGCACTTTAAATTTAATTAAAACCACAATAAATGGAGATATCTCTTATTTGCTTATTTTATATGAAAGAATATTTGATGACATTTAACATTTGAAAACAATTTCTGGCAAATGTCCGCCGCGGCTACCTCGAACACAGTGCATTCTCTCAGTCTCATTTTTGACCACGTTTTCAAACATTACCGAATTTACATGATATTGATGTGGATCAGATGTTGTTCCAACAGGACGGTGCCACATGCTATACAGCCACCGCAACAATTAATTTTTTGAAGGAACACTTTGGCAATAAAATTATTTCGATAAATGGACCTGTCAACTGGCCATCAAGATCATGTGATTTAACGTCTTTAGACTATTTTCCTTGGGGCTACGTTAAATCCTTGGTCTATGCCGATAAATCAGCGATGATTCAAACATTGAAAACTAACATAATTAGAGTTATTGCGGACATAAAGCCCCATATGCTTGAAAAAATGGTCAAAAATTGGACTGAGAGAATACACTGTTAGAGGTAGCCGCGGCAGACATTTGCCTGAAATTATTTTCAAATTTTAAATGTCATCGAATGTTCTTTCATATAAAATAAACAGATAAGAGATATCTTCATTTATTATGGTTTTATTTAAATTTAAAGTTTTGACGCTCTTAAAAAACACACCATATTAAATAAATCGTAAAGTTTTCGCGTTTCTTTCTATAAATAATGTTCTTCAGAAGCGACGTAGCGCAATGCAAATACTCATGGCTGCTAGATAACAAGAGTCTATCAAGGTTGCGAGTGTCTTGCACTTGGAAGGGTTACTGCATAGTGCCGAATTTAAGGAAAAGCCGCTTACTGTGGTAGTACTAACTCGCACTTGGTTAGAATGGTAGGTTATGGGTCAATCCTTCCCCTTTAGAGGCGAAAGGCTTAAAGTCCAGTAGTGGACTACAGATGCTTGAAAAATAACACCCTGTTGCTTTCACCCTATTAATTTTTACTTTACTTACTGTAAAATCCCTTGGCTAGCTTTTTTACGGTGACAATAGAACATCTTAACTCAGGTGCAGGCAGTAGAGTTGTACTAACTTCCAAGACACAAGAAAACACGAGAATGTGAATAAAAATATTTAATTTAATCTAATAACAACTTTCTAGGACCTAAAAGTCCTGGATCGATACACCACAAAGAATCCAAATTTTACAAATGAACCTAATGCTACCATATACAAAATTATACCTTAAAATAAAACAAAGTATACAAAATGAACAAAATTATACCTTAAAAACTATCAGCTTACCCTAGTTTAACGTAACAAACAACACCTAATTGCCCTTATCATCACTTAACAAACAACACCTAATTGCCCTTATCACTTAACAAACAACACCTAATTGCCCTGAACACGGCCAAATCGAAACAGATGCTGCAGATGGACCAGTCTTGGAAATGACCTCCTTGTCGTTGCACTTTAAGGCTTGGTGAATCCCCAATTATAGATGTATTTTATTTACAATGTACGAGCTTAACCATTCGATCGTTTATTACTTGGATCATTTTAATTTAAATATAGGTTGTTTTATCGAGTTGAACTCTCGAAGGTTTTCGAACTGGTATTTAATTTAAATACGAAATTTCCCAAAATAATCAATATTTTTCTTTAATTGATTATTGATCACACCAAATTTGCACTGTATTTTTCCTAACTCAATTTGTTCCAAAACTTAACCAAAATTTCCTAATTTATTAGACCTAATGAGCACAGTGACGCGAATCTTTTCATGTTCGCGTTATCTTGGTTCGACCTGCACTGACCAATTTTTGGTCTCCTACCCTTACATGTAACTTTTTAATTTAGGGGACAAACATAATCGCCTCTCTATTCAACAAAGAAATCACTTCCTTATTAGTTGACCATATGTTTAAGTTTTACAAAACTGACCGAAGTTTCTTTGATTATCTCCGTTTACAATAAATTTTGGGTTTCTAGGCGCTGTAGACCGTATTTTTAGTTTAGAAATATATGGAGCATTACATCGTCATACGCCCTTTCAGAAAGGCCGTTTCTTTGTTTCACCGCACATGTGTGAAAATGCAGCTGGTCAAGTGGCGGCGTTTTAACGTAAGCTAATCCCAAAATGCCATTTAAACTTGAAACTGAATATTTTTACATTGACTACATTTAGTTAATTTTGTGAATAACGATATTTTTGGACAATCTGGACAAAATTAATATCTTTTGGTCCCAACTGCCCCAAAATTTAAGTACTTTATTCACAAAATATACTTTTTAAAAACAAATGCGATGCACACCCTGATTCTACATTCTGAAATTTTAAAATAAATAAACCGTGAAGACCACAGTCGTAACAACCCTACTGATATACCTGTTATACCAGAGAGCCTTAAAACAATAGTTTAGGCGCATGATGCATTCAAAGTCGCGGATTTAGAAGGTTTGGTTATTACATTCTAGACCAGTGGTTCTTAACGTTATTGAAGTCACCCAACACCTTTGCTTACAAGAAAGCATAGAAACATTACTACGATAACAGTCCACGAAAGTTACATTTTTAGCTTAGAAAAATTCGAGCAAGCTGAAATTTGACAGACATGAATGTGTATTTGAGTATTAGAATGAACCTCTCCAATCTCCCATTTGGGGATTTTAGTCCCCCAACACGATTTTTCATCTGTAATTCCCATAATTATCAGCAGATTGTACAGCAGAAAATTCTCTACAAAATACGTTTCTCAGAATTTACTTCAGATGATGAAGATCCGCTAAGTTGGCCGAACTAAACGGCTAAGTTGGAAAAATTTTGGAATAATATATTGTAAAGAATATTATGCTATTCAATTTTGTTTGTTTTGATGATAACTTTTCGTAAAATAGAAATTCAACGAGTTGTAGGCGAAAAGCATTTGGGGAGGGGGTAAAATCGCAATTGGAAGAGAAGTTGCGGGGGATTTTAGGAAACTAATGCCCAGTTTCATAAAACTTAACAAATCGTTAAAATTAACAGATAGTTTCTATTGGCTTGTTAGTACTAACAGACGTTTTCTATTGGTTAATTAAATTTAATGACTTGCTAAAAGTTGTATGAAATCGGGTATAAGACATTCGTACCCTTAACTATCAAATACACATGTGTGTCAAATTTCAACTTTCGCGGATATTCTGCAAGATCTTCTCTCTAGATAGTTTAATCTACTTTATTTTTAATAACTTGACATTTTGCTCTCAAGTGCATCCAAACCGAGATATTCCCGAATATTCGTAAAAATGTCATTCTTCGCATGGTTTTTCTACAATGATATACATATATATTGTTTTTATTTTGACATCCTATACATTTACAAGCTGTTTGCACAAACATTCAGTAAATGGTTTAATCGGGTTTAACACTAATATCTTAGAAGATACATATATATCCATTGACATGTCTCCTCTATTTAGCTGCATTCCATTATTGGCTTTTCTTATCAAATCTTGTGGTATGATCCAAGAGGTGGTGTTTCTTTAATCTTCGAGTTGGTGTTGGGCCATCACTGAGGGTGACAGCCAACTGGTTTGGATGCTAACTCAACTTGGTATTTTTCGCTCTAGAATTTTATTTCCTCTTTGACAGTTTTCACTTTGAGATCCTTATGGATAACGTCATTTGGGACATACCAATGTGCGTTTGTGATTGTGCGGAGTACCTTTGATTGAAATCTCTGCAGTATTTCTAGATTTGAATTGCTTGCTGTCCCCCACAGTTGGATGCTGACTATGATATAGTAGCGAAATTCGGGGTTGCTAGAGGGTGCAAAATTAATATGTCTTTTTAGAGGTTCTAAAAAGATGATAACAAAATTTATTTCAGCCTGCCCCCATTTTTTTACGCAATAAAACCCTTGTCGACTGACCTATAACCATCAGATTCGAAGAGAGATAAAAGATAGATAATACTGGTGTACAACAGAAATAGCAATATATTAATAGTCGAAACTATGTTGGATTTGGTTGTTTCTAAGGTGTAGGGCAGTTGATATCTATGACATAATATAAGTCATCTATGCAGTCAGTACATAAAAAGTTGATACTATAGCGCTCTCTGTTGGGTAAGAATAATAAAACCTATCCAAAAACTTGCTCAGAAGTATTAAAAAATACGTTATACAGTTCAAAATACAGTTCATTCGTAACAAACATGGCCAAAATTGCTTTAAAAGGGGGTATTCTAGTCTACAGGCATGAATTTTAGGTATTTTTTCAAGTGCAATAAAGAAATACCAAACAATATTTTTACTATCCATTTTTTTACCACATTTTTACTGTTGTTTGAAGAATACATAAAAAAAAAATCAAATGAAAATATTTTAAATTTAAAAAGTTACAGGCTGATAAAATGGGGGATCTCAAAAAGATGGCGCGTCCTGGTCGACATGATTCCAACCCTCCTAGTAATCCTAAATCAAAAAACAAAATAGATTCTTAATCAAAACTAATGCCGCTATGATCCGAACCAGGGAGAAGTAGAAAAAAACTTTTTTCGCAAAATGGCGGCTGTTTGTAATAAAAAGACAGTTTTTTACCAGTTTTTTTTTACTTTTCCGAATTTTTTAAAAATAGTAAAAATTGAAATTTTGTTATAATTCTAGTTCGGACCATAGAGGGATGTATAGAGAAGGTTCACACCAAATTTCAAGTAAATCGGTCCAGTAGAACTTGAGATTTCATGTCGACCGTCTCGAAAAAGATAATATCGAGAATATCGCGTTTAAATATTCGCGCAGTCAGTCATACAATGGTACTTTATACTTACATTTTTTCTATTATATTCTTTCTAATAGCTATTTTTCCAAAAATAATTTGAATTTTGAAAAATCGTTTTAAGTTCACTTAAAATTTAAAGCAAAAAATAAGTATACTACTACTGTTTTTGTGCTTCGTGCTTTGGACAGGGACGGAGAATATCCTAACCAACAAGAATATGAGAAAGTTCAGATTTTTCCCCGAAATATAGTCAAGTATAAATTGAGTATTACCCTAAAAGTGATTATAAATTAATGTACTGCGAAATTGCTATATCTTCACTCAGTTATTAGAGTGAAAATTTTGAATTGATATTTTTAAGAACAATTCTGTTTATGATTATTATAATACCAAAAGAAAAACGTTAGACTTGAGAAGAAAAGGGAGACATTTTTGCGTTTAAAGAGGTTGGTGTATCTCATCGACAAATTCCCCCCCAAAAAAATTGCAGACCGCTTTATTGAGCCAACAATTTTATGAAAATGGTTGGTTACTATGAAAAATATTGCTCAAAACCTGGCAGGAAGAAATTAACTACTAGACTACATTTGTATATTTTACGTGCTGCTGCAAAAGAATAAGTTATGGCACCTGAAATCAAAAGAAATTTGGATCTTCCTGTTAGTGTAAGACATGTGCAATAATTTCTTAGAACCAGTAGACATTTTAAATCGACAAAAATTATCGCAAGGCTTCAAGAGACAAGATTGCAATTTTGTCAGAATCACAGCATGTGGAACATGGAATGATGAAATATTATTTTTCTAATGAAAAAGTAATATAATAGATTAAGGTTTATTTGCACAAACAATTTCAAGGGGTACGAATTTCGGAGACGAAAGACGCCAATCTGTTGGATAGGTACGCAAATGACAAAGCGAAAAATACATAGATTTGCAACATAAAAAAAAATGAAAGCAAAATTTAAAATTACTACTAGTGGGGGAGCTGTAGAGTTGATTTAAGTAGTGTATTGCCTGGACGTAGCAGCTCCTTCAGCTAGTAGCAATTTTTTAATTTAAAAAATTTTTTTTATACTTATTTATAGCTTTTTGGAATTACGTTTTTTAAAATTTTGTTTATAAATTTTTATTGGGTATAGTTATATGTATTTGGTTGTAAAAACTATATGCAAGTTTTCAATTTCACTTAATTTGAATCATTTTAAAAAAAGTTTGACAAGGTGAATGCAATATGGCGACCAAATCTTTTTTAGCCCAATAACCATCCCATAGGTCTATAATTTCATATAAAGAAACCTCATGTAATCCGTCGACGCATTAAAGAGTGATATGGGAATAGTACTGTCATAAACACGAAAAATGTCAGATTTTCATGAAATTAAAATCACTTAGGCCCAGTTGTTCAGTATTAGGTTATCTTTTAACCTGAATTATTTTCCATGGAAACAATTCTTGAAACAATCATTTCTATGGAAAATAACCCAGGTTAAAAGATAACCCGAAACTGAACAACTGGGCCTTATTCTGCAAGTTATTAGGAGCATATTTTATGACAATTGCCTTCTGTGATCCGAAATATTTGCTTCTAAAAATGCATATATTTGCATTGGGCTTATGGAGTATCGATATAAAAATTCAATTATTTTATTATAAACTCGAAACTGAACGTCAGATTTTAATAAAATATTAATTGAGGTTATTTTGAATATAGACCCCAATTTTTCTTTACATCGCAAAGAAAAATCCACTGTGTACGTCTTCTTTAAACTTTGTTTGAAATTTTTAACTCATCACAAATTTGACATTTGATTACACAGTTTCCAAATTTCGTATAATTATAATTCCCAAAAATTGGTTGCTTAAACTCGCGTTAAACATTATTCAGTTTTCAATGTAATAAATATATACCTACCAAAGAAAAGGATATCGGGCTATTGGGCTACTCCAATAGCCCGATATCCTTTTCTTTGGTTAAATCAGTTGGAAGAGATTTTTGTCTTATCATAAATATATACGTTAATAATTTTGTAAATAATTAGGTAACTTTTGATCAATTATTTTATATGAAAATTATTAAATTACATATTTTAAAAATGACTATATAAAAATTAAATAAAAAATCGAAAATAGTTATGTGAAATTTTGGACATGACTGTTAACGCTAGTACTACTTTAAAGCCTAGGGGTCGTACAGACACGGATAGTGTCTAGTAGCAAGTGTTGCTAAGATACTAACAAATTATTTCGATTATTTTGACATATTTCGGTTAGTATCTTAGCAATACTTGCTACTGGACTAAATTACTAGCCAAGCCTTATTCACAACCTCTAAATTAGCCGTAGAACTAGTAGTTACAATTAAACGTAGACGTTTGGCGCACTTAAACCTATGCGGTTGTTCACAACCTCGAAATTAGTACTTAACGCCAAATTAGTAATTAGTACGTAACGCAGAACCATGAAAGGTTCAAGCTTTTTACGTAAATTAGTCGCCAAGTCGCTACTACGCATGCTTCAAAATCATTCAACTGTCATCTGTGATTTTTAACCTAAAATCTATTAACTTTTGTGACCTAAATTACATTCAATGTAACACTATGGATTGACGATTTTTGTTGGGACAATTATTAGCTGTAGTATTGGGTTATTTCTATCCGACGTAGAAAAACTGGAAATACTCGAATTTGCTAATTTGCACATTAATTATGGCATTGTGAATGCTGTCAAAACTTTAATATATGTTGAAATTTTGAGTACTAATTTATGTACTAATTCTATGGCTAATTTAGAGGTCGTGAATAAGGCTTTACTTTTTATTATTACTTTTTTTTAAATTAATGTATGTTTACAAACATAATAGCAAGCTGAGAGTCTTCACTGTTTCAATACTTGATGATCATTGTCCCCTCCGCTAAATTACACACTTTTAGGCTTCTATCGTATACACAATAGTATAGAGAGAAGCTTACGATCTGACACGATCATAAAAAGAATGGAAAAGTTTGATTATTGTTATTTAGTTAAGTATAGTATATAATAAATTAGTAGTATCAACGGCAAATTATTAATGCAGATTATTTGATAATTATTACTCGTATGTTCGGTTGCACAATTCTCGTGTATCGCAATACTTTTATTGCTGTGTGAAACAGTCTTAAGCCCTTTTACACGTACAGGTAGGTGCTAGGTGGAATTGACGGCCAGGATCGCGAACAAATTCGTTTTGCTTTCCGTTTTGTGTTTACACGTTCGGACTTACTTTTTCGAGCATTGGCATTCAGTTCTATCTTAGTACCTATCTGTGGTGCAATTGGCTCTTTACTGGGTAACTTCTAACTGACGGCCAGTCAATTTGGACGATTAAAAAAAATTAAAGTAGAGCGAAAATGAGATACATTTATCGGCGTTTGATCTCATGGGCTCTATATACTATAAGCATAAGCTAATGTGTATAGGACCGGCAGATTAACTAACTTTATCTTGATTTATTGTACATTTCAACTCTTGGTTCAAATCATGCTAGATGTAAAGTATGTTTCTTCATTTTGAACTTTTCTTATTATCCGCCCGCCACTGACGCATATGAACGGATTAACGGATTTATTCTGAGATTATGGCACGGATACTCGGAAAATTAAAAAAAGCTTTGCATTCAGTGTAATTTATATCTTAGTTGAAATGTAATGTAATAAAACAAATCGAAATTAACGTTAACCGCTAAGTTGTCGGTCCTGTAGCTAGAAACAATAACTTTTTTGATATTTTGAGTTATTATGTGTAAATACATTTATTGTATACATTTCGTATACAATGTATACATATTGTATACAATACAATTCGTTAGCTAATGCTAATATTTAATTATTTTCAGTACTGATGGAAAATGTTCGAAATATCCGATTTTTTCAACGAAATTGAGATTTTAGCGCAATTTTATAGGTCTAGTAATGCTCATGATGTTTTTTTGTCTTCCCCGAAAAAATTGTTTTTTTAAATAGGAGATATCGACACCCCAACGAAGAAGGACGTAACTATAAAACAATATTATAAATGGAAACACCTTTTATAAATTGTTCCCATTTATAATATTTTTTTCGGCCTTAAAATAATACTTCTAGAAGTTTTCAAACTTTCAAATCACTCTCCTAAAAAATAGGTAAAAGTGAGTTACGCTCTTCTTCGTTGGGAGTGTCGATATTGTCACACCACCGGGCAATATACTGTTTAATTAAAAAAGACTAAAAAGTTATTTAGGCTGTTTCAGCAATAAGCGATTCAAATAGTCAAAGAAAACTATCAAAAATCATTTTCCAAATATTTTTTGGAGTTATGGAGTTATTCGAAATCTCGAAACGCGTCTCGAAATTTAATTAAAAAGGCTTTGGAGAAAAAGACGAATTTTTATTTATAATTTAAATAAAACTATTTAAATTTTTGACTTGTTTTCCTCTTTTTGAAATCATTCCAGCTACATTGATGAAATCATTTTATATCAAATAATATAAATCCTTCTAATATCATTTAATTATCTCATAAGATGTTCAGTCATCCGACGAAAAAGCATAGGGTTGTTGCATGATATCGAATTTAGCGATGACGCTTATTATTCCTTGTAAAACATAGAAAGATAAACTTATAACAAGAAACAAAAATTTTTTAACAAGTGTCTTTGAACGTGAAAATCGAATTTAAAATTCAAAATACGTTCGGTTTGCCGACGGCCCCTCTGACGTCACACGCGTTTTGCCGAATAATTTTCTGATCTATTTGGCAACGTTGAATTATTTAATATTTACTTCATTGACAGTTGAAAAAATTGTAAAGCGTTTGACAGCTTTTTAGTTTAAGGTTATTGGTTATTGTTCTAAGTAATTATTTTATTAAAAATGGCTTCTTTGGATTCAAATTTTGTAAAAGCTAGTTCGGATAATCTTCCTATTGTGCACATTTTTATAAGCACTTTTTAATCTGTTTGTTTGAACTCATTTTTATTAAAGTTTAACAGCCTTATGCATAGTCGTACTTTAGTGGCTACTAGTTAGTAGCCACTAATAATATGTAGGTATCCATGGTTTTTTTAAATTAAAAAGTTAGTACTGTCATTTTAGTAAATTTACTAATTCTGACGTTTACTATTATTTATTTGGTAATTTAATTATTCATTTGGATATAAAACTAAATGATACCAATCGAAAGAGATTTTTCTTCCGCATCGAAAGATACCTAAAGCTCGATATTTTGCTCTTTAATTATAATGTAAAATGCAAAAATAAAATCAACAATTTAAAAAAAAAAATTATGTGCCTTGGAATTGGTACATACCTACTCTTAAAATGTCTAATTAGTAGCTACTAAAAGTTAGTGGCCACTAGTATACGACTATGCATAAGGCTGTTAATATTTTATAAGGCTATCACAAAACAACTTGACAGCTAACTGCTACTATGTTGCTAGATGTTTTCAAAAGTAGAGTGTGACGTCACTCGCGCGAAATTCCTGTTTCAAATTAATACTTTTTTAATAATTTTTTTACGGAAAACCAAAGTCTTCTTAGACTTGATCTATACAGTACTGTTGAACAATACTTAAACTTTATAAAAAAATACTTAGAAATTCATGCAATAACCCTATTGGTTTATTTCCATGGAAATAATTGTATCAAAAATTGCATTCATGGAAATTAACCCGGATTAAAAGTAACCTGGGACTGAACAACTGGGCCTTAGATGCTCACCTGTATAAACATAAACCCAGTATGAAAGTAAATTTTAATTTAGTATTTGTCAAATGTTATACTTCTTAATATTTTTATCGATTTTTTGGATTTTATGACTGGTCAGTATCGTCGGACACAAAAAGTGACACTTTGCTCCTAATTAAACAAAATATTGTTATTGAGGAATTTAAAGTTATTTTTAACAAGTTCCAAGTATAATATCTAAAATTAAGGAGGCTAAAATTTTAATGAAATACATAACAGATGTATACAGAAAATTGCGGAAGATGTTACAGTAGTTCAATTAAAAATTCCCCCATTTTCTTATGTAAATCTATAAATTTTATGATAATCTTCAACGATATGGTTAAATAATACGTATTTATTTTTATGGTATTGTAAAAATTCGATCATTTTTTATACAACAATTTTAAATAAGTACTGTTAATTAAACATCTTCCTTATGAAGTTGCTTATAAAATTTGAATGTAAAATACTTGAAAGCAGAAGTTAATCTCAATTATGTATATGAACTAAGTTCCTTTTAATAATAGTCGAGAACGTATTTATACAAATTTACTAAGTAAGTTTACTTGCTTTTCATGATATTTCAATACCAATTTTAATTGAAAAATCGCTGCATTTCTAAAAAAACAGTTGTATCTGTTGCTAATTCTCTCACTAAAGAGAAGAAAATTGTCACAACCGTGACTTTGTTGACAACACAACTAATGAATTATTAGTTTTAACTATATTTGTTACTTTATTCGCACCATTGTAAGCAAATGTTGAACTATTTCTGTTAACTATTGCTGTTAAGGAAATATTTACTGTTAGTAAATTCACAACCATTGAATTAAACGAGCGAAAAACAAATTTTTTTAATTTTTGCTTAGTTCCTGAACTAAATGGATGTTTAAAGAAAGATTATTATAATTAATAAATCTCCATTTTGATTTATCGAAAAAGCGAAGCTGTTCCACTCGTTTTTGAATAATTTAAACCAAGAACAACCACATAATAAGCACGAAAATAAAACGGAAGCCAAACTGATCAACTCCATAAAATAATATAAAGCTTAGACAATGGACGATGTATAAAACATTTATGTATTTATTTTAATTTAGCTTGAAATATATTATGAACCATCAGCTAACCATTGTAGTTGATGATAATATTATATGAACAAACATATTACAATAATGTACTGAATTAGTAAGAACTTCATTTACCGCTTAATTCACGGTGTGCCGATTTGTTAACTTAATAATTATTTCTACAGCGTTAATTTGACAATACGAATTAAGAAGAAGCCGCTGAAAGTTTATGGGGAAGCAAATTTATAAATTTCGTTAGAAAATTTAAAAAAGAAATTCCCTAGGGCAATGCAATCTAAATCCTATTTACATTGCTGTAAATAGAAATTAGATTATTTCAATTTTATTATTAAATTAAAATTAAAAGTAAATCTATTTACATTAATGTAAATAGAATTTTGTATACAGGGTCATCGTTTTCGACAGCATGTAGCATGGGGGTAGCAAAATGCGTTAAATTAGAACAAATTTGTGTATTTTTATATTGCCTTTTAATCTGGAAAGAAATCATTCAATTTATTTTTCTAGTCAACTTTCGTTCTTCTGAGTTTCAACCTGAGTTTGATCATAAGATCAAACCGATCTTATAATATATTTCTTCTTAAACAGGGTTCTTATTGATATAGAAAAACTGGAAAGTTCAGAGAATTTAAATTTGACTAGAAAAGTCGGGTAATTTTTCATTTTTAGGAGTCGGAGAAATAAAAATTTTCATCAGGGAAATATTGTAATAATGTCAATTTTGAAATTGAATGTTTACAGCTAAAATTCTTTTTTTTTATATTAAATTTTGAAATTTTAATTTCTGTTGAATTGTGCACTAACCGGATTTTTACGCATGCAAGAATACATTTTTGTATATCGCAAGTTTTCCAGGTGAAAAGTTTTTAATTAATACATTGTAACAAATTCTATTCCTTACATGTTAACATTACCTTTACCAACATTTCACTCCAAACTACTTTTGCTTGAGTATTACCATAAAGTTTGTTACAAGATATTAATCACAAAACCTTACCTTAACAATGTGTGGGATCCAAGTTGGATACAAACTGTATCCCACACACTACAACATTATAGTTTGTTGTATAATACAACATTTATAATACAACAGCACTTGAAACTGGGATCAATATGCAACCATTCAATCATTCATAGAATCATGAGCTATATAAAAAAATAATTCGAAATCTCGGAGATGTATCTCAATAGCAAAAGTTCAATAGGAATTTATAAGGAGGTCCGGTAAAAACACTGAACTGTATTTTCAATAGAAACAAAATCAATATTGTAAGTTAGTCATTCTAACATTACAGTGATGCTGAAATTTCCATAGTTACAAAGTTGCATAGTTCTTTTAGTTTTTTATCATATTAATTTAGTATACTATTAATTTTGATAATTTATTTACAGATTTTAGCATTAGGAAATCAAGTAGGAAAGGTATATGTGTGGGATCTCGATGTACCTGATCCAAATTTAGCTCAGTGCCATACTTTGCAACATCCAAGATGTATTGCAGCAGTACGTCAAACTAGTCTCAGTAGAGATGGGTCAGTATTATTATGTGTATGTGACGATGGAACCATTTGGAGATGGGATAAAATTTAATTTTTTGAAATTTAACACAATTTTTATTATTATACAATTTTAATTTTATTATTACATAGAAATAATACTTTTTTAAATTTGTAATAACAACAATAAATGTTTTCTGAATAACATAGTCTTTTTTATATCTTACCTTGTTTGTGGCAAACTTGAAAATTGACTTGGAGCCCAAAGTTACCGACTCAACCAGTGGAGTTAAACTTTTTTTTTTACTTGAGAGTTATATTTTTGAACTATCAGTCTTTTGTTTTAAATCGATAATATTATCTATTTTTATACAAAATTACTTTCCGCTTTTAGCCATCACCCAGGGGGATCGCGACTATACATGAAGGCCATAGATATTCGGCCTCACTCAAAAAAGATTTTGTGGCCATAGTAGCCAAGGACGGGAAGAGCACGTATTTTACAACCCGGAATTTCAAATATTTCCTAGAGAGATTAGGAAAGCTGACGGTTTATATAGTATAATTAAAAAAAAAAAAATTTGCGGTAAACTCAGACGTTTTTGAATAAATCGACTTTATAAGGTGATTTATGGAATCTCACTGCATTCTGTTGACGGTACGCGTGCAATCATATACTTGAACATTTAGAAATTGTCAAATTCACCATGCCCCTCGTACTGTTAACATGTATGAAAATTTACAATTTTCACACTTCGGTTTTTGGGTTCTGCGTTAATTGTTACATGCTTATATACTTTTTTACAATAATTTTAAATGCTATATCCCGGTTTTATGATCCCGGTGGGGTGTATGGATCGGCGTCAATGAGAAGATCTTGAATATGCATATAGGCTTTAGTACATGTTTGACCTCACTAATTTCACAAAGGTGATTTAAAATATAGTCAACGATTAAATTTCATCAACAATGTGACAATAATACATTTTAATTGCTGTAACTATGGTTATAATTTAAAACCAATTTGATTATATTTTAAATTACCTTTGTGAAACCCACTATCTGGGATGTAGATGTTGTGCTTTTTAGTTCAGGTTATATACAATATGGAGTCATGGTAGTTTGACCTTCGACCTCATTCTAGGGTATTATGGTCGTCCCAGTTTTCAGATCTCCCTTTAGTCCTCTTTGTTTTCAAGAAAAATGAATTATTGCAGTGTTGTGAAAATAATACGTCGAACCATTTGAAAGGTTCTTCATATTTATTAGTTTTTAAATGATTGTTTAAACGTTGTTTTGATGAGCATTTATAGTTGCAAATTTCACACAAAAACGGATTTTCGCGAAAATGTGTTTTTAAATGTTTTGATAGTTGTGATTGATTACAAAAGTTTTTCCTACAAACTTCGCACTGAAACTGTTCGCATAAATATAGTTTATTTCTCTTCAGTAGAGTGCAAGGTACGTAAAAATTATAAAATATAATAATAATAAAATTGCGCTTAAAGCTAACGTTTAAATATAAAATACAAGATTTACCTACATTGACAAAACAAACAAAAACTCAAACATCAACATTGAAATTAACCTGTGAAAAATTCATGATTTAAAATCTCGTCTATGCTATAGAAAACATTTTCGGCACGCATGTTTTTATGCTTGTTTTAAAGGACTTTAAACTTAACTTTTTATATTCTACGGACAATCTGTTGTACATTTTTATTCGCTGGGACTTGAAGAAGTTTCGCGTCTTTATATTGTATCTTTGTCCACTTGACATTCTTTAGGTTATGTTAATTACATGCAAAGAGAGACTCTTTATTTGCTCAGAATTAAATATGTTTGTATTTTTTATTTTACTTCTAATTCCACTTTATAAGGGTGCAAAGTGACTGAAGTTTGTCTGATAACGCTACATCTTTTTATTTGTTGTCAAGTTCATTCATCCCACGCAATTCTTCGACTCGCTGCACGTTCGATAATGCCAACGCCTTTCATTTCACGATTGTATGAGGATTGAAGTAAATGGTACGAGTAATACCTTCAAATCTAGTCCATATTATTAATTCCATTGCACAGTTGTTTGACGACATTAGATGTTAGGTGAATGCCTGTAATCAGCTGTTTCCGAACTTGAAAGTTTGTAGAAGGCAGTAAAAGATGTTTCATCAGCTTCAATATTTTTATCAGTAGTATCAACCTCAAATTACAAGTAGTAACAACAATAGTATCAATTTGTCAAACATTTATTACATATGTGGGAAAACAACTCGAGAGCCCATTCTATAGGAGCGTTTGAAACGTTAGCGTTTTGACCACTAGAAACAGCGCCCGCAGAGCAGAGCAGAACCCAACACAACTCAAATTTTAAGTTTACGGATCCCTCGAGCCGTTTCAATATGTAAATAAAATTTAAAAAAGCCGAGAAAGAGTTTGAATTCATTCGGTATTTGCTTTGTATAGTGTCTAGGTCAACGGGCAACTCCTTTCAATAATATTATGGTAAACAAATATGCAAAAGGATCGTGCGATTGATTGTTCACTTATCGTGTATTCATTTTAAAACTAGCGAGTTCAATAACAATTATTAATATTATGAAAAATAATACGTCTGAAATTTAAAATTGCACCCCGTACCTTAAAAGGCGTAAAAAATTGAATATTTGCCCTAAACTGCCCAATGGAGAATCTAAATCATCGTGGTTTTTGTTTAAATCAAAGTTACTTGTGGCTAGTTTTGAACACACTGTATAGTTTTTCTTAGGACAAATTAGTTAAAAATGTATCTAGCATTTTGGTAAAGTCAGTAGTCAATTGAATCGAGATTCTCGTAGAATTTCCAATATCGCATCGATTACTTTTTCTGTAGGTGGGTTTTATAAACCTTCCCTTTTAATGTTGGGAAATTACACTAACACCTTTTTATAAACTAATGTCCCCATTACTGTCAGGACCACAGCTTTACCTGTGGATATCAAAAACGAATTACAATCAATAAATTATACATCCGTTGCTTTATAGCTGTATTGAGCACCCTTATCACTACCGCAGCTCTCGGAAAATAGCTTAGTAAATTAATATAACTCGATACATTCTCACCCGGAATTACAGATTTCATCAACAAAAAACATAAGTACGGCTAGGTAACTTCTAACTTTCTTGCGGTCGTCGACGAATTTCCAGAAAATCTTAGCATCGGCAATTATGGTTTCTCAGTTTTGAAATTATAATTATGATGAAGCGTTTACCTTAGATTTTAGACATATTTTTGAAAGTTACAGAATCTATCAACGTGTGCTGAAAACGTAAACTTGTAAACATTGTAAATTCTTTAGGTAAACACAGAATAACATCTTTGTCACACATTTGGACTCTGTCACAGTGTGACAACATTCCGAATGTTAAAATTCACAAAGACCGAATTATAAGTTAGCAGCTTTTATTTATCGACTAAACGACACGGCGTAATAAAGATCCATAGTTTAACTCTTCAGTTGTTATCCTAACTATGGCACAAATAATTTGGGAGCGACCAGAAGTCTAATCTATGACATCAAGGTCTAGCCCAACTCCCTATGCACTACGCCAAACTACCTGTACGACATTGTCAATGTCCCTCGAAAGTAAGCGATGTTGATCTATCGGAAATGTTCACAAAATGTTTGGTCAAAAACGTCAGTTTACCACGCGTAGAAATTATGAGTTTGTGACCTACTTGCACACACTTTTATTTAGCTCTACCGTTTTAGTCTGAACCCCAACTTTGCAAGTCATATTAATAGAGGTTAAACGTTTAGTTTTATCAGAGTAGAATTTTCCATGGCATACTTTTATGCCCCGAAAGACAACTCTGAAAGTGGTGCTGGTTCGACAAGCTTGGCGAACAAGAAACAATGAAGGCAGAAAAAGGTCCAATGCCAGTGCTTCGGATACGTCCAACGTTATTGTAGGGTGGAACCAAAGGTGGAACTAAAATGCGTGAAATGCGCCGGAAGCCATTTTGCAGTTTCCTATAACGGAATCGTCGAAAAACTTAAAAAATGTAGTAACTGCGGGGCAATATCCGGAAATTTTAAGGGGTTGCCCCATGTACCTACAAAGATTCGATAGAAAATCAACAACCAGGCTTTTAACGACATAATCCCAACAAACATTTAACTGTAAATCGGCTGTTGAATGTCTATTTAACAGTTTAATATAGCTATCAGCTAGTTGACAGCTGAATTGCAGCTAAAATGTTTATTGGGAATGTCCGCAAACTGTCAAGTCGAATAATATCCAAGTATCAATTGAGGGCCCTAGAATAAAAGGGGTATAAGTGCATTTTACATTATTGTGAGATATTTGCATTCAAAGATAAACCAAATGTCTTTTCTTTTGTGTTATTTTACTAGGTTAAGTGCGTCTACTGCTAATGCAGGGTAAAAATTTCCCAGGAAAAGCTTAGATATTGTTGTGTCCAACAAAATTTGGCTGTTGCGATATTAAATTGTTTGTCGTGCAGTCAGAGAAAATAATGGCATGAGAAAAATTTATATAAAAAAATGTTTTGAAATGTTAGATTAAGTTATTATATTAAGTTTTTGTGATAAATTTTAAACGCGTGAAGATAACGGTGATAGGCAACCCAAAAGACAGAATAAAATGCGTGATAAAATCAAACATGATAAAAAAAAAGAGGATGAGTTGCCAAGGGGAAATAAACGAGGTTGACTAAAATCAAGCGACCAGAGTGGTCGCAATTTAAGAGAGTTCCTTTTAAAAAAGGAATAAAAAAGAGGTTGACTAAAATCAAGCGACCAGAGTGGTCGCAATTTAAGAGAGTTCCTTTTAAAAGAGGAATAAAGGAGTTCGGTAAAAATCAAGCGACGAGAGTAGTCGAAATTAAGAGAAGTCTTTCGATAAACGAGTGGAATAAAATCGAGCGACAAAGTAGTGGGATATTAAATAGTTCCGTTAAAAGATAAACGTTGTTGAATGAAAAAGCGACAAGAGTGGTCGCACATAAGATAGTGCCATTAAAAAGAAAGCGACTGATAGTCGCATATAAAGAGAATATTGAATACCGGTGTCCTAGAGGGAGGAAGCGTGAGAGGTCGTCTCTTCCAAAGGAATATTTATTGTGTGGAGTTGATTAACCAAGATTAACCAAGGAACCAAGATTAATAAATCCGGACGAGAAAAGAAAGAAGTGTACGCGGGAGTTCGCGTATTCTAAAACTAGATCTTAAAAGGTAACAGTAAATTTTCATTATCGTTAAATTTTGTCGAATGTTGTGTTGTTTATGTATTGTTTATTTTAATTTTCTGAATTTTCATTATCGTTAAATTTTGTCGAATGTTGTATTGTTTATGTATTGTTTATTTTAATTTTGTGAATTTGTTAATTAAATGTTTATAAAGAGTAAGATGTCCGTATTTTCTTTGACTGTGTGATTAAGGTAATTCCGTCGTAAAAGTCAAAAGAACCTGTCATCCTGAGATAAGAGAAAATCGTGTTCACGGTTCACGGTGGACATAGCAAGTTGACAGCCCAACGAGAGGCTAAGGTCATTACAAGTTGGCGACCAACGAGTGGGCGATTTACGAGTGGAGTACGGGCTTTATTTATTAAACCAAACGGTGAAGCCAAAATATCACACAGTTATAAGAAAATTTTGCACACAAAAATAAACAATTTAAAATGAATACGCGCAGTAGAGTTGTGAATGCAAGTGGGGACAGAATAAATGAAAACATAAGTGAAGATGAAAGCGTCGAGGGAGAGGTAGAAAGAGCAGAAGTACCGGACGTCCAGACGTTCCGAGTACAGGAAAATCAAATGGGGGAAATGATGAGAATGATTAGGGAAATGAACGAAAAGACGAATGAAAATATGAAGGAAGGTTTTGAACGAGTTAATTCTAAATTTGAACAAGTTAATTCTAAATTTGAACAAATTAATTCTAAATTTGACAACCAAGAGGCTAATTTTGCACTGATGAATGTAAAATTTGATGCAAAATTCACAGGAATGAGTGGAAGTTTAACGGAAATGAAAGAAAGTTTGGCCCAAATGAATTTAAAACTCGATAACCGAGAAGTAAAGTTAATCGAAAGGAATAAAAGGGTGACTAGCATGAAAGAAAGTTGTGAACTTGTGAATGTCAAAATGACAGATCTCAAAATAAAATTGGTGAACGAAGTTAACACCAGTAAAATGGTAAGAAACGACGAAACTGTAAAGTTGGACGAAGAAATTACAACAAAAGAAAGTTCGACACCATTAACATTTAAAGAAAGATACTACGAAACATCAAGTAGAAAGGAAGTTCGAAGAAGAAGTATGAAAATTAAAAACTTACGAGCGAAATTGAAGATAAAATCGTGGGTTATGCAAACATGCGATAAAACGAAGGTGCGTACATGCAAGAACATAAATTTACAAAGGAAAAACTTTTATATTAAAAACAATTTATTTAAAAATAATACAGTGCACAATAACTTAAAACGAGACGATTTATTAGATATAGAATTAAAATCGGATAGCATTTCAGTAAAATTCATGAACGATTTAATTAGCAATGACAGTGACAAATGTAAAAATAATTTAATTATGAATGACGGTGACATTTCATATAATTTATTTAATTGGGACGACGTTGAAAGTGACACAGTGCGACGACTTAATGGAAGTCACCTAAATTACAGGAAGATGTTGGAGATATTTAAACATGTCAGATGGAAGAAGAAACAAGAATAAGTTGGAAAGTTGGAAATTAAATAACGAATCATTTTTAGGCCCAACTTTGAAGATTAATAATTTAAAAGAAAAATTTTAGGCAAAAGTTTGAAAATAAAAAAATAATTTAAACGCTATGGTAAAAGGAGGGGAATCAGAGGTCGATTTAACAAAAAAAAATCTTTTATATCAGCATAAAATATCAGCACCAAAGAGTTGTTACAACAGTATTTCGGAATTAAAACGGTACCACGAAGAAGAAAATTATACAACACAACTAGGGTCGATAAACGTTGGAAAGAAGGGGGAATAAGAGTCGACAAGAAGTCTTCATGAATCTCCAAGTCTACAGGGGTGTCATTGTAAGCGATGTGCTACAATGATTATGAGATTTGAGAATCAAATACAAGCTGAGCGCTGTAATGATTCAATTTATCAACGGAGTCGACAGAATGTTTGAAAGTAAAGTTGTGAGGTATGATTGAAATAAATGCGTGGAAGTACTGTATGGGTCGTGTGAAGTCTGGAAGAATTGCTGATGATTAAAGTGTAATGAATGAAAGATGTTTGAAAATGTGATGAAAGACAAGTCCGTAGGAAGTGCATGAAGTATGAGTATTGCAAAGATAAAAGAAATTTTGAGGCAACCTTTTGGTTTAAGAAAATTTATTTTACTTTGCAAGGGGGAAAATGTTGTGTCCAACAAAATTTGGCTGTTGCGATATTAAATTGTTTGTCGTGCAGTCAGAGAAAATAATGGCATGAGAAAAATTTATATAAAAAAATGTTTTGAAATGTTAGATTAAGTTATTATATTAAGTTTTTGTGATAAATTTTAAACGCGTGAAGATAACGGTGATAGGCAACCCAAAAGACAGAATAAAATGCGTGATAAAATCAAACATGATAAAAAAAAAGAGGATGAGTTGCCAAGGGGAAATAAACGAGGTTGACTAAAATCAAGCGACCAGAGTGGTCGCAATTTAAGAGAGTTCCTTTTAAAAAAGGAATAAAAAAGAGGTTGACTAAAATCAAGCGACCAGAGTGGTCGCAATTTAAGAGAGTTCCTTTTAAAAGAGGAATAAAGGAGTTCGGTAAAAATCAAGCGACGAGAGTAGTCGAAATTAAGAGAAGTCTTTCGATAAACGAGTGGAATAAAATCGAGCGACAAAGTAGTGGGATATTAAATAGTTCCGTTAAAAGATAAACGTTGTTGAATGAAAAAGCGACAAGAGTGGTCGCACATAAGATAGTGCCATTAAAAAGAAAGCGACTGATAGTCGCATATAAAGAGAATATTGAATACCGGTGTCCTAGAGGGAGGAAGCGTGAGAGGTCGTCTCTTCCAAAGGAATATTTATTGTGTGGAGTTGATTAACCAAGATTAACCAAGGAACCAAGATTAATAAATCCGGACGAGAAAAGAAAGAAGTGTACGCGGGAGTTCGCGTATTCTAAAACTAGATCTTAAAAGGTAACAGTAAATTTTCATTATCGTTAAATTTTGTCGAATGTTGTGTTGTTTATGTATTGTTTATTTTAATTTTCTGAATTTTCATTATCGTTAAATTTTGTCGAATGTTGTATTGTTTATGTATTGTTTATTTTAATTTTGTGAATTTGTTAATTAAATGTTTATAAAGAGTAAGATGTCCGTATTTTCTTTGACTGTGTGATTAAGGTAATTCCGTCGTAAAAGTCAAAAGAACCTGTCATCCTGAGATAAGAGAAAATCGTGTTCACGGTTCACGGTGGACATAGCAAGTTGACAGCCCAACGAGAGGCTAAGGTCATTACAATATATATATAAAGTTTATTATTTCCTTAATAAATGATAAATTTTAATAATATAAAAGTAGAAAAAAAAACTTTATCATAAATGTGCCAAAACTTAAAAAAGTACTTATACCCTTATTATTATATCCTAATTATCAATATATCACTTGCATCTGTTTTGCACCAACAAATATGGACATTAAGGTTTCATATTGTGTAATAATCTCAAATTTAAAAAAAGGGCACTTATACCCCTTATATTCTAAGGCCCTCAATTGCCCATCAATAATAGCCGACAGTATCTGAGCACAGTAACTTAACTGAGAACAAACAACGGTCACCGCAAAAGCCCAGAAAAATAACAACCAGCCTACACTAACTTAACATTAAGTAAATATCAAATAAACCCCTCTTCTAGCTAGGTTCGTGCAAACCCATCCGAAAGAGCTTCGATGTTATCGAAAAAGCTTAACAATCCTATTCCGACGTCAACAAATCAAACGCCATATCAACACTCGCAATATACTCTACTAGCCAAAACTCTAAGCTAAGTTTTGATCAACACACCATATACTCCATTCGTTGTAAGAATGCAGAACTAAATTGTGCTAAAACTGTGACCTTCGAGCGTGATTGGCTAAAATTTATACATGTTTACGCTGCAGAAATTTTATTTGCGATCGATGGCTCACCAACATTCTTTCCTAAAAGTTTCTGGTATATTTATAAAATTTGTACAAAATAAATTTCTGTAAAGAATACTTTTAATTCGACTTTTTCAAGTGTCAAATAGGCGAAAGTTTTGATTGTTGCTCAATACATTTAAATTATTTGATGTTTTTTCCATCTGTAAATTTTACTTTTCGTTCAAGGCGACTTCTACTGCAGACTAAACCTGGATGGACTATAGGTCCAGTTTCACGATTGGCTTTGGCTGATACTTAAATTTGGTTCACAAGCCAACTCCCTGATCATCCAGAATAATTGCACCGAGGCGAGGTTTAGGTAAGCCATTCTCATCTCCGATGACGGTCATGGTCTGAATGTTGGCGAGTTCAACTGTTAATGCAAGGCTTTCCGGTTCGACTCCGGGTACAGTCTAAAAATTACTTGACTGTCTTGTTTTTTGGAGGGCACGGAAATACCGTCGGTCCTCCTGTGTTAATGATTTGCCATCATAACAATAAAAACAGGGTACAGGAACATCGACAGGCAAGCCAAGCAAGCTACCTGAGATGTAAAAACCAAAATGAACCGAAGGCCAGGGATACAGGGTTGTCCCTAGCCAAAAGAAGAAGAAGACTCTCATCTCCTCCGGAATACCAAGGAGAAGTTCAGACAAACCAGTCTGTTCCTATTGTTCCTATTCAAACACTAGGTTTCAATAATTGAGACAAGTTATGAATTAACCGAACGAGGAAGTTTCGGGTCGTGCAAGTTTCATTTAAGCGCATAATCAGAAAGCACTTTTGATTTTCATTGGTAAAATTTGCAATTAACAGTTAAATCTGAGGCATCATAGTGGTTTAGATAAACCACGTAGCAACTTCAAAGTTCGTAGAGGTTTCAGTTAACCATATCACTAAAATTTATTCTGATTTTCTGTTTGAAAACTTGCGGTTCGAAACGTTAAGCCGGCAACATCCCAAGTAACACCAACAGGGAGTAGCACGCTAAAGTCCACCCGCATACGAACTTCCAGTTTGCAGGAATGTTTTAAAACACAGCTGAAGTTCCTTTTATTTAAGTAAAATACCGTCAATACTAATCGGTCCGATACATCTCGACTTCGCCTACTCGACGCAAAGGACGTCTTGAACCCAGGAAAGTAAAACGTTTTACATTTAGAATTTAATAAAATTAAAGGTGATGGCAACGATCCACAGTGAAACAAAATACGGAAAACATTTAGAAATTGTTAATAATTTTAAAGGCTTTTATAAAGCGCAGTTTCTGTACTTTTTTCTTTTGATTTGTAAATATTTGAAGAGATTCAAAAGATTAGGTTCAACATAAACTTGAATAGTAACGTTTTGATAAGTATTCTTGCATTTAAATTCATATTTATATTAAACTTGCTGATGTTAATAAATTAAATTATGTTTTCCAAAGGATCCCACACGTTTTATAGGGGAAATGTGGTTTCGGTTAAATATGTTTAATATGAAATATTTGTAGTTTTTATGATGTTCATAAAAAGTCATCTTAAACCCCGGTATCCGTTAATGCGAGTTATCTCGAAATTAAATATTTTTTCTGTCCTCTAAAATCGACGAAGTTGCCCGGTTATGTATATACTCTGACGCTCGCTGGGTTCACTTACCTGAGCATCAGCTTCCTTTATTTCCTCACTTCACATAATATTAGAAAGAATTAACTATTCCTTTGGTAAACCCCAACTGTTAATTAGCGTGTGGATTAACTAGTGGTGCTCGAAGCAAAAGCCGATAGAAATCTTGTCCGCCCAAAAACGCCTTGACCCGTATGCTTCGTAAGATTTGACACGTTAAGATTTCTACGCCAAGTAATCCCCTTCCAATTTGCTGAATCCAAAATCCATGCACATTACTGATCAATATAGTACTTATTGTACAAGCTATATATTGTGGTCAAATGTGTATATTATATTTGGTTAAATCAAATTAAATCAATTTCCTCATATGCGTGAATGATAACATCTTCCATAAATGAAATTATTCTAGTATTGGTTATTTCATTTCGTTGCGCAAAATGATGAAGTGCCATGCAGTCAGTATTTGAATGAGTTTCCCCAAATGAATGGAAAATAATTTTTGTGCGAAAATTCGAATCTTAGAATGTCCTTTGTTTGTTGACTCAACTCATTTTTATATTATCAAAATAATATAATACGTAAGTAGGTGCATGTAGTTATGAAATATAATTGCCATCAATCTAGTATTTATATTTTAATTTATTTTTAAATTTTCCGTTTTTATTTTTAAATTTTACCGAAAAATCCAATAAGATTGAAGCATGTACACATTCTCGGTTATCATTATCTATTTTTCTCTTTAGTTCAATATTTACCTACAATGTTTTAATTTCATCATTTTTCTTTTTCATAACATTCTTGAAAAGCTTTTTGCGAAATTTATGTAGGTGGGTATCGCATATTTACATTAACTACGTATAGTTAAAATTATTCAGTATTTTAAAAAGTTATAATTATTTTCATGGCACAATGATAACAATTTTTGAGGCTATAATAAATTTTCAACGCAGTATAGATATTTAAAAATTTTCAATTTTATATCGATAAGAAAAATAATAAAGGCATTCAATTTCTCAAGTATTAAAAAAGTCGAATTTTAATTTTACGATGGGGTTAATTGCTTACAATGTTTGCCTTTGTTTGAAATGGTCGTATATTAAATTTCATGGAAATTGGCTTTAAAAATTTATTTCAAACAATGACATTCAAAGATAATTCCATACAGAGAGCAGAATTAGACTATGGTTTATTAAAGCTTTTTATGATATTTTCAGATTTTCATTACTCCAGTATATATCTATATTTTAATGACGATGTCCTGCATCGCGCGCTGTATTAAATACCTGGCAAAGTTAATTTAGGGTGTCGAATTTTTGGGGTGTATATTATCAAAAATTAATATCTACTATCCCACATATTTTCCCACCAACATGTGTTTTGATATCGCATTTTGTACAATCACATTAACTCTTAACTCCATCGACTCTTACTTCAGTAAATAGGCAATTTTTAATCCGGCCACGTAGGATGTGTATAAATGTACGGGTAGATAAAATATATCTAATATTTTGACTACTTAAATTCATTGATGGCTAATTAATTTTTTCTTTTATCGATTATGTAGCTATAATTAGGCTTTATAATTCCATATGTAGCCATATTATGTACTATTATGTTATTGTTTAGCGTGGTTGCTAATTGCTTCTAAGTTGCTCTAAGCTGAATTTTAGATGTAGGGTATTCAGCTATAAAATTTAACCATAATACGAATGTGGTAAATTGCATACATTAAAAGGTTAACCTCACTATACATTCATAATGATTTTTGGTAATGGTTTTGTATACGATAATTTGAGGAACTGGAAAAGCATAATAGAAGAGTTTACTTTTATAAACTTATAATTATTATTTTTTTTTGCCTTACAAATAATTAAAAGTATTGTTCACTAAAGATATCAATAACTTATTAAAAGTACAATAATAATATTACTTCATATAAGTATAGTATAATTACGAAAATCAGTCTTAGAGGTATTTATTTATAAATATTGTATTCATTTAAAAATATATTTAAAGTGTTTCTAAAATAAATCTACTTAAATTTATTATCTGTAACTACTAAACAATAATAATACTATAATTTCCTTTCTATTTCCGTCTTTTAAAAGATACGTAATTTGTAACTGTCGATGATCAATCATGCTTGCATAAGTAAAAGTTTTTTAAACGCTTTTCTAAAATCTAAATTAAATATTGTGTATATGATAGGATTTAATGCAGAATTTATATAACCAAGCCATGTTATATATGTAATTACTCTACGGGAGGGGCAACAAACTTCACAAAAAGGTATAATGACATACATTAGGAAAAATGGAAGCCAACACACAACAAATACTCCCATAATAATTCCGAGAGTGCGTGCAGCACGTCTTTCTTTGGACAACGAAATTCGCTGTTTTTCTTCGATAAACTGATACACCCCTCCAGATTTTTTAGTTGTACAAGCTGATTCTTTTTTATCGGTATTACTAGTTGATGACTTCTTGATATGCGTCTGAGTGCTTGCAATGGTTGGCGTTGCACAAGCTACATTTTCTGTCGCAATTAAATTTGAACTATATCTTGCTGCGGTCGGTGAATTATATGGATTATCTGTGTAAGAATCTTCATGTATAAGAACGGGCTTTAAATATATATTTTCTTTTTCTGTGTTTTTCTTCTTTTTCTTATTCTTATGTCGTTTTTTTTCCTTCCTCTTTATGGTACTATTAGATGGACTTGGTTGTTCGTTGTGATTTGTTTCACTGCTTACCGATTCTCCGTCTTTTGTTACCTTTACACCATTCTTATCGCTTTCGCTAGTAACTTGAGCTTTGGTGGATATTGCATTAATTTTAGAGGCTCTTGCTCTTTCACGTAGTCGCCGTCTTGTAGCTATAAATATTTGTACATATACTATGGTCATTATAACTAATGGAATATAAAAAGAGCCTAACGAGGAATAAATGATGTAACCTTGTCGTTGTGTCAACTGACAGGGTTCGTTTAAAAAATCTTCTTCATTATCAGGCCAGTCGTTCCAACCAATTAATGGAGGTGAACTAATAATTAATGATAATAACCAAACACCAGCAATTAATAAAAGAACACGTTTAAGTGTTCGCTTTTGAGCATAATTTATAGGATCTGTAATAGCCCAAAAGCGATCTAACGCAATAGCACATAAATTTAGTATAGATGCTGTACAACATAACACATCAAACGTCAACCATGTTTTACAAATATGAATACCAAAAATCCATTTACCAAGTATGAAATATGCCACATTTATTGGCATAACAAGTATTGATACAGTTAAATCTGCTACTGCAAGCGATACAATAAAAAAATTTTGTACAATACGTAGAGGTCTATGTGTAAATACGCTTAGTACTACTAATATGTTGCCAACAATTGTCATAACAACAATTAAAGTTAAAACGAATATAGTTAGTAGGGCTTCCCATCGTGGTAGAGCCGATTCAAATCCTATACTTGTATTGTAAAACACAAGTAGTTCCTCGGTGCAACTCGAATTTTCCCACATTTCTCTAATTTAGATGAAGTACTTCACCTGAAACAAAAAAAATTTATTACATTGTGCTTTGTCACTTTAATTGAAATATAACTTTTATAATAGAGTAGCGAAGGGTAATATGGAATACACCGGCTAATGTGGAATACCCTAAAATTGGCCAAATTAATAGCGCTATCTGCGAGGCGATAGCAAAATTATGTTCATACTAAGCAGAGATTTACACCCAACCACGCGTGTCGTTCTGCTACTGTTCGTTAAAGAGCATTTCCTGTTTTATCGTTTTACAACCGTTTAGAATTTTTATCGGGTCTAACAAAAATTTAGTTTTTGATTAATTAGTTGGTGTTTTTGTATTCTCGTTTTCACTGGAAGGACAGGTAAGGACTGTAGATTAATATAAGGTGTAGTTATTGGACATTAATGTTAGTTAAAAATTTTCACAAAGTCCTAACCCCAAAACCACTAAGTGCGGCTAATATGGAATATTCCATATTATGGAGAAATTTGGATCCAGTGCGCAAGGTGCGAACTTTGGGCTCATGAATTATGCGCTGACATTCCAAAGGACATTTACATTTGTGATTTCTGTCGATAATATGCTTTTATAAGTAAGTTTTTTTTAGTTTAAGCACTATTCTTAATTATTCTTAACTATTCCATATTGAACTATATGGGTATTCCATATTACCAGACCATTTTTTGTCAACGTCAAAATGTACTTTTTTTATAAAACTTAAAATATCAAGAAAATTAATAAAGTTTTTGAATGTGTATACTTTTATTTCCTTAGATAGATAGTTTATCTAATACTCTATGAGGTTTCTAATGCGTTATACTATACCTAAAAAAATTTATAGCTATAATAAAAAACAGTATTCCACATTACCCTCCGCTACTCTACACTATATACAGGACTACTCTTGAATGTAATATTTACCGCTCTGGAGTAAAAAATTATACCGCTCCAAAACTAAGCTTTTTTAAATATACAGAGACTACCAAAAGTAAATTAACAAGGTATATAATAAATTTTTTCCACTACTAGTCATATAGGCTATCATTTTTACTTAGGTTAGTCGATCAAGAAGTGACCCGTTTTCAACTAGTGGTGAATAAATTTTCCATTATTAACCTAGGTTAATAATGAACAAAATGACATTTTTTGATAACTTGGCGACTATTTTAAAGAAAAATGTTGTTATTAAATGATTTAGAATAACCAAGAAATGCTAATTAATTGTATTTAAACTATTTAAAACGCTTTTTTAATACATTAATTTAATTTTAAAAATTCATTATAATCGAATTAAATGTGACAGCAAGTGACAGCGCCATCCATTGTTAATTTGACGAACCGCGATTTATTTTATTTAATAACCTAAATTTGTCAACAACTGTCAAATCAACAAAACAAAACTGTCATTTGAAATAAATATTTTAAATTTGAAAATTTTTTTGTTAAAAAGAATTTTAAAAAATGGTAATTCTAGTAGTGGAAAAAATCGTATATAAACCACGGTTGTGAAGACCATTATTGCCTCCGCGCCTTATATTCCTCGGTGCAAAGCACCTCGGAATATAATCTTGGCGCTAGGGCAATAATGACGGCCTTCACAACCTTGATATATAATATACTATTAAATCATGCCTTGTTAAGTAATTTTTAAATTTTGAAACAAAAACGCAAAACTTGAAAATATGTAGTTTTAAATATAAAAGAAGATAAATTACAATTGATATATTAAAAGCACCCAAAAAAATAATCAAAATTATAATAAAGTAATGAAAATTTGCATTCCAAAAATAAGTTAAGAAATTCAAAACTTAAAATTAATAACCACAATGTCCACCGTTTTTAAGTGACATAGTAGCCAATCGTGAAGGTAATGAGTGGAGATACTTTCCACATTCATTTGGATTCATTTTAGGTCATATTTCTTCAATTAAAATTCTAGGATTAGCCAAATTCCGTGGTAGTTTTTCTGTAATTCTCATTTTCAGAAGAGCCCATAGATTTTAAATAGGTGAAAGGTCTGGGCTCTGCCGTGGCCACTCCATAAGAGTAATATTGGTATCCTTTAAATAGTCCGTGATAATTTTACCGTATGAATGGGTGTTATCCTGCTGTAGAATAAAATCTTCCCTAATTAATCTTTTACCTTCTGGAAAAATTACTTCTTTCAAAAGTTTCAGATATAGTGCAGCGTTAACTCATTCTTCCAATATCACAATATTTCCTACTCCTGCTAAGCACATGCATCCCCAAATCATTATGCCTTTTTCTAGTGATTTTAGGGATGGTTTAGTGCATTCATATGAGTAGACTTCGTTTGTTTTCCGCCAAACATACATCCTACCATGACTATATTTAAGACAAATCATCGATTCATCGGTCAAGCGTCAAGGATTAAGCGTGGTCGGAATAAAACTTGATCCATTTTGTTGATATTGGTCTTTCTGACAAACTGTATGTTACGTGCAACTCGGTCGTGTTTATTTATTTCATAAAGGCGACGTCCTACTGTTTGTATCGATGGTACATTTTTACCGTAATTTTTAAGTTGTGCTCGAATACGTGGGGCGGACATGGTAGGATTTGAAGCAGAAAGGGGTTGTATCTTTATATCCTCCCGTTTTGTAGTAATTCTGGGCCGACCTTGTCTTTTGGTTGGCGTTATTCTCCCTTCGTTTTTGAATGCTGTTATAACTTTAAATATTGACGTCGAAGATTTTCCAAATCATTATGTGATTTCACGTATAGTTTTTCCACATCCATACAATTTCAACATCAGCGCACGTTCTTTTTGGGTTAAATAAAATGAATATAACACTTATTATTTATGTGAAGTGAAAATGTTCGAAAATAACGCACCCCCATCAAATATTTTACGTTTTTTAACAAAAATAGTAATATTCGGCTTTAATAAAATCACTATAATCACTTATCGCTCTATTCAGATTTGATAACAGTAAGTAAATGAGATTAAAATACTTCGTTAACTTATTTATGGTATATCGTCGCCGTTAAGTCAAAACCTCGTATCTCAATTTTTCCGATTTTGAGATAAGTGGATTTTCCGGTTCACTATAGCGTCCCCGAACAGTGGAAAAATACTGGTATCTCATTCTCTGATCAATGTGGCTGCGCCACAGTTATTCAGAAACCTCGTATCTGAATCTATTTCAGAATCTATTGTCACTGTGAAAATTATACAAGAAGCTACAAATATCTATTCTGAAATAGATTCACATACGAGGTTTCTGAATAACTGTGGCGCAGCCACATTGATCAGATAATGAGATACTAGTATTTTGCCACTGTTCGGGGACGCTATAGTGAACCGGAAAATCCACTTATCTCAAAATCGGAAAAATTGAGATACGAGGTTTTGACTTAACGGCGACGATATGCAAAATTATTCATATATCTGCAGTTATGTTTATTAATCATTCATTTTGTCAGCAAAAAAAGTGTGCTCGTTTGACATAGAAGAATATAAAAAAAAAGAAATTTGTTTTGAGTTGAAATTCAGAGTTTATTAATTGTTTTTTCCAATTTCCTTACTTGTTAACTTACATTTGGTAGTCTCTGTGTAATAAATTTTGGAATAAAAGAAATTAGAATTGTTTTACAATCTTATTTTTGATTTACACCTGTATATTTCGAATTTTTCCTTCTTTTGACCTTGACGTTCAGCCAATTGGTCTAACCGCGGAATTAACTAACTAAACCCGGAATTTTCGAACAGCGATTACCACTGCTGTGGTTAGCATCACATTTAAAAACAGAAAATACATCATCAGTTGTTATATTATGATCTACGAACTACGTATCGTAAGCGTATCATAAACTTTGTACTTTATACAAATTCGAAGTCTCAATTTACACTTGCAATAAATTGGCAATTTACTTATAATTGACTCTTAAGATTGCCACTTATAATTGGCAATGTAACATTTTGAATTTTTCATTAGTTCAGTAATTTAGGGTGGAAATAACTCGGAAAAGCGATTTTTTACTAAAATTCTTCAGTTTGGCATAAAAGAAAAAGCCCATAGAATTTTAACATTGGGTTCGGGCCGAAATAGAGGAAAATTTGTTGAAGAGAGTTCCAAAAATCGCGAAATTGTGAATTGGTGTTACTTTTCTCTCTTAAACATTTTCATTTTGACATTCACGCTGGAATGCTTTTTTTTTGAATTGAGGCGACAGTTGTACCTTTCCTTTTTTTATGCAATTGTCACATAAGAACTATATCAGATACGACGCCATTTGATCCATTTTTTCCTTCGCGGAAATCAGCATAATGTTTTGAAATTTCAATTGATTTGTTATTGATAATTGAATTTGCTGCCATAGCTTTTTGTAAGTTATACTTGTATGACTTTAGCCGTGTTCGGTATGGCACTTGTTTCGCTTTGAAGCTCCGTCAAACACATTCTGATAGTTCGATTTGGAGGTTTTTCACGCTTTCAAATGCTTCACCTGCGCTCATTTAAGAACTTAAAGTGTTTTAAGTTTCCGAAATAGACGGAGCTCCAAATCGAACTATAAGAATGTATTGGACGGACTGACAATACGTTTTATCTGCATATCAGTTTCCATGTACTTGTTTACTAATAAACATCTGAAGAAAGCAGTAAACACTGCTAAAAGCTGATATACCTAAATAATTTTGATTTATTGCTTATTTATAGTATAAGAAAATTAGGACATTTTGATCAAAATAATCCAAAATAGGCCTTCTGCGATTTTTTCGATGGATTTCGTTAGGTAATGGTTCGTACTTTAAACATTGCAGAAAACCGTTTTTGAAAAAATTACAGTTGGTGTACATTTCAACCATATGTTTTATTTATCCCAGGATTACATAATTAAAGTCAGTATTATTTATGGAAATGGTAAATATGTAATTAGTAACCAATAATTATAAAAAAGCCAGATCAAAATCGAGTGTTTTTGAAATTTTCAAAAATGGGCCCCGTTTTACAGCCTTACTGCTCAGTATTTATTCGACTTTAGTCATATAAGCTGCGCTTAAATCTTTGTGAAACCCAAAAAAATTTAATTTTTGTCAATTTATTATAATAATCCCAGATAATATTCCATTGTTTTATGTTCCTGCAGTTCAAATTTATATTTAAGCCAAATTTTTACTTATAAAGTTGGCGAAAATGACTGACATCTCGGCTTAAATTTTTGGATTAAATTGTTTGTGAAACCCAAATGTGATATACGCTATAGTCCATCTGGTTTTGGATTGCAGTAGAGGTCGCCTTGAACGGCAAGTCAGATTTACACTGGGAAACGTCAAATAATTAAAGTGTATGAGTGACAAAAACCAAATGTCACTTATTTGATACTTGAAATAATCGAGTTAAAAGTATTTTTTTATCAAATAGCAATTTATCTTATACAAATTATTTAAATTTGCCAGAAACTTTTAGAAAAAAATATTAGTGAGTCATCAATCGCAAATAAAATTTTGGCAGTGTAAACCTGTAAAAATTTTAACCAATCACGTTCCGCGTTCACAATTTTAGTACAATCTAGTTCTGCATTCTTAAAACGGATGGACTATAGTTGCGTAGCTCCCAAAAGCGTACGAAGCGCCGTCTCGTGGATACATTTTGTCAAAACTGGGATGGCCGAATGTTCATGTTTCTATGGTAATATTAGCAAAAATATTAATTATTTTTATTAATTTAAAATATTGTACATAACCAAGATGAATTTTACTATATAAAACCATCCCAGTTACGCTAAATTTGGCCACCAGGGCAGCGCCACTTGAGCTACGCAACTAGCGTATAATCGTAGGTTATATCTAGGGTTATTTATATAAAATAAGCCAAATGTTTGTGAAACCCAAATGTGATAAAATCCTAGATTATAATTATAATCTGTACTTATATGCTTTGTGAAACCGGCCATTACTGAAAAATATCTGAGCCAGAAGTTGTAGTAAATTATGTTCTCTATAAGATTTACATACAGCAATCATTTTAGTCCTACGGTCAACTGATAAGGAACTATTCCGGAGAAACTTATTGTTTCCGCCATTTTGTTAAAATAGGTACTTCCGGGCAGTAGCTGAGATCCGCCGACAACTCGAAGTTTTTCTTATAATCCCAAACCCTAAAATATAACCAAAAATCAGAACCCTCTGACAGCGGCGGCCCGTGGGGTAAAATATTGCGTATGCTAGCAATGTATTAAGCACAGAAAAAATTCTCCAAGATGGGGGTATTTTTGAAGTAATAGCTGAAAAAAATTAATAATATTAATAGCTGAAATATATATCTGTTTAAAATATTTGGTCGAAATACTTAATTTTCAATTCTTTATTAAAATTTTCAACTTTCGACGAAGAATTCGGTAAGAAGCTCGGGGTTTAGACACGGGTACTTATAGTATGTTAAAGTATTTTCGGGGAGAAATATATGATTTTCTATTTTTACAGCTCTTATATCTTTACTTATACTTAATACAGTACAAGTTCGATAACGTGAACACAAAAGTTCCAAGTCATATTAAAATTACTACAGAAAAACTAATAATAAAAAAACAGTTATTTTACCATGTTATTTTTAGTTGAATGTAAAATTGCAGGCTTTTTGTAAATTTTTTTTGTGTGTAAGATATCGGATATGTGAACATAATTTTGTTCGCCCCATTCTAATGCTATCTTATGTCTTATTTTTTATATTTCAGGATTTTAACATACGGACTGTTACTATACATTTAATCACCTTTTCAAGTGATAAGAGTTAGGCCGTAGATCGGTAGACGCTAAGATATCAAATACACAACAAAAACAAGGGTGACTTTCACAGTTCACGTTATTGACTGGAATTATATTCACGTTATCGAGTAGTCATTGAAAAAACAGGGTGTTCGCGTTACCGAGATAATCATGTATTCGAATGTTTACGTTATCGGGCTTCTACTGTATTACATTGTATTGAATTTTCAATTGATTTATACTTATATGAACATATAAGGTACTGCTTACAATGCTATTGCTTGTTTACACCAATTCTTCTCAAGTTTTTAAATTTATGATTTATTTGCGTGGGTAACATTCTTATTGCTTATCGGCTTGTGGAATAACTCCTGCACGTAAGATTAAATAATGTATTATTTCATTGTCATATTTTGCAAAAGCGTAATATACTATTTATTGAGTTAGGGCTAATAAAGCTATACAGTTCAATCTACCTATATTATATTATGTTAATATGGTATAATGGAACATTTATTACACAGTATGAATAATTTAAGTAGAACGCTCAAAATAAAACATTTCCCAATCATCTGCGGTCAGAATCCTCGGAAAAGTCAACTTTATGTTTCAACGTGCCTCTTTTCTGATGGTTGTCCCAAACCCCTTCCGTAATGACGTCATCTTTTAAATTTATTTTAACTTATTTGTAAGGAATTTCAGTTTCCTTGAAATTCTGCGTAAAGAAAAAATATGCAATTGCATAATATTAATTTATTCAGTTATCGTTATCATTGGCATATATGAGAGTATCTGATTTATGAAAGAGTAGAAAAAATAGATATAAAAGTTTAGGCGCGGAAACGGTAGTGGATAACAACTATCATAAAAGTAAAAATTTATGTAGGTGGGTATCGCATATTTCACATTAACTACGTATAGTTAAAATTATTCAGTTTTTTGAAAAATTATAATTAATTTCATGGCACAATGATAACAATTTTTGAGGTTACAATAAATTTTCAACGCAGTTCAAAGTTTTTGAGATAAAATATGCTGTTCAAGACTGCAGGAAATTTAATTACCTACAAAATTCGCTATAAGGTACCTACATATATCAGTTTTTCGTGTCTGGTATGGTTTTAGCAGCGTTTACAGTGAAAGACCGCGGAAATTACTGGGCCAATATGTGTTTGATTTAGTTTTAACGAAAATCCACCAAATCATGTTATTGAATAGAACAATTGCGCCAATTTGTAGATCTTTAACGTTAAACATTTCGTGACATTTAAGCATAAATCACGCCGTGCGATTTCAATAGAAGTGACGTCACGCGCTTTTGAAACATCAAAATTTAATTTGAATTTTATTTAATTGCATAGAAATGAGTACATAGAAAGGAATCGTAAGAATTGAAACACAAAAAGTTTGTGTGTCGGTACCCCATTATGTTGAATTAGAGTTAAGGTAATTTTTAACTTTGTTAATAATCTTCCAAGTTGGTGTTAACTATAGTGAAACCCATTCTAATTTTTATAAATTAATTTTATTTTTAAAATTTGGCGTAGAATCTTTTTTCAAAATTTAGATTCCATTTCACGGCTTTCCTATTGGAAATCCAAATGGAGGTAAAATATTACTTTAACATTTTCATAAATAAGGTTTCATGTGCCGTCAGTAATTTTTGTAAAATTTTGTTTAGGAAAGAACTAAGAGAAAATTTTAAGAACTAATTGCGATTTTTGATGCAGTTTTGAATGGTTTCCAATTTAGTTTAGTGTAAAGTTTATCACAGATCGTTAAATATATCTGTAATAAAACCAAATCGGGTATTAAACATTGATTTTACAGTAAAATAATTGTGATCTTAGATTTGAATGGAGAAAGTTAAGCTATGTATACATAGCCAATTTTATTTTATAAACGTAATAAAAATGTTGTAAAAGCTATTTATTGCAATAAACAAAAATAAAATTATGTCATAAAACACGTTTATTGAAAATAAATACATACTGCATACTAAATATTGAGCATAATTATTGTACACAAACAGTATAATATACTATTATATTACGGCTAAAGTGTTTACTTGGCTAGTTTATAAACTGCCTGGCTGGTATATAAACTGGCCAATCGCTTGGTTATTTTAGTAGAAAACAAAATTCCACTATAATAGCTATAAATTTGGCTAGTTTATAAACTAATCAGTTAGTTGCCAATACTTTTATTAGTTAGTTTATAAAGTATTCAATTTCAACTAGCTAATTAAAATTACTAAAATCTAAAAACCGATCTGACGGTTTGTCTCTTTCACGGGTCTCTTTATATGGGCGGTATATGCCGCTTCGTCCGCGTACGTGTAAAGATCTATTCAAAGTAATTACGAGCATCGCATCGCACAGAAATATTCAGAATGACAATGATTCACGCTGTAAATTGGGAAGGATATTTAATTTATGAATTCCTACATTTATATATCATAAGCTGAAAATGTATCTAGATCGATTTTTCAGTTATTTCAGAATGTCCATCCAAACATTTGATTATTTGCTGGAAAGGGTGAAATGGAAATTTAAAAACAAAAAGCAAATCGTCAATGATTACGCGTACCAAGTGTTCGAAAATGCATTCACATATTTAAAATCAAACATTCCAAATTTTTGGTACAAGTATAAGCGGTTGAAGCGTTTAATCGCTGTTTCAAAATTTCACTGTCAGCGCAAAATTGGATAAAGCTTTTGCGATGGTTGTTTTAACAGGAAGAGGATTATTTGAATAATAGGATATAATTTTCAATACGTTTTGATAACGGATATAGTATAGATATAATACCCAAATCTATGAAATTATTATTAATTGATCGTTTATTCGTTTCAAACCGCAATGAAAATTATATAATCTCGTTTAAAAAATTATCATCTTTCCAATAAAAAATAATGGCATTAGTTTTAGTTAATTTTGTGCGGACAATGACAACGCTTACAGCTTACAATGGGCTACCAGACTAGGAAATTAGTGTACAATTCAATTCAATTCCGGCTAATTTCAATTCAATTCCAATCTAATTCAAGTAATTCATTAAATTCAATTCAATGCCAATAATTCCGTTTAATTCAATAAAATTCCATTCAAATGTAGAAAAATTTTATTAATTCAATTCAATTTTGTAAAATTTTATTAATTCAATTCAATTCATATCAATCAATTTCTATTCAATTCAATTTAATACTAATTCAGTTGATCAATTTTAGATTTCGAATGAAATCTTTGTGGAGACGATCGGTGCTTACTCTAGGGTGATATCCCTTTAAGAGCCAACAAAAAGTAGACCTTTTCACAGGAATTTGTTTGGAGGTTTCTTAATTTGTAATTATACAATTTAATAAAATTTTACCATTTAAATTCGTATATAATATATAAAAATATATCTTTAGGATCCCGAAATTATCTATTATTATAGTACCTTAGAATTATGGTCCGTTCCACCGTCGTTAAAAGAACGATTTACATAGTGCTATGACCTCTCTTATATAAAATCTAGACACGTCTTTTTGTTGGGCGCCACATTCAAATTGAATGAAAAATATAAAAAATGTTATCTTGATTAAATTTGCGTGCTAAAATTTAAATAGAGAGCTCACCAACCTGTCCCTCTTGTATAGCTCAGCCTGAAACTCTCTCAAGGTATTGCAGGTATTAATGATTTATTAGGGGAGTTGCTTTTTAAGTTGATAATTTAGTTCAATGAAAGAATGCTTAATGATTTTGGATAAAAATGCTTTACTGTGTTTATCAGATAATTGATCCACTTCTTTATTTTGAATGATCCTTAAAAATTAGAATACTTTCCTGTAAATGTTTGAATAATAAAAGTAAAAGATTTCGTTAAGTTAGAAATGATTTTTTATATTGAATAAAATCGCAATGCGCCAAATAATCAAATTTACAAAATACACAGATTCAACATCTGTCACCACAATGGTTTACAAATAAATCAAAAATTTTGAGTTAAGATCCTTTTTCTTTCTTCTGCTCTTCAAATGTTTAAATGTAATTTAAGGCTTTCCGTTGTAATCGAACGGGTTAAATGTTCTTATAATTAAATAGTTGCTTTTGGTAAAGCGTAGAAATAAAATAATGAATGTTTTGTTTTGACGTTTATAAAATAGGGTAGCCGAAAATGCACCGGTTAAAGTCTTTTTCCAGCATCCTGTATGTAAAATGCTGAAGGCCAAAGTTAAATTTTAAATAATAAAAGTTTCACAAATACCTTATGAATTTCATAATCCGGACTTTTTAATAAGTCAGCGCAGAACACTTTATCTTGCAATACATAGCCACACTTTAGACACTTCCACTATCAGCTGTTGTTGAATGGTTGATAAGACACACGCTGGATTTGCTGCATATTGTTAGCCGGTAAGTAGATTTGAGTTATTTAATCATCCGATATTTGTGGATTGAATCGAGTATTAACATGTTTCATTTTCAGAAGTTGCAACTAAGTTCGCCATTATTGAATTTTTGGATCACGTTGCAATACGACTTTCCAGTTCAAACGTTAAAATTCAACTAACTCGTTTTTATACCATTTTGTGTTTGTATTTGATCGACAAAATTTATTGAATGTCGATCACGCTGAAAATCAACCGCATCGTTTGGATGTCAAGGCACAACTGAACTTTGCTTGCGCAAAACACAAATTTGCAACGATTTTTGTAACTTGTAAGTCAAATTTGTACCCGTTGGTAAATTTTGGTTTAATTAAATTTCTTGTAATTTCCAGAATTGGACTGATATTTGAAGAGATTAGTTGTATGCTGTCTTCCAGTTGAATTTTATCACGGTAGTCAATCTTGTTACACTTCGAAGAACTTTATTTGACTATTTTTCGTTATCACAATTCACTTATCAATTTTTATGGAATTTTCACCTTTATGTACCTCTTACAATTTTTGGACAAAAATTTATGATCATCATTTACAATTAGATATAATAGAATTTCTGTTACAATCAGATTTTCATAAAACAAGTTATTCAAAGAGATATTTCAATTCAAAGTTTATAAATTCAGAGGTTATGTTTACAGATAATAAACAAAGTATAATTTTTACCATTTCTAATGTAAAGCATCTTATAAGAAGATTTTGATTTGTTCACCTTCAAATTGAATGTATTTAGCAGGTTTTGATATAGCATTCTCATCTTTAAAGATCTTATTAAGTTTATAATATGTGAAATAGAGTTGGATTTCTTATCTATTTCATGATTAATTCAGTTTTGCAACTATCTATTGTGATGTGAGGTCATTTTAAATCACAGCAATAGGCAAATGTGGAAAATTTTGTAATTTTGAGTATAAATGTTGAAAGCACTGGAAAAGTAACAAAATTAAAATGTGTTTAATTTCAAGTATATTATCTATAAGTACATAAAACATGAACAGAGGCCTATCCTGCCTGTTCGCTAAAACCACACTGGTAGTAATAATACTATCCAACTAATCACATTTTATGTACTTATCAACCGTATACACTAACAAAATCATATTAATATAAACCCCATCCACTTTTTGCACGCAAGGAAAGATCAAGGAATTGTTCGTACGTATATTTGCAAGTTTAATACAGCATACGCCGTTTCCCACAGTCCATACGCCATTTCCTCCTATCTTGGACGTCTTCTGCCTAATGTCTACTTTGCATGGTTTCTTCTACACCTTCTGCCCTGGGTCGTCCTCTTCTTCGCCTTCCAGCAGGAGTCTATTTCCAAACCTTTCTAGGCCATCTCTCTTCTTCCATACGATTTAGAGGTGGTTAATAAGAATTACCACAACTATAGCTTACTTTACACAAACGGATCATAAATATAAGGATCAACATTATACTATACTGTAATCTTCAATTCCCGTGAAACTAAAAACCACCACTACTACATAAAAGCAAACTTTATCTTTACCGCCGAAGTAGCAGTAATAAAATTAATTTGCACTAATTAATTGTCTTTGAATCGGAAGCGCACCATGGAAAACAATATCTAATAGTAAGCGACTCACTAAGCATCTTTCAGGAAATAGGCCAACGACAAAGAAATATACCAACAATCCAACTACTTAATATAAAATATCGTTATTTCATTACCAAATTCACAAGCTACGTAGTTGAGCAAAACAGGGCGTAATGACTTTAGATGTTAAAAACGCAATCCAGAATAAAAAAAATATTTAATACAAGTATAGTTAGGTAGTGAATTGCTGTTGTGAAGTTACGTTAATGTAAAATATTTTTTGTAATATAACTTCAATCACATTTTCTATCATCTTAAAAAATTGTTTTTATGAATGTAATATTATGTAGAATGAAAGTTGTTCATTCGCCTGCCTGAAAAAAAATATTAAGGCCAACTGGGAAGCAGCTAAACTATATGCAAAGTGGACAAGTAAAGACGGGAAAAAATTAGTTTTTAAGATTATTACTAATATAATCTTAAGGGGGAAATCTACTTTGTTGGTTTATAAAACATTGAAATTTTTTTTCGCTCATAAAATTTTATATTGCGTTACAATTCAAACAATTAATCAAGTTACAGCTACATACTTGAAAATAATGCCAAGCAAATAGATTATGTAGGTAAACATCTGCTTTTTTTGATTTACAAAAAAGAATATTACGCGTTTTATTATCAGCAGTCTTTTGTTTTTATACGTAAAATTTATCCCGGCCTACTGCTGAAAAAAAACTAAAATTCTATATAGCTGATCATTATTGAATATGTACAAACCTATATTTTTATATTATGTACCTGCATATATTATATCGTTGGAAATGTGAGGAAAATAAGCTTTTCAAATATGTCATAAACAAATATGGTTCCTTATTTAAAAAGATTGGATACAAGTATCTACTAAAAAAATAAAAAAAAGTTTTTTTTGCAAGAAAATGTATTTAAACTTTTTTAAATATATTTATATCTTTTTTAAATTATTTATTTTAAAATATGTGTTATCATGTAAAAGAACTTAATTTTAACTGAAGGATCATATTATATCAAATCAATCAATTTTTTGTAATTTTTTCATGACTCTTCGGTTTTGCTAAAACTGGGCGTAATTCTAAGTTATATGAAATAAGTATACATGTATTATTTGTTTGTCCCTAATTAAAATTTGTCTTGTAGAACATTGATAAATTATTTTTTTTCCAGTGCAGAGGAGGGGGAAACCTTCATAGGCACCACCCCAATCTGGGATGGTAGTATGAGATTCTTACTCACTATACTCCCTCCCCGGTGACAGCTCTCGGTATTTCTTCAGCTGTGAACCTGCGATGTTGTTGTGTCATATCCTTATTATTCCGCTTTATCTGCAATAAGAATATTTCTTAGTCTTCGTGACCTGAACCCAGAGCTTGTAAAGATATATTATGTTTTAACTTAAATTCATTTTTAAAATCATTGTATTTTTAAAAATATCATTAAACATAATGCACGATTGGTTGCATACCGCCCCAGGCGTTTTTGAAAATTACAGTTTGCTACACTGAGAATTTGATAAGCAAGACATGCAGTTGTGTTTTACAATTAAATATACAGAGGCAGTTGGTGAAATACTAGATTTCTGAAATTTTCGCTCTTTCTACAAGAAGGGTCATTAAAATGTTGTTGAAATTGTCTTAAGTTAGATACCCGTCCGAAAAATATCCGACTAGAGATCACCTTTCCGGCCGATGCATTGTTTATGCTTCTAGACATTGCACTCGACATTCCGAATCCTCCGCTTTCGTTTATGTCTCTAGACGTTAGTAAATTTCCATTACGTGTTTGTTTACGACTCTAGACAAGCATACTCGATTCTCCGATCCTGACTCTCGTTTAAGTTTCTAGACGTTAGTAAGCCCCCGTCCAAGTGATTGTTTACGATTCTAGACATTCATATCCATCTACGGAAAACATCCTGTTGAATAATTAGTTCTCATCAAGAATTAATATTTACCTGTGATAGCAAATCTAATTTGCTTCCGAAGTCAATTTATTGACTTCCACCGTACGTAAACTTCCAAAGTTCCAAGTAAGAAAAATCACTTGTATTGATTTTTCCCGATTGATCTTTTTACCGAATCTTCAGTAGCTTGAAACAGATTCCGCCGTCAAAGAAACCCCGAGTAAAGTAAAACTGTTTTGTTTTGTTCTCACAATAGCAAACTAATTAATCTTAATTCATTATTAAACTGTCAACATTATTAAGGTTATGTTGTTTGTATGTACATAAAAATCTCCAGTGGCGTACTATGTTAATTTCAGAATAAAGTAATTAAATTGTGAAAACCATTTTCTTTAAAGTAAATTATATTGTATATAATTCATTTAATAAATCCTATGTTAAAGTTTCCGAAAACAACTCATTGTTTTATTTTTAGTTTAAAGTTTTACCTATAAAAAGCTTTTGGCGCCTGAGTTTTAAAGAAGTAAGTGTAAAAATCGACAAGACGTCCTAAAAACCCTGGCTACCCAAAAAGGCAATTTTAACGACTTAAAGAATCGTTACAAGCTGCTTCGATGACCTTCTCATCGTCCAGCTTGGTACGGATGATCTCAGTTAAGGCATCAGTAACTCGGTCCCAATCATCATTTGATGATAGCATTTCTGTTACTAGAGTGTTGGGGCTCAGATCTTCGATGCTGTATTTATTTCTTACTTCAGACCAGTTCGAGCAGTCGAAGATGGTGTGGTATGCGTCGTCTTCCTCCACATCGCAGTAAAAGCACTCCGGCGATTCTCGTCGTTTGAATCGGTGGAGGTAGGAGATGAAGCACCCGTGTCCCATCAGGGCTTGGGTGACTTCGTAGCTCACTTAACATAACTTAACTTAAACACTTGACATAAGGAGTCTCGTCCAGGCTCCTTTCTCTCCATGGGACCATCGTTGATGGCACGCTTCGAGGAGGACTCTTCTGTTTTCACTCCTGTTCGCTGGTCTTTTATCCGGCTTTGATAAATTATTTATATTGGCTAAACCGTACAACTTAGAGACACGATTTTGTTTTCGCAATGTAGGTATTGAATACGCCTGCTGTGTTATTGCGTAAATTATTAAAATCAAAAAATGGGGCTCTGACCAAATTTTGAGTTTCAGTGGACCCTCCCGAAAAAATGGAATATTTAAAATTCTCAAAAAAATGTATTTCTTTATCACACTTTTAGATATTTACATACCAAATTTCTGAGTGCTTGAGGTGTGATATAAAAATGAAAGTACAAATCTAAACTTTTCATCAATATCTGAGTGTTTAGAATATTGTATACATTGTGCCATTGTGCCATTGTGCCATTATGCTACATTCACAACAAAGGCATTAATGTAAAACAATGTTATGTTTTGTTATGACAACGGTCAAAGCCTGAACGTTAGCGAGAACAACTGCTAACGCAAGGCACCCCGGCTCGAATCCGGGTACAGTCTAAAATGTCTTGATCATCTTCCGTGGTTTCGGAGGGCACGTAAAGCCGTCGGTCCCCCTGTGTAATGATTTCCCATCATAACAATAAAAAACAGGGTGCAGGCACATCGAAGGAAACTGCCTAAGATGTAAAAAAACAAATTCACCAAAAAGCATAGCAAGCGAGGCGTTTAAAAAGCTAAATTCTTCTAATGCACAATGAAAGCATTACAAGAAACTTATATAAAGAACACAAAAAAATCAATTTGCTTAAACGCAATTAAATTAAAAGAAAAATTCCGAATTAATTTGTATTTAATTATATTGACATATTTATGATTTGATCTGAAAATAAACAAAATTTTATTCAAACAATTAAATTTGAAGATGAAATTAGAGAACGAAATATTTTCCGAGAATCCTTCAAGTAATATCAAGTTTTTCCATTCCATTCGAAATATTGATACTCTGCTTCTTCATGTATAGTCTTCATGTTCCATTTTTTGAGGTGTGTTAATCCTCTTCTTTCTCTTTTTCTTTCTACTTTTAACCACGGTGGAGTGTTGATGATTACCGGAGGGCCGCGATAAATTACACAATATACTCGCCGAAAAGACGTATTCAATACCTACATTTAAAAAGCACAATCGTGTCTTTAAGTGGTACGGTTCAGCCAGTATAGATATTTTATAAAATAAAATTACCTGCTCTACAAGGCAAATTTGAATTATTTTGGAGGATTGTACAATGTGAACGACGCACCTTTAAGGGTATACAACAATATACGTGTATGCTTATTGCTTATTTGATATAAGTTAGAAATACATCAAGTTTGAGCAAAATCGAAGAGGGTTATAAAAATGTGTTGATTGATTTTATATGGAATAATGACCCTAATTTAAGTTAATAAACTAAAATACTAATGGAAAATTTGACTAGAGTATTGAACTATAAACGAAAAGTGCTTTTAGATTTTAATATACATATATTTAGTATACCTATATAATACCTACGTGGTAATTTTCTAACAAAACTTTTCTCGAAAAGAAATATATTATATTTCGCGTGGTTTAGACCTCACGTTAAGCAGTAAGTCCCTTATGTATGTGAATACACTTTTCGAACCCACATCACTTAGTACATACGTATCTACATAATAGCGTGAGTGCCGCCGTTTCTCAACCATGGGGAGATAGGATGAGAGAGAATTACACAAAGATAAGTAAATGATTGCAACATTTATATGAACCTGTATGCGACTAATCTTGGGTATTTTCTTTACCCTTGTGATGTTACATACAAATAGTATAATGTAATCAGTTTTTTCTTCACTAATAAGATGTGTTTACATACCGGGTGTTCATTTTAAAACTTCCAGCAATTAATATCTCAAAAACCAAAAGTCAGATGAAAAAATGTTTCGGATAAAATTTGTATGATAGCGAGGGGGAAAGAACATGGCATAATTGTTTTTTTAATTTATTGACCTTTTCAAGGTCATTTGAAGGTCAACTTTGTTTTTTTAAATGGCACCTTATATTTTTTTAGCAAATTCATATTTTGCATGAATAAATAAACAACTTTTGTTGGAAATTTTTTTTTATCCGACATTAGGCTTTTCGAGTAAGATGCGTTGAAACAAAATAAATAATCAACATTGTTAATCAAAATTTAATATTTACAAGTTTTAGAAGGCTATTTATTAGTATTAAACAGTGGAAAAAATGTTTGTAAACGAGTGTTTTCATAACAAGCAATAGCAGCCTTCTATATAACTTTTAAAAAATTAAATTTCGATTATAATCAGCTGCAGTTTATTAAAATGTTTTTATTTTGTTGCAATGCATTTTATTCGAAAAGCCTAATGTCGGAAAAAAAAATTTTCCAACAAAAGTTGTTTATTTATTCATGCAAAATATGAATCTGCTAAAAAAAATATAAGGTGCCATTTAAAAAAACAAAGTTGACCTTCAAATGACCTTGAAAAGGTCAAGAAATTAAAAAAACAATTATGCCATATTCTTTCCCCCTCGCTATCATACAACTTTGGTCCGAAACATTTTTTCATCTGACTTCTGGTTATTGAGATATTAATTGCTGGAAGTTTTAAAATGAACACCCGGTATAAACCCATACAATATAAAATGTATAGTGTATTTCAAATTAATTGGAATTAAAAAAAGTCTAGCATCAAATTACGTTGTTATAAAAACATACAAACTATGTAAGGAAAAACAATATAAGAGATAAGATTATCGCGCCAACGGAAGCCCGCATTTCATACTCCACGTGGAGTAGTGTAGTTCTAATTGGTTAATATTTATAATAAGGACTTATTATTGGATAATATTTCTATTACGAAAATTCTCTTTGCGACTCCACGTGGACGCGTGTACCAGGTGTACAGTAAGTTTGTATGTTTTTATAACAACGTAATTTGATGCTAGACTTTTTTTAATTCCAATTAATTTGAAATACACTATACCACTCTATACACAAAATAATTATATGTTTTTTATAATTATATCTATATTGAATTAATATCCAATACCTTATTTATGTAAATACAGCGCTGCTGAAATCATTTTAAAAAGTGTATTGTTTGCTTTATGTGGTATAAAAATCCAATATCATAAAGATATTTTGACAAAAAAAGGAAATGTTGAATAAAATTTTAATTTAGAGAAAAACACAGACAACAAAGAGTTAGTGTTACTGAATTTCAAAAATAATATTTGGTTTTGAGGAGAATATGGAAACCATTGAGAATTTTATGATTCATCAATTTTTTACTTTGTACTTTTAATTTCATTATTACAATGCCTGCAGACTTTTTATGTTTTGCAAGAATTTGTAATTAAAAAGTTCAGGAACTGCCATACTTAAACAATTAAAAAGTTTTAAATATGCGATTTTCAATTTAAAATTTTTTAAGTTCCGAAAATTTGAATCGATGAAAGGAAACCTCGGTAAAATAAAGCGCCAACTTATGATTTTTTAACTATTTGTATCCCAATCGTGATTTTTGTTAAACTGGGTCAGTACAGGTCGATTTGTCAAGTAAAGTCTAGTTTCCTATGATTTGTCCTCAAGCTGATTCCGATTTATTGGCAGTACATGCGATCACGCAAATTATACTGTAACTCGATTGCGCGGCGCGGCGCTCCGAGAACGTAGTCCTGTTGCACAGGAGAATATATTTATCTCAATTCAAAATATATTTTCAAAATATCAGGCCATTAAATCAAAATTATAAGATTTTTTTGCAAGGAAGAAAAAATCCAACTATTCCTTGCTGATGAAGTACAAAAACAGTTAAGTGTGCAAACCTGAGATTATAAATATTTTTCAAAAATTTATCGCATTTTCTTAATAGCTATAGCGAAAAAAATATTATCATCATTTAAAGTTATTATTCTCTTCTGTTCTTGCTAAACAAATGCAGTGCGTATTAGGCGATCGACCTGGCCAAAGCCAAAATAACTTAATATGGAAATATTAATGGGACAGTTGCCCTTAGCATTCTCCATAGTAGCACACAGACTAATTTTTAACTTTGGATCACAGTCGTGTATCGGGAACGATCAGGATAGAATTGCGATTTCCCGTTTTCTACTCGACTGATGTACGCTTTACACTACACCGCTGTTCTCTGGTCAATATAGATGATTTTATTCGATTACAAAATAAGTAGCCTAGAAACAAAATTTAAGAGAAGAGATGTCAAATATACGTGGAGACAAAAAAATTGGTAAAAGTTATATTGTAAAATTATTTGTTGATTTTATTAAAAACTTTATCATTTTAAATTTTTTTAAAAACGATTCCTCTAAAAGTTTAATAGTTTTCGTCGAATCGTAGCTTATATAATATATTATATAGTGCAACTTGACGGTAACCATATCCGTATTATGTAAAAATGAATTTTTGGGAATGTTCGCATGCGAGTTCCTACACTTCTGATTTTGTCAAAATATCCGATTATAATCCACATTGTGTTGATATATGTTAAATTTATTATCTATCTTGAATACGATCTTGTGGTCGTGTTTTTTAAATATTTATTATTTTATTAGACGTTTTGTCAAAGTAGGTAATTGATTCAAATTTTGCGTTACGTTTCAATCTGATTGTGAGATGTAATCATTACCACGTTACCATATATTTGATTTTATCAAGTTATTTTAAACTTATTTTCAGTTATATTTTATTTTATATTTAATTATATAACGGCTATATAGAGGCCTACCGGTATTAGGACAGGATCATCCTGGTCGCAAAAGAACAATGTTTTAAGACTAAGGTACATATATTTTAAAAGTAGTAGGTTCACAAATTAATAAAATGTAAGCTATACTATTGGAGGTCATTGAAAAAACTGCCTATCTAATGTGCAAATCTGAACTTGATAACTTGAATAATATAAAAGTTACACGAATTTATTTATATCGAATGGGTGGTACACCAAGTTTAAGAATATGCGGAATACTAATTGATTATTTTACTTAACGCAATTGAAAATCTTTCTTTGTTATTGAAAGACAGCGTACTCAACCATACCTACAGACATTTTAATATTATAATCATTAATAATATTATTGTTAGACGATTGAGGAATAAATAGAGATAAGTCATTTGAAGGGGTGTTCTAAACTACCATAAATGATCAATCGTATTTTGGTTAGGTTATGAAAAACGATATATCGAAGGAATGTCCATCATTTTCCTTTCAAATAGTCAAATGGAAATAAGTTGTTTGATGTTATTATTCGTTTCACATTCTTTCGTAAATTTGATGTTCGCGTGTTTGTACATTATTATAATGAAGTTGAAAATTGTTGTGTCCGATCTATTAGTCTAATTGGGGTATATTGCTCTATTGTCTGTGAGCTTTCAAAACAAATCACAATATCATCACTTTATATTAATAATTAATTGAATTTTTAAATTAGGAGTTTGATAGTGGCCACTTAGGTAGTTACAAATTGCCTATAAGTAGCTACTTGTAAGAGCAGCGACGCGGCGCGGCGTAGCGCGTTGCAAATGTGTGTGGTCGTTAGATTACGGAACGTTAAGCAATGTTGCTAGCAGTATGCACTTGGATGGATGACCGCTGATGATTAATTTAAAAATAACTCCGCTTTTTGGTGCGATCGTAATAGCGAATAGAACGTGGTAGGGTATGGTCTATAACATTCACCTATGGGGAAGGCCTTTATCCAGCAGTGGAGAGAAACAGGCTGATGATGATGAGCTACTCATAGTCTACTTAATTAATACTCGTCAATACTCAGGTTAATAACTGCCTCTGCAGAATTCAAGATACTCAATTGTGTACCACAAACCGACAACATCATTCCGACGTCAAGTTGGGATCTCCAAAGGACTTCGTCCAGAAGTTAAACAAAGAGTTATGCTGTGGGTGTTTGGATGCCGAAGACCTATTCGTAAACCAGCTGAGACAATACAATCTGAACAATTTCCTTCGTCACGGAAGGCCAAAGAGCAATCTCGCCCACAGCTAAAAACATTAAGGGATTTCTGTTTGTCAGATTCAAGGGTAATCAGATAATAGTCCTCTTCCCACATCCATTAATTCTCCATAAAAACCTAAACTTTCTAGTACTCACTGTTCCCATACCACCACAGCTTAATTTCACTATTTATACTACCTAATGTACCATTCCATCACTAGATGAAGAATACCAAGTGATCTGGGCTTACAATATAGTATATGTACTTTGCAGGCTATTATGGTAAGTTAATTTTAAGATTGGTTAATGCACAAGGTCGACAAGTTCCCAACGGCGTTGGCGTGAAGAAATGACTACGCGATGGCCGGCGCGCGCGGCCTTTGCTTTTTAGTGACACATTTTATATCCTAAAAAAGTTGGCGTTTTTTTATGTTTTTTTCACACCATCTCCCTCCAGTAGTTGATCCCATGACAGAAATAGTGCCTATAAATCTTATATGGGCTACAATTTCCTACAACCCTTGTTTCAAACATTTTTCCCTAACTCGCATAGGTATTGAACTACAGCGCTGTAAGGTGGAGCCGAATACTAAAAAATTCAATATAACGCTTCATTTGACGTTTGAACGCGGGACGTTTGAACACAAGGACGTTTTATTTATTATGAGTTTTATTATAGGTAGCGGTTAAATGCTATATACCTTTTCTAGAATATTTTTAATTCCTATATCTCGTTTTCTTATGATCCCGGTGGGGTGTATGGATCATCTTCAGGGATGTTTTAGTCAGAACACCGTTGTCAAAACCGCCCGGAGCGCCCGGAGCGGAGCGGAGTGGAGGGTAGCATGGAGTAGGTTAATACAACGCAACCATTTCACAGTCGAATCCCGACCTAAAAATGACTTTGGTCTCTGATTACTCAGATTACGGTACACCTTTTTGCTCGGAGCTTAAAAAGAGATTAACCACTTCATCCTCGGGTTATTTAAAAAAAAGTCCGTGCATGACACGGTCGTAGCTTAGCAGTTATCCAAGTACGTCTACTGGTAATACGAAATTTCTGACTCTGGATAGGGTAAGAACTATATCTGACGGTCTCTTCTTGGGAGGCAAAATGGCATACTATCGAAATAAACTGCCACGAAAGCCCATCTCGAAATTAAGTGTTTGATACTTCCCGTGGTTCGGAGTTACCGTTAAAGTGGGCAGTGTGAAAACATTTCCAACGCACAACACATGCATAGAGAGACTAGAAGAGAGATGGATCATAAAGCCTCTTTGAGAGGTAAAATGACGTAGGAGGAATTTCATAAATTGTTTAGTTACACGTGACGTGAAATGGTATTTTTCACGATCTTTTGATTTTTATTTATTGGTTTTGTATATTTATATACTACGTGAATTGGTGATTGGTGTTAGTTAATTTTAACTGTGCTTTAACACCTGAAAATGAACATGTAACCTGAAATATGTGTCTGCATAAGCACAATATAAAAATATTTAGTAGAATTAAACAAATATTTGTTAGTAATATTGTTAAGATGAAATTTCTTATATACGATTCTATTATGTATACGAATTCGAATATGAACACAGCAACACTACTTCTAATCGTATCTTATAATTGTGATTATTGTCAGATGTCGTTTTTGTTGTTCTCGATTGGTATGAGTAAAATTTTTCTCAAATTTGATATTTTCCAGCTTGCTCATGTTTTGCCACTGATTATTTTTGAATTAATTAATTTTCTTATTTCTCATGCTCATATCATCTTGTAATAATTGACTTCGACGTTTGATGAAGTAAACATGTAGATAAATAACACACGGTTAAAAAATAACACATAATATATAACCGAATATGTGCTTGGTGACGCAAAGAAAAATAAATAAAATAATGAATGAAAATTGCAGAAAATAAAGTTTATCCTCAAAATTCTTTTCGGTAGTTAGAAGCACGTTTCTTGTGTAAATTTTTTATTAGATTTACACCAAGTAACTGGTTCCTATTTTGTCAAATGCTTTTGACCACCAAATATAATAATTTCATTTGTATTGCCCATAATACAAGTTTCTATTATTATTTAGTGTTAAATAAAAAACATTTATACTTGTAAAATTTAATAATTTGGTAACCGGTTTCACTTACAGCATCTAGGAAATTATATATTTTTTGACCTGCAGATGCTGTAAGGAAAACCGGTTACCAAATATTAAAATTTACAAGTATAAACGTATTTTATTCAAAACAAAATAAAAAATATAACAATATTGTGCACCTAAAAAATACAATTCTTATATTGTTAGACAATTTTTTTAAATTTTATTGCTCTACAGGTTGAAGGCCTAGGGCATGCAACTAAATTTCTACATTCCTTCTGTAACATTTATGTACACAAGTGCATATACAGTACATAACCTTTTCATAAACTTTCGTAAGTATTTATACATAATTCCCCTCCATTACTCTCTATTTGTTGCTCAAGTGTCTAATAATTAATATGGCCACATTGCCTAATCGGGTTAGGTGAAGTGGTAAATGTCAGACAAAAGAAAATGATAAAAAATGGGATAAAACAATTGTCTGTTACTGTGTAGTATTTATGGAATCAACTACCTAAAAGGTTGCCTTATGTTACAACTAAACGTAGAAACTACATTTTTAAAAATAAGCGTGTTGTACGACTTTTTCCGCTTAAGATGGCCACTTTATCCACCTTTCGCCTACTATTAATAACACTTAATGGTGTTTTGCCACAACAGCTTCTAAAGGATGAAATCAAGAGTTATGTTATTATAGTAGTCTCATGGCAGGTTGTACTCTGCCAAAGGTCGGGTAGTTCTAATTTTTTTAAATATATTTTAAGGTTTTGGATCCTAATAAAAAATATGAGCCGCGATTTTGGCAAAAATAAATTTTTCCGCAATATCTCTTTACTGCCAGTTCATCTTAACGCAAAAATTGTTTCTGCAAATCCTATAGAGCATCTACAATTTTTCCTACAATTTTTATTTTAAATATTTTTCTATAACTTCAGTAGGTATTATTGAAAATTCTAGGAGCGCTCCATTTATACCGGATTTTTTGTACTAGTACTGTACTCGTACATATTGGCTTTAATTATGTATGATAAACAAAATAAAACACTATTTACATAAACATGGTATTATAAATTAACGGTTTTTGTCCTCACATTTGGAGTTCTTTCATGTTTTTTCAATTGAAAATTTAAAATCTTGTCACAAAATTTTAATTTTTATAAAAGTATATTTAATTACCCTACTAATTAGTTAAATTTGCACAAGAGTATATAGCTAAAAAGAAATCGTTTAAATCTTTTGGTGAAACACAAAATTTTCAGGTTTTTATTAAATTGGTAAGCTCAGGGTTTAGACACGGTGACTTTTTAGTATCTTAAAATACGAAGAATTTCCTAACAAAATCCGTCGAGAAATTACAGCAGCCCGTTTTTGGATATTTTTGCGTAATTTTATTACACCAGATATTAGTAGAACCTCAAGTAAAAATATGTCGCAAATTCATTACTTGAATATACCTATGCATATATAAAAATTAATAATTGAAAGGGAAGGTTATTTCTGAAAACATATTTTATAGTTTACATGAAATGAAAAAAATTCTGTATTAAATTAATATTTTAAAATTGAAAAAGTTATTTCGAAGAAATACAACCCTATTAAATTTTAAAAGTACGATTAAGTTTCATTATTTATGTTACAATGTTAAATTAATAACAGTAAATAAATCTTTTATAAAATTTCAGTATTTGTATCAACTTCACAAGGGTTGAAAGTATAAAGCAGCATTATTTTCTACTTATAATATAAGGAGATCATGGGTAACAGTGAGACGCTTTTTCTTCTAAAGCGTTAAACTCTAAACTAGGTTATTATTAGTCATAATTAAAATACTTTTTTTACGTAGACAGTTTAGCATATATACTTAATTATAAGTTTTTACTATTCAATTTGGTAATAAAGTGGAATACGCTCAAATACAGATATTATAAATGCACATGTGGCATGCGTTGGTAACAGTAACACATTCATTATTGGTATCAATAAAATATTTTTTACTATTACTTATCAAAAAATCTAGATACAATATGTGTGCTTATATGCTAAGTTCAAGATTTCCAGCGAATATTTATTGAATTACCATTAATAATTAAATGCTCCTTTCTTGCCACAGATCTGATACTTTGTTTTTGAAAAATTCTTCTAGTTCTAATCATGTTTTCGTCAGAAAATGTTCTAGAATTAGTTTTATTTGGTTAATTTCTAGGCATTCTTGTAAATTAAAACTGTTCCTACACCAAACAGATCTTTAAAAAATAATTGTAAGAAATAAAACTCCTTACTCTTAACCATATTGCCAAAATTTTTGAAATAAAAAAATATGCTAACCTTACCGTTAATTTAAAAAGGAGAGGGGGAAATTTTTTAATTTTTTTTGTTTTGTCAAAAAACTATTTTCCATAAAAACCGGTTGGAGGCGGCGGGGGCGGCGTGGGGTCGGGGTCGGGGGCGGTTGCCACATCCGCCCCCTATCCATAGCCACCATTCCCAGGGTCCTAGCCCTCTCGGTTCCGGAGTTATGGTGTTTGAAGGGAAGTTCGAAATTTGAAAGTCGCGGTCGAAATTTGTGTGACGAATTTGCGTTACATATTTCCGTTACATATTTGTGTGACGATTTTGTGTGACGATTTTGTGTGACGAACGATTTTTTTCAGTTAACTGCCCGTGCGATACCCGTGCAAAATACACGTGCAATACCCGTGCGATAAGAAGCATAGCTTCAAAAATGCTAATGCACTGGTCTTAAGCAAAATATATTAATTATTCACAAAACCCATGAAAACTTTAATAATATTGATTGATTTATGCAAAATCACTTCGGAAATCGCTGTTGGAAATTACTTTTGCCTTTCGAAAACCTATAGCACATCATAACTGTCAAACTTAACCCCACTGACTTTAAAATTGGATAGACGGTACATTTGAAGGTTAAATATATTATATTAAAGTGCCATTTGTGTGAGCGGATTATAATAGAAAATATTTAAAATCTCTCGCTGTTACCTGTGTCTCACTGTTACACATGCTCCCCTTTTATTATCAAGCTTTGCCATTCCATTCGGAATATTCGCTGCTTTTCCGCAAAGTCTTTACGATCCATTTATTGAGGTGGATCAACAATCTTGTTTCTCTTTTACTTTCAACTAATTTATCCACAGAGTGTTGATGTTCACCGGAGGGCCGCGCTAAGAAATTCAGTCAAGTCCGTAATTCGGACCCAAAATTTTCGCGCTGTAACTCAACCAGCGATCACGTCAAGCCACTGCTCCCCAATATACCTAGATACAAAATTTACTGATAGATATAAATGTTCTTTCTGCGTTATTTCATCTTCTGATGTTGAAAACGTTAATTTACGATCCACAATGGGAAGATATCTGCATTTATTCGTACTTCCGTAAATAAGCTTTAACAATGTTTTTTAATGTATGGCGTTGAGATTTTAAATTAATTGACAGAATTATTCGGTTTGATTTTAAATCTTTAATTACAAATTTTGAATTGTATTTGAATTGTTCATTTTTTCACATTTTGAAAACTTGTTATGAAAACACTCGTTTACAAACATTTTTTCCACTGTTTAATACTAATATTATAGCCTTCTAAAACTAGTAAATATTAAATTTTGATTAACAATGTTGATTATTTATTTTGTTTCAACGCATCTTACTTGAAAAGCCTAATGTCGGATAAAAAAAATTTTCCAACAAAAGTTGTTTATTTCTTCATGCAAAATATGAATCTGCTAAAAAAAATATAAGGTGCCATTTAAAAAACAAAGTTGACCTTCGAATGACCTTGAAAAGGTCAATAAATTAAAAAACAATGATGCCATATTCTTTCCGCCTCGCTATCATACAACTTTTGCCCGAAACATTTTTTCATCTGACTTTTGGTTTTTGAGATATTCATTGCTGGAAGTTTTAAAATGAACACCCGGTATATAAAATCCATTATGAAAAGTTTAAACTTAAGACAAAAATGTATTGATTCGTAAATAATTACATACGCTCTAACAGATAGTTAAATTTGACAACAATAATACTGTTTTGAAGGGATAAACCACCTGTCATTCAAATACTAAAATTTAGGCATTAAGATTTCATATAAATATTGTCTATTCAACGTTTATTGAATTGTCTAGTGCCTCGTACAAGCTAACGAGCGGTACTGCGAGCGTTTTGACGAGCAGCCCAGTAACTAATCGACTTACAGTAAAATATTTGAATCATAGATAATTATATATATTCGATAACATGTGTAGCAACATTTTACTCCTAAAATCAACTGGTAAGGAGATATTGAGGAGAAACCTGTTTTTGCCGTCATTGTTATCAAAATCGCGGCATTTCCGGGCGGTCGCCGAGGTCGAAAACTCAGACATTTTACTAGAACCTCAAACCTTAAAATATATCCAAAAATCAGAACTACACGATCATTTCTAGGAAACCCTTCATTTCATGTTATGGAAACTATAAAAGATACCAAGCGTTTTTAATGAATTACTACTCGTATTACTACGAAGTCGTATTGTTCATTTCCGAACATTGTGATCCAATCTCTTTCTATGTATGTAGTATGTGTTCCAAGTGTTTTCACATACATAGAGGACCTATACTTGTTTAACGTGGGCTCCAAACCACGGGAAGTTTAATACATTTCATTTCGAAATGGGCGCTCATAGCAGATTACCTCGATGTTTTACCATTCCCTTTCGAGAAGATACGGTCAGAATAAAGTTCTTTCCCTATCCAGATTTCGATCAGAGCGTGTCACATTAGCAGTAGACGCACTTAATTTCCAAAGCTGTGACCGTCTCTATTATTCTAATAATTTATCATTCTCAAGCTATTATATAGCTCTAAAGAGCTATATACTAACAATATAGCTAATATAGAAATCATTTTAAAGATAATTTGCCGAAAGATATAATTTTCAAGTTTTCCTTTAAAATTTCAACTTGCGAGCAAGAATTTGGTAAGAAGCTCGGGGTTTACTTTTAGTAGTACTATGTTAACCTAACAAAATGCGTTAAAGAATCGCAGAAAACCGAGTTTGGATTATTTTTGAAAGGGTTTCTCACAAAAAATTAAATAACTAGATACAATTTTTTGTGCAGTGTTTTCTGAGAAAATTGCAATTTCAATTTTAATAATAAATTTCATCGAATAAAAATGTGCTTTATGCATAGAAAATGTCGATGGCATAGCGCATAAATTTTGCAACGACATATTTCGTAAATTTTCAACAACTAAATTGAAACTTCAAAATACTGTATCGATTCGAAAATTGGTTTAATTTTTCTAAAAGATTTATTTACGTCTATCCCTTTGCTAAGTTTTTAAATAAAACTATTCCATAAAATTCAAAACAAAAATCACTTACAACATTAATTTGTGTGCTATGCCATTAATGTACAAATGCAAAAGTAACACAAAATTATATAAAATTTAAATAAACATTAACAACCGCATGCCTACCTAACTAAGTAAGTCAACTTGCTACTAGCAAATATTAAAATGGTTACGGTACCTAGTATGTATGAACATATTATATATGATACACTCAATATTCGATTTCGGACAATGCCCAAAAAAATGCGCATAACTAGTTTTTAGCAACGAATATTTCCTAAGCCCGAAATTTTACTTTTACACGGCTATTGAGCGTTACAAAATAAGCAGAACTAGTTTTACGCATTTTGAATTGTACAAAACTAGTTTTGTACGTTTATGGATGAACATTACCAGTTCTGCTTTTTTCATTTAATCAGCATCCGAATAAAATAAATAACATAAACATAAAGGGGGTGAAACGTAATAGTTTACTGCCCCATACCGCAACTATACTTTTTAATGCTATTTCAAGGGTCTCCAAGCTCCCGGTTTTTTAGATTCCGGTTTTCTTGATCGTAGGCGCTTCTCGTATGTTTAACCTAGTAACCAGAATCAAAACCGCCCTGGAGGGGTGCAGAGCGTAGCGGAGCGAAGCGGCGCCCCGGAAGGGTAGGTTTTGACGATGGATAACCCTCCTCATTGAATGCACACCCCAAAAATCGAAGAAAAAAAATTTAATTTTTTCACTTTTTCGGCAATACACGGGTTATTTTCCATTTTTTTGATAATATTTATTACTAATATCTACTAATCACACCCTCACCTATCCGAATTTCAAAGAAAAATTCAAATCGAAGCAAAAACTTGTTTTACTTTTTATCTGGGTTCGGGCGGCAGGCGTTATAATTAAATAAAACAAGCAGAACTAGTGCTGGTCATTTTGTTACGCTCAATAACCGTATAAAAGTAAAATTTCGGGCTTGGGAAATCTTCGTTGCTAAAAACTAGTTTTGCGCATTTTTTTCGGGCATTGCCCGAATTCGACTATTGAGTGTAACATATACAATAAATAAATTGTGACATATTTCTTACATATAGCTACGACATTTTAATATTTTCTATAGATATCAAGTTGACTATATGCATACGATCGAATATAATTAGTGATGGATTAGATATCACCATGCGATAAATTAAAAATTGTTAATTAAAATTTGTTTTTAATTCTCAACAAATGCAGAAAGCAGGTGTCTCACTACACTCTTATTAACAATGTAATTATGTGCTGATAAGCAAGGATTATTCATTTGGATAGACGCAACAAGTGCTAAAATCGTGTACACTGGTTCCAAACATACAAAAATATTATTTCAAAAATTTTGACCATTTAGAAAATGAGATACTCATCTTTAAAATTAGGTTCTACATTTACATTGTATAGGTAGTCTATGGAAAGTACAAATTAGCTCACACTTCTCACTACACCATGGAAACACAGTTCACTTCTTTAATAAAAAAAAACTGAATAAAGTTAAATGAAACTATAATTTATAGATAATTTATTGTTTAAAATGCATGAATAGTAAATCCAAAACGGCGTGGCAATATCGCACTACCGTGATGCTGGATTATGAAAGGTTAGCTAAAAAGTAATTCATTATTATCTACAAAGTTTTGTATTATAATCTACAAAAATCAGACGAGCAAACTGTCTTCCAAACTTTGTAGAAGAAGCTGTTGTAGTTTCTTTTAAGTAATAGATCTCAAAATTCTCTAAGAATATACTTGGTATAGAACCAATGAGTGTCTCATCAGTACTGCAAAGAGAATAAATAAAAGCTGAAAGAACCACGTCTAGCGTTTTTATAACACCTTTACCGCCAAAACGTATTGGTAAAGAAGTTTGTTTGATGGGGGAGTCTTCTAATTTGATACTTAATAATTTTTCTAAATGATATTTTCCAAATTGGGCTTGTATGTAAGAAATACGTTAATTTTGGATTGAAACCGCAATGTTTTAAAATGAATAAAGCCACGTGAGGATTAATTTTGTTTAACTGATCGGAAAATTATGTTATATTTTGGGTTTTATAGATAGTGAGAGGGAGAACCGCTTCATCTTTCATTGGGGCACCAAAACGAGTTAAATTTTGACTATCAAGAATTTTTTAATTTGGACTTAGTTTCTCGAAATTATTTATAATTTATTGTTTCCTTTCCAATGAAATAGTTTCATTTATAAAAATTTCACATTTTGAAAAATTGAATTGTAACCCTAAATTTTGGAAACCAAAAATAAGTTTATTTAAATCCAAAAGTTCCGTATCCATTCCAACAAACATTTTAGCTATAAATCGGCTGTTACATGATTATTTAGTAGCTAACATAGCAGTCGGCTACTTAACAGCCGATTTACAGCTAAAATGTTGGTTGGGCATTTTACCAGCGAGAGCGAGAGATTTGTGGAATCGTTGTTTTCACCTTAGATAGCATGAGGTCTCTTTCGATACTATTTAAAGCATTTCTTACATGTACTTTTAAAACTACCAGAAACTCATCACCGTTTTGTTAATAACTTTTCAGAGAATGAACCGCAACCTCACTGCCATTTTTCGTAGCAAAGTCAAGTTGTGGCGAGCGTAAAGACGCGCCAAGAGTTTCCGAAATATCCGAGCAGCATAACTTTGAGACTAGTCGCCTAAAAGTCGACCCCACTGCGAAAGAACGAATTCCTCCATATTTTTTCGTAAGTGCTATAAGAGAAGTACTATATAAAATTTTAAGAAAGGATTGAACTACGTTGCCTTTTAAAATTAAATTTCATAATTTGTTAATGTCTATAAGGAGCGTTTGATCAGTTTCTCATGTAGAGGGTTATTAGACCTTTCAAATTTTGAAACCGTAGACTATCGCTACCTCCGGCACTACCATTTTTTAAAGAATTTATAGAATAAGAAACCTGATTTTCTGTAACTGTAAGACTTAGGATTTGAATTTCCCTGAAACAGGCGAATAACTCCACGAACGTCTCCATTTGAAATTTTGTTTTTCACACTTTTGGATAATTTGACCTGTTAGCGACTTTTTCTTTCTCCCTTGGCTTTATCTTGAACATGCAAAATTGTGTAAGTAAAAACATCCTCCCAAGCTTCGTGGATATTTTCAGATATGCATTTGTACATCATCTTAAAATTTCTACGTAGCCTACTGGTTACAGAAACTCATGCATTGCATGGAAGTCTTCTTATAACTGCAATATTAGCTGTATAATCCCGTATTTTATAAAATAAAATTGTTTGAAATTGGCGGTGGTTGAAGCAGTGAAAGTTGTATCGTTTTGTTGTGAAGGTTGTGATTGTAAAAGTTGTCTGGGTGCTATATCTCGATGGCACTTAGAGATGTGAATATTCAAATCATGGTGTCCTTTGTGGAACTTGAGGACAGGACAGTACGGATAACGAATAGCAGAAGAACCACTCACCCTATCCGGTTGACTTATTGAAAAATTGAGAAATTATTATTTGTTGTTACAAAAGAATATTAAAGGTGTAATTTATAACTGCCACATAAATAAAATTATATTTATGATTTTTCTCAATATAAATAATTATGTGACACACTTAATTATATAGCCAAAATAATATTCATATAAAATACATTTGATCAATTTATGTTTTAAAGTCTCCTTGAAAATTTTGTAGGAACTCTCCCCCATGTGAAATTTTTACCTTAAATTGAATTTAAAAATAAATTACCTAATATATTGCTTTAGTGTACACATTAAAATGTAGCTAAATCTATTTGGTTTCTAATGCCATTAAGGTAATTGTGATGAAAGTAATATATTTTTGATAAAATGCTTACATTCAGCTTTGCAAAATAAACAATTACTTTTGGATTTGCAAATAATCGTTTAATAATCAATCACATATTTTTTAAATGGATGGAAAATTACATACAATAAGTGAGTGGCTGTCGGTGAAGTAGCGTTGCCAACATTAGCTTATATCTATAACTCTATACACGAAATTTCAGCAGGTACCAAGTTTCCCAGTGTATCGGCTCTCCCTACTCTCCCCTATACTCTTTTGTCGTCTTAGTTCATACGATTTAGTTTTATGATGAGTGCTCATTTTCCTGAGAATCACTATACTTAAAACTTTACTTGAATAAGAAACCGTTGTTACTTTAGTAACTTATTTTTATCGCTGAATTTCATGTTAGTTTTTTCTAACAAGTTTCTGAATTCAAGCATTCCCGCCCGAATGAAATAGAAATTTTACTCTTAAGTACGTACTTATACTTAAGTAACGACTATGAAGCTGAACATTAATAAATTAGTTTGTTTAGACTAGTTTAGAGTAACACGTGCGGTTTCGCGAGCTGTAATTATTAAGTGTAATCCATGATTAAATTTATAATCGTAGTAACAACAATTAAAAAGCATTGTATTTGATCAGAGATTAGCTTAATTATGGTTTAATCAAACATATATTAATTCTTAATTATGGTTTGCGAAACTGGCCATAAATATTTTTTAATGATTTTGATATCTAAATTATCTTTCAGAACAACGAAATTATAAATAGATTCTATTGTACAAGAAAGTAACTTACACCCAAGAGAGAGACTCAGAGAGATTTACATATATAAATTATAAAATCGGCGCTACTGACTTTTTAAGTTATGAACCGTGTACATTCGACAGCTTATAAGCTCATAAGCATCTTAAAGCTTACGTTAAAAATAATTTTGATTCGTTTAATTTATAAGTTCATTCTTAAAGTTTAATTTTATTCTCAATATTTAAAAAATCATAGATTTTATTAGAAACGCAATTTAAAAAGTTAATAAAATCGTTAGCCCTTAAAAATCAATATCTCTGTAATATTTTGCTAACATTGTAGTGGCTGTGAAGTTGCTCCCTATTTTTTGAATTTTAAACCTTAAATGATTGTACCACATTGTGGTAAGGTTGAGTCGGGATATGCCGGTTTTAAAATTAATTTTCCGCTTTTAATTCCCGCAGTACGGTCCTGCCTTAAGGGTTATTGTAGTCTGCCGATAATTTGTGTTTTACGTGTGAAATATAGAACTTAAATTGTGTAAAGTGAGTGATTTGTAACAGATTAACGTGATAAAGCTGTGAAAGTGTTAGAAACACCAAATATACAGTTAAAAGGAACTACTGTCGGAATACAGAAATCATAGGTTAGAGGGTAACAAAATAATTTGCTAGGTTGAGATAGTAATGCGAGCATCTCCTAGGGGTTGACTCGGGTACTCGTATTGTCGCTATTTATAGAAATAACAGAAAATAATCGAAATAAGACCGAATAATAAAAGCAGAAATAATAACAGTTATCATCATAAAAGAATTCCACAGTAAGTAATTTTGGTTGCCTAAGTGTAGCAAAGCAGAGATCGATGAGTAATAATAAACAGAATAGAGAGCGATCAAATAGTGTGACATCAATAGATTTCCTTAAGAGAGGAAGAGAAGAGGAGTGAAGAGGAAGAAGCATTTCGGAGAAGCAAAAAAACCGTAAAATCACCAATTAAAGGAGACGAGGTGGTAAAAGTAACGACGGGGACTGAGAATATGGATGAGTTGAAAGAAATGATAAGCGCACTGACGCGTACCGTTAATGCTGGATTTAAGGAGAATAGAGAAGAGATTGGAGAATTAAAGGCAAAGATTGATAGAGTGGAAGAACAGTGGAATTTAGAGAGACAAGAATACAGAAGGGAAATTGAAGAACTCCAGAGCATGGCATCGGACCAAGGAAACTGCATAAGAGAACTTGAAAAACAAGTGGAGGGATACGAAAAAGAGAAGAGAAAATGTAATATTGTAATTAAGGGAATGATCACTAACGATAAAATAACAAGAGAAAAGGTAGAAGGATTTATCCATAAGGAACTTGCCATCCAGGTGGAGGTGTCTGAGCATATAAACTGGGTAGAGTACCGGGACGAGAGATAGTGGTTGCGAAAATGAAGAACTTTGAACAGAAAATGTCCGTATTGGAAAATAAAAAAAGGCTAAAAGGTACTAAGTTGTATATTGAAAGCGATCTTACACAAAAAGAGAAAGTCGTCCAGGATCAAATTATAAAGTATGCTAAGGAAGAAACTAAAAACGGTAGGAGGACTGGAGTGGGGTACAGAAGGTTGTATGTGGATGGCAGGATGTTTATATGGTGCGATAAAGAAGGTAAACTAAAACCAGCCACAGATACGAAAGACTTGGCAAAAAACTGATAGAGAGATACGGAGTGGATGGAACGTCTCAACCTGAAGCTCCATATGCAATACCTGAGACAAAAAAGACAACTTCGCAATGCAACAGGAAAATGGAGATGAGTTATAAGATGCTAATGCCCAGAAAACGAAAACGGAAACAAAATTTGATTAAGATAGGCACCTGGAACGTTAGAACATTGCTGAGACCGGGGAAGATATCGGAGGTGGCGCATGAACTGGTGAAATATGGAATAGACGTGACAGCATTACAGGAAATAAGGTGGGGAGGTCAGGGAGAAATAAAAAATAAGAATTATACGATGTTTTATTCTGGGGAAAGCATGCGGGGAAGAAACGGAACGGGTTTTATAGTTGCAAAAAATTTGGAACGAAGAGTGTTAACTTTCAGAGCAATAAGCGGAAGAATATCCTATTTAAGATTAGAGGCCAAAACAAGAATGTCAATTATAAATGTGTACGCGCCAACAGAGGATAGCTGTGAAACAGAAAAGGAAGAATTTTATAGCGAGTTAGAGACATTATGCGAAACTATACCAAGACAAGATATACTGATGGTGCTGGGTGACTTTAACGCCAAAATAGGCAAGGATAATTATATCAGGTCAGTTGCTATACAATACACGAAACAACAAACGACAATGGAGAAAGACTATTCAACATGGCGGAAGCAACGGAAACAGTGATCTGCAGTACTAAGTTTAAACATAGGAAGTTGCATAAAATAACATGGGTGTGGCCGGGAGGAAGCACAGAAGAGGGAAACCAGATAGACCATGTACTGATCTCCAAGAAAAATGAAAGAGCTGTAATGGACGTAAGAACTTACAGGGGGGCCAACGCGGACTCGGATCACTATCTGGTTGTAGCGAAGGTAAAACAAGAGAAGACAAAATATGTTAAAAAAGAAAACTATAATAGAAAGTTGGCAACAGAAAAACTTAACAGTAAAAAGTTACAAAAAAAAATACGAAGAACATGTAACGCAGAAAATGACGGCAAAGAATAGAGACAGTAATGTAAATGAAGAATTGAACAACATCACATCGATCCTGCATACAGGATCTGGCTACAGAAAATACAAGAGTAGCAAAGCATGGTTTGACGAAGAATGCATGGAGAGCTGCAGGAAAAAAGCAGAGAGTAGGTTGGAGTGGTTAAGAACTGGACAAAGGGAAGAGAAAGAAAAATATAAAAGATTGTCAAAGAGCGCAGATAAGTTATACAAGATCAAGAAGAATGCATGGATGATGGACAAAATGAAGGAAATAGAAACAAGTAACAAGTACAATAATGCGAAATTATTTTACCAGTTGATAAGGAAGCAAAAAACAAGTAACAGAGTCACGCTAAGAGGCATGAAGGATGAAACGGGAAAGATGGAGGGCGGAAAAGAGAAAATAAAGCAAATATGGATGGGGCACTTCCAGAAACTACTGAACGGAAATCAAGAACGTAAAGATACGCAAGATGTAATAGAAAACGAGGAACAAGAAGTGTTATTGCCGACAAGCGAAGAAATAGCAGAGGTTATCAGTAGAATGAAAAATGGAAAAGCACCGGGGAGGGACGAATTAAACGCGGAGTTCGTAAGATGCTGTGGAGAGGAAGGGGTAGCAAGAGTGTGCGATCTAGTGAAGCAAGTCTGGAGAGAGGAAAAAATGCCTGAAAGATGGAGGGAAGCGGTTATAGTTCCAATAAAAAAGAAGGGTAACGCGGATAAATGCAGAAACTACCGAGGAATAACCCTTCTCAATTCAACATACAAGGTGATATCATCAATGATACATATCCGACTGAAGGAATACGCTAAGGTTTTGATAGGCGACTACCAATATGGCTTCATAGAAGGAAGATCAACGACGGGGGCAATACATGTGGTGAAACAAACTATGGAAAAGGCACGTGAATTTGACATCGATTTGCATATGATGTTTGTGGACTTCCAACAGGCCTTCGACAGAGTGAACAGGAAACAATTGTACAGGGCATTGAAAGAGATGAAAATACCAGCTAAACTAATAAGATTAATAAAGATGACATTGGAAGATACCACAGCATGCGTTAGAATAAAAGAAGATGAAACAGACTTTTTTGAAGTAAATTGTGGTGTGAGACAGGGCGATGCGTGGTCAGCGACGTTGTTCAACTTAGTAATAGAAAAAATAATAAGAACAATAGGTGAACATGGATCAATAACAACGAGAGAAGGTCAAATAGTAGCATATGCGGACGATGTGCTGATTATGGCAAGATCGTGTACTAAAATGATGACAATGTTCAAGAGGATGGTTAATGCAGCGAAGGAAATGGGGCTCCTTGTTAACAAGAATAAGACAAAATACATGAAATGCGACAGAAGAAAAGCATGGTGTAGAAATGACATAATAATAGAAAATCAAACATACGAAGAAGTAAGTGACTTTATTTACCTGGGAGTTCAAATCAAAAGAGATAGTAACAGAGATGAAGAGCTAAAAAGAAGAGTGCAACTGGGTAACAGGGCGTATTATGCTAACAAGATAATGTTAAAAGATAAAAAACTAACGAAGACGACAAAAATGAGAATATACGAAACGATGATAAGACCAATAATCACTTACGCGGCAGAAACACTATGTTTGTCACAGCACGATGCGGAAATACTTAGAAGACTTGAAAGAAAAATTTTGAGAACAATCCTGGGACCAAAAGTGGAGGGGGGTGAAAAGAGAAGGAGGAGAAATAAAGAGATTTTGCAGGAGTGCGATGGAAGGGACATAGTAAAGTTCATAAAGTTGCAGCGAATAAGATGGTTAGGCCATGTAATGCGAAGTGATGAGGATGCAGTCAAGAGAATAACACTTTGGAGACCCACAGAGGACAGAGCAAGGGGTAGACCACGAGTGAGATGGTGGGACCAGGTGACCGACGACCTGGAAAGGATGGGTATAAAAGACTGGAGGGTGAGATCGGGTGATAGGACAGGATGGAGAGTGATAGTGAGTGAGGCGGCGAGACATTCCGGGTTATAGATTGTGAGTGTTAATAAAACTAAAAAGTCTAAACATAATGTACATATGGGGTCTAATCCTCCTCGACAAACGGATTTTGTAAATCCCAATAGGGATAGCTATATTCATAATGAATTAATGCTTTGTAATAATAATAATAATTCCCGCAGAAAATAAGAAAAGAACTGTTTTGACGTGAATACGTCTATAAAATCGGTAACGTGTTTAAAAATTTAATAAAAATGTGTAACAAAAATTGTGTGTGTGTACGAAAAGTGTAGAAATGATAAATTTCGAATTGTTATTATTCAGCAAAAACTTGGAACGAAAATGGGTATCCTGCGACGACGTATTCACGTTAAACCATGCGGCCATGTCCCCGAACATAGCCTACTTTAATTTTTTTTATTGTAAACACATTACGAACAATAAATAAAGGGACCTTTATTTTGTAGTACTTCTTACACATTGCGTATCCATAATAAAATTACTTTCAAAAGCAGGGGAGAACTGGCAATAACGGAGTTTGGGCGGATTCCCATTTTCAAAATTGGGGGCTATCTTGAAATTGTTTTTTAGATTTTTCATAAATCAGTTTAGAATTTCAAATTGAAATGTTAGCACAATACACTATAGAAAAATATTGTCGTGTTCTATTCGGGTGAATGTCCCAGGACAACCAGCAAATCTCCCTCTCCCTCTGACTTGAACATGAAATAAAATCCTCTTTTTAAACAATGTAACATTTAATCATATAAATAACAAAAATCCTTTTTTTTTTAGAACAATTAAATAAACCAATCTTAATTCGATAACAAATAACATCAATAATGAAAAAAAATACTTAAAATTACGCGCAACCCCAAAGTTTATTATTACGTGACGTTTTAACGTTGTTGAATGTCTCACTTGCGCCGCGCTGTAAATATTTAAGTTTCTCTTACCACACGTTTTTTTCTTCTCTTTGTTTTTTCAACTTCACACTTATGGTCTAACTGTCGAACAGCTGTCACCAAAAATTCTCTGCTTTTACTACCAATTATACTGGGTGTATCGATTCTTTTAATTCCTATTTCCACAAAACTGCTTTTTTTTTAATCACCATATCGTTATTCAAATCATTATACCATCAATCCAATAATTAAAATATTTCCAGTCTGTATTCACACCTTATTAACTTCAATTCAATGACCCACGGGCTAATACTTATTTACTTTTAGTGTTGCACACTTTTATAAGTTTTATTTTCCATCAATTATAATTTTCCTGCCGGAGCCAACACTACATGTGCTCCTTTCATCGGCGTTCGTTTTTGAAGCCCCCATATTTATTTCGTTACCCTGGTTTTTCTCTTTTTGAATTTTTACACACTTATGATCTACATTATTTTATATTTATTTTTACTTTCCGAACCCCTAGGTAAGGAAAGTATTGTTATCAGTCAAAATTTGACCCCCCAATTTTTTGACAGATGTTCACGTTTTGAGGTCCCCTGAATCCATTTTTATCATTTTTGGAAGGATGTCTGTATGTATGTGTGTGTGTGTGTGTGTATGTGTGTATGTACGTCTGTGAACACGATAGCGTCTAAACTAAGCAAGCAAATCATTCCAAATTTTGCATATAAGCTTTTTCCTGTCGTAGGACGAAGCCAGATGAAAATAATTTAAATCGTGTAACGGGAAAGGGGGGTTTACCTGGAGCTATTATGACATTATGCGTCATAACTTCGAAACGAAATTAAATATGTAAAAATATTAATAACAAAAAATTAGCGCTATGGAATTTCCTACATTTTTGTCCTACAAGTTTTTCTCTAAAATATACAGGGCGTTTCAAAAATTTTTGTATTTGTAAACATTTTTTGTATTTGTAAATAAAATAGTAAACCACATTCTACTAACGAAAATAAGATGAAAAGTTTCTAATAACATGGGTTCAAAAATGCTTCGTTTGCAAGATATAGGCATTCAAAAGTTTTTTTCTTCCTATTTTGGCAAAATATGAAATTTTTCATCGATTTACTGTTGAAATTATGTAACCATTTTATTATAGTTTAAAATTTGATTTTATTTCATATTTAATATTTAATTTTGTGTATTTTGAAAACACATTTCAATATATTGATTATTTTAAAAGTGAGGAGGGGGGGGGGGCTAGAGCAAAAAACAGGTTTTTTACGGAAATTAAGAACAGAAAATTAATTATAAAACCGGCACAACTCTGCACATCTTTGGAACAACTTGGCATAATTATTATTTAAATTTTAAAATTAAAAAAATGGGGGTAAACTTGATGGACACACATTGTAATATTTATTAGAATTTTGAAGGTGTTAGTTCCCCTATACATCATTTTACCTGTGGTTTAATACTAGCGTCACGTTACAGGAAGTGCTTGGTGAAAAACACATTAGAAGCGGTCTAGGACATTTCACCGCGGCCGAAACACCGCGGCCATATAACCGCAGCGAAAATACCGCAGTGACGAAATACCGCAAGCTAAAATACCGCAAAGACAAAATACGAATAAATTTTAACCATTTCTTACATTTTTGGTTTCCAAATTTGATTATTACTTTCATATTAAAAGTAATAATCCCGTAATAAAACTTATAAGGTTCGAAATAGCAGTTTTTTACCGCCATACTAATACTTAATTTTGAAATCAACAATATATTAGTTAAAAGTGTTTAAAAACCTTCAAATAATTTTTATATTCCTATCTAAATATCTAAAAGCAATTCAATCATGGGCATCCATAGGATTTTTTCGCGGGGGACAAACTAAAATTTTATTTAAATCAACTTTGTAATTTAAAAAAGATTAAATTAGTAAAACAATTTACTTTCTTGCTTAAATTTTACGGTTAACAGCACGTTTCTAGTATAAAAAAGCTATTTATACCAGAAAAGTATAAATTACTTGACTACCAAATATAACACCTAATAATGGTACTTGTTCAGCAGAAAATTAGGAGATATATAGACTGCACCGATGGTCAGTATTTAATCCTTTTCTTTGGGGAAATGGCCGAGGGTCACATGTAGATTGTACCGCCGCTAGTTTGCAGATTACACCAATGCCAATGGTAATGGCAAGTAGTGAATCTTTTTTGGCGATAATGATTACTTTTAACGTTCAACTTGCAAAAAATAAATGGTTTCCTAACTCTAACCTAAGCTCCACCCGGTTGATTCACATCCGAGCGGCCGATTTACCTTTTCGTTATAATGTATCCCACGTAAAGTGCACGATGAAGTTGTGAGGTGAAATTATGCTAACTGTAAGTGTAATGCGATTTTCATTCGGTCACTACCCAAAAAATAAGAGTAACTACTAAGTGACTTTTCGGCAAATCTACGTACATATGACCCCTAACTGAACCCGGTACAATCTACATGTCAGATTATGAGATCCTTCAACCCTCGGTGCAATCTACAATTCCTCATTAATATGTCACGATTAAAGTTCTTTAAAATTTCGAATTTTAAAAACTTTCAATTCCAGCCATTTCCCAGCTTGAAAATTGTACTTAATGAAATTATATATAAACAAATAACAAAAATTCAAAAGTTTTTGAAACAAAATCAAATGAAGGCATATTCATTTGATAATTACATGTAATATTATGTTAGTTGAATAATTTATTTTATATTATGATACAAAATATCTAACATTCGCGGTATTTTGTCCCTGCGGTATTCTGTCTTGCGGTATTTCCGCTGCGGTATTGTGGCCGCGGTCAAATGTCCGATCCCGCATGAGAAGAGCATGTTGAAGCTCTTAATTTACTACTTTATGAGGTTATTTTCGAATTGTTATTTCCAATTAGTGCAAGTGCAAATTTAATAAGTGTTTTTGTAATACGCGTGCCATTTGGTCATATCTTTGAGATAAACAAAGTATTACTTTACAGGTAACCATGTTATAAGGTATTATTTTCTGAATCTATTAGATTTATATCTGTTGGATTAGGTGCCCTTTTCATTTTATTTTTTACCATGTATGTACGAGAATCTATGCATTTTTGGTATTTTCAAGACGCTTTTTTATGGCTTTATGTAACTGATGAGTGCTAGATTTAATGTTGTGCACCTGATGGTTTATCTCTTCTTGATAATTTTTTTAAATAATATTTCTTATTGTCAATACAGTATTTTATTCTGGCTTGAGCTTATCTACGACAGTCGTATACTATCTCAAGCTACCAGAAGATCACGGGCATTGATTCCCCAATGTTTTTTTAAACAAATCCTTTGCCGGGATTTGGTTTACGAATTTCTCTTCCATGACTGACTTCTGTTGGGGAAGTGGAGGAGAAATAATGACGCGATAAGAGTTGAAACGTAACAATATGTAGGAGATATTCGTGCATTTTAATTTATTTTTAAAAAAATAATTTTTTAAGGCTAACTACACATTTCGAGGCAAATCATACAGCATTCAAGTAAAACCACAGTTTTTACAAAATTGACTTAAGGTACATATCGAGGATTCTTAAACTGCGTAGTTACGTAAGTTTGTACCTTGATCACCGAGAATACACCGCGAATCAGTTCTCAATAAAATAATAAAATAAAATAAAAATTCAGCAAAGCAACAGAAAAACTAAAATTTTGATTTAGCAGCATGGGTGGCACTAATACCTTTTCTTAATACATTTTGCTATGACCTCCCTTATATTAAAAATTAAACACGTCGTTTAAGTTGGGCGCCACATTCAAATGAATGAAAAATATAAAGAAAATGTAAATGTTTAAATTCGCGTGCTAAAATTTAATTAGAGAGCTCACCAACTTGTCCCTCTTGTTTAGCTCAATCTAAGGCTCTCTCAGAGTATTGCAGGTATTAGATAAATTAGGGGGTGGTTGCTTATCAAGTTGAAAAGTTTTGTTTTTATATGTTAGAAAGTTGTGTTGGACTCGTTCAAGTTGATTGATGTACATATATCATATAATGGGGAAATCAAACACAAGATGCATATTCAAGTTGCAAACGAATTAACGAGTAATAAAATACAGTAATTTTACTATGACTGAGAAAAAACATTCAGACTGACGACGAATAAAACTACGAAAAGCCTTGAAACATATGTTTGTGATGTGGAATATGAGATAGCATAACACTTATCTAAATTCAAATTCAACTGGTTCAACGTACACCAGTTATATAAATTATTTAAATCATCTTGCAATAATAAACTATCATCGATAGAGTTGATAATTCGAAAGATTTTCAGATCGACCGCGAACAATAAATAAGACGAATTATTAAGAACTTTACCAATAGCGTTGATAAATAACAAAAACAAAATAGGACCGCAGTGAGAACCCTAGGGAATGCCAGAAATCACCGTAATTTCAGAATAACAAAAATTATCAATTTTAACTCGTTGAGTTCTATCCATTAAGTAACTTCTAAGCCATTTTAAGATAATAGGGCTGAAGCCCTACGAGCCGGTCCCCAGCTTAGCGGTTAAGTGCGCTGCTGCTAATGCTAAATACCTGGTTCAACTTGATTCTGACTGTCTCTCCTCGGAAGGCAATGGCAAACCACCGAGGTGTAATCTGCCTGGTACAGCCTCTCTGGAGATTAAGTGTATACACTTCCCGCGGTTCGGAGCCCGCGTTAAGCAGTAGGTCTCCTATGTGTGTGATAATACTTCAAACGCACAACACATACATAGGAGAGAGGTCGCCTACGTTAAATCAGGCACGGCACTTAAAGAAGAAGGGCTGAAGCCAAGAGAAGAAATTTTCGCTAAAAGTACCGAGTGATCAACGCGATCAAAAGCTTTAGCAAAGTCTGTATAAACAGAATCAACCTGCAAATGGTTCTCGAATGCAGCAAGACAATAAGTAATAAATGACAATAAATTGGTAGAAGTTGATCGACCTGAAAAAATTCATGTTGGTGATGAATAGTAAAAGTTTTACATGAGAGACTCACTTGATTCGATACCAATCTATCAAGCATCTTATTGGGTATAGTGGATTGAATAGAGCGGGATCGGACATTTCACCGCGGCCGAATTACCGCGGCCATATTACCGCGGCCATATTACCGCGGCCATATCACCGCAGGGACATTTTACCGCAAGACATTTTACCGCAGGGACATTTTACCGCAGGGACATTTTACCGCAGGGACATTTTACCGCAGGGACATTTTACCGCAGGGACATATTACCGCAAAATGTTCATACTTTTCATTATTTCATCATGTACGAATGAGTATATTATATATTTTATATTATACCTTATATAGTATATTATAATGTAGTATATTATATATTATAGCTTTTGTATATTTTCTTTTGAACATACAAAGGCAACGTCCGTTTTTGTATCTTTAGTTGTATTAAATTTTTGTTAAGTTTGAGGTCAACATTTTTCAATTGGGCGAATACGATTTACGTTTACAGAATACGAATGTTTACCACAATCGATAAATGACACTTCTCGATCACCTACTTTTCGATGATCGAAACGTAGGTGTAGGTTATCATGGGTATTCCCAGTCCAATTGATAGTCGTAACAAAGCTCCGATCAAAAATACAGTCGAAAACGGTGTAACACACTTTGTTCCCTTTTAACGTGCCAGTCTTATCACACAGCTGCGCCAGAAATTCTACAAAAATGAACTTGAATTCATCGTTGTTCAAATCGGATTCCTCGGTAGCAATATTTGAAGTCTAAAATAACAAATTAAATTGTATAATTGCAACACGATAGCTATAATATAATTACCAAAGGCGTATTTAATGCTATTTCATTCTCTTCGATTCGAGTAATACTATTTAATATTCTTTCTTTTCAAACGGCATAATATTTTTCTTCATAAAGCTTTATTAGGTACAGATTGTGGATCTGCACGCAAAGTTTTAACTTGATCACGTTTGGGCCAATATAGAATTCACAATCACAATCGCTCTATAAAATTCATCATTTATGGAATCTGTAATCATTTATATAGTCATTTTTATAGGTTATGTTTGGTTATGTTCATCAGATGTCACGACCATAAAATAGTACATTATACATTTAGGGAGAGAAACGCAATATTATTCACTAGGTGCAAGTTTGTAGCCAGAGGGCGAAGCCCGAGGGCTACAATGCACCGAGGGAATAATGGTGTTCTCTCCTGTAGTGTATATACTATTTTTTACACGCCCGAAGCCAAGAAGTAAATAATAAACTAATTTATAAATCTTGACAGAGAATTGCAATTATTTTATTTAGTAGACTTTGAATTGTAATATAATTAATACTATGACAACAAACAAAATTGTGTAAACAAACTTAGTTTCAAAATGCAAGAACCACAAGAAATTATTGATGCTGCTAGTGTTGCGGTCTCCGAATTATTACCACCGAAATCAAAGAAATTGTACGATATTGCATATAATCGTTTAAGAGAGTGGTGCACGGAAAAAAAGTAAAAACATATTCTGAGAACGTCATGTTGGCTTATTTTGCAGAAAAGACAAAAGTGTACAAATCCTCTACGTTATGGGCGCAATATTCAATGATACGAGCGTGCATGGTGATTTATGATAATATAGACATAAGCAAGTATGCACAACTAATTGCATTTTTAAAAGGAAAATCTGATGGGTATCGTGGAAAGAAATCAAAAGTTCTGTCACGAGAACTAATTGATTGTTTTTTATCAAAGGCAAATGATTATGAATATTTAATGATTAAGGTAATATATTGCATTATTTAAGTAGATGTTATTATGTATTTAACAGTTTCTATACATTTTAGGTAGCATTGATTCTGGGTATTGCAGGCGCATGTCGCTCAGAAGAATTGACAAACGTAACACTTGATGATATTGAAGATGTTGGAACATCATTAATAATAACCGTGCCGAAAACAAAGACTAAAATATCTCGAGTCTTTGTGGTTACCAATAATACAGGGACCATAGATATACTTAATTTATACCGCAAATACGCTGTATTACGTCCCACTCACATTAATCATCGTCGCTTCTTCATATTTTATAAAGCAGGAAAATGCACTACACAGCCAGTCGGAAAAAATAAATTTGGAAAAATACCATTCTTGATTGCTACTTACTTAAACCTACCAAATCTAATCTCTTACACTGGCCATTGTCTACGCAGATCCTCTGCAACACTGTTGGCAGACGCAGGTGCGGACATTACGACAATAAAACGTCACGGGGGTTGGAAGTCAACTGCAGTTTGTGAAGGCTACATTGAAGATTCGGTAGAAAATAAAAGAAATATTGCAAACCAATTACTACAACCTGCAGGAACGAGCAAAAACAATGGACTGTGCATAACTTCTCACAAAAATAAGACGGAAATAACAAATCGAATACTAGAACCTGCAAGTGCGATCAAGACTTGAAAAAATACTGATATTGATATTCCTTCTAATATTAAATTTGAAAACTGTAAAAATGTATCATTTTCTATTAATATTAATAAATAAGTTCTTAAATTTTTCTTCGTTATTCGTTTTATTAATATGTGTATAATGAAAACTCCCTAGAGGAGTTTTGTTCATATTATACTCCCTAGGGTAAAATGAGCTATTTCTGTCACAATTTCAATCACCTAGAAATCGACTTCTACTCCCGGGCGTGTAAAAATTATAATTTTTCGTGATTTTTTGTTAAATTGTTCAAAAATTATTTTTGATAAATATTAATCGCGACCTCTGATGAAACATGTTTATTTTAAAAAAAAACAGATATTTTTGATAATTATTTGAATTTGAATTTATCACACATTTTCAAGTTGGTAACATAATCTATAAAAATGACTATATAAATGCTTACAGATTCCATAAATTATGAATTTTATTGAGCGATTGTGCGTTATCATTGAGTGTTATCGAATCATCAAAGAAATGGCTTACAAAATTGTTCAAACGCAGGAAAATGGTAGGCTGGTGTTGGCATGTGTCCCGTCAAAGTGGGAAGAAAATGGAATTTTATATTGGCCAAAACGTGATGATCAAGTTAAAACTTTGCGTGCAGATCCACAATCTGTACCTAATAAAGCTGTATGGAGAAAAATATTATGCCATTTGAAAAGAAAGAATATACCGACCTTAGAAGAAGCCATTAAATTGGAAGCACAAAAAATGTCCTCGTATTCTGATACCGAGGACTGTGAAGATGACATTGAAGGGGATCGCTATCGTATAAAAAGAAAGAAACTGGAAGATAAAAATAATAGCAGTAATGACTATAATTGCTTTGCAGAGAGGATTTCGGTAATAATATTTTGCCGTTTTTTATTGTTGGAATTACTTATATAATAATTTTATTTTAATTATTTTTGATTGTTTGGGTTCTAGGTCTTCTATGGTTTTAAAAATAATTAAAATAATATTTAAAGTCAATTAAAAACGAAGATTATAATAACAATTTTATATTTAGAACGTGCAGACCTCAAATATAGAAAGGAAGAAATTGGACCACGATGAAATTCCAATAAGCAGTACGCATTTGGTAATTATATTATAGTCATTTTGTTGCAATTATATAATTTAATTTGTTATTATTTAGACTACGCATATTAGCGATGAAGAATTAGAAGAATTAAATAGTATTACTCGAAACGAAGAGAATGAAATAGCATTAAATACGCCTTTGGTAATTATATTATAGCTATCGTGTTGCAATTATACAATTTAATTTGTTATTATAGACTTCAATTATTGCTACCGAGGAATCGGTAGTACTAAATGATCTTGTGGTTGTCAGTAATGGAGTCATTGAGAATGACATCAAAACGATTAGAAATGAAATCATAGCTATGAAGATCCAAAATCAAAATATAAATGCCAATATTATTGAATTGAAAACCATGATGAACCAACTCATTTCTGTCCTTGGTTCATCTAATACGGTTAATATGACAACGCCCACATTAGAAAAAAACCAATTTGAAGAAGATTTCAGTTTGCTTCAAAGTCGACTTCCATTAATAATTTGGAAAAATTAGACAATTTGGAATCCGATTTGAACAACGATGAATTCAAGTTCATTTTTGTAGAATTTCTGGCGCAGCTGTGTGGTAAGACTGGCACGTTAAAAGGGACCAAAGTGTGTTACACCGTTTTCGACTGTATTTTTGATAAGAACTTTGTTACGACTATCAATTGGACTGGGAATACCCATGATAAAAATATCAAAAAAATTGAATTTGGCTTGTATGTTAACATAATTAGGACGTTGCATCAAGTAATCCGATTAGCAAATTCTGAGTTTACGGTGAAGGACAACGAAGAATTTTTGAAGAGGCTATTTAGAAATAGTGCAAACCGGTAATTAAAGCATTTAAATTTTGTTTATCTAAATTTAATTTATTAATTTTTATTTTTTCAGTGCATTAGGTAACGAGAAGACAGCGGAATGATTATTATGTTTGTGAACGTCAAGTGTTAAATTTTTTTGTATATTTATTTTTTATAAGTAATAAACTAGTAAAATTACACATTTTTTTATTAAATTACAAATTTAAAAATTATTAGTATTACACACAAATATCTAAAGTGTGTGTTAATGGTATAAAAACTGTTCTATTTTTATAATTGATAGGAACCATTTTACATTTGATCTCACTTAAAGAATATAACTGTGATTTCCCTTCTTCGTAAACCGAAACAAATATATTTAAGTACGATGACTTGATTTGATTTTCAAATAAATTTTCTTGTTTTGTCATAGGAGCTCCATATATATTTCAATGGACGAATACCACGTCAATAGAAATGATCACGTCACTATTCAAAGTTTTGTTTAATTAATAAAGGTAGCACATGACTTATTTGTTCGAACGTAAAGGTTTCATCTGATACCAAAAATTTGGTTTAACGTCATAAATTTATATGAAGAGAAGGTCACGGAACGAGATAACAAAATAAATTCAAATGCAACGTCTTAATTCTGTTTATAAAAATGTTTGTTAAAATTATCAATAAATTAATTAATTATAAGAAATGTAATGTGAAATCAAAATAATTGTTCAAAATATTAGTTGATAAAAATGTGTTAATACGATAAACTTAAATAAGGAAAATTTTTACACGTATCGGAGTGCTTCGTAATTCAATGTACCACAAATGGGAAAAACATTTTCTTCAAAACTTTACTGGAAGATCACAGGAGGTGCAAATACTTCAAATTAATCTGAAACATAAAAATTTTATTAAAATTTTATAAGTCACATTGGGCTTAAACCGAACCTGTAAATTATAACGTCAAATATTGATTTTACATCGACCAATGGAACAAAATCACGATTGCCTTGAAAATACAGGTAGCAATGAAAAAACAATTGGTTGAGGATTATTGAGTTGTTGATTCTTGAATAAAATTAATGGTGGTCGAGTTTTGTGTAGCTGCTAATAAAAATTAAATTAAATTAGTGAAATTTGCAAGTAAAACCGACATAAAAGTGTTCAATATTATAAAGAAAATTTACTTACGTATTATAATAGTGATTTGAAGAAGAAAAACTTAACGATTGGTGATATTTTTGGAAAAAGCCGTATATGAATTTACACGAGGTAAAACACACATGAAAAATACATATCTGCTTATATTTATGAAAAGATAAGTCATCCACGAGTGATATCAACAACAGTTCATGGTCGAACATCTCAACAACGAGAAAATAACCAGATTCCTTAAGGTAAAGCCATACAACTTTAATTTCGATAAAATTAGTGCGAACATTAATAAAAATTTTACACCGCGTCGCGTCGACTTAATAATTATAGTTTGGGGTAATTTTAAGGATTTATTAATGGATGTTTAAAGATTTGTTTAGCTTTAATTACATTTTATATAATAAATTTTACAATTTGCATTACGAGACGGAGCATAATTTTGTATCATTTCCGAAGACCAGCAATATTTTATTTCAGTATCACGATTTGGTCAAGGAAAGAGCCCAACTTGAGATAAGGTAGGTCAGTGCTCACCGAAATAGTCAAGCCGAGGTATAAATTTATATTATTGCATCTATCAATAAAATTTTGCATACATTTCTATTGACGAGGTACAATTACGTACACCCGTACAAGACATTAATATTAAAACGTGCAGCCCTAGTAAAGCTCCGAGGGTACATAGCAATATATACAATATTTTTAAATTTAGTGATATACTTTATAGCAACTACATTATTATTTTTTATTAATACTACTTTCTTCCTCAATTAATTAATGTAAAAAACTACTTTTCGGGTGTAAAGGAATGTAATCAAACGACTATCTACCGTTAGCCAACGTTTCGATTAATTTATTTAATCATCTTCAGGGCTGGAATTACAGAAGTGTAAAATAAATAAATTATTATGTACAAGTAAAATCAATCATCGTGTTTTAATTTTTAAATACCAAGTTTAATAATTTTTTAGTTTTTAATTAATTAATTATTGATCAATTTGTACAATTATTTATTTTTTCCTATTGTCCACATTTATACGTAATCTAACATTTGCCATCAGCTACTGTTTGGTATGTAGTATACGTTTTTACTTGTACATAATAATTTATTTATTTTACACTTCTGTAATTCCAGCCCTGAAGATGATTAAATAAATTAATCGAAACGTTGGCTAACGGTAGATAGTCGTTTGATTACATTCCTTTACACCCGAAAAGTAGTTTTTTACATTTATTATTTTTTGTTAAAACCCATTTATTTGCAAAATTGGTTTGCAATATTAAGCCGTCAGCCAGTTCTACGCTTTGATAACATTGTGAACAATGTTCTGGCAAGTCATCCATAGTAGTTCCTTTAAACTCTTTTCGAAGAATTGGGTAAATCTTTTCTATTATTTTTGCAGTTGGTATGTGATTGAATTCAATTAATCGTTTTGCGACTTGTTGAAGTGGACATTTACCAGTTTTAATAAGGCGCTTAATTTGATTCAGCTTACTTTTAAATGGATATGCACTGAAAGTCGTTAAAATTCCAAATTTCCTTACATCTTCAATTAAGTGACATAAATTATGAACATTGCTTGTAACATAACATGCTCCATATAACTCAATAAATTCTTCGAGATAATCTTTGAGCATCATTTCTGCAATATCCAGAAAAGGTAGATGTGTTTCTGAACAACAAATTGTAATGGCGCAATATAATTTTAAAAAGTGTTGATATATTTTCTTCGGCAAGAAATCTTTAAGTATCACAATACTAATGTAATGGAAGAACGTAGCAAACTCTGTACCTTTCCAAAATGCCAAACAATCAAGTTCACGAACTTTGCGGTGTATTTCTTTGAGCATTTTGCAGCTTTTAAGAAAATCCGATACAGCAATAATATCTTTCGAACTCCATTTTACATCAAAATTTTTAAAACTTCCTGTTTTCCATCCTTTCAACTGCCTTTTCATTACACCGAGATGAACTAAATGTAAAATGTCCGAAACAGGGAAGTCTTCTACCATATTTATGCTGATAAGTTGTTCGACTGGTGAAGTATATTTATGATGTTCCTGATCAGTACGATTACGGAAATCTTCATCTGTTCTTTTAAGCGCATCGAATTTTGGAAATGTATTACAATGAGTGATGTATGAATACTCCCCGACACAAGTACATTTTAAACAGCTGTGCTGCCCATTAAAATTGACGACTCCTTTCACAAACGCCCGAGCTGGTGAATCACAAACAAAGCACCGAATGGAAACTTTTAAAACTTTTTTATTAATTTCCATCCCATTCTTTAAAATATCCTTCATCTCTTCGCAAAATTTGGATAGTACATTATTAATGGAGTCCGGTTTTCCCATTCCACAAAAAATACCTACGACCATTGGTTTAATATATGTAATTTCATGCACATTAATTAGTATTGGCCAAAATTCGATTTTGCTACTATTATACACTGGTAATCCGTCTATATTAACATTTAATGATATTTCTTGAGGGATTTTATCACTACTTACGTTTTCAAAGCATTTTTTAAACAAACTTCCACCCCATTATGCCAATATTGACCATCATCTGCATAATTTACTACTGAAATATTTTTTGGGGTTTTCAGTAATGTTCTTGGATCTTTAGGCAAGTTGATTTTAAAAGTCTTATTTAAAATTGATATAAGCCCTTGGAGACCGGTAAGTGTAATGGCATTTTTTTTGTCCATTCTCTTAAATCCATTTTTAAATTATACATTAAACCAAGATCATTTAAATTTTCTTCGTTACCACTTTCATCTGATGCACTGCAATCTGTTTTAATTTCAACCGATGAGTTGGTTTCATTGGCAACGTCGGCGTCATCGTCATTGCCCAAATTATGGCCATCATCAATTTCGGCGTTACAGCTACTATCATCGATTGCTTCTAATAAGTTAATATTATCAGGTGTTGATTTTACTGCCAAATTGTGTGATTTATTTCTAGTGCATTTATTAACACGTCTCTTAAACGTACCGCTACGTTTAAATCTTCTCATCATCCCGATCAAATCAATGTCATTTGCCACTTTATATTTAGAGATAGCAATATTTCTTATACTATAGTTATCCATCTTGCTGTGTGAATGTTTTAAAATTTAAATTTCTTTATAATTCTAATTTAACGTATTGCAACCAATTTAACTATAACAAACTATATTATTACCACGCGATACACTGCGATTCTTTCGACACTTACATAATATTTATAGACATATTAACTATAACCAATAACTATAGACATTTTATTATTTTAAGTTGGTGGTAACCTATAATGTTTTCAAATTTAAATTTCTTTATAATTATAATTTAACTAGAATTATTATAACATTTTATTTAACTACCTACATTATTATTTTGAGTTTTATACAATTCCAACAAGGAACCGCGTTAGCAGAGTACGTAGAGTGGTTACGTCGTATTACGAGGGTCCCGGGTTCAAATCCCAGTCAAGGACGGCAAGTAAAAAAAAATTACATTAAAAATAATCAATTTAGTATTACAGTTATTAATTAATAATTAAGAATTTAATGTAATACATCAGGTTAATCAGGTTAATCAAGTTAAATACATCATTAATGAAAAAAACTCGGGGATCCATCAGGACGCGCATTACAACCCGCATTTATAATAATAATACTAAATGTATCAAATAAAAAATCGAGTAAAATTTCAAATTAAATTTTTTTATTATAAAAATTTATATTTAAATTAATTGGCGAATTCAAAATTTCGAATTTAGCGAATTCAAAATTTCGAATTTTGCGACTAGAAATATTTCAACCAGTCATTTAATTGCTTAATGGCTGGCTTTTTTGCTAACTAATGACGCGTTATTTAGCTAGCTATTTGCTAAGAAAAAGTGGGCCACTTTAGCCATATTGCCACAATATAGTCACATTTTAGCTACTATTTAGTTTCTTGCCACAGCTGATGCAGCCACCAACCACAGCTATTAGCCAACTATTAGCTGTATTTTTGCACTAGCTTTTTTGCTAACTAATGACGCATTATTTAGCTAGCTATTTGCTAAGAAAAAGTGGGCCATTTTAGCAGTTTTGCCACAATATAGTCGACTTTTAAACACTATTTAGTTGGCTGTATTAGTTAATGTAGCCATTAACCATAGCTAATAGCCAACTATTAGCTAGTTTTTAGCATCAAAATGCTACTTGGGTTAGCTTGTCACTAAGTCCTTGGACAAAATAATATGAACACAGTACAAAATAATATGAACGCTCAGGAAATCTACGAATATTAATTGATTTTTGGGTTTTAAATTAACTATTTTTGAATTATAATTATTTTTATTATAGGTAGTAATAGCATATTATATATCAAGGTTGTGAAGGCCGTCATTATTGCCCTAGCGCCAAGATTATATTCCGAGGTGCTTTGCACCGAGGAATATAAGGCGCAGAGGCAATAATGGTCTTCACAACCGTGGTTTATATACGATTTTTTCCACTACTAGATTTATTACCATTTTTTAAAATTCTTTTTTACAAAAAAATTTTCAAATTTAAAATAATTATTTCAAATGACAGTTTTGTTTTGTTGATTTGACAGTTGTTGACAAATTTAGGTTATTAAATAAAATAAATCGCGGTTCGTCAAATTAACAATGGATGGCGCTGTTACTTGCTGTCACATTTAATTCGATTATAATGAATTTTTAAAATTAAATTAATGTATTAAAAAAGCGTTTTAAATAGTTTAAATACAATTAATTAGCATTTCTTGGTTATTCTAAATCATTTAATAACAACATTTTTCTTTAAAATAGTCGCCAAGTCTTCAAAAAATGTCATTTTGTTCATTATTAACCTAGGTTAATAATGGAAAATTTATTCACCACTAGTTGAAAACGTGTCACTTCTTGATCGACTAACCTAAGTAAAAATGATAGCCTATATGACTAGTAGTGGAAAAATTACACCGGCCGACAAATGAAAACTTTTTGAACGTTGTTTTGATTTGAGTGAAAAATATCACTAATTTATAGTATTTTGAACACAAAATTATACCTACATAATTACTCTATCACATCAGGTTTTTTTACAAAAAGGAAAAAACGTTTAATTTAAATTTTTAGGAAAAAATTAATTATTATGTTATAAATACATATATTTCAAAACTAACAAAGAAAATATCAAGTACAATAATTGCTACAGGGCTAGTTTGTGTGACATCTCTTACGTTTAGCGATAAAATTACGTCTGGGTGTAATTTTTTCGTGAGAATCATCAATAATATCACGTTTTATTGACCAGCAGTAATCAGCCATCATATTCACATTCCATCGACCTTGGTACCTTGTTTCCATAGTTTTTATGTCTTGGTGAAACCTTTCTCCCTGTTCTTCACTATAATCACCAAGATTATCAGGGAAAAAATCTACATGCGAATGTAAAAAATGGAGTTTTATACTCATATTACACCCCAATTTTTTATACTTATTTAATAAGTTTTCCACAATATTTTTATAGTCAGGGTGTTTGTGATTTCCCAAAAAATTGTTGACAACATCTTTGAACGCCAGCCAAGCTTCTAATTCAATAGTATTTAGTATTGCATCAAATTTTTTATCGGTCATCAAAGATCTAATTTGTGGTCCATCGAACACTCCTTCTTTTATTTTGGCATCTGATAATCTTGGAAATTTTCTACTCAAGTATTTAAAACTATCATTTTCTTTATCCAATGCCTTAACGAACTGTTTCATCATACCGAGTTTAATATGAAGCGGAGGTAATAAAATTTTTTCAGGATCAATTAAATTTTCTCGTATAACATTTTTGATTCCAGGTTTGAGATTTGTACGAGGATTCCATTGTTTCTGAACATAATGCTTTTCTCGTGCTCTACTGTCCCACTCGCACAAAAAACAAGGATATTTCGTGTATCCTGACTGCTGACCTAACACCATAGTTATAATTTTCAGATCTCCACAAAGCTGCCAACCGTGTTCTTCATATTTAATTTTATCTAGTACTGTTTCCAAATTTTCATAAGTCTCTTTTAAATGAACAGAGTGAGCGACAGGAACAGAAGCATACTGATTAGTATTGTGTAAAAGAACACCTTTTAAACTCCGTTTCGAAGAATCTATAAAAAAGTCTCCATTCTCCAGGATCATATTGCGCTCCTAACTTTTCAATGAGATCAGGAATATTGTGGCAATAAACTAATGATTCTTCTTGACTGAAAAAAGGTACAAATTCTTCTTCACGCTTCCTATACCAAGCAAAATGTGTATCAGGAGCTAACAGGTGTTTTGCATGAAGTCTAGACCCAAGAAGTTGAGCAGATTCTTTAGAAAGATTTAAATCTCTAATTAAATCATTTAATTCACCTTGTGTGAATTTCTGTGGTTGATTTAAAATTGGTTCGAAAACTTCATTTGACTCTTGACTCTGTGAATTTTGTTCTGACGATGTTGAGCTGAGATCAGATATTGAACTTGGAAGGGGCACTGGAATTTCTAGACCGTGTGGAATGGGACGTGTAACTGAGGTTACATTTGCGTAGGCTATCTTATTTTTATTTTTAGCATTAAAACCTTTCACATTGGTACAGCAAAAATAACAATCATCAATATGATTAACTTGCTCTCTCCAAATCATAGGTCTACCAAAAGGTAGAGATTGTTTTTTTGCGGTATGTCCACTGCCTTAATTGTTCAACACAAATAGTACAAACTAACTGCGGCGTCCACGATTTTAGTTGTATTTTGAAGCCAAAATAAGCATTATACGTATTTTCCACAAACTCAGTTATTTTCAGTTTTTGCTTTGAAGCCATAAAGTTTCCACAAATGTAACAAAATGTATCTGGACTACTATGACACTTTCTTGAAGACATTATGTTTTTTAGACGTTTTTCAACCACAAATCGTTAATTAAATACTATATTAAATACCAAAAGTAAAACGTAAACAATTTTTTCAAATAAACACACTGATTTCAGTAAAAAGTTTGTAAACAAAGTAAATATAACGGTTTATTTCCATGTAACGCGTTTCGAAAGGGCGTATCGTTGTTCTAACTAATATATTTTCTCACGAGAGGTCGCTTAATTCAAGAAAAGAGCGCCAAAACTCGATAATTTAAATTATTTTTACTGAAAAATCGAAAATAGCGAATATATTAATTTTACTAAAAATCTGATGTGATACGATAAAATTAGGTCTGATTTCGTAATCAGCACTACAAAATTAGTGGAAAAAATTAATTATATCTTGGACAACGAAAATCATGTCGGCCGGTGATTATTTTACAAAAATTAATATTTGGTATTTCCACCCTAGGCTTTAATAACTGCATTTATGCGTGCTTTCGATGCAAGACTTGATCATCTTTTTAATTTTTAAATTATTTGATAATAAAATATTTTTGCATACGTCTTTGTTAATTTAATTTTTAGCAACTTCAAGGTTTTATAAGAACACATGTGCGAAGGAGTTTCACATTTTGGAATTGGTGGTAAAAATATCCACTTTGTTGAAAAGCAAAATTGTCAATAGATACATACATAGTATATTTATGTATTAAATATTCAATAAGTGCTCATCAATTAATATTAAAATAATATAATAGCGACTTAAGTACGTTGTTTCTTATTATATATAATCTCATCAAGTACCGTTTGAATCAGCTTGGTCGAGCTTAGGTTGGAGTTGGGAAACGATATTTTTTCGCAAGTTGAATATTAAAAGTACCTAATCATTATTGACCAAAAAAATTCACTACTGCCATGTCCATCAGTGCAATCTGCAAACTAGCGGCGGTGCAATCTAAATGCGACCCTAGGTCATTTCCCCCCCCCAAAAAAAAGGATTAAATACTGACCATCAGTGCAGTCTACATATCTTCCAATTTACTGCTGTGCAAATACCATTAATTAGGTATTATATTTGGCAGTCAAGTGCACTTTTCTGGTAAATTTTTTTTTTGCATGATATTTTATAATATCGTGGTATTTTAGCTTGCGGTAATATGACCCTGCGGTAAAATGTCCCTGCGGTAAAATGTCCCTGCGGTAAAATGTCTTGCGGTAAAATGTCCCTGCGGTGATATGGCCGCAGTAATATGGCCGCGGTAATTCGGCCGCGGTCAAATGTCCTAGACCGTGAATAGAGATGCCTCTATAATTACTAATATCGCTTCTATTAATTTAATTAATATTAAATATTGGCTAGAGTAACCTAACCCTGGTCACTCCAAATAAATTGAAAATTTCCTATTGCAAAGAGGAAGGTTTATATAGTATACTGACATAATTTTAACAAGCGAAGATATAATCAAAATTTTGAGTAAATCGAATTTTAAGTTTGCAAATTTACATGTAAAATTAGTGAGATTCCCGCGCGTCGCTCCATTCTGTTGACGGTACGTGCGCTATGAATGACCCTACCACTTAGAATATTTCGCACCGGCAGATGCAGCTCGACTCTCGTACATGTAACATCGATTATTTTTTGTTTTTACGCGATTTTTTGGGGGTGAAACGTAATAGTTTACTGCCCCATACCGCAACTATACTTTTTAATGCTATTTCAAGGGTCTCTAAGCTCCCGGTTTTTATTTATCCCGGTTTTCTTGATATGTGGCGCCTTCTCGTATGTTTAGCCTAGTAACCAGAGTCAAAACCGCCCTGGAGGGGTGCAACCCGGAGCGGAACGGAGGGGCGCCCCGTAAGGGTAGGTTTTGACGATGGATTACCCTCCTTATCGAATGCACACCCCAAAAAACGAAGAAAAATGCGCTAAATTTACGTACTTTCAAATTGATTTTTCCCGAAATTTTTATTATATCTTCGCTTGTTAAAATTATGTCATTATACTATATAAACCTTCCTCTTTGCAATAGGAAATTTTCAATTTTTTTGGGGTGACCAGGGTTAGGTAATCCGACCCTAAATATTAATAAAGAACTGTTAACTTAAAAATGTTTTAACTCGAGAAGATACACAAATTACTTTCACATGTCAAAGTTACCAAATTTAATGTGTAATTTGTTGGATGTTGTTTACAATATGGTAACTCATATTTTTCAAGTGTTGTTTTTATTTTTTCATTTCAACAATAAAATAACATGTTTGTATTGAAAATGTCATTTAGCAGAAAAAATTAGAAATTTGCGGGACGCCGCGCCGGCGCCGTGCCGTCTACATGCAATCAAATTTTAACTACCGTCGTAATACATCAGAATTATGTACATCAGGTACATAAACGACACTTTTTTAAATTGCCTCGGCCAGCAATGAGACCTCTTCAGGGTCAAATGTGGGTAAATGGTCCAGATACAAAGAAAAGACACTTTGCAAAATAATGCTATTGTGCATTGAACTTTGAATAAATTCAAAACTTTAAGCTACACCAGAACCTTTTTTACTTATATGCTGTAAAATGTAAATCAAAAATGTACTCAAAATAAATCAATTTTAAAAAAAATACCTTTGTTTATTGAATTTCTAGACAACTCATAAAATTTTTATCAAAAAGAAACAAATCAAGTGTACAAATTATTTTCTTAATAACTAAAAATATACCCCTTCTTAAATTAAAAATTATATCGCACTTTTAATAATAAGCTATACGCGTTAGCAACGTTTTTAACCGCACAAAAGAAAAAAAAGAGCTCTTTAACAGTCTTACCGGCAATCGTCGAAAGAACGAAGTTCAGCGACCCGTGCTTCTGTGAGTGACGCCTTGTAGAAACAAAACGGCCTGCTTATTTCTTTGGATAAAGTGACGCTTAAAGTTGATAATAAACCATGGATTCCCATTAACCAAGTAGTGACCAGTTTTCGAATTCCGTAAGTATTTCCAAATTTTTAATTATTCTCGCTGTGTACCATAACCAACAATTTCCATAATATCCAGTGGTCCCCAAAATTTATCACTTTCTAATAAACTCCAGAACTTTTATGACTAATTAATTGTACGATCACTTTTACTCTAAATTTCTAGATCCACTTTCCATAAAACTTTAAATAATCTCCAAAACTTTTGTTTCTCAATTATACTATCCTCTCCTATTCATTTAACTCGTTCGCAATTCTCGGAATCAACCCAAAACAAAATAAATCCGTCCGTTCTCGTTGCTGGACGTGAGGAGAGTTCCCAAAATAAATTAAATACGTCCGCCCTCGTTGCTGGACGTCGAGAGAGTCTAATATTTTACACACTTATCTTTTTCCAAAATTTTTACGAGCAGGCGCGTTTTAATTCCATCCTTCTCTTTTCCGAAATATCAGCCCGTCCTTTTCCAAATGACTAATCATTTTTAATTATTACCACCTAATATCTTTTCTTAATTCTAACAAATATTAAAAATTACCCAATTTGTCTCCTCATTCTATTGAATTACTAATATTTTATTTTATGCTTTTGTCTATTACATTAATATTTTTCTTTTACAGAGGCGGCGTTCATTTAAATCAATTTACCCTGAGTACACAAACAGATCTGAGGCAACAGCATTTTAATAACTTTCAAGTATTCGAAATTCTGGCATAGTAAAAATTGACCAAATCATAGTGAATTGAAGAAAAATTGCATTTGTGTTATATCTCATTTTCTGGACCACGCAATCCTTGGCTTAACTACGTTGTATTCATCCCTTATTTTCATTCTCATATGTTCCGTGGGGAAGCAGCAATGCTGTTCAGCAATTTTCATACTTCTAAAAAATGGTTTATAAATGTACAGTTTTCAACCAAAATTTAATCAGCTCTTTAGACAGCTGCTTCAAACTAGTGTGTATAATTTCAACTCAATTGGTGCACGCGTTTGTCTGAAAACGTTTACGATAAAAACACCACCATCACACACACACACACACACACGCAGACATCGTTCCAAAATTGGTGTTAAACAATTCGCATGGACTGATAGACTGATGGGGAAAATGCTACCTCAAATTTTTTTAACTCGATAACAATCCTTTCCTTTACTACGTAAATGGGAAAGTAAAATAGTCTTAAACAATTTGTATGGACTCATAGATCATTGGAAAAATAATAACTCAAACATTGTTTTTAACTCGATAATAATACTTTGCGTTGACTAGGTAAATGGGAAAGAAAATGTATTATTTTTATAATTATATGAATGAGTAATTAATAATAATGCCTTTTTTGTCCCTAGATTCATCACTTAATTAAATTTATAAAGTGCGTTTGTTTGACAGTTAACTTTACCTATTATTATTATTCTAACTTGTTTGATTTTACGGAGATTGCAAAAATACGGCAATCGATATCTATCTATACAAAAGGTTTGTATGTAATTTTTTAAATACACTTTTTTTAACTCAATATAATAATATTTAGCAATCAGTCCACGCTGCACTAGATTATAAACTTTCAGTTGACTAAATAAAATTACATGTACAAAGTGTTCCAGTGAACGCTCTGCATTAATTAAGTACATTAAAACCTGTATGATTATAGTTACATAATTAATAGTTAGGCGAATCTGTTGATGAGATCAGCTGGAATAAACCTTTTGAGTCGATACGCTTCATCATTTCGTACAAGTAATTGTGTGGCTGTCTCATTAGGGTGCCCTTTAAGTCTTTCGCGATAGTTTTCATTGAACCTCGTCATTTATTCTCAAATGGAAGGTATTGGGAAGTCATTCTGGATCACGCTGTTTGGCATGTACCGGGGTGCATCAACAATTACTACTACTACGTAGTACCTTGTTTTGGAATCGTTGCAAGATTTCAATATTGGAGTTGAATGCCGATCCCCAGGACGCCATAAGTCCAAACTGGTTTAAGTATTGCCTTGTATACATAGAATTATTTTCAAATAAATGGTATTATATTTTTTTTGCATATATCAAATCAAGTGCTGGAAATGTATGTTAGATAGCATTATTTGGAACACCAGGAGTTTTATCGGAACCAATTTGTTTATTTTTTAAATGTTGCTGTTTGACTGAAAATTATTTTCAATTATTTTTTAAATTTGGAAAAAAGTGACCCCGATTTGTCGAAAATCAAAGATCAAAAATGTCATATGAATATAAAACCTTTTTTTGTTTACGAGATTTTATTGACCTGGTTTACCCCCTCCCCTCTATTGTCACAAAAACGTAAACCACCCACAAACTATTATGTCACTCCCCTCATCACTGATTATACATTCTACTAGTTTTAAGTTATAAAACTTTACAAAATATTAACAAACAAAATTACTCCCTCGTGTTAACTTAATTAATATTCCACTTAAGTCACTTGTTATATAATATATTATTATTAACTGGAAATTTCACTTATAGAATTGTTAATAATTTTACTTACATTACTGCAAAACTGAAATTATTTTTTCCTAACTTGTACATTTTAGCTGAACAAGTAGGATTACTAATAAGGACAGATAAGTAAATCTGTGGAATTAAAAATATTGTCTTACAAGAGGAAGTCCAATGTAGGTTATCGGCAATCAAGATTCCAATTTCTTTGGTGATTCTAAAAACCAAAAAAGTTATGATGATCTTTGGAGTTTTGCCATTGTTGCTTGGTTTTTGAGTTATGAATTTTTGAAACTAGGGTAATTCCATCTCAAATCAACTTAAGAATTTACTCGACCCCCACCAAATTTAACGAAACTTGGTACTACATCATTTTAGTAAGAAATAAAAAATACAAATTTAAGGATTTGTCCAAAAGCATTTGTTTTACTTGTTTTTGTCCGTCTTATCCTATACTTAATTTATTTTTAGTAACCGAACCCATGCTCATCCCATGATCAAATACGGTACGCATGCTCAGTGCAATTGCACAAAAATCACTAAAAAATGAACAAAAGAAGGACCCTATTAGATATAGGGGTTGGAATAGGGTTAATATTAGAAAATTAATCCAGTTAGGGGTTGAAAAAGTAAGATGTGGTTGAATATTTGAATAGAATTTTTATTTACCTTTACAGAATATCTTCTTTATTTTTAAATTTAGACCACTGGGGATGAAGTTACAGTAGTTTTCCTATAAGTCCACACACTTACTTTTTTACTTTCTGAACGACCAAAACAAGGAAATAAAAGTCCTTTTGGACAAATCCTTAAATTTGTAATTTTTGTTACTTACTAAGATGGTGTGTACCAAGTTTCGTCAAATTTGATGGGTGTCGAATAAATTCTTCAGTTGATTTGAGATGGTAAGATTCAAAAACCAAGCAACATTGGCAAGAATCCAAAGACCGTCGTAATTTTTTGGCTGTTAGAATCACCAAAAAAATTGGTATCTTGATCAATCTTGAACCTACTTTTCCTAGGTTGAAAAGTACTAGGAATGTAATATCAAATTAATATAAAATAAATAATAATGTTCTGTTTTACACGGTTGAATTCTTAAAATCCAAGGTTTACCTTAGCGACTCTGTGGTTTTGCTGTAATCCACATTAACTCAACACACAAGTTCTATTACACCGTTTAACAATCACTGGCAACTGGTAATATAATATAGTTTTACATTAATATGTACTAATATACAACACCCGTTTATGGTAATCTAAAATTGCTTTCACTGGTGATCGGTTTCCACTACTCGCACTACTCCAATCACGAAAAGTTCAAAATATTCGCTGGTCTCAAAATTTGAACAGCACCCTCAAGCAATGATGGTTTAGTCATTCAGCGCCTCGCACATATATTAATCAATTTGTCGGAACTCAGAAATTATTTACTGATAGACCAACTAATGATCACAACTAAAAAACTTGATTAAGATGATTTTGCGTAAGACGTACAAATTCTACGTCTTACTTCTTCAGGACATGTCAACTTAAAACCTTTTTCTTGTGTTCGGTCTTGTTGTTAACTCTTTGAAATTATTTCCCAACAATGGAGTGGACCAATTATCTTTGTGGAAATAATTTTGAAAACCAATCACAAAAGGTTTTGGCTGTACGCAACCGACAATCGATTCGAATAAGTTTAACGTAAAGGTTAACTGTTCAATCCTGCAATAAATATTAGTTAGTTAAATTTATCGTTTCTCCAAGTTGGGGTTATGACATTAATTGTGTCTAGGCGACCAAAAAATCGTGAGAACTAGTCGTTTTCTTACAATATCTATAAACGAAAATTATTTTGAAAATTATTATACTAAAAAAATATTGAAATTGTAAAATTATTGATTTTAATTTAGAATTTTTAACGGAACGAAAGAATCTTAGAAAAATATAAAAAGGTACTTATTTTGAGTCATAAATAAAAATAATTATAGTGGGATAGAAATAAAAATAACACCAACTTGGAGACAGAATTGTTATTGTTCGAATGCGTATTAAAAAGAAATTTCTGAAACAGAAAATCAGTTTGAGCATTCAACGAGGGAATGCTGCAACGGTGCTAGGATCGATGGCCATGGTAGCGAGAATAGACGAATTATTTCAACTTAACTTACTGGTTAATTTTGCAATTGTTTTTATTTATACTGTTTGTTAATAAAATCCTGACAGTTAGCAGGATGAACCCCGTGCTTTGAAGGGCACGTAAAGTCGCGGTGTTAATGATTTGCCTTCATAACAATGAAAAACAGGGTGCAGGCACATCGAGGACCAGCTTAGCAAGCTACCGAATGTGTAATAACTAATTATGCTCACAGAACACAGAACTAATCGGTAATACACAGGTCCTGGACCTAACGAATGAGGAAGAAGTTAATAAAATATTAAATTTAATTTTAAAAATTAACCACTTAATTGAAACATCAAATAAAAATTATTTTTGCATAAGCTTTCAGGAATGTTAATTGCTATCTTCTGATGTTTTTTAAAGAGTGCTGACAGCCTATGCAAAAATAATTTTGTATTATTGTTTAATTATTAAATAGTTAATTTTTAAAGTTTACAAACTGATAGTAACAAATTCTTTGTTATTTTTTTTAAATTTCAGAATTTTAATAAAATTTCTTATTTCATAATTTATCCTTTAATTTCACTAAATTTTTAAAACATAAGATATTTTAGAGAAAAGCACATTTACATATGTTTAAACTTGCACTTTATTTATTAGCTTTTTGTAATAATATAAGAAGTATGTATTTGTACATGATTAACGGCCGTATTCATAGACAAAGTGTTACTTACACATACAACTTTATTATTTGAAAAATTAAATCCTTTCTACTTGAGTAACTGATTCTTATTAATGCATTTCATCTTAGTTTTTTCACGAATTTCCAAGTGTTTTTGCCCGAAAATCTATGAAATATAAATTTGACCCTCAAGTACGTACTTGTATTTAAGTAACGACTATGAATTTGAACGACTATAAACTAGAGATATGATATTACGCAGGTTCGACACCATATTGCAACGTCACTGGTTCTTGCTGTGACATTCTTTAACCATGTTCAGCCGCTATCATTAGGTTTTTTGTTCATTCACACACGATTTGAAGTTTTGTTTTTTAAAAATTCAACTAATTAAGTTGTTTTGTATAATATTTAACGTAAATTATTATCATAGTATTATTTAGACGTACCGGTGATAATTCTTCACAGGTAGATCTTTTAAATTAAGGTGGTTTAGCTAAACCTCTTCTGAATTAGTAACTGAATTCGATAAACTAGAGTATTTTTATAATCGTGTCAATACCAATGGTCTGTTTATTTCAGAAAATTATTTGAAAAATTTGCTGACTCATAGCAGCGACATAAGTTGTTGTAGTGATGATGAAAAAAATTATTATTTTTCAGAAATAAGAATTTTAAATAAAGAAATTACTAATAATTAGTAAAAATTAAAGTAATAATATAAAATATAATAATATAAAAAATAATAAATAAAAGTGAAGTAATAAAAAAAAAATTAGTAAAAAAAGGAAACTCGCAAAAACTGTAAAATAAAATTACTCTAGTTACTTACACATACTTAAGATTTGTCTTCAGCTAGTGTAAAAAGTTAGGTGTCAAACGGGCTTTAAAATTCCTAATTTTACTTATTTGGAGATTAGCTATTTAGAAGTAAAATTAACATGTGATGGGCAAATACAAAAAGAGACAAAAGAACAAAACATGAAAGCAAACAGAGTTTCTGGATGCATGAACGATCTAATTTGGAACAACAAACACATACAAAGAGACGCAAAAGTGAGAATATACAAGAGCGTAATAAGGCCGATCCTCACTTACGCAGCCGAGACTACACCTTTTCCACTTTTATTTGAGAAAGCGTTAATTGTAATTCAGATTAGTAAGTTGTATTTGAGAAACCGTCAATTGAAATTCAGATTAGACAGTTGTATTTGAGAAACCGTCAATTTACATTCAGATTAGTCAATTGTATTTGAGAAAGCGTCAATTTACATTCAGATTAGTCAATTGAAATTGAGATTAGTCAGTTGTAATTCAGATTAGTTGACTATAATGTCAGCAACCGTAAAGGTTATTCAAAATTGTGAATATTTTTTAGTTTAGAATAAATGAATGAACCAATCACAGATAAGTTACAGCGATCAGATGGACAATATTCGTTTATTATTTTCATTAGTATGCTTCTTATAACGTTTTCTTATAATAACTAACATGACTTCCTCTCGGAACAGTTTCAATTGAAATTCAGATTTGTCAATTCTATTTCAGAAAACGTCAATCTAATTCTGATCACTCAATTGAATTTCAGAAAATGTTTATTCAAATTCAGATTGTCAATTGTATTTGAGAAAACGCCAATTGTAATTCAGTTTAGTTAAGTTTATTTCAGAATGCGTTAATAGTAATTCTGAAAGGGTTACTTGTAATTCAGAAAAATTATTTAAAAAATATGTCAAATATTTGGCTCATGGTCAAAGAGTGTACTACTGGCTTTACGCAATATATGAGTTATTTGATGCAAAATGCATTTATTGAAAAAATTAAACTTATAATAAAAAAGTAGCGCACTGGGTACCCAGTTCTTAGACCTCTATACACACAGAGTATTTCCAACACGATTTGAAACGCTCTGTATGATTTTGAATTATGCGGACAGACGGACGGACGGACGGACAGACACGGAGCCAGATCATAAGGCTTCTTGTTATACTTTGTATAGAAGCCTAAAATGTGTTTAACGTCCAACTGCCATATCGTCCATTGCTAAAGCGGGGCAACATGATGTATTGTGGTGTGTTGCGCTGCACGAGAACAATCACTTCCACTTACAGTGCTTTTTGTTTCATCAATAATCTCTTCTAAATAGACTAATCTTTGTTCCATAATATAAGGACCTCTAACATGTGGAGTTGGCATATTAATTTTACCCCAAATCTTAATTTTTGACCAAATAATCTCAATGGGATTTAACATTGGAGAGTAAGGTCCCAACCTTAATAATGTTGCTGACGTCCCATCAATAGCAGTTTCAAATCTTGAATGGCAAGGTGCATTATCACAGACAATAACTAAATCTGATAGTTCATTAGCCATGTCCTGCCACGTTAATAATAATCTTGTAACCCAATCTCTTCTTCCACTTTTATTAAAAGTCTAATATAGGTCCAGGACCTGTTTTTTACTAATATTTTGTAATTAGTTCTGTGAGCATTTTTGGATTTTACATCTCAGGTAGCTTGCTAGGCTTGCCTTTCGATGTGCCTGACCCTGTTTTTTATTGTTATGATGGCAAATCATTAACACAGGGGGACCGACGGCTTTACGTGCCCTCCGATAGCACGGAAGACGGTCAAGAAATTTTAGACTGTACCCGAAGTCGAACCGGGCAGCCCTACGTTAGCAGTTGATCGCGCTAACTATCAGGCCATGACCGTCGTCGTAACCCAATCATTGGATAAAATTGATGTGAATGAACCTCTCCGACGTTCCATTGCAACACACCTGTTGCCGAAATTGCTCCTATCAAATGAGCATTTGGACCTCTTGCTGCGGGAAGAATTTGTACTGATTTCGTCCTAGCTAAAGAGCGACCTTTTGTTCTACGGAAAAATAAATTACAATTGGTTTCGTTTATCCACACGATTTGTTTGCCCAGCGTTATATATTCATTAAGAGTCCGAACATATTCTGCTCGTTTCCATTTATTTTCTTCTGAATTCATTGTAACTGGTTCAGCATGAACCTGCTTTACAGTGAAAAGTTTGCTTTCAAGATAATTTCCAACAGTTGTTAAGATACCACTACTTTAAAAATATCTAGCACTTTTTCTTTCAACTGTTTTAATATATAACCACTATCTTCTTCAATCCATGTAATCATTATATTGATCTGTTCATCGCTAAGAATTTTCGGTTTGAGGCCCCCCTTTGGTAACATTTTCTCACGCCCGGATCGCACCCAATGAAATGCAGTCTTATAGTTAATATTCAATGTCCGAGACAAAGCTACCCAATCGTTACCTCTGTTGGCGCACGCTACTATTCTTTCACGATCTCGATTGGTATGTTTATCATGGCGTTTTCTTTCAAGAACCTCACTTCCAATGAGAGAAATTTCGCAAATGGGACAAAACGTTTCTTCTGGTCCATCAATTATAATTTTAGCAATTTCAGCGCATGATCTGTGAAGAAGGTGACTGCGAAGGTGAATCGTATTATTTCCGTTCTTGCCATAGAAACTTGGCAAATTGCACAATTGTCTTTCATATCCATTTAAACTGTTAAGTAACTTTTATCTTATGTATAGAATTACATTAATTATATATGTATAACAAAATTTAAATCCGATTATCCGATAATAATTCCAGGACAAAGAGATTAGTAACTTATAATCCAACCGCTTTTAACAACCTAATGCGTGGTTGTTCGATGAATCTGTACTCAGGTAAAACTAAGAAGCAATAGAATTTGTGGATCTGAATTACAATTGCTGCTTTCTCAAATACATGTGACCATTTCTGAAATAAAACTGGAAAAGGTGTAGACCGGACACCGCATCAACCAAAAGACAAACTGAAGTGGCAGAGATGGAAACATTGAGAAGAATATTCGGAAAAACTAGAAGAGACAGAATACCAAACATAAACATACGGGAAACCTGCAACATCACAAACATCTCGAATTGGATAACCGATAGGCGAAAGCTATGGAACGACCACATAACAAGGATGGACGAAACCAGGCTAGTAAAGAAAGCAACAGACAGCTGTCCAAAAGAAAGAAGGAGTGTGAGACGCCCCAGGATTAGATGGCGAGATAGCTTTGATATATAATGAAAAGTTGGTTAGAAACAGGAAAATAATCTTAAAAAAAAGAGAAGAAGAAGACTTATTTCGCTCCATAATTAAAAAATGTTAACAACATTTGAGAAAGGCTCTTTGCAGTAAAACTTTGACAATTTTTTCACCTCAATTGATTTGCTTCAAACTTTGTTAAATTGTGGATTGACCGCAGTTGGGACTGTCCTTCTTTTATTGATATAGAAGAAGATACTTCTCAAAAGGAACCACCTAAAGGGCGTCGATGTTATGTATGTCCCTCTAAACTGGGAAGAGCAAGTAAATTAACTTATTGCAGTGAATGTAACAAAAATATTTGTAAAGAGCATAGCGTTATGTGGTGCCTCGCTTATAATAATCGAAATAATCAATAAAATAATTAATTTTCTTAAAATGAATTACAAATAAACTATTCAATAGTTTTATTCCCAAAAAAATGACAATTATCCCTAAAATTTAATTCTGTGTCTGCGAGACACATGTTATGTATAAGTGTAGAAATAATATGTTATGCATTCTAGGGTTAACGCGGCCTCCGAACTGCGGAAAGTGTATACACTTCGTCTCCAGAGAGACTGTACCAGGCAGATTACACCTAGGTGGTTTACCATTGCCTTCCGAGGGGAGACGGTCAGAATACAGTTTTTGCTAAGCCCGGATTCGAACCGGGTATTTTAGCATTAACAGCAACGCACTTAACCGCTTAAGCTGATGACCGTCTCTTAATTTTTAGGTTGTCAGCAACCTAATTGATCATTCAAATAAGTGCTTAATCCTTCAAGTCATAGGAAACAAGTTGTTTCTGACCCAACTTGCTTAGATTGTTAACTAAATGAAACTGAACCAATTATTTGTAAGTTCAAACGTACCTTTCTCACAGACACACAGATATATAGAACTCGTTTTATAATTGACATGGGGAGGAGCTTTCTAGCAAATTTTTATATTTTTTTGATATGGATAACTAGTATTATTTTTAAATTATATGTAGTACATTTAAATATAAACTTTAAAGTATAGTTAATGTACATTAGCATAAACTTTATACTATAATTTAGTGATATAATGGTTGAAGTATATCAAATATTTATATTAATCGAGTAATTTTGAAAAACACGAAATCGGTATATTAATATTATTTTGAAATAAGTACATTACTTATAAACAAATTCTTACTCATTCCAATTTAGCATAATTAGAATCATTAATCATAGTAGGTACCTACTATAATATCTCTATTGATTTAAAAATGAATATTACAGTTAATTAAAAAGAGTTTCTGATCTACCACTTGTAAGTATATTTGTTGTGTAAATAATCAAACGATCAAATCGATATCGTTTAAATATTTCATGAAGGTTGATAGAATAATGTGTACATAGATATGTACTATGTACATATGTATGTTATGGGTATAACAAATTCAACATTCTAAAAATACAATTACATATTATATTATGTACATGTCAAATAATTACACATTCTACATATTAAGTACATAATAATATGTATATATCTAAATCTACGTATTATACGTATCTGGAGCTTATAGTTTCTGCATTAAATACATTATGTATGTACGATTATACGAGTATTATGTTGTATTTAAAGCTCTATTATAACAAACTTACTTAGAGTTACAGCATTTATTGTAATGTTTAACTTCCTCTGTATAACAAAAAATTCGCAAAAATTACACACAAAAAAATGATTGATGCACCACTTAGACTATTTACCACTAGCGAGACTGTAGCTACTTGTAAACTGCTCAGTGAACCGAATTATTAAGAGAATCTTTATTTTTCAAGATCTCAACCTCTACTTTTACAAATGCTGTGGTCATTTTACGACGAGAAATATTATTAAGTTTGCAAAATTTGCAGGAAATTTTATTATTGATAAATAGACAGGGTGATTTAATTTAAATGAAGCAGCCGAGGATTTAATTACCGGAGTCCTCACGGCTTAGAAATTACCCTACGGCTAGCTCTGTGACGCTATTTCAATTTCAATTAATAACGACATCTCCTATCTCTACTTCTTATTTCAAAAGAACACAATGGACATCCTTCAAAGTTTCCTATTTTTACCTCACATCTTTAATTGATTAAGTAACAAGAATTCCCTAATCAATCAAAATTTTCCCAATGAAGCTGATCGAGTCAAATATATGGCGTCATTTAACGGTTATCACGCTACTTTAATTGACAGTTTAAGTTGACTTAATTAAATTAAACGTAGAAATTTACGTAATTCAATTTATTTCGTTCGAGAGCACACTTTTAAACTTTAATAAAATAGGCAAATATCGCAAAAATACCCTTACATCACTTTCAGAACGGATATAAAGTTAAAATAAATAACACCCAACGTAAAATCAAAATGACATACTCGTAATACTATTTTGAGCAAATCTGTGATATACAAGTTGACCCGAGAATGTTCTTAAAATTATATTGGATATATCGGCAAAGCTTTCCTAATCCAATTCGATGAACACAACATATCGCGAAACATCTTATCTATTAGATAATAAATATAAATCGCGAAGTTATAAGATTTATTGTACATACTTTAGCGTTTAATTTTGATGCATTTAATTATGAAAACTATATATGTATATTATGTATATGTAAGTATATTTTACCTATACAGTGTGTCACATAATAATAATTATAACCGCACCCCATATTTTTATAATTTTAAAGTAAGAATAATAGTATTCTATTTTAGAAAGGGTGGTAGAAACGATTAACTATCGCGAATGAATTGTAACTCGAGATGCTTTGCTTTGCGTCGCGAGTTACAATGCATAATACGGTAAGTTAATTACCTCCCGAGTATTAGTAAAATATTTTGTTCTCTACTACAAATATATTTAAAACTAGACAAAATTAATATACTACATCTTGTTGTTATGATGTAAAAATCAGGATATACATAACTCGTAATATGATAAACTCATAAAGTGCACATTACACGCGGCCTTTTTCTCATGCGATCGGTTGCAGCAACCGGTAATCGCATAGGCAACCCATTTAGCAATTGATTGCTATGCCTTCTTAGATCGCATGGCTTTAAATAGAACTCGTTCTATTTTGTATGCGATTTCTCATGCAATCTAATGTTTTCTATTAACATTTGATGTTATTGAAGTTATAAAAATAGATAAAATTGACGTAAAAATATTGTACTTTTATGTTATGTGGTTAAATTTGTTAATTTTTTTTGTGACTTAAAATTTGTGATAAATTGTTAAAATACGAAAATCGCATCACGGCTATGCATCGCATAGCCATATGCATTCGGTTGCACGTGCATTCGGCTCCTGCGATCGGCTGCTGCAACCGATTGCATGAGAAAAAGGCCGCATGTAATGTGCGCTTAAGAGATAAGCCTCAACCTGCATAATAGTGCACATAAGTTGCACATTTCAAGACTTTATTTCTCTAGAGAAAATTTTGTGAACTTATCATTTTAAAGTTATAACCGTTTTAATGGTGGGGGTGCTAGCTTTATATAAACTCAGCACCCTCACCTTTGTTGGTAATTTGGTAATCCGTAATAAAGCTACATAAAAAAAGGTACATCATAATTATGTTTAATTATGTGATCTTGAAAAATGAAAAATCCACATCCTGAAAGTTGAGCTCTAATCGTTTTCACAAAAGATCACCTGAAAAGTACAGGGACGCAAGTTATGAAACTCCGAATAATTTACGCGTGGGAAAATAAAACATGAATTCTATTGTGCTAATGCACTTCCGAAAACATCACTTACCAATATTCCGCAAGAATTGAATATGACATTTCTGACGAACTACAAACTGCAAGAGTTGTCTATTTTTAACATTTATGATTTTTAAGCTCCTTAATCCAGTACTGCAACGTAAATTAGGCAAAACTTTGGGATGTGCTTAGGGACTGCAAAATCTGAGTTAAATTAGACGACTTCCAAGTTAATGAGGAATCAGTTTCAGGAAAAGCTATAGTTTATGCACTACTTATACTACGAGCGGCGAGACGTTCGTAAAGTTGACCCTCAATTTTTGACAAAATTATTCTTGAAAGTTGTTTTCAGGTTATTCTATTTGTTTTATATTGATCCAGAATATTTTTTCGTTAAATATTGAAAAAATTATACTAAAAACCGTTTTTCAAGTCGACCGCCCATTTTTAAAATATTAAAATTTCATCTGTTGTTCCAGGTTGTTCTATGGCCGTGTCCGGTCTGGCACTTTTTCGCTTTGAAGGTTCTTCAATGCATTCTGATAGTTCGATATGGGTTTCTTTCAGACTTTTAAACGCTTGATCTGCTCTCATTTCAGAACTTCGCGTGTTTTAAGCTTCTAAAATGTACGGAGTTATAGCATTTGAAAGCGCGGAACACCTGCAAATCGAGTTATCGCAATATTTTCGATGGAGCCTCAAAGCGAAAAAGCGCCAGACCGAACACGGCCTATATTGTTCTAGAAAATCAAACTCACATGTATGTGCAAAATTGATATTGAAATTTTTCAAGAGTGGGGCCTGGTGTCAAATTTGAATAATTTTTGATTTAATTCCATTGGACCTAAATTAGGAATATGAACTAAATAAGTAATATTCCGAATAGAATGGAAAGGCTTGATAAAAAGCATGTTTTTTTACATTTAAAAATATCTGACGGGGTCATCGACATAACCTTCTGAACAAATGTAAATTTTATTAATTTGGTACTTTTACAAGACTTTGATATAGTTTCAACAGTAACTATGGAAAATTTTATATTTTTAAACTTCAATGTTTTACCAAATATTTTATTGACGGAAGGATAAGTAGTTCACAGTACGTTTTGAGTTATGATTATGTAAATGACCATTAGTAAAACTATACAAAAATCGTATTATACAATAATAGTTGATCGTAGTGCTGTATATTTAATTCTGTTAAGAAATTACGATCGGTTTATAAATAAAGGTGCTATGGTCGTGATAAGAACATGGGAAGAAAATAATTTTCAATGTTGATATCTTGCAAAGGAAGCATTTCCGGGCATATGAAATTTTGTTTTTATTTAGTTTGATGAAACATTTTGAAACTCGTACTTACTACAAAAATTAACATGCTTACTGAAACCAAGGCTAAAGAAAAACCTGTTCTCCAAAACTGCTCTTACTCCTTCAGTGCGCACATCACGCGCAGACATAGAGCCAACATCAAAATATCAAATACAGAACGTCTAAATTAAATAAAATACAAAACTGAAAAACTTTTACATAAAACAACGACGTCGTTGAAGTTACAAAATAAACGGAATAAACTCTGCTGACAATCCTAAATTTTGTGTACGAACATCGTGAGCTCTCACCTAAATTTCAAATTATCATAGCGTTGCGTCTTTTCTCTTCATAATCAGGAATCCATCACAAATCACATAACAATGTCATCTATCATCGTATTTACATTATCAACAACTATTTACAAATAATAAAATTTGGTAACTTTTCAAAAAAACTTTTCGAATAATAAATTAAATCTCCAATCATTTCATTGGTCATCAATTGTTCATCCTTAATTCTACTTCTTCCCATATCAAACTTCAACTTAAATTTTTCATTTTTTATACTTAAATTTTGCACATACAGGTACAATTGTTAAATTGTCAAAATAATGTTTAATTACGATATCCACAGCATCAAGCTCATCACAAACATCCATACTTCAATATAATGACTTTTCCTTCCTTCTATTTCCCAACATCATTAGCAAATTCGTTTTAATTCTCTTCCATTTTATAGTTTATCTTTTTATTCTTTTCTGCTGAAATTTCTCCTTCATCAAAGTAATCTTAATTTTTTGTTTAGTTTTTCAATGTTAAATCTTCTGATTTATATTTGTTTTTTCTCCTATTTTGTAACTTATTATTTTCTTATATTTCGTTGTTTTCAATTTTAATTATCTTGTACTTCTTTTTTCTTTGTTTTCTTCTAGCGATGAAATTTAAATTTTTACGCTTTTTTATAGTTTCCTTTTCTGTTTCATTTTATTATCATTTTGTTTAAAGCCATTTTTAGATTTTAAATTATTTGAGAACCATTTATTTTTGCATCCTCGTACTTCTCCATTTCTAAAATTTCTTCCTTTTCTGAAATGTTCATCTCTCCAACTTTTCTCATTCTTCCTTTGTTTTTTTTATTTCTTTTTAACATGGTTAATCTTTTTCCGTAGTTCTGTTTAATTCCGCCAGGAAACTGCCTCTCTATTCCCTCATTCAAATTTTCTACCATATTTTGGCTCAATTTTTCTCAAGTCTTCTCCATGTAAATTTTTGCTACGTTTTTGCTTTCTGCCGCACTTACGTTTAGTTTCTCATTTCCATTTTTGTCTAAATAACTTAATTGAACCCTTTAGTGCGGCATTAGAAAATAACCCTTAAGGCGCTAAGGGTCAAATTTGTAGAAGAAATTCACCAAGTCATAAATTGACAGTTTTTTATGCATCCTACGCACAGCGTATATCTTCTTCGCTTTCCTCTTGTCTATAGTTACGAGTTAATACTAAAATAACAACAACGTAGTTAGTATTCTTCATATTTTCAAGTAGAGTTGTTGTCTTGTTCATCTGACCCAAAAGTGATCCCGAGATGCGTGCAACTAGCATAAATCTTTTGTAAAACCCCATATACTAGGGGTTTCTAGCTCTAATAATAGAGGCCTAATAAAGACTGTGAGCTTTTAAAGTTATTGATTGCTTCTAAATCTTTTCTAATACTTTCAGAGGAATAAATTAAAATTGTAGATTTGCTGAGGACTTAATTCTACGCTATTATAGCATTTTCACTAAAAGAAAGTTTTCTTATAAATATCCCCAAAACTAGGAGTATCACAATTTTTTCTTTCAGATATAACGCAGAAGATCATTATTTACTGTAAATCTTAACCAACAGAGTTTCGTCGTACGATGCACCAAAAAATGAGTTAAGTTCGAAAAACTTAAATTCTAAATCATCCTTCAAAAGAGGTAACAATTTGTCAACTTTGAAACCCTACAGCTAGAGGCCCAATAGGACTATAAAATGTTGTTCTATTATATGAATATCTATAGAGAACTTTTACATAGCATTTCACATTCATCTATGGACTAAGTAGGTACTTCTGATTTGGACGAATATGAAAAATTCTATATCGCAAAGGAAAACTACGTTTTTTGAGAAAAAAAATTACCCGCCCTCTCCAAATAGTGGGACTAGTTGTGTCCATTTGTAACTGTTATTTTTGTTATATAATGAAAAACTATATGGAGTCATGTATTTTGTTGTTGGAATTCCCTGGTTGTGACTTTTAAATTGTTATAACTACTCATATTTAGAACTAATTTATTATAAGAATATTAGATACTCTATATGTAGTTCCAGTAACACGACAGTTTCAAATAGTTTAAAATTAATAACTCGTCAAAGAGCATAGTTTCAATGAGTTCAACTTAAAACAAAAACGGCAAGACAAATAATTATAGTATATTGCAAAGTATGTTTCAATAATATGTAGTACGAGTTAATTATTGATGAAGTTTGGATACTAATTTATTACTTTATTAACGACGCGTTTCAGCTTTTGTTAGTACATATTCACAAGAACGTGTCAATTGTTACTATTGTTGAAATTACCAGTCTATTATCACTTATAGATCACTATAACAAAATATTCACAAAGACAATATTTAACAAAAGCAATCACCTACATAATATGTATGTCATCAATTTATTGTAGTTGCTTATAATAAGTAACTACAATAACTTTGATATACTATAGGCGATAGCTTTTGATTACTTCAGTTATTATAAGCAGAAAATACTAATATTATTTGTACACAAAATTAGTTGTAACATGCTAATAAAAGAAATTAGAATGGGGTACTGCAAAAAATTAATTTTGTGCGAAAATTTTATTTTTAGTATGTCTTACGCCATGTGGCATGGATGATTTTTGCAGAAGTTATCCACGCCGTTATCCACCTCGAATTGTTTATACAGAGGATACTTGTTTACTGTAAGCACTTCATTTCAAGATGCGCGGTCATGGAAAATTAATACTTCGATGGTTTTCCATTGCCTTTCTAGGAGAGGTAACGCGAACCCTCAACTCTTCGCCAACGAAATATAAATATTTAGTCGCTGTGGGTTCCTTGCTTACCCTTATTATTTGATGTTGTTCGGATAGCTCAGCTTGGCATGCGGGCCAAGATTTGGACGTATATTGTCGTTTAATTTCCTATTCACTCGGAGTGGGGTTAAGTTCTGCCGACTTTCTGCGAGCGCCACTTCCATAAATGGAAGAATTTAAAAAAAAAATTGTTTTTACAATTATATTTACTCGATCATATTTACAGAGTTGTCGGCTATTATATTATTATTTGCTAATATCATTATGTAAATCTAAAAAAAAACTAAAACTACAAAATAAAATTCTGGAGCTGGAGTCGGTCCTGTATTAATAGCGGTAACTACAAACATTCAATATGGGGGACAGTTTGTTTACAGGGTCGGTTATAAAAAATTATGCGAATCGCCTAATTCTATTCTGGGTCAACAATGAATAAATTAATGTATAATTATTACGGATCTTTCCGGACATAGTATAAACTATGTTCTAGCCTAACTAAACTTGACTTTCGGGAGAACCGGCAAATTAAATCTAAACCCAAATACGAGATAATTTTGCTACTAAAAACAGATTAGTTATAACTTTGACAGATTGTAATTGAAATTACTTTTAGAATAAGTATTTGAAAATGTACTCAAGATACGGAGCGCAATCTCGCCAACTCGGGGCGCAACCAGAGCTCATTTTTGAGATATTTCAAAACTTCGTGGGGGGGGGGGGCTAGAATTTCGAAATTAGAAGAATAATTATTGATACAAAATACTCTCAATCGTTTGTACCTCTTTTATTTTCGTTTGTGCCTCTTTGAGTTTGGAGATATTTTAAAAAATGTTGGGGGCCTAGCGAAATTCTACCCCCGCATTTAGAATTTTGGATGTAAAACAATCTCAATCGTTTATACTTGTTTTATTTTTGATTGTACCTCCTTAGTTTTCCAAATATTCAGGAAAATCACCCTGACGCGTATGTTACATTAAAGAGATTATGCTCTCGCTTGTTTATAGAAAATTTCATACACGGTTGTTTAACGTTAACTTTCTTTTATATAAATCACAACATATATCAAATATTAAAAAGATGCAAAAATGCAAAAATCCCGTTCCTGTCTGACTGTATTGTGACATCCATGTTTCATCCAGTGGTAATCCATTTAATAATGGATAATCCATTTAATAATGGATTACCACTGTCGTCTATCGATATAAGCGATATCGTTCAAATGATGACATACCTATAGTAAGAAGTACCACACTAAATATCATCCAAATCGATTCAAGTATTCTGTTGTTCTCTTAAGACAACTTCACTATAATATAATGTGGTACATTATCGTGGTTTCTTCCACAATTTTTGGATGTTTTCATTTTTGTCAGATATTTATTATAAATTATGTTTATATCCTCAAATAATATAATATGTATTACGGTGATGTAAATATCAATAATAAAAATAAATTTAAATAAGCACTCGTTTATCGTTAATTGAATGAGGACTTCTTAACAACAGAAGGAGGTTCCGGCAGGTAGATCAAAAGACTCTAATGAAGTCAGATAATCCCAAAATAGGTGAGGAATGAAATTGTTCACCAATGATATGAACAAAATTATGGATACCACAAATTAATAATATTCACAGAAAATTTGTTTAATGTACATAGTACTAATTTAGAATTGTTAAAAATAGGTTAATTTTAAGTAAGTGAGGTAGATAAACAATGAGATTACGTAGTTGTTGTTAGATCGGAGTGGTGACGAAATGCAACGTTAGTTCATCCGAGGCTGAAACGGGTTACGTGTAAACAGTCCACAGCGGGTTGTTATGACAACTCTGGAATCAAAATTAAATATAATTAAATGACATTTAAAAATGATAAAGCATTATCAGAGGTGCGAGAAACTTACATTGAAAGGAAATTATCCAAGAGTGACAAAAATTAGAAAATGGTCACAAAACCCTGGTAACGGGTAATTATTAATAAATAATGGGGGTCGATACGCTAGTGCGTTGCGAGACGGACGTGTTTTGGGTCCTCTCCTTATAAAAAGTGTTAAATTGGATTAAAATCCAACTCAATGTGTGATAAACTGAAACATAAAAAGATTTACATAAAATTGCAAGAATTGCATCAAGTTTCGCGAGATTAATTTTGATAACGAGTAAAAAGGTACTTACCTTAAATAAGTTGTGTAGTGATTACAAGCGTTTGGAATCAAGATTAACAATAAAAGAATTTTGGAACAACAACACGAGTTACAACAGGCGATGATTAAGGAAATTCGAGATTCGACATAAAGCGTAGCCGACTGGATTTACATAAAGAACTTAAAGAAAATAACGGCGACACCTGTGGTCGGTAAGATAAACTTATTTAACTTTTGCGGGATAACAGTGAACGGTTTAATAAAAAAATTAACTAACAACGACACGTAAAAACGGAAATAAAACTTTAATCTGCGTATTGTTTAAAAAAATATTTATTTGTTACATGTTCGATTTCAATTCTAGTATAAGTTTGGATTTGTTTTTGTTTGTGTTCATGATTAATAAATTTATAATTTTTGCAAAAATCCATGAGCGTATCATTGGGAACAATTTGTCCCCACACAATTTAAATTTCAGAAAAGTAAAGAGTCCCCCTCGAGGAAACTACTTCTGAGGTAAGATTGTATTCGTGCTAATTAACAAAATTAATAAGATAAACAGAGAGCTAGTAAAGGGAATAAAATTCCAATTTTTAAATTAAATTTCATTTCAATCAACATAAATTTACATGTGTCCCGTTCATGAGCGAACCGGAACATAGTAGTATATTGCAATGATAATTTTAAAATATAAAAAATGAAATTGAATTTATCCAGTTGAAACAGAATTTTCTTTTTGAAAATTAAATTTTATTTCGTTTGATGATAAAGCTTTACAAATATTTTTAAGTATACAAATATTGAAATGTTTGCGATTGTAAACTTTTGGGTATACTGGCCATGTCAGGCCAGAAGTCCCCTAACATGGATCTTCTCTTTGACGCAAGCGATGGGCACTTGCAAAGTACATGTTCCATCGTTTCGTCTGCTTCGTTGCACCCCCTACACGTTGGGCTGTCAACCAGTCCCATTGTGTGTAGATGTTTGTTTAACTTACAATGTCCCGTGAGAAAGCCCACGATGGTTTGCAGACTGTCCCGGGACAATTGTATATAATATTTTGCATGCTTACCAGATGGTCCACGTATCGCCGCCCTTGATTGTCGGCACCCAACCACATTCAACCACCTTTCTGCATGCAATCTGTGAGTTTCCTCCTTTATGATTGTATCCAAGGTTTTGATGCTCGGCGTAAACTACTTGTCAATTGTAGAAATAAAAGTGCACACTGAATGTCAAAAAATCGTTCGTTTGTTATCCGTAGGTGTTACTACACCAGGTAACACAACCTCCACTTTGTAATCCGCACTACGCAACACTAACTTTTTCGGTGTGGTTTCGTGCATGACAAATGAACAGTCCTATTTAGTTAAGTATTATATAATTTTCTTAAAGCTGGTCGCTAACTACAGATTGCGGCATAATAAATATTGAATTGGTAATAACACAAATGGTACATAAAGGGAATTACTATATTTTCCATAACGTCAAAACATAAATTGCGTATTTGACGAAACACCATCAATTGCGAAATAATTGTAAGAAAAATCAAGTTTATTGAAATATTTGTATTACAATAGATTATAAACATGCCCAGCAAAAAAGAATATTCATTAGATTTAAACGCGTTAAATAAAGGCAATACAATAGCGGAAGCTGAACGTCTATTTGAGAACCCACATCAAACAATAAGTCTTTGGAGTCATAAATGAAATGAATATGGAACAGCGGATAACCTACTAGGAGCTGAACGACCACGGAAAACTACCAAAAGAGAAGATAAATTGATTATTCGTGCAGCAAAAAAGAATCCTCATCTAACGGCACCTGAAATCACTCGCGATTTTAACGAAAACCGCGAAGATAAAATAAGAGTTTCGACAGTTAAACATCGGTTGACTACTGAAGGACTATTTGGTAGACGTCCTTTCAAGAAACCATTAATATCAAAGAAGAATAGGATAGCCCGTTTAAAATTTGCAAATGACCAACACTGGGGAATAATAGAATGGTCTAAAATTCTTTGGAGTGACGAGAGTAAGTTTAACTTATTTTCTTCCAATCGTATAAGGTATGTTCGATGTCCTGCAAACAAAAACATGATATAAAATATCAAGTTCCCACTATAAAGCATGGTGGCTGACCAAAACATACTTCCAAGTATGTCAAAACATATATGACCAAGCCAAAAATTCTCTTATTTGAGTGGCCTAGTCAGTCTCCGGATCTGAATCCGATAGAGCATTTGAGGGAGAAGCTTGTAATGATATAGACCTACTTTAAATATCGCACTAGCGAATTATGAGCATGACAACACTGCGGAAAAATACAGTTGACAACGTAGCGAAGAACGACCAATGAAAGACGAGTTATGGTGGGAGGAAGTGACGCTACGAAGAAGCGGGAAGACTACGCTGGGGTAGATCGACGAGGGTAGTTGGTGTGTCTAGTCATTGTGAAATAATTTAATGTTACATATTCATTTATGTGCAAGTTTTTGTTAACTATTTACAATAAGGTGAATATTATTTGTATATTTTATTTCAAAGTGGGTAAACTCGTCACTTCCAAATTCGGTAACGTATGTAATTTACTGCATATTATTAAGATATGTAATTAATATTAATCAGATTACCGGAAAGGGCCTGCCAGGCGTCCAGTTACGCGAGTGATGCCATTAATATAAATTAATCTCGTTGCGTATAGCGTAAATTTGATGACAAAGCTTGATACATGCACCCCTTAGTGATGGGAATCTGATTAAATTTGGTGTTCCGTTTTATAAAATAAGTGCTAGTAACGCTTATTGTTGGAAGGGTCGAATTACCGACTTTCACATTTGTATAACCCAAGTCAGGTAGTGGCGGTCGACAAAGGAAATATGTGCTTCGTATGAAATTCTTTGAATAACATGGCGATTGCATCTTAGCTGATAACAGTGAGACAATCAAGCTTATACGAATAATTATTATTATGTAAAACAAAATGTTTATGAATTTTAAGTAACAAAGTTACAAATCTTACCGCACTATGATTATAATTGATAATTAATATGAAATTTATATTGTATGAAAATTACCCAAGGGGTAAAATTATATGTACCATTTATAAATGACAAGGCAAAAACAAAACAATTGAGACATTGAATTAAAAACAAATTAATAACAGGCTGTGTGTATTATTTTGTGTAAAGGGTTTTTACTTCCTTTCTTTCCTTTGACTCATGCAATCGTCTGTCTTTGTGTTCATTTACCTTCATGAGGAGCTTCAAACGAACTTGGGGTATTTTTTGTAATATGTCTTAGCTAGATCACGATCTTATACGGATGGGGGTCCCGGCGGTCGCGTTTGAGGTTAGGTGCGTTCGCTTAGGCGTGAAGTTTGGTTTGCGCTTAGGGAGATGGTAGTGGGAAATTAAAATACTTGGTTGCAAAATTACAAGCTTGAGAGACGTATAAGAAGTAGAACATATCGAAATGTAAAGCAATTGTGGGAAAATTTGCCCACTGTGGTTATATCTCGACCTTGTGTTTTCTGATATGAGTCGAGGCATGTTTGATGTTTTGGGTGACGGTTGGTTTTAAGTTTAAAAACTCTCGACTTCAGTTTTGTTGATTTATATGAATTTTAATTGTAAAAAAGACATGACGTAATGTTGACAAAAAATGTAAATATGTTTTTAGATGGTATTTTATAATCAAGGACTGGTAAGAGCTTTTAGAATGACTCTGACAATTTAGTGTAGATCTAATGTGAATTTCTTTGTAGTTCTTTGCCTGAAGATGCAATAAAAGATTGCGAAACCGGTAGCAAAAAGTAAATCATAGTTCTTTTATTTACGAAAAAAGTACCTACTAAATAAGAATAGTTTATCTTAATACTTTTACACAAAATTTAGATTTTTTGTTAAATGTTGTAAGTACTTTTATGTTTGCTTTGGATTCCGACTATATTTACTTCCACATTTTAAGTCGAGGAATCATAGTATTTACATAGTTCGATGAAGAATTAAATTGTCCTTCGATCTGTACTGTACCACAAGTTAATATTCTAGAGGCTATTAATATTTCAGCTTGAAATAATTGTGATCAAGCACAATTTCATATTATTATATTCAAATTATTACATGAACGTCATATTTCATGTTTCATAATAATAAAATAATTAATTTTTAGCAAGAGTAGTATTAAATTTTAATTAATTAACTTGGAAAACTCGTTTGAAAGCACATTGAACAAAATTGATTTTGTTAAATTGGTACATTTTTGACAAAATTAAAATGAAGTAGGTATTTATAAAGACAATCGAAGAAGTGAAATTAATTTATCAACCATTTTGTTCTAATTATTTCAGCTCATAATTTAAAATACGGAAACGTGTACCTATGTTATGCGTAAAGATTAAAGAAATAATTGCTTAACATTTTATGTAAATTGATTAAAAAGTTAAATATTTATGCAAATTGATTAAGTAGTTTTTATAAATATTATGGTAATAAAACTCTTTTTAAACTTACTCCTTTAAGACAGTGGTTTGTAACTTCCTTAGGAAACATATGTAGCACAGAAAGACCTAGATTTATATGAAATTTCTGCATGACATAAGGCCAGGAACCACCCTCTTGTAGTTACTTAAGGAACACAGTGGGAAAGTGTGTCCGGGATAGGAATTCACTGCATGGGGATATCATGTAAACGGTAACAGATAGATTCAGGACTACGAGTAGAATTGTTCAACGTTTCAAATACTATAAATGTTATATTAGTCTAGACAAAATAAATTTTTTTTTGCAAAACTCGCTTTTACGTATAATTGTTTATTTTCGATGATACCGCCAAAACCTCACATTTTTTTAATTCATTATTGTTGTTACATATAAATATGCTACCAGCTTTAAGAATTTTATGTTAGCTTGGTTACATCATGCGCCCGCATTATAGTTTTTTTTACAGGTATACGTATATAAATCATATGATTCAACAGTAATTATACTGTGTTGAAAACATTCCACTGGATATTTTTAATTTAATTACCTTATCAAGTTTTTATAACAATAAATTTTAATATTAAAAGTAATATTATAAGGTACTTAACACCTCATAATAATAAGCCGTTTAATGAAACTGGTAGCTAGCTCTGCAGGCTTAAATCGTTGTAAACTTCTTACTTCATGTAAGTAGTTCAGCAACTTGTTCACCAATTCATTTGGATTCGATCCAAATTTGTCGCAATACTTGTTGAAGAAGTTCTGAATGCTCTTATAAACTGGAACGATTTGTAGATTTCGTTGAATTACGCTGTTTGGCACATATTTCTGAGCATGTCGATTATTCGAAGTCATTTATTTTGAAATTTTGGAAGAATTACTATATTTTAGGTTGGAGTAATTCCCACGGAGCTGTACTATTATCGTATATTCAAATTGGTTTCGGTGTGCCTTGATAAGTTATGAAGTTCGTTGTTTTAGCTTAAAGAGAATAAATTGTAGCTTTGCTTGATTTCAAAATTGCTCATCAGCTGATTAATGTTCACTATAATTTATTTTAATGAAGTAAAGATATGACAGATGTGAGTTCCGTTTTGGTATTTGGCGCACATTGCGTCACCTGGAGATTGCTTATTCAAGAATATCTAATATCATATTTTTAACTAGTGATGTAATAGATGGGAGTTCATTTAGCTAATTGATGAGCATATAATAATATCTTCTGCGCAATATTATAACTCTAGTTGATTATATCACGATTAATTTATTCTGTCAGTGTTACTGTTCAGCAGATTAATGCTTACGAAATCTTTCTCTTTTTGCATCTTGAAGTATATCTCGTGTGTATTCTTCATTCAAATTTATGAAAATAAATGAAAGAGGCCACATATAAAAACGTGATGAGAGAAGACGATTTACCACTCAACCACCCTTAGATGATTGCATGTTCCAAATAATTTTATAATTTATTTATTGCAAAATCTGATTGTGTAATTTTTTATGCGAGACCCTTCTTCTCGCATTTCTGAGACACATGTTCTTATTCATTCTTTCATACAGTAAAATTATTAATTTAATCCCATGGTTTCATAATGGTTTCCCGCTTAAAAAATGACGCGACGGACATGCAGGAGTCGCATACTAGTTGTCGAGTTAATATAGCGTTATAAAATTATTCTCACTATGAATTTTATAGTATATAATTTTATTTTTGAAGTTCTAATTATTAAGATTTGTTCGAATTTCTAAATTTAAAATTAACTAATTTAAAAAACATGTGTGTACATGCAATAATTTATAAAACTGTGTACTTGCAAACAAACACTAGGTTGTATATTGAACCGTATTTCAAAGGATTAATAATTTTTTACATGTTTTGGAAAAAAGTTTATAAAACGAAAAGTCAATTTTGAAATTAAAAAGTAAACATACACAATTTCGTTGTATTTAGAATAAATTTTAGTGCTCATTGCAATCATAAAAAACTTTTTAAACCTCCAAATTCATGAAAATATTGTAAATGGCATATATATATTGTATTTTTCTTGGTATATGTTAAATTTTTAGAAATGTTGATACAAAATCTTTCCTTACTACTCTAATGAGAAGCAGTTCGGAAAAGATAATGTCCACGCAGAAGGATAACCTCCTACTTTAAATTTGCGTGGGGCCCTGGTGGTCGATATAAACTAGCTCGTTTATTGCGGCGGCGAGAGTCGTGGATCGTGTGAAAGAAACGCCCCGGAGAAATCAAGGAAACAGCTTTGCTAACACAACACAATTAAAATGGACAATTGGATGTTAATTGTCAGAAGGCAATAAAAAGATATAAACGATATCGGATGTAAATAGGTGTTAGCCGAACAGAATTGGTACAGTGGCAACGACATTGCCACCGAGAATCACTCCCAAAAATAAACTAAAGGCACGTTCGAATGGTTAAATAAAAATCCCACAAACAAGGTGGAACCATATCGAACTTCCCACGATAAAACAAACGCTCGCAACCTCGATGAAATGCCGCACCCTGTATATGGGTCGGACATCGCAGCCTTTCATAAAAAATAAACATAAAGCAAAATAAACACAAAAAAAAAGTTCAACATAGAATTTCAAATACGAAAGTCGAACCCATGTCAAACGCTTAGGAATTTCAAAGTCATTGCAGTTGACCAACGCCGGTTGATGTTTCCTAGTGAAATTTAAATGCACAAATAAGACTCAATTAATAATACATAATTAAATATTATAGCCAATTAAAATAATTATCAAAAAGTAAAGTGCAAACACTTGGTACTCCATCCACGTATGCGAACGTGTGAGATTAGATATAATATCTCATCGTGCAGAAAACTAAAAATTACGGCGTATCAACTATTTCGGCCAACATTCGTACAAAAAATATGCAAGACGATGAAAACCTACGTTATAAAATAACACATAAAAAATATAAAAACAGCCAAGGGCGAATTAAAACGCCATCGAACTCCTGATGTTCGGAGGAAAAAATTGGCCAAGTCGAGTAATGCATTTCCCTGTGAAGCAATCAGTTCAAATTATAAAAACTTACCGAACTGAGAAAAAAATATCCCTCCAGAAAAATATGGACAGGGTGGTCCGACAAAAAGATAACGACCTGGAATACATCCACAATTCTGCAAACACGAATGTGAAAAATCCCCATAGTAATGGGTTGGAGCGCAAACCATCCAAAACAATTCATGATGCTGAAAGGGACCCCTCACAAACTCGCCACCATATCTTGTCAAAATTAGAACCAAAATTGTTATCACTTCACATAGAAAACACAAAACGTCGACCGCTCCGTACGAGCGCTAACCCAAGAAGTCCCTATCATTGCATGCGCGAGTCTAATCTCCGTCAAATACGTTCACTATACAGGGTGCTACGAAATATGTTGCTAGTTGGAAAAAGTTGAATTTTAAATAAATTCAACGCTGTTACGAAAGTGCAAAAATTTCGTAACAATGTGCGCGAAGGTTTTGTAAATTGGTGTCACCAGGTGTGACAATTTTGGCGAATTATGATAAACTGAGTGGTTTTCTGCGTTTGAAGGTAGAGGAAGAGTGCACGTTTGACCATCGTAGGGTACGGGTCAATTTTGGATGAGCACGATCGACCGCCATAAAGCGTGGGTCGATATTTAATTAAAAAAAGCCGTTCGATTTCCAGAATAGGATGATCTGAAATTGAGTCGTCGACATAGTAGTGGATATTGATTTGCGTAGTCACCTAACAATGGTAATTGGATATAAAGTGATTTTGTGCAAGCGAGAAATTAAATTGGGAAGAAGTGAATGAAAATTAATAACACGGAAAACAAGAGAAATAACACGGAAACAAGGATTGGACGCCACAACAAGTTATAAGGTGGAAAATTTAAAAACTGATTATAGTGGAATTTTGGCAATGTAATAAACTTTTTTAGATTTAAAATTATTTGTAAAAAATTACCTTATTGTTTGCCATAAAATAAAAAAATCTTTAGTTAGTATTAATTTTAAAAATTTGGAAGTTCATTTTAAATTTTTAGAGCAATTTCGAAATACAACAAAAACAAAAAAAATGGGAATTGATTAGAGGCCAACGCTCTAAATTGGGGAAAAAAAATCTTGTTGCCGGGTTTCATTTTGGAACACGGCAATATATATCTATTTTAATCCACACCTGCTTTCTGCAACATTGTTGCGTAATCAGATGTTATCATAATAGTATTATAGCACGTATGACATTATTCTTTCTTTCTCAGTCCTTTATACTCTAATGAGGGTTTGGTGACCCATCTCTTTCTATCTTTTTCTATGCATGTGATGTGCGTTCAAATTGTTTCCATATACCTAGAGGACCTCCTTGTTTAACGTGGGCTCCGAACCACGAGAAGTGTAATACACTTCATTTCGAGATGTGTTGTCTTGGCAGATTACCTCGGTGGTTTGCCATTGCCTGCCGAGGAGAGACGGTCAGAATAAAGTTCTTACCTTGCCAGGATTCGATCCGAGCATTTCGCATTAGCAGTAGACGCACTTACCTGCCAAAGCTATGACCGCCTCTATGATATTATATAAAGCTATATATAAATTCTTTTTATTAACTTATACGGCAATTAAAATCTTAATTACATTTTTTAATATTTTTTATATGATCTTTTCCTAAAATTAACCGAAAATAATTGAATCAAAAATTTTTAAATTTCATAAGGTTTAGTTCGGGAAATATTTTTGATTTCAAATTCTTTTAGGCTTGCAGTTGGTTTACTCTCTCCATAGCATAAATAATATATAAAACTCTAACTTGAAGTGACTTATAACTTCTAATTTTTTTAGACCTTTTGCCTATCGACGATGGACTAAAAACACACTCGAGACCAACAGTCCTACTTTAATCTCTCGTTGTATAATATCCTATTATTTGTAATTGCGTATTAAATGGTCCTAGTTTAACTCGGTCTATCTGATTATGCGAAGATATCAGGGGTCACATTTAGTTGAACTTCGTTGATGTATAATCAAGTTTGTTTTGTAGCTACACATATAGTATATGCTTTACGCCGTAATGGGTCGTATGTTCTAATTGAATCACTTATTTCAGAAACAACGTAGCTAGTTACTTTTTGTAACTTTTCAGGAAATGAATAACACGTTTTAACAAAATTGAGCATATTTGAACCAAAAAAGAAAATCCAAAAGCAGTCTTCTGGCGATTTTTAGACGGATTTTGTTATGTAACAGTCCGTACTTTAACATACTCAAAGTCCCGTGTCTAAACTCGGAGTTTCCTACTTAATTCTTCGTCAGAAGTTGATAATTTTAAGAGAAAGTTTGAAATCATGTCTTTCAAAGGATTTTTATATTCTACAGTTCATCAGAAACATTAATAACACTTACAATATTCTAATAACCCCTCATAAAGCATGAAATGAAGAGTTTCCTAAGAATATGAATTTTAGTTCCAAGAGGTTTGAGGTCCTAACAAGAACTCGGCGACTGCCCAGAAGTGCCACCATTTTGATAACAATAGTGAAACAGGTTTACCCGCATTATTTGCTCATCAGTTGATCTTAAGGTGAAAATGGTTGCTATATATCTTATAGAGAACATAATTTCCAACAACTTCTGTTTTAGATATTTTTCTGCAAGTCGAAGGTTCCGAGTTTCAGCAGCGTAAAATGGAGAGGATTATTGAAAATTCCCAGAAGTCTCAATGACTTTTTTTTATAATTATTGGTAATTCATTACATTTTATTTCCATATAATATAACCAATAATAATAGTTGTTCTAAATCGAGAGTTCTTGGAATACTCAATAATACTCTCTATTTTACAGCGCTACAGTTCGGTAACTAATCGACTGGTACAAAAACATATTCCAGACAAAAGTTATAGGGACTGTTAATAGGAAACTCTTCCTTTTATGCATTAGATGCTGTCGTTAATAGTAATTTTTTATACGAGACCGGTAAAGACTATTTACTAATCGTGCCTAAATTGAAATTCGAGATGCGAAGCATCGATAATATGCAAGTTATACGAGGTTAGTAAAAGTCGTCAGTCGAGGTTAAAGAAAGTAATTTATTCACACCGGCAAGTGTAGACACCGGCGACTAAGTACAAAATGATGCAATAACATTTACTTTGTCGAAAACTAGAGAAATAACAAACAGATAGTATTACTTTGGCGAGAACCAAGGAATCAATAACGAGGCGGTAAGATTACTTACAAATAGCCTTCGCGAATGTAAAATAGTAGTGAATAAAATATTTTAGGTATAGCTAATGTTTCTAATGTGTTATATAATAGCAATATATTAGTTAAGATAGATCCTAAAGACGTTATTTTCAAGTTTTCCTTCAAAATTTCAACTTCCGACGAAGAATTTGGTAAGAAGCTTGGTGTTTAGGCACGGTGACGTTTGGTACGTTGAAGTTATAATCTGTTGAAAAATCGCAAAAAGACCTTTTTTGGATTTGTTTTCCAAATTTTCTTACACTATTAAAGTTGTTGTATTTCGGTCTAGGACATTTGACCGCGGCCGAAATACCGCGGCCATATAACCGGAGCGAAAATACCGTCGAGACGAAATACCGCAAGCTAAAATACCGCGAAGACAAAATACCGGAAAGTTAAAATACGAATAAATTTTAACAATTTCTTACATTTTTGGTTTCAAAATTTTATTATGTATGTATATGCGGTTTTGAACGTCTTACGACATTTTCCCGATACCTCCCTGTCTCTGCTCGTTGCGTGTTGAAAATGTGTGACGAGCACAGAGGACCTACAGCTTAACGTGGATTCCGAACCACGGGAATAGACGATTTTTACACCGCCTACTCCGATCAGGGAAGTTTTTTTAGCCATAATAAATGTTATCTGGGGCCAGCAGATAGACATTTGGTGAGCGAAAATTTCTTCTGTAGATAGTACCTCACAGGATTTGAACCCGTGAATCTTGGCTTGAAAACTAACACGCTAGCAGTTCAGCAATTCGCTCACCTAAATTTGATTATTACTTTGATATTAAAAGTAATAATACCTTAATAAAAGTTAAAAGGTTCGAAATAGCAGTTTTTACCGTCATACTAATACTTAATTTTGAAATCAACAATATATTAGTTAAAAGTGTTCAAAAGCCTTCAAATAAGTTTTATATTATACGTAAATATCTAGAAGAAATTCAATCATAGGCATCCATAGGATGTTTTCGCGGGGGACAAACGAAAATTTTATTTAAATCAACTTTGTAATTTAAAAAAGATTAAATTAGTAAAACAATTTACTTTCCTGCTTAAATTTTACGGTTGAAAGCACGTTTCTTGTATAAAAAAGCTAATTATACCAGAAAAGTGCGCTTGACTACCAAATATAATACCTAATATAATGGTAGTTGTACAGTAGAAAATTAGGAGATATACATATAGACTGCACCGATGGTAGATTACATCGCTGCTATTTTGCAGATTGCACCGATGGTTATGGCAAGTAGTTAATCTTTTTTGGCAATAATGATTACTTTTAACGTTCAACTTGCGAAAAATAAATCGTTACCTAACTCTAACCTAAGCTCGACCCGGTTGATTCACATCTGAGCGGCCGTAAGTGTAAGTGTAATGCGATTTTCATTCGGTCACTTCCCAAAACATAAGATTAACTACTAAGTGACTTTCAGGGAAATCTACGTACATATGACCCCTAACCGAACCCGGTGCAATCTACATGTCAGATTATGAGATTCTTCAACCCTTGGTGCAATATTCAATCCCCCATTAATATGTCATGATTAAAGTTCTTTTAAATTTCGAATTTTAAAAACTTCCAATTGCACACAAAAACACCTGTGCAATTTTGACTGCCAGCCATTTTCCAGCTTGAAAATGGTACTTGATGAAATTATATAATATGAACAAATAATAACAAAAATTCAAAAGTTTTTGAAATAAACTTGAATAGTTGAATAATTTATTTTATATTATGATACAAAATATCTAACATTCGCGGTATTTTGTCCTTGCGGTTTTCTGGCTTGCGGTATTCTGTCTTGCGGTATTTCGGCTGCGGTATTATGGCCGTGGTATTATGGCCGTTTACCTAGCCAGATATACGATATGTATTATTACGAGGGAAATCAATAGATAAGTTCGGCAAAAACGGTATAAGGAATCAATATTTTTTAATGAAATAAATTTTATTTTTCGGCATAATCTCCGCGAAGTTTAGTACTTCTTTCAATTAATTTTTTTAACCTCCGAAAAAAAATGGTTTCGATTGCCTTACAAAATATGTAGCTTTGCTCTTCGTCGGTATTAAATTTAATTCCTCGTAATTCTTTCTTTAAATTTGGTAATAGAAAGTAATCTCTAGTGGCCAGGTCTGGACTGTAAGGTGCGTGATTTATTTCTTCAAGGCTAAACTTTTTAATAGCAGCCTGTGTAACTTTCGACTTGTAAACTGGTGCATTGTGGCGAAGAAGCAAAAATGTTTGTTTTACTTTGCCATTTCTTTTTTCTTAGATAGATTCCTTTAATTTCTATTAAAAACCTTGTATAATAGATGCCTGTTATATCTCTTTACGAAATAGGTAATTCATTAACAGAATTCCCTCGGCATCTCAAAAGATTGTGACCATAATATTGCCAGCGGACGGTTGAGTTTTGAAGTTCTTAGATGGAGATTTTTCCCGTTTCCATTCAACGCATAAACTCTTGTTTGGATTCAGAGTCATAATAATGAATCCATGTTCGTCCTATGAATTCGCCATAGAATTTTTCATCATTTTTTTATAAAATGGTTTTTAATCATTTTCTACCCATTGAGGAAAAATTTACTATGTATCACTTAAAATGTTTAATTTTTTTGTGTTGATCAATCTGTTCCTAAAGCAGTCTTAACTTTAAGCTATTATTTTCCGTGAAGTTAAGTATTCAGCTTAATATCCTATTTAACTTTTTGTATGTCTTATGTTTGTTTTTATACCCCCATCTTTTACTTTTGATGATATAATACAGCAATTTTCTTCTCTTATTATTGTTTTATTAATTTCATCTGGCGCCCAGTAATACTTATATCGATTGTTTTCGTCATAGTTAACTGCAAGATAACCACTACAGTTAAAACATTCACAAATTTCCGCATTCTTATCGCTAGATATAAAGGCTAGCTCTAACATCAAAAGAATTTTCGATGCATAGTGGGGTAGAGCAACAGATTGTCGTAACAATGTAAGTTGACAATTTTTTAAAATTAAAATGAACAATTCTAGCAAAGTGAAATTCTTTAAGTTGTCTGAATATGACATGCAAAAGCTTTGTTCATTTGCTTTGATTTTCCACCTTTTTACTACAGTTTGAATTTTATTTAAGTTGTTTTGCAGGTTTTCTGCAAGTCGTATTTTTATAAATGTTTCACCAGAAAATAACTGTCACCAAATTAGGATTTTAATTATTTTTATATTTCAATTTATTTTTTCCGGATAATAAGGTATTTTATATTGTAGTATTGTGTCAGATAACATTTTTTGTTGTTCGGAACGCATCAACGATAAACTCGATCATACTCAACCTTAGCGATGAGGAGAATATGTGGCAGTGAATAGGTCATATTTAGCAATGGACGTTATAAGGCTGAAGTTGATGATGAGATTAATTTTTAGGATAAGCTTTATAGCTTTATAAAAAGCTTGATTTATAACTTAAAATGCTGCTGTATCGTAGTTGAAAAGGTTTTTTCTCTTGTCAGTAATATGCATATATAAATATAATTTGATAGTAGGTATTTAATTAAAAATTCAGAAGTATTTTTACTAAACAGAATTATAAATTTTTTTAATTCCATTTAAAATAAATATTATATGTATAGGACTATATTTAATTAACACGAAGATTTTTAAGTCCGCTTTTATTGTGGTTGTAATTATCCACTCATTTTTTACTTTGAAATGCCTGCAGTGATATTTTGTTGCAATACTTTTGTGGAAAAATGAGCATAAAAGCCCGTGGCCATGATACTGTTAGAGTATCTAACTAAGCGATTGTCATTACCACAAGTGTTTTGGATTTAATGAAATTATAGCTAAATCTGAATTTTATGAAATTATAGCTAAATTTGTATTTTATTTCTTACCGAAACGTGCGATTTAATAAGTGATATTGCCTATAATACTATTTTGCGGAATTTTCCGGATAAACAATTTTGTTGCTTATGCATATAGGTTAAATCTGTAAAATACAGATAGTGGATTTTGCTGCAGTGATCCTGGCTAGTTCTGTGGCCGCCATACTTCTTAAATTAATCAGCGAGAGAAGGACGTTTTCAAAAATTTATAATCATACAGGGTAGTGTAGTTCCTGTAAAGCAGGAACAACGCTGATAACTTCTTCTGCATGGTGAAAATTAAAATTTTAGAATTTTTCTCGGTGCATAGAATACTGAGGAAGAGGCGGTCATAGGCCTAATACTTAGGACGATTACCTATTAATGCTAAAGGCACTAGTTCGAGTCCCGGCAGAGCATAATCTTATTTCTAACTATCTTTCCATTTATGACGTTTCCTCTACGATACAAACCCGCATTGGCCAGCGTAGTAGAATATTGCTAAAATCCCTTCTAACTATAAAGAGAGGTAGGAGTGGGAAAAGATGACTGGAAGTGATAGAATACTGAATCAATTTATGTGCAAAAGTTCCGCTTTGTGGGCTCGGTTGCACAATAAAAGCAAATCTACAAGTTACAAACTACAAGTTACTACTAATTAATTAAGTAAGTAGTGTTGCACAATTATCTTCCGCCACGCTTGTAAAATAGAATATAATATTATACCTATTAGTAAAATACTTAAAACTAGTACCAAATTAATTAATTTGACACTCTTTCTTAGCATTTGCAAGAAACTAATATTAGCAGGTCTATTTGTATCTATTCTATCGACATTATTAATTTTTTGAATACAATAAAAATAGAATCTGATATGTCAACACATTACTTTCTCATTTACTAGACTCAACTTTATTTTATATTAATTGGGTTGGGCTATTCCAAAAATTTCTTGTAATAAATACATTATTCATGCACAATATAGAAAATGTTAACCAATAAATATTTTTAACTCGATAAAATACACAAATTACTTTGACATATATCAAAATTACCAAATTTAATTTGAAATTTATTGCACGTTGTTTATACATAGTAACTCAGAGTTTTTAAAAACGCTTATTCTATTTTTGCATTTATAAATTGAAAAATATATTTAAAATGTCGTTTGGTACAAAAAATTAGAAATTTGCTGGTTCGCCGTCTGTGCGATCAAATTTTAACTACGATCATAAAACGTTAGAATTAATTTTTGATAAGAAATTAAAAAATTTGTTTTATATCAATGACATCTGTTCATTCATTAAAATTTGTTAAAGTAATAAATTACACTATGCACGCAAAACAATACAAATCACTTTTGCAGATCAAAATTATCCACGGCAACTCATATTCTTTTAAAAGCGTTTATTTTATTTTTGCATTTTAACAATAATTTAAGAGAAAAATATCAAGTGTTGGGTATCATAAGATGCAGAAAAATAATCTCTTTCTTTGTTCTTCTAAAAAATGGGTTAAAAATGGAAAGTTTTCAATCAAAATGTAATCAGTTCTTTACACAACTGCTTCAAACTAGATTAAGAAATTTCAACTCAATCGGTGTACGCGTTTAGCTGTAATTGTTGACGAAACAAAATACCACACGATACACCCGACACGACACACAAATATTCAGACATCAATTCAAAAATTATGTCAACATTGATGTCAACATTTCCAACATATTTTTAAACTCGATTGCAATACTTTCCTTTACTACGTTAATGGGAAAGCAATAATTATTTTGGGAAAATCGTCTCATACCAAATAAATATTCAAAATAACTTTCAAAGCTTTCGTCTGAAGAAGAACCAGAAAATGTAGAACTTTCATACTTTATAAACATTAGTAGACCACGAGGGTTTTTTGTAACTTGTTCAACATCTTCACTTTCATTTATAGTTAAGAGCCTACAAGCTTAAAATGGGCAGACTCTTCCTCCTCGGAGTAAATGCAAATCCTTTTAAACACATTTGGAGTAAGTCAAAATGAAGACATTTAGAGGCAGACCTTCCTTGATAACCCGCGGAAATACACTGAAGCCCTACTCGAAGGGGTGGAGCGCGCAATTGCATTTTTTTTACAAAAACGGTAAGACTTGTAAGTAGATTTCTTGTAAGTAGACTTGTAAGTAGAATTGATGCAGTTTGTTAAAGCACCGGTGTTATTTTTTTGAGCAGCTACCCTCTGTAGTTGTAAGGTGTGATTGTACGTTGATACTGATAGACTATACATTCATTTTCACAATTATTTGTGTTATTCAATACCATTTCTTTACAATATCGAGCCTCAGCGATTACACGATTTTAAATTTAACATCTTTTATTTTCTTATGAGCGATACCCTCAAGATTTACGAACCACGGTTTGCCTCCGACGCACTGGGAGTTGGCTTAATCATAACACCAGGGTAAATATTTTCACGGCAAATTACTGCCAATATTTTATTACCAGATGTGGCAATTGGAACCGTAGCGTCAATTACACAATACGGAGAAAATTGTTTACAAAAACTACCCTATAAATTAAAATTTACCAAGAAAAGTCGAAGCTTATGGTTTTATCTGTTGATTGATAATATAAAAACAGTTCATAATATTTGTTTAAATAATGCGTCAAGTGCCGAACGAATATTATATGTATATGGCTGCGGTGAAATTACAACACAGCGCAGCGTTTAGAAAACTTTATTTTTTCAATTTAAAATGAAAAAATGTAGAGTTGCGGTTTGCGGCATTTACAAGAAAGTGAAATTTTCATCCCATACATACATATTTTACGGTCGATCAAAAATCCAAATTCTTTTTCCCACTACAAAAAGTATGCTACTTAGATGACTACTCTGTTATTTCACATTTTTAATTATCACTCCAAAATGACCCAACAAATCAAAATGTACTAAGGAGAGAAAGTTAAAGATTATAATTTTACCTATCGATTGATATCTAAAAATTCCTTGATATCCGTTTAAATAATACGTCCGCTGCCGTAGGAAAAACATCAATATAATTAAATTTTGAAGTTTTTTACGAGGTAAAATTTTTATCTAACTTCCAACTCTAAAATAAAAAACAAACTTTCGAATTTCTTTACTTGATTTGCTCCGTAACTTGAAAAGTGTTTATTTTAGACAATAAATGATTATTATCTAGTTTGTAGATAATTTCAGGCCATTTAAAGAAAGCTATTTCTCGTGGCTAACTATGCAAGGCATTCGGTGATACTGGGACTTTATAGCAAATATAGTGTTTAATTTAATGCAATATAAGAACTAACTTCCATGACCCTATTGCAAGTCATCTTTATGTATAAATTGAATGAGACAAAACCCGACACGATATTCTGAATATTGTGATCAGTTAGCACGAACACATAGGAATACAATAAATCAATTATTTACATATAATTGAGGCTTTCTTTTAATAATTATTATTATATTTCTATATAAATTTAATAAATGCAATTGTAAAGGAAAATGAAAATATAAAGGAAATGCAACAAAAAAGAAAATGTAAAGCTGCTGGTGTGTGTCGTGTAATTTAAAATGCACAATAGCAACCCCTGTTGCAATCAAGATTTTTTTGTTATTATTATTATTTACGGATGAACCGTTTTAATATATAAACATCTGAAACTGATGGAAGAAATAAAATTCATTTGCTTTAATGTTTAGGTAATATCAGTTCTAATTCATATTTGGCCATGCTTATGTAATAATAAACAAATTCCAAAATTAAGAAGCTCAGCAACCGCAATATACATAGTTCAAATTATTTCATAATATTTTAGCAATAGGTTATTGCCTTCTTCACATGTTTTCAATTTATAATTTGAATTTAATTTATTTTGTTGAAACTCCAGCAGCACTAATCTAGGGATAGACCTGTATTATTTTTTTTAAAATTCTGACACTTTATTTAGAAGTTTATTTACAATTAAAAAACATAAGTGTGCTTAGCTCTTACCAAGCTGTAAATTCAAAAGTGCACATTTGCCGGTAGTTTTAAGAACAACGGTTTGTTTTGAAGTATTCAACGCACTCTAACCAACTTCAGTGGAAGTTGAACAAATTTTTGCTTTTACCTCGTTTTTGAAATTTTGCAGATTTCAGATTTTTTATAACCTCTCGAGAACGTTACACCAATGCAAAACTTACGTAGCTTCAGTACTTATTTGTCTAAATACTTTCATGAGTGAGTCAGGGATTATAGCTTTATGCATAAATACGAGCCCAGTCGCACATAAATTGGACCAAAAAAATATGAAAGCATAATTATATTTTCCGAATTAGTATTTATTTACCAAAAAAATCGTACAATCAAATTCGAAATGTGGACTAGTTTCGAACTTATTTGTTCTCATCAGCACAATATACGAAGAGATTGTACGAGAGCATTACGGCTATTTGCCATCCACAAGCAAAGTAAAGTTATAGACTTACAAAATTACTTGTTTCAGCAGCGCCATCGCGCGGTTCAAACAAATTGAACCGCGCAAGTCTATAACTTTACTTTGCTTGTGGATGGCAAATAGCCGTAATGCGCTCGTACAATCTCTTCGTATATTGTGCTGATGAGAACAAATAAGTTCGAAACTAGTCCACATTTCGAATTTCATTGTACGATTTTTTTGGTATTTTAATACACACTGGCTTAAGCCGAGAACTTTTTGATTTCATAGTATTTATTTAGTTATTATCGGCCGTATGCATAGTCAACTTAGCGGCTACTAGCAAATATATTATAATGGCTATAGTACTTACATGTAACGGTCATGAAAACTGCACCAGATTAAACTTTTTTTTTTGTAAATTTCAAAAATTTACAGGTATAATTCTAAGAAATATGAATTGGTTGACCGTTATTTACGCAAAATAAGGGTAACAAATACCATTCTTATCAGTTGTTGTTAGATTTTTGAAGTATTCAGTCAGTTTTGTGATCTTTTAAACATATTTTGTAAATCATGGCAAAATACAATCAATTAACTGAGCAGAAAAAAAATTCAAATTACGTTTTCATCGATAGGAATGTCTACACGTGAAATTGCAACTAAAGTTGGCTGCAACCAATCGACTGTAGCACGTTCTTTGAAAAAAATATCGAGAAACTAACACCACTGATCGCAAGAAAGGTAGTGGCCCCCAAAGAAAGACTACTGCACATCAAGATAAGCTCCTGAAGCGAATTAGTTTAAGCGATCGATTTAAAACTGCAATAGACATAAGACAGGAGTTTGCCAGCACAAGTGGAGTAAACCTTAGTGTCGAAACAACAAGAAGAATGCTTCGTGATGCCGGATTAATGGCTAGAATTCCTTCAAGAAAACCGCATTTAACACTAAAAATGCGGCGTAGTCGATTAGAGTGGGCGAAAGCTCATAACAATTGGACCGAAAATGAATGGAACCAAGTCATCTTCTTAGATGAAACTAAGTTTAATTTATGGGGCTATGATGATATTCATTACGTAAGGCGGAGAGCTGGTGAACGATATAAGGACGAATGTCTTCAAAGAACAGTGAAGAAACCAGGCGGTCAGATGATATGGGGATGCTTTTCTTATTATGGATTGTGGAATTTGCATTTTGTAGAGGGGACCGTGAAAGCTGCCTCCGAAATGATTTAAAAAAATAATTTGCTGCCGTCAATCAAAAAACATAAAAAAATAATTCTAAGTGCATTTTCCAAGATGATTCTGCTCCATGCCATCGAGCCAAAAGGGTAATTTATCATTTTTTGTTTTTGTTTATATAAATATTGTTTATAATTTAACCAAAAAAATTTTAAACTTGCCAATATTTTCTTTAGATAACGGATTTTAAACAAAGGAAAGGGATTGTGTCATTGCCGTGGCCAGGTAATAGCTCCGATTTGAATTCCATTGAAAATTTGTGGGCCATTCTTGGAACCAAAATCCGGCAACTAAAGCCTCGGACGGCAAATGAGTTAAAAGAAACTCTCAAAAAGGCATGGTCTGAAGAAATTTCAAACGAAATCATTCAAAATTTAATTTTATCCATGCCGTCACGAGTTTCTGGGGTCATCAAGGCAAAAGGAGGAACCACAAAATATTAAAATATTTTTTTATGACTTTTAATACTTCCTATTGTCATATAAATTTGTTTGACCATAAATATTTTTTGTTAAACTATAATAATAAATTTTTCTATATTGTTTATTTGCTATTAATAATAAATTATTTCGTTTTAACTAAAAATTGATAATTAAATAAATATACTGCTAAAATTGGTATAAGTCATGCATTGGTAATGTTTTATATAGATGAAAATTTAATTCTAAAAATTGAAACTGCAAATTGTAAATAATCCACTTAGATTAATTTAAAAAAAATTAAAAAATAATTCGCGATGCAGTTTTCATGACCGTTACTACATAAATTATATTAACAAATAAAATATTATATATTGCTACTGATATGACCGTATAGTAGCCGCATAATATAAGAAATATAACACTATTTGTTTATTAGTTATTACTATTAGCAACCCAACGCCATTTTAATATTTGCTAGTAGCTACTACCACTACTACTATTACGTGCTATTACGTTGCCTATGTATACGGTTGTAAAACTTTAGCAAAAACAAATACGCGTATACGTTACCATGTGGTATTAAGAATTAATCAACAATATTTAATATTTGTTTCAAATACAATAATTACAAAAAAAACTAAAAACAAAATTTAAGAGGTTCGGAAAGTAACTATGAAAGTAACCTGCAATTTCGGCCAAAAATTTTGAAAATTATATTTTCGTATGTAAATTTAAATACTTGGCTAAATAACCGAGACTATACAGCGACAGAACTACATTAATGTAAATTCCTGCTTCCATTGTAATAAATTTGCAGAAAAATACGAATACTAATTTTTAATGGGATATTTTAATTTTCAGCTAAGACACAAAAAAATTTACAATTTTAATAAACATAACATTTAATACACCTCAGACATTACAACAGCATATCACCACACCGGCAGTTAGAAATGAATTAGCTTTTATCTGTAATGTTGAAGAGATAGGGTGCTTAAAGAATTCCAGTTGGAGATAAGTAACATAAGTAATTAATAAACGTTGCTAGATTGTTTACAAAAACTGTAGTTTATGCGTTCGAGACTTCGGACCATTTTACCCGCTAGTCTATATTTTCCGCCAATACCTTATACCTTACAATAGGAAGCAGGAATCTTAAAGAATTGATTTATGTACTATGTTATTTCCCTATGTTTCTTTCTTGTATAATAAACTGCACAATATCTAGGACATGTACTCGTATGTATGTAATAGTACGTATACTATCCATGCGGTGCATGATACTGTACTATTTCGTCGGCATACAAGCAAAAGTGACCAACTACAAAATGCTGAAAATGAGAAAATTGACTAAATGGGATTGAATAACCAGTACGGTTACAAGGAAAAATGCCCATCTTTATTAGAAATTAAATGAATAAGTTATAGAGTTGGTAAAATTGACTATTTACAGGCGAAGTATAACTTAAAAACTGCTCTAAAGTAAAACTAGGGTTTTGCAGATGGTCACTTTTGATTGTATGCCGACGATTTGTTCTACAAGAAACTAAATTAAAGTAGTGTGTCTATTGGTTAAATTTAAACAAACCGCGCGACTAACATCGCCTGGAAGTCAACCTGCATACATCAACATTACAGTTTGATATTTGAATATTCGAATAAAACGTTGCCCTTTCAAATTAATGTCAATACCAACTAAAAACATTAAAATAAAGTATTTGTTCAGAATTGCAAACATTTTGCATTTCATTTTGTTTTGCGACCGTTTTTTAGTTCGGTTGTGAGGCAACAAGAAAGTTAAAAAATAAACATAGTCACATCAAGTACCTAAAAACAAGTAACAACAATATCTTGTCAACTAAAGAAAATCGTTTTCAACATTACAAAAGGTTACAAAAATATACAGTTGAAAAAGGAAAGACCCGTGTTTTATTCAACCAAACCAAGATACAGTCCATTTGCTACAAAAAATATCCAAGATTCTTCGCTTGGATAAAGTGATTGCACTAACCATATACGGTGCAATTAACATTGATCCTTCGACACGGATTCAAAATTGGTCGATCGACACGGATACAGTGGATTACAATCAAGATTCACCACAAGGTAAATTGATCAAATTTATTTGGCGCCAAAGAAACACCATTGTTCCTGTACAACGGAGCAAACAGCTGACACACATAGCTTTTACGTGTTATTGAAAAGTGTGGGGTTCCAAATATCTAAATCACCTATTACTAAGATTTCACATTTTAAGGGTAATTTTAATTTCAATAATTCAATTACATTTCATCACGACTGTGCTAACAAAAACTTTCAATCATGGAATCATTAAACCGTGAGAGGGGTCTCTTGAAAGGCCACCTAACCAGATCCATAACATTCATAACAAAGTTAAATGAACAAGTTCAGGAAGTTACGTCTGAACACATTTGTGAATTGCAGGAAAGACTAACAGTAATTTCGGATATCCTAAGCAAATTCGAAAGGATTCATGCTCAAATCATTACCGTACAGGAATCGAACGAAGCTGAAGAACAGCTCATTCGATTTGAAAATTCATTTTATGAATACACGAGCATTGCAAAAATCATAATTCGTAAGCACATGCAGAAATCAACTGTAGATTTACGAGAAGGCGTTTTGCCAAATTCAAAACAAAGCAGGGAGTCATCTCCTACTCCTAGTGAAGCAGGTTCAGTACACACAGATATAAGCAATAAATCTTGTGGCAGAAATGAACGTGCTAAGCACTACATTAATTTGCCAAAAATCAGCCTAGTCAAATTTAACGGAAATATAGAATCATGGTTGGAATTCAAAGCCATATTTTTAAATTTAATACATGAAAATGAGGACTTGAGCGAAACTCAAAAACTTCATTATCTAAAATCATCTTTGACGCACGATGCGTCAGCAGTCATTGGTTCGCTGGAATTCACAGCATCCAATTACCAGGTTGCGTGGAAGGCATTAATTGCTCGCTTTGACCAACCAAAGCAAATAATCAAAAACCTTTTAGATCATATACTCAATTTTGAAACACAAAATAAAGAATCTTCTGTAGGTCTGAGGAAAACAAATGACATTTTGTTTAAGCATATTTCCGCAGTCAAATCGCTTGCTACAAACGAACAGCTGTTCGAATATGTTGTAATTTATTTGGTGTTAAACAAATTAGACGATACCACCGTGAGGGAGTGGGAAGTATGTTTTAATAAAAGTGCATCTCTTTTACCTACTTTAGAGGAATTCAAAGAATTTTTAAATAACCACGCAAATCTCCTAGAAGGTCTTGAAAGACGTCAGTCAAAACGAGACACAGAACCAACAATTAAATATAAATCAAAGGTAAAATCATTCGTAATTAGCACTGCTACATGCATAATGTGCAATCAGAGTCATTACATAAATCAGTGCGAAGAATTTATAAAATTAAGTCAAAGAGCCAGATCAGACAAGGTCACAGAACTAAAATTATGTTTCAATTGCTTGTCCACAAGCCATGTTAAGAGCCAATGCAAATCCAAGTATTCATGTAGGGTATGTAAAGCTAGGCACCACACGCTCCTTCACTTAAATCGGCAGAACACCTCTAGTACGGTGCCTCCAGTTGCAAACATTGCTACGGTTGCCCCACCAGAGGAACCAATCCAAATTCTTTCCGCTTTTTGCACAAGCACAACGCAAATTCTATTGCCTACCGCTACGGCTAAGATCCCTGATCCTTTAGGAAACGTCCAAAATATACGCCTTCTGCTTGACTCTGGGTCTCAAAGCAACTTCATAAAACTCGATGTATGTAAAAAACTCAATTTACCGATATTCAATGCTAACATTTCTGTGTCTGGATTAAACAATTCAAACACACACATCAAATCGAGATGTGATGTCGAGTTACAGGCTCATCACTCTGAATTTAAAATAAAACTTTCATGCCTGGTCATCGACGAGATAACGGGTACCTTACCCAGCTTTAGCGTAGAACGTAACGCTATTCAAATACCTTCAAACATCCGTTTATCAGATGCTTCATTTGATAAACCAGGAAATATTGATCTTTTGGTAGGATCACCTATATTCTTTGAACTCATGTGTATTGGACAAGTTCGGTTAGGCCCCGGATTGCCCATACTCCAAAATACCAAATTAGGTTGGGTCATAGCTGGACCTACAGGTTTTAACACCAATGCGCAGGTGCAATGTCATTTCAACATTGCAAGTGACATCGAACACCAGCTAGCCCGTTTCTGGGAAATAGATACATATCCCACCGAAAGAGTTTTCTCAAGCGAAGAAAACAATTGCGAGTCTCATTTCAAAAAGACTACAACACGAGACGCCAAAGGGAGATTTATTGTATCTATTCCATTCAAGGAACCACCTCAAATTCTAGGCGACTCTCTTTTCGTTGCAAGAAAACAATTTTTATCACTTGAAAAGAGACTAATCGTCAACGAAACACTTCAAAGGGCATATTGTGACTTTATGCGCGAATATATTGACTTGGGTCACATGTCGCTTGCTGATCCAACAGTAAAAATCTGTTATTATCTTTCGCATCACGGAGTTCACAAGACCAATAGCCTGACCACCAAACTACGGGTGGTATTCAATGGTTCGTCTCCGACCACTACCGGTCATTCGTTAAACAGCATTCAGATGGTAGGACCTACCATCCAGCAAGACCTGTTTACTATTCTCATAAGATTTAGGCAGCATTCGTATGCGATATCAGCCGACGTTGAGAAAATGTATCGGCAAGTTGAGGTTCAACCTGCTCAAAGATCACTCCAAAGGATTTTATGGCGATTTTCTCCCGAAGATCCCATTGAGCACTATGATCTCAACACTGTTACCTACGGTACCGCTTCGGCTTCTTACCTAGCAATCAGATCTCTCACCCAATTAGGTTATGAATGTGAAAAAACATCACCTAAAATCTCAAAAATTATCAAAAATGACTTCTATGTTGACGATTTGCTCTCCGGTGCGTCAAGCATAGAAGAAGCGCGTCAACTATGCTCACAATTATCAATTATTTTAAAATCAGGTTGTTTTAATTTAAGGAAGTGGATTTCCAATGATCCGAACATTCTTACCGGCATACACCACAATGACGTCCACCCAGGTGTACATGAGTTTGGCGATCATGAACAATCGCGCACACTCGGCCTCATTTGGTCTTTCCAAGATGACCATTTTATGTTTTTCATTTCTAATCGACATTCCGACAAAATAACGAAACGTCAGATGTTATCTGACATTTCTCAGATTTTCGACCCACTTGGTCTTTTATCGCCTTGCACCTTTATTGCAAAATTATTCATGCAAAAATTATGGCTGGAAAAGCTTGCATGGGACGATCCAGTCCCAAATCAAATAGAAAGACGTTGGTTAATTTACAAATCAGACCTAATAGGCCTAAATGAATTAAAAATTCCTAGGCACGTCAAATGTGCTGAGCCCACACTTATACAAGTGCACGGTTTCTGCGATGCCTCAATCGAGGGCTACGGCGCCTGCGTGTATATTAGATCTACCGATTCAAACAATAAAAATTTCATAAATTTGTTATGCTCTAAATCAAGGATTGCTCCCTTAAAACCCATAACTGTACCAAAATTAGAATTATGTGGTGCTCTGCTTTTAAGTAAATTAATTCATAAGGTATTAAAATCAATAAATTATCAAAATTCGTCTTGCTTTCTCTGGTCTGACTCAACAATAGTATTGGGATGGCTTAAAACTAGTCCCAACTTATTAAAAACATTTGTATGCAACCGCGTAGCTGACATACAAAATCTCACCGCTAACTCTTCTTGGAGGCACGTCCCTACCAATTTTAACCCCGCCGACTTGTTGTCCAGGGGAGCCACTCCTCAAATGCTTAAGAACTCGACTTTGTGGTGGCATGGACCAACTTGGCTTCAGGAAGAAGAACCTTCTTGGCCTAATCCACAATTTTGTTCTAGTAAACTTCCAGAATACAAAAAGGACATAAAGGCTCTCATTAGTTTAAACAAAAATTTCATTGAGTTTATAAACTACTCTAATCTACATTGTCTTGAAAGAGCAATCGCCGTATGTCTGCGTTTCGGCAATAACTGCTTATTATCTAAAACTAAATTATATGGACCTCTTACTCCTCAAGAATTAAAGGTATCACTCAAAAGGTTGATAAAATTATCTCAGTTAGAATCGTTCAGTATTGAATTTAATTTACTAACACAGAAAAAACCGATCACATCATCATCTCCTTTGATAAATCTCAATCCCTTCGTAGACGGAGAAGAATTAATTCGAGTAGGAGGCAGACTTAAAAACACTAAATACTCATTTGATAAAAGACATCCAATAATTATTGACGGCAAGCATCACTTAGCCAAATTAATAGTTAGACGTGAGCACCTTAGAATGCTTCATGCAGGACCCCAGCTCCTTTTATCTACCCTACGTGACAAATTCTGTTCACCTCGGGTAGAAATTTGGTGAAACAAATCGTACACAAATGTGATCTGTGTGTATGTTTGCTTTGCCACCAAGGCAATTCACCTGGAACTGGCCACCAGTCTCTCTACGGAATCCTTCATTATGTCCTTCAGACGCTTCGTATCAAGACGAGGTATGCCATCGCATGTCTACTCTGATAATGGCACTAATTTTATTGGAGCCAAACATGAACTGTTTGAGCTTGGTAAATTCTTGAAAACCCAGGAATAATCTATTCCGACTATAGTCAGCATTGACCAAATTACTTGGCATTTCATTCCTGCTTATAGTCCCCACTTCGGAGGATTATGGGAAGCAGGTGTTAAATCTTGTAAGTTTCATATTAAGCGGGTAATAGGTGAACAAATCTTAGTTTATGAGGAACTTTGCACTTTTCTATACCAGGTAGAAGCTGTCCTCAATTCCCGTCCCCTCTCTGCCTTAACTGCGGACCCAAGTGACCTGCAGCCGTTAACACCCGGGCACTTCTTAATTGGGCGTACCCTTTCGTCATTGCCCGATCCTGACGTTTTTTTTTCCTGTTTTCTCTCAAGAGAGAGAGAGTATATTCATGCAATTCGATACAATCTTAACAATAAAAAAACTTAAAACTTAACAATAATTGATTAAACTAAAATGGTGGTGATGAATGTTGGTGAAATTAATGTTGATGAATTAAATATGATAATTAATAACTGGATAAATATTAAATTATAACTAGAAAGACAAACGAGCATTACAACGGCAGCGGGTAAAAGACAAAAATTAAAATTTAAGATAAATTTGAAGTTGTTTGAATTTTAATTTAAATTTAAATTTGAACTGGGTTTGGTTAGTTTAACAGTTTTTTTTTTATTTATGTAACATCAGTGGGGCATAAATCCATTTTAGACAGACTAAGGGGGGGTGTTAAATTGTTTTAGAGTGTTGATAATTGATTTACAGAAAGTTATAAAAATTTGGGTGATGAATTTATTTGATATGATTTCAGAAATTGTAAAAGGTGAAATATTTAAAAAGGAACAATGTGAAGTGTAGGTATGGCGTTGTTGGACGTATTTCGGGCAGGAAGACAATAAATGATGCAGAGTCTGCCTACTTTTTGAATCGCAGGGGCACACGTCAACAGGACTGATCTTGAATCTGTATAGATACTCGCGCGCAAAGTTACTATGCTAAATGAGAATCGGCTCGACTCGTTTCAACGCATACAAAGATTCCAGCAACATTTTTGGAAGCGATGGAGCCTGGAATACATTTCTGAACTCCAGCAGCGAGTTAAATGGAAGACGCATCATACAGATCTGACAGCAGGCACTCTAGTGCTGATAAAGGACCAGCATTTACCGCCATTAAAATGGAAATTAGGAAGAATTGTTGCATTACATCCCGGTTCGGACGGGATTAATCGTGTTGCGACTGTACAAACTGCTAGTGGGCTCATAAAAAGAGCTTTCCGGAAATCTGCCCGTTGCCTAGTGCTGACCAGAACTAATAATACAAAGTGCAACACTTGTGTTTGCTTACAGTAGTGAAGAGAACATTATTTATTCGTTTTTGTTTTAGCAACATTTAATTTTCCATTTTTTAAAAAATGAATTGTTTTTACTTCACTTGACTGTCAATTTAATTTTTATTACTATGCCATTAGCTATAAGTTTGTCTCAATGTACAACCATCTTATATTGTAACTTTCACGTTATTCTTTAAATGCTTCACATTTCAACCCGGCCGGTATGTTCAGAATTGCAAACATTTTGCATTTCATTTTGTTTTGCGACCGTTTTTTAGTTCGGTTGTGAGGCAACAAGAAAGTTAAAAAATAAACATAGTCACATCAAGTACCTAAAAACAAGTAACAACAATATCTTGTCAACTAAAGAAAATCGTTTTCAACATTACAAAAGGTTACAAAAATATACAGTTGAAAAAGGAAAGACCCGTGTTTTATTCAACCAAACCAAGATAAAGTCCATTTGCTACAAAAAATATCCAAGATTCTTCGCTTGGATAAAGTGATTGCACTAACCATATACGGTGCAATTAACAGTATTGATTTTTTAACTTGGTGAAAATATGTAATGTGTAATATTGAGTTTCAATTTTAAAATTACAGCGTGATTTATAATTAAAAATAAATTAATTTACTACTGCGCTGGGCGAAAGTACGCCCCTAGATGGTAGAATGATATTGCAAGTATAGGGACAAATTAAGGAACTAATAAGAAAGGCTACATAGAAACACGTAGAAAAATTATGAGGACTCCAACTTTTAAAGTATTTTTGGTGGATAAGAGGGGACCGCTGCAATTTATAGAAAAAAAACTAATTTATGGAATGATAAATCGCACCTTCAGTTATTTGCGGGATCGGACATTTGACCGCGGCCATAATACTGTGGCTGAAATACCGCACGGTTAAAACACCGCAAGGACAAAATGCAGCAAGTAAAAATACCGCGTACGTTAGATATTTTGTAGTATAATATAAAATAAATCATTCAAATGACATAATATTAAATACTATTACAGATTGTATGCAATAAATACTTTCATTTGATTTTGTTTTCAACAACTTGTGAGTTTTTGCTATTAGCTGATATAATCTCAATAAGTATCTTTTTCAAGCTAGGGAAATGGCTGGCAGTCAAACTTTCGCAGACCTTAAACTGATAATCGTAAAATTATATTTTAGAAATAGGCCGTTATATCTAGATACCAAGTTAATATATTTCAACAAAACAATAGCAAAACCATAGATGAGCAAAACAAACATTGACGTCAGGACCGTATTTCTCTGATTACTGATTTTGAATATCCTGACCGTACATTTCCGTTGTCATATCCTCTTCTTGAAACATATGTATATACTTATTACATTATAATGACCTATTCTTCAACGGTGATTTTACGATTAGTTATTAATTTATAAATTATTTCATATATTATTTAAAATTTGAATTTAAAAAATAGCAAATGAAAGAAATATATTTTGGTTCAGGACCAGTGGACTTCCAGTATTACAAGAAAATAATTATAATACAAAAGCAACAATAAATCGTACTTAACAAACTTTTAAAAGCGGTAAAAATTAATGAAATTGTTGGAATCTCTACCTGAGTAATTAACTCTTTCGGCTTAGTACGTAATGGTTAATACTTTATTTTATTGATGGTATTAAGCTGAAAATTTAAAAAACATGTTTTTAAAATATCGGAAAAGCACAAAATTAAAACAGCGGCATAAACAGTCTCTCTACTAAAATTAAATAGCTTAAAATGTGGGTTTTGAAAAATATAAAAACGAATGAAGTTGAAAATATTCAAGGAGAACTGATGGTATTTCACAAGTACAAGAAAATTCATGATGTACCTCCTACGTATATTAATCAAAGTTTTAAATTTGAAATACATTTTTTTATTTGGAATTTTAATCAAGACTTATTAATTTTCTGCTGTACACATACCATGATTAGGTACTACTTTATATTTGATAGTAAAACACAGTTTTCTTGTATAAATGGCGTTTTAATACAAGAAACGTGCTTTAAACCATCAAATTTAATCAATAAACTTAATTGTTCTACTAATTTAATCTTATTTTCTACAAAACAACGTAGATTTAAAACGATTTTAGTTTGCCCCATGCGAAAAAAAATCCTTTGAACGCCCATGTTTGCATTTTTTCTAGCAGTTTAGGTAAGACTATGAAAATTATTTGTCGGTTCTTAAAAACTTTTTTAATTAATAAATCGTTGATTTCAAAATTAAGTAGGTACTTATTATTAGCATGACTGTAACAAACTTCTATTGCGAACTTTTAAGTTTTAAACGATTAGAAAACTGCTCCAGTTTATGGCTTAGCTTTCAGTTTGTAAATCATTGCCTGAAGAGGAGTATTGTCTGTGTTAATCTTTAAATTTTACCAAAATATTTTCAAAAAATTGGAAAAGTTCAGAAATCATAATATTGATAAGTTTAAAAGTATTAGGTCGTGACTCTTCCTGCACCATTCAAATTAAATCAGTAAAAGTTTTAAAACTATTTATCTATCAATTAAATGACTATTTTCTGTATGTTGCCCTTATTTTTACCGAAGGATTTACTAATTTTGCTACATATACATTTTCTTCTAAAAGTATTCCGTTAGTATCGATTATGGGATGCATACTATGTAACGATCAAAATTCAGTTTTGACGTTACTTACATTACTTTTGCTTCTTTTTAAAGCTTACTAATTTAAACTAGAGTTATTTTTAATTACAACGTACCTTATACATAATTTTAAAATCGTTTTAAAATCGTAAAATCGAGAGTATGCAGTTAAACTACAAGCCAGTATTACTACAATGTTCCAGGAGTGCAGTTTACACTAATTTTTAAAACTAATCACGTTTCATAAAAGTGTGAATTTGGTTATCACAGGTAATAAATTATTTCCACTATTAAAATTATTCTATCCGTGAGACGTCATGACACTTTTTGATTTCTAGGACATCTACTTCTGGAATTTTGTGCGATGTGGATCATGGATATCACCTTTTTAGATGTTGTATGGTTTATTTTAGGATGTTTTGTTTTGTGACTGGTTTTAGTCATGATATCCCGCCATATAATGCCCAAGTTTTGGAAATTCCATACCCACCTGCCCTTATTGCCAAACGGAAGATGTTCCTTTCAGATGTTAATCACCAAGCTTATACCGATTATTTTCCATATTCTTGGCATCGACAACTTTTTATAGTATGATCTAAATGTGCTATGTCTTTGTGTTATGTAATTTTGATCATTTGACATCTCATATATTTTGAATATGGAAAGAGTACATGTACAGATTGAGATTTCTGTATGAATAATTTTTGTGAGTTTTAGCTTTCACTGATGCCTCGATCGATAGGACTATAACTGATGAATGAAGTAGAGTATACGAAGAATTTAGATCCAGAGACTAGCTTGCTGATTAAGGGTGAAAGGGTAAGCAGACTCGCAATTATTTTTATATGAAATTTGTTTAAATTACTCAAATACGTAACGATTATTGAAAGCTGTATGTTTTCCATCCAGGAGAATGCGTGCTGTTTGTTCTGCCTATTGTGTGCATTTTTTAAACTTGATTCTTTTGGTGAAGCAAATAAAACAGCTTTCTTCTGTCTTCCCTTGTTTTATTATGTTTACCTGGCGCCCTCAAATAACAACCTCATTTTTATAGTCAATTGTGAGCATCTACTATCTGTAACATTGAAAGAACCCACGAATGCAACCAGTTCCAACCCAGTTCTTGGGACTTGGTATGAATAATTCAGAGTTATGCCGTTTGGTAAAGTCCATCCACGAGCGCAAAAGAGACTGATGTCCAAAAAAGCCACACTAGTGTGTGGAGAGGGGGTGTTAATATTTTAAAAGATCCCTTTGAAAAATATTTCTTGAAATTCATTTTAAGGTGGTATTGCACTAATTTGCACACAAATCTGGGCAATTTTCAGATTTTTTTTGTAGAAAAACGAAACAACATAAAAAAATTTCTGTTATGGTAAGATATTTATTACATAATATTGAATACACAATTTTGAATTTTTAATGAGAATAATAAATGGTCGAATAATAAAAATTTGTGCTACTACAGCTTCCTGAACGTAAGTCGATTAAAATGATACCCAGCGATGGTGGGCAAGCTCAGGTCCCTTGTATTCGTCCAAAATTAAAGAACTAAAAATTTATCGTCCCTACTACAATCATAAGAAAAAAATAATTGCATAGGAAATGGCGGCGTTTTAAAAAATAAAATTGAAATTTTCTACATTTTTTTGTTGAAACCACGAAAAAGAACCGAAATTTTGTACGAATGCATTTGTTTTAGTTCGGACGATAGAGAATTTTATGTACAAACGAACGCCGCAAGATTCAATTGAATTGGTTTATTATTATTTGTTAAGATAGAATGCCCACCAACTACTCGTAAAGAAATGTCATTCGGAGGAAAACGCATTTAAAATTCCGGTAAGGTTCTTGTAGTGCAGGTTTCTCATATACGAATTTGCAACTGCATTATTAGAAATATTCTCATCTTCCTCATTTTTTAAATTTTTCACAAAATTCTTTCACTAACATGTTCTAAAAAGATTCCAGATTAATAATATATGTAAGTATATACAAAAATGTGTTTTTTGAAGTGAAAATAATGGAATACCCCCTTAACCAACCCATTATAATCTTTTTCTATTATATCCTTATAATAAATAAACTCACAAATTTTTCACCCTTTCATTCAACATAATTTAGTTTTAGCTTGTCATGGAATAATACAAGTTCCTTGTGCAATTATAATAAATTTAATTATGAAGTGGATTTCAATTTTTTCTGGGCCAACATGGTCGTAACAGTTTTTATGGAAAGATATTTTTTTCAATATATGTCTTACCGTGCTAAGTTGAAAAATCTCCCGAGCCTGCGATTCGAATGGTAAATTAAAATTTTTGCGCACAAGCGAAATATAGGTAACAAGGCGGATATGGACAGTAGGCAACATAGCGGAAAACGGCCAACGGAAAACGGTAGGGTGGAAGTGATACCACGGAAACAGAAGAAGGCAGAAGCCCAGTCTGCAAGATCAAGTAGCGATAAAAAGTTCATTGCAAATTCTTATTGTTATATTTTCTTTATTTTGTGCACGAATTGTTTGTGTTAGCTATTTTTCGAAAAGTTGAATATTATTTGTATATTTATTTCGAATTAGGTAAATTTGATTTTTCCGATTCGGTATAACGTAAATTTATTACATATTATTAAGATATGTAAATTGATTAATGAGGTCTCTTATCGGCGGCGGGGGTAAAAATGTGTTTGTGTTCGTTTAAATTCCGCTCTTGGATATTGAAAAGGGTAAAATCTTGAAAGGTCGAGTTACCTACTTCTTGTGTACCCGGGTTTATGACGGTCAATCTTCCAATAACTTGCTTTGTATAAAATTTATTCGAAAACATGGAGATTGAGCATCTTAAGCCTATGGCCTGGTTTACACCGTACACTTGGTACGCGGACTAAAGCCGTACCGAACTATATTTCCGAACTATATTTTTAGTCCGCGTGGTGTAAACGTATAGAACTAAGTTGGGCCTGCTTTAGTGCAGTCCTCTAAAATATGAGTACTGAACTAAATACGACCAATGGTTCGACGTGTTCGACTACTTTCGACATCACTCGAGTATTTTTAATTCCGAATGCGCCCATTTTTAATTTTTATAGGTTATAAAAGTAAAGTGTAAAGTGTCATTTACTTTCAAGTAAGTAGATTATAAATTAACCGTTGGTTAATTACAATTATTATTATGTGTTATATGACACATTTTGGTCCTCGGTTCTAGTGTACGGTGTAAACACTTGCGAACCACTTGCGAACTATAATTTGTCGCATCGAACTATCCCCTCCCTCTTAGTCCGATCGGACCGAACCAAGCAGTTTACGGTGTAAACATAGCCTCTGAGTGAGACAATAAATCCTAATTTGAATTATTATTTAAAGATCAAACGAACTTACCTAAGTGAAGTTCGATCTTAATTATACGTAACGTTTTCTCCGAAGATGGTTAATTTGTAGTACTTCATTTCTCCGCTATTAAGTCACATTTTTTTAAAGCTAAAATTTTCTGTAATCTCGTGCTCCCTGCAATACCGGTTGGTATATGACGTCACTTCTTTTAAAGCTCTGTGTCGCAAGAGATGATCTGGGTTTATTATTATTATTATTATTTTTTTTTTTTTGGGATGGGTGGGGATCATCTTCGGAGAAAACGTTACGTATAATTAAGATCGAACTTCACTTAGGTAAGTTCGTTTGATCTTTAAATTATACTTCACGTTTTCTCCTTCAGATGGTTAATTTGTAGATGTTTAAAGTAATATTTGCGACACTTGACTGAAATAATATTATATTATAAGGTTTTGTTGAGAACAATTTTAAGTTAACATATAAATTAAAAAACTATATTATTTTTTAATTAAGCTTGTTATTATAATCAATTTTAACAAATTATTAGTCTTAAGTTAAATTGGCGATACTTTCCGCAAATGCATTTTTGTGGCAAAGAGGTCGATCATAAAAATTTGCAAAGGTCTTGGATTGTTCCGTCCAACCTGCAGTATTTCTGATCGTATCTAAACTTATCCCGTTCCTTCTGGCGGTTGAAGTAGATGCATGCCTTGTGCTGTGGGCTGAAAAGATGGAAGTATCTATGCCACTGTTGGCGAGAGTTGTTTTTATCCACCTGCTTATGGACTGAGAGGAAGCTTCGTGAATAGGCTTCTTGTAAGTTAACACAAGTTTCCTATTGTTCTCTGTCCTCAGGCAAGCAGTTCTCTTCAAATAACAGCACAAGGTATTCGCTGGACAGATTTCTGGTTTTTCTTTGAAAAAAGGTAAATATAAGATGGGTTGAAATCTGTTTTTTGCTGATGTTTTAATTTTGTCTGGAATTTTAATTTCAGCTCCATCTAATGATATGATGATATTTTCGACCATAATAAGCGAAAGTGTTTGCACTCTGTGTGCCGTTGTTAACGCTAGTAGAGTAACTAATTTCTTTGTTAATAATTCCATTGATATCTGTTCGTTAGGATAAAGGGTCCCCACAAATTGAAGGACAGTCGTCGGATCCCAAATGTTCTTGTATTTTGGTTGTGAGGGTCTTAAATTAGCCGCCCCTTTTAGGAAACGTTTAATTCTAAAGTCACTTGCTAATTTTGGAGACAATATTAGAGACAATGCCGATCTATGACAGTTTAATGTTCCATAGGAAGCTCCATTGTTGAATTCTTCCTCTAAAAACTTCAACACTGTTAAGGGTGAATATTTCAAGGGGTCTTTTGCTTTTGATGAGCAGTATTTCCACCATTTCTTTAAGCCCACATCATATTGCCTTAAGGTTGTTGAAGTTATTGATGCCATTATAATTTTTGTTGTTGAGTCGTCCACTCCTCTTTTTTTATAAGATTTCCGGATAAGACTCCTGCCACCAGGGTAAGTTGTGGCCATAGTGGGTGTGGGTTCCTATCATAGGCATGTAATGAATTAATATCTGGGGGAAATATTAACAACTTAGATCGTAGTAATTTTTTAAATAATGGGTACCACACTTGAGTGGTCCAATTTGGTACGACAACAATACCTTCTGCTTTATCTGTTACAATTTTTTGTAACATTCGTAAAATTAAACTGAATGGTGGGAAAGCATAGAAAAAATTTTTTGACCAGGTTAGGGTAAACGCGTCAACTGCAATTGCATCAGGATCTTTTTTCCAGGATACAAATTTTTTGCATTTTGTGTTTTGGCGAGTTGCAAAAAAGTCTATGTTTGGTTCTCCAAAGGATCTTAGTATCTTTTGGAAAAAACATGGATTTAAAGCCCATTCTGATTCAGGAGATGTTTTTCTTGATTCTGCATCTGCTTCGGTGTTATCCGAAGATCTTATATATGACGCGAAAATCCATATATTTCTCCTTTCACACCATTGCCATATTTCCCTTGCCAAATTATTTAGATTAGTGTATTTTACCCCTCCCATTCTATTTATGTAGGATATAGCTGTGGTATTGTCTATTCTTAACAGAATGTTGCAGTTTTGCCATTTTGTACCGAAACATTTTAATCCAAAAAAGGCTGCTTTTAATTCTAAAAAATTTATGTGTAGTTCCCTTTCCATGTCTGTCCATTTTCCCGAAATTTTTTCATTATTACAGACTATTCCCCAACCTGTTGAACTAGCGTCAGAGTATATAATATGGTCTTTGCACTCTTTTTGTAAACTATCCTTTGACTGTGATATGTTTTTTAACCACCAAGATATATCTTCTTGAAGATAACTAGGGACTAACATAATTTTATTATAATTTCCCTGATTCTTTTTTAGTGCCTTGTATTTTGCTCTTTCGAACCTCTTAAGATATACCCATCCATATCTAATAGCAATGCAAGCAGAGACTAGAGTTCCTAAAACTTGAGCAAAATATCTAATTCTACATTTATGTAAAAGGGTAAGTTTTTTAAGCATATTCAGTATCTTTTCCCTTTTTCCTATCGGGAGTGATATTGTCATTAATTTTGAATCAATTTGAAAACCTAGAAATCTACAATTATGCGATGGCTTGATGTTGCTTTTTTCCATATTAATTATAAAACCTAATTTATTTAGCAGAGATGTTGTTTGTTGTAAATTATTTAAACATTTTAAAAATGTATCTCCCAGAATTAACCAGTCATCTAAATATAATACAGAAATATGCCCTCTTGATCTTAAAAAGGATAAGACCGGTTTCATTATTTTTGTAAAAATTAATGGGGCCGTGCTTAAGCCAAAAGGTAGTGCTGTAAATTCATATAATTTACTGTTAAAATAAAATCGAAGGTATTTTCTCGAATTTTTATGGATTTTTACCATCAAGTAAGCCTCCTTCATATCTAATGTTGCCATAAAATTGTTTTTAGAAATTATTCTACGTACTGTACTTATATTTTCCATTTTAAAGTGATTAGTACTAATAAAGTTATTTAACTTTTTTAAATTTAATATTAATCGAAATTTTCCATTAGGTTTTGGAACCAAAAATATTTTTGATATAAATTGATTTTTACAAGGAGCGCATTCTGAAATTGCTTCTATGTCGAGTAAATGTTTTATTTCCTTATCGATATTGAATTTTTCACTTATAGACCATGTTGGTTCTTCAGGGACGATTCTTTGATAAACCTTTTCTATGAAAGGAATACGGTAACCTTTTATCAAAGACAGGACTACTGGGTCATGGGTTATGCTGTACCAGTTTTTAAATTGGTCAGTTAGACCGCCAGCCTTAAAACTAACCTGATTTAACGATAAGTTCTCCTGTAATTCTTGTATTGTCTTCTTGCAGGTGTCGATGTCGGTTCGAATTGGTGTTCCTGACGTCGATGGGGTTTCAGGGGTTTGTATTGTTGTTGTTGTCCGCCCCCCCCCTGGGAGTGTTGAATCGTTTGAGCGGACTGCGTAAGTTTAAATGTCCCCTTGTTAATGAGGTTTTTAAAGGTGTCTTCTTTATTTTTAACTCCTGCCCAGATCGTTCCATTGCCTTAGCAGATTTAATATTTTCTCCTAAATTTTCACCAAAGAGAAAAGTATCAAGATCCGCTTCTACCATGACATCCTTTAAATCCTTATTAAAATTGTGTAGTAGTAGGTTTCTTCGTACCATCGATTGTTGTTGGTGTAGATCCGTGAGAAGACGGCTGGCATCACTAATCAACCCGATGAGTTGGTGTCTTTTCTCATCGTCAAGATTTTCTTTTCCTAATAAGATTGTTAAAGCTTGTCCAAGAGCCGACAAGCTAGCCCCTAACTGAGTTTGTGATGCTTGTAGTTTTTCATCTCTTTTTAAAGAAACTTCAGTAGAAGCTACTTTGGCCTCTGGGTTGATTGCTGGTGGTTTCAGTTTTTGACAGTTGTCCTGGCGAGGGTATCGCTCTGCTATGGTAGATTTTACCTCGACTTCAAGGCCCTTTGTTAGAATTTTATTCCATACTTTTGCCACTTCTTGGTGGATATTGTTTTGTGTGGTTTTGTTTTGTGGTGAAGTTTGCCCTAACAGATTGCGGATTTCTTCACTTAAATCCATGTTTTCCGCCTGGTTAATTGGATTAGTGTGTTGGTTTTCAACTACAATAAAATGTTTTATTAAGTTTTGTATATAAGAATAATTCATTATATAAAAAAAATTTGTATATGATACAAAGGTTCATTGTCCCTGTATAATATATCTGTTTTATTTTTTAACAAAACTGAATTTTTTAGTTTATAAATTCCAATAATATGTAATACAATGGTTCATTGCCCCTGTAGTAATTTTTGTAGGTACATTGACCTATGCATATTATATAATTACAAGAGTTCATAGACTCTGTAATAATTTTTAGTAGGTACATTGACCTATTATGCATTATATAATTACAAGAGTTCATTGACTCTGTAATAATTTTTAGTAGGTACATTGACCCATATGCATTATATAATTACCAGAGTTCATTGACTCTGTAATAATTTTTAGTAGGTACATTGACCCATATGCATTATGTAATTACAAGAGTTCATTGACTCTTATAATTTTTAGTAGGTACATTGACCTATATGCATTATGTAATTACAAGAGTTCATTGACTCTGTAATAATTTTTAGTAGGTAGGTACATTGACCTATAGGCATTATATAATTGCATACTTTTAGTTAGAAAGTTTTTCACTTACTATCGTAATCGCTTTCTTCGGTGGAAGAATGAATTACTTTTAACCTCTTCGATTTGTTCCGCTTGTTTGGCCCTGATTGATTTCGTAATTTTTTTCTTAATTTAAGAAATCTTTCTTTCCAATATATGTCTTCTTCGTCACTAGAAGATGAGTCTGATGAATATTTTCGTTTCTCCATTGCACGATATATATTTTTTAACTTAAATAAGAACACAAAGAAAAAACACGTGTAACTTAATTTGCACAAAAATAAAAAGTGACGTCATATACCAACCGGTATTGCAGGGAGCACGAGATTACAGAAAATTTTAGCTTTAAAAAAATGTGACTTAATAGCGGAGAAATGAAGTACTACAAATTAACCATCTGAAGGAGAAAACGTGAAGTATAATTATTTGTATAATATGTATGAATTTATAAGTAACAAAGTACTATGATTATAATTTTTAAGTAATATGAAATTTACAATGTAAAAAAAATGCCGACGTGGAAAATAACTACAATATTTATAACAAACATAACCAAAATAATTAATTCATCGCATGAAATGAAAATACAAATAAACTGTGTGTTATTTTGTGTACAACATCATTTCGTTCTTTCCTATGATTCATCAGCTGCCTTTGTGTTCATCTACCTATACGGAAGGTGTTCAATGAATTTGGGTTAATATTTGCAATCAGCAGCGTTTTACGTTAATACACAACGTAGGGTATTTAGGTAGATTACGTGCTTGGTGCCCCCGGGGTTGCGTTTAGGGTTCAGTTCGCTCGTTGAGGTCCCAAGTTAGTTCGCAGATTAAAAAATGGGAAGTGAACACAACTGATTATTGAGTTGATTATAATATTAATTTATAATAATACTTTGTTCACACTTATTGGTAATTCATTCATTATTTATAATAATAATTCCAGCAACGATTTAAAATAATTATAAAGCATATTAAATTCTCTTAGAGAACATTGTACATTGCAAATTGTGACTGCGTAACAAAAAATTATAGCTTCAAAACACTTATATTGGTGTCTTATAAGTGCCCATTCACTAGGGGTGCGCATATAATCGATTAATCGATTACGTAATTCGAATAATCGATTATTTCATAATCGATTATGATATTTTATAATAATCGATTAATCGATTATTGAAATAATCGATTATTCATAATCGACTATGAGTTCATAATCGATTATGAACTCGTAATCGATTATGAACCCATAATCGATTATGAATTCATAATCGATTATGGACTCATAATCGATTATGAACCCATAATCGATTATGAATTCATAATCGATTATGAATTCATAATCGATTATGGACTCATAATCGATTATGAACTCATAGTCGATTATGAACTCATAGTCGATTATGAACTCATAGTCGATTATGAACTCATAGTCGATTATGAACTTATAACTATAATAGGTAGGGCTATTAAGGGTTAATAAATTACTATATAATTTATTATTTTGCTAATTGTGTTACGGTGGTGCTAATAAGAAGTGTTGTTAAGCACCAGTTGATAACACATTACGGTCCGGTATCAATCTGTAATAACTTACCTGCGTAGCCGATTATAATGTTACTTACAGGTGTGTTGATGAGAATTTACGACTCCTTCATAAAAACGCTGATTAAATCTGAAGTACCAAATATTTTGTTTTTAAATTTTAACTGAATGTTACTATTGTATTATGCATTATGTAATTAATTTATTGTTAACAATAATCCATCTAAAAGGCTTCTAATTAAAATTCATTTTGTAAAAGTATACACTTTCACTCAAAATATCGGACAAATAATTTAAATCCATATTGATGAAAAAGGGTTGCAATCTTTAATTGAAAAGCAAAAAAATATTTTTTAAAAACTATCAAATTTATAAACAAAAATACCTAAAAGTTGAATGGCAAATCCATATTTGGATTCAAAATAATCCATATTTGGATTCAAAATATGGATTTGCCATTCAACTTTTAGGTATTTTTGTTTATAAATTTGATAGTTTTTAAAAAATATTTTTTTGCTTTTCAATTAAAGATTGCAACCCTTTTTCATCAATATGGATTTAAATTATTTGTCCGATATTTTGAGTGAAAGTGTATACTTTTACAAAATGAATTTTAATTAGAAGCCTTTTAGATGGATTATTGTTAACAATAAATTAATTACATAATGCATAATACAATAGTAACATTCAGTTAAAATTTAAAAACAAAATATTTGGTACTTCAGATTTAATCAGCGTTTTTATGAAGGAGTCGTAAATTCTCATCAACACACCTGTAAGTAACATTATAATCGGCTACGCAGGTAAGTTATTACAGATTGATACCGGACCGTAATGTGTTATCAACTGGTGCTTAACAACACTTCTTATTAGCACCACCGTAACACAATTAGCAAAATAATAAATTATATAGTAATTTAGTAACCCTTAATAGCCCTACCTATTATAGTTATAAGTTCATAATCGACTATGAGTTCATAATCGACTATGAGTTCATAATCGACTATGAGTTCATAATCGACTATGAGTTCATAATCGATTATGAGTTCATAATCGATTATGAGTCCATAATCGATTATGAATTCATAATCGATTATGGGTTCATAATCGATTATGAGTCCATAATCGATTATGAGTTCATAATCGATTACAAGTTCATAATCGATTACGAGTTCATAATCGATTATGAACTCATAGTCGATTATGAATAATCGATTATTTTTAATAATCGATTAATCGAAAAAAATCGATTATTTTTTATAATCGATAATCGATTATGAAATTCCATAATCGCGCACCCCTACCATTCACAATGGACGTAAGCATAAGAATTACATAAGCATAAGCATAAAACATAAACATAAGCATAAGATGGGACCGTTCACAATGACCGTAAGAATTACATAAAAATTAAAAAACTGCGCAGGCGCTATGAAGTTTCAACACGAAACTATTTTGTGACATAACCTCTCCGTCGTTTAAGTAATTATATTGTTTGTTAAGAATGGATCTACTACCATCTGAACAATTGAAAAATTCAATTGAAAAAAATTCAATTGAAAAATACCATCTGAAAAAACAACCCTGACAGCGTTTCTATTGGTTAGAAAAACGGAGCATCATTCAAATATATATTTTATTTTTATTTATAATTTATAAATATAAATATATTTATAATTTATAAATTTTTAGAGCGTTTACAAAAGAATGTACAATTTTAGGTTATATTATTATTTGAACTGTCACACAAGAAGGTGTGTTCACTGCGTGAAAAACGGCGCATCGTTGAAATTAAGGTTAATTTCCATAAGAAATACGTAAAAGTTGAAATATTCCAACTTCTTATGTAGTTCTTATGTAGTTGTTATGGGCTCCCTAAACATAACAATTACGTAACTGCATTGTGAACGCTCCCATTTAAAACCAGGTATCCAACTTTATGTATTTCTTATGCTTATGTTATGCTTATGTAATTCTTATGCTTACGTCCATTGTGAATGGGCACTAACCCCTAGTAAAGATTAGTTGTTATTCAGTAGACGCCGCTTATTATGATAATGGATAATAAGATCAATCGGGTATTGAGATCACTTTTGCGAAGAAGCGGCCGGCCGCATATGACTGCATAGAAAAGTCATCGTGTATAGTGATCAAAATTAGGTTAATGCGATCAAATTTTTGTTAAAATGCAGGAAAGCGTTGGAAATTTTATAGCGCGGTGTTTCGATTTTCAGACGTATTATAGTAAATTTGAACTAACTTTTTATAAACACTTTAACACGCGAGAAATATTGACAAACAACACTAGATGACTTTTGAAGAAATGTTACTTTTCTTTTTCAATTTTTTAAATTTTTGTTTGAATAATGATACCAATAAATAAAAATTGATGGTTTTCGACTTGTGGTGATTTTTCGTTTATTCACATTATCGGCTATTGTGATCAAAAACCCCTAGACCCGATGTGAGTACATTAAGCGGCGTCTACTGTAATTGTATTAAGATTCTCTTTGAGATTGTTTTATATTATTATTAGTCTATTTGAGACTGTAATTAGTTTTATCGTAAACAGGATTTTACTGTATGTATTCATCGGACTTCGATGCAATTATGTAGGAGTTCTCTTAAGTACATATTATGTAATCTGAAAGAAAACAATATTATTTGTCCATAAAACCTGTAATTTAAAAATAAAATAAAACCTTCGAATACTGAAATACTGAATTGTCGTGTTTGGTCTCGGCACAATTTTATAGGTCCTGCACAGTAAACCTAAGTCAAAATTTACAAATTTTAGTAAAATAATTAGTAAAATAAACAGTAAAATAACTCGCTCTAGGACATTCTTTGACTTATTAAAAAGGTTAAGTTTTTGACGGTTAAAACTCAGCTAATAGCTTTTTATAAAAGTACCTTTACATTATTAGACTTTGCATAGGACTTTTGTATTCGATATTTGTATAGGATTTTATATCCTATGCTCGAATCTAAACGCGTTTACACTATTGGATATTTATTTGTACAGGATTTTTAATGACATTTGACAGTGGCGAGAATAAAATTTTGTCAAAATCTTTAGTTAAATTTTAGTTTTTGTGGCAAATAAGTAGTCAATAAAGTACATATGCACAAAACTAGACAAAAACTGAACAAAGTAATTTCTAAAAATTTGAGGTTAACAAAATCATGACAGATTACGAGTCATACAATCACACTGCGCATGCTCACCAATAAAATCTAATGCAAAATCCTATTGAAATAGAACCGTCCTATTCTTAAAAATCCTATGTAAAAGTCTAATGCAAAATCTAACGGACGAAGTCCAATGTAAAATCGTGCAATGTAAACACGAAAATTTTTGCATTAGACTAAGTCTAATACAAAATCCTATGCAAAGTCTAATAATGTAAAGGTACTTTAATACCGCAACAGTGAATGGCTTCGTGTGATCTCTGGCTGAGTTTGTAATTTTGCAACAAACTTTCCAAAATTCCCATTAATAAGAGTTGGAAATCATTGATATTTCGATTGGTGTTCCATTTCTCTGGGTTTGCATTTTTTGTAATAATACAATAACAAATGTAAAGTTTCATCCAATTGGTGTTTTAATAGGCCTATATTTAGTCAACTAGGTATAGATTTCTTTACATTCTGCTTCAAACAGCAATGCATCTTTTGTAGGTATACTAATTATGTTTGTGGAAGTCAATATCAAATTGAAAGTTTAGTTAGAATTATTCAGAAGGGAATGTAAATAAGTCCGCTGTTTCCTTTCTAAAGCCTACCTTATACGGTCAATATTATTGAAGCAATAATCGATATTGATCAATATATTGAATGTGTAAGGAGTATATTGAAGCAATATTATTGACCGTGTAAGGTAGGCTTAAGAAGAATCTGAGGTATACTACGCCGGGTTATATTAATGTGGTGTTTCATTATTGACCATAATATGCTTGAACGATGTTATTTGAATTTCCGGGTGTTAAGATTTGTAGAATGGGGGCGGGAAATTCAAATTTAAAAGTTCTATATCCTTAGTAACAACTTTTGCTGGCCATTACCTGTGAAATCTATATTTTGCTGGCAGACACCTGTCAGATAGCTGGCAGGCGGCGTTTACAGTTTACTTGGCTATTACTGTCAATTTGTTATTATATGGGGCCTGGCATGTACTTATTTAAGGTTGCTATAAACTTGTTTTTACAGGTGCCTGACAGGCACTCATTTATAGGTTGCTATAAGCTTGTTTTCACATGCGCCTGGCAGGTTCTCGTTTACAGGTTGCTGTAAGCTTATTATTACAGGCTTCTAACAGGCACTCATTTACAAGTTGCTGTAAGTTTCCCGTGGTATGAATTTGCCAGGGACTCTTTTACAGGTTACTTCGCTATTGCTATAAAGTGTGTTCAGAGACAGTATCTCTCCAAGTTCTCAATTTTATTTCAACTCTTTTTATTTAAATTCATTAATTAAATTAATCTTAATTAATTTAGAATTAACTAAATGTGGAAAATGTTTATGGAAATAAAAAATTTTTAGAACATTAATTTTCAAATAACCGGTAAAAAATTACATTGTAAAATATAATTCGTAAACGTTCTCGTTATACTGTGACATCTTCAGACTATAAGACTTAAAATAAAGAGAAGATTTGTATAAATAATATTACTTAAAAATTGTGGTATAGGGTGGGGATGATGGTGGAAAATGGAAATTAAAATATGAATTAAGCTACGTTCTGAAAGTAGAATTGGAGTCAGATCCCAGGCATAATGCTGGGTCGTTCAGTGTAAATCACAGACTCGTTATGTGTTGACTGATTTAATAGTTATTTACTTGGTAAGGCGTTAAAGATACTTTCCGAAAGTGGAATAATATTGAAATTTGGCTCCGGTTGAAAAATTATCTTCGGTTGGATTCTAATAATGACCCTGATCTTAAAAACATAATTCTGACACCACCACTGTGCATCCCCACGAGCGGCCACTAATGAATGATCTAATTGTTTTAGACAAGTTTAGAGGATTCTGTTCCTTCTTGGTGCAGTTTTTGTACATAGGTTTTGAATTTTATTGTGCAAAAGAGGTGTACTTATCATACTTTAGAGAAACTGTAGGTAGCATGTATAATAATACGAAATAGCATCGTTGTTTGTGTATAGTAATACTCCGTTTTATGGAGGCTCGCTTTATTGAATATTGAAGTTACATACAGAACTTTATAGGAACAAAATTTGTTATACAATAAAAAATTCGTTGCTATGGACAAAACATTTTTAATATAAAAATGAATGTCAGTCAACAAAGTTTTTCAATATTCAGTAAACTAGAGTTAAACCGAGAAAAATATTCAACATAATAAATTATATCAAATTTAAAAAAAACACCAGAGCTAAGTAAATTTGATCTTACCGGAAAATTGTGTTTATTATATAAATTTAAGCTGCATAAGTGTTTAATTCGCATAATTAAACAGAGGTATTTACTATAAATACAGTAAATAAATAATTGGTTAATTAAATAAAAATAGGAAGGTAAAAATGTATAATGCGGAAATAAAATTATAAATAAAGAATTTACTTAGTCAACAAAAACTAAGTTGACATTACAATAAATGTATGTATGTAGGTTAACAAGCTAAACATGAATTGTAACAATTATAAATAGGAACTAGGTGTAGGAATTTGATGAATAAGCAAAAGACTGATTATATAAGACTAATTTAATTGATAATAAAGCGAGTTTTAATTTGAACATTGTTTGAATAACTGCTTCATCGACATTTGATAAGATATAATATGCTTATCAAATTTTCAAGTTATCCTTAGGGATTTCTTTATGGTCCTTCGAACCTTTAGAAAATAACCAGCACCGAAACAAAACCATCCAGGGTCCAAACAAAGGATCCACCTACATCAAACAACACCATCCAGGGTCCAAACAAGGGATCCACCTACATCAAACAACAACATCCAGGGTCCAAACAAGGGATCCACCTACATCAAACAACAACATCCAGGGTCCAAACAAGGGATCCACCTACATCAAACAACAACATCCAGGGTCCAAACAAGGGATCCACCTACATCAAACAACAACATCAAGGGTCCAAACAAGGGATCCACCTACATCAAACAACAACATCCAGGGTCCAAACAAGGGATCCACCTACATCAAACAACAACATCCAGGGTCCAAACAAGGGATCCACCTACATCAAACAACAACATCCAGGGTCCAAACAAGGGAACCACCTACATCAAACAAGACCAACCAGGGTCCAAACAACGGAACCACCTATATCAAACAACGGTCCAATACAAAGGTCCAAACAATCAACAAACAAGGGTCTAGGAAGACGCCACAAGCGAACAAGGGTCCAAAAACACGGATCTACATACATTAAACAATAACATCCAGAGTCCAAACAACGGATTCATATACATCAAACACCATACATCCAACTACTAATCAACAAGTCCACAGCGACGACAAACAAGGGTCAAGAAGACGCCACAAGCAAACAAGGGTCCAAAAACAACGGATCGACATACTTAAAACACCATACATCCAACTACTAATCAACAAGTCCACAGCGACGTCAAACAAGGGTCAAGAAGACGCCACAAGCAAACAACGGTCCAATACAACGGTCCAAACAATCAACATACAGGTCCACAGCAACAAACAACAATAATCAACAACAATAAACAGCATCCAATACCACAAGAGTACAGAAAAAAGAAAAAGAAATGGACCAACAAATCGTAGACGCATCCAACAAGATAACAATAGCACAACAGGAAATTGGTGAGAGAATTTCATCGATATTAACTAATGCCAAAAAAGATTCAGAGACCAGAAAAACAAAAGAATATATAAGAAAAAGGGAAGATGAATTACAACAACTAATGGAAAAAGCTACAACAAACGACGACAACTTCAAAAAATTAAAAGTGCCTGAACATCCATACATTACTGGAAATTATTTTAAAAGCATGGAAGATAAATATGAAGAAACTATGAAATATCTACAAACGTGCTCAAAAGCAAAAGAGAGAAAAGATCCAACAAGAACAACATCAAAACAGATCATTACAGAAGAAATCAAAAAAGAGAATATTAAAGAAATGGATGCCCAATCTATTCGTTTGAAAAAACAAAAAGTCAAAATAGCATACCTACAAAAAACCATGGAAGATGCAATGAAAATAATATTAGAAGGTGATGAAGACATAACGTATGGTAAAATTAAACAGAAACTTGAAGCCCAATGGTCTGAAATCAGGGAACTCAACGTAGAATTAATCGTGTACGAGGAAGAATATGAACACGAATATTTCAAAGATGACAAATTTCATGTCATGGAAAGAGAATATGATGAGGATATAATCACACAACTTGAAAAGAAAATGATCAAATCTACAAGTAAGCCCAATATTACATTGCCGAAAATACAATTACCGATCTTTAACGGAGGATACGAAGAGTGGTGCCAATTTTACGACATTTTCCAGAAAATAATAAATACGAACACATCTATTACCAAAACAGAGAAAGTGCAATATTTAAAAACACACGTGCGAGGAAATTAATCCAACATTTACTTATAGTGGAAGAAAATTACGACACCGCATGGGAAATATTAGTTAAAAGGTATCAAAACAAGAGATTAATAATCAAAAAACTGATGTTTCAAATTACGAAGTTACCAGTGATGCAGAAAGAAAATGTAACACAGCTAAGGCAAATGCATAATACCGTTCACGAATGCTTAAAAGCAATTGAAAATCAAGGAATCAATACGGAAAGTTGGGGGCCGATGATCGAACAATGGGTTACCGAAAAATGGGATCAAGAAACAAATAAAGTGTATGAACAGACATTAGTAAATCCACATGAAGTTCAATCATTGCCAAACTTAATGGAATTCTTAGAAAAAAGGTGCCAAGCAATGGAATCAACATCCGAAAATAAATATGATCACAGGTCAATATATCAAATGAATAATTCCAATAATAATAAGCAATGTATGTGTCGTGGACAACAACATCTAATTTATCAATGTCAACAATTCGAAAAAATGAGTCCAGCACAAAGAAATCAATTAACAATGGAAAATAGGAAGTGCAGAAATTGTTTAACTCATGACATTAGCAAAAAATTTTATAGTAATAGAAGTTGCAAAATATGCGGAATGCAGCATAATACGTTACTACATGAAGAAAAACAACCAGCAGCAGTTTATTCAAGGCCATTCAACGCAAGGTCAGGAAAGCCAGTAAAAATTGAAACGCATTCAAGATGGTTCAATTCGAACAATGGAAAACCAGCAAACATGCAGAGAACTGGAAATTATCAAAGGCCATTTCAACCAACAGGAAGACAATTCAACCAAACCAATGAAGTGCATCAAAAAACATACAATCAAAACATAGAAAAAACATGTCACACAGCTGAGAATAAAGAAAAAATTGTGTTACTAGCAACCGCTTTAGTACGTACCACATCATACCAAGGAAATGTGGAATATTTAAGAATACTAATTGATTCTGGATCACAAGCAGCATTCATGACCGAAGAAGCTGCGCAATTATTAGGATATCCTCGTGAGAGAATTTCAGCAGAAATAACAGGAATATCAGACGATAGCCCAAAATTATCAAAATACAAGATACAATGTGAAATCGTGCCAAGATTTCGAAGTGAATTTTCATTGAAGGTTAATTTCTATATATTACCAAAGTTAACAAAAGCTCATCCAAGCCAAGAAATAAAGATGGAACTAAGTAAAGAATGGGAAAACAAATTAATAGCCGACCCAACATTTAATCGACCTGGACCAATAGATGCTATATTAGGTGCAGAAGAAATAGGAAAAATCATGCAACAGGGGATACAAAAAGAAAATGAAGGAATAATAGGTCAAAATACGAAATTTGGGTGGATATTGTCAGGAAGCATCCCACAAACAGAACAAAAAAGAATACAAATAACAAGCATGATAAGTCGTTACGAAGATGATCTACAAATACAAAAATTTTGGGAATTAGAAGAAATCACGAATAAAAAACCAATGTCAAAGGAAAACGAAATATGTGAGGAACATTACGAAGAAAATACAAAAAGAAACCAGGATGGCAGTTATACAGTGAAAATACCATTCAAAGAAGAACCACCACAATTAGGAGAATCGAAACAGAGAGCGCTTGCACGGTTTCATCAATTAGAGAAGAAGTTAGACAAAGCAGGAAACAATGAGCTTCGCAATCAATACAACGCATTCATGCAAGAATATATAGACCTTGGACACATGCAACTAGTGCCAAAAAATAATCAAGGAAAATACTACATTCCTCACCAACCAGTAATTCGAGAAGAAAGTACAACAACAAAATTAAGAGTGGTATTTGATGCATCAGCAAAAACAACCAACGGAATAAGTTTGAATGAAAAAATGTACACAGGTCCAAGATTACAACAAGAACTCAGAGATATTCTATTACGATGGAGAAAATATCCAGTAGCGTTGTGTGCAGACATAGAAAAAATGACCTGTGTGAAGTTGGCGGCCAAATCCTAGCGGCCAATTTACCGGAAACACCCGAACGAATTACCAACAAATTTTTATAAGTTTAACGTGCCCTATCAGGATAGAACTGTTCAAATACATTCAAAACCCTAATATCCGCCTACCCTGAAAAGAAGGTAGAATTCCATTTACTTTAAAGTGACATTATCGCGGTTTTTCTGCTGCACTTCCAAACGGGACAGCACTTGCATCCGATTTTTGTAGAAACGAGTGCCGGTGTAGGGTTAGGATTTTCAACACTCATCAACAACGATAACATCTACCTACCCTGAAAATTTGGTGGGGGTCTACATAGTTTTAGTGGTCATTTTCGCGATTTTACGTTTTTCTGACAAGCGCGAAGGCACTTGCATCCGATTTTTATAGAAACGAGTGCCGGTGTAGGGTTAGGATTTTCAACACACATCAACAACGATAACATCTACCTACCCTGAAAATTTGGTGGGGGTCTACATAGTTTTAGTGGTCATTTTCTCGATTTTACGTTTTCTGACAAGCGCGAAGGCACTTGCATCCGATTTTTATAGAAACGAGTGCCGGTGTAGGGTTAGAATTTTCAACACACATCAACAACGATAACATCTACCTACCCTGAAAATTTGGTGGGGGTCTACATAGTTTTAGTGGTCATTTTCTCGATTTTACGTTTTTCTGACAAGCGCGAAGGCACTTGCATCCGATTTTTATAGAAACGAGTGCCGGTGTAGGGTTAGGATTTTCAACACACATCAACAACGATAACATCTACCTACCCTGAAAATTTGGTGGGGGTCTACATAGTTTTAGTGGTCATTTTCTCGATTTTACGTTTTTCTGACAAGCGCGAAGGCACTTGCATCCGATTTTTATAGAAACGAGTGCAAGTGTAGGGTTAGGATTTTCAACACACATCAACAACGATAACATCTACCTACCCTGAAAATTTGGTGGGGTCTACATCGTTTTAGTGGTCATTTTCGCGATATTACGTTTTTCTGCAGATTTTGGCCGCTGGCATTTGCATCTGATTTTTGTAGAAACGAGTGCCGGTGTAGGGTTAGGATTTTCAACACACATCAACAACGATAACATCTACCTACCCTGAAAATTTGGTGGGGGTCTACATAGTTTTAGTGGTCATTTTCTCGATTTTACGTTTTTCTGACAAGCGCGAAGGCACTTGCATCCGATTTTTATAGAAACGAGTGCCGGTGTAGGGTTAGGATTTTCAACACACACAACAACGATAACATCTACCTACCCTGAAAATTTGGTGGGGGTCTACATAGTTTTAGTGGTCATTTTCTCGATTTTACGTTTTTCTGACAAGCGCGAAGGCACTTGCATCCGATTTTTATAGAAACGAGTGCCGGTGTAGGGTTAGGATTTTCAACACACATCAACAACGATAACATCTACCTACCCTGAAAATTTGGTGGGGGTCTACATAGTTTTAGTGGTCATTTTCTCGATTTTACGTTTTCTGACAAGCGCGAAGGCACTTGCATCCGATTTTTATAGAAACGAGTGCCGGTGTAGGGTTAGGATTTTCAACACACATCAACAACGATAACATCTACCTACCCTGAAAATTTGGTGGGGGTCTACATAGTTTTAGTGGTCATTTTCTCGATTTTACGTTTTTCTGACAAGCGCGAAGGCACTTGCATCCGATTTTTATAGAAACGAGTGCCGGTGTAGGGTTAGGATTGTCAACACACATCAACAACGATAACATCTACCTACCCTGAAAATTTGGTGGGGTCTACATCGTTTTAGTGGTCATTTTCGCGATATTACGTTTTTCTGCAGATTTTGGCCGCTGGCATTTGCATCCGATTTTTGTAGAAACGAGTGCCGGTGTAGGGTTAGGATTTTCAACACACATCAACAACGATAACATCTACCTACCCTGAAAATTTGGTGGGGGTCTACATAGTTTTAGTGGTCATTTTCTCGATTTTACGTTTTTCTGACAAGCGCGAAGGCACTTGCATCCGATTTTTATAGAAACGAGTGCCGGTGTAAGGTTAGGATTTTCAACACACATCAACAACGATAAACATAGTTTTAGTGGTCATTTTCTCGATTTTACGTTTTTCTGACAAGCGCGAAGGCACTTGCATCCGATTTTTATAGAAACGAGTGCCGGTGTAGGGTTAGGATTTTCAACACACATCAACAACGATAACATCTACCTACCCTGAAAATTTGGTGGGGGTCTACATAGTTTTAGTGGTCATTTTCTCGATTTTACGTTTTTCTGACAAGCGCGAAGGCACTTGCATCCGATTTTTATAGAAACGAGTGCCGGTGTAGGGTTAGGATTGTCAACAAACATCAACAACGATAACATCTACCTACCCTGAAAATTTGGTGGGGTCTACATCGTTTTAGTGGTCATTTTCGCGATATTACGTTTTTCTGCAGATTTTGGCCGCTGGCATTTGCATCCGATTTTTGTAGAAACGAGTGCCGGTGTAGGGTTAGGATTTTCAACACACATCAACAACGATAACATCTACCTACCCTGAAAATTTGGTGGGGGTCTACATAGTTTTAGTGGTCATTTTCTCGATTTTACGTTTTTCTGACAAGCGCGAAGGCACTTGCATCCGATTTTTATAGAAACGAGTGCCGGTGTAAGGTTAGGATTTTCAACACACATCAACAACGATAACATCTACCTACCCTGAAAATTTGGTGGGGTCTACATAGTTTTAGTGGTCATTTTCTCGATTTTACGTTTTTCTGACAAGCGCGAAGGCACTTGCATCCGATTTTTATAGAAACGAGTGCCGGTGTAGGGTTAGGATTTTCAACACACATCAACAACGATAACATCTACCTACCCTGAAAATTTGGTGGGGGTCTACATAGTTTTAGTGGTCATTTTCTCGATTTTACGTTTTTCTGACAAGCGCGAAGGCACTTGCATCCGATTTTTATAGAAACGAGTGCCGGTGTAGGGTTAGGATTGTCAACATACATCAACAACGATAACATCTACCTACCCTGAAAATTTGGTGGGGGTCTACATAGTTTTAGTGGTCATTTTCTCGATTTTACGTTTTTCTGACAAGCGCGAAGGCACTTGCATCCGATTTTTATAGAAACGAGTGCCGGTGTAAGGTTAGGATTTTCAACACACATCAACAACGATTACATCTACCTACCCTGAAAATTTGGTGGGGGTCTACATAGTTTTAGTGGTCATTTTCTCGATTTTACGTTTTTCTGACAAGCGCGAAGGCACTTGCATCCGATTTTTATAGAAACGAGTGCCGGTGTAGGGTTAGGATTGTCAACACACATCAACAACGATAACATCTACCTACCCTGAAAATTTGGTGGGGTCTACATCGTTTTAGTGGTCATTTTCGCGATATTACGTTTTTCTGCAGATTTTGGCCGCTGGCATTTGCATCCGATTTTTGTAGAAACGAGTGCCGGCGTAGGGTTAGGATTTTCAACACACATCAACAACGATAACATCTACCTACCCTGAAAATTTGGTGGGGGTCTACATAGTTTTAGTGGTCATTTTCTCGATTTTACGTTTTTCTGACAAGCGCGAAGGCACTTGCATCCGATTTTTATAGAAACGAGTGCCGGTGTAGGGTTAGGATTTTCAACACACATCAACAACGATTACATCTACCTACCCTGAAAATTTGGTGGGGGTCTACATAGTTTTAGTGGTCATTTTCTCGATTTTACGTTTTTCTGACAAGCGCGAAGGCACTTGCATCCGATTTTTATAGAAACGAGTGCCGGTGTAGGGTTAGGATTGTCAACATACATCAACAACGATAACATCTACCTACCCTGAAAATTTGGTGGGGGTCTACATAGTTTTAGTGGTCATTTTCTCGATTTTACGTTTTTCTGACAAGCGCGAAGGCACTTGCATCCGATTTTTATAGAAACGAGTGCCGGTGTAAGGTTAGGATTTTCAACACACATCAACAACGATAACATCTACCTACCCTGAAAATTTGGTGGGGGTCTACATAGTTTTAGTGGTCATTTTCTCGATTTTACGTTTTTCTGACAAGCGCGAAGGCACTTGCATCCGATTTTTATAGAAACGAGTGCCGGTGTAGGGTTAGGATTGTCAACACACATCAACAACGATAACATCTACCTACCCTGAAAATTTGGTGGGGTCTACATCGTTTTAGTGGTCATTTTCGCGATATTACGTTTTTCTGCAGATTTTGGCCGCTGGCATTTGCATCCGATTTTTGTAGAAACGAGTGCCGGTGTAGGGTTAGGATTTTCAACACACATCAACAACGATAACATCTACCTACCCTGAAAATTTGGTGGGGGTCTACATAGTTTTAGTGGTCATTTTCTCGATTTTACGTTTTTCTGACAAGCGCGAAGGCACTTGCATCCGATTTTTATAGAAACGAGTGCCGGTGTAGGGTTAGGATTTTCAACACACATCAACAACGATAACATCTACCTACCCTGAAAATTTGGTGGGGGTCTACATAGTTTTAGTGGTCATTTTCTCGATTTTACGTTTTTCTGACAAGCGCGAAGGCACTTGCATCCGATTTTTATAGAAACGAGTGCCGGTGTAGGGTTAGGATTTTCAACACACATCAACAACGATAACATCTACCTACCCTGAAAATTTGGTGGGGGTCTACATAGTTTTAGTGGTCATTTTCTCGATTTTACGTTTTCTGACAAGCGCGAAGGCACTTGCATCCGATTTTTATAGAAACGAGTGCCGGTGTAGGGTTAGGATTTTCAACACACATCAACAACGATAACATCTACCTACCCTGAAAATTTGGTGGGGGTCTACATAGTTTTAGTGGTCATTTTCTCGATTTTACGTTTTTCTGACAAGCGCGAAGGCACTTGCATCCGATTTTTATAGAAACGAGTGCCGGTGTAAGGTTAGGATTTTCAACACACATCAACAACGATAACATCTACCTACCCTGAAAATTTGGTGGGGGTCTACATAGTTTTAGTGGTCATTTTCTCGATTTTACGTTTTTCTGACAAGCGCGAAGGCACTTGCATCCGATTTTTATAGAAACGAGTGCCGGTGTAGGGTTAGGATTGTCAACACACATCAACAACGATAACATCTACCTACCCTGAAAATTTGGTGGGGTCTACATCGTTTTAGTGGTCATTTTCGCGATATTACGTTTTTCTGCAGATTTTGGCCGCTGGCATTTGCATCCGATTTTTGTAGAAACGAGTGCCGGTGTAGGGTTAGGATTTTCAACACACATCAACAACGATAACATCTACCTACCCTGAAAATTTGGTGGGGGTCTACATAGTTTTAGTGGTCATTTTCGCGGGTTTTCCGCTTCTCTGAGAGTGCATTAGATTTTTGGGTGGTTTCGGTATTGTCAGAAAAAGGGTACAAGTAAATTGCGTCCCGACCGTAATCAAAGATAATCCTCTCTACCGAAATGGTCACCGTCGAGCACCAGTAAATTCCACAGCTAACCGTAGTTAGGGATTGCATACTTAGTATTAGTAGGTGCACAATAGATACAGGGGATACCACCATAAAAAAAACGCACTTACTACTCGACCTCAAGGTGGTGTGGAACAGAGTAAAGCCCTGATTACCAGCCCTCAGGCAAAAATAATCCCAGGCGGCTCAGGTACTACCTACCTAACTCAGGTAGTAAAAACTGTTGGGTTTTTACAAACATTTCGTGTTTCTGTTTATTGATTTGAATTTTGGAATGAACATATAAAAAATTATTTTTATTTTTTTCTTCTAACGGATAAAAATGAAAAGGTATCATTTGAAAGACTTTTTGTTTGGCTTTTAAAGATACCCAACACTGGATATTTTGTTCTTTAATTATTGTTTTTTAAATTAATTTTTAATTCACATAAACTTCAGGGCCGTATCAGCGTTACATGAAACACTAGTCAATGAAAATAAGAATTTTCTGTAAACGTCTTGTATGAATATAAAAATACCTCAAGTCAAATGGAAAAAGGGAAATAAATTTGGAATATCTAAAAGTTCGAAATGTTTTTAACAACAAAGTAATAATAGTAGAATAATTTTATCACTTTTATAGTTGAGAAATCACAGTACCTTAATTAGACCCTCCTATGTCAAGGGGGGGGGGGTAGTTTCGAATATAAGTCAAGTCAAATAACCTACCATTTTAAACATTGAAAAAAATTGCATTAGCAGCCGACTGCTGTTGTATGATTCAGGTGTATGTCTGTAAAAATAGAGGTTTTTTTCATTGGCAAAATTTTGTTGTTGTTGTTCATGATATCAGATATAATAGTTTTTTATATAATATTTTAGAAAATTCCAAATTTTTAATTGGTTTCGATTTTATTTGATCTTTGATTCTGAGTACGGCCCTGTACGGACAATCTGCGATAAATTGCTTTTCTGTTTCGCAAATCATTCTTCATTTTAATATGGGAACAGATTAATTCAAATATCGGGTGTTCTGTTCTATAACTATCGGGGAGATCCTTAATACCACTATTATCCTTTATCGTTTGTAACAATTCCGAATTGACTTGAGAGAGGGCAGAAAGTCGGTACTTCTTTGTGTGAGTCATTTTAGGCTATTGGAATTTCGTTGCAATACCTAACCTAAATAAAAAAAACAAACAAAAACAGTAAAAACTTACTTACCTGATTTAATACCACAAAATTATCTGGAAACGCTAATATAGAATCGATATTATATAGATGTAATCAAATGATACTTAATATATATTAATATATAGATGTAATCACATGACACTTCCAATTTTATAATTAAATAAAATGAAACAAACTATCCTAGACCCCACAAATTTGTAAAACGGCTTTAATAACTACCAAGTACCAACCTCCGCATTATAAATAAAATTAAAAAATATATTATATTCTTCGAAAAATTATACACATACAAAGTATGTGCTCATACAGGGTGTGTCTAAAAAGATCTAAAATTACCGATAACTTTTTTCAACCTAAAATTATTAAATCTTTATGCAGCTTAAAAATCTAAGAGGATTAAAGTTACCCCCCAAACCGATCTGACCGGACGCAATGCAGTCGTACCCTTGCACTCCCACGCCATTTAAAATTTCTACAAATTACCCCCCCCCCCAAAACAAATAAAATTACAACTTTTTCATTTTTATTAAGTGTTTTACCCATCCATCCCTGTGGTGTACGGAAAGTTGGTTCTGCACAGGTGCAATAACTGTTTGAATATTCCATGTATTCAATACTTTAAGATAGTTAGCTACCAACCTAAGATAACAGTTCCTTTAGTATATAAGTCTACACTTCGACATTAATTTATATAAAATAAAATTTGCATATCCTCCATTAGGTAAGTATTATTTTACATAATAAAATAAGTTTTTCAGTATTATTTTCCATGGATACAATCTTCTTGGAATAATTATTTCTATAGAAAATAACCCAAAACTGAACAACTACCTTTAAGGCCCAGTTGTTCAGTTTCGGGTTATCTTTTAACCTGGGTTATTTTCCATAGAAATGATTGTTTCAAGAATTGTTTCCATAGAAAATAATTCAGGTTAAAAGATAACCTAATACTGAACAATTGGGCCTTAGTCAGATTATTATGTGTAATCGTTAAACTGTTTATTATAATTTTTCTTATTTTAGAATTATATCAAATTATAAAAATGTCGAGCGAAAGCGTCCCAGTCCTCCAAGAGAGCCAGTCCGACGGCACCCCGGCCGTTAATCACTCCGAAGAAACATCGATAATTTCCCTGTCCGATGGCACCCCCGCCGTCGCTGACCCCAACCCCGCTGGTCCTAATCGGGGCAATCGACGGAGGCGAAGGCGACCCGGACGCCCCCACGGCGGTGTGGAACGGCGCAATAATGACCCATACGATTTGCGGGAAAAATTGCGCCAGAACAGGGGGCCGTTTCCGAGGGCAACGACGGCCGGGAACGCCGTTAGGCTGGAACGGCCAATATTTCATAATTGTAATGTTTATTTTAATTAATTTTTAATTTTTTTAATTTAATTTTTTAATGTAATAAAAATAAATATACGTAAATAAAAACATTTGTCAGTTTCATAGTCGATATAAAGCTTTTTCCAAAGAGATTTTAAATATTAATCTATCTCAGACCCGTAGCCAGGATTTCATTTCGGGGGAAATCGGAAAAATATTTTTGAGGGCCCCAAAGAAAGTGGGCCCTAAGCTATAGTTTGTGTAGCTTATACGTCAATCCTGCACTGGTCAGGCATGAATAGAGTTTATATTTTATTCTTAACAGCTATTATGTTTACCATTACATGGTTTTTATATTAAATTAATTCCATGGCTTTCAGGTAAAAAAAGGGATAAGCAGGGTTGACCTATAAGCCGACAAGGTAAATAACAATGAATTACGGCAAATAAATTTGGAAAAAAACTTTTTACGTAAATCCTGCACTGGTCAGGCCTGAATAGAGTTTATACTTTATTCTTAACAGCTATTATGTTTACCGTTACATGGTTTTTATATTAAATTAATTCCATGGCTTTCAGGTAAAAAAAGGGATAAGCAGGGTAACCTATAAGCCGACCAGGTAAATAACAATGAATTACGGCAAATAAACTTGGAAAAAAACTTTTTCCCACTTTAAAATACAGCTATTTCATTTTCGAAATTTAAATTTTTTAATTTCCAAAAAAATTTTTATTTCTTTTGAACATTTCGGGGGGGGGGGGCACGTGCCCCCATGTGCCCCCCCTGGCTACGGGCCTGATCAATCTATTGTGCACCTACTAATACTAAGTATGCAATCCCTAACTACGGTTAGCTGTGGAATTTACTGGTGCTCGACGGTGACCATTTCGGTAGAGAGGATTATCTTTGATTACGGTCGGGACGCAATTTACTTGTACCCTTTTTCTGACAATACCGAAACCACCCAAAAATCTAATGCACTCTCAGAGAAGCGGAAAACCCGCGAAAATGACCACTAAAACTATGTAGACCCCCACCAAATTTTCAGGGTAGGTAGATATTATCGTTGTTGATGTGTGTTGAAAATCCTAACCCTACACCGGCACTCGTTTCTACAAAAATCGGATGCAAATGCCAGCGGCCAAAATCTGCAGAAAAACGTAATATCGCGAAAATGACCACTAAAACGATGTAGACCCCACCAAATTTTCAGGGTAGGTAGATGTTATCGTTGTTGATGTGTGTTGAAAATCCTAACCCTACACCGGCACTCGTTTCTATAAAAATCGGATGCAAGTGCCTTCGCGCTTGTCAGAAAAACGTAAAATCGAGAAAATGACCACTAAAACTATGTAGACCCCCACCAAATTTTCAGGGTAGGTAGATGTTATCGTTGTTGATGTGTGTTGAAAATCCTAACCCTACACCGGCACTCGTTTCTACAAAAATCGGATGCAAATGCCAGCGGCCAAAATCTGCAGAAAAACGTAATATCGCGAAAATGACCACTAAAACGATGTAGACCCCACCAAATTTTCAGGGTAGGTAGATGTTATCGTTGTTGATGTGTGTTGAAAATCCTAACCCTACACCGGCACTCGTTTCTATAAAAATCGGATGCAAGTGCCTTCGCGCTTGTCAGAAAAACGTAAAATCGAGAAAATGACCACTAAAACTATGTAGACCCCCACCAAATTTTCAGGGTAGGTAGATGTTATCGTTGTTGATGTGTGTTGAAAATCCTAACCCTACACCGGCACTCGTTTCTACAAAAATCGGATGCAAATGCCAGCGGCCAAAATCTGCAGAAAAACGTAATATCGCGAAAATGACCACTAAAACGATGTAGACCCCACCAAATTTTCAGGGTAGGTAGATGTTATCGTTGTTGATGTGTGTTGACAATCCTAACCCTACACCGGCACTCGTTTCTATAAAAATCGGATGCAAGTGCCTTCGCGCTTGTCAGAAAAACGTAAAATCGAGAAAATGACCACTAAAACTATGTAGACCCCCACCAAATTTTCAGGGTAGGTAGATGTTATCGTTGTTGATGTGTGTTGAAAATCCTAACCCTACACCGGCACTCGTTTCTATAAAAATCGGATGCAAGTGCCTTCGCGCTTGTCAGAAAACGTAAAATCGAGAAAATGACCACTAAAACTATGTAGACCCCCACCAAATTTTCAGGGTAGGTAGATGTTATCGTTGTTGATGTGTGTTGAAAATCCTAACCCTACACCGGCACTCGTTTCTATAAAAATCGGATGCAAGTGCCTTCGCGCTTGTCAGAAAAACATAAAATCGAGAAAATGACCACTAAAACTATGTAGACCCCCACCAAATTTTCAGGGTAGGTAGATGTTATCGTTGTTGATGTGTGTTGAAAATCCTAACCCTACACCGGCACTCGTTTCTACAAAAATCGGATGCAAATGCCAGCGGCCAAAATCTGCAGAAAAACGTAATATCGCGAAAATGACCACTAAAACGATGTAGACCCCACCAAATTTTCAGGGTAGGTAGATGTTATCGTTGTTGATGTGTGTTGAAAATCCTAACCCTACACTTGCACTCGTTTCTATAAAAATTGGATGCAAGTGCCTTCGCGCTTGTCAGAAAAACGTAAAATCGAGAAAATGACCACTAAAACTATGTAGACCCCCACCAAATTTTCAGGGTAGGTAGATGTTATCGTTGTTGATGTGTGTTGAAAATCCTAACCCTACACCGGCACTCGTTTCTACAAAAATCGGATGCAAATGCCAGCGGCCAAAATCTGCAGAAAAACGTAATATCGCGAAAATGACCACTAAAACGATGTAGACCCCACCAAATTTTCAGGGTAGGTAGATGTTATCGTTGTTGATGTGTGTTGAAAATCCTAACCCTACACCGGCACTCGTTTCTATAAAAATCGGATGCAAGTGCCTTCGCGCTTGTCAGAAAAACGTAAAATCGAGAAAATGACCACTAAAACTATGTAGACCCCCACCAAATTTTCAGGGTAGGTAGATGTTATCGTTGTTGATGTGTGTTGAAAATCCTAACCCTACACCGGCACTCGTTTCTATAAAAATCGGATGCAAGTGCCTTCGCGCTTGTCAGAAAAACGTAAAATCGAGAAAATGACCACTAAAACTATGTAGACCCCCACCAAATTTTCAGGGTAGGTAGATGTTATCGTTGTTGATGTGTGTTGAAAATCCTAACCCTACACCGGCACTCGTTTCTACAGAAATCGGATGCAAATGCCAGCGGCCAAAATCTGCAGAAAAACGTAATATCGCGAAAATGACCACTAAAACGATGTAGACCCCACCAAATTTTCAGGGTAGGTAGATGTTATCGTTGTTGATGTGTGTTGACAATCCTAACCCTACACCGGCACTCGTTTCTATAAAAATCGGATGCAAGTGCCTTCGCGCTTGTCAGAAAAACGTAAAATCGAGAAAATGACCACTAAAACTATGTAGACCCCCACCAAATTTTCAGGGTAGGTAGATGTTATCGTTGTTGATGTGTGTTGAAAATCCTAACCCTACACCGGCACTCGTTTCTACAAAAATCGGATGCAAATGCCAGCGGCCAAAATCTGCAGAAAAACGTAATATCGCGAAAATGACCACTAAAACGATGTAGACCCCACCAAATTTTCAGGGTAGGTAGATGTTATCGTTGTTGATGTGTGTTGAAAATCCTAACCCTACACTTGCACTCGTTTCTATAAAAATTGGATGCAAGTGCCTTCGCGCTTGTCAGAAAAACGTAAAATCGAGAAAATGACCACTAAAACTATGTAGACCCCCACCAAATTTTCAGGGTAGGTAGATGTTATCGTTGTTGATGTGTGTTGAAAATCCTAACCCTACACCGGCACTCGTTTCTACAAAAATCGGATGCAAATGCCAGCGGCCAAAATCTGCAGAAAAACGTAATATCGCGAAAATGACCACTAAAACGATGTAGACCCCACCAAATTTTCAGGGTAGGTAGATGTTATCGTTGTTGATGTGTGTTGAAAATCCTAACCCTACACCGGCACTCGTTTCTATAAAAATCGGATGCAAGTGCCTTCGCGCTTGTCAGAAAAACGTAAAATCGAGAAAATGACCACTAAAACTATGTAGACCCCCACCAAATTTTCAGGGTAGGTAGATGTTATCGTTGTTGATGTGTGTTGAAAATCCTAACCCTACACCGGCACTCGTTTCTATAAAAATCGGATGCAAGTGCCTTCGCGCTTGTCAGAAAAACGTAAAATCGAGAAAATGACCACTAAAACTATGTAGACCCCCACCAAATTTTCAGGGTAGGTAGATGTTATCGTTGTTGATGTGTGTTGAAAATCCTAACCCTACACCGGCACTCGTTTCTACAGAAATGGGATGCAAATGCCAGCGGCCAAAATCTGCAGAAAAACGTAATATCGCGAAAATGACCACTAAAACGATGTAGACCCCACCAAATTTTCAGGGTAGGTAGATGTTATCGTTGTTGATGTGTGTTGACAATCCTAACCCTACACCGGCACTCGTTTCTATAAAAATCGGATGCAAGTGCCTTCGCGCTTGTCAGAAAAACGTAAAATCGAGAAAATGACCACTAAAACTATGTAGACCCCCACCAAATTTTCAGGGTAGGTAGATGTTATCGTTGTTGATGTGTGTTGAAAATCCTAACCCTACACCGGCACTCGTTTCTATAAAAATCGGATGCAAGTGCCTTCGCGCTTGTCAGAAAACGTAAAATCGAGAAAATGACCACTAAAACTATGTAGACCCCCACCAAATTTTCAGGGTAGGTAGATGTTATCGTTGTTGATGTGTGTTGAAAATCCTAACCCTACACCGGCACTCGTTTCTATAAAAATCGGATGCAAGTGCCTTCGCGCTTGTCAGAAAAACGTAAAATCGAGAAAATGACCACTAAAACTATGTAGACCCCCACCAAATTTTCAGGGTAGGTAGATGTTATCGTTGTTGATGTGTGTTGAAAATCCTAACCCTACACCGGCACTCGTTTCTACAAAAATCGGATGCAAATGCCAGCGGCCAAAATCTGCAGAAAAACGTAATATCGAGAAAATGACCACTAAAACTATGTAGACCCCCACCAAATTTTCAGGGTAGGTAGATGTTATCGTTGTTGATGTGTGTTGAAAATCCTAACCCTACACCGGCACTCGTTTCTATAAAAATCGGATGCAAGTGCCTTCGCGCTTGGCAGAAAAACGTAAAATCGAGAAAATGACCACTAAAACTATGTAGACCCCCACCAAATTTTCAGGGTAGGTAGATGTTATCGTTGTTGATGTGTGTTGAAAATCCTAACCCTACACCGGCACTCGTTTCTATAAAAATCGGATGCAAGTGCCTTCGCGCTTGTCAGAAAACGTAAAATCGAGAAAATGACCACTAAAACTATGTAGACCCCCACCAAATTTTCAGGGTAGGTAGATGTTATCGTTGTTGATGTGTGTTGAAAATCCTAACCCTACACCGGCACTCGTTTCTATAAAAATCGGATGCAAGTGCCTTCGCGCTTGTCAGAAAAACGTAAAATCGAGAAAATGACCACTAAAACTATGTAGACCCCCACCAAATTTTCAGGGTAGGTAGATGTTATCGTTGTTGATGTGTGTTGAAAATCCTAACCCTACACCGGCACTCGTTTCTACAAAAATCGGATGCAAGTGCTGTCCCGTTTGGAAGTGCAGCAGAAAAACCGCGAAAATGTCACTTTAAAGTAAATGGAATGCTACCTTCTTTTCAGGGTAGGCGGATATTAGGGTTTTGAATGTATTTGAACAGTTCTATCCTGATAGGGCACGTTAAACTTATAAAAATTTGTTGGTAATTCGTTCGGGTGTTTCCGGTAAATCGGCCGCTAGGATTTGGCCGCCAACTTCACACAGGTGAAAAAATGTACCGGCAAATAAGAATCTCCGAAGAAGATAAACCGTATCAGCAGATATTATGGCGATTCAACAACAGTCAACCAATAAGGGAGTATTGGTTAACAACCGTAAGTTATGGAACCGCGTCAGCTCCGTATTTAGCTGTAAAAACCCTTGAAAAAGTAGCGCAAGATGAAGAACATAAATATCCGCAAGCAGCAAAAATAGTACTACGAGACATGTACGTAGACGATTTAATCTCAGGATCAGAAACAATAGAAGAGTCAATAAAACTACAATTAGAAATTTCCGAATTATTAAAATCGGGAGGATTCCATCTTAGAAAGTGGGCAAGTAATCATCAAGAAGTGTTAAATCAAATACCAGAAAATCAACAAAACAAAAACATTACAGAAATAACTGAAGAAGAGATAAAAAAGACGCTGGGAATATACTGGGCACCATACAACGATAATTTTCAGTTTAAAACAAAAACAACAATATATAAAGAAATAACAAAAAGGACAATATTATCAGAAGTCGCAAAAATATTTGACCCATTAGGATGGTTATCACCAGTTATAATTACAGCAAAGTTGATGATACAAGAATTATGGGAACAGAATTTAGATTGGGACAAACCAGTGCCAGCAACAATTAAGAAAAAGTGGACAGAATACTATTCAACACTAAAAGAAGTAGAGAAGATTAAAATTCCAAGATGGATAAATACGTCAACAGATACAGAAGTCCAGCTACACGGATTCTGCGATTCGTCAGAAAAAGCGTATGGGGCAATAATATATGCAAGAACGAAGAAAAATGGAGAGATTAGAACTACAATACTTATTGCAAAATCTAAAGTAGCACCCATCAAAACAAAAACATCGATCCCAAGGTTAGAACTATGTGCGGCAGTTTTGCTAGCAAAATTAATGGCATATACAAAACAAGCATTAGAAATTCCAAATATTAAGCAGACAGCATGGACAGATTCCAAAATTACGCTAGCATGGATAATGGGCAGTCCAGAAAAATGGAACACATTTGTAGCAAACAGAGTTAGTGAAATTAATAAAAATTTACCTGCAGAAAATTGGAGACACGTAAGAACAAAAGAAAATCCTGCAGACATACTATCAAGAGGAATACAACCGTCAAAAATAAAAGACAATAATTTATGGTGGAATGGACCAACGAGGCTACAAGATGAAATAATACCAGAGCAAACAGAACAAATTGAAAAAACTAAAATTGAAGAAAAAAGGTGTTTTCAAATAATGATAGAAAGAAAAGCAAATGAGACAATAGAAAGATTTTCATCTCTGACAAGAATGTTAAGAGTGTTAGCATATTGTAATCGATTTGGAAAAAGAACAATAAATGAGCCAGGACAAAGGATAAGCAATGAAGAAATTCAATACACGTTAAATCAAATCATCAAAAAGATACAACAAGAGACATTACAAGAAGACATATTGGCATTAACAAAAAATAATACACGGAAGAAAAGCAAATTAATCAACTTAAATCCATATATGGAAGATAATATATTAAGAGTAGGAGGAAGGTTAAAAAATTCAGCAATACCACATGATCAGAAGCATCCAATGATTCTACCATACAAGAGTCATCTAACAACATTAATAATAAGAGATGCACATCACCAAACATTGCATGGAGGAATCCAGCAAACATTGTCCTATACAAGAAGAAAATATTGGATAGTAAATGGGAAATCAGCCGTAACATCAGAAAGACAAAAATGCACCACGTGCATCAGATACAAGGCAGAAACGGCACAGCAATTAATGGGAAATTTACCGGCGCCAAGAGTGACACCAGCACCTCCATTTTATCATACAGGAGTGGACTACGCTGGACCAATACAAATAAAAATGTCAAGAAGAAGAGGAGCCGCATCACAAAAAGGGTACATTGCAATATTTGTATGCCTAGCAACCAAAGCAATTCATCTGGAAGCAGTAACAGATCTAACCACAGATGCATTCCTGGCAGCATTAAGAAGATTTACTTCGCGCAGAGGACACTGTGGGCACATATACAGCGACAATGGAACGAATTTCGTAGGAGCCTATAACGTGTTAAGAAAGGAAGTTTGGAAAACATTACAAGACAAAGAATTTCAAAATCAAATAGAATCAATAGGAATAAAGTGGCACTTCATACCGCCAGCCACACCGCATTTTGGAGGACTCTGGGAATCAGCAGTCAAATCAATGAAGCATCACCTGAAAAGAACAATTGGAGAAAATAAACTAACATATGAAGAGATGTCAACACTACTATGCCAAATTGAGGCATGCTTAAATTCAAGGCCATTATGTGCCATAGATAATAGTATCGACGATCTGGAAGTGCTAACGCCGGGACATTTTCTAATCGGAAGAGAGATAATCTCGCCAATGCATCCAGCAAACACAACCATAACAGCAACACATAATTCCAGATGGAGATTAATACAAAAAATAAAAAATGACATGTGGAAAGCGTGGTCTTCAGATTACCTAACCAAACTACAACAAAGATATAAGTGGAAAAAAGTACAAAGGAACCCAGAAATAGGAGACATCGTGATATTAAAAGAAAAGGACGTTAATCCAAGTCGATGGCCTCTAGCGAAAATTTGTGAAAAACACCCAGATTCTGATGGAGTATTACGATTAGTAAGTGTGAAAAAAGCAAGAGGACCAATAACAAAGAAAAGTGTACATAACATGATACCCCTAATTGAAGAAGACAAACCAAAAGAAATTAAACGACCAACGTCAACAACGAAAACAAGTAACATTTTAATAGCATTGGTACTATTAATGAACATAGTGAACGTACGGGCAGAAAAATGCAATTATACAAATATCTTCAAAATCAAATTTGGGGGTGGCAGCTTACATGAATTGACGTCGCCAATCCATGTAAAGAAAATGCTACAAGAAGCGCAACTTAAGATTCCCACAACATTACAAATCATAGAACAGCCAATAACCAAAACAACAATGAAAATAGATGAAATGGACATACATATATTCAGTTATTTCTTACTAGCTGACATTAACAAATATGACATGATCAAGGTTAATCCAGTTCCAACAAAGAAGGAAACAATTCATATTGGATGGCAGAGATATCACGGAACTTCTTGGCAGTAAATTATAACAAACAGCTATATTTTGAAATGGACAAAGGAGAGTTCAAGAATTCCATAAGTAACTCAGAAACCACAAGAGTATTTTCACCAGCATCAATCAAAAATTTTGAGACCACTTCAAACTGCTTCATTGATCAAATATATCACAGACCAAATCCAACACCATGCAAGGGCATTCGAAAGAATATTAATAGTACAATATGGAAACAATTATACACTACAAACGCATGGATGGTAGTAGCACCAACTCCGGTAACAGCAGCTGTAATATGCAATGATCAACGATCAGAATTCAGCATCAATCAAACATGTATTATCCAGATATCCCAAGAGTGTATCATCCAAACAAAATGGAATGTGTTAACACCACAAAGGATCAATGCAGTACCAATAATTGCATCATTCAGCAAGCCATTACTAATGACTAACAATACGTTCAAAGTCAAGGACAGCACACCAATAGAAACAATAGAACCAGTCCTTAAACATTCAGATGAACTTCAGAACCTGGTAACTATGGAAGACGAAATATCACAAGAAGTGGACGAACATAACTGGAGAAAACTGAAGCATCATTCCACAATTTCCAATATCCTAACTGGAATAATTATGATACTAATAATAGGATTAATCTTAATATGTTATCATTGCTGGATAAGGTCAAGACCAGCAAAGAAGATGGTTCAACCGCCACAAGAGGAGAAGATTGAGATGCAGTCATTCGTGGAACCAAAACCACTAACCCCTCCAGCACCAGCACATTAGTTTTCCCGCGGTCGCCAGTATGTTTAATTCGCATAATTAAACAGAGGTATTTACTATAAATACAGTAAATAAATAATTGGTTAATTAAATAAAAATAGGAAGGTAAAAATGTATAATGCGGAAATAAAATTATAAATAAAGAATTTACTTAGTCAACTAAAACTAAGTTGACATTACAATAAATGTATGTATTGTTGTGTCCACTATATGCTAGCTCCCTCATAAATGTGTACGTGATACGCAATCAAGATAAGAGGGAGGATATGTCAACATTGTTTAATTAAAATTTGTTCAGTATGAATGTGTTTATTAAAAATTAAAAAATGTTACTAGATTTAAGTTTTGTTTGTGATGAAATAAAAAAGAATAGAGGTAGTATAGTGCGGCCTCTTAGAAGAAAAACATAAGAAAAGAAAAGCAAGTGGTAACCATGCCAAGTGATAATAAAGAGCATGAAGACAGTTGAGAAAAAAACGACAGATAGACGAGTCGTGTTTATGAAAGTTGCAAAATAGAGGTCCTACAGACCGGTCGTGTTTAGAAGTTAATAAATAATCGACATGCAGATCAGTTGGGTTTGAAGAAATTAATAAATAAATGATATGCAGACCAATTGTGTTTGAAGAAGTGGATGAATAGACAACACGCAAACCAATAGTAGTTTTGCAGTTCAGAATATAAAGAGAATTAAGTGTTTTGCAGGTCAAAATTATACAATTGTGTTGGAATCACATAAATAGAAGGAGAGTTAATTGGATAGCAGTGCCAAGAAATAAAGGGTGTTGCAGTATTGGACAAATTTGAATAAATAGAATTGGTGGATTTGGTCCTGCATTGGATAACGGAACGCGAGAAGCAAGTACGTGGAGGAATATAGGGGAAGGAAGAAGGTGTATAAAGTTCGGCAGTGCGTGAGAATACGTGCGACGAAATTAAGTTCGTTTTACGGAAAGAAACAGATCAAGGTAAAGCTTTACAATATTATACAAAAATTGCAGTAGGGATTCTAAGTTGTTAATTATCTGTTGAGTTTATTTAGTAATTTAATTGTATTGTTGTTTGTGGTTATATGTTATGCTGTTAATAAATTGTGTTAGATATGTCCTGTCTCGTATTTTGATTGTGTAACACGTCTGAAGAACATTTTACTAGCGATCCTGAGCGCTGAGTGGATACAAAACGTGGCGCCCAACTATAGGGCGAGAAGTCACTCGAGAGTGGATACAAAAGTATGTAGGTTAACAAGCTAAACATGAATTGTAACAATTATAAATAGGAACTAGGTGTAGGAATTTGATGAATAAGCAAAAGACTGATTATATAAGACTAATTTAATTGATAATAAAGCGAGTTTTAATTTGAACATTGTTTGAATAACTGCTCCACCGACATTTGATAAGATATATGCTTATCAAATTTTCAAGTTATCCTTAGGGATTTCTTTAATAAGTTTCCGAATATCGGGGAATCCCTAAATAGAAACCTATAAATTCGTTAGTACAGTTTTTATTTAGTATATTATGCTTCTTTTACTAAAATAGGGTTTGTTTTAGAGATGTTCTTATTTCCTGTAATGCTTCTGTTTCTAGATTTTCAATAAGATCTTAAGCTAATATCGGTTTCTTTTTACGGAATTACTAAATATACGGATAATTTTTAGGTAGTACGTATCTGGGCCATATAGCAGGCATAAATAATTTTGTGTTTGTATTTGTGTTCTAGAATAAATTATTGCATTATTCTTTAAGTATCTGATTTTTAACTATCGATAATTGTAATAAACTAAACTTTAAAAATAAATAGTTAATTAACTATTGAAATAATTTTTTGTTAATGATAAGCTTTCTATAGTGTATACAACTATCGCCAGATGTTTGTATTATTCAAAAAAGGGGATGTTTTATGATATTTTGGTGTTATTTAGTTAGTTTGCAGGTTTAATGAATAATCATTGAGCCTTTAGGTTCATAATCTAGGTTAATTACTACATGAATTACATACATCGCAATCGATAGATCACAAAAAATCAAGACGTAGATAAATTATATTACGATCGAAAATTAGATTGTTAATAACAATGAAGCATTTTCGAGGAGGATATAAATTAAATACAATGATAATTAATCTTTATAGACGTATCGGACACCGATAATGGTGTGTCGAAAGATAAGATTACTTGTTAACGGTCACAATTTAATGAAGATCAATAACTACATGTCTATTAAAAATGCTAGTAGATTTGCTACCATATAGTAAATGATGAATAAATAACCAATAAGTATAAAATTGTTGTTATATACTCAGTGCTTATCAGATGCTTTCACTTGGTTTAATATCAATGAAAGGTATCCATCATTGCTACGTTGGCTTTTTAATATAGTTTTTACTTCAACTTGTATTTTATTGTGGCCAGGGTTTACATAGAGTTAATTGTGTATAGTTTTTGTTCCCATTATGAGTCGAACTATTATAGTACATACATCTACATCTATTATCAAACCACCTTGTATGATACAAGTGTTACTAACAACTTTCAGGTAAAATCAATACTCATTCAAAAACGTAGTAATGACATCGAGTAGATTAATAATCAAAATATTTTTGAGAACGCGATCAGCAATATCTATACATTATTGTAGATACGGGTTTCCATAATTATTTATTTTTGTGATGAGGTTTTATAGATATCTGTGTCTACAGTGTAGATATAGCTGATTGCTTTCTCAATAGCAGTATCGACAGTTTAGATTAATTATTATATTAAATCTCACATCATTGTGTTGTCTGTTCTACTAAAAGAATCCTCAATGTAAATTGGTCGATACGATGGCCACATAATTCATAATGTAAATATGTTTTATTGACCATTATGGTATTTGAATTTCTTAGTGTTCAGTTTAGTAAGAACGGGAAAGGGAGAACCAAAATTCCAAGTTCAACATTACAAATTCATCCAAGTAAGTGCCTCTAGAGGTACTGAGATAATGGGAATGTCATCGGCAAATGATGCAATTTTGTTGTTTTAGTGCTTTAGTATATCGTTTATACTATATGTGAATTGTGAATGAAGTTGGGGCTACTATTGACCCCTGTAGTATACTTGGTTATATGGGGGTTATAAATAGTAGGATATAAAAAGTTAGTTTAATTTATTTTTAAAGTTTGGGTTGAATAACACAAACGTATATAATAATAATAAAATTGTTCTAATAAAATTATACGGCAAGTTATTGCTGATTTACTAAATAGATTTATTAAAATGTAATTAGGTACTAGGTACGTTCAATTTAGTAGAGTTTCATTGTTAATTTAGATTACATGAGCATTAGTATTTTAATAAATTTTATGTTCAATAAAACCAAAAATGGTGTGTGTAAATTGTTAAATCGGACAAACTTAAATAATAACAAAGTTAAAGTAAATTTTACACCATTCTGTTTTAATCTGTTCTATTAAATTTATTATGTAATCCCTAATTATTTTAAATTCACGTCTTTACTTTGCAAAAATAAATCTATCAAACCTTATAATCTGTTATTACTCAAAGGAGAAAAAATGCGCTCATATTTATATAAGGTAATCCAAATAAGTTATAGTGTTAATATCCTGTGGCGAGAATTGTGTATCTAAATAAATATTCAAAATCTTCGTGAAAAAGTGCCTTAAAACTCAAACCTTGAATATGAATTATACATTAAAAATGAAAACCCGCTAAAGTTTGATTGTTATGATTGTATCTTCATATATAGGTATTTTCATTATCAACATTATTTAAAAACTTTGTAACCGTTTCTTTTCTATGCGAGGTTCATAATAATCACCAAACATATTGTAGGGATTATTGAAACAGGTTAAATAAATTTATCAGAATTTATGTAAATTTAGTTTATTTCCTTTACAATTCCCCAAGATTGTTAATTATTTTAGTTGTTCACTAACATATTTTTTCCTGTGAGGTGTTCTGGGGTTTGCTCTGAATTCCAGTGTGACCTTCGAGTAAATAATTAGTAGGAAAAGTTTCTGTAAAATTTGGAATAATAAATCGAACATTACAACTGTGAGGGTAATCAATTCGAATCAACCTGATTGATAACTGCTCACATTTTTATTTGTATTGAATTTTAAAAATACACGGTGCGGCCTAAATTTACAGCGAACAAATTCAAATCGTAAAGAATTAAAAAAAATGCTACGTAGGTATCTAATTCAATTATGGTAATTAAATATTCCTTAATTTAAAACAAATGTAATGAGCTGCTTCACAAAGGAAAGTGACGAAAAGGGTTGTTCTTATTATCTAAATTTAACGATTTAACTTAAATAAATGAAATTTAAGTGGTAATTATTTTAGTATGCATTGTAAAACGATCAATTTTAACAAAACTCTTAACCGAAATGCTAAAATATTTGAATTTAAACTGAATTAAGAAACTAAATACAAAAACCGGGTTACATCCGGATCTGAAAATTAGATTTTTGGTTTCATCTGTAAGATGATTAGTCGAGGGATTTTATAATTTTGTTTCGAACTAATTCAAAGAAAGCTAAAATGTACGTTATGGTGTTGTAAGTAATTACTCAAATATCCACAGCATTCGGTTTATACGCTTAACTTTTGAGAGCCTTCCAAAGGTATTCCAAACGGATTTTTACGATTATCTCGGTTACTGTTGACTTTTCGTCAATTAAGTCACGATATAATATAAGTCAAAAGATAATAACATTCTATATAAAAAAGGTGAAGGTTACTTTTTTCGTGGAAGTAATCGTTTTTGTGGAAACTCGATGTAAAAAGTTTTGATTTGCTAACTAACGTGGCCCCCATGTTTGTATTTCGTGTTGAACCAATTAGAAACGGGGATAGTAGCGTTGCGTCGCATTATGAAGTGTGCATAAACTAGATTCAATGTTAAGTTACGTTTAATCATAGTTTTTCGCTCAAATATTCTCAAAGATACCCTGTTTTTGCTTAAAATTCCGGGATTCCATATTAGTATATGGAGGTAGTATGACTATCAGTATAGTCATACTTTTTGGATTTATAATGGACCAAGGTTCTGAAATACTTCTAATTCTAATATTCTGAAATTAGGATAATTTATAGTCACCATCGGTCAGCTTCGGATGGAATAGAGTAACGGGAAACCGAGAGAGATGGAAAATGTTGGAAGAAGCCTATGTTCAAAGTTGGACGCCAAAAGGCTAAGAAGATAGCATCCATATTGGAAAAATTTCAATGCTACCATGCAGCTATGTCCAAATTATTTTTGAACAGTTGTTAGTAGGGGGCCTCTTGCTTCGAGAGGTTCAAAGCGATAATACCCCAGATTTGTTGTACCCTGATTATAAAAAGTTGATAATTTGTTTTCAAGTAAATCTAATAATAAATCTAATCGAATATCGTCAAACCAAAACCAAACAATATAAGAGCTGCAACAAGGTTAATATTGTGTGTGCGATGAAATTTGTGAAAATGGTTTTTTTAACGAATTTATACATTGTCATGTTTTACTACCTTTGACGGAGCGCAATGAAAATGCCCGTGGTCAATAGATCACGGGAGTTCAGCAATGTTTCTCGCGGTTTGCACTTGGGTCAGTGACCGCGTGGTGTCTAATTAAAAAACACGCCGTTGGCTGCTACCTTACCAACCCGCACTTGGTCAGCGTGGTAGGGTATGGCCTGAACCTCCACCTCATAGGGGAAAGGGTTATAGTCCAGGAGTGGACTGGATGTTTAGAAGAACATCGCACTGATGAAGAAGAAGTACCTTTTTGGATTGACCTGAGTATTATTCCTGTTCCCCAGTAACGTAGCTTAAAGCATATATCTGCCAATTAAGACGCGGGAAACCGCAGTTTCTGATGGCACCGAATGTACTGCTGCGATCTCAAGTCCAATATAGATCGGTTGGTTCTAGGGAAGCAATGGAAACTACGCAATTGGTTACATTTTCGTAGTAAATCATTTTGGCTTTAGTCAATTTGATCGCCTACTCACTGCATAGTGATGGGCACGCGAGGAAAAAGATTCTATCCGAAGAAAAGTTCAATATTTCTTTAAGATTATTAGGGATTATATTAAATTTTTGGAGTAGAATCCAAATCCAAACTTCACCGATGGAGTGAAGTAGAAGAGCAGATAAAATAAATAATTCTTCTTGTGAGAAAAACTCAGAAGTCGATGTGTCAATTGCGGTAACGAACATTCGGTTATAGCGAATAAATGTTGATGTTCTTCTTAGATACGAATAATCTTTTCAAACCATTATGTCCACTGAGAAGTTTATTCTCTCATTTATTCTGAAAGAACTTGCGGTTCATACTACATTAAGTTTATCTTGTGCGAGCGCGAGAGGTGTTTGAAAGTTGTAACTTTCTGAAAATGCATCTCTAAAGTAGATTTAGATTTTTATTGGATAGTATTCTCTTAAAATAAAGTATTTATAAAGGTAATTTATAAAGGTAAGTATTTTCTTTACAGGTGCTTCTGTGGCATCAAGTTATTACCCTGTACAGAGCACCGCAGCTCTTTTAAAATTTAATTTGGATTGAAATTAAACATCTAACCATTAAAATTAAGATTCTGACGTTTTGAAATTTCGAGTTGGAATTCAGAAATTTGGTGTTGTGGTTAATTCATTGAATTACTTGGCTAAGGGTAGGAGGCTCTAATAGAAATCTCTCTGGCTCTCCAGGTTGGGGGTTGTGGCGATGGGCCTGCACTCCATCCCACGGAAAGAACCATATTGCAAAAAATTCCTATTCAGCCTCAGCATATGGATAATGCACGAAGAAAACTAAAATAAAGGCAAGTGGCAATTGGAAAGCGGAAGACGTCGTCAAATATATCAAAAAGCAGCAATATAATAATAATGAATTAATTACCAATAACTACGACCAAATTGTTATGAATAGCATAATCAAGTCAATTATTAGTTGTCTTCAGTAGATTTAATATCAATAATAGATTGCAATCATTACCATTTTGGCTGTTGTTCCATTCCCATGTTTTCTTTTTTTTTAAATAATATAATAAATATAAATTTTGACTAGGTTTGAGAATGTGAACCTCGTTCACATTTTGCTACGAATAGCAAGGTATCTTTTCTTGAATCACTGTGTATGACGTAGGTATGCTAAGTAATTATGTTTTAGAGGTGCAATCTTCACTAACAGGACTTTCCCGTTCTAAGAAGGATTTGAGGTGTACTACGGCCGGTAATTTTAATTTTCAGATATTGAGATTTGTAGAATGGCAGCGGTAGATTCAGATTTAAAGTTCTATATTTCAACCTTTTTCTTGGTTTCAAGCTGGCGAGCTTGAATACCAAGGGTACTTAGAATATCTTTGAATTCAGTGTTTTGATTCATTATTTCATAGGTTGCAGATTTTCTATTGCCTCAAAATTACACATTCTGTTAGTCGATGCATTCCGTGCAGTGCATGTAGAAATATTAAACTGGTACTGTTCAACTTCTCTTGTACAACATAAAGTACGATAACTGTAACATCAATGACTACGGAGTTTATAAGTATTATCTATCTAAATTGAGAAATAAGACCATGGTGTACGCGAAGAATAACTCGGGTATTCATCTCGCCTTGAAATACGTCAATTCAGGAACTTTTTGTCCCACTTCGCTTGTGAATTTATGACACTTTTCTTCGCAAGTAACTTCACTTCTGCATTCAACCGTGGAGATATTTCTAACTTGGCAAATTATTGCAAATAAAATTTATAAAATATTTTCTGTTCTTGCCATGAGATTAAAATTGCTTCTATTATTTATAAAATGTGTACAGTATTTTGTGATTGAGCGGGTCGGAATTTTATGTTTCACTTTGATAGAAATATTTAATGTTATAGTTTGTTTCAGAATAATTGAAATTAAAAAAAGTCATAGCATCAAATTACGTTGATATAAAAACCTACAAACTATAAACGAAACATAATATATAGAGATAAGGTTAATTATTTTAATCTCGCGCCAGCCTTTAGCAATGCATATGCTTGGTCGACAGCATATCTTATCACATAAGCTCCACCAAGCTTAGAAAGGACGCGGCAAATATGCCAACTAATTTGATAAAAATTTGAATGAACCAATGAACGTTGAGTTATTTCTCAAGTACATTCTGTTGTAAAAGTTACAAATCATTGTGTGTGTTTACATTTGTCGTGATTTTTTGTGTAATTCGATTTCGTGTTATTTCTATTTTGTGTTCTTTTCAGAACAAATCTTTATAGTTATATTTAATAAATCATTTTACTTCGTAAATTGAACATATTATTTAGTTAGTACTTTTTAGGTTAGAATACACTTATTTCTTCATCTGAGTGTACTTTTTAAATTTTAGCAGCGCCTGACACGCCCCTCCAGGGCTCTTCTTAGCTTGGTGGAGCTGTAGTTCGTACGCTTTTATATCAACGTAATTTGATTCTATGACTTTTTTTAATTTCAATTATTCTGAAACAAACTATACATACATAAATATACTATATTATATAATCAAAATATGGGAAATTGAATTAATTTAAAAAAATTGTGCATCGGGTTCCCTAAAAGCTGTATCAAAAACTGCTACTAACCATAAAATTAAGCTCAATTAATACTACTTACGGATTTTAATATTTTATTGCTAACCGGTTTCGTGTATTACCGCATTTAGATATTTCATATAATTTCATATTATAACTTTACTTCAACAACTTTATACTTATAGTTTTTGACATTTTATCTTATTGCCATGATATTTTTTAAGAATATTGAGCTTTAATTTTTATGAGTGAATTTTTGTAAAAAAATTTTATTTTTAAATATAAAAAAATTAAAAAAAAAGGATTTTATTTTGTTGCTGAGATGTTGAAAATAGATGAAATTATCTATTTTTGTGAAAACTGCTACAATTGTGTTATTAGAAAATGTCGGTATATGATTTTTCTTCTACTTTTATTAAGAAGTCTCCCTCTTAATATAGGTCCAGGACCTGTTCTTTACTAATTTTTGTAATTAGTTCTATGAGAAGTTTTGGTTTTTATATCTCAGGTAGCTTGGCTAGGCTTGCCAATCGATGTGCCGGCACCCTGTTTTTTGTTATGATGGCAAATCATTAACATTGAGGGACCGACCGCTTAACGTGCTCTCCGAGGCATGGTAAAGGATTGTACTGTTGAATTGGAAATTTTTTTAATTTTAAAACAAGTGGTGTCGATATAAAATTGAAAATGGTACGGATCTGTTCCGGAAAGTTTGCATTGGTAACGACGGCCCATTAAAAATACGCACGAGAAGAGAGCCAAAAGTAAAAATTTACAAGAACGAGAACTTCAAACAATGGCTTCGTAGTTAACAGACGGCGTTGGTAGATCAAAAACGTGTTATCAAAATTTTGGATGAACGTTCTGGAGAAAATTTTAAAAGTTGTGAAAATTTTTGAAAATTTGGAAGTGGGCCTCCACATTTAAAAGCTGAGCTTGATTGGAACATCGTGAGTACTCGAAGAGGGAAAATAATATTGGTAAAATATCGAACTGAATTTCAATAAAAAATATTCGTAAAACATTCGAACTGACAAACTAAATTTCGTGAACTTTTTAATTTTGAATCTGTATTGAAATAATTGTAAAACATTTTCAGCCAATAGAGATAAAATTTGGTATTTTCAATTAATTATATAGTAGTTTCAGTTTCATTTAATTAATTTTATAAGATATCATAGCAATATATATCTGGATTGGTTTTGGTAATTATTGAAGGATAGTATTGGTGTTATGATAATAGTTTTATAGTATATTTACGTATTGTTCTGAGGATGTCGTAATAAACAAAACTGGTTAACAATAAATTAGTATCTGTTAGTATTAGCTTTTTATATAGGTATTAGTGTTAATTGAATGTAAATAATTATATATTTAATTAAATCACAGTCTTGCTGTGATTTAATTACATATAATTATAGTTACTGAACATTATTTACGGAAAATTTTATGTTAACGCTTCATACAATTAGTTGGTCCAAAGCCACAACTGTAAAGCACCTGCGTGCACGAAAACTGCGATATTTGAAATTTGAGTGACATTTTAGTGATTATAATATAATATGTACTAACTTGGAGAGTATAGATTTCATGATATTATTATAGTGTTGGTACACAGTTTATCCATCATATTTATTCACTTATCAACCTGTCAGTGCGAATCACCTATGAGATAGTATTTTCTCGTCGGTGGCAAACTTTATAAATATAGCCTACTGTTATAACATCAAGGTTAAGTATGGGGTATTAGGGGAGCTATAGCGTTAAGTCGACGAAGTTCCACAAGTTGCACAATTCTCTATTTTAGCGTTTTAAACTTAAATAACGAGTCATACTTGGATGATAAATAGTTGAATACCTATGATTTTCATGACGTTTATTTAACATGGCAACCTCATTTGGCTATTTGGCTTGTTTAGTGTCTCAACAAATAATATCGTATAAAACATTGAATGTGAATGCTTTGAGTGTATTTGTAATTCAAGTACTAGATTAAATTTGAATTTTTGAAGAAAAAAAATTTAATTACAGTTGACCGATCCTTTTATAAATTATATAAAAGTTTTAGTTGAGGATGCGATCATATTTAATCTACCCAACGGTCATTCCATATCAAATCAACCAATTTTTTGTAATTAGATATTTTCATGACCGTCTTCGATTTTCACGTTGTATAGTCATCCAAAGTAATTCAAATTAGCCTTGTAGAGCTTTCATAAATTATTTATACTGGCTGAACCGTTCCAGTTACAGATACGTATTTTTTAATGTTGGTATTGCATACGCCTTGTGGGTGGGAGTATTATTGCTTAAATAATTAAGGTAAAAAAATGGCTTTGACCAAATTTTGACTTTGAGTGGGCCTCCCCGAAGAATAGTGTAAATAAAACTTCTCAAAAAATATATTATCTCTAGGACACTTTTGGCTACGTGCACACTAAATCTCAGAATGGGGTAGCTTCTGGTTTAGAAGTGACATAAAAATTAACGATCATGGAATGCAAATGTAAACACTTTCATAAATATCCAAGTGTTGAGAATGGTATTGTATACATTGTGCTAGCGTTCTCCAGCACAACAAATGCATTCATTTGAAAGAATATTATGTTTTGTTACACTGTTTTATTTTTGTCAACGTGTGATATCATAATTCTTTGCTTTTTAAATTAAATTTGGAAATACACCGGCCGAATGACTCTAAAATATATCTCAAGGGATGGTTTCATCAAGGAGGTTGTGCACACCTTCCTATTCAATTGACTCTCTGTTCTAAATTGGATTTATCGGTAAGCCAAAAAATTGTTCAGGTCATATTCTAGTAAATTATCTATGAAAATAGTTATGTAAATGCATCGGTTACAATCAATTTGATAATTAATTGTTACCATAATAGATCTAATAAATTAATGTAGAGATTCTAATTTGGGTGTGGTACCAACTTAATTAAATTGAAATTGTAATAAGTAAATGCTTATTTTGTTATCTCAAATCTCTCCAACATATGCTAGTACAGGCTGCTGGGAAAGTTTCTGGAAACGACATGATAAAACACATATAAAATTTAGTAAATGACTATATATTGCTTTTCGAAGTATTCGCGTTTGATACACTTTTACATGCGTTGGAACTAATTTGCAAAACTTTTTTTCCGCTTTGAAGCTGCTACCTCAGAAACCAGTGCTTGAAATGTTTCCACAGCTCCTTCAGGCGACGAAAAACGCTAACCACGTATTTTAGTTTTGATGTTTGGGAACAAAACGAAGTCATTGGGTGAGAAATCAGGTGAATATGGGCAATGATTCATTAAATCAACAGTTTTACTGGATAAGAAGTCAACGGTTTGATGCGCTGTGTCAGAACTTGCATTGTCATGATGCAGAATAATTCGTCGATTTTGATTATTTCTTCTTATTTTCTCAATGACTTTCGGCAAATAAATTATATAGTATGCCAATCAGCGTTCACGGTTTTTCGATCTTCTGAAGGTTTGGTGCCACATGCCCAGTAACATTAAAGAAACAAGCGACCATTTGCTTTGCAGAACTACCTTAATGGGCAACTTTTGTCGGATTAGGCTCATTTTGAAACAGCCAAACCGTGGACTGTTGTTTATTTTCGGGTTTATATGAATAAATCCAAGTTTTATCACCAGTAACGATATTGTAGACCAAATTTCACCTCTTGGTTGAATTTGTTTGCACCATTTTACACGACTTTGTTTTTGAACTTCTGTCAAAGTGTGTAGGATCCAAGGATCCAAGGCAAAACTTCCGTACGTCTAAATGATATGCAAAATAGTGTGTATTACTTTCATGTCAATGCATAAGGATGCTTGAATCTCTCGGTATGTTACATGTCGATCTTGCTCAATCATTTCACGTACAGCATTAACATTAATGGCAACAACGACATTCGTCACTGAAAGTGGTGCGTCCACGCTGGAATTAGGAAAACCAGCTATAAACAGTACTATTGGATGGTGCTTCACTTCCGAAAGCCGATCGATTGATTGTTTCGGCTTTAGACCACATTTAAAATCATAAAAAATCATGGTACGAATATTTTCACATGAAAGTTCAATTTTTTCGCACAATTACTTTATTTTAAATGCTGTATAAACAAACCTTGTCTACTTTAGTACGAACTGTCAACTGAATTATAAGTTAAAAATGTGAAATATGACGAGTTAGGCATTCCAACCTCATGTTAAATGATGTTAAACTGGCCGTCCGATGGCAAAGTCAGTTAAACGTCAGTTATTTGTTTACATTTTTGGCAAAAATATTTGTGGCAAAATTTTGTAAGTATTTAAAGAAATAAATTAGTAAAAATAACTTAAATATACGAAAAAATACTTATAAATCCATATAAACACATACAATGTTTGACATTACCATCAGGCGTCCATATACATCACGTGCATCACGTGACCAAACTCAGCTGTCAAAAGAGCCTGTATGACAACTTTAACTTCAACGTAAATAGTGCATCGTTTTTTTTTGTTTAAATCAGTGTAAATTAATAAATATGCCTAATTTTTGTACAGCAGTGGTTTGTGAATGCATTGGTGTGAAGGATAAAATATAGTCAATTTAATATTTTTGATATTATGACCGGCGCAAACGATTGTAAAATTGGGTAAAGCATGACTTTTAGCGAATAAAATGACCGTCTTAGAATATATTTAACACAAAATTTATCACCAATCAAAAGGTCAAGTGTGTTATTGTTTATGAAAATGTTGGTAAAGGTTAAATTACCTTAAATTACCTACACACTGTTTTGACTAACTACTAGTTTGTAGACTACTGTTTGTAGGAATGCCTAATATGACAGTTAAAAACAATTGACACCACCAGACCTACTATCCGGAAACTTTTCCAGCAACCCATAAATCTTCTTCTTCGTCATGTGCCATATCCGGTCCCCCGATTATTATTTAAATGATTATTTAAATTTACAGTTTAAGTACAAATAATATTTTTATCAAATAATAATCATTAAAAAAATCAATTGTATTTGTTATTACAATTGAATTATACTTGGAAACGTCGCTCATCAACAAGATTTTTGTTTCCACAATATGCAGTTGGTAACCATAATTTTATTGACATTAACTTGACAGTTCGTTCATAACTTTTGAAAATGGCAAAATAAACTAGATCTTTCAAAGGCTTTTTTGAAAGAGAATCTGAGTGGAGTACAAATCTTAAAATAATATTGAAATTTTTGAAGTTTTGCGACGTTTTTTTTATCTTCATTTTCTTCTTCTACTTTTATTAAGAAGTCCCTTTCTTAATATAGGTCGAGGGCCTCTTTTTTACTAATTTAAGTAATTAGATCTATGAGCATTTTTGGGTTTTACATCTCAGGTAGCTTGCTAGGCTTACCTTTCGATGCGCCTATACCTGGTTTTTTATTGTTATGATGGCAAATCATTAACACAGGGAGTTAATGTGCCCTCCGAAGCACGGAAGACATGTTGCTGACATATCATGTTGCTGAAAGAGTCTCTGCCAAATTTCTATCACAGCAAACTTACAGTAATTTGTAAAAGAATACCTGGCAAGCGTTTGTAATAACAAGCTTATAGTAAACTGTGAATGAGAGTACCTGTAAGGCCCCTGTTAAAAGAACTTTACAGCAATCTGTAAATGAGTATAATAACAAACGGACAGCAATAGCCCAGTAAACTGTAAACGCTGCTTGGCAGGTGTCAGCCAGGTGTGTGCCAGCAAATCATAGATTTCACAGGTAATCGCCAGCAAAAATTGTTACTTGGGCAGAAGCCCACTCAAAGGCAAAATTTGGTCAGGGCCCCCATTTTTGACCTTAATTATATACTCAATAATAATCACCCAGAAAGCGTAGGAAGTATAAATGTTTTATCAAAGTTCTTCTATGCAAATTTTAATTATTTTGTACGGCTCTACAACGTAAGCGGGGCACTTTAGGGACAAACAAAAAATATGGATACGTTTATTATTTTTAACGTAGAATTACACAAGTTTAACCAAATTCAAAAATGATCATAAAAATAAGTTGGTCGACTTGATATGGAATGACCCATGAGTGGACGAGAAATCTACAAGCAATATCATGGAACTGAAAAATTAGTGAGTTATTAGTGAATTATTTTTAATTTTTCCAATATACTGACGCTACCAATAGCATGGTTGAAGAAATGTATTGAAATGTGTATTTTAATTTATAAAGGTTCTATTAGATGCTGTTTTGGAACAATTATTGGTTTCATTAGATTGCATGTAGATTTTTCGCTGAGATTTTTAAATAATATTCTTAATTGTACACAATTAGGGGCGTGTTCGGTCTGGTACTTTTTTTGCTTTGAAGCTCCGTCGAACTATTCTGATAGTTTGGTTTGGAGCTTTTGCGTCTGTGCAAACGCTGTAATTCCGTCCATTTTAATAGCTTAAAACACGCTATTCTTAAATGAGCGCAGGTAAAACGTTTGAAAATGTTAAAAACCTCCAAATCGAACTGTCAGAATGGTTCGACGGAGCTTCAAAGCAAAAAAAGTACCAGACCTAACGCGGTCTAAATCATTTGAAAATATTATCTTGTAACATATTATCGTACCAAGTATAAAGTTAAATATTTTAGTTTGTCTAACGTTATAAAAGATAATGTAGTTTTATAAAAATACGTGTTGAATAAATATTTTAAATTAACAAACCAAAATATTTATCGCAGCACTACAAAATAGGTTATAATTTAAAATTATGTATCTTGTCTTAGTACCTACGTAGTGTTTAAAATTTCATTAGATTTTGTAAACAAACTTCTACATAATATATAAAGTTGTGAACTTTTGTAGTAATTGTGTAAGTAAAGCAGATTTTTTGTATATTGTTGCGCATTATGCTAAAATGGCAAAAATACAATTTTAGTTTTGTAAGAATTTTCAATCTTCCCGCTAATGAGACGGTCAAATTGAAAATTCTTAATATCCACAAAGTAAGCAAATTACTCAGCAGTAAATTTACAGTGATATATGAACCCTGATGTTCGGTATAAGCTAGCTCACAGAGTACGTTCGGAGGCAAAAGAGTAGCAGGTCACTGCAGGAAAATTTCTTGTCGTTGCTATAAATAACTACAAAAATGATGTTAAAAATTGTATAATGGTAACTGTTATTACAGTACACAAGAGAGTATAAAGCCGCGTCTTCACTGCGTCGGCTTTTGTTGAGCGGCTCGCGTGCGGAGCCAGAAAAAGGTGTGCGTAATTTTTATTGCACGTATTTATGTGCACACATTTCGTGCCGCACACCTTTTTTAGGCTCCGCACGCGAGCCGCTCAACAAAAGCCGACGCAGTGAAGACGCGGCTTAACGTATTGTTTACGACACAATATAGCCTGAGTAAAATAGTAAAACAGTAGCACATAAATTGGTCAACAAATCAACAATCCCGTTATAAATACTTAAAATAGTCAGTTAACAAAAATGGTTATATGCAATTGCTACTAATAACACAATTAAGAAAGAATAAATAAATGGCCTAAAACCTCTGTCATGCATGCAGTGTTTACACGACCTAATCCCAACCGACAATGCGGGTTCCCTTAAGTGTTAGTAGCTTGAACTTAATGACACAAAATGGGTTGTTGTTCCTTGAACACTAATACTGTTAATTGTTGATTCCAAAATACGACGTTGTTGCATACGCGGAAAACAGTCAACGATTTCCACAATAAAATTGACTTCTAATAGTGAATTTCTAAAGGTTTTCAAACTTGATTTTAAACAAATACTCTATTTTGCAGTTGGTAAAAGAAGACAGCTCTTTCCCAGGGATAAAAACGGCGGTGCCAATATGGTCGATTATCGCTAGTCCTGATAAGGATGAATTAACTAAATGTATTAAACGTCTCCATTTTAATAAATCTACTTACGAATTTAAGCACAACAAATCCACAAAACGCTGCTCTACCGAATTACTCTATTATTATTGCTACTTTTATCAAATATTCAGGATAAAGTATAAAAATAAGCAGCGCAAAAATTTGCTATCACTTCGACATCAAAATCAAATGATAACCGTCAGTTTTAGAAATTCTCACCAGTATGGAGATGAAGCAACATACAGGGTGTTGCAAAGATTGTCAAGTACGAGTTACGACGAAAGTAATGAATGTTACATTGCGATGTAACAATTCGATACATTCTATTATTGATCATTGGCAGTAGGAAAGATATTTTTGCATTTTCGGAAGTAAAATCACCACAAAATGAATTGATCAAATAAACTTCACACTGTGAATAAAAGGTGGTAATTTAGTCCCTAGTTGCATAATATTCTATTTTGTATTGCTGTTCAGAAACTCCTGATTTTTGATCTTCAATCAACGTTCATAGGTAAAGTGCGTTTTTGCCACACTATTACAGGAAAGTTACTTTGCGGTCGAGTAGACAATTTAGGCAAATGACACGATCACATTTTTACGGTGAAATTCGTTGCTATGAATTCAGTCGTTTGAATAGCGCGTGAAGTCATTATTATTGAAATCACATGGGGTGAATTATGTTTAAGTGCCCTGGTTGCAACCTTAACGTTAAAGAGCAAATAAATTTCACAATTGCTTTACTTAACAATAAATTTCGTGGGTATTTGTTAGAATCATATTAAATAGTATGTATTGGCTGAGTCATACATTTGAGTGAGCTTTCACTGGAGACGTAAAAATCATATTAAATATGAAAACATGATAAGTATATGACAAATTTTGTAGGGAATTTAATTTTCTACAAACAAGTTCCAGACATCATATTTTTATCTTCAAAAGTTTGAACGACGGATCAATTCAAAGTTACAGATTTTGGCTTTTTTAGTAGTTATCTGCGACTTAAAATGTCTTCAACACATAAACTATTAAAATCGGCCATGAGAACCCTTATCAAAATGAAATGTTTTACGTTTGCCGTTATTCGAAAGCCACGTTATACAATACTTGTTTAATAATAAAAGAGTAATAAAAGAGTCAAGTATTTGTTTTATTTTGTCATATTTAACAATAATAATTAAAGAGCGAAATATCAAGCACCGGGTACCTTTTGACGAGCAAAAATTCTATTTTGATTTATACCATGTTCATTTTTAACCGTTCCAATGGGAAGCAGAGATTAAAAAAAACTGATTAAAATATTTCCCCATGTTCAGGTTTAAGACGTCCGGTTTAACGTGAAAAGCTTAGTGTTCTTTTTACAGCCTTTACAGAAATTTAGTAGGTTGTATTAGAAAACTTGGGGGATGTTTTTAATTCATTATTTTATAAAATAAGGAGATTGTAGGAGGACCGATTTTGTAAATACAATTTTTCATTTTACCCTAATAATAGATAAAACTCGTAGGCGCTTCCTTGTCGACAACGATCTGAGGTTATTTCCAACATTTGCTTAGGTATCCTCGCGTAAAGTATTTAATTGAAAATGTAGCTGCATATTACCTTTGGCATATTATTAAACTCATTAGTCAGTCTAGTAATTTATTGGCTGCAAACATTGCAAAATTCCCCAATTGATTTAAAACATCTATTACATTACATTAAATGTTATAAAATTTAGTAACGTGATAAATATTTTTCTTTACATAATTATTTTACACAAACATCATTGGGTTACTAAAACCCAAGATAATATTTATTTTCTGCTATATAAGATTAGGTTTTATATTTGATCGTTAAATGTATGATTTTGGTGAAAAATTTATTATTAGATTTATCAGATTTACACCAAGTAACCGGTTACATCCGTATTACATTCAGGGACGTCTTCAACGATGTAGGCATGTCAAACAAATGTTAAAATGAAACTGATGATGAAAAATGTTTTTTATTTAAGAAACATTTATTTGATTATCAAATAGAAAAATAAGATGCTTCAATTGTTTTTGTTTGAAAGGGCATTATGTACAGTGGAAATAGTACATCTCTATTAAAAGTAAAATATGCATAATCCATCTATAATGGACTCGCTTGTAAAAATGAAAAATTACCTTTGTGGACAAATTCTACAAATATTTAATACCAAATAATTATGTATATCCAGGTATTAAAATATGATTCAGATTGATATCCGTTTATGATGAACTAATTTCATAACCCCCTTGAAGTTCATTATGACCGGATTGGAAACGAGTGGATTATAGCTAAAAAAAGAAAATGAATTAACCTGTTTTTGAATAATCTGGACGACTTACTACATAATATTATGTAAACATGAAATTGGTAGATGAAGACCGTAAAACTCAGAAACGGAATACAAGCATCTATTAGCCAGTAACGAATAATAATTGTACAAACTAATTCCTCCAAATACGGACATCGATGTATTTAATCTTTTGTATAGAGTAAATTTTTGTTAAGTTTTATTTGTTAAGTCTGAATTAATTTTAAATACGACATTCAATAAATACAATATTTTTTTGCGAAAAAATTAAGAAGTTATTATAACTAAGACCAGTACACTTCTTATTAAAGCCCAGTAGACTAAAAGATTTGATAACTTAATCCAGTCTTACTTTTAGTTAGCACGATTACAACCACACTTTCCTGTTATAAACATACAATAAAGGCGCTGGCAGAATTCCATATTTTTAAAAAGTTCAAGTCTGTCCGTTCATTTAGTCACTACCTCAAAAGCACTACACATGATGCCATAAAATATTTGAAAATTAAATTTTATTTGTAATAAGTCGATTTTAATAAATACATTTTGTGAGGAAAGAATTTATTCTTGTTGCACTGAAAGGTTAAAGGGCAGGTGGAAATGTTTCTCTTTGGAAGCTTGCTAAAGTTATTTTTGATAGAAGGTTATTGTTTATTATATTTTGTAGTAATTTAGAAAATTAAAAAAAGAAGTAAGTGATGCTTTAAAATCAATGCTGTTTGAAAGTGAATAATGGTAATCTACTAGGATCAAATTAAGAAGACTAAATGGAATGGCAATTAAGATGTCAACATAAAATTTTAAAATTATATGCGGATGTTTCGGAAAGTTTGGATTGTAACGACGCCGCATTAAAAATACATACGATAAGACACCGAAAAGGTGAAAATGGACAAGAACTAGGACTTCGAACAATGGCTCCGTTGTTAACAGACGTGAAAAATTTCAAACCGTGTCATCGGCGTTGGTAGATCAGAAAACGGTTAGAATTGGAATGAGCGATTTTTCTGATGGAAACAGTTGTGAAAAGTGAAAAATTTATGAAGATCTTGGAAGTGGGCTTCTGCTTTAATGAGCCTTGTTGTAAGCAAAAATACGTGTTTAAAATTGCCGTTACATCTGGCAGACTACACCAAAGCGCGGATATCCGAAGAAAGAAGATAAGAAAGGTGTTGGTAGAATATCGATCGATGAAGAAAAGAAGCTTGTTTACACCAGGTATTAATAGATTTTTAAAAAATATGTGAAACTGTATATTTTTGTGTTAACACGAAATTTTGAACTTTTAAATTGGTGATTGATATCAATACTATTTGTGAAGCATTTCAGCCAGCAAGAATAAAATTTTATATTTCAAATTAAATTTAGTTTCAATTGAAATTAATTTGAAAGGTTTGAATCAACTTGATTAATTCTTAAAATTTTTATAAGATTACATAGCAATACAAGCCACAATGAAATGAAGCAAATGCTACCGGTTCATCAAAGCTTGCTTTCAATTTATGATATCTCTTACCCTCTTACCCTATATTGTCATGTTTTTTTAGTAAATTTTAATATTATTTGTATTATCAAATCTTAAAGAGATTTGCTTGATTTATGCACAATCACTTCAGGAATACCCTGTTGGAAATTACTCTTGCCGCTCGAAAACCAACAGCACCGCATAAATGTCAAAACTACCCTTACAGACACAATAAAATTGTACAGAACGGTACCTTCGAAGGTTAAATATATTATAATATAATAGTGCCATTTGTGTTAGCGGAGGAGAAAATAGAACATTTCAAGTTTCTTACAGTGTTATGCGGGTCTCACTGTTACCCATGCGGCCCTACATGTAGTTTTATGTATAGTGGATAAAGAGTTGAATAATGGCCCTACCTTCATGAATTCGATTCCTAATGGCTTCAGAATTATTTGTGTAATGCTTTGGATTCCACGGCAAAATAGAAATCCACTTGTAAACCTTAAGTTAGTACCTATCGCTGACTTGTAATTCGCTTTTGGGGGTTTATTCCAAGTTAAATATCTGAATACTTGAAAGATAAATTAAAGATGATGAACGTACCTTAGCAGTTTAATATTTAAACATGCGAAAGAAGTTGTTAGGCTAACGACGCTACATTATGAATTAATCACATAGTGAAGTTATGTGAATTATATCACGGATGAATGAGGTTACCCCGATTATTCATGGATAGAAGTTAAGTTATAAAATATGTATCATAAACGACTCCTCTAATTTTTAAAGCATTGATTGTCTAGTTACAGAGATATTGCCGGAAAAAAGTTAAGAACTAAATAAGGATACCACGTAAAAAGACGTGCCTAATTCTCGACCTCGAAGGTGGTTTGGAAAATAGTACAATAATACTGAGTTTCACATTTCTGCGACGTAAAATGTGGAAACAATTTATTGATTGTACAAAAAAGTATAATATTCCATATTTCTATAGATAAATTTTAGATCATTATTTTCGATAATAACGGTTTTAGTCAGTACGCTAATGGATGCTAAGATATTAACAAAAAAACTCATTTAATACATATTTGAAGCCTTTGTTAAAAACATCAGTAAATAATGGAAACTTTTGACATATTATTTCTAACGACCGAATAAAGGTGTATACCAAACTTCAGCTATATTATAATTTGTCGCAAATGTTATCTAGAGCGACACGCCTAACACTGATACCAAAAACTGAGAAAATGCTGTTTCTTGCTTGCAACTTTTCTTTGATTTTCCCTTTCTGTTGTTTATATTGTTCATTTCCACTTTATTTATATTTATAACTATTAAAATCTTCAAAATCATAACTTCCTACTTTTAGATGTCTAGCCATTCAATTTATTATTCTTCCCCATTGCCTATATTTATCTATGTTGCTATCTCTTCATTTTTTAATCTTTCATAAATTTGTATTATGTTTTTCCTTACTCTTACTAGAATTATAATATTCATCCGCATAAGCCATTGTTTGTACTTTTATATTTATTATTGTGCTTGTACCATTTCTTCTTGTTGTCCTCTTTCGGCTATTATCAAGTTGAACAGTGTCGTGTCGCCAATAATCATGCATCCCCTTGTCACACTTCTGCATTAGTTACACATTTTTCTGTCTCTCCTTCGTATTCAATATTGCGATAATATGTATGTACAATATTGATCAATTTTCCTAAAATTCTCAATCTCATTATAATAAAAAAAGGTTGGATTTTTAAAACCTTCACTTTTATCATTAATAATTCAACAAATTTAAAATATTAATTGGCAAAAAAGAAGTCGAATATGTCGGCAGCAAATAATTATTATCGGGTAAAAGTAACTCAGATCATTTTCAAATCACTATCTAAATTTCAGAATAAAAAACCGCTCGAGGCGATTGTTGCGTAAACCGCTTAACGAGAAAATTTAAAACGCAAAAAAATAATAACTAAAAAGGTAAAAATAAAAATAAGAGTTAACTTTTAAAAATTTCCCGATTAACTAACAAAAAATATTGTAAAAATAAATGGAAAATATCTGGCAAGAGGAACAATTAATAATATATAATAAAATAAAATAATAAAATTTAGAGTGTACTTAACATTTCGAATAAAACAAGATCAATGAAGTGACGTTTAAAAGAAATTGCACTGTTTGAGTCTGAGAATTGCTATCCAGAATTAACATAACTCACCAACAAGAGTTTTCTGTCGTATGTTAAAGTAAGTTCCAGAGTGGCATATTTCGCTTTTAAGGTTCAAGTTACAATGTGAATTTCTGGCCTAGAAACGTCAGGTTTTCAAGGTATTTCTAGAGATGGAGAAATGCAGATGACAATGATAAGACTCGAGGAATTAATCTTTTATCGAGTCAGTGCTAAAAGATAAATATCAAGTCAATAGCATTTTTAGCAATTATGTACACAATGTTTGAATAACAAAGTGTTCGAAACTGTATTACAGATCTAGTACGTATAGTACTTACCTATTAATTAAAAGTTTTAAATGTTTGTTTTTAATTGAACTTTGTAACGGTATAGTTGAATTAGTGGAGATGAAAATGGAGAGATACAATAATTTAACAGCACAATACTTCAGAATCATAAAAACTCCTGATTATGGTGCCTGTATGAGAGTAGCAAATGCAATAAATTGCAAAACATTAAAATTGGCTAGTTAGTGCAAGAAACTCGATTTTAAGTATAAAGATTTTTGTACAAAGATATCATTTAGAGCGAAAAATTAAAATAATCGAGTTTTAGCACAAAACTTCATGCCTTCGCTCTATACCTTATAATATAATATACAAATATGACAAAATTCCATTACGATATCCACATTGAATTTGGAAAAATATTCTTTGTGGGCGGCAAAACCGCCAAACCCTAAATCTTTTACGTATGAGTAAACAAGAAGTTTTGTACACACTTATAGAGAAATAAAGGCACAATGAATGGCGCTAAATTAAATTTTAACTTTTTGAAAAGCGTTTTAACGTTTTTAAAATTTAATCCGTTGAAAGAATTATTGTTATGCAAGAGAAGGATTTGGAACACAGATTCTGAAGGAATTCTATAGTAGGTTATACCTATTTTGAGTTTCTTATTTATTTATCTAACCTAATTCTCTGTAAATATTGTTTTGAATAACGTTAAATAATAAAGTCTCGCATATTTATAAGGTATCAACATCGTGAAATTTTCAAATAAAAATCGTAAGATTTTGCTATTTTAAAATTCAACGAATGACAACTTTAGATCACTGCCTACTTACGATTTTACCCCTGGAACTGATCCCATCGGATCCGCACTGGTGGAATGAAAATATACGATGTATATTATGTAGAAATATAATATATCTACTTGTAAATTAAACAGACCGATTCCTCAATCTCAACTATTAGTTCTACAATTACTTTTATTCAACATTCTAGATTTTTATTCACCTGCCCAACGATTAAAAAAAATTATAGATAAATAATTTTCCCAATAAGTTTTTGTTACTCGGTTTGTTCAAATGATTTTATCGAATCTAGTAGAACTATTCCAACATTTCTCTAATTAAGGTAGCCATATCGTCGATTTCAACCAAATTTTCCAAGTATCTCCTAATAGTCAGTGGGTAAATGCAATAAGACGCAGGCAAAATAATTTGATCGCCGAGTGTATTTTGATTGACGGCCTGACCCGTGAATTGTATTACAATAGCAGGTGATTTGAACAAGACTGTTTAACCATTCACATTCACTAGCAGCTTTTAACCCCAAAATCAGGTATGCAAAAATTCAAATTTAATTTCGGTAGGTATAGGTAGAATACCGAGTGACAAGCCTTAAAGCCGAGTAGAGGGAAATAACATGAGAAGTCAGTTTTTTTATTATTTCTGCTTTCTATTATAATAGATAAGAATAAAAATGGCATTACCCAAAAGAGATTTTTACCGTGTTTTTTCCGACATTTGATTCTTTTCTAAAATAAAAGATTTTTAAGAATATGTCTACACAATTGCGTTGGTAGATCAAAATAACCAAAGTTAATTTATAAGTTTTATAGATGGTTATTTGCAAGGCAAGTCATATTTCTTAAAAAGCGCTTATGTTATTCTTGCATTTTTAATAATAATTTAAGAACAAATATCAAATATCAGAAGCAAAAGAACATTTTTTTCGACTGTTACAATTTTAATTCTTATAGGTTACAACGGGAAGCAGGAATCTTGCTAAAACTGATTTTCCAATATGTTTCTTTTTTGTCCAGGAAAATTTTTTTGGAATATAACTAGTAATGTATATGCGATCTAAATATTTTTATTTGGTATCTCAAATATATGACAGTAAATTGTAAAATATAACTTTTTTATATGATGGGAGACTTTGAAATTAATGTTTAATTAGCGATTTTGCAGCGTTTGATTAAATGTCATGGAGTTCATGGAGCTTGTCTGAAAACAAGATATTTTCTCCGTTTAGCATTTGTTTTGTAAGCAATAGATCGAACATATTATATGTGATTTTTTCTACTGAAAATAATATAGTTATAGGTAATATAGTTATAGGTAATATAGTTTCAGGAATTTATTAAAGGATAAATGGTTATTAAAAATAATTAATAATGCCGTGCGCGGCGACAAGCGTTTAGAGAAAACTATGGAACGCCGTTTTACTATTTATTCGAATACATAAATATCAAAGTAACAGAAATAAAACAACATTTTGATAGAACACTTTTTCATGAAACTTAATGATTTTTTTCCTATTTTAACTATACTTTCATAATTATGTAATATTTTATGTTTGATCAAAATATTTTATAGCAATTATATGATTATTAAATAAAATTGTTATTTGAATTAAAATGGTTTTCGTATTAAAATTGTAGTTAAGAGCGCGCTGCGGAAAGAGAGAGAGGGAATGATGTTGAAAGAAGCCTCTAATCTTTTGTACAAATTTAAAAAACTAAACGTCGTATCAATGTAATTCTTTTTTTATATTAATAAGCAAAGACTATTGAAGGCAATAACCAATTTTGAGCGCTTTAAATTAAAAGTAAATAGGTCAATTTAATTTATGAAAAAGGACAATTTTGAATTTTTATGACAACCGATCTTAATGAAACTTCGTTATTGCCTTCTGCAGATCATTATAAGGACAAAACCTGATTTTGAAGCGATTTCATCATCAATTATAGAAAACTTGTACAAAACTTGTAAATCAAAAAGTGCCCTTAGTGGAGTTTTAAACTATATAAAATCAACTTAATGCACAAAGGGTTCAAGGGTTCCCTTAGATATGACGCAAATAATTTTTTTAAATTTTTTAAATCTCTACAAAAGATTAGAGGCTTCTTTCAACATCATATCTACTGCTTCCCTCTCTCTCTTTCCGCAGCGCGCTCTTAAGAAACAATTTCTTCTTCTTGTAAGTCGTATTGTTCAGGTCCATTTTGCCAGCCCCCCCATCCCGAATTTGGGGTCGAATTTGGTGTCAATCGTTTGTGCTTGTTTGTGCTTCTATTATTTTAGTTTGTGCCAACACCGTTCGCGAAATATCTTAAAAATAAGTTTGGGGGGCTGGCGAAATGCTAGCCCCCCCCCATCGCGAATTTGGGGTCGAATTTGGTGTCAATCGTTTGTGCTTCGTTTGTGCTCGTTTGTGCTTCTATCATTTTCGTTTGTGCCAACACCGTTCGCGAAATATAGACTTTTAAAATTTTAAAAACCTCCGAGAAACAATCGTTACAACAAACTTAACATTAACTTAGGAAGAAATAAAGTACATTGTAACAGTTTTCGTAAAACATTTTTATTTAAAATTATGATTTTCATCTACAAACAAATTTAAAAATTACTATAATGTACTTTACATTTGTATTAGACAGTATGTTGGATTTGCGATTCATTTTTAAAAGGTCATCGTATCTTTCCAAAATACCTAGATGGGATCGCCAGATAAGCTGCTATATAATGTCCTAAGGATGACAAATTTCTTCTTTAAGGTGGGAGAAAACTAATAATTCCTTTCAAATGAAATTGTTTTTCTAGAATATTTAAAATTCCGGCAACATTTGAAAGAGCTCTTGAAAATTGGGATTCATGCGGTATAGAACTGGTTACAGTTTCTATAAAAAAAATGAGAACCTATTGTGAAACTTCGCGCTATAGACGGATTACCGCAGAACCACATTTTGCTGGATCTTCGAAATACCTTAACATGACTTGTTGTAAAAGTTGAAGATTATCCATAGGTAGATTAGCCACTATTGTTTCCCCGGGTCGACTGTTTTCGAAATCGCAAGAAGAGCATTTTCTAATTTCTGTGAAAGAAGGATATTTTCTAAATAATTGAGATAGTAAATAATTTTCGGTACAACTAGAATTTACTGTGATACACAGTGGCGTAGCTATGGGGGGGGGGGGGCGAACCGCCCCGGGTGTCACCCGTCTGGTGTCACCCCAAATTAGTTAAATTTCCTGAGTAAAATTGCCTCGTTTCTTGGTTTTTTAGGTTCCTAGGGGTGACACATCAAAAAAGCGTCATCGGCCTAGGTGGGAGCGACACCCGACCCCAAATTATTGACTAAAATTACGTCGTTTCTTGGTTTTCTAGGTTCCTAGGGGTGAAAACTCAAAAAAGGTCATCAGCCTGGGTGGGGGTTGCACCCGACCCCAAATGGTGGAGGTGGAGGTGATACCCATTGAATCCGCCCCGGGTATCACCCATGCTAGCTACGCCACTGGCGATACATTCACCAAGTGTCTGTGATCGGCCTTGAAATATTCCCAAAAGAATTTCCGCTCGTTTCCTGTTACATTGCACAGCAATACCATCATTTCGGCTGGCGAAATGATAGCCCCCCCCCCATCGCGAATTTGGGGTCAAATTTGGTGTCAATCGTTTGTGCTTCGTTTGTGGTCGTTTGTGCTTTTATTATTTTCGTTTGTGCCAACTCTGTTCGCGAAATATCTCAAAAATAAGTTTGGGGGGTTGGGGAAATGCTAGCCCCCCCCCATCGCGAATCTGGGGTCGAATTTGGTGTCAATCGTTTGTGCTTCGTTTGTGGTCGTTTGTGCTTTTATTATTTTCGTTTGTGCCAACACCGTTCGCGAAATATCTTAAAAATAAGTTTGGGGGGCTGGGGAAATGCTAGCCCCCCCATAGCGAATTTGAGGTCGAATTTGGTGTCAATCGTTTGTGCTTCGTTTGTGGTCGTTTGTGGTCGTTTGTGCTTTTATTATTTTCGTTTGTGCCAACACTGTTGGCGAAATATCTTAAAAATAAGTTTGGGGGGCTGGGGAAATGCTAGCCCCCCCCATCGCGAATCTGGGGTCTATTTTGGTGTCAATCGTTTGTGCTTCGTTTGTGGTCGTTTGTGCTTTTATTATTTTTGTTTGTGCTAACACCGTTCGCGAAATATCTTAAAAATAAGTTTGGGGGGCTGGGGAAATGCTAGCCTCCCCCATCGCGAATTTGGGGTCGAATTTGGTGTCAATCGTTTGTGCTTCGTTTGTGGTCGTGTGCTTTTATTATTTTCGTTTGTGCCAACACCGTTCGCGAAATATCTTAAAAATAAGTTTGGGGGGCTGGGGAAATGCTAGCCCCCCCTCCCATCGCGAATTTGGGGTCGAATTTGGTGTCAATCGTTTGTGCTTCGTTTGTGCTTTTATTATTTTCGTTTGTGCCAACACCGTTCGCGAAATATCTTAAAAATAAGTTTGGGGGGCTGGGGAAATGCTAGCCCCCCCCATAGCGAATTTGGTGTCAATCGTTTGTGCTTCGTTTGTGCTTTTATTATTTTCGTTTGTGCCAACACCGTTCGCGAAATATCTTAAAAATAAGTTTGGGGGGCTGGGGAAATGCTAGCCCCCCCCATCGCGAATTTGGGGTCGAATTTGGTGTCAATCGTTTGTGCTTCGTTTGTGGTCGTTTGTGCTTTTATTATTTTCGTTTGTGCCAACACTGTTCGCGAAATATCTTAAAAATAAGTTTGGGGGGCTGGGGAAATGCTAGCCCCCCCCATCGCGAATCAGGGGTCGAATTTGGTGTCAATCGCTTGTGCTTCGTTTGTGGTCGATATTTCGCGAACGGTGTTGGCACAAACGAAAATAATAGAAGCACAAACAAGCACAAACGAAGCACATACGATTGACACCAAATTCGACTCCAAATTCGCGATGGGGGGGGGCTGGCGAAATGGACCTGTATTGTTCGTTTCCGAACGTCGTGACCCATCTCGTTCTATGCATGTGATGTGCGGTTTTTTCAATTCAAAACAATTTCTACATTATTGGACATAATTTTTTTAAGTAACATGAAAATAAAATAAATTTAAATGTTAGTATTCAGGTTTGAATTTTAATGATTTTCGAATTTTGTTGATTCTACAATTTAGTTGTTTATGCAATTATTTTGGTTTTGTAATTTATTTGGATTGCGAATTTTATTCGAATTCATATCCTTCAACATTCATTTAACTAACGCCACCACGAGTGTCGAATAGCGAAATTAGCCGCACGTGAAATTAAGATCCTTTAATTTGATTTTGAAGAAAATAAATTTAAGAGTTTCGTCAGTTTAACCGTGTAACCTATAACTATTAAGCTGTAAAATCAAGATTTTAAAATTGTTTTTATTGATTAGGGCCTGCCGACTACATTTAGGGGCCCGGTTATATAAATTGATTTGCTTATTTTAGCCATATATTCATGTACACTAGACCCTCCATGTACGCGACTTCGATGTACGAGAATTCAGAATAACGCGAATTAGATTTTGACATCTGAATTTTTTGTACGCGGAGCAAAATTCCCTTTAACGCGAATTAAGTTTTCGCGTATTATTAAAATAACTAGCTGGCACAGTCGGCCTACAGGCCGCCTTTAGCCATCTAGACCGTGTCGGATGTGGTTGTTCGGCCTCACTACAAGGTTCTAAAGTAGCCTATGTTTTTCGTAGCGTTGTAAATAACTTCTACACCAAATTTGGTTAAGATTGGTCAAATAGAAACGTAAAGCACGTGCACGCGTATTTGCATTGTCGATCGGTTGACAGCTTGACAGCATTCATTATTGTTTTTAAGTTGATTTTGAGTAGCCTGCCTTCCTTTAAGGAATCTCTATAATCCATTCATGCGCGTCCCCATGGGACGCGCATGAATGGATTATCGAGATTCCTTAAAGGAAGGCAGGCTACTCAAAATCAATGCCAAATTTGGTTCCGATCGGTCAAACCGTTTAGGAGTCTATAGGGAACATACATACATACACACATATGTACATCCATTTTTATATATTGTGGTGTTTCGTTCGCTAATTTCGAATCCACGACAGATATTTTTTTATGAAAAATTAATTTTTTAACTTTTATTTTCTCGTTACACTCAAATTTCTGTTTTTTCTCATATGTGATAACTTTTTTGTTTTTTGAAATAATTCAATCCTTCAATTTTATTAATTTTTTTTGTTTAATAACATTTTTTTTTTACAATACAAAATATGGGTTAGTAAATAATTATTGTTTTCACACATAAAGAAATTAAGTGCGCCGCTATGACATAAATTTTTCAGAGATAAAAAGTCATTCAGTGTACAAACGCACATGTGATTGTATAATGTTTTTAAAGTAATAAATTTCACTGGTTTAAATGTTTCAAAAAATTCTAAATACCTTGTCTTTTCTTTTAAATTTTGGTTATAACACTCGATTAACATAAACTTCTTATGTAGGTTGATTTCCAATATTTCCATACCAATTTTTCATAAGCCAAATCCAGAATTGTTGAATGTTGCAATTAATTCGTGGTTAATTTTGCAACCATCAATTTTCATTAAAATTGTCCGCTTTTTATTCCTCTTAATTGTAATTTTCTTAAGTTTCCACTTCTAAAAACCATTTAAGGATCCACTTTGTAACTTTTCTTTGGATACCTTTGAATATCCACTTTTAATTCCACTTAGAAACATCCGCTTTTTAAATCCACTTTTATCGATTGAAAAATCACCGCTTGATTGATTCTTCATCCCAGAACGAATACGTCCATGTTCTCTATCGTTGCCGAAAATTCTTCACCACGCGTGTGCAATTTGCGATTCAGCTCTTCTGGTTGGTTGATTTTGTGGATCTTGGCTTGCAATTTTATTTTCCAAATCTTGCGAGTGTCAGTTCGCGCACTTGTGTTTTTTAAATTACACGCATGACTTTAAGCACATAATTTAAATTTAAAATTTTTAAATACAAATAATATTTTTGATTTGTTTTAATAAAAACAAATCTAGTCCTTTTGGAACATACTCCAGACTTGTAAATTGAATAAATTTGAAGAATTATTTTTGTTTAAATGTTGACCAATAAAGATTTTTGTGTACAACGAAATTATAATATTGACATTAGAAAAAATTATTTTATTAAATTTTGAATTTATTTTATAGAAAAAATTTTGCTAAATTGAGAAATTTTGTTGAAGACAGTTCAATATATTGTCATGGTTTCCTGCCCATAAGAGTAGCTCTGGCATGGTTGGGTATATTTTGGTAAATGCTCATGTCGTGGTCATTACTTTTAACACCATAATTTGAGAATAAAGACTTGCACCTAAATCTTCTGAATACTCTGGAATAGACTGCTTGCTCTAATTAATCTAATAAAAGAAAAAGCGTAATGATTTGTACACGCGGGCATGTAAAATATTGTGTTAAAGGCAAAAGAGGATTGGATTGTTTGGTTTTAAGAGGTTAGAGATTAAATTGAAACTAAGTATTATTTGTAAAAGTGTAGGCATTTGAACTAAATAATTGTGACTTTTAAAATTAAGTGCGCGGTCTGATAAAGAATTTTGGTGAAATTAACAAGGAGAAGGAGAAGGAAGTCTCGTCCCGTCTATGAGGACGTCAACACGTAAATTAAGGTCTTGTTCCGTACATGAAAAGCGAAGACACGTAGATTTGGGGTCTCGTATGGTGAATAGAGACATCAAGACATTATTATCGATAAGTTTGGAAAGTTGGAAACTGAATTTAAATTATTGAAATTAATTGTGTATAAGTTGAGATTAATTAATTTTTGTTCAACGAATTAAAATTGTGAATGGAAAATAAGATTTACGATTTCGAATTATTTGGAAAATTTTGGTGACCAATGCAAATGTCGTATGGTTGATAATATTTTTTGGTTCTGTTTTAAATTGTTGGAATTAAAGAAGATTGACCTTTGAAGATTGAGAAGATTGAAGATTGGAAAATTTGACCTACCTGAACGTATGGGATTTGGAAAACTACGAGTAACCTTCTCCTGATTATCAGCTGTTGCTCCTGCGTCGGTCGTGCATGAAAAACTGTTCGGTAAGCGATTATGACATTAATTTTTTCGTAACATCCAGTTCGCGCGTGTTTTATAAAATTTTGGGGGATTTATAAATTTTTGTTCTTGTTTGATAATTTGTAAATTTAATTTAATCTTATTAATTGAAATCCATCTTTTGTTTTTTTTATATAATTGTGTTAATTAATAAATTACATTGCTTGGTATACAACCATTACGTTTGATTTAATTAACTTTACAGCAGTGAGTAGAAGAGGAAATAGATGCAAGGTGTAGTAAGTTTATTATCCGACATTTCTTAAGAATAATTAAGTTAAAGTTTCACATGAGCATTTGACAGATACATGACCCACTTTTGACCCTGAGAGTACATGCAATAGCTGGCTGTGGCAATTTAAAAAAAGAGCCGTAGTTATCCCCGCTATAAAAATTCAAAATTTAGTAGCTATATCACGGCAATATATAGATTATGTGTTATCCAAATAGCATAAACAAATTTGGAGGTATTAGGTGTATATAAATCTTAGGTGCTACCCGAACTGCACCACGGCTTATCAGGGGTCATTTCTTGTACCCAGGTAAATGTAATCCCTTGACCGAACTGCACCACGGTCAAATGTCGTTCCGTAATCGCTTTACCGAATTGCACCACGAGCAAACCGAGCAGGTATCACAAGCGAACAAATAATATAAAGATATAAATACACAAATATCTAAATTCTTAAATTTCGAGTTTAATATATTAATTCATATTATATTATACAGGGTCGGAGCAGGTATTAATAAAATAATAACCCAAAACAGTGAAAAAATTAAATTTTTTTTGCCTTCGAATTTTGGGGTGTGCATTCGATAAGGAGGGTAATCCATCGTCAAAACCTACTCTTCCGGGGCGCCCCTCCGCTCCGCTCCGGGTTGCACCCCTCCAGAGCGGTTTTGACTCTGGTTACTAGGCTAAACATACGAGAAGCGCCACCGATCAAGAAAACCGGGATAAATGCAACCGGGATATGAGACACCCTCGAAATAGCATTAAAAAGTATAGTCGCGGTATGCGGCAGTTATCTATTACGTTTAACCCCCAAAAAATCGCGTAAAAACAAAAAATAATCGATGTTACATGTAGGATGCATCAGGTTAAACTCCAGCATTGTGCTTTAACTTTTAACAATAAAACCACCTTACCTAAAATATTACAATAGAGGTGGTGCAATTCGGACGACCGACCCTTGGTGAGGTGTTTACCTGAAATTACGGTGATGCAATTCGGGTAGGAGATTTGTGAACTAATCTTTTCGTGGTGCAATTCGGGTGCACCGAAATCTTACGTCGAAGCTAAAGATGTTCATTGACAGTTGTTTACATAATAAATAGAGATGTATATGTATATACAAAGTAATTTCTACTCCGTTCACAGGCGCTGAAACGTATCACTTGAATGATACAAATATGTTGTCAACGATTTGTAGTTTTTTTTATGCATTATATTTAATTTTTTTATCAATTAGGTATATTTTAATTTTTGTATGCATTATATTTTACCTATTTCGTAAATAAACCTTAGTTTTAAACTTTTGTTTTTAGTCTTAAATAAGCCGTTTTTAGCCTTCTTTCTATTGCTTCTTTGGTTCCATTACGCGAGGGTTCCGTTCGCCAAAAACCTCGCGTACATGGAGGGTCTAGTGTACTTCGTTCTTACCAATATTTTTCGTCCCATTTAGAATTTTTTTGTAAAACCGATATCAATCGATAGAGCTTCGTTTGAGCTCTATAATAATCATTTTAATTTTAATTTCTTTTTTTTACGAAGTTTTTAGATTCGTATACCAAAAAAAGTGAAGTATAATTTACACGAATTGTATGTAAAGGGTGTCCCAACAAGAGCGCCGGATTTAATTTTAAAGAAAAACACATTTATTTTTTGAATTAAGCAAACATTTTTATTTCAACATAAAGAAAAATAGTTCCGATTAAACGTGAAATACAACATCAGGCAAATGGCCACCACGAAACCTCTGGCACAGGGTTATTCTTTTGTTGAAATTTTGAATAACGTTTTCGCATAAATGTGGCTGTATTTCACCAATAACGCGCCGTATTTCCTCTTTAAGATGTTCAACTGTTTCAGGCTTATTCGCATACACCTTTTCCTTCACATAGCCCCAAAGAAAAAAGTCCATCGGCGTTAGATCGCACGATCTTGGTGGCCAATGTTGATCGCCAAATCGGGAAATGACACGGCCTGGAAACTTGGTCTGCAGTAACACCATTGTTTCACGTGCTGTGTGGCAGGTCGCACCGTCTTGTTGGAAAAACATGTCCTCTACATCAATTACATCCAATTCGGGCCACAAAAACTCCGTGAACATTTCGCGATACCGCACACCATTAACGGTTGGCGCATTTCCAGTCGCATTTTCAAAGAAATACCGCCCAATCACTCCGCCAGCCCAAAATGCGCACCAAACAGTTACTCGTGGTGGATACATTGGTTGTTCGAGTATCACACGAGGATTTTCAGCACCCCAAATCCGACAGTTTTGCTTATTTACATATCCGTAGAGTTGAAAATGTGCCTCATCTGAAAAACCGATTTTCTTCGAAAAATCCGCATTAATTTGATGATGTTCCAACACCCAATCAGCAAATCCACGGCACTGCTCATAGTCCCTTGGCTTGATTTCTTGCACCAATTGAACCTTGTACGCGTGCAAATGCAGATTTTTTACCAAAATTCGTTGCATAGTGCTTCTGGAAATGTTTAATTCTTGACCACGATGCCGAATGGAAGTTCCTGGATTCTCGGCCACAGATTCCCTTACTGTGGCTATATTTTCGAGTGACAGACAAGGACGACGACGAACAATGGTCTTCTGATCCATCAGCGTAAATTTGGTCTCAAATTTTGTAATTAAACGCCTCACTGTCGATTCATTTGGCGCATAATTGCGACCGAAAACTTGACGTAATTGGCGAACTGTTTTCGCAAAACTTTCACCATTTTTGTAATGTGTTTTTACAATAATTAAACGTTGTTCGTTTGAATACTTTTCCATATTCTTAAATCGCGTGGTCTGTACGTGACGACTGTCAAAGCAAAATCACCGTACAACTCGTATTGACAAAATGGCGGCAGATTTAAATCCGGCGCTCTTGTTGGGACACCCTTTATTTATTATATTTTATAATAATTAAATTAAAAATGAAAAATAGCAAATATGTATCTATTACGGAGCACTCTGATGACTGTAATTCTACAACCGGTTAATTTACAAGAAAAAGTATCAAATAATTTTTTAGAGAATTTAGTTTGCTTTATTTTTGATTAGTTAACATTTTCCTCTAAAGTAAACCCAAACCGAGATATTCACAAAAATTCTGGGTCTCTAGGGCCCCAAATTGTTCAGTCTCGAGTTATCTTTTAACACGAATTATTTTCTATAGAAATGATTGCTTCCAGATTTATATTCATGAAAATTAATTCAGGTTAAAAGTGATACCTACTCAACAACTGGGCCTAAATCGAACAAATTTAATTTTTCTTTTTAGAAGACCAAATAAAGATAACAAAATTTATTCTAGTTTTCCTCAAATTATATCCACAATAACGTCATTGTCAACTAGCTCAGGATTGACACTACTAATGCTTTTTTTTTAATTGGAGAGGAAACTGTATTTGATACCTTGGCTATTTGACACGTTGCGTTCGCTGGATTTTGCTATATTAGGGGAGAAACAAGCTAGAAATGCTTTTGTTATACAAAAGCAAGAACGGTATAAAATGATTAATCATATTGCCATGATGAATATTATGTAAGGTCCTGCTGAATATAGATGGAAAAGAAAAACCGGGAATATGTATTTGGTAGGTATTAAGTACCCAAGATACAATTTCACAGATCGTACATGTGCTAATAATAAAAATGTACCTGCATTAAGGAAGGCTTAAAATGCTGCTATAAATGTAAGTGCAAAAATTGCATCAATTCAGATCATAACTGCTGCATTCGCGCTTAATGTAGTGAAAATTGATATTAATCATAATATTATTAAGAAACTAATAATAAATAAAATTCAGTATATTTCTACAAGCCCTTTAATTTCTTAATAATTCGAGACGCATTTCGAATATTGACAACTCTTACGTTTGTCCTCTTTTCCACCGAAAATAAGAATACTTAGGTTCTCGAAACGCGTCTAGAATAATTAAGAAATTAAGAGACTTGGAAAAAAGGTTGAATTTTATTTATTATTAGTTTGCTACTAAGTAACTTCAAATATTGGGAATGTGATTTCTGATGGATGATTATTATTATTATCTGTATTTTAGAATCATCAAAAAACTTTACAAAAGAAAAAAGCACAAATTTTCAGAAATAAAATACGCCGTAAGGCTCAGTTGTTCAGTATTATGTTATCTTATAACCTGAATTATTTTCTATGCATTGAATTCTTGAAACAATATTTCTATTGAAAATAACCCAGGTTAGAAGATAACTCGAAACTGAACAACTGGCCTAATAGGGTCTACACACGATCCAATCTGGTTGGTACTAAAATCCAATCTCGTCGGTCGGGTCTCAAGTTGGACCGTGTGGAGGCTTGTCGTCTTACAAATTTCGCAACATTTCTTGTCGGATCATGTAGTCAGCGATGTAGCCATCCGACCGCGTTGGCATCCGACGAGATTGGACCGTGTGGAGCGTTGTCGGATCGTAGATAAGGCGAGCTAAACTTGATAACAACTGTTTTTTATGCCATTCCTTGTGGGATCATGTAGGAAGGTTCAGACCCACCAACCAGCCGACTTGTTATCTACTATATAAAAACATATTATTTTTTTATTAAATACCTTTAAAATATCACACGAAATATTAAAATTATAATGCATAATTATAATGAAAACTTGAGGTAATGTTCCGACAAAAATCTATATTTTAAATAATTATCAATCACTTAAAAAAATGTTGAATTGGAAAAATGAATTAGGTGGTAATTACGTGGTAAATTTTTGTACTTCTCACAAAAAAATGGCCTGAAAGGGTCTTTCGAAAAATATTTTCACTTTCAGTACATATAAAATATTTTTTATTTAACAAAATGACTTAAAAAACGTATTTCGAAGAAAATTTTTAAATATTTTAAATTGTCCAGTTAAATTTCTTAAATGAATGTTTGTATTTATAATTACCTACGAGTTGTTAATTTATTTTCATTGTAATTTTAAATTTTATTTTAATAGAATACTTTTTCCGATAAAATTATTATCATGTCAAAAGATAACGTTTTTATAGTTTTAACTTTTTTCGAATTCGGTATCCCGAGCTAAGCCAGATAGTATTATTATGCATAGGAAACAACACTCCTCGATGCGCTCTGGCCTACGGGATAGAATGGGATAGAGCACCCAACGCGGTTGGATCGTGTGGAGGCAACCTCCAATCTCGTCGGGTCGCAAGTTGGACCTAGAAATCGGATCGTGTGTAGCGGGTTTAAGTAGTTGTAACAGGCTCCTGTTATCTTGGGTTCAATATGAAAAATATAATTTTGTTTCCAGGGCTTATTAATTTATTAATAATTTTTATGTACGATTAATTTGAACAGTTTTGTATAACAAAGCTAATTTTATTTTTTATTATTATGGTTCACTATTATTTGCTATTATTATTCTAAATTAATAACACTTTCTCGAGTTTTACGCCAAACCATTGATTACCGCACATCTTTCACACCTATAATCAATGCAATTTTCATTCAATATCGGTAAGGTAGATCACTAACTCTCAAGGTTGCATCGATTTGCTTCGGCGCAAATTCGATTGGTAATACTCTCGCCAAATCGACAGCAACGCGTATAGACGTGCAATTACAAGCTCTCAGTTTTTATTAAAATTTATTGGTTTTCGAACAAGTATAATCGAACCAAAATATCGAGTTTATAACGAGAAAAGTCACTCCGAGTGAAGTGTTACTTTTTAGGTCAGTGAGATCAATATAAGATCCCGAAAATCAATTTTTATTTCGACAACCGAATTTATTGTCAAAACACATGTGCGAAGCCAATGCGACTCCATTCTTCTAAATCCGGAAAAGATCGCAAAACACCGCAGCCAATATTTCGAGGTGAATTATTCTATTATAATATCGATCCTAATATCATTGGACAAATCCGGAGAATTGTAAAAATTCCAATAAGAAGAAAATTCGAAAACCCGCAAATTCATCTGCTCGTTTCATTTCATCAACGAACAAATCTCCACCGTTTTGGGTCAGCGAGGATCGCCGCTTTGTCGACCATCTGCCAACTTTTCAAAGTTTCATGTGTGCAAAGATAATTTCTATTTCAAATACAACTGGAGGAACAAAACGCAAAATTGGTGATACAAAAACGAATTTAATTGCTTATTTAAATAATTCAGATCAATTGCTACGCTTTTTATGTTTTACAATATCGTACACTGTGTTTTTAACTATATTTTAGATCAAACATTGCCATTTAAAATCCTGACGATTTTGGCCAGGAGTAACAACGAACCATCAGATCTGATCGTACGTAATCCAGTAACCATTTCAACAGAAATCGTAAGTAGTTATAAACACTATTTACTGTATGAATTGTTTAACAAAAATACCAAGCTCGTAGCTAACATTTTGTCAACCTGCTTATCCAAAACTAATCTACCTTCAGTAGACGTAGCCAGAATTTCCTGCTTTTTTGGTAGTATTAGTGCGATTTTTTTATCGCTAGCATTTTGTAAGACAATTAAATTCGTAGACACGATAATTCAAGTGCGAAGGTTCACTCCGTTCAGCAATTCGACTCCAACTCAGCGACATCTGTCGATTCGCTCTGGGTACCAAGTATATGTATTTGTGTTCAACATTTGTAAATAATTGTCAATTTTTATATTTTAATACAAACATTTATCATTCATATAATCTGTGTAAACAAGAATTCGCTTATGTTAATTACGATTTATTTCATATTAATTTATATTAAAAGTGTGTGTTCAAAACGAGAATTTTTTTATTTTCTACTTTGAGTTGATTTTTTGTCTCGATAAGGATAACTAAGGTCCCTGAACGTCCTTATTCGATTCTGGCGCCCTCCGGGAGAGATTACTACGCAAAGAAGAACCCATCCAAGAATCCACGAAAGCGACCCGTCGCTACCCAGCTCTCAGTACTTGGTATTAAATATACAAAGCTAAGCCGCTTCGTTAGTACATCTACGAGCATAAAAGAGGCAATTTGAACTGGAAGCACTAGCTTTTACTTATACCGTTTCATAAGTAGGGCTAGATTCACGTTACATAAGTGGCGCCCATGCGTGCTGCTCGATCCACGTTTCATAGTATAATTTTCGTTAACGTTTTTATCACATTGTGGCATCATCAGGTGATGAATTCAATCGTAAAATAAACGTTAGCGAAATATATCCATACTACTTCTGTAAAGTGTCTTGTGCATTTTGTGGTTATTCTAAAATACAGCCAATTATACATAATATCAAAGGGGTCTGTAGAAGAAGCACAAAGTTATTTAAAAAATGATGCATTTTAAGAAATTACACAAAACCGCAATTTTTTCATAATTTTATAATAACAAATATACTCGTACATAGATAAAACATAAAATAATAAAAACTGTAATGAAATCTATTTATTTAAAATATTCCTAAATTTTTGAAGCAAGCAGGTAATCAGCGTACTAATGAACGAGTTACCGCAGCATATTACATTATGCACTAAAGCTAACCTTTTGTATACTTATCACAAATAATACGAGTATTATTACTCGAGTCAGAATGAAATGAGGAATATCTTATAATTCAAAATTACTTCTTTATTTGTAATAATAAACGAGTTATTTGTTGTAAATAATACCTTGAATTTTGTAACTTTATCTATAACTTTCCGGTTGAAAGCCATTTTCACTAACATTTTATTATTTCTAATATTTTACATGTTTGTTTTATTGAAGTTCAATCTATTGCTTACAAAATGAAACAAAATGAAGAAAATATTTTGCATAATAAAAAGTTATATGGCATTTAATGATGCAAATTCATTAAGTACTAATGTTAATAACGAAGCGGAAATGGGACTCTCGTCGCCGCCGTATTGCCATCGTCTTTTCGCCGTCAAATCGGGAAATTGTGATATTTCTGTATTTTAAATTAAAATAATAAAACTAATCAAAAAGTAAGTATTTCCGGTTAAAAGCTTTATATACATGACCTCAAAATAAGTAGAAAATAATATTTGCTTCTACATTTTTTGGATCAAAATTTGCTTTTGAAGCTTAAATATTTGATGGCATGAGTCAAATTTAATGTCTATAGGAGAATATAAGTCATCAAAGCTTTAGGCCTCAAAAGAAAAATTTGGTGCAAAAAATTTAATAAAAAGATTATTTTTTACTTTTGAGTTCACCTATATAAAGCTTTTAAGTGGTAAAATATGTTACCCCCTGGTATATTTATAATATAATATTTCTTTCAAAAAATGTAAAAGGTCAGGTACGTCTACTGTCTAAACTCGTAACTTGCAAAGCTGAACATTTCTTTGAAGATATTGTCTGTTAACTTATCAGGGAATATGTAAAAAAATTCATATGAAATATTTGTATATGAAATATTTTACCCATAGAAAAAAGTCATTATTTAGATTAATGAACATTTAATGTAATTATTATTATAAAATATTATTTAATGTAATTATTAATAAGAATATTTTGGTCGTATTTAGTTCTTCCGTAGATTTTGAAAAGTGAATCTTCTTAGGCATATTTTACTCTATGTATTAGGAAATAAGGGATACGTGTCAAATACTGGAAAATTTTATTACCTACTGAACTTAAGTTTATTTTGTATGCTCTTACGATTAACATTAAGGACTTAAGTGTTTAATTAAACACTATATCTAATAATATACCTTTATAGAAACGAATATAGTATGTATACATATATAATTACCTAATTTGCCAATTGCGTTACAATATAAATTTCGTTTAAGGAAAACTGCGTTTTGACTTAAGCCCTTCTTACCTAACACCGGTACAATATTTATAATAATTACAAAAAGAGGTTTAGTATTAGTGGTAACTAAAATAATATTTATACTATTTAGTTTCCGCAGGTGTTAAATGACAGTATTTTCATAACTATATATAATATGACAGACCTTTAATAAAGCAATATGAACTCGAAAATCTTTTCCATTAATTTTTTAATAATAACTACATTAGTAGAAGCGTCCAAGCACAATAATTTTTGTTATACATTCATAAGCAGTAATGATTCTAACCAGTCCTTAGTTTAAATATTATTCTTTCAATTTTCTAATGCTTTTTCCAGCTTTAGATTTCAACAGGTGCACAATTGTCACAGATGCCACATAAGGAAAGCCGCCGGTATTTACATGCAATCGTAAAAGTAATTGAATCGGCAATCTGATCGCATGTGGAAGGCTATCTTTAGTTGCAATAAATTACAAATTTCTGCAATAGTCGGGAATACCTTGGTTAATGGACGCGATGCTAATTTGATCGTAATTAAATAATTCAGAAATTCCTCATGAAGGATAGACTTTTTCATGAAATGATTAATGAATCAAGAGGAAAAACAAAAAAAAATTGCATTTCTAGAATATGTATTAGGGTTAAGTTTTACTTCATTTAATGGAAAAATAAATTAGACTTTTATTTAACGCTATAGTTATAGTGGATGCTTGTTATGACGAATTCGTCAGAATAATCAAATACAAGCATTCTTATGCGAGTGCTCACAGTTCATACATGCAGTCTCGTCAGAATTCATAAGAACAATTTTATCTTTCAAACGATTTTGTAGCTTCATATTATTATACCCGTTTATATTTGCCGCACCACTGAGCTCTTAATATTCTAACTGTGGGATTAAAATTCCTTAGCACACGCATATACTGTATCCACTTGGTTTTGACGAACAGTTCGGATGAAGGGGTCAGAACAAAAGTTCGTCAGAACACGCCAGGACTGTAACCACATTATGCTAACGAACAGTTGGGATGAATTCGTACGAACAAAAATTTGTCAGAAAACGCATCAATAAAACCATAGCCTAACTCCCTATCATTAAGAATTTATATTAATCTTCAAACAAAATCAAACATTAAGATGCAAGACTCAAGATTAATATTATTTAAGAAAATTGAAATACTCATACATAAATTTGGTGTATATTATGTAAATGTTGCTGTACAGTTACGCGTTTATCGAAAAACTGCCCCGCAATGTTTAAAAAAAGGATTAAATTTTATTACGATTGATTATCTTATTAACTTGTAATGTTTAATTTAATAATAATTATCATATATATTTAATATTAAATTTACACGCTTTTGTGTAGGAAAATAGGAATAGCAGATAGTTTTCTAAGTCAATCAAATTATGATTTTAAATGGAACTAATGAATTATAGACTCAAGGGGAACCGATACATGCTGTGCCGTTAATTTCTTTGATTTTTTGAAGTGAAAATAGAGCGAAATTGAGACATACGTTTCTCGGCGTTTAATTTCATGGGCTCAATTTTTTGATAAAATACGATTTAAAGATGCGACGTGTATTATTATTTTTCTCGTTCTGTCTGCCAACGATTTTCCTAACAATGTTATCGATTCACTCCTTAAAACTATTTTCAATTCTGAACAAATACATAATACTAATTTATCAAAATCCCGTACTTCAAAATTTCATAGTTTTACTTACGTTAGAGGGCTCACTGAAAAACTCATTTCAGTATTTAAACCAATTCAAGAGATCAAGTTTGGTCTCAGATGCCCTAACAAAAATTTAAGATTTTTCTCTAATACTAAAGATCCCACCCCTATGCAGGATAATAGTGGGTTAATATATAAAATCCCCTGTCAAGATTGTGACTCGGTATAAATAGGTGAAAGTTCTAGAAAGCTAGGCATTCGCATAAAGGAACATACGCGAGACGTAAAAAATGCTCGCGTCTTCATGAGAGATGATGACGACAGTTATACTGCTTTATGTCAACACATGACCTCCACTTCACATTGTATTAACCACGGAGGTATTACAATCCTAGAAAAGGAGAAAATAAACAAGAAAAGAAAAATAAAAGAAGCTATTATTAACATCCATATAAGTCTTAACCCTATGAATGATAAAAAGGATGTCCAATACTTTCATGGTGGTTATAAATACATACATTCTGGATAACATGATGATAGCATAATTCATGGGCAATCTACGATCTTACAGCCTTTTTAGGAAATTAGATGACAAACTACAATAAATTGTTATTAATTTGACATTGTCAAATAATTTCAATAAAAGCGCTACAATTTATATTTTAATAATTTAACTAGTGTAATTCATTTTTAACTTTGAAAATAGACCAAAATAAACGGCCCGAAATGTTGGTTTAATAATTGAAACTTTAAATAGACCTATACCTGGAGAATAATCTATATCTATATTTCTCAAAGTTAGGGTGTGTGTGTTTGTGCACATCAAAATTGTGTCAATGTCAACGTCAAAAAAATGTCAATGGATAATCGGATTAATCGGATACAAAAATCACGGGGAAGATGGGAAATATTTCAACCTTTCACGGGTTCACGGGACAATTCTTTGAGTGGCATAAAAATTAATTTCGTGCAAAACAACGTTGCCGGGTCATTTTATTTGATGTACGGAAACTGTGAACAAAGTTTTAATGTGCGACAATTAATTGTAAATCACATAGTGGAAAGATGGGATCGTATTTCACCCTTTCACGGGTTCACGGGAAAGATGGGAAATATTTCAACCTTTCACGGGTTCACGGGATAATTCTTTGAGTGACATAAAAATTAATTTCGGGTAAAACAACGTTTGCCAGGTCATCTTATTTGATGTACGGAAACTGTGAACAAAGTTTTAATGTGCGACAATTAATTATTGTAAATCACATAGTGGAAAGATGGGAAATATTTCAACCTTTCACGGGTTCACGGGACAATTCTTTGAGTGGCATAAAAATTAATTTCGGGCAAAACAACGTTTGCCAGGTCATATTATTTGATGTACGGAAACTGTGAACAAAGTTTTAATGTGCGACAATTATTTGTAAATTACATAGTGGAAAGATGGGAAATATTTCAACCTTTCACGGGACAATTCTTTGAGTGACATAAAAATTAATTTCGGGCAAAACAACGTTTGCCAGGTCATCTTATTTGATGTACGGAAACTGTGAACAAAGTTTTAATGTGCGACAATTAATTGTAAATCACATAGTGGAAAGATGGGAAATATTTCAACCTTTCACGGGTTCACGGGATAATTCTTTGAGTGACATAAAAATTAATTTCGGGCAAAACAACGTTTGCCAGGTCATCTTATTTGATGTACGGAAACTGTGAACAAAGTTTTAATGTGCGACAATTAATTGTAAATCACATAGTGGAAAGATGGGAAATATTTCAACCTTACACGGGTTCACGGGATAATTCTTTGAGTGACATAAAAATTAATTTCGGGCAAAACAACGTTTGCCAGGTCATCTTATTTGATGTACGGAAACTGTGAACAAAGTTTTAATGTGCGACATATATTGTAAATCACATAGTGGAAAGATGGGAAATATTTCAACCTTTCACGGGTTCACGGGATAATTCTTTGAGTGGCATAAAAATTAATTTCGGGCAAAACAACGTTTGCCAGGTAATCTTATTTGATGTACGGAAACTGTGAACAAAGTTTTAATGTGCGACAATTAATTGTAAATCACATAGTGGAAAGATGGGAAATATTTCAACCTTACACGGGTTCACGGGATAATTCTTTGAGTGACATAAAAATTAATTTCGGGCAAAACAACGTTTGCCAGATCATCTTATTTGATGTACGGAAACTGTGAACAAAGTTTTAATGTGCGACAATTAATTGTAAATCACATAGTGGAAAGATGGGAAATATTTCAACCTTACACGGGTTCACGGGATAATTCTTTGAGTGGCATAAAAATTAATTTCGGGCAAAACAACGTTTGCCGGGTCAGCTAGTATCTTATAATTTAATAAACTTTTAGTAATGTGATGTCTTTTCAGAGGTTTATTGAAAGCTGGTAAAATAATTTGGACTGGTAAAATAATAATAGTTTCATTAACTAATTAATTTTTGAAGTTTATTTTAATATTAATTTCAATCGTTAAAAAATCAATAATATTAGATGTGATAAAGGTTACAAAAACAATTTGAAATGTAAGTAGCTGTAGCTTAGCAGTCATGTTAACTTCATATTGATTTATTATTGTACATTTCAACTCGGGTTCAATCACGCTAGATGCAAAAATTTTTTATTTAAAAAGTAGTACGGCAGAGGCATCCACTTGAAGAATTTTTTTATTGTTTTCTACTGCGAAAAGCAATATAGACCAATAATATCAAAAATATTTTAATGAATGACATTTTTATACTTTAGTCTTTTCTTTCAGGTAAGAAATTGTTTTTAAAGTACGAAAATGCAATATTCAGTTGACAACCGGCCGGCTCGGCTGTGAAAAGGAGTGGATGTGTTGTAAAGGTGCTCTGATACAAATGAGATATTATTAAACTATTCAAGTGTATAAAATATGTGAAGATTTTGCTTATTTAATAAAATTTTTAAAGCTAGTATGTATTGCGATGACAATTGACAAATACAAATAATTAAGTTCTTCCTTTCGTTTTATGCCCACGTCTAGCTCTTATTTAACTCCTCTCGCATGAAAAACCCCTTACCTTTCAGATAGCCGGTTCTTTGAGTTTGGCTCTTACTTATTTTCTCACTACCCTGTAAATTTTTAAGTGCGTTCTGAATGCGAACGCCCAAAAATGACAAATGCGAAATTGTACATAATCTTTTATTTAATAACTTTTCTCAAAAACATATTCAAACAAATTCTTTAAAATTAATCATACAAAAATCAAACCTTATTCTACCCTTTATTTTTAATTGTCACCGTTGTGTTTCCAAATTTCGCGGCACTCTAAGTAATTAAATTGGTAAGCTTACTCCTTTTTGCGCATAAACAATTGTCATTTCCTTCGTAAGTCGTCGGCTTTCTTTTCTATCCGCGCTTATACCACGGTCCACTCTTTCAGCAGTGATTTATCGACCAAATTTTATCTGCTCCAATTCCTTCCAATAATATCTCCAACAGCCTCTGTGCTCTTCATCGCATAAGGTAAGTAAATTTTTCAGATCCAATTCCTTCCAATAATATCTCCAACAGCCTCTGTGCTCTTCGCCGCACAAGGTAAGTAAATTTTTCAGATCCAATTCCTTCCAATAATATCTCCAACAGCCTCGTGCTCTTCACCGCACAAGGTAAGTAAACTTTTATCTATTTTTAATAACACTTATTCTTCTCTCCTTACACCACCTTGTATCCATCCATACAGGTCTAACCTCGTGGTCAACCAAATACTTTTATTGTGGAGTGGTACTCTTATCAAGGGCTCTCTTACATGCTTCCCGTATCAACTTTATGTACCCATCTATTTTATTTGTCTTTTTGTTACCCCTTTATTTTAGAAAAAAAAACATTCAGTTTTCTTTTCGTCGCCTTGATTTCCCGAATCGGCTTTTCTATCCTTGAAATTGTCACGAATTATTAATCGTTTTTGTTTTTGTTCACCGGTACGACCGATCGTCACTTAAATGCCTTGGAGCCCGTAGTTACTCATTCCGTTCATTCTTAACTTATTTACAATTTTTATAACTAATTAAACATCTTATGTACTAACATTGTCTTTTCAAATATAATTATTAACATAGTTGCAAAAAATGTGTTTTGCTTGTCATTTTTGGGTTTCGCATTCCGAGTTATTGTTTTGTAAGCCATATGCAATTTGTTTTATTTAACTTTGAATCGTTAACGATTTCTATTTGTCAATGCATCACGACAGTATGTTAGGTGTAATATAAAATAATAAGTTTAAAGAAGCACAAAACTAAAAAAAAAGGCAAAACAATAAAATTTGTCGGCTGTAACCGTGCCTCGGGAGGTTAATCAACATCAAAACATGGACAACCTTCAGAATTTTGCTCCTGTGCCAAGTGGTTCTGTCATTTAGGACCAGAATGCTCCATTCAAATTAGTTGCTCTTAGTAATCAGTATTCACAAATGGGCCAACTATCTCAACCGATGCAATCTTTTATACCAAGTGATGTGTTCTACAACTAATAAGCAATGAGCTCGCAATTATTGCATATGCCACAACATTTTCAATATGTTACCAATAGTGAACGTGTAGGTACACTATCAGAAGAAAAAGAATGGAGTAGCAACTGCGGACGGTAAAAATAGAAAACGATTGAGAAGTAGCCCAGAAAAAACGTAAGAACACCAAAATAGAAGAGAGTAAGCTTTATTGGTTAGATATTCCCCCTATCCAGACCCAGAACAGATTTCAACGACTGGCTACCGAGGATGAAGTTGGGGAGGCTGAAGCTGGACATGATGAACAAAATTCAAGTAAAGAAGAACCAAGACCATACCCTATTTTCGTGGAAGGTGTGAAAAATATAAGACCGTTAATATAACTGATGGAAGAAGTTTCAAAAGGCAATTTCATACAAGATTTTCATACGTTTAGACCCAAGCAAGATCTAAATTATCGAGTAGTTTTGAAAATCGTACAACACTCGTCTGATTCAGAAATTCTCAAGTACGAACTGGCGGTACGGGGTCACAATGTTGTAAATATTAAAACCCATTATCACTGTTTTATATCGACCTCAAAACAAAAGAAAATAATAAAGAAATTTTCAAAATTAATCGTCTTATGAATAATGTTGTGCAGTTCGAGGTACCACATTGTAACGTTAAAATTGCGCTCGACGCGCGTCAAAATTTTTGTAAAATATCGTAGCGATCAAACAGTAAACATTTCTCGTCTTCTTCAAATTTTTAAAATCAAATGTTTTAAAATTACATATTTCTTGGTCAACTAGTATAGTAATCAAGTAAAGAATAAATTCCCGTCTTTGTAAATTTTCAAATTAAAATATTTTAAAAGTATACATTTTGTAGGTTGATGTATAATACGATCAAAAGATTGAAATTATAGATCAACACATGAATTACGTTTTCGATTCGCATAATATTTTCGACTATCTGAGGTAGAAAAATAAATGTGATAATTCTTAATTACGTCCATCCTAAATCAATGCTATTAGAATGATGATACTTCAAAATTGACGTAGCTCTCGCAAAAGAATATAGGAATCAATCCGTCAGCATTAATTCCTCGACCCAAATACGTTTTTACTTTCACGTCAGCAATCCTAAATATTCATATAAAGAATCAAATTGTACATTATGAAACTTATAAGTTGATGCAGAAATTCTCGCTGCAAGTTTGAACAAAATCAGACATGTGCAACCATCGAGCCGTGGGAAAGATACCCATTTTAATTTGTTATCTGACCAAATGTATGCTTATCTCGTCCACATGCCGGTCCTATCGACCAAGTGTTAAATTTTTATATAGCTCTCTTATGGGACTTGCAACATTGTATTGTAACTGCAGGTAACAAAAAATCGAGATATCGAACCTTTCTGAAATGTGCAAACTTAGATAAAGCTCGTTGGCAATCGCAAAAAATTAGATGTTCACCACATGTTTGTTGAAATCTTACGGTTCATTCTGCATGAACAGAGATCGATATGATGCTTCCTCACTCCTCGCCTTCAGCCTATCAAAATACGATATAATGTCAGGCCATGATTGAAAGCCAATTAAAACATCATATTGACAGCTCCTGGAGTAGGATTAATGCCCCCACGAGTGCATTTTTCGATGCAAAATCATATAAAAGGCCATGCACTGCATGCAAAAGCAAAGATTTCGATCAGAAGTCTTCAGTACTGAACCGCTGTCAGTTTTGAGAGAGATTCATGTGAGTCCAGAGACATGGTCGGAGACTCTCTCCGACCTTCGGGTCAAAACGCTTTTTTTATAAGCGGACTTAGAATAATTGAATTTATAGTCAATTAAATAAATCTTACAAAAGTAAGATTTCAAATCAATCAACAGTCATTTTGTGTAAACATATTTCGTGCAGTGTGCAGCAGGTAATAAATTATTATCGATAGTATAAACTTTCATCGTTATGGTGCGGCATTATTTGAATTAATTATCAGTCATCCAAGAAGTTATTATTAAATCTTTTTCGGACATTTATTTAAACATTCTAGACATTTTTTTTAGACATTTTATCGAGATTTAAACAAGTTCCGGTATTAAATATATCGGACATCTATTTAAACATTTTGTTTCGGTTGTAAACCAGTTTGCCTTTATTTCAACTAACACAGACTTTATTTAAAATCATTTCGTCATTTATAAACCGGTTCGTCGATGTTTCTATCACCGATCGGTATGGTTAAATTAGTTATCGATCGTTTGAATTGTTATAAATTATCGTTACGTATTTATCGGCACGTCCAACTACAGCCGCTATCTCTAAATTGTTTTTAAACCATCATTAAAGTATTTTAACATGGATAAATTTTATGTCGAACATTTTTGAGTGTCACATGTGGACATGAGAGTCCACATGTGTACAAATCCTGCAACATGTTGTGGATACGTTTCCGAATTAACTTTTATTAAAGACATGCAAGTTCATTACCGGTCTTCAACTAATTGTTTCGAGTTGAGTAAATGAATTAAATCTAAATTTGTTTTTAACGTTTAACAAATCCGTTCGTGCCATTTTCAACGCAGAATTACGTTTCGGTGATTATCGTGGTGTAGCCCATCTACGTTAAGAACTCATACGGCCGCGCGAAACCGACTAACAGTCAGGTCCGTATTGAGTCGAATTTATCGAAAGTGGAAAATCCTATTTTTCGTGATCACCACCAACCACCCACTACCGAAGTATTCTCGATTTCGCAACTCATTTGTGGTCATTCCGATTATTGAAGAAGAACAAGACCGCATCTCACACAGGCGAATCTAACTGGAAATTCCGATTGGAACACATCTGTGCCTTTTGTATGTAAGCATTATTTTAGTATTTCTAAGCATTATTGTACTTAGTGGTCAGTTTTGACCACTGCATTTTACAAACCTTAAGTTTACCATGAAGACGATATCGCGCCCTCTTTGTATGTCCTTTTGTGTGTTAATATTTACTTGGACGTGGTGGAACCACGCCGATGAAATCTTTATTCTAAATTGTTTACTGAAATAACGTCACATTTTTGAATTATGTTTTACGTCACATTTAATGTTTTATGGATTAAACCATTCATATTTTAGATTGAATTTTGTGTCATATTTAATATTAAATTAATTAAATCAACTAGTCTGTCACATTTTGGTGAACAGCTGGTCAACTTCAAGTCAATATTTTTATTGATAACATTTTATTATTATTCAAGTCAGTTTTTCATATTTGGTTTTGTAGCATTATGTAGGTGTAAATTTGATTAAACATGTGTTATAAAATGCCAAATGCCCCTGTATATTTCGTTATTATGTCTCTTTATTATTTATATCTGTGTTTTTATTATTGTTTATGTGTTTGTTTTATTTAGCGATTGTATAAAAGTAAGGTTTATTAACTGCAAGATTTATTATGTAATCCAAAGAGAGGCCACCAGTGTGAGATGCTCGCGATCAATCTGTCAACAGCTGTCGTGTATTCAGCTGGAAAGGGTGATTTTGCATCCCTTTCAAATGGACCTTGGTTCAAAATTCACGTGGCGCCCTTGTAAATACTCCTTGTGTAAATATATCCCCCCCCCCCCGTTTGAGATAACATCCTAACTCGCGATCGGGGATTGCCCGGTCGTTGAGGAGAGACCGACAAGACGCGACGTTTAGTCACAAGCCCTTCTGCTCCACCCAACGAACCACCCTTCGCGGCGAGAGCTAGCTATCTCGTTTAATCTTTGTTCAGGAGGTGTCTTGGATGCGGATTGTCGTGTAACAACATGTCAAGAGGGAGATCCTTGAATCCAAAAATGTCAAATATTTGGACACGCCATTTTTGTCACAAACTTGGAATGCCAACGGCTTGGGTCAACATACCCTATTGAAATCCTTCACCTATTTCAGAATAAAGTGCTTATAGATGCATCGTCAATGCTTCGTGGTATGTACGTATAACGAAATGATTTACAATGATTTACAAGTTCCCACAGTACAAACAGAAATCAAAGACATTTTCAAGAAGTACCGGGTCAGAATTGAAGGACACCCAAACGAGCTGGCAAGTGGGTTGTTAAACTGTACACATAAAAGACGAAAACTAAAGTGTTATAGGTCCACAGATCTATAGTCATTGCCACCAAAGTTGACGTCTCGTCATACAAGCATAATCGTCTGAACTAAGCTAATAATCCCTAGTCAAATGAAGTGTATTTTAAAATAAGATATAATATATACCAATATATTCTTATTTTAAAATACACTTCATTTGCCTAGAGATTATTAGCTTAGTTCAGACGATTATGCTTGTATGACGAGACGTCAACTTTGGTGGCAATGACTTTATCTTTATTGTGGGCTTTTACTTTTAAACATTTATTTGAAGATTGAGCTATTTTTTGATTTCAAACTTTTGTATCATGCAATTGTTGTAAAATTTTATTTATATGAGAATATTTAATGAAATTTTTTCGGAATGTCACTCCTGAACTTTGGCAAATGAATTACTGAATGTTTTGAATTGTAAGCAGATTGTAAATATTAAATGCGATATAATAAAAAATAAGTACGACACAAATCAAATAACTTTTTTATATTTTAAATAACAAAATTTCCTGCTTTTGGTCATCTGTTGTTATTTTTGTCATTGACTTTTAACCATGGGTAATTTAAATTAAAATTTATATGTACTATATTTCAGCACAAAACACAAATTATATATTTTCAAATACATATAAATGTTGAACTGTATTTCAAAAGTGTTAATAATTTTGACATATTGGGGAGAAAATTTTTCTAAAATTAAATAGTTAAATTTAAATAAAATTTATAACACCCACAATTCTTTGCATTTGAAATGAAATTTAAATGATCATTGCATCAAACAAGGTTTAAAAATATTCCAAGTTCATTATTTGATAACAAATGATTTCTGGTCGACTTATGAAGGTGAAAGGCGAAAATGTTGAAATAAGTGCGCGAATTTAATAACAAGTTGGTATTGCCGGTATGAAAATTTTGTAATTAAGGTGTTGGTTTTCGAGTTTATTTCGTCCAGGTCGAGAAGATTAGCCAACTTTTTCGTCCAGTTAGACCCCGGAGCGATATGGCACGGGCATTCAACATCAGGCCTTCGGAGTGAATAGGTCGAGAGTGTGAATTGACCGCTGTTGAACGCGGATCAATATTAATGACCGATCGAACACCTATTTAAGTTTAGATGAATCGAAGTTTCAATTGTTGATACATAATCAACATAAATTTTATTTACCGAGCAAGGGTAATATTGATTAATTAAAGCGAAATCGTACAAGCTGGGAATTGGATTAAAGAACAAAAATTGATATAAGTTGCATATTATGGACCTACGTAGAATTATCTGAAGTAAAAAAGGATGAATAAAATTTCACACAGATGGTTGGAAATTTGCTTTAAATTGGAAAATTTTGAATGGAGTATTGTCGAATGGATCGAGCGTTGGAATTATGAAGATTTAAAAAATATAAAAATTTATTCGGTAGGTGACTAGATTTTACTTTGATCAACGCTAATGTGTTCGCTCCGTTATACTCGAATGAGCGAGGAAGATTTTTACTATCATAAACACGAAAAATGTCAGATTTCATGAAATTAAAATCATTATTTATTCTACAAGTTATTGGGAACATACAGTTAAATTTTTATGGCGATTGCCTCCTTGTGAGCCGAAATATTTGCTTCTAAAAATGCAAATATTTGCATTGGGCTTATGGAGTATGCAAATAAAAACTCGAATACTTCATTATAAACTAGAAACTGAACGTCAGATTTTAATAAAAAACTAATTGAAGTTATTTTGAATATAGACAAGTAATTTAGTGAAAACCGGAAGACATTTCCGTTCGTAGTTTATTAATAATTAATAAATATAGTTCGAAATTTTCTGTCCGCAATAAATTGAAATTTTCCTTTACATCGCAAAAAAATCCACTGAGTACGTCGTCTTTAAACTTTGTTTGAAATTTTTAACTCGTTACAAATTTGGCATTCAATTACACAGTTTCGAAATTTCGTATACAGCTCCACCATCCTTAGAACCGACTTTAGGGGCGTGTCTGGCGCTGCTAAAATTAAAAATGTACACTCAGATCAAGAAGTTTTTCGGCGCGAATATTTAAAATCCATAAATTAGTTTGTCAAATTGCAGTCAGGAAATACGTAAAAAATGTTATCGCAAATATTAAATAAAGCACTTTTGGAATAACTTTAGTAAATATTAAGTTCAAAAGTATTTTTTAAAAATCATTGCGTGTAAACACACGCAATGATTTGTAACTTTTACAACAGAATGTACTTGAGAAATAACTCAACGTTCATTAGTTCATTCAAATTTTTATCAAATTAGTTGGCATATTTGCCGCGTCCTTTCTAAGCTTGGTGGAACTGTAGGTAATTATAATTCTCACAAATTGGTTACCTAAACTTACGTTAAACAGTATTTGGTTTTAATGTAATAAATATATACGTTAAAAGTTTTGTAAATAATTAGGTAACTTTTGATCAATTATTTTATCTGAAAATTATTAAATTACATATTATTTTAAAAATGACTTTATATAAAAATTAAGTAAAAAATCGAAAATAGTTATGTGAACTTTTGGACATGACTGTCAACGCTAGTACTGCCTTAAGGGTTATATTAAATATCATTTATAATAACATTTATTTTTGTAAATTTAATGAACATTTGCAAAATTGAGTATATTGTTTGGGAATTGTAACATGTGTGATAACTTTTTGATATTGATGGAAATTTTGTAAATTAGTATATTGTGTGAACATAAATAAAATTATTTGTTATCAGATTCAAAAATTTGGGAATTGATTAGAGACCAACGCTCTAAATTGGCGGAAAATTTTCTTGTTGCCGCATTTCACTTTCGGAACACGAGAATATAAATGTATCTACTTGTTCTGGAAGTATTGTTTTGAATTTGTGATAATATTTTCACTTCCTATTAAACAGAACGATAATCTCTTTCAATAGTAATAAATATCACTATCATTCTTATTAACTACTAATTAGAGCCAAGTGGCCATAGGTGGGTTGATGGCCATATAGAGGTCTCTGATGTTGATGGCCTAAACCCAAATAAAATTCTTTTTAATAAACTTTGTATACAGTGTAAGTTGAATTGAAACGAACAATAAATCAAGATAAATTTAACATAATCGCTAAGCTACACTAATACGTACTTACTACATATTTATTATACTATAAACGTAAGAAAAATAACATCCCTTTTTCACTGCGAGATCTATTTTTTCACAGGTTAAAAAAACACCAAACTCACGTAAGCTGCTTTTTTATATTTTCGCTTTCTCCATGTAATCTCTTTTGATACAAATTTTTCACAGATTCATCTCGAAGTAATTAAACTTTAAATAGGTCCTCATCGTCATAATTATTACCCTCGTTTTATTTTTTCATATTGGTTGTATTTCCTACTGTACAAAATAAATGAAAATTAACTCCAAAATATTCTATTTCCTAATAAAACAAATAACTTATTGCAAACAAGTTTTCCAAAAAAATTCGCAATCTGGTATAACTTTAACGAGGTATTTACATAACAATACTTGGGCTGTTGCGATGAAAATTTAGTTTCAATGCCACCTATTAATTATCCCAAGCAATTAAAACAATAATATTTAAAATTTTCGTACAAATCCGTTAAGGAGTTTTTATATTACATGTAAAAATAAAACTGTTTTTCAATTCATCTCTTGAAAGACCGGCACCTCCGAGCTTAGGAAGCATTTGCGGACCTACTACGTTTGTATGTTCTTTGTATTAAATTTGTATATAAAATAGGTCTAGGAATCACTCAGAAATTTTTGCATTTATTTATTCACCCAATAAACCTGACATGTTTAAATCTGAAAATATTCATATTATGTAATACAACAAGAATGTAATTATTTTTTAACAAAAAATTTTAATAAAAATTATAAATGCTAAATATTTAAATGTTAACTGAAATTTGTAATAAATACATACGAAGAAATTTTATTCAAAAGACGGCTTATAAAACATTTTTTACCTTTTGTAACAGAACCGAACTTGATGTAATTCCTAGAAAAGGCGAACAAGTTAAAAAAAATACGAAGAGGTTTTAAAACCGGTGTTATATAATGCAATATGATAGTATTTAATGTTATTTCGAATCTTCATTTGCACAATCTTGTAAATAATAATATTTTAAATCGGTTTTTAAGATTCCTACTGCCCGTTATTATAACAGATAAGAATGGAAATGACACCAATAGTGGAGTAAAATATTCTTAAAAATATTACCTTTTTTAAATCCAGAGTATAGAACTAGATGCGACCTAAATATTAAATTGTGCATCACTTTTTTTTATTACTGAAGCTATTTTCTTTTATTTCGTAAGGAATAGATTGAACTTGTAAATTATTTGAAAAAAGGAAAATTTTGCTATTGAAAATCACTTTTAAATGAAAAATTACAGATATTTCATTACAAAATTTAAGGTATTACAATTAATAACTAGTCATACTATCCTTGGGATAGTATCATCCCTTGGGATTAAATGACCCCATGGGAGTGAAGCCACGTGGGACTGAAGGAGGTCATTACGAACTGCAGAAGTAGTCATAAATCCTTGATAAACACGCAAGGATTGCATAAAATATAATAGGTAGTGTAGTTACATAAATAACAAACCGTAAACAAAATAATATACGTAGATACGCATATAAGAAAGCATTTAATCTCTTCACGACAAAAATAGAAAACAAAAAAGCTATTATAGCAAAAAATTACAAGAACCTAGAACATGAACTACGAAACTAAATATGAAAATTTAAAAATAGTTATATTTCTAGAATAATAGCCACTTTTCCAATTTCAATGTAAGGCAAATTTTGAATTCCTTCGACGCTAATCCGTTGAAGATCTGTGTTAATAACGGACTTATTTGGATTTCATTTACTGCATCATATGGATCAGGTACTACATTAGTATCTTTTTAAAAAAGACCTATACACAACAATAATTTTATCATTTATCAAAAAAAGGTCAACTACATATTGCGGTGCTACCCGAACTGCACCACGGCTTATCAGGGGTCATTTCTTGTACCCAGGTAAATGTAATCCCTTGACCGAACTGCACCACGGTCAAATGTCGTTCCGTAATCGCTTTACCGAATTGCACCACGAGCAAACCGAGCAGGTATCACAAGCAAACAGATAATATAAAGAAATAAATACACAAATATCTAAATTCTTTGCAATTTAAATTTCGAGTTTAATATATTAATTCATATTATATTATACAGGGTCGGAGCAGGTATTAATAAAATAATAACCCGAAACAGTGAAAAAATTAAATTTTTTTTGCCTTCGAATTTTGGGGTGTGCATTCGATAAGGAGGGTAATCCATCGTCAAAACCTACTCTTCCGGGGCGCCCCTCCGCTCCGCTCCGGGTTGCACCCCTCCAGAGCGGTTTTGACTCTGGTTACTAGGCTAAACATACGAGAAGCGCCACTGATCAAGAAAACCGGGATAAATGCAACCGGGATGTGAGAGACCCTCGAAATAGCATTAAAAAGTATAGTCGCGGTATGCGGCAGTATACTATTACGTTTCACCCACAAAAAATCGCGTAAAAACAAAAAATAAGCGATGTTACATGTAGGAGGCATCAGGTTAAACTCCAGCATTGTGCTTTAACTTTTAACAATAAAACCACCTTACCTAAAATATTACAATAGAGGTGGTGCAATTCGGACGACCGACCCTTGGTGAGGTGTTTACCTGAAATTACGGTGGTGCAATTCGGGTAGGAGATTTGTGAACTAATCTTTTCGTGGTGCAATTCGGGTGCACCGCATATTGCTATGACCCTCCCTTCATTTATGAGTACTGTAATTTATGGTGGTGTCGTCGCTACCTCTTATGCGCCCTTTTAGTACGTTTAATGGGCAAGCTCAGTTAATCCTTTCACCGATTTTACCAAAATTTGGGGGTCCAAAATATTTATGCTTAAAGGCATTCAAAATGTTGGGTCAAGGGGTTATTTTATTCTTAAATTTTGGTAAGTTTATGAATTTATTTAGAATCAAGAAAAATAAATTTATGATTTCGAAATTTTAATAATAAAAAAAATAATCATTATTTAAACATTTTTAAAAGGGAAAATAAATTGATAAATCTTTAATTACGAGGACCATTGTGATATTCTTCGAAGCAACCTAAAACACAGAGAACAAGCAGACTTAACATCACTCCTAGATGATTATATTTTGCATATAACACATCGCTTTCGCTTATCTATCTTTATAGGAAAGTGTGTTATAGTTTTATCTTCATCATCATCAGTTTGAGTTTGCAGTGTAGTAGGAATATTAACACTCGTATTTCTGGAATCATCCTTCCATTTTTCCCCTATTCTATCCCCTCCCAATGCGTAAATTATTTTAATTAAATATTTTAAATAGGTTTTTTTCTGCAAGACTAAACTAAATTTCCGATATCAAACATAACTATTGTAAAATGCTATGTTTAGTAAGTACATGAAAACAGAATTTTGAAGTCCATTTTTTTTATCTTCTACTAATCGCATAATATTTAGTCATCTGGTCCATTAAGTCGACACAAATTTATGTGATTGTTATTGACAAATTTTTTGCATTTCTTTTTTCATTTTTTACCCACAAATTTGTGGGGTTCTGAAAATATTTTCTTCATTTTTTACCCACAATTTTGTGGGGGTTCTGAAAATATTTTCTTCATTTTTTACCCACAAATTTGTGGGTTTCTGAAAATATTTTCTTCATTTTTTACCCACAAATTTGTGGGTAAACCGGTGAAAGGGTTAATGAGACTCTCAGGGATTTGTCGGTTCAGCGAAAACAAAGGGAGCGGTTGGCATTGTGTCCTGAAATTGTATACTCGATCTATTTTGCTGATGCACTTATGCATTGATATCAGCTTGTTACCTTTTGAATGATATTAATAAAAATATCTAGTTTTATTATTAAATTCCAGATAACCAAAATTATTATTACTAATTCTACGCCAGCGCACATGAAAATAATGTTTGTCAATCTTATAATTTACAATAAAACTTGCAAAATAAATGTGTAGAGATTTCTCCTTTCTTCTTATTCTTGTTCGTAATTGTAGGAAAATGTTTATGTACCGTGCCGAAATGTTTATTAATGTTGCCGAAAATGTTTATAAATGTAGTCGAAAATGTTTATAAATGTTGCTGAAATGTTTATACGCAGAAGTAAAATTGTTCGAAAGTGCTATCTGATTTATGTTGCAATACGCCACCGCTGCCTCCATGCGCTGCTTCCTTATCAGTTCAAGATGGTTGATTGCTACTGTAGGGTCGGATTGTCGTGTTGTTATTGTTTGAATGAGTGTACCTTGAATCCATCCATATAAATTGTTTAAATTGTTTCCGTAATAAGGTAAGTTCGATATAATATAATCATCAAATCCTTCAATGATTGTCTTTATTTTCAGATACCAAAGTTTACAGAGGCGTGTTCAACTTCTTTGTAGGTTAAGAAAATTTTTCTCTCCAACCTTAAAAAACTAAAATCACTAGACCGAACTGTAGATAAAACACTTTACGAAATGAACGCGAGCAACGTCCCGCTTTGAATGCAAAAGTACACTGAAATATTGTTTCCATTCCATTTTCTGTGTGGCTATGCCGAATATTTCCTTTGTCTGGCGCGTGAACATGGCTGTTGAATTTTTGGGGGCCTTCTGGCCTCGCGGTGTTGGTATTGACCTGTCTGTGTGGGAGAATTGAGTGGAACTGTAAAACATACTAAAACATGAATTGTTTGATTTTCGAAGTTGCTTATATAGCCTTTTCTTCTCGTACAGGGTAAGTTGTAGTTTTCGTACCATTTGAAGATTTTCTATTTTGATAATATTTGATCTGGAGTCTTCTATGTATTTCAAAAACTATGAGAGCACTTATTAACCATTAAAACCTCGTTTAGTGTTGCAATTCCGCACTTTTTTTATTTCACCAGGTGATACAACACTGTGTTAAAAATGTGGTACAAGAAAAGAGGACCTATAGTTTAACGTGGATTCCTAACCACGGGAATAGACAATTTTTACACCGTCAACTCCGATCAGGGAAGATTTTTTAGCCATAAATAATGTTATCTGTGGCCAGCAGATTGACATTTGGTGAACGAAAATTTCTTCTATAGATAGCGCCTCACAGGATTTGAACCCGTGAATCTTGGCATGGAAGCTAACACGCTAGCCGTTCAGTCATTTGCTTACATTTTCAATTGCACTACTTAATTCATAATTAAAACTACTAATTATTATTACATTCATCAGGAGCATTTTTATTTTCAGCCAAATTATCATCTGCGCTGATTTCTAGGCTTATTTGATTGCAACCTCCCATTTCTGTTACTTTTTCATAATTTACGTCGTAAAAATATAAACACCATTTTCCTAATTGAAATATTCCTAGAAATTATTGTTTACAATAATTTATTTTTTAACTACCAAGTTTGTTTTAGGGAAATATATATTTTGATAGTTGGAAATTTTATCTTTAAAATAATTTTCCAACAAGATAATTTGTGGTTCGGCGGTCTTTATTAATTCACGGGGGGGAGTTAACCATTGTTGACCACCCCAAAAAAAGTGAAAATTTCCTATAGCAAAAAGGAAGGTTTATAGAGTATACTGTAAAAATTTCACTTGAGAAAGTTCGCATAAAATTTCGAGAAAAATCAATTTGAAAGTATACGTAAATTTAGCGAATTTTACTTCGATTTTTGGGGTGTGCATTCGATAGGGAGGTTTATCCATCGTCAAAACCTACCCTTTCGGGGCGCTGCTGCGCTCCGCTCCGCTCTGCACCCCTCCAGGGCGGTTTTGACTCTGGTTACTATGCTAAACATACGAGAAGGCGCCTCCCATAAAAAAACCGGGATAAATGAAACCGGGAGCTTAGAGACCCTTGAAATAGCATTAAAAAGTATAGTTGCGGTATGGGGCAGTAAACTATTACGTTTTACCCCCAAAAAATCGCGCAAAAACAAAAATAATCGATGTTACATGTACGAGAGTCGAGCTGCATCTGCCGGTGCGAAATACTCTAAGTGTTAGGGTCATTAAAACTGCACGGACTGTCAACAGAATGAGCGACGCGCGGGAATCTCGTTAATTTTACATGTAAATTTGCAAAGTTCAAATTCGATTTACTCAAAATTTTGATAATACTTTCGCATGTTTAAATTATATCAGTCAACTATATAAACCTTCCTCTTTGCAATAGGAAATTTTCAATTTATTTGGAGTGGTCAACAAAAGTTGACTCGACCCAATTCTCGTATTGCTGTGATATCGAAATAATTTTACTCTGAAAAGTGTAATTTTGGGTGGAATACGTGTAAGAGTTGGAATCAAGTTGTGCTCTTTACCGTTTCTTTAGGATCATCTTCACGTCGCGTCGTTCAAATTTGGGAGCTGTTAGTTTTTTTTATCAACACAGCCCATTGCCGTTTGTCGGGATTTACCACCCATCTACATTTTATCTCGAAGTTAATTATCATTGGTAAACATCCAATTGTTCGCTCTGATCACATTTGGGTTATTAACAATTCGAAAATTTAATCATTTGGTTCCTCCAATTCGAACAAGTGGAGGGGATATCGGAACACTTTTTGGCTATCGTCGAACATAAATCCCGTGGCCTTCAGAGACCAGTGACGTATCTTGGAGGGAGATTACCCCATAAGATTACCTCATAATTTTTCCATTAGGCTATTTATCATTAACGAATTATTAATTGTTTTGGATCAAGAACAGGAAGATTAATTTTTTTAAAACCTAAATTTAATAATGTTTGATTCTTAAGTACGTAATTAAAAACGTGCTTATAAAGATTGTTGTGATCGCAAACAGATCTGTTTTGTGCGTGTTAGATAAGATTGGATTTGATGCTTGATTGAATTTATTTATTTACGTTTTTTTGACTGATTTGCCTAATTTTTGATTAATATATTTTATGGTACTCCATTTTATGCGTTTATTGTTTGTTTCATTTAGATTTCACTATTCAGGTAATAGCAAGTGTTAGGAGTGGGAAAAATCGTATGGCGCCGGACATTTTTTTTTCTAATTATTTTGAGCAATTCACACCCTAAGCTCTTCAGCTAGCCGAAGCTCCGCTCCTGTAATAAAGGTGTTATCTGATGAATTGGAACTTTAACTTGTTGAAATATATATATTAGTATAATTATTCTTATAAAATTAATCAAGTTAATTGACTTACCTAAATGAATTAAAAAAGGAATTCAAGTTACTGTATATTCGTATAGTTAAGTAATCATATACAGCCGTTTCAGCTTATTTAGGATTTTCAGTATGATACAACTGGCTATAAGGACACTAGTACTTGAGCGCCGGTCGTGGTTCGTAAATCTTGAAGTTATCACTTATTAAAAAAATAAAAAGATGTTAAATTTACAATCGTATAATAGTTGAGACTCGATACAGTAAAGAAAGTGGTACTTTTTACACCGATTGTGAAAATGAAATGATGTATACCAGTATCAAAGCCTACACAATCACACCTTGCAACTACGGAGGGCAGTTGCTCGAAAAATACCAGGTGTTGCTCAAAAATCTTCATACAATTAAAAGAAAGAAAAAATATTAGCACAAACCTTTCGAGCTCTTCAGATTTAGTATAATGCCACAAGTACACGAAAAACAAATAGCGTGTTCTTTCGAATGAATTATCAGGCACCACCACAGAACTGAAGGTTGTGATTTTCAGCTCCAACTGGCTACAGATGACAAAAGGGCCTGATTCCTTATTAATATTGTAAAGTAAACTGTGCTGTTGTCGTTAACATTGACAGTTGCAAAAAGGTCAATATTAAGTTGGTAATTTTTGGGTTGTAAGACTTAATGATGACAGCCTCGGGTACAAATAAAAATTATCATTATATGAAATTTGACAACCTGATAAAAAATGATTGTAAGAATTACATTTTATCACGAAAACTTACTGCTACTTACAGTTATGTCGCAAAATAATATCCGCTAAGCGTGAACAACAGACTGGAGTAAAATATACCATACTTTAACAAAATATTCGGGATATTTTCAAATAATTAAGACTCCAACAAAATTTGACGTCTGGTCAATGTAATCAATTAATCAAAGATGTCTGCTATACTCGTAACCTATCCGATTAGGACGATTTATGTACCGAGTGTAGCAAAAATTATCTCGTAACGCAATGCAATAATTCGTTACAGGCGATCCAACGAGATAGACGTGAGTCGTGCAGAGTCTTAATTTGTGAAATCATTTTGTAGTTTTGAAGATAATTTTTGATTTGAGAAAATAAATTAAATTGTTTATAAGTTGAGAAATGTGTGTTTGATTTATAGTGACTACATTTGATTTGGAAAAGAAGTTATTATTTGACGATTGATTATTGGAAAATAATTTGGAATTTAATTTTGATATAAAATCACGGAAAACCACGGGGTGTAGCCTTCAAATTGTTTCTTGTGACATTTGGCGCTACAGAACGTTTTCTTTTAATTTAGTACGACCTAAATATGGCGATTCTTTTTAAAATTAATAATTCAAGTTTTGAATTACATACCTATTTTTAGAATACCCTGTAGATAGGTTTACATTTTCAAAATTTGTTAAATTTTGATAATGCTTGGGAAGGTCGAACGTAATCAGAAAGCAAGCGAACAGCTGAACGTGTGGATATTTTTACGCAAGAAAATTGTGAGTTTTCTGAGTAGTTTATTTGATTTTTAAAATCAAACCGAAGCTTGTTATTACTGTTTTTTTTCGAGTTATAAATTATAGTATTAATTTATCGAAAGTCGGATTGCCGGTATTAAGTATTAGAAGCTGTTTTGTGATTCGGAAAAACGTGTGTGTTACAACGTGCCGAATACAATTTTTCCGTACGGAAGCTAAAAACGGTCAGAGTTTTTTTAATCATTTATTCGATTTGGGAAAGCTATTTACTGCGTGATTTTTCAAGTTAATTTTTTTTGGATGTTTATCGTCGACTTTGGTTTACCGCTATTATCATCAAAAACACCTGTAAATTGTCAACGTTCGAATTCGATCTGATAGCACCATATCAATTTTACAACTAATCTGCCATCGACAAACATACCAGGGGCGTGCCGATAACAAAATTTTATGGTGAGCAATAACTTTTGTATTTATCACTGTTTTTTTTTCGGGGTTGGTGATACCGCCGAAATTATTCTTTTGTTTTCGTGGTGTATAGTGCGCTGGCGATATTGTTTTGGCTTCTGAAGAAGCGAAGTTCAACCTAACTACATTGTTTGTAAAATAGAGAGGTAAATCCTCCATGTAAATTTGGGGTTTCTATTTAAATTGTTTTGAAATCAAATTATTTTTGTACAAATAGATTTGATTAGTTTGGACGCAATATTTTGTTCAATTTGCGTAAGATAATTTTGGTCATATACGACAATCAGGTAACCACTTGTACAGTGCGAGAGCTTTGTAATTATTTTTATTATACTGAATTCACCCATAGCTCTATTATACGTTTACTTGTTGCTTTGGTGTTTTATTTTGACTTGCTTTTGCCCTTTCAGGATAACATCACTTACTTTAGCGACATAAAGGGCGTGGCGCTCATTTTATTTGAATTCAGTTCGAGGGAGCAGGTATTCATTCCTGGCTCGCCTGACCCCCCCATAAATTGCTCTTCCGTTGAGCTAGTTTAGCGTCGCTAGATAAGGCCCAGAAGAACAGGTAAGGTCAGCGTATAATAGGAGGCCATTTTTGTCGACCGGTACTTAGGATAAGTAGGCGGGTCGCAGGGGTTTAATTTTAAATAGCTTGGTCGTCCTAAGAAAACATCACAATATATAATATACATATATTCGGTTTCGAACGTCTTGCGACATTTTTCCGATACCTCCTTATCTGTGCTTGTTGCGTCTTGAAAATGTGAAGCTTAACGTGAATTTCGGACGACTCAAATAGACGATTTTTACACCGTCTACTCCGCGCAGGGAACTTTTTTTAGCCATAAATAATGTTATCTGGTGCCAGCAGATAGACATTTGGTGAGCGAAAATTTCTTCTATAGATAGCACCTCACAGGGTTTGAACCTGAGAATCTTAGCATGAAAGCTAACATGCTAGCTGTTCAGCCATTCACTCATCTTATAAATACATAAATGAAATTTTAAAAAGAAATTTAGTGTACGTACATACCGTTTCGATGAAAATAAATTTGGATAAGAGCTTAAATTTTAAAAAAGCAGACCTCAATCTTATGTACCGTTTATTCGATGAGACGGACTGGACCTCCGTCTGCGACTGCACGGATGTTGATTTGGCTTGCGACGCATTCTATGCGATTACTAACGGCGTATTCCAGGCGAGTGTCCCTCTGAGTACGAGTGGTACTCCCAGACAATACCCCCACTGGTTTACAAAGGCACTTATAGCTAACATCCGGTTAAAGGCGGCGCATCATAGACGTTACCAAAAGTCGGGTTCAGTTGGCGATTTCGAGGCATTTAGACGCCTTAGAGCTCTGGTGAAGAAGCAGACTGCCGATTGCCATCGGGATTACCTATCTGATTCCGCAAACGCTATCTGTTCAGATCCATCGCAGTTCTGGTCTTTTGTGAAGGGCAGAAGGGGTAACTCTAGGATACCTGGTTCCTTGCAATTCAACAATGTTGAGTATTCTGATCCTGAATCCATTGTCAATGTTTTCGCGGAGTACTTCCGATCAGTTTACATAGATTCCGATAAGGATTGCGCGACGGGTTGCGACGATGCTAGCCCTTCGTTACTAATCCATAGTCCGAAAGTCTCAAGTGCGGATGTTATAGCTGCATTGCAACGCTCTAAAAACAAACTTACTAGCGGCGTGGATGGTATACCCGCTTTTATACTAAAGGACTGTGCCACGATTTTTTCAGTACCCTTACTACATATTTTTAATCTAATATTTACTACCGCCACGTTTCCCCAATCCTGGAAGGTAGCGCGGCTTTGTCCAGTCCTGAAAAAAGGTAGTCCATCAATGATCAGTAATTATCGGCCAATCTCTATTTTATCCAACTTGTCCAAGGCATTCGAACGGATTTTGTATGACCATATTTATGCTCATATCAAGAGTTCACTATCCCTTCATCAACACGGCTTTATGAACGGGCGCTCAACTGTCACGAACCTTGCGACATTTAAGCAGTTCGTATCCGAAACATTGGACTGCCGAGGACAAATCGATACAATCTACACTGACTTCCAGAAGGCGTTTGACCAACTTGATCTATATAGATTGATTGGGAAATTGTCATCGTTTGGCTTCTCTAATCAGCTGATTAATCTCTTCAGTACTTACCTATTCGATCGCAAGCAATTTGTTGAATACCGGGGTCATAAATCTTCAGTCTTCTCGGTTAGCTCGGGCGTTCCTCAGGGGTTCAACCTTGGTCCTCTCCTTTTTATAATTTTCGTGAACGACCTGCCCAATATTATAACATCGCAAAAACTGCTATATGCCGATGATTTGAAAATTTACGCAGGCATTTCCTCATTGGAGGATTGCTATCGTCTGCAATCTGATCTGGACCTGGTTGGGACCTGGTGTAGGAGTAATCGGTTGCAACTGCAAATCTCCAAATGTAAAGTAGTCTCTTTTACAAACAGGAAGACCTTTATTGACTTCTCCTACACATGCGAAGGCAGAATCTTGGAGAGATGCGATTCCTTCAGAGACCTGGGAGTTATCTTTGACTCACGACTAACCTTCACCGAACATATCAGCGAAACCCTAGGTTGCGCGTCCCGCATGTATGGATTCATCTACAGAAACGCACGTGACCTTCAAAGCATTCCATGTTTGAAGCTTCTTTACTATAGCTTCGTTCGATCTAGGCTGGAATACGCTGCGCTGATCTGGTACCCAACACATGCGAACCACATTAGGCGACTTGAGTCTGTACAACGTCGATTTTTGAAATTCTTGGCATTCCTTCAAGATGGTCTTTACCCGATACAGGGCTATGATCATCGCAGACTCTTGGCTCAATTCGATGTCGAAACACTTGAGAGCAGGCGCTTTGTATCGTCCGTCGTATTTATATACAAACTTCTGAGATACAACATCGATTGTCCACCATTATTGGCAGAGATAAATTTTCTAGTACCTAGAGATAACTCTAGACAGAGTGACCTGTTCTACTGTAGGTTTAGCCGAACCAACTTCTTAGCCACGTCCCCCATCTCCATCTGCAGCCGCAACTTTAATGTTATTGCTGACATTGCCGACCCCTACAACACGGGCCTCAAGGAGTTAGTGGCATGCTGTTACAGGCGAGTTGGGTAATCGCCCCGTCCAAACGATCCAGCATTGACTTACATAAATATGGATTATTTTGTTTGTGCTATGTACTTCCATATATTAGTTTGTATATATATGTATATACATTTGTATACACACTCCTTGTAATTAGTCTTAACTGTTAGGAGTGTGTCTAAATCTTTAAATAAATAAATAAATTATTGTTGTTAAGAGTTTTTAATATTTTAAAGGGGTTAGGCTATTGTTTGGAACGAGAGGCACCTTCCATTAAGACACCAGGTAATTTCACTTCTGGTGATTGATGTCCTGATGATTAACCAGCAATTCCAGACGATTCACCAGCATTCGTTTTTTTTTAAGTTATCCAATTTTGTTTGTTTTATTCTGTTTTGTTCAACTGCCGATCATCTAACTCGCCGACCACGTCGGAGGTGGAACGACTATTGACTTTTCGGGTGAATATTAAACAAAAATTTCAACGAAAAAACAGGACGAATTTCGAAAAACACGAATATTTGCGTGGACGAAAATTGGAGTTCCACTGTATAATGAATTTAAATACTTGCATTAAGATTATCATTTATAGGTCACATAGTAGGGGTAAAAATTTCCATGTGTTAATCTTATCAACACATCTTCATGGGGTAGGCAATATACAGTACATTAACCGCAAGACTTACCTTAAATTTGTATACCAATTATTTATATAAGTCTTATAATGTGGTATTACAATATTTCGATGGAATAGTTGGGAAAAAGTCGTATAGAGTACAAACTTCACCATAATACGCTTTATTTATTACCGTACGGAAAGATCTACTTTGTGGATACATTTGCGTTAGGAAATGAACTACGTTACCGAACTAGTGCGCCTCCTTTAAAAATTATCACATGTGCAAAAATTTTTCACACTAGTGGCATAACTTATTATCTCGTAAATTATTTTCTTAATCATGCACTTAATGGAGCTCAAATTTCAATAAGCTTGCATGTTTAGAAACCGCTGAGATTAGTTCTGTATGGGTAGACATAATTGACTCTTGAGTATAATATGACATGATTTTTTTAATTAATGTATGCCTCAAGTTACCATTAAGTTATCTAATATAAACTGATATGATACTTGTAATGGTATTGCGAATGTTCAAATTAAATTTCGACACAATACCCTTTTAATCTTAGTGGTTTGGCTTCTAAATTTACAAGTATATTATTTCCAAACTTACGGTTTTATATTAGTTAATCGATTGAGTTGAATTGCTTATGAACTGCTTAGAACGATTCAGACAGCGACGCTGTCGACAGCTTGTCGATTTGTTTTCTAAAACTCGTCTTGTATCATCAATAATTACGATCGTAATTATGGTCATAATAGCGCATAACGCTATGCGCAATGTGCAAATTTTCTGAACTTGTCTCACTCCGGGGTCTAACTGGACGAAAAAGTTGGCTCATCTTCTCGACCTGGACGAAATAAGCTCGAAAGCCAGCGCAGATGATCATAATTAATTACAAAATTTTCATACCGGCAATACCAACTTGTTACTAAATTCTCGCACTTATTTCAACATTTTCACTCATTATGAAAATTAATTTATGTGTACTTACTCTTTGTTAAAGGAAAAATACAATATACAAACAGATTATGTTTACAATATTTCCTGTAAAACAATATTTTTGTATACATTAATAAACAAATTAAACTTAAATTTACATTTATACACTTGTTTCCACGGCTAATATTAAGATAACCTTAAAATATTTTTTTCGTGAAAGCTCTCAGTAAGTTGCTATAGAAAATCGAATATATCTCGAAATCGGTATTTTGGAATTGGATACTTTTGGAATAACGCTCTTCATATTATATATTGTCGAATTTTTCTATCGTTTCGGGTAAATTTTACTTTTAAGAATTTTCATAGATTATAGCTCTAATCCTGCGGAACTTTAGGACCACCATTTTACCTTCCACACAGATTTTACAACGCAGAGCTACCTGGGACGTTAATTAATTCTTAATTTATAAAATAAAATGATACGTCCGTTGTGATGAACGCTGGATAGTGGTAATCTCATATGACCGATGTCTTAAAGTGGAGTCATATAGGGTTCAAATTTCAATACATATACTACATGTTTTTCTAATTCTTTGAGAATATTGTTGTATAGTGTAGTAATCAATTTGGAAGTACCTGGTATAAGTGGTATAGAAGTAGATTTGCGCGCACGACGAGTGATAAGAGGGAAAAGAGAGGTTAGAAAGATAGAATGATTTATGAGGTAAACATTTAGATATTAATTGTGATGATGTGTCTAAAATTATTTAAAGAGTGCTCAAGCTCTTGGTCTGTGATGCTTTTTTTCTGCATGGGAAGGTTCGGTTTTCTTAAAACGAGTAAAGGAAAGAGTGAGAAATTAAGTTAGGGACCCCACATGTAGTTGTGGTTGTGTTTTGATTGAACCCACCCACAATATCATAAAGTTCATAAAAGTTATTTTTACCAACATCGTGCTGACCCATGGAATAAGGAACAGTATCCTAGAAGTAAGCGCTAGTGTAACAAACTGGGATTTTAAGTCATAAAAATTAATTTTAATATTTTAAATTGTGATATCGTATTTATAAATTATTATTGCGATAATAACTGATGATTGTTAATCAACCATATTTATCACCAGCGGAAGAGATAAGTTTCATAACGCGAACGAGTATTGATAATGTATTTTATCAATATTCGTTTGCATGCGAACTTCCTGTGTCTGGAACTATTTAATTTCAGACAACAGTGAAATATCGCTAATATGACCGGATATTTTCAATGCAGTTACGCGATTTCATTGATGAAATAATCAAGATTTGATTGCATTGAAGCAATCAGTAGACATTTGCTTCTCGTTAAAAAAGCGATGTATGATGTATCTGTCTATAGGTAAAATTTGTCAGTGATGCAATTCTCACGCTATGGAAAGTGAAAGGTATAAATATGGTTGAATAAATTAGTCGAGAAGCAGAAGCCGGGGGTGAGCTCGTAGAGGCGGAAGTCGGGGGTGCGCCCGTTGAGCTGCGGCCGGGGGCCATGGGCTTTCGGGATTAATGTTAATATGGAAGTCTTTTCAGTGAGTTCGCCGGAGGCTGTGGTAGATTCTCGCGTACGGAACGGTTTGACGGATTATCGGTTTTGATTTTGTTTTGGGCAAATAAGACAAGGGAGTGTCTTGTCGAATTATCTTGCTTGTGTATTCTAAGTGTTTAAAGAGTCAAATCGTTTGTTCATTAAACCCGTAAATAGATTGTGTGTTCTCTAGTGTGAGACATTTGTTACGAATTTGTCGTTGTTTTGGGACCATAGATAAAGCATTGTTTGGCCGTATTGGATTGTCTGGGGATCCAAGGTAGAAGGATAAATTATATCACCTATGTAAGTAAAATTTTGAGTTCTTTACTAACAGAAGGATGGTATATTTTTTTTGAATAGTTATTTTAGGTTGTATATTTATATGTGTTTAAAAGGGCCACCCTAAATTGTAAGGGAGCTTTAAAGTATATATGTATTTGTTAATAATTTATTCCTAGTAATAAATATTGGTTTTAAAATTCAGTGTTTTCGTTTTTCCTGTTGAGGAAAAGGACGTTTTATTTTCAGTGTCGAGCTTAGTGTCGTTTTGCCCGCACCGAAGTTTCAACTTCAACAGTTAGCCGGGGGACGTAACGTCAGAACGGGGAGTGTCTGGGACTCATTACCAGGAAGTCGCTTACCGAATTGATAGGGTGGTTTTTTTTTTTGGAGAACAGAATTCTACGGTGGGCCTAATCGGTCGAACGGTGGTGGCAGCATAATCTATAAATATTCTCAGTAGATCGATAAGTGCCCAAGTGGAATTTTGTGGTCGACCAGCAAATTTGCTTATTTTTTTTAATAACTCCAGCCGTTCTTAGGGAAAAGTGTTCCAAAGGACGGTTGCCGGTTACACTAGCGTAATCATAAAATTGTTTTGGAACCCTATATTTCAGGTTAAATATTGTTAATTTTAAGCATTTTAACTTTATAGAAGGTTAGGCTTTTGTGGTTTAGCAGGTTTCATTAACTTTTCCTGTTTTTTGACTAGAAACGGGTGGCGTCCAACTTGATTTATCTTTTACGTTGCGCTTCGAGTTCCTTACCCGCGCCCAGATATTTTTTCGAGTTGCCGGAGCTGTAGCCCTAAAAGATTTAGGTAAGAATAGGTAGGTATTAATAATTTTTTAACCTGTGTCAAATTATTCTAAAATTACTATAGTTACATGTTGTAGTACCTACATACCTAATCTTGTATAATTCTTTCGCTTCAATAATAATTTTTATACACGAGCATTCAGCAGAGAGTCGAGCCGTATATTATTTCGTTTCGGTTGCGAAACGAAATGCGCAAATAAAATTCGCGATTAAACTTTAGTCTGTAACACTTTTAAAGCGTTCCCAAAAGTGCTACAGAAACAAACCAAATGTAAATTTTACATCAATTAAATCGATTCACAATGTAATATTTCGACTGAACTTCAGATTTCTAAAACAATTTGTAAATTATAAAAGAGCAATAGAAATCATTCGTTAATTTTAACGACTTGTTAAAAGTTTGAATATTGAAAATTTACAAATAAAATTTAATTCAAAATAATTACAATTTCTGCCGTTTCTGTGTTAGTAGCTTCAAAATCATATTTGTTTTTGTTACCTCCTATGTAGATTTGATCTTATAATCGCAGACGGCTGACGGCTACGTCAGCTCAACTTAGAACTCTTGCACGAGATATTATGGTCTATGCTTTGTGAAATACCGTTTATGTCTAGAATGGATTTTTTAAATTTTTAGCAATTTTAATCTATTTATCAGTTTTTCATTTTTTAAATTCAAGGAGGTAACTAAACCTTTGACTAACTAACGGGGGTTAACTAACCCTCGCCCCGTGTACCCGCATTTGGTTTATGTGGTATCTTCATATCAAGTAGTAGAATTTGAACTGTTGGCCTATATTAATTTCTTGTTTTATTAAACTAAAACATTACAATAAATCTAATATGGGACTGCGTAGATCGTGCGGCCTAAAGGTCGCATTGAGGAGGATTATCCTGTATGTGTAAGCGCCCAGTAAGCGTAAGAAGTGTAAGCCGAGCCGATGCGGTGCAACGGTTCGCAGATAGATAAATTGTTATAAATAAATGTAAATTTACATGGTGAATCTATGCAAAGTTTTACGATGCCATGCTATTTTTTGAGTTTTGCTTTTTTATAAATTTTAATAAAGAAATGGATTAGTGGAGAACTGATAAGCTTACTTAAACCTTGCGTAAATTTATAAAAAGATTGAGTTATTTGAAATGTTTGTACTAATAACTGTAGTAATAATTGATGTGCTTTGATGAAAGAACAGAGGTTTTGCCTTTTAAAAATTTGATTTGTTCGGTTTCATGAAATTTGTTTAATAGGATTTTGTAATTAAGTTACTACGTGGGAGTAAGTCAACAATTATTATTGTGAATTTACATTCAGGGTGAAATTTAAATATGAAAGGCAATTAATTGAAAGTTAATTGCCGGAAATGAACAGTATTAGAAATGTTGACCACTGCAGTGCGAAGATAACGGACGACAGCAGATTAGACAGGAGAACGAAAGAATTGACATGTAAAAATTGAATGAAGAAATTTAAATTGCAATATGAGATATTGGTATATTTAGAAAAAATAAATGAAATATTTTAGCTTGGAAGATGATGAATTTGGTAAAAAAATTTAAAATTTTGGTACTGTAATAGATTAAAATTTAAAGTAATCTGGAATTTCGAATTTGTAAATGAAGACAATTAAAAATCAATTCTGAGAATTATTGTAAATCGAATTGGATGCAACTATGTCCGTATATTATTATCTCATAAATCCTTCCTACAAAAATCTATGATGGTGAAAAATGGAAAACTCTTTGAATGTTATCTATGCACAGGATGAATTTGAAAGCAGTAGTTGATTGGGGCTATCAAAGAGAAGACTAATGTAACATGAGGTAACAAACTGTTTTTTTTAAATAATTCAAAGTTCTATGCGCGAAATAAAACTTGATTTAAAGATAGTAAATTTTGAATAATAGAGAATATAACTGTATTTACAACAATTTGATAACTTGCTCCACATAACTTGTATAAAAATAATTTTGTTAAAATTTAAGTTTTTATTAATAACTGATGGAAAAAATTCATTTATTTGGTTGCTCGGAAAAATTGACGAAATTAATTTTAAAAAATTAATTTTTCTTACATTAACAATTTCGTTCATAATAATTCAACCAATAGGATGTTACAATCTCATCAATTTGAACCAATCATAATCTACTTCCTTTGACTATACAGACCACGGTGCTGTATTGTCGCGGCAATACGACCACCGTGGTCTGTATTGTCAAATTTCCATAGTAACGATGGAAACTACGTGAACGCATACTATAAATTATTTGTTGTCAGAAAAAATTGAAATTTTATTTACGAAATTGTCAAACGAATTCCACACGATACTATAAAATTGTCGGTTAATTTTTAAACCATGGAATCTTCGTGTTTGTCGCCATTTAAAATCATCATTCGTGCTAAAGCACTCATGGTGATTTTAAGGGCGACAAACACTCAGTTCCAGTTTCAAAAATTATTGCCTACAATTTGATAGTCTCTTGTGGTATTATATATGAAAATTTTTTTGTCCATATATGAAGGTATTGATAACATTCAAATCCAGGATGTCTATTCTAATGTAAAAAAAGGTTAAAGTATTATTTTGTTGATATATCACTCAATAAGGATTTTACTTCTTTTATTTTGTTTTTGGCATTGATATGCTACGTTTCCGTATTTTGAAAATGTCGTATTCATTTTACTGGAAGCTAGACCAGGCAATTTTTTATGCCTGGTGCATAATAAAAAGGATTTTATAGCTCAAAATATAGCAATATTTACATGATAAATCTATCTATGTGAAGTTATAAAATTACAAAGATTTAATGTAAATTTACTTTATAAAACAAGTTTTTATTTTGATTCGCAATAGTGTAGGTGTAATCCTTAAACTGACAATAACTGTAAGAAATAATATAATAATTACTCCACTGATTCTCGTAACTAACAATATAACAGGTATGGATTTCGTTTTTTTTTTGTGTTGAGTTGGCAAGAACCTAGCTTAAAAGTTTAAATTACATTTTAAATTTAAATTTCTTCAAGTGAACAGGGTCGTACTTTCCGTAATATTTTTCTGTACCTCTCAGTTTTGAACCGAAACTAGAGAATTATATTATTCGATAATATATTATAGCTCCGGTTATGGTTCATTCCATTTTATCTTATTTCGTTTAGGTGCCGGTTTTGGTTTACTTAGAAAAGGCGGTTAATTTCGGTTTTCAGTTGGTCTCCGATTCGATTCTCTGATATTAAGTCATATTGAAGAATATAATACTATCTATGGTATAATATAAATGTACCATACATATAAATGTACCTATTAGGGAAAGTATTGTAATCCTCCCAAAAATTAAAAATCGAAATTTTGGTATAAATGATTCGTTTATTGGGGTAGCCTTCTGGATTCTGGATTTTAGCTTGGAGGGCAGTGTTAAGAACCCGATGCGCAGTTAGGCCACTAAATCGGGCCCATTGCACTACCTCCGATGCAGCAACCTGCGTCCTGTCCTTCCTCAAGACATCCCACCTGGTGTAGGAACCCGAGGATCCTGGCAGGTGGAGTGCTGCGGATTCTGGCCATGTCAGGCCAGAAGTCCGCCAATATGGATCCTCTTGATGACGTTATGGCCAGGCAGTGACAAAGCACATGATCTGCCGTTTCATCCTCGTCGTTATACTCGCGACACGTTGGGTCATCTATTATCCCAAGTGTGTTGAGGTGTTTGTATAGTTTGCAGTGTCCAGTTAAGATCCCTGCCATTACCCGTAGATTGACTCTCGACAGTTTCAAATAATAGTTGGATTTTTACATGAGGGTGCATTTATTGCCATCCTTGCTTGCTTACATCCAGATATATTTGCCCATCTGGTGGTTTGCAGTTCTTGGTTATGATGTTTTAGGAGGGTATGGCTGGCACAATGACATGCTCTGGGCAGCAGAAACTTGGGCTAAGCTTTGTACTATTATTTAAATTTTCTATTTGGTCTGTCTCATTTCGATAAAAGCGATTAAAAAGAGACACACAATGTAAGTAATTTTATATTTGACATTTAACGAAGTGGCTCCATTTATGAAATTAAAGATTAAATTCTGAAAGTTTTGTATGTGATTGACAGATGCTTTTGATGATTAAACTGTTTTTATTATTAATATTGACCGTTTAGTTCTTTAACTTATTCATTTTTAAAAATCCCGATTTTACAACATCAATTTTGATGATGAGCGATGTTGTCCATTCAATTCAAATAGCGAATAATATTAATATATTTGTTCATTATTTGATAAATGCAATTTTTAAATTGTAAATTTAAATAATCATAGCATATAATATATCAGCATATTATTATGTTTGGAGAGATTTGAAGTAACAAAATAAGCACTCACTTATTATAATTTCAATTTAATTAGGTTGGTACCATAATACTCAAATTAGAAACTGCATATTAATTTATTAAATACATTCTGGTAATAATTATTATCACATTGATTGTAATCGATGCATTTAACTATCTTCATAGATAGTCTACTATTAGAATAAGATCTGAACAAGTTTTTGTTTTGCCTATAAATCGAATTTAAAACGGATAGTAAATTGAATGAAAAGTTGCGCAAAAAATCCTTAAAAATTGTCAAAAAACGTCACTTGATTTGATTTTTTGCTAATGTAATTTTTAACTTTTTATATCAAAAATAATTTTATTTTTCCAATATTTTGGAGTTATCTATTAAATTATAAAAAAAATTCGTCTTTTTCTCCAAAGTCCTTTTTAATTAAAATTCGAGACGCGTTTCGAGAATTTATAATATTTTCATCATCGGTCGATAATAGAGGTCAAACGTAAGACTTGTCAAATTGTCAAACAAAAAATAACAAGAGTCGGTCAGTATAACAAAATAAAAATTAAAAATTATATTATAAATTATATAAAAAAAATTTATTTTAATTTTGGTATACTAACCGACTCTTGTTATTTTATGTTTGACAATTTGACAACTCTTACGTTTGTCCTCTATTATCGACCGATGATGAGAATATTATAAATTCTCGAAACGCGTCTCGAATTTTAATTAAAAAGTACTTTGGAGAAAAAGACGAATGTTTTTTTTATTATAAGTTTTTAACTTTGTAATAATTTTTAAACTTTAATTTGGCGAAATCCGTTATAATTCTTAGTTTTCATAAATTTATTTTTGAATATTTAGATGGGTTCGTGTAGGAAACTTTTTTTTGTTAATTGGTTCCATATCGCGGCTGTGTTATGATTGTTGTAATTCAAACTAATAGGGCGTTGTTTAGTGGTCGCTCAAAAATTAAAAATATTTTGGTAAATAAGAACCCCAGGAAGAAACTCAGAAAAATGAACTAATTAAGGTTTTTAATTTAATTTTAAGATGTTTCCAATTCAGTTTATTATAAAATCTCATTCATTATATGAAAAATAATTTGTGATCTTAAATTTGAACGGTAAAATGTATGCAATGTCCACATAACCATGTTTTTTATTAGTAGTGCCATTTAAACATTCTATCATGATCCTTTTGAATTTAAAATATTATATTATGCATCATGATTATGATAATGATTATTGGTATCACCAATGCATCAAGTAAATTAACAGCTGCACGAGTTAAAAATCATTTACATGATAATTGTTTTTTATCCTCAAAGTTAACCTCTGGAAACCCAGAAACTTAAACTTAAATTACAAAGATTTATACATCTTCTCCATTTTCTACCAGTCAGCATTTCTTCGCACTAACTAATCTCGTAAACCTAAAACCGCTAAAACTTTCCTTAGACAATCCATAATGGTAGCATGATGCTTTTGAATAATATGATGGTGACCTTATTGGCAAGATCAATTCCTCCAGTAACAAAATTGTTTTCAATTTCACGATTTAAGTGTTTTAACGAAGTGTCGAAGAAAATGTTTGAATATCCTGTTAATGGATTTGTTACGTTATCCATGGAACTTTAATGTGTTTTTAAATTCCTTATGATCTCATTAATTATTTAGGTATCCACCGGTGTACAATCAAAACCAGTATTTATCCGATAACAAATTCTTTCGGGTAGAGAAAAATCCTGGGCAGCTACGAAATGTTTTAACGGACTTCCAGAGGAAGTTAAAAGCAACATAAATTTGTGTGTATTCATTGCTAACTACATAAAGTGCCTATACTAGGAACCAAAAACCGCCGGATCTCTTGGTTCTTGGTTGTGTTTCTATAGCTTTCTTGTACCTGACACTGATGTGCAAATTTATAATATTATGTAAGTGTAAGTACGCAGTGTAAATGCATAAACGTTTTTTTTGTAAGTTTTTATTGATTAAGGCCTGATATAGACTCTGAGTAGTCTTTTGAGGCAAATATCTAAATAAAAAAAATCACTCAGTAGGCTTTTGCTTAAAATAAATTTCAATTATCGTAATAAGTAAGAGTTTATTTTAAGAAATATAAACAACAACTTTATATTATATAACTTATAACAAATTAATTGAATAAAATAAAAAGGTAAAATTAACAAGACGTAAAAAATAACAATACAAAAATATTAACCTTAAATAAATAACCGATTGTGATTGTTTATTAAGTGTTAAAAATTAGAAGCAAAAAAAAGGATTTGTTTTGTTTTCTCTGTTCACGAATTATATTTCGATATCGTTGAAAATATGTTTGCACAAGAACGAAAATCTATATTTCGAGAAAATAAAAAAATATATAAAATTAATAGTTATTTACATATAGATATACAAATAAGCAACAGAAACAGATACTTTACGAAATGAACGAGGTAATACATGTGAATTTCGTAAAGATTTGTTTCTGTGCGAATCACGTATGCTATTCTTCAGAACAAAGCCTTCATAGAAATAAAAAAAGAAAATCTCTACTACAAAAATTTAAGGAATAATGCAAAATAAATGTTTATTTCGGTGATATTGTAACATTTAACGTAAAAACATTATAAACTGAAGCACTTCAGCTGTAATCGTAGCTTTAATAAAAAGCATTATATTATGTCATTACAATTTTCAAATCTTATAGTAAATTTTAAATTAAGTGGGCAAAAAATTTATTAGTTACCTTAAGGTTAATTAAATAACATCTACGTAAATTAAGTAACCTGATATAACATGCCTGGTAAAATGTTAAATTCCGCTAAGGTAGATTAAATTACAAAGATTATGAAGGTTGTACCGGAATAGCTGATTTTCGCTTTAATTAATCTCAACGTAACTCTGCACTTTGAGCTGTTCTGGAGAAAAAACTATTTGCAGCTAGTCATCTTATAGTAATAACTTATAATTATTTTAGTTTTACACTGCCTATAACACAATCGGGAAAATTATAGTATTTTACTACTACAGTAGAACCCCTCTATAACGAGAACTCAAGGAACCAACATTTTTACTGGTTATAACCGATTTTCGCTATAAACAGTCATGGACAATAAAAGTTTATAGATATGTATGTATTATGAAATAAATTTATGAAATAAGAAAGTTAAATACACATACAACTAATGTTTAACAAGATTTAATGGAAAAAGTTTGTAATTTTGGTTTGTTTGCGGTAATGGGGTATGTTGATTTTATCAATTATTGCACTTTCAAAATATGCTAAATTATTAAAAAGAGCAAAAAGGAACACTTTTTGATTCACCACATATTTTGTGTTTTTTTTGTTATGTCTACTTTTAAAACGATTCAGCCACCCATTTGACCATTTTAACTCTGGAGAATTTCCAATTTTTTCCGAAAATTGTTCTGCTTTCTCATCTAACATGTCTCCACTTATGGACACATTGGATTCACGATTCACTCTGAACCAAGTAAGGACAGCTTTATCTACTTTGTCATTTTTTGCACAACGTACTAATTTCTTCACTTTCGACGAGGCTTACTAGTTGCACTCATAATCTTCTCCCAGTTTTTTACAATTGTTGCCAATGTAGCTCTCGCCAAATGTCTTTCTTTACAGATTACAGCTTGCTTTTTAGCACTTTCAAATTCTTTTATTATTGCTATTTTTTCTTTGATAGAAAATGATTTTTTTGTTTTAGAGGACGACATAACGGCACAGAATATTTTAGGAAATGATCTCTGCTTGAAAATTTGCTGACGATCGAGAGAAAAATATGCCGATGTGACAATTAGCACGCAAAATACATTTCCGATAAGTCGCGAGTGAACAGTCGACGAGTTCAGACATGTTTTTGCTGCTCCTAGCAAAAATGTAATCAGTGACATTTAGACGCGTTTTCTGTTACTCAACCGAGTGAACAGAGAGATAGCAACGATGTAGTCCGTTACACCCCTGTTTTCAACAGCACGGGCGTGAGATTTTCAAGAAGAGAGCATTGCGAAACTCGGAAGATGAACCCACCACCGACATTGAAAGCGTGTAAGAAGGACGATGAACATATGATCTGTAGGAGTTCCGCGGCTTGGTGGCCTACTGCATACTCCAGTCAGCAGCATCATTTTGTAATTCGGCCAACCGAAAAGGAGTAAATGTCGGCATGTAGTTTAGGAAGGCCTCTGGTCCGCGAACCGAGAAATCCGGACGAAACTACGGGTGGCAAGCATGGAAGAGATCCATCGCACCCAAACTTTTTTTTCAGATTTAATATTTTTAATTTCAGGACAGGCCAACCGGAAGGTGCCAATTTGTTTGGTGTTGCCAGACAGATCACCATTCATTCATTGCGACGTCACATCCTAGCTTAACAATGAGCATTATTACATTCCAAATCGAAGTGGTTGTAAACTCGAATACAATGTTATCGCACTGATATCATTGCGATTGGAAATTGCAATCACCAAGGTTGGAATGTGCTTGTGTGCGATTAACAATGAGCATTGTCGCATTTCGAGTCGAAGTGACTGTAATTTCGAATACAATGTTATCGCACTGATAACATTGCGATTAGATATTGCAATCGCCAAGTTTGGAATGCGATTGTGTTCGTAGTTAAACTCGTTAAACTTGAACGTTGAACTTGAAGGCAGCTGCAATTATTTAACTAGGTCAAAGCCTCTCAACCTCTTTATTTTAGGTAATAACCTCACGGTTAGGGGTTGAGACGTTTGTTTTTCACGAAGGTCTGCTAAGATTGAGGGAAGGTTGGGACTGCTTTTTAGGGGTTGGAGCCTTTGAAACTTACCTTCAATCAGTGCAATCCGAAATAAAAAACTCAGTCGGCTCAAGACTGTACACAGTGGAGAGGTGGACAGATGCGCTTCTCGCACCATCCACATTGTTGACTTCATCAACAATTAGTTTGCTTGGTAAATCGCCTCACGGTTTACTGTATCCTTTTGTTTTTCTACCAAATCATGTCCGGCCGGGGATGTATTTCCTCGAAGCCCAAACGTAAATTATTAAATTTACATTTCTTTCAAAGTCAGCTTCTCAAGCACCCGATGAAGGGAGTAAGGCGGACTTAACTCGCAAAATATCCTACAATCCCACCAAAAGCAAAGCATATTTCCGATAAAATTCTAGTAATAGAGACCCACAGGTGTCTTTATTTTTTCCAGGAACTTTCGTTATATCCGATCTACTTTCGAAATTTATCGCAATTTCTCGATATTACTGATGTGTGACGAAACAAAAATCTCGTTATATCCAACTCAATGTCAAAAACGTACTCGTTATAGAAGGGAAATTGTACAAAGTGTAGCATAGGAAACAAAACAGCAAGGGACCAAACGATTTACTCGTTATAGCCGATTTTTCGTTATAACCGGGACTCGTTATAGAGGAGTCTTACTATAGATACTGTGATGTGGGTTTTACTCATCAAGCATGAATTGCCATTCGAGACGTTACATGTTCAGCTACCGCTACCAGTGCAGTTTGAGTGAGCTTTTTGTTCACTACCTTTCATATAAATTGAAATAACTTCCCGAGGTACAAGACGTACTTTCTTACCTAACGTCTAGACAAATATAAAACATACGAGAATATTTTGGCTTGCACTCGTCAGAAAATATGTTATCTGTCACTTACTTGATTGAGTTAGCATCTAGACGTTAGGGAAGTAAATATTTCTTGTTTTGTCTAGAGAAGTTGTGACAATTTACTTGATAGGTAGTGAATAAAACAGTTAAGTACTAATTGTAGAGCAAAATACTATTGCTTGAAGCGCTTACATCAAGTAAATGTGTAATCGGTATATTCCAAATTTGTACTAATGTACTACGCTAATTAAAAGACCATTCCTTCACTCATTCGAATAGCAATTCAAGTATCATCACAATTATGTTACTTGAATCTGTGCTTAAATTAAGATTTACGTGAAGTTGCCGGTTTTTAAAATACACTTCACAATTTAATAAATTTTTGTATTTTCAAATGCAAGAAAAACTTAGAATGAAATTGATTAAGTTAGAACGCCATGACGATGACATATAATTCTAGATCTTGCTTCCCTTCGAATTGTTCAATTTAATGCTCATTTTTATATGCTCAATTCATTTTCTTAACTTGAAAGAATATTCCCACAAAAAATAGATCTAACAGTCTGAATTTAATCACATTAGATACCTATAGAAATCAAATACGATAGATACGCAATGGATAACACTAATAAAGAATAAGTTGAAGCGCAGCAGCGGTCAACTATCTAAAACTGGAATAAATAACCAAATTAATGGGATCTCAAAGTTAGGATTGCAATTAAAGTTGTTTTAAGACCAAAAGCGTAAGATTTTAGATGGTTCATATAATGAACCTTGAACAAAATTATAAGTAAATAAGCGAACGTGGCAGGCGTGATCGTGGTATATTATACGCCCTAATAATATTTAAAATCAGTAGTAACCAAAATCTGAAGTACTACCCACTTATAAATATACAAAATGAAAATATTAAATGTTTTGTCTAGTTGAAAATGCAATATTTTTAAATCATAAAAAATAATACTTATCGTGGACGAACCTTAAAGTATTTTTAACGTTTAGAACCAATATTGCTGTCATTCGATTTCGTGTCTAATTGATTGGGGTAAACTTTCAATATAAAATACCAAAGTTGAATTGATAACAAATTAAATTTCTTAATGAGAAATATGCTTTACCTACTATATTCAAATTTTTAATATTATATTCTTTAAAAAATCACAACAGATTGTTCTAAGAAAGGGCAGCATCAAGTAATCCCTCCTTTTGTAACATTTAGCATAATCAATGGTTTCTTAATCGGTACACTCAGGATTCGCAGATTGTATCTATTTTACTTACTGATGAGGCTCCTTTACCACTGATGGAATCAATAGTTTTCACAGCCATGTTTGATTGTAGCGGCCTGAAAAATGCTTACTTTTCAAGCACCCTATATATCGAATTAAAAAAATTGCTGGTGTTGAAGCTTGGTGTTAACACCAAGCGTCATCTTGACAAAACTTTTCTGTCAAAGTGTTAAAAATATTATCATTCAGCTCCTTCAATCAAGTATAATTTGTGCAGTTTTATCCTTTATCCTCATAGGATCATATGTTTTAAGTAGTATAAATAAAAACCTTTAACAGAAAGAAACTAGATTTTCCATTTTTTTCAACTTCTTTTTTATACTCTTGCGGTGTAGGATAATATTCGCTTATCACCTATATTAATGAAGCAGCTGTTTCAAAGATCGTTTATTCTGATAACAATCGATTGCAGCGCCTATGCGTTGCATACTTATGAACTAGTGTGAGCAGACGTCTCTAATACGTTCGGTTTGTTAAAAATGCCATTTATATTCCTGCTAACGCTCTGATTGCAATAGATGTTCTTTTTTTGACATATAACGCGAGCTAGTGGCTCATGGTGTTTCCGTAAAATAGCCTCAACAATATTAGCTGAGGAGTAATTTTGTACGGGCATTTTAATTTTTTTGGATACCATTTCACAATTTATATGTTAAAGTCATTACTTTATAGCGTTCTAATTTTCAAACAGATCTAACTTTGATTTTCTTAATCGTCATTAGGGTGAATTGTTTATTTTATTTAATAAATTACATCCTTATTTTCATTTGTTGTAAGTGTATTAAAACATAACAATTGAAAATTTGTGTCTTAACCGTAAAGAAATTCGAAACAAATTAGTCAATGGTTACTCATCTGTACAAATATTAGTAATTTGAATCTTATTTAATTTAATTAGGTAAGTGTTGATTAACTTTGGTAATAATTTTAAAAGGAATAATTTGACTATCTTATTTTCAACAAGTTAAAGTTCCAACTCATCAATGTAACCAAAATTGAAATATTATTTGGGTCCCGAAGTGAAGTGTTCATGAGATCTTCGGAAACTGTACTTCTGTTTGAACTGGACAGGTTCATATCATACCTTCTTTTTAACAATTGATGAGTGTAAATGCTGAAGTATTTTTTATACATTATTTTGCATACCATTATATCACTAATAATTCACGTACCTCGGTGAGGAAGAAGTCTCAATTATTGTTCAGCGAAGCTTCCTTCGATAGTTTTATTTGTCTTCTCCACCCTCAATGGACCACATTTGTTTGGCCATTTGGTTCATTTTCTCATACTTATAAATCCAAAAGCTATTATTGCGTAATCCATGACTGATTGGAAATGATTTGTTACTAACCTAAAAAAGAAACACGGCGGCCGATTATGGGATTATAAAAATTTAATAAAAATTACATTCGAGTCGCTCACAAATCGAGCAGTAAGCATACCCTGCGTCAAAAGGAATTTCCAAATCAATCAAGCACTAGTGGATTAAAAATATTATCGGTTTTGTGTTCTTACGAGTTTTCAATCCGATTTTCATTATGAGCAGCACCTTTTACAATAAATGACGGTTTGGCATTTTTCTGTTGGCAGATAATCCATATTTTACTTTCCTATTGCCTTCTTCTTCGTCTTCTTCCAGAAGAAGACTTTTCTATTAGAAGAAAATTTCTTCAATTCGTTTTATATCATCTTTAAGTTTAATAATTCTTTCTATTGCCCAAACCGAAGGACCACTTACCTCTAAGGGTACTTGTATAGTTAGATGGATGCAGACGGTTTGGACGAGTCGCACTGGGCGTATTCAATAGACAGATTTTAAAATCCATCTATTACTGTCACATTTTTCAAAGTGTTTATATTTATAGAATTTAAAAAATAAAAATTGTGATTACGTCTAAAAACTATTACCGTTACGACAAAAATTTAAGTCATAGTTTTTATCCGTTTATTCTTTCCTTGCTTAAAATAATTAAAATTTCGCGTGATTTCATAGGAGCAATATTTGTAAAATTTAAAATTTCATAATCTTTTAAACTCTAAACCTTTTTTACCGTTTGGGTTCAAACGACAGCATCAGCAACAAAATAGATTCATTTAGTGAAAAGGTTAATAAAAAGGTAAAAAATAAGCGTGGATCTATGAATTTTTTTAAGGAAATGTAAAATTTTATTTATTCAAAAATAAATTTGTACCTACACATATTATTATGCGGTTGAAATTTTGCACAGACGTAGGTTCAGTGTTCGGTATAAGGAGAATAATTGAAACATTTGAAAACAATGGCCTCGTACATATCTGATTGGTACCTCGATTTTTACCTTAGTTCTTGCACAAATTCGTTGTTGACAGCTGGATTTTTGATATTTTACTTTGTTGTAATTCTTTCGAAGCTAGAACTATGTTTCCTTTAAAAAAATGCATAAGTAGTCGCTTACTTTCAACCTTTTAACTAAATCAACCTTCTTTTAGTGCTGACGTGATTAGTTTAGTAGTACAAACTTAAAAATTAAAATTACTGTCATCAAGAAAACGATAAAAAAAATAAAATGTAAGCGAACGTGTAACTTATTATCATGACAAATCACGCTACTGTTTCCGCTGGTAATAAGCTAGATCTCCTGATAAGCAAGAGGGAATGGGGCATTTTGTGGAGCACTTTTTGACAGTGTGATAGTGTTGCTGTGTAGTCAGTAAAATATTTCTCTATAAATGTCTTGATGCAAAATCCATTTATTACCTCATCACTGTCACACTAGATTTAACCGATAATTTATTGTTCGAAAAAATTGATCTAGATACCTACGTCGATCGCCGTTTCGCCCACCGGATTTAATTCATTAGTTTTACTTATAAGTGTAATTAAAAGGTATGATGTAAGCTACATCAGAAGACACCTGGTTCCAATTAACACATAAAATAAAAACCTGTTGCCAACAAATAAGATATAAACCTGGAACTAATTATGAACGTGTCTAATTTTCAACTAGAAATCAAAATATCAAACTGCGTATTGAAATTGTATTGAATATCTGCTGTAGGTAACAACAGTAGAATAATTATAATTATTAATGCCTATCTCTGGAGACCTCTCAAAACCTTCTAGTCGAACTTTACTCGAACTTTACAGGACACCAAAAAAGCTCTTTAGATTTTTACATAATAGAACAATTTAAAGTTTATTTTGTAAAACCTGGTATTAAAATATTTCTTTTTTTATTTTGTGAAAAAAATATTATGTAAAAGTCCAATTATCTTAAATCTAAACGAATTTCTTTAAGTCTCCTGTAAATTTCGAGTGAAATCACTTAGGAGGTATTGGCAAGTCACTAGCGATATTACATATCGAGTTGAACAACGCTTAATTACAGCCGTGCGCTTAGACATAATATAGAAAGCTATGATAGCCCGAAGCTGTAATGAAGCCTTTCACATAGGTGTAATGTATGTATGTATTACGTATGTACATATACTATTTTATTAACAGTCAGCATTTAGTTTATAGAACTTTAGATAATACAAAAATTAATTATTACGGATAATCACAATGTTGTGACTCAATTTAAATGAAGTAATTCAACAAATTCTCGGTTCGGGAAATCACACTCTTCGAACTTGCCCAAGATCATTCCCAACCTACGAGAAGTTCAGAAAGCGACTATTTCCCGAACTGATCGGTTGGAAAGTTATAGTAGTTAATAATAACTTATTTCCCAAATTGTATTACAATTTAGTAATTGATGAATTAATTATTAACTGATTGTGAATCATCATCAAATGGCTTTGTTTTTCTTATCAAGGGAAGCGTCACGACATACTCTTTTCTATGCATGTCATGTGGATTCAAAGTATTTTCACATACACAGATCTATTTATTTCACTTGCGCACTAAACCATGGAGCCACTAATACACTTTATGTCAAGATGGGTTTTCATGGCAGATTACCCCGGTGGTTTGTCATTACGTTCCGAAAAAACGGTCAAATCAAGTTCTTACTCGGCCTGGAGTCGAACTGGGTATTTTGCATTAGCAGTAGACGCATTTTAACTGCTAAACTGTGACCACCTCTAAAGTAACACCTTATTCCTAGTTTTCCCGACTGCTAGGTTATCCTTAACCAAAGAACTATTTCTATTATATATGTAATAATATAATCTATAGATTATTTAAAACAATTATGTCCATAGAAATAATCTTTTCGTAAAATATAATCCGAAACTGAAAATCTGATAATGAGGCGTTTCCATCTACGTCACAGTGACGTCACCCCGAACAGCTGATTCTCGAATATTTGTTAGTGCTTATGCAAATTTGTGATAAGTTGTGTTTTTACCTGTGTTTATAGATTAAAAATTGTATAAATTAATAAACCGTAGAGAGTGTAGTGTAAAATTATTACTGCAAGTAGCTTCTGTTTATTTATCAATTATTTTGATCTCCGACAAGAATTTTTACGTACTGCTTAATGTGGAGTTTTTTCCGTAAATTAATTTGCACATTTCAGTTTCACTTTGAAAAAATTGCAAACTGCATAATATAAAAGGTAATTTTAATTTTTGAAATGAAAATTGTGTTGTAAAAATGTTAATCTCAAAATAGCCGCCGAGAATCAGCTGTTCGTGACGTCACATGGAAACGCTTAATTGAGGTATGAGTTTTAACACGTTTGTGGACAGTAACGAGAATCGTGGACTCAAAAAACGCAGCAACGGTTTTTGAAAAATGGATGCAATTAAACGTTTATATAACCAGGTATAAAGTCTATAATGGTGTTACTGATAGTTTTCTTGACAAAAAACATTAAGCGGAATTTGACGTCTTGCTGTCCATATAAAAGTATATTTTGATGAAAAATAGCTGAAATATGACACATATTTTTGTTAAAGAAATAGAAATGTTGTAAAAAATTTTATTGAAAAAACAAAAATAAAATTTATTTAAAAAAATACGTTTATTGAAAAATAATTATACTGGTTAAAAATTGAACACAACTATTGTGCTTAAACAATACACATACAATGTTACAATTTATCATTTTTATTTGCAGCCATAAAGATATCCAAACTATACTAATTTAAAGGCCAACAAATTCAACATGTGAAAAATATTACAATAATACAGTAGGCATTCGGTTATGTGAACTATGTGAAAAACCAGATTTGTTCATAAAATCCGAGCGCTTACTATAATAGTTAGGGAACCCCCTAAGAAACGATAGGCTAATCAAAAAATCATGACCCAATATCAAAACAGCTGTAATCAATAATCAATAAGGTGTTTGAATGTTATAAATTTTTAAAACCAACCAACATTGATTTTCGATACGGTCTGGTTTATATCGATACCTCCAACGAATAAGGGAATAACTCATTTTTCAGAAGACCGATTTGAAAGTTTAAAAAATGTTCAAATTTTAACTTGACTGAAAAAAAATATATAAATGGAGTTACATGTAAGTTTCCGACGGCTTTCATTTAAAAGTTTGCAAGTACTTTGCCAAATTTAGTTTAAAAGAACAATTTTTTTGGATTAAACTCAAATAAACGTAGCTTGAGTTACGCCGTAATTCGTTGGGGTGTCGATTTGTTGTCTCTTTGTGACGGTGCGCTGTAGAAGCCCATGCTTATTTATAAAGAGTAATATTCGTTTTCTTCAACAATGTATTTCATATTTTTATTATTGTCGACCTTGTAAAAACTACCTCTCGGGTCTGTGGAAAATCGCCGCTGCCGCATAAGTAGAATTGAACAATTTAAAAAATTATATAAAATGTTCATATTATTTTTAAACATTTATGTGGATAACACATAATATATTATTGTTTGCGAAGTTTTTATAATTCGTATGGTGGAGACTAAACAATAACTATACGAAGTTAGAAATAAACCTTCTGTATGGACAGTTTCAGTTTTCCACAAAATCAAGTTAAAAAATGTGTTCATAGTGATCCCCCCTATATCACTACGACAAACCCTTTTGACAACACTTTACATAACATCTCGTAGACAGAGGTATTATCCTTTAGACCAGAGGATTACCCCTATTTGTATTATTTCATAAGCTTATTAATATATATTTTAATATTAATTTTGATCAGCTAATAATTAATATTATAATTATTTTTCATAGTGAACAATTATTCTGTATTTTGTCATACCATCCTTGTTTTTATTTAAACCTTCCAAATATGTTTGTATAGGTTTTGAGTTTTACAAAAATGAAAGTGGCTGTTAAAAATTAAATGCATGCATTAATAATTAATAAATTAATTACGGATCGGTGTTGACTGTTGAGTGGTGACTAAAGAAGTGAAATCGATGGACATGATTATCACCTATATTGTATTATTAAATCAATTACTAAATGTTTTCAAACAGGGTACATTTCTGAAATGTCAATAAATAAACAATGCGCAAAGTAAAATGGTCTTTTTTCAAAAAATAAAAATTTTACAGCAGAAAATGGACTTCCTCTACCTATTGTAGTTCATAATTTTTAATAAAATCACAGCATTTTGTTTTTTTTTTATATTTTCTTGTGTCATTTTAGAATAAATATTCCGTTCCATATAACCGTACCTATTTGTTATAATAAAGGAAATTCCTATCTAGGTTCTATTTTAAACAAAGCATCTTTTATAAGATAAAATAAGATCAAATTCAGCCGTCTACAAATAATTAATTTCCAGAATCGTCTGAAATTTGGTCATTTGCTTTAGACTATTATTATTACGAAAATGTTCTTACCTAAACGTTATAACAATTTTCTGCATTTTCACATGGTGGTTGAATTTGCTTGGTTTATTTGTAAAATGCAATTTAAAAACATAATATGATAATAGATCGATTTTAATTCCATTATAATTATATTTTTACACTACTGCAAATTTCCATATACACGTATAACACAAAATGCTAGTCAAACTACTGGTTATACTCAAGTGGCGGACCATTTTGAACTGAAACGGCGAAGGAAGCTTTATGCTGCCGGAATCAGAAAAACTGGAGCTTTTGTGAAAAGCGCGCAGGCGTCTTCATTAGTTTTACACTTGGTAAAATTATTATTTTATATCAATGTTTTTCGCAATTTGGTCACATATTGTTTATTATTATTTCATTTACTAATATCGAGAATTTTAGCATTATTATTAAATTCCTATAGCCATACAAAGCAAATACAGTAGGCGTCACTTATATTGTGATCATCTTATTTATTGAATTTTCATTCTGTTATAAGTTATTTCAATTATTTCCGGTATTGTAAGGAATTTTATTATGCAGAGAGTGAAAACATAAAAATTTTCAATTTATTTCTTATTTAATAATTCCCAATATTTAATAAATGACATGTACCTAAACAATATATTTTAGTTTTTTTATTTGAATACGAATATATTCATATAATTATAAAATTATGAAAAGGCGGAACCTTAACGATCCTTTCGAATAATATGCCGAGTTATTTATGCTTTATGTAGTTTATTTTCAGAATAATATTACAAAAGTTAAGAGCCAAACTTCGCACCTTTGTTTATGCATATATGAAACAAAATTCTGATTTACATCGCTTAAAAAGAAATTGGGGAATATATATTGCATTCAGGGATTCCCAAAACCTCATATTTCTTCATTCAAAACAGAAGTTTTTTCTTCTTAGAGATAAACAAATGTTTAAAGAATATTAGTGCTTAAGGATTATTTAAACTTTTGCAATCTTCAGACAATAGAACTCATAAAACCTAAATAACTTGATATACTTACTTAATCCAAATGAATAACCTTTAGTATATATACTACATACAGTGGCTCACAAATGTGAGTATATACTCTTAAATCACATAATAAGTGCCTTATATTTCAAGGAAATATATGTATTTTTAATGTAATTTTTTGATAATTAATTTCTACAAACCTTATTGAAGTATTATACGCAAAAATAGTTTAAAAATTTGTCTCATCTTACCAATTATAAAACGATTAATCAAAAAATACCTATATTACATGACACAAAAGTGAACATACACTACACTTTTTATGTATAGAAATATACACAATTTTATTTACCTTAATATTTTTTAGGGTATCCGTTGGATTGCAGAACCCGTTTTCAATCATTTTAGCATAGAATACACTAATTTTTTATTAATTGAGGCGAAATTTTCTGCCGTTTTTCTAAAAATTTTGATTTGAATTCTCTTTTAATACTGCAATGACTATTTCCAAATAAATTGTACTTACTTTCATTGTTACTTGGAAGCGGAGTAATAATTCGTCATAGAAAAAAAAATTGATTCGGCTAGCTCTTACTTATTGATGAGTCCTCTTAATCACTTCCTTCAAGGGAGTTGGCGAGCTTATTGTTTCGTTGGGTGCAGTTTGAATAAAACGCAAAGTACATTGATACATATATTAACCCAATATAAATAAATTATCATTACATCACTGACCCTGGAGGTCATGAAATATAATATAAAAAACAATTCTTAATATTATCAGATTCATACGCTTTCATACCATTAGAAATTAAAATTATTTGTTGAAATTATTAAATTAAAATACATAATGAAAAAATCTAAGTTGATCATATTTGAATGGATAGCAAGATAATATTTAAATAACATTTTCCATTTCATCATAATTCACAATTAAATGATACCTTAATGGGATGTTTCGTAGGGAACGTAAGCATAGCGTAGATAGAGGAGCGGATACCAGCATAAAAGACGCTTAGTTTAGGAGTAACCCAATCTTGGCGTAGAACTAATTGAGTGATACCTTAAAATGTCCGCATTGAAGTACTGGATATAAATCCAAAGTTACGACATCGGCCGTTTGGACTGACAAAAGTTATAGGCCAAAAACTAAAAAAAAATAAAAATTTCAAATAAGTTGAAGCTATTTTTTATCGCGCTCGCGATTGAAAACCACTATAGTTACTGAGATGATTTTAACACTATTATTTAGTATAAAATGTCTACTTTCCAACCATATATAAAAATATGTATTAATTCAATTCTAATCAACCCCAATTTAACATTATATAGGCAGCGGGTAATTCGCGTCAAATTTATTCGGTTAAAATGAAAAGCTTTTCTTTAATAATATTCTTTTGAGATCGAAATCTAAAAATTCCTAGACGTGACAAACAGCGGAATTTTATAGGGAATATTTCATACGCTTACATTATATACTTATTTTGATAAATAAGAACAGGGGACCCAAAAAACCAAAGTCAAAGCAACATATTCCGCTTGATTCCTCTTTCCCCACTACCCGCAAAGATACCTACAAGGTGCGTATCCATATCGCCTTCATTCATAATTTTTGCTTACAAATACATTTTATTTTTATAGTAACATTCCATGAACCTTGTAATATTAAAATTAACTTTAAAAATTAACCACTTCAACTAACAACAAATAAAATTATTTTTCATGACGTTTCAGGAATGTTTATTTATTGTTATAGTCAGATATCTTTAATCTTTAATAGTTAAAAAAAGATATATTTTAAGGAAACCTACAATAGTGCATTATAAAATGTATTTATTTAGTTCTTTTATAATATTTATAATTAAAAATTAGCATCTTGGTCACCACTATAACAATAATAAACATTCCTGAAACGTCATGAAAAATAATTTTATTTGTTGTTAGTTGAAGTGGTTAATTTTTAAAGTTAATTTTAATATTACAAGTTTCATGGAATGTTACTATAAAAATAAAATGTATTTGTAAGCAAAAATTATGAATGAAGGCGATATGGATACGCACCTTATAGGTATCTTTGCGGGTAGTGGGGAAAGAGGAATCAAGCGGAATATGTTGCTTTGACTTTGGTTTTTTGTAAAAAAAAACCTGTTCTTATTTGTTCTTACTTATTTATCAAAATAAGTATATAATGTAAGCGTATGAAATATTCCTTATAAAATTTCGCTGTTTGTCACGTGTAGGAATTTTTAGATTTCGATCTCAAAAGAATATTATTAAAGAAAAACTTTTCATTTTAACCGAATAAATTTCACGCGAATTACCCGTTGCCTAGATAATGTTAAATTGGGGTTGATTAAAATTGAATTGATATATATTTTTATACATGGTTGGAAAGTAGACATTTTATACTAAATAATAGTGTTAAAATCATCTCAGTAACTATAGTGGTTTTCAATCGCGAGCGCGATAAAAAATAGCTTCAACTTATTTGAAAGTTTTTAGTTTTTGGCTTATAACTTTTTTCAGTCCAAACGGCCGATGTCGTAACTTTAGATTTATATCCAGTACTTCAATGCGGACATTTTAAGGTATCACTTAATTATTTCTGCGCCAACATTGGGTTATTGAACATTTTTGGTGTTCATCCGCGCCCGTCTATTTGTTGGGATCTCCGCGGGTAGTGCGGTGAAACGAAGGTAGGCAGAATAGGTTGTAGTGATTTAGTTTTTGACCTCCCCTGTCCTTATTTATGAAAATAAGTATATAATGTAAGCGTATGAAATATTCCCTATAAAATTCCGCTGTTTGTCACGTGTAGGAATTTTTAGATTTCGATCTCAAAAGAATATTATTAAAGAAAACTTTTCATTTTAACCGAATAAATTTGACGCGAATTACCCGCTGCCTATATAATGTTAAATTGGGGTTGATTAGAATTGAATTAATATATATTTTTATATATGGTTGGAAAGTAGACATTTTATACTAAATAATAGTGTTAAAATTATCTCAGTAACTATAATGGTTTTCAATCGCGAGCGCGGTAAAAAGTACCTTAAACTTATTTTAAATTTCTTTTTTTTTTTAGTTTTTGGCCTATAACTTTTGTCAGTCCAAACGGCCGATGTCGTAACTTTGGATTTATATCCAGTATTTCAATGCGGACATTTTAAGGTATCACTCAATTAGTTCTACGCCAAGATTGGGTTAGTGAACGTTTTTGGTGTTCATCCGCCCGTGACTCGCCACGGTCGTTGTTACCATCTAAGAAAATGACGCCCACTCGATGGTTTTCGCTCGGAGTGTTGTTGCGAGGTAGGATAAATGCCGTTTCGTTAGCAAAATTATTTGGATGCACGTTAATGTTCGAAATCACAATTTATTGTTGTGTTAAATTCGGCTTAATAGTTGGTTTATTGCAAACCAATGTGTCTTTTGTTAAGAATTTATCACTTTTTTATGAGTAACGCACTCGCGATTAAATGTTTATATCCAAAATTTATTGTACTTATTTACGATTTTAAACGAATGTTTATGAATTTACCACTTATGTTTTTATAATGTTTACGCATTTCCCAATTCCATAAGGTTTAATCACGAATCGTTTCTTTGTCATTAGGATTTTAACTGTTCTACACATGTGTTTATTTTATTTCGACTTCGTTTATTTTATTATGTAGTCACTGCTTAATTATTTAACGAGAATTAGTAGATCACTTATTTATATGAAGATAGTTTTATATGAAGATAATTATGTGGTTCGTAACCAATCATTATAATAACATTTTATTTTAATACTTATAAGAAAAATGAGTGTGCATACTTGCTAGGTTGATCGCACACTGCTCGTATCTCCCCTTTCCACGCAATCGGTTGATGCAAACATGCATTTCCGTTCTAATCATTCGCGGTCTTTTAAATTCATCCAATCAAATAATTGGATTTGTTTAATTTTTCTACTGTGACAAAGAAAAAAGATACAACGAGTGAAATGGAACGAGACGCTCTAATTAGCATTCTGGGATAATTTCTTCCACGTCTTGCTATGATGTAAGGATGAGATCATGGTTTCAGAATGTGCGTGCTATTCAATTTTCTTTCTTATATACAATGTATATAAAAATAAAAGGGTTTTTACTTTTTAACGTTACAAAATATAAAAGTTAAATTATTTTATTAATGGCAAATTCGCAAGCCGTAACATCAGCATTAAAATTTACAGTGTCCCAACATTCTATACTTTTATTTAAGTAAGTTTTAGCAAATTGTACACGTTTTAGTCGATTTATTTAGAAACGAATGGTTTCTTCCTGGCTATACGACATTACACCCTGTTGAACGAAGGGTTTTTCAAATAGTTTCTGTTGAAATTGATTAATTAATCATGAAAGATACTTTGTCGTCAATTTTGGTACACTTTTTTGGGTTCTCGTTTCATTTTCTTTACAATAAAATTTTCATCCGCAGCTGTTAAGTTTGTTTTTCCGCCACAACGAGGTTTATTTTACAAGGTTCCGGTATTTTTATAATTATTTATCACTTTTTGCCCAATTTGAAGTGAAAATTTTCCTTCGAAAATTAATTTTATTATCAATTTCCTTGTAGATAAGTCCGTACCACTTCTTTTTGAATTCATTTTGTTAAAATTCGATAAAAGTGATTGCTAACGTCTGCACTATCATATGTAATACTAAAATAGTAACTAATGCAACTAACCAATTAAGAGAACATTTTTTCGAATTATAATACATCAAAGTCTACAGAATATAATTATGAAATAATGGAATTAAAAATTCATATATTTCCTTGAAAAATATGGCAATTATTACGTGATTTCAGAGTGTATGCTCACTTTTGTGCGCTACTGTAAATTCAACAGCGTTGTGATCAAAATATTTCTTGGAGTTAATTAGAGAATTATACTTATCTTAAGAGCAATTCTATAATAATTATCAATTCGCGGTTAATTATATTATTTAACATTTTGAAACTCTTAAGAATTCAAAATTTGGACGCTTCTTATTGCAATTAACTACTTTCTTTAATGCACGAAATGTACATAGTGACGATTTTATGAAAATATGACACAAAGATAAATTTTCACTTTTCTAAACGAATTTGATATGTTATGTTCAACAATTTTTTTAAAATGCCTGTGGATTGTGGGTGTGAATCGATTCTAATCAAATAGCTGAACCTAATTTAATCATATTTTGGAAATGATATATACTCCAACTTTCAACTCACAGCTCAACCACCGCACCGTTAAAACTCAAAGGACGCGTCACTAATGCCCCTAAACAAAATATGTAACATAATTTAGGTTCCCCTTACTCTACGAAGAATGCTTACGGCTACTTAGGAAAGCAGATCGTGATTCTCACATACAAAGGTGAACCTTGTGCGATACGAGATTTTACTTGTTAGTAGTACCTCTAGGGAGCCTGAAATCGTGAAACTAAAGTGGCGGTAAATAAACAAGTCAAATCTTAAATAAAACGCTTGTAATCAATTAAACTTAAATTTAAAATACAAACCCTTACAACAAAATATAATATACGTTATTGTTAACAAATTACATCGCCAAACAGATTTGTAGGGTTTATAATAACATTCGGCGAACAAACCAAAATGGTAAACCATTATGTTGGCAAGAATAATCTTCGTTATCCAAATACTACAATGTAAAAATAATTATGACTAGCATTGTGATGTAAACAATACAAATATGTTGTCCAAAAGACGGATACGCGTACGCAAGGAACAATCAGGTACGCAACGATCGCACAAAAAATATACTTGACAGCTTGGCACTCATTGCAGTTTCCGTCTGTCTACAGGGTTAACTGCAATCGAATCTTTCTTCTCACACGCCACGGGTAAACCAAGAAACGCACTCTAACAAAATGCCAGGTTTTAAAACTCAAAAGTTACCTACCGATATTATTTGTTTACGTTTGCAACTATTACCTCCACCACTTGAAACGACGAGAATCTACGGAGTGTTTCTACTGCAGCGAGGAGGAAGATAATGCATACCACACCATCTTCGACTGCTGGAACTGGTCTGAAGTAAGAAACAAATACACCATCGAAGACCTGAGCCCCGACACCCTAGTAGCAGAAATACTATCGTCAAAGGATGATTGGGACAGAGTTGCCGATGCCTTAACAGAGATCCTCCGTACCAAGCTGGACGACGAGAAGGTCCTCGAAGCAACTCTGGGTTCAGGTCACGAAGACTGAAAGAAGAAAAATGTGCCGAAAGGGCACAAGAACATAGAAATAGTGTGGAGTTGTTTTCCCATTCCAGCCGAACGAAGAACAAAGACCCGAATGGCCGGAATAATAAGGGTATTGTAATATTCTTTTGAATATCTACGGGTTTCGTAGCTTCGCCCTTAGATTTAATTCATTACGTACGTACCTATTAACGCCCTCTAGTGCGATTGCTTCACAATGGCATTAGGTCGATAATAATCACAGTCGGCAATGATGATGGTCGATAATATAGATTGTCGAGGAAGAACGCTTGGGTGTGGTCGTGACTTGTAGCGGTGTGGAAAAGGTGTGTATGTGTTTTTTTTAATTTCCTGGAGGTATCCCGAAGCCAGTTCTATTCCGTTACGTTTATTTGTTTTCCGGTAACTGTGCTGTTTGCTTATTGCATCTGTTAGGTGGGATACTCGATTGGGAGAAGATTCGCCTGTGTGTTTATAGGCTGGCGTTAATCGCCATTTGTAAGAAAACCCACTATTACACCTATAAATCCGGTGCCATCCAAAATTCCGCTGGGACCGTCAAGCGTTGGAGGTACAATCGAAACGACCAAGGTATTGTTCAAATACAGCGACAAAACCTGTAGGAACGGACTTCCGATAGTCACTAAGTAAGTGCGATTATTTACACCACATTAACTTATTTGTTTACTTCAAATCGCGTAAGTTTTACGCAACGTGACGCTTAAAGGTGTGTCCCTTTTTTTTTGTAAATTGTGTACATTTTAATGTCATTCGTTACTGACAAGTATTGTTGTTCGAAAGCCCTAGTGAATTTTTGTTTTAACCACCAGTGGCGTATCATCAACCATTTTTGTTTTAAACACCAGTTGCGTACACTGAAAAAAAAATCGTTTGATTCAAAACGAATCGTTTTATTTCAAACAGTTTTACCCATTACCTATGGCGAAAAAATAATTACTTTTCAATTAAAACTTTTTTTCTTTTAAAGATTTATCTTTTGAATTAAAACGGTCTAGTTTTATTTCAAACCACAATGGTTTTAATTTTAAACTATTGTTTAAGTCGTGCCTGAAGCGTTCGACAGTATTCGGTTTACAATTCCGGTAATTCCACTATTTAAATTTTAGTTTAAATATATTGGGAAGGTTGGCAGTAGACAAGAGAATAAATACAACAATCACGACATAAACAATTTAATAAGAGCACATTGGCAACACAAGTTTATAAACAACCAATGGATAACATCACTAACCTGGTTGTGGACTCGTACTTGAGTGATTAAAAGTACAACCGAGGTGTTCTTATATTCGGCATTGGTATAAAGATAACTAGCTACATAAATATGTCGCGCCATCTATCAGTCACTTGTAACTTACATACCAACAAATAAGAAAATGATTTGATTTAAAACGTCTACATTAAAAGAAATAAAGTTTTGTTTTAAAACAACAGATACTATTAAGTTAAATAAATTACTATTTATTACAAAACGATTATTTTTAAACCAAAAGATAACATTTTAAAACGAATATTCGTTTAGATTTAAAACGTCATTTTTTTCAGTGTATCATATACTATTTTGTTTTAACCACCAGTGGCGTATCGTATACGATTTTGTTAAACACCAGTGGCGTCTCATATACTATTTGTTTGTTAACCACCAGTGGCGTGTTTTTGGTAGGTTACGTTCATCGTTTTTTTTATAATTTTAGTTTTAGTTATAACGTGTATTACTGTTTCCTTTTTCTTTTCTTTTATTTTTTTAGCAATTAAGTTTATTTTGTTAGCAAGTAAGGGTTGTAACGCGTGTGCTGGCAGTTTGTTGTTTTAACCTTTAACTGCTGGCGTTGGTGTACTCAGTACACCACTTGCATTTAAGAAGCTGTCATTTGTGTTAAATGCCCTAATCTAATCTAACCTATCCATCTAACCTATTATTGAGGTGTTCAGAACAACCCTAGTCAATTTCGTTGTTATAGCTGTACAAATAAGTTGGATATTTGCTTTTAATTTCTATGTGGTTGCGCGTGGTGTATAGAATACACCACGCCAGTAGTTGTGTAATCGCATGAAACTATATCGCACTTTGTTACACTCGTGGCGCAAGATAAAGAAATAAAAATCACCATCATTATCGCTGATTTCTATATCGCTATATATTTTAAAGTATTCAACGAAACAGCTTGAATTTTATTTACCGCCAAATGGTAACTATGTAGATTCTAGAAAACAGAAAAAAATCTGAAATTTTTTTATGGTTTACGAAATTTCTTCGCCACCAGCAAAGCTCGATATACAGCAAAGTGCGATATAGTTTCATGCGATCTCTATTAGGCCCCTCGTAATGATTGCGGGACTTATTAAAAAATTTCCAGAAATTTATCACTCAACTAATGTAAAATCGTATAAATGCATTATAAGCATTAATTTTCTTGTCGACAATTTTCTTGTCGATGTTACATACTAATTACATAAACAATTACTCAGCACGAAGATCTTGCAAATATTTCAGAATATTTTGTAAATATTATGTTTATTATTGTTTAATAAACATTTATTTAGCAAATATGTATCTAGAATTTATTGATTATAGCTTTTGGGAAACATTTTGATGTTGGTGTACACAGTACACCACGGCAGTACTTGTGTTATAAATCATAGCGCCAGTAGTTAAAGGTTAAGCACGTTAGCTTCTTACAAATTAAGACGCGTATTAATTTCGCCGTAAATATTACCTTTATATTTTGTTGTTGTTCAACAAAATATGCCACGCGATTTATGCGGGTATTATTTACGAAATCCTTTGCTTGGGAGTACGTCGTGCCTTATTTAGGTTTTCATCGAATTGTCCTGGTCCTTTCGATTGAAAATCCGGTTCGACAACGAATCCCGGCGTAAGTACAAGATCGACCTCTAAGGTAAGTTTTCTTACGTTCCTCCCTTTTTAATAAGACCTAGGTGGCGCCCTTATTTATTCTTTTTTTTGACGATCTCGACTCCCCCCCCCTCTGCAGTACATTGTCCGTGGAATATTCTATATTCAATAAACCCACCCCTCCCACTGGCTAGTTGGCAAGCTGTTTCTGCGGAGGTTTCCGCCAATTCCCTCCCCTTTATTTGGGAATTCGGCCGTCTAGGGGGGCAATTTGTTGGAACTTGGGGATTCGTTTCCAATCCAACGAGTTGTCCGTCACAGTATGACACAACAGTATCGCAGGTAACAGTTGAAGAAATACCGAGAGGTGAATCCGGCTGTCATCGGGGAGGGGGTTTTAGTGAGTAAGAATCTCACACTAACATCCCACATTGAGGTGGTGCCTATGAAGGTTTCCTCCTCCTCTGCATTGTAAAAATATGTATAGGTGTAAACCGTGCTTTAAATTACCTTATTTTACTTATTTATTTGCTCTAAAATTAACAAATTTTGGTAAAATGTAACAATGGGTCTTTGGAGCATGATTTAATAATGGTTTCTGAATCCTAATGGGTTTTTATAATTATTGAGTTTATTAAGATATTAATAAAATATTTTGAACTTTTTTTCGACTCTAAATAGGCTACTTTAATACAGTTCAAACTCAGGGCGACCATAGAATAGATGCCCCTTTGGCTAGCTACAGAGGGCAAATGACAAAATAAATGAACCACTACTTCTGGCCTATTGTTAGCAGGGTAATACAGGGGGCGCTAAAGAGATGCTCTGTACATTCAGTGGATTTACAGACTACCGCATTCTAAGGTAGTACGACCGTCATGTTTTATCAACTACATGTCCTCTGTCAACTACATACTATAAGAACAATTGCGTTTTTCAACTTTTCTGTGTTTCTGTGTTCAAACGTCGTCAAATCAGTTATATTACTTATAAATCTACAAAATGCCGCAGATAAAAGTAATGGCCTTAATTTTAGGGTTTCAAACCGCTTATTCGAAATATTGATGTTTCCTCTATGAATGGGACAGTATAGCGCGTTCAGAACAGTATATAAACAAAACTGTCATTTAAGAAATGGATCTCTCTTGGTCAGAAAAATGTTAAAAATGAACCATCAGTATCACATGAGAAAATAATTACCGCCATTGCATATCAAACTTGGTTTAATGAAATATTTTGTTGCAGCACCACTTAAGACGGGCCTGGTTTTCAATTTCTCACAAGTAATTTCCTAGGCTACGTGATGCCAAAATCAAGGAAGGAGTTTTTTTAGGTTGATGATCCCTCTTTTTTATTCAGCTTTAGTTCCATAGAAAAACAGGCACGGTTGGCTTTTGTCCATGTCACAAAAAATTTACTCGGCAACCACAAGTCACCAGATTTCCATGAAAAAATAAAGTTAATACTGAATGCCAAAGCTAATTTAGTTTAATATTTAAAAATCAATAAACGCATTTCACTATGAAACCTAACGTAATATGACAATTTTATTTATAAACCTAAATTGAATTTGAGTTGATGTAATAATTTTACATACTGTAAACCCACTGAAAAAAATAAATTAATTCGTTGCTTAATGTTATGTATTCACTAACTATGTGTGTTTTTGTCAGTTTCGTTTTGCTTTTGTATTTCTGCTTTGACTTGAGCACCTTGCGTTCTCTTGTAAATTTATTGATAATTTTTAGAAATTATGTGTATCACCAAAGGCTATATTGCAGTTTATTTTAAACTTTCAGCCGTTTAAACATGGCGCTTGAAAATGAAAGAATCGCATTTGAAACACGTGCAGTGCACACAAATAAAGTTTTTTCTGGAATTAACGATGTATTTACATTTTTTTTGGTATGAATTATATGTTCCTTATTAACCCTTTCCGGCCCAGTGATGCCAATCGGCATCATCACATTTTAAGTATAATTTTAGACTTACTATGTATTCTTACGGAACAACTTCTAATACAAAATTGTACTTTGTAAAGGTTTATAGGGAAACAAGTATCCCAACGAAATTATTTTTTGTACTATAGTTAAATAACACACACAGTCACGTTGCAGTAAACGTACAAATTTGTAGATAGCCTATATTCATACTGAAATAAAACTTGTACGTTTGCTTCACCGTTGTGTAAAAAAATATGTCGAGGTAAGTAAATATCATAAATACATTATGAACAACTTTGTTATTTAGTATCTTGCGTATTGAAATGGTATTCTAACAAATCATGTGTATTCCATTTGCCGTCAATGAGACTTGATGGTTACTAGGTACTGATGTTTTTTTTATTTTTCTTAAATAATAGAACAAAAGGGAAAATAAATCTTGAAACATTGGCAGACGAAGAATTTTAAAGTTATTAGATGGTTTTGTCATAGAAGTGAAAATATCTGATGATGAATGGTAGCTTGAATTGTAAAGATAAATTATGGATTTGTAGAGTAATGTATTCAGAAAAACAATAAAGCATCAACTCAAGATCGAAATAAACAAATTAGTTGAAATAGAAAGTATATTATAATTGACACTACGGTTTAGGACGGGTTTGCGGATCCTCCATTTGAGAACCCTTAAATATTAGGTAAAAATATGAACTTATATATTTGTATTTCTCAGGTTTATAATTTCAAATTAATTTTAAATATATTAAATACTTCCTGGTTGGACACCTCGAAATCTCAGTGATGCCAATTGGCCTCAAACGAAAAAAAAAGGCTTGGAAAACGTATTATTATATAGACATTACCCATAATTATAATAATTATATTAAATGAACTTTATTAAATAAGTATTTGCATAAATAAATTTTTTCATTTGTTAGCAAAATTTTGGTCCGAAAAGGTTAATCTGCTAATAAAAATGTTGTAAATAATTAATAACATTATTTAATTATTTTTTACATTAAGGTAATTCAGGGACAAATGCAGAAAAAAGTATAAGAAAAAACTCGGAAATTTCTAAGTTATTGTATATAATGTTTGTAATATTGTAATTGAAATAATTAAATGAATTTGTAGAACATGCATACATCGAATAACTGGAAAACAATAAAAAGAATATAGGTATAGGGTGAAGTAAGGTATGTTGGTGGTACAGGTAATTTGGTGATAGTTTTTTAAAAATTTGGCAGTAACTTAACTTACCTATTTAATAGGTTTAATGGATATCAGTGTAAGCAGCTATTCTTATGTTTCTAATGGTTAATTGGTTGCATAAATTAAATGCCTTCAGGCGTGTCTGGAAAAACGTTTTCACTATGTGGTGTTTATTTGTTGTTATTCTGTTAAGATAAAAACCACTGCTACAAATTGTGACACGGTAGCCGAAAAATTATTGATTTGTAAGGTATGTAGTATCACTCTTATAGATTAGAGATCGCTTTAACTGTAGGTAGTTTGTAGCAAGAAACTTACCGTGCTATACTAGCAAAAGGCGAAAGAGAAAAGGACGAAACTATTAATATGGCTGTTAAGAAGATGATGGATAAACGTAGAACATTAATCCAAGAAAAATAACAAGAATCCATAGAATTTACCGAACCAAACAAACTAATCAGGAAATCAATCAAAGAGCAAAAAGGGAAGAAAATGGAAAACAAAATCTTGGAAGTGATAGAGAATAATTAAAACAAGTACTGCGAACAACTATCGGTAAATAACAGATAATTTCGATAAACGACGAGCATGGTAATGAAATACAAAATAGACTGCACATCCTACAACAGATAAAATAATTCTACGGGAAACTATATACATCAAATTCTGGAAAACCGAAAGCCACTGAATAAAGACTACAACAAAAGATAACTAACGTCAACCCCCAGGATACAAGTGCTAAACACACTATTAAACAAATGTTTGGACGAGGGGCATATACCAAATGATTGAAAAAATGCAATTACCATTCTAATATATAAGAAAGGTTCTAGACGTAACTTAGCAACCCATTGTCTCATAATACTACCCTCACAACTATATAAACTGCTCACAAAAGCAACAGAATATCATCTCTTGTTGTATTTAGGATTTATAGAAAGCTTTCGACACAATAGAAACATGGGCAATAGAATATTTCCTCTGGAACAGCAGAATCGACCACCGATACATTACGCTAATACGCAACATATTTTATACCAAGCATCTACAATGACCTTCAAGATATACGCAGAAACAAATCATATACCGCTAGAGGAGTAAGGCAAGGTGAGACCATGTCTCCAAAGCTCTTTATAACTGCTTTAGAAAATGTTTTCCAAGAAAGTAAATTGGGAGGAGAGGGGCATAAACGTAAATGGTGATCGTCTCAGCCACCTCAGATGTGCAGATGATATTGTAACCATCGCCGAAAGCAAGGAGGATCTGTACTAGATCATGATGAACGACTTTGATATATGCTCTAAGAAAAGTTGGCCTAAACATCAATAAAAATAAAATAAAAGTCATGACTAAACAGAAGATACTCGTAGATTACGTAGATATCATAATTAACGGCGAAAATTTGGAACAAGTGACAGAATATGCACACCTAAAACAAATTATCAAGCCAAATTAAGAAATCAAGAGGGCGAGATCTTTAAAAGACTGAAGCTGAGATGGATGGCCTTCGAAAAACTAAGCAACTGAAAACCAAAGTTTACGATCAGTGCGTACTCCCGGTCCTTACATATGGGTCGCAAACCTGGAACACTCACCAAAAATAACATCGACAAGCTCATAGAAGTCTAAAGAGCAATAGAACGGCAAATGTTCGCGATCTCCCTAAGGTGGCAGCACTGAAATGGAGATCTGCAGGACACAACAAAAGGCAAATGGTGGATGGAACGCTGTGCTGCAGCAGTGGCGTCCATGACTTGGTGGAAATACAAGGGGTAGACCGCAAATGAGGTGGACCAATGACCTGAAAAATATGCTGGACTACTTTGGAGAAGAAGAGTGGAAAATAGAGGAAGATGGAAGGAACTTCAAGAGGCCTACATCCAGAATTGGATTGAAACGGGCTGAAAGAAGGAGAAGAAAGAAAAGAATAACAAAATATGCTTTTAAGATATCTCTCCCGTGCATAATGTAAGGTATAAAGATGCTCCATTTAGAAAAGTTATTAAAATAGACAACGGTCATGGCCTGAATGTTAGCGACATCAACTGTTATTGGAATGTTCCCCGATTTGACAATGGGTACAGTCTTTTAACCATCTCCATGCTTCGGAGGACACGTAAAGTCGTTGGTCCAGCTATATAATGCTTTCCCATCATAACAATAAAACACACGGTACAGGTACATCAAAGGCCATCATAGCAAGCTACCTAAGATATAAAAAACCAATGCTCAAAGAGCTAATTGAATAAATTAGTTAAAAACCAAAGCATACCAATAACCGGAAGAAGTTTAAAATTTACTAGGTCAGCTCATCGGCCGCCTTGACCTTCTAGCAAGTTCGGCCACGTTGCATCGCACCATGGGGATTGTTAGCACATCTTTGTTATCAAAACATGAAAGCATGAAATAAAAATAACTGTCAACGCAATTAAAATTCAAATAATTGTCTTAAAAGTAAAAGTAGGGTGAAATAGGCAGTTTCCAATAGAGTTTATTAATGTATGTAAATAATACATTGTTTGCGTAAAAAGTTTGTACAAAGAGCTCGAAATGAAATCAGACCACCTCTTCAAACACAATGTTGTTTGTGTAAAACGCGTTGATCTGTAAATCATCTATTGCATTATCATTTAGGAATATTTCAACGATATTTTAGTGCGGGCTCGGCTGAGAGCAACGTATAATAATTGACCATATGCGAAGGCATGTTTAGGTAATAATATTCCAACCTTAGTAAGAGCAAAGGTAAGAGTTTGACCTTAGTTTGAGTTTGACAAACATTAAGAAAAATTACGTGCGTAGTAGTTTAAATGGGAAAACGTTTTCGGAAGAAGTTAATTTTAAATCTAGTTAAATTAGTTCATACTGCTCTAGTGCATATGAGCGTTTAGTTTGAACTCAAATTTATGTGTGGGCAGGCCGCTTAGCGACAACGTCGTTAATAATAATGTAGCAACTGTAAAAATTTCGAAAATCGCCAGGCAATTTTCTCAAAATTTGGCTGTTAATCTTCAATTTTGGAGTTAAAATTGCTTTCTTGACAATTGTGAAAAAAACCTTTATAGTGTTTACTTCTATCCGTTCATACGTTAATTCGCTCAATGATATTGTCAGATCCTTAAACAAGCAAAGGGTTTACCTGAATACAATGCTTCAAATTATGACTTTTTAATGCACATCTGTAAACAATTTTTTCCGTGTGGCGTTACTAACCCTACGGTTCCAATTACCACATCTGCCAATAAAACATTGGCAGTAATTTTACCGTGAAAAAATTGTGTTCTGGTAAGCCAACTCCCAGGCGTCAGAGGCAGGTCGTGGTTCGTAAATCCTGAGGTGATCGCTTATTAAAAAAATACAAAGCTGTTAAATTTAAAATAGTATAATCTTTGAGGCTCGATACAGTACAGATATGGGATTGTATAACACAAATAATTGTGAAAATGAATGTTACTATTTATACCAGTATCGCGTACAATCACACCTAACCTCTACGAGGGTAGTTGTTTGAAAAATAACTGGTGCATCAAAACAAATGTGCATCAATTAATAGGAAAAAAATAGTGGCACAAACCTTTCGAGCTCTTCGGGTTTATAACAATGCCCAATCACACGCAAACAAAGCGCGTTCTTCTAATTGATACTACTTGCACCACCGTTGACTGGAAGGTTGCGAAGGTCAGCTCCACTGGCAATGGATGATAAAAGGGCTTGATGGTACCTCGGATTGTATCCAAGCAAGAGTTGCAATGCAAATATGAAGCTGCTGTGGTTGGATTTGACAGTTTCATTTTGTGTTTAAAACTCAATGTTGACAACTCTGAACACTAAAATTTTCGTGTTCGAAAATTTGACAACCTGATAAATAATGATAGTAAGAATTACATTGCGTATGAATTGTAGTACTACCTACTGCAGCGCCACAAGTTATAGAGAATTTTATGTTCTTCAACATTGCTTAATGGTAATTTTTCGTAAAAGTAAAAATATGTACGTGACCTATAGGCGAAACACCGCACTTAGGGGGCTAAAATCCTCATTTGGGGGAACGCCGGCTTGGGGTTTTTATGAGACATTTTGGGGGTTTATTAGAACACTTCAATATACATCTTTGCCAAATTTCAGCTTGCCCGGACTTTCTGAAAGCTCAAACCAAAATTTCGGTTTCGTTACTTGGAAGATACTATAACTTGGGCAAATTTTGAAAAAATCTATTTTTCTCTTCATTTTCCAACCTTGGCCACAATTTGAATTAATTTATTATTAAAAGCATTTCCCGTGCACGAAAACATTTCTCTCCCTGCAACGAATCAATATTATGCAATTTTAAGGATGGGTCGTGTTTTCGGTCAATAATTTAAGTATTAGTGTGCCATGGAAAAATATGAAAAAAAAACTATTTTTTAGAGAATTTTATGCTCTTCGATTATGGTCTGATCATAATTTTTCATACAGGAATAAATAAGCGAGTTATCGGCAAAAAATCGCGTTGGAGGAACTAAACCCCCGATTGTGGGGACGCCAGCGTGGGATTTTATGGGACTTTTGGGGGGTTCATTAGAACACTTCAATGTACATCTCTGCCAAAATTCAGCTTGCCCGGATTTTTGCAATCTAAAAACCTTCCTTGCCTGGACTAACAACCTCTTTAAAATTTAACATGTGGCAACTCAAAGGACGGGCCCAGAAAATCTGTAGCCATAAATAAATGTATCTGACAAGGACTGATTTTGTACATAATCCATATCTAATACATAATGCTGTGTAATCTCAATCAAAATTTGCACACCTCGGGTTTGTGTTAGGCGCCACTTTCAAATGAAAGAAAAATTTATAAAATTGAAAATTATCATTTTTGATGGTGCAATTTTCTCAAGAAATTCACGATCCTTGTCCCTTTTGTTTAGCTCAGTGGTTGAGATTCGCTCAAGGTATGGTAGATTCAGTTCAAACTCAATTAAGGGATGCTCGTTGTGGAGATAAATACTTTTGTAGCTTGAAATTGTGGATAAAATAATTGTTCGGAGATAAACTAAATTCACCTTTATTTTTATGATCTTAAAGTTTGGAGTCTTTGCTGTTTTTAAAATTGCAGGAATAAAAGATTGTATTTAAGTCAAATTAGTTTTATATTAACCAAAAATTAATTAATTCGCTTGCGCTATAAATTTTGTAAACAAATTTTTGTAGATAAATTCTTATATCTGTAAATTACAATTGTAAACATCAAATAAATCGAAATGAGTAGATCCAAAAAAGCTTCTCTTCTTCTTCTTGTTGGTTTGAATAAGTTTCAAAACCTCCGCTGTCCAATAGCAGTTTGAAATGTTTTTAAATAAAATGTCGTCGTAGAAAATTAAATAACGTAAAATGTTTATTGAAATTTATTGATGAGGATAGTGCTATAAATTAGTCACGTCCTATTATTAAATGCTTAAGGCCAAGTTTAAATGTAAATAATAAAGTTTTCTTATACCTGATTCAAATATCCAGCCTCATAAAAAAAGGCATGCGCACAAACACAATTTTGCTGCGCGGTCACTTCACAGCGTTTCACTCAACTAGCGCGTTGATGGTTGTTGATAAAATTTTCGCTCCCGTTTTGTGATCGGACGACGTTGATCTACCAGTTGACACTTGTTGATCAATTGCATCAAATTTGTGGAGTACCAGTGAATTGTTGTTGATATTCGTCTCCAAGTTATAAGAAAGGTGAGTCGTATTTTTAACACGTTGTTCGTGGTGATATTCAACTGAAGGTAGCCATTTTAGATAAACTGCTATCTAATTTTGATAAATATTGGACTGGTCGAACATCTGGGTGTTTTGGATTGGATTGTTCACCCTGGAGGTACACACGTCTTGTAGTTTCAAGAGCTAAAAATAGACTGCTCGATTTGGCTGCGCCGTTTTCCAAAATCGGTCGAATTTGATTATCAGTAGGTCAAGTTTAATACTTTTTGAAATTTTACATTAACCAAATGTTTTGATATTTTCAGGATCGTTTCCAAATATGATGACTTGATTTATGTAGTGGTTCCCAGACGTCTTTTGAATACAGGAGCACTTTGTAGGCAAAATTTAGATGGACTTTTGACTTTCTTATCACAAATTTGTCTTATCACATTTTTCAAGCGAAATTGAACTCTATTTACCTTTTTATAGATTTACAGAAGCAAATTATTGTCATTACAAAGAGTGGATTACATAACACATTTGCATATAAACAGAGTTATACAGTATAAGTTATTTATGGAATAAATTCCATTTTTGTAACGTAAAATTTTTGGTTATGTTCTTAGTGATAACCATTTACATCAAAATTACCGTTTTTGACTTAAATAATCTTTTATACAAAATTTTGAAGTGGCAATCTCCTTCATGAATCTATCTTACAGCTTTATATCATGTGTTTCAATCTTTAAAGATCTTTAGATTCTCATAATATAGAAAAATTGTGAAATTAGTTTATCTTTTGTATCAGTAAAGTTTTAATTAGGTCAAATTTAATGTGATGTTTTAAATTAAGTTGGAAATTCAATAATTTGCATTGGCCTGGTAGCTTGAATCACAGCAATAAGTAATCATTTTGTACATTTTTACCATTAAGTTCTACCATCATTATGTAGTTCTACTACATATATACTTAATTATGCCAAATAATGACTATAGGGGAGTTCAATAAGTCGGGTAAAAATGAAACAAGGAATTTGTTTTTGCACAAATTCTACATTATTTTTCAACATAGTCTCCTTTTGACTGGATACACTTATTCCAACGCTGTTCAAGTTTTTTTAATATCGTCGGTATAGTATGATTTATCAAAACCTTCAAAATATCCGTTAGTTATTTCGACAATTACTTCAACATTTGTTTGAAATCTTCTTCCACCAAGCCATTTTTTCAGATTTGAAAACAAGCAATAATCGCAAGGTACCAAATCTGGGGAATATGGTGGATGAGGAGGTAATTCATAGCGTAATTCTACAAGTTTTGCTGTTGCAATTTTCGACGAATGAGCTGGTGCATTATCATGATGAAAAAGTACCTTTTTCTTTTGTAAATGTGGTCGTTTCTGCTTGATTTCCTCATTAAGTCGATCTAGTAATGATGCATAATGTACTCCTATTACTATTTTACCTTTTTCTAAATAATCTATAAATATTATTCCACGTGCATCCCAAAACGCAGTTGCCATAACCTTTCCAGCTGATGCCACTGTTTTTGCCTTCTTTGGAGCATTTCTACCAGCTTCTACCCATTATTTAGACTGTTCTTTTGTTTTTGGCGTATAATGATGAATCCATGTTTCATCAACAGTAACAAATCGACGCATAAATTCGATTGGACTAGCTTGAAACAGTTGAAAACCATGCATTGAAGTTTGCATTTTTGATCATCAGTTAACAAAAGCGGTACCCATCTTGCTGATAGCTTTCTCATGTCCAAATGATCGTGCTAAATTGAAACCGTTGCATCAGTTGATTATGTTCATAGCTTTAGCAATCTCACGTACTTTCAATCTGCTATCACCCAAACCTATGTCACGAATTTTTTTGATGTTTTTTTATTAGTGACTTCACGTGATCTACCTGGATGTTCAGCATCATTTGTGCTGATACGGCCACAACGAAATTCAGTAAACCAGTTATGAATCATTTTGAGCGACGCGACGGTGCGGAGTCCGGATAATATTTATCTAACTTTTTTTTGTTTCCGTAATTGTTTTTCCACGCAAAAAAAATTGTGTTTTATTAATATACGAAATTCACATTTTTCCATTTTTTCCAACAAATCACAAGTTCTATTATTTAAATTCTTCTCACGATAAAACCATGATAAAACTAACATAATAATTTGTAATTTTGTATGTTGACTAGTGACCGACTGGAGCTGCCAAATGTGGTTTTGATTTTGAATTTGTGACGCCATATATTTGATTTTTACTAAACTTATTGAACCCCCCCTCTATACGCGATTATATTTATTATTTTAAAATGTTCAATGCGTATTAATTGTCGTGTACCCCAGTGAAATTCGCGGAAGAAAATGAATCCAGAATTAAGTTTTTTTAAATTTATTCAAGACAATGCAATAGTGAAGATTATAAACAGATTCAAGAAATTTGACATTGTGGATAATAGAAATTGCTTGCTTTTAAGAAACCAAAAGCAACTTAATTAAACCACTTCATGTGATAAATTTAAGATTTAATTTTACTTTTTTATCTATATCTACAACTACCTAATTTAAAAATAATCATAAATAAATGGTCGGAAAAGTTTTTATTGTGTACCATACAGTAGAGAATGTTAAAGTATTTTTCTATAATTCTTATTACTTTACTTAGTACTTATTTTTTTCTCGAGTTGATGTATCGCAGCTTTGTAAACGAGGTAGGGAATTGAATCGATTACGTTTCCTATATTTCCAGTAGATCCTAAAATATTTATTTAATAAATGAAATGTATTGCTATGTAGTTTCTGAGCTTCACTAGGGCTACTCGTTTTATTGTTGATGTTTTGTACGAGTGTACGTAAATGTACCCCGTCAATGGAAATGTATGTGAAATTTAGTAAATATTAATAAATGGAAATATTATGCCTCGGCTTAGCTAGTTCGTAGTGCATGTGTCTTACCTTGTACAGGGTGAGTTCGTTCCGTGACCAATACTGTAAATAAATTTATGGGCTCGGAACAGATCAAAATAAATATCCTTCGTTACAAAAATAATAATGTTTTTATTGAGCACAAAAATGTAATTAAAGGTTTTGTTATACTAAAAAGTTCTATCATTAAATCTAATTATCAAAATTCTGAACGTTAAATAAAAAAAAAACACGTGTCGTTTGATGTCCGAAAATTTCACTTAGTTATTTTAAAATTGTACTTAATGTGCACGTTACCTTAGAAAAATACAGGAATCTTCTAGTTACTTGTACTTGATATGGTACAATTGCGCACCAAAGTTCACTCGATGGGTTTATTACCATGAAAATGTTACCAGTTGCAGTTTGTTGACCTCGTTGGTGTCGATTTTTAATTCTTCATAAATATTCCCAATCCTTTACGTTTTTCAACTTATTTTTAGTTTTACGTAGGTAAGTAATTAATTTGCTGATTTTTACACTAGTATTTTATACCTTCACCAATTATTTTCACTATAAAATTAATTTTTATTAGGACGATCAAAACTCGCCACCATTACGTGTGAAATTTAACACAAGGACCTCTTCGATTGTTTTATAATTTTCTATCTCGAAATTCATAGCAATCTCGATGTTTGCGTAGACGCATTTTTTATTGGTTGATCGGAAAATCAATATTATTGAAGTTGCACAGTACAGGTATGTATTAAGCCAATTGTGACTCGTTGAAATTTTATAATTAAAATTTTTATATTTTCAGATTGGATTGACTTCTTCCTAATTGCTTCGTGGTTGAATTGATAAAGATGCTGGACATGAAATTTCCATTCACAGTTCATTAACTTGTTGCACGTCGAACTCACGTAATGATTTTAAGAACTTATTTAAATTTAACGCTAACACAAATTTTTACATTAATCAATTAATTAACAATATTCTAACTTTTGAAATACCTTTCTTATTACTAAACAATCTTTCATTTACTATAAATAAACATTTTTCAACAAAGAGAATTAGTACATGTTACATTTTAAATTATTTTATTCAAACCTGCTTCATGTCCTTTTTTACAAATCATTTGACTTTGAACTAAATTTCTTGGTATCGGACGAAGTTTTTCTGATTACGTTGATAAGTCACATGCTTTATTAATAACAAAATTTTCCCGAATCTTAAATAACGTACTTCCATTGACGTGGTATCTCGATATCGTAGTATGTTCTTATACAGAAATTGGTTTGTATTTTTGTTTTACATCCAACTTTTGATTGAACCAGGATCACACAATGTCTATCTACGATATTGCTTATATTTTGTTAATCCAAGTACTAAAACCTTAAAGACTTGTTCAATAATAGTTATTGCCATAATAATAGAAAAATAATACCTACCTATTATCGTAGGTAGCCAGATATGGTGAAAGAACATGACGGAGGGCAGCAGTAACCGTCATTACTGGGTTATGGCAGAGAAGAAACTTCGGAATGGCGTAACACCAGAATATCATAAGCAAGGACCGAAGGGGAACCCTATGGTTATGATACTGCGATGAGGAAGGCAACGGGAAACTACCTCATTATTCTCCCAAGAACAATCAAAATGGCTAGACACGACAGAAATATGAAAGCTACTGATGATGGAATTCGGATACCAAGATCCGGCAGGGGAAGTGATGACAGGGCTTCTCAGGTCGTCATTAAGCGAAATCCCTGCCCACAGACATTAAAACTATGCAAAGAACAGCTCAAAATAAGTACCTGGAATGTGCGAACGATGTATCAGGCTGGAAAGACTCATAACGCTATAAAAGAGATGAGCAGATTGAAGATAGATGTCATGGGAATAAGTGAAATGAGATGGCCGGGTGCCGGCGAATGTGTAGTGGAAAACCACAAAGTGTACCATTCTGGAGGAGATCAAAACAGACATCAGTATGGAGTTGGAATGATACTGAATGAATACTGTTCTGGATTCGTTACTAACTTTATACCACTATCAGATAGAATACTAATGATACAAATGAACACCAGTCCCATCAAGCTCAACATAATACAAGTGTATGCTCCAACAGCGGATAAAGAAGAAGAGGAAGTGGAAAAGTTCTACGACGAAATGACTCAAGCAATTAAAACAATAAACAAAGAAGAAATTTTGATAGTAATGGGTGACTTCAACGCCAAAATAGGAAAGGGGAGTGAAGGGGAAAGTGTGGGACCTCACGGATTAGGAACAAGAAACGAGCGAGGTGACAGACTAAAGATACATGCAGAAGAGCACAATCTGGTCGTAATGAACACATTCTTTAAATTGCACCCAAGAAGATTGTATACATGGAAAGCACCAACAGATAGACCGGAGAGAGTGGTCCGCAATCAAATTCTACTAGACGAAAATAACCGCTGGATATTGGATAAACAAGAAATAATCAAGGTGTGGGAAAATTACATAGAAACTTTATTCCAAGACGACCGCTCAGACATTCAAACATCAGAATGCGTCACTGGTCCAGAGATTACAGTTGAAGAAGTCAAGAAATCAATAGCACTAATAAAAGACGGAAAAGCATCCGGCCCCGACGATACAAATGGGGAAATAATAAAGTTATTAAACGAAGTAAATACCCAAAGACTCACTAGAATATTCAATAGAATATACAACACAGGCAACATCCCCAAGGAATGGCTAAAATCTAAATTTGTAACAATCCCAAAGAAAAGAACAGCTAAAACGTGCAACGAATACAGAATAATAAGTCTAATGAGCCACCTATTAAAAACATTCCTAAAGATAATACATAGAAGATTATACGCGTTATGTGAAGAACATATGGGGAACACCCAATTCGGCTTTAGGAAAGCAACCGGAACGCGTGAGGCATTGTTCTGTACTCAAGTGTTAATCCAGCGATTCAGAGATGTAAACTGCGACGTATACATATGTTTCCAGGACTATCAAAAAGCATTTGACAGAGTCAAACACCAAAAGCTAATACCGATTCTGAAAAAGATAGGAGTGGACGACAAAGACCTTCGCATTATAGAAAATCTATACTGGAAACAAACAGCTCATATAAAACACAAAAGCGAGATATCGAAAGAAATGCAAATCCAGCGAGGAGTTCGACAGGGCTGCATCCTGTCGCCATTATTGTTCAATATATATTCGGAGGAAATATTTAGTAGTGCACTAGAAAATGAATCAATAGGGATACAAATAAACGGACAAAGAATAAATAATATCAGATTTGCCGACGACACCGTAATAATTGCGGAAAACCTTGAGGATTTGCAGGAATTGTTGGACAAAGTGGCAGAAAAGAGCAGTGAGTTTGGCATTGACATCAACATACGAAAAACAAAATATATGACGATATGTAAAAATCCCATACCACAAGGACAACAGCTGTATGTAAATCAAACGACAATCGAAAAAGCGGAAAAATTTACTTACCTGGGTAGTACAATCAACGACCAGTGGGATCACGCTTTGGAGATCAGATGCAGAATTGAAAAAGCAAGAAGTGCATTTATAAGAATGAATAAATTGCTAAAAAACCGTGAATGTAACATGAACACCAGAGTCAGACTCCTCCGATGCTATGTATTCCCGGTGCTATTATACGGCGTAGAGACATGGACACTAACAGAAGCATCATGCAAGAAACTCGAAGCATTAGAGATGTGGCTGTACCGACGAATGCTGAGAATACCATGGACGGCACATATCACGAACAAAGCGGTGCTAGAACGAATGGGAAAAGAAGTCGAAATCATGAATCAAGTCAAGAAATGGAAACTTGAATACCTAGGCCACATCATGAGAAATAGCCAACGGTATGAGATGCTTCAACTGATACTCCAGGGAAAAGTCTATGGAAAGAGAGGTCCAGGAAGAAGACGAATTTCATGGCTCAAAAACCTGAGAACGTGGTTCTCAACAACAACGACTGGACTCTTCAGAGCCGCAGTGAATAAAGTCTTAATAGCCAAAATGATCGCCAACATCCGGTAACGGATAGGCACATGAAGAAGAAGAATACCTACCTACTATGATAAATTACACAAGGTGATGTTGTTGGTGCATAATTTGCCAAGGTGGCGTCATATATGACACCAAATTATTTCCTTATTAAAGAGTTGAAAAACCGAAAAAAAATTAATTGTATTTTTATAGATACCTTAATTAAAGCATTAGGAACAAAAATTATGAAAATAATAGTTATATCATTTTTCAATGTTGCATTATTTACACAAAAAGTAAATTTTATATTTTATGTATTGTCATGTTCTAAATATCAGAGATGGGGGGTCTGATGTAATTGGGTTTATTTTTGTGATAAAATACTCATTACTTAATATTCAAATAAAGGACCATCATGGTATTTAGATAGTTACACCTGAGTCTTCTTGGCACTTCCGAGTGATGAACTGCTTGCTTGAAAGATCAATTCAATCTAGAAATATAACAAAAGTAATTTTGTATACACACATATTTGGAGAACAAAATGTAAAAAAGCAAAAGAAGTATTATTTGTTTTATTTAAAGAGAATTTGGGAAGAAATTGAATTATATTAATTTATTTGTAAAAGAGTAGGAAAGCGATAATGAAAAGTGTTTTGCGTTTAAAAGAATTAGTGCGCGGGCTTGTAGACAATTTTGGTGGGATGAAAAATGGATAAGGAAGCATAGAGAGAGAAGCGAACGATCGGTCAGAGAGTAAGGACGTGATTTTTAAGAAGGTTAAATTATGGAAATGGTCTAATAATTTTTTTAAAGTTTTGAATTGTCAAATGTTTGTTGATGTTTCATGAAGTATAAAAAAGCAGTAAGAAAATTTATGAAAGTTCGATTGGTTATTTGAATGATATTTGGAAAAATTTGGTGACCGCTGACAATTTTTTTATGGTTACGTTTTTTGATGGTTATGTTTCGGAGATTAGAAAATTATTGAAGATTTTTTTTATGGACTTACCTGAGCATCTATCCAGTAAGGCGAAGGAAATACATCTATCGTTAATCTTCTCTGGAGTTTTTCATTGTATGGAAATTGGATCCAATTATAATCGCTTCCTCGCTGCCTGTTTCACTCCACATCGATGGAACACGACAGTATAGACTTCGGTAAGCCAAATTTGTGTCGACAAAGTTTAATAAAATCTAACGGTAGACAAATAAAGTTCGCGCGTGAATTTAAACACGGGGGGTTTATAAACTTTTCTTATATCAATCAATCAATCAAAATCAAAACCTCATGTATACCCGAAGGTGTTGAGGTGTTCCGTTTTAGTTTCATATATTGTTACTTCCATACACAAATTTACGCCACTCTCTTCTATCTAGCGCCATTTGTCTTGCCTATCTCCATGTTTTTCCCATCTCTCCCAGTATCTGTCCAATATTGTCATCCCATGTTTTTGTTGGTCTTCCTCTCGTTCTTCTTCCCGCTGTCCTTGCCTGCCACACATTTCTCACTGGCATATCACTTTCCATCCGGTTCAGGTGACCAAACCATCTCAGCTGGTTTTATTTTACTTTTTCCATTGCTGATTTTACCTTAAGTCTATTTCTAATCTCTTCGTTTCTAATTCTATCCATTTTCGTTACTCCCTCCACTCTTCTCAAATATTTCATTTCAGTTGCCTGTATCTTGCTTTCCATTCTCTGTGTCAGGTTCTATGATTCGCAGCCAAAGGTTAGTGTCGGCAGGTATATAGTTTTGTACACTGTCATTTTGGTCTTTTTAGAAATTTCCTTTTTGTTTATTATAGTTTTACCTATTGCATGGTAGATATTCGCTGCTGAACTCACTCTACTATTTATTTCGGCCTCATAGCTTCCATTTTCATCAATGATTACACCCAGGTATTTGAATTGCTTCACCTGCTCGATTTGTCTTCCACCGATGTTAATTTTCATTTTCTCTTCAATTTTTCCTATTTTCATTACCTTCGTTTTTGTTGCATTAATTTTCATATTTTTGTGCTCTAAGGCCAGATTCCATATATTTACGTTGTTCTGCAGGTTTTGTTCGCTACTTGCAAATATCACCAGATCATCGGCAAATGCACATTCCGCTACTTCTATTGTTTGCATATTTCTGTATCCTATTTCTAGTTTTTTGGTCTTTGTCTTTGTTTCTTTTATCACCTCGTCCATTAGTATTACAAACAATATAGGGCTCAGCCCACCTCCTTGTCTCAACCCTTCTACCGTAGTAAATTCTTGCGATTTCAAATTGCCCGTTCGTACATAGTTCGTTGTTTTCTTGTATATGCTCTGTATTGCCTGAATCAAGTTCCTTCTAACGTTTCTTTCTTCCAGTAGCTTCCAAATTTTCTCTCTAGGTGCCCTGTCAAATGCTTTTTCCAAATCTACAAAACACATATACGTGCATCTGTCATGTCTTTTCTGTTTTTCTACTACTTGTCTTATTGTAAATATGTGGACCTGTATACTGAAACCTTTTCTGAAGCCACTTTGTGTTTTTTCTAGTGTTGGTTCTATTATTTTCCTTAGTCTGGCTTCCAGTATTCCTTCGTAAACCTTGGCTGCCACACATAACAGTGAAATACTACCTCTATAGTTCTCGCATACTCTATTGTCACCCTTTTTAAATATCGGCAGTCTTATGGCGACTTCCCAATCCTTCGGTATTGTACCTTGTTCCCATGCCAAATTATAAATGTTGTTTAGTTCTTTCACTCCGTTTTCTCCCATATATCTCAACATTTCGGGTTTAATCCCGTCGTGTCCCGCTGCTTTACCTAATTTCATTTTTCTTATTGTCATTCTTGTTTCTTCCAATGTGATTCCGTCTGTCAATATTACCTCCTGTAGTTCGTGTGTGCTTTTTTCTTCTTTTTTCTTGTTGGTTTGCATGCATAACAGTCCTTCGAAGTATTTCTTCCATCTGCATATTATTTCCTTTTCTTCTTGTATTATTTCGCCTTTACCATCCTTGATCTGTTTTAGTGAAACCTGTTTAGTTCTTCTCAAATTTTTTAATATCTTGTAGAATAGCTTTTGGTTCTCGTTTTTATTTTTTTCCATCTGTTTTCCAAACTCTTCCCATGTTTTCGCCTTTGCATCAATTATCATTTGTTTTGTCTTTGTTCTTTGTTTTTTATATTCTTCGTATGTTGTTTCGGTTTTTTATGCTAAGAATCTTTTCCATTTAAGTTTTTTCTTCTTTATTTCTTCTCTTATCTCTTGGCTCCACCATGCTGTCTGTTTCCTGTTATTTCGTGTTCTGCTGGTACCACACGCTTCCTTTGCTGCTGCCAACACTATTTCCTTGAATTTCCCCCATCTATGTTCCAATCTTTTGTTCCCCTCCCCGTTACCACTTTCTAGTTTTTCTTCCACAATCTCTCTATATTTAGATTTTATTTCTGTGTCTCTCAACTTGTAGTCCCTGACCACTTCTCTTGTTTCTACCTTTTGTCTCATTTCCTTCGTTGCTTCTTTAGATATTTTGGTTTTTATTTTTGCTATTACTAAATAATGAACACTACCAATTTCAAAACCTCTATGTACTTTAACGTCTATTACATTTCTCCTGTTTTCCCTTTCGGTTATTATGTAGTCTATTATGGATTTTTCTTTTCTGCTCGGTTCCTCTCTTGTGAATTTGTGTATATCTTTATGTTTGTATAATGAATTTCCTATTACCAAGTTATTTACTACACAGAAATCTATCAACCTCTCTCCATTCTTATTTAAAGTGTCTTCGCCGTATTTCCCCATTGCTATGTTTGCCTTGTTTCCTATTCGGGCATTGAAGTCTCCCACCACATATATCGTACCTATTGCACTTTCTACTGTCATTTGTAGCATTTCCCAGAAGTTTTCTTTTTCTGCTTTTTGTGCGTCCTCGTTTGGTCCATATACTGCCACTATTGTTATTTGTTGTTCTCTTTGCAATGTTACCGTTAATATTATTCTTTCCGATATAAAACTCCAACTTTTTATCAATTTCTTGCATTCTTTCCCAATTATACAACCTACTCCCGCTGCCGCTCTTTTATTTGTTTTGACCCCGCTGAAGAACATTATCAATCCATCTCCGATCTCCATCACCCCATTACTCTTCTTTTTGGTTTCAGTTATAACTAATACTTCCAAGTTGCTCCTCATAAATTCGTCTGCTAACTCCGTCTCTTTGCCATTTATCCCTCAACATTCCACACTCCAATCCTCCATTTTTGTGTTCCATATTCGTTTGTCCTTTTACTCGCCGTATTCATTCCTTTTCCTGTATTGGTGTTTCTCCATTGTCCTTTTCCTCGCATTTCCGTCATATTACTTTCCAGTCCGTCATCTTTCAATATTAGTTTTTTGGTATAGGAGGTCTGGAGCTTTTCACTATATCTTCTCCTTGCTGGTTCCAGTCCCATCGTTCGCCATCTGTGTATATCTTCCCGTATACCACCTTTGTCTCCTTTCCCGTTCCTCTTTCCCGCTTGGCATATTCTCTTAGGCTGGCCTGCATCTTTTGCTCTTGTTGGGTTAGGTCGTCATCGATGAAACAATTTGTGCCTTTCAGTTTGTTTTTTGCTCTCATGACAGTCATTTTATCCTGCCATGTATCCATCTTTGCTATTACAAATGCCTGTGATGCTTTGGGTTTTATTACTTCAGCAGTACCAATCGTTACGTCTACCTCCAGTTTATTTTTGAAAAAAGTCTCTAACTCCCTCTTGACGTCCTTTCGATCCAGATTTATTCCTTTTAAAACTATGTTATTTTTCCTTTCCCTCTTTTCTATAAAGTTCACCCTGTCCTCGAGTGTGACTATCTTCTCCTTTAGCATTTTATTTTCTTCTTTTAGGGACTTAATCTCGTTTTCGAATATTTGTTGTCCTGTCTTAACATCGTTTATTTCTTTCTTAACATCGTTTATTTCTTTTAGCATTTGTTTCATCATTTCTTTTAACTCCTCCATTTCACCTCCTGCCCTCGACGTTTTCTTTGATGGCGATCTAGCTATCTTTTTGCTTCTGCCAAAAATCTCATAGGCAGCTTGTCGCTTTTTGGAGTATTCCTCAGTTGTTGAGTCCTCGCTTTCGTATATTTTATCTTCAGCGGACATACCGTTCATGTAACGCGTATAGACCTGCTACTCGAGTCGACCTCTCGGAAGTAACAAATCTATTGCGGCATGTATTCGCGCCTTACACTATGCAACCCAATTATCCTACGTTTATTATCAGTCCTATTTCTGATAACCTTACAATTCGTAAACAAAAATTACCTTCTTTCTCATCCAAAAACCACTGGTATTGTTCAATATTCTGTTTCCTCGCGTTCTTCTGTTTCTAACTATCACTATTCTGATTATAATCTCCACTTTTTTCACTATAAAATCACTATTAAACTGTACTAGCGTGACGCAGCCGTATTCACGGTATTAACATCGACGCAATCCCCAACTTTTCTTATATAATATTTGTAAATTTGATTTGTTCCTATTTATGAAAAGTCATTCTTTTGTTTTTCATGATTAACTATATTTTATTTAATAAATTACAATATTGTGTCTATAAATAATTACATTTGATTTTGATTTAACTTTATACAGCAGTGAAGTCCAGATCAAGCAGGTGTAAGGTACAATAAGTTTATTTTTTTTGTTACATTGAGGTTACTAATTTAAGGTAGCTTATATGAGTATTTTGACCACATTGATGAACCCAATTTACGACCCTTAATTTTGAGTTTCGTGCAAAGCTAGTCGGAGCATATTTGAATTAAGTGCCATTATTATTCCCCGCTATATAAGTTAAATTTGAGTTTTACAGTAGCAATACATGGCAGTATGTAAGCTAACAAAAGGTCTCTCGTAAGTAAAATAGAAAACAAAAACATGTCAAACTAAATTGAATGAATACTTTGAAATATATTAAAAAAAAATTATCAATAATACCCTTAAATATAATAATGAACTATTATATTTCATGCTATTCCATCAAACATTCTTACGCGATGTTCAGCACAGAGGCTCTTATTGCACTTATTACAATAAATAGCACCTCTTCTGCTTCTAGGACAACTAGAACATCTTCCTGGACGACCTATAGGTTTATTTTGTATTTTTTCTCTTCCTCACAGCCAAGTATTTTCAGTAGGTAAAAGGTAAATGTTCATTTACCATTCGGCGTCTTGTAACAAAACGGGATTTTAATTCATAAAAATTAATTTTAATATTTTAAATTGAGATATACTTATAAATTATTATTGCGATAATAACTGATGATTGTTAATCAACCATATTTATCAACAGCGGAAGAGATAAGTTTTATAACGCGAACGAGAATTGATAATGTATTTTATCAATTTTCGTCTGCATGCGAACTTCCTGCGTCTAAAGATGACTTTTACACTGTTCTTTGTTCAGGTGAACTGTTTATTTTCAGACAACAGTGGAGTATCGTCAATTTGACCGGATATTTAAATGCAGTCTACGCGATTGCATTGATGAAGCAATCAGGATTTGATTGCATTGAAGCAATCAGTAGACATTGCTTCTCGTTAAAAAACGATAGGGATGTATCTGTCTATAGGTGAAATTTGTCAGTGGTGCAAATTCTCACGCTATGGAAGGTCACCCGTCGTGATTTCTGAAAGGTATAAATATGGTTGAATTAATTAGTCGGGAGTCAGAAGTGGGGTGAGCCCGTAGAGCCGCGGCCGGGGGCCATGGGATTTCGGGATTAATGTTAATATGTAGTTGAATTGAGTATTGTAAATTTTCTTGTGCGGGACATTTTTATGAGTTTGGTAATTGTGATTTTGTATTGGTAAATAGTTAAGGGAGTGTCTTTGTTGAGTTTGTGTTTTAAGTGGTTGTCAAATAGTTTTGTTTATTGAGTTTATCTTGATTTTGGGGAATAGACAAGGAAACGTCTTTGCCTTGTTCCGTGGTCTGGGTCTCCAAAAGATGTATGTAAGTACCATGTTTGATTATTTTGGATTGTATAAATATGTGTTTAAAAGGGCCACCCTAAATTGTAAGAGATATTTAAATGTGTACATGTGTTTTTTTAAACTTATCCATTATTAATAAATATTGTTTTTGAAAATTCAGTGTTTTCGTTCTTCCTGTTGAGGAAAAGAACGTTTTGTTTTCAGTGTCGCGCTTAGTGTCGTTTTGCCCGCACCGAAGTTTTAACTTCAACATTTAGTACTAACACGACCCCCGGTTCTTCCAGAGTCCCGCGGGCCGCCACCATCGCAGGTCCAGCTTGGCGTACGACGAGGGTCCGATGAAGCGTTGCACAGTCGATGAGGGTGGAGGCGAATTTTTTGTGACCCTAACTTGTTGTTATTGACCCTAACAAGTCAGGGGGACCGCCGGCTTAACGTGTCCTCCGAAACACGGCCGACCGCAGTTCATTTTGTAAGTCGGTCACCCCCACCCAAGTGGTTGCCCCAAGAAGTGTTGCTTTGCATGCGAATATCGAATAGCTCGATTTCGAGCAGCATATCTGATGCGGTCGACTATTGTAATTAAAACTACACCAATAGTATTTTATAATATCTGCTGAAAAATTTAATAATTAAAAAAAAATTTATAGAAGAGTGTAATACATTTTTATATTACGTAGATAGCAAGGTGGCGTCATATATGACACAAGCTCCAATATCTATCACAAATATCAAAATTAAATTTTTTTTAATGAACACAACAAAAGGTTAACACAAGTACTGAAGGTATAGGGACGGAAAAGTTTGAAAGTCACGCCGGGAAAATTTCAGACTTAAAAATATAAATCCCGTGTCACCGGTGACACCACCTTGTGTATCCAGGGTTAATATACTACACAAAATAACATAATGTGCATTAATTCTTCTTTAATTTTTATTTCAATTAACCTTAAACATAAAATAAATAATTGTTTTTTATGTAAAATTGTTTTTTATGGGGTATTGATTAACAGAAGTTTATTTCTCTTTTTTACTTACACTAAATTGGTATGGTATAATCATCGATTCCTAATGAATTTATTTTGCATTCGTCACCAAAACTTTTAAAAGTATTTATGCTATTTGGATGTTTTATCAACTATTGATGCCGTAATCACATACCTAATTCTATGATTCACATTTTATTCAAAAAGATAACAAAATATTCATATTTCTATCTAAAACACACACTTTATACATATAAACTTCAAAATGTAGCAGTCGGTGTCTGCCTCGCTAATGTACAAATTTTAACCTCAGTGACGCTGGGATCTTAACATTAAATCCCTATAGTATGAATTAAGCTTAAAATCACATCTTATTTCTATTTTTAAGGATTTAAAAGCATGGTCATAATTTAATTACTCGAACTGGGCATATTACCGGTAATATGGCCAAATCTAATAATTTTTAAAACACTTATTAAAATATACAAAATTTGCTATAATTATAGCCACAATATTTTTTTTGTTTGTGTTAAGTAGACCCCATATTAGGCTTTTGTAAAAAAATATATTTAAAAAGTCATGCCCCGTGACCACAACAAATAAACTCCCTTAGGGTGCGCATACTGTGTGCATCTACCTTACGTTGTAATCATTTTTAATCAAATGCGAAAGTTTAAAATGCTGCTCCTGTGAAATTGCAGTTTCCAGCACAGTGACGGTATTGGAATACATAAGTGTGTGGTATACGTTTTAGTTGTAAAATTCAAGATCAGGAAAAAAATTTTCAAAAAATGTATTATGAAACTAATTAATTTTGTAGAACAGTTTAATAAATTTTCCTGTTTTTGTTCTAAGATAAATAGTTTTAGAGAAATTTTAACGTTTTAAATTTTAAAATTAAATTTAAACGCTGGGCAAAGCTATGTTATAAATGATTATCAAAATTTGCGATTTACACGCCTTTCACGTCTAAAATATCAAAGCTAAATATATGCTTTTTGTAGGAAATTTAATTATCTACCAATTTTGGTGTTCTTTACGCAAGGTCACGGCGTACATTATTTCAGTTATTTTCAATTTTTGCATATTTCCCGGTCTCGAATTTAATGTATTTTCATGTTTATATTCAAAATGGTTTTTTTATCGAATGGCTCAGGTTTGATCGACTCGGGATTTATTTCCATTTAAAATTTTAATTTGACTGGCCTAACAGCATTACGGCAACATCTGATTGATATTAGCGTTACTACCACTAAGGGATCTCTTCCTCTGTGGGGCGTTTGTCCCGGAATTATACTTTAACGCTAATATAAATTTTTTATGAGCCGGTGTAAAATAATTATTCTTTAGTTGAGATGTATCAAAATTGCCACAAAATGAATACTAAAATGTAATAATAGTCTGACTAAATCCAACATGAATTAAATTAATATAATCTTACCCAGATAAACATAATATCATCGGATAATCTTACTGCTTTTAGTTTTGCTTTTATTTGTATGTTAATATTAAATTTATAAGGAGTTTAATATATGGATCAATATGAATAATAAGCGTTGGTATAAACGGTGGTTATGTTATAACTTGAGAATTTTAGGGTCATTATTTCATTGATCAGTTATAGAATTTGGGGGGATTACCTAATGTTGACCACTCCAAATAAATTGAAAATTTCCTATTGCAAAGAGGAAGGTTTATATAGTATACTGACATAATTTTCACAAGCGAAGATATAATCAAAATTTCGAGAAAAATCAATTTGAAAGTACGTAAATTTAGCGCATTTTTCTTCGATTTTTGGGGTGTGCATTCGATAGGGAGGTTTATTCATCGTCCAAACCTACCCTTTCGGGGCGCCGCTGCGCTCCGCTCCGCTACAGGACGGTTTTGACTCTGGTTACTATGCTAAACATACGAGAAGGCGCCTCCCATAAAAAAAAACGGGATAAATGAAACCGGGAGCTTCGAGACCCTTGAAATAGCATTAAAAAGTATAGTTGCGGTATGGGGCAGTAAACTATTACGTTTCACCCCCAAAAAATCGCGTAAAAACAAAAAATAATCGATGTTACATGTACGAGAGACGAGCTGCATCTGCCGGTGCGAACCTTTACCTTTACCTGATATGTATTTGATGGAGCATCCCGGCATGGCCGGCCTTCTCCTTCATCTGAAAGAATACATTAATGACATTGGAGGTTGTAGAGACCGGTGGGTCTCTGCGAATTGGCGCCTGGCGGACTGACTGGTTAGAAACCTGGGCTGTGACTGTGAATATGAGATATGTGAAGAAAAAGAAATTTTTACGTTTGCCGATATAGTAGAGTCCCTAATTCGAAGAAAGAAATTATAATTTCTATTGATGACCTCGAAGTGAGTGGCTTCTACTTGGAACTAGTCAGAATTGGCGACTAGTGGGATTGTAGTGATACTATGGGGGGTGATTTATCGAAGCTTGTGGAAATTGATCGAAAAATTACACAAATCTAGTGAATAAATTCACTTTCGAAGAGAATTTGTGTAAGTTAAACCTGTGAACATACATTAGTCTGTGTGGGGGTGAGTTATGGTCAGGAGTTGTCCGTGGTCAGGAGTGATTTGGGACGGGGAATGAAGAAGTCGGCTGGGTTGTATTGACCTAGTTGATTTACTAGTGGGTTTTCTGAAAATTTGGATTTCTTGTAAAGATTGGTGGCATGTTTGCGGTTAAGAGTGTTAATAAGATCTAGTTTGGCGTCTGCATGTAGTCGCCTGTTAGTGACGTAGTAGGGTGCGCTGAAAATAGCTCGGAGGGTTTTGTTTTGAATGACTTGAAGTTTATTTATGGCCCTAGGGCGTGCGTATCCCCAGACAGGGGAGGCATAAATCATTGTCGGGCGGATTATGGCTTTGTATAATCTTAGTTTGTTAGCGGGGGACATGGTACTTTTACTGTTCATGAGGACGAACAATCTATTGAAGAGGCATTTGGCTTTACCGGTTGCGGAGGAAATGTGAGCGTCCCATTTGAGACGTCGGTCCATGGTAACGCCAAGGTACTTGACCTTGGTTTTCCAGGGGATTTGCTCCTCAAACATCCAGACACTGGAGTTGTGAGGCTTGCAACGATTTCGAAACATGATCGCGGAACTTTTGCTCGAGTTAACCTCGATGCGCCAAGTTTCGTACCACCTCCCGAGATCGTTGATCGCCTCCTGGAGGCGGGTTGTGGCTATGTCCGGGTGGATTGAGGACGTGTATCATGAATGACGAGGGTCATTCATATTGCACGTGCCGTCAACAGAATGAGCGACGCGCGGGAATCTCGTTAATTTTACATGTAAATTTGCAAACTTCAAATTCGCTTTACTCAAAATTTTGATTATATCTTCGCTTGTGAAAATTATGTCAGTATACTATATAAACCTTCCTCTTTGCAATAGGAAATTTTCAATTTATTTGGAGTGGTCAACAATAGGTTACTCGAATCTAGAATTTAATCGTTGATTAACCTTAAACTAGCGTAAAATTGCAAATTACCAATTTTTTTATATTGTATAAATATTGACAAATTTGTTACACCTCGTCAGATATAAAAACACTAGTTTTACAAAAATTATATGTACCTCGTGTAAAAATTCAGATTCACGCACGTGTGTGATGATTGCACAACGAGGTGTTACCTTTTTCACACTTGTTGCGTAAATAACTATTTCTTCATTTAACATAGTATGATAAATTACAATCTATCCAATGACATTTAGTATTTTGAATGATTTTATGCAAGAGATATCATGCGGGAGGCTGTCCAGTGACATATCCCACTCAATTAATTAATCGCAACAATGACTACTTTAGATATTACCCAGTTCAAGCTAAAAAGAAATCAAAAACATTATATAACACTAACTTAATAAAATTTTGTTCAACATTATGGCAGTTCAGCCAATTTATCCAAAAATAGGATAAATTTGGCCTTACTCTTCTTGAAATTTTATAAGAAAATATCGATTTTCAAGGTAAGATTTTAATATTATGTAGACGTTATCAGGCAGAAGCTAATTTTTAAATTTTGTAACAATTCCGTATGCTAAACCCTATCAAACTCTTGGCTAACATCGAGAAAACCCGATGAAAATAAATTTTGTTCTCAAAACCTTACTTAATTATTTTGCTACCCTATGTAGTACCTGTTCGATAGCTGCGTGGTCATGACTGAATCCAAACTAGTGATTTGCGATTAGGTGATTCTCTTCCATGATTGGTCTAATTTTAACTGCCCTCATCCGCCAGGTAGATTTCCAAAAAGCATGCAAACTGCCCTCCGAGCCAAAAGGTCAACACTTAAGCTCACCTGTAAACTGCCCTCCAAGGTTAAAATGGATGAGGGAAATTTACATGCAGGATCAAACTAAGAAATTGTAATTACCGTTGACAACACAGGACCGTACGCAGGATATCTTTGCGGATGGTGTTTTTGTTGAGCCATCCAGATTCATGACATTTCTGGTGATTCTAACTTTTAACGTTCAACTTGCGAAAAAAATTGATTTCCTAACACTAACCAAAGCTCGACCCGGCTGACACACCTCTGAGCGGCCAATTTACCTTATCGCGCAGTAGTGATAAAAAAACAGGTGTAGATTTCTCTGGCGCTTTTAACTTTTAACGTTCAATTTGCGAAAAAAAATCGTTTTCTAACACTAACCTAAGCTCGACCCAGCTAATATCCCTATAATGTATCCCACGTAAAGTGAACGATAAAGTTCTGAGGTGGAATTAGCTATTTTCACTCGGTCACTAACTCCTACAATCCCCCGTCGAAAGCAGCCCTGTCCATTTAATAAGCCGTTCTCAAATTCTAATTGTTATAATCTCCTACTTACGTATAAATAGGGAATTATACAGTCCGATGGCAGTTTACATGCCGACTTAAAAACTAAAATTGGAGAAAATAAAAAAAGGGTAATTTGAAAGTCAGTTCACATTACCCCACAGGTTTACCTGCCTATGGAATCATTATCATTTGAGCAACTTTCCACTGGCTAGGAAAGTGTTCAATTCTCAATATACGTAGCATTAAAAACTTGAGTAATAAACTTTAATCCTGCTTGTGGTAGTTCTTTCAAAATTCTTCCATTTATAAGATCATATCTTGGTTCTTTTTTAGGGTTTAGCTCTTAGATTACGATGGATTTTATGTCACTTACAGTAAATTTAGTTAGTGGCAATTCCAATTGACTGGAAGTGTCTAAAACTTGGTGGGATTCAGTTTCTTATTCGTGCCTGTTTGATTTAAAGGGTTAGAAAACCTGTGTTAAGTGGCTTACAAACGTTTCTTCTTTTGTTTGTTACTTTTTTCCCAGCTTCCATTTCCAAAAAATGTTAATTTTTAATAGAGATAAAAGAAACCCGACAATGATATTTTTTTGTTTGTTTGAAGCGTTGGTCTGCAATAAATTTTAAATTAGCATCCCCCAATACAACCTCTGATGTTCGTTATGTTTTGAAATGCTCTTAATCTTTCTATTTAATAAAATCCAAATTTATTGAATATAATAACCAAAAACACATTTAGTTATGTCCAAAACAATATGGTACAATAATTTCAATCAAAATCATAAAGTTTATCTTACAATTATTTTGTATAGGTACCCTATATAATGTTGCAGTTATATCTAAACATGCAACCGCGCATATTTGCATTATCTGTTATTTGTCCACGACGCGACGTATGCAAGTGCATTGAATGTTCATAGCAATTATAATTTATTAAAAAGTCAATTAATAAAATTAGCTCACAGTACTTGTGGAGTGTAGATGTTCCAAATTTAATAAAGTGTTGAGTATTTTCTGGTAAGTTACAAATTTCTTTCATTTTGTAAACTTAAAATTTTTTTTATTCTTCAAACATCCAATTAATCCTTTACCATTTACGAAATCATGGCATTCAAACGAAATTACCCAGTAAGAAGCAAAATAGTCATAGACAACAAAATACCTCGGAACACATTAATTTAACATACGAAGAAAATCGAGAGGTGGATGAAAAAATAGCGAAATTTAGAACAGTCTGCGGCACCATCCATCGCAATCTGAAAAACACTGCCAGACGAGAAACACGAATAAAGTTCTATAAAACGATTGCCATACCAACGATGACATACGCAAGCGAAACATGGGTAATAAAGAAGAAATTGTTTAACAAGATCCAAAGCGCAGAAATGAAATTTCTGAGAAGCACAGCTGGATATAAACTGACAGATATAAAAAGAAATGAAGATATAAGAAAAGAACTAGAAATTAAAGAACTTAACAAACAAATAGAAGAAAATAGATTTAATCTTCGAACACAGCATTGTATCCATTTTCTGATTCTTCTTTTATTTGATCCAATTTCCAAACATTTTGTGAAAAATTTTCCATATGCTTGAAATTTTAATTAATTACTTTTCAGGTAAATCTTCGTGTATCCAAAATACTTCAATTCAATTAATTCTTCTAATCGTACTATTTATTCGCTCCAATTCACTTTCCAATGAACAAAATTACCCTTTTTTGGTAATTATAAAGTTTTTAACAACTTGAAGTCTTTTTTTACCTTCTACAATACAATCCTTTCACCTCGGTGGTCACTGGACAACCTGGGGGGAAAATGGTTGGCATGGTCTCAGCTAAATTACTGATATCAAATAGGTATATTTCATAAAACCTGAGAAACGCCTCTACGAAAGCAGCTCTGCCAGAAAATCCTCTTCCCGCGTTCACGTCGGGCCCCCTGACTGTAGTCGTAATAATAATAATAAGTAATTTTTATTTTCTGATAAAGTTACATGTGTGTACAGATAACATTTAAAAGAAATTACGTCATTTTTGTACATACATTTATTTCAAGTTTCTGTGTTAAAATATTCATTTAGGTTATAAGGTTCTACTCTAGAACCATCAATAAATTTTTCACTTTGTTTTTATATTGTTTGATATTTGTGATGCTTTTTATTGAATTTGGTAGTTTGTTGAAGATTTTAATGCACATGTATGCTGGGTTTTTCTCTGACATGTTTAATCTGTGGACAGGATAATTCATATTTAAAGTTCTTGTTTCGTAAGTGTAGTTGGTTATATTTGTTTCAAAATGTTTCCTGTTTTTGTATAGGTGTATTAAGCACTCATACAAATATAATCCATAGACTGTTAAGATGTTGTTTTTTTGAAGATGCCTCGACCTGAGTCTTTTGATTCGTGCTACTCCCCCAGAAAATGATTCCATATCTGAGAGTAGATTCAAAATTAGCTTGGTATAATATCTTGAGTGTTTTTTCGTTCATGTATTTTGCTGTTGTTCTTATTGCAAAACATATTTTGTTTATTTTTTGTGATACATGTTCGATGTGTTGGTTCAGTTTAAGAAGCTGTCGATGTATAGGCCTAGGAACTTGGTATGATCTTCTACTTTAAATTCGTGTTCGTTGATGTTGATTTTTTCTGGTTTTTCTTTCCTTGATCTGCTTGTGCTGAATATGACCATCTTCGTTTTTTCTTCGTTTTAAATCAACTTGTTTTGATTTAACCAGGTTTTTGTATTGTTGTAGAGTACTTTGCTTTTGTTTATTAAAAGGGGTAATGATACTCTAGAAAACACAAAAATAGCATAATTTTAACAATTTTTTATGGCGCTATAGTAAATGCAATAAAAAATATGTTTAAAGCGGTTTACTGTACATATTTTATAGAATAGTTTATAATCTTTTTTTAAATTTTTCTACAAAATGGCAGCGTCACCTCACATTTTGGTGTATCACATTCGATTTCACCACTAATGTTCATGTCCGAAAATACTTCGGTAGTGATTCCCATGCAGTTAATGTGATAAAAGCTGCCACAATCACCACTACAGCCAAAACTATATCCTCATATTTATCAAATTTCTTTCTGCACTTATTGCACAATGTTGCTCTCGTTCGAGGCGCCATGTTTATCCTGTTTAAACATGATAGAGGCGACTTAATAATAATTGGAGTATATGCTGCAGAAGAAGGAAAAAGGGAAGAAACTACTGCCTTTTATGAAACTATCCAACAATTACTCGACAAGTACAACAATAATAACGACATCCTAATAGTAGGAGATTTGAATGCACGAGTTGGAAATAATACCATCCCTAAAATTATAGGAACATTTGGAGAGGAAACCATTAACAGAAATGGAAACACTTTGAGAGAGTTTGCAAAATTTAACGAATTAAAGATAACAAACACATTCTATCGCAAAAGAGACAATCACAAATTCACGTGCACAGCAAGAGGATTAAGATCACTGATAGACTATGTAATAGCGAATAAAAGACTATCCACACAGGTAACTGACACTCGCGCATACAGAGGGTTCGACATCTACTCGGACCACTACTTGGTTATTTCTAAAATAAACCTTTACACAAGATAGAAAACAAGAACAATTCATAAAGAAATACAATGTGCAGAAGTTATTAAAGTAGATCTATTAGAAGAAGATAGTATACGAGATCTATTAGAAGAAGATAGTATACGAGATCTTTACCAAAATAGAATAAACCAACATTTTCTGACCAAATCTACAAGAAACGAAATAGAAAAAGAATGGAAAAATCTGCATAATATCGCAAATCAAGCTGCCAAGGAAGCTATTGGCAAACGAAAAAAATATAGAAGGAAAAAAGGCCTAAAAATATGGACAGATGAAATACAAGCATAAGTTAAAGAAAAACAAGAGTGCTACAAAAAATATCTTTTGAACCCCACAGAAGAAAACAAAGATCTATGCAACAGGATAAAAAACGAAACAAAAAAATTATGTAAAAGAGCACACGAAGAATCTTGGGAGAGATTTATCGCTGGGATCGAACACAATGTACATGGTCGTCAAAGTATTGCCTATAAAGTAATGAAAACGCTGAACAAATCAGAAAGAACACCAGTACCAATACAAGTTATTGAAAATAAGGAATGGATAACACATTATAGGAACCTATGGTATGATGAGACGAAAGTTGCAAATAACGAAACGACACAAACATGCAGAGATATTGACGACATAACAACTGAAGAAGTGGCGGAAGCAGTCAAAGGTTTGAAAAATAGAAAAGCCCCCAGGACTAAACGGAATGAACGCCGAGTTAATTAAATATAGCGGCTTCCTATTTCACCTAAGACTACATCATTTCCTGAATACCTGTTGGAAGTCACACACAATACCATCAGAATGGCAAAGAGCAAAAGTCATATCCATCCATAAGAAAGGATGTCGTACTAACCCAAACAATTACAGAAGCCTAAGCCTCTATAAGAAATTGCGGAAATGGAAAATCAGAGCTAGTTTGGGACGGACGACTGCGGAGGTCTCTGCTGCGCGCAGGTGTCCGTAGGGAGGGGTACTTTTACCTCTGCTGTGGTGCATAGTGGCGGATGATCTTCTGCGGGAGCTTGAACAAACTGGCGTATACGCGCAAGGATTTTCTGATGATATCACAATTCTTGTACATGGAAAATACGGGGGGCACTGTGTGTTTTTGATGCAAAACGCCCTAAAAACTGTCGATAGATGGTGCACACGAGAGGGACTAACGGTTAATCCGAGTAAAACCTCTGTAGTTGCCTTCACGCGACGCAGAAACCTGCGAGACGTAAGGTCACTACAAATGTGTGCAGAAGAACTTCATTTGGTGGAAGAGGTTAAGCATCTTAGCCTAATATTAGACAACAGGCTGATCTTCACACCTCATGTCCGAAATACAACAAACAGAGCGATACGGGCACTATGGTCCTGTAGAAGCACGATTGGAAAAACTTGAGGCTAAGACCAAAAATGGTACTTTGGCTGTACACCAAAGTGGCGATACTCACGGTAACATACTCAACCCTAATCTGGTGGCATAAATCCAAGAAAAGGGAAAGCATAAACAGGCTTAACAAGCTGCAAAGACTTGCTTGACTTGGTATTACTGGGGCAATGCGTTCAACGCCCACCGCATCCATAGAGTCTCTGCTGGGGCTGCATCCACTACATTTAGTAGTGGAGGCCCTACAAGCAGCATGCAGGCTGACAATTAATGGACATGGTAAAACTACCCCAAGAAAGGGGTGCCACACCATGATCTTTGACTTATTAAAGAGCAATAAGGTGCTCAACATGCAATTGGATAGAACTAGCATTGTGAGGGACTTCCGTAAACCTTTCAGGGTTGTAATACATGAGAGGGAGAAAGAGGAGACCACACAAGAGCTGGAAAATCGATTTGATACCAGCTGGTACATAGATGGATCTAAATCACAGAAAAGTACCGGAGCAGACATATGAAGGCAAAGAAGGGGCGATGCCTTTAGCATTAACCTGGGCTGTCTTGCAACTGTTTTTCAGGCAGAATTAATTGCAATACTAGTCTGTGTTGAGGAAATGATTAGGAGGGGCTGTGAAAGCTTGTTGTGTTATGAAAGCTCCCCTCAACTTTGCAACTTATATACACCGAGTATATAATGAGAATGGCACTGGATGGTTAAGAGTTAGTGTTGCTATTGGGGAAGTAAAGATTACTAATCTGCGCTATGCCGACGATAAATTAAAATTATAAAATGCATTTATTCACCAAAAAGATTATGGAAAAGAAGACAATGGTAAAGCACACAAATAAAAAGAAACTGTGTGGGATATCCACAGGAGTATAGTTATAGAACCAGTAAAATAAACTTGCGGAACATTAAAAGTTATGAAAAATAAAATGCAAACACATGGTGAAATGAAAAATTAAAAAAACAAATAAAATTAGCGGACTGAAACAGGGATGTAGCCTGTCGCCAATCCTTTATAATATTTATATTGACGACGCTCTAAGAGAGTGGAAAAAGAATACAAAATTTTACACTTTTGACCCTAACCAACCCAAGTATGTGTTTACGATGCTATTTGCAGATGACCAGGTGCTTGTAGCAGACAACGAAAATTCACTTCGGTGGGCGTTTCATAGACGACATCTCTATAGAACAGGTGAGACATTTCAAATTCCTGGGCTGCACCATGGACCTCCACTAGAAAAAAGATACAAATGAAAAGATCGAAAAATTCAACTACCTTAATGGAACTATTAAACGCACACTGAATAAATGCACAAATAGATATACCCTACTGAAGTTCTACAGGGTAAGAACCGCTGCCGCGGTTACCTATGGCAGCGAAACATGGGTACTAACAAAGAAAATCTAAAGCCGAATCCAACATGCGGAGATGAGGTTTCTGAGATCCGTCTTGGGGTATACGCGACTGGATAGAAAACGAAATACGGATATCCGAGAGGAATTAAATGTTTTCAATTTAAACACCAAAATATATGTATGAATATCGAGAGACTTGGAGACAACATCTAGAAAGAATGACGAACACTCGGCTACCAAAACAACTCTTCCGCTATAGACCAATAGGAAAGCGTACTGTCGGCAGACCTAAGAAGCGATGGATTGACCAAAGGTGATGTAACGGGTGAAGTTCAACCTAAAACGTGCAGTAGAAGAAGAAGAAGAAGAAAAAACAAATAAAGGTGAAAAGTGGAAGAAATTTCTACAAAATAGAACGGAGAATGCAATATAAGTTAATAATAGTTAAACATATAATAATATAAGTTAAAGCGATGGTCGAAACTGGAGAAAAAAATTTGCAACGCGTTTGGTGAAAGGGTGGAAAAGAACAGTAAAGACTATTAAATGATACAGAAGACCAAGCGAAAGGGATAATAAAATGTGAAGCACACGAAAAAAGATAAAAGAAAACCGAGACATAAAACATAGTATGCGAAATAGCAATAGAAGATGTAGAAAAAGGTCAGAAGACAATGGAGATATAATATGTAATAAAGCATGGGAAGTGGAAAAAGTTCCAGATGATTGAACTTTTTATTAGATTAGATTATTATCTAATGAGAATAATATGCCCTAACATAAGAAGTTGTGCGAGATTTCTGTGCAGGCTCTTGATTGTTGGTATTACCTTGTAAACAGTAATAATAGATTTATAGTTGGTAATGGATTTATAGTACCCAACTTTTATAAATCTATTATTACTGTTTTCAAGGTAAAACGAACACTCGAGAGCCTGTACAGAAAGAACTTCAATTATGCTGCCACTCGAAACGTGAAATCGGAGAAATTTCGAACGAAGCAAGGAATAAAACAGCGAGAGAGCAACCCCTTACTGTTTACAATACTTATAGATGAAGTAATCAAGGAGTGTTATCATAATTTACAAACAACTAGTTGTAGGATGTAAAAATATTCAGAGTCGAAATAACAGAATGCTCTTTTGCAGAGGACCTTTTTTTTAAGATAAAAATATATTGTACCGGACTTCTAGTAGGAAATTAAATTCCCTACAAAATTCGTTATATGCACAGCGGTTAGGTGGGGCGAAATACGCCGCGGGTAAAAAGTGTCATATTTGATTTTCCTAATCTCAAAATTAATTAAACCTTTTCTGTTATTTAACTCTATGAGATACAGGAATTTGCCTGTTAGGTATTAGGTGTCTATTTTTACTTTCCCCATACGTATTAACGTATGTATAGGGAAAGTATTGTCATCGGGTCAAAAATCGAAAATTGAAATTTTGGTATTAAATGATTCGTTATGATGCCCTGATAACATTTTCATCAATTTTTTATTGATGTCCGTCTGTATGTGTGTAGGTGTGTATGTATGTGTGTAACTCTGTGCGAAAAAATTAGTATCAATCGCACAGATTAAACCGCTAAACACAATGTTATGAAATTTGGTATGCACGTATATCACGGCTAAACTTAGAGGCCAGATAAAAATGGTAAAAATCCGTTCAAAATTAGGGAAATGGTGAACGAAATGAAAAAAAGAACGGTGTTTATTACTTTTGGACCACCATTTACCATACTAAACCGGATGCTTTTTTTAATCGTACCCTCTCCCTTTTCACTCGCACACACATTAAACGACAGAGAGAGAAAAGAAAGCACGTCAAAGTTAATATCGGATAATTTTAAAAATTAATAAATTTTGACAGGTCGTTTGATGGATTTTGATTTTAGCACTTTTTTGTATAGATCTACTCGGAAGCGAGCGCAGCGAGCTTTTTGGTACCGTTGATGGGCCTGGTCAGTCGAGTTGGGCTTTTGCGAGTGCGTACGTACCCGCGCCGACTCGCTACGCCCCCAACTTATCTCTACCAAAGCAAATGAAATTTAAGAAATGATTGAAATTTACGATGTGGGTGCAGGGTGAAATTTGAAAAAGCAGCATATTAAACGAAATTATTGAACCTTTCCACTTGACGAATCGCATTCTACGTTCAATCCTAATAGGTGCAGTATTGTAGGATGCCACTTACGCAAATTGTGAATACAAGTCATTTAGACTGAGCAAATTAGTAAATTAACCAAAGTTTTTGGAGGTGTCATTGTGAAATTGAAATATGAAAATTACGAGTTTTTGGGTCTTTTTAGGCGACGAATCGCTTTGTGTTTATTTTTCGAATAAATTTCACCATTGGAAAATCTTTTTTCTTGCAACTTCACCCGGTATAAGTGAGTCGGACCAATTTTGTTCGGTTACATGTTTTTGGTAGTGGTGGATTACTTTAAAAGTGTTTTGCGATTATATTTTTAAGATACCAGTTTATGAATAGTTGCCTGCAGTTAATGTTCACATTTTCGCCAAATTTTATACCTTTCGGTTAATTGGACATTATGAATTTGGACCAATTACTATATGTAAATCGATGAAACTTGCTTCGGTAGAGTTTTTTACATTTTCCAACGTCCAACACGCAAGGTTAGTTGTAAATTGCGGTGTAAACATGAGTTTTAATCTTCTCTTTATTTTAGATGCAAGAGTTACGGTCAAAATTTCTACCGCAGTAGCAAACAAAGGTTTTATGGAGTTACCGATATGGATTTTATTGTGAATGCCAACACCAAACTAGGATCAGCACACGAAATATGTGTTGTTCTCGAGGACAAATGCAAAACTTTTTGCAAAATTATTAAGAAAGATGCCAACGAGGTTTTACATTAATCGAGCTCTTCCAAACCGATAACTAATACTACTTTTTAAAATGTATTTTTGAACTTTTTATATAATTAACCAGGATATTATTATAATTTTTTAGGGTTTGAAAAAATAGTATTAATCGCACTATATTGTGTTTTTATTATTATTCATTTTTTTTACCGAAAAATAATTTGTGACGTTAGAACTGAATGGGGAAAGTTATGCAATGTTCACATAGCCAATTTTTATAATAAAAATTAAAAATAACATGCAGAGAAAATCACTCTAATGAACAACATTTATACACCAACTATAAAGCCTTTACGTTTAATTGAATTTTCAATGTTTAGCACTTCACTTGTGCTCTCGAGTAATTTATTTGCATATACATACGTTAGGGTGATGTTCAAGTCTATTACTGTCTTTAACACAGTATGTTTTAATCGCTTCGCGAACAGTAGGTAGTGGTATGTCGCTTTCTATTAGTTTCTTGGTCACATATCGAGGTATGTCAACCATCACTCGTAACACATTATTTTGGAATCTTTGAAGAATCTCTAAGTCTGAATTGACTGATGAACCCTACAGTGGGATTCTACTATACGGCCATAATATTGGCCTGATGATTGTCTTGTACAATAGTAATTTATGCTCCAATGAGAGCTTTGACTATCTGCCAATAATTAGCCACAGAATTTTATACCGAGATGTTTCCGTTTTATAATTATATGTTTCTTCCATGTCAGACGTCTGTACAAATGAATTCCGAGATATTCGATTTCTTCAGTCTGTGGAATTTGTTGGTTATTTTTAATTCAACCGGTGGACAAGTTGGTCTATTCATGGTAAGAATAATACAGAAAGATGTGGCTTCATTGACTTTAATGTGCCACTTTTGTAACACATTTTGAAATTTCTCCATGCTCTTATTGAGCCTGAGTAAGATGTCAGTATTGTAGTGTCATTAGCAAATAATATAGCTAATTAAACCTAATAAACTCGTAATACTACTGAGATGCTAGAACAAATGCAATACTACAACTTTTTTTTACATCGATCTAATACATAGTGATAACAACAAAGAAATTTACGAAGCGGACAAATTGCTCAACTCCACAATCAAGTTTTAATTCCCGCTACCAAGCCGGGAAATCCTGCAATGTGAAATGTGCCAAAGGTACGGCCACACTAAGGGATTCAGGACAGAATGTGCCGGATATCATTTAACGAACGAATGCCAGAGGAAATTGAGGTCTTGTGATGGAAACCATCCCGCGAACTATAAAGCATGCAATATTTACCAAGAATTGAAAATAAGAATGTTTCCTCCGTTAAAGAACAAACATAATATACCAAGTAACAACGTCTCACCTATCCATTTAATTCAACCAGGTTGATGTTATGTTATGATGTTATGCACACATCAGCGAACACAATCAAATTATCAAGAACCCCATCAACAACAATTATAAAATATTGCCAACAATCCAAAAAATAATCATATGTCCGAACTAAAGAACATGATGAAATACTTAACGCAGCTGATTAGTATAATGTTAAATCTGCTAAAAACGTTAGTCAATAAGAAGGCTTAATGGCTAAACACCTTAAGATAACACTCTGAAATTCCAAAGGATTTACTCAACACACTCTAGAAGTTCAAACATTTATCATTTAATCACGAAAGAGATATTATGAAATATACTATGAAAGAAATATACTGCAATGGCGGCCGCTGATAAGTTACTTTGTGGTACCTGTAATGTTTTGTTTGTTTTGGCGGAGAATCCGCATGTGAGTTGTGCCGGAAGTTGTTGGAGGTGTTTTCACATGAATTGTGCTCTAGTAAAAAAGAGTGAATTGAACTGTTTGCTGCATAATAGCAATTTGAAATGGTTTTGTAGCGACTGTGCTGATATGGGTCAATTTGCTTTGAGTGGTGCGCTTGATAAGAGGTCGAATGTGCGTGATATGTTTGATGAATGTATGCGGATTATTAAGAACCAAGGAAATTTGATTATGGAATTGAAGGCCGATTTGAAATCTTTAATGATTAATATGGTTGTTAATCAGGGTCCTAATAAATCTGATAATGATGGTTCTGGAGTTGATAAAACTTCGTTGATTTCTGCTGTGGCTGGTGATGGCATGCCGCTGCCTGATGATCCAAAAATCAAGCAACTAGTAAGTCAGTCGAAACGACCTGTGAACAGAGTTAGGACCAGGTCAGATACCGTTGGTGCGGCAAACGGAAGAGCTGTTATCAAGAGTGACTCTTCTTCTAAAAATAAGAAGTCGGGTGTGGTTGCACCTGCTCCGCGAAACTCATGTGACCCACCTGTAGATGTCGGCTCCTCTGATGGCGAGGCTGATGTGGAGTGGAATTCTGTTACAACAAAGCGGGGTCGCAGAACATCTGGGGGAAAGTCTGTTGTCGTAATTGGCAGTAACATGGAATCGAAAATTCAGGCGCTACCTAAGAAGGCCTTCGTGTTTGTCTCGAGATTGTTGCCGGGGGTGAAGACAGAGACGTTGACCTCTGTGTTGAGGGAACGATTCTCTGAAGTTTTTTTTTTTTTTTTTATTAACCCAGTAAATTTACAATCTGTCCAAAGACAATAAGTAAATAGTTTGACTCAAAATACATTAACAACTCAAAATAGATTAACACATTTAGGTATATCCCACTGGCTTATACCTTTAAATTATCAATTCACAAAGTGAATTTACATATGGAGCCGGGCAACTTTTGTGTACACATTATCAATAATTAGATGCTAAATCGTTTCATTAGGTCTTGCGGTTTAAACCTTTTTAGTCTACGCCTGACGGATTGTTCATTGAGCAAGTTCACTGTTAATTTATTTGGATGTGCACTAATCCTGTCTTTATATTTCGCACTATAGGTACCAATTTCTTTCTTCACTGACGGAATATCAAGATCCTTACGTATGACCTCATTTGGGACGAACCAGGGAGCATTCACCATGTTTCTTAGAACTTTTGCTTGGAACCTTTCTAGTATCTCGATGTTGGAGATTGATGCGGAGCCCCACAGCTGGATTCCATACGTCCATATAGGTTTGAGTATGATTTTGTAAATCAGAACCTTGTTTTCGAGTGAGAGCTTAGATTTGGCGCCAATTAGCCAGTACATTTTCTGAGATTGTATGTACAGTTGCTTTCTTTTGGTCCAGATATGGGTTTTCCAAGTCAAGCGACGATCCAGATGCATCCCCAAGTATTTAACGGTTTCTGGCTGAGGAACCTGTTTTCCATTCAGGGTTACCAAGGGACATGTTTCATTGCGCAACGTGAATGTTATATGTGCCGATTTGGCTTCGTTTGCTTGAATTCTCCATGTTTTTAACCAACGTTGGATTTTGTTTAAATGTATTTGTAACAGTTCTGAAGCAAGCACAGGATTGGTATGAGACGCCATAATAGCCGTATCATCCGCAAAACGTAGCCGTAGTATTTTGTTTCATCGTTGGAAGGTCTGACGTATACAACAAATACAAGATTGGCCCCAGAACACTACCTTGTGGAACCCCGGATTTAATTGGATATATTCCCGTATATTCTTCTTGGCATTTAACAAGAAAATGTCTATCACTGATATATGATTTAAGTAATTGGTAGTAATCATATGGAAGCAGCTTCTTTATTTTATACAGCAGCCCCACATGCCAGACCTTGTCAAACGCCTGCGAAACATCTAAGAACACCGCCGAACAGTATCTTTTCTCTTCTAGATCTTTATTAATTTTTTTGAACAACTCTGTGGACTTGCTCTATCGTCGAATGTTGCTCCCTAAACCCAAATTGGTGGTCTGGAATTAATTTCTTCGTCTGTAGAATTGTTTTCAACCGTTTCATTAGTAATTTTTCAAGAACCTTTGACATTATAGGAAGCAAACTAATAGGTCTGTAAGATGTTACTTCTACCGGATTTTTTCCTGGATTAGGGATCATAATTACTTGTGCCACCTTCCACTGCAGTGGAAAGTAGCTAAGTCTAAGTACTGCATTGAATAAGATGGTCATTATTCTGATTGATTTTATAGGAAGTTCGTTCAGTACTGTACCAGTTATCAGATCGTAACCCGGCGCCTTTTTGTGACTAAGTTCTTTTAATATTACATTTTGTACTTCTCTTACTTGGAACTTTTTTATTGGAAAATCCATCTGGAGGGGTACTTCAAGGAATTCGTTGATTTTCCTATCTTCCTCATCACTTATCTCTGAAGGGAAGGGTTCGAAGACCTTTTGTAGATGTTCCGCGAATTTTTCTGCCCTCTCCTTATCAGTCTTGGCCCATTTTCCATTTTCAAGTCTAATCGGTGGGATGTGGGATTGTGGTCGTTTTATCTTTCTTGTCGCCTTCCACAACGAATACTCCGTGGTTTTAGTTGCAGTCAAACTCTCCAGGTATTCCTGGATTGCTGCATTTTTTTCATCATTCAAAAGATATTTTAGTTCTCTTATTGCCTTATTGAACTTTGCTCTGTCATGTGGAGATCTTGATGTTTGCCACATTTTCCGGAGTTGACGCTTCTCTGCAATTTTATTTTTAACAATTGTTGAACAGGTTTGAATTTTTTTCGTTGTTTTATATTTTGGAGTAGCTTCCCAGGCTGCTTCCTGGATCGTTGTGTTGAAGATTTCGATTTCTGTTTCAAGTTCTTCCTTAGTTTTTAGTGATATGTCATAACTGGTTCGAATGTTCAGAATATTTCTGAATTCGTTCCAATCTGTTGTGTTACTATGGAGAGTTGGGGGCTTTTGTTTCTCTATTATCTGGGAGCTCAGAGTGACTATTATGGGAGAGTGATCAGAAGACAAATCTAGACAGGACTCGGCTGTTATGTTATTTGCTGGTATTCCTTTTGTCACGCAGAAATCAATTAGATCGGGGGTTTTTCTTCGATCTGCAGGCCAATATGTAGGTTCCCCTGTCGATACTGTTTGTAAATTGCCCTTTTGCAATGCAAGGTATAACTGTCTACCCTTTGGAGTAGGATTATTCGATCTTGAGCCCCACCACGGGTGTTTAGCATTATAATCACCACCGCAAATGAATCTATTGCCAAGTGTTTCAAAAAATTGTGTAAACTGTTGTTCTTTGATCGCGTATTTTGGTGGACAATAAATGGCTGAGACTGTTATTGGTCCAATCCAGTCCTCAAGGCTAACGCTGGTTGCTTGCAGATATTCTTGCTTAAATGGGTCTTGCTCGTTATGTTTAATTGATGTTTTAATTATTATTGCAGTACCTCCGTAAGCAGCACCATCTGGGCGCTGTGTAGTATATATGGTATATCTTGGAATTTTTAAGTAACTTTTTTCCGTAAAATGTGTTTCGGAAATCAACGCTATGTCTATATCATGATTAATCAAAAATGTTTTGAGTTCTGGTCCTCTTTGGACCAGTCCGTTGGCATTCCAGACTGCGATTTTTAAAGGCATTTATTTATGGCATTTTGGAAATGAGGGCTGTTAGAAGGTTTAGGATAGTGTCCATCTTTCCCATTAATTGTGTCAGCATGTTCTCCAGATTATTGTTAGATTGCTGTACTGGCGCAATTGTTTGTTGAATATTTCTAGGTTCGCGTTGTGGGAGGTTTTGACTTAATTGTTGCGCGTATGTTATTCCTGGTATAATATTGGCTTGGTGATTTGTTTGATTATTAATTTGGTCAATTTGTTTATTTCTGAGTGGAGGAAACATTTTTTGAATCAACTGTTTACGTACCTTGCAACCTTTGTAATTCGCCGGGTGATTACCATCGCAATTACAGCATTTTACGTCTGGACTCTTTTCCTTCCTTGGACAATCTTTAGTTAAATGCCTTCCTGCACACTTAACACAGTTGGGGGTTTTGTAGCAGAAACTTTTAGTGTGTCCATATGGTTGACATTTAATACATTGAGGGATGTCTCTTTTTTTATGTGGCTGCTCAAAGTTTATTACAGAGTTCATTAGGTATCTTATTTTGTAGATGTCTTTGTTGGTTTCATTTGCTTTCAGTTCCACTAAAAATAGTGGCAGTGGAATTTTTGAACTAGTTTGTATATTTGTAATTCTTAACACTTCGTGATTTTTAGCTTCAATTTCTTTTTTTAATTGTTCTATGTCTACCGTTGGATGTAAATTACGAAGCACTACTTTGAAGCTTCGGTCTTGTTTTCTTTGGTACGTATGAAATTCAGTGTTTTTCTCATTTAGTGCTTCAATCACAGGCAAATATTTTCTGTGCAATTTAATTGGATTTTAACCTGGTTGTTATGTAATGTTTTTACGATGTACTTATCCTTTGCTATGCTATTCAATAGATCATATAGGGGACGTATGTTATCAACACCATTTACGAAAATTGGTGGCGATTTTTCAACTTTTGTTGGGATTTCGTTGTTTTTGTTCTCTTCTTGTTCTCCCTCGCTTAAGGGATCAAATCGGTTTGAAGTAGTTACTGGGTTACCCAACCAATACTGGTTGATAAATGTTTGACGCTTTGCCCCAATATCCGATTCTGGGCTATTTCTCGTTCGTTTCCTTCCACTTCCAATATGCCAATCCTCATTATTTGATAATTGTTGAAATGGAGGATCATTTTGAATTGTAAATTTTTCTAGTGGCACTAAACCATTAGTCGATTGAGGTAATATCTCGTCTGAAACAAGCAGAGTGTTATTATCTTCTATACCAGCACCATTGATGATTTCGTTTGAGGTTAGGTTTTGTTCGATACATCTATGACAACTCCATCGATCAATTCCTCCACTTCTGTTTAACTCGTTCAATGAATCCAATGACATTTCAATGCACCCTATGTGATAGTTGGATCGGCATTTCATTTTACATTGAATGCAATCTTCGTATCTCGTTGTAGCAATTTTACATACACCACACGTCAACATCGTGCAGGACCGTACGTAAAAAAAAAAAAAAAAAAAAGCTTCTCTGAAGTTGAGTGTGAAACCATAACACCTAAATTTCCCCAACACTATTCATCTTTTAAAGTAACGGTGCATTTTAAGAATCTTGCAGAGATTATGGACCCAACCATATGGCCTGTTGGAGCATTGATAAAGCGCTATGTGCACATGAGGCCGAAGATTCAGCAGGATTTTTCATTTTTCGCAGAGTATGAAGGTGAAGGAGCAGGGGTAGGGCCTGCTATCACTTTTCAGGCTTCCTCCCTTGGCTCGTCGGGGTCGGAGGCTGCGGTAGGTGAGAGGCTGGAGTCAACTGATGTAATCTCTGATGGCCTGAAGTGTGATTTCATTTTAATAAATATTCAAGGACTGACTTCTGCAAAGATTGATCAAATGAATGTTGACTTTTGCGATATGCAACCAAATTTTATTTGTATAACTGAGACGTGGGCTACGTGTGAGTCAGTGGGTTCTTTCAGCTTCCAGGATTTTAGCATGGTTTCTTCCTACTGTAGAGGTGAGAGAGTGCATGGTGGTGTTGCGTTGTTTGCTCGGACGGGTTTGAACATTGTGCCTGTTGATCTGAGTGCCTGTTGTAGCGAGATTGTGATTGAGCTCTGTGGGGCTGTGTGGTGTCTTCCGGAGGAGTCGGTTTTTGTTGTAGTCTGTTATAGATCCCCTTCTGGTGATCTGGATATGTTTATTGAAGTTTTGTCTAATGTTTTTGAGAATTTTTATAATGGCGGTAGGCAGAAATTTGTATTGCTGGGTGATTTTAATGTGCACTTTCAGGATGGTAATGCTAATCGTAATATTTTTGCATTGAGAGAACTTTTGTCATCTTACAATGTGTTTGACATTGTTGATATGCCTACGCGTCATAACTCTGTGCTTGACAATGTATTTGTTTCATGTAATCTTAATTTTAAGTTGTCATGTACGGTCTCGGACTGTGTCGTTTCTGATCATCGCTACATAGTAGTTTTCGGTTCGGCCAGCACTTTAAATTCTGTCGGGAGTTGTGAATCTCGCAAATACAACGAGAATAATTATAATAATTTTAAGGGTTTACTTGAAAACGAAAGCTGGTCGGAGCTGAATCTATGTGGAGATGATCTGCAGGCTTCTTTCAAGTGTTTTTATGATGTTTTTATGTATTATTTTAATTGTAGTTTTCCTGTTGTTAATAGGAAGTTACAACCATCAAAAGGTTGGCTTAGTGACAAAATTAAGAAGTCTAGTTCCGAGGTTCGCAATTGGTTTTGTCTGCAGAAGCGTTTTCCTGCTCTGAGAGAGGTCTTCCTTGAGACTAGGCGGGCGCACGGTGCTTTGATTGGGAATGCCAAGCGCGATTATTATAATAAACAGATTTTTAACTCTGGAAACAGGAGTGCAGCGGCTTGGTCTGTCATTGCTCAGGTTACGGGTAAGCTAAAGTCACATAGTAATATTTTTTTAGAGTTTGGAGATGTTGTGGTTTATGATCCGGAGCAAGTATCTAATAAGCTTAATTCGTACTTTGTCGATGTGGTTGAGGAGACTGTTGCGAGTATTCCCCGGCCTCGGGATTCTCCCCCGCGGATCTCGGAAATTGTACAGAGCATGTGTGCTCTGCCGTATGGTGAGGCGGAGTTGTTGACTGCCTTGTCTGCGATGCGTGGGGTATCGTCGTCGGGTCCTGATGGTTTGCCTTGCAGTGTCTTGAAGGCTGTCCTGTATCTTGTCATCGAGCCACTCACATATCTTGTGAATTTGTCTTTCTCTTTGGGTGCATTTCCAGATTGCCTGAAGGTTTCTGCGGTGGTTCCGATACATAAGAGGGGCAAGATAACATCTCCCTCGAATTACCGCCCCATATGTCTGCCGCCGGCCATGTCGAAGATTTTTGAATACGCGATGCTGAATAGACTATTGTCCCATTTGGAGAGGCATGATGTTGTTGCGGGAGAGCAGCATGGTTTCCGTAGCTGCCGCTCTACTATGACGGCTGTCGACTCTTTCATGACGGTGGGTATGAATTCTTTTGATAGGGGTGAGCATCCTGCGGCTTTGTTCTGTGACTTGACCAGAGCTTTCGACTGTGTTGATCATTCTATACTGATGGAGAAGCTGGCTAAGTATGGAATCAGGGGAGTGGTTGCTGAGTGGTTTCGTTCTTACTTGTCTGGTAGAACTCAGTTTGTGAAGATAGGTTACACCCGTTCGGATGGTGTTCGGTCCAATTTTAGATCTTCGTTCCTTCCTATCAAGATTGGTGTGCCGCAGGGGTCAGTTTTGGGCCCAATTCTTTTCTTACTTTTTGTCAATGATCTGTTATCTTTCGTTGACTTTATGACCATTATGTATGCTGACGATACATCGTCTGTGGTGTCGGATGGGTCTCTGGGGGAGGTTCGTGGTGCTCTTAATCATCTTCTCGCACAGCTGAGTGGGTGGTTTGGTCATAATCGGCTTCGACTTAACTTGGCTAAGACTGGATATATGATGTTCCACAACATTCGGAGTCGACGGGATCTGGACCTTGATCTCCGACTGGATGATTGTGTGATTCCGCGGGAGTCCAGCGTAAAATTCTTGGGGCTGCATGTGAATGAGGTGCTTGACTGGAGGGATCACTGTAGATACATTATGGGGCGCCTCAGTTCCATGTGTTATCAGATTAGATGCCTCAGAAGTGTTGTGGATGTACATATTCTGAGGGTGTTTTACTATGCGCATGTGCACTCTAGGCTATGGGGTCTGTTTTTGGGGTGGTTCTCCGATGGCTGGGAAGGTCTTTGTGTCCCAAAAGAGAATTGTTCGGTGTATCGCGGGGGTGGCATCTAGAGACTCGTGTAAACCGTTATTTAAACAACTTAAGATTCTTTCTCTTCCCTCTGTTTACATCTTCGAGCTCCTTGTCTATGTTTATAGAACCAAAGGTATTCATCAGCGGAACTCCGATGTTCATGACCACAACACTCGCGGTAGGGACGATTTCCGTCCTGCACTTCACCTTTCCAGTGTGACGAGGGGGTCTCCTGTGGCGGTGGGAACGGCCCTGTTCAATGCACTGCCTGTAAAAATTAAAAATTCGAAAACGGCACTATCGTTTAAAGCGGCCGTAAAGGGCATTCTCATGGAGCACTGTGTGTACTCGGTTCAGGAGTTTCGTGATCTGTTGAAATGTCTGTAATTGCATTTTGTATATGTATTTTTTCTTTTGTACTGCGTGACTTGTCCTATATATTGTAATTTAACAGGATTGAATATATATTATTATTATTATTATTATTATGCTAATATCGGAAACCTATATCACAAAATAATGTCACATAAGCATACCTAAATTTTGAAATCCGAATAGAAAAGGCAATGGAGAAACAACTATTAAGAAGAACATATCCAAGCAACTGGTGTGGCAGTGGAAGATTGGATTGGTCTATTAACTATAACAACTGTTTGTGGTCCACCGAAACATATAATTAAGGTAAACCTATTTGAACACTTTTATAGCTCACTGGATCATAGCTTCTTGGCTGGATGAGCACAACCCAAAGCATCCGCAATGGGGATCTAGACTAACAACACATAAATGATGAGAATTTTTTAAAGCAATGCAAAGAAATAACTTACAACACGTGTCAACGGCACAGCAGGTGCTTAGGTTGCTATGTACTAGCCTACCGACAGAAGAAAAACACAAGATACACAAGGTACCTAATTATCGCGTAGGGGATCTACCTTCATCTTGCCTTCAGGTTTTCTTTGAGCAATCAGTTTCTCTAGTTTGTCGCTTCGAGTAATGTGACCAAAGAATCTAAGTATGGTGCCATACACAATCGTAGACAACCGCTGTTTAGGTTTCACTTCTGCTAGTATGGATACGTTGGTTCTGTGTTCAGTCCAGGAGACTCCAAGCATTTTCTGTCATCACCACATCTCAAAAATATCGATGCGCTGCCGGTACACAGCACGAACAGTCCAAGTTTCATATGCGTATCTGAAAACAGAAAATAGAATACTTCGGACTAGGTTTATATTCGTATTACCAGTGATATGTTGGTTTTTAGATATTTTTGATAGTTGAGTTATGGACGTCCTTTCAAGCTGAATTCTTCTACAAATCTCGTCTTTGCACCCTCCAGAGTTAGTCATGACGACGTCGAGGTATAGACACTTGTCGATAACATTTTAACTACCTACTTATTGGACGTACTTGTTGATGGTTTTGGTTGCCTCTGTCGACTATCATTACTTTTGTTTTGTTTTTATTAATACGAAGACCGCGTTCTAAGATGATGGTTTCCAGTCTTTGTAAGATGGTAAGAAGTTCCTGTTGATGGTTGACAGTATTTATTAGTTCTAATAATAATAAATTTGAATTCATTGTACTGAAACAATGCAGTTTATAACGTCGAATCCGTAAGTTTTGCACTGGTAAGTCAATAATAGCCTATTACCACACAAGAGTCGTATGGCTGTTTTACCGTCACGAATGAAATTGTACACGAGACGCTTGCGTCGAGTCCCCATGCAACCACAGTTATTTATAGCAAACGGTAGCCGTGAAGTAAAGCACACTTACGGTTTATGCTGACAGGTTAAATATGTAAACTTACTGTAAGGGTAGGCGATACAAGTTTTTATTCCGCCCGGAATCAAGCCGGCTACCTAGGCATTAGCAGTCAAATGTATGTATAAACACTATATTAGCCAAGTCTTGACCGCCTCTATAAGTACAATTTTACTACGGAATCGGAGGTTTGGTAATTCAATGCAATATTTTATATAAAATTAAAATAAAGCATTTAATATTAAAGGTTAAACTTCCACCAAATTATTGTAATATATAACCTGCAAGTATGTACAGAATATACAAAAACAGGAAACAGGATAATATGCATTGCGTAAGCGATCAAGCTTGGCAGAAGCCAAGTTGTCTTAATAAGAAATAATGTAATTAATTGGGCGGTTTCCCCTTCGCCTGGAATACATTAACATTGTATTGAATTTACACAAAAGCTAAAAATACTGCGTATAATATAAACCTCCGGAGTATGTTAAATTCAGTTAAATCACGTATAACTATAATGATAATTTTTTATATGTACCTACGCCGTGCTCATAATAGTGAAGCACCCTAAGAAGGCGTCCGTAATTCTTTATAAGTACTTAACTTGACCAAAAATTTCATGTTACTATATATTTTTCTTATCCATCACAATCTATATTACAGTACCAAAATTAAAATTTTTTTTACCAAATCCATCATCTTCGAAGTTAAAATATTTCATTAAATATTTCTAAATATACCAAAATCTCACATTGCAATTTAAATTTCTTCATTCAATTTTTACATGTCCATTCTTTCGTTCTCCTGTCTAATCTCCTGTCGTCCGTTATCTTCCCACTGCAGTGGTCAAAATTTCTAATACTGTTCATTTCCGGTAACCAACTTCCAATTAATTGCCTTTCATTTTTAAATTTCACCCTTAATTTAAATTCGCAATAATAATTATTAACTTACTCCCACGTAGTAACTTAATTACAAAATCCTATATTAAACAAATTTCATGAAACCAAACAAATCAAATTTTTAAAAAGCACAACCTCTGTTCTTTCATGAAAGCACATCAATTATTGCTACAGTTATTAGTACAAACATTTCAAATAACTCAATCTTTTTATAAATTTACGCAAGGTTTAACTGAGCTTATCAGTTCTCCACTAATCCATTTTTTTATTAAAATTAAAAAAAAACAAAGCTCAAAAAATATCAATGCATCGTATAACTGCATAAATTCACTATGTAAATTTACATTTAGTATTTATAATAATTTATCTAACTGCGAACCGTTGCACCGCATCAGCTCGGCTTACACTTCTTACGCTTACTGGGCTTACACATACAGGACAATCCTGCTCAATGCGACCTTTAGGCCGCACGATCTAGCCAGTCCCATACTAGATATTGTCGTATTTTTCCATACATAGAAACGTTTGAAATTCGCATAGGTGAAAAGCCAAATATTTAAACATTAAAATTTTTCAAAAATTAATTTCAATATGGAAAGGGGAGAGCACAGTTCAGTAAACAATTAAAACACAATACAGATCACAATCAAAATTTCTCAGAAACGATAATTAAACCTCGGTAGTAAACACACAAAATCAAAATTTTACTTTAAAAATGAAAATGAAAGTTAAATGAGCTCTAAGGATATGAAAGAATGCCATAGTAGTCAATATAAATGTTTAATAAAAGACAAAAATTGATCGAAAGAAATATTAAAAACGTTTTATGTAAATTTTGTAGTAAATCGTAACAACACATTTTTATTATAACAAAAATTTAAACCATATGAAAAGAAATTTGTGTCAAACTGTGTGTAATTTTGTAAACATCGTTTTATTCTTGATAACATTTTCTGTGAAATTAATAATTGCGCCTAAAAACAGTAAAAACAAATGTGCATTAATAAAATTTGTGAAAAGGACATCTGGCCAGAACAAAAATATTCATTGTGCGGAAATAAACCACTTTAACGTTTGATTTCGGCATTTGTTTCAAAAGTAAAATGGGGCTAAATTAATTTAAACAATAAAAGGAAGATTACAATATATTATAATGTTTTAGTCTAATAAAACAAGAAATTAATATAGGCCAGCAGTTCAAATTACTACTTGATATAAAGATACCACATAAACCAAATGCGGGTACACGGGGCGAGGGTTAGTTAACCCCCGTTAGTTAGTTAAAGGGTTAGTTACCTGCTTGAATTTAAAAATATGAAAAACCTGATAAATAGATTAAAATTGCTAAAAATTTAAAAAATCCATTCAGGCATAAATGGTATTTCACAAAGCATAGACCATATCTCGTGCAAGAGTTCTAAGTTGAGCTGACGTAGCCGTCAGCAGTCTGCGATTATAAGATCAAATCTACATAGGAAGTAACAAAAACAAATATGATTTTGAAGCTACTAAGACAGAAAAGGCAGAAATTGTAATTATTTTGAATTAAATTTTATTTGAAAATTTTTAATATTCAAATGAAACATTCAAGAAACTTTTAACAAGTCGTTAAAATTAACGAATGATTTCTATTGCTATTTTATAATTTACAAATTGTTTTAGAAATCTAAGGTGCAGTCGAAATATTACATTGTGAAACGATTTAATTGATGTAAAATTTACATTAGGTTTGTTTCTGCAGCACATGGGAACGCTTTAAAAGTGTCAGACTAAAGTTTAATCGCGAATTTTATTCTGCGCATTTTATTATTCGCAACCGGAACGAAATAATATACACCTCGACTCTCTGCTTAATGCTCGTATATAAAAAATAATGGGCGTGTTTTTAAACTACTCGAGCAGCTGTTCGAGTACTCGAACAAAAAAGTGTGTTTTTAAACTACTGCATCAATTGTCATCGGTCGTTTTAAAATTCCCCCACTCTGCTCGAACGCATTACTCGAGCAAATTTGGTTAGAGAAATTATTACTCGAGCAACCGGTACAGTTTAAAAAGACACCCATTATTCAAACGAAAGAACTATACAAGGTTAGGTATGTACATGTAACTATAGTAATTTTAGAATAATTTGACAGAGGTTAAAAAATTATTAATACCTACCTATTGTAGCTCCTTCTTACCTAAATCTTTTAGGGCTATAGCTCCGACAACTAGAAAAAATATCTGGGCGCCGGTAAGGAACTCGAAGCGCAACGAAAATGATAAATCAAGTTGGACGCCACCAGTTTCTAGTCAACAAACAGGAAAAGTTGATAAAACGTGCTAAACCACCAAAGCATAACCTTTTATAAAGTTAAAATGCTTAAAATTAACAATATTTAACACGATATATCGGGTTATAGCGACATTTGCTCAAAACTATACAGTTGCCTCATATGCCCTTTTTGCAAAGGGCGACTAGCTTTTTCCAGCGTGGAGAATAGGGATGTTTGTGGGATCTTTTGTACATGTGGTTGTCGAACAACTAACTAGAAAAAACAATGCTGGTATTTTATAGACACTAGGTGAGCATAATAAAACAATTAAAAAGAGTGAAGAGTCTTGTTTCATTGTCACGCCAAAATAAAGTCAAAAATGATGGTTTGATGAGTGCTCTTGAATATAATATCTAACAGATACACAAACATTTAACAAAAAATAACAAGTGAAATAATAAAAAAATACAAGCTAAAGCTGAAATTACCTTGAAGAGGTAACTCAACACAATGCAATTAACAATGGGGAACATGCATGAATAAAAAAATTTAGTTAAAACAGTATTTTCCGATTAATCCTATATATTAAATATCAAATCAGCAAAAATAACTTCTATTTATTGTATTTTGTTATAAATAATCCATTTTAAAATTCAATGATAATTTAAAATAAATCATGTGACCTTAAACGCAACGCGTTTTCCGGCACAAAACCTCACTTTCTTGTTTATTCTACTCGTGTAGAGTACTTTTTTAACTTCTTGTTTTTCATTGATTTAATTATGATAAATAACAGCTTTTAACACTAACAAACTTCAACTTTCAAAGCACAAAACCACAGAACAATTTTATAAATGAATGTAAAATTCTGTCTTGTGACGTCCCAAGCAAATGGCAACTTGCGCGGTCGTTTCCTTCAATTCAAATTGACGGATTTTTAAATATGTTTTAAATTATTATCAAAACGAAAATAAATAAATTAAATAGCATTAATTAGTATATTTAGTTATTTTTGATCCAACTACGCTATAAAAAAAATGTATGCATCTTCCCTATTGTGGAGCTCTGAAGAAGCGCACCCACTAAAACGGTCCGACGTATTTAAATAACTTATCAACGAAGCAAATAGCGTTGAAACATTTGATTAACAAAACAGTTAAGAGATAATTTTCCTATGGTTAGGAATGCAAACAAAATTGTAAATGCAACTTACCCACAATGAACCAACGGGTTCCGATTTACACATCTCATACGAGTCCTCAATATGATTTGTGGTCCGACGCGGTTCGGACGCGTCGTATCCGTGGCCATGCGAAGCAAGCTACAAAATACAAAATTGATTACACCCTAACCAAGTCCATCACCTGCAACCTCCATCTTTAGCCTTGAAGATGTACATAATTTATAGCAATAGTTATCCAAATATATCGTCACATGTTCATAAAAATGTCGAAGTACAATCCTCTTCAATGCAAAATCCCATCAGGAAAACCAAAAACCAATTTTTAACTTCGTCTTCGAAAATAACTGATCCTCATTCTCATTCCTCCATCCACATAATTTGAGGCAAATAAAAAGGCCTATTAAATCCAAACTTCCAGAGTGGATCGAATCATACACCAGCAGCGAACCCCATAACCAGTGGATATCTTATCAGCATTTCCATCCAAAATCATGGAAATCTTCCATAAATAATCAACGTGAGGATTCATCATATACAAAATAAAATACGACTAATTACAACTGAGGTCCCCATATAACCATTAAACCAGGAACCATAATTAAAACTCGGTATTTTAAAACATTAAAAAACGAAAAACCAACAAATTAAAACTTCACGCGAATGTCGACAACCGCTATCTCATCAATGTCCACATTTTTCCTATCATTGTCACCAACGTTCAATTTTATTACAACGAAATAAAATTTATAGGGCGGAGCAAAAATATTCTCCGCACTGTAACGCAAAAATTCATTACAACATTTTAAAAATGGCGCAAAATAAAGATTTGAGCGAAGCTAAAGGAGCCCAAATAATTCTTTTAAATTCGCAAGAAGCTAATCAAACTCAGATTAGTAAACGGCTTGGTTGTTCGCGTTGTGCTGTGCAAAATGCTTTAAAACGCTTTAGAGAAAGTGGTATGTACCAATCTAAACGTAGAACTGGTCGAAAACGGGCTATAACTACTAGAGAGGACAAGGTGTAGCAGCGACAGTCCCTGAGAAACCGCAAGATGACGGCCGTTCAGCTGGCTAGCGAGATGTCTGCAAGCGGAGGGCCATCAATTTCTCCGCATACAGTGAGAAGAAGGCTGAATGAAGTGGTCTTCGCGGTTGTAAAGCCCGGCGTAAACTGTGGCTTTCAGAAAAAAATAAAAAAGCCAGGCTAGCATGGGCCCGGGAACGCAAAGATTGGACGCATGATTAATTTTATTAATTAATTAAAATAATTAATTAATTAAAAAATTAATTAATTAATTTTTTATGGTTGTTTTTTAGCTTTTCGGGACCCCTGGTGCCGTATACGTGCGGCGAAGAGTTGGGAAAGATTATTGTGTCGATTGCGTTGTACCAAAGGTCAAATTTGGGAGTAGAAGCGTGATGATCTGGGCTTGCATGGGAGCCTCGAGGGTAGGTAATATATTCATGTGCGAGGGTCGCATGAATAGTACTACCTACATCGCCATGCTAGAATCGCCTCTCATGGATTCCTACTCCAAAATTTTTCCGAATACAGACCACGGGACGATAATCTTCCAGCAAGATAATGCACCTTTGTCACACTTCACGAGCCAACAAGGGTTGGTTTGCGTCGAAAGGGTTGACTGTGTTAGATTGGCCAGCGCAGTCGCCCGATCTCAGTTCCATCGAGCATTTGTGGCCAATATTAAAAAAAAAGTTGCCAAACACAACATGAAATCGAAAATTGAGCTGAAAGAAAAATTAAAGATGGAATGGGAGATATTGTCTCCATCAATCTGCAACTCTTTAGTTAGAAGTATGCCAAAAAAGAGTTGCAGCAGTAATAGTAAACAAGGGAGGGCCTACAAAATATTAAAAATTATATTTTAATAAATGTTATTAAATAGTTTGATAGTTTTTTTATTTATGTTTGCTTGAATTATTACGTTACAAGACATTTGTGGGGGTGCCTTACTAATATGAGCGCGACGTAGTATATCGAATAGCCAGTTTTAAATGACACGGTAAATCAAATTTTTCAAGATTCCTGCTTCCTATTGTTACGGATTAAAATAATCGTATCAATCGAAAGAGATTGTTTTCCGCGTCTGAAGATACCCTACCTTGTTATTTCTTTTTTCATTATTGTTAAAAATGCAAAAATATTAAGTTGAACGTATTTTGACAAATACGTCTTACCTTGGAAAATAATTTCTTATAAATTGCTTTGAAAGATACCCAATTTTATTACTAATTTGTAACTGATAATTTTTCCAGCGTAAGTCCGTTTTATTAAAAATCGCTCAATTTATTTTTGCATTCATTTGTAACAATTATTGAAGAAAAACTAATACAAGAAATGTTGGGTATCTTTGACGCGTAAAAAAATCTCTTCCGATTAATTCAATTTTCATTATTATCTTTTACAATTGGAAGCGCTTTAAAAGATGTATGACTGGTTTCATGAACGGTAATCTCATAGTAATAATGCATTATATTTAATAATATATTACCTAGTAACAGTCATCTTTGCCCACCCTGAGATCCCATACTTTTCTCTAGAGAAGGGATTTTTGCTATACCCTACCACGCTGGCTAGTGCGGGTTGGTAGGAGGGACGGTCACAAAAGATGAGAAAGTCAGAAAGAATATTAGCTTCTTCTTGGACTCGAACCAGTGCCTTTATATTCAGTAATTGATCGCTCTAATGGGGAAGATGCATAAATTTTTTTTATAGCGTAGTTGGATCAAAAATAACTAAATATAATAATTAATGCTATTTAATTTATTTATTTTCGTTTTGATAATAATTTAAAAAATATTTAAAAATCCGTCAATTTGAATTGGAGAAAACGACAGAGCTAGCCGCCATTTGCTTGTGACGTCACTGGTCACACGTCAAAATTTTACTTTCATTTATATGTATTGTTGTTCTTTGGTTTTGTGCTTTAAAATTTGAAGTTTGTTAGTATTAATAACTGTTATTATCATGGAAACCAAGAAGAAGACGTGCTATATGTATTGTATTGTTCCGAAATGTACGAACACTACAAAAAAAACGCCAAATAAGCTGTTTTTTAATGTACCGCGAAAAGCAAACGCAAGGAAGCAGTGGTGTAATTTAATGAAATGGGACGTATACAAAAATAAAAAATTATCTGTGAACTCAGCACTTCATTGCTGTGAGGATCATTTTAACGTAAGTACATAAATATGTAGTTACAAAAAAAATAAATCACAATTACCTAGCTATAGGTTATTATAACTTATTGTTCTGTTTTCAAAATTAAATAAACTATTTCACATTCTGTTGAAAAAGAATGCATTACGTTATTACGTACTTTCAATTTTTCTGTATAATATTATAATATTTATTTCAATTTTAGATACATGAAGACATGGAAAATTATATTCAATACCGAATCATGGGCCACGTGAACATCCCCAAATTAAAACATGGCGTTACACCACGTTTATTTGAATGTCAACGACTTAAGCCAAGGAACTCCATTATAAGAAACGGTGCACTGAAAAGAAGAAGAATAGAGCTAGTGCAAGAAGCGTTACTAGAAGCAACGAAAGATGTGGAAATTCCATGCACGTCTTCGCAAGAAGAACCATTGATTGAACCACTTGCGGCCCCAGAGGTTACAAAACCTCAAGTCGACAAATGTGTGCAGACAAATTTGAAGCTTTGGAAGCCTTCTGTGCGAAGCAAAGCTATACAGGTACAAAAAATGAGTAGCGAAATAGGATTATCTCCAATGATTATTTCTTCCGTGCATGCTTCTACCTCGCCATTTAAAGTGGAAATAGTGAAAAGAGCATTACTTATGGAACAGAGGGTTGACGAACAAAGCAGCACGACATCTGTTTCTAGTGACTCGGATTATGTGGTCGAAGAAAATTCGACTTCGGAAAGTTTAGACGAAGCATTGTCGAACGAAATGTTGCAAACTAATATGCGTAAATGTTGTTTACTATCGATGGAAAAACAGCCAAAAATATTTTTAGGATTGCCAATTGAAAGCTATTATTTAATAAAGATGTTAGTTTCCAATGCTCCTGCTTCGTTGTTAGACATCTTGATAACTATTAGAAAAATTCGATTAAACGAACCATTTGTGATTGTAGGCATCAACTTTGGCATGTCTCCGAGCAATGCTAGCAAAATTTTTAGAAAAACTTTGTTAGTAATTGCTAGATTACTACAGCAACTAATAGTATGGCCTGATAAAAAGCTAACGAAACTACATTTACCGATCACTTTCAGAGCTCGTTACAGTAATGTAGTGTCTATTATAGACTGCCTGGAGATTCAAATTGAAAAGCCCAGTAATCCAGTTCATCAGTCCCTAACTTGGTCCCAGTATAAGGGTTGTAACACACTGAAATATCTTATTTCATGTACTCCAGATGGATTGGTTAACTTTATTTCAACGGGATTTGGAGGACGTGCAACGGATGTAACCATTGTCGAAAATTGCGGTTACCTTGACAAATTATCTCCTGGAATATCAGTAATGGCTGATAGAGGTTTTAAGAACATCGCTCATCTTCTGGAGGAAAAATCTTGCATTCTTGTTCGTCCACCATCGGTGTTGATAGGAAAACTTAGTACGAAAGAAGAAGTAAAGGAGTCCAAGCGGATTGCAGCACTCCGAATTCATGTTGAGAGAGTAATTGGAAGATTGAGGGAGTTCGACATGTTGCTGCCTCATGCTTGTGTGGACAACCATCACATTTCATTACTTGATTATGTAATTATTGTCGCTTGTGGTATTATTAACTTACAAGATGTTATAATTAAAATTTAAAAATTTTCGTTTATTTAATAGTTATGAGACAGTGAATAAGAGACAGTGTTGGGATGCGAGTTTAATACTAAAACGTAATGCATAGAATGGAGCATAGGTACACAATCATGTCTAAAAATTATAAAAACACTATAATACAATATTTTTGATTTTTAAAATAAAGGATGTTAAAAACAATTTATTATAGTTTTTATTTAGTCTTTCAATAAAATTGGAAATAGTGCTTTACACCAAAATTCTGTGCACGTCTCTAATAAATTCTTACAATAATTTAAATCATAATCGATGGTTAAAATATTTACATTTTTTGAAGTTTCAAAATCGGGACTGGCTACACAAAATAAAGCTTGTTTTTTCTTTGAAAAATGCATTTGTAACTGTATTTGTGCATGATACTTTTGGGCGATTTTGTTCGTTTTTGTGACATAGTTCGCTACTGTTTTTTCCGACGATGGACACTTGATCTCGATTGAGAACTGTTGACTTTCGCCATCGGGAGAAGCTCCAATAACGGGGTATTCTGGGCTCAATAATAGACCACATCTTTTTATTTTGATCTTCATCTTCTTCTCTACTTCCTGTATAACTGCTTTCTCTAATAATCGACCACGTTGCATAGGAGCAGTATCTTTCAGTTTCGAAGCTCCGAGGATGCTTTCTACGAGAGTACCATCTAGCGTTTTACAATGAGCTGCATCGTATGCCTTCGACGCTGTGATCCTGGCATATCTCAGCTCAAACCACAATGAACAAGAACTTTGTTCAACCGTTGCCTCAAATGCGCGTTTACATGCAATGGTTGTCATGTTTGACCTAAGAAAATTGAAAAAGTTCTCTGTTGTGCGGTCATTTACATTTGAGACAAACTCGTTTACCAAATAATTTATTGATAACTTTTCTGTATCACTAAAATGTTTGTAGTATTTTGTTAACGTGGTGTCTAATCTGCCAACTTCACGGCTGTGATCAATTACCGAAGCAAGAAAGGTCTCATCTCCATGTGGTAGATCTACATATGTAGACTTCGAAAACTCTTTGCACGTGATGAATTTCATGGATGTACCCACAGATGAAAGTTTAGACTTTTTCCAATAGCATTCAACAGAGGTCTTTGAAGGCTCTTCACTTCTTCTGTGTAACCATGCTATGAAGGCTACAGTATGCTTACATCCTCCTACAAATTAATAAGAATTTATAACAGATTCAAATTTTAATAATTTAAAGTATGATGGTTACGTATAATTATTTTAAATAAGGGAGTGACTAGTCGCCGTGTGGAACAGTACATGCGCAGTTGCGTCGATTTTGTACTTACACAAAATTCGAATGCTTTTTACTCATTTTTAAGATATCAAATGTTACTTCCGTCGCCATTACGTATGTGTAGTTTATAACCTAACTTTATAACCGTATTGTGTGTGTTATACTCTTGTTATACTTGTGCGAAACCCGTGATATCTAAAAGTGAAGAATATGGCAGAATGTGTAGAAACCGTAGAAGCTAATTTAGGCATCGATGTTGGCTTGAGATTTTGCGATCTGGAAAAATTTAAAGCACATTTAAAAACTCAATGCGAATTAAAATGTGTGCAACTTAGTATAGTTACTTCAAGAAGTAACTATGTTAACCAGTTTGTTTAAACTTGGTACATATGAAATGCATTAATAACTTGGAAACTCAGCAAAAAATATTTAAATGTGTAAATTGTGGTTCCAAATCTTAAATGCATTTAATATTATGCACCCAGTTTAAACAAAAATTGCAGCAAATCGTAGGGACATTTGTCTTTCCTCTACTTTCATTTTTGTAAATTTGGAATTTATTAGTTTTTTTGTGCAATAAATGTTTTGTTTAGTTATTTTGTGAAATAAATGTTTTGTTTTGTTATATATTATGTATATTATATATTTTATACTGTACAAAAATAAATGAAGACAATGTACTCATTTACCGTTTTTTTTTGCTTCGAAATAATAGCGAGCCGGTTGTTCAAAATTTGGCAGCCCACACCCCTGGAGAAGGTTATTTTCAGATTCCAGATTTGTAATATATCGCAGATCGACGGTAAGGGTGTCAAGTCCAGAAGTCTAGTGCGTGTTGATGTGAGCAAATGTTAAGCAATAAAATTAATTATTTGAAAATCTGTGTAAATTTTATCAGCTATTTCACAACAATTTATAACGATTTTGACACTGTTGCTGCCGATGTGCGATGTATAAAAAAAACGTATTTTTTGAATTGAAATATTCGAATTTCGTTACCAAAAGAGACGTAACTGAGCATGCGCCGCAGAAATAAGATTTGATGTTTTAAAATTGAATGAAATTTATTCGAATTTTGTATAAGTACAAAATCGACGCAACTGCGCATGTACTGTTCCACACGGCGACTAGTCACTCCCTTTAAATAACTACTAAACCTAGGTACCTACCTAAATGTGCAGCACAATCCTCACATTGCACCGAAGTTATAACATTGGTTCTTTCATCGCAAATTAATTTCACGTTATATGCTTTCTTCCGAACATTGTGTTCTGGTGTGATTTTTGCTTTCACAATGCAAATGCGACCTTCTCTTTTAACTTGAACATAACCTATAGCGTTATCCCCATAAGTTTCTCTTGCCGATCTAAAGACATAAAACTACAGTTGGCTTACTCCAATACGTTAAAATAAATTTCACTTACCTTGCCGCTTTTGTGCTTCTAATTTCGGCGCTAACGAAATCAGGATTATTCGCAAAAAAATTACTCATCGTAAACACGTCTATTTTGGGCAAATTATCAGATTGCGCTTGCACAAAACCACTTTCAGTCATGACTATAACAATAATTATAACAAAACAATCAAAAATAATATTTAAAAACGATCTCTGCGTTATTACGTATCAAATTTTTACACCACGAGCCACGATTAAAAGTAAACAACAAAGCGGGGTTATTGTTATATGTGACCAGTGACGTCAAACCAATGGCGTTGCGTTTAAGGTCACATGAATTATTTTAAATTATTATTGAATTTTAAAATGGATTATTTATAACAAAATACAATAAATAGAAATTATTTTTGCTGATTTGATATTTAATATATAGGATTAATCGGAAAATACTGTTTTAACTAAATTTTTTTATTCATGCATGTTCCCTATTACTAAACCAATCCCGCCTAAAATTATGGTTTATGATTAAACTTTAATTATCGTTCCTGAAACCGGCCCATAAAATTGATTTATCAACTGGGTACGCTATACACATTATTTGATTGTGGAAATAATAGTTTAAAGTAAAAAAATCAGTAATCAGTTATTGCCTCGTCAGTAGTTGTGTTAATTTGTTTTTTAGTTTGTTAATTTTTAAATTTATATATTATTTTATTTAAGAAATTAGAGTTGAAGTGGAAAAAGAAAGTTTTTTGTTCTACGTAAAACGAGCTAGCACTCAATCATTGGAAGTTTTGCTTAAAAAATGTAAGTTTAAGGTGTTTATTACTTTAGGGTAGAATGTATATCATCCTTTCTAATAACGTAAACCACAACCTCTTCATCTTAATGGTTTTGAATATAACTTAATTTAAATGTAAAATGACTGCATATATTACCAGTATGTACTAAAATTTGATGAATTTTCGTACAATAGTTAAATAGTCTAGTATTGTACTACTAGTAAATGTTTTAGTGTTATCGACTTGATACAATTTATGTTGGATGCTAACAAAGCAACCTGTTGTGCTTATCTGTAAAGTGCAGTGAAAATAGTTTAATATGAGATTCAGGGAACCAGAAAAAGGAAATTTCGTATTACACGTGTTTCCTATTAGATAATTATACATAATTTGTCCTTCACACTAGTTATTTGTATATACCCAGTGCGGCAATATACTTTCTCATTGTGGTACCTACATATATAATACTGTAGCATGCAACTCAAAAGAACGCCAAGATGCAGTCGCTATGGCCCTAAAGTCACTTATGCAAGTAGGCAAGCTCTGGAAACTAACCTGCGTACATATGTCAGATAATTATTTATTGAGTCAATAATTTTGTTTGCAGATCTATGCTTTTCAACTACAGATGTGTTGTATCAACATCTATACGCCCAGTACACGGCACCATCATATAACCAGTTTATTAGTTATTCTTATAGCTACTTTATAGCTAATCTATTGTTGTTTTTATAAATTTTTTCCAGGACATTTTTAAAGTTAAACCCGATCTTGCTCAATTTTTAAAAATTTTTGTTTTATGATACCTAATCAGAAACCCATCAGGACTCTTTTGTTATTTGTGGTAATTGAGCATACTGTTGCTTCGGAAACTAATTTAGTATTAGGATTTAGCTGTAAAAATATGATCTTTTTCGATTGGCGGCTCGCTACGCTCGCCAAAATGTGCTGCAAAAAAGTTTTTAGGAAAACTAAAAAAAATCCAAGATGGCCGCTACACGTTTAGTATTATATGGATTTACTAGTTTAATGCCCGTTTTCACAAACGTTCGTAACTGAATTTAACGGTCTGTTAAATTAATGAATAATTCTTATTGGTCTACTAATATCAACAAACGTTTTCTGTTGGTTGTTAAATTTAACAGAACGTTTAATTCAGTTACGAACGTTTGTGAATACGGGCATAAGTATTTAATAAACTTGAATTACCATTGTCGATTGTCACGTAGTATTTCCCAATTTAAATAAAATCTTCTCTCATTTGTAAGAGACCACATGTATCCTTCGTCGGCTTATTTTTATTACACCTAAAGTATACCTTACATTTGGTCTCAAAATTCGACAATGGTGAACTGAGACAAGTTCTGTTCCCACGGTCTGGGAAAAGATTGAAACTTTGTAAATTTTTATTACGGTATTAAGTTGTAAAAAGGGCCCAGCATGAGCGGGATATAAGTTAATTTGATTTGTAAGGTGACTTGTATTCGTATGTAATAGCACATTATTACATAAATGATGTGAGATAAATACTACAAAATTTGTCGCGTACAGGTTGACATAATATTGCGCGAGCGAAAGCGAGTGCAATCGAGAGCGATATTCGTCTAAACCTGTATAAGATAAATCTGAAAAGTATTTTCTAAACACGAGTTGCTGTTTTTATGATAATTCCCCGAAGAAAAAATTGATGATATAAATTGATAGTATCATTGCAAAAATCGGTAAGTAGGTAAGTACCGAAAAAAAAACGGAACAATAATCGCACAAAATTCGTTACATAAAATTCTTTACAAGACTTAAAGCGAGCCCGGGTGAGAAGTGATGTCGACAACGTATGTATTTTCGTATTTTTCTAAATAAAATCATATTTTTTTATCATTTAAAAGAAGGATTATCATTTTATTTCAATTTGTAAAGTAAACTGGAGGAAAATGAGCTGAACTGGGGTCTCGGGCGAATAAAATCCTCAAACGACCAACCACTCGTCAGTTTTATTTAGGTTCGAACTGGAACATTTAAATTGATTTGCCAGTTTACCTCTGCGAACCATTTGTTAAGGCTTTGCTCTAGTCAACTTAAATCCATAACATTTGAAGATTCAGCCCTCATGAGTGATCTAAGATCCAAATTGTATTATGGGGTCATTGACCTGAAACATAAATTATGTGAGATTTTGCTTTTAATTGTTAATTTTATTGAATAAGGAATTCAGACTTACATCTTACAATATTGTGAACTTACCTATTTGTCATATCTGTTTTAAATTAAGTTTTTTTTTTTAATTTTGTTAATAAGGTTGAAATTCGCATAATTCGCATAATTCGCATAATTCGCATAAATAAATAAATAAAAGCAGTTGGTTGATTGACTGTTTTAAAATAGTGAATTTACTAAAATTAAAAGTGCTGAAAATCATTTATAGAATAATTAACGACTACTACGCACCTTTCGAAGAAAGAAGATCACCTGTTTTAATTAAAAATTATGAAACTTGTTGCTAGAACTCTACCATTTCCGGTCCGATAAAGGCAATGCTATAAAAGCGATCGAATTTTGATCGACGAGGCAGTTCCATTTTAGTTATGCTCCAGTCGATACCTGACAGTTTATTGTTTTTTGAAAATTGGGAGTTTGATTTTAGCATTTGGTATTGGATGTCAAGTGGAAGGTTGGCTGCGATTTGTGCTTGCTTAGGAAGAAAATTTTGGATGATTTGTGAATTGTTGGTCATCGCTTATGTTAATATCGATTTTTGGATTATACAGCGATTTGTGGAATTCGTGCCAGTAGATTCAAGAGAATTACCAAAGGCTTGGTAATGTTTAAAAACTGGGCAGTGCGTGGTTGCCAGGAATTTTTAAGGTTATCTAATAACAAAGAATTGATTTATTTTGGAAAGTCAATAATTATTAAAGAAGATTCACAAGTTTGGATAAACATCTACTTACCTCAACTTACCAGAAGTTTTGATGAAGCAGCTTCTTCATATGCGGATTTGATTGGTTTGTGGACAGTCACCGGCGGGTGCTTACACATCGAAGCACAAGTTTCAACAACTCGTGGAAGGACAAATACATCGACTACCGTGACATTAAACCTGAGTGCACCTAACAAAGGTAACATTTTTCTAATTTTCAAATTTAAAACTGTTTTTATTTAAAATTTTACATCGGCCAATTAATAGTGCGTATTCATGGACAATTTAGTTTTACCTTATTGTATAATTTGTTTAGATTTGTAGGTTTGAATTTCTTTAATACCACGCATAATTTATATTAAATTGGTATTGTAAATAAAACCAAGTTGATTGCTTATGAGAAGTTAAGTTTTTATTTAGTTTTTAACAACATAAGCCGAATTTGCAGAGGTATTCTGGTAATTTGCGTGGGTATCAACACAATAATTTTTGGATTTTGTTCGTGTGAGACATACAGTGCGGTTCATTACATTATAAAAGCATTTTACAAAGAGCCTAAAGTTAAATCAAGTAAGACTGAGCTAGCCGAGTACTCATTTAATTTGAACAAATTTTATTACGACATTTTCTGGCGTCAGCCAACGTGGGGCATTAAAAGGGTTGTTAACTTTAAAGGGGTTGTTAAAAAAATTAAAGTTCACCTTAATTTGTATGACAATATATATGTAAATGATGTAATGTTCCTATATACTACATACTACTTGTAACCGGTTGCTAATTTTAGACTGTCATTTCAACTTTTTTTTCCTGCAGGGAAGGGGGAAACCTTCATAGGTACCACTCCATCAGGGATGGTAGTGTCAGATTCTTACTGACTAAAACCCCCTCCCCGACGAAAGCGGGATTTACCTTCTCGGCATTACTTCCGCTGTCGTCTGCGATTTTCCATGCTGCATCGATGTTGCAGGCTCCCGATGACCTCCCGGTTTAGTACGGAAGTTTGTGTCCGGGAGGTCAGGCGCTAGCACTTGATTGTACTTTTTCAATTGAACCGGACGCACCGCTCGCCGCGATCCAATACGTCTCACCGGGCCACATGTCCGTGATCGTCAGCATAGGTGAAAGTCCACTCGCCATTAACTTAATAGGCGGAGATTCCGGCGACAAAGTTAAGGCCGAGCCGACCGTCATCAATACCGGAGATCCCGAGCCCCCAAGCGACTCTGCAAATCATATTAAATCCCAGAGCGCGATGCGACCGGGTCACCTTGAAAAACTTGTGGTCGCTGGCAAAGTGCCAGTCCACTCGTCTTTATATTTGACGGCACTATTTTCGCGATCGTCCCCCTCTGGATTAGCACGAGAGTTTGTGTCCACAGATGGTCTACGCGCTATCGTCGTACCGACAATAATCTACCCCGCCGAACGACCGTCACTACTCGACCCGGACCCGACCCGCCGATTAATGACGATATTCTTCGGGAATTCTCTTGGGAACTTCTCGCGCATCTTCTCGCGGGAACTTCTCACGGGAACTTACAACGCTGTCATTGACTTAACTGTAGGGCGGGGACTTAAGCTTCGGCTTGCTCAGCTCGTCCGTCCCCCTCCTTGGTCTTCATCACTTGACTGATGAAGACCGCTACAGCCAGCCATTCGTCTTCGCCGGACAGCATGAAAGCAATCATGTTGTCCGGGCTTAGTGTGTCGCCCATCCGGAGCGAAATCATCACTCTCTCCCATCTTAGGCATCCGAAAAGAGTGTGTTCTGCCGTATAACTAAAATAAAATTTCTATAATGCAAGTGGAGGGGATAGGCAACCACTCGTACACCATTTTTTAATGTTTAATTTAATTTTAATAAATGTAACTTTTTCCGTTAATGTAGAAAACAAAACAAGATATACGGAATATTTCGGATGTTATTGTAGAATGATTTCTAAAATGTGTGAAAATTAGTTTTATTCTTAAATAAAAATAGATATATAAATATATAGCCCGGGAGTGTTCAATGTTAATACTCCATATACTGTACCGTTTGAAAGACAACTTTAGTGTACCTCTCTCGCTTCGGGGTAGATTAAGCGCTTGCCTCGAGTGCATGTACATATTGCTGTGATTTAAAATGACCTCACATCATAATAAATACTTGCAAAACTGAAATAAACAAAATATTAAGAAAATTGAGCTAATTCGAAACATTAAGATTTATCAGATAAGAAATCCATCTCTATTTCAGATATTGTGAACATAATAAGATTTTTAAAGATGAGAAACTATATCAAAACCTGCTAAATACATTCAATTTGAGGGTGATCAACTCAAAATCTTCTTAAAAGACACTTTACGTTAGAAATTGTAGAAAATTGTACTTTGTTTGTTATCTTAAAACATAACCTGTTAATTTGTAAACTTTAATTTGAAAAATCTCTTTGAATAACTTGTTTTATCGAAATCTGAATATAACAAAAATTCTATTATATCTTATTGTATATGAAAATCATAAATTTGTGTCCAAAACTTGTAAAAGGTATATAAAGGTCAAAATTGCACAAAATCGACAAGTGAATTGTGATAACGTGCAACATAGTCAAATAAAGTTCTTCGAATTGTTACAAAATTGACTACCGTGCTTAAATCCAACTGGAAAGCATCATACAAGTGAACTCTTCAAATATCCATCCAATTCTGGAAATCACAAGAAATTTAATTAAACCAAAAATTACAAAAGGATACTATTTGACTTACAATTTACAAAAGTGATTGCAAATTTCATGTTTTGCGCAAGCAAACAAGTTAGTTGGTCTTTAATGTTTAAACTCGACGGACGTACACCGCGCGATCCAAATTTGTTTACCTTTGGAATTCATTATCAAAAATCAAGATGGCTAACACTAGTGGCGTCTTCTAAGAAATTATCAACGTTAAACATCGATTCAATCCATGAATATCTGATGATTAAATAACATAAATCTACCTACCGGCAAACAATATATCTAAATAACAACAATTGGAAATTAAATTTGTATAATTATTGTGATAACAACTCAATCCAGTGAAGAGCAGATCCAACGTGCACCTTATCGAATATTCATCATCTACGAATGGAAGTGTCTAATAGTGCGCAAGTGTATTGCAAGATAAAGTGTTCTACGCTGACTTATTATAAAAAGTCCGGATAACAAATTAAAAGGTATTTGTGGAAAATTTATTATTTTTTAAATCTAACTTTGGCCCTCAGCATTTTAAATAAAGGATGCTGGAAAAAGACTCTAACAGGTGCATTTTCGGCTACCTTATTGATAAAAATCTTCATTAACAAAACATTATTTATTTTATTTCAAAGCTTTACAAAAAGCAACAATTTAAGTAAAAACATTTAACCCGTTAAGAACAACGGAAAGCCTTAATTATTATATTAAGCATTTGAAGAAAGGAAGAAAGAAAAGGATCTCGATTCATCTTTTTGGTATTCTGATTGTGAATCATTCTGGTAACAGATATTAAATCTGTAATAATATGTTAATTTGATTAATTTTGCGCATTGCGATATTTTTGAAAATATAAACCATTTCTAACTTAATGAAATCTGTTATTGTTAATTTAAACATTTACAGGAAAGCACTTCAATTTTTAAAGATTACTCAATAATAAAGAAGTGGATCGTTTATCTGATAAAAACATTTAAGTATTTTTTCATTCAAAATTATTTAGCATTTTAAAGTTGAACAAAATTTTCGATTCCATGAGCTACTTCCCTAATTTAATCGCCAACACCTGCATTACCCAGGGAGAGTTTCAGGCTGAGCTATAAGAAAGGGACAAGTGGATGAGCTCTCTATTAAATTTTAGCACGCAAATTATACAAAAATTATATTTTTATATTTTTCATTCAATCTGAATGTGGCGCCCAATAAATTCAAGACGTGTCTAAGATTTAAATAAGGGAGGTCATAGCAATATGTATTTATATCGAAAATTATTGAATATTACCCTAGGGCATCAATATAATATAGTCCGAACCACGAAAGAAGAGCTCCACGTGATTATTTTATGAACTTATAAACGACATGACATTATATTTTCCTTATATCGTTTAACGTAAGAGGGACAAAGATGCAAAATAAAAAGTTGTCTGATCTTCAGCTATTTATGACGAATTATTGACGTCACAGAGCTCTTCTTTCGTGGTTCAGATAATAACTGTATATTTCCCCAGAACTCTCTGTATCAGCGGGTCCAGATCGCCGGTGCATGACGTGTATCTATATAATGTAACATAACGCACTCTTATTGGTGGAAACGACCATAATATGATCCCGAGTCGAATTATCCCCAGTATTATTCAAGCATCCGTCAAGCCACATCTAAAGCTAGCACTATACGGACATAAAAAAACGCTGCGTGTAAAACGCCGCGTTTTCCACGCTCGAATGTAACCAACGTATAGATATTTCAATGGAAGGCACTAGATGAGCATTTAAAACGTCGTGAATCACCGGCGGCAGGGGGTGACACGCTTACTGTAGCATTAAAACGCCGAACTTCGACATTTTCACCGCTGCGGGTAACACGCTACCAATGTAACACCTTGTTTTGTATTGTACTAACTACACGGTGTTTTTGTCAGTACACACGTTAAAAAATGTTCGACACAGAAAAATTTATTTTAGAATTGGAACGAAGGCCTGCTTTGTATAATATGAAGTTGAAGGATTACCGAAATAAGGATTTGAAAATTAAACTATGACAGGAAGTTGGTCGTGCAATGTTCAAAAATTGAGATAATATCTCTGCAGAAGAAATAACTGAATTAGGTAATTTTAATTTATTATGTTATGTTATGATAAAAATTAGTTGTGCATTTTCTGAAATCACATTTTGATGCCTTCATTATACAAAAAAAGAGAACTAAAATATAAATTAATTTTAAAGACGTTAATCGAGAATGAGAACCAAGTAAAAAATATCATTGTTGGATGACTTTCTGCAATAGAAACCCAATGCTCATTTGACCTGTATTTCAAAACATAAACTTTTCATTAATTTTTCAAAACCGAACCAAAGTTATTTAGATTCCTTTTGCGAACACATTATATCGGTTATTTAATTGCCACTGAATTATTGTAGTGCTATATTGCTTCGGCAATAACTAATTAGAGGATGACAATTAAGTCGAAAAAATTGAAATTCAAAGTGCACCGATTTTTCTCACGTACAAAAACCCACAGATTTATTAAAAATTTATAGCTTTACAATGTTATTGCTTGAGGATTTTTTTAAAACGTGCCAATTTGAAAATCTCTGGCAGTTTTTTGTATAACTCATACCCTACCATAAATCTTATGTCATAAAAGTTTTAAATAATTTATTTAAGTCCAACAAACTTGGTCATTTGCAATTTATGTCTACACTTTCCTTTTATTGTAGTACCGCAAATTACGTGGGCATCAAATATCTCTATTGCAGAAGGGGTCCAATTATTCTTTTAAAATTATTACCAGTGTTCAATTATATTGAACTTACGATTGTTATAAACCATTCAGAATAAAAAATAAATAAAACACCCAAGTCATCGCCAAAATTATGTATTTTATTTAAAAAAACAACCTACAAATTTAACAATTTTTTAAATGTTAATAATTTTTTATGTGCCTTAAATTACTTCTCTATAGTTAAACGACACTGCATGTACAATAAAGTGATAACGGTGGTATTTCTACGCTTGTTTATTTATATTTTTCGTATTGAAATTGTACTTCTCCTTCTGGTGTCATAAAGTACCTTTTGTACAAATCTCTAATTTCGATTCCCGCTGATGGTCCTCCAGTACCATCAATATTTGGTATATCGTCTATAAGATTTGATACCGAATCATTTAAATCTTAACCATCTCTCCTTCTTACAAAATTGTGCAATACACATGTGGCCTTAATAATGTCTTCTACAAAATCGTATTCTACATGTATACTGGTATGAAATACTCTCCATTTATTTGCAAACATACCAAACGTACACTCAACAAATCTTCGTGCTCCAGTTAATCGATAGTTAAAAACTCTCTCATCAATCCCAAGGTTTCTACGATACAAATGAAAGAGATGAACTGTTGGTATTTTTGGTAACGACCTATTTTCAGAGAAATCTAACTTATTGGTGATTACTTTTCGCCTAAGAATAGAACTTTTAAAAATATTGCTGTCTCCTTCTCGACCATACAATCCTACGTCAATTGCACTAAAGCAATAGTCTGCATCTGCGGCGTCCTGAGTTTTCAACGATAATTACAATTTCTTGGTTTGATCCTGCATGTAAACTCCCCTCATCCATGTTAACCTTGGAAAGCAGTTTATATGCTTTTTGCAAATCTACCTGGCGGATGAGGGCAGTTTACATAAATATACCCGCTTCAAACCAGTGTATACAATTTCAACTCAATCGGTGCACGCGTTTATCGCGTTATTTTCGCTTTTCTCTCCGGAACTCCATACTGACTATGTATGTATGTATGTACATCACAGCATATTCGAGAAAAATTGTTTACATTTGAACTTTTTGCTGATATTTCTTGGTTCGGTGGTTTCCTTTCTAGGTTTTATTGATGTTCTTTCTACTAGTAAGGGGGTTGGTTATTGTATTTGATTTTGACTTAAGCATCGTGAGCATCCCTTATCGTATTTAATCTACGACTCTCGCATACCATTTTGAGGATAGCAGAATCCTTCTGGATTTGGTTCGCGGTTTCTTATTCCATGATTGACTTGTGTCGGGGAGGTGGAGAAATGAAATACGTGATACTGGCGCGCTGATCGTGATGCCTCTTAGTAGCGATGTATTTCAAAATAACTCACCGCAAATTTTTGTAGTTATTTTTGATAAAGGTTTTGCTTATTTGCGCTACTGATAATTGTGGTAAATTGGCAGAAGACATACTATTTGAAACTCAATACATTACATCGATCGGTTGATTGGATAAGGATAATGTTGTCCACGTTCTGTATTTAATATATTGCAGTATGAGTTGTTCTTTTGTATTTTTCTTTTTCTATGTTGCAGCACGTTTGTCAAATTTTGTTAGTGTTATCTGATAACCATGGGAGCACAGAATAAATTTGCAATTTTCTTGTTTTGCTACGAACAATGTGAAATGAACCAAAATACAGTTGTGTAATAAATTTTATATTTTATTGTACAGATTTTTGTGGCGTTTGTTTACAAAATTCTGCCGTATTGATAAAATACGCACTAATGAGAAACGTTAGCGTAGTTTGTAGCTGCCTTTATATGTCAGTTATAAAATATTGGTAAAATCATAAAATCAATATGCTACTACACAGATAAAAATGTTTAATTTATAAATCAAATTCCAAAATTACAAATTATAAACGAAATAAGACACTATAATAGTTGTATCGATTACATGTAATACAAAGCGTACCTCTCTCACTCAATACAGCGTTGAAGAGAGACAAAGCCAGGGTGATATGTACTTAACCATTCAATCGCAATCGGGTAAATAATCGTATGTAATAGCACGATAGCAAGAAAAATACTCGATGATTCGGGTATTCTTCAAGCGCGAGTTGCAATTTACATACTTAATTTTTCAGCGATAGGAAATTAACTTACATAATTTCACCAAAAATTGTTATAATTTTGTTAAAAAAAGTTTACATTACTTTCATATTTTCCTGAAAAGAATATTATTATTTTCGGTGAATTTGATGAATATAATAATATGTAAGCTAGTAAAATATTAATACTGTAATAATAAATTAACGTAATAGTTATGATATAAATAATCAAGGTTGCAGTGAATCACAGTTAACATCAAGGGAAACTACTGCGAGCTAGGTGCCTCCACCACCGAGTAAATTATTCAAAGCTCCCACCAATATTGGACTCCTGTGTTGGATATTGCACAAAGGTAACTGTATCAGCGGATGCAGGTCGTTCGTGCAAGTTGTTTATCCGTATAGTTATACGTATATATTATGTAAAATAGCGCTCATGTATTGGTTGAAAACCGGTTTCAATGTATCGGAGTGGAAAAATCGACGATCCTCTATGGCAAATAAACGACATTGGAAGATAACCCAACATGATTAAGATCGCGATAATTAGGATAAGTGATCACTAGACATAGGATTCAGATCAATATAATAGTACACCATAAAGTGATCCGTCAGTGTTGTTGTACTGCAGTACTTAATCCTCCACGGAAGGAGTTGCTCACAGGTGTTTCGCATGTCAAATGGATAAAAAAATCGATTCTTTTAACCCAAATAATTTACGATTTGGGTTTCTTGTAATTTTTAGTGTGCATCTCACTTTTTGCGTTCAACTTTGAAAAAAATTTGATGGCGCGACAGATTCGAAATTCGTTAGAATCGACTTAAATGGATCTAGCTTTTTGGGGTAGTTATTGTTTTTGGATGTCCATCTCACTTTTCGAGTTCAACTTGGAAAAAAAATTCGAAAGCGCGATAGATTCAACATAAATGAATCTAGCTTTTTGGGGTAGTTATTATTTTTGGGTGTCCATCTCACTTTTTGCGTTCAACTTGGAAAAAACGCACTTCTCGTTAACCAATTACCATCTCCTAACATTAAATTAAAATACAATTTTTATTTCTCTTTTGACGTTCTGCCAATTGACCAGACTTTTGCTAAATTAGAACCAATTCTTAAATCTACAGCCTATCAAAGTTCACCGGAAGTCCGAGGTAAAAAATTCCGTTAAGTCCGCAATTCGAATCCAGCATATCTACAATGTAAGGTCACTGTTGTGGTTATGTGAAGTAACAATAAAGATCAGAAGAAAGAAGTATACAATAACCTATTGCTGAAAGTTAAAGAAGTATGTAAATTAAATGTTTATTATTAACTTAAGGTACATCGTTTTTAATCTGCAGCTCCATGTTTGCATTTAATGCTGACTCATTTTTACACAAAATTATTTTTATTTATAATGTAAATTCAACAACGTAAGCTTATAGAATGAAAAAAGATAAAGTAAATATATGTAGTAGCCGTTTAAAGGTTTTTCAGCAAAGCTTTTTTCAATTATACCGTGGTCAACTGATGTTTTGGGTAGCTATCAACTCTTAAAATCATTGCATGAAAACGTACCATAATCCGGTAGTCATATATGATTGTATTCGAATATTTGTTGAAAACTTCCTATGCTCTACATTTGAAAAAATTCTTGAATTTCGAAGTTTTATGAATTGGTGTACTTCTACATAAATCCTCGATGTTTACTTTATGTAAATAACTTTAACCCCACGTTTATAACATGTATCATGTTCTAGTAAAAAAAAAGTAACTTGCGAAAATAAGTTATCGAGATAAACATATTTTAAGTTAGATTTGAAAACAAACACATCTAAACAGTGTAAAACTGTTTTAGATTGGGTCTGTACGATATGGAAGTCACAACATAAAATATATCCCTATAATATGCAGGGTTTCTTGCGGCTAAGTACATGCCTGAACTGAAGGACATATTCATTGGGTTACTTTATAAAGAAAGTTCGCATTAACACAACTTGCACGGAAATGCTTACTGAGGAAGTGTAGCAGTTTAAAAGGATAAGTTGAAAACCAGTTTTATTTTTAAATGTAAAAATTGTTTGACCGATTTTCATAAAACTTTCAGAGATTATTGATCCTTCATTGTTACCCATAACATATAAAATTTTCATCGTTATATCTGTAGCAGAAATAGTTCATTTAATAAAAACGCTTTTTAAGGTCAGTTTTATGTTACTATAAATACTACAGTGCAGTTTATGTTATGTGAGTTATCGTACGATTTATGGTATGAGTTGTCATAAGCAAATATTTCAACGTTTACATTGTACGATTTGTCATACGAAATGCCTTGAAAGTAAAGTTTAAGGTAACTCGAAATGAAATTAGGATATGCATTATTTGCATACGATTTTGTATGCGATTGTCGTTAACGTTTAAGATCTTCTTTACCTATATTTATCATATATAAATCGTACGAGAAGTCGTAGGGGAAATCATTGACAAAATCGGACTAAAAATCGTATAACGTATAAACTGCATTTAATGCTACATTTGTATTCGCCCAGATTAATCAAACGGTGTGAGAGTAGACTTTCGAAGCGGCCAATTTGATTTCGAGTATCACTCGAAGAAATGTTGTGGTGAAAACTAATTGTTCATAATGGTAGTACCTTCTTTCCTGATATTGCATGGGTGCAATCCTGTTGGAAATGCATGTTGTTATTATTATTATTAGTTCAAGTGTATAACATAAAAACAGTACTCTTGTTAAGAATTTCTAAAAATAACAGATTTCGGTAAAACCGACCAAAAGTAACAATTAATTCTAAAATTACTGCTAAAACTTATTAGGCAAGTCGACAAGTGTTTCATTGCGTAAAAAAACAGGGCCAAGATGGAATAGATTTTATTGTTTTTATTAGAACTTCTAAAAAGAAATAATCTACTAATTTTGCACGCTCTGGCGATTCCGGATTTTGACCGCAGAGTGGAAAAACCACACGAAAAATTACATTTTACGGGGTTTCGTGAATATCTCGATTTGAGTGCACTTTAGAGCAAAATGTCAAGTTATTGAAAATAAAGTAGACTAGTTTTTCCACTCATTAAGTTAAATCTCAACTACCTCATTTCGAAGAAATTTTACACCAAGGTCCGAAGGTTGACCGTCGTGAACTGGAAGTTACATAATAGTGACCTACCCATCTGAAGTCCAACCATTTCGAGCAAGCAACCCTTGAACAATGATTACCTTATCACCGTTATCACCCAATGCGCTAATAACATAAATACGCCTAAGAAGGTTCTTCTTCGTCTAAACTTATAAAATGTGGAGTAGCGGGTCGAAGCCCCATACCTTCTTCATCACTTGTTTTTGATTAATATGGCTTCATGTTTTGCATTTTTCTGGTAGTGCATGTCGCGCTGGAGCAGTGCGTTTAGGCAATAGCCAAGTATTTTGTCCAGACGACTGTTTTCTGGGTTTTACACCCATGCTCCATGCGGGTCGAATGCGTTCAGGCGTTCGCCGAAGCTACCGCGATGAACGATCGGTCTCGGGGGAGCGCGACCCGGGTACGGAACGCCTACCCTGCAGCTTGTCCGGCTAGGTGTGTTCAGGCATTCGGTTTTGGAAGCGTGGCTGTGCTCGTGTGTATGCCTAGGCGTTAAATAAATTAAAGTATTAATATCGTTGGTATTCTTGTGCGGATTTCCTTAGGTTTCTTGTACCTAAGGAATTCTTTTAGTTGGTAGTTGCCCAATTCTCGAACGAGCGGGCTGTTGAATGCCACAGAGACTTCGTATAGTTTTTCCGCTGGGTGACGGTTAAATTCTACGATGGTCTCTGTTACCGCGTCTTCGTATATACGAACCACGGGGACTTCGTGGCTCGCCTCAGCGCTACGTTTTGGGTCCTTTGGGGCTTGGCCAAGTATGTCTTGGCCGCGTAACCCCAAACTGGCGCGACGTATGCTACGTTGGATCTTATGACTGCTATATTATATTGTCGCTAAATGGCCAACCGGTAAAAATTGAGGAGTCCAAGGAAAGAACAGCAAACGAGAATCTCCCACGTACAGTGGCTTTAGAAACAAAATCTCGTTGACCGTAATAGCACTAAAATATACCGAACACAGCACGCTTCAAGGTTCTCGCCTTCACACTACAGAAGGTACTTCCTGTGCCACTATCGTCGCATAGTTCTTGGCTCCGCCACGACAATCTACCCACATAAAAATTTCAAATAATCAAAATTGTAGCGGGAAAAGTTAAACCATTACATCGCGTACTCCGCAAATTGCAAGATCCATTCCCTGATAAGGGAGAGTTAGATGAGTCTCAAAAATAAGAGTAAGCCTGTCCTTATTAGTCAGGGGTTACTTGGACACGTCTCAGACCCCTGAAGGTGTGTCAGAACCGCTGCCTATGCCTTGTCACGGAGGCAAATCGCAACATCAGACTTACATTACACGACGACCCACAAGTAGAATATCATCGAGACCACATAACTCGGTTTTCGGAAGAATTCTACACCATTCAGATAGTCACCAAAAGCACACTAGCGAAAAACATTGTCAACCTTTCCTCTTCTTTCCTTTTGTATCGGCTTGGTAAAAGGAAGGCTGTACATCTGCTGAGCAAAAACTCAACAGTAATAATTTTTGCAGACGTACCCGTAGATGTTGATACTAGCTCTCAGCACGTCGGAGGCAAGGGTTGTGAGTGAAATAATAGTCAAAAGTCAGGGTAACAAGTATAATTACAGTTAATCCAACTATTAACAATAACAAAATTATTAGGTAAAAATTGTAACACGTAACAGGTCTTCCAACGATACAGATATACTCAAAGTATCAGGCATAAAATTACAAGTTGTCTCAAATACAAACAGCTATAGAGATGGGTCAGCAAAACCGCTTCACTTGTGATCACGCAAATATGATCCACTGAGAAGAGATTTGGCTTAACACACTCACCAACAATCAAAAAAGTAAACCAGTACACTACTAACCTGATACCGGTACCCTGTTCCGAGCGAACGCAGTCCACAGTCCTGACGTTGAGTAAGGTAGCCAATTAATACTGAAACAAAGAAGCGTTTCTGCCTTGCCACCCTATGCTGCTAACAACTGATATATCATAAACCGATGACGATGGTTGAACGATAATTGGCTGCTTAATGTAATTGTCCGGCTTTACAATCCAAAACACCTCGGATGGAATATTATCGGCAGATGGATGATGGTAAGCTCGAACGTTAAAATTTGGTGGCAAAATAAAGCTCCAATACAGTTAATTACTGGTTGTAAAACAGTGGTAAATAAGTTCCTTGCCGAAAGGTTGGAAAAATGGCGGTCAAAGATTTCCACCTGATACGAAACAATATATGAGGTTACGAAGGCGTAAAGATTAATTTTACTTACGATTCTCAAAAACACGATAGATCCGATAAACGAAAGGTCTCTTGGTGATGCATAAATCAAATAATAATCTACTATTATTAGCAATTAATTAACTAAATTCTAATCAATAGAATGCAAAAATCAACCGTGACCTCGGTGTTGAAAACGAGAATATTGACTCGATATCAAAATTCAGATAGTGTCTATCTAGAATTAATTTTGAGAATCATACAGGGTATTGAAAAATAAGTAACGAACTGCGAGAAGAAATAATTCGTTACAACATGGCGCAAGACAACACAATTCGTAAATATAAACTGCCATTCCAATTTGACATGGTGTTGTTTGGGAGGAGGCGTATTGCCCCCGTGGTGGACTCTCGGGATCCGGATGAGTCTGCAATAGAGACTAAATACAACAAAATTACTTTCCACCCATTATTAGCGAACAGATTACGTCGGGTTTTTAAAGAGTTCGTAGACAGAAAAAAGATAAAGCTTGCCTTCCACAACCCGTCTACTTTGGGGAGGATCTTGTTTTCGGATGTCAAGGATGGGGTGCCCACGATGTTGCGTAGCGGGGTGGTGTATAAAGTTAAGTGCCAGTGTGGATCGGTGTACGTGGGGAAAACTATACAGCGTTTGACTAACCGAGTTAGCCAACACCTCTGTGACATCAGACAAGGAACATCTAAGACTGGTTTGTCTGAACACTGCGTCGGTGAGTCGCATTCGTTCACACGTGAAGATGTCGAAATTCTGCACAACGAGCAGAATTATTATAAAAGAATATTTCTGGAGGCGGCGTACATCACCACAACCGCGAACAACATCAACAAACAAACGAATTTTAAATATATTAATACGATTACAGACATATGTGCTGCGTCAATACCAGCACAGAGTTTATGGCGAAGGGTAGTGTAATGGTTTTTCCCTCATGTGTGTTCTCTTCGAGTGTTGGGTGGTGACGAGTGGTTGGGGTTCCGCTGCACGAAGTTTGGCTGGTCTTCTCTTTTTTATATAACGATTTGTTTGACGGGGGGGGGGACATACTTGTATTTTTTAGCCTACTGTAATAATTATTGTTTATGTTGCAAGGTTATTGAACGCTGTTATTTATTGCCAACCACTTTCATATTTGGTTATTTTGCATTAGCGGCAATTTTAAAAATTCCAATGTGTTTCTTATGTACCAGTAGTATTGACCGAGTAAGGTTGGCAGAAATTGGTTAGATTTTAGTTTTACATAATTATCGTACATTTATTTGTTAACTGTTTAGTTTGACGTTATTATTTTTCATGTTATAGTTGCCTTTTGGCTTTTTATAGTTTATTGTTAAGTTTTCATCACAGTTTATGTTGTCAATTTTAGTTTTGACTATCCTCAATTTATGAGTGAACTTTACAATTTGCCGACACTGCCGCTTACTGAATGGTCTGCCACATCGTGTTCACCTCTTTATGCTTTGCATCGAACGATTTACACCTTAGTTGTTTTGGTAGGTTTGATTATATTTTTGGGTCCCTTCCCACACACAGATATTGTAATAATTGCTGTAACCATGTTTATCTATCGTTTCGTTTTTAGTCTTGAAGATGGATTGAATAAATCATCCGAAACGTCGACTTAACAACATTTTGTTTGATTGAGTTCCATTATCCCAATAATATTCCATCCATATTTTAGCAATTAAATTAGGGATTTATGGTAACACGAATGGCCCCTAATCTGTAAACCAATTTTAAATGTATGAACAATCAGCAGGTATTATTGTAAGTGCTTGCTGATCGAACAAAAAATGTAAAATAAAAATTAATGAATACTTTTTGAATCTAAAAAAATCTGATCAAAAATCTGTGTACCATTGTAGGACGGGCTTTTTGCTAATAACTAATAACTTCATACTTAAGTTTGGGTAGATTACTCGATACAGATGGGCTCAAATAAATTGTTACCTGCGTCAATAGTAAAATTTAAGTTGAAATGCGTGTAAATAGGTTACTATGCACACAATGTACGACATTGAACGTTGCACAACGAAAGAAGTTGGTCAACGGTAAGTGCCGTTAAAGTAGAAAGTTGATCAAACTCGTTTGATCAACGTTTGATCAGTGCAACGTTCAACGGCGGACATACATTGTGTGCACAATAACCTATTTACAAGCATTTCTACTTTGACGCCACTTACCGTTGACCAACTTCTTACGTTGGTTTGGAATTCTATTTTTTTGCACTGTGCCTAGCACATACATACAGTGAGTGTCACAAGTATTCGTCACCTAACGTATTTTGAATTAAAAACGATATAACTTTTCTACATTATACGTCATTTAAAAAATAAAGAATGCAATATAAACTATAAACATACTGCTATGTCCTTCTTACTAAAATTTATACACGTCTCGGTTTGTTGGGCGCCACATCCAAATGGATGAAATAAATTCAAAAATTGTAATTAAATGAGTCGTGTGCACAAATTCTAGAGAAAAGTTAACACTTTTGCCCCTTCTTACTAGTCAGTCTGAGATTCTCTCAAGGTATTGCAGGTAGAAAAATAAGGGTGGTTGCAAGTGACTTATTAAAACTTGAAGATATGATTTTGAAATGACACTAAAATTTTTATTATGTTTCTATTGGACAGATAAATATTAAACTCCTTGTAATTGATCGTCAAAATCTGAGATAACTTGCAGTTTTGATAAAAATAAAAGATGTAATTAGATTAGAATGAGTTTCTATTGAATCAAAAATAATCGCTTTGCGCCAAATAAATACAAATAAATGTTAACAAAGAAATCAGATCAAAATCTGTACCAAATAGGTTTACAAATAAAATAATCAAAAATGCGTCGAAGATTCTTCTTTCTTCCTTCTTCCTTATGCTTAATGATGCTGTAGCGTGGTTTTGGCCTCATTCAAAATTGCCCCTTGGGTAGCCAGGGTCTGAGGACGTCTTGTCGATTTTTGTTTGGCACTTATTTGCTTTTCTTTAAACTCAGGCGCCAAAAGCTTTTTCAAAGGGAAAAACTTTAAAACTTGTAAAACCAAAAAAAAGAATTCTGAGTAAATTAATAAAAATTTTATTTAAAAAAAATATTTACAAGTTAAGTGACTAATTAATAATTTAGAGAAAAAACTGATTTCAATATTTAAATATTTACACTATCAAAAATTAATGAGTACGACACTGGTGTCTAGAACATACATAACCTGTGAATAATATTGACTTTTATGTATTTGCAAGTGAATTAAAAATTATGGTTACTATAATATTACTACTGCTTCTAAAATAGTAGCAGCTACTAAAACAGGTGGGGAATAATGTTAACTAATTGAATCTAATCACAAGTTTTATAACTACGGAAAAAAAATAAATTAATTACGGGACTACTGAATTTTCGATTAGCATTCGATTAGGTGAAAATCAGGAAGTGACTTCTTATACGGAAGTTTATTGAATCTGCAAATCGGGTAAGTAATAATTCTTGATGAGAATCATCTACTGGAATGTTTTGGTTTTTAGGTAAAGCCTAGAAACGTAAGCTTTTCGCTAATCTCGACGAAGGAATTTGTTATTTTTGGCTAGAAACGTAACCAAGAACAGTTTCGGAAATTTGATTATTGCCTAGAAACGTAAGCAATGAATCGGACAGGATATATCGGGAACGGTAGTTCGGATCGGGTGGATCGATTCGACCTCGGACTGATCGGATTGGTGGTCGATTCGACGACTTTCTCGAAATTTCAAACAACTGTTCGTGCAGAAAAGGCAGAAACTTAAAGAATTAATTACGTTACTATCCTCCTCTGTTTGTAGCTTTCAAATGTTTGTTTATTATTGAACTAGTAACCTGTAATTTTGATATGCAAATAATGCTTAGCTGGTATGCAAACCAATCATACACCGGACATTATGTGATGAAATTTTCAAAATGTAATATTTTGCAAAATAAATTTACTAAAACATAATAAATCTTTACAATGCATTACCATTAAATCTTTTCGTTGTATTAATTAACGAGTTAAATTTTTAAATTGAAATGTTTATTATCGTTGCGTAGAAATTAAATTTAAAAAAATGTTTTGTTATGAATATTTGCAAATAGGGTAGTGTCCTAATCGTCCTTAAACTATTATTTTACGCCCTGTATATAAAATGTTGAGGACCACTTTTAGCCCAGTCAAATTAGACGAAAAAAGGGGTTCAGCTCGGAAAAATTCCCACCTAGCTGAATTTTGGTACACATCTTTATGACATCGTTGTAAACAATATGTAAAAAGTCGACCTCGATATCATGTCCGCGTTAAAGGTTATTCGAGGTCAAAGGTCACGAAATTGGCCTTTTTTTAATATCTCGTTTTTTATTAGTCGTACAATAAAAAGTTTTAGATACAATTTGTAGAGGAGGTAATTATCTACAAAAATAGTCTTATGACATTTTCACGTTAAGTTGATAGTTTTTGCGTTATAAGGACAACAAAATGGACACTTTTAATGAAATATGATTTTTTCGCTAAAAACAAGTTTGCGTTAATATCTCGCTTTAAAGATCTCGTCATAAAGATGTGTACCAAAATTCAGCTAGGTGGGAATTTTTCCGAGCTCAAAAACCTAATTTGACTGGACTATATAATTTTGTATGGTAAACATTAAAATTCGTATACCGCAAGTGCAATTGGATATATATATTATATATATATGTATATATATAAAACCATCTTGTAGATAATTTGGTCCTCTACAATTTTTGTTTGAAACTTTTTATTGTACAACCAGTATAAAGCGAGATATTAACGCAAACTTGTTTTTAGCGAAAAAATCATATTTCATTAAAAGTGTCCATTTTGTTCGCCTTATAACGCAAAAACTATCAACTTAACGTGAAAATGTCATAAGACCATTTTTGTAGATAATTACCTCCTCTACAAATTGTATCTAAAACTTTTTATTGTAAGACTAATGAAAAACGAGATATTAAAAAGAGGCCAATTTCGTGACCTTTGACCTCGAATAACCTTTAACGCGGACATGATATCGAGGTCGACTTTTTACATATTCCATAGGTGGGAATTTTTCCGAGCTGAAAACCTAATTTGACTGGACTATTTCAATTATTGTAAATAATAAATTACGATACCTTGCTATCAGCTATCCTTAATTTCACTTTGCGATGTGTCGCAGGCCTTATGTTGAACGTTGTTCAGTCAGCTGTTGATAGTCTCAGTAGTTGATGTTAATTACGATGTTATGCGCACTGCACTTGATTTTAATAAAAAAACTTGTTTTCACTGAATTTTAAATAAATTTCACCAAATATTATCTTCTTTAACAACGTTTTGTAGGTAAGTGAACAAATAAACTATCTGATAATTAGTCATCGTATGAATTTGAGTTGTTTTTCCACTATCTTGACTTTACAGGATTCCAACTAACGTCGCCATCTTGTATTTTGTTGAATTGATAAGCTTTATTCAAATTTTGGATCACGTTGAACGTCGACTATCCAGCTTGAAAGTAAAACTCCAACTAAATTGTATGCGCAAATGTCCATTTTACGTCCATTTCGAATTGCTAGTCAAATTTCGAACATTTTTGGAAAAATTCTGTTCACTCTAAAATATTTTTATATGCTGGTGAGCTTCCTTATTTTTTCAGATTATGTTTGCACTAATTACTTGGAGCCGAATTAACATCATTTTTCAGAATATCAATTGATCGTTGATGTTCTATCTCTGGACAAATCTCGAATTTTCAGCAATATTGAGCCTTATGTTATTACACAATTTCCGCACATAATTTTATGATGACCTTATAGAATAATACATGATCGAATTTTTTGTATAACTCATTTTACACAGAACATGTTTTTAACAAAGATATTTTCATTACAAATTGATAAATCGATAGGTTATGTTTTTACATGTAAACAAATTTACAAATTTACTCTTTCTAAATTAATTGATCTTTTTGGAGATTTTTTACATGACAAATCTCAAGATTAATATTCATAGCAAGTTTTAACATTATCTCTCAATCTTGTACGATTTTATTTAGTTCAGGGTTTTTGAAAAATGAGGTGGATATTTATCTCGAAATCTAAATGTTTTACGAAACCTCGTATTTCTTAAATTTTGGAGTCTCATGATCATTTATTGTGTTATAACTGACTATCGTAAGATGGTTTTATTTTAAAACATAGCATATTGTATGTATTCAAAAACACAGTTAAAGAAGATTCAATATTTAGCGGGATTGTCTTTAGCCTTTATAATTGCCCTTAAATATTTAGGCATAGATTCTACTAAATTTCGTGTCACTGAAGACTGATTCTTCTTTCTTCTGAACATGATTAATGTCCTAGGCTCTGAGGAAAAATTTCCAAATATTTTAGTGTGTTGTAAAGGATCCATGTCCCGTTATATAAGCTTTATGTTTCATTATCTTGAATAAATATGTAATTATTCTGTAGCCCCATATTGTCATCATTAAATTTTAGCGTAAAATGTTGATATGAATTTGTGGTCCATCGTACCGTCGATAAAATAGAAATGTGATGCACCAGAGGGACTCGCATAGCACCATACAAATAGTGATACTTCCTATATTAATAGTAGGATATGCATGTTTTTTATTTAGCTTTGTATTTTATTATTTTCCACACAAATTAAGTACATGCCATCTGAACCAAAAATATTAAATTTTGACTTATTCGCTAAATATTATCCGATTCCAAAGTTCTCCGTCGCATTTTTATATTATTTTGTAAATTTAAATCTTTTTATTCTATTTTGATTTTATCGCTATCATTTATAAAATATTTTCCACAAGTAATTTTGCCATAAAATCGTAATTTTTGTAAAATATTACGCATAGTACTAAGTACCTTGTATGATATTATTATTTGTCCTTAATGTGTTTTGCATATAATGTAATATTCTTTTGAATATTTACGGGTTTCGTAGACTCGCCCTTAAATCTAATTAAATTCAATTACGTACCTATTAACGCCCTCTAGTGCGATTGCTTCACAATGGCATTAGGTCGATAATTATCACGGTCGGTAATGATGATGGTCGATAATATATATTGTCGAGGAAGTACGCTTGGGTGTGGTAGCTTACAAGCAAGGTGAAAAGGTGTGCGTGTGTTTTTTTAATTTCCTTGAGGTATCCCGAAGCCGGTTCCATTTCGTTACGTAAGTTTGTTTGCTGGAACTGTGCTATTTGCTTATTGCATCTGTTAAGTGGGATACTCTATTGGGAGAAGATTTGCCTGTGTGTATAAGGCGGGCGTCAATCGCCATTTGTAGAAAATCCACTATTACACCTATAAATCCTGTGCCATCCCGAATTCCGCTGGGACCGTCAAGCGTTGGAGGTACAATCGAAACGACCAAGGTATTGTTCAAATACAGCGACCAAACCTGTAGGAACGGACTTTACGATAAAGTCACTAAGTAAGTGAGATTATTTACACCATAATATTAACTTATTTGATTACTTCAAATCGCGTAAGTTTTACGTAACGTCACGCTCAAAGGTGTGCCCTTTTTTTGTAAATTGTGTTTTAATGTCATTAGTTACTGACAAGTATTGATGTTTGAAATTTTGTTTTAACCACCAGTGGCGTATCATATACGATTTTGTTAAACACCAGTGGCGTCTCATATACTATTTTGTGTTAACCACCAGTGGCGTGTTTTTGGTAGGCTATGTTCATCGTTTTTTTTATAATTTTAGTTTTAGTTATTACGTGTATTACTGTTTCCTTTTTCTTTCATTTTCTTTTTTTAGCAATTAAGTTTATTTTGTTAGCAAGTAAGGGTTGTAACGCGTGTGCTGGCAGTTTGTTGTTTTAAGCACGTTAGCTTCTTACCAATTAAGACGCGTATTAATTTCGCCGTAAATATTACTTTAATTTTTGTTGTTGTTCAATAAATGTGTCTTTCCTTGGGAGTACGTCGTGCCTTATTTAGGTTTTCATCGAACTGTCCTGGTCCTTTCGATTGGAAATCCGGTTCGACAACGAATCCCGGCGTAAGTACAAGATCGACCTCTAAGGTAAGCTTTCTTACGTTCCTCCTTTTTAATAAGACCTAAGTGGCGCCCTTATTTATTCTTTTTTCACGATCTCGACTCCCCCCCTCTGCAGTACAGTGTCCGTGGAATATTCTATATTCAATAAACCCACCCCTCCCACAGGCTAGTTGGCAAGCTGTTTCTGCGGAGGTTTCCGCCAATTCCTTCCCCTTTGTTTGGGAATTCGGCCGTAAAGGGGGCAATTTGTTGGAACTTGGGGATTCGTCTCTAACCCAACGAGTTGTCCGTCACAATAATTAATAAATCTAATTATTTAGTATAAAGAATGAAGTTTCTTATTTCAACTAACTAGAATTTTTAGTATATATCCAACCTTCGCTCGTGAGAAAGAAGCAAATAATTTAAAAGTGAGTGGCTGTGTTATTAATAATTCCAAATTAAAAAAAGCGAGATTTTTAACTTGTATATTTATCATTAATAATTGAGTTACTTAGTATTTATATACTAAACAGAATACTTAGTTAACACTAATAATTCACTTCTGTGAAAAAAAACAAGTAATTTAAAATAAATAAGTATGTTACTAAATACACAAATTAATTGTCTTTTTGCAGTTAATAACTTTTTGTTACTAAAAATTAATAAAAGGTTAGTTTTGCTAAATAAGTATGTATATTACTAAATATAAATAACGTCCTTTTAATGGTTATTACATTTTTGTTATTAAACGTTACTTTTGACAACTAATAACATTCTCGTAAAAACAAACTTACTAAATGTAAGTAAAAAGTTAATTGGCGCTCTAGTAAAAAATGTTGTTACTTAATTTTAATAAATTTTATTTATATTTAGCAACCTATTTTTGAGTGTAAGAAATTCGTATTTTTCGGCTCTTTATAGGAATATTTCCCATGCATCTAATTTTTCCATTTACTTCAGTTTTACTGTGTTTATCTTTTATTATTGGATTTGAATTATTTCCGTTTTCAAAATAAAAGCATTTATTTTTATCAAAAACACTTTTAGAGTGAGTTGCAAATTCATATGCTAGGTATTTGATCATAAAAGTAAACGACACTTGAATTTAATTAACGTCATCTACAGCTACGAAAATTACATAGATTATTTATTAGCTGAAGCTTCAAAATAAATAACGCGATGACTTACTATATCGTATAAATATCCGAAACTTATTTGATGATTACAATATTATGTTATTAATATAATAATTTCAATCGGGTACCTTCTAAATTTCAACATTCTAGTACTCCTATAATGAAACGCGAGTATCGTTTAGTAATCCCCATGAGTCAATGTTAATATTAATTCAGATTTTCGTCCAGTAGATGGCGAGTAAATATTATCACGCTAGAAAAATTTTAGTTACATAATATGAAAATGCTTACCCCCTCCAAGTGTTTGCAGCAAAAGAGATTAGGGTCCAATACCGCACCGGGTCGCTCATCCCTCGTAAAAAGCCCAAAGCGCGTTATCCCCATAATTTGAGATGGAGGAGATTTAAGCGGGGATTCGCCCCGTAAATGCTTCGCTTCGCGAATCATGCTTGCTTGCTGAAGTGTTTGCAACCTTGGCGTGATGAGGGGGCTTGCGTGCTTTCAATGAGACTGCAGGCATGTACTCCAGAAGCAGCGATGGGGGATACCCCCCTCATATGTCGATCGGGATGTGGTCGGGGCCGGCCGGCACCTAAAAAGCTTTGTGCTCGGTTCTTGACGTCTTCTTAGCGGTTTTGATGGTTGTGGTGGAGGGAGCCAGACTAATTGGCAAATACAATAGAACAAATCATAAACTGCCTGTGGGCTGTAACAATTCCACAACAGACTATGTTTGTGGGGCTAGTAGCGACAGGGGGCATCATGAACTTGGCTTAGCTGCCTGGGCTGCATGGACAGACACCACTATAAATATCTCCCAATTCCCACGGTACTGCGACGCCAAAGGGATTTAAGGCTTAGTGGTAGCTCAGTCCTTAGTCGCAGAAATCTCGAGACGTGGCGCACCTCGTTGTATTTTAGCTACCCATCGCATATGGGACGCTGTGCGACAAGGACATCTATTTCCCCTTTACTCGTGGGAATCAAATGAATGACCCAGTAAATAAAACAAATACCGGAGGAGGTTCTGAAGGAAAGATCCACTATGACCGATAAGTTCGGGAGCTGCCAAGAGACAACTAAAAACGTCTCAAGGAAGACCAACCAAAAAATGATGAAGGGACTTTTCGGAAACCTTCTCCTAAACAAATAAGCAAAAAAAATGATGGTGGAGACTTCCACCGGGGGGCTAAGGCGTACCCGACCGGATAACAGCACACCAGTAAGCGTGAGCAGACAGAATAAAAGGGGCATGGTCACTGCCCCTTACAAAGCTGCCCTAACGAATATCCGAGTAGCGATCGCTCAAGAAATATATCTGGAAATTCACTTCAGCGGTGAGCAAAATGCCCTCGTCATAGGGATGCTGCTTACTGCTCCTCCAGACAGGAGGACCCTCACCAAGGTTCTCTGAAGTAGGGCAGCACGAAAGGGGGGCCGATGGTTGCCTCCTGTGCCGATCAGGCTACTAAGGACTGGTTGGTGCAGGAAGTGACTGAAAGCGTACACTGGACAGGGCAAAATTACGCGCTATTGATGCCAAAACATCCAATAACCAGTTAGGGCTATGGTACGGATCCCCGGACCCGTAGATGAACCGGCTACAATCCTAAGGAGGCTGACGGTTCAAAATCCAGGGCTCAAAACTGAGACCTGGACGGTATTAGACAAAGAGCCAGACCAGAAATGCCAGGTCGACGAGCTTTTTTGATGTAAGATCCAGGAAATGCAATATAAACCCTTCCTGAACTTCTCCAGGATCACCTTCATGGAACTGGAGAAGAAAAGGGGAAAACATGAGGAAATGGAGGTTGACAAGGGGGAACAGGGTTCACCCCAGTCAACTACTCCTATTCCTCCCACACCTCACTCTGAAAACAACGGAGAGGGGACATCGGGAGAAGTGCTTACGGCATTACCAGGGACGCCTTCCGATTCGTCCAAATAAATATTAACCACTGCAAAGCGGCGCTGCCCTGCAGAAGTTTATAATTAAACAAAATATTGACAAAATATACATGAACCTTGGATATACGGGGGACGTGTCAGAAGACTAAACATGGCAGGCGACTGGGAGTTAATATGCCTACCGAGTTTAGCAAGATGGTATGCTGAAAAACATGTTCCTCAACTTGGATTTGAAGGTGATTGATTTATGTATCGCGGAACTTCTATTTATTGTGAACTAATTCTAGGACCGCTACAAGAGTATGTATTGTTGTGACAACGTTTGAATGTAAGAGAGATGTACATGAAAGCCAGTACAAAAGGAGCACAATTTGGCGAGGTTAAAAATTTGTTGTATTGTTAAATTTAGTTATTGTTCTCCTTTGCTATTTTGTTTAGTCATAAGGCATGATTAGTTTAAGTTGTTGAAATAAAATGTGTAGGCTAAAGAGACGTGCAAAGAAAACAAACCAGGAAAATAAGGATCTCCAAACAGGAACAAAACAAAAAAACAAAAGAGGTATTCGTAACTGGGAGTAACCCCAGGAATACAATAGAGTTACATAAAATTCATCAGAAAATAAACAAACTATCCACCCAGGATTTTCTTACGCTCAAATGGCAGAAGGTAAAGCTCAAACGCCGCAGACGGTCAATAGTCAACAACAGTATATCAATACAATCCCAGCTGAACAACAGTCAAACAACAACCTGGAAATCATGTTGACTAGAATGATGGACAAAATGATGGATCTCCTCACTGCCCTAGTCACAAAAATGTTGTGATGGCAGTAAAAAAACTTAAAATATCAGTATGGAACGCCAACGACTTGGTCAATCATGGCCAAGAAGTAAAAACCTTTCTCACGATATACGATTTGGACATTATGCTCATCTCGGAATCCCACATCACTGACAAAAGCTACATCAAAATTCCTCAATACTCCCTACACCACACTCAGCACCCTGAAGGAAGAGCCAGAGGAGGTACTACGATTATAATTAAGAACTGTAACAGTACACTGTTACTGTGTGTCACGTTGTCGAGCTTATTTGTCAACAAATTTGTTTTTTACTGTTTCGTTCAGCGAAACAATTTATTTTTTATTTTTGGTACCTGGATAAGTCGAATCGTTTTACCATCTTTCATTCGATCGATTTTTATTAAGGATTTTTGTGGATTTCTACGCCTGTCAGGTGACCAAGATGACGGACGGAATCTTTTAAAATTAGATGAAAAAGGTCGGTATGGCAGTTTCCAAAAAGGGGGAGGTCGATAAAGCCTGTAGTGCGAACAACACGTATAATTTTTGCTCTGCATGAAGTTGCAATTTTTACAAGTATTTTCGGATGATCACATTTGGGTTTTAAGTGCGAAAAAGTGAGTGCGTTTTCCTTTTAGCGCGATCCTATTTTTTTATGCTTCGTGATCGATTTTTTGGAAGCTGATATTGATACGAGGAATCGCAATCATTCCGCCATATTGGGAAAATCCGCATTCTGGCCGCAGTTTTACCTTGAACAACCTGACCAGACGTCTCCAGGTATTTTGTATCTTTTCATTTTTGTGTTATCGTACTAATTATTAATTTTTTGCTGTTTTAACATTTTGGGTTCCTTTGCCTCGCACTTTTGCTTTGAACGTTTTTTTGGCCGAAGTTATCGTTGGTTTGCAGGTTTTGCATCTTAGTTTCAGCGTGATTAGAGGCCATCTAATCTTTTACGTTCGCAGCGTCGATATGAATGCGATATGTTCGAATTTTTGTGTTTTAAAATTATTAATTTAATTGTTTTTGAATTCGAACAATGCATTATTTTCACTGAATTGTATCGAGCAGTACTGGCTGAATGCATTGGCTTAGGATTTCCGAACTGGTCGTCCTGCGTTCAAATCTTGTATTTGAAATTTTTATGTTCGACATTTTTTTTATGTTTATTTTTATTTATGTTTTTTTGAAAATAAGCAGCGATGTAGACCAATGTACAGCGTGTTTGATTTTTGTCGTCAGCGCTTCCGCTTGTTCGGCTGTGAAGTTCGTTAGTGGTTCCACTTTGTGGGATCTGTTATAACCACTCGAATGTTCTGTTGGTCGATTGTGGGGAGTGGTTCTTGGCGATGGTATCCAAGCTACTGTACTGGTTTTGGTCGGCAAACATCGCAATATCATCACGTTAAGGCAACGACCAATTTGTTGCCACTTTATGTTTGTTTTTATTGATTTTGTGGTGTTATTGATTTTGATTTTTTTGTGGTTATTCCACAAGCTAAAATATTTTTAGTTTGCTGTGGATCTAAGGGTGGTTGGTTGGAGTAATGTTTGATCACTTACTGGTTCGATAACATCTATAATCAGGACAATCTGTTAAGGTTCGTTCACTTACTGGTTTAATAACATTTTAAACCATTTTATCATTTTATTTTTTATAGCTACGTATCACAACATCTAGTTATTCCATCTATTACAACGGATAATGGCTTTGCTTTAGCCTTGGTAGTTATTTTTTGTTGGTTAATTAGCTTAACTAAATTTTGGAACTCGTTCTTTTTTTATGAGAAGTATTCCATTTACCTACCATGTGCTATAGTAAAGCTTACTTCACATCAGTGTGTACGCAGATTTTTTGTTCTTTTTTATTTTCATTTTGATAATGATTAAAGGGACTAATTTGCGTCTGAAATCCTTTATTTTTTGCCTGGCACCCTGGGTACAGTTATTTTGGCAAAGCAGGTCAACTATATTTAAACGAACCCACGAACGCTTTCGAGCGACCCAGCGAGCTCCGACACTGGGTAATTCCTATGAGCTAGGCCGTTTTGTACAGTCCATCTACAAACGCGAAAAGAGGCAGTGTAGCTAGAATTTAACGGTTTTCGCCACAGAACATCATAAAACATCAAGTTATATCCAGAATTAGTGAAAGAAACTTGCAAGCCACGTCTGTAGAAATTGAAGATTCACAATGCAAAATAGTATTCTCTGCAGTATACTGTCCGCCTAATCTGCCCATTAGTAAAGCTCAGTTTGAAACCTACTTCAACACGCTTGGTCACCGTTTCATATCAGGCGGTGAATTTAACGCCAAGAATACCCACTGGGGCTCTAGACTTATTACTCCGCGTGGAAGGCAGTTATACTATGCCATGCAGAGCTTAAACTTGCAGCAATTATCAACGGGTCAACCAACATACTGGCCCACCGACACGAACAAGGTTCCCGACGTTATAGACATCTGCATTACTAAAGGTATCTCATGCAACTACCTAAAAATAGATACATGATGCCTAGATCTTTCGTCAGATGACATCCCAATTATGGTTTCCATTGAGTCGCAGGTCCAAATTCTAACAAAGCCACCCACACTAGCAAACAAAAATACCAACTGGGACGAATTTAGGAATATTCTCACTAACCAAATAAATAACTACAAATGTCTCACTTAAAACAGAGCAAGACATCGATGAAACATAATAATATTACTTTATTTGGTAATTTACTACCACTATTTACATCACAAACAAATCCATACAAACTCCAAAAAAATAAAAAAATCAGTTTACAAAAAAAAAAAAAAAATATCCATCCTAAACAATAAAGAATAAACATTAAATCATTAACCCCTTCTAAGTAAAATGCAAACTAACATAATTCTTAACATTCCTCTTAAAAATTTCAACTCTTTTCTCCATCTTAAGAGATAACGGCAAGTCATTAAATAATTTTAAACCACTATATAACAACATATTTTGTGTTCTATTATTCCTAAACAGATTCAAACGAAAATCCTGGGCATTACGCACTGGATACTTATTCACATCTGCCACATAAGTAATATTGTCGCACAAATACGACGGAAGCATCTTATTCTTCAATTTGAAAACAAACATCAAAACATTAACTACAATTCTTTGATAAACACTCTGCCATTGTAATGTGACTAGCAACATACTTTTGGATATAAAACGACCTACTCTTAAAATTGTTCTCATACCCCTATTCTGTAGCTTTTGTAACCTATCCAACATGCCACCATTGCCCATAAACAGAACAGACGAACAGTACTCAAAATGAGGCTTTATCATCACATTAAAAATCCTAATTGCGCTCAAAACCGATATATTCTTCCTAATTTTCAAAAAAAAATGCAATTTCTTCGCTACTTTTTTACATACATAATCAAAGTGACTCTTAAAGTTCAATTTATCGTCAACAACTACACCCAAGTATTTCATCTGACTAACCACCTCAATCCGAGTACCCTCCATCATAACATCACGAGTTCTACCCCTACTGTCATTTACAATAATACATTTTGACTTACACAAATTAAGTTTTAGTTTATTCATTTGAAACCATACACTAAGTTTCTCTAACTCTTGATTAATAACCCCAACGCAGTCATCCACATCATCACCACAAAAATATAAGAGCGCGTCATCCGCAAAAAGAACTAATTTTGCCCTATTAATTACATTATGCATATCATTTACGTACAACAGAAATAATACCACACCAAGAACTGTTCCCTGCGGAACTCCCAAAGAAACATCCAAAGCCTCCGAAACCTCTCCATTAACTCTAGTTCTCTGTTTTCTATTAGATAAATATGATTTAAACCAATTCCATTCATTACCCCGAATTCCATAACTTTTAAGTTTTTCCAACAAAATTTCTCTATCCACTGTCTCGAAAGCTCTACGGAGGTCCAAGAAAACCGCCAATACCTTCTTATCATCATGAAGAGCCATCTTCCAATCTCCCACCACAAACGTAACCAATGACTCACAGTTGTGACCCTTCCTGAAGCCTGATTGGTATTCAGAAATGACACCATGATTGTCCAAGTAATCAATCAGCTGATTGTTAACCAGCTTTTCCAGAATCTTTGACTCAACCGATACCATATTAACTGGCCGGAACTCCTCACATTTAATCGAATTCTTTACTTTCTCGATAGGAACTACCATAGATTCTTTCCACGCATCAGGAAAAACTCCAGACTCCAGGGACTCATTAATAATAGACAAAAAATTCTCACCTATTAGGTCAATGATATTTCTAAACATACCAGCACTGGCAAAATTCATGTCTCTCTTATTGTTCATTGATTTCAATATCAGCTCCAAATCTTCAATCCTCACCGATTTAAATTCAAAACTAACACGTAAATCTACAATCCCACTCACGTATTGCCTAACAGGAATACTATTCCTAATTTCAACCACACTATCAACAAAGAAACTATTGAAATTGTTCGCGATTATCAAACTGTCAACACACTTTTCATTATCAAACATAATCTCACCAATATCACCCCGCTGATGACCCAAGACAAATGACTTCAAAGACCACCACATCATCTTTTGGTTCACAGAGTTATCAATTTTCCCACTGATGTATTCAGCTTTCGCCTTATTAATTCTATTCTTAAAATCATTTCTAATGCACCTGTATCTTGACCACTCAAATGCACTACCCGATTGCGACGCCCTACGATATTGAATCAGCTTACTATTCTTTAAACTTTCCAGATCACCAGAAAACCACGGGCAGCTAACATAAGAATCCCTCCTATTCTCAATAAACTCGTTAACAATCGATTGCAAACCCTGACAAAAAATGTCAGCCTTACAATTACAATCACCGTAGTAAGTGGTCATCAAATCACTCTGAACAACTCTGTTTCTAAATTTATTCTTGTCATATCTTAAACTGCTTATCGTTTTTTTTCCTTTTCCTTTGAGCTTTTTATTACTTCTAATTGATATTCCAATAGTTTCATGATCACTAATTTTTAAATCTCTTTTAATTTCAGCACTAAAATTATACCCGTCATTAACTATTACGTAGTCAATCAATGTTTTTGATTCGCATGTTTCTCTAGTGTATTGACTCATAATTTGTCTAAAACCATTATCACTGATAACATCACTTAATCTATTTTTTGAGTTTGAAACCTTTGCCCAATCAACATTAAAATCACCCATTATCATAACTTTATTGCTAATTTCACATAATTCTTCCATGAAACCTTCAAAATACACATAAAAACTCGAATCAACGTTCAAATATCTCGGCGCTCTATAAAGAACCGCTAAATGAATTACATCATTACCATCACTTCCTTTAACAACCAACCACCACAACGGTTGTTGAAACGGTTGAATGCCTGACAAAATCGATACAACAGGCTGCATGGCATGCTACTCCTGAAACACTTAAAACAGCCAAACCCGGATTCGTACCAAGCAATATAAAAATAAAACTCATTGAAGAAAGAAAACTCAGAAAACGTTGGAAATCCACCCGCGCTCCAAGCGATAAAACTAATTTAAATAGAGCCATCAAGAATTTAAAAGAAATGCTCTCTGATCACAAAAATCAAGGCGTCAAAACTTTTCTGGAAAATTTATCGGCAACAAAATCAACCGACTATTCTTTATGGAAAGTTGCACGTAAAATTGGACAGCCACAGAAAACAGATCCCCCAGTTAGAACAAGATATGGAGTTTGGACCCATAGCGAGCATGAGAAGGCTGATGCATTTGCTGAACACCTTAGCGGCGTTTTCAAACCATTCCCGCTGGAGGTTCCTACTGCTGCAAAAAACCTAATCCACCAGTTACTTGATGCTCCTTACCAGATGGATCTGCCCATAAAAGATCTAAAAATTAATGAGATAAAATATGTTGTAGCACACAACATACACCCGAGGAAGGCTCCAGGCTATGATCTAATCACTGTAGAGGTACTGAAAAACCAACCAATAATAGTCATCAGGTTGATCATGATGATCTTCAATGCTATTCTTAGACTTGGATACTTCCCAATACAATGGAAAGTCGCACAGGTAATACTTATTCAAAAACCTGGTAAAGATCCATCAGAAGTAACATCGTACCGTCCTATCAGTCTCTTGCCCATCCTCTCTAAGGTCTTCGAGAAACTTATTCTGGAAAAACTAAGACCTCTTCTTGAAGAACGAAAATTGATCCCAACCCATCAATTCGGATTTCGGCAACAGCACGCGACAGCGGAACAGGTTTATCGAGTTGCAAGAAAAATCAAGAACGATTTGGAATGTAAGCGGTATTGTACAGCAGCGTTCCTTGACATATCACAGGCTTTTGACAGAGTTTGGCACCAGGGCCTGAACTACAAAATTAAACTCAACCTACCACACCCGTATTGCAGAATCCTGAAGTTATACCTCACTGACAGACATTTTCTTGTTCGACATGGTGAAGCTTATACCTCTCTCGTACCAATACTGGCTGGAGTTCCACAAGGAAGCATTCTTGGTCCAATGCTATAAATATATGTTGTTTACAAACGACCTTCCTACAACCAACAATACAGAAATTGCGACATTTGCGGATGACACCGCTATAATGGCATCTCATCTAACCCCCAAATGGCTTCTCGCTTGCTTCAAACTCACCTTGATAAAATTGAAGAATGGCTGAAACTATGGCGCCTCTATGAGCGCCAAATACCAACTACGTCTAGGCGACCATCCTAATACACTTGCTGCGGAATTACTTATAGTACCCCGAGTTAAGAGACTGAAGAGGACTGATCCATTAGACCTACCTCAAAGAAATTGAAGGACAAATAAATTGAAGTAGCCACGAAACGTCGTTTATTGTTATAATAGCTTCATTCCAACAAGCAGTTCTGTTATTGCTCACGAGCAATAATTGAACTAGGAACTGCGCTTGTTTTTCTGTTATGGTGGGATATTTATTATATATTGAATACACAATATTGTGAATTTTTCATATAAAAATAATAAAAATTTGTGCTGCTAGAGCCTCCTGAACGTAAGTCTATTAAAAAGGTGGTGGGCAGCTCAGGTCCTTTGTATTTGTCAAAAATTAAAAAACGAAAGATTTTCGTATTCAACAGAGTTGTCGCTATCGTCCCAACTACAATCACAAGAAAAAAAATTGCATAGGAAATGGCAGCGTTTTAAAAAAAAATTGAAATTTTCTACATTTCCTCATTTTTTACAAAATTCTTTCACTAACATGTTCCAGAAAGATTCCAGATTAATAAAAAATATATAAAAAAAATGTATTTTTTGAAGTGAAAATAATGGAATTATTCTTAAATCAAAATTTAAAATGAAATCGTTGCTGTTGCAACAAATGAACACGATCTGTAAACAAAGTTTAAACGAATTCGCGCACGCGTATCCACTTTAAGAACGCTTGGTTCTTGCTCTAGAGCAAGAATCGTTTGAACTCGTTTGGCCGATAATATTACTGATTCTAAACTTGTTGGAACTGCAGATTTATAGTAATCTAGAATTCCGTCCTAGTAGTTCTAGTCTGTGGGAACGACATTTCATGAATGCGCTTGCGTTGTAGTAATATTACTGGAAATAATCGTTGTTGGAACGAAGCTAATATTATTGTATTGCTTAAAGAAGTAAGCCACTGGGCTTGCTTCCACTATGTCTCTATCTTCATTATCAATATTATTATTTATTGTCCTTTTCTAGGACACATTGTAATATTCTTGGATGCTAATAAAAAAAAAGTTGTCGCAGGTACCACAGGGGAAGAGCACTTGAGTAGATTGAAAGGAGTGTTAGACGTCCTAAAAAGTTGTGGATTAAAAATTAGAAAGGAAAAATGTGAAATATTTAAAAAATCTATACATTATTTAGGCCATGTAATAGAGAGGTCCTGAATGAGCGATAATATAAAGTGAAAGTGATTTGGTTTATTCGGTGGAATAGCGTAGGTGCAAACAGCTGAAAGTTTTACAACGGATTCTGGAAAACTACAGTTCACTGTTAAAGTGTAGGCAACGTAGAAAGAGACCCCGATTGGAATAGTGAGAGTGCATATTACCGATTCAGAGGTTAACTTGAATGTCAACGTAAGTAATAAGATACAATACCAACCCAAAAATGTAAAAGGAAAAAATTACTAAAAAGAAAAACCATCCAAAATAGAGAATTACGACACAGACGCTTCCGAGGTGTTGAGGCGAAGGAGGGTTTGTGTTGACCGCAAATAATTTCCACTCCTATCGTAAAGTTGCGTTGAATACATACAGGGAAAAGTAAAGGGGATGGGAGTCACGCCGACGACTGAATGACGACCGGGAGCGTACGGTCGTCAAACCGTGACAACCGAGGGGTGCAGTCACGCGTTAAGAAACTGCAACAGTGTTATGGAAACAGATCAGAATAGCAAAATGAACCTTACGGTGCAGGGTGTCGGTAGCCAAGTACAGGTCGAACAAGGGGAGTCAGGAGTGGGCCCCCCTCGACCGTCAGCGGGTGACCACTCTACGTCCCCGGTGGTGGACCAGGCCGGGACGTTCTCCAATGTGACTGGACTGGGGGTGGAGAAGAAAAAGAAAGGACTAGGAGACATTAGTCTGGAAAACCTCAGGGCAATGGATGCACCGGGGAAGGATGTAGATGCTGGAAAGAAGACTGTCGAGAAAGAGGTTATCTCTAAGACCATTGACTCAGTCAACAAAACCGGGGTTAGGAGCAGACCCTTCTTCTCTCCCGTAGATACCGAGGGAAGGAAGGTGCCGCCAGTAAACCCTACAGACGTCGAGAAACTTACCAAAAAAAATGTTAAAAGTCTCCAAGCATCTGCAACTACCCTCATGCAAAAGTGTTCCGGTAGCCCTGAGGAGTGTGGTCGAAGAGCTCCAAAGTCATGTCGACAAGATGGGCAGGGAAAAGACTAGTAGCCAAACCAAGACCCACTTAAGGGCAGAAATGGATAGTGTAGATACCCCCCTGATGAGAGAGGTACTACTGGCCATCAAGAGTCAGGGTGAAAAACTGAACGTGGTAGCCTCACAGGTCTACCTATGCAATAAGGAAATTGCCGAAGTTAAGGGCGAAACAAGATTGTCCAGAAAAGGAGAAACAGAAAGAGGAAAATTAGTCGCAGAGGGGGCAGTCATTCAAAACGAATCGATAACAAACATCGAACGCTGCATCCAGGAAGCGTCAAAGAAAATCTTGGAAATGAGTGAAGCGGTAGTTTTTGTACAGAGTGCCATGGAAACAATGCACGAAAGGCAATTCGAAACATCGTTCCCACCAGAACAGGCCGTACAGCTACAGAGCCTCATAGTACAGATGAGATCGCTCGGCGATAAGGTGGAGAGAGCCCAGATTAATCTGGCGAAAGCCGAAGAGAGGGGCCAAAAAGTTTTGATAAATCAGTCGACCAGCGTAATGGGACTGCCATCTGATTCTCCGAAGTTAACTGATAAAACAAGCAAGGCACCTTCGAAAGCGATAGAAGGGGCACTTGGGCCAATCGCCACAAGCAGTCCCGCAATGTAATGGACGCAGCAGCAAATAGTTGCTGAAGAGAGCAGCAGTAGTGCAAACGAAGATGAGGACGGTTTCGTAAACCCATACGAGGAAAAGTCAAAGAAGAGAGAGAAAGCAAAAGCAGCACGTCAACAGGCAGAAGTCGCAGCGACGCGCCCGAAGCCAGTCACGAAGAAAACAGCTAAGAAGCCGCCAGCGGTCCTGATAAAGACGTCGGGGACCCTCAGCTACAGGGAAGATCTGACTAAAGTAAAAGACTGTCTTAAAGAAGAAGGCACCACCATTAACAGGGTGACCAAAACCAGGGCCGGAGACGTATTTATCGAGCCACAGAGGGGCAGCGGGGATGGAGACATCACGTCACTGCACACAAAACTGAGAGAGAAAATCCCGGAGACACCAGTGCATCACCTTGTCACAAGGAGAGACCTGCGCATCATGGACCTGAACGAACTGGTGGACGAAGAAGAGTTACTGGGATGCCTAAGGGGGTATGTCGGGGTCGGGGGACACATATCCCTCCGATCCCTTCGGCCTGTCTTCGGGGGTACCCAGACGGCGGTAGTTCGCTGCGATGAAGATGCAGCGAGGCACATCCTCAGACATGGTAGAGTGAAAATCGGCATGGAAGCGGGGTGCAGGATCCAGGAGCTTTTTCACGGGTTCCGCCCCAGATGCTGGGGAAACGGTCATCCAGTACAGAGTTGCCGCGGAACCAGAGGAGAGACCTGCATTAAATGCGGAACGGCAGGGCATAAGATCGCCGACTGCAAGGGGGAGCAGAGGTGTTGCGACTGCGGGGGGGGGGGGGAGCTCACCGGACAAATAGCCGGGAGTGCACCCACACAAAAGAAGACCAGGTTTGACCATCGGACTACCCGACGGGGCGGGGCTGAGATCCAATCCCCAAAACAACACCAAATTCATCCAGATTAACTTAAACCACGCTAGGGCAGCCCAAGACCTGCTCCTACACACCTTTGGGAGCGGCAAGTACGACATAGCCATTCTCAGTGAGCCCTATACCAGTAGGAGCGGCAACTGGCTCCAATCGACAGACGGTAGGGCGGCGATCATGACTGCAAACGACGTCGCCATCCTGAGGGAGGGCAAAGGGCAGAACTTCGTTTGGTGCGAAACCAACACCTTTGCGACATATTCATGTTACTACTCGCCCAATGCGAAACTGGAGGACTTGTGGACGCTGAAAGACAGCATCCGGACACATCAAAAGCCAGTCCTGATGGGGGGGGGGCGATTTCAACGCGAAAGCCCAAGAGTGGGGCCCCACAGACGTGAACGCTAGAGGACTAGCGGTCTTGGAGTTACTAGCCGAGCTGGGCATGGTGGTCTGCAACGAGGGCAACCAGCCAACCTTCCAGAGAGGCGAATCCGTCTCTGTCTTGGATCTCACCCTGGCCACAGAAATGCTGGCGAGGGGGATCGGCAGCTGGAGAGTACTGCAAGAAATTACACTTAGCGACCACAATTACATCAAGTTCATGGTCGGGTTGCCCTCGGTGGTGCCGAACAAACCGGCCACTGGATGGAATTGGAAGAAATTCGACGTGCACAAGCTCGAAGAATACTTCCAAGAGCAGGAAACCGTCAAAGAGGATCTTCGCGTGATGGGGCTGAGCGGGCTGCTTAGCAAGGTCTGCGACATGACGATGCCGAGACGTAAGTCATACGGCAAAAAATCCGTCTACTGGTGGACCGAGGAGGTCGCGGAGGCCCGCAGGCAATGCTTGGCTGCGAGAAGAGCATACACGAGAATGAGAGGAGCACAAGGAGTGAGCATCGAATGTAAAGAAGGTGCCCTCGCTAAATGGAAGCAAAAACGAAAGGAGCTGTCATATGCTATAAAGGACAGCCAAAGGAAGAAGTGGCGTGTGGGGGGAGGCCTATCATATTGCCACCAAGACCCTGGGAAGAACATCTATACCAGGGCTAACGGAGAGCCGCCTTCGCGACATCGTCGGGACGCTTTTCCCAACCCAGCCCCCGGTCGAATTCGCCCCCGAGGAAGGTGAAGAACCACCGGAGCCCTTCATTTTGGAAGAACTGGAAGTAGCCATCTCAGCAAGATGTCGATAAATAAAGCCCCCGGACCAGATAACATCCCGGCGGGAGTATTACGAGAGATGGCTAAACTCCGTCCAGACCTCCTACTGGGCGAGTTTAACAGATGCGCGGCACAGGGCACTTACCCAGAAGAGTGGAAGAGAGCGAGACTCGTCCTGCTGAGGAAGGGCAATAAGCTGCTCGACGTCCCGAACTCATACCGTCCAATATGCCTGCTCGACCATGTTGGAAAAAGCTTCGAGAGACTAATAGCGACTCGCCTCCAACAACAGATCGAAGCCGCCGGGGGCCTTGCGGATAATCAGTATGGGTTCCGCAAAGGCAGATCAACCATCTCGGCGATCGAAGACATGGTCAGAAAGATCAAGAATGCAAAAGAAGGGACGTGGAGAACAAGGAAGCTGGTGGTCCTGCTGACCATCGATGTTAAGAACGCCTTTAACTCGGCGCGATGGCAGCGAATACTTGAGGAGCTCCAGAGAAGAGGGGTTTCCCCATACTTACAGCGTATCCAGGCCGAGTACTTTCGGGGGAGGCGGTTGTTTATCGAGGAGCGGCTGTGGAACCACATTAAGGAAGTTAACAGCGGAGTTCCACACGGGTCCGTCCTGGGCTCATTACTCTGGAACATAATGTACGACGGCGTTCTGAGGCTCCGTTTTCCACCGGGGGTGAGCGTGTTTGGCTTCGCAGACGACGTCACGGTAGTGGCGGAAGCAAGGACAGAGGCCGAGCTGATGGCCATAGTGGAAGAGTCGGCCAGACTAATTTGCGAGTGGTTGAAGACTAGAGAGCTAGAGCTGGTCCCCGAAAAGACAGAGGCCGTGGTCATATCGGGTAGAAGAAAGGTACTCCCGATGTCGTTTACAATCGCGGGCAATAACATCGAGCCCAAAGACCAGGTCAGGGTCCTAGGTGTGGACATCGACAAACACCTCTCATATCGCCCACACCTTACAAGAGTGGCCAAGAGGGCCGCAACTATGACCTCAATGCTGGGCAGGTTGATGCCCAACACCAGGGAACTTAGCGAGGCGAAGAGGCGGCTGCTTGCGGGTGTGGCCGACTCGGTGATGCTGTACGCCGCTCCCATATGGGCGAAATCGTTGGATAAGGCGTCGTACAGAAGCATACTAGAGAGGGTTCAAAGACGGAGTGCAATCCGAATATGCAGGGCGTACAGGACCATCTCAACGGATGCCGCACTGGTGATAGGGTCGCAAATGCATATCCACCTCAAGGCGAAACAAAGGGCCCACAGGCACAGTACAGGAAACAAGGAAGAGTACGACCAAGCCGAAGAAAGTGCCCTGCAAGAGTGGCAGGAACAATGAGAGCCCTCCGATAAGGGACGTTGGACGGCACGGCTGATACCATCCATCAGACCGTGGATAAATCGAAAATTTGGTCACATCACCTACGAGGTCACCCAGTTCCTGTCGGGGCACGGTTGCTTCCAGGCATACTTGAAGAGATTCAAGCGCGCTGACACGGAGAACTGTGTATACTGTGGAGATACGGACGACGCGGCCCACACCCTCTTCGTCTATACGAGATGGTCCCAAAATAGAGAAGAAGCAAGACGGCATGTCCAGGAGACGCTCACGCCGGACAACATTGTGGCAGTGATGTTGCAGGGGGAAGGCAAGTGGAGGGCCGTCCATGAGCTGATCATCTCCATAATGTCCACGAAGGCCAATGAAGAACTGGAGAGACAAGGCAGGTGAACCATAAGAAGAACAAAGTCCCGAAAGGGCAGAAGATGTCTTCGACAGGAAGGAGTAGGAGATGGCAGAAATACCAAAGCAGGGGGTGTTCAGAAGTAATGCAGCTAGCGATTCCCGGCACCTCCACGGAGTGGGGTTTTAGTGAGTAAGAATCTCACACTACCACCCAAAACATCTGGGTGGTGTCTTGTTGAAGATTTCCCCACTTCCAACGCTCGCAAAAAAGGCCATGTAATAGATAGAGAAGGGTTACATACCACAAAAGATAAAGTAGAAGCGATTTGTGAGGTGAAACAACCTACGGATATCACAAGTTTAAAGTCATTTTTAGGGTTGGTTAATTATTACAATAAATTTATACCCCAATGCTCGACTATTTTGAGGCCATTATATGATATGTTAAAGAAAGGAAATAAATTCATATGGAACGCGGATTGCAGAATTGCGTTCGAGCATGTAAAAAAATATTATGCTCATCGAAAGTTCTTGTCCACTATAATCCGAAGGTGGCCGTGAAATTAACGGTGGACGCATCGTCTACCGGAATGGGAGCGATCTTGTCGCATGTTTTTCCCTCTGGTAACGATAGACCTACATATAGCGTTTGTATCACGGAGTTTAAATGACAGCCACCAAAAGAATTACTCGCAAATTGAGCGGGAAGGGTTGGCAATCATATTTGGGGTAAACAAATTTTACCAATACCTGTCGGGCAGAAAATTTACCTTGGTCACCGACCATAAGCCGTTGATTACAATTTTTGGTCCTAAAAAGGGAATTCCCACATTATCAGCAAACCGATTGCAACGTTGGGCGTTAGTATTCTTGTCTAATTTCAACTATGAGATTCAATATGTTAAATCGGAACTTAATTCAGTTTGTCAGATTTGATCAAACAGCATTCAAAATAATCAAGGTACTTGTCGACTCAAGTACACTTCAATAGTCGTTTCTTAAACTTCGCCCCTTAAAAACAATCGGTGTGTTTACTACCTAATCGAGCGCCCTTCGCAACACCGCAGTATATAGTGTAAGAAAATTGGGCACATTTTGATCAAAATATTCCAAAATCGGGTTTCTGCGATTTTTCTACGGATTACGTTAGGTAATTGTTCGTACTTTAACATACTAAAAAACGTCCTCTCGGAACCCTGAGCTGAGCCCATATAACTCTTTAAAAAAATTAAAAACACTTAAAATATTTTAACAACATCCTCGAAATCATGAAAAGAAGAGTTTCCTAACAATGGTCAGAGGGTTCTGATTTTTGGATATGTTTTAAGATTTGGGGTCCTAATAAAAACTCTGAGTTGGCGACCTCGACGACCGCCTGGAAGTGCCGCCATTTTAAAAAAAATGGCGAAAACGAAATGTTTCTTCGCAATATTTTCTTACCAGTTGACTTGAGGGCGAAAATGACTTCTATAAATCTTATAGAGAATAAAATTTACTACAACTTCTATCTAAGGTATTTTTCTCTAAGTCGAATATTAGCTGAGCGCCAGCACTGTTAAATTGTTGAATTTCTTACATTTGTTGTAACATCTGTTGTTACATTTCTGAAAATTTCAAAACCGCTCAATTTTGACCCGACTTTTTTATAATAGAGTATATATTAATAGACTTGATCATATAAAAGACATTTTTAGAGCGAGTAACCAAAAATTATAAAAAAGTCAGAGTAAATTCGAGTGTTTTTGAAATTTTCTAAAATGTGCTCTATATAACAGTGCTGGCGCTCAGCAAACCTACTAGACTTAGAAAAAAATACCTTAGATAAAAGTTGTAGTAAATTTTGTTCTCTATAAGATTTATAGCAGTCATTTTCGTCCTAAAGTTAACTGGTAAGGAAATATTGCGAAGAAACATTTCGTTTTCGCCATTTTTTTTTAAATGGCGGCACTTCCGGGCGGTCGCCGAGGCCGCAAACTTGGAGGTTTTATTAGGACCCCAACCCTTAAAACATATCAAAAAATCAGAACCCCCTGATCATTTTTAGGAAACTCTTCTTTTCATGATTTCGAGGATATTGTTAAAATATTTTAAGTGTTTTTAATTTTTTTAATGAGTTATATGATAACAATATAAGGTTTGTTTCATCGACGAGTTCTCGTTAGTTCTAGTTGGTTCTAGAGCTATGCGCATGCTCTTTAACTAAAATCTTAACAGATTTTAGTTAAAGAGCATGCGCATAATTCTAGAACTAACGAGAACTCGTCGATGAAACAAGCCTATAGCTGAAATAGAAATTTGTTTAAAAATATTTAGCCGAAAAACATAATTTTCACTCCTTTATAAAAAATTTTAACTTCAGACGAAGAATTTGGTAAGAAGCTCAAGGTTCCGAGAGGACATTTTTTAGTATGTTAAAGTACGACAATTACCTAACGAAATCCGTAGAAAAATCGCAGAAACCCGATTTTGGAATATTTTGATCAAAATGTGCCCAATTTTCTTACACTATATACTGCGGTGTTGCGAAGGGCGCTCGATTAGGTAGTAAACACACCGATTGTTTTTAAGGGGCGAAGTTTAAGAAACGACTATTGAAGTGTACTTGAGTTGACAAGTACCTTGATTATTTTGAATGCTGTTTGATCAAATCTGACAAACTGAATTAAGTCTCCTAAAAAAAGAATCAATCCATTTTAAAATGTAAGGATAAAGTTATAAGTATTTGTGAAAATGTTCAGTTAGTTGGTAAACAAATTGAGTAACTAAAAGATTGTTAAGTTAGGTAACATGTATAATTAAAATGTGTGATAATGAAAGTGAAGGCCACGAGAAAAAGACAGACATGGTGTTGACAAGTTTGGAAAAATGGGTGAAGCACGCCTGCCCATAAATTTTGGAAAGGGGAGATTTTGATAAGGGGACTCACGGTATGTCCGTCGAGACGTGAGGACGTATTTTTGGAATTCGTTTGATGTCCATTAAATAGTATAGAGGATGGTAATTGTTTTTGAATATTAGTATTAAGTTGGGAAATCAGCAAATATTGGTTAAATGAAGATTTTGGTACCACTGGAAAAATTTTATTAGTTAATATTTGGAAGATCGTTAGAAGTGAATAAATCAAGAAAATTAATAAGTTGCCTAAGTAAATGGAAAGAGGATTATATTATTTGGAAAATTATTTATGGTCATCAATTCGTTAAATGATTCAAGTTTTGGATGGACAAATTGGGCACGAGATCACATCAATAACAGAAAATTCAACAAGCAACAGCGCTACTTCGTTTTCTTCGACGGTGGACAATTTGTGGTAAGGGAGCGTTCAAGTATTACGTAACGAATTTGGGGGGAGGGGGGGTCTTGTAAAACATTACGATGCGTTACAGGGGCGGGAGGGGGGGTTTGAACTACGCGTTACGTAACATCGTTTTATTTAATTTGTTTTTTTTTTAGCGACTTTCCGGTACTTTACGCCACATAATTGTGACTTTTAGGTAAAAATGGTCACTTGGTGGTTACGTAACGTTTTACTAGGGGGGAGGGGGTACAGAAAAACGTTACGGCGCGTTACATGGGGGGAGGGGGGGGTCAAAAATCTCCAAAAATTGCGTTACGTAATACTTGAACGCTCCCTAAGATAAACTGTGTGCGCCTTATTTAAACTGTTTAAAAATAATATTAAAAATTGACTAAGTGCAAAATTAATCGGGGGTTAGATAGGATTTTTGAATAATTGAAATTTTGTACACTTAATTTGTTTACTTTTGTAGAAATAACTTTGTTTCTTAATTATTTTTGATTTATGTGTAAATAAATGAAGCGATTGTTTTCTTTCTAAAAAGGAGATTTATTTGAGTTTTTGCTTAACTTTAATGCAGGATAATAGGTACGAGTCGATTCAGATACTCGAGAAGATAAGTTTAAATTTAAATAGGTTGCAATAATTAGCGAACCAAAGAGGTGTTTTCACTACAAATCAGCGAACCATTGTCACGACCACAAAAGCTAGCCGGAGCAGTTTAAAAAGAGCCGTACATTTTTTTTCCCGCTATACAAATTAAATGAAATTAAATTCAGTAGCTAAACACGGCAATACAAACAAAGGGTGGCCAAAGGTTACGGGGGAATTAAAAAAATATATTGCGGTGTCTCAACGAATTAAAGAACTAAAATATTATTAATTAATTATCAAAAGAACATAAAGCATGAGGTCTCTTAACGCATTGGGAGATTCGTCTAAGGATCGGATCACATAATTTCAATAAACACTCAACGAGGTTATTGAGGAAAAACAAAAGAAGGTCCCAGAATGGTAAATGTTAATAATACAAAGAAAATTGTTCACTAAGTAATTTTAAAATGTTAGTTATAAGAAATTTGTTAATAGTTTTTAAAATATTAGATTAAGAAGTTCGATATACAATGTTTACGTGGGTACGATGGAAGAACGAGGAGTAACGGTTCCGAAAGACCGCTACAAGCATCAAGGTACGGACTGCAAACTTTGCAATCAGGTAGGCGGCAGGTGCTAAAAACAACAATAAAAGTGAATTTTATGACATTTCAAAACTAATTAATAAATCAAAAGCGCGTAACACTCACCTAATTAAAAAAGAATCAAGATTGAATATAACAATAATTAACAGGAAACCCGGACAACGAAAATTGTAAACAAGGGATTCCCATGTGGTCTCGAGGTGAAAAGACGCGAATGTGTTCGGTCTTCGAAAATTCAATAGTTTGAGTTGTTTCTGATCAACGCCAAGGTTTGAGGATCCTGAAAACAAATAAAGTTGAGTCAATCAATGAACACGTGGTTTACGGCAGAAAATAATTTGCATAAAAGTAAATAAATACTTACTAAGCCAAGTAGAAGAATTTATGGTAATTAAATTTGGATATTTATTTACCAAATGGTATGGCGGTCGATGCACTATAAAAATTAACCAAACGAAGATTGCTGTTGAAGGAAGATATTTCACTACTACACGTCTAGTGAGGTTATGAGAACACATGATGAGAACCGGATGGCGAGGTCAGCATGTAAGTTAAGCGGCCTACTCATTTTTCTATTTAGTGAATCGTAGATGCGTAATTCAAAAACATTGAAATACACGGGTGATTCGAATTATTGGGGATTAACAAGAAAAACAGTAAACAATATAAGGGTTAATAATTTATTTGGTTTTGAGATTAATAAAAAAAATAAACTTTGTCTATAATAATTAATGTGTAAATAAAATTAATTGTTATTGTAAAAAGCATATCATTCTGGGATTGTTGAAATCCAAACAAAACATTAACTTTCAAGATAATATAAGCCTTCGAGGAATCGACTTCAGGAACCGAAATAAAACAAATATTCAACCTAAGCAAAATAATAATAAAAAAAAAAATTGCGTATAACCCGGACATCGCAATATGTATAATAGAAACAAGTTTAGTGTAGAGAAGGATTGTCTGTTGTTCGGCCAAAGGGTGGTCGTACCATTGACATCGCAGAACAAATTATTGCGCGAATTACATTCACCCCACGTGGGAATCGTAAAAATGAAAAGTTTGGCTAGGTCCTACATGTGGTGGCCGAGTATGAATGCGGATATTGAAAGGGTGGCCAGCAATTGTGAGAATTGCTTGCCATTGCGACAGAGTCCACCGAGGGCGATCTTTGCAAACTGGGAATACCCGAGTAGACCGTGGGAGAGAATTCACATTGATTACTTGGGTCCAATTTTCGAGAAGAGTGTTTTGGTCGTTGTCGATGCACATACGAAATGGCCGGAAGCTTTGGTGGTACCAAGCACAAATGCGCCCGCGACGATCTCTGCATTACAGGGGTTGTTTTCGAGGTTTGGGTTACCCGAGATAGTAGTGTCCGATAACGGTAGTCAGTTTAAATCAGAGTTGTTCCAAACATTTTTGTATAACAACGAAATTGCTTTTAAGTGTAGTGCCCCCCATCACCTGGCAACAAACGGAGCAGCAGAAAACATGGTAAAAACCATTAAAGCTTCTTTATATAAATTGGATAAGGGAAATACTGGTGACTTGCAGTTACACATTAATAAATTTTTGTTTGATTATCGTAATACGAAACATTGTACAACTGACAAGTCACCGGCGGAGTTGATGTTTGGCAGACCATTACGTACTCGTTTTGACTTGTTAAAAACCAGAAAAAAAACATATTGTAAACCAGAGCTTAGTTGATAGAGTAAAGAAATGCCAACAGCGGCAAGAATTGGATTATGGGGGAAATAGATTTAAAAGATTTTTTTGCACGATACAGTTGCCGTTAGGGACTTTAGATTTAGTAAACCTTCTTGGATAAGAGGGAAGGTGGTTGAAATATTGGGGTGTAGAACGTATTTAGTTGCCTTGCCCAGCGTAGACAATGTCAAAGTTAGGAGACATGTTAATCAAATGTTGGAACTAGCTGAAGGGGCAAGTATTGTTTAAAATAGTGAAGGGGGGGATGAGGCAACTGAAAACGTTAACAACAGTGAGCAGACAGGGTTACAGTTAAGTAAGGATGTGACTACTCCCAACAGAACCAAGTCGAGATCTTGTTCGTCACCTTTAAGACGGGGAACTCGACTGAGAAAACAAACTGTTAGATATTAGTTAATTTTAAGTGGGTTAATGATGTACATATTTAAGTGGGAAGGGATGTAGTGTACTTTAGTTTGGGGTTTTAGGGGAACATATAGAATTAGGTTGGCAGCGACTGCAAGGTGCGAAGCAAAGCATGTTGTAATAAGTTAATGCAATAAAGATATTTGTAATCGTCGTAGTCATTAATTATTAGTGACCTATGAAACATTACACTTTCCAAACGTTAACCAGTTATTTTACAATTTTATTGAACTTGGTTCATTGAACGTCATTCGACATTTTCTGGATCCCTGTCTGTGCTCGTTGCGTGTTGACAATGGGTGTGTTTTTAAACTGTACCGGTTGCTCGAACCAAATTTGAGCAGGTAAGGCACTTACCTTACGATCCGGTGCATGAAAATTTGCTCGAGTAATGCGTTCGAGCAGAGTGGGGAGTTTTAAAACGACTGATGACAATTGATGCAGTAGTTTAAAAATACACTTTTTTTGTTCGAGTACTCGAACAGCTGCTCGAGTAGTTTAAAAACACGCCCAATATGTGACGAGTACAGGGAACCTACAGTTCAACGTCGATTCCGAACTACGGAAAGATATTTACACTGTTAAAATTTTAGGACAATTCGCTGCCCATATTCTTTGATAATAGTAATTAAATAGTGACAAATTTTCCGAAAAATAACAGATTTTACATGAATATTCGATCGCACCTGAGTCTACTTTTGAATGTTTCTTCCTCAATTTTCCTTTATAACGCATTATCTTTGATATTTACATTATTTTTAGTTTATAATATAACTTCTTTAAAATATTGAAAAGTATCAAATTTGATTAAAAAAAATTTACGCAATAATTATTCAACTAGTCGAAAGTTACCGGGAATCGCAAATGACTCGTATACCCAATGATTGTCGAACTGGTACAGTAAAAGTTTTTGAAATATGGATCGAGTTTGCGTTGAATCTGGCATAAGCGTAGTGACTATACTTTTACTCAAGACTATCCCAATATTTATGTTTTGTGTTAATTTACAATATTCTGATAATTATATTTTTGAATAAAATTCTTTCTTAAGAAAATCTATATTTTTAATATGCCTATTGTGCCCTTACTAATACTTTTTAATCTGATTGCTGGCATAAGTGGAACATTTGAGGGGAAAGGATTAACTATAAACCATAGGTGGATATTACATGCATTTCAACTAATTACGTCAAACTGAAAAGATTAACTTAGCCAAGAGGCGAAAAAAGAAAAAATCCGAAACACGCAATTCCTATGTCATGTTAGGGCAGTTCTTGTTTGAATGAGCGAATTTAGACTACCCCTTCAAAGTTTTTGTGTGTGTCTTGTACTTTATTGCACTGTACTTAATAAATTCAAAACCAATCCTGATTTGTAATTTTTTGATGAAAACTATTAACTTCATATGTTTGGAAGATATAGATTTATGAGTACTAAAATTGTAGGTAATGAATTTTTATTAAAAACTTGCATAACATTAAATAAAATTACATTCATCTTTACTTGAAATAAAACACAAGCAAAAGTGTACAATATATCGATTACAATCCATCTATCTGAAATGATTAAATTAGCTTCCATCAGTCTGTTCTGATGCACCAGCAGCCTTTTTATTGATATTATCCATCATATAATACCAATAATGTTCTCTAATTTTATCATACTCAGTTGCTAAATCTTTACATAATTTGGTAGCTCTTTCTAATGTATAACGATTGTCGCCACCTCCTGAGGAAATCTGCTCATCGCACATATCAACTATTAATGCCAAAAGGAAAGGCGAACGACATCCCGATGTGTACATTTCTTCACAAAACTTAGTAATTACTTCATTGTCACTCAGAGCACATTTGGAATGTAATAATAAACTGCAATACATCAAGAAAATTTAACGTAAATTTATTATAAGGATAAGTATAAAGAAAGTTATAATCACTAAACATTTGTAAATAAAATCAATTAAGGAAGTAGATTTATAGACTGGTTTCGACAAGTTATTTTTGCCAATTCGTTTTTTACTAATACGCCCGAATATCTCTGTGAAATAAAAAGCCAATTTAATGTTTGGTAATTAGTTCCCCTTCCCTTAGGTTTGATAGAATTTTCACCACAGGCCTCATAAGAAATTTTACATTAAGTTCGCCTTCAACCTAACGAGTTTAAATAAAATTTTTATTCCCACAAAAAAAGCTTAATGCCATGCTACGGAAAAACAATTAAAGTTCGATTTACAGATTATTAATTATTATTAACATCAATTTAAATGTTATACCTATATTCACTTCTTTTAATAACCAATTTATGAAATGTAACTTACATTCAATAAATTGTTTAAAAATAAGATACCACGACGGTCTTTTGCCCTAATTGGGGCTCGTCATATGTCTGGATATTTAAAAAAGCAAATACAAAATTTAAATATTCTGAACAAGTTAAAGCTCAATATTATTATCATCAATATGGAAAAAAGTAAAAATCTTTTAAATAGCATCATTAGTCCTTACAAAAAAAGTAGGGAAGCTTATTTCTTGAAATATACATACTATACCTTGTACACCAAATTAATAACGATGTCAAATTTGACCTTTATTTCATTTTAAAATGTGACCAATAAATAAATTAAATTAATTGAATAAATGCGTTTAATTTATCACATTGAATAATCAACGATTTCATCAGTTTCAACAATTTCAGTCGATTTGCATGAAATTTTCAGATTATTGTTGTAATTAATAGGGATAATGCACTAAACTTTCGTCATTATAGTTCAACTAGAACACTGTAAGTGCCTAGTTTAAGGTAGGGGTTGCAATACGATTCATTGTGTACACAATAAGCACTTCTTTTTACGAGATACCCCAGGAATTATACCTTAATAATTGTCGACATCTTTAGAGCATTAGAAAGAAAATTACTCAAATAAATAAGTTTTCAAGGCAAAGAAAAACTGATTTTTGTCCCTTTTCCCACCCTGTATAGTGACGCCGATCTCGTTTGAGGAAACTTCAGGATTACTAAGACTTAATTAAACCACATAATGCAAATTATTCCGACTTGGCGTCTGGTCTATAATAATTATGTTCTAATGATACAAAAAATGATCCAACACAATAAGTGTTTTGAAAATTTGTCTGGCAATAGATAATAGAGAGGTTCAGGAACCACAAACGTCAACTAAAAACAAGACGTTATATCGTTCGTTTTGTCGACGTTTGAACGTGAGATCTGGCTAGTTGACGTAGATACGTCCGTCGACTTAACTCCTTCCCTTTCCTGTAAACAAATGACAAAAAACCACGATTCAAAAAAATTTATAATTTTTTCTGCAAATAATAATATTAGTTATCATAAATAATTAAATTATTCATAATTAAATTATTAATTCATAATTTAATATAATGATAAACGTCGAGGTAAATTTTTACTATTGAAATTCAAGAAACTTTTGGAAAAGTGCGCATGCTCTATCTCACGTACGCTTTCACGTTCGTAAATTTTAAAATGTGGTTTCTGAACCGACAAAACTTGACGTCCAAACGTCGACAAAAACGCCAAGTTGACGTCCACGTTGACGTCGGCGTTGGTTGGTCACTGATGAACCTCTCTAACAATGAAAAACGTGTCTACTAAAAACTTGACACTGGAGGAGTCGTGATCAATTTTATTAAAATTTATATGATTTAGGTAATTCTTTGATTTGAAGAAAATGTTTAACAAAAGGGAATTTCTTATTTTGATACAACCTCAACTTATTTTGCATTACCACTTTTCGTTTTATTTCAATATTTAAAGTTCTTGCTATCAAGTCGTTTAAAAATGTAATAGTCATTGTCAGATAATCTTTAAGGTTTAAATGCATACCAGGTTTGAAAACGAATCCAAGTTTTATACAATAACAAGACCAACATTAAAATGCACTTGAAATGTTTGGCAATTACAGCTTTTCAATGTTTCCTTGAGTCAATCTATACCAATTTTAATTTTAAATAAAAAATTGTATTTTATAATAAAAGACCGGCAAAGGCTATTATTTGCTAATCGAGCATAAATTGCAAATCGCTTTAGTTTAAGTTTATATTGGGATTCATTTTGCTTCGAAAAATTATTGAGCACTAAAAAGTTATAAGTCCTTATGAACAAAGAACGCGACATTATTTGGCTTTTCTCAAATATGTATCTCGAAAACTAAGCAAGATAGGGTAACAAATTGTACGTACCTTTTTCGTCAAGAATAAAATTATGTACGATAACGATTGGAATAAAATTTATCTTCAAATCAGTAGTTTAGCTTGCACGCGTCGTCCAACTCCGAAACTCGGATTCCGAAAATTGTCGATTTTGTTTATTTTATCGATGTTGCGTCGGTCATGTGTTTTGGCCAAAGTTATCCAATATTGCACACAAGTCGGATAACGAATAAGTTCGGCGCTAATAGAAAAATTTAAAAACGTAAAAAAATTTAAGTTCATGCTATGAAGAAAACGCAATGGTCTTGTTTTTGTTCTCAATAAGATTCATACGTAGGTATACTAAAATTCTTTTCAAAACAATTCTCAGATATGAAAACAGCAAAATTGACTACTCCAGAAATTCAAATTTTTTTGTTAACAAAATACAAAGCAGACAAAAAACTGTAAAAATTGGTTGCATCATGAGAAGTATATTTTGAAGTTCTTATATGTGTGCTTTTTTTTGATTCTATACAAAGTATAACAAGAAGCCTTATGATCTGGCTCCGTGTCTGTCCGTCCGTCCGCATAATTCAAAATCATACAGGGCGTTTCAAATCGTGTTGGAAATACTCTGTGTGTATAGAGGTCTAAGATCTGGGTACCCAGTGCGCTACTTTTAGGCTTCTATTTTAATTATGTAATTACTAATTACTAACCGAATTACACGAGTCTGCTAGAAACACTTGTTCCATAATTACTTTTAGGCTTCTATACAAAGTATAACAAGAAGCCTTATGATCTGGCTCCGTGTCTGTCTGTCTGTCCGTCCGTCCGCATAATTCAAATCTAATCAGAATTTTAAGCTTCTATACAAACTATAGCAAGAAGCCTTACGATCTGGCTCCGTGTCTGTCTGTCCGCATAATTCAAATCTAATCAGAACCCTCGAAATTGTGATTGTAAACACATCGCATGTATAATAAAACAATAATTTGTTTTAAATTAATTTATTGTTAACCACAGCAGTGGCTAATTGGTGAAGTTAAGTTGTAAGTAAAAGAGAAAGAAGAGGATTGATCCACGTCAAAAAATGGACCGTACATTACAGAGAAGTAAAGTTCCGAATGGAATTTATTGAAAAGCTTCATTATTATTAGTTATATAGTGAATGATAAATACCAACCGGAAAAATGAAATTAGTGCAGATTACCTGATTATTTTTCAATGCAGACCAAATATAAGTTATATTTTATTTACATAATTTTTCACCTATATAGGAAATTTAAATATGTTGATACGTTGATCTGTTGATACGTTGATCCTTTGATTCGTTGATCCTTTGATCCGTTGATCGTTTGATTCGTTGATCGTTTGATCCGTTAAGACGTTGATACCCTAATAAAAAGTTATCTCGAAAAATTTAATTGATGCAGATTATCGGATTATCTGATGTTACATTATAAATATTACGTCGACCAAAAATAACTAACAATCACACCAGAAAGGTAGCTGTATAGAAGCCTAGGAACTGCCGCTAAAGCGAGTTCCACCTTGTTTAATTTCAATCTACTATGTAAGTGGCAGAATAAAATTACCGGCGGAACATCCAAAAACTGACAAAAATTAAGCTTTTAAGGATCAGAGTTTCAGCGGTTGACGGCGCATTATTGTACATAATTTTACGCTGTATAGTTTGTTACCCTATTTTGCTTAGTTTTTGAAATATATGAGAAAAAAACAAACAGCGGCACGTTTTTCGTTCATAAATGTTAATAACTTTTTAATCCGAGATAATTTGTCATTTTTTTCACTTCAAATTTTCCATTTTTTCAATTAATTTTGAATTTTCTAGCAAAATTTTTTTCTAATTTTATGTTCAATTATCAATTATTATTTGATTAAGCATGCCTGGTGATGGTATGATACCGAAACATCGATTCATATCCTCATATAGAGCACGTTGGCGCCTGATGCCTGATTTACGTTAAAAACAAGTAATTCTCTTGCATTTTCTATGGCAACTGTGCTGGTCATTTCTAATCAAAATTTTGTAGAAAATTTGAACACTTGTTGTATTATAAGTGATAATTTATTGTTAATATCACAACGAATATCAACGTTTAGTGCCATGTTCAGATCGGTGATCAAAGTAAATATAGGACTAATTCTTTGTTCACTGATTCTAAACACGGCCCTGACTGTTGATATTCGATGCAATATTGTTTTATTGGTACATATTATCAACTTCGTATATTATAATAGCCAATCTCTCAACTATTTTATTTTTTAAGGGCAGTTTACGCCGGTGGTGTCGCCGAGTTAACCGTCACCGAGTTTAATCGCGGGAGTTGCTTCAGACTTCTTTTGTTAACAGTGATGTAGACTGTAGAGTATTTATGTATATTATGGAGGTTTATTTTTGCTTTTTTAATGACATTTTACAAGATACATTTTCTTTGTTCCGAGTTTTTTTTTAAAAACGAAATTTATTTTATTCACTAAAATAGCGTACTGTATTCGTATGTAACAGCACAAGAGCAAAGAAAATACTCGAGATGAGTCGAGTATCAGGTTATTTATATTGCTCGAGCTCTTTAGAGCGAGGGTAATATATAGGATATCGCGCGAGCGAAGCAAGAGCGATATACGTTTTAACCTGTACAAGGCGAAATCTGAAGTTTTTTTTTACACTTCTTCTTCTTCAAGTGCCGTGCCTGATTTCAGACGTAGGCGACCTCTCTCCTATGTAAGGGTTGTGCGTTAGAAGTATTATCAATTATCACACACATAGGGGACCTACTGCTTAACACGGGCTCCGAACCGCGGGAAGTGTATACACTTCATCTCCTGAGAGGCTGTACCAGGCAGATTACACCTCGGTGGTTTGCCATTGCCTTCCTAGGGGAGACGGTCAGAATAAAGTTTTACTGAGCCGGAGTTGAACCAGGTATTTAGCATTAGCAGCATCGCACTTAACCGCTAAGCCTGCGACCGTCTTTTTTGCACGCGTTGCTGTTTATATGATAATACCCCGAAGAAAAAATTGACCATATCGCACCACAATCATTGCAAAAATCGGTAAGTACCGAAAAAAATGGTAGAATAATCGCAATAAATTTGTAACATAAAATTCCTTAGAAGTAGATTTGTTACAAAATTTTTTCAATTTCGCGACAAATTTGAATTTAATTAAATTCAAATTCTTACATTTAGCGCCACTTTCGTAACGCCCTGTACAACGAACGTGATATGACAGGAATTATGACACGCGCATGCGAGTATGATCGATCTTGGTCTGAACAAGTAACGGGCAGTCGACATTTTGTGGTTCGAGTTTTGTAATCGATTAGTTTATTCGATTTTCGATCGCCAGTTGAAAATTTATATCGTGCGTGTTAGTATTTTCACCGTAACTACGGATATAAAGAAAATTAAGCGTAGCGATACCTTAATCAGCCAATTTTACCGTTCTGGGTATATGATTTTTTTACCGACCACATTTTGTATTTCATGCGATAGTCGCAGTGTTACCAACTGTCATTTGTGAACCGACTCGTATTATTTTTGACAGTCAACAAGTTTGTTGTCATTTTTGGATGATTGAATATCTTTTTGGACGATCATCATTGTCATATCACTGGATTGTTGAGTGTACCATTCCATCACACATTCTACTGAGGGGCGCAGATCCATCATCGTTCATCCTGCCGAAACCTGTTGTTGGTGCCATCACGTCGGTGCTATACGTCTGAGGATTCGAGAAGGAAGCCATAGTGTCAACAATCACTACCACCTTTCATTCAAGAAGCCGTTCTGTCATCACTAAGTTTGTATACTTTCTTGAGCTCAAGGTAAAGTATTATCTAGATTCTTGTTTGTTTATGGTGGTATATTTTTTATTAATTGAAGCCAACATTGTATTGGCGGGGTTGCCTTCTGGTCTTCCGAATTGTGTGACATCTTTGACGTGGCGTTTGTTAAATTCATTAACGTGCAATATATTTTAAGCACGTCGCAGCCACGCTTGTTTTGTCGATTTGCTATCATTAAATATCGTCAATTTAAATCTTGTTTTATTTCAACGAAAGCGTACCCTCATATTATTTTCAGCACTGCACGGAGTGGAATTCACGATCCTCGCTCCCAGCTACAGCGAGTTAGTTTAAAAAGTCCATCAGGGTTACCACGCAATAAAAGTAGAGGGTGTACCTTCTGCGTGGTACGTTTTCTTTTCTGGGCCGTTCCCTCATTAGGAACTGGGAGAAGGGAATGCGTTTCAGATTGCTTCAAGTCAACTCGGGTGGGAACTAATGCGTTGATGCTAGTACATAATATATTATATAACCGGTTTCCTACATCGGGTGCGAGTGCGTTCGCCACGTATGAATTCTTTTACGCCCCACTACAAATATCCGATATTCACCATGATATTCACCTAGGGTTTCAATATAACTGGATATCATTGTATTTTCGGGTATTATTCGACGGTGCATGAGTTGTATCCATATCGACACCCCCAAGGAACAAAGCCGTAACTCCAGTTACGACAAATTTGAGTTATGACTACCACTGTAATCCTGACAAAAATATCTTTCTTTTGGTAAAAAAAATTTTAATTTACGACAAATATTTACAGAGATAATCAGTGGAACAAAGTTGTAACTCCGCGTTTTTAGCGCTTTTTTTAACTTTTTGAAACTTTCAATTGGCTCTCCTGCAAAATAGGTAAAAATGAGTTACGGCTTTGTTCCTTGGGGGTGTCGATATAATGTACAATGTAAAATAGCGCACGCTGATTGGTCGGAACGGCCATAATATGACCCTGAGTGGAATTATCATAAAAGTTCCGCTATTTTCCATAATGCTTAGAAATTTATTCTGCTTTAGGCGAGCATGGGTAACAGTGAGACATTTGAAATATTTTCTATTCTAATTCGCCCATACAAATGGCACTTTAGTATACAGTGAGCTCGTTAAGTTTGGAATATATTCCAGAAAATATCTCACAAAATACACGTTAACCTTATTTTTTTAAGTGTCACTTTTTTCTGACAGTGACATTCCTTTAGTGTTTTATTTTTGAGCTATGACGTCATCGGAAATTTTTTAAATTGCAACCTTTATTTTTCTTTTCAGATTTGGATAGAGCACAACTTTCTGAGCATGAAAATATAAAAAAAACTATAACCTTGAAGAGAAAGGTTTTCGAGGTAATCAGTCCTACAGTTTCAAAAGCATGATCAAATTATCAGGGTATACCAATTATTTGTCAAGAAGGAGTTGGAAAAAATAACACGGTTTTGATAGTAACTAGAATTTTGTAATCTGTGGTCTAATATTATTTTAATTAATTGTAAAATTCATTTTTATTTTTTTTACTATTTTAAAATGGTTCCTTGCTTATCTGAAAGGAAAACAATTCAAATTATGATGATTATTGGCTACGGGGACAGCACTCACACTCAATCAGAAGTTTGCAATTTCTTCAATAATAATAAATTATCCTAATGAGGAACCAAATAAAATCGCAATACAGTTTGTTTTTTCCCTGTTTCCTCGAGAGGAAGTATATTCATGCAATCTGATACATAGTACATATAAACAATAAAAACTTAACAATAAATTGGCACAACTAGAATGGTGGTGATAATTGGTGATGAGTATTAATGTAGATGAGTTTAACAATATAAGAATTAAATATTTAATTATAAATAGAAATTAGACAAATGAACAGCGGGTAAGTAATAGCAAAATTAAAATTGGAATGAATTGAATGAAGTTTAACAGATTTATTGATAAATATTGGTGTGGCATAAATCCATTTTAGACAGACTAAGGGGGGGTGTTAAATTGTTTTAGGGTGTTGATAATTGACTTACAAAAGGTAATAAAAATTTTGGTTATGTATTTATTAACGATAATTTCTGAAATGATGTATGGTGAAATATTTAGTAAAGAGCAATGAGAAGTATAGGAGTGGCGTTGTTGGACGTATTTCGGGCAGGAAGACAATAAATGATGCAGAGTCTGCCTACATTTTGAATCGCAGGGGCACACGTCAACAGGACTGATCTTGAATCTGTATAGATACTCGCGCGCAAACGAGTGACCCGTCAATACCTGCGTCATTTCAAAGGAGGTATCAACGGCATTTCGGAACAAGCGAACATCATATAGCGTAGGTAAATGCTGCCGGGTGGTCGAACCATGGAAGGCATTTCTGTACTCGGTATCCCAAGTACATGCCGCCTCAAGACGAATCACCCTTCTTGCATAGCTAAGAGGGAACTGGTTGTATGCCATGCGACTGTGTGAAACAGCCGCGTCTTTGGCACATTCGTCTGCAACCTCGTTCTCTTCAATGCCGCAATGAGCCTTTATCGCAATACAGTTAAATCCATTGAATGAAAGAGAAGAGATTTAAAAATTTACAATACTAACGAAGTAATAGGTACACGAAAAGTGATCAAATAGTATAGAAACTTCCTTAAATTAGCAGCTAATAAACGATCGCTTTTAAAATTTTTCACCAAGTTATAGCCGCTAAAGTTATAGCGGCTTTATTTTTGAAACACGACAAAATTCGCAATGGCAAGAATGGTCTACAGACTATAGCGAAGTTTTTAGTGTAAAATAAAATTAAATTGATATCGTGAAACAAAAAGTTATTGATTTTTGAAGTTCTAGAAACTATACAGAAATATACAACTTTCTAGGAAAATCGGGTTTTATGTGGGTAAATATAAACAAAATGGACAAGTGTCATATCGTTGTATTGGTAATTTTGTTGGCAATAATTATAAAAAAAGGGCATATCTCTAACATGCTTAGGAATGAGGTTTTAGGTCCATATCTTTTTTTGGTACCGGTAAAAAAAAGTCGTCACATTACATTTCAAATAGTGTATGACCTAACTAATGTTATGTATAAATTTCATTTAGTTCTATGTCGGTATCACTAAACTGAAGAAAAATCTGTGCATTTTACTCCACTAATAGGGGAGAAATATTAATTGTACGCACCCTGGTGGCTGTAATATCAACTAAATATTTGACGTCTTAATTAATTAAAATTATTTTAAAAATTAATTAAAACACGTTAAATTTATTATTTTTTATTAAATTATTTATTTATTACTTAGTTGTAATGTATTATTATCGTTCAAAACCAAATCAAAGTATTTCTGAGTGAGGTCAAGCGAGGTTATATCATTAGCATGCATCAGCGTGACGTCACGTTGATGTTGCTTACAGCGCACCATCGTTAATATTTCTCCCCTATAGAATTCGCAATGAAATTCGGGCAATTCAACCCGATACGATTGAAACCATTTTACAGGAGTTTCACTGGATATTCCAAATTCGTAAAGAAAAATATGGGTTACCATTTAAAAAAAATTTCCCGATGACGTCACAGCGCAAGAACAAAACATAATAAAAATACGTCAATGGCAAAAAAAGGTGACATTTAAAAAAATAAAATTGACATCTGCTCGTGGATTTTCTGAGAAATTTTTTATGGAATTTGTTTCAAACCTTGCGAGCTCATTGTAATATCTTTAACCTTTAACCCTACAATGCGCAATTTTTTATTTTCAAGTAAGAAAATTAAAATCACTCAAAAACATGACTAGAAATATAGGAAAAATAATTTAAAAAATCCACTCTCGTTTTTTCTATTTTTTTTGTATGATTCATATATGCTTCACTGCACCAAAATGATTACAAATTTAACTTTAAATTCAAATAAAAACAATATTTGCACAAATATGAAATGTTTTATACAAGAAAACAAAACCAAATGTGTTTAAAAACAACGTAAAATAATATAACATCTATATTGCTTCTGAAACACAAATGCAAACCACGACAACCACTCGAACCAAAACGTGCAATGTACCACAAACATTTAAATTTTAAGGTTAAAAAATAGTTTATAAGATAAGCACCCTGTTAAGAATGTTGAGGATGGATGAAGGATAGATGGGACCGCTTATTTACATCTTGCAATTATGCAATGCAAAGATTTTCGCGAATTCGACAGATGATTCATATATGAATCAGCAAATCAAGCAATTATTCTAGTTTTGATGGGCTTGGTGAATAATTAGTATATTTGGATTAATTCAAGAGCATTCACATTTTTAAATTAACGGTCAAGTTAACGTATTTTTTTTACTTCTGAAAATTTTAGCGATGTCTGTCAGTGAGATATTTCAAATAGGTAACAGACATTCTGTTTCTTACTATTTTTTAAAGATCCGATTGTTGTAAGCAAAGTATTAATTTACCAGGATACCTAAAACTTCATTACTTAAAACGAGACATAAAACAAATGTTGGAACATTTTCTGACGAAAATATTACTAGAAATTTTCAAAGAATAAAGGAGCAAAAATGGAATATTTCATTAATTTTGATGCATCTAAGCACAATACTGTATCTACATTTTTTAGTAAATAAATAGTAAAAAATATTTTATTGATCCCAAAAATGAATATCTTACTCAGTCTTACTGTCAGTGAGACGCATGCCACATGATGTGCTTTTAACAATATCTGTGTTTGTGAGTATTCAACTCATTACCAAATTGTTAAAATTTAAAATAAAATTAATTAAATTTTAATGCTACAATGAGCATTTTCTTTTTGTTAAAACTCTATAATCAATCTTTTCCAATTCATTCAATGCTACTTTGCTTCTCGGCAAAATTTTCAAGATCCATTTTCTGAGGTGGACTAATTCTGTTTTTACTGATGTTCACCGGACGGCTGCGTTATTTTTTGCTAATTATTTCGCACAACCCGAAATCATACCAAATCACTACTAGTTTTGAAACTCTATACTTTGTTAAAATTCATGATAAATCCAATAGGGCCTAATATCGAATTTTTGTTAAAACCAGACACACAGTCTTAAGTCTGTCTTACACAGAGGCTTTTTGTGACAAGAAAGTTGAAATTTCTGCATATATCGTAGTATGCAAACACTAAACTTGTCTGCAAGAAATTTGTTCAATTTCTTGCCACAAAGTCTCTGTGTAATACAGCTTGCAATTTATGTAATTTTAGCAAAACTAACTTGTGAAAACTTGCCTTAAAATATACTAATGCCTACCGGGAATTCTACATTAAAGAAAAAAAACAATCAGGTCTCGACATATTTCTTTAATTATTATTACTGAAGGCTATTCAACCTAATATAAAAATATAGGTGTAAACTGTGCTCTAAAATGCCCAATTCTACATATTTTTTTCTAATACTGCAAACATTTTACTGAATTTTAATAATAAATTGGTGAATGTAATATGATTTTGTAATCTTTTTTTATTCCATATTAGGTTTTATAATCGACTTGATTAGGACAACAGAGAATTTCTGAATTTACTTTGACTAAAATCCACTTTAGGAGATTTCTGATTTACAATTAGCGAGTTTTATGCTCAGATTCATAATCGTTACTTAAATACAAAAAAGTAATTTAGGGTCAAATTTATATTGCACATGCATTTTTGGGCAAAAACACTTTGAAATTCTGAAACTTTGTACAAAAAACTAACCTGAAATACACTGTCAAAAATCAGTTACTCAAGTAGCAAGGGTTAATAATTTTCAAGTAAATTTGTATACTTTGGCTATGAATACGGGCGTTGGTAAGTTCACTTATAAAATGGTTCTCAAATAGTGCCAGAGGTCAATAATTGTTAAAATTTATATTATAGAACGTAATATGTGAAAATGGGCATTTTAAAGATGTTTTACACTAATTAGGAATTTGTCCTCTTAATTCAACATTCAAAACTACATCAGTCATAACATAATAAAATTCTTACCCTCTTAAGAAGTTCCAAGCGCTTTCATTTTCTTTCGCAATTTTAATTTTTTCAATAGTATACTTAATTTCATTCTTAACCACATCATCGGTAAATCCCGTTCCATTATTATGAACAAAATATCTTTGATTCCATGCAGAATTGTTTCTAATGTCATCGTTCAATAATTGATCAACATAATTTAACTCCTCATCAAAAAGTCTAAAAGGAGTTATTGCATAAAAACCTTATAAATTGCTAAATAAGTAAATCTTACTTGTAAGTTTGAATAACCCATTGACGATGTTGCCAAGCATGATAATTTTTAGCATCCATACTTAAAACCGATTCAGTTAGAGCCAACTCTTTAGAAGGATCTTTTAACCATTCAATTAAAATTCGTCTATGATGCCAAACTTGATAATTCTTTGGATGATTTTTAATTACTTTGCTAATGTAAATTAATTCCTCATAAAGATCTTTACATAAAGCTTTCAAAATGTCTCTCCTTGAAAAATAGTTAGAAGTTACAAATGAGTAGGTACTCAACGTCACACGAAGGATATTACCTGTATTGCCAAACGGTGTAATTCGCAGGATTTAAATGTGTTGCATCTGCAGTTAATTTCAAAGCACGTTCAGATTTCTCACCAGATTTTAAAATTGCTCGAAAGTAGTCGTACACATCCTTAACTTAAAAAATTACATATAGGTACATGTCCCAAAAAATGTATATAAATTAAAAATAACGTTGAAAGTGAAACTTTTAGGTTATAACTTATAAAAATAAGACCTACATCTTTCCGTGTATTGTATAGAAACAACACCCGAGTCACCATCATCTTGGGGCACCGGTTCCACGTCTTTCCATTCTGGTCGATTTTTATACAATATCCAACTACTTTCATCATCACTACTACTATCCCCCATTATTACCAAGTAGTGTCAGCAAGTGTAATAATTAAATAATTCAATATAATTTTTTTCGATTGCTTTTCCAAAATATTGATTAACCATATATACCGGCACAACCTCAAGAACGGAAAGTCCCTAGACCAATAACAACCATTGAAGTATTTACTAGCGTAGCTGGAAAGGACACCCATAAGTAGGACCCGTATTCTTGAAAATTTTCATACGAGTACGTGAAGGTGGATCGTATTTGACGTCATGGCCGTGTGACAAAATCATTTTCACTCGCTCATTTGGGTTAGTTTAGTTTGTATCAAAATGAAAATAAATTATACTATCGCCAAGACAAAAATTAAGCCAACAGAAATGGTCTCTACACATTTCATCATAAAATGAATGGATTTTGAATAATCGCAATTTTATTATTTTTTTTAATGCACTTTTTTAATGACGTTTAAAATTTTAGAAAATTAACCTCAGCTAACCTATAATTTTATAGGTTATATTTAAAGATGATGCCTTTTATAATCACATTTATACAGTGGCGGATACATATGGGGGGCGCGCCCCCCCCCCCTTTCGGGGCCGCCAGCCCTCACGCTATTCGTTCGTTTCTTTGTAACAAACTTTTGTTACATCTTGGTTTGCGTTGGCAAAATCCATTTTTGTCAACAAGATTAATTTCCTTTTTTTTAATCCCATTTAAGTTTATTATGTTAATAATTTTTATTAACACATTTCTATTTAGTTTATTTGTAAATTAACATCCTTTATAAATTTAATTTGATTTTTAATCAATTATTTTCGTATTTCAATGCTTGCAGTTATGCAACTTAAATAACATTCAATTTTACTTGCAAAGTTTCCTTAAACGCGCAAGATCGAACAATTCAATCAAGTAGGTTTAATAAAGAACAAGGTTGGCAAAAAAAAGATGTCATGGCGGAAGGACGCACGTTTTTGGTGCTCTACCAAAATTTAGTTTTCGACTAGTTTTTGTAAAGTTTTACACCCAAAGTTATTTTCAAAGTGACGATGTTTATTTGTCGTAAATGGTGTGATGGTTTATTTCTTTCATCAAGTGATTATTCAATCGTTTAATCAATTTTATCGAGATCACAAATTTTAAGACGCTCGATTGAAAATGGCCGTTCACCTGAATCTGGATTTAATGACAAACCACCGTCGACCAAGTATTCGAGGAATTTTTTGTTCAATACTTTCACCTCGGACCACCTGGGCAGACCAGAGGGATGTAACCATTCCCGATGGACGATTGCAACTTTCAACAAGTCCAAATGGTGACGTTTTTGAACTCTTTAATCAACTTTATCGCAAGTTGACCCGTTCGAGTTACCAGATGGCTGGGAGATGTCGTAATCAAACGTGCTTTATTTTCCGATGCGAATTCCGATCCCCGCTGACAACACCCAGCGCATGTGATTGCATTGATAACGAACCGATTTTACATATTTTTCACTTTGAAAAGTACAGCTATATTTCATCATTATATTAACAATTTTTTACATGATGTACCCTTCTTAAATTTTGTTTTAGGTCAAAACATTACTAACTGAATTTCAGTTACCATAATTCGAAAAGGAGACATGTCCCGTTTGAGAATATTTTTATTAAAAGTAACATCAAAAACCGTAAGTTGATTTAAGAAATTATTTTGTGTGAAAATTGTTAAATTTTTTTAATACCATCAGTACGAAATAGCTAATTTTCAATAAAAATTAATTCGTCGTTTAATTTGTAGACCATCATCAATGGCTACAAATTTGTTACTTGCCTGCTTTAGCAGTTTAAAAGCGTATTGTACACGCAGTCTTTTATAAAGACATTTTTTGTTCGTATCGGTACAAGACCCGATTCGAACGACCTAGCCTTAGGGCATTGATTCATTTTGGTGAAAATAAATAATTTTCTGTTGTCATATTTTGAAATCTTTTGTGTGCATAATTAAGAATTTGTTCCAATAATTTATATTTTCGTTTAAATTTTATTTCATTAAATGTGTGTGTGTTCAGTCTAGAAAATTTTATTCTCATTTTTGTCTTGATAAGAGCATTTAAGTCAACAAAAAAGGATCACATCAAGACTGGCGCCCAAATCCAATAGCATTATTTAGCAAGGCATTTCATTTAAGAATCCACGAATCTCCTCGGAGGACCCCGCTCTCGAGATTTGGTACTAAACGTACAGAGCTAAGCCAATCCGTTCATAACAGCTACGATTACAAAAAAGGGCAAGGTGAATGCTAGAAAACTCGTTTTTTTAGATGACCGTTTGCCGGGTCATCGCTTTTAGTTTTGTGGCCTGTTTAGCGACGAGCGATTAAGCATCTAAAGTCACATCTTTCGTCAGTCGACTCTGACGTGTATAATCACGTATAATGTGTATAATCAGTTTAAATAAAACTTTCTTAAACTTTGCATGTGGCTTGATTATTTTTTTATTACGATAAAAGTAAAGGTAGCTCAAGATATCTTTAGCCCCCCCCTTGAGTTTTTTCTGTATCCGCCACTGCATTTATAACAACGTCGCTTTTAAATAATCATAATATCCATTGAACATATCCTTACGATTTCAAGCCGATAACTACTATTTTCATGGGTGACTATGAAGATTGTATCTGAATTGAAATTATAGGTTACCTTTCAAAATTTTAAACGTCGAACTTAAAAATAAATTCAAAGGGCAGTAACATTGCTGCTATTGGAGGGACGTTCGACTGTCATTAGAGATTCGTGGTTTATTTGACCTAATATTTCGTAGGTTTTCCGGTACTAAATTATTTTTATTTATTGAAAAACAATCACAACTCGATAATTGTGGATTTGCGACGGAAACAAAGGCTGACCAATTTTTGCCCTTTCACTAGGTTATTCGAGGTTGCTAATAAAAGATCGAATAGGTACAGTTCGAATTGAAAATTTAATTAAATGATAAGGATAAAACCAAAACGATGCAATGATAATTTTTGATTTTTTTCTTTTTTTTTTAAATGAAGAATAGATTATAAACAAATTTATGATCAGTTTTGCCTGTTAGTATCATTATGAGAATTAACGTGTGACATTTGGTTATCTTTGTCATACTTACTAAAAGTAACTTTCAGAAAAGAGACAGAAAATAAAAAATGAGAGCGGTCGTCGGACCGTCCACAGAAGCTATGCTTCTTACGCACAGAGCAAACCATAATAGATCCTTGAACGACATAGTTGTTCGGCCTTCTGCCTCACAGGGCGAACCATAATAGATCCGTGAAGGCCATAGTTGTTTGACCTTCGGCCTCACAGGGGGAAGACCATAATAGATCCGTGCAGGCCATAGTAGTTCGGCCTTCGGCTTCACAGGGCGGACCATAATAAATCCGTGAAGGCCATAGTTGTTCGGCCATCGGCCTCACAGGGCGGACCATAATAGATTATATTTATATGCCTTCAGCTGTCTGGACTGCTAGTCCGTGATTGCCAGTTGTTGTTCGGCCTTCGGTCTCACAGGGGGAGGACCATACTAGATCCGTAAAGGCCACAGTTGTTCGGCCTTCGGCCTTTTTGTGAAAAATTTTTAAAATTTTTTCGACGTTTTTTGCCGACCCACGAAAAGGTTTTTTTTTAAATTTTTTTAGTTTTGTCAAAAAACTATTTTCCCTAAAAACCGGTTGGAGGTTGAGGCGGCGGGGGCGGCGTGGGGTCGGGGGGGTGGTTGCCACCTCCGCCCCCTATCCATAGCCACCATTCCCAGGGTCCTAGCACTCTCGGTACCGGAGTTATGCTTGCTCCCACTTGCTTTTGAGAACACGGGTCGGGTCGGGTCGGCCTCCAACTTGCTTATAAAACTACGGGTCGGCGTCCCACTTGCCTTTCAAGAACACGGGTCGGCCTTCGGCCTCCCACTGGCATTTAAGAATACGGGCCGGCCTTCGGCCTCCAACGTGCTTATAAGAATACGGGTCGGCCTTCGGCCTCCCACTTGCTTTAGAGAACACGGGTCGGGTCGGCCTTCGGCCTCCCACTGGCATTTAAGAATACGGGTCGGCCCTCGGCCTCCAACTTGCTTATAAGAATTTCTTATAATTTTTTCGACGTTTTTTGCCGACCCACGAAAAGGGAGAATGGGGGGGCATTTTTAAATTTTGTTAGTTTTATCAAAAAACTAAAACTAGCTTCAAAATTTTTGAAAAATAAAAATTTTGAAAATTTTTTTGACGTTTTTTGCCGACCCACGAAAAGGGGAGGGGGGTTTTAATTTAAAAAAAAATGTTTTAATTTTTTTAGTTTGGTCAAAAACTATTTTCCCTTAAAACCGGTTGGAGGCGGCGGGGGCGGCGTGGGGTCGGGGGCGGTTGCCTCCCACTGGCTTTAGAGAACACGGGTCGGGTCGGCCTCCCACTGGCATTTATGAATATGGGTCGGCCTCCAACGTGCTTATAAGAATACTGCTCGGCGTTCGGCCTCCCACTTGATTTAGAGACCACGGGTCGGGTCGGCCTTCGGCCTCCCACTGGCATTTAAGAATACGGGTCGGCCTTCGGCCTCCAATTTGCTTATAAGAATACGGGAAAATTTTTTCGACGTTTTTTTCCGACCCACGAAAAGGGAGAAAGGGGGGGGGCGGGAATTTTTTAATTTTGTGAAAAAACTAAAACTAGCTCCAAATTTTTGAAAAATAAAAATTTTGAAAATTTTTTTGACGTTTTTTGCCGACCCACGAAAAGGGGAGGGGGGGGTTTTAATTTAAAAAAAAAATGTTTTAATTTTTTTAGTTTTGTCAAAAAACTATTTCCCCTAAAAACCGGTTGGAGGCGGCGGGGGCGGCGTGGGGTCGGGGGCGGTTGCCACTTCCGCCCCCTATCCATAGCCACCATTCCCAGGGTCCTAGCCCTCTCGGTTCCGGAGTTATGGTGTTTGAAGGGAAGTTTGAAATTTGAAAGTCGCGGTCGAAATTTGTGTGACGAATTTGCGTTACATATTTCCGTGACGATTTTGTGTGACGATTTTGTGTGACGAACGATTTTTTTCAGTTAACTGCCCGTGCGATACCCGTGCAAAATACACGTGCAATACCCGTGCGATAAGAAGCATAGCTTCAAAAATTACATCGGGGTAACCTTACAATGTAAAATAAATAAACGTAGTGCTGTGATTCAAAATGCTTTATAAAGGCTCCCAATTCAAAAACGGATATTGAATTCGTAAAGAGCACAAAATTCTAAGTCGGAAGACACTTTAAAAATTTGCATTACGAGAAATTTGAAATTTTCTCAAATTTCAATTTCTTGACTAAATTTGAATCTCTCAGGATAAGTAAGATATGATAAAAATTACTAAGCATAATTAGATTGATGATTGCAACATCAAAAATGAAACAAAAGATTTAATTAGCTTAATATTAATTAAAAATTGTTTGTTGTTTTGTACATGTCCATAACCTAAAAATGTGAATCTTTGTAAACTAAATTTCTTTAAAAATAACATGTTATGTAAAAATTTGTTCACATCAAAAATTAAGTTATAATTTCATCTATGTGACGTGATTAATCTTGAAGCGTGAATCAACGAAGTTGTTAATAAGGGTCATATTTGTGTAAAACCAAAAATTTGTATAAAATGGCGCGATATAGTCAAAAAAGAAACCAAAAAACATCACAAAAAGGCCATATACCAATGGAATTGTATGGAAGACGTCTGTTGGAAACAAATTTCAATGTGGATAGTTAATCTGGAACAGAAACAATTTTTTAACAAAATAAAAATTCAAAATAATTGAATTTGACTCATATTTACACTACAGGCTTACCAATTTATATCGATTGGAAGCCACTGTAACAATTTTCTGTTACAGCGCCGGTAATTAACGGTAGTTAATTACTGTATTTTGGTTTACGTTTTTCTTTTCAGGTTTTTAATTATATTTCGTATGGTTTTGTGTAACAAAACAATTTATTTATAGTTTTCGTATCTTTCCCAAGTAACATTTTACCGTCATAAATGTACATATACCTTACAGAAATTTCCGTAACGGTAAAGCATTGATTTGCCCCTTTTGCAGTTACTGTATTGATGTATCATTTATGCACATATAAGGTACAGGTATTTTCGCAACGGTACGGCATTGATTTGCCCCTTTTGCAGTTACTGTATTGATGTATCATTTATGTACATATACATTACAGGTATTTTTGCAACGGTTCAGCATTGATTTGCCCCTTTTGCAGTTACTGTATTAGTACATCGTTTTTATACCGATTATGTGTTGATTTTTTATGAACGAGATATTTATTTAATAGAAAAAATAATTTTTATAAAAGATAAAATTTTTGATTTTTAAATATTTCTATTTTTTACATACTGCTAAATTGTTTCCCTGTTGTCTGCGCCAGAATCTGAAAATTGACATTATAAATGTGATAATTTTTACTTACTTTTTTTTCCGAGGCCAGGTTTTGAACCCAAGCTGTACTGTACCTATACGTCTGAAAACCAACTGCTAAGCCAACTCGACTACCTGGGTATACGGTATAAACTATGATATTTCTTATTTGATAGTCAATTTTATTTTCAATTCATAGATTAAAAATATTACCTAATATTGAATTAAAATAAATCAAATATTTTGCTTTGGTACTTTAAAATTTATTACATTATGAATTATTTTAAATAAAAGTTGTTATTTTGCACGTGTTTTGAAGAAAAATGCTACGACGCCGGCGTCACTTTAATTCGAATCGACAGCGGTGGTGGGATTAAATTTATTTAATTTAAATTTATTAAATTTTAATTTCCTGACTTTTAATTTCCAGAATTTTTATTTCAAATTTGGAGATTTTCGAAGATTTTTGATTGTTATTAATTGCCGCCGTAGTTTTTCTTAAAAATCCGCATTGAAGTAACGAAGTTAGAAACTTTTTCAATATTTATAAAATCAAAAATTTGATACATAGTTGAAATAAAGATTTATGATTACTAGAAAGACATAAAAGACCGATTCCCCAACTATAATATTATTCCTTTCTCATTATAGGAAAAAAAAATATTGGAGAATGTAAGAAATCTCGATGGCGTAATGGTAAATAGGCACGATGGTACCTTTGGCAATCCGTTGTACAGTAGTTCAACTCCCAAGCCGGCAAAGTTATTTTAAAAATAAATTTCCTAATTAATTAATTTTTTAATATTTTTATTAATAAATATTATAAACACAGTTATTTATCGGTCTTAAAACTTTAAAAGGGCCTTTAGTTAATTAGCTATTAGAAAACATAAAATATTTAAAATACACGTTTTACATTAGCTAGTTAACTAAAGGGCTTTTTATATGGGTTGATAATACCGGACGTAAGAGGTTTAAAATTTCCGCCCCCAATTTAGAAATTTGACCGCCCTTCTTACCCCAATAATATCTCATATAATAATTATTGTAATGTAAAATGCTTATCATAATTTGTAACCAATCAGAAACAAGAGTTTTTCTAACGGCGAAATTTTTTTTTATACATAATCTTGATACATAAATAACTATAATGTTACATATTTTTTACATTTCAATATTAATAAAAATTATAAAAAGCGCGTCTCGAAATTTAATTTAATAAAAAGGGATTTTGGAGAATAAGACGGATTTTTATTTATAAAATTATTATATTATACGAGTATATATTTCATAATATTTTATTATGTACTTATTAAAGTAGTCATGGACAATATCAAAACCGTGAAATAAATATCACAAAGTTTAACTAATAAATCATCTTTACATATTATATACCGGAATTGTAAGCGACTAAAACTTTACTATTTAATCTACACTTTCAGGTATCAAACCGGTGATGAAAATATCGTACCGTCCATCTTATAAAATACCTGTATATGTTAGACATTGCTTTTATTGTAACAAAACGAAACGATTAAAACATTACCTAATCGGTACCGTATGTTCAACTATATTTTAGTTAATAAACTTTCAGTGCCGATCCGATAAAGCAATTGCCTTCAGAATAACGGTGCGAAAATATGTACATTGAAACTATACCTAAACAGTACAGTGTAAATATGAACTAAAATTTATGTGCCGCTTAGGTACCATTTTGGTACTTAATTTTCAGGTAATAATTGTAATATAAAATGCGTATAATAATTTGTAACCAATGAGAAACAAGAGTTTTGCTAACGGTGAAATTTTTCTTCGTTCTGATTGGTTACAACTGTTTTAAAACGTAATTAAAATTCATTGATCTTTAAATTACTTATTTTTATAATAAATATTTTAATGTTACGTATGTTTCACATTTTAATATTAATAAAAATTATTATATTATATAATATATTTCATAATATGTTATTATGTACTTATTAAACCTGTCATGGACAAATATTATTATGTTGAACAATATCAAAACGGTGAGGTAAAAATCATAAAATTTAACCAATAAAGCATCTTTACATATTATATACCGGCATTGTAGCAACTAAAACATTACTATTTAAACTGTACTTTAAGGTATCAAACCGGTGATGGAAATATCGTACATTCCATCTTATAAAATACATGTACATGTTAGATATCGCTTTTATAGTAACAAAACAAAACGATCAAAACATTACCTAAACGGTACCGTATGTTCAAATATATTTTAGCTAATAAAATTTCAATGCCGATCCGATACAACAATTGCCTTCAGAATAACGGTCCGAAAATATGTACATTGAAACTATACCTAAACAGTACAGTGTAAATATGAACTAAAATTTATGTGCCGCTTAGGTACCATTTTGGTACTTAATTTTCAGGTATGAAAATATATGTACATATTCGTTATACTTCAATGGTATACCGGTATAAAACCGACCTTGATGTTACTTGGGTATTATATTTAATTCTAATATTTAAATCAAATTTCAAAATTTAATTACGATATGGGTATTTTTAGCGCCTGTTGGGTAGGCAACTATAATGTCATTTAGAAACGGTCGATAATCAATTACAGTCCCCTTTTTAAGAAGTTTAGAATAGAGGAAAATCGATTTTTTTTATAAAAATCAAGGTGGGCGAAATAGTACAGCAAACAATACACGTGAATTTTTTTGCTCGGTTAAAATCATTAATTTCAACCGAAATTTTTCAAAGTTTTTATGATAACAGTTTCGAGTGAGGTACTGCATTAAGTAATACGAATCGTGAAAGTGTTTTCAACACCCAATTATTGTAGTCGAGGATTTTTAATCAATTATCCAGAATCGGGTTGGTGGAGCAGTTCCGCCATTTTGAGAATCCGAATAAAGTTTGTTAATAATTTTGCCATTTGCATCATCGAGGATCTATGGTATTTAAAAGAATAGGCCGCAATAAAACGAATCAATCGTTCACTATAAGTAGGAGCGAGAATAGTACGGCCATTGAAATCACAAGATTATTTATCGACCACATGTGTGCAATTTATCAGTGCAGAAATATTTCACGAATTACAGCAAAGCGAGTTGGTGATATCTGAGATTTTTTATTAATTATTATGCATGTCAATCTTTTGAGATATATTATTTTGGTTTTCAACCTCGTATAAGTGTGTTTCTTTCAATTATTTTTTAGTATACCATTTTCGAGGAATGCAGTTTAATTCCGAAATATTTTGGCTTGTGCTAGTCCGATCGATCGAACAGTTAGAAGTGTACGTCACAGCTACACGAATCTGTAAGTAATTGAAGATTTATTACTATATGAGATTTGAAATAACCATTTTGTGTCAAATAACTAATCACTTAGCAATAAAATTAAATGAGGATCTTTAGATACCAGTATAAAGTCAACGTGGAGTCCATACTACCATCATCAGTTTATTTTCAACCTGTTCAAACATTTTATTTGTTATTATATTTAAGGTTTTTCAAATTGTTCATAATAAACGAGAATTTTGTCACGTCATTGTGTTTTCCTATCTTCGTGTGTACTCAAGATTTTGTTTTGTTTATGATTTTAATTTTGATACGAAATAAGAAGATTAAGTTAACTCTGAAATTTTCATTTCATATCTGGCGCCCAAGGATACAGTTATCAAGAGTAAGGCAGTCTCACCTTGTATAAACGAACCTACGATAGTTGAAAAATAACCCAGCCCTTCGATAGTGGTTAATACCTATCAGCTAGGCCGCCGTGTACTCCCATCTACAGGCAAGCAAAGAGGCACTTGTGCGGAAATAGAACGGTTTTCGCTATACCACCTCCTCTGCTTTCGTCAGTTCAATAGTTTTACCTTAGCTATTGTTAATGGTCAGGGGTCGTCCATAAATTACGTCACGCAATTTTAAGCAATTTTTAACCCTCTCCCCCCCCCCATCGTCACACTTCGTCACACAAACCTAGACCCCCTCCAAGTATTACGTCACATATTCTTGAAACCCCCACCGCCAAATTTTTCAAATTTTTTTTTTGTTAGGGGTAGCACCCCAGAGGAAACATCTATGAAGGGCGGTCCGCCCGCCTAGCTACACCACTGGGTTCAGTGGCATAGCCACTCAAAAAATAGTTTTTTTTAATACTTATAATAAAATATTTAATCTATATATTTTGTGACGTCACAGTTCTTAAAACCCCCAGCCCCCCATCGTCACAAGGGTCGGAATGGCCATGTTATGGCCATTAGAAAGCAGAAATCAAAAAAATTTCAGTAAGGGAAATCCCATGGGTTTGCACTTGAACAAAAATTTTATTGAGCATTTTTCTTAGAAAATTGTCCTGGAACACCACTTATAAGAGATGACGTTCAGTCGTATTCATGATTGCATAACGATTGGTCAAGCGGAAATTTGGTCTTGCGACTATTTTCCCCTGCCAACTTTTCTCGGCGCCTATTGACCCCGCGACATTATGAAATGAATTAACCCCCCCCCCCCGCGCCATAAACGTCTTCACAGACAACACTGAAATCTAGTGGATATCCAGTGAATATCCAGTAGACATCCAGAAGCTAGTGGATTTCCACTAGATATCCATTAGTTATTGAGTGTTGTCTGGGTTCTGGATCCGCCCCTGAAACAAACAAACATACAAGACAATATAAGTAAAAGTCTTTAATAAAAATACAAAAAATTACATTTTGATTTAATATTATTTATAAATTTTTAAAATATAATTAGGAATTTATTTAAGACAATCCCAATATAAGGTACATTATCAGTCAAATTTCAGCTTCTCCACATTTAAATTATTGTGAATTTGGCAAATTATTTATTTATATTCGGTGCTCCATGTAAGAATGACAATTCATTTGACTGCCTTTGTGAAGTTGCTCCAGTATGAATCGCTACAGATTCGGATTATCATATTGGAATAATACCTAAAGATCAATGCCATCCTTTGACGATGTTTGTAGCTCGTGCAATTCCATCAACTGTTGCATCATGCTGGCTCCATGACTAAATTGGAAAACATAGCTTATGTATAAAGATTATTTTTGATTTTATTTGATTATTGGCTGTGAAATCAATGGTTGTGAAGATCAATTGTCGTGGGACCAATAGTCGCAGAGGTCGGCGAACTGCGAACTGCAAGGCGAATTGTTGTATTACCAAATAATCAATACGATGATTTGTTCATAATTATGAATTGTTAGGTCATAATAATTCTGAATGCTACCTTAAAACAATTATTGGTTTTACAAAGTTGCTTGTAAATCAACCTACTCATTATAGATTAACTGATCGCATTCTTAACTAAATTTGAAAAATTTAGGAAGAATTTTTAAATAGATTGCCATATAGTTTGAGTGAAAAAGTATCCGTCCCATAGAATCGAAGTACCTGTATATAGATATAAAAATTAATTAAAGAAACTAAAACCAGTCCCGGAACTGAAGACCAAAGATAGCACTTGGACTGGAAGACGGAAAATGCAGGGATCAATTTTCTTCTGAATTGTGCAACACACAGAATGTTGCGCAATTTCGGTGAAACTTTTTTCAAACTTAATGTTTATGGTTTCTAAAAAAAACAAGTTTGCCATAAAGATAAATGTTATTCGTATAGGTTTTTTTTTTTATAAAATTTTGTTCCAGAACTCTATACATGTAACACATAATAGTTAGTACATCACAATGTTTATTGGTGACTTCTTCATAGCAATACGGTTTTTACATGTTTTATTTTAATATCATTAATATTATTTAAAATAGTACATTTATCTAACTGATTAACATCAACAATAATTTTATAAAAATCGTGGTACAAATATAAAACAATCGGTGTAGAACAAATGGTTGCTATACAAAAACTATACTCAATAATTAAGTATATTATGTAGGGCGGTATTATTTAGGGCGGTATTATATTGAATTAATTGTTTCAATTACATTTCTAAGGGCGGTTTCCGAACTATATATTTGTTACCCGTAAATGTAAGTACAGGCTTGTACGCTGAGTTCAAATCCAAGTAACGAATAAAATAAACCTAGATAATAATAATAATAATTATTATTATAGAATATAAATTAATATACGAGCATAAAAATAGCTTATTAAAAAATTTGGGTTGAAACTTCCAAAACTCTTCAAAATCATCAGTGGTAGTTCTTTATACAGTTATTTCGTACACTTCACTCCGCACAATCCAATAATCCAAACAGTCGTTAATTTGGACATTTTAAAAACACAATTTCCTTAAGAGTTCCTAGTGTAGAAAGATCATGCAGCAAATTAAAAATAATAAAAAACCATAATGGAAATTCCATCGGTCAATCAAGATAACCTACTACATAATTTTTATAATATATTATTAACAAGTGCCAATAAAGTTTTGTTTTGTTAAGTTTGAAAAAGAGAATTTTAAACTGGAATTAGAGCTTGTATTATATCAGGCAATTTCTGCGCAGAGGTGAGTTTAGAGTATTTGCGCGTTGCGTTTACTGTTCTGCGCAGAAATTGTGGCAAGAAATTGCCTAATGTAATACAGGCTTAAGGTATATGTTATAATTATTTATTTTCTTTACGTTAATCATGTTTTTTTTTATTTAAAAAAAATAAAACTTCAATAACTCGTACAAGTAATTCTTTAAAAATCTAATAATAAATAAAGCACTTCGTTTGAGCTGAGGAAGATTCGATTAATATTAAGAAGACATAATACTACATATACGAGAGAGCCCGAAAAAGATATTTACATAAGGGCCTAAAATTTCTAGTTATGCTACTGTGCTAGCCACATCAAAAGGACATCAAACTGTAGCTTTCCAAATTTGAAAAAGGCTATACCAGGATTTCTGACAGTTTCAACACGAATTTTATCATAAAATTTTATTTGGTAGTGTTACAGAAAAACTATCGCATTCTGATCTACAAAATCGTGTAACACGGTAAATTTATATATTAAGATAGTCAACAGTATGCCATTTTTTGGCTAGCAGTTATTATGTTCACTTATAAGTACGTAGCTACATTGAAATAAATACATAATTATAATGAATACAAATGATTGCAATCATTAAGAGAGTCATTAAACAGGAACCAAGGTATGATAAAACAAGAAGCATCTGATGATCCCCAAAGAGATGGATGACACTGGAGGTATAGCTGAAAAAAAAGAAGCAAAAAATGGGAGGGGTAGATCCAACATTGGAACACTTGAGTATGAATAACAAGAACATTGAAATAATATTATAACTTTATTGTTCACCGGAGACCGGGGCTATAAAATTTCGTGAGACTTAACGTAGTCAGAGAAATTTTTACTTTATTGTGTACTTAACTAGAGGTAAGAACAAGTCACTATAATGGTTATATGTATATCGTCGCCGTGGAAGAAGACGGATACAACTTATAAGTTGTTCGTTTAAGAAGTAACTCCAAATTTGAATAAAACTACTATTTATAATATATAGCTTATTAATAAATTACTAAAAAATAAAAATGCTGACATAATATGTATCCGTTTAAAAAATTGATATTTTCTCTTTAAACTTCAGGTTTCCTCTACCAGTATCTGTTGAAAATGTGTGTCGCCCTAAAAATGCATGCGGCCTCACAGAACCCGTACATTTCCGTTTATAGTATAATATAGATATGTGGTTCAGGTAAAATATTTGTTGATAGTATACTACTTAAACCAAAATAGCATCGCGTGGGCACAACAAAGAAAAAAAAGTTTATCCTTGAGATATTGTTTTAAGGAATTGTTTGAAAGGGATTTAGTTAACATTGACGAAGATTTCTTCTAAATTTATTTTCCGAGCTTTGTTTTCTTAATATCACCTAGTAGATATTTCCACGAAAATATCAAAATAAACGTCATGAACTATGCACAATCAAGGATGAATGATACACACGTGTTTCAACCTTCGAAGTCATAATGAGTATCGTATGTAAGTATATATATATAGAACTAATGAGTCTGAAACACGTGTCTGGCGTTCATCTTTGATTGTGAAAAGTTCTTTTCAGTCAAAATAGGTGACAGACGCATGTTTGCTTGTACAGCAACGATTTATTCTTACGTTAGGTCTCGGACCCGTGTTTTATTAATTTTTCAAATTAGTTCGGTAAGCATAATTGGTTTTACATCTTAGGTAGCTTGCTAAGCTGACCTTGGATGTGCATGTTACCTGCATTTATTGTTATGAAGGCAAATCATGAACATATGGGGACCGACGGATTTATGTGCTCTCCGAAGCACGGAGACGGTCAAGAAATTTTAAACTACAACCCAGTATCGAACCGGGAAACCTTACTATAGCAGTTAATCGCGCTAACTTGGCTTAGGCCGTGATCGCCGTTGTACAGCAACAACAAGTACAATAATAATTGTACTTATTACAACAACAATACGTTACAACAATAATTGTAACGGTATATATTGTTGTGTCCATCAATATTTGGCTGTTACGGTATTAAATTGTTTGTCGTGCAGTCAGAGAAAATATGGCATGAGAAAAGTTTATCAAAAACAATAAGAAAAATATGTTAGAATTGTAGTTATAAAAATGTAGTAGGCAAAATGTTAGGAATGATAAAAAACGGGTAACCATAGCAATAAAAAGAGAATAAACAACGGTGATAAAAGGTAGTTCGTTATCAGACGCAGAACCGATCACACGTATAGAAATAGATGTCCAATTGAGAAACAAGGATTTTAGTCGCGGGCAAGTGAAGGAGAAATTGCGTGTTTGCAATTAAAAAAGTCGTTTACCAAACGGCAAACCGATCACACGCGTCGAGATAAAGATAACCAAGAGTATATTGGCCTGTATTGAGTTGAAGCCGAGTGGAGTGGAGATTAAGAGTATATTGGCCTGTATTGAGTTGAAGCCGAGTGGAGTGGAGATTAGAATAGGAGAGGAAGATAAGCGTTGTTTATTGGTAAACAGAAAGAAGGTGAAAGGCGAGGGTGACTATAACCCTGCATCAAGACGAACCAAAGAAAATTAAGATTGTGTGGTGCGACCGCAAATACAGTGCGCGCGTACAAGAAGAAAGAAGGTAACATTAAATCTTTGATTATTGTTGATTGTTATTAAGTTGCTAAATTGTTTATGTTAATTGTTTATGTTATTTGGTTATGTTATTTGTTCATTATATGTTCTTGAAAATTAGATTTGCGTATTTTCTTTGACTGTGTGATCAGACTAATTCCACCGTAAAAGTCCAAAGAACCTGCAGCCTGAGATTAAGAGCAAGTCGTGTCAGTACCGAAATCTGTGAGAAGCTATCACAGATCTTGAAGTTCAAGGTGGACATAGCAATATATTGCTGAAAAAGTAAGAATATAAAATAAGTTACAACGCGTTATCTGCGAGGGATCCATTAAAACTTACGGCAAGAATTGTGATAAGATAATATCAAGAGCTACAAGAATTAGTTGAGAATAGATAGAGATACTTTCAAGTTTGTAAGATATCGCCCTTTATTACAGATAGAATAAACATTTGAAAAATTCTGATAGCGTTAAGAATCTTTTTCCCCCGCTAAATATTGGCTTCTCGGGCAGTTTAACTTTTCTATCATCTGTCATTCAAGCATTTTCATTATTGATTGTAGTACATCTTTTATCGAATCATTTTGCATGATTTAGGTGTTACCATAATTATATATTTAAACTATGGCGTTACTAATACGTAAAAACAATCTTCTAAAAGAAAGTAAATCTTTAAGTTGAGAATTTTTTAAGAAATCTGGGTTGCCTTGGAAAAATAATCACCTAAAATTTATTTTGGCAGGTTTCTTATAAACCGCTAAATTTCTTCTTTGAATTGATAGAATAAATAACAAGTGTAGGGTAGCTTCAGATGTGGAAGAATTGCTATTTTGATTCTTATGCATCTTATGCATAAGTTTGACAATTATTAATATTACAGCGTTATGTTGTCCGTTCTATTAAGAGAATCTCCGACGTACATATATTTGGATACTAAGACTGCGATGGTTTAATTCGCAACGTATGTAATTTATTAGACAATCCCGAGCTTGCGACGAGGTTAATGATGGAATTTTAATGTTTTGGTGTTTGAAGTTTCTAAGATGGGAGCGAAAGATTTGAAATTCAAAGTTCAACATTACAATATTATGACGCGATAAACGTCGTCATACTTCTACGTGGTAAAATTATAGTTTCTTCAATAGCATCGCCTCGCCTGTCCAACAAAATGAAATCCATTTGCCAAATTTAAAAACAGCAGGAGCTTTAGCTTATCTGCTATTTTCCATAGTAATTTTAGTAATTGAACAATTTAAATGCAGCCGCTGCACAGTTTGTATACGTATTCCGGAGTATGACATCAAAGCATTGGAGTTTTGTTCATTAAATTCTCAAACACTTTTTAAATCGCAGGCTAAATCGATGTAGAAGGATACGTAGTCAAAACATTCGTTAAATTTTTCGTTATAAAAATAATAATGTAGGTATGTGAAATTTTGTGGTTTTTCGGTTCTGAAAAATACAATAAAATTTCATGCGGTCGGTAGGCATATAAATTTAAATATAGTGGATTAAATACGAAACCAAACCATTTATAAGTTTGAGATTTTATATTATTAAATTTAAAATATGTTTTAAAATTATTTTTAATTTTCCTCGTGAAGGAAGCTCACACATTCTTGGGTTGTGATTACATTTGACCCGGATCAGCTTGTTACGTCTAGTTTTCTTCTGCTTGGGTGGAATGCAGCTTCGGCCATAAAAATATACATGTTTGTATTCTTCCGTCAAGAGGGGTATAGAAGGAATGGAACTGAATGGAACGGATCCGGACGCAATGTAACCGTCACTTTATAACGTCATCTGCACTGACGTGTGGAGCTTATATCTGCGTAAATTGCCATCATGATGGAGAAATACATTTTCATGCATCTTATTATAGGGAAGCATAAATTCCAATAGATGAAATTAATCTCAATAGAACGATATGGTCTGAAGCCTCTTGAAAAGCAGTTTACAATGAATCTTACTCCAGAAATACTGTGCATTACCCTGTTCTAGATATTAAACGTTCTTGGTAAATGACCTTGAGCACAAGGCTCTAAAAGTTCTAGTCCATAGTTCAATGTAGACTGGATGATGCTGTAATAAGCTACCCGACACATTTCTAGATTGTATATTACCTGGATTTTCTTAAATGCATATGATAGGTATTCCTGCAGCTAATCTAGGAGATACTAACTATTATGCAATCTATATGACCACTTCAAAACAGTACGGGTGTCATCTTGAAATAAAATTGTCTATACTTATTGCACTTAGTTGGTCATTGATGCTTGCACTATGCACTCTATCGATAGTTCTAGCTTAGCTAATATGCTAATGAGAATAGATCCGATGCACCTTGTTTTCCAAATAGGATGATATAAATCAAAAACTGAAACTTTTTCAAAATAATGGAGTAGCTGACGAAATTCAAAACCTTTACAAATCGAGAAATATTATTTGTGCTGACATTTGGTCATTTAGCGCACTCCGTATTACGCCGAGCAGAAAATCAACCACACTGTATGCGGATTGCCGACATCTAAAGCCCGTCTTACATCAGGTTATTTCTGGCGCCATTTCTTGATCCATTTCTTGAGCCAAATAAATTGCCTAGTTTAAAACAGCAAATGTCTTGGAAAATGTCCTGGCTCGAAATGTCCTGACACGTGCTCTATTTTTGAACAATTTGCCTGTGAGCGGCCGCAGTACAGATTGAATGCGCAGGTAGATTCTGTGGCAGGTAGTAATTGTCAAATGCAGGGCTAGGAATGAGTTGCTTTTATCACTAAAATTTACGTATTTTTAAATAATCGCAAATGTTTTTGTTTTTCACTGAAATTAAAAAATCAAATTTGAAAATTTAATAACCATTGAAAATTTAATTTTTTAAAAAATTTTTTTGTGTTGGTAAAAAAAATAATACTATTATGTTTGCTGCAATCACATTTTCTGCAATTAAATCGCTTTCTTTATCCATTTCAATTTTTATGTGTAGCACAACTTTTCACAATTTGACGTTCGTTTAATTTTACTGGGCACGCTCGCAGGTAAATGGCGTTGAAAATAGCCTCAAAATAGAACGGGTTCTATATATTTGGCCTACAAAATGTTTCAGGTAATTTGCTAAAATTACCTACTGCGCAAGATCAGCGCTAGAAATGGCGGATGAAATGGCCTGATATAATACAGGCTTTATATTTGGATCAAGAAATGGCGTCATTTCTGGCCCAAGAAATGGCGCCAGAAATATGGATCAAGAAATGGCGCCAGAAATAACCTGATGTAAGACGGGCTTTAAGCCCGTCTTACATCAGGACATTTCTGGCGTAATTTCTTGAGCCATTTCTGCGCAGAGACGAGTTCATAGTATTTGCGCGTGCGTATACAGTTGTGCGCAGAAATGGCTCAAGAAATGACGCCAGAAATGTCCTGATGTAAGACGGGCTTTAGACTAAATTGTAAGCTATTTAAAATATTGGCATTTTGCAAGTAAAATAACAATTTTTTGCTTAACAATACCTCCTACATATTGAAAAACAGTCAGAGTCGATATTGGACGATGGTTTGAGATATTAGACAAGTCTTCCTTATTTATTTTCCTTATTTATTTCAGCATATAAATATTCAAGCCATCAAAATCTTCTGATTATACTTTTCAAGTTCGCAATGACCTCACTTTGAAGCTTAAAAACGAGTGCGGTACTAGTTTTGAAAACTGATTCAGAAATATATTATTAATTTTTGTTGGGCGTCCTATCTATTCGTTTATAAGTGTCCAAATAGCTTTGGTTTTGTTTATCAATTTGCAATGGTCTTTCGCCTATACGAATTTGATTTCATGTAACTACTTCATGGAAGAAGTTATCCTTGCTACGTATAATTCCTTTATTTTCAATCAATCTGTGAAAATCATTAAGTAGGGTAACTGTGCTCTTTATTTCAAGTAATTTTTTAATTTTTTACTCTCTTCACTGAATGAGTGCTTTATTACTGAAAGTTACCGCCTGCAACGTGGCACTTTAAAACGAAAAGCGTCGAAGTCTTTGATGTTAGTAAAAATGTTGTTAATTGTTGTGCTCTTCTTTATTATTCGCATGATTGTAGATATATTTTTACCTTGGTTTATTTTTAGGCGGGGATTTTTAAAAATTTTTATTTCAAATTTGGATATGACGAAATAGATAATCAATCAAATTATTTGAAATTTGCTGGTTATTATTTGAACAAGAAAACTCTTTGGCCGTAAAAGTAAAAGTTAAAAATTCTATGAAGTCTAAGAAGTTGGGATCAAAAATGTTTTTCGAAAATTTGAATACTTTAGATTTTAATTTCAAAGTTTTGGATACTTTAGAATACGGATATAGTCAAATTATTAGTATAATATTATGACTAAGGTCTGAGCAAAAATTTGTTTCAATTGTTTATGCACTTAAGATCCAAGATTCTATGATGCATGCAAATGTACACCGCCGATGTTTATTTATCTAATAGTCTGAACAGAAATTAACGCTAAGCATGAACACAAGTGCAATTTTTGGGGAAGGTATTATGACATAGTAATTGATGATATAAAATAATAAACTAAAAAGTTTTAATCGTTACAATCTCTTAAACACATACCTACAAAACGCGAAGTATTTATTTTGACAGAAGCAGAGCATAATCGAAATGCAATAAATCAATGTAAGCTGACGTAAAAGCCTGTACGCACATAATAAAGCTAAAAATCACGTAGCTTTATAGCCACCATAATACGTTTTTATTAATAACTTACTGTCTTTAATTACTAGATTTAATTTTCGAACTTTCTTGACATCAATATTATATAATATACTATGTGGTGTTTATTCACAGCGGTAATATAAAATTCGTTCCACACCGCAACTCTGATTTCTACGTACGTTTTATAAATATATCACCAGATTTTTGAGAAATCGTATTTTAGTATTTTCTTATGATATAAGAAGTATTGGTCAATGAATTATGTTTCACGTCGACGATCGTTCAAGTCCAAGAAGCAGGTGGACGAACGTCGACTGGCGATCGTCAAATGGCCGAATCGAAAACATTCATAGAAGAAGAAATATCCTCATCTTTTCGGCAACATTCTAAAAATTCATCTAAGGTTACAACACCATCTTTATTCTTATCCATTTTCTAAAAATAAAAAAAAGTTATTAGATTTACCGCACAACTAATTATTTTACTGTTTAGAAATTATAAGTATTTGCTTGAAGATCAAATAATATAATGTAATCTAAGTTGTGTAAAAATGTAACATTTTATTTTACGTGTAAGCATGTTTGCAGAACGAGGGAACCGAGTATACCAGCAAACCAAATTACTTTTGACAAGTAGGGTATTGTACAACATTTAAAAAAAATACTAGAATGAAATACTTCACTCTACTAAAAATATAGCTAGGTATCATCTTTGGTATCATTATTATAATATATATTTTAATACATAATATAATTTATTATATTATTATTAATTTAATTTTTATGAGTAATATTATTACATGGTATAATTTTTGTAAATAGAGTTGACATTTCAGGTAATGATATAAAATTATAGTTGGGTTATAGAGGTCTGATTCAAATAATTTTATTATCCGACTTTTCGGGCCTTTTAATTTTGGCCCATTTCAAGAGTTTTGAATATGAAGTGTCTTATATTACCCTTACATCCATATTAATCTTGAAAATTAAAATTGAAAAACGTCGGACATTAAAATTGTTTAAATCAGACCTATACAAAACTATAATTTTACATTAATATTATTATACGTATTTACGACGTTTTCTCATATGCTTTATCACTTATCGGGTCTCCCTCATGTTGGAAACTTTCTTTCCTGACGTTTATTTGTGCATTTCAAGTGTTATTATACACATAGCGGATCTACTGTTTAACGTGGGTGCTGAACCACAGGAAGTATAATACACTTTATTTTGAGTAGGTTTATTAGGCAGATTTCACCTCAGTGGTTTGCCAATGCCTTCCGAGTAAAGACGGTCAAAATAATGTTTTATCGCGTCCGAAATCGAACCAAGCATTCCACATTGGTAGTAACGCACTTAACCGCTTAAGATTTGGTTTCCTAGCAAGCAGTACCGTCAAATAGCGGCCGTATTGTATGTTTACACTGTTTTACATCGTGGTAGCTACCGATACACATATTACGACATCAATATTGCCATGCTATTTTTCAGAAAATGGATAAAAAAAACTTTGAATAAATAGATTACATGTAATTTTGATAGAAAATTAATTATTTTAGTGGATCTGGATGACTATAAAGTTGTGGGAATGTATTTTTGAAAACTCACTCAATTTGTGTTAGTTTGTTTAATAATATTATAGATGTCGCCAGAGTTTGTATTGTGTTTTTAATGTTAGAAGGTTTAAAATTTACAATTTGATAAAAATGAATAAAACAATGGTAATAAGGTGAACCAATCACGAATCTTAACAAAAACAAGTTAAAAGTGACAATACAAAATGTGTAAGCGTCTAAATTTGAATTTCACGGGATTATTTAAGATGGAACTATTTATTTTGTGGAGCGAGTTGGAGTAAGATAGAAGGCGTAGGAAGAGTAGGAAGAGTAGGGAACAGTGGGGCTATTCCCTTTTGGCTAGAAGACTCGAGGTGAGTGGATACATAAAAATTGTGCGCAGTGAAAATTTGTTTAAAATAAAAAGAAGAAATTAAGAATGAAAGAAAAAAGTATTGATAAGAATAAAGAAATTGAAGAAATCGTATTAAGAATTGGACCTTTTACGATATATTATGTAATGTTGTGTTCATCGTATGCCACCAATTATAGGCAAGCAATGCAAGGGGAAACAATCGGAGATGATTTTAAATGTATTAGTTTTAAGTTATTGTTAAATTAAGTTTTTGTTTATTTTAAAAACGCCTGGTGATAAGTGCGTAGGCAATACACTCATAAAAAGAAAATCAAATGAGAATAAAACAAGAGAAAAAAGGGTAGTCATGAGAATGAAAGGAGTTCAATAAGAATGAGCGACGAAGACGGTGGTATAAAAATAAAGTTCCATTAAAATAAGCGACAAGCATAGTCGAAAGAGTGACCTTTTAGATAGCATCCACATAGGACGTGTGGAGTTACATATTTGAGAGCATACCGGTAGGACGTGTTGAGTTATTGAATTGAGAGTTGAATTAATCAACTGGAGTTCGGGGTGTGCTGCACCATCGAACAATAAAGAGAATTATTGATCTTCAGATCAACGTTTGATTTGAAGACCCAAGAGAAAGTGTTCCGTGTTTTTCCTACGGGGAAAATTAATACGGGAACAGCAATTGGACTGGGATTGTCGCAGGTCAGGGACCTAGCCAAAGCAGGATACAATTTGGACCAGGCGATCAGGGATATAGAAGAGAGTGAATGTGCGCATATTGTTGTGCGATCCGTCTAGCCGAGTCATCATCCGAAAGTAAAGGTTAGGATAAATTTCGTTATAATATTAAGTTTGTTGGATTTGTGTTTACGTTTTGATTTTGTTGTTAAATTTTTCTATATTAATGTTATTAAATCTGTATTTATGCGATCCGATTGTTTTCTTTTGTACTGTTTGCTTATAAGACGTTTAGCGAGTATTGAGAGGAATACACCTGAGGTAGAAGAGTGTTCGAAGTGTTCATCCTTATCTTGGCATTTCTCAAAATAGCCAAGTTGGGGACACAACAGTAGATAATTAACAAGTGAAAATTTGAATAGGACATTTTTTTATGGACATCTGCAACCCCACCCGTGATATGATATTGTGCAAAATAACATATTAGAAAATAAAGTAGGTAAAAATAATTTTAAATTATTTAAAACCTGCAGGTATAAAATTTAACGAACGATCCATTTTAGGCTTCTATACAAAGTATAGCAAGAAGCCTTATGATCTGGCTCGGTGTCTGTCCGTCTGTCCGTCCGTCCGTCTGTCCGTCTGTCCGCATAATTCAAAATCATACAGAGCGTTTCAAATCGTGCTGGAAATACTGTGTGTATAGAGGTCTAAGAACTGGGTAGCCAGTGCGCTACTTTTAGGCTTCTGTACAAAGTATAACAAGAAGCCATATTTAGGCTTCTATGCAAGGTATAGAAAGAAGCCTTATGGTCTGGCTTCGTGTCGGTCCGCATGTTTCAGAGCCAATCATAACGTTGATCAACTGAAACGTTGTTATATTGTAAATACTTCGTCTATATAGTATTGCGTTAATCTGTTAATCCGTTGATTCGATTCGCTAATGCAATTTATTATTATTACAGGTTAGATGATGTTTTGTATTGCTTTCATCAGAATCAAAATCGGAATCGGAAAAGTCGCTGCTAGAATAATTGCTTGAGTTGTTCATGTTTATAAATTAGTGGTACTTGCTATATCGATTCCTTTTCAAAAGTATTACCTAAATTTTAAATACAAAGTGTAACCTATATAGTAAATTGTTGATCCTTTGATACGTTGATACATTGATACGTTGATACGTTGATACATTGATACGTTGATACATTGATACGTTGATACATTGATACGTTGATACGTTGATATATTGTAACGTTGATACATTGATCCGCTGATCTGTTGATCCGTTAATCTGTTTATCCATTTATTGCATTATCTGCTTATCCGTTATTTGTATTTTTATCTTTTGAACAATATATTCACACCGTTAAGAAATTGTATGTAAAATTACAATCATTATAGCAACTTTGTGACCAATTTTTCTTCAGCATAGCGCGAAATCATATCTTTCTTCAGTATTTATCACATCGAAAGTCAGCAATTATGGTACAATCTATATTACGAACGTAACTTATATACCTACCATGCTTTAAAAATAATATTTTCGAAGCATGTTATATCACGTTACTTGGTTCGGACGATGCTATTTTAGGGTTTTGATATCATAGATATCAAAAAAATAATATTTTTTAATCAAAATCAAATGAATTAAAAAAAAATCTTGTAGCTGGTGTGTTATGGTAGTGTTATATCTACGAGGGCTGGGAAATCGAGTATTCGAATACTCGATTCTAGGTAATTTGTTCGACAGCGTTATGTGCGACAGAAATTTGTTTGAAAATGCCCTGTCGATTAAATGTTCAGTCGTACAAATGCTGAGTTGGACGAATTTCTCTCGAACAAATGACCAACTACGGCATATTCAAACATTCGAATATCCCACTAATATTTAAGTGTTTTACTAGGTTTAAGATGATAATTTCATTATTAATAATTAATTTTAATATTATTAATAATAATTATTAATTTAACACAAGCGGCCTGCCGGTGTCGCGAGTAAACAGTCGACTAGTCCAGACGTGTTTTTGTTTTTCCAAGCAAAAATGTAATCAGTGACATTTACAGCCGTATTCACCAAGCTCTGTTAAGTTGCTAACAGAGAGTCAAGTCAATAACAGTCTGTTAATGTGATATATTTGTATTCACCAATGACTTTTAGCAGTTACCAGTCTGTCAAGTCGTCTGATAAGTTAACAGAGCAATATTGGGCTGTCAACATAGGTAACAGACTGATAAGTAATATTTTTATGTGTCAATATTGTAGGTTATAATTATTATTGACATTTGTTTTTGGTATGTATTTAAGGTTAACTTTTTTCCGCGAAATCAGTTAAAGCTAGTTTTACACGGTTTTACCAACAAAAATTCTAGTTACTTTTAGGCTTCTATACAACGTATAACAAGAAGCCTTATGATCTGGCTCCGTGTCTGTCCGTCCGTCTGTCCGTCCGTCCGTCCTCATAATTCAAAATCATACAGAGCGTTTCAAATCGTGTTGGAAATACTCTGTGTGCATAGAGGTCTAAGAACTGGGTAGCCAGTGCGCTACTTTTAGGCTTCTATACAAAGTATAACAAGAAGCATTATTTAGGCTTCTATACATGGTATAGAAAGAAGCCTTATGGTCTGGCTTCGTGTCCGTCCGCATGTTTCAGAGCCAATCATAACGTTGATCAACTGATACGTTGTTATATTTTAAATACTTCGTCTATATAGTATTGCGTTAATCTGTTAATCCGTTGCTTCGATTCACTAATGCAATTTATAAATACGCAAATGTTCGAAAGAAATTTACTAAGTTAAAGATATTTTCGAAGAGGTCTCCCTATATAAACTACTTGTTTTACTTTGATGTGAAAAAATAATTTTTTATTGATGTGGTTAGTGAAGTTAAGTTATAGATAAAAGAGAAAGGAGAGGATTGGTCCACCTCAAAAAAAGGACCATACATTACAGAGAAGTAAAATTTCTAATAGAATGGAAAAGTTTGATTGTTATTACTTATATAGTAAATGATAATTACCAATCGCAAAAAATTTAATTGGTGCAGATTATCTGATTAGGTGGTGTTACATTATATGGCGATCAAAAATAACCAGATAATAACAACTTTCCACACCAGAAAGGTAGCTGTATAGAAGCCTAAGAACTGCCGCTAAAGCGAGTTCCACCTTGTTTATTTATTGTAAGAACATTTAATAATTGAATTTTTAAAGATTTTACTAATAACTAGGTATAAAAAAATTACGACTTTTAAAATAAAATTTAAAAATCTAGAATTAAACATTTCTGTAAATTTCTATGTAAAAAATTTAATATAAGCATTTCAGTCAAATAAAATTTAATTTTAAATGCAAACCTAACAACTTTTTATTTTTAAGCTCAACATGTGGCATTTATCAGTTCAAATTTAAAAATGTTGTCAAATAATAGCAAAATATTACGTTAGTTGTTAGGGTAGTATGCATTAACGTTCTCTTGGAAATTATTTCTAATATCTTCTTCTTCATAGTGCCATATTTCGACACCTGATATGAATAACATTGTAACTCAAGTTACAATGTTACTCATTGTTACTCAAGTTACTCAAGATACAATGTTATCCAACTATGCTGTAAACGGCTTCCCCAAAGAACAAACTTTAATTTGGTTTACGAATCGTCGTCCTATCTCAATTAAAAATACTGTAATTTAACAAAATAAAATAATTGTAACTGCAAATTTATATGTAGCAAAAAATCTTTAAAATGCTCTCCTGTAAAATAAGCAAAATAAGAGTTACAATGTTATTCATATCAAGTGTCGATTTTATCTTCTTTAGGCATTGACTGATAACTTGAGTGAAACTAAAATGACTAACTAGGGAAAGAAATTTAATGGGGTTCTTCATAGTCTAAAGATAGATAGGGCTTGAGATCACAGCAGTATATCCGACGCGAATAGGTATAGAACCGGGATTTCCTGCTCGCTAGCCTGTCGGTGTATGCTTTACGCCACACTACTGGTTCTACTATACTTTATGTAAATTTACGGCGATAATTTGACGGTACCGTAGGTACCGTGATCAAGCTTTTAACTGTGACCGTCTCTTTAGAATACTTAATACAGATGCATAGCTGTCGCAATTCACTCAGTGCGGACTCTAGGCCGCACAACCAAGGCCAACTAGTATATTAATAAAGATATTTAGATTTAATTTTAAATTGTTATTTTAAACACATTTTACTACTATTATGTTGTTATGTAGACAATACTTCTTACTTTTATTACAAAGCTTAAAGATCTTCTTCACCGTTATGTGATGACATGATAATGATATCAATGCTGATTGTTATTTTTTGTAAATTCTGTATGATACATATTATAAAGATTAAGTTAAATTTAAATTAAGTTAAGTTAAATATGTTATAAAATATATTATATTAAATATAATGTAAATAAATGTAGTATCTTATATTATAATGTCGCAAAAAATAGCGCGAAATATTTTAACATAACAGGGATATTAATTCAAGCTTACGTTAGACGAAATTTTTGTCTTTTATTCAAATATTTCTCAAATATCACGAGTATATACTAATAAAATTTAAAGTGCATAACATGTCTGTAAATTACGACCCGCAATAGATAAGGCATGAAATAGATGGAATAATCGAGTCATAAATTAAATAAATGACAATTTGTTCGGTCTATTTATAAATTGTAAAATATTACCAACCGTAGGCACAGCCAACTTATTAGTAGTTACTAGCAAATAAATGACTATTATGTTAATTAATAAATAAAATGTTATGTAATATCTTATATAGTCATTGCCACGAAAGTTGACATCTCGTCATAAAAGCATAATCGTCTGAACTAAGCCAATACTCCCTAGTCAAATGAAGTGTATTTTAAAATAAGAATATATTGGTTATCTTTTTTTTTTAATTTTCTTTCTCACTTTCCTTTTAGTTTAACAAATTTGAACTTGTCACCTGTCAAACCAAATATAGGTTATGCTGAAAGGAAACTTTTATGTTTTTATTGTCGCTTACCAAATTTATTTATTTATTAAGCAATAGTTATGAACAAATTCAAAATAAGACACAGCATAAGTATAGGTATACAGCACCTGTGCAATGCAAAAGCAAAACAATGAATGGCAAAAATTGCGATTTTGAGATTTTTGTACCGTTGCGTTGATAATTTCTTTGTCAATCTGTTCAGAGCTTTACTCAAAACTAACTTTTGGCAATTACATTGTTTTGCCTTTTCACACAGACCTGAAGAAAAACAAAATTGTGTAACACCCCACGGCGTTAAAGAGTTGAATTAATTGAAATTTTTCGGATTAACTGCCACCACATCGAAAATTTTTGGTTACTTTACCTGAAACCTGAGCTTTACGATGAACACTCAATTTGGGAATACGTAGCGCTGACCATGATCGAATTTCGGAAGTCGTAGGATGATTAAGATTAAACAACGTCTTAATTATTTCAACAATAAAAAAAAAGAATCGCTCTAATTTAATTATTTATTAATTATCAAACAAAAATAATTAATGTTTTGGACATAAAAATTGTACATATTAATTAGCATTAATTAGCAATAAATAATAATTTTACAACAAAATTTCTCGTATAAAAAAGGTGGAGAATTTAATTCTCTACAAATTTGGTTCTCACCATTTTTAGCGAGAAATGCAAAATACTCCTGCAAATTACAAAACACTTTTTATACTCCGTAATGACTTTTTACCAACACACGTGTTTTATTCATAAATTAACCTTTTAACACTTTTCAGATATCTACCACCGAATTCGGATCATTAGATTATTAACTTTTACACGGAACCCGTAATTTATACGTCCGTTCTTCGAATCACCCTTTTTGGGTTCAAAATAATTTAATAAATTTAAAATCAACTGTTGCGATTGAGATTTTAATGTTCTTCCACGTACAGAACTAGACATTTCGAGAGTTCTGAAAAGAACTAATTTTGTATTTTGACTAATTTTGACAAGCTTAAATCCACAAACCGAAAACTTAAACCACGAAAACTCCAAACTTCAAAAATACTAAAAGTGACAGAAATTTTATATAAATTACTACGCGAATCAAATTCTTTTTCCGGTACTAGTTACGACATGCTATGAGTATATCTGTCTTTTACTATCGTCTAACAAACGCAACAGCGTATGTCGTTACTGGAAACACGTGCAATATATTTTCGTGCTTTGTCATATCAATACAAAATGACTGGTAATGCTCATAAGCAATACGTCGTTGCTATATTCAGTCAATCTATGACGAGACGTCTTCTTTCATGGCAATGACTTTATCTACGGTTACTATTGTTATAGTAGCTAGGTAAGAGACAATTAGGGTCTGTATTAATTTTTAGATGTTACGGCTAAAGTGTTTACTTGGCTAGTTTATAAACTAGCTGGTTGGTATAAAAAAGAAAACAAATTAGCTCCTGAGAATTTTTAATTTGTAGATAGTAAACTGATATTGATATAATTATAGAATAAATAATTAGAGTAAAAAAATATTATTATAATCTATAGTTTTGTATTAAAAATTGCAGATTTTTTAAAACACCAGTTATTTTTCGAGCAACTACCTTCCATGGTTGCAAGGTGTGATTGTATATTGCTTTCACACTGGTATTCCAAATTTCATTTTCACAATTATTTGTGTAAACAATACCATTCCTTACTGTATCGAGCCTCAACGATTATACGATTTTAAATTTAACATCTTTATTATATTCTTTTTAGGTCATTTATTATTCAAAACTATATTAAAACTGTTTCACTTATATAGAAATATATTAGCTCAAACCATTACCAATCCCACGGATTAATACAGAGTTAATCCAAAATACAACATCTTCTCTCTTCGTTTTAGTATGTTAACCTTTCCGGGGCTTTTGAAGTCCGAGAGCTACGTCTTACTGGTATTGGTGTACCGACCGATTCTTCTGCAATGTCACTGGCCGGTTCAGGATCTGGCTCGCTTTCCATCAGTCGCTCTTCATTTGGATTGCTAATTTCCCTGGGATTGGTAACTGCTTCAGGCAATACTCTATTTTCTTCTAACGATCTTTCCGCACTTCTTGTTGCCGGTGGTACTATATGTCTTGAATTGGTTGTTAGCGTCTCTTCCTCATCCTCTAACAAAGACTTTCGCAAGCTATTCGCATGTTTGTGTAATAACTTTTCTTTTACCATCACTAGGTACGTTACCCCACTTATCACCTTGAAGATCACTCCCTCTTCCCATTTGGTTATTGAATTCGGACCTAACGCGGATACCAGTACTTTTTCCCCCACTGCAAATAACTTTGAACTTCTATATTCTTCGGATTGTTTTACGTTTATTTTGCCATTGGATGGTCGCAGCATATCCAATCTTATTCTCGGTTTACATTTGAATATTAAATCATTTGGGGCCATTCCCGTTGTGATGTTGGGAGTATTTCTGTATGCAAATAAGAAATTCACAACCTGTTGTTCCAGTGACAAACTTGACTTGCATAATAGGTATTTATTTAAGGCACTTTTTACATTTTGTACGTGACGTTCTGCTAACCCGTTTGATTGTGGATGATATGGAGGAGACTTCAATGCACTAATCCCATTTACCTGGCAAAACTTTTGGAATTCCATCGAGTTGAACGGCGGCCCATTGTCGCTTACGACTGTTTCCGGAATCCCCATGATCGCAAATGTTGTTTTCAGTTTCTCCAATGTTTTCAAGCCATCTGTTCCCTTGTACATCGCGTGTATATCCAACCATTTGGATTTACTGTCCACTATAATTAAAAATGTTTTTCCTAGAAAATGAAAAAAATCAATATGAACTCTTTGCCATACTTTATCGGTTTTTGGCCACGATACTAAGTTTGCTTCTTTGGCATTGTTGTGGGTCAGTTGACATACTCGACATTTACTAATACGTATTTCGATATCCTCATTTAGACGTGGCCACCATACTGCCGATCTGGCTAACATCTTACATGTTCCGCGTGTAACAACTCCATAACTTTATTTCTTAACGATTCTGGTATAACCACTTGACTACCCTTCAATATACATCCATTATCGATCGACAACTCGTTCCGCCTTACGAAAAACGGTTTCAGTAATTCATCCGAAACTTTATTTGGCCAACTTCGGTAACAGAAATCCTTGACTTTTACCAATACGACATCCTTAGCTGTCATCCTTGCTATTTCTTCACTTTCTAATGGTATATCCTCGGTTAAATTAAACGAATTTATGAATGATTCGACATTAGTTGTGTCCTCCAATGGTAATCTCGACAATGCATCGGCTTCTGACATTAGTGACCCCTTCTTGTATTCGATATTATAATTATACGTTGCTAATATTAGATTCCACCGAATTAACCTTGATGCCGTCATTACCGAAATTGCTTTATCTGGATTAAACAAGACTTGCAACGGCTGATGATCCGACAACAGCGTAAACTTCCTTCCATAGATATACTTGTGAAACCTTTTTACCGCAAACATTATTGCCAAAGCTTCACGCTCAATTTGCGAATAATTCTTCTCTGCCTTGGACAACGTACCCGACGCAAAGAAAACTGGCTTATCTACCCCATTTATACGATGACTTAATACGCCACCTACCCCATATGAACTGGCATCACACGCTACCACGATCGGTAATTTCGCATCATAATGTACCAATACGTTGTTTTGGCAAATCTGGTTTTTACTCCATTCGAAACATTCTTCGCATTCCGATGACCATGTAAACTCCATATTTCGTTCCAATAACCGATACAACGGCCGAAGCTGTGATGATAACATTGGTACAAACTTCGAATAGTAATTTAAGAGACCCAAATACGCCCTAAGTTGACTCACATTATCTGGTCGAGGTGCTTCCATTATTGCCCGAATCTTGTCGTTGGTTGGATGAATACCTTCTCTATAGATCCGATGCCCCAAATATTCGACGCTATTTTCAAAAAACTTACATTTTGCGAGATTTGCTATTACTCCGTACTTCTTTAATCGATTTAGGACCGTGTCGACCAACATATGGCATTCGTTCATATCTTTGCCTGCAATCAAAATATCTTCGAGGTAACAATTAACCTTTGGGATTCCTATCAATATGCGGTCCATCACTGATTGGAAAATGGCCGGAGCGCTAGACATTCCGAACGTTAACCTCGTATATCGAAACGAACCTAAATGCGTTTTAATTGTTAACAATTCTTGAGACGCTTCTGCCACTTTGACTTGCGTATACGCTCCTGTCAAGTCAATGACCGCAAATACAGTTCCCCCTGCCAACGAAGCAAATATATCATCTGCAGTTTGTAATGGGTACTGATCTTGCACTAGAACTTTATTCACTGACACACGAAAATCCACACAAATCCGAATATCCCCATCTTTTTTTGGAACGACTACGATCGGCGATGCCCAATTGCTGTTCTTGATTGGTTCTAAAATCCCTGCCATTACTAATGCCTTCAGCTTTTCTTCTACCTTCGGTCGTAAAGCGTATGGCATATTGTATGCTTTTCTAAAAATTGGTTGCGCTCCTTCCTTGATTTTTAGATTAACCTCAAATTCCTTGATCGGGTTAACTAAACTACCTTCGAACACTGCTCCAAATTTTTCTTTTAACTTATCCACTGCTGTTGAAACGGACGCCACCTTAAAATTTTCTTGCCAATTTGGGAACAAAACATCCAACCAATCCCTACCTAACAGCGGTACGAAACTATGATGAGTTTTCACTACTACCAACGACAACTCATACTTCCGATCTTCTTTAACCACTTGAACTCTGCTTTCCCCTAACGCCTTGATCTCTTGACCTGTCACCGCTGTTAAACTAAATGGTACCTTGTGTAACTTGACGTTTGAAAACTTTTCGAAAAATATCCTTGACGGTATGATTGTTTTGCATGCCCCCGTATCGACCTCAAATTTAATTTCTTCATTGTTTATTCTCAGGTTAATTTTATGCGATACGTTACAAATTGGTCTTCCAATCATGTTAATGTTGTAATGTTCCTGGTATTCTTCTACTGCCCCGATTGTGGCTTTCACTCGACACATTTTTGCGGCATGTCCTATTCTACTGCATTTAAAACATTTCCACGATTTTGCCAAACAGGTATTTGGACTATGTTGCCTGCCACATCGGAAACATTTTTCAATATTATCACGACCAAAACCACCTTTTTCTTGATTACCATTTACTTCCGTTATTAAGGATCTGTTCGCAGATTTTTTTACGACTTGTCTCGATTTTACTGACGAATAATGTTTTTTTAATATTGTCACTATTTCACTAAACGCTATCGATCCTGGTACTTTTGGCGCCACTAAATCTTTTAATGTTTTATATATTTTCGATCCCGCCAATGTTATGAATACTGATGTCTTCATTTCTTCTTCAACTGCGTTGACAACAAAAAGATGCCCAATTCGTTCACAATAGCATTCAAACTCTTCTGCGCCACCTTCAAACTGTTCGATCGACCCGATTAAACCTGCCATCCTCGTCGCCAATATTATATTCTTTTTAGGTCATTTATTATTCAAAACTATATTAAAACTGTTTCACTTATATAGAAATATATTAGCTCAAACCATTACCAATTCCACGGATTAATACAGAGTTAATCCAAAATACAACAATCTTTATATTTTTAATAAGCGATAACCTCAAGATTAACGAACCACAACCGGCTTCCGGCGCATTGGGAGTTGGCTTAACCAGAACATCAGGGTCAATTTTCTTCACGGCAAATTACTACCAATATTTTATTGGCAGATGTGGTAATTAGAACCGTAGGGTCAATTGGGCCATAAAGAGAAAATTGTTTACAATTTTAACAAACGGTCAAAATTTTGATAATTTTGATAGATAAAAAATTCTAGCATAAAATTAACGTTTACTCAATTTGATTAGTTTATATATTAGCCAACGTATTGGTTATTTTGTACTACCAGAGAACATTCTTTATATTATCCAGCTGAAATTGGATAGTTTATAAACTAACCAAAAATTATGGCTACCGTAATGTGGGGTGACTTGACTACGATTTCCGCAAATCGGAGGTTATACCGGACAGACAAAATTTTTTTAAAGGAAACCAAAAATATTCTGGATTACTTTGGACTATCGGGAACACAATCGAATATAGTAAGAAAAAATAGGACCCCTGCTTAGGGGGTAAAAAAAATAAAAAGGATAATTTTCATCTCGCCCCACAATGGGGTGACTTGAAAACTCATTGGATTTGCATGCATTTATCAATTACTAGCTGGCACGGGCGGCATCCGCCGCCCTTAGCCATCTAGACCCAGAATAGATCCGAGTAGGCCATAGTTGTTCGGCCTTCGGCCTCACAGGGGGAGGACCATAATAGATCCGGGAAGGCCATAGTTGTTCGGCCTTCGGCCTCACAGACCGGACCATAATAGATCCGTGAAGGCCAAAGTTGTTCGGCCTTCGGCCTCACAGGGCGGACAATAATAGATCCGTGAAGGCCATAGTTGTTCGGCCTTCGGCCTCACAGACCGGACAATAATAGATCCGTGAAGGCCATAGTTGTTCGGCCTTCGGCCTCACAGAGCGGACCATAATAGATCCGTGAAGGCCATAGTTGTTCGGCCTTCGGCCTCACAGACCGGACCATAATAGATCCGTGAAGGCCATAGTTGTTCGGCCTTCGGCCTCACAGACCGGACCATAATAGATCCGTGAAGGTCAAAGTTGTTCGGCCTTCGGCCTCACAGACCGGACCATAATATATCCGTGAAGGCCATAGTTGTTCGGCCTTCGGCCTCACAGACCGGACCATAATAGATCCGTGAAGGTCATAGTTGTTCGGCCTTCGGCCTCACAGACCGGATCATAATAGATCCGTGAAGGCCATAGTTGTTCGGCCTTCGGCCTCACAGAGCGGACCATAATAGATCCGTGAAGGCCATAGTTGTTCGGCCTTCGGCCTCACAGACCGGACCATAATAGATCCGTGAAGGCCATAGTTGTTCGGCCTTCGGCCTCACAGACCGGACCATAATAGATCCGTGAAGGACAAAGTTGTTCGGCCTTCGGCCTCACAGACCGGATCATAATAGATCCGTGAAGGCCATAGTTGTTCGGCCTTCGGCCTCACAGACCGGACCATAATAGATCCGTGAAGGCCATAGTTGTTCGGCCTTCATCTGTCATCTGTCATCTTTAATCTGTCATCTGTCATCTGTCATCTGTCATCTGTCATCTGTCAACTGTCATCTGTCAACTGTCATCTGTCATCTGTCATCTGTCATCTGTCATCTGTCATCTGTCATCTGTCATCTGTCATCCGTCATCTGTCATCTGTCATCTGTCATCTGTCATCCGTCATCTGTCATCCGTCATCTGTCATCTGTGATACATACATACATACATACATACATACATAATCTTCACGTAAAGTTACATCTTCATGTAAAGTTAAATCTTCCGCAAAGAGGTGGATCTTCCACGTTCTGCGACCTATATGAAGTGCTCCGGTCTTATTCGCGGCATTCAGATTAATTTGTTAGTGGTTTTTTGTTAGTGGTTGGCATTTTTCGAATTAAAGCCGCCATCCCCGCCATCTGTTGACAGTATTTTCAGATTAATTTGTTAGTGTTTTTTTTGTTAGTGGTTTGCATTTTTCGAATTAAAGCCGCCATCCCCGCCATCTGTTGACAATATTTTGAATCACTGATTGTACGTCAGATTAATTATTTGACAAATTAAATTTTTTGTCAAACTTGTGATTTGATTTTCGAAAAAAGCGAATAACTTTTTTCCCCGCTCGAATTTCTTCTCCATTTTATAAAAAAAAACTGCGCTTGGAGGTACAAAATAACTGTGCAAAATTTGGTCGAGATCGGTCCACGGGTCTAGGAACGTATAGCGAACAAACACGCACGCACGCAAACACGCACGCAAACAGATCTTCTCTTTTATATATTTAGATACACGCAATAGAGGCGTCTTGAACAACATATTATTCTATAGAAAATATTGGGAAGAGTTCCCAATTTTTATTTCCTTCCTAGTACAGCCTGTGTGCACAAGAAAGGTAGTAAAAGGTTTTTTAAATTAAACAACATTATACAATGTAAAAAAAATTATATTATCCAATATAAGGATAAAAAAACTTAAAAATAAAAATTAGACAATTTATGACAAACATAAATCATGAACCTTTATCTGACCCCGTCTTAAAACCACCACTTTTAACAGCTTTTGACCAATCTCTGCTTTTTGAATAATTGCTATATCCTCCACTTGTGGATATAAATAAACTCCTGCTAATTTACCGCTGGCTCGTAAAAAAGTGCATAGATATGTTACGTTCTCTTCTATGCTTATTATTTTTGCAACATATTGCTTGATAGTATTTTTTTCTGTTTTCATATTGACTAATACATAGTCGTCACATTTTAGCTCTTCAGTTGAGACGACGGAAACAGCCACATCTTTAGCAACAGTTGCATAGGTTTCATTAGGGTCTTCGTTTTCCAAGTCAGAAAATGGGTCTATGTCGTCATTACTGTCTATAGTTAAAGTGCGTTCATCTATATCGCTCTCTGAGGAGCTATCAGGCATATCATTCTTGCTTTTTTTGTTGTTTCGTTTCTTCTTTACAATTTGAACACCAGACGAAGAAACTGCTTGAAGGTCCTCTACCGATATACTTTTTCCTGCTTCTACGTTTAATTTCTTTTTGCGAAGTTTGGATGATCCTTCCGTGTTAAATCGCGCTTTCTGAAAAACGTCTTTTAGGGATTGTACGATATGATAAGCCCCTTGTTCGTTTACTTCTGTAGTCTTGGGTAGTTTGTCCAAAATTTTATGTCTATTTATTGGCATTAAACCAGTTGCTTCAAAGCCGGATACTATGTTAGCTTTGTTGCTTGCATCAACTTCCTTTAATGCTTGATTTAATAGTCGAAGAAATATATCTTTTCTAACAACACCTTTGCTGTGTTTTTTCCAATTCAAGAGGATTTTTCTCCATGCCCCCTTGATTGGCCGAAAGACACTGACATCTAATGGTTGGGTCATGTGTGTACTATTTGGCGGCAATAATATAAATTTTATATTATTCTCTTCACATTTTGAAATTACATTTAGGGATACATGACTTGCTAAATTTTCGCCTAGCAGCACTTTAGGACCAGGTGGCAATGGCTTGAAGTATGGCAGAACTATATTTAAGAACCAATCCTCAAATAGCGTACTGCCGAACCATCCAGATTTGCTGCGATTGTATCTGCATCCAACTGGTCCATTCTCAGTCCACGTGGACCATATATGGTCAGATTTATAAACAACGTAAACTGGTAGTAATGTTCCCGACGCTGTACATGAGAACATTACCGAAGTGGCGCTCTTCGAAGTATCCATGACTTGTTCGGCTCTTTTAGATGTCTTACGCACGATGACCTTTAGACGCCCCGGATCGTCCGTAAAGTTCGTTTCGTCATAGTTTACGAAAGCTTCAGGTGGTACGTTTTTAAGAGTTGCTGATATATTGTCAAAATATGTGTTAATTGTTGCGTGGTCAACTTTGGCGCGGCTTTCTTTAATAGATTGTGAAAACCTCTTGGATAATTCATCTTTGTGACGCTTCATAAATTTTTCCAACCATGTTTGTCCTGGTTTGTTATCCTTGAATTTTGGAATGGTCTTACCACTTCGATCAATATAAGACTTGACAATTTCTTTGAGATCTTCTGCATTGCACGGAAATCCCCAGTCAGCAGCAGTAGAAATGGCTCTCACAATAACCATCTCTTCTTCTTCAGTTAGGATTGGTTGGCTTCCAGGTTTATTTGTATGAAGATTTTTAACTTTGCTATAAAGAGTTACGTACGGAATGCCATATTCTGACTCAATGCTCTTAAATTGCCATGTCCGTATCGAGCAACAGCCTCTTGCACTGTAGCTTTGTCATAATCTTGATATTTTCGACTTCCCGGCTTTCTTTTATAATTTAGCGCCATTTTTTCAAGTCACCCCCTAAAAGACACAAAAAAATAAATTAGTACACCACTGGAGAAAAAAACACGTTAACTAGAATTTGAGGTTAGGTTTCTCTAACCGAATAACAAAGGACCCAGAAAAAAAAACTACATTGTTATGTCATTGTCTAGGATTGCTACACAATATGAAGTATACAGGTGATAAAATTTAAGCCAAATTTACTTACAATTTCAATATTTCTTCACAGTTCAACAAGTTGCACATACACGCTGGTACACATAGAACTTGACACATTGAACCTATCTCGATCACTAGTTATTTTTGCAAACTTCTGACTACATCCGTTAGATGGCAGCATCAACTTTCAACATGGAACATGTTTTTACGGTCGTTACCTCGCAAAAATCGACCCCAAAAACCGACACCAAAAAAATCCACACCAAAAACCGACACCAAAAATCGACACCAAAAACCGACACCAAAATACGACACCAAAAATCGACACCAAAAATCGACACCAAAAATGGACACCAAAAATCGATACGAACAATCGGCACCACATGTATAATTCAAATTTATAGTTTATAATTTGAATAGAGTAGATTATCGAATAACATCTTCCCATTCACAATAATGAATTTTCAATAACAAAATTTTCATTGCCAAAAATTTAAATCCGAAACCGATCGCAAAAAGAAAATTTGCTTATATAGTAAATTTTTATTACCAACAGAAAAATTAAGGGATTATCCTACTATAACCAACACGGTTACATAACTACGCCGCACTTCGGAAAACAGTAAGAAGAAAAGAGATAGGCGCCGCACCCGCGGCATCCCTAAATCTCGAGGAAAACTATGATAAACGGTTTGGTACCGAAAAACATGTTCCATGTTATTTTATCACCGCGCACGAAAATTTCAAGTCGCCCCGCTGTTTCAACTCACCCCACTTCTTTACTTACAGTTTACTTTACTTTACTTACAGGTAAGTAAACTAGCCAACATTCCTGAATAGTTTATAAACTAGCCAAATTTGCAGCTATTATAGTAGAAATTTTGTTTTCTACTAAAATAACCAAGCGATTGGCTAGTTTATATACTAGCCTGCTAGTTTATAAATTAGTCAAGTAAACACTTTAGCCGTAACATATACAAAAAGATGATATAAAATATTATAAACGTTACCAAATAAATCCGCAAATAGGCGGAATAGGTAAGAGACAGGATAACCTAGGCCAAACGGAAACCATTTAACAGTTTGAAGTAAATATAAGTACATAATATAAGGTAAGGTAAGGTACTTTGGCGATATGGTTAATTTGGTGATACTTGTTTTAAAAATTTACCATTAACATACCTATTAGCAAAATTACTTGAAACCGCTTACATAATATTAAAGTGTAAGCTTTCAGCCGTGCATAAAAATAATTTCATGTAATCTTGATAATAGGTATGTTAATGGTAAATTTTTAAAACAAGTATCACCAAATTAACTATATCACCAATATCCCTTACCTTACAACTACATATTATGTTAAAATAACATCAATTCTTTATAAACACACAATTTTCACCTTAGACATCAATTTCTAGGTTATAATCGTAAAGAAAATCATGCAAACACAAAATAGTAATACTGATAACAATAATATTTAATAAATAAACGAATTTACAATGTCTTAATATACATTTATTAACATTACTTGGTACCTATATGTGCAGATATACCCAATTCTCTTGGGAAAAGTACATTGTATTTACATTTACCATAAGCGTCGGTGTAAGTGTACATTTACCGGTACATTTACTCGAGTGTTCGTTTGCCCCAGAATACTAATTTGTTTAAATTTTACTCCTGTACAATAGCTATTCCAACAGGGATTAATTTATCGCTCTAGTGTCATGCACTGATGTATTTATGACAAGATCAAAATATAATCTCAAACAAATATATTATTATCAAATCAAATGTTAAAATCGCCTTTGTTTCATAGTCACATCGTTGCATGTTGATTTATTGTGGCTAGTACATATTATTTGTATGCGTTATTACTGATTTATATATTTATTAAATGAAATTGATGTTATTTTAATGAAATTAATTTTATCCGTTTTCGGTCTGTATGCTTCTATCGCGCAAAAGAATTTTCATCAGTATGACCGCTTGGCAAACGCTATTCAGTTGGATGGGCACCTCAAAATGTTAAAGGAGTGTTCGTTTGTCGCCCGTAATATATCGTTGTTACACGACCGCTTATTTTACAATAATTAAGCAATAAAAATTAAATTATTCTTATAATTCTTCAGCAATAGGTTATAAGTTATGATCGACGATTTTTTAACTGACACCAAATAATACAAGAAGCAATTTAGAGGAATCCACAAGATATATTAAATCGTGTACCATTTGTGCCGTTTACGGAGAGAAAGTACTGAACGAAAATGGTTTTCTCGTTTCAAAAAAGGGCATTTTGGCATGAATGATTTCCCACGTTCAGGGAGACCATCCGGTTTTGATGAAGATCGATTAAATGCTTTAATTCGTGATGATCCACGTCAATCAGCTCGGGAATTGGGCAATACGATAAATTGTGACCAATAAAAACTATCGTTTTCGTAATGTTCAAAAGTTGGGTGTTTGGGTACCATACGTTTTGAGCGAAAACAACAAAAATCAGCGTATTACCATTTGTGCGTCTTTGCTTGCACACCATCGTTTAGTTCGTGAACAAAATCGGCCGTTTTTGTCCCAAATTGTTACTGGCGACGAAAAAATGGTGCCTTTACATCAACATCAAGAACATAAAGGAATGGTTGAGCCCTAATTAACTAGCAAATCCTCATGCAAAAAAAGCTGGTGCCCATCCACACAAGGTAATGTTGTGCATCTTGTGAGATAAAGAAGGCGTAATCTAATATGAATTGTTTCCGAGGAATGTCACCATCACTTCTGAGGTTTATTGTCAACAACTGCGTCGCTTGGAGGCAGCAATTAAAGAAAAATGGACTGAAAAAAGAAAAGTTATCAAAATGATAATGCCGGTCCGCATACTGCTAACATTACGAAAGCAGCTATTCAAGACCTCGGCTGGGAGGTTATTCCACATCCGCCCTATTCTCCTGATCTTGATCCATCAGATTTTCATCTTTTCCGCCTTCTATCCAACAATCCCCGCGGAATCTCATTTAATAATGACGTTTCTCTTCAAAACTGGCTCGACGACTTTTTCACCTCCAAACCACCGGGTTTCTTCAGGCGTTGAATCGAAAAATTGCCAGAACGTTGAGAGTCAATTATAAACAAAGCAGGAGAATATATTATTGATTAGTTTCTGTATTTTGTCCGTTTCATATTTTGAGCCATCAGGAAAAATTACCTGAAAAATCTTTTATTGATACTCGATCGGCAGCGATTACTTATCCTGCATGACTTTAATATTCTCGAGACTACGTATCCCGAATTGCAATGCATGCTTGACGAGTAACTCGTACTTGCCGGTCTTATATGACAAAATACTATTGGCATTGAGATATTACTTGATCAGATTTTACCGCCATATACATGCAGTAAATTTTAAGATCACAATGTACTTTGACTTAGATAATGTCATGTTTTGCTGTGGTATGAAAAAAAACAAACTTCTGTAAAATAATCGTTACGTTTTGAAACTTTCCCGCTTAACTGGATCACCTAGTAGGCAATAATATTTATAACACTAATAGATATTTTAGAAATGATGGTATTCAAATGTAGTATAATTCTAGGATTTTAAGACCAATCTGTTATTTTAGGATAACAGCAATGCATATTTTAGAAATTTTACCCAAATGTAGGATTATTTTGGGATTTTAAGACCAATGCTGTTAGTTTAGGATAACTGGATGGTCTATCTTTTTCTTCCGTATTAATACGTATGTATTCTGTAGAGATTATTAAACAATGATTCGGCGTACAAGTTACCGAGTTAGTGTTAGAAATTAATGTTATCATAATTTATTATAAAAAATATTATCGACACTAACGACTCTCAGGAGTTGAATAGTTTCAATAAAATAATATTTTCTATGAAAAACATGTGAACCTTTCAGATTATGTACAAAATTATTACGTTTCAAGTTACATATTGTCTCTCATATTATAGGTACTATATAGAGTATTATTCTACCGTATTGTTGACAGTGAATGAATAACAGTGTCAAATGTTTTAGGTTAATCAAAGCAAGTGTGTATGAGAACATCATTTAAATGTAGGAGATATAATATATGTACCTGTTAAAGATATCCTACATACATTAACTATAATAATAATAGAGGAAAGGGCGGTAATGTGGCCCTCCTGTATGTGTTTTCTTTATAACATGTGATTTTTTATTCAAACTGCTCACTTAAAATTTTTCTGATAAAGCTGATATTAAGTTAGTATCTAATTAAATGTGGAATCAAACTGAATATAATTGAATTGTACCTAAACAATATACATTATTATTAACTTATTGTTTATTAATAAATAATATTGTTTAAATATTTGATTTTTTACTATTATGCTGGACAGGATAACATTACGTCAGAGATGATAATATATGGAGGAGAAGAGCTTCATAAGACCATATTCGAATTGATTACGAAAATTTGGGATAAAGAGCAAATGCCCAAGTCCTGGTGTGAATCAATTATTAGCTCGATACACAAGAAGGGTGATAAGATAAACTGCAATAATTACAGAGGAAGGAAAACTTTTACAGGGCGCTGACGGACGCCATCCAAAACATTCCCAACAGCGAAATTAATACCCTCAATCTTGGGAGACTTCAATGCCAAGATCGGCAACACGACTCAACACAATCACCTGAGAACAGTGGTGGGGAAATTTGGCATCGGATAGAGGAACGAAAGGGTGGATATGCTGTTAGAGTTATGTGCTGAAAACCAACTCTTTGTGGCTAACTCAAATTACTAAAATTACTAAAATGGCTAAGACAAATACATTAGTTCTGCGGGAGCTAAACATAGAAGCTACAGAACGGTTACTACCAACAATTCAGAGACGCATAATGGTTTTTTTCGGACATGTCATCAGACGAGATGGAATGGCCCAAAAAACATTTTAGCTGTAAATTAGCTGTAAAATTGCTATTTAACAGCAAAAGCTAACTATTGGCTTGTTAATAGCCGATTTACAGCTAAAATGTTTGTTGGGTGGTGAAGCTCGTCATACAAGGAAAGGTTGATGGCAAAAGAAGGAGGGGACGGTCACCCATCAGATATATAGACCAACTGGCGAACCTCACTGGCTTACCAGTACCGGAGATGATGAGGAAGGCCGAGGATAGGAAAGCTGGCGCACCGTGGTGTCTAACTAACTGATTTATGCAGGTCACGACGTTCGAATCCGATCAACGAAAAAGAAGAAGAAGACGCGGAAGGCCGCTGTCTAAGTGGACGGAAAGTATGTTTGGGGACTTATGACTGAATGTGACGGATTGGCGGGAGAGGGCCAGATACAGCGGTGAATGAAGGAAGGTGGTTAATGAAGCTATGGGCCTACATGGCCTCTAATGCCGTATATACGTAATATAATCGATGGATTCGTGGTTAATGTAGTGAAAATTGATACTAATCATATCTGTAATTTTAGTAACGTAAAAAATGCACAAAAATAATTTTCAGGCAATAACAAGGAAGGACTTCTAGGTGTATTTTACCGATTAATATCACTAAATATTTAAAAATTTAAAACCTTCATAAAATACCCAAAATGCTTTCCATGTTTTTGGAAAAAAATATGTGTTTATCATGAAAGATAAATGTAAGTAAAATGATTTTGCATTTTTACCCAAAATGACATTTAAGCGGATAACAGTCCTCATCTTAATAAGGCGATTAGTAAATACTTCCAAATAATTGTTTTTAAATATGTTAACAAAATACGCGTACGGTATCTATTAATGAGTACCAAATGTGCTAAATATAATTCTCATACTTACACCGGGCGTTGTTCCACCCCCGAAATTATAAATTCACATTAACGCATTACTTTCAAGTATTAATATGAAGGCCATCACTATCAAATCTAGAGTAGGAAATGAGAATAGTGCAAGTTAGAAAAGGAAACTTTTTAGGGGAGTAAAAAACTGTTTAACTTTCGCCTTTGTAATTTTAATATTTTTAGAATTTCAATCTGGTTTAAATATTTATTATTAATTTTTTTTAATTTAAAATTTTCAACGGAAAAAATTATACAGTTCTATTGCTCTCCTGAAAATTTAACCTTTCTGCCTTATACTGTACTCACTTCCGACTCTAGATCGATAGTGACATTTAAGGAAAAATTTTAAATCCTATACCAATCCCTATGAGTTCAGCACGTTTAATGGCATACTCGTATCTCACTAATTTTGATAATTTTTGGGAGCATCGAAAAATAAGGAGCCCTTAATTTGTTCAGGTAATGAAAATCACTATTAATTGTCATCCAAAATTAGTGTAAAAAAGCAAATTTTCCAGTTGTCATAATATACTACATATAATGAGTTTTTCCATTTGAATGAAACCAATTCCAAAACACTTTATTTTATAACTACTTAAAAACATATTTATATTTTTCGGTTACTAATTATTTTTGAGGGTAAACCATCCCCAAAGTTTGAAAGCCGCATAAAATATCCTTATTATTTTTGCTAAAAATGAGTTATTGTTCTTCAACACTTGCATTTTCCTGCAATTTGGTGCAAAAAAGAAGCAGGTTCATATTTTAAAAATTTATAAGGCCATGTTAGAAAGGCACATTTGCTTAAAAATAGTCCCCTAAATATTTTGTTAATATGTAAATTTAGGAGTGATTAAAACATTTTGAGACTATGAAAAACTATTTTGTTAAAACAGTTTTTATTGAAGATCTCAAAACTATCAAAATTGGAGCTGCATGCGTCCTGCTGTAAGGTCTTTAATATTATTCTGTTATATTTTATTTTCTATTTGTTTTTTATAATTAACAATTAGTTAATCAACACCCGCAACTTGGGACAAATTGATTTTTATTGTCTTTATTGACCATTTTCTTCAACTACTTGCAGGTAATGTAAAAAAATAAATGGACAACTTTGATTTTAAATATCTCTATTATACTATGTATGTAGGTTGCCACAGAAACCATATCTTTGATGTTTTTTAAAGCAGAGTTTCTTATGATTTTCTAAGCTCTAAAAAGACTTCTTGATTTTGCACCCTCAAGCGATAAGCGACCCCGGATTTGGCTGGCATAGAAAGAAGCACGCGAAGAATGATATTTTATTAATATTGTTCGCATTAATATCTTATTATAATGAGTTAGAGTACACCTAGAGCAAATAATCAGACTAAATTATGTATAGAAAAGATCTTTGTTTTTATCTTGTTAAACAATTGGTTATGGATTTTTTCCTATGGCGGCGGAGCCCAAGGTAACCAGAGGGTTCAAAATTAATGTCTCTTTAGAGGTTCTAATAAAGATAATGAATTTATTCCAGCCCGCCCCAATTTTTTACACTATGGTAGCTCCTTTATAAGCAAATTGCAGTAAAATAAATGCTCAATCAGCTTTCTGTTAAAATGACATTTTATATAAATTATTACTTATGGGTACATGACTACTGAATTTGGAATGAATATTTGGCAATGTTATATTAATTATGTGTAATGTTTAAACGTATAGGAGCTTAGAGAAGCAATAGATACAAGCAAAGAGGACGAGGAGGCTTTTCGAAGAAGTAAAAAAATACTCAAATCACCAGAAAAAAGATTAGAGGAAGTAAGCAGAGGGGAAACCAAGGACGAGTTGAAGGAGATGATGGCGGGATTAACAAAAATGATAACGGATGGTAATAAAGTAAACATGGAAATTAAAGAAAAGCTAAATACGATGGAAACAAACTGGAATGCAAAAGTCCAGGTAATAACCCTCTTGGGGGTTAAAAATGAAAAAGAAAAAAGGAGGGAAAATGTAATAATAAAATATTTAACAATTATTGATGTAATTGTAGACCCGGGAAAATTGAGCAATTCTTGAACAATAAAATGCAGGTGCAAGTTAAGGTTGTAGATGCCTTTAAAGTGGGAAGAATTGCCGAAAAACAAGTAATTGTTGCAAAATTGAAAAGCCAAGCACATAAAGGAATGATAATGGAAAACAAAAATAAGCTTAGAGGTACTAACATTTACATTAAAAACGACCTGACCAGCAAAGAGAAGGAGACACGAAACCAAATATTGTCCTTGGCTAAAGTTAAAATGGGAAAAAGAGAGAGTGTAAGAGTTGGGTATCAGAAAATGATCAAACAGAATAAAGTATATGTATGTATGGGACAAGAACGACAATGTTCTGAAGATTAAAAATGATCAAGACGAAACTACAAAAAACTGATGCAGTGGGAGGGAGGAGTATCTGGACCTTCTCAGACAGATGCTCCTAAAGGGAAGGCTGAGGAATATACACGGATAGGACATGGAACTGAAATGATCGAGATAGAACATTTGAATAAACAAAAACGTAAGAACGAAGGGACAAAGGCACGGCAACGGAAAAGAAACAATTAGGGTGGCAATGTGGAATGTAAGAACACTATTAAGACCTGGAAAAATGAAAGAAGTTGTAAAGGAGATGTTGAGGTACAAAATACAGATAGATACAGTACAGAAAACCAGATGGAAGAATGAAGGATTAATGAGGAGAAGATTTCGTATTCCTGTATTCCGGAAAAAATAAACAGGGAAGTAACGGCACGGGCTTCATAGTCATGAAAAGGTATATGAAGGAAGTATTGCATTTTAAACCGATGGGTGGAAGGCTGTCATATTTAAGAGTTACAATGAGACAAAATAATCTGTCAATAATAAACGCCTATGTACCGGCAGAAGAGAGTGCAGAGGATGAGAAGGAGCGATTCTACTACGAGTTGGAGATGCTATATGTTGTAACGGCAACAACCGGCTGGGCCGACCCTGATATGTATATATTTCAATATTTGACATTTGATGAATAAAGAGTCATTCGTTTATATATCTTGCAACCAATAAGTTGTTTCATTATATTAATATAACTTATATTGGCGACACAACAGTGGCGACGAGGTAATTATTTTGTTGTAGTTCCAATCCAAATTGGTTCACAAATCAATCAAAATGACTGAACAAAGCGAAGCTTTCTTGAGATTGTTCCAACAACAAACTGAAATGATTAGTACACTCCAAGCAAGTCTCGAGGAAATTAGGAATCAAGTTCAACAAAATACAAAACCAACCTGTGACGAAAATACAGAAGCAATCATGAATTCTTTAGCAAGCAATATAACAGAATTCACATATGATCCTGAAAATGGTCTTACGTTTGATGTATGGTACACAAGGTATGACGATTTGTTTTTATTGGACGGTGCAAAACTAACCGATGCTGCAAGAGTTCGTTTACTTGTGCGGAAATTGAACACCACTTGTCACGAGAGGTATGTAAATCACATACTACCTAAGCATCCACGAGATTATTCATTCCAACAAACCACCGATACATTAAAGATATTATTTGGTCGCACAATATCACTTTTCAACAGTAGATTTAAGTGTTTACAGTTAGTAAAGCAACCACACCAAGACATCGTCACATATGCTGGGGTTGTAAACAAAAATTGTGAAAATTTTAAATTGAAAGAATTGACAGTTGACCATTTCAAGTGTTTGGTTTTTATCGGTGGCTTACATTCATCGAATGATGCAGAATTGAGAACTCGACTACTAGTGCAATTCGACAATGACAAAACAAACAGCAAAATGACGTTGGACTCACTCATAAAGGAGAGCCAAACATTGCAAAGTATCAAACAAGACACAGCCCTAATTATCAAAAGTGAACCCCAAACAAAAGAATATGTAAATTCTATTGAAACTGATTCAAACGTATCAGTTGCGGTAGTTCGATCCACACCACGAACACCTTGCTGGCAGTGCGGGCAAATGCATTTCTCAAAGGATTGCTCGTACACACATCACAAGTGCAAGGACTGCAACAAGGTTGGTCACAAGGAAGGTTATTGTGGCTGTTTCCAAAGAAATGTTTACACACGGAAATCATCCTACAAGAAGCAATGAAGGAACGATCATCGCTCAAATTATGTACGTGTTAACTGTGTAAATATTGACCAAAAGCGAAGGTACATAACAATAGGCGTAAACAACACCCAAATAATTTTTCAAATCGATACCGGCTCTGATTTAACCATTATATCTGAAGAAACTTGGAAAGAATTAGGAAAACCTCAAGGGCATTCACCTACAATAACACCTAAATCTGCTTCAGGAGATTCATTAAAATTTACATCAGAAGTCGAATGTCAATTTTCATTTCGGGATCAAATCATACCGGGGAAATGTTTTGTGTCAACAACAACTTCAAATTTATTGGGAACGGACCTGATAGATGAATTTAATTTATGGAACGTACCACTCAACACAGTATGTAACCAAATTTCACAAGTCCCAACTACGGCCGAAGACGTAAAAACTAAATTTCTTCAGCTGTTTCAAGAAAAATTGGGAGTGTGTACCAAGGTTCAAGTTCGGCTTCATTCTCGTCCAAACGTTCAACCTATATTTCGCAAGAAAAGGCCAGTTCCCTTTGCAGTTATGGCAACAGTCGAAAAAAAGTTAAAGCGTTTAGAAGCTGAAGGCGCTATCACACCAGTCCAATTCTCCGAATGGGCCGCTCCAATAGTGGTAGTAAAATAGGCAAATGGATAAATCAGAATCTGTGCTGATTATTCAACGGGATTAAACGATGCACTTGAACCTCACTGTTATCCACTCCCATTACCCCAAGAAATTTTTTCCAAAATATCAACAGGGAAGTATTTCAGCCACATAGACCTGTCGGACGCGTTCTTACAAGTTGAAGTGGATGAAGATTGAGATGTTGTAACGGCAACAACCGGCTGGGCCGACCCTGATATGTATATATTTCAATATTTGACATTTGATGAATAAAGAGTCATTCGTTTATATATCTTGCAACCAATAAGTTGTTTCATTATATTAATATAACTTATATTGGCGACACAACACTATATATGACTTGGTACCAAGACACGATACTGCAATTATAATGGGCGACTTTAATGAACAGATCGGAAAGGAGAAACATATCGAGGATGTGGCTGGAAAGTATACAAGTCACGAGAAAACCAATGACAACGTAAACAGACTATGTTGCTTGGCGGCCTCATTAGGCATGGACATTAATAGTACCAAATTTGAACACAAAAACTACATAAGATTATATGGATGTGGCCTGGTTGCAATAATGCTGAGGGAAACCAGATCGATCATGTGGTGCTGACAAGAAGGCGAACTTAAAGATGCACCAATGCCTGGTGCACACTGACTACTTTTTGGTGGTCGCAGAAGTGAAGCAGAAAACAATGGTAACATGCGTAAAGCACCAAATAAAGAAACGAATAGCAACGAAGTATGTAAATAGGAATATGATGAAAGGGTGACAAAGAAAATTGATAACAAATAAGAAAGCAATAACATAAGCACGAAATAGAACAATATTGCAGATAGTATTAGAACAAGTGCTACACAGGTGTTGGGTTATGAAAAGAAAAAGATATGGAAGGAATGGTTTGACGGAGAATGTGACTAAATAAATAAAATAAAAAAGGAAGCAAGAATTAAATGGCTAAGAAGCAATGAACCAGAACACCTGGATGAATACAAAAAGAAAAGAACGAAAGCTAATAGATTATATAAACAAGAAAAGAACGAATGGGTCGAAGAAAGAATTGGAGAAATAGGGTTATTGCATGAATTTCTAAGTATTTTTTTTTTATAAAGTTTAAGTATTGTTCAACAGTACTGTATAGATCAAAAGTCTAAGAAGACTTTTGTTTTCCGTAAAAAAATTATTAAAAAAGTATTAATTTGAAACAGGAATTTCGCGCGAGTGACGTCACACTCTGCTTTTGAACACATCTGACAACATAGCAGTAGTTAGCTGTCAAGTGTTTTGTGATAACCTTATAAAAAATTTAAACTTTAATAAAAATGAGTTCAAACAAACAAATTAAAAAGTGCTTTGTCGAGTATTGTGGTAATACATCAAAGGCACACCCCAATAAAATATTTGTTAGTGTGCCAAATAATTTAAAATTAAAAAAAAGTTGGTTTGAAGCAGTCCGAATAAAAACTCCAGCTAATATTTATAGTAAAACATCACATTATTGTTGTGAAGATCATTTTGATGTAAGTAGATACAGATTACAAAATTTTGATAAGTCATTATATTAATTTATTTTAGATACAAAATGACATGGAAAATTATATGTATTATCGTTGTGTACCAAATTCAAAAATAATAATGAAGCACGGAGTGATTCCACATAAATTTAACTGGCCTGAATCAGAAAGTTCCTTAGCGTCAACTTCAAGCAGCACGTTGACAGTGAACGTTTCACAACAGACAGTTGAAATAGAGACTTTTTTAAAAAAGGATGTTGGCGTTTTGGTAAAGCCTTCCGTACGAAGCTATGCGACTTCATGTAATTTGCCAAAATCTAATGTGAATAACAAGAAAGTGGGAACTTCAGATCATAATAATATCTATCATACATCATCACCTGAAAGAAGAGCAAAAAAGAGGAAATTTTTTGATACACAACCTTCAAGCAGTGAATATATTCCCACAAGTCAAGAAGTAACTGATAATGTTAAGAGTGAGACTCAATCGGAAAGTGAAAATAAATTTGACTCTGAAAAGAAAATGGCGTTAGATGTGACGATTAAGTCTATTGAAAAATGTCCAAAACGGTATGTGGGTATTCCAGATAAGTGGTTAATAATTTTAACATCAGAATTATCACAAGTAATTCCTCGTGAAGAACTGTATATGTGCTTGATGAAAATTAAACTAAACGATACATTAACACGATTAGCCGATCAATTTGGATATTCTGTTTCACGGGCATCCAGAATATTTAAAAAAAACATTTTGATTATTGAGCACCACTTAAAACCGTTCATTTTTTGGCCTGAAAAGAAATTGATAAAAAAGCATTTACCTATTCAATTCAGAGCAAATTATAGTGAAGTGCAAAGTATAATTGACTGCTTGGAAATAGAAATTGAAAAGCCATCAAATCCAGTTATGCAAGCAATGACCTGGTCAGAGTATAAAAAATGCAATACCATCAAATACTTAATTTCTTGTACACCTGATGGATTCATAAATTATGTTTCCAAAGGTTACGGAGGCAGAACAAGTGACATATTAACTACGGAAGTAAGTGGTTTTCTTCAAATTGCACCTAACAATTGCAGTATAATGGCCGATCGTGGTTTCAAAGGCATAACAAAATTTTTAACACCAAAAAATTGTGTGCTAGTGAAGCCACCTAGCGTGAGTAGCAAAGAAAAACCTACCAAAGAAGAAGTCTTATTAAGTAAACGCATTGCAAGTGTGAGAATTCACATTGAAAGAGTTATAAGAAGAGTTCGTGAATTTTCATTCTTGAAGCCTCACTCCGTCATACATCATCAATTTATTGGTTATACCGATGCTGTTATGATTATTGCTTGTGCTCTGATAAATATGCAATCCTTCTTAATAAAATCATAGTTTTAGTTTGAGATATTTTTAATGAAATCATAGTTTTAGTTTTAAAAAATACATTTTAACCTGCTGTAAATAATTTTTTAAATATACATTTTTTCCAAAACATTTCTGCATAGTTTTTTACACTTTCAAAAAAATCTTCATCAAAATAAGTAATTTCACTAATTGGGCATTTAATTTCTACCACGAAATCGTTACAAATGCCGTCCGGAGATGCACCAAAAATTGGGTATAGTGGATTAATAATCAATCCAGTTTTATCCACACGAATATGCAACTTTTCCTGTACTGCATTTATTACAGCAGCTTCCAGTTTTATTCCTCTCTCCATGGCCTTTGTAGTTTTAATTTTTCGAACCCCTATTATGGTTTCCACCAAGCTACCTTCTGCAGTTTTACATTTTGCTGCTTCATAAAATTTGGAAGCAGTTATTCTTCCATATCTTAACTCATGCCACATTGGAGAATTATTTTGATCAATCGTTGTACTTTGGGCAAGCAAACATGCATCTTCAGAGATTTCTTTCGTTGAAAATTTTAAAAATTGATCAACCGAATCACCTCCTGCATCTTTAAATAAGCTCATCAAATAATGTAGAGATAATATTTTTAAATTTTCGTTTTTTGAAGTTGACGGAGAAGCAGATGAAGAAACATAATATCTTGTAACATGGCTTTTTATGTTTTGATGAATAGCTGCATCCATTATTCTTTTAAAAACTGCAGTGTTATCACATAACTCAGGTAATTTTTTATTTTTTGGTAAAAATTCATTCACTTCAACATACTTTTTAGCAGAAGGTATTGTTGATAAACGTGCTTTCTTCCAGTAGCATGTTACTTCGGTAGGTGAAGGTTCTTCACTTCTACGATGCAACCACATAAGGAAAGCTAATGCATGTTTACATCCTCCGGAAGCAGCAGCACAATCATAACATTGAATATTCCGAATTTCCTCTTTTGCTTCATCAATTATTACTTCAACGGTGTAGCCTTTATTTCTGATTTTGTGTTCCGGGCAAACTTTACAACGAACAGTGCAAATTTCTACTTCACGTTTAATTTCCACAAATCCGATTGCATTGTCTCCGTAATGTTCACGCTGGGCACTGTTAATGAAAAAATATAAGTTATTTTTAATCATAAGTACAACAATTTTAGCAATCAATTTTAACTTACTTGCATGCTTTCACGCCTCGTATTTCAGCTGCATTAAACCTATCATCGCATTTTAAAAATGTATGTACCATAAAAATGTGCACAATAGGAAGATTATCCGAACTTGCTTTTACAAAATTTGTATCCAAAGAAGCCATTTTTAATAAAATAATTACTTAAGAACAATAACCAATAACCTTAAATTAAAAAGCTGTCAAACGCTTTAAAATTTTTTCAACTGACAATGAAGTACATATTAAATAATTCAACGTTGCCAAATATATGATAAAATGATTCGGCAAAACGCGTGTGACGTCAGAGGGGCCGTCGGCAAACCGAACGTATTTTGAATTTTAAATTCGATTTTCACGTTCAAAGACACTTTTTAAAAAATTTTTGTTTCTTGTTATAAGTTTATCTTTCTATGTTTTACAAGGAATAATAAGCGTCATCGCTAAATTCGATATCATGCAACAACCCTATTGAGTTAAGCAGTGTTAATATTAATGTGAGGAATTTTTATAGACCAATTAAGAACATGAGGAATAACTATGAGATAAGAAGCAGAGGAATGAGGAACGAGGTAGGAATACTAGAGAATAGATCCAAGAGGATTTTAAAAATCTGGGAGAATCATTTCAGAAGGCTCCTGAATACACAAGATATTGATGAAGTAGAGCAAAATCAGACAGAAGACACAAACAACCCCGATGAAACAGATGAACCAACAAATGAGGAGATACAGGAAGCAATAAAAAAGTTGAAAAATTTAAAAATACCAGGTACAGACGAAATTACAGCGGAAATGATAAAAAAAATGGATGAGAAAAGTACATTCCGAGATATACAACTTAATAAAACAGATATGTATGCAAGAAGAGATGCCATAAGGGTAGAAAGAAGGGGTAATTGTAGCCATAAAAAGAAAGGAAGCTCTGAGGAATGCATCAACTGTCGAGGAATTACTCTTTTGCATAGAGCGTACAAGATACCATCAGCAGTCATACACAGCCGCCTTAGCAAGTAGTACGTCAATGAAATAGTTGGAAACTACCAGTTTGGGTTCAGGAGAGAAAAGTCGACGGTAGATGCTTTTACATATAGTTAAGCAAATTCAAGATAAACGCTATGAATATGATACGGATATGCATTTGCTGCTCGTAGACTTTAAGCAAGCGTTTGACAGGGTTAATATATGCCAAATAATAAACATTATGAAGGAATTCAATATCCCACCTAAATTGATAAGGATGATTGAAGGTTACACTGGAAGAATCAAGAGCCACAGTAGGAACAAGTGAAGAGGCAACAAACAATTTCGAGGTAAACTGTTGAGTGAGACAGGGAGTCGCCCTGTCGGCGACGCTGTTCAACATTGTGCTTGAAAAGATCATCAGAACCACCGGCTACACATGATCAATAATGAATAAAGAAAGCCAATTGATAACATACGCAGATGATGTTATCATAATATCACGAACAAAAAAAAAGCTTTGAAAAAGGAATAAGGAAAATACTAAAGATCATAAAAAGAGAGGCAATTAGAAATTAATGAAGAAAAGATTAAATACATGAGATGCACGAGAGAAAAAGATGACGCTATGAACGATTTAAAAGTAGATGACACCGTATTTCAGCTCGTAAAAAACTTTCACCGAACGAACAAAAAGCTGTTATATTAGCTTTATAAAGAGAAAAATTGCCTGTGGGGGCTATTAGTCGTCGAATTAAATGTAACCCTTTGACAATTGGTAGGTTTCTGAAAAACTTTGTTGAAACGGGATCACAAGAAAATAGGAAACGTGGTGGTCGGTAGAAGAAAACGACAACTAGGGATGATTGAGTTTTAGAGCGATTGGGTCTACCGAATAGAGCTGGAACATCGGCAAAACTGTGTTCAGAGCGGAATAGAGCCACCGTTGCATCTGTATCTTCAATAACTGTGCAGCGTAGATTAATTAATTTAGGTTAAAACGCTCGTCGTCCTCGCAGAAAACCGATATTAACGAAGAAAATGAGGAAAAGTTGGTCGCTAGGGCACGACAACATCAAAATTAGACAGAAGACGACTGGTAAAACGTAATTTTTTTCGGCGAGTCGAATTTCAATTTGCACGGTTGAGATGGAAATAATATTGTACGTAGAAGACAAGGCGAAAGATTAAAAGACAAATGTCTAAAGAACTGTGAAGTTTTCAGTAAGCGTATGATCTGGGAATGTTTTCCAAGCATGGGGGTGGGCCCTTTGTACATTATAAGTAGATGTGACTGTAAAAGCACAGGACTAGAGCGAAATTTTAGAAATATATTAAATGCCAACGATTGAACAACAATTTGAAAATTCTAGCAATGGCACTTTTCAAGATGATTCTGCACAAATTGTAAGTATTTTGATTTTGTTCTCTCACTTACATCTTTAGTAAACATTTGTGAGAATTTAAATTCTTACGCAACGGAATTTCTTGAAAAAAAAATTAATTAACCGCTTAACATGGCCTGGTAACAACCCTGATTTGAACTCAATAGAAAATTGTTGGTTCATAATTTCGAAGAAAATCGCACAAAATAAACCTAAAAATAAGAAAGAACTACACAATAGACGTCCCACATCTAAAATGTAGAAAGAAGACCTAAGTTTGGCTGACGTGTAAAATTTGGTCAAATCCATACCTAATCATATTAAAGCTGTTATAAAATCAAGAGGGGGAGGGCGAACAAAATATTAATATGAAACAATTATAATATGTTATAATGATTAATAATAAATTGTGAAATAATTAAAAATAAAGTCCTTTTAAAATAAATACAATTTCTTTATTTTTAATGTGTCTAAACCAGCCTGCAAATATTCACCAATTACGTACATTTAGCAAATTTTAAGGTGTAATTAAATAAAATAAAACCTTTCAAAATTATCCTTTTGTGATGAAAGGGTCTTAAACCAATGTGTATACAGTGACTCGAAAAAGTCCTCGGGCATCTAATAAAAATTGCAATAACTTCAATGTAATTCGATTTTTTGAAGTAATTTGGGAAGGAAACAGCGGTTTAAACTTACCATTTGATCAATTATTCCTTAAGGTAACCGATAAACACAAAAAAGTTTAAAAAAAATCAACTACAAACTGAAATTATAAGGTTTTAATCATTGCATAGTTGCAATTCTAATTAAATTATTTATGAAGAAGTCCTCGGGCACCATGTATTGTATTACTGTAACGCATCCTAGAATTATGCAATAGTTTTAAAATGCAGTTGCTGCATTTTGTAAATAGTAAAGATAATATTAAGCTTAGTTTTAATTTTGACATTGAATATTTAGCACAATGGAGCGTAAAAATACCAAATACACAAGTTTTGATTTAAAACAATTAGTTATTTTTCATTCTGCCAATGGAAAATCGCAGCGGGAAATTGGGAAGTTACTCAATATGAGCAAGAGTACTGTAGCGGATATTGTTAAGCGTGTTAACAAAGAAGATCGCATCAATTTCAAAGAGAAAATTGGCCGTTTACGTAAATTAACATATAGAGATGAGAAGTGTATTTTAAGAAAAGTTACAAAACACCCTAGAATTAGTGCGCCTAACTTACAAACTCAAGAGCTACACGAACTAGGGAAGAATGTGCATGAGGATACAATCGGCAAAATTTAAAAAAAAGAAGGGCGCAATGGCCGAGTGGCTAGAAAAAAGCTATTTGTAAGTAAAGTTAATAGGAAGAAACGTCTTATTTGCGCCAAAGAGTACCTACAAAAAGACTTAGCGTGGTGGAACAATGTTATTTTTGCTGACGAGAGCAAATATAACATCTACGGTTTTGACTGGGGAACCATGGAGTGACGTAAAGTCAATGAAGAGCTTAATCCTAAAAAATTACGCGGTACGATATAGCATGGACTTGGAAATGCCCTTGTTTGTGGTTATATTTCCACTCAGGGATGGGAAAATTAGTTGTGATCGACGGCATTATGAACCGTTTTAAATATTTGCAGCTACTTCAAGACAATTTGTTACCAAGTGCGGTCCAAATGAGAATTCAAAATACTTTTAAATATTACGAAGATAACGATCCCAAACATAAATCCCGTTTAGTGCAAGTGTCTTTTATACAAATGCCCTAAAGTGTTGCATCCGCCCCTCAGTTACCCGATCTTAATCATATATAGAAAATCTATGGTATGAATTAGAACGTAGGATACGAACCACCCCTATAAATAACAACCAAGAATAAATTCGAAGTTACAGGAGGAATGGGCTCTTATAAACGAAGAATATTTAAAAAAATTAATTTGTAACATGCCCAATTGACTCAGAGACGTTATAAAACAAAAAGGGTACCCCACCAAATATTAATTTTTTCAGTTTCCCTAAACTACTGTGCTAATTTATATAGTGCCCGAGGACTTGTTCATACATGATTTAAATAGAATTGCAACTATACAATGATTAAAACCTTATAATTTCGGTTTGTGGTTTAATTTTTTAAAACTTTTTTATGTTTATCGGTGACCTTGAGGAATAATTGATCAAATGATAAGTTGAAACTGCTGTTTTCTTCCCAAATTACGTGAAAAAAACGAATTACATTGAAGTTATTGCAATTTAATTCGATTTTTACAAGTAATTTGGGAAGAAAACGGCGGTTTAAACTTCCCATTTGATTAATTATTCCTTAAGGTCACCGATAAACACAAAAAAGGTTAAAAAAATTCAACCACAAACAGAAATTATAAGGTTTTAATCATTGCATAGTTGCAATTCTAATTAAATTATGTATGAAGAAGTCCTCGGGCACCATATATTATATTACTGTAACGCTTCCTAGAATTGTGCAATAGTTTTAAAATGTAGTTGATGCATTTTGTAAATAGTAGAGATGACATTACGCTCAGTCTTAATCTTGACATTGAATATTTAGCACAATGGAGCGTAAAAATACCAAATACACAAGTTTCGATTTAAGACAATTAGTTATTTTTCATTCTGCCAATGGAAAATCGCAGCGGGAAATTGGGAAGTTATTCAATATGAGCAAGAGTACTGTAGCGGATATTGTTAAGCGCTTTAACAAAGAAGATCGGATCGATTTCAAAGAGAAAAGTGGCCGTCCACGTATATTAACATATAGAGATGAGAAGTGTATTGTAAGAAAAGTTAAAAAAGACCCTAGAATTAGTGCGCCTAAATTACAAACTCAAGTGCTACACGAACTAGGGAAGAATGTGCATGTGGATACAATTCACAAAGTTTTAAAAAAAGAAGGGTACAATGGTCGGGTGGCTAGGAAAAAGTCATTTGTAAGTCAAGTTAATAGGAAGAAACGCCTTATTTGCGCTAAAGAGTACCTACAAAAAGACATAGCATGGTGGAACGATGTTATATTTGCAGACGAGAGTAAATATAACATCTACGGTTCTGACGGTCGAACCATGGTGTGGCGTAAAGCCAATGAAGAACTGAATCCCAAAAATTTATGTGGTACGATCAAACATGGACTTGGAAATGTCCTTGTTTGGGGTTGTATTTCCACTCAGGGGACAGGCAAATTAGTTGTGATCGACGGCATAATGGACCGTTTTAAATATTTACAATTACTTCAAGAGAATTTGTTACCAAGTGCGGCCCAAATGGGAATTCAAAACAGTTTTAAATATTACGAGGATAACAATCCGAAACATAAATCCCATTTAGTGCAAGAGTTTCTTTTATATAAATGTCCCAAAGTATTGCATCCGCCCCCTCAGTCACCCGATCTTAATCCCATAGAAAATCTATGGGATGAATTATACGAACCACCCCTATAAACAACAAACAACATTTAATTCGACGTTTACAGGAGGAATGGGCTCTTATAAGCGAAGACTATTTAAAAAAAATAATTTGTAACATGTCCAATCGACTCAGAGACGTTATAAAACAAAAAGGATACCCCACAAAATATTAATTTTTTCAGTTTCCCTAAACTACTGTGCTAATTTATGTAGTGCCCGAGGACTTGTTCATACATAATTTAATTAGAATTGCAACTATACAATGATTAGAACCTTATAATTTCTGTTTGTGGTTGAATTTTTTTAAACTTTTTTGTGTTTATCGGTGACCTTAAGGAATAATTGATCAAATGGTAAGTTGAAACCGCTGTTTTCTTCCCAAATTACTTGAAAAAATCGAATTACATTGAAGTTATTGCAATTTTTATTAGATGCCCGAGGACTTTTTCGGGAGCTCAAAAGGCATTGACAAATATCAACCCGTTTTAATGATACAATAACTTTAAACGCAAATCAAATAGTGATGTGATTCATTTGCACAGTACTGTATATAGTAGATAATATATTACTTATGCAAAATTTAAAGTTTCATAACTATTTTTATAATGGGTCGTTTTACAACCAAATTTTATGTACACTTGCATTTTTAATATTTCAAACGTACATTAAATAAAATTTATTTGTTTACTTATATTCTTAAATATTAAATTTAAATTTTATAAAACGGTGTACTTTGTCGAAATAAAGCAAATTTACAGAACGCCGCAATCACTTATTATATAAAATTGCACCAGACAAAAATTTCCAAACTAAAATTACGATTACTCTCCAGAAAATCCTTTCTTTGAAGCATATTTTTTCCAAGTGCTACAAAATTAGGTTATGAATAATTTATGTACATTTCCCAAGTTTTGTTATGATATCTTTTATGTTTTTCCAAAAATTTCCTGTTCAAGTTTGTTTGTATATTTTCCAGACTATCAGACATCTTCGAATAATACATAACCTGCTTTGAGAACGGTACAAAATAAATAAAAACTTGAATTACCAATCTAAACTCTTATAATACATTTTATAATATAGTAGGAAACGGATTACTAAAGAAAAATTAAAAGACCAACTAATGTAAAGTTGAAATTGAAATTCACCGCTATAGATATTACAGATACTTACTTCAAATAGCACGTCTACTTTTTCTTTGACAGTATCATCATCCACAGAAGGTTCTGCAAGTTTTCCCATAAGATCATAAACTGCTGTTACAATTTCTGTCATCTCTTCACGCGTAATGCACCCATCACCGTTAATATCGTATAAATTAAAAGCCCATCTGATCTTTTCATCAAGAGAACCTCTAGAGAGTATCGAGAGACTGTGTACAAAATTCTGAAAATAAAATAAAACAAACTTAATAAAAAGTTTAATTCGCTGTGTATATTTTGTGAAAGATATCACTCTGTTACATAAACCCATTTACTACCAACTTTAACTCATATTTTATTTAATCTAAAAGTTATACGCTTTTAGAAGTTTCCCCTCTCAAATTATAGAGTTTAAATTATCTTTGTTCCGATAAGTATAATAAATAATGCAAAACTTTTGCAAGTGAAAAGAATTCACGATGATTTCATTATCTTGTATAAAAATCGAATAGAAAAATATTTACTTTGAATAACTTGTAAGTTCGTTATAAAAATTTGATATGCTTTTCGTAAAAGTAATAAAATTAAAAATTTATTTTATAATCTCATTTTTTTGCGCATATAGCTTTATCTTGATATACGTGCATACATTTGCATACAAATTTTATAATATCCAGATAGAATGGGTTAGAAAAGTTTTTAAATTAAAATTTGTGCGTTTGAATAGGAAACCCGATGATTTGAAAAATATTCTTTCATATTATAAATATTTATTCTTTAAGTGTTTGCGACTGACTTTTTCGATTATTCTACACGAACATGCAAATTTATTTCAGCGCTAAGTGATGATTTAAAGCGAAAAGAAGGATGAACCTGGCAGGCATCTGTCCCGCTCCTGTAAGTAACAAAAATATCGCACAACTTTCATTGTGCGTATATTAGGTAGTAACTGAAGTTCTGGATTCATAATTTATTTATTACTAAAACAGTGACATCAATTCAGCGAATTAAACCTAAATATTCCAACTTATGTTGGAGTTAGAATCCCTAAATTCACTTCCAGTTGCAATGAAATTAAATTAGGTGTTTCTACTAAAAAAGTTTCTAACAATTGTATTGTGGTACTCGGGTTACTGAACGGGTTTTACAAAACAGAACTGTAATTAGGTTTAATTGTAATTTGTAACTGGAATTGAATTTTGGTATTTTCAACATAACATAGGGTAATTATTTATATATTCAATTGCTGATGCAACAGTTTTGTTAAAAGCTATTAAGTGTATTCTACATTTAGCAAAACTACATTTATGGCGGTTCGGGATTAAACCGTGGACCTTTAAGACTATAGGGAAGACCAGTTACTAAATTTTAAATTGACATTAAAGAGATTATGTTTGTGTTTCAAGTCTCCGCAAATAAACTTGACGAGGATCAAATTTTATAAGCCGGGCATTGAATATATTTTTTAAGGAAGAAATTAATTTTTGAGTTACTCAGTAAACCATATTCGTCGGATGTAGGTCATCAAGATGGTCTTTGAACTTTTGTTTCATTTTGCCTGATTTATTTTATACTGGTGGTGTTCCATATTTATATAAACTAGTAAAATTACAAAGACACGTTAGTTACCTTCGGAGCATATTTTGTGTTCACATCTTAAGAATACATTGATAAATTACTTGTAAATTTTACACTATACGGGGTGGGCAAATTTCGTTCTTCAAGTTATGAAAAATGAATAAACCTGTCCCGGGCCAATTATTTGAATCTACGTTGACTGTGCAAACATATTTTGTTTGCGCAGTTTTTGGTGTCAAGTTGTGCGCCATTATTGATTTTTTGCAAAGTTTAAAAATGTTTTATATATTTTTGGTATTTCCAAATTTAAAGAAACTTTCGCCATTGTTTAAATAAAATTAAATGTTGCAAAACGTTGTTAAAACAATCATTTGTTGTTTTTATACAGTATTTAAGAGTTAACCTTATCGAAACTTGAAATAAATAATGATATTTATTTGGTTCGTCGGATTTACGTAAAGGAATGTTGGTTCTAAGTCGCTACTTTGATTTAAAAAAACGATTCGTTTTTCCCGGTTCTTACATAGAAATATATGAAAAAACCTAACTTTACTCATCGCTTAATCAATGAAGGTAAATTTTTTCAAAACGGGCGAACACGAAGCTCCGAGATTAGACTTTCTTGCATCATATTCTCATTTGCTAAGAATTATCGGTTGTTTAGTTACATTGTGTTTAAAAGTACCGAAAAGCTTAAATGTAATTTCGACATATTATTTTTAATTTTTTTTAATATATCGGATTTGTTGCACTTATTTTAAAAAACGATTGAGTTAAAGCTGAAAATAACCTCCTTTTTATGGTTTTCCTAATTCGGCATTACACATGTAAGACACCGAAATAAGCTGAAATAAAATAAAATGTAATAATAAATCAGCTTTTCAGATATAAAACTGATAAAGTTCAACCCTCAACATGTCCTTATTCCTTAGGGATTCAAATTTAAAAAAATTAAAAAAGTGAACTCGGTCACTTGGGAATTTGGGAAGTTCAAATGTTAATAAAATAAAATGTAACAAATTAAATGCGACATACTCAATACAGGGTTTCGAAAAAGGATAGTACCAAATTTTAGATAAACGTAACAACAGTAGTTATCAAAATAGACAAAAAAGTTTGAGTCAACATTAATCCAAAAACTATTTATTTTCAACTTATATGACATTAGATATCAACTATAAAAGTAGCTCTGTAGGCTGGCATAATAATTTAGTACGGAAGCGACTACAAAGAAGTAATTTATAGTTTCTTTTCGGATTCTTCTCCGAATTTTTCATCCGCCTGTTGATTGAGCGTAATGACTGTAGTTGTTAAAAACGTTTAAAAATTGAATACTATTCACGCTAAATTAGTTGACTCCTTGGCTGAATTGCCACAGGGAATATAAAACTGTTATCAACAAATACGAGATAAACTCTGGAATATTAGAACGTGTTCAATGTTCAATGAGATAGGTTATCGATTATATCTATATTGAAATGAACGGGAGAATAGACCACTCTGCTGGGCTTTTTTTAATTAATTACTAATATGCTGATGTAACTCCAAAATAAATGGTTTTGGATCAATGCTATAATTAAGATTCGTTTTTTAAGGAGAATTTATCGTTGATATTACTTTTAGCGGTACATCGTCACAAATGCAATGTGAAACGCTCAAACAGGCCGAATTATAAATCATAAAACGGATACTAAAACATGAAAATATAATTCTTACTGTAAATCAAAAATAGTTTTGATAGCTGTAAAAAGATAAAATATATTTTAACATCTGAGTTCTGTAATTAATATATTAAATTACAATTAAATTTTAGATTTTAATAATGAACTCGATAACATGGCAACTGTTTCAATTAAATTTGAACTACATAATTATGTGAAATTATAAACAGATTTTCTGAACTACACGCAAACGAGCTCTTTTCATTGTTCAATAATTAACTTGTTAATTTCTAAATTTTAATTTAGTATTAATTTTCACAGGTTTACAATTTATATATATTTATATATATTGTCGTGATCTTGAGCCTCTAAATTTGACTAAGCACTTTTAAAATGCCTAAAGTTGGACTAATAATTTTTTTATATATCCCTAGATTGATTTAGCACATAAATTTATGATACTTATGCTTTAAATTTGAAATAAGAATTACTTTTGTAGAATAATACCAACAACCTATTTGCTCCGGTCCTAGCTCAGCTCCGTAAAACAACTAAGTGCAAAACTCAGAAATGTTCATACAAATAACTCACCCAATTGCTCAAATGGTTCCTTATCAATAGCTGAGGATCTCTGTTAAATTCCTCACTTTTATGTGACAAATAAAATATTGTTGCATTGAAAGATTCTATATTCAATTTAGTAAATTTAAAAATTACCCTGGTACCAGTCAAAATTACAAAATAAATGTTGTACAAAATTTTCTCCTGGGAAAATTCCCTTACAAAATAATAAGATTGTTGAATTAGTTGAAGCTTCCTCTTCTTTAACTCTTTCGGCTGTGTTAATGTAGTACCAACACAGATATGAAATGTTCTTGTTAAATTCCCGTTAATTTTCTTGATTAAGTGTTTTTTTATTAAATAAAAAGTAATGAAATTTTGTTTCAATTGTTAATGGTAGTTGCTATCAGTACCCGTAAGTTAGATTCAACGCCGTAAAGTTCAAAAATATTTTTAAAAAAAGTTCAAATAATAATGTTTAAAATACCTTATCGCTATTAAAACTCGTTCACCTGATGTTTTACTATGATAACTCATGCTCAGCATCTGCGCAAGATCAAGGATTGACAATCCATCCAAAATTTCCTTCTTCAGTGTCTCGAGTCTTGTACACTTCAATTGCTCACATCGACCAAAATTCTCAACATTCCTCTGGGTTATCACCTCCAATTAAACGAAGTGCTACTATTTAAAATAGCCAACTGATCAATTTACTAGCGACTTGTCTTTAAGGATGCCAATTTCATCTATTTCACCAAAACAATGCATTCAAACAAAAGGATATCAATTAAAGCAGCAAGGTATCTCAAACGTGAATGTTGCCTTTGCATTCCATCCACGAAGTCTTAGAACAAAATGTGCGGTCAAATATTTCATAACCTCCAATTATAAGGATCCAAAATTAATATTGGTTAAAATTTAACCGTTACTGAACTTCATCGGTTGAGCGCCCAGGGCAAACTAAATTTCCAAGTCTTGCAGGTTAAATTGGCGAAATTTTGTGTCTAATATACCGCTTCTAAATCATAATCATATCCAAATTTCACGTTATTAAATTTATCAAACGTCCGAAGGTAAGTTTTTATTTAATTTTAGAGTTTTTAAATTACTTTAAAATGTTTTATGTTTCAGAATTCACTGGTTTTGTTGAAATATTCTGTCGAGACTCGAGTCACTTCCATTTAGATAACACAACACACCGAATTATGGTCTTTATCACTAGATTACACAAACCAAGACCCTTAATACATTAAAATGACTCTGTGAAAAATTCCAGAAAGAATACAATATCTCACAGCATACAAAATTTGTTATTTTTTACAATAATCCATCTTTTTAGAACCCATGCAATTTTAGGTTAAAGATAATAAAACCTTCTTACAAAATTTTTAATTTTCATTGCAACAACATTGTTTCCTTTGAATCTGATATGACAGATTCCTTCATGAGATCAAGTAGTGAGCCTAAAATACATTTTTCAGAGTTCCACAGCTTTATCCGGTTTCCTAGCACTAATCGTGGGAAAGTGAAATGTACTATAGTTAAGTTATTCCTACTAAAAATCCTGCATCCTGCTACCAAATCATGTTAACATGGTGATATTGAATTACTGAGCTCAGCCACCCAAATACAAAACGCTTGCTTGCATAAAATACAAATTCTATCGCATGAGAGAGAAACCCTTTTAGAGACAAAAGAAAGAAGAGTGAAGCTTTTCACTTACATGAAATTTTTAAGAGGCCAGCAAAATACGACAATATCTATATAGGGTGTTTTTTTAGCTGCATGAGATATTTAAATTGGGATAACTTTTAAACGAAGTTTGTCAAAGTGACAGTTCTTTTACATTTGTATTCAGAAAGGTTTGCCATTTAATCATCAATAAATTAGCACTTGAACAACGCTACCATGCAAATTGTGGAAATTTATTTTCAAAGTCAGAGTTCTGTTCGCGAAACTTATAGAGCTGTTCGCCCATTTTATGGTCGACGTAATCGACCTTCTGAGCAGGCTATTCGTGCGGTGATGGATAAATTTAGTACCACTTCTTCATTGAATGATGTAAGGCCACCAACAAGACAAAAAAATGTGCGTACCGAAGAAACTATCGATTCTGTGAGTGAAAGTGTGCAAGAGAACCCAAACATTTCAATTCGCCAACCAACTCAACAACTTGGGCTTTGTCCGTCCACTACATGGAAAATTTTACGTCAAGATCTTGGTCTACATCCTTACAAGATCCAGTTGGTTCAATAATTAAAGCCTAATGATCATCGATTGCGTCGTGGGTTCGCAAATTGAGCTCACAACGAATTGGAAATAGATCCATATTTTTACAGCTAAATTTTGTTCAGTGGCGAGGCACATTTCTGGTTGAATGGGTATGCGAACAAGCAAAATTGCCGTATATGAACTGAGACCAATTCGAAACATTACCTTGAGACTCCATTGCATCTATTAAAATTGACTGTTTGGTGTGGAATACACGCCAGCGGCATCATCATCAACGGAATGGTTGAGATATCGACACATGCTCAATACATTTTTGTTTCCAAAAATCTAAGAGTTAAAAAGCGACACCTTATGGTTCCAACAGGATGGTGCAACGTGCCACACAGCCACCGAAACCATCGATTTGGTGACAAGTGACAACATTATTTCAAGAAATGGTCCTATAAATTGGCCTCCAAAATCGTGTGATTTGATGCCTCCAGATTATTTTCTTTGGGGGTATGTTAAATCCATGATTTATGCTAACAAACCAACAACTCAGGAAGCATTGGAGGTCAATATTCAGCAAGCCATTTATGAAATAAGGCCAGAAATATTGGAAAAAGTGGTCAAAAATTGGACTGATGGGATGCGCTTCGTAACGATTTTACTTTCATAAAAAAATAATTTAAAAAACATTCCATCAATTTTTTAATGTTTTAGGTATATCAAGTTGAACTTCTCATTCAGCTAAAAACACACCCTATATCAAGGGTATTTTCTTAATTTCTTATTTAGCTTTTGATTATAAGGAGGGCACGTAAAGCCATCGGTCCCCCTGTGTTAATGATTGGCCTTCATAACAATAACAAATAGGGTACTAGCACATCGAGGACCAGCTTAACAAGCTACCTTAGATGTAAAAACCACGAATGCTCATATAACAAATTGGAAGAAATTTGTGTTAAGTGGTGATGAAAAAGGTGCTGAGCACCTTTGGTTAGGTAGTAAGAAAAGATAATGACTTACCAACAGACGGCTAAATAATTTGAATATTCAAATAAATTTAATTTTCTAATAATTTACTAGTAACGGTAAATAACGAACAAGATTTATCGGTAATGGAAATTCTAGAAATAGAAATCAGTAACCCTGCAAAACGAAGAAAAACTGCTTTGCAAATTTTGGTTCCCGGTGAATCAGTAGATGATATATCGTTAACACGTTCAACGCCAAGGCGAAAATGACATTTTCCTCTTAAAAAAATTTTTTTCTTTACATTGTTGGTCGATATGAGATTTGTATAGAAATGCAAGTTTGTTTTAATATGAGTTGCAATTTTGTAGTTATTGCTAAAAAACCTCCCGAGGTCACCGGTGACCTTCACGGCGCACGGTGAAACAAATTCCACATATACACAGTAGCTTGATTGCCGGTCACCGGTGACCCCCATAGCGTTGAACGTGTTAATTATTATTCTAACCAATTCTGCGGAGTACAGAACTTAGAGCGCTTGCGTAGTGCGCATTTAAATATTTCAATTATTCGAATATTCGAATATTTGAATAATCTAATTATTTGAATATTAGAATAATGCGGTACCGACAACAAATTTAGTAGTGTGTTTTTTCGGTAAATACAATCTTTGGGTTGTCATTTGCCATTGTGGTTAAATTTTTCTAAAAGCGGCTCATCTAGATGTAATTCAATAATGAAATTCAAATAAATTGGAATTATTAATGCAATCTGTGACGTCATCAGTAACATTAGTTAATCGATCTTGCTTAGAGATAACCTTACAAAGCGGCATTGTTTATCATTATTTAATTACATCGAAATGAGCCGATTTTAGAAAAATCTAACCACATTACATGGCAAAGAACATCCCATGGATCGTATTTACATATCAAAAACCCTACTAAATTTTTTATGTCGGTACCCCATTTGAATAATTTGAATTTTCGAATAATTTGAATATTAGAAATATTCAAATCATTTGAATATTGGAAATATTCGAAAAATTGAATTATATGTGGAATGGATAATCGAATAAACAATTTTTAAAATTCCCAGCCCTAGCAGTCCTTACAGGCGCGTTTCCTCGCCAACAAGATCTTCGATAGCTGAAATAGTGAAACACTTGCAGACTATGTAGGAGTCGATACACACACAATCACAATAGGCTTCGGGTAGACGATGTCCTGCTGGAGGGAGGGAAGGAGAATTTAATGAAGTCAGCCAAGAAGATGGAACACAGCTTTCGTCCAATCCGAAATTGAATTCTTGACCGATGGTTCAAGCAATACGTAGTATTAAATAAATTTTGTAACTCATGCACAACTAACACGACAGACCAAACAAGCTTTGCTACTACATCGTAAGGACGAAGGATTGCATGGACGATAAGGCACAGTTGTCTAACACACGCCGTCTTAAAAGTGATGATTCCCACATTAAAAATATAACGTTAGAAACGCTTCCCAGTGAATATTCACAGTAAAAATGTTTTATTTATATCAAAAAAATGTTGTTTTGATAATTTTATTAAAAAGATACAAATTTTATTCAAAGCATATAAATTTTGTTTTGATTGATTTAAAATTATTTATTGCGTGAATAAATTGAATTTTTTATTTTTGTATACTAATAGTATATTTTTTATTAAGTACTAAAAGCATTACTTTTTGTAGCGTGTCAGTAGGGTTTGTTGGACGACCAGCGCAACGGAGGGAGGCCACCAACAACTACTGACCCGCCACAAAAAGTTACTTTTACTACGAATTAAACACAGCTATTTTTTCTTCAAACATAATTAAATTAGACGAAAATAGTAATTTAATTAGTATTTCTTATTTTCTCCAAAAGATAGTTTATTTTGGAGAGCGTTACTATGATTCTAATGTAAACAACGCAATAAAGAAAATACTAACAAAATGGACTATTTTTAGAGTGCGTGGATTTGCAGGTAATTTGTAAATATTTCTCTATTTTTTTATTAACTAAATAATATTTATTAAAACTGAGTTATTTGTTACAGCTTCTAATCTTTTATTATGTCTAATTCGGAATTTGATTGTATGCCACCTGATATTGCCATTATCCATAAACGATTAAATAGTTATGAACGATTTGTTGCCAAGAAAGTCGGGTGAAAAAATTTATAAATTTGAGTATAACAAAAATTCATTAGTTGGTGCAAAGATAAAACCGTGAAGAACTTTTCTGACAGTGCATTATTAGCATACGAGTAGATTTTCTAATTTGCGACTAAAATACATTCCATGATCAAATCATAATTGAATATTAAACATGGCATAGATATTAGTAAATATCAGAAACTAATATTCTTACCTCAAGATACAAAATGAGGATTACTACATCTTTAGAAAAACTGATCGGTTGCTGATACCCATAGATGAAATTAAAGACCACTTCATTGACTGGCGGAAACTAGGACAAATGAAGCCAAGAGAGGGTAACTAGTTTTCAGGGGTATATTAGGCTGGCTTCTTTTCCTAAAGTGAACTTCATGCATGGTGGAGTGATGATGTTGTACCCAAGGATATCAGAAAACATATTAGAGTGACCAGCAATATCAGTGGGGGGGGGGGGGAGCGATGGAAGAATTCTGAGTTTGGCTGTCTATCGCTTGTTTACTGCTAAACTTGGCTATTTGTGGGCTGACCTGGGTAAGAGAAACCCTGGACACGTAATATTATGTGAAGATATTTATATAAACCTACTTTGCACATATAGTAGGAACAGCTGTTAGTGTGGGCTTATTGATGAGGATCAGGAACCGACGAGAGTGCAACTGCTTGCTGGTGATGTATCGGAAACCAGAATTGACAGTATTATTAGTGATTTACCGGAGCATCAATTCCAGTACGAGGTTGTCAATCCTCATGTTTACGGTCATTTGCCTGGCATTGTCGTAGAATGTGATGAGGTAACGCTATAACGAGAACAGCAAGACCACTTAAAGGGCAAGAGATACGAGTATGTTGAGTCTGAGTGAGTTGATGTATCGCCTCTATAAATGAGTGGGAATTTTGATCTGCGATGATGCTAATGATGCGTTTGATGGATTTTTGCAGGATTTTCTATTGCACTTCAATGTTTCATGTCCAGTAAAAGAGAGAAGATGCTGTGGGCAACAAAATAATCATCTAAAAGGGTGTATTACCACAAGGATCAAGCGGTTACGACCTTTATAATATGTATAGAATTAATGTTAGAAATGTTCGACACTGTACTATTTACTATGTCATCGTGTCGGTATTGTAGAGACTTGTATTATGATCATCAATCAATGACATGTATGTTTTGAGTAGCTGTTCGTGTTTCGAATCGTGTTTGTAACTTCAGTGATATTATTATTGCATTAAAATACATTCCAAAATATAACCTGCGTTACATAGTATATCTAACAGTTAGTCGTAAAAAGGCGGGAGAGGAGATGTACAAATCAAGCAAGAGGACCCACCAACGACTTGTGATTGCTGCCAGGAAGATTAATTTTGATGGGGAGATTGGCAACGATCAGAACAAGCTGAGGTAGGTAAGGCAGCTGGCGAACAGGGAACTGGGGCAGCCCAGGGCAGCATCTGACTTCGCCATCAGGACCATTCATAATAAGGCGGTGACTGATCGATTCAAGGTCGCAAGTGTTTTTCGCGCATATTTTTCAACCATCGCGCAATGGTTTTTATATTTAGAAATGGAATGGGAACGAGGGAAGTATTATTGTTCGCCATATGAGTCCTTGTTCAGAAATGTTTGGACCAACAGAAACCAGTCCATATTTGTTTTATAGATTACGAGAAAGTATTTGATTAAGTAAAGCATTTTATCCTCATGACACTTCTTAGACAAAGAGGACTCGATAGGAAAGACTTACGAATTATCGAAAACTTGTACTGGAATGAAACGGCGCATTAAAAATAGACAGTTAAATGACTTACAACATTAAAATACAAAAGGGTGTGAGACAGGGTTACATTCCGTCCCCATTGTTATTTAAACTTTACTCCGAATATGTTTTTAAAAATGTATTTGACGACATGGAGAGGAGTACTCAAATAAATGGGCAATGGATAACAACATACGCTATGCAGACAGACGATACAATCATTTTGTCCGATAACCCGTCTGATCTTCAGTTCCTCCCGAATAAAGTCAATAAGATCGGTAATGAATATGAACTCAATATGAACATAGTAGATAAAACGAAGAACATGGTCATCAGCAAAGCTATAACGAAGATCAGTCCAATATAATATACTATATATATATAAACAATAGCCAAATACAGAGTTGCAAATTTGGATACCTAGTAAGTTGTCTACAAAATGAAAATTGGAATCCAGATAAGGAGATCTGAATAAGAATTGAAATGGCACAAGGAGCTTTCCAGAACAACTTATATGCAGTCGCGATATATCATTAGAGACGCGTTGGCGTACAGTAAGATACTATGTACTGCCAGTTTTGTTATATGGGGTAGAGGGATGGACACTGAAAGTGTCATCAGTCAACAAACTAGAGGCTTTCGTAATGTGGCTCTACCGCAGGATGTTGAGAATCTCATGGATGGATAGGGTTTCGAACGAAGTGGTGCTTCGCAGAATGAATAAAGACCGGGAGCTTTACACAGTGATCGAAAAAATAAAAGCGGCATACTTCGGTCACATATTCGATCACAAGATCGAAGGTAAGAGGGGCCTGGGCCGGAAGCGTTTCTCGAAAAACTAATACGTATGGCACAGGACAGGGAAGAGTTTGAAGAGATGATCGCCAACCTCTGTTAGAAGATGGCTCCATAAGAAGAAGTATAAATTAATAAATGCTGCTATTAATAATAATAATTATTATACATTTAATTTGCATTTTTTAAATAAGAATACGTCTTTCCGGTGCTCCTGTATGGGGTTGAGAAGCTTCTTGCAAAAAATTGGAAGCATTTGAAATGTGGTTGTACCGACCTATTCTGAAGATACCGTGGACAGACCGTGTCACCAATCAGACTGTTCTAGAAAGACTGGATAAGAAGAGAGAATTACTCCTAAATATAAAAACTCGCAAACTAGAATACCTAGGGCATATTATGAGAAATAGTAAACGATACGGGTTGCTACAAATAATTCTACAAGGAAAGGTAGAAGGAAAGAGAGGCCCGGGAAGAAGAAGAATATCATGGCTGAAGAACTTGAGAACATGGTATAATACAACAACAGTGGGTCTTTTTAGAGCCGCAGCAGATAAGGTACGCATTGCTATGATGATCGCCAACATTCGAAACGGATAGGCACTACATAGAAGAAGAAGAAATAAGAATAAATAATATTTTGTCAACATGCGGAATTTTCTTGAACTGATTTACTTTTAGTGCCGGCGGCAGTAAAATGTACTTTTATTGACTACCAAGTGAAACTTTTAGTGTACATCTCGTTTACATAGACAATGTTATTTTTTCTAACGTTAGAAGAAAAAATTTTATATAGATAAAAAAATTTGTATTTGCGCATAGTAAGTAGGTATATAACAAAATTTATTTGAATCAAAATATCCTTTTTAACAGTGTTGCCTATCAACTTGATCAAGCCAAGATGACTGACTGTGAAAGCCATATTTAATGAACGGATTTTTCGTTGCCTTCCCCATAGCCCAACGATAGATGTGGGGCTTGGGATCACAGTATTATAGTTAATGTATACATACATATTTGGAGTGACTAGATATAGAATCGATGTTTATCGCTCGCTAGCCTGTCAGTGTATGCTTGACGCAACACTGCTGGTCTTAAAGAAGGCTGGAATATTAAATTTATATTTTAATCATAATATAATATTTTTGTTGTACAACCACATCGTATCTATTTGCTATTGCTTATAAAACTAAAATCCTGCATAAATACGTATATTATAACTATGTACTGTATTACGCTTACGGCTTACGGGTTGGGAAACATCATTATTATATTTATATTATTCTTTGTGGAAAAAGATATAGTATCTGTATTTCCGTTAAATGTTTTATTTTTATAAAATATTATTTTAAATTTTGCAAAAAGTCAGTAATGGTGCAGAACTGAGTAAACAATATGATAATCCAATCTACGGTTTGCACAGCGTACTTAAATTTAAAACTTGTCTCATTATAATGTTATAATTACAAGTTTTTTCATAAGTGTATATCAGAATTAGTTTGCAAAAATAACGAAATTGGCTCACCCTGTGTAGGATTGGTTACTACCGTAAAGATAATATTTTTCATTTATTTATAAATATTTTCTTACCTCAAAACTAATTAAACCACTGTGATCCTGATCTAATGTGTTAAATACGAAATGGGCGTACTGAGTAGTATTGGCTGTAACAAAAAATATTTAATAAGTTTAATAATTGTACTAATTAATTTAGTGTCCATATCAAAAACAAAAAAGTTTAGTGGAAATTGGACAACAGAATAAACTTAAAACCCATCTCACACCATCAATAATTAAGATCGTAATTGGGGTCATAATCTGCGCAGAGACGATTTTGAAATTTGCACATTGCGCATAGCGTTCTGCACAGATTATGACCTTAATTACAATTGGCGTGTAAGACGGCTTTAAAGCACAAATATTAGTAATAAGTTTATATTATTTAGTAGTTTTAGTTCTGTGGTTGGTAATATACCAGTTTCTATCGTTATCGATATTTATCTAGTTTTTGTTTCAGTTTGTAATAATATTATCAAGTTTTTATATTTTGAATTTGCTTCAGGCGTTGGTGATGGCGAATAATTACTTTAATTTATGCTAACTTCGCGTAATGTATAAGCACGTATAAGGTACTAAACGATGTTTTAACTTTTATTCTTGTTATTAAATGATGCGTGTTTTTAGCCCCGAAGTATTTAGATTACAATAAAGTACTCTAGCGAAACGTCGACCTAATATAATATATTATAAGTATACATTATAATACGGTAATGAATATTATAGTACGGTTAGTAAATATTCTATTCTTCTATAAATTTTATAGTTCCAGAAAAAAACACCCACTGTGAAATGTTGTATCCGACCTGAAAGTCCTCTTTTGGCAAAAGTATTTAACAAGTCCTCATATTTGTGAAGTTCACTTTATTAATTTTACTTTCCCATTTACGTAGTAAAGGAAAGTATTGTTATCGAGTTAAAAAAAAATTTTGAGTTAGCATTTTTCCCATGGTCTATGAGCCCATACGAATTGTTTAAGACCAATTTTGGAATGATGTCCGGATGTGTGTGTGATGTATGAAGTGTGATGTATGAAGTGTGATGTATGAAGTGTGATGTATTATGAAGTATGAAGTATGAAGTGTGATGTGTGGTGATTCTATCGTCAACGTTTTCAGACAAACGCGTGCACCAACTGAGTTGAAATTTTACACACTAGTTTGAAGTAACTGTCTAAAGAGCTGATTAGATTTTGGTTGAAAACCATCCATTTTTAACCCCTTTTTTAGGGGAATGAAAATTGTTAAAGAGTATTGCCGCTTCCCGGTGGAACATATGAGATTGAAAATCATATCAATCGAAAGAGATTATTTTTCCGCATCTTTTGATACCCCACACTTGATATTTCCATCTTAAATTATTGTTAAAATGCAAAAATAAAATAAGCGCTATTAAATGAATATGGTTTGCCTTGGATAATTTTGATCTGTCAAAGTGATTTGTATTGTTCATTACTATAATTTAATATTTTAACTAATTTACTTGTATAAACATATTATGTAATTAATATCAAACGAATTTTTTAATTACTTATAAAAAATTAATTCTGACGTCATTACGCCCATAGTTAAAATTTGATTGCATATAGACGGCACGGCATTCCGCAAATTTCTAATTTTTTTTTTGGAAAATGACAATTTTAAAAATTTTTCAATGCAAACATGTTAGTATATAATTGTTAAAATGAAAATATAAAATAAGTGCTTTTAAAAAATATGAGTTACCATGTTAAATTACAAATTATCACAGTATTACAGTAATTTGGGTATTTTATAGAGTTAAAAATTTTTTTGAGTTAACATCTGTTTTATTAATATTTAATATAAAATAAAGTGGAATCTACTAAATGGGAAAGTAATGTGTTGTCACAAAGTTTTTTAAAATTTTTTCGCAGGTGGTTAAAAAATAGCGCACGTTCCTCGTTTCATAAATCTCGAATAAAACTCGAAAAAAGTCAGTGAAGAAAGTCATTTCAGTGTTATTTTATGACTGCAGTCATATCTTCGAGTTTCTGTACAAATGTAAGAGTTTGTTGACGGTGAAGAATTGTTTATTTTCAATATTGCCTTTGTAACATTCGCCTGTAACTAAAATAAAGATAGGTTTGGTATTCAATTCTTGTTTTCGTTGTTATTTAATTTTTTTATATCACGACCGCATCACGATCATTGTAGGAAATTCTTCTTTAATCCAATTTTCCGTTGATAATTTTAAAGTAAAATGGCGTCAAATCGAGGAAGGATGTACTGATTGCATAGACTGCGTATCACTATGTGACATTTATTTTAACGTGAATTTTTTATTATTTAATGGTGCGTCGTGGCCGATCGAGACTTTACAGAAAGCTATGAAAGCAATCAAGTTTGCTAGAAAAATCAGAAAAGTTTCTCGCGCATTAGAAATCCCTGAACTGACTACAACTTCGACAAGTTATAAAGTTTAATGATTTTAATTTATTATTTTTTTGTTCAAATTAAGCTATGATTTAAAAGTCGTTTTATAATATTTTTTAGTGTCTTAACCAATAAACCGTGTGCGTTTCTCATCAGTTATACATGCACATCATTCCTCTACATTCTGCGCATGAATATCCTTCGTAAAGGGCAATGATGCGCAAAGCACAAAAGTCTCTTTGATTAATTTTTTTCAAAGTATAATGCCGCAAGACTCAATTTGTTATAATTATATTTTAGTTAACGTATTAGACATAATTAGACAAGAGTGTTGATAATTTTTATAACTAAACTTTTGATTTATAAGTTTCGCTTAGATGCGTGTCATTACCCGACTCTTCCTCAACATTTTGATTTACAATACGGTTATATGTTGACGAAAAACATTATTTTTTAAATGAATATTGAAAAGTTATGTCTATTATAATTTTATTTAAATGACTTTGGAAATTCATTATGGTATTGTATTTTTCTATTGTTACAGAGGAGGTACGTCGACTCTCGATAAATTGAAACTCAAGGGACCAGAGAAGGACCAGAGAAAAATTTTAAATTCCCATTAATTATTACCAAATTATCGAGAGATTCAAATTAACGAGTGTTCAAATTATTGAGAGTCGACTGTACCTTGTTTTAATTGGCCAATTATGCAGATATGGTTTTGAATAAATAAATTTTTCTGCAATTTCAAATATCTTAAATATTATGTAATTAGGATGTTTTTAATCGTGGGTTTTTGGGTCAATCAAACGAAACAATTTTTACGACTAACTAGTTTCGGCTACAATGTGAGCCTTCATCAGAGCCACGTAATATAACAATGTATTAGTGTTGAGATCAAATTTCGGACCACGCAAAACATCCTAATTACATATTTACTTTGGGGGTCACGAGAAGTTATCTAAGTATAAATCTTAAATATTCTTTTGCGACATTTTATTCTTAGTTATTTCATTCTACCTTCAGATAGTGTACACATGCACCGACAGACATTTTCATTAAATTGGTTATAATGAATTCAGAAAAGGTTAAAACAAGGATTTCTGTTGAAATCTAAAAATCAATTTTTATTACGATTCCTATACTTTATTTATACTGCGTATATTGTAGGTAGAGGAAGTAAAAACGAGTAAAGCGTTCACCGTACAGAAATTAAAAAAAATTGAATGCGTCGTTTATTCGTTTATCGAGAAAAATTAATCCTATTTATGTGTATCAATATCTCTTAAAATATAATTAAGCGAGATTTTCAATTTTGTTTAATACATTTCAATTGAAATTTATTTCACTACAAAGTAAATTCTTCTCGTGATTTTCCGCATGCGTCATACAGACTTTTACAATATTTGCAATTTTAGAAGAGAGTCTATTACAAAATATGTATTACCCGAAGAAACACGAACTTGAAGTTTACACTTTCCCCTTCCCTTTATTCATTATCGCCCAATGGGATGCATAAATTTGAAATATCGCTTACCTTGGACGTTCATCAAATGCGCTTGCATCCCTTTGGAGTCTTAGGGGGTGGTTTATGGTATAGTCACAAAAATTAACGAGATACTATGAAATTTTCAAAAAAAGGTGGGTAATTCAAAAACTCATATATAGACGTTACAAAAAATATTAGACACATTTCAATGTTGAACTTGAAAAACAATTTCAACAAAGATCAGCAACCAGTAGGTATTCAAACAAAATATATATTATATAAAGTGTGAAGGCCTTCTGGATGATTAAAACTGCATATTAGTCGAATACAGCCAATGCAAAACATCTCAAGCTTAAACGTAAGCAAAGATGAGTAGCGCCATCTGTATAAGTAGTAAACACAGGTAGCTCATCAAATAATGGACTACATTCGCCTTATGGTATGACCGCGGTTTCGTTATCACCCCTAAGAGAACTCAGCTCGTGTGTTTACAAAACTCGTGGTGTTTATTTACAAATCTTAAGCTAACGTGTATGCATTTAAAGGTTTAGGGAAGAGTCAAACTTTTGTACTTTTATTAAAAATAAAAGTCTTTTAAAGCCATAATTCTACATTTGAATTTTAAATGGCCCCCGGTATGCTATTACGGGCAAGTGCAACACTTAAGAATCTTCATCAGCCGTATACCGTCCACCCATGAGCATCATCCTCCTTCTCTATCTAACCACATACTTTTTCCTTGTTATGAAAAGTTTTCAGTACAGAGGACCTACTGTTTAACGTTGGTTCCGAACGACTAATATTATAGAGAAGGTTAGTAAAGAAGCAGTGACAAGCCGTGTTCTTAAAGTCGGCTACTATGCGGTCATCCATTCAAGTGAGAGGCGCTAGCAATCTCTCGCTTGACTGCCGCGATCTGACGAAAAAGGTTATTTGCATTGCACTACGTTTTCCCTTCTTATGAAAATTCATAAGAAAATTCAATAAATTGGATTTTAACTTACAGGTGAACTTTTCGGTTATACACAACCTTCATCGGACCTAGTATCAAAATTAATATGCATGAACCAGGAAAAATTCTCTAGGTAATGTGAAAATTTTAATGAATGTGATAACAAATGTTATCAATGATGTGTTTTGATAAGTAGTTGATGACCTGAGTTTTTATATATTAATTTTAACACTGGGTACGATAAAAGTTGAGTGTAACCGAAACGCGTCACCTGTAAATTAAAATACAATACTGTATGTAAGAGAAGTGAATTTTGTTTTATTTTCGAGAGTAGAACTACCTTGTAAAGGAGTCTCAAATTGTAAATTTTAGTAAGCCTTTTGATTTTTAATAATACCAATAAGATTAATAATTGTACTGCACTTCACAAATGTTATTTTTTAATCAGGTTTTATAATAATACCCGTGCATAACCATAACTAATACGGATGATGTTGATAATTGTTATGAGTACATTGAATTTATAAAACTTGCGAGAAATAATTTCAATTCTTTTTATGTGCAGTGATGCCTATTGTGCATTTTAGTAATTTTTGAAATTGCGAGCGTTTGGAGATTGCTTTATCCTAATTGCGTCGGATAGGATTTAGCGTACCTACGTGAGAGTTTCGTTATCCGATTCATGCTTATTTGAAATTTGAGTCGGGTGAATTACTTTTTTGTGGTTATATTGTCTAGTTTTTACTGTTTTCATTTTGTAAATAAATGATGATTGGGCGTGAGTAGAATTTTGGATTTTTTTCATTATGTTTTAAATTATTTCCTTTTTAACACTTCTCCTCCATTCAGCGCGTTCTCTAGATAGTATGTAATTACCAATACGATCGGCCTGTTGAAAACTTTATTAAATAATTGCTTGACGCTCAGAGATAAACTTATCATTTCAACAGGCGTAAAAGAACCTAGCGAGGAGCGCCGAGCTAGCATAAGGTCTTTTGTACCACACTTCGTTCTGTTTAATACGAATCCCACCGACCCTGAAGGTTTTGCGAATTAGATTTTTATTAATAGAAATATTAGTACGAACTCAACCGCCATATTAACCTGACTTGACCCCATCCGATTTTCATTTATTCGGCTCCGTACAAATGTTATTGGACCAAAATAAATTTTGTATCGAAGAATAAATCAAAACTGCAATTTTAACATTTATAAACTCAAAAACCATCGATGTTTTCGAAACAAGTATATAAAACGCTAGCAGGCCGTTAGAAAATGGTCATAAATCATGAAGGATAATAATATTATACTTGTATATTAGATTAATGAAATAAAATTTTTGAAATATTTTTTGAATATAAGCAGCTTTTGAAACTGGATAATATTTTAGGTTAAAATCTAAAAACATGGAATATAAATAAACTATCTGATGCTTAAAATTTTTTATCGGTCAATTTTGTGGATGTAAAATCAACGTTTTATTACAAACAATTTAATAATATGAAAATTACTTAAACTGTTTCTTAGTAATTATATTATAAGACGACTTCAACGATGTTTAAACTTAAATGATATAGTAGGTCATGAATACAAATTAAAGATATTGTATTCTCAATTAAATAATATTTATTATTGAGCTTCCGGCAGAATTTACGGCGTTTTAGCAAATATGTTTATTATTACATTGTTTATAGCCCAGAGGCAAATTGAAATTTTACAAAAAAAATTTATATCCACACTAAACACTTTTCAGAACTAAAATGCATAACATCACAAATAGATCGTAGGTGTACTATAATATTAGTGCGAAAGCAGCTTCATTACAAAATTAGCATAAAAGTTGGAATATAATCATAAGATTTCGTATAGGTAATAGTCTTTTTCGCACTTGTGGTACATACTATTTTTTCTAGAAATGGTAGAGTATTTAAAATTAATGAAAATTTATTAAATATTAAAATCGCCAATTTATTTAGATTAAAATTTTTAGGTTACAACAAATTGTGATGTGTTTACTAGCGTGCGCTAAAGTTTTACCGCGCACAGTGAAGAAAAAGCCTACTTTTAACGTAAATTTTATTGTACTAACCTTAATTATCTGTAAATTCCCGTTTGGAATAATGGTTTTATCTTCTACATACTGCTATGACCTCCCTTATTTAAACCCTAGACACGTCTTAATTTTATTGGGCGCCACATCCAGATTGGATGAAAAAATATAAAAATGAAATTTTGGTAAACTTGTGTGCTAAAATTTAATAGAGAGCTCACACACTTGTCCCTTTCTTGCAGCTCAGCCTAAAACTCTCTCAGAGAAATGCAGGTGTTGGTGATTAAATTAGGGAAGTTGCTTATTAAGTTGAAAATTTTACTTAATAGAAGAATGTTCAATAATTTTGAATGAAAATACTTAATTGTGTTCATCATATAAACGATCCACTTCTTTATGTTTATAATTATATAATGTTCAGTTTGATTGATCTTTAAAAATTGAAGTGCTTTCCTGTAAATGTTTGATTAATAATAAAAGATTTCGTTAACTTAGAAATGGTTTCTATTTTTCAAAAATATCGCAATGGTTCACAATGAAAATAACCAAAAGACGAATCGAGATCCTTTTCTTTCTTCTCTTCTTTAGATGCTTAATATAATTAAGGCTTTCCGTTTTTCCTCAACGGGTTAAATGTTTATTGTAAAATTGTTGCTTTTTGTAAAGCTTCGAAATAAAATAATAAAATGTTTGGTTAATGAAATTTCAATAGGGTAGCCGAAAATACACATCTTACAGTCTTTTTCCAGCATCCTTTATTTTAAATGCTGAGGGCCAAAAGTTAATTTTAAAAATAATAAATTTTTCACAAATACCTTATAATTGATAATCCGGACTTTTTGTAAATAAGTCAGCGTAAACCTCACTTTACCTTGCAATAAACTCGCGCACAGGTGACACATCCATTAGTAGTTGATGAATCCTTGATATGGTGCACGTTGTATATCCTCGTGGTAGGATTGGGTTGTTTTCACAATATTTACACAAATTATATTTCCAACGGTTGTTATTTGGATAGATCTTTAGCTGGTACGTAAATTTAAGTTATTTAATCATCTGATATCTGTGAATTGAATCGATGTTTAATGTTTATAATTTCTAGAAGTCGCCACTAAGGTTAGCCATTTTGATTCAATAATCAATTCCATAAGTAAACAAATTTGGATCGCGTACCATACGTCCGTCAAGTTTGAACATTAAAGACCAACTGAATTATATTCTTGCGCAAAACGTAAAATTTGCGACCATTTTCGTAAATTGTAAGTCAAATTGTACCCTTTCGTAATTTTCGGTTTTATTAATTATATTGTGATTTTCAGAATTGGACCGATATTTGGAGAGATCACTTGTATGATGGTTTCCAGTTGAATTTTCGCACGGTAGTCAATTTTGTAACAATTCGAAGAACTTAATTTGACTATTTTGCCCGTTATCACGATTCACTTATCAATTTTGTGCATTTTGGCCTTTATATACCTTTTACAAATTTTGGACACAAATTTATGATTATCACATACAATAAGATATAATAGAATTTTTGTTATAATCAGATTTCCATAAAACAAGTTATTCAAAGAGATTTTTCAATTTAAAGTTTACAAATTAACAGGTTATGTTTTCAGATAACAAACAAAGTATAATTTTCAACCATTTCTAAAGTAAAGTGTTTTTTGAGAAGATTTTGAGTTGATCACCCTCAAATTGAATGTATTTAGCAAGAGTTGATATAGCTTTCTCATCTTTAAAGATCTTATTAGGTTCACAATATCTGAAATAGAGATGGATTTCTTATCTGACAAATCTAAATGTTTCAAATTAGCTCAATTTTCTTAATATTCTGAATTTTAAGATTAATTCAGTTTTGCAACTATCTATTATGATGTAAGGTCATTTTGAATCACAGCAATACGTCTAATTGATTCCTAGTTGTGAAATTTCAAAGTTGATACCGAACTCAATTTCAGTGCAATTTAAGGACGAATTGGATAACTATTCTTTATTTTTGGACTTGTCATCAGACCACTCACCAATTATAATGTTACTGCACTCGAAAGTACTACACAGAAAGGCCACTGCACATTTAAATAACACCAGAACAGACTGAGAGTATTTCAGAAGCTAGTAGAAGAAAACATCGTCACCGAAATATCCTTAAAACCTGCACGCCACCTGATAGATGCGGTAAAACATCTAAGTGGTGTCATTCAGAGCGCTGCATGGAAATTCACACCAAACTTGAAATACAAAAGGGGAAGCTCGTGAACGGCGGATGTAAGGAGAGCGATTACTGAATAGAGGAGGCTCAGAAGAAGAAGAACAGCACACTAGATATGATAAAATAAGATTAAATCAAGCAAGAAGAGCATTAACGAAGAAGATTCCAAACAATAAAACCCAATAAGTACAGGGGTACTTGATGAGCCTTGAACCTACGGAGGCCACCGATTACTCGCTATGAAAATCGATAAATTAAGTTGAACAAACATTTCCACCTATCCCCCGAATAAAAAGAAAAGATAGAACTTAAGCTGAAAGCAATAAAAAATGCAGTGCCCATTGCACTGCACGTGGGCGAGGTATTTCGGCCATTCTTTGTGCAGGATCTGGGAATTCAGGACAAAATTACAAAACTATTACTTTAAACACCAGACCAACTGAGCACTCAAATTAAGCGTTTTAAATTCCATGAGGTGTGGTTTCCATCATAAAGAAAACCGATACCATAAACACACTGGGTTAGGTCCTAGTTAAAGGTAAAGTACTGCAGCATTTATCCTAGAAGGGAGTGCGATTGATGACAAATCTGTTTAATGCAATGCTTCGACTGGAAGTAGTGTCTCCTCAATGGAAAGTGGCCCTAATAATCCTCATCCGCACGGCGGGAAAACCGCCGGAGTAACCAACTTCATTTCGCCCATTTAGTCTCCTGTCACTTACCTCAAAGATTTTTGAAAAACTGCTAATACAATTCTGCGCCGTAGATTATCTGGACATTACACACAGGTGTTGCATCTTGGGTTGTTCTACAAGATAATACTGAAATTTCTACACTCATACTTTTCAATTTTTAAGTCATTCTTCTTTCAAGTGAAATTCCAAGACGAACTTTCTGAACTCGGTCCGATCCAATTGGAAGTTCTACATGGCAGTGTACTAGGTCCAATATTGTATCTTCTGTACACCTCGGATACAACAACTACTAGTAAAATTATAAAACTAATATTGCAATGTATGCAGAAAATACAGCAATTATGGTCTTCCACACACTTCTTTTTGTCGAGGATGACATTCATTGGGATCACACACTCGATGATGCTGTTATTTCGTCTACTGCGCATCAAATTCGATCACTTTTTGCCATTATCATTTCAACGTGTTTTCCATTGAACCCACCTCATTTGTGCAACAAATACAAAGACAATATGGCCGAAGACATTTTGCATCGAGTGCGTACAGCAGCCGCGAATTTCGAACTTCCATTTAACGAGGAGATCCACAACGAGGCGTTGATTTCTATAGAGGATTTGAGCCTGTTGATGTCCGGCAAGATGTTGCACCAATTAGGATTGCCAGAGCCGAATCGCCCAATGCACGATGCATTCAGTCAGGAATTTGAACGAGAACGGCAATACGATCGAGATGCTTTGAGACAATCGGTACGAACAAAGGTCCCACTTTTGAATCAGCAACAGAAAACCGCAGAAAATCAGAACCTTTTTGGAGGTGCGATGATTCTGCTGGCCGGCGATTTTCGCCAAACGCTGCCAGTCATTCTAAGATCAACAGCTCCTGATGAAATTAACGCTTGCTTGAAGTAGTCGAATTTGTGGAGATACGTGAAAACTCTCAAATTAACAACGAATATGCGAGTCACGTTACAAAATGACCAATCGGCGGACGTGTTTTCCAAGCAATTATTAGATGTTGGCAATGGAAAAATTCCTGTAGACGCTTCCACTGGCCTCATATCGTTTCCACCTAATATTTGTCAATTCACAACGTCGAAAGAAGAATTGATTACGAAAGTGTTTCCAAACATTGGTGCGAACTACAAAAACCATGTTTGGTTGAGCGAACGAGCCATTTTAGCACCAAAAAATAAGGACGTAGACCATTTGAACTTAAAAATCCAAAGTCTAATCGCTGGCCAATTGCAGTCGTTTAAGTCGATCGATTCCATTACCGATCCGGATGAAGTCGTCAATTATCCAATTAAATTTCTGAATTCATTGGATTTGTCACAATTTGCAGCTTAAGGTCGGCTCAGTGTTAATCATGTTACGCAATCTTAGCCAACCGAAACTATGCAATGGAACGCGACTAACTGTTAAGAAGTGATGAACAACGTGATTGAAGCGAGAATACTTAAAGGAAAGTTCAAAGACGAGGATGTTCTGATTCCAAGCATACCACTGATTTCAACCGACTTGCCATTTCAATTTAAGCGTGTCCAGTTTCCGGTTCGCCTTGCATTCGCAATGACGATTAATAAATCGCAAGGCCAATCGTTGGAAGTGTGTGGAATAAACCTTGAATTCCCGTGTTTTTCACATGGGCAATTATACGTGGCGTGCTCGAGAGTCGGTTAACCATCGGCGCTATTCGTTTTCTCTCCGGACGGAAAGACAAAAATATCGTTCATTACCAAGCGTTGCGATGAGCGCGTTAAAACACCAATTTGTCTTCATCAATAAAATACACAATTATTACCTTTAATAAATGGTTAAATGGATGGCTAAAGTCACAAGAGACCTACAGATTCGCCTTCAAAAAATTGAGGACTGGCTCAAGACGTGGTGCATTCGAACTAATGAAGCAAAGTCAGTACAAGTAACTTACAGCATGAAAAGAAACATGTGCCCTCCAGTAAGCCTCAAAGGCCAAAACCTGCCCCAGTCAGACGCAGCAACATACCCTTTCATGCGTCTAAATCGAAGACTTTCCTGGAAGCAATCTATGTACATGGTCAAAGAGAAAACAGCTCGACCTGAAGTTTAGAAATTGGTATTGACGGATTGGTTCAAAGTTTAAATTAACTCTAGAAAACAGCATGTTATTATACACGATCATCTTGAGGCCCATTCCGTTTAATGGAATACAGATATGGTGTACAGCAAGCAATTCAAACCTAGAAATATTACAAAGATTCCAGTCAAAGGTGCTGCGGGTAATCGCAGTAATCTGGGTATGTTCCAAACAAAGTTATTCATCTGTGATCTGAAAGTCAGTATAGCGTAATGGCGAAATTTCTAAAACTAGTGAAAAATATCAAGACAGGCTGGGTGAACATCCCAATAATTTAGCAATGCAATTATTGGACGGAAGTAACCACACGAGAAGATTGAAAAGCTTCAAACCCCTCGATCTGTCCCACAAGATCGATCTTGTCCCAATGAAGGACACACAGAGACTGATAATTTTATGTTGTATTGTATAATGCTTATTATGGAAATGTTCATTGTTTAGCTATTAATGACGTCCAGGAAGGAATACAATGGGTGCTCCTTTAGTATATTAGGAATAAGTCAAATTATTGACAAAATGTTGTATAATAATAGATTGCAAATAATAAGCGGATATAAAAAAATATTTTGAGCAAAAATAATACGAAGTACTTTGGAAGACTGTACCTCGGAAACTATAGAGGTTAGAAGAATTTTTTTAACTTTTGCCTACAATATTATTTAATTTAATTTAGCTTATACCTGTTTTGGGCATAGGATGCATAGGAAACGACCAATTATTCATGATTTTGTAATTTCCGAGATGATCATCTTCGGACAAGTTGTTTCTGTTCCGGTCTGAGCTTGAAGTCGAAAACTTAGGGGATATTGTTTGATGCAAAATTAAAGTTTGTAAGCAAAAATAATCGCATTTCCGAGTTATTACCCATACAGACCCCTTTTTTGCTACGCAATGACAATTATTGAAATCGACATTTTAAGTTCTTTCAAAATTTCACATTCATGTCACATTGGATGTTGCAAGTTGATGTTTTTTAAACATTTTCCGGTTTCATAATTTGACTTTTCCACAACAGATTAGAAAAATTCATATTAAGGATAATTTTTGAAAAGTTTTCAACATGCTTGGACAATATTAGGTAATCAATAATCAGATCGCATTAAACAATAATTGAACCTTCGCTTCACAATTTGTGTTTTTATTCTATCGGGTATGATGTTTCTCCCTATGTACAGTGAGCTCGTAAAGTACGGAACAATTTCAATAATATTTTTTAAAAGGGTTTTCTCCGAAAATCGTCGGACATAAGCTTATTTTTTAAAATATCACTTTTCCCTCAGTGACATTTTTTGATCAGGTTTCTTTTATAAGGTGAGACATCATCGACAATTTTTTTAAATAGTAATCCATATTTTTCTTCACGCAGTTGCATGCAACACATTTTCCTGAGTACAAAAATGTCAAAAACGTATGACTTTAAAAAGGAAAGCTTGAGATAAAGAAAGTTTCAAAAATGCAAGTTGTTACAATACACCGATCATTTATCAATGAGGCGCTGGAAAAAAGATGGTTTTGACAGACATTAGTATTTTGCAATTTTTCATCGAAAATGTTTGTTCTATTTTGTTAATTAATCATTGTCTAATTTTAATCACTTTAATTATTCATTATTTGTGCTAAAACCTTAGTAATGGAAAAATTACTCTCACTCAAGGAACTCGAATTGAGGGAGGTTCTCGGGATATTGGAGCAGTCAAAAAGAAACTTGTACGTACTCTGTCCACTTATTATGTGCCATTTAGAGAAACATTTTACAACTGTTTAAGAGGTAGGATGAACTGTTTAGGTAGCATGTCTTTTAAATTTTGTATAGATAGTTGTAATGTACTTTGCAATAAATATTCGTCTCTTTCCAGTCCTGATGATGACTAGAAAGTAGTCGAAACTAGTTGACCATTTAAGCGATTGTTTCTTTTTGGCTGCTCCAATATCCCGAGAACCTCCCTCAATTCAATGAAACCTTAGTGTTTTCGTTTTTATATAAATACCATTTACTTTAACTTCCTTTTATTTGAATACTTTTAAATTTTGAACACTTTTCGAAAGTGAAAGTAGGTACTATTTCGTGATTGTTTTTATTTTTTTTGTTACGATAACAATCTCTTATATTTTTATTAAGATCTTACCTATGGATCTTACTAGCCTTATTTAGTCTTATACTGGAGGTATTTTGCTAAGGCAAAATAAAAACCTTCTGGATAGGTTTATTCCTATAAGAAAATAAGATAAATTTATCTTAAAACTTTTTTGTTGGGTAGTATTCTAGTTTATTTTGCTTAGTTATTAGTTTACAAAAAGTTTTGGTGTATCTGGAATTTGTAAGTTATCAAATTACGTAATCGGTTTCAATATTTGATTTATATGCTTCATAAACACAAATTCATGTAGTTATAAATCATACGTAATTTAACTGTAAAATAACTGTGAAGGTTTACTTTTAATTTATTTTAAACAGCTATGATTAAAATGTAACTTTTTTAATATAAACTCTTTTAAAGAGTATGTAGTTCCTTTGATCTTGATTTTGGAAGGATGGGGATTGAAAATATTTACTTTATATTATATTTTGCTTTTTAATCAATTTTACATAAATATACCTAATAGTTAACTATATCTGTATTGTAGAATTACGAAAATTGCACTAAGCACTTTTCAGAACTGAAAGTATGTTCGCGAATATATTTTGTGAAAATTTAACTGCTCATCCATTTATTGAGTTGTTCATTCGCCATTAAAGATTAGCACTGTACCAAAATAAAACCTTCGAAATGCTAGACTAAATAATTTTTTGTGAAAATGGAAATAATTTTTGATTCTGAATAATGATGAAAATTTTTTTACCCTGTGCGAAGGGGAGAAAATTTTCGACTACTATTCATAGAAGGAATAAAATGTAGGTACATATTATATTATGTATATCATTATATCAATATATCATTTCAAGCCAAGATGTAATATTAGTCTCAATTTTAATTTAGCTACATAAGTTGTCCGTCAAAAATTTAAGGAAGACATTGTAAATCGTCATGTTAAATTTTAATAACGATATAATCATACTAATTGTTAGTACGTACTTGAAAAACTTGAAATACACTATAATACGTATATTTTCTATTTCCAATTATAAAATTCTTGTGGTGGCTAGTATTGAGTTCTCAAAGTTATGAGATCTCTTGGGGTGGTACGTTAATTTATATTTATCTCATGGCAATATGAATCTGAAACGATTAATTCCACTTAAACCTATACAAAGTCGAAACGCGTCATTCATTGGATATATTGAATTTATATCTTGGCTGCTATCTATCATTTTATGATTTTTACGACGCATGATGTGCCAAAATTAATATCTGTTTAAGCTATAGATTATCATGACTGAATGCCTAAATTATTATTATTATAAAACAGAATAAGAAAAATTTTACTAAATTTTCTTTCTTCAATAAATTACCAAATTACTACTCATAATAGCTTATATTGTATTTTAATGAATTTTTTCTCCAAACTTGTCTCATACGATAAGATTTATTGCAACGAAAGTCGGCTACAATGGTACTAGCAATCTGTAATGTACATTTACTCCCGCACTCACATTACTTACGTATGTTATTGCAGGCCTGGACAAAAAATAGCGTACGTCATGCGCTGAGAAATACTTTTTACTTATTCTGTAAAATGCTATTTTCTCATGCTTATATTTATGTAAATAATTATTTCCAACATCTTAAATTTTACTGGGCGATCATTTTTTGTACTTTTAGTTTCGTTGGAATATATAATTTGAATATCTTTATGTGCTTATCTGTTTTTGTGCTTTCAGTATTGTTCTAAATGAAATTTTAATTCTTAATTAACCATTTTTATAAAAAGTATACCATATTATGCAGATTTGTCCAATATAATTTTAACAGCAGCGTGATAGCATTGCCTTCTACTTTTAAAACTTCCTTATCTATCTTCGAATTCAAATTAATTATTTTATTACACTGCCTCAAAATTTTTCAATTATCATCAATTTTTACTTCCAATTCCACCTTTCAATAAATCACTTTCACAAACTTAATTGCTCTCTATTTAATTTAGATTATTTTATATTATAAAAATGTTATTTTCTTATCAAATTTTGACTGGCGTCATTTCGTATTCAACACCCCCAATCAAAAGGGAATTAAACTTTTTATATAAATATTTCCTACAAATTTAAATATTTGAAATTATACATGGCGATGATCAAATATCATAGCAATATGTAATTACTAGAGAGTGAAATATTTAACAAAAAGATTGATTTATGATGCCCGCCTCTTAACTTCGCAATGGCTAAAATACCCCAATTAAATACGTAAATAACCAGAATAATTATTGTTCATAATTTGTTTGGCTGAAGATTTTTTTTTTAATTTATTCAAACATTTTGAAATTAAAAATTTTTTTTTAAAATGTTTCGACTAAATAATGGCAGGGTTTACTGCCACGTGGTTAATCCCTACTCGAATTTAAAAAAGATTTAACAATTTTTTTTATAGTCCATAACTACGGCGTGGAAATGAAAAAAAATTTGAGCCGAATTGCGCCGACATTGATTCGATTTAGGAATAATTTAGGAATCATAATAAAAATAATCCTATGATCAGTGTTAACGCATGGATTTCTAGTGTATCAACAAGCCAAATAACAGATATCCGTGAGTTAACTCTAATCCGAGATTTTTATTCTTTATGCAACCGAAATTTAAAAGGCTACCTAATTAAAGGTCCAAAAATAAAAAGTTAACACAAGGACACATGTTTACATTCATATGCATTTTCTTGGCTAACGCAGAATAATGATGTTTTTTCTAACCTAGAAAATATTTGTTATAAATAATAATATAATTTTCAATGTTAAAATTGCAATAAGTAATTGGTAACGCTAATTATTAAATTTTTGTATTCCACACAATTTATTGCTTCCAGTATGTTACTGAAATGTAAGAACATGGAAGCAAATTAATCCAGTGTTATTAGAAATTATAAAGTTTCACTTGGTCTTAGGTTTTACACTTAAAAGTTGTTGTCTACTTTGAGAGTAGTGCCCAGCAAGCAGTCCAAATAGTTTGGTCGATATTCATATTTATAAATCTCGTTGAATAGTTTAAACATGATTGAACATTTCACGCAGCTAATAGAAATTATTGAATAGTAAAAGCGGAAAACATGTTACTTATGGTGGCAAGTGTAATAGGTTGATCGTTAGGATATTGTTATTGTATAAATTGCAAACTTCTTAAAAAGAATTTCAATTCTTCGCCTTTTAGGCAAGTGACGAATTTTTAAAATAGTTCAAAAATAAAAATGAATTCTAAATGCAATAGTTTAGCCAATGATTCATTAACAAAATACTGCCGTCATAAGTAAGAAGGCAGTAACTCCACTTTTGATAGTTTCGAGAAAAACACAAAAAACTAATCCTAAACTAAGCCAAAACCTAAGTTTTTGCGATTTTTTTCATTTTTCATATCGGTTTTATTTCAAATTTTAAAATCTTTTGCAAAATCTGATTACAGATATAGATGCGGTTTTTTACGCTGATTTCAAAAATATAAAAAACTCAATTTCGAAAAAAATGGACTTGCTGCCTTCTTACTTATGACGGCAGCATACTAGACCACATATTACAAAATTCTATAGGCTGATGCATAAGTTCGTAGCGTTTCTGGTTTCCAAGGTAAGAGTGCTTTAGAAACAAATTTGTTTGAGAAATACCAATGTTATTTTAATGCCATAGTATTGTTTTATTGTAGAAAATTAGGGGTAATTGTTGGCTAAAGAAAATAGAGTGTCAAGTACAAAAATTAACATTTTAACGTATCCTTTTGTTTGGGTTTAACCGAGGAGTTAAAACATCGGGGGCCGCTAGAACCATTTGTGCCGTTTACAGAGAACGCCATCGTGGAAAGTACTGCACGAAAACGGTTTTCTCGTTTCAAAAAGGTGCATTTTGATCTGAATGATTTTCCACGTTCAGGGAGACCATCCGTCTTTGATAAAGACCGATTAAATGCTTCAATTCTTGATGGTCCACGTCAATCAACTCAGGAATTAAACAATATGATTACTTGTGAGCAATTAACTATCGTACGACATTTGCATTCTATGGGCAGAGTTCAAAAGTTGGGTGTTTAGGTATACCATACGTTTTAAGTGAAAACAACAAAAATCAGCGTGTTACCATATGTGCTTCTGTTCTTGCTCGTCATCGTTTAGCTCGTCAACAACATTTCCGTTTTTGACCCACATTGTTCCTGTTGACGAAAAATGGTGCCTTTACATCAACATCAAGAACAGAAAGGAATGACTGAGCCCTAACAAACAAACGAATCCTCGTGCAAAAGCTGGTGCCTATCCACGCAAGGTAATGTTGTGCATCTGGTGGGATAAAAATGGAGTCATCTACTATGAATTGCTTCCGAGGAATGTAACAATCACTTCTGAGGTTTATTGTCAGGCAAGACGGCATCAAGTGGTTTTGCAGCATGATAATGCCCGTCCGCATACTGCTAACATTACAAAAGTTACATTTACACAACAAATAAAACATTACAAAAAAAAATTCAAGACCTCGGTTGGGAGGTTATTCTTCATCCGCCATATTTTCATGATGTTGCACCATCCGATTTTCATCTTTTCCGCGCTCATTTAATAACGACGTTGTTCTTCAAAACTGGCTCGACGACTTCTTCACCTTAAAACCACCGGATTTCTTCAGGCGTAAAATCGAAAAACTGCCGGAAAGTTGGGAGTCAATCATAAACAATGCAGGAGAATATATTATTGATTAGTTTATGTACCTTTTTGTATTTCAAAAATTGCAATTTTAAATTAAAAAAAAACTCTGCGAACTTATGCATCAACCCGATAATTACCGTCAACACCGTGTTATTTTATAATAATTTCATCATGCGTTTTTAAACTTTAAGACTGATTACCTCGAAAACCTTTTTCTTCACGGTTATAGTTTTTTACATATTCATACTCAGAAAATAGTTGTGATTGATCCAAATCCGGGAAGAAAAATAAGGGTCGAAATTTGAAAAAATTTACGACGACGTTATAGCTCAAAGAAAACGATAGAAAAATTTTGATAATATAAACTAAAATGTTTGGCTAATCAAATTTCGCCTATTTCGCTAATAAGTTCGCCAACATCCGGTAACGGATAGGCACGCGAAGAAGAAGAATCAAATTTGGTCGATGTCAAAATAACTTACTGCGGAAATATATAATCAGTGGAATGGCTTCTTGTTGCCTCTCTTATAGCTCAAATATTGATTTTAGACTTTAGATCACAGCGGTATAGCCGTGGTGGTAAAACTGGTGGTAAGACTGCGGCTTTTCACCTTCTATGGAGTGCCGATGCATGGCTTTATGATTTTAACTATTTTGTATTCTTTTATATAATTTTAACTTAACGCAATTAAATCTATACGGTATTTGTGCAATTTAATTATACTGTAATTTATTTTTCTGTTGGGCTTCTCTGTTTGAAAGAAATATTATTGTTATAACGCCATTTATATTTTGCTCAATAGAAGTTCTAGAAAATTTATAAAATAATTAGATGTCATCCTTCGAAGGAATATTGCCAATATAATTTTAGCCACTGCGATAAAGACTAGCACAATTAAAGAGCATGTCGTAAAATTATCAAAACGGGGGTTTTCTACGCTTTCAAAAACAAAATATTCCACAATATAGAATGCTATAAATTTCAATTAAATAACGTAGCTTGTATTGTTTTAAAAGCATGAAAATAGAAGTAGTAAACTTAAATCTGTACAGGACAAACAAAAATACGACGTGAAGGTCCTTATTTGCAAATATTTTAAATTTATTTGTAAATATAACATAATCAAGTACAAAATGTTAATAATTATCTTCTCGATAGAAGAATTTAAGTGCCCATTTATAACATTAAATGCATTCCACCTAAATTTTTTCCTTGTATTCATCAGAAAAGTTTTCACTATAAAAATATTTTGGTACAAAACTTTAATTGTGGTATTAATTTAATTGTTTCGGGCCATTTAGATTTGGCTCATTTTCAAAGCTAAAAAGAAATTAATACACGTTAATAGATGAGTTACATCGATGAACTAATCAAACATAATCAATCATTGAAAGCATTAACCTTTTGGAGATTAAGATGAATGTAAGAGTAATAGACACTTTTAAATACAAAAATAACGAATGTAATTTGTTCTAAAATTATTAAATTTGAAATTTGAATACTATTAAGATATCACTTAGTATGTGATAAAACAAAATTTACTCACTCAATAAAAAGTTCTAACACATGCTCATAACAGATAATTGACTCCCATGTGACCAATGATGTAGTGTTGAAGCGCTAAAATTTGTGATGTAATACAGCACTGCTTCTAAGGTGTGTTTTATGTATAAAATTTCTGAATGTCGCTAATAGTAAAAAATATGACGGTATTCCATATTAGGTCCTTTCCTTCCTCAGCCCGAATGCTATTTTTATAAACAACTTTCGTCCACCCCTCCTGGACTTTAGCCTGTCTAAAGGGTTAAGGTCATTCCCTACCACGCTATCTCAGTGCGGGTTGGTAGAGGAACAGCATAAGGCAGCGTTATTCAAACTGGTCACCAGCGGTCATCTATCCAAGTGCATACCGCTAGCAACTTAGCTGAACGTTTTGTAATCTAATAACCAGAGACATTTCTATTGCCCTACATCGCTGAACTTCATATTAGCTTTATATTCTGTATTTAGGCACTTTATTCCATTACTAATAAAGTTTCTAACCATTACATGACCGTGATTGTAGCAAATATAAATACAGTATGCATTAAAGGTATGGTCAAAACCCTTCTCTTAAAAACCATTACTCAATCGTTTGGAATCGACATTAACCTTCCAGTAGTCTCATCTATTTTCCCGACGCGAGTAATACCCCTGTATCTGACACATCGGGTATGTAAACCGGTCCAGGACGTTTGAACGCGACTTGAATCTGGGGTTGCTCGACAATGCAAAACTACATAGTATATCTTTTTAGAGACCCCAATGAAGATAATAAAATTTATTTGTTATGCCCTTTAGAACGCGTTGTCGACTGACCTAGTAGTATGTTCTGAATTTCATATCCATATTTTATTATAAAGAGTCAAAATTCATACATTTCTAATTGCAGTAGAATATGATTAAGAGCATTTGAGGAGGGCACCGAAAATTTCTGAAAGATAAACGCAAGAATTCGGAAGTTATGTTTAATTTTATTAAAGTTAGATCTGTCAGATACAATGCGACTACTGGAAGGTTAACCGGAAGATTGCCAGGGTCCCTAGGTCGCCATACTCGACAACATTAGTAATGGGAAAAAGTATGGGATAGATAGACAAGGAGGCTGGTGGTTATCACTAGACGGTATCAGGTTAAAGGTGGATGTTTTAACTTAAGCAATGTCTAGGTAGCCGGTAGAGATAGTTTCAAAGGTCAAGAACCCTAATCTGCGCGAGGTGGAGCCTAGGGGGTGAAATACATACATGCACGAATTTGAGCCTTCTGCGTCGATTTTTATTCAAAGCTAAAAAGAACCCTAATCTGCGCAAGGAGGAGCCAAGAGGGAGAAATACATACATATACGAATTTGATTCTTCTGCCTCGAAATTTAGGGTTCTTGACCTTTGAAATTATCTCTACTGGTTACTACATAACATTGAGAGCCGGTAGTTTACATACATTGGTCAATTTAAAAAAAGCAATACTACCGGTACCCTAGATTATATTATTGTATTGTCTGTAATAAGTTACCAACTAAAATTTACAATATTATAGTATGTATGTGAAATACAATGACTAATAAAAAATTGGTAACGATTTTAATTTTATGTGCTTCGGTAACTAAACACTAAGAATTCGTAACATGTTTCGTTCGTAATACATTCTCAATGAAAAAGCTAAGTTTATTTTTACGATTAATTACAAATAATTTATGTTTGTGTCGTGCGCTAAATCGTCTTTGGCTTTTTTAATTAAATTTTTTTGGTTTTTAAAATTTTTAAATTCAAGTCATAGGTAGATACGAAAATACATATTTTTCATATATTCATAAATTATCAGAAAATATGAAAATTTATATAGGATAAAACCAAGTAATAAGTAATTCTGAAAATCCAAATACGAATTAACACAAAGTGATGAACGTGGTGGGCATTTATTTTATTACATTATTGTATACTTTCATTCCGTTTTACTGAGGAGGACTTATTATATATTTTAAATGTGTCATTTCGTTACCTAAAAGCGAACTTCTGTTAAGCTCTGTTGAAATTAAGATACGATTAGTAAGACATTGCTAGCTGACTGGTTTAAATTTTGATGCTTTATATTTATTAAGTAACTATAATAGGGTGAAGCATGCAGTTATTGGACATAGGGTAGTTATTGGACACTTCACTATAAATTGAAAAATAATAAGTTTTTATTTATATAATGAGGCTTTATGATACATGCACAGCTTCCAATTTCATACAGTGTCATAATGGCCAAAATTTCTCCATTGGAGGGAAGTTGTGTTTTATGAAGTAATATGTAAGTGTTGTTTTGTTAGTAATTTGTTAAAGTCGGTCGATTTAGAAATAAGCCTCAAATTATTGAAATATTAAATCTTTAAATCTTCTGTAGCTACCCAACGATAATATGATCAAGTTATTAAAGCTGTTAAAGACTATGTTTTTTCATTATTAAAGTTAAATCTTTTCATATTTTTTAGTTATTGGCCATTATGGATAATAACTGATTTGAATGGATGTTATATATTTGCATATTTCTTTGTAGGTTGTTCTATACGACTTCTAACGGTTAAGAATTAATTCATCATATAAATTCAATTAGGGAGCTCGATATTGGACACTTGTCCAGTAACTAAATGCGAAGTGTCCAATAACTACAGTCTTCAATATCTTCAATATTATTTTTATTTTATTATAACCCATACTTACTATAGACTTCTATTTTCAATTTAGGTACATATTATCTAATGCCCATTAGGTACCTAGGTACTATTTGTAGAGATATTTTGGAAGGTAGGTACTTAATTAATTGAAGTTTTAATTATGTTCAATAATTAAACTTGGCGTTTAGAGCAGCACTATTCCTCAGAAAAGATATTAACTTTGTTCCCATTCCAGAATTCAACACCAGGGACCTGGCATCCGCCGTGGTCGAAATCCCAACGGAGGGGGGCAAGAGGAGTATAGTAATAGCCTCGGCCTACTTTCCGGGAGATGAGACCAAGATTCCACCACAGGAAGTACAACGCCTCATAAGCTGGTGTCAAAAGGGGAACAAACACCTACTTCTGGGCTGCGATGCAAATGCGCACAATGAGATCTGGGGCAGCACAGACACTAATAACAGAGGTAAGGATTTACTTGATTATATTTGTTCTAACAATCTAGACATTATAAACAAAGGTAAAAAACCAACCTTTATAAACGCGATTCGCCAAGAGGTTCTTGACCTCACATTGGCCACTGTGTTTATAAGTGAAATTCTAAGAAATTGGAAAGTGATGGAGGAGGCATCCTTCTCAGATCACGCCTCGATTACATTCGATATAGAGAGCAAAAAAGTGGAAGTAGTGAAATGTAGGGTGCCCAAAAAGACGGACTGGGACCTCTACAAAGAGGTACTAAGGACCGAGCTAGAAGGCATCCAATACGAAGTAGCTACCACAGAGGAATTAGAAACAGCCTCTAACCACATAAGTCAGTGTATAATGAACTCTTATGAGACCAGTTGTCCACTGAAGAAAAGAACTGTCTCTCGAGACGTACCTTGGTGGAATGCAGAACTGGAGAGACTAAAGGTAACAGCCAGGAAAGCATTCAATAAGGCCAAAAGAACAGGCCTATGGGAATACTATAGAGAAGCCCTCACAAAGTACAATATAGAATTGAGGAAATCCAAAAGACAGTCATGGATGCGCTTCTGCGAGGGGATCGATAAAACGGCCCCAGCAGCGCGCATTCAGAAGGCTCTGTCTAAAGACCACTCAAATACTATTGGACTTATAAAACAGTCCAACGGTGCTTATACTGAGAACATCGGGGAAAGTTTAAATGTGTTGCTAAAAACACACTTTCCTGGATCCACGGTAATGGCGACAACAAACCAGATGCACGAAATATCCCTAGCTAATGGAAATATACATTCCAGCAGGGCAATAAATGGTTTTCAGCCCTACAAATCACCTGGATGGGACGGAATCTTTCCGGCCCTACTCCAAAAAGGAATAGATTTGATCGCTCCATGCATAACAGCAATATTCAAAGGTAGTTATGCAATGGGATATATACCCACATCATGGAGGAGGGTGAAAGTGGTATTTATACCAAAAGCGGGCAGAAGGCCTCCTGAAGAGGTTAAATCTTATCGCCCAATCAGCCTATCCTCCTTTCTCCTCAAAACGATGGAGAAAATTGTTGATAACTATATAAGAAGCGAATCCCTCAAAAGGATGCCGCTTCATAGAAATCAATTTGCCTACCAACCAGGCAAAGGTACGGTGGATGCACTTCACCATCTTGTAAGAGAGATTGAAAAATCTCTCGAAACAAAAGAAAATGCGGTCGGAATATTTATAGATATAGAGGGTGCCTTTGATAACACCTCAAACAAATCTATAAAAACAGCCGCCGTAAAACACAGCATTGAGGCACCCACGATAACTTGGATAGAATCAATGCTGGAAAGCCGAATAGTAACGGCTTCCTTAGGAGGGGAGGAAATCTCGGTGGCCGCGGCAAGGGGATGCCCACAAGGTGGGGTGCTATCACCTCTTCTGTGGTCCATCGTGGTAGACGACCTACTGAAGAAATTAACTGACGATGGATTTTGCGTACTAGGATATGCGGACGACATTGTCATTATAATCAGGGGCAAGCATGAAGGCATAATTTCAAACCTAATGCAAACAGCCCTAAACAAAATAAAAGAATGGTGCGAAAAGGAAGAACTTACAGTGAATCCTTCAAAAACCATTATAGTTCCATTCAAAAAGCGTAGAAAGATAAACCTAAAAGCTCCACAGCTTCAGGGTTTATCGATACCTTTTTCCGGAGAGGTAAAATATCTGGGGGTAACCCTGGATGCAAAACTCACCTGGAAGCCACACATGGATACAATTCTTTCCAAAGCAACAGGAGCCTTCTGGGCTTGTCGCAAACTTTTTGGAAGGACCTGGGGACTAAGACCAAAAATGATCTATTGGTCATATACATCAATAATTAGACCCATTGTCACATACGCATCGCTCGTGTGGTGGACAAAAACTAACGAAATCACGACACAAAGCAGGTTGCAGAAATTGCAAAGGCTAGCGTGTCTGGGTATAACAGGGGCTATGCGCACAACCCCAACCGCGGCTATGGAGGCACTCTTAGATCTGCCACCTCTTCACCTACGAGTGAAAAGGGAAGCCATACAAGCTGCCATAAAAATTACCCAAGTCAAGAAATTCAAACCAGGAGACAAGACAGGTCACCTAAAGATACTGGACTTCTTACAGCCAGATCTGTTTGAAAAACCTTTGGATATCATTCCGAAAATCTTTGATTTTGAAACACCGTTTGAGGTCATCATTCAAGACCGAAGTACGGCTAGATATCAAAAAATACAAGTGGATACAAAATCCTCCAACTGGTACACAGATGGATCAAAAACTGAACAGGGAACAGGCATAGGCATATATGGCCCAAAATATGAGGCATCTATAGCCTTAGGAACCTATCCCACAATTATGCAAGCTGAAATACTTGCAATTGCACTATGTGCCCATGAATGCCTGCGAAGGAACATTAAGGGCAAAAAAGTCAATATAATGTCTGACAGCCAAGCTGCGATAAAGGCACTCAAAGCAAATAGCTTTGAGTCTATGTCCACATGGGAATGCAGACAATCCCTCAAGAAACTGGCCAAAGGCAATAAAATTGCCCTCCATTGGGTGCCGGGTCATGAGGGAATTGAGGGTAATGAGCTGTAATGAATTGAGGGTAAAAACCTCTTAGGAGTATTCTATGTTTTGCTAGCAAAATTGAATTCCTGAATACCTAATTAGCAGGGTAATGAACAAAAGATCAATACTGGTCGCAGTTCTGAAAGGCCCTTGCGGCCAATCGACCCCTAAGTACAATACAATACAATACAAATAAACTTGGCGTGTCCAATAATTGCAAAAATTGTCCAATAACTGAACTTATAGGTAATTTTTCTTTCTTTTAAAATTTTTTTAAAAACAGCGCAATAATGAGCAAATAGACCAGCATGATAGACCAGCATTTGTACCTTTCGTTTAGTTCTACGTACACATTTCTATGTCTACAAATAAAGTTATAATTAACCATTGTATCGAAACTTTTTCTAAAGTGTTCAATACTGCACGGTTTACCCTACCTAGTATATTTTTTAATAAAATCATTTGTACATATTTCGCTTGTTTAATAAATTTCCATAGAGTAACTAAAATTGAAGGTCCTAGAATTGTAATGTACTCACAGAAAAATGTGAATCTTCGGAAATCGAGCCTGAAATTCTTTTCATTTCATAAAAAAATATTTACTTCAGTTAATACCGGCAAACGTTTTCGATACCGGTATATCTTAAGTTTCATAACTATCTGGAACTTATTATTATGTACATTTCTGGTAGATCCGTCTCTTCAAATTGACCAATGAACGTAAACTACCGGCTCTCAATATAGTAACCGGTACCGGATACCTAGACATTGCCTTTAACTTATGTATTGACCGCGCTGGAGTTACGACTGTAGTTAAGCGGTTATTTTAATTGACCACGTCGCGGTTAGTACTATTTCCGAAAGTTCACCAAACCCTCAAACTAATTAAATAAACTAAAAGCTGAACGCAATAATAAATTGAAGCCCTACTATTAATTTTGTTTGTTAATTTATTCATAATTTCTTTTACCGGATTTTCATTGAGTTGTATAATTTTTTTAATTCCCTTTAATTATTATGTTGGGATATTTTTTATTTATTTTCATTCACATTTCAATATTATCACTAAGAATTTTTAATTAAATATTATGATATAAATTATGAGGTATCCTTTCAAATAATAAAAAAGACATATTTTTGTAAAAGTAACGGTAAATTTATCAATTTGTGTATATAATAAATTTAAATTTAGATATCCCTAACGATGTATAATATATACGCAAATTACCGAGAAAGCAGACTACTGCTGTTGAAAATATTACCAGAATGTTTATCCATCATAACAACCTCGTTATACAAAACTCTGTTTTTATAATATCAAATTAATTAGTATAATTTGTATTATTGTGCAGTTTCAAAGAAGCTAACGAAAAAAATATGTTACTGTAACCGTTGTCATTTGAAAAAATTTAATTTTAGTTGATTTTATAACAATCGTGTGACTACGACATAGACACGTTACAAAAAACGCCCTTTAGGCGTTATACGTTAGTTAGTATTATTTTATACGTTAGTGGTTTTATAATGTATTATTTTGTCAGGTAGGATTTCTAAATACGGGGCGAGTAAAAAGTTTGGGAAATGTGTTAAAATATTCCTCGATAATTTGCCGAAAAACGCTCAGATACGACAGATTTTGTTTTTAACTCTCGCATTTTGATATCACGTAGAATTTATTGGTTTTGATATATTTATAAATGAGATGCACCATCAATTTTTATATATTGGAACCATGGACTATTGGAACACATTTATTTGCGGAAGATTGCATAATTCCGAGTCTGAATATGTAGTTATTCTCACTTTAGTGTTGACAATTTCCACTGTATTAATGTTTTAAATCAAAGATGTTTGGAAAATTGTAACGTAAAAATTGCGCCAGTTATGAAAATTACCGATATTATAATAATTGATACCATTGTTAAAGACAAATTCTTATAATACAAATTTTCGATAGACAAGGATTTGATGTTTCAATATTAACCTCATAATAAACTCGTAAGTATATTCTTGCACGCAAAACATTTGTATTAAGATATAAATGGCTTTTGACCCATATGGCCATATTGCTATTATCGCAACGACGGCGACGCTACGCTTTGATCGGCTTTGATAATACTGATAGATCCATGAGTTACGCGATTCCTACGTTACAATTTTACAAATTTATAACAAAAAAAAATTATGTAAAATATCAAAAGATCAAGTTATTTTCTTGGGTTTATTGTCCATACAAAAATGATCAAACATCTATAAATGTGGTTCATAATAACTTATTTTAATTTAAGTTACAAAAATATCTACTGTGAAAATAAATAATAAAAAAAAGTTTAAATTAAAATTGTGAAAATATGTCGTCAGGATTTTTAAAAACTATCAAAATAAATTTGATTGCCAAGTGGTTTTATGAATGATTAAAATTCGTCAGCCGGAATTAAAAATTAATATAATTTGATAATATTATGGTTTCATAGTGAAAGTCAGTCAACTTTTAAAGTATGGCTACGTTAGTTATCTTGCATACAAAGCAGAGAATAAACTTACCCCCTTGTGGAAAAAACTGAGCATAAATCATTTTAAAAGTTTCTTCTTTAACAATTCCTGTAGGGCACTCTGCCTTAAATCCTCGATATATTCGTTTCATTTCATCTTCAGAGAAACGTGTACTTCTGCAAAGAGCCTCCAAGCTATTGGGGCGATAACGTGGAGGTGTTTCTAAGTCTTCTAGTTCAGAATCTAAAAGAAAAGTGTATATTTTAAAAATGTATAATAAAACCAATTTGTCATTAAACTAAAACTGAATATTATAGTACATTATTAGTGGTATTTGTTAAAATCATTAAATTAATTATTAAATACCCCATGGACGGAACAATCGTCTCATCACACTAAGAAACGTTAGTATAGATGAATTAATAAAGAACTGATAAAGATTCGCTCACAACTGAGCATGCATTATTTAAACGACGCGGCGGGAGAAACTAAAATTGGACATCGATAGTAACAAAATCTCCAATCTTTACAACGTGCTGTAAAATTGATCAACATAGGCAAACTACGACGCGACATGCAGCGAAAATGGCACAAAAAATTACACCGACTAATTGATTTATTACAAAAAATCATAGGTAGGTATACTTTTAGTAACACAAAAAAACACTTTTCTAACATAATTATATTTATTATTATTATCATCTGGCATTTAGAACAGAAGTTACTACATACAAATTTCTGCATGAAGGAATCTTATACGCACGAATAATACCTTTATTAAATTAATAATTATGCTTTGTAGGTACAGGTAGTAGTTCGAGTGCACAGGGAATTGGGTTATGGACCTATTATCATAGGTTAGATTCCCAGTTGCTCCTAAATTTTACACGTATTTTTATAAATTTCACAAGATTACATGGTTAAACTAACGAGCCTGGTATGCCGCTTTAGTCAGTAAGTAACTAAAACCGTTGACTTGTAATTCGGTCTTGGCGGGTTTACCTCTAATCTCTAGTTGTATATCGGAATTTTGTCACGCTGGGATAGATTCTAAATTTGTATTGAAGAAGAAATTTGTATTCGAGGTTTTATTTTATTTTTTTCCTTTCATTCACACATCGAACACAGAAATTGATTAAATTACCTACTTTATTACGTTTTTATTACAACATATCAATTTCTTGAACTGTTGTAATGGGGTCAGACACCAATTTTTTGTGTGCGAAAATTTATCCTTAGGTTGTCCTTTGCCGTATGACATGTTGAGCTATTTTTAGCATGATTTATTTCCATATTATAAAATAATTGAATTCAAATTAAGTAGTTACCGAAAATCGCGTGTGACGATGACATCGCAAAGATGTAAGACTGCAAGAGCGTGAAATATATTATAGATGCCACGGTCGCATCCTTAGGGCTAACGCCGACATGCAACTTTGGCATTTTCCGAAACTTTAAAGTTGCATGTGAGCGTGCTCTTAAATAAACTCGTGGTAGTCACTCAAACAACGAAACTGTTTTGTCCGACTAAAAAGTTACATGTCGACATTAACCTTTAACGTTCAAAATCTAAAAATTTGACCAGTTAATTTAGTGAATAATAGATTGCAGTAGCTTATTATAGGAATTAAATTATTGATTGTACTGTATAAACTAAATATAATGTATGAACTGTATAAACAGAATGGGACAAAATTTCGACGCGGCCGTTTCGAAGCGAGAATGTTTCGACGCGGAGACATTTCGACATGGGGACATTTCAACACGGGGACGTTTCGACGCAGGAACTTTTCGACGCGGAATTTTCAACGCATACCCATTTAACAAATTTCTGCTAATAATATATCTTGGAATTTCTCTTTACTGTAAATCCGGTATTTATGAATTATAAAATGTTTATTTATTTACACTAATAAAATATCATTTTCTGTTTCTTGTTATAAAAAATATAATAATTATTATAATAACTATGGGTCAATCCATATCAAATCAACCAATATTTTGCAAATTATTATTTTCAAGGTCCTCTACGATTTTGCTCAAATTTTATGCAATTCTAAGTTTAATCAAATAACATACCCGTATTTTTTGTTTGCCCCTAAAGGGCGACGTTCACATTGTACAGTCCACCAAATAATACAAATTTGCTTTGTTTAATTTGATATTCTATTTTTTTTTATTATATTTATACTGGCTGAACCGTACCAGTTAGAGACATGATTTTTTTTAAATATAGGTATTGAATACGCCTTTTATAAAAAATAGGAGCGTTGACCAAATTTTGACTTTTAGTGAGCCCTCCCGAAAAAAGATGTAATTTAAATTTTTCAAAAAAAATATTTAATCTTTATTGTACTTTTGGCTACTTGCATACCAAATTTCAGAGTGGGAAGCCTCTGGTTTAGGAGTGATAATTTTCGGAAACAAGATCATATTCGTTCAACCATTGATACCGTACAACGTTTTAATGTCGGATTTAAGTAATTTCCATCTGAAAAGTGTGATTTGGTAGAATAAGTACGTGCAAAAGTTGGAAAGAAGTGATATTATTTTCCATTTTTGGGATCATCATCAATTCCATCATGGATTATTTCGTTGACCTGTTCCGGCCCATCTCTTTCTCGGTCGTCCAACATCTCTGCGTCCTCGAGGTTTGTATCTAAAGATTTGTAGGGTTATTCTCGGATATTTTCTTTAAGTAATAAAGAATATGTTTGGGATCACATTCGCGTTATTTAAATTTGGGAATTGTGTTAGTTTTTCTGGTCAACACAACCCTGTACAGTTTATCGGGATTCATCATCCATTGAATTTTTGTTTGGAAGGAACTTAACATTAGTAATCATCAAATTGTATAATTCTGATCACTATTAGATTATTAACGTGTCGAAAATTCAATTATTTTCTTTCTTCAAATACAAAAAATGGAAGGAAAGATATCGGAATACCTTCTTTTCGCTGCGTACAAATCTGGTGCTGTAGAGAAACTAGTGACGTATCTTAGGGGGGGGGGGAGATTTTCTCATAAGATAAGGGCTTATTATTATTTTGTTTATGGTTAATCACTTGTGTGCGGGTGATCGTGTTATTCAGTTTATCTGCCTATTTGGGCGATTGTAGGCTGCACCGATGGTTGAAGGGTCTCTTAATTTGTCATGTAGATTGCTCAGGGTTCAGTAAACTGTAAACTGCGCTGATGGTCAATTAGTAGGTAATCTTTTTTGGGTAACGATGAATTACCGAATAACAAACACTCCAAATATTGGGATCCGTTGTCACCTTTAATGATTGTTAGTTTATCCGAATTCGAGGTAAGACAAATTATTTTTAATTTTTGGTTGTGTGGTATTGAGTATTCCGTTAACTGGCTAATCACTCTTTGGTCTAGTACTGCTCCTGGGAATGTCTACATCAGGACTACATCTGTGACGCTACCGTTAAATATTCTTCAAAGATTGTGCCTTATTGTCAAAGCACTGTTAGTGCCTTGTTTGCTTTTTGTGCGCCAACGATAATTTCCATTAATTATATTTTATCTCACCATTGGTGTGTTTTATTTTTCAACGAAATTGTACTCATTCCCTTACAGATTGAGCATTCCTACCGAGAGGACTTGCGATCATCGCTTGCCGCTACAGGCGAGCAAGTAAAACCGATCATCAGGGCTTATTCACGCAAATATAAGTATTAATTGATTTTCTGCGTGGGCGAGATTTGACCAGGTTTGTCTTCTCATTATAGGCAGGGTGGTTAAATTTGATATCAGCATTGGCGGTATTTTGTCCTTGCTGTATTTTTTTAGCGGTATTTTGTTCTTGCAGTATTTTAGCCTGACGATATTTTGTCCCCACTGTATTCTAGCTTGCGGTATTCTGCAGTGCGGTATTTCGGCCGCGGTATTATAGCGGTGGTATTATGACCCCGGTCAAATATCCGATTCACCATCTCTAAGAAATTTAATAAGCTAGAGAACTTGTAATGCAACGTTCAAGGTTTTTCGGTAATTTCAGCATTTCACGCTGAAATTAGTTGAAGTAGTTTACTAAAATCTGCTAAAATCATAAGGATATAAGTTTTAATATTTTCATTTAATTTTGCATTTCGAAAACTAAATGTGTCCATATTTACAGGTTAGACTAGATTAATGGATGGTTTCGGTTACCTAAAACAAAGAAGAGTAATTATAAAAGGTTATTTATGCGAAAGTATAGTCTTATTTCGGGGTGCTGCAAAGAGGCGATTGAAGGAACACTCGTGCGTGTATAATCGGGGGTGTGAGAACTTTAGGTGACCGACGTTCCAGGAAGCCGAAACAACCCCATCAATTCATACGAAGACGATTAAGATAAAAATTTGGGCGACATCTCAGGGGTTGTTTAAAAAACGAAAGCTTAGACGACAGTGAATGTGAACGCTGGGTGAATGGCTGAGCGGTTAGCGTGTTAACTTCTCATGCCGAGATTCATAGGTTCAAATCCTGTGAGGTGCTATCTACAAAAGGATTTTTCGCTCACCAAATGTCTATCTGCTGGTCACAGGTAACATTAAATATGGCTCAAAGACTTCCCTGGTCGGAGTAGATGATGTAAAAATCGTCTATTCTCGTGGTTCGGAATCCATGTTAAGCTGTAGGTCCTCTGTGCTCGTCACACAGTTTCAACACGCAGCGAGCACAGACAGGAAAATCGGAAGACGGCGTAGAACGTCAAAAACCGATGTATGAATGAAAAAATGAGCTTAGACGATAGTGGGAGAATAAGATATGTGCAGTAAGGGGATGGGGTTGGAGTGGGCAGCGATTACAGCTGATTATCCGTGGTACCTACGAGCAACAGGTTGCTGTTTTTTTTGTTGAGTAATAATGTGTGGTGTTATCGCTGTTTAAGTTACACCGCGGAAATTGTGGGCTCGAATTGCGGACTTGACTGAATTTCTTAGCGCGCCCCTCCGGTGAACATCAATACTGTGTGGATAAATTAGTTCAAAGTAAAAGAGAAACAAGAGGATTGATCCACCTGAATAAATGGATCGTAAAGACTTTTCAGAAAAAGCAAAAACCTTGAAGTTTTATTTCATGCAAGGAAATACTTACACCAGAAATTACTTAATACCAAACCTTGCACAAGGAGAATATATAATATTAATAATAATATGTCTGATGCTATAAATAGTTTGGAGGGAAAGTTAGGGACAACGAGCAGATGACGTCATATGAGTTATCCATTTTTATGTTGCATAATGTTATGTTGCATTTAAATAATTGCGGTATGACGCGAATTTATGCTAGATCAGTTAATTTAAAGGTTTCACTAAATTAATGTAAACGTAGAATGTTATCAAATTAGGTGTGGTATTTAAATTAGGTAATCAGATTATTTATATACAGGGTGGTGTGTAGGTATATAAGTTTGTGATGTAACATTAATCCATTGCTAGTTGACACAGAACGTAGGAAAATATTATGATAATTTATATACAAATTTTATATACAAAGTTAGTTTTATTGCTTATATATTTAGTGCAATTGTGGGTTTTAATTTGTGTAATGACAATTTCTCCCAAACTGGTATGAATGAAACAATCCTTACCCATATGCTATAAAAATGCATAATCGAGAACCACATAATTAGGAGAAGTCTACATAAATTCCTACCTTAATTGTATTTATTTAAGCAGGTTTAGTTTTAATAAATTATAATTATAATGGTGGTTTATCAATTTAAAAGTGTTTATGGCAAAAGGTATAATTATTCAAAGTTAAGTATGCTCCAGTAATCACTAGTGTTTAAACAAAAACACAGTTAAATAATCGAATCATCCATTATTATTATCAAGATCAATAGTATCGAATCGCAGAATTTAAATAAATCACATAATGTAAAATTAAGTATTGAATTAAATAAGTACTAGTATTATTTAGTAGTATTAGTATTAGTAGTAGTATTATTTCAATAATAAAAGATTTGTCGTGTCCAAAATTTGCAGTTTTGTTTGTGTTTGGAAGTTATGGTCGTCTCGGTTCGAGGCGATCATTTTTTTGTTTCAGCTGTTCTTACAATATTGCCTTGTCCATTGTTAAACGCCAAATACACGATACAACGGTTGTACCGACATCGTAACAACTTGGAGATTGTATGAGCAAATTGCATAGTGTGTGCGCTCGCCATTATCAGTTGCACCGATATCGTACGATTGTATGCAATTTGAAATTGCATGCTATGATTGTATGGAAATTGCATCGTGAGTGCTGCGCTGTCCAATATTGTACCGATATCAGTTGTTTAGTGGCTGTGAAGCAGTGCATTTTGGCTTTTAATATTTGGCTTTTCATTTGGCTTTTAATATTTTTACAAGACGAAGATCAGAATACAAGGATTTTTATACAAGCCATTCTTTGACCCACTTTTGTTTCACTTTTTTTGGTTTCTTACTGCTTAACACTACACCAGCACTTATTAGCAAAAACATTTTTTTACGCGAAGTTACACCAGCCATTGCTACAGACTTTCTGCTACAGAATGAAAACGTGTCTACGATGCGGTAAAATTGCATGTAAAATTGCATGTAAAATTGTATGGAAATTGTATGGAAATCGAACCGTGTGGTTAGTAATTAATCAGTTGTACCGATATTGTAACAACTCTGAGTCGGTACGATAATTGTATAGTGTATTTGGTGTTTAAGAAAGAATTAAGTTACCGATGACGATAAGTAGGTATTTTACAATGTGGTGGTCTGGGTCCTTTTCTGTGTCATCGATGAAGTGTAATTTATTTATTGGATTTCGTTAGTTCTCAATAGATGACGTTTCATCTTAAGAAGAATTTGGTGCGAAGTTCAATTTAGCAATTTACATCTTAAAGTATTCGGAGTGAAATCTGATAAGGTTGAATTCAAATTTTTCCAAATTTTGTTATAAGTATAAAATAGGCATAACTGCGCATACCAGGGTCAGACCGTTTTTGAAAGAAATATCATTAGGCGGTCCGACCGTTCCTGAACGAAAAATTACTGTGTAGTCGGACCGTGCACTACCCAATAAACATTTTAGCCTGCGAATAGCCTGACAGCCTGTCAGTCACAACTCGGGCAGGTACCTTCCCTGCGGCAGCCTCATATCCACCCTGACACCGGTACGAAATAGCTAAAATGGCGCAAAAAATAGCCTGCGTCATACCTCAGCGCCGGCAAAAAATAGCCTGCGTTAGCTAACCGCAGGGCCTGACGCAGGCTAAATTATTAGCTAATCGCAGGCACAGATAAATAACCTAACCGCAGGCCTGACGCAGGTTAAATTATTAGCTAATCGCAGGCACAGATAAATAACCTAACCGCAGGCCTGACGCAGGCTAAATTATCAACGAATTGCAGGAACAGATAAATTTATCTAAACGGCAGGGTTGACGCAGGCCTGCGTCAGGTACAGGCTATTTACAGGCTATTTGCAGGCTAAAAATGTTTATTGGGTAGTCGCACACTTTTATAAATACCAACCTTTATTTTGTATACATAGGTGGATTTTGCGCTGTTCATAATCCCTATTGTATTTATTCTTTACTTGTATTCTTTATTTTTAAAATTTTAGAATTATATATTGTTTACCTCAACGTAACATATTTAATAAAATAGCTGTTACTTCATGAGAAAAACTCGACTAAAAGAAAATATTTAATAGAAATTAAAACAAAATTCACATAACAATGAAACTGTTATAATAGATGTTCCAAGTTTTAACCATTTACTATTTGTTAGTAGCTAAGACATAAAATAAATTCTTGTTGAACGTTTCCAACAACATTAGGTGTAATTTGTCGCATTTCATTTCGTATAAGTTCCTTTGAATCTTCCAAATTGTTTGGCCTATCTTTATAAACTTGAGTTTTTATATAACCCCATTCAATGGTGTAACATCTGGAGATAATACAGCAACTTCTTTACTCAAAATTAGGATTTTACTTTTTATCAGCGTTATACACATGTTATTGATACCTTCATTAATACTTACAATTTGAATTTCTTTCGACATGACCTTTGAGGTAAAATCAATGACGCATTTTTTTAAACCGGTATCCCCATCTGGATTCTCTAGATACCTAATACCACAAAGAATGTAATTATAACCGTATTCTATTTCTACTACTGCTTTTTCTACCTGTTATTGTATCTAATATCCCAAGGGAAATAATAATATTAAAATGTTGCCCGGCGGTAGGCATAACTGTCAAAGGGCAATACGCCGAATATTATCACTTTCAACGGTCTATTTGGAAAATTACAGCCCGGCGGTAACAGTCCTCAAGCTGTTACAGGCCACGCAGGGCTATTATAATTCTTTAAACGGATGTTTTGGCTTATTGCCCTTTGACAATCATTTAGGGCGTTTTCTATAACTGTCATCAGACAACATTCAAACATCATCACTTCCCTTGGGCTGTTACATACAATTACAGCCCCACGAGGAAAGTAACGGCCCGAAGACTATTACCGATATGATGTAATTTGCCAAACATACCGCGAGAAGTGACAAATGATAATTTTTTGCCCATAATCGATATTCAAAATGACTGTCGTCGAACAACAACCGAGTATCGTCACTTCCTGGAGTTGTTAACTTCTGTCTTATTTTCTTGCTTCGTACTGGTAGTGGTGCATTAGCGTTGGATTAATTTCACTAGTGACTCAAGAGCTAGTATTTCAGTCAACATGGCGAGGAAAAACTTTATTTCTGTTCGTCTTCATCGTCAATCTTCAGGATTAAAAAAATTATTGTCCCATTGTGTAGGTTGATCAGTTGTAGATGTCGGTGGAAATTGCGTCAGGCGGAGTTCTACTTAAGTGCATATTACACGGGGCGTTCGGCTGCAACAACCGATTGCGGCAACCAATTGCAGCAGCCGATCGCACGTGCAACCGAATGCATATGGATATTACATGATACGATTTTCGTATTTTAACAATTTATCACAAATTTTAACTCACAAAAAAAATTAACAAATTTAACCACACGACACAAAAGTACAATATTTTTACGTCAATTTTATCTATTGGTATAACTTCAATAACATCAAATCACTGGATTGCATGAGAAAATCGCCTACAAAATAGAACAAGTTCTATTTTAAATAAATCGCCAGGCGATCATTTGCTGGATGGGTTGCCTATGCGATTAGCTGTTTTACACGGGGCGTTCGACTGCAGCAACCGATTGCTGCAACCGGTTGCATGAAAAAAAGGCCTCGTGTAATGTGCACTTTAGGCAGATACAGTTGATTGAGAGAACCTATCAAATCGATATTCATTAATGACTGTACGTCGTTCGGAGCTCTATATAGCTCTTTGCGAATTACCACCTTATTGTGGACAACGAACCTTATTGCGTAGGAATCAGTTTAAAATAATTTGTAAGATTACAAAACATGTATACAATGTGAAGTACGACAAATTACACTTAATGTTGTTGAAAATGTTCAAAAAGAATATAATACTATTTTATGTCGTGGTCGGCCGGTGTCAAGCAGTAAATGCTCAAAACTTTGAACATTTACTGTAAATTTCATTGTCATGTGAATTGTATTTTAATTTCTTGAATGTTCGTAGCCAAGTTATTAGAATTCACTCCCTGTGTAGCTAGCGCCAAAGTATTTAGTGGCGTTACACAAAATTTTTTATTGTAAATCTATTGTAATATTAATAATAAAAATTATAAGATTTGTTCAATAAAGAAAATTTTTAATTGGAATGAAGCAGAGTTGATTAATTGGATAAGAATAGTATTAGGGAAATTAAACGAAAAAAATTTAAAGTAAAGTTTATGATTATCATGATGATAAAGTTGAAAGAAAATTGAAGTTGTAAGAATTAAAAGAATTCTTTTAAATTAATTAAAATTGTGAAACCAGATAAGGAATATTGGACGTTATAAATTAAAATATTAATGTTGCAAACAAACCATTTAAATAATAAAAGATAAAATCAACGGCACATGGTAGAAGATATGCCAGGTACCCGTCAGAATATTCATATGGCGACCTCTTTTATGACAGTTTAATTTTGAAATATAGAATTAAATAAATAAAAGCACTAACTTTTCAACGAAATTAAAACTTTAATAGATAATAATAGGAATAATATAAAAAAGTGAAATAAAATATCGTGAACATTCAATTTAATCGATAGAATTTTCCTTTATGTGTGAACCAGATAACTTTTAGTGTTTGGCCCTAGCACTAATAGTCCATTCAGCTTAAGTCTGTAGAGATGCGGCTTCGAACGGCAACTGTGATTGGTTACATTTTATTTGCCATTCGAGGTCGCACCTCTGTAGACTTAAACTGAATGGATTACATATTATTTTACATTTAACCGCTAAGTTTTGCTGCATCCTGATCTTCTACGAGGTTAAATCGCAGAAGCACTGACCGAAGATATCCTATGAGAATACAATAGAATTTTATGTTATAGGAGTAGTTATATAGACATAGTCGATTTCAATAATGTTAGTATTAAATATCTAATCTTCTAATCATTTACTACTTCGTATATATCTTTGAAATATAATTTTTGCTCTCTACTCCTTGAATTATTACACGACATGTCACTTCAGTCTGGTGGGTGAATAATAAGTTTTATGTAAACTACAACTGCTTATGTAAATTGCTAGCTTGTAATTCGGTCTTGTGGGTTTATCCCTAAATGTTGTAAAATGGTTTATCCGTTAATGACTTTATATGAATTTAGTACGAAGTTAGTACACCAAAACTAAACCGCCCGAGTCGTGGCGTGAAAAGAAATAATCACAATTTATTTTATAATGCAGCTTATCACGCTGTAAATATAATGTTTATTGAACTGAAAGGAATGCCAATAAATGGAACGTTACCAATAATTTAGCTATTTTAAAGATCTTGTGGTAATCTGATGCACAAAAGAAGAAAGAAAATATGAAAACTGTATTCCTTTACTTGGAAATTTTAAATTAAAAGTTATACATCACGTTGATTAATGTGAAAATGTAAAAGTATTTTCAACCAATGTTAACTTGGAGAAAATTGATTTTACTGATGACTTTTATAATTATTTTTTTTTAATTCAAAATCAAATGCGTCGCTGAAAGTCAACAATCAACATGAGTCGGTTGTACGAAATTCCAACTTCATTTGCATAGTACATGCTTAAAGTTAGTAATTTGTGCAGAGAAATGTATGTATATTTTTGTGCATAAGTAAATAAAATTAAAGCAACTGTTACAATATTTATAATTTATGATCTTGCGAAATTATGTCAATATAAAGTTTGTGTGCCTAATTAACGGTTATTAGTTAGTTAGTACCTAATTAATAATAATAAAAATGTGGAAGGAAATAATGTTCTGTAGAGAACTTAATCTTTTAATGCAAACTTATTTTGCTTATTAGTTATAACTGCTTGGCGTCACCACCATGACGTTTTTAATTTGGAACGACGTTGATGATACTTTGGAGCGAGATTGATAATTTTTAAAAGGTTTTTTTGTTTAGATTTTATACAACTTATTATGGCTAGGAAATATAAAAGGAATTAAGGACTAAGAAATATTAAGACTATCAACTAGATAATGTTGAAAAATCTTTAACAATAATTATTTGGTACAGTATAACGAGATCGAATGTGCCTTTAATAATGCACGAGTTATACATAATAAGAAAAAGCTTTTGGATCGCTGCGAAAGTATTCAAATTCAAAAATGATACTTCAGATTCGACTGGCTGTACTACTCCTCTACTTAAGTGACAATCAAATGACATCACAAATCGAATAGCTGCCACTAGTAAGAAAAACTCGAAAGAAATTTTTCTTCTCGTTTATTATTTGGTATAAAATTGTGTGATAACAATGAAAAAGTTGTCAATTTCGCCCAGGTTGATCGATGTAATAGAGGTTTTTGTTTCTTAGGAACACAGTGTGTATTTATTTACGTCGAATTTTGTAAGCAGTGCCGTGCAACATACGCACTAAATCTACATATTATGTACTCGTATATGACGTGAATGTTAATTCTGGAGTTCAAATGTTAGCTCTGCTAACTGCACTGCTGCATGCTAAAACGCTCAATGTCATGTAGCAGTTTCGTGGTGTATGAACGAAGTGAGTAAGTGCGGAGCTGGCGCATAGGTGCCTCTGTAATTGCACAAACCATAAAGTTACTGCTGCACTGGGAGGGTTGGCGGTCAAACTACTTATTCGATTCTAATTAAACTTTGTACGATTATTAGTATCAAGTTAGCATATGCGTTCCTCTGCATAATCAGAATTAAAATAAATCAACTGGTTAATGAGAACGAGGATAAACCGTCGCTTTTAATGTGGAATAAAAGTAAATATAATTTAAAAAAGGAAGCCTAATTCACTAATTTCTACGCATAAAAATTTAAAATAATTTATTTATCATATGAATTAAGCTTGAAAATTTGTATTTTGCACTGTTCCGCTTTGGATACATGTATGATTAAATAAAGTTACGCTTTGTCGTGTTGATAACACCAAAGACAACGCGACAGCCCGGCAGACAAAATAAGGAATTTCACCTGCTTAGCAACAATTTTTAATTTTAATTCAGAAAAATTGCCAATCTACATAGTAAATTTATTTACTAAAATATTCAAGTATTGCAAGAAAATATAATGCAGATTACATTACAACAAATAACGCGAAAATAAGTAGTGCAACTTGCAAATAAAGAACTACGAACGGCAGACCCCTTTCAACTTTGTAAAGAATTCCATTTAAAATGTCAAAAACAGTAATTATCAAAACTTCATATCTGCCCTCAGTTAAACTGCATTAGGCAATTATGACCCGAGGCCCTTTTACTATTAAATTTTCTAGTTGCTTCCGTGTCTTTAATTTATTTTCAGAAAGCCAAAATCAATCAAAAAATTGCGCGAAAAATATAGTACATTTTATGCTTCATACCCAAGTAACAATTTTTGCTGGCGATCACCTGTGAAATCTAGGTTTTGCTGGCACACACCTGGTTGATACCTGGCAGGCGGCGTTTACAGTTTACTTGGCTATTGCTGTCAGTTTGTTATTATAGAGGCCTGACAGGTACTCATTTACAAATTGCTATAAAGTTTTTTTAACAGGGGTCTTACTAGTACTCATTTACAGCTTACTATAAGCTTGTTATTACAAACGCTTGGTAGGTACTCGTTTACAAATTACTGTAAGTTTGCTGTGATAAAAACTTGCCAGGGACTCTTTCACAGGTTACTTCACAGGTTACTATAAATTGTTTCGGCTAGCAAACCGAAAAGTACTCTTTTACAGGTTATTTCGCTTTGTATTGCTATAAAAAGTGTATTGAGACAGTATCCCGCCAAGTTCTCAATTACAGCAAGTCGACAGGTTTTCATCTTTGCGATATAACTACATTTTATTTCAACCCTTTTTATTTAAATTGTTTAATTAAATTAATTTTAATTAATTAAGATTTTTATTTCTCTATTAACTAAATGTTCAAAACCTCCTAATTTTTGGGCTAAGGTAAATTATTAAAAACAACTAATGGTTACTATAATCTCGCATGACTTGCATATTCTCAACACATTTTGAATTGCAATTTTTGATGATTATAGTAAATAGTGTTTTCCGGGAGGAATTTCGAAATTTAAAAAACGTGTTAAAATATAGTTTCCACTGAGGTTTCCAATTTTGCGATAACTACATTTTATTTCAACTCTTTTTATTTAAATTGATTAATTTAATTAATTTAGATTTTTCTCTATTAACTAAATGTTCAAAACCTCCTATTAAAATGGCATCACGTTAAATTTAAAAATAAAAATTTTTGGGCTAATATAAATAATTATTAAAAGCAATTAAGGATTACTAATCTCGCATGACTTGCATATTCTCAACACATTTTGAATTGCAATTTTTGATGATTATAGTAAATAGTGTTTTCCGGGAGGAATTTCGAAATTTGAAAAACGTGTTAAAATATAGTTTTCACTGAGGTTTCCAATTTTGCGATAACTACATTTTATTTCAACTCTTTTTATTTAAATTGATTAATTTAATTAATTTAGATTTTTCTCTATTAACTAAATGTTTAAAACCTCCTATTAAAATGACGTCACGTGCTTTAAATAATTATTAAAAGCAATTAAGGATTACTAATCTCGCATGACTTGCATATTCTCAATGCATTTTGAATTGCAATTTTTCATGATTATAATAGTAAATTGTTTTTCCGGGAGGAATTTCAAAATAAAAAAAACGTGTTAGATAAACTTTTAAATTTCTATAAATTTTTTATTTTTCAACTATGGAGAATTACTAATAAATACATAATGTAGAGGTAATGCTTTCTTAAAATTAATGTAAAGAAATATTTTTAAAAGGAATCTTAAAATCCATATAAGTACCTGAATATGAAAAGGTGTTCTATTGTACCATATAACGGTACAATTTAACTAATATTCTTTAAATACTTGCAAAAATGTTTCATTATTCGCAAAAACTGATAAATGAAGAAAATTACGTATAAATTTATGTTGAATTTTTAAATATGTTAAAAAATTTTTTATAGAAATAAAAATTCTTTAAAACAATAATTTTTCAAATAACCCGTTTAAATTTTTGCAAAATCAAAACTCAACGGTACAAAATTTGTTGTTATTTCTATTATTAGCGAAATTTATTAAAATTATATTATTTTAACGTATTTAATTTGTTTGTACTTCTAATATATTAACATTCCGATAATTGACAAAGTTGTATATGAACCCTTGGTAGTCCAGTGGTATTTAGAAAATCCTCACGTTACGGGGTTCGAACCCCGTAGGATCAAGTAGTAAGTAGAAAAAAAATTATAAACTCCAATTTTATTTCAGATTCGCATACTGTTCGGCACAACATGGAAAATTAAGAGTTTAATTATAAGAATTAAATAGTAGCGTATAAATTATAAACGTACGAAATACAAAAAAAAACAGCAAAATTTATTTATAATTAATAATTTTTTTACACGACAGTTTGCTAGCAGTAATTTGTCACAGCTTCTTGGCACAAACCTGTGACAGGTTCTCGGTAGAAACCTGTGACAGGTGCCCGCCAGGAAACTGTTTGTATACTGGCAGCCCTGTCACAAGTTTGCCACAAGCTTGTGACAGCAATTTCACAGCAGCTATTTTACTCATACAGCAGCTGTCACAAGCTTGTGACAAGCTTGTAACAGCAACAGGAACCTGTGAGATTATACTTGGCAAGCACCTGGCAGGCGTTTCCCAGGCTTAAAATGTTACTTGGGTAGGCCGTGCTCGGGTTGTAAATTTAGCCATTCGATTTGGACAGTCCGCATTAACACTTCCATTTCGAGTAGTGCTAAACCGAATTATGCGTTTCACAATTTTATAATTGCAGCCGAACGCTTATATTGCGCTACATACTAAATGAAAAGTGTTGTGAGCGTTCAAAAATAACAAAAATAGTGATGTCACGGTGGCGAGTTAAGCTTCAAAATTTCCAAAAAACAGTTGGTGTTATTACCAAAAGCGTGTAAAACTCCCAACTCGAACATGGTCGTGGTCGAATAAATAATCTACAGCTAGTCAACATACAGAAGAGAGAAAGAATTCCTAAGCGTCGATTTATAAACATCAAATTGACGTTAATTATTTTATGAATAACAAATTTTGAAATAAGCAATAAGGTTTATCTTATTTTGGTTAAAACGACAATCTTCCTATTTTATCATTAATTCATTTAATCTTCCAAAACTAAATCAACTATCAATCTGCTAGCAGGAAATTAGTGTGACGTTCATCAATATAACATATCTGACTGCAACGGCCTAGCTATTCTAAAAAATGAAATTTAACCTCCTACGTTATCATGACAATCAATACTACCATGAAGGAGTCCACAGAGGAAAGTAAGCGAGGCTACAATCTTGCAGACATTCAACGAACGAATGTCAGACATCCCCAAAAGCAAGCCATGATCGACGGTTACAAGAACACCAAAGGGAAATCACCTCATTTATAATTTCTAGTGGCTTTTCTAAAAGTATGACTTCCCGAAATAGTAATGTGATCACTATATGCGTCTATTAAGATGGCGAGAATCGTAAACAAAGGACTGATGAACACGAAGATAATAAAATAATTGTGCTATTTCCCAGCGAGGCGAAAATAAATATTTCAAAGACGTTTACCGAGTAGTCACGGTTGTAGATTTCCATCGCTGATTTAACGCTGATGGCGACGGATAAATAAAACAACAAGTTTAATTTCCAGGAATAAGTTGGGATTAAATAAAACAATTGTACAATTTAAAACAATGCTATAATTGATGATTAATCATACTAGGTAAAAATAAATAGGGTGTCAGATAAGCTGATGAAATACGATTTCGAGAAGGATATCCAAAAGCATGCTTTAAGATGTCTTTTAAATAACATTTCTCCGCATGTACAAAGGATGTTCAGTATTTATTCTTCCTGGCACGGAACAAAAAATTATATTTACATAATCACCTTCAACTTGAAGACATTTATTCAACCAATGTTTAAGCATATCAATACTATTCTTAAAACATTTCCGAATCATAAAAATTCTTGCCATTATAGTGTAACCGTCAACGCCACGAATTTCGTACAGAAAAATAGGGCTATTATCAACCGGAGTGTTATCTTGATAATGGCGGAGACTCGTGGGATAAAATATTAGGTGGGCCAGCATGTTAGGCTTGAGAGCATGTTAAGCAGATACAAGCTGCAGGAGGGGGAATTTTTATAAAGTAATATATTCAGGGCTCCCAATGGCTAGCGGTGATACTAGAAGCCGTTTTCTTAAGGAAAACTTTTAACTGAAACCGTCAAAAAGACCCTCGGGGAAGCCTTCTTAAAACAATTTTTCTTTTTCTATCTTAAAGCGGTCGTAGCACCAAAGTTATTAATTTTTGTTAATCTCTTTAAGGATCTTGCAACGCTAAATGTTTTTCAGAAGATGCAAAAGGTTAACTCATTAACGCTCCAAGATCTGTACCTCCTAGTCTCCAAAGAGACGCTACGGCTCCGTTCAACTGAGAGCAATTTAGGGTGAAATCGGAATTTAGGTGTGAAATCGGGAGTACATACCCGATTCCACACTGTAACAAAAAACGTGCCACACACTTATTGTCGCAAGACAAAATGGTAAGCCTGAAAGTGTGAAAGCAAGAATAAAAACACTAGTCGATACAGATGGCACATACATTATAATGAATAACACAAAAAATATGTAAATAGACTAAACAATAGACAATAACTGAAAAATAAATAAATACCGGCGTCAGATCTGAGGTCGTTTCTCAATGTAATACAAAGGCTCTGCTTTTAATCAAACAAACATTAAAATTAACTACGATGGTAAGTAACTCTTCTTATGTATTTAGGTACAACGGTCGAAACAATATTTCCAAAACAAAACAATGAAAACCAGTGAAAAACAGAAAAAGAAATCGTAGTTTTGTGAGTTACAAGATTTCAAAACGTTGCGCAGCAATTTTATCGTTATTGGTAGCCGGAAATCGTCAATGTGAAATTGTTCGAATGCTTGATATTCCTCTGCAAATCGTTTCTGATGCCATCAAACGATTCAACGAGCTCGGCAATAAGGAGAACCGACCCAGAAAAGGAAAAAAATGCAATGTGCTTAAGAAGAAGCCTTACAAGCTACGAAAAGCCCAAATGCTGACGAATGAAAACAAGCAAGTGTGACTTCGGTGATGCCGTGCTCTGCTACACCGCACCGTTGCTCAGAGATGGGAGAATTTCGTTTTCACCGATGAAAAAATTTTCACCATCGAACAAATTTGCAATCGTCAAAATGATATAGGTATTGGCCAGAAAAGGCACCCGGACCTTGTGCCATCGTTGTCCATCGCCAATACTTCAAGTTTGTCATGGTTCGGGGAGGTATTTATGCTACCGGTAAAACACCTATGGTTTTCATAGAAGAAGCAAAAACTATGCAAGAATGGTGTTGATTCAATTTTTCTTATTTGGTGAGTTCCGCTTAATGGCCCCGTACTCACCGGATATCAACCTTATGGGTTATACCATATGGTCAATTTTAGAGGTAAGGGCCTGTGCAAAACCTCACAAAAGTTTGGAATCGCTGAAGCAATCTTTACGTCGGCAATGGGATAATATATCGCTGGAAGAGAAAATTTCCGTCGAGGTTTGGAACTCTATATCCACGCAGGAGGCCACTTTAAAAACCTTTAATACATGTTGTACCCAAGGTAGTTATTATCGTTATCAATTGTTACTTTTTTGTTTGTTAAGTTTAAATACATAAGTACTACATATTCTTATAAAAAAAGGTTTATCCGAGGTTTTGTCGGTTACGGTAAACACCTTTTCAAGAAATTACAATTTACTGATTAATACATAAAACTGAAAGATGTTAACAGTGAAGAAATATTTTAAATAAATGAGCTGATCTGATCAACTATTAACCTCAAAATTATACTTTTTGAATTGAATATCAATATTTGAGTCAATTACATTTTATGTTTCAATGTAGAGATAGTTTCAAAGCTCAAGAACCCTAACCTGCGCAAGGAGGAGCTAAGAGGGCGATATAAAACGAATTTATATATTGTACTGATCTTTTATAAGATCCTGTACCTAGTACCCTTTTGCTTACCTGGCTAGCTCTGATCGGTAAGACTCATCACAAGATGCGAGTTCCAAGGTTATATTTTAAATTTGTATCCGGTAGGTGAATACTTAACTTTACTTTTAATTGTCAAATCCTGTAGGATAAGTTGCTTATTCTTATTTCAATGAAAGATATTAATTAATCAAAAATAAGTTTATATTGGTTCAAAATTAATCGCAATGCGCATATAAAACAAATAAATGTTAACAACAAAAAGTAGACCGGAGTCTACACCAAGATGGTTTACAATCAAATCAATCAAAAGCCAAAAACGGAACCTTTTCCTTTTTCTCTCTTCTGCTTAATGACTTTTATGTCACTAAGTCTTTTCGTTGTTATATGACGAGTAAAATTTTAAATTGAAAATGTTTTTATTAAATGATTGCAATCAAAAAGTTTAAATAAAATAATGTTTGTTTATGAGAATTTTTTACTAGGGTAGCGTTGAATACATTTTTAAAATCCTTTCCCCACGCCCTTTGTTTAATGTTGAATAATGAATTTAAATGAAAATAATAAAAAAAAACGATACCTTGTTACGAATTATTATCCAGCTATTTAATTCGCTCGTTGTGCATGGTGCACAAAGTTGACTAATGCAGACGATCAGCTGTGATGTTTTCAAGATGACCCGGTCGCATCGCGCTCTGTGATTTAATATGATTTGCAGGGTCGCTTGGGGGCTCGGAGCCTCCGGTATGGATGACGGTCGGCTCGGCCTTAACTTTGTCGCCGGAATTTCCGCCTATTAAGTTAATGACGAGTGGACTTTCACCTATACTGACGATCACGGACGACTAGGTGACCCGGTGCGACGTGTTGGATCGCGGCGAGCGGTGTGTCCGATTCAATTGAAAAAGTAGATTCAAGTGATAGTGCCTGACCTCCCGGACACAAACTTTCGTGCTAAACCGGGAGGTCATCGGGAGCCTGCATCATCGATGCAGCATGGAAGATCGCAGACGACAGCGGAAGTAATGCCGAGAAGGTAAAGCCCGCTGTCGTCGGGGAGGGGTTTTGGTCAGTAAGAATCTGACACTACCATCCCTGATGGGGTGGTGCCTATGAAGGTTTCCCCCTTCCCTGCAGGAAAAAAAATTCAGTAATTTGTAAGATGTTGTTTCCACTAATTATTTCTGTATTTTGTTTACAGGAGCTATCTTTATGTCCTAAATTGGAATTTGATTTGACCGACATCGGATAATCTATGAAGAAATCTCTGGTGGTATAGAACATTGGACCTTATGCTATAAGACACTTCTCGTACACAAACGTATGCCGATTATTTGGAGAAACACATGTTCGAATTTTTGATATCACTCATTTTACATAAAACATATTTTTTACATAGAAAATAGACATTGAAAGTAACAAATTTTATAGGTTATCTTTTGTGTGTAAACACATTACAAATTTACCAATTTTAGATTAATTAAACGATTCTGGAGACTTTTGACATAACAAATCTCAATGTGGATAATGTAGTCCAGTCAAATTAGACGAAAAAGGGGGTTCAGCTCGGAAAAATTCCCACCTAGCTGAATTTTGGTACACATCTTTATGACATCGTTGTAAACAATATGTAAAAAGTCGACCTCGATATCATGTACGCGTTAAAGGTTATTCGAGGTCAAAAGTCACGAAATTGGCCTTTTTTTTAATATCTCGTTTTTTATTAGTCGTACAATAAAAAGTTTTAGATACACTTTGTAGAGGAGGTAATTATCTACAAAAATGGTCTTATGACATTTTCACGTTAAGTTGATAGTTTTTGCGTTATAAGGCCAACAAAATGGACACTTTTAATGAAATATGATTTTTCAAATTTTGATCGGAAATTTTGTGAACGATATTAATTTGCAAATGCTGCCGTTATTTGTCGTTTTTCGTCCACCATCGTCATATACTAAATCAAAGACCGTCGAAAACCGAATTAAGGCGAAAATTGTGCAAAAACTTTTCAACGTCTCTGGAGCTCTTATTTACGAACCGATTCTTAATTTTTAAGATGCAACGGAAGCCCATCGCGAAGGTCTACCAGAGCCCTTATATAAGCTTCCTTCGTATTTTCAACACCAAAGGCGTGAAATCTTTTTCAGAAGGGGGTAGCCTTGGAAGATTACTTCCAAGGCTATTACTTTCGAAAAATTGGAAATTGGCGCCGGAAACTTTTTATTGTACAACCAGTATAAAGCAGTTGCAAATTAATATCGTTCACAAAATTTCCGATCAAAATTTGAAAAATCATATTTCATTAAAAGTGTCCATTTTGTTGGCCTTATAACGCAAGAACTATCAACTTAACGTGAAAATGTCATAAGACCATTTTTGTAGATAATTACCTCCTCTACAAATTGTATCTAAAACTTTTTATTGTACGACTAATAAAAAACGAGATATTAAAAAATAGGGCAATTTCGTGACCTTTGACCTCGAATAACCTTTAACGCGTACATGATATCGAGGTCGACTTTTTACATATTGTTTACAACGATGTCATAAAGATGTGTACCAAAATTCAGCTAGGTGGGAATTTTTCCGAGCTGAAAACCTAATTTAACTGGACTAAATGCTTGCAAGTTTTAAAATAATCCTTCAATCTTTGACAACTTTATTAAATTCATAATTTCTGATATCTGAGGTGGATTTATTATCTTTGAAAATTGATGCTTCCCGAAACCTTATAATTCCTTCGTTAAGGAGTCTTACGATCATTATTGTGTCATAACAGACCACAGCAATATAGTATATCAAATTCTAATTTGAGCCTTGTGTGTAGATTTTTAAGGTTCTTGAGCTTTGAAACCATCTCTACAGTATACAAGTTGCGACATACTTATTTTACACTGTTATCTATTAGTAACGTACAATGTTGGCAACGTACGACTTTTATTGGTCTTTATCAAAAAGACATGTAAATATTTTTTTCCACTACTAGTCATATAGGCTATCATTTTTATTTAGGTTAGTTGCTCAAGAAGTGACACGTTTTCGACTAGTGGTGAACAATTTTTCCATTGTTAACCACTGGTTAACAATGAACAAAATGACATTTTTTGATAACTTGGCGACTATTTTAAATAAAAATGTTGTTATTAAATGATTTAGAGTAACCAAGAAATGCTAATTAATTGTATTTAAACTATTTAAAACGCTTTTTTAATACATTAATTTAATTTTTAAAATTACATTATAATCGAATTAAATGTGACAGCAAGTGACAGCGCCATCCATTGTTAATTTGACGAACCGCGATTTATTTTATTTAATAACCTAAATTTGTCAACAACTGTCAAATCAACAAAACAAAACTGTCATTTGAAATAAATATTTTAAATTTGAAAATTTTTTTATTAAAAAGAATTTTAAAAAATGGTAATAAATCTAGTAGTGGAAAAAATCGTATATAAACCACGGTTGTGAAGACCATTATTGCCCTAGCGCCAAGATTATATTCCGAGGTGCAAAGCACAGAGGAATATAATCCACGGGCACAATCAGATTAAACCCTCGGGCAATTTAAAGCCCTCCGCTAACGCGTCGGGCTTAAATTATTGACATTTTAAGGGCTTTAATTACCCTCGGTGCTATAATCTATTGATTGTGCCCTTGATACATAAATAACTATTATGGCCACATTATTTGAGTAGACCCGGTTTAACTTCCCTATTCGTTTGAAACTTTAAACTTCCGTACGCTCGAAAGCGGTGTCGTCACATAACGGTCGTAAAATTGCGGTGCTGTCATTATTTTTTGTTAGCAACATTTTAAGTCGTCTGTAATTGATTATTAAACTAAAAAATATTAACAGTGCTGTCCTAACTTAATAATTAATCTTCTTCTTCAAGTTCCGTGCCTAATTTCAGGCGCAGGTGACCTCTCTCCTATGTATGTGACTCCCAACCGTGGAAGGTGTATACACTTTATTTCCAGAGAGGCTGTATTAGGTAGATTGCACCTCGATGGTCAACCATTGCCTTCCAAGGGGAGAAGGTCAGAATAAAGTTTTACTGGGCCCGGAGTTGAACTAAGTATTCAGCGTTAGCAACAATGCACTCAACTGTTCCGTAATAATTAATTTGGTAGGATTTCCTCGAGTATGGTGCCATAAAGGCCGTATTAAAACGGCAACTTTAATTTTAACAGATTAGGCCAGCGTGTAACATTTAAAAATTTTCGTCGGTGTAGCAATAAAATTGTAACGATAAAAGTTTATTAAATATAAAACATCTGCAGGGAATCTGAAATTATAAAATAATTTGCCCCTTTGGCTAGCTCCGGAGGGAAAATGACAAAATAAATAGAACCAATACTTCTTTCAAGTGCAGCGATAAGATTCGTTGCTTGCCAATTAATTATGAATGCACTTACTTATTTTCGATTAGATGTATTTAGGATAAACGAGTGGTAAATGCTAAAGATTCGCACGAAGGGTGCTAGCAAAATCAGATGTCACCTATTATCACAGAAAAGGAACCTCGATTAAAAATCATGAAAGAGTAGTTAAACGCGGCCCTGTAGCCTAAAGTAAATAATTCAATTCAATAAAAAATAATGCAATAATTGTTGTGTAAATAAACAAATAAACTTTCTGATTTTGTTAGATTAACATTAAAATAAAATAATAATTAAAACTAAAATAATTTCCTCAAGGTAATAACTTTAATATTAATAACGTCGCACTCGATGTACAAAAGTAAACTAATGTGGCGAGCGATAAACTATAGAAATTTACAAACAAAATATGGTCGAACGAAATCGACTGTACAACAATCGCATATGTACAATGGAAAATTTATTAAATCAAATAAAATTTCTAAATAAATTAATGTAATTTTAAAACTCAAACGATACAAAAATACGGTAATGTTCTTTGCTTGGCTGTAGTGGCAATTCAAAAGGGATGAACAAGTTGTAAATAAAAATTTAAATGAACGTTAAGTTATTAAAAAAATCATGGCAAGATGAGGTAACGATAGACTCGTAAATGAATTTAAAATGTGTACCATATGAAAACTAATTGTTAGTTGTTAGTTCAAAATTTGTTAGTTAAAAAAATTGTTGTAAAAACTAGGTTAATTTGTGATTAATTAGGTTAAGCGCACTAAAAAAAGGTTTCTCGATGACATTTTGCCACAAATTGGTGCAATAAACTAAACGGGCGATTATTCGCTTCATTCTAAACATTTAAAGTGCATCATATTCATATTTGCGTCCCGTTCCTAAAAAAACATTATTTGAATAACAATCAAAAGTGTGAAAATATCGATTTTTTTACCTGCCAATAAAAACTTTGCAACATTAAAAACTTAACAGGCGTTGAAAATTGCAACGAAATTTCGATCCTTGGTAACGAGTTTGTTTACCTTAACAACGAAAAATCTAAGCAAAATGAATACACGTGAATTTGGTTGTTCCAGAGATTTTGGTAGTAAAATGTGTCAAACAACCCGAAATAGGGTTAAGTGAATGTTGATTACCCTAAAAAGAGGTTATAACATATTACAAATGTAAAATTTTATAAATGCACTCACTAATTGGTGGAATATGATATTCACGACTGAGGAGATAGTTGGATTTTGTGAAAGTTGGACCGTATGATCACACAACAGTAATTTGGAGAAAATTTGTGGGTGAACGACCGACAAGCCACGTAAAAGGAGGAGAAATGATGCAATCAGGAAGTGGGGTTAAAATATTTAACGATACAGTGCGGGAATTTTGAACGTAATAAAGGTCAGAAATCTTTTTTATTTGTAAACATTTATTTGCATTAATCACTTTAATATTAAGAAATTTTGTTACATTTAATTTTAAGGCGAGTGCGTAAACTTTCTTTTGTCTCTATGAAGACCATTTATGAAAATTTTATAATTTTCATTAAAAATCAAATTGCCATGATAATTTTTATTTCAATTTAAATCAAATAAATAAATATTGTAAAATTATGAATCTTGTTCATTTTGAAGATGAGCGAATGCAGTAAAGAAAATTTAATAACAATAAAAGAATTTTTTTATATATATTTTGAGCTAGCCGAGGTGACCTACAAAAATTCATCCACATAAGTTATCATTGTGGGATAAGCATCCAGGTAAGGGAAAAATTTCATCGGAAGCATAAATTAATTAATAAGGTAAGGGGGAACATTGCAATACCTTGACTTGCCGAATATTAATAAGGCTCCAGCGAATTTCCAGCTATGCATGTATAGATTAAAAAAAATATGGTGCAGCCTTTATTCTTCTTTAACGAAGCTTCCGGAACTTCCCACAAAATTGTCGCCAACGGTCAACCTGTAAAATTGAGATGATCAGGAAAGGAAAACAGCCAAACGAATTTCTCCCACACTCGGTGGTTGATGCTTAAAAACCAATAATCTCGTTGACTGTCGTGCACTAAACATTTCTCGACAACACACAAACTTCGCGTTCACCTCCTACAACGGATTATCTGGCGACTCTCGTAGGTTAATTCGTTGCTGCGCCGTCGACAACCTCCCACTTAATAATTGCGAACAACCGAAAAATTGTAGCGGGAAAATTCAAACCGTTACAAATGCTTTTAGGATTGAACCTCAACAGAGATCACCATTACACTATTAATTACCTTATAATTATTAAATAAAGAAGGTACTGTCAATAAATTTTTAGGTTGATAATCAATGACAGACGTCAAAAAATGTTGACAATCAAATAAATGACGCACTGCAATTATTTTGCTGTGACGGCACCGCTTTCGAGCAAATTGAAGTTTAAAATTGCCATGTCTGATGAGAGAATTCCGCTTAACAATTTTCTTCTTCTATTTTCTTTACTGCAACTGAAAAGTTTTGCAACTGTTGCATAATATTGACCAACAATTGTGCGGCCAAATTCTTAACAATCTATGAGTAAATTCCTTCGGCGTCTCATTCCCGACCAGCAACTTTGTAGCGTCCGAATTACATCTTGGACGCGCTATTATATTATTAATTAAAAACTTTTCACACTTCATATATTTATTTAAAGTTGTACAATTATTTTGCTTCTCTTTATGCATACAATTTATTTTAAAAACCGCAGATTGTCGATATCGACATGAAAATTTCATACGATTTTTGGCTGATAACCGTCGTTCATTTTTGTGTAAAATATTAATTTTTGATTTTCATGGAATGTTTAAAAACTGCAAGTTAATTATGATTTCCGGGTTTTCTTTATTTTAAGAACCCAAGTTATAATGTGTAAGAAAATAATCGTTTATCCAGCATTGCATAATATCTTACAATGTTGTCTTTCAGTGTTTTTTGTATGTTGGGGTTGAAGCACACGGTGAACTAGTTATTTTAAGGGATTAGAAATTCAAAAGTGGCATTGGAGCCGAATCTTCAAACTAATCAAATACAGATTCAAAACAGAACTTAGTTGATTGAATGGTTGATTATTCAGTTTATTTATGTTAAATAGAGGCCGTCCATTTTGTATTTTTTTTAATTAAATAAGATATACCTACTCCGAGATCTCTGTTTTACTCCATGAAACTTGACAGAATTTATTTTTAAGACGATAATTCAAAATTTTGTCAATATTGACAAACGTTAGGTTAGGTAGCGAATTTTAAATTTTCGAGTTTTACATTAGACACCGGAAGGAAATAAAAATTATTTTTCGGGTATATTTAATGTAGTGTATTTTTTATCTTTTAAACTGGAATTAAATATAATAAATGTTTTGATTTAGTGATAAATTGATTAACATCCTATTTGGTGAAATGTGTAGAGGAAAATTATTTTCCTTTGCTACGAAGCTGCAAATAATAATTTCGCTAGAAGAAACAACATTAATACAACGTAAACTTGTATAAAATATAATTGTTCCTAGTCCACTATAAAAATTATTTAAAAAAAAATGGAAAACAAGGAGCCGCTACAGTCGTACTATTCGGGACGACCAAGAATTACTGATCACAGAGACGACAAAACAATAATAAATACAGCTGGAAGGCTTTGTAAGAAACCACTGAGTGAAATGCATTAAAATTTTTTTACTTCTGGTTTCCAAGTCTCTCTCACAAAGGTCGATCAGACGTCGGCTGAGCGAGGCTAAAATGATTGCTCGTTGCCCAGCCATAAAACATAAGTTGTATCCTGCCAATTAAAGCGAATTATCTGGAATAGATAACAAATATAAGCACTATGGAACATTGGTCAAAAGTAAGTAACGTAAAATATCTGAATCATTCTTGACTATTTTATACATAAGGTCATGATTTGGTCAGTAGTTTCTGCATAAGGTGTTGGAAATCTTTATTTTGTTGATGGAAACATGCATTCGCAGCAGTTCCTGGAAGTCCTCAAAGAGGAACTAAAGCCTCAATTACAAAATTGGTGTCATGGAAATGAAAAACTTTATTTCATGTATGATGGAGCACATTGTCACCGAACGGTACTGTAAGACAAGACAACTAATTCCTACATGAATGTTACTTTAGAATCCCACCTTCACAATATTTATACATATTATGATCAAAACTCAAAACACGCAAGAAATTCAATATTTCAAAACACAGAGTTACTAATAGCAATACAACAACTCCAAGAAGCGGTTATCACCATATCATCCCAGTTTCATAAATGGAAAATCAAACTCAACCACAATTGCGAACCTAAAATTTTCACTCTCTGGAAAATCTCTTGAGATTACACTAATATTCTCAAAATATACTATCCTCGATTATCTCAATGACAATATACACTTTTATGCAGAAAGAGAGACCGAATTTTGCATTATGCTTTCTTAAGGCTACCGTCCTAAGCGTGGGCGATTGAAAATACCATTAGACAAATAAGCAATAAACCGTAAGAAGTAATTCTGATATAGAATAGACAAACTATTTTAACCGAGATCTAACTAACTTCGTTAGAAATGCGACAGAACTCTACTTACCATTTCAAAAAAATCCTTCAAAACAAGAAAAAATTATATGTATTATTATTTTCGGACGCAGTATCTTCTAGAAAAATGCATGTAATTCTACCATTTTTTTTTCAATTTAGGTCAAGCATTTGTCCTGGATGTGAAACACTTTTCGAGTTTGCAATTATAACTGTAATGATTATAAAAATTATTGCACGGTCACTTTTGTGTCCTGTGAAATAGAGCATCTTTACAGCAAATATTTCAATATTTCTAATTTTCTGATTGGAAATAAAAATATATCAGGTCCAAGGGCCAAGTTTTAGTTTTACAATGATCATAAAATGGTTGCCGAAAAGGGCATACTTTTTTACCTAGTGCGTCCGCAATCTAAACAGATCTCCCATATATTAAACACTGTCAGGACGGCAGCCTTAATAAGAATTAAGGCCAATTCTAACACATATGTATATTTTACTTACCAAGTGTGGGGCAACACAACATGTAACTGTGAAATAAACCTACAACAACTTCAACAGATGCACAATAAAGTTGAGAAAGTTTCTGTGAACGCTTAGTGGTTCATAATGAACTATACCAAATTTATTTTTAAAATATTAGCAAAACTTCAAAGCTCAATACAAGTGAACATATTTTTACTCCTTTCATACGTGTTATGTGTTTTTACTGACCATTTTCTTTCAAACGACAGAAAATCGTTATAATAATAATATGTTGTAATGTGCCACATGCCTGCATGGCTATGTTATAAAATTATTAATCTCTTTTCCACACTTGAAGTTGTATTTTTATTTTGCACTATCTTGTATGCTGCAATTCTATATCATGTTAGTTCCTTTGACGTTTTTAAGTTTCTGACAAGCACTCCCTTATCAGCTGACGTCTTCTACGATGTGACAAACCACTTCGATCTAAAGAGTCGAACTAACAAGTCTGGTGTTTCGTCAAACTTTATTATGGGCTTCTTCAGGATCAATTACACTAACAGTCACACAAGAGCTATATGAAGTTAAGAATAAAAATTGGATGTTTCCCTATTTATTTAAATTAAATGGACTCTTAACTAACTGGTAATTTTCGGTCAATTTAATCTATTGTATTTTGCAAACTTACGTAGGACGAAGGAATCTGAGAGAGAGATTTTGCAAACTTATATTTTTAAAATACGATTCGTTAGCAGTTTAGGACATCCGATTTGTGTACTTTTTCGAACAATATGGACGACCTTTAATATTTACGTGGAAATTTTTAGTTTTCAATCTGCGTTGCATCTAAAAATTCAAGCAGACTTTATAGGGATTTAATGTTAAGATCCCAGCGGTGCTGCAGTTAAATTTGAACATGAGCGAGACGATCAACGACAGATTCGTTTTGAAGGTTATGTGGGTTTATGATAGTATGAAGAAGAGAAAAACTGGTCGTGGAATGGAGAGTGCAACTAGCCTTATACCGATACACAAAAAGGGAAATACCATGAAATCCAAGAACTACACCAACACGACGTATAAAATATTGTCGAAGATGATACACTTCCGATTAATGCAATATACGGAAAATCTGATAGGCGAATAGCAATGTGGATTTAGATAAGGCAGATCAACAACACATGCGTTGTTTGCATTAACAAAAATACTGGAGAGATGCTATGAATTTCTTATGGAGATAATTTTCATAGATTTCAAACAAGCATAATGATAAAGTTAATAGAGAACACCTACTTCTAAAAGAAATTAAAAACATGAAGATCCCAGAAATATTAATAGGATTAACTCACTAAGATGCCACTAACCAACAGTACATCGTAGAAGAATAGAAATAGAATAGAAGAATTTGCAATACATTAAGAGTAAGACAAGGAGATGCCCTATTCAATATTGTATATACCAAGATCACATAACGCATTAGTGGAAATATTTATAAATCTAGAAAGGGAAGCAACGAAAGTGGGAATACTCGTGAATCAGTCTAAAATAAGATGTATGAAATGCCATTGCGGAGATGAAACAATAAAAGTAGGAATAAAGATAGAATTTTGAAGAGGTAGATTCTTTCAAATACCTGGCATTCTAACTAAACAGTACAGATGACAGGGAGGAAATTGTAAAAGAAAGAATGGTATTTGGAAATATAACAAATCATAAAACAAAGAAATTGTTAAGAAACAAATTAATTACAAGAATTACTAACATCAAAATGTACAAAACATTGATAAGGCCAGTGGTAGAGTACGTAATTTAAAACAGTAAAAATTTTCGCAAGAAGAATAATGAGAAAAATACTGGGTATGATAAAAATTGATGAAGAATTATATAGAAAAAGAACAAATGTTGAAATAACAAATGAATTGGAAGGTGAAAACATAATGAGACACATCAAGTTGCGTAGAATTAAATGTTTGGGACATGTCCTCAGAGCCCAAAAATCAATCCACAGAATAATGAAATGAACACCGGGCGTGAGAAGGACGATAGGAAGACCAAGATCAAGATGAAAGGACGTGATGATGAACGACTTGGGAGAGATGGAAGTGATTGACTGGCGACAGAAGGTACAGGACAGGAAATGATGAAAGAATTATTTTAAAATTAAGTGGTAGATGCAGATATAAAAGTAACATTAAATCTAAAATTTATGAGTAATAAAATTGATGCTGATAAATTACTAGGTATTTCCACAAGTCGTTAAGAAAATATTGTCCCTAAACTTTTCAATATTTTTTCTCCGTGACTAAACAAAATAATACTTTCTTGTAGATTTAAATACTGCAAAGAATTGTCGCCTTTGCTAAACACAATACATATTTATTTAATAAAATATTTTAAAATATTAAAGTAATAAATTGTTATTTACGTTCATTTCATTGTTTAAGGTCACATGTAGACATTTGGTGTCTAGCAGGGGAGCTAAAATAAACTTTTTTTGTAATTACATATGAAGATATCAACTGTATCAACGTATAAACAGATTAGTGTATCAACGTATACACGGATTATTGTATCAACGGATCAAGAGATCATCCGGGTATCAACGAATAAAATGTCTATACTATAAGTAGAAATTCCCAAAATATAGTATATCAGAGTAATCTGAATTATCAAACTTCATACCCAAAATATCAAAATGTTCTACTTCGTGACGTTGGAAAATGAAATTCTATTACAGTACTTTGGACCAGGTATAGTGGAAAACATAAAAAATAAGTTAAAAACTGATATGGAAGGTTCATCAAATGGAAGGCACGGGTTTGTGATTGCCGTTATGGCAATAGATAAAGTGAGCTCAGGGCTAGTCATGCAAGGACGATCTCTTGCGTCTTTTCGGGTCAAGTACAGGGCGGTAGTCTTTAGACCAATGAAAGGCGAAGTGCTCGACGGGGTTGTAAAGAATATTACGAAGCTAGGAATATTTGTCGAAATTGGACCCCTCGATTGTTTTGTTTCGCGACAGAATATTCCAAAAGATTTGCAGTTTTGTTCCGTTTTAAATTCACCATGCTACAAATCGAAAGCGGACAGCGGCGTTGTAATCAGACCACGAGATGAGATTCGATTAAAAATTGTTGGACTTCGAATAGAATCTTCTAGGCTCTTTTCTATTGGCAACCTGGATCAAGAATTTCTAGGATTGTTAGTGTTTAATTTAAAATTAAACAGGTTTTTGTTGGTTGGTTGGTTTGTCGTTTCCAACCACCCTGTATATAAAATAAATTAAGCAAAAACGCATACTTGTAAAGAAACCTATTTAAAAAGTGCTAATAAAGCAAAAATGCCCTCATCGCACTTTTAGTAGGTCAAATTAAATTTATACATGTAATTCATTGAACTTTAATTCATCATAATTGCACTTCCGTATATTAAGTAGGTAAAATTTAAATCATAGTCATCAGGTCAATAACTTTAATTTAAAATTTAGCATTAAAATGTGATAATTTAGCAATTAAGTTTTGTATAAATAGTGTATTTAAAACTTAATAAAATGAGTATCATTTGAACCTACAATTTGAGTGTTACTCACAACAACGAAGTAGTAAGAAAGAGTGTTATGGACTTAAGTCTAATCCATAAATCTTTGTGAGACTGCAAAGAATAACATCTCTGATCTTCTAATTTCGACATGGTCCTTCGAGCCTTAAGAAGATAAACCAGCATCAGCAACAACAAATACAACGGTCCAAACAAGAGATCAAACAGCAACACAAACAAATACAACGGTCCAAACAAGAGATCAAACAGCAACACAAACAAACACAACTGTCCAGACAAGAGATCAAACAATCAAAATACAAAGGGTACACGGCGACGCCACAAGCAAACAACGGTCCAAACAAGAGATCAAACAATCAAAGCACACAAAGGTCCACAGCGACGCCAAAAAGAAGACAAGTACTTAAGAAGAGAACGAGTAATCATTCAGTAGAGAAAACATAAAAAAATAATACAGATATGGATGCCCAAGCGATACGTTTAAGAAGACAACAAGTTAGATTGTTCTACCTGGGAACAGAAATGGATACCATAACAAATAAGTTATCACAAGATGATCAATACACGAAGGTCCGGTGCGAAACATTAAAAAGAGAAATAAAAGATCAATGGGAGAGCATAAAAGAGCTTCACGTAGAAATAATGTTATACGAACAAGAAAATACAGATGACTACTTTATCAATAAACTATATGAAAAAATCAAACAAGAATACTTCAAAACAATGATGAAATTGGAGATGAAAATCGAAGAGGAGATGAAAGAAGAGATTGCAAGTTCGAAACAAATGCCAGATGAAGAAGATTGGAAAATCTACGACGAATTCGATGAAAAAACAAAAATATTGAGGGCGCATTATCAAAAGCATGGGAAATGCAACTAATAGCCGATCCAACAGCTAATAATCGTGGATCAATGGAGATGGAAGAAGAGCTGAAAGAGGAGATGGAAGAAAAAGAAGTGGCAAGTTCGAAACAAATGCCAGATGAAGAAGATTTAACACCAATATCAATGGAGATGGAAGAGGGGATAGAAAAAAAGCTGCGAGTCCGAAACAAATGCCAGATGAAGAAGATGTAAAACCAAAATCAATGGAGATGAAAATAGAAGAAGCTGCAATCCATAAACCAATGTCAAAAGAAAACAAGAAAATTCAACAAGACGAAAATTATGAAAACGAAAATTTGGACATCGGGCACATGAAACTGGAATCTCAAAATTTCGAAGAAATTTATGACCCAAGCACAAAAAGAGACGAGGATGGTAGACCAGTGGAAATACAAATCAAAGAAGTACCACCAAAAATAGGAGCATGGAAACAGAAATGGATCGCACATCAGTTAGAAAAAAGATTATACAAACCACTAACCAAGAAGATCAACATTCAAGGCAACGCAGTAATTAAAGAAATATTTTACAGAAACGAAAAAATGTACACAGGCCCTTGTTTTCAACAGGACTTCAGAGAGATGGTACGACGATGGAGAAGAAGATGGGATAAGAGAAGATGGAAAAAGAGAAGAATAAAACGAGAATACATCAATGAAACGTGCTTATTTCAAATAGCCCAAAAACCACATAATCAACACCAAATGGAACGTCTTAACACCTCAAAGGATAATTGCAGTTCCAATAGTAGCATGATACACCAAATAAATCCGCAGGCCACACAACACATTCCAGGTTCCATTCTTTTGGAGGCGGCAATATGTTTAATTTAAAATTAAACATGTTTTTGTTGGTTGGTTGATTTGTCGTTTCCAACTACCCTGTATATAAAATAAATTAAGCAAAAACGCATAATTGTAAAGAAACCTATTTAAAAAGTGCTAATAAAGCAAAAATGCCCTCATCTCACTTTTAGTAGGTCAAATTAAATTTATACATGTAATTAATTGAACTTTAATTCATCATAATTGCACTTCCGTATATTAAGTAGGTAAAATTTAAATCATAGTCATCAGGTCAATAACTTTAATTTAAAATATAGCATTAAAATGTGATAATTTAGCAATTAAGTTTTGTATAAATAGTGTATTTAAAACTTAATAAAATGAGTATCAAAATTTAAACCTACAATTGAGTTGTTACTCACACAACGAATTAGCAAGATAGAGTGTTATGGACTTAAGTCTAATCCATAAATCTTTGTGAGACTGCAAAGAATAACATCTCTCATCTTCTAATTTCGACAGTTAGGTAAGTAATTTTTTTCTTTATGATTTTCGTAAAGTATTTTTACCATATCCTTGGGATATAAAATTTGTTATTTTTATACAAGATATAAATGTTATATCAGAAATATAACAGAAAGTAACTCTTTCTGTTCATGTTATATTAGGTTATAGTATGTATATTTTCTGTCGATGTATCGATGAGTGTGGGTAGTAACTTATACGGTCACTTGCCCAATTTTGACTAGGGTGTTTCCAAATATTTTAAATTATAGCAACAAAATTAAATTGTGTTAAAGTATTCCTTATTGATTTTATTGTAATAATTATTGTAATAGTGTAGTTTGTCGTTCTTTCTTATTTCTGATATGACTCCGTTATGGAGAAAAGGCTGCATGTGGTACGTACAAAAACAATTCTTGTCGTAATTTGCAAGCTACCGGAATTCGCCTTCGACTCTTTCCGGCTATTTGCTTGCTCATTCCGTAAAATATTTGTTTCTGCTGCTTACCCGTAAAAAGGTATAATATGCTATTTGACGAGTTCAATATAAATTCGTGCAGGCAATTTGTGTATTGAATTCGATTTAGTTTTTTTTTAAGTTGTTTTTGGTTAACTTAATTTGAACGTAATTTGAAAATAAATAAAACAAGATTCTTCCATTTTTATTGTTTTCTTTAATCTCACCTGGCGCCCAGCAACGCCAATATATTTATTTTATAATTAGCTGAAAGACAACCATTTAGTTAAAAAGTAAAATACATACGTCACAATATCCTGAGATTCGGAATTGGTTATAAAAGCTAGCCATCTTTAGAATCAAGGGCCTTCGGGACAAAGTGTACGTTACAGTTAACATTGCTGTTGTAATATGTTTAGAACAAATCTCGAAAATGTACCAAGTTGATTCTCACATTAATTTTTTAACAAAATTAACATTGTACATTTAATTTGCATAAAGTTTAGAATTTGTTTGCTTTCATGCACTCTGTACACCGTTCTTGTAGAATATCAACGTTATACGACACCAAGTGTGCAATATTGATTTCTCGAAGTTAGTTGAATTATGTTCAAGTTTTCCATAAATTATATACATTATATTACGTATCTGGTTACGTTTTTGGTTAAAATAAATAATATTAGAATTAACTACAATAATTCAAGTCATTTATAAATTTTATTTATCCCTGCCACAGACACTGAGAGTGAATAATGTAGTATCGCAAGATTTGGCGCAGATCAAATACAAATGGAAAAAGTCACTGGGAGAGACAAAGTATCGAAACAGTATAACATCACACCGTACTACCTAGGAAGAGATTAATCCTATTTTATGTTTATTGATTTTAATGTAATTATCCCAACCACTATTTACTTACTGTTGAATTGGTCAATAAATAGATTATTATTTACTCCACGCGAAGAAGTACAAAACAAATAATTAATTAATAATAATAAATATTTGTGACATTTTGAATTGCATTGCAGTTGAAACTTGAACACTTGAGCTTTCAGCTTTCAGCCCTAACTGAGCTGTTCTTGTTTTCTATCCAAGCTTAAATCATGTCTAGTATATTACTATTAGCCTTCTCCGCAGTGTTTAGGCTTTGGAAGTGCCTATTCCAAGCCGTTTACCAATTTCGGTTCCATTTATATACATTCCAGTTTTTCTATAAATACTACTGACAAATTTTCGTACATTATCGGATAGCTAAACCTAAGTTGCCCCAAAAATGAAAAATCTGTCCGCAAGATGATAAGTAACTTCTGCAGCAGTTTTACTTTTCAATGGATGAGAGTAATAAATTTACGCAAGTGGTGTTGATAGTTTAATATAAACTTAGAGTAACCATCTCGACAAGTCTGAAAATCTATTAAATCTAATAGCTGTGCTCGTGCAAGAACTTTGCACACTTGTTACTGTGCAATTTTATTACTTACACGCTGAACTTTCGAGAAAGATCGCTCAGGCGTGACAGTTTTTTATTTTAATCGTTCACATTCATAACTTTTGTTGATAAAAAGGAACCAATCAAGAATTTTGATTAGTTTTCCTCTCGAAATAAATAAAATAAATATAATATACAGTTTGTGGGATTTCTATTGCCAAGTCCAAGGAATTGGTGATAAGCTAGAAACGAATTAAGTGTTGACCCCAAAATAACACCTTGCTTTGATCGTGAAATGTATACCAAGATTTAAAAGAAGATGTCAACACCTTTAAGTAACAGTATAAAAACTATATAAAAACGGACATGGTACTATTTTCACAAAACAATAATAACTATTTAGGTACCAATAAATAATATAATTTCTATATCAATCAAAAAATTCTAATTAATTACTTAAAGACGATGTCGCCACTACAAACTAAAACAATAATTTTCCAAATTCGGATGAAAATCGCTAAAGCATCAGCAATATTGTAATAAGTAATAAGTGCACTTATCAGCTTATCACTTATCCGGTTGTTACATTACCGGTGAATTTGTCTTGTGTTTTGTTTTTATTTTTAATGTTTATTATTGAATCCTAAAAATATTTTGTTCACTACTTATCTTGTATGATATACATTACATATGCTTATCGGGCCATTGTAAGATAATGATACCGATTGCTTATGAATAATTGCTCTCACTGAGAGTAACACGTAAAATGGCACCAGGAATTTGAAAATTTCCTATAGAAATTCGGAAAGCTGAAAGTTATAGTAGAAACAAAAAATAAAATTTGCAGCAAATTCATATTTAACCTCAATAAACAGCTTCAAAAAGGGTAGTTGAATAGGGATCACCCGTTGGCTCTTAGTCCTCATAGACCACGTCCACCCCAGTCTTACGTAAAAACAGCACTTGAAACAATTTCACTTTAGTAGCTAACGCATCATGGCAGCAATACGTTCCCTTGATAACATTGCGATGTCGGTTCTTTTTAGAACCCAAATAATTTCAGAATTGGGTTTATGTTATTTTTGTGTCCATCTCACTTTTTGTGTTCAACTTGGAAAAAATCCTAAGTCGCGATAAATTCGAAATCCGACAGATCTTGATAAAACGGGATCTAGATTTTACGGGTAGAATTTAATAAAATATCGTTTCCTAACACGAACCTACCCACCGATCTAACGATGCAATAGTTCTGAGGTGAAATTTTTCCAAGTGTAATGGTGGGTTTATGCACAAAATTTAACGGAACGGAACGTAATGTAACATAATTTAAAAAAGATGGGCTTAGGCACTTCCATAAAAGCGTTTATGCTACCCTTCACTTAATGTAACATAACGGAATGTAATGTAGTAGATAACCAACTTTTATCTTGTTAAATTACGTTAGTACGTTAAATGGAAGTATCTGCGCAAACTCATGACATTTGACAAGTGTTGTTACAAAATTTCAACAGATACCGTTTCGTTTGGTATTATATTACGTATAAACTTTAATCACACTAGCAAAAATAACCGCAATTTGACAATTGACCGATGACTGACGAAATAAAACTGCAAGTAGCCATGTTTTATTCTCAAGTGCGCATGCCTTATTCTTAAATTACAAAACTGCATAAACACCCACATTATTCTCTAAGTTACATTCCATCATTACATTACGTTCCGTTACGTTAAATTTTGTGCATAAACCCATCCATCATCCGCTGCAAATTGACTGCGAGCTTCTGATTGGTTTGAGCTCTTTAAAATTAACAATTTTGTATCAACTTGAAGGGTTGCTTTTAAAGGGTAAATGTGAATATTCTGCATTCTTCTAAATCTACTATAAAAACGTTCAGCTTTCCGGGTGACAATTCCGCGTGCCATTTTACGTGCTCTTCTCGCTATTGCATATTATCTTATAAACGGTTATATTTATCATACCGATAAATATGTCTACACCTTTTTCAGTTTTATTTCAGAAACGGTCACATGTATTTGAGAAAGCGACAATTGAAATTCAAATTTGTCAATTGTATTTCAGAAAGCGATAATTGAAATTCAGATTTGTCAATTGTATTTCAGAAAGCGATAATTGAAATTCAGATTTTTCAATTGTATTTCAGAAAGCGATAATTGAAATTCAGATTTGTCAATTGTATTTGAGAGAGCATCAATTGTAATTCCAATAAATTGTAATGCTTCTGAAAATATTCACAATTTTGAACAATCTTTATGCTTGCTGAAATTATAGTCAACCAATCTGAATTACAATTGACTAATCTGAATTTCAATTGAGGCTTTCGCAAAACCAACTGACCAATCTGAATTAAATTGACGGTTTCTCAATTACAAGTGTCTAATCTGAATATCAATTGACGGTTTCTCAAATACAACTGATTAATCTGAATCACAATTAACGCTTTCTCAAATAAAAGTGGAAAAGGTGTAGAGAAATAAAGCCTTGGAATGTGCCACTTACATGCACTATATTATACTGGTGTACGCTTATCTCTTACTAGTTTATCATGTTATAAGTTATTTATATCCTGCATTTTATATCATAACAACAAAATGTAATATTTTAATTTTGTCTAGTTTTCAATGTAATGGGGTACCGACAAAAAAAATTTGTTTGTGTGTTTGTACGTAAATACAATCCTTAAGATGTTCTTCGCCATGTAATGTGGTAAGATTTTTCTGAAAGATTTTCTGAAATTCAAATAAATTTGAATTATTTATTCAATCTGCGACGTAGTCATGTTAACATTATGGCAGATCTTGCTTAGAGAAAGCGTTCAAAGCGGCATTGTTTGTATTGTACGTCTGCTGTAAATCATAATATTTTGCGGTATTCGGTTTTTGGAACATTAAGAAAACTTTAGTATTACTTTTTGCAGACGCATTTTTACACATTGGAACTCTAAACATTTTATAAACCGTAAATGTATTTAACATTTGCACGCGGTCTCTAAGCAAAATCTGCTAAATAATATTAGTGACGACACGTCACAGATTGAATAAATATAATTCAAATTTATTTGAATTTCATTATTTAATTACATCTAAATGAGCCGCTTTTAGAAAAATCTAACCATATTACAGGGCAAAGGACATCCCAAAGATCGTATTTACATAAAAAAAACACTAGTAAATTTTTTTTGTCGGTACCCCATTGTAGTAGCGAACAAAATATTTTACTACTACTCAGGGGTTAATCGATTTACCATCTTAAATGAATTGTAATTCCCTACCCCCCTTGTAATGTAAAATACTATTCTTTATCTTTTCAAAGTAAACACTAGCCGTCAAAGAGGCAGACGCGAGAGCTTAGATCAATGGTATAATTATTAAAAATTTGCAATAACTCTTTCAATGCGAGAACGCCTATAATAAGCTAAATATTGTAAACGATTCTCACCTCGAATATAAAAAATAAACATTTTAATTTTAATCTGTAGAGTACTATTTCTAACTTTAGATGTGTGAGGAAAATTGCCTGTGGATACCTCTAATATGTCTTGAAATAATTTCAAAGCACTTGATAACTCGTGAACGATATGTGGCTGTTTTACAAAATTTGACTACATTGAAATTCAAGTAACCTGTATGGTAAATTTCAACATATATTAATAGGCGGTTCTAGGTGCATGACTAAACGGATAATATGCTATAAAACTATAATGTTATAATGTCTACTTCAATTTTTATCCTGCATATTATCGGCGGCCTTATTGTATTAAATAGATTCATGTTGGTATTGATTAATTTGACAATAATTGGTACGCTAACGATAACACTTAGCATTTGGCTAATTATAGCAATTCATTCTCAATGGTTATTACTTATTGGTTGCTGGCACAGGTGATCTCGGCGTGCAAAGTTATTTAATTCGTACGTGCTTGAGAGTAAATTTTGTTAACAAAATCTGCTTATATGCTCTGCCTAAGTGCAGTTCTAAAAGCAAATAATTTTTCTACACTTGAACTAAAATGCGTTTCATATCGTAATTCTATTGAATATTTAGCTTAGTATATAGAATATTATTAAATAATTTAATTTGTTACCTAAAGAATTTTACACAAACATTAACACTTACATACGAAATATCTAAAACTAAAAAGTGTCGGTATGTATTTACCTAAAGAAAATTTTACTCCTGTCCAAGCTTCACGTACGTAGTTAAAAAGTCGACGTAATAGCGGTTTTTGGGAACGATGATGGCTTGCTACTGAAGAGCCATCTTGCTCAAGGTCATCATTGTCAATTTGTTGTCTCTGCTGAGACGGTTGCTGCTGTTGTTGCTGAACCATGGGATACATTATGAGCCCGACATCGCGACGCCGCTGCGCTCTTAGCGCTTCCTTGATTCCATATACTTACATTTCCAACTCAAGCTGTTGAATGTTGTATCGCAATACTAGTAAGCTCCGTAGTAACATTAACGTTAGCGATGCATTTATATAATGCATTGTTTCTTAGAGGAAACTTGATTAATGTTAGTCTGATTCCTCACTTAATATCTGCAAACAAAAATATCAATTATGATAAATTTTAAAATAAATTCAACGAAGAATAACAACCAGTAGTTAGTTATACAAAAGTACGTATGCGTTCTGGTTGAAAGAGACGTTATATTATACGGATTGAACTCTTTCAAAAAGAACGCCATATAAATTAAGTGTCAGCGAAGGTAGTGGTCTAATTTTTGACGAGCTACTTGCTTTTGCAAGAGTTGTATTTGATTAATATTACGCCTCTTTCAACTAGAATACCTATGTATTTTATGTACTTTTTTGACAAAAATAAATAATTATTTCAAAAATCTAAGATCACAAACACGTAGACGAAAATTTCGATTAGCAAATTAGTTAAAAGTGTAGTATACAAAGCATCCAGCTTGCCAGAGAGTGTAAAACCGATTTATTACTGTGAGTAACATAAAGATTCGGACACCACATAAAATTTCAATTAATTGAATATATCTCAATTATTTTTAGAAAACATGGCTTTTTTATAATTTCAGGTAATGAATCATTTGTTATTGTTTACTAATTTAAAAAAATTATATTTTATTTGCATAAATAAAACTTATAGGTATGAGATTTTATAAATTACTCTGCTATTATTACGTTACATAAAGATTCGGTTACTAAGCGAATTTCTCAGAAATTCTTATTTAAAAGTACGAAGTTACAATTTTCTATGCACTATTATAATATGTATTAATTTGACCTCTATGGTAATAGTATATATAACCTTTTTTGCATAAAAATATACAATTTAATTAAAATAGTCGCAAAAGTAATAGTACTAGTTTTAATATTCGTCAGCTTGATATTTTTCATCGAGAATCGAGAAAATATTAGAAAAATATTAAATTTAAGCAAAAGTACGGTGGCCCATATTATTTTTCGGTACAAAAATGAAGATAGAATTGAAAATAAACGGCCGACAGGCTGTCAAAGACAATTAAGTACACGTAGTGAAACTCGAATTGATTGCAAAGTTTAAACAAATCTCAGCTGTAATTCCCCTAAATCGGTTAGTGAAGTTTATGAACAAATAGGGAAATAAATGCTGAAACTATCCGACAAGTCCTTAAAAATATTGGATATAACGCCAGAATTCCACGGAAGAAGCCCTTTATTAATGAGATCCACAGACAGAAGCATTTAACTTTCGCAAAAGAGTTCCTAAATAGAAGGTTTTCGGTAGAAAGGTGTTATGTCTGTCGATAAGAGAAAATATAACGTTTACAATTCAGATGGTCGTATAATGATATGGCAAAGGTATGTCGTAAGCCAAATAAAGGCCTAAAAATTAAAAACTTACTTAGTACTGTTAAACATGGTTTACCTAGTGTTATTGTGGGGGCTGTGTTTCGGGCTATAGGGATCGCTGATATAGTGTTTATTGACGACATTTTGAATGAATTTAAATACCTAGACCTATTAAAATAGCATTTTGTAGAAAATGCCGAAAAAATGGAAACCAAAAGTACTTTCAAATTATACCAAGACCAAGGTGCTACATCTCCCTCCCCAATCCCCAGACTAGAGCTATATTGGGGATTTATGGGACCAATTAGATCGTAAAATTTGATTAACTCCTATTGATTCAGAACTAGAACTAAAAGAAATCTTTCGGCAGGAACGAAGTCTTGTCAGTCAAGTGTATTTAAAAAAAATTATTAAAAATATGCCTAAATGTTTGGAGCATGTTATAAAACAAGAAGGTTATATCACAAAATATTGAAAAACATATTTTATATAAATATTTGATGATATAAAGACCTTTTTATAAAACTGTCTGAATGTTTATGTAACTTTATAATAGTTGTTGTTTCTTAATATGGCAATTAAATTTGTTTCTAAATACATTTTTAGAATTATTTCTTTGGTTTAGGTCATTATAACACATGGTTTATTAAATGCAATTACATCAAGAACCTTTTCTTTAAAAATAATTGAGATATATTCAATTTATTGCAAATTTATATGGTGTCCAAATGTTTATGTCACTCACTTAAGTAGGAAAAATATTATATTGAGCAAGATTAAATATAATTGAGAAATAAAAGTATGAGTAATAAAAATTTTACAACTGGTATTGGCTGCTACCGAATTTCGCACTTTCCTTCGCCGTAAGAGTAAAATTGCTTTGCTATATTATATTTAGTTCTGCAAGGTGACATCAAGAAATAGGATTTCCTCAAAATAATGCAAGAATTTTAAATTGAATACAGATACGGTATTCGAGTATATGCTGTAGCTTTAAATCTTGAAGTTTCACTGTGAGTGAACAAGTTCAATATCGGCTTCCTAACCTACAGATATGTTCATACGATCAATCTGGAAATAAGCTCTTGTCTCATACGATGTAACATGGCATACAACATTTTAATTAAATTATATGTCTTCTACTGATACTGATGACAGTTTTAAATCGTAAAAATTGTCGTACCCTATCGTATCAAATTGTTCTAAAAATGTATATGGGTATACTTTTCTGCGTGATAACTATGCATCCTGCAGTATAATGTCTTGCACTGTGAAATGAAAATTTACCCATTTATTGTATCAAGAGCTACCTATAAATACTCAATAACTCAGTATAATATTTTTCCTGATCTACAAATTGGTTTTACGTTTTACTTAGTCCCTTGCGGGCGGAGATGTCTCTACGTTACACTTTTATCTCGAATTTCAATTTTAATAAGAACTGATATACTATAACTATTGTTAATAAAAAAAAATATCTGCATTTTTTTTATTTTAAAAGACGTATTTTTTGTACATTGTTTAATAATAGAATAGAAATTATGATTTTCTCTTCACTTCTTTTGACTTACTAGCTGCTCAGTATAACATTTTTTCTGGTTAACACAAATACTATTTCGCCTCCTGACGAGCGAATCGCCATTACCCTAACTCTTTAGTACACTCTTAATAGCCCCTACACACGATCCGATCTGGTTGGTACTAAAATCCAATCTCGTCGGTCGGGTCTCAAGTTGGACCGTGTGGAGGCTTGTCGTCCTACAAATTTCGCAACATTTCCTTGTAGGAAATGTAGTCACCGATGCAGCCATCCGACCGCGTTGGAATTTGGCGAGATCGGACCGTGTGGAGCGTTGTCGGATCGCAGATAAGGCGAGCTAATCTTGATAAAAACTGTTTTTTATGCCATTCCTTGTCGGATCATGTAGGAAGGTCCATACCCACCAACCCAGCCGACTTGTTATCTACCTACTTTATAAAAGCATATTATTTTTTTATTAAATACCTTCAAAATATCACACGAAATATTAAAATTATAATGCATAATTATAATTATAATGAAAAGTGGAGGTAATAATCTGACCAAAATCTATGTTTTAAATAATCATTTAAAAAAATTTAGGATTTCAAAATGTAATTATAGGTGATAATTTTTGTAGTTCTCACGAAAAGATATGAAACGTCTAAAAGGGTTTCTCGAATAATATTTAAATATTTTCACTTTCATATAAAATATTTTCATATAAAATATTTTTATAATAACTCGATAACAAATTGAAAATTATTTCATGTCAAAATATAGCATTTTTATAGTTTTCTATAGAAAGCACTTGTTATATATTTGATTGATGAACATAATACAAAATTTAAAAAATGCGTAACTGTTTGTTATTATCTCTATACGCTGAATTTTTTTCGATCGCGTAACCATTTTTTGACCATAGCGCAATTCCTGCTATACTAAATTTCGATAAATTCGGAGCCATGTTAATCGGTTCAAAGCTTTAAAGAGAATGAATGCCGTGGTGTTTGGGAGAAAACTGATAAGTTTAAACATATGGTACAAATATGACAGTTATTAATTTCAAAAAATTACTGGATTAATAAACATTATTATTATTATTATTATTATTACATTCTATTAATTACTGGATTATTAAACATTATTATTACATTCTAAGTACATAATTAATAAATGAATAAATAAAAATAAATTGATCTTTTATTGATATTTTACTTTTTTTTGAACGATATTGAACTTTACTATATTGAACAGATATAGGTACTGAAAAACATTACTTTTGCACGTATCAGTTTTCTCCCAAACACTACGAATTATTTAATCATTATATTTAATACAAGAATAAATTTTAAGTTCGAAATAATATCAGGCGCAGCTGGTGTCGGGCCGACGAGATTGGATCGTGTAGAGGCAAACTCCAACGCGGTCGGATCGTGTGGAGGCAATCTCCAATCTGGTCGGGTCTCAAGTTGGACCTAGAAATCGGATCGTGTGTAGGGGCTATAACAGTGTTACACTCTTTATTAGTAGGTATATAATTGTTTATTATAATAATTATTATGTATTCAATGATCTTGAATCATTTCATATCTTGCATGATGTCATATTAACCATAGAAAATTTTAGATTTTTATATTATAAAAATATCGGCGTAGAAAAGGTTTAATTCATTGCACCATACGTAAACTCTTTTTTGCGCTACTATTGTCGCTTCATCTTGTGTATCTGCACATGTTGCACACTTCACGTTACGGTCGTAAAAGTACATAATGCTATAAATCACCGCTATATTTTGAAAATATACTTATATCAAGGTGTAATAACAAACTATTTTGATCCGACAAAACGTTATTTTGAAATCAAGCTCTGCTGGTTTATCTCAAATTAATTTCTAGTGGTTGTATTTATCAACGATGTATAACATTTTCTACCACCCAATCAAATTAACAATGCTTGTAGTCAGTTCTGAAACTTCGACAATGAACACGATAATGAACACATGTTTTAACAATTGACTAGAGAAGTAATTTTAAATGAAAAACTTCATATGGACCAGCGGCGGTTTGTCCATGGAGGCAAGGGAGGCTTAGCCTCTTCTCAAATTGTTGGACGGACTTGCTATTTATATTTCGTTTTAAATTAGAATTTTTTCCAATTTTTAATTTTTTTTGAATTTGTTTAAAACAAAATTTAATTTAATAATGAAATTAGCTTAAGAACTTGACTTACGCCTGAAATAAATTCGAAATAGTACATATCCAGCGGCTAGCCTTTCTTTATCTTATTAGTTTATTAGCACATAGTTAGGCAACCCAGAATACAGTAGTACGTCCGAGATACGTCATAGAGGCTACTCGTTAGTAAATTTTATAATCAACATGAGCGAATAACAGATGAATTGTAAGTAATAAGCTTGTAACATAAACGCATACTAGTCTGTGTTATTTTACTAAATGTACGAACATAGTAATTTTACATGCGTTGGAGGCTGGTCTCATATGCGTGGGCCTCTTATGGAGACGCTTGCAATTCTTTGCATTATTCATGCATAATATGTTCTAAATATAATCATGTAATTCGAATAAGCAGGATTCCCGAATTTTTTTTTCAAATTTGAACGGATTTTCCACATTTTTTTCAAAATCGACCTAACGGACCACTACTGTTTGAAATTAAATTTGTGGCAGTAAATTTCGACAAACGTTGCTACACGTTGGAATTTTACCTCGCGAGCAGTATTTACAGTGAAATTAAGAAAACAACAATTAATTGACGTATTTAATTTTATAATCGACAGCGATGATTTTAAAAACGACTCTCAAACTATTAGAGAAGCGCTGGTTTAAGACAATATTTAAATGAATCAAAATTTTGCTTTTTATTAGAAACTTTCAAATTAATTTTTGAACAGACAGACGTAGTATTTTCAATTTTACAAAGTAAACTTACCGATATTAATTTCGCCAAATGTCGTTTAACAAAATTAATCGAAACTCGGCACTGATACCGTATTGATGATTTGTGTTTTGACAACATATTTAACAGTTTAGAATTAAATTGCGAGCCGGCTCAGAAAAAAACGAAAAACGACATTTGATTTACCAGATATGCGTCAAAATTATAAACAAATTTTTGCGGAAATTTTGGATACGGTTATCGTGCAAATTGAAGTTAGATTTGCAGACTTCCATAAATTAAAATTAAAAATTAAAAAATTAAAAATTAAAATTTAAAAATGATCTATTAACTGGAATAAAAAATTTCTTCCCCTCGGATCTGAATAAAATAAAATCTCGGGTGTGAGGGTTGGGATAATAAAACAACTGTCTACCACATCGACTAGTTTCGAACCCTGAACAGTTGTTTATTATCTCAACCCTCACACCCGAGATTTTATTTTATGGTCTATTAACATTTGCTAAATTTTCAGATTATAGGAAAAACTTTGCTCAAAATTTATTAGATAGTCTATTACAGCAGTATTCATTTTTTGATCAAATCCAACTCAAAAATGAATTATCGGTAGCATATAATCATGATAGAATGAACTTTTAAGATATGATATTACGCAGGTTCGGCGCCATCTTGTATACGTCACTCGGCGAGTTGGAAATGACATATCGCTACTTGCTGTCAAATCTTGTAATATTCGCAGTTTGTTCCTGTTTGTTCCTGTTTTTTTTGAGTTATTTATTGTTAAAAGTTGCTGTGGTGTAATTTGACAATGCGTTGTGCAATGTGGAATTGTAATAGCGACAATCAAGCCAAGAACTTTGCAGGAGATGTGATGTTTTACCGATTTCTATCAAATGTAACGCTTGCAATTTTCTTCGATTACGATTGTAAAATGACAAAGGCCTTTTTATATGAAATAATAAATTTTGTGGAAAAATCAGGTGAGACAGACAACAAATTACTTTAATATTTTTATCTGTATGTTATTTTTTTAGGATTCCAAATTGTGGGATTGGTTAGTGATCTTGGAGGAGGTAATAGATCATTGCACAAAGAGCTAGAAATAAGTTCTGATAAAACATGGTTTACAAATCCTGCAAATGGGCACAATATTTATGTCTTTGCAGCAGTACTACATCTCATTAAGTTGCTTCGTAATCATTTTGTTATGAAGCAAATCGAGATAGTATATCGACCGTGTACGAATGGGGCGCGATCTTTGATTTTTTTGTTAATCCACAATAATTTCACAAGCCAAAGAGTCTAAATGGAATCGAACACCGTGTACAAAGTGCATTTAGAAATGTGTGCCTAAAAATAGACATATAAAGTGTTATTTTACTTTGATTTGTGCTCCGGGTGGGAGGAAATTTTTTTAATAAATATGTTTAGTCAAACGGTGCGATTAAATTATTTAGATTTATTCTACCTATCGTTTATTATGTAGATACGTCGAAAAACTTCACATAAGGTCTAGATTTAATAAAAACTAATGCATCGATGGCGATTCGCACATACCGCAGGTCAACAATTATTATTTGCAACGTAAAGGAAGCGGTTAGGGAAGAAATTTTATAAAAGTTTTCCTCTTCTTTTCTACGAGGCGGGGGGTTTTAGGAGTTTAAAATCATTTCAAAAAGACTCAATATCGTCATAATAACGAAACATATTTTCAATTTTATTAATTGAAAGAGAGTCCGGTTCAAATAAAAGTCAAGTACCAAAACATTAAATTTTAAGTTTTTGATGCAAATTGATTCTAAATGCCATACAGTGTAACGATTATGTTAAAATGTCAAGTGCCATAAAAATTTCCTAGTATTAAAAATTCAAGTAAAATTATTAAAAACCGAACACTGCAATTAATTATTTTTGTTTATTACTACAGATTTTTACTTAAGCTATTGTTTGTTATTTTCACATTTATTATTTTCTCAGTTCGTATTAGCGTTTAAATAATAACAATAAATGCCAGAATTTACTTACATACAATATTTTGTATTAAAAAATAATTTGAAATGTTAATAAAATAGTTATTATTAAGTGGGTAGGTACTTTTATTTCAGTTAAAAGTTAAAGCGTATAAAGTTATCCCGTCTGTGCGAAATATTCTCATTTTATTAATTTAATAAAATAATTTATTATAATATTATAGTATAGCAATAACCATTATTTCATTACTCGTTCAAGGAAAGTACAAAAACTCTTTACTTTCGTGATTTTGCTAGTTCAACAGCGGGTTTAAAAGAACAAATTATATATCGTGATTATACGTCAACTCTCCGAGTGACGTCATGCGCAAACTCGGACGAAAATGGGATCGGTTAGTATCATATCTTTAAACTTATTGTATCATGGCATATAATGACCCCGAAATGTTTGGACAATGTAGGACTCCATCAGAGATATTAGATTTTACTTTCAAAAATAATTTACACAGTTGTATGCCTGAATTTTACAAACTTTTATGTGTGGTCATCACCATACCGGTAACATCGCCTTCGGTTGAAAGAAGTTTTTCCACACTAAAACGTATTAAAACTTACACTCGTAATACGATGAATCAAAATCGGTTAAGTAACGTCGCGGTAATGTCTATTGAAAAGGAATTCGTTACCTTATTGTCTCGAAATAATGAATTCTACGAGAATATCATCGATCACTTCGCGAATACTAAAAATCGCCGTATACCTCTTACGTTTAAAGCTTCATACATTTCGAATGACTTAAAATAATATTAATCTGTATGTTGTACAGCATTTTTTCCAAAAAACACTCTGCACTCATCGAACAATTTTTTCCATTGTACACAGTACTGAAGATAGCCAACGAGCTCGAAACATGTGTCTACTGCAGATTAAATAATATTTTATTAAATTTATATTTTTAAGTTTTATTTTATAAGGTAGTTAAGCTGTAAAATTAGCCTCCTCAAATGGAAAAGTCACGAGCCGCCGCTGATATGGACATACATTATACTAGGTCCTATTTCATTCAGTTATATTATGTTAACCGTATAACTGTATTATGTTTAATGTGTTTAATTATGTTAATTAAAATAAAACTGTTTAATGTATAATAAACAAGAGGTTTAAATTGTATCAGTATTTTAGTCAATTCTAAAGATAGTAATATTAATTTACAATCGAAAAAATAAAACAGAGAAGTTTGCGAAGTAGTTAAATTACTGTGGACTTGATGGTCTGAGTTCAAATCTTAGCTATTCCAAAATTATTTGTGCCGTGGTTCAGATTCCGAGTAACGTTGTAGGTGCTATAATGTATGTACATGCACGTATAGTCTGTAAGTAAACAGTGAACCGATAATTCGCTAGTGTAGGTTTATCCCTTAAATGAAATGGTTACTCCATAGATGTCGTACAAATGCAAACCACAGAAGTGGCTTCCTAATTCGAGTCGCGAACTACCATAAATATACTGAATTTCTTAACTCAGCCCTCCGGTGAACATCGACATGCAGTGGATTTAAGAATTGGTCTATATTTACAGAAGTCTGACCAATTTATAAACGTCAAAGTGAAAAATGAGAAATAAAATAAAATAAATAAAAGTATATATTGGCAAAGAAAACCTGATAACAGATGTAGGACGTACAGAGGGGCCAACACAGATTCAGATCACTTCTTGGTAACCGCGAGAATAAATCAAAAAACCACAAAAAATAATGTCTCGAAACAGAAACAAAAGAATAGTTACTGAAGATCTGAAAAATATAGAAATAGGAAAGCGATACGAAGAACGAGTCAAAGCAGAACTTATTCATAAGGAATGGGACAGAAATGTAGATCAGGAACTAGACAACATTACATTGGGAATATACACAAGCGCAATAGAAGTGGTTGGATACAAAAAGAAGAGAAAAGATCCAAAGAATGGTATGAGTGTTCATTATACAACAAACAACAATGTGGAACTCGCTTTAGCGGCAGTTCCTAGGCTTCTATACAACTACCTTTCTGGTGTTAAAAGTTATTGTTATCTAGTTATTTTTGGTCGCCATAATATAATTTATTTAGCGATAATGTAATATCGCATAATCAGATAATCTGCACTAATTAAATTTTTGTGGTTGGTATTTATCATTTACTATAAGTAATAATAATCAAACTTTTCCATTCCATTCGGAACTTCTCTGTAATGTACAGTCCATTTTTTGAGGTGGATCAATCCTCTTCTTTCTCTTTTATTTACAACTTAACTTCACTAACCACATCAAGCCACTGCTGTGGTTAAAATAAAAATAATAAAAATTGAATCATTAATAATGTAATAGAAAATGATTTGGATCGTTCTGATTGGATCATAAAGCTTCTTTCTATAACATGTATATTGAACTGGACATTCGCCTTTATGAATGCAACCTTTTCTCAGTCGCAGGACGTTGAGGTTGTTTGTTCGGATAAGAACTAGGTTTATGATTTCTGGTGCATCTCTTTTGATCATTTAGTAGCCTTTGCTTTAATTGTCAATCCAGATCCATGTAATCTGACAATCATCACCAGTAAACAGTAACAAGACCCAACATTGTTACATAAGGGTCAATGACCTGTAACAAATTTGATGGTTAATTTTCTCATTGAATTTTATATTTCAGAGTAAATAATGTTCAGACTTACTTTTATAATACGATTGCTTTGTGTTCTTCTGTATTTTGCAGTGTTTTTGCCGCCAACAAGTATTTTTGTTAATAAGGGTCATTTTTCGTCAAAGTGATTTCATGTTTATAGACTGTGGATTGAAAAATTAAAAATTAGTGTTTAAAAATTATATAACTAGTGCCATAAAATTAAAAATTTAACAAAAGGATTTACCCAATATGTTTCGCAACCAAATCAGCAGTTTTATCTCGTGCGAACTTGAATAATTTGAATTTGGACTACGCCACTTCCGGTGCTTGGCCGAAAGTCTATAAAAGAGTGTGAAATTATCGACTCTAGAGCATTCGTCGTCAAGAATTGTAATTGTACGTATCGATAAATTGTTATTGGTTTTGTTTTTGGAAATTTTGAATTTAATGGTTGGCAACAGTTCTTGGAAATTGGAAAAGTTTTCTAACCGGTTGAGATATTTTGACGTTTGATGAAAAATTTTTGCTTAAATTGGAAAACGATTATCGATTTTGGATCCGATTTGTATTTTGAAGAATTGTATTGGGAAATATTTACCATTGTTTATACCAATATCTCGGCTAGGTTATGTCGTATTCTTTTATGGTAGTCGATGACGAAAATTTGATAATACCTGGAATATTAAACTTGGTTAATTCCGTTGAAGTATCGATTTACAATTTGGAAATTTTATTTCACTTACCTGGATCAACAGCAGATCATATTGGGGCATCCTGTTTGATCGTGGTTGTGCAACTTACCTACGAGATTGTGTCATCATTTCAACACGTAACTTATCTACTAAAAAGCAGTGACGTACATTTGGGTGAGCTACATTATAAATTTATTTTTAAAACTGTATTAAAATTTTCTGAAGACATAATTTTATTACTTGTTGGCGAACAATTTTTGTACATTATTAAGAGTGTTAATTTGCTAGATTTGATAGTAAGTTTGAACTTATCAAAATTTAATAACCATCATATTTGTTTCTTTGGTATTGTAAATAAAACCACGTTTATTGTTTACTGCGAATTGATTTTTTATTTGAATCTCATCAACGGGGGCTACATCAATAGAGTGGCATTAGAAAGCTGTATTAAAGTAATCAAAGCTTATCAACATAGTAGCATTTGCACCTGGAAATACAGGTTAAGTAAATTAAATAATCCTGAGCAAACGTTGTCTTTGTGGGAGCGATTCATCCAAGTACAACACATCATAATAATAAAAGAGTCTCAAGTGCTGGAGCTAGTCGTGGTGAGTAAGATTGTGTTTATCAAAGGAGCCAAAAGCGCAAAGCACCTTTATATCACAACAATATATTACGATGCCCCCTCTATTGTTGACAATAACGAAATTGTAACAATAAGGTTTCCTTAAGCAGATCGTCTTAAAAATGGCAATGAAACCAATTATGCTCTAAACTGACTAACATAAGCCTCCTATCTCAAATGGGTGTCGGTTCTTATTGCTTTTCTCTGAAAATTAACATTTTTGCAGGAATATAAATTCCCGAATGATATGCATTTGTTCATAAATATTCCAATTTAATTTCCCAAAACATTAAATAATTCAAAACACAAAAATCTTAATTCTAAAAAAAATAACAAACGAAACGAATAAATAAATCCTTAATCCTACTCGCTTTCCCAAAGTCAATTTACGCGTCGCAAAACCCGATTCAATATTGTTTGAAAAATTTGCACTGGCGCCTTTTAAATATTTAAGTTTATCTCTTACCACACGTGTCTCTCTTTTCTTTGTGCTGTCAGCTTCACACTTAAATGGTCCACTTGTCGAACAGCCGTCATCCAAAAATTATTTGCTTGTATCTCCAATTCAGTTTTGTGCATCGATTCTATTAATTATTATTTCCACAAGACTGCCTTTTTCAATCACCATATCTTCACCATTCAAATTATTACCATTAAAATATATAACCATTATTCAAATTATTCAAGGTAAGCAATATTGCACTTTTTATAACCAGCTGTCATCCAAAAATTATTTGCTTGTATCTCCAATTCAGTTTTGTGCATCAATTCTATTAATTATTATTTCCACAAGACTGCCTTTTTCAATCACCATATCTTCACCATTCAAATTATTACCATTAAAATATATAACCATTATTCAAATTATTCAAGGTAAGCAATATTGCACTTTTTATAACTAGCTGTCATCCAAAAATTATTTGTTTGTATCTCTTTTATACGTGCTTATATTGATTTATCTTTTTAGTTCTACACATCCAAGTTTGATTTAATTATCAATTAAGAAACTTTCTTGTTGTCCAATTTTACACGTTTTTTTTTTGAAGCCCCCTTTTTTATTTATCTCGTTACCAAGGTTATCCTATCAAAATCCTTTCATCTAACTTTGATTCTTTATGGACTTGGTATGTATTTGGCACCTTTGATAAATTATTAATTGATTCTACTTGTCCAACCGATTTAAGAACCCACGTAAATTATTCTTTTTACGCACGACTTAACTAACATTAACTAACATAATACAATTTTATAAACAATTTCCTAACATTAAACATTTTTAAATTAAATTGTGAATATTTAATTATTTTGCAATATCATTCGTAGAAATCGATAGATAGATATGTTGATCCATTGATATGTTGATCTGTTGATAATACGTTAAATAATATTACTCAACAAATAAATACATTATGATAATGCAAATGGATTTATGTAATTTTGAACTAAAGATGACGGGGTAGTTTGGACATCTCTATTGAAGCAAATGAATGTAAGAAATGATAAATTTGTTATTAATTGTCTTTAAAATTGATACCTAAAGTACGAGCAACAGCTCCATGATATTCCATCATAGGGTCCTCCTGGACCCCGGTCTGTCTCTTACATAATTTCATGAGGTCGGCTCATTGATGTTTAAAAGGAAACACTTTTCAACGCTTGCAATGATTCCTCCCAATTTCCAGTAGATCAAATAATAATGTAACTAAGGTACTAATGTAACTAAGGTAACTATAAAAGAAACCTAACAGAGAAACCAAAACGAAGATTTACAAAACATTGATCAGACAGATGATTGCGTATGCAGCGGAAACGATTTGTTTTTCACAACGTGAAGCCGAAGCACTGAAAACGTTCGAGAGAAAGATACTACGCACCATCATAGTGCCAAAAAAAGCGACAACAAGGAACCCAGACCGCTGACGAACCATGAAATTGTGAGAGAAACGAACGGCGAAGGTGTAATGAAACATATCAATTCACACAAAATCAGATGGCTCGGATACATCATAAGAAAGAGCGATTGCGACGTGGTAAAAAGGGTAACGATGTGGAAACCGGCGAAAGACAGAACAAGAGGAAGAGTGAAGATCGGGTGATGGAGCCAGGTGATATACGACCTGACGGCAAAAGGGATAAGGGAATGGATGAGATAGGTACAAAACAGGCAAATATGGAAGGAAATCGTTAGAATCGCTACAATGCATGAAAAAACTGGGAATAACGACATAAGAACGAAACCTGGGACGTCCTCTCGAACACCAAGCTCTGAGAAGTCCCGTGATCCAGCTAATCCAACTGTACTGCTACAATCTTAATGTTGTAGAACGAACGTTGAGACACACATTTAGTAAATTTGGATTCATAATTCATATAATTATTTCTAGGTGTCATACACAACTTAAGATGGTTACAACTATAAAATTTCGTACCACCTTTCTTCAACACCTTGTATAATAATTAAAACACTAATAACAAATTAATTAATAATTATTAAGAACGGAGATTGCCCTTAACTAATTTTTTTCCGAAAAACTAGGTGTATTCTACCATATTGCGAGTAACTAGATACCATGTTTGTCGTAAGCGAGGTAAGCATTAAGACATAATGATAGGGATAAGCCTCACATTTTAATTGAAATTCGAAAGTTCCTTTCAAATTTAGGTTTAAAGCGGGCGGCATAATTTAAGGAAAAATAATTAAATTTTTGAATAGCTAAAGATATGAATAATTTTCATTTAAAATACTTTAAAAATTGGGAGATTTTGGAAAGACTCTCCAATAATTTATTATTATTGTAAAAATTCAATATTTTGTAGTTCGCATTTTGATTTATGTAAATCATAAACATATTCGGGTTTTAACCCATGTGGTCATATTTTCATGGAAATACTTTTATAACTTGAGGAAATTCCTTTGCTATAGCTTATTAGTCCCGACAGCAGCAGATTGCAGGTTGTGGTTTTGCGGGTGACTTCTGATTGATCAAATATTTGAAATAGAACTTGTATCTATAATTATCGTGGTAAAAATCCCTCAAAATTAAGTGCATTGAATATATCGTGATTTGGGGATCAGGTTAAACAGTGTATGTGATAAAATTTCATACGCACGACACAGATATAAGAAAAAAGGTTCGGCCACGTCTACTGAAGTTATGAAATATTTCAAAAAAATGCAATTTTAAAATAACTGTGCTGCTAACCTTTGACGATTTGGAAATTTTGTTATCTTATTCGCAAACGTAGTGCTGACGATGAAAACTAATGAAACGATTTTTCAGTAAGGGATAGCATTCAAGATAACATTGTTTTTCGGTTCCTCCTATTTCCGACCATGCATATCGCAAAATCAAACTACAGCTCTCGATTCTATTTGGTCGATGAAGATATAATGTAATGTAAACAAATGTAAATAAACATCTTGATGTTTATTTACGAACAGGAATATCATTCGAAGTTTCAAGTATGAGGTACTGGACAATAAAATTTAGTGCCCATAATATCATATTACTTACTTTAATTTTACTTTAATTTTTAAAGTGTAATTTAATATTAATTATGTAATTGAAAAATCAAATAGTTTAAAGTATTAATTATGTACCTACTATATTTATGCAGCTCTAACTTTGCATTGCCCCTCGCACCAATTTTTTTTTTAGTTTGGATGTGCTCTACGTTACAAAGAGTTGGTGACCTCTGTGTGCTATAGAATCTGTAAAATTTAACAACACATTTGATGCTAAATAATTTTATGAGCAATTTCGTTACTCAATTAGAAAGATATATTTCAGTTAAAGGAAATGTTTCTACTATGACGATTACGTATTATCATACGAGATGTATTATGTAGTTTGTTTTGTAATTTAAATCCATAAATTTTTATTATACGTTTGAAATGCTCAGTTCTTTTTGCTTTACAATTCGAAGATTTTTATGTCGCAAAAACTTTTTTAAGCTGTATTTATAGCTCTACCTAAGTAAATAATTATTATTCTTGAAGTTATTTTTTCAATGCAAACTATTTTTTGTAGAAAATATTACAAAAGAATTTTTCAATGGTTTAATTTAGAAAACAAATAATAAAATTCACAATAAAAGTAAACTTTGTAACTTTTTTGCTCTACTTGTTTGTTTACTTGTTATTTTAACTAAACTTCATTTCTTTTGTAGATTTAAAGATTTAAACAAAATATTTTCTTATCACAAGAACACAGTTCGCTCTTTAAAACTTTAGAAACCATGTGCTTCGCTGGGACTATTATTATAGCTTTTCTTAACACCCTCGATTTAGTTTCCTGAGCAAATCTTTAAATCTATTCGACAGTTTAAAACTTTTTTACTGTAGGGTTTCGGAAAACAAAAATTCCCTATAAAATTATCTGTTTTCAGTGATAAAAAACTTTGATTTTATTGACTTAATATTATGAATAAAAGAAATATTTTTACAACTAAAACAAATTCACCAAGATTATTTATTTAACTGAATAAATAAATGGTGTAAACATAACTAAAGCTTTCCAGTAACTGCTGTACTTTTAACCATTTAGATTGGATGATATCATAGCGAAAACTCGAGACACTCCAATAAGAGCGGTAATTGCGCATTAGCTTCCAAATGAAAATTTACCCGAGTCTACTGAAAGCTTTTTTTATTAGAGTACGGGAATCATTAATAAAATGGTTATTAATTTATTAGGTGTAATAGACACTAAAATTTTCTTTTTAATGAACATCAAATATTTTTGGTAAGCAGATAATTGAGTTATACAAGATATTCAAAATTAACTAAGTATTTTCATTATTATTTTATAAAATATGTGATTTTTTAAATAATGAAAAATAATATTACATTAAACTTTAACAATTATCTTCCGAAAGCTTATATCGTAACTACATATGCAAAAATAATTTTTATTTGTTTATTTACTAACTAGATAATTTTTAAAGTTTAATTTAACATTATTATTATTATTATTATATTAAATTAAACGTACAGATATTAACTAGTTAATTAAACGAATCAAAATTAGTTTTTTAATATAAGCTTTCAGCAGAGCTTACTGATATTTTCACATCTGAGCTCACATAAAGCTTATGCTAAAAATATAATTTTGATTCCTTTAATTCTAATTAATTTTTTATAGTATAACTCAATATTAATTCTCAATAGTTAAAAAATGAAATATTTACATTATTATTATGTTATATTATTATTTATTTAGGGTTAATCATGTACATAATATGCATAATAAAATAAATATAAACATCGTACGGCAGTAGCTGCCTCCCTATTCCCATTTTCCATGCCCTAGATTGTGTACCAACTCTTCATCCAAATCCAGATCTCCCATTGCATTCCTTGACACAATTAATTACTCCAAGGTTGCATATTTCTCTAGTTTTCCCCCAGTGGCTTCCTTGTAAATTATGAGTTTGGGCCATCGGATGTATTCAATTCTTAAGATGACCAAACCCATTCAAACCTCTCTTTTCCACTCTTTGGGTGACAGACTGTGCTGCGAACACAATATTTCCTAATTTCTTTCTGAGACGGTCGTCAGCTAAAGCGGTTAAGTGCGTTGCTGCTAATGCTGAATGCCTGGTTTCACTCCGGGCTCAGTCAAACTTTATTCTGACTGTCTCCCATCGGAAGGCAATGGCAAACCACCGAGGTGTAATCTGCCTGGAATAGCCTCTCTGGAGATTAAGTGTATACACTTCCCGCGGTTCGGAACCCGCTTTAAGCAGTAGGTAGCGGTATTGCAGTGGCAGAGCGCTAGTGAGAGAATACAATTATGACAAACAATCTAAAGAAATCGGATTATCTATATTAATATGTGATTTAAATATGTTGCATGATTATTATGGCAATTTGCGATTACATGCTAAATGTTACATACCAATCCTTTTAGATATTTGTAAAAGAGGACAAAATCAGCTTATAGTCTTAGAAATTGTCTTCGTGATATTTCCAAGTATTTAATAGTAGAACAATGGGGTCTTAGTTGGGAAGAATCATCTAACAATATAACGAACAAAGATCTTATAATATTAGATTCCAGAATTTGCACTCCAGGTTATGACCATCCTTGCAGACTTTGGGCACAATTGAATCGTATACGTTCCATGCTGTATAAATGAAACTCAACATCAATATTTGACACCTGCGATTGTAATGATTCAATACAAACGCTCAGTTACATAGTCAATGATTGTTCTGCTAGATGTTTTGCCGGTGACTTGTAGAAGCTGTACTGTTTGACATCCAATGCAGTAGCCTGGCCGAATAGTTTGGATGTGTGTATCTCTCTGATAATGTGACGATTTCATTTGTTGCAAACTTTATTATCTCTGCACGAATAAACGAAAATTGCGTAAAAAATTGGGGATAAGCTAGAATTAATTTATTATCATTGCGAAGGCCTAAAATGACATACCAATTTTACACCTATTGGCAACCTCTTATATAGCCACCATAATGGAAAATCTCGGTTTCAGTGCACTTTGGAGCAAAATGTCAAATTATTAAAAATTAAGTATACTAAATCATCTACAGAAAACATCTTACGCTATTTTTTCTTAATCAATGAGTTGAGAAATCAAATCAATTTCTTAATCAAATAACGATCATGTTATTTAATTTTATTTTTATGAAGAATAGTACATAATATTACATATTTTCTGCAGATAATTTAGTCACTTGACTTGACTTGACATTTTTCAATAAAATGCACCTACAGCGAGATATTCACGAACATTAATATAAATGTAATTCTTCGTGTGGTTTTTCCACTCTAGCAGCCGAATCCGGTCACTAGAAGGTGCAAAATTGGTATGCCATTTTAGAGGTCCCAATAAAGATATTAAAATTTGGGCTGTTAATTAGCGTTTGCTGCTAACGTAGGGTTTTCAGGTTCGACTCTGGGTTTGAGGATAAAAAGTTCTTGACAGTATCCGTGCTTCGAGGGGCACGTAAAGCCCCCTGTGTTAATAATTTGCCTTCGTAACAATACATAAACATGGTACAGGCACAATCGGTGCGATTCTGATTTGACATAACAATCTTGCTATGATAATCATTTGGTTATTTTGTAACAATATGGCTATTTGAGCCAATTTCCTATTCTGATTTTGCAGGCATAAGCATGGGGGCGTGGTTTGTGAGCAATTATTGTTATATTTCATGGTTATCATAGTAATGGCATTTTAGTGCTTGTTACGATCATTTTGACCATTGTTACGTTCGTGAAAGACAGTTGTTATATAAATAATTTGAATTATTTATAGTAGGTAAATGTTGTATTTAAGTATATAAGGTGACACGCTGAGAGAATTTAGCTACAAACAATTAGATTTCGCTAACATTGCAAAAGTTGCAAAAATTTTTATATAAATGGATCCAATTGGTGTTAATTTTCACTTAAATATTGAAAATGTTTATGAAAATGTTGAAAATCAGTAAATAAAATTATATTATTAAAAAATTAAAAAATTAATAACGTTTATAATTAAATAACCTAACTTTTATGATTATCTAAGAAGACTTCAGTTTATTAACATTTTTAATTGTTTTAGAGATCAGTTACGTTTAGAATATAGATTTATTCGAGACATTTGTTGCCACGATAGGTGAGATTTCCAACTATCGAGGAAGAAATTTTGAATGTAAAGCAAGGATAACAAATGTTCTACTTGTATGTAGATTTAGTTTTAATCTTATCCATATATTGCCGTGTTAAGCGAACAAAACTTTTAAAGCGGGGAAAAATGTACGGCACTCTTTTTCTATTGCTCCGACTAGCTCAAAATAATAAAAAAAAATTGACTATGAGGGTGTGACACTGGTCCGGTTATGAGCAAAAAACACACTTAATCAGGTGGCTAATAATGCACAACCTTTCAAAATGAAATTGATTTTTTTTATTAACGTGTACCTGAATCGTCTTTGCACTCTTTAAGCTGTATTTAAATTAAGCAAATAACTCAATTAAATCTCTCTTAAAAAAAAACCATTCATTTATTAATACACAAAAGAAATATAAGATATTGTGAACAAAATTATCTATGCCAAAGAAAAAAAAAGAACAAATTAAACTTACAACAATTGCAAAGTTCAAATACTTTACTAAACCCCCGATTAAATCGCACAAAGTTATTTTTAAAAGAAATATTGTCTAACAATTTAAAACAACGCGCGCACAGATTTAGTTTCTTACCGCCTTTTCTTTCCTGCGTCGAAAAAACGAACCAGCTATGTCGTCTGTAGAAGTACTTCGCATTAACATGATCTACCATTCAAATCGTCCATACACAACTCGAATTGTAAGAAAATTAACGACCATAAACACTTGTTGCTTTCCAAATAACAACCTTCTTTTGGATTTCCTCAGGTAAATACTTGATCTTCTGGATTTACAAATTTTTGACCATATTCCAATTATAACCCATAAACTTTCCAGTGGTACCAAAAATTTTCATTAAACCAATCTTCGCTGTTCTATTAACCTTCTACTAATATCCAAAAGAAAACATTTATACTCCTGACTAATCAATAATCGAATCTTTTTAACTAAATAAACTTCCAAAACCAAAAACGTCCTTTCATTTCCATGAACATCAACCGAAACTTTCTCAAAAACCGTCCTTATTCTTTCACGGACACCCAGCGAATTCATTAACAAATAAAAATACGTCCTTTCGCTTTGACGGACACTATGCGAATCCTCAAATTATCTATCATTCTTCCCTTCCAAAATTTTTATGAGCAGGCGTGTTTTACCAATTTCCAAAATTGTCAGAATTAAATCTGTCCTTTTTTGGACAGATTGATGTCTGTGATGTCTGCCCGCTATTTTGCCGTCTGGCGTGACGTTAGACAGATTCCTTTTGACCTCGATACCAGCGCGCGAGTTCCATTTTTGTCCGTCGGGTGGAAAGGGTAATTTCCTATTCACTTTTGGGTGCAAGTTTCGCGAAGAGAGACGTGTTATATTTGCGTGCGCATTTGGAAAAATTTGAATGTTAGTTTCGTTTTGTTAAATTTGAGTAATCAAGTTTATTAGTCAACAAGTTGCACTGATGATTTTGGGTTCGGCGATTTTGGCGTGCTACTGTGGATTTGCAGGATTTTCCACGTTGGAATTTTTCTGAATCCGATACGTTATCAGCCACATTTTGTGCAGCCAGTTTTTATCATTGCGCACGCTCGGAACCATTGGAGCCTTTGTTTACCAGTGTTGGTAACACTGATAGTCTGTCAACATTATAACCTCGCGAGAAGTTACCTGCACCCAATATTTTAATCCGTTGTCTTCGTCAAGTGCACGTCCATATTAGTTTAACAATCAAACGTCCCGAGCTTCAACGTTTGCGATCGGTCGTGTTGACCTGATCGTGCAGTATTCTTCGTTCGTCATTCCATTGGGAGTTCAAAGTCGTCTGGGTTGTGTTGCCGACTCCATCTCAACAGGCTACTACTGTCCGACCAACCGTTCAACCAAGCGCAGGTGTCGTTCGAAAAGAGCCATCGATTCAAAGCGCGATCTGTCAGCCCGGTGACCGGAGGTTATCTCGAGGCCGCCCGTCAACCCCATATCTCGTTGGCAGCTCGAGCAGTGGAGAGTGCTTCGTTATCATTCCTGGCCGGTGTGAGTACTTGCCATTTTACTGTTTGTGATTGCTTTGTTTTTGCGAGATATTTTTTTATAACGTCAATTAAAGGTGTGGTGTGTGTTTGCCAACTTAATTTTTGTTGCATCTTCGAGGCAGCGTTTTGGTTTGCCGGCTACAGATTGGATTGTACGCTAATTTTATTTTGTTTAGGCTAGTTCCCCTCTGGAACTCGCTTTGCAATTGTTTTGTTACACCGCTCAATTATTTGTCAACCGTTGTGTTGTTTGCGATTGAATATTGTTGTTATTAAATTGTCAACAGTTTTACCGTTCTTTTATTTCCCTCAGAGAGGGGTACATTTTCTAGAAAAGTTTTCAGGATATAAGTTCGCAATCGGAACCTGCGACTCACGCAGACCGACGTTTCCAACTTCGAGCTAGCTTAATTAACATCTGGGCTTACCACGTTGAAAAGTGAAGAAGTGACTCTTCACGTGGGAGATTTTTTCGTTCTCGTTAGGTGTCCTCCCTTTAGGGACATTGAGAAGGGAAAAACATTACATCACATGTCATTCACTTTATTTATCACTTAAATTTTTATTGTGCGTTTACCTAACTTTAACAAATTTTAAAATTATTTAATTTGTTCCAGTATCAAAATCAAACGATTATACAAATGACTCATAATTTTGTTCCTTTTACATGTTTCAGGAATGAATTAATTTCTGAAGAGACCTAATTTGAGTTCCTCTGATATTTTATCAAACAGCTAATCTTTTATTTTATAAGTGTACTCGTAAGATTCAGGCACAATCCAATAAACCAGATTAAATAATGGTTTATTAATCTTAGTCTTAACCGATGTGTTTTTAACCGAATCGACCCCTTTTGAAACACTGCAGTATTTTACAGATTTTCAAACAAGTTCAACTTTCCAAATATTGTTGGAGTAATAGATTGCACTCACATTGCAATTATTAGTATATCTCCTCCCGAAACAAATGATTTCTGTGTTATTACAGCATTAATGTGCAGGCCGTAAGTTTTAAATATTTTCAAAATGTCTTGTTTTCTTTTCAAGTTTATTAAAATTACACTTATTTAAGGTGTGCGATTCAGATATTATGCTATTTTTAAATGTAAATGCCCGATATCTTGGGGTAACTCGTGACGCTACTATATGGGAAATGTCCACCATCAACAGATTCCTTAGGAGAAGATATACCGAGAAACATCGGAGCATGTGGTTACTTGGTGATTCTGGGTATCCACTACAATCGTGGATGATGACACCAAATCCCGATGCTGCTCCTAATACCCCGGAAGGTAGATATACCAAACTTCATTGTAGTGCCAGGAATGTAATCGAAGCTTTGGTGTACTTAATTAAAGATTTAAATGCCTTTTGAAACATCATACTCTGCACTACGGTCATACAATTATTGGTAAAATTATATATGCCTGCGCAGTTTTACATAACATATGCATAAAGCAAAATATTTTAAAATTGGACGAAGAACAGGAAGATCAATTACCTCTACTCCCACTTGAATTAGAAGTACTTAAGGGGTATTCCACTTTTTCGCTCATAAATCTAGGCAATTTTCAGGATTTTTTTTTAGAAAAATGAAACAACATAGAAATTTTTCTGTTATGGCGGGATATTTAATATATATTGAATACACAATTGTGAATTTTTCATATAAAAATAATAAAAATTTGTGCTTTTACAGCCTCCTGAACGTAAGTCTATTAAAATGGTGGTGGGCATGCTCAGGTCCTTTGTATTTGTCCAAAATTAAAAAACGACAGATTTTCGTATTCAACAGAGTTGTCGCTATCATCCCAACTACAATCATAAGAAAAAAAAATTGCCGAGGAAATGGTAGCGTTTAAAAAAAAAATTGAAATTTTCTACATTTCTTTCAAGTTGGATCCACAAAAAAGCACCTAAATTTTGTACGAATGCATTTGTTTTAGTTCAGACGATAGAGAATTTTGTTCAGGTTTCGCATATACGAATTTGCAACTGCGTTATTAGAAATCTTCATAACTTCTTCATTTTTTAAATTTTTTACAAAATTCTTTCACTAGCATGTTCCTGAAAGATTCCAGATTAATAATAAATATATAAAAAAAATGTAGTTTTTGAAGTGAAAATAATGGAATACCCCCTTAATAGAAGTGGTAAACCCATAATACTTTTGGTGGTGTATTGAACTAATGTTTATTTTTTTAGATTATGGTAACGACTTTTTAACACAAGGACGCATGATCCGAAGGACACTAATTAATTCGTTGGAAGAATAATTTTGAAAAAGAAAAACTTTAAATGTGATGTTTATTAATAAAATAAAATATAAACAACTATACTATTCTCATTACTTTTTTTTTATTATCAAGTCAAACAATTAATTCAAACGAGATTTGTTAAGTGCATCAGCAAAGTTATTAATGGCGGAAGCCAATGTAGATATACTGCCCGAGAGCTGTGAAAATCGGCAAGTAAAATTAAATAATTTTAATAACGTTAATAATAACGTTTATTTCATTTTGGTATCATAACCTTGTTTTTTAGCACGGAAATGGGGGCATAATATGGCTTTTATAGCCCGAGGGCCTATAAAGTTGCTAAGCAATGACAACAATATCAAAACAAAAGAGTTAGTCCAGACTCTGTTTCTTTTGCGCGATCGATCTGAAATTTTGCATATGCCTTCCTACCGACAATTCACGGGGAGTGTCTTACGAAGGGGGAGAATTTTTTCTCAGTTTTTCGATATCTAGTGCCGTTTTCGAGTTATTGCTAAATAAAAAAATTAATTCTCGCCCCTCCAAGTTTCTCGCAATAGGAACCAAAGAATATATAAGTTAAGAGAAGAGAATATCCCTAGTTAAACAAGCGCAACACGGCCCTCTACCGTTTCTCGACGTCTAGATGGCAAACTAAAAATTTACCGCGAAATTTGAATAACCATAGCATTTTAATGTACTTTGAATTTTCTTTTAAAATTATTTTTTCAAGTTCTAAAAAATTTATTTATTAGATAGTTTCTATAGTAAACATACAGTAATAGGCAGTTTACATAGAAAATATCATTTAAATAAATTTCTCAAGAATTTGAAAAAATGATCTGCTCAACATGATAAATATGAATAAAAAGTCATAAATCGAATAAAAATATATATTAAAAAACAAAAATATCACATATCATGAACTGAAATAAAACCATAACATAATAAAATATGAAACTTGAAACAAATAAAAGCAATATTTTGCATAAAAATGTCAATTTTTAATTATAATCTATAAATTTTAAAACAACCTTATATACAATATAAATTAGTAAAACTTAAATTTTCCATAATATAATAAAACATCGAGATCGAATCATATTCGAACTTACATGCCAGAAAAAATATTAATAAAAGCATCTACAAATTTTAAAAAATAACAATGTATTCAATAACAAAAGGAATGATCCATGCAAAGGAAATTTAATTATGAATAAATAGAATTAATTCTGAAATAAGTCCATAAGCAAACACTATAAAAGAAAATCACAAAATTTCTATTAATTTAAAAAAAATCACAAAACATCTATAATAAATCAGTTCAGTTAGTTTACATCAGTTTACATACATTATTATATGTTCAAACTATGCAAACTTGTGAGGGTTAAATTGAATCTAGCACTTTAATAGAGTTACGTGTATTTTTTGAAAGATGGGGAACATCAAAAATTGTCACTATAGGCTGATCATTAACAAAGAAATAATATGAACTTTGTCTAGGGCGTTTCTCTGAACATAACTGAGATAAAGCTGACCGATCGGTAGCACATTACGTTGCTAAAATATTTAATCCGATCCCCCAGAAGTTGTAATATTATTTCTTTAATAAGAGCGTTTAAATGCTGGGTTGCAATAGTATTTGCACTGAAATAATAAGCGATAACTTGTTTCCATTGTTTTCTTGCAGCTTTAATCATGAAAACAACCACTTATGATTTGTTTGTGATGTTCGTAATGAAATCCTTGGTGTAACGACACTTCGTCAAATAATAATGCACAGTTCCGATCTGTACATTTCATCTTAGAAATTTGGACTTAAAAACTGCTAACTGGATTAAAAACTTGCGAGCACTAAACGATTATTATTATTTGTTTGCTTTCCTTTAACTAACCCGCGTGCCATTACTACACGTGTGAAAACCTAAAGATAAAAAGAAAAGAAATTCAAATTATGTAGTATGTGTAAAATCGTCTCCTCACCTTGTAATTAACGAACAATTACTTTTATTTCTTCGCTTTAACTTCTTTATTACATTTTTAAACACAAAATTCTTATAACCTGAAAATTGGTGAACGAAATAGAACTGAATTTATAAATAAACACCAAATACACAATAGAAAAATCACTAGAAGTTCGTAAAATACGAATGGATGCGAAGATTTTTCCGAAAAACGGCGAGATGGCAAGCTTCGTTAACTTTCGTGTGTTTCTCGATTTCAAATCTCACCTTCACCCCCATGATAGGAACCATGGCACACCAATAATTCATAGCACAAACAAAATGACATGATATTTTTTCTCAAAATACTTAATTCTTCAATTTTGACAATTCAAGTACCAAGTACCAAAATGAAATAAAACGTTGTATGTACCACGGGCATAATCAGATTATATACCCTCGGTGCTATAATCTATTGATTGTGCCCTTGATACATAAATAACTATTATAATCACCTAACCTAACTATTATGATTATCTAACAAGACTTCACTTTATTAAGGTTTTTAAGTTTATTAGAGAGCAGCTACGTTTGTTCTTTTACTTCCATCCATTTTAATATCAAAAATAAAAAACACAAACAAAAGTGTATAAACTGTAAATTAATTAATTTAACTTAAAACAATTTTGATATACCTACGTATATATTACAAAATTAATATTTTACAAAATTACGATATAAAACAAAATTAAAGTTTTTAAATCACAGCTGATGTCATTTGTAGTATTTTACGGTACATTTGAACTATTTATAACAAGGTTTGGTTATGCTTAAATTATAACAATCATGATTATGTGTGTTTAAACAGAATAGCAATTTTCGGTAACATTTTTACGGAGATGGTTATAACTTAGGATAGCAATCTAGTCATAACAATATGATTATATAACCATGTGTAAATCTGAATCGCACCGATTGAAAGCTAGCTTAACACGTATCCGGCATTTTGTTCGCCAGTATTTGTTCGACAAACACTTAATCGACAGCATTTGTTCGACACGGAATTTTATTCGACATGGATTTGTTCGACTACACATTTATGCGAATAAGCATTTGTTCGACATGGAATTTTATTCGACATGCATTTGTTCGACTCAACATTTATGCGAATTAGCATTTGCTCGACATGGAATTTTATTCGACATGCATTTGTTCGACATTAAAAACAACAAATCTCCGCGTAAAGTTAAATCTGCCGCAAAGAGGTGGATCTGCTGCGAAGAGGTGGATCTGCCGTTAGGTTAGTGTTAGTTTTTGATATTTCTTTAGAAAACTAATTAAAAACAAGTAAATCTCCGATTAAGTTAATTACAATGCCATGGGTACACTGTATACAATTTTATAATTAAAATCGTGATTTATTTATGTGATGTGATTTATAAGAGGTGGATCTGCCGCGAAAAGGGGGATCTGCCGTTAGGTTAGTGTTAGTTTTTGATATTTCTTTGTGTTGTGCTTATAAATCCGCTCTCTAATTATGTCGAACAAATGCTTATTCGCATAAATGTTGAGTCGAACAAATGTATGTCGAATAAAATTCCATGTCGAACAAATGCTTATTCGCATAAATGTGTAGTCGAACAAATGCATGTCGAATAAAATTCCGTGTCGAACAAATGCTGTCGATTAAGTGTTTAGCGAACAAATACTGGCGAACAAAATTCCTAGAATCAGTTTAACAAGCTACCTAAGATGTAAAAATCAATTAACAATTGGCAATCGGCAATTCCAAACAATGCAGCGCCATTATATTACGCAATAAAACACTTGTCAACTGATCTTATAAATGCTTCGAAATTGCACGAAATTTATTTAAAATTTTCATTTTTAACTTTTGTCATTTATATTTTCCTATATTTTCATTTCAGTTCCCATTTAATGAGATGTTTCTATGTTTTGATTAAAATATTATATCTATTTAAACTTCTAGTTAAAAAGAAATTATTTTGACATTTCATCAGGTTATTTTTATAAATTTCAAAGTTTGTTCATATTTTGTTAATAGTTCGTAAAATAGAGCGGTGATCAATAAATTATTGAACTGCGTGTGTTTCATATTCGAGTAGATATTTTTGGCATCACTTTTCACTTAATGTCAAAAAGCTGTTCTTTGTGTAATGCCAATTCATCTGGATATCACAAATTCAGTCATATAAAACACACGATTCTGAATTTACCATCGCTTTTTATAAATGTATAAACTATTTATATAAAAATTTACTTCGTTCTTTTTACTTATTTATTAAGTAGTAAAGAATTTTTTAATTTTATAGAAAATCTTTGTGCATAATTGGGTGTGTACATAAAATTTATTTCTATAATTTTTTTATTAAATTTTTTAAAAACAAAGTGAAAATAATTAATTATATTATCGTCAAATGATATACTTCTGTTTTAAAAATATAAGAGAATAAACAAAATAATTAAACCTTTACTATGGAAATAAATCTAATATGAACTCGAAGAGTGGGCACCATTTAATTTTAAACGAATTGAAGCCTTATGATGTAAATTTATTGTTTTAGAAGGACATTGGCGTTATCTAGAACACTATATTCAAATTAAGAAATAATTGGAAAGCGCTAGAAACTTTTCAAATCTGACCACGTTTTTACAACCAATAAAAGCTATACTTACATTTCTAGTAGTTAAAATTAAAATATTTTAGCATTTTCCATTAAAATTTTATTAAGACGTATTTATTAATTATTATCATTAAATCAGAGCTGTTTATGCAACCTAAGTTGCAAATATAATTAATTTGTTTTTAAGACTTTAATTGGTAACCCGCGATATTACAAAATGTAACACAGTACTAAATTGTTCTTTTTTTAATTCAAAATGCTGAATGATTTTTGGCCTAAATTTGAAATATTTAATTATTCCTATAAATACTATATAATATCCAGCACAGTTGGCCTTACGGACGCCATTAACTGTCTAGTGGGACTTAACCCTCTGGAACGACCCGGCCTTCGGCATCGCTCAGGGGCTTTCAACAGCTGGGAAGGTTTGGTTTCAGCATCGCATTCATAGACCCAATTATTGCTCTAATGATTTTCGTATGAGTGAATTAAGAAAGACTTTTAGTTACATTGATACATAAACTGCATCCTACAATATAATATCATATTACTATGTGTAAGGCTTCGACAATTAATAATGCCACACGTTGGGCTAGCCAAATTGCTATGTGGGTCTTAGCCTCACTGGAGCTACACGTTTTACTGTTAATGTTGTGTACGGGTGAACGTAAATACACCCCGTTAATAGAAATGTATGCAATCTTTAGACAAACAATATTAAATGAACATAAAACTCGGCTAGACAATTTTATTAGCATGGACTCACCTTTTCTCATGGGCTTGAGTTCGTTCCGTATCCCAAATCTGTGCTGAAATAAATATGAGGATTGCGGAACAAGGTTATAAAAACAATTTATGCTCCGTTTTCAAAGGAATCGTAATTTTATTATAATTTGTGTAAATAAGTAGAAAATGAATAAAAATTCTTAAATTTACTGACAAAATCTTAATATCCTAATAACTTTAAACGAGCTAACGCACGCGTATTTAAGTTTCCAAAAATTTTCACTAATTTTTATTAAATAACGTTTAATGTGAAATTACCTTAATAATTGTAGGGAATTTCTTGTCACCAGTTTCAAACAGCATACAATAGAAATGTTTTACTTGGTCGATGACCTTCAGTTACTGATAATAGATACGGATAAGTTTTTCTTGTGCAGTGTCGAGCCACGTGTTGTGCGGAACCAATTTTCCAAAAATAATCACAATCACTTGATAAATTCAAACAAATTTACTTTTTTGATACGTAAGTACCTTATCTTTACTTATTTATACACTTGTTCGTCGATTTTATCTAATTTTTCTAATTAAATTAATTTTTCTAGGAGCGACGCATAAAAACACAACGCCATTTATAATTAATCGAACGCAGAGCCATCCCAATTGTTTTCTTGCCATCGCATCGCAAATTCACGGCAAACTTGATTATCCGTTATTGGTCGAAATAGAATCAATACTATTGACATTTCAATTTGCAGGTTCGGCTCAAGCCCAATTTGTCTTGTTAAAATTTTAATAAAATTTTTATGTTTTAGATTGAATTAATTTTCTACCATCACTTCGTGATTGTTTGGTAAACTTTATGAAGAAAATGTCCTTTCCATATGTGGTACACTAGATTTGCGACGCACTACGATCGGTGTAAAGTTTTTACTTATTTTAAAATTTTACGTTAACACATTTTTATAAACTAACATTGAACAATTATTTTGATTTTAAATTACATTCTTATTAACTAAACAAATTGATTTTATATTATTGACAAACATTTTTATATTAACGGATCATTAAAATTGTTACATTTTATAATTTTCGTTTGATGAACCTTTGTTCCGTAATATTGCAAATTCATGTTTAATATTGACTTAAATGTATTTGGTATCGGATGAAAACGTTTCCCTTTGCTTTAAGTAAGTCTCATGCTTTTTATTATTAATAAACAAATTTTGAATCGTGACGTTATCATTTCTATTGACGGTTAGCTTAGTACACCGCAATATGTATATATTATATAGGGACATAAGGTAAAGAAATAACTATTGGCGTTATTTTGATTTGCACTAAAAACTGTAATTCTCTGTTCGCAGTATAATTATTGAAAATGCTATTATAAGATTCCTTCTAAACTTGCTTAATGTAAAACCCAAATTTTTTATAATGAATTTAGCCGTACATGACTCTAAATGAAAGTGATTTATTTTTAAAACAATTTTTTTAACTTTATAATAATAAATTCACATTATGTATAGACATTTGACTCTTTCAACAAAGATGCGATGGAATAAAATATAACATAATCATTAATTTATTAAAAATTTGACAGATTTCTAAATCAAAAATAAATTAAGACTTCAAAAACCCTTTATTATATTTTCTCTTGTTCTCGTTTGTTTATCATAAATTATTATGAAACAAAACTTTAATCATATTTATTGTAATTAAAAGTTGTATATTTTTGCAATAGTAATAATTGCAATCTTATTAAGGGGGTATTACGGTTTTTCGCGCATAAATCTAGGCAATTTTCAGGATTTTTTTTTAGAAAAATGAAACAACATAGAAATTTTTCTGTTATGGTGGGATATTTATTATATATTGAATACACAATTGTGAATTTTTCTCGGAGAAAAACGCATTTAAAATTATGCGATAAGATTCTTGTACGAGTAGTTCAGGTTTCCCATATACGAATTTGCAACTGCGTTATTATAAACCCTCATAACTTACTCATCATTTAAGTTTTCCACGAAATTCTTTCACTAACATGTGCTAGAAAGATTCCAGATTAATAATCCATAAAAAAAATAAAACGTATTTTTTGAAGTGAAAAAACCGTAATACCCCCTTAACCAGATATGTATGCCTATGGCGTCCACATATGAGTTTTTAAATTATTTTAATAAAAACTAGCATTGTATGACTTAACGTTAGTCATACAATGCTTTTACATACGAGTCTAAAATAGGGTCTACACACGATCCAATCTGGTTGGTACTAAAATCCAATCTCGTTGGTCGGGTTTCAAGTTGGACCGTGTGGAGGCTTAGAAATAATCATAGAAAGTAAAATAAAATGTTATTTTGCAAAATTTAACAAAAAATTAAACATTTCTTAATAAAAAAAAGACGAAATTATATTTCTTTCAGCGTTATCATCTTTAATAATGTTTAGAGCTTCATGTAATGAAAATCTCCTAAAACAATTCCAACGATTATTATTTGTAGCGATATTTGTACCTGATGAGGTCACTTGAGTTTGAAACGCTACAGAATGAAATTCAAAACTGTTATATTTATTAATTTGACACTGAATGATAGATAGTACAATAACTAGAAGGACAATGACCAAAATATAAAAATTTTATGACTATAGAGAAAAGAATAAAACTACTTTTCTCACAACTAGATGATCTTGTTCTGCCATTTTCAAAAATTGTTAATTTCTAACACACATAAAATATCGAATTCACAATATCAGTGTCGCACAACTTTGCACAATTAAAGAGGACACTACAGTGAAGCAACAAAATGCATTTTGAGGAGCATTGAAGTAGGGGTGCAAGTTACCCTTGACTTATTTGAACCGTCCTATATAAATAGGACATTAGGCATATCTGGGTTAATTTGTAGGTAATTTTTATCAAGAACCTACTATATAATACAATAGAGTCTCGATAAAATGTACTGCATCTAACTTTGATTTTCAAGAACATTTTAGATTGTATATCTACATCCGATTCCATTTACTTCACAATAATTAGTACATACCTTTCCAGAGTGCAAATTGCATAGTTACTACTAATTAAGTAGATAAATAGTAGAGTGCCAGATCAGGTTTGTCGTTCATTCCGTGTGCATGAAAAGGTTAAAAGCTACGACCTAGCAGAAGTTGCTCTTTAGTTATATCAGAAACGAAAGAAGTAGTACAAAAATTTTAGGGTGCGGCGTAGTGGTGAAGAGGTGAAATTCAATTATTGTCTAAAATGTTTTTTTTTTGCAAAATAAGACTCTAATACAGGTGATCTATTTTGCATTTATGCAATTTATTTATAATTTACTCACTTTGAAGGTGGACAAAAAATAGTTTAATTCGTCAAATACATTGAAGTCCCTATAACGCCGGCACTTAAATCGCTTCTACTGAACAATTTGTATTCCCAAGCATATCTACAAATTTTATAACACGTATTTACTCAGAAACCGCCAGTTCTATTAAAAGTCATATAGAAATAAAAGTTTTGCGCTATGAATTTATCTTTACTATTGTGTATCTCTGACCGCGATTGGATAAATAGTTCTTGAGAAATTGGCGATAAACTAAGACACAGCTCACCGATGACTGTCAGTTTTTCAGTGGCTATTTATCCGATTTTCTACCAAATCCGTGAAAACGTGAGATATGTATAGTAATAATAAATTAATTTTGTTTATTATTAGTCCACTTAATTAGACGAAACCTAAATAAACAATTTATCTACACACCCTTCACTTCTAACCCTTATTCCGCATGAACTACATATACATATAGTTTTGATATAAACTTTGTTAAATAATTTTCAATCAACATTTAGTTCCCATCAACTTTACCCAATTTAAAATTTTTCATCAGACGCACCGTTTTCAAAATAACTACGAGAAACTTCAATATTTACTGTTTAGAGAGTCTTTTTTTGATACCCCCACAAAAGAAAAGAACTCGACGGATATTATATTCCAAGGTACTTCAAAGTATGTGTATCAAATTTCAAAGCTCTACAATTTATTTCCACAAATATGTTTTTTCAAAGTTTATTATAACTTTTAGTAAACGTTGAACGTTGTTCGCGCGAGTTGGGTGGCGATTACCCGAAAGGTCAATAGAACACTTTTAACGTAAAATTTAATTACCATTATTTTCATATCTTTTATTACTTTTGTAGGTCTTAACTGTTCGGAAGGAAAATGAGAAAAACCAGCGTCAAGTCCCCATTCGGGGTGGGTTTTCACGAAAAAGCGCATGTTTCATCATCTAGCAAGGATGGGGACTTTTTGAAACTTTATTTCTGACCCCATTGACAGTCCCTGTAACAGATTATAAACTCTTCAGATATTATTATAAATTATTTTCTATTTGCCTTATTTTCGTCTAATTTACGTGAACCAATAATAAACAATATCAACTAATAATTAACTCAATTCGCACTTTTTCTTGGATTTCATGGATAATCGCATAACTTGTCATTTAAAAATAGACCTTCCTGTCATGCACGACTCAAAAATGGTGTAGTCATCGGAGAGCGCTTACCGTTTTGAGTGATTGCCAATTTCTCAAAAAATATTGATCCACTCGCGATGGAAGATATACCATTGTAAATTTAAATTCGGAGCGCATAACTTTTATTTCGATGTATTTTTTAGTAAAACTAATGGTTTTTGAGTAAATGCGTGTTGTAAAATTTGTAGATATGCTCGGAAATACAAATTGTTCAGTAGAAGCGGTTTAAAGTGGCGTCGCGTCGGTATAGGGAATTCCATGCATTTGATGACCTAAAGTGATTTTATGTCCACTTTCAAAGTGAATAAACTATAAATAAATTGCATAAATGCAAAATAGGTCTCCTGTAGAACCTTATTTCCCAAAAAAAAGTTTTTCAGGCAAAAATTGAATTTCACCTCTTTACAACTACGCTGCATCCGAAAATTTTTGTGCTACCTCTTTGGATCGTTCCTAATATTACTAAAGAGCAGTTTCTGATAGCCGCCCATTCCCATAATGGGCGGCTATGAACAGCGTCTGTTCCATATTGGGCGGCTGGATGTAAAAGCATGGAATGACCTGGGGTCCCACCATGGCTAAATATGCCCCTTTTATATCATCATGAAATACTCTCAAATGGATACTGTTTTGCCGAGCGACCCGACTAGCCATCGGCGCCACTTGAGTTCTGGGCCTGGGGGTGTAAAATTGGTCACCGGGCACGTGCAAGTAGGAACCAGGCTTCACGTGGATAATGGGCGACTGGTCAAAAAACAACAATTACACCAACACGACGGCATTGACAGTTGCGACCTGAAATATCCGCTCACCGTAGGTGAGACTCAGTTCGAATTCAGAAATGGAATGGGAACTAGAGAAGCATAGTTTGCCATAGTAGTTCTTGTACAAAAATGTCTGGATCAGCAGAAAACTGTCAACATTTGCTTTATCGACTATGAGAAGGCGTTTGATAACGTAAAACATGACATACTTGTAAAATTTCTAAAGCAGAAAGGAATCGACAGCAAAGACCTTTATATCATAGAGAATTTATCCTGAAATCAAACGGTGCACTTGAGGGTGGGTCATCGAATAACTGAAGAAATTTAATACAAAAAGGCGTGAGAGAAGCTTGTATTTTGTTACCATTGCTATTTAACTTTTACTTCAAAAGTATTTTTAAAAACTCACTGGAGGACGTGGATAAAGGCATTCAAATAAATGGGAAATGACTAAATAATATACGTTATGAGGATGATACCATTCTTATGGCTGGCAACCCGTTTGAAGATGAAGTTAGCACGATGAGCAACAAATATGGACTCAACATCAATATAAATAAAACAAAGATAATGGTCATCAGTCGAACTGAAACTAGGGATACTCCAATCAATATCAATGGCAGTCCAATAGAAAGAGTACCGAGTTTCAAATACCTGGGGTGTTTACTAACGGAAAATTGGAACCCCGATAAAGAAATTTGGGCAAGGATTGGAATGGCACGAGGCGCTTTCCAAAAAATGAAATAGCTTCTATGCAGTCGCGATTTATTACTAGAAATGCGTTGCCCTACGGTGAAGGGTTATACATATAATACCGTTTATTTTGTATGGTGTGGAGACGTGAACGCTGAAATTGTCCTCAGTTAACAAGCTCGAGGCGTTTTAAATGTGAATGTACCGCAGGATGCTTCGAATCTCATGGATGGAAAGGGTTTCCAACGAAGAGGTGCTTCCCCGCATAAACAAAGACCATCAACTATTCACCATGATTAAAAAGAAAAAAGTGGCATATTTTGGCCATATATTCAGAGGCGAGAATAATGCCCTCCTAGAACTGATAATGGAGGGCAAGATTGACGGAAAAAGAGGCCTAGGACGGAAGCGATTCTCATGGTTGCGGAACTTACGGCAATGGTTTGGTATACGTGGTGCCGCGGAACTGTTACGCATGGGGTAACACAGAGTGGAGTTGATCGCCAACCTCTGATAGAAGAAAGCTGAAACGCTATCCTTTCTCCCCGTTCATAATGAGGGAACGGCCCAGAAAAGAAAATGCACCACGCAGAAGGAATCCTTCTACTTTTATTGCGTGGTGACCCTGATGGAATTTGTAAACTAGCTCGCTGTAGCTGGGAGCGAGGATCGTGGATTCCACTCCGTGCAGTGCTGAAAAGTAATGAGGATACGCTTCGTCGAAATAAAACAATATTTAATTGACAATATTTAATGATATTAAATCGACAACGACAAAGCTTATGTGATCGTGGCGTGCTAATAATTGTATGCACGTTAAAGATATTGAACAACGGCACGTCAAAGATGACTACAATACGGGGAAACCAGAAGGGTAGCCCCGCCAATACAAAAATTGGCTTCAGTGAATACACAAAAATACCACCAAAATCCAAACAAGAAAATATAAATACCTTACCCGAGCTCAGGAAAGTTCACAAACTTAAGGGTGACAAATGCTCCTTGAATGTATAGGTGGTTGAGATCCTTGACACTACGGCTCCCTCCTCGAGTCCTCGATCGTATCGTACCGACGTGATGGCACGAACAACAGCTTTCGGCAGGATGAACGTTGACGGAACTGCGCCCCTCAGTATGATGTGTGGTAGAATGGTATAATCAACAATCCAATTAAATGTTAATGATGATCGTTCCAAAAAAAATATATATAATCATCCAACCAAAACAACAAACTTGTTGTCTGTCAAAAATAAGTTCCAGTCGGTTCGCAACAAATGACGATTGGCAACACTGCGTGTCAAACTTGAAAAGTGCAAAACGTGGTGGAGATAAAAAAATGCTATCTCGAAAACGGTAGAAATAGCTGTTAACGGAATCGATACGTATGATTTTCCTAATATCCGTCGTCACGGCGAAAACACTATTACGCACGATATAATACAACAATGGTGATCGAAAATCGAATAAATAATCGATTGCCAAAATAGGACCACTACAAAATGTCGACTGCCCGTTAACTTGCTAGACCAGAACTCCTCTCCTCGCATGCGCGTCTAAATTTCTATCAAATCACGTTCGATATACAGGGCGTTACATAAGTGGCGCTAGAAGGAAGGATTTGAATTTGAATAAATTCAAATTGTTACGAAATTGGAAAAATTTTGTAACCAAGCACCAATAAGAAAAAATTTCTGATAAGTTGTAGCTTTTAACCTTTTCATGCACACGAAAATCATTTCTAGATGATTTTTTATACGATTCAAGCACTATACTAAAAGTCAAAGCAATTAAATTCATATGGAAATGGAAAAATATTGGAAATGTTCATTTTTGTTGATTAATAAAGTAATAAATTTGTACTCTTCTCGTATTTTAAAATTTTTATTTGTGGCGCGTTTCAATCACAAGCGATCTTCATTTTACTCACTATAAAAATTTATGATTAATATAACTTAAAAGAAACTTATAAAATATTTCTTACATTATTAAATTAGAAAATTATGATATTGTAAATAACTGGTAACTTACAATAATGGGGTACGGTCCCCTAACCCTGGCCGCTCCAAATAAATTGAAAATTTCCTATTGCAAAGAGGAAGGTTTATATAGTTTACTGATATAATTTAAACTTGAGAAGGTATTATTTACAATACCTGCTAATTTACATGTAAAATTAACGAGATTCTCGCGCGTCGCTCATTCTGTTGACGGTACGTGCAATATGAATGACCCTAACACTTAGAGTATTTTGCACCGGCAGATGCAGCTCGTCTCTCGTACATGTAACATCGATTATTTTTTGTTTTTACGCGATTTTTGGGGGTGAAACGTAATAGTTTACTGCCCCATACCGCAACTATACTTTTTAATGCTATTTCAAGGGTCTCTAAGCTCCCGGTTTCATTTATCCCGGTTTTTTTTATGGGAGGCGCCTTCTCGTATGTTTAGCATAGTAACCAGAGTCAAAACCGCCCTGGAGGGGTGCAGAGCGGAGCGGAGCGCAGCGGCGCCCCGAAAGGGTAGGTTTTGACGATGGATAAAACTCCCTATCGAATGCACACCCCAAAAATCGAAGAAAAATTCGCTAAATTTACGTACTTTCAAATTGATTTTTCTCGAAATTTTATGTATATCATCTCGAGTGAAATTTTTACAGTATACTCTATAAACCTTCCTCTTTGCTATAGGAAAATTTTAAATTTTTTTGGGGTGACCAGGGTTAGGGGACCGTCCTCCAATAATGCAATAATGTTAAATTTTTGTAGTGTAATATTATTAAATTAAAACTTCCCTCAATACCATTTAAATAAATAATAATTTATTGAGTTCATTTTTAAAATAAGTTAGCTCAAAGTTGAAGGTTGATTTATAACAACAATGCCAAAATGCGACATTTTTCTAGTGAAATATTCTTTACTCGTTATGATTACATTAACCATAGAAGAAAAAGTCTATCATAGTATACCATCATTTAATAATGTATTATAATAATTATTTAATTAACATTAATATTCAGTTAAACTTTAAGTAACCCAAAATGATTAGTAAATGCGGAAGAAAGTGCTAAAATTGTCATTTTGAACTTTTAACTAGGTATACCTACTGAAATTTCTAACAAAGCACTCGGGGATTATCAGATTTCTGAAATATGTGAAACTTCAAATACTGATTCATGAGGGTAAGCGTAAGATTTCAAGCTGTTCCCATAGATTAGCAAAATTCATCCCCGATTGTTATAAATCTAATAAAGTAATCTCAAAATGATGAACGAATATTATTAAATCTTGATATAAAATGTTTAAGTACTTGGGTTACTTTTTTAAAATGTAAATTTTCTTTCAACTTGTAAAAAAGACGGTAATTAAATATCCTTTCGGTATAACGTAATAAATAATAATGTTTCAATTTAAGAAACCCGTCTATTTCATATAAAACTTCCCTACGTGTTTAGTTTTTCAAAATTTTAATTTGTTTTCCTTAAAATATTCTGTCCGAATTAATAAAATATTGAAAGAAAATTTACGAGTTTTAATTAGACGTAAGTTTCCACCATTTTTGTCTTGATATTTACGACTGCGGTTAGCTAGAGCACATTACGTTTAATCCAAATGCATACTTATAAATGTATAAACAAATTTAAAATGATAAAAAAAAATTTATATAGGTACTACGTTACCACTATTGCGTTTATTAATATATTTAAATTATATTCATAGGAAAACCCGACTTTTTCAATTCAATTTTGAACAGTTATTTCCGAATTTGAAATAATTTAATTTTAAATTAATATTTTCCATCCTAGTGTACGTATATTGGTACACCATATGTACTCGTATATTGGTAAAATAAAATAGTAGTAAATATTGATGCCATCTTAGCAGTAGTAAAACAGTATGCGTTTGGTGCAATTTGTCCATAAGAAAGCCATGGCGACATTTTGAATTGCTTTAAAATAGCAAACCATTTGCGGCTTGGTAGGAACTTCAATTTCAATCTATATTGGTATATAAATTATTTGTAGTTCGTAGAACTATGTATGTATATACTATTCCCTTAATTAGTTCCTATTCGGTACGAGCGATTTGGGGCAAGATTTTTCGGTGCACAACCGATTCGGCGCGAGTCGGGTTTTATAAAGTAACAATAAAATAGCTAACCTAAATAAAATACCAGGTTCGACTCCTGTTGCAACCAGAATTTTATTCTGGCAGTTTTTCCTCGAAAACAGATGTAGTATTAAATATGCTAAACACCGAACAATAATCCTGACGCCGAATGATCCCAGTGCTGAATGAGCTTTGCGCGGAACAACCCGGCAACAAAACAGATGTCATCGGAAAGGCTTTGCACCGAAAGGAATTACGGTGAGGTGGGTTGGCCCCGAAATGCCTGCACCAAAAAGGAAAACGTACATCCGAAGTGAATATACTATTCGGCGTGGGGGATTTGGCGCAGCTTATTCGGTGCAACCTATTTGGTAACGCTCCGGTTCGGCGCATGACTACTGTCGGAACAGGTTATTTTCGGCACTCTACCACATTCGGTGCAAAGTTATTGGGAGCGAAGCTTATTGGGTTGCAACGTATTCAGGGTGTGGCTTACTCAGCTCAAATTTCCCATACAGCTCTGTTTTTATATTAATTAAATGAGAGATATCCGAAAAAAATTATTTGTGAGCAACCAAAATGCGATTGTGTAAGTACAAATAATTTATCAAGTTCAAGACCTTAATATATTACAGCCGTTTTTGCCTTAAAGAAGATTTTTAATCGAGGTAATGGTATAATCAGAGCATTATCATGAACGTCTCTAACACCAAATAAGTTTTGCCCCGAGTAAGCCGCAGAAGATAAGAAGATACCCTAGAACCAATAAATTTCTAAGCATACTAAAAAAAATTATGTAAGGAAAACGCGACGTTTTACAAGCTCAACTATGTAGGTAGTAACTAGACGGACGTTTTTAACCAGCGCCAGCGGTTTATATAAACAGTGTGAAAACGCAATTAATTCAAATTAGTTTTGTATCAACAGGGCCAAATGCCAAATTTTTGGGCATTTTATTACAATGACAAAAGAACTCGCAAAAACAAATAAACGACCAATGAAATATACTAAACCAATCGTTTCCGCACGTCCAGAGTGGTGAGAGACCGCTATTAAACCATAAAATTATAAAATATTGGATCCACTATACTAAAACGTTTTACTAAATTACTATATAAATTACTAAACCACTGCACTAAATTGTATTTTTCACACATGGTTCAGAAAACAGGAACTAAAGTATACAATAAATGCCCGTCACGTCCGTCTTTTCGATCGTGTCTATTTTAAATTTAGATTTTTCCAAATACCTGTTCCTTGCTTTATAATGATATGTTTGATTTAAATATCGCACTCAAGCGAATTACAAGTAATGGCAGTAAGGCGGATATGGACAGTAGATAACATAGCGAACAACGGCCAGTGGGAAGATGAGGTTTTGGTAGAGGAAATGGAGTGAAGCGGAAATGGTTCACTATGTATAGGTCAGTCAATAGCATTAGATTGTGATGTCAAGTTATTGTGAAATTCGGTGAAATTATTATTGTTACATTTTTATTTTGTTCAAGCTTTATTTGCTATTTTACAACATGGTGATTATTATTTGTATAATTATTTCGAAGTGGGTAAAATCCGGGAAGTGAATCACTGGGTTTGAAAATGTGCAAAATACGGCCTTTTGGCAGTATTTAATAAAGTAGTGCCAATACTGCCTCATACTGCCACTTACTGCCTAAATACTGCAATTTACTGCCCACAAGTGTTCTCGGTACACTTTTTGGACATGCGCACTCACGGCGTGAAAAGATGGTGACTGGATCATAATCAGTTGATACGAACCCAAAACTTGACTATTTCTCTAGTAGGACATGAAATCCGTAAAAACGACGTATGCCTAATACTTGTAGACTACCACAAACTAAATATATAAAAGAGAAGATCTGCGTGCGTGTTTGTTTGTTTGTTCGCTATACGTTCTGGACTACAGAGAGTCCACCCTGGGAGTGTTCATTGATATCGAGGGGGCTTTTGACAAAGCCACCTTCGGAAGTATAAACGCTGCTCTGCAGATCCACGGCGTTTCCGCGACCATCGCGAGATGGATCAGTTTTATACTGAAGTGGAGAATCGTGGAGATCAGAGTTGGGGACGTTGACATTAAAGGAGTTGTAACAAGGGGCTGCCCTCAGGGGGGAGTACTCTCCCCGCTGCTGTGGGACATGGTGGTAGACAGCCTTCTGAAACTCTTAAATAACATGGGATACCACACCATAGGATACGCAGATGACATCGTCATACTGCTCACTGGAAAATTTGAGAATGTCTTATGCACCCTAATGCAGGATGCTCTCAAGATTTTAGAGAAGTGGTGTAAAGAGCACTCTCTCTCGGTTAATCCGGCAAAGACAGAGCTTGTTCTTTTCACCCAAAAGAAAAAGCTACCGACCATGGTCATGCCTAGCTTAACAGGGACTCCCTTAAAAATAGCTGATCAAGTCAAGTATCTGGGAATAATACTGGACAAGAAGCTGAATTGGGGAAAACATTTACAAATGAAACTAGAGAAAGCGAGAATGGCCTTCTGGCAGTGTCGGGGAGCAATGGGACGGTCTTGGGGTTTATCCCCCAAGATCACCCTCTGGCTCTATACGGCAGTCATTAGACCCATGCTCTGCTACGGATCCCTTGTATGGTGGCCCAGAACCAAACAAGTAACAACAGCGTCCTCCCTACACCAGACCCAGAGATCAATCTGTCTGGCTGTAACTGGAGTGATGCGAACGGCCCCAACTGTAGCGCTTGAGACCCTTCTCTGCCTCCCTCCACTTGATCTTCATGTGCAGGAAACGGCGGTCAAGGCAGCTCTCAGGTTGCGCAGTTGGAAAGCCTGGACTCATAGGCGAGGAACTGCGGGCCATATGCAGATCTTGGAGGAATATTCCAAAGGAGTACCTCTTCTGCTACTTGAATCCGACAGAATCCACCCTAAATATATATTTGACAGGAAATACAATGTACTGTTAAACGCAAACGAAACATTCGATTACGATATACATCTCTTTTCGGATGGCTCCAAAAATAATGTTGGATCGGGTGCAGGAATTTTCTCTGCTGAACTTGATCTAAACATAAGTATACCGCTGGGTAAATATACATCTGTGTTCCAGGCGGAGCTTGTGGGTATACTACACTGCGCAAAAATAGTTCAGGATAGGAGTATTCTGAACAAAAACATACAAATACTATCAGACAGTAGAGCGGCTCTGGTGGCACTTCGGGGCCATAAAGTCACTTCTGGTCTGGTGCTTGATTGCATCCGGGCACTGAATGATATATCAACTCAAAATGTCCTTTCTCTCTGCTGGGTTAAGGGACATAAAAGTAACGAGGGTAACGAAAAGGCTGATGAGCTGGCAAGAAATGGCTCCAATGGTCTTCCCTGCGGCCCGGAGCCGATGATCACGCCCGCCGTCAAAACCATAGATACTCTCCTAAAACACTATACCCTAGAACTGCACACCAGCAGATGGCTACAAGGAACTACATGTAACCAAGCTAGAGCAGCAATACGCGTGCCTTCATGGAAACATGCAAGATACTATATGAAGCTGTCCAGAGTCAATCTGCGGACAATTGCAGGGATACTGACTGGACATTGCAGATTAAATAAACACCTCCACAACATGGGGTTTGCAGATGACCCTTTATGTCGTGGATGCAACGAAGAGGAGGAAACAGCTGAGCATGTGCTCTGTTACTGCCCAGCTCTGACTTCTATGAGAGGATCCATGTTGGGAGACTTCTGGCCCGACATGGCCAGAATCAGTGGCACCCCACCCGCCAGGATCCTGGAGTTCATCCTCCAGTTGGGATGGCTTGAGGAATGACGGGGCGCGGGGCCGCTGAAATTGGAGGTAGCACAATGGGCCCAATTTAGTGGCCTAAGTGCGTGTGAGTTTTCTTGCCCTCCACCTACAATCCAGAATCCAGAATACGTTCCTAGACCCGTGGACCGATCTCAACCAAATTTTGCACAGTTATTTTGTAGCTCCAGGCGCAACTATTGTCGCATATATGGAGAAGAAATTCGAGCGGGGAGAAAAGTTATTCGCTTTTTTCGAAAATCAAATCACAAGTTTGACAAAAAATTTAATTTGTCAAATAATTAATCTGACGTACAGTCAGTGATTCAAAATACTGTCAACAGATGGCGGGGATGGCGGCTTTAATTCGAAAAATGCAAACCACTAACAAAAAAACAATAACAAATTAATCTGAAAATACTGTCAACAGATGGCGGGGATCGCGGCTTTAATTCGAAAAATGCAAACCACTAACAAAAAACCACTAACAAATTAATCTTAATGCCGCGAATAAGACCGGAGCACTTTATATATGTCGCAGAACGTGGAACCTCTTTGCGGAAGATATAACTTTACATGAAGATGTAACTTTACGTGAAGATTATGTATGTATGTATGTATTGCTATGTACCACGGCCACGTCAATAGAAATGATCACGTTTTGATTCAAAGTTTTTTTTTATCTATAAAGATAGCACATGACTTATTTGGTCGAAAGTAAAGGTTTCATCCGACACCAAGAATTTGATTTAACGTCATAAATGTATGTAAAGAAAAAGGTCACGAAACGAGAAAACAAGGTAAATTCAAATGCAACGTTTAATTTTGTTAACATAAAAAGTTTGTTAAAATTGTAAATTAATTTAAGTAGTAATATAAAAATGTAATTAGAAATCAAAAATAATTGTTCAAAACATTAGTTCTAAAAAGGTGTTAAAACGTAGAACTTTTAAAATCAAAGATAAAATCTTTACGTGTAGAACTGCATCGATATTCAATGAACCATAAATGCGAAAAACATTTTCTTCAAAAACTTTACTGGATGATCACAGAAGAGGCTGGTACTTCAAAATAAATCTGAAACATAAAAACTTTATTAAAAATTTTACAAATTATTTTGGCTAAGTACGGACCTGAAAAATTATAACGTCAAATGAATTTGATTTTATTTTCGATAAATGGAAAATCACAATTGCCTTGAAAAGAGAGGTAACTATGGAAAAAACAATGGATTGTTGATTAATAATAAGTGGATTTTGCTTGAAATTGAATGGTGGTGCAATTTATTAGTGTCTCCTAAAAGTAAATAAATATTGATAAAAATCATTTTAAAATCGTATGAAACGTAAAGATATCGTTAAAAGAAAAATTACTTACGTGTTAAAAAGTCAATTTCGTTCAATTTACAAAGTGATTGTGATTATTTTTGAAAATTTAACTACACAGAAAAACGTGGTTGCACTACACAAGAAACCGATCTGAATTCTTATGATTAGGCGAAGGTCATCCTCCAAGTAAAGCGAGCCCATTGTATGCTGTTAACAACTGGTAACAAGAAATACCCTGCATTCATAAAGGTAAATGCACATTAAAAATTATTCCATAAAAATTAGTGAAAGTTTTTCGTAACTAAAATACGCGTGCGTTAGTCCGTTTAAAGTGTTAGGATTAAGATTTTGTCAATAAATTTAAACATTTCCATTTCAAATTCTTTTTATCTTATTTTCAATTGAACTATTTATAATAAAATTATTATTCCTTTAACAACGAAGCGTAATTTGTTTGTACAACCTGATTTTCCGACGACCAGCAATTTATATTTCAGCAACAACTTGGTCAAGGAAGGGACCCAAATTGAGATTAGGTAAGTCTGTGCTCTCCGAAAATAGTCAAAGCCGAGGTAAAATTCATTTTATTGCAATTTGTCAGATTATTTTACAATCATTTTTATTGACGAGGTACTTGTACGTACACTCGTACAAGGTATCAACGATACAGAGTGCAAGCCTAGCAAAGCTACGTCGACACATAGCACTTTTTGGCTAGCCCAACGTGTGGCATTATTAAAGGGAGCCCGTTCATAGCACTTTTAGGCTCACAACGTGGGGCTCGATAAATAACGAAACCCCACAGAGCACTTTTTGGCGCCCAACGTGGGGCTCGATAAATAACGACACCCCTCATAGCACTTTTTGGCGCCCAACGTGGGGCATTATTAAAGGGAGCCCGTACATAGCACTTTTAGGCTCACAACGTGGGGCTCGATAAATAACGACACCCCTCATAGCAGTATGTATGTATGACAGATGACGGATGACAGATGACAGATGACGGATGACGGATAACAGATGACAGATGACAGATGAAAGATGAAAGATGACAGATGAGAGATGACAGATGACATTTGACAGATGACAGATGAAGGCCGAACAACTATGGCCTTCACGGATCTATTATGATCCGGTCTGTGAGGCCGAAGGCCGAACAACTTTGACCTTCACGGATCTATTATGGTCCGGTCTGTGAGGCCGAAGGCCGAACAACCATGGCCTTCACGGATCTATTATGGTCCGGTCTGTGAGGCCGAAGGCCGCACAACTATGGCCTTCACGGATCTATTATGGTCCGGTCTGTGAGGCCGAAGGCCGAACAACTATGGCCTTCACGGATCTATTATGGTCCGGTCTGTGAGGCCGTAGGCCGAACAACTATGGCCTTCACGGATCTATTATGGTCCGGTCTGTGAGGCCGAAGGCCGAACAACTATGGCCTTCACGGATCTATTATGGTCCGGTCTGTGAGGCCGAAGGCCGAACAACTTTGACCTTCACGGATCTATTATGGTCCGGTCTGTGAGGCCGAAGGCCGAACAACTATGGCCTTCACGGATCTATTATGGTCCAGTCTGTGAGGCCGAAGGCCGAACAACTATGGCCTTCACGGATCTATTATGGTCCGGTCTGTGAGGCCGAAGGCCGAACAACTATGGCCTTCACAGATCTATTATGGTCCGGTCTGTGAGGCCGAAGGCCGAACATCTATGGCCTTCACGGATCTATTATGGTCCGGTCTGTGAGGCCGAAGGCCGAACAACTATGGCCTTCACGGATCTATTATTGTCCGCCCTGTGAGGCCGAAGGCCGAACAACTTTGGCCTTCACGGATCTATTATGGTCCGGTCTGTGATGCCGAAGGCCGAACAACTATGGCCTACTCGGATCTATTCTGGGTCTAGATGGCTAAGGGCGGCGGATGCCGCCCGTGCCAGCTAGTATTCTACTATAGCGTGTTCGCTTGCCGTGTCAAAATTCATGTGTTAAATCAGCGGCGGCTTGTGGAGTCAGATATTGGGTAGGCCAGCAGCTTATTAAGCACAAGTAGACACAAGCTGCAGGAGGAGGGATTTTTTTTAAATTAATATACGGGGTTTTCCACTGATTAATGCAAATACTATAATGACAATAATGTAAGTGGATACATAATGGAATGTTAAATTACTAAAACTAGCGATTTAAACTCACGTTCGAAGGAGATTCACACGATAGCGGCAAGCGTCAGATTAAGAAGCACTTCAGTCTCGAGTAATTTATACTATTTTATACAATTCCAATAACAGCCGACAAAAAAATACCCCAAAAGGAAAATTGAAATAAACAGGTACAAATTAGAGTACTCGTATATAAATTGAAGTGGCTATTAAAAATTGCATTGCAAAATATAACAGTGTATGTAATAATATTTTTGTAATTATGCAATTTATAAAATTGTCATTACATTACAAATGATAACAGTGGTAGTATGATTAAAAGAAAGAGCGCATAATTAGTATATAAGCTACACGTCGAAAGGAATATCTCATTGCAATGGGATCTCATTCCTTTGAAGGAAACGATAAATAATTCTAACGTAAGATAAAATATATCACGTAGAAGATTGATGAGTCAATAATTATGAGGTCATATTATGAGCCCCTGGGATTAAATGACACAATGGGATTAAATTTACTAATAAACGCTACGTGGGACTGAAGAAGATCATTACAAATTGCAAAAGTCGTCATAAATGGTAAATTACGGCGATAGGATTGTATAAAAAATATTATTATGTCCACATCTTTTGGGTCAGCCAGGCCTACCCTGCCTTTCCACTAAAACCGGAACTGGGTTAAATCCTGCGAGGTATACTATCTATAGAAGCATTTTTCGTTCACCGATTTACGCAACGAGCACAGACAAGGAATCGGACAATGTCGCAAGATGTTCAAAACTGAATAAATAATAATGTACCGTTTGGTAGATTGCTGGTTGAGTTAGAGAACGAACATTTCTGGTTAAAATCGTAGTTTAAAAAGCACACCTGGACCTACATTTTTATGTGTGATCGGAACCTCAGCATAGAAAATTCATCCATTTAACGCAAAATTCCAACCCAATGTACTCGACCTACTGGCATGGGACAAACTTCCTCTACTCTATATTTTGTAAAATAATTGTTTGCTTGCAGATGTTTACATAAATGCATAACAATTGTGTAAATAAATATTTATTTACTTAATTAATAATAAATTATTCGCATAACCCTCTATCTGAATATACTCGTCAACACTGCGTGCGCGTGAAATCGTTCGATCTTTACGCCACAACCGACAACAAATCCGTCTGTTGTACGCTCTCGTGCACAAAAAGTTTTTAGGAATACAAATTATTTGCGTAATTATTTGCAATGAAACTTTTTAACAAACGCTTTTCGTGCGCGTTTTAACTTGTCATGATATTAAACAGGTTTGATCATCATGGCATGCATTTTCTACATACTATCAGTTTCGACATCACCGTGTGTAGGCGCCTTTATATAAAGGGTATCATGTAATTGTGAACAAGTAGGTCGTAACATTTATTATTTAAAATTAAGAAAAACCACTAAAATTGAACACCGGTACTGGCGATATAAAAATAAATATTTAGTATTTCTCTGAGAAAGACAATGTATAGTTAATTTATAATTCTCTTGAATAATATATAGCATAATTTGGTTAATACCTAAGCTGTCTAGGAACCTGAAATATTAAGCCATGAACATTCTATTTGGTTAGTCTAATTAATTTTAAGTATATCACCACCAGTCACTAATTTTAATTTGTGCATTGAGTCCTAAATTTTGCTGAAGAAGTTCATTTGTTAAACTCTTGCATTTGATAGATGTAGAAGATAAATACTATTGATTAAAAACATCAAGCTGAATAATTGTATACCCCGAAGACAGTAACATGTAACCAAGATTACAAAAACCTCAGAGGAAATAAACAATTGTATACAGTTTCCTTTGAGAATTTACTCGAAATAATACCACATTTCATTTGCATCTACCGACTTCACCTATTTACATTTACAGTCGTTTAACCATGATTAATACTTTTGTCATCACAAAATTTATAATCGTTGGCCCACTCTTTTCAGCAAATTTGAATATCAAACTATGCATAAAACATAAAATCATTAATTGCGTAAAAGGGATTGCTATAAAGTTATTTGAAAAATAACTTTTCCACCATTTATATGCTAATCATGCAAATAAATCTGCAAAGCCCACTCTTTATATTGTTTTACTTAACAATATTATAAGGTTCAGAGATTATTTTTTTAATTATTATTTTATTACTATGCTATGAACTTTATATCAATCTAAATAGAGTTGTTACTTTTTAGGATTTATCGCAAAAACGAGATAGAAAATTATGTTGATACAAATGGTTGATTGCGTCCTGTTTTACAAATCAAAAACTTCCGGTCCCGTCTTTATAGCATTGAAAATAGACTAACGCAAAAAGTAGTTTTCTTTCAAACGTCGGTAAAGCACGACATTGTTTGACTGTATACGCACACCAGAAGTTTAATTTTTAAGTCACCCGTGTCAAAGTAAATTTAACCATAATAATTAGTATTTGTCAATTGATCATTATATTTAGATTTTTATCAATTTTCGATGTTGAATAAAATAGCATGCTTAATTCGGATTAAAAGTACTATGTTCACTACTACTTAAGTAAGTGACACATTATATATCTGCTTACAGCATATGTAAGGCAGTTATACCACCCGCTTATTATTTTCACTTTGAATATTATATTATTTGTATATATCGAATATTTTCTATTGATATTTAGTAAATTGATAAGCTTAAATATCAATTTGTTTAAATAGACATGGGTAGCGTTGGTAATGTTTTTTTTTGTTTCAATTTGTTTATGAACTATATTGACATTTTGTAAAACGCAATTTTACATTTATTTAAAATGGAAGAAATTCCACAGATAATAGCTGAGAGAGCAGATTAAATGTTCCACATAATATTCAACTTCTGAATAAATTATAATATAAAAAATAAATACCATATTTTATATTTGACATAAGAACAGCTGTTTTCACTTCGCCCGCGCGGGCGAAATGGATCCATTATGCCCGCGCGGGCGAAATGGATATGTTTTCATGTTTCGTATCCAAGGCAAAATCAACAAATATATTCAAAGTGAACAATAAAATACTTAGAATCTGCAATGATATCAAACTATGGACTCGGTTTAACGTTGGATATACGTCATCTAAAGAAATATACTCGGCAATTTATAAAGCAGTGTACTCGTATTCTAGGAATTAATCACGTTATTGTTTAAAAAGGTATCATAATAAGAAATCTAACAGCTTTGATTTTTATTGGTCATATAAATTTCAATTATGTCTGTGTTTACAGCGTTTAAAATAATTGTCGCACTTGAAATTAAATTTCAAATTCAAATCTTCACTGTTAGCATACTTAGAAAAATTCTGCAAATGACAATTGCACCATTTATTTATTGTGTCTTAATACTAAAATCAGTATTTAATTACATTCCTCAATAAAAATTTTGTAATGATGGACTTAAAACGCGAGTTTGTTCTAAATTTATACTTGAATGGAAAGAAAACTTGTGAAATTTGTAACGTTCAAAATGTCAAAAATTTGTAACGTTCAAAAACGTTATATGTCTGTTCCGCGCGATAACTTAAGGAGTTATCAAAAACTAAGAGAAAAATGGTCGACGTTTAAAATATACGCGAGAAAATAATGTGATTGAACGGAAATTAATGCGAATAGTAGCTGGTAGTTAACAGTAATAAGTATGTTTTTTTATGACGTCAAGTTGCTTACCGTTGTGAGATCAAGATTGAGAACTATAATTTGGAATCGTAAATAAGGAGTGTTAAAGCCGATATTTCATTTGTGTCGCCAATGAAATCTGGCTCCCACAAATCAATTCATTTTTTGGACATACTATTTCGGTGCCCCTGTGAATCCGGCAGCCAGCTGGAACACCCGGGGTCGATTTTTAGCACGTAGAACTACTGGGGAAGATAATAATAATCGTATACATTTCTTTTTTCACTCGAAGTGCTGACGTGGCTGGATTGGAAGCACGATAATTGTGATAGCGATTAGTTTTCAATAGAACAGAGACGCAGGGTAGTTGGTTTGTGTAAGATAACGTATGCAGTTTTGTATTTATTAGCATTTTACATCAAGTTTGAATATAGCGGGAAAGATAACCTAGGGTGAGTCATCCGGAATGCTCTTGAGATTCTAAAGGTTTCCCAATCTGCATATGAAAGATATCTTTTTTTGTTTATTCAAACCCTATTAGTTGGGAGCTGCTGAGGAGAGGAGGAGTCTTTTTATAATTGCGCTATTGGCGTATTTCCATATTATCGTGCATTCTGGTGTAGCTGCGAGCAGCAGTTTAGAGAACTAATTTGTGACGCAACGCTTAGTTGCAGAATTGTAGAATTTATTTTACCCTTCAGGTACTAGCCTGATACATCAGGCTGATTTCTGTTTATTTGTAATCCATTTTGTCATTTAAGATTGTGAATTTGAGTCAGGAGTCTCCTGTTTTCCACCCTTCGAAGGATAATAAAACAACCCTTAACTCCCGTGTGTGTTATATTGCCTCAACGGCGCCCAAGCATCACCATCTTAATTTTTTCTTTCAGCTAGGTGGATTGAATACTAGCACTGTCGTACAAAACCGAGACGACTTCACGCCCAGTTCGCTATCTGACTGTTTGGCTAGCTGTCCAGTGGGCTTAAGAGGCAAAGGTGTAAAGAAACGACGCTACATCTTTTTGGCACCCAACTTTACGGGCCAATCGATAAATCTTTTTGGCATCAAACGTTAAAATCCAGTTGAAAACACCTGTTTAACATCTTTTAATTAGTTACGTACGACAATAGCACTCTCCTACAATCACCTAGCGACTATCTTTTTCTCTTCGTAGCCTTTCTCAAATTCGCAATCAATAGGGGCTCAGTTACTTCCTTGCGACAATCTTGCTGTTCTTGTAAATGTATTGTGGCTACATAAAAACAAGAAGAATTTATGGTCTTACCCAAAAATAATTTCTGTTATTTTTGAGATTTGTAATTAGCCATTTGTGATTTGTCAGTATTTACAGACTCCACAGCTCGTCCGCCATAGCAAACTGATTCGCCGTAAAAAGTGGCAATTATATACCTAATTAAACAGTATTTCCTATATAGTATATCAAGCGAACCGGATAGTAGGTTTCCTTTTCTGCCACATATTTTTCCTCGCGGTTACCTATACCGGTTTGCGGAGTCGTGTACTGTAATTTTCCGCATTACTTTCAATTTGCTACATAGTTGTACCAGCACTGGTACTCTAGTTAAATTTGGCACTTTTACCCTGTAATCTAGTGCTTTACTACCAAGATAACTTTACACTGATTCAACAGTATTTCAGGCGTAAAACTTAGCTGAATATAAAGCGTGTAAATACAACTTAAGAAATATGGTTACTAAAAGGGTTTCGAACTCTTATGGTTTCAAATAACTTTGCTTCAGAAATTGCGTCGTGAACTTAAGGATTAGCGCAATTATTTACTCAACTTCGTAATTATTACTAATTTACGCAAAACTTAACCTTAAAATACCGTAAAAATCTAAGAGATTTCAGTACATTAATAACAGAATCGTTGATTTAAAATCACTATTACCGCACAAACTTTGTGCGGTGATTTATTCCAACAAATCGTTGATATTTACGAGTATTACTAGGGAGTTATCGCACTCCCTAAGTCAACACTAACGATAAACACATTTCTTGTGCACTAATCCATACGAAAGTACGATAATTCGAAATAAAAAAGTGAATTCATCTTTGCGTTAGCGTTACCGCGGATAAGTGCGGTAACTCTCTACTACTTTTTGCTGTTATGTTTAGACGTTAGAATAATTTTCGAAAATCTTAAAAATATAACAAAAATGTTTGCAATAATTTTTCTAAAGCTTCCCCGCTAATGGTTAAGCATTATTTACTTTAGGTATGCAAAAATAAAGATAAAAATGTTTCCATAACAAACATGTTTCCATTAATTATAAACCCTAAATGCGCAGGGCGGAGCTACAAAGACGAAATATACAAATAGTCGAAATTGGTGACCAGCTTCCAGTCATTTAACTGCTAAAAATGTTTGTTGAGAAAGTAACAATGCAGAAACTAAATTAATTTGACCTTTAAATTTTGATTGAGGTTCTATTAGCCAATTAAACTGTAATTTATTAGCATTTTAATCGAAATTTTCGCAAGATGCTCTCTGACGGTTTTCCGCGAATTATTTTAATCTAACTTTTTAATTAACTGCAAGTACATTTAATTGCATTATAATTCTAGAGCACCATTTTCATTTACAATTTAGTATACAAATTCCTTTGAATATTAATATATTACATCGTGTACATAATTGTACAGCACCTCTATAATGTAAAATTTTGATTTTTGATTGTTTAATGAACTGGTTAACTTTTAAAGTATAAATTGTGGGTTCGAATTGCGGATTTCAAAAATGTTCTTAGCGGGGTCCTCCTGTGGACATCAACATACTGTGAATAAGTTGAGTTGTAAAGTAAAAGAGAAAAGAAGAGGATTGATCCACCTCACGAAATGGATCGTGAAAACTTTGCAGAGAAGCACAGTAGCAATACTCCTAATGGAATGGAATATAAAGAAATCTTTCAAGTAGTTGATACTAGGGGTGCGCATATAATCGATTAATCGATCACCGTAATTCGAATAATCGATTATGATAATTTATAATAATCGATTAATCGATTATAGAAATAATCGATTGTGAAATTAATCGATTGTGAAAATACTCGATTGTGAAAATAACCGATTGACATCTGAACATTCGGAACAATTGATTTTATTGTCAATGAATTCCAATTATGTTCCAAAACGTTCCTATAGTCTATCCGTTTTAAGAATGCAGAACTAAATTGTACTAAAACTGTGACTTTCGAGCGTGATTGGATAAAATATCTACACGTTTACACTGCCGAAATTTTATTTACAATTGATGACTCACGAATATTTTTTTCTAAAAGTTTCTGGCAAATTTAAAAAATTTGTAGAAGATAAATTGCTATTTGATTAAAAAATACATTTAACTCGATTTTTGCAAGTATCAAATAAGTGATATTTGTTTTTTGTCACTCATACACTTTAATTATTTGACGTTTCCCAGTGTAAATCTGACTTGCCGTTCAAGGCGACCTCTATACTGCAATCCAAAACCAGATGGAGTATTGGGAATTTACATCACCGATGAGGGCGCCAACGTCGCGTCATAATGGCTGTTCTAATTAGTATAGCACGATATTGCACATAAGTTATTAATGCGTATTGTACTAATATAGCTAGTCGACTGCGTTGTAATAGTGGTAAAATTCAAATTCTAACACACAATTAATTAACAAATACACGTATAAAATTTTGGGTATACTAAACGGAGTAGTTAATATTATGGACGCGTAGTGGCGCATGGTTAATGTAAATTCCCAATAGTTGTACAGTAAAAGCTCCTTATTCACGGTTTCGTTATTCGCGTTTTCAGTATTCGCGGATTTAAAAAATGCAACCACTTCTTGTATTCGCGGTTGAAAATTTCGTTATTCGCGGATCAAAAACTAACAATATATGTACAATGTTTGTACTACTTCAAAGATTTATAATTAAAATTACAATTTCGCACTTTTAAAATGATATCTGCTGTGTATTTTATCTAAAAGAATTCAGACACTTGCATTGCAAAATTGTGTTAGAACATAATTACATACTTACGAGAAATGATATCATACATTTTTTCTAAAGAAATGCTTGTTATTAACAAATCTAAAAGTGATTCGTAAGATATTCAATTACAAATTAACACCACTCACCTATCAAAACAAACAAGTAGGCGTCCAAGTATTTATGTTACACTCAATACCCGATTTCGGGCAATGCCCGAAAAAAATGCGCAAAACTAGTTTTGAGCAACGAAGATTTCCCAAACCCGAAATTTTACTTTTACACGGCTATTGAGCGTTACAAAATAAGCATAACTAGTTTTGCGCATTTTGAATTGTACAAAACTAGTTTTGCGCATTTTGAATTGTACAAAACTAGTTTTGTAGATTTCTGAATGACCAGCACTAGTTCTGCTATAAATAACATAAACATAAAGGGGGTGAAACGTAATAGCTGTGGTAATAGTTTACTGCCCCATACCGCAACTATACTTTTTAATGCTATTTCAAGGGTCTCTAAGCTCCCGGTTTGTTAGATCCCGGTTTTCTTGATCGTAGGCGCTTCTCGTATGTTTAGCCTAGTAACCAGAGTCAAAACCGCCCTGGAGGGGTGCAACGCGGAGCGGAGCGGCGCCCCGTAAGGGTAGGTTTTGACGATGGATTACCCTCCTTATCGAATGCACACCCCAAAAATCGACCCGTGTATTGCCGAAAAAGTGAAAAAATTAAAAATTTTTTTCTTCGATTTTTGGGGTGTGCATTCGATAAGGAGGGTAATCCATCGTCAAAACCTACGCTTACGGAGCGCCGCTCCGCTCCGCTCCGCGTTGCACCCCTCCAGGGCGGTTTTGACTCTGGTTACTAGGCTAAACATACGATAAGCGCCTACGATCAAGAAAACCGGGATCTAAAAAACCGGGAGCTTGGAGACCCTTGAAATAGCATTGAAAAGTATAGTTGCGGTATGGGGCAGTAAACTATTACGTTTCACCCCCTTTATGTTTATGTTATTTATTTTATTCGGATGCTGATTAAATGATAAAAGCATAACTAGTGCTGGTCATTCAGAAACCTACAAAACTAGTTTTGTACAATTCAAAATGCGCAAAACTAGTTCTGCTTATTTTGTAACGCTCAATAGCCGTTTAAAAGTAAAACTTCGGGTTTGGGAAATCTTCGTTGCTCTAAACTAGTTTTGCGCATTTTTTTCGGGCATTGCCCGAAATCGGGTATTGAGTGTAACATTTATAAAGAGAAAATATTATTGTGGCTAAACCTAACGTTCTTGGACAAAAGCAAAATTTTTTCCGATCATTTTATAAAAATTTATCATTTGATATAAGCTGTCTTGGCCGCTATCATACTTGTTAAATTGTTTCAACTTGCCATTCGTGGCATGAACTTTGAATAAATTGTCTCTTCTGGTTTGTTCGAAATTTTTAATGTCGAGTAAAAGCAAACAAAAATTAGTACCTACGCGGAAAAAAGTTGTGTTACCACTTAAAGTAAAAATAAAAATGCCGTTTACGCCTTGGCGAGTCGTTTGCTTCCATATTATCACGTTCTTTTAATATCAATGAATAGATTCCAGACAGGATTGATAATAGATTTATTTTCTTCGTCTCTTAGGATAAATGCTCAGGTAAGTCCATAAAATATTCTTCAATAACTTTCCAATCAAAGGAAGAAAAACATAACCATCAAAAAAAAACGTAACCATCAGAAATTTTACCAGCGGTCACCAAAATTTTCCAAATATCATTCAAAAATACTACTCGAAACTTTTGTAAATTCTTCTCTTAACATACTTCATGAATCATCAATAGATGTTTGATAATTCAAAACTTAACGAGGAAATTATTACTACTCTTTCCCAAAATTCTACTTTATTCACAATCCCGTCCTTACTGGCCCGCGGATCGTTCCATTCTCCTAAAATACGTCCTCACGTCTCGACGGACACACCGTGAGTCTCCACACGCTTCCTTATCTATTTTACATCCCACCAAAATTGTCCGTAAGCCCGCGCACTAATTTGTTTTAACGCAAACACTTATCATTATTATTTACCTACACTTTTACAAATAAATTAATTTTATTTTATTTCTTCCCAAAACTTTCTTAAAATAAAACAAATAAACCTTCTTTTGCTTTTTATAACATTCTCTCGACATATTTGTTTATACAAAAATTACGCTTGTTGTATTTCAGATTTAGTTGATGCAAGCAGTTCATAATTCGGAAGTTTGAAATTTTGAAAATCAGCATTGGTTGAAAATCAGCTCTGCTGAACTAATGCCTTTTAAGCAATATATTATATTCAAACTTTTGTAAATTTTATTTTATGGAGTGGAATTCATATATTGATTAATAAACTACTTTATTATTATTATTATTATTATTAAAGTACCAAGAAGATTCAGGTGTAAATATCTAATTGTCATGATGGTCCTTTGTCCTTTAACTGAATATCTAGTCATGAGTATTCTACCAGATATTAACCCAATTACAACAGACCCCCCCCCCCCCATTTGATAAACAGAACATCGCAATATATTAAGTGTCAATATAATATATATAACTTATTATCAAGCAACAAAAGAAATATATTCATTTTCTACTGTACAAGATTATTTATATTAGGTGGCCAAAATTATTTGACTAAATAGGAATGAATTACGTCGGGTACTTTTGTTCTTTTTCGAATTTTAACTAATCCAGATTTCAACTTATGCATGATAAGAGTCATGCAGCGATCTATGGAAAAAGCCATGCTTGGTATATCGTTGAGGGACAGGCTAAGATTAGTTGAATACAAGTGTGAATAAAACGTGCATTTGGCTACCGACATTATTTTTCAGCAATTGTTATTCATTATTTTATTTATTCTTAGTAAGTTTCAGGATATATTTATAATAGAAAAAAATAAATCGTCAAAGTCATCAAATCCTACCCACCCCCCATAATGCTCAGTGGAGGCCCCTGAGCCATTACTCAATGTTGACAACCGTTGGCCACTTTACTCATTTGTTTATAATATTATATTAGAAACGATTAAAAATTTACGTACTAATATATTTATTTTATTTTAGAATAAATACATTGATTTATGGGCATTTAAAATAATGTACCTGAAAAGACAGAATCGCGGAAGGTTTATAACACTCTAATAATCGGCAATTAAAATGTAGAATCATATTAGTTAGAGTGCTGTTTAATTTTTATTAACTCCATTATTTTTTTATTCCACTTTATTTTACAATTTTTAATTCATTATTTTAAAATTTTCTATCGACAATCATTCTTAAAATTTTATTGCAACTTCCATTTTAATATTAATATCAATTTTTTTATATTGATATTACCTAATATTTTTAATTAATAATTTTCCGTAACTTATTATTATATATTTAAAATTAGATTTTATATTTAATTTAATAATTTTGGTTTCAAATTAATTATATTTTTTTGTTCTGCTTCAGCTTTTTTCTTACCGAGAAAAATCTTCTATTTAATTTTGGTTTGACAATAATTTTCTCCACATTGGAGGGACTAAATATACAATCATCAAGTTAAGTCAATGACAGCGTTGTAAGTTCCTTTGAGAAGTTCCCGCGAGAAGATGCGCGAGAAGTTCGCAAGAGAATTCCCGAAGAATATCGTCATTAATCGGCGGGTCGGGTCCGGGTCGAGTAGTGACGGTCGTTCGACGGGGTAGATTATTGTCTGTACGACGATAGCGCGTAGACCCTCTGTGGACACAAACTCTCGTGCTAATCCAGAGGGGGACGATCGCGAAAATAGTGCCGTCAAATATAAAGATGAGTGGACTGGCACTTTGCCAGCGACCACAAGTTTTTCAAGATGACCCGGTCGCATCGCGCTCTGGGAGTTAATATGATTTGCAGAGTCGTTTGTGGGCTCGGGGTCTCCGGCATTGATGACGGTCGACTCGGCCTTAACTTTGTCGCCGGAATCTCCGCCTATTAAGTTAATGACGAGTGGACTTTCGCCTATGCTGACGATCACTGACCACTAGGTGGCCCGGTGAGACGTGTTGGATCGCGGCTAGCGGTGCGTCCGGTTCAATTAAAAAAGTAGAATCAAGTGCTAGCGCCTGACTTCCCGGACACAAACTTCCGTTCTAAACCGGGAGGTCATCGGGAGCCTGCATCATCGATGCAGCATGGAAGATCGCAGACGACAGCGGAAGTAATGCCGAGAAGGTAAATCCCGCTGTCGTCGGGGAGGGGGTTTTAGTCAGTAAGAATCTGACACTACCATCCCTGATGGGGTGGTGCCTATGAAGGTTTCCCCCTTCCCTGCAGGAAAAAAAATATACAATCATTGGGGAGAAGCCGACAGAAGATTTTAGGGGACTTCTGGGAGGTTTACACAATATTTTTATTAATTATTTTTTCATTCCACTTTATTTTACAATTTTTAATTCATTATTTTAAAATTTTCCATCGACAATCATTCTTAATATTTTATTGCAACTTCCATTTTAATATTAATATCAATTTTTTTATATTGATATTTTATTACCTAATATTTTTAATTAATAATTTTCCTTAAGTTATTATTATATATTTAAAATTAGATTTTATATTTATTTTAATAATTTTGGTTTCAAATTAATTATTTTTTGTACTACTTCAGCTTTTTTCTTACCGAGAAAATCCTTCTATTTAATTTTGGTCTGACAATAATTTTCTCCACATTGGAGGGACTAAATATACAATCATTGGGGAGAAGCCGACAGAAGATTTTAGGGGACTTCTGGGAGGTTTACACAATATTCAATTACGCATAATTTAAAAGTTTCAGCTTGCCATAATTTTTTGCAAGCTAAATATGTAACATTCACACATTCGCAGTGAACTTGAATAGAATCAACTACTATAAAGGGTTATCGGAACCAGGAACTCTTCGAGGCCTTCCTTGACCTTTTTGCTTGTTTTTATAAGTTCTATTTACCTAGCTATTCCAAAAATAAGGTACATACCACCTTTTTTTAACACCCTGTATACAGTAATACTTCTTACAACTATCTCAGATTCAATCAATCGTGGATACGCACGGAATTTGGTCGTAAGACGGGGGTACGCCTGCAATAACTTATTCGAAAACTTGTATGTAGACTTTTCCATTCTAAATAATGCAATAGAATCTTGAAGAACCTATTGATCGACCTTTCAATTATTCAGAAATTGCTGGTAGCAGGCTAATTGGTCTGTAACTTGTTGGTTTTGTTATGTCTTTGTTAGAGGTATACGTACTATATGGATATTACTAGTCATTGTTTGCAATCACTTACGAAATTTAGTTGTACAATTACCTTTAAGATAAGTTTTTAATTCTGTCGAGTTTAAGTACTTTTCTGTTAATCAAAATTTTGAATATTTTACTTCTAATTTTCATTATTTTTTAAATGAATTAAATCTGTTATTAACCTGTGACTTATTCCATAAAAAAGTTATACTTGTTTCTCAATTTCGATTTTTAATATGAATGTGTCTACCATTAGGACTGCCTTGTGAATTGCTTGAAATTTTTCTGCTAGTACCTCTGATTTTTAATTGCGAAATAACAATTTTGCTATTACTTCCCTATAAGGAAGTATTGTAATCATGAAAAAATTCGATGTCGATATTTTAACGGAAATATCCGTTTTGAGCATTTCTGAATCCGTTTTGACTACTTTCGCAATGATGTCTGTATGTATGTATGTATGTATGTATGTATGTATGTATGTATGTATGTCTGTATGGATGTATGTAACGCAAAATGTCTGTAAGTTCTGTATCTCTGGAACAAATTGTTATATAGTAACCAAATTTCATATTTAACACTTTAATCGGTATACAAAGGCACCATTTGATTTTGGAGGAAATCCTTAAACCGGAAGTAGCACTTCACTTGAAGGACGAAATGGTTTTTCTTAAATATCTCAGGAACGAATTGTTATCTAGTAACCAAATTTCATATTTAACACTTTAATCAGTATACTAAAGCACCATATGATTTTGGAGGAAATCCCTAAACCGGAAGTAGCACTTTACTTGAAGGACGAAATGGTTTTTCTTCAATATCTCAGGAACAAATTGTTATATAGGAACCAAATTTCATATTTAACACTTTAATCGGTATACAAAGGCACCATTTGATTTTGGAGGAAATCCTTAAACCGGAAGTAGCACTTCACTTGAAGGACGAAATGGTTTTTCTTAAATATCTCAGGAACGAATTGTTATCTAGTAACCAAATTTCATATTTAACACTTTAATCAGTATACTAAAGCACCATGTGATTTTGGAGGAAATCCCTAAACCGGAAGTAGCACTTTACTTGAAGGACTAAATTTAATAATTTAATTAAATAATAAAATAAAATTTAAATAATATTTCTGCGAATCTTTAGATGAACGATAATGGAATGATTCCTTATAGGGAAGTCATGTGCTGGCCACATCAGATTTTTTTATAGTTTTAGTGTCGGTATCGGTACAAATTTTTCCCCAAGTCACTGTTAAAAGATAATTTTCACACAATGCTTACAGACTGGAATCGCTGATTTCACTGGACTATATCACTAATCGCTTAATTAACTTTAATTATTTTTCTTCATAAACATACAAAGACAAACTTGACAATAAATAAGATAATATGCAAATCCAATAGGGTCAAAATTTTGGCAAATTTATAAAATTTTATTATTAATTAAAAATACACAGTTAAATATTTGAATTCCATACCTACAGATTCGCTACATTTTAAAACTGGATTTAATGCTCATTACAACAGTGTAATATTTGAAAGCATCTTAGATTCTTGCAATGATAACCAATAATGGTAGCCAAATAAAACTAGGGTAGAATTGTGCTTTTGGGGCAAAAAATTGTAAAATTAGGTTAAGGTAAATATTTTTCTTCGAATTTTGTGCACCTGAAAGTATTTTAAAAAGATGTGAAATTTTAAATTTAGTGCGCAAATTTTTATAACGAGTTGGCATTACCTGTATAGAAAATTTGGATTAATTAAGATCCAATACGCGGGATCTTTTTGGAATGGATTACGTCCAGGTCGAAGGAACCAAGGGCATGACGCCAAGGAGTCAGTCGATCATTGACCACCATAGAGTGTGGGTCAATTTTTAGAGTTGTCGTTTGATCGCCATAGTTAGTGGATCAAATTTTGAAAATTGACGATCGATCACATAAGAGTGAGAATCAAGTTTTGGATAGTCGATGAACAATCGATATTGAATTTTGTAATTACCAAATAAGGTAATTCATGGATTGAAGTAAAATTGTGTGAGCTGGTAATTTGATTGGGCAAATTGATTCCAAAATTTGATATTCTGGATCTGCAAGAAGGATTGCTTAATAAAATTTTTCACATGGAAAAATTTCTCAAAGGTTTTGGAAAACAACGAGAATAATAGGAAAATCAATGAAGGATGCGATGCTGCATTGATGGGAGCAGATAGGAATTGGAAAATGGGCGCCTACAGAAATTTGATATGAACTATGTATACACTCGCTAGAATTAAGGTGAGTGAATTTAATAAAATTTTTATAAACTTACTGTACCAGACTGATAGCAGATTAATGCATTTGTGCATGGTGACAATTATTCTTGAACATAATTTATATGTACTATGTTGTATAGGATGTACTATGTACATGATATTGTAGTAAACTTTTGTGATTTAGATAAACATTTTTGTAAATTATAGTTTTACTTGAACATAAATTAAAATTATTGGTTATCAATTCAAAAATTTGGGATTTATTAAATAATGTTTTTAAGAGCTTTTCATGAAATAATAAACATAAAATTAATTTGGGGATAAAAATATTGGGATTAATTGGAGACCAACGCTCCAAATTGAAGAAAAACTCAATTCCTTCCTGATAATATATTCTTAATAATGAAGTCTTACTTGCAACATAGTGCTGTGTTTTAAAATGACCTCACATCATAATAGATACTTGCAAAACTGAATTAATCAAGAAATTAAGAAAATTGAGCTAATTCGAAACATTAAAATTTGTCAGATAAGAAATCCATCTCTATTTCAGATATTGTAAACTTAATAAGATCTTTAAAGATGATAATGCTATATCAAAACCTTCTAAATACATTCAATTTGAGGGTGATCAACTCAAAATCTTCTTAAAAGACACTTTACTTTAGAAATGGTTAAAAATTATACATTGTTTGTTATCTGTAAACATAACCTATTAACTTACAAACTTGAAATTGAAAAATCTCTTTGAATAACTTGTTTTATGGAAATCTGAATATAACAAAAATTCTATTATATCTTATTGTATGTGAAAATCATAAATTTGTGTCCAAAACTTGTAAAAGGTATATAAAGGTCAAATTTGCATAAAATTGATAAGTGAATCGTGATAACGAAAAATAGTCAAATAAAGTTCTTGGAATGGGGAACATGCATGAAAAATAAAATTTAGTTAAAACAGTATTTTCCGATTAATCCTATATATTAAATATCAAATCAGCAAAAATAACTTCTATTTATTGTATTTTGTTATAAATAATCCATTTTAAAATTCAATGATAATTTAAAATAAATCATGTGACCTTAAACGCAACGAAGTCACCGGCACAATAACCTCACATTCATGTTTACTATACTCGTGTAAGGTACTTTTTTAACTTTCTTGTCTTTAATTGATTTAATTATGATAAATAACAGCTTTTAACACTAACAAACTTCAACTTTCAAAGCACAAAACCACAGAAAAATAATATAAATGAATATAAAATTTAAACTGTGACGTCACACGTTCTGTGGCAAATTGCGCGGTCGTTTCGTTCAATTCAAATTGACGGATTTTTAAATATTTTTTAAATTATTATCAAAACGAAAATAAATAAATTAAATAGCATTAATTAGTATATTTAGTTATTTTTGATCCAACTACGCTATAAAAAAAATTTATGCATCTTCCCTATTGTAACAAGATTGACTACCGTGATAAAATTCAACTGGAGGACAGCATACAATAAGTAATCTCTTCAAATATCCATCCAATTCTGGAAATTACAATAAATTTAATTAAACCAAAAATTACGAAAGGATACAATTTGACTTACAATTTACAAAAGTGATTGCAAAATTTCACGTTTTGCGCAAGAAAAGAGTTCAGTTGATTTTTAATGTTTGAAGTTGAAGGACGTGCACTATGCGATCCTAATTTATTTACCTTGGGAATTGATTGTCAGGATTGTAACGAATAAAATATTTTTAGTAAATCGGCTTACCTAATTTGGGAACAAATTTCAGCCGATGTAAATATTTATATGACATTTTTAGGTTAATGGCAGAAAACTGTAAAAAGAATTAAGTTACCTTAATGCCAACAATTTTAATTAATCTGAATTATACAAATTCTGTTTAGAGGACACCAGAGAAAAACAAAGTAATTCTATCAGGAGACCTAAATTCACGACACACCACCTGGAACAACACTGCAGATAACCAAAATGGTAGAGATTTATTTAATTACGTTAACTCGACAAATGTCCTACTTTCCTATCCAACAAACGACCACACACATTACTCCCACGCAAACAACATGAGCCCATCGACAATAGACTTAGCAATTACCAAAAACCTAAATGTTAAATTCATTACGACATTAAACAAATTAAGCTCTGATCACCTCCCTGTCCTCATTGAAATTGACAACATCAAAATTCCTATTAGCCCTCCCAGACTGCCAAAAACAACTAATTGGAAAAAATACGGACGACAAGCACAGAACATAACAATAAACCACAATATAGTAACCTTAAAAGATATAGACGATGAAATTCTCAAATTCACAACTGACGTTCTCAACATGGTAAACGACAATACAAAAGAATCCCCCGCACCCATTTATAAAATCACACTCCCACCAGAACTTCAACAAAAAATCAAAAATAAAAACAAACTCAGGAAAGTTTTTCAAAAATATAGGTACCCGACTCTAAAAACTCAAATAAATAACTTAACTAACAACATTAACAAAGCCATCAGCAAAATCAAAAATGACAACTGGAAAACACTATCTGACGTAACGCCTCAAAATTTAAAACGACTATGGAAAATTTCAAAATCACTCCAAAACAAAAAACAAAACTCAACTTTCCCAACAATTCAGACTGCGCAAGGTCCAATCACCATCAACAAAGACAAAGCGGACGCAATAGCAGCCGCTTACCTAATCCATCACAACCTTACCACCCACTTCACTGATCCTTCCACAGAAGCCTTGGTGCAAAACACCCTACTCACATTCAAGCAATCCAATCATCCCACCCCACCAGAAGATCTCACCTCACCTTCAGAAATTAAAAATATCATAAAAAAACTCAAAAATAAAGCCGCCGGCAACGACAACATTTCGGTTTTCATAATCAAAAAATTTTCCAAAAAACAAATTGTGCAACTTTTCTATATTTTAAACGCTTGCCTCAAAGCTCAATATTTCCCCACTTCATGGAAAAAGGCAATCGTCATCCCGCTCCCAAAGCCCGGCAAACCACAATCCCTTCCATCCAGTTACCGTCCAATCAGCTTGCTACCCGCCCTATCCAAGATACTTGAAAAAATAATACACAATCGACTGCGAAACTTTGACCAAGAGCACGAAACTATAATACAAGAACAGTTCGGATTTAGACCACTCCACAGTACAGTACTACAACTAGCCATGCTGACAGACAACATTACAATAAATTTCAATCTAAACAAAACAACGACTATCATGAAACTAGACATAGAAAAAGCTTTTGACACCATTTGGCACGACGGACTCATACACAAACTATGTACAACCAATTATCTATCCCAAACACCTAATCAAAATTATCCAAAGTTTTCTCACAAACAGATCCTTTCAAGTTAAAGTAAAAAACTCAATTTCCGATCCCCATCCCATTCCAGCCGGAGTCCCTCAAGGGTCCATCCTGGCTCCTACCCTCTTCACGTACTACGTCAACGACATACCACGACATGAAAATACCAAAATTGCGCTTTACGCAGACGATACGGCGATTACAGCCTCATCAACCAAGAAATACCTAACCATAACGTACCTCCAACGACATGTAGACGTCCTAGAACCATATTACAAAAAATGGAAGCTTAAAGTAAACGAAGACAAGACTACATTGACGACATTCACTCATAAAAAGGACAAACTAAAAACGCCACTAAAATTCAATAACAAAATAATCCAGCAAACTCCCACAGTCAAGTACTTGGGAGTGATATTGGACGAAAAACTAACATACAAGACCCACCTAATGGACAAGGCGAATAAAGGCCATAACGCGCTTTGCGCCCTATACCCATTACTAACGCACAAAAACCACCTTGACACCAGACTAAAAATTCAATTATATATCGTAACACAATGATAAAACCAATTATGCTTTACGCCTGCCCAATCTGGAGTAACGCCGCCAAATCAAACATAGATTTTATTCAACGCACACAAAATAAATGTTTAAGATTAATCACAGGCTCTCCAAGATACACTGAAAAATACGAATTACACGACATTGCAAACACACGAACACTTCCAAATGGCATACATCACACGGCAGTTAAATTTTTCACTCACACGGTACGCCAAAACCAAACAATCTCACACATAGCAACACTTAATAAAAACACAACGCCCTTTCGAATAAAACATAAACTCATACACAACGTCCTACTGTAAAAACTCAAAATAAAAAAAAATAAAAAAAAAATTAAATTAAACTTTTAAATTTAGAAAATTCACATCACAAAATTCACACATTAAAAACTCATACATTACATATAAATTCCACGTCAATTCATAAACAAATGTAAAAATATTCATACAATTCAACCAAGGCGCTGGGTTTTTGCACTCTCTTTTTCCCCAGAAAACGTTCAGTATTAAATTATAATAAGACATGTAACTATTAAAATCAAAATTATCTGATCAATTTTAACAAATAGGCACAGATAAAAAAAATGTAAACAGCTGCAAGCATACCAACATTGTCGGTTGCTTGCAGCAAATTTGTATATATTACTATGTGCCGGCCTCTAATGACGGGACACATGTAAATTTTAATGAAATAATTGTGATCTTTTATTATCAATTTTTTTTTATTCCCTTTTTGCTAGCTCTTTCGTTGTAATATCAAATTTAATCAGCATGAAGTACACTTATCCCAGTAGTAAATTCCTCGAGGGTAACTCTTTACTTATTCTGAAATAGAAATTAAATGGAGGAAAATTTATTCCTCAATGATACGCAACAGGATATGAAAAATATAAACTATTTATTTTGAACAGCAACATAAACAAATGAAAATAAATAAGAAACCCAAAAACTTAAACTAAACATAGTATTTTTACATGGAGTAAAATTAATTAAACTAAATTTACGCAAATCCAACTTTTAACGTTCCCGTTTACGCTTCGTAGTTCGTATTGTAATTTTAAACCGTCCAATATCGTCGCGGAAAAGTTAGTTACATTTTATTCTTACCAAACAGATGGCGGTGCACTTTCTTTCGCTTTCTTTATAATATCAAGGCTGCAATGATTGCTGGTTCGTGATCCTTCTTGGTCATCGACACGTGTAAAAATTTCTTTCTTTCTTCAGCAATTTCTTTATTGAAGTATCTGCTTCAATCACTTTATCACTTTTTAAGGTAAGTATCTACCTTTACTTTTATCCGATTAATTCTGCAAAATCTGTATATAACTTTTTGTAACCTGCTAAAAACTTCTTTCTTTTTTAGGTTAAACACTTTGTGTTGGATTTTTATCCAATTTATCACTGTTTTTGGACGAGAGGACTAGAACACCTCCGCCTTTTAACGCGCTAACGTAGTCTCCTTTTTTTTTATTTATTATTCGTTACCTTGGTTTTGACGAATTTATAATTTTCTTCACTCTTTGATATTTCTTTTCCAATGTAAGTATCATGCCTTTTTGATATTGCTTTATTTTAATTGAATGTCATATAATTAATTTTTATTTTCTGTTACAGCGTTGTCATTAACAACCCGTCGTCTGGCTACACTCAATACGTTTTAGTCCCGATGACGAATCGTTGCATCTTTCTTCACCGTTCACCACTTTTTACGTAACCCTTTTGTTTATCTACCTCACTTCTTATTAATCTAACCTATTTTGTACAAATCTAAAACTTAATTATACGTTAAACAAATTTTCTGTGAATATAAAAACATTATTTGTAATTCATAATTTTTGCTCGTATCATTGTTGAATGAATCCTGCCTCTCACCTATTTTGTAATAAACTGACTTTATCAGAGCTTTCAAATTACCTGTTGGAATTTTCGTTTGTTGTCAAGAAACCTCATGCAATTTGTGATTTTAAAAGAGCTTATTTAATTTCAAATTATTGGTATTTTAAACCAGCGCAATATATATGCTTCAATAGAGTATTTTTATTATTATTATTATTGTATCATAACGTATGTTTTTGGTTTTGCAAGGCGTACGTTCACCCGAAAGTGTTTTCGGTTCGCAAGACACTTTCATTTCCTTTCACACCTACCATCCCCGAGATGCTTTCGGTTTAACAAGGCAACTCACTCCTGTACGTACAAGGGAGGTCACTACCCCGGCCATTTTTAGGTTAGAATTTAAGGAGCCAGTTTTGTCATTGGTAGGTGTAAATTTTTTCAAATTCCAGAAGCCGGTACTTTTTGTTTAGTCTACAAAAGTAAAAATTAGAGTAATTATCACCCCTCGGTAGTTAGTAGTTTTAATATTATTAAGTAAGAATTAGAGGGGTCGTTTTTATATTCCCGGACTAGGCATGAAAACAAAAGACTAGAGCAACAACAAAATTTTATTTTTCAATATAGTTCCCCTCCTTTTGAATACAGGTATTACACCGTTTCAATAACATCTTTAATCCAGTATAAAAATATTCATTTGGTTTTTCCGCAAAATGGCCCTCAACAGCTGCTATAAGTTCGTCATTGTCTCTAAATTTTGTCCCCCTTAGTGTTTTTTTGAGATTCAGGAACAAAAAATAGTCACTGGGTGCTAGATCTGGACTATAAGGCGCATGTTCAATTTCTTCGAAGCCACAATCAGCTACAGCAGCTTTTGAAAGTGTGGACTTGTGCACTGGTGCATTGTCGTGGAGCAACAAGGCACCTTGCGTCAGTTTTCCGCGTCTCTTCACTTTAATAGCATCTCTAAGGCGATGCATCAGGTTTGCATAATACTCTCCCGTTACTGTACGACCCTTATTCATATAATCAATCAGCAAAATTCCCTAAGAGTCCCAAAATATTGTTGCCATTATTTTTCCTGCAGAAGGGGTGACTTTAAACTTCTTGGGATGGCTGGAACCCTTAACATGCCACTGCATCGACTCTTGTTTCGATTCAGGATCATAATGATGAACCCAGGTTTCATCTCCAGTGACAAATCGATTGATAATTAAATCTGGTTCATCTCCACAGCGCGCCAGAATTGTTCACAGGTCTCGATTTTATTCATTTCGATACATATACAACGCGCGACGACACAAACTGACAGATAGTAAAATTAATAATGATGCAATTGTTTTGTAAATTGCCCCACAGGTTACCAAGGTATATGTGATTAAATAACAGCATAATGAAATATTGCATCAAAATTCAAAACAGCCCAGTCCGGGAATATAAAGACGACTCCTCGTACGTACCGTTTTAAGGGGAATCCAATTAGTTGTGTTGTTTTGGTAATTAATGATAAGTTATCAAGTAGGAGCCACGAATTAACCTGCACACGTTCGTTGCGCGTTTCATTATTTACTAAGATAGGTCAGATGAACTACTACGACAGGACCGTACTCAGCCCATGTGTATAATATAAATTAATTTACTTTTTAAGATTGTTAATAGATTGTAAATAATTCATTAGTGAATAACCGGATATTATAAATATTGTATAAAGTGTTTCCAGTTACAATTAGAATAAATATTATTTTTAAGAGTTTTACTTTTTTTTGTTTCATAGTTTAAATTCCCCGTAAAAGTCTCTTATATTAGATAAGAGTGGCGCCCGCATTTTTAGAAATAAGAGAAGAGAAAATTAGATTTCGGCATATAAGCCCCCCCCCTGGTCCACGCTCCCGTAAGCTGCCCGTAGTAGCAATTTGAGTGGCTACAAGATCAAGATCAAGATCAAGATGGCTAATAGTATAATAGTATAATAGTATAATACTAATAGATAGTAGTGTCTTCTAGAAATTATCAACATTAAACATCGATTCAATCCATAAATATCCGATGATTAAATAACGTAAATCTACTTACCGGCAAACAATTATATTATCTAAATAACAACAATTGGAAATTAAATTGGTATAATTATTGTAACAACAACTCAATCCAGTGAAGAGCAGAATCAACGTGTATCTTATCAACTATTCATCAACTACGAATGGAAGTGTCTAATAGTGCGCAAGTGTATTGCAAGATAAAGTATGTTCTACGCTGACTTATTATAAAAAGTCCGGATCATAAAAATCATAAGGTATTTGTGAAACATTTATTATTTTAAAATTTAACTTTGGCCTTCAGCATTTTAAATAAAGGATGCTGGAAAAAGACTCTAACAGGTGCATTTTCGGCTACCCTATTTGATAAAAATCTTCACTAACAAAACATTTATTATTTTATTTCATAAGCTTTACAAAAAGCAACATTTTAAGTACTGCCATTTAACCCGTTAAGAACAACGGAAAGTCTTAATTATATTAAGCATTTGAAGAAAGGAAGAAAGAAAAGGATCTTAATTCATCTTTTTGGTATTTATTTGTAAACCATTGTGGTGACAGATTTCGTACCTGTATATTTTGTTAATTTGATTACTTTGGCGCATTGCGATATTATTGAATATAAAAATCATTTCTAAGTTAACGAAATCTTTTATTATTTATCAAATATTTACAGGAAAGCATTTCAAATTTTTAAAGATCATTCAAACATAAAGAAATGGATCGTTTATCTGATCCATTTTAAGTATTTTTCAAGAAAGAAAACATTTAAGTATTTTTCATTCAAAATTATTTAGCATTTTTAAAGTTGAACAGAATTTTCGATTCATTAAGCAACTTCCCTAATTTAATCGCCAACACCTGCATTTACCTTGAGAGAGTTTCAGGCTGAGCTATAAGAAAGGGACAAGTTGATGAGCTCTCTATTAAATTTTAGCACGCAAATTTTACAAAAATTACATTTTTATATTTTTCATTCAATCTGAATGTGGCGCCCAATAAATTCAAGACGTGTCTAGGATTTAAATAAGGGAGGTCATAGCAATAGGTATTTCCGGGTCAAGATTCAGGAGGCTTACATAACGCTTAAACCAATTGAGCCTGGAGTGTCTCGGGGAAGCGCACTGGGGCCGGTACTGTACCTGGTATATACGTCAGATCTACCAATAACGAACTTCTACATGACCGCTACGTTCGCTGACGATGCCGCGGTATTAACGACGCACATCGACCCGAAAAAGGCGTCCGACATACTACAACACAATCCAAGAATGGTTGAAGAGCTGGCGGATTAAGGCCAATGAGACCAAGTCAGTCCTAGTTACCTTCACAATGCGCAGAGGAGACTGTCCGCCAGTCAAACTTAATAACCTAGATATATACTTCAAGCTGAAAAAGCAAAATATCTGGGGATGCACCTTGACCGATGCCTGACGTGGAGGAAACATATTTTCACGAAGAGAAATCAATTCGGCCTGAAACTTCGAAATCTATTTTGGATCATCAGCAAAAGGTCCTAACTAACAATGGAAAATAAGTTGATTTTGTTCAAAGTTGTGATTGAGTTAGTTTGGACGTACGGAGTACAACTGTGGGGATCTGCGTCTAATTCGAATATAGAAATGCTGGAGCGTTTCCAATAGAAGATGCTGCGACTGATAGTGGATGCCCCGTGGTATGTTCCCAATGAATTAATTCGCCGAGACTTGAAAGTTCTAAGTGTCAAAGACGAAGTCAAAAACTATAGTGCGAAATATAGGTTACGATTAAGTACCCATCCAAACCAAAAGTACTCATCATCATTGATTAGAAATTTTCATAACAGGGATTTTCAGGGTAACATAGTATAGTATATAAATTTAATTTCCAATCGTGGGGCAAATCACAAAAGGGGATATCAATGTACCTAAATTGAAAATAGATGTTGAGTAAGTATGGGTTATAATAAAATATAAATAATATTGAAGATATTGAAAACCTTAGTTATTGGGCATTTCCCATTTAGTTACTGGACACGTGTCCAATTAAACGAGCTCCAAAATTAAACTTAAATTATGAATGAATTCTTAAATGTTAGAAGTCGTACAGAACAACTTACAAAGTAGTATGCAAAACCAAAAAATTCATTCAAATCAGTTATTATTATCTATAATGGCCACTACCTAAAAAATATGAAAAAAATTTAACTAAGAAAAGTTATTGGATACATCTATAAACTCCAAACATAATCTTTAGCAGCTTTTAAATGATCATAACTTGATTATATTATCGTTGGGTGCCTACAGAAGATTTAAAATTTATTCTATTATTCATTATATTCATATATACCGATCTTAACAAATTACTAACAAAACAACACTTATTACACATTGTTGTTTTTACTTCCAAAATTCCATGTGGCTTACATTTTGTCAATTTTCCCATTCCATAAAGATCCCTTCAATCCCGTCTTATTTTTGATTTCCAATATGATAATTCCAAATAGCCTTCTATCCTTTATCTAATTTCTCCTTCATTTGTCCCAATTTTCAAAATTTCGTGGAAATTAATTTTCATGTGCTTGCAAAATTTTATTAAATATTTTTCGTAGGCAAATTTTCGCAGATTCAGCTTCTTTTCGACCAAACTATCCATTTGCACAACCACTCCGATCACAAAATTACCCTTATTGCCTTATTGGATAATCACCAATTTTCAAAATTCACCCTTTTACAATTATTTCTAACTAGTACATAATCAAAGAAGAAAAATACAACATCAATACAATTTACAATATTTTCGCCGTTACAATATTGGCTTATAATCATTAGTTATGATTTTATGAATTTGGAAATTTTAAATTTTTGTATGACTTTAATGCGCATTAAAATTTATTTCAAAATACCACGAAATTATGTAAGGTGAAGTGGGGTAAGTGTGTATCCGGGGCAAATGTGTACAAGAGTCTAAAATTTGTGAAGAAAAAGTGAAATAAACGCCATCTGTATTATAAGTGATGAGTTAAGTATAATCTCGGTTTCTACAACGTAAACGCATCGAAAATTTTACTAAGTCACGTGTTTGAAAACTGTTATTGAAAACAGGAACAATTGAACCTTTACACCCTTGTCCCGTTTTCATTTCTATGAATAGATATAGAAAATATCCAGTGATTACACACTTGCCCCAAATCTTTGGGGAAGTGTGTAGTAATGTCTTTTATTTTATTTAAATAAATAATAAAGAAAAATTATTCTCTATGTAACTGTTTTATACACTACAATATTAATTGGACTCTAAAGAAAGGAGAGCAACATCAAACATTTTATTTTCCTTCGCAGTTGATTTGTAATTACTGTCTAAATTCAAACTAAGCTGAATTTACTACCCACTTACCCCACTTCACTATATGGTTTAATTTTAATTTTAAAATTGACTTTTGGTTTTCATACAATTTTTCTCCAAAATATGTCAAAATTATTACCCCTCTTGAAATACAGTTCAATATATTATTGATAATACTTCAAGAATTTGAAAGAAACTCCTATTGTAAATAAACTACCCAATTTTAAGATTCTCAAAGTAGTAATATTGCCTTCAATATTCTATTGCCAACGAGCGTGGAAAAAAATACTTTTGATGTTGCATAATTGGTTTTTTTATGTTAAATTTTATAAAAACATTTTATAATGTGAGGCAAATTGGAATCTGATTCGCATTATAAGAAGAAAATTGAAATCAGTTTTATGCACTATTCAGAAAAAAATTGACAGAAATCAATTTCAATCTTCTTGTAGTTTTTATTTATTTACTTATATTTCTTGTTTTTTATATTTGTTACAAAAATTCCTGCATTTATTTCAGAAAATAATGAAATTTTTATACCTCCATGCAAATACAAATACAAAATTGAAATTCTCACTCTTTTTTTTGAGAAGTTTAAATTGCATCTCATTAAGGTGATTTCAAAGAACATAAATTAAGTTTTCTCAGATTGTTTTGATAAAATTTAATTGATTTATCAGCTTTTTACCAATTCTATAGTAGCATGCAGAAACAAGGAAGTCGGAAATTGCTCTCGTAGGAATTACAAAAATTAATTCAAACTTAATACCAGTGTTATAAAGCTCATTTAATTTTTTAAAAGCTACATAATATGCCGGTTAAGTTTCTTCCCGTCTTCCCTAAAATTCCCCATAAAACATCGTAATTATACTATACCAAAAAAAAATTATCAGTCTTCCTAATTTAGAGGTTTTCGAATATTTATTTGTTGCTTTATACAAACCTTCCTATTTGTACATGCCCATTGACCACAAGATACGAATATTCACACAAAAAGTAATTGCATGCCGTAACTTCTGGCAATCTTGGATGCCATTCGACGACCCTACGTTTAAAGATGATGTAACCCGAAAATTCTGCCTTTCACATACATATAAAAGGTAGCACTATCTTTCTGAAACCATGTGTTTTGTTTGGGGATATTTACATCCCATAGAACTTAATTTTACTATTTAATAGGAAGGAATAAAAAAAGTAACTTCACTCTCAAAAAACGATGACTAAAGTAACAGTTTTCTTCCAAAGAAATAGATTCACCAAAATATAGATTAAAAGTGCAACTTTGTACTAAATAAACTATATTATATTGAAGTGCACATAAATAGGAAAATGTCGAATATTCGCCGTCTCACCTTGGATGTGTGTAGAATATTGACAGCATTCGTGAAAGACGCCAAGGCCTCTTGAAGGCACGTTATGCCAATTGTCCACGAATGACAAACATTCGCACAAAACACGCATCGTTTGGGAGCGGCATATCGCTCAATAGTTATATCACAGATAAAGTTATATGTATTCTATGTAGTACGTACCTACATAGTTTCAAGTTTGTTAACGTAAGTATCTGGATATTATATTACAGTGAATTATAACTACATTTATCTTTTTCATTAAAAATCCAATTAGAAAATTTTAACTAAATTAATGTTCTTCCTGTAATTTAGTTTAAATTTAATTAACAATTATTTAATTAAATTATATATTAAATGTCGCAGATGTCTTAGGAATCAGCGTCGCATGAAAAAGTAGCAATCTTAACCAATTACATGTTTCGATGTTATCCACGATTTTACCCGTGAAACTTATCTAATCAGACCCGTTCTGACAAAATGCAAATTAAAAATTTAACTGGTATTTATCAAATCGACACCGAAACTAACTTCTCATTGAAATTATAGAGTCAAAAAAGACTGATATTTTACTGATATAAAACAATTACCCGAAGCTTTTGTGACGTAATAGGTCATGGCAATAATACATATTATGTAATACATGGAGAAATTTAATATTCCATTTGACGTTTAATTTTTAAGTTTCTTTGATTTACTTATATTTTTGAGAATAGGGAAGATGCATAAATTTTTTTTATAGCGTAGTTGGATCAAAAATAACTAAATATACTAATTAATGCTATTTAATTTATTTATTTTCGTTTTGATAATAATTTAAAAAATATTTAAAAATCCGTCAATTTGAATTGAAGGAAACGACCGCGCAATTTGCCATGTACTTGTGACGTCACAAGTTTCAATTTTACATTCATTTATATTATTTTTCTGTGGTTTTGTGCTTTGAAAGTTGAAGTTTGTTAGTGTTAAAAGCTGTTATTTATCATAATTAAATCAATTAAAAACAAAAAAGTTAAAAAAAGTACTCTACATGAGTAGAGTAAACAAGAAAGTGAGGTTATTGCAAGCAAGCAAGCAAACGTGTTGCGTTTAAGGTCACATGATTTATTTTAAATTATCATTGAATTTTAAAATGGATTATTTATAACAAAATACAATAAATAGAAGTTATTTTTGCTGATTTGATATTTAATATATAGGATTAATCGGAAAATACTGTTTTAACTAAATATTTTTATTCATGCATGTTCCCCATTGATACGATCTATTACGTCACAAACGCTTCGGATATTGTACCTACGTGTTTTCTCACAATTTTCAATTAATAAAAATTAATAAAATATTATTAAATATTAAATTTTAAATATTAAAAATAAATTAATAAAATAAAGAATTAATAAAATATAAAAATTAATTTTATGCAAACACCCAATTTAGCTTGGTATCTTATTTGAAATTTGGCGTTGGCAACGCTGGATAATTTTACATAGAGGAATTTGTTTTTCTATACATAATGTGTAGTAATAGAAAACGTACAAACTGAGAAAATTCATTAGTTTCCTTTATTTATTATTTTATATCTTATTATAATTAAAAATTGTTAATATGAGCAAGCAAGGTAATGATGGTTTAAATCAGACATCTGCACAAGAGAATTGCGATTTAATGGCGCTTTTGTACTGTTAGATGTGAGAAAATGTGTATAATTATCTGATTGATAAGATTAGTAGTTTTTTTTTATTATGTATTTTTAATCATTATAAAAAATGTTTTTAACGAAATATATTGACATTGAACTACTGAAAGTAATGAAACCATAAATGGCCTCAATATAAGACACTCAACAAATATGTATATCGCCTCTCAGGTTCTCATCAACTATTTTTAATAATATAGTATTAATGTTATCTTTCTTTTTAGATCCATCCAGATTTTCATTCCAAAGTTCGAACTGTTAGAATTGTATTTGAAAAGAGGCGCTAAAATCATCAGGGTTTTTAGTGGTAAAATAAAAAGTGGTTGGTAAGATATACGTGTAAGAAATGTCAAGTATGAAATATGTGTAATGTAGTTTTGAAATAGTCTTATGTTAATAAAAGTAATCACCAGAAATATAAAGAGTTTTGAATCAAATACCAAAAGGTTATGGTCCCAGGGTGTTCTCTGTGCAAGTATTTTCAAAAATAATAAAATAACCCGAGAAGAATTAATTTTGAGGTTAAGAGCACATGGTAAATTTAATAAAAAGAAAATCTAATAATGGCTCAAGCAAACGGGAAAGGTTATCATATTGAATTATTAGAAGGAGGAAACTATTATAATTGGAAATTCAGGGTGGAGTTACTTCTAGAAGAAAATGGTGTGGTCGAACACGTAAAAAAGGACTTAAAAATTAGTGAGATAGTTGTGGAAAAGGAGAGACAAGATAAAACTAAAAAAGACTGCAAAGCAAAATCGTTAATTGTTCAATGTGTAGACAATAACCAGTTGGAGTGTTTAAGGGGGAAATCAAGTGCATTCGAAATGTGGGAAACCTTACGACAAAAATACGAGAAGAAAGGAATGCATGGCCAATTGTATTTAAAGAAGAAGTTGATGAACTTAAAATTAAAGGAAAGCGATTCGATGGAAGTATTCGTGCAACAGTATGAAGAGATCGCAAGACAAATGAAAGAATCTGGGAACGAAATACCCGAACAAGATCTCGTGTGCAGTATTTTGTTAGCGTTACCACAATCATATGAAACATTGGTTACAATTATAGAAAGTTCACAAGATCTTACATTCGAGTCAGTGAAGAAGAAATTAATTGATGAATACGAAAAAAGGAAATTGGCAAACCCAAACAAAAGCGACAAAACACAAGGTTCGTATGCATTTTCAACTACAGGTGGAGAATGTTTTAGATGTGGTGAGAAAGGGCATTTCATAAGAAACTGTAAGAAGCCGATGCGAGGAAGTTTCAATCGAGGAGGTTTTTACCAAGGCCGCTACGACACCAGAGGAGAAAAACGTAACAGAGGATCTGGAAATTACAGAGGAAGCTTCAACAACCAAAGTCGAGGAAGAAGCATGAGCGAGAATTCGAATTATAGAAGCAACTACGTGCAGCAAGAAGATTCCGCAGAAAATGGAAATACAAGTACGAGCAAGGACAGAAGCGTATGTTTTATGGGCGAAACAAGTTCACAAGAATTTGAAAATGGAAAAGAGAAGAATGTTGTAACATTCTTTGTCGATTCAGGTTGTACAGACCATATGGTGAGTGAAAAACATTATTTCTCCGATTTAGTAATGCTCGACAACCCAATAAAAATAGCTGTGGCGAAAAATGACAGTTATTTAACCGCTGTTGGTGTTGGAAATTTACAGGTTTTGAGTAATGTAGGTAAAGAAAATATAAGGTGTACGATTAAAAATGTATTTTATGTACCTAAGTTAAGAAAAAATTTATTGTCAGTAAAAAGGTTAGAAACTTCAAATGTAGGGGTAATTTTTGATAACGGAAAAGTAAAATTGAGAGATGTAAACAATAAAGTATTAGGAGTAGGTTACAGAAAGAACTTGTATGAAATAACATTCAAGGTTGTAACTACAGAATGTTTAAATGTTGAGAGCGTTGAAAACGATTTTAAAATGTGGCATAGAAGGTACGCTCACGTTAGTTATTCAGGATTAAAAGAAATAATCAAGAAAAATGTAGTTTTGGGAATTGATAAAAATATTAAGTTTCAAGAAGTAGAATTTTGTGAGCCTTGCACAAATGGCAAAATGACTAGATTTCCTTTTAATCAAAGAACAAAAAGTAAGAGAATATTAGAAATAATTCACACAGACGTATGTGGTCCGGTTACTCCGGAAACATATGATGGTAAGAAGTACTTCGTAACTTTTATAGATGATTTTTCTAATTTCACGTCAGTATATTTGATAAAGAATAAGAGCGATGTTTGTAGTAAATTTAAAGAATACATTGAAATGGTTGAGGCTAAATTTGAAACAAAAGTTTCTAAGCTTCGATGTGATAATGGTGGTGAATATTCATCCAATGAGATGGTAAATTATTGCAAACAAAAGGGAATAATATTAGATTATACTATTGCGTATACACCGGAACAAAACGGTAAAGCTGAGAGAAAAAATAGAACTTTAGTTGAGAGAGCTAGGGCAATATTAGCAGATTCTGGCATGAGCAAGGAATTTTGGGGTGAGGCTATACTTACAACAAATTATGTAATAAATAGGGGCTTATCAGCTAATTTAGAGGGTGTCACACCAGCTGAACTTTGGTATAAGACTAAGCCGAACGTAAGCAATTTTAAGATTTTTGGCTGTACGGCTTACAACCACATACCTAAAGAATTGCGTAAGAAATTTGATTTCAAAACTCATAAGTGTGTGATGTTAGGGTATGCGCCGAATGGCTATAGATTATGGAATTTGGAAAAACAACAGTTAGTTATATGTAGAGATGTAAAATTTGATGAAAATAGCGTTTATTTTAAAAGGGAAATGTTAGAAATAGAATGTGGGGAAGAAAGCGTAAATGAAGATGAGACTACTAGTCAGGATGATAAAGAAAATGACAATAGAGTAAATTTAGAAAATAGGGAAAACAAAAGAACTGTTAAAGCACCATCAAAGTTTAATGATTATGAGTTGTACATGGCGTTTGATGCTTCAAGTTACATTGACGATGTACCAGGTTCTTATACAGATTTAAAAGATAGGGCAGATAGGGAAAGTTGGTTAAAGGCAGTTGATCGAGAACTTAATTCTATTCATAAAAATGAAACTTGGGAAAAAGTGGATTTACCAAATAACACAAAAATTTTAGACACAAAATGGGTGTTTAGTTTCAAAGCTTTAGAAGAAAAACAGGAAGAAAAATTCAAAGCGAGGTTAGTAGTTAGAGGTTTCGCGCAAGAAATAAATGAGGGTTTAAGCGAAATTTATTCACCAGTTGCAAAATTAATAACGGTTAGGGCTTTATTGATAATAGGTAATCAAAGAGGTTTTTACTTTCAGCAATTAGACGTAAAATCAGCATTTTTAAATGGTAAACTAACCGATGATGTATTTATTAATTTTCCACAAGGTATAAAATGTGAGGAAAACAAGGTGTTAAAATTAAATAAGGCTTTATATGGTTTGAAACAGTCTTCCAAGTGTTGGAATGACGAAATCAATTCTTTTCTAATAAAAATCGGTTTTATAAGATCAGAAAACGATTATTGCCTATATATGTTGAGAAATAAAAGGATATATCTAATACTATATGTAGACGACATAATAATAGCGGGACAAGATTTAAATGAGATTAAGGAAATAAAAGATAAGTTGATGGGAAAATTTTTAATGAAGGATATAGGTCATCTTAAGAATTTTTTAGGATTAGAAATATTATACGATAAGGATAAAGGAATCTTAAAGGTTCATCAGTCTAGATATATTAAAACTATGCTAAAAAGATTTTGTATGGACGATTGTAAAGGTTCAATATTACCCATTGATCCTAAGTTAAAGATCGATTTATGTGATGATCCAAAGAAAAGAACAAAGAATCCAGTTCGAGAACTCGTGGGATGTCTTATGTATTTAATGCTGGGTAGCAGACCCGATATCTGTTTTTCAGTAAATTTCTTTAGTCGTTTTCAAGATAGAGCATCTGACGAGGTCTGGAACCACTTAAAAAGGATCTTAAGATATTTGAAAAATACCATTAATGTAGGTTTAGAATTTAGAAGAAGTGAAAATTTTGGCTTGTGTTGTTATGTAGATGCGGATTGGGGAGGTGACACTCATGACAGAAAATCCGTCACTGGTTTTGTATTTAAAGTTTTTGGTAATACCTTAATGTGGGTGACGAGAAAACAGCAATGCGTGTCGCTATCCACTACCGAAGCCGAGTTAGTCGCATTATGTTCTGCTGTATGTGACGGCTTATGGTTAAAGAAATTGTTTTCAGATTTCGGTATTGAATTTAAAAATATAATGTATTATGAGGATAATCAGGGTTGTATAGCGTTGATAAAAAATCCTACAAATAACCGTCGAGTTAAACATATAGATTTAAAATATAATTTTGTTCACAATTATTTTAAGAGTGGTATTATAACTTTAGTTTATATAAATACTGAATATCAACAAGCAGATATACTAACAAAAGGTTTGACGAATGTATCATTCATAAAGTTTAAAGGATTGTTAGGTTTGAAAGATTTTAGCGAGGGGGGGTGTTAGAATTGTATTTGAAAAGAGGCGCTAAAATCATCAGGGTTTTTAGTGGTAAAATAAAAAGTGGTTGGTAAGATATACGTGTAAGAAATGTCAAGTATGAAATATGTGTAATGTAGTTTTGAAATAGTCTTATGTTAATAAAAGTAATCACCAGAAATATAAAGAGTTTTGAATCAAATACCAAAACGAACATTTTGAACATTTTGATGGAGCCTTTAAAACATTTTTAAATTTTCGCTCAGAAGGCATTAAAGAAATTGTTAAGTTAGTCAAGAGTAGTTACGATAGCGATTTTGATACAATACAAACAATAAAAGCAGAAGTCCACTAAATTATATTTAATATTAAAAGCGTTGAAAGAAGACTTATGTAAAATGTACTAATTTTAATGTGTATAATAAAATTTTATAGTAGTATTTAAGTAAAACTTTCTTAAAATTCATGTTGTTTTTACTTATTATAAGTGCTTGATATATTATAATAAGTACAAGTATCGTACATCATTCGAGTAATGTTCACGTGATCATAATCAAGTCGATCATCAATAGGAAGAATTAGTAGGGAAGGTGGGGTAAAATCGCACAGTAGGGTCAAATCGCATGGTGCTAAAAATTTTATTTACCAAATAGTGACATCTATTTTTTCGAAGTCACTATGTGGATTTATTTATGTGTGATAATTTTTCATAATACTGTAATCAAATTTGACTTCGCAATAAAATGAGAGACAGTTCCATTTTTAAGGTGTAGGTATAAAACTGTTGATGCATGGTTTAGTGGAAATACTAAGAATACAAACATTCAGATTTAGTAACCTGTGTTCATTTTGTAGTATTATCTTGGCCGTGTTCGGTCTGGCACTTTTTTTCGTTTGGAAGCTCCGTCGACGCATTCTGTTAGTTCGATTTGGGGTTTTTCATGCTTTCAAACGCATTATCTGCTCTCATTTCATAACTTCACGTGTTTTAAGTTTCTGAAATGGACGAAACTATAGCGTTTGCAAGCGCGGAACAGCTCCAAATCGAGATATCAAAATATGTTCAACGCAGCTACAAAGCGAAAAAAGCGCCAGACCGAACACAGACCTTGTGTCGTGAGTATCGTTGTTTAAAATGTATGTTTTTTTAGATAATTAAAATGTTATTTTTTGCGATAATGAGGCAATATCGCATACAACAGCATGAGGAAAAATCGCATATATGCGGTTTTACCCCTAGAGATCTACAAAAAAGGCATAATGTTGTTACATGTCTTTTTTTTATTTTAGTAATTATGCGTACTTCCAACTGAAAAATAAATCGCCAAAATTGGTCGGAGCTTTCAATGAAAAAACGATTGAAACGTTCCTTAACAGTACTTGCGGTTACCGAAGAGCTGCAAAACAGTATAATGTTCCTCGCAGTACGTTGAGAGAGAGAGAGTCAAAACGGTATTAAAATTGGGAAAAAATGCATCTGAAGTAGCAGGAAAAAAATTGTGGCATTGCATAACAGTTTTTACCGAAAAACAGGATAATGAGCTTGTTTCTCATGTATTGGAATTAGAAACCAAATTATTTGGGCTAACAATAATATTATTGCGATGACTAGGCTATCAATTAGCTCAACGAAACGGAGATTCACACAGCATTAAAGAGGCTGGTAAAGATTGGATACGAGTTTTCCTAAAAGGACTTCCTGGGCTATCTCTACAAACCCCAGAAGCGACATCAGCTACCTGTGTTGTTTGAAAGAAGGCATTCTCCAAGTCAAAGCCAAACCAAGGTTGGGTGCAGTGTCGCCAGTGGCATAAATGGCATCATGAACGATGCACTGGTGTATCTGACAAAGATTTGGATACTTTTATATGTACCAAGTGTTTATAGGCAGGCCTGACGGTTTTACCCCATACACTAGGGAGTTTTGCCTCACTGAGTGGGGCAAAACCGGAATTTTTTTTAAGAGTAATATATTTTTTTAAGATGTCTTCTTCTTCATGTGCCATATCCGGTTTCCCGTACGTAGGCGACCTCTCCCCTATGTACTATGTGTTATGCGTTTGATGTAAATATTATCACACACATAGGGGACCTACTGCTTAACGCGGGCTCCGAACCGCGGGAAGTGTATACACTTCATCTCCAGAGAGGCTGTACCAGGCAGATTACACCTCGGTGGTTTGCCATTGCCTTCCGAGGGGAGACGGTCAGAATAAAGTTTTACTGAGGCCAGAGTCGAGCCAGGCATTCAGCATTAGCAGCAACGCACATAACCGCTTTAGCTAACAACCGTCTCACCGTAAGGTGTCTATGTTAATTTAAGAGAAAATAGGCTTTCATTTTAGTAATAAATAACTGTTGGGTACATTATATTATTTTTTCCCGTTCGTACAAATCATTGCAATCTCCACAAAAAAATTAGAAACCTTAAGTGTGCGATTTTGCCTCACCTTCCTAAGTCATTATAGTGATATTGTTCATCATATTATTATGTATGCACACATTCATCGTAATTCTAAATGTAATCATCACTAGGAAGAACTAGTACGTCATTTGAGGGACTTTGTTCATTATTTTTATGGACACGTCCATCTGCATATTGAAATTTTACCATTATTTTGATGAACTCGTTCATATAATTTATGAACACATTCATATTATTGATTACATAGGAAAATTATGAGCAATTAATGAACAGTTGTTCATCATTAGTACTTGTTCATTGGTTGAAAAATGATGATTTTTCTTCAAAAGTAAAACTTTTTCGTCCATATGAAGTCACTATTTTTCAGTGTGCAAAGCGATGTATGGATGGAATTAGAGTATAAAAAATTTTCCTTCCGAAAATTCTTTAATATGATTGTTATATATAATTTTTTTAATTCGCCCATTATGTAATTGCTTGTATGTGTTACGGCTAAAAATTTCAACTCGCTAATATAAAAAATGTTATTCTGGTAAAATATAACAACCAATACATTGGCTAGTTTATAAACTAAGCCAATTCACTATTTAGTGAACGCTAATTTTAGGTCAGGATTTTTATTTTCTATTAAAATAATAAAAACTCGACCGATTTATAAAAATCTTGCTTATAAACTTCACTCAAAATTCAAAACGTTTTCAGTAACTCATTATTGTGTTAATTGTTTATCTGTTTGAAATTTTCTACAATTTAAAATTTATAGCCTTTTTCATTAAAACTTTTTTTAAATACAAAACTTTGTAGATTATAATGAATTCTTTTTTCACTAATAATAATTATATTATATTAATATCAGTTTACTGTCGACAAAGTTTAAAATTTTTGGAAACATTTTGAGCTTTTAGTAAATTTTCTTTATAAATAAATTTGTATAAATCAGTTGAATTGATCATTTTGAGTCACGTGACTTTGACAGGGCGCGGCCATTTTGTGGCCGAACTAAACACTAGCTCGAAATGATCAATTGATCATTTCGAGGTGACGTCACGACAGGTATGCCCCCCCGACAAAATGGCCGCGCCCTGTCAAATTTCGTAATTGATTTTTATTTTAAGGTTATGATTATGAAGTTTACACCTCATAATCATAACCTTAAATCACAATTTATCATTTCGAGGTGACGTCCCGACAGGTATGCCCCCCCCCCCCGACAAAATGGCCGAGCCCTGTCAAAGTCACGTGACTCAAAATGATCAATTGTAAAATAAAACCTAACCTAAAATTTTCCAAACTAAAAGCGTTTACTAAATTTTCTTAGTTTATAAACTAACCAAATTTACAGCTATTATGGTAGAAATCTTGTTTTCTACTAAAATAATCAAGGATTAGATTGTATTATACTAACCAGCTAATTTATAAACTAGCCAAGTAGGTAAACACTAGCTAGCACTATAAAATGTATATAATATAGTGAATTAGACTTTTGTTTTCATTTCAATATTACATTTTGAATTTTGCAAATAAATATATCATAATGCTACATAAATTTATTACAACTTGCAATAAAAAGTGTTTGGATGTGAAAAAGTGGGAGATTTATTTATGAAATATTGTATGACACATATATGTATGTCTTCCATTGTTTTTAGTGCACTCTTCTGAGAGGTGGACTAATTTAAATATGATTGTAGTATGTAAATTCAGCGATATAGTAGATTCAAATTCTGCTTTACCGTTTCTCGTAAGCTGATCAGTTCTATTATATTCTATAATATTATAATGTAATCCTATTCATAAAATATAAGTATCTCCAAAGTCTAATTCTTTAAAACATAATCAGCAACATTTTAATTTATGTACATTAATTTTAATTTTGAATTAAAACATACATTTTTTCATTCGGGTGCCTTTAAGAGCCGAGTGCGTAATTGGAATAGTTGTTTGGCCCTGTTCAGAAAAATCGTGAAGACGGATTAGGCCATACATGAAGGTTGTTCATTCAACTACAAATTCATCGAATTATTACGGCAAATATGTTGAGCCGTTTCCCTGTAAAAGTGTATACAAAAAATGTATGGTAATGACTGCATGCTGAAAAAATCGTATCATCACTAGCATAATTCGTTTCCTTTCTTTCAATTTAAGGTAAACTTTAAGAGAAAATTTTATGGAAGATATGTAATTATCACACCACATACCCTCGATGGACTTCATAATTAAGATCATACAAAGCGTATCTAATAAAATCGGAAAAGCACCGATAACTTCTTTCGGGCAGCGAAATTAAAAAAAAGGCTACGTTAGAACGCTCTGTTTAATAGGTCTCCAACACGGTAAAATTTGTAGTAGGTACTGAGTTTCGCTTTATTTGCTGAAAGAATGCAAACGCATAATTATCCTTAATTACGTTTTAGGCTATTGAAGTTTGTTGATTGGTTCATTACAATTAAGCCCAAACGCGTACTTTGTAAATAGAATTTTTGTAGTTTCAGATTCTTCTAGTAAATTTGAGAACTTCAACGTTGCAAGTGTTTATGTGGTCAACATTTTTTGGAAATAATAAATTACATAAACTTCCGAAAATTATTAAATTAAAAATTTAGTAATCGCTTTTGACAACAGTTTTCCGATATTTTATTTTAAATTTTATTGTGTTTAATTGACTTATTAATTTTTAATTTACTTATAATAATTGTTGACGTTCGCTATTATTTCAGAATAAATTAATATGCAGTAAAACGAATCAATTATACCAATGAAATTTTTTGATATCCAACTTCTTTTAATGTACAATTTCATTTCTAGGTAATAGAACGCGTAGAAAGAGGGAGCTAAACAGGATTCAAATCGTTAAACATCCCAAACGGCTAAACAGGCCGCTATAGAAGATTCGTAACGAGGGAAGGTAATGTGGTGATCTTAGAATTAGAAACAATTCACGTAACATAAAACCAATTGCCTGGGTAGTGCAGTTATCAGCCTTGGTATGTATTTCATAATTAGTACCCACGGGGTTGAATCCATATTTAAGAACGTTAAACATTTTCAATATTGAACACGTAGCTATTTAAGGGGGGAACATATTGCACCATTTGTATAATTTGTAAATGTACTAATAATAATAATTATTACTATACCTTATTGCAATAATGTTTGTGCTATTCGATATCAATGCAGATGGGTTGTTATTATATTGTGTAATAATGATTCAATATTTAGGACCCAATCCCTGAAGCTCAAACTTACTTCAAAGATTTTAAATTTCAATTTGCTGTTTCCTAGGATTAAAGCATTATTTGAACAATTGAGCAAATTCAGCGATGGCGTCTATCTTACTAATAATATTCTCTCTTATAATAAAATTGTTTAAAAGTCGCCATGTACTTGTCAATCTTATTATTTTAGTTAAGTAATTAAAAGAGATTTTATTGACTACACAATAATGTCCACTTTTAAAAATAGGTACATAAAAATATTCTAAATCAACATCAAAAATAATTTAATATACATTTAAATTCTATACATCAACGAAAATTTAATTTGTTTAACACATTTTCAAGGATTAAAAAATATGTAAACTGAAGCCACCTGTTACCTTATTTATGACGTCTTTAAGGATAATGAATTTTAAAAAGCTAATAAACTTACGTTTAAGCCAAATATATAAATGCCGCAACCACAATAAAGCTTAAAGTCTTTTTTTCACTTGATTTCGACGCATTTAAAAATTCATCAAACGTATACAATTTATTCACCTAGCTTTCCGTATACTTGCTACGTGAAAGCAGTAACAAAACTGCCAGTCTTGGAAAATTCTACCCTCACCAAGCGCTGCTAGGCAACATCACCACGCCCATCCGGATCAAACAAGCTACATGACTGCATCCCTATTCAAGTATTTTTATGAAAACAAAAAAAAGTTTACCTATTAGTTGTTCACGATAAGTATTTTTGCTGGAATTGGATAATTGATACGTACAAGGTTGGTTTTTTATGTATAAATTGAATATGCAAAATATTCATCTAAAATCTAAACTACATACTAAAAGTTCCAAGTAGACATTGTTTAATTTGATATTATAGAATTTTACGGTATCATAGAAAGACTCCAAACTAAATCATTTATCAGCAAAAGATGAAAGGGTGTATATAATAATAATACATGGTAGAAACTATTCAAATTTATTTAAACGCGAAAAATTTTATTTCGATGTTACAGATCTACGTACAGTTCGACAAGAATAGCTTGGTGTTCGAGATTTTTACAGGCTGCGTAAATGAAAAACTGAAAACATTTGAGTTGAGCCAAATTTTGAGCCAGTGTGTTGTTGGCCTTTGCCGGCGTAGACACACTAGCAATTTATTAATAAAAAGTGTCTGAATGACCCTGGACGAGGCGATCACGCCAGAGATTAGTAGAAAAGTTGCTTTTAAGCAATGATTGTAAGAGGAATATGTATGCAAAAATTTGTAAAATATGTTATAATTTTGAAATTGTTTTGGGCATTACATATTTGAAAGTGTGAATACAGAATTGTGAAATATATATTATATTATGAAAGTATTGTAAAAAAACGGAGGAACTGAAAAATTCATTTTGATGGTTACGGCACTTTAATTTTTATATTAGTATTATGTTTGTAATTGAGTACCTATAATTGAATGGGTGACGGTAAATTGCACCCCCGACTGCACGTAGCCGAAAAAAAAAGTAGTAAATTGCACCCCGGGTAAACTGCACCAAATTTTGCAAACTGGTAAACTGCACCCCGAACATTTTCCAGGTAAAAATAAAATAAAAATATTTATTTTTATAATCATGAAATAGTGGGGACCCGAAATAGTAACGAGTTCGAGGGAGCGGTTAATCCACCTCTTTGCGGCAGATCCACATCTCTTTGTGGCAGATTTAACTTTACGCGGAGTTGTTTTTTTAATTGGTTTTCTAAAGAAATATCAAAAACTAACACTAACCTAACGGCAGATCCTCCTCTTCGCGGAAGATCCACCTCTTTGCGGAAGATTTAACTTTACGTGAAGATTAAATTGTTTTTAATTGGTTTTCTAAAGAAATATCACAAACTAACACTAACCTAGCGGCAGATCCACCTCTTTGCGGAAGATGTAACTTTACGTGAAGATTTAACTTTACGTGAAGATTTATTTGTTTTTAATTGGTTTTCTAAAGAAATATCAAAAACTAACACTAACCTAACGGCAGATCCACCTCTTTGCGGAAGATGTAACTTTACGTGAAGATTTAACTTTACGGGAAGATTTATTTGTTTTTAATTGGTTTTCTAAAGAAATATCAAAAACTAACACTAACCTAACGGCAGATCCACCTCTTCGCGGAAGATTTAACTTTACATGAAGATTTAACTTTACGTGAAGATTTATTTGTTTTTAATTGGTTTTCTAAAGAAATATCAAAAACTAACACTAACCTAACGGCAGATCCACCTCTTCGTGGAAGATCCACCTCTTTGCGGAAGATTTAACTTTACGTGAAGATTTATTTGTTTTTAATTTGTTTTCTAAAGAAATATCAAAAACTAACACTAACCTAACGGCAGATCCACCTCTTCGCGGCAGATCCACCTCTTTGTGGCAGATCCACCTCTCTTTGTGGCAGATTTAACTTTACGCGGAGATTTGTTTTTTAATAAAAAAATTTAATAATTTTTGTTTGGGGTGCAGTTTACCATTTTTATTTTTACCTGGAAAATGTTCGGGGTGCAGTTTACCAGTTTTCAAAATTTGGTGCAGTTTACCCGGGGTGCAGTTTACCATTAACAGGTGGTTTTGGGGTGCAGTTTACCTTACCCCAATTGAATAACCGTCTATTTGAAGTGCTAAAATTAGAATTGTAGCCATTTCCTATTTTGTTGCTGACAACCGGAATAGTATTAAGACGGGAAATGTATTTATCAATTTTAGTTTGACTCATATATTTCTCATTAACACAAATTTACTCATCAGCTATAAAATGCAGCGCTGTAATTCTCTACGTTTGCTTTATCTTAACATCTTCGGTATAGGTTCACGAAGAATACGGCATTCGGAGTAAAAGAATATACTACAGTGGCTCACAAAAATGAGCATAAACCCTGAAATCACGTAATAATTGCATTATTTTTCAACGAAATATATGAATTTTTAATTACATTTTTCATAATTATATTCTGTTGACTTTTATGTATTATAATTCGAAAAATTGATCTCTTATCTTCTATTACATTACTAATTATAGAGTGAAACATGATAATACGGTTACATTTTATGACACAAAAGTGGGCATACACTTGCAGATTTTTTAATGTTATAAAGCGGAAAAGTAATAATAATTGAATTACTTAGTTGCATTGGTTACTAATTAGTATTACAATTAATAGTGCAGACGTTAGCAGTAAATTTTATCGAATTTTAACAAAATGAATTCAAAAAGAAGTGGTACGGAATTATCTACATGGAAATTGATATTAAGATTAACTTTCGAAGGAAAATTTTCACTCCAAATTGGGCAATTAGTTGGCTAGTCCCATGTTACTGTACAAAAAATGATAAATAATTATAAAAATACCGGAACCTTGTGAAATAAACCTCGTTGTGGCCGAAAACAAACTAACAGCTGCGGATGAAAATTTTATTACATATAAAGAAAATGAAACGAGAACCCAAAAAAGTGTACCAAAATTGACGACAAAAGTATTTTTTATGATTAATGAATCAATTTCAATAAAAACTATTCGAAAAATCCTTCGTTCAATAGGATGTAATGGTCGAATAGCCAGGAAGAAACCAATCGTTTCTAAATTAATCGACTAAAACGTGTGCAATTTGCTAAAACTTACTTAAATAAAAGCATAGAATTTTGGGTTACTGTAAATATTAATGACGAAACTACTAAGTACAATTTATTTGGTTCGCATGGCAAACAGATTGTGTGTCAAAAGTGTCATCATGGCAAAAGAATGTTGAAAGAAATAAAGAAAACATGTGTAGAACAGTAAAACATGTAGGAACTTCAGTTTTAGTTTGGTCGTATATGGGGTCGAATTGGTTTCGGAATCTCGAATTTATCGATGGCATTGGATGGTATGTATCAATTCTTGCCACTCCAAGGAACGAAAAAAACTGCCCCGACGATCTTTGTTGATAACTCAGGGGATCGCCGGACAAAGATAGACAATGCCACGCAGTGCTAGCTCAAGCACGGACCATGAAGAAAACGGAACCCCCCTACCCTCGGTTGATGTTACACAATTATACGGGATGACGCTAAGAATACACAAACGTAGCGAAAAAAAGGTGTTAGTCTGGGCGCCATGTAATTATATTCACCCCGTATAAAGAGAGAACTTAGAAACACAAAAATTACAATTTGTGCTTCCGACAATAGATAACCAAAGGTTGGAGGATGCCCCCGTGACCGGAAAAATATATAACAATTCGTCGAACGACATCACCTCATCTGTGTTAAAATAGCAAGATCGACCGCTACCAGAAAACACAAAGAAACCAACCACCATCAATCGACTAGAACTCCGGTTAGAAGCGAACATGAAATGCGACGTCAAACAAATACTTGCTAATAGCAAGTATAAAATCCACAATCATCACACTCATGCAAACCACTAGATGGTAATCGTATTTAAATACACACAATATTAATAAAGCTAATATAAGAAAATACAATGCAAAAATATTTAAAATTTCTTAAAATATTTAACGTGGAAAAGTAATCGAATTGTAAAAGCGAGCGACAACGTTGCTATCTGGCAGGCCAAGCGGTCGTATCTTGTGCTATCAGCGTTCCCATTCAAATTAAATTCGCCTAAATCAAAATTGCAGTATTAAAACTTCACAAAAAAATGGCTCTAAACAAACCGTTTAGATCAAAAAAACATACAGTATGAGGCAACAATTACTACACAGAACAAACTTGTATTTACGCACACAAGGAAAAATAATTCTAGGTACCAAGGAGTAAAAAAATAACAATTGCGCACAAATTGCTTAATTGCGGAAGCAATAAAAGAAAGACAAAGCAAATATGCCCAAATTTGGTCAAGAGACGACAAACCAGAACGGAAATCAATGGAAATAGCAAAAATATCGCACTCACCTACGCGAACCAAAAAATCCTCCAACGAGAATTGCGTAAGCCAAAAAACGAATCCTCGCCACAGCCACTTGAACCACATCCATGGCTATCGCTCCATCACAAACAGGAATCGACCAGCTCTCCCAAAACTCAACCTTCCTCGGCACTTCACAAAACGGTTCTCTCTTTCAAGTCGCTATCGCGACCCCGCTATCTAAAACACAGCAATACCGCCAACCTTAGAATTCATGCATGAATCCACTATACAGGGCGTTGCTAAAGTTGTCAAATGCAAAGTAGAAAAAGTAACGATTCAAAAAATCGTTACCGGTATTATGGACAAGTATAAGTATTTACCAATTTAGCATAATAATTTACAACCATCTGTTGAAAAATTAAACATGACACCCATTTATTATTTCCAGCAAAACAACGACCCTAAGAATTCGTCGTATTTAGCTCAGGAATGGCATGTACCCAAGCAATTGAAAGCCCTTCCCCAATCACCGGACATTAACCCTCTAAAACATTTGTGATTTATATTAGTCAAAAAAGTGAGAAATAGTTATTGCAGTATTAAAAGAGAATTAAAATCAAAATTTTTAGAAAAATGCCAGAAAATTTTGCCTGAATTAACGAAAAAGTTAGTGCATTCAATCCTAAAATGATACCTACCTACCTACCTAACATAAAATTACAGCTACCTACATAAAATTGTGTATATTTCTACATAAAAAGTGTAATGTATGCTCACTTTTGTGTCATATATTGCTATGACCAAAAAAAATGGACAAGAAAGAAACTACTTTTAGTCTAGTATAAAAAAAATGAAAGTTCTTTTAAAAAGGAAAGATTTCTCGAGGTCACGGGAACTTATAAAAATAATGTCATATAAATTTGTATGTACAAATAAACAGGTCAAAGAATAATAAAAGAAAAAGATATCCCAGGTAACGGAATAATAACGGGGTTCTTCCAGGAAAAGTAAAAACGGTAAACGGGTTTTTGAATTTCGTGTGCCGTGAAATGGTAGAATTAGCCAAGCTAATTTAATCCGGAAGTAACTAAAAATAAATAAACGTTATAAGTGGGATCAAACCACGTGCGTGAGGAAAAAAGGAATTAATAATTTGGAGATAACAATAAATTTTGACTTACCTTTTGGAATATCAGAAACTACGGTTTATGAAGAACTTATTCACGATTATCGTACCGACCGATGATCAATAATTGGATTTGGCAATCAAAAACAACACGATTATGCAAGAGCAGCTTGGAGGTTAACTTGGAGCAGTTACAAAAGAATGTGTCAGCAGTTATAACAGTAGGCGTATCGAAGAAGATTAGGTGAGCTCACCCTGCTTTAGAAATATTTAACTAAACGTGCCGCGCGAACTACGAGTTCAAATAGAAACAATATTCGCGAGACTAAAAGAAAACATTGGGGTAACTTTAAGTTTGTCATTAATGATTTTTAGAATAAATACATTTGATGTTCATAATTCATAATTTCATATTGCTGTTAAAAATAAAATTTAGTTATTCATCTATTACGTTGTATCTGGTATCATTATTCTTTGAATTCGACGACTTCAATAAGTTTATTCATTAGAATAAAAGTGCACCAAAAAGGTAAGACGTCGAGGAATCTACTCCTGAGAAAAGATTTCATGCTCAATAAAAGAACCAAAAATAAGTTAGAGCTAGCACGAGGTAAAATTCAATACCAGGTTATAAAAATTTTCAATTAAAAATGTATGTGACCCACCATAAGAGGTCGGCACATAGCAATATATAGGTGTTTTTTGATTAATCGTTTTATAATTGGTAAGATGAGACAAATCTTTAAACTATTTTTGCGTATAATACAGTCGACTCTCGATAAATTGAAACTCAAGGGACCAGAGAACGACCAGAGAAGGACCAGAGAAAAATTTCAAATTACCATTAATTATTACCAAATTATCGAGAGATTCAAATTAACGAGTGTTCAAATTATCGAGAGTCGACTGTACTTCAATAAGGTTTGTAGAAATAAATATGGTGCAATAAAAATGAAATACAATAACTTAAGGTGGCATAACAATGACAATATCTAAATCACCAAGCAATTTTCGACAAATAATTTTTCGTTCACTTCTGCCAAACGAAAGTGAATCCAAAATTCTCTAACAATCGTATCACAAGCTCTTTTAAAGTCCTGAAAAATTGCAACTGTTACTAAATATAAATCTAAGTCGTGTTAGATCCAGAAAGATATAAATGCAATTGGAATTTTTAAAATACGATAGAAATATGGAAAATGTAAATAAAATGATAAATTATTGGCAAACAAAGGGAGGAAATTTATAATATATAATCACATTTTTTGTGGATCTAATGAGGATTCCAAAATATATATCTTTATTATCGGAGCTGTCAGGAATTCATATAAAAGGCTTTAAAAAAGTATTTCAAATTTGTAATACTTACGTGTAGTGTTGAAAAGCTTTGATACTTGAAATATTTAAAGGCAGCCATACTTTTAAAGTACGTGAATTCATTTAATGATATTTTCAATATGCAAAATATTGTTTGTTGAATTTGAAAAAACATATTCAACAAAAGTTATCAACCATTAATTATTAAACCAAATTCACACACAAACGCAGGACTCAACTCGTCATAACATATCGACTCACTCAGCCATTACGCCAAATCATACTTTATGTATGAATTTTGTTTAATATTTTCAATAGTTTAAAAATATCTGAAATGCTGTAATGGCTTTTTAAAAATTCCATTGAAGAAAATTAAATTACTTGCAATATTTTAATGACAAGGTAATAGTTCGAGTTCTATAAGATAAATTTAAAAAATTTGTAACTTCAAAAGTATTTCAAATTCATGTAAAGGAAATAAAACGAAATGAATGAAAAATAAAATTAATGTAATGCACTTTTCTCGTATACTTTTACTATATGAGAAAAATGCATTACATACATTTTATTTTTCATTATCAACACGTCGTAGTTTTCCCAATCTCACTCTGAAGAAATACAAATAATAGAATGAAAATTAGACACATTTATTATTCAGTTTTTCATGTATACGATATAATATTAAATATTTGTACTACACTACGTTAAAAAGAGCAGTTGATTAAACAAAGTAAATAGTAAGTAAACCCAAACAAAATGATAAGTAAACTCAGCCGCAAAAAAAATTGGTTATAAAGCGTCATACGCTCTTCCTAGTTTACAGTGGCTATGCAAAAATAGTCAAAACTTACCAATTCATTTAATGGCCAATAGCATGGTGACTACGTAGGTTGACTGCTAATAATGCCGTGTGCCCGGTTCGATGCCACCCCTAAAGGGAATGTGAAACCACCTAGGCGAAATTCACCCAGTAAAACCTTCATGAAATCGGGGTTTGGAGTTCGCGCTAAACAATAGGTCCCCTATGTGATGAAACTTCGAACACATATCACATATTTTATATATACACATAGAAGAGCAGGTTCGCAAATGTCCTTTGAATAAGGTAGGTACATTTAAGAATGCATTTTTTAACATTCATACTTCTTTAAATTGAACTTCAACAATAATTTTTCATTAGGGTAAAATATAGTAAGTATACCTAGTATAGTAAAATTAATATTTGAGTAAATGGATATTTAAATCTATGTAAATAAACGGAAAGAAGCGCAAGTAATGTTAATGTAAATATTCCAACACGTAGTAGAAATTGGGATGGTAATCAAGCGTAGGAAGATTCCATTTACCCACTTTCACTAGAACCTTCAAGTGAAAGAACGACGAATGAATTTCTGCCTATTTAAGTAAATAATTCACCTAGTTAGTCCTCTGGATCGTTGATCCAAAATGAGAGGACCGCGTCAGAAATTCGTCGCAAAAGCATAAAGTGGACAAAAGAAATGAACACAGAAATAATGCGGAATTCTACCAACGTTTAAAAATAATTCTGATAACATGACACCTATAAAAATTAATACATTTCCTCAAATATAAAATCCGGAGACTTGACACAAATTTTCTAAATAAATTTAATTTAGTAATTGCACTGAAAGCAAATTTAAAAAACAAATGTGATATAGAAAATGGTACAACATTTTTTAGAAATCTAGAACCTACACCTAAAACTCAAACTTTTCCGAAGAAAGATAGTATTTTACAATTAATTTTGATCAGTTCATTGGTGTCAAATTTGTGGGTAGAATAAGAATGCATTCTGGTTAATATAAACTGAAGGATGATTCCAATCCATTTGAATAGCACGAAAATGATTTTATAATATAGTAGCGAACTTAATCACTACTATTAAATTTTTTCCAATTAGAGCGTGGGAACAGTGAGACATTTGAAATATTTTCTATCCTAATGCTTTCAGACAAATTGTAATGTAGTATATTGAAGTGTTATTTTGCTTCCTTAAATATTTTTGATTTTACAGAATATTGACAAAATTTTTACATACAAGCTGGAATGATCTTTTCTTTGAATTTACAGCTGCATGCTATAATATATTATTTTGCTCATACAATTTTAAGTGTTTATTAAAGGCCTAAATAAAACAGACGCATTTTTGACCAATTTTACACTCGCGGCAATCAGCGGGATGGTTAAGGTCTCTCCGTCTTTATTTTCTGAACAATTAATTTATTGTTGATAAATATTGGTTTTAATGCGCGCGGAAATAATTTATCGTTTAAAATTTACAATGAGTGAAATTCAAAATTTATCAGTGCAAAAATTTTACTTAAGTAAAAAATATCTTACCTACCTGGGCATTTCAATAGAAATTTGACTTTGGAATTTAAAACAAAATGTATGGGGAAGAAAAGATAAAGAGTCGTCTTACCGCGGTAATGTGACCGGAACGACGAGTTTCGCCTACATCGAGTTTTGACGTGATTATTGTGGAATATTACATTTAATTTTGGAAATTTTGGGTCCAATTGGAAAACCACTTGTTGAGTGGTTGAGCGAGACAATGTTATATATTTTTTTATGAAGTTTAAAATTGCGAAAGACGAAATAAATTACATAAGGGCAATTGCGATCGCAGATGTGGAATTCTCAGACGCTTATGGTTGAGAAATTTTTGTTTCAATTAAAGCTGGATTTTGGATTGAGTTATTACGAAAAATGTTGAATAAGTCCATGCTTTCGGTAGTTGGTATTTGGATCAAGTTAAAAGTTTGGATCGCATGGTAATTTTTGGAAGATTATACTGTATCGATGAGGATTTCGCATGTCAATGAAAAGCGAGAAGGAAGATAAATGTTAATCGATAAGAACACTAAATTGTACTTTAATAAAACGACAGTGAATGCGGTACGAGTATTAACAGAGTAACCCACTTAAATTCAAACTGTGGCTGTACACAAAAACGGAATAATTTTATTAAAAGCATATTTTGTGAAAATTAATGATTGAATTATTGTAATATAATAATTTGTTCAAGCGTTTTGAAATATTAGGAAGGGTTATTTCTTTAAAACACGCCAAAGTTACCTTTACGCCAAATTTGGCAATTTTATTTGTATACTTGGCCAGTGGCGTACCTAGAACTTTTGCCGTCCGCGGGGCGGTTTCAAATTTGCCGCCCTTTTAAAGTGAATCAAATGATGGTTTTTATTAATTCTGTGGTCTCGGGGTAAAAGACTTAAGTCACTTTTTGACGATTTGCGGATTATTGCACCATCAGATGCAGAAAGTTGAGCTCAATGTTTGGGTAAAATTACTTAAGTTATTCGGTCAAAGAATAACGTGATATTGAGATGTGCAGAAAAACTTAGTTCAGTTTTTAATATTATATATTTGGGTAGAAGTTCTTAAGTCGACTTAAGAAGTTTTACACAAAAATTCTTTCTGATTTAATTTTTAATATTTGTAATTATCTTGACTTAAGATATTCTATGTACATCAGAATAATATTAAATACTACTTATTTACTTATAAAAACTATTTCATTAGTCGTAAACTTTTTCCTTTTGGGTTGGAATAATCAAATAATTATATTTAAAGATAAATACTATACACAGTAAAACATAGAGAGTTAATAAATATTTCACTGTATTTCACACTATATTTGGTTCATACATGTCCACCTGATTTAGTGTAAATTTTTACACTACCAGTTTTAATAAAATGCAATGTAATTAGTTTACCGCTCACTTTGAATCAAAAGCTAAAGATAAAGAAGACGCAAAACTGGACAACACAAAACGAATGGTTACTTTCGATTTGCAGCAAGTCTTACAAACACCACACTTACACACAAACATTAAGTTTTATAAGCGTCAGCTGGCTGTATATAATTTAACAGTAGCCACAGGAATAGCTAGCAATTTTATGTAGGACGAAATTATTGCTGGTCGAGGCGGCAACCAGATCGGATCGCGCCTGTTTAAATATCTTCACCAGTTACCACCGGAAGTATCCACCATAACTATGTATTCCGACACCTGTACTGGACAGAATAGAAATTCACATATTGCCACAATGTGCTTTTCTGCATTACATACATCTACGTTATCTTGCATAGATCACAAATTCATGGTGAGCGGGCATTCGCATATGGAATGCGATGCAGCTCATGCTATGCTATGAGCTGTGAAGAAATGAAATAGAAGAAAACAAGAATGAATATACATCACCCCCGCGATTGGTCCCAATTAATTCGAACAGTCGGTAAAAATAATGCCTTCGTTGTAGTCGAAATGAATCAAGAGGATTTCTTGGATTAAAAAAAACTGTATGCCGAAGAGTTGAATCTTAAGACGAAAGATAGTGAAAAAAATAAATTCGTATGGCATAATGTACAGTGGTTAAGGTTCTGCAAAGATGAAGAAATAGGCACAATGTTGTTTAAAACCACTTTAGAGCTTCCTATTACCAAAGAGAAGAAAGAAGATTTGCTGGGTATTTTAAATCTAATAAATCCACTTTTCCACGACTACTACAAAAACTTGACGACTACGAAAACAGCAGGAACTTTGCAAGATTCCGATGATGAAGAATGTTAATATTAAATTTATTTGTATTTTTACTATGCTCTTATTGTTTTTTTTAATAAATTACATTTTAGTTTGAGGTATTCTTCTTATTTTGTTCTTTAACGGTTTAAAAACTTAGGGTGCAAAATAACTTAAGTCCAAAAATGGCATTGCGCAAAATCTCTCCGGCTCCGACACTAAAGAACATGCTTATATCTGTCTATTAAAACAATAAAAAGTGTGAACATGGTCAAAACAACACCAATATCGACTTTTGAAAAGTAGGGGAAAGTCGCATCGAGTATGCGGCAGACCCCGGCCGATGTGCATCGGTCGCCCGTGGTCCCTTGAAAATGCGTAAAATTTTTTCGCTCCGATTTGAATTTTTCTTTGAAATTCGGATAGATGGGGGTGTGATTAGTGGATATTAGTAATAAATATAATCAAAAAAATGGAAAATAACCCGTGTATTGCCGAAAAAGTGAAAAAATTAAAAAAATATTAAATAAACATAAACAACTATGGGGAAAACGCAAATTACTTTTTTGGGTGGATCTGGCACGGCCAGAATTGGGCGCATCAAAAAACCTAACCTACGCCCCTCCGGGGCTCCGGGCGGTTTTTCAATCGCGTACGCCGCTACGCGGCAGAGCTAAACATACGAGAAGGCGCCATCCATCAAGCAAACCGGGATGAAGGCAACCGGGATTTTAAACCCCCAAAAAATAGCCTAAGAACAAAAAATAATCGATGTTACATGTACGAGAGTCGAGCTGCATCTGCCGGTGCGAAATTTTCTAAGTGTTAGGGTCATTCATAGCGCACGGACTGTCAACAGAATGAGCGACGCGCGGGAATCTCGTTAATTTTACCACTAAATTACATGAAAATTAGCTAAGTTCAAATTCGATTTTTTAAAAAGTTTGGACCATATTCACATTTTTACTTCCCTATAAGGAAGTATTGTAATCATGAAAAAATTCGATGTCGATATTTTAACGGAAATATCCGTTTTGAGCATTTCTGAATCCGTTTTGACTACTTTCGCAATGATGTCTGTATGTATATCTGTCTGTATGGATGTATGTAACGCAAAATGTCTGTAAGTTCTGTATCTCTGGAACGAATTGTTATATAGTAACAAAATTTCATATGTAACACTTTAATCGGTATACAAAGGCACCATTTGATTTTGGAGGAAATCCTTCAACCGGAAGTAGCACTTCACTTGAAGGACGAAATGGTTTTTCTTAAATATCTCAGGAACGAATTGTTATCTAGTAACCAAATTTCATATTTAACACTCTAATCAGTATACTAAAGCACCATGTGATTTTGGAGGAAATCCCCAAACCGGAAGTAGCGCTTTACTTGAAGGACGAAATGGTTTTTCTTCAATATCTGAGGAACAAATTGTTATATAGTAACCAAATTTCATATTTAACACTTTAATCAATATAAGAAAGAACCATTTGATTTTGGAGGACATCCCTAAACCGGAAATGGCACTTTACTTGAAGGACGAAATAGTTTTTCTTCAATATCTCAGGAACGAATTGTTATATAGTAACCAAATTTGATATTTAACACTTTAATCGGTATACGAAAGCACCATTTAATTTTGGAGCAAATCCCTAAACCGGAAGTAGCACTTTACTTGAAGGACGAAATGGTTTTTCTTAAATATATTATGATAAATATTTTATTGATGAATTTTTATTTTTTAAATTTAAATAATATTTCTGCGAATCTTTAGATGAACGATGAAGGAATGATTCCTTATAGGGAAGTCATGTGCTGGCCACATCAGATTTTTTATTATTACAATTTGCTAAAATAAGTGTGTTCTTTAGTGTGTAGCAGAAGAAATTTAGTTTCGAGTGGCTGAGTTAGTGGTAGAGTAACCGAAATTTTCAAGGAACGAAATATAAACTCTGTGGCCAAAAAGTAGCATTTAATTAATTTTGCTTCAACAGATATTTCCTGAAATTTTGAGCTTAGCATCTGAGCAAAATTTTCTATCTCCATTTTTTGGTAAATAAATAATAAAAGGCCTTAGAAAATGAAACGTCTCACTGTGTACCCATGCTGCCCTAGATGGCATTCAAAATTAATGGTTGAAAATATTTAAATCTGTTCACTTACCTTCACATTTTTTGGTTTAAATGTGAAAAAGCAAATGTGAATGACCAGGTATGCCGGAATTTTTATGCATGTGTGCTACATACGAGGGTAGTCTGATAAATCAGTGATAAATGAAACAAAGAATTAATTTATTCAACAAAAATTGTTTTATTTTTCAACATGGTCTCCTTTTAGCTCGATACACTACGTTCAACGATATTCCAACTTCTTGATGCCATCCGCGTAGTACGATTTGTCAAACTCTGCAAACTAGGCCTCGGTTTTGGCTATAACTTCTAAATTGGACGCAAATTTCTTCCACAAAGCCATTTCTTCACGTTTGGAATAAGGGAAAAGTCGCAAGGAGCAAAATCTGGAGAATACGGTGGGTAGGCATCATAACGTATTTCCACTAATTTTGTTGTTGCAATTGCTGATTAATATGCAGGTGCATTGTCATGATGTAACAAAACTTTTTCTTTGCCAAATGCGGTCGTTTTGTCTTGATTTCATTATTCAACTTATCGTTTTTCCTTTTTCAAGATAGTCGATGAAGATTATACCATGTGCATTTCAGGAAACAGTAGCCATGACCTTTCCTGCCGATGGAACCGTTGTTGCCTTCTTTGGTGCACATTCGCTAGTAGAAGTTCGTTGTTTTGACTGAACTTTGGTCCGTGGTGTGTAATGGTGAATCAATGTTTCATCAACAGTTAGGAATCGACGTAAATATAATTTGGATTACGCTTAAAAATGTGCAAACACCCTATTGAAGTCAGGGTGATGTCACGTTTTTGGTCAGGTGTTAACAAATGCGGCACCCATCACGCCGATAGCTTTCTCATACTCAAAGTTTCATATAAGATGTTGCCTATACGTTCTTGTGGGATGTTTAACATGTCAGCTATTTCATGTATTTTCACTCGCCGGTGTTTTAAACCGATATCATGGATTTTATTTCTCACATCTTCGGTGGTTACCTCAATTGGACGTCCTGGGCGCTCAGCGTCACTTGTCCTCGTTCTACTAGAACCAAATTCAGTAAACCACTTCTGAATCATTTCATACGATGGTGAGAAGTCTCTAAATATAATATATTCAAGCTAGGTTTTGGTTTCAGATATTGTTTTTTTTCAAAAAGTAGTGTTTTATTAACACATGAAATTCACTTTTTGTCATATAGTATATATTGTTTTGAAGTTTTAAAATTACCGTATATAAATCTCAATTCCATGAACAAATTAATCAGAAAAATTGTAACTACATAATTGTTACATTACGATGTAAGAAATTCATTACGAATACAACTTTTGTCATACTTCGTACATAACGATCTTTACAACATCCTGTATATAGCTTCATTTCGATAGTGGTGGAATTTGTAATACTATTGGTTATCGTTTGATCATTTTTTGACAAGTAACGCTAATTTTAATGCTACTGATTTTTGTATTATTTTTCTCGAATATTAATAAAAGTAGGGAAAGCATTATTTAATTCAGCAGGGCAGCGTTTTGCAGATTTCTTTTGCTTAAATTCGTAATTAGACTTATTATAATTGAGATGATTTAATATTTTTAACTCATTCATTCTTATCAAGATTAACGACAATCGACCATATTGGCACCGCCATTTTTATGCCTGTAAAACACTGTTTTCTGTTACCAACTGTGAAGAATATTTGTTTACAATGAAGTTCGGTAACCTCTGCAACTTCAAGAGTCAAATTTACTTTAATGTGGAGTCAGATTCTACTCAACAACGCAACTTTTTTGAGTCCATCAGGGTATACAACTGCGTTTCATTTTGGAGTCAACAGTTACCAGTTTTGTGTTCGAAATACAACAACCTTTCTTGTGTCATTACGTAACTTGTAGTATTTTTACCTAACCATTTTATTTGTCAACTGACTACGTTAAGTAGTTACTACGGGTTGTTGACCATCATTGTTACTGGTTATTATCATTACTCACGCTGTACTGTAGTAAGGAATATAATTATACAATTTTTATCATCATTTATAGCAACGATAAGCAATGTTCTTGCAGTGACCTGCTACCTTTTTGCCTCTGAACTTACTGTGAGATAGCTTATACTAAACAACAGGGTTCACTATCACGAAAAATTTACTGCTGAGTATTTGTTTACTTGGTGGATGTTAGGAATCTTCAACTGGACCGTCTCATTAGCGGGAAGATTGAAAATTCTTACAAAATTCTATACAAATGTAGATAATTACACCCAAATTGAGCAGTGGAAACGCTATACATTAAATGAAAAAAAAAAAGAAGCCCAGGTTTAATTAATTTCTTTAATTCATATAAATCTATAACTAAATTATTGCCGGATTGGTTTTATAAAACCAATCAGGGAATTATTTATAATAATTATTATATATAATCAATGCTTCTTTAATTCAAGAAACTGTAAGTCACGACAAAAATTTCAGTGGCCTAAATTTTGAAAAACGCAAATTTAAATTGTGAACAAAAAATAAGGTACTCCATGGTCCGACAATATTAAACTACAATGGAATAAATAAGGAAATATCAGTAAAATGGTTGAAATGATATGCAAGATCGGTGTACTTGCACTTGTACCGTATTGTAAGCAACACTAAACTATTTTTCAAAAATCATCAGGATCGATGGAGTACTTATAATAGTGGTACAAAGTTTACCCTGGCTTAGCTCAAGCTTTTCAAGAAATCTGGGTACCTAACGGTAGCGTTAACAGATCATAAATTATTCATCAGCGCCACGCAGTTGCGTTGGAAGTTCCAGTAAGTAGATATTAATAGAATAACTGCAAACCCAAATGATGAAGCTCAAAAAAAAAGAAATTAAACCGATTTCCAAAATTTAATTTCTACTAATCACGCTGCAGTTTGGATAGCGGAATTTAATAAACCCGTACAATACATAAATAATACCGGATAATACAATCATAAATACATAAAGTGGGAACTGAGCTAATGGTTCGGCCCTACAGAAAAATAATTGAAAAATCTAGTAAAAGCTGAAATTACCTTGATAAGGTAACTCGAAATAAAGCAATTAACAATTGGAGAGCGCACCCAACCAAAACAGTTCAATGTAGCTAAAAGTGTTGAAAAATTTGATTAAAAAATAGTAGATAAAGATTATATTCCAATGGTTAGAAATGCAAACAACATTATAAATGCAATTTACAGTGAACAAACGGGTTCCAATTACATACATCTCAACAGAGTTCCTCCTTATGATTTGTAGTCCTTTTAGTAGAGTCCACGGAGGCTGAAATTGTTATTTTCGTTTGCACTTTGAGATTAAAAGCTAAAACCAATTTTAGATAATTACCCACCATTAGAACTATAAAAACCCCGAAGGCGTCAAAAAAAGTCCTGTACGGGGCGGGTGTAGAGGGTGAAATTCACCCCAAAAATGATTTTTGGATATTTGGATCTAACAAAACAGCTGAATAGTTACGCATAAGTAAGATTTGCCTCAGAATACAGAAAATATTTAAAAAAAATTATTGAATATTTCATGAAACACGTAGTTAAATGGGTGATCTTAAGATTTAAAGCGCTCTAGTGAAAAGTGTCTAAATATTTCGCGCGTACTCTACATCTAACCTGCCGTAACGTTTTTATATGTGATCCAATCAAAAAATACCTTTGAATAACATTGTAGAGCAGAGTTTCCTGAGTATGTAGGGTTTTTCATATTTTCATTTGGATGATTTGTAATTTTGTGACGATTTTTTGGCTATGAGATCGTCACGTATCAACCTTAACAAATTATTTTCACATCGACCACTTCCATTTATATTTGAAATAATTTAGATGGGAGTGGAGACACTTCCTTGGGGAGTTCGTATTCTTGCCGCAGGATGCGGCGCTAAGAGTCACTTTTGGTTTGGAAACCGTGTGAGAGTGTCGTCTAGTCGCGCGTGCTTTTAGTGAATAATTTAATTGCCTTAGGCATTAGAATATTATACCATCTTTGTACTAAAGATTCGCCGGTGCGTTGGAGGTAGGATTAAGCCTGTTCTCTGCGTTTACAGAAGTGGGTGCACATTTTTTCTTTATCTCCCTCGTGTCTGGGGATCGCCATCTTGTATCTGCTCGCTGATTATAGCTTGTTGCGCGCGCGACGTCAGACGCCCTCTATGGGATATTGATTGAAGTATTTTATGTCAACAATCTGAGGGTTACTTACTGCTTTTACCCTCATCCAACTTTAATCATCGCTCATTCCGAGAGTCACTTAACGTTGTCAGGTCTGTCCGTCTTTGTGCCTGTCCGATTAATGGTTGTTGTTGAACCACGACATTAGAATTTTCCGTCAGCGAGAAGCCATTCGAAGCGTTATCAGTCTGTTGGAATACCAGTCCAGTCCAGTGTTCCGGCGCCAGTCGAGGGTCGCTGAGGCATCGTCAACCGAGAGGTGTGCAGTCGTACTTCCTGGGGAAGCCGAGTGAAGGAGTTCAAGATCGAATTCGTAGGCAGTCCGCCTGAAGGTTGCAGTTGCTGTCTCCAATATTGTGTAACTCACCGGACGTCTAGGTGAGACAAATTTTGTATTCTTTTGGGTGGGATTGCCATTTAATTATTTACGAATAATATTAGTAACGTAATAGTTGTGCAATTTTGTTACGCACATAGTTTGTATATTACCCGTTCACGAGGTATTCTCGGGGAGACGATTGTTTCACGCCGAAGATCAACTTGGCTGGTTTCCTTCAGAAGCCAGTAATATTATTCACGACACCATTTTGTCTGTCACCTGTCTTGTTTTGTTTTGTTGTGTAACATCTATACGTTATATTAAATACAGTAAATCACATATCGTATTTTATTTCCTCGAGAGAGGGGACTACTTTATAACCTTGCAGGATAAGCTCGTGACCTGGACTTGCGGCCCTCGCATACCGACGAGACCATCAAAAGCTAGCTTAAAAGAACATCTAGGGTACCCACGTTTGAAAAGTGAGGAATCCTTCTTCACGTGGAGGAATCTTTTGCTCTTCGTTAGGCACCCTCCCATTAGGGGTGCGGATCAGCGGAAAATTCTAACACTGGCGCCCTTTAACGTGGTAGATATTACGGGAATTATTTTTGAGTCTAGTACTTGCAAAAATTTAATCTAGGTTACGAACATCTTGTAAGGCTTTTCACTCGTTTGGTGATTTGACAGTTGGCAGAATTTGTGGTGTTCGTGTAATTCTTTTATGTTTCAGCGACTCTTTTGGCTGTGGGAAACTACCTGGACTGGTTAGTAAGTTTATTTTTTGTGTAAACGCGAGGGGTTGCTCGTTGAGCGGAAAGTATTTGCAGCGTGTTGTCAATTTCATTTGTATCGCAAAATTTTTTGTGCGATAGAAATTTTGATAGTGGGTTCGAGCGAGACGGGTTTGACACGATATTTTTATATATTCTTTTCCTTTTGCACTCGGCAGAGCGGGGTCCGTGTGTTTGACTCGGTCGTTTCAGCGGTGAGAAACCATTTATAGATTGTTTGAGAAATCATTGGGTTTGTCTACCGGATATAGCGATTGCCCTTGCTCTTGTTATATAGTGTAAATAGATAGATAATTTTATATTTTAAATTTCTTGTTGTTTGAGTATCGAGAAATATTTTATTTGAACATCATACTGGCGATAAACCGACTATTTTTCTTATAGGTCCCCAGTTTTCTTTTTTTTTAAATTTGTGCCGTGCCATACCGTACTGTGTCCCTTATTTACATTCTGTGGGTTCGATTATAGTATTTACAAAAATACGAGGGTGTTACACTGCGTGTTCATACGTTTTGTGGGAAGTTCACATAGGCGAGAAACATTTCAAATTGTTGTTTTTCGAGTTTAACCATCATGCCAAAGCGGGAGTATGCAAAGAACCTACGAGCAGACGAGCTTGACGTGGAGTTTTCCATGCGGGGGTTGCTTACTGGCAACAAAACGATACCGGAAAAGCGTAAAGAACTAGCGATTATTAAGAGGTCTGAATTGTGTACTTCCAGACCTACAATTTTAAAAAACCAACCGGCCGATTTAAATGCCGAAATTAATTTGTGTAGAGGAAACATCGACGAGTTGATGGGGGTGGTTACGCGCCTTGAAACATTACCAAATCCCGATTTGTTACAAAAAACCTTTGATCGCATGGCGCACTATTCGAATCGCTTAGAGGCTCTTGAGGACTCGGCATCAGAAGCGCGACAACCATTAATTGACGTATTGAAATTAATGCGGGACAAGTTAGAATCTATTTTGCAAAAACAATCGGAGGCGGGCGATACCGAACATCACGATGATGTGGAACCTATACATAATCAGGCTTTTAGTACTCCCAGGGGCCATTCCTCTGTTTTGGTAACCGGGGCAGATGTTAATCTCGAAAATAATCAAAACAACGCCGATCTCACTGCCATTCTGAATCGATTGGTGGACCGCGATGTAGGTGCGATGAAGCAGGTCCCGGTGTATAAGTGGAATCTTAAATTCCAGGGTAGTGGAGGCTTTGCGGAGGTTTTCGACTTTCTTGACCGCGCTAGTGAGTTGGCGAGGTCGCGGAACGTCTCGGAGCAGCAACTTTTTAATCATGCCGTTGAATTTTTCTCGGGTGAAGCGTTGCGTTGGTTTCGCACGATTTCTCCTAGGGTTCAAAGTTGGCCTGAATTGCTTAACGAACTTAAACTTCGTTTTTTATCGCGTGACTTTATGTCAGAATACGAAGAACAAATTAGAAACAGAAAACAAAAACCAAATGAATCTGTATTTTGTTATTTGGAAATAATGTCCGAGATGTTTTCGCGATTGTCGCCAGTGCCAACTTTATCGAAGCGTATCTTGACTATCCGAAAGAATATTCTGCCTAATGTTTCACTTGCTATGGGAACCAGTCCCATATTAACCATGGAACAATTGTCAGAGGCTGCCGTTTCAGCTGAGGAGTTGATAAAGTGGACCTCTACTTTTGAGGCCACGACATCAACGCTTAAATCTGAGTCTCCTTCGCCGGTTGCGGTTAAATCTGACTTTACTAAAAAGAAATACACCGGTTCCTGTTGGAATTGTTCGGGTCCCCATTCATACAGATATTGTGACAAGCCCTTGGGAACCTTTTGTTTGAGATGTGGACGGAGGGGTTTCACAACGGTTAACTGTCCTAAGCGCCATCTAAAAAACGCCTAGGGGCGAGGCGATGTAGCGGCGCATCCCTCAAACGTGCCCGAAAAGCCGATGCTTCGACATGGGGAGATTGGTTGGGGCGTGTTCGCGATTTCTGCAGACCGGATTTGCGCGCTTCGGCTATATTTTCCCATCCCACTTCTGATGCGCGACCTTTTGTTAAGTTGGCTGTGCGCGGGATTGATTTGACTGCTCTCCTTGACTCAGGAGCTTCGTTGTCCGTGCTGGGCACGGAAGCTCACTACATCATAGATCAACTCGATTTAAATTTTAGGCGGGGTGCGTCCCTTGCACTGCGTTCGGCGGACGGTACTCCTCAGGATGTGTTGGGCCAGGTTGATTTACCCATCACGATATGTGGGGTTACTAAAAGTTTGAGCGTAGTGGTTTGCCGTAGTATCAAAGTGGGCCTGACTTTGGGAGTTGATTTCTGTAAGCTTTTTGGCGTACGCGTGGACTTTGGACGCGACGAATTTTTGGTTAATGGGGTAAATTCCTTGGAGGCTATTAAGTCTCATCATGACCTCGGTCTTGAGCAGCAGGTCATTCTCGCAGCACTTAAAGAGAAGTTTAAGGAAATAGCACATGATAAATTAACACGTACCAACAAGGTCGTGCATATTATCGACACGGGGGATGCGCGGCCCATCAAGCAGCGTTTCTACTCCCTATCACCTGCTATGCAGGAAATTGCGCACAAAGAGCTTGACACCATGCTCGCCATGAACGTCGTGCGGCCCAGTTCCTCTGGTTGGAATTCTCCAATGCTCTTGGTACGGAAATCGGATGGCACTCATCGCTTGTGTTTTGACGGGCGAAAATTGAACTCGGTGACCCGTAAAGACGCCTATCCCTTGCCGAGATTGCAGGACATTTTAATGCGACTACAGGATGCGCGATTTTTAACATCCATTGACTTGAAAAAGGCATTTTGGCAGGTTCCTCTCTCTCCGGACTCTTGTGGAAAGACGGCGTTTACCGTTCCGGGTCGTGGGTTGTTCGAATACACTGTCATGCCATTTGGTATTTCGAATGCTCCGTCCACGCAGCAGCGGCTCATGGACAACATTTTTGGACCTCTCATTGGAGAGAAAATTTTCATATATTTGGACGATATCATCGTTGTGTCTAACTCGTTTGACGAGCACATAAGCCTGCTGGAAGAAGTGCGTGAACGACTCCGGGACGCCAACCTAACTGTAAACTTGGACAAATGCGAGTTTTGTCGGTCCAGTTTAACTTTCCTGGGTCATGTTATTGACAAGTCTGGACTCCACACTGATCCGGCCAAAGTGGAGGCTATCACCAGACTGACGAAACCTTCTAACGTCACTGGCGTCAAACGATTTCTTGGGATGGTGGGGTGGTACCGTCGTTTCATCCCTAATTTTTCTAATTTATCTGCTCCCATTACCGAGCTTACCAAGGGTCGCATTAAGCGCCAGACCGTCAACTGGACTCCGGAAGCCGAAAAATGTTTTGATGACCTTAAGTCATTGTTGGTTTCGGCTCCCATTCTAGCTAGTCCTGACTTTCAGGAAAAGTTTTATATACAGTGTGACGCGTCAGACCTGGGGTTGGGTTGTGTTTTGACGCAGGGTGAGGGGGAGAGAGAGCGTGTCATAGCCTATGCGTCGCGTACCCTGAGTAAAGCCGAGAAGAATTATTCGGTTACCGAACGGGAATGCCTCGCGGTTATCTTTGGGATAGAGAAGTTTAGGCCATGGGTGGAGGGTACAGTTTTTACGGTTATTACCGATCATTACTCGCTGCTCTGGCTCATGAACATGAAGGATCCCAAGAACAAGCTTGCGCGTTGGTCTATCCGTTTGGCACAGCACTCCTTCGATCTCCGGCATCGAAAGGGGAAATTAAACGTGGTCCCCGACGCCTTATCTCGCGATCCCGTGACTATTTCATCTCTGGTATTGTCAGAGGACGACTTGGATAGGTGGTACCGGCGCATGTTAGCAAAAGTAAATGATTCACCTAATAATTACCCTGATTGGCGTATCGAATCAGGTAGGCTCTTCAAGCTAATTGCTAACAAACATGATATTGCTTCAAACCTAGTTGAATGGAAGCAACTTATACCCAAGTCGCGTCGGAAGGACATTTTAAAACAATGTCACGATGACTCGACGTCAGCACATTTGGGCACTTATAAAACTTTTTGTAAAATTGGTGAACAATATTATTGGCCTAAGATGCGTGCCGATATTGCTCGCTATGTGCGTCGGTGCGCTGTGTGTTTGTCGTCCAAAGCTTGCCAGGGAGCTCGTTTTGGGTTGATGGGACGCGAAAAGAAAATTAGATTTCCATTTCAGTGCATATCCGTGGATCTCATGGGTCCCTTTCCTCGTTCGGCGAAGGGCAACACCATGCTACTTGTTGTCTGTGACTGGTTTTCGAAATTCGTGCTGGTTAAACCAATGAGACGGGCAACATCCAAGTCGGTTTGTGAATTCTTGGAGAACGACGTGTTTCTTTTATTTGGCGTTCCCCAGATTTGCATGATAGATAATGGTGCTCAATTTATAAGCGCGGAGTTTCGGGAACTTATGACCAGATACAAGGTTTCTCACGTTTGGAGAAACGCAAACTACCATCCGCAGGTCAACTTCGTCGAACGTTATAATAGAGTTATCGGGACTGCCATCAGGTCGTACGTTAAGAACGATCATCGTACTTGGGACGTCGAGATATACCGAATCGCTCATGCAATTAGAGCCGCGACGCATGAAGTCACTGGTTTTACTCCTTCATTTTTGAATCTGGGGCGGACCGTTCCAATTAATGGAGAATATTACGGACGCATTAGAGATTTGGGGGAGGGTGATTTGGCTTTAGATGGTCGCGAGGGCGTTGCTTTGGATATGCGTAAATTGAGTGAAATTTACGAGGACGTGATCAAGCGGCTGAACGATGCATATAAAAAGAGTGCCGAACACTACAATTTGCGAAAGCGGCCTGTCAGTTTCAAGGTTGGCGATGTAGTTTGGCGCCGTAATTTTATTCTTTCTAGCGCTAGTAAAAAGATATGCAGCAAATTGGCACCTAAATATATAAAATGTAAGGTACGCGAGGTCACGGGTCCTCTCACTTATCGTTTAGTCAATGAGCGCGGCAAAGACGTCGGTATATTTCATGCCAAAGACCTGAAACAGCACCCAGGGGACGATGACGTTGAGAGAGATCAAGGGTTAAGTAGGGGCTAGATTCGCATTGCTTAGGGAGGAGGTTGGTGTAATGTCTGTCACTTAATGGTCTATTAATATCCCAGATCATAACCAGCAGCGTGTTCCCTGTCGTTGATTCCTTTCCATCTGAGAATCATTTTCGTGCGGCCTTTGGGCGACGCTAATTTTGGATCGCTTTACATCTAGATCACAAATTTTTGTTTTATGTTTTATGTATCCCATAGGTCAGTTTACTGATCTATCCTTCCCGTGGGGTCAACAAGTCCCGACCCAAACTAGTTTCGGTCTTTGCGTTTATGGGGGCCGTCGGACTTCTTGCCTTGTGCAGGAATAAAGGGAGCTTGTACGGTTGCTTCATCGGTGGGAGTTGGCTAGGCCTGCACGTCCTGCTTAGGCTAGGCGTGCCGTTGCACTGTTGGCAGTGGGGTTTGTCAATTCTTGCTGGTTGGTAGTCGGCAAGTCTTCCTCCTGTTACGGGTAGGGGGGGTCGTCGGCCGTATTTTCGCCGAGACCATAGCGCCTTCAGCCATTCCCCAACTGTGATCCCGGTTTTGAGAGAGAACCGGGTGAGTTTTTCACGTCTCTCAATGACATACTGTCATTCCCCGGGGTACCCTTTCTTCCCATCCTCAAAGATGGCTTAGTGCCCATTGTCTTCACGCTTCGGTGGTGTGCGTTTGTTAGCTGGCGGTCCACGACGCGTTGTTACCATCCATACGCGAGGACGAGCTATCGCTCATGTCATCGGGGTGGGGACGCATTGGCCATTGATGTCATCTATCCTCTCCCACAACCTAGAATTCCAACTCCGCTTACCATTTCCTACCAAAAACTTCCTTTCCGCATTCACATTGGGAACCTTTATAAAATTTTCCAGGGTTGGGTTTAGGGTAATTTTTTGTTTTCCTTGGTTTTAATTACATAACTAGTCATCATTACATCCGGGTGCTAGTTATACCATCTTATCGGAGGATGATCTTTTTGTTTTTCATGGCAGCGTTTCTGTTGGTTTTCATTAACCGAGTTGAATTAGATTTTTTTTGCTTTCCTTTCTGTATGTCAGGGACAATGATTGCCTTGCATCAGAAAATGGTAAGTCTGTGGGGAGCGAGAGCGTTCCTTCGACTTCATAGGAGGGGTCCTATGTGTTCCCTCCTCATTGTTGACAGTCAAGAGTTGTAAGTTTGAACCTTGCTGTTCAATTCTAGTTGCTTTGGTGCGGGTCCGATGCGAGCCGTACACTCATTTTCAGCATGAAATCTTCGATTGGATGTATTTATGCCATCGGAAATTTTCATAGATTTTTTTGGGTTATTACTAGCGATTACCGCTTAACCTATTAGTTCACGCTTACGCGGGTTTAAGGTGATGGGTCGTCGCCTTCGAGCTAATCTGATTTTTAGGAATTTTTATTCCACTGTCCCTGCCATGACGGACCTTAGGATTATTCATGATCACTTCAGATATTACTTTCTATCAGAATGTTTAGAACTATATTTGCACTTACGGTACTGGGGTTGTGTTCGGTTGATTTTATCCTATGACCACCTTTTCTTGAGCCTTTAGCCCTATAGACCGGCGGAAAAGACGCTTTGGGGGGGGGGGGGGTGACGATTTTTTGGCTATGAGATCGTCACGTATCAACCTTAACAAATTATTTTCACATCGACCACTTCCATTTATATTTGAAATAATTTAGATGGGAGTGGAGACACTTCCTTGGGGAGTTCGTATTCTTGCCGCAGGATGCGGCGCTAAGAGTCACTTTTGGTTTGGAAACCGTGTGAGAGTGTCGTCTAGTCGCGCGTGCTTTTAGTGAATAATTTAATTGCCTTAGGCATTAGAATATTATACCATCTTTGTACTAAAGATTCGCCGGTGCGTTGGAGGTAGGATTAAGCCTGTTCTCTGCGTTTACAGAAGTGGGTGCACATTTTTTCTTTATCTCCCTCGTGTCTGGGGATCGCCATCTTGTATCTGCTCGCTGATTATAGCTTGTTGCGCGCGCGACGTCAGACGCCCTCTATGGGATATTGATTGAAGTATTTTATGTCAACAATCTGAGGGTTACTTACTGCTTTTACCCTCATCCAACTTTAATCATCGCTCATTCCGAGAGTCACTTAACGTTGTCAGGTCTGTCCGTCTTTGTGCCTGTCCGATTAATGGTTGTTGTTGAACCACGACATTAGAATTTTCCGTCGGCGAAAAGCCATTCGAAGCGTTATCAGTCTGTTGGAATACCAGTCCAGTCCAGTGTTCCGGCGCCAGTCGAGGGTCGCTGAGGCATCGTCAACCGAGAGGTGTGCAGTCGTACTTCCTGGGGAAGCCGAGTGAAGGAGTTCAAGATCGAATTCGTAGGCAGTCCGCCTGAAGGTTGCAGTTGCTGTCTCCAATATTGTGTAACTCACCGGACGTCTAGGTGAGACAAATTTTGTATTCTTTTGGGTGGGATTGCCATTTAATTATTTACGAATAATATTAGTAACGTAATAGTTGTGCAATTTTGTTACGCACATAGTTTGTATATTACCCGTTCACGAGGTATTCTCGGGGAGACGATTGTTTCACGCCGAAGATCAACTTGGCTGGTTTCCTTCAGAAGCCAGTAATATTATTCACGACACCATTTTGTCTGTCACCTGTCTTGTTTTGTTTTGTTGTGTAACATCTATACGTTATATTAAATACAGTAAATCACATATCGTATTTTATTTCCTCGAGAGAGGGGACTACTTTATAACCTTGCAGGATAAGCTCGTGACCTGGACTTGCGGCCCTCGCATACCGACGAGACCATCAAAAGCTAGCTTAAAAGAACATCTAGGGTACCCACGTTTGAAAAGTGAGGAATCCTTCTTCACGTGGAGGAATCTTTTGCTCTTCGTTAGGCACCCTCCCATTAGGGGTGCGGATCAGCGGAAAATTCTAACAATTTTTTTACGAATTTTTGTTCGAGCGCGCGCACGGGGTCGACTACGGTCGACTATCGCTTGCGTTACACACAGCGGCAGCTATACTATGGTTGAATGTCGCTTATTTCTCTCTTGTACATAGATTAGATCTGTTCTTGCGGAAGTTTCTGATGGTGGGAAACTATTTTTTACATGCGGACAGTTTCTAACCATTCCGGACTGCTTGTATTGCAAGATCAGACTTATTAAAATCATGTAATTGTTGAAATCAGTAACGTTACTGTACATGAAAAACTAACAGGTTCCACAAATACAGTTTACTTAAATACATATAATAGGTATAAACATCGTGAAAAACATGACCATTAATCGGATTCCAATTCCGCCGATATGTCCTCTGGCGTGCCAGAAACTTTACGTTGGAGATTGTTGTTGTTTAAATTTTGGCAAGTGGGTATTTGTCCCATACATTTGCAGGATCCAATACAAGATAGCTTCTTTTTCGAGCAAGAACATTTAAATCTGGAACAGCCTGAGAAAGACAGTATAATATAGTGGGAGACAAAATCGAGTATTAAAAACAAACCTATTTTGGACTATTTAACAAGGACAAGATTACCTTCAAAAAGTAGTATCTAGTTGCCAAAGAGATGGGTCGGGACATCCAGTATCGATAAATTTTCGAGTACGAATTGACGCCTTATCCTATGGCATTAGCTCCTATAGGAATCCTGAATACACCGACTAATAAAAGTGCCTTGGGGCATATTGTTGAGTCTTACACCAATAGTTACAAAGAATTACCTCCAAGTCACAGAAAACTTATACATATAATTGATGGCATGTCACTTGTACAGGCAATTGGTAAACCGACCAATGCAAAGACTTTTGGTTACTACGCAGATATTTTAAACGCGATAGTTTTTAAAAATCCATTTAATGCTGGAAGAGTTGACGTAGTCATGGACCACTATCATGAAATGTCTATCAAAAATTGCACTAGAACAAAGAGAACCTTGCGAAAGGACACCGTAAATCGTATCATAGACAATCGCTCTACAATTTTGCCGCAGCAGTGGCACTTGTTCATCCATTCCGTGTTTAACAAGCAGCAATTAACCGATTTTCTGTCCCGTCAGTTCTAGGAGTTTTCCAAAGCTTCCAGTTTGAAATTTGTTACCAGTGGGGGATTCAGAAATATTAAGGACTATAAAGCGAATTATTTACTTAACACCGATTTACTTGCCTCTACTCACGAAGAAGCCGACACTAGAATTATTCTACACATCCTGGCAGCAAAACTCGAAGGATATTCAAGGTGTGTCATAGACTGCAAAGATACGGACCTTCTCGTATTACTTGCTCACTTCAAGGATCGATTTACTGATGAAATCTGGCTAAAAGTTGGGACAACAAACAACGTACGTTTTATAGCAGTACATGAAATACAAATCGCTCCACATCTGCTGACAAATTTTACCTGCATTTCATGCCATTACTGGGTGCGATCGCACAAGTCAATTTGTCGGCCTCGGAAAAACAACATGTTGGAAAATATATTTATTGTACCATGATTTTCTAAGTACTGTTGGGGCTTTGAAATTTAATGAAGATATTTTCAACAATATACTTCAATTTGTTGTAAAATTATATACAACTTCAGATACCAGCTGTATAAATCATTTGCGCAGCATCATGGCTTGTTCAAAACCAATACACAAACTACCTCCCACTGAAGATAGTCTTTATCAGCACTATCTACGCGTGAACTACCAAACATACATTTGGGGTAATAGACTCCATCCAAAGCCTTATCTACCAGATCCTCTGGAAAATGTCTGGAAACGTGTTCAAAATGCCCTTGTTCCAATTCTCAGTACGAAACCCGCTATGCCTAGTGATACATCGATACTGGCTACATGTAATTGTAAAATAGGTTTGTTTTTAATACTCGATTTTGTCTCCCACTATATTATACTGTCTTTCTCAGGCTGTTCCAGATTTAAATGTTCTTGCTCGAAAAAGAAGTTATCTTGTATTGGATCCTGCAAATGTATGGGACAAATACCCACTTGCCAAAATTTAAACAACAACAATCTCCAACGTAAAGTTTCTGGCACGCCAGAGGACATATCGGCGGAATTGGAATCCGATTAATGGTCATGTTTTTCACGATGTTTATACCTATTATATGTATTTAAGTAAACTGTATTTGTGGAACCTGTTAGTTTTTCATGTACAGTAACGTTACTGATTTCAACAATTACATGATTTTAATAAGTCTGTTCTTGCAATACAAGCAGTCCGGAATGGTTAGAAACTGTCCGCATGTAAAAAATAGTTTCCAACCATCAGAAACTTCCGCAAGAACAGATCTAATCTATGTACAAGAGAGAAATAAGCGACATTCAACCATAGTATAGCTGCCGCTGTGTGTAACGCAAGCGATAGTCGACCGTAGTCGACCCCGTGCGCGCGCTCGAACAAAAATTCGTAAAAAAATTACAAATCATCCAAATGAAAATATGAAAAACCCTACATACTCAGGAAACTCTGCTCTACAATGTTATTCAAAGGTATTTTTTGATTGGATCACATATAAAAACGTTACGGCAGGTTAGATGTAGAGTACGCGCGAAATATTTAGACACTTTTCACTAGAGCGCTTTAAATCTTAAGATCACCCATTTAACTACGTGTTTCATGAAATATTCAATAATTTTTTTTAAATATTTTCTGTATTCTGAGGCAAATCTTACTTATGCGTAACTATTCAGCTGTTTTGTTAGATCCAAATATCCAAAAATCATTTTTGGGGTGAATTTCACCCTCTACACCCGCCCCGTACAGGACTTTTTTTGACGCCTTCGGGGTTTTTATAGTTCTAATGGTGGGTAATTATCTAAAATTGGTTTTAGCTTTTAATCTCAAAGTGCAAACGAAAATCATTTCTAGACGACTTCGATAGGCTCGTGGACTCTACATGCAATACCAAACCACAAAATACAAAATTGATTACATCCTAACCCGTGTAACTACTACCTGTAATTCTGCATCTTTAACATTGATGATATACAAAATTGATAGCAAGAGTTATTCAAACAGGGATTGGGACTTTTCGGCGCCGCCGATTCGGCGTAGCAAGTTCGGTGCCGCCGGTTCGGCGTAGACAGTTCAGCGCAATACCGTTTCGGCGTGAGGACTATTCGGCGCGAGGGCGATTCGGCGTAAGGACGATTCGGTGCTGCCCGTTTAGGCGCAAACCCGACTCGACGCTAAGACGATTCAGCGCTAACCTTTTTAATAATTCGAGACGCTTTTCAAGAATTTAAAATATCCTCATTTTCGGTCGAAAGAGACTATAAAAATATTACAAAAATTATATTTTTGTAATTTTTAGAATTTCTGTTAGTAATATTCGTAAGTTTCACTGTCTGTTTATTTTATTTTAATGTTTTAATGTAAAGGCCGTCTCTGATTAATTTATCTACTATTGAAAACTTTTACATTTGTGTAAGTATAATAATGTTACGTGTTAATGTTTTCATTGGCTAATTTCTGGTTTTTTATCCTACAGCCTCTTTTCGACCGAATATGAGAATATTTTAAATTCTCTAGACGCGTCTCAAATTATTAAAGAAATAAAGGACTTTGGGGAAAAGATTTAATTTTTCAATTAATTCGTTAAATTACATGATCTTGGTTTTCGAACTAATTTTTTATTTTGTTAAGGTTATCTCAGGATCTCAAGATTAGAGTAAAATAAATTTGTAATAAATTTTTGTATTATAGTTGACCTTTTCTTGTTAATTTATAAGATATTTTTTAATTGGGTATAGGTATTTTAATTTTAAATATTAACCAACGTTTCGGGCCGTTTACATGTGGTCCATTTTCAAGGCTAAAAATTAATTAAATATTATAATATAATTTTATAAATTGTAGCGCTTTTTATAAAATTAGTTGACAATGTTAATTTAATCAATTGTTATTAATTACGTAATAGTTTTTATTTTGGTGATGTCAACAAATGACCAGAGAATTAATTTCAGGTAAAGTATGAAGAAACCTAATGACAGTAAACAATGCCTATAAAACTAAGCAATAATTCAAAATTAATTTTTCAAATTTGCTTTCATATTTACCAATAAAGAAACTGTTATGCTCGTAGAAGCAGTTTCATAGATTGATACTTCTAGCCGGGGAAACTAACGTTAAATCCATCGATTTGTATTGGTTGGTACAAAAAGCTATGGCCCAATTTTTGTGAGACACCATACATTAATTGCATACTTTAAAATGAATCGGAAAATCATTTCCCGCCGAATTGTCCTTGCGTCGAATTAGTCTTGCGCCGAATCGGGTCACGCCAAATTAGGTTCCCGCCGACTAAGGTCGCGTCGAAATGGGCTCGCGGCGAATTAGTCTCGCGCCGAAACGGCGGCGCCGAAACGGCGGCGCCGAATCGGGTGCACGCCGAAAGAGCTACGCCGAACTGACTATGCCGAACCGGCTGCGCCGAAAAGATCTAGACCCGTAGTAACGAAAATCCAAAAACGATAAGTAACTAGCAGTATTAAATATTAAACGAAAATTCCGCGTTAAAACATTACACATGAAATATGGACAACGGTTATCATCTGCTTTCAATCGTCGGTTTTTAGATGCATTGTATACACAGAGTAGAGCAAAATGATTGAACAATTTAAATTTATATTTTAAGTGCAAAATGTTATTGGCTTGCAAAAAATTAATGTAACATTAATCTGGAAATTTCGGATCGTTGTCGAAAATGCAATGTCCCCAATGAAACTACCTATAGAGCATAATATCATTACAGGTTCCTCTTATTTGGCTCCTACTGTCTATCTCCAAAAACATTACACATATTACGAAGATAATTACACCAGCAAATTGCTAAATAATTCAACTTGTTGGACAATGTCAGGCCATTTTATGATTATCTACCTGAACCTATCCTAGAGCACAACCTTTCCTTTCTCCATTGAGACAAGATTAATTTTAACAGAAAGACATTGCCATTTTGCTAATTAACAAACAAGACTGACATGTAGTCATCATAGATGTTGCAGTGGTTCTATCCAAAAATGTATACAGAAATATGGAAAAAGAAAAAATCCCGAGGTACGAGGCACTAACGACGAAAATGATGAGTATGGGGGTCTCACTAAAATTGTATTGGTATCGGTTGATAATATTGGCTACTGGTGTTGTATTTTGCAAATTTAAAACTCACTTGTGAAAATTAGACCAATGTGTTTTATTATTATATAATAATCAAAATTATTCGTACAAATGCAGAAGGCAGTAATTAATTCTAAAAACATCACATTATAAAGAATTTTTTAAATGCTCAAAATTAAAAAATACTTAAAATGTTTTAAATTTATTACTTTACATGAATAGGTTTATAACATTATAGCAAAAACTGAATAAACAAATAAATCAAACTAATAATAATCAGATAGAAATATCACCATGAAACAAATTGGTTGGAATTAATGCCCTATCTTATTGTAATCTCCGCACTATATGTGAGCCCAATAATAATAATAAGAAATGATATCACTAATATGAATTATATCATATATTAATAAATTAACTACTTAGAAAATTATAAACAAATCGGTACAGAATTAATAAGATACTGATGAGATCAGTCCATGCTAGTTTTCATCTCAACGTCGGAAAATATGCTATCCTAAGTTATTCGAGAATAATATCTTTGACGCTACATATAAGGGCTTTTCGATCATCAAATCTTTCATTTAACCACTTAATCCACAGTTTTGTGACATATACGAGCACCGTAAACTTGCAGAATTGCACAACTGTGTATGTCACGAGCAGCAATACACTCTATATTTTGATTAAATAAACGAATTTTAATAAGCGTAAACTATAACTTTCTGCAAAAACCAAATTGATCTTTTTTCATCCCAAATTGATTAAAACAAATTGCGCATTAAAAGGAATACAACTGCTTGATCAGCGAAATAACCGAATGGTAATATCGCGATTTCTCGATCATCTGCATAGCTTGAAGCAATTTATTATTGAATAATTTTGGTCTTAGCATTTCAATCTGTATCTTTCAATATTCATTTGATTTCATCATTTTGTATCGTATTTCTGTGTTATTTCTATTGGTACTGTTGATACACAAATTGTTTGTCTGAGATAATTTCATGTGTGTATAAAAAAAAATTCGCAAATCGGTCGTACGTATAATAGATTTTAAAATACCTTTTTCAAAGGTATTGGTGGATTATTAATTCTTTCATCCTGATCTCTCTTTGTAAATGGAAATTACTATTATCCTATTATATTAATATATGCATTGACAATGTATGAAATAAGTATACCGCTGTTATTTCTTTTTGTATTAAATTTGCAATGCCACCTTAGTATTTACATTGTATAGTATGTTTCGATTTCCGTTATACGTAATAGAAACACATTGTGAATTTCCTTTTCACCTGTGGAATCATTATTCTATCAAGTTCCTGTGCCGCATTTGAGAAATGAGTTCCGAAACCCTTTGCACTAATTGCTATGTTGCTGAAAGAATTTTTCTTTTTTCTAACTTCTCTATATTTATAATGATGATACCAGTTTTGGCTTATATGATTGAATTTATTTTATATTATTTCTTATTTGCTTTTTTTTTTATTATTGAATAGTTTTCTTAAGTTTTTGTATATATTGTGCATAATATGCTACAGGCAAACCCCAATTTCAGACAAAACTAATGGGTTTCCCATTATGAATGTCATGATTTTAAATATAAAAAAAAATCGGTAAAAATAACTGTAGATCAAAAATTTTTTTTTATTCGAAAGTTTGATCAATAACATTTATGTTCTAAATAACACTTCATTCAAATGTCCACCGCGACTACGATTGCAGGAGCGAATCCGATGAACCCAATTTTCGGGCACTCTATGCAGAATATCCACATTAATCTCACGAATGGCGTCTTCTATGCTCCTCTTCAAGTCCTCAATTGTTTGTGGTTTGTTCGCATAGACCAATTACTTCACATAACCATAACTTTCACTTAACTTTATTTTAACTTTCTTTTTTTTTCTTTTTTTTTAATTTTTTTAAAATTTTTTTTTCTTTATTTTAACTTTCACGTAACGAACGATAAGTTTGCACAAAAGAACGATTATTTCCAAAGAATTTTTGGATAATTTCTAAATGTTGTGGAAGCGTGTATCTTGCCATGTTAAGAGTGCATGTATACCCCGCGAAATATAGGTTGTTTTAGTGCCGTAACATTAACATGATAAAATCAAAACTATATTACTTTTTAATATAATTTTTAAATATTTCAATTAATAAATGTTCAGACTAAGGTTTAACGAGTTTAAATTTCAATTTTAAATAGATATTAATATAGTAAACTTAATGTAATGTAATTGAAATTTGATGTTTTTTTGTAGCCATTATATATTTATATTTCTAAGTTATGTAACCGTTATCAAAAAATTTTGAAGCTTTCCACCTTAGAAAAACATGTATACTAGTGATTGCACCTTGGTTTATTTCAATATTTATCTTACTTACATAATAATTATGTGATTGTTGAAAGTCTATTTTCATATAAAAATACAGAAAAATTAATATTTTCGTTGGAATAAATTCTTTTTTTAAATTTCCCATCAATTAGTTAGCCAATCACTTTATTGGGCGTATATCAGAAAGAAGTTCCACAAAATATTCTAAAATTTACTACCGATGACCAGCGACCCTGCACATGCACTCTTAAATTGTTAGAGTATACTAAAAACAAATGTCATCGAATGACAGTTCTATTATTTTTAAAATGGCCGCTATGACATTTCGAAAACATGTCATCCCTATTGGGAAACCCTTTAGTTTTACCTGATCTAAATTATTCGGTTTAGGAGGTTTAGGTAATACTAGTTAATTAGATAAAAGTAATTTGTTTCAATTCATTCTTTTTTTGTTAATAATCATTTTTAGTTTTCAATGTTATGTTTTCCTTTATTGTAAAAGTTTTCAACGACATTGATTAAGTTGTTAGATATTAGATTGCAACCTATCTAGAAAAGTTTGTAACAAACTACTGAATAAGAATTGCCTCTACCTTACATACCTATGTGTTTTTTAAACAAAGAAAATGTTGTTTTAGTGTAGGGCAGTCAGAGGACAATAGAAACAGTGAACGGTTGAAACAAGAATTATAAAATGCTGAAAATGTATGAAGTGACGCGTCTGAAAACGTCCCCACTCCTCTCAACAATCACCGACGAAGAATTCCCGAACATAGTAGAAAGACGACGGGCATTCTTTACGAAATGGTATTGTGATGTCCTGCCGTAATTAATTAAAATTATTAGTTAAAATTGTGAATAGAAATAGAAATTATTACTTATATTGCCCGGCTTTGTATATTAATCTTACTGAAAATTACATCTATGTTTGGACTCAACCTCAAATGCTTGCGAGTTTTTCGTGTATAAGTGAATGTAATATTTTTCAAAAACTTATTTTATGCTTGAATTTAGTTAACCTTTGAAATCTTCCTTTGATACATAATAAAATTTTATTGCTAAATAATTTAATTTACTGAAATTAATTGACAACATCAAACAATTACTAATTATTAAAAACTACTTAACTACTTCATTTGTAAAATTTTTATAATAACTATTACTAACTTTTACTGATTTCTTTGCATTTCTTCTATTCCCTAACTTATTTAATTGCTATTTTAGTCCATTCCACATTCCGTTTCAATCTGTAAACTGTTGCATATTATCCAGGGCCGCACTTGAACGTGACGTTTATTAATTTCGTCGTCATCATAGTAATTGCTTGTCGACTGTTGCACTGATATTCACTTTTTTATCAGGTTGATGCATAAGTATAGTCTATTTCAACATAAATGGAATTAAAAAAAGTCATAGCATTAAATTACGTTGATATAAAAACGTACAAACTATGCAACGAAACAAAATATAGAGATAAGACTATCGCGTCAACCAAGACAGCATATGCATTGCTAAAGGCTGGCGCGAGATTGAAATAATTAACCTTATCTCTATATTATGCTTCGTCGCATAGTTTGTACGTTTTTATATCAACGTAATTTGATGCTATAACTTTTTTAATTCCATTTATGTTGAAACTGACTATACCTAGCGTATTGGTTTCCAATAAGATAAGAGTGCTTTGAAAACAAATCTTTTGAGAAATATTAATGTCATTTTAATGCCATAGTATTGTTTTATTGAATACTTTGTGAATTTTTCAATTTGTAGAAAGTTAGGGGTAATAATTGTTGGCTAAAGAAATTGGAGTGTCAAGTACAAAAAAATGAACATTTCCGACATATCCTTTTGTTTGAGTTTAACCGAGGAGTTAAGGTATTGGAGGCCGCTAGAACCATTTGTGTCATTTACAGAGATAACGCCATCGTGAAAAATACTGCACGAAAATGGTTTTCTCGTTTCAAAATGGAGAAATTTGATATTAATGATTTCCCACGTTCCGGGAGTCAAACCGGCTTTGATGTAGACCGATTAAATGCTTCCATTCGTGATGATCTCCGTCAATCAACATGGTTATTGGGCAATATGATGAATTGTGACCAATCAACTATGGTCCGACATCTGCATTCCATGGGCAAAGTTCAAATGTTGGGTGTTTGGGTACCATAAGTTTTGAGCGAAAACAACAAAAATCGGCGTGTTACCATTTGTGCTTCTTTGCTTGCTCGTCATCGGTTAGCTCGTCAACTACATCGACCGTTTTTTCCCAAACTGTTACTGGTGACGAAAAATGGTGCCTTTACATCAAAATCAAGAACAGAAAGGAATGGCTGAGCCCTAGCAAACAAGCAAATCCTCTTAAAAAATCTGGTGCCTTTCCACGCAAGGTAATGTTGTGCATCTGGTGGGATAAAGAAGGCGTCATCTACTATGAATTGCTTCCGAAGAATGTAACCATCACTTTTGAGGTTTATCGTCAACAACTGTGTCGCCTGGAAGCTGCAATTCAAGAAAAACGACCGGCAAGACGGCATAAAGAGGTTTTGCAGCATGATAATGCCCGTCCGCATACTGCTAACATTACAAAAGCAGCTATTGAAGACCTCGGTTGTGAGGTTATTCAACATCTGCCCTATTCTCCTGATCTTGCTACATCAGATTTCATCTTTTCCGCTCTCTGTCCAACAATCTCGGCGGAATCTCATTTAATAACGACGTTGCTTTTTAAAGCTGGCTCGACAACTTCATCGCATCCAAACCACCGGATTTCTTCAGACGTGTAATCGAAAAACTACCAGAACATTGGGAATCAATCATAAACAATGTAGGAGAATATAATATTATTGGATAAAGCACGTTATTGAATACCATGAAATTGAAAATTTCCTATAGAGATTCAGAAAGCTGACGGTTTATATAGTATAATTCAACAAAAATATTTGTGGAATATTCATAAGTTTTTGAAAAAATCGAATTTGAAGTTCGAAAATTTCCCATAGGATTAATGTAGTAAATGACGTGCATAAGGAATTTCGCAGTCTATTCTGTTGACGGTACGTGCGGAGAGATATACTCTAACACTTAGGAAATTTCACAGCATCAAATGCACCACGCCTCTCTCACTAGTAACATGTATGAAGTGTTGGCGATTTCCACACTTTTCTCGGTTTTTAGGGGTTCTTCGTTAATGTTAAATGCTACATATTGCTGTGTGCTTTCGTAGCCTCACGTTGGGCTAGCCAAAAATTGCTGTGTGCTTTCGTAGCCTCACGTTGGGCTAGCCAAAAATTGCTGTGAAGCCTCGGAGCTTTACTAGGGCTGCACGTTTTAATATTAATGTCTTGTACAGGTGTACGTAAATGTACCCCGTCAATAGAAATGTATGCAAAATTTTTTATTGAGAAATACAAATAAAAGAAATTTATACCTCGGCTTAACAATTTCGGTGAGCACAGACCTACCTTTTCTCAAGTTGGGTTCCTTCCTTGACCAAATCGTGAAGCTGAAATAGAATAGTATGGTCTTCGGAATGATATCACAAAAATTATGCTCCGTTTTAGAATGCTAATTGTAATTTATTATAATTTCAAATAGTAAATGATTTAAATGTAATAAAATTCTTATGCTAATTGACAAATATCTTATTTTAATAAAATCGGAACGTATTAATGCACGTGTAAAGTTAATCGCAAAATTTTCACTAATTTTTATAAGTTTAAAATAATTCTTAATGGGACGGTACCTTTAATGATCTGGGGTATTTCTATTTACTGGGTTCGTGTACCATTAAACTGTTCACTTGCACTCGATGGATGACCTTCGGTGTGTATGATAATTCAAGCTGCAAAATTTTCTTGTGGATTCGCTCACCTCGTGGTGTAACCAAGTTTTTCCAAAATAATCGTGATTTTTCACAATCTTCTAACAATTTAACTTTTCAAATATGTAAGTACAATACTTTTAATTATTACTATTCTTTTTTTTGTTGAATTTCTTTGTAATTTTTCTAACTTATATAATTTTAGCGGAGCACGCACAAATTCACCCACCATTGATCGAATTAATTCAACAACCTCCCTCTTTCAATTGTTTTACCATCGTTACCTGTGTTTTTCCAGGCAAATGTGATTTTGCTCTATTGGCCGATATAAATCAATTTTATTGACGTTATAATTTGCAGGTTCGGCTCAAGCCCAATGTGATTTGTAAAATTTTAATAAAGTTTTTATGTTTCAGATTAAATTAAAGTACTTGCATCTCCTGTGATCTTCCAGTAAACTTTTGAAGAAAATGTCTTTCCCATTTGTGATACATTGAATTGCGAGACACTCCGATACGTGTAAAGATTATTCTTATTTAAGTTTTACGTTTTAACACATTTTTATAAACTAACATTGAACAATTATTTTGATTTCAAATTACATTTCTTATTATTAATTAATTTAATTTATAATTTTTAACAAACATTTTTTTTATTATTAACAGAATTAAAACGTTGCATTTTTGAATTTATTTTGTTATCTCGTTCCGTGACCCTTTCTTCATATAAATTGATGACGTTAAACTAAATTTTTGGTTTCAGATGAAACTTTTACGTTCGAACAAATAAGTCATGTGCTCTCTTTATTAATAAACAAAATTTTAAATCGTGACGTTATCATTTCTATTGACGTGGTGGTCAGTGTCGGACATTGCATTTGCCCCCTGTGTTAAATCAAAATTTATCCGGAAATACTGATTTTCGTGGTGAATTTTTAATTTTAACACACACGTGCATCTTCTCATAAACACAACAAACTAAATTTATAATGTAACGTTATTTAACTAACACCTATCAAATTAAATTAGATCAAATGCTCAAAATAATATTTAACTAAGTAAATTAAAGTAAATGTTCAAAAATTAACTAACTAATTATAAAACTCAAACTATCCTAATCAACTAATCTAACTAACTAATCTGACCAAGATTGAATTTTTTATTTTAATTGCTTCTAACTTTTATTTATTTTTAAAATTTTAATTACTTGTTTAATTTTTACTTGGTTGTTAACTATGTAAACTTTATTTATTCAATTCTAATTATCTTTATTTAAGTACTCTTTTAATTCAATTGTCTTTTACTCATATTTTGTGACCTAAAATATCTTTTCTCTTACCCTTTTATTAATTGGTTTCATCTTTTAATTATATTTGGTATCCCCTAATAAAATTTTCTATCATCATATTTTCATTATCATATATCATTATCATATTCAATTGTTTCCCCCCCCCCCCCATAATATTTCATAATATTTATTCATAATTCTTCATAATCATTATCATATTCAATCATATTTTTCCCATAATATTTATAATTCTTCATATTTCAATGTCAAACCTATTCTTGGATACCATTTATTTTAAACCCCTTTTCTTACAATCTGTTATTTACTATTTTATTTCTTTTCATTTTCGGTCACCTAATAATTTCATTTATTCAAAACTGAACTACTTAAATAAATTTTCTCATTACTTGCAGTTTCAATTAATTAACTGAATCTATGAACAAATTATTATTATCTATTTCCTTTTTATAAATTCTTGATTATTTTAAAACGTAGCATTTTCAAAATTTTATCTTGGTCAATTTCTTATTTCGTCTTAATTTTCTAATAGCTTTGATCAAATTTACACTGCTATTAATGTTATTTATTATGTCTTACTATTTTCTTGGCGGTTAATTTTGAAAGTTGTTATTAATTATTTCTTTTAATTTAAGTTTCGCCGTTGGCTTCTTCCAACGCTTATGAAAATAGTAATGATAACTTCTTTTTCCAACGTACTCTTTTATTTTTAAATTTTTCTCGCTTGAATAATCTTCTCTTATTAACATAACCATTTCTTTTTATTTCAATATTTAATTTTATGTTGGACCTCTTTGTCCAATGCATCTTTTTATTTATTAACATTTTTCTTTTCTTAATTTTCTTCTGTAGTTTATTTTTCTTCTTTCCGATTTTATCATAATTTCTGCATTTATTTAATTTTTCTTTTGTAAAGTTGTTGTAACCCATTGCTTTTATAAATGTTGTACTTTTAACCCGTTTGTGTTCATTGATTAAATTTTTATTTGTAAACTTTTTACTGCCCCCTGATTTTGTAAATTTTGAATTGTGAACCCATTTATTTATTACGTTTTTAAATTTTAAGTTTATTAAGTTATGAAATATTTTATTTTTAATCGTTGTACCGTTATTTGTGAAATTGTAAACTTTTGTATTTTTAAATGTGCCCGTTTTATTTTGTAAATCGCATTTTAATTTTAAAATATTCTGTCTTTGTAAAATTTTTGTATTTCGTCGTTGTAAACTTTTCTTGCTTTTTCGCATGCCCCTTATTTGACATTTTTGCTTAAAACGTAGCTTTTTAATTTTTAATTGCACCCGTTTACATGCTTTTCTAGTGAGCACTTCGTATGTTCGACACTTATTTATTTCTGATGAGTTTTCTTCTTCAATTTCTGCTTTCTTTCGATCTCGTTCTTCAAGTAATTTCTTCACTAGCTTTTCCTTTCTAATTTGTGTCCTGGTATTGTCACTCCATTCGTCAACTGAGACAGTTTTTATTCCTTGTTGCATTCTCTCTAATAATTTTATACAGATTAGGTAATTTTCGTCTATTATTTCCCATGGTTGCATTTCTGTTTTCTCTTCTTTCTCCATTGCAATTTATGTGTTTTCAATTTATTTGATTTAATATAGGAAATGGTTATTAATTGTGAAAATTTTCATGTACGTTTATTCTTAGTATTAAGAAAATTTTTAGTTTTATTGTTGACGTTATTGTAAGTAATTTTAATGAAATTTTCCGTTGTAATTAACCTATCTAATTTTTGTTCATACCACGTCTTGGTACCCCCCTTTTGTCGATGCCTACACGATGGGCGCCAAAAATTGCTGTGTGCTTTCGTAGCCTCACGTTGGGCTAGCCAAAAATTGCTGTGTGCTTTCGTAGCCTCACGTTGGGCTAGCCAAAAATTGCTGTGAAGCCTCGGAGCTTTACTAGGGCTGCACGTTTTAATATTAATGTCTTGTACAGGTGTACGTAAATGTACCCCGTCAATAGAAATGTATGCAAAATTTTTTATTGAGAAATACAAATAAAAGAAATTTATACCTCGGCTTAACAATTTCGGTGAGCACAGACCTACCTTTTCTCAAGTTGGGTTCCTTCCTTGACCAAATCGTGAAGCTGAAATAGAATAGTATGGTCTTCGGAATGATATCACAAAAATTATGCTCCGTTTTAGAATGCTAATTGTAATTTATTATAATTTCAAATAGTAAATGATTTAAATGTAATAAAATTCTTATGCTAATTGACAAATATCTTATTTTAATAAAATCGGAACGTATTAATGCACGTGTAAAGTTAATCGCAGAATTTTCACTAATTTTTATAAGTTTAAAATAATTCTTAATGGGACGGTACCTTTAATGATCTGGGGTATTTCTATTTACTGGGTTCGTGTACCATTAAACTGTTCACTTGCACTCGATGGATGACCTTCGGTGTGTATGATAATTCAAGCTGCAAAATTTTCTTGTGGATTCGCTCACCTCATGGTGTAACCAAGTTATTCCAAAATAATCGTGATTTTTCACAATCTTCTAACAATTTAACTTTTCAAATATGTAAGTACAATACTTTTAATTATTACTATTCTTTTTTTTGTTGAATTTCTTTGTAATTTTTCTAACTTATATAATTTTAGCGGAGCACGCACAAATTCACCCACCATTGATCGAATTAATTCAACAACCTCCCTCTTTCAATTGTTTTACCATCGTTACCTGTGTTTTTCCAGGCAAATGTGATTTTGCTCTATTGGCCGATATAAATCAATTTTATTGACGTTATAATTTGCAGGTTCGGCTCAAGCCCAATGTGATTTGTAAAATTTTAATAAAGTTTTTATGTTTCAGATTAAATTAAAGTACTTGCATCTCCTGTGATCTTCCAGTAAACTTTTGAAGAAAATGTCTTTCCCATTTGTGATACATTGAATTGCGAGACACTCCGATACGTGTAAAGATTATTCTTATTTAAGTTTTACGTTTTAACACATTTTTATTAACTAACATTGAACAATTATTTTGATTTCAAATTACATTTCTTATTATTAATTAATTTAATTTATAATTTTTAACAAACATTTTTTTTTATTATTAACAGAATTAAAACGTTGCATTTTTGAATTTATTTTGTTATCTCGTTCCGTGACCCTTTCTTCATATAAATTGATGACGTTAAACTAAATTTTTGGTTTCAGATAAAACTTTTACGTTCGAACAAATAAGTCATGTGCTCTCTTTATTAATAAACAAAATTTTAAATCGTGACGTTATCATTTCTATTGACGTGGTGGTCAGTGTCGGACATTGCAATATATACCTTTTCTAAAATAATTTTAAATGCGATAATATCTCGTTTTTTTATTATCTCGGTGGGGTGTATGGATCATCTTTATGGTTGTTTTAGCAAAGTAAAGCGTTGTCAAACCCGCCCGGAACGGAACGAAGCGCAGCAGAGGCTAGCGGAGGGTAGATTATTACAATGAAACTACTTCCGACTCGAATTCTGACCTAAAAATGCTCAAAAGGCCTTTTAAATCTGAAGGTGACCGTGACCTATTTAGGCCATAAGCCAATAGTTAGTCTCCGTACAGTTATATTATATCCCTTATTTTGAGGGTGAGTTTTTCATTTTCCACATTTTTTATTCCTTAAATCAACAATTTAAACCTTCAGCTTTTCGAATCTCTATAGGAAATTTTCATGGTGCTCAGTAACGTGCTATCCCCATATATTATTGATTAGTTCATGTATTTTTTATATTTAAAAGTTTAATTTTAAATTTAAAATAAAAACGCTACGAACTTATGCATCAACCCGATACTTGATACTTTTATGAACTTGCATCACCATGCTTTTAGTTCAACCAATTAAAAAAAATTATATATTTGAAAAGAATTCGACGTGCCTCTCTCGGCGTTGAAATGCGATTAAGGTCCACCAAACTTTCCTGGTCATATTTATAAGTTTTTGAAAATTTTCAAAATTCACCCTAGCTATGTAAACTTTCCAAATTAATCGATTATTATTTTTCCTTAAAATGTGGTTTCTGAATCGAGGAAATTTGTCGTACAAACGTCGACAAAAAGCTGAAGTCGACATTCACATTGACGTCGACGTTGGTTGGTTTCTGAACCTCTCTGCCCATATTTAAATCGTAACAGAATGACATAAGCACTTTATTTACTTTGTTTACTTCTCTCGTATATTTTTCTTATTGGGTATGTTTAAATTATTGTCGTCAAAAGATATTAAAATATATTTGAGTATTTGTTCTGAAATTCAGTGTGGGGACAATAATTGTAACAGGTGGCACGGAAGCGCTTCAAACATGCGTCAATTTAACAGGAACCTAATTATTTTCGTCACAACTTCTTGTCAGAGTAATATTTTGTCTTAAAAATGACACTATGCAATTTTTGTACAGGAAACGGTACAATTTCTTCTCAGAGACTAGTTTAGAGAGTTTTCACATGACGATGGCATTATGTGGCAAAATTGTACATCTTAGATTTATAGAAACTGTTGTATTAAAAATACAATTAATTTGTACACCGTTTCAAATGTTTCTACCGATGGGGACGTTTGAAACAAGTTTTCAATCATACATAACCTGATTTTTTTTATGGTTTTAATTCAACCGTTTTTTCGTTTCTTTATTATATTTTATTGTGCTAAAATTGTCGGTATTGGTAAAATTTTATAAAGTAGTAAAAGTACCCGTAAAGTTGTAGAAATAGGGGCTCAAGCTCCGTTGCGAAGAACTTGACCGTCTCCCCTCGGAAAGCAATGGCAAACCACCGAAGTGTGATCTGCCTGGTACAGCCTCTCTGGAAATGAAGTGTAACACTTCCCGCTGTTCGGAGCCCGCGTTAAGCAGTAGGTCCCCTATGTGTGTGATAATACTTCAAACGCATAACACATACATATAGGAGAGAGGTCGCCTACGTCCGGGGAAGCGGGTATGGCACATGAAGAAGATTATTGAAAATTTAGATCATATTATGTGAAAGTGTTTTTCTTCAGGATAGAGCAAAATCATTTCTTTCTTTAGTAGTTATCTAAAGAATGTCTTTATAAAAGATAGCAGTATGATGTAAGCTTTTGTTTATTGCAGAAGTGCAAACTTACGTAAAAATGGACACCAGGACCACAAAATTATAATGCTTTTGTAGAAGTAGATGTGGCGCATGAAGTGATGATAAATTAGAGAGACAAATTTGTTGCAAGCGAGTTTTTGTATGACAAGCGATTTGTTCTTGTCGGCTGAAAGTGGAACATTTTTTTTTAAAACTGGGATAATTTGCGGTGAAAATTATAGGTAGAGTGCTTACAAAAACGTATTTTAGCCTTTGTATAGTACACATAATGTCTCTGCGTTGTTTTGACCAGATCTACCAACCGCTCTCTATGATGATGCTTCATTAGAACTTTTGTGTTGGAATAATGTCATTTTTGTAAGAAAAGAAGATAATTTCCTCCAGATTCTGCTGAACTCGGCCCTATTGAGAGATACTACGCTTTAGTTAAAAGATATGTAAAAAGAATGTCCGGGAAGCTGAAATTCTGAACAAATTTAAATAATGTGGAGCGGAGCAAGTCGGAAAGTGACCGCAGAACCGCGCAGAATTTGTGCGAAAGCTTATGGGACGCGTCCGTGTAAAAATTCGAAATTAATACCGTACGGGAACATACATAGAATTTTATAGATGGAACAAGTCACACAACTTGTAATTTTAACTTAACGTAAATATTGTAAAAATTATTTCAGAATAACACAAGTTATATGCAAAAATGTTTGTCCACTTTTATAGTAAAATGAACACACCTTAGTTCCTTATTGCTCTGGTGATCTTCAAAGTTGCTTTGTTGTAACAAATTATGATTATCACTACCGTTCTTGTATTTTTCACACACAGAGCATTGGTCTTTCTTTGCTTGAAAAAATTCCTAGTTGAAGTTAGTGTTGAAAATTGATTCAAAACGGTGTTCCTTTTTATTATAAAAAATATTTTAAATTAACCAAAATAATACAAGTAATAAGCTGTTTACTGCGAATGTTCAGAGTTATAACCCTTTACAATCGGAAAATATTACGACATGCGCATAGAATGTCAGTAAAAGTTGGAACTTTTGGAGTTATACCCCTTTCTAGCTGAACAAAAGTACCAAGTTTGCATATGGAAAGGGAACTTGTCGGGTTTTTAGCGGCAGTAATTGGACTATCGAGATATGATTTTTTGAACAGCTGGAGATTGAGGAGACGAATTTTTTGGTATATCTAACTCAAAAAGTCACTTTTGGACTTATGCCCCTTTCTTTCTGGGGGTGCGACATGTCTACAACCCTTTCCCTAAAAATTTCATGAACGTTGGAATTAAACATTCTACCCCTTCCCGCCCTCAAACATTTCACTCCAATTTTAATAATTAATTTGATTGGTGAGGAAGAGTAGCACAAGGACATAATATACATATGAGCGAAGCCTAAAATACGAAAATTTACACTAAAGGGAACTTAAATATCCCCAAAATATATTCAAAATTTTCCGCCATATTCGTTCAAAGACAAAGTGTTTACAACTTTACTTGAAAAATTAACCCCTACTTTCTACTTGAGTAAGAATAAAAGTCTCTGAATTTCCAAGTATTTTTGGCCGAAAATGCGTTTATGCAATATAAATTTGACCCTTAAGTACGTACTTATACCTAAGTAACGACTGTGAATTTGAGCGTTAATTAGCTTTCAAATGAAATATCACTCAATAATACTCTGCGATGGCAGAATTATTTTAATAAAAGTTTGAATAACCCAAAAGTTTATTTTGATATAGAAAATTTTCTTTTTTTTTTCTACTTAAGGGGCCTATTCACGATCAATCATGTTGCGCAACATTGCCTGTTGTGCTACGTGATTGATCGTATATTGTAGTGATTGACGAGTTGCGCAACCATTTGTGTAAAATCAGAATTTCCTGATTTATTTTGCACAACTTCAATGTTGCGCAACAGGTTTGTGCCGTGAATGTGGGTGTTGCACAACATTTCACATTCGTACTGCTGCAGTGGAGCCGTATCAAAGGGGTGACCATATCTAAAAGTTCTAAAAATGTTGATTATCCCATTCTCTTGAAATTGTTGTAGTCAGACGGAGGAACTCAGTACTAATTCTTTCAATAAAGGGTATAGCCGGATATATATGCTGGATCATCTGAAATCAAAAAATCAAAGTTCATTCGTTAGATAATAGTTTTCCCTAGGTAACGCTGGGAGGGTTTTTCGAAATTTCAATTTTTCACTTTTTTGGAACACTTTGAAGGGAAAAACGCGATTTTTTGCGAAAAAAAATCGGCTAATTTGTTATTGTAAAATAAAAATTATTAACAAATTTGAAAAAACTGTCCAGCGTTACCTAGGGAAAACTATTATCTAACGAATGAACTTTGATTTTTTGATTTCAGATGATCCAGCACCAAGTTATGAGGGGCACCGCAATTCTACTTTTTTCCGAGACACGTCCGAATAATTGCTGCCATTGCAGTATTTTTTAATATTTCTTCGTGAAAATTTTATACAATATTCTTCGAATGTCATACTTTAATGTACTATTGGTTTTAATAAAGAGATTTTAACTGTGTCGTCACAAAAAATTCACAAAAACATGCCTTTTTTCGTACGAATTAACCTTACCCCCCCCGTAAACGAAAGATTACAGGAAAAATTACTTTTTTAATTTTTTTCATATTGTTCCACCACTTCAAAAAAATTGAAAAAATTCCTGAGTATAGAGGGGTATGAAAGACATTTTATGACAAAATTTGGTGAGTGACACTTTTCAAGAAGGCGTTAAAAAAAAAGATTTAAATTGTATTTCTTTCGCTAAAAATCGGCTGTTCATCTGAGAATTATAACAAAAATATTTTTTCATGCCTTTTACTCGTAAGAATTAGGGAAAAAATCACCATTCACTAATTTCCAATGTTACTATTAAAAAAAAATAAAAATCGAAAAAAGAGATTTGTTTGAAAAACTCAGAAACTGTTAGGGATTGAGAGCTGAAAATTTGACTGAATTATTTTTACGTGGTACCAAAACGATCCCCCAAGTCCCAATAAAAAAAGCCGCGGGGGCAGATTTCCCACATATATCCGGCTATACCCTTTTCATGCGTGAAAGTGGATCGTTTTTTAAACCATGCTTTTGTCCAATACCTCTTACGTTTTCATTGAGGTCTGTTGGATTCAGCACAATGTATTGCAATAATAATCGCAGCACAAGCTTCAACGCTCATTTTGTATATAAACTTCAGTGACACGACATATTGCTGTGGTTTAAAATGACCCCACACAACGCAAATAGTTGAAAATCTCAATTAATTGTAATATTTAAGAAATTTAAGCTAATTTGAAAACTTTAGATTGAACAGATAAGAAAATCCACTTTATTTCGTGACATTTTAGACTTTATGAGATCTTTAAAGATAAGAATGCTATATTAAAACATGTTAAATAGATTCAATGTGAAGATGACCATGTCAGAATCTATCAAAATGATACTTTAAATCAGAAATGATGAAATTCAATACAATTTGTTATCTGTAAAACATAACCTGTACATTTTGTAAACTTTAAATTGAAATATCTCTGTGAATAACTTATTGTGTGAAAATCTGTTTACAACCAAAATTATGTCATATCTAACTGTGTGTGTTAACCATAAATTGATCTCCGAAACTTGTAAAATGGCAAATAAAGGTCAAAATCCAATAAAAGTTGATAAGTGAAATGTAATAAGAAAAACAGTCAAATCCATTACTTCAAATGGCACAAGAATTGACTACTGTATTGGAAATCTTCTCAAAAGCAGCATAAAAGTGATCTCCGGAATAATCGAAGCAACTCTGAAATTGCAGAAAATTTCATTAAAATAAAATTTACAAAAGGAATAAATTTGACTTACAAGTTGTTGAAAATCAACGCAAATTGGTAATTTTGCGCAAGTAAATTTAGTTGATTTTTGATATTTGAAGTGGACAGACGTGCAACGCGATCCAATAAATCAAAACTTGGTCGATAAGAAAAATCCAAGATGGCGAATGTTAGTTGTCGCAACTGAAAATTAAAAATGTTATATTTCAACTCAAATCTCGAATATCTGAGAATTATTTAATTCGAAATTACTTACCAGCATATAATCTAATTAAATAACACAATTGGAAAGTCAAATTTGGATGATTATTACCACAACAACTCAATTCAACAGGAGCAGATTGGAAGCGTCATATCAAAGGCCATCAACTACTCAACACCTGTGTGAAAGTGTCACATTTGTGCGCGAGTGATAAAGAAGATTGTGTTTTATCTACGCCGACTTATTAACGAGTCTGGATTAAATAACTCAAAGGTATTTTAAAATTATTATTTTTATTAACTTTACGCCTTCAGCATTTTACATAAAGGATGCGAGAAAAAAGACCTTAGCAGGTGAATTTTTGGCTACCCTATTTTATAAACATTCATCAACAAAACATTTTTTTATTATTTCATTATCTACGCTTCGCCAAGAGCAACAAATTTTATTAAATAAACATTTAATCCGTTTGGTACAACGGCAAGACTTAAATTTATTTAAGCATCTGAAGGAAGAAAGAAGAGTATCGTAATTCTACGACATTATTTTGATATCTTGTATTTGATTGTAAACATTCTGATAACAGATAAGCTATCTGTATAAATTTTGTTAACATTGATTATTTGCGCTTGCGATATTTATTTGAATATAAAACCATTTCTGAATTAATCAAATCTTTTTATTATCATAAAACTTTTACAGGTCAGTACTCTGAATTTTTAAGATCATTCAAAAACAAAAGTGGATCGTTTTATCTGGTCAAAACATTTAAGCATTTTTATTCTAACTTAACCAACATTTTTCTATCAACAAAATTAAAAATTTTCTCAACTCAATATGCTACATCCCTTAATTAATCTTACTACCTGCAATACTCTGAGAGAGCCTTAGGCTGAGCTATACAAGAGGGACAAGGTGGTGAACTTTCCGGTAAAATTTGGTACGCGAAACTTTAACATTTACATTTTTATATTTTTCTTTCATTTGAAAGTGGCGCCCAAAATTAATCGACGTGTATAAGTTTTACATAGGGGAGGTCATAGCAATATGTTATCAACAGAAAATATTAAATACAAATAAAGATTGCGCAAAAATGTGTCAACGTGTATACAATTTTAAGTTGCGCAACACAATGTTGCACAAACAGTTCTTGCGCAACATGATTGATCGTGAATAGGCCCCTTTAAATTGACCTCTATGTCAATGCACTGTAAAAATTTATTAATGAACATTCATTGTAATTAGGTAGATATTATGCACTTATAGTTATAATAAAAACAGCACTTTTAACAAACGCATTATTTTATAACAAGCAAAGTTGCCAAACTTAGGGCCTGATAACTACAGTAAGACGTGACGGATCTTATGGAATCGTGTGTAAAAATATAAGCTAAAAGTTGGGACCAAATAAATTGACTCTTGAGCCACAAATTTCTGATTACGGAAAAACATTCTGCATATAATTTAGAATGTCGTTTAGCTTTATTTAAAAAGGAACAAAAATATTTGTTCCTAAAATATTTGTTGTATTGTTTTATTGGTAAACCCCAATAATAGTTGTACGGTACCAACATTGCACATTAATAATAGATAACAATGTAAAATTATTATGTCGCAACTTATACTGTAGTATATTAAAACATAAAATGTAATTAACTCGCGTATTAAATTCAATTCAAAAAGTATAATTTTGAGGTTAACGATTCATTTATTTTAAAATATTCTTCATTGTTAACATCTTTCAGTTTTATTTAATAATCAGTAAATTACAATTTCATGATAAGGTGTTTATAATAAGAGGACTTTGGAAACATATTTATTACATAACCCAACATTATATCAGCCTCATTTTTGAATTTGTGAGGCCAAGTTATGTAAACTTACATATTTATTTTGGTACCACATGGTATATTGTTGATATATGTATGACATATTGCTTTCTGTAATTGGATTCGTCCGTTGAAAGGTTTAAATAAATAAATAAATAAATAAATAAATAAATTATGACATTGACAGATAATTCAAATTGTAGTAAAGAGATAAAGTTATATTAAAATCAAAAGAAAAGATGCATTTTAAAATGTACTTATTTGGCTAGTGCTTTTAAGGTTAATTCATACTATTTTTACTAATGACGCAGGCGCCAATTTATTTGAGTCCAACTATGCCTGTGCAGATATGTTGTACTTCCTAGTGTGAGAATGCATGAACTAACCTTGTATAAAAAACCATATTGTTCCGACTTTTCAGACCCAAATGAAAATTGCACTTTTAACTTACCCCTCACCTTTCCAATATAACTAATCACGAAATATGCAGAAAAACGTTTTCGAGCCGAAGAGGAGTCTAGTAATGACAGGTTTGGGTTGGTAACATCGGTAGTATATTATGTCAAATTGGGTCTGTATATCCGATATAATAAAGCTAAAAATAATGTCTTTACATTATTTCTAGCTATATTATAGCTATTTTTATAGAGAAAAATATTTCCAAAGAAACTCACAAACGCTAATGCATTGTCAATTACTCTTAAATATGTCATAAATAAATAACATAAAATAAATAATAAAGTTTGACAGATACAATACAATAAGCAAATTGCAACTTTGAAGTCGCAATTGACAATTAGAAAATTATTTGTTACTATGTGGCCTCAGGACGCCTTCGTAGACTCACGCCATCAAAGCTACAAATTTGAAAATAAATGTAAAAGAAAAATTTATTTTCTACTTTTGAATCAACCTTTATAAAGCTTATAACTGGAAAAACTTGTTAATGCTTGTCTTTTTATTGTTTATATTATGTAAGTTTACAATGCATTAAAAATTGATTGGATCTGTTTTGTTTGATTTTATGAAAAGAACTGGAATTACAAAGTGGGTTTCAGTTTATGCATTTTATTGTTTTCTTAAAATTTTCTTTTAATCGAGCCGACATTTTCTTTCTCTGTTATATTGTCTTCTTTTGGAAATTTATTGACTAACTGTTCTAATTAAATTGCTTCGTACTTATTAGTTCAGTGGTGATGTAGTTGAGATTTGTCAACATAAATATTATCGATGCAAGTTTGGAATTCCATGCGTGTTGCTTTGTTTATTGTTTTTTCAAGTAATTAAAGTAAAGGTAATTAAGGTTGCCATGAAAATGTCCTGTTCTCATTCCTTTAGTTGTTGCATTAACTTGATTAATTTTAAAATAACGTCTTCCAGCAGTTCATCAAAATTATTTCAGTTACCTGAGGGTGATCGGTATCTTGCTAAAATTACTGTGTTGATTACTTCGATGTAAGTAACTGCAAATTTATCTAATAGATTTGGCCGACATATTCCAAATATCATGTGCAAATATTGTTATGCATTATGTAAAATATATAATTAATTCACAATTTGTTTTATTGTAGTATATAGGTAATAGGTATATTTATTATGTTGAAGTTCAATCTTGTTTAATTATGCCGCTATATCAATTGTTTCTTCATGTAATATACATAATAATTTGTGTACGGTCTAACAAATCAATTTAATTTGGTAATCACTGCACGCGTATCATTATGTTGTTTTTAGTAGTTTTTGATTTGGGATCCAGTTTATCGAATTTGTTTACAGGTTTCAACCTTATTTATGTTATTGTGTTTTCCTGCTACATTTAAAAAAAATGGCAACCTTTTTTTAAATCAAAGCGGGAGTACCTGATAGTAGCTGGTCATAAATTATTAGTGTACACCTTTTCCTTGTTTTCACATGTTGACTCGTACAATAAAGCATTGTCTCATTTTCGGCTAGTTCTTGTGTTTTTGCTGTTTTAATAGGTCTATTTTTGTTGCACCGTTCAGTTTGTCGTTGATGCACTTCTTTATTATTTGTGCGTTCATTACAACACTGATTAGGTATTTCACTTTAGAGATGAAAAGTCACAATATTGGATTTTTAATAGCACGTTTAATCGGTATTATTACATACCGCTACTGATTTCAATTTTTTCTACTTTCTGTAATAAGGCACAATCTTAACACGATCGTCTGCGTTTGGTTCATTTGTTGCACGACATTCGATTGTGTTTTGAACTTTTTTAATACATTTTTCCAACTGTTCCTTGATTATAATTTTCTTCTTGTTCCCACGTGTGTCGTTGTTACTTTTAACTTTCATTTCGGAGGTTCCCTTTTCATGATCATTTCTGTATTTGACTTTAATATTTTCATTGTTATTTATTTCATTTACATAGTGCTATGACCTCCCTTATATTAAATGTTAGACACGTCTTTTTGTTGGGCGCCACATTCAAATAGAATGAAAAATATAAAAATAATGTAATCTTTTAAATTTGCGTTCTAAAATTTAAATAGAGAGCTCACCAACCTGTCCCTTTCTTATAGCTCAGCCTGAGACTCTCTCAAGGTAATGCAGGTATTGTGATTAAATAGGGGAAGTTGCTTATCAAGTTGAAATTTTTGCTCAATGAAAGAATGCTTAATGATTTTGAATGAAAATAATACTTTACTGTGTTCACGATCCACTTCTTTATTTTTGACTGATCTTTAAAATTTGGAATACTTTCCTGTAAATGTTTCATAAACAATAAAAGATTTCGTTAAGTTAGAAATGATTTTATATTCAATAATATCGCAATGCGCCAAAATAACAAAATATACAGATTCTAAATCTGTCACCACATTGGTTTACAAATTAAATGTACCAAAAATGTAGAATGAAGATCCTTTTTCTTCTTCTCTTGATCAAATGCTTAAATATAATTTAAGGCTTTCCGTTTTACTCGAACGGGTTAAATGTTTTTATTTAAAAAGTTGCTTTTGGTGAAGCGTAGAATTAAATTAATAAATGTTTTATTAATGAAATATTATAAAATAGGGTAGCCGAAAATGCACCGGTTAAAGTCTTTTTCCAGCATCCTTTATGTAAAATGCTGAAGGCCAAAGTTAAATTTTAAATAATAATAAATGTTTTACAAATACCTTATGAATTTCATAATCCGGACTTTTTAATAAGTCAGCGCAGAACACTTTATCTTGCAAAACACTGGCGCACTATTAGACACTTCCACTATCAGCTGTTGAATGGTTGATAAGACACACCCAGGATCTTCTCTTCAGTAGATTGTGTTGTTGTTGCAGTAATTATACAAATTTAATTTCCAATTGGTGTTGTTTAAATATATTGTTTGCCGGTAAGTAGATTTACGTTATTTAATCATGTGATATTTGTAGATTGAATCGAGTATTAACATGTTTCATTTCCAGAAGTTGCAACTAAGTTCGCCATCTTGATTCTTATCGAACAAAATAATTGAATTTGTGGATCACGTTGCAATACGACTGTCCAGTTCAAACGTTAGAAATCAACTAAATTCGTTTCCTTGCGCAAAATACAAATTTGCAACGATTTTTGTAACTTGTAAGTCAAATTTGTACCCTTTTGTAAATTTTGGTTTAATTAAGTTTCTTGTAATTTCCAGAATTGGACTGATATTTGAAGAGATTATTTGTATGCTGTCTTCCAGTTGAATTTTATCACGGTAGTCAATCTTGTTACACTTCGAAGAACTTTATTTGACTATTTTTCGTTATCACAATTCACTTATCAATTTTTATGGAATTTTCACCTTTATGTACCTTTTACAATTTTTGGACACAAATTTATGATCATCATTTACAATTAGATATAATAGAATTTCTGTTACAATCAGATTTTCATAAAACAAGTTATTCAAAGAGATATTTCAATTCAAAGTTTATAAATTCAGAGGTTATGTTTACAGATAATAAACAAAGTATAATTTTTACCATTTCTAATGTAAAGCATCTTATAAGAAGATTTTATTTATTCACCTTCAAATTGAATGTATTTAGCAGGTTTTGATATAGCATTCTCATCTTTAAAGATCTTATTAAGTTTATAATATGTGAAATAGAGTTTGATTTCTTATCTGATAAATCTAATGTTTCGAATAAGCTCAATTTTCATAATTTCATGATTAATGCAGTTTTGCAACTATCTATTCCCAAGTAACATTTTACCGTCATAAATGTACATATACCTTACAGAAATTTCCGTAACGGTAAAGCATTGATTTGCCCCTTTTGCAGTTACTGTATTGATGTATCATTTATGCACATATAAGGTACAGGTATTTTCACAACGGTACGGCATTGATTTGCCCCTTTTGCAGTTAGTGTATTGATGTATCATTTATGTACATATACATTACAGGTATTTTTGCAACGGTTCAGCATTGATTTGCCCCTTTTGCAGTTACTGTATTAGTACATCGTTTTTATACCGATTATGTGTTGATTTTTTATGAACGAGATATTTATTTAATAAAAAAAATAATTTTTATAAAAGATAAAATTTTTGATTTTTAAATATTTCTATTTTTTACATACTGCTAAATTGTTTCCCTGTTGTCTGCGCCAGAATCTGAAAATTGACATTATAAATGTGATAATTTTTACTTACTTTTTTTTTCCGAGGCCAGGTTTTGAACCCAAGCTGTACTGTACCTATACGTCTGAAAACCAACTGCTTAGCCAACTCGACTACCTGGGTATACGGTATAAACTATGATATTTCTTATTTGATGGTCAATTTTATTTTCAATTCATAGATTAAGAATATTACCTAATATTGAATTAAAATAAATCAAATATTTTGCTTTGGTACTTTAAAATTTATTACATTATGAATTATTTTAAATAAAAGTTGTTATTTTGCACGTGTTTTGAAGAAAAATGCTACGACACCGACGTCACTTTAATTCGAATCGACAGCGGTGGTGGGATTAAATTTATTTAATTTAAATTTATTAAATTTTAATTTCCTGACTTTTAATTTCCAGAATTTTTATTTCAAATTTGGAGATTTTCGAAGATTTTTGATTGTTATTATTTGCGCCGTAGTTTTTCTTAAAAATCCGTATTGAAGTAACGAAGTTAGAAACTTTTTCAATATTTAGAAAATCAAAAATTTGATACATAGTTGAAATAAAGATTTATGATTACTAGAAAGACATAAAAGACCGATTCCCCAACTATAATATTATTCCTTTCTCATTATAGGAAAAAAAAATTGGAGAATGTAAGAAATCTCGATGGCGTAATGGTAAATAGGCACGATGGTACCTTTGGCAATCCGTTGTACAGTGGTTCAACTCCCAAGCCGGCAAAGTTATTTTAAAAATAAATTTCCTAATTAATTAATTTTTTAATATTTTTATTAATAAATATTATAAACACAGTTATTTATCGGTCTTAATAATTAGCTATTAGAAAACATAAAATATTTAAAATACACGTTTTACATTAGCTAGTTAACTAAAGGGCTTTTTATATGGGTTGATAATACCGGACGTAAGAGGTTTAAAATTTCCGCCCCCCATTTAGAAATTTGACCGCCCTTCTTACTCCAAAAATATCTCATATAATAATTATTGTAATATAAAATGCTTATCATAATTTATAACCAATCAGAAACAAGAGTTTTTCTAACGGCGAAATTTTTTTTTATACATAATCTTGATACATAAATAACTATAATGTTACATATTTTTTACATTTCAATATTAATAAAAATTATAAAAAGCGCGTCTCGAAATTTAATTTAATAAAAAGGGACTTTGGAGAATAAGACGGATTTTTATTTATAAAATTATTATATTATACGAGTATATATTTCATAATATTTTATTATGTACTTATTAAAGTAGTCATGGACAATATCAAAACCGTGAAATAAATATCACAAAGTTTAACTAATAAATCATCTTTACATATTATATACCGGAATTGTAAGCGACTAAAACTTTACTATTTAATCTACACTTTCAGGTATCAAACCGGTGATGAAAATATCGTACCGTCCATCTTATAAAATACCTGTATATGTTAGGCATTGCTTTTATTGTAACAAAACGAAACGATTAAAACATTACCTAATCGGTACCGTATGTTCAACTATATTTTAGTTAATAAACCTTCAGTGCCGATCCGATAAAGCAATTGCCTTCAGAATAACGGTGCGAAAATATGTACATTGAAACTATACCTAAACAGTACAGTGTAAATATGAACTAAAATTTATGTGCCGCTTAGGTACCATTTTGGTACTTAATTTTCAGGTAATAATTGTAATATAAAATGCGTATAATAATTTGTAACCAATGAGAAACAAGAGTTTTGCTAACGGTGAAATTTTTCTTCGTTCTGATTGGTTACAACTATTTTAAAACGTAATTAAAATTCATTGATCTTTAAATTACTTATTTTTATAATAAATATTTTAATGTTACGTATGTTTCACATTTTAATATTAATAAAAATTATTATATTATATAATATATTTCATAATATGTTATTATGTACTTATTAAACCTGTCATGGACAAATATTATTATGTTGAACAATATCAAAACGGTGAGGTAAAAATCATAAAATTTAACCAATAAAGCATCTTTACATATTATATACCGGAATTGTAGCAACTAAAACATTACTATTTAAACTGCACTTTAAGGTATCAAACCGGTGATGGAAATATCGTACATTCCATCTTATAAAATACATGTACATGTTAGATATCGCTTTTATAGTAACAAAACAAAACGATCAAAACATTACCTAAACGGTACCGTATGTTCAAATATATTTTAGCTAATAAAATTTCAATGCCGATCCGATACAACAATTGCCTTCAGAATAACGGTGCGAAAATATGTACATTGAAACTATACCTAAACAGTACAGTGTAAATATGAACTAAAATTTATGTGCCGCTTAGGTACCATTTTGGTACTTAATTTTCAGGTATGAAAATATATGTACATATTCGTTATACTTCAATGGTATACCGGTATAAAACCGACGTTGATGTTACTTGGGTTGTGATGTGAGATCATTTTAAAACACAGCAATAGGTTATCTTTACTTCTATTGTTTAATTCGTTTAACTAACAAAGTGTTAAGAAAAACTTAGTTTAAGTGGCAAAATGAAACTAATAAAAAGGTTTCGAAATTATATTTAATATGGTATGGTATTGTAATTTTAAAACATACCACATAGTGATTTGGTTTTCATTCTGTAAACCCAGTAGTAACAAAATCATATTAGGTTGATGCATAAGTTCGTAGTGTTTTTTTTAACTTAAAATTTAATTTCTTAAATATAAAAAATACATAAACTAATCAATAATATATTTTCCTGCATTGTTTATGATTGACTCCCAACGTTTTGGCAGTTTTTCGATTCCACGCCTGAAGAAATCCGGTGGTTTGGAGGTGAAGAAATCGTCAAGTCATTTTTTAATAACAACGTCGATATTAAATGAGATTCCGCGGAGATTGTTGGATAGAAAGCGGAAAAGATGAAAATCTGATGGAGCAAGATCAGGAGAATAGGGCGGATGTGGAATAACCTCCCAACCGAGGTCTTGAATAGCTGCTTCTGTAATGTTAGCAGTATGCGGACGGGCATTATCATGCTGCAAAACCACTTGATGCCATGTTGTCGGTAGTTGTTCTTGATTTGCAGCTTGATTTGCAGTTGTTGACAATAAACCTCAAAAGTGATGGTTACATTCCTCGGAAGCACTTCATAGTAGATGACGCCTTCTTTATTTCACCAGATGCACAACATCACCTTGCGTGGATGGGCACCAGCTTTTGCACGAGGATTTGCTTGTTTGTTAGGGCTCAGCCATTCCTTTCTGTACTTGATGTTGATGTAAAGGCACCATTTTTCGTCATCAGTAACAAATTCAGTAACATGACGACGGTCATGGCCTGATAGTTAGCGCGGTCAACTGCTAACGTAGGGCTCCCCGTTTCGACACCGGGTACAGTCTAAAATTTCTTGACCGTCTTCCATGCTTTCGGAGGGCACGTATAGCCGTTGGTCCCCCTGTGTTAATGATTTGCCATCATAACAAGAAAATAGCAGCAGTTCCTAGGCTTCTATGCAACTACTTTTCTGGTGAGAAAAGTTGTTGTTATTTTTGGTCGTCATAATTTTATAATGTAATATCAGATAATCAGATAATCAGATAATCTGTACTAATTAAATTTTTGCGGTTGGTATTTATCATTCACTATATAACTAATAATAATGAAGCTTTTCCATTCCATTCGGAACTTTACTTCACTGTAATGTACGGTCCATTTTTTAGGTGCATCAATCCTCTTCTTTCTCTTTTACTTACAACTTAACTTCACCAATTACATCAAGCCACTGCTGTGGTTAACAATAAATAAATTTAAAACAAATTATTGTTTTATTATACATACGATGTGTTTACAATCACAATTTCGAGGGTTCTGATTAGATTTGAATTATGCGGACAGACAGACACGGAGGCTTCTTGCTATACTTTGTATATAGAAGCTTTTTTTTTAAGTTTTTTTTCAGAAAAATACAGTAGATACAATATGACAATAAATTTTATCCGTGAATTTGATAACTTAATCCGTTGATCCGTGATCTGATAACTTACTCCGTTGATACCTTGATCGGTCAGATCATCGGATTAAGTCTACTATATAGGCTGAAAATTACAATCTTAAAGAACAGAATATTTTTGTAACCTATCTTAATATATAAATTCTGATTAGATTTGAATTATGCGGACGGACGGACAGACGGACGGACAGACACGGAGCCAGATCATAAGGCTTCTTGTTATACTTTGTATAGAAGCCTAAAACAGGGCGCAGGCACATCGAAAGGCAAGCCTATCAAGCTATTTGAGATATAAAATCCAAAAATGCTCATAGAACGAATTACAAAAATCAGTAAAAAAACAGGTCCTGGACCTATACTAAGAGGGAGACTTCTTAATAAAAGTGCAAGAAGAAGTAACAAATTGGGACAAGACGGCCGATGTTGTTGACGAGCTAAACGATGACGAGCAAGCAAAGAAGCACAAATGGTAACACCCTGATTTTTGTAGTTTTCGCTCAAATCGTGCGGTACCCAAACACCCAACTTTTGAACTTTTCCCACGGAATGTAAATGTCGTACGATAGTTGATTAATAAATAGTAGTCTCCATACCAACTATCTTCTACTTGTATATTAAGCATCATTAGCAATCTTATACTGTTCTTCTTCTTCTTAGTCGTATTGTTCGTTTCCGAACGTCGTGACCCATCTGTTTCTAGGCAAGTGATGTGCGTTCTAAGTGTTTTCACATACATAGAGGATCTACTTGTTTAACGTGATACTTGCTTAATGTAATACACTTCATGTTGAGATGGGCGCTCTTGGCAAATTACCTCGGTGGTTTGCCATTGCCTTCCGCGGAGAGACGGCATTTCGCATTAGCAGTAGACGCACTTAACAGCCAAAGTTATGACCATCTCATTACTGTTCTACTTACTTATTAATACATGTGCGGTACAATAATGTCGGTCTCACACGATACCTAATAATAACCCAACATCATCACACTACACCTGTTTACATAATATGTAGGTACAAATTTTCTTTTCATAATTATTGTCAATCAATTTATTTTATATCTAGACGTACATTACACCTTCATTTATTCATTATTTTTCGGGGAGTGGTCCATAATGCAAACTTCTGATTATTTTTATTATGCCTGCTTAATATTTGGAACCCTTTATTAGTTTGGCACTGTCTACGTAGCCAGTACCGGTTTCACTATTGAACTGGTAGTCTCTTTTTATTGGTCAATAGGACACACTACCGCACTACCCTTGATAACAACATACAGTACTAACAATTTACGTTTGATGTTCAAAATTAAAATAAATCCCCGATAATCTGCGGCCAAAATCCTCGGACAAATCAACTCTAATTTTTCAACGTGCATCTTTTTTACGGATTCTGATACTCCTTGTCGTTGAAATGCTGCGTTCAAAAATATGCAGTTGTATGATATTAATTTGTTTAGTTAGCAATATTATTAGCATTTATGAAAGAACTTGGTTAATCAAAAGATAAAGTAAAATCGGAATAACTGTGAAAATTTAATCAATTTATTTGACAGAAATGTACCTTTTATTATCTAAAACCTCCTCTTCGTGACTCCCGAGAGAATCACTGAAGAAAACTTTAGTACTTCACCTGCTTGGAGCAAGTCCCGAGCAGTAAATTCGACGTTTAAACGTCCTGATCTTAAAAATTAACTCCACGTTGTTACAGTGCAAAGGTCGTAGTCCATCTATGACAGGTATCAGCTTCAAAATAAAACATGGCCCAACCGATAATCTACTCACAGGCAGCAAAAGTTTTCCACTGGTGCTGCTAGTCTTAAAATAAATGGAATCACCTACTCGCACGTCTGTGTACATAAATCTCTTCCTCCGACGATACAAAACTTCGCGAAATCGGAGCACTGGAAATCCACTGGAATGCAGCGGCTATCACCTGCTTTCCCACGATAGAAGGTAATCAAACTCAAGTAGCGGTTGTAGGTAGCAAGTCAATAACAATGACGACTCTCTTTATGGATGTTTATGTTGTCATTGACCGGTGACAGTAAACACACCGCGATGGTAAAGGAACTGATGGATGCGCCCTCGGGAAAAATGCAGTGATAAAAAGCAATACATAGCGACTTACAATACTTCTAACAGCTGCCTCTTGGAAGTAAGATATACTCGAAAATTGTAAATCCGCTGGAGCGATATAACTTCCGGCGGTAATATAACCTCGGTGCATCTCTCGATTGGTACTTTTATCAAATATTCACTACCGAAACTACGTAATCGAAGGTAAAAACTATCTACTAATAAACACGCGTCTATCTCGCCTTACTTTTCTCAAAAATCCCCTTTTGTACGCACGACATTGCGCAGCTCGTGAACATAAATATAGGAAGTCCATTGTACGTTATAGTATGTGGTAAACGTAATTACAATTTTGCATGCCGTAAAAAACTATAACAGGGTGCAGTCATTATAGCCATCAGTTGGTTTCTTTTGGAAGAGCGTGTTATTTCAACAGTTTGTTACTCCGGACACGCTTGATATTGATAAACGTGTAGTGTCAAACCTCCGCTGTAAGAAATGGATCGTTTTACGCTTGAACAACGCTGAAAAATTTTGCAAAATATTTCCAAAGCGAGTGTTGTGTTGCAGGAACTGCGAAATTTGAGAAAAAATTTTGGTCATTTTAGTTAATTGGTCATCGCATAGCTATGATTTTACGCCGTTGGACTTCTTTTATGGGGGCACGTTAAGGACCGTTGGTGCCCCAGCGATCCACAAACAATTGACGCACTTAAGGAAAGTATCCATTGAACTATTCGTAAAATAGAGACACAAACAATCGTCAATGTACTACAAAATTGATTCAACAGGATGGATTACTGCCAAGCCAATCGCGGTAGCCATTTAAACCAAATTGTTTTCCATAAATAATCGGAGCGTATACTCTTTTCAATAAAATACCACTTAGTACTGTAATGTTCTTTGCTTGACTGTAGTGGCAAGTCTAAAAGATGAACAAGTTTGCAGATAGAAATTTAAATAAACGTTTGAGTGTTAGAAAGTCATGGCAAAATGATAAAACGAGTAATTCGTTTTAATGAAATTAAAGTTAGAACATGTAAAATAATTATTAGTTATAAGTGTTAGTTAAAAATTATGTTAATTGAAAATTTGTTATAAAATTAGGTTAATTAGTTATTAGTGTGTTATGCAAACTTAAATAAAAAGGTTTCTCGATGACATTTATCACAATTTGGTGCGATAAACTGAACGGACAATTATTCGCTTCAAATTAAACAATTATAGTGCATCATATTCGAATTTGCGGTTCGTTCCTATAAAAAAAATTATTTGATTTAAAATCAAGTGTAGAAAATATCGATTAATTTACCTGCCAATAAAAACTTTATAACATAAAAACAGACAGGCGTTGGAAATTTGCAACAAAAATAATATCCTTGGTAACGTGTTTGTTTTACCTAGTAACGAGAGAATTTTACCAAGATGTACACGTAATTTTGTGGCTCCAGAGAATTGGCATCCAGGTAAGGGAAAAGTTTATTGAAAGCATAATTTAATTAATAAAGTAACGGGAACATTAAATATTTATTTATCGTACCAAAGTTAATGGTAATTAAAGGCTACGATACATTACATATTTATTTGACGGCCCACCGTGAGGCTCAGTAACATTACATATATATTTGGTGCCCAACGTAAGGGCGATTAAGGTGTCAGGGTCATTACAGTACTTATTGAAAAACATTGAACGGTGTAGTTTTAATAACAATTTCATAAAAAAAACTAACAGATGGCCCTCATTAATAAATAAAATCTTATTTATAGTATCGAGGCACTCATTGGTTCTGTCATTAATATCCTTTGCAATTATATTGTTATTCGATCTTATAGCCTGGAAGACAATTTGCCCGCCTGAAGATTTTCCATCTGTTTCATGCTCTCAGACAAATTGGAACATACCAATTGCTAAACTTATTCAGTCATTACTGAATAAATCAACAAACATCAATCTTGCGCGCTTTTTGGCTTCCTAAGAAAAGGAATCCGGTGCGTGGCTTATCCTTTTTCTAATTTAGGTACGATTATCGACAAAGACCCTCTCGGAATTTGTGCGAGTCTAAGAGTTGGAGCTAAATTGTATATTTTTTTGTAGACTTGGTAGAATAGCTTTTCATGAATGACGAACATGTTCCAAAATTAAAAATTTTATCTGAAACGGGTCTGTATGTACACATCGGTTTTTTACCTTGTCTGTGCTCGTTGCATGTTGAAACTATATGAAGAGTACAGAGGACCTACAACTTAACGTGGATTCCGAACCACGGATATAGAAGATTTTTACACCGTCCACTCCGATCAGGAAAGTTTTTAAGTCATGTGTAATGTTACCTGGGACCAGCAGGTAGACATTTGAAACGGGTCTGCTAAGAAAAAACTTTAAAATGTCCAACTTTAATGAGTTGTATCTTCGAAAGGGAATTGGATTGAATCGGTCTAATATTGTCCCATAAGTCTACTGTAAAACGTAGGCAGTTGTTATTAGAGACACCCAGTATATGTACATATTCTATCTTGGCACTTTTAAATAAATTTCCAGAGAAGCCCTTTTCCTTTATATTTTTTTAGAGCTGCAACCCTCTCGTTAACAAATTGATAGCTTATCACCGATGTCTATAATATGTGATGTTAGATTTTGACTTCTTCTATCAGTCGAAATATGATTTTGAATTATATGCATGATGAACGTCATCATACCGGTATAATAAAAAAGCTATGAACTAAATTGCGGATAAGCTAAATTTGTGCCTTCGGTAATAATTCGGGAATTATCGCACGTTCAAATAACAAAAAGGCACTTTGGAGAGATTGGCAATTTATAACTTTTAACGTAATTTACAACCTCTGGAAGTACTAATACTTGCAAACAATCATCTCAAAAAGTACTGCAATGTCCCCTCACCTTAATTATATAAGTAATTATCCCTTACCTGGATGCTTATCCCACAATGATAACTTACGTGGAAAAAATTTTTGTAATTTTACCTCAGCTAGCTCAAAAGATATAAAAAAAAATTCTTTTATTGTTGTTAAATTTACTTTACTGCATTCGCTCATCTTCAGAATGAACAAGATTCATATTTTCACACTGTTTATTAATTTGATTTAAATTAAAATAAAAAATAATCATGGCAATTTGATTTTTAATGAAATTTATAAAATTTGCATAAATTGTCGTTATAGAGATGAAAGAAAATTTTATCCACGTGCCTTAAAACTAAATGTAACAAATTTCTTAATACTAAAATGCTAAATCTAAACAAATGTTTGTAAATAAAAAAAGGATTTTTGATTTTTAATGTTTAAAATTCCCGCACTTGTATAGTTAAAGAATTCTTACCCCACTTCCCGATTGCATCTTTGTTCGTTCCTTTAGCGTGTTTGTGCCGACCGTTCACCTACAACTTGCTCCAATTCACCTTTCTGTGGTCAACCATTTAATTTTCATAATCCTCCAACTATCTCCTCAGCCGTGAATACCAAATTTTGATTTATTGGTGAGTGTATTTATAAAATTTTACATTTTCCATATAGTTTAACCTTTTTTTAGCATAATCAACGTTCACTTAACCATACTTAGGGTTTTTTAACACATTTTTTTCTAATTTTCTGTCACCGCACCACATTCACGTGCATTCATCTTGGTTAAATTTTTCGTTGTTCTTTTTTAAACAAACTCGTTACCAAGGATATCAAATTTCATTGAATATTTCAACGCCTGTTTGTTTTTGATGTTGCAAGTTCTTCATTGGCCGGTAAATTCAATCAATTTTACCACACTTGATTTTTTATTTAAATAATGTTTTTTTTAGGAACGAAACGCAAATTGGATACACGATGCACTTTAAATGTTTAGATTGAAGCGAATAATTGTCCGTTTAGTTTATCGCACCAAGCTGTTGTAACAACATGTCATCATGAAACCTTTTTCAGTGCGCTTAACACAACTAATTCTAATTTAATCTAGTTTTAATAACAAATTTTTACTAACAAATTATAACTAACAAATACCAATTATTTTAACATGATATAAATTTTAATTTCTTTAACGAGTCAATCGTTACATCATCTTGCCATGATTTCTTAATAATTTAACGTTCATTTAAATTTTGATCTAAAACTTGTTCATCCCTTTGATTCGCCAATACAGCAGAGCAAAGAACATCGCAGTACGTTCCAAAATTTCGGCTTATCCGTCACGTTTTTTTTTGGTGAAAAAATTTATAAAAGCGTAAATCCTAATTCAAACCAATAATTCATTTAAAAAAAGTATTATTTCATTTACATATCGAATCTGACATCGCGAAAACAATATTACGCTTTCCTGGAAAGAGAATAAATAAATTTTAATTTCTGATATTTAATTTAAAAAAATGTAAACCCAACAACGAGTTTTTAATTAAAACTGTAATTTTGGGTTTTCCATTCATTCATTCAGTTTTCAATTCAGTTAAGAGTTAGGCTAAGTACTTATAAAATTATACAAAAACGGCAAGTTCAATGGATTTAATTGAATTTTAATTTTTGTAAAAACGTTGGAAAATTCATATAAAATTTGCAGTAAATAATCTCATCATTTGTTTTACATGCCTTTGAAATTATTTTTGTTTGTTGGGATTATAAAATGTGTTTTAAAAATCTATTGCTTAAAAAGTTGGTAAAGTGATGGCTATAGGGTATAATAATTTTAAATTATAGTCATCATTAACGAAAAATTTAATAAAACTAAAAAGTAACTGGACTACAAATCAAATTTACTTAATAGACACGTCAAAAAATTTTCTTATAATGTATGCAAAAACGTCGTCTGCAGATAATGGAGATGCCATTATCTTTGAAATTTGCCGTTCTTCGAATTTCTGTATTCCAACAAACCCTTTTTAAACGCCAGCTGATATTGATTGAATTTATGTTAAGTGGTTTGGTGAGGAGTGTACTTATTATTGCACGTAATGGCTTGTCAGCTTCTTCATTTCTTGATGCTTGAGTTTATGCGTGATCAACACGTCACAAAAGCACATTTTTAATAGCTGATTCTACCAATTTTTTGTGACGGGCATCCTTGTTTTAAAATTTATGCATGAAGAAACTATAACTCTTGTTTTCTCCATGCACTTGACTTATGCGTATTATGTAAAAGTTTATTGTATTCAAGCAAATAATCGAAAATTGAAATTTTTATACATAATCTAATTTAGGGATGTTAAATAGAATAGAATGGGGTAAGATTGGATGGTACGGTAAGGATATTTAGTTTCCTAAATTAAATTTTTAGGTCTTTAAAATAAAGCAAGGCTGACACAGGTTGCTAAGCTAAGGTTTATTTTTTATTATAATATATGGATTTAGGTAAGTGATTTTAGTGTATAGCAATAAATTTCTTGCTTCTATTTTTAAAGGAACTACTAGACAGAAACCTATTGAGAAAAATGTTGTGTTCGTTTTTCTAAACTGTTATCCTTCGTGAATAGGTATAAATCGGCAATGCCGTTTCGGTTATCTCAAAATTCGAAAAATTAATGTATTTATGGCATGTAAATGCGTGTACTATCTTATATACGTGATAATTATTACGCTAATCCTTCAAAACTTGAAATGTGATTTTCTCAATAATTAATTTTCTCTATTATGCAACGATTCGGAAAAACCGGAGGTTTCGATCAATTTGGAAAAAAACTCTTATGTTCAAAACATTTGTCATTTCTCGCTACACCTCAATTTAAGGCCATAAAATGCCAGTTTTTGTTAAAAAAAAGCTCGATTTTTCACAACAACCAAAATAACTATTTTATTTTGCAAAAATCACCTGTTTTCTAGCAGCTATTTTACAATTTCTGTTTCGATATCATCTTGTTTTTCAAGTATGACGAGACTGCACTTCTTGAGAGAACTCCAGACAATTTTAGCACCTTTAAAATTAGTTATCACTACATAATGAAGAGAAACTACCCAACATATTCAACCGTGTAAGATTTTAAGTAAAAATAAATATTAAAAAGTTAATTGTTAAAAAGTAGAAAATCGAGCGATTGACTGCCTTGTCCCTTAAACCACGTGTTAAAAAATAAATCTTACGTAACTTAGCTTAGTTGTTTCCGCTTTGCTTATTTCAAATTTTCTATAATCCTTATAATTATAGTTTACCTTTATTATAATCTACATTATAGCTAGAATATAATTTTCATGAGTTGAGTGACCCGATACTAATAAGGCATGAAATAATAATTTACAAAGCAACTAACTATGTACCTGTTAAAATATTTTTATTTTAACTGTAAGTTGAGACGCTCGATTTTCTTAATATTCATCATCATAGATACAACAAAACAAGAGAAAATTTAACAATAAATTCGAAAATTAAAAAAAAAATTTCAACTTATAATTAAAAAATAAATCTTATAATATTAGTAATAGTAGGGGAGAGTGGTCTAAAACCGACCGGTGTCTAAATCCGACCTCCATGCATATTTCGAAAACGTAAACACAAATTGAGACCATAATCATCTCATTGTAGTCTCCATGAAATAGTCTCAGGTTGGTTGAGATTACAGATATTGCAGGTTACATTTAGATTTGTTACAGTCAACTTTATGTTTTCATAGGGTATGCAATTCATTTTTAACTAATTTATGATCTGTGATAATTTTGTTTATTACATATTGCAATGTGATATCGTGGCTAATAGGGTTTCTCGTTGTGACAAATTTTTGCAATGTTCGGGTGCACGTAAATGTACCCCGTCGATAGAAATATTAAACTTTTACACAATTGACAAATAATGAAATAATAATACCTCGGCTTAACTGTCTCGGTGTGCATGGACTTACCTCACTCAGTCTGGGTTCGTTCCGGGACCAATAACTGTAATGCTAAAATCAAATTTTGGGCTCTCGGACGAACAGGTCAAAAAAATATCTTCCGTTGCAAAGACAATTATATTTTTATTAAGCAAAATTATGTATGTAAATAGATGATTTATCAATAAAAATGTTCTTAAAATTAATCTTATTTCTAAAACTATCAAACGTTTACGAATAAAGCACGCGTTTAATTTTGTCTAAAATTTGCACTTAATTTTATTTCGAAAATAAAGTTTAATGAAGGTTTACCTTTATGAAATATAGGGAGTTTCTCGTTTCTAGTACTAAGTACCATGTAATTGCGCAGATGAACTCAAACGATGGCTTCATTTACATATAAAATTTTGTAGATTAAGTTTCTTGTGCACGTGGCGTCGGTATCCAATTTTTCCAAAAATAATCACAATCTGTTGATATTTTCAACTAATTTCACTACTACGTTAGGTAAGTACGTTGATTTAATTAATTTTCACACTTTTTTGATAAAGATGACTTAATATTTTCACAAAATTATCGAATTTTAGTCTGGACGCTAAAACTAACACGCCATTACCTGTAAATTGCACACCGACTTCCTCAATTGTTTCTCTTCTCCATCGCCTCGAAATTCATAGCGATCTTGATTCTTCGTTATTGTTTGTTATTGGTCGATGCAAAAATCAATACCATTTTGACATTCCAGTTTGCAGGTTTGTATTCAGCTCAACGTGACTTGTTAAAATTTTAATAAAAATTTTTTTTTTATTTTTAGATTGGATTGATCTTCACCATTGCTTCGTGATGTATTCTAAATAATACACTAATAATTAACAAAACCTTTATTATAATCAAAAACCTTTTATGCTTGTAACATGGCGGATCATACATAACTAACCATGTTTCATGGCGCACACATGCGCATACATTACATTCTCCCCCTTAAAAAAAACTAAACAACATTCTACAACTATTTACAATGGTTACAATATATAATACAAAAATAATAAAAAAAAACTTCATGTATACTGTAACCGCTCTATGGGTTTAACCGTACGTTTAGATCGGTTGTTACCTATATGTGCCACTGGAGAAGTTGCCACCTCCACAACTCTGTCAGTTTGTGGTATTTCTACAAATTCTGAATCTCTAAATTTAAATTTCTTAATTTGATTAATATGTCTCTTCCAAATGAGGTTATTCTGCGAGACCACCTTGACCAAGTATATAGATTTGGCAATTCTCTTAAATATTTCGCCCTTAATCCAAGTTGGCTTTTGCACATTTCGATAATCCTTAACAAACACTGCCTCGCCCAATTCAAATTGTACAAATCGTTTACCCCCATGATACGTTTTTTGCTTATCTTGATGTCTTAGGACCCGTTTTCTTATATCAGTCTGCTTGACATTCTGCACTGCCGTGTCCTTATCCGGCAATAAATTATCAAATCTACTCCTAATTTTCCTATTACCAAACATTAAACTCGCTGGACTGACCCCTGTAGTACAATGGGGAGTAACGTGATAATCGAACAACAAATTACAAAGGACTTTATTTAAATCTATCGCGTTGCCATTACCTACAGCGCTCTTGAGAGCCCCCTTTACCGTTTTCACCGCATTTTCGGCTGCCCCATTAGATGAGGGTTGAAAGGGAGGAGATGTAGTATGGATTATATTATTTCCTGTCAAAAAGTTTTGAAATTCAGTAGAACAAAAAGTCTGGGCGTTATCCGTTACTATTTGTTTGGGCAAACCAAACCTTGCAAACGTTGACCTCAATACCTCTATTGTGGCCTTCGATGTAATTGAATGAAGAGGAAACACCTCCATCCACTTGGAGTGAGCATCAATTAATATTAAAAACTGTTTACCCAAAAATGGTCCCATAAAATCTAAATGTAGTCTGTTCCAAACCTCCCCCGGAAAATGCCAATTTTCTAACACTGCTTTGTTAGGATTGCTTTTATTTAACCTACAATTTTGACATGTCCCGCAAATATTTTCAATTTCTCCGTCCAACCCTGGCCACCAAAAATAAGAACGTGCTAAACTTTTCATTTTTACTATCCCCAAATGAGACTTATGCAAATCTTCTAATATGCTTCTTTGCAATATTTTTGGTATGATTAAACGATTATTCCACAATAAACACTCCGCCTCTATACTTAACTCATTTCTAACCCGGTAAAACTGTTTTAATTGTTCATTATGTCTTTCCGGCCATCCATCACTCAAATATGCCTTAATTTGACTCAATGTTTCATCACCTAACGTAGCTTTCTGTACTGTCTTAAAATTTAATGGAAAGTGTTCATTTGTTGAAAAATAATTAATGAAATCTATATCTGTGTCTACCCCTTCATCATTTAAAATTTTTATCGGTAACCGCGACAAACAATCTGCATAATTATGTTGGGAATCCACAAACTTAATGTCGTACTGATAATTTGATAAAATAAGTGCCCATCTGCGTAAGCGATTAGCTGAAAACTGCGGAATACTTTTTGCGGGGTGAAAAATGGTTGTCAACGCTTTACTATCTGTTAATAGCGTAAATTTCCTACCGTATAAATATTGGTTAAATTTCCCCAAAGAAAAAATTATTGCCAACGCCTCCTTTTCCAGTTGACTATATTTTTCTTCCGCCTTTGATAAAGTACGCGACGCATAGGCTACAGGCCTCTCACTGCCATCAGCAAACACATGACTTATCATGCCTCCGATTCCATATTGACTGGCATCGGTACTTAATTTAATCACCAAAGAGGGATTATAATGTGCTAAAATTGGTGCCACCGTCAGCAACTCTTTAATTTTTTTAAAAGCTTCCTCACATTTAGGTGTCCAAAGCCACTCACTACCACTCTTCAGTAAGTTGTACAGAGGATGCATCACAGAAGCTAAATTTGGTACAAATTGGCCATAATAGTTAATTAACCCTAAAATTGACTTTAATTGTGTGATATTTTCCGGTGTAGGTGCCTGTACAATTGCTTCTACCTTTTCTTTTGCCGTATGTAACCCTTCCTGATTAATCGTAAATCCTAAATACGAAACCTCTCTCATAAAAAATTTACATTTGTTCCACGACACCTTCAAACCCGCATCCTGTAACCTACTTAAAACCTTTTCCAACCTCCACAAATGTTCCTTACTATTTCTTCCCGTGACCAGGATATCATCCAGAAATACTACCACCCCCTCTATATCTAATAACAAAGATTCCATGATTTTTTGAAATTTTGCCGGGATACTGGCAATTCCAAAAGGTGCCCTGTTAAATTGAAACAACCCCTTATGCGTAGATATGGTTACCAACTTTTTTGATTCTTCATCTAAAAGAATTTGCTGATACGCATTTGACAAATCTAGTTTTGAAAATTGCACCCCACCTTGAAGTTTCACAAATAATTCATTTATACGTGGCAGTGGATATTGATCAATTTCAATAAATGGGTTGAGAGTTACTTTAAAATCCCCACAAATACGGACGGTGCCGTCTTTTTTTAATACTGGAACGATAGGCGTTCCAAATGGACTGTAATCCACCGGTTCTATAACACCCAACCCTTGCAACCTTTCCAACTCCGCCTCTACCTTCTTGGTTATTGCAAACGGCAAAGGACGGGCTCTAAAAAAACGCGGAGCAACATTATCTGATCTCCATTTAATTGAAATTACTCCCTTTGTAAAAGTACCCATTCCAGGAGCGAAAACATCCTTAAACTTTTTAATCAAATATTTCAAATCTCTGGGAGATTCTAAAAAATTCAATTGCGATATGCCAAGCTCGAACTGATTAAAAAAATCGCGTCCCAGCAGGGGGGGTCCTGCAGCGCTTTCAATTACATATAATTTTAAATCTCTTTCCTCACGTTGGAATTTTACCTTACAAATTATATAACCCAACGGTACAATTTTACCACCATTATACAACTTAAAAATCTTGTTCGTTTGAAATAAAGGTTTATCTTTAAAATTTTCTAAATAAAAAACTTCAGGAACAACAGTCAAAGTTGATCCTGTATCTAAATTAAATGTACATTTAACCTTTTCCACTTCCACCTCTAGCAATATTGGATTCGTCCTTGATTCTAAATTAAACAAACAATCCTCCGAGGAATTCAAATAATTTTGAAAATTTACCTTCCTTTTATTATGACACACTGCTGCTAAATGGCCTTTCCTCCCACAGGAATGACACACATATTCTTTGAACGTACACCTCTCGGTCGCATGATTTTGTCTACCACAAACCCTGCACGCACTTCTTGCAGCTACTGAAGGATACGAGGTCGATACCCTGCTTCTTGATTCCCTTGGATCCATAGATGCTGTACCCTTAGTCCACTTCTTCTGCACACCCTTGTCCGCTGGATATACAAAATGCACTTCCGGTTCCTGTTTCACGCTGCGTAACACCAACTCTCTTGGTTTAACCGCTGATTTTGCCATCGCAATTGATACCACATCCTCCAACTTTGTGTTTTTACTTTCTTCTAATAAACGATCTTGAACCGCCCCTGGATCATAACCCACAATAAATAAATCTCGTAAAACTGTTTGTAACATTATGGCGTCAAATTCACATGTGCCCGCCAAACTTCTTAATCTCGCGATCCACTCTTTTGCCGATTCATTATCTTCCTTTTTTGCATTGTAAAATTTATACCTCGCTGCAAACACTGCTACCGCCGATTTAAAATGATCACTTATTAACTGAATTAATTGACTGTACGTTTTTTCTTCTGGTGGTGTTGGCAGACATAAATTATGTATCAATTGATACGTATCTTCTGTTAACAAATTCAACAAAATTGCCCTTTTTCTAATATCATCTGTTATTTCATTTGCTATGAAATAATTTTCCATGCGTCTTTTATATATCGGCCATATCGCGTTTGTTGCATCGAACTCCCCCAGGTGTCCGACATTTTCTACCCTAGAATTTGTCACTACCGGCGCCGGTGTTACTGACATTTTTACTATAATTACTATTACTCGTTACAATTATTACTAATGCTCCCCCGTGAGTTCACTCGTCGCCACTGTAATGTATTCTAAATAATACACTAATAATTAACAAAACCTTTATTATAATCAAAAACCTTTTATGCTTGTAACATGGCGGATCATACATAACTAACCATGTTTCATGGCGCACACATGCGCATACATTACAGATTTTATGAAATTTATGGACATGCATCATCCATTTTCGGTGCACTAAATCGAAACACTCCGAACTTACGTAATGTTTTACTACTCATATAAATTTAACGCTAACACAAATTTTCATATTAATTAAGCAATTAACAATATTTTGACTTTTGAATTACCTTTCTTATGACTAAACAATTTTGATTTTGTATTATAAATAAACATTTTACATAAACGGAATTAATTAAGTGTTACATTATAAATTATTTTTGTTAACTTGTTTCATGCCTCGCTTTTCAAATTAAATGATACTGAACTCAAATTCTTGGTGTCGGACGAGAGTTTATCTGTTTGATTAGATAAGTCCCATGCTTTTTATTATTAACAAATTCTTTGAATCTTAACAAACGTATTTCTATTGACGTGGTTCACTAAACATTGCAATATATATCGCCAAAAAAAGGTAAGTAATATCTTGTAATATCTAACAATGACCGCGTTCGATTTGGAGCTATTTTCGCTTCGTGGCGCCAACAAACACTTTTTGCCCGTTCGGTTTGGGACTTTTACTCGCCATAAAACGCTATAGCTCCGCCCATTTCAGAAGCTTTCAACGCTTTCTTGAAATAGGTCGGGCAGCAATAGCGCGGCGCTGCGGTGGTAAAATTTAAAATTAATTTTTGAATTTGAATTTTTGAATTTAAATTTTTGTAATAATAAATTATTTGTTTTTACGCACCAGTCGTTTTTCGATCACAACTTTTGTATTAAACACTAATAAAGTTCAAAATACAAATCAAAGTTCGCACAATCTCGAATCAAACACGCTCAACACGCTATAACAAATAAGTTAGGTTAAAATACAACCTCAAGTTTAAATTTTAAACACCATAGCGTTAACCCCCGTTCGGTTTGGAACGCCTTCAAAGCTCGGATTTTCCAAACCGAACGCAAATTTTGCACGCTTTTAGCGTCAAGGCGTGAAGGCGAAAATAGTTCCAAACCGAACGCGGTCAATATCGTCTTACTGTTTTTGAAAATAATATTTAATCAGTGATTGGTTGATGAGACGGTAATCAGCTTAAGCGGTTAAGTGCATTGCTGCTAAAGCTGAATGCCCGGTTCGACTCCGGGCTCAGTAAAAACTTTATTCTGACCGTCTCCCCTCGGAAGGCAATGGCAAACCACCGAGGTGTAATATGCCAAGAATAGCCTCTCTGGAGATGAAGTGTATACACTTCCCGCGGTTCGGAGCCCGCGTTAAACAAGTAGGTCCTCTATGTGTTGAGAAGTGAATTACCTCTCTCCCGCGGATGCAGGATCGAGAAACTTCCTCCCACGCGAAGTGGAAAACCACCTCACTTTTTTAACGTGGGGAGCCCTGGATGTAATGAACTAGCTCTTATGATGGTAACGTCGGTCTGCGAGGGACGTGGGTCCAGATCTCTATATCTCACTAAAAAGGTTATAAGTATCCCCTCTTCCAGGGAAATAAAATACGGTATGATTTTAATTGATTTAATGACACACAAATAATCAATAATACACAAACAAATGTAACAAATGGCAACAACCTTTCGGTGGTGAATACAAGTTCTGCTGGCTTCTGAAGGAAGCCAGATAAAAAAACAATTGCGTGAATCAATCCTCCTGTGGGGAGATCCGGCGAACAAAAAAAACAAAGATGTCAAAATACGACACCTCTTTGTGACGTTAATATGAATACTCGTAATGTAAACAAGGCAATCACTACCCAAAACAGATTAGAAAGTAAAATTGTCTTACCTAAGTACTTGGCAAGCTCACACAATCGAAGATGACAGGTACCCCAACCTGCTTGGATGGATTGCCCACGAGAACGGAAGTTGAATTGTCGTCCGCTAAACCTCGGTCCACCAGTAAGAATTGCACGCCTCGAATGATTCCAACAGCGACCCCACGACTCGGTGATAGGACAATGGCTGGACTTTTCCACCCCAAAGAGTTATTCCAAAATACTCTGGTCTCTTCCACCCCAAAGAGTTATTCCAAAATACTCTGGTGTAATGCTGGGTTCCAAAATGAAATCCAAAATCACTAGCACGGTTGACGCAGCTCGCTCGATTAATCGGCAGGAAGTGTCACAAAAATAAACGCAGTACGACGACAACAATGGCAACGGACACGACGATGTGACTTTTGCACGACTGGCAAAAGCAGGAGGATGGTATCTCAAAATAATTCGGAACGCTTTGTTGACAAAACTTGTCACCATAAAATCCCACAAGAGGGCGTTCAAGCATGCGCAAAGTGCAGTCGAGCGATAAAATAATCAGCACAAAAAGATGGTGATTGACATCCAGATGTCGAAGTGAAATATGCTACGGTGGCTTCCGTATCAAAAAAATATATATCAATCTCACCCACGTGTACTCGGTTTAGATATTCAATAACTCGATGTAAGAATTTCCACTTGAAATCGCAATAAAAATAATTAGACTGCAGCAATGCACACACTTTAGAACTTCACACTTCAGCCGTCGGATCAAAAGTGAACTTACATTGAACATGGCGGACTCGACATGCGTATCCACGGAAGAACGAAAAATGGGAGTGGAAGTGTTCATAGACCCGTCTCAATAATTTTGAATAAAATTGGCAGTGGTCAACAAATTATTGAATTAGGTTGATCGATAACGGATATAAGATACAAAAATCCGTTATAGTGTGTGATAGTACTACAAATGCACAACACATACATAGGAGAGAGGTCGCCAACATCCGTTAACGGATAGGCACCTGAAGAAGAAGTGATTGGTTGTTTGTTTTTATACGAAAATACCGTTTAATTGTTAAAAAGTGGTGTGGTCTAAATCCGACCTCACATAATGGTTCCAAATCCGACCCTCATTTTTCGCGTTGTTTAGAATTGATACATTCATAATAATCGTACCAAGTTACTTTTCTGTATTTTAGTGTATTCGTGCATTCCACACACCTATTTATTTGTGATTCTTAAGGCAAAATGGGACGCAATTACAAGCAAACAACCGAAAAAATGAATCCTCACCAACTTCGACGTGCTATAGGTGCAATGAAATTAGGTCTGTCGCTTAGAGCAGCATCACGTGAATTTCAAATTCCACGTTCAACTTTATTACTTCACCGACGCAACAACAAAAATGAAGAATTAGCTGAAACACAATCACATACAACAGCATCATCGTCAACAAAAACTTTACAAGCTGCAGAAATTGATATAAATAAATTAAAAATCGCACAAAAGGATCGTTCAACAGTGAGATAACAAACTATTTTGTTTTTTTCCTTTTTACTGAATCTATTTTATTTTTGCAACATTTTTGCAATTTTATTTTTATAACTAAGATAATTTCCAATTTTTAATATAATATTTGTTTAAATAAAGTTTAAATTTTACATTGAAAAGTGATTAGTTTTGATAAAATCTGATAAAAATAGAGGAGTCGGATTTAGAACACGTGGGGGTCGGATTTACCTCCAGAGGTCGGATTTGGAACCAATATTTTAGTTTCTTTATTTTGGTTGTAGCTCAGAAGAGGTAGGAGATACATCATAGGTTTGTTTGACGAAAAGTTGAGGAATTGAATGCACTTTACAACGGTACTAAAAGTAAAGTAATAGGTCTCGATTTAAAAGTTTTATGTAAAAAAACAAAAAGGGGGTCGCTTTTAGACCACTCTCCCTACAGTAAACGACTAAAGAAACTGTTATAAAAGTAAAATTGGAATAATTTCTCGAACATACACATTTAAACCTAACTTTTTTAGGTGTGAAACATTGTCTGAACGAAAGCACCAAAATCCGGTCCTTGAAATTTGAGAAATCTGAAAAATACCCACAAATATATGGTTAAAACATATATGTACGTTTAGTGTGATAGAGATGAAAATTATATTATTTAATATAATTATATAATGATAATATTCTTTTTATATTTTGATAACCATTAGTAATGCGAAAACTTCGTTAGTTTCCAGAAGTATCTTAAATAGTTTCTTTAGGGTATCCCCATAACAATAAGTTCAGTCGGCTGCAATCAAGAAATGCGCAAGCTAACTATCTTAATTTATCTTCTGGCAATTCAACGGCCAGGGTAATGGTTAGTATTTAAATATTCCCCAACAATGAGAATAACATGTGATGGAACCCCATCATGCATGAACCAAAGTTAACGGTACATTTCTAATAGAACACCTTCCAACAATGCAGGAACTTCAAACTCCAAAATTTGTTTATAGCTTTTTCCGCTAAATGCAAATGATAGGTAAAACGATACAATCAATACTAGTATAGTTGACATTATCAACCTAATATAAGAATTTAAAACAAATCTTTGCTAATGACATGAGATTATAACATGAAAAATTTCAATTTGTACATGATAATTGTTGTGAAAATTTACAATAGGAGTTGTTAGAGATTTTCTACGTCTGCAAATATCGTGATTAAAATTGGCACTTATGCCATTAGTAAAATCGTATGAATTAAGCTTAAAATCGCTAGTCGAATAAGTGCATTTTAAAATGCATCTTTTCTTTTTATTTTAATATAACCCTACAATTTGAATTATCTGTCAATGTAATAATGTGCGCCAAAAGAACTAAAGTTAGGTTATGTAACAGAAATGTTTATTATAAAGGATCCTTATTATAAACACCTTTTCAGTGAATTGCAATTTTCTAATTATTCAATAAAACTATTGACATGAAAGATGTTAACAATGAAGAAATATTTGTACTGCTTATTTATTCAACCGTTAACCTAAATGTATATGAAAATGTTCAAAATCAGTAAATAAGTTATAATTCCTGGGTGTCAGGAATAGGAAAATTATTATGCAAAAGATATTCGTATGTAACATCACTAGAGCAAAGAAAATACTTAAGATGAATGGAGTATCAGGTTATTTAAATATTACCCGAGCTCTTTAAAGCGAGAGCAATATGTATAGGATATCGCGCGAGCGAAAGCGAGTTGTTCTTGTATGTTCTTTGCACGAGTTGATGTTTATATGATAATCCCCCGAAGAAAAATTGAACATATCACTCCACAATCATTGCAAAAATCGGTAAGTACCGAAAAAAATGGAAGCATAATCGCACTAAATTTGTAACATTATACAATTCCTTAAAAGTAGTTTCTTAAAGCCAACTCGGAAAGTGATGCGATCATTCCTGGTATACAACCGGTTTCTAATTTTACACTGGCATTTCAAATTATAAAATATAATATATACTTCCTGGCTAAGTAGGCAACCACTCGTACAACATTTGCGAATTTTTTTGTAGTGTTCTTGTTTTATTGTAATGTAACTTTTTCCATTAATGTAGAAACAAAACAAGAAATACCTCATATTTTGGATGTTATTGTAGACTGATTTTCAAACTGTATCAAAATTAGTATTATTTTCAAATTAAAATACAAATGTGTACACCGTGGGAGCTTCCACACTTAACACTCCATATTATATGTATGTACTATATCGTTTCAAAGACAACTTTAATATATTTATGTACCTTTCTCGCTTCGACGTACATTAAGCGCTTGCAGCGAGTACATGTATATTATGTGCATTCTCACCACGTATGAATTCTTTTTAACTGCCCCTTCAAATATTCGAATATTAACATCAATATAACTGTATATTTACCTAGCGCATCAATATAAGTGGATATTTCCCAAGGGCACTCTGTATCAGCGAATATTGCCCGAGGGCTCGTTGTATCAGCGGATATGGGTCGACGATGCATGAAGTGTATCTGTATAATGTATGATGTAAAATAGCGCACGCTGATTGGTTGAAACGACCATAATATGACCCTGAGTGGAATTATCGCGTAATAAATATATTGTCGTGTTTTTTTGTAAAATTTAATTTATTATAAATTTAGACATTTAATTTAAATATTATTTGTAATTGGAAAAAGGTAAAATGATAACCCTAGTTTCAGAAACTCTCACTAGTATGGAGATGAAACGACATACAGAGTGTAGGAAAGATCGTTATATACAAAGTAGGACAAAAGTTGTTTAAGTACTGAATTTGTTACATCGTAATGTAACAATTCGTTACAAAGTTGGCTATTACAAGCAATAAGTGCAATAATCTTTCTGCACAATTAGTACCAAAATTATGTTACAATTAATATTGGAATAGAATTTGTTTGTACAAAAGGAAGGCCCAATTCCCTAACCCCGATTATCCGAGTCTCGGTTATCCGATCTTCCACGTTAACCGCAGCATATCTCTTAAAACAATATATTTTGCAATGAATTGAATTCAATGAGTTAATTGAATTTTAGGAAGCGAATTGAATTGTACAATATTATGTTCTGGACTATTAGCCCCTTGGTTGAATGTAGTGCGATTATAAAAAACAAATACTACGTTAAAATATCATGGGCATTGGCCCCCAACGCAGAAAATTTCATATCAACCCCATTTCCCGGAATTACATCAAATGCACTCATAGTAGAAAATCTGTATTTCTAGATCGTTTACAACTTAGAACTGTGATAATGGCAGATTATCGAGCTTTTAAAGATATTAAAAATATTCTTGTACAAAAACAATGTACTTTATTGAAACCACACAGTGTCAGTGGAGATTAAAATTTCAATAAAACGCAAGTACTAGAAACCAAGCAAATAGTAAGCTTAAGAATAAATTCCTATAGAATACATAAGTGAATCGACGGTGATGAATTTTTAAATTTTTAAAGTCAGGACGTCAACACTCTTGTGTTAGTTCTATGTATGTAGTTAAATTTATTACATACGAGTACACAGATTTTTATAACAGTTAAGCCCGCATTTCATTATAGCTTCTAGCAGCCGAGCTTCTAGAAGCTCGGCTGCTAGAAGCTATAATGAAATGCGGGCTTTAAAGCTTACGCTTTAATAAATTTACAAGGACCAATAGTGAAATGTTAGTTTAGTACTTGTCAAACTATTTCTTATTAGGTCTGTTCTTTTATTATTATATTTCAGTATTTTCAAAGTATTGATGTAAATATTGGGTACAATTTTTTACAATATATTACATACAATTTTCAATTGTTATAATAATTTTGATTGTTTAAAATAAAATTAATAAAATTAGATAGGACCGCAATTCTTCGCAGTTAAAGATATACCATTGTCTAGGTTGAAAATCTATCTTTACTTGTCGCAAATTGTTGTTTTTCTACTTATAACTGACGCAGTTTTCAGATCAGAAGGGAAGCAGATAATGTGCAAGATTTGTAATTCTTTTATAAACTAACTATAATTTATTTTACCTAGTATAAAAAATATTATAATACCGAATTTTAATGATGGAAGATTTGAAGAAAAAAACGAAAGCAAAATTAAAAAGACAAGAAATTAGTCATCATCAACATCATTTTTCAAGACTTAACCAATTTGGCTTGTTCCGGCTTCATTGAAATTAATCACTACAGCGCTTCGAAATCGTTATTTTTGACTTTTATTGTAAATAGAAGCTGTTTAGGGATACAGTAACCATCCATTTTAAATATTATGTTTCATCCAGTTATTCTGGTATTGGACAATGTTTTCAGGCAGGTAATCAGGCAGGACAGAAGCTGTCACATATCTTAGCAATTCAATTTTTGCCTATTCGATTAGTTGTTTATCTTTTTGCGTGGGGGTCCAATTTTTTTTATACAGCAAGGCACGGAAATTCATTACCTTCTGAAATTTTAACTTTATTGTGTCTTCAGTATACTTTAGTAGTTCATTACGAATATCTTGTAATAGTTCAACGCATATTGAAACCCATATAGTTGCAGCAGTTGATACGTTCCGTTGTTTAGCTTTCTATAATAATTATTGAATAAGTCTATTCACTTACCTTTTTGATTTAGAAAAGCATTTAATAATCCTTGAGTTATACAGAAAATTTTATGTACTGAAAGAAATCAGAACACTTTGCAAGCTAAAAGTTATATACCGATTACCTGTTCACCGAGTATTTACAAAAATGTAACGTTTAGTTTGGCTTCTTAAATTTAAAATTATTATAAAGCATGTAACATCATGTGCATTGGGTAACGAACTTTTGTTCACTACCTAACAAGTAAATGACATATAACATATTTATTTGCTTACCATACATGTAAACTGGTATTCCGGCCTCATTTCTTTCTTATTTTCTTCTTATTTTTATTTCTCTAGTCATCAACAAAATAAATACTTTTTGTTTTGTCGATGTCCTTTTAATTCCAGGTAGTGAACAAAGTAGCTTACTTATAGACGCCGGTGTCTGACGTGGCAGTCAACTATTAATAAAACATTATTCAATCAAAATATACTATAAATTAAATTAAATCATACCTAAATACAATTAAAATCAATTAATAAAAATAAAAATAACCCAAGTAACATCAACGTCGGTTTTATACCGGTATACCATTGAAGTATAACGAATATGTACATATATTTTCATACCTGAAAATTAAGTACCAAAATGGTACCTAAGCGGCACATAAATTTTAGTTCATATTTACACTGTACTGTTTAGGTATAGTTTCAATGTACATATTTTCGCACCGTTATTCTGAAGGCAATTGTTGTATCGGATCGGCATTGAAATTTTATTAGCTAAAATATATTTGAACATACGGTACCGTTTAGGTAATGTTTTGATCGTTTTGTTTTGTTACTATAAAAGCGATATCTAACATGTACATGTATTTTATAAGATGGAATGTACGATATTTCCATCACCGGTTTGATACCTTAAAGTACAGTTTAAATAGTAATGTTTTAGTTGCTACAATTCCGGTATATAATATGTAAAGATGCTTTATTGGTTAAATTTTATGATTTTTACCTCACCGTTTTGATATTGTTCAACATAATAATATTTGTCCATGACAGGTTTAATAAGTACATAATAACATATTATGAAATATATTATATAATATAATAATTTTTATTAATATTAAAATGTGAAACATACGTAACATTAAAATATTTATTATAAAAATAAGTAATTTAAAGATCAATGAATTTTAATTACGTTTTAAAACAGTTGTAACCAATCAGAACGAAGAAAAATTTCACCGTTAGCAAAACTCTTGTTTCTCATTGGTTACAAATTATTATACGCATTTTATATTACAATTATTACCTGAAAATTAAGTACCAAAATGGTACCTAAGCGGCACATAAATTTTAGTTCATATTTACACTGTACTGTTTAGGTATAGTTTCAATGTACATATTTTCGCACCGTTATTCTGAAGGCAATTGCTTTATCGGATCGGCACTGAAAGTTTATTAACTAAAATATAGTTGAACATACGGTACCGATTAGGTAATGTTTTAATCGTTTCGTTTTGTTACAATAAAAGCAATGTCTAACATATACAGGTATTTTATAAGATGGACGGTACGATATTTTCATCACCGGTTTGATACCTGAAAGTGTAGATTAAATAGTAAAGTTTTAGTCGCTTACAATTCCGGTATATAATATGTAAAGATGATTTATTAGTTAAACTTTGTGATATTTATTTCACGGTTTTGATATTGTCCATGACTACTTTAATAAGTACATAATAAAATATTATGAAATATATACTCGTATAATATAATAATTTTATAAATAAAAATCCGTCTTATTCTCCAAAGTCCCTTTTTATTAAATTAAATTTCGAGACGCGCTTTTTATAATTTTTATTAATATTGAAATGTAAAAAATATGTAACATTATAGTTATTTATGTATCAAGATTATGTATAAAAAAAAATTTCGCCGTTAGAAAAACTCTTGTTTCTGATGGTTACAAATTATGATAAGCATTTTATATTACAATAATTATTATATGAGATATTATTGGAGTAAGAAGGGCGGTCAAATTTCTAAATTGGGGGCGGAAATTTTAAACCTCTTACGTCCGGTATTATCAACCCATATAAAAAGCCCTTTAGTTAACTAGCTAATGTAAAACGTGTATTTTAAATATTTTATGTTTTCTAATAGCTAATTAACTAAAGGCCCTTTTAAAGTTTAAGACCGATAAATAACTGTGTTTATAATATTTATTAATAAATATTAAAAAATTAATTAATTAGGAAATTTATTTTTAAAATAACTTTGCCGGCTTGGGAGTTGAACCACTGTACAACGGATTGCCAAAGGTACCATCGTGCCTATTTACCATTACGCCATCGAGATTTCTTACATTCTCCAATATTTTTTTTTCCTATAATGAGAAAGGAATAATATTATAGTTGGGGAATCGGTCTTTTATGTCTTTCTAGTAATCATAAATCTTTATTTCAACTATGTATCAAATTTTTGATTTTCTAAATATTGAAAAAGTTTCTAACTTCGTTACTTCAATACGGATTTTTAAGAAAAACTACGGCGCAAATAATAACAATCAAAAATCTTCGAAAATCTCCAAATTTGAAATAAAAATTCTGGAAATTAAAAGTCAGGAAATTAAAATTTAATAAATTTAAATTAAATAAATTTAATCCCACCACCGCTGTCGATTCGAATTAAAGTGACGTCGGCGTCGTAGCATTTTTCTTCAAAACACGTGCAAAATAACAACTTTTATTTAAAATAATTCATAATGTAATAAATTTTAAAGTACCAAAGCAAAATATTTGATTTATTTTAATTCAATATTAGGTAATATTTTTAATCTATGAATTGAAAATAAAATTGACCATCAAATAAGAAATATCATAGTTTATACCGTATACCCAGGTAGTCGAGTTGGCTAAGCAGTTGGTTTTCAGACGTATAGGTACAGTACAGCTTGGGTTCAAAACCTGGCCTCGGAAAAAAAAAGTAAGTAAAAATTATCACATTTATAGTTGGGACCAAATAAATTGAGACTTGCGTCATTACTTAAAACAGTACGAATTAATATTAAAATCGCTAGTCAAATGAGTGCATTTTAAGATGCATCTGCCCTTTTCATTTTAATATAGCTTTCTTTCTCTTTCCTGTAATAATTTAAATTATCTTTCTGTCAATGTCATATAACTAAAGTTGGGTTATGTAATAAATATGTTTCCCATATGAAAATGACATAAACAAATTATATCCGTAGTTACCTACTCATTGTTGATTTCAATTTCAATACGCGAGTCAATTCAATTTTTATTGCTTTTATTTTTAAGTTCAGACATACTAATTTTATATAGTATTTATTATTAATGTAAAATGTTGATAACGTACGTCTTTTCTTAAGTCTTTGCCAGAAAGACTTTCAAATATGTTTTTTCTCTTTTTAATAAAGCTAAACGACGTCCTAAATTATATTCAGGATGTCTTTTCTTAATCAGAAATTTGTGACGCAGGTCTCAATTTATTTGGTCCCAACTTTATAATGTAAATTTTCAGATTCTGGCGCAGATAACAGGGAAACAATTTAGCAGTATGTAAAAAATAGAAATATTTAAAAATCAAAAATTTTATCTTTTATAAAAATTATTTTTTCTATTAAATAAATATCTCGTTCATAAAAAATCAACACATAATCGGTATAAAAACGATGTACTAATACAGTAACTGCAAAAGGGGCAAATCAATGCTGAACCGTTGCAAAAATACCTGTAATGTATATGTACATAAATGATACATCAATACAGTAACTGCAAAAGGGGCAAATCAATGCCGTACCGTTGCGAAAATACCTGTACCTTATATGTGCATAAATGATACATCAATACAGTAACTGCAAAAGGGGCAAATCAATGCTTTACCGTTACGGAAATTTCTGTAAGGTATATGTACATTTATGACGGTAAAATGTTACTTGGGAAGTAAACGTATTAAAGGATCATAATTATGGAAATGACAGAAAGAGTTGTTAAATAATCGCAACGCTATGTAGTACCAACTAATTACACAAAAATTTTCACCTTAATACATATTAGGTTTGTTTCATCGACGAGTTCTCGTTAGTTCTAGTTGGTTCTAGAGCTATGTGCATGCTCTTTAACTAAAATCTTAACAGATTTTAGTTAAAGAGCATGCGCATAATTCTAGAACTAACGAGAACTCGTCGATGAAACAAGCCTATTATTATGTGTGCTACATTAATAAATTACACAGAATTGCTTATAATTGTGTTCCTTGTGATTAGATTCTTGACGTTTTAAGAATTTAGCCTCCATTTGCGAAATAATCATAAGTAATTAGTTTTATATGAAAATCACCAGTTATGACCATTAACTTAATAGAAGTTTCTAAATTGTTTAGTCGAGATATTTGTATGTTTGGGTTCGATAAATGTGCAAAATTGAAAGTTCAAATGCAGGAGCGGGAAATATTTAGAAAGATCGGCTAGAGTGCCAAAAGGTTGTCCACCCAAATCAAAATTTCCTATTGACTATTGGATAGTATAAGGTTTATATAGTAAACTGTAAACATATTTAGGGTGAAAGCGGGCCAAACTTATGAATAAATCGAATTTGAACTTAACTAATTTTACACTATTCAGTGACGCGCATCAGGGCGATTTGTGGAATCTCGCCCATTTTGTTGAGAGTCTGTGCAGAAAAAAATACCCTAACACTTCGAAAATTTTGCTCCGTCAGATGCTGCTCAGTCCTCGAACAAGGTTAGATGTTATATTTTTGTCTTTTCTTATGATGTTTGGTGTATGGTTTTTTATCTCGGTTTTCTTGATGGATGGCGCCTTCAAGTTTGTTTAGCTTTTTCCGCGTAGCGGCGTACTCCATGAAAAACCGGCCGGAGGTGAGCAGCACCGCAAGCTTGGGTTTTCCGATGCGCACAGCTGGACGAGTTTCGAATCCACCCGAAATTAATTTTTATATACAAAGTAATTTTCGATTTTGTTGCTAATATTTTTTACTAAATCTACTAATCATACCCCCAGCTATCCGAATCTCAAAGAAAAATTCAATTTCCGAGCGAAAAAATTTTACTCATTCGGACAGGGGACCCCGATGCCAGTAGACGAGCCTGATGCTACGCGACTTGTAGCCCTTGTGGTACGAATGTTTCCGATTTTCGCACTTTTTTCGGATTTCTTTTAATCTTCACGTCCGCAACGGCGTCAGAGGCACATTCGGACCGAAACATACCCAAAAAGTCCGGAAATTACCCCAATATTCGTGAAATTGCATGGGGGACGTGGCCTACTCGCCGGATGTTTAATTATTCGAAATAAGGGTAATTTTCCAAGGGTTCACCCTAAATTAATTTTTCTATAGCCTCTATTAACCATTATCTTTAGTGTGTAACGCACGAAATTTTTTTTTGGGTGGTTAAGCTTATGGATCTCCACCCGAAAGATCTAATAAATTATATTCAGGTTGAATATTTCGAAACATTTGTGGGCCAATTACCTTCCTGAAATGATAAGATGTAAGTACAAATCATAGAACATTTAAAAATAATACAAAAATTTCAAAGAGACAAAACAAAAATTGCTCATGCATGGTTTTCATTTGGTGAGTTATTTAAGGCTGCTTTTTAAAATATAGAATTAGCAGTATGTTTCTTTCAATACACGTTTCTGTTTGTCAAGTTAAGATTTGGTATTCGGTAGTTCACACTGCTTGTGGGTAATGGATTTTCTCCAATAAAAACGCTCCAATTTTTTCTGTCACCTGTCGGTGACGACACTCCGAAACCTGACACATGAAGATTGCCGATTGGATAGAAATTAAAAAATTTGAGTACGTTAAACTCAAAATTTTTAACGGTCGGCTTGTTTGAATGCAATTGCTTAAATGCAACGGTGCCTGAGTGCTATTTCCAATGCAAATTATCGATTTTAAAATGTAAGGCATGTTACATTTCTGTTGCTATAATTTCGCGAAACAATTAGGTTTCTAACATACTTTAAATAATAATGTTAACAAAGTTCGCCTCAATTAAAGTAATTTAGGGAGTAATGAACCACAAAAGTACATGTTTTGAAGATAATGGGAGAAGTATTTATTTCTTTTTTCCACGCTGATTACATAAGTTCACAAATTATGAACATTCATCGTGAAACCGCTTTTCACATTGCATACATGGAACCCGGTCGTGTTTTTATATGACACAATGCATTGAGAAGTAATTATTCCGTAACAAAATGTAGATAAATTTTCATTCAAACCAGTAGATTATAATATTCTATTTTTATATTTTAAATTAGTGCATTAATTTTCACTCCTCAGTGATATTCTGCAGTGATGCTAATGCTACGTTTTGTGATGAAGATGTGACTCTAATTTGATCTACATTAAGAATTTATTTAAAAAAAAATTCTAATTTATAACTATTGAATTTGAAGATATTTTATTTGAAAGAAATTAAAAGATATTTTCAAAATGTGGTAAGCATTCGGTTATCTGAATACTCGATTTTATGAACAATTCACTAGAGTTAACAGTCAAAATTTAAGACAATAAGTTTTTGGCTGAGAAGAAACTGCAAAAGCAAAGAAAACGATATTCCAATATATGCTGTAAACGTTCAACAATATTATTAAAAATATTGATGAGTGTTACAACATTTTAATCCTAAAATATGTGACTTTTTAACAACTGAAAATTAATATTACATTAAATTTAAAAAATTAAGTAGTTAAATAAAGAATAAATAAAAAAATTATTTTTGTATATAGGTTTATAGCTTATATAGCTTTCAACAGTGTTCTACGCATTTTTTTCGGTTTTGTTTTTAACAGTTTTTTGCATCGTAATAAACATCTGAAGCTAGTAGTAAAAACTACTGAAAGTTTCTGCGTGCGAGTAATTTTGATTTGTTGTTTATTTTACTAGTTAATTTTTCAAGTTTAATCTAATATCAATTTAATCATATGAACAAATCTGATTTCTATTAGTTCATGTAACCGAGCGCCTACTGTGCTATTGTTAAATTTTGTATTCCTATTCTGGATCAATAATTATTATTATCGTTCCATTAAGTAAATGACTAAATTAAGCGCATATAAACTCAAAACCGAACGGTTGAAATGCATTTGACGGCGCTTCAAAATGAAAAACTTCAGTACAAAATGCGGTCATTGTGGGTTATTTAATTTAAAATATAATTCAAAAAATAAATTAAATAATTTCAGAATGCTGGAAATAAATCAACGCAAAATTTAATAATTTAATAATAATTTGTTTGAATAATCCTGACCAGGATTCGGAATAATTTCGCATTCCGCCTTGGGTTGATAATCGTCGCGTTAAATCACTCCACCATAAAGGATAGTCAATTATGTAAAAGTTCAAATACATAAAGTAGTTTATTTATGTACTACATCATATCCATTACAAAATTTAAATGTTTAATTTGTCAAAATAACAATAATACATTTTTGGTCATATTCTTAATTCTTTATTAAAAGTAAATGAAGAGGTTAACAAAAATTAATTTGATTTTATAATAAATTACTGCCGACAGTTTTTTGAATATTTGTGGATACAGTTTTAAATTATTCTTGAAGGATTAAGGGTTTAGGACTTTTCGTCGCAGCCGGTTCGGCGTAGCCCTTTCGGCGTGCACCCGATTCGGCGTGCACCCGATTCGGCGCCGCCGTTTCGGCGCGAGACTAATTCGCCGCGAGCCCATTTCGACGTAACCTTATTCGGCGCGAACCCAATTCGGCGTGACCCGATTCGGCGCAAGACCAATACGACGCAAGGACAATTCGGTGGGAAATGATTTTCCGATTCATTTTAAAATATAATTAAATTCTTGTAATGGAAAATTAATGCATTATTTCACAGTTTTAATCATAGATTAAACTTTAATTCACGTTTGTTAAACTACATACATACTACGATGATCAGATACGGATGGACCCCGTCAATCGCAAATTTATAAAATTTTTATTGTTAATGCTTATCACGGCTAGCTAGGTTTTTATGCATGGAATTTGCTTACCTCAGTAGTGGTTTCTTTAGGAAATTTTGTGTTGATTCTTTTTGAGCTGAAAAATAAATGACCGGCAATGCAAGAATCCCAAAAATAATCCGTTTTGTAATGACGACTGTGTTTTTATTATTATGATTATTTTCAATAATTTTGGTATAAATAAACATGTACAAATCTTAACAGTTCCTTATTCTCTAAACCCCCACAATTAAATTTAAAACGCGGCGTTGTAATTTTAAATCTCCCGCACTGGTACGAATGTAAGTTCTTGTAAAGGTTTCGCTTACCTTGGTAAAAATCTTGTAGTATTCATCTTCTTGGTGCCGCGCATGAGTCGTGATCGTTCTTTCTTGGTGTCGATTGCCTCGTACTCGCATCGATATTTGTAGATCAATCTTTGGTTCGATAATTTTAATCCTCGTGGTCAAATTTTTATTTTCTCAAAAATATTCGTAATAGGCGTTTCAAGATAAGCGATACGCTACCTTGCGGCAAATTTTTGAACTACCTCTACAGGTTTGTTACCATGGATATGTCACATTTTCTAACCCTATTCGGTTGTTGCAATTAATTAATTCAAATTCAAAAATTAATTTTATCAAATTATTATAGTAAACAAACACATAGGTGCCGTAATACAATTAAAAATATATTTAATACATAAACACGACAGTAAATTATCGAAAAACGCACCCATTCCATTAATACCACTAATAGCCATTATGGCGCTGCGATCTTAAATTGAAACGCCTATTCGCGATTTCGATTAAGGAAAATCACGTGACCAAATATTCAAAATGGCCGCTTAAAACGGGTAGTTCTATGTTTTGCCATCATAAGCAAGGTTATTATATGCACATTAACGGGTTCAGAAACGTGTCGTGGTTTGTTTATTATATTCGATTGTGTTTAAATAATATCTAAATACCGTATGAATAAACAATATTTTGAAATTCTGTGGGAGTTCTGAGGCTAGAAACTTTTGTGAGGGTGAAGCTTTGGCAAACGCTAAGCACGTTGTGTTGTGTGGGAAAACGCCTAGTAACGACGGATTCCATCATATTTATATAGCTTAGTTTTACAAACTACTTTGTCTGCACCGCCTCATGAGATATCAGGGCTAATTGACAAAAAAAGCTTGTTGATACACAACCATGTATTTTGTAGGCTCCTTTCCCATTTTGAAGCTTTTCATCCACGCTTTTCTGCTATCAATTAATTCCACCTCACCCAACGGATTTGTCCATTTCACTTTGAATTTTCCTTTCATGGGAAACTTGTGGAAACTAAGGTCAGAATTTTCTAGCGCTAGAATTACATCCGTGAACACAACAAAACGCTCTTGATTTTGATTTACCTGTATTCATTTTGTCGTTTGCCTAATAACAAATTAATTTCGGAGGAATTTTCAAACACAAGCACTTAGAAGCAATATTTAACGTTAATGCCGGCTATAAACATGCACTAGATGCACATGTAAACTTATGACAATGCCCGTTTTAGCGAGTTAACATTTCTGCCGCCAGACGTCGCTTCACTTAGCTGTAATCGCGAATAGGTAAGTAAAATTTCTGGTTTTTACCTTTTTTATGTTCACACTAATTGTTAATCACTTTATTTTTACAGATCTTCCCTTTTTGTGGTAATGTTTATACAATTAATTAATTAATATTGGAGCTGCCGAAAATTACACGTGCGAGCTCTTTGTAAATATAAGGAAGACTTCTTTTGTTTGTTATATCTTCAAGGTGATACAAATCCATTATTACTCGATTTTATAACCATAAATTTTGTGGGTGAGTTTACACCATCTTTTCGTGGCGCGAAATTCAAAATTGTCTTTTAATTTATTCTTCTTATTGTTTTAGGTTAATGGTTGATTTGAAGCACTTAATTTCTGGTTATCACTTGAATTGTTCACCGATGGTTTCTCGGATGACCTATCACTCTGTTTTTAATTAATTTTGACGACGCACACGTAATGTTTAATTTTTATACGTAACGTTTTAACAAATTATTTCTAACACATCTTAACTAATAAAGTTTTATATGCAGTTTATAAATCTCTTACAACTAAACAATTTTTATTATACTATTTTAACAATTTATGTCATTGCGGATTTTTATTGAACATTTTTATTTTATTTTGTTAACCCTTGTATTCTTTATTATTATTATTTAAACGTTTCCTTTTATATTGACTTTGTAATGGTAAACCTCCTCTTTAAGTTAACAGTTTCCATGCATTCTAACTTTTCTATTAAATCAAATTGAATGTACGTATTGCGATTGACGTCTCCTCCAGATATCACCGTAATACGATCATCTACTTTAATATGTAATGTTTTTAATATACGGAACTGTATTTCAATGGTAAGTCAATTTCGGTAAATATTCAAGAAAATAAAAATAAAAATTAATATGTTTAAAATGTAACAAATATTTGTAAATAAAATTAAATAGAAGGGGGATTTGGAAAATAAATATCCGTGTGCGCAGACAAGGAACTTTTGCGTTGGAAGGAGAAGGGGGTCAGTCTACGCCGAGCAGTGGAGCGGATAGGACGCTTGAGCTAGAGCATTGTAAAGAAAATTTTGTACAGTTGAGTTTGGTTGTAAATAAAGAACGAGGGTTTGATTTTAAAATTGAAATAGTGCGTTTGATTTAAAGTGTTTTGGAAAAGAAAAATAAATTTGGAGAAGTGAATCCAGAATTCACGGATTCCAAAATAAATGGTTGGTCCCTGGACAAAAAAAAACACGCCAATACATATTATATGTAGTTGATGTATAGCAATTAAATTACTAAATTTTATACTATGAAATTTTCTCCTTTGATTATTTATCGTAGAATCATTTCTGGGTGGTAGATTTAAAAAATTCAAATTCTAAATGCAGAAGTAGGCTAATTTTTTTCGCCAAAGCTGTATTTATAGAACAAAAATGGTATCATTTGTAAATCATGAAGGATTATTTTCGAGGTATTTATGTAATAGTAAACCACATTTTTGTTTAGGTAATCTGTGTAGGTAATTTTTGTACAAATTTTAAGCGACAAAGCGGCGAATTTTGATGAAGCATATTTCTGGTTTATATTGTCGGTGCCGAGACTTACCGGAATTTATTATTTTTGGGTAATATGGTCAAAATTGTAAGACTGAGATGTGGTAATACCTTGTTAAAATGTAATAAATAAAAATAAATTCGGCGCCACACTAACGGATTAACTTTCCTACTCGGATTTCTCGGCCACCTTAAGTAAAATTGGCAATAAAACCCTTTTGTGGTAACAAAGTTTTAGGTGTTAATGTTAAAGAAAACTTCTGTGCATAAGGGAAAACAAAAAATGATTATAATATAAATTGTAGCGCTTTTTATGAAATTAGTTGACAATGTAAATTTAATCAATTGTTATTGATTATTATAATTTATTTATATATCAAAAATATAATTTTTGTAATATTTCTATAGTCGCTTTCGACCGAAAATGAGGATATTTTAAATTCTTGAAAAGCGTCTCGAATTATTAAAAAGGTTAGCTCTGAATCGTCTTAGCGCCGAATCGGGTTTGCGCCTAAATGGGCTACGTAGAATCGTTCTCGCGTCGAATCGTCCTCACGCCGAAACGTCCTCGCGCCAAAACGGTATTACGCCGAACTAGCTACGCCGAACCTGCGGCGCCGAACTAGCTACGCCGAACCTGCGGCGCCGAAGAGTCCCATTCCCAAGGATTAATGTACCTACCTGCATATAACTTTGGTGTTTGATTATATTTTTACGAAATGAATACATCTTAATTTATAAGTAGTTTTAGAACAGATATGTAGTACCATTAACTCTTTCATATTCGAAGCTTGTTTTGCAGAGTTATATTTCAATTTTGAAACGATCAAGTCTTAGCGGTTCATGCCTTCGGCTACTAATGCCGCAATACCAGGTTTGATGCCGAGTGATATAAGAATTTTATTCTGGTCGTGTCTCCTAGAATAATAACGATGAAACCACCAAAGTACAAATGAGGCCGTGAGAGCAAGAGCGGTGTAACCATCAAATATAACTATTGCAGATATTCAGCACTAAATCATTGAAATATGCATTAAATTTATGGAATGCAAAAACATTGTATGGCTTCCATTTATTAGAATATTATAATAATGTTGGTTACATCAATTTTATTTCAAATGTATTACTAAGGCAGAGGCATTACACCAAAAAACCCAATTTTGGCAATTTGAGGGTTACACCACTCTTGCTCTCACGGCCTCAAATATGCCTAATAACTTTTTTCAAAAGAAGGGTATTATATTTCCTTCAATTCAAAACCCGCATTGAACTATAGGACTGATAACACTTCTACCACATACATAACGTCAGAGAGATCGAGAGAAAGTATATCTTGTATATTTTAAAAGATTTTGAACTAAAACTCGAGTTTCGAGAAAAAGTTTTTGAGACTTAATTTATCGTTAAAGCGTTAGTATTTGATCTATGTCAAAGCAACCGTGTTTCATACACTAGTGGTCCACTGATATCATCTCAAACGATGGTTTATACTTGTATGGAGCGGCATACTAAATATTACTCAAATAGTTCCAAGCATTTTCTTGTTAGTATTAGGTAATTATAATAGTCTTAATATTGTAAGCAAATCTGTGTGGAGTTGCTAGTCTCCCATCGTGTATGCCTGCTTAGGTGACGGATAAGGAAATGCCTGCCTGAGGATGGCAGGTACTGGGGAAATCAAATACTAGGGGCGGACTAAATCTAGAAAAATGCGGTTAAAGGTAATATTAAACTAATACAACCAGTGCGGGTTTTGTTCCTACAATGCAATCTATGTGGGGTTGCATTCAAAAAACGGTAGCGGAAGCCTACTTCAATGAGAGGCAACGGTAGCGTATATGGCTTTAGTATAGGCTACCACATCGTCACCAAATCGGAATAGATAGCGTGCTAATAGCCGTTTCTCCTCTATTTAGAACATTATGATATAAGAGTTTTTAAAAGAAAAGTACCCCAGATGGATATATTTACTAACTCTCAATCTCACGCCGACACGTTAGCCTGCGTCAAGAATTCTGGAGTAGACAAAAATCTCCGATTATCGAAAAAACCTTCCAAATCATTCAATTTGCAACTTGCCACTTACAACACCAAATCACTGATCAATGAGGAAAGAATAAATTGTTGAACTCGAAGAGGAAGCCAAGAAGATAAAAGAATTTGTGTTGAAAAGCGGCTATATATTAAGATGCACATGCAACAACGACCCATCATACGGAGGAGTAGGATTCTTAAAAATGTAATGCAAAATGTTGTTAAAATTAAGGCAATTTCAAGTAGAGTAGTATATCTCATTTTCCACATAAATTAATAAGCGTTACAATCTAAAAATTATACAGGTATATGCTCCCGCAAGTTCCCATACAACAGAGGAACTGGACGAATTCTATAAGGATATTGTGAGAGCTATAATAGAAAATAAAACACGCTATAGTGTGCTGATGGGATACATGAATGCAAAAAAGGGAAAGACCGAAAGTGACCTGGAAACATCTATGAGAAAATACGGTCGTGGCATCAGAATTGCGAGAGGTAAAATCTAGGTAAACCCCATACAGCAGAATAACATAATATACAACGTGAGTAGCTGTTATAAGAAAAAACCGCAAAATAAATGGACGGGGCAAAGCCCGAATGGAACAGTAAAGAACAAAATTGATTACATCATCACGGCCCATAGGAATATTGACCAGGCAAGCTGATGAAGTTGGGAATCACTACGAAAAGTCAAAATGACATCAATATAGCAATAGCTAACGTACCAAGGGACTCTGCGCGTACAATAGCACCAATAAACTTGAGAAAATAAAATAAGCTAAAGCCAGAGACAAAACGACTGTTCCAAGAACAAAGAGATATGAGAATGGAAGAACAAGCCAATACGGTGGCTTACGCCGAGTGAAATAAATTTTTCCGCAGGGAAATCTGTAATGATATTTATGAGTACAATCAAGCGCTAGCGGAAGAGATTATGAAGAACAATAGTAACACTCCGTGTATTAAAAATACAAATAAACATAGCACGAAAACCAATTATAAAGTTGACGAAATCTGATGGTGCAGACGCCGTAACAAGAGGAGAGATCATGGAGGTTGCCAAATACTTCTACAGATCACTTTTACATCCCATGCGGGTAACCTGACAATGACTCGGAGCAGACCCAACATAATTTACGTGGAGTCTGAAGAGATTCTTGAGATTACAAAGGATGACAAAAGAACACCATTGAAAGAAAACAAAAACAGAAAATCGCCAGGAGGCAATGGTATTATTAATCAAAAGATTAAATATGGTGGAGAAAACGTCCTTAATATCCTTCAAATTAGGTTTAATAAATGCTTAGAAAATGGAGAATTAACGCATGACTTGAATAATGCTCTTGTGGTACTTCTTCATAAAATCGCGACAAAACGAATATAAAAAATTACAGAACAGTTAGCCTGCTTTCTCTTTCGTATAAAACTGGTAAAAATAACTTTTATAAAAATTATTGCAAATGGCGACCACTTATAGAACTGTAGATAGAATAGAACAAGTGCTAACTGATTACATGAAGACAATGACAATTATTAATAACCCTGCAAGTAGATTGGCAGTGACCCAAAGAGCAAAGGAGAGTAGAATGCTCGGCATAACTCGACGGGATAGGAAACGCAACGAACGGATCCGTGAAAAAAGGGAATCACATACATATAGTGTAAAAATAGCAAATCGGAAATGATAAATTCCAACTAATAAATTATTTCTTACCAGCGAAGTCTAGATTTACTTATATAACAATTCAACTGATTTATAATCCAATCTAACTCCAATAATTGCCTTGATTCATTTTCTGCATTCAATATGTTCTTCTCATATACTAAACCAGACTACTATAAGGAATTACCAACTCCAAAAATACCATTACAATTAACAACAAATTGACGTAATCTTCCTAATAGAAATTTGCCCCAAAATACAATAACTATTACATCACATAATGTAGTATAAAACCAAGTTATCAATTTCGATAATATTTTCTTAAAAGAGAATGTAAAATTAAAATTATTGTGAATATTACCGACAAGATGGATTTTATACCATCAAATTATTATTCAATCATATAACAAGAATTATTTATTGAGAATTACTTACATGTAGGTATTTGCAACACTATGAGCTATCAAAAAATAAATTAATAATTTATAAATTATTTAATAATTAATTTTTAATAATTATGTTACTACACAAATGAACTTGGCTTATTTAGAAATTTTTGTGACCAATGTTGGGTGGGTATAAGACTATTTTCGTGCAATTTTTTTTCAGTTTCTTGTTGTTCTATTAATGTTTGTTGCTTTTTTTGAAAAATGTTTAAACCGTTATCAAACTTGTTATAATATTTGAGAACCTCTCGTACGTCTTCGACATCTGAAGAAGATACGGTCAATAGAAATTCACTTAATTCGGAGAGAGTTTTATCATCATCGTTGCCTGCCCATCTAGGAATATTAAATACATTTTCAGGGTGAAATTTGACAGATTTTGGATTCCAATCGATCACTACTACATTTTCTAAATTTCTGTTTAACTTATCTAAATTTTTTACATGATGACCATCAACAAAATGGGTAGCATCTCGAACTAACTTATATGCAATTAAATTTTTTGTATCTAGTGCTTCAATTATTGGAAAGACGGTCATACCTTGTTCTGCAGTGTAAATCACAATTTCATATGATCCACTTAGAGTTTCCAGGAATTTATCAATTCCTGGACGTTTTTTAAAACGCCAGCCTGTTTGATATGTCCAATCTGGATGTACCAGAACATCTATTAATTCAAGAACCAGTGTATATTTGGGTTGGTAATAAGGATATTGCACTGGATCTGGTAACAGTTTTTCACGTGACGGTTCTTTTATAAGGCGTTTGTAGTAATCAATCTCTTTTAATGTTCTATATGCATACTGCATCCAAATTGGCATATCGGAATATTCATCTGATATCACCTCTCCAGATTCAGAAACTTTAGGTTTTCCAAATTCCAATAATAAATATGAACCAATTCCAACAAACGAAGCACCTAAAAAGAACAAGGAGTATTTCATTGTTCTCCACGAAGCTTCTCTGTTCGTTTTAATGATGTCATCTTCATTTTCTTCAAAAATTCTTTTTTGTGATTCTGAATCAATTAAACTCGATATTTTAGGATTAATTTCTTCACTTTCATTTGTGTTAGGGGTTAATAGGTCTGTATCTTTTGTAATATCAATTTTGTCATTGACGGGCTTATTGGTTGCATAAAACATTTTCAAAATATTATATGACTTTTGAAATTGAATAATAGCATTAGAATTATTATTTCTTACCATTATATAAGATTTCGGTATTAATATATTACTAAATATTTTTACTGCATCTAATGTTCTGTTAGGCATTGTTCATTTATTTCTTACATAACCAGCGCAGATTAAAATTAAAGTTCTTGAGAGGTTCAAAGAAAATAGTTTACGAATTTATATTATTTCGCAATGATTAGCTTAGACTTAACATTATTGATTTGTCAAAATTTTAAAAATAAATTTAATTGTTTTCATAAGCACCTTCCTTTTTTAGAACTTCAATAATTTACTACCTTCTGTATTACTAGAACCTTTGATTCTAGAACTTTATTAATTTACTAGTTTTTGGACTTTTTCCTGACGATAAAAAATTACCTGATAAGGTAACGTTGGTGTCTTCACTTCAAAGAAGAACCTTAGAATGAGACGGAACTGATGTTGATAATCTAATTATCTTCTTTATTTTTATAATTATCTTCAACCCCATTTCTCGTACATAATAATAATGTATTTACGGATAAAGCATTTTACTACAAAACTGCACACAATAAAAGAGGTGCAACAGATAAAGCAGCGGGATAGTGCAACCCGCAAAGAAGATTACAATAATTCAAACACTGCAATATCTAAGTCCTTCTATTAAACTTCATCAACGATTGTTTGCAAAAATCCGAGGTTTCCACGACAATCAACGTACATCTATATTTGTACTTATAGATTAGTTTTATTTTGCCGAGAGGAAGGAAATATTAATCAAGACACTACCAGCTTGTGCTGAGCGGTAGTGTGGGGTTATACCGACTAAAACCCCCTCCCAGGGGCTTCTTCTTCAGACTTCTGATTTTCAGATCGACCTTTTCAAAATTTTCCTCATTTGTTTCTGTTTCCATCAGGATTTACTGAGTTTCTTCCACGGCTCTCTGTTCTTTCTCTTTTATGCATAGGATCTTGTTTATTGATTTTGATACTTTATCCCACCTTTCTTCAGATTCTATCATCTTGGTGGTTAATATTTGCGGCGTATGGTATTCAGTGCCGTATTTGTACCTTGTCGCTATCCACTTGCAGCTCTTAAAGAACATATTGCTGTGTTTTAAAATGACCTCACATCATAATAAATACTTGCAAAACTGAATTAAACAAAATATTAAGAAAATTGAGCTAATTCGAAACATTAAGATTTGTCAGATATGAAATCCATCTCTATTTCAGATATTGTAAACTTAATACGATCTTTAAAGATGAGAATGCTATAGGTATCAAAACCTGCTAAATACATTCAATTTGAGGATGATCAACTCAAAATCTTCTTAAAAGACACTTTACTTTAGAAATGGTTAAAAATTATACATTGTTTGTTATATGTAAACATAACCTATTAATTTATAAACTTGAAATTGAAAATCTCTTTGAATAACTTGTTTTATGAAAATCTTATTGTAACAAAAATTCTATTATATCTGATTGTATGTGATAACCATAAATTTGTGTTCAAAACTTGTAAAAGGTATATAAAGGTCAAAATTGCATAAAATTGATAAGTGAATCGTGATAACGAAAAATAGTCAAATAAAGTTCTTCGAATTGTAACAAGATTGACTACCGTGATAAAATTCAACTGGAGGACAGCATACAAGTAATCTCTTCAAATATCCATCCAATTCTGGAAATTACAATAAATTTAATTAAACCAAAAATTACGAAAGGATACAATTTGACTTACAATTTACAAAAGTGATTGTAAAATTTCACGTTTTGCGCAAGAAAAGAGTTCAGTTGATTTTTAATGTTTGAAGTTGAAGGACGTGCACTATGCGATCCTAATTTATTTACCTTGGGAATTGATTATCAAGATCAAGATGTCTAACTCTAGTAGTGTCTTCTAGAAATTATCAACATTAAACATCGATTCAATCCATAAATATCCGATGATTAGATAACGTAAATCTACTTACCGGCAAGCAATATATCAAAATAACAACAATTGGAAATTAAATTGGTATAATTATTGTAACAACAACTCAATCCAGTGAAGAGCAGATTCAACGTGTATCTTATCAACTATTCATCAACTAAGAATGGAAGTGTCTAATAGTGCGCAAGTGTATTGCAAGATAAAGTGTGTTCTACGCTGACTTATTATAAAAAGTTCGGATCATAAAAATCATAAGGTATTTGTGAAACATTTATTATTTTAAAATTCAACTTTGGCCTTCAGCATTTTAAATAAAGGATAATGGAAAAATACTCTAACAGGTGCATTTATTTTCGGCTACCCTATTTGATAAAAATCTTCACTAACAAAACATTTATGATTTTATTTCATAAGCTTTACAAAAAGCAACATTTTAAGTACAAACATTTAACCCGTTAAGAACAACGGAAAGTCTTAATTATATTAAGCATTTGAAGAAAGGAAGAAAGAAAAGGATCTTAATTCATCTTTTTGGTATTTATTTGTAAACCATTGTGGTGACAGATTTCGTATCTGTATATTTTGTTAATTTGATTACTTTGGCGCATTGCGATATTATTGAATATAAAAATCATTTCTAAGTTAACAAAATCTTTTATTATTTATCAAACATTTACAGGAAAGCATTTCAAATTTTTAAAGATCATTCAAACAAAAAGAAGTGTATCGTTTATCTGATACTAAAACATTTAAGTATTTTTCATTCAAAATTATTTAGCATTTTTAAAGTTGAACAGATTATCAACTTATTAAGCAACTTCCCTGATTTAATCACCAACACCTGTATTACCCAGGGAGAGTTTCAGGCTGAGCTATAAGAAAGGGACAAGTTGATGAGCTCTCTATTAAATTTTAGCACGCAAATTTTGCAAAGATTACATTTTTACATTTTTCATTCAATCTGAATGTGGCGCCTAATAAATTCAAGACGTGTCTAAGATTTAAATAAAGGAGGTCATAGCAGTATGCTCCGCCGCTTCGCAATATTTACACTTTGGGGTGTCCCTTTTACATATCCTGCACAGGTAGGCGTTGAAGAAGTCTTGGCCGGTTAGCGCATACGTGAGTTTACATTTGCAGTCGCCATGTGTCCTATCAAGTTATGACGTGATGTTGGGAATGAGCGCCCTGCTCCAAGCACCTTTCTCGCTTCTGTCCTATTTTCTTGCTATTTACTACGAAGTCTTGCTCATACCTTACTTTTTGCATCTACCGTCTTATCTACGTATGTAGTTTTCCGTTCTTCCCGTGATCGTCTCGGTCACATGCAACTCTATAGGTAGGATGCCCTCAACATGGTTATACTATACGCGGAACACACCCTTATCACCATTTTCTCTTGGATTTTCTTTTGTAGTTTGCCACCGCCGGCGCCGTGGCAATCGATTCGCGATTTTGCAAATTTTCTCACAGTACACACTATAATACTTAATTAACATCCCAAACTAAATGCATACCAATAGATTTGAGAAAATATTAACAGATAACGATAACATAAAATAACAAAATGGATATTATGATATACTAAAAGTTAAAGGTAATAAAAATTAATACAATTACTTGGTAATGCCTTTTAAACAAAGTCGTGATGTCAGGTCCCGCATTGTTATCGCCATTACTGTGATCTTCTTCTATCGAGTCGAGTTGCATTGAACAACTCCTTCGGCATGAGTAACTTACAAAATTTCCAGGATGTATTGAAATTGTTTAAGATGCTACCAGCATTTAGCAAGATGGTATGATAAAAATATGTTCCTCAACTTGTATTCGAACCCAGACGTATTAGCTGTGAATACGTGCGCTTAAACAACTGCGCTGCTGAGGCTATTAGTTTATGTAGCGCGGAACTTCTATTTATCGTGAACTAATTCTAGGACCGCTACAAGCTAATAAAATACATTATGGTTGGAACAAGTTTATTCTTTCTATACCGGTGATTATGGATGTTTAACATCCATATAGTAGATTGGTCTACATGATTAACAAAGTCTTGCGAGATTACAGATAAAATGAATACCATTTTTGTTTTGTTTATATAACCCACTCTTTCATCCTACAATCGGTAGTATTCACCAACTTTTACACTTTTAAAACTCGTAGTCATGAGATGCAACACGAAATGCAATAATTCTAAACTCAAATTTAAACATAAAAGAATTGATGTACGTCGAATTTACGCTAAATTCAAACATCTTCTTTAGCCCACTAACAACTCACAACAACTACAACTATTGTACTTGTATTTATTATTTCAAGTTAAGGATTGGTGCTCATGGTATTTATCAACTCAGCAAATAGGCTAAAGAGTGATTCAGATTGTCGTAATCAACTCATTGAGAAATGAAGAACACGCAAGTTTATAAGTTTTAGTTTCTGACATGGACCAATTGTGTAAAACTATTAAATCTTATTAAGCAGGAATGTTCCTTGTCGCCGTCTCTGTTTAACATAATATACATCGACGACATCCTGAGAAAATGGAAGAGAATAGACAAACATGTAAAAAAAATAAACCAACATATTATATGTACTACATACCTTAATATACTTTTTTTGTTGACGACCAACTAATTGTCCAAGAAAATAAAGACGACTTACAGAGTTCACTCCACCCTTGGAGTGAACTTGGAGACAACTAACCAATCGAACAAGTGTCGCATTTTTTTAAGTACCTCGGTTGCAATACAAGCTACAACAAAGACAACGATATATAGGTAAATGAAAAATTACATAGATATCAGTACATAATTACTCGTATGTGGAACAATACACAGCACTTTGTGAAATAAAGCCAGAAAAGATACACTTTTAAAACTTTACAAGACGATGTCAACTCCGGTTCTCACATATGGATGCGAGTCTTGAGATCTCTAGGAGAAAGACAAGTCTAGGATACAAGCCACCGAAATGAAATTCCTACGAAGTGAAAGGATGTACAAGACACAATAGAATTAGAAACACTGACATAAGGACGACGGTCATGACCTGATAGTTAGCGCGATCAACTACTAACGTAGGGCTCCCCGGTTCGACTCCGGGTACAGTCTAAACTTTCTTGACCGTCCTCCGTGCTTTTGGAGGGCACGTAAAGCCGTCGCGTCGGTCCCCCAGTATTAATGATTTGCCATCATAACAATAAAAAAACATGGTGCAGGCACACATCTAAAGGCAAGCCTAGCAAGCTACCTGAGATGTAAAATTCGAAAATGCTCACAGAACTAATTACAAAAATTAGTAAAAAAAACAGGTCCTGGACCTATATTAAGAGGGAGGCTTCTTAATAAAAGTGGAAGAAGACATAAGGAAAAATCTAAATATCTCTAATGTAAATGAAAAGATACAGGGATACCGGATGAAATGGAAAGAACCGTGACCCGTCAAAATAGCCCCGCCAAAACAGCATACCAACAAAATGGCTCAAGACACAATACTGCCGTCCTAAGCTAAGAAGCAGTATCTCCAAAATCGTTGTTTCGAGCAAACGCTCAAACCATAAATACCTAAATGAGCGTTTTCTCGAAACAACGATTTTGGAGGTACTGCTTCTTAGCTTAGGACGGCAGAATAGCCCACCGGCAAAATAGCTCAGGACAAAATATCGCCAAAATTAAAATTAAATTTAATTTAATTATTTATAAAATAAAATGAAAACAATAAGTAGGTAATAAACAAATAAACAATTGTTTACAATATCAGATTGTGAGCAATTCCACGAGGATAATCGTAAATACGTGAATTGTTGTAATTTTCCACCAATACCTTTAAGCGACGATTGAGTTGTACGTAGGTCGTTTTCGATGCCCCTACTTGCTGAAAACTAGCTACCACGTTCCAGTTGAATTTCAACTTTGTCTTATTCTGTGCGAAATTGATCGACGAGTTTGTAAACCGACGGAGATGACAATCAAAATTTTGTTGAAATGCATAGTGCCATCCTTCAACGGTATTATTAGTGCGTGGAAGGTCGTCAACAACCATGTCCTGAACATTACATATGGCTAGTGGAAATCTGGGCTCTGTTCGACGATTTCGTTGTAGTCGTTTCATGTATGAATCCTCCCAGTAGTCGACAACGAAATCCATTTCTTGAGGACATACAGCAATTAGTTCTTCATATTAAGCTGTATAACGTCTTCTCTTGGGTCAAAACTCAAAGCCAACAACATTTTAATTTGTTGTCGTATATTTTCGTTATTACGATAATATCTAACGAGATGAAGTTCTTGAACCTTGTTCCATAAACACCGGCCTAAGTGAAAAACACCCTAAAACTTCCACGGCATTAAAATTGTGGGAAACAGCATTTTCAATAATTGCTTTCTCGAAATCCGATAAGCAATTTAACGGATTTAGAGTGGGTTTTAACTCCGGTAACTTTTGAAATACGTATGATTCTGGGCCGTAGTTTGGGGGCGTTTATTAATGCTAACATATATTCTTCTTCTTTGAGTGCCGTCTCCTATCGGAGGTTGGCGATCACAACAAAATTCTTGATTCTGATTTGTTAAAATTTTGTATCGGGCTATTTTGTCCGGGCTCATTTGTGCACGGGCTATTTTACAGGGGCTATATTGTCGGAACTATTTTGTGTCGGGCTATTCTAAACTATAGACCACATGGGCAAAGAAATGTCAAACGTCCACGCAAAAGATGGAAAGACGTATGAAGTCGAAACAGGCTATCGAAAGCCTTATCCATGAAGTGCAGAAGAAGAAATCTTATTTTTAAGAATTATTTTTAAGACACTGAAAACAATAAATTTTATGACCATTTCCAGAAGAATTGAATCATGATGACCTAACTCAAATTGAACTGACAACTTTACGTTAAAATTTAAACCATAATTTAAATATTAAATCTTATTTTAAAAGTTAACATTTACAAGGTGTCTTCATAAAAAAATGATATATACTGTTAACACTTTTAATCATATTACTTTTATTTTATATTTGCACACATTTTCGTCTTATCACTTTTATCACTTGCGATGCTAAGAACCCTAGCGTAGGTACCTGTACTATGAAGAGAACCAATCCCTATTAATAAGTCTAAAAACAATAATTATCTTATAGGGATATTTCGGTCATACCGAGAATTTGCAAAACTATACTCTATAACAGGGGTGGCCATCAAGCTCCTTGATAATCGAGCCATTTTTCAAAATTTGAAACACATACAGAACGATAATAATTTTTTAAAATATAATAGCACAAAAATGAAAAGGGAATTCGGGTACATTTATCGAGAGCCACAAATAATCCTTCAAAGAGCCGCATGTGGCTCGCCAGCCGCAGGTTGGCCACCCCTGCTCTATGACTTCTTTTGTCGTTCGTCCTCGTTTCGATCTCGAATGTCTACATGCTTTTATATTGAATCCTTTGTTTTTCTTTCTATGTTATATTTTTTCTTACAAAAAAAATGTGTCAGTTAGCGCTGTCGATCGCAGCATTTGAAAATATCGGAAGCCCCATCCAGGGTCGCGGGCGTACCGAAAAAAAGGTTTGTTTGACAAAAAAGAATATTATTAAACCTGGCCGTAACACGGTGGTATACTAATTGTTGTGTCCGGAGATAGCCGCGCAAAAAGTTTTCTGATTCAGGAAAGCAGTTCGAGGGAAAGCTGCCTCGGTACTAGGATCGATGCCCACACAATGGACGAATTCTTCCAACTTACTGGTCAATATTTTCAATTATTACTTTTTGATGTTTTCTTTATTTATTTTATTTACTGATTGTTAATAAATAAATAATATTCAATTATTTCACTATGACTTCTTGTATAGTCGTAATTCCCTATAGTGAGGTCAAAGGCCGAACAACTATAATATTCACATACTAAGGTCCAGTTGTTCAGTTTCGGGTTATTTTTTAACCTGGGTTATTTTCCATAGAAATGATTGTTTCAAGAATTGTTTCCATGGCAAATAATTCAGGTTAAAAGATAATCTAATACTGAACAACTGGGCCTAAGATGGCGAACAATATAAGCTGACTGTTCCATCAATAAATCTGTCAAATTAAATATTCATATTTTTTATAAATTTGAAATAAAGTGGTAATTAATAATTTAATTAACGTATTAACACTTGTATTTGTTCAACTAATTACAATAAATTGATTTGTTGTGCTTCTACTTGTAGTGTCATTTCTAAATAGAAATTGTTAGATCTAATATTAGGACAAATAATATTATTTTTTTAGCCATGCGTATCAATGCTAAAGTGTCGTGTATATCGAAAATGCTTCAAGTTTCGGATGCATAATAAACGTTTCCTCCCCTATTACTTCCTTAGATTTTAACTTCCTCTATTTAATGTGGAGAGCATATCTGTTGTTAGGTTGTTACTGAATATGGCACAAAGAAATTCCGCCTTTTTATTTTTGACGTCTGTTAAAACTTTGCTGTATTGTTCATACGATGAAGTACTTCTTTGTTGGAGACTTTATCGACTCATGAAATTCTTAGCATTTTGCGGTAGCCACATCTCTAGCCTCGAGTTGTTGATTGACGTAGTTTCTTGCATCTATTCTTCTGCCCCATGTAATATAATGGCATTACGTAATACTTGACAGCCAGCCAAGTGTTTATGACATTAAATTGTGTTTGTATAATATGTAAATAACAACGACGAATAACAACAACTACATCATCAGCAAAGTAGAATCTCACAGCCTACAACAATTCCTAAATTATTAACACGATTCGAAAGAGCTATCGGAAGGTTTAATCATTTCAAAGAATAGCACAAGCTCGGATTTGTTTTATATCTACAATGACTTTGGTACTCTTTCAATTATGTAGGGGTTATTCCTTGTCCATGTATGTATAGCTCATGTAACAATATTAGAACAGCTTTCCACATTTTACCATTTAAATCCAAGTGAGTTCAAGTTAACGTTTTAAAAATAATTGCTTAGTTTCTGGTAAGGATATATCCTTTGGTTTAGTTTTTATTATAATATAGGAGGTGCTGTATCGATTAAGGTTTGTAACAAAGTGTCCTCGAGATTTAAAATTGTGATGGTTCCCCGTAAGATTTTACAATAAAATATTTAACTTATGAGTTCATTTCAAAAGATTACAAAAATAATGTTTTTAAATAATACTTTTTACAAGGTCTGAATACAAACTGAAACAACCTGACAATACAGAAAATGTAAAAGTAGATATCAACAAGTGGATAGAAATTATTCCAGAAAAGCAAATCAATACAAAAAGGTAAAAAAAGATAAAGATAAGACTATAATAAAAGCTACAAAGAAAATTTAAAAGCAGATGAGAAGGCGAAGAAAAAGAGGTGAATGACTGATGAGATTTTGAAATTGATCGACGAGAAAAGACAATATATAAACCTAAAGACTCGCAACTACATAATATATGAGAAAATAAAAAGAGAAACCACAAAATATTTAAAACAAGCGAAAAAAAATTAAATTAAAAAATAAAGGAATATCAGAAAAATAATAATATAATACACTGTCGTGTTTTTTTTGTAAATTTAAAATTTTTGAATTTTTGTGTATGATTTTGGTGTGCCTATTAGTGGAGTAAAATGTATGATTTTTTCTTCAGTTTAGTGATACCTGCGTAGAACTAAATGAAATTTACATCCTTAAATTAGTTTAAATTGTATATACTACATACTATCTGAAATGGATAATTAAGACCTTTTTTGTCGCACTCGCTCCTTCTTAATTTTGTTACTGTGTTCCTAAGCACATTAGAGAGATCTTTTTTTAAATTATTGCCAATGAAATTTCCAATATAGCGGTATGACACTTGCCCATTTTGTTTGTACTTACGGACATAAATACCGATTTTCCTATAAATTTGTAAATTCTATTATACTTTCTTGAATTTCAAAAATCAATAACATTTTCATTTCTCTGGATAAATTTAAATTATTTTAGACCTAATACTTCGTCATGGGCTGTAGATCATTTCTGCCGTTTTAAATCTTGTCGCGTTTCAAAAATGAAGCCGCTAGATGTGTAAAACTTCTGCACCGTGCATTTTATGCGAATACAGTCCGCTTGATGCAACGCATGCGAGTGAGGCATGCATATGCGAATTATCGCAATTAAATAGAGACGCCCGAGCCAGTTTATAAATTCTTGAAATATGATACACAAAATTGCACGTACACTCAATAAGAACCAAGATGGGAAAAAAGATGATAACACCGAACATAACACAGAAAACGGAAACGTAGAAACCTCAAAGTTTGTTACGGCGTGCACCGTAGTTTCAAACTGAATCACCCTGTACATACATAAAATTTCGGTATACCCTGTATATATTTAGAGCAGAATGTATTTGACTAATATTTACCTAAGAAATTAAATTCGCGACAACAAATTCGTATTGTAAATAATAAACGTTAGAAAGAAAATTCAACATAACGAGTTCCCACTGTAAATATTACCTATCAGAAAAATTGTATTCAACAATTTTTAATTTAATACTGTTACAAAGTATATTCTTAAAAGAATAATACATTCATTCGCATACATTATAATGTTTAACTCAGAAAGACGCATAATCAACGATTCTTTTGAGTGAAGTCCCTATAACAACGACTTAAAGTAAATGAAAGACGATAGTGAATTCGACAACTCTACAACAAAACGCGTTACAAAGTAATCCTTAGGATATAAAGCGTATGGAACGGCCACAATGTAGCAAAATGTATAACTACATTGTAATCATCAATGGAAACCGCGCTATATTCGCTGATGAAAACCACCTACTCGGTTTTCCATAAGTAGATTATGAATGCTATACTTGTATTCTTCAAGGCAAAATTTTATCACTTGTCCTCGAAAAAACTCGTAAGGAGCTGAAGGAAAAAAGTGCAGTTGTCTGCCAGCGAGCGATTCGAACACAACTCGTACCTAACAATTATCGTTTAATATCTACCTATCGAAGAAAAGTTAATTATCTTAACATTGTTAATAAAATTACAACGAATCTTAAGTAAATAGTTCACGGAATATCGACTTAATAATATTTTAACTACGAACTTAAAACCAGTGAATAAATAAGTTTTGAATTCGGACCAATTAAAGATTTAATAACTATCACTCAGTGAAACAGTTAATAATTTCGTACAGAATTCGTTAATTTAAATAGCTTACGGGCGAACAGACATTCTCGAATTTGCCTGTAACTCGAATTATCGACAAAAAAAAGGGTAAATTTCTCTCGAAATAAAACCAATCATTAGTCGTGTCCGGTAACTAATAAAAAGTATATCGAACGAACAATTATTGTCGCATCACCAACGAAACAATCATATTAGTGAATTAATTCACGATAAAGTAACTTTTTCGGTGCCTTTTATTACCTGAAAAGATATTGTAAACCACCGTTTAACGATCTTATGCAAGCTATTCCTAATCTAAGAAACCGATTAATCCCTTCAGAACAATAAATATAAGCAGCGACACTGCAATGAAAGTAGTGAATAAAAAATATATAACCAATAGTGTACTGGTTAACAGAAGGTGCCGCGCTTTGTGAAACAACAACGAAAATCGTTGGATTCTTTCTATCGGCCGAACGTCGAAACTAACTACCTGCATCTAGCAACGGGGTCCGACAGCATTGGAACGCGTCACCTACCATCATCATTGCCACCAGACTACGAAAATAAGGTAGAATTTTAGTTCGTGGCCAGTTATTGTGTAAAACATACAATTTCCTGCCTAATTGATTGTCAATTATTTTTTTGTATTTAAAATTAATTTTAAGGCTAAGTTACTTTGCAATATTGCGTCAAGCGTGCAATTTTATACCTTTTAGCAGCATAAACTTTAATTTAGCTATTACTATTTGCCTTGAATATTTATTTGTTCATATTTGTGTAAATTTTGTGTACCATATGATTTATTTATTGTTCAATATATTGCGGTGTTTTGAGCCACCTTAAGTTCAAAATTAATTACATTGTTTTATGTACCTAGTTCAAAAATCACATGAAAAAGCTCTTTTTCATAGTGGAAGATTCTTCGATTTCTATCATTTCTATCGATTTCTACGAATGATATTGAAAAATAATTAAATATTCACAATTTAATTTAAAAATGTTTAATGTTAGGAAATTGTTTATAAAATTGTATTATGTTAGTTAATGTTAGTTAATGTTAGTTAAGTCGTGCGTAAAAAGAATAATTTACGTGGGTTCTTAAATCGGTTGGACAATTAGAATCAATTAATAATTTATCAAAGGTGCCAAATACATACCAAGTCCATAAAGAATCAAAGTTAGATGAAAGGATTTTGATAGGATAACCTTGGTAACGAGATAAATGAAAAGGGGCTTCAAAAAACGAACGCGGATGTGTAAAAACGTGTAAAATTGGGCAACAAGAAAGTTTCTTAATTGATTATTAAATCAAATGTGGATGTGTAGAACTAAAAAGATAAATCAATATAAGCACGTATAAAAGAGTAAAATAAGTGTGGTTATAAAAGTGCAATATTGCTTACCTTGAATAATTTGAATAATGGTTATATATTTTAATGGTAATAATTTGAATGGTGAAGATAATATGGTGATTGAAAAAGGCAGTCTTGTGGAAATAATAATTAATAGAATCGATGCACAAAACTGAATTGGAGATACAAGCAAATAATTTTTGGATGACAGCTGTTCGACAAGTGGACCATTTAAGTGTGAAGCTGAAAGCACAAAGAAAAGAGAGACACGCGTGGTAAGAGATAAACTTAAATATTTAAAAGGCGCGAGTGCAAATTTTTCAAACAATATTGAATCGGGTTTTGCGACACACAATTGACTTTGAGAAAGCGAGTAGGATTAAGGATTTTATTTATTCGTTTCGTTTGTTATTTTTTAGAATTAAGATTTTTGTGTTTTGAATTATTTAATGTTTTGGGAAATTAAATTGGAATATTTATGAACAAATGCGTATCATTCGGGAATTTATATTCCTGCAAAAATGTTAATTTTCAGAGAAAAGCAATAAGAACCGACACCCATTTGAGATAGGAGGCTTATGTTAGTAAGTTTAGAGCACAATTGGTTTCATTACCATTTTTAAGACGATTTGCTTAAGGAAACCTTATTGTTACAATTTCGTTATTGTCAACAATAGAGGGGGCATCGTAATATGTACATTGGAAAAATTGATTTTTCTTTCGTTCACCCAAGAACCTATTAAACAATTCTCTACATAAGCATCCACCACTGAGATAAGAAACTGGATTTTGAAGTCCACTCACATGACTGAGCAGCCATGGAGCAAATTAAGGTCCATTACAACAAAAAATATTAATTTTCTGTTTAAGGTCGTAATAAGTTACAAGAAATAAATGAAATTATTGGAAAACTAAAGAACAACAAAAGTGCTAGTGAGGACGGCATGACGGCCGAAATGATCAAACTGGGAAGTGAAGAACTACACAAACAAATACATGAGCTGATATTACAAATATTTAACGAAGAAAAAATGCCTGAAACATGGAGCGAGACCCTGATATGCCCGATTCACAAAAAAGGTGACAAGAAGGAATGTGCAAACTATAGAGGAATAGCACTATTGAATGTGTCATACAAAATCCTTGCAACATGGATTGAAGGAAAAGTCTAGGAACACTCTGAAAGAATAATCGGCGAGTATCAGAGCGGATTTAAAAGTGGGAGGTCACTGATGGACCAGGTGTTAACCAGGAACAGATACAGGAAAGAAGCCACAGAGTACAGCTACCCACACACTTAGTATTTATAGATTTTAAACAGAAGCATAGCAGCACTACATGGTATTTTGTCGAAGAAGATGATGTCCAGAGTAGTGAAAATCAGAATATACAAGACAATAGTTAGACCGGTAGTGACATACGCGTGTGAGATGTGGACTTAGAAAAGCAGGACCAGATGATGTTGGGAGTCTGGGAGAGGAAGGTGTTATGAAATTTTTTTAGTAGTGTGAGAGTGGAAGACAGGTGGAGGAGACGAACAAGTGATGAGTTAAGAGAATTGAATGGAGAGTTTAACATAGTGGGGGTAGTGAGAGCACAAATATTGAGATGGCTTGGATACGTGACAAGAATGGGGGAAGAGAGAGTGAAATCCAACGTGTGGAAAAGCCAAGTAGACGGTGGAAATAGGCAAGAAGCTATGGGCCTTCAAGGCCTTTAACGATGTTATTTATTATTATGTAAAACGTACGATGAACTTCTGAAGTGAAATTTTTCTTAGTATTAAGACTATACCGGGTGACCGGCCGAAAACTGAACATAGGGAAATAACATGGGAAATTGATTTTTTCTAAATTCCTGCTTCCCATTATAACTGATATGAATAACAAAAATACCAAATTAAAGAGATTTTTTTCCGCGCCTAAAGATACCAAACACTTAATATTTTGTTTTTTAATTATTGTTAAAAAGTCGATAGTAAAATTAAGAAATAGCGCTTCTTAAAAAAATATTAGCGGGCTGGGTCTTTGCATTACGTCTAATGTGCCGCATTGCTCTTGTATGAAAGCCAATAGGCTGGTTTTTTTCTTCAAGTGCTCTCATGTTAATATTTATTTATAATCGTTTGGATTGTGGAATAATTTATACCAGGAATACCTACTTCCTGTTGGACATAAAGATTTTCTTTCACATATTTATTTAATTATCATTTTCCTCTCTATTCACGTCAATAATTGCGGTAGTGTACTTTATATTTTGCATATATTTTTATGCTATGGTTATGAATTTCTTCAGAGTTGCCCAATATAATTCTATTTTTTAAAAACTTTTTGATATAGTACCTACTATATTATAAGAAACATATTATATAATACCTATACTCGTATTAAGCATAAGAAATAATAATAAATCTTATTTGCAAAAATGTAAATTATTTTAAATCAATTTTTGATTTAAAGGTGTACTACGTGCAATTTTGTGTGTCGTATTGCTAGAATTTATAAACTGGGTCGGGCGTCTCTATTCACTCGTAATAATCCGCATACGCATGCCTCGCTCACACGCGTTGCTTCGCGCGGTCTGTATTCGCAGAAATTGCATCGCAAATATCGATACCGGTAAAAAAAGTCATAATTATCCATTTCAGATAGTGTGTAACCTAATTAAGGTTGTATATAATTTTCATTTAGTTCTACACGGTATCGCTCACTTCAAGCAAGAGACGTCTTTTAGCATCCATTTTACTCCACTTCATATGCAAAGCAAGGCATTCTAATTTAGTGCCCATTCACAATGGACGTAAGCATAAGAATTACATAAGCATAAGCATAAACATGAACATAAACATAAACATAAGCATAAGATGGGACCGTTCACAATGACCGTAAGAATTACATAAAAATTAAAAAACTGCGCAGGCGCTATGAAGTTTCAACACGAAACTATTTTGTGACATAACCTCTCCGTCGTTTAAAAAAATTGGTTAGAAAAACGGAGCATCATTCAAATATATATTTTATTTTTATTTATAATTTATAAATATATATATATTTATAATTTATAGAATAAATTTTATTATATATTAGAATATTAGAATAATATTAAATAATAAATTTTTAGAGCGTTTACAAAAGAATGTACAATTTTAGGTTATATTATTATTTGAACTGTCACACAAGAAGGTGTGTTCACTGCGTGAAAAACGGCGCATCGTTCAAATTAAGGTTAATTTCCATAAGAAATACGTAAAAGTTGAAATATTCCAACTTCTTATGTAGTTCTTATGTAGTTGTTATGGGCCTCCCTAAACGTAACAATTACGTAACTGCATTGTGAACGCTCCCATTTAAAACCAGGTATCCAACTTTAAGATATCTTATGCTTATGTTATGCTTATGTATTTCTTATGCTTATGTCCATTGTGAATGCCCACTTAGTTTTGTTTGTAGAGCAGGGACTCGATTTTATATACAAAAGCGAATCAGTCGCATATTTTTAGATGAAAAGTTATAAAAATTTTAGTTGTAACCATTATTCAATATAAACAACCCACTGCTGTGGTTAACACTAAATAAATTTAAAACAAATTATTGTTTTATTATACATACGATGTGCTTACAATCACAATTTCGACGGTTCTGATTAGATTTGAATTATGCGGACAGAGAGACACGGAGCCAGATCGTAAGGCTTCTTGCTATACTTTGTATATAGAAGCCCTTTTTTATGTTTTTTTTAAAAAAAAATATAGTAGATAAAATATGACAATAAATTTTATCCGTTAATTTGATAACTTAATCCGTTGATCCGTGATCTGATAACTTAATCCGTTGATCCGTTGATACCTTGATCCGTTGATGCCTTGATCGGTCAGATCATCGGATTAAGTCTACTATATAGGTTGAAAATTACAATATTAAAGCACAGAATATTTTTGTAACCTATCTTAATATATAAATTCTGATTAGATTTGAATTATGCGGACGGACGGGCAGACGGACGGACGGACAGACACGGAGCCAGATCATAAGGCTTCTTGTTATACTTTGTATAGAAGCCTAAAAATAGCCCATTGGGTACCCAGTTCTTAGACCTCTATACAAGACTAACGCGATTTGAAACGCTCTGTATGATTTTGAATTATGCGGACAGACGGACGGACGGACGGACGGACGAACGGACGGACAACACGCGGAGCCAGATCATAAGGCTTCTTGCTATACTTTGTATAGAAGCCTAAATGTGTAAATAAATAAAAAGGGGTAGTTAATTAATTGATAGGGTGAATCAGAAGAAAGAAGGGGAAAAAATCAAGAACATTGGTAAAATGAAAAAGTAATAATTTTGATATCTGCGAATGGTTTACCGAAGTAAGTGCGTGCATCAGGAGAACAATTGGGATTTTAAAAAGCAAAAGTTGTTTTGATAAAAATGAGACAAAGTTGGTTTAAAAATTAAATTTTATTAAAATTATATAAAATAAAATTTCACTGCAATACAGAAAAAAATAATAGAAGCAATTGGAGAGTTCAAAAACAAGGAAAGAAGTTTGCTGCTGGATAAAGACGGAAAAATAGGAATGAATAAAGAGGAAAAACTAAATACATTCATATTATATGGAATAACTACATAGAAGAACTAAGCGAGATAATAAAATTATTACCAACTTGTGTTGGCCCACAAATATGTATCAGCACTGAATAAATCAAAGTTCAACGAAGAGTTTGCCAGGGATGTGTGTGTTGCTCTTACTCTTCAACGTGTGCTCCGAGGGCATATTTAAAGATGCTGTAGGAGAACTAGAAGAGGGTATAAATATTAATAGAGAAATTATAAGTAACTTAAGGTACGCGGATGACTCGTTACTAATGCCAGAAACTGTCCAAGATTTACAGTCTTGGTAGACAGGGTTTACAGTAAGAGTAGAGAATATGGACTCAAAATAAATATCCGGAAAACTAAATATGTACATAGCAGTTAGGAAGACGGAAAACATACAGACAAGTATAACAATAGTAGACGATACAATTGGGCGCGTAACGCAATATAAATATCTGGAATGCAATTTATATGAACATTGGTAACAACACCAAGAAATAAGATGTCTCATAGAACAAGCCGGAATGCTTTAGGAAAAATGCAAAATCTTTTATCTATATGTAGTCGTGATTTTAATATTTTCCCCGTATTGCATGGACTCTCACTGAAGACACATTCATTCGAAATGTGGACATACCGAAGAATGATGCATATCTCATGAACGGATCGCACCACAAAACAAGCGGTACTACGTAGAATAGGAACGGCATTAAAAATACCTTTTACAGTAAAAAAAAGAAAATTAGAATATCTGGGACATGTGATACAAAACGAAAAATACAGACTCTTTCAGCAAAAATTATAAATAGAATTATAATAGCGTCAAATCACAAGATCTAGACGGACAATTGATGTCAGCACACAGATAAGTAACGCTATCTCGAATTTTGAATGCAATAAAGTTATTGTTTCGTTTGCTGTGTGGCATTATGTTGCTCCGTCTTCCGGAAACCATTATACGTGGCTTTTCACTGTACTAACTATACGTTCGTCGATCGTGTAACGTTCCATCATCAAATTGCATTATTTATAGATGAAGTATGTCAAACATGAGCGCTATCAAATCTATAGAACGTAAATAACACACAATTCAAAACGACACCTATTATTGGATCACCCTGTATAAATAGTATTTTTATTCTAATTTCAGCTTGTTTTGTGAGGTACTAAAATCAAATAATTAATCTATACACTATTTTATAAATCACCCATTATAGTGCGTTAATCTGGTTTTAAATTTTCATCATTGAAAGGTTTGATTTACGGGGAAAGGATTGTTCTATTTCTGGACAGCGAACGTGTGATTAAACAGCGTTGCTGTACAATCCCGAACCAGAAATAATATATTTGAATATTTCAATCCAAATATGCAAATATAATTCCACCTGACACATTCAGTATTCAACTAAGTATTATAATATTGCGGTTCTCCTATTGACAAAATAATACGTATTTTCTACATATTCATAACCTATACAATTTAGCAAGTGCGATCCTGAATGTAGCTATTTTTTGCACTAAAACTTGAGCATAATTTAACACTTCATTTAAATATTGTAATATCTTGTTGAATGATGTCGAAACCGTTGTATTTTGTTAATTTACTGTTTTATAAGTAAAATTAAATTTCTTTACACTGTTAGTAATAAGTTTAATTGGTGTATCAGAGTTGAAACTCGAGCTTTGGAAATCTTTTGTTATGGACTGTATAAATTATAAAATATAATGAATTAATTTTATAATTTTCTGAAATTATAATTAAGTTAATTCGTTTAAAAATAACCAAGTTAATTAAAACTTACATATTTTACATTTACAAACAATTAACATTTTGCAATTATTGATTTCATGTAAGTTTTCATTAGCTTGGTTATTTTTAATAGATACTTACGTATAAGCAGCAGAAACGTAATCTTACGATCTTAGGATTATGTTTCTGTGCGTTATGTTTTGTATTTCTAATTATGTTTTTCTGAGAAAAAATATACGATATTTTCTCCAGCACAAGGCCTTATTCGAAATAAAAACGAAAATCTGTACCAAAGAATTAAAGAAATATTACAAAATAAATGATTATTTCAGTGATTTTGTAACATTTAAATAAAATAATTATTATATTATAAATATTGTAATGTAAATTACTTTAGCATTAATAGAATGCATACATTCACCAAGAGCTTATCTACTACAAGTGATATTATTTGTACGTGGGCGTTCACATACCTACCGCAGGTCTATTAAAATACAGTTAGTGACATAAAGATTCGGACACCATATAAATTTGCTATAAATTGAATATATCTCAACTATGTATGTTTAAAGAAAAGGACTTTGATGTAATTGTATTTAATAAACCATGTGTTATGATGAAATAAACCCAAAAGATAATTCAAAAAATGTATTTATAAGCAAAATTAATTACCATATTAAGAAACAACATACTATAATTATTATAAAGTTACATACATAAACATTCGGACACTTTTATAAAAAAGTCTTTATATTATCAAATATTTATATAAAATATATTCTTTAATATTTTTCTTGTTTTATAACATGCTCCAAACATTTAGGCATATTTTTAATAATTTATTCTAAATAATCCTGACCGATAAGACTACCTTCCTGCCGAATGATTTCTTTTAGTTCTAATTACTAGAGGTTAATCAAATTTTACGATCTAACTGGTCCCATAAATTCCCAATAGAGTTCGAGTCTGGGGATTGGGGAAGAAAAAGTGAAGCACTTTTTGGCATTTGTGTAAGAGATACTCCTGAACTACACGAGATTTGTGCTTGGAATCGTGGTCTTGGTATAATTTGAAAGCACTCTTGATTCCCATTTTTTCGGCACTTTGTAGTAAATGGTATTTTAATAGGTCATTCATAATGTCGTCAATAAGCACTCTATCAGCGATCCCTATAGCCCAAAATACAGGCCCCAAAATAACACTTCGTAAACCATGTTTAACAGTAGTACCAGTTAAGTTTTTAATTTTTAGGCCTTTATTTGGCTTACGCCATACCATTATATTAATAAAGGGCCTCTTCCGTGCAATTCTGGCGTTATATCCATTATTTTTAAGGACTAGTCGGATAGTTTTAGCCTGGATATATTTCCCTGTTTGTTCATAAACTTCACTAACCAATTTAGGGGCACTACAGTTGTGATTTTTTTAATTTTGCAAGCAATTAGTTTCATTACGTATACTTAATTGTTTTTAATAGCCTTTCGGGTGTTTGATTTCAATTCTATCTTCAATTTTTGTACCGAAAAATAATATGGGCCACGGTACTTTTGCTTAAATTTAATATTTTTCTAATATCCCGGTAGGATTTACCCTTTCCTCGATGAAAAATATCAAGCTGACAAATGTTAAAACTAGTACTATTACTTTTACGGCCATTTTAATTAAATTGTATATTTTTATGCAAAAAGGTTATGCTTACTTCACTATAAAGGTCAAATTATTATTATAGCGCATAAAAAAATGCAACTTCGTATTTTTAAATAAGAATCGCGGAGAATCTCGCTTAGGCCCAGTTGTACAGTTTCTGGTTATTTTCTAACCTGGGTTATTTTCCATAGAAATGATTGTTTCAAGAATTGTTTCCATGGAAAATAATTCAGGTTAAAAGATAACCTAATACTGAACAACTGGGCCTAAGTGTCCGAATCTTTATGTAACGTAATAATAGCGGAGTAATTTATAAATCTCTTATCAGCTTTATTTTATTCAAATAAAATAAATTTGTTTTGAAATTAGTAAATGGTAACAAATGATTCGTTACCTGAAATTATAACAAAGCCCCTTTTTCTAAAAATAATTGAGATATATTCAAGTTATTGCAATTTTATGTGGTGTCCGAATCTTTATGTTATTCACTGTACGTTCTTTCAATTTATATTGTAAATTATTAAAACTTTCAAATTTAACAAACATATTAAATTATATATTTAAAGCACATTTAAAGTAAATTGTTAATTACAAAGTGGGCCTGCAATTTACTACTAACCTGAAATAACATTGACGTAAAGTAAGTAACCTGATATAACATGCCTGGTAAAAATTGAATTTGCGTTATGGTATATCAAATTGCTATTATTACGTAGTTTGTACTTTAAGCATTAATTATAAATTATTTATAAAAAACACCATTTGTGATCAAATGAAACTCAACGATGCACATTTAATTGGAAAACTGCAATTTCACTGCATAGCGCTTCTAGTTATACAATAGTAGTATAGTTAAAATAAATTACATTTTAATCTTTATCAAATTGTTAGCTTCATTTAAAACCGTTGCATTGGCGCGTATTTGTGAAATTTCATCAAATTATCATTTTTAATATTATTTAAAACAAATCCAAGCTTTAATGAAATTAGCAAGTCCATTATAATTTTAGTAAAGAACATTAAATCGAAACTCACTAATCCCAGCTTCCTGTAATTGGAGCCAATGTTTAAGTGCCTAAACCTATCTACATTATATTAAATTTTTTGACATTGTATTGACTGTTTTTATTCAAATCTATTAAATATTAAATTCTTAATACACTTGAATTTAAAATTCAAATTCTTCATTTTTGATAGTTGCATATTTATTTCATATGGGTAGACATACCTGTAGTAGAGAGACCGTATATGCTGATGACACCTTTCAGATATCAGTTTTTTATTGGGTCAAATATTTCCAGAACATTCAAGCAAGCTTAAATTTGGCAGAAATGCATACTGTAGTGTCCTAATGAACTCCCCCAAAAGTCCCCTAAATTTTCATATCTGCATCTCCCCAATTAGGGTATAGGCCCCCTAATACGGTTTGTCACCTATAGCGTGCTTATTTTCACTTTTAAGAAACATTCCATCAGATCAAAATTAAAGACCATAAATTTCTCTATTCTCGTATGCTCCTTTATGCGAACACTATAACAACCAATAATTTAATCAATAATTTGATTGATCAATTTTAAAATTTGAAACATGCTTTACTCTAAGACATCCTGAACTCATAATTTCTAGTAATATCAGCAAAATTATATTTTTTGTTGTGACTTATGTATATAATATTTATTGACACCATTTTAGAGGTGCAGATGCACCTCATGTATGTTCACCTTATGTCATTAAAATGGCCGATTTTGATTTCATTCGTGAATTTCCCAAAACTATATAGAGCAAACCGGCATAAATTTTCTAACGCGATTCAACAAACATGCGCGATCATATTGATTAAATGACGAAAAGACTACCTTTGCGAACCATTTGCTAGAAAATAACCACAAACAGGGGGGGACATAAGATTATACACACCGAGCCAAAAGGTAAAACATCAAAACTCCTAGAAGCAATGGAAATTAATAAACTGAAGAATTATTCTACTCTTTTAAATAGTTATACAGATTTTAATAACTCGCCTTTGTTGCACATCTTTTATAAATAACTTAACCCCCTCTTCAATCACATATAAGCTAACCTCCCCTCCTAAGCCTATAAAAGCTTTTTTCATTCTATAGGTAGAGAATAACCTTTCACTCCCTACCACTTCCATCCTCCTCCACATTCACCCTCTCCAAAATTTTACAATCATGTTTAAACAAATTGTTCCTTCATTTTAAGTCTCATCACCTGAAGATTTCACGGAGTGACGAAAACGTTTGCGAAATATATTTTAAAATATAATTTACAAGTGAAAAAGTTTTTTTTGTGCATTTTTGAGGTTAAACTAAAAATACAGATATGGAGCCTCAATTTATTATATAGTACCTGTACATCTAACTGACACAATCACAGTTAGGAAACAACTTGTTATTCATATTATCAAAATGAGTTATACTAATTTTTTAAAAGACTACATGTACAATAAGTAGGTGTTTGTTTTTTGTTACCAAAATAAATAATTTGCACATTAATCTTGACTACTACGTGCTACACAGTACACTAAAATTAAATTTTGCTACATTAATTAAATTACTGAAGGGTAAAATTAGAACATAAATAAGAAAGTTATTTTGACTAATCTGTCTACTTACAGTGGTGGCAGTCCAGGGTGTCTCTATTATACGTTTTTGCAGACTGAGGAATAACTATCAGCATAACAATAAATTATACCAAAATTTAGGTATAAATTATGTTTAATTTTTTTCCTTAATAGTTATTAACTAATGTGGAAAATGGCACGCCTGGATAATGACTAAACAATGGTCTTAATATAGAAATAATTTATGCACTTAAAGTAAAATACCAAAATACTTTTATTGGAAATTGAAAATTATTCTGAAATTAAATAAATGCAATTAAGGACATTTAATAAGTAAATTCAACATAAAGTATTCGAAACCGAAAGAATTAATTTGAATCTCATTTATAATAATTATGCTAATTTGCGCAAATTTATACATAAGGGCGTTTTATGATAGACAAAACCCGTAAGATTCTTAAAGAAAATTCTACCTTTTTGTGACGGCAATAAATTAAAAAATTTTAATTTATCTAATTTTTACGAAAATGTACAGCGCTTTATAATATTAAATGATTAATGTGATAAACAAAAATTTAATTTTTTTTAAGTAAATAACTTAAAAAGTAATTTAGTATAAAATGATTTCCCGATTTCAAGATTATATTATATTCTGCCCCTTTCTTTTTATTCCACCGAATCCAATAACATCGCAGTTCATCTTTTTAAATTCGTTTTCGTTTCGTATAATTTTGCATTTTAATGCAATTGTCACATTTGCGTAATTAAAAATTTTTAAAACTTTTCTTTAAATAGATAACAATTATCGTTACAGTAATAATAATAAATAACGAACTGCTTTATTATTGTTATGAAAATTCCATGGCGGTCGGGAAAAAGGAGATAAGACTGTTTTTAGCATTTTTCAGTAGAACGATTTCAAGTTTGCGTAATTATGGTAAATAAAGCAAACAAATGAGATTTCCGGGATATGATTCGTGAAATCCAGAATATGCTACACTCTTTCTGATGGCATAGTGATTTTTTTAAATTTCAACTATAACTTTTAATGCCAATAATTAGTGTTATTAGTATAACTATATTAAATAATTAGGAAAATTTTGAGTTATCTCATTTGATAATCGATGAAGGTATTCAGTTATGATAATATTGCGAAGCATAATGGTGGACGTGTATTTAAAATTTGTTGACATTTTGGTGATAATTTGACTTCATTGTTTGTGTATATAGGCCCCGTCTTGTTTGAAGTTATGGAAGTTCACGCCAAATACCTTGGTGTGAACATATAATAAGTGATAAGAATCTATTAATGGAAGTAAGGCAACAATCACAGAATGGAGCAAGAGTATCAGGATGCCTTAGAGATGTAGTATGGAAAAACAAGTATACCTATGCTAACCGAGAATAAACTAAGGATTTACAAAAGTTTAGACCAGTGTTGACTTATGGAGCGGAAACACGCGCTGTTACGAGTAGAACCAAGCAGCATCCGCGAACAACCGAAATATTCACATTGAGAATGATACTCGATATGACTAGGATGGACCGTGTAAGAAATGTCGAAATAAGTGAGCAATGAGGTGTAGCGGATCTCATTAAGTTTGTCAAGAGAAGAAGAAAGGAGTGGAACTATCACGTCGATAGAGCCGCTAGTAACCGTCTAATAAAAGTGGCAAGAGACCTCCGACCACCGAGCGTGGTCCATAAAACCCATTTGGATAGAGAGAAGGCGTAAGGAAAAACAGGCGTAAAGCCTGTATAAAAGAAAAAGAAGAAGTTAACGGGATTATTTACCATTACATCAGGTCACATTTAAGCGGTATAGGTCAGTTTTCCGATGATACTTAAATATTTCGAGTTGTAAGGCCGTTTTCGCAATATGTTTTTGAGTTAAGATTATCTAAATGACCTGCTGTTAAACACAAAACTCGTAGTATTACAATAATAATTCATCATCTCACTATTGTCCATTTAGTTCTATTAAAAAATGACGATCTGTTTATGAACCCCATAAGGGTGCTATGACCATTGCATCGTCAAAATATAGGGGTGATTCCATGTCAATTCAACCAACGTATTTGCATGACCCTCTTCAATTTTGCTTAAATTTGGTACACTTTTATGTTATTCCAGATAAACAGACCGGTTTTATTTGTTTGGACCTAAAGTGATTCGCTTATATTGTACAGCCCTCAAAAATAATTCTAATTTGCTTCGTAGAGCTTCGAAAAATGATTTGCATCGGCCGAACCATACCACTAGAGACGCGAATTTTTTTGAGAAATGAAGATATTGAATAGGCCTTTTTAGTGAGGTTTTTTTGTGTAAATAATTAAGGTCACAAAATTAAGGTCCTGATCAAATTTTGACTTTGAGTGCCCCTCCTGCAAAAACGAAGAAATTTAAAATACTTTTGGTTACTTGAATACAAACTTTTATAGAGGGCACGTTTTTGGTTTAGGAGTGACATCGAAATGAATGATTGTGAACATGAATCGAAGCACTTTACCAAAAGTACAAAGAAAACAAAAGAGTGCCCAATCTATAATCTGGTATATAAGTAGCCAAAAGTATAATAAAAATGATATATTTTTTTAGAATTTTATTTTACTTCGTTTTTGCGGTAGGGGCACTCAAAATCAAAATTTGATCAAAGCCCCCTTTTGTGAACTTCATTATTTATACAAAAAAAACTCACTAAAAAGGCCTATTCAATATCTTCATTTCACAAAAATGAAGTGGTACGGTTGGCCAATAGAAATAATTTATCAAAGCTCGACAAAAGGCAAATCAGAATTATTTTGGAGCGCTGTACAATGTAAACAGGCCACTTTAGGGCAAAACTAAAAAATACGGGTGCGTTTATTTGGAATAATTTTGAAATATACCAAATTTGAGCAAAATCTAAGGGGGTCATAAAAATACTTCGGTTGATTTAATATGGAATTACCCATGCATATTATTTATTGAAGTATTCCGATTTATGATCACAATCATTCATTTCGATGTCACTCCTAAACCAAAAGTGCGTCCACTGTAAAATTTAGTATGCAAATAGCCAAGAGTATTATAAAGATTATATATGTTTTGCAAATTTTAAATTGCTTAGTTTATATCAAGAAGTTGATATTCCCCTTAGATAAAGTGGATGCTAGCTGTGGCGATGAAAGATAGCTGCTTTGTATACAAAAAAGTAAAAAAATCTGATGTGAGAACACATTACTTTCCCATTTATTAATTGCTTTGGTTTACTCCAAAAATTTCTTTAAATAAATCTCAAACATTCTTTTTATTTGATAAAATATACAAATCACTTTAACATATCATATTTACCAAATGTAATGTTTAATTTGTGGCATGTTGTTATACATGATGGTAACTCATATGTTTTAAAAGCCCTTTATGCAAAACAATACAAATAACTTTGACAGATCAAAATTATCCAAGGCAATTCATGTTCTTTCAAAAACGCTTATTTTATTTTTGCACTTTAACAAAAACTTAAAAGAGAAATATAATAAATGTTGGGCATCATAAGTTGCTTAAAAATAATCTCTTCGGATTGATATAATTTTCTTTCCTATACCTGGAAGCAGCACTGCTCTTGATTAAATTTCATTCTTCTAAAAAATAGATTTGATGAGATGGAACTTTAACTTGTTTAAATTATTATCAAGTTAATAAACTTATTGAATTGAATTTAAAAATAATTTTAAGACACTAAATATTCGTACAGATGGGTAATCGTAGACAAAATCCTTTCTTAATTCAATTAGGTAAGTTTATAAACTTGGTAATAATTTTAAAAGAATAATTACACTAAAATATAGATTAAAAATAAACGGTTTTCAACTAAAATCTAATAAGCTCTTTAGTTAGCTGCTTTAAACTAGTTTATGAAACTTCAACTTAATCAGTTCACGCGTTTTTCTGTAATCGTTGACGAAAGAAACACCACACACACACACACACATACAGACATTATTCCAAAAGTGGTTTTAAACAATTCGTGTGAACTCATAGACCATAGGACCATGTTAAACTTCTCAGGTGGCGGTTTTCCATCCGCTGCATAGACTCTTGTTGGGAGTCGAAGTCATAATAATGAATCCATGTCTCATAAACCTGTTGTAATGTTATTTAAAATTTTCCTCGGATCAGCCTCGCACATTTCCAGAACTTGCCTAGAAGTTTCGGTTGGCAATTGAAGACCCTGATGCAAGAAGGGGATATGTGCAAAAATTTGAAAAGTAAGATTTTTGCAGATTTGGGTTCTAAAACGAACATTCTTCGCTTGGTGAAATAATGGAATTTCTTTTTAAATAAAATCGGAGCTACAAGTGAAAATAACATATCCCCTCGTACAAAAAGGTGCAAGAACGGGATATGTAGGGAGAAGTGTCTACCTTGGGACACAAAAATTCAAATATTTTTAAAAATTTTATTGTAACCTTTAGAACAATCTATATTAAAAAGATACATTGTTGCACTAATGGTCTCGTAAATTATCCAACAAAAATTAATAAAAATGTATGAACAAAAAAATACCGAATATTTTTATAAAAATTGAGAAATGTCTCAAGGTACAATAATCATGTGTACTTTGGGACATAATATAGTGTACCTTGGAACGCAAAAACATACACTTTATTCCACATTATAAGATGTCATATCGACATTAAAAACCATCTCTCGGCGTGTTCTTTCCGTTCCTGCAGTTATAATAGGACATGGCAACTTCATAATTACTTCGGAACTTTGTAATTCATAAACAGTTTCATCGCAGCAGATGAATTTGTTCATTCCTACTTTCTTGAGGTATTTGACTTCAAAATTTTCTTCCGTTTGTATTATTTGAGCTACATAATATTTGTATAATTTCTTGCTGGCTAAACGGACCAGAATGAAATCATTAACACTCAATTCTTCATTAGTATCCTCTTCGAATTCTTCTGCGCTACCGAACTCTACATCGTGTAAACTATCATCTGATTCAACATTTGGTTCATCTTCCTCTTCTGAACTACTACTTGCTATTTGCCTTTTCACTTTTTTTATGTTTTTTGATGCCGTTTTCTGCTTTCTCATTTCCGCTTGTTGTTCGATTTCAGCCTTTTCCGGTGTATCGGTTAATATTCTGCACCTCCCCGGTTTCCTGCCTACACGTTTAGATGTCTTTCTGGCCTCTGCTTTTGGAAAAGGTCGTATCTGCTCAGGACTCACGAATATTGAAGACATATTTATATCCGGTGTACATGGCGCATCTTGATGTAGTCTTGAGGTAGAGGGCTTTGCATCTGTAGCAGATGGCTTGTCATCTTGTAATCTTGAAAGAGTCGAGTTGCTATGCGAAGATGGTTCTATAAGCGGTCTATCTGTTACATAAGAACTTAGAAATTCATGATCAGCAAAAACGTCTCTGTTCATAGGATAAATGCCTGTTACGTTAAACCCTGATTGAATATTTTGTGAACTGAAAGCTTTTGGGTAAGCCTTTCCTACACATTCTGCCACATCATATATAGTCATTGGTTTTGCATTATTACTGAGCAGCCACTCACTGCATGCTGTATTATAGTACTTCTTGAGAGGACCAAATACGGACCGGTCTAGAGGCTGTAATTTGTGACTTGTATGAGGAGGCAGAGTCAGCATTATGATTCCCATCTCTTTTGCATAGTTCAAACTTTCCACTGAGATGTAGCTTTCGTGATTATCTAGGATAAGCAATATTTTATTGATATTACTTGAGTGTGAATGTTCAACTAAATGACGTAAAAAAACTATAAAAATGTCGGAAGTTGACCATCCACTGGGATTCGCTGTTCCTACGCTACCAATGGGAGCACCTTTTAGCATATGGTTTTTATTTATTTATTTATTTATTTCTACATCAAACGACAAAAGAGTCAATTACATGATGTGTCGTTAAAAATACAAACATATTACTGCCAGCATGGGCGAGCTGAAAAAACTCCTTCTATTTACATCGGAGAAAAAGCTTCGCCATACTAATAGTGCAAACAAAAACAATTACAAACTTGAATTAAACTGACAACAAAACTTTTACACACGAATTAACGTAAAAAAAACATATGTTGGCATTCATTCGCATTGCGAGCCATTCTGCTGACCGCCGAGAACATTAAGTATAACCTTGAGAAAGGCTCTATATAAAAAGTGACTGAATTCCTCAGTGATTAATTTTGAATTAATTTTGAAATTAACGCGTGGGAAAACGAATACAGGGGGTATGGTATTTCCAATGGCATTAATGGCTGATATTACTGTGATATTTGTTCCCCTTTCGGCTGAAGTCATACTTCCGATTTGTTTTACGCCTTTGGATGCTAATATACGAACTGGAGTATGCACTGTTGAAATGCCGGTTTCGTCCATATTGAAGATATTTTGTGGCACAAATTCAAATCTTCTCAAGACATCCTCCAGTTTGTCAAAAAATAGATTCACATTAAATTTATTAAATGCTGTAGATCTGGCAATGCTTGTAGCTTGTGGTTTTCTTAAACTAATATCAGTGTTCCTTTTCATAAAGCTAGCATTTTAACCAATCTATTCCGCTCATCTTTTTTTCTTCCCAGCTATCTGGATGCTTTATATTGTTGACATTAGCATAGTTATACGCTAATTTTCTCACTTCAATGGTAGATAAACCGTAATGCATTCTTGCAGATTGCTTTAAATAAGAAACCAAATTTGCTTCTTGTGTAGTTGTAAACACTTGTTTGACTGCATTAGAAGCAGAATAGACAAATGGGGAATCACTATTTTTATCATGTTTTTTTAAATGCCTACATAATGTAGATCTAGAGACTTGAAATTGATTTGCAGCTTGTCTTAATGAGAGTTCTTTGCTAAGAACTTTTTCTGCTGCATCTACAACGCTTTGGGGCTCTGGTTTTATCCTTCTTATATTTTGTTTACTTCTAGGCATCTATAATGAAAATTAAAGGTAGAATACCAGATCCAAAAAATACTTGCTTTTATGTGTTACCTTGGGACACGTTTCAAGGTACACTTTTTAATGTGTCCCAAGGTACACAAAAATGCATTGCAGCATACAGTTGTATTATTTGCCATATTTCGAGGTTATTCCGGCATGCAAAATACAAAAATAATTGCTTATATGCATCTATCATATAATAGTACATGCTGCGAAGTATTAAAATGCGTACCTTGATTTACCCACAGATGGATGTTAAGGGATAAAAATTTACAAACACACACGCAATACACAAAATAATACCTCACAGGTTTTAATTCGACACTAAAGCATGTATACTACATGTACTGCCATCTGACAGTTACACTAGTAACTATGCGTTGTTTAGGCGCTCAAATTTAAATAACAACTTAGAAAATCGAATGTCTCAAGGTACACTGTGTCCCAAGGTAGACACTTCTCCCTACACTTAACATATCCCATTCTTGCACTTCATATTTATTGTTTATCCTACACATGTTATCATGTCTCCTTCTTGCAACGTGCAGGTGCAATTAGAAGTCTGGAATAAACCATTGAATTTCATGGTAGTTTTACGGTGTTTTCTAGTTAAATTTAAGATTAAAATTATGAGTGGTACCGACGAAAGTGTAGTTGATGTGGAAGACCCTTATCAAGATTCTAGTAGTAGTTTTAATAAAAAATTCAGTTTATTTCAGTCTTTATGTTTGTGTTACATATCCCGTTCTTGCAGTCAACATGATTTGATCCAAAATTATGTGTGTAACAATCCCGTTCTTGCACCGTACATCATTTTTATGCTATATTATCGAAAGTTATAGTAATATTAAATTAAAATTAAAAATATACGTTACTCTCTTTCATTGGGACACAATACCACTATAAAAAACGAATAATTAAAAAAAATTATTTTGCTTTTCTTTAAAAATTTGGAAAACGTTACTTATCCCCTTCTTGCATCAAGGTCTTCAATTGCTTCTGTTCAGGAGGCAGCAAACGTGGAACCCATCTTGCACTTACTTCTGATATACGAATATGATCATGTATAATAGGGAAGATGCATAAATTTTTTTTATAGCGTAGTTGGATCAAAAATAACTAAATATACTAATTAATGCTATTTAATTTATTTATTTTCGTTTTGATAATAATTTAAAAAATATTTAAAAATCCGTCAATTTGAATTGAACGAAACGACCGCGCAATTTTCCAAGTGACTGATGACGTCACAAGTTAAATTTTACATTCATTTATGTTATTTTTCTGTGGTTTTGTGCTTTGAAAGTTGAAGTTTGTTAGTGTTAAAGCTGTTATTTATCATAATTAAATCAATTAAAAACAAGAAAGTTAAAAAAGTACTCTACATGAGTAGAATAAACATGAAAGTGAGGTTATTGCAAGCAAGCAAGCAAACGCGTTGCGTTTAAAGTCACATGATTTATTTTAAATTATCATTGAATTTTAAAATGGATTATTTATAACAAAATACAATAAATTGAAGTTATTTTTGCTGATTTGATATTTAATATATAGGATTAATCGGAAAATACTGTTTTAACTAAATTTTTTTATTCATGCATGTTCCCCATTGTATGGATAGTACCATAATCGTCCCCCTTATGCCAAAACCACCAATGTGCATTTTCTAGTTTTCAGTCCAGTGTATTTTGAACTAAATTATCGGGTCGGGAGCCCCAATGGTGATCGCGAAATTGAAATTTCCCTATAGAAATGGCTTGATATTTCGAACAAAAAAGTCATTAGCTATCATGTAATAAAAGGATTATTAAGTTTGAATAGCAAATAATACCGAAATTTTAGTAAAAACACTATGCGGTGGTCGGGATAGGTTGTCGGCCTATATTTTGCGTGGTTTAGAGAACTACGGACACGCCCCCAACATAAAATTTAGCAAAATTTTGGGTGATTAACGGCCTTTTTGGGTATGTTTCGGTCCGAATGTGTCACTTTTGTCGTCGCGGAGGTGATCATAAAAAAATCCGAAAAAAGTGTGAAAATGGGAAAGTTGCATTTCAAGCGGCCACTGGCACACCCCGGTCGATGGCACATCGTTCGCTCGTCGTTCCTTGAAATCGAGTGAAATTTTTTCGCTCCGATTTGAATTTTTCTTTGAAATTCAGATAGGTGGGGGTGTGCTTAGTAGATATTAGTAATAAATATTATCAAAAAATGGAAAATAACCCGTGTATTGCCGAAAAAGTGAAAAAATTAAATTTTTTTCTCTTCGATTTTTGGGGTGTGCATTCGATAGGGAGGGTTATCCATCGTCAAAACCTACTCTTCCGGGGCGCCGCTCCGCTCCGCTCTGCACCCCTCCAGAGCGGTTTTGACTCTGGTTACTAGGCTAAACATAAAAGAAGCGCCACCCATCAAGAAAACCGGGATATATAAAACCGGGATGTGAGAGAACCTCGAAATAGCATTAAAAAGTATAGTCGCGGTATGGGGCAGTTATCTTTTACGTTCCACATCCAAAAAATCGCGTAAAAACAAAAAATAATCGATGTTACATGTAGGAGAGACGAGCTGCATCTGCCGGTCCGTAAACGGCTAAGTTTAAGACTAGTTCTTTCTGCACGGACCGTCAACAAAATGAATTGAGATTCCACCCGCGCGTCGGTGAAAGATGTAAAATTAACGATTTTCAAAGTAATAATTTTCATATTAAAAGGACCCCCATCCAAGAATTTTATTTTTGAATATCACTCTATTAACCTTAAACTTCACAAAACTTAATAGGATTAAGTCGCGCGCGCGTGACTCAATAGGGTAGTACCTTAGCCAAATTATCAAGTAAATGAAATAAATCAATTTTAATTCAGTCAATTTATTTATTGTTATTCAAATGTCTTGTAACCGAAATCTAACGATAATTTTAAAAAAGAATTTTCTTTCTTAGAAAGAAAGTGCACTTTCTGTCAAGTGTCAAAATGGCAATTTTTGCACATTGGTGTTTTAGCATAAGGGGGACGATATGATAAATTGATGTCTTGAGATATTTATAAGATAGGTAGATGTTTATAACCCAATAACAAATTTTAAACTTTTAGTACATTTTCGTGACTAACCACATCAGCAGGACGGATGTGGTCATCTCTAAGAACCCTGTCCTGCTTTGAAAAGCCGTATCTACTTGTAAATTGTTTTTAGTGAAGGTTAAGATTCCTTGTACTTCAAGCCTATTATTTTGTATTTCTTTTGCACTTTTACCCTCTTTCCTTAAAAATTTTATCATATCGCAGTGTTTCAGTTTCTCCATTTTTACAAATGTCAAAACTGACTACTATTAAAAATTGAATAAAAATCCAACGATTGTTTGGATCGATTCAGTTTTTTAAAATTTGCCTTCTATTGGATTTTGTTACAAACCACTTAAGGGTTTTTTTATAACTCCTTTCATTATACTGTTTTTCCGAACTTATTGATCTCCCCTCATATACTTGTAGACTATCGGAAGGTTTTGATAGTATAGAATGGAGGATGCTGTGGCAGGTATTAATGACGAAACTGGATATCCACTGGATATTCATTTGGGATCTAATATTCTATGGATATATGGATATCCAGTGGATATCCATTTGGGATCTGACATTCTATGGATATATGGACATCTAATGGATATCCATTGGATCATTTGTGCTGTGTGGGTAATGACGAAACTGGGAGTACCATGACGTACAACTAATTTGATACAAGAACTATATTATATATAAATTATAATGTTAAAATAAACGACAGGTTCTCCAACCCACGTTAGGTTAAGAAGTGAGTGAGACAGGGATATATCCAATCGTTGACATTATCTAGGTCTAGGGTGCGCCGGCGATAGGATGCCTTCACCTCTGCGCCGACTCAGGTGAATATCTGGGCCTGCTAAGGAAAAGCAATTGCATTGCATACAAGTCATTGGCTTAAGTATCATTCACATAGACTTAGTGCAAAAGTGTAATATTGGTACCGCAGTGGCAATATTAATATTAAAATGGCAATAAGCGAAAATATCTCGTCATTAAATGTCAAACTAGCAAAACATCAACATGCGCATACACGTTTCTTACCACTCGTCATCTGATTGGTTACTGGTAACAGTGTACTGCAGAAGTTAAAAAGCTTGTAGCTTCTGCAGTACCACTACCATGCCAATCTTACCGCTTAAGTCAATGTTGTGATCGTTGTCATAAGAAACAGTTGGATAAACTTTCTTACCTTACCACTAGTCCTGCACCAAGTCTATGGGAATAAAGCTTTAACGATGGTCCAAAGGGGTGAGTTCGAGTAGGTAATAAACACCTTTAGTTTTAATAAGTTCAAAGGTTAAGATACCACTTTTGGAATGTACCTAAGTCGTACAAGTACCTCTATATTTTTTGAAAGCTGTTTGACCTCAAATCTGACCAACTAAATTAAGTCTCCTCAAAAATCAATTCATTGCTAAAAATGTAAAGATGCAAAGTTATGAGTATTCATGAAAATGTTCAGTTAATTGGAAAACAAATTAAGTAAAAAAAATGGTTAAATTAGGTAAACGCGAATAATTAGAAGTGTGGGATAAAATGAAGTGAAGGCCACGAGAAAAAGACAAAGGTGGTGCTGTCAAGTTTTGAAAGTTGGTAAGGCGCGCCTGCTCATGAGTTTCGGAAAGGGGAGATTTGTGGAATGATAGAAAACTCCAGGTGTGTCCATCGAAGCGTGAGGACGTGTTTTGGAAGTTAGATTTGGTTTGTTGTCCAATAATAATAAGGATAAATTTTCTTTTGAATTGCATTTGGATATTAATTTGGAAAATGGGTACGATTGGTGAACAGTATGAAAAGCAATTGTGGTTTAAAATATTCTAAGAGTTAAGAAGCAACAAATAGTAATAGAATAAGTTTTTTTTGTACCGTTTAATACAAATTTATTGGTAATTTTTGAAATATGGTTCTGGGTTGTTATATGAGATTATCTATGGTCGTCGATTCCTTTAATAACATTTCGAGTCGTGGATGGACAGATTGGATACGAGATTACGTCAATGTCAGCAAATTCAGCAACCGACAGTACTGCTTCGTTTGTTCGATGGTGGACAAATCTTGGTAAGAGAAAACTGTGCGCGATCTGTTTGAATTGTTTAATAATAAATTAAAAATTGACTTGGTGCGAATTAATCGGGGGGTGGATAGGATATTTGAACTTTACAATATTTTTTGTACAAGGTGTCTTAGGGTAATATCGCCCGGTCTGAAATATCGCCCATTTCCATATTTGGCGCCAAGCTTCACTTTACAAATCAGCCAATGACAATAGCAGTTTGCTATACCGCCCGCTAGATGATTAATACATTTGCTAATACCAAATCTGCATTACCTACTGAGATATCAGTGTGGAACTACGTGAGTACATTTTTTTATAAGTTTAACGTTTTATAACCTAAGGTTTTTCAAGGTGTAAATTTGTTTGTACAAGGTAAGTTAATCGAGCTTAAGTTATTCATGCATGTTGGATGAGATTACGTATTGATTCTGTCTGTCTTTATGTGATATGCAGTGAAAATATAACCTCTAAAACTGAAACAAGCAAGGACGGAAATATAGCCCAGGGTGGGCGGTATTTCAGTCCTATGTTTTAGATTACGCGTATGCTCAGTAAATTAAATAATTTTTCAGCAAAATGGGTAAAGCATGCAGGGGAATGATGGACGAAGCGCTCCGGTTACTTACGCAAGGTAGAAGTGCAAGGTTTGTAGAACGGAATTGTGGAATTCCGAGGAGCACGTTGCGTGATCATTTTAAAAGCGGCAATATTAAAAGACAACTTGGTAGAAGACCTGTTTTAACAGAAATAGAAGAAAATGAACTCTCCAGTCGGATCATAAAGCTTTCCAATATGGCTTTCCAGTGTCCAGATTGTTCACCGTAGATTTTCTATCATGGGCGATATTTCAGTCCTAGTGGGCAGTATTTCGGTGACTGTCGGAAATATCCCCCATTTACCTTTTTTTTTTAAAGTGTCACTTCTATTACCAAAGGAAGCTTTATTTTAAGTTTGTTTCAATATTATTGAAAAATATAGTTTTTGTGCAAAGGTTGCTTTTTAATTTTCAGTTTAACCCCATTTGTTTTCTTTTATCAGCAATTATACGTTAAGCGGGCGGTATTACCCTAACACACCTCACTTAATTTGTTTAACTTTGTAGATAACTTTGTTTCTTCATAAATTTAATTTGTATTAATAAATAAATCGATTGTTTCTTTTAAAGAGGAGATTTATTTGAGTTTTTACTTAAAATTTTTTACAGCAAAAGAGGTACGAGTAGATTCAGGTATTCATAAGAGTTAGTTTCTAATTTGAATCGGTTGTAATTAGCGAACCGATGAGGTGTTTAATTACTTTCAATTGAACCATTGTCACGCCCACAAAAGCTAGCCGGAGCAATTAAAGAAAAGAGCCGTACATTTTCCCCGCTATATAAAATTAAAATTTATTTTCTTATCACGGCAATACCTAATTTGGCAATATAATGTACTATTGTATATGAAGTTAAAAAAGTAAAGTTTCAATAATAATAATAAAAACCCGAGAAACGGGTCCCAAATAAAGTTTTAGTAGAAATTACGGTAAATTTTATAGTTAACGTGCAAGTGGTTTTATAATATAGTAACTTTTTGTAATCATCCGCTCGATTAAATTTGTTTATCTTAAAATCAAACGATACATCTAAAAAGTAAAACTATTTTACAGAAAGAAATAAAAAGTAGTTGAAGAGCTGGTATAGCGCATCCCCTACAGTGCTTTGTTAAAGTTTCCTCAAAATACTTTAGAGAATACTTCTGCAACAAATATATATAACAACTAACTGGAGTAGAGAGAAGAGTTGATAGAGCTATGTTAAAGTTGGTTTTGAAGTAGTCTACTGTTGCGACGTAAAAATGATTCGCATTCATCCCATGACGATCATACCTTTCTTACAATTTCATCTAACTTTTTTAACTAAGCGCTAAAAGTAAAAATAAAAGGCAAAAATTGTGGAATAATTTATTCAGCACTCGTTAAACATAATTCTAAGTAACCACACAACATAATTAAACAGTTATACTATAGTATATACCAAAATGTAATTGTTATTTCACAACATCTTTTATTTTATGAAACGTATTTGATTTAATTAGTATTAAACGAAAAAATTCAGATTAACTCATATTTTAATTGAAAAGTTGCTTTTCAGTTTAAGGTTAGTTGTAACTCAGGTTACCGTAACCCTAAGATAATGTGTTTTGTGAAAATATCGCCGTCAGTGTAATTACATAACAGCAAAAATTTTAAGTTAACCCATAGTTTAACTAGAAATTTATTCTTCAGTGTATAACCCTGGTTATCTTAACCGTAAAATTATCTGTGTTTGCGTCATAGGGTTAAACCGGATATTTCCTTATATTGCGTCTTGTTTTCTGAATATTTTTCAATCTGGAGATGAGCAGATTTAAAAATTTTAGAGGTTTGTATGACAACTATTATAGTTGTAAAGTATATGAATATTTTGGAAATATTTTGGAACTATCTTAAGTGATCTCTCTCTCTCTCTCTCAGCGTCCTTTATCCTACGTAAATTAGTTAAATAAGGACATAGTGACATTAATTTTATTTAAGGTTTATTCCAATGATTGCGTTATAATCCGGTGCCATAGTGCGTTCATTATTTTGACCTTATAGGAGAGCCAAGTGTGTATCAGGATTGCCACTTCTCCTTGACAAAGCCGCTCTTTACCCTTGTGGTACAGTATAATATGTCCTAATTTCAACCTGATGCAGCTTTCGCCTTTTATTCTGATTTCGTTCTGTCCTACCGCGTCCCACCTTATTTTGTTCAGCTAACTTTCCAATACTTCTATTTGTAACAATTTTTACCACTCCAAGGAACGACAAAAACTGCCCCGACGATCTTTGTTGATAACTCAGGGGATCGCCGGACAAAGATAGAAAATGCCACGAAGTGCTAGCTCAAGCACGGACCATGAAGAAAACGGAACCCCACTTCCCTCGGTTGATGTTACACAATTATAGGGGATGATGCTTAGAATACATAAATGTAGCGAAAAAAGGTGTTGGTATGGGCGCCATTATATTCACCCCGTATAAAGAGAGAACTTAGAAACACAAAAACTACAATTTGTGCTTCCGAAAATAGATAACCAAAAGTCGGAGGATGCCCCCGTGACCGGAAAAATATATAACGACTCGTCGAACGACACCACCTCATCTGGGTTAAAATAGCAAGATCGACCGCTACCAGAAAACACAAAAAAACCAACAACCAACAATCGATTAGAACTCCTGTTAGAAGCGAGCAGGTAATGCGACGTCAAATGTGATTTGCTAATAGCAAATATAAAATCCACAACATCACACTCATGCTAACCCCTAGATGGTAATCGTATTTAAATACACACAATATTAATAAAGCTAAAAGAAAATACAATGCTTAAATATTTAAAATATTTAACATGGGAAAGCAATCGAATTGTCAATGCGAGCGACAACGTGGTTATCTGGCAGGCGAAGCGGTCGTATCTTGCGCTATCAACGTTCCCATTCAAATAAATTTTGCCTAAATCAAAATTGCAGTACTAAAACTACACAAAAAAATGGCTCTAAACAAACCGTTTAGATCAAAAAAACATACAATATGAGGCAACAATTACTACACAGAACAAACTTGTATTCACGCACACAAGGAAAGTTAATTTCGGGTACAAAGGAGTAAAAAAATTACAATTACGCACAAATTGCGTAATTGCGGAAGCAATACAAAAAAAGAAAAGCCATATGCCCAAATTTGGTCAAGAGACGACGAACCAGAACGGAAATCAAAGGAGTAGCAAAAATATCGCACTCACCTACGCGAACTAAAAAATCCTCCAACGAGAATTGCGCAAGCCAAAAAACGAATCCTCGCCACAGCCACTTAAATCACATCCATGGCTATCGCTCCATCACAAACAGGATTCGACCAGCTCCCCCAAAACTCAACCTTCCTCGGCACTTCCCAAAACTATTCTCCCTTTTCGAGTCGCTATCCCGACCCCGCTATCGAAAACACAGCAATACCGCCAACATTAGAATTATTAATGCATGAATCCACCATACAGGGCGTTGCTAAAGTTGTCAAATGCAAAGTAGAAAAAAGTAACGATTCAAAAAATCGTTACATATTTTGTCTGTTGTAGTCATGGATCTCACATTATACGTATCAATGTTGAGCGTAGTTTGGCAGCATGGTGCAACCCAGGGATTCTTCGCACCCTCCGCTGTTTTATCGCACCGATCACTACCTTGGAGAAGGACTTTCCAGCAGCTGGGCACTGAGGGCTTTTTCCTTTGGTTCTGAATCATAGGACATTTTAATTTGAGTATTGGCCATAAAACACCACGAGAGCCATTGTTGAATGTATTCCTTTGGCCGCCCATTATGGGTATAGACGCTGTTTGCAGCCGCCCATTTTGAGTCAGACATTGCTGTTTAGCCTGTTGATCCGCGGGAGCTATTTCATTTCACTTCTACCGCCCATATCTGGGAGGCTTTCCCCTATCCACCATCTGAGACGCACTCTCTAGGGGTTCTAGGTTTCAAATAATAGATGATGAATTACATCAGGTTTGGTGTGAAGTCCATTTTGCCAATTCTTGATGTGAGCTGGAATGACACCCTATATCAACCATTTTCGACCTAAGATCAACTGGTAAATTGACATTCCAGAGAAATTTGTGGCGTCATCAAGGCCAAAGACTCAAAATGTTTATTAGGATCATCGAAAATCGTAGATCATTTTAAAATTTTGTCATCAAAATGTAAAAATTGTCATATATAATACCACAAGAGACTATCAAATTGTCGGCAATAATTTTTGAAACTGGAACTGAGTGTTTGTCGCCCTTAAAATCACCATGAGTGCTTTAGCACGAATGGTGATTTTAAATGGCGACAAACACGAAGATTCCATGGTTTAAAAATTAACCGACAATTTTATAGTATCGTGTGGAATTCGTTTGACAATTTCGTAAATAAAATTTCAATTTTTTCTGACAACAAATAATTTATAGTATGCGTTCACGTAGTTTCCATCGTTACTATGGAAATTTGACAATACAGACCACGGTGGTCGTATTGCCGCGACAATACAGCACCGTGGTCTGTATTGTCAAAGGAAGTAGATTATAATTGGTTCAAATTGATGAGATTGTAACATCCTATTGGTTGAATTATTATGAACGAAATTGTCATATACATATCTACTAGAAGAAAAAAATTTTAAGAAAACCAAAATTTTGCAAAGTATCTGCGGTGCAATTTGGTTAAATAGATGAAAATCAGTTAAATAACTTATCTACAATAAATTGGTCGTCGTCACTGGATTCAGCGAGGTATACTTTAAGTTAAAAGTAGATCAACTCCATGCGACAGCTGGACGTTAACGTCAGCGCATCCGTAAATTGAAATACGTAACTTGGTTACTTCAATCATTAATCTCGGCAGCTTTTTGAAACTTTTCTCTTTCAACTTACTCAACTACTTCAGCAAACTTTTGTTTACTCAATTAAATATAAAGGTGAGGAGCCAGCTGCCCCTATGTTTTATAACTCGTGCATCACGTACCATACGTAAGTATCAACTATACCGCGTAATTAATAAATAATGTTATTCATTTAATTTTTTGATTTATTACTTCAGTGCTTCAACTTGTCCGTCAACGCCTCTCAACCCGAGCGTCAGCGACATCCAGCGTATAAATCCAAACTTTACATATGAAATTAAAGAAAAATGTATTCATTTAGGTGGAAAATTAACAGCGATAATTTAAATTTCTAAATTTTACAGAAAACTAAGTAAATAATGCTAGTTAAATTATACATTTTCCTGTACTTGTTTATTTGAGTTGCACATCTATTACTACTACCATAATATAGATGTCGCAATGATAGAGAGATTTTAAAATCGTAATTTAATTATTGTTTATAAACAATTTATTATAGAATCTTATATTGTAAATTGTAGATTGTTAAAAACTAGTTAATTTTGTTTAGCAATTTGTCCTACTTGCCCGTTTACCTAAGTAAGTATTTCGTGGTTCTTAAATATTCAATACTAATTGTAATTGTAATTAATTGTAAGTATAAACACAATATTTTTGTTAAATTTGAAAAAACAAAGTCAACAACAAAGTAAGGTTTACTTATTCAACAAATCGATAGTGTATTTTTCTAATACGTCGTAACCTATATGAATTTTGATTGATTGAGGCTTTTGTCAGATTAACACCGCTTAATAATAAATTTCGTTTTATTTTGTGAATGAAATAAGTGGATATCGTGACCAACCTCTTTTATTGATTTTCTGATACAAAACATTGTTAAAATTCATTATGTATTAGTATTTTTTCTTGTTTTACACATGCAGATATTTTAAACGCAGGTTAAAGGTTAATGAATAATTAATTTAATAACAAACAACAGCAGAACTATTCCTATTTCAAAGTTCATCATCATCAATAGCTATGCCATCCATCGTCGGATGTAAGCCTCCCCCATATTTTTCCACTGTTGTCTATTCCTTGCCCTCTGCATCCAATCTCTTCCCACATAATATCTGTTCACGTCGTCCGTCCACCTTGTCTGAGGTCGTCCTACGCTTCTCTTTTCACTTCGTGGTCTCCATTCAATTACTCGACGCGGCCATCTATTGTCCTCCAATCTAGCAACGTGGCCTATCCAGTTCCATCTCAATTTACATAGTCGATGTATTACATCTGTTACTTTGGATCTGTTTCGGACTTCAGTGTTGGGTATATTTCAAAGGTACGAAGGCATTTAACACAATCGATAAAATTGACTAATAACGAGGTTTTCAACATCGACTTTGTTTATAAATTTCAAATAAAACATATTTCAGATGAAAGTTCTGTATTTCTTTATTGATATAATATAATGTTGAAAGGCTACAATTTATGAATGAAATATAATATCGGACAAATGTCCACCAAGACAGTTTTGAAACAGTTTTGCGCAGTTGCGGCTCTATCCCACCAATTACGCGTCGGGTGTTGGTTTTCAACGCTTTAATGGAGTGTGGATTATCTGCATAAACTGAAAATTTCACATAGCCCCACAAGAAACTGTCTAACGACGTTAAATCACACGATCTAGGCGACCAATTGACTGCAGAATTACACGAAATTATTCGATCGGGAAATTTTATTCGCAATAAATTCAATGTTTCAGTGGCTGTGTGGGATTTTGCGCCATCTTGTTAAAACCACATATCACTCACATCTATATCATCAATAATAGGCCAAAAACATGTTACGGCGATGCCGTATATTATAAGCTATCATGAAATATCCATTTCAATAATATTAAATAATAACCAGAAATGTCATATTTTCAATATAAACATAGAATTTGTTAATAAAAATAAATTCGAGTCAACGGGATCCGACTATAAATGTTAATATTTGAATATTATGCCAATCGACGTTCTTTATCAAAAGATAACTACAAATTATTACATTGAAGAACAAAGATACATAGTAGCACAGCGCACCTGTGCTGAAATGAAATACGCAGTCCGCTCACCGCGAGAAAATTATTATCAACAAAATTATACTTTCGAGGTGATAAAATCCTCATATGACTAGGTTCTATTGAAACTAAGTTAATTTGTAGAGAGTTACTTTGTAATAATGTCGTATTCAAACGAGTACCGCGTTAAGAAACAAAGGAACTGTTTAATATGCATTTTTGTAAATAGAACTCATATAGAGATAACAAATTAATTCCTACCCAAATGACCTCATCAAGGGAAAGAAATTTGAAAGGAGGGATGGAAAAATGAAGTCAGTCTCCTGAAATCAACGAGCCAAATAACTTCTACCTATAAATTATCTATTATCTACCAAAGTGTAATATTTTTTTACTTTCCGATCCGGAATAATACCATCATCAAATAATTTATTACGGTCGTATTAAGAAATTTTCATCGATCAACCAACTAAACTAGTGACCATAAAAACGTAAACATTCGTTTAACTAAATTTCGAACAATTTTAAATAAAAAATGTCGACACAAGTAACGGGGATTCTACCGAAATAATCATCAAATAAGATTAACATCAAATCGGTGAACCAACAAATACATTTTCTTCGGTGTAACGATCGAGTACAATAATTAAACGTACTACGAAAGTGAATCGAATCAAAATTGCCATCGATGATCAAGTTGATCATAGTTCAATTTAAGCGAGAAAAGTAATCAAATACCCAGAATAAAATAAACATTCCGTCGAATTAAAATCATACAAGAAATAATCTATAAACATGTGAGAATTCTACTTCCAACAATACCAGATAGAAATAACGCGAGTGCATCCTAAATTTTGTGCAACACGCGATTAAAAACACGAAGTGAAGTTTTTTAAAACAAGTTAATCGGTGACGTGTTACTACAATCAACAAGAAGGTCACAGCGTTGAATTCTTTCTAACGGCGAAGCAAATATTGGGACAACCACATCTTTAAAGTACTCCAACCAACTAATTTGTGGATTACGTCGCATCTCAAGGTAGAAATTTGGTCTAACCAAAATCATTGTATCTATTCTTAAATTTTCTTTCTTGTACCATAAATTAACTCAAATACTGAGTTTTACTGGAAATATTCCGTAAGTTCATGCAAGTAAGTGTTGCTTCATGTAAAATTTAATTATTAATTATTAAAATCCACATTTGCATAAACTTATTAAAATTTCCTAATTTACATACTAACAATCTTAACAATTAATTTCGTAGACATTAAGTGTCGTTATTTTGTGTATTTATGTGAACTAATGTATATTTGACTGCAATATTTATTCGAATAATTGATTTTTTTCTTACGAATTTAAAAACATATAAGCAAATTTCTAAATAAGTACCACACCTGAGATGAGAGCAAGAAGTCCGGAAGTTTACCTGTCCAACTGAGCAAAGCCACGGAGCTAATTTCGTCTATAATATAAAATATAGTAATCTATCTGTTATAGGCTTAACAAATGGCGCCACCAACTTCAGGCTAGAGATTTGGAGACAAATCTGAAAAATTAGAATTTGCTTATAGTTTTTGTAAAATTCTAGAAAAAATTCAGGTGGTAAGAAAAAATTGTGTTAGAATTAAAGGTAAAAATTGTAAAGAAAGAATTCAACGTACGTACATCAAGCGAAAATTACGTGTCTACACAAAATCAGTTTTAAATTATCTAAAAAACGGTCCAAAACAACCAAAAAGAAGATAAATTATCGCGGCCAAAATCGGTGTTAAATTATCTAAAAAACGGTCTATTCAAATAAATCAAAATGAACCCGGAATACCTAACTAATAGCGAACTAAAATTCGAAATATTATGTAGAAGCACCGAACCCAGAATTACAAAATTGGCTAATATTCAAATATTGACACAGTTGCTTGAACAATATATTGAACCAAAAGCGCTACCATTTACATGGGACGTAAATGCCGGGCAGTTAGATGAAACGCTTAGTGACCTGGCGGGAAAAATACAAAATCAATTATCTCAAGAAATAATTGACGAAATTAAGGTACGTTTACAACATGCGGATCAACGACTGGCTTTAATGAAAACCGTTAGCGACCCGGCTAAGAAAAACGCGATTGATGTATACGAAACCGATATTTCCAATATGGAAAATGCGGTTATGAATGCGAATATTGTTTCGGTTAAAATAGAAACGACAAACGCAACACCCGCGAAAATTAAAGTCAAAACGGTAAAAAATGTTCCTATTTTCAAATGGGGAATCCAATATACGGGTCATCACTCAAAAGAAGACCCCATGGAATTTCTAGAACGGGTAGAAGATTTAAGAATTGCGAGAAATGTGGACGAAAATGAATTATTCATGTCGGCACATGATTTATTCCAAGGGGACGGGGTTAAATTTTGTCGGAGCGCGAAAGAAAAAAGTACGAATTGGAAAGAATTTGTCAAATTATTTAAAAACGAATTTTTACCGTTAGATTACGAGTACCAACTATCAAAACAGATCCAAAATCGGGTCCAAGGCGCAAACGAAAACGTCTTATCTTTTATCGATCAAATCGCGTCATTATACCGAAGATTTGAAAATCCGATAGATGAAAAACAAATCGTAAGACAAATCACGCGAAACGTAAACCCTTTTTTTGCCAATCATATAGTCCTACACGAGTACGACAATTTGAACGAATTAAAATTAAAATGTAGAAAAATTCAGGCGTTGCAAAACCAAACATCGGAGTATCCAGAAATACGTAAAGTCAAATTTAATTTACCTCCACGGCAAATTTCTTTTGTAAAAATAAATAACTCTACGCCGGATGCGCAAACCATACCCACGACAACAAATATGCGCAAAGCAATAACCTGCTGGAATTGCCAAAAATTAGGTCACATTTATCCGGCATGTAAAGAACAAAGAATAAATCCCTTTTGTTACGGATGCGGGTCGCCTGGAATTTATAAAAAAGATTGCAGCAAATGTAATAATAGAAATGAAGTTTCTACGCCACTTCCAAAAAACGAACAGTCCGGCGCTGTGAAACAGGGCACGAGCGTCGAAGTACCGGTTACCCCGAATCACGAAATAAACAATTACAATACCAGTCAAATTCCTGTACACCGAACGAATCGAATAAATTCAATTCGCGGTCGAGGACGTGGAAGAAATTTCGGCGCATCCCGCATGTCCCCGAAAACCCCAAAATAAATGTATCTACGGATCAATCCAATTTGAACGCGTCAAATTGGAAAAGATGGTTAAAAACCATCAACTCTTTTTTTAAAGAAAACACTACACAAAAAGTTGCAACGACTTTTTGTAAAAAACCTTTTGATAATCGCCCTTACTTACGCTTAAAAATTTTCGAACAAAAATTCATGGCCTTAATCGATTCGGGAAGTAATGTTTCTATATTAGGGCACAAAAGCGCCAACTTGTTGGAACAACGGTCAATAATAATAAACAAATCTAATGTAAGTAATATCAGTGTGGCAAACGGAAATGCCGCAAAAGTATCAGGCGAAATTTTTCTATCGGTAACTATTGAAAACGTAACCAGAAATATTAAATTCTATGTTGTACCGACGGTTGATACAGCCATTATTTTGGGAACCGACTTTTGTAAAGCATTCAATTTAATGATAAATTTTGCTAATTTTTCATGGGAATTACCAAAAAATATTCAGATCAATAGCATAAACGAAACAAATCAGATGCCATTGACACACGAGCAACAAGAAAAACTTGAAAAAATAATTGTTAAATTAAAAACAATCTCTAAAGCCGCAGCCGGTTGTGTCAAACACGTAGAGCACCGAATCGACGTAGGAGATTCTTTGCCTTTCAAGCAAAGACAATATCCCCTAAGTCCCACCATGAGAGGGCATTTAACGAAAGAAATCGATAAGATGCTAGCAGATAAAGTCATTCAACCCTCGAACTCCCCGTATTCGTCCCCGATTCTACTAGTAAAGAAAAAAGACGGTGAACTAAGAGCGTGTTTTGACGGACGCAAGCTTAACTCGGTCACGGTCAAGGATTCGTATCCCTTGCCACGTACTGATGGCATATTAAATAGATTACGAGATTCAAAATATTTTTCGTCAATAGATTTGAGAAAAGCATTTTGGCAAATTAGGTTAGAAGAAGGTAGTCGACAAAAAACTGCTTTTTGCATCCCCGGGAAGGGATTATACGAGTTCGTGGTCATGCCCTTCGGATTGTCAAATAGTGGCCAGACATTGCAAAGGGTCATGGACCGAATTTTAGGGCCTATCTTACATAAAGAGGATGCCTTTGTATACCTTGATGATATAATAGTCGCTTCTCCGACATTTGAAAAACACCTCGAAACTTTGACTGCGGTCTTTGAAAAGTTAAAAGAAGCCGGCTTCCGAATAAATTTAGAAAAATGTAAATTTTGCCAAAAATCTTTAACTTTCCTCGGATTTATAGTGGGAGAAAAAGGTTTACAAACGGACCCTTCCAAAGTCGAAGCAATTCAAAAATTAAAAGTACCTCGTAATACAACCGAAGTTAAAAGAATCATCGGATTAGTTAGTTATTACAGAATTTTTCTGCCCCAATTATCAACTATTTCTTCACCAATAACCGCCTTAATAAAAAATAAGAAGAAAGGTCAATCGATCGACTGGACGCCAGAGGCAGAAGCTTCATTTGAAAAAATAAAATATTTGATTTCTAACGCGCCCATATTGATCTCCCCCGATTTCACAAAACCTTTTTTAGTACAGACGGACGCAAGTCTAGTCGGGGGGGCGTGCATTGTTATTTCAAAAACAAAACGGCTTGGAGCACCCCATCGCGTATGCGTCCCGTGCGTTCACCAGCGCTGAACAGAAATACCATGCCACAGAACGCGAATTATTGGCTGTACTATTCGCAATAAATAAATTCCGAGGGTACATAGAAGGGTTAAAGTTTACTTTAATAACAGATTGTTCAGCGTTAAAATGGTTGAAACAATTCGACCAATCGACCGGCCGTTTAGCTCGGTGGTCGCTTAAATTAGCGCAATATGATTTCGACATCCAGCATCGGCCTGGAAAATTAAATATAGTCCCCGATATGCTATCAAGAGATGCATGTACACTAGACATTGATTCATTGCAAAAAGATCAATATTATACCGATTTATTAGAAAAAATTGAGGAAAACCCCAATAGCTATCCCTCTTATAAAATTGAAGATAACGTAATTTATAAATTTGTACCAAATAATTTAATAAGCTCAGCTAATCTTTCCGATTGGAAATTATTAGTACCTACGGCCAACAGAAAAGAAATTTTAAATACCTTGCATGACGACCCAAAAGCCGCGCATTTGGGAATTTTTAAAACTACTGCACGAATAGCGGAACAATATTACTGGCCCAAAATGAATAACGACATAAGGAACTACGTCCAAAATTGCGCGACTTGTAGTTCCCAAAAATCATCACAAATGATGAGACCAGGGTTGATGGGTAAACAAAAGAAGGTATCATACCCTTTCCAAGTCATATCTATGGATTTACTAGGTCCCCTGCCTATGTCGAAAAACAAACGTAATCAACATTTATTGGTAGTTACCGATTATTTTACTAAATACGTGACGGTACACCCTTTGACTAAAGCCAATTCGAATAAAATCATAGATTATCTAAAAAATAATTATTTTACTACGTACGGAGTACCACAATTAATTATATGCGATAACGGGGTTCAATTTATTTCGAAAGAGTTTAAAAATTGCCTCACAGAGTTTAAAATCAAAAGCATTATCTATAACGCCAAATATCATCCCCAAAATAATCCTACAGAGCGAATAAATCGAATCTTAGTTACTGCCATCTCCTCATATATCAAAAACGATCATACTGAGTGGGACAACCACGTGCAACAAATCGCGTTCGCAATTAATACTTCTAAAAGCGAAGCAACGGGATTTACGCCTTCTTTTCTCGTATTTGGAAGATACATTCCCATAGACGGTGATTATTACGGAAAATCATTGCAAGATTTCGATACCGATCTAAAAGATCAGCAAATAAGATGGGACAAAGACCAGCAACAATTACCGATATTATTTCAAAATGTAAGAAAGTCTTTGTCAAACGCATATAAAAAAGGGCAACATCATTATAACTTACGAAAACGACACTTATCCTTCCAAGTAGGTGATACTGTTTGGAAAAAGAACTATGTATTGTCTAACGCGGGAAATAGATTTATGGCCAAACTTGCGCCGAAATTTATAAAATGCAAGGTTATCAAAAAGATAGGTAATTTGATTTATGAGCTAACTGACGAAAAAGGAAAAACGTTGGGAAACTGGCACGTGAAAGATTTAAAAATGAGCAGTAGCCCTTAAAAAATCAATCAATATCGGTCCCGAGCATGACCAAAAACTGTCTCTACCAATCAATCGCATTGATGGTATTGGCCCATTCACGGCCTAAAACTGACCTTTCGATCCAGTATCGATTATTACCTTACCTTTATTAATTTATTCTAGTTCTCAATTATTTTTAACTATAAATATCTAGTATAGGTGGTCCTCAGCACAAGACCAGACAAAAAAGGCTCTACCCAATTTAAGTTAAGAATTTTTTATTCTATGATAATTTATTACGCTTCCTAAATTATATTTAACTGTAAATATCTACTATTAGTGGTCCTTAGCAACAGACCAATAAACAAAAAAGGCTCTACCCAATTTAACTTAATAATTTTCATTTTAATATCATTTATTTTAATCTTAAATTTAAAGGTAACTGTTCCTATTAATTATTAGTGGTCCTTAGCAACAGACCAATAATCAAAAAAGGCTCTACCCAATTTAATTTAAGAATTTTTTATTCTATGATAATTTATTACGCTTCCTAAATTATATTTAACTGTAAATATCTATTATTAGTGGTCCTTAGCACAAGACCAGACAAAAAGGCTCTACCCAAATTACTTGAACGATATTAAACCCCAATTAATTTATGTAATCCCCAAAAATTAACTCGAGTAATTACGAGTAATAACCAATGGTCATTAGCATCGACCAGACAAAAAGGCCCTACCCTTCATCCAGTAATAGAGATCAAATAACTAACCTAAAGAAATTGAATTAAATTTTCGTTTTGAGAAAATCAAAACTCATTATGGATTAATTTTTGAAATTTTATTGAATCGATATCTTGAATTAAATTTTTACTTTTGAAAATCAATACCAATTATTGATTAATTTTTTAAATTTTATTAAATCGATATCTTAAATTAAATTTTTTACTTTTGAAAATCAATACCAATTATTGATTAATTTTTTTAATTTTATTAAATCGATATCTTAAATTAAATAATTTACTTTTGAAAATCAATACCAATTATTGATTAATTTTTTAAATTTTATTGAATCGATATCTTGAATTAAATTTTTTACTTTTGAAAATCAATACCAATTATTGATTAATTTTTTAAATTTTATTGAATCGATATCTTGAATTAAATTCTTACTTTTGAAAATCAATACCAATTATTGATTAATTTTTGAAATTTTATTGAATCGATATCTTGAATTAAATTTTTTACTTTTGAAAATCAATACCAATTATTGATTAATTTTTTAAATTTTATTGAATCGATATCTTGAATTAAATTTTTACTTTTGAAAATCAATACCAATTATTGATTAATTTTTGAAATTTTATTGAATCGATATCTTGAATTAAATTTTTTACTTTTGAAAATCAATACCAATTATTGATTAATTTTTGAAATTTTATTGAATCGATATCTTGAATTAAATTTTTTACTTTTGAAAATCAATACCAATTATTGATTAATTTTTTAAATTTTATTGAATCGATATCTTGAATTAAATTTTTACTTTTGAAAATCAATACCAATTATTGATTAATTTTTTAAATTTTATTGAATCGATATCTTGAATTAAATTTTTACTTTTGAAAATCAATACCAATTATTGATTAATTTTTTAAATTTTATTGAATCGATATCTTGAATTAAATTTTTTACTTTTGAAAATCAATACCAATTATTGATTAATTTTTTAAATTTTATTGAATCGATATCTTGAATTAAATTTTTACTTTTGAAAATCAATACCAATTATTGATTAATTTTTGAAATTTTATTGAATCGATATCTTGAATTAAATTTTTTACTTTTGAAAATCAATACCAATTATTGATTAATTTTTTAAATTTTATTGAATCGATATCTTGAATTAAATTTTTTACTTTTGAAAATCAATACCAATTATTGATTAATTTTTTAAATTTTATTGAATCGATATCTTGAATTAAATTTTTACTTTTGAAAATCAATACCAATTATTGATTAATTTTTTAAATTTTATTGAATCGATATCTTGAATTAAATTTTTACTTTTGAAAATCAATACCAATTATTGATTAATTTTTGAAATTTTATTGAATCGATATCTTGAATTAAATTTTTTACTTTTGAAAATCAATACCAATTATTGATTAATTTTTTAAATTTTATTGAATCGATATCTTGAATTAAATTTTTACTTTTGAAAATCAATACCAATTATTGATTAATTTTTGAAATTTTATTGAATCGATATCTTGAATTAAATTTTTTACTTTTGAAAATCAATACCAATTATTGATTAATTTTTTAAATTTTATTGAATCAATATCTTGAATTAAATTTTTTTACTCTTGAAAATCAAAAATAACTGTTGATTAACGAAAATAATCACTTTTGATTAATCTATTGGTACCGTTCACACCTTCGTAACAACGAAGCTAGACCTCTCGAAGAACACAGCCGCTCTGCTTCGAGATAGTGGCGGTACAATAGGAGCGCTACCCATTTCACAAAGGAATGGAGACACTCTTGCTAAAGCAAAACTAAGGCTACACTTGCGGTGTTCCCCACCAAAGCCAGCCCAACACTCCTGGTTATTCCAAGGTGGTGATTGGTTGTTCTAGCTAAGTTTAGCATTTAGCTAAACTCCAAAGAGGACTCCGTGGAGTTGTTGCAATACTCTCATTGTCCTTTTAAAACCCAATATCCGGGTGGTTGGTTATTCAACAAGCGACTAAAATTGTCTGATAAGGGTCAGAATGATATTGACCTAAATCAATTATGGTTTTTATTGTGATGGTATGTAAAGGTCATCTTAACACTACACTCAGCCACATCGAAGGATTTACCCAATTCCGGGTTGCTGTAATTCAGCTGACTTAGGCTGTCCAGTCATTCTGACACCCTTGCCAAAAATTATACCCAATTTCCGGGTTGTGACCGCTTTGGTTTAGCCAAACCTGGACCTGGCGAATAGGTTCGACCTCTTGAAAACTCATCTAATACGACGTTTTAATACCAAGGTTACACCTTGCCTTCTCGGCCTAACAAAGGCAGAAATTCTAGCCTAATCAACGGTATAGTCGTCACTCAGCCTACTGCGCTGGTGTTAGGCTCTCGATGCTTCTTTTCCTCTCGGGGCATTGTCTTAAGTTCCGATGTTTTTTTGCCCCTCGAACCGTTGATTGGCTAGAAGTAAGGCTATCTCTTTGCTTTGTTGCGAGAACAGGATTTACTTGGAAGCATGATAATCTATAATAATAAATTTAATAATGTATAATAATAATAACAGTAGCCGTCACTATGCTTACTACGCTGGTGGACGGCTACCAATAATAAGTAGCCGTCACTATGTTTATTGCGCTGGTGGATGGCTACAAATGACAGTAACCGTCACTATGCTTACTGCGCTGGTAGACGATTACAAACCATTATTATGGTTGCGAATAGTGGAAACACCACTGACACCGATGTATATTCCATCTTTGGAATTATCTGCGGAGGTGATAGCAATATCTGCCAGATGTCTTTTCGTATCTATTAGATACTTTTCTGGAAAGTGAGACGACACTCCTTGCGAACGATTGGATTAGCTAACCAATTTGTTCAAAGGGCGGGTCTAGTGAAGGTATCCAGAGGCCAAAGATTAGCTACCTTGTGGTCACTGGAGCCACACGATATTTTCCAGTGGTATGTTATGTTAATTATCACATATCAACAACCCCAAATCGCAAGTTTTCCGGATTTCAATTCGAAAGAATTACCCAACGATAACTGATAAATCCGAACCCCCGATCTATATTGTTGATTGTAAATATGATAAGACCCAACAATAAAGATCAAATTAATCACTTTTGATTAACCCCCATTAGGTTTTCTACAAACCAAAAGCAATGAGCTTGAAATAATCACTTTTGATTAACCACCATGATATTTTCAATGAACCAAAGCAAGCTGCTTTGGTAGAAACGATTCGGAACACCGAACAAATCTAAAGAGTTTCTCCAAGGACTAGTCGTGCTTGAGTGAACCCTTTAGAATCAATTACTAAGGAGAAATAATTTTTTTATGTTTCTACACATTATTGTCGTCAATTTTTTGTCTGAATATCGTGTCAATAATTCGGATCTCCGAATGAATCCGGAGAGCTCCTCCAAGGACTATGAGTACTTGGGTAAGTCCTCCGGAATAAATTAGTTTGGGGCAATAATATTAATTTTTTATCATTCATAGTTTCTTTGAATCGCGCATCACTCGCTTGGAACAGAGATTCCTTTAGTTTAACTAAGGTTAGAATTTTATTTCAATCGGTTATTGAAGCACCAAATAATAAAATAAAACCAAATACCTTAATGTCATTTAAGTTAACTTAAGAAAGGCCCAAAACCAAAGGCTCAGGACTACAAACACAATCGATGCGAAATCGATTATCATGGTCCAAGGTACGACCCCAAACTACGTCTGAAAATAAATTTTTTTAACAAAAAATTTTTTTTGACTCGTGCAAGACTTCGCGTCTAAAATGGTCTAAGGCATGACCCTAAACTGCTCTATTTCATTTACATGGTAAGAATTAACAACCGCCAGATCTTACGGCTACAACAGTCAATCGTGTCCCGACTTTAACTTACACTCAATAATAAGTAATGCGAATTTCTTTAAGTTCAATTACTTAGGGCCTCGAGTCCATTTAACTCAGCGGCCGATGTAAATATGATACGGTCGTTCGAATTTATATTAAACACTAATTTTAAGTCCACGATGAAAGAACGTGGGAAAAAGGAAAGTTCATCTGGTAGTGTAAGGTGTTGTGTAACTTGGCTGACCTTGTGCAGACAACCTGGGCTCGTGACCCGGATCGAGCCTAAGGCCTGTTCTCGGCGACCAAGGTAAAGCAGTACATGCATTCCCAAGAGACGGACAATTCTTTAACCTTCGGCTCTTTCAGTTAACACGTCTTGTAAATATGATTCTGATGTGCCCCAATACTCTTCACCCTTTTGCCTTTTAGTGAACTCTTGTTCCGCACTAAAAAGAGTACCCGGAATAAGTGGCGTCCAATCCAAAAACCCTCACATTGTACTCTGAGTTACAAAGGAGGCAATGTACTCATGCGAGCTAGCATCTTTCGTATAAAATTACGATCATCTGTCCCTCTCGTTGAAAAATATTCCCTGTAATCTCGTATACGCTTGAACCATTTAAGTTTTTTTAGAAAACCCCTATTGATAAGGAAGACCAATTTTTTTTGTTTTTTTGTTAACTAAATAGCGTGTTACGGCGATGCCGTATATTATAAGCTATCATGAAATATCCATTTCAATAATATTAAATAATAACCAGAAATGTCATATTTTCAATATAAACATAGAATTTGTTAATAAAAATAAATTCGAGTCAACGGGATCCGACTATAAATGTTAATATTTGAATATTATGCCAATCGACGTTCTTTATCAAAAGATAACTACAAATTATTACATTGAAGAACAAAGATACATAGTAGCACAGCGCACCTGTGCTGAAATGAAATACGCAGTCCGCTCACCGCGAGAAAATTATTATCAACAAAATTATACTTTCGAGGTGATAAAATCCTCATATGACTAGGTTCTATTGAAACTAAGTTAATTTGTAGAGAGTTACTTTGTAATAATGTCGTATTCAAACGAGTACCGCGTTAAGAAACAAAGGAACTGTTTAATATGCATTTTTGTAAATAGAACTCATATAGAGATAACAAATTAATTCCTACCCAAATGACCTCATCAAGGGAAAGAAATTTGAAAGGAGGGATGGAAAAATGAAGTCAGTCTCCTGAAATCAACGAGCCAAATAACTTCTACCTATAAATTATCTATTATCTACCAAAGTGTAATATTTTTTTACTTTCCGATCCGGAATAATACCATCATCAAATAATTTATTACGGTCGTATTAAGAAATTTTCATCGATCAACCAACTAAACTAGTGACCATAAAAACGTAAACATTCGTTTAACTAAATTTCGAACAATTTTAAATAAAAAATGTCGACACAAGTAACGGGGATTCTACCGAAATAATCATCAAATAAGATTAACATCAAATCGGTGAACCAACAAATACATTTTCTTCGGTGTAACGATCGAGTACAATAATTAAACGTACTACGAAAGTGAATCGAATCAAAATTGCCATCGATGATCAAGTTGATCATAGTTCAATTTAAGCGAGAAAAGTAATCAAATACCCAGAATAAAATAAACATTCCGTCGAATTAAAATCATACAAGAAATAATCTATAAACATGTGAGAATTCTACTTCCAACAATACCAGATAGAAATAACGCGAGTGCATCCTAAATTTTGTGCAACACGCGATTAAAAACACGAAGTGAAGTTTTTTAAAACAAGTTAATCGGTGACGTGTTACTACAATCAACAAGAAGGTCACAGCGTTGAATTCTTTCTAACGGCGAAGCAAATATTGGGACAACCACATCTTTAAAGTACTCCAACCAACTAATTTGTGGATTACGTCGCATCTCAAGGTAGAAATTTGGTCTAACCAAAATCATTGTATCTATTCTTAAATTTTCTTTCTTGTACCATAAATTAACTCAAATACTGAGTTTTACTGGAAATATTCCGTAAGTTCATGCAAGTAAGTGTTGCTTCATGTAAAATTTAATTATTAATTATTAAAATCCACATTTGCATAAACTTATTAAAATTTCCTAATTTACATACTAACAATCTTAACAATTAATTTCGTAGACATTAAGTGTCGTTATTTTGTGTATTTATGTGAACTAATGTATATTTGACTGCAATATTTATTCGAATAATTGATTTTTTTCTTACGAATTTAAAAACATATAAGCAAATTTCTAAATAAGTACCACACCTGAGATGAGAGCAAGAAGTCCGGAAGTTTACCTGTCCAACTGAGCAAAGCCACGGAGCTAATTTCGTCTATAATATAAAATATAGTAATCTATCTGTTATAGGCTTAACAAACAATTGTCAACATGTCCCGATAACGCAATCCATTAACATTAACAACACTTCCAACCTCATTTTCACAAAAATAGGGTCCAATTATTCTTACTGGCCAAAAAGCGCACCAAGTCAGTAACTCTGCTTCTTCTTATGGTGCCATCTCCTAACAGAGGTTGACGATCATCACTTCAAACTCTTCCCTGCCCTATGCCATGCTTATTAGTTTTTCGGCTTCACGAATGTTAAACCAAAAATTTTTCACGAAAACTACTCCATTGACTTGAATTTTTATTCGTCTAATTTTTGAAATATATTTAAAATTACTATTTTCCCCGACCGTGCAAAATAAATATTTTGCAATACAAATCGGAGTACCTACCCTTTTTCGAGTATCACCATTTTGCCAATTTTAATGGGGTACCTAACACAAAAATATCTGCTGTTTTCTTTTCACAAATTCGATCCTTGCTGTGCTCGTGAAATGATGCTGATTGGTGAGTCAATCTGACATACCTGCATAGGCCGTGTTCGGTCTGGCACTTTTTTCGCTTTCAAGCTCCGTTAACACATTCTGATAATTCGATTTGGAATTTTTCCACGCTTTCAAGCGCTTTATCTGCTTTCATTTCAGAACTTCACGTATTTTAAGCTTCAGTAATGGACGGAATTATAGCGTTTGCAAGCGCAGAACAGCTCCAAATAGAACTATCAAATGATGTTCGACGGAGCTCCAAAGCGAAAGAAGCGCCAAGCCGAACACGGCTATAATATAAAGGTATTTGCATTTTTCATTTTTAAGAATATTTTGTTCAGTTTTTGATTATCCGAAGAACCTCCACGTATATTAGCTCGTATAATCGGGGTTCTACTGTTTTGAAATTTGTTTACGTTTAAATATTAAAAGTAATGTAGTAATATTATTAATGCCTTCTGTCCTGTTTTCAATTTTACAAATGTGGTCACCCTATATAAATATACAAAATATTGACAAAACTCAGTCGATTTATTAGGCTTCAATATTCTACCACTCAGCTTCAATTTTTTTGAAATATTTATTGGAGAGCTTAGAATTATTTTGTTATCGTCATTAACAGTTTTTCTGGTGATAGTCACAGATTGTGGGGTCTAATTATTGTGCCAAATGCTGAATTGTAATTGTTTTTGGAATTGTAACCATAATTTAAATGTCTGCTGATCTATAATGCATTGTATCAACCTATTGAACAATTTTGGATAACATTTAATTCCATTGTTACTTAAATCCGACTGGGAAACCGCAGAGTAAACATCTTGTATTATTAGACCAATTCTTCTTTTGGATTATAATTACTTATAAATTAATAAAACAATGTGTATTAATTATATATTCCTTAATTGCATCAAGGAAAAGCCTTATGGTGGGTTCATGCTACACTTTAACTTTATGTAATTTTAAATTATTTTATTTTAAAAAGCTTGTCCGGTTCATGATATATTTTAGGAATTCTTAAGAATTAACCGTAAGAACTGGTTTTAACCAATATCGTTGGTGCAATTGTATCTGTACCCATGCGCAGATACAATCTAATGTAGCATAGCAAGTATAATCTATAGTTGACAAATATTTCTTAACTTAAAATTAAGTTAAAATAGGGTAAAAGTATCTATGAACTTTTCAAATTAAAATTAAATTAAGTTAAAGTGTAGCATGAACCCACCATTAGTATGGAACGCGACTTGTGTCCTTGGCTCTTGGCTAGTTCAGCAGCGGGAAAAGCGGACAATTTAAACCATCAAAAATAGAAATACAAAAAGATAATTACGATTTCTCAGCTTTTCCCGTTGAGACACTGGGATCGTGGAGTAATGACGCAAAGGCTTTGGTCAATAGGATCGATCGTTTATTAACTTATTATTGTGTAGGGGGATAGCTGAGCAACAAGTTCTCGATACAGAGAATCAGTTTGTGGATCCATAGTGGGCATGCAGCAGCGGAACTGGGATAGATGCCCACAGTAGAGATCATGGACGAATAATTCCAACTTACTGGTTCATTTTTGCAATTTATTGTTGTTTGCTGTTTTTAAAATTTGTTATTTATACTATTTCTTAATGAAAACCTGTTCAGTTCAAAAACATACAACATTGATAATTCCAAAAAGCTACAAAAAGTATAAAATAAGAAAAAATACATCAAAAAGTTAAAAAACGCATTTTGCCTGGATGGAGCAGCCAGAATAAAGTTCTTACCCTAGCCCGGATTTGAACCGGGTATTTATACCGCTGAGCCATGACGGTCTATTCCTTACAGACTCTCTACGATTCCTCGATCTTATACACCAAAATTCCTGTGAGGTTAATCCCTCGTTTAATCCTTAAAATGACGTTAGTGCAATAATACCTACCTATGTTATTTTGATGATATAAAACCAAATATGTGTTGCTATTCTCTCTATGTCATCTGGGGGATGAATAGTTACAAACCTTAATTAAATTTTTTAGTACGATAGCATATACGTACTATATTTTCATATATGACAATTCCTGAAATTATGAAGTAGAATGAAATATCAAAAATTGCTGCTATTCACCCACCACTACTACATAAACCTACAAGTTTCAATTGTATTATTCATTATTGCAATATTAATTTGAAACTTTCACTCTTTTAATTTGTCAAACCATAATAACATATTTGTACATTTTTATAATATGTGTCACTGCTTAATTATTCAATATTAAAGTAGTATTGTATTAATTGTGCATTTTTCAAACTCATATTAACAGTTTGGATTGCTAAATGAATAAATTGCGAAATTAATAAAAATGTAAAAATTATTAGTATAACAAAAAATAAAATTTGAATTAAAATTTATTTTTTCATAAGCTGTCAGTAATGTTTATTGCTATTTCCAAATGTTATTCACTGTATTGATACATCTCCCAAACAAGTACCCAAGAATTATAATGTTACTAAAAAAATTTTAAAAAAATTTAAATTTCTTATAAAGGTGTTATAAATAAACATAACAATAATAATTATGTTTTTGTAAATTATATATTGCTTCCAGGTTGTGCTTTTTTAGATATAGCTTTCGAACTTACTTTCCACGTGAGGTAGAAAACATACAACGATGAAGATTATGCAATGAGAAATAGGATATTGTAAATTATATAGCAATTACAAGTTTTCCTCGAGCGTTATCACGCTATTTTTCCTGCGAAAATACAGTAAATGTTACTTTCGATGTTGATTACCCTGCAAAATGGTCACTTTCAACAATTAACTGCAAGTTAAAATTGTAAAGAACTTGATCAAAACTTCTTCTCGTTCTTCCTCTAGGACTACGCCCTGTACTTCCCAACTACAGTGCTTCTGTCGGAGGTACTGTTGGTTTTATGAGCAGATTAGTTTTTACATCTCAGGCATGCCTTTCGATGTGCCTACACTCTGCTTTTTATTGTTATGATGGCAAATCATTAACACATGGGACCGCCGTCTTGCGTGCCCTCCCAAGCACGGAAGACGGTCAAGAAATTTTAGACTGTACCCGGAGTCGAACACCCCCAACAGCCATCGGCATTCTGAATTGTACGTCGGTGAATTTGCTGATGGCTGTTGAGGGTGTTCTATCGTTGGATCAGAATTTTTTTGTTACACATAATGCGGTTGAATTCCTATTATACAAAATAATTACAGATAGGGAATCCTGTATTAAGAGAAACGCGATGGGAAGTGGTGTTGATTGCAACGCTCTAAGATCGGAAGCGGTTAATATTATTACTAAACATATGAACAGAATGAAACAGAGCACCATTAGACCAGATTTCATCGTATCCGGAATTTTGTTTGCCAGTATTTGTTCGACAAACACTTAATCGACAGTATTTGTTCGACACGGAATTTTATTCGACATGCATTTGTTCGACTACACATTTATGAGAATAAGCATTTGTTCGACATGGAATTTTATTCGACATGCATTTGTTCGAATCAACATTTATGCGAATTAGCATTTGCTCGACATGGAATTTTATTCGACATGCATTTGTTCGACATTAAAAACAACAAATCTCCGCGTAAAGTTAAATCTGCCGCAAAGAGGTGGATCTGCCGCGAAGAGGTGGATCTGCCGTTAGGTTAGTGTTAGTTTTTGATATTTCTTTAGAAAACTAATTAAAACTTAAAATTAAAAACATAAAAAAGATTTTATGTAATCGAATGCATCAAAATTATTTCTTTTAGCTATATGATAATTAAAACAATTAAATAAAGTTAAATTCGTAACATTTATTAAAAAACTATATTATAAATCATTGCATAATAATAAGATTTCATCGACATCTTTAACTTGATCAGTTTCGGTGTCAGTTTGGGATTCATACATTTTCGAGTTAAATCGGGAAAACATATCCTTTGTAACGTTACTTTGTTACATGAGGGGTGAAGCCTCGTCTGTTTTGATTTTTTTGATTTGAATGTTAATTTTTAACATTTATAACTTTGAGGAAATTCATAATTCTTTATGAACATTCCTATCTATGAAGTTTTCGTTTACGAAATGTTTCTATTCGTTTTATATTTCTATATGCTATTTAAAATCATTTTTAGTGCATTAATTAAATTAATTTCGAATGCAATGGATATCCATGCAATTCATGCGATTTTCGATAATATTAGCGCCTACACGTTATACAACCGTAATAACACCATGTTAAATTTGATTAGTTTCGATAAATTCCGCCGTCAATATTTGGCCGATATAGCAGTGCGCTATAGAACTTTTAATTTAACAATCAAGTGGGTTTGATAAAAACAAAGGTTCGCAGGTCGCTAGTGAAACGTGTGGTAGCATAAAATTTTCTTCTTGCAAAAAAATTAAGTTTCATAAGGTATTAAACTAATTTAAATACCAGAATTATTATTTTTGACATAGTAAACGCGCCCAAAAGTGAAGTGTTATGTTTTTTTTACCTTCCATTTGACAATTAATATCGAATATCGATAATTAGAAGTTATAAATTTTGATGACGCCAAGTCTCCATCTTGGAAATCATAAATCGACCGAATACCATTTAAATCTGGCTGTAGGCAATCCACCGCCACCATCTGTTTTGAAGTTAACCTTTTGTGAAATTATTCCGGCTTCAAATAGTTTGGGCAAACCCAGAGGATTCGAAAGGAATTCCATCAAAGGAAGCGTCCGATTTATCGATTAACAATCCGTTCCGATTTGGTAATCATAAAGAAAATCATCGCCAACTTGTTATTTCAAGAACAGCCATCTGGCCCAAGCATATTCAAATTATTACACAAAACATTTTATCGCAAACTTCGGCCCAGCTGGTGAATTTTAAAAGTAAACTGGTGATATAAAGATATCGAATTTGATTATTTTATTATTATTCAAAAAAAAAAAACAATACAATTATTTTTTTATTGGTTAATGACGATTTTATACATGTTGTGTTTTCTCGCATATTTTCTAGAACAAACAATTACAAACTCCAGCTCTGATGTTAATCGTTGTCCGAGTCCATGGCATGCTATTGACTCCGCATAAACTACAGAAAGCAAGCATCACGAAATCAAAAACTGTAAGTAGTTGCTTACTGTATAAATTGTTATTTAACCAACTTATCCAGCACGGAATAACTAACATCACCTATCCACTGCTTAAGTGTCCTTTGACCACCATCCGTAGTAATAGTCACCTTTATTTTTTTCTACTAATAAATAGTAGAGGAGCGTTATTGTTACGCTATTTGTTTAAGATAATAAAATTCGTATCGACACCAGTCGAGTGGGAAGACTCGCCACGAATAACGTTCAATCAAGTCAGTGCGATTCAAGTTGGTTTACCAAATTATTTTGAATATAAACATTTTTCTGTTATTATTAATAATTGTGTTTGTGTAAACAAGAATTTATCCTTAATTTGTTATAACCTTTATGTTCAATTTCATTAAATGTGTGTGTGTTCTGACTAGAAAATTTGATTTCTCATTTTGTCTTGGTAAGAGCAATTAAGCTAACAAAAAGAATTCTTATCAAGGCTGGCGCCCAAACCAATAACATTATTAAGCAAAGCCAGTCATCGATATTTAAGAATCCACGATTTCCTCAGGGAAACCCAGCAAACCGACGCGAAGTAATTCTCAGAGCTAGCTGATACGTCAAGTCCATCTACGATCACAGAAGAGGTAAGTGCAAGTCGAAACTCAATTTGTCACATTACGAGTAGAGGCTGGTACACCTTAGTCTTAATTGGTTCAAAAGTTTTACAACATACATTGTTGGTATGAAAATGCGCTCTTTTATTGTACTCTTTTTTATCAAAGAAGTGGATCTGCCGCGAAAAGGTGGATCTGCCGTTAGGTTAGTGTTAGTTTGTGATATTTCTTTGTGTTGTGCTTATAAATCCGCTCTCTAATTATGTCGAACAAATGCTTATTCGCATAAATCTTGAGTCGAACAAATGCTTATTCGCATAAATGTTGAGTCGAACAAATGTATGTCGAATAAAATTCCATGTCGAACAAATGCTTATTCGCATAAATGTGTAGTCGCACAAATGCATGTTGAATAAAATTCCGTGTCGAACAAATGCTGTCGATTAAGTGTTTGTCGAACAAATACTGGCGAACAAAATTCCTAGAATCAGATTTCATAGATCTTGACATAATAAAAACTAGGCGCTCTCTGAAAAGACAAAGGAAGGAAATAATGGTGACAAAATAATATAAGGGTAATAAGACACTTACATTGTTGAAAGATTCACCCTCTTAAATCGGATACAGGATCTTAACAATGCTTCAGTGCAGCAGTTATGGGAAGAGGGACATATTGGTGACCAGGCTATGCACAGATTCAAGATCCACAATGCGACATTACTAAGAACATATGGTTCACCAAAGGTCCACAAACAGCTCATACCGTAAGACCTATCATAAGTGCTATAGGGGGCACATTGTATGGGTTGGAGAAGCACATTGCCTCTATCCTGAAGAACATTATGTCATCATTTTTATATAGAGTTGATAATTCGGAAAAAGTTGTATGTGGTCTAGATGAAGTCATTTACCCCTAGATCATAGGTTAGTTTCCTATGACGTGGTTTCACTGTTTACCAATGTAACGTTAGACGCCATTGTATATTCCATGGATATATATTGGAGCGACATTTGCACATATAGTACGACTTATGCCTAAAGGCTCATTCATCCACTTGATAACCTTGCTATATGAGAAAAGTTACTTTACTTTCGCTATGCGCTATGGGTAGCCCGGTTTCTCCTATCTTGGCAAGAATGGTTATGAATGACCTACTGGTGGTCTGCCTGATCAGGGTGTCTTTGCCTTTCCTGTTTCTTTATGTGGACGACATTAACACATCGGTACCAGAACAAAAGAGCAAGAATTTTTGAATGTCCTAAACAACAATGGTAGTGGCGTCTGTTTTACGATGGAGGGGGAGAGGAATGGGTCGATACCTTTCCTTGAGCTGCTATTAACGAGATCCTCTAATGGTACCATTATCACTAGAGCCCGGATTCTAAGCTTTTTGCTTATTGCTCTAAATTATAAGCAGAAGATATTCCTTTTGGATCTTGACGTTTCTTAAAATTTGCAGTGATTTGACCTAATGTTGATAGTGCTTTTTTAGCTTTTTTTCTCAAGATTTTGCTTAAAACATACGTTAGTGCTTATTAGAGCTTTTTCTAATGTTTTTTTGGGACTTGGGATAATTCTGTTAAATCTTAAATTACTATACATACTACATACATAAGTTATATCAAAGCTAACTTTTCATACGTTCCATCATCAATCGAAAATTTGGAAAAAAGTTGTTTGTCTTTAGTGGAATCTGTAAAAATTATAAATAATTTTAAAAAGAAAACTTTGGATGTGCAAGAGAGTGTGGGAATAATTGTCAATAATAAATTAAAGGACATCTTGGACAAAAATCAAGGATTTCATACAGTAGAGAAATTTTCTGAGGTACTACTAGGTAAAGAAGTTCAAGAAGTTAATACGAATGTACCAATCCATATATACAAATTTGCTCCCATTACGTCGGTTGATGTTGAGCGAAATTTTTCGATTTTCGACAATCTTTCAAAATGGAAAATTTGGAAAAATATATGATAATTAATTTTTTTTTAATTATAAAACGAATGTCTAATTAATATTTAATAAAAATAAGGTTTTTTGTTTGAATTTTAGTGCTTTTTTTCAATTTTATAGGACTTTTTTTCTGTTTTTTGAAACTTTTTAAATGGCTTATTTTGGAATTATAAGTGCTTATAAATCCGGGCTCTAATTATCACCTATTGGTTTGTAAAGGAAATAAGCTCTGGCCGTTTGCTGAACTACAATTTTCATCAAGTTTCATCTCGCAAAAAATAAACATCGTAAAAATGTTCAAGGAAAAGATCAACTTGTTCTGCACTGATGATCTAAGAAGAATTAATTATGAAATAGCGAGGAAAATCTGGTCTAAAACTGGGTACCCGATTGGTTTCACCAACAGTATAATATGGTTTTTAACTGGCAACCCCCTCTGTGGTGGTGTATAGTAAAATTCCGTACATCCCCGCACTCTCAAACAGTTTGGTGTCTCTGTTAAGCAACGATAACCTTAGGATTGTGTGTTATAGCGATAAACCTTGACATCTCTCTATAATTTTGGTAAAGATAACATTGGAAATGATCTTAGAAGTGGTTTTATCCACAGTCTGGATTGGAATGTCGATTGTCTTAATATGTGGGACAAACAGGAAAGTATTTAAAGAAACGCATAAATATACCAGCATAAAAACGACGTTCGAATTGGTAAAACCAATACTGGGCTGTCAGCACACGTATCTGAGACTTCACATAATACTATTAATTTTGATGAGGTGAAAATCCTAAGTTATGAAGACAATTTCAATAAAAGACTTATCTTAGAGATGCTGCATATTATTGATAATAGAAAGTCATCCTTAAATTTAAATACGAACACCATCGGTTTGAGCAAAATTTATGCAGGGTTGTGGAGCAAAATGAGAAATAGAAGCGTCTACGTCAAGGGATAATTTGTTTTACTAACATGTGCATTATAATATCAAAAAATCATTTTATTTTCCCTATATTTTGGAGTTTTGTAAAAAATTAAAATTAAAATTAGTCTTTTTCTCCAAATTTTTTATTAAATTACGAGACGAGTTTCGAGAATCTATAGCATTCTCATCATCGGTCGTTATTAAAGGCTGTACAAAATAGAAAAATTAGTCAATGTAAAACATCAACAAATAACAGTTTTACTTACACAAAACGTAAGAGTTGTCAAATTTTATACATCAAATTAATAAGAGTCAGTCAGTATATCAAATAAAAATTAAATTAAAAGACAATTATGTTATCAACTGGTACTTCTCAACAGACTGCTTATCAGCACCACCGTAACACAATTGGCAATATAAAACAGTTGTTAAAGTTACTTTGGATATTTAAGCTTTGTGGGGGGAACAATTTTTTCGCTTCTAAAATTGTAATTTCTTCTAGCTTATTCAGAAGCGTCCGCGTCCCTCCCCTAGCTGTCTTCAAGATCCAAAATTCAGTTTCCATTTAAAATCTTGTCCTGTATCCAGAAGATGGTTAGCGAATATCGATTGCTTGCTGTTTTTGAACCAGCAAGTGAGGTGTTCTTTCAATCTAACATGAAATGATCTTGCCGTCCTCCCCCACATAAAAACAACTACAACGCCCGCATGAGAGCTGATATAGTACACCAGTTGCTGACAAGTTTATCCTAAGCGTTGAGCAAATTAAATGTCTTCTCACTTCTAAAGGCTACCCTAACATTAACTGATTTAAAAATGTTTTTTAATTTCGAAGACAGGACATCATCCACATAGGTAACAACGCCGAACGCCTCAACCAATTCACCCGCAGCATCCGACATGACAAAATTTTGTTTTAAGTATTTTGTGTATTTGTGTCTTCGGATAAGCTTGTCGACAATCAGGTCATATATTGTAATGGTTTTGACGAGCAATGCTCTTAATCACATTAAATTCTACCTCTAAATCCGATATGCTAAGAGGAATACTTAGAGCTCTATTTATAAGGTGATGGAATGCAGCTAGCTCATGTGAAATTGGGTGGAAAGAATTGCTATCTATAGTTTGGCCAGTGTATGTTGGTTTTCCAAACATATTAAATTTGTGTTTACCTGTGCTGATGTTAATACTAACATCTAAAAAGTTAATAGCTCATTAATTAATGCATTATAATATCATTAATTTGTATTTAGGTTATGCACTTTTGTTGGAATTTTAATGAATGTTTTATGTTGATTGTGTTATTTACTAGGAAGGTGTACTGATTTGTTTGATACCGTGTTTTTGGCGAATTCGGTTTACAGTATTCTGTAGATCATATTATTAATAATAAAATCTTTTTACACTCTGAAGAAGATTGGAATCCCAACCGAAACCGGTTAGTTTGTTAGTAATATTGTGTTGTTTGATTGACCCTTCTTCTTCTTCAGTCATGATGATGCTTCTTTGACAGAAGCGTCGGCGTCGTGACCCATCTCTTTCTATGCATGTGATGTGCGTTCGATTTATTTTCGCATGCATAGAGGACCTAATAAGTACTTGTTTAACGTAGGCTTCTAACCACGGAAGTGCAATGCACTTCGTGGCGAGATGGGCGCTCAGGGCAAATTACCTCGGTGGTTTGTCATTGCCTTCCGAGGAGAAACGGTCAGAAGAAAGTTTTTACTCTGCCCGGATTTGAACCGAGCATTTCGCTTTAGCATCAGTAGGTGCACTTAACTACTAATAAGCTATGACCGTCTTGATTGACCCACATCCCACTAAATATACATCCTGATTGTTAATTATTTGAGTTATTTAATTACATCGAAATAATAAGCCGCTTTCAGAAAACGTGGTCAAAAATTGGACTGAGAGAATGCACCGTGTTAGAGGTAGCCGCGGCGCGGCGGACATTAGCATGAAATTGTTTTCAAATGTTAAATGTCAACGAATGTTCTTTCATATAAAATAAACAGATAAGAGATATCTCTATTTATTATGGTTTTATTTAAATTTAACGTTCTGGCGCTCTAAAAAACACCCTTTATATTTTATATTATATTTTCATTTAGAAAACGGCAAAAATTGAAATCCAATTGAAACGACCAAAATTCAGTTTTATCGTTACTTACGTTGCTTTTAATTCTTTTAAAAACATTCGAATTTTAACTACAATGACCGGAATTACTTAATTACAATGCACTCTGTACATAAGTTTGAAGTCGTTTGGATGGTGGCGCATCGCACGACGGGAGTATGCGGTTAACCTGCAAAGGAGTATTGCCTTTTTATTCGCCTCAAATTTTCGAAGACGAAGTTCGAAATTGGTTTTTGGTTTTCCTGATGGAATTTTGCATAGAAGCAGATTGTATTTCAACATTTTTATGAACATGTGACGATATATTTAGATAACTTTTGCTATCAATTATGTACAACTTCAAGGTTAAAAATGGAGGTTGCAGGTGATGGACTTGTTTAGGGTGTAATCAAATTGTATTTTGTAGCTTGCTTCGCATGGCCACGGATACCAGCGCCGTAGCAAGCTCTTCTGGCGCCTGAGGCAAATTTGAATAGATGCGCCCCCTCCCAAAAGCTTCTTATCATTTCGCGGCGCTGACTTAGAGTAATGAAAACAAATGGATGCTTGTCAGGAACTCATTTTGGACTAAGGGGTTTGGATGGTATGGAATACCCCTCAGGTACACTTAATTTATTGCGAAAGAAAAACTTTCACTTTTACGTTCCTCGGTATTAATATCCAACGGATTCAACGAAAAATAATAAATTTCGATGGTTCTGAATAATGGCAAGTGTACCTGGGGGGGTATTCCATACCCCCAGACCCCCCGGTCATATTATACCGATTTTTATCGTTAGGAACTTCTGAAGATCTTCGTAACGGACCCCCCCCCCGCATATGAAGATTATTTTTATCGGTAGGAATTTTCCTTTTCTATTTAAATATATTTGAATAATTGTCTCGATGATAATGTAATATTTTTGTCGGTTACCCAGTCAGTTAAAGGGAAATATAGAAGAACGCGGGGGTTGGAATCAACTTTCCAAAAATCCCCTGTCTTCCCCTAGTCATTGCACCCAAATTTAAGAGGAGAAAATTCCCTACAAAACGAAGTTTCAGAATTTACTTCAGATCTGAAGTAAATCCTGAAACCTTGTTTTGTTTTGTTCACCATCGATGGTGAAGTTTAAATGTACGAAATTTTTATTCAGAATAAGAATTATTCAAAACTTTGAATTGTTTTCTCTGAATTTTCTTTTTATTTCATAAATACTTACTTAGTATGATGTAGCCAAATTTTGTTAATCTGTTTTATGGAGAATTTTGTACTCTTCAATTTACGACGGACCACAAGTCATATTGAGGTCTCGGATGAGATGTGTAAATCGGAACCCGTTGGTTCATTGTGGGTAAGTTGCATTTACAATTTTGTTTGCATATCTGAGCATAGGAAAATTATTGGTAGGTAACTGGTTTTTTTATCAAACATTTCAACGCTATTTGCTTCGTTGATAAGTTATCTAGATACGTCGGACCGTTTTATTGGGTGTGCTCCTTCAGAGCTCCCCAATTATTAATTGCATTACGTTGAATTGCCTCTTCATGGTAATTTCAACTTTCACTTGTATTTTTGTTATTTCACTTGTCTTTGTTAAATGTTTGCGTAATTGTTAGATTTTAAAGTCTGTTTGATATTATATTCAACAAGCACACGTCAAACCCATCTTTTTGACTTCATTTTGGTGTGACAATAAAACAAGAATCTTCGCTCTTTTTAATTGCTTTATTATGCTCACCTTGCGCCCATAAAACACCAGCATTGTTTTTTTCCTAGTTAGTGTACGACATGGTGTACGACAACCACTTATGCAAATAGATCCCATGAACATCCCTGCCCTCGACGCTGGTAAAAGCTAGTCGCCCTTTGCAAAAAGGGCCTTTGAGGCAACTGTATAGTTTTGAGCAAATGTCGCTATACATTCTACATCTACTAGTAGGTACTATATATCTTCTTCTTCTTCTACTTTTATTAAGAAGTCTCCTTGTTAATATATGTCCAGGACCTGTTCTTTTACTAATTTTTGCAATTAGTTCTGTGAGCATTTTTGTTTTTACATCTCAGGTAGCTTGCTAGGCTTTCAACCATTACGCTAAATCATACTTTATGTATAAATTTTGTGTAATAAAATTAATTGGATTTTTTTTGTTTGATTTTTCAAATCCAACAAAAATATTTGATTAATATATTATAGATAATATACTAGATTATTATACAACAACTGTTAACTAATCCAAGTTCACTTAAATTAATTCAAACTAATGGGGTTCATCGGGAATGCTTAAATCATTTTATTTTTTTCTATAATTTGAATTATCGATATTTTAATCATGTTTGTCAAATTTCATACCTTTATTCGTAACAGTACCTTAGATATAACATTTTTGTTCTGATAAAAACAATATGTTTAAGAAGGTATTTGTTCCACTTAATCACGTGCACATACGCCACGGGGCTGACAGACCACCGAGCCCGCCGAAGAATGTCTGTCCAGGTTCTTTGATCCCAATCGGCAGTGCACGTACCCCCATTGTAGCTATTAACACATAATATGTAATTATACACAATATATATCGTTCCTAGCCTTAAGCATACTCCTTTTCGTGGATTTTTTGGTCGTGTGCAAATATAAACTTTAATTTATAAGTCGGCGCTGCCGTGTTTTGACCAGGTAAAATTGTTAGTTAACTACCCAAGCTGTCTTCTGGTTCACAGTCGGACGATACTCAAAGTCTAGCATTTAATTATAGACGCCTTTATCGGCGATGACAGAAGGGTTAATTGTGATTCATATCGCCTCCAATCTTGCTCCTTACCGGAAATAAATGGCAGCTTCGATCGCTTAACAATTTACACTTCATTATTATAATAAATAAATTAGATATGAATAACTACCATTTTTGATACGTAGCTTATAATTATGTTACGGTTGCTATATTTAAAAAAATAATCGCCGCACGGTAAATCTTTAAATTAGTTAATAGTAAAATTCGAAAAACTTAACAAACACCCAACAAGTTTTACAATCGGGACATTAAGTTGCGTGTGGCCGACCATATAGTTTATGATTAAAAATCAAGTTCAAATCATAAGAAAATGGGTTCTTAAATGAGTATTTACTTCGGAAATACTAAAATGCCGATAACTATTTAACAACTTATTCGTCAAAGCTAATTCACGGTCTCTCAAGTAATGAAATTAATTGTTTCGTTGTCTGCGGGAGCTCCAATAAATTTTTTACTGTCCAACTTACAGCTTAAAATGTTGATTAACTCGTTACATTTTATGGTATTTTAAGTTGTTAAATGTTTATTACCGAAATATAATTTAATTTTGAAAATCTCAAGTTAATAAGATATTAAACATATATAAATCACGAAAAAATTATTGTGAGTCATTCACTCGTTTCGCGGTTGGATATAAGTAAGTTGATTGTTTTACTACCAGACCAATATTAATCGTAAAATTAAATTTAATGTTCAAATACCACATTAATGCCTCCTAAAATAATAAAGCCCGGATTAAAGGTAAAACCTCTCCACTCAATTCTAATAATAATTAAAACTATTCCTTAAAGGAGCAATAAAATGCGGCATTCGTTTTCACTAAATAATAACATACATAATATTATATCGAAAGATTTATTGTAAATTAATTTCCTTGGTAATAAAATTATCTGCGGTTATCCTTCGATTGATTCGTCACTCCGGTGCACAAATATTTTTAAAATTAAAATTATCTTGCAGAATGCAATTTAAATTTTGACCGAAATTGGTCTACGTCCGAATCAATCTGGTTTTTTTCATAGTATTTCCAGTCTTCAAAATTAGTTCAGAGGAAGATATTACTGAGGTGCTCAGAGTAGAATTACAATCAAGATCTATCCTATGGAATACAAAATTAATACAAAAAACTTACAACATGATGTTTTCATCATACAAAAATAGAAATCTGTAGGATGGGCTGCATACAGAAGTAATCGAAATTGTAGTAATATTATCTTTATTATTAGATTTAATTTAAAATTTAAATTTTTAAATATAAAAATACAGTAATATATCTTCAAGGGACCAACCAAATTAGACCGTTATATCCAAGGTTCGTTATAAGTGATAAATTAATAAAAACACAGTTTTAGTAAATTTATTTTTTAATCAAAATAATAATATAAAAATAAAAAACACAGAAAGAAATACCGAGTTTTAAACAGTTTTGAAAAATTCTTGTAATTTAGTTTGTTTGGTTTGGAAAATATTTATTTTATTTATATTGCGGTAACCCTCTTATTTATTTTCTCACGTTGGGCCGACATAAAATATTCAGTGACCCTGGTGCCTTTCGGTGGCCGCAAATTTTTATTAATAGTTAATTGAAAATTAATCTTTGAAATTATAAATTTCCACAGCTAGCTCTTAAGTAATTTACCTTGCATGAAAAACTTTTTCTTCAGTAGTCGGTTCTTTGCTTTTTCTGAAATTAAATGTTTTGTAGGGATAGAAAAATCCCTTAATGATACGCCTATGGTCTTTTTTAAGAAATGACAATTTAATTTATTACTCATCAAAATAATTCAAAAACACAAATCTTATAATCCTAAACAATAAATAATCAACAATGAACAACAAATCCTTAAACCTACGCGTACCCCAAAGTTTATTACGTGGTGCCGCTGAATTCGTTTTAACGTTATTTTTAAATTATTCACTCGCGCCGCGATGTAAATATTAAAGGTTCTCTTACCACCCGTAGATGTCGCTCTTTTTCGTGTAAACTTCTCGTCTTGGATCACGTCGTCCATTTATAACTTGCCTTTGTATTCATGCATCTGTGCTGCAGTGACCATTATAGTATTGATTTATCCAAATCACATACCATCACTTTCCAATATTATTACAAGTAGGTACCATCCACTTTTTAATTAACCTCACTTAAATTTCTTTGTAACATTTACTTATAATCAATTACTTTTTTAGTTCTACACACTTTTCTTATTGATTTTTAATCAATAAAAAACTTTTTCTGGAGTCGAAATTTTCACGTGCTCCTCGCTTTGGCGTTCGTGTGAGAAGCCTTGTTTATTCAACCGTTGCTGGGATTTTTGAAAAATATTCCTTTTTTTCATTCCCACTTTGATATTTTCTCTTCCTGGTAAGTTTGGATCGCACTTTTGATAATTAATTTATTTGCTAATTGTCATAATTATTTACACTTATTGTTTTTGGTTTTTAGCGTTCATCTGTACAACCCGTGTTGCCGTGCCGATCTTTCAAACCTCCGGAGAAGCATCGTTGCTTTATTGTTCAACCGAATTTTTAACATTCACGTAATTTCTTAGTTTTTACCGCACCACTTAATCTAACCTAATTATACATTTTTTTATTATTTAAATTTTAAATAACAATTTCTTACAATCTAACAATTTTTATGTGAACTAATTTGTGGATATTTAATTATATTTTGCAATATCATTCTTGGATCTTTCTATTCCTTACCTGTATTTATCAATAACCGAATTTATTTGAGTTTTTATTTTATGTCGAAGAACCTTCTAAATCGTAAAGAATTTTTCATGCAATTTGTAATAGCTTAACTGCCTGCCTAATAATTGTTAATTTCTTTATGAACGATTGCATCACCGCAATATGTAATTCCACCTTTGCTAATTTACTAAAAATACTATAAGGAGTATTTTGTGATTGAAGAAAATAACGAACGGATTCAATATTTTGGACAGCATCTGAGAGAGTTGGAACTGCAAGTACTTCAAAAATTCTGTACATAAAAGATTGTCATCAACATGACAATCTTCAATCCGCCATATCGAAAACAATTGGAAATGTTGCTTTTGTCACATTTTTCCATGACAAATGAACAAAATTTATTGCGTTCAAAAGGCCTATTTTATAGTTTTCATCTCCTTTATCAATAGAAGTTATTATTTTTGCTGGAAAAAGTCATCGATAGTTAATTTTAAAGTTATGTAAGCCCTGATCCATAGGCTGTAATATGGAGCTTGTATTGGGAGGCATGAATACCAATTTTATGTAATCTAAATCTTTAACTTAAGGATGAGCAGGACAGTTGTCCACTAATAACAATATTTTTCGTTTCTTTCGACGCAATTCCCCATTCCAATTGCGTAATTCGCTGGTAAGAATTTCAGAAGTCATCAAAGCTCTTCCATTTGATTTGTAATTTACTGGTAATTCCTTTATATTCATGAAACACCTTGGATTTGTGGACTTCCCGATTACTAGTAATTTTCGTTTTTCTGTGCCTAGTAGATTTGCCGTCAATAATACAGTAATTCTTTCTTTTGACAGCTTTCCGCCTGTACAGACCTCCCCTTTAAATTTTAATGTTCCATCAGGTGTAAGTTTATAAAAGGGCCCTGTTTCGTCTGCGTTAAATATGTCCTCATCCTTGAAACTTTCTTTAATAAGTGGCCAACTATTGTGTAATCAATTATTTACAGTGTTCATATCAACTGAGGCTGATTCTCCAACAATTTTGCCACTACTAATATTATATCGTTTTTTGAATCTTTCGATCCAGGTTCTACTAAATTTAGATTCACCATCTTTTGAAATTTTATTCCCAATATCGTTGGCTTTTTCGTGCAGTACTTTCCACCATGGCGATCTCTCCGTAAACGCACAAATGGTTCTAGCGGCATCCGATGCCTCAATTCCTCGATTAAACTCAAACAAAAGGATATGTCGGAAATGTCCATTTTTTTGTACTTGACACTCAATTTTCTTTAGCTAACAATTACCCCAAACTTTCTACAAATTAAAAAATTCACCAAGTATTCAATAAAACAATACTATGGCATTAAAATGACATTGATATTTCTCATACAAATTTGTTTCCAAAGCACTATTATCGTACCTTGGAAACCAAAAACGTTACGAACTTATGCATCAACCTGATATAAGAGTATGGTCTAAAGCATTGTCGTCATAAACATCAGAAACATAGGAAATAACAAAAAAAATATATAAATAGACTCTTAGTGACAGAAAATGATTTTTTATGACGAAGCTGTGGGATAAGTATAATGCAACACATAATAAACGAAGAAATAAGACACAGAATGAGAACGAAGGAAACAATAACGGAAGAAATAGAAAAAAAAGTAACCAATATTTCTTTTTCTTAATATTTTTAAATTTGAATTATTGTTAATTTTGATAAACTTTTTTCTATTATTTTTTTACTTTAAATTATATCGTATTACAATAATAATATTGTTACTCACATACCTATTTTGTATTATTACTTACATTCAGTTGTGGCATAACGATCGGTTGGAAATATATTGTAAGTCCGATAAATAATTTCATTGTTGCTGTAATAATTGCAAAATATGCAATTAGTGTGTAATGCCAAATACACTAACTTAACAAAGAGATTATTTATCTGACATAAATTATATTTGTAACTGATTATTTTAAGAAAGAGATATATGAAATCCAAAAATTATATGCTCAATATATGTATACAGGGTGTCCCCGTGACCGTGGAGAACCTTTGAGGTGGTGATAAAGGACACTTTTCTAATGCCCGTATTCACCAACAACAAATAACACTATTCATAGAATAAAGTCACTATTTGGTATTCACCAACATAAAATAAGGTTTATTCATCGAATAAACTTCCAATAAGTTATTCGCAATAATTGGTCGAATAAAGTCCTTATTTGTCGATTTATAACCTTAAAATATTGCAGAAACTGACAAAATAAAATCTGAAAATGCCATTCAGTTACAACTTCTTCAAGTTTTAAAGGAAAAGGCTGAAATTGAGAAGGAACTGGCAGAATTTAACTTAAAAATAAAAAAACAGTAATTTAAATATTTTGTATTTTATTTTTTAAATAAAACTATCTATTAAAAAAGGTATTGATTACAGCATTTCTTATTGCAAAATTCTGATTAACAATATTTTCATTTCCAATGTTAAAAATTTCTTGTATTTCATTGTGAACGATGTTTTCATCAGGTGGCATTTCATCTCTTCTATCTATGGCAATGTTATGCAACACTGTTGTGGCTACAATTATCGAGTCCACTCGATCAAGAGCAACACGAAGTCCAAGAGAAAGACATGGAAATCTTCTTTTGAGAACACCGAAAGTTCTTTCCACTGTGTTTCTAGTATGAATATGGCTTCTGTTGTATCGCATTTCTGCACGAGTTGTTGGATTATGTAACGGTGTTAATAAATACTTCTTACAAGCATAAGCACTGTCGCCTAGCAAATAGGAATCCCCAAAAGCATTTTCTTCTAACCGACTTCTTAATCTAGATTCGTTAAAAATTGTTGAATCGTGAGCACTACCGGGACAGGAGGTTACTATATCCATAACTTTAAGGTTTGCATTTGCCACCATTTGAACATTTATGGAAAACCATCCTTTTCTATTCCGGTATAATTCAGCAGTATCTCCTCCGGGTGATTGAATTTTTATATGCGTCCCATCAATCGTACCTACTACTCTGGGAAAGTTTGCAATTTGATAAAAGTCACTGTTAATTTTATCTATTGCAAATCGAGTTTGTGGCATTTTTATATAAATATGATCTTTTAATGCAATATAGTGCGATACTTTGGTAATAATTCTGCTCACACTACTTTGTGATACTAAAAAATTATCACCCGTACACAGTTGAAATGACCCGGTAGCATAAAATCGTAAGGTTATCAGCACCTGATTAATTGGCGATATGGGATCATTTCTCAAACTTGTAGCTTTTAAATTCACTCCAATTAAATTTAAAATATTTTCCACAGATGCTTTCGAGAAACGAAATCGCATCTTAAAATCTATATCATCAAAATTTTCTATAAAATTAGTTCTGGGACGAACATTTCGGGAACGTCGGCAATTTCTATTTTCATTTTCAATTGGAATAAAATGTAGAGGCGGCAATAAATTGTAGCTAAAAACAAAGTAAATTTTATTATACAATAAATTACAATAATATTATGTACTTACATTAAATTTAAATCGTCCATTTCTCTTTCTTATTATGATTATGATGTACACAAAAGCATGTTTGTTTACAACTTATATAGAAATCTATTAGCTTAAACCATTACCAATTCCCCGGATTAACACAGAGTTCATCCCAAAATACAACACAAGGAAGTATGTTTCAACTTTTATAGGTTAAGATTTTAAATTTACCTAGTAATTTTATGACCTACTTTAATTTAACCTACTACTTTTGACCTACCTTAAATTTATTCTACAAATAGTTATTTATACTTGACAAGTGGTTGGTGAATACCAACATTAGTTATTCATTGAATAAACTTTATTCATCCAATAGTTATTTGCAGATTTATTTGTAGTTGGTGCATACGGGCATAAGACAAATTTTCAAATAAAATTTTTGCCCAAGTCCAAACCCTTGGGGGGTACCTCCCTTTAAAGCAATTTTTTGAATTTCTGATTTCAAACGGCCATAGCTTCGATATTATTGATTTTTTAAGGTTAATGGATTAGAACTTTTTTAAAGATCATTCGCTTGTCCATAAATTCGGTTATAACCCCTTATCGTCTAGAATCAACGGATTTCGAGTTATAAATTAAATGAAGGGAAAAAATGTTTAAAAAATTCAGGGTTTTTTTTTACATTTTCTTGCGAACCCCGTATCTCTTAAACGAAACGTCTAAGAGAAACAATAATGGCCCAAACCGCCTAGGGAATTTAACGGGCTACAACTTTCGTCAAATAAATTTTTTTGGGCAACCAACCGTTTTCACAGAAACTCTGAAAATAATGAACAAGGTGTAGGTAAAAAATATAAATTCACATAATTACTAAAAATCTCAATTTGATTTATAGCATTTGTTTTAATGTTAAAACATTGTTAAAACGTATTGTAACGTATTGTAGCGTTTTAACAATGTTTTAACATTAAAACAAATGCTATAAATCAAATTAAGATTTTTAGTAATTATGTGAATTTATATTTGTTACCTACACCTTGTTCATTATTTTCAGAGTTTCTGTGAAAACGGTTGGTTGCCCAAAAAAATTTATTTAACGAAAGTTGTAGCCCGTTAAATTCCCTATTCGGTTTGGGCCATTAGTTTTTCTCTTAGACGTTTCGTTTAAGCGATTTGGGGTTCGCAAGAAAATTAAAAAAACAACCTGAATTTTTTAAACATTTTTTCCCTTAATTTAATTTATAACTCGAAATCCGTTGATTCTAGACCAGGGGTCAGCAACCTTTTGAGATGGAAGAGCCAAAAGTTACAATTTTCAAAAAATTTCCCAGTTTTTAAAGAGACACTAACATTTTTGTAGATTTGATTTTTGATTTAAAATAAATAGCTTTAAATATGAAATAATATTTATTCATATAAAAATAGGTATACAAATGTTTCGCACAAAACATATTAAAGTATTTTAGCCAGCTCTGCTAGAATAATAAAATTAGTAATCAAATATGAGTGCCTCAATTCGCGGCATTTCTTTTAGAGCTGTCCACTTGTGCAGCGTGACGTGCATACTTTTCTGGACCTCCAACTCTTCTGATATGCTCTTGAATTCTGTGAACTTGCTACTCCACAAGTGTTTGGTTTTAAAATCCTGCAATTGCATTTGAAACGAACCAGCATCAATTCCAAATGGCTCAATGTTGATCTCATTTGTATTTGTGTTGAGAGGATATGAACGTCAGAGTACTTGCGTTTGTTTTGAATTGCTTAAATCTCTTTCATTCTGTTCATTTTGTTTATAGCCATGCTGAAGTAATTCGAGTCTATAGTTGCATTGGTTTCTTCACGATATTGCTTCAGATTTTCTAAATGAAGTATTTTACAGCTCTCCATGTCTTCGACAAAAAGAAATAATTTATTTTCGAAACAAACCACTTCTTCAAGCAAGGCAGAGGCTGGGTTTCCATTTCCTTGCAGTTTTACATTAAGCTCATTTAGTTTCTTTGCGATATCCACCATGAAGTTGAATTTTTGCAGCCATTTGTCTTCTTTCAATTCGGGATGGACAATGCCTTTTTCATTGAAAAATGTTTTTGTTTCACTCAAGCAAGAAGCAAAACGTTTCAATACCCCTGGAAAGCCATTGCACTTTATTGTGCAGAAGTAGATCAGAATACTAGCTTTCTATTTCTTGAAGAAATTCCTTAAACTGGGGATGGTAGAGTGCTTTTGCCAAAATGCTGTTAATGATATTAATTAGGAAGTTCATGACCTCAACTATTTCGGCCGGAAATGTTTGGGCACAAAGCGCCTCTTGATGAATTGTGCAGTGAAACATTAAAATTTCGTGGTTTATTTTTTGTCGAAGAATTGTTGTTACCCCTTTATGTATTCCTGTCATACTTCTGGCTCCATCAGTTGCTATGGAAACGATTTTATTTATATCGATTGCATAGTATTCCAGGCATTTTTGCACAGCATTCGCTATATCTTCTCCACGAGTTTGCCCTGAGAGCGGCAGCAATCCTAGCAGTTCTTCTAGTGGATAATATAATTATTAATATTTTCACATGGAACTGGAGAGCCGCATCTTGACATCGAAAGAGCCGCATGCGGCTCGCGAGCCGCAGGTTGCCGACCCCTGTTCTAGACGATAAGGGGTTATAACCTAATTTGTAGACAAGCAAATGATATTTAAAAAAGTTCTAATCTATTAACCTTAAACAATCAATAATATCGGAGCTATGGCCGTTTTAAATCAGAAATTCAAAAAATTGCTTTAAAGGGAGGTACCCCCAAGGGTTTGGACTTGGGCAAAAATTTTATTTGAAAATTTGTCTTAGAAAAGTGTCCTTTATCACCACCTCAAAGGTTCTCCACGGTCAGGGGGACACGCTGTATATATACAGTAGAACTCCTTTATACCGAGTCCCGGTTATAACGAAAAATCGACTATAACGAGTAAATCGTTTGATTCCTTGCTGTTTTGTATACTGCTCGTGGTAAAACTTCCCCTCTATAGCGAGTATGTTTTTGACATTGAATTGGATGTAACGAGATTTTTGTTTCGTCCCAGATCGGTAATAGCGAGAAATTTCGGAAGTAGATCGAATATAACGAAAGTTCCTGGAAGAAATAAAGACACGTGCGGGTCTCAATTACTAGAATTTTATCGGAAATGTATTATTTTGCATGCTAATTATTGTCACGTCTGCATATTTTTCTCTCAGTCGTTAGCAAATCTTCAAGCAGAGAACACTTCCTGAAATATTCTCTGCCATTATGTCGTCCTCTGAAACAAGAAAATCATTTTCTACCAAAGAAAAAACATCAATAATAAAAGAGTTTAAAAGTGGTAAAAAGCAAGCTGTAATCTGCAAAGAAAAACATTTGGAGAGACCTACATTACCAACAATTTTAAAAACCAGGGAGAAGATTATGAGTGCAACTAGTAAAGTCTCGTCGAAAGTGAAGAAATTATGTTGTGAAAAAAAAAAACGAAAAAGTAGATAAAACTGTCCTTACTTGGTTTAGAGTGAATCGCGAAGTCAATGTTCCCATAAGTGGGGCCATGTTAAATGAAAACGCAGAACAATTTTCGGGAAAAATTGGGAATTCTCCCGAGTTAAAATAGTCAAATGGGTGGCTGAATTGTTTTAAAAGTAGACATAACATCAATTGCGTTAAAATATGTGATGGATATCAAAAAGTGTTCCTTTTTGCTCTTTTTAATAATTTAGCATATTTAGAAAGTGCAATTGATAAAATTTAAATACTCCATTACCGCAAACAAACCAAAATTACAGACTATTTCCACTAAATCTTTTTAACCATTAGTTGTATGTATGTGTATTTAGCTTTCTTATTTAACAAATTTATTTCATAATACATATCTATAAACATTTATTGTCCATGACTTTTTAATTATAGCGAAAATCGGTTATAACGAGTAAATATGTTGGTCCCTTGAGTTCTCGTTATAGAGGGGTTCTACTGTATTAGTAAGTTGTGCATTTTTGCAAAATAAATTAATGTACTTGTACTAAAAATAAATATATTTCAATTATATATTTTGTTTTTTTATATAACCGCCTTTCTTATAAACATATACCAAATATTATTACTACGCGTATTATTACATTATATTTATATTTTTATAATATTGTTCCTCATATCTATTATGTGAACAAATGAAAATGTAAAATAATGTTTAAAACAATAATTATCCTCGAAAACAACGAAGAAAGGAGGAAAATTGTTTTAATATCGCGCAATTTCATAAAGATCTGTAAAAAGCAAGTAACGATATCTCCTTGTAAATAGTAAGTTGGTACATGGTACGTACAAATTAATAGTCTACGACGTGCTGTAGAAGGTGCCTGGTGCTGCCGTGATGAAATCTAACAAGTTCGAAACGCACGGTTCTATTTATATTGATTTACTTTTTTTGCGTAAATTCCAAAATAAACTTGAAGTTGTAAAAAATGTCGGCAATGTTATGAAAGAATTGTTATTTATTATAATTTCTTGTCTATAACTATTAGTAAAACCGTTAAGTCAAATTATAACATTGTTAAAGACATCGTAAAATTTCAGTACTAACAAGTAGAAACCAGTTAACGTATATAAATTAAAATTAGATAGGCACTTGTAAACAGCCGGTCAAGCAATTGCAATATTTTTATCCAGGTAATTATAGTGGTAACGTTTCCGTCTATTACATCACAATGAATCTGAAATCAAATCTGATATGTGGTAATGAGTCATGTTTTTACGAGTACTAACTACTAACATAAAGCTGCTCTCATGGCGGCCAGGTATGTCTATGACGACGTGAAACTCTGTCACTACGTGTGCGGCGGCTCTTTTTCGTGACCGACAGGTCCTGCAGAACATTGCTAAAATACTCCGAATATTATACAATCATAGCTAGTGTTTTTCTTAACCACAAATAGCATTTACTAATAATAATTAATCATTCACCTTACATCAAAGAACAAAAAAGTGCCTACGAAAGGCAAAAGTATCCAGGAAACTAAGGTTCAGTGTAGAGTACCCTTTGTCCTCTTTAGGCGATATATTAGATAAAAACTTCAAAAGTACCAACTTAGTTGATTCGCGTAATGAGATTGAATTATTAACAAATTACTTGCAATAACATACACATTGAAGGTAGATCTGGGAATTATGATTACTTTTTAAATATTTAAATACTAGTAAGTATTTAAATACCAATATTTAAACAATTCTTTAAAATCGTTATTTATGTATTATTATTTAAAATTATTGAAATAGTTAAAAAAAATATTATCTTCTTAAATTTTATATTTACTTTAATTTTTTAAGTATATAGTGTGTATTCTGTATTCTGTATCACTGGGAATAGTTATTTACATATTATTATAAGCTACAGAAAACAATCTATTACGAATGAACTCGACAATATCCGAACGAGTCCGTGAATTCGTAATGGATCGTTTCTGTGCGCATCACGTATGCTATTTTTATTCCAGTAAAAGTCCAGTCCCTTCCGAAAAAAAGGAAAACTGTACCAAAAGAATGAAAGCAATATTCCAATTAATTTTGTAATGAAGTGAAATTCTAAAATTTAAATTAAAAATTATTATAATTTGTAATGTAATACTTCTGCAATAAACAAATGCTTTTCCATCATACCGCTCTCTTACTACTGATAGGATTTGCATGTGGGCGATATATTCCCCAAGTGTTCTTTCATATATTCTTTCAATAAACATTCTATGTTTTTATGCTTTCATTTCTAACGATAATAAAACAAATTTTAAATCTAAGTTAATAGTTATATACAAAGTACGCTTAAAACTAAAATTAACACTATTACATTGCTATTAATTATTTAAAATATCACGAAATACCGTATTTGTAATTTTTCAAGTGATGTACATACATACTAAGCGATAAGTGTAATTTCAAAGTGCTATTAAAAATAGCAAAGTGAATACCCACAACCAATCATATCACTTTCTAGGAACATATTGGCAAAAATGTACATAAGCATTATTAAGTAAACCACAAGTGTATTACAATACAAACTAAATATTTAATTATAAAGAGCGCATCAAAGCAACTAGTAAACTAAAACAACATCGTCCAAAAACAAGTAACGTGATATATGTAAGATGCTTTGAAAACATTATTTTCGAAGCACGGTATATATCAAGTTACCTTCATAACATAGATTGTACTAGAATTGCTGACTTTCCATGTGATAGATACTAAAGAAAGATATGATTTCGCGCTTTCCGTAAGAAAAAAACCATTTAAATAATTCTATAGATTGTTATTGCCCGATGTATTGAAAGTGTATTTTTCTGTAAAAGTATTTTTAATTTGTATTTACTCTATATAATATACATATAATGTGTCCTTTTTTTATTGACACAAGCTCACGTGGTATATGGAAACAAAAACTAAAAATTGTTTCTCTGAAAACAGAGAAACGACATTTAAGAGCTAATATTTCCTAGTGTGAATAATAACACTTATCAAACTTAACAATTAATCACATCTACTAAATAACAATTAATAATTATATCCAAAATTCAACAAAATGCACATTTCTATATTCTTACTTTGTTATCACCGCTTAAATTTGTCCGGACAAGATAAGAAATGCCAGAACCGCGGTAGAATTCAAACTAAAAGGGAGACACTTTTACATCTCCCCCCCCCCCCAAGGGAAAGATTATCATCACTGTTTTCGTTATTTTTCTATAAAAAGCTATGCCTCCTGCATGAAATCCGCAACGGGGACGAGTTTTGTGACATGGAAAAAGTTTGACTCCGACTTCCTATGGCCTGTATCTATTCTGTATATTGAGTTTGAAATTTTTTCCAAGATTTTATATGGTCCAATTTTTAATTCATCTAATTTCTTTCTGTTTAACCGATTACCGTTTTCAACATATACGGAGTCTCCCACGTTTAATTCGCATTTTCTTCTGTTTTTATCGAGATATTGTTTATTATAATGATGTGATTTTATGGTATTTTCTACGGCGAATTTTCTATCTTGAATTAAATCAATATGTGTTGCTTCCTGTTTCAACTCCTCTGGTAAAATATCAACATTTTTCCCTTCTAATAAATATTTAGGGGAAAATCCTGTTACTGTATGTTCCGTTTCATTGTATCTCTGGGTGCATTCATGTGCTATGGTCGTCCAGGCCAATTTTTCCTTTCTTTCATTAATTTTACATCTAATCTTATTTACCAGTGTTTGATTAAGTCTTTCATTTAGACCATTTGAGAATGGTGCATTTACTACAGTAAAGATAATGGGTATATTCTCTTTATCTAAAAAGTTTTTAAAATCTTTCGAATTTATGCATGGATATTGATCTGATAGAATCATGCCAATTTTATTGTTCTGCATCACTTTTTGATCTAGTTTTATAAAATCACTCGAACTTTGAGTTTTTGAAGTCAAAATGTAGGCATACCTCGTGAAGTGATCTACAAGAAGGTGTAAATATGTTTTGGTAGAACGCGAGCCACCAAATCCACCAATGGTATCTATAGATATTATTTCGAAAGGATAAGTAGCAGGACCTAGGTGAGACATAAATCCAAATCTATATTTTCCTCTTGATTTGTTTTTTATGCAGATTTCACAGTTTTCACAGATCTGTTTAATATTACAATTTAAGTTTTTCGCTGTATAAAATGGTTTAATTTTATTTTGCATTTGTTTTATTCCTATATGACAGTAAAGATAATGAATATTTTCTATAAATTTCTTACTAAATTCTTCCGACAGTATAATCTTTTCCTTTTTCCTAACCACTTTATAATATTTTTTTTCCTCAATTTTAGTTTATTTTTATTATTTTGTACATCTCCATTTTTTTCTTGATCATTTTGGATATCTTCTAGTTTTATCAGATTTACAATCTTTAAACTTTCATCCTGATTTTCATGTGGTTCTAATACTGGATTTCTGCTTAAACAGTCTGCTTCTAAGTTGTACCTTCCTGGGGAGTATATTACCTCGAAATTAAACTGAGATAGATAATACGTTAAGTCTCCTAGCTCTTCATCTGTTCTAGCCTTAATATTCATTCTTTCTAGGGGTTTGTGGTCAGAGAAAACTGTAAATCTTTTCCCGATGAGCCAGTGCTGCCAATATTTTACTGCCTCTTTTATTGCTAGACATTCCAGATAGATGGCTTTTTTTTAGTCTCGTTTAATTTTCTTGAAAAATATGCACATGGTTTTTCTTCTCCATTCTGTTGTGGTTGTTTCATGACAGCTCCTATGCCCTGTATACTTGCATCTGTGTAAATATGTATCGGCAAATCTGGATCAAAGATTTGACAAAATAGATTCTAAACAAAGTAATTTTTTTATTGTCTCAAAGGATTCTTGACATTTCTCTGACCAAATAAATCTTTGTCCCTTTCTCAATAAATTATGTAAAGGATCCAATATAATTGATATATTTGACACATATTTTTCATAAAAATTTATTTTTCCCAAAAACTTGCGGACATTCTTTTGTGTTCTCGGAACAGGAAAATTTTTTATAGCAATTAAATTATCTTTCAATGGCCTAATTGTATTATTTTTAATTATATGGCCTAAATATTTCACCGAGTCTTGTGCGAAGTTACACTTTGAAAATTTCAATCTAAAGCCTTCCCTCAAAATTGCTTCTAATAACAATGATAAGTGTGTAATGTGTTCTGGAAATGTTTTAGAAAAAATCAGAATATCATCTATATAATTTATGGTGAAATCTGATAGTTTAGTTTTCCTTATAATGCTACTTAAAATTCTCTGAAAAATAGCTGAAGACGTTTCTAATCCGAAGGGTAAACAGGTTCAATGAAAGTGCCCTTCTTGAGTAACAAATGCAGTTTTTTGCTTGTCTTCAATTTTCAAGGGAATTGACCAGAACGCTGAGTTTATATCCAGTGTTGAAAAAAACTTACAATCTCTCGTTTTAACCATTAAATCCTCGATCAATGGGAAGGGTTGTGACTGAGGAACTACAATTTTATTTAAATCGCGAAAGTCTATACATAATCTGGATCTTTTTCCTTCTTCTTTTTTAAAAGCCAGTGTTACCGGAGCAGCAAAAGGGCTATATGACTCTTCGATTAGATTTTTTGTAATAATTTCGATATTTGTTGTCCTATCTCTCGTTTATCTTCAATAGTACACCTGTATGGCCTTTTACTACAATACTTATCCATTAATAAATCAATACGTGCCTCATAACCTTTTACAGTGCCTATATCATATTTATCCTTAGCAAAAATTAATTTATATCTGTGTATTAATTCATCTATTTCAGCCTGTTGCTGACAGTTTAGATGATTTACTGAAATATCAAAATTAGCCACTTCTACATGTTCATTAAAGTTTATACTATATTCATCATTCATTTTATCTCCAGTGTTCCATAGAACATCAACATTTTTATTAACATTTTGTACATTTTGTTTTTCTTCAACTTTTTTTACCTGAAAAGTCAGGAATTATTTCATTAATTTTCGAATCTATCTCCTTTTTATTGTCTTCCTTTGTGAAGTTGTGAGTTTTCTGTGTGACTTCCAAATTTTCATTTTGATTCAAGTGAAAACCACCTATGCAATCCAATCCAATTAAGAAATCGTAATCAAAACCCACCTCATCTATCACAAAAACATTAACATTTTTTTCAATATCAAAAATCTTAATTTTTAAAGTTACCAATCCTCTAGTTTTTTTCACGCCATTAATCGTTTTCAAATTTTGAATTTTTTGATCAGTAATTGGTTTATTTTTTAAGTATAATAAACTTGAATTTATTAAAGAAACATTTGAACCTGAATCATAAACTCCCAAAACTTCCAATGTTTCATTTAACAACAGTTTAATTTTGATTAATGGCGGAACTATTAGTTTTTTGGATTCATTTCATTAAATTCTGCTTCCAATGTAGAACTATTAACGTTTTTTATTTGATTTATTTTTGGCCTCTCGTTATTCTTGTTTTTAAACCAACATAAGGATTCAGGATGGTACCGAATACCTTTATTTTCTTGTTCACAATTTCTGCATGGTTTGTATCTTCCATTTTCTTCTTTAATTTTATTTTCAAACCTTGCAAATATCTTCTTTTCAGAATTATTTTTATTAACTAAATGTTCCAAACCTCTAATGTTATTAATAGAGATGAGATTTTTAGGTCGTATAAATGTTATACCAGAGAGCGTTAAAGGGTTAATTGATACACGGCCCCGTTTCTTCTTTCTTTTTCATACAGCATAACTTTCGAACGGGGCCGTGTATCAATTAATCCTTTAACGCTCTCTGGTATAACATTTATACGACCTAAAAATCTCATCTCTAGTTATTAAACAAATCCTTAGTTTCCTTTAAGCTATTTCTATCAATCCTATCAGATATAAAATTTGGCATCCCTATAGCAATGAGATCAATTATTAGAGTGGACTTATCTATCGACTTATTTATTTCTAATAAAAGTCTTTCCTTTTTTAAAGCGTATTCTAATAATGAGCCCTGTATATATCTGAATGACATTGCATACCTGATTGACGTCCAACCCTTGTTTGCGTAAGTTTCACAAAAGTTGTTTCTCCATGTTAACCATTCTGAGTTTGTTGTATGTTTTATGAGCATGGAACTGTACCAGTCAAGACATGATTCTTCCACAAACAACCTAAGGACCTCAATTTTTTTAATATCCTCTTCTATTCCCAAACGATTTCATTCGCTTTTAAAAATATTCATCCATTGGGGTACGTTTGAGATTTTCCTTGCGAATTTTTCAATAACAAATGCCTCTGACAACTTTCTCATACTATGGTGTCCAGGAGTATCACTTTTTTTTCAGTAAAACTTTTCAGTATTCTAGTTAATACCTGTTCCGAGATTCCAGAGGTAGGAGCCTCCTGATGCTGTATTGTTGGTGTAATCTCCTCTAGCAAATAACCGTTTAAACTGCATATATTTCCATCTTCATCCATATAATCATTTTTTTATTTCTTCTGTCACCGAAATCCATACATGTCTTCTGTCGTGCCTCTTTTGTAATGTAGCTTTTACTTTTTTATAGGTTAGAGTTTTTGTGATTGCTTCATGCAGTTTTACCAGTTGGAATTGTTCTGGAATGATGTAAATCTGTTTACTGTTTGCAGTAATTGAGGTTACACAAATTGCATTTGTCTTTGGATCATCCACAGATTTTACTACGAATTCAGATCTTAATCTATCCATTCTTCCTCCAAGAATAGTTGCAATAAATATCGTTTTATAATGTGTCCTTTTTTTATTGACACAAGCTCACGTGGTATATGGAAACAAAAACTAAAAATTGTTTCTCTGAAAACAGAGAAACGACATTTAAGAGCTAATATTTCCTAGTGTAAATAATAACACTTATCAAACTTAACAATTAATCACATCTACCAAATAATAATTAATAATTATTATATCCAAAATTCAACAAAATGCACATTTCTATATTCTTACATTGTTATCACCGCTTAAATTTGTCCGGACAAGATAAGAAATGCCAGAACCGCGGTAGAATTCAAACTAAAAGGGATACACTTTTACATACATAATATCGTAATTATAGTAAATTTACTACTTACGTAAACTAGACGTGTTCTTCTAGTTCGTGGGTGCCGTAGTTCCGTAGAAGGGTCTTGACGAAACGAAAATGATCTAGATTCAACCTTAGATAGGGACCTGAGCCATAGTTTTCCAATTTTCAATAATCTTCAACACACCCCGTGTTTATTTTTCACCTGATTTTTCATTCACATTTTCCCGTGTTTAGAAGTCCAACTTTTTTTTAAATGATCTTGATTTGGTTTACATTTTTATGCACTTAAACTTACAGTTAAGATTATTAAATTTTAACATTTCAGTTAAGTTACTTTTTTTATTTATATTTGCAAATGCGTATTAAATTGTGCAAAAAAATAAGCTAGACAAAAATTCTTTTTGAATTAATAATAATAAATAAACAACTAAACTGCGATATGCTAGGGTTAAATTTTTAATTCATTTTGCATATCTATCTAGGACTCACATAAAATACCATACTACTCTTAATAAATTATATCCAGTAGTACCTATTACCACTATTACTGAAAATATTTTCTCAACAATTATATGCATACCACAATATTGTATTGCATTTTATGTGAAACTACTGTATTACATTAAATTAATATGTAAAATTGATTAACTGACTGGTAAACTATGTGATGTATTTTACAATAAAATTAAAAACTGTAACATAATTTCAAGGTAGTTAGTTCTCCATATTATATTTTAGTATTATTGTATGGATTGTAAAAACGATAAAACACGTTGATATCTCAGTTATTATAATATTATTATACAAACGTACTGTCATTTAACAAAACTATAGTCCAGAAAGAGATAGAACGAGATGGGTCACCAAACCCTCATTAGGGTAAAAGGACTGAGAAGGAAGGATAGTCCAAACTCCTGTAAGCTCACAAAAACTCCGATATTTGGAATTTGATTGACATTTATTTATAATTTAAGTACTAAACTTATAGAGCACAGATTGAAGGATTAGGTACTATTCGGCACGACTTAAGTATCCGGCGTTAGCAATTCGGCGCAGTATCGATTCGGTACAGAATCGATTCGGTGCAAAGCCGTTTCAATGCAAAGATTTCTGGCGAAAAACTTATTTATTCATTCATTCAAGCTTATCCATTCCATTCCGAATATTGCTACTTTTCTCTGCAAAGTCTTCACGATTCATTTTCTGAGGTAGATCAACCCTCTTCTTACTCTTTTACTTTACAACTTAACTTATTCACAGCATGTTGATGTTCGCCGGTCGGCCGCGCTAAGAAATTTCGTCAAGTCCCAGGATTTTCGCGCTGTAACTGAGCCAGTGACCACACCAAGCCACTCCTGTGGTTCTTAAATGTATTATTAAGTTTAAATTATTATTAACTTCAAACCAATTCGGCGAGAAGCTTAATCAGCTCAAAATATCCATATAGCAGTTTTTATATTAATTAAAGGTGAGCGATACGGAAAATTCGGAGGAAAATCATGCCCGAGTGACAAAAATCAGATAGTGAAAGTGAAAATAAAATATCTAACCTATATAAAATACCAGGTTCGATTCCTGGTGCAGAGAGAACTTTGTTCTGGCTGTTTTCCCTCAAAAACAGATCGAGTACCAAATTTGCTCCACATATCTCCACAATCCTCACAACGAAATTTTCTATGCCGCTGTGTTTTATATTAATTAAAGGCGCGTTACACGGAAAAATCCCAAAGTGTAAGTACAAATTACTATAAATTACACAAAGTAGTATGTGTGTGAAAATAGCTCGAACATAGTTCGCATGCATAGAAGCGATGGGTCAAGACGCTTCTGTCAAAGAAGCATAACCACTGAAGAAGAAGTAGTACAAATAAAATTATTATAAGCTTTACATTCCGTTAGAATTTTGCTCTCCTATATCAAGGATTTTACATAATCCTTTTTGGGGAAGGATTATGCCCCATGATACATAATATTTCAAGATAATACGCTTACAATGCATTAATATCCTATTCGCGCTATACACTCGTGAACTTATAAACTCTTATGGGTGGTAGCCTCTGCGCCTACTCTTCTCCAGCTCTGTCGATCCTGTGCTTTTGTCATCCAGTCTCTTTCACCTATTGTGCTTAAATCGTCAGTCACCTGGTCCCACCATCGTATCCTAGGTCTGCCTCTCGTTCTATCTTCTCCAGGTTTCCATAAAGTTGCTTTTTTACGAAGGAGTTATCGCTGCTTCTCATAATGTGGCCCAACAATCTGATTCTCTGCGACTTAGCATACACTATGTCTTTTCCTTTTAATTCCTCGTTTATTTCGTGGTTCATTCGTGCTCTGAATTCTCCGTTTTCTGTCATTTTGAAGCCTAAGATGGCCCGTAGCACTTTTCTTTAGAACACTCTTATTTGTTCCGCTTCCGCCTTGGTCATGCATAGTGTTTCCGCCGCGTACATTACAACTGGTCGTATTACAGTTTTATAAATTTTGATCTTAGTATGCTTTTTCAATTGTTATCTTTTAGGAGTACTTTGTTTGCATAGAAACTTTATTTCCTGTTTGCATCCTTTTTTTATTTAATGTTACCTGAGGCCGTATCTGTCTACATGCACTCCCAGATAACTACAGCTCTATATTTCCTCTATGTTGTTGTCTTGTATTCGTAGGGGTTTTCTGACATGCGTTTCATTCTTGTTGCATTTCATGTATTTTGTTTTGTTGTAATTTATTACATGCAGTCCCAACGGCTTTGCTCTGTTTTCCAGATCTTCAAAGAGTTCCACCAATTTTTTTAAGGATATTGTCATTATGAGAATATCATCCTAGGCAATCAACTGGCCTTCCTTAGTCGCTAATATTCCCCTCGCATCCATTTCATTAATCACCTTCTCTAGTGCTATATTAAAAAGTGTGGCAGATAGGGCATCCCCCCGCCTAACTCCGTTATTCGATTCAAAACATTCCGTATCACCTGCTGTTGTTCTTATGATTACTGGTGTGTTTTCTAACGTAATTCTTATAATCTTGGTTGGTATTTTCAGTTCTCTCGTTGCTTTGTACACTACTTCTCTATTTATTTTATCAAATGCTTGCTGAAAATCTACAAACATAATATATACAGGTGTATATTGTGTTCGCATGTTTTTTCAATATTATGCTTGAGCACATGCATATATATTGCCCCTGCCGTTGACCTTCCTTCAGTGAAGATGAATTGGTAGTCGCCTATTTTGTTTCTGGTGTGCTCTTTTAACCTTTTGTGAAGCAATACTGACAGTACCTTGTAAGTTGAGTTAAGCAGGGCTATCCCTCTGTAGTTCTATACACTCCTCTGGGTCGCCTTTCTTTTTTAATAGGATTATAACACTTTCTTTCCAGTTTACAGGCATTCTTTCATCTATCCAGACTTTCTGTACCAGTTTACATATTCTAACATCTCTTTTCCTCCGTACTTAATCAGCTCCATATCTATTTCGTCTCTTCCTGGTGCTTAATTTCCCTTTTTCATTTTTTGCATCGCTTCCGACATCTCTTCAGTGGTTGGTGTCAATACCTGTTGTTCATCGCTGTGCGTGTCTCTTTGTTCGAATTCCTCTATCTGTTGTTGATTGTTCAATAGTTTCTGGAAGTGTTTCACCCAAATTTGTTTACTTTTTTCCGGATCGCTTTCTACTTTCCCCTCTTCGTCCTTCATGCTTCTTGTCCTTATTGTGTGTTCTCGCTTTTTATTTCGTATTAGTTGGTAAAAAATTTTCTTGTTATTTCTATTACTCGTTGGTATTTCTTTAATTTTTTCCATTATCCATTCGTTTTTCTTGTTGCGTTTTCGTAGTTGCGACTTTTATGATTTGTTGGTACTCTTCACGATCTTCTCGCTTTCCTGTTTTTAGCCATCTCAATTTTTTCTCTGTTTTCTTTTAGCTGGTCTCGGAACATTCCTCATCATACCATTCTTTGTGTTTTTCGCTTTTCTGTAACCTATTGCTTTCTTTGCGCTTGTTTGTACACTTGTCGCGATACTGTTCATTTCCAAATTAATGTCCTCGTATATACTTCTTTTTTCTAGTTCTTCTGCTATTTTTTCTTGGTAATATATCATTGTTTTGTCATTACTGAGTTCCTCTTTAGCGATTCTTTTTTCTCTTTTTTCCGTTGTGTTACTTACAAAAATTGGTGGTGCTTTTTTAACTTGCACTGTGGTATCATCGGGGGAGATATTGTCCTTATACTGTGATCCTGTTCTTGGTTTAAGGCGTTAAATCGGTTTGAAGTAGACACTGGGTTAACCAGCCAATATTCTTTAATAAACGTTTGATGTTTTGCTCTATCTAGCTGCTCTGGACTGCTTCTTAATCGCTTTCTTGGATTTGTGGCGGTTTGCCATTCCTGTACAGGATTCATTATATGATAGACGCAGATTCATTTTGTACTAGTTCTGTGTTTAATTTTAGCTGTGGAATAACATTGTCATTAACATTGTCGTTATTACTTGCATTTGCCGTTGGATTGTTTGAGGTTGTGTTTTCCTTACCGCATTTAAAACAGCTCCATTGATCAATTCTTCCACTTCTGCTTAATTCACTGAACAAATTCAGAAACATATTAATGCACTTTATGTGGTAATTCGATTTGCATCTCATTTTGCATTGTATGCAATCTTCATACTTAGTAGTAGCATTTTCACATACGCCACAAGTCGACATCGTGCAGGGCAGTAATAAAATAATATTGTAAAAATTGAAGTAGTAACGCCATAACTTTCGAAGTTCCCCCAACGTCACTATTTTTCCATAGCAGCAAGTAGCAACAAAGTTTGGTATGATTTTTTTTCTATAATGATTCGTTCGCAAAATAAATGTGTTTCATTTGTCAAAATCAAATGGCCGTAACTCGTGAACGGTAAACGGAATAAACTCACTCACAGCAATGCCACATGGTCAAAAAGCTTCGTTAAATAACGTAGGTAAGTCATACTGCATCTCAATTTATATTGAAAGGTAATATAGTTCGAGACCTTGATCATATCGAAAGAGGAGGCGACTGGAAGAAGTCAACATTGAATCGGGATAGATGGAGGGGCATTATAGAAGAGCCTAAAGCTCTAAAAGAGCTATTCGGCTATCGGAAGTACGTAAGTATCTCGATTTATATGACAAAAGCTGGAAGCGGTTTGAGTCGATGTTAAATTTTTCGTAAATATATCAACCAATGAACGAGAAGAAGTGCATTGGCACCAAGTCCCGAAATAAATAATAATCAACGGCGTTTATTCGTGGCAGCAGCAGTTAAGGTAGAAATACCATTGGCGCATTTACCCAAAATTTTTCGACGATTCTCAACGGGTACAATTGAAACTGAACTAGGAACAGTACTGACAACAACATTATTATACTACTATCAAGAACTGGCATATCACCATCATTTGCCGTAGACTAACTAATTTCGTAAACAATTCTTTACAAAATTTGCGAGCTACCCGGAACCTGCCTGCGGGCTCGTTTTCAGTATTCGCTCGCTCATTCCGTAAAGTATATGTTTCTGTTGGTCACCCGTAACTAGCTATTAATTACAAATTAAATAGATGCAATGTTTAAAAAATCACAATTTTTAATGTTCTACCATTAATTTAAATTAACGGGAAATTTTTTCTGTGAAAAGAGGAAGCTGAGTTGAGCATATGTCTTTGGTTTGGCAAGGCATTTAATCACTTCGCTATTATCGACACGAAGTCCCGGTGAGGAATACTAGCTACTTGATAGAGATGTTTTCGGTTTGATACACAGGTTCGTAGATAATCTTCATTTAATTTCTGATAAAATTCTACTCCTGTTTGATTAACCTTCGTTTTCCCCATGCACAATTCATTCGTCCGTACAAGATTGAAACCCAAAGAAGACGACACGTGGTAATTCGCTTATGCGGATGATATAGCGACCGTCGTCACGGGAAAATGTAGGAATGACTTATCAAGGAAACTTCATAATTTCGTCAATAATTATTATAACTGTTGCAAGCAAATGAAACTAAAGCTTTCGGAAACGAAAACCAAGATCATATGCTTGTACCCGAAAAGGGTTCACAATCGCGATTAGAATATTTTTTTAAACGGGGAAAACATAATGTGGCAAGGGAATATAAATACCTTGGGGTTCTTATAGATGAAGACCTATCGATGCAGCCCCATGTCAACTATGTTTGTGGCTGCATCGAATGGCAAAGAGCTTATGGAACCTGGACACCTCTGATTGTATGCGAAGAGTCTACCAAGGGGCAGTTGTCCCCATCGTGGCTTACGAAAGCGAGAACTGAATACATAGAATCAATGCTAGATACACATTAACCCGGCTGACGTCGTGCTATGGATGGTTTGCCGTGTGGTTGCAAAATGTTATAGGACTGTGTCGGCCCTAGCCGCGGGTGTCTTGGCAGGTATCCATTCAATCGATCTGGAACTGTTGCGACTACTGTCGTGACGTAAAGTTAGAAACAAGAAAACAACCACCTTTTTGGACGAGTAAATAATCCCCCTGAACTTTAAGTACAGGACAGATATTAAAAGAAGAATGAACGGGTTAATACTGTCGCAACCCTTAATGTTGTCAACGAGGGGTAGTGTAAACTCAGATAGTTTAAATAAAATTTCACCTAAGATCGTTTGAATTTATATATTAAATAACAATGAACAACAACTTAACAAAATAATAGGATATAAAAATAATAAATTTAACTTACAATATAATTTCTTAATTTATGGGCCCATTGATCTGTACATTACATCTTTCTTAATTTTAACATCTCTTTCGTATCCATTCCAATTTTCAACTCCATTCTATTCTCTTTTATAACACATCTTCCCAACTGTCCGTTCACTACTGTCTTAACTAAAATTCTAACCTCTCCTCCACACATGGGTACAATCACTTCTAACCAAAAGTGCTAGCGTATTTCCTGCACGTGTATTCTCATTCATTATAAAACTTAATTATTTTGCAATCTTATACAATTTTAATTCTTTCACTAGACAGGACCGTATTGTCGAATATTTACATTAAAATATTATTTGATTATATCGTGTTTTGACAATACTCTTCGAATGGTAATGAAGGTGGGGCGAAGTGGAAGGGGTAGAATTACCCACTAGTTTATTCCCCGCTTGGTAAACAAGATGGAAGGGGGTAACTCCTTCCAGCTTGCCTAGTTCCCCGCCGGGCATGACGAGTTTGGGCGACAACTCAAGCAATTAGGGAAGTCGGAAGTAGGACTATGTCCGTCTATCATGGCATCCACCTCCCTGCAGGCCTCGGCCAACTGTCTAAGGAAACACCACCCGACCTTATGTGTAGGTTTCTGGTAATAAAACCGGTGGCAATACGGGGCGAAACGGTAACGGACAATTGGGTGCGACCGATTGGGTGCGGCCGATTGGGCGCGGAGACAACCGGGCGCAAAGACAATTGGGCGCAAAGACTATTGGGCGCTAAGACTATTGGGCGCAAATACAATTGGGCGAGAGGAAAATTTTATAAAACTATTATTTACATATTAGCTTCGTTCCAACAAGCAGTTCTGTTATTGTTCACGAGCAATAAATATTCAACAGAGTTGTTGCTATCGTCCCAACTAAAATCATAAGAAAAAAAAATTGCATAGGAAATGGCAGCGTTTTAAAAAAAAATTGAAATTTTCTACATTTCCTCATTTTTTAAATTTTTTACAAAATTCTTTCACTAACATGTTCCAGAAAGATTCCAGATTAATAATAAGTACTATATAAAAAAAATGTATTTTTTGAAGTAAAAATAATGGAATTATTCTTAAATTTAAAATGAAACAGTTGCTGTTGCAACAAATGAACACGATCTGTAAACAAAGTTTAAACTCGTTTGCGCGCACGCGTATCCACTTTAAGAACGCTTGGTTCTTGCTCTAGAGCAAGAATCGTTTGAACTCGTTTGGCCGATAATATTACTGATTCTAAACTTGTCGGAACTGCAGATTTACAGTAATATAGAATTCCGTCCTAGTCGTTCTAGTCTGAGGGAACTACATTTCATGAATGCGCTTGCGTTGTAGTAATATTACTGGAAATAATCGTTGTTGGAACGAAGCTATTATAACAATTTTGTAAATTATTAACTAAATCTAGAAATGTTTATTTAGGCAATAAAAAAAATTAGAAAAAAAATTAGAAAAAAAATTAAAAATAAAGAAAAAGTTTTTAAAATGTTTATTCCTTCTAACAATTACAAATAAAATAAAAATGTCTATTAATAAAGTACCTAACTAATCACGGATTCATTTCATAATTATGGGAAATGCCCCGCAAGAAGTCTATAATATTTCTATTGGCGTAATCCTCTACTAGATTTCTGATGCGCGCATCAGCCTCCAAGTATTTCCTTTTCTTAATAGGTGGATTGTTGCCGGCAAGTAATTGCTCATAAAAAACATCTCTCCCATGTTGAATGATTTTTAAGCTAGATATTAATTTCCAAATGTTTGGGTGATCCATATTTAGCTCTGTTTTTAATCGTCTATGTGCCGCTTCAGCATGATTGTTAGTTCTATCGGTGCCAGTTAACACTCGATTATATACTGACCACAAATCTGGAGGAAACATTGCCGGCCGCCTTCCATTCCCTCGACGATTTGAACGTCCTACATATTATGCATCTTCAAACCATTGTAATAACGGTTCTAGTTCAGGTGTCAATATGGAGGATAACTGCTCAATTGCGTTATCTAACCCCTCTATTGGAACAAACGCTAACGACATGATCATACGCGCTTGTAGCGCAAAATCAGCGTCGTTATTGTATCGGCCCGTTAGATGAAGTTCACCCAAATGTTTTTTTCAAATTTTTAGTAAGGTGAAACAAACACCCCAGAATTTCAGCATATGGAAATGCTTCCAAAAACTGTAAAGTTTGATTTACACCCCATATTTTAAAATTGAATTCTTTCTACAAGCTGTAATTTTACGTGTAAACCGAACTTTACGGCTTTTAATGTTTGGAAAAATAACGATTTGAGTTAGAGAATAGGGGTGCTAATCTGTATTACCACTACCAACCTTATCAAAGATATACACCCTGATGTTTGAGGGTGTAAACTGAAAAATGTCACATTTAGCTGGCAATAACATGCAAACAAATTAAGTTAACAAAAACAATCAAATAATATATCTTTGATTTAACTGGGTGCTGTATTATGCTAAAATTTTTATCAAAATTATAGATGATGTTTATAGATATTATAGATGAACTTACATTCAGATAATAAATATTAAAGTTTCTTTTTATTATAGGAATTTGAAAAATTTGGGGGGGATATGTGACGTAATATTTGGAGAGGGGTCTCGGTTTGTGTGACGAAGTGTGACGATGGGGGGGAGTTAAAAATTGCTTAAAATTGAGTGACGTAATTTATGGACAACCTCGAATCAGTTATAATAATTAATACGTAATGGATAAATTCTTTCTCGCGCCCAATTGTATTTGGGCCCAATAGTCTTTGCGCCCGGTTGTCATTGCGTCCGGTTGTCTCCGCGCCCAATCGGCCGCGCCCAATCGGTCGCGCCCAATCGGTCGCGCCCAATTGGTCGCGCCCAATTGTCCTAGACCGGGGGCGAAAGCGGAGATGAACAGTCCGACGGCGTTAGCCTATTAGGAAGTAACCAAGAATAAAGAAGATCAAGACCACGGTTGGGTTAAAAACCTGTGAAACGTCAAGAACACCGGGCAAACAAGGAATCCAGCAAGAGAACAAAAGATGACTATTAAAAGGAAAAATGTAAAACCTACCCGCATTCCCAGGGAGGAAAATAAGGAATAAAAAAGAAGAAAAACATAAATTAAACCCGATAAGACGGTTAAAATAACAACACGATTCCCTGGCAAGTATATAGATTGAAATCCATACAGAAAAAAATGATTAATATATTTTAGACCAGGGATGAGCAACCTTTTTTTACAACGGGCCAGCTACAAATTTAAAAATGTTGTGCGGGCCGCATGTAAGAAACTTATGATCATATAGGGTGCTTTTTTAGATGCATGAGAACTTCAAATTGAAATAAAACATTAAAAAATGATGGAATGTTTTTTTAATTATTTTTTTATGAAAGTAAATTTAATGCCATTTATGATTTGAAAATGATTTCCGGAATGTGACCACCACGACTAATCGTTACGAAACGCATCCGATCAGTTCAATGTTTGACCACTTTTTCCAATATTTCTGGCCTTATTTCATAAATGGCTTGCTGAATATTGACCTCCAATGTTTCCAGAGTTGTTGGTTTGTTAGCATAAACCATGGATTTAACATAACCCCAAAGAAAATAATCTAGAGGGGTCAAATCACACGATCTTGGAGGCCAATCGATAGAACCATTTCTTGAAATAATTTTGTCACCAAATTTTCCTTTCAGTAAATCGATGGTTTCGGTGGCTATGTGGCACGTAGCACCATCTTGTTGGAACCATAAGTTGTCGATGTTTAATTCTTGGATTTTTGGCAAAACAAATGTATTGAGCACGTATCGATATCCCACACCATTCACCGTAACGGTAGTTCCTTCCTCATTTCGAAAGAAATATGGACCTATGATGCCGTTGGCGTGTATTCCACACCAAACAGACAATTTTAATGGATACAATGGAGTCTCAAGATAATGTTCCGGATTCATCTCAGTCCATATACGGCAAATTTGCTTGTTCACATACCCATTCAACTAGAAATGTGCCTCGTCACTGAACAAAATTTGGCAGTAAAAATATGGATCCGCTTCCAATTGGTTGTGAGCCCTATCTGCGAACACACGACGCAATCGATGTTCATTAGGTTTCAATTCTTGAACCTACTGGATCTTGTAAGGATGTAAACCAAGATCTTGATGTAAAATTTTCCATGTAGTGGACGGACAAAGCCCAAGTTGTTGAGCACGATGGCGAATTGAAATGTTTGGGTTCTCTTGCATACTTTCACTCACTGAAGCGATAGTTTCTTCGGTACGCACATTTCTTTGTCTTATCTTACATCATGCAATGAAGAAATGGTACGAAAAATTATCCATCATCACCAATAGCCTGCTCAGAAAGTCGATTATATCGACCATAAAATGAGAGAAGAGCTCTATAAGTTTCGCGAACGGAACTCTGACTTTAAAAATAAATTTCCACAATTTGGTAGCGTTGTTCAAGTGTTAATTTATTCATGATTAATGAATAGCAAACCTATAACAAAAAAATAGAAAAGCAAACCTTTCTGAACACAAATTTCAAAGAACTCTCACTTTGACAAATTTCATTCAAAACTTATCCCTATACAAAAAAACACCCTATGCAAACACTGAATGATGAACTCAAATTATCTCTTTATTAACAAAATAAACCTTATCCCAAAAGTCAAAATGTAAAATCTTTGAAGGGCCGCACGAGAGAGTGTGACGGGCCTCATGCGGCCCGCGAGTTGCTCATTCCTGTTTTAGACACCTTGTATTATTTAGTCCAGACGTTATGGAACACAACCTTGCACTTTAATTGTGATAAAAGCATAAAATTTGGCACAAGTGTAGATGCAAACTTCCTTTACAAAATAGGATGTGACGCCACGTCAACCCCCAGCCTTCCACCCCTAGACGCAAGAACACCCCAAATTTTAGTTTATCCTATTTCTTTCGTAAACGGTTCATCATAAAATAAAAGTACATCAGAGGAAATAAATTCATAATTAAATTTTAACAAAAAAGGTTGCTAGAATTTTTTTCATACGAGTTACACTTTCCATAGAATCATCATGTAAATGAAAGCTAAATATGGCGCGCACTGCAGAACTCGCCAATTTTTCTCAAATACGTCGGTTTCCGCCACTATTAACATAAAAAATTACTGAAATAGAATATAATCAATATATTTTGCTCGCAGATAATAGATTTCAAACTTACTATATCTTTCCGAATATTATTTACGACTTCACTGTTCAGTGGTTAGTGATACTTTAAAGAATTGTCTCCGCCATGTTTGAATTGAAGAATTCGCACATGACCTGATTAAGCTTCTTTACTAGCTTACTATTGTTAGTTTAGGTAACGTATTGTACTTCTAACAGAAAGACTATACATACATAATATTATATAAAGAATATTATTTACCAAAAACGCGCAAAAATAATATAAAAATTAATTAAAACAGGTGATATATCGGAAAGTGTTATATATAATTTATTGTAGAAACAAAGAGGTTGTTAATAGTTTTTTTTTGCTTTTTTAACTTTTCATTAAAAATCCATTCTAACCTGCTAGAAAAATGAACTTTAAATAAAGAACAAACGTGCCGAAAATTGACCCAATCCTCCCACCTTATTTAATTCAAGAAGAAATTAAGAATGTCGTAAGACAAGTCATTGTTGACGAATGAGGAATATTAAATTAGATAAACATTCCTTCCTTCTCAGTCCTTTTACCCTAATGAGGGTTTGGTGACCCATCTCGTTTTATCTCTTTCTATGCATATGATGTGCGTTCAAATTGTTTTCACATACATAGAGGACCTACTTGTTCAACGTGGGCTCCGAACCACGGGAAGTGTACTACACTTCATTTCAAGATGGATTTTCTTGGCAGATTACCTCGGTGGTTTGCCATTGCCTGCCGAGGAGAGACGGTCAGAATAAAGTTCTTACCCTGCCCGGATTCGATCCGAGCGTTTCGCATTAGCAGTAGACGCACTTAACTGCCAAGCTATGACCGCCTCGGTCATAGCTCATTATTATCATAAACATAAACATTATTATCAATTAATTCGGATATTTATTTCAAAGCAAACAATTGTTATTCAGTTAGTATTGTGTTTAGTTTTGTTTTTGTGAACTTGTACGTGTTCATTGTAGTTATTGTTATTATTGTAAAAAAGGTTTAGCCGTAGATGAAATAAATGAAATGAAATGAAATGAAATTTTTTTTTTTTTTATTTGACATCCTATAATATTTACAATCTGTTCTATAAACATTTAGTAAATGGTTTAACATTACAACGTCATAGAAGATCAAGTCCAACGACTTCTCTTCCTTAAGTTTTACTAATTACAGTATCGATAAGTCCTACATTACTATTAATTGTACACAAGTTTATGAATGTTTCACAAATCTATTTGGGAGATCTGAAGGATAGTACTTCTTTAATCTACGAGATGTGAGGTTGTTTTGGAGGAGGTTCATGGCTAGCTTGTTTGGGTGAACACTGAGCTTTGTTTGATGTTTTTCACTGTATATTTTTATTTCACCTTTCACTGTATTTATTTGAAAATCGTTGTGGATAGTTTCGTTTGTTACGTACCATGGTGCACTAGCTATGGTGCGGAGTACTTTAGATTGGTATCTCTGCAGGATCTCAATGTTGGAGTTGCTCGCTGATCCCCAGAGTTGGATACCGTAAGTCCATACCGGCTTTATGATGCACTTGTACAATAAAAGTTTATTTTCCAGTGATATTTGGGATTTAGGTCCTAGTAGCCAGTACAATTCTCTAAATTTGAGTCCAAGCTGTTTGCGCTTCATCCAGATGTGCTTTTTATACGTAAGACGTTTATCTAAGTGCATACCTAGGTATTTCACGTCATCCGCCTGGGGTAGTGTGCGGCCATTGAGGGATACTGGTGGACAATCATCTTTCTTCAATGTGAAGGTAACGTGAACAGATTTCGATTCGTTGGCTCTAATTCGCCATCTCTTTAACCATTTTTGGATTTGGTTTAAGCTGTCTTGCAAATCCTCCGATGCATGAAATGGGTTTTTATGCGAAGCCATAATCACCGTATCATTGGCAAAGGTGGCGGTCGTGGTAAAATTTCAAGTTGGTAAGTCAGCTGTTGTAGCCTTCAAATTGTTCCCTATGACATTTGGCGCTACAGAACGGTTTTCCTTTATTCAGTACGATCTCAAAATTGCAAGTCGCAATTACGCAAGTTTTGAATTAAATACCTATTTTTAGAATACCCTGTATATAGGTTGACATTTTCAAAATTTGTTAAAATTTTGATAATGCTTGGGAAGGTCGAGGTAATCAGAAAGCAAGTGAACAGCTGAGGGCGTGCATATTTTTACGCAAGTAAAATTGTGAGTTTTCTGGAGAGATTATTTGGTTTTTAAAATCAAGCCGAAGCATCTAATTACTGTTTTTTTTTCGAGATATAAATTATCGCATTAATTTATCGAATAGTCGGATTGCCGGTATAAAGTAATAGAAGCTGTTTTTGTGATTTTGGAAAAACGTGTGTGTTACAACGTTCCGATTACAAATTTTCCGTTTGGAAGCTAAAAACGGTCAGAGATTAATAATCAATTATTCGATTTGGGGAGGTTACTTACTGCGTGATTTTCAAGTAGCACGAATTGTTTGTTTTTTTTGGATGTTTTATCATCAACTTTGGTTCACCGCAATTATCAACCCAAACACCTGTAAAATAGTCAACGTTCGCATTCGATCTGATAACACCATATCAATTTTACGACCTAATCTGCAATCGACAAATATACCAGGGGTGTGCCGATAACGAGATTTTAGGGTGAGCAATAACTTTTGTACTTATCATTGTTTTTTTTCGGGGTTGGTGATACCGCCGAAATTATTCGTTTATTTCGTAGTGTATAGTGCGCTGGCGATATTGTTTTGGCTTCTGAAGAAGCGAAGTTCGACCCAACTTTATTTATTTGTAAATTAGAGAGGTAAATCCTCCATGTGAATTTGGGGTTTTTTATTTAATTGTTTTTGATATCAAATTATTTTTTTGTATAAATAGATTTGATTAGTTTGTACGCGATATTTTTTGATTAATTTGTGTATGACAACCAGGTAACCACTTGTACAGTGCGAGAGCTTTGTAATAATTTTTTTTATTTTGAATTCACCTATAGCTCTATTATACGTTTACTTGTTGCTTTGGTGTTTTATTTTGTCTTGCTTTTGCCCTTTCAGGATAACATCATTTACTTTAGCGACATAAAGGGCGTGGCGCTCATTTTATTTGAATTCAGTTCGAGGGAGCAGGTATTCATTCCTGGCTCGCCTGACCCCCCCATAAATTGCTCTTCCGTTGAGCTAGTTTAGCGTCGCTAGATAAGGCCCAGAAGCGCAGGTAAGGTCAGCGTATAATAGGAGGCCATTTTTGTCGACCGGTACTTAGGTTAAGTAGGCGGGCCGCAAATCTGGCGCCCAACGTGGGGCCAAAAAGCCGCACAGAGTGTACAAGTGGGTACTGCGTTGTCAACAGGCAAAATTTGATTTTGCTGGGTTGGGTTTAGAACGCACAGAGTGCAGTAAAACACAGTGGGTGGTTTTATATTGTTTATTGCAGGCATTGGTACGGACGAAAACGAATATTTTGTTGATAGAGTCAATAGCTCACGTTGTTTGCGACACGCCATTGGTTATTGAGTCGATCTTCATTCTTGATAAATTTTTGGCAGATATCGGTTTGTACGCGAGTCAGTTAATTGCGGAGTTAGCAATTTTTGTTCGTATAGCTTCCGAATATGAACGTTGATAAGATAAACGTGGACAGATTGTCTAAGGACGAGCTGATCTACGAGATCCGAATCCGTGCGACAATTGTCTATGCGGGCCGTAGCGTTGACGAATTGAGAAAGTTATTGCGGTCAATTCTCAATAACAAACGGACATTAGACTCCTCGATACCAGTATACCCTTTCTCAATAGCGGAAGATCTGGCCGCCGTTAAAGCTACGACACTAGAGCTGGAGCAGCTCATGACAATGTATATTGGGGTAGAACGGGACAGCACCTACAAAAAGATAGAGGCCAAATTAACATATGCTCTTGGTAGGTTGATGCGTGCTAAAGCAGTCACTGAGGATGACGCAAACGGGGTAGCGCAGCTTAACACGCAACTGTTAGTGCTGTCCGAGGAATTTAGGTCGAAGGGCAAACGGGTAGTTAAACAACGCGAAAGCATATTAGACCTAGGTGTCCTGAGCAGGACACTCCGCGAAGATGATACGGAAGTTTCTGATCCAGATGCTTCATCTGACTCGGAAGTCGAGGCTAGCTCGGTTAAGCGCCGACTTAAGCCATTACCAGTTCGGAACTGGGGTATCAAATTTTCTGGCAAGACAACCGACACCACGATTAACGACTTTTTAGACTCGGTCGACGAAAAGCGTATACCCTGCGGCTTGTCGAAAGCCGAGCTGTTCGATCAAGCGATCGAACTATTTGACGGGAGCGCGAAAGTATGGTTTAAATACATCCGCACGAAAGTACATTGTTGGGACGAGCTTGTCGACGCGTTGCGCGAGGAATACCTACCTCCGATGTACGACCGGAAACTATTTGACGAGATCAAAAAGCGAACGCAAGGTAAGGGAGAGTCGATCGGGCTGTACGTCGCGTTCATGCAGACATTGTTCAGTCGCCTTAAAACCCGCATCCCGGAATCGACAAGACTCGAAATTTTACTGGAGAACATTGCTACTCGGTATCATCCTTACTTCGTGTTCTCGGAAGTAGGGTCGATAGACCAATTGGTTGAACGTTGTCGGAAAATTGACGCCAAACTGGACTTAGAGAAAAATTTCGTGCCTCCTCCGCACAAGAGCGGTTGTATCGAGCCGAGTTTGGCATACGCTGGTGCAGCACCGTCGAAACCTAACAGGGCGGGCATAAGTAGGCTGGACACCGTAGGTCCGGAATGCTGGAATTGCGGCTCATTGGGACATTTCGCGAGGGACTGCAGGACAGGAACCGGGAGGGTTCGCTGTTCGGTGTGCGGAAAACCGAATGTCACGCGAGAGAATTGTCCAGTCTGCAATGGTGCACAGGCTCGCAGGGGCGGAAATGCACGCAAGCAAACTCGTAGGCGCGCGGGAAATGGTCCGGGGCGAGTCTAGGCCGTCGAGCTAGACCCACCCCTCGATCCGCCTCGACGAACGACAATTATTTGAATCATGTACTTCATTACATACTTGAGAGCGTCAAGGACGATCAGCGTCCTTATTTAACCGTAACGATTTTTGGGCAGCGAATTAAGGGGTTGCTTGATTCCGGAGCGAGCAGCACAATTATGGGATCTTCGGGGTTATCATTCATTAATAGGCTGGGGATGAGAGTCGAAAGCGGTGATACACTTTGCAAGGTGGCAAATGGGCAAATAGTTAAGGGGATAGGTAAGTGCACGCTTCCGATGAAGGTGGCTAACCACACTAAACTTATTGAGGTCATTATTATACCCGAGGTACCGCATGCTCTCATCCTAGGTATAGATTTTTGGAAGGCTATGGGTATTGTACCTGACGTTCGCAGTGACAGTTGGGACTTCTCGCGAGAGCCCATTGAATGTTTGGCGACAAGCGACGCGATTCGGGATGCAAATGAGTTAGACGGTGGGGAAAAGGCTCAATTAGAAGCTCTTATCGAGAAGAACTACGGCCTTATGGGTGACAGATTGGGTTGCACCAACTTAGTCGAGCACGTCATTAGGACAAACGCGGAACCGATTAAACAGAGGTATTATCCAGTGTCGCCTATAGTTCAATCTCATTTGAATAAACATCTCGACGAGATGATAGAGAACGGGATTGTCCGGAAAAGCCATAGCGGATGGGCATCTCCGGTTATTTTAATTAAAAAGAAGAACGGCGAACAACGGTTCTGCGTGGACTATCGTAAGCTTAATGCTGTCACCGAAAAAGATAGTTACCCCCTCCCGTACGTCACTAATACTTTAGACCAGCTGAAAGATGCGCGTTATCTATCTTCACTGGATGTGAAGTCGGCATTCTTTCAAGTTCCTCTGGCAGAGGAATCTAAAAAGTTTACAGCTTTTGTTGTACCGAACCGAGGGTTGTGGGAGTTTAATCGTCTCCCTTTCGGGCTGTCAACGAGTCCGGCGACTTGGCAACGGTTAATGGACCGGGTGCTAGGGTACGATCTGCTACCGCACGTCTTTTGCTATCTCGATGATATAGTAATAGTGACGCAGACATTTGAACGGCATCTCGAAATTTTGGACGAGGTGTTCAAGCGGCTGCGTGAGGCCAACATCACTGTGAAAAAAGAGAAATGCCAGTACTGTCGCTCAGAGCTGAAATATCTAGGGTACGTGGTAGATAAGCACGGTCTGCGAGTGGATCCAGACAAGGTTAGGGCTATGTTGGAGTTACCGGCACCAAAGAATGTCAAAGGGGTCCGGGGTATCATTGGCACATTTAGTTGGTACCGTAGGTTTATCCCTGAATTCTCGTCCCTTATAGCTCCCATTACTGCTCTGCTTCGAAAATCTAATAACAAATTTGAATGGACGGAGAGCTGCGAGAACGCTTTCCGTATTTTAAAAGAAAAATTAGTTACTGCTCCAATTTTGAGCTGCCCAAATTACGAATTACCATTTGAGGTACAGACAGACGCTTCAGGCTGGGGAATCGCGGCGGTCCTAACTCAATCTCATCCGGAAGGTGAGAAAGTCATTTCCTACGTTAGCAGGTCACTGACTCGACAAGAGCAAAAGTACAGTACTACTGAGCGCGAATGTTTAGCTGTTCTTTTCGGACTCGAGAAGTTTAGGCAATACATTGAGGGGGTCCCCAATGTTAAGGTCATTACCGACCACTACTCCCTGGTATGGCTACAAAACCTTCGCGACGTGAACGGACGTTTAGGACGCTGGGCATTAAAAATGCAACAATACGATGTTCAAATTGTCCATCGGAAGGGCAAGGAGCACGTGGTCCCTGACGCGTTGAGCCGTGGCGTCCCTATGATAGACAACGTAGAGGAAGCCCGAGATTTGAGTCCGGACGATCGCTGGTACTCCGAGATGAAACGAAAAATAAATTCGAAGCCTCTTAAATACCCGCAATGGCGAGTAGAGGGCGAGGTTATTTTTAAATACTTACCTCCTAGATTTGCTGGTCTGTCCAAGTCATGGTATTGCTGGAAAACCGTAGTTAAGAAAGCGGATCGTCAAGCGCTTCTTATAAAAGCGCACGGTGACCCCACCTCAGGTCATACGGGGGTGTATAAAACCTACGCTAGGTTAGCGGAGACGTACTTCTGGCCAAGGATGAGAGAAGACGTGGTCAGACTAGTTAGGCGTTGTAGGATTTGCCTACAATATAAATCCGAAAATGGAGCTCCGGTGGGACAAATGCTATCACACTCTCCGCCCTCGCAACCTTGGGAAACTATCTCTTCGGATTTAATGGGTCCGTTACCCAAGTCCAAGAGCGGGAATAGGTTTATGCTAGTGGTTACGGATTACTTTAGTAAGTACGTATTGGTATTCCCAATGAGGAACTCCCTCGCCACTAACATAGTTAAAAAACTTGAAAATGAGGTTTTTCTTGTTTATGGGGCTCCTCGAGTGGCCATTTCCGATAATGGGCCACAATATATTAGTCGTGAATATAAAGCACTGTTAGCACGATACGAGATCGAAGCGAAGTACACGCCGTATTTTCACGCACAAAGTAATCCGACTGAACGCACTAATAGGACAATCAAGCGGATGATTTCGTCCTACGTTCAGGAAAGACATAATACGTGGGATGAAACCCTTGCGAAAGTAGCGTGTGTGATTCGTAATTCAAAAAGCGAGACTACGCATGAGACTCCATTTTTTGTCAATTTCGGAAGGTCGATGATCCTGTCCGGAAAGGATTTCGCGAGAAGAGACGTGTTCAAAGATGAAGAAGTTGTGCACGAGCATAGTCGCGACCAATCGTTAAAAGACCTGTTTGACTTCGTTAAGCGAAGGTTGCAATCTGCTTCTAACAAAAACAAGAAGGTATACAACCTACGGCGCAGAACGGAACAGTTTACAGTTGGCCATGAAGTGTACCGAACCAACCACGTACTATCGAAAGCTTCCGATAAATTTACGCGCAAGTTAGCACCGAAGTTTGTAGGTCCTTTCGTCATAAAACGGAAGACGTCACCGTGGACGTATGTTTTAGCCGATAGGGACGGAGTTGAGCGTGGTACGTGGAACAGCAAGGATCTGAAAGCGAAACCACCTGATGTAGAATAGGGCTTCTAGAATAGTTAATTGCTTTTAACCGTTCGTGGTTAGCCACGGCTATTTTAATTAGGATATCTAATTTAGATACTTTTTTTGACTCACCTTAGTTTTTTGAATTTAGTTCACCCCGAGGTAGGTGACAGCGTAGCGATTTTTGAGGAAAAACCGCTTAAAGAAGGGGAGGAAGCTGTAGCCTTCAAATTGTTCCCTATGACATTTGGCGCTACAGAACGGTTTTCCTTTATTCAGTACGATCTCAAAATTGCAAGTCGCAATTACGCAAGTTTTGAATTAAATACCTATTTTTAGAATACCCTGTATATAGGTTGACATTTTCAAAATTTGTTAAAATTTTGATAATGCTTGGGAAGGTCGAGGTAATCAGAAAGCAAGTGAACAGCTGAGGGCGTGCATATTTTTACGCAAATAAAATTGTGAGTTTTCTGGAGAGATTATTTGGTTTTTAAAATCAAGCCGAAGCATCTAATTACTGTTTTTTTTTCGAGATATAAATTATCGCATTAATTTATCGAATAGTCGGATTGCCGGTGTAACCGTGGATTTTTACCCCCGTGATATTTTACCCCCCGGTAAAATATCCCTAGGGATATTTTACCCCCCGGTAAAAATTCACTAGGGATATTTTACCCCCGGTAAAATTTCACTAGGGATATTTTACCCCCTAAAGAATTTTTACAGGGGGTAAAATTTCACTAGGGATATTTTACCCCGGGGTAAAATTTCACTAGGGATATTTTACCCCGGGGGTAAAATTTCACTAGAGTATATTTATCGAGGAGGTAAAATTTCACCGACATTAAAAATTGTTCTGAATCAAAAATCAAGGCAAAAACTTAAATTAAGTGAACTATTAATAATAATACTTTTTTATTAAATTAAAAAAAAAATTGTTCATATCAATTGAAGAGTCTTTTTTATAAACTACGACCTCAAAATGATTTCCATTTTTATGGTTTACATACAAAGCAGGCTTCTGGTCATCGGGTTCGCTTAATAATTGCAGTGTACTGGGAGAACGTATCCAACCGAAAGATTTATTATTATTATTATTTATTATTACATTATAAATATTATGTCGACCAAAAATAACTAGTGACAACAACTTTTCACACCAGAAAGGTAGCTGTATAGAAGCCTAGGAACTGCCGCTAATTATATATTAAGAAGAAGAAGAACATATATAGATAGATATATATTTAATATTTAATAAAATTACTAATTACAAACTACTAATTCCTTAGTGAAATTTCACTAGGGATATTTTACCCCCTAAAGAATTTTTACAGGGGGTAAAATTTCGCTAGGGATATTTTACCGGGGGTAAAATTTCGCTAGGGATATTTTACCGGGGGTAAAATTTCACTAGGGATATTTTACCGGGGGTAAAATTTCACTAGGGATATTTTACCGGGGGTAAAATTTCACTAGGGATATTTTACCCCCTAAAGAATTTTTACAGGGGGTAAAATTTCTGGGGGTAAAAATCCACGGTGACACCGGTATAAAGTAATAGAAGCTGTTTTTGTGATTTTGGAAAAACGTGTGTGTTACAACGTTCCGATTACAAATTTTCCGTTTGGAAGCTAAAAACGGTCAGAGATTAATAATCAATTATTCGATTTGGGGAGGTTACTTACTGCGTGATTTTCAAGTAGCACGAATTGTTTGTTTTTTTTGGATGTTTTATCATCAACTTTGGTTCACCGCAATTATCAACCCAAACACCTGTAAAATAGTCAACGTTCGCATTCGATCTGATAACACCATATCAATTTTACGACCTAATCTGCAATCGACAAATATACCAGGGGTGTGCCGATAACGAGATTTTAGGGTGAGCAATAACTTTTGTACTTATCATTGTTTTTTTTCGGGGTTGGTGATACCGCCGAAATTATTCGTTTATTTCGTAGTGTATAGTGCGCTGGCGATATTGTTTTGGCTTCTGAAGAAGCGAAGTTCGACCCAACTTTATTTATTTGTAAATTAGAGAGGTAAATCCTCCATGTGAATTTGGGGTTTTTTATTTAATTGTTTTTGATATCAAATTATTTTTTTGTATAAATAGATTTGATTAGTTTGTACGCGATATTTTTTGATTAATTTGTGTATGACAACCAGGTAACCACTTGTACAGTGCGAGAGCTTTGTAATAATTTTTTTTATTTTGAATTCACCTATAGCTCTATTATACGTTTACTTGTTGCTTTGGTGTTTTATTTTGTCTTGCTTTTGCCCTTTCAGGATAACATCATTTACTTTAGCGACATAAAGGGCGTGGCGCTCATTTTATTTGAATTCAGTTCGAGGGAGCAGGTATTCATTCCTGGCTCGCCTGACCCCCCCATAAATTGCTCTTCCGTTGAGCTAGTTTAGCGTCGCTAGATAAGGCCCAGAAGCGCAGGTAAGGTCAGCGTATAATAGGAGGCCATTTTTGTCGACCGGTACTTAGGTTAAGTAGGCGGGCCGCACTTTATATTTTATATATGAATATTATGAACTTTATATATTATATATATATAACTTTATATATGAGATAAAGCACTGGTCCCAGGATACTACCTTGCGGTACACCTGATGTTATAGGGCAAAGGCTTGAGTACTCTTCCCGATACTTAACCCGAAACATTCTCTCAGAAAGATATGATTTTAACAGTGGATATACTTCAGGCAGTGTTTTCATGATTTTTATTAACAGGCCGTCATGCCAAACCTTGTCGAATGCCTGGGAAATATCTATGAAAGCGGCAGTACACTATTTTTTATCTTCAAGGTTCCTAGCGATAACATCCACCACTCGATGCACCTGCTCAATGGTAGAATGCTTTTTCCTAAATCCAAACTGGTGTTCTGGTACGATATCCTTATCTAGTAATTTTGGTTGGATTCTTTGAAGCAATAGTCTCTAAAAAGAAATGAAATGAAATTTATATTAAAGAGTCCTTAATTTTAGAATGACCACCCTTAAATACTATAGTTTTAAACATTGTTGTTTTCAGTCTAGTGTGCACATTCTTACTTAAAACTTATGGTAGCTTGTTAATGTGGAACGGTTAATATTAATCCAGTTAATATTCCAGACATTCATTTCTTACAAAAGTTTTGAATTGTTTTGTGATATTAGTGACATTTCCTGTCAAATTGCTCCAAAAAAAACATACCACAATGCAACTAAGAACCTTATCTAACGTATAGCTATCTATAACTTTAACTGGGGATATGAAAAGATCGGCTGTTACTGAATAATTAAAACTATAATTTATTTGCTGAGTTATTTAATACAATTAAAAAACCATACTTACTCAATATTGATACAAAATGCCAGTAATTTTACAAAATATTATTTTCGTTTCTGTTTAAACAAGATTGTAACAAATTTTATACAAAGTTGCTTTGAATCCACAAATTTAAAAACAAATTATCTTCGTTATCCAAAAGTAACTAGCAGTGTTTTAATTTATTACTAAGTATAACCTGTGGTATAACGTTGACAGGAAACTTTTACAAATCTTGGTAGTATAAAGTATGTTTTAAGTTTTTAATGCATCAAACAGATTTCTTTTGGGTTTCTACCTATTTTTTGAGGTTTTCTATGAACAAATACAATTCATTACAATTTTGAACATAATCTTGTTAGAATGCTTTAATCTTTTATAAGCGCAAACAAATTTAACCAAACAAAACAAAACAAATAATATAAGTAGCAATCATCAGTTTGCTTTCTGAATGAAAGAATTTTGTAAACTCGTTGGAAAACTTTTGAATTATTTTCCAAATCGTAGTTTTGTTTTGGGATATTAAAAATTCAGCAATAATAATCATTTACTAAGAAATAGTTGTTTGTAATCTTAAACAAATTTTTTTTTCATTTGAATTCCTCAAAAATCAAAGCATCTTATTTAATAGTTGGCAAAACTTCTGTCCGATACTAAATAAAAAGTTTTAATATCAAAAGATAGAAAATTAAATGGAATAAAATTAAACCGTGATAAACTTAATGTTTTACCAATTGTTACTTTATATTTGAATGCTATTGAATGATAACCTAAATGTTACACGTAATGTACGCAACAAACAGGTGCAAATTAATATTTTTCCCATAGGTCGTCCATTTTTACAAATTTTCGCCAGTCTGTCGTATGCAGTCTGTCTGTCGTAGGCAATAATTACTATTCTAATTTACTTCAATAAATACTTTATATCAATAAATTGCTATACGTATTGTACATTAGTAAACTTTTACGCTTGCGACTTAATTCTTACGGCTGGCTTTCGGTACGTCTGACTCAGGGCCGTGCCGTGCTATGATGCAAAGAGGCGGTCGCATCAGGCGGTATCGTGAAGGGGCGGCAAAAGCATAGAAATCAAAATGTGAGATTTTGAATCATTCAGTAATTACGCAACGAAATATTGGTCTCCGTTTCCTTTGTTGATTTATACGATTTAGAATTTATCGCGCGCCTCTCTGAGTAAGCGCTTTCGATACACTTGATTTCGGTTTTAAGTTTCAATAAAGTTCGCTGAAATACTTTTGATATGACAGGCCAAAGCGAACAGGATCATGCTGACAAATAAACAGTTGACAAAAAGAACAAAGATAAAGGTATACAAAACTTTGATAAGACCTGTGGTCACCTACGCGTCAGAGACAATGTGTATGTTGGTGGACGAGGAAGCAAGACTCAGAGTTTTCGAACGACGGATTATGAGAATTATATTGCGACCAAAGAAGGGGGTCGACGAAGAACAAAGAGCCTTTATGAACCACGAAATTGCAAGATCGATCTATGGTGAAGACATAGTGAGATACATAAAGTCGCAACGCATGAGATGGTTGGGACACGTCATGAGATCAGAGAACGCAACTGCGATAAAAGTGATAACACTTTGGAAACCTGGAGAGAGTAGACCTCGGGGAAGACCGAGGATTAGATGGTTAGACCAGGTGAGGCATGACTTGAGAGAGATGGGGATCGACGGCTGGCCGGAGAGAGTCTATGATAGACGGGGTTGGAGGGATATCGTGGATAGGGCCGCAACCCATGTAGCACACATTGTTGGCGCAATATTGGTCCAATATTGAAAATCAATATTGGTCCAATATAGAGATGTGAACATTCTGCTATATTGGTCCAATGTGGGGTTTCAATATTGTACCAATATAGATTTTCAATATTGGACCAATATAGCAGAATGTTCACATCTCTATATTGGACCAATATTGATTTTCAATATTGGACCAATATTGATTTTCAATATTGGACCAATATAGCAGAATGTTCACATCTCTATATTGGCGCAATATTGATTTCCAATATTGGACCCATATAGCAGAATTTTCACATTTCTATATTGGCGCAATATTGATTTTCAATATTGGACCAATATAGCAGAATGTTCACATATCTATATTGGCGCAATATTGATTTTCAATATTGGCGCAATATTGATTTTCAATATTGGACCAATATTGATTTTCAATATTGGACCAATATTGCAAATAAATATTGAACCAATATTGCAAATAAATATTGGTACAAAGAAAAAAAGATTTAAATTAACTTTTTACGTATTTATTTAGATACCTAATTATATAAATATTATTTCAGTCTGGTTTTTTCCTAATTTGTATGTTGCTACCTTTTTCCAATGTTTGTAATGTTGTAAGTTTTGAGCGTCCACTAAATGATATAGTTGTATCTGACAATCATATTAATTATAATTTTTTTTTCTTTCAAGTATCCTTTGATTGTTGTAGTACCGAAACATCATATAAATCTGAAATTAAATTAAATTTAAAGATTTTTTTTTACTTACCGCTGCCGGGGTTCGAACCCATGACGTTCCTTTGAATGTTTCCATAAGGCTCGACCGGTTACCATTTACCTATAGAAGCTTACTTATTGTAAGCTGTAAATATTATATATTTAAATTTATTTGCTCTCGTGATTTATGGTGTATATCAGGGGTGGCCAACTTTTGTGTACGTAAGATCTACTTTTTATTTTAAACATGTGTGGGATCTTAGTTGAAAACATATTTAAAAGAGAAAGCACAAATAACGTAAAAATTTGAAAATCTTGACTCAATTTGTTTCATTCGTAATCCGACGGCTCTTGCCACTTGCCAGATCAGTGTAACTACTTTTTCCCTATTTTTATGTAATTCGTAATCTCCTTTGCTTAATAATCTAAACACAACATTTAACAGTAAAAAATTATTGTACTCTCGCAAAGAAAACAAATCCTTTAAAATTATTATTGGACCACTGTATAGTAATAAAACCGATACTCTGTGGCTTTCCAACTATCAATTTCATCAAAGCTCCGTGGTTTTCTATTGAATTCATTTGGAACCGTTTGACAACAATTTAAAGATCTTGCTGACATTTTTTTTCTGAAAGCTGGAAGAATTCTAAACTCGGACGATGATTTTTTCCAAAAATTTATAAGTTTTCTCGTAACCCCTAAGAACACAAGATGCATGGAATCTAAAGGAATGTGGCTAATAAATTTAAAATCTTTAATTTTAATTAAAAGTGATTGTTTTAAATGATGATCAGGTTGTGCTTGGTCGAAAAAATTCAATGTAGATTCTATTATTATATTGTAAGACAACTTACAATATTGTAAGTTAACAATGTATTAATTTCTTCTGCAAATTTCTCGAAAAATTGATCTACATCGGAAGGTTTTGAATTACCTAAATATAATGCTACAACAAACGGCGATATCTTAAAATTTTCAATATAAACTTGACACAAGATTGGCCAAAACGCGGCCAATCTTGCGCGGAATCTCATATAAAATTCCCGCGCGTCGGTCGGCTTTTACATGTTAAATTTGTAAGTTCAAATTCGATTTATTCAAAAGTTTGGGCCCCTTTCTCGAAAAATATTTTTACAATTTACTATATTATAAACCTTGTTCTTTAGTGTGTAGCACACGAAAATTTGATTTGAGTGGGGCTACTTATCGAACTGTAGCCAAAATTTATATTTATAGCAAAACCGATTTGTATGTAGTAAAGCACATTTGGAGGAATCCTACAACTTTTAGGACAAATATTTGTCCTTTATAATCGCGACCCTAAATAAAATAATTATGAATACTTAAATTAAAATTTATTATTACATTTTACATTTAATGTTGGTTTCAACAACTAAGCAAAACTTTTACGCATTATTTAATTATTTCAAAATTAGTAACATTGTGTAACTAAAATAACGTGTTTAGTTACAAAATATAACTAAACACGTTATTTTAGTTACAAAATATAACTAAAATAGTTACAAAATATTAGAAAATAGGCATATTCTCTTCGATAATACGTTGGTTGTTTCAGTTTTTATTCGATTCTATATCCTCGTATATGTATGGTTTCAGTTGGTACTCTCCTAATCTTCTTAATTAAAAAATGCGTTTGAAGCTAAATGATAATCTGCTCATAATATGACGTCAAGATTGGGCAATGGCAATAAGTTTTGTTTTGGAAGCATGAACAAAAAATCATATATTATTTATTTTTCTATCCTAAAATTAATATTAATAAATATTGTGGAGCGTAATATAACTTATGGCACAACAATATAATTATTAACAAATTTTATTTATTTCACATAAATAATGAATTTTATAAAATACAAAACTTGTTCAAAATAATAGTAAACCAATTTCTGGTGTTCTCATTGGGGGTCGTTCATAAATTACGTCACGCAATTTTCAGCAGTTTTATACCCCTCTTCCCCCCCCTCATCATAACACTTCGTCACAAAAATCTAGACCACCTCCAAATATTACGTTACGCACCCTTGCAACCCCCATATTTTATTATTTACCTTTTTAATAATGCCCAAACAACGAAAAAGTTATTATCGACTAGAAAATAGTTAATACATTTAAAAGAATTTCTCGAGAATAAAGTGCAGGATAAATGTCCGATTTGAAACATACAGAACCCCCTTAAGGGGAAGTTCGGAAAAGTAGGACATTTACCCTTCACTTTTTTGGGAAAATTTTTATACAGAAATGATTTATATTTAATTTTGATTAGGATAAAACTATCCCGAAATTCCAATGTTGATTATTAAAAATATTAGCCTAATTTTAGTGGTATTTGAAAGGTTTCCTGTCAAAATTGGGATCTTGGGACAATTTTATTGTAATCAGAATTAAAAATAAATAATTTCTACATAAACATTTTCTCAAAAAAGTGAAGGATAAATGTTCTACTTTTTCTAAGTTGGCAACCATACAGAAGCGTGACGTCACTCATTTAGACACCCTCCCCCTAGCGTCACAAATAATAATCACGCAAGTTTGAATCCCCCCCTCCGTGCGTAACGTAATTTATGAACCTTGGTGCATGACGCCGATGGCGTCACAAGAAACCATGCGCAAACTTTTAATGTTGGTTTTACAACAGAACCAGTGTAAGATAGCATTCGGCGTGTCTGTATAAGTGTATGGTATAAGGTTAAAAATGTAGTAAAATGTTACCATCAAAACGCTATAAATTTTGTTACGAATTAGGGACAAACAATAAGAATAGACATCCATTAAAGCTCAAACGTTTCTCAATCGATTGATAACAATTTCATATTTAAAAATATTTAAAGGGGGGGGGGGGGAGAAAATCCGTTAAAATATTGAAGCTTCAAGCAGCTTTTCACTACTGATTTTCCAATAACATTTATTAACTACTGTTCATAACATTATGAGTTTTTAATAATTAAACTTATATTTTTAGTTTTTAAACAGTGAAAATATTCAGGATTCAAATATCTTCGATCTTCGATTTAAGGTGATTTTAAATCGAACGCACATCACATGCATAGAAAGAGATGGGTCACGATGCTTCTGTCAAAGAAGCATCACGATTGAGGAGAGAGATCTTCGAAACAAAGCGGCTTTTCAAAAATCATCAAAGTAAAAAATATTTTTTAGAATATTCTTGAAAATTTTGTACCCTGATGATAATAACCCCTTTAAAATTTTCGCGGTCTAATTATTTGCATTCTTAGTTGCACTTAGACTTATAACGTAAGAATTAATGGCGCAACATCCAATTCGGCTCAAAACCAATTCTGGACCAACATTTGTGTAAAAAAATTGTTTGATGCAATATTTCAGCAGCCTTCAATATTTTCTTCGGTAATATTGGTTGAAGTTTGGCAGTCAATATTGGTTCAATATTGCACCAAGCTTCAGTCAATATTGGCAATCAATATTGGTTCAATATTGCACCAAGCAGCAGCCAATATTGGCGCAATATTGATTTCCTATATTGGCGCAATATTGGAAATAAATATTGAACCAATATTGGCTGAAGTTCGGCCGTCAATATTGGCAATCAATATTGGTTCAATATTGCACCAAGCATCAGCCAATATTGGCGCAATATTGATTTCCTATATTGGTGCAATATTTGAAATAAATATTGAACCAATATTGGCTGAAGTTCGGCAGTTAAGATTGGCAATCAATATTGGTTCAATATTGCACCAAGCATCAGCCAATATTGGCGCAATATTGATTTCTTATATTGGCGCAATATTGGAAATAAATATTGAACCAAAATTGGCTGAAGTTCGGCAGTCAATATTGGCAATCAATAGTGGTTCAATATTGCACCAAGCATCAGCCTATATTGGCGCAATATTGATTTCCTATATTGGCGCAATATGTGAAATCAATATTGAACCAATATTGGTTGAAGCTCGGCAGTTAATATTGGCTATCAATATTTGTTCAATATTGCACCAAGCATCAGCCAATATTGGCGCAATATTGATTTCCTATATTGGCGCAATATATGTGAAATCAATATTGAACCAATATTGGTTGAAGCTCGGCAGTTAATATTGGCTATCAATATTGGTTCAATATTGCATCGAGCATCAGCCAATATTGGCGCAATATTGATTTCCTATATTGGCGCAATATGTGAAATCAATATTGAACCAATATTGGTTGAAGCTCGGCAGTTAATATTGGATATCAATATTGGTTCAATATTGCACCAAGCATCAGCCAATATTGGCGCAATATTGATTTCCTATATTGGCGCAATATGTGAAATCAATATTGAACCAATATTGGTTGAAGCTCGGCAGTTAATATTGGCTATCAATATTGGTTCAATATTGCATCGAGCATCAGCCAATATTGGCGCAATATTGATTTCCTATATTGGCGCAATATGTGAAATCAATATTGAACCAATATTGGTTGAAGCTCGGCAGTTAATATTGGCTATCAATATTGGTTCAATATTGCACCAAGCATCAGCCAATATTGGCGCAATATGTGAAATCAATATTGAACCAATATTGGTTGAAGCTCGGCAGTTAATATTGGCTATCAATATTGGTTCAATATTGCACCAAGCATCAGCCAATATTGGCGCAATATTGATTTCCTATATTGGCGCAATATTTGAAATCAATATTGAACCAATATTGGTTGAAGCTCGGCAGTTAATATTGGCTATCAATATTGGTTCAATATTGCACCAAGCATCAGCCAATATTGGTGCAATATTGGTTTGCTATATTGGCGCAATATTGGAAATCAATATTGAACCAATATTGGCTAAAGCTTGCAATATTGGGCCAAGATTCAATATTGAGCCAATATCTGTCCAATATTGCGCCAACATTGTGTGCTACATGGGAAGTCACCCGAGACTGTGAAAGTGTGTGGGAAGGAGCGAACTGGGGAAAGGCTGCGGAATAAGTTACAAAGAGGAAGAAACACAAAAATGTAACGAAACAACCTATAATACGGGGATTAATCCGCCCCTATAAAAAGGATTTGTAAATCTCGTAAAGAGATAGCGATATTCTTTTTAGAGTGTAATAGCTAAAATAAAAATATAGTTTCAAAATAAAGTCAATTCGTATGTTTTGTGCAGTTTTTATCACAATTGAAGGTTATCGCAATGAAAAAAACATTTATGGGGCGGCATTTCTAAGACTTGCATCATATTGAAAAAATCTACCGCACGGCCCTGGCCTGACTTACTCCTACTTTATTAAATTTATAGTGAATAATGATAAAATATTGTAGTCGACTTGAATTTACATTGTTTAGAAAACAACCATTAGAATATAGCGCTCTTCTGAAGATCAATCGTTTACATTGTATTGGCATACACAAAAAATTTATTGTTCTAAAAAGTACAAAAGTACAAGTGAAAAAATAATCAGACCACAAAAATTGTCTCAACTTTGACCCATATTTAATAATTGTTATTAATGAATAGTTTATACTTAATCGAATAATATAGATAAGGTAGATAACAAAATAGTTGAGTAATCCTTGGTACATTTTAATAAGTACATAGTATTTAAATTAGATGTACATAATGTACATAGGTACATATTTTTAATAATGGACTTGCTAATGATTTTGCAAAATTATTTGCTATTTATATTATCTCGACTCTAAACGTCCTTTACAAAACCACAATTATTATTATAGTTGATAGCAATACAAGGTCTACGCCGCCGCCGCCGACGCCGTCGAAATTATGTAATACCGCAACTCCAGCGAGTCAGTTCTTAGCCGAATATACCGACGAAGCCACGTTCGTATTCTTAGCGTCACTAACCTTGTACGATACATTCGGAATTAAATTATTATTATCACTACAACAGGTGATAGAACAAATTGCAATAAACGAATACTTGTTTACATTTTTAACGTAAAAGAACGCTTTTTGCAAAGTTGTGTTTAAAAATATTCAAAAGTGTAATTAATATTACAGTGACGAATTTTTACTGTGCAACTGTAAACTATAATAAAAATTTAACTTGCCTCAGGAAATTCACGTATTTGTGTTTTAAAGTAAGTTTATTTTCTGTAATTTGTATATCGTGTTGGTTTTTTCTATTTAGTATAAGTAAAAAATTGATTTGTAAGGATAAATCAATTATTAATAAAATTTAAATCTCAAAGCGAATTGAATAATAGTTTAAAATGATGTCAACAATCATCTACGGTATGTCATTTTCAAAACCCAATTTCTGGTAAGCGGTTCCTTTAGCTTTTAGTACGGACGATAGAAAATTGTAATTTAGTTAATATTATAATACGCATCAAGGTCTTCCATGTGGGATTGAACTATTAACGGACACCATGTCTGGTCCAAGTTGTTTTTAATCATTATAATATATAAACAAATACTTCCTAGAAAGATTTGAAGAATACGCAGAATATAATATTGATGAATTAGTTATGAAATCTTAACTGGGTATCCGGTATAAGTCTTATAATAAATTACAAAATCATTTTTTATCGAAATGTTTTTAAAAATCAAGGTAATATTAATTAATAGTTTAAAACCTGTCAGTTGTTAATAATATTATACATGTTTATATTACATCTTTTTTCGACGTGTACCCAGTACCTTTCCCAGGTAGGTACTTTTAAAAATATTTCTAAACAATACATAATATTATAATGTTTTATAATATTATATTAAATAATAATTGATGGATTACATGTTAATGTAGTGAAAATTAATATCAATCATCTAGTATTTTTAAAGTAGCCTAAAATATACGCAAAACACTTTGCGAAACTAAAAGGCACAAATTTTCATAAGTAAACTGCACTGTACAGATATACAGTAGACGCCGCTTAATGTGATCACATCGGGACTCGGGGTTTTTGATCACATTAACCGATGCTCTTAATAAACGAAACTGATCAAAAATCAAAAGACACAAATTTTTATTTACGATAGAACCATTATATAACCATTTGAAAATAAAAGCAACATCCTTTAATGGTAATTGTAAAACATTCAAATAGAACTAAAGTGTTATGTAAAAATACACTACAAAGCATAAATGCTTAGCTGATAATAATTACGTCTCAAAAGATCTTAGCGGTACAATTGCAAAATGCTTGCAAAGAAAATTTTTTTCTAATCCTAGAAGAAATCCACATTTCCTAGATGTCATCAGTTAACAAGTTCGAGGCATTTTAAATATGGCTCTACCGCAGGATGTTGATAATCTCATGAATGGACAGAGTTACGAACGAGGATCTGCTGCACTATATGAATAAAAACCGTGAATTGTTCGCAATGATTAAAAACAAAAATGCTATGCCCTATTACAGCTAATAATAGAGAGAAAGATCAAAGGCATGAGAGGACCAAGACGAAAGCAGTTTCCCCTTTTTCGGAATTGCGGCTGTAGCAGGGTAGTTCGGTGCGCTGCAAAACTAATACGAAAGGCGTAGGACAAGAAAAAGTCCCAGATAATAATTTCCACCCTCCGATAGGAGAAGCACCATAAGAAGAAATTAAATTTGAATATTAAAATTTGAATTTAACATTTCAAGAATTGACCAATTGGCTAATTTGGACAAAAATCCCTACATTGATTCTCATGTAATAATTATTAAGACACTATTTAAAATTAACTGCATTGTTTAATTTTTGTTTGAGGTGACTTTTTATTGTAGGTAAATCCGAGAAAATTATTGTATGACTCTATACATTATTATTATTAAAGCTGTTACATTCTAGAAAGAATATCGCTACCTCGTTTCCGAAATTTACAAATCCGTTTATTGGGGTGGATTGGTCCCCATGTTACAAATATTTTAGATTGCATTGTATTATTATTTTCATCTCTTTCTTGTATTCTTCCTGCGCATATAATCTCTTCCTGTCACTTCTAAAGGCTTGGGTGGTTTTTTGCCCTCCCCACGATGTCTCTCCATTTCTGTCTATTGTGACCTTCCCCTTCCAGCCAACGATCCTCATTTCTCGCAAATCCCGCGCCACCTGATCCCACCACCTGATTCTTGGTTTTCCTCGAAGCGTGTTTTCACCGGGTTTCCACATCATTATTGCTTTTATTGCCGCTGTGTCTTTGGATTCCATTCATCTGATTCGCTGCGGTTTAATGTGTCCGACGATGTCTTCTCCGTTCATTAACCTTTTAATTTCATAGTTCATTAATGTTCTGTGCTCTCCGTCAACCTCCCTCTTTGATCCCAGCAAGCTTATCATAACCCTTCGTTCAAAAACTCTAAATTGTTCCTCCTCATCGGCTGACATGCACACTGTTTCCACCGCATAAGTGACCACCGGTCTTATCATGGTTCTGTATATCTTCATCTTGGTTCTTCTTGTCAGCTGTTTACTCTTCAACATGGTTTTGTTCGCAAAAATCGCTCTATTGCCAGAGTTTATTCTTCTTTTGTTGTCTTCAACTCTTTCGCCTTCTCTGTGTATTAATACTCCCAGATAACTGAAGCTCTCCACCTCTTCAAAGTTATACTTATGAATGTTAATGCTTCGTCGTATGTTGTATTTATTTCTGTCACACTTCATATAGGTGCTTGGTCTTGTTCTCGCTTACTTTTAGTCCCATCGTTGATGCTGCTCCTGCTATTTTTCAAACATTTCTTTTCTTCTTCTTCTTATACTAGGACTACGTCCTGTACTTCCCAACTATAGTGCCTCTGTCCGAGGCACTGTTGGTTCTGCGAGCAGTTTGATTTTTACATCTCAGGTAGCTTTCTAGGCTTGCCTTTCGATGTGCCTGCACTCTGGTTTTTATTGTTCAGATGGCAAATCATAACACAGGGGAACCGCGTGCTTAACGTATCCTCCGAAACACGGAAAACGGTCAAGAAATTTTTAGTCAATACCCGGAGTCGAACCGATGCGCATTGCGTTAGCAGCTGATCGCGCTAACGTTCAGACCATGACCGTTTTCCTTTCTTTTAACTTTCTTAATGATCTAGCCATCAACACGACATCGTCCGCATATACCAGTATGTGACCTTCTCTGCTTGTTACCACACCTCTAGAGCAGCGGCGGCTCGTGACTTTTCCATTTGAGGAGGCTAATTTTACAGCTTAACTGCCTTATAAAATAAAACTTTAAAAAACAAAATTTAATAAAATATTAGTAGACACGTGTTTCGGGCTCATTGGCTATCTTCAGTACTGTGTACAATGGAAAAAATTGTTCGATGAGTGCCGAGTGTTTTTTGGAAAAAATGCTGTACAATATACAGATTAATATTATTTTAAGTCATTCGAAATTTATGAAGCTTTAAACGTAAGACGGCGACTTTTAGTATTCGCGAAGTGATCGATGATATTCTCGTAGAATTCATTATTTCGAGACAATAAGGTAACGAATTCCTCTTCAATAGACATTACCGCGACGTTACTTAACCGATTTTGGTTCATCGTATTACGAGTGTAAGTTTTAATACGTTTTAGTGTGGAAAAACTTCTTTCAACCGAAGCCGATGTTACCGGTATGGTGACGACCACACATAAAAGTTTGTAAAATTCAGGCATACAACTGTGTAAATCATTTTTGAAAGTAAAATCTAATATCTTTGATGGAGTCCTACATTGTCCAAACATTTTGGGGTCACTATATGCTACCGATAATTCATTTTTGAGTTGGATTTGATCAAAAAATGGGTACTGCTCTAATAGACTATCTAATAAATTTTGAGGAAAGTTTTTCCTATAATCTGGAAAATTTAGCAAATGTTAATAGATCAAAAAATTTTAATTTATGAAAGTCTGCAAATCTAACTTCAATTTGCACGATAACCGTATCCAAAATTTCCGCAAAAATTTGTTTATAACTTTGATGCATATCTGGTAAATCTAATGTCCTTTTTTTCTGAGCAGGCTCGCAATTTAATTCTAAACTGTTAAATATGTATGTTGTCAAAATACAAATCATCACTACTGTATATCTCTATGCAGAGTTTCGATTAATTTTGTTAAACGACTTTTGACGAAATTAATATCGGTAAGTTTACTTTGTAAAATTGAAAATAGTACGTCTGTCTGTTCAAAAATTAATTTAAAAGTTTCTAATAAATAGCAAAATTTTGATTCATTTAAATATTGTCTTAAACCTACCGCTTCTCCAATAGTTTGAGAGTCGTTTTTAAAATCATCGTTGTCGATTATAAAATTAAATACGTCAATTAATTGTTGTTTTCTTAATTGCACTGTAAATACTGCACTTCACTTTTATGTGTTTTCAATACAAGTGATTATATTTAGAACATAATTATGCATGAATAATGCAAATATTTGCAGGTGTCACTTTGATAAGACGCATATGAGTCTAGCCTCAAACTTGTGTAAAATTGCTATCTTCGTACATTTAGTAAAATAACACAGAATAGTATGCGTTTATATTACAAGCTTATTACTTACAATTCATCTGTTAATCGCTCATGTTGATCATGAACTTTACTAACCAGTAGCCTCTATGGTATTCTCGGTTGCCTAACTCTGTGCTAATAAACTAAGATAAGCCTTTAGGCTAGCCGCTGGATATGTACTATTTCGAATTTATTTCAGGCGTAAGTCAAGTTCTTAAACTAATTTTATTATTAAATTAAATTTTGTTTTAAACAAATTCAAACAAATTGAAAATTGGAAAATCCTAATTTAAAACGAAATATAAATAGCAAGTCCGTCCAACAATTTGAGAGGAGGCTAAGCCTCCTTTGCCTCCATTGACAAACCGCTGCTGCTCTAGAGTCAGCTTCCTTTATTATTCTGCTTATTACCACGTTAAGGAGGGTCGCCGACAATGCATCGCCCTGTTATTGTTCCCCCCCCCCCCCGCTGTTCAGTTCAAATTTTTCAGTTACCCCTTTCTCTGTTCTAACGCAGGCGATTGTATTTTCCAATTTCATCTCGATCAGGCGAATCAGCTTAGCTGGCGTACCATCCTCCCTTAAACGGGCAGTTTAACGTTCACGTCTGTCCACTTTGTCAAAAACCTGCTGGAAATCGACGAACAGCAGGTGCAATGTTATATCGTGCTCGTAAAATTTCTCGATCGTCTGTTTTACATATAAGGCTAAAATCAATTATGAATAGTTAAGATACCGAGTTGAAATTTGTTATAAAGTTAGATGCGAATAATGCTATCAATGTAACGGGAAAGATCGCATTCAAAAATGTCTAATACAGAGATCCCATTAGAATCCCCGTACAAAGAACAGACACATTTAACTAATTATGTATTATACAAATAAAAATAATAAAGGAACATAACACACATAGATATTCCAGAACTAATCTGCGTAACCGGACTCTTAGTGTAAGAAAATTGCGAAAAAAAATCCAAAATCTTGTTTTGGCGCTCAGCAACTATTACACTTATTAGAAAAAAATACCTTAGATAAAAGTTGTAGTAAATTTTGTTCTCCATAAGATTTATAACAGCCATTTTCGTCCTAAAGTCAATTGGTAAGAAAATATTGCGAAGAAACATTTTGTTTTCGCAATTTTTGTTAAAATGGCGGCACTTCCGGGCGGTCGCCGAGGTCGGCAACTCAGAGTTTTTATTAGGACCCCAAACCTTAAAACATAACCAAAAATCAGAACCCCCTGACCATTTTTCGGAAACTCTTCTTTTCATGATTTCGAGGATGCTGTTAAAATATTTTAAGTGTTTTTAATTTTTTAATGAGTTGTATGATAACAATATAGCTGAAATAGAAATTTGTTTAAAAATATATTGCCGAAAAACATAATTTTCACTCCTTCATAAAAAATTTCAACTTCAGACGAAGAATTTGGTAAGAAGCTCAGGGTTCCGAGAGGACGTTTTTTAGTATGTTAAAGTACGAACAATATTACCTAACGAAATCCGTCGAAAAATCGCAGAAAAAAGATTTTGGATTTTTTTGATCAAAATGTGCCCAATTTTCTTACACTATGTATTAAGTTCCATTTTTTAAAAATTACATTTTATAATATTATTACTAGCAGATCAGGCCGGCATCGCCCGCCATCCCATTTTTTGCGCGGGACGGGATTCCCTTCATCCGCGTCCTTTCATCCCGCGCCAAAAAGGTGTATTTAAACATTCATACGCTAGTAAACTAATAAAATTAAATAATAAAAAAAATCTACGTAAGAACACTTTGACCCCCGCCTCCCACGTAAGGATTGGTAAAATTTTCCATCCCCTCCCGCAAATCAAGCGCTACTTTTACATAGCATAATAATTAAAAAATAAGTACCTACGAGTATCTAAATAACTATCTAATTTTTCTTGCTCTTTTCAATGGCACAATCGTATAATATTATAGTAAGTAAGTCGCTATTGTGTAGAACAAGACTAGATTAAGTCTATTTAATAGATACTTCGAAAATATTGCGCCATAGAATAATGGAGTTTTTCTAACTCTTAATAATTATAATGTGACATAATATGATGTGGGTTGAAAATTTTTACAATAATTAACATAACTAATATGATAAATATGTATAATAATATAATTATTATAAGTTAACATACAATTCTGCCTCGCTATCAATATTTTTTGCTAATTATATTTTTGTCAATTTTGACCAAGTGTCTTGAAAGTCATTTAAATATGGCGCACAAAATATTCGCCAATTCAAACCAAAATAATTCAAAGAAAAATATAAGGGAGGTGACCTTGGTGTTGGATCTTTCATATGTTCCCTTTTATTTTTTGTTACAGAATTGACGATCTCCAAATGAATTGTTTGGACAGTTAGACATATAAACGAAGTTACCCAGCATTTGTTAGCTCTTCGACCTACTTAAAGCACTTGTAGGGTCGGTCATTTTGGTGTAGGATTGGTTTAGCCTTATTTTTTTTGCAACGTTGATACCCCAACTTCACCTTTTGGATAAATCTACGTAGCCGAATCATAGCAAACTTTTGTCGGATTTCATTAATTACTTGTTCGTGATTTAACCATAAAGATATTTTCTATGATAGTGGGCCTTAACCTTTTGGTGGGCAAATTAATCCTGATACTTTTTTAAATTTTTATTGCTGGATATATCCCACATGTGACCCTTAGAATAGATAATAATTTTCACCTAATAAGTTATTGTACCACAGATTGAGAAAACACTAGCGGAAAACTTCTTCCCACGAACCCTATGGAGTAACCAAAAAAAATTGTAAAAAAATTTAAAATTGGTTTTAATGCTCGTATTTCATCACTGCAGGTGTCGGTCCAATTTTTACTTTGTTTTTGTTTTTCCACCACAATATTCTCAATATTAGGACCATAAAATACTGCATCAAAACAATCGACTTCTTTCTTGCATTCAGATAACAATTTGAGGTGGATTTCAGCATTTTCCCTGAAATTGTCTGTAATTGTTTCAAAGTAGTCTGTTTCATTCTCCCATTCTAAAGTTTGGTAAATATTTTCCTCCGTATTATGTACTTCTGAGGTTGGTGGAGGAATTTCTTCGATTACTTCTTGTTCTACACTACACATATTTTCACCTAACATTGACTTTGCAACATCCAGCTCTGCCAATTCTTATTCAGCTCCTTCGTCTGCTTCGTTTTCAGAAATATTTTCGTCATCGAGTAACGAATAAAAGTATTCCAAAGCTGCCTCAGCATGTTTCGGGTTACTCAAGTTCCAGATTTTACTCATCTATTACAAAAATTCATCGCGTATTAGAAAAAATGAAAAAAACGCATTTTGAAATTTGAAAAATTGTGCTGGCTTTAGAGCCATGGGAAGTATACTTCCCGTTTATAATTTTGTACTTACCACAATAACCAAATAAATTGTTCCGCTGTATTTATACGTAAGTACTATTGGAATATCCAAAGAATTATAAAAATCGCAAGAAAAGCTTATTTACCACCAATAACACAAAATTTTAAATAAAAACTTCAGATTTGCACAGTAACCACAACTAAATGTAAACAATACAGCCATTAACGTTTTATAAGTAGTGCAAATTTTAACATTTTAAAGGTTCCTGTACTGATAAATTTAAAAATCTAATCTGTCAGCATCATACTAGAGGACAGTAAATTTTACTGGGAAAACTTATTTCCAATAGCTTAATTTTAACAAATTCGGTCATGGGAATACGTCTTCTCACGGCCCACCAAAGCGTTAAGAAGATCGGTAAGAGAGCGAATAGGTATCTCCCACATTCTTCGCTTTCTATAACTTGTAGAACATTAGAACGGAGATCTTGTAAACAGGGCTGGATTTATTGAGAGATCTCTCAGACCTTCTCAAATCGGAATTTCTTCCCCACAATATTATGTCACATAATAATTACAAGTTAGAAAATTTCCATTATTCCACAACCCAATATTTTCGATTACAGGTACTATTTGGTTCGTAATGTCCGGCAGAATAGAGAAGTATTAAGTCCACCTAGTTTCAAAGAGCCATATGACACGGTCCTTATTAGCATCCTTAATATCATTCAAAGTTTTCATGACAGGTAAACAAATTGGATCCAAGTTTTTTGATTTTCGATTTAGGTGGAATGTTTTAAAACTTTAAAATATTTTTTTTATTGTTTTTTTTTTATTTTAAAATACAACCTATAAAATTAATTGGTTTGTAAACATAACATTCGTAAATACTGAATAGTAAACAATATGCGCAAAAACTTCGATAAAATTCAGTATCAAATATTATCGTGGCATACGTTCCAATGCACGAAAATTAAGTATGAAAATAAGGACCGTGTCATACGGCTCTAAGATGGTCAAATGCACTTGATGATTAAATAAATGGTATTAAATCCAGTTTAGCATGTTAGTAGTCTTGAATTATTTATTTTTCGTATTATTAATGGACAGATAAATTGTAATTATGGTTAATAAAATTAAGTAGGTACTTTTTTGTTATATTGCCATTTTAGTAACATATTTATGTATTTATCTATTTTGTAGATCATAATGACCTATTCCGCAACTATTTATAATTTTGCGATTATCAGTCAACAATTTGTTTTAGAATTTAGAATTCTTAGGATTTTGGTTTTCTAAGTGAAAATATTATTACAGCTGCAACTAATAATGTTGAATCACAAACAATAAATTAATAAGGAGAAATATGACGAATTTCGTAATTTAACCTATGAACTGAATAATACCGAAATATCTTTAATTGCCCAACCTACAGAGTATAATATTTTTGATCGAGGATAAAAAAAACTCGTAAAGTTAACCTAATATAGTAATGGAAAAGCACTGTTAACACGCGTTAGTCGCAGACAATATAATACTTATATCATACGAATATTTCGACAATGAAAGGAAGGAGGCCCAATTATTATTAACCTATAATTTAGATTGAGGTAACAAATTACTAAGATCGGATGTTGAAGTGTTGGATTCCGATTATGTTCAAGTAAAAGCTTCAGAAGAAAGCGAAAGTGGTCAAATAAGTAAGAAAAATACGGCAATGAAATCCAAAATGATCCGAGAAGTGGGAAGAACACCAGATTGCCTTATTTATGAAACAGAAATTGAAACAATATCTGTCCTAACTATCTCTAATGAGAAGGTAGCTCGGAACAGATAATGTCCACGCAGAAAATAAATTCTACTTTTATTTGCGTGGGGCCCTGATGGTAGGTATAAGCCAGCTCGTTATAGCGGGCAAGGCCGTGGGTCGTGTCAAATGAACGCCCCGAAGATAATCAAGGAAACAGCTTTGCTAACACACAAAAATTAAATCAACAATAAGATGTTCGTTGTCGGAAGGCGATGACATAAGCGATGTCGGATGTAAAGTGCATTCGCCGACCAGACTAGTACAGTGGCAACAACATTGCCACCAAGAACCACTCCCCAAAATCAACCAACAGAACGTTCGAGTAGTCATATAAAAAATCCACAAACGGTGGAACCACAATCGAACTTCCATCAATAAAATCAAGTGGAAGCGACCCCGATGAATGCAACACCCTGTACGTTGGTCGCACATCGCTGCCTTCTTAAAAAAAACATATGACCAAAAATAAACGTAAAAAAATGTTCAACATAGAATTTCAAATACAAGATTTGAACCTATATCGAACGCGTAGGAATTCCTATGCCAATGCATTTGACCAACGTGGCTCGATGTCACCTAGTAAATATAATGCACAGTTCAAATTTAAATTAAATAAAACATAATAATGTAATAAATCATTAATTAGTTTTCCAAACACAAAACTCACACATTAGCATTAAAATTCACGTCTGCGAACGTCAGATTAGATAACCTCTAATCACGTCGAACAGAAAAGTAAAACCTGCGACTTAACGATAATTTCGGCCAAAAACGTTACAATCAAAACTGCAAGGCAAAAGAAAACCTAAATAATAAAACATAAAAAAATACGAATCAGCCAAGGGTGAATTCAAACAAAGCAACTCCAGGTGGACGGAGCAAAACTTGTCCTAATCGATCAAAGCATACCACTGTAGAACAATCAACCAAATAACATAAATGTTACTTACCACTCCGAACGGGTTACCAAATAAGCATTACGGTCGGACCACGCTACACAGTGGGGTTCCGTCAACGGACCGCAACGACCCAGGGCTGCCCCGAACGCACTCAAAATCCATGATTATCCCACAGAACACACACATATGGACATTGGTGTGTGAAAAATTCACACTCGCCTTCTTGCTTCAAAAATTGACACAAGAGCGTCTTGCTCGTTCAATAGTTCACCCAAGACTGTTCTTTTGCGCAGTCTTGGACAATCCCCACCTCGGCGCGGATAGAATGCGCCTTTAAAAGAATAAAACGATATATAGGGTTGAACGTAAGTGATGGATTTCAAAAATCCGTCTTCTTCTTCTTCAGGTGCCATATCCGGTCTCCCGGACGTTGACGACCTCTCTCCTATGTATGTGTTGTGCGTTTGAAGTATTATCACACACATAGGGGACCTACTGCTTAACGCGGGCTCCGAACCGTGGGAAGTGTATACACTTCATCTCCAGCATAAGCATTCAGCTTTAGCAGCAACGCACTTAACTGCTTTAGCTGACAACTGTCTATCCGACCGTCTATAAAAATCCGTCACAAAATATAATTACTGCAAAAAGATCTAGAAATGAAGACTGTTGGTCATTAATAATAAAGTAGTTCAGGAAAATTATATAAAAGAAACTTGTAAAAGAGAAACTTTTGTGTGTTTTTCAATGGAAGCCGAACTTATAGTGTGCGTTTGAGAAGGCAGTATCGTGCAGGAAACCAGAAAAATTCGTACTAATATTTTTTTGTAGTCGATCGAAGTAAAACTAAATTATACAGTAGATTATATAGAATGAATTTAAATAGCGTGTCCTGGCAATTACTATCATAATAACGAGATAGTTTTATTAAAGTATGCCGAAATTTTGTTCTAGCCACATGAACCTATCAAACTTACGCAATATTAGTAATCAAAGAGGAAAACTTGCACCTGTTGATAACATTAGTGCAAATATTAGGAACACTATCTGCCAATACATTCAAATCTTTTCATGCGATCAATCCCATTACAGCATGCACAGAGCAGAAAAAAAGACAAAATTGAAAGTGCAGTTTTTGGATTTATTTATAGATTTTTGGATAAATTTACAAATATGATTGGGTTTGCCGTTATTGTTTTAATAATAAAGTTAATGAATTGGTTGTGTATGTCAAAAAGCTATCAGTTGCTGCAACTAAATGCCCACAAGGGGCATATACTCAATACTCAACATTTTTGCAATGTATATGGACTTTTTTACAAAGTGTGATAAAATGGATGTCTTCTTCTTCTACTGCTTAATCCATCTCTTCTTAGGTCTGTCGATACTACGTTTTCTCGTTGGCCTATAGTGGAAGAGTTGTTTTGGTAGTCGGGTGTTCAACATTTTTTCTATTTATACATATTATGCTGTTTCCAAGCCTGTCGATATTCGTGTATTTCGGTATTTAAACCGAAGGTCTTTTCTTTACTTCTTCTCGAGTATCTGTATTTCGTTTGCTATCTAGTCACATATATCCCATGATGGATCTTAGAAACCTCATTCCCGCATGTTATATTCGGCTGTCGATTTTCTTCGTTAGTACCAATGTTTCGCTGCCATATGTAAGTAACCGCGGGCACAGTCATTACCTTATATAACTCTATTTGTGCATTTATTCAGTGTGCATTTAATAGTATCATTGAGGTAGTTGAATATTTCAAGCTTTCCTTTTGTATCATTTTCCTGGTACAGATCCATGGTGCAACCCAAGAATTTGAAATTTCTCACCTGTTCTATAGAGATGTCGTCTAATATTATTTTTGATCTTACGTATTTCTGTCCTTCAAATGTTTTTGATGCTGATATTGACATATTATACATTTTCCTGGTCCATCGACCTGTGGTGGATATAGTGAACCTTTCGACCTGACGCATGCTCTAAACTGTAATAAAGGTGGCCTGATTAGGAGAGAAGATGGCTACCATCGAGATTATTGTGCTAAGATTGCAGAATTGGCATGGTGACCTGACATAAAGGAACCGATCATGCGTGAAGCAGCATATTTTATAAACAATCAAACGGTATTAATCGGTGACTTGATGATCCAAGGATAATTTGGATAAATAGCGTTCTCTGACAATGGCATTGTTGATGCAATGGCTCATATTTATACGCAAATCAAGATTGGACCTCATTTTATTGCACAACGCCAGGCCCGAGAAAAACACCAAAAAGAACACTGCAACTGAAGACTTGAGGGGTTCATTTATAATAAGCCTTATCTTCAAGTTATAAGGTGAATACATTAACGGTTATATTTTCTTTTTTGGATCTAACACAAGTTTCATTGTATTGGGAGCAGCGGCGGCTCGTGACTTTTCCATTTGAGGAGGCTAATTTTACAGCTTAACTACCTTATAAAATAAAACTTAAAAAAAATAAATTTAATAAAATATTATTTAATCTGCGGTAGACACATGTTTCGAGCTCGTTGGCTATCTTCAGTACTGTGTACAATGTAAAAAATTGTTCGATGAGTGCAGAGTGTTTTTTGGAAAAAATGCTGTATACAATATACAGATTAATATTATTTTAAGTCATTCGAAATGTACATATGAAGCTTTAAACGTAAAAGGTATACGGCGATTGTTAGTATTCGCGAAGTGATCGATGATATTCTCGTAGAATTCATTATTTCGAGACAATAAGGTAATGAATTCCTTTTCAATAGACATTACCGCGACGTTACTTAACCGATTTTGATTCATCGTATTACGAGTGTAAGTTTTAATACGTTTTAGTGTGGAAAAACTTCTTTCAACCGAAGCCGATGTTACCGGTATGGTGACGACCACACATAAAAGTTTGTAAAATACAGGCAGACAACTGTGTAAATCATTTTTGAAAGTAAAATCTAATATCTCTGATGGAGTCCTACATTGTCCAAATATTTCGGGGTCATTATATGCTACCGATAATTCATTTTTTAGTTGGATTTGATCAAAAAATGGGTACTGCTCTAATAGACTATCTAATAAATTTTTTATGGAAAGTTTTTCCTATAAACTGAAAATTTAGCAAATGTTAATAGATCAAAAAATTTTAATTTATGTAAGTCTGCAAATTTAACTTCAATTTGCACGATAGCCGTATCCAACATTTCCGCAAAAATTTGTTTATAACTTTGACGCATATCTGGTAAATCAAATCGCTGTGGTAGTTCAATACTGTAACAAGTAGAAAAGTAAAAGCATACATTTTTAAAGTTTAGAATAGCGATATAAATTATTTAAATGAAATTTAATCAGTTAAAAGCGTAAAATTAGTTTATTAAGTTATTTTATTTTGTTATGTCGCAGTATTCCACTGCTAAAAGTAGATATAAGGAATCAAAAACAACAATAATTTGAAAAATTCATTTTTTTGACTTGTTGCAGTATTGAACTACCACAGCGAAATGTCGTTTTTCGTTTTTTTCTGAGCCGGCTCGCAATTTAATTTTAAACTGTTAAAATACAAATCATCACTACGGTATCTGTGCCGAGTTTCGATTAATTTTGTTAAACAACATTTGGCGAAATTAATATCGGGAAGTTTACTTTGTAAAATTGAAAATACTACATCTGTCTGTTCAAAAATTAATTTAAAAGTTTCTAATAAAAAGCAAAATTTTGATTCATTTAAATATTGTCTTAAACTTACCGCTTCTCTAATAGTTTGAGAGTCGTTTTTAAAATCATCGCCGTCGATTATAAAATTAAATACGTCAATTAATTGTTGTTTTCTTAATTGCACTGTAAATACTGCTCGCGAGGTAAAATTCCAACGTGTAGGAATGTTTGTCGGAAATTTACTGCCACAAATTTCATTTAAAACATTGGTCCATTTGGTCGATTTTGAAAAAAAATGTGGAAAATCCGTTCAAATTTGAAAAAAAAATTCGGGAATCCTTATTCGAATTACATGATTATATTTAGAACATGTGCATGAATAATGCAAAGAATTGCAAGTGTATCCTTTGATAAGACGCCCACGCATATGAGCCCAGCCTCTAACGCATGAATAAATTATTATGTTCGTACATTTAGTAAAATAACACAGAATAGGATGCGCTTCTCTTACAAGCTTATTACTTGCAATTCATCTGTTAATCGCTCATGTTGATCATGAACTTTACTAACCAGTAGCCTCTATGACTTATCTTGGATGTAGAAGATGCGAGTTAAGATTTAATACCGTATTCTGGGTTGCCTAACTCTGTGCTAATAAACTAATAAGTAAAGAAAGGCTAGCCGCTGGATATGTACTATTTCGAATTTATTTCAGGCGTAAGTCAAGTTCTTAAGCTAATTTTATTATTAAATTAAATTTTCTTTTAAACAAATTCAAAAAAAATTAAAAATTGGAAAAAAAACTAATTTAAAACGAAATATAAATAGCAAGTCCGTCCAACAATTTGAGAGGAGGCTAAGCCTCCCTTGCCTCCATTGACAAACCGCCGCTGAGATGAGGTTACTATCAAGTTTAACTACATGATTCACAAATAAATTAATCAAATAATCTGATTATTAGTTAGTAATTATTAATTAATTAAATATAAATTGGTAAACAATATAATTAAAGGTAAATTATTCTTTATTTATGAAAACGCAGCTTTCGTTGTAATGCTGAATTTCTGGTTAATTGGAGGATAATTTATTGGACCCATATCGATCTTAAATAATCGATGAATTTGTGGTTCCACTTTCCACTGCCATCCACTTTTGCGAAACACCCGCTAGAAAATAAAAATTATATATAGTAGTATACACTACTGAAAGCTCATGTTACAATAAAAATATTTTCATGTTTTGATTAATTATTTAATTTTTGAAGTTTAATTTATTGTAATTCTTAATAGTTAAAAAACATAATATTTAAAATATCATACTAAAACTCAATCGGTAGTTGCTTTATTCCTAATTTCTTCATATCTCGAGTTGCAATTCTTCTTGGTGGTAAATCAACTTTACCACTCCGCCACCACAATGTTTAAAATACTGTTTATATTAACTGAATGTTTGATATTACGATATGGGCAGGTACTACGAAGAAGTTTTATTAAAAAGGCGCCTCTTAAGACAATTTATTTACCCTTAGTTACAAGATGGGACTAAAAATATTTCATACATAATTTAAAATGTGAACAAGTAAAATAAAGGTGGTTCATAATAAACGTGAAATTTTTGAAAGCCGATAGGACATAATGAATAAATTGAATAATCCGTATTCGATAATGCGGCGGATACATAATTAATTCTTCAGACAGAAGGAAGCCATAAATTCACAACAAAATAGTTTGTAATCGATTTACAGGCGTAACTTTTTTAAGCACTCATACTTATTAGATTGCAAAAATATCTAAGTCAAGAGATCCAGAAGGTATATTTTACAAAACATTTCTTCCAGATTAGAACTTATTTGCAGATGTCGTGGACCCAATCTCTTCTAAGCATGTGATATGCGTTCTAAGTGTTTTCACAGAAATAAAGGGCTTACTTTTATAATTCCAATTAGCTTCAAAGTATGGAATACATTTTATTTCGAGATGGATTTGCGGATTACCTCGGTGAATTGCTACTGCCTTCCGAGGAGAGACGGTCTGAAACGGAAAGACTGTTACTTCGCAATAACTTCCACTTACTTAGATATAAGGAAGAAATCTATGCAAAATAATTTAGCAATTTTAAAACTTACACAATTGAAACGAATAATTATAACTGCGGTTACGGTACAGAGAGAATTGGTTCATATTCCTGAGATTACAATTCGGGATCAACTGATTTTAAAAATTTAGAAAATAAACGACGTTGCCGTTCTTCCTTGAAACGTACCAGTAGGAATATTCGGAAAATTACGCGACGCGGAATTACGTTTCCATAATAGGTAATTATAAAATTATTAAATCGTAAAATTCCACGCGTTAAAGTTGACAACCTTATAACTATACGATTTATTTATATAATTGACTATTGAAGTTGAAATTGATTAGTTTTATTTAGCTTACGACTATGTAAAACCTGCAAATCTGATGAAAAGGTTTCCTAACAAATAGGTTCAAATCCATAACAATAATTTGCTTCTCTAACATTTATTTTTATTTTTCGTTTTAATGTGGTTCTATGATCTGTATTTACTAATTTGTTATAATTACTTCTGTGGCTGAATTTCTTTCTGAATATCTACCTACAAATTTAAAATTTTAAGTTGTTATTGTTTATGTGCAATTGATTTAAGAGAAAATAGCAAAAACGGAGGCACGTCAAAGAAGGTCTACACTTATGCTAATAATCTCCCCCATTACGGCCTTTAGGCTGCATAACCTTGATTAACACGAACTAGATGACTAACTGTGATCGAACGGCACCTACTATTCAATACTTATTTATTATTCTTACTGTAGGTACCTCTCTAGATCCTCAATCATTTTAAAATTATTCATTCCCCTGCATAACTCAAAGATATCTTAAATTTTAAACCAAGTGTTTGCGAGAAAATCTCTATTGGAGAAGCAATTTTCCTTGTTTTGAGGTTCAAAATTCATACTTTAAGTTGATGATTTAACCTGGAAACATCCTATAGTACATAAATACGCAACGGGAATCGAACCAGTGATTCTTGGTTAGAACAACTAACAAAATATGATTGCCACTAGGCCATTAATCCGCTCATTTCTGCATTCTTACATGGTACAATAATTTAATATTACCACATTTTTTTAATTAAATTTTCACATAATGTAACACTATTAACTGACGATCCTAAAATGAACTTGACTAACCGCCTAGAAGGCGCCAGCAAATATTATTGATTTCTTTGTATACTTGACAGTCGACGCTATTAGATTAAACCTTGAAAATATTGACAAAATTACAAATTAGAAAAGTACTGATATTTAAATTTAAATAACACTTTCACAGAAATTGAACTAACTAAGCTTACAAATTAGATAACAAAAAGCAGAAATACTATTTTAACAAAAATGTAATTTTCTAATGAAAAGTGTAGCGTTATTACAAAAACTAGATCAATATGCAAATCACGCAAACAAAAGTACTACCCTAACTCGCCCCAAATAGTTCTGATATCGGTCAAATTTAATTCACATGATTTTATATTACGTTGAAATTATACAATCTATTCTTAAACAAACCGAATTTTACTTAAGTATTTGTTTTTATTTAGAAAAAAAAAACTATTTCTATTTCAATCCTCAGAGCTCCGAAACAGGTTGAAATATCGATTTGAATTTTTTTTCTGGCAGGCCGATTTTACCAGTCGCGCAAAAAATAGTAAGTACGGAAATTTACGCGTATTCCATTAAATACACGTGCGTAAAATTATAATATAATAAATTTTCGTTAAAAAACATACCAATATTTTTTGTGACCGGTACCCCAATTAAACATACCTACATAAAAAAGTTTAGCTTATATTTATGGTTGATCCATAATTAAAAAATAAGGCATGTTAGTAGCAATTTTGTATCACCGTGTGTTGAAAATATTTTGATTATAAATTGGAGCAAGATACACAACCTAATGAGAAACTCGACTTTGAAACGGGTCTGCATGGAAAAGTCCCGCGTTCAATCATCTCCGCATTTAAATGGCGGCGTTGATATTTGCAAATATTAGCATACATATTCAAAGATTATGAACCCTATGACAGATTAAGATATTTTCTTCCCATTTCTTTACAATTTCCTTCAGTCTTTGTGACATGGTGTCAAGAACAATCCTTCTTAACCCTTAACTGGTACAATGATTTTGTATAACGTAACTAGTATAGTGGGGTCTCTAACGACCCCACTGCAAAACTAAAAATTAAAAAAAAAATAAAAAAATGCAGTTTTCTAATGTAGTGTCTTGGTTTCTCGAATATGGAATCGCCAAAAAAAATTTCTATTTCTACTGATAAGTACATGCATCTACTTTAAACTGTAACGAGATAATACACGATTTAAAACGATTAGGGTCTTCGGTGACCCCACTGTACCAGTTAAGGGTTAATCATAAAGTTTTGTAACCAGCGTAACCGCTTTGGACAGTTTAAGGTTAGAGACCGAAAAAACTCGAAGCTAATAAGTTCCAACTAAACCTAGTTGAATGAAACAGAATAAATCATTTTTGAACTACGATATTTATTATCCAAATGGAAGACGAATTCCAAATAAGCGAACACCCACTGGCTGATGATTGTGCTGGTGCAGGATTCATATGACCTAAATATAACACAACATAACGGTTGAGAGCTTGAGATGAGCATGACGCAAGCTATAACTTAAAGCTAAACTCGTACAGAAATTTTAAAATAGTAATTGCCGATGATATGATGATCAAGCATGCAGCGAACTAGACTCACCTTGCGTTGAATATTTCTAATAATACAGGGTACTCAGTGGAGGCAAAACGTGGCCATGGGGGAGACAACACTAACAATTCTTCCTTCGCTCCTCGGGTCTTTTCTCGGACTTTTGCTAGGGCGCCACCCCTGACTTATACAAGAAAATTCGGATGGGTGTTTTAGGTGAATAAAATCAACGGCTTTCCAAAAATTCCGTTGTCTGTCGAAAACATAAGCTTGATTAGCGTATCTTTTCTGCCAAAAACACATTTGAATGGAAAATTAACGACGCACCATGCAGCATCTTAAGGCCGTTTTATTGAAGACGTTTTCTTGACAAACTCAAGAAGGCAAAGTTTGTTAACACGTTAAGCCCCGCATAACACGAACGCAGTGTCATGACTTTATATAATCTAGGGACATCGTGACATCAATGTTATTCCACACAAGAATTCAGTGTAGGCCTCGCAATATAAGCGTAGCGACACAAATAAATGCATTTACGGATATGAATACGGATTTACGGGTATGAATACACACCGGTCTTAGCAACAAAACCCTATAATAATTTTACAAAATTGACGTCTTATGAACTTACTGTAAAAAAGCAATGAAGACGAAAACATTTTTGACAAACAATTTATCACGAATAACTCGTTCGGTCTCCGGCAATCAACAATTTCTTGTAACGCCGGGGCTTAACTTGTTAAGAGTGAATAATAATACTACAAAAAATTGACGTTGGAGCACTTTATTGATAGTAACAAAATTCACAAGATACTGTTGTGTTCATCGTGTGCCACCAATTATAGGCAAGCAATGCAAGGGGAAACAATCGGAGATGATTTTTAATGTATTAGTTTTAAGCATGGACTTGTTTTAAGTTATTGTTAAATTAAGTTTTTGTTTATTTTAAAAACGCCTGGTGATAAGTGCGTAGGCAGTACACAACTCAGAATAAAAATCATTAAATTAAAAATCAAATGAGAATAAAACAAGAGAAAAATGGTAGTCATGAGGATAAGAATAGGAGTTCAATAAGAATGAGCGACGAAGACAGTCGTATAAAAATAAAGCTCCATTAAAATAAGCGACAAGCATAGTCGAAAGAGTGACCTTTTAGATAGCGTCCAGATAGGACGTGGGAGTTACGAATTCGAGAGCGAACCGAACGGTCGTAGTGCGTTACGAAGCTGAAAGCGTACCGGACGTACGTGTAGTCGGTTAGTGATTCTTGAGTTGAATTAATCCACTAATTCAAGCAATTTAATTAAATGGAATTCAGATGTGATGCATTATAAAATGCAACGAGAATTATAGATCTTCAGATCAACGGTTAAGTTGAAGAACCAAGAGAGAGTATTCCGTGTTGTCCTAAGGGGAATATTGTATAGAATCATACAGCAATTGGACTGGGATTGGTGCAGGTCTATTAATTGTAGGCGACAATTTGGACCAGGAGATAATTGGACTGGGATTGGTGCAGGTCTAGTCATTGTAGGCGACAATTTTGACCAGGAGATACGAAACGATCAGAAAGTGACTGGGAAAATAGTGTTGTGTGATAAGCCACGAGTCACCATAAAATAAAGGTTAGGATAAATTTCGTTATAATTTTAAGTTTGTTGGATTTGTGTTTACGTTTTTGATTTTGTTGTTCCGTTTTTCTATATTAATGTTATTAAATCTGTATTTATGCAATCCGATTATTTTCTTTTGTACTGTTTGCTTATAAGACGTTTAAGCGAGTATTAAGAGGAATACACCTGAGGTAGAAGAGTGTTCGAAGTGTTCATCCTTATCTTGGCATTTTTCAAAATAGCCAAGTTGGGGACGCAACAATACAGACAACCGAACGTTGGAAATAGACTTTACTGGCTGACTTACAAAATGAAAAGTGAGTAACGTAAAATTGGTTGTACAAAGGAAGGTGCGACGGTGGTCGTTACTTGAAATAACCTTTGTGACACCTTTCTGGTGACAGCAAGGGCGCCACATTTGAAACATAGAAAAGATTTACCAACCATAAACATATCTTTTCACAATTTAACTTTTTATATTTAAAAAAAATTCAAACACATTCGCTTAAAAAATAAATTACGAAAAACACATTTATATACTACGTGTCACTGAATAGTTGAATCAGTTGACACAGTTGAATCATTTTTAATTCTAATTTGTCTTGGCCTAATTTTTTTGTCAAGGTGCTCACATAAATGTTGAACATGATTAATGTCTAGACTTTGAGGAGAAATTTCCAAATATTTTAGTGTGCTATAAAGGATCCACGTCCCGTTATGTACATATGTAGAATGCTCAATAACTCATAACTTTCTCAAAAAGCGATGACCCGGCAAATGGTCATCAAAAATAGAGTCTTTCAGCTTCACCTGCCACTTTTTTTGATCGTCGATGGAGAGTACGTATCAGCTAGCTCTGTATGTCTAATACCAAGTCTCGAGAGCTTGGGTCGCAACTGGTTGCGTTCGTGGATCCTTAAATAGTATCTGGCTTTGCTAATTAGTCATTACCTTTTTGGGCGCCATGTCTCGGCACAAGCGTTCAATGTATTAGTGACTCATACCCAGACAAAAATGGAAATCAAAAATAAAATAAAAAATATTCGTCGAGATCGGAATAACACACTTTAATTGAAATAAAAAGATTTTAATAATCGTAAAACAACTGAACAATTTCTCTGCTACACATGTATAATAATTATAACAATAAACAAAGATGAAAATATTTAATTACAAAAATAAATCGACAAAATTATTCAAAACGTAAATATGGTTAAACATCGTGGCGTTCGAATCGAAACAAAATATCTTAGTTAAAAGATGACGTGTTCTGTACGTCGTTAAACTGCTCGAAGCAGGCAAGTGAAAAATTTAGAGCCATTGAAGATGGTCAAAAAATTGGTAAAACGAGTTCGCATTTATCCAAAATTAGCTATTTTTGCTGAAGGCATTTATCAAAATTTAACAATTTTCATATGAAACAATTCTTAGAATACTTACAATTTTATTGATGTTATGTTTATGATTAAAAGGCTGCAGGTGACATGTCTCCTCTCCTTAAAATGGTTTAGCATAAATCCTGCTACTTAAAAACTTAAAAACAGTTTCGAAGAAAAGTAACACATGTAAAAATTGTTAATTAAATTATTTAAAGGATAGCTGTTGTTTTAAAAATGAAGAAAGATGTTGTTTAAATTTGCTTTCCATACGACCATATGTGCTGAAAGGTTGAACGTTGGAAATTTCAATTAAAATAAGGCACGCCAAATTCGAAACATGTCCGCTCCATAATGGTACCTCGAAAATGAACCAACTTGCAAATAAAGTTGACTACAAAATTTTCTAAAGGCGGCACCAAGGGAATCTGTTGGATAGCGAGCTCATCTTTAGGGGTGGATAAAGCATCCCTCTGGGTTTGTCCAAACTGGCGAGGTTGGAAATATCGAAATAGAAAATACCTCGTTCGAAATGGGCGGCTATGACTTGCCGAAAGTCCAGATGTGACTTGCTCCGCCATGTTCCAATTTGAGTGGCGTCATTAGAAATTACCAAATCCATAAAATCAATTATCGATCGAATAGATCGTGAGGTGTCGAAAAGAAAATCACCACACTACACACTACATTACATGTCATAGTCGGAAAATAACTTCGGTTGTTGAAAATACTTTTAAATTGGTGAAAATTAATTAAATGTGGGACCGCAAAATATTTGCGACCTACCGCTATCAAGTCATGGTGTCAACTCCCCGATGATTGTGCACTCATGCGCGGACTCAGAAATATTGTTAAAATGAAATTGGTGGTAATTTGGGTTGCATAGGTTCAGGCGTCGAAATGCAAAATATTGATTTAAAATCAAATGAATAAAAATTGACGTTAGGAAACTGAAATTTATTTAGAATTAAAAATAAAATTTGTTGACAAAAAAGAATTTTGCCAACACAAAATTCTATGTGACAAAAGGACGTCACACATATAACCTTTATGCTTTTGATTACTTCTTAAAGTACCGTATCCGCTCAGCGAACGTTGGTTATCAACTTGACCGAAGTCAAGATGACTTAACTATTAGGGAAAGAAATTTAATGGGGTGGTTTCCCGTTGCCTTCCCCATAGCCCACAGATTTATATTGGGCTTGAAGATCACAGCAGTATATCCGGCGCGACTAGGTATAGAACCACGGTTCCCGCTCGCTAGTCTGCCGGTGTAAGCTTAACGCCACACTGCTGGTGTGATTACTATCTTGAATAAATATGTAATTATTTTGTAGCTCAGATTGTGATCATTAAATTTAAAAATATTGATAAATTTTGGCGTAAAATGTTGATATACATTTATGGTCCATCGTACCATTGATTAAGTGGAAATTTGCTGCACCAAAGACACTCGTTCCTTTTCATTCCATTAAATTTAGGGTGTTTTAATTTTTATAATAATTGAATGAGAATCACTGTCAACTTAGCTTTTAATTAAGTCCTCTACGCAGCTTATTTTGAAAACTTTTGTGAGAGAATACTTTTCCATAATTGTCTGCACTATTATCTTCACGTTTTAGGTTTTATTAACCCGTTACGTCACCTCTGATCAGTCCATCATTTCCTAGGTCTGCCGATATTACGCTTTCCTCTTGGTTGATATTGAAAAAAATGCTTTGGCAGTCGGGTGTCCATCATTCTTTATAGGTGTAGCCGCCATGCTTCGCGATATTCGTCGATCTTCGTGTTTAGATTAAAGATGTTTAACTCATTTCGTATTTCGGCATTACGTTTTCTATCTTGACCTTTAAATCCTAGAACTAATCTTAGAAATCTCATTTCCGCATGTTGGATTGGGCTTTCAATTTTTTTTTTTAATATCCATGTTGTAACGAAATTTTACATTACGTTACGGAGAATTTTGCTGCGCCCGGTATATGGGTTTGACAAATTTTTTTTTGCAGGGTCAAGTGAACAGCTCCTCCTATGAAGATGTAATCAAATGCAAGTATCCAATACCTGCTGGAGGATATTATAAAATGTTTCGGTCTGTTCCTTTTTGCCTTCTCCTGGTGCATATACTAGGTACACTTATGAACGTTATATTTCCTCTGTCTATTTTGCACTTTGCTGAGATTATTCTTTCATTTATCCATTTGTACGAGGTGATTCTATTCTTCCATTTCTCATCAGATAGTATTGCTATTCCAGCGCAAGCTTTTTCTTCTTGAGATATTCCACTGTATATCATAGCATAGTTTTCTAGATCCCAACTTCCTTCTAGTTTCGATTTTGTTTCGCTGATGAAGGGCACATTTATTTGTTTTTCATGTAGTACTCTTTCCAATCTTATTGTGTAATCTTATTGCTTATTCCGCGTACATTCCAACTACCTATGCTTATATTCTCCGCAATTCCAAATCTTTTATTCCTTAATAATAGTTTGCGTTTGATTGTCAACTTTTCATCCATTCTAATATCTGAGGCTGATTTTGGGTGATTGAAAGTCGCTTTTCTTCTCTGTACAGGTGACTGGCCCGTAGCAAGTAGGCCAGTGATGGGGCTGCCATCTTCGAGCTTCCGGCCTAGCTCACAGTCTATTATTATCCAGACTGATAAACATTTGATTGAACATAGAATTTCCTCTACATTTGAAGTATGGTTAATCCGCCAATGTTGGTCGGCAGAGCCTCGTTAGCATAAGCAGGGGTCGCCACGAGCAGGTGAGGTTGAAGTTTGAATAGGAGAGGCTATGTTTTGCGCTTCACTACCCCATAAAAACCCCTGTTAATTATTACCAAAATTTAAGTATTAAATTTTAACCAAAGTAGCAAATTTTTAATAAAGAGTCGTTGCTTTTTACTTCACATTATATGATGTCGAATACTTTTTACATGTGGAAAGGTATAATGTTATCTTCTTATTTTATTTTTAATTGAATGCGTTTGAATGTTTTTAAATAGAAAAAGTTAAATCATCCAGAAAAATTAACAGAAAAATTTGCAGTAAAATAACAGTATTCAAATTCCTTGAATTTTTTGATTGCTCGGCATGTTCCTGTAATGCTTAAAAAATTCAATAAACATGTTTCTTCCAAGATTGAAATTTTACGGATACCTTAATTTTTTGTTTTTCTTTGAGTTTTCCGCAGTGTGTTCTGTATTCCTGCTGTTTTGCTCGAGATTGTTCTCAATTTTATTAAACTAGTGAACATTACGATGAAAATGTATGGAATATAAGAAACACAAAATATTTTTGAATTTTCCTTATTGTGAAAATTGTTTTTGTTGTAGGTACTAGAAAGTTTGAAAATGTGAAGAAAAATGTGTACACCAAAGTTTCACAATAAATGCAAAAATATTGCAAACTGCACAAATATGTCTTGGGAGATTGAAAGAATTGCAAACAATTACATACGTTTACGCAATCTTATACAATAAAATTGCATAGTGGTCAATCCCCCAGGTCTGATATACCTAAGTATCTAGCCCTTATTTTAGCTAAAAACGATTAACTTTCTATAAAATGTGTTTTGCACGCACGCACCGTATCATATGTACATACATAAATATACGCCTTCGTTTTCTCCAACTTAATTTCTAATTTTAGAATTTTAATACTAAAGCATGGGTAGAGCCATCTAGCATAGCTTCAGTAAACTACTAGTGCGTGGGAGTAGTGACGTCAGAATAATGTTGCGTACCTATCGCAATTTTGCGTAATCGAAAACGTCACAAGTTATTACGCATACAAAAGAGTGGAATGTTGGTCTACATAACTTGATTTTATTTAACTGATTCATGTTCCTAATATTTAAAGGAAATTGGCTAGACGACGCGACAAACTCGCGGTTATTAAATTATGAAAAAACTATTTTGCAATATTCTGTAAATAATTTCAAAAAAAGACTCGAAGTAGATTAATGAATGAATTTCAACCGACTTTTATATTCGCATTACTCACGTTGGAATGTTAAAAATTTTGTCAAGGTTTTCGACTTAGATTTTGGTTTAGGATCATTAACTTGGCAAAACTACCTATTAAATTCAAAAATCAAATGCATCGCCGGCTCTAAAATATAACATTTAGTTTCTGAAAAGTTATCTCAAAATATTATCTACTGCCCACATAATAATATTTACCTAATTATGACTGTTTATATACCACACAAATAAATTGTAAATAAAAACCACAAATTTACTATAAAATAGATAACTTTCTTCCGGTCGAGTTTCTCATTATACCTAAAGAATTGTACGCTAATTCCGGCATGAATGAGATTTTTGAAACCGCCATTGATAATTAAATTCTGATTATTAAAACTTAGGTATTTATACTGACCGCAAATTTACTACAAAAGCATTCAAATCTCAAAAGTAAAGTAAGTGATAAAGCGATAAGAAATACCAAGAAAGTAAGTTTGAATCGCTAATGAATTATTTATTAGTTTACAATAATTATTGATAGAATGTTCTCAAATTGAAATAATTTTATTCAATAGTTATAAATACTTTGAAAAGCATATTAATTTTGTTAATTTTATTTCTTTTAATACACCTACACCTTATCTACGCGTATAGTACCTATAGATTAGGTGATAGGTAATATAGATTATTTTGCAATAATTTATCTTCATTTTTTTATTTATTATTTAGTAGATGATATTGTATTGAATATAAGTTACGTTTTTGTTAAATTTAGTATATAGACGTTGTGTCAACAACTTTAAGTTTAAACTGTGTTAGACAATTTCAAATTTTGTTAAATTTACACATTGTCACTCCATATTACCGGCATCGGCATAATAAAGGTAATTTAAATATAATTTGCATAATATAAAAAATTTATAGACTATTTCAGTATACCGGGGTGGTGAATTCAGACATTATATTTTATTTTATTTTTATATTACCCATTTTTCTTTCTAATATCATCTTTTTATATTGTTGTAAATATTATATTACACTAATTTTATATACCCATGCGGATTAATTATAATTTGAAGTTAAATTATAAAAACCCATTAAAATTGATAAAAAAAATTAAAAAGTCATTATACAACTGTAATTAAAAGTTAAAAATGCACGATTTCTCGATTATGTTTTTTTAATATAGTTTTTCCCGACATAGTTTTGATATTTCCTCTAAATTTAAAATTCCCAGGGGGATTTCCATCTTGAAACTTTCACAATGAAATTTATTGAATTGTTCGCTAATTGTTTCTTTTGACGGAAAATTTTAGGGTGCCGAATTTAAATATTGTCTAGGGAGTCAATAAAGTACATTACGACGGGTCTGTATGAAAATATAGCGGTTGAATAGAAGTAAAATTAAACAGGCGAACGTGATTATAATAAGTGACAGGCACCTGATGCTGTAGAATTTATAATGTCAAATGTCAAGTTAATATTTCTTCATTCACAATGCCATTGTAATTTATCATTATCTTGGAAGTATCAATATCTATTTACTGTTGATTCAATGGACGTCATTGATGTTTTTGGAGTAGCAATTAACGCACGAGTAGGATGATATAACATATAAATTATTACAATTTGAGGTAATTTTTTATTTACAACTGACGAATCTATTTTATTTTGCTGACTGTAACCGGGTTACACAAATAATAATCTTTGCATGCAGAGCACATGTTACACCATTTACGTAAGTTGTCATGAAGTTGGATTTTACATACTATGCGTTGTCCAGAAGAACGAATTCGTTTCACTTCAACTTTCGACAGATAAAAATACCGTGATTATTTTACCTTTCATCATTACTACAAGAAGGCAATAAATATCCAATGGTTTTATTACGTACATACTTTTCATAAAACATGATTCATTTGTTCCAAATAAAAATTTCACCTACAATTCTGCCCATTCGGCTACGGCCATGGTGATCTTCTGCTGGTAGGTATACTCAATTAGTAATAACGGTAATAATATTATAATCCTCAGATATTTCGAATTTAATTTCATAATATTACATATTTTATAATAGGTCTACGTTATGCAGTTTTTACCTATCATTTTATTTTTCTCAAAAAAAATCCGTAATCCAATATTACGATTTGAAAATTTCTGCAACTAATTAGCACGAAAATGTTAGGTTTACTGACTGAAATTTTTTGTTTACTTCCTGGTAGATCATCGGCAGCTATGTACGCAAAACTTTTAAGTAATAAAAATAGTCAATTATTGATGTAATACAGTTCTGGTAATTTTACATATTATTTACACCATTTGCGTAAAAGAAATTTGATACCGGATTTAAACATGTTGTACCATTTCTTAATATGATAATTTTAAATAATATGCAACATAAAATTCGTTATAAAAGTTAATCAGAAATCGTAATTCACTATACATATATTTTATAATAGGTACAGCAATGAAAGTTTTTATCGATGGAGATAGTTATAGGATGTCCGGTTATATCGTCAAGTAATAGTAAAAGTAGCAGTAAATGTTGGGATACTCCCGGATCTCAAATTGTATTATACATGATTTTAGTTATTATTTAAAATATTTTTTTCCCTAAATATTTAGTTAACTATATATAATTATTTTTCAGAATAATTAAAGAAATTGACTTTGATATTGTAATAACTAAACCTACACATAAATCAATCGCATTTAGGGATTCCATATAACTGACGGCAATGTAGGTATATTAATATGTATAGGGTATCCCAATGACCAATACAAAGATTTTTGTTCTTATAGAAGACACTTTTCTATCTAAAGCAATATTACGCAATTTTTTTAACTCGCGATATACAAGAGTAAGAAAAGTATATCAGGCACAAAAATAGAAAGAAGGTTTTTTAAAAAAAATATTTGTCCAGAAATCATCTCGTAAGTGCCGAAAATCAGAATTTGCACAGCTAATATATATGAGGATTCCAACGGCTTCAAAAATGATTTTCAATTTTATTACCACGCATTTTGAATTCTTTTGCGGTATAAAATTTCCGTACCACTGATCTAAACCCTCAGTAGGTAGGCACCTTCAAATTAATTTTTCTTATTTCTACTTCAAATTGCCCGTGGCACCGAAACTATTGATTTTTAGTGCATTTTTAAAAACCGCGAAATTAATATTTAAGTCCAAATAATATTTTCTGTTGACACCATTTTTGCTGGCACAGCAAAATCATTTTTCTGAACGTATAAACACTTTCCAATTGTTAATAATAATTTTATTCTTGGTAATCAGATTTTGTACAAAGTTTTCCTAAAACATAAATGGAAATTTTAAAACCTATTCATACCTACGTGCAAAATTTGTAATGATATTGATCTCGAACATGCAATTTCCTACGATTCATTAGTATCTACAATATTGAATACACTATTATCCGAACGAATTAAAGTTTTGTTTTGCATTTTTAGATTCTGTGAACTACCTTATGCTAACTACTAAGCTGTATTATAGATTATAGTAAGATTTTATTTCAAAATTGGGGGGGAGTCGCCTAATGTTGACCACCCCAAATAAAATTAAAAATTTCCTATTGCAAAGAGGAAGGTTTATATAGTATACTGTTAAAATTTCACATGCGAATGTATTATCAAAATTTTGAAAAAATCGAATTTGAAATTTTGGGGTTTGGATTCGAGACTCGTCCGGCTTTTATTCAAAATTTTGATAATACATTCGCATGTAAAATTTTAACAGTATACTATATAAACCTTCCTCTTTGCAATAGGAAATTTTTAATTTTATTTGGGGTGGCCAACATTAGTCGACTCGACCCCAAAATTGTATTTATTTTAAAACTACATTTTTAAGAATGACATTTTTAGGTGAGCGTTATATTGATGTTAATCGGTTTTCTCTATTTTACCATTTGACCATCCAGTTCATTGTAGATAGCATCCATATGATAACTCGGTCGATATGGTATTTTATCTCAAATTCACCATTTTTATACATTTAACAATCGACCAATTTAACCGACTGCATGAAGACCCATACATAAAAACTAGGACTAAAAAAGGTGTGTTTAATAAAAATATCGAAAATGTACTTACTGGTTAATATACAGTGAGTAACAAAAATATCCGGACTAGACCACGTGTATCTTGTTTATTAGAAAAACAAACATTTATAGTTGGCCAAACTACAAAATTGTTGGAAGAAATTTGCATAAAAAATAAGATTATTAAATAATTTAGTATTAATACTGTTTGTTATAACTACGCTATTATAAAGCAACATAAATTTTACCTGAGTGTTAAAAAACGTCAAAACAAATTTCAAATAAATAGTCTGTACTTATTGTATATTGAATTTTTCAAATTTTCAATCCATTTCAGCCCTAGATTTTCAATGAGATTTAAATCTGGGGATTGGGGAAGGGGATGTAATTGTTTTAGACACTTACAAAGAACAAATTATTTCATTAATTGAAGTTAATGTTTTGAATCGTTGTTCTAATAAAACTTAAAAGTACTTATAATTAATTATTATTTCAATAAAACTACATAAAAAATTAATTTTGAAAATGTCGAAATAAGTAGATATTTATTTTTGTCCTTATTCTAAACTCAAATCGTTATATTTTCCGAACGTTAAAAACCGTGATGTGCGGTTTACACGTAAATTTACAGTTTGCAGAAATAATTCAAATTTAAAATTTGAGGTATAAACCGAACTTTGCGGTTCTTAACGATCCGAAAGACAACGTTTTGAGTTAGTGAATAGAGGTGTAAGTTTTCAGTCTACATACAGCCTCCAAACAATTTCACTTCCTGCATCGTGTTATACTGTACTTCCAACAAGTTTTTGAATTTAGTTCTGTATTATTTGACTTAAACCACTCCTTAGATGGTCCATCAGAGTTAAAAATATTATATTTACTTTCACCTGCAAAACTTATATCTCGTAATTTCATTGTGTTTCATCATATTTCAATCATTTTCCGAGACTTATGCATTTTTTTTTCTATTGACCACGTGAAGAAATTGGTTTTTCCTAGCAATTGTGAACAATTTTCCCCGTGCGGTTGATAGACCCAACGGTTCAGATCGCCACATCTACCAATAAATTATTGATAGTTAATTTTCCGTGAGAAAAAGTGTCCTGGTGTTATGGTTTAAGCCAGCTCTTAGCGCGTCGGAGGCGAGCCGGGGTTCGTAAACCTTGAGGTAATCGCTTATAAAAATAAAAGATGCAATATTTATAAATCGTGTAATCGTTGAGCTCGATACAGCAATGGGTTGGTTGTAATACACAAATAATCGTGGCATTAAAAAATTTGTATACCAGTATCAAGCAATAAAAACACACCTTGCAAACATTGAAGGTAATTGTTTTAACACAAATAACTGGTGCTTCAAAAACTAATTGCATCAATCGAAAGGAAGAATAAATGGCACATTTATACGGCACAGAATCACAAACCTTCGAGCTTTTCCGGTTATACAATACCTGGTAAAGCGCCACAAGCGCGTTCCTTCAATTGATGCTAACAGCACGGATGATGACGAAAGGCTGCAATTTTCTGCTTCCACTGGCAACGATGACAAACAGCTTGATGGCATTCACGAAACACCTTAGTTGGAATTGCAAAAATTGTTGATGTTGTTGACCAATTGATAGTTGCAATAGTAAACAAATAATATCGGTTGGTAATTTTCGAGTTTTAAAACCATAGCTTGACAGCTCTTAACACCAAAAATGTTGTTGGATAAATTTTGTGTGCAGTAAAGTCTCCCAAAATGAAATCCGCTGGGCGTAAACAACGACTAGCCAAAATATACCTTACTTCAGAAAATTTTCTGGCTATTTGGAATATTTAAATGACTCCACTAAAGTCGAGCGTCTGAACAGTCACAATACAGCCACAAGGCTGTAATTGCTATAGCAATAAACAATTTGTGTTATATTTCTTATATGCGGCTACTACAGCCACACAAGTAGCCATAATATATAAGAAATACATAATATTGTATTTATTAATGTAGATACTGTAGGCATTTTAATATTTGCTAGTTGCTACTAAGTTGACTATTCCGTAAATATTTTATTGAGAATTTTAAATTACCCCTTTGGGGAAGGTTCACTCAAAGTCAAAATTTGATCAGGGTCCCTGATTATTTACACACAAAAACTCACTGAAAAGGCCTATCAATATCTTCATTTTAATTAAAAAAACGTACCACTAAGTGATACGGTTCGGCCACTGTAAATAATTCATCAAAACTCTACAAGCCAAATTTGAATTATTTTGGAGGGCTGTACAATGTAAACGGGCCACTTTAGGGCAAAACGAAAAAATACGGGTCAGTTTATTTGGCATAACTTAGAAGTATATCAAATTTGCAGAAAATCGAAGAGGGACATACAAATAATTGCAAAAAATTTGGTTTATTTCATATCTCTTTTACCACCTTTTATCTATTTATTTATATATATTTTACTTTGTCGGTTTCTATTTACTTGTTGGTGTGAATAATAGTATATACTGTTGCGTCCTGGTCCCCCTTAATAGCTCTGGGTGACGAAAAACAACAAACTTTCAGCACCTACCTTTAGCAAGCTCTTAATCTCAGGATACTTTTTTATGATTTGTCTCACATCAGCAAGTCTTACTTAGCATCAGCACAAAAGAAACACAATCTGGTTCAGCTAACAGATTTATTAACAAAGAACACATAAATAAAATGGAAATCTAACAATCAACTCAAATACAAACTTAAAATTATTAATCTAACTAATGCTAACCTTGATGACCTTTTGTGGTACCGCGTGGCTTGCGTTACACAACACTATTTCACTTTCTTCCTTCTTCTTGTGATCGCCTGGTACAATTTGTTGCCTGTACTCATTGGTTCCAGACCGGACACGATTCCAGTCCAACTGCTGGCTCTTATTATTCTTTCTCCTTAGAGAACACACACGTAATGATACCTTTGTGGGGAATGCTGTAGCACATTGGCTACACGTCCGTATCGAATTAATTGTAAATTAATTTATTTACTTGGGTGATCGATTCACCTCGCTTCTGAATAGACGATAGACCGTCTTCTCTCAATTAATTGTCGATTATCGATTAATTAATTTTAACTACTTGATTAGGTTCCATTCGCGACACGACACGTCTTCTCTGAACGCTATACTAATTGTACCTCCGCACAGTGGGACAAGAGAGCCAAAACGTGCTATTAAATGAAAAAATTAAATGCAATTTAGAGATTCCTGTCCATAATGTATGAATACACCACTAATTCACGCACACTAGAACACTACTAAATTTTCGGTGGGCCCTCCGTGACCCGGATTAGCGCGATTTTTCTCTACCGGAAGCATTTTTAAGAATTGAAATATTTAGTTTGAAACTTTGAAATTGAAGTATATTGTGACATTTTAGTAATTCTAAACTTGTATTAAAGAGCATGTAATTTATAAAAGTACTCTACGGAACGGTATTGTTGAAATCTGAAGTTTAATTAGTTTTTGGGCTTTTTGGTTATGTTTTAAAGCATATTGAGCTTTGATTTTTTTTCCCTAATGGGTATTGAGTATAAGAAAACAGTCGCGTTTAAACATTGTACCAAATTTTACAAATCTCTTCGCTAGATACAATTTTGTTCATTTTCGGAAGCAATTCATACAGGGTGGTCCAAAAAAATTTAAAGGGTAATTACTAGAGATGAGATTTTTAGGTCGTATAAATGTTATACCAGAGAGCGTTAAAGGGTTAATTGATACACGGCCCCGTTCGAAAGTTATGCTGTATGAAAAAGAAAGAAGAAACGGGGCCGTGTATCAATTAACCCTTTAACGCTCTCTGGTAGGGGAAGGTGGGGCAGAACGGGGGTCGATGTGGTTGGGACAGTATTTGAAGGTGTAAATAAAGAGGTAAAAATCTATTATAGTGTGAATAAATTTATTTAACATTTCGTTTAACATCTCCGATTGTCAAAATTAAAATAATGAAAATATTTTTATTTATTTTAAACGTTTGAAAAAAGAAAGATTATATCCCGTTCTGCCCCATGCATGGGGCAGAACGGGGTATTCATTACAAGGTGAAACAAAACCATGTTTTATGGCTGGCAAAGTTCACAGATGAGTTGTGATTCATCATCGTCAGTATCAATGCCGGCACAGGAATTATGGGCCCATTTTTTACACTGTATGCATGATATCCATCCTTCACTCGATTTTGAATATAAGTCGTTGCAATATAAACAGGTCGCATCGTCTTCTTCATCTGATTCCACGCTTTGTTTCCGTGGTTTTTTGTTAACAATTTTCTGTGTTTTTTTCTTTCCTATTTTGTTAACAATTTTCTGTGTTTTTTTCTTTTCTATTTTGTTAACAGTTTTCTGGGTATTCTCCTTCCTTTTTTCGTTACCGGTGAACAGTTTTTTCTTGTCTATTTTCTTTGGCTTGCTTGATCTTCTTAGCATTATTAGCCGCTTCTTCGAGTTCAGTCTTATAAAGGGAAGCTGTCAGGATTGCCGTTTTGCCTCGTTTCCTCGTCACTGGCTTTTGTCCCGGCTTTACTCTGGGTATGGGAAGTATATGTTCAGGCGAAAACCTCGGAAAGCTGGTAAAAATAGGGCTAGCTATTGTTATATTATAGTGAATAATTATAGTGAATATATAACAAACACAAAAGAAAAGAAATTAGATCGGTGAAAAATAAAAGTATGGTCGGGGCGGAACGGGGTAGGACCCCGTTCTGCCCTACCCCGTTGTGCCCCAAGTGTTGGTAAACCAAACATCGCAAGGTTAGCGACAGCCATGTTACTTCTCCAAGACATGTTAACACGTGAAAAGATACTTTAAACAACGCTTAATTCGGTAGACTAAATTGGAATAACGAAAAGTAATGTGAAATATATCTTACCTTGTTTTCAAATATTAATTAAAAAAAATTAATGAACAAAGGAGAAACACTTGGTAATTCACAACGACCGTTCTTATCACTGCACAGATGCATAATGAAGGTGTATAGAGAGTTGCAGCGAACTGCAGTGCTACTATCAGCAAATAAACCTGATCCCCCGTTCCGCCCCGACCCCCATTCCGCCCCACCTTCCCCTATAACATTTATACGACCTAAAAATCTCATCTCTAATTAATTACTCATTACTCCAGAAAATGCAGTCGGTAAAATACGAATACTGATATTTTTCACTTTTTTTATTGAGTTCCGATCTCGTAATCACTAGCAAACGAAAACTAGAAAAGAGAAAAATCCAACACATTCCAAAAGAAGCAATAGTTTTATTGAAATCTCGAACGGTCATGGTCATTCGTAATCGGGATAATGATTATATGATAACAGTGAAGATGATGAGGATTATGATGATAACATATTCGGAGATTTTGTAGATTAATTTTGTTTTCGGTAAGCGTTAATTAATAAAAAATTAATAATACTTTTTATTTTTATATTATTTTAATAAAGGGAATTTCAAAAACACGAAAGAAAAAATGTTATTTAGATATAATACTATAATCGCTTCACTAGATGCAAATTTGTTTATTTTTGGAAGCAGTTCATACAGGGCGATCTAAAAAAAATTTTGTTGCTAAACCAAATAAGCTGTTTTTCGGTTAAGGAATATGATAAAATTGTATCTATCGATTTTTTTAAATACTACTAACAACCCTGAAAATATATATCCAACTTAGAAATCCATTCAAATGGTATTTGATTTAATAGCACGTTTTAGCTCTCTTGCCCCACTGTGCTCCGGTTCAATTCGCGACACGACACGTCTTCTCTGAACGCTCTCTTAATTGCAACTCAAAAACACGTCCTATCTGGATGCTCTCTATTTTTCAACTTACTTTTGTATCCCGGTTGTTAGCCCAGGATACGAATCTTTTGTTTTGTTTTTTCTTGGTTCCTTTTCCGACATCTTTATTTTCCCGTTTTTTTTATCCTGCATGTCTTACGCCTACGTATTTATTTAATGTGTTTGGAAGTACAAACTTAAACTACCTGCCTTAAAATTAACATTTAAAAAAATGAAATTGAACAATAAAATAAATAAACAATTTGGAACAATAAAAGTATTTAGACCTCCCCGAATTGTGTTCCCTTTGTACCTGGCTTTATCACGTCTCTGTTCCCTCAAAGTGAGTCACAACAATACATAGATGAGAACGGTAAATTTGACTTACCATTGAGAATAACTTCGTATTCCAAGTTGCAATGCATTCGAGATTAATGAAACAGCTACCTTTCAAGTTGTAAATTCTTCTCAACGTTAAATGAACTTTGCCGCTCCTGTGAATTAATATACTATTATTTAATCGCAATAAACCTGATTTGTATGCAAATTTCTTCAAAGGCATTTGTATTTTGGTCTACTATAAGAAATAGTTTGTTAAATGAAATTATAACAAACTTGTTTTTTTTTCAAATAATTAAGATACGAGCGGTTTATTGAAATTAATGTATTCTGGTGTCCGGATATTTCTGTTACTCACAGTAATGGGAATAAATTCTTGATATGCAAGGAAACATGTTTGAACCTGTCTGTGGTTCAACTTCTGGTTGCTGCAAGTGCCAATAATAATTATTTCTTTAACGTCCCCACAGATACTACCCGAACAAAGTAATGCCTTTGGTAATACATAACTAATTACCTTAAAATACCAACCCTTTAAGATGAGATGAAAACCATAACGACCAAAAACCAAATTCATATACTGTAAATTTATTGAACCTACCCCAAACAAGACGACTTTGAACTTGAATATTTAGAATGATCGATTTCCATATTTATAATTATGTCATATAACCTGTTTAGTTACAAGAGCCACTGGTCAACATATTGACATGTCCTTTATTATAATATTCTATAGGTTAATAATTATTGTTGCTATATAATAATTGACAGATTGTAACAATACATGAATTCAATTAAAGAAATTATTGTTTCAATTGAACAGTTGAACTTAATACCTTTTTAACTCGTCAAGATTCACGTGAGCCATTTAAAGCAGTTCCATCATGTACATAATAATTGTTAATTCTACATTAGATGATTAGTTCATAAATAAACTATAATATAAATATGGAGACATCCAGTACAGAAAATGTTGTTTATAAACGGCCCTATTAAATTTTAAAGTATTAAAATCGTTAATTCCAAAATTGATATTAATAAACGATTCCTCCCACACCTGTTACGCTATTTATTATTCATAGATTATTTTTACATCTTTAATACTGTTTATTTATACATTTAACATTATGTTAATAGCCTCAGGAAATGGAGATTTTTAAATTAGGTTAATAATACATAAAAACTTCAAGGTGAATTTCACCAGAAATATGGAAAGAAATTCCATTGACGCATTTAAATTATAAATTTTGTCTATTGGGTATTTCAAATTTAAATACATAGTATAGTTTGTTTCACTATAATTGAAATTAAAAAAAGTCATAGCATCAAATTACGTTGATATAAAAACGTACAAACTATAAACAAAACATAATAATAGAGATAAGGTTAATTATTTTAATCTCGCGCCAGCCTTTAGCAATGCATATTATGCTCTCTTGGTTGACCCGATAATCTTATCTCTGTATTATGTTTAGTCTTTATATCAACGTAATTTGATGCTATGACTTTTATTAATTTCAATTATTGTGAAACAAACTATACATGTGTGTATGTAATTAATAATTATGTTCTTTTAATATTCTTATCCAGTGGCGGCGATATAGCTCGTGCAAATCGCGATGGGCCACCGGAAGAAGAAATGCATGGCAGTTGCACTAGTATTATGTTTGCAAAAACGTTTTACAAATTATTTAAGGTGTATTTTTTAACACCAACGTTGAAATTGGAAGATTTTGAGGAACAGGGATAGCAAGATTTACTATATAAATATATAATATATAACAGTATATTAGGTGCCAGAAAGAGTAATTAATATTTTTGTGAACAAGAATGCAGTTTGGGAAACTGAAGCGTAGCCGTGTTTACATTCAACGGCATTACACTCATTGGAAAACCACCAAAATTAGTCACTTAAATGCAACAGAATATGCACAAAATAAACAAACAGAAATTAGTTTGATATTTGGTGTTTTCAGGAATAAAAGAAAAAATTTTTGTTTTGTTTTGTTATTTTTGCTAGAAAATTTATGGAAGTTCGTTATCTTTTCTACCGTCCTAGGTCGACAAATAAAAATATAACACCGTTAAAGTCATGACTAACGGTAAACTCGACTTACGTTTCTAATTTCTAATAGTTTAAGACAACTCACGTCGTCGCTATCAAAACGTAAAGGTAAAGGCGTATCTCGATTTTCCTCACTTTACAGGAGCGCGAAATAAAGAAAAGTACTGTTCTTATTTTCTCCATAACTAAAATACTATTGAATATAACGTATTTCTTTAGTTATGGAGTAAATAAGAACAGTACTTTTCTTTATTTTGCTCTCCTGTAAAGTGAGGAAAATCGAGATACGCGTTTACGTTTATTTGATAGCGACGACGTGGTTGAAAAATATATTTCCTGCAATTGAAAATGTACAGAACGTTTCTATAAACTATTTTATTGGGTATTAAAGGTTCCTAAACACTTTGCCCCCATTTCAAAAACTTCCTAGATATATTTCCAAACCACAGCAGTATTGACGTCAATTGTTTTGTGTACAGTGTGTTAGTAATTTTGGAAAGATTTGGCTGAAGAAGAAAAAAACAATTTGTGTAGTTAAACCTAGTTATTTTAATTATTGACACTATGGCATGATTTGGCCTGAATAAAACCGAAAGTAGTAATACCTAGTATCTATAATTGATTCATTCACTTGTACTCTATTATCTAAAATTAAGCCAAGGATATGATCGAAATAGTCTCAAAAATGTTGCATTTTTCTCAAGGAATGTACTGTATAAACTTGAACAAAACCGATAACAGCCCTCAGTATTAAGTTCTTTATCAACATTTTTGATTATTACTGCCAACCCAATTAAAAAAAAAATACTGAAAATTGATGTGGGCCTTTTTCTGTGTCACTCTATGATATACTTAAGGTGTAAAAAATATCAAAACATTTAAAACGCGCTGGATAGATGTCAGTTATAACGTTTTACGTCCATTAAAAGAATTTTGGCACATTTTTCCGGTTGCGTGCCGAATTAATAGTAGAGAGTAGTTTTGAGCAAAGGTTCAAAAATGTATGTTCAAGATATTACAGTCATTTTCCCAGCCGACAAAATTTATTTATAAAAGAATGAGAACAGTAAAGAAATCTGCAATTAAATTTAAGCAATGATTAATTAAGCCACAAAAAGTGATACTGTGTTTAGAAGGATTTCTCGCTCATCAAATTAATGTCTACCTGCTGTAGAGCAAAAATTTGCTCTATCCAAATCCATAAAAAAAAATAAAATTGCAATTTAAAAACATTGCCAGTGACATCACAGCGATGTTTTTTTGACCGCGTAATTTTTTTCACTAAATCAAAGCAAATATGAATCAACCAAACAAAAAGAACAAAGCATTCCTCTTCTCTTCATTGTCGACAATTTCCTTCTACTAAAACTTTTCTTATCTTAAATCTGATCCTACGCCGGGATGTGGTCAGAATACACTGTGTGTTTCAATAAAAACGGTCCACCCAAAATATCTTGAAAACCGTTTGGAAATTAAAATTTGCGCCATGTAAATTTCCCAAACGATTCTCCTGATATTTTGGGTGGATCACTTCTATTAAGCCACACGGAATGCGAATAATAATATTCAAACACATCTTGGACAGAAAATAACCAAATTTAATTTCTAATAAATTTGTTTGCGATTATTTTTACAATGCGTGTCATAGATGTTGAAAGGTGTGAATTTCAATTTTGCATTTTTAATATTAATTAAAGAGAAAAATTTCTTCTTTATATCCTCTTTCGAAAGTTAAAGAAATATCTTCCCACCGATAACATTTTCATTCTTATCCGTTTAAAATAGCAAGCAGGAATTTAAAAAAAAGTAATGCGTGTCATCCCGATATATACCTTGCATTAATAATACTTTTTTTTAATAATAAATAATCGAACATGAAAAAACAAAGAAATTTGCTCGCCCTATACTTATATATCGTCTAGTCTCTAAAGTCTAAAGGAAATACAAAATAAATTATGTTTTGTAGATTTAGTCATAATAGCATTTCTATTTGATTTGACTCAGAATATTTTGTCGGTCAATACAACAAAGCGTAAATCAAATTTCAAGCAATTTATTGGTAAACCCGGAGATGATAGTTTGTGTTGCAACCACAAGAATTACAGCTCTGCATTTTTATGTTTCAGGAACGTCAAGAATTCGCTGATTCGTCCAATATTGGAACTTCCTAGAAGGTACGTCTTTAAACAATAGCATGCATGTTTTTTTTATAAATTGAGTAATGACGTTTTCGAATCGTTATTGACGCAAACTAAAGGTTTACAAATTTAAAAATCGGATTTACAAGGAAAAGAACAAATATCAAAATGTAAATATTTTTAATATTCTTGTAATTTTTAGCAATACTATAACATTACAACTTTTTTTTTAAAGATTACATTTAATATAAAAATATTGAAAACGTTAATGGTTTATATTTTTTGTTTCATTGCCGGTAATTTAAAAAAAAATGTTTTTCGGAAAAAATTTCGGAAAATGCAAAATAAAGATCTTAAGTAGTACTGCCCTGCTAAGACAAGAGGTCCTATCTACAAATTAAGAGTTTAGACATTAATTACGACAAATGGGACATTTTGATTTAGCACTAATGGATATTTTTCACCTAGGACAATAATTTTAGGCGTATATTTATATGTTAAAGTTAAGAGAGGACATTCTAACTTAGTACAACGATGGAAAACATGTCAAGTATTACATATATGCCATAAAGTGAAAAATACAAAATTTGCAGATAGGACCTCTTGTCTTAGCATGGCAGAGTACCAGTGGGATATGTAAATGAGTAATCGTTACAACAAAAATTCTTTATAGGATTTATTGTAGGTATTTTAATATAACGGCAAAATAAGCAAACATTGTGCACCATCAATGCACCCTTATTTCAAAAGACACTACTAAAATAAATTGAAATCATAACCCTAAAAAATTAACTCAACTATTTGGAAATTACGCAAAATTTCCTGAAATTATGCACAATCTCCGGACAATCACCTATTAATTAAATTCACAGAAACATAAAATTAGAGTAGGTAATGGTAAAAAAAAGAATTTTTAATAATCATTTACGTGTAAATCCGGAAAGTGGTATCTTCTTTCCTGGGTCAAGATACTTTCCGGATGTGTTGCGTACAATATTTTTCTGCGGTCGTCATTATCACTAATGAAGTAAAAAATGTTGGTAAAATTACTAGAAACAAACTTCGTCGAAGTTTTTGACGAAGATGTTCATTTAGGCGTAGGAGAATGTGGGGCAGAACGGGGGTCGATGTGGTTGGGACAGTATTTGAAGGTGTAAATAAAGAGGTAAAAATCTATTATAGTGTGAATAAATTTATTTAACATATCGTTTAACATCTCCGATGTTCAAAATTAAAATAATGAAAATACTTGTATTTATTTTAAACATTTGAAAAAAAACGGTTATATCCCGTTCATCCCCATGCATGGGCAGAACGGGGCATTCATTAAAAGGTGAAACAAAATCATGTTTTATGGCTGGCAAAGTTCACAGATGAGTTGTGATTCATCATCGTCAGTATCAATGCCGGCACAGGAATTATGGGCCCATTTTTTACACTGTATGCATGATATCCAGCCTTCACTCGATTTTGAATATAAGTCGTTGCAATATAAACAGGTCGCATCGTCTTCTTCATCTGATTCCACGCTTTGTTTCCGTGGTTTTTTGTTAACAATTTTCGGTGTTTTTTTCTTTCCTATTTTGTTAACAATTTTCTGTGTTTTTTTCTTCGGGGGTAGGACCCCGTTCTGCCCTAAGTGCCCCAAGTGTTGGTAAACCAAACATCGCAAGGTTAGCGACAGCCATGTTACTTCTCCAAGACATGCTAACACGTGAAAAGACACTTTAAACAACGCTTAATTCGGTAGACTAAATTGGAATAACGAAAAGTAATGTGAAATATATCTTACCTTGTTTTCAAATATTCATAAAGTTGTAGTTTTATACAGATAACTGCGAAAGCAGACCGAGCCACTGTACAGCTGAAGACTTTTTGAGGGCCACCCCACCGGCTGTCACTTGGATTGAAAGCCTGAACATCGCGATTTGACTGTGCATTACTGACATGTAGTTTCTTTTCTATTTTGTGTACATGCCATACGATAAATAAATTTATACAGATTTCAGGGAGGTGTTTAATGAACAAAGGAGAAACACTTGGTAATTCACAACGACCGTTCTTATCACTGCACAGATGCATAATGAAGGTGTATAGAGAGTTGCAGCGAACTGCAGTGCTACTATCAGCAAATAAACCTGATCCCCCGTTCCGCCCCGACCCCCATTCCGCCCCACCTTCCCCTACTATTAAGCATACTAAAAATCACTAACCATTAGCGCTATCGAAATATGTTTTATATAAAAAATAAAGTTTATAGAATTCTCTACAAAAAAGGTTTCAACATCTTTTCCGTAGCTATTTTTATTATTAAGATACAGTAGACCCTGCTTAATGTGATCACATCGGAACTCGGGGTTTTTGATCACAATAACCGACGATCTTAATAAACGAAACTGATCAAAAAACACAAATAATTATTTACAATATAAACATGTAAACATAAAAATTTTAAAAATTGAAAAATGAAAGCACACTAAAGTGTTATATGATAAAATTACATTACAAAGCATAAACGCTTAACTGACAATAATTACGTCTCAAAAGATCTTAGCGGTACAATTGCAAAATGCTTGCAATATGTACATTAAGTAATTTGTTTGCTGACACAATAACGCGTAATGATTTTACATAATATTATTATTTATAGGCACGTGTTTATTTAGCGTCAGGTAGATTTTATCCCTACAATTAATAAAATGCTTGTAAATAATTTTTTATTGAATGTAAAAGAATGCATTTTAACAAAAAATTTTATGCGATACACGACGTTTTTTATGTAGTTGTATACGGCCGGCACGTTCTTCACAAAAATGATCTCATTATCCGTGATTACAACCAATTAAAACAATACAAACAAAATTAACACGGATAACTATTAAATTAATAAAATTTAGTGTTGCCGAATCTGTCGCCAAAAGTTGTAAAGAAACACATACTATGTAGGGTAAACCATGCAGTTATTGGACATAGGGGAGTTATTGGACAGTTCACTATAAATTAAAAAAAAAATTTAATTATATTATAAGCCTTTATTATTGTGTACCTACTAAATGTACAGCTTCACTAAACTTTCTGCTACCAATTTCATACTGTATCATAACCGCCAAAATTTCTCCATTGGAGGGAAACTGTGTTATGAAGGAATGTGTAATAAATTGTTGTTTTGATAGTAATTAGAAATAAGCCTCAAATTATTGAAATAATAAATAATAGAATTTTTAAATCTTCTGTAGACACACGACGATAATTTGATCAAGTTATGATCATTTAAAAGCTGCTAAAGACTATGTTGAGGTTTATAGATGTGTCCAATAAATGAGTTGAATTTTTTTCATATTTTTTTAGTTATTGGCCATTATGGATAATAACTGATTTGAATGGATTTTTTGTATTTGGACACTTCTTTGTAGGTTTTTCTGTAGGACCGCTAACTTTTAAGAATTAATTCATAACCTAAGTTTAATTGGGGAGCTCGTTATTGAACACGTGTCCAGTAACTAAATGGAAAATGTCCAATAACTAAAGTCTGCAATATCTTCAATATTATTTTATTATAGCCCATACTTGCTAAACTTCTATTCTCAAATTAGGTACATATCTAATGCCCATTAGGTACCTATAGATACTATTTTTAGAGATACTATATTGGAAGGCAGGTAATTAAAATTGAAGTTTTAATTATGTCCAATAACTGCAATAATTGTCCAATAACTGAACTTTTAGGTAATTTTTCCTTCTTTTACAAAATTTTTAAAAACAGTGCTACAATGAGCAAATATGAAAATTGGTATGATAAACCAACATTTGTACCTTTCATTTAGTTCTTACGTACTCATTTCTACATCTACAGATAAAGTTTTAATTAAGGGGTTATGGGTAGTCAGGATTTTCAAAAAATTAATAATTTTTTTTTGCATTTTCTTAAAGTATGATACTTCGAAATTATTACCTGAAAATTTCAAGGTAATCCAATGAATAGTTTTCGATATATCCTACAATTGCTGATGGGCTCTCTGACATTCGATGTCAGGTAGTTTGCTAAGGGGTTTCGACCGGTTTAAGGGATCTATTTTATGTAAACATGAACGCTGTAATGACACATTTTATTATATTTTGTACTGTATTAAGTGTAAACAGTGTAATGGAAATGTGAAATTTCAGAAAATTAAAATAAAAGACTCAGTATAAGTAATTAAATAATTAGTATTTATATACATAAATCGAATGTAAAACTTTAAATGTATTTATTTCGAAAGTACGTATTCAAAGTCGGTGATCACTGTAATTCAAAAACTACTCGACCGATATTAATGAAATTTATACAGTTTATTGAAAACATAAAAAACTAGGGCCTGATCGAAGGATTTATTTTTTTATTAAAACAGCTAGTTTTTATAAACAATAAACTACCGCTTTTTTCGTTGAAAATGGACGAGTAAATTATCAGAGGCCGCCATTTTGTCAATTTTCAAAAAAAAAGAGAAAACCTTCGTTCAGGCCCTAGATTAACTATTAAACTAATGATTTTTTTTGTTTGATTGATTTTGGATGAACCAGTAAAATGTTGTAATGATCACCGCAAAGCACGACTTGTGGAACAGGGTCCAACAAATATGGCAATAAGTTAGTCAACAATAAATATTTTTGTTTCTAATTTTTGTCAAATAAAGCTAAAACATTATAATAACTTAGTATTATTTGTTTTATAAAATAAATTAAACTACTGTCAAAAAAAAATTATTTAAAATACTCATTTTTTCACGCCGATGACTACCCCCCTTAACTTTTGTATCGAAACTTTTTCTAAAGTGATAAATTAATACTATTGGGATAGATAGTTTATTGCGATCCACTATCCCAATAGTATTAATTTATCATTCTAAGCAATTGGACGAGAGTTTTTCCATATCATTTTTCTAAATTATCCAAAAACTGCATGGTTTAGACCAGGGTTTCTCAAAGCGGGGTTCGCCATTTGAGGGTAGGGGGTTCGCGACAAGATTTATGTAATGGTATAAAAAGTACGCATTGTGCTTTGCACAGAGAAGCATTGGCGTGCAAGAAAATGCCTAATGATTTACAAACAGCACTGTCAGAGGTCGTAAAAATAATAAATTACATAAAAGCATGTCCAATGCTTCTCTGTGCAATGCACAATACGTACTTTTGGCCTCAGGTGCAACATTTTTAATCCTGGTAATTAGTCCAGATATCCTTCCTGTCATGGCCTTGGCACCATCAGTCGATATACCAACACACTTTGCCCAATCTAATTCATGTTTTTCAAAAAAATGCATTGATGGCGTTGAAAATATCTTCTCCTTTTGTCGTAGACTCCAAGGTCTTGTACAACAGAAAATCCTCTTCAGAAATATTTTCATGCGCATATCTAACAAATCCAAGTAAATTCGGCAATCCACTAATATCTGTTGATTCATCAACTTGAATCGCATAATAACTATTTTGCAATCGTTGTGCGTGTTGATGTTCAACATTTTGTGCCATGTCGTGAATGCGCCTTGCAATTGTATCATTCGAAAGAGGTATTTTATCCAGCAATTTCGACGATTTGTCTCCCAACACGCAACTAACCATATCTTTAGCAGCCGGCAAAATCAATTCTTCAGCGTACTCATAAAAAAAATAGATTTTTGGAAAACTTGCTTGAGATCAAATATTGCTGAATGTTTTCCTCTTCTGCACGAATTTGTTACGACGAACGCCCTGACCGTGGATGCTGACATGAGGGCTGAAATTGTTCTTCATCTTTCTCAGCTCTCCGGCGAACTGAAAAGGTATTTTCCAGATATTGATAATGCTGAAGGCTGGATTCGAAACCCATTAATGGTCACAACCGAGAACATAATTGCTGGTTTGAGTATTAAGCAACAGGAGTCATTACTAGAAATGTCCACAGATGAAACTCTTCTAGCTGATTTTAACAGGATGTCTTTAATTGATTTTTGGGCAGCTAGACAGGAAGAATATTCCGAACTCTCACGCAAAACGGTGAATTTCCTCTTACCCTTCGCAACAACTTACTTATGTGAGAGTGGGTTTTCACATCTGGTCATGTTAAAAACCAAGTACAGAAATCGACTTGATGTGGAGTCAGAATTAATATTAAAGTTGTCCAAAATTGCTCCTAAAATGTATTATTTTATTTAAATTTTATTAAAATAAAAAACCTTTTTTCTTTATACAACTAGATTTCTTTTTGGGGGGGGGGGGTTTAGGGGTTCGCAGTCATTTGGGAACTTGAACAGGGGGTACGTGGGGCCATAAGTTTGAGAAACCCTGGTTTAGACAATCGGAGTTCCCGATTACTAAGGAATTTTCGACAAGAAAATTTTATGTTTAAAAAAGTTATAATTGAAAGAAACTTCCCAGGTAATGTGAGTTCTTAAATAAATGTTAAAACATATTAATTAACTATTAGAATTAACCTAGTTAAAAATTATTAGATTTTTGCGTTTGCAAATAATTGCACAATATTTGCAAAAATTGCATATCTGCAGAAAATTGCACCATATTTGAAATAAATTACTAACGGCCTTATTTTATTACTTACATTTACAACTTTACTTGAAATACGGTGCCCGAAATTGATATATTAAGTTCACTCTTAAACTGTAACCTTTTTGAAATATATTTATTTGTAGCCTACTGACTATTTAATAACGACAAATAATATACAAAAGGCAGTATAGTATATACCCGTTTTTCAAGTAAAAATTCTTATTGAGAAACTTTTCTATCTGTAATTAAGAAAAAAGGTGCTAAAATTAAGCGCAATTGCTTTAAGTTCAGTCAATATTTTTAATTAATATTCTAAAGAAAATACAAAAAATAATTAATTAATAATGAATGTTACCTCCTTTATTCTTAATGCATTCAATAATTCTATTTTTCATGCTTAAAATTAAATTTTGAGTTGTTGTTAACGGAATTTTAGCTCACTCAAGTTTGATGGCATGTTTCAAGCTTCCAACATCAGCGTACTGCTTTGAATTTTGATATACCTCACGAGCAAGAATTCCCCAACGATTCTCGATTGGATTAAGATCCGTGGAGCGTGCTGGCCAATTCATAAGTGTTATGTTTTTCTGCCTAAACCATTCTTTTGTTGTTCTCGATACGTGAATGGATGCGTTATCTAGCTGAAATATGTAATCTTGTTTATGCATTTCTTCCCCAAAGTTAATTAACACATTTTCCAGTAAGTCTATATATATTTTTCGCTTGTCATTCGTGTATCTATCCAACAAATTAGGGTGTTCCCAGAGAAGGAAAATGCAGTCCAAATCATTACTGTACCACCTTCCAAGTTCCTGCTCATTGAAATGCCTTGCAGTTTCTTTAAATTATGCCAATTAAACTTGAAACCATCCGGCCCATCTAAATTAAATTTTTTTTCATCAGAAAAAATAACGTTTTGCCATTCGATGTTCCATGCCATTTGATCCTAAGCAAATTGTAATCTTGCCTCGAGGCGCTCCTTAGTTAAAGGAGGACTTTTTTAATTTTTCTCCATTTAAATTTCCTACACTTTACAAGAATTTGTTGAACATGTCTTGCACTTACAGGAAGTTCCAGGTTTCTCTTAATTTGAGATGCAGTTACTGATTATTTTACAGCAGTTCGTAAAATAGATGCACGTTTCCGGTCAGTTAACTTCTTGTTGCCTTGTTTGGAGCAATTTTTCCGTAGGAATCACCCAGTTTAAGAAAGTTATTGACTACACATAGCGATCTACAATTTTTTTTGCAATAACGCGGTGCGATAAACCAATTTCATTTAAAGCAAGAATTCTTCCTTTTTCTTCCGAAGTTAAATACTTTCATTTTGGCATTATAATAATTAAGGGAAAAATTATACTTAAAAATAGTAATAATGACTCAATTTTGTTCACTTTATTAATTACACTTTGAATTGTTATTACAATCAGCTCTGGGCTTGAATGATAACTGAGTGTACTTATAGCAATTTCGAAGTATTTATATCAATATTTAGGGCAATACCCTATTTCAGGTACTATAGTTAGGGGAAGTATTGGTCTTCACCATAATCTTGATAGTTTGGTAGTTTCACGTTACCGGTTGAAAGAATGAATCAGATAGAGTGCAATAGACCTAATTTTCAATTGAAATTTTAAGTGAACTTTCAGGTTTCTTAAGGTTTTGAACGAAGTTTCTGAATTTCCAAGTATTTTTTCCCGAAAATACGTCTACCCAATATAAATTTTACCCTTAAGTACGTTCTTGTACTTAAGTAATGACTATGAATTTGAGCGTAAGTCTGATAATTTTGAAATACCTATGTAGTACATAATAATTCATGAAGTTAACAGGGAACCTAATAATGGCCGCAGCCATAATATTTTTAAATGAAATCTTACTTTACCTCTTTTTAACCCCCTGTGTCAAAGTTTTGCCATCATATAACAATAAAAAAACAGGGTACAGGCACATCGAAAGGCAAGCCTAGCAAGCTACCTAAGATGTAAAAACCAAACTGCTCACAGAACCAACAGTGCCTCGGACAGAGGCACTATAGTTGGAAAATAAACAGATCAATAGATCTCAAAAAAAGTTAAAGAAGAAGGCCTCATTTAAATTAGATTTTACGGCAGCGATATACACATCTCATCAAGCAATACACTTTGCAACGTAGGGCGCTTTTTGTTAGTGAAAATAATTTAATTGTGCAACTTATAGTCCAGGCAACGAAGCCGAAAAATTGGCTCAAGCTTGCAAAAAATCCGGGCAAGCTGAATTTTTGCAGAGATGTACATTGGAGTGTTCTAATGAACCCTATTATGGGACTTCTGGGGGAGAAGTCCCATAAAATCCCACGCCGGCGTCTCCCACAATCGGGGGTTTTAGCTCCCCCAACGCGATTTTTTGCCAATAACTCGCTTATTTATGCTTGTATGAAAAATTATGATTAGACCATAATTGAAAAGCATAAAATTCTCTATAAAATACTTTTTTTTCATATTTTTCCATGGCACACTAATACTTAAATTATTGACCGAAAACACGACCCACCCTTAAAATGGCACAATATTGATTCCTTGCACGAAGAGAAATGTTTTCGGGCACGGGAAATGCTTTTAATAATAAATTAATTGAAATTGTGGCCAAGGTTGGAAAATTAAGAGAAAAATAAATTTTTTTTAAATTTGCCCAAATTATAGTATCTTCCAAGTAACGAAACCGAAATTTTGGATTTTTCGTAAAAGTAAATATACGTGAGCTATAGGCGAAACACCGCAGTTAGGGGGCTAAAATCCTCATTTGGGGGAACGCCGGCTTGGGATTTTTATGAGACATTTAGGGGGAATTTTTGGATTTGGATTTTGGAATTCGGGGGAGGGGGAGGGGCAAGTATTAACTTGCACGCACTTAGGCCACTCTACCGGGCCCGACATTTTGGGGGTTTATTAGAACACTTCAATATACATCTTTGCCAAATTTCAGCTTGCCCGGACCTTCTGTAAGCTCAAACCAAAATTTCGGTTTCGTTACTTGGAAGATACTATACTTTGGGCAAATTTTGAAAAAATCTATTTTTTTCATTTTCCCACCTTGGCCACAATTTCGATTAATTTACTATTAAAAGCATTTCCCGTGCCCGACAACATTTCTCTCCCTGCAACGAATTAATATTGTGCCATTTTAAGGGTTGGTCGTGTTTTCGGTCAATAATTTAAGTATTAGTGTGCCATGGAAAAATATGAAAAAAAACTATTTGATAGAGAATTTTATGCTCTTCAATTATGATCTGATTATAATTTTTCATACAAGCATAAATTAGCGAGTTATTGACAAAAATTCGCGTTTGGGGAGCTAAAACCCCCGATTGTGGGGGACGCCGGCGTGGGATTTTATGGGACTTTTGGGGGGTTCATTAGAACAACCCAATGTACATCTCTGCCAAAATTCAGCTTGCCCGGATTTTTTGCAAACTAAAACCTTCCTTGCCTGGACTATTACCCCTGTAATGAAATAGCCCTTATCTCCCCTGCTGTATATTTTGCAAACTTGCTTTATTTTATAAGGAACTTTAAATTTTAACATTTGAAAACAAATTAAACAAAGAATAATAAGCAGTAGTTATTATACAAAGAAGTACATAAAGTTCGTAGGTATTCTAGTTGAAAAGAGACGTCATGTTAGACGTTTACAACCTTTGCAAAAACAACCAAAGCTTAAGCGTAAGCGAAGATGAGGTGTCATCTGTATAAGGTGCAAACACAAGTAGGTAGTCAAAACAATAGGCCTTATTTGACTTATCAGGTGACAACGAAACCGGTCGTACGATAAGGCAAGTCTTTTCTATATAAAAAAAATAATAAATGCAAACAAAAAATGTGTGTGTAAGGCTTTGTGTATTTGGATATATTGCTTCATTTTATTTTCAACTTTAGCTGCAAATAACTATTCAATTTTCCAGATTAATAAATAACTGTACAATTTTCCAGAGGTTCAGATTAATATAAAAAAATTCCTTCTACCCTTCTACCAACAATTAGTCATACTAAAAAACAGGAAATAAACTATGTAAAACATACAAATAATTTTTAGTTTAATCGGAGGGTTTTATGGATATTGGAAGAATCTCCATATCTCACCTTCAAATGGGTCTCTTCCAAAAGGTCGCCAAGTTCTATAATATGTTTTCACCACTTCATTTCACTTTTTTGATGATATTTCTAGCGCATCTTTCTTAAGTGAAATTCACACTCTGTCGCCGTTTCTTTTCTTTTCCGTTTATTTCCGTAAAGTCTACGTTTATTTTATACAGCGTTACAGTAATTTCATGCTACACCTCGTAATTTAGTTATAACAATAGTGGTTGCGCCTTCCTTTAATTTTTAAGTTCCGCGCAATAAAATAAATTCTACATGATACGAGCAATGAGGCGGATTAGAGAGACCATTTTTGTAAAAGTTCAAATTATACGTTAATTCAATTATTCCTAATAATAAAGTGTAATTTCTTTATATCAGAAACCAATCATCTGGTAAATATTTATATTTTGGCTATTTATTTCTCTAATTCCATATCACCGTTTTAGGCTTCAACTTTGCGTTGGGATTTTACTTCTAGAGTAACTTCGATTTTGAGTCCGAATTTTTAGACTAGCTTTTGACAAACAGCTGCGTACATTACGTATATTACAAATGGTCATATCCAGTTTCAGTTTTACTACCGTTTTGGACATCGACTTATTTTGGAAATTTTGAGTTACCGTTATCACTGGTGGAATATCTACTTTTTCTGTGGTACGTAAATTAAAAGTGGAATCAATAGACCATCGATATCTATTAAGGTCGTATAGAATTTTTTTATAAGATTAATTGTAACGCCGAACATTTGGATGAGTTATCGTAGGTACCAAACAATCAGCAGCTAACAAATCTTCAGCTGAAAATTTTAAATCACTCTTTCCTATTTAGTCTCTGGTTTGTGGTTATTTGCCATTTTTGTGTATTTGGGTTTAAGTATGTGATATTTTATTATTCTTTGATTAATATGATTATGTGTTATTTGATTATATGTGTTAACTTGAAATGGTAATTTATTTAGGAACTTCACTAGTTCTACATTATTAAGTAAACCTTGATTACATATGACGTTTTTAAAAATAATTGGTGGCCCCCAGGAAACAGTAATAATTGTACATTTTGGAATACACAACCGCCCTGTGGTAATTGAGTAGCGGTACGCTTTTTCGGCGTCAATTCTTAGTTAATCTGTACGTAAAATTGTTACCGACATTTTACATGCAGTACTAATATACATGCGTGTTGTAATTATTAATTATGAGATATCCAATACCCAAAGTGAAGTTAACAGAAGGGTTACAAAAACTACATTCAAATTATGTATCATTTTCGCAAAAATCTTGGATTGATTGAATATTTTTCCTCAATATAATATTAGCATTGTAATATATCAAGTAGGCAAATTTATTTGCAATTAACTATCAGGAAAATAATAATAATTGTGGAATTAATTCTGCTTATTATAGGGCGATGACAACTTTATATCCAATAGCTTGATTACAGTGAAATTAAATTTAGACAGATTTTTATTAACGAAAATATCTAAAATTGCATAAATGGAACAATATACTAGTAAAATTCAAACCCTTGTATGAATTAATTGCAGTTATCGAAACTGCACTGTATTTAGAATATTAAAACCTACACATACAACACAAGTAGCTGTTTAATACTATTATACAAGAGTTTGTTTTTCGATCAAGGGCGTATGTAGGTACCAATGCTAAAATTTTTACAACTTAAAAAAAATCAACTGGGTATACGATATTGCTAATTGGAACAAGAATCATTTTAAAAGTTACACAATAGCAGTGACTATTTAATCTACACATAAATAATAATTATTTTATTAGCACTAATACTTATTAATTTTTGCAATACATTTTTTCTCACCTACTGAATGTTGCGAAAAATGGTACCAAATTTTAGTTAGTCGTCACATAGAGCTCATCAAAAGAAATCAAAACGTTGTTATATTATCTTGATATCATTTATTCTAGATTACAATTATAAATAAAAGTTAAACTTTTTTAATAAAACAGCGGTAAGATTATTATAGTACGTTTTAGCTCTAAAGTGATCAAATGATGCGGACCGTGTTTTATTTTGTTTTTCCTGAGAAATGGCTAGTTTTTACAAAAATTCTGAAATGACAGATTTAATAAGAGAATGGTATTTGAACCTCATGACTTTTTTATTTGTTTTGGTTAGTTTTATTAACCTTTAAAATTTGGCACACCTTTTCGCAAAACGCTGTACAAATGCTAACGCCTAGTTTTGTACCCTGTCTGTCCTGTCCTTTCTTTGGAAAATATCTACAGCTTAAATATTCGACAGATATTTGGCATAATGTGTCAGCCATTGTCAATTGATAATATTTCCTGGTTACAGTTCTGAACGATTATTTGTTTTTGTAATGGTGTATTATCTAAATATATAAAAGAGAAGATCTGTTTGCTTACGTGTTCGCTATACGTTCCTAGACCCTTGGACCGATCTCAACCAAATTTTGCACAGTTATTTTGTAGCTCCAGGCGCAACTATTCGTGCATAAATGGAGAAGAAATTCGCGCGGGGAAAAAAGTTATTCGCTTTTTTCGAAAATCAAATCACAAGTTTGACAAAAAATTTAAATTGTCAAATAATTAATCTGACGTACTGTCTGTGATTCAAAATACTGTCAACAGATGGCGGGGATGGCGGCTTTAATTCGAAAAATCAAAACCACTAACAAATTAATCTGAATGCCGCGAATAAGACCGGAGCACTTTATATAGGTCGCAGAACTCGCCGGAATTGTGCAAGAAGACGCAGATCCACCTCTTCGTGGAAGATCCACCTCTTTGCGGAAGATTTAACTTTACCTGAAGATTAATTTGTTTTTAATTGGTTTTCTCAAGAAATATCAAAAACTAACACTAACCTAACAGCAGATCCACCTCTTCGCGGAAGATCCACCTCTTTGCGGAAGATTTAACTTTACGTGAAGATTTATTTGTTTTTAATTGGTTTTCTAAAGAAATATCAACATCTCTTCGTGGAAGATCCACCTCTTTGCGGAAGATTTAACTTTACCTGAAGATTAATTTGTTTTTAATTGGTTTTCTAAAGAAATATCAAAAACTAACACTAACCTAACGGCAGATCCACCTCTTTGCGGAAGATTTAACTTTACATGAAGATTTAACTTTACGTGAAGATTTATTTGTTTTTAATTGGTTTTCTAAAGAAATATCAACATCTCTTCGTGGAAGATCCACCTCTTTGCGGAAGATTTAACTTTACCTGAAGATTAATTTGTTTTTAATTGGTTTTCTAAAGAAATATCAAAAACTAACACTAACCTAACGGCAGATCCACCTCTTTGCGGAAGATTTAACTTTACATGAAGATTTAACTTTACCTGAAGATTTAAAATTTATTTTTGCCTTTAATACGTCGAGGAGACAAATATAAATCGAAAATGTCGAATGAAATTTTCTCGACAAAACTTTGCTTCGCAACGAAAATACACATTTTGCATATTTTAAATTTTGCCCGAAATCGCCTCTGATTTTGATTTTCAATTTTGACGACGACACTAATTTGCAAATGCTGCCGTTATTTGTCGTTTTTCGTCAACCGTCGTCATGTGCTAAATTAAAGACCGTTAATAACCGTATCCGAAGCTCCGATTGCTTTTTCTAAATTATCCGTCGTTTCTTTGTGAGAGACCCATTTAAGTGAAAATTGTGTAAAAACTTTGGACGTATGTAGCGCTCTTATTTACCGGCCGATCTTTAATTTTTAAGGCGCAACGGAAGCGTATCGCGATGCTCTATAATAGTTCGTCCATAACATTCCTTCGTATTTTCAACGCCGAAGGTGTTAAACCGAATTTAAATTTCAAAATTATTTTTTCGATGGGATTGCCTTGCCAATTTTTCGAAAATTAATCTGACGTACTGTCGGTGATTCAAAATACTGTCAACAGATGGCGGGGATGGCGGCTTTAATTCGAAAAATCAAAACCACTAACAAATTAATCTGAATGCCGCGAATAAGACCGGAGCACTTTATATAGGTCGCAGAACTCGCCGGAATTGTGCAAGAAGACGCAGATCCACCTCTTCGTGGAAGATCCACCTCTTTGCGGAAGATTTAACTTTACCTGAAGATTAATTTGTTTTTAATTGGTTTTCTCAAGAAATATCAAAAACTAACACTAACCTAACAGCAGATCCACCTCTTCGCGGAAGATCCACCTCTTTGCGGAAGATTTAACTATACATGAAGATTTAACTTTACGTGAAGATTTATTTGTTTTTAATTGGTTTTCTAAAGAAATATCAACACCTCTTAGTGGAAGATCCACCTCTTTGCGGAAGATTTAACTTTACCTGAAGATTAATTTGTTTTTAATTGGTTTTCTAAAGAAATATCAAAAACTAACACTAACCTAACGGCAGATCCACCTCTTTGCGGAAGATTTAACTTTACATGAAGATTTAACTTTACCTGAAGATTAATTTGTTTTTAATTGGTTTTCTCAAGAAATATCAAAAACTAACACTAACCTAACGGCAGATCCACCTCTTCGCGGAAGATCCACCTCTTTGCGGAAGATTTAACTTTACATGAAGATTTAACTTTACGTGAAGATTTATTTGTTTTTAATTGGTATTCTAAAGAAATATCAACACCTCTTAGTGGAAGATCCACCTCTTTGCGGAAGATTTAACTTTACCTGAAGATTAATTTGTTTTTAATTGGTTTTCTAAAGAAATATCAAAAACTAACACTAACCTAACGGCAGATCCACCTCTTTGCGGAAGATTTAACTTTACATGAAGATTTAACTTTACGTGAAGATTTATTTGTTTTTAATTGGTTTTCTAAAGAAATATCAACACCTCTACGTGGAAGATCCACCTCTTTGCGGAAGATTTAACTTTACCTGAAGATTAATTTGTTTTTAATTGGTTTTCTAAAGAAATATCAAAAACTAACACTAACCTAACGGCAGATCCACCTCTTCGCGGAAGATCCACCTCTTTGCGGAAGATTTAACTTTACATGAAGATTTAACTTTACGTGAAGATTTATTTGTTTTTAATTGGTTTTCTAAAGAAATATCAAAAACTAACACTAACCTAACGGCAGATCCACCTCTTTGCGGAAGATTTAATTTTACATGAAGATTTAACTTTACGTGAAGATTTATTTGTTTTTAATTGGTTTTCTAAAGAAATATCAAAAACTAACACTAACCTAACGGCAGATCCACCTCTTCGTGGAAGATCCTCTTTGCGGAAGATTTCACTTTACCTGAAGATTAATTTGTTTTTAATTGGTTTTCTCAAGAAATATCAAAAACTGACACTAACCTAACGGCAGATCCACCTCTTCGCGGAAGATCCACCTCTTTGCGGACATGAAGATTTAACTTTACGTGAAGATTTATTTGTTTTTAATTGGTTTTCTTCAAAAATATTCAAAAACTAACACTAACCTAACGGCAGATCCACCTCTTCGTGGAAGATCCACCTCTTTACGGAAGATTTAACTTTACCTGAAGATTAATTTGTTTTTAATTGGTTTTCTAAAGAAATATCAAAAACTAACACTAACCTAACGGCAGATCCACCTCTTTGCGGAAGATCCACCTCTTTGCGGCAGATTTAACTTTACGCGGAGATTGGTTTTTTAATAAAAAAATTTAATAATTTTTGTTTCGAGTGCAATTTACCATTTTTATTTTTACCTGGAAAATGTTCGGAGTGCAGTTTTCACTTTTTTCGATAAATCAAATCACAAGTCTTGCAAACAAAAATTTAATTTGTCAAAAATCGAACTATTCTGACATACTGTCAGTGATTCAAAATACTGTCAACAGATGGCGGGAACGGTAAATTACACGAACGACTGCAGGTAGCCAAAAAAAAGTAGTAAATTGCACCCCGGGTAAACTGCACGAAATTTTGCAAACTGGTAAACTGCACTCCGAACATTCTTCTCTTCGCGGAAGATCCACCTCTTTGCGGAAGATTAAACTTTACGTGAAGATTAAATTGTTTTTAATTGGTTTTCCAAATAAATATCACAAACTAACACTAACCTAACGGTGAGGCCGAAGGCCGAACAACTATGGCCTTCGCGGATCTATTATGGTCCTCCCCCTGTGAGGCCGAACGCCGAACAACTATGGCCTTCTCGGATCTATTCTGGGTCTAGATGGCCGCCCGTGCCAGCTAGTAATAATATATATATATATATATCCGGTTTATACCGCAATACGCGGCCTTCCGGTTCTCAAACGCCAATTATCTCTGTCAAGAGCATCTTCCTGTTCAACTTGGTATGTTTCCATCCCCTTTCTTATGCAATCGTTCCATGATCTTCTTGGTGTACCTCTTTTCCTTCTCCCAGGGGGCTTCCATTTCCAGATCTTCATGGGCCATCTCTGTTCATTCATTCTGAGTACGTGGCCGAACCATTTCAAACTTCTGCGATCGATTCTATCCGTTACCGTATCCTGGGCCCCCATTCTTCGTCGAATTTCGTCATTAGTAATATGTTCAATTCTTGATACTCTAGCGCTTCGTCGCAAGTAGTCCATCTCTACAGCTTGAACCTTTTTCTTCATATCTTCCTTCAAAACCCATGCTTCGCTTCCATAGCATAGCACCGACTCTACCATTGTTTTTCCAATGTGTTTTTTAGTTTTTTGTGAAATGTGTCTATTCCACCATACTGAGTTTAGTGCTCCTATCACCCTCCGACTGTTTTCTATTTTAGATCTTATATCCTCATTATCGATCCCATCTGTTGTTATGGTCGTACCTAGATACTTAAACTTCTGTACCTGATTTATTTGCTCTGTATCACTGATTAATATTAGGAAGCGTGCTATACTGTAATAATATATAATTATTATAAATATTTACATTCATATTTTGGAGGTCAGTGATTTCAAAGATGCAATTTATTGCATGGGAAAAATTCAATTAGTATTAATTTGTAATAGGTAATTTATTTTAAACTAAATCATGAATATTGTTTTGTAGACTTTATAAGAACCACGATACATAAGAACATAAAAATACAGTACGGGAGAGACGGGCAATGGTGCGCAGAGGAGAATGTTGTGCACCTCACTGCTGCTTAAAGATAGTGAAGAAAGTCATTTCCAATAATGACATTTCGTGACCGCAGTCATATTTTTATCATATTAATGCAAGAGTCTTTTGATAGTGGAACGATTGTTTATTTGTTTTGTATTTCCTTTACATTCGCTTATATCTAAAATAAGGATCGGTTTGGTATTCACTTCTTGTTTTCAGTGTTATTTTTTTATAGCAGGATGAACATTGTAGGAAATGAACAACGTGAAATTTCTTTACATTCCTTAACCCAATTTTAGAGTAAAATTGCGTCAAATCGGGGAATAATACTCGGTTTTCGTAGACTGCGTATCATTACGTGACATTTATTTTAACGTAAATTGTTTATTATTTAATATTGCGTTGTGGACAATCGAGACTTTACAGGAAGCAATCGAGTCCGGTAGAAAAACCAGGACATTAAAACTCTCTAAACCGACAACTTGGTCAAGTTTTAAAGTTTAATGCTTTTTATCTTCAAGCTAAAATAACGTTTATAAGTTATTTTACAATATTTTGGTAAACTTTAATCAATAAACATGTATATTTCTCATCATTTTTACATGCTCATCATTCCCGCAAAGCACAAAATGATCTTTTATTTATTTCCTTTAAAGTACAATGCCACAAGCTTTAATTTGGTATAGCTATATTTTAGGTAACATATTATAGTAGTATATACTAAGGTATAGGTACTATATTGAAAATATTTTTCTTCAAATACGAATAAAATATGACACTGTGTAAGTCGACACACACATATACTAATGATTAGTTTCACGAACGATAATTAAGGTTTAATTTATGATTAAACTATAGTTGAATGTTATTACGAGTATGCAATTATGAGTTAACCCACAAATCTGTTATTTTGAATTCAATTATCAAAAACCTATAGAAAATCAACGCCGATTTAATAAAAAGTGCTTTACGTAGTTATATGCTCATAAGTATCAAAAATTAGCAGGATGTAGATTAGATCAGTGTTATTTAACATCTAATAACTTTTGATACCATTTGATAACACAAAACGCATTTTTTATGGAGTGGGTTGCCTGGTTATCGCATAGCACCATCCAATTAAGCTAATCTCTGATGGAAATACAATTCTTTTTAATTATTGTTGATACTGTGGTTATAACTATTAATACAAGTTAAACTTAATTAACGTTCCTGAAATTGGACAATAAATTTTTTCATCTCCTGCTATAAATTTAAGGGGCTGATCGAATACTATATACATACATAATATGTTAGTACGCTATAAAAACTCTTCCAATAACATGATTTTTAGCAAAACTATTATATTATACGTATATTATGTGACATATAGCAAATCAGAATTTTGTAGAAAAACTAATCTGTGATTTTGTGTAAGAATTTACAAAATTATGATGTTCAGAGATCATCAAATTAAATTGAAAAAAAATATATTTATAGCAAAAATCATGTTACAGTTTCGGTTATCACCACTATTTTCAGACAGTTTTGGTGAGAAATAATTCATGATCTGTGAACGGAATGGCGTTTTAGCTCGAGTTCATTTATAACAAGTACTATGTCCATATTTTGAATAGGCATGCGGCATTGTTGCTTTCTGGTTTTATTATTTCCGGGTTAATAACATATTTTAGGATACATTTTTGTTGAGGACTGTTTCCTTAAAGCAATACCGAGCAACACGAACATTTTGATGCAATATCTGCTGGCAGTGAACAGATATTTAGAATTATCTCAAAAGGTGTGAAACTGTGTATAATTTAATAATATTTGCGACAGTAGCGACGTTGGTGGCCACTTCAATTGCGTTTCTCAATTTGCACCCTTTAATAATCGCGTGTAAAAGTAAAACGAAGCGATAATAAAGTCTTGAAAAGTAAATCTAACCTCAAAGTTTATCATTTGGTACATGATTACATGTTAAATTTAACCCTTAACCACTACCGTCAAATAATTGTCACACTGTCACTACTATGCGGTCTCTGAGACCGCGCTTTATTTTTTTCGATAATTCACGTACAACTTGACTTTTTGGTTTTTTTTTGTAACAGATGTCTTAGTTGGTATTCTAGTAAGTCGGAAAAAATTTAAAATCTATGAATTTTAAAATGTTATTAACTTTTAATAACACAAAATGAAATTATTACCATATTAACACGCATTTATACTACATAAAGTGAGATGGGGCAAGTGCTACCCAAAAAATGAAAAGTTGGTTTTAGAACCGCTTAAGATACTTATTAAGTTTGCCTAAAAAAGGTTTCTCTTGGCAGTCTAGTAGCTGAGAGTATAATCTACATGATACAATATATTTGGATTGATAAGATGTTAATAGGTTTCTAAAATTTTTTTTTTAAATTTTTAACTACTCTGGGCGCACTTGCCCCACTAATACGGGGCAAGAGCGGATATGGCATTTTTATGTTATACAATACTCCTATTAAGAGACCGGGTAAGAGCAATACAACTTAAAGTATATTCTTTATAGTTCACTAAAAAAAATATTACTTAAATCGAAGTTTGCAAGAAAAAGGTTATTTTATAGGGGAAATGCAAAGAAAATTATAACTTAATAATAATTTTATTTCATCAAAACTAAGTATAAAAGTAAAAAAGTGTCAAGTAAGTAATAGATTAATTCTAAAGTAGCGCTCTACGTTTACAATAATTCAGATACATGTACAGCACTAGAAAATACATAATATGTTTGGTAATTGTCATGCGGTATCAGTTTAGGTTCCTGCAGTTTTTGAATGATATCTGACAGCAAAATAGTGCATTTGTCGTTCTCATCTAGCCTAATACTCGGAGTTGTTTCGCAATTTACGTAAACATATCACTGCAACCTCATCGTCAAAAACTTCTGTTACGAGACATACATATTTGTAAGTCTTCTTTTTTCCAAAAAAAATCGCCAAAATGAAGTTACCGGGTTGAACGTTTAATATTATATTTTCTTCACTAGCTACCATTTCTTCATTTCCTCTGTTATGCAAATTGTAGTCTTGATAATTCGTTTCTTCATCAAATTCAGGCTCTGATACCTCATCGAACTATGGTCTGCACTTTCCCCATAGAAATAAGCTGCACTAGCCCCAGTAGACAAAATTGAAGGGGCAAGTGCAGCCCATCAACAAAAATATAGTTGAAAATAAATATGAACAAAAATAACGTTATTAAGATGATTATATCGTAAAAACATAATATATACTTACCAAATATCGCAACGAAAACTCAAAAAATAGCTGAGATATACACAGATAACAAAACACGCATCACCTCGTTACTTAACCACAAATACGACTAACGATTTAATATGCTTAATTTTCAAACCTAACGGTCCCATGCTATCTTGAATGGGTTAGTTAGGGAATATATGTTAATTAAATGTAACATTCACAGCTGGCAGATCAATTTATTCAACTATGTGAAAATTATTAGCAAATACTGCACTTGTCCCGTAAATGCTCTTGCCCCATCTAACCTTAACTAAAATTTAATTTTTTTTCTTTTAATCTAAAAAATACTTACCAAACTAATGATACTATTTTTAAGTACATACTTGAATAATTATAAATACATTGTGAAAATAAAAAAAATCAACTATTTCGCAAAAATCACAACACCTGAAAATCACAGTTTTTGTTAGCAATTCATGCATAATTTCGCACTGCACTTCAAAAACATATTGCTTTGTGGCACAAAAAACAAAGATAAGAAGTCTTCCTTTTAATTTTGGAAGGACACACAGCATGTTTTTCGGGTTTGTAATTTTTCTCCCGGATAACTGGATAAAATTGGGTTATCCGAAATTCCTAATATTTTCCTGAATATAATATCCTGATATAGATATTAATTAGATGTGCTAAGACTTTTACGCCGTTGTATGAACTATAATAAAGATAGTTTATAATCTTCAAACGTTTACTAGACTTTTACTAGAAACAAAAAAGTTACACTACCACTACCCGCCGGTCTCAGAGACCGCTAGCTTATTTGATTTCTTTCTAAAAGTAAAACAGGGCAACTTTCGACTACCCTCGTTTGTCAACATACTAGGAGAGATGTAACTTAAAGGTACTGAAAGCCATAATGACTAATTTTGAACGAGGCGTAAAATAATCACAAATTAAAACTTGATGCGGTCTCAGAGACCGCGCGATAGCGTTTAAGGGTTAACATGGTACATGTTAAATTCGGAGTAAAAGTACTTTTTGTGGTTCGTCAGTATTTTCGGACCCAGTTCGCTCGTCCGCCATCCCCTTCCGACTTGCCACAAAAAGTGACACTTTTACTCCTAATTAAACAATACATAGTACTGTTTAGTTCCGTCCGTGTTTTTTTGAAAACAGCTTGGATTCTTATTAGGTTATAAAAATTTAGTTTGTAAAATCATGATACATGTAACCTTCATGTATCTAATATTTTTAAATTATTATGAAATATTTTCGTTATTTAGGTATTAATCATTTTAGCCATAGAGGCGATTATGGATAATCTCAGTTGATATGTACGTATGTATAATCCACGAATTAATGAATTTATCGCTAACATAATATTACTAATATTATTACTAATAGTATTAACATTACTGTAATATAGCATCTAACCTTTGAGACGGCCCTGTACGATAATGTCGCGTGGCGTGTGTAAGCGTCGTAATACACAATATCCGAAGATATGTGGAGCCAACTATATAATATTAAATTTATACACTATATCGCAATGTCTACAGATACATGGAGCGAGTTAAATAGAAACCAAGAAAGTGACCAGTGAAAATGTAGCAAGTGTGGCGAGAAAAACATAACCCCAAACACAAAACTAAATATTGATACTAATTCTAATACCGAAAAAAAAACTGCGATCAAGACATCGAAAACCTAAAGGTTCAACAATAACATGTACCTATCACAAAATCTACTATTGTCATCGGAGGTCCCATTGATCGACCAAAACACCCATGAAAATTCCTCTGTGGCAGACCAAACCAAGAAAGGTGAAGTATGACTATAGTGGCAACGGGTAAATCTAAGGAAAAAGACGAAGTTCTCCAGTAAAATTAATTAGAAACATTTGTCCAATACGTATAACAAATTACGGTTCATTGAACCAAGACACATTAATTAACAGAAATCCAGAATCGTTTCCAACCGATTGTAGACCTAGAAAGTGAAATAATCAAAAGAAGTGAACCTAAGATCATTAAACTACCACCAATATTTGTACCGTATGTCAGGATATAAAACCACTAGAAAAGAATTTAAAGGAAGTCGTTAAAGATGGATTTAGCTTAAAAATTATCGGAAGAGATAATATCAAAATCAGCTATATTAAAGGTTTGAAACAAAGAAAACGTTGAAAGTCATACTTTTCAGGTAAGCGAAAATAGAAATTTCCGAGTGGTAATAAAAGGTATTCATTTCCCGACCAAAAGAACTGCTATTGGCCAGGCACTGGAGGCTCGAAGACAAAGAGTTGCATGTTGTACAAATATGCTACAGAAAGCAACACAAATGGATCTATCTATGCATCTTGTAGAACTGACACCCAATGATAATAACAAAAACATTTATGAAATGAACCGCTTGTTAAGTAAAGTTATTATGGTCGAACTACTCCATCAGAAGCGTGAAGTAGTTCAATGCCTTCGGTGCCAGCGTTATGGACACACCAAAACCTATTGTAATCGTCAGCCTCAATGCATCAAGTGTGTCCAGAATCGCTTCACCAAGGATTGGTTGAAGAATTAAGATATAAAAGCTAAATACGTACCATGGGAAGAGAATCACCCAGCCAACTATAAAGGGTGTATGGTTTACAAGAATATTCGTTAATGGGAGTTTCCTGCCTTGAAACAAAAACAACAATACTTACAACCATTGTCACCAACCCTCGACCGCAAAGCCAAATTTTTCCAAGCAACAAAAAAGAATTTTTTGTCCAAGAACATCATATGCTAGCAGTGTAAGAGTACTAAGTCAAAACATACCAACCAATAACAACTAACAATCAACACATAACACACTTGACAACAGAACACAACACAAACACCCTACAAAAAATGATAAATCACAGTTATGAATAGTATGGATCAAATGCTATCTAACCAAATCGCCAAAATCTATTTGGAAGCCAAATCGCCCATTTGGACCTATCTTTGAACCACTCTCCCGTTTTTATCGAACTTTACTCTAAAATTTCAATGCATTAAAAACATTAATTGACGTGAACATTGACCTAACTCTGCCATCATCTCTGCCATTCAAATCAGAAACAGATCTTATCTTAGCAGTGGAGAAACTACTATCGAGAGTGCTACCTGGTTGTCTACTGCTGATGTACACACTTCCTCCAGGGAAGAAACTTGCTCCTCCGAAGTGAAAAAAGTGATTGGTTTGGAAAATTTGGTGGAAAATTTAGAAGAATTTGACAAAACACTTGGCATCCAAGTGATAAAACTAAATTGAATTGAAAAAAACTAAAACGACCAACATTCTTTGTGCCTCTAATTAGAAACACGGACGGAGATTGGGCAAGAAGTGCCACGGAAAGGGTGGACCACCTTCGCTGCACATTTAACTAGAGTTTTTCAATCATTTCTACCAGAAAACCAAGAAGACGACAAAATCCAACTAAATAATGAATTACTAAAAGAGCTTCCCAATGAACACAAAATTAACAAACCATTCAAAATAAGTAAAGTTGAAAGGGCGTTAAGATTTCTGAATTTCAAAGATGCATTGGGACGCAACTGGGAGAGTTGTTGAGGGCGCTGCCCATTATAGGTACCACTTTTGTCACTTATGTTTTCAACGCTGTACCCCTTTTGAATGTATTTATTGCCATCGTTTAAATTGCGATTTTATTTATTTTCAATAAATTACAAAAATGTTTGGTGAAAATATAAGTTGTTTGCTAAAAATAAAAGCTCGGCCCGGGGGTTGACTCTGGCACCAAGTACACCAATTACTAATTTTTCGATATTAGCTACAAATTGTGCCCTGCCACTTATATCTAGTGAAGTCATGGTCATGGCCCACACGTGTAATAAAAATGAATTGAATTGATTATGTGCTTGATATGTGTTCTCCCTGGTTAGTCTCAAAAACTCAGAAAAACGTATTGACTCCTGGAACGAAAATTTCAATTAACATTAGAAAATAAAATTCTTCTTTACAAGTGTATTATAAAAGCCATATGAGCTTACGGTATCCAGCTGTGGGACTCGGCTAATAACGGAAAAAATTGAAATGCTGCAAATAAATCAATAAAATGTGTTCCGCACTATTGTAGATACACCATGGTATGTACCAAATAAGGTTATCCATGATGACTTACCAAAACAAAAACGGTGAAAAGTGAGATCAAATCTCACAGTCAAAAGTATCAAAATAAACTAAGTGTCCACCCAAACAAGTTGGCTGAACCACCTTGAAAACGATTCTATACCACATAGACTCAAACGGTATCACCCTCGGAATGTCCCAAATAGACTTGTTTAAACGTTAATCTATATTATGTAAAACTCAACAATTACTATGAACGTAAATGATGTTTGCAGAGTTAAAATCGGTGGACTTAAATATTTAAGATAGTAATTTATATAACACTGTAATGTTACTTAAACATTTTGTCTTCAACAGATTGTAAATTTTTCTAATGCTTCAGTAAAAAAGAACATAATACCACATTACAATCGAATTCAAATTATGCACGAGAAATAGGACAAATTAAATTCCAGTGTCAAAATATATTTATTTGATTTTTATTGACCATTGTTTTAATTGATCGCTGATTCTGAATACGGCCCTGACTGTTGATGTTCGTTGTTGTACTTATTGTTTTATTGAAACCTATCTACTTAGGCCTAGTTATTCTGTTCCAGATTATCTTTTAAACCTGCTTAATTTCCATGTATAGAATTCTTGAAACAATTATTTCTGTAGAAATTCACCCCAATTAAAAAATAACCTGAGACTGAACAACTGGGCCTTAGTAGATTACAATGACCAAATTTTTCAACTGTGATTCCACGATTATTGTTAAATTATGTAAAATCGTAAACTTCTACCTGTTAATTCAAACTTAAAAAAGCATACAATAATTTAAAAGTCATGGTACAAAGGTATTTACAGTTTCCAGTTGAAAAACATTGTACTAATATAACTCACTTGTTTTAATTTATAATTAAAAATAACTTAAAAACCTTTAAAAAATAAATACATAATTATATAAGATGAGTAAAATTTAGTAAAAGTGTCATACAACTGATAGGCAAAATTCCTAGTAATTATGTACTAGATTACTAGAACGATGTCGAGAGATTGCTGAATCTCTTTTGCTGCGATTGCTGAGACAAGAAATTACTGAGGCGTCATCCCGAGATATCGAATGTTATTCTCATACATATCAGACCCTTTTTTCCAAAACATTTTGTTCCAATTATTCAAGTTTCACTGTAATATTAGTACTGTAAAAAATTATGTTTAGGTATTTTATGTTATCTAATTTAAAAAAAATTGTGATGGCCAATTATTATTAGGTATTAATAATTTATTAGCATTACTTCTAAATTATTTTGTACAATATTTTATAAATCCAGCAAGACTTCTCTCTCTGGAATTATATTATAATATACGATTGCTTTAAAAATTGAAAATTTTAACACGAGTGTTAACCATAACCGTTTGGATACAGAATTGAGCCTATTAGGCCCAATTCACCTGTAGCCAAAAACCCGATTTTTAGTCCAGATTTCTTGGTCACTGACATAATTGAGACGGTTATCGAAATCATAGTAGGCATATAAAGGGTTATGAATTATCGAATGATGATAGTAGGAAATATTTGTACATAATAGAATAGACCTAAGGCTGAGGTAACAATTCAATCATCGAATTCTCTTTGGTCGACTATTCACCGAGTAAAAACTCTAAATGCTGCTTTCTTCTTCTTCACGTGCCTATCCGTTACCGGATGTTGGCGACCTCTCTCCTATGTATGTGTTGTGCATTTGTAGTACTATCACACACATAGGGGACCTACTTATTTAACGCGGGCTCCGAACCACGGGAAATGTATACACTTCATCTCCAGAGAGGCTGTTCTAAGCATATTACACCTCGGTGGTTTTCCATTGCCTTCCGAGGGGAGACGGTGAGAATAAAGTTTTTACTGAGCCCGGAGTCGAACCGGGCATTCAGCATTATCAGCAATGCACTTAACCGCTTAAGCTGATCACCGTCTCAACTGCTGCTTTAAAGAGATATTATTTTTAAAAAATGTATAGCTCCGAGCTACACACGTTGAATTTTAAAGAAATTTCCATTTATAATTATTGTGACATTTATAGTGGTTAACTCCCTGGTGGAAATGTGGTGACAGTATAGATATGTTACTTAATCTTCTTCGCGTGGAAAATACTATACAGTGCGTGGTCTTCGTCGAATGCAATATGATTTACTACAGAAATATGATAAATTAATGAAGTGGTTTCCCGTTGCCCTTCCCATAGCCCACCGATCGAAATCATGGATCTTGGACTTAATAATTAAATTAATGGAAGTTCGTTTTATCGAAAGTGCAATGTAGTTTAGATGTTGTTACTAATGCAATAAAAGACAGCCAACTCGTTTTCAATGATTTAATATGCAAAACCGTGATCAAAACATATACATATGAGTCAGATGCAGGAGTAAAACACCTTGCTAACTTGCTATTGCAATTCGATTAGAGAAACTGGTACAAGTTGCGTATAACTAGGAAATCTGTTTCTGTATGTGACATATGTTTAGTTTACCTTTGTAAATCGCTAAATATGTAAATTATATGGAGTAGCATGTAAGGTGCAAACACGCCTTTCTATTTCGTTAGAATAATTTATCTACTCTGTCTCAATCTATGAATGAACTGAAAATGAACTTTTGTATCAATGGCTATTATACGTGGCTATAAACTGAGGGGGCACACTACATCGCCCACTGTCCTGCATTTCCGGTAGAGTAGTAAAAAAGCGCACAATATTGTTTAAATACCAGCTCCTCGATTTTTACTTGGCACTTAAATGTGCAGAGGGGGAAAGAAATTAATACAACATATGATAGTGTATGATAAGAACATGCAAAAGGCTCTCATGATTTCTTACGCTCTGGCGACCGCTCATCCATGCCATCCATATACCACAAAAAACTCCACGAGGTGTAAAATACCTAATATTTAATTAATGTTCCAAGATGACGCATATTTCAAGAATACCCATAGTATTTAAAATCTAATCATTGTTTGTTTCTTGTAATAACCGTACCAAAATAATTTAGGTACCACAAAATTAAAAATTTTTATCAACTAATTGCTAAATCAAACAAATTTCCGGATATTATTTGTGTATTATGTACCTACCTAATAAGTGATTCTTACATTTCGTAGAAACTTTCGTATATTAAGCTAGAACAACGAACAGGTTGAGGCAGGCTCTTGACACAAATTCCATAAAAGTTTTCGAACTCATTCATCTCGTCTAATGTCTAAACTCAAACCTGTATTTTGCTTTTCGGTTTTCATTAAAGGATACACATACGATTTGCAGACCCTACACATATCTTCGCGAGTCATTTTATCCTTCACGTCTCTCATGCATAAAAGACTATCTATTGCAAGAATTTCCGTAGCGATTATACTGCACTCACGTACCTAAGGTATATGGGAACTCTTCACAAGAATGTGAATATGATAATGAGAGAATGACTAGTCCCAAATTCTTATCTTTTCGATCTGTGTAAAACATTATTTCTCAAGGTTTCACAACTACTTTTACAGAGTGTTATTTATGGGGGTCGGTTATCTAGTAGCTGCTGGCTGGGTATTATAAAATTATATTAAAATATTATATACAGGGCATCGCGTACAAACTTCGCGGTGCAATTATTTCCAATAATTTCTTATATTTATTGTAACCTCAAATTATTTTTGTGTACAATGTTTATGATGTAAAAATGTTAATTTTGTCCAAGTTAGTAATTTAAATAAAATTTATTCTCGTTTACCTGTTGAAAAAAATCATCGTGAAACCATTTTTAACGGTTTAACAGATTACACCTCGGTGGTTTTTCATAATTAATTTCATAAATATAATTGCAACTGAACCAAATAGTTAACTTGTATCTTCAACATGGGATGTAGAAGAAGAAACGGAAAGTTTGACAGAATACCTAAATCTACGCAAATATAAATTTGAAAAGTTAAAAGAATTTTATTATTTAGATTTTGGAAATTAAATAGAACGATAAATAAACAGCAGCGGGATTGTTGTAGGTTGCCGGTTAAGTGCATAGACTGCTAGTACCCAGTAGGTACCTACTCGATTCGACTAGGGGTGAAGTTAGAACTGAGAAGGTTTGACAACGCGTAATCTGCCTAGGAAAAACATTCTCAAAAGTGTGTGATCCTTTTTGTAGTTTGCCGCCAAAATTACGCTATAGTTTTCCAATTTGTGTTGACAATACAAAAATAACACTTTTTGCGCACACAATTCACATAGGAGAGAAAATGTTTATTGGGAATAGCCTTAAATTATAAAGAAGAATATTTTCTGTCTGTGTATATTACCTACGCCCACCAAAGGGACAATTAAATATCGAAATTCAGAAGGAAGGAAAGAATTATGGCCAAAAATTTACATCTCCATGCGTACAGGATCAAATTGATTAATTAATTGAAGCTAATGAATCCTTCGCGGCGTTGTGGTCGTAATAAGTAATTCGTTGTTATAAAACTTGAAAATGGATACTAAAATTTGGCAAGAAATAATTTTGGGCTCAAGCATCAAAGGAAGTCACTCTTTGGTGTGATTTGTGGGTTGGAGGGGTCACTGGACCATACTTTTCTGAAACTAAGTCAGGAGGAGATATGATTCAACTCCTGAAAGATAATATTCGATCAATTATTGCAGAAATAAAGGCACTAAAGTAAATCACAGATGGGAAAAGTTCATCAAAAATCCCATATCTGCCAGAAGAGCCAATGTGGTGGTTTAACAGATAGGTTTAGTATTTCATGCACAAGTATTAAATACTAAAATACAAATTATATAAAGTTTATTGATCATTATTCAGATGAACAGATCTTAGTTGAACTTGAAAACCGTAGTAGTATATCCGGCGTGACGAGAAATAGAACCTCAATTTTCCGCTTCTTAATATGCCGGTTTATGCTTTACGCCACATTGTGAGTATTTTATATCATACTATACTACGTTACACTCATTGAATATTATGATAGTGAATTTAAGTTTGTCAGCACCAAGCATGGTCCGGGCAATAAACCTCCGATGTCAGTAGCCGGCGTAGCGCCCGCGCTTTCCCTAATATGGACTTAAGTACCATCTGCCAACCAAACTGTATGTACTAGTTCTGCATGGCAGTTGTAGTTGAATTTTAAAATTTGAATCTCCAATTACACAATAGTCTTTTGCAAATATAAAATATTATATCCTTTTCATTTTCACCATCTACTCTTTCGATTTCACTAATTAAATATTATCGCTTTAAAGTAGTAAGAAATACGTCAATCTGCGCTTTTCAGTTGGGTATTACAATAATAAATTATAGAATTAACATTTGAGTACAGTTCAGTGGTAATTGTTTACATCGATAAAAAAAATTTTAGTTTTGAATTTATTTATATTGAATTCCTTAATATTCACCTCGATACGTACTTGTTTATGAAAAAGAAGTAAAACACGAAATGTGTACAAAATTTTACCTAATATCGTAGAGTAAATTTCTATACGTTTACTTGTCAACGTGTCATATATTTTGACTTTTAATTTAAAATCCATAAAATTTTTACATTTTACAAAGATTTATTATTTGAAAATGGAACATGGAACAGAAACTACCGAAACCAAAAGATGGTAAATGGTAAACAGCTATTTTGCTTCTGGTAAAAAAATTTTTATTTTACATTTTTAGTATTAATTTTTTTGTGAATTTCGGGATTTTATTCAAGTTAGAGCACTATTATTTTTATTACCTATTAGTTATTAGGTACCAGAAACTATTATGTCATTATTATAAGTGACAAGATAAAAATATTGCTTGTCTAATCGTTGAAGTAGTGTCCTTTACATTTTGATTGATCAAGATTTATTGATTTCTTATTTTATTTCAGGATTTCGCTAATTATAATTAGTTGTTATAACAAACAGTTTTTAATTTACGGTGAATAATATTAATTTGTTTAAAATAATCATATATGATCTCACGTACCGCCACAATGTAAAAAATACCTCCCAGAATTGAATCGGTCAATTAACAGCAATGAAAAAGTAAGTTATGATGGAAAATGGTTGGTGCGCTAAAATGAGGTAGACAAAGTAGCGATTGACATGGCATTGATGGCATTCCACAACAAACCACACAAGGAGTATTGTTTTATTTTCAACTATTGATTACGATACTATCGAATTCAATTGCGGATTTATTAAACAGCAAGTGCAAAAAGTAATATAAAATCTAATAACTTACCGTACATTCGTGGAAACTCAAAATACAAGAAAAACTATATACACATAACGTAGTAACTTCGATTATTGACTTATGCAAAGTAGACTAGCTCACTATAATTTAGGTACATAAGTAAGAAATTCAGGTTGCATTACACGAATTTGACTGAAATTCTGAAAAATGAAATACATAATTATAAATGAGTCATTCCTCGAACGTTAGAATACATATTTGGGCCATACCATACCAACACACAGAAGAGGATACAAAAAAAATTGATTTGTTCACAATTTCAAAAGTGATTTCATCTACCCCGACATCCCTTTTTATTGTTTGGTATTTATCCTTAGCACAAAGTAAAATGTATACATCGATTCCAACAAAATTGTGAAATACCTATTTAGTCGTAAAATGTGTGGTGTCAATTATACTGCCCCGAATTATTACTTTGAAGGTATGTCTTTTTATATATTATATTATTATATAAGGTATACGATATGTCTGTGTCTAATAGTTGGGTAAAATAACAAACATCAAATTAAAATTTCGCAATAAAATTGATAGACTAAAGTTACCGAAATATTATTATTAATTAATTAATATAAATAAACAAAACGAAATTAAATTTACGTCGCAATGTTTATTTAATTAATACTGTTCATTAACACCACTGAAATAATAAATATTTTTCATTTTTATAAGTATTTGAAATTATTGCTTAATAAGTGTTATTTGTAATTTACTGCTATATTACACTTACAAGTTAGTGTACTAAGTATAATTTTACTATATACAGTAAGATGATGTGAAACTGACTTATACTTAAACGTATTCAAAATATGTACATATACCTATTATAAATAATGAGAGAAAAACTATCTCGAGTAAATTTCATTTTATTATCAATTTAACCTGCCGTTCATATTTACGGGTTTTTGTCAATTACACATGAATTTTTTTAATTAGTTATAAAGTAAGCAATACAAAAACAGTTCACTTTTAAACCTTATTTTGGAACAAAGTGAACCACGCGTAGGAAAATGTGAAACAAGCCTGTAACTACTACCATATTTTATGTCTTACTGACATTTTCGTAGGAAAAATGAAACAAGCGGGAAAAACTGCACAGAAAATCTGCTGCATGATGCTTTCAGTTTTTATGTACCATATATTTTGTTTTGTCATAATTTTTGTTCGTAGCGCAGCAGTTAAAATTTAGCAATTGTTTAATTCAGACGCTGGAAAATTATGGTGAAGCATTTTGACACATTTGGTTATGGTTATTAAAACCTTTTAGCAAAATGAATCGTCATCGAAAAAATCATGATCTTTTTGGCGCACATAATGTTCCTCCAAAGCCTTAAAAAATAAAGCGTGTAATCAATCATTTTGTAACGCGGTATATACCTACGCTATAGCATATTATGCAAAATTGATCGAAATCTGGCAAAGCTTGTATACAGCACGTACGTCACAAAACATCGGGGGACCTCGTCTGTTAGACGACGCTGTCGTGCAGAAGAAAAACAATTTTTCCCTAAAATTGATTAACAAGACCTACAGTACATGGGTTTAACTCGTCATTCAATAAGTCCCGAGACTAACTACTAAAACAACTTTTTTTTGGCAAAATTCTTCTTTAATCATCTACATAATCTCCTTCAACTACGATACAATCATTCCAACACTTTTCTAAATTTTCTATACTATATGTGTAGAACAATTTATCTTTAACTTCAAAATAACTCTCAGTTGCAGCGATGACTTCATCATTACAGCCAAATCTCTTGCCCTGGAGCATTTTTTGTGGTCTGCAAATAGTCGATAATCACTAGGCGCCAGATCTGGAGAATGCGGTGGAAGAGGAAGCAATTCAAAGCCCAATTCGTGTAGTTTGGCCATCGTTTAAACGACTTTCTTCTTCATTTGTTGCCATTTTCTGCGATTTCGTCCTTTAAACGCACCAATAATGCCATGCAGTATTCGCTATTTATGGTTTTTCCCTCTCCAAGGTAGTCAATGAATATTATGCTGTGCGCATCCCAAAATACAGAGGGCATAACCTTGCCGGCAGACTGTTGTGCTTTCGGACGCTTTGGACGGCTTTCACCGGGTGTTCTTCACCCAGCTGACTGCCGGTTTGATTCCGCAGTGAAATGGTGAATCCATGTTTCATCCATTGTCACATACCGATGTAAAAGATCCTTTTTATTTTGAGTAAACAGTGCCAAACAAAGCCAAACTACCAATTAATATCTTCATGATCTTAGCTATTTCACGCACTTTCACTTTTCGATCTTCCATCACGATTTTCAGGACTTGCTTGATGTTTTCTTGAGTCATTGCTTCATTTGGACGACCAGAGCGTTCAGCATCATTTGTGTCCGTATGACCACGTTTGAAATCAGCGTACCATCGACAAATGGTTACTTTCGACTGAGCAGAGTCGGGATTACACTTTTCAAGTCATTGCTGAGCTTAAACGGTGTTTTTTTCTCATTAAAAAGCAATGTTTTATCAACACACTAAACTCGTCTTCCTCCATTGTTTTTAAAATTGCAAAAGTAGCGTCACTTAAATCACTTGCTATAACTCACATATCGTTTCAAGGTTGCTACTTTCTAAAAAGCATAAAGATTTTTCTTTAAATGCGCCATCTCTGGGTTAGTCTCGGGACTTATTGGACGACATAGATAACAGCACACACACACCTTGCTCTACAATACAAATTTTGCGCGAAACATTTCCTCTCATGATCTCACGATCGGGTGACATCGATTGGCCAGCTCGTTCACCTTATTTGACAACACCAAATTTTTTTCTTTGGGGCTACTTAAAGGCAAAGGTCTATGCAAATAAGCCTTCAATAATTCCGCAACGGAAACGCACCAGTAGCGAAAAAATTTACCAAATTATGCAAGAAATATGCCAAAATGTAATTAAAAATGTGGAAAAAGCGTATGCATTTGCGCTGTAGCTAGAGGGGGCCATTTGGTCGATATTATATTTAACAAATGCCAAGAATTGAATTAACGATAAATGATAAGAAAATTAGATATCGCATAGACCAATCAGAATCGCTTTGAGTTTCTATAAATGGGATTAATTTTGCTTTAAAAACTTAACGTGGGACAAAAGGTTATTAACAATCTTGTATGCAATGGACACGTTGTTTGTTTTTTTCTCAAATATCTCGAAATTAACAAGGCATGATAACAAACCACTTTATAATACTACGTATCTTTTCTAGATGGTAAAATTATTTACATATACAGGGTGTCCCCGTGACCGTGGAGAACCTTTGAGGTGGTGATAAAGGACACTTTTCTAAGACAAATTTTCAAATAAAATTTTTGCCCAAGTCCAAACCCTTGGGGGTACATCCCTTTAATGCAATTTTTTGAATTTCTGATTTCAAACGGCCATAGCTCCGATATTATTGATTTTTTTAAGGTTAATGGATTAGAACTTTATTAAAGATCATTCGCTTGTCTACAAATTAGGTTATAACCCCTTATCGTCTAGAATCTACGGATTTCGAGTTATAAATTAAATTAAGGGAAAAATTGTTTAAAAAATTCAGGTTTTTTTTTATTTTCTTCCGAACCCCGTATCTCTTAAACGAAACGTCTTAAGAGAAAAACTAACAACACAAACCGGATAGGGAATTTAACGGGCTACAACTTTCGTCAAATAAATTTTTTTGATCAACCAACCGTTTTCACAGAAACTCTGAAAATAATGAACAAGATGTAGGTAAAACATATACATTCACATACTTACTAAACGTATTGTAGCGTTTTAACAATGTTTTAACATTAAAACAAATGCTATAAATCAAATTGAGATTTTTAGTAATTATGTGAATTTATATTTTTTACCTACACGTTGTTCATTATTTTCAGAGTTTCTGTGAAAACGGTTGGTTGCCCAAAAAAATTTATTTGACGAAAGTTGTAGCCCGTTAAATTCTCTATCCGGTTTGGGCGTTAGTTTTTCTCTTAGACGTTTCGTTTAAGAGATACGGGGTTCGCAAGAAAATTTTAAAAAAACCTGAATTTTTTAAACATTTTTTCCCTTAATTTAATTTATAACTCGAAATCCGTTGATTCTAGACGATAAGGGGTTATAACCTAATTTGTAGACAAGCGAATGATCTTTAAAAAAGTTCTATTCCATTAACCTTAAAAATTGAATAATATCGGAGCTATGGCCGTTTGAAATCAGAAATTCCAAAAATTGCTTTAAAGGGAGGTACCCCCAAGGGTTTGGACTTGGGCAAAAATTTTATTTGAAAATTTGTCTTAGAAAAGTGTCCTTTGTCACCACCTCAAAGGTTCTCCACGGTCACGTGGACACCCTGTATATAACGCAGTCGTTTATTAGCTGCAGGAACCATCAAAATCCTAAGCTGAATAAATTAAATTATGTTCATATTTTCCTTGGCGCGGTTTCAATTTTTCCCAAAAGTTTAATAAGGTGCCCAAAATTAACAATTTATCAAAAATTAAAACCAGAAAGGCATTACTATTTTTCATTTATTGTCTCTGTACAAAATCAATATAAAACTAAATTACCGTAATAGAAAAGATGCAATAAAAAATTAAATTTATTTTACATGTTTTTAGAACGCTTAAGAAAAAACGTTGTCTGCATTACAATTGTGAAGATATATGTTTCATATTTTTATAACCTATAAAGTAAACTATAAAAGCGGTATTACATTACACAATTTCTTGTTCAAGAAACGACAGAATTTTGCGCACTGCTGCACAACGCTATGCGCAAACGCTTTGAACTCGTCTCTGCGCAAAATTGTGTCGTTTTTTGAACAAGAAATTGTGTAATGTAATACCGCTTTAAGGGAAATAATAGCTTTTGAAATTTTGTCATAAATTAATTTTAAAAAATTCGAAATGAACTAAACAGGTAAATTCTATTTAACATATTATACTTAATGCGCGCAGCACTACTTAGGAATTTTTTACCACATGTCTGGTACTTTCTATTCTACATATGGGGTAAAAAGTACCATTTTTCTTCGTTTACTAATTTACTAGAAGCGTATCAAAAATATTTTCTTAATCTCTAATAACCAAAGCTCACTAAGCGCGAGCAAACTTTTTGCGAAGTATTTTCTGTTTTTTCACATGAGAAGCCAATAAATCAAAAATCGTACTTTCATCCACCTACCCTATTTTACCAGAATTTTTCTGGTTTAATCCAAGTAATTCAAGTTTTTTTATCTAGTCGAACTATTTTCTAAAATTTGCCATTCGAAGCCATATCTAATTATGGAAAAGAAAAAAATTACACTTGTTTTTAGTTTAGTTACACACAGGCGTATGTACATATATAAATTTAATCCAGTTGAACAAAAATTTATAACACGCTTTACTTTGATTTTGCATAGATACTATTAGATAAAAACTATACGTCAATGACTACAATCTCTATTGTAATTTGTGATATAGACTGGCTGTCTCCATCAAATGTGCTCATTAAATAATTTTGCCGGATGCTGGTAATACAATATGTATAAACTAAAATCCACCCCCTATAAAAATAATAGTATGGACTATAGACCATAGACCGTACAGGTTAATCATCACTTACGAAAGAAAATATGTGTTTGCTAATCAAAACTGCAAAAAGCCAATTTTAATCTTGTAAATATTACAACGCTTAAAGCTATGTAAATCGTTTCTGCTTGTTAGTTTTCTTAATTTGATATCATATTGTGATAATATAATTCATTCTTCTAAAAAAATAATAAAAAGTTTTACTTTTAGGTAGCGCGGTGTAAAATTATTTTCTAACCTTATAATTTACATTTTCATTGTAATTTTGGTGCTCACAGTCAAACTTTTGCAGTTTGTTTTCTTCGGTGGGGTAACATTAATATTGGCCCTACTAAAATATTCAAGAATATACTCTTAACCCGTATCTTAATAAAAACGATTCTCCCAAAATATCTCAAGAACCGATTGGAATAATAGTTCTACGCGTCTCTGAAGTTCCCCCCCCCCCATTTTTTGAATTTTAAAATTTAAATAGTTATGACAGGTTGTTCCGCGGGTTGTGCCGGTGTAACCGGGAATATTTACCCCCGTGAAATTTTACCCCCCGGTAAATATTCCCTAGTGAATATTTACCGGGGGTCAAGATTCACTAGTGATATTTTACCCCTCAGTAAAAAATAAAAGGGGGTAAAATATCGCTAGTGAATATTTACCGGGGGGTAAAAATTAAATAAAATTTAATTAATTTTCCCTAGTGAATATTTACCGGGGGTAAATATTCACTAGTGATATTTTACCGGAGGGTTAAAATTTAATAAAAGTTCACTAGTTTTAGCCCCTTCATGAAGGAATTTTATTGTTAAATAAGGGTTTTATTGCTCTTTATGTCTGAATATCGATAAAATTGCACTATGTCAAACGTTTATGCAGTTTCAAGCAAGTTATTTGGTAAAAAAATTATTTTGCACTTTAAGTACCCCCGAGTCGCCTTCCGCAGTATTGCTTTCGCTTGATTGCTGCTCAAATTCTCATAATCTGTAATTATTTAATACCATCATCTAGGTCTGTCCAGCTTCCAGCTCTACAACTTTTATTACCAACCTATCTACTAATACTATATATAATAAAAACAGGTATCCAGTAAGAACAAAAAATGTATCATAAACATCAGAAGAAAATGTCTAGTCCACGGGAAAGTAATGAATTGGGTAAAATTTATTCTAGCGTAGACCAAGATAACTATCGAAGAAAATGCATCTTCTCTCGAAGTAATCGATTCCACTCCAACAAAATTAAAATTCCGCTTTTGTCCTGTAAATCAAAAATGGAAAAAGCGACTTTGTGAGAAGTTTGGACTTGAGTTCCACATTAATTCCAATTTTATATCAACGAGGAATTCGTTGCTTCATCCACCACACACTGTTGTAGACGTCAAGGCAGACGGCAATTGTTATTTTAGGTGCATATCTTTATGCATTACCGGAAGTGAAAATGAGCATGAACAAGTGAGGAATATTGTAACAGATTACATGAAAATAAAAAACAAAAGCGGTTGATCGGTTTTCTGGCGCAACAAACTATATGGAAAACACGCAAATGGATACAAATGCAGTGTGGGCAACGGAAGTAGAAATATTTTTCACTGCAGCTCTCATAGGCGCCGATATAATATATATTCCTACACTCAAATTTCAAAGAATCCTTCTGCATGGCTAAGATTTCCTAGCTTAATGCAGCTTTCCGATGAAGCAAATTACAAAAGCTCGGCAATATATTTGAAACACAAAAATTCTAACCATTATGAAACTGTAGTTTCAGTAAAAAAAACCTCGTAGACAAAAAATTATTAAATTCTAGTAATTTTTGAATACATTTTCCCTTATAAAATAATTTCGCCATCTTCGCACTTTGAGACCTCTTCATGTATAACTATTTAACTATCAAATTTCGTCAAAAACCCACGGAGGATATTTTAACATCTTACATAGTGAAATATTATCGAATTTGATACAAAATAGCAATAAAAATTTTTATATAACAGCTATTTAATTTCAAAGGGGTAAAAATTCACTGACGATATTTTGAATAATTTTACCCCCCGGTAAAAATTCCCTAGGGAAATTTTACCCCCTTAATATTTATCACGAGGGGTAAATATTCACTAGGGAATTTTTACCGGGAGGTAAAATTATACTAGCAAAATTTTACCGGGGGTAAAATATCCCTAGGGAAATTTTACCCCCGGGGGGTAAAATATAAGGGGGTAAATATTCCCGGGTACACCGGTTTTAAAATAAATTTTCCGCATTTATTTCCGCTAGAAACAAGAAAACTGTTCACTCTAGCCCATTTTTAAAATAAGCAATCTTTTTGTTTAATTGTATTGTACCAGTTGTTCTGAACATTGTGTGAGTTTCAATTTAAAATTATGAACGGATTTTTGAAAAATCAAAAAAATACGATTTGATGATGGCCCCCTCATTTTAAAAAAATTTGATTTTTTTGATGCACTAGATTGATCCACTTGTTCTGAGGTCGATTTTAGTTCGATATTACAAACCAATTCTGAGAAAATAGAAAATATTGATATGGCGATAGCCCCCACATTTGAAAAAAAATAATGTTCTTTTTCTCAAGTTGATTGTACGAGCCATCCTGGAATGTACTGCTAAAATATGTACTTCACATCATTGTAAATGATGAAATTAAAATTTGATCCAATCTTTTTTGAAACTGAAACTATTATGGAAGCCAAAGAGAAACTGCTGTAGGCCGTTATACGGCATTATAAAATGTGAAAATTAATGGTTCGAATTTAATGATCTCTTGAAAAAGCTACAGCAAAAATATCTTCGGATACTTTACTTTCTACTGATATTCCTTTTTATGTTAAACTTAAATATACAGGTTAATATAAAACTTTAGTACCTAATAAATAAAGGAAAAGTATTTAAAATATGTTTAAAATTTTAAATGTTTTGAAATTTAATGTTTAAAATTTAAAAATATTTTTTATCCATTAATAATAATTATATAATAATAATAAACACCCTTTTATTCGCTGACGACCAAATTATATTGGGAGAAACAGAGGACTAATTGCAAAGAGCAATATTATAAGTTCTACAAAGTAAGTAGAAGACTTCAATTGCAAAATATCGACAAACAAGACAAAGGTGATAGCTTTTTAGGGAAAGATGCAGTAAGATCAAAAATAACGATAAACAACGAACTAATCGAACAGGTACGACACTTTAAATACCTAGGATGCGATATTAACTCTGAAAACAACCTGGATATACAGCATAAATTAAGCTGATTCCAAATAAAGAAAATTCAAGAATCCAATACGCAGAAATGCAATTCCTAGAGGGGTCCAAACTACGATAGAATAGTAGGAAACCGTACAAAATGGGAAGAACACCTACAAAGGTTGGAAGATCAGAGAATACCCCTAAAAACCTATAAATTAATACAAAACTCGAGAACGCAGAGATGTTGGACGACCGAGAAAGAGATGGGTCGGAACAGGTCAACGACCTAATCCATGGTGGAATTGATGATGATGATGATAATAATTCTATAATATATCGTACATTAATTTATTTTACGAAAAATAATATTTGCATACTTTTTGTAACAAACTTTCAATTTCAAGAAATATTGAATCAAATTTTAATTTATAATTTGTGAAACTCACGGGCCCATTTTAGATCAGTCCCTTTGGAAATCTGCTGAACTATAAAATTTCAAATTCAACCCTAATATTTTTTGGCCTTTTCCAAAAAAAAAATTTCATTTCAAGTAGGGTTCTGAAAAATAACTTAATTTTTAGTTAAAAGAGTTCAATCATTTGAAATAACCTATAAACAAAATTAATAAGTGCCTTATTAATTTATTGTTATGGGTAGTTTCTAACAAATCTCTAAAAGCTTTCTGCAAATCCATTTTATATGTAGTTCTTATATTAAGTAAAATATCGAACTGTTTTTAACTTATCCTTTAAAAGTAGTGCAGAGCTCTCATGAAGCGTTTTATATTTATAGTAATATTAAATTAAACTTGAAAAATTATTTATCTGGTTAAATAAACAATAAATCAAAATATTCTTGAACATAAGCAAAAATTTTTCGGCAATCCAATTTGCTGAAAGCTTATGTGCAAAAGTATTTTGATTAATTTTAATAAATATTTTCGTGAAATAAACTGAAATGCGTGAAATGTTTGCCCATGCCATCATTCTTTTAGCAAAATGTTTCATTACGTTTTCTCATAAATGATACTCCATGTTTGCAATTTCATGTCGAATATTGTTCGTGAGGTTTGGAATCGTTTGAGGTTTCCCTTCAAGTAGCCCCAAAGAAAATATTTAATGGTGTCAAATCGCAAGATTTAGGTGGACAATTGATGTTGGTACGTCGAGAGATAACACGATCTTCGAATTTTTAATGCAATAAAGTTAATTTACGTTGCCTCGTCTTACCGAAATTACATATTATCTTCGAGATCCGTATCAACTAATTTTGGTCTCAAAGAATTTGTTAACATGTCACTATATAACGAGAATCATTAACCGTAAGCGTTTGCCTGGCATCATTTTCGAAGAAGTATGGCCCAATTACCCTTCCAGCCCAGAAAACGAACTGTTTGGTGCACGGATACATGAATTGTTCCAAGATGGCTTGTGAGTTTTCAGCTCCCCAGATTCTGACATATCCATTTAGCTTTCTTCATCAACAGCTTTATTTTCCAATACGGCGCTGCGCATGGTCCGTAGTCTTCGAGTTTTACATTAGTTGAATCTGGCAAAGATGTAAATGGAGGTCATTTTTTAAATCCGTTGAAGAAAAGTCCAATTGCTGCAAACGGTGATGAATCGAGGTTCTATGCTTCTAAGTGTCATGTTTACTCACTTAGTTTAGTATATTTATATCACAAAAATGGAGATATGTATTTCCATTAAATAAATCCACCTTTTTTGATTAACAAATTGGTCGCATTCCTTGTTAAATTTGATAATTGAGATTTAACGTTAAGTTAAATCTTCATTTTCGACATTTCGATGGCCCCAGTTGGTATTTATCAAACTCTTCGTTTCCTTCATTCTTGATAATCTGCTCATCTTTTTTTCTTCGTCGTCACTGTTAGTCAAAACCTCTAGCACATTTTCGACAAATATGTTTATTATAAAATCCACATGTAATGGAGCATCCAGATTTTCTTCGCGAAATTCCTTTTTTTTTATTTGCATGACATAAAATTGACCAAAGCTTCAATAGCTAAATCCTTTATAGCATTAGATTAAAGTCCATTGTAGCAACGTACTAAGCGGTGCTACGAAATTTTGTGTTACTGTAAGTTGTTAAAAATTAAATTATAGTGGTAAAATATAATTTATATTAAATTATAGTGGTAAAATATAATTTATCCTGATGACATTTGAAAATATCACCTAAAAGTCTTCTAAAAATATAAAATAAAAAAATTGTAAAAATTGTCCTGGGTTATCGCAATCATGAGAAATATCCTCTATATTTTTAATTTACGCAGTTGAACTGGTATAAGGATATGTTGTATGAAAACCTGTCTTTGCCACCATTTTTATCGAGATGGCCGCCTGGATGAGTGTTCGAGGACGAAAACTCAAATTTGTCACTAATTCCGCACCCTAAAACATATCTAAAAATAAGAACTGCACGACCTTTTGCTTACTGTACTGTTACAGAATACCTCTGGGGCATCTAAGTTCGCCGGCCTTGAATTAATTTACTGATTATTTACCTAGCTCCGAATACCTAATAGTTACCATATATTCCAGAGTTACTACCAGAAAAAAATATAGATACAAATTATTGAGCTGATAAGCTACCTAAGGAACTTCTTGAAGTTAGGATTCGAACTAGGAATTTCCATATTCGAAATTGCCTACAAACTTCTAACGCATTAAATACGGGAAAACTTCTTTTTTATTGTTAAACGTTTATGAAAATCCGAATTTCGCAAGTGGTGGGATGTTATTGTTAAAACTTCCATATATAAATACCATCGTAAAACCATTGTGGAGAAGTTGAAATCGTTTATGACGTTCTTCCATATGCACCTCCCAGAAATACAGGTGCGTACAATAAATTTTTAAGTATCCAGGAAATCAATCTCGGTTGATATTCCCAATGATGAAAACTTTTGATAATAATGAGAGTTTACTGTTTTTATTTTAAATGTTTTAACTGATGGGTATTCTGAATTGTCGGTTAATAATTATTATTACATTCGATAGTTAATTGTTTGCAAACACTAACGAAATTAATTTATGCTGTATGTAGAAAAATTTAACTTATTACGCAAAAAATACGTTATTTACTGTAATAAAAATACTTAAAATTAGTTGGCTAATTTATGGAACAGGGAATTCCCTCTTATGAGTAAACTTAATGTACATTTATTGTTCATAAATTTTATGTCAATGTCGAAGTTGTTTAGGTAAGTGTTCGTGATTGCATTAATAATTTCATCCAGACGAAATATTTTACACGATCGCTATAAGAATAATTTATGTTTGTATTACTTAGGTACTTCTTTACACTTCTGTTATTGCATTAAATTTGGGGGGGGGGTTGTTTTACTAGGCACACAATGCTGTTGTGCCTATTATGTCACGATTGTTTTGAGGTTTTCTTGAGTTTGATTATGTATTTATTGCAACGTATAATTGTATAATTGCTTATATGGTATATAAATAAGCGCAGGTTGCAAAAATTAAAAATGATCTAAAATGTCAATAACATGATGATGGTAAAAATAACCTGGTGTCATCGATCATTATAAATAGTATGCACTGCAGTGCTTACTTTGGCTCTGATGATGAAGTATTATAATATTTATATGTAAATAATATATTAAATATTTTGTGATTAAACTCGCTCTCATTTTAGTATGATGTATTTATTTGGCTATGTGCGTTAGTTAATTATTCAGTATTACGTTATTATAAACACTATTTAGTTTGTACGATTAAAGGTCGATTTTTTGTATCGCAGCTTTTACACAATACGAACAGCATGTGTTTTTAAATAAATTAATGATTTATACAACATAATGTCGATTGGATGGGAAAGCAATTCGGTTGTTTGGATTATAAAGATGTGTCATAACTTCAAATGCAGGTTAATTGGCACAACGAATACACGGAATGGCTATAGTTGTATGTGTCATCCTAGTTAAATTGAGAGTGGAGCCACGGCGATCTCTCAGATCGTAGTTCCTGGAATACGGACTCGATGACGACACCGGGAGTTTCTCAATACCCGGAAACTCTACTATTGATACGCTAACACTTTAACGGAGAATGTTTTAAACAACCACCTCTCTTACATTGACTTTTAGTGTTGTACTCTCTTGGCGGCACCTGTGGAAGGGGAAATGTGTTTTATCAATGGAAGGAGGAGCTTGTTGGTCTGATGGTCCACCCTAGGTATTATACACACGGATATTATCCGCCGAAGATATAAATTGGTCAGTTGACGTTTCAAACACAAACTTCACGTTTCGTTAATACCAGGTGGTATAATCGTCAAAGTGTCGGCTAAACATAGTAACTTGTAAAGACTGTTCATTATACCAGCGAAAGATAGTTTTATTACAACACTATTATAATACCTGCGACTAGGAATAATAGTGTATTACAAGAAGTGCCATAAAGTGCCATTTACAGTGCCGGTGTAAACGTACAAACATAGTCATGGATTGCCATACAATGTGCGGTCATGTTGAAGGGATGCTTGATCGTGATCAGAGAACTGCTAAGCTAAGATGTGATTCTAATAAATATAGTGTAATACCTAGTGTGTACGATAGAAAAAATAGTTATATCCATTCCTACGAACAAGACAGTTTAAACGAAAGCCTCAATAATTGTCGTCTACATTTCCACAAACGTAATTGTTTAAGGTGGTCCAAACCAAATCGGAAAAATTGCTACTTTTGGAATGCGATAAGAAGTAAGTTAACAACCACCTATAATAACTAAATATCTGTATATCGATGTTGATATAGGCGGAGCTACTAGCAACAGGTGGCCAATCCTAATGTGGGACCTCAATACGATCAAACTATCTGTATACACTTGAATAATAATGTTTACTTATCCGTAACTATGGCACGCAACACGTGCATATCTTACAGGTTAACTACAAGTTAATTCAACTTAACATCGGGTTAAATCATGAAAACGCGATTCTCACATTAGGTACTTGGAAATATAAATTTACAAACCGTAACGTTTTATCTAGTGTACTAAGTAGTACTTGCAGTAGTTGTACTATTGTTGACTAACTGTTTTATAGTTTTAACACTGAAAATAAAATACAATTAGGTACCTACTCGTGAATCATTAAGTATCATATTATAAAAATGATGCATTGGAAATTTTGTTGAGTCAAATCAATGTTAGGTACTTATTTTGTTACAGCACAGTGAAAATAAAATATCTTGCATCGAGTAACAAATGGTTATATTAATTTATACTCTTATGTTTTCGAATTTATTTTTCATTTAATTCTACATAACAATGTGGTACCTACATCAATATAACAGTAAGATGAAACACCATAGAATGCACCTGCGTTTTTTATTTTGCCAGTATTAATTTTACAAAAATGTCGTAAATTGTTAAGTATGAAGAATTAGCCATGATTAACTGACAATTACCGACCATTATAGCCGTAAACGAATCTTTAGTTGTTTCAAAGCATTTTACAACAAATAGATCAACTGATGTATGTACACCTGTTAACGTTTATTGCATTTTTGTATTGTTTTTATTACTCTTGTAGTAGCGTAATTTGTTACTTAGACATCCAGACTATACCAAAACGAATTTAATAAAATTTCTCACACATAAATTTGCAGTAAGCATGTACTGTTATCAAAAAGCTTGTTCAACTTGTTTAGCAGACTACTATGTGTAGGCAATTTCCTAATTGCTGCCACATCCCATGTCTGTTCAAAACAATGCCATTATCATCCACCTGACAAGTGGGTGTTGCACTTCTAGGTGCTGCTCGACGTGGGCTTACATTTTGCCTATACAAAAATAGCGAATAATTAATTAGGATTTTCTTGACATAACGTTGTCACAAAGCAGGACATAATCTGCTATTTTAAATTTGATAGGTTTGGATGTTTATGCAAAAAAATGTAGTGAAATTACATGTTCGGACACATCGATACGATCGATACAGTTTTAAATTTTTTTACTTAATTATTATAAGAAAAAACAAGGGGCACTACTTGAATGGGTCATCTTGTCCTTGCTTTACTAGTCTGCCCGCTCACGAGGTCATCCAATTCGTGTCTTGCCCCGAAACATTCTCACGCTCTGGCGCCCTTTCTGATGTTTGTCCAGATACGTGTATATATTTATATAGCATTATGTCGTTTATTTCTAAATGTCGCCGACAAATATTGTTACATACCTTTCATGTGTCATCTTTGTTTCAGGATTAAAACAAGTCCTAATTGCCGGAATATATCTACTAAGTGTGATCAGCGTACCTTCTACTTTCTCGGCACCTACAAAACAACGATCAGCCATGTCGATTAGATACGACTCTATGCCTAAATGGATAAATCCAGCTGACTTAAAACTGTCCAATTGCACTGAAACAAATTCAGTAACGCAACTCTCCGATAATGAACTGATTGAACCACTCTTGTCGCAAACGGCCATTGCCCACAAGAATGCTGTCGATTTCAGAACAAAATTGGTAAGTAAACTTTGCTAATAATTTAACATCTTATAAAAGCACATCAAAATTTTACCGAACTAAACTTGAAATGCATAAAAAATAAGCATTATTATTTATGAAATTAAGATTGTCTAATTTAAAATTTAACGCAGAGCTTTTTTTTTATGTAATTAACAAAACTGAAACTTCAGACCAATTTTGTTATTTTCGATCAAGACAATTGAAATAGAGTCCGCTTGTATACCGAACTTATAATAACGGTAATTCATACGTGTTACATTTAGTTTGCTTTTGCAAATATAACTTGAGAGTTTTACTAAATCGGAATATTACAACATACAACATTATAACACCGTTCGCGCGTAAATGTTAAAATAAATTCGTTATTCAAAGCGAGTTACAAAAGCTCGTCCGGACAGGTCAATTTTAAAATGCATTTCAATTTAATTTGTCCAGAACTTTTAAAATTGTCTTGTATATTTGATTATACTATAGAATATAGAAAGTGCGGTCTTTAGGACTATAATGTCGGATATTTTAACACCCTCTATTAACCCCCGATTAATTATGTTATTTTTATAATTTATTTACGGATTGGACGATTGGAAATTATAAAAAAGAATTCATTGTTTTTAAATTATTATCTATATTAAAAATTTGTTTCTTAAAATGAACAATTAGTTTTTCACTCACTGGAGATTCGCTATATTTGAGTTTTATTGTATTTTATTAAATTAAAGAAAATCGGGACTGAATTACAATATTAGGCTTTGTTTGTGTAATATAACTAATATGCACTGATTAATAGATATTATTTGACCGGTATTAATTTTATACATAAATATGATGAAACTTTTTCAAATAAATGAATTTTACTAATTGTAAATCCTTTAACAATAATATAAATTTAAGTACCTACTTATCATGTAAGCTCATCTCGTATAGCGTATGTATCGTTGTTCATTCATTAACGGATCTCCCTACTATGAAATTGTTAATTTGTATTCACATGTGGTTTTCTATTATGCCGTCCGTTGATGTCTGATTACACACTATCATATTTTTCGTCTCTGTTACTTCCCTCCTATGTAGGTATGAATTGATTCGTGCCCATCGGATATAAATACCTTGCGTCTTTGTCATATCCGGTAAAATCGTGTCCGTCGATGGATTTTCCATCGTCTTGAATGGTTACAAGGTATTGTTTATTGGCAATGAAATTTAAAAAATTTAACCAAAGGAAAAGTGATCCCAAGTAAATTTACTTGTACATTCCAGTGAACAATAAATTTTCAATTCAAGTTTAAGAATAAGTTAAAATGAAAGCGTCGCGATGTCTAGAGAAACTCGCCTACTCGTTTACTAGCGTCATACTGTCTGCTGAAACCAGGTCAATGAATCTTTTCTTTTTTATTTAACACTGAAGTTGATAGCTAAAGGCATTATCAAAGTGTGCGGGTGGCGTGATAACACCCTTCGGTAGTATTGCACTAGAAAGAATCTTGTCCTCACGTGATATTTGTTACGCCAGGTGCACACACAGCTACAATTGTTTTGGAATTAGCAATCAAGATCGCGTATCTTTTATCATGCCACCACATTTTTTGTAGTACTTTGACATTATTCGCAAGAATGCACAATATCTTATTGCCCCACAGGTGGATGGAACTAATCTTTAGCGTAAAAGATTTATCTTCCATGAATGAATCTTTTAGCTGATGTACATAATAATTTATTATTTTCTCTTTGCATTGAAAACTTACTTTTAATCTCAATCTTTGCATTTCCTATGGCAAATTATGATCTTAATTTTATAAATATTAGTGTAAATTTACTTCTCTGACAGTTACACAAAAAATAGTATGTATTGTTAAATACGTATGTATACTCAAAGTAGATGATTAGTTAGTTCGAGGCCATCACGCAACCTGCGTCTGATAGAAGCAATTGACCGCATACTAATTATATTTATACTGATATGACTTGCCCGATGCTAGTTTTTATGCATTAAATAAGAATATTTTTTTCCAATCATTATTTAGGTATTTTAAACTCTTATGCACGGTCGTGAGAATTCACGGTACTTAAGCTACTTACTTGCGGGGGTAATTTATTAATTATTTTGCGGTGACCGTTAAATGGAACTGCGTTGTTCATATTCATTCGCAGAAGATTCCAATAAACTAATAATCCCATACTGTGCGTGGGATGATTTTACACTCCATGTGCTACATTTTCGTACTCACACTCATATTTAACCAGTTCGAGGAACTTTTGTGATGGCTAAATTTTCATTCCATTATTATACCACCTAAGTAATCGATAATATTACTAATAAGTGTACTATTTGTTACAGTCTCTCAAAAATTTCGGCATGCCCGCATCACAACTTATAGAAGATTGGCAAAACGCTCATTACGAAAACTGGTTGCCGAATAATGAAGAAATTTCGAAAATATTAAATCAATCCATCGATCCCAAAGAACATTTAAATAGTTTGACGGTACGTTATAAACACAAATCTCTAATGCGTCATATTGTTATTAAACAAATATTTTTGTATATTTTCAGCTTCCACAAGCGTTGATAGATATGTATCGTTCGCTACAGATAGTTGCTGTGGGTTTGGAACAAATTACTTGGGATCAAGAAGACGATGGAGCGCCTTTTGTGCAAGACTTCAATAATTCGGAATTCGCTTTGCGTTTAGTGTTAATTGAAATGCAAACTGTGATATACGAAAGGGGATATTGCAATCAAATGCATCCCGACATCGAAAGGGAATGGATGGCGGAAACATTACGGAAACCAGAAAATGATATCGATAAGAAAATGAGAGACTGGATCATCTACAGGGACTACATAAACTTACTCGAATACGTCATTGTGGTACTTGAATATTTTAAATTAAAAGCAAATTGAACGTAACGCAAAAGCGTTAAGCCTTGATTGTCCATGTTCCATTTCGAGGTTTAATTTTTGGCTAGATTTTCGTAGGTTGAATAGTAACTAAGTGAACGCATGTATATAACAGTAGAAAATTCATGGTGAGAAAGCTATACGTGATTATTATTATTGACATAATCTTAATTAGATGTATTCCGAATGTTATGTCTAATAAATTTAGAAGGCTTTTATCACAGCAAAGTGTAAATTTTAGAATTATTTAATTAATTTATTGTACATTTTATAAATCAACTTATATTTTATTTATACATTATTTATAATTATTATTATTATTAATTTTATTAAAAGATGATCTGATTACTGTACATAGATACTTATAGTTTTATTGTAATTTATTGTTATTAGGAGATTTCTAGCAGTATTCATTTAATACGACACGTATATTTATAATATACAGAACGTTATTATTTATAACTACAAAGAGTTAGTGTGGTTTTGTATTAAAACTGTAGGTTTGTTCTGTATTTAGCAGGATTAAATTATTCTGGTGTCTTTAAACTATACTTCTGTGATAAACTGCGCTATGTGTATTAAATATTTATTGTTACAAATTTGAGTTTTTTTTATTATTCTTCCTTTGCTAAATCCATTTCATATTTCAGTATTTAACTCACAATAACTGATGAAATATAATAATTATGAAAGTAAATATTATCTTCCTGCGGTCAAGTGTGAAGTAGGTATACCAGCTGTTCTTGGGCATGGCAACTCCTTTCTTGTCAACATACAATATTTGCGTCACTTCCGACTTATTTACTTTTGTTCTAATAGGTACGTATATATTTTATTCTACAAATGTTATAACTTACATTGTGAATTACTCGGCTGCTAAATGAAATTTAGCAAAAACATTCAGGCCCATAACTACTTAAGCGATTCATAATTTTTTCCTTTTCTAATCAAACTTGCCCACTAAAATGAATTAAATAACATAATATAAATGAATTTATCCACGACAAACTTTTTAACTTTTACTGATAAAATTTTAACGAATAATAAATTTAGGTAATAAAAACTTTATATCAGATGACAAACAAAGAATGTCAAACTTGTGATGTTTTAGCGTCATTAACCTAAGTAGGCACGTAGAATAAACCCAAGTTGTGCGCGTGCCCTTGAACACAAAATTTTTAGTGGTACTTCCATCATCAAAGTTTTATACAAAAAATTATATAAAATTATGAACAATAATAAACCATAAATTTAAAAATTATGTAGTAATTGCTATTCTGCATAATATAATTTTTAAAAATTATATTTTCTTCTCCCGACTTTTCCTGATAGATGCTAGAAGTTACCCCTAGGAAAGAAAATTTAATATACAGAAATTTAATCTTTTCTTCAAGAAATTTTCTTATGAGGACCTAGGAATTCTTTCGACATTAAAGGTAAAGTAAAATCTCTACAACAGCACAGAGACATTCGTTAAAATCTAATACAAATACCTACATATTACACAATAGCAATTAAAAGAATTTTTTGAAACAAAACGACTAGCAATTTTTAATTTTAGATTTTTATTTAAAATAAATAACATTTGAAAGAATGTTTTCTCTCGGAGTAAAATATAGGCAAACTTTTATGTTTTGTATAATATAGAGTGTATAAAAAGCTTTGAATCAAAACGATTGGTTTTGAATTAAACTTTTTTTTCGGTACCAATTCAGGCGACTGTGCAGTTACTCTGACCCAGCTGAAAAAAATTTTCTTCAGCTACACACTAAAGAACAGGCTTATTTTAGTCTATAGAAAAAATATCTTGCGAGAAATCTGTAAAAACAACCCCAAAATCGACTTTTGAAAAGTACGGGAAATTAGCTTCGAGTATGCGGCAGACCCCTGGCAGACGCTATACAATTGAAAGGTCGTAGGTAAATGTGTCACCAAATGTACCTGACCAGAAAAGGGTACCGGTAAATGTGCCACCGACCAAAAGGGTTCTTTAAATAAACACAGGTATTTGTGCCACTAACAGTGAAAAAATTAAATTTTTTTTGCCTTCGAATTTTGGGGTGTGCATTCGATAAGGAGGGTAATCCATCGTCAAAACCTACCCTTACGGGGCGCCGCTGCGCTCCGCTCCGCGTTGCACCCCTCCAGGGCGGTTTTGACTCTGGTTACTAGGCTAAACATACGAGAAGGCGCCACACATCAAGAAAACCGGGATAAATGAAACCGGGATGTGAGAGACCCTCAAAATAGCATTAAAAAGTATAGTTGCGGTATGAGGCAATAAACTATTACGTTTCACCCCCAAAAATCAAAAAATAATCGATGTTACATGTAGGAGATGCATCAGGTAGATGCCGTTTTCTCCGGTGGCACAAATACCTGTGTACTTTTAATATCCTAAATTCGTAGCAGGTAGAATAACATTACTGGTGGCACATTTACCTCCGACCAATTGAAAGACGGTCCCTTGAAAATGCGTAAAATTTTTTCGCTCCGATTTGAATTTTTCTTTGAAATTCGGATAGATGGGGGTATGATTAGTGGATATTAGTAATAAATATAATCTAAAAAATGGAAAATAACCCATGTATTGCCGAAAAAGTGAAAAAATTAAATTTTTTTTTCTTCGAATTTTGGGGTGTGCATTCGATAAGGAGGGTTATCCATCGTCAAAACCTACCCTTTCGGGGCGCCGCTGCGCTCCGCTCCACTCTGCACCCCTCCAGGGCGGTTTTGACTCTGGTTACTATGCTAAACATACGAGAAGGCGCCTCCCATAAAAAAAATACCGGGATAAATGAAACCGGGAGCTTAGAGACCCTTGAAATAGCATTAAAAAGTATAGTTGCGGTATGGGGCAGTAAACTATTACGTTTCACTCCCAAAAAATCGCGTAAAAACAAAAAATAATCGATGTTACATGTAGGAGAGTCGAGCTGCATCTGCCGGTGCCAACCTTACCTTACCTTACCTGATATGTATTTGATGGAGCATCCCGGCGCAGCCGGCCTTCTCCTTCATCTGAAAGAATACATTAGTGACATTGGAATTTATAGAGACCGGTGGGTCTCTGGGAATTGGCGCTTGGCGGACTGACTGGTAAAAACCTGAGCTGTGACTGTGAATATGTAATATGAGAAGAAAAAGAAAATTTTTACGTTTGCCGATATAGTAGAGTCCCTAATTCGAAGAAAGAAATTATGAATTAATTTCTATTGATGACCTCGGAGTGAGTGGCTTCTACTTGGAACTAGTCAGAATTGGCGACTAGTGGGATTATAGTGATGCTATGGGGGGTGATTTAACGAAGCTTGTGATAATTGATCGAAAAATTACACAAATCTAGTGAATAAATTCACTTTCGAAGAGAATTTGTGTAAGTTAAACCTATGAACATACATTAGTCTGTGTGGGGGTGAGTTATGGTCAGGAGTTGTCCGTGGTCAGGAGTGATTTGGGACGGGGAATGAGAAAGTCAGCTAGGTTGTATTGACCTAGTTGGTTTACTAGTGGGTTTTCTGAGAATTTGGATTTGTTGTAGAGATTGGTGGCATGTTTACGATTAAGAGTGTTAATTAGGTCTAGTTTGGCGTCTGCATGTAGTCGCCTGTTAGTGACGTAGTAGGGGGCGCTGAAAATAGCTCGGAGATTTTTGTTTTGAATGACTTGAAGTTTATTTATGGCCCTGGGGCGTGCATATCCCCAGACAGGGGAGGCGTAAATCATTGTCGGGCGGATTATGGCTTTGTATAATCTTAGTTTGTTAGCGGGGGACATGGTACTTTTTGCGTTCATGAGGACGAACAGTCTATTGAAGAGGCATTTGGCTTTACCGGCTGCGGAGGAAATGTGAGCGTCCCATTTGAGGCGCCGGTCCATGGTAATGCCAAGGTACTTGACCTTGGTTTTCCAGGGGATTTGCTCCTCGAACATCCAGACACTGGAGTTGTGAGGCTTGCAACGATTTCGAAACATGATCGCGGAACTTTTGCTCGAGTTAACCTCGATGCGCCAAGTTTCGTACCACCTTCCGAGATCGGTGATCGCCTCCTGGAGGCGGGTTGTGGCTATGTCCGGGTGGATTGAGGATGTGTATATTGCAGTGTCATCTGCATATAGTGAAATTTTTGTTGCGGGATCTAAGGGGGTTGGAATGTCACTCATGAAGATGTTAAACAGTGAAGCTGCAAGGATCGAACCCTGGGGGACCCCGGAGGTAATGGGGCGCTTTGTGGATCTGGTGTTCATGAGTTTGACTTGGAGATTTCTGTCGTGAAGGTAGGAGGCAATAAGTCGGACTAGTGGAATTTGAATTTTAGATTGAAGCATTTTGAACAGGAGACCTTCGTGCCAGACCTTATCGAAAGCTTTCGATACGTCGAGTAGTACTAGGCCGGTGAATTCTCTTTTGTTGAGTGCCTGCGTGACGTGCTCAACTAATCGGAGGGCTTGGTGGGTCGTGCTGTGTCCAGCACGGAAGCCGAATTGTTCGTTTTGAATAATACTGTTATCGAACATGGCTTCTTGGAGACGGATGAGAATGACTTTTTCAACTACTTTTCCGATGGAAGGGAGCAGGCTGATTGGTCTATAGCTTTTCGGAAGTTTGAGATTTTGACCGGGTTTGGGGATTACCACTACGTCAGCGGTTTTCCATATTTGTGGGTAGTAGTTGAGTCGAAAACATGCGTTAATTATGCCGGTGATGGCAACTTTGGCTTTTTGGGGGAGTTCTTTGAGGGTAGTATTGGTGATGCCATCGGGACCTGGGGCTTTCCTCTTTTTGAGGCGTTTAATGGCAATGGTGACCTCCAGAAGGGAGGCGGGGGTGATATGTGTGTCATCGGAGGTGTTTAGGGTGGTGGTGACATAATTTTCGACCGAATTAATATGGTCTTGGTCTAATCTTGTGGTGTTGGGGGAGCATTGAGCTTGGAGGCTGTCGGCGAAGATTTCAGCCTTTTCAAGATCGCTCCGGGCAATAGTGCCGTCAGGGCGGGAGATAATTGGGATGGTGACTTTCTTTTTTCCCTGGAGGGCGGCTGCCATGCGCCATGCGGACATGTCTTTAAATGAAAGGGAGTTAATGGTGTCTAACCATTCATTGTCATGAAATTCTTTGACTTTAACGTCTACTTGCTCTTTGAGACGGTTGTATGACCTTTGGTCATCAGGGTTGCGAGTTCGCCGAGCGAGTTTCCTCGCTCGGTTTTTGGCTCTGATAAGATCTTTGAGGGAGGGAGTGAGTTTGTCTCTGACGTCCGTGGTGTTAACTTGAAAAGAGGTTTCGTCAACGGATTTTTTGATGTTGTCTTGGAATTTGGCAATGAATTGGTCTAGGTCAGTGGGGGACTCAAAGAATGGGATTGGTCCAAGGTTTTTTGACAGATTGTCTTTGAAAGTGTTAGGGTCATTATAATTGCACGGACTGTCAACAGAATGAGCGACGCGAGGGAATCTCGTTAATTTTACCACTGAATCTCGTAAAATTTGCCAAGTTCAAAATCGATTATTTCAAAATTTTGATAATAAATTCTCGGTTAATATTTTTACAATTTGCTATATTCACTGTGTTCTTTAGTGTGCAGCTGAAGAAAATTTGTTTCGAATGGTCAGAACAACTGCACAGTAGCCCAAATTCATTACAAAAAATAATATAAAGAAATGATTTAAAAAATATTTCTATATTTGGTGCAACTTTAGTGGTTGTAAAACATGGTCGAATTAAAAAAATTAATCGTCCAGGCCTAAAATTAATATGTTTAAAAATATAACATCTTTAAATCATTTGAAGCTTTCAATCTCTTAAATATAGCATTAAAACATTGTTTCCCAGAAAAAATCTAATATTTCTGATATCAAGCCGAGGGATGTTGGTTACATTTCAGGAACGTCTATATCATAATTATTAATATTATCATCAAACATACTCAAATGTGTCACGTACACATTCGCACTTGAAACAATAGTATATTATGTAAGTTATTAAAATTTGTTCGTAAAGTATTGCTTTTATTAGGTTTACAAGTAATATTTTTCGAATCTAGTTAATATATTAAAAATTAAATGAATACAATCCAATTGCTCGTTCCAATTCAAAGCACTGTCAATCCTAATGTCCGAGAAATTTATACATTGCTGTAAGTTATTTAGAGTTTCTAGGTCGCTTATAAATATATTACTTGGGCTTCTATTACGTCTTGAAAAATACAAACATGAAATTTTACGTAAATTCAGTATTAGGCGATTTCGAACACAACAATTTCTAAAATCACCGTTAAATTATTGCTAGGTGACATACATTGACAAGCAGGATAAAATCGGGGGCCCCATTACGTAACCTTGAGAGACCCCAAAATAGGTATGTTCGTCAGAAGCTGTACCATTGGTCCTAATAACCAGCTTCTGATGCAAAAAAAATTAATGGATCCACGAAAAATCTGAGTTTCTAATACCCAAAGCCGATAAATTATTGACAACAAAATCAGGTTCAATGAAAGGCCCACTTAAATCCAAATTATACCCGTGACATCCTTACTCTGATTCATTCCTTTATAATATATTTCTTGTATGAGATACACTTAAGCCAATTCAGTGATATTGATTAGAGGAGCATGAGTAACAGTGAGACGCGGGCAACAGTAAGACATTTGAAATATTTCCTATTCTAACCCACTCACAGAAACGGTATGTATACATCGGATTTAACAGGTACAGATCTATCCAATTTTTATGTAGGAATTGCTATGACCCTGAACGATTCTTAATTTATAATGGAGCCCTACATTGGGTGTCACATTTATATATTCTATGACCCTCCTCTGATATCCCCTTTTGTGATTTGTCCCACTTTGATTAATCAGTTTTTATTTATATATAAAGCTTTATCTTTCTTTTTATTAATTTGTCTTATGTAAACTTAATCTGAATTGATTTCATTTGATGACGTTAACAATTTTTAGAGTCTTCTTTTTCTTCTTCACGTGCCTATCCGTTACCGGATGTTAGCGATCATATTGGCTATTAAGACTTTATTCACTGCGGCTCTGAAGAGTCGCGTCGTTGTTGTTGAAAACCACGTTCTCAGGTTCTTGAGCCATGAAATTCGTCTTCTTCCTGGACCTCTCTTTCCATGGACCTTTCCCTGGAGTATCAGTTGAAGCATCTCATACCGTTGGCTATTTCTCATGATGTGGCCCAGGTATTCAAGTTTCCTTTTCTTGACTTGATTCATGATTTTGACTTCTTTTCCCATTCGTTCTAGCACCGCTTTGTTCGTGATATGTGCCGTCCATGGTATTCGCAGCATTCGTCGATACAGCCACATCTCTAATGCCTCGAGTTTCTTGCATGATGCTTCTGTTAGTGTCCATGTCTCTACGCCGTATAATAGCACCGGGAATACATAGCATTTTTAGAGTAATTAAATTCAATTAATTTTCTCGCCTCTACTTTTCATCTTTTCGGCATCTCCACCGTTCAGATTTTAATCCTGTTTTCTTTTAAGAGAAACTCATCATGGATACGATGCACCACTTTCCCAATTTGTTCATTTATCAAACCACTTAATTCTAATCCTCTTTATCATTTATCATGCATGTTTACATTTAATTTTTAAGGTAATATTTCATTGGACCATGTATGAGCAATGGTCTGGGTATCATCGCAGTATCTGTGGTAGCAGTTTTAAAAGTTCTGATGTGCTATTGGTTTGCGAGAGGCAAAAGTAATTTCCAAAAATGATTTCATGAAATGATTGTGCATAAATCAATCAATGTTGTTTACGTTTTGATAGGTTTGGTGAATAATTAGTAGATTTAGCTTATGTCAGTGCATTCACATTTTTAAATTACAGTAAAATTGGCGTATTCTTTCACTTTTAAAAAATTTGAAGATATGGGAAACAGTGAGACATTTAAAATGGGCATTTAAACAGTAAGACGTTCTATTTCTTATTACTGTTTTTATAGTTCTGTTTGGTGCAGGAAAAGTTTCAATTTTCCAGAATGTCTAGAAATTCACCAAATAAAACTAATTTTGGAAAATTTTCTGACATAAAAATTATTAGAAAGGTTCGCGACATCTCGGCGATTCCCACTCGGCGACCGTTCAACTCGGCGATGGACAACTCGGCGACGGACAACTCGGCGACAAGTTAATTCGGCAACGGCCAACTCAGCGATGCCACGGGTAAATTCTGATAATGAAAATTATTCATAATATCTGTATATTAGTTATTCTGAAATACAAATATGGCTAATATCAATTATCATTATATAACCCTAGAATCTATCGTTAAAGAAAATTATAATTTACTGCATGTTTTCATTTAAGGTTATTATAAATTTATTATTAATCTTCTTCTTCTTCTTCGCGTGCCTATCCGTTACCGGATGTTGGCGACCTCTCTCCTATGTATGTGTTGTGCATTTGTAGTACTATCACACACATAGGGGACCTACTTGTTTAACGCGGGCTCCGAACCGCGGGAAGTGTATACACTTCATCTCCAGAGAGGCTGTTCTAAGCATATTACACCTCGGTGGTTTGCCATTGCCTTCCGAGGGGAGACGGTCAGAATAAAGTTTTTACTGAGCCCGGAGTTGAACCGGGCATTCCGCATTAGCAGCAATGCACTTAACTGCTTCAGCTGATCACCGTCAATTATTATTAATATTCATCTAAATTACAAAAATTAAATTTTTTTATTACAGTTGGGTTTTAGTAGTGGTGTTGCTCATCCTATTTTGTGGTTTTTATAGACAAGTTAAGGAAAATTCTGAAATCTTATCATGCCGAATATGAAAGAATATTGTTGGCCACGAAGGTCCGGTGAAAAGAAAATTTTATCAAGTAGCCGATAGCAGAATTCTAAGTAAGGTTGACCTATAATTGAGAAAATGTTTTTGAATTTCTTTGTGATTTATCCTACAACTGTACTATGGATTAAATTATTAACTAATAAAATGTTTGTAAATTTTTACAAAACATACTTTTATAGTAGTCAGGCACGAAATTATAAAATAATAGCGGTTATTCATAACCTACCTTTTAATTTTCAGCTGTTCTTTCTTCCATGATATTCTGGATGTTTATTTTATTCTCCCTTTTCTTTCATGTAATGATGGAGTTCCAAGTTTGGGGACGGTGCAATAAGTAGCCTCAGCCGAAAAAAATTTTCTTCAGCTACACACTAAAGAACAGGCTTATTTTAGTCTATAGAAAAAATATTTTGCGAGAAATCTCTAAAAACAACCCCCAAATCGACTTTTTAAAAGTAGGGAAATTAGCATCGAATATGCCGCGCCCCCCAGGTAGACGCTATACAATTCACCAACGTTCCCTTGAAATCGCGTAAAATTTTTTCGCTCCGATTTGAATTTTTCTTTGAAATTCGGATAGGTGAGGGTGTGATTAGTAGATATTAGTAATAAATATTATCAAAAAAAATGGAAAATAACCCGTGTATTGCCGAAAAAGTGAAAAAATTAAATTTTTTTTCTTCGATTTTTGGGGTGTGCATTCGATAGGGAGGTTTATCCATCGTCAAAACCCCTCCAGGGCGGTTTTGACTCTGGTTACTAGGCTAAACATACGAGAAGCGCCTTCGATCAAGAAAACCGGTATCTAAAAAACCGGGAGCTTAGAGACCCTTGAAATAGCATTAAAAAGTATAGTTACGGTATGGGGCAGTAAACTATAACGTTTCACCCCCAAAATATCGAATAAAACATAAAATAAATTGACGTTACATGTACGAGAGACGTGCTGCTTCTACCGGTCCGTACCTTACCTTTACCTTTACCTGATATGTATTTGATGGAGCATCCCGGCATGGCCGGCCTTCTCCTTCATCTGAAAGAATACATTAATGACATTGGAAGTTGTAGAGACCGGTGGGTCTCTGGGAATTGGCGCTTGGCGGACTGACTGGTTAGAAACCTGGGCTGTGACTGTGAATATGAGATATGTGAAGAAAAAGAAATTTTTACGTTTGCCGATATAGTAGAGTCCCTAATTCGAAGAAGGAAATTATAATTTCTATTGATGACCTCGAAGTGAGTGGCTTCTACTTGGAACTAGTCAGAATTGGCGACTAGTGGGATTGTAGTGATACTATGGGGGGGGTGATTTATCGAAGCTTGTGGAAATTGATCGAAAAATTACACAAATCTAGTGAATAAATTCACTTTCGAAGAGAATTTGTGTAAGTTAAACCTGTGAACATACATTAGTCTGTGTGGGGGTGAGTTATGGTCAGGAGTTGTCCGTGGTCAGGAGTGATTTGGGACGGGGAATGAAGGAGTCGGCTGGGTTGTATTGACCTAGTTGATTTACTAGTGGGTTTTCTGAAAATTTGGATTTGTTGTAAAGATTGGTGGCATGTTTGCGGTTAAGAGTGTTAATAAGATCTAGTTTGGCGTCTGCATGTAGTCGCCTGTTAGTGACGTAATAGGGGGCGCTGAAAATAGCTCGGAGATTTTTGTTTTGGATGACTTGAAGTTTATTTATGGCCCTAGGGCGTGCGTATCCCCAGACAGGGGAGGCATAAATCATTGTTGGGCGGATTATGGCTTTGTATAATCTTAGTTTGTTAGCGGGGGACATGGTACTTTTACTGTTCATGAGGACGAACAATCTATTGAAGAGGCATTTGGCTTTACCGGTTGCGGAGGATATGTGAGCGTCCCATTTGAGACGTCGGTCCATGGTAACGCCAAGGTACTTGACCTTGGTTTTCCAGGGGATTTGCTCCTCAAACATCCAGACACTGGACTTGTGAGGCTTGCAACGATTTCGAAACATGATCGCGGAACTTTTGCTCGAGTTAACCTCGATGCGCCAAGTTACCGGTCCGTAAAACGCTAAGTTTAAGACTAGTTCTTTCTGCACGCACCGTCAACAAAATGAGCGACGCGCGGAATCTCGTTAAATTTTACATGTAAATTTGCTAAGTTCAAAATCGATTATTTCAAAATTTTGATAATAAATTCTCGGTTAATATTTTTACAATTTGCTATATTAACTGTGTTCTTTAGTGTGTAACTGAAGAAAATTTTATTTGAGTGAGGCTACTTATTGCACAGTACCCCCAAGTTTTATTTCACTAATTAATAACAATAATTGACTGTTTATTACAATTATTAAAAAGACGGAGACGGTCGTCAGCTAAAGCAGTTAAGTGCGTTGCTACTAAAGCTGAATGCCTGGTTCGACTCCGGGCTCAGTAAAAACTTTATTCTGACCGTCTCCCCTCGGAAGGCAATGGCAAACCACCGAGGTGTAATCTGCCTGGAACAGCCTCTCTGGAGATGAAGTGTATACACTTCCCGCGGTTCGGAGCCCGCGTTAAGCAGTAGGTCCCCTATGTGTGTGATAATACTTCAAACGCACAACACATACATAGGAGAGAGGTCGCCAACGTCCGCGAGATCGGATATGGCACTTGAAGAAAAAGAATTAAAAAAAAGTTTATAAAGCAACAATCAGCAGTACTCACAAATAATATGTCACATCAGTACCCGGTCAGTACCTATATTGTGAATATGGTAAGTTTAGTCAGCAGATATCACTGGGATGAAAATAGTTTTGATATACTTAATTAAAACTTTTAAAATAATATAGTTAATTAAACATGAATGTATATTTATTTCGCATAAGCTTTCGGTACTATACAGGCCGCGTTCGATCTGGCACTTTTTTCGCTTTGAAGCTCCGTCGAACGCATTCTGATAATTCGATTTGGAGCTTTTGCGCCGTTGCAAACGCTGTAGTTCTGTCTATTTCGGAAGCTTAAAACACGCTAAATTCTAAAATTAGCGCAGATAAACTGTTTAAAATCGTGAAAAACCTCCAAATCAAACCATTAGAATGCGTTTGACGGAGTTTCGAAGCGAAAAAAGTGCGAGACCGAACGCGACTATTTACATGGTAATGGGCAAGTAACTATAGTCCATCTGGTCTTGGATTGCAGTAGAGGTCGCCTTGAACGGCAAGTCAGATTTACACAGGGAAACGTCAAATAATTAAAGTGTATGCGCGACAAAAAACAAATGTCACTTATTTGATACTTGAAAAAATCATGTTAAAAGTAATTTTTTATCAAATAGCAATTTATCTTGTACAAATTTTTTAAAATTGCCAAAAACTATTAGAAAAAAATATTCGTGAGTCATCAATCGCAAATAAAATATCGGCAGTGTAAATGTGTAGAAATTTTAACCAATCACGCTCGAAAGTCACAGTTTTAGTACAATTTAGTTCTGCATTTTTAAAACGGATAGACTATAGATTTCAACGTATAGTCTTTGATTATATTATAGTATCAGATTGTCAAACTGTGTACAAAAATTGGAAACACCCAAATTGGATGCTGCCACCAGGCGGCGATACTTAATTTCATTAATTTTGTCGGCTTGCACTGGATGTCACTACCTAACGGAGTTTTCTCGGCGAAGTTTTGTTGTTATTGCATTTTATTTTATACCCAAAACTATGGTTCCTGTAGTTAAGGGTTTTCGTTGTCATGCGACGAAATGTAAAATTGGTACCTGGTGTCGGAAGTTACAAACCAAGATTTAACGGCAAGATTTACAACTAGACTTTTTAAATTTGTTACATGCAGCTCCATCCCTTATAATTTTTTGAATTACACAAAGCGTTTCCATAACTTGCATAAGGTTTGCCAATCTGAATACTATATAATCAAAGGTATAGTCATTGCCACGAAAGTTGACGTCTCGTCATAAAAGCATAATCGTCTGAACTAAGCTAATACTCCCTAGTCAAATGAAGTGTATTTTAAAATAAGAATATATTGGTTATCTTTTTTTTTTTAATTTTCTTTCTCACTTTCATTTTAGTTTAACAAATTTGAACTTGTCACCTGTCAAACCAAATATAGGTTATGCTGAAAGGAAACGTTTTATGTTTTTATTGTCGCTTATTAAATTTATTTATTTATTAAGCAATAGTTATGAACAAATTCAAAATAAGACACAGCATAAGTAGGTATATACAGCACCTGTCCCGTGCAAAAGCAAAACAATGAATGGCAAAAATAGCGATTTTGAGATTTTTGTACCGTTGCGTTGATAATTTCTTTGTCAATCTGTTCAGAGCTTTACTCAAAACTAACTTTTTGCAATTACATTGTTTTGCCTTTTCACACAGACCTGAAGAAAAACAAAATTGTGTAACGCCCCACGGCGTTAAAGAGTTGAATTAATTGAAATTTTTCGGATTAACTGCCACCACATCGAAAATTTTTGGTTACTTTACCTGAAACCTGAGCTTTACGATGAACACTCAATTTGGGAATACGTAGCGCTGACCATGATCGAATTTCGGAAGTCGTAGGATGATTAAGATTAAACAAAGTCTTAATTATTTCAACAAAAAAAAACTAACCTCAAAAATACTAAAAGTGACAGAAATTTTATATAAATTACTACTCGAGTCAAATTTTTTTTCCGGTACTAGTACGACATGCTATGAGTATATCTGTCTTTTACTATCGTCTAACAAACGCAACAGCGTAAGTCGTTGCTAGAATCGTATCACAACACGTGCAATATATTTTCGTGCTTTTGTCATATCAATACAAAATGACTGGTAATGCTCATAAGCAATACGTCGTTCCTATATTCGGTCACTCTATGACGAGATGTCAACTTTCGTGGCAATGACTTTATTGCTATGACCTCCCTTATATTAAAAATTAGACACGTCGTTTAAGTTGGGCGCCACATTCAAATGAATGAAAAATATAAAAAAATGTAAATGTTAAATTTGCGTGCCAAAATTTAATTAGAGAGCTCACCACTTTGTCCCTCTTGTTTAGCTCAGTCTAAGGCTCTCTCAGAGTATTGCAGGTATTAAGATAAATTAGGGGTGGTTGCTTATTAAGTTGAAAAGTTTTGTTTTGAAATGATAGAAAAATATTTAATGACTTTGAATAAAAATGCTTAATTGTTTTTACCAGATAAATGATCCACTTCTTTATTTGAATGATCTTTAAAATTTAGAATACTGACCTGTAAATGTTTGATAATAATAATAAAAGATTGCATTAATTTAGAAATGATTTTTATATTCAATAATATCGCAAAGCGCAAATAATCTATTTAACAAATTTGTACAGATATCATATCCGTCACCAGAATGTTTTACAATAATCAAAAATGTAGAATGAAGATCCTTTTCTTTCTTCTGCTCTTCTAATTGCTTAAATAAATTTAAGTCTTTCCGTTATCCAAACGGGTTAAATGTTTTTGTATTAAAATGGTTGCTTTTGGCAAAGCGTAGAAAATAAAATAAAATAATGTTTTGTTGTTGAATTTTTATCAAATAGGGTAGCCGAAAATACACTTTTGACAGTCTTTTCCCAGCAGCCTTTAGTTAAAATGCTGAAGGCGTAAAGTTAATAAAAATAATAAATGTTTTCAAATACCTTTTGAATTTATAATCCGGACTTTTATATAAGTCTGCGTAGAAAAACACTATCTTGATAAACACAAGCGCACTATGAGACACTTCCACGTCAGATGTTACAGTTGATACGACGCGCTGGATCTTCTCTTCTTTGGATTGACTTGTTGTTATAGAAATTATCCAAATTTAACTTTCCAATTGTGTTGCTTAACTAAATCGTATGCCGGTAAGTAATTTTAAATTATATAATCCTCGGATATTTGAGAGTTGAGTTGATTATCAATACTTTTCATTTATAGGAGACGCAATTAAGTTTGCCATCGTAATTCCACAAGTTTCGCTGTTGCAACTTTCGACGAATGAGCTGGTGCATTATCATGATGAAAAAGTACTTTTTTCTTTTGTAAATGTGGTGTTTCTGCTTGATTTCCTCATTAAATCGATCCAGCAATGGTTCATAATATAGTCCTGTTACTGTTTTACCTTTTCCTAAGTAATCTATAAATATTATGCCACGTGTGTCCAAAAACGCAGTTTCTATAACTTTTCCAGCTGTTGGCACTGTTTTTGCCTTCTTTGGAGCACTTACACCGGCTTCTACCCATTATTTAGACTGTTTGTTTGTTTCTGGCGTATAATGATGAATTCGTGTTTCATCAACAGTAACAAATTGACGCATAAATTTGCTTGGATTATTTTGAAGCAGTTGTAAACCATGCATTGAAATTGTCATACATTTGCATGTTTGATCATCAGTTAATAAATGCGGCACCCATCTTGCTGATAGCTTTCTCGTGTCCAAATGATCGTGTAAATTTGGAAACGTTGCACCTGTTGATATGTTCATAGCTTTAGCAATCTCACGTACTTTCAATCTGCGATCACCCAAAACCATGTCACGAATTTTTCGATGTTTTCTTCAGTAGTGACTTCACGTGATCTACCTGGACGTTCAGCATTTTTATGCTGATACGAGCACAACGAAATTCAGTAAACCACTTATGAATTATTTTAAGCGACGGTGCGAACCCGAGTAATATTTATCTATTTTTTTTGTTTCGGTAATTGTTTTTCTACGCAAAAAATGGTGTATTATTAATACACGAAATTCACCTTTTACCATTTTCTCTCATCACAAGTCATAAGTTTCACAAGTTCTGTTATTTAAATTGTTCTCACGATAAAACTAACATAACAATTTGTAATTTTTGGACTGGAGCTCTCAAATGTGGTTTTGTTTTTGAATGTATGACGCTAAATATTTGATTTTTACCCAACTTATTGGACCCCCCCCTCGTATACTGTTATATGTATTTATAACTCAAAATATTCGGTATTCCGTGATTACAGTATAGTATTATACTTCGGTATACAGCGAAGCGGTAGAAATTGTATAGTAGTAGCTGAGACAATATCTAATTATTGGACGATACTTAAAAATCACATATTTTAAATATTTTATTTTTAAACCCACATAATCAGTGAAAATAACTTCAACCAGTTTATTCTTTACATTGTGATATTAGCTAATATTTTTTCATTTATTTATTCCTCCGTTTGTGATCATGCAAGATATATTATCTTAAAATGTCAATTAAAAAATTTTTTTTTCAGTTTTTTCACATACATGGAGCATCGATGATCCATTTGATGTTTAATGTGGAATCCGCACCCCAGGAATTGTAATACACTTAATTACGCTTTAAGTTTTTATGGCAAATTACCTCGGTGGTTGCCATTACCTTCTGAGGAGAGGTATTTAGCATTGGCAGTAGACGCACTTAATTGCTAAGCTATTACCGTCTCTTTTATGATTACTACCTCTTTCGAAATTTGCAAAAGGACTTCATGAAAGACATTTTGACATCAATGAGTCGCCAAGAAGTTACCAAGAAATGGTAAATGACCATTTTGCAGGCAAATACAAAAATTACTTTTATTCACAATCACTTGGTAATTGATCAATTATTATTGACTTTTAAAAAGTTGGGAACCAAGATATTATGTGATATTATTAACAACCTATTATTGCTTAATGTTCCTTTCATTTAAAAGTGCCTAAAACGTATAATTTTCCGCTACCGTTACCGTAGTAACACTTTACTTTTACACGGTGGCCCAACCATTGTAAGTTATTTTATTTATATAAGAAAATTTATATTAAAACAAAATTAAACAGTACCAATCACATCCGCAAATTGGCGGAGATGGCCCAACCATGACGAAACAACCCTAGTAACTTGGAAATGGATTGAGATATGCACGTCCGGTTTTCTTGACATATCTTAACAACTAGGAGTCCAAACCCCAAGGGAGTTTTGCCAATATTTTTGTTTTTTTAGTTAACTCGTCAATTCGGGGGATAATGCTTCAGCAATTGCGCCCAGGGTGTGGAGTAATATTATGCTTATGGGAAATACTTAAAAATATTCTCCAAACAATATTTTTCTTTTTAATATAACTTTAATATTATGATAATAAGAATTCACACATCAGTTGTACAAGGATTATTTTATATTTGCATGCTATATGCAACTTTGAAGAATACCTATCTAATTTTAAGCTTGAGGAAAGTGTGTATATTTAATTTACTATTATGTTAACCTGAATTTTGCTGAAGGGGTAACCTATAAATACTTAATTTTAATTTGTAATACGGCGCCTTTTAAGTTTCTTTTTGAAAATGTAAGAAACTGTAACTACTTTTAATGTTGACGTCCAGAAATCGGACCATCTTTTGAGTAGTCTTATATCTAGTGTTCTGATATTTCTGGGGGGTTGACCACTAAGAAAGAATTTTACACCAAAATTGCAAAATTTGCACGATATTTGAACAAAATTTGCAAGTAATCTTAAAATGTAGGTATAGAAAATTGAAAGAATTGCAGACAATTTTTGTAGCTAGTAGTAATTTTGTAGCTTTGTAATTGCAAACATTTACAACAACTTATAGACCAAAATTGCAGAGTGGTACAACGTCTTTCCGGCTGTAGTTCTGAATATTCGTATCTTATTAGTTCTTAGAAGATATATTGTTCTTCTTGTATCTCATTTTGTTTTTATAGCGTTTGTTATTATTGACCTGATGCACGTCTTCTACATTTTAGTTTTGCTTTCGATGTTCATTTCTCTGTTTCCATTACTACTTACATCTTGGCAAGCTTCAGAAATTTCCGAAGCTTTGACCGTTTGATTTATTACTTCTACCACCTTCTACTTATAAATCTCCATAACTAGACACTACTACTCCGAGATATTATGTAAACCTGATCTCCTGTTCAATTGGTTTGTTATAGATTGATAGTTTACATTGTTTTGATTTTTGGAGATAGTTAGACATTTAGTTTTACTCGAATTTATGGACATAATATAATAAATCTCTTGAGATTGTCTTCACTCTCGAAAACACTAGCACTACATCGTCTGAGTAACATATTATTTTCATTTTTAGGCTTCTATAACTATATTTTAGGCTTCTATAGGCTTCTTGTTATACAAAGTATAACAAGAAGCCTTATTTGTTGTTCAAATCTATATCCGCCATATTCACCGAATCTATGATTTGGTTCATTATCAGACTAAATAGCAGAGCTGTCAGCAATTATTCAATTAATTATGTGCCTTAATGCAATAGGTACCTACATGTTCTTCAATTAACCCTTGTAAGATATGTGTTCATCTTACATTGTTAATTGTAAGGTTACATGCTGGTAATGTTACAACAAGATAGCATCAGAATACTATATGAAAGATGATTAATGGCAAACTTACAGGAAACAATAGAGAGCAATAAAAACTGCGGTACATAAAATAGCTGGAGAAGTTTTAGGAGAGTATGAAAAGACATCTAAGAAGAGGCTACCGTTTTGGTTTAATGAAAACATCCAACAGCTCATAGTAGAAAAAAAGCAATTGAGTAATATTAATTATTTAACACTTAAGTCTTATGAAACATACCAAAATTAGGAAACAAAAAATCTGGAGTTACGAAGAAACATAAATGAAGAAAAAAATTAGCAATGGGAACAACTTGATTTAGGAGTAGATAGCTTGATTGGAGGCGCCCGATCAACAGAGGTGTAGAGAACCATTAGAAATATGAAGGCCAATAATGTAAATATGAATAAAAGTGATAATTTAAGAGCAACATTACGGTCAGTTATGGATGGAAACGCCCCGCTCCTCCGGTGATTATCAACATTCTGTGGATGAGTAAGAGCGAACGACTATTAGATACCGGATAATACGGCGTTGTCTTCGTAGAGTTGAGTTGTAAATTAAGGGAGAGCGAATGAATGAAAAAGCCACGGCCTGTTGTGCTAAATTGTATTTTATTCTTGAGTTAACTCAATTTAATACATCTGTATGTTGCTTGATATCTTTCGTTTCGGTTACTTTTATATTGGAGTCAGGCCAATCATTGTTTATTTCCCAGTTTTTTATTCCATCCGTAAACCAAGGTTGCGTGATTATTTACTGCATTTATTTCAATATTCTTGTTTCCAACGCTTCTTCTGCTTCAGCTTGGATGTTTATTTTTATCTTCTTCTATCCATATTCTATACCTGCTGGTGTTATTTTGTTTTAAGGAATTTTTCGTACAGGTGATAGATTGAGTCGCCTTCCTTTTCTTTCTTTTCTTTTTCTTTATCAGCCTTTACTAATCCAGTAAGGCTCTCATTTCTGTCTCCAGGTGTTACGGTCCACTGTCAGTCTCATCTAGGAAAACCTGGCAATCCTCTTCAAGTCATCTGACCATCGCATCTGTGGACATCCTCTTCCCCTTTTATCCGTCCATGGTCTCCATTGTTACACCTCTCTGTTCCATCGTCCGTCCGTTATCCTCATTATATAGCCAGTGCATCTCCATTTCAACGATGCCGTATGTTGTACATATTACATCGATTAATTTTGTTTTTCTCTGACGTATTCATTTCGTACTCTATCTTGGGACTTTATGTGTAGCATTTGTCTCTCCATAGCACGTTGTGCCTTGACTAGCTTGTCAATGTTATTCTTTGTCAGGGTCCAGGTCTGAGCGGCGTATGTCCAGTGATTCGATATTAAATTTATGAATATAGCTGGGTGTTTCCTTTTTATCCACTTTAATTTGATTCGTAGATTGTTTATCATCATGTTGTAATCTGGTCATATACTAGGGAATGTTAAGTTCCGTACATCTAAAATTTGTTGTTATTCTATTGCTCTATTTGTTATCTTTATTTACACTATCGATTGTCGATTATTAATTTCGGATGTTCATCCAGCTATATAAGGTATACTATGTGTAAATTTGGGTAGATACCGAAAATTCTCGATTTCGCCGCTTTTCTATGTTGCACTGGTAATTTTTTCTGCCATTTAGAATGGAATTAAAAATTCATTTAAAAACTTCAAGTAATACCTTTCACGGTACAATCAATTTTTGAACCTTTCTTTGTTTATCTTGTAGGTATGTAAACTAAAATATCTCTTTTTGGAGCAGTATATTTGATGTTTTCAAGTCTTAGAAGTGATTTAAGATGAAAATTATTATATGGATCTTATTAGGGATAAAATTTTAAACAAAATAAACTTGTATCTTGTTCGGAGGACGATCGTGGAATTTTTTATTGGAAAGTTATTTAATATTGCGTACAAGTTGGATAACCCTTGATTTTGCCCGCCAATAAAAAATTTCACCTTTATCGTATGAAAACAGCGAAAAGGTATTTTTTGTTTAAAATTTTGTCCCCAATAAGATGCACATAATAATATTTCAGTAAAATCAATTTTAAAACCACAAAGCAGTAAAAACTAAGACTATGAATCCTTTTGTTTACATATCTTCAAAACAAGGAAAAATTAGGTTGTAAAAAATTGAATAGTATTATTTGAAGTTATCAGATAATGTGTGAATATTTTTGGATTTATAATTCCATTTAGATGACCGACAACAATTACCGACACATTTAACGAACTTCGAAATCGAGGATTTCCGGAATATGAGTTTCAGAGTAAGACGGCGCGTGCTAGCTAAACCACTAACTTGACGATGAATGTTATTGAAATAATTATTGTAGATAATTTTATGCTCTACAAATACGTAAGTTTAGTTTATTATCCTATCTTGCTTAGTTTTCGAGATATTTAGGAAAAAAGATTGTTCTTTCTAAGATTGTTAAAAACTTTTTAGTCCGCGAAATGTTTTTGAAGCAAAATGAATCTCACTTATAGCAACGTAAACCAAAGTGAATTATGGTGTTTGCAACCTGAGAAAACTAATTAGAGGATTAACTCCTTAAATTAGTCTAATATGACTGGCCTATAGGGATCACTAAAATATTTATGGATTTTAGTTATAAAATAGTTGAATTTCATAACTTTTCATAAATATTTGTTCTAATTTCCTACACATTTTAAGGGTGAAGGTTGTTTACAATTATTATATTTTTGCAAACATTGCGAACCCCCGCTATTAATGATGCAACTTGTGCGATCAAATTATCTAAATCAAGTCGAAATGTGTATAAAACTTAAATGTTCTATATAAAATCAGCAGCATCACTAAAATAATTTGCAATAATAAAAATAAAATTTCTAATTATAAAAAAATTTCAAATGAACCAGGTGCAATATTATAAATTTGGAAACCCATATTTGGTTTGTATAATTCTTTGAAAAGTTAGAATAAACGTCGAATTAAATTTTAATAGAATGAACCAATCAATGACAAAAATAAAGAAATAAATCTTTGAATTAAAAAAAAATGTAATTATGCTATGCTTTGACTTTTTCAAACTTTGATTAATTTTCCAAAATTTACGAACAATTTTCAGCAAATTTTGATTGCGTAATTAAGAAGTTTTTTGGAAATAATAATTGATAAATAGTAATTATTATATTATACAATATAACAAAAATCCAATCGGATTACGTGAGCACTACGGGACTCATAATACAAGTGTGTGGTTTGGTCCACAGCTAATACCAAGGTTACTGTCATTGCCCGATACTTGTATTCCACGAATGGTTCGATCATTCCCACGAAAACTTCGGCTATTTCAAGAAACTATCGGTTTCGTATAGTAGTGATACCCAACTTAGAAATGCCTATCAAAAGTTTCAGCTAGACGAGTTGTAGACTTAAAACCTTTCAAGCCTCAAGATATACTACTATCAAGTATTAATAATGAATAAATCTCGACTTTAAAATCGCAAAAATCCGTTAACCATTACCTACTTCTAAAATGTATAATCGTTATTATTATTATTTAAACGTCAAGTCGGTGAAATATAAAGCGCTTTTCTCAAAATAATCCTTTCCTTTAAAATGAAAATATTTTAGGTATTAAAAACTAATTTTTGTTGGCTTATTATTACAAATACCTCCATTGTTGTTAATTATTGTGTTAGATGTGACAAAATTTACAAAGGGCCAACAAAACCTCAGGTTCGACCGCCGAGTAGAATTCCACAATGACTACAAATTGGAATGACGTAAAGTTGTAACAATGTCAGAAAATTCTTACAGTTGTAATTAACAACCAGCGGCGGATTGATCTTTCAAATGTTAGTATGCTCTTTAGCAAAATTAAACAAATTGAAGTAATCAATTTTGACTTTCGATATCCCTATAATATAAACTGCTAAAATATTATATACAAAAAAATACGATTACTCCTTGGATGAATAAACAGTGTTACGTCACAGCTATTTGAAATATGCTCTTAAATCCTAAAGGTTTTTCGTTTTTTTTTTTAAATTTCATATCGAAATTTAATTGGGTGAATTTAAAATTTTGAACAAAAATATCTGACCGACTCGGCAATTATCCTCAGGGGGTACCATATTATTATGAAAAAGTAAAAGCTGCAGTTTGCGCAGTAGTACAGATTCCAGAAGTTTGTTTCTGGGTTCTGTATGCAGTTGCTATTGCGCATTTTTCTTCTTTTTTTTTATAAGCCTTACACCGTCCACTCCTGGACGTTAGCCTGGTTTTCTATCTAATCACTTAATTTTTTCTCTTTGCTATGATTTTTTAGTATGGTGGACCTACCGTTTAACGTCGCGTCGAGTCGGTTCTGAACGATTAATACTATAGAGAAGGGTGCGTGGACATACCCTACTGCGCTGGTCAAATACGGGTTGGAGTAGCTACGATCCATGGCTACGATCGGTGTTCTTAAATCGGTTACCATGCGGACAGCAATCCAAGTGCGGGCCACAACCTCTTTAACTGTCGTGATCTGCCAAGAACGGCTACATGGATTAAAATTTTTGGAGAAATAATTTATTTAATTTAAAGTTTGTATTTGGTATATGAATTCTTACTGGGTTGAAGTAAGTTGAGGAATATAGATCTGAAAAGTTCTCACATGTCTGGGGAATGAAATATCTTAATTTGCGAAAAACTACCCCAATTAAAATTTTGTTTTTTGGGAACTGTTTTTTTAACCTTTGGTATATTTAGTAATTTACACTGATTTAAACTACTAAAAAAATGATGCAATATTAACAATGCCATTTATGGGAGTACGTTATAGTTGCCCCACAGGCTCTTTTTACAGCTGGGTTTAGTCAGCTGATGCACGCGATGTATGCCAGCCTCTATACCGAACGAATTTTTTACATCAACTAAATCACATTAATTTTGTTCGAAATGTTGTTCCCATTAACTTTATCAAATATAAAAATTTTCAGGTTTATGGAATAATTGCGAAAAACTAGTTATGGCTAAGGTTTGGCGGTGGTATCTTTGAATTTTAAGGAATGAAGGTCCACAGAGATAAAGGAAAATTTCAATGAATATTCGGTTTTACGGTACCCAAGAATACGTATTATGTACCCGTATATAGAATTTCAAAACTATGGAGTTTATTTCCATCAAAAAGTTTAATATTTTATTTCAGTTCTTTATAATCAATATACTCGTTATTTAAAACAAAACTGTGTATAAAAAACTATTTAAGTATTTGTTCAGACATTATAGGTAGTTGGTAATATATTTGGAAACCTAATGTTTAAATTATTATTTACATTATTAACTAATAAGTATTATTGTACCTATTATGTTATTTATATTGGCAATATAATTGTTTTAGTTAAGTAAAGCGTTGTCAAAACCGCCCGGAGCGGAGGGTAGGTTATTACAACGCAACCGCTTCAGAGTCGAATTCGGACCTAAAAATGCCCAAAGTGCCTCAAAATCTATTCAAACCTTCAGCTTTCCGAATCTCTGTAGGAAATTTTCAATTTCCGGGTGAGCAAAACCGTGCTTTTCCCGTGCTCATTATATTATTGCCTTTTAATAATAATTTAAGAGCAAAATATTAAATATTAGCTAATAAGTACTTTCTTTCGGTACAAATCCGTGATCTTGTGATTTCTACCAAATAAGAATTGTATTTTTTTTTATAAAAGTATACAGTATATAATTGGTGTCAAACGTTTGAGCTCCAATGAGCTTCAATTTCCATCGTTTGTACCCCCAAAGGTTTTTAAAACAAATTCAATTCTTTAGAACAATTTTAGGAGGGTCTGTAGAAATGCTCTTTTTAAGATGTGATTTTTTTAATAAAATAAATACCAATCGATCCAGAATTGCGACAACACTTTATTCCTGCCGAAGGATTTCTTTTAGTTTTAGTTTTGAATTAATAGGAGTTAATCAAATTTTACGATCTAATTGATCCCATAAATCCCCAATAGTTCGAGTCTGGGGATTGGGGAGGGAGATGTAGCACTTTTAGGCATTTCTGTAAGAGATACTCCTGAACTACACGAGATTTGTGCTTAGAATCGTCGTTTTGGTGTAATTTGAAAGTACTTTTGATTCCCATTTTCTCGACACTTGTAGTAAATGGTATTTTAATAGGTCTACATATACAGCTACCGTGAATGAAAAATTGAACGATTTTGAAATTTAATAAGTCACAGTTATTTTTATTTTCTTTCAATAATTTTATTTAATATGTTGTCCTTGATTCCTGTACACTTGAAGACAACGTTTTGGCCACGATTTTAGCGATCGTTGTATCATTTCCAGAGGAATGTTTTCTATCTCACGTTTTATTAGTTTTTTTAGCTGTTTAAGGGTTGTAACTTTTGACTTATTTAACTGAGATTTTAAATAGCCCCACAAAAAATAATCACAGGGTGAAAGGTCCGGTGATGATGGCGTCCATATATCCGGATGAATAAAAGATACGCCGTTCTGTTCAAGAAAATTTAAAGTCTTCTTAGAAGCGTGAGCTGGTGCCGAGTCTTGGTGAAATATCCAATCACCAGCAGGATATAATCTTTTTGCGTCAGTCAAAAGTGGCTTCAAACAATTCTTAATGTAATATTCCGAGTTAATTTTAGCACCAGGCTCAACAAATATTGGCGTTGTGGTTCCATAATTCGATATTCCCATGAACACCATAACTCCCTTCGGATGGGACTGTTTTGTGAATACGTCCAATTCTTTTGCCGATTGCTCACGTCTCAAGTACTGAACTTTTCGTTGGCCATCAGCATTTGTTAGATGGAACCATGCTTCATCGACAGTGATGTATTTTTGCCATTTATCACAATTTAGTAAGTGATACAATCCTAGTGAGCGCTGGTGCCGTTTAATAATTGTTTCTTCAGAAATATGATGTCTCCTTGGTTTCTTCATTAATTTCAGGTTTAATTTTTTATTTAGATTATACCGAATGATATATTCAGATGTTTTGAAATGATTAGCCATATGTTGTAGTGTCGGAGGATTCGTTTTTAATGCCATTTTCTTTAAATTCGATAATTGTCGATTTGTCAGAGTTGGCTTCTTTCCGCTGCCTTTCTTCCGGATTTTGGATTTAAGTTCTGGGATTCCATTTTTTTTGTAGTTAGAGAGTGTACCTTTCGAAACACAAAAATTTTGGTCTTTACACCTTTTTTGTATCATAGCAAAACTACATTGTTGTTTTAAAAGCTTAAAAATTATGATGTGTTGCTCTTTATTTAACACCATGTTTGTAACTGACATTAGAGAAAAACAAAATTGACATCGATAAGTTCATATCGCGTGCTCTATGGAATACTTTGAATTTTGTTTAAAAAAATAACTCTTATTGGTGAAAATTGAATTTAAATTCGTTCAGTTTTTCAATCACGGTACCGGTAGGTATTTGAATTCATTCATAATGTCGTCAATAAACACTCTATTATCAAACCCTATAGCCCAAATTATAACCCCTACAATAACTCTAGGTAAACCATGTTTAACAGTACCACTTAAGTTTTTTATTTTTAGGTCTTTATTTGGCTTACGCCATACCATTGTACGACCATCTGAATTGTAAACGTTATATTTACTCTCATCGACAGACATACTCGTAACACCTTTCTACCAAAAACCTTCGTTATTTATGAACTCTTTTGCGAAAGTTAAATGCTTCTTTCTGTGGATCTCATTAATAACGGGCCTTTTCCGTGTAATTCTGGCGTTATATCCATTTTTTTAATGACTTGTCGGATAGTTTCAGCATGGAAACTTCATAAACTTCATTAACCAATTTAGGGCCACTACAGTTCTGATTTTTTAAATTTTGCAATCAATTAGAGTTTCGTGTACTTAATTGCCTTTGACAGCCTGTCGACCGTTTACTTTCAATTCTATCTTCATTTCTGTACCAAAAAATAATATGGTCACTTAAATTTAATATTTTTCTAATATCCCGGTAGGATTTACCCTTTTTTCGATGAAAAATATCTAGCTGATGAATATTAAAACTAGTAGGTACTAATATTACTTTTACGGCCATTTTGATTAAATTGTATATTTTATGAAAAAAAGGTAAGGTATGCATTCTACCTACACTATAGAGGTCAAATTAATTTAATAGTGCTTAAAAAAATGCAACTTCGTACTTTTAAATAAGAATAGCGGAGAAATTTCCTTAGTGTCCGAATTTTGATGTAACGTAATAATAGCGCAATAATTTATAAAATCTCTTATCAGCTTTATTTTATGCACATAAAATAAATTTTTTTTTTAATTATAGTAAACTATAACAAATGATTCATTACCTGAAATTATAACAAAGCCCTTTTTTCTAAAAATAATTGAGATATATTCAATTTATTGCAATTTAATCTGGTGTCCGAATCTTTGTTACTCACTGTACATATTAAAACATTATTCTAGAGAATATGGAACAATTACGTACTATGTGCTGTAAATAACTTTTTTAGATTTATTATTTGACTTTAACTATTTTTTTTACCAGAAAACATCTATTTTTGATGAACAATAATTCTACTATCATGACTTTTGTTTCACCATCATCAAGGAAGCCTCATAAAGTGTATTTAAACATGTGATCCGAAGTCACCCGTATCTTGTCATGGTTTTGTATCACTTTTTCAAAAAACAATTTTAATAGTTACCATATTTTAAAATAAAAAACTTGCAATTAAAATTTGTCCTTTTAAGCTTGTAGAATAACAAAAATTTCATAATAAATAAAAATGTACTATACCTATGGTTTCGTACTAATCGGGGACATTTAGTATATAACAGACTAAGCAAAATCGAGACAGGGTCACGACCTGGTGCACGGTATCGAATAAATTAATACACATTGATTCACTGACTCATTCACCCCTGTACACTGCTACCTAGTTGGGTAGTCCGACGGAAAACATATAACACCCAAGTTTTGGGTTGAGCAATATAGTCACAATTATACAATAAAATATTTTTTCAAAACAACTGAACCATTTTATATCGTGAAAAAGCACGTAGATGCCAAGAGTAAGTTAATAAGTCAAGTGTTTGCTACCATAATATAAAAAATATATATTTTTTGTGCAAATTAAAGACCGATACCTTTTCGAAATCATTTCAATGTTTAGAAAGGTCTAATTTTTTACTGTGTAGTAGTATAGTATTATTATCGTAAGTATGTCACTGCTTCATCTACCAACTAACGCCCACACATAATATATCAAATAATTTTAATTTTACAAAGAAAAACCAGTAAGCAAAACAATGGGTATATCATAAAATATATGGGTGGTACATTCATCAGACCTTTTTAACTATAAAAATGAACAAAACAAAACTGAAAACACGAAAAGATTATAAAAAGGATATCCAAAACTCAACAAATGTAAAATGCAAATAACTTACACAGCGAACACAGACTAAACCACAATCCAAATTTTTTATTGCATGTTAACATCAGAAACTACTCTACAAAAAACTGACATAACTTTTACCTGTCGGTGTGGGTCTAAAGGCTTCCGAAGGTAGGAGAAACAAAATGCAATTCTTTGCTCTTAATGTTTGAGACTCGCCTTCATATCGTCTTATCAAAAATGAACATCTTCTTAAATGTTGTGATGAGCAAATCGGTGGCTGTACGCACTGGGTTATACCAAAGATGTTATACTGCGCCGTACAAGTTATACTATATCATTTATATTATTATATAGAGCTGTTCATTTAAATAATTAACATACCTGGGTAGGTATGTGCAATGCAATTAAATGAACTTTGTTGCCTTAGTTTCGTAGTAATTCGTAAAAAATTTATTATACAAGATCAGGTTTGTAAAATTATTGTAGGCACTTTTTAAAAGTAACTCTTGAAATGTTCCTTTACTGAAAACCAGACCAATAGACAACCATCCATACAAATGAGCATCTAAATTTAATCAAGGAGTTATTATTTTAATTCTTTTTCTTTGATTTATAGATAATTATCACGGAATGATCCATCATGAGGTACATGAAAGAACAATGCCTAATAAAACATAATACTTGTTGATAATTGTTCTGTTGATTTTCTTTCAGGATTTGTAAACAAGCTATATGATATATACCATAAATTAATATACTATGTAGTTTATAGTCGACACATTAACCCATTGTTATTGAATTTTATAAAATAAATAATCAGAAAAGAGATCCTTAGATTTTCGCCACTGAAACTTGCTTGCTGTATATTGAAGTGAATTGAAAAATAAGTTAATATTATTTTTTTCAAAATAAAATTGTTATGCTTATTATGAACGGTCAAGTGATTAACGTGTTGACTTCTCGTGCCAAGATTTATGGACCCGAATCCTGTGGGTAGCTACCATCTATTTTCACACACCAAATCTCTACGTTTTGGCCCAAGATTAAAATTATAAAATAATTACCTAAATATGCTTCCCTGATTCTGGAATTAATTGTATAAAAACCGCATATATCGTGCTTCGGAATCCGCGTTAAATTGTAGGTCGCACACATTTACTGCGTAATTGACACAGAAAGGAAAAACGCTTAAACTGTCCAAAATTTTAAAAATTGTCCAAAGATGGACCCAGATGAATTTATTTTTGGGAAAACTTGCCTAAAATTGTTTCTGGTTGTTTTTCTAAATTACCGTTAGTTTTGATCGTAGTATGTTACAAGCTACAATAAAGATTAAAGTTTCAAAAATGTGTCAAAATTGTTTTAGGATTTTATAATGTTGTTAATGAATTAGTTTTCAATGTTATCTTTAAGGAAAGTAAATGACTGGTGGTATAGTAGTTTTATTTTTGAAAATAATTCGAGCACCCTTAGCCAAGTATCAAGAAAATAGAGGTTTGTCAAGAACTACTAGTTATGGATTTGCTGACGTAACTAAGTGTTTGTACCGCACTATGGTAGCTTCCTTTGGTTCAAGTTATAAAATGTTATTTTCTTCAGTTTCGTTGACAGAACAAAGTTTATTTTTAATAAGATTTATTTTGGATAATCTTTTAGAGATTTGTAAAGCAAACAATATGCAAGAAGGATTCGTCCTTTTATTAGCTTTTACCTTTAAATTACTTGTAATTATATATGTAGTGGTAGATATTTTTTGGTATTTATTGATACCCGAATTTTATTTTTTCCACGATATTGCTTATAAACTTTTTGAAATATTTTATTACTAATAAATTATAAGGTTTATAAATATATCTATTTTCAATTTCACTTAATCCTGGACTATGGAGATAAACTTCAGGTTATGAACAAAAAGAAGTTAATTAAGGATAGAATAAGGTGGTACACAAGATGAAATTTTAGAAAGAGAAAATTTTTTAAAAAGATCATAAAATATGCAGTAAATTATGAAAAACGTGATTTACAGTTAACAAGTTAGCGGACAGCTTACCTTCATTGGTATTCAAAGTCTAATTGACTTTATAGCATTGAAGATCCTTCAATAGAATGCGAAGTAGGTTTATTTTGTCGGCACCTTTGCAGGAATATTCGAACACATTATGAACGATTTTCTTAGTGATTTATGGCTGTAAAGATTGAATGATCTTATACTTAAGATTATGCAGCGAAAAGAAAGATTATTTTTGTTTGCAACAAACAGGTTTGAAACGAGCGCCATTCGAAACAAAGGATAAGCATTATTACTTGACAACATTTATTCAAAGGGCGGAAGACCCCGTGTAGTGAGTCTGTAGATTTTCTCAACTTTCATTCTATATTAACGCAGATCAAACTGCGGTTAAATTTTCTTAGAAAATTATGACACATTCTAAAAATATATCCTTTAAAATATTTTTGCCGTATTTGATATTAACCCTTTTTAATTATTATGTAGGTACTTAGCATTTTTATAGTAATCTTGACTACATTTTAACATTTTTCTAGCTCACAAAGTGTCGGCATAGAATAGATACTTACTGAAAATGTACCCTCATTATGTGGAATTTCAACCCTTAAAATTTGATGCCAAATTTTTTATTTATTTTGGAAAGTAGTAAAATACATTAAAGACATTAACTAATAGTATAATTTAACTCGCAAAATATTTCATAACGCAATTTACATTAACATAATATTCGAGCAACAGATATAACTCTTTGTGTAGAGTTATCTCTATATCCATTTGTGAAGCAAATGAGAAATTATCACAAACATTTTTCCACTATTGTTATTGAACAAAAAGGCGAATGACACAAAATGTGAATTTTATCGGAAACGAAAAAGAACGATTATGTTAACTAACTAATAATGATCATATTATCTAAATTGGCACACAAATTATCGATATGCCCTTTTAACAAAATTTTGGAAATTGGACTCATTCGAATTAGTGCAAAAATTAAACTTAATCTTCGGATCCATCATTCCTACTTTTAGTCGATGTATGATCCAAAAGTCAATTTGATAGCAACTGACATTGCAGCAACTCAATGTCTGCACCATGGACTTACACAGTTTAAAGTTTAATTTATTATTGATTGTGTTTAAATTTTTGGTGAAGTGTCTTGTTTCATATAATATATTTAAAGTTATCCAAATATTTGTTTCTAAAACCAAAAAGGCAGTAACAGCTACTAGCAGTCCAGTCATCACAACTTTTTATTTTGGCATCGAAAAATAGCATCTAAGTTTTTCACATCAGTTTCGGGCCGAAGCTGAGGAAAATTTATTAAAGAATGTCCCAAATATCACAATATCGTGAAATGGCCTATTCCTATGCATCCTATTGAATAGGTCCTCTATCACTTCAACCCATCCTCGGACATCTTCTCCTTTCGTTCGTTGGTTTCCACTCTGTCACCAGTCACCATCTCGGGGCTCATTATATGGCCCATCCACCTTACTCTATGTGCCTTGGTACACTTTACACTACCCTCGTTGTCCATTATTTGCATGACTTCCGTGGATAACTTGATATGAGTAACTTAAAGAAAAATGCTATTAAAACAAAATTTAAAACTTTTACATCATTAATTCTTTTAATTACTGTAGGTTTACAGTAGCGGTAATGGCCACTGCACTAATAACGATCACCATTAAAAACAACGATTATCTTTTTTGTGCAATCACATTTTCTTCACCCACCGCTTCGTTAGACTAATATGCAATTATCATGCATTTTACTGGCTAAACATGTATACTACGTTACGGTTAATGTTGTTAAATAGATCTTAAACGTTAATTGCCGGCCAATAATGTTAATATCTTGAATTTGCAGTAGTTCACGTTATTAACCGGGCATTAACATCCCATCATATTGGACAGTGTTGATAATATTAATATTGGCCAGTCAGTAACGTTACCTACCGCTTCGGAGCGGCTATATAATGTTGTATATCAATTGGTAATTCCAACTTAAAACTTACTCTTATGAAGAAATATGAAAGGAATGCACAATAAACCGGAAAATATCAAGCAACAAAATTAGATGCAGCAACCACTTAGCTGGTATTTTTCTTCTTCTTCTAACTGTCCATTTCTTGTGTAATATCGCTCTACCTTTCCATATTTTCAAATCCATTTTATTGGGATGGATCAGTCCCCATTTTACCAATTTTGATTCTTCGAGTTTTTTTTCATATCCTTCTATTAGTTTTCGTATCTTTCACGACTCTTTTCCACATTCTAATACTATCAAAAGTTCTTATTCGCCAGTCACATATTCCCATTTCCGTTAGGTCGTCGATAACATCATTCCTTCATCTTATCCTTGGCCTCCCCTTCGGTCGGTTTACATCTGGTATCCATTTTATATACCCAAAATGGCTCTTCCCTCTTGCGCTTTCATAACGTGTCCAATCCATCCCAATCTCAGTGGCTTAATGTATCTCACTATATTAGCTTCCTCCAGTTCAATATTTATTTCATTATTTCTTTTCCTTCAATATTGCTCATCAATATTGCTGTTGTTGAGGTATTCATTTAATGCTTAGTACTTGGTTCGACTTCGGACAAAATAAAAACTTTATTCAAACGTTTTCTCTTCCTAAAGCTGTGATAAACCTCTAAGATGCAATCTGCCAAGAAACTCTTGAAAAATAATCTATGTATTTTTAGTATAATAAGTAATAACCTAAAATTGCACCCAAACTTTTCAGAACAAAGTACAAATTTATACACTGTAAATATAATTCGCAAAGGTTTTCGTTCCATCGTGTGCCATCTTCACGTTAATCTTTCCAATAGCTATGTGATGATACTCTGGGTTTTCTAATAATGTATTCATTAGGAATCTACAAAAGTAGCTTTTACGTCAAATAGACGTAAATTTCGTGGATTTTCAGAAGAAAAAATTTTATTCAAATTTTAGCATTTAAATGTCGAAACTTCGAAAAGTTTGTGACTTGATCATCAAGTGACTCATTTTAGTATGTATTTCGTAAGTGACTCTTTATGTAGCATATAAAAAATCTTCCAATGGAATATTTTTTTGTTCATGTTACGCAGAGTTCCCATGAGTAAGTCAGCATTTTGTTCACATTCGAATAAACAAAAGTACACATACTGATGCTAAAAAGAGATTATTTTAATGACCACCGAAGAATAATGTGTACGTTACATCAAAATTGCAAACAACCCTAAAATGTGTAGAAATTTTGAAGGAAATGCAAACAATTACAGATATTTACACCATCTTGTACACCAAAATTGCAGAGTGATCAACCCTTCGGTTTAAAATATTCTGAAAATAAATGATATAATCTCAAACTTAAAATATAATATAAATAATTTAGTACTATATGATGCACCTATAGGGGCTATTACTTCAAGGGGTGGAAAATAATTCCAATTTTTCAACAATTTAATGGATATTCTAATTATCAAAGGAGAATTACTATGATTTGGCTTCTCTGTTCAAATCACTTCCTCCAACATTAGGGCCAGAATATTGACACTTACGATAATCTCCCTAACAAAGTAGCTGAAGCAAAAGGACACTCCTTAGCATTTTAGCTACCGTATTTATCTATTTTTACTAACGGTAATTTTGTGTGTGCATTTCAGCAACTAAGTACCGTAGTATGGTAAGTAATCAGCCATTAGAAACCATATCGAAATGAAGAATATTATACTTCCCGTGGTTCGGAGCTCACGTTAAACAAGTAGAGAGAACGCTTTGAACGCATGCCGCATGCATAGAAGAGATGTATCACGATGCTAGAGTATGATTGTGCGTACAAAACTTTAAATCTGAAAAGATAATTGACCTGTTCGTAAATAATAGTATATTACATAACAAGTTGCTAAAGCAGGCCATTTAATCTCGCGTGCGAATTGCGAACCTGCGGTGATGGGGGTAGCGATAGCTACCCCCACCTCCAAGGGGTCGCAATGCACCAGAGATTTAATGGCGCTTTAGCCACGAGTTGTGTATACTATTTTATGCAATCCTAATAACTACCGACAAAAAATAGCCGAAAAGAAAAATTGAAATAAACAGGTAGAGTTCGTACCAAAGCTCAAAACTTATACAAACATCAGCGCAATAACGAAAACGCGTCCAAATACTAAAAAGCCCAACTAGAAAACATTCGTTGAATGTTTGATTTCTTTTTGACAGCTACACAAATTTCGCGTTTTATTATTATGAAATCGTATTAGTATTGTTTCATAATATAAATAATAAACAGCCTTCTTTAAGGCTATTTTAGCCTTATTTACATTTTTTAAATTTTCGCGGCAAGCTAATGTTTTTACGTAGCATTTCATATGTACATATGTATTTCGCCCTCTTTGCTCCTCCTTCGCGCATTGTATAAGTTTTGAGCTTTGGCACAAGCTCTACAAATTAAATTATATAAATTGAAGTGGCTGTTAAAAAACGCATTGCAAAATATAACAGTGTATGCAAAAGTGCTTTGTAATTATGCAATTTATAAAATTGTCTATTAATGTATCCCATTACAAATGATAACAGTGGTTGTATGAGTAAAAGAAGAGCGCTACGTATATGAAGCTTTGGCGGCATAAAACGCCTACACGTCGAAAGAATATCTCATTGCAATGTGATAACGCATTCCTTTCAGGGAAGCGATAAATAATTCTAACGTAAGATAAAATATAGCATGTAGACTTTTGTTGAGTCAATAATTATGTCATACTATGATCTCTTGGGATTAAATGACATCCCAAGGGACTAAATGTTAACGTGGGACTGAAGAAGGTCATTACGAACCGCAAAAGTAGTCATAAATCCATGATAAACACGCAAGGATTGCATAAACATAATTTCATGTGATATCATCGTACAGACAGGGAGTAAAACATGTCTATTCCTACATTTATGTTATTTTATATGATCGATAATTTTTAATCACAACATTTTTTTTCATTTTCTATTTCTATTACCAGGTGTATGTATTTAGTCTAGTTTCTAGGATGTGCACGAAATAACTTGGTCGAACAAAAATTATAGCAGTTAATTTATTAGAATTAAAATTTAATTAATATTTGTCACAAAACTATTTTTATTTAAGGTACTTTTAACATTATTTAAATAAATTTCAATTAATTTTTGTATAAGCAAATTTTCGGATCTTGGACTTGACTTCAATAGGCCTGAGTTGTTGGAAATTTGATGGGTTCACGTCTTTGGTCACTGCTGTGACACCATTCTGACCATACTATTCCATGGTTAATCCACCATAATGACAAGTCTGGCGAGAAAGGTACTGAACCTTTGTGCAATGCACTTAGGCCACTAAATGGGCCCAATTTAGTGGCCTAAGTGCGTGTGAGTTTTCTTGCCCTCCACTTAAAATCCAGAATCCAGACCTTTGTGCAATTTAATGAAAGGCAAAAATAATTTTGGTACACACTTTTCCACATAGATTTTTTTGTTTAATTGTCAATTAATTGTCAAGTTTATTTTCGATTACTGTGCTTTTATCACTACTGTGTGATACCATTATAGATTGGCAATAATGTGAAAATTATTTGTGTATGTGTAAATATTTCTTACTAATACTACTGCAGAAGTTACACGCATATTTTTCCGCCAAGTTATTTCGTGCACATACTTCAATACGTTATTATCCACAGTAAATTTAATTGCAATAGCTTAAAATACAAGTGCTATTTACTTGTGCATGTTGTAGTTTCGAGTAATAAAAGTGATATTTAAAGTTGCGTGTGGACTTATTTTCTTTACATAAACTTATTTGAAGCGGCCATATTTGTTTACATTTGCAGTCACCAACGTTAATTTCAGTTCCCACTAATAAACACAACACAACACACTTAAGACAATCGACCCAATTTTAGGGACATATGGAGTTCAAACGATTTCAATGAGGGGCCGTAAAGGAACAAGGTTTTGAGTTCCGAGTATAGCTGATTTTAAAACAAAAAAGAATGCAAGAAAAGAAATAATAAAGCATAAAAAAATTGCATAAACTCGGCAAGATTACAAAAGTGTGGTTCCTGCATGGAACAGTACAAAGACGGAAAACCGGGTTCAATGCTTGAATTGCGAATTACGATTCCGTGTAATATTGTATAACATGAACTAAGAAAAAAATTAATTTTGGTGCGTTATTTATATGCCAATTAGTATATCATATTGACGATAACGATTAAGTGTTCGTTTGACCTCGGTAAAGTTGCAAACGAACATTTTACCATTTTTCTGTTTTTTAAATTCTTTGCTATTTCTTTTCCTTCTTTTTAATAAACGAAATTTAAATATAAACCTAATAGTCTTCTTGTAATCCTGCAACGACAAAAAGTGTAATTTTTAATTTATTTTGGATGTTCTTCGCATTTTATCCTTAGCCTGTCCGTTTGTCCCAGGTTTACCCTAACTCGTCTTAATGCAATTTTAAAATTAAGAAATCTCATTTACAAAAATATTCTGCACCGATCTAAAACTATCTATGTAATTCATTTCAAATTACTTTAGAATTCATGCGAAATATTCGTAAGCTATAGGTATAAAACATAGCTTCCATCGAAATTTTCAAACCAGTCGCAATATTATTATGTACCTATTTATGTAGTAGGTATATATTATACATAAATATATAGTATGTATAATGTAGCGTGGGTAGTGGGTACTATAATAGCTGTAGAACTTTTAAAATTTCTACGTGACAATTTTCATGTAGGTAAGTATAAGAAACTTTCATTACATTTATTGTGACATCAGAATCGTAAAAAAAATATATAACTTCCGTCGAACGAATTGATCGATATTTTACGTGATTTTTAATGCGTTGTATTAACAAATTACTGCGGACATTACCGTCAAACATTTTATACAAACATAGGGGTATTTATTGACTTAAGATTTGGTAGCCTAAACAAATAATATTATTTATATGTATTTAAAATCATATTATTTTGTAAACGAATTCGATTAAATGAATATTATGCAACTACGAAATTAATTTTATTTATTGCTTAAAACGTGTGAAAGCTAATAGGTTTGTAAATCAACATTAATTTGGATTTTTTTTTAACTTTAATTTTTTTTTAAGGAATTTAACATTTTGTGTTTAACATCACCTATTTAATTTAAAAAAAATCGAATTTTTATCTAATTGGGTAAAATGTATAATTTTAGATTAGCACTCTGTTACATTTTAGGATTGGAAAATGAAGTCAAAATCTATATGATTCCAACATAATTTACAGAAACTTTGTTAATTTTTAATTAAATCTATTATTAATACTAATAATTAATTAATATGAATTAATTACTAAGCAATAAAAATAAAACTTACACAACGTGTTTTTATTGTAATTAAAAAAAATGTTTTTTGTTGTTCTACAATATCAAAATTACCTTTAAAAATATTTAATCTTTCTTTCCCCCCCCCCTCTTGCTTTAATCGCAGTCGAAATAAGTGCCGGCACGGATAAAATTAAATTTTAGATAGTTTGCATAGAAATATCTTCAATAGATTCAAGAGATCAACCCCTATCGATATCGGAAAGGAGTTCGAAAATTCAGCTGGAGTTAAAATCGGTGTTGAAACAACGCGAAGAAGGCTTCGTCACAGTCGATCTTACGCAAGAATACCTGCAAAAAAATCCACTTGTAACTAATAAAATGCGATGTAATTGTTTAGAGAGGGCAAAAACTGAACTGAAAATGACTGGAAGAAAGTGATATTCTCGGAAGAAAACAAATATAAATTGTGGGGTATGTCTTCAGAGGACCGTGAAGAAACCAGGTGACCAAATGATCTGGGGGTGTTTTTCTTTCCACGGAGTGGGAAAGCTTAATTTTGTGAAGGCAGCTGATTACGAAATAATTTTAACTAAATGTTTGCTGCCATTAATTAATGAGTACTTCGCCAGGATATCACAATGCATTTTTCAGGATGACTCAGCCCCATGCCATAGGACTAAATGTGTAAGTAATTAATTATTCACGGTGTTTTGGTTAAACTGTCATCTAGTAAATTTTTATTATACATTGTAAAATATATAAAACGTGTCTTTCAGATAACTAATTTTAAAGCAGAAGAAGGGATCTTTTTGTTACCATGGCCAGGAAATTCGACAGATATGAATCTTATAAAAAAATTGTGGGCTATTCTTGGGGCTAACATTAAATAAATAAATAAATCATTAAATAAATATTAACAATAAATAAAGAAACCTCAGACAAACCTAGAACCAAGAAATACTTTAATAAAATCATAATAGTATGGAGATATTTCTAGGCAAACTATCGAAAATTTAAATTTAATTTTATCCATCCCAGCACGTATTTTGGCTGTGATAAAAGCAAAGGGGGGGGAGCACGAAATATTAAATATTTTTAAAGTTAGTTTTGATATTGTGGAACAACAAAAAACATTTTGAATTACAATAAACACATGCTCTGCAAAAGTTTTATTTTTATTGATTTTTAAATAACTCATATTAATTATTAATGTCAATTACAGTAATGTCCACTTATAACAAACCCGGTTATAGCGAATTCTTGGTTATAACGAACCTGTCTGAAAAGTACTGATTAAAGCTCCATAAGAGCTTCCTCTTTCTTTTCGTATTTAACGAACCCGGATGTAGCGAACTTTTCGATCTAACGAACCTATGATAAATTAAGAAAAATTACAGTTATAGCAAACTCATAACTGATAAAAAGGATATTTCCCGAATCAATGTGAATACGTTGGTAAAATAGGTAAACCACCTACTAGTAAGTATTTAGTAACGTCAATCAAGATAGAGCAGCGAGGTTTTAAATACGTTTATATTAATATTTACATTTTTTATTACAAATATCCAAATATGAGTGACAAACGTAAATCATTTACTTTGAAAAATAAATACGAAATAATTGACCGTTTACAACATGGTGAGAAACAATCCGAAATATGTCGTGAAATGGGGTTAAGCAAATCAACCATTGCTACAATATGGAAAAACAAGAATAAAATACAAGAGAGCTTTGCAAATTTAAATTCAAATATAAAAAAACTTAAAATACCAACTAATGTTGCAGTTAATCGTGGACTTTTTAAGTGGTTTAGTCAACAAAAAGCCAATAATGTGATTATTAAGGGTGCTGTGTTACAAACAAAAGCCAACGATATTGGGAATAAAATTTCAAAGGATGGTGAATCTAAATTTAGTAGAAACTGGATCGAATGATTCAAAAGACGATATAATATTTATTAGTAGTGGAAAAATTGTTGGAGAATCAGCCTCAGTTGATATGAACACTGTAAACAATTGGTTACACAATAGTTGGCCACTTATTAGAGAAAATTTCAAAGATGACATATTCAACGTAGACGAAATAGGGCTTTTCTATAAACTTACACCTGATAGAACATTAATTTAAAGTGGAGGTCTGTACAGGCGGAAAGCTGTCAAAAGAAAGAATTATTGTATTATTGACGGCAAATCTACTAGGCATAGAAAAACGAAAATTACTAGTGATCGGGAAATCTGCAAATCTAAGGTGTTTCATGAATATAAAGCAATTACCAGTAAATTACAAATCAAATAGAAGAGCTTGGATGACCTCTGAAAATTTTACGAACGAATTACGTAATTGGAATGGGGAATTGTGTCGTAAGAAAGGAAAAATATAATTATTAGTGGACAACTGTCCTGCTCATCCTAAAGTTAAAGATTTAAGGGTGCATTCATGCTTGACGTAATTTAATTTAATTCTATTTAATTTTGCGCTAAGAAATTGGCGCTAAAAAATTACGTTAAATATTTTCCATGAACACACCTTTAGATTACATAAAATTAGTATTCATACCTCCCAATACAAGTACCAAATTACAGCCTATGGATCAGGGCAGTATACATAGATTTAAAAGTAACTATCGACGACTTCTATCAAAAACAATAACTTCTATTGATAAAGGAGGTGAAAACTATAAAATAGACATTTTGAACGCAATAAATTTTGTTCATTTGGCCTGGAAAATTGTGACAAAAGCAACAATTTGCAATTGTTTTCGACATGGCGGATTCGTCAAGTGTGAAATCGAATTTGATTATGACGACAATCTACCACTAACAAAGTGGATGCAAAAAATCCAAGAAAAAGATAATCAAGAGCAGAATCTCCATGCTGATCTACTTGAATATATCCATGTTGATGACAATCCTTTATGTACAGAATTTTTGAACGATGAATAAATTAGAGCGTCTACAAGTAGTGAAGTTATCAACGATAATTATAAAGAAGAAGATGAAGAAATGGGGAGTAATGAAGTACTTGCAGTTCCAACTCTCTCAGATGCTGTCCGAAATATTGAATCCGTTCGTTATTTTCTTCAATCACGAAATACTCCTCACAGTATTTTTAGTAAATTAGCGGAAGTGGAATTACATATAAATGAAATAAATATTTTCCAAACCAAACAAACTAAACACAAGAACTTTTCAGAACTGTTTAAAACTCTGTATTTCTTCTTGTGTTTTTTATTTATATACTACGTATCATTTAGATTAAAAAATAAATTTACTAAAACTGTGTTTTTATTAATTTATCACTTAAAACGAACCTTGGATATAACAGTCTAATTTAGTCGGTCCCTTGAAGTTCGTTATAAGCAGACATTACCGTAATTTATTATATTTAATAAATTTAATTAAAAATTAACAAAAATTTCTATAAATTATGTTAGAATCATATAGATTTTGACTTCATTAACAGTAACAGTAACAGTGCTAATCTAAAATAATACATTTTTCCGGAAATCGTCATTGAAACAACATTTCCCTGTTTATGCACGCGCAGGGAAATTGAACTTTACTGACTAGTCCGGTAATAATTAGTAAGGTTAATAATAACAAAATAAAATAGACAAATGTCAATGTCAAAAAATGTCGTTCAATTAGTGTTTTAAAATTTCAATATCGATTTTTTACGATTTTCGGAAAAATTTAATACAAAACATGTCAGTAAAATGTCTCACTTGACTCGGAGCTCTAAAATACTCGGCACGAAGTGCCTCGTATTTCAACATTGCCCCTCGTCAGTAATATGTCATTTTCCTGACTTTTATGTAAATAACTATTACCCGATTAGATAAAAATGTGATTTTTTTAATTAATTAGGTGATGCAGTTTTTTGACCGCTACTGTATATAATTACAACAGACATTTTTTGACTGGTCTTACTAGCTATATAACTTTTGTTCTAAAACAATACGATATATTCAAGAATCGAACTTATTTTGAATTGGAATAACTAAAATTTATTCGTTTAAGATATCTCAAAAGTATAACAAATTTTCAATAATATATTATGTATTTTAAATAATATTTTACATTTACGTTACGTTACGTTGTTACGGGCTTCCATTATTTCTTTTAAAATTTGATCAATTAGAAAATTTAATAAAATAATAAGGTATGATGCAGTATAGAGTGTAAGTACATTTATAGGTACCTTCCTGGCAAATTGACTATAAAAAATGTTAATTGAAAAGAAAAAAATTAAGTATCATCTAAAAAGGAGATACCTACCAACATACGTATGAAAACTCATTTCAACTTATTACACATTTTTTTAGCATAAATCAGTCATATTTACGAACAACTGTAAAAAACAATAGTTAATTGTTCTACATATATTTAACTATGTAACATCCGTATTAGCTTCAACTTTTTTTTTATCACGGATCTGATAGTAATTAATCCCGCCTCAACGAGCAAATATTAAAACAAAAAAATTAAATAATGCATCATTTTAAACTTCCAGAAGTCGAGAATTTCCGTTCTACTTCTGACTATGTATTAAAGTTCTTCAAAGGTCAATTAAACATAGGTAATTATCTCAAATCTAACATAAATTGTGTGATATAATAAATAATGATGTGCGTGAATTCAATTTAGAAAAATTTGTTGTAATAAACGTGTTGTAAAAAACCATCAAGGTACAATGTTTAGCCGATTAAATAAATACGTTACAGCTTCGAGCTTGAGTGCTTCCGGAAATTCCAACGATTTCAGATTATGAGACTTCACAGATTTTAGTATATACCTACCTACCTACCTACTTAATTGGTTCTTCTACCATATTTACTATTTATATATTTTTTTCTTAACTCTTCTAGTTGATTTTGAAATAACAAAACAAGTACTTATTTATTATTATTACTATTATTTAGTGTAAATTCGAATCTTGTAATAATACTACCAGATTTCCAATTTATATCAAAGTTGACATTATTAATTTATACTTTCATCAAGTAAATTTTTTAATACAAATATAAAGAAAACACCCAATTATTTTTAATCAATCTTAAAAGGAACATTGAACTTAAGTAATCCAAGTAGTACTGCAGCAATATAAACCAAAAAAGTGAACATTATAATAAACCATTTAAAGTTATAAAAAGGATGGTATAGAAAAAATTATAAATGGTAGATTTAAACAACCGTATCTTGTTAAGAAAGAAGTATTTTACTACGTGTGAAGAAAAGTAAAGACCTTGTAAGAAGTTGTGAAGTTAAGTGATTACTTTAAAACGGGCAATTATTATCCCGTGAAATTTTAGAAAATTCTTAGAATCCCCAAGTGGCGACTTGATGTCGCATGGAAGCAAATAGGTATTCGAACTGTTCATCATAGGGGGTGAAATATTTACTAGTTCTATTGTTGTCGATTACATGTCGAGCATTTCCTGACAACTCAATTCATTGGAGGTATTCATTGAGTGTTGTTTGGTCGAATGTCGGCGGTGGTGGCGCTTTCCCATTCATAGTTTTGGACCCACCGCGTACATGGTTCTCGCACCTTTTACACCCTGGCAATAAAGAACAGGTAGTTGAGTATTATGTGGCACTTTGTACATAAATCTACTTGTCACAAGTGCACCTAATCCACCGTGAAAAGAAAGCAACTTTTATATATTAATATAATGCTAGAAGAAGGGCCTTTACGTAAATATTTGCCGATCGTTGTAATTTCAATTCGAAACGGTGATTTACCAACTAATGCTGAATCACTTGGGATAACTGCTAACGAGTGCGACTGCCCCTGCTGGTAATGGGAGGTCTTCCTCGGCATGTTTTTAAACAATTGTTAAACCTGGGAATTTATGAGTTGGGCAAGTGTTAGAAAGGCCTAGAAGGGCATCCAATAATCACCTCTGACACCTATCGCCGAAGCCGTCTGTGACTAAGAGCGGTGTCAAGTTCATATGCATGCATGAACAGTACTACGATTTATTATTATAAAGCAGTTGTATTCTCAGTCACGTAGCAAACATCTAAACTAAGAGCAGTATGGACTGTGAATATTGAGAAACAGCGGAAACGAATCGTATATACAAATACCTAATTGCAACTACATTGTTTCTACCCAACTCCACTACAAACCACAAGGGTTTTACTTGCATTACGAATACGTCAATATATTAACCATACGCTTTGCATGTTCAAGCACAAGAAACCTATCATCATACTAATTTAATGTTCAACGTTACACCAAAGCGTTTGTTGGATCAATTTAATACTTAACGGTGTTTTGTTTACTTATTTAAAAAATATATTCATTCTTAGTCATAAAGTTGTATTATTATTATTATATAAAAATTACAAATTCTTTTGCAAGAAAGAAATTAAACTTGTTAACCCCGAAGTTGAAATTTGCGTCACACATTATTAAAAGTACATATTATAGGTACCACTCTAAGGTACCAACACAACAAAGCAAGTATAAAATAATGTTAGTTGTCTTGCAAATTATTATTTATAGTTTGGTCACTGCATCAAATCAAATAATATTTTCAGTTGTGAACGCACACCTACAATAAATTTATCTTTTAAAAATATAATGGCACCCAAGTGACATTTCCACTATTTAACTTTAAAGTTTCAACTGATGAATCAGATAAAGTGCGTAAGATTCTAAGCAAGATTTATAATAGGTGTTGTTTAAGATGCTGCTATACATCTCTTTAAAATTTGTTGTTATGTTTGGAAGCGTTGGATTTGTGCAAACAGAATACGATAAGACCAATTTATTTGGTTTAGTACCTACCATTTCTTCGGCTTCCTTTTGAACGTTAGTATATGTACACGCAAAGTGCGATTAAGTCATCAAGAACGATCAGCGGGGTTTCGTTTAGAAACCAAGGTGAAGAGTCACACAGCGGTGTTTCAAAGGTGTTGGACCACCCGACGGAGGGTTGACAAGGGACTTGGTATAATGAACTGGAGGCCGCGGTTCTCATCGCAACTCTCAAATTTCCGGTGCAGGTATTCCTATAATGCTATTGTAGATGAAAAGAATATCGTGCTTCTAAGTAGCGACGGTCTGGCGGCGCCATATCATTCTTCACCATCAGAGGTGCAAGTCGTGGAATGTCAGAAATGTGTTAATATTTCACTCACCGCTCCGTAAAACTGTTCTAAGCCGCAAATTTTACAAATAAAACACACCCACAAATCAGTTACTGCGAGGAAATATGTATGCAGTTAATGCAGTAACTTTTGCAGTCCGGGCGCCGGAAACAGTCACAGACGTGGGAATTGGTTCGGTCTATTGCAAAGCCACCCCATCGTACGATTAACGCAAGTCGCATACTTGCATATATCGATGACCAGCTCACACATGTAGACGATTGACTTACGACCACCCATTATACAGACAGTTTCACATATCACACGCAACCATATTTCCATTCTTTTATTTTAACGTCTGCTAAGCCATCGATAAAAACTGTTCCTTTTGTAACCTTTTCATTTGGTTACTTATCTCTAGGTAATAATATTCTGAGAGAATTAAAAAATATTTCATTATTGAGTGCTTACTGATGAGGATTGATTTGGATATAAAAGAACCTTTATTTTGTATTCCAAAATTTTACACAACAAAGAGGTAAAATTAATTAAATTTTATATTTTGAGAGAGATTTCATATGCCTAGTAGGTTATCTCATGGGAAAAACGCCAGTCCCCAGTAATGAGCAATTAATAGTAAATTTTATAGATAGCACTAATGCTGTTTTTTTGTCGATGCACTTTCTAATAATAAACTTCTAAATACTTCATGGCGACACGTTTCGGCTTTATTTAGACCATAATCATGTCATAGTGCTGTCAATAAAAAGAAAGCAAAAAAACCTTAACCGAAAATGATAATAAATTATAAGTTTAATTAGAATTAGTTTAGGTAAAACAGTTTTATATTTATTCAAAAATAACATAGTTTAAACTACATAATAAATATAAATAACAAATTGTAAAATTATCAACGCACAATCTTAACCTGTATGATGGCAAAATTTGTCCATTATCGCAATAATTGTGAGCGTCGATCCTACCATCGAGCCGATATTTTTTATTGACATTTATTTGAGAGAGTTATGTTGAAATTACAGCATTAAATAATTATAAATTGCAGTTTTAAGTTTCGGAAATGCATAAAATAATGCCTCAGGACAAGCAGATTGTTAATTCTGAGTTTGAAGTTTTGCCTGCGATGAAGTCAGGATTAAGGCCCGATACTAAGGTCCTGTGCTGTGCAAATGTCTAACCATTGATAACCAAAATTCCCCGCTATGTTGTTCTCTGTTTTTACTCTGTCGAGTTTGTCCTTTCCATTTTATATTTTGTCACATATCACGCACATATGGGTCCGATACCTTCCTTTTTTAGATTTATCGTAATTTTTTGGTTAATTAAGCTTGTCTAATACAGCCTTGGGCCCAGATCAGGCTTATTCTTTTAGGTATCTTGGTTGTTCAAGAGCTTATAGCGTCTATATATGATTATGCATTTCAGGTACACATACCCACTAGTCAAAGTTCCCTAATGTGCAGTTATCCATTTGTATTACTACGTTAGTGTGATTTATGATTTTTGTTTTACCCAAATGTAGATTCAGTCCTATCCTTCTTTAGCAAAATATATCCAGAAAACCGTAAATGATCTATGTATAATCCGCTTATATTAATATAATATTGATCTTGTTTACATTTAAATCATTGTAAATTTTTACATGCGTGCTGCTGTATAATTGATCCGAAATATCTCGAAAACCGCAAATACTTACATAGGGTGTTGGTAATCAGCGAATCATCGAGGTGGCAAATAGTAGCATCAGGACTACTCATTTCCGACTTGCCCTTATAAACCGACCTACCCTATATAATTTCACCTTCACCGGCGAGTATTTCTAATATCACTATTTCCCTCACTTGCTGCATTACAACTTGCTAGTTGCTAATACTCCATGTAAATATTTCAGGCGGTTCTAGAAACCACAGGGAAGTTCGGATGTACGAAAGCGCAATACGCTGAATATCATCACTTTCCTATGGTTGTTATATGCAATTAACAGCTCCGAGGGAAGTATCCCTCGGTCCTCGTGGGACTACAATTTATTGTATGGAACAGTCTGTATATATTTATGATTATTTAGCGAGAAGAAATCTAAGTGTTGCTTTAAAGCGACATAATTTTACTTCTTTCTTCTTAAGTATGCCGTGCCTTCAATGAGCGTTGGCGATCAATCTTGCCCACATTTTTCTATTAGCAGCTGCTCTAAATAGACCGACTTATGTTTGCTCAGTCCACTGTCTGAGGTTTTTCAGCCAGGCAGTGCGTCTTCTTTCAGTTCATATCCTTCCTTCAACCTTTCCTTGTAGAATCAACTGCAGTAGATGATATTTTTCGTTTCGCATGAGGTGTGCAGAATACGTTAATTTTCATTTTTTCGCGGTTCCAACAATTTCGTCCTCCTTTTCTAACCTTTTCAAAACAGTTTCATTGGTGGTATTCAAATATTCAATATTGAAATGCACGAAGTCGTCTCTGTGTCTCCTTACTCAACGTCCACGCTTCCACGCCGTACACCAAAATCGGAAAAACGTAGCATTTCAAAATTCTGATCCCAAGTATATGATGCTTGATACTTTTTCTAATTTTACAATTCTTGTAATTGTACACATAATCTGACAGAGCTCAGGTTTTCGGGTATCTCCGGGCATTTAGTTAGAGTGGCAATGGAGCATTCTCATTGTCTGTTACACTGCACGAGTTGAATAATCAACGCAACAATACCTCGTGGATAATCGAACATTTATTTCGCCTAGGCTTTATAGCGCAGGATTCCATTCGGTCTACGGCCTCGTGCAATCCTTATGCAAAAAACCTGCTATTGCCAAATTAGATGATTATCCCTGCCCTGGTGCTATTAAGACGACAGTCCTATTGGATGTCGCTACTGAGAGAAATCGGACAAAGCGACTGTCAAAGGGCAAAACAACAAATATGATAGTATACAAGGATCAGGTAGCTTTTTCATGCCAGAATGTCACATTTCGTAGGCTAATTTATTGTTTAGAATATCGATCGATAAAAATTTCGAAAGTCGAACAAATTAGTGGGACCACTCTGTATGTTAGTAAAATTGATTTACGTAGATTATGTTTAAATATGTAAAATTATGTAATATATCATAAACATGTTGATTACCATAGAATATAATAATTAGGTATTTCCCTCATCTAATTTTTTCTAGATCTTAATTTGAAGTTATTATACATTTATAGTAGACAGAGAGACTACTAATTAGTAATTATACATACATATTATACTATTATTATTGACGAAATGATAAATTTTAGTATTTGTTTATATGTAATTTCTATAAGGTGTTTCCCCTATTCCGTTATCTTTTTACAATCGATTACGTAGTTGCAATGAACTTTTCATTTACGATTGCTAAACAAAAGGGGAAATAACATGGTGACCTTGTTGTGTGATTTGTCGAATTCTGTTGTAAGTAAATTTTTATTTTTAATACTTTCTCAAATTCAGAAATATGAGGAAGATTAATTAAAATGTGTATATACAGGGTAGCCCACTAAAACGAGAATCTTTAAAATGCTATCTTGTAGCTATATACAGGTGGCTGTGGATTGGTTTATCAAATTACCTCTGATAAACCTTAAAATTCGGTTTAAACTCAATTTTTAAATAAAAAAAATTGAATTACTAGCGGAAAACGTATAAACCCAACTTTACCGTTTTCAACGATCTCAAAGATAACGATTTGAATTAGTCAATATATTAGGGATGTTTTTTGTTCATTTTTTGTTCAAAAATGAATAATTATCGGCAGCCCAACTCGCTTACAATTTGATGAAAGTATACTGTGGTTAATTGAAGTCTATATACGACGATCATGGCTTGAATGTTAGCGAGATTAACTGCTAATGCAAGGTTCCCAGGTTCAATGTAACTCCGAGTACTGTCTAAAATTTCTTGACCGTCTCCGTGCTTCGGAGGACATGTATAGTCGTCGATCCCCCTGTGTTAAGTATTTGCCGTCATAACAATAAACAACAGAGTGCAGTCACACCGAAGGCAAATATAAAAAGCTACCTAAGACGTAAATACCAAATGCTCAAAGAACTAATTAAATAAATTGGTTAAAGAACAGGTCATAGACCTATATTAAGCGGAAGAAGAAGTATATTTACAATTGGGTGGTTGCATAAAATTTGGTTTTATATTTTATTACTGAAATATGAAAGTATTTATTATGAATATATAAGCTTCAATGAGCCAGCTAAGCTTGAGCCAGACAGAGCTCACTTAAATGGACTTATAAACTAGCTCACTGGAGACCAAGTGTTACCAAGAGAAGCGTAGGAAGACCCCAAAAGAGGTGGCTAGACGACATAGAGAGAGTTGCGGGAAGATACTGGTTTCGGGCGGCTCAAGACAGAGAGAAGTGGAGAGAAATCGGAAAAGCTTACGTTCAGGAGTGGACGGAAGTAGGCTGAAGAAGAAGAAGCTTGAATTATTTTTTAATAATTTTTCGAAGGTCATAAGGGCTTAAAATTAAATTTAAATGTCGAATTAAATTTTAAATTTGTCCGTGTGTTACAAATATATTATAACGTCTTATTACGCCATAAACGCTTCGTGCTGTCAGTAATGTTGGTTATTTTCATGTTTTAAAGTTAATTTTAAGCCTTTTCGGCGCGCAAAAAATTGTGAAAAAAATAATTCAAGCTTACTTTCATAAATACTTTTAAATTAGAATTTTAAAAAATTGATACAAACCTCCAATATATGGATAAATTATCATTTATTCGGATATATAGGTATAATAAAGCAAAATAACCGTTATTCGAGTTTGGAAAGCCACATAAAATTCAACAAAAACTTTTACGCATCCAGAAGGTACTATGGTGAAGAATTTCTTAAATGGGGATTATTGGTTCCTACTAATTTCAAGAAGAAAATAATAGTTCACAAATAGTTTTTCAGACATAAAAATGACATATCGTATTATACTTGTAACTACCTTACTATTGGGAAATTGGGATATTATATTTGCATTAAATGCAATAAATTACCTTCAGAATTATGTCATTTTTAAAACTTCCTCGTACCATAGACCACCCTGTATTTGTACATATATTTAAAATTATTTTATTTTAACATTTTAATTCTTCTTGTTTTATGATTTTCAAATGCATACTAAGTACCTATAGCCCTGGTCGAAAAGTAGTTTTGAATAATTTATAATTCTTGGATAATAATAATCAATATTGGTGATAAATTTTGAAGGATTTAGTACTATATCAATTTAAAAACTTCATTAGAATTATTGTGCATTCAGGAGTTTACACATCAGTTTTAAAGTTCTTATCATTCGAATCTAAAAAGAGTTTTTATGGAATAAATTTATTTAAAATTCGGTATGTAGTAAATACTAGGGTAGTCATTATTTGGGGTCTGCTCGAATTTTTATATCACCCCCCTCCACCCCCCACCCCCCAAATAGGCTTCAAATAAATAAAAACAGTTTCCTATCTGTTACATTAAGGTATAAGCTAGTCATATTATACATAGACCCTTCTATTAGTCTTTCCAGGTTGCAAACACCACGAATCACTTTGGTTTGAGTTTTTATAAAGTGGTTTTCATTTTGCTTCGAAAAATTACTGCGGAATAAAAAGTTATTACCTATACGACTACAACTGCGTTACATTGGATAACTTTGCACTTCAAGAAAAAATTCTACATTTGTCGTACAAAAACCGAAAAGGTTCTTTTTTGTTTACAATTTTGTCTTCGCAAGTTTCCTATATTAACTCCTGTTAAATAAAATTTCTTCAAGATCTGAAGACAGCAAAACACAAAGAATATCCGAAAAGTCTAAACTTTTTGTTTATATAGCCATAAAATAAACAAAGAAAGGTCTAAAATCAGTTGAACCATGAAAAGTATTCTTTGAAGTTCTCAGAGAAACAGAGAATGTGTACATTTTTCTGGATTTTTATTTCCATTCTGGATGATCCAATATTTATGGTGGCGCAAAAATTACCGGCGCAACATCAAAAAACCACCACATCAAAGATGCTAAATGCACGTTTCGGAATTTGAAAGTGCGTGGTAGCTAAACTACTGATTTGACGTAAAATGTTATTGACGCCATTATTGTATATAATTTTACGGTATAAGAAAAAGGTTACTATAATTTGTTATCCTAATTTGCATAGTTTTCCAGATATTTGAGAAAAAACTAACAGCATCAGGTTCTTATTTTTTACATTTCTTTATTTAATGATAATAATAATTTGTTGCGGTGTTTTTTTCTGACTACGACGAGGTCGTAGTAACTTGAAAATAATAGGGAATTTACTTTATGTAGATGTTGGGTTGGCAAAGTTCGATATGGATTTGCTGAACATTTTTTGATCAAATTTATTCCTTCTTTAGCTTTGTTATTGGGAAGCATGACAGTTAATTTTTAGTAAGAGGCCGTTCATGTATTACGTAAGACGTTTAGGGGGAGGGGGGTAGCTGACATCTTATTTTTTCTTACTCGGGGGTAGGGGGGTCAAGACAATTTCTTACGTAATATTTTATTTTTTTAATTACAGCTACCGTGAATGAAAAATTGAACGATTTTGAAATTTAATAAGTCACAGTTATTTTTATTTTCTTTCAATAATTTTATTTAATATGTTGTCCTTGATTCCTGTACACTTGAAGACAACGTTTTGGCCACGATTTTAGCGATCGTTGTATCATTTCCAGAGGAATGTTTTCTATCTCACGTTTTATTAGTTTTTTTAGCTGTTTAAGGGTTGTAACTTTTGACTTATTTAACTGAGATTTTAAATAGCCCCACAAAAAATAATCACAGGGTGAAAGGTCCGGTGATGATGGCGTCCATATATCCGGATGAATAAAAGATACGCCGTTCTGTTCAAGAAAATTTAAAGTCTTCTTAGAAGCGTGAGCTGGTGCCGAGTCTTGGTGAAATATCCAATCACCAGCAGGATATAATCTTTTTGCGTCAGTCAAAAGTGGCTTCAAACAATTCTTAATGTAATATTCCGAGTTAATTTTAGCACCAGGCTCAACAAATATTGGCGTTGTGGTTCCATAATTCGATATTCCCATGAACACCATAACTCCCTTCGGATGGGACTGTTTTGTGAATACGTCCAATTCTTTTGCCGATTGCTCACGTCTCAAGTACTGAACTTTTCGTTGGCCATCAGCATTTGTTAGATGGAACCATGCTTCATCGACAGTGATGTATTTTTGCCATTTATCACAATTTAGTAAGTGATACAATCCTAGTGAGCGCTGGTGCCGTTTAATAATTGTTTCTTCAGAAATATGATGTCTCCTTGGTTTCTTCATTAATTTCAGGTTTAATTTTTTATTTAGATTATACCGAATGATATATTCAGATGTTTTGAAATGATTAGCCATATGTTGTAGTGTCGGAGGATTCGTTTTTAATGCCATTTTCTTTAAATTCGATAATTGTCGATTTGTCAGAGTTGGCTTCTTTCCGCTGCCTTTCTTCCGGATTTTGGATTTAAGTTCTAGGATTCCATTTTTTTTGTAGTTAGAGAGTGTACCTTTCGAAACACAAAAATTTTGGTCTTTACACCTTTTTTGTATCATAGCAAAACTACATTGTTGTTTTAAAAGCTTAAAAATTATGATTTGTTGCTCTTTAGTTAACACCATGTTTGTAACTGACATTAGAGAAAAACAAAATTGACATCGATAAGTTCATATCGCGTGCTCTATGGAATACTTTGAATTTTGTTTAAAAAAATAACTCTTATTGGTGAAAATTGAATTTAAATTCGTTCAGTTTTTCAATCACGGTACCGGTACATACATAAGTAAAAAAAAAGTGGACATTATTGTTTAGATTACAAGCAATGTTAAGGAACAAATTCGACAGATTTAATATTTAAATCTTGTCTTTCAGGTCTTATAACGCCTGAAAATGTCACAGTGTGACGAAACGTTTCTTCTTCTTCATAATTCTGTGTTGATTGCGAAAAAGTGCTTAAGTCAATATTTGTCAAACTGAGATAATGGCGAAAACAAATTATGGGCAAAATTGAATTTGGTTTACTGAGGAACCTTTTTTAGGGATATAATTTTGTTTTGCAAGATTATTATTAAATGTAATGTTATTACAGGCATATAACTAAATAATTATTGAGAAAAACTGAAAATTACACCAATTAAATTGATTACTTTCGACTTAGGCGAAAGGTATTCTATTAAATAACTGCCTTAATATGTACGCTATGACTTAGGCAATTATACCAAAAGAAAGAGCAAGTTTTCCTCTATCTGAATAAGTCAAAACCCCAATTTTGCAAAAACATGACTTAAGCACTTTTTCGCAATCAACACAGAATTATTATAGGACAATATCCTGTTTTTTTCACACTGCTCTCGTACTACGTCGATCATGACGTTCAGCTTTCGGAGCATCCCTTATATGGTCTACCGGGTAGTCTCCTAGTTTATGGGTTTCGGGTTTTGCATCACTCTGGCAAGTCTTACCTCCCCATTCTCATCTAACCACATCCTGTATGTTACATGTTTTGCGGATTCTTTCACTTCTTACTCTGACGCGAAAACTAAGATGGGCGATGGCTCTTAATCCCAAGACGGTGAAAACTACTCTAGCATTTTACACGGACGATACGACGATCCTAGCAAAGTCTCTCAACATGGACATGGAAAAATAGTACTGCACTTGGCGTATCGAAGTCAATTTGGACACGATCATATTTACGTGGGAACTACTGAAACTTGTAATGAACGTTTCAATGTTCGACGAAGAAATCCCATGAACTTTACACCTTTTTTGTATCATAGCAAAACTACATTGTTGTTTTAAAAGCTTAAAAATTATGATTTGTTGCTCTTTAGTTAACACCATGTTTGTAACTGACATTAGAGAAAAACAAAATTGACATCGATAAGTTCATATCGCGTGCTCTATGGAATACTTTGAATTTTGTTTAAAAAAATAACTCTTATTGGTGAAAATTGAATTTAAATTCGTTCAGTTTTTCAATCACGGTACCGGTAAATTTCAAAATTTAAAAATTATTTAATCTAATTTAGGTGCTGTTGGTATTAATGTTAATGTGAAACACAATACTGTTTTTATCTGTTATATCTGTTTATAATTAATATCTGGCTTCTCATTGGGTAATAATTTACCTTACGTAAGATTAGTGTGTGGGGGGGAGGGGTTATACATTATCTTATTTATTCTTACTAGGGGGTGGGGGGAGTCTAAAAGTAGGAAAAAACGTCTTACGTAATACATGAACGGCCCCTAAGTATGAAATTTGATTTAAAAATTAAAGTATTAAATACTAGGGCGGTTTGATAAGTCAGTGACTTTTTGTATTTCCCGCGTTTTTTTTCCTTTTTGTAGTTCCCCCTTTCAACTACCATCTGTCAATAGCCTACTGTCAAATTTTGAGCAAGCTGCGTCATTTAGTTTGTGTTTGACAGCCATTTAAAGCAGACAACCTCGTGAATTTCGACGAAAATGGATAAAAGTGAATTTCGTGTGCTCATCAAGCATTATTTTTTGCGTAAAAAAACCATCACCGAAACCAAAGAAAGACTTGATAAATATTATGGGGACTCTGCTCCATCAATTTCAATGGTTAAGAAGTGGTTTACTGAATTCCGTTGTGGTCGTACCAGCACAAGTGACGCCGAACGTTCAGGTCGCCCAAAAGAGGTCGCCATGCCAGAAATCGTCGATAAAATCCATGGAATGATATTGGACGATCGGAGAATAAAGGTGAGCTAAAGCTATAAGCATCTCAACTGAGCGGGTACATAACATTTTACATGAATATTTGGACATGGAAAAGCTATCCGCGCGATGGGTGCCGCGATTGCTCACACTCGACCATAAGCGCAATCGTGTGACCACTTCAATTCAGTGTTTGGCGATGTTCAACCGCAATCCGAATGAGTTTTTGCGCCGTTTCGTAACCGTGGACGAAACATGGATCCATCACAACACACCAGAGACCAAGGAACAGTCAAAGCAGTGGACTGCTCCGGGTGAACGTGCACCAAAGAAGGCCAAGGTGGGTCTGTCGGCCAACAAGGTCATGACGACAGTTTTTTGGGATGCACGCGGTGTCATTCACGTCGATTACCTTGAAAAGGGTAAAACGATCACCGGCAAATATTATTCAGAGCTGTTGAACAGATTCGACATTGATTTGAAGCAAAAACGATCGCATTTGGCGAATAAAAAAGTGCTCTTTCACGAAGACAAATCACAGGTGCACACGTGTGTCATCGCCATGGCAAAATTTCATGAATTGGGCTACGAATTGCTTCCTCATCCAGCATATTCTCCAGATTTAGCCCCCTGCGACTAGTTTCTGTTCCTAAACCTGAAAAAATGGCTCGGCGGTAAGAGTTTTGTGTTAAATGAAGAGGTCATCACTGTAACAAGCGCCTATTTTGAGGGCCTCGAGAAATCGTATTATTTGGAAGGGATACAAAAAATTGGAAAAACGCTGGACTAAGTGTATAAAGCTAAAAGGCGACTATGTTGAGAAATGAAACGTTTTTTTGCCGAAAAAAATATCCTTTATTCAAAAAGTCACTGACTTATCAAACCGCCCTCGTAGAAAAAGTTCTTGAAATTTCTGAAGTAAATAAGTTGAATTAGTGGATGAAGCAATGTCATTATTATAGAGACGCAGAACAGAGAAAGGTAAAGAGATTTGAAATTTGAATTAATAAGAGAATGAACTAGGATTGGAACAGCGAATCAAGAAACAAAAAACATAGTAGTAATATTGGAAGATTAGAGCATAAATATTTAAGGGAAGATCGGCACCTAACAACCCTCTTCTGCGTAATGAACACATCTTTAGTCAGAAATGAGGAATCCAAAAAACGAACACCGAATGATATTCTAAATAATATGTACATGATAAAACATGACCACTTTGATATCAACAAAACCTTGTAAGCTACCTACTCGTATCTTATTAACACAATCAGTTAAACCGACCAACAATTAAAATACAGTGGCTTCTCCAGCTTAGCACACCATCAATGTTTAACTCTGGCCCTTATCTCAATCTCCCCAAACCCAACCGAAGATCCAGGTTAAGGTTATCACAATTTTGTATATGATGAAACATCATGTAGCTAGTTTTCGCAAGATTGAAACGCAGTTTTATTATGGTTATAATATATATTATAGCATATTATATTATACTATGGTTCACATAAACTAATCAGTAATAATTATATTCTCCTACATTGTTTTGGCAGTTTTTCGATTCCATGCCTGAAGAAATCCGGTGGTTTGGAGGTGAAGAAGTCGTCCAGCCAGTTTTGAAGAGCAACGTCGTTATGAAATGAGATTCCGTGGAGATTATTGGATAGAGAGCGGAAAAGATGAAAATCTGATGGAGCAAGATCAGGAGAATAGGGCGGATGTGGAATAACCGCCCAACCGAGGTCTTAAATAGCTGCTTTTGTAATGTTAGCAGTATGGGGATGGGCATTATCATGCTGCAAAACCACTTGATGCCGTCTTGCCGGTCGTTTTTCTTGAATTGTAGCCTCCAGGCGACGCAGTTGTTGACAATACACCTCAGAAGTGATGGTTACATTCCTCGGAAGCAATTCATAGTAGATGACGCCTTCTTTATCCACAAGATACGCAACATTACCTTGCGTGGATGGGCACCAGCTTTCGCACCAGTTTTTGCACCAGCTTTTGCACGACGATGTGCTTGTTTGTTAGGGCTCAACCATTCCTTTCTGTTCTTGATGTTGATGCAAAGGCACCATTTTTTGTCACCAGTAACGATTTGATAAACGATGACGAGCCAGCAAAGAAGCACAAATGGTACACCCAACTTTTAAACTTTGTCCATGGAATGCAAATGCCGTACGATAGTTGATTGGTCACAATTCATCATATTGCCCAATTCCCGAGTTGATTGACGTGGATCGCCGTGAATTGAAGCATATAATTGGTCTTCATCATAGCCGGATGGTCTCCCTGAACGTGGGAAACCATTCATATCAAAATTCCCCTTTCTGAAAGGAGAAAATCATTTTCGTGCAGTACTTTCCACGATGGCGTTCTCTCCGCAAACGGCACAAATGGTTCTAGCGATGCCTTAACTCCTCGATTAAACTCAAGCAAAAGGATATGTCGGAAATGTTCATTTTTTTGTACTTGACACTCCATTTTCTTTAGCCAACAATTATCCTTAACTTTCTACAAATTGAAAAATTCAAGAAGTATTCAATAAAACAACACTATGGCATTAAAATGACATTGATATTTCTCAAACAAATTTGTTTCCAAAGCACTCTTACCTTGGAAGCCAAAAACGCTACGAACTTATGCATCAACCTGATATTATCACACACATAGAGATCCTACAGCATAATGTGGGCTCTAAGCTACGGGAAGTGTCCTACACTTCCATTTTGATAGAGTTTCTGAGAGCAAATTACATTTCGTTCATTTGTCAAACATTTCGAAGGAGATAATCTGAATGAAATATTTTCTTCACCCGGAGTTGAAGCCGGTACTCGGCTTTAGCAGTCAACACACTTAACCCTACTTACGACCGTCTTCGTAGCGCAAAAATATATGATATCGTACATAGTTATTATATTATGTAATCATATATTTTTATGATTATGAACGCGATGATCATGTTTTGTTAGCCCAAAATTCATTGTGGGTAGTACTCACGCTCAGAGTGGTCGAAATAATGCAAATAAATTTACCCACAACGTAATCTGAGCATAATATTACTAGCTTCATAACGTGTTATGAACATAAATTTCGACCATCGCATCGGCTGAATTCATCAATTTAGTACAGGCTTGTTACATTGTCATTTTTTGTAAGAACCTGTTGTTATAAAAATTTGGAAGTGTTTGTGTATTAAAGTAATTACAGTAGAACTCCGATTTTCCGAGTTAATGCGAGGAGGTAAATCGAATAATTAAAAACTCGATTAAACAGAATTTTAGTAAAAATGTAAAATAAATAATAAGAATAAAATATGCAAATGTCGATATTATTATGTTAATAATAACATCTTATTGGGCAGGTCGACAGCCGCAGACAAAGTAGCGGTACATAAGAGATTAAATAATCGGTAAGGCTCGGATAAAGTGGATTTTATATTGACGCCTCGAATAACACGGAATATTGTTTTAAGAGGTTCGGCTCGGTTAACACGGAAGATTGGATAGCCGAAACTGAAAAAATTGAAAAGTTACTGAAAGAATATTTTCAGTTAATTAAAGTTTCATACTGAAGTGTATGTACGTGTATCTTCAATAAAAGTATAAATTAATTATTATATAATATATTTAGTAATAATAATCATTTTATAGGAATAACAGATTACAATCAGATAACAAATTTCAATTCAAGAAGTGGAGATCAGCAAGATGCTGGTTTTCATTTCAGTTTATTTAAAAAACTTTGAAATTTCGTCCAGAGCTCCTTCTATAAGTCCTTTGCTTTTCTCTTGCACTACATCAAAAAGAACGGCTTTCAATACTTTTTGGCAGCATGTTATATATGTCTGTGGATAAGGACCATGACATCGACGAAAATCTAACCAAGCTTGGACATATCTGTTATAGCGTAACTTGGGTCACCACAATAGCTACGTATAAAAATGTGTGACTCAGTAATAAAATTTATAGTATCTCCAGATAACGCTTTTATTATGGGAGCGGAGCTTCGGCTAGCTATTGCGAGCTCAGGGTGAAGGTGGCTCAAAATTAAATTAAAAATTTTACCCGGCGCCACACGATTTTTTCCGCTCCCAACTCTTGCTGTTAGCTATAGGAATCAAACAAAAGCACTACAATAATTTATTAAAAATAAAAAACTATCAGTCAATCAGTAACAAAAAAATTCAAAATATCAAACAATATTATATAATAGTATAGCAAACCAAAAATTCAAATTGTCAATCAAATAATCTTTCAATAAAAAAACAATCGAATAAACGCGGAACAGATCTGTATAGGCGTTAACACTAATCTTTACAAGTACGCTGTTTCGGCGTACGTCAATCAAACATAGCGCAAATAGACAGTTTTAAAAAAAAATAAAACAAAAGCAATTGTCACTTAGCTGAATATATTGCGGTGGTTCCGCCTTGATTTTACGCCGCTGCAAATCCCACGCCACTGGACTACCAAACAACAAAGTGAATCGCCGAATCTTCAAATATATAGCGTGCTCGTACTTAGGAACTGCTTAAAGCTCGAAAAATAAGCTAACAACAGGGTGGAGAACTTCCAATTACTCCCCAAAAGGTACTGTGATGTTTTCTTCTTTTACGTATTGGTAATTCGAAGGAATGAACAAGCTACAGGTATAATGTTAAATGAAATTTGAAATTACGAGAAATCAGGGCAATGTGACGTAAAGATAGCATCGTTAAATTATAATGATAAAATTTATGTTAAGAAAATATGTGTTAGTTATTAATTTATTAGTTATTAAAATTTGTTAAAACTAGGTTCAATAGGATTAGTATTGATTATGAAATAAAAAGGTTTTTCTTGAATACACTTGGTGACGGCTTGATGTATAAATTTGAAAAACAATTATCGTTCCAAAATAAACTTAAGGTGCATCGAAATATTTCAAATTGACATTTCTTAAAGTGATTATGTGTCCAATGAACAATTCCCTAAAACAAACATTTAATTAAATCAAAATTTAAAAGTGGCAAAATCTTGATTAAACTCACCAACCAATGGGAGACAACCAACATCACCAAAAACAAACATGCCATGAAAGGTAACAAAAATCAAGTTACTTAGTAACGAATGTTATTTACTATAGAAACGTAAATTGATAAAAGTTGTACGCACGTGGAATTTTGTGCGGTGATAAAAAAATGAAATAATTTGTGAAAATAACCAAATGTAAGGTTAATAAATGTTGTTATATGCTGAAAAGGCAAATTAAGATAACGTGTGATAAAAAATTAAGACAACACTTACCAAAATAAAATTTGTATGATGGTTGTGAAATAATTTAGATTGTTTGTGGAATTTGGTTGATTTTTGTTGAGAATAAAATTGAATGCAGTAAAGCGAGGTAAAAATTGGAACAACTTATGTGTGGGAAGCCGATTGCGCAATTCGTAAGAAACAGTATGACAAACTTTACATCGGTAAGCGAAATATGATTTATTTAATAGTGCGGGAATTTTGAAAACATTAAAAATACGAAAAATCTTTTTATTCATTCGAACTTTATTTAGATTTAGTTTAGTAATAGTAAAATTGTTAAATTTAAATTTGCATAACACATGTTTATTATTTTTATTGTCTCCATGACAACGATTTACAAAAGTTATCATTTAATAATAAAGTCACTGTTGCCATGATAAATTTATTATTGAATTTAAAATCAAGTTTACATAAGTGTAAAATTACTAATCGTGTTCATTCTGGAGATAAGCAGATGCAGTAAAGGAAAGTTTAACAACGATAAATAATTTCTTTCATAAAAATAAGGGCTAGCCGTGGTTAAGTTATCATTGTGGAATAAGCATCCAGGTAAGGACGATTAAGGGCAAGGGTACATAGCAGTACCTTGATCGAACCAATTGACGACAATAACCAAGTTGACGGATGAACCAACTTTTCTTGGTTTAACCAGGCAAGACTAATATTTTTAACCTCCAAATTGTATCTTATCATCCAAAAAAATTCTAGTGAACGTTGAGCTTCCGACCAACAGAATAAAAGAAGCTACGCCGTGAATAATAAATCAGTATAGATTCTTCCAAAATATATGCACTAGAAACCATAAATGCGAAAACGTAATGGGTTCGCAATAATTCCAATCAGCTCGAATCGGTGTATCGTATTATATCCCACTTAAGTGGCTATGGATTATGTTGACCAAAAAAAAACATCAATATACCTCCAAACTCGAATAAACAGTAGATGATCCCAAAATACTGGCAAATAAATATAAATTTCCAACTCTTAACTTATTTATTCTACTTTACCCAAATTCTTGCAGGCCAAAATTATTCTACCTCAGTATCTACTTGGTATCTATCTAATTCTACGTCACTTCCTGAAAACTATTGGGGATATTTTTAATTCCACTAGAAAATTATCAAATATAAATGGGTAGAGATAAATTTTACCGCCAACTTTAATAAATGTATTGAAACAATAAATGGATTCAAACTAAAATTATTATGCCTTGGATCGAAGGTTACACTGTGGAACAATATATAGAAATTTGAAAAATAAGACAAAAACAAATACAGGCATAAGGCTTTATAAAATGACAAATGACCAGTGAGATCTGGGCTCCAATTACAAAAGATAAAAGCAAAATACAAGTACATGAAATGAGATTCCTACGAGCAACCAAGGGATACACAAGGTCGGATAGAATGAGAAACAAGGACATTAGGGAAGAACTGAAAATAAACAAATTCCAAAGCAAAATCGCAGAAAACATCAAGAGATGGAGTAAACGCCTCGAAAGAATGATCGAAGAGAGACTGCCTCTAGCAGAAGAGATATAAATCACTGGGAAAAAGAAGTGTGGGAAGACCGAGAAAAAGCTGGGTACCGGAACAGGTAATAATGCATATCGTCGGCTTCACATGAAAAGTGCATAAATCAAAAAATGACAAATTTTACAGGAAGAGCTAAAAACTGTTTTAAAGTATTAATTTAACTAGATGGCACAAAAATCACATTTTCAGTAATTTTGGCACTTATGCACTTTTCATGTGAAGCCGACGATATACCGTGAAGCGAAGAAGATGTCATATAACTTACCCGTGTAATACTTATGTGCTAATACCATGTAATACAATGGTGTAATAATTGGGACACCCATTTTGAGTTCCGTTATGTAGGTATAATTTTGTTATTTTATAAGGTATTCCTAAAAAATCATAGTATTGGATTTTATTTAGGAATACCCTATGATGTATCATAAATATATCAGAAGTATTAGATAAATCCCGGAAAACCGTTTGGCCTTTCTTCTTGTCTTCTACTATATCATGCACTTGGAATGTGGAATTGCATCTTTCGTGGTTTTTATTTTTTGATAGCTTAATTGTTTTTCCGGAATTCACGTTAAGCTGTAAGTCCCCTGTGCCCGTTGCTCATGTTCAGCAAGGATCTAGGATTTTCCTATAATGCCTATTAGCCTGCCTCTAGATTTTAATTTTATTGAATTTATTTTTGCCTGTTAATTTTTAAATATTTCTTTATAATTTTCATCAACAAGCTAATAATTTATATTATTTAATCCAATATGATCGAATAAATAAATTTAATAATTATTAGCATAATACAAACATAATTTTGTAGCTTCAAACTTTAAAAGTCAGTCACTCCTTACTTACTGTGTATCACCATTTATTAACTATGAGTAGTTTTCCAAGAAGTACGGAATTATTTCCAGCTAGAGATATTCGACATTTTCGCGTATTTTATATAACGTAATAACAATGGAATTTTGAGATAAGTAAATGGAATTTCAATAAAGCGAATTAAATGAATACAGCAGACTCATTCGTTGATAGGTTACTATTGATTTACATAATACCAACAATCAGATGCATTTCTTATTGAAACCCGTTTCTCTGCATTCCAAAATCTCAGTTATGCTGATCTTTCCCATTTCGCTATTGTTCAGAACGGGGCAAGTATAGGTAATATATGCTTCTGTTTGATTTAGTGCAATGTGCAAGCTTATGCGTGGCGATGCGCTGATTGTAAACCTGGAGTCCATACACCCCAATACATTGCAAAGGATGCATGCAAAAGCACAGGATAACATATCGCTGGTTAGGTGGGAATCCGCATGTCGGCACAATACTGTTCGTAATGGCTTATTGGCCGTTTTCTCGCGGTGTAACATATAACAAGACGATGACTTTTATAGATATACACTCGACGGTGACAATTGTGAATGTAGTGTTTGATACTAAATTAAATATAAGAGTTAGACCTCTGTCACCCGAAACAATCAACTCCATCCAAATTTATGATGCAACCGTAAATAATCCTTAAATTTATTCGTATTAACTGTAATAAAGATATGATTCACATTATGCGAACCATGAAATTATTTTGTTAGACTTATTTTCATTGTGAGCTGACGAGTTAAGCGAAAGATGAGGTTTTTGTTGCCCCTACATGGCAGTGACAGAAATAACTTTAAATTTTCTATTAAGTTTTATAGTGCCTACATATACTCGTACTGTAACATAAATCTACCAGATCAATAAAAATAGTTGTACAAATAATTGATTTACAAAACTAAATAAACCCAGCAGAGTGATATCGTGGAAAACGGAATAAGTAGTTGTGGGTTCAAATTCCACATCCGCCAATTAGGTGAGCGTAATGACCACTGTTGTTCAAATGGTTAATTAAATTTTTAAAAAACTGAATACCTAATGAAAAAATAGAAACATTTAGTTTTAAATAAATCTACGATAAATGACTACGATTATTGTTTAGGTCTGTGGAAATCCTCATATATCACATGGAAATGGTAAAATTCGAACGAAATACGATTCATTGTGCTGGGATCTACATTTTCCTGTAGGTTATAAATCACCTTGATGTTCGAGTTCATTGCACACTATTTCATACTCTATAATGTTATATTTTTTAACTAATCAATTGATTCATGGTTCATATAGTAAAGCTTAATAATAGTAGCCATATCTGTATTAGAATCACCAAAAATTGCACTAAGCACTCGTCAGTACTTAACTGTATATTTTATAATTTGCATCAATACACGACATGGTCATAGATTATAAATTATCTATCTCCTGATGATATCATAGTATGACGAAAACGTTTGCAAAATTGTGCTTACTGTGTAGGTAAGTTACTGCATTTTTTAGTCATTCTAAAATACAGATATGGTTATATTTTTTATTATATTATAAATTGACCTAAACCATATAGCACTAAAATATTGAAAAACTATTAATGTTTTAAAAAATGAAGTCCAAAAGCAATCAAAATGTTGTAAAAATTAATAGAATGTAAAAAATATTTACTACTGCATCGAGTAACAATTTTTTAGCTTACCATACTACATACATCAAACAGCTTCAATCGGCGATCGATGAACATGCAAGCTATGGAATTAAATCATCATTAATATTATATTATAGTCCATATCCATTACTGAGTAAAAAACTGGAAATATAGGATTTTGCTCTATAGGTTGATCAGAAACCACTTCATCTAGAAAATGCGTAATATGAATAAAAATTAGCAAATAATAAAACTTAAAATTGAAAACAATTTTTTTTTGGTATAATGGTGGTAGTGTATAACTCAAATCCATAATACAGTGACCTTTATACCTACCTATTACCGACCTACCATAGCAACGTGTCGTAACGCATGCATGGAAAGGAACGGAAAACAGAGCCGTTTATATTTTCCTAGTAAGTCATCTTGGCTTTGGCCATTGATTCATAATCAATGCTTCAACCAAGTTGATAGCTAATATTGGCTGAGCGAAGAGAAACAAACTCGTTGCATGCAACAACAAGCATTTTGATTGCATATTTGCTGTTTCACCAACACCAGTGTGCACCGTATCATTTGGATACACGGCCTCTCTGATAATAATCGATTACGAAACAAGTTTGTTGTTCACGAAATTTTTTCCACTGTGTCTCCAGTTTAACGTGGAGCTCTAACCACAACATATTATGTATGTTTAATAAAACTAGATTCAAATTCAGGGTACCAATTAGATAGTTCACCCGCTCCTATAGACTAAACTAACTGTGCATTAAAATATTATAGTATGCTACATAATAGCATTATCATAATAATACATTATTTTCTGGCTATTATTTAATAATTACATTATTGATCAATTTATAGTATTAATGGAAAGTGAAACTTTTGATAATATGTATTTGTTCACAATTTAACCCTATTAAAAAGTATCACATAATATACTGTAGTATTTATAGTGTTATTTAATAAAAGGAATGAAGAGTTATGGCTTTAATTAACATGGGCCGTTTTAGATTATGTTTTTGGTGTTCTAATTTAATCATAGACAGTTGAAATGTAGGTTTACAATACAATCAGTATATTATAGGTCATTCCGTGTCAAGTGATCCAATGAAAAAACATGCATTTTTGATTGGAACCAAAATTGGTATATTCGGTTTTCTCTACAGATTAGATAATTTTATTATTATATTAATAAGTATAATAATATAATTTTATAATATATAGCTGTATAATTTTGGAATTAATATTTTCGAAGGAATTGTACATATTGATTTCACAATTGTAAATATGAGGCGGAAATGGTACGCAGAGGATTATGATAGTCACCTCACTGCAGCTTAAACTGAAGAAATTCATTTCCAGTAAAGACATTTCGTGACCGCAATCATATCTTTGAGCTTCAGTACGACTTTAATAATATTAATGCAAGAGTTTGTTGAGGGTAGATGATTATTTATTTTTTGTATTTCCTGTATAATATTCGCCTATAATTAAAATAAGCATAGATTTGGTCTAACAAAATTATATCGGGGATCTGGACTTTATATTAGGGGTTAATAAAACTATTAATTCGTCCGTCGACGTTTCGAGTTTTATTTCACTCTTCTTCAAGACTCATGAATCCAGTTTTTATCGTCAAAACATAAGACAATCATGTACTTAACAATTTCAACAGTACGATGAAAAAGATACGATTCTATAGGCTCTAACTCTGTATTGGATTTATGGGTTCAGTTTTCAACATACACTTAAAACTATTGAAATGAACTTACACTTACAATTTAAAATCAGTAATACATCATAATATACTATATGAACTACCTTCTCCATCATCACGGACCATATCTCTTTTTACAATTTCCATATTTGATTTTGCTCCTCGGAAAAGTTATCCAAGTTTTTCTGCATTATATGTATGTTTAATTTTGAATGTTATATGTAGATTATGCGTTAATATAAAAGAAAGGGACATTTAAACTACACAAATTTTCTTCCCACAAAATTGGGACGCGAGGCACGAATCTAATCCGGGAACATTTGTGAAAATAATAGTGCGGCTTTTACGCCGCACAATAATCTGATCTTCCAGTCGGTTAATAATAATTATTATTGTCAAGCTTTCGCACTCCATTCGGAATATTGCTACATTGCTTTTTCTGCAAAGTATTTACGATCCATTTATTGAGGTGGATCAATCCTCTTGTTTCTCTTCTACTTTCAACTAATTCATCCACAGAGTGTTGATGTTCACCGGAGGCCCGCGCTGAGAAATTCAGTCAAGTCCGCAATTCGAACCCACAATTTCCGCGCCGTAACTCAGCCAGCAATCACACCAAGCCACTGCTGGTTAATAATAATACTAAGTTTATACCGAATAACGACAAAGAGATTGACCTTATTAAAAACTCAAAACCAAGTTGACTGCTCAGAAAGTCCACTACCTCATTAACTGTATACGAATGAAGTGGTCGAATCAGTGAATGAAATAGAATTATGATTGATTCAATAATATTACTTTATGGAAGACAATATACAGGTGTTCCGGAGAATGGAGAAAATCTTTAGAGGTCACGTATAATATTGATTTAAGGGCACATTTTCTTTCTGGTTATGAGCACTGGGGACTTTGGAGCCAACTCATTTCAAAATGTATGCTTAAAGATAAACGTTTCAAATTCAAGAATATCTTCAAGAGCTATATTTTGGATCACCTAGTTCAAAAAAATTACGTTCGTGAATTTAGAAATCGAATCTTTTAAAACAATAATTAAAATGGGAGTAATGTACAAACAAAATTCTTATTCTACGACATTATTATAAATAAAAATTGATTCTTTGATTTGGACTTAACAAATTCAGGTATGTACATTACCCTTGCAATGAATTCCATTAATGCTTTACTTGATTTGTATGGCATAGCTAAAGCATTCAACTTTTCCAGTTCCAGTGTTGATCTCAAATAATTCTTGATTATCTAGAATACCGAGCAGTACGAGTACATCTTTTCTGAAATTTTATGTGGTAGGACAGTATGTGATTTATCCGCGGCATCTGACCTTTTTCTACACTCTTAGTTTATAGTTATTAATTTTTTTTTGTTTTATAATTGCTCATATAACTTTCTCCTGCAACACCTTCAGTCGCTCTTCCTCTAAACTTGTTATACGAAGTACCTCACAGCATCCGTTAGTATCGGTCAGATTTTTAGCTGTCTACTGATATTATTTTTACTGCTTATATTAGTATTTTCTATTAGCATAAAATACTCTGTTTCCTGTTCTTCAATTTTTATTTTATTTCCCGTCGTTTCTTTTGTTTATTGTTACCTTTAGCTATGTACGAAATTTAAGCTATCCTGACCATAACTTCTAGTCTAGAGCATAGTTATAAATCATGTTAAGACAATCGGTATCTACTATAGTATAAAATATTTCGATGTTATACTCGGGACGACCCACTAAAATCGAATTATAAATCAGAGACGGTCATCAGCATATGTGTTTAAGTGCGTTGCTGTTATTGCTGAATATCTGGTTCGACTCCGGGCTCAATAAGAATATTATTTTGACCGTTTCCCCTTAGAAGGCAATGACAAACTACCGAAGAGTAATCTGTCTAGTGCAACCTTTCTAGAGATGAAGTGTATACACTTCCAGCGGTTCAGAATTCGCGTTAAGCAGTAGGTCCTTTATATGTGTGATATAACTTTAAACACACGACACCATATTATATAGCAGAGAAGTCGCCTAGGCATAGAATCAGATACGGCATTCTAAGAAGAAAAAGTATACATTTGACGTTATGATATGGTAGATATAGCAATGGGTGATTCAATTAGAGGTAATAATTAAAATCTAGTACCATTATTTTTCTGTCAAAGATAAACAATTGATATTTGATATATATGATTATAAAGCATTGACATTGGGAATAATGCAACGGTATACGACAGAATAACGCCTTTTTATTGTTAAAGCCCATGTCAGAAATGGGGAAAATTTCACTTACACGATTCCTGCATTGCAAAATAATTTTAGTGTACATAACCGACCATAACATAACCGGGTCGGTGTTAGATGTGCAAAGACCAATACGTCCTCGTAGTGGTCAGCCACGCAAAAAATAAAAATATCGCTGCAGTGAGTGACAGTGTTTATAAAAATGTAATCACTGCAATGCTGGTATGACACTATACAATTTATTGTGCGAACAACGGTACCGTTTCGACGCAGAACGTAGTGCGCCGTGTTCGAACTTTCCTAACTCTTCCCTGCGCTGAAACCATACCGTTAAGCGTCATTCACATCCACGTAACGTACGTACCGGACATACAATACGTAACGTAGAAAACGTAGTTTTTTATTTGCCATTTACATCCACTTAGTTTACTATGTTTATACTATATGTTTACATAGAAACGAAAAGCACGGGCACCTGTATTTGCATTGGCGATCGGTTGACAGTTTGACAGCATTCATTTTTGTGACTTAACCTTAAAATTGAAAATACTGTAAAAGGGGTGTTGCCTAATAAAATGAAAGCATCTCCATTGGTCAAACTTAGAAAACATAACGTACAAGTTGAGGTTGAACGAACTTTTTGTTACGTTACGTTACGTCTGCCATGTTTTTTCGAATGTGAATGGTGTCATTTGAAACAATGCATTTCAACTTTCCTTACGTTACGTATTGTATGTCCGGAACGTACGTTACGTGGATGTGAATGACCCTTTATTCGTACGATAAATTACATAGTGTCATACTAGCATAACAGTGGAAACAATGCAGTTATTGCACACAAAGCTTCCCGGTCGCGTAGTCTCTCTTTTCTGCCACCATTATCGTTTGATATCACGCCGTGGGTTTTTTCTTTGAGGTTATGTAAAGCAAAAGGAATATTATGCCAATGACTCCCAAACGATTTCAGAGTTAAAGGGCGAAAATCGACGCGTTATTTATTAACTACCACAAGATTTATGCCGAAATGTAATGGGAAATTTCATCAAAAGAGCGGAATTCTACAAGGACGGTCATAGCGACTATCATTTGGCCGATATTATTTTTCATGTTTAATGTCAATGTCTTAACATTATATTAAAATAGAAATATCAGCAAAATATCAATTTAACATTTAAATTTTTAATTTAAACCGTTACCTCCAATTGAATCACCCTTTATTTTAATGTGCTTGGCACAAATAATTTGGTGCGTCCGAGAATTGAAACCGTGACTACATGGCAGCAGATTAACTCACTATAATCTACACCAAAACCACCCGATGTGAATGTTTCGATGAAAAAATTTCCAGTTTTCGGCTAGGCAGAAAATGGAAATAAATAAAATCTTTACTTCGGTTCAGTAACCAGTGTCCGTTTACCTTTACTGTGGGAAGCCATCTACCTTTTTATGGTAAATGACAATGCTTGCACTAATCGCAAGAAAACGATCAATACATTTGGTTATTAAACTAATTATAACTTACGAAGAAAATGTACATAGGTTTGTAGCCGTTTTAAAAGTAATTGATTTGTCAAATGACAAAAAAAAAGTTAAATGTAACTTTTAATACCTATACGTACGTACAAATTATTTCAAAATTATGTCGAGTTTGTTTTCTTGATTGACTCGACTCTCACATCCTGTTATAGCTACATATTTTATTATTTTAACATTTCTATCGACCTTAACGTTTACTGATCTTTTTGCCTTTTTCTAAGTTGAGAGAATTATATTGGATTATGGTAGTGGTACATGGTATTATTTTATTTTAAAAATGATAAGTTTGCAGTTTTGAAATCGTTTCTGTGCACTTTGGTGGTGGATAATAAGTAGGTATTCAAGTTGTTGCGTGATATAAGAGAAATAATGGCCAGAAGTGTGTAATTGGGCGCTACATATGTATGAAAGAAGACGGTCATGTCATATTAGTGTTTCTTAATGAAGCAGGTAATACTAGGTTGGGTACACACGCAGCGTCTTGTGACAAGGCGGGCTCATTAGCGAAGTGGACGGTGGTCTTCTATATCAAGCATCTCGGGGGTGCCATGAACCCCATCCTCATACATTCTACTGTCAACATGTTAATCGCCCGACACATCTGGAATGCGCACCCACGTTGACGCCCTCCATCCCATTTCACTTCATTATTCAGTGTCATTTTATTTTTCTTTTCAATTGAATACATTTTATCCGGTCAAGCAACTGACTGTTTTATGTCCATTAAAAAGTAAAAGCATTTCAATATTTTTTTAAGATATCTTTAAATAATAATTAAGCGTGCAGGCAGTTCCTTATTTTTATTGATAATTATTATGCCAAAACAATCTTGATCGTAAAATCAGTTTAATAAACTCCATAGACACAATTGAAGTAGGTATATTTTTGTTGACAGTGTATTATGATTGTTTATTACGAGAGAAACAACCTCTCATCTTATCAGCTTTTATCGGTAGGTATGTGATTTTAGTTAATAGATAAACCAACATGATTCATTCATGACGTGTTGAAGAATTCAATAAGTTACGATATAACTTATTTTGTTACCTACTCGACAAAATCAACAAATCGGTTTTCTCTTCAACTCCATCGCTAACAAGAATGTAGGAAAATCCAGATCCGAGTTGAGACAAATACTGGGATTAATGCTTAAGCATTAGCAAATTTTTGTTTTTTTTGTGAGCGTGTGTACCTATAGTAAAACGCGCCTACCTCCTTTTCCATTCATAAATACAGAGCACTTTTCATACTTGTGACTAGACTTTTATTGCCGGCATGAGTAGTTGTTCGTTATGCCTACGTACGTTGCGCTTTTTAGTTCAATTTGTTAGTTGAATGACTTATACATTTATCATCAATTTTTACTCTTGCACAATTACCTGTAATTAGCGAGCTACCTAACAAGGATGTAAAAACCAAACTAAAAATGAATCACATCGCGAACATGTAAAGAATTTTTCTGTAGGCGAAAATTTAATCTTTACCATAAAGAAGTGCAACAAAAATTAAGCCAAAATTAAGGTGTGTAAAAGAATACGTGTAGTCTCAAACGAATATGATGTTTTAGACGTCAACTTTTTTAAACATGGTATGCTAATGTGCTCTGTTTCTCTATTAGAATCTTTAAGTTTCGATTTCGATTCTACAAGTAAATTGTGTATGGAAGTGGGCATCTTGACCCCACTGATCATCATTAGCATATTTATAAGTTTTTTTATGCATGATTAACTTAAACATACAAGTTATTTTCTTCCTGTACCTTGTACCTAATAATTACTTTTAAACAGTTCAAAATCACAATAACTTATGAAAACATTTGGGAAGCCTAATAAGTTATTTTACAGAAATTCGAAATAGGTAAGTATAATAAATATCATATAGTGGTATGGAGTCGTGTAATTTTTTATAGCAGAAGAAAGTGGATGTGCGATCGTCACAGTCGTAAAAAGAGCGAGAGTCGCTTATACTATGTTTTCTCATAGTATAATATTTTATATCTCTTTTTCTCTTGCGAGCATTAAAATTCAAAGTAAAAACTGGAGAAGCTGTAACAATATTAATATTCAATAGGTAATGATTTATAGTTTATTAAATTGCAATATTAGTAAATTAAACGGAGCTACAGGTACCATGCTTGTAGGTATATCAGAAAATTAATATAGTATAAATATAGTACCTATACTTTACATTTTTATTACATTCATATTAATTGCACAAATTTTGAAATTTATTTGTTGATGTATGATTACTTTCCTATTAGTTTATTATGTAGGTACGATATGTAATCTTAACGTGAGTCACACGTTAAATTACATAAATCGAAAGTATGTAGTATTTATATAGGATAATAAATACTTATAAATACCTAAATTGGGATACCTACCTAATACAAATTAAGATAGGAACAAAATCATAAAAACAAATACTCAAGCATGATTAATTAATAACAATCAGATAACATTGTATTTCAAATGGTAGGTACGTACTTATATACACAAAATTAATTATTTAAAATTTATATTACTAATGTTATTATTATTTTACAGTTATTCTTATCATAAACTAAAGTTAAACTCATTTACATTTTATTTGCGCTGATCACAGAGCCGGAGTTCTATAATAGAAACTAATATAAATAGGCGCCCCTATTAACGGTAATCAAATAGCAACAATATACTATATACAACAATGGGGACACAGGAAAAAAAACGGTAACTAAAATTAGTTCACGTCAAGTACATAGGTTAATATTAAGCTACAACCCCCATCGCTATAAGTCAGAAAGAAGTGATCCTACAAAAGGACCTTACTAAACTTTGTTGCTAATTTCTTGCTCCTCAAAATATTAGAAATCTAAAAATAAATCTTTGGTGAGGAGGTGGGGGAGTTGGAGACATGTTTTTCCATTTTCTCTACCGTTTGAATGTTTGAGCAAAACCGATTTTAAACGATAGGAGTTCAAGAAGCTAATGTAATAATCGCTTTTATTTCATTTTTTAGCAAATCGCTATAGATAGATTTCTGATTGAATACACTTTTGATATCCAAATAGAAAGATGTTCAACTATCCCTCACCTAAATTTTTTTTTATTTATGTGTTTTAGAGGTGCATCAACATCTAGGTTATTAGCACCTGTTGTTTTTTCTTGTTGGTATGGGTTTATTCGTTATTTTTGGTAGGGTTTGTTTTTGTATGGTTTTTGATCCACAGTGTGTGCATGATGCATACCGGGGAATCGAGTAAGCAATTCCGCGAAGTCCGTTATTCGAACCCGAAATTACCGCTCCGAATTCAACCAGTATGCACTCTAGCCGGTATCACGTACTTACGCCTAAAACTTATACGCCTAACACACTTACGCCTAATCTTTTACGCCTAAAGGAATTTATGCCTAATAATGGTTTTAATGCCTAAAACCGACTACGCCTAAAACTTGAACGCCTAACGCAATTACGCCAAATGCTTATGATTAATGCTTAAAATTTTCTAAAAATAAATTTAATTCGAATGGAACCATTCAGCAGTTCCTTATTTTTGATTCTTTTATTTTCTTTTGATTTGATTTGATTCTTTTGATTCCTTATTCGGTGACTTAATCTGGAATTTCAAGTTCCGTAAGGTTCGAAAGTGTTGGAAGTGCAGCCCCAGCCACTTGACGCGCTCTTTGAATGTTGCGCTTCAACCGATCTTTCGAAGGAAGTGCAACTTTTACCGCAGCTGGAAGTCCAATACTGGTTTCGGTAATAATCTGGTGAGGTGTGTCTTGACTGTCCCGAGCTTTATCCTTGATTTCTGCCAGGACTTGCCGGGTTTTGACCTCCGCTGCCCGTGGTACGTGGTTGTGCTCTTTACCACTCTCATTAACGATTAATTCACCTTTTGTGTGAACAACGGCTAGACATTTACTTTTGTTGTATTCTACACATTTCAAAAAAATTTTATCGTTAACATTCCTGTTTTTGGTATACACGAAGCTTTTGTGTAGTAATTGATCATTCCCTTTTCGACTTTTGATAAACGTAAGAACCATTTTTTTAAATTTAATCAGGGCTAGGAATGAGTTACTTTTACTACTAAAAGTTATGTAGGTCTTAGTAACCAAGTAAATTAATTTCATACCAACACAAAAAAAATTTAAAAAGTGGAAAACAAAAACATTTGCGATTATTTAAAAAAAAAAGTAACAAGAAGTAACCTCTAAATTAGCCGTAGAATTAATAGTTACAATTAAACGTAGAAGTTTGGCGCCATTGAAATTAGTACTTAACGCTTAACGCCAAATTAGTAATTAGTTCGTAACGCAGAACCATGCAAGGTCCAAGCTTTTAACGTAAATTAGTCGCCAAGTCGGTACTATACGCATGCTTCGAAATCATTCAATTGTCATCTGTGATTTTTAACCTAAAATATATTAACTTTTGTAACCTAAATTACATTTAATATTCAAACTACAACCATAGGGTTGTAGTTTGAATTGATCATTTTGATCAACACACGTTGATCCATAGGGATCGACTACTTTTGTTGGGGCAATTATTATTCTATGCCTAATTTAGAGGTTGTGAATAAGGCTTTAATGTGATCGCCGGTTGAGTTACAGCGCCGAAATTTATGGGTTCGAATTGCAGACTTAACGACAGACCCGGCTCAAGGTTGTGGGCAGAGTGGGTTCCAGCCCAAGTTGCTATCTTTCTAGGGACGCCAAACCATACCCTTTAAATTTTTATACATTTTTATATAAATTTAAATAATAAAGTTACTTCAAAGATAACTTAAAATAAAACTTATAAAATTGTATAAATAAATCTGTTAACTTTCACGGTTTGTTAAAGGTTTTCTGAAATTGAGTATTAGAGGCACAAAACAGCAGAAGTGAGAAAATCTTGTCATTTTTGCAGTAAAATATTATATTTTGTTACATTTTTAAATAACACAACTGCCGGTCGAAGGACGATCTGTATCTGAGAATGTGGGACATCTTCATGTATTAATAAATATTATTAAATATGTCATTGCGTTATGCACGTCTTATTCGTCAAATTTTTAGTTCCAATCTTAAAAAGATTCAAGTGCGGCCTTTAGGCCACACAACCATATTAATTAAATATTAGACGGTCTGCAAGTTTTGGCTTGCATACTTTTCTACTTTAAATAATGAAATTTATAGTTAAAAAATTCATCGACAGCACGGTAATTTAAAAATTGGTGGAGTGGGGTAGCAAGTACGTCGTGTTTTTATTAGTGGGGCCAGAATTATAAATATATATATCCCTCCTCCTCTCCGGTCACACCTTTATCACGAAGAACATAAAAATTACAAATTGTTCTACTCAACATTAAACTATTATTATTGACTGAGGAGTTACAAATTTCCACTCCGTGGTTTCCGAAGGTAGATATTTTCTCAGAATGGTGCTAATCCTGTAAGCGAAATCAGCACATCAATATCTTGGCTCTGTAAGTGGGCAGGCACTCTGGAAGCACTATCTTCGAAATATATCGCAATCGTTAGTGCTTCGGTAGTGCTTTCTAGTGCTTCAGTCAGTTTTTTAGCAACAGGTATGGTTGCGTATATATTGCGATTTTTTTAAAGTGCCTGCTGACTTCACACAAGCAGCCACTCTGGAAGCACTACATCGAAATATATCGCAATTGTTAGTGCCTGGTTTGCGGGTTTGCGCGAGAGTATTTATATAGATTCAAGATCAGCCCTACTGACGTGAGCCCCTGCAATTCAAAAAGTGAGCAGACTCAGCATCATTTATTAATTTACTGTCCACGCTACTTTGTTCCTAGACTCTCTCCCGTTCTTCTCTGCAGCATCACGCTACTTCGCTCTTTAATCTTGTCCAAATTTCAAAACACAAATCTCTCGTCGCTTCATTATTTTTATCCTTTATCAAATTAATCATTTCCTCTCTTAAATCATTCAACTCCGCTCCTTAAGTTTGTTCAAATAAGTTTTTATTTTTCGATATGCTTAATAAAAAGATATTCAAATTCTGATTACTTGGAACATCCCAACTGATCCCAACTAAATAAATTTAAATTAATATCAACAAATCAACAAATTTTATCACATTATGCTCTGGCATTACGTAATACAATTTTAATTTTACTCCACTCTGATTGGCCAGTTCTGCTCATGGTCTACTCGGCGACTTACTCCGGACGCTAGGACGATTAGGACTCCCACGTTGAAGGAAGAACGGTCGCGGGTCACCGGTCTGCAATCTGCAAGTAAAACTGATGTTTGTATACCGAAGACCGACGTCGCGTCGACCTCTCAATAGATGTGAGTGTGCTGATCGGATTGGTGTCCGGCGGCGGTTGCTGTCTTGCCTGGGAGTAGAATTCGATAATTCTTGAATCGTAATTTTCTTAATTCTTTTATTCTGGCCTGGAACCTCCGTCTCCTCCAACTAGTCACCAGGGGTTAGGGAGGTAGTGTCGGGGGGGTCTCGCCTGTTATAGCTCACTCCATGCGAGTTCAGTGCACCTGTACGTGAATGCGCGAATGCTTCACTGCATGCATGTGGGTGTACTAACACTTAAACATTTTTGTTATTTTACCATTTATAGTTTTTATCATTTTTCTGTTGCAATTTGTCGATTGCCACATTTAAACATGGTTTAAAAGATTTAAATATGACTCTTAAATAAATATGAGATATTTTACGAGTAAATATGCCGCGATAAACACAATTTATTTCCCAATTCCGATATTTGCATTAAATTGGAAAATTCTTCACTCTTCACAATTAAATTTTATTTCACAAATTTAGCTTGTATGTTTTGCTATAGGTAGGCGTTGCAATCACAGAAAAAGGGACGAAATTGTTTCTTGGGGTTTTCAATTTTAAAGAAAGAATAGATTTACACTCTTAAAACGGAAGTGTAATATAAAACACAGATGTTCAAAAACAATATTTTTTGGTGGGATAAAAGATATTTTATCCTAACAGTATTTAAAATTGGGTTCTACATACTGCTATGATCTCCCTTATATTAAAAATTAGACACGTCGTTTAAGTTGGGCGCCACATTCAAATGAATGAAAAATATAAAAAATGTAAATGTTAAATTCGCGTGCCAAAATTTAATTAGAGAGCTCACCACTTTGTCCCTCTTGTTTAGCTCAGTCTAAGGCTCTCTCAGAGTATTGCAGGTATTAGATAAATTAAGGGGTGGTTGCTTATTCAGTTGAAAAGTTTTGTTTTGAAATGATAGAAAAATATTTAATGACTTTGAATAAAATGCTTAATTGTTTTTACCAGATAAATGATCTACTTCTTTATTTGAATGATCTTTAAAATTTAGAATACTGACCTGTAAATGTTTGATAATAATAATAAAAGATTGCATTAATTTAGCAATGATTTTTATATTCAATAATATCGCAAAGCGCAAATAATCAATTTAACAAATTTATACAGATATCATATCCGTCACCAGAATGTTTTACAATAATCAAAAATGTAGAATGGAGATCCTTTTCTTTCTTCTGCTCTTCCAATTGCTTAAATAAATTTAAGTCTTTCCGTTATCCAAACGGGTTAAATGTTTTTATATTTAAATGGTTGCTTTTGGCAAAGCGTAGAAAATAAAATAAAATAATGTTTTGTTGTTGAATTTTTATCAAATAGGGTAGCCGAAAATACTCTTTTGACAGTCTTTTCCCAGCATGCTTTAGTTAAAATGCTGAAGGCGTAAAGTTAATAAAAATAATAAATGTTTTCAAATACCTTTTGAATTCTATAATCCGGACTTTTATATAAGTCTGCGTAGAAAAACACTTTCTTGATAAACACAGGGGCACTATGAGACACTTCCAGGTCAGATGTTTCAGTTGATACGACGTGCTGGATCTTCTCTTCTTTGGATTGACTTGTTGTTATAGAAATTATCCAAATTTAACTTTCCAATTGTGTTATTTTACTAAGTTGTATGCCGGTAAGTAATTTTAAATTATATAATCCTCGGATATTTGAGAGTTGAGTTGATAATCAATACTTTTCATTTCTAGGAGACGCAACTAAGTTTGCCATCTTGGATTTTTATCGACCAAATTTATTGAATCGCTAGATCGCGTTGCACACGTCCTTTCACTACAAATATTAAAATTCAACTAACTTTTGCTTGCGCAAAATACCAATTTGAGCTGACTTCAACAATTTGTGAGTCAAATTTATTCCTTTTTGCGATTTTTACTTCAATAAAATTTCATGTAATTTGGAAATTCTGGAGAGTTGGTTCCTTTATTGAAGAGATTACTTATCCGATGCTTTCCAGTTGATTTCCATCACAGTAGTTGATTTGTTAGCCATTTGAAGTAGTACATTTGACTATTTTCATTATCACGTTTCACTTATCAACCTTTAATGGATTTTCACCCTTATGTACCTTTTTACAACTTTTGGACACGAATTTATGGTTATCATACACAGTTAGATATAATAGAATTTTGGTTATAAACAGATTTTCATATAACAAGTTATTCACAGAGATTTATCAATTCAAAGTTTATAAACGTAAAGGTTATGTTTTTCAGATAACAAATTATAACAAATTTCATCATTTCTAAGATAAAGCATCTTATTAGAAGATTTTGACTTGTTCACCTTCAAATTGAATGTATTTAGCAGGTTTTGATATAGCTTTCTCATCTTTAAAGATCTTATTAGTTTTGTAATATGTGAAATAGAGTTGGATGTGTTTATCTGTTAAATCTAATGTTTAAAATTAGCTTAATTTTCCTAAATATAATGATAAATTCAGTTTTACAACCATTTGTATTGTGTGGGGTCATTTTAAATCACAGCAATACGTATATTCATCGGCCTAATGAATGGATTAAATATATAAACCTTTTTAAAAAATAGTTATTTTTCAATAATGGGAAAATTACAAAATTTGAGTTTTTTACGTCTATTCCATTTTAGGACCCCATTCGTCCTGGTCTTCATTCTTTTGGGAACAGCGACTATTCTTTTAACTCATCGTGGAATTGCTTTACAAATTATTTGAAACAATGTTAATGAGTGTTAATGTAAAATCTTGCGTCTCCCAATTTATTATTGTTGATGACTGCTGCAGGTGAAATAATTTTTCCCTTGGTTTTAACTAAGACGGGCTCAAAATTGAAGGGCCTAGTGGAAAAGTAGTTAACCTCTTGTTGCCTGAATTATTTTTCTTGCAAAAAAATTTTTTTTTAAATCGTTTATTTACGGTACCAATATATTAATTTTTAACAAACGGAAATTTTTTTTTTTCGTTTTGGCCCTGATTTGGCCCAGCACGCAGATAAATATGAAAAGTTATTCGTGAAATGGTATGACACAATTCCGTTTTTTTGAAATGCACAAATATGTATTGCATAAAAAATGTTTTAAGGCTTATATTTAATTTGTTTAGTTATTTCAAGGTAAAATATAATATGTTCCTAATCTGACCCAAGCGGCAACAAGAGGTTAAGTCACTTTTTTTTCAATTTGTAGTTGAGCACATTTTCACATTGCGGCATTTATTCTCTACAAATTAGTATAAAAATCAACAAATTGAAAAAAAGTGACTTAACTACTTTTTCCACTAGGCCCTTCAATTGTTGTTAACAATTTTTGAAACCTCAACAGTACCAATTTCTTAGGACAAATGACAATTAATTTGTGTATCCCAATAAATATAATATTTCTTAATTTAAATATGGTGTAAATATGCCATTCATAGAGTCCATAATGTGAGCACGTTATCTATGATTCCACGACCATGAGTAATTAATGTTTGTTTAATTGTCATATCAGACCAAATCCCTGACCAAAACATATGGAGTGCCTGATAGGAAAATATTCCGCAGTCGTTAAATTTATGGCATTAAACGGTATCCAGTTTTTCTTCCAAAGTTAACATAACCTGTAAATAGAGGTATCCAGACTTTTAATAAAGGAAGTGGCCATTTGGATGAAAATTACGGCGGCATTGTTTTCAGTATCGAGATGGAGTTGCGAAAATTGGCCATTCGATTTGAATGAATTTTAATTATAGAGATGACCAAATAATGTAAATCTCCATTGTGCTTTAATTCTCTTTAAATCTAAAGTTGTATTCACTAAGGAATTTATTGTAAAACGGAAACTTTATGTAAACACGACTGTAGGTTTAAAGGACATTAATTTAAAACTTAAGGAGCTTTAATTTTTTCGGTAATATAAGCCCATAGAATTTCAGCTGTTCAACTGCTCATAAACTGTTTAGAAATATTGATGAAAATCCGTTTTTTGGCGCCATTTGCATAAAAATGTTTTTTTTACGTTTGATTAAAATTGAGAGTTTTTATTTGAATCGCAAACACTAAAACATAGTGTTACCTATAAATTAGAACTACTCGGACTTTTACAGAAAAACGCCCTTTTCAGCCCCTTTTGCTGGACTATTTATACTTGGCGTGAAAGCGCTATACACGATCAGTTTTGACATGACTGTCACTTATGACCTTTAGACTCTCAGTGTGCTATATTCACTAATTCGAAAAAGTGCATGAATTCCATCATCCACATTTTACTTTAAAATTTTTACCAAAATTCTTTGAAATTGTCTCCATTATATTTGAACCTGTTCTCGATTATTTTAGAAGAAGAGAGGATGCAGGTATAAGAAGTCTTCTGGAATTAATCCACTTTAATTATTCTAATTAACGACTGCAATAATTTTTATTATAGTCAACTAATTTGTTTAACGACCAAAGATATTTTATTTTATAAAATATTAGTAATAATTGGTAGATATGAGATACCAACGGGATACATTGGTCATTTAAAAATATCACTTAATATTAAAATTTAATACCAATTAATAATGAATTCAGTATTACAATAAAATGACAGGAGAAAATAATAAAATCCCGCAATTTCCGATAAATTGATAATGTTTTTCAATTTGTTGATTTTTATACTAATTTGTAGAGAATAAATAATGTCGCAATGTGAAAATGTGCTCAACTACAAATTGAAAAAAAAGTGACTTAACTACTTTTTCCACTGGGCCTTAATATATTAAAATTCGTATAAATTGAAAATAATCGGCACCCAAAAATTATTCCTTCCTTTGCCCAAAACTTTTCTGTACCAAAGAATATATTAATATCAATCGAACAACGTACTTTTTCTACGTTTGTACCAAGTGTTTTTTTTCCAAAAAGAAAAAAAAATAAAACTATGGATTTTTTTTTACATTTCTATTCTTAGACCCGGTTTTACCACCTCTAGTCGAAGTGCTAGTTGACGCTTGACTAATAGTTGACGATCATTTTACTGTTGCAAAATGATCGTCAACTATTAGTCAAGCGTCAACTAGCACTTCGACTAGAGGTGGTAAAACCGGGTCTATAGTTGACGATCATTTTACTGTTGCAAAATGATCGTCAACTATTAATCAAGCGTCAACTAGCACTTCGACTAGAGGTGGTAAAACCGGGTCTTAATCTAATCAATAACTCCAAAACCGCTAATTTTATTAAAGGTGATTCATGTCTAGTTTGTAAATAATTATTGTAGGATCTTTAAAAATGAATTTCATTTAATTTAGTAATTAGTGTTGCATTAGTCGCGGGGACACCCTAGATATAATTAAATGTTTATGTAAGTACCAACAAAATGCTTTTTCTGTTGATATAAACTTGGAAAATTTCAGCCTATTTTATAAGTCTATGAGCCTGCCCTTATTACACTGTCTGCCTACGACCCTGATCAATTAGTTAACGAAATCCATCTAGAAATCACCGAAACCCTTTTTAGAAATTATATATTGATCAAAATGTGCAGAATTTTGTTACACCAAAAATGCTATGTTTAATTAAAATAAGATTATTTAAATATTTTATCACTCATTCGACAATGATTGCTCATTTTAAAAATGTTCATTATTAATATTTTAGAAACTACGAAATACATTGAGATCCGGTTTGTGGTAAGTTTTAAGGTACGAAAAGGAACTTCGTTTTTATCAGAAATCAGTGACGCTGATTTCTCTCGAATTAGAAACGAAAAATACGCTCTCGACTCAACAATGAAACATGGAAGTTACTATGTCATTCAAAATTGCACTTCCTGCATATTATTTAACGTTATTTATTTATAATTCTTAGCAAGTTATTTATACTATGATGATTATATTCGCGTTTTTAATTATATGTTATGCGTTTTTTTGTGTTTGAATTAAACGAAAGAATTACTTTTAACTTGACATTTTTCTTTTGTTATTAAGCATTTTTACAAAATCTTGGAATTACGAGAAAATATCTCAAATATCGGGAATGTAACGATTTTGGCAGGGGGATTGTAGGCTTAATTATTGTTACAAGTAATAACATAATCACAAAAATATATTTTTAGTACTGAGTTTACTATTAAGATCACATAAGAAAATCACTGAATGGTGTTAAACCATTTTAACCGTTTTTGACATACATCGTCTGATGATGCCCCTGAATCAATAGGGATGAAATTCGTCATGTTTGTGTATGTATATCTGACCAAAATTAATAACTGCAGGAATATGCTTGATTTTAATTTAATTAACCAATCTTGTACAACAAAATTGCATATTATAATGCTATTAAAACTTCTCATTTATACAATTTCTGATTAATAATTGACTAATCTCAATCACAATTAACGCTTTCTGATTTAAAACTGGAAAAGGATAAAATTAAAAACGCCTCTGTTAATGACAGTCGTACAAAAACTATAATTATTTACACACACGCACAGAATAAAATTTAGTTCAGACAGCTTAATAAAATTCTAAAATCCTATTTAATGACATTTAACAGTAGTTAAAACAAAAAAAGATTCAACGTTAATTCCGTTAACTCAAATAATAATTAAGATGATTGCGAAGAAGTACAATCTCATTCCAATTTAATTTAGGCTTTTCAATTATTTTGGAGAAGTAAAAATTAATAATAAAAAGTAATAGATGTGCCAACCCTAATTATACTCAATAGAACCAGGCACTGGCCTAATAACGTAATCGATTTGTGTTCTGTGTAATAAAATAATATTGCTAAAAATTCTTTGTACAAGTCGTCATTGAAAGATATACTAATCCCAAACAAATTGGTTCTTCAATGACGTTCTAAAAATATGCTTTGCATAATAAAAATGAAAAACCCAACTTACGTCTTATTCACTAACTTCAATCGATGTCTTTAGAATCGTTAAGAACTGTAATGTTCAGTTTATACCTAAAATATACACTTAATTAAACTTATCTCAGGCCTGAAATTAATAATTAAACGCAAAAAGGAGCCCCGTGATCCATATAGTTATCCTATGTTATGTCTTACTTAAAACCAACTGATTGCAAAACTTACCCCAAATTCATTAGAGCAAACAGAAGCGGATCCAGGGAAAGTTCATGTGGACCCCTTACCCACCTTTATTACATGTAAACCTGCCTTAGTTTCTTCTTTTGCTTAGAATCTTAGAAAACATTTTTTTTCCTTGGCCGTCTTTTTTCTTTTTGCTTATCTCACTTTAAATTGATTATATATATTTTTTTTATTTAACCAATATGTACATATTATCAATCAGAACAGTAAATTAAATGCTTAATTATACATTCTATAAGATAATCTGTTGTCTTGTCCTTTATATTTGTAACAATAAGTCACGAAGCCATTTTCGTTTTAGTCTTTTATATTGTCATGTTCTGATTATAAGAGATGGGGGGTCTGATGTAATTGGGTTTATTTTGTGATAAAATAGTCATTATTTACTTAATATTTGAATAAAGGACCATCATGGTATTTAAATAATTACACCTGAATCTTCTTGGCATTTCCGAGTAATGAACTGCTTGCATCAATTCAATCTAAAAATACAACAAACGTAAATTTGTATACACACATATTTAGAAAAAAGATGTAAAAAGCAAAAGAAGGATTATTGGTTTTATTCAAATAGAATTTGGGAAGAAATTGAATATTATTAATTTATTTGTAAAAGAGTAGGATAGCGATAAAAGAAGTGTTTTGCGTTTCAAAGAATTTAGTGCGCGGGCTTATAGACGATTTTATTGGGATGGAAAATGGATAAGGAAGCGTGGAGAAGCGAATGATCCGCCAGAGAGTAAAGACGTAATTTTTTGAAATATGAAATTTTGGAAATGGTTTAATAATTTTTTGTCAAGTATGGTTTTGTCAAGTGTTGTTGATGATTCATGAAGAGTATAAAAAAGCGTTAAGAAAATTTATGGGAAGTTTCGATTGGTTATTCAATGGTGGTTGGAAAATTTGGGTGACCGCTGACAAACTTTTTTATGGTTATGTTTGGAGATTGGAAAATTATTGAAGATTATGAATTTATGGACTTAGCTGAACATTTATCCAGTAATCCGAAGAAAATAAATCAATCGTTGATCTTGTCTGGAGTTTTTTTCCTTGTATGGAATTGGAACCAACTTTTATAATCGCTTTCACGCTGCCTGTTTCACTCCACATCTTATATGAGTGTTTTGACTTCAATGATGAACCCAATTTACGACCCTTAATATTGAGTTTTTCGTGCAAAGCTAGTCGGAGCATAATTGAATTAAGTGCCATTATTATTCCCCGCTATATAAGTCAAAATTTGATTTCTACAGTAGCAAAACATGGCAATATATATTGAACTGTCTTCAACAAAATTACACAATTTACAAAAATTTTTCAATAAAAAAATAAATTCAAAATTTAAACAAAATAATTTTTATCATGTCAATTATAATTCGTTATACACAAAAATCTTTAATAGTCAAAATTTAAATAACAAAATAATTCTTCAAAATTATTAAATTTAAAAGTCTGGAGCTTGTTCCAAAAAGGACTAGATTGTTTTTTTTTTAAAAATGAATCAAAAATATTATTTGTATTATAAAAATTTTAAAATTGAAAATGATGTGTTTAAAGTCATGCGTGAGTTTTAAAAAACATAAGTGCGCGAACCGACACTCGCAAGATTTGCAAAAATTCGATTACGTCCAGTTTCGGACACATTTTGAAATTATGAGCCAGGACCAACCAAGTCAGCCAATCAGAGGACGTAAATCAAAAATTGCGCACGCGTGGTAAAGAAATTTCGGCTACAAAGTGGACATGGACGAATTCGTGCTGAAATGAGCGATAAGCCAAGCGGTGATTTTGCCAATCAATGTGTGGATTTATAAAAGTGGATTTTAAAGTGGATGTTAAAAGTAAATTTCAAAGTAAATTATAAAAGTGGATCCTTATATGGTTTTCCAAAGTGGAAACTAAAGAAAATTACAAGCAAGAGGGATAAAAAGTGGTCAATCTTATTAAAATTTGATGGTTGCAAAATTAACCACGAATTATTTGAAAAATTCAACGACTGTGGATTTGGTTCATGAACAATTGGTTTGAAAAATTGGAAATCAACCTACGAATGAAATTGGTATGTTTATCGAGTGACATAAACAAAATATTAAACAAAAGACAAGGTATTTTGCATTTTTTTAAAACATTTAAACAGTGAAAATTATTACTTTAAAAAAAAAACATGCTACAATCGCATATGTTATTTGTAAACTAAATGAACTTTTTTATATCTACTGAACAATTATTATAGAGGCGCAATTAATTTCTTTATGAGTGAAAACATTTATTTACTAACCCATATTTTGAATTGTAAAAAAAATTTTTATCAAACAAAAAAAATTTATAAAATTGAAGAATTGAATTATTTCACTATCAAAAGTTATCACAAATGATAAAAACAGAATTTTTGTGTAACGAGAAAATAAAAGTTAAAAATTAAAAAAATTTCAAAATTTATATCTGTCGTGGATTCGAAAATCAACGAACGGAACACCACAATATATTGTTTTCTAGAAGTTGAGCGATACTCGGATTTGGATGATCTTTAAGCCTGTTGTGATGCTTTTCTGCTCGTTTTTGTATTTCTTTGTGGACATATGAAATTTGCAGGTCTGAATGTAAAGTGTGATTGCTTGTGTACCATGGTGCGTCCATCATCGTGCGAAGAATTTTAGATTGAAATCTCTGTATGACGTTGATGTTGGATTTGCTCGAACAGCCCCATAGTTCCTAGCCATAAGTCCATATGGGCTTGATGATTGTTTTATAAATCTGAATCTTGTTTTCCATGGATAGGGTAGACCTTCTTCCGATTAGCCGATACATTTTTTTTACCTTGTTGTCCATTTCCTTTCTTTTCTTAATAATGTGTGCCTTCCATGTTAATTTGCTGTCTAGGTGAAGCCCCAAGTATCTAGCTTCTGTTGCACATGGTATAATAGTGTCATTAATATATACTGGAGGACATAATCTGTTAATTTTTTATTTTAATTAATTTTCATCAATGTTTATTGCTATATATTGAAATAATTTTTGGAAAATTGGATAATTTATTTAACGAAAATCGATGTTTCGTCTAATTTTATTATAGACTTCTTCACGACAGAATAATTATAGTTAATATGATATCATCCATAATCCATATCCATAACCACGCCGACAGATTAAGTTGTGTTTTATTAAATAATTTGCCCAATTTTCCAAAAATTATTAGTATAATCTGATCTTGAAATAATTGTATTAAATTAAAGTTTAAAAATTAACTAGTTAATTGTTAAACATTAATTTAATATTAATTCTGAATAATTAAAAAATTACATATTTTAAATTAAATAATTATGATTCAACATATAAACTACATAATATTATGTACATTATGTGCAAAACAATGTATGAACACATTAATTTGTAATTGGTCAATATCATCTGGAGAATCGTGAAGAGATATTTTGTTTCGAATAAAACAAATTCTGTTTATATTGGAAACATTATTAATACTAAGTTTATTGCTATGAAATTTTTTTATTAAATTATGTACCTACGCTTATTAACGGCAGTCTAGACTAGACAATGTTGAAAACCACAAACCATTACTATTACTTTGATAACGACAGCGAAATGACCGTAATTAGTCTCTACAATGGGACATTTGATTAAAGTACATAACTTAAACTATAAGGTGGTAAAATAAATCCACAATTGAACGACTCGAATTGTAATATTATAAATCTATTGTTGATTATTTAAAATTTATATTTAAGTTTACATTAATGAAACCGAAGAATGCAACGCAAAAACAATTTGAATTGCAAGATTTTAATAGTTAAATGATTCAATTATTATTAATTTGTAAGTAACCGCATCTGTGTTTTAAAATTACTAAATATTACACTAAACATTTTTCAAAACTGAATTGAGTTCACACAGCAGCGAATCGGTGTGATACTGGTTGAGTTACAGCGCTGGAAAATTTACACAAGTGTCACACTGCTTTAAGATGTAAAATCCAAATACTCATAGAACTAATTGAATAAATTAGTTAAAACACATCTCATATACATATTTATGTAAATATAATAAAAGGAAGAAGATGAAATTGAATAAAGTCGTTTTAATAGCGCGTAACGCCACTAGTGTTAAAATTCCACGGCTTGGATTATGATTAAATGCTACGATCGCATCATTAACGTTAAAAATTTGTACAATTGTTTTACTTAACAACATAATTTGGTGGCTTTTTGTTAGAACTAAATCAAATATCTATTAGGCCGAGCTATAAAGAAACGTGAGCTTTCACTGGAAGCGCTGCTAAAACCATACCAAATACGAAAAATAAAACATATATAACGAATTTGATTAAAATGATTGCTCAACTTTCTTTCCACATTACTGGTCAAAATAAAAATAAACAACTTTGCTCTAGGACTTGGTATTCCTGGTGTTCCATGGACTGGTATTAGAGATTCCGTCTCTTAAGATAATCGATTTGGAGGATACGTGCTTAAGACCGAGGTCACCCTGCATTATCGAAAATTTAGAAAATTTATTGAATAACTCAATCAATCGAAATATGAATTGCTTTTATATAATATTTTGATATCATTGAATTGTGATAATTAATTAATGATAATAAAAAAAATTGATTAATAATTAATAGACAGATATTGAATGAAGGTCGTTAAGATAATATTACAATGATTTTGATTACTCATGAGAGAACCAGGAATGAACTATTTACCTCAGAGGGGAAATTGAATTGCAAATTACGCACATAATTAATAACAACTAAGACCTTATAATATATTGCGACAGCTTTTTCACCATTAAACATGATTTTTCAATCGTGATATTGGTATCATCAGATATACTATATTGAAATTAGATGATAAAATACTAACAACTTACCGATTTTCTGATTTTCCGATGATCCAAAAATAACGTACTGGTTTAATAACGGTTATAGTTGCAGAAGTTGCATGGTTTAACCAACTGTTAACCAACCATTCTTAGCTGTTGTTAAACTACTTACTTTTCTTAAATTTCGAGATGGGAAAGATTCCAGGGACGATTGATCTTTTTTTATCTTTTATCATAACGTAACATCAATTGAGAAGACTTATTTAATATAAATATAATCAGTTTTTATATCCGCAGCGTGTCGATGTTCGTCGGAGAACCGAGCTAAGAGATTCCGTCAAGTTCTCGTTCCGAATCTGGAATCTTCGCGCTGTAACTCATCCAGTGATCACACCAACCACTGCTGTGGTTTCAGATTCAATCTTTGAAAGCGCATGCGGTTACTCATTCGTAACTTATTCTTCTTCTTACGTTAAATCTGGGATCTGTGTTCACCATTTTTTTCAAATTAGTTCTATGAGCATTGGTAATCATAATCATAGCAAATACCGAATATGACCTATAGCGACTACTACAATCTGGTTCTTGTAAGTCGTATTGTTCGTTTCCGAACGTCGTGACCCATCTCTTTCTATGCATGTGATGTGCGTTCCAAGTGTTTTCACATACATAGAGGACCTACTTGTTTAACGTGGGCTCCGAACCACGGGAAGTGTAATGCACTTCATGTTGAGATGGGCGCTCTTGGCAAATTACCTCGGTGGTTTGCCATTGCCTTCCGAGGAAAGACGGCCAGAATAAAGTTCTTACCCTGCCCGGATTCGATCCGAGCGTTTCGCATTAGCAGTAGACGCACTTAACTGCCAAAGCTATGACCATTACCAATAATAAATAATCTGGTTACAACAGCTAAAAAATACAATATGATTGTGGCTACAGAAAAAAACAAGAAAATGATAGAACAGGTAATGAACTTTAAATACCTTGGTGTGAATATAACAAATGATAAGAATCTATTAATGGAAGTGAGACAACAATCACAAAATGGAGCGAGAGTGTCAGGATGCCTTAGAAATGCAGTATGGAAAAACAAGTATATGTTAACCGAGAATAAAGTAAGGATTTACAAAAGTGTAGTCAGACCGGTGTTGACCGGAGCGGAAACACGCGCTGATCCGAGAAGAACCAAGCAGTTCCCGCGAACAACCGAAATTTCCACATTGAGAATGATACTCGGTAAGACTAGGATGGATCGTGTAAGAAATGTCGATAGAGCAATATGGTGTAGCGGATGTCATTAAGTTTGTCAAGAGAAGAAGAAAGAAGTGGAACGATCACGTCGATAGAGCCGCTAGTAACCGTCTCATAAAAGTGGCAAGAAACCTCCGACCACCGGGAAAGCGACAGCCGGGTAGACCTTCCAAAAGATGGATGTTCAGTTGGGCCTCATCATCGATAGACACTCCATAAAGCCCATTTGGATAGAGGGAAGGCGTAAAGAAAAACAGGTGTAAAGCCTATATAAAAGAAAAAGCATTTCAAAAAAAGAAATGCTTTACTTATTTCTATCACTGACTCTTTCAACTTTACTTCAATAGTGTGGAAAATAGTATATTATGCACATATCGTATATACGTGTAGTATAGAAATCTACAATTTAACAATGATGTTAAATTTAAATATTACAATTCCAATTCCTCATTTCAAAATTACCGATATGAAAATTAATTAATTGAAAGTGAAGTATTTGGTACAATATTAATTTATTTTTAAAGTAGTTGAAATAGATTTCCACAAAACATCTGTTTTAAAGAATTTGTAATGTGTTGAACCGAATATCTACATAATTTTTCAATCATTGATTTAATTTTCAATTCGGACATTCTGAAAAGTGCAAATTATAATATTCATATTCCAACTCCCGTCCAAGTAGACCCTTACATACCTTCAAACCAGCATCGTCCTTCGCACATAGCGGTTGAGGTTGTGTCTGAAGTGTTCGATTACCTGTGAATTGTAGATTGGATAGTTTTTTCAGTATGTTGTAAAAATAGAGGGGTCTAAGGAGATGAGTATCAGGATATTAATATTATTGTTAATCATCATTGACTTAATTAACATCAAAACGTTACTACTGTGTATTTTCATTTAATCACAATTATCAAGACCACCAAAACTATTGTTACCCGTTGTAATGAATGTGTTGTTGTTGTTGTTTAAAAGAAAAGTATCTCAAAGCTAAACAAAACATGGAGTGAATAAGCATAGTACTATAAGAAAACTGCAATTTGTTTATATGTTTTAATGAAATTTTCAATTATACTTTGGTGAAACATATTAGTATGTACCTGTGTTGGCTTTAAGTTTAATTTTTTTGTAGTTTTTTAAATAAATATTAAGGAAATAAATCACTGTTAACGTTGTTATTACACCTAAATAAATTAAATTTTTAATAGCTCCAGTTTTTTTAATTTTATATTCACACAACTTTATAGTGGGTACATAATAATATGCATGCGAATCGATTATACAGCGTTTTATGTTACAGGTTATTACTTGATTAAGTGTGTTTCTGTTATTACCTACCAGTTTCTTTTATAGACCAATTCTTAATTTTCATGATCTAAATTTTATTGTTTTTTTGTTTTAATTTGATCCACGTTATGTAATTTTGTTAACAATAAATTACGCATGATTTTAATTAAATTAAATTGTGCCAGCCGAGTTAATGCAATAAACTAACCAATTACACTTTTAATAAAATTATTAGTACCTATAGCAAATTTGTTGATAATTTGAATAAACTAACAAGAGTGTGGAATGCAACAAATATCTCACGACTGCACAGCATGAGCGCAATAAGAGTAGGTATTCAAAATCAGAAGGCAGTGTGGAACTCATTTGATTAATACAATTACCTGGCCTACATTGGATCTTATGAAGTTCAAAATGACAAAATGCGGGGAGGAGCTTGAAATATGCAATCTTCTTGTACCTACTATTCCTGAGAATATATATTTATCTTATTTTTCATTGACTACATGATTATATAAATATAATCTGTCCAAGGACAATTAGCAACATTATTTAATATCTAGTAATCTAAAAATTGGCATAATTCCAAGTGAACCTGCAGATTTTTGGGATGCAAGGTTTGAATCACGATCCGATGCCATTATGATCGCATCGTCCGCAAACGTGGTTGGCACAGTGTTTTCAGTCTCCGGAAATTCTGAAGTGAGTATGCTTATCATAGTTAATTGGTTATGATAGTATTGGTAAAACTGAAGCACCTTCTAGTAACCTATTATGAAATTCCGTCTTGATTAAGTCAAATGGGAAATGCTTGCATATATGCCTAGGTTGCTCTTAAGAGATGGAGTCTAGATTTTCTTACTGTATTATAACATAACATTAGAGGTTTGTCTCATTTACTGAAAGCATGCTAAAGAATATCATACATTAATACACAGAAGTTTCTTAAACAAAGTTGTTTGGTAGTAACTCCACACTAATAGACAATAACGTCCTATGTTGCTATATTCCATTGAAGCATCGATAAAGGATAAGAAGAATGATATTTTATCAAAACAAAATATTTTCTTCTTAACTTCTTCTTAAATTCTTCATATTTTATATGCTAATCAATTGAATAACTAATTCATAATATTAAATGTTTTTGAGTGTTTTAATTATTTGTTTTGTAAATATTACAAATTAATTATTTTTAAAGTTTATTGACTGACTGATCTAATAATAAATTTCAATGCATTGAAACACGTGAAAATTACAAGCATTTTTTTTATTATAATATAATAACTTACTACAATAACACAATTTTGCAATAAATCTTAATATGTAGGGCAAACTTCACAGAATAAAAATGGTTATACATACATATAGAATACCGAACAAAAAAAATCTATCCTATATTTATAATTGGAAACAAACCGGAATACAGGGAAATTCCATACAAAGCATGATAGGTACAACCTTCGTTACTATTTTATAAATAGGCAATATTTCTTAGAACTAAATGATTGTTTTATTTAGAAAAAATTAGGTAGGTACCTGCCGTTATTATCAATTAATTACCATTTCCTAATAGTGTAACACCGGATATGATTAATAATAAATTAATCAAAAGTCAAATAGCAATACATTTAGAATGTCAAAAATAGATCACTAAAAACGTATGATTAAAAAATATAGTAGGAACTTATAAAATTGGTATAATATAACATCAAACGTTTTCTGTCATGCCGTCAAACTATAACAAAAGTGTATTTGAATAGTTCGGTGTGATCCTTCTATGGAGTGATTGATGAATGCATCCTACTTGTAAAAGTATTGTCAGCCTAATCGTTTTAAGATTTTAAGTAATTCTATAACAACCTGACAAAAAACGAAATAAATATATTATAAGTATCATGTTACACAAATAAAACAACTAATGTGGCTTCCTTAACAATAATTAAAAACAATATACGTAGGGGAGCATGGGTAACACTGAGACGCGGGTAACAGTGAGACATTTGATATATTTTCTATTCTAATCTGCTCACAAAAATGGCACTACAGACGAATATATTTAACCTTAGGAGGTACCAAACTAACCAATTTTTATGTAACTATCTGTGTGGTGGCAGTTTTGACAGTTTTTAGGTATGACTAGTTTTCGAGAATAAAAATAGAGAAAAGTTTGTGCATAAATCAAGCAATATTGTTTAAGGTTTGATGAGTCTGGTGTATAATTAGTAGATTTGGATTAAGAAAAGTGTATTTATCTTTTTATATTAACTGTTAGGTTAGCATATTTCTTTACTTTGAAAAATTTTGGTAATATGGATACACCTAGATATAGTGAGATATTTAAATGGGTAACAGTAAAATGTTCCGTTTTTTGCTACTATTTTTTTAAAGTTTTGTTTGGCGAAGGAAAAGTTTTAATTTACCAGTATATTTAAAAATTTACCAAATAAAACTAATTGTGGAACATTTTCCAAAGGAAAAAACGAGTAACAGTAGAAGTAATTCTCAACGAACGAAGTATAAGATCTGTGGCAAAAAAGGAATATTTAATTAATTTTCTTGAACTTAATAGTGGTTACTACTACAACTATTAAATTCTCATTTTTTAGTAAATAAATAGATCAAATATTTTATTCATCCCAAAAATCATCATGATAGAATTTTAAAAACGTCTCATTGTTACTCATACTCCCCTATGAAAGTTTCGGTCTTTCAAACCAACTTTCAGTACAAATAAAAAATGGAAAATAAGGTGTGTGAGGGTGTGTATGCATCGGTTTTTTTTAACGTTCTACATCTTCCGATTTCCCTGTCTGTGCTCATTGCGTGTTGAAACTGTGTGACGAGCACAGAGGACCTACAGCTTAACGTGGATTCCGATCCACGGGGATAGACGATTTTTACATCGTCTACTCCAACCAGGGAAGATTTTTGAGCCATATATAATGTTACCTGTGGCCAGCAGATAGACATTTGGTGAGCGAAAAATCCTTCTATAGATAGTACATCACAGGATTTGAACCTATGAATCTTGGCACGAGAAGCTAACACGCTAACCGTTCATCCATTCGCCCACCTAAGTAACCTAATTAAGGTTAAATCTTTAATTGTGTAAACAACAAATTTTTATAAGCCCGTCGATTATTTCCAATTGTCGCTTAAAAATCGTTTTTGAAGTTGTCTTTAAAATCTTCCTGATTTCTATCGACTCCAAATCTCTTCAAATTTTTAGCTAATTTTAACCCTACCACACTACCAAAAATATGTATGTATGACCTGACGAAGAAGATAAAAATTATAAAAATTTATAAAAATTCACAGAAATATGAAAACAAGAAGTATAAATCAGCGGATTTATGCCCATTAGCGAAAATGGATGTATTGGCCACCGTAGATCTCATCCAGTTCCAAAATTATTTTCGATTCAAAAGTGCCTTTTACAAATAAAATAAAGGGTGGGCAATGGGTTATTGCCACTGTTTACTAACATTTTTATGTTCTTACTTATCGAGGTTTGTACTTAATTGGAGGACATCAATGGATATTGATAGCAGTTTACGTAATTAAAGTTTTAAATCTTACTTAGTTAAATTTATTCGCATTTGAAGATGGTTTGAAAAACTAAAACGTGTATAGATATTATTTATCGAAAAGAAACTTTTATGAATACAATGTGATAATTTTTAGTACGATTATTTATATATAAAATATTGTCAAATAAACTGTAACAATTTTGAAAAGAGCCGGCAGACCCTAATCACCACCGGCTTACGCAAGCTTCTGTAAACAGGAGCTCACTTATTCTTTTGTTATTTCCCTTTGATGCTCGGATAGGCTAGCTCTCGATTTATTGCGGAGGCTTGTTTCTCGTAAATAAAACACCAGATAACCAGGGGTATTAAGGGGTAGAGAAGCGTAAGCTATAGCCTCTCCTACTCAAATGTCAACCTCTCCTGCTCGTGGTGTACCCTGCTAATACAAACGAGGCTCTGACGACCGAGTATCGGCGGTATAACCGTACATCAAACGCAGAGGAAATGCTACGTTTAACTATAAAGTCCATCTGTCTGGATAATAATAGACGGAGAGCTAGGTTGGTAGCTCGGAGATGGCAACCCCATCACCAACCTACCTGCTACAGGCCAGTCACCTGCACAGGGAGAAAACTGACTTTCAATCACCAACAATCAGCCTCGGATACTGGAATGGAACCTTTGATGACGACCAAACGCAAACGAATAAGGAATAAGCGACTAGGTATATCGGAGTGCCTAAACATAGCTAGCTGGAATGTGCGGGGGATATCAAATAAGATCGATGAATTAGAAAGAGTACTGTATGAGAAAAAAATACATATAGCCCTCATTAGCGAAACGAAAAAGAAACTCAAAGGAAGCTGTGATCTCGAAAAGTACACCATGATATATAGCGGGGTGACCCAAGAGGAGAGAGCCCGCGCAGGAGTGGCAATATTATGCGATAGTACGTGGAGACAAAGAATAACCTCATACAAATGGATAAACGAAAGAATAGTCCAGGTACGTTGCAAAATAGATTGAGGCAATATAACATTGATAAGCGTATATGCACCAGAAGAAGGAAAAAAGGAAGACACCGAGATGTTCTATGAAACCTTACAAGAAGTACTGATGAATGCTTCCCCAAAGAATGACTACATTATAGTAGGGGGCGACTTGAACGCTCGCATTGGAAGAACGCCAATAGACCAAATAGTAGGAGCACATAATGAAGACATACTGAACGAGAACGGGAAAAAATTACGTGACTTCGCGTGTTTTAATAATATCAAAATAATAAATACATTCTTTAAGCACAAACGGATACATAAACTTACCTGGGCAGCTCGAGGACAAACGTCAACTATAGACTACATATTGGGTAACAACAAAATATCAGAATTGATCAGTGACGCAAGAGTATACCGCGGCGCAGATGTGGGGACGGATCATTACTTACTGCAAACCACAGTAAACCTAAAAACTAGGTGGTTCAAAAAGAAAACAAAAATAGATGTTGGGAAAGACTTGTTCAAGGTACATTTACTCGAAGAATACTCGATAAGAGACCTCTACCAAAGAAGATTAAATGAATATCACGAAAGCACTCCAATAGGACAAGATATGGAAGAAGAATGGCTCAACATTAAGAGAATATTGAAGAAAGCAGCTACCGAAGCCCTTGGATGTCGAAGAAAAGTTACTAATAAAAAAAGATACAAAGTATGGAGCACGGAATTAGAAGAAGCTATTAACAGAAAGAAGATAGCGTACATACAATTATTAGCCAAAGAAACGCCAGAAAATAGAAATCAATATAACGATACAAAAAGAGAAGTGAAAAGAATACATAAAAACCTACAACAAAATAGATGGGATACTTTTATTAGCAGGATTGAAAACGACATACACGGGAGACAAAAAGTAGCATATAAAATATTAAAGCACCTAAACAGTAAAGAAAGAGATATCGCAACATTAGAAATTATAAGCAATGAAGAGTGGCTGGAATATTATAAAAGGCTTTGGCATAACGAAAACGAAATAACATCTGAAACGGTAGTGGAAAATATTGAACAAGTTGACCCAATAGAAGCTAAAGAATTAGATGACGCTCTTAGAGTAACTAAGAATAGAAAAGCGGCAGGAAATGACAAAGTTAGTAGTGAGCTGATCAAGTACGCGTCGAGGGAATTCAAGCAGAGATTTTTGGACCTGATAAACCAATGTTGGACGAGCCTAAAGATCCCAACGGAATGGAAAGTAGCAACTGTAAAGGCTATATATAAGAAAGGAGATAGGCTAGCATGCGAAAACTATAGAGGCATTAGCCTCCTTAATACTTCCTATAAAATATATTCGAAGATCATAACTAACAGATTGAAAATAATAGCCGAAAATATACTATCAGAGGAACAGTCTGGCTTTAGAATGGGACGATCATGCACAGATAACGTGTTTAGCATGAAACAAATAATTGAGAAACATAGAGAGTTCAACCGTGAAACCCACATCTTATTTATTGACTATATCAAAGCATTTGATCGAGTACTGCGCAGCAAACTGTGGAAAATATTACGCAAACGAGGCATCCCACAACACCTTATTAATACCATAAAAGAAATATATCGAGATACGCAGATATGTATGGCGGGAAATGAAGAGAATTTGAAACACATCAATAGCGGATTGAGACAAGGCTGCAGCCTCTCACCAATACTGTTTAACATATATTTAGACGAAGCTCTGAGAGAGTGGAAAAACAGTATACACTTCTATTCCTCCAATATCAATAGACAAAAATGGGTTCTAACAATGCTGTTTGCAGACGATCAAATATTGATAGCAGATAGTGAAGACTCACTCCAGTATGCATTCCACAAACTCCAGCAAATAATGAAGAAATACAATATGATGGTCTCAATACCGAAAACAAAAACGATGGCGTTTCTGGGACAAGACTACATACGATCTAAAATAGTACTCGAAGACTCACCTATCGAACAAGTAAACAACTTTAAATTTCTGGGCTGCACGCTAGACTTACACCAAGAGAGAGATATACAAGAAAAAATCGAAAAGTTTAACTATCTAAATGGAACGATCAAGCGCACATTGAATAAATGCACAAATAAAGCCACTCCTCTAAAATTTTATAAGGTAATGTCCGTGCCTACAGTTACTTATGGTAGCGAGACATGGGTGATGACAAAGAAATTGGAAAGCAGATTACAACACGCTGAGATGAGATTTTTGAGATCAATCATGGGTTATACTCGAAGAGACAGAGTAAGAAACACGGATATCCGAAACGCCTTGGACATTCTCAACCTGAATGAAAAAATAGAGGAATACCGTGAAACTTGGAGACAACACCTAATGAGGATGAACGATACCCGCCTTCCAAAGCAGTTATACCTGTACAAACCTACAGGACGGCGTAGTGTCGGAAGACCGAGAAAAAGATGGAGGGACCAATGATTGATGGTGTCGTAACGGGTATACTTACCTAGCACGTGCAGAAGAAGAAGAAGAAGACTATATGACTACACTCCCAAGAAAACTTTTTACAAGCAAAACAGTATAAGAATTTCAAGTAGCAATTCACACAGGCGAACTTGTACATAAGCCGTAAACAGAATCTTCTTTCAAAACTGTACAGTACAGCGCGGTTACTACAAAACAGTAGTACGCGTAATAAAAATATTACCTATGGACAAACTACGCCAAAATGAAAAAGAATAATATGGATTTACCAGATCTGAAAAGTCTTACAATATTGTTGGTAACATGACAATTCCTTACACCTGACGTTAGGGTAGTGAATTGTGATGAAACACTAACACTGGTAGATTTTGAAGAACTTTTCCGGCAGCTGAATGAAGGATGAGCTTAGATGTTGAATCGAGAAAACTGGACCATCCGTGTGAAAAAAACCCGTCGAACGTTGTCGAGTAAAAATTTTCCAGGATAATGCACAGCTGTTCTAAATTGTTGATGTAAGCGTAAAACAAAACGCATAAACTTATTTAACACGCACGCTTATTCAAATCTGTTATTTACTTTAGTCGCGTACGAACTTTGCAATATTTGCGATTTGCGCACTCCCCATCGAATTAATAAACATGGGCTCCTCCATATACCACATTCGACCATATGGGTGAACAAAAGATCGACTTTGAGTCCAAAGGTACTGTGTAGAATCCGTATAAAATACGCACAGCTTCCAGGATCAGCCAAATCCACGAACCTTATTGGTAACTAATAATTCAAGCCGCGATAACTATGATTTATAAAGACGAAACTATCGTCATACCAAAAACTCAACTTTTCAGCTTGAATCCCAGAATTGAACTTTCGTTGCGTGTGGTTTTCACTCCGACACTCGCGCTGGTTGCGTCGAATACTCTCGTCATACACCGGGTGCGTCAGAAGATTTGTGACGTGAAAAAATTTGTCAATAATTAAAATTCTTTAGTGTTGCCTTAGGCATACGGATTACAAAGGTGGAATCTACTACCTGCTGGCTCGTGAGCATTAAAGGGGCAGTAAATCCCGAGGTTGTCAAATAAGCAAGAGCAACAATTGGTGAATTATTATGGTGAACCTTAATACAGTGTTATGTTCTTTCATATAATTAGCAAAAGGATGGGTTGGGCAGAAGGAACCGGGCAGACCCATCCAAAAGTACTCCAAAAAATGTAATTTTTAAGTTATTTCTTCAAATTCAAAATTTTGATATGCCTTCAAATTTGCCTGGAATGACAAATGCAAGAAAGTTATATTCCTTTTAGGTTAGAGTGTCATCGACTTGTTGAATTATTTGTGATGTTGAAGCAGTTTTTGGACGACCTTCACGTGGACCACCTTCGAGGCTTGTACGACCAGATTTAAAAAGAGCTACCCATTTTTTACAGTGGAAAATGAAGATGATGCATCCTTATAGACTTTTAACAATTTTGGATAAATTTCCCTTGGTGTTAAACCATCCAAACCAAAGAATTTAATCTTTGCACGATATTCAATGTTTTCCATTTTAGGAAAATCAATGACCCTTTAATATTAAACAGTGGCTACTACTTGAAGGAGTTGATAGATCAAAACAAAATTTCACATGTGTTTATATAAAGGATGGAACTTTCCAATATAGTTATTGTTGTGCGGTTTCTAACCCCATCTATGTGCCAGACCGAGAACTTTTCAGACTGCCCTCATACAACAATAACAAAAATAACTCAAAAAATCAATAGCTCTAAGCCCATTCTTTCTTTACCAGCGGCTGAGTAATTTACTATTAAAAAATAGCATTTAATGTCAAATAATATTTCAATTAAAATTCATATAATAAATAATAATTAATTTTGTATCGTATATGTTTTATTATTATGTTTTTCAGAAAATAAATTAAGAAGCCAAAAAATAAGACCTTGGGCACAGAAAAATCTGATTACGGCAAAATAATGAATGGAGCAAATAACCAAAGACAGTATAAATTTTAGTTCTATTTTAATTTTATTAAAAATTTTAAAATTGCGATATTATATTTATTAGTAAAATTTCAGAGCAATGAATAGAAAGAGATTCTATTTACTGGGACAAGTAGATAAATTTTCTCGCGACATTGTCCTATCACCTGATACTTCCCCGTGCAGACAGGTTTTTGATAGAAAAGGATCACAAACGATTAACAAAATTAAGCGATTACATAAATTTTATTTTATTATATGCTTAGTTTGTTAATTTTTAATTTAATAATGATTTTAAAAAGAAAATAAATGATATTATCTGAAGAAGACCATATACAACATAAACTTCTGTAAAATTAGGTAGTAAAGTTTATTGAAAATATCTTTGAAGTGAGCTGAAGAGTCAACTAAGTATGTACATGGTTTTATACTAAATAATGCACAGAGACCAAAAGTGTCTCCGGAATTAAAAATTAAGTTTCATAGAATTTCTATAAATAAAATACAAATAAGAAATAATTTAGAACATTTTGTGTAGTTGATACCTACCAAAAGCAATGTAAAAAAATTTACGATTCACTGAATTTCAATTATGTCTTCGCAAATAATTTTGACACATGGTTTCGATAATTTGTTTACCGTAATATGTTTAAGTAATTAAAGTTACACATTAATAAAAAATCAATCTACTACTGAAGTAGCAATACAACTCACTAATAATGCCGTTTACTAAACTGCCGTATAGCTGCTCACCGTCTTGTAAAGCACTGCCTTTATATTATAGCTACTAGCGCGTCATAAAGGCGTCTTTTAATGATCAGTGAATTCTTAATTTTTAAATTTAAAAGTAAAATTTAAAGCTTCTGCAGCCTATAAAACTTTGTAAAAAAATAATTACATATTTAACAAATTTTTAATATGATAATATCAAATACAAAATTTCAAATATCGCTGTAAAAATTTTTTTCCCGTAATTGATGCTGGTTCTTCGGTTCTCCATTCCTCACAGAATATCATCGCATCGTTAGATCTTTGCAAATTCATTTTCTGTGGTGGATTAATCACCATATTTCGATTTTCTCTCATCTTAACTTTTACAACTTATTGTGACTCTTTGCCTCTTCCACTATCTGTCTCCATAATTTTCTGTTGAGGGCCGTTTTTCTCCAATCTTTCACTTCTATGTCTATCGGGTTTTCGTGATGACTTTATCTAGCCATGTCATTCTAGGTATTCCCCTTGGCTATTCCACGTACGGCTTCCACTCCATCACTTCTCTTGTCGCTCCTGCTTCTCGGGTTCTCATAGCATGCCCAAGCCAACTCACTCTCATCGCTTTAATGTGCCTTACAATATTCTCTTCTTCTACTCCTTCTCTATTTCTAGCTTCGTTCTTCTCCTGTATTGCTCTTCTCCAATTTTCACACCTCCAAGTACATTTGTTTCACTCTCTCCTTCATAATATGCTCTCTCTTATTGGCATTGTATAGTTGTAATGTCAGGCATTTGAAGGTTTTTATCTCTTCGAATCTGTGGTTTTCTCTTCGTGTTTCGTTCAAAGATTCATCTTTACTTCTATTAAACTTCATAAATTTTGTCTTGGTTTCATGTACTATTGTCACATTCTTTTAGCTTCCTTTTCCATTCTCTTGAAGGTTTCTAATAGTGCTGTTCGCGATCTTGATAGCATTACCACATCGGCAGCATAAGCTACCAGTTGGATTTCTTTATTTATTATCATACCTTTGCTAGCAGTTCTTCTCACCATACCATCCAATACTATAATTTTGTGTGGCTGGCAGAGAGTCTCCTTCTCGTATTCCAGCATTGATGTGAAATGCCTCTGTTTCCTTTCCTTGTTGGAACTGTTGCCATTGTTTTCTTCAGAGTCATTTGTCTAAGGTGTATTAGTTTTTTAGTATTCTAAAATTTTTCATTACTTCTGTTAGTGTATTTCATTATACTTCGTCGAATGCTTGTTTAAAATCTATATAATTAAACAATATCTCCAAGGGTATGTCGTATTCGTAGGTCCTTTCTAAAATTAGCGTCACCGTGAAAGTGCATGGTTGTTTTACTTTAAATTTATAATATTAAGTATGTATTTCCTATAATAGTTTGCCAGATAAAATCCGTTTGTATGGTGAAACGCGTCACAAATAATATAGAAAAATATATTATTTACTAAATTACCAGAAGAGTGCGTTTAATTTACTCTAATTTTTTTTAAACAAAATAAATGAATTTGAAAAAATTGTTAATTAAACTTATAATTTAACACAGAATAAAGTTATCAAGACTTCGAGTTAATGAGTTTTATTCTCATACATACTAGACGCTATTCCCAACACCAGCATATTCAGAGAAGAAATTCCGGATTGGAATTGCGAATTTTATTACTTCACAAAATTTCTTAGATCAACTCCCCCGAAGAACAACACTCTGTGAATCGAATAATTAGTTCTATAATTAAATAAATCTTAAAGAAAATATAATTATTATAGTATAGAGATAAAGTATTAGAACTGCTTAATCGGTATCTATATTTTATAATGTGCCTGGGATAAGAATAATCTTAACCTGCGCAATAAAATCAATTCTACAAGTTACAAGTTATAAATTACCAATAGTTGACTAATATTATGCTAATACATAACACTGAACAATTCTCTTTCGTTACTCTGATAAAAAAATGTTATTGACTATTTAGAATTTCACAATACGGTTTATTAAACCATTGAGTAAATAATATTACATACAATTTAGCTCAACATGCCGTGTAAGCCCAAGGTTTCTTACTTCATTCTCTCTCTCTTACTTTACAATTCAATGCTAAGAAGACAAGACCGTTTTATCCTGTGTTTCGTCTTTCGCTCTACACATCCATATAGCGTTGATGTTCACCAGAGGGCTGTGCTAAGAAATTTCGTGCAGTCCGCAATTTGAACCCACAATTTCCGCACCGTAAGACCGGAGCCTCACTGTACCACTTCCTACTATCAAATAAAATTTGAACTAATTCAATTAGTTCAAACCGAATTCAAAGAGCCACCCACCCACAAATCAGAAACTCCCATTAGTTAAAATTTTATTTGGTGGTAGGAAATGGTGCAGTGAGATTCCGGTACTTGTTACTTGTTGCATTTACGTTTTTTAACAGTTAGTTTTTAATTTACTTTATAAATATAACGCATTTTGAAATCAAAAGGCGATTATTCCGATATCCCTTTATTTTTTATCGAATGTGAAATATTACACTGTTATACAAGATGATGTTTGTAATTAAAAATAATAGAAAAGAAATTTTCATTATTGTAAAATAAATTGATTGCAATTATTATAATCAAACAATACCGACATTGTTTCTATTTCGATATTTTGGTTAATGATTACAAAAATATTTCAAATTTCAGATATAAAAGTATTATTAAAGCAGTTTAAGTTGTTGACTCATTTTCATTGCACATACATTTACAAAATTAAAACATTTATAATTATATAGATCAATAGAAAGTTAATACAAATGTGAGATTGACCAAATATTAACACTAGTTGCTACCTGTTGCGATGCGATAGTGCGACGTCGCAAATCAAATTCATCCAATATGATGCTTCCATTTAACTCCGGTTGCCTAGGCCTGTAAGGAATGTTAATATGCCCTCAGGGATACCCAAGTCCAAAGTTTCTCCGTACTATACACAGAGATATTTCGAGACAAGGTCGCTCCAAGGCTGTCCTCACCCTACACACCCGCGTTACAGTTAAATGAATTTAGTCATCAAATATTGTTTTAAGGTAAGAGGGTTTGAACCTCTTTAGTCTACGCACTTCACTGCATTCAGTTTGATTCGTCTTTCGATAAGTCTTTCACAATAATTAACTTTAGTAAATTTTGAAATCAAGCCATGAATTTAGATTGAGTACATTCACACTGCTCCTGGACTTTAAGCAAGTTAACGATAGCATCATAAAATTGAAGCTATGTACGAGTTGGCAATACCAGCCAAGTTAATTTGTCTGATAAAAATGATTTCATAATTTTCGAAGCAAAGAGGTGAATGAAAAGAAAACGAAATAAATTACTTGGGAAGATGAACCTTTCAGACCAGAACAGATATTGAAAATCAAATTAAATGAATTTCAAACGTTGAGTTTTGAGGAAGTAGAAATGTTTAACTATTTGGGAACGGTTATTGCAAGAAAACTGAATAATGAGCAAGAACTGAAAGCAAGAATCGCTACGGGGGCACGGAGCTCCTACTCAATGAAAACGATGTTGATCAGTAAAATCTTCTCATGAACACTGAAGCTAGGACTATACGAGTATAAGATAACAAGACTAACAGTAACATACGGATGCGAGGTATGGAGCTTGAGAAAACAAGAATCTTTTGAGGAAGATTTTTTGAGGAAAAAAAGTGAACGGGCAGTGATTGAGAAGAACGAATAAGGAACTAGAAGAACTATACGGCGAACAAAGTATAGGGAGTTTTGTGAAGACGTAGAGATTAAAGTGGTTGGGACACTTGGTAAAAATGACTGAGACGAGAGGGTAAAGTTGAAAAAAATCTGAACAGCTTGAATGTGAGAAATTGGGAACAGAAGGCAAGAAATAGAAAGCAGTGGAACCACGTGATTAACTTATAGTGCTGCTAATATAAATATATTTTTAAATTTCTTCCCTAACTGTGGGGTGGTCTAACGTTCAAATTCATAGTCGTTACTTAAGTATAAGTAAATACTCAAGGGTCAAATTTATATTGCATATAGACGCATTTTCGAGAAAAAACACTTGGAAATTCAGAAACTTAGTAAAGAAACTAAGATAAAATGCATTGATAAAAATCAATTGCTCAAGTAGAAAGGGATTAATTTTTCAAGTAAAGTGGTAAGTGTAAGCAACACTTTGTCTATGAATACGGCCGTCAGTTACACCGGATTACCAGATTTGGGTCATAACAGAAAAATATGACAACGCACAAGAGCTCCACGTGACGAAAATTAATTAAACAAGGCTCTACAAGAAATTAAACAACTACTTATGTATGTCGAATACATTTTAATAGTTACATTGAAATTCGATGTAAAAAAGACGATTTTTCAAATTTGAATTTATTCTATAAAAAAGGAGCGGTGGTGTACATATTCTTTGTTGGTGGTTTACCCCTCGATAAAAGTCATTCATCATTTTAAATAATATTAAGATCATATTTAAAAAAGACAAGTACATAGTTTTGATGTAGAGCGAGGGAGTTGAATTTTGGTCCAAGTGGTCGAGAATTCGTGCTTCAGATTCCACATTAAATTGTATATCCTATTATGTACATACACATATAGTTTTGTAAGTAAAAACTATGAACTTCTAATTCGTTAGTGTGGGTTTACCCCTAAATAAACTGGTTTATCAATAAATATCGTACAAATACATAAATTTCTGAAATTTTTCCTAATAAAATTAAGTGTGAACCTACGGGAAACCCCCGTGTTTCTCAGTTTTGGTTTTTTGGATATTCAAAATTTTTTAGTTTTGGGTAAACCGCAAAATGGATTTTACATTATATAAATATATTTTCTCATACAGATTTTGAATCGGTATTGAGATTTTTAATGCACGATTCAGGCTTGAAGATATTAACACTAATTTTGTTATTTTAGCGCTTGTATTTTCGTTTGATAGATTTATTTTTCCAAAAAACCAAATGGGTAACAACGAATAGTTTATAAATAATTTTAGTGGTTATATAGTATAACTAAATAAAATAGACGTAATGATTTATCGAAAATATGTACATAAATACATATACATTTTTTTAAGAAAAAAACAAAAATAAAACAAAACAATAGAAAGATAAAAAATTATTTGAATTAGCTTAGTTTTATATTTAACTTATTATTATATATTATTAATTATTTACTATTAGGTACTTCCGCAATTATATGTCAGTAAGTTTAGTAAAATCATTCAATTTAAGTTAATATTTTAAAATTATATTTCATTTTTTAAATCCTAGTAATTGAAATGAAACTTATGTACATGAAATTAATTGCTCAAATATAAGCTATGACAATTGCCCTTATTTTGGGGCTTTAGAAAAATAAAAAATTAATTTTTATAGGTTAACTATTTTTGTAAATTATTATACTTGATATAGGTACTACAATTTCAAGTAAAGTCATATGCGTGGAGTTTAAAATTATTAGACGAGTTTTGTTTATTTTTAATTCAATACAGATTTATAAAATTTCTTGTATAATATTCGCGAGATCGAAATTTATTAGTTATTTCAATATTAGAGCTATTTGAAAAGCCACAAAAATAGAGCGAAACAATTGTCATTGCTTTTACTTGAACAATTAATTTTAAATTCCATGTCAATACCTTAGTTTTGAAACATGAATAGATATGATTTATAATATTTTCAAAAAGTTGCAAAATCAATACTTATCAATAAAATAATAAATCATTCAAAAAAGCAAAACCTAAATTAAAAATTTAAAGTAAGTTTTTAGCTGTTTGGTTTACTTTTGTTTTATTTATTTTAATTTTTACCTACAATTCGGTTATTTATATTACCAAAAGTGAGAAATACTTCATTTTAAAGACTTCTGCTTGGGAGTTATCGAAAATTAATTGGTATTGATATATTAACCAAAACTATCTTCTTTTCAGGTAAAGTACCTATAGAATCCCTAATAAGTAAATAGGTTACGAACAAAAGTTGTTGAAATATGCAATTATGGCCCTATGCAAAATTTCAAAGTGGTCAAAATACTTTGATAAAGTAGTACTTATTTTTAGATAAAAAATTAATTGTCCAAAAAGTATCTAACAGTGTTTTTGTTAATAATAATCACAAAACAACCAAGTTTTAAGAACAATATTTAGACGTCCCATTTAATTCAATTGTATTGCGAGTTTTAATGCGCTAATAATAATATAATTTATTTATTATTCTTAGGAACTTACGATATATTAAAATTTTGCTATTGATAATCCACCCATATTAAAATATTACCTCTATTAAAATTGTGTTAAAGATTTATTTATGAATTAACGCACCATCGCTTGGTTAATTTATATGAAATTTCTTTATAAAATAAGCCCAGGAAGCACCCTTGAAATTTTTGCATTTACTTAAGTTAGAATACATCCTTGAGAGGATTTACAGCAGAGGATATAAAAATTTTATTTAAAAGTACCGTTGATTTTAAATAGTATATAGATAATATTTTGACTTATGCATTATGTGCGATAATAATAATTATAAACCTGGTTTCTTTTAATTTGAAAACGTGCAAAAAGAAGTTTTGTCAATTTAAAAATAAATATCACTATTTTCATTGTAAATTGAAAAGCACAATAGACCCTAAGTACCTATGCAACACTTTCATAATCCAAAAAGATAAATGCGTAAGTACTAGCTATAGTTACATAACTGTTTTGAAATTCCAAACCAGTGTTTAAATCAGTTAGAACTTGCAAAGCTGAAAAATTCAGGATATTTTACCTTTTAATAATTAAAAATACATAATACTAAATACTAATGCCATTTTTTAAATATTTCATTTTTTAACTATTATTATTTAACTATAACTATTACTATAATTTATTTAATAATAAATTAAGGTTAAAAAATAAAATAGTAAATTAACCGTGAAAATATTTTTTATACTACCGAAAGCTTACGTTAAAATAAAAAACTATTTTCATTATTGTTAATAAATAAAGGGGTGAATGAACAAAAGGGGGTATATGTTACATTTTTTCGAAAATTGACTTTGTCGTGGCTAAAGGGATTTAATATAAAATATTCATTTTGAATGATCAAGTCAGTTGAATTCATTATTTGACATGAACGCGAATTGAACGTCTTAACCATGATTGATTCCGTTCAAATCAACAACTGACATGATTGGAAGGGGTTTAAACGTTCAATTCGAATTCACGTCAAATGAATTCAACCGACTTGATCACTTGAAATGATTAATGCAAACGTAATCTTATACAATAAATTATCAAAATATTATTTGAAAATAGAAATCATAAGATCATTTTTTAACAAAAATGTACCTAACTAATTTGAACGCTAGAAAATATTAAATGATCTGTCGTCATACTACTCAGTTATTATAATTAGTTTTAACACATGATTCATATCATTTTATTACCCTAGAGCCTAAAGGATTAATTTGTCAACAAAAACAAAATAAAAGTTGTTCCACCTATAAGAAAAAGTAGCACGCTAGTAGAAATTAAATTTAGCATAGTAAAAGGTTCACTCAATGATACAATAATTATTATAACGAAATAGTTTTTAACTTTTAGTTCAATATCGATTAGTGATCGCGTGATCTTACTCGCGTTGACTTTAGTTTATGATTAAAATTAATTTAACAAGTTTAATAAATGAATATCGATAAATTCGCTCGAATTAAATGAAAAGTGAAATTTAAAAATTTAATTAATGTATGGTCCGAGTTAATTACTCGTAATTACTCAATTAAATTTAAATAAATATATTTATTTAAATTAAAGTTGAAATCGAAATTTATTCATCACTTGATAAGTATACAAATAAGTTGTACCTGCGACACGTAATTTAACGTAATTGATATAAAATGAATGATAATATTAATAAAGGGAGCGCTTGTAAACGAACGAGGAATTCGCTAATTTCTAATATCGAAATTTTAGTTGAGTAATAAACTAATAGAATTTTCGATGCAATGACTAGTACGGCGTCGATTTGACGCTCGTCTCAGAGGAAACTCCCAAATTGAAATTGTTACGTTACGTTTTCGCCCAACTTTGCGTGGAAATCGAGCCTTTGGATGACTAATATATTTAGTGTCAATATCCGGATATGTACTGTCAGCTAACCTAACGTGCATGACCCAGAGATCGCGGACCAGATGATTTCATCTTCAGTACCACCATTGTAATATTAATGTTATTTTTAGATATGACCGCAGGTGAAATCTACCAACTCTAAATCTTTCGGCATCCATCACTCAGCACATGGACCTCTTAACCAGCTACTAGCGCGTCAATGTACAACATAAAAACTGCTTTGCATATAATATACCAAGCATGTGTCTATTGCATTATAATATTGCGTGTATATACCATTATGTATGTTTGAGATTTACACGTGTTTTTGAAATGACGTATTCTATGTAAACATTATCAAAACTATGTCGTATCTACAATTATGTGACGTTACATTATGACGTCGCCAATAAACATCCTAAAACAAATGGGCTAACAAAAAAGTGCGGATTTTGAGTGTTCATTATTTACTTTCGTCAGTGAAAGGATTTAATGTTTTTTTGAAAGTGCGAATTGATAGAATTTTTAGCATTTAAATATGTAGTACATACTATGTTATTGCGTAAAATTGCCAAGAGTCTAACCTTCATAGTAAATTACTTATCAATGAACCGAAGAAAATGAGAGGGAACATAATAGGTAAAAGGTAGACAGATACTTGTTTGTCATGAAGTCATTGGAATATTAGCCAATAGAAAATTTTTGTTTTCACCCCCATTCCACAAATTTTTGAATTTTTAAATCCCTCCTTTAAATTTTCACAGCAGCCCTTTTTTCAATTGGTTAAACAATCTGTATTGCACCCAATTTAAAGAGTGTTTATTTTTTCATGCTAACTTAAACAATGTGGTTACTCCCTGATATGACGTCACATTGAACATCAATGAAACCTGACCCCCACTACCAATATTTTACTTATACTTAAAGACGATGATAGTAGAATCACGACATTATCGCATAATAGTCATCGTGTTAACTAGTGCAATCTTAGATTAATAACCGATTATATAAATAATAGTAGGTGGAAGTTCTTAAATATATTTGTGGGTTCTTCAAACAGTGAACGTGTTTATCTGATTACAAGTGAATAAATGGCATTCTGGATTAAATTGAAAGGTAATTAATCCTTATAAATGCTTTTAAATCGGGTACATTTTAAAAAAAATTGATGCTGTATATTCATGTATTTGTCGTATCGATTCAAAACAATTTCTCACCGCAAACTTATATTCGGATTGATTAGTCATAGGACTATTAAAATATAAATTCGCGGTTCGGTGGCGGTGTTTTTTGAAGCGAACGAAACAAGGTAACCAATCGGGATTTTCGTCTTCCTGTTATCATTTGCCATCGATGTTAATCATCGATGCGAACTTATTTCGATAGACATCATAACATCACGGATCCGACCGAAACATAAATAACGTGTCCGTCTGAGGTATGTTAGTTCAGAGAGCTCAATGCGGGTGTTGAGGCTCAGTCTGTCCGTAACCATCGCGATACCTTGTGCGCTTGCAAATTTACCACCGTTTAGTATGTGCTTGCTTCAGCTTCAAAACAATGTACAATAATATTTTCTGTTAAAATTGTTAATTTAACTAAAACAAAATATGTTGTCTTTAATATACAGCATAATTTTTCGTTTAAAATGTAAGTTTTAATACAAAACTTTTACTTGCCGCTAAAACCACCTGTTGATTTATTCTCTGCGCGTGAAGAGATTTAATAATACTTATTCAATTTTTTGTTACAGATTCTATGACCCGCATTGAAGTTCTACATGCCCTAACATTTTTAGTGCTGTTACAATGCTTATCATTGTGTTATAGTTTGCCAATTGATACAGAAACTGTTAACAATAATTCTTGGTGGTGCGAACCTTGCAAAGAACTTCATCGTAAAAATAGGCACAGTCGGCAAATCAGATCAACATTAAGGGATCAATTTGACACAACCATCCATCAATACGATTCTATGACAAAATTGTATACGGACGAAATTTTGAACAAAGTAAGTCAATTGCTTCACTAATTTTTTTTGCCAACCAAACTAATTTATATTTTTGTACTTGTAGTTTTCAAATGAAACATTTTTTCCGAAAAACCGGTGGCTACCAAGAAAGCTATTTTTCAGCAAACTAAAAAGGGGAGATGTTAAGGTAATTAATAATTACTTTTGGTCTATATCCAATATACTAATATTATATTTTTTATAACAGATGCTTCCCGAATTGCACCAAAACGTTCAACTTTACGCTGCTACCATTCAACGACTGATAGATATGGAAATCAATACCCAAGACGTTTGGTTTCCATTCAAGTTTAGGTTAGGAAATTTTACTGTTCTAAAAAGTTATTTAAATTTACTGCGATGCGAAATTGAGGACGAAATATTTGAACATCGACTCGAATCACAATTAGTAAAATTACAAAAGGTAGATCTGGATAGAAGAATTCAGCTCCCCCTCAAAGTGGACAATCTTCTGGACGGTTTAATAAAGGATTATACCGTTCTCAAAGACTACCGCAATTTCTTAAAAAAGTGTCGCAATAAAATGTTCGTAAAGTCGCGAAGAAATAGAAGAGCTCGTAAAAATAAAACCAATGGAAAACTCAAAAAGAAAACTCCGGTAAATAATGGACGTGTGCAAAGTTGATAAAAGTGTTTTTGTGAATGGGTAGTGCGTGTGTATAAGTTACGTTATTATCGAAGAGATCTCTTTTATACAGTATTTTAATTAGCATAAACCAAGTGAAAATGTTGTGAGATCGTCACAGGATGGATGGAAAAAATGATAATTTTCGATAAGTGGAATTTGTCGAAAAAGAGTTCCTTATTATGGCGTACTAAAACTAATTGTAAACTTCATGAATATTTTACAGAACAAGTACCCTTATTATACCTGTGATATTCCTTACTATAAGAAGTTTTTTTAATAATTTATTATATTTATTGTAATTTATTTTATTTATTAATCTTTTAAATCAATCCCATTGATGTGCAACGACGGCTTAATTCATTTCGTAGGACAACTATTTTTTGTATATATGGATCTAAAAAATATGTGGTAATTTTGTAAATTTTATCTTATACCTAATTTATACAAAATGGTTAAGCTGTCATCAGTATTAAGAATTAAGGGATTTATTTTTGGAAGTCCAGTATTATTTATTTGATCTTATACATTAGTTGTACTTTACAATGTATAATTTTATTTTAACTGTAGTAATTTGAATCAAAAATTTTGTGATATTACTTAAATGACAGAGAAGAAGCGGATTACAACTTAATAATATAGGTAATTAATTTATTGTAAACGAAATAGCATAAATGTTGTTGTTTTTGTACATATTTTTTTATTAAAATTGTCTTGTCGAATTAATAATGTTTTTAATTAACTTATAAAGCATCGTGTAATTTTACCCAACAAATTAACCACAGTGGAATTGTGGTAACTTTTAAACAGTTATTAAAATTGGTCCTAATAAGTATTTAAATACCTAATTAACTTCAAATTGAAGGTTCTAAATTAAATAAATATTAAAAGTTTAATTCGGTTAGTCAACAAAACAAACTAGAATTATACAAACCGAATCAAAAGATACATGACAAACTTGAAAAATAATAATTTATATTGTTTCTTCCTCTCTTTCGTATTTATTAAATTATTCCCGATGTACATGCCTATTATACATTTGTGTTATATAGGTACCTCCCTATACGTTTAATAATAGATTTTATCATCGTAAACTTTCTACAATAAATAGTGAATGCTATTTATATTTGATTTTATAATTCATAGGTATGATAATAATCATTTAACCAACTTTCAGAATCTGAAATAACAGTAAACGCTGTTTCACTAATTACTTACCTATATGTAAAAATTAAAATATAAAAAATAAACAAATTTAAAAACGTAAAAGTTTGTAATTGGAATCTTTTACTTAAAATAATAATCATTAGGATTTCCAGTAGACTAAACCAATTACTTCAGGAAGAAATTTTAAATATACTATCCAGTTTTATATTACATTTCAGTGATGACAACTGTAATTTTGATATACTATATACCTATATAATACTTACTAAGGAGCCATATTTTGCGAAAAATCCTTTAAACAAAAATTGAAACGTAAAATCTTTTACTTTTTGAAACAAAAACTATAATCTATTATAGTTAGTGGTAATCTCCATAAAGAATATTGGTTTTGAATTTAAGAAAATAACCAATTAACAAGTTTCACTTTCTAAATTCAAGATAACTGATGATCGGTTAAAGGTCAACAAAAAAACGGTAAAGTAAAACGGCTAAAAGAGACGAAAAAAAACTGGAATAGGAAAACACTTTTTCTGATGCAAGAATTGGCTATTTCAAAACCATAAAAACCTGGGACTTATAGTATGTACAAGGCTAAAAATATTTAAAATACATAATTTAATATCAACTATCTAACACAATATCGTTTTATGCATAAATAATACCTACCCTAACCTAATCCCCATCGCCTCCGCCTATGATGTGTTAACACATATTCGTAAATAATCAATTTATAATAATTATTAATAAATATTTTTATTATTATTTAGTGACACATTAGTTAGATGAAAACAACTGAAGACGTAAGAAGTTTTTGCATTAATAAATAACCCATATTAAAATAATGTAAATAAACCTTGCCTATGTTTAAATCTTGAAATCATTGTACTATACTGGTGCCATTTCAAGTTTGACGCAAATAATTCAAATATAGTACACGGATTCAAACTCAAACGAGTTTGAACGTGTAGTAGTGTTTTCCCATTATACCGCATTATATTAACGATATTAGGATACAGTAAGTACGGTAAACTTTTCAACTATAGAAATTTTTACCCTGCATTGACAGAAATTTTAAATTTATGGTACCTTTAAATAGTGGCTGTAAATAACACGTAATTTAGCTTTTGTGGGATTACCTTCGTGTCATTAGGTTTATTGCAGGTTTTCAAATGCAAGTACAAATAAAAACATTATTGACAATTTTGAAAAAAATTTATCACTTTATAATTATTAATATGGAATTCTTTTGACAGGTAACACAAATATTTCCATTATTTAGTTACCAACTCGGTAACTTCAATGAGTTTTTAAAAAGTCTTTTAATAAATAATAAACCGTGTTCTACCAAGGTACATCCAGTTATTGGTACAATACATATTAAAATAATATGATTAACTATGTAGTAGGTACTTATTTCGTTTATTTCACAAATAAGAGATAAGTATATTAATACAATATTATGGTTTACCTAGATATTTTTATCCCATTTAAGTACTATTACACAGTTAAGTAGGTACATTCATAGTGACTCATTAATATAATTACAAACTTATACATTACCTAAGTAAAATATGCCAAAAGTACCACTATCAATTGATGCAATTTATAGATTACCTACTGTTTACCTTCAATGAGATTTAACTTGTTGAAATGTTTCATAATTGTTATGATTATTAAAAATTGAATTCGTGTATGATTCATTTCATTCTTTATAAAAAAAATAGCTGATAAAAATATTTCCCTTGGTATCTAAATAATAACAAAAAAAAACTATAATTATTATGTGCACTAAAATGATGCATTGTGTAAAACTGTAAAGTGAGGTGCATTTCCATCTCCGACATTCTTAGCATTCTTTCTTCAAACGAAATTCCTCCCCACGCTGTTTAATAACTTCAGAAACTAAAATATTTCCGAGAATTACATTTTTTATTTAAAATTTAAGTAATAACTATTAACCTAATATTTTGCATATTGTCGCATTTTGAATTATATAAAATAATAAATTCAATTCAACGGCATCGTATATTATTTATTCTATTAATTTCGATAGAGGAAAATTTTTCCAAATAAAGTAAATAGATGGGTCATTATAATTTTTGAGATATTCGTGTACTTTACACATCACAATAGGTAATAATGGGAATCCTAAATAAGTACCTACATATTTGTGGACTGATAACAAAGTTGATTCTTGATTAAATGCACAAAATTATGAAGTTCTATTGCTATTATTATATTATTATCTATAATGGTACTGAATAATAGTATACAGATTTCTGTGTTTATTTATTCTGTATTTATAATTAAAAATGATCTAAATATTTTTATTTATATTTTATGTAATTCAATATTTTTATAAGATTTAAGTAGGTAACCGATTTGCACATCATAAACGATAAACACCGTCTTATGAAAAAAAAAACAAATAATAAATTTGAATTAATTTGATGAAACTGAAATTAACCTATTTTAATTTATTATAAATAAGGCAACGAAACACAACAAGTAAATATACAATACAAAATAAATATTGACTCACGCTGAGGTCTTACAGATGAAAAATTATGAGACATTTTGGTTTTAAGATTTGGATTGAGTAATTTAACCACGATAATAGTTGTAAAAGTTATAATTGTGTTGTGATATCATTAATTCAAAATTATGAGAGATATTAAGATATGCATGCGGTGGTCAATTTGCTTAATATTACAGTTGCTTTAAAACACTTACAATAAACGAATCGCTTTTTCGTTTTGATAAAACACAGAACTATAAGTAATAGCAAAAATAAACCATCAACAAGTTTCTATCGAGCAAACAATTAATTAATAATTGAATGACCAATGTACTGAAAATCTCGTACAAATTTAGATATGACTAAATAATCATTACTGGTTATTACTCTACTATATAATTGGGTGACACGTCCCAAGTCCGAGCATGGAAAATGCATGCTAATTCTCAATTTTTGAGACATTCTGATCAACGTACCAATTTGGAGAAAACGATGTCAGCAGCAAATTTTGTTCATAACTTTTTAGAAGAAATGGTTCGTATTCGTAATACTTATTTAGAAAAGTGCTAATTAAAACAATTATTTTTCGTTTAGTGATTCTGATTATCGACAAACACTGCAGCGAAATTTAATAAATGGCAAACATAAATTGATTAAAGAATTTATTATAAAAATACTCAATACTGTTATATCAAACTTCCATTTTCATTGTCGAACAAAATCATAACTATGACGATGAGGCACTATTTTTAAAGGGTTATCTAATGTCATAATCTCAAGGGTCATTTTGACCATATAAACTAAATTAAATAATACATAAAGTATTTCTAAAATGTTCTGGTTGGTAGAAACGACTTTATTGCAAAAACAAAAATGAAGTGTTTAGCAGAAGTACAAATGAATAACTCCATCCATTCAAGTTGTGAACGTAGGCAGCTCATCAAAAATAAACTTTTGAAAGGTGGCGGAATGTGTTCATGATTCTCTTGAAAGTTTAAGCTATGTGAACACAAAAGTAGGTTTGTAAATCTAAAATGATATCACTTTTTGTCAGTGCATGTCTGAGGAGCTGAATCCCAATAAAACAGGTTAACAGCAAAACTGCAGTCACATGATAAGTCAATAGTGATTCCGTTTTGATGAGCTGCCTACGTTCACAACTTGAATGGATGGAGTTATTCTGCTAAACACTTCGTTTGTTTATGCAATGGTCACGTATTCGACTGCAATAAAAGTCGTTTCTCCCAAACAGAACGTTTTAGAAATACTTTATGTATTATTTAATTTAGTTTACATTTTCACTGGTTGTTATATTTGATCTATGTATGTTGAAATTTGTTTTCAAATTCTATCTAGAAATGTGATATTTTGACAATACCCCTATATACGAGGGTCAAGCTGAATTTATTGAGAATAAAATAGATCTAGTAAGTTGTTAAAAATAAAACATACGGTATTATTTAGAGAAACTCTTTATCTGTCATTTGAAGTTTAGAAGTTGAAAATACGTTCGTTATAACTCAAGTTACTAATTTTTTAAAGTGACATTGCAAGTGAAAACATGGAATTAACAAGAGAGCTTTTTCGAATCATGATTTATTATGATTTTAAAAAAGATTTAAGCGCTTACGAGTACAAAGAGAGTTTAGATTCAACTTTTAGTGAACAAGCACCTTCCTTGGCTACAATTTACCGATGGTATAAGGAATTTGAACGCGAAAAGAATTCCATTCAGCATCAAAAAGGAGCAGGACGTCCTTCTACCGCTGTTACCGACAAAAACATTGCTGCTGTTAAAAAAATAATTAAAGAGGACAATAAATCCACTTATGGGGTAATATAGCATCAACTCAAGATTGGATTCTCAGCTGTTAAAACAATCATACACGATCACCTGCATTTAAAAAAAGTGGTCCGTCGTTTTGTGCCGCATCACCTTTCTGATTTCCAAAAAGGAGAGCGTGTAAGAATTTGCCATGAAACTCTAAATTTGTTAAAAAATGGCGGACACCAAATTTATTCCAAAATCGTGACAGGTGACGAAACTTATATTTCCTTTTTCGACATACCTACTCGTCAAGAGAGTCGTGTATGGATTCACGAAGATGAGGAAACTCCAACAATGATCAAGAAACAGCGAGCTATGAAAAAAGTTATGTATGCGGTATTCTTCAGAAGTACGGGCCTAGTAAATGCCATTAAGCTAGATGGACAAAAGACAGTTACAGCTAAATGGTACACTGAAAAATGTTTACCTGATGTGTTCAGTAGAGTTCCAGTCAAGGGAATTATGCTCCACCATGATAATGCATCATCCCATTCGGCAGCTATAACTCGCCAGTTTTTGGCTGAAAAAAATATAAAAGTCATAGAACATCCGCCGTACTCACCTGATTTAGCAATGTGCGACTTTCGGCTATTTTCTGGGCTTTAAAAAAATTTGCGGGGCAGAAGGTTTTCGTCTGAAGAAGAGATTATTACCGCAGTTCATACTTAATTTGAAGGTGTTCCGAAAGAAGATTGGTTGGGAGCTTTTAAGCAGTGGAAGGAAACAATGGTCAAGTGTATCATTGTTGGAGGGAATTACTTTGAGCATATTTAAAATAAAATCCTAGAAAATATTAACCGTGCTTTTTATTCTCAATAAATTCAGCTTGACCCTCGTATTATAGTACAGCTAGAAAGTGACAATAATAACTCGAAGGACTCTAGGACAAAAGCATATTATATTTCTTCAGAATAATAATAATACTAATTAAAAGGTTTTAACCGTGCGGAAATTAAAGAAGAACTTATATCTAAATTTAAATAGTGCGTTGAAAATATTTTGAGAACTAACCTAAATTCAAAAATAAAATACTGGCCGTTAATATATTACCTATATGCAATTCCAAGTTTAGCCTATAAAATTCAGTAACAAATTTAAAAAATAAAAAATTTCGCATAGGTACTCTGTTCAAAAGCTGCCATAGCACGGGTTAAATTACCCACAGATCTTAACGACCTATATAAAATGCAATGTAATAAATAAAAATTCAACTCTGTAAAACTAAATTATTATTATTATACTTATATTCAGTTTTAAACGTCTTTTAGTATTGTCTGATTCTCTGTATGTGCTCGTTGCATGTTGAAAATGTGCGATGAACACAGATAACTTGCAGCTTAATGTGGATTCCAAACCACGGGAATTACACAGACCACTCCGATCAGCGAAGTTTAGCCATATAAACATCCCTATTCTCTAACTTCAAGCGTTATCTTTCGAATCGTTGAGAAGCGTAAAGTTTGGTTTACACCTAAAATTTTAATCCAAACAATAGCATTTCAAGCTGTAATTTTAAGTGTAAATCGAACTTTATAGATTTTAACAATCCGTTTTGAGTTAGTGAATAAGGATGATAATAATGTAACCTGGAGCCAGCAAGTAGATATTCGGTGAGCGAAAAATTTTTCTGTAGAAGGATTCAGATTTTCATATAAATTTTTGTTCCCGTTCATCTGATGTAGTCTAAGGGGTTCCCAGATTACTGTAACCAGAATGAATTATCTCTAAATTCCTGTAAGAAACAACCTTCTAACCCTAATAGATCTTAGCTGTAACCGTTCCAAGTTTCCTTTTTTGTACCTTTTCTATCACACTTTTTCACATAGCTCAATTTCAGGTGCAAATTGAACATTATTTCCAGTACCTATAGAGAATAAAATTCCACGTAAAACTAAAAAGTTCTCTTCAAAAGTGGATAAAAATGATAAACTTTGAAAACCTATTTCCTATTAAGTAGAAAGTTGTTATATGCAGAGATACACAGAGAATTGAGCCCACAAAGTTTAACCCATCTGAGATAAATAGGAAAGAGAGTCTATATAAAGATAATCTGAAAGTGACATTATTTTAGGCAAAAATGTAAAAAAGTGAGATGCTTTGTATTTTGGCTAGAATAATATTTTCTTTCTGGTTTATGTTTATAATAATTTTAGTTATTATAATATCTGAACAAATAATTATAGTTAGTTAATTTAATTGTCCTAATACCCATTTTAGACATAGGGTTCATTTAAAAGGACTAATCCACGAGTTGGTGATTTTTGGAAACTTCTTCGACAAATGTACTCCTGCTCCGGTCCGCGCCGACCTGATCTCGAAAACTTTAGAAACTGTTTTCCTATATACCGAACTAAACTGAGATCATCCGTACCAAGCTGGACGATGAGAAGGTCATCGAAGCAGCTCTGGGTTCAGGTCCCGAAAACTAACAAATATCCTTATGACGACAAAACGGAATAATAAGGATATGAAACAACAACATCGCAGGTTGACAGCTGAAGAAATACCGAGAGGTGAATCCGGCTGTCACCGGGGAGAGGGTTTAGTGAGTAAGATTCTCGCACTACCATCACAGATTGGGGTGGTGCCTATGAAGGTTCCCCACTCCCCTGCACTGAAAAAAAGTATTCAAGTATTCTCAAGGAAAAAATCAAATGGTGTCAAATCGAAAGATCTAGGCGGCCAATTTTGATGTTAGCACATCGAGAGATAATGCGATCTTCGAATTTTGAATGCAGTAATAAATTTGTTAACATGTCACGATAACAAGAACCATTAACCGTCAGCATACTTCGAAGCAGTATGGTCCAATTACCCTTCCAGCACAGAAAGCTCTCCAAACAGTGTCTCTGAGCGGATTCACGAATAATTGTTACAAGATGGCTTGTGCGTTTTCAACTCCCCAGATTCGGCAATTTGGCTTATATAGGTATCCATTTAGCTGGAAATGACCTTCATCACTTAAGATGATTTTATTGCAAAAATCAATATCAACAGCTACGTTTTCCAACATCCACTGAAAAACATATGGCACTGCGCATGGTCTGCAGGCTTCAGTTCTTGTTTTGGTTGAATCTTGTAAAGATGTAAACAAAGATATATTTTTAATTCATCGTTGAGTACCATAAGAAAGGTCCAATTGCTGTGTACGGTGACGAATTAAGGTTCTCAGCTTTTCTCTGATGCTTTCCTTCACTGTAGCGATATTTATAGCTGAATGGCCACCACACGACGCTTTGAATTTTAAAATCAAAATATTTGCATTTTTAAAATTGCATTGTACCTAACCAATGTGTTAAAATCAATATCTACTTTTTAAAAATTAAATTTTGATAGATTGTTGAATTAGATTCGTGACAGACAATGATGTCAATCGGTAATCATAAAAATCCCCTTTCTTGCTGGCCTTGGCCGGAAACAATTTATTTCTGAACGCTATCGAGATGTACAAAACCAGTATAATTATCGTCCTTGTCGGACGAAGCACAAAAACTTAATTCTTTATTTTTTTCCAAATTAAATGAAAATCTGACACCGTATTATTAGAACATTAAATACACAATGCAACAGAATCAAGTTTGTTTGATGCTGTATATATCTATTTGTCCAAACCTAATAATTATCAAGACAAATACACTAGCAGATTTAGGGCGCACGGTCAGCTTGCTAAGTAGGAGCCCAAACCATTTGCAAAGATGATCTTAGTATAAACGTCAGATTAGCGCCATATATTTAATGTCTTAACCTTCCCCTCAATAGGGGAGAGGTCTAAAGATCAGGAAGGATGGACGAGAGTTGTTTATAGAAGCAACATTCGTGCTATAGAAGAAGAAGAAAACCAAATTACGTACGTAAGTATATCGTGATGTCCATAAAAAAATGTGCGTTTACAATAAACATATAATCTTTATCATTGGACAAATACTCAACCACATACACATACACACACCACCTGAATAATTTTTAAGGTAAACCCGGACATAAGATGGAACAGGTGTCAAAACGGCAAGCGGTTTATCATCTCAGCAAGCTACAGATTACAATTTTCTTGGTCCAGTTCTAAGCCAAATCAAAAAGAGAGTAAGATCGATGATAATGTGATTAGGAGATTCCATCTATACCATACCAAATAATGCAAGAGCCAAAAGACCACAAATTCAAACCTGTCCGGACAGTTGACCCTGAGGCAGTTCACCTTGCGACTGTTGACTCCCGACAAGTGATCTTCGCGACTATTAGCCTCGCGACAATTAGCCTGCGTATTGACCCTAGGACCCAGGACACCTGACCCTAACGACAATTGATCTTCACGACTGTTGGTCTCGCGACAATTGACCTCCAGGACAATAATGAAAATCAAATAATTATTATTTTTGTTTATATTATTATAAACAATGGCCGTGTTCGGTCTGGCACTTTTCTCGCTTTGAACCTCCGTCGAACATATTCTGATTTGGAGCTGTTCCGTACTTTCAAACGCTATAGCTGCGTCCACATCAGCAGCTTAAAATACGCGAAGTTCTGAAATGAGAGCAGATAAAGCGTGAAAAGAGCTTCAAAGTGAGAAAAGTGCCAGCCGAACATAGCCAATATAACACATAATTATTATAATATTTAATTATTTTCCCTCCTATTTTTAAATTTTGGGTTAGACCTATATGTCAGTCAATAGAGACTTGTTTGAGCTTCAATGAGCTTCCATTTTATTCGTTTGATTTGCAACATCTTTGTGGGGGGGGGGGCACTATTTTTCTATTTTCATTAGACCAAACAGTTTAAATTTAATTTAAAAAATAATAAAAGGACGGCAAAAATTAAATACCTAATAATCAAGTACGTACTGCAGACGAAACAAGCACGAAACGAACGCGAAACCTTTTTTTTTAAAGAATAATAATTTTAAATAAAATTGCTCCAAGTTTGTTTCCTAATCCTAGACTTGTGCGATAAAAACGTGCCTAATTGCCGCGAAGTCCGCTGTCGTTGGAGTAGTTGTCCTAGGGTCAACACGGAGACCAATTGTCGCGACGCCAATAGTTGCGAAGATCACTTGTCGCAAGGGTCAGTTGTCGGGAGTCAACAGTCGCAAGGTGAACTGTCCCAGGGTCAACTGACCGTACTTCAATTCAAACTACCTGCGGCTCCCGTTAATAATTCGGGCGGAGGTAAATGTGCCACCAAATGTACCTGACCAGAAAAGGGTACCGGTAAATGTGCCACCGACCAAAAGGGTTCTTTAAATAAACACAGGTATTTGTGCCACTAACAGTGAAAAAATTAAATTTTTTTTGCCTTCGAATTTTGGGGTGTGCATTCGATAAGGCTGTAGGCCAGCTCGGCAAATGGTCAGATATTTAATCCGGGTCCAAATTTTCTACCTGGAAATACATAGACCAACTCGGCAAAATAATAAATTTTGGCTTGGCCAGAACTGCGAGCATCAAAAAACCTACCCTCCGATGCTCCGCATCTCCGGGCGGTTTTTCGTGCTCCGAGCCGCTACGCGGCGGGCGCTAAACATACGAGAGGCGCGACAGATCAAGGAAACCGGGATAAATGCAACCGGGATGTGAGAGACCCTCGAAATAGCATTAAAAAGTATAGTTGCGCTATGGGGCAGTAAACTTTTACGTTTCACCCCCAAAAAATCGTGTAAAATCAAAAAATAATCGATGTTACATGTAGGAGATGCATCAGGTAGATGCCGTTTTCTCCGGTGGCACAAATACCTGTGTACTTTTAATATCCTAAATTCGTAGCAGGTAGAATAACATTACTGGTGGCACATTTACCTCCGCCCAATAATTCGTGATAAACTCGATTCCCAACCAAACAAAGGAACAACGCGGAAGTTCAGTTTCCTCGTTTTCATTACAATATCAAAGGGGCGGAGGTAAATGTGCCACCAGTAATGTTATTCTACCTGCTACGAATTTAGGATATTAAAAGTACACAGGTATTTGTGCCACCGGAGAAAACGGCATCTACCTGATGCATCTCCTACATGTAACATCGATTATTTTTTGATTTTACACGATTTTTTGGGGGTGAAACGTAATAGTTTACTGCCCCATACCGCAACTATACTTTTTAATGCTATTTCGAGGGTCTCTCACATCCCGGTTGCCTTAATCCCGGTTTTCTTGATCGGAGGCCCTTCTCGTATGTTTAACCTAGTAACCAGAGTCAAAACCGCCCTGGAGGGGTGCAACGCGGAGCGGAGCGCAGCGGCGCCCCGTAAGGGAAGGTTTTGACGATGGATTACCCTCCTTATCGAATGCACACCCCAAAATTCGAAGGCAAAAAAAAATTAAATTTTTTCACTGTTAGTGGCACAAATACCTGTGTTTATTTAAAGAACCCTTTTGGTCGGTGGCACATTTACCGGTACCCTTTTCTGGTCAGGTACATTTGGTGGCACATTTACCTCCGCCCTATCAAAGAACCTTCCCTTTTATTCACTTATCTCGTTCATTTTTTACTTCAAATCGCGCCAAATCAAAAAGAATCCCAAAGAAAATTTGCTTGAATGGCAAATAACACTAACAACATTATATCAAATTTTAAATTATAGGTTGCGACGATGTATTTCTAGCTTACAATAACTTTTGACGTACAATATCTGATCTGTTGCAAGAAAATTGCATAGCACCCAAGCAACATCTAGTACAAACAAGGCACTGCACATGAAAATTTCCCTTTGCTCATGTTTGTAAGGGTTTGAGTAAACCTTCAAATTAAATTTGGTTTGTGCTTTGGACCGCGAGTCATAGATTTAAATACCAGTTACTATTATTGAATTAGTTGTGCCGTGATACAGATTCTACATTAAGCAGTATGTTGTCATTGTTTACGTTTGGTCAGTAATTAACATCTACTAGTTTGTAATTGGGTCACGCGGGTTTATCCAGATTACAAAATGGGTTATCCGTAAATTGAATATGGAACTTCTTCGAAATCAAATTATTTTTTCACAAAATTAAACTAACTTTCCAAATTTTTCCACAATTCCATACCATCCCGTCCTTTGACGTAACGCGCAATTAAATCGGTTATTAAAAATGCAATTTTTCTTTACAAAAATAATGAAAGAATAATAATAAAACAGCAATATTAGAAAGGCCCACAACATGTTTGGCCCGGTTAGCAAATGTTGACATGCCCATATGTTGAAAAGTACTGCTGGTTACAATAATGGAGAAAGTATGAGTAGGAATATACAAAAATATAATTTCTATAGCATTCTATTACAATTTAATTGAGGAGAATACTTTAAATTCTACAATTATATAGATGCATTAATACAATGTGTTGTGGGGGTTTAATGTGCTTTAAATAAACGCAAAACTTATTCATCTTCTGTTATTGGAATAATGTGTATTTATTTGTAATTAATAAGTAACTGAAAAACCTGAATCTATTGTTTTATTTCAAAACTTTTTTTACAGTTTTTCAGAATTTTGATTTGGAGATTTTGTTAATCTAGTTTTCGTTTTAATAATAATTATTATTATCGGAAATAAATTAACCCAGATATGCCTAATGTCCTATATATAGGATGGTTCAAATAAGTCAAGGGTAACATGCACCCCTACTTCAATGCTTCTCAAAATGCATTTTGTTGCTTCACTATTAGTGTCCTCTTTACTTGTGCAAAGTTGTGCGGCACTGATATTCTGAATTCGATATTTTTTGTGTGTTACAAATTGATTATTTCTGAAAATGGCAGAACAAGATCATCTAGTTGTTTTCTCTATAGTCATAAATTTTTTTATGTTGGTCATTGTCCTTCTGGTTATTGTACTATCATTCAAAGTCAAAATAATAAATATAACAGTTTTGAATTTCATTCTGTGGCGTTTCAAACTCAGGTGAGCTCATCAGACACAAATATCGCTACAAATAATACTTAATCATTGGAATTGTTTCAGGGGATTTTCATTACATGAAGCTCTAAACATAATTATAGATGATAAAGCTGAAAGAAATATAATTTCCCCTTTTTTTATTAAGAACTGTTTAATTTTTTGTTAAATTTTGCAAAACAAAATTATTTTTTTTTTACTTTTTATGTTTATTTCTTTCTCTAGTCACACAATGCTAGTTTTTATTAAAAAAATTTAAAAACTCATATGTGGACGCCATATAGGCATATCTGGGTTAATAAACCGCCGACACAAAACACAAAGACTTTATTACTTACTTTATTTTAAAATAATAATAATAATAATAACATTAATAAAATTTATCGAAACATTGGTAATATAATACAAAAACCTTAAAGGGCTCGCCACATAGCCTGTGCTGTGCTATGCCAATGTCAAACATTGAAGTAGAAACATAGGGTTTCAATAGTGACGTTCACATAGTTATGAGTTGCTATGCTATTTTGCGCATGACCATGACATTGTTCAACGTTTGTGTTGACATAACACAGAGCATAGCATAGCACAGCACAGGCTATGTGGCGAGCCCTTAAGAAAGCTATTGAATACATACTGATCATTTTCTTTTCAATAGAAAAAATGTAATGTTCCAACAATCTCATTTTTATTATTTTTTTTTGTTTACTTAATTTTATCTGGTGACCGGACAGTTCGCTACGGGACATTTCGTGCCCGGACATTTCGTGACCGTCTGCATTATAAGTTTGAAGCAACGTTTGGATGCGTTAATCTACATCTCGGTGTTGCTTCTTCTGTGGGACAACTCCGCGGTTATGTTGAGCAATTCTTGCGCTACTTAAACCCTCTTCTTTTATTAAAGCTGTTATTACAGACCAGAGGTTTGGATGGACATTGGTAATTGAGCTTTTCAAAGCATTATGAAAACCTTCCACATTGTTGTTGGTAAAGAAATGGGAAACATCGGTTCAATTCTTCCCCTTTGTTGAACACGACCCCTCTCGCATCCAATATAATATGTTTCAAAGTACGAAACAATTTCTTGTGGAAAATCGTCATCATCAGCGAATCCGATTATATCATCGATTGGTAGGAATTCCAGTGGCGGGAAACATCTGATCTTGAAATTGAACTTGTCCTTTCGATGATACCTTTCTCTGAAACCTCATTCTACATCTTTTTTGTATATATTTTAAGACAAATGAAATAAACAATACGAAATGTTAGTGTTTGGTAAATTTTCGGCAAATACATTTATGGCTGCTTTTTCAAAATCCATCATTAGGATTACAGATTGCGCATCTTTCACCACTTCTTTTATTATCAGGAAACAAAGCAAAGACCCGTGGTACGGTAATGTTGCACTTTTGTATGTGCAACGTGTACATTTGAAAATAAATGCTTGGACAACATTTGAAAGTACCGTCACCTGCCCAACCATTTGATTCTTGTAGTTCTGCGATAGTAGCATCTGTCGCAAATATTAAAATTCGTTCTATATCATCTTCTCTGCTATCGTATTGTAAGAACTTCAAACCAGAATCAAGTCTTCGAAATTGATCAGGAATGCCATAACCATGCCGCTCCTGCGATATTGCCGGAGAACCATTTCCTGTTAGTCTCCGACATTGCGGCTGATGGAAAAGATTATAGGTAGTTCTGCCTTTGCAAATTCGATTATAGAGTTAACTTCAGTGTACACAATTTCTGGAGTGGATTGTTGAGAAGTTAGAGATTTTTGTTTAATTTTATTTAATGTCAATTTTGCCTGTACTTTTCCAGCTGTGGAACTGTGGTTATGTTCATTGACCGTTTTTATAATTTCGTATTCATCGTTTACGGTTTTGGTATGCACCTGGGCTTTACATAATCGATTTTTGCACTAATAAATCAGTCAACGATTTAAATTACGTGTATGACAAGCATAAAAAGAATGTAGATAGTTAGAAACAATATTGGATGTGCGAAAATCGATTATGTAAAGCCCGGGTGCATACTAATACCGTAAACGATGAAAAATGAAAAATAATAGTAAACAATATGCTAAAAGTAATAGCAAAATCAGGTAGCGAAATGTCCCCGGTAGCAAAATCTCCGGGAGCGAAATGTCCTAGTAGCGAATTGTCCTGGTAGCGAACTGTCCTAGAACCAGATCTCACATACATTTCTTTCTTGCGTTTTGTATTGATAATTGGTCACTGATTGTTAATACAGATATGAGGTTCTAGGACAGTTCGCTACCAGGACAATTCGCTACTAGGACATTTCGCTCCCGGACATTTTGCTACCGGGGACATTTCGCTACCTTATTTTGCTACTACTTTTAGCACTACTTATCTTACTTACTGCTTATCTGTATTAACAATCAGTGACCAATTATCAATACAAAATGCAAGAAAGAAATGTATGTGAGATCTATATTAGTTCTATTTACATAATTATTTATTTTTTTATCAATGACGTCTGGGTTCTAAGCAACTTCAAGAATATTAATAGTACTGCTCATGTTTCTCAGCTTCATATTATTTAAAATTGTATTAGTTATAAGAGGTCTAAGTATTCCTAAAGAGTTAAGTTAAGTGAAGTATAGGAAGTTAGGATCTTTCCTTGTCCAAAATCCCTTGGAAATCCTTTTAATTCTTGGAAAATTACTAGGAATTCCTCAGAAATCCATAGAATGCTTTAGAAATTCTTAGAATTCTACGTGAATTATTGTAATTCTTTGCGAATTCCTGCAAAATTCTTGGAATTCCTGGTAAATTCTTGGAATTCATTGTGAATTCTTAGAATTCCTTGAAAATCTCTGCAATACTTTGGAAATCCTTGTTGTAAATATTTACTGTAAGCCGTAATCATATTTTTAGTATTTATTTTGGTATTCCCTGGGAATTTTTAGATTTTTTTAGAAATCTTTGGAATTCGAAGTTCTGTACACATACATTTTTCGGGCTATTTGCCCCCCGTAGCCGCATAACAAAAGATGTCTACGGATGCACGCTCGCAGGCAAATTGTCTCAAGAATAATGCACGTTCTAAAAAATATATTGCCTACAATCCGAGCCAGACTATGTTACACGTAATTTGCTGTGTTTTAAACTATACAATCTAAATTGGTCAAAAAATGGAGCAGGGAATTGCGCAAGAAATTGCATTATGTAAGACAAGCTTTATAAAGGTTTTTTCTAACATGTTTCGGCTAAAATTGCACGATGTTGCTTATTTTCATAATCGGGTCTGCCTTATAAGTTCCGTATCATCAATACTCATTTCACACCAGTAGTTTGTACAATAACATAAAGCGAACCTATTTCTCTTCACTGAGAAAAATGAAAACTTGTGTCAAATAGATGAATTTATTTAGATTAACTCGGTAATACGTTCTGCAAATCTACGACACTTGAACCACATTAATCGATATATTTGAAGGAAATCGACTGATCTATTAAGCTTTATTTCGCTCAAATAAATATAGATTTGAAGCTAATCCAGCATGAGATTTATGAAAACATATAAAATATAAGAACTTTAATTGGTCAAATTAAATTTCGTTTATGGGGAATATATTGTAAAATTAGATTAAATAGTTTATATTTATTTAATCGAATAATATTAATTTTATTTACAAAAATCTATAAATTTCTATACCTTCGCATATCGTCAGTTTCGAGGTAAAACTCAGTAAGTAACATATTTATATTTTAGAATAGGTAGCGATTTACTTTATTGTAAACTGAATTGTAATTAACAACGTAGTTCAATTGTAAATAATTGATTTGGACGTAACAAGGTAAAAAATTACAATGTAATTCACACAATCTTGCAAATCTTGAATTACTCTAAAACATACATAGTGCTATGACCTCCCTTATATAAAAATTAGACACGTCGTTTAGTTGGGCGCCACATTCAAAGTGAATGAAAAATATATAAAAAAAATGTAATTAGTTAAATTTAGGTGCTAAATTTTAAATAGAGAGCTCACCAACTTGTCCCTTTCTTATAGCTCAATCTGAAACTCTCTCAAGGTATTGCAGGTGTTAATGATTAATTTAGGGGAAGTTGCTTATTAAGTTGATAATTTTGTTTTAATAATAGAAAAATGCTTAATGACTTTGAATAAAATACTGAATTGTGTTCATCAGATAAACGATCCACTTCTTTATTATGAATGATCTTTAAAATTTTGAATACTTTCCTGTAAATGTTTGAATAAACAATAAAAGATTTCGTTAAGTTAGAAATGATTTTATATTCAATAATATCGCAAAGCGCCAAATAATCAAATTTACAAAATACACAGATTTTATATCTGTCACCAGAAATGGTTTACAAATTAAATATACCAAAAATGTAGAATTGAAATCCTCTTCCTTCTTCTTTCGATCAATTCCTTAAATGTAATTTAAGACTTTCCGTTGTCCTTGAACGGGTTAAATGTTTTTATAGTTAAATGGTTGCTTTTGGTAAAGCGTAGAAAAATAAAATAATGTTTTGTTTTGAAATATTATCAATAAATAGGGTAGCCGAAAATACACTCTTTAAAGTCCTTTTCCAGTATCCTGTAGGTTAAATGCTGAAGGCCAAAGTTAATTTTAAATAATAAAGTTTCACAAATACCTTATGAATTTATAAGATCCGGGCTTTTTTGTAATTAAGCCTGCATAGAAGACACTTTATCTTGCAAAAACACTGCACACTTTAGACACTTCCACTATCAGCTGTTGTTGGTTGATGAAATACATGCTGGATTTGCTCTTCTCTAAATTGTGTTGTTATGGCAGTAATTGTACAAATTTTATCTCCAATTGATGTTGTTTAGATACATCGTTTGCTGGTAAGTAGATTTGAGTTGTTTAATCATTCGATATTGGTGGATTGAATTGAGTATTAACATCTTTCATTTTCAGAAGTTACAACTAGGTTCGCCATCTTTGATTCTAATCGACCAAATTTATTGAATTGTTGGATCGCGTTGTAATACGACTGTCCACTTCAAACGTTAGAAATCAACTAAAAGGTTTTTATACCATTTTGTGTTTGTATTTGATCGACAAAATTTATTGAATGTCGATCACGCTGAGAATCAACCGCATCGTTTGGATGTCAAGGCACAACTGAACTTTGCTTGCGCAAAATACCAATTTGCGACGATTTTTGTAACTTGTAAGTCAAATTTGTACCTTTTTGTAAATTTTGGTTTAATTAAATTTCTTGTAATTTCCAGAATTGGACCGATATTTGAAGAGATTACTTGTATGCTGTCCTCCAGTTGAATTTTATCACGGTAGACAATCTTGTTACACTTCGAAGAATTTCATTTGACTATTTTCGTTATCACAACTTATTTTATCAATTTTTATTGAATTTTCACCTTTATGTACCTTCTACAAATTTTTGACACAAATTTATGGTTATCATTTACAATTAGACATAATAGAATTTTTATTACAAACAGATTTTCATAAAACAAGTTATTCAAAGAGATATTTCAATTCAAAGTTGATAGATTCAGAGGTTATGTTTACAGATGACAACAATGTATAATTTTTAACCATTTCTAATTTAAAGCGTCTTTTAGAAGATTTTGACTTGTTCACCTTCAAATTGAATGTATTTAACAGGTTTTGATATAGCATTCTCATGTTTAAAGATCTTATTAAGTTTATAATATGTGAAATAGAGTTGGATTTGTTATCTGTTAAATATAATGTTTCAAATAAGCTCAATTTTCTTAATTTCATGATTAATTCAAATTTTGCTACTATCTGTGTGATGTGGGGTCATTTTAAAACACAGCAATAGGTTACTTATTTAGTTTTACCCGAGGAGTTTATCAATCTCAAAATAGCAAGTGTCCCAAGTATTACACTATTATTACATTGACCGCGTTCGATTTGACACCTTTTCGCTCGTTTAAGAATATTGCGTGGTTTAGGCTTCCAAAATTGACGGAATTACAGCATTTGCAAGAACGCAAGAGCTCCAAATCGAACTCCAAATCAGAATGGGTTCGACGGAGCTTTAAAGCGAAAAAAGTGCCAGCCCGAATATAGCCAATGTATGTATTACATGGGATTAGTATATTAATTTAACCTTCATTTTGAAGACGATTAATACAATATAATTATTACGTGAGATGGCGCTGTCTATCTTAGCGGGATAAGCAAGAATGAAGACGTAAGGGAACTGTTTGCTTCTGATTCTGAACACCACGTGGTGGTTTGGGGCCCGTTTTCTTGAATTAAGTAATTATTTTGCAATCATACACGAGAAATCCACGGAATGTACACGTTAGTTAGTGATTATGCAAATTCATTTAACGTGACTCTTAATGTACATATCTATGGATGCTTTCGTTGAAAAATACGTTCAAATAGTGGGACCTCTTCGAAAAACTGAGCTACGTCTTCAAAAGTGAGTATCTTTAATTTTAAACTATGACTATATGACTAGTGACTATGTGCATTTCAAGCGTTACAATAGGTACCTTCATCATTTTTCAAATACTTGCAGAAGTTCAAATTAAGTTTATCTTATATGTATGTTTGTTTCAGGTTCCCGGAGAAATTCCAGTAGCTATTGCGGAAAAGCGAAATAAAAGATAGATAAATTTGAATGAAAAAATATTCGATCTGAATGTCTTGTATAATTGGTTCAAATCTTCTTCTTCTTCGTACTACAGCACGGGGACGGTCAAGAGAATTTTTCGCGCAAACGTAAAACGGCAGGCCAATACTGCCGTCCTTGGTACAAATAAAACTTTAAATTTAATGTAAATAAATATATTTATATTTGATTGAAATAAATAACGTTTTATCGAGAATAAATTGTTTAATTGAGGTTAATATACATTTATTTGGCTTAAATCTATATCTATATTGGACATGCCTAATCATTTAATTGATTCAAATAAGTGAGCCAAATCTAGGATTTATTTGATTTAACAATTTTCTTTATTTCGCCAAATACAAGTATACATTTATTTCATACAAATAAATTCAACATTAACACAAATAAATAAATTGTTCTTTCAGTGTTCCTTTCAAAACGTGTGATTGCAATGATAATCGACTTCTCTAGAAAGATAAATCCTATACTTTATCCGGTGCTACCCGAACTGCGCCACGGTTTATCAGGTGTAATTTTTTATGCCCAGGTAAATGTAATCCCTTGACCGAACTGCAGCACCATGGTCAAATGTCGTTCCATAATCCTTTTGCTGAATTGCACCACGAGCAATCCGAGCAGGTATCACAAGCAAATAAATAGTATAAATAAATATAAAATAGATCTTCTTCTTCGTCTTAATACAGGTCCAGGACCTGTTTTTTCACTAACTTTTGAAATTAGTTCTGTGAGCATTTTTGGCTTTTACATCTCAGGTAGCTTTCTAGGCTTGCCTTTCGATGTTCCTGCACCCTATTTTTTAGTGTTATGATGGCAAATCATTAACACAGGGGAACCGACTGCTTTACGTGCCCTCCGAAAGCAAGACGGTCAAAAAATTTTAGACTGTTCCCGGAGTCGAACCGGGGAGCCCTAGGTTAGCAGTAGATCGCGCTAACTATCAAGCCATGACCGTCGTTTAAAAAATATATAAATATCAAAATTCCTTACAATTTAAATTTTGAGTTCATAATATTCATGTTATAGCCAGGGTTTGGTTCTATCGTTATTGACGGCCAGATGGTTTTTTGGTGTGGTCAGGGCCGGAGTCAGTGTCATCTGGTTATTAGGATTCTAATGTTGATATGATTCGCGACGATCAGTGGTTAATAAAATTATAACACAGGGGAAATTAAATAATTTAAAAACTATAGACAAGAAAATAACACAGGTAAATAGGAATATAAAAAGTTATAAGAAGTCCAAAAATTATTATTTATTATTAAATAATGAGCGAAGTTTATGTTAGTTATATTGTACGTTAATGTAAATGAATGAAATTGTGTAAAATATTTAAATTTTTGGGGTTTACAGACGATTTTGTGTACAAAACTTGATAAATGCTTTGATTATTTTATAATTTGACTGTAAACTCCTGAAGACGCAGGGATCCGCGCGAGATATTGGCAATTTTAAAAATCATGTTTTAATTATGAAAAGTTCAACCCTGCCGGATTTCAAATCCAAGCACAATGTTGGCGTTTAGCACCATTGGTAACTGTTAACCAATAGGTATAACTCATTGATTAAGAATTATTTATTTAAACCCCAGCATTGTGCTTAAGGGGGTAAACCGCCCTCGAGGCCGAAAATCAGAGCAAACTTTGGGAATATTTTTCAAAGAAACTAAGCAACATATCGAAATTCGGTAAAAAGGTCTTTATTATACAAGTATTGTAATGTGTTTGTAAATTTTTTCAGAGCTGTATAAAACAAAATGGCTTCCCAGTATTCTTCCCTAGGAATCTTTTGGTTTATGGCTGCGTTCGAAAAAAAGAAAAACCATCGCTCGAAAATTGTTAATAACAATTTAACTATGCATTATAAAAAAGAATCTTAGGTGTTGTCGAAGAGAAAGTAGTTTTAAATATTCAGTAAAAATTTCAAGCCAATCGAACAAAAATTGTTCAAGATATCGGTCCGGCCAACTTAAAATTTGTTGTTTCGAAAAATCGCGTATTGAAATTTTAAGTACTGGAAAAACAAGGATAAATTCAATATATCTTTAATCTGCAATGCAGCGAAAGCTTCAAAGTTCGATCCCTTACAGATTTCTCTCGTGCACGAAACTTTACTACGTGATTTTTACGATAATAAAGATACATGTTAGGAAAAACTTTTTTCGATTTTTGAAAAGTTCTAGAGTGGTTTACCCCTTAAACTTTTAGAAATAAAACCACCTTACCTGGAAGATTTCAATAGATATGGTGCAATTCAGACAAACTTAAAGATCAGGCGTTTACCTGAAATTAAGGTGGTGCAGTTCAGATAGGAGATTTGTGGACCAATCTCTCGTGGTGCAATTCGGGCGCACCGCTGTATCCAGTGCAGGAACTTCAAGAAATTTCTGTAGATATATTCCACATCTTAAATTCGATTTTAGTACTCGTAGCTAGAATTTCATAGAAATCATCCGTAGACTACATTTTGCTGATTTTATTTTATTGGTTATTGGTTTTAAAGATAGATATAGAATTATTTATATTGCAAAGGCAAAAAGTTTAAGCTATACCTATACAATCATATCTAGTATTATTGTCCATAGCTTAGAGCAGTGTATTAAAAACAAAGAATCTCGTATGAAAAAATTCATTTCATGAATAAATATTCAGTTTACAGTTCAAGAACATGTTTTGCTTAAATTTTTAATTTAAATACATTCTTATTCTTCTTTTCGTCCCATATAGTGCAGTGCAGGTAGAGGTACATAACGTGCATATTATTTAACGTAGGCCATATGAACCACGGGATTTGATTTTATGAAAGTATCTTGCACATTGATGGTTTACCAATGCCTTCCGAGAGAAGACGGTCAGAATAAAGTTCTTACTTCGCCTGGAGTCAAACCGGGTACTCACCATTAACAGACAACAACCTCAACCACCATATGCTATGACAGTTATTTTTTATTAGCTATTAAAAATGATTTGCCCTTTTTGATACTTCCGTAAGAGAATTGTGCATTTTTGTGCAATTCTCACAAAACATCTTGAATCGTCCAAGGGAATAATTCAATAATCGGCGTAGCGGTTAACATGTTAGAAAGTAATTTTCTTAAGTTTACATACAAAACTCAATACTTCAAGCAATACACTTAAAAGTTATCCTAGAATAAAAATATTACTTTTATTTTTAAATGTCTGACTATTTGTAGTTTTTCAAGTCTACATGCGTTAAAAATTATCGATTAGTCATTTGATGTGTGGTTAATGTTTTATAACATTTTGTTTGTTACTTAATTGTTTTTTATCACAGCGCTTAACTTTTCAAAGATTTATTAGTATATCCGCTTATGATGATTAAACTTCTATGTAAAAACGGATATTTATCAAGATCGAACAAATTACTATATTATAATAATGTATGTAGTACGTCTATTAATATATATGTAGGTAGGTAATTCCTTTTTTGGATTTTCCACGATTTTTTATATTATTGCTTATGAGTTCCTGCTCTCAGCCACGCCGAGATAAATAAAGATATAAATATTTCAACCTCAGAGTGTTCCTGTCTACCAGAGAGGTGAGCTAAAAGTCCCAATGAAGTTTGATATTCAAACCACGAATTTCCGCTCTCCACTTGATACGAATAATTGCAGCACGTGTTAACATACCAAAATTGAGTCAAAAATTTATTGTTTAACAGAAAGAATATACAGGGTTGCAATAAGCTTGTAATTAACTAAAATGTAATTCATTTATTCATGCACTATCAGAATGTACAGCAGTGAAAAAAGTTGAGTGCTTGTATAACGTTATGAAAATATAATTAAAAAAATATTATTTATCAGGTAGTTTCAAATTTGAATTTTTGATAAAAATTAATTTTAATAATTACTAAACATTGTTAATACGTATTCAGATTACGTTATCATGTACTGTTAATTACGTTTGTACAAAATTAGCAAAAAGTACAATGTATAAAATTAAAAATCCTTAATAGATTACAGCTGTTTAGACCTAATTCATAATTTACTCATGACACTGGTCTCATCAGATTTATATTGACAAACATGTAAAATGCAAAAAAATTCCTGTTTTCAATTATTGCTTTTGTGGTGGTGCACTGTACCTGTATCTGTACTGTAGCTATTACTGATGATCCCATTCTCAACAATATTCAAATTATATAAAAATATTATTTAGTCCTGAATTATAAATAAGTAACGACATGGCAACTACATTTGGAACAAATGTTTTGTTTGCCAAAATACTCAGACACCTAAATTAATTTTTTTAATATTGCTCTTATTGTATTCATTTGTTTATGATGTGATCTCTATTCGATTTGTGACATCATCAACAAATATTTTATATGAAATGAGGGCGCTCTATAAGCATATTTTGTACATAATAATGTTTGTAATGAATTGTTCAGTAAACGTATTTGATAAGTTTATGCAAAAATCAAAGTATGTTATAAAAGCAATTTTTCTTACTTATGTACATACTCAAGGTTCACATTCTTTAAATTATCAAATTTACCAGCCTGTATTACCAGTAATAAGTTAATATGAAAACAATAAATAATTTTTTGGAATATTATAGCTAATTGTAACTGTGATATGCACAACATTATCGCACGCGTCTGCAAACAAAAGGTTTAATCTATTGTTAGATAATGACCATGATTTTATACTACAAGTATTTGAGTGTTCTATAATAGCACTAGTACCTTATCGCATTAGTGCGATAATGAATGTATTAGTGAACTAGTGCAATGATGAAATTATGATATTTAATAAATATTAGTAGTGTAAGAAAATTGGGCACATTTTGATCAAAAAAATCCAAAATCGGTTTTCTGCGATTTTTCGACGGATTTCGTTAGGTAATTGTTCGTACCCTGAGCTTCTTACCGAATTCTTCGTCAGAAGTTGAAATTTTTAAGTAAAAATTTAAAGTTATGTCCCGGTGTTGTCTTTGGCTAAAGGTTTTTAAAACAATTTCAATATTGCTATATTATGAACTCGAGGAAATATTAATAACACTTAAAATACTTTAAGAACAGTTTCTAAAGCATGAAATGTAGTTCTAAAGTAGTTCTGATTTTTAGATATATGTTTAACGTTAGAGATTCTAATAAAAATTGTAATTTTTCAGAAAAACCATCCGGAAGTACCACCATGTTGATAAAGCTGGCGGCAAATAAAGGATTCTCCATAATACAGTAAGACCCCGCTTAACGCTGCTCCGCTTAGCGCTGTTTCGGTTTAACGCTGTTTTATTTGAATAGGGTATTCCCCGATATATTATAATAGGGTATTATTACACAGCGCAAACGAAAAACGCAAATGACATTAGACACATTTTTGAAAAAAGACAGAAAATCGGAAATGCAGAAGAATCTGAATGATCTCAAACGTAAATGATGACTTAGAATCTCTTTGATTTTTTCTATTTTTCGCATCGAGTGTTTGTTACTTGACGCACTTTTAAAGGTTGGTTTAAAATTAATAATACCGGGTGTATGCTTATTTATGTTTCTATATTTGTAAGAAATAAATTTTTGTTGTAACATATTTAATAAACTTAATTGACAAAATACATATTCATTATTAAAAATTTTCCCCTAACCCCAATATTTACATGGTGACATAACCTCGTTTAACGCTTTTTCCTATAACGCTCTACTTTGCTGGAACGTATCCCCCGCGTTAAACGGGGTATTACTGTATTTCCTTACCAGCAAGTTAATCTCAGGACGAAAATGGCAGCTATGTATTAATCTTATAGGAAACTTAATTTCCTTAAACTTTTGTCTCAAATCTTTTTTGTAAGTCTAATCAAAACTGAATTGTTGAACTGATTTTTTTTAAATTCAATAATAACCCTTGAATTCATGAAATACACGGAAATACTATAACTTTATACGCACCAACAATGAAAGCCCAACAAGATCGTTATGAAAATATTATTATAGTCAAGCCCCGATATCACTAAAAACTTTTTTTCACTAGGCAAAACTAGTTTAAAGTGTGTCATTGCATTTAAGATTGAATTTTGTAATAGCATTGTAATACCTACTACTTTAATGCCATTGTAATAACAATATAATATTTTGTAATAACAGAATAACGTTTTTCTATATTGAATGTTATCATCTTATAACCAAGTATTAAGCTTCTAACGTCATTACAATTTTTGTTATTATTTGTATTAACGCACTAGAACAAAAAATTCTAAGAGTAGAATAAAATTATAAAATTTTCCTCTTCTGCTTTCATATAAAAAAATTGTTTATTATTTCACCAAGTTATTATCTCTCATAGTACATACTATTTTTCGAAAATGATTCACAATGAATTATAAAATATAATATTATTCAATCTTAAAGTTATATAAATATCTTCTCGTGTTATCCACATAGAAAAATTAACAGTTTTCTTAGTATTTAAACATAGCAAAATTCCTTAACTTATATAACTTAATGAATGCTGATAAACTTTAAATTTAATCAAATGAGAAATTAATTATTAAGCATTTGAATGAAACCAGTACTACTCACACGATAAAAAATAAAAACCATTTATTAGTAATTATTGCTATAGAGAAAATATTTTGCAAAAGAATCACATAATGTATCTGGAATCTCCAGGAGTGCGCTGTAAAAGTTTCTTAATAATTCCTTGTACAAATTTTAAAAAATAATGATGTAACAAAATATTTCGCCTAACGACTTTTGTAGTAAAAACTCGTGATTATGTATTTAGAGCTGTATTAATTTAACTATAATATTTTACTCTTTAGAAAAATTTCAGTTACCCATTTTTTTTAATAATAAATTTATGATCATAATTTATGTAGGGAGGCTGGCTTAAAATGTTCACTGGAGGTCAAATGATCCCGGAAGGATTAATTGATCGGGAATTCTTCTAGTCATTTCGAATTCTCTAGAATTCTTGAGGAATTCCTTAGAATCCTTAATAATTGAAGGGCCTAGTGCCTAGTGGAAAAAGTAGTTAAGTCACTTTTTTTTCAATTTGTTGATTTTTATACTAATTTGTAGAGAATAAATGCCGCAATGTGAAAATGTGCTCAACTACAAATTGAAAAAAAAGTGACTTAACTACTTTTTCCACTAGGCCCTTCAATTATTGTGTACACTTAATTTTGGATGTATTAGTCCCTCAATGATCCCCTGTATTTTCGGAAACACCTCTAGTGCTAAATTTTTGTAGGTGAATTATAAATTTCTTGTATCTGATGAATTTTGTAATCTCTGTACTATATATGTTTTTTTGTATAGAAATACATAGTTGATGGTACATACACAGTAAAATATCGCAAAAATCAGACTGATCTTGAATAAGTACTACTTTATTTGAGTTGTAAATGTGAATATTTTTACTAAAAACAGATTCTGTAGGAAGTAATTATCAGAGTCAACTTAAAAACTGCTTAAATCGGTAATAAAAGTTTTATGATAAATTTGTCAAAATTCTATAGATTATAAGGTAAAATGACGTCTTTGGAGATGAATAAAGTGATCATCATAGAATCCGATGCTATATTTGTCATAAATGGGGTCATGACCAGTAAGCCGATTGTAAAGAAGTCGGCAATGCTACATACATATTATATGCCTTTTGTCAAGATGTAACAAAGTTTTCAAAACTCTTTGAAATATTTTATAAATTTGTAACTTCTACAAATTTTTTTTCAAATTAATTGGTTCTTGTACCTAAACGTATTTCGAATTTGTATTTTAGGATAAACTCAAATCTCCTCTTTTGCTATTTATTACTTCTACCTAATTTAATTTATAGTTTTAACTTTTTAATGGGAGATCTTTTTAGGAAATTCTTTTGTACCTTTTGCTTACACAGTCATCGTTTTTAAATTAGTTATTTAAAAAATAAATCAAAACAATTTACCGATTAAAAAAAAAGATGTAGCTAGAAGTCTGCTAAAGGAAATATCCCTCCCTGGTTGGGGAGAAATCAGTCTCCCCTTACTCAAAATCCGAAATTAACTATGAAAAAAAATATGAATGTTCATATTGCATTATTAAACACGGGTCTTCAATTTTTGACGCTATAGTTACTATTTTTTTAATTATATCCTACAGCCTTTCCAAAATCCTGCATTTTTTAACTCGTCAAAAATATATCTTTAGTTCGACCCTGTTATAAAGGGTAAATAATATATAAGATATATTTTAAAAAGCGTTTCTTGAATAAAATTTATCCGTCTAACATTGGAACCCACAATATACAACAGTTTCCGTATGTACCTAATTAAAAAATTTTCAAGTTTGCCAGTTTTCAAAAATGGGAAGAGAATGAAGAACTCTGTGTGCCAGTAGTGAAGTACATAAATTTGAACGTTATGTGGTGATAGAGACTCCCATACCATTTATTTTGCAAACTTCCGAGTAACATTTTTAGTTACTGTTAATAGTAAAGTAGTAATCAAAAAGTAATGTAGTATTGATAGCATAAAGAACTATAAAGAACTGGCATATCAAAATTTTGTTATAGTTTCATTGACTAAAATTCCAAATTTTTCATTCCTTTTCTTACATGTTCAAAATTGGGCCTGGATATAGAAACTTTTTTAATTAAAAACTAATCGACTATTTGACTATTTCAAAATAGTTCACCTTTGCAAAGTAATTTACGTAGAAGCGCATATTATTAACTGATCAATTAAAAGATCCACAATTAGTTATTAATTGACTCAAGTTTTTATCATAAACCACATTCATACGTAAGGAATTAATTATTTACCATAAGCACTTATAATTATTTGCAAAGCCATTAGATTTTCAATATTTTAACGAAAATGTTGTTTAGCTCCGTTTAATATTGAAATTCGGTATAATTCGAATAAACTTCATAATAAGTAATTATGTGTGACACACAGCGAAAATGATTTCTTTGTATTTCATAAATAAACTTTTGCTCAAATAGACCTTTTTATTAAATAGTGGCAAATAAATATCTCTTTGGCGATAACTAATTTTATTTTATTGAAATGAACGCTGGTATTGAATCAAAAGTTTATAGTTAGGTACATTGAAATAAGCTATAGCAGATCACAATAAATATTCTGCAAAGAAATATATTTTTTAATTTTAAAGAAACCTTTTTCTCTGTGCATCAGGGGCGAACTGGTCGTAACATAATTTGGCAAAATGCTAAAGGAGCGTGCTAAAATGGGTCGGTGAACCCCACAAATATTATAAAATCAATTAAAACTATATTTAATTTAATCTTTTTTAAATATGGTGTTGCCGAAAGTGCGGCTCTGATGAGTAGAGGCGGTTAAGGTTGTTCAAATTAAAAAAGTATTAATAATTAAATAAAAAATGAAACCATTATACCTAAAATTATTTGGATTTCAAAAGAATCCTGTACATTAGTGCTATAAAATTTTATTATAGATCCTAGATTGGTGCGTGTGTGGTTAACCCGGTGGTAGACGCTGGACTACCAAAATGAAAGTACCAAGTGCGACTGCTGGTAAAACTATATAGATAAATTAAAAATTAATGCAGTAAACTACCACTTACAATTTCCAAAGACGGTGTAGGCAGCCGTGGTGTCTAAACGCCTTAAAATTCCTTTCTCTTACTTGCGGCCGTATTGATAGACAAAGTATTACTTACATTTACAACTTTTCTTGAAAAATTAACCCTTGTTAGCTTTACCTACATCATACACAGTGATTCAAGAAAAGACACCCTGCTATTGCTGAAAAATTTCTTACGGTAAAATAGAAACTAAACCAAATAGAAGTTGAATCAAATCAAATTAAATTAGTTGAATTAAATTAAATTAAATTAGTTGAATTAAATTAAATTAAATTAGTTTGGTCTGCATTGGATTGAATTTTATGTAACTCTAATTATAATCTTAAAACAAAATCCGAAGTCACGGTTAAGCTCTCGCACCTCTCTACGCAAGATGGACTTCTCACATCCACTTGGGGAAGATATGGAATAGACTATCAAATCAGACTAAATCGGGAAAGTCGAGGGTTTCGTAGTGGCCAAAGGTCAGATATAATAAGTAGATGAAACTTATTGTCATATAACTGGAGTACTGATGGAACCCTTCTACTATTACCTCGAAGACACCTGGGGAGACGAGTATACAGAATATATAAGGAATAGGGGTGCGCATATAATCGATTAATCGATCACCGTAATTCGAATAATCGATTATTTCATAATCGATTATGATAATTTATAATAATCGATTAATCGATTATAGAAATAATCGATTGTGAGAATAATCGATTGTGAAAATAATCGATTGTGAAAATAATCGATTGTGAAAATAATCGATTGTGAAAATAATCGATAGTGAAAATAATCGATTGTGGAAATAATGGATTATGAAAATAAACCTGCAATTACAAATTTTTTTATCGCAACATTATAATATGCTTCCAGGTACTTGGTTGGAGGTTATGTGGTGCAATCTGAATAATTTGAACCCACGGTAATACGAATCTCCAGAATTCAAACTCAATAAAATGATCTACAAAATATTCGAACTTAAATTAATGTAAGTTTATTTAAATATTTTCAATTCCAGATCAAAATAATTTTTAAATGTTTTTTAAATAAAAATTTAATTCCAATTCATAATTTGATCGAGTTCGTTAATTAGTGGGTAGAATTACTGTGGGTTTGCACTTTTGAGATTGCACGACATGTTTATCTTTGGTGCTACATAATATTACAAAGTCATGTCTGGTTGTCCGTCTTTCTTCGTGACGTAGTAAATTCATTGTTATTTACATTATAAAACTTATTAGTTACGTTCCACAGGTTTAAAAATGAAAAGTGTTCGTAATCTTGACAAAATGCATGTATTTCTAAATACTTGTTTAGGTATATCCTAAATAAATGAAATATTAAAATAAAAGACAATTATGTTATCAACTGGTGCTTAGCAACACTTCTTATCAGCACCACCGTAACACAATTAGCAAAATAATAAATTATATAGTAATTTAGTAACCCTTAATAGCCCTACCTATTATAGTTATGAGTTCATAATCGACTATGAGTTCATAATCGACTATGAGTTCATAATCGATTATGAATTCATAATCGATTATGGGTTCATAATCGATTACGAGTTCATAATCGATTATGAGTTCATAATCGATTATGAACTCATAATCGATTATTATGAATAATCGATTACTTTCAATAATCGATTAATCGAAAAAATCGATTATTTTTTATAATCGATAATCGATTATGAAATTTCATAATCGCGCACCCCTAATAAGGAATATTAAACTAGTTGAAAGGGTATTACAGCTGTTTGTACCCCCAAAAATTGCAGCTACCATCCAGGGGCCAGTTTTGGCACAGAGAGCACCCCGCCAGTATAACACGACTTCAACCGACCCAAAAGAGCCACAGGCCCAATTCCTTTTCTGAGTTGGTTTCCCCGTTTAGGTTATCATCGTCAATCCAATCTTCGTCGTTGGAAGAGGGTTCCTCGAAATTGACGTCGAGGTGGCGGAATTTGCTGTAGTACTCTTCTGGGGAAGAGTTGTTGGAGCTGGATTGGATACTAAGCTTCCTTTTTACAACTTTTCTTGGGCCTACTTAAGGCTGCTCGGTTGAGTAGGATAGGATGGTGGTAGATATTCAGGTGTTGGGAGATCTTCGGATAGTTCAAGTATTCCCAATGCGTCGCGTGGTACCTTCTTTGCTCAGGAGTACATAGATTACTGGGGGTACTGTCTGCTGAGGTCGGGTGTTTTTGTTCGTTTTTTTTCCGTAATGAATAAATTCGAATATGAGGATGTTTTTTTACTTTAGTAATTTAGTAGGAGTTTAGTAGAAGCACAAGAGTACGTGTTGTCGCTTTGAATACTAACTCGTGAATGGTAGGGCAGGTGAATGAGCCTTAGTAATTTAAGTTTCACTGCATCACTTGGAATTGGTGATGCCAATAAGTCTACCTTTTATCATCATAATCATCATGCACATAAGTTTAAATGCATAATTCAATGTATAGATATTATTGAAGCAAAAGAAATTATACAAAAAGTATTAAGTGTGAAAAGGGTTTTGAGGCAAAGGGAAGATAATTAGTGTTACTAATTTTCAGTTAAGGGGGCTAACTACTGTGAACAGTCGTTTTCAAGCTGATATTTAGGAATTAAATTTGAGAAAACTGTTACAGCTATTGAACTAAAATTTAGGATACTTATTTATTCACATTTAAACTAACACCTGAAATTTTTGTAAAGATTTTTATTGAAAATTGTACAAGGTACAGATCGACACGTAACTCATGTTTCGAAATGACGCGTCCGTCGGGCGCCTCGAGATCGACCGATCCAGTTATCTGAAATAAATGAATTTTTTAAATTCTTGTTCTATATGACTGTGGCTCCAGTTGGAACCTCGAAAATTTAATTTAAACAAAAAATTACAAAATTAAATTAAAAAAAAACTTTCATTTTAACAACAAAATATTTACTTTTTACAACAAAATATTTACTTTTTACGGCCTGAAAAATGGTAATTTTAAATATATTTTAGATATTTTAGGTTCTGACTGGAGCCTGAAATATATTCTAAATGCCTACAAAAAATCAAGGTAATCAGCCAAGTAGTTTGTTTGGAATACGTGCGCCCGACCTGAGAAATGTAGTTCTGAGATAAATCGTTTTAAACTTTTTCGTGCTGTAATAAACTAATGAACTCCGTTACAGAAAATCCGTTATAATTCGGGTAATTTGATGAATTTTACTTTAATATTTTCTTGACACATTGGCAAGACCCCAAACTATAAAAATATGTAATAAAAAAAAAACCGAAAAAATTTATCGGTCACAGTAGTTAGCCCCCTTAAGTTTTATAGTAGATATTTGCCAGTCAGCTGATTTTCGTCGTAAACAAACAGTCGCTATTATCCACTCTTAATTTTCCTAGTATAACCCTATATTTATTATATTTTTCGTGACTAGCGCAAAAGTGAATTTGTCAAAAATGTAATCGATTTAATCCAAGTTTGAATAATCCTTAGCAGCAGAACAATAAATTGTGCAAATATACAAAGTTTGTTAAATTTTTATTTATAGTTTTCGAAATATTTCATGGTGCCTTGCTCAATATAACCAAATAAAGCAATGCATTTGTTAACATTCATTGTTTATACACTCGTACAATAGTCATAAACATCGTAAATTTTTATAATAAAAATATTAATTTTTTATTGTTCATTTGCAATTGTGAATGTCAATAATTGCGAGAAATTTTTTTGTTGAAATGTTTCAATGTGTTTGATACCGGAAAAATGTTACTATCTTAATGATTTTTTAATGGTCTGTCAGTTTCAATAAAATATAAAATATCGGTTTTCAAGTTCAACTGTATTCCATAGTCACACTATTTTTGGGCGGAGGTAAATGTGCCACCAGTAATGTTATTCTACCTGCTACGAATTTAGGATATTAAAAGTACACAGGTATTTGTGCCACCGGAGAAAACGGCATCTACCTGATGCATCTCCTACATGTAACATCGATTATTTTTTGATTTTACACGATTTTTTGGGGGTGAAACGTAAAAGTTTACTGCCCCATAGCGCAACTATACTTTTTAATGCTATTTCGAGGGTCTCTCACATCCCGGTTGCATTTATCCCGGTTTCCTTGATCTGTCGCGCCTCTCGTATGTTTAGCGCCCGCCGCGTAGCGGCTCGGAGCACGAAAAACCGCCCGGAGATGCGGAGCATCGGAGGGTAGGTTTTTTGATGCTCGCAGTTCTGGCCAAGCCAAAATTTATTATTTTGCCGAGTTGGTCTATGTATTTCCAGGTAGAAAATTTGGACCCGGATTAAATATCTGACCATTTGCCGAGCTGGCCTACAGCCTTATCGAATGCACACCCCAAAATTCGAAGGCAAAAAAAATTTAATTTTTTCACTGTTAGTGGCACAAATACCTGTGTTTATTTAAAGAACCCTTTTGGTCGGTGGCACATTTACCGGTACCCTTTTCTGGTCAGGTACATTTGGTGGCACATTTACCTCCGCCCCTATTTTTCAAGTATATAAAATAACCATTTCCAATTTTATTCATAGTAAATAGTTTAGCACGGTTATCAATTATTTTTAAAAATATATAATACATCTGTCTATTAGTAATACCATGTAATACTGATTTAGATTCTTTTCGCATATCAATGATTAATTGAGTTCCTATGCAGTAAACCTTATGCATCTATCTGTTGATTGAAAAGGTGTCCCTGTTGTACTCTATTAAAAAGTAACAATACGTATAATACTATTAGTTTATTGTTTTTAGCAGTACTGGTTTTTAGGTACATACTAATTACTTCAATAATTTGAATTAATTATATTTTAAGTTTTTAATATCTTGTAAATAAATTTATTTGTACTGCATGCGCCATCTAAACGTAGTTCTGTACACATACATTACAATAAATTAATATCATCCTACTAGTTTCGCTACTCCATCATAGATGCCGCTAGTAATATTTATTACCCCGACTGATTTAAAGAGATTACAGAATGCCCTATAAAATATTATACCTAATATACTTACTATAATATATCGTCCCCTTAATACTATAACTAGGTAACTTGAAATTACTGATATTGAGTAAATGAAGTTTAAAGTTTACAATAGCAAAAAAAAAGTATTTAACTTCAAAATTATTTTTGTTTTAACGTTTAAAACTTTAGCTACTTATGTAAGTTAAATGTATTTAATACCCTCACAGTCTAATGTTTTATATTTTAGAAAATTTTTAATTAAAAGTAAGATATCTAGGTACATAGTTATAGCACTAATAAAAATGTGAAAAATCAGACTTATCTAGTTCTTTTATTTTATTTTAACTTTGTATGTTTCAAAATAAGTTTTATTCATAACGACTGATAAATAGTAATACCTAATACATAATACAAAATAAGATCGAGAAAATACATAATTATTATAAAGAATAAAACTATAAAACTTCACAATTGCATAAATAGATATCTCAACTGTCTTGCGAAGGTCGCGGACGTACTATACGTTGCTATACGTAACGTTCGGAATTTGCACAACTAGGTATATCAAATTATGCACTTATAGCATAACAGCATTGAAGGGATCTGGGACTTATCTACTTTTAGCAAGTGGATATTTGATATTTAGAAACATAATAGAACAATTTTAGTTGTAGCACTAAATAAAGTGGGTAAAATTAGGTGGCTAACTCAAAATAGCCAAAATTCGAGTTACCTAGTTATAGTATTAAGGGGACGATATTATAATATATAATACATAAGTAGAGTACATAAGTAGTTGCTGTAGAAAAGCAATATATCTACAAAAAGTATGAACTGTTTTTTTTGTAACATTTCGAGGAGGCACCTACAGGTTCATTTTTAAGGTGAAATTTGACAAAAATAGTTCAATTTAATAAAATATTTAATGAGCTGTTAAATTTAACTACCCAATAGAAAATATCTGTTAGTATTAACAGGTCAATAGCAATCGTCCTTTAATTTTAACGGCTTTTTAAACGGCTTATGAAAGCAAATATTAACGTTTTGGTTTACAAAAATATTTAAATTAAATTAAATTCCAGTAGGTAATTTTTTTAAATTCTAATTTGCTATATGCACATTCCAGTCAAATTGTAGAAAAGTAAAATCGCAGTTAAATGCTAGCCCTATACTGGTTATTGATTTGTTCGTTTAGGTCTTAACATCCCAGTTAAGATCAGTACATATTAATTACATAAATAATATAGTTCGTCTGAATATCGCAGTAATGTTAAATTATGTATTAAAACTCAAATTCTTCAACTTTTAACATCACTTTATTTAAATTTACTGGAGACCAAAACTACTCCATTGGGTCTACTATATTATATTCCATGTACTCCATTATGTATTGCCATGTATTGCTACTGTACAGATTAAATTTTGACTTATATAGCGGGGAATACTAATGGCACTTAATTCACTTATGCTCCGACTAGCTATGCAAGAAAGACTCGATAGTATGGGTCGTAACTTGGGTCCATCCAGATTAATTAAAACACTCATATACGTCACTTTAAACTAGTGATCTTTCTTATAAAGATAACTAAACCAAATTGAAATTTGTATCTGCTTTTTCTTTGATTTACTACTGCTATGGATAAATTAAATTAAACGCAAACGTTATAAGAACCAAATATAATGCTATTTATTATACACAATAAAAATTTTACCAAGACAAAATATTAGTTTCATTAAACCTAAACAAATTAAATTTAACAAAATAAAGTATTAGCAACAAATCCCCAAATTAATTTTACGCGCCCGAATTTTAAACGTTTTGTCTATTTATTTAAAATAATCAGTGCGACACATAAAACTCTTACCGAACTAGAATGTTTTTCCGGAGTTTACCGATGCGGCCGATATGATGTCGCAGTAACCAAGCGTAGGAGATTAAGATTGAAATCAGCTTCGAATCTTGAACAAAAAAAACCAGGTAGGAACGACCAGTGGATACTTTTCTTCCTCCAAATCGTATAATCAATCACAGGTAAGTAGTCAAACCAATTTTCTTTCAATATTCTACCATTCACAAAACCATAAAACATAACCATTAAAAATTAACATCAGCGGTCCCAAAACTTTCCATGAATTAGTGAATCAAACGCAATATCCTCTTTTGACTGTATTTAAATTTACTTTCCAATCAATATCAAAACAATATCCAAATCCAAAAAAAAATCACTTATGAATTTCTCTTCTATCATCAATAATCCGTCTTTTCTCGATGACGGCTGACTCAAAAACTCCAAAATCCAAAAACTAATTTTCAAACCCCAACAGCACGTTTTGACTCTCCGACGGCTGACTCGAGAATCCTTACTGCTCCCTTGTCATTTCAAAACCCCACTAAATTCTCTCCAACTCGCGCATAAACTAATCTCACGAATTGTCACTTTCATTAAATTTAACGGAAAATCCTAATTTAACAAATAAACTAAATAAACTTAATTTGTTTTCTCATATTTCATTGACAAAATCAACCACCAATATTTTATCTTTCACAATTTTCTATTATATTTTTAGATTCATTAACGTTTGCATATTCCAGATACCTGAGGCAAAAGCAGTTAAACAATCCTTCAACCAGAGAAGATTCAGACACAATCTAATAATTACCTGTTATGGTCTTATATTTAATTAATTAAAGTCATGAGTACTTTAATAGATTGACCCAATTACGTCATACCCCTCATCTCTTATAAACGGAACATGACAGTATGTATCTGTAACTCTATGTATGTTGACTTCATACTTTCTTTTTTTATTATAACATTGAAATACTAGATACTAATCGTCATAGATATACACGCATTTGAAAACTATCACGATTACTTGTGCCAAGAAGTGACGATAACTGAGATTTTCATTTTTATCCAGGTATCCCGAAATTATCAGATGAACTCGGGAAATAATAGGAAAAATTTAATAAACGCTGTGAAAAAGCATGGGACTACCATGAAGAATAACTCAGGAGGAGGAAAACTTGATTGTGCATTAGCGGAAAAAAAATTTCTAGACAAGGTGCAAATGCTTATGAAAGAATTTAAATGAGATAACCACTTCATCAGTGGCAGACCACGCAAGCACTGGAATCAAGTATTCAAGCAGGATCCAGCGCGGTGTCATCCTATATTAGTCTAAATTAACGAAATTAACAATACTTCCAAGCAAAAAATCTATTTCATATTGCAATAAACTCCGTTAACAAGCTTTCAAGTTTGATGAAACAGCTCTTTTTTGGGATCCACTAATCGTCAAGCTTTGATTGAGAAGGGTCAAAATTATATTGCCATGATATTTTGCAGGGTTTTGTATTTTTATTTTTTGAATTAATAGATCTCAATAAGAAATTTATAATAAGAATTTTAATTTGTTGCTAGATGTTAAAAAGCAGGTGACATGTGTCTCTGTGTAAACTTGCTTAATTTGTGTTTGTAAAATTTTGGTAATAGATGTCACCTTTGTACCTATAAAATTTAATAGATAGTGCTAGATTTATATTAAATTCTACCAAAAAAGAATGGCGAACATAGTAGATACAAACAACATATAAGCGACATGGACAGGTATCAGAGATGGAATAAGGAGCGCCGCCGAAGAAACACTGGGATTCCAAAGGAAAGAAAGTAGAAGGGAGTGAATGAGCAACGAAATACTGGAACTAATGGAATCAAGAAGAAAGCATAAACGAAACACGCGTGAGTATCATAAAATACAAAAAGCAATTAGAACAGAAATTAGAAATGCGAAGGAGGATTGGTTCAATGTCGAGAGATCGAACAGCTTGAAGAGAAGCACGACAGTTTTAATCTCCATAAAAGAATAAGCGAACTGACACACACCAACAGTAGAAAAATAGCAGGCAAATTAATAAATAACAATAATCGATTGGCTATAGATAGCGATGAGCAATCAGAGATATGGAAGTGCTATATAAAGGACTTGTTTAGCGACAATCGACAACCCATTGATGACCGATCCGGATGTGTTCTGGAGGGACCAGAGATATTGAGAGATGAAATGGGTAGGGCACTAAAACAGACAAAATCCAATAAAGCCACAGGACCGGATAACATCAATGCTGAGTTACTGCAACTTATAGACATAGAAAAGAGCGATACCCTGCTGAATTTCTACAACCGCATTTACAACACAGGACATATACCCAGAGAGTGGTTAAAGTCAACATTCATTACGTTACCTAAAAAAGTGAATGCAAAACATTGCTGTGATTACAGACTGATTAGTCTTATGAGCCTAAATATTATTTAAAAATAATACAAGCGCGCCTGTGGAGAAAAATTGAAGAAACAATAGGGGATACACAATTTGGATTCAGAAGTGGATTAGGAACAAGAGAAGCCCTGTTTTCTATTCAAGTCCTAGTCGACCGCATTAGATATGCTGCACGAAATCGAGCTATTCGATATTCGCATGCAAGCAACACTTCTTCGGGCAACCACTTGGGTGGGTGACCGACTTACAAAATGAACTGCGGTCGGCCGTGTTTCGGAGGACACGTTAAGCCGGCGGTCCCCCTGACTTGTTAGGGTCAATAACAACAAGTTAGGGTCACAAAAAATTCGCCTCCACCCTCATCAACTGTGCAACGCTTCATCGGAACCTCGTCGTACGTCAGGCTGGTGACCTACGATGGCAGTGGCCTGCGGGACTCTGGAAGAACCGGGTGCCTGTACCGGGACTCATTGAGAAACCGGGGTCGCGGCCGATGGTGGGGGGATGTCTTGGTGGCGTAAAGGGCCGATCAAAAAAGTAGCTTAGCACAAGGCGCCTGGGGTGTCTTGGTGGCGTAGAAGGGCCGATCAAAAAGCGGCTCAGCACAAGGCGCCTGGGCGCTGCTGAGTTGCTGACGTTGCACAGTCTGAGGCGAACTGGGCACAATAGGCTTAAGCTTCAGTGCAGTGGTGGAAAGCACCACACCCGCTAACAGATAATAATAATAATTCAAGTCCTAGCACAGAAATGTCTTGATCAACAGCGACCGCTATATACCTGCTTTATTGACTATGAAAAAGCTTTTGACAATGTGAGACACGACATACTCATTGATTTGTTACGAAGAATAGGTGTTGACGACAAAGACATAATTATTATACAGAACAGAAATATTGGAATCAATCGGCTCAGCTGAAATTCGGAGATTTTACAACCAAAGACATTGAAATCCAGAGAGGAGTCCGTCAGGGCTGTGTGCTCTTACCCCTCCTTTTCAACTTATACTCGGAAACCATTTTTCAAGAAGCTCTCGAGAAAGCACAACACGGAATAAAAGTAAACGGAAGACTAATTAACAACACCAGATATGCGGATGACACCCTCATCCTTGTTGATAGCCCCGAAGGTTTACAAATATTAATTAACAAAATAAATGAAGTCAGCAACGCATACGGTCTCAGTATAAACAAACAAAAGACAAAAATAATGGTAATAACGAAAAGAACAATCAACAACATAAATATTAATGTCGAGGGCGAGCGACTGGAGAGGGTAGACAAGATCAGATATTTGGGGTGTTGGCTACACGAGAATTGGAATCCTGATGACGAAATCAGAACACGAATCGAGATGGCACGCAACTCCTTTTTTAGAATGAAAACCTTGTTATGTGGCCGAGAACTGAATTTGAAAACCCGATGGCGGATCGCAAGGTGCTATGTTTCGTCAATACTTTTCAATGACGTCGAAGGTTGAACTTTAAAGGTTTCATCCATGAATAAACTAGAAGCCTTCGAAATGTGGATGTACCGGAGAATGCTTAGAATATCCTGGGTTGAGCATGTCACAAACGAAGAGGTTTTGCGTCGAATTCATAAAGATCGAGAGGTCCTGGCCGTCATTAAGAGAAGAAAGGCGGCTTATTTTGGACATATCTTTCGAAATGAGAAATATGGTCTTCTCGAACTGATCATGCAGGGAAAGATAGAGGGGAAACGGGGTATTGGAAGGAAGAGGCAGTCCTGGTTAAAGAATCTCAGGCAATGGTTTGGTATTCCGGATGCCGCAACACTAATACGACTCGCAAAAAACAGAGACGAATACAGCGTCATTGTAGCCAACCTCATATGAGGAGACGGCACTCTAAGAAGAAGAAAGAAGAAAGAAAATAAGGAAGACAACATTGGCTGAAAGCGTTGCTCGGGAGAAAGAGCGAAAAACTTGAGCAGGGAACAAAAATGGGAATTCGTTAAAAGTTAGTTGAAATTGGTGGAACGTTCGAAAGAAAGATGGTTAAAAAAATGAATAAAAATTTATAAAAATTAAAATATGGGCCTCGGTTATAAAAGGCTATTGAAGATTGGAATGATCTTCAAGATCGAAAAGAGGAAGTGTGCACAAAACAGAAAAACGTAGATATCTGAAGAAAGAAGACATCGGCAATTTTTGGTAGAATTACGAAGATATTAAATCTGACATCAGGCACTATAAATTTTAATAAATTAAGATATTCTTTTTTGTGTGAAAACAAAATTTATGAACAATAAAATTATTGTAAAGGTATTTTAAAATTTTGTAAAACAATTTAGCTACAGAAATAAAAGTTTTGTGTTTCAAGATAACGATAGACTGAATTCAGAATATTTAAAAGAACTAAGATTTAATTTGTTAGATTTCATAAAAAATTTAATTTTATAAAATATCATAGCAATATACATAACATTATTTACACCGACGAGAATGAAAACCTTACAACATTATCAATGGGGCATTCAGATGGTTAAATTATGTCACCAATAGTTGTAGTAAACCTAAAACGAGTTCCAAAATGGTTGACTTACTCTGTGCCAACTTTATTGGGCATCGGATAATGGTTGGATGACCAGTCAAACTTTTTTGAATATTTCATAAAGGGTTTTCGCGGTTAGTAGCAAAACGACTAGGAGTTTCCTATAAGTTTCCCTGGATCATCTTATTACTCATTTAAGTAGTACTTTTAGGTCAAATAAATCATTTTTAATGTGATTAGGTTGAATACTTTAACGTCTTTCTTTTTCATCATCAGCTCGATGTTTTTTCAAACATCAAGTTCACACCTGGACTAGAAGCCTCTCCCCCATAAAAGGGACTTTATCGTCACCAGCATTAAATTAGAACATTTTTATTAGTACATTTTTTATAGAACGAATGCTGGTATTCAAATTAATTGTCAATTAAAATATTATTATAAAATTCAATTTCAATTTAATATAAAATAATGGGGGACGGCTGCCTAAGGGTGACCACTCCAAATAAATTTAAAATTTCTTATTGCAAAGAGGAAAGTTTATAAAGTATACTGTAAAAATTTCACTTGCGAATGTATTATCAAAATTTCGAGAAAAATCAATTTGAAAAGTACGGGAAAGTAGCATCGAGTATGCGGTAGACCGCGGTCGATGTGCATCGTTCGCCCGTGGTCGAAGCCACGCCCATAGCCGAGGTTATAAATATATTATGTTGCGGTCGCTCGATACATAGCGTATTTACCAGTCTACTGCCGTGCTTATAACATCGCTAGCACGGTCGCCAAACTGAATAAAAAAAACGGTTCTTTTCAGAACCACAAATATTTTAAGGATAAGGTCTCTAAATAAACATAAAAAACCTCGGCCAGAATTGGGCGCATCAAAAAACCTACCCTACTCCCCTCCGGGGCTCCGGGCGGTTTTTCAATCGCGTACGCCGCTACGCGGCAGAGCTAAACATACTAGAAGGCGCCATCCATCAAACAAACCGGGATGAAGGCTACCGGGATTTTAAACCCCCAAAAAATCGCCTAAAAACAAAAAATAATCGATGTTACATGTACGAGAGTCGAGCTGCATCTGCCGGTGCGGAATACTCTAAGTGTTAGGGTCATTCACATTGCACGGACCGACCACAGAATGAGCGACGCGCCCCGAATCTCGTTAATCCACCACTGAATAACATGAAAATTAGCAAACTTCAAAATCGATTTACTCAAAATTTTGCTAATACATTCGCAGGTTTAAATTATATCAAAATACTATATAAACCTTCCTCTTTGCAATAGGAAATTTTCAATTTATTTGGAGCGGACACCCTTAGGCAGCCGTATCCAAATAATGTTAGCGTAAGATACTTCGAGAACGGGTAAATACCATAAAGAAAGATTAAAAATTTTTTTTCAAGATATGATGAGACCTTAAGATGCCGAACACTACTTAGTGCTGACACCTTACACTTTATTATAATTATTATTATTTAGTAGCTACTTACTAAAACTATTAGGGGAAGTAAGGGTGAAATGAGTTATTTAAGCAAATCTGCAATATTGTTAGCCAACGTAGGTTTAAAAAGTCATGGTGGATGAAAATCTTTAACCGTAACGGAAGGTTATGTTGCAGATTTATTCATAGCAAATACAGATAAAAATTTATAATTAAAGAATTTAAACAATGAAATTGATCCTATCATAAATATATTGTTAATTGTTTAAAGAACTCTTTTATACTTTCAAAATAAATAAATATTTTAAATGTTCTTATATTATGTTTTATTCTAATTAATATTTATCCCAACTACGCTTAAATTATCCATTTTGGGGAAAGCGAAATATAGCCGAAGTTTTCTAAACATTCCTCATCAGATATGCCTCTCTACAGAAGCGCCGTGATTCATCTCCTTCTATGTATGTGATACGCGTTCGAATTGTTTTCACATTTCGAGATAGACTTTCATGGAAGATTACCTCAGTAGTTTGTCATTGCCTTCCGATGAGATACGGTCAGAATAAAGTTCTTACCCTGCCCGGATTCGAACCAAGCGTTTCGCATTAGATGCACATGACTGCCAAAGCTATGACCATATCTCTATACTCTCCTCTCTTCTAAACATTAGCAAAATAGAACTTTCAGCTAAGATATAGATAATACAATTAGAGCTTTAGTAGATGTATGTTTTTAGTCGTTATAAAATTAATTGTTCGCCAACTGTAACGGCGTACAGAAAGAAAAATCCTGGTTGTGATATAAGTTAGGTTCAATCCTCAACATATCTTAAGACTATCAAAATGAAGTCCTTCGTACTCCTGATTGGAATAAAAGTACTTCTATTGCACAGTCAATGGATTTAGGATAGAACAAACAGAGTATAGTACTTATTATCATAAACACCCTATAAAAAGCACTTGAAATAATCAAGTTTTTAAAATCTGGGACAGAATAGCCTTAACAATATTTTTTAAAAACGTTATTTAGATAAGTATTGATAAAAGTGTAGGTAGACGAACTCATCCAAACAATGGATAGGTGGGGAAACCTTCAACAATTCGTGAATGTATAAAACAGATAGAAAGTTCTTGAGGTATGTTTAGATAAACAGAAATTACAGTCTACTAGTAAGTGGTTGGTGAACGTAGGAAGTGCTGTCATGAAGTTTCTGTTTGTGCTTAGTATTACTTTAACAACTTTCGTTTTAATTACGAATGGATACCCTCATTCAAATAATCAAGGTATGAATTAAATTTATTTTAATGTCATTTTTGTAGAATAATTTAATGATAATATTAAACTTTACATAAATAATATGTTATTATTTTTAAGTTTGACTGAAATAAGTAGTACAGGTTTGTAATAAAGTAGGTACCTATTATAAAGTCAACTGGAATTGGTACTTGCATACTTTTTATCAAGGATTAATAATTTCACGTTTTGTTTAAAAACGTTATTCCTGAATTGAAAACCAGTACAACAGAATGTAGAATAGATGAAGGACAATCTTCATAGGTTTCAGTTTTGCTTCTCAATACTTAATAGAGTACTAATAATACCTAAAATAAAAAATGGCGCGAAATAAATTGGGGAAGTATTTAATCAAGATTGTTAAAACGTTTTCTGTGTACATATTACAAAAATTGACCCACTACCTATCCAAAAATTACACCCACTATAATTTAAAAATTAATTTATTGTTCACTATTATGAAATCCTTCAAATAAGATTATGGCCTTACTCTGTTTAATAAATAGGTACTACTATACAACAAAGAACGAATAATTAATTGTAATACGTACAACTTTTGTCAAAATTGCTACACACCGAAAAAATTTGTTTATTGTTAATAGGTACTATTTATGAACAGTTTGAACTATCAATGTCATTTTCATAATGTTAATGAAGTGTTCATAAATACAATAAATATCGATTTATTGAAATTATACCTACACGTAAGTTTTCATAATATTTATCTATTAATATTATGCCCAATATAAGCCCAGAGGTAGAAGATCTGTTGGCCGCCCCAGGAAGAGATGGTAGGATCAGATTGAGTGACGTAACGGACCACTGGTCTAAGAAGTGCAAATGATGATGATAATTGTTTGATATGCATAATAAAAGACTTCATAGAAAATATATGCATATTGGATTTTACACCTTCCTCCGGCTACGCTAATTTTATGATATACTTAATAGTAGGAGTACTTTGTATATAATTGACATCGGTCATGGCCTGATAGTTAACGCGATCAGTTGCCAACATAGGACTTCCCGGTTCAACTCCGGGTTTGAGAGTAAACTTTTTTGACCGCCGCGCCGCCGTGCTTCGGAGGGTACGTAAAGTTGTCGGTCCCCCTATCTTCATGATTTGTAAAAACCAATTACCCTCATTGAACTAATTTGAATAACTTGGTAAAACATAGGTGGCAGACCTAACGTAAGAGGAAGAAGAAGATTATATTTCTTGGGATACTTCACATTTAGCATTCAATAAAATTTAAGCACACCATCAGTGTGGTGTTAAGCTTACACCGGCAGGCTAGCGAGCGGGAAACCATGGTTCTAACCCAATCGCGTGTGATTTTCAACCTCAATATAAATCGGTGGGCTATAGGGAAGGCAACGGAAAACTACCCCATTAAATTTCTTTCCCTAGTCAGTCATCTTGGCTTTGGTCAAATTGATAGCCAACTTTGCTGAGCAGATACGGCACTTTAACAAGAAGAAAATTTCAGCAAAAATAATATGACAATCGGATTGGATATTGCCCATGGAACATATTAATTGTTTGTTTATTCCACCCAAAATACCTTCAAAACTTCATAAATGAAATATTGGGATTCTGTCTACGTTGAATTTTAGCTACCAAAAAAAATGAATTTTTGGAAAGTCGTGTAAACTGTTTGTAACTAAATTAAATTAGTTACAAATTTACCTCTTCATCTTGAGTTACTCCACATTTTACCCTAACCTAGGTGCAGATTATATCATTGCTAGAAGTTATAATTTTTACAATACAAAAGCTCTTTGAAGTTAAGAAGTCTATCAAATAAGCAAAATCGAATGAGAACTAAGGGATGATAAATAGCATTATATGGACTCAAATAGTCTTTTAGTTTATAAGTATTATTATTAATAATAACTTTAATACGAGTATATGGCGATTTATAAAACCCATAATAATAAATTATGTAGGAATGGTTTTACATTATCTGTAATTGTTGTAACTTACAACTAATATAATATGTTATTGGCGATTTACATTAAGCAAACGCCATCATGCGGGAAAATACCAAATTAATGGAAAAAAATCGTTTTCAGGTTCAAAACTTAAAAAATTTAACTTATTAACAAAACATATTACAATACATTTAATAACACAATAAAACTTTTGCAAACTTTCACCATGAAATGACTTTGAATTTCAAGATATACTTCCAAACACAGCCATGTTGTTGTTGCTGGTGGCGCCACCAACGGTAATATAAATTGCGAATACCTGTCTACTTATGGTATAATCACATACAAACACATTTTGCTCCAACAACAATATTGTTTCTCTCTTGCTAAATCCTTATTTTTTTGGTTGTAGGAATAATCAGTATAAACTGCCTTTAACAAAAAATAATCCCTTAGTTCGCAATCGATTTTGTTGATTTGCTCCTACAAGCATGAGAAAACTCAATTCAAAATAATCATTTTACTATAAATATCAGTAATAAAGTGCTAAAGTTTTGTAAAATACTACGAAAAAAATTGTGCGATTGTTGTTACTAGTAATTAATTTTATTGTTATAATTTGGAAGTTTGGTATACACAGTAATATTAATAATCATTTCACTTTTCATAAAATAGCAGCACATAAAAAAATTAATCAAATTTTAACAAAATCCATACTTTACTTCTTAAATCAGTTATTGTTTAGTTTACACTTTGTAGCTATAAATTTTGAAATATCTGTCTAAAGTAACTGTCAAAACTTTTATTGTATTTGCATCTTGCCAAGAATGTTCAGCAACAAAAATATAAATTTAAGAATTCATTAAGTTTGAGATGAGATATCACGGGCCAATTTATTGATCAATTCACTGAGGCAGCTTGAACGAATGTAAAGCAGACCGTGGCGGAGCAACTCATTAATGACTTTTTCTTTTGTTTTCTAGATTTCACTTTTAAAATTGTGATCATTACCGTGTTTCACTAAAATAAGCATCTTATGAAAATTGGAATTAGTCAACAACTTCTATATGTTGCGATTTTTACCAGAATTTTCTCTTTGTGAAAGCGGTTCTAGAATTTTACAGATGTTGTGCTGGTATTGATACGTGTTTTCAGAAAAAAATGTATTTAGAGATCCAGAGAATTTCAGTAAACTTGTTTTGTTTTGCTATTTCAGACCATTACGATTGAAAACCTAGCCCCTGCGTGCCAAACCGCATGCGGCTGAACAATTACAGCGCCAATTCTTAAAGTAATAGCTATTTGTGCAACAAGTTAGAAAAGGCCCGTTTTCTTACGTGTTTCACACTAAATTTTATATTATGTTTGAAAAAGAAATTAAAAAGTAGAATTATTTCTTATTATTGTTAAGTGAATTTTTAAAGACTTATTAATTAAAATTCAGACCCGTTACTTTCTCATTGTTTAACGCCTGTACTTGGTGCAGGTACAATAGTACTATAGGGATTCCAAATACCAGCGGCTGTTTGGATGACCATTTGCGTTATAGTATTTAAAAAATTTGGATTTCCTAATTCATATTATGGTAACTAGAGGTGATTTCTTTTGTCAAAAGCCCTACAATGCGCGAGGAGGAGCCAAGAGGGCGAAATACATACATAGAAATGTTACGTAAAAACATTAGCTTGGCGCGAAAATTTAATTTAAACTTTTATTACTTACCATCAAACAATAGAACCTGTCAAATAGCCTTAAAGAAGGCTGATTGTTATTTATATTATGAAACAATACCAATACCATTTAATAATAATAAAACGCGAAATTTGTGTAACTGTCAAAACGAAATCAAACATTCAACTATTGTTTTCTAGTTGGGCTTTTTAGTATTTGGACGGGTTTTCGTTATTGCGCCGATGATTGTATAAGTTTTGAGCTTTGGTACGAGCTCTACCTCATAGTACATAGAATAGTAGAAATAATAAAGTTACCTTCCTGATCCATATTCTCTCATTTCTAAGACACACGACCTTATTAATTCTCTCGTAGAGCAAAATTTGTAATTTAATTCCATGGTTTCATAGAAATCTCGCTTAAGAAATAAATCGACACTTCGTCGTATGCAGGAGTCGCATATTTGTCGAGTTTATAATGGGGTACCGACAAAAAAATTTAGTAGTGTTTTTTTAAGTAAATACGATCCTTAGGATGTCCTTTGCCATGTAATGTGGTTAAATTTTTCCGAAAGGTACCCATTTCGATGTAATTAAATAATGAAATTCAATTAAATTTTAATTATTTATTCAATCTGTGACATCGTCACTAACGTTAGCCAGCAGATCTTGCTTAGTTTAATTATATTGAAATGAGCCACTTTTAGAAAAATCTAACTACATTGCATGGCGAAGGACACCCTAAGGATCATATTTACGTAAAAAACACAAACAATATTTTTTGTCGGTACCCCATTATAGCATTATCAAATTACTCTCACTATAAATTTTGTAGTCTATAATTTTACTTTTGACGTTCCACTTAGAAAGATTTGTTCGAATTCTTTAATTTGCAAAGCAATGTTAAATAATGTACAAACTCAGTACTTGTAAACATATTGTTTGTAGCAAATACTATTTTGCATATCTTAAGTATTTCAGGAGAAACCCGCTCTCTACATTGTTGCGTAATTGGATGTTATCATCTTATGATTATAATATTATATAAAGCTATAAAGATATTCTTTCAGTTATTTGTCTTTTATGACATTTAAAATATTATTTAGAAATTTCAATATATTTTTAAATGCACTTTTTGAATAATTAATTGTATAATAATAATTAATGGAATAATAATAAATTGAATAAAATATTTCAAAATTTCGTAAGCAGGTTTAGTTCAGAAAATATTTTTGATTTTAAATATTTTTAATTGCTTCATTCTCTCCGTTGCATAAAATAGTATACAAAATTCGTGCTTGAAGTTACTTTAAAACCTATCCAATTTTTTTTAGCCCTTTTGTCTTCGGTGACGGGCTAAAAACACACTGGAGATTAAAAATTAATTCAGTCTCTCGTGTATAATATACTATTTCTATCTCCGAGTTCAATTTAGGGGAGAACATTTTAAAATGGATTGTGTAATGAATGGAACTGAGTTGTTATTAGCTGCATTTTTATTTCATTAAGAATAGGAAGGATAAATAAAAAATTATCAAAAATTACAGTAATGGACATAGAGGGGATTGACCACCGAAGAAAATTTTGAACACAAAAATTGCAAAATTTGCACGATATTTGCAATATAAATTGTAAATAACCTTTAAAATGTGCAGAAAGTTGAAAAAATAGAAGACATTTGTACACCAAAATTGAGTGAGCAATCATCGAGAATGATATGTATGTACATGCATAGAAAAACTGGTATCTTTGGCATAAAAAATGGCGATGGTGCCATTTAAGCTTCTAAAAATGGAGTATTTGGGGATGAGGGTATTAAACATAATATTTAAATACTACCATATGCATTTATTGATTACAGAATCAATTTCAGAAGCGTAATTTCATATGCAGTTTCGTACAGTAAGAAGATTCCAAAACATTTAGTATGAAAAATGTTTCTTTTCCTCAATAAAAAATCAACATTCTGTTTATTAAACGTGTTCATGGCACTGGCACTGACTTGTGTCAATGTCATGTTAATGTCAAATTCAAACACTTTGAAATTAGTATTTCACAAAATTATCTTAGCAAATGTATAGCGTAACCTCAAACTTTCTTTTTTAGTAATTTTGACTATATTTTCTCAGTGAATGTTGGCTACCAACTCATCCAAAGCCAAGATGACTTACTAGTAAAACGTATTTATGAAATGCCTTTCTGTTTTGCCGTCTCCATGGCCCACTGATGAATCTTGCACTTGAGCTAACTTAAGAGTGGTTTCATAACATTATATTACTGATTCAGTAATTGAAAAATATTATATAGGCAATCTTGATAAGAGTTTTTTAAATCAGCATAATATTATATACCATATAATAATTAACACGGTTTGGGAGCGTAAGACAAAGAAGTTATTAACCTTTACAATTATATTTATATTAAAAAAAAACGAATTAATTGTATAGTTTTATATATTTTTATGTGTGTCAGATGATCATAAAATATGATACTGGTAACCTCAAAATTTAATTTGCAATTGATTACAACATCTACTTGCAAGAGCTACCACGCTTCATGCTTCTCTGAATCAAACAGTATAGTAATTACCAAATTTGTGGTTAAATTTTTAGAAAAAGTTATTAATATTGATTTGTTTTAAAAATTGCTTTCCTTATTAGAAATTGCAAGTGCGCAATAATAATTCCATCTAATTTACAGAAAATGTGTTTTTAATGCAAGGTCACAAAATATTACACCTACTTCTCACCCTATTTCTTACAATAATAATTTAAATATCTACTTTAGCTGTAAATTTAAGGCGAGACAAGTTACATAACCACAGACGTTGGTGTGGCCAATTTTTCTGATTTAGTTTTATTGAGCAGTATACTTAAAGATCAATGAACACTGTGTATAATACTACTCAAGAGTAGGTATGTCAGTTTATGCTATAATAATTTATTACTGCACTACCTAATTTTAAATTAAAAATTATTAAATTAGCATAATTATTATCTACTAAACATAATGTCGTTCCATCTAAATTGTCAGTTTAAATAAAAACTAAAGTAGATACTACATCTCAAGTCAGATGAAGTTAACTGTAATTTTTGAGAATTCCAGTCTATACATTGGCTTGTAAGTCAATTTCGCCAAGATGACATAGTTATATTTAGATATTATTTCTGTAAATGCTATAAAACATAATGGAGCACTGGCGATTATAAAATGATATTCACGAGTGAACTTTCCACGCGATTCGTGTAAATTAAAAAATTATTGAAACTTGATTAGATTCGTCAAGATTTACTAGATGTCTGGGAGCGCCTTTATGGTGGTGAAAGTGAAGATGCAAGTGCATTTGTGGCTCACAATTGTACAAAAATACCTAAGAAGGTTATTAGGTCAGCGTCGTATCAATGCATTCAAAATTGAATTTAATAGGTTGAACCTACTATTATATTTTATTACATTTACAATATTCTAAAATATTTTAAATTTAGATATATTAAAGAACATTAAACGGCAAGATCCGTCGTCTTCAAAATATACATCAAATGAAAAAATTACAAAAGCAATCATTAGCAAATAACAGGTTTTGACCTTATTCAAGATTTTATCTGTGCAACCGTTCTCAATTAAAATATTTTTAAACGAGAATCTTCATGCTTATATAGGGTGTTTTTAGCTGCATGAGATCTTCCAATAAGGATAACTTTTGAATGAAGTTTGTCAAAGTGACAGTTCCTTGACATTTGTGTTCAGAAAGGTTTGCTTGCCATTTAATCATGAATAAATTAACAATTGAACAACGCTACCAAATTGTGAAAATTTATTTTCAAAGTCAGAGTTCCGTTTGCGAAAATGCCGACTTAATTGACCTTCTGAGCAGGCTATTGGTGCGGTGATGGATAAATTTAGTACAACTTCTTCATTGCATGATTTGCGTACCGAAGAAACTATCGCTTCTGTGAGTAAAATTGTGCAAGAGAACCCAAACATTTCAATTCTCCATCGTGCTCAACAACTTGGGCTTTATCCGTCCACTACATGGAAAATTTTAGATCAAGATCTTGGTTTACATCCTTACAAGACCCAGTTGATTCAAGAATTGAAGCCCAATGATCATGGATTGCGTCGTGCGTTCGCAGATTGGGCTCACAACCAATTAGAAGTGAATCCATTTTTTACCGCCAAATATTGTTCAGTGACGAGGCACATTTCTGGTTGAATGGGTATGTGAACAAGCAAAATTGCCGTATATGGACTGAGAGCAATTCGGAACATTATCTTGAGACTTCATTGCATCCATTAAAATTGATTGTTTTTGGTATGAAATACACCCCAACGGCATCATCCTTCCATATTTCTTTCGAAATGAGGAAGGAGCTATCGTTACGGTGAATGGTGTAAGATATCGACACATGCTCAATACATTTTTGTTTTCAAAAATCCAAGAGCTAAACATCGACAACTTATGGTTCCAACGGGATGGTTTCACACAGCCACTGAAACCATCGATTTATTGAAAGGACAATTTGGTGACATTATTTCAAGAAATGGTCCTATCAATTGGCCTCCAAGATCGTGTGATTTGACGCCTCCAGATTATTCTCTTTGGGGGTATGTTAAATCCATGGTTTATGCTAACAAACCAACAACTCTGGAAGCATTGGAGGTCAATATTCGGCAAGCCATTTATGAAATAAGGCCAGAAATATTGGAAAAGTGTTCAAGATTTGGACTGATTGGAAATTAAACTCTTTAAATGTAAAAAATTAAAAATTAAAAAAAATTTTTAAAAAAGTAGATTCAACTCTCTGCAAATTTTTACATAAAACAACTTTCTAACCCTCATAGAATTTTAGCTGTGAGCTATCAATATTGATAACCTTTTCAGATTCAGATTATCAGTTTTTTTATCATTTACTGATTTTTGGCGCTTCTCACGAAAAAAGATTTACACCCCTATTCATATAACGGATTTTTGACCTTACATCCGTTATGCTCAACCTTGTACAGTAATTTGTTGGTCACTGCCATCTACATCAAATTGGTGGAGACTACTAGATTGGTTGTTATCTGTTTCCGGAACGCAAGTCGAGATGCGCGCTGGGGAGGTCTTTTGGGAAAATGTCGGACGAAAGGTCACATTTTTTGGTGCTGTGAAGTGTTTGATTTGGGGTGCTTTCGATTAAGTGAATATGGTTACGTTTATTGGGAATTCCGTTCCGACAGTCCGGATATTATATGGAACATGTTGTTTTCCATCCCAGTAGGGGGTTTGATTCGAGATTGGAGGACAATGGGTTCTTTTTGCCGTGCCATGTGTCATCATCGGACCACCCTGGCCCACAATTTCTGGGAAGGATTTTTATCCGGTAGCATGGTGAGTTACTTAATTAATTTTGCCATTACTTCACAGCCACCGATTAGTCGATTGGCCAATATTTGAACACCAGAAGCTCTATGACGTATTTTTCCCTTGGCTTTTTAATGTGTTTTATTTTTTTAATTATGTGTAATATTCTGGTTTTTCTGTTCGTCGTGCATTTTTTTATTAAAGAGTGTTGTACGAGATTACGATTGCGGTGCATTTTTGTATACCTGCATCGTAGTGATTGGCGTATCTAATCTCTTTACGTTCGCGTGCGTGGAGATGGCTTGAGGTTTGATACTATGTTTGGTATAATTATTTTAATTAATAATTATTTGATTTTATAATGTGTTATAATATGTATTTGAACTGAGTTTTATTTCCACGTAATTACATCAAGCAGCTTTAGTATGGTGCATCGGCGATCGGAGTCCAGAATGAGCGTTCTAAGTTCAAGCCTCGACTTGAAATTTTATGTTTGTTATTTTTTTCTTGTTTTTAACTATGATTTAATAATATTTTTATGAAGGCTTCGATGTGTGACCTACTTATATACAGAGTGCGGCATTGCGCCGGGGTTGCTGCTACTTGGTTTGGTCGTCGGAGGCTCGATGTGGTTACCATTATGGGATTGTTATATGACCATTCGAGTGTTCCGTCGATTGATTGTTTGGGTGGGGATTCTGGGTGTCAGTGCGGTCGCTACTGTGCCGTTCTGGTCGGCTACTGTAGTGGACTACTGTTTTACGTTCCACTGGTGCCATACTAGCATCAACAGCATCGTTAATTCTTTACGCCTTTAAGCAATGACCACCGTATTGTTTATTTTTATGTTTATTTTATTTTATTGTTAAGTTTATTTTGTGTGTGTTTGCAAAGCTGCTTCCTTGAGTTTATCCGAGGCGTTTTTACACGACCCATGGCCCTCGCATACCGACGTTTCCATCAAAGAGCTAGTTGACCTAACACCAGGGCACCACGCATTCAAAAGTAGAAGGTTCTTACTTTCTGCGTGGACTTTATCTTCTCCAAACTGCTTCTCATTAGAGCAGTAAGGAAGGATTTAGTTACACTGGCGCCGAAGCGTGGGAGCTACTGTATTGCCTCTGTTTTGCTTCTGTATCACTGATTTTCTACAGTATTGGACAGATGATGTTGCTCTACCATCTGTATTTTGGTGAATGCTCGGAGACAATTTCAGGGACAGCTTTTGCATTGTTTAATTGACAATTTTGTTTGTTTGTCAATTTTGTTATTTTGTGTTTTGGTTTTCCACAAGTTATTAAGGGGTGAAATCCTTTTAGCTTGCGTGGATCTACAATACCAAACGGGGGGTTGGTTGGAGTAATTGTTTGTACACTAATTGGTTTAACAACACCTTAAATCATACATTACATAACATCATGCATTACGTTAGTAATGTTTGTCACTGTGGGTTCGATTACACCTAGAACTCTGCATGGTCCATTAACATCTACGACCATGATTTTTTTTCGTTGTTTTTATTTTATTTATTTCATGTTTTATGTAACATAACTAGTCATCATACCATCTAGAAGCTAGTTATACCATCTTTTCTGAGATTGATCTCTCGTTTTTATCATGGTAGCGTTTCTGTTGGTTTTTATTAACCGAGTTTTGATTTTTTATTTTTTCCGGTCTGTATGTCAGGGACGAAGATTGCCCTGCATCAGAACCCTTGAGGAGTCTGGAGGGAGCGTGTGCGTTCCTTCGTCTCACAAGGAGGGGTCCTATGTGGTCCCTTCTCATGTGCTCACAGTGCAAGTGTTGCGAACCTTGCTGTGCAGTCTTTTCCCTTGTTGGGGGGGTCCTATGTGGTCCCTTCAGAGTGGCTGACAGTGCAAGTGTTGCGAACCTTGCTGTCTAGTCTTTTCATTGAGAGGGGGGGGGGGTCCAATGTGAGCCCTTCTGTTATAGGTGACAGTCAAGCGATGTGCTTGCTGTTCAGCCTTTGGGTGAGTTGGTGCGGGTCCGATGCGAGTCGTGCACTCATTCCCTCTGTTCCCGTGTTGGTCGATTATAGCGATTCGCTTGACCAGTAGCTCACGCTTTATGCGGTTTTTAAGGCAACGTGTCGTTGTTTTTTGAGCTAATTCTTATCATTTTTTTTCTTTGTGGAATATTTTTTTATTCCGTTGTCCCTGCCATGATGAGATCAGAGATCACCTACTATCACTACAGATATTATTATCACTCTTAGTTAGCATTCAGCAGGCGCGGTTTGCGCTCACGGAAACACTAGAGATCGGTTGATTTTTTTGAGCCATAGGCGATTTTTTCTTTTTGAGCCTTTAGCCCTATCTATACCGGCAAAGACGTTTAGGGGGGGGGTGTATAACGGATTTTTGACCTTACATCCGTTATGCTCAACCTTGTACAGTAATTTGTTGGTCACTGCCATCTACATCAAATTGGTGGAGACTACTAGATTGGTTGTTATCTGTTTCCGGAACGCAAGTCGAGATGCGCGCTGGGGAGGTCTTTTGGGAAAATGTCGGACGAAAGGTCACATTTTTTGGTGCTGTGAAGTGTTTGATTTGGGGTGCTTTCGATTAAGTGAATATGGTTACGTTTATTGGGAATTCCGTTCCGACAGTCCGGATATTATATGGAACATGTTGTTTTCCATCCCAGTAGGGGGTTTGATTCGAGATTGGAGGACAATGGGTTCTTTTTGCCGTGCCATGTGTCATCATCGGACCACCCTGGCCCACAATTTCTGGGAAGGATTTTTATCCGGTAGCATGGTGAGTTACTTAATTAATTTTGCCATTACTTCACAGCCACCGATTAGTCGATTGGCCAATATTTGAACACCAGAAGCTCTATGACGTATTTTTCCCTTGGCTTTTTAATGTGTTTTATTTTTTTAATTATGTGTAATATTCTGGTTTTTCTGTTCGTCGTGCATTTTTTTATTAAAGAGTGTTGTACGAGATTACGATTGCGGTGCATTTTTGTATACCTGCATCGTAGTGATTGGCGTATCTAATCTCTTTACGTTCGCGTGCGTGGAGATGGCTTGAGGTTTGATACTATGTTTGGTATAATTATTTTAATTAATAATTATTTGATTTTATAATGTGTTATAATATGTATTTGAACTGAGTTTTATTTCCACGTAATTACATCAAGCAGCTTTAGTATGGTGCATCGGCGATCGGAGTCCAGAATGAGCGTTCTAAGTTCAAGCCTCGACTTGAAATTTTATGTTTGTTATTTTTTTCTTGTTTTTAACTATGATTTAATAATATTTTTATGAAGGCTTCGATGTGTGACCTACTTATATACAGAGTGCGGCATTGCGCCGGGGTTGCTGCTACTTGGTTTGGTCGTCGGAGGCTCGATGTGGTTACCATTATGGGATTGTTATATGACCATTCGAGTGTTCCGTCGATTGATTGTTTGGGTGGGGATTCTGGGTGTCAGTGCGGTCGCTACTGTGCCGTTCTGGTCGGCTACTGTAGTGGACTACTGTTTTACGTTCCACTGGTGCCATACTAGCATCAACAGCATCGTTAATTCTTTACGCCTTTAAGCAATGACCACCGTATTGTTTATTTTTATGTTTATTTTATTTTATTGTTAAGTTTATTTTGTGTGTGTTTGCAAAGCTGCTTCCTTGAGTTTATCCGAGGCGTTTTTACACGACCCATGGCCCTCGCATACCGACGTTTCCATCAAAGAGCTAGTTGACCTAACACCAGGGCACCACGCATTCAAAAGTAGAAGGTTCTTACTTTCTGCGTGGACTTTATCTTCTCCAAACTGCTTCTCATTAGAGCAGTAAGGAAGGATTTAGTTACATTCACTAACTTCATTCGATTAGTCTAGCCTTAGCCTTTCGTTTATCACTTCTATACATAGGATTCTCAGGAAATGAAGTATTTCCAAAAAATGAAATTTCACCATTTTCAGCAACAATTTTATGAAAATTTGGGTTATTTAGAAAGCTGTATCTCTAAAATTATTGGGGTTACAAGATTCTAACGTTTTCAGTTTTACCTAGAATTTTATTGTCTGCACTTTAACTTAGGTATATCCAATTTGTACTTCAGTTCAAATGAAATTGAGCTATTTGCAGAAATGTAAAAACTGGCAAAAAAGGTTAAAAAAATAATAAATTTTGAAAACTCACAGGTAGTAGGCCTACAAGGCCAATAAGAGAATTTATAGATAATTCCGGTTATCATTTTTGTGTTAGATGGCCAGGTAAAAAAGTCTACATCAAAATCTTAAAACTAAATTATTTTGATTAAAAATAGAAAAAAAAACACTTTGTTGAAAAAAAAGACTTTGGTCTTTGCAGGGCTGTAATTTTCATTTGTTGTGAATATCGTGTACTTTGAAATATTACATGTGTTTTTTTAATTAAATTTTTATTATATTTCTTAAAATAATGGCGCAAAGGACTTGGTCAATAGAATCAGTAGTTTACTAATTTTTGTGTCGGGGAATAGCCGCACAAAGAGTTTTCTGATACAGAGGATCAGTTTGTGCATCCAACGAGGGAATGCTGCATCGGTGCTAGGATCGATGCCCACAGTAGCGAACATAAACGAATTCTTCTAACTTACTGGTTAATTTTTGCAATTATTGTTTGATGTTTTTAAAATTTGTTCTTTACACTTATTATTAATAAAAACCTGTTATAGTTAAAATAATAATTTATGTAGTTACAATTATTTAACAATTCAATGAAGGTGTTCTTACATTTTCAATTACTTACCTATTGTTATTGAAATAAAAACTTTTGAAAAACAGAACAAGTAGTGTCTTCGAGGTTGTATGATACTATTATAATTTAGTTTGTCATGTATCATACACAATAATTATGCATTACATAATTTTATAAACACTTTATTAAAATTATGCCACTTTTTTTAAAAAAGTGTAATAATTATAAATTAACCACATTAACCTTCTTTCGCGATGTAATAAAAGATAATATTGTGAGAGGGAAAGAAAATAGAACATTAAGTAATTTTGTAAAAAAGTGTATGCTTTATTTAATCTACAGCCGTTAGAAAACTCTACTGTGCCAATTCATTTTAGTTGGGAAAATCATTCTTTGGAACCTCTTATTTCAGTAAGATAATGTCCAAGACAGATAATGAATAAGATCGTTACCGCATTGATTTTCTACTCGGATAAACAAGGGAATAATACATAAATGATATGAAGTAAAATTTACAAATGCATATAATAATAATGTATTATTCGACGTGTTGCATACAAGATTTTATTTAAAACTATTTAGAACTTTTTTTAAATTGATAAGTTTTATTTGTACTGACATTTTTTAATTTATATGTTGAATCAAAGTTGATATTTGCAGAAAATAAAATATGTTAATTCAATTAAAAATCATTTCTTTCCGAAAAGTCAAAGCGGTCATAGATAAATAAAATCTTTCATTCTTATTGTTATTAAAATATAATGTTTAAATTATTATTCACTTTATTGAAAGAGCATTTAAGATAAAATGTTTTAAAAAAAAGGAAACACGTATCATGGTTTATATACAAACAATTAGATCTTTGTTTACAATAAATTGTATGTTCACATTATTTCAAATATTTATTAAAAAAATATATGTATAATAAAAATATTAAAAAATGTATTTATAAAACCAATACATTGATGAACTTTCTCTAGTTATTTCCTATGCCTACAATAAAAATAGTATTTTACATAAAAGTTTATTCACTGAAAATTATCAAAATAATTAAATTAGTCTCCATTATATTTTTAATATTTGCTTATATAACAAGTATTTATATACCTATCCAAAATATAACAAAATAAATTTTGAATAGGTAATTTAACCGTAAACAATTTATAGATAAAGAAAGTGAAAGTAGTTGTATACATCTATTTTTTGAAGCAATTCTTATAACTTTTATAGCACTTTATAATTGATCATTACGAAATTGTCACTATTGAATTGTCACATTGATGCGTCTTTTCAAGATTATAATAAATTTCAAAAGTGGTATTTAAAAGCAAAACCTTTAGTACCTACTTACGATAAAAAAAAATTAAGAAATTAAAAAAATTTGGTCTAAATTGAGATGCGGAAAATATGTTAATCTTGATAATAAATATTAAAAGTAGTTTTTTTCTACAACTATTTACGTAATTGATTCTCCACACTACATTTAATTAGCACTATTATGATGAACGCACGTTTCATTTAGAAACCTGCATTTCTAAAAAAAAAGTAGTTGTAATCATAAGCGTTCTGAATAATTAAATAATATTTAACATTAATTATGATATAATAATAACGTCAAATTAGATATATTTGAAAATTAAACTAATTTTCTCGCCTTGAGTGTTGCCCATTAATATTTTTTATTTTTCTTCTGCACACTAAAATAAGGTACAAACCATACGAGTTAACATACCTGTAGAATTATTTGTCAACCAAGGCTAAGAACAAAGAAAATTCATTGAAGTACTACTACATTGCTTTAATTATAAATGTAATTATTTTAAAAGTGAAGCATTGGTTGGAAAAATGGTGTTAAGCTGCTTTCCGTATTGCTGTTTAAAACTATTTAGAGTTATAATATACGAGTAATACTACATATATTTATTAAAAAAACTTTAAAAATTAACTAGTTAATTAAAGCTTATGAAAAATAATTTTAATTATACCTATTAATCAACTAGTTAATTTTTAAAGTTGATTTTAATATTAATTTCAATAGTAAAAAAAATCATAGATTTTATAGTTGACTATTGGAGTTGATCTTTTGGTTATGTTATAAATTTCATCATAAGAACTTAATATTTTAATAATATCTTATTTATTTATTTACATAAATATACCTCCTTATTACTTGTTGTTATTACTTGTTCCTATTTTTAAACAATGAATAAGTACAATAAATTTTTGTAATAAATAATATTCTCATTATCATATAATGAACTTTGGTTTTCTGGTTTTGATTTATGTAAAAAATATTGAAGCAATTCTTAAATCCACAGGGTGTTGATTCACGACATCATCAACTTGAACAATTAGCGTTTCTCCATGGGGTTGACTAAACGTAAAATGTTGGTAATAAACTATCAACCATTGTCAAATTAGTTTTGCTAAAGCGTTTTCTTGAACTTTTGCTACAAAATTCCAAATATTTTAGGGAGCAGCCACCACCTTGGCTACTTCAATGAACTTGGAGGAAATAAATAATAAATTATAAACATTATCTGACAAGTGTATTAACACTGTATTTCCGTACAAAGCTTATATTATAATCAAGTATGACTACATCGATGGTTTAATGTGGTTAATAGTTGAGTTGTAGATCGAAAATTTCGAGTTAGCTCCTCGTACTTGACCGAATTTCTTAACTCGATCCTATCAGTTGTGACCAACTACATTCGATGATCAAAATACCGATTAGGAACTAATAAGAATCAAAATGTAGTAAAGTTAACGTAATTATCATCTACGTAAGAGCACTTTAGCAATTAATACAAACTAATAAGTTGTATATTTTTGTATAATTTAAATATTATTTGTTGAAATTACGTTTTTTAATCACTGCATCATTTCGAAATGAAATAGAAATTTTAATTGGAAGAACTAATAATTTTTACAAACATCCAATAAGAATTGTAGTTTCTTTTTTAAATGAATAGAAAATGCATTTAATAAATTATATGAATTACAATTACATAATTAAAAGTAAAATCTAAAATAATTATTATTATTATGTTCACAAAGTAGGTTGGCACGGGCGGTTGTTGTTGGGTAAATGTTTGTTGTTGTTTTTTTTAAATAATAATAGAAATAATACCATATAATAAGAAATTATGGCGCCCAACGCAGAGCACCATAATTATTTATACACGTAATTATTTTTGGTAAGCATAAATCTTCAAATATAAGGCTTTATCGTTACTATACCGGTAAATGTACACTTTGAATCCAACATATAATATGATAAAAGTAATTTGACTAATAACGATTATTTAATTGCAAACATAACCTCTAAATGAAATTTAATATATTTATAATTTAAATTAAAATATAAAAATTAATAGAGCTAAACAAAATAAAATGCAATTTAAGTTGGATTTTTATTTTATTTTCCAATTCAATTTAATTCGAATTTTATTGCGTTTGAATTATTAATTATTGTTATATTAAATTATTTTAATTTAATATTAATTTTCACTATCTGATAATTTTTATTTTTTTGTATTGCCTTAATGCTTATTATCTTAACTAATAATTACTTTAAAACGTACAATTTTTCAAAAAAATTACTTGAGGAATTACTTCTTGATTCTTTTCTTGATTGATTGTAAAAGTTATAGAATGAGCAGGATTTATTTTTAATTTACTTTCTCTTGTAAAGTAAATGACGTTATTATACTTAATTGTGTAGTTAATGAGCTTTATTCTATGTTGGATCAATTAATTGCTTAAACTGAAACGTCATAGACGTTAATACTGATAAAATAAAAATGCGGAAAGCTTCCAAATATTATAGCTATGCATAATCCGGGTGTAGAATCCAATTAACGTCTGAGGAAGAAATTGCAAAAAAAAATTATTATAAAAACTGTCGAAGTGGTTTCGATTTACTTAAATGGAAAGTGCTTTCGGTGCAATTAAAATTTTGCTTATTATTAAGAAGAACTGATGGTAATTAAGTATTTAATTAATGAGAGTGGCGTATTTTTTATCAGAAATCTTAAGAAATTTCATTTCTTAGAGAGATATCTCAATTTAATGTGTTATCAATTTATATTTTATAAATAATTTCTTACTTTTGACTATTTGTCTCTATGTGGCAATTTAAGAGAAAAAATACATTAAATTCGACACATGGCCGTTACTTTATTTATTTTTAAAACAACACGAGAAAGTAACTTTGCCTTAGGCAGTTTTTTGCAATAACTTTTATTTACCAGTTCTTCCTCTTTTTGATAAAACTAGGAGCACTCTGTATTTAAAGCGAGAATTATAAGATCTTTTTTGAAACTTCGGTATGGCAAAAAGATGTACGCCGTTTATAGTTAGATACATATTATGTTTTTTCTCTTTCAGGTTGACTTCCGTTATATTTTGAAATCTTTAGAAATTGAAGTATTTATAATAATGATAAAATTATTATGTATCCGATATTGATCCATACAATCAAAATAATACTTATTGATTCACAATAAAATTATGTCTATGTATAGGTAACAATAATTTTGTATACTAGGTATAAAATTATATAACGTGATTAACTTTCTTGAGATGATGAGAAAAGCCGGTCCTCGGGCAAAATTCTACAACCTACAGAATGATTCAACCTGATTTGCATTAAAACTTTCTATTTTCGCTCAGATTCAAAGATTTAAGATAACAGATTTTATGCAATTTTAAGAATTAAAAAATATATTTTTTTTGGTTTTGTTGGAGAATTAACTTTAACTAAAAATAAAAACAACATATATACAGGGTGTTCAATTCATAAGAAGCGAGTTTCAATAATTTTTGTATTCGAGTAAATTTGACTAAAACAACATCGATTTAGATAGCGAAGAGGAAGTCTAAAACCAATACTGTTTATATTTTAGCTTTAATCCCCTAACCACCACCTACCCCTACTTTATATTTTTAAATGGCACCCCGTACCTTGTCAGACATAATTTTAAATGTAAATAGAAACATCCTGATGACGTTTAAAATAATGGATTAAGTAAATTCCTTTCTGAGGTACAGATAAAAATTTAAAACTGAAACCGCAAATAAATTAATTTCATCTTGCAATGTTTACCTCTATCTCATAATGAATCGACAATAAAAATTATTGTTCGGATGTTTTGGGTATTTAGGTACTGAGTTCTGCACAGGAATTATACCGTTTCTTGTACAATAAATTTCGTAGTATCATACACCCTTGAATTACTTCAACATTTTGATCACATAATAGTATATTATATACTTGGGAACTAAAGCGCCACTTTCAATCCCGAAGTTTATATAAGTAGTATTTTTTGCATTTTTGCTCGCGAATTTTTAAATAAGAAACAAATTTATAAATATTTAAATAAAGGTACATCTGAATAGAAGTAAATTTTACCCTACTATTTTACTCCCGCTTTCATCTTACCTCCGTTCTTTTTTCCCACTTTCATGTTGCGAGAGCAAAAGTGGTACTTTACTCACTGAAAACTGGGAGTAAAGTAATCACTTTATTCTCGAACGAGCTAAAAAGTAATTTTGCTTACAATTTGAAATTTTACCTTAGTTTACAAGGTTTACGTTTTTTACAATTTAATAATATATGCTGTTAATAGCGATTTTCATACACGTGATACGGAAAACTCGTGCTGTAATAAATAATACATATTTAATTAGAATAAATATTACTCTAAACGTTTGTCGCCATACTCTGGAGTTTTAATTTAATTTTTGGATTTTCATTTCGTCTCTTCATCATCATCCAGGCATCCTTTGTTGTTCAATTAATAGAAAGTTAATGTTTTTTGTTAAGATTTAAATTACTTACTTTAATTTATTGTTATGATATTGTAATATTATTTATTGTAAGTGCATTTCAACATACTGACCTTGTCCACAAATTATGCATCTTGTTAGTATGTACATTATGTAGGTACACTAGCCTACATATTTTACCTTACAGTAGACGGTCACTCAAGCACAAAAGAAAGTAAAAGTAGACATCCTGAGATTGCTGTAATATTAATATGAAGAACCTTATTTGTTATATAAAATTATATTTAAATAATGATTCTCAGTGAGCAATTTCAATGCTAATTTAGATTTAATCAACTTTAATTGATTTTAATGTTAAAATTGATGCAAATTATGATTATTAGACATAATATATGATCTGTTAAGATAATCGGGCACTGATTGCTTAGCTAAGATTTATTTTTTAACGTGAGGTTTCCAAGCAAAAGTAAGCGATTTGATTGCGCCCAATTTAAACACAGCGGACTTACTGTTTAACGTGGATTCCGAACCACGGGAAGTGTAGTACACTTCATTTTCAAAAGATTTTACTAACCGCTTTAAACCTTAGCACCTCGATGCATTTTCATTGCTTTCCGAAAGAAAATGGTCAGAATAAAGTTCTTGATTCGAATCGAGAACCTTTAGCAGACAACGCACTTAACTGCTAAGCTAGTGCTGTTTCTTTACTAGACGTCTAGTGTCCGTTTACCTTTATTCTATAATTATTTTTAACAATCAACCTATTTAGTTTAGTTTTTCGCAACTGGTTTTATTCATGTGGATTTATTCAAATAGTATAACAGAAATATTTCATGTGTGTACAATTTGCTAATTATGAATAATCACCATACGGATACCTTAAGATATACGTATAAAAAGTGAAATAATTACAGTTGTAGTTATTTACTGTAAACAAGTAGAGCAAAACATCTTGAGATATTTTACAATCTTACTATACATTCTTAGCTCGACATACAACTAATTGAAATGATTGTTCAGTCCTTGAATAAAATGGTGAGAATAAGAATGCAAAGGCCAGTAATTTTACCATTGTTTAGTTATGCATAAATTTCTACTACCTACTACTATTTAATATTGCCACAGTACGACCACTGGGTAAATGGTAATAAGGTAAGGTCTAAAATGTCTAGTTACCTATACAATTGTCAAAATTTCCTTTTCATGGGACTCGACTTACATTCTGTTTAGTTGGCGATGGCGATTCTAGGTATAGGCGTATACTACACATTAATAATCCACTTTAAGATAATAATATAAGACATTTAACTATTGAAAAGTATAATATAATAAAACTTTTAAATTGAATAGTTAATTAAACGTGATAATAATATGTTTTAATAAATCAGATTATGGTACTATGCAGTACCGAAAGTTTATGATCAATAAATATTATCACGTTTAATTAACCATTCAATTTAAAAGTTTTATTATATTTAAATAATAATATTATTCATTTACATTAAATTAATGATCTACAACTTTTTGTTTGTTTTCATTTATTTATTCTTCTTTCTCTTACGTTAGTCCGGGTCCTATGTTTTACCATTATTTTTCAAATTAGTCAAAAACAATATTCGAAGGTGTGGTCTATTTACAACAAAATTTTCTAGCAAATTTAGCTTGCTAAGCTAGACCTCGATATGCCTGTACCATGTCTTTTATTGTTATGAATACAAATCATTAACACAAAAGGACCGACGGATTTACGTATCTTCTAAATCACGGAGACAGTCAAGAAATAGTATCCTCAAACCCGGAATCGAAACGGGAAACCCTACGTTAGCAGTTGATTGATTTAACTATCAAGCTATGACCGCCGTTTATTTATTTATAAATTTATAATAAACATATTTATAAATATTCCGCCATATATGTTTCCTGAACCAAAAAAATACACAATCAATTGCGAAAAGAGAAGATATAACATCCATTTTTACGATAATTTTAAAATCGCTGTCTTTTCAAACTCGCCGCAAACCAAATCTTCTTAACTCAGTATAACGGGAAGACGTGATCCCATTTCAATATCATTTGCATCATTTTCGTGTACTACTAATCTAGCATATTATACGATATGATGTGATTAAGCAAATCTATGTTTGATTTTTACGCCTCTTTATAAAAAAATGAACGGACTGAACGGCCAAACAGTTAGCGTGCTCGATTCTTCTTCTCGTTCCCTACGCCCGTGTCCGGGCATCGTGGCAACATTCATGATGAACAGTTCTTAACCGTGTCTCTCCATAGCTCGCTGTCCATGGCGTTGTGCGCACATTCGTGTACCGATGAGCCTGTTAGCTTTTTTATTTGGTCTACATATCGCGACGGAGACCGATCTCTTGGTCTCTCAAGCGCCCCGTTTCCGCGTCTCATGATGTGACCAAAATATTTTAACATTGCCTTATTTATGGCTGTACTCAGTCTCTCTTGGATGTTAAACTCATTCAAGATGCATACGTTTGTTTGTTTCCCGGTCCATGACACCCGCAGCATTCTCCGCCAGCAAAACATTTCAAAAGCTTCTATACGTCGCCGATCTGCCGCCTTTAAGGTCCAGCTCTCTGAAGCGTATGTCATTATCTAGAAGATTAGAGATCAGACAAGTCTTGTTTTAGTAGACTTCGATATTCCTCGATCTCTCCATATTCGTTTCAGTTTTGCCACTGCCGTTTTTTCCAGCGTAATTCTATGTCTAATCTCGCTTTCGCAACCCCCGGTGTTTGTGATGCGGACGCCGAGATACATTATGCTCTCTACCATTTCAATACCATTTATGGTTCTAATGATTTTCTCTTGTCCTGTCTATGATTAGATTCAATTCTCTTTAGGAGTTTTGCCCGTTCGTCCTATGATGCCGCTATCAATGTCGTGTCATCTGCATATCTTAAATTAAATAATTTTCTTCCGCCTATCGATATTCTTCCTTTCCATTCTTCCGTAGCTATGCACATTATCCACTCTCCGTATATGTTGAAAAGAATCGGCGAAATAATGCAACCCTGTCTCACTCCTCTTCCCACCCTAAAAGTTTTTGTCAGTTGGTCATCCACTCTGACCTGGGCTTTGTTTGACGCGTATATTTTGCTGATCAGGGAGATGAGGTGGGGTGGGACGCCAAGTGTATTCGTAATGTTCCATAGTTTGTCCCTTTTTACGCAATTGAATGCCTAGAAAACAGAAGTAGCCCGAAATGGTAAACTCTCTCAGTTTCTCAATAATTTGTCTAACATTTAAGACTTGCTCTCTTGTGGATCTACCAGGCATAAATCCAGCCTGTTCATTTGGAATTTGTGGATGTATGTACGCTTTCAGTCTTTCTTTAATGTCCCACAGCAGCACCTTACTAGCATGCGAGATGAGCGCAATTGTTCGATTCTAGGATTGGGTATTAGAATTAGTTAGTAAAATATTACACTATCGCATATCAAATATTCACAAACCTACTGGTCTACCATCTATTTATGTGGTTTGGAATCCACGTTAAACGTTAAGTAAGCTGTATGACCCTTTGGCCCGTCACATATTTTTCACACGCAACGGCCACATCATATAGGAAATACTGGAAACTGTATAAAAGGTATAGTGTATTTCAAATTAATTGGAATTAAAAAAAGTCTAGCATCAAATTACGTTGTTATAAAAACATACAAACTTACTGTACACCTGGTACACGCGTCCACGTGGAGTCGCAAAGAGAATTTTCGTAATAGAAATATTATCCAATAATAAGTCCTTATTATAAATATTAACCAATTAGAACTACACTACTCCACGTGGAGTATGAAATGCGGGCTTTCGTTGGCGCGATAATCTTATCTCTTATATTGTTTTTCCTTGCATAGTTTGTATGTTTTTATAACAACGTAATTTGATGCTAGACTTTTTTTAATTCCAATTAATTTGAAATACACTATACAAAACCGGAAATATATGCTACATAATAAGCATAAATAAAAACCGTATTGCACTTACTAAAGGTAAAAATTAATTAAGCAGAACTTTTTTATTCGCAGATTTTATTTGCAGTGAAAAGAAAAGTAGACTTGCATATAAAAAGTTATTAGTTTAAAATTTATATTGAGGAACCATAACAAAAACAAATTATTATTACATAATTAGTCGGTTTTCTAAATTTGGTTTTCTAGAATAATTAGAAATCATTGTCTTACATAATAAAATAAATTAATAAGGAATAATAATGAAAATGACGAAAACTTTGAAATACAACTCACATTAGTAAATATTAGCAAACATGAAAGAGCTTTAAGTATAATAAATAATTTTATTTCTTAAACAGTTTTGCTAAAATTGTTAAATTTATGTTTTACGTAATAGTAAAAGTAAGTATTTGTCATTATTAAACGATCATTGGACCATGATAATCGATCGAACAACTGGAGTAACATCGGAGTCACGTTTGAATAAAATATTCAATAAAATTAACAACTTTTTTATGTAGGTAGTTCATGTAACACTATTTTGCAAAATCAGGTACCCGAGTATACCTATGTATTCATAAAACAATTTCCTAGATTTCTAATTTATTAAAGCATAAATCACATCTAGTAATAACTTTTCAAAATTTGTTAATGCTTATTACTTTCCGCATTGTGCGTATAAAATCCAACATAATTTATTCATTATAATAAAATAACCTCACGTGTTAATGATATCAAAAATATTAATAATTAAATAAAATCAATGAAGAATTTGCGTTATATCTTTTATTAAAAATACTTGTAGGTAATTATAACAATAATAATCTTTCTTACCTAATAATTCCTTTTACCTATAATACAACAATAAAAAATAATAATAAAAAAATATAATGCCTATTATATGGTAAACATAATACTATCCGTATTGTGGGTTTCATTAAAAGGTGAATGGTTCGAATAAATTGAGGAAGTTCTCTTCTATTCAGAATAATATAAAAGGAATAATAAGTGGCACGTCGTGGTTTTCTATAATAAACGGAGGGCGGGGGCGACGACTATAAAAGTAAAATTTTTAATATGTTGTATACTAATCAATGTTTTCCATTCGTAATATTGCTGTTCTGGTTCTCTGCAAAGTCTTTATGATTCATTTTGAGGTAAATCAATCCTCTTCTTTCTCTTTTACTTTCAACTTAATTTATCCACAGAGCGTTGATGTTCACCGGAGGGCTGTGCTAAGAAATTCCGTTAAGTCCGCGATTCGAACCCACAATTTCCGCGTTATAACTCAACCAGAAATCACACTAAACTACTGCTGTTATGGGTTATGCTAGTAATATAAAAATTATATTTATGTAATGATGATTTTGTATTCCGGTTTCGGTAGGGCGGCGCGGTACCCCGTCGCCTTCCTAGTACCAGCCGCCACTAACAAATAATTCTATGGAGCTACACTACCGCTCAAAAGTTTGGGTACACTTGAACTTTTTTTAAAATATAAAAAGTTTCACTACAAAATGCCACTTAAATTTGAAAAAATTTTGCACAGAATATCATTTATTAGTCATAAATCTAAAAATCTTTCAAAAGCTGCCCGCACGTGTCCCGTTAAACAGAATTTTAAAAAATTCCCAAATGTTGGGACTATAAGAATTTCAGGTAGTCGGCCCGCGCCGGGAACTTTTGAACGAATTTTAACACTTAAAATTGTTTCTTAATTTCTTATTAAATTTTATGGTAGTAATAAACCAAAACATTGGATATACTTACCTTAAGGCCCTTTCAAGTTGCAAATATAAAATAAACTGTATTCAAAAAATTAATATCATTCGTGTATTTGTTACTAGTTGAAACTGTGAAAATTTAATTTTTGTAATGACAAGAAAAATTCAACTTAGTTTAGAAAGCGTAGTGCAGTTATTGCTGTTTACAAAGAGAAAAACAATTTGAGTCTTCTTCTTCTTTCACTTAGTGTAGGCCTTAAGGCCTGTAATTTCCAGCTTCTTGTGATATAGACTGCCATTCTCTCCATCTCTTTGGTGGTCTTCCAGGCAGTCGCTTTCCATTGACAACCTTCCCATCTCTAGCAATTCGGGCAAGCCTATTGTTGTCCATGCGGACAACTATTGCAAAAAAACTGAACTTATTGCTGAAGGGTGTACACTATACACTGGTATGCGCTTTACAGCTACTGGCAATTTAAACGATGAAAAACGAAATAGCAGGCCAAAAATGACTTCAAACCAAGAAGATTTATTTATACTACCACTAGCAAGCGAAAAAGACGACTGGCAGCATCCGAAATAAGGGCATAGGAAAATTATTTTAGACAAAACCTAGTGTTAGTTGCGCAGTTAATAGAAAGTTGGGGGATGCTGGACTTTCCGGGTACATAGCAGTACGAAAATCGCTTTGAGACCTCAAAACATGAAGAACCGTTTATAATGAGGACGATTACATAAAGACTGGACATTGGATTAATGGAAAATGATCCTTTGGACCGATGAATTGAAATTTGAAGTATTATTGGATACTAAAGAAGGGTTTTTGTTCGTAGAGGAAAGTCCGAAGAAGTGCCATCTCAATGCTTGGTCTCAACTGTCAAACATAGGGGGTGGTTCAGTGCTACTGTGTGGGGTATTTTTGTGCTTCTAGGGTAGAAGACTTGGTAGCAATTGAAGGTATCTATCTTAAGGAAGGTTATTTAAGAATAGCTATGAAGGCTCCCCCTTCATAATGCACCAGGATAACGATCCGAAGCATTCCTCTCGCTTATGTAGGGGCTATTTAGAATAGCAGGAGCAAGAAGCTACCCTTGAGGGTAGCTTCTTGTTGCGACTGTGTTGGCAAAACCATGTTATTGATAATTGCCAACACAGTCGCCTGATCTGAACCCTATCGAGCTACTTTAGGATGAATTCGATTGATAAGTTAGAAAAACTTCTTTTATGTAAATTACAGGAGTCCTGGAATGCCCTAACAATAGTTTAACTTGAAAAACTTGTTGCAAAAATGCCCAGAAATGTGTAGCAGGTTATTAAAATAAAGAAGGCTACTACGATAAAAGGAACATGTAAATTAAAATTAGTGTTAATTGGTTTAATTTTTAATTATATATTTTTTCCGATTTTTTCTAATCCACTTTTTTGTCTTTAAATGAAATTTGGTAATGTATTTCTTCAAAACCTTTAATCAAAATGAAATCAAACGTGTCAATATTTCAGAAAATAAAAAGTATTTTATTTTATCCTGTGTACCCAAACTTTTGAGCGGTAGTTATGTACTATCTGTAAATTAAAAATTTAATTCAAGGGCATTGTCCAATGCTATACTGTGTAACACATTGTACAAAAATTCAAATAATCGCTAGTTTTCAGTTTACGTAATATTCTATCGGTAAATTAGAATGCTTTTTCATACTTGCACGCACAAAGGTTTCAAGATTGGTGGAAACAAGCGATTATTTAAATATTTGTAATATTCTGGAAATAAATGACAAAATACGAGTTATTCAGTTACAGTTAAATAAATATTTTGCAATTTTAAAAAGCTATATAAACTAAAAATTGTAATAAAGTATGTAGGTAGTACCAAAGGTAGTACCAAAATCTATTTTATAAAGATTCCCTAATTCTCTGTTACGATCTTTGTTAATTTTTACTTGAAAAAAGAGCATCCGTTATGTACGTATGTTATGTATAAATCAATGTACGCCAAGAAAAACAAATAGTAAATATATTGCAGAAAATCTAGTAACTATTTACTGATTATACAATAACAAACTTGTGAAGGTTTCAATCTTATTAGAAATGAGTATTAGCCAAGTACCTACTTTCCGCATTCTTTTGTCATTCTGAATATTTCAAGATTCACCCATGAAGTTATAGATATATCAATTACTAAGTATAGTACAAGAAATATATAATGCTAATTGTGCAAACCTGTAATTAGACATAATTATATTTATTGTCATATCTGTATTTTTAGTAGAACCTAAAACATGATTGTACAAAACACTTTTCAGAACTGAGGACGAATTTGCACAAGTACATTGCACTGTAAATATAATTCGCAAAACGTTTTTGTCACACTGTCACATCTTCAGGCGATTATATTTGCAATGTAACTTAATTGTGAAAAATTGTGCTTTTTAGTTCTTAAAAGTGTTTTGTATAGTTTTTTGGTTATACTAAATCTACAGACATAATTTAATATCAATTTTCACTCCATTAGCCACGATCATCATTCACACGTATTATGATTAAATCATTTAAATAAATAGTATGAAGTTTTTATATCAGTTGCTAGATAAGCTTTAAAACTTTCTTTGATTGATAAATTTTGATTTATTAGGCCATTTTGCAGTAATACGCAAAAATGTGAAATGACAGAGTAGCCTCTTACCGTACTTTTTGTAATCGAAAACAATATTTAGATTTTTGATCTAATAACACATATTTAGAAAAATATCAGAAAAGGAAAGTATCAGACAATTTTTAAGCTCGTACGCTTTTGCTATTAGCAATTGTCCATTAAACGCCGTAAATTAGAATTTTTAGAATAATAATTTATATTTGGTATATGGATGCTTATCCCCAGAAATAAATGAAAAGATGCAAGCTGGATGGAGGGCATTCCACGCAAACAAGAAGATATTGAAGAACAAGAATATAACTCTTAGAACCAAAATAAGGGTATACAAGACTTTTGTGAGAACGGTGGTCGCCTATGCTTCGGAGGTGTTGAACCCGACCAAGAGTGAGGAGGAGAAGTTGAGAGTGTTTGAGAGAAAAATATTAAGAACCATGACTGGACCAAAAGAGATTGGCGAAAATGAATACAGAATGAGAGCAAATGCCGAACTAGCCAGAGTATTAAGAAACGAAGATGTTGTGAAATACATGAAGGCACAGAGAGTCAGATGGCTAGGACACGTAACAAGAAAAGAGTCAGATAACGTCCTAAGGCAGATTATGGAATGGAGGCCGGGGGAGACCAGAAATCGAGGAAGAACAAGATCCAGATGGTTAGACGAGGTAGTAAATGATCTCAAAGCTATGGACGTGACAGACTGGAAGAAGAAATGCGAAGATAGGGTGCTATGGAGTAAGATAGTGAATGAGACCAAAACACACACGAAAATATAGAATACCGAAGAAGAGAAGAGGAGGAGTGATTCACCTCGAAAAATGAATCGTAAAGACTTCAACGAAGTAGGCATATTCCAAAAGGAATGAATACCTTATTATTATTATTATATGGATGCTTAATGGAGCTAGGAATAAAAATCTCAGAAATTTCCCACCTGTCCGGAATTGAGCATCCCTTTTTTGCGTCCTCTCCCAATGAAGGATCTTTTTTAACTGTTTTTCTTCCAAACCGTTAGCCATACGAAGAAAATCATGAAATGAAAATATTTGCCATTAATTCTACATTCAAAGTGTTTAATAACCATTCAATTGGTCCTCACCTAATTCTTTCAAACAACGTTCAAAATTATGATCAAATCAAATACGCAATTTATCCACCCACCTTCACTTTCTAGCCTCTATAAGAGCTCCACTCCACATATTCATCTCTTCGGCGATGTTATTTAATTATATGTGATAGAGCCATCACGAGGGAAGGAAACCCAAGACTGTGTATGACCAACTTCAAAACTATACGATTTGTATCTGACTATTAATGTAAAACTTAATAATTTATTATAAATATTTGCATTGCAATATTTTTTTTACGGCTAACAATCCGAAATAAAATTTAGCAAAATAAGTACCGAATCCTCATTGGGAGTGATTTTTCACAAAAACAAGGATGTTTCATCCGGCGGGGAGGAGAGAATTTTTCGAATCCATATTCTTGGCCCATTGAGAGTACGTAGTATATCAAATAAAAGTTATTTATATAACTTATTTATCCTATTTGCCTTATTTTGAACTATAAACCGATTTTATTGCACATCATCAGCATTGCTTGACGCCACTCCGCATAATGGGGGAATTAAAAAACTGGTCAAAAGCAAAACTTCACGTCTTGAAAGTTTTTATTTGTGTTTTAAAGTGTTCTATTCCAGAATATGATTTATACGTTAGATTTCTTCTCCTGTTTGCAAGTTTGTAGATAAAATCTATCAGCACTTCTAGTGAACTTTCCGAATATCAAATTAATGCAACAATAATTTTTCACGAAAACAATTTAGTGGAATTCTATATTTTAATTTATAAACGTAATAATTTTCTGATAAGCATTCAGCATACCCAATATCATGCACATTTAATATTAAAACGATAGCAGTAAATCTGTAATTGCGAAAAACTCACTATCCTCATGGCCGTCCTAGATTTTTGGCATTCCTGAACTCTTGCCTATCTTAAAAAATAGAGAAGCACAGAAGTTCATATTATGATATACGACATATACCATTGAAATGCGATTTTAAATTCGAGTTAAATTTTTCCTCCAAATCACTGCCGACCGATGCGGATTACCAATGTATTATTTCCGGATTATCAAGAGTCCATATTGCGGTAGCTGCGAAGACAGCAGTCTAAAACTCTCGTGCCGAATATTTTCATCTTATTCTTCGCAATTTTCGAAGACTTGTGATGGTTGAATCTGAAGACAATAAAAGTATATTAAAAACATCTCCTATTGTCTTTTCTCGCAAGGACTTTCTTGTAAAACCTTCACGGTATTTTGTGATCTCTTTGTTTAACGCTACTTAGTCTTCTTATGTAAGATAGGAAATCGATATTATTGCCAACATTACGATATTACATCATGGCCAGAGCCAGAGATATTTTAATGTTTTGTGCACTGTGATTGGCATGTTGTACCATTCAATAATTTTGCTAATATTTCAGATGTTTGTTGTTTATTAACGGAACTTCGGACTACATGTTTCGAAATTTCCTGAAGTTTTTTCTGGAAAATTATTGGTATATTTTTTTAGTAATACGCTAGTTGCGTAGCTTAAGTGGCGCTGCCCTGGTGGCCAAATTTAGCGTAACTGGGGAGGTGAGCGCAAACGGTTTTAAATACAAGTAATAGTTTAATTACGAATTAAACATTAAGGATTAGAATTAAGAAGTAAATTTGAATTTAAATAATATTCTATATTATGCCCTATATAACTTAATAGCATTATGGTATTGGTAGTGCTGACGGTTTTAGGTAGATTCACATAGAAAAGTTGATTTAAAAATGGGTGCAAAAAGGTATTTTTGTGTAGTTGGATGCAATAAATCAGAGAAAAAGAATCCTGATTTAACATTTTATCGCTTTCCTGGAAGACCTTAAGATTAATCAAAAAAATGAGTGGATACAAGCTGTTAAACGTAAGAGCGAATAAGTAATTTCTATTCCATATCTCATAGCCTCGTTCAATCTCCCATCAAATTTCTCTTTCAAAAGTTTTCTTGCTAATGCCTCAAAATGGTCTGTTCTAGTTTTTATTCGATGAGCTTTGCTATAGAACACGTTATTCTTTTAGCTCTTTCTTCAAACCACTGAAAACAACTTGACTGGCCGACTGGTTTTTCACAAATTTCAATAGCTGCATTTTTTGAGACTACAATTTTTTCTTCAAAAAATGCAATCAAATGTTCAGGACATTGCAACGGTTTTAAAAGAATTTTTAATCCCTCAATTAATGTACACTGATAACTTCGATAGTTTGACCCCGATTCTTGTAAATCATAAATTTTTGTTATCACTCATTTAATTCCTTTGTTAGCTGTTTGGCCTTTTCTGTAACAATATTTCTATTACTGGCAAGATCTTTTTCTAACTTTAAATAGTGACTAAATATACAAACAATATTATACATTGCACTGGGTACATTTTCTACATCATCAAATTTGTAATTAACATTGCAATCTATTTGTGATTCTTTACATGGAAGAAACTTTTCTATTGTACATCCTTTCGTATATTTATCGCATTGTGCTTTACTAGGCTGACTCCAGAAAAAAGTCAATAATGTTTATATTTTGATAACCACATTGAATAGTAACTGAGACTGAACTCATAATGTGAAAAGCGAATTATTTCAACTAAACACTTGTCTTTATACGCTAGTTGCAACTTGTAAATTTTGTTAACAAAACATTGTTTATTTTCTTTTATATAATAAAATTCATCTTGGTTATGTACCAACAATATTTTTGCTAATATTACCATATAAACATGAACATTTGGGCATCCCAGTTTAGGCAAAATTTATCCACGAGACGGCGCTTCGTACGCTTTTGGGAGGTACGCAACTAGCGTATATTACATTTTAATTTTATCGGTAGTTGACACAATAAATAAAAGTAGAATAAGATTTTTTAAGGTTAATACTGTTTCAAGAAAAGTATAGCTAAACTACTGGCTAACTATAAGCTACAAAGCTACTCCCATATATTTGCAGGAACACTAGTTAAAATAAGAGATTTTAACTTCCAACGCAGTGGCGTAACTAGAGTAACTTTAAAAAAGAATTTAAGTTTTAACTTGGAAATTTTGGACCTAAATAAATGTTACTAGTTATCCCAGTGTTCCAATGGGTATGTTGATAGATTGCGCAACGTTCTTCTCATTCTGTTATACCTTGGTTAATAATCTTTCTTCATTCCACTCTATTTTTAACCACCCACCTTCATCGTTACACCTTCAGTAGTTCTAGGTCTTTCTATATTTAATTCTTCCATTGTCCCACTAGCCTTCCATGGCGCTTCCTTCCCACCTGGCTATTCAATATCTTGTTCGCCATTCTTTCGTCACCTAAATGTAATAACGGTTATTTGAATACGAATAAAAATTGATTCCATCTTATTTTATATTGGCAATAAAATATTACTTATTTGGTAGTAAAAAATACATTGAGTAGTTAAATTTTGCATACAAATAGTATCTACTGCAAGAGAAAGCTGCTCGTATGTATTTAAATGTTTTAAATTTTGAAAACAGTTAAAGATGCATATAGCTAATTGACTTTCTAAACGTTAAAGGTACCTTGTCGAAATAAGTTTCATATAATTTATTTTGTTATTTATTCACATAATATTAATTTAAAAATTAGCAAGCTACACCAAAATTTAAATTGTTTCATAAACGTTTGGCAATTAGTTATTGGCGTTTATTGCCTTCTTTAGATGTTTTTAATATGTTGTTGTGATGTCTTTTTAAAGTAAATAATATTTATACTATCATTAATTTTAAAAAGCTAATAATTTTAATATTTTAAATAAGTTTTAGTGTAATCATTGCTGGATCAATTTTTACACGATTGATAAATCGTTTTACTATTAATGTTTATTTCCGTTTTACAGAAACAAAAACTTCAAGTCAGCAGTCCAAAACAAGCGTTATTGACGAATCCGAACTTGTTATGACTGGTTCGGATCAAGAAGAAAATAAAGATGGTTTACTACAAGAGCAAACGTTTTATCCATCTTATTCGCAATTTGAAAATCAACCATTAGGACATTCGAGACCTTATGTATTTCAACAAGAAGCTGCTTATAGTCAACGAGCTGTTTCGCCTTACCAACAGCAACTATCTTATGATGCATACAGAGGAGGTGATAATTTTGGTGCCAATCAAGTATCTGGATCATTTGGCCTTTTAGGTTCTGGAAATTTTGGTGTGATCCAAGGTGGCACTTTCTATAATGATAATGAAGGAGAAGCATCAAATTTTGAACAACCACATTTTAATTCGTATTATCATAACGGTCATGGCAGGCCATCTGATTATTTTGGAAAAAATCCCGTACCACGAAAACAAGAACAATTTGCTAATTTTAGAGACTTTGCTGATATAAACACACCATCCTATTCCGAATATGTTGTAGTTTATGCAAATAAAAATAACACTGAACATAATAAGCATCATGTAAAACCCAAAAACATTATAGAACAGTTAGCATTACTAGATTTGGATACCACAACTACGACTGCAGAAGTGCCCACTAAAAAATTATCCAAGTCAAAAAGAAAGTTAGCTTTGCTCTTACCAGAGAAAAAACTTAAACAAAAAGAATTATTAAAAAAAGCACTTACAATAAGTACAGATTTGCACGAACCGTTGTTAGCGTTAAGTTGAAATACCTAAATAGTTTAATTTATACTTAAGTGTGAAATGTGTTTGTCGCAACTATACGATATAATGTTCTCAATTTTTCCTTTAAGAGTACCTGACTCCTTTAAGTGTTATTAGTGGCGTGAATTCCAAGATCTAAAAGAAGTGAAAATTATAACTTGATCAGGCATGTACTTGATTTAAGTAATTGACATAACATACACTAGACTTACTTATTTTTAATAAAAGTAGGTACATACTATGCCGAAACAGAAATAAATTTGAGTTGTAAAAATATTGTTATTTAATATATTAGTTTTAAAATAAAAATTTTAATTAGTTGTTAATCTTTTAATTCTCAAGTAAATTTTTTGTTCACTACCCAACAAGTAAATGGCACATAACATACTTGCTTGCAACACGTTTAAGCCGATATTCTCGCCCGCTTCTTGTTTTTCTAGTCATCAACGAAGTAAATGCTTTTTATTTTGTCGGTGTAGATTTACCTATCGGTAGTGAACAAAATATTTTATTTATTCTCAACCGGCGGCGATTGCTAATCTCGCATGATATATACTATATATAAGGTATATAAACTCGATGCTTCGCATTTCGAATTGAAATTTATGCTCGATTAGTAAATAGCATTTACCGGTATTGTATAATATTCAGTATACCACTTCAATAATAAATTATGTAAGGAAAAGATCGTTCATTTTTATCGTTATTATAAATATTTTGCGAAAAGTGTCAATTGTATGGATTCCTATAATGGCGCCTAATCTGGTACAAGAAAATTTTAACAAGAAACTTAAAGTAAATGTTAAAGTATTAGAAGTTTGATAATAATATACGCTAAACAACGAAATGTTATTCAAAAGACACTTTATAAGACATTTATTTGTCCTTTGTGACAGACTAAAATATTTTCTTGAATAGGTGAACAAGTAAAAACTTGGCTATGTGGACATTGCATTATTTTTTCGTGAAACTACGTGGTTTCATAATAACTAAACTAAATTGGAAAAATTTGAGATGGCGGTTCGAGGCGGTTGCAAACGCCGTATCGGCTTCCCAAAAAACGAAGAATTATACCGGGTGACCGGCCGAAAACTGAACATAGGGAAATAACATGGGAAATTGATTTTTTCTAAATTCCTGCTTCCCATTATAACTGATATGAATAAAAAAACTACCAAATTAAAGAGATTTTTTTTCCGCGCCTAAAGATACCAAACACTTAATATTTTGTTTTTTAATTATTGTTAAAAAGTCGATAGTAAAATTAAGAAATAGCTCTTCTTAAAAAAATATTAGCGGGCTGGGTCGTTGCATTACGTCTAATGTGCCGCATTGCTATTGTTTTTAAACTTTTTAAATTTGTTTTTATTTTAAAAATAATAAGAACGCAATTTGAATATTATTTTATTATAACAAGTTGACCAATATTAAAAGTTAAAAGTAGTTTTATTTAGTCAACAAAACCCAAGAATAAGAAAAATATCAATTGGATTATTAAATACTGAACGAAAGTAACCAAATAATAATAATAATATTATAACAAGTATTCGAATAACCCCATTCTGCACTAAACAGTAACCCAATCTATTATAAAATGATTCTCTTACATTTGCTAGCTGTCTAGCAGTAATTTGATTGCATTCTGCAAAGATCGCGTTCCTCAAAGAATCAATATTTGGGTGACGAGTTTTATAAATTTTGCTTTTAATATGACCCCACAAAAAGAAGTCACACGGTGCCAGATCAGGAGATCGGGCTGGCCAGTTTATAGCACCACCACGACCAATCCATCGATTTGGATATGCTGAAACCAGACCTCATGGTGTTCAGAAGCTATTTCGTCTAACGCAGGACCAATATTATTTATAAGAAGATCTAAATACATATCTGAATTTAAATTTCCAAGTATTTCAAATGGACCAAGAACACGGTTATTATAAATGCCAGCCCAAATATTAATTTTTTGATGGTATTGTGAGCCGGTCATTAAATTTAGTCTCGGATTTTGTATAGCCCAATAGCGATGGTTTTGTACATTTGGCTCATTGTTTAATGTAAATGTACATTCGTCTGTAAAACATATTTGTTTCAGAAAGTTTCGGTTTCTGTTAGCACGTTCTTGCATTTTCTCACAAAATACAAGCCTGGATTCTTCGTCAAACAAAAATATTTCTTGATGACATTGATATTTAAAAGGATGGTACTTGTGCTTTTTTAAAATTGTTCGAACATTTTCTCTACCAATATTACACTCAGCTGCAATGTATCTAATGCTTGCATTTGGATTCGCAGAAATTAAACCTAATATAGTTTCTTCCAATTCATGGTTGTTTCTCTGATATCCTATTTAAAAAATAATGATAAGACAACTTCAATTAATAATTTTGGTTAATACCTTTATTTAAATTTGTCGAAGTATTACCAGTGTTTTCAAATTTCTTAATTATATTCTGTATGGCCGATATTGATGGAATTTGGCTATTATTAAATTTAACAGAAAATAAGTCACGTATTTGGCGTAAATTATTACCGCTGTAATAATATTTTACCATGAAAACTTTTCTTCAACAGACCACTTCATTGTTAACAAAATTAATTTTAATCTGTCAAAGTAACTTTTGTTTGTAATATTTGGCTTTCATACAATAGCAATGCGGCACATTAGACGTAATGCAAAGACCCAACCTGCTAATATTTTTTTAAGAAGCGCTATTTCTTAATTTTACTATCGACTTTTTAACAATAATTAAAAAACAAAATATTAAGTGTTTGGTATCTTTAGGCGCGGAAAAAAAATCTCTTTAATTTGATATTTTTTTTATTCATATCAGTTATAATGGGAAGCAGGAATTTAGAAAAAATCAATTTCCCATGTTATTTCCCTATGTTCAGTTTTCGGCCGGTCACCCGGTATGTAAATTATGTTTATTTCGTGAAAACTTGGTTCAGACGAGATGAAAGTTTTCGAAATCGAGAAATTTCCATTGAAATACGTAAATTATCACAATACAGCAATAAATTAATAATACGATGATTTAAATGGCGTCATATTGTACGTGGAAATAAAGCGTAAGTTTTTCTAGAATTTTCAAAATTCAGAAAATAAAAATTTTTTTCGCTTAATGTGTCGAGGGCACAAATATAAATCGAACATGTTTAATGAAATTTTCATGAATAAACCTTCGTTTGCAAAGAAAATTCATATTTTAGCATGTTTACATAATTGGAAACCATTTGAAAATGTACCAAAAACCTTAATCACTTCTTTTCTTTCACTTTCTTAAGAATATATTTATACAAACATTTTGGACGTCTGTAATGTCCTTGAGCGATAAAGCAAGATGATAACAACGCTCGGTTACTGTGCAGTTGTTCTGACAGCTCGAAACAAAATTTCTTCTGCTACACACTAAAGAACACACTTATTTTAGCATATTGTAAAAGTAAAACATATGAATCGGGTCCAAATGACCGAAATATTCGAATTTGAAAAGTACGGAAAAGTAGCATAAATCATGCAGTAGACCCCGGTGATGCCACATTCATCGGCCGGCCGGCGCATTTTGTTGACGGTACGTGCACTGGGATATACTCTTACACTTAGAAAATTTCGCACCGGCAGATGCAGCTCGACGCTCCTACATGTAACATCGCTTATTTTTTGTTTTTACGCGATTTTTTGGGGGTGAAACGTAACAGTATACCGCAAGTATACTTTTTAATGCTATTTCGAGGGTCTCTCACATCCCGGTTGCATAGATCCCGGTTTTCTTGATCGGTGGCGCTTCTCGTATGTTTAGCCTAGTAACCAGAGTCAAATCCGCCCTGGAGGGGTGCAGAGCGGAGCGGCGCCCCGTAAGGGTAGGATTTGACGATGGATTATCCTCCTTTTCGAATGCACACCCCTAAAATTGGCTTCTCAAATACAAATACTCCAGAGTGGATCGAATAATGAACAAATCAGCGGTCACTCACCATTGGAATACTTATCAGTTTTCCCTCCACAAATCATATACCAACGAAATTGTTTTTCATGATAAATTTATATCCGAAATTAATCATATAAAAAAAAACTGCAAATACGACATTGTAAGATGTTATACAATGGATAAAGAAACGATATTTATATGCACATTATAACTTCGGTCTTTATAAAAGGCAAACAGGAACCATAATTAAATTGCAGTTTTCAAACATGAAACGAAAATTTTCGTGCCACTATCAATAACCTTACGTCGAGTCCAGATCTACGATCAAAACTGCGAGCCGAGCGCTTCTGCGATCTTTTGACGTGAATACGTCTATAAAATCGGTATAGCGTGTTTAAAAATTTAATGAAAATATGTAACGAAAATTGTGTGTGTTTGTGTGTACGAAAAGTGTAGAAATGATAAATTTCGAATTGCCACTATTCAGCAAAGGCTTGGAAGTTGTTTGCATGTTTTTAAATGGATATTATCCGATCGGTAGACCTGAGCAAAAACGGGTATCTTGCGACGACGTATTCACGTTAAACCATACGACCACGTCCCCGAACATAGCCTATTTTAATTTATTTTGTGAGCATTTCGGCGATCTTGCAGCAAAAGTGCGAATATTTCATTTATCGATGCTCATTTATCGATGCTCATTTATGATGCTCGCAACTTTTTAGCGAACGGTTCACTGGAACGCTCGCGTTTACTACGTAATTTAACATAATTGTCAAAATTAAAATACTCAGATTGTGCCTCTCTTTATAACAACTGAAACTTAAAAATTGACAACCTAGCAATACCCTATGGGGGGAGAGTTAGCTATTACTGACCAGCTGAAAAAAATTTTTTTCAGCTACACACTAAAGAACAGGCTTATTTTAGTCTATAGAAAAAATATTTTGTGAGAAATCTTTAAAAACAACCCCAAAATCGACTTTTTAAAAGTAGGGAAATTAGCATCGAATAGGCCGCGCCCCCCAGGCAGACGCGATGAAATGCATCGACGTTCCCTTCAGATCGAGTGAAATTTTTTCGCTCCGATTTAAATTTTTCTTTGAAATTCGGATAGGTGGGGGTGTGATTAGTAGATATTAGTAATAAATATTAGCAAAAAAATGGAAAATAACCCGTGTATCGCCGAAAAAGTGAAAAAATTAAATTTTTTTAATTCGATTTTTGGGGTGTGCATTCGATAGGGAGGTTTATCCATCGTCAAAACCTACCCTTTCGGGGCGTCGCTCCGCTCCGCGTTGCACCCCTCCAGGGCGGTTTTGACTCTGGTTACTAGGCTATAAACATACGAGAAGGCGCCACCCGTCAAGAAAACCGGGATCTAAAAAACCTGGAGCTTATGGACCCTTGAAATAGAATTAAAAAGTATAGTTGCGGTATGGGGTAGTAAACTATTACGTTTCACCTCCAAAATATCGAACAAAACAAAAAATAAATCCATGTTACATGTACGAGAGACGAGAGCTGCATCTGCCGGTGCGAAACCTTTACCTTTACCTGATATGTATTTGATGGAGCATCCCGGCATGGCCGGCCTTCTCCTTCATCTGAAAGAATACATTAATGACATTGGAAGTTGTAGAGACCGGTGGGTCTCTGGGAATTGGCGCTTGGCGGACTGACTGGTTAGAAACCTGGGCTGTGACTGTAAATATGAGATATGTGAAGAAAAAGAAATTTTTACGTTTGCCGATATAGTAGAGTCCCTAATTCGAAGAAAGAAATTATAATTTCTATTGATGACCTCGAAGTGAGTGGCTTCTACTTGGAACTAGTCAGAATTGGCGACTAGTGGGATTGTAGTGATACTATGGGGGGTGATTTATCGAAGCTTGTGGAAATTGATCGAAAAATTACACAAATCTAGTGAATAAATTCACTTTCGAAGAGAATTTGTGTAAGTTAAACCTGTGAACATACATTAGTCTGTGTGGGGGTGAGTTATGGTCAGGAGTTGTCCGTGGTCAGGAGTGATTTGGGACGGGGAATGAAGAAGTCGGCTGGGTTGTATTGACCTAGTTGATTTACTAGTGGGTTTTCTGAGAATTTGGATTTGTTGTAGAGATTGGTGGCATGTTTACGATTAAGAGTGTTAATGAGGTCTAGTTTGGCGTCTGCATGTAGTCGCCTGTTAGTGACGTAATAGGGGGCGCTGAAAATAGCTCGGAGATTTTTGTTTTGGATGACTTGAAGTTTATTTATGGCCCTGGGGCGTGCATATCCCCAGACAGGGGAGGCATAAATCATTGTTGGGCGGATTATGGCTTTGTATAATCTTAGTTTGTTAGCGGGGGACATGGTACTTTTTGCGTTCATGAGGACGAACAATCTATTGAAGAGGCATTTGGCTTTACCGGTTGCGGAGGAAATGTGAGCGTCCCATTTGAGGCGCCGGTCCATGGTAATGCCAAGGTACTTGACCTTGGTTTTCCAGGGGATTTGCTCCTCAAACATCCAGACACTGGAGTTGTGAGGCTTGCAACGATTTCGAAACATGATCGCGGAACTTTTGCTCGAGTTAACCTCGATGCGCCAAGTTTCGTACCACCTTCCGAGATCGGTGATCGCCTCCTGGAGGCGGGTTGTGGCTATGTCCGGGTGGATTGAGGATGTGTATATTGCAGTGTCATCTGCATATAGTGAAATTTTTGTTGCGGGATCTAAGGGGGTTGGAATGTCGCTCATGAAGATGTTAAACAGTGAAGCTGCAAGGATCGATCCCTGGGGGACCCCGGAGGTGATGGGGCGCTTGGTGGATCTGGTGTTCATGAGTTTGACTTGGAGATTTCTGTCGTGAAGGTAGGAGGCAATAAGTCGGACTAGTGGAATTTGAATTTTGGATTGAAGCATTTTGAACAGGAGGCCTTCGTGCCAGACCTTATCGAAAGCTTTCGATACGTCGAGTAGCACTAGGCCGGTGAATTCTTTTTTGTTGAGTGCCTGCGTGACGTGCTCAACTAATCGGAGGGCTTGGTGGGTCGTGCTGTGTCCAGCACGGAAGCCGAATTGTTCGTTTTGAATAATACTGTTATCGAACATGGCTTCTTGGAGACGGGTGAGAATGACTTTTTCAACTACTTTTCCGATGGAAGGGAGCAGGCTGATTGGTCTATAGCTTTTCGGAAGTTTGAGATTTTGACCGGGTTTGGGGATTACCACTACGTCAGCGGTTTTCCATATTTGTGGGTAGTAGTTGAGTCGAAAACATGCGTTAATTATGCCGGTGATGGCAACTTTGGCTTTTTGGGGGAGTTCTTTGAGGGCGGTATTGGTGATGCCATCGGGACCTGGGGCTTTCCTCTTTTTGAGGCGTTTAATGGCAATGGTGACCTCCGGAAGAGAGGCGGGGGTGATATGTGTGTCATCGGAGGTGTTTAGGGTGGTGGTGACATAATTTTCGACCGAATTGATATGGTCTTGGTCTAATCTTGTGGTGTTGGGGGAGCATTGAGCTTGGAGGCTGTCGGCGAAGATTTCAGCCTTTTCAAGATCGCTCCGGGCAATAGTGCCGTCAGGGCGGGAGAGAATTGGGATGGTGACTTTCTTTTTCCCCTGGAGGGCGGCGGCCATGCGCCATGCGGACATGTCTTTAAATGATAGGGAGTTAATGGTGTCTAACCATTCATTGTCATGAAATTCTTTGACTTTAACGTCTACTTGCTCTTTGAGCCGGTTGTATGACCTTTGGTCATCAGGGTTGCGAGTTCGCCGGGCGAGTTTCCTCGCTCGGTTTTTGGCTCTGATAAGATCTTTGAGGGAGGGAGTGAGTTTGTCTCTGACGTCCGTGGTGTTGACTTCAAATGAAGTTTCGTCAACGGATTTTTTGATGTTGTCTTGGAAATTGGCAATGAATTGGTCTAGGTCAGTGGGGGACTCAAAGAATGGGATTGGTCCAAGGTTTTTTGACAGAGTGTCTTTGAAAGAGGTCCAGTCTGTTGTCGTTCTCGTGGGAGGGCCTTTTGGGGGTAACAGCGGTCCAAGTGTCAGGAGGACCGGGTAGTGATCTGAGTTTAGTTCTTCGCTGGTGGAGATGTCGTATTGGAGTTGTACGTCTTTGAAAATGGCTATGTCCAGAATGGACGGCGTACCTGCGTTAGAAAAGTGGGTGGGGGAGGTGGGAGCGATGATCGCGAAGTCCAGCTCATTTGCTAGTGAAAGAAGGTCACGTCCTACATGGTTTGTGTGTTTACACAACCAGTTGGAGTGTTTAGCATTGAAATCGCCGGCGATGATCTTCGCGTCGGGGCCTTCGAGGAGGGTTTCTAGGTCCTCTTTGAGGATGCGTTGCTGAGGGCGATTATAGACGGAGGAGATTTGCAACCAACCGTGATGTGCGGTGTGGATGCTCACCGTGGTGACTTCAAGGTACTCTAGGTCGGGGGTCGGTATTGCGACGTGTTCGATGGATGATTTTACGTAAATTGCGGTTCCGCCGCCGCGTCCGTCACGGTCATTCCTATAAAGTGAATAGCAAGGGAGTTTTGCCAGTTGGCCAGCTCTGAAGTGGGTTTCGTTGACCAAGATTACGTCAAGGTCGTGATCGTGCGCGAACGCGAGAAGTTCATTTCGTTTGGCTGAAAGGCCGTTGGCGTTCCAAAAAGCCGTCTGCAAAGTGGTGGGTTGGAATCTGGGTTTAGACATTAACGGGTGTGATATTAGTGGCTTTGGCGTTCATGATTATTTCAATATTGCGGACGAGTTCGGCATTGGCATTGAAATTACGAAGTTGTTCAAAAATTGCTTTTGTTTGTCGGGAGGGAGTCTCATCGTAGGAGGTGGTGGGCGTGGGGGTGGCGTGAGTTGCTTCCCTGTGAGGGGCATGCCGACTAGCGACTCCCAGATAGGAAGGTCGATTGGGGCCTTGGGAGGAGGGGTAATTGTAAGTGGGGCGGTCAGCGAAGCGGGAAGCTGCTTCGCGGGCTGAAAGTTCTCGCCTCTTGGGCTTAGGGAACGAAACGCAACCTTTGTAGTTTGCGGGGTGGTTTCCTGTGCAGTTAGCGCAGGTGGCTGGGTCTTCACGGATTTTTTGACAAGCCGGAGTGAGGTGATCCCCTGCGCATTTAACGCATTTGGGTGGGGCGCGGCAGAGGGTTTGGGCGTGCCCGAACCGTTGGCAACGGTGGCATTGACCGACCTCTGTACGTTTGTGGGGGGTTTCGGTGCGGGTATTTATGGACAGGACCGATGTCATGTCAAAAATTCTCTTGCCATCTGAGTTGTGGGTTAGATGGACAAGGTATAATGGCATAGGTTTTTTGTCGCGACCTTGGCGCATCTGAAAAACTGACTGAATTTCAAAGCCCTGTTCTACAAGGTCTTCTTTAACTTCTGCAGCAGTGATAGTGATTGGGAGCCCTCGAATGACCACTTTTAGTGGTTTGTCCTGAGGGAGAGAGAAAGAGTGTGAGGGGAGGGATTTTTCCTCAAGTAAGCGGCTGAGGGCCCGGTAATCGGTCTCGGTGGCCGGCTGAATTGAGATGCCGTCCACGAGCGTGCGGATTTTAGTGGTGGCAATTTTTCGGTCACGAATCATTTTATTGATGGCCGGCCAGTTGTCCTTTGTACGGAGGACAATTGGGGGGATTCGGCTGGAGGAGGAGTATGTGGTGCGGTCTGGGTGTGAAGCACCCTGGGTGTCGGGTTGGGAGTCGGTGACTTCCATACCGTCATCGTCGCGCTCGGTTTGGGTGTCGGTCGGGGGTTCCTCTACGTCCAAACAGGCGAACCTGTTCTTGGTAGCGGGTTCAGAGGTTTGGCTGTCGCTACTTAAGTTGGAGCGGGCCCGTTTTAGGGTGTTTTTGTCTTTTGGAAAGACGAAATTATCTCCACCGGTGGAGGTGGAAGCTTGGGCTTCGGGAGTCGATGATGGAATTTTAGAAATGCGGGGGGATGTTCGGGGGATGATCGCAGGCTTGACTGCTGGAGTCGATAGCCGGGGTTTCGGGATGGCCGTTGCCATCAGGGGTTTGAGTAGGGCGGGCTTTTTTGGCTCTTTGGGTTTAGCTTCTGCTTTTTTGACAGCAGGGGTGGTCGGAAGAGGGGGGAAGGCGGTCTTGTCCTTCTTTTTCCCTGAAGGGGCAGTCGGGCGAGGTTGGGCAACCGGGGGTGGTCTTACGACCGAAGGTGGTTGTACGACCTTGGGTGGTTGGAGGGCGAGAACGAGTGAGGCGACTTTGTCAGTGAGATCTTTGATTTGTTTGGATTGGTCATCGAGTTTTTTGGATTGGTCATTGAATCGGGCTTTCAAATCGCGGTTTTCGGCTTTCAAATGGTCAACAAGTTCACGAAGGAAAGTGTTGTCTTGGGACATGTCGGTAACATTCGTCATTTTACAAATAATTCAAGTAATAAAAATAAAAATTTTTAAAATTAAATTATGTTGCGAAATCTAAATTGATAAAATTAAATTTGAATTAATTTATGTCTGTGAAGCAGCTGATTTTAATGAGTGCAAGTTTAATTTTTAAGTCTGAAAATTAAATTTAGTGTTGTGAATCAACCTTTATTTAAATCTAAATGAACTTGAAAAATTTAAAAGGAAAAGGAATTTGTTGGTTGACAAAATTTTTGTTAGGTTGCGATAAAATATAATCTGTAAGAAATCTAGGTCAAGTTCAGTTCACTAACCTTTGTTGCGTATACTACAGAATACGTCGCCTGATGTCTTGAAGGGGGTAGGGGGCAACAGAGCGCGCAACCGTTTGCTAATTGTGACGTAGCAAACTACGTCACTTAGCAAATGGCGGGATCTTTTTGCCGGGAAACTGGGAGGAACACTTAAAAGCGTGTTTAAACGCTTTGTCGACGAAATTTAAATAGAATTGGAGCTTGATGTAACACTTTCACTTCTATATTAAATTATCGTTTAGACAACAGTAATGAAAATTACTTTTTGAACTTAATTCGTGAAAATTAAAGAACGCAAAAATTGACGTGCGGTTAGCTCGGATGCAAGATCGGAACTGCGGTGCGAAATTTTCTAAGTGTTAGGGTCATTCATTCCACACGTACCGTCAATAAAATGACGACGTGCGGAATCTCGTTAGGATTTTACATGTAAATTTGCTAACTTCAAATTCGATTTATTCAAAAGTTTGGACCTAATTCTCGAAAATTATTTTGGCAATTTGCTATATTAACCATGTTCTTTAGTGTGTAGCAGAAGAAATTTTGTTTCGAATGGTTAGAGATAGGTAACTTTACCCTTAGTTTCCTCATATTGGGTGGAAAGGGGGCTTAAATCAATTTAATTATATATTTTTCTGCCTTGAGGCAGAATAACAAATTGTTTCAATAACCTTCTCATCAACGGTGACTCGTGCGGTTTGCTATAATTGGGGCGATTGCAAATTAAATGTTTCGCTTTTTGTTCAACTCTTTTAAATCCGTGCCAGAATTTACAGTCCAAATGACAATCGGATTGCCCAATATTCAGCGGCGCAACTACACTCACATTGCATTGAAGAAAGAAACTTAATTCTTAAATTATAGTTTGACAGGGAAAATCTTTACGAGAAACTGAAAAAATTGTTAATAGAAATCATTGTACAGTGCGTAATATAATAAATAAATTTAAAAATGAAGGAAATCTTATAAATAAAGCCGGACGAGGGAGAAAGTGTATACTGACACCAAAGACTAAGAACTATATTGTTAGGAAAATTAAGTGTAATCCTAAAACAAGCGTGCCAAAATTGACTTGTGAAATATCAAAACTTATCAATAAGCAAGTATCTACCGAAACTCCTTCCGAGAGTCCTTCGAAAAAAAGGCTATAATGGTCGAGTTGCACCCAAAAAACCATTTGTTTCTACAGTTAACCGAATAAAAAGACTAGAATTTGCAAAAAAGTACGTAAATGAAAGTGTCGAGTTTTGGAAAACCGTAATTTTTAGCGACGAAAGTAAATTTAACATTTTCGGTAGTGATGGAAAACAAATGGTATGGTAATAAAAATAGTTTCATTTCGATAAAAAGAACTTGATGTTTGATTTACTTAATAGGTAAACAACTACCTGTGGCACTACTTGAACCAAAATAATTTTTTAAAAATACAAATTAATCTGAATCCAATTTAATTTCTCACTTAATTCCATCAAATCGTTTAGTTTGCATTCAAACGGCGAGAAATGTTTTATTCAGTTATGTATAAAACGGCAACATTGGAGGGATCTCATGAAGTCACATCTCTACAACATTAGATACTTTTGGATCTCTTAGAGTTCACAATAAATTTAAAAATGAAGGAAATCTTATAAATAAAGCCGGACGAGGGAGAAAGTGTATACTGACACCAAAGACTAAGAACTATATTGTTAGGAAAATTAAGTGTAATCCTAAAACAAGCGTGCCAAAATTGACTTGTGAAATATCAAAACTTATCAATAAGCAAGTATCTACCGAAACTCCTTCCGAGAGTCCTTCGAAAAAAAGGCTATAATGGTCGAGTTGCACCCAAAAAACCATTTGTTTCTACAGTTAACCGAATAAAAAGACTAGAATTTGCAAAAAAGTACGTAAATGAAAGTGTCGAGTTTTGGAAAACCGTAATTTTTAGCGACGAAAGTAAATTTAACATTTTCGGTAGTGATGGAAAACAAATGGTATGGAGAGAACCGAATATGGAACTGAAAAAGGAAAATTTAGTCGGAACTGTTAAACATGGCGGAAACGTGATGCTTTATGAATTGCATGGCAGCCAATGGGGTTGGAAAACTTGTATTTATTGATACTACCATGGACAAGTATCAAAATTTAAATATATTAAATGACAATTTGAAACCTAGTATCGATAAATTGGGTTTGGAAGACGTATATCAGTTTCAACAAGACAACGACCCGAAGCATACTGCGCACATTGTGAAAGAATGGTTGCTTTATCATGTAAAAAAAACAGCTTAAAACTCCCCGTCAGTCACCAGATCTCAATCCAATTGAGAATTTGTGGCAGGAATTGGAGAGAAGAACACGCCAGAGGTTGATTTCCTCTAAGGAATCTCTAAAAGCCGTGATTTTGGAAGAATGGCAAAATATTACCGAATGCATAACTCAGAAATTAGTGGAATCTATGCCAAGACGTCTACAAGCAGTTATCGATGAAAAGGGTTACCCAACCAAATATTAATGTACTAAATAAAAAATAAATAGTAAGCTTTCATTGCACTGTATAAATAATTTTGTGACATGCATTTCTTATAAATACTTAGGTTTTCGCAGTTCTACATTTATAAATAAAATTTTTTAGAATTTTTTCTTTCTGTTATTGACCCCAATGTATTAATTAATACGATAACAACATCAGAATAAAATGTATTGCAGCTTTATTAACGATGAATTTTGAACGATTTTGTATTTTTCTTACAATGTTGAGATAATGTACGTCAACATCATACCACAAAAGTGTATGACAAAGCAAACTATATTTAATGACAAAGAGCCCAAGATGACGCCGGCGTCAGTAATGACCTATTTACCCGTAATGTACGTATTACGTATACCAAAAGATATCAAGTTACACTGATAACTTACATCGTACGAGAAATGATGACTTTCGAAGCTAAAAATAAGCAAAAAAATGACGGTTTCGTTGTATGCTGGAGAAAAATTATTTATTTCACTTACAAGTAAATAAATGGCAATTAATTTACCATTTTATTTTGTATTTCAGGTAAAACTTGGAAGAAAATCAAAACTTTTGTATATAACATTTACAGTGAGATGGTAATAATTAAGTAAATTGTAAATTCTTCTTAGTCGTATTGTTCGTTTCCGAACGTCGTGACCCATCTCTTTCTATGCATGTGATGTGCGTTCTAAGTGATTTCACATACATAGAGGACCTACTTGTTTAACGTGGGCTCCGAACCACGGGAAGTGTAATACACTTCATGTTGAGATGGGCGCTCTTGGCAAATTACCTCGGTGGTTTGCCATTGCCTTCCGAGGAGAGACGGCTAGAATAAAGTTCTTACCCTGCCCGGATTCGATCCGAGCGTTTCGCATTAGCAGTAGATGTTTGAAATTGATTACAGAGATTACAGTTGATTACAGAAATTGTAAATATTAGTTTATTAATAAAAATAGTTTCATTTCGATAAAAAGAACTTGATGTTTGATTTACTTAATAGGTAAACAACTACCTGTGGCACTACTTGAACCAAAATAATTTTTTAAAAATACAAATTAATCTGAATCCAATTTAATTTCTCACTTAATTCCATCAAATCGTTTAGTTTGCATTCAAACGGCGAGAAATGTTTTATTCAGTTATGTATAAAACGGCAACATTGGAGGGATCTCATGAAGTCACATCTCTACAACATTAGATACTTTTGGATCTCTTAGAGTTCACGAGTAACTAAACTAAAATGAACAAACTCTGGATCTCACAAAGGCTACTTACTGTTGTTCCTAAAATTTCGTATGTTAGTGTATTTAAGTTACAATCTACTTTAAAAATTAACATTTTATTTGGTTTTTTTCTTCTTCATTGTGTGCCGTCTCCTATCGGAGGTTGGCGATCATAACAGCAATTCTCACCTTCGACACCGCTGCCCTAAAGAGTTCTATAGAGGAGCAACCGTACCAATCCCGCAAGTTCTTCAGCCAGGATGTTCTTCGTCTTCCGACGTTCCTTTTTCCTGCTATTTTTCCTTGTATGATTAACTGTAGCAGACAATACCTTTCTCCACGCATAATATGTCCCAAATACTCTAATTTTCTCTTTTTTATTGTGTTAATCAGTTCACGTTCCTTGTTTACCCGATGTAAGACTTCCTCGTTTGTCTTTCTTTCCGTCCACGATATTTTTAGCATACGTCGATATATCCATAATTCAAAGGCCTGAATTTTGTCAATTTCTCGCTTTTTTAGGGTCCATGCCTCCACTCCGTATAAAAGAACAGAAAAGATATAACATCTTACAAATCTGATTCGGATTTCTATATTTAGATCTCTATTGCATAACAAATTCTTCATTTTAATGAAGGCTGCCCTCGCCATATCTATCCGTGCTCGTATCTCTTGTGTTTGATCATTATCTTCGTTTATTATTGTGCCCAAATACTTATATTTCTTTACTCTTTCAATGCGGATATTGTTTATTGACAAATTTACTATATTATTCTTAGTTTTGGAAACGACCATAAATTTTGTTTTGTTTAAATTCACGTGTAAGCCATATGATTCGCTGATCATGTTTAGTCGTTCCATCATCCTTTGAAGGTCTGCGATGTCATTTGCCAGCATTACGGCATCATCGGCGCATCTAATATTGTTTATTGATGTTCCGTTGATTACTATTCCAGCTGTTTCTCCTTCTAATGCTTCCTGGAATATTGCTTCGGAATATAAGTTAAACAATAATGGGGACAGTACACACCCTTGTCTCACCCCCCGTTGAATTTCAATTTCATCTGTTGTCTCGTTTTCTACTTTAATGTCAGCTTTTTGGTTCCAGTATAGATTCTGAATAATTCGTATATCTTGTTCGTCAATCTGTTTGATCTTAAGTATTTCTATTAGCCGTTGGTGTTTAACTTTGTCAAATGCCTTAATTAGCTCGTTGTGAATGGTGCACAAAGTTGACTCATACAGATGGTTGATCGTGGGTGTAGTTGTTACAACGTTGAGAAGCACACTTCACTTCAATTTAAATGCACACACAAATTTATTAAATCGTGGATAATTGTTGACCATTGTTGATGAACCAGATAAGTGAATAATTGTGTTTTTCCACTACTAGTCATATAGGCTATCATTTTTACTTAGGTTAGTTGCTCAAGAAGTGACACGTTTTCGACTAGTGGTGAACAATTTTTCCATTATTAACCACTGGTTAATATTGGCGACCATTTTAAAGAAAAATGTTGTTATTAAATGATTTAGAATAGCCAAGAAATGCTAATTAATTGTATTTAAACTATTTAAAACGCTTTTTTAATACATTAATTTAATTTTAAAAATTAAAAAAAAAAATTAAATGTGACAGCAAGTGACAACGCCATCCATTGTTAATTTGACGAACCGCGATTTATTTGTCAACAACTGTCAAATCAACAAAACAAAACTGTCATTTGAAATAAATATTTTAAATTTAAAAATTTTTTTGTTCAAAAGAATTTTAAAAAATGGTATAAATCTAGTAGTGGAAAAAATCGTATATAAACCACGGTTGTGAAGACCATTATTGCCTCCGCGCCTTTTATTCCTCGGTGCAAAGCACCTCGGAATATAATCTTGGCGCTAGGGCAATAATGACGGCCTTCACAACCTTGGCCTATAATATACTATTACTAATAATTCGGCATCGTATAATTTGAATTGAATTTTTACATCCCATGCTGACAGATAACCTCTAAAAATTCATTCGCCATTGTTGGATCCAAGGTTCAATGTTATTGAACTTTTAAAATGTTTACATAATTTCAACAATAAATCGATGAAAAATTTCATATTTTTCTTAATATTTTGCCAAATAAAATCAGAAAAAACTTTTGAATGCCCATATCTTGTAAACTAAGCATTTCTGCACACATTATTATTAGGAACTTTTCATCTTATTTTCATTAGTACAAATACTATAGTCTATCCGTTTTAAGAATGCAGAACTAAATTGTACTAAAACTGTGACTTTCGAGCGTGATGTTTCTAGACGCTTACACTGCCCAAATTTTATTTGCGATTGATGACTCACGAATATTTTTTTCTAAACATTTTTGGCAAATTTAAAAAATTTGTGCAAGGTAAATTGCTATTTGATAAAAAATGAGAGCGGTCGTAGGACCGTCCACAGAAGCTATGCTTCTTACGCACAGAGCAAACCATAATAGATCCGTGAAGGCCATAGTTGTTCGGCCTTCGGCGTCACAGAGGGAGGACCATAATAGATCCGTGAAGGCCATAGTTGTTCTCACTCACAAGGCAGACCATAATAGATTATATTTATATTCCTTCAGCTGTCTTGACTGCTAGTCCGTGATTTCCAGTGGTTGTTCGGCCTTCGGTCTCACAGGGGGAGGACCATAATAGATCCGTGAAGGCCATAGTTGTTCGGCCTTCGGCCTTTTTGTGAAAAATTTTTTCGACGTTTTTTGCCGACCCACGAAAAGGGGGGGTTTTTAGTTTTGTCAAAAAACTATTTTCCCTAAAAACCGGTTGGAGGCGGATTTTGAGGCGGCGGGGGCGACGTGGGGTCGGGGGCGGTGGCCACCTCCGCCCCCCATCCATAGCCACCATTCCCAGGGTCCTAGCCCTCTCGGTTCCGGAGTTATGGTGTTTGAAGGGAAGTTCGAAATTTGAAAGCGATGGTCGAAATTTGTGTGACGAATTTGTGTGACGTGTGACGAACGATTTTTTTCAGTTAACTGCCCGTGCAAACCCGTGCGATAAGAAGCATAGCTTCAAAAATACTTTTAACTCTATTTTTTCAACTATCAAATAAGTGACATTTGTTTTTTGTCGCTCATACACTTTAATTATTTGACGTTTCCCTGTGTAAATCTGACTTGCCGTTCAAGGCGACCTCTACTGCAATCCAAGAAGATTGAATTTTTAGAATTTTTTGAAGTTTTAAGAATGCAGAACTAAATTGCACTAAAACTGTGACTTTCGAGCGTGATTGGATAAAATTTCTACACGTTTACACTGCCGAAATTTTATTTGCGATTGACGACTTACGAATAGTTTTTTCTAAAAGTTTTTGGCAAATTTAAAAAATTTGTACAAGATAAATTCCTATTTGATAAAAAAATACTTTTAACTCGATTTTTTCAAGTATCAAATAAATGACATTTGGTTTTTGTCGCTCATACACTTAAATTATTTGACGTTTCCGTGTAAATCTGACTTGCCGTTCAAGGCGACCTCTACTGCAATCCAAAACCAGATGAACTATAGGTTAGAAAAATCGGGTGAAAATTTTTGAAACACCCTGTATATTTTAAAATATTAAAGAAAAACTTTTAGGACAAAATATGTAGAAAATTCCGTAGCGGTAATTTTTGATTCTTAATATTTTTACATATTTAATTTCGTTTCGAAGTTATGACGCATGATGTCATAATAGCTTCAGGTAAACCCCCCCTTCCATTTAGGCGATTTAATTTATTTTCATCTGGCTTCGTGCTATGGCAGGAAAAGCTTATATTCAAAATTTGGAATGATTTGCTTGGTTCGTTTAGACGCTATCGTGTTCACAGACGTACACACATACCTACATACATACAGATATCCTTCCAAAAATGATAAAAATGGATTCAGAGAACCTCAAAACATGAAAATCTGTCAAAAATTAGGGGGGGGGTGTCAAATTTTTCCAGATAACAATACTTTCCTTATTTAGGGGTTCGGAAAGTAAAAATGCACGTTATCACATTTGTGTAGGGGGAAACATATTATTATAAGATATTTTTTTATATAAACTTTTATTTCCATCAGTGTGCATGCAGCCTAAAACTTCATAAAAATGTAGACGCTTTCAAATGTTTTGTTGACCTCTTGTAGAATGCAACCTTTGTTTCATCTAAATAGGAAAACCTTCGATCATGTATTCACTAGATAGGACATGCCCATTCAACAAGCAAAAAATTTTGAACCACAGATGTATGGTGGTGGGGCTTTGTTTTCCTTTTACATAGCCCCTGCAACTAAACATACACGTATTGGTCAGTACTGGTATGAACCAATGAACATCCATATCACAAATACAAATTATGGGGTTTTATATTCAAATAATATACCTAAGTGCTTTTTTAAATTAATTATTATTTTTAAGTCGTTATTAATAAATTAATTAAAATGTTGTCAATTTATGTCAATCAAGCAGCTTGACAGAAAAAATCCTGAAATTATTTTTATTTAAATAAAAAGGGGATTTTAAGTAATATTCTGTGCAATGTTTTTAGTTTAAATAATGTAAATGATATAAATCGTGCATGGGAGACCATGTTTTTAATGAATATCCATTGTGTAACCGTGGACACCAATTGGTCAAATTAATTACAAAATATTATGCAAATATAAGATTACATTAAGAATCAGTCATAATTCAAGAAAGCCGTGTACACAGTACGTACACAAAAGCAATTTTGTTTAAAAATCAATAAAATATTATAAGTGTTAATTTGTATTATTTTGTCCTAACTTTTGTTTAAAAATTTATAAACTAATTATTAAGTGATGTGCTAATTTTTTTAAATTTTTATATTATTTTCCTAAAACTTAATGATAAAAATTGTATTTTTATAAAACAACTGCATGTTTGTAACTTCGATCTTGATATTTTGAAATGTTATGTTGACCCCATCTAACATCTCTGGTTGACCCCCAATAGTATGCAACCTGTCTTGCACCTAAAAAGGAAAACAAACTGTTATGCTGTTATATACCTGACCATGAAGGCTTCATAACAAATGCGGCTACGACTTGTCTAGTAAATACATGATCGAAGGGAAAACCAACTTTATACCGTTAATGTGTGCTTCACAAGAAATGTGCAAGTCCTAGGGGCCGTTCATGTATTACGTAAGTCGCTGGGTGTGGGGAGGGTTTAGCTGCCACCTTATTCAGGGGCAGGGGGGGGTTATAATTATCGAAGTTTGCAATGAATAAAAGCACTTGTTCTTGGAATGTAAATGGCTTCTCATTGGATATGATAATAATTAATCTTACAAAAGATTAGAGGGAGGGTATAAATTTTCTTATTATGGGGTGGGTGTCTAAAAGTAGGAAAAAACTTCTTACATAATACATGAACAGCCCTTATGTAGTAAATAAATACATGATCGAAGGTGTGAACCCTGGTATATACCAGTTCTTATTTTCTTCCAAAGTTGGATCTATTTTAGCGCCAAAAGCAGATATACCAAGATCATTACAGCACAGAATAAAATACAATAATTAAACATGAAAATAAGGATCACGTCATAAAGCCCTTGCTGTGAAAAACCACATTTTTTACATTAACCCAACTAATTTCAAACAGTTTGCTTACTTTACCTACCGAAAAAATTAATCTTTAGAACATTGTCAATACGAGCATAGTTGGAAAGCATTTTTGTTTGTAAGTATCAATGGGGGTGGGGTTAACATTTTTTAAAGCAATTTAATTTCTCAAATCAAAGTGCACAAATTAATCCAATCAAAGATACGTAAATGAAACATAACTGTAGTGTTAAAATTTTATTCCAAGTCAATATAATAATAACAACTTTTAAGCTTGACCTTCGGCTTCCAATTTTTTCATGAAAGATGCTTTCTTTTGTGAAACACGATTTTTACGTTCAGCCAAGGTAAGCTTAGCCCGATTCCATCTCTTCTTACTAACGGGATGTGACGGATCATCTTCTTTCTTAACATGAGTAGGATCAGCACGAATTGCTTCATGAGCATTCTTGTACATGGTTTCAATCTAAAATACAAATGTAGTGTAAGAAACCTTTAGTTTCAATCAAACACAATACACACGTGCATTTACATTTACAAATAAATTACAGCTATAATAAAAATGTTTGTAAATTAAAACAGAAAACAACCTAATAGTTGTTTCGTTAAATTAATAATTTACATAATTTGTTGTTGTCCAAATGCGACACCACAGAATTATTTAATGAAAACTGTCGTAATTTATTGGACGTATAATATTTAAATAATTACCTGATCGGCAACAATATTGTTCTTGATGTACTGACTAAATTGACGTTTGAATGCCTCAGGATCCTCCTCCTCTAAGCTTCGCATATAATCGGCAACATGTTTACCAAAAATATGATCGCGATGTACTTCTCCTTGTAATTCTTTCGATTCGGCAGAATATCCGGGGAAGCGTTTCACGGAGTGTGGAATGTTCAAACCGCCATCAACTGCACCCTTCAAAGCGCCAAAAACGCGTGCCCCGGTGGTGGTGCGGGTTAAACCAACATCAAGGTAACATCTAATTTAATAGAAAAATAGTCAATTTTTTTGATAATAAGAGCTATATAAATTAATTTGAAATTGAATTTTATCAGAGACACATTATAATCATTTTGATAAATTTTCCTGCAAACCAAGATCAACAAATTTGTAAAACACAAACCTGAATCACTAAAAGAATGTAACAAAATATCAATAAGATGACGCGCATGTGTCGGTAATTCATCATTACAAATTAATCAGTGTAAAAATTGATTATAATAATTGTTATATTTACCTGAAAGCACCTGGACCCTTGTCGAGACCCTCGACGTTGTATTCTTTGCCATCGACATCGGTGCAGCCTTCATACAACTTGTCTAATTTTAATTGTCTCAACAAGCGACGGGCCAAAAGTAAGCCAGTGCAATAAGCTGCAGAGTAATTGGTAAGGCCAACTTTGATTCCGTACCTAGGAAGTTCGTGCGAATAAGCAGCGCACAAAACTTTATCTCCTTCGATACGCGAATAAGCAACTTGACAAGTGATGTCTTTGTTGGATTTACGAACAATTAAACGGTACTTGGGGGTGTTGTACTTATTTTTATCTTGCGCGATCAAACGTTTACGTGCATAATAATCGGTCTTTCCTTGACGACGCCTCTTGAACTTAACTTGGAACCGCTTGAAGTACTGTTTATTTTTCACCACCTTCACGAAACCCTACAATAAAATATAACACCCGTGTTAGCGTTGGAATATTTTTTCTAAGATGGCATGCACACATGGCGAGGCAAATCTAACCTACAAGCTATTTATTTTACATTTTTATTAAAAGCAAGAATACTTGCAAATAGAAATTTTGGGTCTTTATAAACAGATCTCGAACGTGATGGTTTATAAAATATAAAAACAAAAGATATAGTTATAAAATAACGAGTGTAGGGTTCACGTTGCGAGAATCTGTATCTTTATCCGGCGTCATCTAAATAAGAGATTTTAATTTTAACAAACAAAATACGTAGTGATTATCGCCAAAATCTGATTTATTAGAAGAAATAAATATTTTTAATAATACAACTTACCATATTAATCGATTCCTTCTATGAGTGAACTATGAGCACTAGAAATGAAAAGAACCACGGCTACTTTCCGTGCAAGTGCAACGACGTGCAATGTTGTCAACCGACACCAGGGAAAAACTATATATCACTAAATATATTTAAAAGTTGAAATTTAAGCGGGTATATTGAATTTTATTTATTATAATGGAAAAGACAATATTTAATAATTTAATAACCATTTCACAAATAAATCTTGCAATTTTAAATATTTTTTAGTGTTTCATCAATAAATAATTTAAAATAAGGCTTCTTGTTATACTTTGTATAGAAGCCTAAAATACGCTAAGCGCAGTGGCGGATCTTTGGGGCATGAAGTTAAATATATAGGGAGGAACTTCTGTAATAATAAATAAATAGTGTGAGGTAATAATACTGCATAATTCAGTGACATCAGTGGTGTAGTTTTTGCCTCACAAAATTTTGAAAACATATATTTAAAGTTAGAACCCAATAAATTGATCCCTGCGTTACGTTTTTGGATAAAATTGGTGTCAATCGATCGAGAATCGTTTGAGCCAATTTGAACTTCAATTCCTATTGTTTGAACAGTAAAGGTAAAAAAGTTAGAGTTTAAAAAATTGGGAAATTTACCACCATCGCATCGCTCCGAACAAGTAGCGTGCAGAATTTTAGTGTTGCTGATGATAATTAAAGTATTTTTTATTTTATAATATTAAAAAACGGAAACAATCATCATCGTAGATAAAAACAATTTTTTAGTATTCAGCAGTAGCTTGATGTAATCGCTATTTATTTGAATCATTACAAAGCGGAAATTGTGAGGGTGTATTTTGCCGCCTTCTCCCTATTGCAAATATGTTTATTTCATTTTGGCATCATAACCTTGTTTTTTAGTACGGAAATGGGGGCATAATATGGCTTTTATAGCCCTAGGGCCTATAAAGTTGCTAAGCAATGACAACAATATCAAAACAAAAGAGTTAGTCCAGACTCTGTGTTTTTTGCGCGATCGATCTGAAATTTTGCGTATGCCTTCCTACCGACAATTCACGGAGGGGTGTAACATGCGAGGGGGGGGGAAGAATTTTTTACTCAGTTTTTCGATATCTAGTGCCGTTTTCGAGTTATTGCTAAATAAAAAAATTAATTCTCGCCCCTCCAAGTTTCTCGCCATAGGAACCATGGCAGACCAAAAATTCATAGCACAAACAAAATGACATGATATTTTTTCTCAAAATACTTAATTCTTCAATTTTGACAATTCAAGTACCAAGTACCAAAATGAAATAAAACGTTGTATGTACCACGGGCACAATCAGATTATAGTCCTCGGGCAATTTAAAGCCCTCCGCTAACGCGTCGGGCTAACTATAATGTTAAATGCTAAAAATAACTATAATGACATTTTTAATTTCAATAATTTGAGCTTCCATTCCCATCGTTTGAACTATAAGCAGGGGTGAACTGGCCATGTGGAAAATTCCTCATGAGCCGTATATAAATTGGGCCGTTTTTGACATATTTTTCTAAATATAAGTAGAAAACAACTCATTTTTAGGCTTCTATACAAAGTATAGCAAGAAGCCTTATGATCTGGTTTATTTGTAAGACGGGGCCGGTAACAATTTTTCCCCCCCCTGTCTACAATTATCGCAAAGTTATTTCCGAAAATTTTTAGGTCGCGAATATTTAAATTTAATAATTTTTTTTTAATTGGTATCTATCGTTTGAGCTTTGAATTTCGAGGAGCTTCTATTTATATCGTTTGAGCTTCAAAAGTTCTTAATAAAAATTCAATTTATTGTTTAGAACAATTCTACAACTGTAGAAATACTTTCTTTAATAAAATTAATACCGATCCATCCAGAATCGTTTGAGCTCAGAGAAAAAAGTTAGAGAGTTTAAAAATTGTTTAATTTTACCCAACATCGCTCCGGGCAAGTAGTGCGTAAAATTTTATTATTATTGCCATATGAGAGAAAGTATAATATACTTTCTTGCATCATTCAATATAATTATATATTATATCGTCCCCTTAATACTATAACTAGGTAACTCGAATTTTGGCTATTTTGAGTTAGCTATATGTAACCACCTAATTTTAGCCACTTTATTTAGTGCTACAACTAAAAATGTTCTGTTATGTTTCTAAATATCAAATATCCACTTGCTAAAAGTAGATAAGTCCCAGATCCCTTCAATGCTGTTATGCTATAAGTGCATAATTTGAGATACCTAGGTGTGCAAATTCCGAACGTTACGTATAGCAACGTGTAGTACGTCCGCGACCTTCGCAAGACAGTTGAGATATCTATTTGTGCTATTGTGAAATTTTATAGTTTTATTCTTTATAATAATTATGTATTTTCTTGATCTTATTTTGTATTATGTATTACTATTTATCAGTCGTTATGAATAAAACTTATTTTGAAACTTACAAAGTTAAAATAAAACAAAAGAACTAGATAAGTCTGATTTTTCACATTTTTATTAGTGCTATAACTATTATGTAGATATCTTACTTCTAATTAAAAATTTCCTAAAATATAAAACATTAGACTGTGAGGGTATTAAATACATTTAACTTACATAAGTAGCTAAAGTTTTAAACGTTAAAACAAAAATAATTTTGAAGTTTAATAGGTACTTTTTTTTGCTATTGTAAACTTTAAACTCCATTTACTCAATATCAGTAATTTCAAGTTACCTAGTTATAGTATTAAGGGGACGATATTATATAATTAATATTGAATGCTAATGATTAAAAAATGCTAATGGACCATTCTTGCTTGAAATTCGAAATTTTGAAAAACCTTAAAATACTTGAAAGTGAAGATTAATACCTACTTCAATAGGTTATTGTTTACACAACAGTGTAAATATCTTTCCATTAAAGCCAGGGATTTGTTTAGGCCCGCTTTTACAATAGTCGGTTAAGTCTCAGTTACTTTACACTGGTGATAAATCTAACATGATGTCCAATGAGAAGATGTTAAACCTCAAATTAAACACCAGTGTAAAGTAACTGAGCCTTAACCGACTATTGTAAAAGCGGGCCTAAGGCCTAATCCAATCTTCGTTTTGTAAGATTACAATTTTGAAATTAATATAATTTCAAATTTGCCGCTGTTTTAAGTTAGAATATTTTATGTCGCCATGTATATTTGTAGTTTCAAAAGTTTAGATCGGTAACGATCGTAGGAGAACGCGACAAGATCTCAACAACGAGCGGTAAAATAAAATAGCATCACTTGTGGCTTGACTTTTTAACAGTTCGTGTGTTCAATTTAGATAAATTCTATTTTGTTAATTTACAGTGGTGTTTTAATAATCAGGTATAAAACTTTATTTAAATAATTATTTGATCTATATTTTGGCAATGAGATTGATGTGATTTTAATATTATTTTAAGGGTTTTTCAAATATTACAACAAAACTTTGTTGCAGGTTATTTTATGTTTTACTTTAAGATCAATTTAAAGAATACAAAAATCATCTTTATTAAATATTAGTTAAAGGTAAATCATTTCATTTCATTTATAAAAGCTATTTACAAATCCTAATATTATTATGGGTTATGATTTAATGAATTCTTTGAGACATTTCTTTGTTCAAATTTTTGTAGGTAGGTGGGTGGAATTCAAGGTTATTGCATCAGCAGAAACTTTTCTTAGAAATAAAACTTACATTGAATGTTATCAATGCAAGCTGTTATTCATACAAAGAAGTGTAATTTATATTTTATACCCGAAGAGTGTAAATTTCAACTAAGATTAATTTAAAAATAAAAGGTTTCATTTTCTGTTGCTAAATTAATTTATGTCTCATATACAGGGTGTTGCTTCAAATTAATTAATCATTATTTACAATAATTATAAAGAAGGTGTAGGAAATAATGTACCGGGTGTTCACAAATTTTATATACATGGTAGATTTTGACTTAGGTAATACGATGGTTTGGTTTCGGTTTATAAAGTACAATTTAGCTTTCCGGTGACTTTTGTATGAATGTGCCCAAACCCTGGCAGGCTGGAAATAAACTACTCAGTACTGCATAGCCACGAAAGGCTAACAATAAAGCAAGTTTACATTAAACCGTTCCCAAAACTTGTATTCATTTAAGTTGTGGTAATAGTGACGCGCATGAATGGATTGTCGAGATTCCTTAAAGGAAGGCAAGCTACTCGTAGATCTGGGTTTTTAATATTGGTAAATTAGGTAGTAAATTGTATTTAAAGGGTGGTGGTGTAAAGGTAGATTTAAAAGGTATTTTTCCATTAACAGCTAGTGTTAAAACAAAACACATAATAGCTTCCCACAATCTTCTAAAATGTACCAAGTACATGAAGAAAAGTTTATAGCAATCCAAAGGATTGAATCCAAACAAGTAATTTAAAAGTTATCAAATAACATTAAAGCGATTTAAAACAAATCGACTTTCAGGGTAATTAAATCTACAGATTTATTAGGTCAAAATTTAGGTAAATCATTGCTTCAGGTTATATTCCTCAAACAAGAATATTAAAGATAATAAAAAGAATTGACATTGCCCAAAATATGGTTGTTTTATTTGTGTTGGAAGTTTAATGTTCGTCTCTCTTTCGGAGCGATCATTTGTTTTTGTTACAGTTGTTTTTGACACTATGTTTTGTACACCGGAAGAAAGAGTTTGGTTACGAGATGACGATCGTAGGTATTTCACAACGTGGTGGTCCAAGGTTATTTTCTGTGTCGTCGAAGAAGTGTAATTTTAGGTTTGAACTTTGTTAGTTCTCAAGAGATGGCGGATTTCTGGAGAGGACGTTGGCGCGAAGTTCAAATTCAAAAGTTGCATCTTACATATCTATCGTTTGAGCTTTGAATTTCGAGGAGCTTCTATTTATATCGTTTGAGCTTCAAAAGTTCTTAATAAAAATTCAATTTATTGTTTAGAACAATTCTACAACAAACTGTAGAAATACTTTCTTTAATAAAATTAATACCGATCCATCCAGAATCGTTTGAGCTCAGAGAAAAAAGTTAGAGAGTTTAAAAATTGTTTAATTTTACCCAACATCGCTCCGGGCAAGTAGTGCGTAAAATTTTATTATTATTACCATATGAGAGAAAGTATAATATACTTTCTTGCATCATTCAATATAATTATATATTATATCGTCCCCTTAATACTATAACTAGGTAACTCGAATTTTGGCTATTTTGAGTTAGCTATATGTAACCACCTAATTTTAGCCACTTTATTTAGTGCTACAACTAAAAATGTTCTGTTATGTTTCTAAATATCAAATATCCACTTGCTAAAAGTAGATAAGTCCCAGATCCCTTCAATGCTGTTATGCTATAAGTGCATAATTTGAGATACCTAGGTGTGCAAATTCCGAACGTTAAGGTAAGGTCAGACTAGGCTACATTTGCTGCGCACGCTTTTTACTCTGGCTGCAAAAGCTGCATGTCAGGCTCACACACAGAGTCAAAGTATCCTGCAGCACGCAGCTTTTGCAACTACGGCTGCAAAAGCTGCGTCAAAAGATACAAACCTACTAACAAATGCTCACACATAGCTGCTTTTCCTTCGGCTGCAAAAATTGCAACGACTGCAACCGCTAAAGTACTTTATAGCTAATAATTATTCGTGAGTATGGGTGCGCGATTATGAAATTTCATAATCGATTATCGATTATAAAAAATAATCGATTTTTTTCGATTAATCGATTATTAAAAATAATCGATTATTCATAATCGCCTATGAACTCTTTGTCATTTTTTGCACTACATTAACTATTATCGAAACCATGCATTTCTCCAAAAAAAATTCATTAAGAATAATTTATTGATTTAATACTTTAATTTTTTAATACATGAATTTTTTATATTTTTCTAATTTTTAATAAGGTCAAAAATAAATTAAAAACCAGGATATAAAAATCTCGGAGCGATTCCTTTCAGTCGAAGGGTCTAGTAAAATTTTGCAAACATCGCGTTCAAGAGATAAATATCACGTGTTGGATATAATAATCATACGTAGAAAAAAATTATCTTCTGATTGTTCTCATTTTCATTCCTATAAATTACAGTCAGCATCAGGAATCTTTAAAAACCTGATTTACCATGATATTTCGGTGTACCGTTATTTCTCTATGTTCGCATCAAACTTTTCAAAATTCATTCTTTTATGTAGTATTTTATGTGTGTATTTACAAACACTTTATTAATCGGAGAGATAAAATTCCACCCGACTTTAAATAAAACATGATGTGTCGACGTGTCTAAAAATATTTAAAATTATATTATTTGTTACTGTACCAACAAACAATTTTCTTAATGTACACATATCTGCCAAGCAAGAAAAAAATTTCTTAGCAAGCATAAAATTTAAAATTAATTTTTGAATTTGAATTTTTGAATTTAAATATTTGTTTGAATTGTGGTTGGTAACTTTATTTTTTATACACGTCGAGGATTCTCTTCCTTTTTGGAAAAATACGGCAGTTCATATGAAACAAGCATCAGGTAACTTCAATTCAAATATGGATAAGCAGGTAATAACAGAAATATTAGATGCGATAAATAATCGTGTTGTACACGTGATAACAACACAAGAAGAAGCGTTGAGAATGCAAAATGGTAAGTTTTATTTTAATGTAACAGAACTTTAAGAGTTTTTTTTAAAGTAAAATGCAATTTTTTTTATTAATTATTAGTGAATTATATTATATATTAAGTAGGTACCATTAATTTTTTGCAGATTCTATTTCTGCTAAACAATTACGCCGCTTTATCTGATTGTGGTAATCAGCGCTCGCGACATTCCACAAACAATTTCTTTCCTCAATCATTTCGATCAATTTCATAACTTGCTCACGATTCCACTTACTCGGAGGCATTGTAAATTAAAATGCTGCACCACTAGTCGCAGTAAAATATTAAACCAAATGAATATTTTTTTACTGCGATAGAATATATGGTTTGTGAGGTGCATTTACTGAATTACGTTTACTCAGCGCATCATGTCACCCAGGACATTCCCCGGAGCAGCTTATCAGTTAGGTATCAACTTACAGTAGGCAGCTTAACTACAGTTGCAAATGCAACATACAAAATTGCACTCGCACTAAACTGCTTTTAACAGCGTACGCAGTACACCACACGTGCAGTTTTATGAATGAAATTAACAAATAAAATCAAAATAAAATGGATTGGTCAGGAAAAATTGATGATTTAATCAAAGATAAAACCTACGAGCAACATCGGAGGGTGCATACAAAAATAAAAAATTATATTTTATTTAAATGTGATAAATGCTGCACCACTAGTCGCAGCAAATTATTAAACCAAATGAAGATTTTTTACTGCGAATGCAACATACAAAATTTGCACTCGTACTAAGCTGCTTTTAACAGCGTGCGCAGTATACCACATGTGCAGCAGTGTGCACTTTTATCGGTTGCAGTGGTGTTCACACACAGCTACTTTTGCTGCGCGCAGCAAAAGTAGCCTAGTCTGACCTTACCTTTACGTATAGCAACGTGTAGTACGTCCGCGACCTTCGCAAGACAGTTGAGATATCTATTTGTGCAATTGTGAAGTTTTATAGTTTTATTCTTTATAATAATTATGTATTTTCTTGATCTTATTTTGTATTATGTATTACTATTTATCAGTCGTTATGAATAAAACTTATTTTGAAACTTACAAAGTTAAAATAAAATAAAAGAACTAGATAAGTCTGATTTTTCACATTTTTATTAGTGCTATAACTATGTAGATATCTTACTTCTAATTAAAAATTTCCTAAAATATAAAACATTAGACTGTGAGGGTATTAAATACATTTAACTTACATAAGTAGCTAAAGTTTTAAACGTTAAAACAAAAATAATTTTGAAGTTTAATAGGTACTTTTTTTTGCTATTGTAAACTTTAAACTCCATTTACTCAATATCAGTAATTTCAAGTTACCTAGTTATAGTATTAAGGGGACGATATTATATAATTATATTGAATGCTAATGATTAAAAAATGCTAATGGACCATTCTTGCTTGAAATTCGAAATTTTGAAAAACCTTAAAATACTTGAAAGTGAAGATTAATACTTCAATAGGTTATTGTTTACACGACAGTGTAAATATCTTTCCATTAAAGCCAGGGATTTGTTTAGGCCCGCTTTTACAATAGTCGGTTAAGTCTCAGTTACTTTACACTGGTGATAAATCTAACATGATGTCCAATGAGAAGACGTCAAACCTCAAATTAAACACCAGTGTAAAGTAACTGAGCCTTAACCGACTATTGTAAAAGCGGGCCATTAGGGCCAATCTTCGTTTGTTGATGGGCCATGAAATTATTTTAACGTTTCAAAAAATTATTTCTTCCTTTCTAAAATATTTGCGAGTTTCTGAAAAAATTGTAATACTTATTATATTTGGTTATTTGCATATGGCAAGAACGCTAAAATTTTAAGCGCCAAATTGACCAAAAATTTTATTAAAAATTCGCGATCAAAAAATGTTTGCTAATAACTCCAGCCACTGCTATAGACTAGCAAATTATTTTTATCGACGATGATGAATGGCTTCTTTTCTTCCTCGGGCAATGAAAACATTATCAGGCAATTTTTGACCCCCCAATTTTTTGACAGATTTTCATGTTTTGAGGTTCCCTGAATCCATTTTGATCATATTTGGAAAGATGCCAGTATGTGTGTCTGTAGTACGTTTGTGAACACGTTAGCGTCTAAATGAAACAACTAAATCATTCCAAATTTAAGCTTCTGCCTGCCGTGGTAGTGTAACAACCCGCGCTTTTGGCTAATTAAATTAATTGCGCCTTTAGCTAATTAATTTAAATACCTAATTAATTTAAATACCGATCTACAAAATACGGCTTAAGTATTTTCATTACCGACATAGATAATGGTAATTGAGATAATTAAATAGAGGTGATTTAAGAATACCCTATTTTAATTTAATACAAGAAAATAATTATGTAAGATGCTAATGTTAAATATTAAATTGCAAGTCAATTTAATACAAGAAAATAACGATGTAAAATGCTAATTTTAAATATTAACTTGCATTGACTAAAAGCAGGAAACAATTTGTCAATACGTGAAAGAAGGCTCAAACAAAGCCGAGCACTACAGATGCACTAGGCGGCTACATAGTCAAAAGAAAGGCCTACCGCTTGTTCATAGAAAGATTAGTTTAAGTTAACGCATATAATAGAACAGATTTTACTTTGCGTGTATTTCGCACGTGAACAGGAAACGAGTTGTAAGTTATAGCTGCACCGCCAAAAGGAGCCTTGCCCTAATTCTTAGCAAGTGAAGGAAAAGTGCAGTGTTAATTTCACGGCTCATTTACTTAATGTACGAGAATAGGTTGTAGAAACCCTCAGTTCCAAGAAATTTTAAATATTGTATAATTCTGTAAAAGTCACACGGTCCGAAAGGCCACCCATGAAAAAGGAAATAAGTTTTGGGAAACGAAGAGTTTTTGTCACATCCCCCTTGGTAATACTCAGGATGAAGAACCAAGGGATTGGTTCTTCACATGGTACGGGGCGTAAAAATAAATCCTCCACGGTGGGAAATTTTTGATAAAAATCCCAACTTAGAAAAAATTCACCAGTTGTCGACGGGAAGGTACCCGATTAAATAAGTCAGTTACTCCGCGAGTACGTGGTTGAATAAATTTCGAGTCGATATTAACTTAAAAGTTAAAGTTGTTTTAAAAGCAAATTATAGAGTCAATACTTAATTAAAAGTCGAAGTTGTTTGAAATTGAATTGAAGTAAATATTAAATGTTAATTTGGAGAACGGATAGTACGAATTTAAAAGTTTGAGTGGTTATTGCAATTGTCAATAAGGTGAAAAAGAGAAAGTTTGTTTAGTTTCCCAGACTATATTTTCCTGGATTTACGTCGGTGACTTAGCGAGCTGAGTAAAGTAATTAAAAAGGTATTTTGCACGTGTATTATTAAACTAAATCCCAGAAATTTGTATATTTTGTAATTATTGTATAATTTGCCAACTTTGCTTATGTGTACAAAGATATCAATATAATTGTTTGTTTAAATAAGTCAGTTTATTATTGCTTGAAAATACGCAAGTGTTCGTATCGAGAATTTCCTTTACCTACGTCTTCCAACAGGACAAAAGCTACTAACGAAGAAGTAAAAAGGGAGTTCCGTCGAGTAATCTCTCCCTAAATTATCAACCAACAATTTCAAAGTAATTTAAATCAAAAGAACGCTCGTGGTGGCAGCGACAGTAATTATTTTAAAATAAATTATTAAACCGCTTACCTCGGTTTTCCACATTGGTGTCAGAGGTGGGATTAAAAATTAATTAACGCACCTCCCGGTTTTCCACATTGGTGGCAGCGGTGGGATTAAAATTAATTAACGCACCTCCGGTTTTCCACATTGGTGACCAACGGTGGGATTCGGTAAAAAGCCTTTTCTAAGGTTAAAAAGAAATTTTCGATGCAAAACACTAGCGAGCAATTTCATTGCAAAATTACAAATTACTGTTTATTAACAAAAAGTAGTTAGAGAAATTAACCTTTTTCTTACAGGCATTTTAGTTTGGGTTTATATTTTGAAATTTTTTTTGTGTGTTTTGTGTGTTGCTTTGATTAATTGTTAAAATCACATATTTGAAATTCTTCTGAAATGACGAGCGTCCAGGGAGAAATAAATCTACTTATCGACGACGAAACCATGTCGGGAAGCGAACAAAACAGACACATACGTGAGGAATCACCTCCACCTGCACGGTTAGTTTTGCAATACCCAATGGACGGTTTGAGCCAATTTATAAACTCGGTTGACTCATTTGACGGAAGTGCGGATCCACTAGAGTATTTCGAGCTTTTGGAAATGCGGGCTTCGGCCGACAACGTGGATCACGCGACGCTGCTAAATATTCTAAAATTAAAATTAAAGGGAAGCGCGAGATGCTTTTATAAATCCGATCCGGAGCTAGCAACGCTCGACTTCAACCAATTCCGCGACCGGTTGTTAAAACAGTTCAAGCGTAGGGTCATACCTGGCGAGGCTATGGCGAAATTGCATCGCTGTTTCCAACGCCAGGATGAAAAGGTCAGGGACTACGCGATTCGCCTCAGGCGCTTGGGCGAGAAAGTCGTCCAGGAAAGCAATCACAGGGCTTCTCCTGCTGAAATTCCGGGCCGTAACGCGCAAATGAAGGAGACGATCCTCATTCAATTTCGTCTGGGGTTGAAACAAGAGCTACAAAAAGGTAGTGGTGTCGCTATGATGAGCGAAGACGGGTTAACCATTGATAGGGCGGTACAAATAGCGGAATATCAGGGCTCATATTCTAGAACTCGTGAGAATTCATTCGCATACGAAACTACGTCATTTTCGCATACGAATCAAAAATTCGTATTCTCGAGCAATCGTCTACGAATATTTGCGCACGAAAATTACACGACCTACAACGTGTGGTACTTACGCATGAGAAAATTTGGTCGTGTGCGATTAGTTTAATTTATGTACATATTATATTATAAAAATAGTGAGTTAAAAATTATTAAATGAAATTATTTTATTATTGAATTGAAATGAAATTATTAAACGAAATTTTAACTTAACGACTAAAGAAATTATTTTACAATTAATTAGTTTAATTTATGTACATATTATAAAAATAGTGAATTACAAATTATTAAATGAAATTATTTTATTATTGAATTTAAATGAAATTATTAAACGAAATTTTAACTTAACGACTAAAAATAATAAAAAGTAATAACTAAAAATTAATTGGTGAAACAGAAACTCTCGTCCAAACAAAGTAAGTATTAAAATAAAAATTAATGTAAAAAAATATATAATGGATTTAAACTACTTAGCCAATTTATTTAACAACTCGACAAGAGCATTGCCAATTTTCTCTTTAGCTAGTACCTCTCTTTCTAGTAGTTCTAATTTTTTGTTTTGGTACATCTCTTTCCTTCTCATTTTTTCTTGTGCCTCCTGTATATTTTTTTATCGTGCTGATTTTTCCCTTCGTTTTTGTCCTCATATTTGAGATTATCCACTTAATCCGGATTAAGTAACTATGAACCACGTAACTATGCGATAAAATTCGTGTGCCATTCGAGAATACCAGATTTAAGCTATCATCGAGTCGTATGCGAAACTTATTATGCGAAATGATTCGTATGAGAATAAAATCGAGCGAGTTGGAGAATAAGGGCCCAGGAGCTAAATGACGCGCTATTAAAATCACGGGCGAGTTCGATTTACGCCACCGGTTTTAACCAATCCAGGTATGAGGACTACGACGATGATGAACCACGTCAAAGGAACCCACGGCCGGGCTTCAATAACCAGAATAACGGGCGACGATCGGGGACGAATCAGTTCGCGAATCGAAGTCCGAATAATAATAATTTTCAGCGTCCGCAATTCGGAAATCGAACCCCAAATGGCGCGAACGGGCGATTTAATCAAACTAATAATTATCCGCGCGGGTTTAATAAAGGGAATTACCCCATTAATAACCCCATCCACCGCGAGAACGAATCAATACAACGGGCCTAACAATCGGGATGGGCAACAGCGAAATTTTCCACCAGCACAGGCGAGAAATGGAAATACACCTAGGGATTTCCAGCAGAGAGGAAACGTTTATAATCGCGACCCCCCCCCCAAGTTAGTCGACTGAACACGTACGACAACGTTAGATCGAATGCGAATTGGCAGCGAGGAAACGGAGACAACTATCCGTATAATCGGAACGCGGATCAAATTGATCACCAAACCGCGGATCAATCAAAAAACGCGAATCCTGCGACGACCACCTCTCGGTCAGCCGCAGAGACTGGACGCAATTAATCCGGAAAAATGCACATGAAAACCCCCGTGACTCAAATAACAAATTTTTAATCAATGAACAACCCATTTTAACCCACCGTGTAAAATCGATTGAACGGAAATCGCCGTTTGCGGTCGAATTAATGTTGAACGGCGTTTATTGTCGACTTTTTGTAGACACGGGCGCGACACTAAGCCTTTTGAAAAGCAACGTGTTAAATTTAAATGAAATAAAGAAACCCGCGGAAGATATTTACGTAAGCGGTATTGAGGGTGGTAAACGACCTACACTAGGGACAATGAAGGTAAATGTAGGTACCAATAGAGTAGCCAAGCTGGCTGAAATAGAATTTGTTATTTGCGACAACGATCTTTGCTTTGAGGCAGATGGGTTACTAGGGGAAGATTTTTTCATGGCAATCAACGCCACTATAGATTATGCCAATAGGGCACTGTTAGTTTTAGGCGAAAACATACCCATGCGCAAACTATGCAAGATGGATGAAAGTGAATATTTTAATTGCAAAAGGTATAGAGAGGAACGGATTGAAATAAATTATGAAAACGCGGCGCTGATTACTGATTCGAGTAATCTCTCCCTAAATTATCAACCAACAATTTCAAGGTAATTTAAACCAAAAGAACGCTCGTGGTGGCAGCGACAGTAATTATTTTAAAATAAATTATTAAACCGCTTACCTCGGTTTTCCACATTGGTGTCAGAGGTGGGATTAAAATTAATTAACGCACCTCCGGTTTTCCACAGTAGAGATCCCAGATTCGTTTACAAGATATTGGGTTCTGGATTTTAGATTAGAGGGCAAGGTTAAGAACCTCACATGCACTTAAGCCACTAAATCGGGCCCATTGTACTACCTCCGATGCAGCAACCCCCGTTTTATCATTTCACCTGGTGTCGGAACCCGAGGATCCTGACAGGTGGGGTGCTGCGGATTCTAACCATGTCAAGCCAGAAGTCCCCCAAAATGGATCCTCTTATTAACGTTAGACCCGCGACACGTTGGGTCATCTATTATCCCAAGTGTGTTGAGGTTTGTATAGTTTGCAGTGTCCAGTTAAGATCCCTGCAATTACCCATAGATTGACCATGTACAGTTTCAATAATAGTTGGAATGTTTGTGTGAGGGTGCAGTTATTGCCATCCTTGTTTGCCTACGTCCAGATATATTTGCCCATCTGCTGGTATGCAGTTTTAGGAGGGTATTTAGGGTTTTAACGGCTGTCACAATGACAGGCTCTGGGCCACAGGGAAGGCTGTTAGATCCGTGCCTTGCCACACATCAGCCTTTTCGTTACCCACATTTTACCTTGATGTCCTTTGACCCAACAGAAGGAAAGGGTATTTTCCGTCGATATCTCATTCAGTATCTGGATGCATTCGAGTACCAGTCAAAAGGTGATCTTGTGAGCATTAAGTGCCAGAAGAGCTGCCCTGCTGTCTGTAGATATCTGAATGGTCTTATCTCGGATGGATTTGTCCTGGACTGTTTTTGCGTAGTGCAGTATACCAATAAGTTCCACATGGAAAACCGATGTGTATTTGCCCAGCAATATACTTAAGTTTAAGTCAAGTTCATAAGAGAAAGTTCCCAAACTTGTGCCAACATTGTTTTTGGGGCCATCCGAAAACAGACGTATGTCATATTTGTAGGGCCTTCTGGATTTAGCAGGATGTTAAATTTCCTGTTGAATACATATTTAAGGGCAATCCTGCCCGTTTGAAGATGCAGAAGAGTTACTCTCGCCTAGTATTCCTCTAGAATCTGCATATGACGCACAGTTCCTCTCCTTCGGTTCTATAAACCTCCAACTGCCCAGCCTAAGAGCAGTCCGCACTGCCATCTCCTGCACATGAAGATCTAGTGGAACTACAGCCGAGGCCGTTCGTATTGCTCCAGTCACAGCCAGAGAGACCAATCCCTGAATCTGGTACAAGGAGGATGCCGCTGTTATCTGCTTAGTTCTGGGCCACCAAACAAGTGCACCGGAGCAAAGCATAGGTCTGACGACGGCAATGTAGAGCCAGAGGGTTATCCTGGAGGAAAAACCCCATGCCTTTCGACACTACCAAAATGCCATTTTTGTTTAGTTGGTTTGTAAGTGTTTTCCCCAGTTTAGCTTTGTGTCCAGTGTTATGCCCAGATACTTCACGTCATCAGCTAGCTTTAGGGGAGTTTTCATTAGGCTAGGCATTATCGATTTTTGAATAATTTTAAGAAACTATAATTAATAAAATTTACTTTTGTTTCGAAAGTCATGTCGATGGCCACATCAGATTTTTTAATATTAATAGTTATTTACGCTACATGTGTGAAAAAGGCATAATTCTCGCACGCGCGCAACAATATGCATTTTCTCTCGAGTTGCATTCAAAATTTTATCTACTACCGTATCTTTTTCGAAATCAATGATTTTTAATTTACTTGATATTTTCCATAATAGGGTGTTTTCTTTATTTCTCTTTTATTTTAAAAATGTTTGTCCAATATGCTTAAAATATTAAATTTATATATTATGTTACTGTTGACCTTTTTGTTAAATTATAATAAATGCTTAAAATAACTGAAAATATATGAAAAAAATTTTATCTAATACCATGCGAAACCTACTTTTCGCCGGGTAGTAGATAAAAGCTATTTTAATTATTATTAACAACACTAAAATTCTGCGCGCTACTTCACTCGGAGCGATGTTGGTAAAATTTAAAACAATTTTACTTTCGGGGTTCAAACGATTCTCAAAAGATTGGTATTAACTTTATTAAAAAAATTACGAAGGAGGGGGGCTAACATTACTACAGCCCCTCCCAAAATTGTTCTAAAAAATTTAATTTTTATTAAAAACTGTTGAAGCTCAAACGATCAACACTTACCGTATTTTTCGGACTATAAGACGCACCTCAAATTTAGAGACGATTTATTGAAAAAAATATTATAATGTTACCTTTGGGTCATAAGACGCACCCAAAAATTTGAGTCCATTTTTCTATGTAAAAAAGTGCGTCTTAAAGTGCGAAAAATACGGTGTCATTCAAAAATTCGCGATGGGGAGGAGGGGTGAAATGACCTCCCAAGTTATATATTCCGACATTTGAAAAACATATATTTTTTGTTTTACCAACGGTTTTACTTCCTTGCGATATTATGTTTAACTTTGTATCAAAAGGTGGGGTAAATTCTGCAGTCGAAATGAGCTTGGGAATTTTAATTATTTAATGCTAACCTCCCTTCCTCAATAGTTCTGATTCTTAATTTAGGATTCCTCCCTTCCTAATTTGATTTATTTTTTTATAATTTTCATTTTATAACATCTTAAATTTAAAAAAAATTGAAGGGATGTAATAAAACAATACCTCCGTTACTTTCATAATAATTTGTATACTTTTCATTTTAACAGATGGCTTTTTCACACACAAAGATATTACCAATATTACCTTTGTCAACAGTCAGCAGGTACACTGTAAAAAAAAGCACGTAAAAATACATTCAAATACGTGTAATTTTTACATTCAAAATTCTAGTAAAAATGCATATTATATTATTCCATTGATAATAATGTAATTTCACACTATTATCAATGGAATAATACACAATATGTATTTTTACTATATTTTTGAATGTAAAAATTACACGTATTTGAATGTATTTTTATGTGCTTTTTTTACAGTGTAAGGTGGAAAAGGCATCTATCACATTGAAAGGTGTGCAAAATATTAATTTCAATTTATAACTTGTAATACATATATCCTCTTTGGTGCTATACAATATGAAACACACAACTGAAATTTATATAATTATATTGGGTACTTTTCAACATAAAATGCAATAATTACTTATAAAATGTAAAAATTTACAATAACAAATTCTATATACACTTACACTTATATACATATTATAAAATATTTAATCCCATTCAATTTCATCGCCCCAACCTTCTTCATGTTTTTCAATTTCAGTAACCCCAAAATTTAATCTTTTAGAAAGGGAATTTTCATCTATCGATACACTGTTACTTTCGTCGGCAGGAAGTAAATAATTTTTATTACTTTCAATTACTGGTTCCATATCTTGAAAGAAATCAAACTCATCGTTTTTAGTTAACGGATCAATTTGGTTTTTAATATCAAGTTCCATAATATCTAGCAATTTTTTCTTCTTTAAAGACGAATATTTCGATTGATGTTGAGCGAGTGCTTTTGATGATTCCTGATTTTCTACTTCAGGAGTTTCTAATATATCATCCTCATTATCTGATCGCCTAGTATCGTTTGTAGTAATCGGAATATTTGCACCAAAATTGCTATTATTTATTTCATTAACATCCCAATCTTCCCAATTATCTAAATCATCTTCAGCAGATTGTTCTAATTCGGTTGAAGTTTCACCTTCCTCGCCATCAGGACTAGGTCTTTCTGGCAAATCCAAAATTTGATTCAATTCAATCGATAAACTATTTATATCTTGTAATGTAGTAGATTGCGAAGTTTCATTTTGAGTCGTACTACATCTTCTTGAATTTCTTCTGGTGTTTCTGGCAGGATGTATAATTGGTCGACCGTCATTAAATAACTTTGCACGTTTACCCCCTATAACTGTTGTTGCACCAAGTATTGGTACAATGTCTGCCAAAGCTCGCAACGTTACCGCTACTAATTGGTCGTTTGTGTCTTTTATTCCTACAAGTAGCTAATAAAAAAAGATAAGTTAATAAGTAAAGTCAACAAGTTTTCATATTTTAGGATAAATTACCATATATGGTATTATAAAATGTAACTTACTTCTGGTAATATATGTGATTCTAATTCATCAATTGTAAAACACCTTATGTAGTGTTGAAAATATTTCAAAAGTAAAAGTCGAATTTGTGCATCACGAACACAAAAGATTTGAAGTAATCTTGGTATCATATGCTTTCTAAAATTATCAGTTGAAAATAATCCACTCGTCGTATCATCCACATCTAAAATCAATTAATTACACACAATCAAATAAAATAATTCATTTCAACAACTTGGATTTGAAAAAGTAAATATATTTAATTTTAAATTAACAAGTTAAAAAATCAATTTTTTAAGTTAAGGTTGTTTAAGAAAATCTCCTGATTACAGAAACTGGTGTGACAAAACAGTTAATGAATTAGTTTTAAATATTTTTATTAGGCAAATTAGTGCAGGCAAGGAACATTTTTAGCTTGAAAAATCTAGGCAAGCTGAAATTTGGTAGACAGGTATATTGAAGTGTTTTAATGAACTCTCTAAAAACCCATGCCGGCGTCTCAGGCATTGGGGGTTTTGGTTCTCCTAATGCGGTTTTTCGCCAATAACTCGTTTATTTTCACTTTTACCAAAAATTATTATTAGATCAAAATTGAAGACCCTAAAATTCTTTATAAGATATATTCTTGAAAATTTTTATATGGCATACTATTCCTGAAATAACTTACCCTAAACACGACCCATCTTTAAAATGGTGCAATATTGATTCGTTACATTTTGTAAAAACATGAGAAATGTTTTGAGAAAGGCGAAATAAGTTTTAAAATAAACTAAATTGAAACAAATGTGTGAAATTGTAGAGCAATATAGAATTTTTCAAAAATTGTCCATGTTATTGGATACTATAGCTCAGGTAATAAAGTCCAAAAATTGACTTTGGCCAAAGAGGATGTATATAATCCTCTTTGCTCGAGTTTACAAGAAATTTGGCAGTGAAGTATATAGGAGCGTCTTATGCCGTTACTAATAGTCGAAGCTTGAAACCTAACCTAGGATTAAGCCTCAGATTTCCTTAAAATACCTGCTGTTGCTATGATAAGAACTAAATTTCAGTGATCCGATTGGTAGAAACTCGGATTGGTGAATCTAGGATTAATGGAAGTCTTCCGCGTCTCCATTTCGCACCTGCGCCTAGTACAGCAGCATCTCTGGGCGTGTTCCCTGGCACCTGTGGCATTGGCCAATCCTCGTTTTCCGCTGAGGGGCTTCAACTTAGATCGGGACACCGATGATCTTCTCAATCACGAAGATTTGTCTCGATTCTTAATTTCTTTGGAGGGAGACCATGATAAGAGTGGCCTTTTGTACCTATCACGGTACATGCGCTCTGCGGAAACGATGCTTATTCCTTTGGTTTGTAGATCATTTTTCACGACTTGGGTGCAAATCTTCTTCGGGGTTCAGCATAAGATCACTTTTAGCGGTTTGTCGTCGAGGAGCTGGTGGTAATAAAAACCACCTTTATCAGGGTTTACCGCTTCATTAAAGAACTTGACGAAGGCATTGTGGTCTTCTGTGGTCGGGGTACGTTCGTGAACTTAATTCTTCTTCTGTTAATTTCCCTGCAAAGGCAGGATCATATGGCGGCATCCCTCAGCACGATGGGCGGGATTTTGATCTTCGTGAGGGGGGTTGTCCGGTTCCGTGGTGATGGAGATTTGAGTTGGTCTTTCATCAAGAGGGAGCTAGAAACGCTCCCGACTTCTTCATCCGCCGATTCGTCCATCGCGACTGCGGTGTCGCTTCGGCAGCCCTCACCTTCGCACTTCTTCCGTATATGATGTTGAGGAGGTGAATACCTCATATTTTGGTCTCTTTTCATCCTGTCCGGACTCGTCGTCACTGGCGTTTTCTTTTCCTTCTCCCGCCTGCCTCTTAGCCGCTTTTAGTCGGCTTGTGGTAAGTCTTCATCTTTTTATAAGTTGATCGCGGCATTATCGCTGATGGCGTTGGGAACTGTTTGCTTGTCAGGGTCTGCAGTTTTCTCCTTCCATCCTGATATGTAGGTAATGTAATGTTTTACTAATGTTTATTTAAGATTTAGTGAGATCAGTGTTGTTTTTAATTTTTACACTACTTTTACATTTTCAATTTAATTTATTTTACATTTAAATTATATAAACACGTTTATTTTTTTATCGTTTATTGCGTTTCCATAAAAAAGTACAAAAATATAATTATAACTCCCCATCTCTCATTAATTCTTCTTTGTTAATGATATCAACAGTTAAGCTGAGCAGATTTTCGTTAAAACGATTATGTCTTTGGGGTATTGCATTTGAAGAACAAAGAGAAAACAGATTTGTTTTTTATTTGCTGCTATAGTAGGTCACTCTTTATGAGCTGGATCCAATTCTATAATATTATCTGCCTTTCTACCTCTCATTTTATATGACGTTTAGTTTTTCAAATTTCTACAAAAGATTAGAGGCTTCTTTCAACATCATATCTACTGCTTCCCTCTCTCTCTTTCCGCAGCGCGCTCTTAATCGTGTTAAAGATCTCTTAGTTGTAAGAAGTCCTATAATAAAGTTCTTCAAGACAACTTTTTTTAACTTGTATAATTTTTACATTATTCCACATACATTTGACTCCTTCAGTATTTATTTTTTTTTACAGTTTTTACCCATTTTATCTGAAACTTTCTTCCAATTAAAAAAATTGTTGGTTTCCATTTCTTTAACATAATATTGAGATCCTGTTTTCTTTGCCGATTTAATAATCATCGCCACTTCAGTTGGTACATAAATTGGACCTTGTTTTATAGAATCCTTTTTCTCTCCCTCTCAATGCTCGAGTGAATGGAATCCCCTTCATTTTCTGTGTGGCCAAGTCGAGTGTTTTTATAGCATATAAATAAGACTGGAACAGAAAAAAATGGGACACTTTATATTTTAAAATAAATGAAAACGAATTAATTTTTTTTACTTAATATTTTTATTTACATTTCTACATGAAAATTATAAAAAACAAATTTTTTTATCACTAGGAATAAAAATTCCGTACTTTTTTCTTATACCTCTCATAAGCGTTTGTACATCATCAACGCTTATGGAATCGGCAGCTTTTTTATATTTCTGTTTGAATATTTTTAAATTTCCTGCCGTACTTTTAGTTTTTTTTAAATTTCTTTTAATATGCGCCCAATATAATTCAATTGGGCGAAGTTCTGGGCAATTAGGAGGATTTGCATCCTTAGGTACAAATTTTATTTTGTTTTCCTTATAAAATTCAACACTGTTATTAGGTTATTACTGTAGTGGCAGGTAGCCAGGTTGGGCAAAAACAATGGTGGTGTGTCGTGAGACGCCAAAAAGGGTAGTAAGCGTTTCTTAAGGTATCACGTACTTACGCCTAAAACTTTTACGCCTAACACACTTACGCCTAAGTCAATACGCCTAATCCTTTACGCCTAATGGTTTTAAAACCGACTACGCCTAAAACTTGAACGCCTAACGCAATTACGCCTAATGCTTAAAATTTTCTAAAAATCGTACAAACATAAAACCACTGCTCCGATTTTGATGGAATTTTGGCTATTATTTTTATTATGTTCAAAAAGGTTACTTCTTGTTACTTTTTTTTAAATAATCGCAAATGTTTTTGTTTTTCACTGAAATTAAAAAATTTAATTTGAAAATTTAATTTTAAAAAATTTTTTTTTGTGTTGGTAAGAAATTAATTTAGTACTTGGTTACTATATAAGACCTACATAACTTTTAGTAATAAAAGTAACTCATTCCTAGCCCTGATTAAATTTAAAAAAATGGTTCTTACGTTTATCAAAAGTCGAAAAGGGAATGATCAATTACTACACAAAAGCTTCGTGTATACCAAAAACAGGCATGTTAACGATAACATTTTTTGGAAATGTGTAGAATACAACAAAAGTAAATGTCTAGCCGTTGTTCACACAAAAGGTGAATTAATCGTTTATGAGAGTGCTGAAGAGCACAACCACGGGCAGCGGAGGTCAAAACCCGGCAAGTCCTGGCAGAAATCAAGGATAAAGCTCGGAACAGTCAAGACACACCTCACCAGATTATTGCCGCAACCAGTATTGGACTTTCAGCTGCGGTAAAAGCCGCACTTTCTTCGAAAGATCGGTTGAAGCGCAACATTCAAAGAGCGCGTCAAGTGGCTGGGGCTGCACTTCCAACACCTTCGAACCTTACGGAACTTGAAATTCCAGATTATGTCACCGAATTTAATTCGAATGGAACCATTCAGCAGTTCCTTATTTTTGACAGTGGACCTGAAGAAGATCGCATTTTAATATTCGGTATTCAATTGGGTTCAGATTTGATGGCAAGTTGTAGTCATTGGTAAGCTGATGGTACTTTCAAGACTGTGCCGCCATTATTTGAGCAACTTTTCACAATTCATGATGGTGTCAAGTACCACAATGTGATTCCTTCTGTGTTCTGTCTCTTGCCAAATAAGCGACAGCAGACCTACGTCCGAGTTCTTGAGGCACTAAAGAATATAAAACCAAACCTTGCTCTAACTTCCATCATGACAGATTTCGAGAAGGCTCAGATTAACGCTTTTCAACACGTGTTTCCTAATTCACAGAACAGGTGTTGTTTCTTCCACTTTAGTCAAAGTTTGTGGCGAAAAATTGCGTCAATACCTGATCTGAGAGAAAAATATGCGGATGTGGAGAACCCAGATTTTTCTCTTCATATAAGAAAGTTGGCTGCACTTGCTTTCGTCCCTCCCGATGATGTAGTTATGGCATTCGTACAATTAACTGAATCTCCATTTTATGTTGATAATGGAGATATTCTCGATCCTTTTCTTGAATATTTTGAGGATAACTGTATTGGCCGGCTTCGTAATAACGGAACCCGAAAAAACACCAAGATTGGTTCCATTCAACTCTGGAACTGTTACGAGGCCAGTTTGAATGACCTCCCCAAGACAAACAACTCGGTTGAAGGGTGGCACCGGAGTTTTCATTCTTTATTGAGTGCATGCCATCCCTCTATTTGGAAATTTATAGAGGTGTTAAAAATGGAACAGAGTGCAAACGAATTGAAAATTGAGCAGTACGTGGCAGGATTGGAACCTCCAACAGGTCGTGTGCGCTACCGAACAACCGCTGCCAACATCAAGAGAATCGTGGAGTCCTATGGGGATGGTCTATGTCCATTGAACTTCGAAATCGACGTTTACCTTCGAGGCATCGCGCACAACTTTGAGCTTCAAGCTGTTTAACATTTGTATTAATTTTGCTTGTAAATAAATTATTATTACGATTAATTAATTATTGTGAATTATTGAAAAAATAATAAACTATGAAAATAAGTATCAACTGGTAAACATTAAAAAATTGATTAAGCATAAATTTTTTAGAAGTAAGGGCTTGTACTATTAATAAACTTTTACTATAAATCTCATATTACCTCGGCTTTTAAATTTTTTTTATGTTTGTACGATTTTAGAAAATTTTAAGCATCAGGCGTAAATGTTTTAGGCGTAATTGCGTTAGGCGTTCAAGTTTTAGGCGTAGTCGGTTTTAGGCATTAAAACCATTAGGCATAAATTCCTTTAGGCGTAAAGGATTAGGCGTATTGACTTAGGCGTAAGTGTGTTAGGCGTAAAAGTTTTAGGCGTAAAGACGTGGATCCGTTTCTTAATGCACTCCTTTATATAAATTTCGGCATTTATACTGCCCATTGTAACAAAAGGTGCGCATTTATGACCACATGAACAGATGGCCTGCCAAACCAAGTATTTCTTCGGGAATTTTGATAATTTTCTAGATTTACATTTTTCTTCAACTTCCCCTCGACGTTTGGAAACATAAAATTCCTGTCCCGGAAGCTGTTTAAAATCCGCTTTGCAGTAGGTTTCATCGTCCAGTACCACACATGAATGTTTACACAAAAAATTTTCGTATAATTTACGAGCTCTGGTTTTAGCCCGTGATTCTTGCTCGGCTGAACGATTTGCCACTGTTTGTACTTTAAAACTTCGTAGTCCAGCATTAGTTTTCACACGTTGCACAGTGGTGTGTGATGTGCCCATTTTGTCCGCAACATCCTTTAATGAAATGTTAGGATTCTTCTTAAATTCCCCGATTACCTTTTTAGCCAGTTTTTTATCCACTGGACCTTTTTTACGACCGGATCCACTTTTTCTTTCTACACTAGCTTGTTTTTTAAACCTTGCCACAACACGTTGTACAGTCGATTTCGGCAAATTTAATAAATTTGCTAATTGCCGGTGCGACAATTGCAGATTGTCAACATGCCCGGAAATAATTCTTTTACGTTTAGTCACTTGTGCGCTCTCCATTTCGTTACTTGTTAAAAACTGAAATGCAACTGAAGTAGTTATACTTTAGAACAGCTGTTTTAGAAGACCTGTTTTGTACATACAGTGATAAAATTTTAGTGGTTTAGCCATAAATTACCGTTTAAACCATAAAGCGAGGTGTCCCATTTTTTTCTGTTCCAGTCATAAGTATGTACATAGCAAATAGAAAACTTATTTTTGTTTTCAGTCACACAGTTACCCGTGCAAAATATAACTTCTTTTTGTCCCTGACAATGATCTTTGAGAAAAGTGTAAATGCATGTGGCAATTTCAATAGCTTCACGTTTTGCAATTCCCTCATGCCACAAATAGCAATAACCGTTTTTCTCTTTGGCGGTATAAATGGTAAAATTATATAAATTTAGTTTACTTTTATAAAAGAAACTCGAAATATTGCCATTTGGTAGAGGTATGACTACTTGTAAATTGTAAAATAGCTACAGTGATATCAGAAGTTTTCAAACAAATATCTTTGTCGTTATTTTTTTATATTCTTGATAACTCAATATCCTTCTTATGGTTTTCATATTTTTCTTGCAACTCAATTTTTTCTTCACCTGAAAGATTTTTTCATACACTGTACAAAATGAACATAAATCTTTCTTTGGAAGATGAAATGAAATGTTAAATTTGGTATTAAAATTTTTTATGTAAATAGGGCGTTTTACAAAATTGTTAGTTACCATTTTCTCTGCATTGATCTCGGAGATAATACAAATATCTCAGTGTTGCATTTAAACATCAATGCAAAACGTAAAATTACACAGTGGGTTATGGCTATATACAAAGAAAGTAATATTATATTGAAATATTTCAGTCTGGCATTAAATAAAATGGGAGATTAGCAATTTAATTCAATACCTAACTCAAAATCGTATTTTTGCAAGATATCTCACTGTAATTTTCAGGTAATGATATTATGGTAGCAAAGGTTATTACAAGAACAGTATCCCACAGAAAAATTTGGAAAAATATATTAGGTTATAGAGAATTTTATACTCTTCAATTTGGTCTAGATACATTTTTTATAAAAATGAAAATACAGGCGAAAAATCGCGTTGGGGTAGGGGCTAAAACCCTTAATTGGGAGAGACGCTGGCATGTGATTTTAGGAAACTTCTGAGGAGTTCATTAAGACACTCCTATATACTTGTCTGCCAAATTTCAGCTTGCCCGGATTTCTTGTAAGCTGCAGTCAATTTTCGACTTTATATGCCTTTCTCAAAACGTTTCTCTCCATGTAACAAATCAATATTGTACCATTTTAAATGGAGGTAAGGTTTTCGGTAAGTCATTTCAAGAATATTATGCTGTATAAAAATTTTGAAAAATGCACTTTGTAGAAAATTGTAGGGTCTGATGATAATTTTTGGTAAGTGAAAATAAGTGAAAACCTGTATTAGAGGGGCCAAGAGATGTCGGCATGGGATTTTAGGGAACTTTTTGGGAATTCTGTAGAACACTCTAATATACCTACAGTGGTGTGCAGAAAAATAGTAGTTGTGTTAACAACTTTTTAAAAATCAAAATTTTATTATTTTCTTACCTACTTTTGAATTATAAAGATATTTTTGAATTAACCTGAGTTATTTTGGAATTGCAATATTGTCAATACATAGATTATATAGTACATTGCACATGATAATTCATTTACAACTTGCAATATCTAAAATAAGTGTGCATAAAAATAGCAGTAGGTATCGTTTTGTTTTTTATATTGTAAAGACGTACATAGAGCTAATAAATATTTAAAAGTAGAAACTTAAAATTTGGAAGCGGAGATGATATATAATAAAAATTTATACAAAACAAAGCTTTAACACAAAAAATGGGCCGAACACAGCACCGTACTCAGGAGAAACTAGACTCCATTAGGAACCTGTTTTACAAAGGCAAATATTATAAATTTATATAGAAGGCGTTAGGATATTCCGCAAATATGATCTCTAATGCGAAAAAATGAAAAAAGACTGAAAGAAGAGGTTGTAAAAGGAAAACTACAGGTTGAGATGATAGAAACATTATGATGCATTTAAGAAAACCACCATTAAATACCCTCTACACTCTACACAAATCAAGCAAGAGCTAAATCTTTCTATTAACAGTTCAACAGTTAGAAGACGTCTTATAAAAGCTAATTTGAAATGCAAGCGCCCAAGAAACGTGCCATTGTTGAACGCAAAACAAATAAAGAAGCGATTATTATTCTTTAAAGAGCATAAAGCATGGTCCACTTCAAAATGGTGTAATATTTTATGTAGCCACGAGGCAAAAGTAGTTTTGATTGACTCTATTGAATTTTAGAGATTAGTGGACTCGAGTCATAATTATGAATTATTCATAATTCCGTGCTTTTGGAGCGCATGTAAAGCCGTCGTCCCCCTTTGTAATGATTTGCCATCATAACAATAAAAAACCGGGTGCAGGCACATCGAAAGGCAAGCAGCCTTGTGATGTAAAAACAAAAAATGCTCATAGAACTACTATTTTCAAAAATTAGTAAAAAAACATGTCCTGGGCCTATATTAAGAGGAAGAAGAAGAGTCAGAATTATGTACAAAGACCACCTTGTGTAGAATTTCATCACAAGTGTACCAGAAAAACTGTTAAACACGAAGGTTGTAGCCTAATGATCTGAGCATACTGATCTTGGTTCGGTATCGGCCTGATTGTTTTGGATCAAACAAAAAATGACCGCAAGTCTACAGTGATTGGACAAAATAATATGAACGCACTAGAAATTTCTATATAATCAAAGGATGAAGACAGATTTTACTGATTTTAAAGAATATACATTTTTTTCAGGTATAATTGTTTAAAGAGAATAGTTTTACAAATATTTTAATGCCGTTAAGCCCAAAATGTGGAACCAGGTAGAAAATTAAAAAGATTATTAAAATAATTGTTCAGTTGCAAGTTGCATTTGGTTGATTTAACATCGATTATTTAAATAAATTTTGTTTTCTGATATATTTTCTTGTTGAATATTGGGGTACGGTCCCCTAAGGGTGGCGGCTCCAAATAAATTGAAAATTTCCTATTGCAAAGAGGAAGGTTTATATAGTTTACTGATATAATTTAAACTTGAGAAGGTATTATCAAAATTTTGAGTTAATCGATTTTGAAGTTTGCAAATTTACATGTAATATTAACGAGATTCCCGCGCGTCGCTCATTCTGTTGACGGTATGTGCAATATGAATGACCCTAACACTTAGAGTATTTCGCACCGGCAGATGCAGCTCATCTCTCGTACATGTAACATCGATTATTTTTTGTTTTTACGCGATTTTTTGGGGGTGAAACGTAATAGTTTACTGCCGCATACCGCAACTATACTTTTTAATGCTATTTCAAGGGTCTCTAAGCTCCCGGTTTCATTTATTCCGGTTTTTTTTTATGGGAGGCGCCTTCTCGTATGTTTAGCATAGTAACCAGAGTCAAAACCGCCCTGGAGGGGTGCAGAGCGGAGCGGAGCGCAGCGGCGCCCCGAAAGGGTAGGTTTTGACGATGGATAAACCTCCCTATCGAATGCACACCCCAAAAATCGAAGAAAAATTCGCTAAATTTACGTACTTTCAAATTGAATTTTCTCGAAATTTTATGTACATCATCTCGAGTGAAAATTTTACAGTATACTCTATAAACCTTCCTCTTTGCTATAGGAAATTTTCAATTTGTTTGGGGTGACCACCCTTAGGCCACCGTCCCCGAATATTGCTTTTCGCTATTTTTTGTAATATCGGTGAATTTTTGTTTTTCTAAATTTTTGATGCATCAATAATTTATTGTGCTGTGTTAAGTATAGAAGTAACATGGGCCGTGGTAAAAATATCATCGAAGTAAAAATAGCTGCAGTTACAGTTTTCTTGGATACAAAAATGTATTCCCAACGAAAAATCGCGGTTATACAAAAGTTAGTGTGGGTGCAGTTCACAAAATCGCCAAAACTCTGCATTTGAAGCAGAGTAATGCAGTTGCACCTCGGTCACGGTGTGGTAGAAAACGGAAAATCTCCGAACGAATTGATCGCAAACTCACAAAAATTGTTTTGGAAAGCCGCACTGCTACCACGAAAAATGTGCAGGAAATATTGAGGCACGAAAATATCCAAATATCGACCAAGACGATACGACACCGATTAGCTGAAAAAGGTGTAAAGTGCTATCAACCTGTAAAACGGCCACGACTCGCCCCAACTTTGAAAAAAAAAGATTACAGTGGTCAAAACAGCATAAACATTTCACTGTTGTAGATTGGAAAAAGATACAACCAAATAATATTTCAATTAATAACATTTTAACCTTTTATTTTTGAATGTCTTAATTTAATTCCACCTCTTTAAATTTAAGGTAATATTTAATGACGAATCTATGATTACATGTTTGACCGAAAGCCACAAATATGTTTGTAGAACAAGGGCGGATAAATATAACAAAGATTGCATGAAAAGGGTGGTAAAATATCCACCCGGTTTGATGGTTTGGGGTGCGATAAGAGGCACAGACACCGGACCGGTATATTTTATTAAAGTGCACAATCAGGAACAATACCAACAGGTCATAGAAAAAGTACTTTTACCTTATTTGAAAGAAAAAAGGTTAACTAGCAGGTCTTTTTCTTTTATGCAAGACTGGGGCCCCATGTCACATTGCAAAAAGATCAAAAGTTACCTGTAATTAAGAGCATCCCTCTTTTTCAATTCCCAGAGAGGTAATTCACCATATTTAAACCCAATTGAAAATGTATGGTCACTTAAACAAGAAATGAATAAAATGGAAATACCAAATAGCGCCACTTTAAAAGAAAAAATAATTTTCGAGTGGTAAAATAATTTAAAAATTAAAAAAATGATCAAGTCTTGCATCGAAGACGCATAAATGCAGTTATTAAAGCCAAGGGTGGAAATACCAAATATTTTAGTACCTATAATAAAAATAAATATAATACAAAAATAGTTATTTTAAAAGCCAAAAATCAATAAATATTCGTAGATTTACTGAGCGTTCATATTATTTTGTACTGTGTTCATATTATTTTGTCCAAGGACAGTACATATGTACATATCCTTGAAAACGCAATTCTACAATTTATTGAAGAAGAAATGCCTTTGAAGTGAACGTTTATGCAAGATAATAACCCAAATGCACTTCAAGGAAGGCTAAAAAATCGTTTCAAGATAATAAAGTCGATGTTCACTAGACCTTAATCCAATTGAAAATTTATGGATGGATGTAAAAAGGCCATTTTTGAAAAACGGGGACAAAATATTAATTAATTATGGAATCAAAGCCAAGAAGATCCGCTACTGTAATTAACGATAATGATCATGTTCCAAAATATTTACTAAATTCAAATTATTTTAGTGATGTTGATAGTATTTTTAAAACATTGCTATTTTTTTGCACACTGCACATTCATCTGTCTGCCAAATTTCAACTTGCATGGATTTTTTGGAGGTTCAAGTCAAGTTTTGGATTTCGTTGCCTGGACTAAATTATTTTAGTACAATAAACTATTTAACCTTACCCTGTCTTGGAGACAATACAAATGGTAATAGCTCTTCTTGTGCAGTTTTATCTAAGAGTACCATCCGTGACAATAATAATCCACCCAATTGACTGGCAACCACGATTTCGTTAAATGCACGTAATTTGTTGGTAATTGTATTAAAAAATGTGATCTTACTTTCATCACTTTTTAGTGGCAATTCGGTAAGATAGGAATAAACAATTATAAAATCATGAGTGAAAAATTCATGGTCCAATAAAGAAGATAATTTTGGTCGTAATAAATCATCGGCATTTTGAAGTTGATCCTTACAAAAAATTTTGAAATTATTCAAAAATGCAATATCATCTAAAATAAAATAAAGAGTTAAAACCCACTTGAACTAAAATGTTTTGATTATTTTTGAAACAAAAAATAGAAAGCTTACCGTCACTTTTTTGCAATAATACTTCATTTACCAATACCCCGTATGCATAACAGTCAATAATGTAAGGTTTTTCGCTGTTGGTTTTACCATTTTTATCTTCGTTTTGATCAATAGCTTTGTTGTAACGGTACTTTCTAGTTTTAGACAAATAATCGTCGGTCAAGTCCATATATCGACACAAATATTCCATTCCTCCAAGCCGCCAATTTCCGTCACTAGTAACATATATGGCCGAGATGCAGACATTATTATGGGATGCATAAGCAGTGTCGTGTAAAAAGCACAAAGCTTTTAATATTGAATAAAGGCCGACACAAATTTGTAAAGTATTTTGTGAAGCTAATACTAAAGATAAAGGTTTAACGTCCTCGATAGCTAAGTAAAATTTAGAAGCTTTATGCCACGAAGATATGTATTTCAATATACACGGATGTCGATAAAGCATTAAATTCTAAAAAGAGCAAAGTACAAATTTCTTGGCTTTCTTTACTTATTTAACTAGAAATTTACTTTTGCTGCCTTTTCTAGCGGAGTTTTGGACATCCATAATGATCCTCCAATTAATGGTTCTCCCACTAATACTGAAACTAAATTTCCACCGTTAATTGTGGCAGTGTGTTGAGACCAAAATTCTGCTACTTCCACAACCCTTTCGTCCAATTCCAACCCAGATAAATTGGATTGATCGTGTCCCATTTGCTTAAAATAACATGTACGATGTTCAAAACGACATTTTCTCTGTAAATTTATAATAAGCACGTACGACGATTCCGATTAACTGGGTTCAACTGGGTTTGACTTAACCTTAAAAATTTTATAAGATGTGTTCCAGTGGCGTACATCAGTGGCCGATCACCGCAAAGGCGCGCGCTGGGGCCTCGCTTGAAAAAGGAACGTAGGAGATTTTCTTGCTTCCATGACCATGGCCAGTTGCCACGTTTGAAAAATAAAAGGGGCCGGTGACATCGGCCCAAGCGACAAGGAATGTCCAAAATTAAAAATCCTTCGGTACATAGGTCCAAAAAGGGATAAGGTACAAAATAAGGTGCGGGTATTTGAGGCTTTTTAAGAATTAATACCGAAAATTTAGTAAAAACCCTATGCGGTGCCCGGGATAGGCTGCCGGCCTAAATTTCGCGTGGCTTGAAGAATTACTGACACGCCCCCAACATTTAATTTAGCAAAATTTTGTGTTTATCACGGCCTTTTTGGCAATGTTTTGATGCGAATGTATAACTTTTGTCGTCGCGGACAGTGTTGTCAGATTTTAGAAATTTAAGGCGCCAACTCGTTGCCGAAAAAACGCCCAAAGGCGCAACTAATTGATTACGTGGCGCCAAAATTGAAATTTATTGTTATTTTCTGTAAGGGGCCGTCCATTAATTACGTAAGGATGATTTTTGTAATTTTGGACCCCCTTCCCCCGCCACGTAAGGATACGTAAGATTGTGGCAACCCCCCCCCCACATCTTACGTAAGGATTATTTAAAAGAAAATTAATTTTGACCCCCCTCTCCATCCCTTATATTTATAAAATATGAATAATAATATATTATACTAGCTGGCACAGTCGGCCTGCCGGCCGCCTTTAGCCGTCTAGACCGTGTGGGATGTGGTTGTTCGGCCTTCGGCCTCACTCAAGAGTATCGCAGGCATACGTGTAGACCGTGGTTTTTCGGCCTCACTTCAAGGTACTAAAGTAGCCTATGTTTTTCGTAGCGTTGTAAATAACTTCTACACCAAATTTGGTTAAGATTGGTCAAATAGAAACGTAAAGCACGTGCACGCGTATTTGCATTGTCGATCGGTTGACAGTTTGACAGCATTAATTATTGTATTTTAAGTTGATTTTGAGTAGCCTGCCTTCCTTTAAGGAATCTCGATAATCCATTCATGCGCGTCCCATAGGGACGCGCATGAATGGATTATCGAGATTCCTTAAAGGAAGGCAGGCTACTCAAAATCAACTTTCCTCTCCTTTGCGAATTTTTGCACTATTTCAATACAAAAACATGCGCAGGAACCTACATAATAACTGTGAAAATTTGGTTCCGATCGGTCAAGCGGTTTAGGAGTCTATAGGGAACATACATACACACATACATCCATTTTTATATATTTAGATAGATAATAATAAATACAAAAATTTAAATTAAATTTTTATTTACATAGATGAAAAACCGTTCGTAAAGATCACCAAAGTTTGATGCCATTTTCTGTAATTCACACTATTATGCCACTATGTTTAATGATTTTTAAGTAGATACTATATATTTCAATATATGATATTTCCATTATACCTGGATATAATTACCAACATAAAAAGAAAAAATTATATTAGATTGTTAAATTTAATTTAAAAAAATATTTTAAGAAACTTACGTAAGGAATACGTCGGACCCCTCCCCCCTTACGTAAGGGTCCGTAAGATATCCAATACCCCCTCCCCCCCAAAAAACCCTTACGTAATTAATGGATGACCCCTAATCGAATGCAATCAACTTCATGGGTGACACCCGGGGCGGATTATTTCTTGTTGATGACCTTTCTTTTTTTTGGAATGTACAACGCGCATGCTCGGCTTTCAAATTCAAAGTTGATTATTTATCGCAATAAACCGCAACTACATTTCTCAGAAACCGCCAAAATTGCGGTTTGCGGTTTTTGAAAAATTTTTATCGCAAATTATCTTCCAAAGTCGCCCAATTTGCGGTAAATCGCCCAATCTGACAACACTGGTCGCGGAGGTGATCATAAAAAAAATCCGAAAAAAGTGTGAAAATAACAAAGATGCTGCGAGTTGAAATAGTACGGGTCGCTGATGAACCACCGGTCGGTGTGTCGCATCGTTCGGCCGGTCCGTTGAAATGGGGTGAAATTTTTTGGCTCCGATTTGAAATATTTTTGGAAATTCGGGAAGGTGGGGGTGTGATTAGTAGATATTAGTAATAAATATTCGCAAAAAATGGAAAATAACCCGTGTATTGCTGAAAAAGTGAAAAAATTAAATTTTTAATTTTGGGGTAAAAAAACATAATAAACGTTGGCTTGGCCAGAACTGCGAGCATCAAAAAACCTACCCTCCGATGCTCCGCATCTCCGGGCGGTTTTTCGTGCTCCGAGCCGCTACGCGGCAGGGCTAAAGGAACTAGAAGGCGCTACCGATCAAGAACACCGGGATTAAGGCAATCGGGATTCGAGAGACCCTCAAAATAGCATTAAAAAGTATAGTCGCGGTATGGGGCAGTAAACTATTACGTTTCACCCCCAAAAAATCGCCTAAAAACAAAAAATAATCGATGTTACATGCAGGCGAGTCGGGCTGCAACTGCCTGTCGGCAACCTTTACCTTTACCTGATATGTATTTGATGGAGCATCCCGGCGCAGCCGGCCTTCTCCTTCATCTGAAAGAATACATTAGTGACATTGGAATTTATAGAGACCGGTGGGTCTCTGGGAATTGGCGCTTGGCGGACTGACTGGTAAAAACCTGAGCTGTGACTGTGAATATGTAATATGAGAAGAAAAAGAAAATTTTTACGTTTGCCGATATAGTAGAGTCCCTAATTCGAAGAAAGAAATTATGAATTAATTTCTATCCTGTCCGCAAACGGCTAAGTCTAAGAATAGTTCAACTTGCACGTACCGTCAACAAAATGAGTGAGATTCCACCCGCTAGTCGGTGAATACATGTAAAATTAACGATTTTCAAAGTCGATTTTCTCTATCAAAAGTTGGTTTATCCTCCCCTAAAATTGTTACCAGTGTCTTTTAAAAACATTGAACTATCCGAAAGTCACCAAAAAATATTGAAATTCGATGATGGAATATGGTCACGCGTCCCAAATAAAAGGTAAGAGTTTTTTTTAGGGGACCTCCTAATTAGATTGCGCCTGGGGCCTCGGGAAATCATGATCCGTCGCTGGCGTACCTACATAAATATTTCTTTCTATGCAGGGTTAAATGCGTCCATAAACTTCGAGCTATCATTGATTAGCCGGATACACAGATACAGAGATTTATCGGCGAACTTGACCCGGGATAGTCGAAGTTTGTTGTCAAATTTGAGAGTTAGTGACTTAGCTGGCGCCGGTTTTATTCATGTATAAACTTGTCTGAAGGCATACATCTCTCACTTCATGTTAAGTATGTTGATGATCTCCATCAAGTTAGCCCTCCTTCAATTGAATTTTTAACTTTTTTTATGCCAAACGTTTGGTAGTCCAATTAAAAGTTTTGGTAGTCCATTGTTTTTTTCGTAATTAATCAATTAAAATTTAATGTTAAGTTAGCCCCCCTTCAATCGATTATTCAATTTATTTTTAATTCATTTGGGCGTTTATGATGTGTAGATATTTGTAGTTATCTATACCTTATCTTTGCATGACCCCTTGATCCCCTCCATCTCCGTAATATTTGGGTTTTTATATTGCCATATTTTTTGAATTTTTATGTTATAACTAGCGCTGCAAAACCCTCTGGGTTTCTGGCGCTAGGCCTGCCGGCGGCAATCCGCTACGCGGATTCCTAATAAGTCGGCCTACGGCCTCCCGATTGCTTTTAAGAATACGAGTCGGCCTGCGGCCGCCCTGTGGCATTTGGCAATCCGGGTCGGCCTTCGGCCTCCCACCACAAAAGCAAGCGTTCTCTCAAATCAAAGATACTTCTTTATAAGGCGTGCGTCAGACCCGTAATGACGTACGCGTGCGAGGCTTGGGGCTACGCGGCCAATTTTCACCTGAGAAAACTCCACGGAGTCCAAAGTGTAGCACTGAGTCGAATTTTGAAGGCTCCAAAATTAGTCTCAAACGCTAGAATTCAGGACACAAAAGCGTGGAATCCATCGACGACTTTATCCGTCACCTGACGGGTAATTTTTACGATCACTTGGCCACCTCCGAAAACCCACTAATCAACGGGCTTCGTAACTACCAACTCGACGATTATCTGAGGTATAAGAGGCCCAAGGCGATTTCGTGCCGAAGCCATCCGTGCTCTAGCGTTGCCAAGATAAAGCACTTCTCGGATCTCGCGACCCCAGGGCCCGCGATATGCGGGAACTGCAATACCGCAGACTATACGGGGGTTCTTAGCTCGCTAAGAACTTCTTTCTGTGTTTCCTTTCAGGATGTCTGCCTTACCAGCTTCAAGGGCGCAAATTGTGCTTGAAGCGCGGTATATCAGACTAGACCTTCAGTCATTGGCGGTTTTTGCACACCTCAACTTGGGTGGACTCTTGGGGGGTATTTGATTAACGACTCGCCTTGCGAGTGGTTGGGATGAAATGTAGGGCGGACGTATACGGGGGCTATCTTGTTAATCTCTGATTAACTTTATAAATCCGGAGTGGGGGGGGGGGAACCCCCCCTCTGGTTGGAAACAATCTGGCGAGGTCACATGACGAAATCGGAGAGGTTTTCGTCCTCGGAGCGACCGACACTCCTCCGACGCAAAATCCCCGGCCGAAGGAATCTCGACTTTGCCACTTATACGCGAACTTTGCCAACTTTTCCTCCACCTTTTCTAAATCATCGAAAAGACCCAGCCATGTTAGGGATCAGTAGATGAAGTCAAACCTGCTTCGAAAGCACTACGGACAGCGACTGCGTGTATTTCCCTGTCAAGAATAATTCAGCCATTTTCGTCGAGCATCGAAGGGGGGGTATCCAACTTCGATCTTCGGCGGATCTCGGGTACAGGGTGGGATGGGTAGGCTTGCGAAGAATTTTCGAGATGTTGTATTGGATAGAAGGGGATAACTGACGCCAGCGCCATGAAACTGAATGGACGTGAGTAGCGAAAAGTTATAATTTTTGTAATTTTTAAAAATAATTTGTGATTTGAGGAAATCAATAAAATTGTTTATAAGTTGAGAAAAGTGCGTTTGATTGAAATTTGCGAATGAGAATTTGAAAAAAAGAATAAAATAACTTGATTGAAATTTTTTATTTGATTAAAAATTAATTACTTATTGTATTATTGAAGATATTTTTAATGATTACATGGAATTGGATTATAATTTAGTCGATAATCACAGCATAGTTTTATTGGCGATCCCAAGTGGGGGTGTGTAATATTTAATTTGGAAAATTTTGAATACGAAGTCTTCAAATTTAAAATCAATAAATTGAAAGTTTGTGAAAATTTTATTGTGTATTGTATTTCAAGCCTGGCTTGAGCGATAATAAATGTTGAAAAGATTCGCATACCAAATAATGGAGAGGCGATTAGAAAAAAGAACCGACTGCGACTGTCTGAGAGAGTTTTGTGTTTGCTTTTGAGATTTTTTAGTTCTTGAGCACCCGGAGTGGAACTAATAGGATAGGACAGAATTCAGCATGCCCCTAAAAGAGATGAATACAATGGTGACAAAAGCAGACTTGAATATAAGTATGGCAGAATTAAAAGAAGAAATCGTTTGCAACATCGTAAGAATAAATAATGAGTCCACAAAAAAGTTTGTAGAAGAAATGGACAACATGCCTAAGGCAATGTATGAGCCAAGAACAATGGGTCTAGGACATTTGACCGCGGCCGAAATACCGCGGCGAAAATACCGCCGGGACGAAATACCGCGAAGACAAAATATCGTCAAGTTAAAATACGAAGAAATTCTAACAATTTCGTACATTTTGGTTTTTAAATTTTTCAAATTTGATTATTACTTTGATATTCAAAGTAATAGGTAATACCTTAATGAAACTTAAAATGTTCGAAATTTTATTTATTATTTATTTTAATAGCGTTACATTCACATCAAATTGAGCTGTCCCATTCGGGACTTACAAAATCCATTTTGGGAGGGGGATTAGTCCTCATCAAATGTCCATCCAAAATTAGTCCTTCGAAATAGCAGTTTATTATCGTTATACTAATACTGCTAATACTTAATTTTGAAATTCTTCTTCCACTTTTGGCTAGGAATTTGTTCCTGTTTGTCTTGCCTCGTTATTCCACGGATGACGAAAAACAACTTTCAGCCCATTTCTTGGGAGGTCGTAATTTTGAAATTAAAAGTGTTTAAAAACCTTCAAATAAGTTTTATATTCCTACTTAAATATCTAGAAAAAATGCAATCATGAGCATCAATAGGACTTTTTTCGTGCGGGATAAACTAAAATTCTATTTAAATCAACTTTGTAATTTGAAAAAGATAAAATTAGTAAAACAATTTACTTTCTTGCTTAAATTTTATGGTTAAAAGCACGTTTCTTGTATAAAAACGCTATTTATACCAAAAAAGTGCGCTTGACTACCAAATATAGTGCTTAATAATATGTCTTGATTAAAGTTCTTTTAAATTGCAAATTTTAAAAACTTCCAATTGCAAACAAAAACACCTATGAATTTTTGACTACCAGCCACTTCTCTGCTTGAAAATGGGACTTGATGAGATTATAAATATAAGCAAATAATAAAAACTCACAAGTTGTTAAAACATAATATTTTATTTTATATTATGATACAAAATATCTAACATTCGCGGTATTTTGTCCCTGCGGTATTCTGTCAAATGTCCGATCCTGAGAAAAATATAACTATAACGGAGGAAAGTTAAATGCTAAGATTAATGAAATACGGGAAGATATGAGGGAAGACATGGTTAACATGTTAAGGATATGTTAGCAAGGAGCAAATGCACAAGACGCGACAGTTCACGAAGAATTAATTGTTAAAAAAATTAAGGAAATTGGTGATTATGAATATTTCATAAAAGAAAAAAGCATGAAATGTCCATCTTAAAAAAATTTTAGGAGTCGAACGGAGATCAAAAAGTAATAATAATAATAGAATAACAAACCATAAAAAGAAAAAGGATGAGAGCTGAAACGCAGTTGATCGTTATATTCGAAAGTAGAGGGAAGGAAAAGCTTATTTACTAGGATTTGGACGCTAAAGACGAAGGTGATGTGGTGGAAGAGTGTCAGGTGGAAATATATCATGGCCTGAACTCATTGGATCAGAAAATACAAAATTACGAATTTCTTTCAGAAAACTAAAGAAATGAATTTAGCGATTGCATCTGGATGAAAAAAATGTTATGAATAAAAATTTAATTTGAAGTTTTTTCCATTGGATTGGTCCATTGTATATTGGTGAATTGCAGCAAAATTCATTTAAGAGTAATATCAAAATTAAATAAATTAACTGTGGGAAGAATAAAATAGCAATCATTGATAATAGTCCAGTCAAATTAGACGAAAAAAGGGGTTCAGCTCGGAAAAATTCCCACCTAGCTGAATTTTGGTACACATCTTTATGACATCGTTGTAAACAATATGTAAAAAGTCGACCTCGATATCATGTACACGTTAAAGGTTATTCGAGGTCAAAGGTCACGAAATTGGCCTTTTTTTTAATATCTCGTTTTTTATTAGTCGTACAATAAAAAGTTTTAGATACAATTTGTAGAGGAGGTAATTATATCTACAAAAATCGTCTTATGACATTTTCATGTTAAGTTGATAGTTTTTGCGTTATAAGGCCAACAAAATGGACACTTTTACTGAAATATGATTTTTTCGCTAAAACCGGTTGGAGGCGGCGTTTGATGCGGCGTGGGGTCGGGGGGCGGTTGCCACCTCCGCCCCCCATCCATAGCCACCATTCCCAGGGTCCTAGCCCTCTCGGTTCCGGAGTTATGCTTGCTCCCACTTGCTTTTGAGAACACGGGTCGGGTCGGCCTCCAACTTGCTTATAAAACTACGGGTCGGCCTCCCACTTGCCTTTCAGGAACACGGGTCGGCCTTCGGCCTCCCACTTGCTTTAGAGAACACGGGTCGGGTCGGCCTTCGGCTTCCCACTGGCATTTAAGAATACGAGTCGGCCTTCGGCCTCCAACGTGCTTATAAGAATAATTTTCCTTCGATATTCTTGTCGTTTTCTTTTCTCAACATCATCGTTGGCTTCTTCACCACAAACTAGGCATAGCGTTTGAAAATCAAATTTACTCGTTCGTTTTTTATGCGGTGAAGGGTTAGATGGACCTGCAGCGTTTTCTTCGGCCGAAGGCCGACCCGACCCGTGTTCTCTAAAGCAAGTGGGAGGCCGAAGGCCGACCCGTGTTTCTGAAAGGCAAGTGGGAGGCCGACCCGTAGTTTTATAATCAAAGTTGGAGGCCGACCCGACCCGTGTTCTCAAAAGCAAGTGGGAGCAAGCATAACTCCGGAACCGAGAGGGCTAGGACCCTGGGAATGGTGGCTATGGATGGGGGGCGGAGGTGGCAACCGCCCCCGACCCCACGCCGCATCAAACGCCGCCTCAAACCGGTTTTAGCGAAAAAATCATATTTCATTAAAAGTGTCCATTTTATTGGCCTTATAACGCAAAAACTATCAACTTAACGTGAAAATGTCATAAGACGATTTTTGTAGATAATTACCTCCTCTACAAATTGTATCTAAAACTTTTTATTGTACGACTAATAAAAAACGAGATATTAAAAATAAGGCCAATTTCGTGACCTTTGACCTCGAATAACCTTTAACGCGTACATGATATCGAGGTCGACTTTTTACATATTGTTTACAACGATGTCATAAAGATGTGTACCAAAATTCAGCTAGGTGGGAATTTTTCCGAGCTGTAAACCTAATTTGACTGGACTATAAAGTTTGATCATGAAAGGATTTGCGATGGATTGCATATTGGAAATCGAAGATTTTTCTTGCTGAGTCCCACCATTTAATGTCCAGGTTTCCAGAATTCCATGCCCACTTCTCTGCAACCTCAACTGTTGACATCTTAGTGTATAATTCTAGGTTTGAACAATCAAGATTGAATTGAGGTATATAAGTTGTCAAAAAAGTTTTGGAGTATTCAAGTCTTTTCCCCTCTATAGGTTAACATTGAGGCGGTTAAATTTGAATGAAACAGTCATGTTGAAGACAAAATATATGGTAGTTCCGCGACACTTCCATTTATTTTCACAAAAGTTTGTGAATAAAATCGGAGATTGACCATGATTATGTCATCCCCATCTTATCTGGGAAGTATTTTTATACACGATAAAAGTATTACACATCCCGTTAATTATTCATCGAATTTTGACTCTTATAGATGTTAATTGCCTATTTTATTTTCATCTTCTTGTCTATTTTTTCACCGTATAAGATTATGTGGCTCTCGGGGTCAAATTAGTGTAAGTTTGACGACATGTTTTCATAAAGTAGTATACGCATTGTCCACCACCCCTCTTGTGAAAATGCGTGTATTCTTCACGTCTCTCGTTTGCTCCTTTATGCGAACACCTAGCTTTCTACATAGAGCCCGCACCCACGTACACCGAGTCACAATCTCGACAAGGAATTTTCTGCACCAATATACTTTTGTCTTCTATAATCGTGAGATCTTTGACTTTCGAGAAAAACCGAAAATTTTTGTTTGGACATCTATGTACGACCAAATTCAATTTCCTGAACCGATTTTACGACAGAAATGAGTTTTTCAGTTGGACCTCTAATATAATATGCGAAACTCTTATTTTTTGAAGTAGGGGTTATACTGGTATTGCATATTCCTTTATAGCTGAAAGTCGTTTTAAGGAGTGACTCAATGACTGTGCTAAGAAAATTGTTAGCATATTGGACAAGATTCATATCATTATAATTGTCAGATTAGAATTTTGCATGGGATAAGGACAGAACTTTACGAATAACATTACGTGCTACGTTGATGATAGGTGTACACAATAGGTGCCGCATTCGCTATGCAACAAAAACACATCGAATGCGACTTTGTCAGCAGCATCTGGAACGTTTTAGAAAGAACAAAAAGGATTTTGTGCGTAGTTTCTTCAATATGGATGAGACTTGGGTCTACCACAATGATCCTGAATCAAAACAAGACGCTAAGGAGTGGTGTGAACCTGGCTCTTCGGCTTCGAAGCGAGTTCGTGTCCAGAAATCGGCTAAGAGGTGTTAGCGTCAGTTTTTTGGGATGCAAAAGGTATTTTGTTCGTGGATTACCTCCAAACTGGTAAAACAATAAACTTAGATTATTATTGTAACCTTTTGGACCAATTGGATATAAAAATTCGTGAAAAAAGACCCGGTTTACAGAAAAAAAAATCATTTTCCATTCCAGATAATGCACCTGCTCACACAGCTCAAAAAAACATCGCTAAAATCAGTGAATTCAAGTACGAATTGTTGCAACAACCAGCCTATTCGCTATATTTAGTTCCCTCCGACTCTTCTCACATCTCAAAAAATTCTTTTGTGGAAAACGATTTTCATCAAACAAAGAGGTAATGGCTGCCGTAGAGGGGTATTTTACAAACCTTCCGGAAAACCACTGCAGAGATGGGATCCATATATTGGAGGATCGTTGGAATAAGTGTATTGAAGTTAAGGGAGATTATTCTGAAAAATAAAGTCATTTTTACAACAAAAAATCCGTTTCGCGAACTTATTGAACAGCCTAGTATGTAGGTAAGGTATAGTTTTTGGAATTCCCTGGTTGTGATGTCTTTTACTTCCAGTTATCTTTTATAACTACTGAGCAGACCCCATTCTCTTTAGAAAGGGGTTTTAGCCACACCCTACCACGCTGGCCAATGCGGGTTGATAGGAGACGGCCAAATAAGGAAAGAAAGTCAAAAAGACGATTAGCTCTTCCCAGAACCTTTAGCGTCAGTAGTTGATCGCTCCTACCAGGCCACTAATAACCGCTTCTTTAAATTGGTGTAATTCATGACAACTTTGGCCCAACTCTGTATGGGGTTATGAGTGAGGTTCAACTTTGAGAAACTGTGTATGTATCTGTAACGCTAAATTGATCCTAAGATCCGTTCCTTCAGTGCGGCCTTTAGGCTGCACAACCTAGATAATTACCATTCCGTACTCAGCCTTAAAACACCAATCATCTGTCCATCTATTCGTTCATAATCTCTCATTGGTATAATTTTTGGTTAACAACTAATAAATATTCCGACTTGATGTTCTAATTTCGGAGGGCTGCGCCCCGTCGCCCTCCCTGTATCAGCCTCCACTGGGTGTTACTGTTTCTTACATTTGGAAAGATGTTTGCAAAGTAACTCTGGCTATTAATATACTATGCGTATAAATAAGCATTGATGAATTAGCTGGAGAATTTGCAGAACTGCTGGTAAAAATTGGAGAAAGGGAAGTCTCCAAAAACGTTGAAAGTGAGATTCAAGTGAGTAATAAACTGGGACACATCCTTCACTATGGGAGAGCTTATTTCACTATATAAGAAAATATATTGATATCTATATCTCTATATGACTACTAACTGGAATAGGAGGCCTACTGGTCGCCTTTAGCCATCTACACCTTTTCCACTTTTATTTGAGAAAGCGTTAATTGTAATTCAGATTAGTCAGTTGTATTTGAGAAACCGTCAATTTAAATTCAGATTGACAAATCTGAATTTCAATTGTCGCTTTCTCAAATACATGTGACCGTTTCTGAAATAAAACTGGAAATGGTGTAGACTACTCGTATTTTGAATTTTAGAAATTGAAAAAACTTTATTAGATTCATGCTACTATAGCCTAATAATAAAACACAATGTATAAAATATTAAACAATGTATTGGCACTTAATTACAATAAAATATTTGAGATGATTTTAAAATATTTTGCCAAACTTACACTATTTCTCTACTCACTAATGCAAATAAAATATGTGTCCAAAAAGCGCTCGTTTTGTAGCGATTCTTCTGTAAAAATTTGATCAGGAAAGGAAATTGTGGCTCTCATTTTTGTATTTTTATTCCCTGAAATAATTACTTCAAATGAAATATTGAATAAAAAAACAATGACCTAATCGTATTACAAGATTGTCATGCTGGCGTCAATCATAAATCCACGTGGAGATGGTCATTGCCAACATTACTCAGAAGTATTCAACATCATTGAATTAACGCGCTTTTCAGACACATTATACTTTGAATAAACATTTTTACTTGCTTTAGCATGTAGGATTAAATCTCGAAGTTGATAAATCATTTTAAAATTATTCTGTACTACATTGGCTTGTGTGACATTATGGCCAACTATGACCATAATACAATAAACTAAAGATACGATAGATGGGAGTTCCATCTTAGTAATTGGTGCACATTACGTTACGTGGAGAGCGTATGGTTTGCACAATATCGTATCGTTAGTTTATGGATATAAATCATGAACTATGACTACCTGGGTGCATCACTCAAATCATAACTATTACATAATATTTAAAATTATAAATATATAGAAGTACTGAAACTATCATTAAATAACAGTTTTATTAATCACAGAATATCTAATTATTATTTTAAGAGATTAAAATTTTTTCAAAATAAATGTGTTACACTAATATTATGTTGTATAGAGACCAAAATTCTTAAAAATGCATTTTAGCAGCAAAGTACACATATGGCCATTTAGTTTCAAATGAAATACAACATATTAAAATACACAATGTTATTCTTTAGTTTTTGGTAAATTCTAAAACACATTTTCATTAATCACTTTGTGCACCTCTACAATTAAAAACTCAATATTAAATTCATGAATCAAAAAAATTACACATTAAAATTCACTATTTACACATGACCTAAGCCGGATCTGCGGCTAGGTAAACCTAGGGGTTCTAAAATTTCAAATTCCTCATTACAGTTTTGTTTCTATACTTTTCTTTGAAATCACAGGACATAAAAACATGGTTTTCTAAGAACACCTATGGTACAAACCCGGCTCTGCATAGTTTAAGGGCGCGTTTGAGTCTTTTCAAGTTCAATTGAAGAGTTTTATTCCAAAACCTCCTATGTCCCCATAAATTCAAATTTTATAAATATGGTTTAAGTCCATCTAAAATTATATTAAATGCAAAAATTACGCATACATTAAACGAATAAATACGTTTCTGTATTTATTTTCAAAATTTGCGATGAATATAATTTAGATGTGACAAAGGAAAATAAAAATACTATTTGGAGAAAAACACTAGACGCGATAAACAATATTATTTATTAATTCTTTTTCAGATGTTACTAAAGTCCGTCGACTTACTTAGATTATGTTTGCAGTATTTCTTGTAAAACAATATTTTTTTATTCACTAATAAACAAGTTAAATTTACATTTATACACTTTATTGCATAGCTGATCGGTTATATCTCGAAATCAGTATTTTGGACTAAAGCTGTTCAATTGAAAAACGACTAAACAGATTTATTTTAAATTTCGAAATTGTTTACATCAAGAGTATGAGATATTTTTAATTCTGTAGCATTTTAAAGCTAAAATATCCAAAAATAAGTTTGTTTTTTTAATACAAATAGTTTTCGTGTCCATTGCATCAATGGTTGAACAGATAACTCTAATATTTCAAGATAGTAGCTGCGATATTAGAAGAAAAGGCACGAGCTAGTTTTCTAGATTATAAAATCTTAATTAAGCCAATAATTTTAAAGACCTCAAATGCCCCACTTTTAACCTTATCCGACTTGAATTTTCAATCAAATTAAAATTGGTATTTGTACAACAGTATTTCAATTTGCAATATAAACCGGTAAGATTAAAATTTCTATTTGAAAGGATAGCATCGAGATATCGACGTAATTGAATGGAAGTCCCCACTAAGGCTGCTTTGCAGATCCGCAAAACATGATAAATAAAAGTTTGCTTCCCACCCTATGGAAGTTACCCTATTTCTGAATATCATCTCCTACTTATGTACTCAATTTTTAATCACTTTTGACAATAGATGACAGCTATCAAGAAAATTCATTTTATGAGTAACATTGATCAATTTTAATTTACTAAACCATATTTCTATTGGTATAACTTCATTTTAGATAAATTAACATAAAACTACAGGGTGTGAGTTTCATTTCGGTAAAAACAAAACCCTTTAATTATAATCAAACTAATAAGTTCTTATAGCGGAGGTAAGTTCTAAGATAAAATCTTAACTCATATTCTCAGAGTTAAATTTATTAACTGTTATAATACAAAACAATATAAATAATAATATGATATATTTAAATTCTAATTTGACTTTTCAGGTTAACCGAAAGTTACTAAGAAAAAACTTTATGTTGTTAATACAATAAATTACAAAGATCTAAATTATTATTAATTTCCAATATTATTATAATTTTTCTTTAATTATTTTTCAAGTTTAATACGAAATTTATTCCAGTAGTATGAATATTCCATGATTATAATAATTATTATTGTTTTTAATAAACGATTCTTAAATATCACCCTTAATAAGAATTATGAAATTAATAAAATTTTCTTAAAGCAACTAAAATTATATTAACTAAATTAAAATAAATATACACAATAAAACTAAATCGTAATAGAATGTAACACTTAAACAAGCTGTGTAACTTATAAACAAATAAAATATCACATTTGTATAGGTTAGGCGAATCAACAACCAACTATACGTCACAAAATTAAATTAATGATGAAATTAATATACAAATGACACTTTTTTAAATATATTTCTTTTTCTCTAATATTCGGTATAAACTTTTAATTGTAATAATTGGTATTAAAATTGTATCTACCTATGTGTACCCATTCAGTACTCAAATTATAAATATTTGATGTATAACACAGTCTAAATGCTAATCAGTTCCATACTTTTTGTTTCACAGTAAATCACATTATTATTATTTATTGCCTTTCAGCTGCAAAACTGTAATCATAATCCTTCATTAATTGTTGCATGGTTCGTGCCTTAATGACGGGATATTGTGGCTGAAAAATTATGTTTTATATTAGGTTCCATATTTATATTTCTTTCTTAGCTAGGATTACACAAGAAAATTGATCCAATAATTTTCGTTGCTGTTTTTTCCAGTTTTATAGAGAATTGAACTTCGCCTTAGTTCACAACCTCTGTACTCATTGTCAATAAGTTACACTTTGGATATATACATAACTAACCATTTCGTCCATATGTAATAATGTTTTATTTGATTCTTCTTGAAGAAAAGGAAGTTGAATGAACTAATAAATTTATTTTGAAAAAAAATTATTTTATTTGTGTCCATGTGACGGGAGTGAATATTTAGTATGTGTACACCTAAAGTATACACCTAAACACAACGAATTGAGAATTTAATAAACAATCTAAAATGATTGTGTTTTATTTTTAGAAACTGTGTAGGTGTTGCATTTTGAAATTATGGAACCAATCGCAAATTTGTTCATATGAATATTGTACTTTCCACACGTTTTTTAATGATCTATTCTCTAGAACACATGCGAAACTTAAAAACAGAATTTGGCGTACTTGTGGATTGGAAGAAAGTGTCAAGTGTAATCCTGGCAAAGAACCATTTTTAACTACTGAAAAACACTTACCCTATCAGAATTAGAATTCATAAATCTTGGATTAATAATAAAAGGCACCCCTTCTATTCCATTATGGGATGATAGTAGGGTGTGAGTTGATTGAGCCGGTACAAGAGGTGCTGGACGAACAGGAGCAGGAGCAGCCCTAGCAGGTCTGTTATTGTAATCTGGATTAAGAATTTCATAATCGTGATCTCCATTATCCAAATTTGGGTAAACTGCAGATGATGGAGAAAATGGTGGTGCAGGTTTTGGAGGCAAGTCTGGTGGCTTGTATTCACTTTCTGTATCTTGTACATTTCCCATTTTGTAACAAATAATAACCCCGTTTATTTCACTAAAAATTATAATTTATAAAGTCAAGACAATAAAATTTAAATGGAAAATCAATAAGATCCATTAGAAACGTATTTTTGAGAGCAACCGTTTGTAACCAGGTTATAACCAATCAATAAAAATCAAAATAACTATTGGTTGGTTTCAGGAACGATAATTGAGTTTAATCTATAATTAAAATTTATAATTGCAGTTACAACTATTAAAATGCATTGGTATTTGATCATATAGATTAGCTTAATTATGGTTTAATCTATGCTTAAATGATCGCTTGTAAAACTAACTATAAGTATTATCTATAAATAAATATTTCCCAAAAAAATAAAGATAAAAACTTAAATAATGCAATAAGCGCGAGCATTGATCTTATAAGTACATAATAATTCCAAACCACGAAAACTTTTCATGGTAGGCAATATTCTGGATTTTCCAGTGAGGAAATGTATTTAGATGTAAATACATTTTTCATTAACAAATTGAAGTAATCTAAAATTGTGAAGTAGTTAATACGCGAACTAGATTTTTAGATAATAAAATATATTAGCCAAGAGCCTACACTGGTTGATACTTCACCTTCTGAGGAAAGTCTAATCCTTTTAAATATGCATGGAGTACGTTGTAAGTCAAAATAATGAGATTTTAGGACAGACCCACCTCGAAAGGGTACTCAAAAGGATGGAGGGCCCAATTTACTTTTTTTTTCGAAAACAGTACATACGGACTTGTGATTTTCGCCAATTAACAGAAAATAAAACATTTTACATTCCAGTTTTTAAATGAACAAAAATTCTAAATAAAATTTGAATTTTATTAAAAACTAGCTGGCACGGGCGGCATCCGCCGCCCTTAGCCATCTAGACCCAGAATAGATCCGAGAAGGCCATAGTTGTTCGGCCTTCGGCCTCACAGGGGGAGGACCATAATAGATCCGAGAAGGCCATAGTTGTTCGGCCTTCGGCCTCACAGAGAGAGGACCATGATAGATCCGCGAAGGCCATAGTTGTTCGGCCTTCGGCCTCACAGACCGGACCATAATAGATCCGTGAAGGCCAAAGTTGTTCGGCCTTCGGCCTCACAGACCGGACCATAATAGATCCGTGAAGGCCATAGTTGTTCGGCCTTCGGCCTCACAGGGCGGACCATTATAAATCCGTGAAGGCCATAGTTGTTCGGCCGTCGGCCTCACAGACCGAACAATAATAGATCCGTGAAGGCCATAGTTGTTCGGCCTTCGGCCTCACAAACCGGACCATAATAGATCCGTGAAGGCCATAGTTGTTCGGCCTTCGGCCTCACAGACCGAACAATAATAGATCCGTGAAGGCCATAGTTGTTTGGCCTTCGGCCTCACAAACCGGACCATAATAGATCCGTGAAGGCCATAGTTGTTCGGCCTTCGGCCTCACAGACCGAACCATAATAGATCCGTGAAGGCCAAAGTTGTTCGGCCTTCGGCTTCACAGGGCGGACAATAATAGATCCGTGAAGGCCATAGTTGTTCGGCCTTCATCTGTCATCCGTCATACATACATAATCTTCACGTAAAGTTAAATCTTCATGTAAAGTTAAATCTTCCGCAAAGAGGTGGATCTTCCGCGAAGAGGTGTGCCGTTAGGTTAGTGTTAGTTTGTGATATTTCTTTAGCAAACCAATTAAAAACAATTTAATCTTCACGTAAAGTTAAATCTTCCGCAAAGAGGTGGATCTTCCGCGAAGAGGTGGATCTGCCGTTAGGTTAGTGTTAGTTTTTGATTATTTCTTTAGAAAACCAATTAAAAAAACAATACTCCGCGTAAAGTTAAATCTGCCACAAAGAGATGTGGATCTGCCGCAAAGAGGTGGATTAACCGCTCCCTCGAGCAGTTTACCAGTTTGCAAAATTTCGTGCAGTTTACCCAGGGTGCAATTTACTACTTTTTTTTTCGGCTACCTGCAGTCGTTCGTGTAATTTACCGTCACTCAATTTCCATCGCGCCATCTGTTGACAGTATTTTGAATCACAGACAGTACGTCAGATTAATTTTCGTGCAATTTACCGTCACTCAATTTCCATCGCGCCATCTGTTGACAGTATTTTGAATCACAGACAGTACGTCAGATTAATTATTTGACAAATTAAATTTTTTGTCAAACTTGTGATTTGATTTTCGAAAAAAGCGAATAACTTTTTTCCCCGCTCGAATTTCTTCTCCATATATGCGAGAATAGTTGCGCCTGGAGCTACAAAATAACTGCAAAATTTGGTCGAGATCGGTCCACGGGTCTAGGAACGTATAGCGAACAAACAAACACGCAAGCAAGTAAACAGATCTTCTGTTTTATATATTTAGATATGGGATGAAAATTTTACTTTCTCTTGTGAATACCGCAGTCGCTAATCTTTTTCCATTTTAAAAAAAGAAAAAGTTTATTAACTGTTGTGTTGCAATTCTACCGAATGCATGTACTATAGTCCATCCGTTTTAAGAATGCAGAACTAGATTGTACTAAAATTGTGAACTCGGAACGTGATTGGTTAAAATTTTTACAGGTTTACACTGCCAAAATTTTATTTGCGATTGATGACTCACAAATATTTTTTTCTAAAAGTTTCTGGCAAATTTAAATAATTTGTACAAGATAAATTGCTATTTGATAAAAGAATACTTTTAACTCGATTATTTCAAGTATCAAATAAATGACATTTGTTCTTTGTCGCTCATATACTTTAATTATTTGACGTTTCCCTGTGTAAATCTGACTTGCCGTTCAAGGCGACCTCTACTGCAATCCAAAACCAGATGGACTATAGTATATTCATAAAACACTGTACACAGCGCCGTAGCAAGGGTGAGGCTCGCAATGGGGGCGCTAAACCTTAACAAAACCCAATAAAAATAGTTTAAAATTTTCAAAAAGATAAGAATCTTTTTTTGGGCATATATTCAAATTTGACTGAATTCTAAAATTCCCTGCCGGCCTTTTCCCCAAGTGGGGATTTTAATCCACTACAGTAGTTTTTCGCCTAGAACTCGCTTACCTTCATTTTTAGAGAAAATTATTATTAAATCAAAATTGAAGCATATACAAAATTCTCTATAAAACAGATTAAGAAAATTTGCCTACATCATACTAAGTATTTATGAAATAAAAAGTAAATCCAGAGAAAACAATTCAAAAAGGTTTTGAATAATTCATATTCTGAATAATTATTTCGTACATTTAAACTTTACCATCGATGGTAAACAAAACAAGGTTTCAGGATTTACTTCAGATCTGAAGTAAATCCTGAAACCGGTAAAACTATCACGTTATCATCGCGACAGTTATTCAAATATATTTAAATTGAAAAAAAAAATTCCAAACGATAAAAATAATCTCCATATTCGGGGGGGGGGGGGGTCCGTTACGTTACCACGGAAACGGTGATTTTGACATACTATGCGTAGTTTATATATTAAGATCTTCAAAAGTTCCCAACGATAAAAATTGATATTACACAACCGGGGGTCTGGGGGGTAGTCCATACCCCCCAGGTACACTTTCCATTATTCAGAACCATCAAAATTTATTGTTTTTCGTTGAATCTTTTGCAATTTTCGTTTGTAATCCGGGAGGGGGGCAGCAGGTGATATTTTTCATAACAATAATATAATAAAACAAAATCATAACAAACAATAAATAATAGTTTAAAATTTTCAAAATGATAGGAATCTTTTGGGAGGGGGGCGCATATATTCAAATTTGCCTCTGGCGCCAGAAGAGCTCGCTACGGCGCTGACTGTACATATGCTTTATTTAAACAAATATCATGAACATTTTATATATCAATCGATAAATAAGCTTTAACTTCCTTTCTTTGGTAAATTTTGATTTATAGGGTCAATTTGGAGTAATACGCAAAAATGTGAGAATGTCGCTAACCAACATCCTTTTTGTGGGAGAAAATATTTGAATTTTTTATCAATCAAAAAATATGTACAGGATGCAAGTTCTTCTGTCGATTGGCGTAAACCGCAATTCTCCGTGTCTTACTGTTTTCGAGACAAAAAATAAAACATGTAATTGCACGTTCCACCCTCATAAGTAGGGGGGGGGTGAAGGTAGCCCACGAGTTTTCGAGATTGGTTTGTTCTTAAGGTATCCACTCACTGGACACCAAAATTATGAGATTACAAGCATGGAACAGGGTTCCCACTAAATTTTTCAAAGCAAATTCCCTGACAAAAATTTTAATTTTCCCTGACATTTTAGTATCGTAATACAGTAATCGGAAAACAATTTGTACCGAAAAAAATACATAATTTGAATGAAAATTTAAAAAAAATTATTTCAAATTTAAAAATATTTTATCTGAAAATAGAAATTAAAATATTTCTTTGACAAATTTTTTGCTTTCCCTGACATTGGCGCTAAAAATTTAAAATTCCCTGACTTTCCCTGACAAGTTCTAAATTCCCTGACTTTTCTAGGTTTTCCATACAAGTGGGAACCCTGTGGAAAGAAATAAAAGAGGGAAAAACCATGACCTTTCTGGGGAATAACATAAACCTCAAAGATTTAAAATATAGGATGGGAATTAAAATAAGAATGCAGGAGAGCATAATATTGAGGACTGGCAATGAAGATGGGATGAAGCGGTGGTTGGTTATATCACCCACAAATCAACACGCATATGGGGACACAAATCCTCACCGGACATGGAGAGTTTGGACGACACTTCAAGAGATTTCGGAAATGCGAGAACGAACTATGTTCGATTTGTGGAGAATTGGATGAACTGGTACACAGGATACAGGAGTGTGAGCTATACAGGGAAGAACGGTTAGAAGTGGAAACTTTCCTGCACGCCTGGATGAACTGTATAGCAAAAACCACCTGACCTAATGTACCGGTTCCTAAAATCAAAGACAGTAGCAACACAACTTGAAAATGAGACAGTCTCCCCAAAATAGACCCCGATGAACAATAACCATTAGCAAACAAAAATCGAAAGAAGGTGAGGTTGGGTAAATACGCGAATATTAGAAAACGAAAAATACTACAAAAATTCCAAAAAATAAAACAAGCAGTCAAAAAACCTCCCCTCATACACAAACAGAAATGTAAAATCCGCGAACTGGATATGTATAGTTTGAAATCTATTGCAAAATTACTCTTTTGGTGAAAACCCGGTATTAAAATGTTTTTTGCTTTCTTAAAAAACGGATTATCTGATAAAATTTGCAGGTTGGTATCCCAACTTTAATGGTCTGTCCCTAAATCTCTTCATTTTGACTTACTGCAAGTGTGTGTTTAAAGCATTTTCTATAACTCAGAAGGGTAAGTATCTGACCATTTTTAAGTTTGAAGTCTCTTAGCTATATGTATGGTCACCATATGTACTTATTTTAGTAGGACAGTACTCTTTTTTAGAACGATGTCCTATGTACTTAAAAACTTCTCCAAGTACTTACAAATGTACTTATTTTTTGTACACCCGCCGGGGGGTGCCACCCGACGCTGCCACAAACCTCATGGTTGTTTCCTTCAGTGCAACCCCAGAAAAAAAAAGGTCATCAATCGTAATCGTCGTATATTTAGGTACGCCGCACAGTGTGGTGATATGGGGTTTTTGTGGACAAACGGTTGTTGAGCCTTCAATTTTAGGGCAAAAAATCTGGAAGTTGTCTTACTATATCCTTAATCCTTAATATACTCGTATATAAAAATGGATGTATGTATGTTCCCTATACTCCTAAACCGTTTGACCGATCGGAACCAAATTTGGCACAGTTATTATGTAGGTCCCTGCGCATGTTTTTGTATTAAAATAATGCAAAAATTCGCAAAGGAAAGGAAAGTTGATTTCATGATCCCATAGGGACGCGCATGAATGGATTATCGAGATTCCTTAAAGGAAGGCAAGCTACTCAAAATCAACTTAAAAACAATAATGAATGCTGTCAAACTGTCAACCGATCGACAATGCAAATACGCGTGCACGTGCTTTACGTTTCTATTTGACCAATCTTAACCAAATTTGGTGTAGAAGTTATTTACAACGCTACGAAAAACATAGGCTACTTTAGTACCTTGGAGTGAGGCCGAAGGCCGAACAACCACATCCGACACGGTCTAGATGACTAAAGGCGGCCGGTAGGCCGACTGTGCCTGCTAGTCCTTAATAGAATAGAAGAAAACATTAATTTTTGTGTTTTCCCACAGAATATTGCATAAGCCACGATTCGAAATTCTAAAGTTCGTCATTTTAAAATAGTTTTCAATTGTTTTTAATATCTTTCTGTATCGTCCGTTGTGCTTATGTATTGTTTACATGGGCATTTGGGAAAAATTTATTGATTTGTTAATCCAATAATACCTTCGGTAAAAATTGGACAAGTCTCAGTAAAAACGCTCATGTGCTCGCATTTGCAAGTATCTGCAGCTGAAATTTGGAGGGCAAGTACTAGAGATACCAATGATACCATAAAAAAATTTTCGGTGTGTGTCATGCGTTCTCACACAACTAAAAGTTTAAGAGAAGTTAACATTTAAAAAAATCGAGTTTTTAGGTCGAAATTAGGTCTACAAACCGTTAAAAATGTAATTCTTTGTTTTGTTTTGGCACTTGTGTGCTAGTAACGAGAAACAGAAATAATATTTCAACTTGAAAACTGAAAAAAATTAATGAATTTTCGTTTTTAAGCAAAGTTAAAGTACCTATGTATACGGTACATAATGTATATAAAAAAGGTTGACTTTGCCCCATTTTTTCGACACCTTCCAAGCGCATTTTTTATGATTTTTATTGTGTTCCTGAATCCTTGGGATGTTCCTAGCAAGAAACTATTATTAAACAGACCAAATGAATTACTTTAAAAATCACCATTTGTCCGCCTCCACCACACTGTGCGCCGTTGACCTTTTTTTAGGTATTTACCGTGTTTCGCCGAAATGTACTTTTTTTTCATAAAAATAATATGGTCACCATAGCTATATGGTACTTGATGTGTCTGCCAAGGATGTTAGTATGTGTACAGTAACAAAAAGTGTAATGATGAAGGCTACAGTTTCTAGCGCGAAAACGACGTAATTGAACCGTTAATAACCTGGTAACAAACGCTTACTCCAAAAAATATGCCTCAGGATCTGTAGTTTATTAGATTTTTTATTATTAGTGATAATTGTTTGGTGTTTAGTAATTTATAGTATCAATACAAAAATTAAGATTCAGAGAAATTAAGTGTAAATATGAATTACAGACAAGAGAAGGTGAAATAATTAAAAACTTCAGAAGGACCTGTTACAGAATTAAGCCTGTACTGTATTAAACGGTTATAATTCTGTTGATGTGTACTGTAAGATTTTAAATTTCGTTTTTTCAAAAATTTAAACTAATGTCACTAACTTGATATTCTAGCTGTAAGTTTGCATAACTACAATACATCTCAATGTTCAATCGCCCAATAAATTACAAAATATTTTGAAGTGGCAAAGTTGTGCATTTGTAAATAATTAATTTGATTCAAGGTTATATTAACACATTACCGACCGGCGGACCTGAACATTATTCACGAGTAAGTATGCTCTTGACTGTGTGTAACATAAAAAATCTGATGTGGCCATCGCATAACTTTCCGAACAGACGCAAATTTTTATATTATATTTTTAAATAAAATGGTTACATAATTTCAACAGTAAATCGATGAAAAATTTCATATTGTGCCAAAATAGGAAGAAAAAAACTTTTGAATGCCTATATCTTGCAAACGAAGCATTTTTGGACCCATGTTATTAGAAACTTTTCATCTTATTTTCGTTAGTAGAATGCGGTTTACTATTTTATTTACAAATACAAAAATTTTTTACAAATACAAAAATTTTTGAAACGCCCTGTATATTTTAGAGAAAAACTTGTATGACAAAAAATGTAGGAAATTCCATAGCGCTAATTTTTTGTTATTAATATTTTTACATATTTAATTTCGTTTTGAAGTTATGACGCATAATGTCATAATAGCTCCAGGTAAACCCCCCTTTCCCGTTACACGATTTAATTTATTTTCATCTGGCTTCGTCCTACGACAGGAAAAAGCTTATATGCAAAATTTGGAATGATTTTCTTGCTTCGTTTAGACGCTATCGTGTTCACAGACGTACATACACACACACACACACCCTCATACATATAGACATCCTTCCAAAAATGGATTCAGGGGACCTCAAAACGTGAACATCTGTCAAAAAATTGGGGGGTCAAATTTTGCCTGATAACAATACTTTCCTTACCTAGGGGTTCGGAAAGTAAAAAAACTGGCATTATAAAAATTTGGTTTATGCAATTTATCCACCCATTTCTAGCCACTATACTCCTACAGCATAATCTATAGTTTTCATATCAAAACATTGTTTTATAATTTTTATTCAAAATGTTTCTATGCATTTTATTAGATATCTCTTTTTTCAGGAGATAATTGCAAGTACATAATATTTATCGTCCCTACGGAGTTTTTTTTAAATTTTATGCGATGAAGGGAAGAGAACTCAATGGATATTCAATATTACAGTGCTTACCAGTATGCTATCAAATTTAAAAACTACACAATATGCGTTTTAGAGGCTAATTTAAATGTAGTTTACGAGAATTGGGTGGGGATCAGCCAAAAAGTCAACATAATGCTTTCAATGTAAGACATAATTACAAATATTTTCATTGCTATTATTTTTTTTGATGTTTCATTTACCACGGAAGTAGAAACTTTTTAGAATAGTCTTTCTGACCCCACCGAGAGGTCGTATATCAAATCTAAGTTATTTCTTCCATTTGCCTTCTTGTATAATTTGTATGTACTATATAGGTTATTTTTATAACACTTTCGACTAAAAATTAGAAATTTCCAAGATAGCAATAACCAATATCTTCATGGGGCAAATTAGAGCTATTTAATATCTCTTTCTCAACAGTTACCTCTGTACTTTTAGGAACGCACCATAGCCACAGATTAATGTAAAATCAATTTCTAATATTGAACTTGAAAATTAAATTTAACATAAAGTGAACCAGTTAGTTTGCACCCTATGTATACGGCACTACCTCATCATCATTTTGTGTTCAAGTTTTGGTTATGAATGCAAGAGTAATACAAGTATAATATGACATTTCTCTCGACTAATGCCTACGTACTTTATTAACGTTTTTAGTTCGATTATTGCAATTTAAGCTTTTATTATGGATGTCATTTGTACTCGAGATAAAAAAAATTAAATTCTTACCCTGCAAAATTAAAACCCTCTGGTGCTTTTTTTAAACGATTACACACAATTATATCAGTCACAACTAGACGAGCACTTTTACGTGGAACTAATTTATAACACAATTGCTTTTTACGCCAAGCCTTTTGTTCCGAATCGATAGTTCTCGATATTAAACTATAACCTTCGGGAGGTATTTTATCATTAATTACTATTATTTCTTCTATGACGTATCCATAAAGGCCTGTTTTATAAAAAAAAAAATGTGTACTTTTATGCACAATACATATATTTGTCGCTTACCTTCACTTTTAGTTAAACACAAGTACCTCTCAGACTTTCGCTTTAAAAATGAAGCTTCTCTCCATAAATCTGCGTCTTGGTCTTGATCATAGGTTCTACTAATTGCGGCAAAACCCAATGGACACCTTTCTAAATTTTCTACTACCTACAAATCAAACATTTGTAAACTTGAGTAATAGCGTTTTATTGGTTAAAATTAAAAATACCCTACGTTTTCTTTGTTGAATCACAAAATTAAATTCCCCCACCACCAATATTATGTAATGAGTTGCAATAATTTATTCTCAAAATGTAGGCAATATTATTTAAAATAAGCTAATTGTCAACTTACTTGTATCCCTGTAATTGGTCTGTCGTCGGGCAGTGGAATTGATAAAATATTCGCTAATTTATTTTGATTTGGCGATTTGGACATTATAGGTTAGAATTTGTAATAAAACTAAAATCAAAATAACAAAAGAAGTATTATTTTATCGACAGTTAATAATCACGTATAATTTTCTACCTTCCATCATGTACAAGAGAATTTATTACAAAAAAAATTATAACAAAAAATATCGATAGATGGAATCTGTGATGACAACGACGGGCCAAAGATACAAACGCATACAAAACATACACAGAAAATAAACATAAGACTATCACCTCTATTTATGGAAAATAACTAAATAAGAGTTAAAAATTCCTAGATTCGCTGCGAACGATGCTGTTGACCTCGCACATAAAATTTAAAACCACAACAGAAACTAAAATAAAATGATAAAGTACTTACCGATAAGATAAGAGATATGTGTTATTGATTCTTTATATTTATTTAAAAGGCAGTTGGTTACATTAATCTTGAAATTTGGCTTTAAACTCTATTATTTTGGTGCCGGGTGTACAGGAATAAAACAAAAAATTAGTCATCCACATAAACCAATGGCAATTAATTCAATTTATTATGGAAGGCATGCTCCGAATGGCGGCGTGTTTAAATGCGGCGCACGAAGAAACGCGAAATATTTATACGCAATGAAGTACGGGCGGGCTTTTTATTGCCCGTTTTTCATTTTAATTAATTCAAATTATAAAATTAGTCCTAATTTTTTCTGATCTCAATCAAAAAGTATTAATTTTACAGTTGGCTACTGTAATGCTGTAATGTACCAATAGGTAGCGCAGATAGTATATAAAAGAGTACCGAAGTTTTGGTTTATATCGCTGATTAATTTTAAATTATTTATAGGTTAATAATTGTAACTAATAAAATGGAATTAAATAACACGGAAAATAGTGCCGATACGTTAAAGCTGTTTCAAAATGAAAGGTGATTATGAGAAGATAATAATTGCATGTTTACTAAACAAAACAAAAATTTTTAGGTTAGGTATGTGCGAGGTATGTTCTATCAAAAGTGCTAAATACACTTGCCCGAGATGTGAATTAAAAACGTGCTGTTTAAATTGTGTGAAGATTCACAAAATGGAATTGAAATGTAACGGTGAACGTAATAAGGCCAAATATATTTCCAAAAAGAAATTTACAGATCTTGATTTACTCAACGATTACAGGTACTTAGAAGAAGTCAATCGAAGTATAGAATCTCTTTCGAAGGATATGACGCAAGCCAATTATCAAAATTTACCAACTGTAAGTATATCTAATGAAACGTATTTTAATGTTGCCATAATGTGCTATTTTTTTCCAGAATTTACATAAATTAAAAACCGCAGCTGCAAAACAAAATATTACATTAAAATTTTTACCCAAGAAATTTTCAAAGCGTCGTGATAATACTTCATATTTGAACTATAAAACTAAAATAATATTTTGGCACATCAAGTGGGTCTTTACCAATGCTAACAATATAACATTTACCGACACGGTACCCGAAACTACCAAGCTAAGCCATTTATTAGAAAAATACCTCGTAGAACCACAAGAAAGCGAAACTTTGCAAGAGCAACTTAAATATTATCAATCGCGAAGTACGAAACAATTAAATATTTTGTTACACGCAGATGAAAAACCTGGAACAAAGTATTACGAATTAGATATTTCAAAAAGTTTACAAGATAATTTAAAAAATAAAACTATTATTGAACATCCGATAATTTATGTACTGTTCAGCGAAAATGTGTATTCATCTTCGATTATAGAATCAGGTAAAGTTATTTTATCAAGGTTTTAAGTTCATGATTAACAAAATGGGTTTTAATATTTTCAGATGACGAATTCGAAAATACCGGTAAAAAAGATGAATTAAGCAATACATTTTTAAATTACCACTGCAACGGTTCCAGTGATGAAAGTGATTAAGATTTTATTATAAGTAATTGTTACATTTTATGTTTTTTAAAATAAATTACATAAATTTATTGTCAATGCAATGATTGAAAACAAGAATAAAGCAAATGCAGCTGTAAACCACAATCCATTTAAGAATAAATTAAATGCCCAAGAATTTTTTGCAGAAGTATTGAAATTTAAAAAGCTAAGTAAACAAAAAATATTTTCGCATAGGGTTTCAATAGGTCATTGCCTTCTTTAGATGGTTTAATTTATAAACGAGTACATAAAAACCAAACTTACAATATGATTTATATAATATAAATGATCTTGAAAAATAAATTTAGTTTGAACCTAATGTTATGGTGAGTTCCTGCAAAATATTTAACGTAATTTAATTTAAGAAACTGGTCCAGTTCATGCTAGATATTTAAGAATTCTTTAACATAAAAACTGCTTCTTGCCGGGTTTCAGCAAATATCATTTGCGGATCTTCTCTGCACTCATGCACAGTTACAATCTCATTTAGCATAACCAACATAATGTGAAGTTGTGACCAATATTTCCTAACATTAAGGGCCAATTCATCAATCTCCAGTTAAAGTTCCAGTTAGACTTAACTGACAAGTAAATGAGGTTCGGCGTCTTCTCATAGGATTAAAAGACGTCACATAGTAGATTTATCTGACAGGTAAATTTAACTGGAGATTGATAAACTGGCCCTTAATTAAAATAGAAAAAATATAGCAGGTTACATACATTGAACTTTTTTAAGGGGGTTACCTACTGTGACCGATAAATTTTTTCGATTTTTTTTATTACATATTTTTATAGTTTGGGGTCTTGAAAATGTGTCCAAAAATATTAAAGTAAAATTCATCAAATTATAACGGATTTTCTGTAATGGAGTTCATTATTAAAACTTTGTAAATCTTTGATCATAGTTACATTTTAAAACGGAATAACTTTTTGTATTTTGTACTTTATACAAAATATACAAAAACAAATTTAACAAATATAAGTTGTAGCTGTTTGTACTTGTCTTTAGGAGTCCAAAATAATTTTTAAAAATTGTTAAAAAAGAAAATTATTAAAAATCGACGTTTTAGTCCACCCTTAAAATCGAATTGATTGTGAAAAAGGAGCTTAAAAGTTTTTTCTTACCAATTGAAACCCCCCAGGAACATCTGGGGTTGTTAACTAATTTACTGCTTTGTTTTTTATGGGTACAGTTAGTATACAAGGTTTTCAACTGACACATTTCTTACACAAACAAATAATGTTAGGTACAAAATCCCTAAAATTTTTTAATCTATTTTGACTAATTTTTATTTTAAAAGCTTTCAAATAAACTACTTTCAATAAAACTTGACAAAATAATATAAGTTACCAAAATATGTTGGTTCTTTAATAAAAAAAAAGTTTTGATAGGAAAATTTCAGTGACTTTTGAGCTCCTAAAAAATACACGTCTTTTTGTAAATAAAGGCGGGATAAAAACCGAGGTATTCGTCCATATATAATGTAAAAATCGGCGAGAAGGCCAAAATTTACGCATATAAGAGAGACGGCGACCGTATCATACTGTCTAATCACCGAACGTCTTACTATTCCAAAGAGGCGAGAATTGCCACAAAAGAAGAAATAAGTGCCGAATTTCACTTCTTCGAAGCCAAAGTATGTATTCTGTATGGCCCTAGTATACCCGATTAAGGGTAGGTTACAAATATCAACCACTATCCAACTCATTACAGCACGAAAAAGTTTAAAACGATTTATCTCAAAACTACATTTCTCAAGTCGGGCGTACATTTTCCAAACAAACTACTTGGCGGATTAACATGATTTTTTTTTAGGAATTTAGAATATATTTCAGGCTCCAGTCAGAACCTAAAATATCCAAAATATATTTAAAATGACCATTTTTCAAGCCGTGAAAGTAAATATTTTGTTGTAAAAATCGAAGTTATTTTTTTAAATCCTCGCCATTTTGTCATTTATTTTTTAACTCTCCAGTACTAACATGTTTTTATATAACAAGATTACTAACGTCGGTCTGTGGGATGCATTCAAAATACACTTTCACTTGCCGGATGTCACGAAACGTCCTAAACTAGTTGATTTGAAGGTACTGACAACCCCCATCCCTTAGCTGTTATTGTTTTAAATTTACAGTTAAGAATAGAAGTCGTACAGACCGACTGTTAGTACTGGAGGGTTAAATAAAATTTTCGAGGTTCTAACCGTAGCCACATTCATAGAGAACAAGAATTAAAAAAATTCGTTTATTTCAGATAACTGGATCGGTCGGAAACGTTGCGCCCGCTTGGACAGTCATTTCGAAACCACTTCGAAACATGAGTTACGCGTCGATCTGTACCTTGTACAATTTTCAATGAAAAGCTTTACAAAAACTTTAGGTGTTAGTTTAAATGTGAATAAAGAAGTATCCTAAATTTTAGCTCAATAGCTGTAACAGTTTTCTCAAATTTAATTCCTAAAAATCAACTTGAAAACGACTGTTTACAGGATTCCATGTCAAAACGTCGAAAACAAAAAAGTCGAAGTCAAAACGTCGAAAACAAAAACGTCGAAAGTCAAAAACGTCGAAAACAATAACGTCGAAAAGCAATAATGTCGAAAAACAAAAACGTCGAAATCAAAAACGTCGAAGTCAAAACGTCGTAATAATAATTTAATAATAATAATGTTTATTAAGCAATATATTATATAGATACATACACAAGTGATAAAGATTGCTTAAAATGCAAAAGTTCAAAATAATTTTATCAACTGTCTTGGAATTGAAAGTTATAGGCGATACCAGTCAGATAGTCATCCAGGTTACGCTCACCATACGACAGTACTTATGGACTTAATTCTGGCCGCAACGTCGCGATACTTTTTTCGTCTTCGAGGTGGTTGTTGACCGCTGATATACTGTTCTATTTTGAACTCGTTCATACCCTGTTCTTTCTTCAAAACATCGATAAACTTCCAAATTGAAGGGTAGTTGCAGCTCAAGAGAGAACTGAAAGCTCGATGCCATCCGGAGTGGCGCTATCAGGAGTTAGCCCAGGCATGAGGTTCTTGAGAACATCAAGGACTTTACCGTATGTCTCCTGACGTTTATTTGGCAAAAGAGCAAACACGGTCGGAATCACGCTATTGTACTGAACAGCGTGAATGGTGAACAACTGTTCGAACAATGGGGGTGCAGACTTGAATGTTCCATCCGCGTACCAGTGGTTACAGTCCTTCATTAAATCTAAATTCTTTTGGGTACTAAAGAAGAGGATACGGTCATCGGAAGGGCCACTATCAAAGAGGAGAAACGGTTCGTTTTGTTTCCCGGTACTTTCCAACGATAGTCAAGTCTATAAGATTTGTAGGGTTGGGGAGTGGAGCTGTAGCCGCTCTTCTTGCGCGTTGGATAGTTCTCGTCATAAGAGAAACTGAAGGAAGTGCCCGCAGCTACAGCTGAGGGCAGATTATCGACAGACGTGGAGATAATCTGAGCCGGAGTATCAATCATAGTTTCACTATTGTGCTTGATTTCTTCAAGAATTTTCTTTGCTTCGATTTGTGCCACGTTGACCACATGGTTATGGGATCCTGACACACGAACTACTTCTTCTCCTTCAGTGATGACACGTCCTTTGCACTTGAATTTCGAGTATTCCACGCACTTGTAGTAGGTCCTGTCTTGATTACTTCTTTCTCGTTTGTAGAGAAAACCTTCATGAAGAAGTTGGTTTTCGTTTTTTTGGCTTTTAATAAATTCCATATTCACTAGTAAGTTTAAATGTTTGACTTTTAGGGATAGTATTTGGTGTGTTAGAATGTGTGTAAACATTTTGTTTATATATAGTATATAGTTATAATTTTCTGTTGGTATCTAATACATGTATTTTAAAAATTCGGCCCAAAAATGTACCTTTTTTGCCCACCCTTGTATATAATTCAATTTAAAAAAAATGTAATAAAACTTTTTATCCAATTACGTAATAGATAGCGCTAAATATATTAGCCAATCATATACTTTAATTTTAAAACCAGACTTTGTTGTTTTCGACGTTTTTGTTTTTCGACGTTTTGACTTCGCCGTTTTTGTTTTTCGACATTATTGCTTTTCGACGTTATTGTTTTCGACGTTTTTGACTTTCGACGTTTTGACTTCGACGTTTTTGTGTTCGACGTTTTTGTTTTCGACGTTTTGACGTGCTACCGTTTACAGTAGGTAACCCCCCCCTTAAAATAAAATAAATTACGTTAAATATTTTGCATGAACGTACCATTACTTGCAGATTAATATGGAGCTTGACAATTGGAGAATAACCTAATCTAAGTTTTATTGAAAATTCAACTCTAATATACTTTTAAAAAATTATTTAAAGATTTAAATGGCTGCAGATAGAGAAAAATGAAAATATTGCCGGCGTAAAAGTTAATTTACTTTTTGTGTTGATTCAGCAAGTATTCACTGTATTGGCATGTTGAATTTTTATTTGACAAAATAAATTAATTTTTGTTAGTTTTACAATTTTGTCTTATAATAATAATAATTAGTTCAGATTATTGAGGTTGCAATTTAATCAATGAATAGTTTTACAGTACCCAAGATGTTCTATGCAAAATATAGTCTTTATTATGATGTAAGGAAATTTAATATTACTAAAGTTTTTTTACAAAGATTATAATGAAATTTCAAAATTATAAATAACCAAACTCCACGTAGTATAATAAAAATGTGCTTGCCCTTTTTAAATTGGGCAATAAAAATTACAGTTCTGTCACCATTGAAGGTTAAATAAATGGAATTGTACGCAAGTTTTTTCTTATTAAAATCGCTTATAAAACCCAAAAATAAAGGAAGAAGACTAAAACCACTATACAACCGGCAGCTGCTTTGACATACATAGATTTGGTATTTAAGAATGTTGCATCTTTTTTGTATTTCTGCGTTAACATGGATAAATTTTGTGTTTTTGAATCCAATTCTGAAATGTGAAAGGTTTTAAGAAAATGTTATTTAATTTAGTAAAAAAATTGTATAAATTGTACCTGATAGTACGGTTCCTCTTTGCAGAACATCATCAATGTTTTGTACCATAATTCTTTGTACATCTTGTAATTGATTGTTAATAGCACTCATATTTCGTCTAGCTCTGGAATCTGTAAATATTTTTTTGGCTTTTTGAATGTATGTATCAAATTCGATATATTTATAAGGCCTAGTTTCAGTATTGACCCTTTTTCCATATTGCACATGAAATTCTTGTGCAATATCTTCTAAATATGAGTATGCTAATCGTTTAGAATAATTTTTTTCACACAAAACTAAATAACAAACATCATGTTCGATTAGGTAACTAAAATACAAAAGAGAATTGCACGTTAGATTTACAAAAGTAAAATCATAAACGAGGCTTACTGAAAGAAATATGGACCAGTTTCAATTGTGCATCGAGATGGTGACTGTTGACCTAACTTCCGAAATAACATTTTTGCTTGATTTTGATAATCCAATATATTTCTACCAGCCTACAGATTGAGATCAGAAATTAATTAAAAGACTTTTCTAATTAGTTTGCTTACTTGTTCGTTTTCTGGCATTGTAGCAGCTAATGGTAAACCATCTGCTACGCGTGCAATCATCGTCATTACAACCATTTTCAATGAATGTATGCAACAATTTTAAACTTATTTATAATATAGTTATTTACAAAATAATTTATTAAAATTCTAGCAATAATTGTACTAAATGTTAGGTTATACACGTCAATTTCTACACGTCATGTCAAATTTAAAGACCGATTTTCAAGGTTATATGAATGTATAGTTTGTTTCAGAATAATTGAAATTAAAAAAAGCCATAGCATCAAATTACGTTGATATAAAAACGTACAAACTATAAACGAAACATAATATATAGAGATAAGGTTAATTATTTTAATCTCGCGCCAGCCTTTAGCAATGCATATGCTTGGTCGACAGCATATCTTATCAGATATTATTATGTTTCATCACATAGTTCGTACGTTTTTATATCAACGTAATTTGATTCTATGACTTTTTTCAATTTCAATTATTCTGAAACAAACTATACTATATTCGTACAATCATTTATTAATATTTGTCTATTATTATGGGCTCTATAATTATTGATGATGATGCTCAAGGGACTACAACTGTGGAACTTTTTTCTTTAATTGATATGAAACTTATTGAACTATTAAAATCAAAAAAAGAATTTTATATACAGGATACTTCGTTTTTATTGAATTAACATTGCAGCTTCGCTTATTATTTTTATGAAGTGATTAATGGAGTGAATTTTTATTTGACCTCTCAAGACGAATTCCAATTCTTAAAGAGAGTTTCAGTAAGCCAGTCCCAGCTATCCATTCAAACATTATGGAAGTCGTGAAAGAAGCGAACGAGACTGACGTGAGACAGTCTCTAATACGGATGGTGGCAATTTATTAGTTATTACACTACATGATCTCGATTTACTTTTTGCTAAATTTCTTATCAACAGCAGGCATCTAACATCATGTACTGCGCCGTCCAATCAGAGGGACCAATGTCGCCATCAATCCCTTTGCTTGGTTGGTGCGTTCGTCAACATGTTTTACTCAGGAAAGCCCGCGGTCGAAGGTGACGCCAAGATATTTGGTGGGTCGGGTTCATGGGATTTCTTCGTTGAACATTGAAACGTTCTTTACAAGTTTCAGTAGTTCCCACGTAAATATGATCGTGTCCAAATTGACTTCGATACGCCAAGTGCAGTACTATTTTTCCATGTCCATGTTGAGAGACTTTGCTAGGATCGTCGTATCGTCCGTGTAAAATGCTAGAGTAGTTTTCACCGTCTTGGGATTAAGAGCCATCGCCCATCTTAGTTTTCGCGTCAGAGTAAGAAGTGAAAGAATCCGCAAAACATGTAACATACAGGATGTGGTTAGATGGACCAGAGATAGGCGACGACAATAGAAGGACCATGTTGGGAGAATGGGGAGGTAAGACTTGCCAGAGTGATGCAAAACCCGAAACCCATAAACTAGGAGACTACCCGGTAGACCATATAAGGGATGCTCCGAAAGCTGAACGTCATGATCGACGTAGTACGAGAGCAGTGTGAAAAAAACAGGATATTGTCCTATAATAATTTTGTGTTGATTGCGAAAAAGTGCTTAAGTCATGTTTTTGCAAAATTGGGGTTTTGACTTATTCAGATAGAGGAAAACTTGCTCTTTCTTTTGGTATAATTACCTAAGTCATAGCGTACATATTAAGGCAGTTATTTAATAGAATACCTTTCGCCTAAGTCGAAAGTAATCAATTTAATTGGTGTAATTTTCAGTTTTTCTCAATAATTATTTAGATATATGCCTGTAATAACATTACATTTAATAATAATCTTGCAAAACAAAATTATATCCCTAAAAAAGGTTCCTCAGTACAGTGCCGTAACTAGCCTTTTATGCGCCCGGTGCGAGCTTCTATAACTGCGCCCTTGAAAAATGTTCTAATCGTACCCGGCTGGCGGCTCTGACAATAAAATTGACAATGTCTATAAAAAAATCTATCATCAAGAAACTAAGTCTTGGTTTAAGTATAGGTAGAATTTCGAATAAGTATGTATACATTGGATTTAAAAAAAGAACATTTATTCGAAACGATTTACCACAATACACAATAACACAATACATATAAATGATACCAAATACTCATCAGTAAAGATAGTAAAAACCCAAGACAAACCATGAATGCAAAAAAAAAACTATCTATTCAGAGATTTACTTTACGCGCTTTTCTTGTTGCGAAGTCTTTTATTACGTTTTCATACGACAGGAGCCGTGCTATGTCGCGTTCAATCGACAAAATCGCGAGGCCAGACAATCTTTCTTGGCCCATCGTTGAGCGCAGGTACGTCTTTATCAATTTGAGCTTACTAAATGATCTCTCGCAAGAAGCTACAGTCACTGGCATCGTTAAAAAAATCTTTTCAAGGCGACTACTACATTGGGAAACATTTCCTTTAAATCTAGTTCTACTATAGCTCTAAGAAGACCCAGAGTTGACTGACATTCACATTTATCAAATAATGTAGTCGCTTCAACTTGACTCTTCAAAGTTTCTAATTCGGCCCAAAATTCAGTGGCATTTATATCTGCAGAATATTTCATACTCAAATCAGCTGCATGTTTTTTTAGTTCTTCAACTGAATATGTAGTTATGTGTTCTACCGTCAAAAAATTGAAAAAGTGGTGAATGCTATGTAGTTTTTCGAATCGCCACGTAAATTCAGAAATTATTCTGTCTAGTGCTTTATTCAATTGAATTTTGAAACTCTGTTGCGGGGTAATGTCGTATCCGGTGTCTGAACTCTCGCTTAAATCGTGTCTTTTTACTCGCTTTCTTCGCTGTTCAGGGAAATTGTCTTCAATGTCACACTCTTCACAAACTTTTTTGGCTTTTTCGAAAACATTGTCTACAGTCTCGCGAATATTCTGAATCTGCCTTATTAATCCCTTGATCAATTCAGAGGCTTTGTCGATGGTAATGGTTTTAGACTGTAAAGCTACATTCACTCTATCAACAGATTCTAAAACTTGGTCCCAAATTTGCAGAGTACATATGAATTTATAATTTATTAGGCCTATAATGCTGTTAGCTGTGGCGATTGTTTCCGTATTATAATCGTTGGTAGTTAGAATTTTTAGGACACACCAGTCCTCGACAAATTTTATTATGCTGGCACTATAATTTTAATACATACACTCATAATGAAAATAACTTCGGTCGAAGGAATTATTGTAAAAGTCATAAAAACTTACATCAAAAATCGAAGACTATAAATTACTATGCGCTAGCCTCACAGTTGTTATATTTATTTAATATTGTCTGGTATGCCATCCTAAAAACTCGTTCAAGTATTCTTTTTTTTTTAAATATTATTTGGCCCATTTCTCTCCGTGTGACGTCGAGCTAAGCCCCGCATCCAGTTATACGGCCCCGCAGACAGCCATCCGCGTCTCGCCGGCGTTCACCCCGCAACGGCTCTCGACACGAAATCTTAACATTTATGATCTCGTCATCTATGATCATTAATGGTTTTTGCTTGTAACAAGAATATATCATATTAGCTGTGCACACTGCTGATGGTAAGGCATGTCTACCCATATTACGCGATAAATAATAGGTATTGTATGTACGCTACTAACTACCATGCATGACCCAAAGCTTGGTCCTAGTCTGGTCATTTCTGCGCCCCTCCAGGGTCTGCGCCCTGTGCCTGGGCACCGCTGGCACCGCCCTAGTTACGACACTGCCTCAGTAAACCAAATTCAATTTTGCCCATAATTTGTTTTCGCCATTATCTCAGTTTGACAAATATTGACTTAAGCACTTTTTCGCAATCAACACAGAATTATGAAGAAGAAGAAACGTTTCGTCACACTGTGACATTTTCAGGCGTTATAAGACCTGAAAGACAAGATTTAAATATTAAATCTGTCGAATTTGTTCCTTAACATTGCTTGTAATCTAAACAATAATGTCCACTTTTTTTTTACTTATGTATGTACCGGTGTAACCGGGAATATTTACCTCAGTGAAATTTTACCCCCCGGTAAATATTCCCTAGTGAATATTTACCGGGGGTAAAAATTCACTAGTGATATTTTACCCATCAGTAAAAAATATAAGGGGGTAAAATATCGCTAGTGAATATTTACCGGGGGGTAAAAATTATTAGAATTTTCTTTTTTACCCCCTGCAAAAATTGCAATTCCACATCATTTGGTTTTAAATTATATTAGATCACTACAAAAATACTGTGATCTGATACATCACCGCTAGTAAAATTAACATTAAAATTGTTAGATCATACATACAGAGTGGGGCACAGAAACTATTTTTTATTACGTATGAATTATTACTACAAATATTCGATATTCTGGTAGGATATTTGGAATATTTTCGTAGTATTTCATAAAAACTGGATATTTTACAGTATTTGCGGGTATAACCCACGGTGCACGAATTGTATCTGTATAAGTATCATGTAAAATAAACGCACGCTGATTGGTCGAAACGCCTAAATTTGACCCTGAGTGGAATAATCTTTGATACAAGTATAAAATGACGAGAATGTCGAAAAATCGCGCTAACCGGGGTTACAGGTTTCCGGAGATTTAATAGTATTTTATTGTGCGTTGGTTAGTGGTGTATTGAAACGTTATGAAGAAGAATTTCGAAATTTCATATTTGAAAGTTCAAATAAGGAAGTTCCTCTGCTCCACTCTGTATAATATTTTTTTACCAATTCAAAAAATTAAGAAAAAATTACTATATAAATAAAAAATTGTAACAGTTGTAACAAAAAAGAACCATCTTGGAAAAACGTATTAATATCGAAACAAAATGTCTAATAGTTCAGTGGAAAGCAATGATTTCGTCAACGAAGATAAACCTAGTGCAGTCAGATCATCAAAGTACATCGCATTGGATTTAAATATGGTTAGTGAATATTTAAAAAACAGAACATATCCTGAATATATGAAAACAAAAAATGTAAAGTCTAATTTTCGAAGACAATGTAAGCCTTACAAAGTGGAGAACGATACATTATTGTACCAAAAGAAAATTATGAATAAATCTGAACGCACCACCAGCGGTGGTGTAGAACATAGGTAGTTGCCAGTGGTAATAAACGTGGAAGAAAGAAAAAAAATTATAACCATGGTTCATCAAGGCGTAAGCGTTGAATCGATATCACTGTCATCTCATCGTGGAAGGGACGCTTCAATATCAATAATCGAACGTAGATATTATTGGCAAACTATATACACGGACGTTGCAAATTTCATTAAAGAATGCGATATTTGCCAAAAAATAAATCCAGCTGTTTTGAAAGCTGTTCCTGAACTCCAACCAGTGCCAATACCAATCGCAGTAATGAAACAAATTGGAATAGATCTAGCTACACTTCCCGAAGTAAACGGATTTAAATATGTAATTGTGGCAATTGAGCGTTTCCAAATACGTCACAGTGTTTCGCGGCAGGCTGTCAAGCTGCCAACGAACTGATTCAAATTTGTGATAAATCGTGTTTTTTGGTGGTGAAAATTGAATTTTTTTACATTTTATAAACCGTAGAGAGTGTCGTGTAAAATTATTACTGTAAGTACTTCCGTTTATTTTATTTGCCGAATTAATCGTAAACCTAACCTAAGAATTTTACACACATAAAAGTGTTCGTGACGTCACATGGAATTGCTCCATTGATTACTTTAGTAAGTGGTCAGAAATCAAGGCAGTCAAGAATAAAACCGCCCAAGTTGTTGCTCGATTTTTATTTGAGTTAATTTGTAGACATTCGTGTATGTCGATACAAATAAACGACCAAGGTAGGGAATTCGTAAATGAAGTTTCTCATCAGCTTCATATGTTAACGGGAACGCAGCAACGGGTAACGTCTGCATATCACCCTCAAAGTAATGGACTTGTGGAAAGACAAAATAGAACAATAAAAAATAAACTTCTTAAAACTCTTTATAAAGAAGAAAACGTCAACAAATGGCCAGATGTAATCGATGGGGTTCTTTTTGCTCATCGTACTGTACGACATGAGTCCACTAAATTTTCGCCATTTTTCTTGCTGTACAACAGAGAACCAAAACTTCCTGTTGATGTTGAAATGGATAGATGGAATATTGACAACGAAAAGGAGAAGTATGAAGAGGACTTTTCCAACGTTGGAGAAGCGATGGAAGCCGTAGATAATGAATCAGAATATATATTTAACCAAGATGTTTTTGATAAAAATCTTGCAAATATATTAGATATTCAAACGCGTGTTTTTCGACAGACCGCCGAAAATATACAAGAAAGTCAAGAAAAACAAAAAACATCCTATAATAAGCGCCATGCAAACCAAGTGAAGTTTAAAGTTGGCGAATCAGTATTGGTACGAAATTGTAGAAGAGACGATCGCAAGGGTGGTTGGACAAAAACACCTTATATAGGGCCGTACGTCATTGAAAATACTTTGATTCTCAAGACCATCGAAGATGTTGCAGTAATCAACCGTATTGACTTCCAATAACAATTCGCTTTTATCCTTCGATGTTATTGACAATATAGGTTTATGATAACTAAAATAAGATATATAATTCTTTGTGTCAATATTGTCGATATTTCGTTAAACCCTCTTTCCAAATGTCAACCGATTCTTCATTCAGTTCCTCGACTTCCATACACTTTCGTGATTTTATCATTTTTTGACGTTCGTGCGGCCAAATAGTAGGAATATAAACAATTTTTCGACTGGATTCCGACATTCCCAATCTGAGAAGATACCAAGCTGCCTCTTGAGAAGACATTTCGACACTATTCAACATTTTGATGCTGACATCCTTCAATAGTTCAATATAATCTTTATCAGGATATTCGTCGCGCATTTGTATTAAAGCGCGATGTAAATTACTAAAACCACGATTTGTTTTGTTGACGTACTCAACTACATACGTCGCACATGAATATTCTTCAAGGATAAATTGAATGTCCATATTTGACTGTAAAATCGGAGCGATCCAGGGATGGAAACTATTAATCCAAATCTGTGTAGTATCTCGTTTCGGCATGACCATCGGACGTGTAATTCCAGATCGAACAATGTTGAGATAATGTTCTTCATCTTTGATTTTATGTTTATCGAATAAATTTTGAAAATTTTCGAATTTTGTCATTTCTAAATCTTCTTTTATCGTTTTGAATTTCATAATGAGACCTTCTCTTCTGCCATCTGCAACTGGCATTGGAAGAAGAATTTTGGCCGACATCATCGGCCAAAATGGGGCACCAAATCTGCATTTCTTGTCATTCTTTTTGTAGCACGTAAACGTGTGTTTGTGAGCTTGACACCTCACGTATTCCAATTCGTCGGGATCAAGGCAACATAACTCATCTATCAAGCGAACCGTTTCGGGCATATCTTCGCTCAATTGTTCCTTTGGGTCATTGTTCAACCAAAGAAGAATGTGCGCATGAGGACTGCCTCGATGTTGGAATTCTATTCTCTTGAAAAAGTCAACCACGTATTATTTTCCAAATGGACTGTACTGAGACGATTTTAAAATGGAGATAATCACGTCGACTAGCTTGTTAAAGTACAGCACACAAGTAACCGGATCATCGTTCACTAATGTGCTTCGATGAAGACTATTTAATTCTTCTAGAGGATTTTCTCCGTTAAATTCGGTACCATTCTTTAGCTTGTACAATATTTTTAGCAAATTTGGCCATCGCGGTTCAGATGCACTGAGAGTGAGGAACATCGTAGGTTTTCCAAGTTGTCTGATCATAGCGAACAAATCCCTTTTTCTGGAAGCCCAGTAATGTGCCGAATTGGGAATGGATTTGAGAAAGGCCAAATTATGTTCCACACACTGGTCAACAAATTGCCTATCATCGATCATCCTTTTTGTAATATGCGCGGTGTCTCCGGTGATTTTGAAAGTTTGGTATAAACCATGGTGAAGCCGAAGACGCATAATTTTCATCGCCATATATAATATATGTTCTGGAGCAACACCTCTACGATCACGTCTTCGGATTTCGCTAGTGGCCATCATGAATGGAGTGACCCTTAATCCTTCTTTAAATGTACGCGGCTGACCCAAATATATTCCAGGGAAGGACAGCTCTTCAGCATGTTCGTCGAAAATTATATTAAACGGAAGCCGATTTTGACCGGGAGCGATACACAAGTATTTCTCCTCGCTCCACATCAAAGTTTGCTGCTGTGCCAGAAGCAACTCGCTGTCATAATTATCTCCTTTCGTTGTCACTTCTATCACATTATGATCGAGTTGAGTTTGTTGCTGACCATCTTCGTTCACATTATCGTCATAGCAATCCCAGATGCGAGCAGGTTCGGTTTGTTTAGATTTTACAAATGGTCGCGTATTTTGTACTTCAAAGAATGAGTTGTCTACCCTTATGTTATAGTATCTGTATAATGGTGTCTGCAATAAAAATTGCAGCCAGCATTTGACTGTTGTTTTCTTTATATGCCCTTGTAAGTACGTAGATTTGTGAATTAGATTGCGCTTAATGTGGACATTCAAAGCGTAGTCGTCGTCTAAATATCTGGGCAATTGTAATACCATGTTGTCGATGTCCACTGGTACGTTCACTACTTGACCGACAATATATTTACTCCCATGCGCGTATCGAAGTCTTCTGATTTGCATGAACGGTAAACGCGGAGAGACGAGTCGTTCGGTAATGCAATCAAGTTCCGGTAAGTTTGTAGGATAATCCGGATACACAAACCCGTTAGATCGCGACAATGTAGGAACGGCGTTGCGGCAAAGCGCTCCTTTACACGTAGTGCATATATTAAAATTGGTAACATCTTCATTCGGAAATTCTGATTGTATAATCTCGACATGTTTAGATAACAATTTACACAAATCTTGTTCAAACCAAACACGGTCACAAATGTCGCATATATAACCGAATGAATTCTGTACGAACCGTTTATCGAATTGGGCACTGGCGAGTACGTAGTTGGTTTTGGCGCGCTTGACTTGTGCAGTATTCTCTAACGGCAACTCTTCCAGCTTCCTTTTCCTGCGATATTCTTTACATTTATCCACATTAGATTTTGGTTGTACATCGCACGAAACGAATTTAGCCTTTTTGCGTTCGCGGTATTTTTTGCATTTATCCACATTAGATTTTGGTTGTACATCGCACGAAACGAATTTAGCCTTTTTGCGTTCGCGGTATATTTTGCATTTATCCACATTAGATTTCGGTTGTACATCGCACGAAACGAATTTAGCCTTTTTGCGTTCGCGGTATATTTTGCATTTATCCACATTAGATTTTGGTTGTACATCGCACGAAACGAATTTAGCCTTTTTGCGTTCGCGGTATTCTTTGCATTTATCCACATTAGATTTTGGTTGTACATCGCACGAAACGAATTTAGCCTTTTTGCGTTCGCGGTATATTTTGCATTTATCCACATTAGATTTTGGTTGTACATCGCACGAAACGAATTTAGCCTTTTTGCGTTCGCGGTATTCTTTGCATTTATCCACATTAGATTTTGGTTTACGTTTTGGAGGACACTTTTCGGACTTTGTGTTAGGAATTTCAGATTGTTCAAATGTCTCATTTTTTACAGCAGGAAGTGCAGTATTTGAATTATTCATATTTTGCACCGCTGGTACACACACATCATAATGTCCTGACATCTGACTACCCGAAAAGAGAAAGCGCTTTGTAGGACAACCCTCTTCACCAAACAAACCCCTCAGAATACCATCCTGATACACTTCGATCTTTATGGGAAATAAATTTCCTGCTGCTTTTAATTCGGAAGCAGCTCCATAAGTTGTAGATTGAACCATACTTGCATAATACTCCGATACAGAATCGTAGGAATTTCCGCTTTCGCTGCAAGTCCATGCGCCCAAATCTTTCCAGTTACGACAAACGTAATTTACGATTGTAGCTCGCAGGCAACCTGCTCGTTGTAAATCAGTAGAATTATACAGTGAAAAGGCTATCGAATGAAACAAACAACTTCCATCGGGAGGCATGGGAATAATTTGGTGTAATACAACCGAATCATTTATGAATAATTCTATTGTATGATTCATGTTGTGGATTATGGAGATATATAAATTTTTGAGTTGCAATGGTTGTCTTTTTTAATTACAATGCTTACCTATATAGTAAGATTATCCGTTGATACAATGATACGATGATACGTTGATACGATGATCCGTTGATACGATGATCCGTTGATACGATGATCCGTTGATTGGTAATAAAAATTTACTATACATATTGCTATGTACCCCCTTTGCTAATAGGGTTAAAGGTTCTTGTCGTTAATGTTTTATATGGGTGTACGTAATTGTACCCCGTCAATGGAAAAGTATGTGAAAATTTGTAAATACAATTTAATGAAATAAGGTGCCTCAGCTTAGCTCTTTCGTAGTGCATGTATCTTACCTTGTACAGGGTGGATTCGTTCCGTTACCAATGCTGTAAATAAAATTATGGTGCGGAACAGGTCTAAATAAATATCCTTCGTTACAAAATTATTAATGTTTTTATTTAGCACACAAATGTAAATAAAGATTTGGTTATATTGAAAAGTTCTATTATTAAATCTATTATAAAGAATTCTGAACATAAAATAACGCAAAATACGTGTCGTATGAAGTCCGAAAATTCCACTTAGTTTTATAAAAATTATATTGCAATGTGCACGATACCTTATAAAATTCAGGAATGTTTTCTTTTATTTGAACTGGAGATGGCACAATTGCGCATCAAAATACACTCGATGGGTTCATTTACCATGAAAAACTTCCAGATGTAGTTTGTTGACCTCGTTTTGTGGTGAATTTTTTTATTTTCTTCAAAAATATTTTCAATCCTTTACGGTTTTCACTTTATTTATGGTTTTACGTAGGTAAGTAACAATTTTGTTGAATTATACACTTGTATTTTGTACGTTCACTAATTATTTTCACTATAATATCAAAATTTTTAGGACGATCTAAATTCGCCACCATACACGTGTGAATATCCAACAACAACCTTTTATCGATTGTTTTATTAATTCTTTTCTCGAAGTTCATCGCAATCTTGATGTTTGCATAGACGTATTTTATTGGTTGATCGAAAAATCAATATTATCTGAAGTTTCACAGTACAGGTATGGACTAAGCCCATTGTGGTTCGTTGAAATTTTATAAGTAAAAAAATTTTTTATTTTTTTAGATTGGATTGCCTTCTTCTCAAGTGTTTCGTGATTGGATAAATAAAGATGCTGGACATGAAATTTCCATACGCAGTTCATTAAGTTGTGACATGTCGAACTCACGTAATAATTTTAACAAACTTATTTTAAATTTAACGCTAACATGGATTTTTTACATTTATCAATTATTTAACAAATTTCTAACTTTTAAAATACCTTTCTTATTACTGACAATCTTTCATTTACTATAAATTAACATTTTTAACAAAGACAATTATTAAATGATACATTTCAAATTTATTTTATTCAAACCTGTTTTATGTCCCGTTTTAACGAATCATTTGACTTTAAGCTAAATTTCTTGGTATCGGATGAAGTTTTTCTGATTACTTTGATAAGTTACATGCTTTTATTCATAACAAAATTTTACTGAAACTTAAATAACGTACTTCCATTGACGTGGTATCTCGATACCGCATTTACCCCCTGTTAATTTGTAATTTAAAAGAAAAATACCTATTTTTGTGTTAAATTCCACAATTAACATTTATGTGCTTTTTATTTCAAAAATATGACAAAATAAATTTTTTAATGTAACGTTTTCTAACGAATATAACTAATATCTAAATTAACTCACTAAATCTTATTAACTGTTTTAACTAATTGCTCAAATTCAATGAAACTAACTAATCCTATTCAAATTTTCAAACTATCCTATATATTAACTTAACTAACAAATTTGACCAAGATTTCTGATAATGACTTAACTTTATTGAGTGTTAAATTTTTAAATTTGACTTCCGTTTTATTTTATTCAAACCTTGACCCTTTATTTTTTAATCTTCCTATTTTTAACTCGTCTATTTGCTTTTGGGTGATTTCTATTTTCCTATCATTCTAATTCATTTTTATTTATTATTATTATTGGCATTCTTTATTTTACTATAATCAATATTGTCCTATATTTCCCCATATTTATTCGGTAACCTCTTTTTTGGTTCCATATTCATTTTACTTACATAATCATATAATCAATTTATTTCATTTACACCTGTGATCTATTTTCTTATCCCCAGGTATCTATTCTCACCTAACTTCTTCTAGTTACTCCATCTGAGTTAACTTATTATATTTATTTAATTTTCCCCCCTCGTATTTCTCATTGTTCAACATTGAATACCAATTTTATTAAATACTTTTTAGTCTCTCAACTTAAATTCATAGTTATTTATTTCAAGTTCATGTTTTCACCCAAAACCTAAATTCAGAATTTTTTTTTCTAAAATTAACTAAATTCTTTTAAAGTTTCATTGAATAAATTCTCGTTTTCTAATTGTATTAATAACTTTTATCATTTTTCTTAAGCAAATCTCAATAATTTTTATTATTATGGAATCTTTCATCTTGGTCAATTTTATTTTCATATCTAAATAGCCTTAATCAAATTTACAATGCTATTTTATTCTTGTCCTACTATTTCCTAAGCGGTTATTCTAGAAGTTGTTAAATTTTTATATTTAATATATTTAAGTTTCGCCATTGTTTTCTTACTACTTCTTGAGCGGTTTAAATTTAAGTTGTTATATTTACGTTTGACTTAAGTTTCACTATAAGCCTTATGTTTCGCCATTATTTTTTTTTGAATCATCGCTTATTGAGGAATGGTAGAAGAAATCTTTTCTTCCCCTTCTGATAAATTTTTTATTTTAAATTTCACCCGCTTATAAAATTTTTTCCTATTAATGTAGTCTTTTTCTTTAATTTTAATGCATGCATTTATGTTGGACTCTCTTGTCCAATGCACTTCATAATTTCTTATTATTTTGCATCGTATTTTTCTCTTCGCATTCTTCTTATATAAATTATTTTTCTTCACTCCGATGTCGTCATAATTTGTCCATTTATTTAATTTTTCTTTTGTAAAATAGTTGTACCCCTTTGCTTGTAAAATTTTTATATTGTGAACCCGTTTATATTTATTGTGACCTTTTGTATTAATTAATTTTCTAAGTTTACAAATTTTTATTGTTACCGATTTATCCATTAAGTTTTTAATTTTTAAGTTTATTAAGTTGTGAAATCTTTTAATTTTAAATGTTGTACCGTTATTTTTGAAATTGTAAAATTTTGTCTTTTTAAGTGTGCCCTTTAATTTAAGAAATTTTGTAATTTTAGCTGTAATATTTTTAGTACATAAACCGCTTTGTAAAATTTTTGCCTCTTGCTTTTGTAAAGTTTTCCTATTTGTTCGCATGCCTCTTGTTTGGTATTTTTGTTTAAAACGTAGCTTTTTAAATTTCAATTGCACCCGTTTGCACCCGTTTGCATGCTTTTCTTGTTTGTACTTTATACGACCGACATTTATTTATTTCTGATACCTTTTTGGCTATCATTTTTATCGGTTCAAATTTATTTGCAACTACTGTCCCGTTAAACGGTTGGAATTTTATCGTTTTCAACATTTCGGCCATCTCGTTCGCATCGTCTTGTGGTTTTTCGACTTCTTCGGTCACCATCTCTTCCTTGTTTATCGTGAAATTTTGTATGTAGGTTTTTACATCCTCTGCACTTTTTATAATTAAATTTTCTAATCTGTTACTGGTTTCTTCTGCTTTATCTTCTGTGTTTTTAATAATTTATCTTGTGTTTTCTGAAAAAGCATCTTTCATGAACTCCATCATTAATTGCATTTCTGTTTTCTTTTCCCGTGCCATTGTAATTTATGTATTTGTTCAATTTAATTTTAAGAAATAGTTATTAAGTAGTTCTCGATGTAATTTTAATTTTAGTAATAAGAATATTTTTAATTTTAATTTTAAGAAAATTTTTAGTTTTAATGTTATCGTTGTAAATAATTTTGATGAAATTTTTTTCGTTGTAATTAACCTATCTAGTATTTTTAGTTGTCATGACCTAATTTTACTCGCAGTACGAGGTTGTTCGAGGTGACTCGAGCCTCACGTTGTGACGCCAAAAATTGTAGTGGACTGTGTCCTTTAATAATGCCACACGTTGGGCTCCAAAAATTGCTATGCGCTGACGTAGCCTCACGTTGGGCTAGCCAAAAATTGCTATGTACCCCCTTTGCTAATAGGGTTAAAGGTTCTTGTCGTTAATGTTTTATATGGGTGTACGTAATTGTACCCCGTCAATGGAAAAGTATGTGAAAATTTGTAAATACAATTTAATGAAATAAGGTGCCTCAGCTTAGCTCTTTCGTAGTGCATGTATCTTACCTTGTACAGGGTGGATTCGTTCCGTTACCAATGCTGTAAATAAAATTATGGTGCGGAACAGGTCTAAATAAATATCCTTCGTTACAAAATTATTAATGTTTTTATTTAGCACACAAATGTAAATAAAGATTTGGTTATATTGAAAAGTTCTATTATTAAATCTATTATAAAGAATTCTGAACATAAAATAACGCAAAATACGTGTCGTATGAAGTCCGAAAATTCCACTTAGTTTTATAAAAATTATATTGCAATGTGCACGATACCTTATAAAATTCAGGAATGTTTTCTTTTATTTGAACTGGAGATGGCACAATTGCGCATCAAAATACACTCGATGGGTTCATTTACCATGAAAAACTTCCAGATGTAGTTTGTTGACCTCGTTTTGTGGTGAATTTTTTTATTTTCTTCAAAAATATTTTCAATCCTTTACGGTTTTCACTTTATTTATGGTTTTACGTAGGTAAGTAACAATTTTGTTGAATTATACACTTGTATTTTGTACGTTCACTAATTATTTTCACTATAATATCAAAATTTTTAGGACGATCTAAATTCGCCACCATACACGTGTGAATATCCAACAACAACCTTTTATCGATTGTTTTATTAATTCTTTTCTCGAAGTTCATCGCAATCTTGATGTTTGCATAGACGTATTTTATTGGTTGATCGAAAAATCAATATTATCTGAAGTTTCACAGTACAGGTATGGACTAAGCCCATTGTGGTTCGTTGAAATTTTATAAGTAAAAAAATTTTTTATTTTTTTAGATTGGATTGCCTTCTTCTCAAGTGTTTCGTGATTGGATAAATAAAGATGCTGGACATGAAATTTCCATACGCAGTTCATTAAGTTGTGACATGTCGAACTCACGTAATAATTTTAACAAACTTATTTTAAATTTAACGCTAACATGGATTTTTTACATTTATCAATTATTTAACAAATTTCTAACTTTTAAAATACCTTTCTTATTACTGACAATCTTTCATTTACTATAAATTAACATTTTTAACAAAGACAATTATTAAATGATACATTTCAAATTTATTTTATTCAAACCTGTTTTATGTCCCGTTTTAACGAATCATTTGACTTTAAGCTAAATTTCTTGGTATCGGATGAAGTTTTTCTGATTACTTTGATAAGTTACATGCTTTTATTCATAACAAAACTTTACTGAAACTTAAATAACGTACTTCCATTGACGTGGTATCTCGATACCGCAATATAAGCAAATTTTCGTTTTGCACTCGGTTTCGGATTTAAATTTTTGGTAATAAAAATTTTGTTATTGAAAATTCATTATTGTGAATGCAAAGATGTTATTCGATAATCGACTCTATATTCAAATTATAAACTCGGTTTTTGGTGTCGGTTTTTGGTGTCGGTTTTTGGTGTCGGTTTTTGGTGTCGGTTTTTGGTGTCGATTTTTGGTGTCGGTTTTTGGTGTCGGTTTTTGGTGTCGATTTTTGCGAGGTAACGACCGTAAAAACATGTTCCATGTTAAAATGCAGAGTAACAACAACTGCATTCTACGGTCGAAATTGGGAAAGTTGTTGAAAACTAGTTATTCGATCAGCAATTTAAAACATTATTACGACGTTGGGTCTCTAAAAAAGATTGGTTTGGATAACGATAGTTCAATTATTGAAGAAAACGAATCATCTGTCGAAGTAATCGAGGGTAACAATACGGAAAAGTTAAAATTCCGTTTTCGACCCATAAATCAAAAATGGCAAACACGGCTTTGTGAGAAGTTTGGAATTTCATTTCATATGAATTCCAACTTTTTAACAACAAGAAATTCGTTGCTTCATTCACCTCACACCGTTATAGACGTCAAGGCAGACGGTAATTGTTTTTTTAGGTGCATATCTTTATGCATTACCGGAAGTGAAGATGAGCACGAAAAAGTGCGGAAAATTATAACAAACTTCATGAAAATAAAAAAAAACGAAGTCGATCAGTTTTCAGGTGTTACTAATTATATGCAAACAACAAAAATGGACACAGATGCAATTTGGGCAACGGATGTAGAGATGTTTTTCACTGCAGCACTTATAGGCGCCGATATATATTCGTTCACTCAATCTTCCAACAATCCTTCTGCATGGCTAAGGTTTCCAAGTTCAATGCACCTTTCCGATGAACCTGATTACAATAGTCTAGCAATATATTTAAATCATAAAAATTCAAATCATTTTGAAGTCGTGATTTCGGTAAAAAAAGCGTGAAAAAAATGTAATATATTAATGTTATAATAATTATTGTATGTTTTATTTATAATAAAATTTATTTTATAAAAATTTATTTATCGAATTTGATACATAAACGGTAATAAAACTTCGTATTTAACTATGCTTTGACTTAAGGGGGTAAAAATTCACTGAGGATATTTTAAACATATTTACCCCCCGGTAAAAATTCACTAGGGAAATTTTACCTCCTTATTTTTTTTTACTGAGGGTAAAATTTCTCTAGGGAATTTTTACCGGGAGTAAAATTTCTCTAGGGAATATTTACCGGGGGTAAAATATCACTAGTGAAATTTTACCCCCCGGGGGTAAAATATAAGGGGGTCAATATTCACGGGTACATGTAGAAACATTAGTTTGCTAGAACTAATCGTTTTAAATAATTTTCACAAAATAATTAGTTTAGTTACAGTTTATACTTCAAAGTATGAATATAATAATGTGATTTTTTTTCATTTTTCGATCTCTTTCGTATTTTTATACTCACCGGTTACCTTCTTTTGGTGATGACAACACCAATATGTTGCATCAATTTCATCTAAATCAATGGCTTTAGACTGATATCGCGGTGTTAAACTAATACTATAGTATCATTCAATTTCTGTTTCTTGAATGGGTTTTGTATAGTAGGCTGTGGTGGCAATACAATGCGTTCGGATTCATCTAACTCATCTGAGTCATCATAACGAGTTGGTTTTGTGTTGGTAACATTCGTCCTCTTACATCTGCGACCTCACCGTTATCCGATGTCGAAGATAATTCTGATATCAAGTCAACCAATTTTGCCTTCTATCTGGCACTTATAAAATTATCTGCAACATAACAAATATATAATATAATATGTACATATATCGTGGGCATACTGCAAAAAGTGACCAAGTCAAAAAATAGAGTTTCTAGATAAATGAAATTGAATGTTTAATATTTTGTGAAAAATCAGCTTTTTAAAAGTTTTAATTTTTGTTTTAGGAAAATGAAACTTTAACAATACTTCTTATTAGGGCTTTTCCTAATTTTTAAATTTTTTAAAAATACTGAGCGAACTTAATCAACAAAGTTTGCCGTGACTGAGAAAACTGACTTGGTCAGTTTTTGCAGTAAGCCCACGATATGTATTTTTATATACAAAAACGACATCGATAATAAAACTTACCAAACGTTCCATTTTTAAAGGTTCTACATTGATGGAAGATCTCCCATGTTTCTTGGGGAGGTGAATATTTTATTATTAAGTTTTTCTGCATATCACTCGAGGTAGTAGACGGCCAGTAGCAAGAAGTGCTACCAGAATTTTCCTGTATCCACGTTGTGGGCACAGCTTCTACGGTGTTGTCTTTAACAAAATGCACGATCGTCCAACTATTTCTTGACATGTTTAATAATTTGCTCTTTCTATAGTTTACTGTTTCTATATTTTAAAGGACGGTATGTAGTAATCTCCACCGATGGTTCATAGAAAATCCTCTCTGCCGAAATGGTCACCGTTAAGCACCCGTAAATTCCGTAAATTTCGTAAGGTACAATAGGTAGATTAAAATAATAAATTTAATTAGAAAAGGCATTTTATTGAAATATACAAGTATCGCAAAATTGTAAATTAATAAATAAAGAAAATATAATATATAATACATTATTTTTTATCATTTATGCGACAAAAATGATTGGAGATATTTTTTTTACAAAATCGACCCTTGTAATTATTTTAGAAGAATACAAGAAGTGTAATACGTTTTCTAAACGTTTTTGTTTTTTAACATACTTGCTGTATGCGCTGCCCAGAGGTTTGTCGGAAAAAGCGAATTGGCATCGATATAGTTTCGAAATATAGTATAATCGGAAAATTTGTTCAGTTGTGCATCGTTTGATGCTATCGCTATTAAATCTTCACTATAGGCGGCATCAATTTCATTTGGATTTAAATATTGTAAACCAAACGTGTAACGTAGGTAACCATCGACCAATTTCTGAAAGTTTATCTTCATATTCTGTGACCAAACCGATTTTTTGAATTTTTCTAAACTACGCCTGACTTAAATAAAACCGACATCCTACTAGTTCCCCATTTGCCCAAACATGTTTTATGCTGGCATGGATAGTTCATAATCCACTGTTCCTGTTTTCGGCTGAAAAAACCAATGGATTTTGGGAACAAATCTCTACTAACGATTGCAGGCAGTATTAGTAAGTCTGTTGTGATTTTCCTTTTAAAAGGCAAAACGCCAGTGCTATATAATGGCCATTCGCATAGCCATGAATCGTAAATAATTGCTTAAAAAATTTGGTGCGATAGTCGAAAGTACCATCCATATAATATACTGTTGTGTCCACCGTGTACCGCCAATTATGGGCAAACACTGCAAGGGGAAACAATCGGAGATGTTTTTAAATGTATTAATTAAGTGATTGTTAGATTAAGTTTTTGTTATTATAAAAAAACGCCTGGTGATAAGAGGCGTAGGCAACACACAACGCAGAACAAAATGATTAGATGAAAATCAAATGTGAATAAAAAAAAGAAAGAAAGGCAGGTCATGAGGATATTAATAGGGAGTGCAATTTGAAGATGCGACAAAGGTAGTCGCAAATCACGAGTTCAATTTCAAGAAGCGACAAAGATAGTCGCAAATTAAAAGTTCAATGAAAATAAGCGACGAAGACAGTCGCATAATAAATAGAGGTTCAATAAAAAATAAGGACGGTCGCATAATAAAGCTAGAGAAAATAAGAGACAAGCATAGTCGAAAGGGTGACCTTTTAAATAGCATCCAGATAAGACGTGTTTGAGTCACTAATTTGAGAGCGTACGGGACGGACGCGTAGTCGGTATTGGAGTTGAGAGTTGAATTGATAAACCGGAGTTCGGGGTGTGCTGCACCATCGAAAATAAAAAGAATTATTGATCTTCAGATCAACATTCGATTTGAAGACCTAAGAGTAGGTGTTCCGAATTTCTCCTACGGGGAAAATTAGTTCGGGAATAGCAATTGGACTGGGATTGTCGCAGGTCAGGGACCTAGCTAAAGCAGGATACAATTTGGACCAGGCGATCAGTGATAGAAGAAAGTGAATGTGCGCATATTGTGTGCGATCCGTCTAGCCGAGTTATCATGCAAAAGTAAAGGTTAGCATAAATTTTGTTATAATTTTAAGTTTATTGAATTTGTGTTAACGTTTTTTTGATTTTGTTATTCCGTTTTTATATTAATGTTATTAAATATGTGTTTGCAATCCGATTATTTTCTTTTGTGCTGTTTGCTTATAAGACTTTTTTAAGCGAGTATTGAGAGAAATACTCCTGAGGTAGAGGAGTGTTCGAAGTGTTAATCCTTTCCTTGGCTATTTCTCAAATAGCCAAGTTGGGGACGCAACAATACATATACCATCGACAGAGCATAATAATCGTAAGTTTGTTACACAGGAAAAAATAATTAAATTATTTTCGCTGTCATTCATCATCAAAAAGTTTTCAGCGTACGCTGTTTCAGTGATAATGCGGAATTAATGTATTATTGAAGTCGGTAAAGGTGGTTGCTCTTTGCGTCTTGCATTATAGTATATCCTCGCGATCAGTTCAGCATCGTGATGAGTAATATCCACTCGTGAAACTTTTGTTTTATCGATGGCACCTTGAAGAATATCGGAAGGCCTCTGCGAAGGATCTTCAACGGCTTTTCGTTTGGCAACCCCACAGACATTTGGACGCCTTACTTTTTGCTCATAATTTTCGTGATTATGTAGCAAATTTTCTCTCGTAACTCTTCTGTCATCACCTTCTCCTACGGTGTACATATTTGCCGAACATTTTTTATTGCAACATTGCATCGCCACTTAACCTTATTTCCATGCTGCAATTCAGATTGCTTATAAAACTTATACACGTCCCGCGCCAATTATTTATTTCCACGAACACCGAAAATTTCTTGAACCGCTACCATTATGTGTATTATTACCAAAGGAATATTTTTTACAAGAAAGTACGCATTGCGTATGCAATGTACCAACCGTAAAAAAGATGGTTAATCAAAAATTTCGAATGATGAAACAATTTCTTCAAAAGAAAAATGAAACCAATCAAAATTTGTTAAAAACCCAATGCATCAATAGAATAGTGTTAAATTTAAAAAAAACGAAGTGAGAGAAAGAAAAATAAAACCAAGAAGAAACCCCTACAGATAGTAACTAACCCAATTTATAATCGCAACTTCTACATACTGTATTAAAATCGCGATGTAATATTTATAAAAATTAAAAAAAAACATTTTCCATGTTATATGAACAAAATATAAATACAATATAAATTAAAGGACCTAATAATTTAGGTCCTGGGGCATGATATACCCCTGATATTTTTTAGATATTTCGTTAAAAAATTTTATTTTAATTAATTAAAATTATTTCCTTATACTTTGGAATGCAACAGAGGAAGTATAACAGATTTATTAGTATCTGGAAAAAAATAAAATTTCACACATTTGTACGAAATATTATTAATTTCGTATGATCGTAGCTGAAGTGGGTTACTTGCTAAAATAGTCGAAAATTCTGAAGAATTACAGGGATTTGTATAAAAGTTTTCGACACCGCCAAATGCACGACCAATCAACTAGTTTTCCGTCATAATTTTTTGCTATATTTCTAATAACCACTATGGTACCGTTTGATAGGCAACAACAGTTATCAGAATCTGTAATTTTTAGTGTAAAATTAATTTTAAATTAATTTTGCTCATAACTAAAGGATCGGCGTAATATATTGCTGTGTAATCTCTATCGAAATTTGCACACCCCGGGTTTGTGTTGAGCGCCAGCTTTTTTAAATAAAAGCAAATTTATAAAATTGAAAAATGAAGTTTCCAGGGGTGCAATTTCTCAAGAAATTCACGATCCTTGTCCCTTTTATCTAGCTCAATCGTGGAGATTCACTCAAGGTGTGGTGGATTCAGGTTAAACTCAATTAAGGGATGCTCGTTGTAATTCAGTAAATATTTTGTAGATTGATAATTTGTTGATGTTATGATATTCGAAGATAAACTAATTCGCTTTTGTTGTGATGATCTTTTAAAAATTGATATGCTTACTGTTGTTGAATTGAATCGATGAATAAAATATTGTATTAAATCAAAAATAGCTTTATATTTACTAAAATAATTAAATCGCATGCGAACAATTCATCTGAACTTTGTGTTCGCTTTCTTATTTTTGTCGGTCACCCATCCGAGCTAGTGTTGCTTGCGTGTCAACATCGCACGTCTTACTTTGCAACCTTCAAGCTAAATTTTGAAGTGGCAATAACCTTCATGAATCTATTTTACAGCTTTATTTATCATTTATCAATGCTTAAAGATCTTTGTATGCTCATAATATAGAGAAATTGCGAAATTGGTTTATCTTTCTTATCTGTAAAGTTTTAATGAGGTCAAATTTTGTGTGAAATATTAATATGAGTTAGAAATTCAATAATTTGCACTGGCCTGGTAGTTTGAGACACAGCAATATGTACATTCGAAGGCATAGGAAAATCCATTCGAATAGGTTCAGTTCCATTCCTGATATTTTCTTGGTTGTCTTTTTCCATTTTTCTGTACACAAGCTGTGATAAAGGTTTATCAGATTTACGAAGATCTTTTTTTAATATTTGCATAAAATTTTCAAATCTGAAAGTACTGAAATTGTCTAATTCACCAGAATGCCAGTGACCAGTTTGAATTCGGGAATTAATTCTAAAGAAGACGGCCCTGCTTCCAAATGATAGTCCTTATTGATTTTATTTGTAAATTGCTCATCACTACGTTCGTTAATTCTGGAAAACAAATTGTTATTTACATACATTTTTTTTGTTGCACTTGGTACACGATGAATATCCAGTGTTACATAAGTTATGTAAGATTTTGCAGGAGCGTCACAGATGAAAGCCTTAACTTTGAATTCGTATATGCAATTGTTGTAATTAAAACCATTTTTTGTTAGATCAATAGCATCGTTAACAAAGTCAGTTAAAAATAAACTAGTTAATTAAACGAATAAATTAATTTCTCCATGTTAATTTCTGATACGCTTTTAATTCCATCTTCAAGATTCAAAATCAGGTTGGTTGATTTATATATTATAGTCTTTGGAATAACCATTAGACCAACTGATCACAGTGGTGTGATCATTTTTAGAATGGCAGTGAAAATTCCGGGTTCGAATCGCAAACTTTACGAATTTTCTCACTTGTTTTATATAAGGATTTCCATTTTTTATTTCAACCATGTTTTCGTTCAATTCTAACATCATCATGCTGCAGTTAATTTTGCTTTCCCGTTTTATTTCTGCCACACTTGCTTTTAGTTGTTCATTAATTCATTATCATTCTTTATCTCATCCTTCAACTCCTTCACAGCTTTGGCCATGTTCTCCGCCATTTTTTAAATTCTCTTGTGTTAGTTTCTTCCATTTACATAGCGCTTCTTCGTATGCCTTCGAACGATAAGAGACGGATATTATTCTTTATTACTCATATTTAGGGGTGCGCGATTATGAAATTTCATAATCGATTATCGATTATAAAAAATAATCGATTTTTTTCGATTAATCGATTATTAAAAATAATCGATTATGAACTCATAGTCGATTATGAACTCTTTGTCATTTTTTGCACTACATTAACTATTATCGAAACCATGCATTTCTCCAAAAAAAATTCATTAAGAATAATTTATTGATTTAATACTTTAATTTTTTAATACATGAATTTTTTATATTTTTCTAATTTTTAATAAGGTCAAAAATAAATTAAAAACCAGGATATAAAAATCTCGGAGCGATTGCTTTCAGTCGAAGGATCTATTTGCAAACATCGCGTTCAAGAGATAAATATCACGTGTTGGATATAATCATTGTCAGCAAACAATTTTCTTAATGTACACATTTCTGCCAAGAAGCAAGAAAAAAATTTCTTAGCAAGGATGTTACAATGTTGTATATTATTGTAAAATTTGTAATTGCAGGTTTATTTTCATAATCGATTATTTCCACAATCGATTATTTTCACAATCGATTATTTCTATAATCGATTATTATAAATTATCATAATCGATTATGAAATAATCGATTATTCGAATTACGGTGACGATTAATCGATTATATGCGCACCCCTACTCATATTTAGTTATTTATTATTTGTGATATTAAATATATGATTGAGCCCTAAAAAAATTTTAATATCAATTAGAGCAATGAACTCTTTCTATTGCCCTACCTTGGTCACCATATTATGTTATGTTATGTGCGCTTTACAAAATGTGCACCCTAACACTTTCTACATACAAAATTTTTATCAACTAATTATTATTCAACTCAAAGACAAAAATAGCTTTCTCAAACTCGCTGTCTATTAGCGCGTAACTTAGCACCTCACAAACATTATGCCAATCTAAAATATAAAAATTCCTCTACAATTCAAATTTATAAAGCAATAATTAGTATTTTATCAACTCCGACGTTCCTACATAAAATTAAATATCTTATAAAAGTTATAAAAAAACACCGCAATATACTCCCAAATAAGCTAATGCGTAGGTTGGTAATAGTTAACTAGCCTAATAACTTAACTTAAGGTAATTTTTCATTGCCTTACCTCAAGGTAATAAGGGAATTAATATACGGTTGCTTCCCCCAAATAATGGTGTCCCATTGATTACCATCTTCTAGCATTCCAAGTTTGTAGCATGGCACTCTAACTTCCTTAAAAATAAATGGAGAGGTGGAAATCTATTCATGCGCGTCCCTGTAGTATCTCTTCCCGAATTTATCCTAGGGAATTTCGGCTCTATATTTATACGAATAGGCTTGCAGGATCCTACAGAATAACTGTGCTAAATTTGGTTCGAAGCAGTCAAGGGGCCCAGGAATTTATAGGTGAACAAACAAACAAGCTTTTTTATATATAAATACGGTTTGCCCGTCCATTTCTGGCGTAAATAAGAGCGCTACATACGTCCAAAGTTTTTACACAATTTTCACTTTTCAATTAATCTTCAGGTAAAGTTAAATCTTCCGCAAAGAGGTGGATCTTCCACGAAGAGGTGGGTCTGCGTCTTCTTGCACAATTCCGGCGAGTTTTTCTTTAGAAAACCAATTAAAAACAAATTAATCTTCAGGTAAAGTTAAATCTTCCGCAAAGAGGTGGATCTTCCACGAAGAGGTGGATTTGCGTCTTCTTGCACAATTCCGGCGAGTTCTGCGACCTATATAAAGTCTTCCTCACAGGGGGAAGACCATAATAGATCGGTGAAGGCCATAGTTGTTGGGCCTTCGGCCTCACAGGGTGAAACCATAATAGATCCGTGAAGGCCATAGTTGTTCGGCCTTCGGCCTCACAGACCGGACCATAATAGATCCGTGAAGGCCACAGTTGTTCGGCCTTCGGCCTCACAGACCGGACCATAATAGATCCGTGAAGGCCATAGTTGTTCGGCCGTCGGCCTCACAGACCGGACCATAATAGATCCGTGAAGGCCAAAGTTGTTCGGCCTTCATCTGTCATCCGTCATCTCATCTGTCATCCGTCATCTCATCTGTCATCTGTCAGCTGTCATCCGTCATCTGTCATCCGTCATCTGTCAGCTGTCAGCTGTCATCCGTCATCTGTCATCCGTCATCTGTCATCCGTCATCTGTCATCTGTCATACATACATACATACATACACACATACATACATAATCTTCACGTAAAGTTACATCTTCATGTAAAGTTAAATCTGTATGTGCAAAATGATTTTTAGGTTATGTAGTTAATGCCGTCACTTTGACACTATCGGGGGGCCCATGGGGGCTATTCAACACTATCAGGGTCACTCTCTAGGTTATGAAAAGGGTCTTGCTAAAACGCGCACTATTTATGTTTTACCCTGTATATGCAAAATGATTTTTGATAATTTTAAAAATATTGTGCAACGCTACTGACTATAATATGTCAATGTCATTTTTAAGGTTAGTCAAAGTTGTGCCCCCTATTTTTCGAGCCGCTACTGACTATAATATGTCAATGTCATTGAATTAATCTTTTAGCGTCAAAATCGCATCGTAACTATGACAACTACTGTGACCTGAAGCGTTTAACTGCTGATGACCGTCTTATGGTGACGAATTACTAAAATCAAAGTCGACGAAAAGTTTACTCTTGAATGTCGAGATCTCGTGAAAGTTTCAACGCCCTCAGTTACGGGATTTAGGCGTCTATGCGGAACATACCCACACACATACATCCAATTTTATATATAAGATTATATAGATAAAAGTTTTAATTGTTGTCATATTAATTTGTTTATATGAATAAGTAATTTTTAAAGCTAAATGTGAACTGGTTTCAATTAACATAAAACAAAATTTTGATTTGTAACGAATCTTTTGACGCACCCTGTATATACCACGTAAGTTTCCGACGGAATGTTAAGAATCTTCAATTGGACCATCTCATTATCGGGAAGATTGAAAATTCTGACATTGGCGCCCAACGTGGGGCCTACACGGGAATCCTACACGTGAGGATTCGTAAGGATTTTTCAGTTCAGTTCAGTTTCTTGCCTAGTGATGCAAAGAACGATTACAATTTTATATTTCGTGGGCAAAATTAGTGTTTTTTCAATTGAAACACTGATTTATGCACTTAATATAAAAATAATTATTGAAAACCCTAACTTTAAAGGGCTGTATAACTACGATAGGGTGCACTTTTGTATTATAATATAGATATATTGGGTTCAATCAGCATAATAATATCCCATGAGCTACTATAAAATGTCGCCGGCCTATTTAGAGACACTAAGAATTCAATCATAATTAAATATACTTTTAAATTTGATTGTAAATAATTGCGTCAGATATCATGGGTGCCGGAAGTTCATGCAATAATTAAATAAGGATTATTTTAGTATTAAGCCTGCAGATAAGCAAAGACAATTGCTTAATTAATTCTTTTTCTAAATGGGACGATAAAAAGTTTTCTTTTATAGTGCCGACATTATTTAATAATAATTGTATAAAAGTTTGCGTTTTAAATAATTTTTGTTAGATTGAAAATTAGTACTAGGGATACGGAAGAAGGTAGGGAAATATAAATTAGGGCTTTACTCTTCCTCCAAATAGATGTATGTGTCGCTTTGATGTGATATTGTGGTTAGTTAACTCCATCTCAGACCGCCTATAAGCCCTAATCTTATTACCGTTCAATACGTGCGCGTACTTTTACCACTATGCATGTACGTTATATCCTAATAGAGTAAGCATTTACGACCCCAAATTAAGTTGGCTTGATACAATACGCCTAAATTGACAACCAGATTAACAAAGCTTACTACATATTTATATTATGGATACAATCTTAAATTATTATCGTAACTATGTTACGGTCTCGAATATTGTGTAAAGGTTGGTTTACGTTAAAATTTAGTTATGAAGTAAAGCGAATAGAATATAAATATGCTTTATATACCTATCTATTTTAAAAATTCAATTTTTGCTTATTGTATGAATTACATATATGCTATACTGTAAAAATTAATATATTGATGGCTAATTATTGGTGGGGTTAAAAAATATCTTTTTTGTTCTTTTATTTAAAAAATACAAAAAAAAAACACCAAATGCTATTACGAGCAGATGTACGTACAAAATAAAATTAGTTTTGATAAAGTCTAAGCACATACGACAAATTAAAGCAGGGTTAATTAGTTTATTTCTGTTTAAGAAACATTAGCCCTAGGATATTAATCGGTTCAAGTTATGACCAAGTGACAAGCGGCTGATTGATGAAGCTTCCAGTAATTACATTCACATTATTAACTATTAATGTCCAATCTTACTCAGATAATAGTATCTTGATGTGAGTGCCGCAACTGGCCGATCAAAAAATTTAGGTGTGCACTAATTTATTCTATTATCTTAAAGATGAAAAAGCTTAAATTTTAATTAAAGTAAGAGTGTAAAGAATTAAACAATCATTACCACATTAAGTAAAATCAAATAATTAACACCTGGTGAAACTTTTTAAAGCTATAACAGGTAATTAAAATATTTGTGAAATATATGCACCAGTTCCCACTTATTGCTTTTGTTCTTTTTTGCTATTTTTTACGAATAGAACTTTGTTCTATTTTTCAATTTTTGCTATTTTAATAAATAATATTAAATATTGCTAGACAATATTGTTTGACAATATTTCCAAGAGCTACATTTCAGTTGTAAAATAGTATAGGGTGTTTTTTTAGCTGCATGACATCTTTCAATAGAGATAACTTTTGAATGAAGTTCGTCAAAGTGAGAGGTACTTGACATTTGTGCTCAGAAAGGTTTGCCATTTAATTAACACTTGAACAACGCTACCAAATTGTGGAAATTTATTTTCAAAGTCAGAGTTCCGTTGGCGAAACTTATAGAGCTCTTCGTCCATTTTATGGTCGACATAATCGACCTTCTGAGCAGGCTATTGGTGCGGCGATGGATAAATTTCGTACCGCTTCTTCATTGAATGATGTAAGACCACCAACAAAACAAAGAAATGTGCGTGCCGAAGAAATTATCGCTTCTGTGAGTGAAAGTGTGCAAGAGAACCCAAATCATTTCAATTCGCCATCGTACTCAACAACTTGGGCTTTGTCCGTCCACTACATGGAAAATTTTACATCAAGATCTTGGTTTACATACTTACAAGATGGTTCAAGAATTGAAGCCTAATAATCATCGATTGCGTCGTGCGTTCGCAGATTGTGGGCTCACAACCAATTGAAAGTGGATCCATTTTTTTACCGCCAAATATTGTTTAGTGACGAGGCACATTTCTGGTTGAATGGGTATGTGGACAAGCAAAATTGCCGTATATGGACTGAGAACAATCCGGAACATTATCATGAGACTCCATTGGATCCATTAAAATGGACTGTTTGGTGTGGAATACACGCCAACGGCATCATCGGTCCATATTTCTTTCGAAATGAGGAAGAAGCTACCGTTACGGCGAATGGTGTGAGATATCGACACATGCTCAATATATTTTTGTTTCCAAAAATCCAAGAGTTAAACATCGACAACTTATGGTTCCAACAGGATGGTGCTACATGCCACACAGCCACCGAAATCATCGATTTCATCGACAGAAATCATTTATTGAAAGGACAATTTGGTGACAACATTATTTCAAGAAATGGTCTTATTAATTGGCTTCAAAGATCGTGGTGATTTGACGCCTCCAGATTATTTTCTTTGGGGATATGTTAGATAATAATATACCTACGTATAGTGTGTTTAAAAAGCAGTGGCTTGGTGTGTTTTCTGGTTGAGTTACAGCGCGGAAATTGCGGATTCTAATCGCGGACTTAACGGAATTTCTCAGCGCGACCTTAGGGTGAACATCAGCACTCGATGGATATATTTAGTTGAAAGTTAAAGAGAAAGAGGAGGATTGATCCATCTCAAAAAATGGATTGAAGACTTTTATTCAGATAAGCAGAGTTTCAAATGAAATGGAAAAGCTTGATCATATTAAATTACTTTTTAAGTAAATTTATACTACTATAGTAAGTAGATGGAGTCCTAGTTTATTATCTTCTTGTTTAAAAGTATGAGTGTACGTGATTTTCCTATAGGAAATCTATAGATTTCTAGAATTAATGTTCTAGTTTAACATTTTAAAGTATAGCAACCCTATGTAGGTTTAAAATTTCAAACAAATTTTCTAATCATCTTCGTTGTAGTTTATTTAATTTAATTAACTTAAAAGTTCGCGCTTGTATACATTTGCACTTCTGTTCAAATTCGGCGTTTAAATTTTACGCTAACGAATTTATTGTTGCATGTCACAAATGTTAATAACAAAGAAGACTGCTGTTAATTTAAAGTCACGAAACGTAATCGCGATGAAGCAATTCCTGATAGCTTATTTCTAATCAAAGAATTTCTATCAAAATGTAATCAGTTTGCGCTGAACTGGAAAAAATTCAAATTAAGTGAAGCTATAGCGTATATTTATTTACTTTTTAAAACTCTGTTTTATCACATAAATTATGTTAACACTTAAATGGTTTTAAATTAAAATATGTCAAAATACAGAGCGAGACATCTTCTAAAACATTATTTTAATCACCATTTAAAAAAAGTCCTATTTGTATTTTCAGCGTCTAAAAATATTAAGCAAAAGTTGTAATGAATTATTAATTACGTAAGGAAGGATAATAATTATTAATATGACACTACATATACTGAAAGGAAATGAAAGGTAGGTAATTTATTGAAACAAATCATACATTATTTTCTAATTTACGTTTATAAATTTAATTTTTGAACGCCTTCAGGGACGCATTTTCGGGACGCCACTTTTCCTTCAACAACATGCAAGAGAGAGCACAGAAGAGAGGAACATGAAAGTGGAAGGAACGGATGGGGAAATATGAAAACGGGAGGAAAAGAAGAGGGGTCAATTTCATTTAGACGCATTTTTCCTTCAGACATAATATTTATAAAGTGTGTTAAAAATTTGCTAATGAAAATGCAAAAGATAGTATATAAACCTCGGGACTTAAAGTGATTTTTAATCCCTTTTGCTTCCAAAGTCCATTTTTGCTAATAAATTCTTCTTCTGGTGACTATTCGTTATCGAAGGTTGGCAACTATCATGGCAATGCATGACAAAAAGCCCAGTTGTTGACCTACCAAACGATGTACAGAGATTTTGAATCCAAGATATTCTAGGCCGTCCTGGACTTCTTTTTCCAAATATCTTACCTTGCAGAACCAAATGTGGAAGCTTATACCTTTTCCCGTTTCTCATTATGTGACCCAAGCACTCCAGTTTTAGGGTCTTCACCGACTTAAAAATTACCATTTTTTATCCATGCGCTGTAACACATCTCTGTTCGTTACATGCTGAACCCAGGATATTCTTAGCTAATACGTTACAAGTTTGGTAATGCCGTTTCTGTAAAACTTATAGTTATTGTGATACCAGCATCTAATCTTTACTTCATAACATCATTATTCTCAAAATGTCCGCCTCTCAGGCGCTCCTTGAGTTTTCAAGACAGGTGGTAATATGAAGGAGATAGATCTGGACTGTAGGGTAGATGTTAAATAACATTAACATGGAGAGATGCAATCTGTAATAATTTTCGTGCATTAGTGTGAGTAGGAGCGTTGTTATGTTGCAGCAAGAAACTAGATTCTGTCTGAACCAATGAGGTATCAACAAAAACAATTTAATAGTGTTCCTTTTTACGTAAATACGATCCTTAGGTTATCCTTTGCTATTTAAAGTGGATAAATCGGACATCCTAAGGATCATATTTACTTAAAAAAACACTACTAAATATTTGTTGTCGGTACCCCATTCTTGTGCTAGCAGGGTTTATCAATAACTGTCGAGTTATTAGTGCTCTTGGGAATAAAATCCATATTAGGCCACAACTTTGGCATCTCAGAGACCGTGAGTATTACATTACTGGTGTGACGGATTTTAGAATCCATCACTTACGTTCCACCTGGAATTGAATAATAATAATAATAATAAGGAATAATTTCCTCGTTTGAATTTGCCCTTGGCTACATAATATTTTTGTGTTTTAGCATTTTGGATATTTCTCTTGCCTTGTATTTTTTTGATTGGGAAGTTTTGCCAAGTTGTAATTTTGTGCAGGTTTCGTGTTTCTGCATAGAATTGATTAAAGCAATCTTATCTTTTTAAAATGCTATATTTGCTAAATTATTATTTGTGAGAAATAATGTTTTCTTCAATAAAATTTAAACAACGTATAATTAACTAAGGTAACATCGTGCAGTGCTGGCTTAAAGCAAAGAGATTCCTAAGTGGTCAGCCCAGTTTCGAATCTCGTATTTGAAATTTTATGCTTGATATTTTTTTATGCTTGATATTTTGTTGTGTCTTTTTTATTTGAAATGAATTATATAGATAGGAGGTAGCGATGTACAAAGTACAGTGGTGGAAGGTTTCATCGGGGGCTTACGATTGGTTGGTTATCTGGAAGTTCGTAGTGGTTCCATCATTTGTTGGGATTTTAACGACCACTCGGACGTTCTCTTAATTAATTCAGGAAGTGGTTCTTGGTGGTAATGTCTTTACTCCTGTACATCCTGGTCGGCTAAGGCAGTTACTATCGGACATCGTAAATATTATCACCTTCTAGCAACGACCATCTGGTTGCTACTCTATCTTTGTTTTGCTAGCAAAGCTGTTCTTGGATCTTCTTTGGGGCATTCATTTGAGAGAATCCACAGCTCTGGCTTGCCGCTACAACGAGCTGGTTTAAACGAACATCAGGGCTTCACGCAAAATAAGTAGAAATTTATTTTTCTGCGTGAGCGTATTTGATCAGAGCTATCTTCTCATCAGAGATAGGGAGGTCAGATAACGTTTCACCGGAGATGGTTGATTTTTGAATTTTTTGGAACTGGAGAGCCTTTGCGAGAGAACTCCATTGCTTGCCCCTTATTTTAAGGGCCATAACGATTATTATTGTACCGGCTTGTGGTATATATAGCTCACTGCAATGAAGCTTAAGCTTATTTACTAAACATAGTAAAACTTATCAGTTTTTGTAATTTATAATAATTTAATAGCCTTTCAAGGATATAAATTTAGTGCGCACTGAGAGTACGAAGAAACATAGCGTTTTCGGCACCTTAATACATTCTAAATTTGCCAACTAAAAACGTTAAAGATCTTCTACTAAGTTTTAAGCTGTATTATAATTATTATTAGATATAGTACCTCTAAAGAAATCTGGTAATATTATTATGTAATACAAATTTTTAAATTACTGAAATTCATAAATCCGTCACAAATATTCGTTTTTCAAGAAGCACTCGGAACACACCTACTTAGTAATTGACAATTTGCATTCGAATCCTTTTTTGTAAAAGAAACATACATAAATCACAATATAATATTCATTTACTCCATGTCTACTATATAATATAAAATAAGTAATGTTTATATTAACTTTACGCTACATTGCATTTCAGAAGTAATTTGTTAGTGTCTTTCTAAAGCTGTAGAAAAAGAAATGAAGACATCAATCTTTACAAATTGGCTAAAATATTTTATTGTGAGTAGAAATATAGGGCGGTCATCTGACGGTTATTAACTGTAGTAATGTTTTGAGATTAAAATGTTAGTTAAATTTGGAAATGCGTTAAGATAAATGTATATGGGTGTGTTAACAGGTGATGTAGTATACAATCTCATTTCACATAATCTATTTTAATAAAATCTTAAGCATTAGTACAAAACCTTATGGTAAGAGTTAATAGTTAATGATAAGGCGGTACTAATTTCTATAATTACTTGCATTTAGAAATAACGGAATACATTTATTAAAATATGCGTAATTAATTTATTTATTAGCTTTATTCCTTATAGCGGTTTCGTGCTTTGCACACATCATCAGGACAATCTGTAGAGGAAATTATATTGTTATATTTGTTCGAATTATATAAGTGATAGATTACTTACATCTTACACATATTACAAAGTTCTCGGTTTTGAGGTACTGTAACTGTATCGACTTTTGTCTCTTATTCCAATATAGTCTTGAAGATGGATCCGTTTAGGGTCCGAAACATGTCGATGAAGTAAATTGTCGTTTTATTTCCCAACCCTCAAAACCGAGAACTTTGTAATATAATCAATTTCGAGGGGAAGAAATTTTCCATTTTACATCTTACACGTCAAAATATTATAAATTAGTAAGTTTCCGAAGTAAACATAATAATAGCTACTATAATATAAATAGTTGATAAAATATGTAATTAAAATAATGGTAATGGCAGAACAGTGATGGAACAGCATTTATAAATTTATCCCTCAGCGAGACTGAAGGCCGAGAAACCAAATCCGACTATAACTGGAGCCCGCTGAGCAAGACCGAGCAACTAAATGCGGTTAGCAAAGTATGAACGTTTTTATCGGATTTTCCAGTGTATTTTATTTGTGCATTTTAGTTCTACTAGGTAGGTATTTAGTGAATTTTTTTTGGTGATTCTAAAATGCAGATAATTATCATCAGAGTATCATTTTTCTATACAATCTGAATTCTGCAGTCTCTCGAGTCCAGTTTGAAATAATTAAAATTATTGAAGACTAATGATTAGTTGATCATACTTTTATGTAGGAACTACTTTGTATTCGGATTATGTGAATTAATGGAGGAATCGTTCAGAACCACGAACATTTTTGGATAAGTTAAATTGTGCTTCGAAATAGATTAGATCATCATATTAGTAGTATGAATGGTTATGGTAGTTAAACCGAAACCCGTAGAGCGCTATACCTGCAATTTATTTTTTGAAAGTAAAATAAATTTTGAATAAACGATAGAAATCTGATTGACAAATAAAAGCGGTTGAAAGTAACTAACAAACTCATATTGCTATTATAACTAAACTCTTTAATGCGCATTTAGCGTGCTAAACAATTTCTGCAAACTGTCGAGTTGAGAAACAGATAATAAAAAAGAAATCAAATATTTGTAAAAGTGCGTGACAAAGTCAATTACTAAATGTTAATAAATAGTTTTTAAGATTTTATCGAAATTTATACAGGGCGTCTTATATTTGTGGTACCATAAAAAGATTATTTTAGAATAACCTTAATAGTAGTTACACATTTAATATTTTTTTAAATTTAAATATTTGCCTCAAAACATAACTCAGTGTTTATATCAGGCATGAATCAATAAAAACTTATAAAATAGCGTTTATACATTTACATTACGCATTATAAATAATTTACACATCAGTGTCAGGTACAAAAAGGAATCGAACTATAATTAAGAGATCCTGCAATTTTTGGTTCCTAGTATAATGGCGCTTTAGTTGATAACTGAAATCACATTTACGTTGCTTTTAATTTCTTCTGGAGGTTCGTTGCAATATTTTGCAGGTGCCTATGTTATTTTTCTCTGCCCGAAAGAAGAGGTATTTGTTGCCAGATAAATACTGGTTTTGGTTAGTGTATCATGCTGGTTAATATTTTCATTGTATCAGGTTGATGCATAAGTTCGTAGCGTTTGTGGTTTCCAAGGTAAGAGTGATTTGGAAACAAATTTGTTTGAGAAATATCAATGTCATTTTAATGCCATAGTATTGTTTTATTGAATACTTCTTGAATTTTTCAATTTGTAGAAAGTTAGGGGTAATTGTTGGCTTAAGAATATGGAGTGTCAAGTACAAAAAAAATGAACATTTTTGACATATCCATTTGTTTGAGCTTAACCAAGGAGTTACGGCATCGGAGGCTGCTAGAACCATTTATGCCGTTTACGGAGAGAACGCCATCGTGGAAAGTACTGGACGGAAATAGTTTTCTCGTTTAAAAAAGGAGAATCTTGATATGAACGATTTCCCACGTTCAGGAAGACCATCCGGCTTTGATGAAAACCGATTAAATGCTTCAATTCGTGATGATCCACGTCAATCAAATCGGGAATTGGGCAATATGATGAATTGTGACCAATCAACTATATAGTACGACATTTGCATTCCATGGGCAAAGTTCAAAAGTTGGGTGTTTGGGTACCATACGTTTTGAGCGAAAACAACAAAAATCAGCGTTTTACCATTTGTGCTTCTTCGCTTGCTCGTCAACAACATCGGCCGTTTTTGTCCTAAATTGTTCCTGGTGACGAAAAATGGTGCCTTTACATCAACATCAAGAACAGAAATGAATGGTTGAGCCCTAACAATCAAGCAAATCCTCGTGCAAAAACTGGTGCCCATCCACGCAAGCTAATGTTGTGCATCTGGTGGGATAAAGAAGGCGTCATCTACTATGAATTGCTTCCGACGAATGTAACCATCACTTCTGAAGTTTATTGTCAACAACTGCGTCGCCTGGAGACTGCAATTTAAGAAAAACGATAGTCAAGACGGCATCAAGTGGTTTTGCAACATGATAATGCCCGTCCGCATACTGCTAACATTACAAAAGCAGCTATTCAAGACCTCGGTTTGGAGGTTATTCCACATTCGCCCTATTCTCCTGATCTTGCTCCATCAGATTTTCATCTTTTCGCTCTCTATCCAACAATCTCCGCGAAATCTCATTTAAAAACGACGTTCCTCTTCAAAATTTGCTCGACGACTTCTTCACCTCCAAACTACCGGATTGCTTTAGGCGTGGAATCGAAAAACTGCCAGAACGTTGGGAGTCAATCATAAACAATGCAGGAGAATATATTATTGATTATGTTTCTGCATTTGTAATATTAAAAATTTTATTTTAAATTAAAAAAACGCCACATACGTATGCATCAACCCGACATGTCAGATTATGATTGATATTGGATACTATACTATTTTAGCGTTGTTCAAGTGTATAAGCTTCGTGATATTAAAGATATTCCAGATAAGGTAGGAGTTCTGGAGTTCACTCGAAGCAGTATTATCTGGACTAATCTATTCTGTGCAACCTGCAGCTTATCCAAATTGGTCTTTCGAGTCTGACTCCAGATGCACAATGCACAAATAAGCATAGTATAATATCATGTACTGAACTGTTCTTTCCTCCCCCAAGCATTTTTTTGTATTTTGTATTTGTGTAAAAGCGGAATGATTTGAATAATTTGAATTTGCGATAAACATTTGAATTTGCGGCCACGAGTTTGAAAAAAAGATAACAGGAGTGTTCAAGAGGATAAGCGGAAAAATGTGGTGTCGTGCAGTCGGGCCCGCGCGAAGCGGATAGCAAGTTTGATTTTTGTATTTTCCAAAATTAAAAATAAAATTGAATAGTATTACAAAATTAAAAGTGTTTTAAGTTGCTTAGTGAAGTTTTAGGGGTTGTGGAGAGCACGACAGTACATACTTGGTTTTCATATTTGGTTGCTGCTAATTTCTTCTAAGGTGACCCATCGTGTTGATTTTGCTACGCAGTCCATTTATGGGTTCTTTGAAAGTCAATCTGCAAGTTTAACATGTTCGCAAATGTATTCGCCATATATTCGCATGACAGTCCTTACTGAACAACTCAAAAACAAACTGCAAATTATCCAAAATGCATGTTTTCGATTTGCAAATGGCATTGGGTGGAAAGAACATGTGACGCCATTCTATGCTTCACTGGGGGTGCTCAAGATGGAAGCTCGGCATGAATTACGGTTTGCTATGCAATTGTTTTCCACCTACAAGTGGAAAACAATCTAAATGGCCTATTATCTAAAAGGAGCGACTGTCATAAGAGAGAATTAAGAAATTTCCATAGCTTGTCAGTTCCAAACCACAAGACGACAAAATTTAAAGGATCGTTCCAGTATATGGCGCGTACTATTTTCAACAGACACTTGGACCTATTTCTGAACGTGAATACCAGAGCCACTTTTAAAGCGAAATTAGTAAACCGTCTGCTGAAATCCTATATAATATAATTTTCTGTTTTGTAACTATATATTGATTTAATAAACCTTATTATTATTATTATTATATACATACAAATATTTTAAAATACTATTTATGTACTTGGTTACATGAGCTTCATGCACATTTAACATTGTAAAATTTATAACAATATAATAATAAATTATTCCAATAGTTTATTTTCAATTTGCTAGAATTTCTCAGATTTCTTGGGAATTACACAGAAATTTTTGTTGTCCCAATACCATAAAAATTGAAAACATTTTCAATATTTATATTTTTACTAAATAATATTGAGTTATAACTTGTTGACAATATTTAAATATTAAGTATATATTTTTAATAGATGATTCTAAAGAAGCCTAGATTCTCTGCTATAAACGGATTCTAGATATGACAAGGAGAGAGTATCATCTGACCTGATAGTAAACAACGACCCCTTTCATACAATCTCCTCGTTCTTTGGATTAACTTGGACAATATACAATTGGCTGCCTAACTGGATATGAAGTACAGTAGAACTCCAAATATCCTAACTCCGACTATCCGAATCGTTGATTATCCGAATCGCTTTCAGAAAAAAAATTTAAGACGGAAACGTACTGCGATTCGCAAAATAATGATTTTGCGTCAGCCCAGTGTGACCACATGCAACTTCTCACTGTCAAGCGGATGCGCGACTTGGCTGCCCGAAAACGGACAGTCAAACAGCTTACTTTGACCGAGATGTTCAGCAAGCAATTACTTTCATTTACAATACATACTAATGTACAGCACTTGTAAGTACGCTATATAACAGGGGTGGCCAACAAGTCGATCGCGATCGACCGGTCGATCGCGAGACCAATTTTGGTCGATCACTCGCAAGTTCGGGGTTTGCGAAAAGTATCTCATAAAAACTTTTAACTTAAAAAGTACAAATACTTTTTATTCAAATGTTTTCTGTGATTAGCTCATAGAAAGGATATAATTTTTATATTATCATTATTTTTATTAGTTTGTTTTATTGAAGTCACAAGCAGTAACAACTGCATCCTTCAAAGTAAGCTATCTATTAGCTAAAAAATGTAAACCATTTTCTGATGGTGAATTTGTAAAGGAAATGTTCTTGGAAATCTCGGATTCCCTTTTTAATGATTTTAAGAACAAGAGCGAAATTACTGCTGCAATTCAAGATCTACAACTGTCCCGAAACACAGTGATGCGACGAATCGAAAAGATGGGTGGAAATTTAAAGGAACAGTTACAAAATGATATTAACAGATGCTCTTGTTTTTCTCTTCAATGTGATGAATCGACAGATATAAGTGATACTGCACAGTTACTTGTTTTCATTCGTTTAGTTTTTGAAGATTTTACATCTAAAGAAGAATTGTTGGGTATGATTTCTTTGAAAGAAAGGACTAGAGGTGTAGATATATTCAACGGGTTTAAAAGTCTGCTTAATGATAAGAAAGTACTTCTTTTTAAATTAGTTTCAATAACAACGGATGGCGCAGCTGCAATGATAGGCCGCAAAAATGGATTTATAGCCCTATGTCGAAATGACGATGAATTCCCAGATTTTTTGAGTTACCACTGTATAATTCACCAGCAAGTATTATCCAGCAAGAGACTAAATACAAAAGAAGTAATGGACATCGCGTTTGAAATTGTTAATTCAATTCGTGGAAGTTCTCTCAAACGTCGTCTTTTTCAACTAAAACTCGATGAAGGTCAGTCTGATTTATTATTGCATACTGATGTAAGATGGCTAAGTAGAGGTAAATTTCTGCAACGATTTCGTGATTTATTGCCTGAAATAATAGAATTTCTTAATGAACAAGAGAAAAAATATGCATATTTAAATGACAAAACCTGGCTTAGTGACTTAGCATTCCTTACAGATTTTACTTCCATATTAAGCCATTTAAATTTAGAATTACAAGGTAAAAATAAAACAATAATTGATATGATTAGCAGCATAGATGCATATAAAACCAAATTTATTTTGTTGATAGAAGATTTACAACAAAATAATATGAACCATTTTCCAAATATGGCAGACAACTTACAAAAAAATAAAAATATTATTTATGAGATTGACAAGTACGTGGCCGAAATACAAAATGTAATGGAAGATTTTGAGAAGCGATTCCAAGATTTTAAAAAAATTAAAGAAATTGTGGAATTTACATCTTTTCCTTTCAAAAAAGATTTAATTGTGAAGGAAATTAGCAAAAAAATTGCAGACTTATTTGATATGGAGCAAAACGCCTTGGAAAATGAAATTATAATTTTACAATCTGATTTAATCTTACAAGCCAGAAAATTTGAAGAAAATTTTTGGAAATATGTTAACCGAGAAAAGTATCCCAAAAAAAAGCACATTGCAAAAACATCCCCTTCTTACCTAAAAAATAGGTCGATCGCGACACAATTTTAAAATAAAAAGTAGATCTTATGTGCACCAAAGTTGGCCACCCCTGCATATAACATATAAAAGTGGTGCCTTTTCATTTAATTAATTAAAAATCCATACAATACCCTTTTTTCGGAAAAAATCCAATTATCCGAAGTTTTGATTATCCGAATGGGGTCCAGTCCCAATTGATTCGGATAATTGGAGTTCTACTGTACTTGTAGTTTGGTATGGAGACGAGAGAGTTGACTTGCGGATTTAATAGTCGTGAGTTTGAATATCAGCTATTCCCGAATTTTTGACCGGCTACCTTAAGCAAATCACCACCAAGATCACATTATATTCGGTCACCAAAGTACAAACTGTATTAATCGTGGATTTTAAGAAAAAAAGGAACCATGTAAATATTGCTTAAAATCATTTCTTTCTTATTGCACCAATATAGATGAGCATTTTAAGGGGTGTTTTACATTATCTCTAAAAAAATTTTAAATTAGGTACTAATTTAGGATATTTTTTCAAAAATGTTTATCCGTCGGTATAACACAATTACTCAAAATTATTCAAAATTTAAACTGTTAAATCTCATCTATAATTATTAATATATTAGTGGAAAAATAGCTACAGAATTTTTAATAGCTAGTTAATCAAGGTTTTAATATTAATATATAAACTGATAAAATTAAAATAGTAGATGATGACTTTTTAATAGGTAGTTAATCAATATTAATATAGGTATAAACAGATAAAATTAAAATAACAGATGATGACTTACATAGATGCAGCCTTCTGGTGAGGCCTGTTTCTGGTGAATGTTATGTCCATTAGGGAGTATGCGGATCGTTGACTTGAGATGTAGTAATAATTAATAAAAAGTTGATATTAGTGTGGGCATTATATTATGATAACAGCGAATATCTCCGTGTGAACGAACGTTAGAGGGAGGGTAGGAGGTGCGGTGCCTTCAGTTTAGTTTAGACAATAGGTAACTAATGATGTTTGGAGTGGCGGCTACTTTGCGAGACCGCTTTGTGTTGCCGCGCGGGAGCCGTCGACTATTAGGCCCCCATCAAGCCACAATGGCCAGTCAGAGTCGACTATAATTAATTAATGTCGACACACAAAACACTCAGCGCGATAGAGTTTAAATTAAACTCATTTTCATCGAAGTAAGAATGCGCTGCCAGCAGGGTTACCAACAATTGAACAACTTATCCGCTCCGACAATGAATTGCTTAATTGAACAACTACCTAGTTTTACGAGAAGTTCAATTTTAAATGAATTTAAAATACACGTAGGTGCAAGAAGTATTTATACTTTGGTTGGAAAGATTTCATTATTCTTTCGAATCATTACTTTTTGCCTATTTTAATATATTTATGTAAGTATGTTTGTATACAATCGTAAAGGTTTCTAACAAAAAAGTAAACGTAATGGTATACACACATCATAATATAGTATATTACAATAAATATTTACTTCAATTAGAAATTTCATAATTTACAATTACCTACTACATCAAGTACATAATTAAGACGCTGGAGCGACGCTTTGCCGGGCTTTTTCTTATACTGGTAGCTTCTTGATTTTTGTGCACCAAGCTTTGGATCCTATAACATTACGCGATTCTTACAAAATTTTGCAATGAAGTAAAAAGTTAGATGAAGATTTGCAGGTTTGTGAAAGCAATGAAATCAACCGAATAGTTTTTGATTAATTAATATTTTTCATTTTCATCTGCAATTTGAAAAACAAGAATAGTTTTTGGGCAATTGATTTTTCAAATTTTATTATTACGTATGTATTTAATATTCAATTTGGAATCCAACGAAACGCCCTAGTCTTTAGAAACATCAATTTGTGTTGTTAGGAGTGAGCGAATAAGAACAATCATGATGCACTGCAGTGTATGACATTTTAACCACAACAATGGCTTGGAGTGATGGCTAGTCGAGCTACAGTAACGTGGAAATTCTGGGTTCGATTTGCTGACTCGACGGAATTTTTAGTGCTACCATCTGAAGAACAACAACAACACTGTAGATAAGTTAAGCTGTAAAGTAAATGTGAAAGAAGAGAATCGATTTAGATCAGAAAATGGACGGTGAAGACTTTGCAGAGAAGCAAAATTTGGATTGGATTATTGCATTCAAAATGCACGTTTAGAACTTTGTCTTAATATCTTTGGCAGGTTTATGCAGTCTGACGAACTCCTAGCATTATTAACATGTTGTAAATAAAAATTATTTCTAACAGAAGAGCGAAACACTGATGATGGATTTGAGATCATACAAATGAGCAAACGAGGACCACTATCTGGTAATCGCAAAGATCAAAGAAAGTGTACCGAACTTCAAGATGAGCAGAATGAGGTCTAAAGGAATAGCAACGGAAGAACTGAACAAAACCAAAACAATAAAACAATATGAAGATAGAATAGGCAGAGAAATTGCGAGGACAGAAAAGTGCGACCTAGATCATGAATGGAAAAATATAGCAGCAGGAATAAAGATCTGTGTGAGAGAAGAGCTAGGGTACACACAAAGAAAATGGCATAAAGAATAGTTTGACGACGAATGTGTAGCATCCAGCGCAACTGAAAAAGAGACAAGAGAATAATGGTTGAGAACCGCAAGTCAGGAAGACAAAAACAACTACAGAAATAAAATAAAAGATACTATAATAAACGTTATAGAAGGAAACAGAATTGTTGGATAGAAAAACAAATGAAAAGAAGTTATATCAACAGATTGAGAACGTTCTACCAAATGTTGAGAAACCAGAAGACTAAATGTGACATCAAAGCGAGAGGTATGAAAAATGAACAAAGATTGGTGGAGTACGAAACAAAAAATATCGAGCAGATATGGAGGAGACATTTCCAAAAACTATTAAACAGATAATATGGGGTTCCTGTTGACTCTGAAGAGGAAATATTAGATAAGGTAGAAATCGAGGTAGTCACATCATTCAATAAAGAGATCATGAAAACAATAGACAAAATGAAGAATAGTAAGACACCGAGAATAGATGGTATCAAGATATACCTTATAAAGTGCGGAGGAAAATTGGTAAAAGAGAGAATATATGAGATTGTCAGACGAGTTTGGAAAGAAGAGAGAATTCGTGAAGAATGGAACGAAGGAGAAATAGTTATACTGAAAAAGAAAGGAAGCGTTGAGGAACGCTCGAACTATAGAGGCATCACGTTTCTCGGCTCAACGTATAAGGTGTTGACGGCTCTACTGCGTAGTAGATTAAATGAACACACAAGAGAGAGTTTAAGCGAATGTCAATACGGTTTTGTTAGAGGACGATCCACAGTTGCCGCGATTCATGTGATAAAACAAGCAATAGAGAAGTGCTACGAACACGACATAGTAGCAGCCATCCAGCAGGTCTTCCATAAGGTAATCAGAAAAGAGCTACTATATAGAATACTAAAAGAAATGATACCAGGAAAATTACAGAGACTGATTAAGATGACAATGGAGAACACCAAGGCATGCGTCAGAACATCAACAGGAAGAACGGCACCTTTTGAAATAAACGGTGGCGTCAGACAAGGGCATGCGCTATCGGCGATTTTGTTTAACTTATAGCTATATAGCTTATAGTACTGCTTAAGATAAACGGAAACATTAAATGAGAGGGACTGATAACCAACAAAAAAATCGAAATAGTCGCTGTTGTTATAATATCGAGATCATTGAAGAGGATGCTGGAAACCTTCAGAGATGTGGTAAGAGCAGCAGATACGCTGGGCTTGGTAGTGAACGGCAACAAGACAATGTATATTATGAAATATGATAGAAGCGATGCGCACTTGAGAAACAAATGGAAAGCTGACAGCTATAAGTTTGAGACGGTGGAAACCTTCTGATATTTAGGAGTTTTGATAGATAGAAAGAAAGAAGAAATAAATAGGGCACTGAAGCAGACAAATTCCAACAAAGCCACAGGACCAGATAATATCAATGCAGAACTACTTCAACTCATAGACACAGAAAAGAGCGATTCAACCTTGTTGAATTTGACAATCATATCTACAACACTAGATACATATCCAAAGAATGGCTAACGGAACGGAAGAATCATCAATAATATCAGATATGCAGATGACACCCTCATCCTAGCCTATGTTGCACATCAGTGCAACACTTTTGCGGTCAGCAAGTTTTATCAGTGCATTCGCGCATTGTTTGACAACCTTGAAGTGTAATTCAACTCCTTCCAAGGCCCGTAGTGCTGCCTGACTGTCAGTCATGATGCAGATCCTTCTATTTTCATAGTTCCTCCACACCATTTCTTCAGCACAGACCAATATCGCAGTTAGTTTTGCCTGGAATACAGTGGCGAGGGGTCCCTGATTTATGCTAAAAGCATCACCTGTTATTTTACCGCGCACGTATGCTTCAGTGCTTATCTCTGTTTTAGATCCATCGTTATACCAGATGGTGTCATATCGTAGACCCGGCCCCTGTAAGGTACCTGCCTCTCCCCTCTCAGGTATGATAACCCTGAAAATAACCATTTATTTCTTACTTCAAACCAGTTCGAACAGTCGAAGATGGTGTGGTATGCGTCGTCTTCCTCCTCATCGCAGTAGAAGCACTCCGGCGATTCTATCTTAATAACCTAGGATACGCGGACGATGTGGTGCTAATAGCTAAAATATGGAAGGGCTTCAAGAAATTCTAACTCAGTTGAACACCGAATCGAAAAAAGTTGGTTTGAAGATAATCCACAGAAAAAAGAAAACTATGTATTTTATGGAAATGGGATCGTTATGATCGACAACCAAGAAATTGAGAGACAATCTTAGGCTGGTTTCGGGAAATTTGGTTATATTAAAGTAAACCATGTCAGCCAATTTTCTATAATTAAATTAGGTCTGTAAAAAGCCTTTTCTGTTGGACAATTTTGGATGTTTCTTTTTGATTGTTGCAGTTTTCCGACGCCACATTCCTATGGATGCCATATTCCTAATGGAGAATTTAATGTAATTTTGTTAATTTTATTATTTAAAGAAAAACATGTTGATTTTACCACTTGTACAATATCCTCCTCGTTTTTATTGAGTTTATGGCTATATTTTACTCTATAGGGTAATCTAACGGACCATATCCGTAGTTGCTACCTTGCTGAACAGTGACGTGGGTGTCTTTTCGAAGAAAATTTCACATTTCTATGTGAAGCATAATATGATATCTAACCTAAATTATATATCATTGAGAATGATAAATAACTTAACTAATTAATTAGAAAAACGACGACCGATGTCAGAAACAGCAGCAAATGATTTAAGTCAAGTTTTTCCATTCCATTAGGATTGTTGCTGCTCTGATTTTTCTGCAAAGTCTTCATGATCCATTTATTGAGGTGGATTAATCCTATTCTTTCTCTGTTACTTACAACTTAATTTATCCACAGAGTATTGATGTTCACCGGTGGGCTGTGCTACACACAGAAAAATTTTCCGTAAACAATACTTGTTAATACGTATGTATAACATCTACTAGTGGTGAAATAGGCTTCAACTATTTTAAGAGTATTATTTACCACTACAAAATAGTAGACATGAAATAGTAAGATGCACTATATTAGCAGTAATCGTACAATCTGTGCGTAGCAGTACGTTTTACCACTACCGTTTAGTAAAATTTAACCGTCTGCAACGTGCATAATAACACATATTTATACTTTTAAAATAGCTACTTGTTAAAGTATACCACTACGGAGAGGTAAATTCTAACACAGCATAAAATCGCTTCTACTATTTCTTTCAAGGTAATAATAACTAACTAGAAAATGATTGAATTTACTCTATGCTGTGATCAACAATATTCTACATTAAAACTATTTTGTATCAGTAATATATACTATTACATAGTTAAAAAATAACATTTGTAGTGCTGTTTCATAATGTTTTAAGCGTTTTATAAACTATACTCTTTTTACTCCTACGATTGGTAAATTGGATATTAAATATTTTTCTGTGTGATAAGAAATTCCGTTAAGTGCGCGATTCGAACCCAAAATTTCCGCGCTGCAACTCAACCAGCGATCACACCAAGCCACTGCTGTGTTCAACAAATGAATACGAACTTTAAATAAAATTTTATTTTAGTAGGAAGAGGAGAGACGCAAACATGACAAAGACAAAGTTATAAACATCAATTACTCAAAAACTATACAACCGATTTCATTATTTTTAGAAACCAGCAAATCTCCATCTGATTTACTCTTTTCGACTTTATTGCAAAATTTCTCACAAATCAGTTAATTTTTAAGAGCAAGAAGTTGCGAGTAGAATATTACGCTACACTCCGCCTTAATAATAATAAGCAGATTGTAAATTTAATTTAAATGATAAAAAAAGATCTTGTTTTAAAAGTAAAATTGAAATTGCCGAAGTTGATCTATTTCAAGAAGTTGCATGAAATTCATAAGTATTAGATTACTTATGTTTATTCGGCTTTATTCTAAAGGATTATTATTTTGTCCATGAAAATATGTACATATACTGCCGGAAGAATTTTAGGCATTACTGTATGGATAGCTCCATAACAAATGGTAGTCGTTACAATGGGATTTAGTTACTGTCCAATTGTCTTTCCGGAAGGACCTTTCAGCGGGACAGATGCTGGACGGTCTGTCATTAATATCTTAAAAGATTTAAATCAACTCGATTTCTCTAGCAACATCGTTAATACTTTCAATTTAATTAATCCATTATTATTTGACAATAATCCTTTCAATTCGACCGAAGTACACTTAACTTCCCATATTAATTTTCTAAATTATTATGTTCATACCATTTAACAGAAGTTTTCAATGTTTTTATGTATAGAGTTTTGCTTAAGTTTTTGAAAAAAAGTTCCGACTCCACTCCAATTAGTGGAGGTAATAGGTTTCATTAGCGTCTACACAACTACCTGTCTTCTTTGTACCTTTAAAATACTATAACCGCCTTCTCATTGTCAGTACATTAAAATGAACTTTCCTCGTCTAAATTTCTTCATAGTAATCAAGCAAAATGCGTAATTGACACTTTGATTATCTGGCTTGCGCTTTCAGATAAAGCATTTTTTGTTATTATGTAATACATAAGTCATCGAATTATAAGTATCGAAATGTTTAAATTTAATGATACTTCAAATTTTCAAATGCTTAAGGTATACTTTTTTTATATAATTTCATTCCATAACACTTGTATACTCACCAATTTATTGATAAACAATCGATATGGTTTTATATACATATTAACAGGCGTCAAGTCGGAATAATTTATGAAATGTGAAAAAAATTTTAACTAGATTTTTTTTCATATTTAGCTTTTGCTCACAATTTTACTTCGTTTAATTTTGCTCATATCTATTTTGAACATTGGATGTATAGGGCACGGCCACGTCATGCCTTTGTAATTTTTGGAACCTTCTTCGGCACATTTACCCGTTCTGTGCCCAGTCTGATGTCGAAAACTTAGAGGCTCTTTTGCGATGTCAAACTAAGCTTAAGGGTTTAAGCAAAGAAAAATCGTATTTCCGAGTCATTTCAACAAAAAAGTACATAATGACCGGACCAATAGTTCACTAAAATGAAATTTTCTGAAACTCTAATAACCTCAGTGTACAGCGGAAGAATTGTGGTCCATCGTAGAAGAGTTTTGCCTGATATTCCTTGCCTATGCGTAAGACCAACAGATTTCTTAGGTCTCATCAGTGATTGATTTACTTATAATCATGTTAGACCAAGTCCTAAACCAAAATCTGTCAGTTCGTCGAATGCAAAAATTTAGTGAAGGTTACTTAAAATGTTATCGCGTCGGAACTCTCATTTACGATATTAGGGCATATAAAGACGGATGCAATTATGTTGCCTTATTTATTAACAATAAAATGGTAAATTTTATCATAAAAATGATAATAAATAGTTTTTGTTTGAAACATATTTTGATAATATGTAGTTTCCGAGATATGTTAACAATGGGATTTTGGCTGCCATTTTCAAGATGGCGACCATAGCACTGCTTTATTTTTCAGGGACCTTTGGTATGTTAGTCGGGTGACCAAAGACAATAAGTATATACCAAATTTCATACTTGTATGAATTATTTTAGTTAGCCTATAACGCATTACTGTCATTGCAAATAATTTTCTAATTAAATTTGTTAAAGCCTTTTTGGAACCATTGCATGTGGAGCGATTAAATGAGCTATTACTTCCCTAAATGGCACAATGGATTGCTGACATCACACGCGGCATTAAAATGGTACCTAATGGATATGGTAAAGTAGTTTATTCATAAACCATGAAGAATGAACACAATCAGATTGTTGCGGCCATCGCCGTTGATTTATTTGTCGATTTGATTTATTTAAAAAAATCACAAATTTTCCTTTAGATTTTCCTATGACCTTTTCATTATTGCTTGAAATTGGGGGCACTCTTACTTGATTTCGTCGATGTGCGCGCACGCTTTCTGGGTTTCCTCGACTATCTTCTACACATTTTCTCACACACTTTATTTCATGGGGTTTTTTTAGGTCATGAAGGTTAACGAATTACCAACATAATGATGTACCAAGCCGTAATTGCGCGTTAACACAGATACATATAATTGTTATAAAAACTGGTGATAAATTAAAACATATAAAATCTATCATAAAATAATACTTGGAGAAAACAAAATAAATGAATTAAAATAAACAATAATCTTAAACAAACTTTTTTCTGTATGTTTTGTCTTCACGCAACTCATGTACCGATTGAACAACGTACCACATCTTCGACATTTTCTTCCATTACAAAGAAAGCAATACCATTTCACCATATCAAATACAATCACTATCTGGTGTTCTATTTCTGGTGAAATTTTCGATTTCTTTTTTTTTTCATCTATTCCACTGAGCCCTGCCTTTTCTAATTTCTCAATTCTTGTAATTTGCATCTTAATCATTTGAAAACACATTCCTTGCTGTAGTCGTAGATTTCTTCCTCTTGCTTCTGTTTCAATGATTCCAAATTATTCTTGTAAGAACTGGTTAATCCCATTGCCCTTTGAACTTTCGTACTCTTTCATTGTTAATATTTTCTTATAGCTTAATATATTAATGGAAAACAACAATTGCAATAAATGTTGTTTAGTGAAGCATCAGATACTTCGAAGAAATACCTGTATCGTTTCTCAAAGCAGTACTTGTTTTGGGAACCGTTTCAATCCTTACACATTATGAATAATTCCACTATCTTCTAAGTCCTCTTGTGACATGTCGTTATTAGCGTTACTCCTATTTGTCAAGTTGCTTTCTTTAACTTCCAAGAGAGGGTTCGGAAAATTCAAGTTTTTACTTGCTATAACGTCAGCTTCAGAAAATACCGAACGATCAACAGACCAAATTTCTAAATCTCTAAAACCACTTGCTACGTTGTTCAGTTTTTCAACAGACGTTAGTCCAACGACCCCAACTTGTATAACCTGGCGATGCTGTTCGGGATTACAGCGCATCCTCTTCATGATTTCCTGATCTTATTTTTAATCAGTAATCTGTAATTTGTGCGTCATTGCAAGAAGTCGATTTTGACTCAGATTTACTTTTGGTAAATGTTGGTTAATTACGAGATTGGTATTCAGCCATTTTTTGTAGTCAATTTTGGATCAGCTGTTAGCTTGAAGCAGATATTGCTGTATTGCCTGTCAAATTCCTGTACGATATTTGTATTACTAATTTTATTAAATATCTTTTTTTGTACACAAGGTGTTTTATTTTGAAGTGAGCTTTAGAGCACCCTTTATTAAGTTTACCATTGACTCTCTCGTACACCGTCATCGACCGAAGCAGAAGAAGATAACGGGCAGTCATTTTCCTACGTTTAAAAAAAACTTTAGGGATTTAATTCACGAATTCTTCTTCCTCGACTGGCTTCTATTGGGGAAGTGAAGAAAAAAATTACGTGATATAGTACATAAGTTAATCTCAATATTATCCTATAAAATGTATTTATTTACGTCATTCGTGTAATTATCTTCCCTTTCAAGCTAATCGTCGTCGTCTGCTTCACGGTGTAGGCCCCCGGCCTGTTCCGATTTCTAATCAGCCCACCTCTTCCTTGGACGTCCAACATCTCTTCTCCCACTTGGATCATATTTCATGGCACTCTTTGGCAAACGCTGATCTTCCATTCTCTGCACATGCTCCTTCCATTGACGTTTATAATCGTAAACCTTGTCTTTCACCGAAAAGATCTGCAATTCCTCTCTGATATCCTCATTTCTATTCATATCTAGCAATGTACATCCCTTGACTGATCGCAAAAATTTCATCTCTGCTGCTGTTATTTTAGCTTCTTGCCTGGTCGTAATCGTCCAAGTTTCGCTTCCATACAGCAAGGTGGGAACCGCCATGACCTTGTAGAACTTTAGTTGCGTTTCTTGTTAAAATTTTATTAAAAGTTTCCATAATTTTAGTTTGTATTTCTTCATTTTCAAGAGTCGTAGGTCTATCTTATGTTTAGTTGCCCTTTTTAGCATTTTTTTAAACGAACCGATATGAAGAATATAGGAGAATATTGGCAGCATTTTGCGTACCAAGTTGAGGGTCTTTTAACGTTATGCGATTTTTATGAATTCTTGCAATCAACTAAAGAATGATTTGCAGGTTAATATCAATATTCAGTTCGTTAATTTTCACATTTTACACTTAAAAAAAATTTTTAGCAATACATTTTTGAAAATATACGCAACAATGGATTAATTCTTTCAAGGTCTGAAAACGATTAGTTTTTGAGTTGATAGTTGAATTTTAAGCTTGAAATTACAAATAAAATTGCACGTTAAATGCAGGTTTTGAAGTTCGTCTTAATATCTTTGTCAGGTTTACATTGTAGTTGTAACGAACTCCTAGTTTATATTTCGTAAAAGGTGATTTTCTTTTAAAAAACCAAAATAATTTAGCTTGAGGAATTTCCGAATTGTGAAGGATACAAATTAAGTCTATTTTAAATTTAACAAGATTTTATTGTCATCTTAAAAATACGAAATTACAATTAACAAATTAATATTGTAAACTTTACATATGTATATAATAATTAACAATAAATAATCTAGTCATCATCATCATCATCGATTTCCTTCTTCCGTTTTTTAACTGGCTCAAGTCCACTTGCATACTCCGAAGTTATAAGAGTGTGGGGACGTTTCTTGGGCTTTTCCTTACGTTTGACTTTACTTCCTTCTAGTTGATCCACCCTATAAAGCAACAAAATATATTTAAGAAGGTACCTAGTAGAATTTATGAAAATAAAGAATAAATTCTGAAATTAATTTGTCTGAAAAACAGATAGAGTGATGTTTCTTGTCCGATGGTAATAATTAAATGAAAAATACATAGTATACATAATACATAGTATACGAAAAATCTACAAGTAACCGTTTGAACCAACAATTGTTGCAGGACCGTATTCAGAATTGTTATAAATCCATAAATTCTGGATAAGGTCCTGAAACAATTATTGGTTCAAACAGTTACTTGTAAATCTTTCGTCTTCTTCTGTAGATTAACAGATCTATTGCTAATAATAATACCTTTTTTGTATATATTTATCGAATAACAACAAGAATAACAACATTTTGTTGTAAGTTAAAGTAGCCATCTTGTGTTATCATAGCGAAAGAGGCGGCAACACTTCTATTTTTCAAACCATCTGAAACTTTCAGTGCGTAGCGCCCGTCGGTAGTGAACGTAATCACGTATAAATGTAATTAATGAATGCCTGTGATTAATCACTGTTCTTTGCGAATAAAAACCTATTTCGCTCACATTAGATTTATTACTTTTTATACTTTATTACTTTTCTTTCAAATTTACGACGTACAAGTGAAAACAATGAATTACAAAGAAGATTATTTTATAATATGGGCGCAAGTATGTAGATTTTGTTTGGCCTGATCCTATAAGCAGTCTGAACTTGATTATTAGATATTGGTAGTTTTAGAGTTCTTCTCGTCTTCAAGACAAATAAAATCCAATCTTAAACAATTATCAAGTTATATCAATTAATTTCTATACTGCAAATTTAACGTTATAAGCAAGAAAAGTTTCATCAATGCTTTACCGTGTCTAGGGTCGGCTAGATTTGGAGTGAAGGATGGTAAGTATGCAGACCCCGTAAAAAAGGGATCCGATTTTGGTATAATATTACGTGAGAAGTCGAATTTTCCTTTGAATTGAATTTAAAAAGTCAACTGTCTGACATCTTATAAACTAAGATGACTATGTATGGTATTAGTATCGTATGTATAAAGTATGGCTAAAGACTAGACCCTGACCTTACTTTTGAATTGATATTTCAAGACCATTTTTACATAATATTGTTGGCTCATATAAGAACTGACGAGGTAAATAGGCCGAAAAAATAACGTTTTAAAAGATTTGAATTAAACAAATTATGCTGTATATATTTTTTAAGTAGCGTTTTTCAACATTGTCCGCCTGCGAAACCCTGGGAAATCACGTTTGATTTCCATTCAGCTTATCATCAATTAAATCCGTCGACATTGAGGTGAGATACTCGTATTTTCAATGATAGAAAGCTGTCGTTTATAGTAGGTATGTATATTGTTGAGGAAAGAGGTCAAAATAAGGACGATAAATCTGTCTGACAATTCGTACTTTCTTCGCCCATTATCAAAGGTAAAAATATCTAAAGAAAATAAATACTAGAAAGGTATATTAATGAATTATAGTAAAAGAAGATATACCAATCTAGTACGAGAGAAATGCTGAAACTCAGGCATTTCTCTCACTATAGGTCGGTATATAATTTTCATTTTTCCTTAACATTTTTGTAATCTTTCCTATATTTACTTTGTACAGTACATTTTTTAAGTGGGCGAATAAATTCCAAAATGTCGAACAGAGTTATCATTTTTATTGCGAATCCTTTCATGAACAATTACCTGGATATTTATTTTTTAAAAATTACGATTTCTTTACTTACAATTTATACAACCGTATAAAAATATGTTTTTCTCCAGGATACAACGAAAACGTCATTTTTTTTGCTTATTTTTAGCTTCGAAAGTCATCATTTCTCGTACGATGTAAGTTATCAGTGTAACTTAATATCTTTTGGTATACGTAATGAAAATTATCAGTGTAACTTGATATCTTTTGGTATACGTAATACGTACATTACGGGTAAATAGGTCATTACTGACGCCGGCGTCATCTTGGGCTCTTTGTCATTAAATATAGTTTGCTTTGTCATAAACTTGTGGTATGATGTTGACGTACATTCTTGCCAATAATTTCCAAGAAGGTGCAGTTTTGCTCGCGGGTATTCCCTTTGCTGTTTTGAATTCCACTTAATAAATAATAATCTTATCACTTGGGGTTCATGTTTCTTTCATTAATAAAATTGCAATCGTATTCAATTTTTGTTTATTTAAGACTTTTATTTAACATTGTAATTACATACTACATACCCATGATACTACATACCTATGTATTCGTTTTTAATATCGAAAAATTGTACATTAACAATTAATTTTACCAAGTGATTTTGATTAAACTTTGAAATTATTATTTATTTACGGTAATTTACATATCTGAACTTTTCTTTCGCGCCTACACGTGTGGGTTTATTTATATACATTCGTTTGAATAATCATTTTGTTTTGGATTTTTAATTTGTAATAATAAATATTTTATTTTTTGCATTTAACTTAATATAATGTTTTCATTTGAATCTTGGCATTTCATTTCATTACAAAATTATTTTGTGGTATTCCTTTGATTATTTTGGTACTGTTTTCTTTTTGTATTCCTGTAGGGCTTTATCCTGGAGAAAAAATAGAATACTTGATGCGTACAGAAACGGTCCGTACTTATACGTAAATAACTATTACGTGTACGAATATTTTGAAAACATTCGTACATACAAATCCGTACATCGTCAAAGTTATGAAGTACATAATATTATGTAGGTATATACCTACTGCCGTTTTAAGCTGTTTAAAGATAACAATCCGTAACAGTAAATTGCACCTTTTAACTGCAGCGTTTATCCAAAACCACTTAATGAAAATGACTTATCAAAATTAATGAAATTACTGCAATAAACAAGAAACGGTGAAACCAATAAAACTTTATGCAAAAATTGCAACTGGCGTTAATTATTAAAAGGTAATAATTATGGTCGTTTCATTATTTTATGAAAAATGAATAATAATGTTATTTAAAAATATGTATACTATTGTATCCAATTGTTAAATAGTAATAATCTTTTATACCTACAACTATTACTCATTATTTTTAAGCAATTATGTATACTAAAAACATTTCTAATTATTTATTAGCATTATGATCATTTTATTGCTAATTGATGTCCATGGCACAGGCTGTGCTCATAAATGAAGCTATAATTCTTTCCTTAATTATATTACGAGACGGCACCTCAAGGTATAAAACCGATTTCTACCCGACGAATTCGAGTCCCTCACATTCACATCCGTTCGAAGGATTGGGAATTAGTTGATTCCCAATAAAGCCAAAATAAATTATTTTTGCAAAACTTTCACTGTAATGAGGAATTTTCTTCCGTTTATAAACTTCAATCATCAGATTGTCTTTTTAACGATACCAAACATGACCTACGTTTCCACTTCGAATATGAGAGTTAAAACTTAATGAATGAAAAAATATAAAAGTATTCTGCGAAATAATAAATTCACAATTCAGAGTAATGATATTAAGTATAGTAAACGTATAAATTCAAATCATTGCATTATGTGAATAATTGATGTTCCAATCAAGTCAATATTTTTTGGTTGCAATGCGATTTCTAAGATGATCAGTTAAACATTCAAGCATTATCTGGATGCCTATAAAATTTTGGTAAAAGTGCGAGCGTTTATTTTAGGTCCATCTATTGTAAATTGTGTTACTTTTAAGATAGCTATAATTAAATAAACAATGATATTAAGAGTGAAATTAGTTTCAGTTCTCTATAAAAAAATAAAGAAATAAATAATTAAAAATTAAATTTCTGCATAGTTTGATTAATGTTTTAGTCATTATCGCGTTAAACCGGATCGACCACGAATCGGTTCAGTTAATATGTTCAGCCGCCAAATGGTAGCTACACAAAGAGACATAAACACATAAATAATTCCTCTAGTTAGATACACATTTTATTACTACTGTATCTTTTGTATGCTCATTTTTCATGGTCAATTTGTGATAGGTCTTCTTTGTCTTCAATACCATATAAAATTAGTAAAAGCTTTCATTAAATTCATTTCTAGCGCATTTAAGTTACTCTTCTCTCTATTATACTGTGAACATTTAATTTTCGCAAACAATTGGATGGGTGCTATTGTGTTTAAATAATTTTAAAGATGCGCGTTAATTTATATTATTAAAATTATAAATTATGTACTTTTAATCGTGCTTCAGCGTAAACGACATTATAATTTAAAAAGTACTTAACACTATAATTTTTGATATCGCGTAAAACTGTAATCGAATATTTAACACATAATAGTAAAATTAAAAAGGGTTTGCAATAACGCATGTTTGGTAAGAAATAAAATTATTAAAATAGTAGGTATACTTACTTTGAATGGTTAGCAAGTTTTGTGTTGAGTTTCGGATCTTCCATTTTGTCAACTTGATTTCGAACTACTTGAGATATTTGCGATGGCGTATCTCGTAAAGCAAAGCTAGTAGCATAATGTCCTAAGTTAACGTTTTTGAAATCAAATATTTCTCGCATTTTAACAGGGTAGCTGTTGTAAAATCGCGACCAAGTTGAATAACCTGGGAACATAAATTTAAAATAATGTTAGCGTTATTTACCTAATTTACATACATTATAAATTGTATGAACGTTTTTTTAGAAAAATTGTAAATATTATTGATTCGGTAGGTACATAAAAACGTCGAAATATGATGGATAGTTAAAATAAGTAACATAAATTAAATGGGTAACAAATACAAAACTGAGTTTAGATGCATAATGGAGTGTTGGACGTGAGAGGGCAAAGCGCGTGTTGGGTGAACTGAAGTTGTGAACCGTGTCGAACACCCCACATCGGCCTGACAACCCCAAGTGGCTTTCTATGTCCATTCGTATCACATACGATAATTGCACCCTGGAAAGCTAGTAAATGCCAGCCACAACATCAGTTTACCGGTCATTCGTTGACCATTTGAGTGAACGATCAAAACTTTTTCGTGAAAGTTCCATTTTAATAAAATAAAAAGAATTTAATATAACAATTTGTTATATCAAATTTCATAATTTAAAATTTTCTAAATAAATAGTATAAGTGTAACTTACCCATACAAGCAGAATTATGCAAAGATTTATTTTTTGAAACAGCCGTTTCATAACGACGCTGAAGAGCTTCAGCTGCCCGTTCGTGATCAGGTTCTTGCATAATTTTACAAAGATGTTGTAAAAGATCATCTGTGCTTCGTTGCTTTAGGCTAAATTAAGATAAAGTTAAAGTACATTTTACAAAAACTGTAATCATTGCAAACATAAAATAACTTACTAAACCCCGTGTTCGGCAAGTCGGGAAATGTATTCTTGTTCTTCATGAGTTAGAAAGATTATTGCAGAACCGTGTTGTCCAGCACGGCCTGTTCGACCAACTCGATGCAGATAATCTTCGTTGGTTTGGGGGCCAGTATATTGTATAATACAGTCAGCTGACGGAACGTCTATACCACGAGCAGCAACATCCTATTCAAGAAATGAGTTAATTAATTAATTAGATAGACAGCTGCAGATTCAAGAATGGATCCCTTAATATGGGAAGGAAGACGCCTAGCGCAGAAAGAATGCAAGTGATAAATTATTTAACTTAGTTGTAAGTTTATTTTAAACTAATTAAGGTCAATAATGACATTCATGTAAAAACTAATGAACAAATCAGCCGAGGTACCCAAGATGAAACGATCAAAACTTCAAATAAAATATTTTGTAACTTACCGTACATAAGAGAACGCCTGTTTTAGCAGCCCTAAATGAATTGAAAACTTCCTTTCGCATTGCATGATTCATATTTCCATGCAATTTAAAAATCTGAGTATCGAGTACAATTTCTTCTTCTTCTTCATCGTCGTCGCTATTGCTCAAGTCGACATCATAAAGAACTACGTTACCCGTTTTCAGTTTACCACGATTTACCGGCATTTTTACTAAACACTCAGTAAAAAGATCGTAATGATAATTTACCATTTGAGTACTTGCCATAAACACAAACATTTTTGATCTTTTTTTTGCTTGTGCTGCCACTAAAGCAGAAAGGGTAAAAAGTCGATGCTTTACATAAGTTAAAATAAATTCTTGTTTTACAGTATTAGGAATAATTAAATTGTCAGACATGTTAACATCACTGTCAAATGCGTCAATAAAAACATGATTCTTCATAGCAAAGTTAGCTAATTCACTAACTCCTTCTGTTAAAGTTGCAGATAATAATATAGTCTGACGATTTTTACTGTTAACATCTCTTAACGAAAATTCAGAAGTAGTTGTTGGTTGGGGCAATTCTTCAGGAGTAGCGTTATTTTGTGAAGATTTCAAAATTTGTAATGGATTATATTCAGAATTTAATTTCGCATTCGACAGAGCTTCCACCAAGCTAAATAATAATAAATTAATAATAAAAATATATCAATCATCAGTACCTTCCTTCCTTTCTTTATCCTATAAATTAAAATTTAGTAATAAGAATTAAATCGAACCACCTTCCCCTCAAATATTATTTTTACTGAATAAACAATTTATTATTACCTATCTGATATTATCCTAGTTCTGCTTTTAACCAAAGTTAACTGTAACTGGTTAGCCCAATTTCACAATCAAACCAGACTTTTATTTTATGGAATAATGTTTATAATACATTAGTATTAATAAATAGAACGACACTGAAAATATTTCAAATATTTTGATGTTTTATTGAGAGAATCTGATAAGTATTAATAATATAAATGAAGGAATATGATATTATGTCGATACATAGTTCAGAATTACGTAAGGTTTTTTATACAAATAAAAATTTGAAATCATTTAATTTTGAAAAGTATATCATTGATATCGTTGCTTGCATACAAAAGTAGAATAACAAACTGAATTTTTTCACAAAAATTATGTGATTTTTAAAGCCATGCCGCATAGTATTAAAATATAAAATCAAAGAAGCGGATTTAGGGAATCCCCATATAGGAAGACTTAAGGGTAATTTTATTTACAGACCTCATAAGAAGTTTTTTATTTAAGAAAAATGTATGTACGTGCCCGTTAAAATTTAGCTAGAAAATATTAAAATTTTATAGCAGACAACGAAAGTGTTTAAACCTCTCATTGAAAACAAAAAAGTAAATATATTCCCTTAAAATTTAAAAATCGATCATTGTCACGTTTATATTAGGGACTTTCGTTTTATAGGATAAAGAAAGAAAATATGCAACTCGAGCCCCACCATCTTACCTAATAATGTCTTTTCTAAAACCCATATCGAGCAACCTATCAGCTTCGTCTAATATTAAACAACGCACATTTTCCATTTTTAATGAAGTGGTATGCAAAACATGATCTAGTAATCGGCCTGGGGTTCCGATTAAAACATGCAAACCTTTCTTTATTCTCTTTTTTTCCGATTGCCGATTTTCACCTCCACATAAGTGACTACATACAATCCACTGGAATGTCTAAAATATTATATATGAAAATCTTGGCAAATATTATCAACTGTTTTATTGTCACTTACATTGATTTTATTAAATAGTTCGATGGTTTGCAGTGCTAATTCACGTGTAGGGACAACAACTATTGCTTGCACACCGTCATTTCTCTTTAAACGAGGTGCGATGCCTTGTAAAGCATCAACAATGGGAACCGCATAAGATAACGTTTTTCCCGATCCAGTTTGAGAGCGAATCTTAAATTTTTTATTTAGATAATAATGTGGTTATCGTATAAAACAAATGTTACAAAGGGTATGTACAATAATACCCAGTTTTTAATTATGTTAAATAAATGTGTCAAAACATGATGTTAAAACTAAACAAAATATAAACATCACTTAAAAATTAGAAGGAAAAACTCGTATTTTCGATTGTAAAAAAGATAACAAACTAATTATGATTTTTTTTCTAGATTTGTTAGGAATTACTTTTATGAGGTTTTTTTCAGAACTTTAGACCAAACGATTACTAAATTAAAGCGACCAGGGGATTAAAAAACCGAAGGGAAAGCAGCCTTTGGCCCCTTATGACACCATTTTAAATTTAAAGACAAATAAATATTAATTGAGCTTGATACATGCACACATGAATATTGCAAAACAATTTGTCACTGCCATATTTTTGGAAATCTTATAAGTAAATACTTTTTTTATGTAAATATTTATAACAATACTATAATTATTGTATGTAGGTACAGTAACAGTTACAAGCGTGACTACTTGAAAACGAAGAATAGTATTTTAAAGCACTTGTTACTTCAACTCTTTGGCGGTGGTAAAATTTACCCCAATCGTAAATAACAAGGGGGGTCAAATAACGTATCATTCTAAAGCTATAGTTAAAATTACTTTTTAACGGCAGTTTATTTTTTAAATTTTGACGGTTTGTCAAATTTATGACTTTTTGCAGACTTTTTGTACATAAATATAAATTTAAAGTAGTACAATTATTTTACTTCTCTCTGTGCATACAATACATTTCAAAAACCGCAGATTGTTGGTATCGGGATGAGAAAAAAGACAGCTTCAGAACTGCTATTAAGGCGGTTATTGTGTAACTCGTCCTTCATTAAAGGATCCTTTAAAAATAGGTAAAGTACGGTTTACGATGTAAACAATTGAATTATATACAAACGATATTTTAAGTGGAAACCAATCTTTACCTAATTTTAAAGGATCCTTTAATAAAGGACGAGTTATTCGCAATTTACATTAAGCAAACGCCACCATGCGGGAGAATTTGAAATTAATATGTGACGTATTAAATGAAAATAAAAATTCGTTCTTCAGGCTCAAAACACAACAAAATCAACTAATTAATAGAACATTGCAATAAATTTAACACCATACTGAAATGTTTGCAAATTTTCACCAGACTATAGGACTTTGAATGTCCAAATATACGTCTAAACACAGCCATGTTGTTGTTGCTGGTGGCGCCACCAACGGTAATGTAAATCGCCAATAGAATAACCACCTAAATCAAATACTATTTTAATTGATTTTTAAGTTGGACATCTCTTATTTTCGGGGCTGTTAGTAGTATTTAAAAAATTCATAGATAGATTCCTGAATATATTTCTATTAAGGAAATCGGATTTTTTCTATCAGACACTGACGCGCACGATAGGACTAACGAGATTCAAATACAATTAATTGATTTTTAATTGGGATATTTCTTTTCGGGGCTGTTAGTAGTATTTAAAAAATTCATAGATAGATTCCTGAATATATTTTTATTAAGGAAGTCGGATTTTTTCTATCAGACACTGACGCGCCATGAATGGACTAACGAAATTCAAAAACAATTAATTGATTTTTAAGTTGGATATCACTTTTCAGGGCTGTTAGTAGTATTGAAAAGATTTATAGATACGATTATTGAATATGCTTTTATTAAAAAAGTCGGATCTTTTCTAAAGTCATTGCCACGAAAGTTGACATCTCGTCATAGATTGACCGAATATAGCAACGACGTATTGCTTATGAGCATTACCCATAGCATTACCAGTCATTTTGTATTGATATGACAAAGCACGAAAATATATTGCACGTTTGAATAGGGAGTATTAGCTTAGTTCAGACGATTATGCTTTTATGACGAGACGTCAACTTTCGTGGAAATGACTTTATCATATACTGACGAAAGAATGGATTAACGAGATTTAAATACAGTTGATAAACATTTTCTTTAATAAAATTTATAATAAACCTATGTAATGTAGTACTTACAAACTACAAAAAGAATTCCCAAAAACATACTTTCTTATAACCCAAAGGGGAAAAGGGATATTGGACGTCCGAGAAAACGTTGGCGCGACTTGTAAGGTCGGAACAGGCAACAATGCCTAGACCGTGAAAGGAAGAAGAAGAAGAATGTACTACTTGAAGGGTACAGGGGAAGAAGGCGATTAGTAACATTTTGTAAAATGTTCAGGAGAACGTTTTAAAGAATTTGAGCCTGTGCCATTTGCTTTATTAAGTTCTGAGCTCTTTGATATTTCACACTGTATATCATTATAGTTTTTTACATCACTATTGTGATATATTGACTTACTCTGTATATATATTTTTATATTTAATAATGAGTGTTGGTAATGTAGATAATGATACTAGAATGATACTTGCAACATGGTGTGGTATTTGGTTGTATTTGTAGTTACGCTGAAATTATATTTAAGTTTTGTAATATAATATTTATTATCTACCTGACTATTATTATTACCTCGGCTACTTTATTACATTGGCGACGAGATAAACAGTGAAGTTTTTTTGAAAATTGCAAGGTGCAAAAGAAAAGGATTCGTTATTTTTTGTGGTTGTAAAATTAAAATAAAATGGCGCAGACAAATAATTATCGTGGTGTAATTGGGTCAATGGAACAATTTAATATTAACGATGACTGGAAAATATACAAGGAAAGATTGGAACAATATTTTTTGGTGAACAATATTGAGGAAACAAAGAAAGTTTCAACGTTGATTACCTTGATTGGACCAGCTGCATATGTTGCACTACGAGATGTGTGCTATCCAGATGTACCAAGTAGCAAAACATTTCCGGAGTTGTCGGAGATTTTAGCGTTACATTTTACGAGGAGTACACCAGTGAATCGAAAAAGGGTGTTGTTTATAAATTTAAAACAGCAGTCAATGGAATCGGTTAGAGATTGGTTCATGCGTTTAAAAAGCGAAGCAGCTTATTGTGAATTTGGTCAGTCTTTAGATTTGTTAGTAGGTTTGGTTTTCATGGCTGGGTTGAACAAATCGCAAATGTTGGATAGACTTTGTGAAGAAAGTCATGGAACGTTGTCAAAGGATTTACTCAAAATAGCGTTAAATAAAGAGGCGAATATGGTACCAATGGATGGTACAACAATTAATAAGATGGATCAAAGAAACAATGGTAAACGAAATTGGCAAGATGGTACACCGGTTAAGAAGACGAATATCAATAAAGGAAGCCCCAAGGTGGTGTGTTTTCATTGTGGCGAGGAGAAGGCACATAATTTTAGCAAGTGCAAATATAGGTTATATCGCTGTAAAATTTGCAAAGGTGTTGGACATTTGGCGAAAATATGCAAGAAAAGTCAACATTATTTAAATGATAAGGTACATGTTGAGAACAGTTCTGTATCAAATTCCAAATTTTTTAATCTAACTTATGTTGATAAAGTTAGTAGTATTTTTAAATTGGAACCAATTATTGCTTTGGTTAAAATCAATAATATTCAGTTGGAAATGGAAGTTGATACGGGATCTGGTCTTTCTGTAATTTCTGCTGATACCTATAAGAGATTGTTTTCAAAATGTAGATTAGATAATTGTAATGTACAACTTTATTGTTATGATGGTACGGTGATTAAACCGTTGGGAAGACTTAAGGTTAAAATTGAAATCAACGGAATAGTTAAAGACGGTAATTTATTAGTTGTTCAGAAGAGTGGACCTTCATTGATGGGCCGTGATTGGATTCATTTGTTTGATCTGACTATTAGTAATCAAGGAGATTTATATAATATGAACCATAAAAAGCCTTTAATGTTAGATAATCTTCTGGAAGACTTCAAGGGTTTATTTGCAGACGGAATAGGTTGTTATAAATTTAAAAAAATTAAGCTGGAAGTTGATTCTGATGTCAAGCCAGTATTTTTAAAACCACGAAACCTGCCTTATGCGTTTAAAAATTTAGTCGAAAAGGACTTAAGACAAATTGGAAAAATTAGGAGTAATTAAAAAGGCAGAACATAGCGATTGGGGTACACCATTAGTGCCTATTTTAAAAAAATATGGTAGTATCAGAATTTGCGCAGATTACAGGGTTACGATTAATAAATATTTAAGAGACGTACATTATCCGATACCGCGAGTAGAAGAATTATTTGTGGCACTACAGGGTGGTAAATTTTACACGAGGTTAGATTTAAGTCAGGCGTACAATCAATTGCAATTAGATAACGAAACAGGTAAACTGTTAGCTTGGAGTACACATAAAGGTATTTATGCTGTAAATCGATTACCTTTTGGTACAAAACCAGCTTGCGCAATTTTTCAAAAAGTTATTGAGAAAACCATATAAGGTGTAGAGGGTGTAGTATCATATTTAGATGACATATTAATTACTGGAAAAGACTATGATGAGCATATTCAAAGGTTGAAACACGTTTTTAATAAATTGGAAAGCGCTGGTTTTACACTTAGTAAAAATAAATGCGAATTTTTTAAAGAGGAAATTAATTATTTAGGTTTTGTAATTAATGCTCAAGGAATTAAGAAGGATACTGATAAAATTAAGGCAATTTTAGAGGTACCACGTCCATCTAATGTATCAGAAATCAAAAGTTTTGCAGGAATGGTAAATTATTACGGTAAATTTATTGAAAATTTGGCAAGTATTATGCAACCACTATATTCGTTATTAAAAAAAGGTGTTTGTTTTAAGTGGGATAATAAATGCGAGATGTCATTTAAAAAGGCTAAGGTAGCCATTGCATCTGAAAAAGTTTTATGCCATTTTGATCAAAGATTACCCATAAATTTAAAATGCGACGCATCCAATAAAGGGATCGGAGGTTTAATTAGTCACACTTTTAGAAATGGTGATGAAAGATCAATAGCTTTTGTTTCACGAGTTTTAACTGATGCAGAAAAAAATTATTCAACAATAGATAAGGAAGCTTTGGCTATTTTTTATGCAGTTACTAAATTTTCACAATACTTGTTAGGTAGAAAATTTGATTTACTCACTGATCATAAACCATTAATAGCTATCTTTGGAAATAAGAAGGGAATGCCTTCTATGGCTACTAGCAGATTGCAAAGATGGGCTCTTTATTTGAGTAGTTTTGAATTTGATATTAAGTTTATAAAAGGCAATGATAATATTAGTGCTGATACATTATCTCGATTAGCATTACAATTAAAAGATAATTTAGATAGTGAAAAAGACTATAATTATTTAAATTTCGTACAAGTTAATTTTACAATGAATGCCAAGGAAATTCAAATTGAATCTAGAAGGGATCTTGAAATTTCAAAAATTATATTTTATGTTAATAATGGCTGGAATACTTGTATTGATAAAAATAATAATCATTTTTATACTAGACGAGACGAATTAACGGTAGAACAAGGGATTTTAATGTGGGGTTATAGGGTAGTAATTCCTACAAAGTTTAGGGCACAAATTTTAGAGCAACTTCATGATTCACATTTTGGTGCATCTAAAATGAAAGCTAAGGCCAGGCAATATTTGTGGTGGCCGGGTCTTGACAAGGACATTGAAAATGTAAGTAAAGCTTGTTCAATATGTTTGGAAAATAGACCACTACCAAGTAAAATGCCATTAAAACAATGGGGTAGTACGACAAAACCATTTGAAAGAATTCATATAGATTTTTTGGGTCCATTCAAAAATAAGTTATTCTTAATATTAACAGACGCATATACAAAGTGGCCTGAAGTTTTTCAAGTGAAAGGTACAACTAGTAAAGAAACAGTAGAAATTTTAAGGGAAATTTTCGCTAGATTTGGGTTACCAAAGGTTATAGTAAGTGATAACGGTACTGCATTTACTTCGGTAGAATTTAAAGTTTTTTGCGAGAAAAATAATATTAAGCATAAAACTAGTCCACCTTTTCATCCAGCTTCTAATGGGGCGGCAGAAAATGCTGTTAAAAGTTTTAAGAGCAATTTCAAAAAGGCTCTACTAGATAAACAAAATATAAAGGATTCGGATCGGACCATAATCAATCGTTACTTATTTAATTATAGAACAACTCCCCATAGTACGACTCAGGAAACTCCGGCTAAATTGATGTTTGGGCATGAGTTAAGAGATAAATTTTCATTACTGTTACCTGACGGTGATAGTAAAAATAAAGATAGACAGGTAGAAAATTTTAAAGGTTCAAGGCAGATAGTATTTGAATTAGGACAGGGCGTTTATGTTAAAGATTACCGTTCTGTAGATAGATCCTGGAGTCGAGGGAAGATTGTTGGCATTTTAGGCGATAGAGTATATTCAATTTATATTCCAGCTATTGATAAAATCTGGAAAAGGCATGCGGATCAAATAGTGAATGCAGGTCCGGAAGTTGAGGTGTCTAATGTAGGTCCAGAAATTCCGGAAAATACGGAAACGGAAAAGTTGTCAGATTCCGTTGAGATCAATGATAACCTGGGGTCAAAGCAGGTTGAAATTGATACAGGTGCGGATGAAGGTATAGCTACGGAAGCTGTAACAAGTCCGTATAGCATAGGTCGAAATCGAACAAGGCGAAATATTGTAAAGCCGGATCGATTGACATATGTTTGATTTATTGTAATTAATTTTGATTTGATTTATTGTAATTAATTTGGTTTATCTCCATTAGGGGTGGAGTATTGTGATATATTGACTTACTCTGTATATATATTTTTATATTTAATAATGAGTGTTGGTAATGTAGATAATGACACTAGAAGGATACTTGCAACATGGTGTTGTATTTGGTTGTATTTGTAGTTATGCTGAAATTGTATTTAAGTTTTGTAATATAATATTTATTATCTACCTGACTATTATGAGGCGTATTCTTTTTACAAGTTTTATTTCCATCTCAGTTACGCAACTGAGACGAAGTGAGCTGAGCCGAACAGAGATTAACTGAGTCAAAGTGAGAAAAACATAAGGTAAAAAGAACAACTTACATATTACAAAATACATAAAACAAATTACATAACCTCTAAAAATACAAAATAGAAATTTATTGCAACCGGCAATTAAAATTAAAGAAGTAAAATAAGTACAATAATTAAAACCAAGATGTACGGTTTCCATTTATTTCTACAAAAAGTTATACGTAAAAAAATAAATACATAATATTAAATTAAATAAATTACCAAATGTTTATTACGAGTCTATTTACGAGTTTATTACGATGTTTATTACAAATTAGCTCACAAATTACATAACCTCCAAAAAGACGAAATATGACGAAAGAGATGACGTTAACCTTTTTAAATCGACCAATCCGAGCTATTTCCAACTTTATCTCAGTTGTAACACTTCGAAATAGCAAGATCAGTTGGTATAGGGTGGGAGGTAATTTTCTCAGTTTAAACTCAATTCGGCACGGCACGGCACATTCGTTTGACGAATGTACAACGGTAAAAAGAACACACTTTTAACTGAGTCAACTGAGTATCTCAGTACATCTCACTTAAAATAGGTAAAAAGAATACAGCTATTATTACTTCGGCTACTTTATTACAACTATGTAAAATTAAAATGGTTAAAGACCTCTAATTGCTGAGAAAATTACGGATTTTCTCCTAACTTTTATAATCGAACTTAATTTTTATTTATAAAAAATACAAAATAAAAATACATGAAAATATTTTTTTTAAATTAATTTGATGTTTTCATAAGTGCACATTACACGGGGCGTTCGGCTGCATGCAATTTCTGCGTAGAGACGAGTTCATGTATTTGCGCTTTGCGTATACCGTTCTGCACAGAAGTTGCTGCAGCCGAAGGCCCCGTGCACTTTAGATTTTTTGTTGTTGTTGGCAACTGCTAAAGTTGACATTACGCATTCTTGCATTGTACCGCGTGGACATAACTCCTTTTTGCTTGGTACGGATTATTTTCAAACCCTTATAATTCCTGACTGAACACATTTTTGCTTAAAACAAATATACCAAATCATAGTATTCACCTCTAGCTACAAGATAGCGCAAAAATCTAATTTTGTCATTTTACTGACTTATCGCCTTCTTCCTCTGTGCCCTTCACTTATGATTGATCTTTATTTTATTTAATTTCCCAGAAACAAAGTTTACTTATATTATAATAAAATTTTGTGTGTATAATCTATTAAAATATTTATAATTTTTCAATCGCCCTGTATAACATACAGAAAGTAGTTCCGGATGTAAACAAAATTGTGTCTAGCAAAGAAACCGGTCAAAACCAGGCAAAAATTCAAATGCAGTATAATTGGTTATAATCTTATAATTAATAACCAACACTAATTACAAAATTCAGAACTTCGACTTCTTTGGAACATAACAAAAAGATCTAAAGTAAATTAAACTTAAAATTTGAACAACCATGTTGCCGTAACGTATTTTCATAAATAGCATGCGCTTAAATACAAGTTAAAGTTACTAAAATGGCCCTATATACCGAAGGTTTCTAAATAAAAAATTTTAATTCTCCAAAGTCTCCGGTGGAGAAAAATTGCGCTGATCGCGATCGGGGAGGGGCCACCGAAAATTTAATACCGTTCTAGTTTGTGTCGATTAGTGGTGTATTGAAATGTTATGGAGAGGAATGTGTAAATAGCATTAAGTTTTTTCATTTAATAGCAGTTTTAAGCTAATTTGCCCCACTGTGCGACGTTCGAATTTGTTTTGATTTCCTTGATGGAATTTTGGATTCATTCAAGTTTGACATCCACTTTTTTGGAACATGTGGCGGCGTGTTTCAATTAATACACCCCATTTCGCCGCCTTATATTTTGCCGCTTCCCATTTCGCCGCCTTTCATTTTGCCGCTTCCCATTTCGCCCCTTTTCATTTCGCCGCCTCAATATCGCCGCCTATGCATTAAATTAATTATTTTTGGAAAAAATGCCACCAAGCGTCAAAATATCGGTCGGTGTACGCGTAACGCAAGCCAAGTACATGATCGTCAAGTCAATCACACAGACGAAGAGCGTACACTTGGGCCTACAGCTGAAAAGAAGGGGGAGGGATAAGGAAATTGCGGGATTAACAGAGAGGGGGGGTAAAGAAAAGGCGGAGCAAAGGGGGGGGACATGAGCAAAACATTTAACCAATTAGGTTACGTTGTCCTGCGTGGAAATCTATAACATTTAACCTAATTTTTGTCAAAGTCTATCACACAGATTTTTATTTCAAAAATCAATTATTTACGGTTGGTAGAGATGGTAGATAAAATAGAACGTGACGTGGTTGCAATTGGCAATGGTAGACCAAGAACACGTAAGCGACCAGAATATATTCGCAACAATGAACTTGTGTTGAATAATGAAATTCAGTGGATTGAATATTTGGACGGTGTTAGTCACATTTATGGACATTTCAATTAATTACTGTAACTAAACTGTAAATTTATTATTTTAAATAAATCAAATTAAAATTAAACTGGCGGTGACGAAATGGGAAAAAAAGTGGCGGCGAACTGAAAAGCGGCGATTTTATAAGCGGCGAAATGAAATGGTACCAGGCGGCAAAATGGGAATAAAAGCGGCGGCGAAACGAGAAGCGGCGAAATGGGTTGATACCGTTTCGAATAACTCCTGCTACCAATTTTGTACATTTCCAATGTTGAAGATGGAGAATTACAGGTAGATGCCCGGATTAGGATATGATCGATTTTGTATTTTGTAGCTTAGTTTCAAATGACTACGGAGACGAAGGATTACAAATCATAATAAGGAGTCTGTTGATATGCATTTACAATTTTGTTTGCATTTCTGACCATTGGAACATTATCTATAATTATTTTTTAATCAAATGTTATATAGGTACGTTGGACTGTTTCGTTGCGTGTGCTCCGTTAGAGCTTTCCAATTTGCAATTGCTTTATGTTAAGTTACCTCATTAAGGTAATTTCAGTTTTCACTTGTATTTTTTATTATTTCTCTGTGAGCCCGAACTATCAGCTCAGTTCTCACTTATGCATTTATGATTTTATTGTCCGATTTTATTAGATTTCGCTATTCAGTCTTTGGTGTGATTAGTATAGTTTGAGTTTTTATTTCTTTGTGCCTTTGGAGGTTCATCTTCAGGCTAAATTTTGCTCCACTTTTATAAGAACTTCATCGACCCTGAATATTTGGGAAAAATAGTTTATTTCAGTCAAAAATTTATGAATTACGCAAGGATGATTTTTGACCCCTTCCTTACCCATGTAAGGGTACGTAAGATTTTTGAGACCCTGTTTAACTTATGAAAGGACATAAATGCGTAATGTTTATTTTGGAAATAGAGAAATACATTCCCCCCCCCCCCCGGGTAATAATTTATTATAAATAAAAATTTTAATTCAATAAATACAGGATGAATAAATAATATTTACAAAGCACAACTGATCGGAAAAAGACCCCCTGGTAGACCACGACAGCGCTTGAGAGATAATATAGTCCGAGACCTTCATCAGATCGACAGAGAAGAGGACTCGGAGGAGTCAGCGATGAACCGAAATGAATGGAGGGGCATTACAGAGGAGGCTAAAGCTCTGAAAGAGCTATTTGGCCATCGGAAGTAAGTAAGTAAATACTGGATGCACATTCTGAAGCATTTATGGAGTGATTGGCAGCATTGCCATTGGTGTAAATCTTCTAGGGAAGTCAGGCTAGTGGAATAAATTTTACTTTTTATGTGACCCTCACCGCTGAAAAAAGATTTAAACTAGCTTTGAAATTCTTTACTACTTGAACCTAAATGTTATTTAATATTTTAGAAGCGGTTTTTACCATTGTTAAAAGGTTCAAGTTATGATGTGGAAAATAAACTCAAAAGTATTCTCTTTCGAAAATTAAATTTACTCCCTTAATGAATTTTCCAAAAAATGAGAATTAATACCCTACACACGCTTGTTTTGCTTTTTAAATGGCTACCCTACACATGTACATTTATTCCATGTAGTACATAGCACCTTTTGCTTAGGAGCTAAAAGGCTGTGACAAACAGATGGAAGGACAACATAGCAAGAACGATAAGGTTCCAGTTACACTGGAGTCTCAACCACCTACCGGCACCAACTAAAATTTAACTAATTTAATTGGTTCAAACTACAGTGGCTATAGTTCAAACAATAAATCAGATAAAGTATTTTCTTCTTCTGAGTTCTATACCTGATTTCAGGCACAGGCGACCTCTTTCCTATGTGTGTGTTGTACGTTTGAAGTATTATCACATACATTAGGTGACCTAATAATGCTTAACGCTGGCTTCGATGTGCGGGAAGTGCATACACTTCATTTCCAGAGAGGCTGCCCGAACAGATTACACCTTGGTGGTTTGCTATTGCCTTCTGAGGGGAGACGGCTAGAATAAAGTATTTACTAAGCCTGAAGTCGAACCGGGAATTCAGCATTAGCAACACACTTAACCGCTTAAGCTGATCACCGTCTCAGAAAAAGTATAACTTCACTAATATACATACTTCCATTGTTTGAATTTTAGTTCAGGTTGATGGTAATTGCAGTGAGACTTCAACCGTAATGGCCATAAGCTCATTAAAAAATGTAGGTATTCAGATACACACGGGTATATTATATGGTTTGAACTACCTACATATTTATCTAGAAATACCAAATATATATGTACATTGAAAGTTTTCAATATTATTGTAAATACATCAACCAAAAATGATTCAGCAAAATTTCAATATTGAACTTGAAAAAACAATTTCAACCAAGATTAAAGATTAACAGCTAGTAGTAGGTAAACAAAAATTCATATATAAAGTATTTTTAGAGGTGTTCTGAATGATTGAAACGACATATTAGGCGGATACATAACCATTGCAAAAACAGATGAGGTTTAAACAGAAGTAAAGACAAGTAACTCCATCCGTTCAAGTTGTAAAAGTAGGTAGCTCATCAAAACAATGAACCATTTTTGCTTTAATCGTGGCAATTTTTATTGGACAAAATAAAATATCAAAGTTGATATTAAAATATTTCCCCGACCAAATTTGAGAAATTTCAAATTCCTTGATGTTTTCAGATTTTCCATATGAGCGAGAACCCATTTTAATATCAAAAATTATGTTTAGAACAACCCAATTCTGAGAGAGTTGTACGTGACCAAGAAACAACTACTGTAGACTTGACTTTCTACTTATTTAAAATAATAACAAACTTTGTAAAATAAAATTATAAAAACCTAATTTTATACTATGCATGTAGTTACAATAATTCAAATTTAAAGATATTATTGCCAAAGAATATTTAAGCAGTTTGAAATTATAAAAATAATAGCTACTTACCAATACGTCTTGACCAGTTAATATTACAGGTATGGCTTTTTCTTGTACTGTCGTTAAAGTTGTAAAATTGATTTTTGCCAAGTTCGACACTAAATGTCGATGAATTTGTAAGTCAGAAAATTTATTGCCCGATGTAGTGAACACATTTTCTGATAACGATTTACCAGTGCGAGTGTTGACATGTAACTCTTTTGGAGCTTCATTAAAAAGAGAATTCATTTGCGAAGGTAATTTATGAGAAGATTCCGATTTATCTTCATTATTATTTGCTGCACCTCCTTTAAACTTTTGTTTATCCTTCTTGTATTTACGTTTCACATTCATTTTAGATGCACCAAACGATTCTTCGTCGGGTTTTCTGTCGTTCCTTTCAATTTGTACATCTTTTTGTACGTAAGGTTTATCACTTAAAAGTTTCTTATTTGCAGCATTTGAAGTTATATTTCCTTGACCTTTTGTAAGTGCAATTCCCTTTGAATGTGATTTTTTTACTTTTAAAACCTATAAATTAAATTTAAAAATGCAGTGATTTATAGTTAATTTTGTGTTAAATTATTTACTTTTCCTTTCTCAATCTTCGTTTTATTTAACATCATTTTGAGTTCGTATAAAATTAAAAACCTTATTATAAAAGTGGTAGTCGTAGAATTCTACACTGTAACACATGAGAATTTAAAAGAACTTAGGTTATGTTGTTTAGTCTCGTGTTGACGTTTGTCAAACTAAATTCTCTGCAGGTATAATTCTCATATATACAAAGTTGGTAGCAGCGAAAAATGTGCACTATAGAAAAATATAGGCGCCAATAAAAATGTTCCGTGTTTGTTGATCGATTAGAAATTTTTATTAAAATTAAAATAAAAAATTACTAGCAATGTTTACTATCATCAAATGCTTATTTTTGGGTCTCATATAATTACAGCATATATCCTATATTATATAAGAGCTATTTTGTAATTGGGGTTTTCAAGTAAGTTTTCCTTAAGTTGGTTATATTTTTAGCTGGATATTTTTATTATCAATAATATTTTCATTAATTTTTGCATTTATTAAGAATTATTTATTTAAAAATTAATTATTTTGAATATCAAGTTTCGATTAGCAATACCTAAGCACAAAATATGTAAGAAAATTTTGTTATTAGTTTTAAGATAGTTCATTGTTCCGTTTTGTTTTGAATTAATAGAGGGATAGATGGACTTAGAAATATATAACTATAAACGTGGTAAATCAAATTTTTGCAAATTGTACAGATATGAGGTAAAATCCAGTTTGACGCAAGAGGTTAATAATTATAAGTTCTTATCATTTCAGTAGAGCAACTTTTTTTCTACTCTTTGATTTGTTTTAATACTAGGTTTTAATACTGAGCCAGTCTACACCTTTTCCACCAGTAATTCTTTTTTTTAATGCAGGGAAGGGGGAAATCTTCAAAAGACACCACCCCGATGATCTGGGGTGGTAGTGTCGGATTCTTACCGACTAAAACCCCCTCCCCGACGAGCAGCGGGATTTATCTTCTCGGTATCACTTCCGCTGTCGTCTGCGATGGTCTGTGGCATGTCGTTTTTCTTCGGCCTCCCGTCGTCACCGGTTATCTGGCTCCCGCTGGGCACCAACGGAGTACGTGCCCAGTGGAAAAGTTGTTTACAAAACGCTTGACCTACTTTGGTCAACAGCGCCAGGCATGGAATCCTAGACAGTATGGATTCAGGGAACAAACCTCCACAACGGATGCACTACGTGATGCCATCAGCATCATCCGACGTGAGAAAAGTCGTAAATGTTTAGTATTGGGTGTATCTCTGGACATCAAAGCGGCGTTCGACAACGCTTGGTGGCCAGCATTATTTAACAGATTGCGTAACATTGCTTTGCCGTGTAACATGTATAATCTCTTAAAGAGTTATATAGCAGATCGATCTGTTGAGCTGGTCTACGCTGACGGAAAGTCGCACAAGGGGATGACGAAGGGATGCATTCAAGGCTCTGTTTGCGGGCCTACTTTTTGGAACATCATACTGGACGAACTTTTAGATGTAGGCTTACCAGGAGGATGTCATTTGCAAAGTTTTGCAGATGATGTCTTCCTAATCGTAAGTTCGACCAGTGTGATGCAGATGGAGGAACGGGCCAACGCTGCGCTACGTTCTATAAGCGATTGGGGCGCTGGTGTTAAATTAACATTCAGCGCTCCAAAGACGCAAGCTTTAGCTTTCACACCAAAAACCAAGCTATGCAAAATTCATTTCGGCAACTCCCAGTTAAACTTTGAAAAATCTATAAAACTTTTGGGCATTATTTTGGACGATAATTTGAAATTTAACATCCACGTAAAACACGTAATTGCGAAAGCTAGCAAGATTTTTAACAACCTCTGTAGGTATGTGCGACCGACGTGGGGTATCAACCCAATAAACGTGGAAACGATATACCACGCGGTCGTAGAACCTACCATAACCTACGGAGCGTATATTTGGTGTGATGTGCGAAAGTATAACTACGCGCGGCGTTGGCTCCGCTCATTCCAAAGGACATTCGCCATTAGGGCCACTCGCGCATTCCGTACGGTCTCGGCGATATCTGCGTTAGCCTTAGCTGGATTTACTCCGATAGAGCTAAGGATCAGAGAGGTGGCGGAGATAGAGAGGGTAAAGGTGGATGGTACCTTTAATCGCCTTCCGGAAGACGTCGTCCTACAACTTCGTACGCCGCCTGTAGGGATGTTGCATCCCCGCTATAGGCAAACGATATTTTTCGACAGGGTAGGCGACTCCAAGGAAGTCGATCGAATTTGTGACGGGGTGGATGTGGCTATTTTTACTGATGGCAGCAAACTGGAAGGCGGAGAGGTCGGCGCTGCAATCGTTATATACCACGAGTCTCGGCTTGAAACACACAAGTATCGCTTACACGATACTTGTAGTGTTTATCAGGCCGAGCTATATGCGATTGACGCTGCCCTGAATTGGATCTCCCCCAGGAGAGTGCACTCAGCGTGTATCCTCTCCGACAGCCTATCTTCGCTTGTTTCCATCAGCGACAGAAGCTGTACTTCACCCCTGGTCACTTCCATCCATCGTTCTCTTCTCCGTCTGAGGAACGAGTTGACCATCAAGTTCATGTGGGTAAAGGCTCATTGTGGTATAGGAGGGAACGAGGTTGCAGATTTATGTGCCAAAGATGCGGCCGTGTCGCACAGTCGCCTGGCATACACTCAGTTCCCTCTGAGTTACGCAAGAAGGGTGATTCGCTTTGAACTGGCAAGTACTTGGAATTCTGAGTACATTAATGCCGTTCAAGGTTCAACCACCCGGCAGTACTTACCTACACTGCAAGATGTTCGACTGTTCCGAGGTGCCTTCGACACCTCTTTTGAATTGACGCAGATATTGACGGGACATTCGTATTCGCGCGAGTATTTATTTAGATTTAAGATCTGCCCTACTGATGTGTGTCCTTGCGATTCAAGGAGTAGACAAACTCTACAACATTTGTTGTTCGATTGCCCACGCTATGTATCTTCCCGTTTTAACCATCTTACTCTCTGTAATTTCTACTCAGTTTCCCCACTCGACCTCCTTCAAATTCTTAAACATCCTTCCTTAGTTATCTCTTTCACCACCTTCATAAAGCATATAATTTCAACACTTAAAGATTTTAATACTCCACCCTGAGCTTGAGCTCATACCAACATCGAATATTGAAGGGCCATTGTATGCTCAAACCCGGTTTTGTTTTTCTTATATTTCATTCTCTCGTTCTGGCCATGGCTCACACCTTGACGAATCTCTACAAATCTCTACAAAAACACCAACACTAAACATATACAGGGCAGGGACAGTCAATCTCTTGCCTTAATATGTGTTTGTGTAATTATTTGTTCTCATTACCATGTTTTATCAATTTTTAGTTTTAATAGTTCTACCAAATAAGTGTTACCATTTTTCCCTAGTTATAAGTTTGCGTTTGTATTACATTGATTACATGTTAATTAATTAGTTTTAAGTTTAGGTCTGTATCCAATAGCAGAGTATGCTCCCCCGTTGGGTGGTTTAACCCAATGGGGAAACAGGAAAAAAAAACGGAGTACGTGGCCCGGGCTGATCGCAATGACCCCCCGGCATCACCCGAATCGCTGTGTACTGGTGCGTGTTGGGAGCCACTAGGTAGTGGTCCGCGAGGCTCGTCTCTCTGCACCCTGATGTGCAGAGTCTTGACCCGGTCTGCACCGCTGTCGGGTCGACTTCCCTCAACTTGGCGTTGGGGGAGACTGGTGTTCGTCTCCTTGATGTTACCTCTCACGTCAGCCTTGAGGATTTCCCCCATCCACCGGGGTTCGCACCCGATCTCTGAGGGTCCTCCGCAAGTTACCAGGGTCCACCCCGAGGAGGTGTGAGTAGGATTTTGGTCCCCTTCCACCAGTAATTCAGAAATCGTCAACCGTTAATCAGATTTGTCAATTGATATTCAGAAATCGTCAACGGCTATTCAGATTTGTCAATTGCAATTGCAATTCACGATTTCGGAATATCAGTTGACAAATCTGAATTACAATTCACAATTTCTGAATATCAGTTGACAACTCTGAATTACAATTCACGATTTCTGAATATCAGTTGACAAATCTGAATTACAATTCACGATTTCTGAACAGCAGGTAAGGTTTTCTGAATTACTGCTGGAAAAGGTGTAGTGTTGCATGCAGACACGGCCGCGCCAAGGCGGTGTGCATGGCACAAGGACGGCCAAATGCAGGAGCGCAATTTTGCGAATAGTCGCACAACTAATCCCACTTGACACTTGACAATGGCGTCAATATTCGTGGAAAGCATAATGATTTGCACAAAAAAAATTTAAACATGCTTTTCTTTTAATCCGCAAACCCAAACTGATCCATTTAGGGTTTTAGTACTCAAAGGTTTTAGTTAGAAATTTGCTCAAAATGCGATATTTTCAGGTTTATTTAAAAAAAAAATTCTGGGTCCATACCCTTCGGTAAGTGAAAAGACAAATAAACCTCTCAAATTCCATTGCCAGTTTCCACGCACCAGATGAAGGAGATATGGGGTCACGCTGTGGCGCACAGTAAATGCCAATATGTTCATATTTTGTACTTGAAGAAACTCTTTATTCATAAATATATAATTAAACATTGCACAACGTTTGGAAACACCTTCTGTAATTAAAAAAAAGTAGTCAACAGATGGCGCTACTCAATTTGAAGTAGAAATTGCAACAAGAAATTGCCTGATTATTCTAATTCTTCATTTGTATTGGTGCCACGGATCTTTAAGAGATCCGCGATTGGTTCTCAAGTAATTTATTCAATCTTCCAATTTAGTAGCCCTATGTGTTAATAACCTTTTGAATTTCATAGGTTCTTCTAAAATTCCCATAGGGTCAATCTATCTTACCCCATATAATCAAAGATTCATGTATGAAAAAGAGTTACGACTACTGACTTGCTAAGTAAAGGCTTCAACAATAATAATTTATTATTAGTATAAGTATTCTTGACCAAAACTCATAACTAATGTCCGTACCAATGGTCAGCGGATTAATCAGAGATTGGTTAATTCGAATTTCTACCAATCTGGTTACTAAAATTTTGTTCGTATCATAGCAACAGTAGCTATTTTAAGGCAATATGAGGCTCAATCTAAGATTAGGTCTTAATAAGCCTCGACTATTATTAATACGGGCATATAAGACTGGTCGTGTTCGGTCTGGGAATTTTTGAAAGAAAAATAATAATTGATTATACAGTGAGCTCATCAAATTTGGAACAAATTAGACAAAATATTTTATGGGGATTTTCTCAGAAAATCCTCGGACACGTCAACCTTATTTTTGTAAGTGCCACTTTTTTCTTCCCTTAACATATTTCTATCATCTGTTCTTTTTGAGCTATGACGTCATCATAACTTTTTTAAATAGCAATCCTTATTTTTTTTCCGGATATCACCATTTTCTGAGTTGTTATAAAACGCTCATTTTTGTGAAATTATCATAATTATTTGAATTTAGATAAAATGTTGATAATTTTACATGAGTAAATTTTATCGTTAATACAAATTAATTTATTTAATTGTTAAAATTTAATAAATTTGCAGAAATAATAGCGAATAAACGATATCTAATCACCGTAAGACAGATTAAATAAAATATTTTAATTTAAAATTAAATAGATGTCATGTTTAAAAGTCTCAATTTTGAATTTATGCCCATAATTTAAAGTAAATTTTTCTATGAAAAAAGGAAGCTAAGTTGAGCTTCCTATCCGGGAACGTATGTCTTTGGTTCGTAAGGCACGATTTCTTCTGAGAGTGTTTTAGGTTCGCAAATCCCGTAGCACCCCATGTAACCTTCAGCTCCCGAGATGTTTTCGGTTTAGTAAGGTATCTCGACTTTCTATATGTATTTGGTTCGCAAAGCGTATTTCCTTCCGAGAGTATTTTTGGTTTTGCAAGACACTCGAAAAACTTCCGACATCTAAATGTCTTTGGTTTGGCAAGACATTTAGCTACTTCGAAAGTGATGTTTTGGGTTTGATAAGGCATCTTTTCAAAGCTACCAAGCACAGCCCGACGACTTCCGATGACAGTTTAACGGGTTGGTAGATAATAATCTTCATTTAATTCCTGATAAAAATTCGCACCTGTTTGATTAACCTTCATTTTCCCAGTTTACGATTCATTCTTCCGTACATATAAGATTGAGATTGCCGCCCCCGTTCATTTTAGGTTAGAATTCAGGTAGCTGGTTTATCATTGGTTTGGGTGTAAAATCAAAGTAAATCAAATGCAAATTTGCGAATCTTAAAAACCAAACAATTTAACAAAATTCAGAATGAATGAAATAATATTAAAGGGGAGGGAGTAAAAATTCAATTGATAAATTCGGAAAAATTATTAAAAACCGATAGCATGCGATATCAATGTTTTGGTATTATTATAGCATATCGTCAGGAAAATTTGAATATACCTTATACACTTTATAAACATGTAACAAATAATTTAATGGTAATAGAATTATAATCTGTTACTGTTTAGCAATGTGCAACAGAATGCATTTTTTTATAAGCAATCAACCTATTTATAAATTTCGCAGCATCAAGATGCATAAATATAGGTGTAAGTATTGTAAAGTAGACAGTGGCGGATACATATGGGGGGCGCGGGGGGCGCGCGCCCCCCCTTGCGGGGCCGCCAGCCCGCACGCTATTCGTTCGTTTCTTTCGTCAGTCGACTCTGACGTGTATAATCACGTATAATGTGTATAATCAGTTTAAATAAAACTTTCTTAAACTTTGCATGTGACTTGATTATTTTTTTATTACGATAAAAGTAAAGGTAGCTCAAGATATCTTTAGCGCCCCCCCTTGAGTTTTTTCTGTATCCGCCACTGAAAGTAGATAATAGTTGATAGTAATAATTATAGACCTATGTACATAGTTATATAGTTATAATCTAAATTATCGTAATAAATGCAGTTTAAGTGTAACGTAATATAAGTAATAAACAATCACTAAATAATTCATTAACTGTTAATTACATCCGCAAACATCCAAGGACTTCATAAATAAACTAAATTATCACACCGGGAACATTTGGCACCGCATGCGAGCGACTTGCGGCAGGTGAGATCTAACCCTTTCTGTTTCAGGTTTACTAGCGGGGAGAACTACTTCACTCTTTTGGAGAGCGAGAACAATAATTAGTATTGTATTGTATTGTGGATTTCAGGGGAGGAGCAAGTATAAACTCGCACAGGCTTAGGCTACTCTACGGGGCCCATTATACTACCTCCGTTTTGTTGATCAACACCAAACTGAGCCACAGTACCGGCGTGCGACGGTGCCAGGTATGACTTCTCAACCAGACTGGAACTCTCCAACAAAGGTAGGCACTAAGAACCAGAGACGTCCGCTCTGTGACCGAGCTCTGAGACGTTTCGTGATTCGCACCCCGCCAGTGCTAGCTGTAGCCGATTGATGACCTTTGAACCATGCCATCTGGCCCGAATCCCCAACAAGCCTACCATTACGCATTCTATGGGGGTGATTTTATTATCTTTTTTGACATATTAGATCAGGTCAGATCAGGGGGACAGCCGGCTTAACGTGCCATCCGAATCACGGAGGCGGTCATCGTAGGAAAGGAAGTCCGAACGAAGATTGACTCTTGTTGGATTCGAACCAATACCTTTAACATCAGTAGTTGATTGATTTAATTACAAGATAAATGACCGCCAAACAACCAGTTATAAGATTTAGATTCATAGGCAGTCTTGAAATTGGGAACTTCTATATTTGCGAAGGCGATGGGCATAAAAACAACATAGAAGTTCTCGTTATTAATCCACAGGTTCCATCCTAAGTTCCAAATAGAGCCAGGCGGAAGAAGTACAAAAAAGGTAGACCGCTTAATAATGGTCAATTATTAATAGAGAAGGCGAGTGAGGAAAAAGATATGAAGAAGAAAAGTATGCATTTGGAAAATGACAGGAAAAGCATTTGCCTAGGAACTTTGGTTATGTCTTAGGGATTTTTCATAGAATTTATGAGATTGGTTAATAGGCCAGTTGACAACGCATTCAAAAAGAGCTATTGAGTAAATAAATATTGCTCTAAAGTGCAGTGATACCGAAATATTCACGAATATTCGTCAAGATATCATTCTTCGCGTGGTTTTTCCTCTGTGGCGGCGAAATCCGGGGTCGCTAGAGGGTGCAAAATTAGTACGTCATTTTAGGGGTCCTAATAAAGAGAATAAAATTTATTCCAGCTTGCTCCCATTTTGTACGCAACAAAACACTTGTCGACTGGCCTATAAACCTTTACACGATACTTTCATACATAAAGCAAAATTTCATAACCTCATAATTTTTTTTGTTATCATTTATTGAAATTAAATATGATTGATATTATAATATTGCTAATAATAGTCCTAATATAAGTGAAAAAATATTAAAATGGTGCCAATTTCTGTTAACACATTGATAACGGTCTCCTTGCGAAGTCGGAATATTAAAAAAAATGAAAATAAGCCATACTATGGACATTCAGTCCATTCATAAATTTATTTTGGAAAACCATGATTAATAATTTCAAAAATTATAAAACAATATAAATTTTTATTAATTTTCATTACATTTCTAACATAATAAAAAAATAAATTACCAATTTAAAAGTATTACGTTGGATTAAGTTATTATCTTTATAAAACTTTCATTAATGGGTGGATTTTAGCACGCACTTGTAAATCATAAAAATGTATTATAAAACCATATTATTAATTAATTATTTTATATTAAATTTGAAGCTATAATATAATTAAATATATATAAATTCGGTTTTAAAACGTCCTGCAACTTTGTCCGATTCCTAGTCTCCATTCTTCTCTGTTGTCATTCTTCTATATTTCATACGTTAGACCTCTCGCGTTCATGCTTTTTCTTACGCTTTCCGCCCAAGTTTTCTTTGGTCTACCCCTCTTTCTGTTCTCTCTAGGGGGGTTCATCTCAATATCTTCTTTGGGAGTCTTCTCTCGTCCATTTTCTGAACATGCCCATACCATTTCATTTAATTTGTTTTGTTTTGATATCCCACGATAGTTCTTATTACATTGTTTCTTATATCTCCCGTTTTTAATATAATTAAATAATTACTCTCTAGTTTAAATTAGAAAGTTTTCAAAAAAAAAACAAAACGAACATAAGTAACGGCAAAATTGTAAATTTTTTTAAAATACCCATATAATTAAAATCATTACGTATCAAAGTTTAGTTCTCCTCAATTATATATTCAAATACAACGGTTCCCAAAATCGGTTCCGCCAAAAATAAAATGCAGTAACACGGAAATAAAAATATAATATTGTACAACATTGCAGATGATCTTAACAATAAATTTACATGGATCTATCAATCTGTATTTTCCATTCTTAATTAAAAAATTAATATCTGGCTTCCAAATAAAATCATTGTGGATTTAGAAATTTTAATAGAAATTAGTTCACACTGCTAACGACATCAAAAATTCCCTCATTACCTTTTTGGAGCAAATTTCGCAAAGAATATCCCGAGTTGTTGAGACGTTCATTCCGTATTTGTTGCCATTCAACAGAATGTACTTATGCGGGATTCTCAATATATTCATGAACAAAAATACAACCCCGATATCGGCTTGATGTAGTTCATGATATAAGAATTCAATATTATCTTATTTTATATAAAATCCAAATTCTGTCATTTCCTAATGCACTTCTGATTGGTTAATTTTTTGGTTATCAACCTAAACCAGTCCATCACAACCATTCCAATTGTCAGATATATTTTCAAATACAACAATGATATAAAAACAACAATTTCATTCATTTCATTAAAAATTAATTTATTATAGCAATAAATGAACCAACCCTATCTAATTTTGCTTTAGATATTTTTTAGCTCTAAGGGTTCAGCCGAGTTTTAAAATTTACGAAAGTGTATCGCGACCAAAGAAGTTCACAAAACGCTGTTCTAATATATTATCTAATTAGCAATTCGGTATTTATAATTATTCAGAGATATAGATATTATAGAACGTATTTGTGATAAAAAAAAACATTGACAAGAGTTTCAATTTTTTGGACGTTCTAAACCTTAATATAACTTTTATAATAAAAGTGTATGTGCAATTACATACATCAAGCATTTAACAATAATTAAGTACAATGTAGCTAAATACGTGGAAAACAGAGAGCTTTATAGAAAAATTGTAATAGGTTCCGATAAATATATCAATCACTTTGCACCCTCACTAAAAGCTACGCTATTCAATAGCAAATCTCATTCTTCATGGCTTTGGAACTAATAATGCGCGCAGACTGCAAACTGCCCTCAACTTCTGACCATTAATGGACCTCTCTAATGCTTTACTAATTCTTTCGGCCCATTCATTGTCTGTAATTGATGCTGATAATCCAACTTAGCGGTTAAGTCTTATATAGCTCTCCTTAAAAGATCATTTTATTCGCGCCATAGAGTCAACTAGAATTAATGATACATTTATAAGTAGGTATTACGTTTAATGCTGCTTTTTATTGTTTTTTGTTTAATAACAAAGCATACACAATACCTAGTTAGGGTTATTATATTTGATTTTTGTCAAATATAAAATAAGCAGCAGGTGTAAATAAGTGAAAACTCCAAAAAATTTGGAATTTCGTATGTATAGGTACATCATACTCGTATTTTTTTTAAGATCTATATAATATTTGTGTTAAAATTGGTTGGTTTACTTAAATATGCTTAGGGGTATGTCTGTCAATTTTTCTCAGTTCTATAACAGCTAAATAGTATATATAGAATTGTAATGAAACTCGAATTTTTTAAATATAATTATTATTATATTAATATGTGTGTCTTTGCACTTACTCGAAGAAATAAAAATACTTATAAGCGACGCGTTTCGATTTATTTAGATCGTCTTCGGGCTTCCCTACAAGAGTAAAAGTTCTACATAATATGTTTTATCATTGATCAAAATACACACGTGTCAAGTATACAATGAATCAGAAATCTTCATAGAGAATCACCATTAACATCATTCACACTCAGAATAAAACAAAATAAATTCAATCACAGCGCAAAGTATCGAATAAAATTAATAATTTAAAAATCTTTGCAACATTTACAATTTACGAATTAAAACAATACATCAAAATTTTGTTTATAGCGAGGTTAAAAGATATGCCGCTCTAATCTAATCTCGCTCTTTCTACGAGCAAATCAGTAAGCGGCATTGTACGTAGTTCCGACTGTTGATTTAGTAGCTTCTTCGGCATTTGTTCCATCCTATATAATATCTTTTTGTTGTTAATCTCTAGGTGTTCCAGTAGTTTGCGTCTCTTCATCTTATCTTCCCGATGTAGCATCTTGGTTTTGGCAACGTTCAGATTATGGTTATTGTACTTTAGATGATGGTACATTTTAGACTTTTTATCGGTTTCAATATGTTCTCCGATTCTCTGTTCCAATCTTCGTCCCGTTTCTCCTATGTATGTGGCCTCACAGTCTTCACAGAATATCTGATATACTCCACTTGAGTCTGAATCCTGTCTTTTGATACCTGTGTTGTTCAGTATATCTATTATTCTGTTTCTTGTTATTGGTGTGATGATTATGTGATTTTCCTTAAGTTTTTTCTTGATTTTATCACTCAGGTTACCTTGATTGGCCATGGCTGCGTATCTATTACTCTGTTTTTGCGGATTGATGTTCACTATTAAATTCTTATGTTCTTGCCTCAGTTCAGCTCTTCTAATTATTCTTCTGATCGTTTTCTGTTTGTAACCATTGTTGACTGCTATCTGCATTATAATTTCTATTTCCTGTTGTCTCTCTTTATATTCCAATGGTGTCTTGTGTAGTCTGTCAATGTAATATCTGAACGCTGCCATTTTGTGTTCCTTGCTGTGTGATGACTGACTTGGGATTATTACATCGGTTGTTGTAGGCTTCCTGTATATACTGTATTTGAGTTTGTTATCCTCTATCGTTATCGTATATTCTAGGTAGTTGATTGCACCATTAACAGCTTTTTCTATGGTGAATACATTCGGGTCTATTTTATTTACTTTGTCTAGGAATTCATGCGCTTCCTCTACGCTACCCTTCCATAGGCATAATACGTCGTCTACATATCTCATCCATCCCCCAATCTTCTTGTTCGTGTCCATAGCATGTATTTCCCTTTCTACGCTTTCCATGTAGATATCTGCCAAGAAGGAAAACAGTGGTGAGCCCATTGGCAGTCCGTCTGGCATTCTGTAATTTTTACCATTAAATTCGAAGAAGTTTTGTTTGGTTACCACAGTGATTAGTTGCATGATATCTTTCACTTCATCAGCATCAAATCATATTTTTCATTAAATATCTGTTTGTTTGCTCTAATGCTCCTTGTATGGGGACATTGGTGTACAGACTTATCACATCAAAGGAAATCAAAAAGTCTCCATCCTCTATTTTATCAAATCTTTTTATATTTTCCAAAAGTTCTGTTGGACCGTTTATGGTGTATTTTGACTTGTAGCCCATATCCTTAGTGATGGGTCGTGTCAAATCTTTGGCCAATATGCTTGCTGGCGTGTTTATATTGGTTATGATGGGTCTTATGGGAATGTCTTCCTTGTGCAACTTGGGCTGTGCTTTCACACTATGCTATTTCTTCGAGTAAGTGCAAATACACACATATTAAACAATCCAATGCGACAAAGATGAATTATAATAATTATTATAATTGATGCTTTCTTGCAAGTAAAACAAATATAAATAAAATAAGTTAATTTAAACATTTAAACTTTAAACCGTCAAGTAAAGAAGAAAATTTTCTTACCAAATCAGAGCTGAGCTGAACTAGGTTGAGTTGAGTGTCTAGCCGAGTGTATTCGCAAATCCGTTCATTCTACATAATATATGATTTTGGTGTCAAGACGTAAGTGACCTCCTTCCGATCCTAAGAAATCTGCCTTCGGTGTTCTAGACCGATTGCACTGCCCCGAACTATTTTGTTAACAATGTGGCTTTATCCTTTAAATTTGTCTTTATGGAAAATTTCTCTTTTCGATTACTGTACTGAATCCGAAGCTACCTTCAGTAGCTTATCCGGAGTGTTAAGTATATAGCGACAGTTGCTTATTTCTATACAGTTGCCTCATAGGGCCTTTTTGCAAAGGGCGAATAGCTTTTACCAGCGTCGAGAGCAGGGATGTTCGTGGGATCTTTTGCACAAGTGGTGGTCGTACAACTAACTAGGAAAACAATGCTGGTGTTTTATGGGCGCTAGGTGAGCATAATAAAACAATTAAAAAGATTGAAGAGTCTTGTTTTATTGTCACACCAAAATGAAGTCAAAAAAGATGGGTTGAGGTGTGCTCTTGAATATAATATCTAACAGATACACAAACATTTAACAAACAACAAGTGAAATAATAAAAAATACAAGTTAAAGCTGAAATTACCTTGAAGAGGCAACTCAACACAATGCAATTAACAATTGGGGAGCTCTGAAGGAGCACACCCGATAAAACGGTCCGACGTATCTAAATAACTTATCGACGAAGCAAATAGCGTTGAAACATTTGATAAAAAAGCAGTTACAGATAATTTTTCCATGGTTAGGAATGCAAACAAAATTGTAAAGGCAACTTACCCACAATGAACAAACAGGTTCCGATTTACACATCTCAACCGAGTCCTTAATTTGATTTGTGGTCTGTCGTATCCGTCGTCATGCGAAGCAATAAGCTACAAAATTGATTACACGCTAACCAAGTCCATCACCTGTAACCTCCATCTTTAACCTTGAAGATGTAAAAAAACTGATAGCCAAAAGTTATCTAAATACGCCGTCACATGTTCATAAAAATATTGAAGTACAATCCGCCTGAAGGTAAGATTTATTTAGATAGATTTATATAAAATTATTCGCATTCCATTAGATATAGGGTAAAAACGGCAAATCATTAATTAGGTTCCCATCACAATCAAAAACCTTCTTCTTGTTAAAGTACCGTATCCGCTCAGCGAACGTTGGTTATCAACTTGACCGAAGTCAAGATGACTTAACTAGGGAAAGAAATTTAATGGGGTGGTTACCCGTTGCCTTCCCCATAGCCCACAGATTTATATTGGGCTTGAAGATCACAGCAGTATATCCGGCGCGACTAGGTATAGAACCACGGTTTCCCGTTCGCTAGTCTGCCGGTGTAAGCTTAACGCCACACTGCTGGTCAATCAAAAACCAGGAACCATAATTAAACCGTGGTGTTTTAAAACATTCAAAACGAATACTAGGGGTGCGCATATAATCGATTAATCGATCACCGTAATTCGAATAATCGATTATTTCATAATCGATTATGATAATTTATAATAATCGATTAATCGATTATAGAAATAATCGATTGTGAAAATAATCGATTGTGGAAATCATCGATTATGAAAATAATCGATTTTGAAAATAATCGATTTTGAAAATAATCGATTGTGGAAAATAATCGATTATAGAATACTTTATTTTTTATTGGCAACAGGTTTATTCTGTATAAGCATAATATCTTGTTTTAATAAATACAACTTTTTAAACTTAAACGTAATCCCAACCCCAACAGCAATTAGAACGACCGAATTAATCGATTATTCGAATTACGGTGATCGATTAATCGATTATATGCGCATGCGCACCCTACTCATAATCGAGTTATGAGTTCATAATCGATTATGAACTCATAACTCGATTATGAATAATCAATTATTGTCAATAATCGATTAATCGAAAAAAATCGATTATTTTTTATAATCGATAATCGATTATGAAATTTCATAATCGCGCACCCCTAACGAATACCAAAGTAAAATTAAAATTCCCAATTAAAATTGACACGAATGTCGACAACCGCTATCTGATAATGTCCACATTTTCATTCCATATCACCAACCTTCGATTTTATGAAAACGAAATCGTATGTATAGGGCGGAGCAAATATTCTACGCAACGTAACGCAAAAATTCGTTACAAGTAGCCAAATGTAAACTTCCCGGAGCATCACAGCGGCTGATTACTGGATTCCTAAAGAACACCATTTATTAGTTTTTTTAGATTTGACTCGCAAAAAGATTCTGTTTTCGAATCGTTTTCTCGCCGTTATCTCACTAAAGATTACAGAATTTATTAATTTTGGGTTAATTTTGTTATCACTTATCGAAGTATATTAACCTTATTTGCTTCCGGATTATTAATTGCCGATAAACCGATTGTTTAGATTTCAAATTATTAGCTTACTGCTTCACGGGTTAACCTACCTTTGAAAGAAGGATATCTTCGAGGTTTTGATATCCATGGAAAACAGCTGTTCCCGAGTTGAACCAAAAAATGGGTGTTATTGTGAAATTGCTTGGATCTTAATGAGATCCTAGTAAGAATCTGTTGGTTCGATTGATTGGATGATTTATTAAATTTCTACTTTGGCTCGAATTAAGAAAGATTCATCGGGTGAGTTCCTACTTAGAATTAAGTAAGCAGGATTTCTTGATTGAGTCCCTACTTAGAACTTGTTATTAAAAAAAGAAAAGAATAACCTCTAGCCAACAAAAGAATAATTATTATGAATTACCTTATAGTAGGTTCTTGTGAAAATGAAAATGGAGTTTTGGGTTTTCAAAAATTTGGCTTTGTGAAAACTTGGGTGAAAACTTGGGTTTTCACAAATAAAGATACATGTGAACACCTTGGAACTTTTGTAGGAACTGAAGTTTACAGCGCATTCTTACACAAAATTTCTAAACTAATTTCGCTGGGATGGAGGGGGAACATGTGTGAACTAACGCTCCTGCGCTCTATTCAGAAATTTGAATTCTTAATAAACATTTTATGATAGCAGTAAGCACTGCTGAAAGCTTCTGAGAAAAAAAATTATTTTTATTGTTTAATTACCTAACTAGTTTTTCTTTTAAATTTTAATTTAATGTTAATTCCTAATAGTTAAAAAATTAAATATTTGATTAATTTAGTAGCAATTTATTTTGATTTTGTTATTTTTACTTAGGAATCGGTATTTTGCTTCTAAATAAATAATTATTATTAGGAATAATATATCATTTCGCCCACAAAAATCTTTTAGTTTGTCTTCTCCCACTCGATCTATTTGTTTGTAAATAGCTTTTTGTTTCCTCTAGTGGAAGGACCAGATATCCGATATTAACGATGTCTTAGGGAGTGAAGCTGCCAGCAATTTACACTCACCCCTGCGACATTACTTTCCGTAGCCTACCTAGGAGTAGACTATAAATCCTACATTTACTAGGGACAAATTTTGTGTGTACCTACATTCTAAGTATACTAGGATATTTTCGAGTTACAGTTTTTCAAATTTTATTTTAATAAAGTAATAGGTGACCATTTGACGGTAGTTAGAGGTTAAGTACGTTAACTGATAGAATGATAAAAACTGATAAAAAGTATTAAAGGGCAAGAACTCTAAAAATCGACGCAGAAGGCTCAAATTCGTATATGTACATATATGTATTTCGCCCTCTTGACTCCTCCTCGCGCTGATTAGGGTTCTTGAGCTTGGAAACTATCTCTACCTAGTTTGACTCCGGCCAAATGACAACTTTATTCTGACGCATGACGGTCTCCATTCGGAAAGCAATAACAAACCACCGAGATGTTATCTGGTGTCTCAAATGAGGTGCATTACACTTAATACTTCTCATAGTTCAGAGTTCACGTTAAACGGTAGTACCCCTCTATGTTATAACACTTGCTCTGCACGTCAGATACATACAAAAAAGGTCACCAACGTCAGGAAGACAGGATAAAGTCATTGGTTAAGTTAGTAGTGGCTTATTATGTAAGATGTAAGCTGAATGAGTGGCGGGGATTCCTTCGAAAGTAATATACAAGGTGTTCCATTAACTAATATGTTAATATTAATTACATCTACACATAAAAAAATGTATTTATATTCACAAATTTTGGCGAGACTGGCCTAACTTGCTTGTTTTTGAAAACCGTCACTGGATAAAGCATATATTTTTATGAAAGAACCCAATAAACATGTTAGCCTGTAAATAGCCTGTCAGGTTATTTACAGGCTATTTACAGGCTATTCGCAGGCTAAAATGTTTATTGGGAAGGAGAATATGCTACCATAGACTATCATAGGATAGCGGAAAAGTTTCGTTCAGTATAAAGACATTTAATATTAAATAATAATAATAATATATGAGGCGCCCAGTGCTAGAATGGCCTAACCCTACCAAGACCATGGTCTTGGTAGGGTTAGGCCACTCTAGCACTGGGCGCCTCGTATATCTTTCCCTTTAGGTAGGTGTCTACTTAATATATTATAGATAGTATAAGTACTAATAAAATACAAAAATGTATATCGTTTAAAAATGCAAGCCTGAAAAAATGGTAAAAACTGAATTCAATCCATTCACAAAGCTTTCCTTTCGACTTCATGTGATAGAGAAATTGATTAAAAGTCCCGCATTCATAAAAATAAACCAATGATCTTCTAGTAATACGTAAAGATAATACTGCTGTGCTAACTTAAAAATTCTACCTACTAAATTGACTTTAAAAAAATTACTTTGTGTAATGTTCTAATGCTGTCTTCATCATAAACAGTATTTAATACCTATTATGAACAAATACTTTTTCTATCTTTAGTGAAAATGGTAGGTCATAGTTTGGAGAAAGAAAACATGTTCAATAATGGGGTACCGACAAAAAACTTTAGTAGTATTTTTACACGTATATTCTTTAGTATATATTTGAATTTTTGATATATAGTGTGATATAATATTATGTACACGTACTTTTTCTACCTTTACTGAAAATGGTAGGTCATTGCTAGTTTGGAGAAAGAAAAAATGTTCAATAATGGGGTACCGACAAAAAATATATACTAGTGTCATTTACGTAAATACGATCCTTAGGATGTCCTTTGCCATATAATGTGGTTAGATTTTTCTAAAAGAGGTTCCTTTCGATGTATAGTAATCATCTACTTTTGCGTAATTTGAATTTTACGTACGTCGGATTTGAAAATTGCATAAGTACACCTAAGTACTTATTTATTATTGTATGTACCTACATATAGTACCTATGTACGTACCTATATAAAAGAAACATAACTAAAAAACTGAAATTCATTCCAATTTTTGAAATAGGAGATTTGGAGACACGAAAGTCGCATGCTACGTATCTCGGGGGATTACTGTAATTGAATAATGAAATTCAAATAAATTTAAATTATTTATTCAATCTGTGACGTCGCCACTAACAATAGTTAGGAGATCTTGCTTAGAGATGGCGTGCAAAGCGGCATTTATTTACGATTTATAAAAGTTGCGTTCGGTCTGGCGCTTTTTTCGCTTTGAAGCTCCTTCGAACTTATTCTGATAACTCAACTTGGAGCTGGAATTTTCAGCATTTAAGAAGTTTAAAATACGTGGAGTTCTTAAAAAAATAAGACCAGATAAAATGTTTAAAAGCGTGAAAACCCCCAAATCGAACTATCAGAATGCGTTGACGGAGCTTCAAAGCGAAAAAAGTGCCAGACCGAACACGGTCAATGTGTTTAGAGTTGCAATGTGTAGAAATACGTCAGCAAAAAGTAATACAAAAGTTTTATTAATGTTCCAAAAGCCGAATACCGCAAAATATTATGATTCACAGCTGTTGTACAACACAAATAATGCTTTGCTTTGCACGCCATCTCTAAGCAAGATCTGCTGACTAATGTTAGTGACGACGCGACGTCATAGATTGAATAAATAATTCAAATTTATTTGAATTTCATTATTTAATTACATTGAAATGAGCCGCTTTTAGAAAAATCTAACCACAGTACATGGCAAATGACATCCCAAGGATTGTATTCACGTAAAAAAACACTACTAAATTTTTCTTGTCGCTACCCCATTTAAGCTTAAGAATCTCTTTCATTAACTATTTAAAATTGGCTGCATTGATGATGAGGAGACAAACTTTTTTCATCCGATTTTCAAGATATGAAATAATGAACTGTGTAGGAAAGCGTAGAACTAAATAAAACGCTAGTTTATTCAAACCAATTGTATGGTTGACACAATTCAAATCTTTTCAAAATATGGCGTGGGTTGATTACTTAGTTATTCTTCAGAGAGTCCTAAAAGGTATCAAGAAGAGATTTATCTGCATTGTATGTGAATCGTCGTACTCAGGTTCTCTTTTCAATGTTCAATTCATGATTTTCCAAATGTTTTTTCTTTTAGTACCGCTCGCAAATGAGTTTCACACTTACCATGCCTCTTTGTAACTTTGTGAAAGAAGTTTTTAATTCTGAAATAATAATATTATAAAATAAAATGTAAAATAATAAAAATTATTTTAACCAATCAGTTACTACTGACTAAATTTTGATAATTCGAAAAATAAGCTATTATGAACTACTGCTATAACTTTCCAACCGGTTAGTTTGAGAAGTGATCACTTTTCGAATGTCCGTTAGGTCGGGAGTTGATCACTTTCCGACTTGCGATTACTTCCCAACCTCAGAGGGATTCGGAGAGTGACCACATCGCGAATTAAGACGTTGATTGTAGGTTCCGTTATTTAAATGAATAATCATTGTTAATTGTACGCAATAAATGATTAGGTATTATTTACTTGCTAATGACGTTTTAAAATAAAATGATTGTGACAGAAAAGGCTTCATTACTGCCATGGGCTGTAGCTGACTTCAGCGCTTTGCACCTCAATCATCTTTTCTAATCCACGTCTGAAATGAAACATTTTCTACCACAGTATGTAATAATACTATTTAAAATTTCAAGAGTTCGAGAAAAATAAAATAATTTCTGATAATTATTTTTATCATTATAAAATTGTATTAATAATAGTCATTAATAAAAGTATTTATAATCGATTGAATTGAATATTTAATCTGAAAGTAAATAAAAATGATAAGTAATCAATAAAAGAATAAAAAAATTAATTTGTAGTGGTTTTACAGTTTTGTAACAATTTGGTTGGCACCCAAGCGTTGCTTGTATAATATATTAACATCGAATCAAACCATTTTCTCGTATTTTCGGCAAATTTATATCCAAGACTCGTCTATAAATCTTTGCATTTGAATAATGGCCGAGTAAAAATTGGATTTAGTCCAAATGGAAAACGTACAGTTGGGAACTTTTACTGTGTTCAGGAACTATATAATGTATTTTGGTTGTATTTGTACTACTTCACATTCAGACATTGTGGCGTTTATTGACAAAAAGTAAGAAAAATGAGTTTTTGCGTTGTTTGCTTATTCTTTTATGCTAACCACCTTTCGTGTACATACTTTTTCGCGATACTTAATAAATTACATTCGGCTACTAAATTAAACATTTCAGAAAATTTATTATCTGTTAAATATTTACATTGTTTTTTGTACAATATCAATTAAAAAACTCCTATAATTTATCGACTGTCTTAATGCTAATATTTGAAATAATATTTCAGTTTTATTAAAATAAATTATGTATGAACAGTCTATACTACATAATACATTACGCAAATTTGAATTTTAAGGTATATTAAATGATATATTTTACAAAAGAAAATTTGTGAAAAATAATTTAGTGAACAATAAATTTTAGTAAAATTTTTGTACAGTAATGCTTAAATACATAATGTAATTTATTATAATATTAAATTTATATATTATAAACTTACCTAGCAGTATAAGGTACATACATACATCTTATCTTATATCATGATGATATTCTTATAAAATGTGATTAAATGGATGTAGTCTTGCTATAATTTGAAATATAAATTAGTTTCTAAATTGTTTTTGTCAATTTTAAATAAAGGCATAAAAATTCAAACTCGCACTAAACCAAGTTCGATCATTTGGGAAATGAACCGACAATATACAATTGCTGTAAATTCAAACATTCGAAAAGTTAGGCGGAACCTTTTACCCTATTTCCATATTTTATATTTCAATAAGCGTCTTCAGTCAATAACATCAAAACTAAATTGCTACATATTTATCTTCTGAACATGCTTATAGCTTTCAAACTACGTCATTTCAACTACAAATATTTTCTTAACATCATCAGAGGTAAAATTAAATTAATTATTGCATTACTACCAACTATTGAGTATAAAAGTAAAATTAAACTTGAGTTCTGCTCAGGTTAAGCAAATCGCCTTGGAAGCGTAGTTGTTTAGCGCGCGTGCATTTACATCTAATACGCCAGGTTCGAATCCACATCGAGAAAGTTCTTTTCATCACATTCATTACCTAGCTAAAAGTGCTTTAGCTATTGATTGATTCGGAACTTAGCATTGACCCGGGATTTGTTCAGTCATTTTTATAATGTAGTTATGTTATTATGATATTACTGACAATGAGAGCGCTTGTTACACTCTGTCTATATCGATAGAGATTTGTCATTGGCAGTATAATCAAATTATTCAGTTATTTTTGAACGAGTTGTCCAGATTCATCTTTAGGCTAATGCGACCCGCACAGGTCCACCACTCTTCCTCAATCGTGATGCTTCTTAGACAACAGCGTCATGACGCATCTCTTTATATGCATGTGATGTGCGTTCGATTTATTTTCACATACATAGAGGACCTACTTGTTTAACGTGGGCTCCGAACCACGGGAAGTGTAATATACTTCATTGCGAGATGGGCGCTCATGGCAAATTACCTCGTGGTTTGCCATTGCCTTCCGAGGAGAAACGGTCAGAATAAAGTTTTTACTTTGCCCGGATTTGAACCAAGCATTTCGCATTAGCAGTAGGTGCACTTAACCACTAAGCTATGACCGTCTCTACCGGTCCACCACTAATAAATTTTTAATCAGTATAATTTTAGCAGTAATTTTTTGTCAACGTATCGTAATAATTATGGGTGAATATTGTGGATATTGACGAAGTTCGTTAGTGTACGATGCTGTATGGGAAAAAGGTTCAAATATATTATACTATTATGTTAATGGTTGTGAGCCTGCTCAATTGTGAATATCCTTTCGTCTGAGAAGAGAATTCTCACTTAGTGATTTCAGGGGAGTCATTTTAGATTTTATCATGGGGGGGGGGGGGATAAAAACTTGACTCAATATAAAATCATAAAGCCGTGTAAAGTAGTGGACTTTCGCTCGCAGACAAAAGATTAGTCAAAAATGGGGGTGAAGTATTTTAATACTCAAATTCAGGAAAACACAACATAAAATTAAAAATAAATTAAAAACCCAGTCGCAAATGGGGAACATGCACAAATAAAAAAATTTAGTTAAAACAGTATTTTCCGATTAATCCTATATATTAAATATCAAATCAGCAAAAATAACTTCTATTTATTGTATTTTGTTATAAATAATCCATTTTAAAATTCAATGATAATTTAAAATAAATCATGTGACCTTAAATGCAACGCGTTTGCTTGCTTGCTTGCAATAACCTCACTTTCTTGTTTACTCTACTCGTGTAGAGTTTTTTTTTAACTTTTTTGTTTTTAATTGATTTAATTATGATAAATAACAGCTTTTAACACTAACAAACTTTAACTTTCAAAGCACAAAACCACAGAAAAATAATATAAATGAATGTAAAATTGAAACTTGTGACGTCACAAGTACATGGCAAATTGCGCGGTCGTTTCCTTCAATTCAAATTGACGGATTTTTAAATATTTTTTAAATTATTATCAAAACGAAAATAAATAAATTAAATAGCATTAATTAGTATATTTAGTTATTTTTGATCCAACTAAGCTATAAAAAAAATTTATGCATCTTCCCTATTGAAGGTTTTAAACTTAGATAACATAAAAAACGCAGGTGAAAGCAGAAAATAACTGAAGGTATGCCCCCACAATAATTATAGCATGTAAAACAAATAGCACACAGTCTCCTGAAGGGAAATCGTACGGCTTTCAGAAGTCGCGACATTTTTGAGCAATTTAAATATATTACAATGGAAAACGTTGTAATCTAAAATAATAATAAAGAAAATCAGCACAGTATACATTGTAACCTTCAGTTTTGTTCACTACCTGAATGCGGCTACAGAAGTTTTAAATGCGATTTAATGCCTCTGAAATTAAGTATAGGTAAATCGGCACCAGCTTATAGCGAAATAAATCTTACCGTTTATGTAACCGGTATTAATAATATTCTTCTTCTTCTTCTTCTTCATATTATGGGACAATGTCCTGTTTTTTTCCATACTGCTCTTGTACTTCTCTAAGGGTTGCTATCCTGTGTCGATGACGTCCAACTTTTGTAACATCTTTCATATGGTCTACCGGGTTTTCTCCTATTAGTCTCTGGCCTTTGAGTTTGCACCACCCTGGCAAGTCTTTTTTCTCCCATTCTTTCAACATGGTCCCTCCACAACGTGGTCGCCTATCTCTAGTTTTCATTTCAGTTGTTCTTGCCATTTGTTTTGTTTTGGATGTATCGGCTCCTATTTCTGTTGCATATGTTAAGATTAGTCTTACGCAGGTCTTACATATTCGAACTTTACTTTCTATATTGATATGTTTGTTTTGCCATATGAAATCGCGAACCCAGCCTGAGACCACAGCCGCTTTTGTTGTTTGCAGTTTTACTTCTTGGGCGGTGTTATAGCTGCTTGATATTTTAACACCAAGATATAACATGTCTGCATGACTTTTTCAATTATTTTTCCATTGATTTCCAATTTACAACAAACTGTGTCTTTTCAGATCATCATGCACTGAGTTTTCTAGGCGAAGACTTGCATATTAAGCCCTCCAGTTAAAAATTGCAAATAACCAAAAATTGTAGCGGGAAATTCAAACCGTTACACGTCCTACAGAAAATGTTAATAATGACACATGTGGTTATGAATTAAATTATGAAGTTATAAAATTTAACCCCACAGAAATTGCTAAAAATTAGTTGCTGGAAACAACTAAAAAATACAAATAATTTCATTATTTTGTGGCACCCTCTTACCTTTCTTAAGGCTACAGCTCCGGCAACTCAAATTGAATAAATTAGGAGAAGGTGGCAAGAAGTACCCTTCCTAACTTATGTGGTGAAGATGCGAATAAAACGAATGTTAAATTCAGAACTCGTTTTATTTCAATAATATCACCGTATTTATATACAATTTTTGCAAACTTAATAATATTTTCATTGTTACAATTTTGTTGAGTTTACATTAAATACCTTTAATAACCTACATAACTACCAGGTTATTTACACTTACTTAGTTGCATTTATTGTATTTCCTGCTCAGCAGTTTTTACATAATTAATTATATTTTATATATACAGGGTGTCCGAATAACCCATGTTTAATTAAGATTAAACACAAATAAATTAGCAGGTCGTGGGTAAGGAATTCAACGCACAAAAAATAACAACGAATCAAATTTTGGCGACACCCGTTTTATTATATAAGTCAAAAAATTACAAAGTAGGCTATGTTCGGGGACATGGCCGTATGGTTTAACGTGAATACGTCGTCGCAGGATACCCGTTTTCGCTCAGGTCTACCGATCCGATCGGATAACATCCATTTGAAAACACGCAAACAACTTCCAAGGTTTTTCTAAATAATGACAATTCGAAATTTATCATTTCTACACTTTTCCTACACACACAATTTTCGTTACATATTTTTATTAAATTTTTAAACACGCTACCGATTTTATAGACGTATTCACGTCAAAAACGGGAAAAGTTAGATAAACGTGCTATACCACCTTAAGCCTAACCTTTTATAAAACTACAATTGTGGTAATTGATAATTATTATATGACCCGATGATAGGGTTCTCAAAACAGTTTCAATCTTACGCTAGCGCTTGCTGGTTCTTCGTGGATCAGCACGTTGTTGAAAAAAATGAGCTTGTTTAAGATGCAGGATCCTGTGGGTTTGCTCGAAGTATAACAACGACAGGTGGGGTTCCTTATTTGACTAAGGGCCAATTTATCAATCTCTAGTTAAAGTTTCAGTTAAACTTATCTGACAGGCAAGTGAGGTTTGGTGTCCTCTCATTGGACTAAAAGACGTCACGTGGTCGATTTATCTGATAGGTAAATTTAACTGGAGATGGATAAACTGGCCCTTAATAAACAATTCAATAAACTCAATAACAATGTGGATCTCCAGACGTTCCCAAAACTAAACCTCGAAGCCTTAAAAATAAAGAAAGGGCCAAATGAATGACGAGTCCAAAAGTGGCAATCGTACATACCTTCCCCTGCAGAACAAAAGCTTCACCGAACAAAAACCTTGAACACTGTTCAAACAACTTTCGGCCACGCAATCGAATTTATTGGGAGAAAACGGTACAAAATATTTGATTCAAAATACAATACAAAATAACTGGTTTGAAATATTTGACTTATCAGGCTTTCATTTTAACCTGTGTTTCTTCCTTTATCGCTCGTCGTGCGCGAAAGTCTACTTCTCACTGGTTGCACTGGGTGCTTCAAAATAGATTGCTACAATTTGTAATTAATTTACTGTAATTAAACAATTCACAGCACGATGAAATGAAAAGGTTTGAAAATAAAGACGCATACTTCCGTCATGCGACGAGCGCTGCCGTAATTAAATTAACTATTCTCTAAAGTGAATTAGAAAGTTTTCAAAAAATAAGCAAAAAGTAACGTAATGCTATGATCTCCCTTCTATTAAAAATTAGACACGTCTTTAAGTTGGGCGCCACATTCAAATGAATGAAAAATATAAAAAAATCGTAATAGTTTAAATTCGCGTGCTAAAATTCAATTAGAGAGTTCACCAACTTATCCCTCTTGTTTAGCTCAGTCTAAGGCTCTCTCAGAGTATAGCAGGTATTAGATTAAATTAGGAGATGTAGCTTATTGAGTTGAAAAATTTTATTTTTAAATGATAGAAAAATGTTCAATGACTTTGAATAAAATTGCTTAATTGTTTTACCAGATAAACGATCCACTTCTTTATTTGAATGATCTTTAAAATTCAGAATACTGACCTGTAAATGTTTGATAATAATAAAAGATTGGATTAATTTAGAAATGAGTTTTATATTCAAAAATAATATCGCAAAGCGCAAATAATCAATTTTAACAAATTGAACAGATATCTTATCTGTTACCAGAATGTTTACAATAATCAAAAATCAAAAATAATGTAGAATGACGATCTTTTTCTTCCTTTTCTTCCTTTAAATGCTTAAATAAATTTAAGTCTTTCCGTTGTCCAAAACGGGTTAAATGTTTTTGTATTTAAATTTGTTGCTCTTGGCGAAGCGTAGAAAATAAAATAATAAAAACTGTTTTGTTGATGAAATATTTATAAAATAGGGTAGCCGAAAATGCACCTGTTACAGTCTTTTCTCAGCATCCTGAATGTAAAATGCTGAAGGCGTAAAGTTAATAAAAATAATAATTGTTTTCAAATACCTTTGAATTTTATAATGCGGACTTTTATATAAGTCTGCGTAGAAAAACACTCTTTTGATAAACACAAGCGCACTATAAGACACTTCCACGATCAGATGTTTTCGTTGATATGACGCTCTTGATCTTCTCCTGTTTGGATTGTGTTGTGATAGCAGTAATCATCCAAATTTGACTTTCTAATTGTGTTGTTTTCTTAATTAGTATGCCGGTAAGTAATTTCAAATTAAGTAATTCTCGGATAATTGAGAGTTGAGTTGAAAAAATAACATTTTAATTTTCAGGTGATGCAACTAACTTTGCCATCTTGGATTTTTATCGACCAAAATTGAATGAATTGTCGGATCGCATTGCACACGTCCGTCCACTTTAAATATCAAAATTCAACTAACTTTTGCTTGCGCAAAATACAAATTTGAGCTGACTTCAACGACTTGTAAGTCAAATTTATTCCTTTATGTGATTTTTATTTTAATGGAATTTCATGTAATTTCCAGAGGTGGTTCCATTATTGAAGAGATTACTTATCCGCTGCTTTCCAGTTGTTTTCCATCACAGTAGTTGATTTGGGAGCCATTTGAAGTAGTACATTTGACTATTTTCGTTATCACATTTCACTTATCAACCTTTAATGGATTTTCACCCTTATTTACCTTTTTACAAATTTTGGAGATGAATTTATGGTTAGCACATACAATTAGATATAATAGAATTTTGGTTATAAACAGATTTTCATAAAACAAGTTATTCACAGAGATTTATCAATTCAAAGTTTATAAACGTAAAGGTTATGTTTTTCAGATAACAAATTATAACAAATTTCATCATTTCTAAGATAAAGCATCTTATTAGAAGATTTTGACTTGTTCACCTTCAAATTGAATGTATTTAGCAGGTTTTGATATAGCTTTCATATCTTTAAAGATCTTATTAAGTCTACAATATCATGAATTTAGTTGGATGTGTTTATCTGTTAAATCTAAAGTTTGAAATTAGCTTAATTTTCTTAAATATATCAATTAATTCAGTTTTACAACCATTTGTATTGTGTGGGGTCATTTTAAATCACAGCAGTAAGTAAAGGAAAAACTGATCTTTGGCCGTTACAAGGGTGTGGCAATTGTCATAAAAATTGCATTGTATCCATTTCTTTGAGGATTTTTAACATTTTTGACGTCTTGGGTAAGATCAAAATGTTGGATTTGTGGAATCGTTTTATTGCATCAGAAAGCGTTAGTTGTTGAGTTATGAGTGAAAATTGAGATTTTTGAGTGTTTTTAAATAAAAAAATGGTAAAATGTGTGTTGAATGAAGAAAATGTAAAAAAGAAAAATAAAAGGTTAATTATATTTATCATATTAGTAGTTTTAGTAGGCAAGCTACCTGAGATGTAAAAACAAAAATGCTCACAGAACTAATTGCAAAAATTAGTGAAGAATAGGTCCTGGACCTATATTATTTATATTATAGTATTATTATTATTATTATATATTAAGATGGAGAGAGGGAGTAGTTTTAGTTTAACCTTTGTTTAACTTAGAAAATATATAAAATTACTTTTCAGATACTAAAAATGTCAAACATTTTCCTAAGTAAATTTAATTATGATATGGAATATAGATTAATTGTGAAAATTTGTGCTTTATTCAGTGTCTGAAAAGTGTTTTCGTGCATTGTTTAGGTTAAACTAAAAATACTGATATGATAAATATCAATTTTCACTACATTAACCACGAATCCATTTTTAATGTTTTATTCTAAAATATTAAAAAATTGAGACGTTTAACGCTGTACAGACAATATATTGCCCATAAATTCAGGTTGTGCCCATTATTAACTTTCTATAAGTTTCGCTTGAACTGCATACTTTCAAGTTGAGACTCCCACTAAAATCTTTTTTTATTAATTAATTTAATAATTTGAATAACAATAAACTGCAATAACAATGATGTGAATATTGCTACCGTTTGGAGTACCTACTAAATTACGTATTAAATTTTTAGCATAAATGTTTTATTAAAAATAATTAATTCGCAAATGCTCCCCATCTGTAGTGCTTTACAAAAGTATGAATAGAAAAATGATTTATAATATGTTTACACATCTATTTAAAGTTTAAAACGTACTATTTAAAATTTGTGCAGAATCATGTTATAACAAAAGAGCGCGCTTAAGGGCGGTATTGTGTACTTTACATATTAAATGTTGGATGGATGCTATCATCATTTACTACAATGTTAATATCATAACTCTTATATCAACTAAAAAAGTTTTATTTTCGAATTAATGATTTATTAATGTAGTTCAATGTAATAGTCCTCCCAATGACTTCTCCTTTAGTTCAATTAAATATAACTTTTAACAATTTTTTACATAACTAAAATCAAGCATATTATTCAAAATTGTCTAATTAAATACGATTGCGAATAATAGTATAGGCAGTAGAAGACTAGAAGTAATGCGAACATTACGTAGATTTCCCTGTCTGCGGAAACTTTTATGCATGGACCATAAACCCAATGAATGCTAATAGCATTATCTATACCCTACTTCCTATAATAATAAAAACCTTGCCCGCCTGCAGTGATTCATTGACTTGAACAAAATATATTTTAGTACACTCCGTATAGTTAAGTTGAATTATTTAAAAATATTATCGATACTCTACTCTGTAGAATAGACTATAGTGATTCGCTTATTGAGATACACTTTGCGATTTTCAATTTTTAAATGTATTAAAATTTCATTGGCTACTAACCAATCTGAGAACTATTATTATTCATAACAAAAATTATTTGAAAATAAATGTGTAAAAATGTTCTAAAAGAAAACTTATAGTACGTCAAAGAACTTCAGTCTGTCTATTCATTAACTCTCATCAATATTTTAGAAACTTGGTGTAGTAAGTATAATTACCGAAGCTATTGAAACTTGAAAGTTACACTAATTCAATTGAACAATATCCGAGTGGCTTTAATTAATATCTGAAGGGGACAGATATATATATATACCTTTAATAACTGAATTCGACGGGTATCGCCTTGATTAACTCAATGACAAGTTTGTTAATTACGATTGAAGGTGCCGCTACCGTCTAAGTTAATTAAAAGCTTGCAAATGTACGTTTGTATTTGGGTATTTGTTATTATCGCATTATACACCTATAAAATTTAATTATCCCTTTTATATTAAAAATAATTAATCAAATACTTAATTAACAGTTAGCAACTGCAGAAATTTAAAAAAATCCATTTAAAGAATTATTTTTGAAAGCCATGAACTTACTATTAATAGTAGGTTCGTAATATACAAATTTTTAAATAATCGATTGATATGTGGTTTCAGTAATGAAAGTTAATTTAATCGCTATATTTCAACTTCGGATATAAATTCTCGGTATAATAAATTCGAATTGTCAATTAACGCCGAACAAAAGTTTCCAATTGGAGAGTATGAATAGTTTGTGAAGTCTCAATAAGAATCTTCATTCTATGTCACAAACTATCTTAATTATTTTAAACCATTACAGTATGGCTGTAATTATAATCATGTTGGATGCACCCTGTATATATAATATTAAGCTATATAAGGCTATATCAAGCAATAATATCAAAATTCACACTTTGCTTAAAATTAACATTGCGCTAAAATTTCGGTAGCTCATATTGCATGAAATATATAATACTCGTATATTAATACCAAGTTATAATTTTTTACAAAAATAATTATAATAAATAAATATCAGCAAATGAACAGTATATGAAAATTTCAGCAATATGGAATAGATATAATTATACCGTAAAAGGTAGGGACTCGCAACGGTTTTCTACTTTCGATGCCGATATTATAAAAATAAAATATAAAAAACCCCCAACAAGTAAAAAAAGAACAAAATAAATATAAAAAATTTTAGCGAAATTATAAATTACCATTAGTCGGGGGAGCTATGGATTCTGCAGCTCCCTCGACTAGCGGTAATTTTAAATTTTACTGTTCAGATATAGTATGTAGATAGATAAATTCATTACGTCTTTTTTAATAAGATTTTTCATAAACTTGTTTAGTCAAAAATAATTATTTTATGGCATTACATTGTTTTTACGCCTATTGATTAGACACTGTCGTTTTAATACGACCGCTACATTACGGTACCGTTTTTGAGAAAACCCTACCTTTACAGCCTATAACCATCCAGTGGGTCTATAATTACATATAAAAAGCCGCATGGAAATCTAGAGACGTATTAAAGAGTTATAGGGGAACGTACAAACAAACATGCAAATGTACAATTCGAACACATAACACCTCTATTTTTGTAGGGGGTTAAAATACTGATCATTTTATTTAACTATCGAAATCTAGAATGCAATGAACGTAATTTAGAAGCAGAAATAATTCTCTAAAGCTTCGGTTTGCTCAAAAGCGGTACAGCATTATTGCGGCCGCGATTATGATGTCTGCCATTGATTATACCCTATAATATATGATGTTGTAATCATGTCAAACAAATGCAACCGCGCATATTTTCATTTTCTGTTAAAGTCCACGATGTGTAATGCAATGTACATTTAAATGTTTATAGTAATTATAATTTACTAAAAAGTCAATTAACAATATTAGTAGGTCACCGTATTGTAGAGTGTGAATTCCAAAATTTATTGAAGAGTTGAACATCTTCTGGTAAGTAACGAATTCTTGCTATATCTTTGTATATTCCATGCAGGTTCCATTTTGTCACCTTAATTTGTTTTATTCTTCAATCATCCAATTTATCTCATCTCATTTCCACATTCCAATTTGATCACCGATACAACATTGCATCCTTTATCAAATTATTCTATTATTTTCCTTTTTTTTGCTTCAAAATTTTGTGAAATATTTGCCATCTGCTAGAAAATTTTAATTAATTCTTTTTCTAGGTAAATCTTCGTGGGTCCAAAATATGTGGATTCAATTAATTCTTATAATCGAAGTATTGTTCGTACCAATTCACTTTCCAATTAACATAATTACCCTTTTTGGCAATTATAAATTTTTAACAACTCGAGGTCTTTTAAACTTCGTACAATATAAACCTTCTTCCTGATTTTGCTTTTTACGTTCTGGATGTATTCCAATGTGAAAATCTGCGCATTTGTCCATAAGAATCAAAATTTCTTCATAGGTAATACCAACTTTACTATAAACAATTGCCCAGTAATTTTAAATTTCATTTGTTTTAAAATTTTAGGTTAAATTCCAAGAAAAGAAAATAATTAACAACATTTCGCTACAATTGGTATAATTCCACCCTTGTAATATTTGGCTTTACTATTCTGGTTATTATTTCAAGAATTCATGATGTTTTTAATTTAATTTTGGTGCAATGAGTATAGAAATTTAGTTTTAAAACGTAACGAATTTGTAGGTATTGTAATTTAACTTATTTTAAACTGTGCGTATTAATTAATAAATTTGCCAAAATTTGACATTTTTGAAATTACACAATAATATATTATATGGTATCAAAATCAATCAATTACTCTAAAATAATTGTGTCATTGTGTAATGTTGAGCTTTGCTTTTTATTCCGATTCTCTTCGTTGATAATTTCATCAACTTCATCCTCAAAGATTACAGTTTTGGGTACTGCCTGGAATCAAATTTACATTTCTACATTTTAACCTTTTTTTGTTTCATGTCACCCCCGAAAATGAAATTGGTAAAGTGAAAATTTGAAATTGAAATGAAGATTTGATTTTATAAAAAGAGGGCAGGCAAGCATAATCAAGAGAATTGATAAATAAAGTACATCTACATAAACATCAAAAATTATTTTCCCAATGTTCGGAGTCACTTAATAAATTAAATAAAAATGAAATTCACTATTTTTCCTTTCAGTCCTTTCATTATAAAATTCGAGACGCGTTTTTGAAATCGATATTATCGTATCTTCTTTGGTCGATAAAGAAGCTCTACAAAAAACAGAAATTAGCCAATGAAAATATCAACAAACAACATTAATAGTTGTCAATAATTGTCATGCATTATTGGGACTTTGTATAAGTAATAATGTTATTTGTTGATGTTTCCATTGGCTAATTTCTGTTTTTGTACAGTTTCCTTTATTGACCGAAGATAAATGACATGGGAATAATAATATAAATTCTCGAAACGCTTCTCGAGTTTTATGTTTATAGGACTTTGGAGAAAAAGACTGAATTTTACTTTAATATTTTAAATAAAGTAAAATTTGAAAATAAAAATCTTTTTACCTTGAACACAAATAGGGATTTTAATTCTTTTTTATCTAGAAGATGTGCACGAACCAGTTGTTCAACGCCGATTGCGGTTAATTAATCATCAAGCAACATTTTACCAATTTCTGGAGTTTTCGATATTTTGTTTTAATTATAAAGTACCACCTTACTTCGACTATCTCTTTCGAAGCTGCATTCCACCTGCAATAAGAACGAAATTTTGTCAAAAAATATTTCGTTACTTACGACTTCCCCTGTATGTCGTCTTACACTAGCGTCGTGGTACAGGAAATTTTTGGTGTGCATCGCGCGAGGTTAAGCAGTTCCGATAATGAATACAACGTTTTTGAAAACGGTGCGCAATTTTTCTCCGTTTAGAATCAGTTTTATTGTATGAATTTCTGTCCGGTATCTTTTTGGAAATATCGTTTGTAAATGAGTGATTGCGTCACCGGTTATGGGAAGCGGAATTTTATTCGTAATGAGGATATTTTGTATGGTGAAAGTTTTCTTTGAAGGTCACCAAATGTTGTGTTCTAACTATAAGGCGTCTGTTTTCGCTTGTCCATCTCGATGTGGTAATTGGTTTCAGGGAATGCGAGATTAATATAGCTAATTCTTGCTGGAAAAGAATTAACGGAATCTGCTTCGTTTTGCGATGTATCCATTTTCGATGGATGATTATTTTGATATCTGCCATGTTTTAATGCCAACTTGCAAGTTTGGACTATAATTTAATTTGTGTTGTTATGAACTACCCACCTTCAAGGTGTTATAATAAGTGCAATAATTAACTAATGCTTGATCGCACTATTTTAATTATTTGGTTTTGGTATACATTGGTACGTCTGGTATTGTTATATTGCTGTGATATTTTAAAAAAATAATAAATTGAGTTTTAATTTTTATGCGTGAATATTTGTACAGAATTTTATTAAGAAGTTTATTTTGTTGCTAAAGTGTTAAAAAGCAGGTTTTTGTGTGAAAACGAAATTTATGAACAATTATTGTAGAGGTATTCTAAAATTTTGTAAAACAGTTTTGCTACAAAAATGAAAGTTTTGTGTTTCAAGTTAACGTTAGTCTGAATTCAGAATAAGGGAAAAGGATTTAATTTTCAAAGGTTTCATAATTTTTAAAATTGTATAAAATATCATAGCAATATTTTAAATTGAAGATTGGAAGATCTACTTACAATTATTCTGTACAAGGTATAATTTTGTTAACCTATCCTGAACAGTACTGAGAGGATATAGGTATGTCCTTAATTATATTTTGTTATCATTGGTATGTAATCTATTTGTTGGGGATGTTCGTCTTTTGTAAGTTTGAATTATTGATGAGAATTTTGTAAATAGAATAATTTTAATGTCATATCATTTTATGTTAGTTGTTGGCTTGAAGCTAATAACGTGCTATATTGTTATGTGTGTCATAGTCCTGTACGATTTACTTACATTAATTATTTTATTAAACATTGTTAATGTTTTTGATACAGTGTTTTGTTTTGAAGTAATTAACTATTAGCTTATCGACCCCTTCCTTCGCACAGCGTCCCGATTCTAACAGGATATAACGGGCATTTTCTTTCCTTCGTTTTTGTAAGCAAATCCTTCAGGATTTGGTTTTTTAACTCTTCTTCAAGGAAGCGGAGGAACTTTGTTGTTAAGTTTTGATTGAAATCAAAGTTTTGTTTGCTTTTTTCTATTATGAATATTTGGTTGCATTAAATTGTAACGTCCTTATTGGTGTTACGTGATACCTATATGATTCATTTCCGAACTGTGCTGGATGGAACCTATGTGATACATTTTCAAGTATTTTGCATGCAGAAGAGAACAAAATTGGTCAATGTGACAAGAATTTTTGCGATGTACACATAGTGACCTCGGTGCTTCATAATAAATAGTATGCATCATATAATGCTTTGTCTCTTTTATTTACTGAAGCTAACTGAGATATTCGTTATGCATAGCATCCTGCCTATGTTTTGATGTAGTAGGTATTGTTAATAATAATTATTATAAAATATAAACAGCTGTATGCATATTCAAATATCAAAATGGGTATTTTATCTATACGAATATATAAAATAAAAATAAATAAATAAAATAAAATATCTATAGCTGTAGTACATGTAGATAAGAGATATATGTATCATAATTTATTGATATATCAATACATAAATAATATGTACTCGTATTTCAATATTCGCTGATAGCTACTAAGTTGACTATGCATATGGCTGTCTATATTTCAACAGTTTAGTGTTATTTAAAAAAAATTCAAACAAAATACATACAATGGGGTTGAAGTATAAATTATCAGCATGACTATTAAATATGAATAGAAATGTTAAACGTTAAAAAATACATTTTTGAAGCACAATTAATTATTTTTCATGGTGTTTGATCACGAAGAACTTTTCTAAACAACACTTTCCTTTATTCGTGGGTAACTGACTACTGCCAGGTTCTAACAATACACCCCTGATGATGTATTCATATAGTAGTTTGAACATTATTATTATTTAACTTTGCTATGTCATCGCGTTGAATGATTTGACAATATTTAGATACTTAATATAAACATAATAGTATAAATTTTCTTTTCGCATAAATACGTACAATATGCAAAGATGTTAAAAATTTAGCCAATTTTAATATAATAATATTATGTTGTTTATACCTTTATACGATTAAAATATATTGTATGATGTATAATCAATTAATTTTTTCTTACTACAGTTTTAATAAATTATTTGTTGCTCATAAATATTATAATATTATGTTCATTCCGTCATTATCGAATAAAGCATACTAAATTAGATGATAATAAATCTTGTTAATTATTGTAAATAAACTGTTCTTTCAGTGCATAGAGACAATTGCCTGAACAGTGGAGTCTACATATTGAGCTGTAACAATATTCCAACAAGAAGTATACATTGAACAATCAGGTAGAAACTTTAACCCTCCTTGTGTACGTAGCTGGGTACCCGGGTGCCCACCACGGTGCATGTTTGCGTGTAACTAGTGTAACAATGAAAATTCCGCGTGAACCTTCCGGATCGTCGTTATTTAACTTATTCCAAAGCAGAAGGTGCATTCAGAAGAATTAAAAAAAATTTCTCGCTAAAATAAGCAAGTTGAAACTATACATACGTCGCAAGCGCCCCGGGTGCGTTTGCAACCGGGTACCCACCATACAAACAATGTAATTTTAACTTCATAATTAGTGGTAATCATTTATTATTCATTCACACAAGTTAAAGGTATTGCTTAATAATCAAATGCATAATAAATCATTAATACAAAAATATATTTACTGGTTACATTGTTAACATTTAGTAAAAGTCACTGCATGTTCGTCGCATATAGGCTGGTTACATTCGGAGCTGGATTTTCTCGTTCTTTTCCTCTTCTTGATTGTTTGTTTATAACATACTGCGATGACCTCCCTTATATTAAAAATTAGACACGTTGTTTAAGTTGGGCGCCACATTCAAATGAATGAAAAATATAAAAAAATGTAAATGTTAGAATTCGCGTGCTAAAATTTAATTAGAGAGCTCACCACTTTGTCCCTCTTATTTAGCTCAGTCTAAGACTCTCTCAGAGTATTGCAGGTATTAAGATAAATTAGGGATGGTTGCTTATCAAGTTGAAAAGTTTTGATTTGAAATGATAGAAAAATATTTAATGACTTTGAATAAAAATGCTTAATTGTTTTTACCAGATAAATGATCCACTTCTTTATTTGAATGATCTTTAAAATTTAGAATACTGACCTGTAAATGTTTGATAATAATAATAAAAGATTGCATTAATTTAGAAATGATTTTTATATTCAATAATATCGCAAAGCGCAAATAATCAATTTAACAAATTTATACAGATATCATATCCGTCACCAGAATGTTTTACAATAATCAAAAATGTAGAATGGAGATCCTTTTCTTTCTTCTGCTCTTCTAATTGCTTAAATAAATTTAAGTCTTTCCGTTATCCAAACGGGTTAAATGTTTTTATAGTAATATGGTTGCTTTTGGCAAAGCTTAGAATAAAAGAAAATAATGTTTAGTTATGAAATATTTATAAAATATGGTAGCCGAAAATTCACTTTTTACATTCTTTTCCCAGCATCCTGTACGTAAAATGCTGAAGGCGTAAAGTTAATTAAAATAATAAATGTTTTCAAATACCTTTTGAATTTATAATCCGGACTTTTATATAAGTCTGCGTAGAAAAACACTATCTTGATAAACACAAGCGCACTTTGAGACACTTCCACGTCAGATGTTTCAGTTGATACGACGCGCTGGATCTTCTCTTGTTTGGATTGACTTGTTGTGATAGAAATTATTCAAATTTAACTTTCTAATTGTGTTATTTTACTAAATTGTATGCCGGTAAGTAATTTTAAATTATATAATCCTCGGATATTTGAGAGTTGAGTTGATAATCAATACTTTACATTTCTAGGAGACGCAACTAAGTTTGCCATCTTGGATTTTTATCGACCAAATTGATTGTATTGCTGGATCGCGTTGCACACGTCCTTCCACTTCAAATATTAAAATTCAACTAACTTTTGCTTGTGCAAAATACCAATTTGAGCTGACTTCAACAATTTGTGAGTCAAATTTATTCCTTTTTGTGATTTCTATTTTAATGAGATTTCATGTAATTTCCAGGGTTGGTTCCATTATTGAAGAGATTACTTATCCGATGCTTTCCAGTTGATTTCCAACACAGTAGTTGATTTGGCAGCCATTTGAAGTAGTACATTTGACTATTTTCATTATCACGTTTCACTTATCACCCTTTATTGGATTTTCACTCTTATGTACCTTTTTACAATTTTTGGATATGAATTTATGGTTATCACATACAATTAGATATAATAGAATTTTGGTTATAAACAGATTTTCATATAACAAGTTATTCACAGAGATTTATCAATTCAAAGTTTATAAACGTAAAGGTTATGTTTTTGAGATAACAAATTATAATAAATTTCATCATTTCCAAGATAAAGCATCTTATTAGAAGATTTTGACTTGTTCACCTTCAAATTGAATGTATTTAGCAGGTTTTGATATAGCTTTCTCATCTTTAAAGATCTTATTAAGTCTACAATATCTGAAATAGAGTTGGATGTGTTTATCTGTTCAATCTCAAGTCCAAAATTAGCTTAATTTTCCTAAATATAATGATTAATTCAGTTTTACAACCATTTGTATTGTGTGGGGTCATTTTAAATCACAGCAATACGTGGCAAGAATCAGTGATTTGTTGCCTTCCTGATACATCTCGCCCAACTGCAGGACTTTCAGCAAGTAACACAGGATTTATTGGTCGCCCGATGACACTTTCAATAGTGTTATAATTTTGCATTACTTGTAAATTTTGGAACCCATCCTCAATAATAGGTTTTGCAAATTTTTCGCTTAGTTGGCTCATAAATATACGCCGTTGATGAGATTTCTTCGGCAACATTGTACTATTTTGATAATAAATTACGTACGAAGCGAGAGGGCTAACATCAAAAATGTCGTAAAACATAACAAGAGGTCATCTTAAAGTGTAACATTTCGTAGTGTATCTGCTGACCATCTGGTTCATGGTATCAACGCCACTTGAATACTTATTGTAGTAAGTAACAATGTTGGTCTTTTTCTTAGAGTCATCGTGTACAACCATATCAGAATGCTTCATCGATAACAAAATGACTGCTTTATTTTTCTTCGGGACGTACGAGCAAAGCGTTATTTTTTCATGTAATTCAAACGCAGTAGAGTAATGTGCTTTTGACTAATTAGGAGCCATTACCTGTGGAATGTACGGTTTATTCTTCTTCAAAGTGCCGACTACAGTTAAATTCCATGATAGTAAATTTTTGGTAAGAGGTAACGTTGTAAAAAAATTGTCCATGCAAATATTCCTGCCACTTCATCGATATGCGGATGGAAGTCCTTTCACTACGCTTTCTCGTTGATTTTTCTCTGGAACATTATGTGCTTTGTCAGTGTAAATAATTCCGTGCAAAGGAGGCATTTTCAGCATCGCAAATCCACCAAATCTTGATGCCATAATTTACTCGCTTCGACGGAATATACTGTACGAACTTTGTGCGACCTCAGGATGGATAAAGTTGTTTAACGTAACTGAACGAACGTTACTAGATGTCGGACTACATAACCTCAAATGATAATCTGGCAATGATCGATCAAAGTAGACGGTAGCCACTGGTCGTAAAATTTATTCTACTAAGGATCCTTGCACAATTACCATAACATGACAATATAAACGTACGAATTCCTAACTCGAAATATACAGAAGCAGCTGTTGCGGTCCAAACAATAACCCAAATAAACAGAAACCAGCTTCTTCAAAACAAACTAATAATGACGAGATAGATGAGCTATCAGATGGTCGATGCTCGAAGGTAATAGTGATTGCGATATCATCTGGTAATTAATATATCTATTAATCGACTGGCGATGTAAGTAAGTAAAATAGAATCACCAAAAACTTCTTCTCGAATTAATTAAGGCATTTAATCCTGCATAGGCGGATCTTCAGCGATGTTCAACGTGCCTCTCATACTAGAAAGACCCCAATTCAATAACATCGCCAAATAATTACGTCATAGTCGTCGATGATCCCATCACATGGTAAGAATGGTAAGAAACTGTAGTATGATGATGCAGGGTAATTATTATGTATCGTGTGAGACCGGCATTATTGTACCGCACGTGTATTAATTAGTAAGTAGAACAGTATAAGATTGCTAATAATGCTTAAAATACAAATAGAACATAGTTGGTATGCAGATCACTATTTGTTAATATGTAACTATTGATTATTAAGCTTATTACGGGTTTTATATAAATAGGAGCCATAATTAATACGAGAGTACCTAGTAGAGATGTAGTAGAGAGAGTAGTAGAGGCAGTAGAGGTGTAGATAAGGATAGTGAATAGATAGTTGTTAAGGAGTATTGTTAGAAATGTAAGAGTATGTATATATACTACGTAGTGTAACAAATAAATGACTTCACTAAAAATGGAATATTAATGATTTATCTCCTGGCGATCTTGTTTTATTACAAAACAATTCAAGCGAAACTACTGCGAACTCCCGAATAATTAACTAATTGGAAGCCCCCGATAAAACTTTTCACTATTGCACTTTTGTCATGCATCGTAACCCTTTTCCTATCTAATCACCATCAGAGTTTTCATAATTTTTACCTTTAACCTGTGTTGTTAGCTTCTTGGCCTTAATTAATTAAACGTTTTTTGGATCGCTCATAACAATTTTATTAATAAAACACAACACTAAATAATGAATAACAAAATAACGTCTTCAAATACTCTTTCAACAAATGAGCAAAATGTAGTCCGAAAACTGTTTATTACTTAAAATGTGTAATTGCAGTTTCGGCTCACAAAAATTGGTTATGGAGCAATTTGTAATGCGAAACTTACTTGGTACTTGCAATGTGTACTTGCCTTGTTGACTCACAATTTTGATTTAATTACATTCTTGGTTCGTACTTCGCAAGTTAACTATTATAAAGAAAAAATACAGTAATAAAGAAAGGGAGGGTTTTCCTAGAATTGCCGAACAAAGGCACATGGACCGTTACGATTTGAATATGAACTGTATGGGAAAACCCTAAACTAATTACATTAATTGCGTTCCACAGCCTGGCAAAGCCAGGATTATTGTCCATGCACTAAAGTTCAGATACAAAGGAGCCCTGTACTTAGGAGAACAAAGAAAGATGCAGGACCCCGTTATAGTATTAGATAAAGCACTAAACAACCTGACTCTTTAATAACCAGGGAAACAAATTATGAAGATGAACCTAAAGCCATACATAACAGAGGAAGTTAAATCTTCAAAAATTATAACAATTTTTTTTTAAATTATTACCAAATCAAATCGTGCAGCTCTACAACCCTGGGTGGGTCTTGGCTGACTTCACAACCTCTTTCCATCTTTCTCGTTCTGACATCAGTGTCTCCATTTGATCTTCGTCTACTCCTAAAGTTTTGAGGTATGCTGTGATATTGTCACGCCATCTTAGACGTGGTCTTCCTATGGGTCTCTTACCTTCGGGTACTGTTTCCCATGCCATTTTGATTATTCTTTCATTCGGTTGCCTCTGTACGTGGCCCGCCCATCTTAGTCGTTGTGATTTTATTTCTTGTATTATGTCCGGGTCTTTGTATAATTCTTTAAGTTCGGCGTTAGTTTTTATCTGATAGGAATCCGTAGCAGGGTCGTGGGACGGTCCAAAGATCTTTCTCAGCACTTTTCTTTCAAAGATTCGAAGTCGCTGCTCGTTTAACTTGGTGATAGTCCATGTTTCGGAGCCGTACATTACTGTCGGTCTTATGATCGTCTTGTAGATCCTGAGTTTTGAACTTTTCGAGATGTTTTTGATTGGAAAATTTTTGCTAGCCCGTATATGCATCTGTTTCCACTTTGTATGCGGTGTTTTATTTCCTCTGTCAGGTCGTTATCTTGGGTGATTATAGATCCTAGATATTTGAAACGTTGGACTCTTTCAAAATTATAATTGTCTATTGTAACATTTTGTCCTATCCTGTCTCTACGTTTTTGTCTATTTACGCACATGTACTTGGTTTTCTCTTCGTTTATTGCCAAACCAACTTTTTCCGTTTCTTTTTCTATTTTCACGAAAGTATCCTTTACACTGATCACGCTATTTCCAATAATGTCTATATCGTCCGCATATGCTAGCAGTAGTCTAGGTCCGTCTCCTGTGAACATCTGTACTTCTACCTCTGCCAGTCTTAGAGCTTTTTCAAGGGCTATGTTAAATAAAAGAGGGGAGAGGGCATCTCCTTGTTTCAGACCATTATCAATTGCGAAAGATTCTGATGTTAAGTTTCCGACTCTCACTCTGGTTTTTGATCCGTCCACGCACATTTTTGTGAACTGGATGAGTTTTCGGGGTATTCCGAGTTCAAACATTGCGTCCCAATGTTTAGTCCGCTTAATACTGTCGTAGGCTTTTTGGAAGTCTATGAACATGTGATGTAGGGTCTTGTTAAATTCCCAGCTCTTCTCGAGTAGTTGTCTGATTGTAAATAACTGGTCGGTTGTTGATTTTCCTGGTCTAAAACCCGCCTGATACTCTCCTAAGCTTTTCTCTACTAGTGGTGTTATTCTACTTAGTAGTATATTTGATAGTATTTTGTATGCTGTGTTTATCAAAGATATTCCTCTATAGTTGCCGCAGTTTGATCTGTCTCCCTTCTTGTGGATGGGTATTATGATACTTTCCTGCCAGTCTTCTGGTATCTTTTCTGTTTTCCAGGATTTGAGTATCAGATCATATAGATGTTTATGCAAGGTTTGTCCTCCATACTTTATCATCTCCGCCGTCATTCCGTTTGTTCCAGGAGCTTTTGAGTTCTTAAGCTTCTTTATTGCTATTGTAATCTCTTGAAGAGCCGGTTCTTCTGTTGGCCAGTCTGCGGTTTGGTATACCTTTGGATGAGAGAGTTCTGGGTTTTCTGTGTTTAGTAGTTCATTAAAATGTCGTTTCTATGTTTGTAAAATTACTTCCACATCTGATGTAAGGTCTCCATTTGGGTTTCGGAGAAAAGTTTTTGCTCTAGGTTTAAAACCAGTTTTTGTATTGGAGATTTCGGCATAAAATGCTTTATGGTAATTTCGGATTCTGTTCTCCTCCATCTCTTTCATTACTCTCTGCTCATATTTTCTTTTCTTAGTTTTTATTGTATTTCTTGCCCTTCTTCTAATGTTAGTATATTTTTGTACATTTTCGTGTGTGTCTCTTTGTAGCATTATCTTTCTGTACATCTCTCTATCTCTAAAATCTCCTGACATTCATCATCCCACCACCCCTTTGATTTCTTCTTGTTTTTGTTCTCTCTGCCAAGTATCTTGTCTGCTGCTTTAGTTGTCGCATCTAATATATCTTTCCATGCACCTTCCACGTCCTCTCGGGGTATACCTTCCTCGAGTTGTTCTTCTATTGATTCTTCAAATTTCTTTCTCTCTTCTGCGTTACTTAATTTGGCTGTGTTCCATCGTATAGTTGCACTTTCCTTTTTTATTTTATATGTTGAAATTCGTAATCTTACTTTGGCTCTTACCAGGAAATGGTCTGTGTCTCCGTCCACCCCTCTAAGGCTTCTCACGACCATCACATTACTTCCATGTCTTGCGTCTATCACTATAATATGGTCAATCTGGTTTCTAGTTCTGCCGTCGTTTGATCTCCAAGTTTGTTTATGGATGTTCTTATGGTCGAATATAGTGGACTTTATCAACACATTATTTGTTGTTGCCAGGTCAATCAATCTCATCCCGTTATCGTTAGATAGGTCGTGCAGACTATATTTACCAATCGTCGGTCCAAAACCTGTTTCCTTGCCCACTTTTGCATTAAAATCTCCGCATAGCATTCTCATATCGTGTTTAGGCATATCTTCAATAGTTTTATTAAGTATTTCGTAGAAGACGTCCTTCTCTTCGTCGTCACTTTCTTCGGTTGGTGCATGTGCCGATAAAAAGGAATAGTTATACCACAGACCTTTGACTCTCAGCCAGCAGATTCTATCATTTATAGGTTCCAAACGGATTATTCTGTCAGATATACGTTCGCTTATGATAAAACCAGTTCCTCGTTCATGTCTATTACTATCTCCTCCACTTTAGAACACAACCGAATGACCAATCTTGGCGTTACTGGCATTAAGCCATCTCATCTCTTGGATTGCTGTAATATCCATTTTTATTTTCTCCAGCTGTTCTATGGCTTGTCTAGCAGCTTCTGTTCTGTACCAACTCAAAACATTCCATGTTTCCACATTCAAAGACCATTTGCATTGCTGTTTTCGTTTCCGTATTTCCGTCCTGTTCCAAGGCTTTGTGTAAGTCTTCACAACATTCTTTGTTTTCCGAGGAGGGGTTGTTAGGCCTTCGCTTAACCCTCCTCCTTTATCCGGGCTTGGGACCGGCAGTGAAATCCGATGAGCTACTCAATCCACCCACCTACTCCCACAGGCGGAGTTTATTTTATTACAGAATTATTACCGATTGTGTAAATTTTTAACCATTTCTAATAAATTTCTTTATCTCCTTCGCTATAAAAGCTGTCAACTTTTAAGTTGGAATTTTTAATTTATTAAGAACTCATACAGGGTATTAGAAAATCAATGGTAAGAATTATTAATTTCAACTTTTAATGTAGTTCATCCAATTTTACCAAAATTCTAACCTCTGTAGCCATACTCGTCGTTGCGAGTAAATTTGAAGGCTACAAACAAACCGCAAATGTCAAATTACTCAATAAATTGAATTTAGCGAATAAGCTATAAGGATGAATTCGATAACCACTGTAATTTTGGCAATAATCGATATTGAAAATCGTTCGATTTGGGGCGAAGCTTGCACTTCATTCTGTTGACAGTCCGTGCAATTTCAACTACTTCAACAAAAAAATAATAAGTACCTGAAAAATCTATATCCGTTCGTTTACGAATCAGACGTTTTTGAAATCTGTCACGTCTAGAGATTTTTTTTTCAAAGTTTAACGCAAAAAGCTAGAAGCACACAAAAATAATAAGAAACTCTTATCGGAAATTATTTGGGTTCTAAAAAGAACATTTATTAGATGCAACTGCTGATCCTGCAGCAAATTAATTGTTTCTGCATCGTCACAATCGAAACATTTCACAAATGGAGTCAATTAATGTAGTAAAAGTGTTTTAATAATCGACAATAATTAATGATTGATATCTATATAAGTAGCTTACTTTTATACGTCTGTGACATGACTCGACTTTCCACTTTGAAAATCAGTAATATACTAATATATAAATTTAATGAAATGCAAGAAAACACTTCAATTTTTTCCTTAATTTAAAATAAATCGCTTTGAAATAAATTTCTTATTTTGTACTAGTTGACACTCTTTAAAATTAAAAAGTTTTAACGAAAAGTGCTTGTGTATTATTTTCCCCTTAATAAAACAAGATTGACCGAATCAGTCGTCTCAAAGCTAAAAGATCCATTTGAAGGGAGAACTTTTATTTTTAACAAATGTAAGCAATTCGATTACATCTCAACTTCAGCAAAAATACTGAAGGGTACTTGACGACAAATTTAAAAACTCCTAACTCGTGTTTTAAAAAGTTAGCAAATGCCATTTTAACAAATTACACTTTTGTTTCTTTTCATTTTCTCTTGAAAGCACTCGAGTAGTAATCGACTGCAGTCAATAAATCTTAAAAAATTTGCAAGTTGAAAATTTTCGTATTTAATGTAATTTTTTTTAAAGTGATTAAAATTGACTGTCATGTAATGGTAAAAACTTCAAGGCATTAATTGGAACAAATACATTGTTTAAATAATGTCAAGTTTCTTCTTTTTTTTCTCTTCGTAGCATCTACTACAGAATAAATTTTACATAATATTCAATATATTATTCATCCTATTATCCTCGAACACAAATGCACTATATAAGTACTGCTATGTTCCTTGGTCTAGCTCAGTTTAATCTGTTTTTATCAAGCAAAAGTGACTTCTTACCTTTATAGTAGCTTCAGTTAACTTATTCTGTAAATAAATTGTTTTTAGGAATATAAAATTCCCTAATGATACGCCTTTGGATTTTGAAGTTAATTGTTTAATTTTTTAACACACATAAAATTAAAGTTTTAAACAACATGAAAAAGACAACTTATTCTAATAAAATAAACATTCAAATTAATAATCAAACAAAACTTAATGCTACCCAAATTTTCCCAATTGTTAAATTTTCGTGACGCTTTAAAACTTTTATTGTTATATTTGAATTTTATCACTCGCCGTTCTTTTTAATATATTTAGTTCTCTTACCCACAGATGTCTCACTTTTATTTTCCTTCTCGTGCTTAACAGTTTGATTTTGATCCCACGGGTCTCGTGCAAATCATCAATTTATTCTGGGCAATTGTTACCAGTAACCAATTCTGTTTTGCTCCAAACCAATTTTTCACCATCACATTTGATAAACTTGCTGTAAGTAAATTTTCTTGTAACTTTGATTATATTTAACCTCACTCTTTATCATAATTCTGAATAACTTTCCCTTTCTAGGATTCTTAAACTGTTCACGTTGGTTTATTTTACCAAATACCGACTCTCTCTGGAATTGCTTAAATTTGCATCTGTGTTCAATCGCACACGGTTCAGAGATTCTGATTTATTTTTTTTTCGTATCCCTGGTTATCTTGAAACGATTTTCCCACACTTATGATCTACATTTTCATTTTTTATTTTTTTATTAAACTATCCTATTTTTTACAATACTAAATTAAACTAGGAAATCTTACTATTAACAAATTTTATGTGTTTTAAAATTTTTTATGCTCTTTTAATTTTCTTTGTGCATATCACTGAGGAACCCTATTCCTTTACTTGTATTTGTCAAGCCGCATTCATTTAATTTTTCATGGTAATTAATTGAAACCTTCTACTGCGTAGGAGATCACTCGTGCCGGTAAAATAAATAACATTGCAGTACATACCTACTATATAAGTACATAGGAATATTGCCGTTTTATAGAAATTTTGAAATAGTTTATTGTAAGGAATAGAACGCAGACAATACAGTAGTTTGAGAGGTTTGAAGTTTGTAAAAATTTAATATTTGGAAATATAAGAACGAGCGTAATGCAGATTTATAGAGCGAGCAGCAGGAGCAATAGTCCAGGACCCGTATTCTTGAATCATTTCATACGTCCGTCCGGGCGGATAGTACATAAAAATTTGGTTTCTTAGTTTCACAAATTCAATTATCCTAATTGCTGGATCAAAGGTTGAAGGTGTTACATACAAACTAAACTTGGATCTGGGTATGTAATATTCCGATTAAAATATGATGCCTGAGCATTGTAGAACTTCAGGTTCAAATTTTTCGTATAATATGAGAACGAAATCAAATGAGAACAAAAATTTGAAGACTATCATAGATTGGGTAGTATAGATTGGGCCATATGGTAGTACTAGAAGTATAATTTTTTATACATTGTTGCAATGAAAGTAATTGTTGCAATTTTCAAAATATTTTTGATTAAATGTATGAGAAAACTGTATTACCTTCCATATGTATACCAACGGTGAGCGCAGAAAACCTTGTTATAATAGGTAGGCCAAAAAGTTTGCAAACGACGCGGATCTCACAGGTGATTCCTACTCTGATACGTTGATAGATAAATAAATATGACGGATAGAGTGTCTGTCAATACTGAAATAATATTATTCAATCTACACTCTAAGTTAAATAGTACTTAAATGATCACTAAAATGGCACTAAAATGTGTACCTTTGTCCAAATTTGTAGCTTTGTATCATAATTTTGTGTAATTACGATAAGTATTTCGTATATGAGGATTGAATACTTATCAGGAAATAGTAATAATCAAGAAAAAAACGTTACAAAAAAGTAATTTATTGTAATATAATAATAGATGATGAAGAAGTTTTGCGCACAATTGAATGTTTTCAACAAAATAATGTTAACGTGAAAATTGGAATGATGATGAGCTGCAATCATAAAAAGTAAATCAATTAATTGTTTTATATCTATACTAACTCGATGTATATAATTACCTATTGAAATAATACACAACAAAAATATTAATTTTATATACAAAAAATGTTTATTACTAGGTAAATGCTTTTTCTATATTGTTAAAAAATATATACCACTATACGTTACCATTATATTTTAGATACGCTCATTAAAGTAATTACTTCTTAAGCGCCGAATTTCATGATTGTTGACAAAAATTTACCACAGTTGTAAACATATTTAATAAAAGTAGTTCTTATCAGTCACGTACATATAGCAAGATAATTGAGTAAATTATAGGTTTTTTGGGCAAATTAAGTCAATTTTAATGTTTAAATGTCATACACGAGCCTTTTGACATAAATTACCATTTCTACTTTTGATTTAACTAATTATTTTTTCACTCATTATCACATGACCCGATTTCAACGAATAAAATTGCCACATTAATAATTGAATTAGGTCAAAGAATCAATGGTGTGATTTTAATGAATTAACAATAATTTATACTAATAAGTGACATTTTACAATTTAAAAGTTGGTGAATTATATTAGAATTTATATTATTTTTATGTAGAAAAGAAGCTTAAAGTAAATATTTTCCACTTATAAAAATTATAAATTATACAAAACATAGTAGGCATCTATTTCTATTTTAATTTAGATGGTTTTCTTTAAATTTTGTTGGCACGAATCCACACAAAGTGACGAAAATGATCTAAACTCGTAATTTCTCAAATTTTCCGAAAATTTTACTGATCAAAAGGTGCTAAGTAGGGAGATATATTATTAAAATTATCTAAAATTAACGACATTCCGGTACGTTTATACCAAAAATTTGAGTCCTTTGTGATATTATTAACTTTCTAGCAGGATCGCTTTAACTACAAAATATTCAACTTTCTGCAAGTTTGAGATTAGCAAAAGATATTATGTAATTTTTGTTAGTTTTGTGCGGGGTCCATATTTAATAAAATTAATATTTAGTATAAATTAACGGTCTTGGTATATTGGAAATGTCGTTCTAGTTACGGTCATAAACAGGGGTGGGCAAAATACATTACAAATGTATTTGAAATACATTTTACAAAATACATTTATGCAAAATACAATATATTTTGCATGTAAATACAATATTTTGCATAAATGTATTTTGTAAAATGTATTTCAAATACATTTGTAATGCATTTTGCCCACCCCTGGTCATAAATAGGGAGCATGGGTAACATCAGTGAAACGCTTTTTTATTTAAGGCCCTAAACTAGGGTATTATTATCCATAATTAAGATTATTTATTTATGTATAGGGTTATGTGGGGGTTAGTTTTCACTGGCAAATTTGGTAATGTGTGGAAAACTTTCCAATACACATATTAACTTTTGAGATCAGTAAAATATTTTTACTATTCATTTACGAAAAAATGCAGATAGAATATTGTGCTTAGGTGCCAAGCTCAATATTTCAGTGAATATCTATTGAATCAAAATTAATTAAATGATCATGTTTTGCCACAGATCGTATACTTCGTTCTTAGAGAATTACTTCAAGTGTTACTCACTCTTTCGTCAGAAAATATTCAAAAATTAGCTTTATTTTGTAGATTTCTAGGCATTCTGGTAAACTAAAAGTTTTCGTACACCAAACAAATAATAACAATATAGTAAAAATAAGTCCCATTTTAAATGTCTCACTGTTACCCATACCGGCAAACTTTTCAAAACTAAAAAATTCCTAAACCTCACTGCTAATTTAAAAATGTAAATGCACTTATGTTAAGCTAAATTTATTAATTATATACTAAGTCCATCAAAACTTACACAATATTGCTTTATTTAAGTAGTAAAATGGCCTCAAAAAATCACGGTTGAAAATTACTTTTGCCTCTTGAAAACCAGTAGCACCTCAACTGTCAAAATTTCCATCATAGATACATTAAAATTGGATACAACCGTACTTTTAAAGGTTAAATATATTATACTATAGTGCCATTTATGTGAGCGGAGTAGACCAGAAAATATTTCAAATGTCTTACTGTTACCCATGCTCCTTACACGAGTTCAATTTTACCCCAGCTCAGATTAGTTAATTGCTACTCATCGTCCGTATTTGTAAGAGTTTTATTTTATCATTTTTTTGTGTTAAAAAACTCGTTATTCGTTCTTTTTCTTTGGGTTCCTATTAGAATACGATAGTCAAGAAATCGTTGGCATGTTTAGTAGGTACTTGGATATGCGATCCTCCAGAGAACCTGTACCTACGTTGCGTTGTCGATGTTATTTAGATTCCGCATAAAACTTTAGGGCCTATTATAGTATTCATTCCTAATTTTCTCGGCTGTAGTTACGACTATTAAGGTTGGTATAACGCTAATAGTGGAGGATTGAATCATGGAAAAGGAAAGGCAATTTTATATCATACTAAAAATTTTAGGAAGATCTAGGGTTTACTATCAAAATTACACAGTTTTCTAGTCGCGATTTGTCACAAATAGAGATGGCTGTGTTTACTAACACCTGACGTCAGACGATCATTTAATGAAATTTAAATAAGTTTTTTCAAAAAAGTTGACTGTTACCATGTTATAAATATAGTATTTGTCACAATAATAATGTTCTTGATTCTACATTAATATATGACTATAATAATATTATTTCAAATTCTAAGATTCAAAAAATCTTGGAAGCTTAATTAACTATTACAATAAATTATTCTAAAACAAATTGGGTTTCAATGAGCTGTCTTGAGCTTGTTAACTTTTAAAATATTTAATTATAAGTAAATGTATTATATTATTATATATAACTACTTACTTACAATAATTAATGTAAGTACATAGGTATTTTGTTAATATTACAATATTTATAACACAGCAATTATATTTAGATTGGTTTAAAATATTATGCAAGTAGTATTTACTTTTCGTTATTTTTAAGGATGGATGAATTTCCACAATAAAGGTTTATATTAAGTACCCTCCGCTTGAATTATTTAATGCAAGAAAAAAGTTTTGCAAATTGCATGTTTGCAATAAATATTGTGCACTAATGCATAACTCATAACTGCAATAACTCAACTTGAAAATTTGACGATTTATGCAAACATTATTATTAGTATTCAATAAATTATTAAGTAAGTAATAGATATTAATAGGTAAAGTATGTATCATGTAACTATGTAATATATAGTTAATGATTTAAATAATATTATAGATAACTATCAAGTAAGAGCTACTTTGTTTATCTATAAAATCTTCACGATCCATATTTCAAGGTGGATCAATTCGCCGTTTTTGCTTTTACTTTATATCTTAACAAACTTATTCACAGCACGTTGATGTGTAGAAAGAAATTCCATGAACCCTGCGATTGGAATCTAGAATTTCCGCGCTGTAACTCCATCAGCCATCACATCTATCCACTGTTGTGGTATCAATTTATAATTTATTATCCCAGTTTGCATCAATTATTTCGTTCAGGCAAAAAATTTCAACATTGAAATTGATGATACATATTGACCGTAAACTTATAATGCAAAAAAATTATAGTTGAGGAACTCAGTCTGTTTAGTCTACAAGTAATAAGATATATTATTTATTTTCTTGTTAGTTTTTTTATTTGAAGTTGATTCTGAAGACGTTTTGAAGAACGGACGAATATACCTTCAGTATCAAAAATAACAATTTTTAGGCTGTTTGGTGAATTGCTATACACGGTGAAGGAACAAACCAGAAAACTATTCATTGTAAAGGGTTAAGTTCAATATTTATTTTTAATAAATTGAAACCGAGAATGGCGAGACTGTTTGCATTTAAGCGTCTATGTGTTAACGAGATTTTGTTAATACTTAGTCTGAATATAATTAATAATAATTTCTGGAGATTTCGAAATTGCGTTATTATCATTTAAGGGCCACCGTTATTTTATTTATATCCTTCAAGCTGCATTGGAATTTTCCAAATGCTTCGTGTGCTTATTTCTGTTATAAGTTAATAATCAGTTGCCAATTTCAATTGTACAGTGCCATCAGAAAATGTTTGGGAGCGATTTTGGAGTAAACGTGGAATTTCACAATTGGGGAGATTTAAGAAGAGGTAAAAGAAACTCTTAAATACACAGAGACTCATAAAATCTATCTGACACGATATACTCGTATGTAGATCTTTTCTTGAGTTCCGTGCCTGATTCTAGGTGGAGGAGACTTCCCTCCTATATGTGTGTTTAGGGAACATACTGCTTAACGCGGGTTCCGAACCGCAGGAATTGTGTACACTTCATCTCCAGAGGGGTTCTACTACGCAGATTGCACTTCGGTGGTTTAACATTGCCTTACGAGGGGAGACAGTCAGAATAAAGTTTTACTGAGCCCGGAGTCGAATGAGGTATTCCGCATTAGCAGCAGTGCACTTAACCGCTTAAGCTGATGACCGGCGCAGAATACATAATATTATAGTAGAAATGCGATTCCGCCAAAACCTTAATCTCCGGCCGATGTGAACAGTATGCTTTTCAACGGACCTCCGTATACTATGACCAATTAACCACCACGTAACGTGAATAATTTTATTGCAAGGCGACGGTAGGCAAAATACATGTACATCTTCAGTTTCCATTAGGCCCACGGTATCCAGCATGTGTTGGTTCACCATTTTGCAAATCTATGCATTTCTTACCTTTGAGTGGGTTTGAGTCAGGAAAAACAGCAATTCTGAACATGATTGAAAAAACTAAAAAACAGAAAAGTGTCATATTACTTCTCTGAATTGTAATATTTACTAATAAAATCTTTATTAGTACATTTCTGTCTGTATACGCAAACATAATTTGCCATCATAATTTACATAATTTGTACATTAAGTACCGTTTTAGAATACCATAATAGAATATTAAATGTTAATTCTAGCCCAACTACAGGGGGAAATCGTATTGGAAGAATTATAACTAATGTAGACATCAGTAATCTTGAGATTCGACGTTTAATCGAAAACTCTCACAGAACTGGTATAGTTGAAATTGGCAACTGGTTCGGTCTAGGACAAAAGAACGCGAGCGTTAGGACACAGACCCAAAAAGACGCGGGCATAAAGACGTAGGACCAAAAAAACGCAAAAAATTATTACTATATGCCTGTATGGATTTAGTTTAATGTTGCACATATTTAAAGATTAAATAAAGCGCTGGTAGGAGGGGTGAACGGTGATTGGATATATGAAATATTTTGAGGTTGGTACACTGGTTGACGAAGTTGATAACTCAAATCTTGAGTGTGGAGATCACGGCAACCCCTCTAGTTTAGTGCACTCAAGAAGTACATAAGTAGCCAAGTGGTAGTCACCTTTCCAACCTGAGTAAGTAAATAACTTGTAGTTTGTTTTATTATTTGTGAGGTGCAGAAGCTGACAGAATTTTATTTTTAGGTGGGAAAGGAAATGTGCACCAAATTCTACGTGATTCTGAACATTGGTTCGTTGATGGGATGTTTTCAACGCAACTCTTTTATCAACATTTGATAAAAGAGATAAAAGAGATTTACTTCTCAAAGAAATTGAGCCAAATTTATATCCTAAGAAAATTTCATGCGATTATGAGTTGGCAGCAATCAATGCGTTTCAAGAAGCATTTCCAACTTGTGAAATTTTAGGATTCTTTTTTCACCTGGTAAAAAATATTAGAAAGCATTTAGGCGATCTTCACATAGTGGGACGCTATAATAATGATGATGATGCCTATTTTGTTCTTCATGCGCGAATGGTGACACCGTTGGCATTTGTACCTATATATAATTTAGACACTGCTGTTGATGAATTAGCCATTACACTTCCTCTTGAATTACAACCCTTACTACAGACCAAATCGCAGAGGGAATGGAAGAAATCGCACAATTTTGCCTCCTGAAACGTTGTCTGTTTATAGAAGAATGTTAACAGATACAGACAGAACCAACAATCATGCTAAAGCAGCTCACATACGTTTACAAAGTGAGCTGTCGATGGATCATCCTACAATATGAAAACTTATACTTACATTCATTAAAACAAATTCAACGGGGTAGGGACGTTATTTTCGAACAGCTAACTGCAGGTGCTGAACCCCCAAGAACTGCATAATCGTATGAAGTGTATTGTGATGGATTATGAAACTCGCAGTGTTATTGAATTTCTTCGTGGAATTTCCCACAATTACGTAATGTAAATTTTTTGTTGTATAATTTATTGGAATATTATTGTTATTATACTCGTAATGTTGTTATTATTATTTATTATTATTATATAAAATATAAAAATAATTTTTTTTCGTCTTTATGGTCTGCGTCCTTTTGAGTTTGCGTCCTAACGTTCGCGTCCATTTGTCCGGCGCCGTGGTTATTAACATATAACTGAAATAAGCTGTCGTTTGATTTTGGCAGATTCGAATGAAGCTTAAATGATTAAGCAAGCAGACAGTGTGTACTAAAAAAATTGTAAGGTAGGGTTTGGCAGAGAATGGAACAAGCATGCAAATAGAATTCGTTAGGTGCGAGTCCTGGTAAAACTATGTATATAGTTATGTTTCACACACGTTTAATTAAGTTTTAAAATAGTATATTACGTAACGAGAGTTGTAAGTAGCGTATTACACACGACGTGGAAAGTTTCTTCACGAGCCGCGAAGCGGCGAGTGAAGTAAATTCCACGAGTGTGTAATGGCTTTACAACTCGAGTTAAGTACTATACTTTTTCTACGACCACACAAATGTAAAATTTTTAACTTTTTAATTGTATTTCTTTGAATTCGCAATAACTCGAGAACGGCGCTAGATATCGAAAAACTGAGCAAAAAATTCACCCCCCTCGACTCGATCCCTTAATGAATTATCAGTGGGAAGGCGTATGCAAAAATTCAGATCGATCGCGCGCAAAAAAATTTAGTCAAACGTCAAAATTCGTATTTTAGATTAAATTCTCACAAAATGCGAAAAAATTGTATAAACCTCGTAAGCACAGCCTGATGAATTTACAGTGGGAAGGCGTATGCAAAAATTCAGAACGATTGCGCGCAAAAAAATTTAGTCAAACGTCAAAATTCGTATTTTAGGTTAAATTCTCACAAAATGCGAAAAAATTGTATTTATTCCATTTATTTCAACAAGAGAGTAAAAGTCAAATTCATCACACATCATAGCTTGAGTGCAAATGGACTATAAGTAGAGGGCGGATTATTAAGTACTTAGAATGAAACAGAGATGTCACCACTCTGGCCAATTTAGTGTTATTTTTGAGAAGTACCAACCTTGGAAAGTTCAAGTTTCTAATTTCATCCATTTATGTCAAATCGTTGAATTTTGATAGTCATTTAAAGTGAACAATTTGTATAAATTTGCTAAAATGGAGAAAAACTAAAATCGTGCGGTTATCAAGTACTTGTATCTCAAAGGCTTAACGCCTTCAGAAATAGTTACTGATATGAACTCAGTGTTGGGTGAATCTGGTCCGTCGACTGCAACTGTTTATAATTGGTATAATGAATTTAAACGTGGTCGTAAAAGCACAAGTGATGAACAAAGGCTAGGACGTCCAAAAGACGTTGTTACTCCAGCCATTGTCAAAAAAATCCATCGTACTGTATTAAATGATCGAAAAGTGAAATTGCGTGAGATAGCTGACTTATGTGGAATAACGTATAAAAGTGTTTGGGATGTTTTACATAAAACACTGCATATGAAAAAGTTGTCTGCGAGATGGGTGCCGCGTTTGCTTTCAAACGATCAGAAACGCAATCGAATGGATCTTTCATAGCAAAGTTTGGAATTATTTCAGCGTAATCCCAAAGAATTTTTGCGGATTCATAACCGTCGATGAAACATGGATTCACTACTATACCCCAGAAACGAAAGAACAATCAAAACAATGGATGGAAGCTGGTGAAAGTGCTCCAAAGAAAGCAAGGACAGTTCCATCAGCTGGAAAGGTTATGGCAACTGTTTTTTGGGATGCTCATGGAATAGTGTTAATTGACTTCCTCCAGAAAGGAAAAACAATAACAGGGAAATACTATGCTGAATTATTGGACAAATTGAATACTGCTATCCAAGAAAAAAGACCTCATTTAAACAAGAAAAAAATCCTGTTTCATCACGACAATGCACCAGCTCACACATCAAGAATTGCAATGGCAAAATTGCATGAATTAAGCTACGAATTGCTTCCACATCCACCATATTCACCAGATTTAGCTCCTAGTGATTTCTACTTGTTTCCAAACTTGAAGAAATTACTCGGAGGAAGAAGATTTACGTCAAATGAAGAAGTGATAGATGCAACAAATGCTTATTTTGGAGAGTTTGAGAAATCTTACTTTACCGATGGCATCCAAAAACTTGAACCGCGTTGGATCAAGTGTGTCGACCTAAAAGGAGACTATATTGAAAAATAAAATGAAATTTTCACAAAAAAATTGTTTTTACTTTCTCATTCTAAGGACTTAATAATCCGCCCTCGTATGTAATCCGTGTGGATTTATTTAAGTAAACAAGTAATCGAAATAAATTAAAACTGTCGGAACGCCAAACAAATTATCGATAAAGGTTTATATTAAATTAAAAAGTACACTAAAAGTTATAACAAAAAATAAATCCCAAACTTAATCTAAAATATTTACATCTTATGATAATAATTATTAATCGTAACAGAACGTTAATTAATCGTGAAGTAAACTTATTTATCCCGACACATTGTTTGGTGCACTTTTCGTTAACATAATTTAGAAAAAAAGGTAACAATTTCAGATCGTCTCCTAAAGGACGTAAGTTGATGTATTTTTTACATGTCAAATAAAAAGTTTCAGGTACTACGAAGGAACGTTGTGCGATTATATCCGGTGGTGTTGACATGGAGCTGCTCGACATGATTTTAAAACTAAAATTATAAAAAGTTAGGAAATTAGAATAATATATTCATTAAATTAATATTACCTTGACCAATAAATGAATAAATAAATATACAAATGAATCTTTTATTAAGGAATAACACACGTTTGCCGTATAATATTGTAGCTGTCAAACTAAAATGAATTAGTTCTGCCAACTCAATTGTAGTAATTTATCAAATTCCCTAGCCGTGCGATCGACTATATTACGTAACGGTGACGTCACACCGTGCGTAATGGAATTGTTACTAGGCGTGGCTTCTGTGCGATATTCGACGATTACTCCGATGGTCGTGAAAAAGGATTTTATTGGTTTATAAATGTTTACAATAAATGGTATAAGTATTACACAAGAATAACAATTAACGACTGAGTTACGAAGTTACAAGCGTTATGCATAAAGAACAAATAATAACTGATATGGTTTGAGCTTTGCAGCCCTTATATTAAAATAGATAACTAAAAATTATTGTATAGCGATAACTGATATTGGGAATGGTGCAGGCGAAGCGGATGTCTGTTTCCTTTAGATGGAAGATGTGTGCATCCGTCCGATAGGGGTTGATGGACATAATTCCTCCATGTTTAGGTTGTTTGAACGTCCTCGTTCATTTTTGATAAGGTTCATGTCCAGGGCGTCTTCTTTGGATATTTTGATAATGGTTGTTTTCTTGCACATTCTGTCGTGTAATTGATTCCTAAATTTAAATAAAATACAAGTAAAAGTTACAATAATTAATAAAATGATTACAGAGGTAACAGAGTAATGCACATATTCAGCAATTGCTGGTGTTGTAATTGGATCTTCTTTTATTTTCTGGAGATCTTTTCTTAGTTCGTCCAGGTTTGTAAGGTGTTCCATTTTTAATTTTACCTCGTATGCTTCATTTAAGTTTTCTTGGTAGACCTTAGGTGGTGGAATCGTAAAGTTGATGCCGGATAGGCTAATTATTTGTTTGTGGATTATGATGTCGCACGTGGATTGCAGGAGGTTAGTTCCACGGAGGGTATGCTTGTTTATGTTGTTATTGCAATTTTCGATGACCTCTTCAGGTGGGTCGAAACTGGTGATTATACCATGATTTAATACGGCGTAAACGTCATGTTTTCCATTTATTTTTGCCACTGAACAGTCGCGTAGCTTCTGCAGTTTGCATGTCGTGAAGGCTGGATTGTAGCAGATAGTTTGGTTTATTCCCATTGAGCATTGTTTTAGCCATTTTTCTTCGTCTTGTGCTTGTAAGTGGTAAGACGTTGGAGGGATAAGAATTTGCGAATATGAATTGGGTATAGGATAAATTTTCTCGAGTATGTATGAAGTTGGATTTAGGATTGGTATTTTTAATATCATTATTATTGCATTATCGGTTATCATTAAAGTGATTTTTGACATGTCTATTATTTCGAAAATATGAGTATCATCCAAAAACAATAGTCGTTCGCTCGAATATGTTCTTATTAAGAGATTGTAAATTTGTTGTAATTCTGCAAAAGTTATTAATTCAACATTGGGGATTTCTAATTTGGCTAAATTGATTGTTCGTTCTATTTTATTTAGTTCTTTTTGATAATCTTGAATGTTGTAAAATGCTAAATTTAATAATTGATTAACATCTGTCGATTCTGTTAAGGATCTGAGTGCATTAATTGTTAAATTTTGAAATTCGTTTATTTTTCTTATATCTTGTTCATACTCGTATCGGGTAGTAATATGTTCGGCAAAAGAAGTTATTTCTGAAAGTTTTTCATTTTGAATTTTCTGATTTGAAAATATTATGTCTAAGTTTTTGTTGATATTTTGGAGATCATCATCATCCAAATTCCCGGTGATGAATTTTATTGTTTTACCTAAGAAGTTAATTAATCCGCGTTTGTGTTTAAAGTGTAATAATTTTTCTAACATGTTTTCGGTTGATAGTAATTCTGATTTTAATTGATCGTAACGACGTGATATAAGCGTGTGTTGAGGTATTTTGTGTTCTAGGATAACGGTGTTAGCTATTAAATATCGTAGACCAATTTCTAATTGCGTCAGGTTATAGTGAAAGTAAAATTTATGATAGTGTGAATGAATTTTTGCTATTCCTATTTTCTCGCCAAAATATCCATTATTCCGAATCGGTGTTACCTGCATCGGAGTCGTGAATCGCACTAGGCCCAGGTTCATTAGGATCCTGTAAAGAAATAACTTTTTTCAGTCTTTTCATTTTTCTAATGTGAGAGCTGGTTAATTTTCCTTTAGCTGATTTTCCTTCAATAGTATTTTCAGATTTCTTAGTGATTTGCATTTTGTCATATAACGGGTCTGTTTTGCCTGGTTTATTTTTTCGAATGAACACTGTGTCTGTGTTAATGTCAGGTGGATCTTGTTTACTTTGGTTTCTTTTTTCTAGTATGGATTTTTCCTTTTCGCTGTTTTTGCGATAAATTTGATCGATAAAAGGTAGTAGTTCGTTTTTACGATGAATTTTCACGTAACGCGTTTTCTATTATTTCGTCTAGCTCGTCGACGTTTGGTGATTCTTCTAATTGTGGCACGATTGAAATTTCATCGAGTTCTTTGTTATTTATTTCTATACGTGACAAAGCGTCAGCCACTATATTTTCCTTTCCTTTTCTGTAAATAACATTGAAGTCGAATTCTCCTAGTTTTAGTTTCCATCGTATGAGTCTGGAATTTGGTTCTTTTATCTTATGCATCCATACTAACGGGTTATGATCTGTTTCTATGGTGAATTTTCGTCCATACAGGTATGGTCTGAAATGTTTTGTGCCGTCTATAATCGCTAGCAGTTCCTTTTCTATCGTGCTGTAATTTTTTTCAGCTGAATTGAGGGTTCTGGAATAATACGCGGTAGGTTTATTGTTTTGGCTTAGGACAGCGCCTATGGCGACATTGGATGCGTCGGTTGTCAGGACGAAGGGTTTTTCAAAATCAGGATAGGTTAGAATCGGTGCGTTAGTGAGTAGTTCCTTGCACAATTCAAAACATTCCTTATAATCTTCATTGTTGTGGTCTATTTTAGAGTCCTTTTTCAAACATTTCGTCATGGGAGAAACTACTTTGGCGAAGTTGGCGATAAAGCGTCTATAATAACCTACAACTCCTAAAAATGATCGAATTTCTTTTATCGTCTTAGGTATGGGATATTCCTGAACTGCTTTTATTTTTGATGGGTTGGGTTTAATGCCTTCAGGTGTTATGATATGGCCGAGAAAAGCTACTTGTTTGGACAGAAATTCCGATTTGTCCAGTTGCACTTTAAGGTTTACTTCCTTAAGACGTTGGAATATCGTTTTGATGTGGACCAGGTGTTCGTGCAGGGATTTGGAAAAGATGACCACGTCATCCATGTACACGAAACAGAATTTATACAAGTATTCTTTGAGAACGTCGTCCATCAATCTTTGGAAGCTGACAGGTGCGTTCCGGAGACCAAATGGCATGCGAAGGTACTCGTAATGTCCGTTGTTTACGGTGAAAGCCGTCTTCTCGATCGATTCTGGGTCCATTTCGATCTGGTGGAATCCTTGCGCCAGATCTAATGTTGTAAAGTAAACGCATCTACCGAGGTTGTCTAAGATTTCTTCGATACGCGGTAGTGGGTATTTATCTTCTATTGTCTTCTCATTAATTTTGCGATAGTCGATTACCATTCTATACTTTTTCGTACCGCTCGCTTCCATTTTCTTGGGGACAATCCATACAGGTGCGCTGTACGGTGATATTGACGGTTGTATGATTTTGTTGTCCAGAAGTTTTTGTATTTGATTTTGGATTTCTATTTGCATTGATTTAGGATGTCTGAAGGACTTCACGTAAATCGGGTTTTCTTCGGTGGTCCTAATTTTATGTTTAACGTGGTTAGTAAAGGTGAGATCGGTGTCTTCATAATAAAATATTTCGCGATATTTTATGCATAGCTTTGAAATTTCTGTCTTCTCTTCTTGGTTTAAATGGTCTGTTCTAATCAATTCACGGATGTCGTTCTTATTTGCAGATTTGACTGTTTCTGGTTGATCTAGATCCAGGTAATCAGTGGGTAACACATTAATTCGTTTATTGAAATGTACTTGGGTTCCTTCGATAGGGTTTGGTATTCTACATATCCCTTCTGTAGCTGTTGCGACGCATTCCGGGATTTCGAAATCGTCTCGAATTTTTTGTCGGGGTATGAAGACTTCACCTTCGTCAATTGAAACAGGAATGCTGAGGCAATTTCTGTTGGTGCTATTTATGTTCACCTGATTGTCGTTATACTCAAGGAAAAAAGGTATTTGGATATTTCGCAAAGCAAGTATTTTATTTTTGTAGCCTAATATTGTTTCGAAGTTTTCTAAATCTTTCGTTCCGATAAGGATGTCAAATCTCTTGTGCCAATTTATTACTCTAATATTCATGGGTTCATCTATGCCTATTTCCGATAATATGGGGTATCTTAAATTTTGATTTGATTTGGTTACATTATTTAAACTTGATACTGTGAATGGTTCTAAATAAAAATAATTTCTAAAATTTGAAGCTACGTCAACATTAATGATGGAATCGGTAGCACCTGAGTCTATTAAAACTTTTAAATTTAGATAAGGTAAATAGAAAAATGGCAGTTTAGCTCGTGAATAGATTGAATTTAAGTCGACGGAAGTTGTGGGTTTTCCGAGGCTAGTACGCGAAAATTTTCTTCTTCGTAGTAGTTTTCTTGTATCCCGTTTGTTGGTTGGGAGTATGCTAATTCTTCGGGTTGTCTTATTTCGTAGTTTTCGTAATTATTATCGTTAAAATTTTCTTCAAATTCGGTTTCGTTATTAAATAATTCTTCCGAGATAATCGCGGGTCTATTCGCGGCTTGGTATTGACTAGGTTTCCTGGAAAATGCGCTAGTATGTACTGACATTGGCGTCGGTTTATTATAATGCGTTTCTTGCATCGTCGAACCGGGTTTTGTTCCGAATACTTGTTTATTAGTAGGAAATCTTGTCTGTTGTTGGAAGGGTTTATTTATGGAACCGGCAAATGGTCTTGGTTGAAAGTGTGGTTGTTGTCTAGATTGATAATTGGAAAACTGGGTATTATTAATTGGAAAAGTTGGTCTTGACGCAATTTGTGCAGGTCTCGCTTGTTGCGTAAACGTAGCGGGTTTCACAAATTGGTCGTTTTGCAATTTGCGCACGTAATCGGTGTAATTGTTTTCCTGAATTTTATTGTCATACATGCGGCATTTATTTAAAGCTTCTTCTAAATTGTTTAATTCAAAATTCATAATACGTATACGAACGATAGGGTTCTAACAAACCAGAACAAAACATTTGTACTGTTTGTTTTTGGAATAGTGATTTTTTAAATGAAAAAATATTTGGATCGTTTTCATGTAATTGTACGTATTGCAACTGGTCGTTTTGCGCTAAGAGGATTTTGTCGTAATAATCATTAAAGGATTCGTGTTTTGACTGAATGGTACTACGTAGGGCGGAAATCAGCAATTCTTCGTTGCGTTGATCACCGTATTTCCTAAGAAGTGCCGTACGTATACCTGGCCATTCCGTTTCCCTATGAAAATTGAGGTAATCCCTAGCCTCCTTTTTAATTTTAGCTAACACGGACACGTTAAATAAATAAAGCTGAGTTGGTGTTAACCTATTATTTACTAATTGCACTAAATTATCTACACTCGATATGAACGTGGACAAGTTGCTACTCGGATCAAACTCAGGTAACGAATTCGTTAATGCAGTCAGCTCCTGCGTTTGGAACGGGATCAACAACGGTTGTTGAGGTGCATCATTGACACTATTAGGTTGAGCCGTCGCGGAATGCATTTTGTAAGGGATAAAACGACTGTTTTTAAGAGCTACACTTATCTTTTCTATTTGAGCAGAGGTTTTTGCAAATTCCTCCAATTCTAGTTCAATGTCACTATCTGACATGAAGTTGCAATAATAATAATAATGATTTAATAAAAAGGAGAAAGGATTCAAAAACTTACAGTGATAGAAGGATGGTTATTGTCATTCCCACTCTTAAGCTCACGTTTCGTTCTAGATGACTCCTTTGCTCGGTGTGTGTGATGATTTTTTTCTTAGGTTCGTTAGATAATTTCTAAGGTGTTGATACACTCCAAATTCTGGTCGACTCTCGGTCTTCACAGGATGTTGATGTTATTTTCTTGATCTTCCCGTAGTCACCAAATAAGTAGGCCAGGATATGTGAAATTATCCTGTTCGCAGCGCCAGTTATGTTTCACACACGTTTAATTAAGTTTTAAAAAAGATTTTATTGGTTTATAAATGTTTACAATAAATGGTATAAGTATTACACAAGAATAACAATTAACGACTGAGTTACTAAGTTACAAGCGTTATGCATAAAGAACAAATAATAACTGATATGGTTTGAGCTTTGCAGCCCTTATATTAAAATAGATAACTAAAAATTATTGTAAAGCGATAACTGATATTGGGAATGGTGCAGGCGAAGCGGATATCTGTTTCCTTTAGATGGAAGATGTGTGCATCCGTCCGATAGGGGTTGATGGACATAATTATATGTAACAAAATTAAAAACTGCTACTGCAATCAATCATGCTCAATTCCCAACCCAGTGTAGGCAGCCGAAACTTTTCTCTAAGTAATTTAACCAAAGTTAAATTATAAGTCATCTATACTCAATTTACTCAAACGCGGATGGAATTCACCGATAGAATGACGCCATGTTCAGCAATGGACGATTTAACGTTAAAGCTGACTATTATCGTTGTACATTATAGTATAGTTTCGTGTAAACTTATCTAACACCTATTAATACACGTTATTACTTATAACTAGGAAAACCATAACATTTTCTGCTATGTAATAAGTTGTTGTGATCTTCACATATGACGTAATTGTATCCGTTTTGTGGCGTAGATATTTAGGTAATTTAATATCATACCTCATGATCGCTGCTTCCGGTAATTACTTCACTGTAAACATGCTATTACTCGCACACATTAAATATTAAATGAAAATCATGACAAATACGTTATAAATGACACAATGCAATATCAACGAACCGTGTGTAAGTGAAACATTTCATGCTATTATCATTAGTTTGCGGCCGTTGCATTTTGCAGATGCTACTTATTTCATGTCTATGAAATGTAAGTTGCTGTCATTATTTCCACCATTCATTTATTTGAATAGAACGTTTTATTAAATAAATAATTTCAAATATAACGCAGCTATGCACATTCAAGTGCAGTATTAAACAATTTGCTTACTTACTGATGCAGGAAATGCAGTACAACCTTGATAATTCGAACTAATAAATATGTAATGCAGGGATGTGTTGAAATTACTGGATTAATGCACACTAATAATCATATAAATCATAATAGCAATACAGTAAAATCCCTACAGTTGAATACGAAACTGAATGTATTGTTTATTAACACTGGAATGATTTTTTCTAGCCAATCATGGGAATTGAAATATATTGTGTAAGTCGGCTCAATTTACAAGTAGCATTTTTAAACTAATAAGCAGATTTCAGCGATAGTTTAGTTGAGGTGCAGGTTACAGAGTAGAAATTTCAAATTCACGAAATTTTTCGACTAACCAGCAATACTCTGTAAATTAAAGAATTGGATGTACTATATACTATACTATTATATTTAATTAATACGTTTGGTCAAGTGACGAAAAATTTAAGTCAAAATTCATAGGATAGTGTTTGATTAAACACATTATGCGAATTGTCGAATGTAAATTTCTTTTATGCTGGTTTAGTTGTAGTAATAGTAGTAAGGATTAAGAAGAAAAACGTTTTTCTCGGTTTTTCAAATCTAACATCAAACAGCAAAAATTATTGGCCTCTAGACAGAAAATAGTAAATATTACAGAAACTATTAAATAATAAACATAATTATGTAAAAATGTGCTTCTTAAACCAATTTTTGCACTAACTTTTGTAAATCAGTTAAAGCTTAGTGCTGTTAATACTTTGCAGTGTGGTTTTGGCGTTATTGGTGTTTATCGCGTAGAATGTAAAAGTTTAGTAAATTGCTTTAAATTAGAATTCTGTTAATATGATAATTTAAAGTAAAAAGTATCCAATATTAGGGTTGTTGCTACCAGTTACCAGTGGCAACATTAGATGCGCTCTGGCGCGCACTCTTCTCTGAAACACATAGAGCTATGTATTATTCATCGCTCGTCCACCAAATTATCATATTAGTTTGCTTAATTTTATTAAAGTCTTTCATTAAGTATTTATAACTTCATTTAAAATTAATTTTAACTTAACCCTTTATTTAAAATGATGTTTCAAAATTTCAGTTAAGCGTATCACCTAAAATTATTAGTCACTCTTAAAGACAGTGTAATGAAAACTGAAATTAAAATTTGTTGGTTCGCAATGGGAAATTCTCTGATTTTGAAACATCGTAGAACCTATCCATAAGTAGTAATTGTCATTTTCATATAAAAAGGTAAATTTTCCTTTTCCAAAAAAATTATAGGTGGGACCTATTGGTAATTAGGTACTTAATGGTATTAGTATAATTTATATAATATATTAATTGTTAGTATATTAACAGCTTGTTTATGTCATTTTAGTAATTTTGAACATTCATCAGTATGCTCATAAAGCAACACTTTTTGTATGAACGCGTCAACGAAAAAATCTTCATAAATATGCATGTATATTAAATATTAAAAGAGCTTACTTAGCTAGCGCAACTTCAAACGCTGCTAAGTGAAGTTACAGAGGGAGCGCATACTTTCCGTTACTCAAATTGGATCGCGATAAAATTTGCACTTTATACAAATTAGCGACACCTCGGTTGACAGCCTTAGAAATGGAAAAGAAGTAACTGTCAAACGCTGATACAGAATACCAATGATTTTATTAGTTTTTTATTAAAAGAATTTTATGCTTAATGTAATTTACATAATTTATTGAAGGCGTAATATTTACAATTAAAAAGTTTATATTAGTCAAAAAAATTATTTATAAATAAAAACTAAAATATTTTAAGGTTATGAAAGGAAAGAAATGGCCATTAATATTGAGCATATAATATAAGCGAGTATATTGAGGCGTTAAGTGGCCACATGAGCTTCTATTGTAGCCACATAAGCCGCTTAGTAGCTCCCGATCGCTACGAATCCGTTGGGAAAGCGGTGCTACGCATCTCTCAATCTCGGCTTTTATCCTCACACAAAAGTGAGATAATGTGTTATTGGCTTCAATCTACACAAAGAACCCCAGCGCTTACTGAATTGTGTTGTTTTCCAAATTTGATAGAATAGATGAGAACTACATAAAAGCACACAAAGGGTATAATAAATTTTTGAACGAAGTCTGTACTAAAGGATATCGCTTATTCTTATTCAATGACAAAATCTTTTGTTTAGAATTTCATTTTTATTAGCTTGTTTTATTGCCATACATTTTAGCAGTGATACACAACGTTGACAAAAAAACGATGCTTTAATAAATAATATATAAAATAAGAGCCACGATTACAATGTACAGTAACAAATGTGAAATTAAATTTAAGAGATACTTTTGTCACACAACGTAATTTAGAAATAACTGACCTGCTTCTGTCTGGTTTGTTTCGTCAAAAAGCTTCATTTCACCAGACTAATAATGTATTAATTGTAAAATTTATACGAACATTTTATTATAACATATTTAACATTGTAGGAAGTTATACTCCTTTGAAATTATAATGGAAATCATTAAAAACTCAAAGAATAATGAAGCGAGCATACGAATTACTATAAAATAACCAATTTATTTTGATAAAAAGCGAAGAAGTTTATAATTTGAAATAACCCACTCCAGTTGTTTCCATTTGAGGCGCTAAAATCCAGGCCAACATAAAGTATGAATATATAAAGCGTCTCTCGGAAACGCTTTTAGAATTAAAGCTAAATATTCATGGAGCGCTGCAAATCGCGAGCTTTTATATTACTTATACAGTAAAACTGAGCTATAAAAGCTCTCAAAAGCTCCTATGAGCGGAAGCTGTACTATACTTTATACTCCTCGGTTCTCTGTGAAAGTAGATAATGTTTATAAATATGTATGTGTAAATGTAAGCTATTAAAGTGTTTTCAGATTGTTTGTGATACACATCTTGTCAAATTACTTACAAAACAGTTATTGTCTACATTTAGATAACTATAAAGGAAACTTTAATAGAGACTTAATTTTTTGATAATTCCCAACATTATAATTATTATAATATGTAAAGTAGATATATACAGTAGAACTTCGATTATTCGTGTCTGCTGGACCAGATTTTTTACGAATTAATACATTGATGCCGTATTATTTATTCGAAACTTTTAGCTTAACTAAAACTACAATTTTATAACATTCTTATAAGTATAGTAGTGCCGTAGTACCCATATATTTTACTCGCTATAAAATCACAGCACGTACTTACATGTGAACAATAATAGAAATATGTAAATCATTAGTTAACAACAATAAAATTAACGATGCATTTAACAATATAAGCTCTCGACAGCTATTATAGTGTAGTATATTTTAATTATTTCTATAGCTGTTAGTAATATATTAAATCAAAAACGCCCGGAATTGTCAATTTAATTTAAATTGCTCTTTAGTTAACTGGCCAGTAGAAAACGGTTATTAGTTCAAAAAAAGGCTTGTTTAAAGTTTGATAATACCGGGCATAACATATTTAACCAATACACTGTTTTCGTTGATTATTTTTATATCAATAAAAATGCTAATATTTCTGACAGTAAGATTTACTTTAGAGACAAGATCAGTAACATATTATTATTATTATTAAATTTTCAATTTTATTTAGGGGGCAGTTTCAACCATTTTGGGTATTTTGCCCTAAATTGGCTATTAAAAATCATTATCAATTCCATCATGGATTAGGTCGTTGACCTATTCCGGGCCATCCGTTTCTCGGTCGTTCAACATCTTTTCGTCCTCGAGGTTTTCATCTACATATAAGCTATAGTAGGGGTATCTTCCATTCTTTGGAGATGTTTTCCTATTTTGTGCGGTTTCCTACAATTCTATCGTCGAGGTTACCGATTTGTAGGTTGTAACAATTTTTGCCACTCCAAGGAACGACAAAAACTGCCCCGACGATCTTTGTTGATAACTCAGGGGATCGCCGGACAAAGATAGAAAATGTCACCAAGTGCTAGCTCAAGCACGGACCATGAAGAAAACGGAACCCCACTTCCCTCGGTTGATGTTACACAATTATACGGGATGACGCTAAGGATACATAAACGTAGCAAGAAAAGGTGTTGGTCTGGGCGCCATGTAATTATATTCACCCCGTATAAAGAGACAACTTAGAAACACAAATTTTTTTTTACAATTACAATTTGTGCTTCCGAAAATAAATAACCAAAGGTCGGAGGTTGCCCCCGTGACCGGAAAAATATATAATGACTCGTCGAACGACACCACCTCATCTGTGTTAAAATAGCAAATCGACCGCTACCAGAAAACACAAAAAAAACAAACCACCAACAATCGATTAGAACTCCTGTTAGAAGCGAGCATGTAATGTAAAACAATGCATAAATATTTAAAATTACTTAAAATATTTAACGTGGAAAAGCAATCGAATTGCCAATGCGAGCGACAACGTTGTTATCTGGCAGGCGAAGCGGTCGTATCTTACGCTATCAACGTTCCCATTCAAATAAATTTGCCTTAATCAAAATTGCAGTACTAAAACTACACAAAAAATGGCTCTAAACAAACCGTTTAGATAAAAAAAAAACATACAGTATGAGGCAACAATTACTACACAGAACAAACTTGTATTTACACACACAAGGAAATATAATTTTCGGTACCAAACGGAGTAAAAAGTAACAATCACGCACAAATTGCGTAATTGCAGAAGCAATACAAAAAAGACAAAGCCATATGCCCAAATTTGGTCAAGAGACGACAAACCAGAACGGAAATCAATAGAATAGCAAGAATATCGCACTCACCTACGCGAACAAAAAAATTCTCCAACGAGAATTGCGCAAGCAAAAAAACGAATCCTCACCACAGCCACCTGACCCCCATTCATGGCTATCGCTCCATCACAAACAGAAATAGACCAGTTCCCCTAAAACTCGACCTTCCGCTTCGGCACTTCCAAACTATCCCCCGTCGAGTCGGGGAAAACACAGCAATACCACCAACCTTAGAATTAATGAATGAATCCACCATACAGGGTGTTGCTAAAGTTGTCAAATGCAAAGTAGAAAAAGTAACGATTCAAAAAAATCGTTACAAGGTCTTCTCTTATATCGTCGTTTCTTATTCGGTCTAATCTTTTAATTTTTGACCCCTCTAAGGAACTACATTTCTGCGGATTGGATTTTTGAATTGTCTTTATTAGTTGTCACTCATACTTCACTCTCGTATATTGGTGTTGGTACAGCTTTCGTTTTGAGTAATTTTATTTGGGTTTACGTATTAAAGATAAACAGAATAAAACAATATTATTTATAGAATTTATACTTTAAACAATCCTTTGGTAGATATAATTCAATTAAATATTTGGAAAACTTATTTTTTGGATTTCTTATTGTAGATTCAAAAAATATAAAGTAAAAAGTCATGTAAAGTCATTGCCACGAAAGTTGACATCTCGTCATAGATTGACCGAATATAGCAACGACGTATTGCTTATGAGCATTACCAGTCATTTTGTATTGATATGACAAAGCACGAAAATATATTGCACGTGTTGTGATACGTTTCCAGTAACGACTTACGCTGTTGCGTTTGTTAGACGATAGTAAAAGACAGATATACTCATAGCATGTCGTACTAGTACCGGAAAAAAAATTTGACTCGCGTAGTAATTTATATAAAATTTCTGTCACTTAGTATTTTTGAGGTTAATAATAATTTTGAGGTTAATAATAATTTTGAGGTTAAATAATTAAGACGTTGTTTAATCTTAATCATCCTACGACTTCCGAAATTCGATCATGGTCAGCGCTACGTATTCCCAAATTGAGTTGTTACTAACCCCTGACTTTAATTGGCAATCAGAGATTGTAATAATCTCACATATGTGAATTATACCCTGGCTAAAATACTCACCGGTTCTTACTATCTCAGGCTCTTATGTTTATAAGTTTCACTAAATAAGGAGAGGTTTTATGAAGAATAAAAAACATAACTACAAAAATTTAAATATAATAAACAAATAAAAATTAATTTGTACAAAAACAATATAATTATGAAAGTATGCCTAAGTGGCGTTCATAATTTAACTACAAGTTTAATATTAAAAATTATAAAAAAATGTTCTATCATCACTATATATCTTAAAATTAAATTAAAAATTTACCTTGGTAAGTTTTTGTAATGTTGTAACTTAGAATAATTTTCATTAATCGAAAGTTCTTATTGCTTGCACTATTCCAACACGCAAAAGTTTAAAATTGTCTTTGTTTTCACAATGGAAACATATTTTTAATTAATATTATTTATTTATTTATTTCGCACTTGTATCCACTAAATTATTATTTTAGCGTCGCGCACATTTATTAATTATTAATTTATAATTTTCTCGCTTCACTTCAATTAGGAAAAATTCAAATTATCTCCTTTTTTTACCATTTGAAACGCGTTTTTATTAGCCAATATAAATTTATTATATTTTGGCGTTTTGCACATTTGTTGATTACTTTTCTTATTGGTATATTCTAGTCATTAATTAACTTATTAACAAATAGTCAGAACTGTTAAAAATTGAATAAGTTGATTTTTATGTGAGATGTACAAATTCTACATCTCACCTCTTCAGAGATTGTCAACTTAATAATCTTATCTTTTCTTTTTAAAATTTAAGAAATCCTTTTTTAAAATAGAAGAACCAATGATATTAACATATTTCTTTATAGCCAATCACAGAAATTGGTTCTACACGTAACAGAAAATTGAATTGAACAAGATATAACGTAACGATAAACCGTTCAAAACTGACAATAAATAGATCAATTTATGGTATCCAAATGGTGCTATATGACGTTAACTTATTTCAGGCGACTAAAAATTCTGTGAAAAATAATTGAATTTTTTGTAATACTTGTAAACTCCTATTCACTAAAATTATTTTGTATATAACATGTGTTCCCAGAACACTTTTTAATTTTAAAATTGTTTACTTCTTGTCAAAATCGGAACAAATAAATTACTATAATAGGGGTAGTTTCTATGATGTTGAAATAAAATAAAAATTATGACTGTGGGATATAATTGAATATTACAACATTTGGACACAGAAAATTGTCGTTGTTCGAAAAATAATATTAAAATTTGATAACGTAACAGAGTGTTCATCGTAAAGCTCAGGTTTCAGGTAAAGTAACCAAAAATTTTCGATGTGGTGGCAGTTAATCCGAAAAATTTCAATTAATTCAACTCTTTAACGCCGTGGGGTGTTACACAATTTTGTTTTTCTTCAGGTCTGCGTGAAAAGGCAAAACAATGTAATTGCAAAAAGTTAGTTTTGAGTAAAGCTCTGAACAGATTGACAAAGAAATTATCAACGCAACGGTACAAAAATCTCAAAATCGCAATTTTTGCCATTCATTGTTTTGCTTTTGCACGGCACAGGTGCTGTATACCTACGTATGCTGTGTCTTATTTTGAATTTGTTCATAACTATTGCTTAATAAATAAATAAATTTGATAAGCAACAATAAAAACATAAAACTTTTCCTTTCAGCATAACCTATATTTGGTTTGACAGGTGACAAGTTCAAATTTGTTAAACTAAAACGAATGTGAGAAAGAAAATTTAAAAAAAAGATAACCAATATATTCTTATTTTAAAATACACTTCATTTGACTAGGGAGTATTAGCTTAGTTCAGACGATTATGCTTTTATGACGAGACGTCAACTTTCGTGGCAATGACTATAGTCATTATTATAAGTATTATTACATATTTTGCAACGGAGAGAGTGAAACTGATCTTTGTTCTCGTATTTCTGAGAAACACGACTTTGTTCGTTCTCTCGTAGAGTAAAACTTTTCATTTCATCCCACGGTTTAATAAAAATCTGGCTTAAAAAATAAATCGACAGACATGCAAGAGTCGCATAGTTATCTCTTCTATCGATCTTCTATATAGCGTTATGAAATTGCTCTCACTATCAATTTTGTAGTCAATAATTTTATTTTTGACGTTTCACTTAAGTACAAAGATTTGTTCGAAGTTTTTAATTTAAAATTAACTAATTTGCAAAAAAAATGTGTGTAGGTACATCTGATAATTTATAAATATTATTTAAAAAACTGAGTCTTTGCAAATAAAATATTTGTACCAATAAATATTATATTACATAATTATATCGTTAGTGTCTAGAGAAAACCTCGTATGTCCAAGCCGGTTAAAAGGTCCAACCATTTAACACTGTTAGTAAGGTTATGTTTCTAGCGTCTTAAAGGATTATGTTGTTATCATCGTTAGTTTAGTTTGGTTATAAAAGAGATAGTTTTATTTAAAAATACGATGTTTTACGATGTGCGTCGTGGGACTACGAACCACCAAATTTCGAAAGTTAGAACTCGTGGTTACCGTAAAGAGGTTAGCAGTGCTTTAGCGAAACAAGCGCCATTTGAATTTTGTTAGATAGATGACGCTAGACCAGTGAGATTCCGGCCTAACTCTACCGATTCTCAACCCTTACAAGTCGAGTAAAATAATCTATTTGGACATAATATTATACAGTGTGTTATCAAATCATTGGGTCACATTGTAAGAAATTATTCTACAATACTCGTGTTTTAAAAAATAATGTATATAATTATAAAAGTATAAATAATGTTGTTTAGTAATACTTGAAAGACGATTAAACATAATTACATTAGCAAGTTAGATACCTATTATATTTTTATGATTATGTTTTATTTAAAAGAAACATAAAATAAGTGTTTACCAACAACTTTAATGTGAAAACTTACTCTGCGTAACCACAGGATATTCAATATATTACTACAAAGAAATAGAGACCGATGTGGTTATATCATATTTTCAGGATCACATGTATAAAGCTTGATTGAGCAAGAAAATGATAGCTTATGAAAGATTTGTAATATATTGTAATATCTCATTGTAGCCACGTAATTTAACCAATCAATATTTTTTAATAAAACTAATAATTGTATTAATTTCAAATAGGTGTTTTAAAGAAATACATTATTTTAATTGAGAAAATACTAGCTTTCATTAACTTTTCCTACAGGTTTTAGTTAGTTTGCTTATTGATATAAATAATAATTTGATTTAATTAATCGGGCCAAGCTTAAAGCAGTAGAACTATTTAATTTTAATTTTCTATTTTGTCAAAATATCAATTTTCTTTTTATATTTCACTTTTTTCTACTTTTAATGCCATTGATAGTAGGTATAAAATATAAATTTGCATGAATGATTGGACCTCCTTTGTGATTCACGTTTCATGTCAGATCGCATATTTTCAGCATCACTTACCTTACGTGAAGCTTAAACATTGAAAATCGAAACTCTAAAAGTGTTTGCTTATACTTGATTTGGTTGACACCATAATTTGTAATATAATCTGTTTCTTCTATAATATTTTTTTTATAAATATAAATACTTCTGAATTTAATTCAACGATGTTTTTAAGCACTTATTTTGTTTTGGAATGCTGGGGTACCTATGTTAAAAATAAACGTTGTACAACGTTTTCAATCTCTTTGAAAAAAATACTCTGCCCACGTTAAACCAAAAGTGGTAGTACCTATGTAGTTTAGATATTCACTAACTTCACTTGTTTTAATTTTAGTGTGAAACTAATTTTCCGATTAGCTGTTAATTTTTAAAGAAAATAAGAGTTTAAGTTGATAGTAGAATTGAAATCAACACTATAAATAAACGAAAACAATATATTAACAAAATAACTTTATAGTGAAGAGGATGCAACTCACGATAATCTACAGTTTCAGACAGACTCCTTCAATAATAAAAGTCGTTAAGAAGCAAATATTTAGCCTAATTTCTTTAATAAAATGGCAGTATACAAGAAACTAAACTGTTTCCTATAGAATTTTTTCATAGATTAGAATCTGTTTTTAAAATTGCTACTTACAGTACGTCTAGTTTTTGAGAAACATGGAACTGAAAACAACAACGAATAAAAACAACATTGTTAATTATTTGAAAACGTTTCCTCACTGGAACCTTTGGTAATGGGAATTTCAATATAATACAATACTATGTATAAATCAAAATTAATTAATTAATTATTGGATTCCAATATTTAAATATTTTACAAGGAAGGCTGATCCATAATAGTGTGTTGTAATCTAAGATTTTACATGGTTTTATTTTCTATATGCGGCATTATATTTTGTCAGATTTTAGCAGATATTTTTTAGTATGGTACAATTCGTATTTATTTGACAAGAAATCGTGGATAGCTTGGAAATTTTTTCATTTATTGGTGCTGATCAATTTTAGTAACTTTTCTACATTATTTATGGCCGAGCCACATAATATGGTACGGCTTTTACCATCACTGGCTGCCATGGAGTACCTTAGCCAGGGGAATCAAAGAACTCGGAGTACCATGAAGGCTTAAGTTAAAGTACATTATTTTGAAAATGATTAATTTGCGGAGATAAATAATTCAATACGAAAGACTTTTATTGGACTTTTCTAATTCACCGACATTGCGATGGAATGTTGATTTTGTTGAATACATAATTTTTCTTTACTATGAAACACCTCGCAGTCCTCTTTTCTGTAAACAATAAATTGGACAGTGCTTCCATATATTAACTTTTTGGGTAGCTAATATGCTAATTTGTAATCGATTTTACATAAAATTAATTATTATTACCTGAAATTTTAGTTTGCTATATTAATGTTAAATATGCGTTTTATTTATAACACCAAAATAATTTTATTGATTGAGTTTTCTCAGTTTTAATATAATTATTTTCAATTAGCTTTTATAAAATTTTAAACAACTTTTTGTTCAGAGATCCACATCAGCTCTCCAACAACTCTCATCAGTAGTACCTATCGTTATCATTTGACATTGTCAAGACAATATGATTTGTAGTTTAACCTTTTTCTTCAAATGTCAGTAAAATATGACGTTGTCTATTTCTATAAGTAGTATACTACGTATCCTATGTATAAGTAGACGAGCATGGGTAACAGTAAGACTCTTTTTTCTCCAATGCCCTAAACTAGGGTATTAATAACCACAATTAAATTTCCATTTTTGCCTATATGTACATTCTAGCATAACTGGTTAATTTGGTAATAAACAAGTGGAATAGTCTCAAATTAAGATATTATTAAATGTACATGTGGTATACCTGCATTATTAATTTTTGGGACCAATAAAATATTTTTTTCTATTTATTTACCAAAAAATGTAGATATAAGATTGTGCTTAGGTTCTAAGTCAAGATTTCAGCGAATATCTATTGAATAAAAATAAATTAATAAAATGCTCCACTTTTGCCACAGATCTTATACGTCGTTCCTTGAGAATTCCTTCTACTTCTACTCACTTTTCATCAGAATGTTCAAAATTTCAATTCAAGATTTCTAGGCATCCTAGTAAATCGAAACTTTTCCTACACCAAAGAAAACTTGAAAAAATAGTAATAAGAAGTCTCACTGTTATCTACGTATGTTACAAAAAGGATTTTCAAAAGGAAAACATGCTAACTACGCTAGTAATTTAAAAATATGAATACAATTAGCTTAAGCCAAATCTCCGATTTATTTACCAAACCAATAGTAACGTAAACAATATTGCTTAGTTTATGTACAATCACTTTAAGAAATCTCAGTTGGAATATAAAGTTTTTATATGCAGTTAAAATTAGTTAAAATTAATAATAAAAAAGATTGGGAATCAAAGAAAAAATTAACGCAGCAATGTGGAATGTAAAGCTGGGTCCTCATCTGAGCATTTTTACGCGCACGAAAGCAGTGCGGAACCAGAAAAAGTGTGCGACACGAAATCTATGTACATAAATACGTGCAATAAAAATTAAGCACACCTTCTGCTTGTTCCGCACGGCTTTCGTGCGCGCAAAAATGCTCACATGAGGACGCAGCTTAAGAGGTTTCGGGAACAAAGAAACGGAATTAAATGACACACTGGAAAAACAAAGGATAGACATGGCGGTCATAACTGAGATAAAAAAGAAATTAAAAGGAACAAAAGAATAATAACTACTAAATTAAAAGTTGACAGAGGCCATATCACGATAATTGGAACCTACGCACCAGAGGAGGCCAAAAGAGAAGAAACGGAAGATTTCTATGAGAAACTACAGAAAGTTACTACAGAGGACTACGCTCTATAATAGACTACATACTAGTAAAGGAAAAATTAAGTTCCCAGCTCCTAGATGTGAGAGTATACAGAAGCTGCGATATATATTCAGACCACTACCTACTGATATCAAGGATAAATCTGTTGACTAGATGGAAACAACAATCTCAACATAGGAATATGCAAGAAACGAACAAGTTTATTATATAAAGTACATTTACTACAAGGCCAAAGTATCAAATACTTATATCAAATGGGACTTCAAAAACATCTAGAAAAAACCGCAACAAGGAACGATGTTAATGAGGAGTGGGACGATATAAGAAAGTGCATAGATAGAGCAGCTCAAGAGGCGCTGGAAATGAAAAGAAAAACAAAGAACTAACGAGGCCTGAAAATTTGGAACCAAGAAATAGCCGAGGCGATAGAAGAAAAAAATAAGGCTTTCAAGACACATTTGCAAAGAACGGAAAAATACAAAGAAAAAAAACCAATCAAAACTGCAAGCGGCGGAGATGCAGTTCTTAAGAAGAACTGAAGGATGCACAAGAATGGACCAAATACGAAACGAGGACATTCGTGCCGAACTGCAAATCTTTTCGGTCAAAGAATAAGTCTCGGAATATAGAGAAAATTGGAGGGCATACCTAGATAGAATGGAAAACAAAATAATCCCCAAAATCATGCTTTCTTACAACCTAAAAGGAAAAATATTGGCCGCCCGAGAAAACGTTGGCGCGATTTGTAAGGTCGGAACAGGCAACAATGCCTAGACCATGAAAGGAAGAAGAAGATACATATTCAGTTTTGAACGTCTGGCGATACTTTCCCGATACCTTAGTCAGTGGTGGGGAAACTTTTTTTAAGACGGGCCATTTGTAATAACTAGACAATCGTAGCGGGCCATAGGGACGCGCATGAATGGATTATCGAGATTCCTTAAAGGAAGGCAGGCTACTCAAAATCAACTTTCCTTTCCTTTGACGTACGTCAAACGCTAGTAAGCACACAGTAAGTACACAGGTTTTTCTTTAAATAAAGTAAAGAAATATTTCCACGTCCATTCTTCTTTAAAAACTCGACATTCTGAATCCACTTTTCTTTTTTTAACATCCATTTTAGACGTTACCTACTACGGAGAACAACACACAGAAACGCAATTGACGAAAGCTTACTGCTAACTAATGCTCTTGCGCGGGTGTTTGTTGAGGCAGTGGGAGTTACGGGGATTACACAAACAATTACGTGGTCATTATCTCAAACGTGTTGGCGCCATGACGTGTTCTTTCGAGAAAACAGAACAATGAATCAAAAATGCGAGAGTGTCTGGAAGTTTCGAGCGAAGATGAGTCATCTGTTTAGGTCGGATGGATTTGTCCAGAATGCTATTGTGTTTTGGATATCGCCGCAGGTAGTTTTTATGCGGGTCGTCACATTACGAAGTAAGAACGCGTTCAAACATTCTCACGACGGCACTCTTAAACGGGCCGGATTAAACCTTTCCGCGGGCCGGACTTGGCCCGCGGGCCGTAGTTTCCCCACCACTGCCTTAGTCAATATTACTGCATATATTGCTGAAATATGTGCAGAAAATAAAACATGTAAAACATATGAATCCGGACTCGAGTCATAATTGACAAAATTGTCACCACAGATACATTAAAATTGGATAGAATAGTATCTTCGAAGCTTAAATATATAATATTAAAGTTTTATTTAAATAGAACTTAAAATAAAACTTAAAAAATAGAAAATATTTCGTATGTCTCACTTTCATCCATGCCACCCACACGTACACTAAAAGTTTCACTTTTAAGTCATCGATGTCAAAATAAATTTTAACTTACAGAAAATAAATATTTTTAATTTTTATAAAATTTCTTAAATTCAATCAAAAGTTCTAAATTCTTTAGCAGATAAACATAATTCAAAAATTTAATTTTTTATGTTTGACATGACAAAATTGGTAATTTATTGTTTTTATAAAAAATAACAAACATCAATAAATGATCAGGATAGAAGTTTAGTACGTATGGCTAAACAAACAATAGCAAAATATACCAAAATAAAAATAATTGATATCATAGTGATAAAAAGTGATATCACCCTAGATGTCATAGACACCCTATAGGTTCTTTTATGACAGGATCCTATGCCAATTGGGCAATTTTGGCACAATCGTCTATGAGTTTCGTGCCGTTTCTTAACGAAACCACCATTTTGCAATTTCCAGTACCTAATGTGTTAAGTCAAAAAGTTTGCCACATTCATCACACATTTGTGGTAAATTGCTGAGTTGATGACCTATCACATAACGAGAGCACTCGCTATTGCTTAAGTGTTAGGACTGAATGGTCACAAATATTTGGCATTGTTGAAAGCGATCCTGATGGCTTTCCATATTTTATTCTCTTTGTCCTTTGAGCTGTTGACGAGAACATAGAAATAATATGAATACTTTCTGCTTTTTCATTTGAAGCTCTCATGTTTAGTTCAGTTATTATAACATTTTCCTATTTGTGTCGTATTCAATCAGATTCAGAATATTTCTTGTACGAATAGCTTCGATCATTACAGATGGTGATTGAACGGAAATTCCATGTGCTCTTACCGAAAATTGAACAGGATTCGTAAAGGTCATGCCAACAAGTCTTACTGGAAATGCGCACAATAATTTCTCGTTTTTAATTATTTTGTTTCCGAAAAGTGCTGGAATTAAGTGGGTATTAATTGTTTAGTGTAACTTGGTATACTAGTCATTGTAGACTAGTCTGATTCTAGTCATCATGCCATTCATTTATACCTCATTGTAAACAAGAAGTTCGTTCACATTGCAAGATTTTGAGAATACAGTATATGCCGCCTGTGAGTTTGTAATTGCAACAATTGATAACATTTTTACAAACTCAACTTATTCACTGACCTTATTTTTGACAACCTTTTTTCAATTTCCGATCCGATGTTGCCGCCTAAAAATCTGTTTGTTGTTACCAGTTTTACGTTGAAATTCTGAAACAATTCTTCAGCTGCTTGTTTCATTAAAGGTTTCACTATTAAAGTACTCTTTGTTGGTTCTAGTTAGTAACCACGTTTAGGATCCTTGAGTATTAATTTATCCAACTATATTCGTAGTTCTAGTGGCCCAGCATAGCAAGCAGAAGCGTCAGCATACCAATTCTGTATTCAAGATTTGCTTTTAAATTGTAATATTTAAACTCAACAACATTATGGATGATTTCCAAAAATAAACATAATATTTCCATTCAATAGAAACATGTATTTGTAAAAACCCAAAGCTCAAAGAATTAATTACATAAATTAGTTAAAGAACAGGTCATATACCTACCTATATTAAGAGGAAGAAGAAGTATTCAGTTTTATGCATACGTTTTGCAATATTGTTAGTTTTACTGTATTTTCCCATTAGTGCTGAAAATTCTGAGGTGCAGGATATCTACAGCTTAACGTAAATTCCTAACCACGCAAACAGATCCTTATTAAATCTTTTTCTTCTGGATTAAGGAAGATTTTGACTGTATACCTGGGTGAGTAGCAAGTAAGATATTATTCTGTTAGTAAGTAAAATAAAAATTATGCGCACTTTCGAAAATGTGAAAACGTGCTCGTATACTGAAAAAAGGTATGATTCTATATAAATCTTGAAAACTCGTAGTTGCGGGTATATCGAAAGATGGGTGTATAATTTCCACCATATACGATACATAGCAAATAGTAGGTACCCATAATTACACTTTTGATAAATTTTTATGGTGCGAAAACAGACCAAGTTAAAATTGTGCGGACGTTAATAATGTTACATAAAATATTTCATAGTACTTTTTCCGCAAATATTTGGCTATACCAAATTTGTAGTATTATAGGTGTAATTAAAATTTTTTAAGATAAAAGTAAACAAACTTAAATACATTATTAAAATAGTAAAAATCATGTAGAAACTTATTGATTAATATATTATAATTATGTAAATTTTAATTAGAACAATTTTTAATTTAAAATGATAAGTTATGTTTTTATACACTTAATGGAAATAGTTTACTACCATCTTTGATCTAGTACCAACAAGATTCTTCACAAATATGGTAAATGTTTAACCAAGCAATTAACGTGTCGCGCCGATGGAATGTCTGAATTAATTCATGTAACAGGATTAAAATCAGTCACTGTGAGAACTTTGTCACATAACTGTTTTAACTAAACACCATGTACAAAGTATTAAGTAGCTGACTGGATAATAATAATCAAATAAAGTAACTCATTAGTTGGTCAAATTAGCTAAAACACCGTGTTAAAGCAGTCTAATTTAACTGCAACTTGTTTATTTTATAGAGAAATCAGTGATTCTTTAATTTCTATATGGGAGGTCTCACACAATCAGGAATTTAATATGCAAAATTAATCGAATTTCACACTTTAAAGTTTTCTTAATCGAAGGTTACCGAAACTCATAATTTGTTAATAATACGAAGTCGTTGTACAGTGTGTTTTTACATGCCATGCAAGTGTCGTAAATTCTATAACTACTTGAGGATCTGGATATCACTCAAATGCATTGTACGTAGTAAATAATGCGTATGGGTACAGGTTTTAGTGAAAATTGAAGCCTTGCAAACGCTTAATGGTAGTAAATGGTATTTACTTATCATTTTGTATAAGTTTAATAAATAATGAACATTTATTTTCCATTTTTGCAATAGAATTATTGATATTTAAACAGTTCGTTATAAAAAAATAAATTTAACCATTTAAATTTTTCCTGCATATTCACCGCATAATTTATTGCTCCATGTAAAAGTTGTACGACTATATAAATTATAGCTACAAGCTTTCAAAATTAATTTATCGAAACAGTGTCGATTTTAGGAAAATTATAAATTTCCGGCTTGAATTTTGAAAAAACCTTTCAAGAGTTTTGTGAAAACTGATGACGTACTTATTTGTTTTTACTTGGTTAGGCTTATTATGTTTCTGACATTGTTGTAATGTTTAATGCAATAAATTGTTGTCTACAGACGTCGAAACCGTAATCACTGATACAATATTATTATTATACACCCTTATTATTAAAAAATCATCCAGATGTCACAAAAGCTTTGTAGTTGTTTATTTACTGCTTATTTGGGCAATTTGCTGCACGATTTCGGTTTTAATTACATAAATACTCTTTGGTTGTCTCGTGTCACTGAACCACGACTGCTTTCTTTATATAAATTCCAACCATCAGAGAGGTGACATACATTAATCCAGATTCACAGGATCAAGATTACTGTCTTCCCCTTTTTTCCACCTCGATTAGTTTGTATTGATACGTAAGCTTTACAATGTAAGATTAATCCTTACAAAAATGTTTTACGTTTAACAAGTTTTCTTTATTATAATATTATTTTAATGACCAATTAAAATCATTAAACAATTACGTGCGCACTTGTAGCAGTAATAAAATATTTATAATTTTTGTATTTTTTAATAAATTACTTTAATATTTCAAGGTATTTATTTAATAAAAACGTTCAAACCGAGCTCATTAACGGATAAACATTTATTATTTTCAATGAGATACCTATTTGAGTCTTATTATAATTAATACCTATACATACATAATCAAAATAAATTATATCTTTATACATATTATTTTATATACCATTTCGATTAGTATACAAATTTATAATATGATAAACTGAATTATAATTTTGTTTACCCATATAACGGTTAGTCCAAAAGGTCCATTTTGTTAGTGTAAACCATGGAATTAGAAGGTTAGGACCGGCAACTCCCTATCTAAATGCTTAAAATTTGCTAGTGCTTATGCGAATCACGAAAACTATATCACAAGGTGGCGCTGTCCATAGCTGATTATACACAAAACTGTTTTGAAACCGATTTTTACATGCACCTATCTAGTATAGGATAGTAAATAAATATAAAAAAACTGCAAATAGCTCAAAAGAAAATATTGCGATTATCAACAAACATACCTTGGTTTGTCCGGAACAAGCGACTCCATGATGGGTTACGAATATCATTAATTAAATCATTCATCCGCAGCATAGCCAAAAGCTTTTTCAACAAATTACATCAATGTGAAGGTAATTAGGGGACAGTTCAGTTGATTTTTGTATCTGTGATTTCTTGCTTAAGCTCCACTTCCAAGTCGTTGAGGCATTGTTCCCCGCTTCTTGTGTTTTTGCGCAATATAACTCCGAGCAATAAGCGAGGTGCTCCGGGCAATAGGCGTCGGTGTTGGTGTCGTAAAAACATTGATCCGATTTTCTTGTTTGGTGTTCTGCTTAATTCAAATTCCGATTTAATTCGTCAATTTCTATTTGATTTTGTAAATGTTAGAAAATACACCTAATGATATATTTTTATGAGGTCAGCGAGGTCGACTGTTATCAAAACATTCTATTTTACTTTGACACTCTGAGGCGTCAAAGTGAAAATGGTATGTTGTCAAGTGCCAGCACAAATACCAACTTTCTACATTGATTGTAAAAAATCTATCAAAAGCAAAAATTTATTTAAAATTAATTATTAACAATTATCTAAAACATGTAATGGTACTTGTAAGTAAAACTAAAATCGCTTGTTAGTAACCGTGTAATTTAGCACCAAATTCACAATTCTCACTCTAAAATATAAGTATTTTGTAAACTCTTAGTTGGAGTATGGAGGGGATGAAAATGCCACTTTTTATTTATTGGCTTCTTATGCGAAATAGAAAATACTTAGCAAAAAGTTTTCTAACGCCTAGGAAGCCTTGGTTCGGCACCACGGATTAAGAAAATATATTTAAGTGTCTAAAATACTTTTGATAAGCCTATAGTGAATTATTTTACCAACGAAGAAATTATAGTACTTTTTACCCCATGTGTAGGTTAGAAATTACCAGGTGCGGGATAAAAAATTCCTAAAGTAATGCAGCACGTACATATTTTGTATATTATGATTTGAGCTATTTTCGATTTCAAAGCGTCCTTTTCTTGCAATGTGGCCGAGGCGCTTTTTTGAGGAATGACCGCATAATTTCGGAACAAAAAGATTATTATGGTTGTAATTGTAGATATGAAAACTAATCTATTAAAGAAAATAATTAATATGACTAACAACGACGGGATCCTAGGTGTATCTTACCGGACGTGTGGTAGAGAATCGAAAAATAAGAGACCCTATTATTTTAGGGGGTGTATCGGCCTCCGAAACTAGGTTAAAATAACGAATTTTCAGTTTTCATATATGAGTTTTCCGATTTGAGCGATACGAACACCATAAAACTTCATTTTATAACTAATAAAAATTTATTTTTCTCACTGCGATCACTTAATATTTTGTGGGTAAAATACCCTCCAAAAGTTTAAAACCGACATAAAAAATCTTAAATATATTCGAAATATTTATATACGTTGTAAAGAAAAGAAAAATGTAAGTTAAGTGTTTTTGTATTTTAACACCCAAAATTATATTTAAGGGGTAACAGCCCTCATCTTAATTGTGTGATAAATCACCACTTCCAAATACAGCGTTTTAATATTTAATTAAAATATGCGTGCGGCAACCATTAATGGATAGAAAAATGTGTTAAATGTAATTCTCACACTTACACATGGGGGTGCTCCACCCCCCGAAGACAGAAATCCACATTAACGCATTACTTTTAAATATTAATATAAAAACCATTACTATTAAATTTAAGTGTTATATAAGTTTTCATCGGTATTAATTCAAGGGAGACCTTAAATCCTATACTAACACCTATTGGAGTTTAATAAGTTTTAACAGTGTATGTCATCGATTTTGGTAATGTTTTACCCTAATTACAAAGAGCTATTACACCCCCTAAAATAGTTTTTCTACATATTAAGAAATAGAGGTGTGTTAGTTCTCGATGACCTACCATATCTTCAAAAATTATCAAAATCGGTAAGATACACCTAGGATGCCTTCTTTGTAAATGAGCCAAAAGGTTGCAAGAGATTGCGAATGGAAAAAATAGGTAGTTAAGTGCAAAGTAATATAGAGAAATAGGAATTAACTGCCTTGGGTCTCCAAATATTGCACAATATTGTTAAAAATTCAAAACCGAATAATGTTTATATATTATAGCTTACATTGGAAAAACTAAGTGAACTAGAGAAAAGCTCAACAGACATTTTTTGCGTACCATGTAATTTTCTATAAAAATGTCGCCCCAAGAGCACATATCTGAGATAAGTAGTTTAGGCGGGAGAACCTTTTAAAAATTGCCCTCTCGATGCTTTATTCAAGATGCTTTTCTAATATTTTCCAATGAGTCAAGTTTACTTTAGATTGATGGAGGCAACCTAAATATGAAATTAATAATTATTAAAATTATTAAAAATTCATGACTTATTAGAATACCATACTATAATTATTTCTACATATTTAAAAGAGCCTTATGTTTTCGTAAATTGTACATAATAATGTATAAGATGTTTGCGAATCAAATATCGGTACTGCTTGCTAATGAGTGTCTGACGAGTTGAGTTTCCTTTACGGGGTGACAACGAAACCGCGATCACACGATAAAGTAAAGCGGTCCATCTTTTGATGAGTTACTTATGTGTTTACAAGTTACACAGATGGCGTTACTCATCTTCGCTCAGCTTAAGCTTTGGATGTACTTGCAAAAAGTTGTGTATGCGGTTAACATGCGATCTCAATCATTAATCATTACGCCAAATCATATACTTGATGTTGTATGAATTTTGTTATTCAATTTTATGCTTATAGATATTAATATTTTCTATTATTTTGTTTCCTTAACGTTTGTTCGTTAATTCAAACATTCGACAGTTATAGTCAAAATGTGTTCATCTTTATTCAAAATAACAATTTTTGAAATAATTCAGAACAATTAGCTCAATTAAAGTGTACTTGAAGTGCAAATAGAGAAGTAGTACGGGCCCGTTACTTTGCCCCCTCAATTAATATTTTTGAACTAGCAACGGCTAGCAACGGCTAGCAACCAAATATTAAAGCTAACACCCCCCACGTTTATCCATAAATCAATATTTATTCACAAAGTTTGAACCGTTAAAAACTTTGATTTGCGACCAAACCTAGGGGGGGTGCTTTAATATTTGAGTGCTAGCCGCTGATAGCTCTAAGGAATCGGGAGCTAGCATTTGAGAAAATATATTAACTAGCGGAGTCAGCGTTACTTCCCCCCTGGTAGAAGCATTGATTTGTGGAGAAACCTAGGGGGTGCTTTAATATTTGGGTGTTAGCTGGTGCTAGCGCCAAGTAATCGGGAGCTAGCTTTTTGAGAAAAAATATCAATTGGGGGGAGGGGGGTAAAGTAACGGACCTCAGTAGTACTTCAAGTATAAAGAATAAAAGTCTATGTAAATTATGTTCAACTATTATTTAATATTTTGATTAAACATGCCTGACAAAATAATAATTCCGAAACATCAGTGTCCTATGTTATCGTTTATTATAACTTTTCAATTCAATTTTTCATCTCTCTTCTTTTAATATTTTAAAATTTCTTAATATTTCATTCATTTTGGATTTTATTGAAATGTTTGCTTTTGGTTCAAAAGAATGTACTATAAGTATTATCAAGAGTGCAAAACTATTTCTATTACGAGTACTTTATACATACTAATTTGATGAAGTTTATACTATATAATATTATATTATACTACAATTAGAATATTTTTTGCGTGTAATTAAAATTAAGCATAATGTATAATTAAAACTCATTTATTTATTACTCATTTGTAAGTAGGGTATAATTATAATCAACGGAAGGGAAATATTGCAGTTTATCAAATGTAGAATTTCAACAATTCAATACTTATTCATACGGTAATACACGTAAATATGCAATTAAAGTAGAACATAGGTGGTTAATTTTTTCAAAGAGTTGTAATAGGAGCACTATGGGAACCGGTGGCTGTGGTTGACTGCATCACGGTCATTTCACTAGGTAAAATTATATGACTCTACCAAGTAACTACTACACTTATATGACTTGCTTTACAAAATTAATTAGCAGAAAAAATAATCATTGTCATAATTTTATGCCATTAATATCATTATTAATTATTTTAGTATATTATAAATTAATATACCTGTAAAATACAAGTGAGAAACTGAAATCTTTGAAATCAGATCTTCCGAATGAAAATATTTATCTACCTTTTAAACCTCTGTTTGACTTTGGATCCAAAATGTTGTTAATAACTAATTATAGTGTTTTCATTTCATTATATGGTAATCCTTAAAGTAATTTGTTGAACAGTAATAAATTAATAATTGTAAACAGGAAATACAAAAACAGAATGTGAAGTAATTTTCCCAAATAATAAGGTTTGCACTATACATTTTTCTTTTTCTAAAACTGAAGATGGTGTTCTCATTGTGTTGTACAAACAAAACAAAATTTTTTAGTTTCGGTTTTAAATTTAATACATACTAATACTTTTTTGATGTAATAAAATAACACAATGACAAGTACGCCAATGAATATTCCGAACGAGGACAATCAATGCTAATAAATACTCGCTTAAAAGGGTGGTTGGTTGAAGTTCCTGCTAACAGCGACGTAAGGCAGCAATTCGCTCAACTTAGCTCATAAAATGACATTCACTTTACGGCGTAATTGCTCTTCCAAACTCCAGTATCCGAGTTATAAAAGCGTGCTTTGATAAGCACACACCACTGAACCGAACTATTTGAAGCTATGAATACATTGTCGTTTTAGGGACAAAGACACGAGCCTGGATTATAAAAAGCCGAGTTACCGCTTGCTTTATGTCTTAATTTGTATATAAAGTGTAATTTACTACTCTTTCCACATATTATACATTTTGGATAATGAAATAATTACAATTTCAAATAAAACTTTTAAACGAAGTTTAACTTATACCTAATATCTATCTACGTACTTACTACACAAAAACAATGGAATGATAATTTTATCAAATTTAATAGGTACTCCAATATATTATATTGTTAAACTTTAAATTAAATTAATATGACTAAAATAATTATGCTGACAGGATAAGTCGATCCCGAGTTCATTCATGGTTAAATTAACATTTATTTCTGAGCAAAAAGTTTAAATATGAAAAATACAATTTATTATTTTACTATTGATACTATGTCCAATATAGCACATTTGTCCTATATACGTCCATAGTTCGTTTATAGTACGTCCGTTCGTCCATCATACGAACTTTGTACGTACATACATAGAACGAATGTGTGCTATATGGGGTTAAATTATTTTTTAAATTATGCAGGTACGCCAATTAATTATAGATTTTAATCTCAAGCGTTTTTGGGATTGCATTCTTTGTTCCATCTTCAAGATACAAATGTTCTTATTCTAACTTTCAATTAATGAATGTACGCCATTTTGGATTATTCAATCTCGGATTAAAAACTCAAGATAAACATCAAGTTCATTGAAAAAAATTTATGAGCAAGAAGTGGATATCAATATTTTACCACCAAAATAGTTTGCATTTGATCCTAAACAGTCTGGTTTAGGTCATTTGCTTTTCTTGACGAAAGGTTCCATTCCGAATATTTCCATGTATATCTATAGTACTTTCAAGTCTATTCTGTTTTTCATTTGTAACAGTTATCCTTTTTAAGAGGATCTTTCATGTCAAGTTTGAAGTGTGGAATCATATTTACAGGGGCAGCCACAAAATCTTCGTGACTGATTTAAAAGGGTACAACGTTTTTATGCGTTTAAATATGATTTTTTTCTCCATATACGAGTACTAACATCAAATATGCATACATAACAAACACATATTTGTAATAACTGTATTACATATTAACAGTAGTATTGGAATAAGTAGTATTTATCTATATATTCCATATTAAATATTATCTTCCACTGGCTTGACATATAATTAGCATAACAACCCTAATACATATATAGGTTTAACTTAATTCACCAAGGCACTCCCCTACGATAAACACATTAATCCATGCGACTGGCGATTATATTACAAGAGGTAACATTAAGTTAGCATAGGCGTAGATATGAACAGACAAATTATTGACATAATAAATAAATTATATTTTTATCTTAAATTTTTTTTACCTTATTTAGCTTAGCTCTTATTACCTTATTTACCTTAGCTCGCAGGCTAGCGAATGGGAAACCTTGGTTCTATACCTGGTTGTGCCGGATATACAGCTATGCTCTTAAGCTCAATAGAAATCTGTGGGCTATGGGAAAGGCAACGGGAAAACATTAAATTTCTCTTTAACTAAATTTCTTTCCCTAGTCAGTCATCTTGACTCAGTCAAGTTGATAGTCAACGTTCGCTGAGCGAATATGGCAGTTTAACAAGAAAGCGTAGATAATATGAACATTTTAAGAAAATTAAAGAAAAGACTTTTAACTATTGAAAACTATAATATAATAATTAAAACTTTTAAATTAAATAGTTAATTAAACGTGATTTATATTTAACACAAATGTTTTTATTACATTTGATGATGGTACTACCCAGTAAACACATACACGTTAATTACACGATTTAATAACGTGTTTGTGGTTGAAATGACGTTTTACGTTGAAAATATCACGTTATATTTAGGTGATATATTCAACGTTATTTAACTAATAATAAATACACGTACTTAAAACGTTATAGTTAGGTAATATATTCAACGTGATTTTATATTACCTAACTATAACGTTTTAAGTACGTGTATTTAGTATTAGTTAATAACGTTATAACATTATTAGTTAGTAACGTTACTGAAAACGTTATAGTTAGGTAATATATTCAACGTGATTTTATATAACCTAACTGTAACGTTTTAAGTACGTGTATTTAGTATTAGTTAATAACGTTATAACATTATTAGTTAGTAACGTTACTGAAAACGTTATAGTTAGGTAATATATTCAATGTGATTTTATATAACCTAATTGTAACGTTTTAAGTACGTGTATTTAGTATTAGTTAATAACGTTATAACATTATTAGTTAGTAACGTTACTGAAAACGTTATAGTTAGGTAATATATTCAACGTGATTTTATATTACCTAACTATAACGTTTTACGTACGTGTATTTAGTATTAGTTAATAACGTTATAACATTATTAGTTAGTAACGTTACTGAAAACCTTATAGTTAGGTAATATATTCAACGTGATTTTATATAACCTAACTGTAACGTTTTAAGTAAGTGCATTTAGTATTAGTTAATAACGTTATAACATTATTAGTTAGTAACGTTACTGAAAACGTTATAGTTAGGTAATATATTCAACGTGATTTTATATTACCTAACTATAACGTTTTAAGTACGTGTATTTAGTATTAGTTAATAACGTTATAATGTTATTAGTTAGTAACGGTACTGAAAACGTTATAGTTTGGTAAAATATTCAACGTGATTTTATATTACCTAACTATAACGTTTTAAGTACGTGTATTTAGTATTAGTTAATAACGTTATAATGTTATTAGTTAGTAACGGTACTGAAAACGTTATAGTTAGGTAATATATTCAACGTGATTTTATATTACCTAACTATAACGTTTTAAGTACGTGTATTTACATTCATACATTTATTTGATTATGGCTTAGCTTTGTTTTTCCTGGTTATTAATTATTGTTTAAATAAGAAATGGGTGTTTTAAATAGGCACAGGTGTACTTCATTTTATTAATTATGTAAATTTTGGTTTAAAATTATAAAACTAAATAGGGGAATTACACGATGACGTGGTGTGTTCATGTGTGGTGGTAGAAGACGGTCATTTGAACCTTAGATTTGAACGGACAAGTGGTATTTTTGTGTTTATTAGTGTTTTGTTAAAGTGAAAAAGTGAATTATTCAAGGTAAGATTCATATATTTATTTGATTTTGGTTAGGTACAAGGGTGTAAATTAAATACATATAGGTTATAGGTATTTTGAATTGATTTAAGTTATTGAAATTTAATGAAAGCGTGGTTGCACAATAATTGCAATGGGTACTTAGTATGTACTACATAGCTTTGTTTGGTTTCTGGTTATTAATTATTGTTTAAATAAGAAATGGGTGTTTTAAATAGGCATAGGTAATTCATTTTATTAATTATGTAAATTTTGGTTTAAAATTATAAAACTAAATATGGGAATTACACGATGACGTAATATTAGCTATCTTTGTGTTGAATTGTAAATAAGTATCATATTTTATCAAAGTGACACATATTTTTATGTTAGGTCAGTAAATATTTATGCAAACGGTTTTTAACTGGAATAAATATTAATGGTATCATTACAAAATTGGTGATTTTGAATTAAAAATTTTACAAACGATGACAAAGTTGACTCAACATATTGAGCAACATACCATCATTTTGAACGAGTTGGTGAGGAACTCAAGAAATAGTAGCAGTTTTGTAGATATCCAACCGCCAAGCGATCTTCCGACATTCCCCATTTCTGACCTGAAGACATTTGAAAAGTTTGCCGGTTCACTGAAAGGAGACCTATCTCAATACATGGTAAGTATTTGTATCAAAGTTCAAGTTTAATAATTGACATATTGACAATTACTTTTGAAAATAAGTCTGAACTGCCTAAATTATGTACTATTTAGTACTTATATGAATAGTTAGTTACATATTTATCGTTTTAATTAAAGATAAGAAGACTGGCTGCTGTGGGGGGATCTGGATTAGAATCGGTAACCCGGCGAATTTTAAAATTTGTACTTACCGACGAAGTAGCTTCGAAGTTCAATTGGAAAGGAAGAGATAAACTCAGTTTTCAGAAGACATCTACCATGTCCACTGTATACGGTGAGATGATGATAATGATGCATTTTTATTGTTTATTCATACATATTATAATATGCTTTTAGAAGCTGCTAAAAAAAAATTTTCCAAATGACTTAAAAAACGATGTGGTGATAGCAAATGCTGTTAAGGAGTGGCTGAAGCATGCACCCACTAGAATGAAACTGATGGAGGCAAAAAAACCGAAAACACCATCAGTTTCTTAAAAATTTTATAATATAATGTAGGTACCTTGTAAATAACCTTTAATGTGCCAAAACTACTAATATACTTAATAATACATATTATAATTAAATGTTTTTCTTTGTTTACCCCCTACTGTAGTATAGTAACTATAATAAAAATTAAACAATTTTTGGTTAAGAAAAAAATTTATTTGCCTATAATTAACCATTTTGCTTATTGCGACATAACTTTGTAAGTAAGGTGTCTTACACCTACATATATTTCTAATTTAATTAAAAGCAAAAATAGGAAAGTTTTGCGACTTGTGAAAATCTCACTTGCCTATGGTAAGTACACATATTAATTTCAAAATTTCAGTCACAAGTATGGAGTGGGGTGTTCCATGACTTGAAGTCAACAGGCTTGTTCTTAAAGTAGTTGTGTTATGTCCGTTTGTATCACGGTTTTTAAAGTATTACTTTGACGTTAATCATTTCTGAATCTAACAAAATCCTTATTGTGCTTATTTGGTTAATAAGTACTTAATCACGCCTCAATTATGAGTAAATACAGCCAAACTGTCGTAAGTCGAATTTCTCCATATCTCAAAATTTCAAAAAGAGCTGCAGCAGTTTTTACATGTTAAAATACTTGACTTCTACAAGTCGAATTTTCTGTAACTCGAGTTTATTTTACTGTATTTTGGAGGTTCTACTTATGGAAGTGCAATAGGGCATGAAACAACAACGTTAATGGGCGATTTTATGTACACGTAAAGAATCACGCAATTGGCGTTATTGTAATGACGTTCTTTCAGCGTGGTAGTATAACAAAAAGATGACGTGTCTTTGTGGTGCAATAAACCTGGTATGTAACACGTTTAATTTACACGTTGCAAACCACGTACTTTGATAACGTTTCTCAACGTCTCAAAATTACCAAAATAACACGTGTATTTTGTGGTGTTATAGTAACGTTTAAAATACGTAATTTTGGACGTGGCAAACAACGTTGAAGTCGGCGACATCGTAACGTTTATGCAACGGTTTGGTACTCGTTTTTTTTACGTTTAATTTACACGTTGCAAACTACGTACTTTGATAACGTTTCTCAACGTTTCAAAATTACCAGAATAACACGTTTATTTTGTGGTGTTACAGTAACGTTTAAAATACGTAATTTTGGACGTGGCAAACAACGTTGAAGTCGGCGACATCGTAACGTTTATGCAACGGTTTGGTACTCGTTTTTTTACGTTTAATTTACACGTTGCAAACTACGTACTTTGATAACGTTTCTCAACGTTTCAAAATTACCAGAATAACACGTTTATTTTGTGGTGTTACAGTAACGTTTAAAATACGTAATTTTGGACGTGGCAAACAACGTTGAAGTCGGCGACATCGTAACGTTTATGCAACGGGTGGTACTAGTTTTTTTTTTACGTGTTTTTCACGTCAGTGTGTTTACTGGGTATGCAGTACCGAAAGCTTATGATCAATAAATATTATCATGTTTAATTAACTGTTTAATTTAAAAGTCTTAATTATACTATTTATAGTATATTCTTCTTCTTAAGTATGCCGTGCCTTAAATGGGCGGTGGCGATCAATCTTGCCCACATTATCCTATTAGCAGCTGCTCTAAATAGACCGACTGATGTTTTTCCCGTCCACTGTCTTAGGTTTTTCAGCCAGGAAATGCGTCTTCTTCCAGGTCCTCTCCTTCCTTCAATCTTTCCTTGTAGAATCAGCTGCAGTAGATGATATTTTTCGTTTCGCATGAGTTGTCCAAAATACGCTAATTTTCTTTCTTTCGCGGTGCCAACAATTTCCTCATCATTTTCTAACCTTTCTAAAACAGTTGCATTGGTAATATCATATAACCATCAGGAGATTCGCATCATTCTGCGGCAACACCAATATTCAAATGCACGAAGTCGTCTCTGTGTCACCTCACTCAGCGGCCATGCTTCTACACCGTACAGTAAAACCAGAAAAATGTAGCATTTCAAAACTCGGACCCTAATTTTGATGCACAATTCAAATGACATAGCACTGCCCTGAGGTTATAAAATAACTGAAACGTCTAGTATCAAAGACGGCAATATCCATTTTTTTTACAATTTCGAGTATTGATGGAAAACTGCTTCGTGGACTTGCTAAGTAGGTAACTTTAAGTAATAAGCACTGTTGCTTGATTGTTATCATCACTACCAGTTTCTGTTATTAAATCATTATATCTCATTATAATTCTTCTAAAGTTTTCCATTCATTCCCAAAATGCTTTTTCTAGGAAGTAGATTAACATAATGTATCTTAATTTTTTAATAGTTTAAAACATGTTGACAATTTTTAATAACACTGATGGGTTTAATCATTCTTGGAGTTTTCCCATTTTTCATTACGCTTTTAGCACTATTTAAGTTATTGTTATAATGTAATTCTCCACGAACAAAAATATTTCCAGTACGGGAATGGGTTAAGAAAAATCTGTTTGATTGTTTAAATCCAAAATGCCAAGAGCCAGTGACTTTCAAAGTATTTTGGATTGTAACTTTTCAATCCCGGACTTTACATTCATTAACCAAATAAATCACGGTTGCAGATTCATTTAGCAACTTCATCTAATCGGTATATGTTGTGTTAATACCTTAATCTTTCTAATTTTTTTCTCCATTGTGCAAAAACTCGGTCAGCCGGTAAAAACGAATGACCTGTAACAGTAAACACCATCAGTTCCAAGGAATTGATGGTTTTCGGAGTATCTTCATAAAGCCATTTGCAACACATCCCTGCCATTATGAAATTTTTATTTTGGCCACCAACCTTACAACATTAATACCACTTCCAAAATCGATTTGATTTAATCGGTGATATACAACTGAACAAATTTCGTTACAACCTTTTTTGTGCTCGTTTTCCGTCCAATAATAAGAAAATACGTTATTCATATTAAGTTTTGATTTAGAATTTCCTTAAGCAATAGTGAAATTATGTAAGTATACCTGACGTGAATAATAGACTGATTGGCCTGGTATTTTAGGAAGTACCAAATTATTTTGGCAGCCAAAGGATAGAGTGATTAAATCATGTTGCTTTTCTTTTAACAGTTTAAAAGAATGCAATAGCTCTGACTTGATGAATTTTTTCTTCAATCAACAGATATTTCTTTATTTCCCCATCAGCAGTCCGTTTAATTTGTTCTGAATACTCCAAGCATGTAGAGCAATTTTTTTTTCTTCCATTGTTGTTGTTGCAACAGTTAAATAATAATATATTAAACTAATAAAATTATTCACTAGCAGTTACTCTTATTCAACATGGTCTTATTCTAATTTAATAATAAATTTAAACAAAGTATATAATTTTAATATAACTTCTGGATATAAGTAGACTGTTTCAATGATAAAATGATTTATAAAACTGCAGTTATGTGGTGTTCATTTTTAAACATCACATGATTGCATTAAGTTGCAATATGATTGGCGAATGTGGATTTCGCCATTATTTTTGAAACTAACTGCAACATAGAGATTCCTGGTTTTGATTCTAATGCTCACTTTAAAACCCCAAAATTAATGGGTTATTACTAAATTTGTTCCCAATAAATTATTCCATAAATATGATAGAGTATATCAAGTACTATGATATACCATCAAAACCCCAATTTTGCTAAAAATGGAGATTGCCGCCTTTGATACTAGACGTTTCATGTATTTTTGGCTCTAGTTATTTTCATTTCCCTAGAATAGTCCAACCTGTCGTTTAACATAGTACATACCAAGTATATGATGCTTGATAATTTTTCTAATGTGGTGTGATTCAAGTAGATGTTGACTCTTAAGTTAGGTTTTTTGCTAATCAGCATGACCTTGGTCTTTTTTTTGTTCATTTTCATGGCGTATTCCTCGCAGACCTTATGAAATTGATTTACAAGTTGTTGGAGGCTTTCTTCACTGGTGGTAAGCGGTACGGTATCGTCTGCATATCGTAAGTTGTTGATATTTACCCCATTTACTGATATGTTCCCACATCTGAATCCTCGAAAGCTTTTTAAAAATTGCTTCGGAGTAGAGGTTAAATAATAGCGGCGACAGCCACATCCTTGCGTTACATTTTTACTGATGTTGATCACTTCAGATGTTTGGTCTTCCTCGCGTAGTATCGCCTTTTGTTAGAGATATAGGTTTATGATAATCCTCCTATCTTTGTCATCAATTCCTGATGATTTCTGAATATTAAATAGCTGTTTATGTTTCACTCTATCAAAAGCCTTCTCGAAGTCCACGAAGCATGCAAACACGTCACAATTTACATCTTTACACCTCTGTATCATTACTTGTATACCAAATAGCGCTTCTCTTGTGCCCATACCAGCTCGAAAGCGAAATTGGGAGTCGCTTATTTGTTCTTCTAATCTTGAGTATATTCGTCTGTGTCATTTTTAAGAAAATTTTGAGGATGTGACTCATTATGCTGATGTTTCTACTATATTCTTCGTATTTTTTAGCATTTTTATTCTTCGGGATGGGTATGAATATCGATTTCAACCAGTCTTCCGGGATATTTCCGGAGTCATAAACAGCGTTAAAAAGATCTACCAATATGTTTATGAGGTTATCGTTCATAAATTTGAATGTCTTTCCCGGTATTTCATCTGGGCTTAGCGCATTTCCGTTTTTTATTTGTTTTATTGAGTGATGTATTTTTTCCGTTAGTGATTTTAGGTCCCGTTTTTATGTCTTGCATTTCCAATTCGGCGTCTTCATCCTGAAATTGTTCTTGTGCATACTTTCATTAGGTTTTCATTTTATCACTCACTTCTGTTATTAGTTTACCGTGCTTATCTAATAACATTCCGGAGATATTCTTACTTCTACCCATTCTCGCTGCTTCTTTAGTCTTTTTGTGTAGATTAAAGGCCTCATACGCCTGGATACGGTCATAGATTAGCGGTTAAGTGCGCCTATCTCGCAATGAAGTGTATTGCACTTCCCGTGGTTCGGAGCCCATGTTAAACAAGTAGGTCCTCTATGCATGTGAAAATAAATCGAATGCATATCACATGCATAGAAAAAGAGATGGGCACGACGCTTCTGTCAAAGAAGCATCACGACTGAAGAAGAAAGGCGTCATTCTTTTGTCCTAGACTTTCAATCTCTGCACATTTATCATTAAACACGTTTTTTTTGCCTCCTTGATTTTCTTCCTAATATTGTAATGTATATTATTGTTTTGGTTAGTTTGGGAATTGTGTTTAGTAAAGTAATTGGTCTTGATAACAATTTTGACAGGGGCGGTAAAACCTCAATTGCCACTGTATCACGCTCTTGTAAACAGGAGCTTACTTTAATTGTTGTTGCCCTTTGATCGTCGTTTAGGCTAGCTCTTGATTTTTGCGGAGGCTAAGATCGTAGGTTAGTTGAGGTAATGAAGGAAAATGCTTCTCGTAAATAAAACATAGAATTAGTAATCATAAATTTACTCAAGGTATCAAAATTATTTAAAATATTGACAAGCAAACTGCGGAGATCTCAAGCAGTTATCAACAAATAATGTAACTTGAAATAACATCAGCTGCAAAATCACTACAGTGGGATTTTCACAATATCAATGACAAAAAGTTTACCATAACAGTCACGCCAAAAGGAAAAGAATATAATATATGACTCATCAGTACTGCTAAGTCATACAAAATAATTGGTGACAGAAAATTCCTTCCGCCTGGCGATAATGGTAGTAGCTTTGAAAAAGGCACTGACACTAGCGACGATGAGTTCCTCCGGCAGCGGTGAAGCGCTGAAACCTGGATGTTGACTGAGACTCCGGCTGTCCACAAGAATAACCTGTCGAACTTTGTTGAGTAAAATGGGCACCTCTTCCAGGAACATGTCGGCACAAAGGCACAGTTGAACAAAATAATTGAATTAGGCGTTTCAATTTACTGACCGCATAAACTCAAGATTGATATTAACAAACAACCTACGCCTTTAAATTTGTTTACTATTTTAAACATAGAGTCGTGTACAGATTATCAAGAAAGCCGCGACGTGCACACTTAACCCTGAACGGAAAAATAATGGAATCAACCAAACCAAATTTTCACCTGATGGGTGCAAAACATCACGTTACGACTTCTAGCCATTGTGTCTAATCCGTAAAAAAATACGCACAGCTTCTCGGATTCTATGTATAAGGCTTCTAAAGGGCGCGAAAAGTTTTTGAAAGCGAAAAACAAACGTCGCCACCAAACTCAAGCTTCTAGCTTTTTTCTAGCAATAGAACTCCCCTGCGCGAGCTTTACCTGTCACTAATCACTAATCCGACTATCCGTCGAAAACCCACGTGATAAATACAGAGTGAGTCAACAGATTAGTGACACATGCAAAATTTTGTCTTCTTCTTCCTTTCAAGGTATAGGCAGTGTTTGCCTGTTCCGACTTCATTGATCGTTCCAACGCTTTCTTGGGCGGCCGACGTCTCTTTTCCCCTTTGGGTTATATGATAGTATTTTCTTTGGGATTCTCTTGCTCTCCATTCTGTTGATATGGGATCTCCAGTTTCCTCTATACTCCGAGATTTTTTAATTGATGGAGAAGATATCCAGTTCATCGCGGATATCCTCGTTTCTTATTTGATCCCTTCTTGTGCAGCCTTTAGCTCTTCGCAAGAATGTCATTTCCGCTGCTTGTATTTTTGATTTATCTCTCTGGGAAAGAACCCATGTTTCGCATCCATATGTCAAAACGGGTACCGCCATTGTTTTGTAAAACTTGAGTTTAGTTTCCGTTCGGGTTAGATTCTTCAGAGTTTTGTGTATTGTGCCGCATACGTGTTGGAACTTATGTATTTTGTTGTATATGTCATTGTCTCGGTCGAAACTTATATCGCATCCCAAAAAGTTAAAGTGGGATACTTGTTCCAGAATTTGATCTTCTGTAACAATCTTGCTTCTAATTATTTCTTTTCCTTGAAATGCCATAACTTTCGTCTTTTTTTGTGATATATTTAACTCATACTTGATACACAGCTGATGTAGTGCAAATATCGCTCTCTGAAGGTCGTCTTCAGTTTCTTGTATTATTGCAAGATCGTCTGCGAATAATAGACAGTTTATTATTGTGTCCCGGCTTATCCATATCCCTGATGTGATTTGTTTTTTCCATTCTCTTATTAAGTCGTCTATATATATGTTAAACAAGGTAGGCGAGAGACCACATCCTTGTCTTAGACCTTTGTCGGTTGTTATTTTGTTTGAAGTCGACTGACGTGATGTATCTATTGTGATCGTTGTGTCTATGTATATGTTTTTGACGGTTGAGATTAGGTGTTTGGGATAGCCTCGTTTTTGCAAAATTTTGTCAAAGTCTGTAATTGCCTGGTAGCGTTGGGTCTGTTGGATTTGTGAATGTGAATGGTCAGTGTTTGCTTCCAGGTCTTCGGAAAGTATTGCAGCTTCAGTATTGCAGTGATAATCTAATTTAATTACTGTAATACATTTTTGAGAATCTTGTTTTCAATTTTGTCTGGTCCAGCTATCTTGTTGGATATAGATTTAAGGATTTTAAATATTTCGGTAGAAGTTGTCAGTAGGGTTTTGTATTGTAAGTTTTTTGTAAGTGTTTTGTAAGTCGGATGTTTGTTGCCAAAGCTACAATTATTATGTCTTCGGGAAAAACGTCCATGTGTTGTTTTCGGCGTGAAGGTTTTGAAATATTCAATTTTGGTTTTGTTGATATTGTTTGTGAGTAGGTGAATTTCGTGAACTATGTTTTGTATGTTGGTGATTAGAAAAAAATTCTAATTGACGAAAAAACCAAAACATATTGCGGTGTTTCAACGAATTAAGGAATTAAATATTATTAATTAATTATCAAAAAGTAAATTAAAGCATGAGGTCTCTTAACGCATTGGGAGATTCGTCGAAGGATCGGATCACATAATTGCAATAAATACTCAACGAGGTTATTGAGTAAAAACAAAAGAAGGTCCTGGAATGATAAATGTTAATAATACAAAAAGATTTGTTCACTAAGTAGTTAGAAAATGTTAGTTATAAGAAATTTGTTAATAGTTTTAAAATATTAGATTAAGAAGTTCGTTATACAATGTTTACATGGGTTCGATGAAAGAAGGAGGAGTAACGGCTCCGAAAGACCGCTACAAGCAGCACGGTACGGACTACAAGCTTGGTGATGTTGTATTCGGCAGGTGCTAAAATAAACAATAAAAGTGAATTAGAATTTATGACATTTCAGTAATTAACGAAAAAACCAGGACAACGAAAGTAAAAAACAACGGATTCCTATGTGGTCTCGAATGTGAGAAGACGGGAATTTGTTCGGTCTTCGAAAAATCAATAGTTGGAGTTGTTTTTGATCAACACCAAGGTGTGAGCATCCTACAAACAAATAAAGTTGTTACACGACAATCCACATCCAAGACACCTTCCGAACAAAGATTAACGGAATGACTAGCTCTAGCCGCGAAGGGTGGTGTTCGTAGGGTGGAGCAGAAGGGCTTGTGACTAAAAGTCGTGTCTTGTCGGTCTCTCCTCAGCGACCGGGCAATCCTCGATCGCGAGTTAGGATGTTATCTCAAACGGGGGGGGGATATATTTACACAAGGAGTATATAAGGGCGCCACGTGAATTTTGAACCAAGGTCCATTTGAAAGGGATGCAAAATCACCCTTTCCAGCTGAATACACGACAACTGTTGACTAAATTGATCGCGAGCATCTCACACTGGTGGCCTCTCTTTGGATTACATAGTAAATCTTGCTGTTATTAAACCTTACCTTTATATAATCGCTAAATAAACAAACACATAAACAATAATAAAAACACAAATATAAATAATAAAGAGATATAATAACGAAATATACAGGGGCATTTGGCATTTTATAACACATGTTTAATCATATTTACATCTACATAATGCTACAAAACTCAAATGTGAAAAACTGACTTGAATAATAATAAAACGTTATCACTAAAAATATTGACTTGAAGTTAATTTAATTAATTTAATATTAAATATGACACAAAATTCAATCCAAAATATGAATGGTTTAATTCATTAAACTTAAATGTGACGTAAAACATAATTCAAAAAGTGACGTTATTTCAATAAACAATTTAGAATAAAGATTTCATTGACGTGGTTTCACCACGTCCAAGTAAATGCTAACACACAAAAGGACATACAAAGAGGGTGCGATATCGTCTTCATGGTTTAAACTTAAGGTTTGTAAAATGCAATGGTCAAAGCTGACCAATAAATACAATAATGCTTAAAAATACTAAAATAATGCTTACATATAAAGGTACAGATGTGTTCCAAACGGAATTTCCATAAGATTTTGCCTGTGTGAGATACGATAATATTGTTCTTCAATAATCGAGATGACCATAAGTGAGTTGCAAAGTCGAGAATGATTCGGTAGAGGGTGGTTGGTGGTGATTACGAAAAATAGGGTTTTCCACTTTCGGTAAATTCAACTCAATCCGGCACTGACTGTATGTCGGTTCCGCGCAACCGGATGAGTTACAGATGGTTACACCACGATAAATACCGAGACGTAAGTTTGCGTTAAAAACGGCACAACCGAATTTGTTAAATGTTATAAACAAATTTAGATTTAGTTCTTTTAATTAACTCGAAACAATTAATTTAAGTCCGGTACTGAACTGGCATAACTCCGATAAAAAGTTAATTCGGCAATGCATCCACCACATGTTGCAGATTTGTACACATGCGGGATACCGGTGACACTCAAAAATGTTCGACATAAAATTCATCCATATTAAAAATACTTTACAGATGGTATAAAACAATTCAACGAGAGCGGTGCTGGTTAGACGTGCCGAAAAATACGGAACAATAATTTACAACAAAATAAACGATCGATACTTAATTTTAACCATACCGATCGGTGATACAAACGTCGATAAACCGGTTATAAATATCAAAATGGTTTTAAATAAAGTCCGTGTTGGTTGAAATATCGGCAAACTGATTTACAATCGAAACAAAATGCTTGATTAGATGTCCAATATATTTAATACCGGAACTGGTTTAAATGTCGATAGAATGTCTAAAATATTTAAATAAAAATGTCCGAAAAGATTTAAAAATAACTGTTTGAACGAATGATTATTAATTCAAATAATGCCGCACCATATTGATGACAGTCTATACGATCGATAAAAAAACTGTTATCTGCGATTCACTATTCACATATGTTACACAAAATGACTGTTAAATGATTTGAGATCTTACGTTAGTAAGATCTATTTAATTGACTTTACATTCAATTATACTATAAGTCCGCTTATACAAAAAGCGTTGACTCGACGGTCGGAGATAGCCTCCGGCCAAGTTTTTTGACTCACATGATCTCTCACCCAAACCGACAGCGGTTCAGGGTGTGAAGATCCCAATCGGAATCTTAAATTTAATACCTTTACCTGATATGTATTTGATGGAGCATCCCGGCATGGCCGGCCTTCTCCTTCATCTGAAATGATACATTAATGACATTGGAAGTTGTAGAGACCGGTGGGTCTCTGGGAATTGGCGCTTGGCGGACTGGCTGGTAAAAACCTGGGCTGTGACTGTGAATAAGAGATATGTGAGGAAAAAGAAATATTTTACGTTTGCCGATATAGTAGAGTCCCTAATTCGAAGAAAGAAATTATGAGTTAATTTCTATTGATGACCTCGAAGTGAGTGGCTTCTACTTGGAACTAGTCAGAATTGGCGACTAGTGGGATTGTAGTGATACTATGGGGGGTGATTTATCGGAGCTTGTGGAAATTGATCGAAAAATTACACAAATCTAGTGAATAAATTCACTTTCGAAGAGAATTTGTGTAAGTTAAACCTGTGAACGTACATTAGTCTGTGTGGGGGTTAAATTTAATGCGCTCTGCAATGCCTTATATATGGTTTTTGACCGTCGTGGGGACAAAATCCCACCACATTAGTCCCTAATATCTATCCTAATTGGTCCTGAAATTTGACCTCGTATCCTGATAGGCTAACATAATAAGTGAAACACATCACTTCGATCTTTATCCATGCAAATTTATGTTCAAACTTGGTAAATGCAGCTGGGCGATAGCTCATTTTTTGCTGCCTTGAATGTTTACGTTATAAAGTTTCTACTACTTTTTTACACTTCAAAAAGGTTCATACAATGTTGCAACTCTCCATAAACGCAATGTAAAAGATTTTATATTTGGGTCTGGCAAGTCGACATGTGGACAGATAACAAAATAAAATACATAAATCAAAAGCGATTTGACAGGTACACGTATGTGGTTTGTTCAAAACTGCATCGAAGGTTCCTATCTCAATTTAAAGTTCCTACATGTACAAACTAATTCGTCGAATATGTATCTAGACTTATGGACGTGAATCTAAAATTACATTGGGATAAAGAGTTTTTCGCTGACCGATAACATTGTTAATTTGGCAATGTATGCTACGTCAATCTTGAAATATCATTCCAATAGTGTAGATTTGGGATGGACGTAATTAAAAACTATCGCAATAAATTTGTAACTTCAGACATCGGAAAAATATTACACGATTTAAAAATATCGTTTCGTCTAGATTTAACTTTTAAAATGTTAGATTGTATTAACCGTGTTAACAAAATATATACTGTTGTGACCCGTTTTTGAATGAAGAGAGAAATTTAATAAAAGCCCAGTACAAAGGCAACACAATTTGGAGAGGTTCGAATTGTTCCAAATTGTTTAAATTAGTTATTGTTCAAGTTCATTTGGTTATATGTTTAATTTTAAGGCATGTAGGTTAAGACTGTGCAACCGTTTACCGGTAAATAAAGACGTAGGCTATAAACAGGCAAGAAAACAAACAGAAAAAAGAAGGATGTCCGAAAAGGAACAAAAACAAAACAAAATTGAATTGGTATCCAGGGATAATAAGAGAAAGCTATAGTAGTTATGATTTACAGAGCGTCCCGGACGGACGGTTTGACAGTGACAAATGATCAAACATCCAGAATAGATGTGTCGTGTCGCGCTTTGAATATCAGTTAATATTGATAAAGCTTTGAAAATAGACGTGTCGTGTCGCGAATTAAACAAGTGTTACGATTAATAGTAATTATTAATTGCGAAAATACGGGCCATCGGCTATCAAGGATTGAAGGTATCGTTACGGGTGTGTCTTCCAAGGAGACAGCACATAAAGAGCAGCATTTGGACTGGAATTGTGACAGGCCACGAGCCTACCAAGAAAACACGACCAAATTGGACCAGGCGATTACCAGCAAAGAGTGTTGTGCAACGATAGCCACGTCTTATCAAGAGAGATAACAAGGTTAGCATAGTTCGATTTATAATTTTAAGTTTGCATTTGATTTGTTTGATGAGTTGTGTTGATTGGTATTTGTTCCATTTTCATTTATGTGTTGTTGTTTAATAAATCTGTTAGCTGAACCAAATTGTGTTTCTTTTGTGCTGATGCTAATTATTGAGTTGCTGACGTGAAATACGGAAGATAAAACAAAACAACCTGAGATTAAGAGCTTTGCTAAGGTAGGTGCAGAAAGTTTGTTTGTTCTTCGTCACCCAGAGCTATTAGGGGGACAAAGGACACAACAATACTTTTAAAATATTTTACTTTGAAAATTTACAAAGACGGAAGTTTGTTCTTTCCTTAATTACTAATCTAATTGACCAAGAAATATGTACTTTTAAAAGTTTGATTTTGAAAATTTAAAAAGACGGGAAATATTGTTGTTTGATTGTGGCGATATTTTACCAAAAATTTTGATGCGCAGCGAGCGCGATTTCAATGTTACAAAGTTAAATCAATCAATGAAAACGTGGTTCACAGCAGAAAATAATTTTCATAAAAGTTAAAAATACTTACTAAGCCAAGAAGAATAATTTATGGTAATTAAATTTGGATGTTTATTTACCAAATGGAATGGTCGATGCACTATAAAATTTAAGCAAACGAAGATTTTGGTGAAGGAAGATATTTCACGGCAACACGGATAGTGAGGTTAGAAGAACCGGATGGCGAGGCCAGAATGTAAGTTAAGCGGCCTACTCATTTTTTATAGTCAGTGAAAAAGTAATGCGTAATTCAAAAACATTGAAATACACAGGTGATTCGAATTATTTGGGATTAATAATTAAAACAGTAAACATTGTAAGGGTTAATAATTTATTTGATTTTGAGATAAAAATAAACATTGTCTATTTTAATTAATGTGTGTAAATAAAACTAATGGTTACTGTAAAAAGTATATAATTCTGGGATTGTTGAAATCCAAACAAAACATTAACTTACAGGGTAAAATAAGCCAAGAACATAAGCCTTCGAGGAATCGACTCCAGAGGTAAGCGGATTTCATGCTCTATTAATATAAAAGTTAGCCGGCATAATTAAAAAGGAAACGAACTGAATTAAAATTAAAAAAAATATTCAATTCAAATTAAATAATAAAAAAAAATATTGCGTAGGTCTTTAATTTACCCGGACATCGCAATATGTAGTTACTTACTTTCGACTAAGACTTTACCTAAACTAGATTAGTACACGTATGGTGGTGAGTTCGAATCTCAAATACTTCAGAATTATTTGTACCGCGGCTCAGATTCGCTGTAGATTCTAATTGTTCGAATTGGTTTATCCCTAAATAAACCAGTATATCCGTAAAAACCGCACGTACAATAAATTCAAAACCTATAAGTTGAAAATTTCTTTAAACCGAGGTGACGTAGTGGCCTGCGTTGTTTTAAGCGTACTACATCGGATCGGAACGGAACGGAACAATCAGAAAAATAAATAAGGATGATAACTTACATGATTTTTTTGAATTGAATTTATATATTGTATTGATTTTTAAATTACGCATAATATAAAAAAGGTATTAAGGAAACTACTAATATTTACGACCAAAATGAATTAGTTACCCGTATTACCTACTTTAAGTAATAATTATTCTTGTTAGTAATTACAGGAAATTTAAAATTAATTTAAAAATAATGTAGTTTTTTTTATTTCATACAATGTAGATGTCAAGATGATCGGAAGTAATTGGTTTTTACGTTTTTCCGCTATTGGTAATACATTTACCTAAAATTGTTGAAATAATTCCACAAGGAAATGATGGTACAACTTCGGCGGCTGAACGACGTCAGACAGCTCCTGATTAAGAGATGTACCCACATATTATTAAATTAATATAATAATTATTTAAGCATAAATTACTACTTGTTAATTGGAGACATGAACATTTTAATAATGTACATAATACCTACAACAAAATATTTATTAAATATTAAAACTGGCTTTTTTAAATTCTGAGAATAAAGGTATAATATAAAACGCAATACCAAAATCTTTCAACAAGTTATTATTTTAAAAGGTACACGAATGGTTGCAGGCGTCTTCCTTAAAATAACATGTCATTACTTTAGGAAACGAATATTGTTCTGTGGTTAAACAATAATTGGTCATTTCATAATTGCCGTTTTCCTTCTGTAAGTACCCACTAGTCTATTTTTTATTCTAATAGCTTATATGTAGTTAGGTCGTACGGTAATTGCTTACCTATTATCAACGTTAGGATTCCATTTTACATGCAAATAGATGAGATGGAAAATCTACATTCATTATTTTGTAATTTAAATAGTTTTATGTTTATTAAAGTTGCAATCGTTAACATAAAAAATTAAATTCCAGTATTAGCATTAACTGTATTATAAGTGGCCAAGTGTTTTTCTTGACTGCATATTCTGATTCGAGATTATTTACTTACATTAAATTACGATAATAGTTCTATTACGAGTGAAAAGTGGCATTTTACAAGTGAAAAATATAGGTATAATGAGCATAAGCGATATAATCAGTCGAAGGATGTTTTAACTAAAAGAATATGGGTCACGACGTTCGGAATGAATAATATGGTGTCTCCATATGAATAATATGGCTTAGAAGAAGAAATTATGTCGATTCCAAAGTATATACTGAATACTGTAACTACTGTAGATGAAATACGCGGCATGGGACCTTTTCATTCCAGAATTAAATTGTGGAACATCTGAGAGTATGCGGAACAGTTATAATATCTTCTTTCTTCTACTTTTATTAAGAAGTCTCCCTCTTAATATAGGTCCAGGACCTGTTTTTTAAATTAATTTTTGTAATTAGTTCTGTGAGCATTTTTGGATTTTACATCTCAGGTAGCTTGCTAGGCTTACCTTTCGATGTGCCTATACCCTGTATTTTATTGTTATGATGGCAAATCATTAACACAGGGGGACCGACGGCTTTACGTGCCCTCCGAAAGCACGGAAGACGGTCAAGAAATTTTAGACTGTACCCGGAGTTGAACCGGGGAGCCCTACGTTAGCAGTTGATCGCGCTAACTATCAGGCTATGACCGTCGCCGTATAATATCTTGGATCCTAAAAAAGATCTGTGTTCTTAGATTAGAAAATTGCATTCGACAATTTACCAATAAACTGGAAATACTGCAATTCTCTCACAATTTTTCTGAACCTTAATATTTACAATACATATAACTTTACATCAAATATTTGGAAAGTGGTAAAATAACTGTAAGAATATGGTGATCGTCCATCGTTTGTTTTGCTGTTGACCACGTAGTCTTCGCAGAAGGTCAAATTAACCTCAGGTTATAATTAACCGCAGGTATAAGATAAACAATATTGATAAAAGGATATTTACCACTTTAGCGGAAAGTATTGCAAATTATTGTTAGAATTAATTAAGGTAAAAATTATTAAGGTATTTTTTTAATTGCAGACAAATCTAAATTCGTAATCCCCAAAATGAAACCAAAAATTCAAAAATCCTTTGATAAATAATTGATGGAACTCCATCCCAATGGAGTTTTGGGGGCCCGGTGATAAAATATTTCCCGCCTAAGAGAAAAAGCGGATAATTTTTTCAAGTTTTTTTGATTGTTGTATAATTTTTGCACCTATGTTCGTGCAAAATTTCAACTCTGTTACATTCTCAGTTGATGCTATAAATCAAGAATAAGCGCAAATTTTACTTTTCGCACTAGTGCGATAAAAGAGATCCTTTCCAAACGCAAATGTGTTCACAAAAGCTAAGTCTTTTCGCATGGTGTTAGATAAACAGATTCAAATCGAATTTGACGCACGGTTTGCAACTTTGGGGAGAAGCAAGATATTAGAAATTGTCATCAATGGACCAAATAATGTCATATTACCTTATATAAACAATAACGAATAATAAAGTACAAGAAGAGATAAAGAAAATCCGCAAAAATTATGTGGATGGACTACAAACCATCCAATCATACCAGTACGTGGCCTAATCAAACAAATACTGCAAATGATTATATAAGCATCAAGCGGTTTTTACTAGACCAAAACAAAGTAATTCAGAAGGGAACCCCAAAGAAACAGTCCTAATGGCTAAAAATGATATGCCAATTTTGATATGCCCAAAGACTTTTAATACTTATAAAGCCTTTTGCCTGTGCTATACGGAGAGCTGAAGCTCGATCTTCTGGGAGGATTATACGACCATTGATTTTTATCAGCTGGTCGAAAGTCTCACTGAAGGGATGACCAAATTTTAAACCTGTTGTTGTCCACTCCAAATAAATTGAAAATTTCCTATTGCAAAGAGGAAGGTTTATATAGTATACTGATATAATTTAAACATGCGAAAGTATTATCAAAATTTTGAGTAAATCGAATTTGAAGTTTGCTAATTTACATGTAAAAACTTAACGAGATTCCGCGCGTCGCTCATTTTGTTGACAGTCCGTGCAGTTTAAATGACCCTAAGGCTAGATTCACACTACATTGTACTGCATGTTTTTTGCAGTATACGTTTTAACGAATACGCAGTGGCGCATATATTGTACATAGAACTGTTCACACGTCCTTTGTACTGCAAGAAAACGTATACAGCTAAATACGTTTAACGAATACTCACCGGACTTGTCAAGCAAATCGAATGAATCTTAACGTATTCGGTTTGCAGTAGCGCATAGTATTAAATTGTCTCTTTCACACGGCACGATGTCATACGTTTTTTATCGAAAAGCAATTGAACAACCAACAACGCTTTAGTACCTGAGCATCTGTTGGAGAGATTGCGCGTATTTTAAGATTGTTTAAGATTCTTGTTAAGAAAATTTTATTGTTATATTAAAATGGCCGACGAATATTCTATAGATAATGAACTATTAATATCTTTAGTCGAACAAAAGCCCGTTTGTGGGATAAATTTTGTATTTTTTTTTTTGGTAGGCTAGAATTTTCCAGTCGATTTAATAAATTTTCAAAACTTTCAATAGACTTCCGAAAGTAATTGAAAATTTTTTTTTCATCGTTTCTAAGTTTTTCGTATAACTTTTCGAATGTCTTCTTACGCACTGATTCTTGATTTATAGGATGCACCCAAAACCTTCTGCTTTGTTGGCGGCGAAACCGCTGGCGTCTTCGATACCAATATAAAAGTACAACTACGCGTGGATCCATCACGTCTACTCTGGTTGATCGACGTGTAAAAACTGCGGCTATTCGTTTTTACACGAATGAAAATTTACCGTATGAATACCCGATTGATTGTGCGTTTAAAATCGAATACAACAAAAAACGTGCAGTACAATGTAGTGTGAATCCAGCCTAACACTTAGAGTATTTCGCACCGGCAGATGCAGCTCGTCTCTCGTGCCTGTAACATCGATTATTTTTTGTTTTACGCGATTTTTTGGGGGTTTAAGTTCCCGGTTTCCTTCATCCCGGTTTTCTTGATGGGTGGCGCCTTCTCGTATGTTTAGCTCTGCCGCGGAGCGGCTCACGCCATAAAAACCGCCCGGAGCCCCGGAGCGGCGTAGGGTAGGTTTTTTGATGCGCACAGTTCTGGCCGTGCCAGATACACCCAAGAAATAAGTAGCGCCATCAAAACCGGCCGCGGGGCAAACCCCGCAAGGCCTAGGTTTTCCCCATAGTTGTTTATGTTTATTTAGAGACCTTATTCTTAAAATATTATTCGAAACAATCTTGTGCTCTCATAATTCCTACTATGTTATACGCACGGGAGTCGACTGAGAAATGTGCTCCTGGCCGTGCGATCGTGCCTTATATTTATAACCTCGGTTATGGGCGTGGCTTAAACTTGCATTTTACATGCAAAATTATGCTATTTTCAAATTGATTTTTCTCGAAATTTTATGTATACTTTCGCAAGTGACATTTTTACAGTATACACTATGAGCCTTCCTCTTTGCTATAGGAAAATTTAAAATTTTTTTGGGGTGGTCAACAATAGGTTACCGTCCCCTTAAAAAGAATTATTTTTCAGCATTCACATTGTTTAAGAACTTATTATGTGATAACTTCGTGATTAAATTAATTTTCATCAAAATAGTCAAAAAATGTGAAAAAATTTTCGAATAAATGTTATAAATTATAAAAATCAATTTTCCTATTAAAAAAAATCAAGAATTTTATAAATGGAAATTGCATTGAATATTATTTAATTAATTTATGTAATTTTATTTTCTCTAGAATAATTTCCGTAATTTCCTGGGTACGCTATTCTGCCGTCCTTAGTTAAAATGTTCTAACTAACAAAATGATTCTCGAGAGAAACTTGAGTTTATGTATGTATGTAGATTTTATAACGCCGTTTTTATTATAAAAATAGTATTTAAGATCATCTCTAATATACGTTTTTATCAAATTTCCGTGAAATGAAAACAGTGTTTATACTATATAGCGGTCAAAATTCAGTTTTGACGTTACCTATATCACTTTTTATTTGCTGAAAACTTTCTAATTAAAACTAGCGAGTAAGTTATAATTACAACATACCCTATACATAATTTTAAAACCATTGTACAGTTAGTGATTAAAATTAGCGCCCAAGACGTGGGGCTTCTCGATGTTTTACTATTCGAGATAGAATACTTCATCCCATATTTATGACTTGATTCTTATGGTAATTGTTGTATGGTACTATTCATTTTACAGTTCGGGAGGTGTTCCTATACTGATTATTTTTGGCGTCAAAAAATTTGCATAGTGCGATTTAACTGTGTAATACGTCTTTGAGAGATTTAATTTTGATCATTTAACATATTATGATATTTTGAAGATGGGATTAGAACAGGTACAGATTGAGAATTGTGTATGAATATTTGTTGTGAGTTTTAGCTTCCACTGATGCCTCGATCACAGCACTATGAATGAATGAAGTAACGTATACGGAGAATTCATAATTCAGGAACTAGACTGTGCAATGGATAATATCAACACAGATCTTTTAAAATACGGAGGACAATGCTACACCTTAGATTGTAACACCTCTATAATATGCGCTGGAAAAAACGAAAAATACCACGTAGTTGGTAAGAGACAAAAGTGATTTCAATTTTCAAAAAAGGCGATGAAACCAACTGCGGCAATTATCGTGGAATCAGTGTATTGAACACAATTTAGATATAAAATATACGGCCGCATTATAAATAGACGAGTGAAAATTATAACAGAATACCTACTCATAGAAGTTCAGATGGGTTTCAGAAAGGGACGATCAACAACGGATGGTGTGTTCACGCTACTCCAACTTATAGAAAAACATAGAGAATTTAATCGAGTAACATTTGTGGCCTTCGTAGATTTTGAAAAGGTCTTCGATAGGTTGAATAGAGCAAAATTGTGGTCCATAATGAAAAGGAGGAGATACCCAATGCATCTAATTGCAGTAATTAAAAGCATATACTATAATAAAACTTCAATAGTTCTAGATATAAATGGCAAAATTACGAACAGCATAATAACTAATAAAGGAGTAAAGCAGGTAAGATTCAATTCCTCGGAAATGTTCATAAAATTTTGTTTCATTCGTAAAAATAATTCTGGAAAATTTGCGTAATTTTGGATAAAAATACGGCCCAAGGTGATTCAATCTATGCCGCCTCATTTCCTAAATTTTCGGATTGCTCAGTTTAGACGTAATGTTTGATAACATTGATCCATGTTGGAAGCCAAAGTGTATAAATTTGCGTGTAGTTCATTTCTTGAAATTTGATTACCGCTATCCGAATCGCTCCTCAGCTTTGAGAATTTAAGGTCTTTGTGTTTAAGTTTTGAGTTAAGTATTGTGTGGCACCTCATGACGGAGGGTGTTAATAGAAGTTCGGCATAAATCGCCGTGAAACCACCCTTAGAAACGCTTGGTATACCATGAATGTTCAAGTAATGAAGATTTGGCAAATTGAAATGAGTTCCCGTTTATTGGTAACAGAAAGTGTCTGGTACGATCAAGGTTTCCAGAATAATTAATTAACACCTGATGGAAGACAGTCAATTTGGTTACCTGTGAATTCGACGGAAATCTGTTAATGTAAGATTTTATACGTTACCTGGTGATTCATTTACGTTATTTGTGATATTGCAAATTCCAGTTTGAAAAGAATAACTTTAATAGTTGTTCGATATTTAGTTTTTATGTTCCTATGATGTCATTCTAATTGAACCCATTCGAATTCATAATTATTTTAGCACATAATCGAGTTCATAATAAATTATTTTAGCACATAATCGAGTTTGTGCTTTTTTAAGAAATAACTTTTGTTTTATAAATTTAGATTTCGAGCACGGTACATAATATAGGAAGGTAGTCCGACGAAGTACTATTTACGTGCTATTTACGCTCGCTCTAAATGCTACATTTATGTGACACTGTGAAAGTGAGAAGCCGTCGAGAGAGATGGGAATCTCGCGAGGTTCAAAGTGCATAAACAATGCATACAATGCAGTCTGTAGGCATGTAGGCATACATTGTTTAAGTTAAGTAGAATTATTATTCGCTCTTGCCTTTTGTTAAAAATGGTTAGTGATAGGTATTGTTTTGCACCTGGATATAAGAGTGGATATCCCGAATTTAGAAACGAAAAAGTTTCATTATTTAAAGTACCTAAAAACATGTTAAAAGTGTGGGCTGCTGCCATTCCTCATAAAGATAAAATATTTACTATTAATAATGCTTTGTGCGAAAAACATTTTCTTGTGGAAGATATAATACGTGAAGTGAAGACAGAATATGATTTTACTTTAGTAACACGTTTATAAATTCAAAATATATAGGTATTTAAACATAGATTTTAATAAAAATAATATTGTAGTATTCACTTAAAATACCGCGATTAAAAGAAAATGCTGTTCCGTGTAATTGGCCTAACTGCCCTTCTTATCTATCGAAAAAACCTGCCAAAAAGCGAAGGATAATTGAAAAAAAAGAATGTGTTCATGTTACTGCAAAGCGCAGTAAAGTTCAGAATGAAGGTAATAATAACTTATTATATTTTTTTCTAAATTATAAACTCGATAAAAATATTTTTGCAGTTTTTGATAGGCCTTCAACTTCGAAAGCTTACCAAGATGAAACTGCAAGTACTTCTACAGATATAAGTAATGGTAAAAATTAAATGACAATATTATTCAATTAATTTATGTAAAATTGGTAACTTTCAGATTTGCCAATTAAAGCTCCTGAAAATAAACTTCGCGTGCACGAATTCTTTAATATATTGTGGGAAAAAAAGAATGACATTGTTTTACCGTCTGAGTCTTGGACTATAAAATATTATAGTAATATGTGGTAATATTGTAGCTATTTTTGAAACTGCGGCAATTGAAGAAGATAATATAGTAACGACAAAAAAAATTCTTATTACAAAATCCTTCATAAAATTTTTCATTTTTCAATATTTATATGATCATTTAACAGAAGATTAATTAACAATTAATAATAATTAAACTAATTTATATTATAGTAATTATACTTAATATTAATAATAATTAAAAGTTATACTTTATAGTTTTAAAAACAATAAAATTTAAATGTTGAGATTTTATATAGATGAAATCATACCTCGCGAGTGCTCTGTCCTTGTCTAACACTGACTATCACAAAGGGCGGAGGTAAATGTGCCACCAAATGTACCTGACCAGAAAAGGGTACCGGTAAATGTGCCACCGACCAAAAGGGTTCTTTAAAGAAACACAGGTATTTGTGCCACTAACAGTGAAAAAATTAAATTTTTTTTGCCTTCGAATTTTGGGGTGTGCATTCGATAAGGCTGTAGGCCAGCTCGGCAAATGGTCAGATATTTAATCCGGGTCCAAATTTTCTACCTGGAAATACATAGACCAACTCGGCAAAATAATAAATTTTGGCTTGGCCAGAACTGCGAGCATCAAAAAACCTACCCTCCGATGCTCCGCATCTCCGGGCGGTTTTTCGTGCTCCGAGCCGCTACGCGGCAGGCGCTAAACATACGAGAGGCGCGACAGATCAAGGAAACCGGGATAAATGCAACCGGGATGTGAGAGACCCTCGAAATAGCATTAAAAAGTATAGTTGCGCTATGGGGCAGTAAACTATTACGTTTCACCCCCAAAAAATCGTGTAAAATCAAAAAATAATCGATGTTACATGTAGGAGATGCATCAGGTAGATGCCGTTTTCTCCGGTGGCACAAATACCTGTGTACTTTTAATATCCTAAATTCGTAGCAGGTAGAATAACATTACTGGTGGCACATTTACCTCCGCCCATCACAAAGTGGTTACCGTGCGAAGTTACTCGTCGGATTACCTTCCTATATTATGTACCGTGATTTCGAGTATTAAGTTGTACAGAGACGGTACCGTTTGCTTTCATACATTTTCTTATTCTTTTTATGGAAATACTAAGTATGGTATATTATTTTGTTTTTATTGTGATTATTAAAATTATTTAAATGTTGACCTTGAGTTTTAGTGTGTCTCGATAAAAGTAAATCCAGCATAGCTTACGACTCCTTTGACTTGTGTAACTGATTTTTATCAATGCATTTAATCTTAGTTTTTAAGAAGTTTCTGAATCTTTAAGTGTTTTTGCCCGAATATGCGTCTATGCATTATAAATTTGACCCTTAAGTACTCGTATGTTCGTATACTTAAGTAACAGCTATCAATTTGAGCGTTAGTTGCTTTGTGGTTTAATTTTCAATCGATTTTTAAATCAAATTCAAAATTACATTCTTTAAGTCCCATGACAACTTTTGTAAAATTGGGATTTTAAAAAGTAACCGTTAGTAACTGTCTACCTCTTGCAGTCGTTCTGATATATGTATCTTAATTTAACTATTCAATTTTCAGTTTGATTTGTTATATTTTTGCGTCTTACCTTATGATCTGACTCCGTGTCCGTCTATCTGTCCGTCCGCATAATTCAGAAAGAATTAAAATGCTCCAACTCATTGCTAATCAGACTACGCCATACTATTTATCATTATTTATTTTTTTAATTTCTGAATTATTTTACCATTAGGAATTTTTTCATTTTGGCCATTTCTAGTTTGATTTGTAGTATTTCACCTTTCTACAATTTTATTTTATTTTATTATTTGTACTTATTTTATTCTACTTATTAACTACTTATACCTTTGTTTAAGCTTGACACTTCTAATTTTTCATTTTTAAGCTTGTCTTAAGATAGTGCAATGATACCGATTAAACGTCGATGCTTGTTATCGATGAATTTTCTAAATTTTTTAGCTCAAATTTTACCCCCCCTCCTTTTTCAGGTCACTGGTAAGCATTTTTTTTATACGAGCTGTATCACTCTATTAAATTGCAATACCATAGGGACCGAAATCCTACTCACACCTCCCCGGGGTGGTCCCTGGTAACTTGCGGAGGACCCTCAGAGATCGGGGTGGGAACCCCGGTGGATGGGGAAATCCGCAAGGCTGACGTGAGAGGTAACATCAAGGAGACGAACACCAGTCTCCCCCAAAGCCAAGCTGAGGGAAGTCGACCCGACAGCGGTGCAGACCGGGTCAAGACTCTGCACATCAGGTTACAGAGAGACGAGCCTCGCGGGCCACTACCTAGTGGCTCCCAACACGCACCAGTACACAGCAATTCGGGTGATGCCGGGAGGTCATTGCGATCAGCCCGGGCCACGTACTCCGTTGGTGCCTAGCGGGAGCCAGCTAACCGGTGACGACGGGAGGCCGAAGAAAAACGACATGCCACAGACCATCGCAGACGACAGCGGAAGTGATACCGAGAAGGTAAATCCCGCTGCTCGTCGGGGAGGGGGTTTTAGTCGGTAAGAATCCGACACTACCACCCCAGATCATCGGGGTGGTGTCTTTTGAAGATTTCCCCCTTCCCTGTATTATAAAAAAAACATTCCAATACCATAATATTTGCTTAGATTAAAAACTTGAGAAAAATATTGCAAGGGACATAATTAGTTAAGACATTGTAATGGTTAAAAAATATAATCTGTAATTTATTCTGTAATTTAATTTCAAGAAAAAATTATTGTATGTACCGCATCAGGTACAAAGCAAGTAAATTAAGTTAATTTGGATTAATATTCATTTTTGTACATTAGTAAGTCGGGATATACGACGTTTTGATTGTTGACAATTTAGTGCTACGTAATCTAAACATTGTTCAATATTACATAACTAATGTACATAAACAATATTAATCAAAACAATATAAACAATTGAAAGATGTTTTAAAGATTACGTTTTCTCTTTCATTTTGATGGAAGGATTTTCAGCTTAATACGTATATAATAATGTACTACATACTATCTACTATGACAGGAAAAATTTGATTTTAACTCTTTGTTAATTTTATAAAACTACCTACAACTTTTACAACTATTATAGTTACAATATTCATAGTTTTCAGTATTTACTATTTACAAATTAACCTTCTCGATATGATTAATGATTTTTCAGGTAAGTATTTATAAATTTGTAACGGTATTTCTTGTACGAAGTTAAACAGTAAATTTGGGTTTTTATAGTATTGACAGTTAACGCTTGTTAAATTATAAGTTTAAATGCTGAGCATGAACTCCAAGTACATGAATCATTAAGAAATCTTACAATAAATGAACGTTGAAGCAGACAAATGATATTTGTGGCTAGAATTGACCTGAAGTTCTGGGGGAAGCTTTTGAAACAATTAGCGGCTTGTTTGAGGTTTTACCGCAATGCCAAATTATATTATACGCCAAACAAAGCAAAGCCAAAAACCGGCAACACCATCGTTTAATCACGTTATGTGGGATATTTATTCATTTTTTTTGTTATTACACGAAAAACTACCGAAGTAATGATTTAGTAGGACCTATACATAGCATAGCCGAGATAAATTTAAAAACAATTTATTTAAATAGTTCGTAATATAGCCGGAAGTTATACTGACAAAAAAGTTTAAACAACGACACGTTTCAAGCTAAGTTTTTTATTTATTTCTTCGCATTAAGTATTATTAGCTAAATAACATAGAACAATAAATTACACTAATGCAATTGAAATGAAAAAGAATTGTTAAAATATGGCAAATTACTACTACTTTAAAGCGTCATAATTATATTATTTTTGCTATTTTTACCGATTATTAGCGACGTGTAATCAGCTTTTTATTTCTTGCAAGAACATAAGTTTTCCTATTATTTTTGCAGATTATTAGCAAAGCGTAATCACGTTCTTACTTTCTTACAAGAACTTAGGTATGTCTTCTTATAAAAAATTAATCATCTTTAAGAATGAAATCGGTAAAAGTTAAACAATACATTTTTTATATTTTTTATTTTATCTTTGGACGCAACTTGGACATTAAATTGAAGCAAAAAGTAATTTATTTTTAACAGTGATTTTTCAGTTCTTAAACTATAACATTTTGCAGATTCGCATGTTAGCAAATGGCCGAGCACTTAGCGTGTGTGTTCTCGTGCCAAAATACTGGCTGGTTTGTTTCCTGTGACATACCATCTACATTGGAGGACATAACTACCCGTATAAGTTCACTCTTTAATAAATTAGAATATTTAGTAGAAAATTTCTTATTAAAAATAATAAAAGAAATAAACAAAAAATATTCATTTCTTGATTTACTTGAGAGACTTTGTCACAAAATTCAACAGAATAAAGTTAGTTACAAGATACAGCACAGATATACATTAAATGTGCATCTACAAACTACAACTAATAAACAAGTCCGCAATGGTGACTTGGTGTGATCACTGGTTGTGTTCCCGACTGGAAATTCCGGGTTCGAATAACGGACTATACGGAATTATAGAATCATCTAAATTCTTAGCTCATCCCTCCGGTGAACATCGATACGCATTGAATGAGGTGCTAATAATCTAAGATATTGATGCATCTTGTTAACGCGCCTTTAGGATTCATCTAACAATTAAGTTGGTAAAAAAATTTATAGCGCAAACACAACATAAAAAATAATATATGTGTAATCATATGTGAAGAAGAAAAATCAAGAAGATCAAGAAAGTGTGCGCGCTAATCAAAGAAATCAAGTAAGGGTGCGCCCAAATTCAAGAACTACCAAGAGCATGAAAGCAAAATCGCATTCTAGAAATAAATAAATATTGTAAAATTTGTAAGTAATAATAAATCGAATCGTAAAAATAAATCAACGGTAACGGCCGAAACACATCTAAAAAGATAGCAAAAAATTCAAAAGTCACTTTTTACTTCCCTATACGCTAGTTGCGTAGCTCAAGTGGCGCTGCCCTGGTGGCCAAATTTAGCGTAACTGGGATGGTGAGCGCAAACGGTTTTAAATACAAGTAATAGTTTAATTACGAATTAAACATTAAGAATTAGAATTAAAAAGTAAATTTGAATTTAAATAATATTCTATATTATGCCCTATATAACTTAATAGCATTATGGTATTGGTAGTGCTGACGGTTTTAGGGTAAAAATTTTAGGGTAAAAATGTGAATTTAAAAATTCACATAAGTAGTAGATTCACATAGAAAATTGTAAGCCTCCGCTAATCAAAATTTCATCTGATGAATTTTAAAATTATTGTATATTATTATTTTATTGTGGAAGAATTGGAATACAATATTTTAAATAAAACCATTCAATTTTTGGAATTAATTCTATTAAAAAGTTTTCGTTTCTTTCTACTTTTACATGTATGGTATCTATGCTAGAATACACAAAAAAATGACATTTCTTCATGTTAAGTATATAGTACATAGATACTTGGATTTGAGTATAGTACTTGAGTATAGAGTATGAGACGGTCGTCAGCTAAAGCAGTTAAGTGCGTTGCTGCTAAAGCTGAATGCCTGGTTCGACTCCGGGCTCAGTAAAAACTTTATTCTGACCGTCTCCCCTCGGCAGGCAATGGCAAAACCACCGAGGTGTAATCTGCCTGGAACAGCCTCTCTGGAGATGAAGTGTATACACTTCCCGCGGTTCGGAGCCCGCGTTAAGCAGTAGGTCCCCTATGTGTGTGATAATACTTCAAACGCACAACACATACATAGGAGAGAGGTCGCCAACTTCCGGGAGACCGGATATGGCACTTGAAGAAGAAGAAGATAGTACTTGTCACTTGTTTTTAATGCTATGTTGTCATCGCTATCAAAAAATAAATACGGAACATTACACGTTTTAGCATTTCGATCCACAATTGGCATATCTTTGCAAGAAAATGGGCATTTTATCTCCAAAAAAGCGTTTTCGCTGATAATGATCCCATCAGGACTTGCCGCCAAGAACGGTTGTTGCAAGTTAATCACGAGTCCAACCATATCAACTTTTAAACTAGCTAGTTGCAACTTTAAATTGCATAGTTTGCAAATTTTGATAACAAAACATTGTTTATTTTCTATTATATAGTAAAATTCATCTTGGTTACCCAGGCAACGCAAAAATCACAGTGATATCGCTGCAATGCTTTATTTGTGACACAGGTGTGATATCACCAGCGATATCACTGTGATGTCCTAGTGACAAGATTTGTGATTTATCACCAAGTGATATCCTAGCGATATCACAGTGACATTTCTTGTGATATCACTGCGATATCATTATGTGATCATAATGTGATATCGCCCCGATGCTTTATTTGTGACACAGATGTGATATCACGAGTGATATCACTGTGATGTCCTAGTGACAAGATTTGTGATTTATCACCAAGTGATATCCTAGCGATATCACAGTGACATTTCTTGTGATATCACTGCGATATCTATATGCGACCAGAATGTGATATCGCATCCGTTATTATTTGTGACACAGGTCACAATCACAATTGCTATCCCTATGATATCCCTGCGATGAGTTTTGTGACTCATTAGTGATTTATCACAAGTGATATCACAGTGACACGGAAGCGATTTTACTTGCGATACAGGTGTGATTTCGCCGTGATAGGATTTGTGACGTGCTTGTGATTTATCATTGCCAGTGATTACTGAGTGTGATAAAAATTTATAATTATTAATCTTTAGTATCTTTAATAATTAGTAATCTTAAATTTTAGCAATTTTCCACTTAAAATATAATATATAAATTACGCCAACCGCTAATTATATTATTGAATTAAATTTATTAAATTTCTGATTATCAGATTTTTGATAATAAAGCAGGTACCCTACTAACGAATATTTCTAGATTTTTTAGAACAACTTTCTTAACATGTTTAATAATTACAATTTTGCATGTTCCTAAAATGCAATGAAATTCATTTGCTTTTCTTTTGACAATATTTTATCGCCTTTCCTAAACTTCATTTTATAATACGCATAATAAGCTAAATATCGGCTAAATATTATTTCTCTTATCATGTAACTAAAAAAACGTGTTGTTAACATTGTTTGTTTTACTATAGAAAATCTATAAGGTATAATACCTACATAGGATATTAATTTGGCAAGATATATAAAAAATATTTTTTAAACTCTTAATAACAGGCGAGCATCATAAATATTACAACTGGCTTTATTACCCATCTGTGTGTACCACCCGCACCATCCCAAAAATACGGTATTATTGCAAACCTATAATAGGTACTTTCTTTTTTTTTATCAAGAAATCATCTTATAAAATTTCTTTCATTTCAAATTTTTTGAAATACCAGAACATTATTTTATTGACTAGACTATTTACAATAATCTACATGTCATTGTTCTCATGATTTTTATGTCAAAAAAATAATTTTAAATTTTTCTACGATTTGACGCCACTAATATTATATCGTTGTTCTACTATTTTATGGTACTCCGGTTGAAAACTTTACCATCCCACTTAAGAGTCCTGAAGATGACAAGAAATCTTGTCGAAACCGGTCGATTTAAGTAAATTGTTTTCTTGGGTACATACTCCACTACCCGAGATCCTTCCCTTTGATATTGTCTGGAGTAAGAATTTCGATTGTGTTATTTTATTACTGTTAAAGAAGTTTATGGAATTAACAATTGCGGATACTCGGTGTTGGTTGGTGTTGGTGTGTAATTCAGTGATATATAAAATCTGAGCGGTGTAAAAGTTATGAATAATTTGAAATTAACAATCTATTTATAAACATGAAAGTTATTAAAGAATACTACATTATAGGAGTAAATGCAATATTACTGTACTCGCGGTCAACGTTGGTATAAATTTTCAATTTTTCTCCAATATTGCAAGGTCACGTCAAAATAAATTTTGTGCATTTCTTAATATTATCTTTAGCAGGCACTTTTTGATTGCATAATACATGATACCTGCATTATAAACTATTATATCTTTTACTTAAATTTCGTTATTAGAAATCAATCATGAAAGTTAAAAAAATGCCAGTACACTTAGTGACGTCTCGCCAAAGGAGGCGTCGAATTGCAGAAGAAATAAAGCAATATATGGAACGGAATAAGACGGTTATGATAAGAGAAAAGCAAAGAGAAAATAATGTTGAGACTGAAAATATTCAAACTGAAAGAGTTGAAACTGAAAATATTGCAAATAAAGATGTTGTAAGTGACGACAGTACCAATTCTGTTAAAAGCTCATATGAACCCGAATCTACTTTATCGAATAGTAATACTATTAGTAGTGCTGAAGAAGAGAATATAGATATCAATACTTTTTTGCGAAGTTGGGTGTCAACACATAATATCAGCCATGAAGCTATAAACAGTTTGTTGCGATTTTTAAAAACATGCGGTCACCCAAGTTTACCTAGTGATTCTCGGTCGTTGATGATGACACCGAGGTGTGCTTCTAACAGCATACAAAAATCGAATGGGGGTCATTACGTACATTTTGGTTTTTCAGCTGGTATACGACACACTTTACAAATATATTTCAAGAAATATCCGATGTCTATCGAAGTAAATATTAATGTTGATGGTTTACCACTTACAAAGAGTTCCGGTAGTCAATTTTGGCCTATACTAGCATCTATTATAGCAGATTTTTATACGGAACCATTTATAGTTGGAATATTTCATGGTTTACATAAACCAAACGATGCAAATGAATTTTTAAAACCTTTTGTAGATGAAGCAGTAGAAGTTTTTCGGACTGGCTTAGATATCAACGGTTTAAAAATATCTGTTACTATTGGTTCGATCATTTGTGATGCGCCTGCAAAAGCGTTTATATGTGGTATAAAAAATCATACTGGATACTTCGGTTGCCCTAAATGTATTCAAGAAGGTGATTTTATATCAAATAGAATGACATTTCCGGAAACTGATTCTGTTTTAAGATCTGACAACTCTTTTAAGCAGCGTCAACAAACAGAACATCATAAGTTTTCAACAATTCTTGAAAATTTAAATATTGGTATGGTGTCCCAAGTAACGACAGATTACATGCATCTAGTTTGTTTAGGAGTTATGAAGAAATTGTTGCAATTTTGGGTAAAGGGTAAACAGAACGTGCGTTTAAAGAATGCTCAGATTCAATCACTTTCGGATAATTTAGTTGATTTAAAATTTTTTATAACAAATGAGTTTGCGAGAAAACCCAGAAGTGTAATGGAGATTGATCGTTGGAAAGCCACAGAATTGCGTCAATTTTTATTGTACACTGGTCCGGTTATTTTGAAAAATATTTTGCATAAAGATAATTATAGACATTTCGTAGCTTTAAACGTTGCAATGAGAATATTGCTCGATAAAGATCTGTATATAAATTATCGAGATTATGCGCATCAATTACTAAAGTGGTTTATTGAGAATTACTCGATTTTGTATGGAGCTCAATATTTAACATACAATGTGCATAATCTTCTACATCTCGCTGATGATGTAAAAAAATTTGGCGTTTTAGACAATTTTAGTGGTTTCAAATATGAAAATTACATGCAAAAAATCAAAAAAAAGTTAAAGCAAAGCAACCGACCTCTTGAGCAGATATTCAATCGTATAATGGAGGAACGGTCCAATGAAATACGGTATGCAGAAATAAAATACCCGATAATTAATTTTTGTCAATTCTCTACATCACCATCAACTCATAAAAAATTTGTTCAAACTGTACAATACAAAGATTTCGTTATTTCTAAAAAAGAACCAAATAATTGCTGTACCATAGAAGGAAATCACGTAATTATTATAAACAATATATTTTATGAAGAAAATATTATACGTTTAGAAGCAAGGCGTTATAATAAAATGAATTCGTTTTATAAAGAACCATGTGATTCTCAAATTTTCGGTATTTTATTGGTTAATGACTCCAATTTGACTGATGTTGAAATAATTCCAGCATCACATATTATCCGCAAATGTGTTAAATTTCCACTATCCATAAATAATGAACTTGATACTACAGATTATGTTATTATTCCCTTAATTCACAAAAAGGAATAATATATGATGTATTAGTATTTATTAAATAATAAAAACTCGAATGTGTGAGAATTGAACATTTTAACGGAGTTGCAAATTTAATTTAATTGTTGTAATTTAAATTTTGTAAATTACAACATTACAAAATTATTTTAAGATTTAAAATTTTAAACATCGAACAGAGGGTAAAAAAATTTCCAGGGCAATTTTATTACTTCCTTTTGTGCTATTTATAGAATAGGGTCAACCAGAAAAAAATTTTTTAAACACAGATGTAATATAGTTGTGTTATATTTATGTACAGTCGCATTTTACTATTCTACGGTGAAGCTAGATATAAAGTCTTAAGTGGAATTAACCAGTAAAAAGTGAAACCATTGAAGATAGAATTTTACGACAACGTCTAGTAAGTCCATTGCATATTTTAATTATAACAAAATTTCACTAATTAAATAACAAAATTTTTAATTTAGGTTTACTTCTTTTCATCTCAAAATTTGTACGAGATACTAACGAACGAAATGGCAAGTCAATGTAATATTTCGAAAAACTGCAATAAGGTAAATATTTATACATTATTAATACAACGTTCTAACAAATTTAATTTATCATAGAAATACACTGTTAAAATTCAGCATATTAATTACCGAAGTTTTATACCTACTGTAAATAATATACAAGATAAATTTATAATATAATTAAGTAGATATTACCCTAATTTATTTTTACTAATCTAATTTACACTAATTTTTACAGTGTGGTTATTAATTAAATAAAATTTTTTATTATTTTTTAGGAATTATTTGCAGTTGTCATATTTTTAGACGACAAGCTAGTGTCAGAAGTGCCTACTAATTGGTTGTGCCATAAGGACAAAATGTGTTGGTGGCCAAACACTAAAAATCCCAATAATCTAATTGCGGAAAGAATTCATCCAAATTCAGTAAAGCATCCAAAACTGAGTTGGAAAAAATATGCAGTGACGGTGGAACAATTTTGTGGTATGTATATTTGATGTCTTGTTGGAAGTAAATTAATTATCTATAACTTATATAACTTTCAGAGACTCTAGTTGCTGCAAAACAAAGGGCCACTTTTGAAGACTACACCTCTTCTGAAGAGCAAATTGTTGAGCTAAAAAGCAAAATTGGTCAAGCGTCAAATGAATCCAGTAGTGAGGACGAAGACCCAACTAATAGTAAAAGTGTGATATTTTTGTCTGTGTATTTCTCAGCGATTTAAAAAAAATGTATTTTAGTAATGACGTCGTTACCATCTGTACCGATATTGGAAAATTTAAATATAGAAAACTTGCAATTTTTGGTCGATTGCAATACTGATAGAGATATTCTTCAAGAAACTATTATTAATGGTAAAATAACTTGTAACTGTTATAAAAATTTTATTTATTTATTTGCATTTAATTTTATTTTATAGCGCAAAATAATACAGAAATACAAATGGGGTTGATAAATGATGCATTTCCGAATGAAGGTAACATACAAATTATTTTGAAATAAATTACGGGAAATAAAATTATTTTTTAGACAACATGAAAACAATATGTAAAATGTTTGCTGAAATAAAATTGCAATTGTCTTCCATTCAGGAGCAATTATCGCAATTGAAAAATAAACCATCAAATACTACGCAGAAACCAAATAATAATAGCTTGGACGTTAGATCATTTTTACCACTACGATCGGCAGAACAGCTGAACGAAATTGAAGAAAAATTACTTCAGAATAAAGATGATTTTAATATAAATTTTGTAAGTAAGCAGCAATAATTATTGTTAATTCATGGTTAAAAAAATTTGGAAACAAATATAGTTCAAATATATTTTGATGCATTTTTTAATATTAAATGTTTTTCAGGAAAGTTATCTAAAGTCTAAAGGCGGAAACAATCAAATAGATAACGTTAAGCGAGTAATGGAGACCATCTTTACCGATGAGTTGGCTAGCCGTTGCTCATGGAAAGGACAGCAGGGCAATATAAAAATTCAAGGTTTGAAAATAGTGCGGTTTATCTTAGGTTCGTAATATTAATTTTATATTAATAGATTAAAATATTTTAAAATATTTTTTCTTACAGATGCAGTCCAACACTTTTTTGCAGCCACAGATAATGCCGTAGAAAGAGATATTTCACGGTGGCTACGGTACGCAAATCAGCGGGAGCAGAGAAAATTAAAAGTACCTGAAATATGATTACTACCTAATGTATTTTTAATAATAAAATTATTTACAAATAAAAATTTATTAGATTAATTAGTTTTTTCATTAATTACGAGTGATTACATTTTGATCACTAGCATGCCCCATTTGGAATCACCACCGTATCGCATTTCAATCCCCTGAACGTCACATTTCATCACACGAGCGTCACATTTTCATCGCCAACGTGTCGCAATTCAATCACCAGCGTATTGCATTTCAATCCCCTGAACATCACATTCCATCACACGAGCGTCACATTTTCATCGCCAACGTGTCGCAATTCAATCACCAGCGTATTGCATTTCAATCCCCTGAACATCACATTCCATCACACGAGCGTCACATTTTCATCGCCAACGTGTCGCAATTCAATCACCAGCGTATTGCATTTCAATCCCCTGATCATCACATTCCATCACACGAGCGTCACATTTTCATCGCCAACGTGTCGCAGTTCAATCACATAACCATCACATTTCAATCACAAGCTTATCACAAAAGGGTCACATTTTTATCCCCAGGGTGTCACAATTCTATCACCAACATGTCACATAGGATATCACCAGAGCGTCGCACTAGTATCACATAGGTGATCGTGTCACACTGTGATATCACTGAGGCGGACATTAATACACTTTTGTGACTTGTTTGAGATATCACAGTGATATCCCATTGTCACATAATTTTGTCACCGCGATATCACAGTGATATCACTGCGTCGCCTGGGTATGTACCAACATAAACTTAAAGGATCAACTACAGTTTATAATAATTATTACATAATAAAATATTTTAAATTAATAAAAATAATTAATATTTTTGCTAATATTACCATATAAACATGAATATTTGGCCATCCCAGTTTTGACAAAATTTATCCACGAGACGGCGCTTCGTACGCTTTTGGGAGCTACGCAACTAGCGTATAAGGAAGTATTGTAATCATGAAAAAATTCGATGTCGATATTTTAACGGAAATATCCGTTTTGAGCATTTCTGCTTCCGTTTTGACTACTTTCGCAATGATGTCTGTATGTATTGCTATGGTTCAAATGGACAAGAAAGAATTTACTCTTAGGCTGGTATGAAAAACATGAAAGTTATTTTGGAAAGGAAAGATTTCTCGAGGTTACGAGAACTTATAATAATAATGCCATAAAAAAATTGTTTGTACATAAAATAAACAGGTCAAAGAATGAAAAAAAAAGGTACCAGATGAAAACAAATTATTTTCTTTAAAACATGTTCACAATTTATAAATAAAAATGTTAGTTGTAAGAATTTTGTAATATAAAATAAACTTGTTAATTTTAAGAAGTGGCGAATAATAATCAAAAAAAAGGATATTTTACGTGGTGATAAAATCGGGACGACATGGTGCAACAATACGCTTCATCCGAGACTATAAAAACGGCCAAGTGGTACGTCACTGATCGGGCAGGTGTGTGTGTACCGGAGCGCAACTTTAAAAACAAATCAAAAGTGCGTTAATCAATTTTGGAAACACAAATAAAGGATAAAAATTATCAACACGGCGAACATAGCTTACCAATGGGAAAAATGGATCCAATTAAAACTCAAAATCAGGAATGCAAAAAACGGGATTTTTTCGGATAACCCAGGTTACAAAATAATAAATAAGGTTCTTCCAGAAAAAGTAAAAACGGTTAACGGGTATTTAAAATTTCGTGTGCCGTGTAATGTGGAGAATTAACCGAGTTAATTCACTTCGGGAGTAACTAAAAATAAATAAAGATATTAAGTGGGATTAAACCACGTGCGTAATAAAAAGAAATAATTGTTTTCAAGATAAGAATTAAAATTTTGAACTTACCTTTTGGAATTATAAGAAGTTATGTGTTATGGACAATTAGTTCACTATTAAAACACAATTTGATGATAATTTGGTAATTTGGTAAATGGAAACAAAGAAGATTACTCAAGAGTATTTTTGAAGGTTAACTTGAAGCGAAAACCAAGGAAGCTATAAGCAATAACAGGAGGCGTGTTAGGTGAACTCACCCTACATATTAAAACACAATCGAAATTCTTACTCCAGAAATATTAAAGGGAAGGATCTCGGGTAGTGGAGTTTGTATTCAAGAAAACAATTTACTTAAATCGACTAGTTTCGACAAGATTTCTTGTCATCTTCAAGACTATAATATTAGAGAAAAAATATACAATTTAAAAGCTGTTACAAATTGGTTACACATAATAATAATGCTGGAGCAAAAGTAAATTATTTACCTCTTAAGTGGGATGGTAAGTTTTCAATCGAAGTACCGTAAAAAAGTAGAACACGATATAGTATTATTGGTGGAGTCAAATAGTATAACAATTTAACAATTTAAAATTATTTGACATAAAAATTATTTGACATAAATAAACTCGAAACTAGTCGATTTAAGTAAATTGTTTTCTTGAATACAAACTCCACTACCCGAGATCCTTCCCTACATATTAAAAGTTATAACTATAAACGTGCCGCGTAAAATTACGAATTTAAAAATAAACTATTTCGCGAACGTAAAGATAAACATTGGGGTAATTTTAAGTTTTTATTGATGAACTTTATAATAACCACATTTCATGTTTAATAATTAATGCTTGCATATTACTGTTCTAATAAAATTTATTTATTTATCCATTACGTTTCACCTGGTACTATTATTTTGAATTCGACGACTTTAGTAAGTTTATTCATTAGAATAAAAGTGAAAAGAAAAGGTAAGACGTCGAGGAATCTACTCCTGGGATTAAGAGATTTCATGCAGATTAAAGAGAATAAAACTGAGCTAGCACAAACAATTCAAAAAGATTAAAAATTTTACTTTAAATTTCAATTAAAAGTGTATGTGACCCGTTAATGAGGACCGGCACATAGCAGTATGTATGTCTGTATGTATTGCTATGTCCTCCCTAACTAAATATTTGCCTTGGCTCCAGCCCTTAAGTTTGCTAGCCAAAACATGCTCAGTTAAAATGGTTCGTGGTGATAATTTTTAGCTAAGGAGTTTAACAATATTGCCCTTCCTTACTAAGCTCCGGTGATGAGTCGCACAAGGGTGGGTTCCTTGTAACATTCAATATTAGAAGCGATTTCAGGGTGCTATTTGGCTCTCTCGGGATACTTATTGCTTTCTTATTGAAAAATAAATAAAGATTTCAATAGTCTCAAAGAAATTGTTTATATTCAACAAAAAGTGATGTTTATATTTACATAAATAAATGTTCATACAATTATTTGTAGATCGGAGATCTACCATTAATTAAATTTTTAAGTAAAAATAGTTAATGCAAAAATTTGTTTTCAAAACAAAGCGGTTTCCTCACTTTATTCTGACGTGCTTGTTTTAGTTGCAAACTAAAACAAGTCTTTCGCTGTACATTAGCGTGTAAAATGTTTTAAATTATATTTGTGCTTATTTAAAGCTTAACCCTGAACAAATTAAATAATAAAGTTTGAATAAAAAACTATCAATTAGGGTATTGGAAATTACACTTTCGTAGAAGTCTTTTTTCTCAAATCCTGTATTTATACGCAGAAGGCAAAGTTTATAATAAAATTAACAAAATAATAAGTTTCACTGTACCTTTTCCACATCGGTAAATCGAAATTTTAATTTTATAAAAAGGATATTTTGTGTGTGTGTGTCTCCCTTTAGTTGGCATCACATGGGTGAGTCATCGACCTTGCATTCAATTATACCAGTTACCAGCTGTTTGTCGTGGCGTGAAGTTGTTTCATTGAATTAAATTTTTTATAATATTGTTGTTGTTGTTTACCAAATCGTGGATGTTTAAAAATTGAGAAAAAGGTAAGTCACATATCCTTGACAATATGTTTTGGATCCAGTGTTGTTGAATTAAATCTGTGAGTTGTGATTTTGTAGAGGCATCTCGTGCACGGCCATTGTTATTGTTGAGTCTATTTATAAATCCATTCCAATCCAGCATCGGATAAGAAACATCTCAACTGAAATTTGGTTAACCTCCAAAGATTTGTAAATATTATTTTCTGGAGCACACTAGAATTGCGTGCACTTTGTTTGGATGCCCGAGGTCAACTGAAATTCGATCTAAAATCGATGAAATTGGCACCATTGTTCTTTCAAAGTAAGTCAAATCTTATATTCTTTTGGATTTTTGATCTTTCCATTAATTCGTTTTTATTCCAGATTCATGATCTGCATTGAAATCCATGTCTCCCGATGTGCTTTCCATGCTGTATTACTGGTATATTTGGTTTTTATGCCTTTATTTGGACGGCTCTTTGACTCATATCTGCCATTTTATATGAACTCTTGGATTTTACACAAAAATGACCTTTATGTACAAATTTGACGATTTACGTCTTAAAAAGATTCACTTCAACTACATGAAATAATTACATAATTTTTGGTGTGAACAGTTTTGTACAAATCATGTTATTTATCAAATAATTCAGTTTACAAGATGTTATATTTTTATAGGTTATGACGATTTACATATAATATGATTTATTTATCGATTTTGAGCTAATTCAATCTTTTTCATTATTTTTGATGTGACAATCATCAATCTATTTACTCTTAGCAATATTTAACATCTTTATCTTATCCTGAGAGACTCAAATTTGGATGTGAAATTGAAATTTTAGAAAATAAAATTTTCTCGTAGAGCAAAATTTTTCAAGTGCCTACCGATTTAGAATTTTATGCTTTATTTGAATTTATTATTCATTTTTGTATCGGGAGCCTTTATTTATCATTTTGAATCATAGCATATTTCCATTTCAAATTGTTCTAAGAGCTAAATTTATTTTAGATTGAAGATCCAATTTCCAAAATTTTCATGTTCAAAATGTGATAAAACTTTACATGTACCTCTCTGATTTTTGACATTTGAAACTGATCTATTTTGATTCTATTTATTTTTAACTGCGCTATGCAAGACTATTCACGTCAATTTTGTCCATTTCAAGTTATGCTTGTCATTTGTGCAAATGGCTTTTCACTCATGTGATTTCTTAATTCAATGACTTTCCTAAAATGTTACAAACTTTTGATCCTCGGATATTAAATTTTTTTAATATATAATTAACTTGATTGCAAAATAAACTTAAATTCATACTTGTGAAATTCCCCTTTAAATTCTTTTAACCCGTTAAATTAAATTGTTTGTAATACTAAATTATATTTGATTAATTCATTTTAAATGTGTAAATGTCCATCTGACTATTTAATTGTTTGACTATTCTCTGAAATTTTTAAGTTTTGACCATTTTCTAAGCGTTTCGTTATTGTTTCAACTATTTAATTAATTACGAGTTTGGATTAATTGTTTCCTACTGTGATAAATATTTAATTGGCTTCTTTCTTTCAATACGATGGATTTTAATTCACATCCTCTGTATTTGAATATTATTTTGTTAATTCCTGATTGTTTATTTTCTCTCTAATTGATCATTTTAATATTAATTTTTAAATTTTAAATCTTTTCCCCCCATTTTTAGTGAATGTGCCCTATTTGTCAAACTATTTCACGCAACTTTTAACTATTCTGCTCAAATCGTCTCTTTGCAATTTCAGCATTAATTCATTATCCCATTTATTTATCATTAATAAACCTTTATCATCATAATCAATCGTCAATTATTTTTATTATCAAAAATTATTTATTTTTACTTCAACTACAGCAAATCTTCATTTAGGTCCATCCTATGATGTTCTTGTCACCAATCTTTCTTCATCAAAATACTTTCTTCAATTAATTTTTTCGCATTGTCACTAATTTATCCATGTTTCTAATTTTTAAATTTTTGTTGTCATCTCGAATCTTCGAAATTTTTGTACGCTTATTTTTCTTGTGTCAATTAGTTTATTCATAATAATTTTCAGATTTTTAAAATGTTGTAGTCTTGACAATTTTTATTTATAATTAATAATGTTGAGTCCAAATTTCTCAATGTTTATAAATTTTTATAATTTATCACTTTAATCGTGTCCATTTCGTTAGCTTATCAAATTTACAAGTTTCGGCATCCTAATTTTCTATCAAATTTTCCGATTTTTAGGTGATGATTTTTAAGCGGACCCGTTTGAATAATCCCATCTTCATGATGTAATCTTCAGCATTTATTCCAATTACTGTTTTTGTGTTGAAGTTTATTATCCATTTCACTTCTTTATTTGTTGTGATTTGACTCCGCGTTTTTGCCTTTTTGGTCTTGTGATTGCACTGTTTATTAAATGTTCTAATTTTCAACTGTTTATCACTGTGCCGTAATTTAAATTTTATCCGTTTGTACCGAATTTTCATTGATTTTATTATTTTCAACCGAGTATGTTTATTTTGTATTTTTGTATGTGAAAAATTTTTGGATTGTACAATGTTTCCGAATTTCACTGTTTTATTTAATAAAAGTTTATGCAATTTAAAATGTTTATGTTTTTTGAAAGACTGCTTCTTTCTTTTTATTATGAGCACTTTTTCACTTTTAAATGTTCTTTTGACTCTAATAATTGTCTTTATTTTAAATTTTCTTGCACTTTTATTGTTCTTCACATTTTTGTGTTTTCTTTTATTTTGATGTTTGTTGCTAAATTTCTTTTGTTTGGAGCTTCTTGGAAATCTTTTATTTTTCTTTGCTCTTGTGCCTCTTGTTTTGTACTTCGGCTTTGCATATAATTTCTTGATCTTCAAGTAGAGCCTTTTGAAATTTCTTCTTGCATGCTTAACGTTGAATTTGTATCGAACTTCCTCCATTTCTTCGATTTGTGTTGGAATTGGGATTTCTTGTACGTTTTCAACTTTTGGATCCATTTTTGTGTCAATTGAGGAGATTTCTTGTCTGATTTCCATTATTATTTCTTTATTTCGAGCTTCTATTTTATTGCTTAGGTCAAATTTCAATTCTTTCATAAATTCCATCAGTTTGTGGATGTCGGAGTTGTTTATATTTACCAAGTTTTGTTTTTCTTGTGCGTTCGACATGATTAATTTTTGTTGTTAAAATGCAAATAGTTATCAAAGAAATTTGTAAATAGAAAATGTTTAAATATAAAACCTGTCAATAAAGAATTAATTGTTATAATCAAAATGTTGTTTTATTTTCACAAACAAAATAATTTTCAAATTTTTACCCCTAATTTTATTTTGTCAAAACTACCCTTAAATTCGTTTGTTTCGATGCCCCACGCATTGGCGTCAAAAGTTGCTAAACTTTTGGTGTATTAAAATAAAAATTTTTTCTACCCTTAAATTTGCTCATACACCCCTTTAATTTTGCCAATTGCTCTGTGCAACCCTTAATTTTGCCCCACGACTTGGACGCCAAAAGTTGCTATGTCCTCCCTAACTAAATATTTGCCTTGGCTCCAGCCCTTAAGTTTGCTAGCCAAAACATGCTCAGTTAAAATGGTTCGTGGTGATAATTTTTAGCTAAGGAGTTTAACAATATTGCCCTTCCTTACTAAGCTCCGGTGATGAGTCGCACAAGGGTGGGTTCCTTGTAACATTCAATATTAGAGGCGATTTCAGGGTGCTATTTGGCTCTCTCGGGATACTTATTGCTTTCTTATTGAAAAATAAATAAAGATTTCAATAGTTTCAAAGAAATTGTTTATATTCAACAAAAAGTGATGTTTATATTTACATAAATAAATGTTCATACAATTATTTGTAGATCGGAGATCTACCATTAATTAAATTTTTAAGTAAAAATAGTTAATGCAAAAATTTGTTTTCAAAACAAAGCGGTTTCCTCACTTTATTCTGACGTGTTTGTTTTAGTTGCAAACTAAAACAAGTCTTTCGCTGTACATTAGCCTGTAAAATGTTTTAAATTATATTTGGGCTTATTTAAAGCTTAACCCTGAACAAATTAAATAATAAAGTTTGAATAAAAAACTATCAATTAGGGTATTGGAAATTACACTTTCGTAGAAGTCTTTTTTTTCCAATCCTGTATTTATACGCAGAAGGCAAAGTTTATAATAAAATTAACAAAATAATAAGTTTCACTGTACCTTTTCCACATCGGCAAATCGAAATTTTAATTTTATAAAAAGGATATTTTGTGTGTGTGTGTCTCCCTTTAGTTGGCATCACATGGGTGAGTCATCGACCTTGCATTCAATTATACCAGTTACCAGCTGTTTGTCGTGGCGTGAAGTTGTTTCATTGAATTAAATTTTTTATAATATTGTTGTTGTTGTTTACCAAATCGTGGATGTTTAAAAATTGAGAAAAAGGTAAGTCACATATCCTTGACAATATGTTTTGGATCCAGTGTTGTTGAATTAAATCTGTGAGTTGTGATTTTGTAGAGGCATCTCGTGCACGGCCATTGTTATTGTTGAGTCTATTTATAAATCCATTCCAATCCAGCATCGGACAAGAAACATCTCAACTGAAATTTGGTTAACCTCCAAAGATTTGTAAATATTATTTTCTGGAGCACACTAGAATTGCGTGCACTTTGTTTGGATGCCCGAGGTCAACTGAAATTCGATCTAAAATCGATGAAATTGGCACCATTGTTCTTTCAAAGTAAGTCAAATCTTATTCTTTTGGATTTTTGATCTTTCCATTAATTCGTTTTTATTCCAGATTCATGATCTGCATTGAAATCCATGTCTCCCGATGTGCTTTCCATGCTGTATTACTGGTATATTTGGTTTTTATGCCTTTATTTGGACGGCTCTTTGACTCATATCTGCCATTTTATATGAACTCTTGGATTTTACACAAAATTGACCTTTATGTACAAATTTGACGATTTACGTCTTAAAAAGATTCACTTCAACTACATGAAATAATTACATAATTTTTGGTGTGAACAGTTTTGTACAAATCATGTTATTTATCAAATAATTCAGTTTACAAGATGTTACATTTTTATAGGTTATGACGATTTACATATAATATGATGTATTTATCGATTTTGAGCTAATTCAATCTGTTTCATTATTTTTGATGTGACAATCATCAATCTATTTACTCTTAGCAATATTTAACATCTTTATCTTATCCTGAGAGACTCAAATTTGGATGTGAAATTGAAATTTTAAAAAATAAAATTTTCTCGTAGAGCAAAATTTTTAAAGTGCCTACCGATTTAGAATTTTATGCTTTATTTGAATTTATTATTCATTTTTGTATCGGGAGCCTTTATTTATCATTTTGAATCATAGCAGTATGTATGGATGTATGTAACGCAAAATGTCTGTAAGTTCTGTATCTCTGGAACGAATTGTTATACTATAGTAACAAAATTTCATATTTAACACTTTAATCGGTATACAAAGGCACCATTTGATTTTGGAGGAAATCCTTAAACCGGAAGTAGCACTTCACTTGAAGGACGAAATGGTTTTTCTTAAATATCTCAGGAACGAATTGTTATCTAGTAACCAAATTTCATATTTAACACTTTAATCAGTATACTAAAGCACCATGTGATTTTGGAGGAAATCCCTAAACCGGAAGTAGCACTTTACTTGAAGGACGAAATGGTTTTTCTTCAATATCTCAGGAACAAATTGTTATATAGTAACCAAATTTCATATTTAACACTTTAATCGGTATACGAAAGCACCATTTGATTTTGGAGCAAATCCCTAAACCGGAAGTAGCACTTTACTTGAAGGACGAAATGGTTTTTCTTAAATATATTATGATAAATATTTTATTGATGAATTTTTATTTTTTAATCAAAATAAAAGCAAATACAATTTTCTATAAATATATTGGAATATATTTTTCTGTACCAAATACCATTTAAGAATTACAACAAATTTAATAATTTAATTAAATAATAAAATAAAATTTAAATAATATTTCTGCGAATCTTTAGATGAACGATGAAGGAATGATTCCTTATAGGGAAGTCATGTGCTGGACACATCAGATTTTTTAATTGAGCATGAAACAACACCAATATACTACTGAAAGATGGATGAGATAAAACGAAGTAAAATTCAAGAAGTTAAGGAGTACCTGACAAAACTTTTACCTACGGAAGCAATAGATTATTCACTGTGGAAGGCAACAACAAAATTAAAACAAATATTCGTATCTGTTCCCTTCACTACGAAAATCAAACGGATGCTGGGCTAGGAACAATCGCGAAAAAGCTGATACTTTTGCAGAGCACCTAGCGAATGTGTTTCAACTATTTTCCATGGAAGACTTGGAAATAGAGGAATAAAAATTACCCAATGCATAGAAGCGCTATACTAACTACATTTTTTGTCAATCATTCCTATCAAAATTATACAGATCAGCAATCCAAAAAAAAACACCTGGTTATGACCTAATTACTGGAAAAATCCGGCAGCAAAATGCAGAAAAATCCTGGTTTCGGAAAGAAGAGTGCGAATTATATCATATCTTTTTAACGCAGTGCTCCGTCTGGAAAGTGCGAGCCCTCAATGGAAGGTAGCTTAGATTTTAAATAATCTTAATCCATAAGGCAGGGAATTTACCAGAAGTGACATAGACTTATCGCTCCATTAGCTTCCTTTCAAAAGTATTTGAAAAATTCTTATTGCGAAGATTTTACATTCGTATTTACTGAGAGAAGAAGTGATTCCAAGACATCAGTTTTACTTCAGAAAACAGCATGCTACCATCGAGCGGGTGCACCGAGCCGTAAAAATCATAAATTAAGATATCTAAGAGAAAATATTTTGCACTATTGTCTTTTTGGATATTGCATAGGCATTTGATAAGGTATGGACTCTTGGATTGTTTTATAAAATAAGACTGAAACTTTCTCATTCATACAATTAAATTTTGAAATCATACCTCCTTGACCGAATGTTTCAAGTAAAGGTTCAGGACGAGCTTCCTAAATTATATCCGATCCAGTCAGGCGTTCCTCAGGCCAGCGCTTTGGGTCCAATATTATTTCGCTTTTTTTTGTCGGATTTATGAACCACCACCAGGACAGCTATTGCAATGCATGCAGACGACGTTGTGATTCCCAAGGTAAAACGTTGACAGGTCTTCTTCGAAAATGAATCTCCTCGGTGGTAAAGAACAACTGTGCCAAATGGCATCATGTGGAGTTGAAATACCGGAAACGAAATCCTACCGCACCAACTTACATCAAATATATACTACATTAATACATTCCATTCTTCCATTCAACATTCTTATGTTTATGATTTCTCGTACGATATCTGCATCGACTTCTTGTACGATTTTTGTACAACACATATAGATAAAGAAGATCTAAAACATTAACGGCAATTGCATGTAAAATCTAATGCAAATAATTCATATCTTAATCATATGCTTGCATTTTGAGTCGCCTTAGACTTTACTTGCAAGCCATTTTGTTTGACAAAAAGTACAATGTAAACATACAATGACAACTCCTGCAATAAGTTGCATAACCTAAACTGCACTTAACAATGTTAGCAAAGTGTGATAGCGACATTGATTTTTAAGGAGGTGGTGATATTTTAACATTTTAGGTTATTAGTCCGATGCACACGATTCGCAATTTTAAAAGTAAATAGCGCCAATTTTCTAAATTTTGTATAAATCTATCTTTGGTGTAAGATACCTTCATGTATTTTGTTGTTGTGCAATAGAATTAGCATACTAAAAAATTAATGGAAACAAACTGTGTAGATATTGTACATAATAATATAACCCTTTATTATACCCTGTATCCTGTATGGCATCCAGACAACCAAATTATTTATGTAAAACACTGTATACTCGTAGTTTCGTTAGATTAATGATTTACTAGGTTAATATGCTGATTGATTGGTAAAACGTTATTAATTATTTTTATTAATCACATATTTTCAACATGCAACACGTAAGTTGTCATGTAGGCAGGGAAGACCCGAAATTGTGTAAGCAGTTAAAATAGAAAGACCTAATTGACTTATTGTGTGCATAAACATGTAATATAGTTATAATCGTACAAAAATAATCTAAAAACTAAATATTGCATTTTTATAAATGTTAATAAATTCAACCCTTTAGTTTTATAAAAGTGTGGGTAATAAAAAAAAAGTATATTTGGTCGCGATGATACTGAGAATTACCACCTCATATTATGTTTTTATAATACAGATTTGTGTTTTGCGTGAATTTATTCAATTTATGAAGTTATTATAAATAGTTTATAATTTGAGCAATATTTTTAAAAATTTAATCTTCTCATTAAATCAAAAATGTTATGATATTTTATCCTCTATAATTTATGTAATATGAATGGTCGCAATAAAATTCAAAGCCAATATAATTGAAATTTTGATTATGAACCATTTCCTTAGGTCAAGTTAAAATTGAATTTGCAAAATATAAACGTCATATTCGAATAGAGGTTTGCATTAAACGTGATGTGAAAACTGTAAGTACTGAATGATTAGTGATACAATAGTCGACTTTATGTAAAGTACGTTTACAGTAATATAATGGAAATAAATTGAGGGCGAATGTTCAGCCCCTCTTGCACTAAATTACAGTTATCAGAGTGCAATTTGTAATTCTGGTTTTGCTCTGTTGTTTATTTGTAAGCCGTGTTCTGCCATCATGATATTTTTTTATGCTTTTTGTAAGCATTCAAGCAAATCAATTTCTTTCATTTTGCAGTTTATGTTAACAATTTGCTATTTCATTTATAAGCCACGAACTTGTAACTAACTATACGTGTAAAATGAAAGTTTTTATATCTACCATACAATGAGAATATGCGGTAATGCTGAAGAGTTAATAATACTTTCCTGACATTTTTGACTTAATGTGAAAAATTTGATGCTAAATTATTTACAATCCTAATCTATTGCATGTCTACAAGTTATATTTCTAACCTGGGTATTTTTCAATTATTACTGAGATTTCTTTAAAAGCTTTGCATTCGCAAAATCGATTTAAAGTTAAACAACTCTATAGAAACAAATTTGAATCGAAGTAATAGATAATCTAATATTCTATCTATAGTTTTTTGAAAAGTTTTATACGTCTTCGGAAGAACGTATTCAGGTTACCTACCCTTCATCAGAATATCACTGCAATGCTCTATACATGGATAAAGAGATGTTACTTCCATCCACAATAAATTTTATATTATTTATAAGTACGATGGTTATTCAGGAAGTTGCAGTGTGATGGAATCGCTTAAGTTATTTTTCATAATTTTAAAATGTTTTTCGAGTTACGTGCAATGTTTATTATCTTAAGTTATTACAAAATATTTATCTTAATTATTTTATTTATTTGAGCAAGAAGAAGAAAAACAATTCGGTTTCTCGGTAATGTTTTAAAACTTGAACCATTAGAAATAGAGCAATTTAACTTCATAATGCTCATTACTTCTTCTCACAAACTGTTATTAACTGATGTGTAGTGTAGTTAGCTGGTGGATAATATAAAAAATGTTAACAAAACAGTAGACCTCATTGTCATAATTCATTTATTATAAACCTTTGTGTTTTCAACCAAACAGTTCATATTAATAAATGTACTTTTCGCATGAAAAATGCATGCAAAGAAAATTACGGGTGCTTAATGCCTTGCATTGTGCAAAGTTGAAAAATATGATGTTAACTTTTTTATTTTTTTTTATTATATATTATAAGTGGATAAGACGGTGAGAAATTTTTACATTAATTAGCGGCAACTATTGATCATTATAATGAAGTAAGGCAAAGCAGGTAGCCTAATTGAGGTTCCAAACTCAACTTAACTCAGTTGGGAGTCTATAAACTTTTTTGTTCATTTATCAACTTGTATATCAGTTTTTCTTAGTTTTTTTTTATATTGCCGATTTTTTTATTGCATTATAACAATAAAATAAATAAAGTAAACTTAAACGGCCTTCGTTATGAAATTTTGGAATCGAGAAAGTAATTCAATAGGACAATAAAATAAATATCACATTAGCTAGAGCGAATAATTTAATTTTAAATAAACTTTGACCCTTTAACATATTACCAACGATATTACTCATTTCGCGATTATATTTTTACAATAACGGTTAGCTGCTCATCAATGGTATATCTGTTGTACCCCAAATTTGTTTTGGTAGTACCTATATGTATTTGAGTTTGTTTGCATCTCCAGTGGCGTTCTTATGTTCAAGTAGTCTTCTAGTAGATAATAGCTTTAAATTTTGCTTCTTCTTTAGTTAAGATTGTTAAGATCTTACCTAATCTAAAAAATATATGTATTAATTATGTGTTAAATGTCTTATACGGGATTACATTATTTAAAAAATGTTAAATTCGGCTATTGTTCATTAAACAAAACTATTTTTTTATAACATGAGCTTAATATTTATTTATTATGTGATATTTATTATGCGATAATTATGATATATTTATAGTGTGATAATAAACAAATTAACAACCTACCAATTTTTAAAGTTTAATTTAATATTAATTCTCAATAGTTAAAAATATCAATTATTAAAAAATCTGATGTGGCCAGCACATGACTTCCCTATAAGGAATCATTCCTTTATCGTTCATCTAAAGATTCGCAGAAATATTATTTAAATTTTATTTTATTATTTAATTAAATTATTAAATTTCGTCCTTCAAGTAAAGTGCTACTTCCGGTTTAGGGATTTCCTCCAGAATCACATGGTGCTTTAGTATACTGATTAAAGTGTTAAATATGAAATTTGGTTACTAGATAACAATTCGTTTCTGAGATATTTAAGAAAAACCATTTCGTCCTTCAAGTGAAGTGCTACTTCCGGTTTAAGGATTTCCTCCAAAATCAAATGGGGCCTTTGTATACCGATTAAAGTGTTAAATATGAAATTTTGTTACTATATAACAATTCGTTCCAGAGATAGAGAACTTACAGACATTTTGCGTTACATACATCCATACAGACATACATACAGACATCATTGCGAAAGTAGTCAAAACGGATTCAGAAATGCTCAAAACGGATATTTCCGTTAAAATATCGACATCAAATTTTTTCATGATTACAATACTTCCTTATAGGGAAGTAAAAACCCACATAAAGTAAACAAAGTGGATAGGCTATTCAATAAGTTCGCGGAACGGAAATGAAAAAGCGGATTTTTGGTTGTAAAATGACTTTATTTTTCAATATAGTCTCCCTCAATTTCAATACACTTATTTCAACGATCCTCCAATTTATGGATGCCATCTCTGTAGTGGTTTCCCGGAAGGTCTGCAAAATATCCTTCTACCTAATACCCGCATTGCAGTGCCTAATGCAATGCCTACAGCTTCTACAAAATGTCTCTCGGTCAATCGACGATCTTCCAAAACCATACCTGTAATTTTGCGACGATTTCTGGTGTTGATGCAGTTTTTGGACGTCCTTCACGTGGATCGACTTCAAGGCTTGTACGACCACTTTTAAACAAACCAGCCCACTTACAAACCATTGTTTTTTAAAGGAGCAGATTTTCCTAGCATATTTACCATTTCGTTATGAATTTCCATTTCCTTTTAATCTTTTTCACAAAGAATTTAATCACTGCACAATGCTCAATGTTTTCCATTATTAAAAAATACTTTGACACTTCAAATGGCTAGTAAATGATGAAATATTAAAATGGCGTCGAAGTTTTAGTTCTAATATTGACGAATAGATGGCGCTCCGCGAACTTATTGAGCTACCACAGCTTTTACAAATTTCATTTGAATTTTATCCCATCTGTGAACAGTGAAATCTTAATTCACCTTTTGGAAATCCTTTGAAATGTGCGGTTAAATAGTTCAATGAAATTGTAATTATGACAATCAGTTGAAGAATAGTTGTTATGAAAACATAGAAAAGTGAGAAAAAATTCACGGAAATGTGGTCTCATCCGGGTATTTCATAGCCTAAATTTTTTTTTAAACTTTTGTTATTGGTATTTAATTTTCAATTAGTTTTTAGTATTTTACAATAGCACTACGTATTTTAGAATCAGTTTATGACACCATTCTTAACGAAAGTTGTTGGATATCCCATTTTATATTAACATTAAGTATATTTAAAATATAAGCAGATAATATTATTAGTGTTCTGTAAAAGTATACTTAATTCTTGTAATGATTAATAATTATATTGTGCCCATACCTTTTTACAACATAAAGAAACCAATTAAATTTTTTGCAGAACGGAAGTGGCTGTACCTTACATCTATACCTTATATGTATAAATACATAATGGAATTATTAACAGGTTTCCAAATTTTACAAAAGTCATTTATATTGTTAACGGTACATAGATTTTTACTTAAATCTAAAACTTTTGTTGATTAATGAATCTAAAAATCACACAAAATTAATTTGTTAGGGCTTTTGAGGTAGTGCAGATGTTCATTAGGTGTGGTGTTAATGATTGATTACATTAGTTTCTTATTGATCTGTTCAATTGAACAAATTTTGTCTATTAGTTGTTTTATAGAAAAAATATAAGAAAGTGAAACATAAACATTTGTTAACGGTGCAATAATTATTTAAATTGTGTATGCCTACTATTAACCCTGGATACACAAGGTGATGTTGTTGGTGCATATTTGACAAGGTGGCGTCATAGGTATATGACACCAAATTATTTCTTTATTAAAGAGTTGAAAAACCGAAAAAAAATTAATTATATTTTTATAGGTACCTTAATTAAAGCCTTAGGAACAAACATCTCTTATTATAAAAGGCCAAGTCTTTCTTTCTGTCTGTCCCACGGAAATACCCGAAGCAAACCGAACCGAACCGAACGCACAACGTATCATCGGATCAACGTATCATCGGATCAACGTATCATCGTATCATCGTATCAACGTATCATCGGATCAACGTATCATCGTATCATTTTGTCTATATAGGACAGCTATTTCCAAAAAAGCATTATGTGAACTTCCATAATGGATAATGAAAATTTTGAAAATCCTGCTGCAAAGCGACGGCGATTGAATCGTGAGAGAAAAGCACGTACAAGAGCTAATAACACAGAAGAACAGCTTCGATCACAGCGACAAGCTGACGCTCGGTCTCATGCGATACGTCGACAACGTGAAACTTTGGAACAAACTCAAGCGCGGCAAGCTGCTGACGCTCGGTCCCATGCGATACGTCAACAACGTGAAACTTTAGAAGAAACTCAAGCGCGGCAAGCTGCTGACGCTCGGTCCCATGCGATACATCGACAGAAAGAAAATCGATACCAAAGTCAAGCAATTCAACTCCAAATAAGAGCATTGAGATTTGATGAATCTCACGTTACTCGACACGATTGTGGAGAAATGAATTCCATCTGTCAGTTCTGCGGCTCCAAGAATTTCGCCAAGGAGCGTCCAGTTGATAAACAATTTAACAACTGCTGTCATAAAGGAAAAGTGAAGACTCCGCAACCGCTCGAGCAACATGGGAATCTATTGTTATATCCCGAATTTCTTCGCTCTATGCTTTCAGATTCAGATAATCCTTACTACAAGAACTTTCGTCAGCACATCCGCTCTTACAATTCCTCGGTTTCTTTCGCTTCAATGGGAGCAGAGATTGTTTCAATGCCGGGTAACGGACCATACGTTTTCAAAATTCATGGACAGACGTACCACAGAACCACAAACCTGTATCCACCTGAAGGACAAACAAGAAAGTTTGCACAACTGTATGTAATGGACACGACAGAAGCGGTCAATGAACGAGTAAATCTGCCTGAGAATAGAGGTTGTCTACCTGAAGTGATTGAGAAAATCGATCGTTTCTTCCGCGTCAACAATCGTATCGCAGCTTCATATTGCCTGATGAAAGAAATTGAGTAACAAGAGCGTGTACGAGCCGAAGAAGAAGGACAACCAGTTCCGGTCGTCAATATGGTGATGCGGCGCGATCGGCAGTCTGATCAAAGACGTTACAATGCTCCAACGTCCAATGAAATTGCAATGGTGTTCGTAAATGATGACGGCGAACCTCCATTTGAACGTGATATCCGTATCTATCCTCGAAATCCCGTCGACAATGCAAATACCCGAAGCAAACCGAACCGAACCAAACGCATAACGGATAATTTCATAACCAATCGGATGAACGTATCATCGTATCAACGTATCATCGTATCAACGTATCATCGGATCAACGTATCATCGGATCAACATATCATCGGATCAACGTATCATCGGATCAGTTAATCCGATTATCCTACTCAAAATTACTATATAAGCAGAATTACATTATAACGAAATAATAAGTGTTGAACGTCAACGAAAAATGTTTTCAGGTGAATTAATAAAGGATGTGGAACAGGCGCTAAAGAGGGCCTTATCGTTCGGAAAATACGAAGATTTTGAAGTCAATTCAAACGTGAATTCAAACGAGCTACTATTAATTCGTTAAAGGAGGCACTTCGTGAGTTTAGCAGCAATGGAATGCGTAAAATTGATTTAAATATTGCGAAAAAAAAAGTGGCGGCAAAACGTATAAGAAACAGAAAAAGAGTGGCGAAACTGATTGCTGCCGAACAGAAAAAGAAAAAGGAAGAAGCTGAGGAATTTTCAATATCGCTGCGTGATTTTGAAAATTCCTTACTCGAAGAGGTAGGGTAGGAGGAAGTAGGAAGTAGTAGTAAAACTTAGTTTTATTATTAGTTATTAAATTATTATATAAATGTTTTATTAAATAAAAAAAAACTTCCAAATACATAAATGTTTCATTAAATAAAAAAAACTTTCTAAATTCGAATAAAAAAGTTAAAAACGAGTTGTAATATTAACTAGATGATACCCCGTCCGAGGACGGGCAGCTAGAAGGACGGGCAGATACCCAAGGTAACTTAAGTTGAATGAAGATTAAGGAAAGCTCTCAGTGCAATCCAAAAGCCATATGACCTTGGCTGCCTGCCCGTCCTTCTAGCTGCCCGTCCTCGGACGGGGTATCATCTAGTTATGAAAATAATAGTTATATAATTTTTCAATGTTGCATTATTTACACAAAAAGTAAATTTTACATTTTATGTATATAAGCTAACAAAAGGTCTCTCGTAAGAAAAATAGAAAACAAAAACATGTCAAACTAAATTGAATGAATACTTTGAAATATATAAAAACAAAAATGATCAATAATACCCTTAAATATAATAATCAACTATTATATTTCATGCTATTCCGTCATACATTCTTACGCGATGTTCAGCACAGAGGCTCTTATTGCACTTATTACAATAAATAGCACCTCTTTTGCTTCTTGGACAACTAGAACATCTTCCTGGACGACCTATAGGTTTATTTTGTATTTTTTTCTCTTCCTCACAGCCAAGTATTTTTCGAATTGAGTCTCTAAGTTCAGTAGGTAAAAGGTGTTCATTTACCATTCGGCGTCTCATGTGTTGTTCACACAATAAAGAAGCAATAATTCTTTGGAAAAACTTGACATTTTAATTAATTTGTATTGTAATTAAAACTACACCTAATAGTATTTAAAATATCTGCTGAAAAATTTAATAATTAAAAAAAATTATAGAAGAGTGTAATAAATTTATATTACGTAAATAACAAGGTGGCGTCATATATGACACAATCTCCAATATCAATCACAAATATCAAAATCATATTTTTTTAATGAACATAACACAAGGTTAACACAAGTACTGAAGGTATAGGGACGGAAAAGTTTGAAAGCCACGCCGGGAGAAGTCCAGACTTAAAAATATAAATCCCGTGTCACCGGTGACACCACCTTGTGTATCCAAGGTTAATTAACCCATCAATGTAAGCGACCATAGGTACTGGAAGTAACGAGTTCGAAATTAAAAGTACTATATATTTGCAAATATATTTGTGGATAATAATGGTTAGTCGAGTATAACTCTTTTGAAACAATTTTATTGTTCAGCGTTTTGGGCCATTTAAATTATGTTCATTTTCAAGGCTTTTGAAGATGAAAATAAATGAGAGTCAATGACAATAAATGACAAATGGCCCGAAACGTTGGACAATAAAATTGTTTCCCGACTGTACTTTTGCCAAAACGTAGTATTTTAGGTGTATTGTGTATATTTTGGTTATTTTATTATAAAACTAAATTTCTACCAAGTGGGGGTAGTTCTTGTACAAGTTCAGGAATTCAGTAGGAATTTCGAGAAACTTCGGGGAATTCTGGGGCTCTTTAGAGGAACTCGGCTGAACTGGGGAAATTATGACAGTAACGCCATAGATTGTACTGTGATGTTCGAGTCTTGGAGTTGCCTACACGTTACTATAATCAATTAGAACGTTAGAGTTTATTTCGGGTTTCTGAAAATTTTTCCATTATCATCATATTATATTCGATCATATTTCTATTAAGAGGATATCTTCCAGTGGGGCCGATCAAAAAAAGTGCGTGTTTTGCATATTGTTATACATAGTTTGGAGTCGTGAAAATGTGTCACAAAATGTTAATGCTAAATTCATCAAATTGTTCGAACTATAAATGATTCCCTATAATGAGGTACACTTTTAGTATAGAAAATTGAGAAAAAAAATCCAGAAACGGTTTTCTCCAATTTTTTAACGGAGTTCTTTTAGGTAATGCGTCCGTACTTCCACAATAACAGTCGTGTCTAAACCCTGTGCTTTTTTTCAGATTCTTCTGCAGAAATTGAAATTTTGAAAATGATATCGACAGACATCTTGAAAGTGATATCGTTTCCAAAAGAAACTCTATATTAGTTATATTGTTATTATATTATAGTGTGATGAGTTTTTATTAATGCCACCGATAATTCAGAAATAACACAGAAACAATGTAAATCACAAAAATATATTGATGAACAAATACACAATTGGCAAAACACATTAAACTTGGAAAAATAACATGAAATAATAATGCATTCATACCGAGCGAAATTTTAAGATGATTAATTGTTTGCTTGGTTACTTGTTATTCGCCTTCTCGATGCATTTCATCGGTTGCATTTTAGACGGACGCGTACGTAATTGATAATGGCTCGGCTTAACTGATATACACGGTGTTACAATCTCCCCCTTAGAAGTGGGCTTACGGAGTGGTACACTTCTATTGGAAAAAGGTGTGGTCTTCTTCAGGCGACCTCTTCTTCGTAGAAATGAGATGGCTAAAGGAACAGCTGTGGCAGCCGTATGGGTGGTTCGAATTTTTGCAAACGACGTGGACTGTTCGCTCGTAAACGTGAGTGGTGAGTCGTGGCATTCGTAGGGAATGGGTGCGATCTTTGACTTTGAGACGATGAAAGCGTCTTCGTCTCGGTCGGGATCGGGGGTCTCCCCCTGCATTAAAATAGCCTCCTTTGTGTGGGCGGTATAAGGCAGCGAAAGGTCAGCTTGTCGTAAGATGGGTGTCGTTACGACTGGTACAACATAGGGTGATTCGCACTCTTCTATGATGTCTTCTGCGAGCATCCGGTCAAGGTCTTTCTTGAGGAACGCTTTTTTGGCTGGCGTTAGCCTGTATGGTGGAACAGCAATGGGCGCCTCGTCGGTGAGAGAGATCGTGTGTTCTGCAAAAGGCGTAGGCGCCGAGTTAGGTGAGAATACGATAGCATACTCACGAAATAAGGCAGAGATTTGGGTTCTCTGGGTTTCGTCCAGTTCTCGTCCTTCGTTGTCCCGGAGTGTGTGGGCTACAGCGTCTAAGGTTGTAGTGGCGGCGACATCGGGCAACTCTTCGGCGAACTCGAAACGGTTGGTGGGATGATTTCCATAGAACCATTGTCCATTTTGGAAGTCGAATACCATGCCAGCGGAGTGGATGAAATCGATGCCCAGGAGCATTCGACTTTCGGTGTGTTCGGGGATGGCGATCAGCGTAACGGTTGTGGTGCGACCTGCGATGGTGATGTCCACCTCGAGAGATTTGGTCAGGACGTTTTGTTTGATGCCATCGGCTAATTTGATTTCCATTTGTGCTTCGGTGAAAGGGCGTCCTTCTTGAAGGAGAATTTTGTACAGTTGGTTACCAGCGATGCTGCGTCTGGAACCAGTGTCGAGACATGCTTGTCCATTGCGGTTGAGGATTCGTACTCGTACCATGGGACGTGGCGTTGAGATGGTTTCGAATTCTGTGGAAGAAAAGGTGGTGTCCACACTCTCGGTTTCTAAAGAAGCTTGAGTCGTGGTGCACGAAGGGCAGTTGCTCTTCACGTAACCTGGTGTTCCGCACCCCCAGCAAGATAGTTGGGATTTTTCAGCCTTGACCGTCGTTGTCGTAGGTTGGGGAACGCTTGCAGCAGCTTTTTTTCTACATTCGGTCTCCGAGTGGCCAAAGAAATTGCAAAAGTTGCACTTTGGTCGGGTTTTCTTCGTCTCTGTGTTTCGGGTCTCTTGTCTTTTCACCGTCATTTGTGTGGAAATTTTTGCGGTTGGGGTCATCTCTCGGTTTGCATCTTCGATGTTTCTTGCTGCCTCGAGCAATTCTCTGAAGGTTGTGTTTTTACCGGGTGAGAGCCTTTTCCGAATTTTCGGTTTTAATAGTCCGAATACCATGTCGAGTTGAGCTTTTAGTGGTAGTTCGTATGGCAGTTGTGCGATCAATGATCGAATGTGGCAAGCGAATAGTTCACTTGTTTCGTTTTCTCGCTGCTCACGAGAAAAAATCTCTCGGAAAATGAGGTGAGGGGGTAATCTCCGTGAAAAAGCGTTTTTCAAGGAGGAGATGGCTTCATCCCATGTAGTATACTACTTTTCACCCCTTTCCACCAGGTTCCGGCGGTGCCCTCTAGGAGCATTGGCAAACCTCGCAACGCGTTTTCGTTGGTGACGAGCGTGCAATCTTTGTACGTGATTGTGGCGTCGAGGAAAGCATCTACGTCGCTTTTTGCGGTACCGTCAAATCGCGCGGTGCACTTTGAAAAATTTCCGGTATACATAGGTGTGACGGCAGCTGGTTGCACAGCTGAGGCAGTTGGGTGTGTTGGTTGAATTTTAGCAAGCAACAACGCGAACTGTTCATTCGTAAACGCGAGTGATGGGGTCGCACCTTGTATATTCGTGGATTGGTTTTCTACCGTGTCGTCGAATTGCGATTTTTTTGGCATTTTGTGTGGATTCGTTTGAATCGGGTAAAGTTTTTTCACTGAATGTCTTTTGTATTGTTTTTGCACGTATTGATCGGCCACTTTTGCGCGGATAATTACACCGGAATGGCACTTTATTTTTGCAATTTTAATAGTTTTTTGTTACTTACAGTTTTTTAATCGGCTTACGTTGGAGCGCCACTTTGGGATGACGTTATTTTTATCGGCTGTACGTTGGGCGCCACTTTGTGATGAGTTTTTATTAATGCCACCGATAATTCAGAAATAACACAGAAACAATGTAAATCACAAAAATATATTGATGAACAAATACACAATTGGCAAAACACATTAAACTTGGAAAAATAACATGAAATAATAATGCATTCATACCGAGCGAAATTTTAAGATGATTAATTGTTTGCTTGGTTACTTGTTATTCGCCTTCTCGATGCATTTCATCGGTTGCATTTTAGACGGACGCGTACGTAATTGATAATGGCTCGGCTTAACTGATATACACGGTGTTACAATAGCTCATTAGAAACTTTTTAAATATTAACTTTTGATATATTAAATAAAATATTTTAACTGTAGCTTCTATAGCATGAAATGAGGAGTTTCCTAAAAATAGTCGGGTAGCCCTGATTTTTGGACATAATTTATGGATTGAGGTTCTAATAAAAACTCTGAGTTTTTACCTTCGGCGACCGCCCGCAAGTGCCATCATTTTTAAAACAATGGCGGCAAAAACAGGTTTCTCTGCAATATCTCCTTACCACTTAATTTTAGGACGAAAATGGTCACTACAAATCTTATAGAGGACAGAATTCCCCACAAATTTTCTCGCAAATATTTTACTGTGGGTCGATTAGTTACTGATGAGCTGCAGCGCTGGAAAATGGAGCGGATTGTTGAAAATTGGACGTAGTTATACAGAAATGATCTAATCCACATAAGTCAAGTTTTGATTAATTTAACTTCAAACATTTTAGTTTGCATAAGCGTGTAGGTAAATAATATCGGCAATATTATCGTTATTGGCAATAATATTAGGATCGTTTCACCATAATACAAATTTTGATGTAATGTATCTAATAAGGTGAGTTAAACTCATTATTTTACTTTTTGAGGGATAGATCGTTTCTGCATAACTACGTCCAATTAAAAAAACTCTCTATTTTGACTTGACTTTTATTATTATTATTATTGGATTTCTTATAATGGTAATAATAAATATGTAATTTATTAGCGATAATTATAAAAAAAAATATGTCAAAATGGAGAGTTCTTGGAATTTTCAATAATCCGAACTATTTTGAAGCGCTGCAACTCAAGACCTATTCGACTTACGAGTAGGACATAAAAATATTTAAGAGAAAAGTTGCAGGAAGTTATGTCCTCTAAAATATTTTTATAGCAACCATTTTCGTCCTAAGATCAACTGGTAAGAAGATATCTAGAAGAAGAAGTCGGCGGGCGACTTTCAATATGTTAAATTTAAGGATCATACCTAACAAAATCAGTCCCTAAATTGCAGAACACACCGTTTTTGATTATTTTGAAAATGTGCTCAATCTTTTTACACTATTTATAATTGAAAGAAACATTTTAAAAACGCATTTTACTCGATACTATATTTTATTAATCGGGTGCACATTTTCCGAACAAACTACTGGACAGATGGGTTTCAATTATTTTGCACATATTGTAGCATAAAATTAGTTGTTACACATTGCCCAAATGTTTATGACATAGCCACTGGATTCGAGGAGAGCGAGAGTCGTGGATCTGACTCAGAAAAGTTGCCTAAAATTTATTTTACGGCGCCAGCAGGTTTTTTTACAACATTTCAACTGAAGTCTTTCTTTTATTCGGATCTTAGTTTTCGATCCACGTGAAAAAAAAAGTTCACGATATACGATTTAGCATACGATACGGACTGAAGGCAAACTCGTAAGCAAAGTCATAAGTAAATATTACGATTAGCATTGTGTCTTATGACAACTTGTATGCAAAATCGTAAGCAAAATCGCATAACGTAAACAGCACTTTAGTTCATTCGTAATATTATCAACCAACCTGTGCAGTTAACCCAGGGAATATGATGATGCTATACATTTAATTATTTTAACAATTGTTCAATCCCAAAAAGCTACTAGTTTATGTAGCTGCAAGTTTATATTGCAAAAAGCTGCAAGTTTATCATGCTGCGAGTTATTTATGTCCTGATTTTTATTTGTCATAACAACAAAATGTAATGTTTAATGAGGTCTGTTTTTAAATGTAATTTAGTAGCGAACATAATATCTTACTAAAACTCGGGCGGTAAAAACCGTCGCGGATGAATTGAAAGTCTCAATACTATGTGTGGAGAGTTCAAGGGGCAAATCCATTTTACCGTCCGCGTATATTAATATACTATTATTTTTAGTCAAACATGTGTAAAAAAATCTTGGGTAAAAATCACCAAGTACATTTTTCTATTTTATTCCTAAACTGAAGTAAATAAACGTGAGATGTTACACAGTTTTTACCAACAGTCAAATTAAAGTTGCCTGAAATAATCAGCTCAAGCTTGATCAAAAAACAATTCCGTTTAGTGTACGGAATTTATTTTAAAGAACCTAATTTTATTTAAGATATTAAAAAAAAATTTCACAATTCCTACATTTCTTACGAATTATTTTGAATAATGGTTGTACTTATGTGCATAATTCTTTACTCACAACTATTCACGGCTGCTCACGACTACTCACCGCTGCTCAAGACTCACGCACAATTACGGTTGTTTAATATTACTCACGCACAATAACAGTTTTTGCAGTGATTTTTTATTTTAGATATTCACCTCTGGTTCCGAGTCACAACAGTAAAAGTTGTATTACAATGTAAAAGGGTTATATTTTATTATAAATGTTCACATTTAAACGTATTCAAGGATTAAAGTTCTCGTTGCATCGTTTAAAAAATATTATAGAATAGTCATTACATTTCTGATTTGATTTAAAATGCTTAATCTGTACCTGTATAAATATTTCATAAAAATTCCTTTTAATGAAGTTAATATAACAATATACATAAGTTTTTAATTTAGTTGCAGTCAATTTAAAATACATATCTACTATATAAAAGTGTTTCTATATAAATATAAACATTGTCAGTAGAAAATTAGGTAAATTACTTTTACTTATTAAAAAGAAGCCATTATACTGTGATGGTGGATTGATGGTTAATTGGAACATAATTGGATCCATAAATCGACATTAAATGCAGTTGTGAGAAGCAGAACCATTTAACGTTCCACGGATTCTGGTAATGATGGAATTTCTCACAATGATTTATACAAATGCGCACCTCTATTAATTGCACAATAATTAAAGGATGTATAATAATTAATGATTCCAATATATAAGGAAGCCATAATTCACAATAAAAAACAATTACATTATAACCCGGTTCGATTTAATTGCACATAACCAGTCATTACAATTATTATTCAAAAACATTCAAATCAAATTGTCATATTTTTCATAATTAGATCTATTATAAATATGTATGTATTGTACTGGAAATTCAAAATTTTGTAAATCTGATCCATTCTCGGTAGTATTTCGTTTGCAGTTCAGGTTTGTTCGCAATAGAGCAAGAAAGTATTTTCCTGGTGCATCCCTGCGAAACATTAGGTAGCTTAGTTTCCCTTCATCAATTCAGATCGATGGCATCTGCTTAGAAACAATTCTCATGGTTAGTTGAGACCTCATCTGTATCCGAGGTCATTGAACTGAAAAGTTTGCTGTGGTTTATTTTTCAATAAAATTTTAAGTTTTTGATGATGTAGACTTGAACTAACCTTTGTACATTATTATTATGCTATGTAATATTACGTTTGCTGTGGTTTTGCGCCAAATTTGTATTTAATTTAATAAGGGTGATATTTGCTGGAATGTTTTATGATTACGGTTTGGAATCTAAAAATTAATTAAAAATTAGTGTTTTGATTAAAATTGCCAGTGCAGTGTGCGTTTAAAATCAAAAGAATATTTACCAAATGTTTATCAAGTCCGGATCACTGGGATTTCCGTCAACAATTTTGAATTTTTTCCAATTTGGATACAGCCATTTCCGGTCCACGCATGAAGTCTATAAAAGGCCGTGGAACAATTTAACCTCTCTCAGTTGTATTTGTAATGTGCTCGAGTAAACTTCGAAAAGTTGAGAATAATTTAGTGAGTTTTGGAGTTAGCAGTTGGTACAAAAAAGAAAATTTATGGTTGGCAGAATTTTTTTGGATCTTTGAGATTGATTAAAAATTATTGGATTTCGATCGATATTGGTTTTATGCTGGTTATTTTGAGAGCCATTTGTATAGCAATTGGAAGATATTACTGCTGTTTATCATATCAAGCACGGCCTGGTTATGCTTGAAAACTTTGTTTCGTTGGATGGATTTTGGAGGTTATCTGAAAGTAAAATTTGGTTAAAGATAACAAATTTCAACATCACTGAATCAAATATTACTGTTGAATTCTACGGACCTGATAATTTGGAATACTCTATTGGACATCATCTGGACGTGATACCGTTCTTTGGATTTGGCGACGCTACCGTACCTGTTGAAGTAAACAACAACACATCTGTTTCACTTGTTTATGCGGAAGTTAATATCATTAATATTATCGTATCCAGTGGCGCACTAAATAAAGGTAACTCTTGCTTAAATTTAATTAAAACATCTTTTAAAATTTCGAAAATATCTTTTATTTTTTATAATCGTGAACAATATTTGTGTAACAAAACTTTTTATTTATCTTGTAATTTAATATTTTCAAATTTACATCTTTCTATTAGCCACAGCAAACATTCATTTGGTTTTGTAATAAAAACAACCAATACAATTGTCTATGAAATATTGTTTCTTTTATTTAACGTCAATAAAAAGGGCTACATTTGCAGGGTGGTACTAGGATTTTATTCCAAACAAAGCGGGGTAAACCAACAAATTATTATTATTTGTATGTCAAGTTGCTATTTTGTTAAAGCGACGAAATTAAGGTCTGCGTCAGATTTACAAAGACGTCACATCGAAGTTCAATATTTTACAAGTATAAAAATAAAAGAGTCTCAAGCTCGGGAGCTAGTCGTGGTAAGTAAGAGTGTGACTATCAAAGGAGAAAAAAAAGCAAAGCTCCTTTATATCACAACATCTTTAGTGATTTCCCAACGTGGGGCTTTTTGCATATTTGGGTGGTACAGTAGTTGCTCCCAAGATATCACAACAGTATATATTATACAAAATTTCCATGTTGGATTTTAAAACACAAATTCAACCAAGATTAACAACAATAATACAAATATTTTTTCTTCCAAATTACAATATTGTTATCTTTCTAACCAACTATTATTTAATAACGGAAAAGTAAGCTTTACGAACCGTCCGTCGTAAGTAACAGCTATTTGCGGGTAAGCAACGGGTAGCGCGCGAATTCTGTAAAGAATTGTTTCAGTGCGAATCACGTATGTAGCTTTTTTCTCTAGGACAGGTCCATTTCCGAAATAAAAAAAGGAAATTTGTACTAATATAACGAAAGTAATATTACAAAAAAAATTTTAATTTCTTTGATTTTGTAAGATTTAAATAAAAACATTATATTATTTTAAATTTAAACATTAATATATTATTGTTAGAAATTAAATTATTAAAACCATAAAATATTTATTGAAAGAACGTATGATAAAAATAGAACTGCAATTAGCAATGTGAACGCACACTTGCAAATCATATCAGTCGCTATAGTAAGGTAGTGGCATGAATGTAAGCACTTCTTTAAACTTGAAGTGAATTACAATACAGACTAAATTTTTAATTACAAAGTGCGCTTTAAAATTACTAGTAACTTGATATAACATCGACAGAAAACAAGTAACTTGTTATAACATGAACCAAAAAAATTACTATAGTAATATTTTCTCTGCATATTATATCAAGTTTTATAGATTGTACCAAAAACGCTGACTTTCTCTGCGATAAGTCCCCGAGAAAGATATGGTTTCTGTAGTCCTGAAGAAAAACTTATTTTAAGTTCAAGGTAGAACATAACTTTTTAACTTGAAATAATGTGTTAATAAAAAGCCAACATTATTGATGTGTAATATTTAAAAAGCGATCTCATAGGTGATTCGTATCGACAAGTTAACAAGTTTCACATTTCAAATACCTGGTTTTAGATGTATATATCATCTTATGAATATGATAGAAACAGCCAATAAATTAACTTCTTTCCCAAGAATGTGTGGAATTATAAGACAAACGCTAGGAAAACGATGTAAACGGGAAACACAATTGAAGTGGTTTCCACCCTGCTTCTTGGAAGCTAAACTTGGACAACAACGAGGCTAAAAGTTAAATGGTGAGCAACAGAGATTTGCTTTCTACGATTTCTACGAGTGGTAAACGGCTGTACAATATTGGATACAGAAAAAAATGAAGGCATCAGGGAAGATTTACACATCTTTTCTGTAGAGAATAAGGTGCATATCGAAAGAATGGAAGACCAGCTATTTCCAAAAACAGTTCTAGAATATAGTCCAAGAGGAAGAAGAGACGTAAGACGTCTGAGAATGCGATGAGCCGATTGAGAATTGGTGCAGACCCGCGGCCTATAGCGGGAAATAGACGATGACGACGACGAAGTTAACAAGTAAATAAATATGACGGATTAAGTGTATTCCAACGCCGACATAATACATACATCAGAATTTTTAATTTATCTAATAGATGCACAAAAACGCTTTTCAGACACTAAATAAGGACAATAACTTTTTTAGTGCAGAAAAGTGTTTTTGTGTATTTTTTAGGTAAACTTGAAACAATATCTGTCCTCACTATCTCTAATGAGAAGGTAACTCGGAACAGATAATGTCCACGCAGAAAATAAATTCTACTTTTATTTGCGTGGGGCCCTGATGGTAGGTATAAGCCAGCTCGATATAGCGGAGGCAAGGCCGTGGGTCGTGTCAAATGAACGCCCCGAAGAAAATCAAGGAAACAGCTTTGCTAACACACAAAAATTAAATCAACAATAAGATGTTCGTTGTCGGAAGGCGATGACATAAGCGATGTCGGATGTAAAGTGCATTAGCCGACCAGACTAGTACAGTGGCAACAACATTGCCACCAAGAACCACTCCCCAAAATCAACCAACAGAACTCTGTTCGAGTGGTAATATAAAAATCTCACAAACGGTGGAACCAATCGAACTTCCAACAATAAAATCAAGTGGAAGGGACCCCGATGAAATGCAACACCCTGTACGTTGGTCGCACATCGCTGCCTTCTTAAAAAAAACATAAAACCAAAAATAAACACAAAAAAAATGTTCAACATAGAATTTCAAATTCAAGATTTGAACCCATGTCGAACACGTAGGAATTCTTATGCCAATGCAATTGACCAACGCCGTTCGATGTTACATAGTGAATAAAATGCACAGTTCAAACTCAATCAAATAAAACATAATAATATAATATAATAATTAATTAGTTTTCCAAATATAAAATTCAAACATTGGCATTATAATCCACGTATGCGAACCTCAGATTAGATTACCTTTAATCACGTCTAGCAGAAAAGTAAAACCTGCGACTTAACGATTATTTCGGCCAAAAACGTTCCAATCAAAACTGCAAGGCAAAAGAAAACCTAAATGACAAAACATAAAAAAAATACGAGAATCAGCCAAGGGTGAATTAAACAAAACGAACTCCAGGTGGACGGAGCAAAACTTGTCCTAATCGATCAAAGCATACCACTGTGGAACAATTAAGTAACAAAAAAAATGCTACTCACCATGTAACAAAAATTTATCTATTTTGTCACCTAATTTAACCCTTAAATTATTCAAATTGTTACTCCAAGCGCCATCTCTCAATTCATTTTTACAACGTACTTGATAGTACAGAGAACGGACGCTCACGGCGACTAAGAAAGGAACTTTTGGCTTGAGAGTGCGACAAGACAGTTCGATTTTTATTGATCGCGTGTAAATCAATTATTTATCAGTCGATTTTCGTTACAAAATTAGTTATACGCAGTAGTTAATTCCACCGTCATTACGGATTTCGTGAAAGCAGTGCGTGACTATTTTGTTTTAGCCAGTTCAAGCATTTTTTTGGAAAATATTCGATTGGTTATATCGAACAACCATATTTTCTTTATCGAAGTACAAATTAGTACCAACCATAATTTTATTTGGTAACATTCGTCTGGTGACTATTTTGACAGCTGCTTTTATTTACATTTGGAAGTCGATTGTTATTGTCAATCGCGGCTTCAGTTTTTGTGATCAAATTGTACTGGACGATCACTTTGTTTTATTTGGATCGTCAACCTGTACCATACTGTCAACGCAGCGGAGTGCCGCCTGTCCATCTTCGTATCCGCCTGTCAAAACCTGCTCATCGAGTATTACGTCGGTGTACAACAGTCCGAGGATCCTAGATCGGGAGCCATTGCAAGTCAACATCAACCACTGCATTCCATACAAGGATCATTGCTGTCTTTATTATTATGTAAACTCATCTTGAGCTCAGGTGAGACAAATTTAATATTCTTGTTTGGGTTTCCTAGTGGTATTGTGATACATTCAATCATAGTCAATTATTTGTATTGACGGGCCTACCATTCTGGTGTCCCGTATTGTGTCACCTTTGACGTACCGTCGTCACAATCAGTTAACGTGCCTACTATTTTTATTGCACGTCACTACCACAATCGTTTGTATTTGTCGATATCGTTTCTATTTTCATTAAAACGTTATTGTTTAACCATTGTTTTATTTTTCGACGAAGCGTACCCTCGTATTTTTTCAGCACAACGCAGAGTGGACTTACGACCCTCGCTTCCAGACTACAGCGAGTTAGCTTATACGAACATCAGGGTACCACGAATATAAGTAGGAGTTTTACTTCTGCGTGGTTTTGTTTGCTCTTCCAAACCGTTCTCCCATTAGGAACGGAAAGGAGGGTAAACATATCACTGGCGCCCAACGTGGGGCTCGAATTGTTAATTTTATAACTCTGTGTTTGTCCCGAGGTACGCTTTCGTGTATACGATTAGACAACGAAACGTCTGTGGTCGTGTTAATTTTTTATTATTACAGCAGTTTTTGGCAACTGGAGAGCGTTGTGGACTGGACGCTTTGCTTGTTTGTATGGTTTGGTACATGGTAAATAATAATAAATTGAGTTGTCAACTTAGTACTCGTACCGGCGAAAAACCTTTTTACTTTGTTGTTTGTGGTGCACAAGTTTTGTTGGTTCAAGAACGAAATATCCTTTTGTTGTGCTCTCGCTTTATTCATTTTTGCAATTTATATAGTATTTTTAATTATTGCTTGCGAGTAACGCTACGCCCATTTTCAAAATTCTCACCGGCGAGAAACCATTCACGTACATATAGAATAATTATATCCTTTTGTTGCGTTCCCTTCAATTGCAATTTGACTGTATTTGTTTTGTCGCGCAATTGGGAGTCGTGTTTACGCACTATTGATTTTTATTATTCAATTCTTTGTACGATTTCTTTTCGTGTTTATCGAACGCTTACATTTTTTACTTCGTCTTTGTCAAGTTAACTTAATTATGTCTGAAAAAGCTTACGTGGCAGCCTTATCTGGAGAGGAGATCGCCGTTGAGTTGCAACGACGCAAAGGCAATGATTTATCCGGAATATCTGAACATTTAGCTTCTCGTCGTAAATTACTATGTCAGTTGATGCGCGATGAGAAATATAATTCATCATTAGCTATGATTAAATATAAACCTGTCGACATACCTGCCGAACTAGAAATATGCGAAAAATCTCTTTCAGTAATCAGTAAACAAATTAATGATTTGTCAACTAATGTTGATGATAAGCTTTTGGATGCGTTAGATCATCGGCTGGCGCATTATAGTAATCGTTTAGATTTAATGGAAGGAGTTGGTTTTGATGATCCCAAGAGAAATACATTAATAGGTACGTGTAACACTCTACGTGAGAATCTCGAATCTTTAATCAAAGATTCAGATGCGCTGGAAAGCGAGGAGGTCTTACCAATCACGAACTCTCCGGTTCAAGCAAGTAATTTTCATCCTTCACGTAGGTCCACTCTTACCGATTCAATTCCGATTAATCCAGACATTAGCACCGCCTTAACTAACATTTTATTAAATCAATCGCAAAATCGGGTATCTGTCCACAAATGGGGTCTTAGCTATGATGGCAAGGGTAATTTTAAAGCCGTTTTTGATTTTATTGAGCGCGCACAAGAGCTTGCACGTTCACGAGGGGTTAAAGAAGACGAATTATTTAGAAAAGCTGGGGAATTCTTTTCAGACGAGGCATTAGTCTGGTACCGTTCCTTGAGTCCAACTATTTCAAATTGGTCACAATTAATGGATGCTTTGAAAGTCCGATTTTTATCTCTCGATTATAGTAGAGAATATGCCGATCAAATCCGGGCTCGGAAACAATTACCAGGCGAATCTGTTCTGGGATTCATAGAATCCATGATTGCTCAATTTTCTAGATTAAATCCAATTCCTTCGGATGAGGAACAGCTATGGGTTATAAGACGTAACATGTCTCCACAAATTTCATTAACCTTAGGGTTAAATGAATACAAAACTAGAGAAGCACTTATTAAAGCAGCTCAAGCAGCTGAAAGAGTGATAAAGTGGACTACTCCATCAGAGGCCACTTGTTCAATGTCTTCATCTCCCATTACTACTACTCATTTTCCATTAGACCCTCAGTCAGACAACTCTCTAGATAACTGTTGGAACTGTAATAATCCCGCGCATGGTTTTGAGGATTGCCCAAAACCTTTATCTAAATTTTGTTTTATATGCGGCCAAAAAGGGGTAACTGCCATAACCTGTCCTAGAAAACATCAAGGACGTTCAAAAAACTTGCGAAGGCGGAGAGGCGTTTCGGCTCGCCCGGCAAATCCGCGTTAAAAGCCGACAAAAGAAGAAGAGCGAGATGGCATCACGGCGTGCGTCTCAAGAAGGCTCTTAAAGCCGATTCCTTGTGTTGGAAGGGGTGGTTAGGACGCGTACGCTCTTTTTGCGGATCATCGCAGACTACTTCCGCTCTCTTTACACATCCTACGCGAGACATAAGACCTTATGTTAATTTAACTGTGGGGGGGGGTACCTCTTGCTGCTCTGCTTGACTCTGGAGCATCTGTTTCTGTTCTGGGTAGTGATGCGCACTTTTTAATAAATCAGTTAGATTTATGTTTTACGCGCGGCACCAAATCTCTTTTACATTCCGCTGATGGAACTTCACAAGATTTATTAGGTGAAGTCATGCTTCCTATCACCATTGGTGAAGTCACTAAAGTTTTAAACGTCATAGTTTGCCGTAGTATCACCACATCATTAACCCTAGGTATAGATTTTTGCAAGATGTTTGGTGTCAAAATTGATTTTGGTAGAGACCAATATTTTGTTAATCAAATTAGTGCCACGGAATTTATGCGTTCCGCTTCCGAATTATCAATAGAGCAGCAGGTTATGCTTTCTTCCATGAAAGACAAATATAAGGAACTGGACCGTGAGGGGTTGACTCGTACTGATAAGGTAATTCACCATATAGATACGGGTTCAGCCGCTCCTGTCAAGCAACGTTTCTATCCCTTATCTCCACCCATGCGAGCTATTGCTCACCGTGAACTAGACGAAATGCTACAAATGAACATCGTTGTCCCTTCTAAGAGTGCTTGGTCGTCACCCATGCTTTTAGTCCGTAAAAAGAACGGTTCCTATCGACTGTGTTTCGATGGCCGTAAATTAAATCAATTGACTAAAAAGGATGCGTACCCACTCCCTCGATTGGATGACATTTTATCTCATTTACAGGACGCTAGATTCCTGACCTCTATAGATCTTAAAAAAGCATTTTGGCAAGTTCCTCTCTCATCCTCATCTCGTGAAAAGACTGCATTTACTGTGCCTGGCAGAGGTCTCTTCGAGTATGTCGTTATGCCGTTTGGAATTTCCAACGCCCCTATCACTCAACAGCGATTAATGGACAACGTTTTTGGTTCATTGCTTGGTGAGAAGGTCTTTGTTTACCTTGACGACATAATCGTAGTTTCCAATACCTTTGCCGAACATTTAAGCCTTTTGCAACAAGTCTTTGAGAAACTGAAAGATGCTAACCTAACCGTTAACTTTTAAAAATGTGAATTTTGCAGATCCACGTTAAAATTTTTAGGTCATGTTATTGACAAATCTGGTCTTCATACCGACCCTGACAAAGTTGAGGCTATAACTAAATTTGAACGTCCAACTACTGTTACTGGAGTAAAACGATTCCTTGGACTTATAGGATGGTATCGACGATTTATCCCTAATCTCTCCACCTTTTCTGCTCCCATTACTGAGTTAATTAAGGGACGGGTTAAACGTCAAACCATTACTTGGACTCCTAACGCTATTGAGTCATTTGAGAGTTTAAAGAAACTACTAGTTACAGCACCCGTTTTAGTTAGTCCCAACTTTGAAAAGAGATTTTTTATACACTGCGATTCATCAGGTTACGGTTTGGGAAGTGTTTTGACACAGGGTGAAGGTGATGATGAGCGACCCATTGCGTATGCATCTAGAACCTTGAACAAGGCTGAGCGAAATTATTCGACGACGGAGCGTGAATGTTTAGCGGTCTTATTTGGTATCGAAAAGTTTCGACCATATGTTGAGGGTACTCAGTTTACAGTTGTGACCGATCATTATTCACTTTTATGGCTCATGAATATGAAAGATCCAGCCAATAAATTAGCCCGTTGGTCCGTTCGTCTTGCTCAACATTCTTTCGACATCCAGCATCGCAAAGGTCAATTGCATGTAGTTCCAGACGCCTTGTCCCGTGCTCCCTTGGAAGTCTCTTCATTAGTCTTAACTGATGATGACTTGGATCCCTGGTATCGGCGCATGCTGATCAACGTTAGAACAAATCCGCAACTTTATCCAGACTGGCGTATTGAGTCAGATCGTCTGTATAAGCTCATTACAAACAAACACGACGTTATTTCCAATTTGGTTGAATGGAAACAGATTATTCCTAAACTTCGTCGTAATGAAATTTTGAAAATGTGTCATGACGATCCTACGTCTGCACATTTAGGTGCTTTAAAAACTTTTAATAAAATTCTGGAGCTTTATTACTGGCCTAAAATGCGTACTGACGTTGCTCGCTACGTGCGTCGTTGCTCTGTTTGTCTGGCTTCTAAAGCTTGCCAAGGCGCACGCTACGGACTAATGGGTAAAGAGAAAAAAGTCCGTTTTCCTTTTCAATGTCTTTCCATCGACCTAATGGGTCCATTTCCGCGTTCTGCAAAAGGTAATACAGTATTACTTGTAGTTTGTGACTGGTTCACGAAATTTGTATTAGTCAAACCATTACGAAAAGCTACGGCTAAGGCCATCTGTGAGTTTTTGGAAAATGAAGTATTCCTTCTATTTGGTACACCGATGATTTGCCAAGTCGATAATGGTCCCCAATTTACGGGAAAAGAATTTCAAGAACTAATGAACAACTACAAGATTTCACATGTGTGGAAAAATGCCAACTACCATCCACAAGTAAATTTTGTAGAGCGATATAATCGAGTCATTGGTACCGCTATTAGATCTTATGTCAAGCGTGATCATCGTAGTTGGGATGTAGAAATTTTTAAGATAGCACATGCTTTAAGATCTGCTACCCACGAAGTTACGGGGTATACACCATCATTCTTGAATTTAGGTCGCACTGTTCGGATAAACGGAGATTATTACGGTCGCATCCAACAGTTTAAAGAGGATGATCTAACCCTTGCTAACCGTGAAAGCGTCGCGCATGATATGCGAAAGTTAAATGGGGTGTTTGAAGATGTTACTAAGCGATTGCATAATGCTTATATTAGGGGGGCTAAACATTACAACTTGCGCAAAAGATCCATCAATTTTCGAGTAGGTGACATAGTTTGGCGAAGAAATTTCGTACTTTCTAATGCTCCGAATAAAATTAGTAGTAAGCTATCTCCTAAGTATATCAAGTGCAAGGTTCGCGAGGTTACAGGTCCATTAACTTATCGTTTAGTCAACGAGCGTGGTAAAGATGTAGGTGTCTATCATATTAAGGACTTAAAATCACATCCCGATGACGACGATGATCGAATATCCATTCAGGGTTAAAATCCACATTACATGGGCGGAGGTTGGGTAATGTTTGTCACAGGGGGGTTCGATTACACCTTGAATCCTACATTTTATTAGTAATGTCGTCTCTTTTTGATCATGTTCCATCTCAGATCATATAAAACAGCCCGTAAGACATTCCATCAGTCTTACCATTTCCTTGGGGTCAACCAGTCCCGACCCACTTGCTTATCTGTGTTGACACTTATGGGGGCTAGCGGACTTCGTGCTTAGTGCAGGATCCAGGGGGACCGGTTGGTTGCTTTCTAGCGGGATGGACCACACCTGTACGCCCTGTCTAGGCTAGGCGTGCCTATGCACTGTTGCAGTGGGGTTGGTTCAATCTTAGTTGGGGGGTAGCCGGCTGGTTTTCCTCCTGTTACGGGCATGAAGGGTCGTTGGCCGTATTTTTGTCGACACATCGTTACCTATAGTCACATTCTAACAATGATCTCGGTTTTGAGAGAGAACCGAGTGAGTTTTTTACGTCTCTCAATGGCATATTGTCATTCCCCGGGGTACAACCTTTCTTCCATTCCTCAAAGATTGCTGTGTGCCCACTGCCTTTTCGTCTTGGGGGTGTGAGTCTGTTAGCTGGCTGTCCACGACGCGTTTTTTCCAACCATACGCGAGGACGGGCTATCGCTCATGTCATTGAGGCGGGGACGCATTGGCCATATTAGTCGTCTATCCTTCCCATAACCAGATCACTCCATAATTCCAATCACCTTATCTTCCTTTCCAATTTCCTTCCTTCGTTTTATCACATTGGGCACCTATTATTTATTTCCTGGGTGGGTCAAGGGTTTTATTTTTTTACTCCCTGGTTTTTACGTCATAATTAGTGCAGACCATCTAGCCACTAATTATTCCATCGGAATTTATTCCAACGATTCCGGAGAAGCTGTCAAAGTCTTGGTAGGACGATCTGTTGATCAAATATTCGTTTGATCAAATTATTTAATTATTTTGTTTATTTTGCAAAATACCATTTCCTTTGGGTTGAGAACCATGAGTGTCTCACACTGGAAAGTAGAATTAGTTGAAGATAATTTTTTTGTTTGACTATTCTAGAATGGATCCTATGTGACCCATTCCCAGGTTGATTATCAGACTTTTTTTTTTGTCTTGATGTCCCTAAAGATTTTTTTTGTATTCACTTTTTTCGGTGCAGGTCCAATGCGGGCTGCCCATTTTGTACTCATTGATTTTTATCTGAGACAAAATCATTTATACATTATGGTTTTCAGTAGCTATCATTAGCTCTACCAATTGGTTTTCGTTTCCGCGGATTTAAGGCGACATTTAGTCCCATGGGTGAAAAACCATACAATTATTATTTTATTCTTAATCCTTTAGAGATTTTTTTATTTTATTTTTTTATTGAAATATTTTAAGCTCATTTTTTTACTTAGTAACGCTTAATATTTCTATCCTACCATTATTGCGACAAACTCTCTCCTCACTACAGTACGGTTTCTTCTGTAAATTCACAGTTCGTTGTAAATATCAACTACTTTATCTGATCTTTTTAGATCTTGGCCTGCGGCCAGATCGTTTAGTTGGGGGGTGTGTAACAAAAATTTATCTATTTTGTCACCTAATTTAACCCTTAAATTATTCAAATTGTTACTCCAAGCGCCATCTCTCAATTCATTTTTACAACGTACTTGATAGTACAGAGAACGGACGCTCACGGCGACTAAGAAAGGAACTTTTGGCTTGAGAGTGCGACAAGACAGTTCGATTTTTATTGATCGCGTGTAAATCAATTATTTATCAGTCGATTTTCGTTACAAAATTAGTTATACGCAGTAGTTAATTCCACCGTCATTACGGATTTCGTGAAAGCAGTGCGTGACTATTTTGTTTTAGCCAGTTCAAGCATTTTTTTGGAAAATATTCGATTGGTTATATCGAACAACCATATTTTCTTTATCGAAGTACAAATTAGTACCAACCATAATTTTATTTGGTAACATTCGTCTGGTGACTATTTTGACAGCTGCTTTTATTTACATTTGGAAGTCGATTGTTATTGTCAATCGCGGCTTCAGTTTTTGTGATCAAATTGTACTGGACGATCACTTTGTTTTATTTGGATCGTCAACCTGTACCATACTGTCAACGCAGCGGAGTGCCGCCTGTCCATCTTCGTATCCGCCTGTCAAAACCTGCTCATCGAGTATTACGTCGGTGTACAACAGTCCGAGGATCCTAGATCGGGAGCCATTGCAAGTCAACATCAACCACTGCATTCCATACAAGGATCATTGCTGTCTTTATTATTATGTAAACTCATCTTGAGCTCAGGTGAGACAAATTTAATATTCTTGTTTGGGTTTCCTAGTGGTATTGTGATACATTCAATCATAGTCAATTATTTGTATTGACGGGCCTACCATTCTGGTGTCCCGTATTGTGTCACCTTTGACGTACCGTCGTCACAATCAGTTAACGTGCCTACTATTTTTATTGCACGTCACTACCACAATCGTTTGTATTTGTCGATATCGTTTCTATTTTCATTAAAACGTTATTGTTTAACCATTGTTTTATTTTTCGACGAAGCGTACCCTCGTATTTTTTCAGCACAACGCAGAGTGGACTTACGACCCTCGCTTCCAGACTACAGCGAGTTAGCTTATACGAACATCAGGGTACCACGAATATAAGTAGGAGTTTTACTTCTGCGTGGTTTTGTTTGCTCTTCCAAACCGTTCTCCCATTAGGAACGGAAAGGAGGGTAAACATATCAACCAATCCGAATGGAAACCAAAACCTTCAAAGAAGCATGGGCAGTAGATCCGACCAAGTAGCGTCCGATATGGGGAAAATCCACCAATTTCCAACAACGAAGATATGTCAGATCTCCATCGAGTCTGCGCGAACAAAAATTGTCCCGGTAGCCATATCTTCGCTCCATATCCGCTAATTACGTAACCCAAAAGCCCATGATTATTCAACAGTAGCCACATGGTTCACCCAAGACTATCCTTGCGCAGTCTTGAACAAATCCCCACCTCGGCACGGATAGAATGCGCCTTTAAAGAACAAATGATATATATCAAATGGGGATGAGAGTTGAGTTGGCAACGTTGCAGCGTGCTGTGTGTTAAAGTTGGCTTGACGAATTTAGGTTTTCTGAGAGATTAAAGAGATAAATTGGGATCAGTAGTGGACCCAGAGAAGGTGTGTGATAAAAGAAGTAGATACCGTGTGGCATTGTAGAAAAGACAGTCCAGGGAAACTACGCATAAGGACACAAAGTTTTTAAGGTTAGTTTTAGAGATTACGATAAAAAAAGGAAGAGAAAAAGTTAGATTTAGTGGTACTATTTTGAGAACATACTTAACGTGATAGTTAAAGTCCATTCATAGGCGGAAAAGGCTAGCCGAAGCAGATATAATTGCTGTAATCTTGAGTAAAGCGATTGGTGAGAAACCATTTAACGAGACACGTCGCTGTAGTGCGGGTGCTTCCTAAGGGTCGACCTGGGCGCTCGTGCTGTCGCAAGCGTGACGTAGAATAATAGAAATCACAAACGGAAAACGATTAAAGATCACCTAACGCAAGAAAATAAAGAGGCGAAAAACCATCCAAGTACCGACCAAATGAATAAGAGTTATACTGACCGAAAAAGATCCGACAGCTGCTCATCTACAAAGGAGTACACAAAGAGTAGAGAGGAAGAACAGAGCGAGCCGAAATTCTCTGAATTAAATCCTGACGAGACGCAAATATTCCAAAAGAGTAAGAAGACGTTAAAATCCCCGGTTAAAGACAATCAGATTCCAGTCCCCAGAAGTGATAGAGGCAAAATGGAAGAATTAAGAGAGATGCTATCAGGCTTGTTTATACCGACTATATTAAGTTATTAGTGAAAATTGATATTAATGATATCTTTTACATATTTTTCCGTTTATTAAATTTTACAGTATAATTATATTGTGAAAATGTGTACTTTTAAATTCTGAAAATTGTTTTGTGAATCGTTCAGGTTATACTGAAACAACAGATATGACTAAGTTAGTTAAGAATTTTATTGCAGTGTTAACTGTTAACTATTATCTGATATCTAGTTTTTAGTGCAATGTGGTGAGGTAAATGAAATTAATAACTTGTCAATTATATTTTTTTGTTTGCACTTATTACTATTAGTAATATCGAATAAACAGTTTATGTATTAAATAATACAAATTTGACCTATTTTCAACTAAAATATTAAATTATTATGTGTATGAACGTAAATAAGTATAATTGTACATAATAAAAATATAACCGTCGAAGTTAACGTTATCTAATTCATTTATTGTCATAAATAGTTAATATTTTATGTAAATTAACATAATATATACCACCTTAACAATTTAACATTTAATGTTTTGCACATAGAATATTTTAACCATTAAGATGCTTAAACATAATTGTTAACTTCATTATTATTCCGACTTTAATATTATAATGTATTGAGCAATTATTTAAATTTATTGTAGTGTCTTATCTTGAATAATTTTTATATACCTATCGTATTTATTAATAATAGCTGTTATGTTTGACCGCGAATAAAAATTAATGCATTATCTATGTACAAAATCTAAAAATATATTAAATTAATTACCTAAAGTAATCTAAATTGATATCTAACAATTGGTCAATTTAGTTAATTTAATTTTTTGTTTTTATGCATTAAACAAATAAAAACGTAATTCGAACAACAGTTGCGAGTTAAATTTATGCTTTGATACCCAATTATCACAGTCGCTCAAAATGCTCGGGTTAAACAAGTTGATGAGCTCTTTGCATATGCTTTTGTAACGGCGACACGTTTGTTGATAAAAACCACAAATTAGGGGCAACTAATTGTTATTTCCGCAGGAAGTGCGGACATCCTCGCACCTCTTTGGCTGCCGCAAATTATATTCTATTTAGATGGACACCTTTTTATTGTTATCCAATTTGTCCAGTCACTGTAGCTCAAGTGGATGGATGGTTTATAAGAGCTTTAGTGTATAAAAATATAACAATGCGTTATGTTATAGTAAACTTTCACCGGAAAAAGGTCCTTTTATTTTCAAGTTATACTGTAAAATGTTAAAAGTTAATTTATTGTTATAATCAGTATTCAACTTTAGAAAAGTATTATACCATTCAAAAGTTAATTGACTGATAACTATAACCATTAAGTTAAACGACCTTTTGAATCGCGCTTTTATTTAAACTGTTAATTTTCAAGTGCGCATGCATAATTAATTTTTGCCAAATTTTTTTACATGTAAAAAAGCATTCTATTAGTATAGGTACTATTAGAAACAAAGCAGATTATTATGACAGCAACGATTTTGTTTCCTGCATTATTTTAAAGATAGGTAAATAAAATGATATTTAATTTTATCATTATGCAATGTATCGATTTTGAAATTTTCACTTTTCAACTAGAAGTACTTAGAAGTAATTTTGAAAAAACTGTCCAAAGCCGGATGCGGCGTGCCAAACCATTTGGCAAGGAGATACCTTTTATCCCAACATTGCTATTAATTGTTGACTTTGCATTCAGGAGTACCTATTATAGGTAAAACACATTTTATGTGGTGATAAAAGTCACTTTTGAAAGCAAAAAATCTAACTTAAAATATAAATCTAAGTTGTATATAAATGTATACCTTCAGGAGGTAAAATTACATTGCACCGAAACTTGATATTTTTAGTGTTTATTAGAATCAAATAAGGTTTTCGAGTTCTAGTTTAAATTAAATAAAGAAATGTTTTAATAATAATTGAAAAAACTCACAATCATTAGTGAAACGGAAACTTAAAACATTTCGATTATTTATTAACAATGGTAGTGCAATAGAGATGATAAATTTCAGATACCTTCAGAAAATTGGAATCCGCATAAAGAACAGTGGGCAAGAATTAAAATGACATGGGGTGTTTTCCAAATTTTTCACTAGAGACGCTTTGACGGAAAGTAACATGCTATTATGTTACGCTGGTTTTACAGCAACTAAAAGAAAACGGCACACTTTGGTCACAGATTGAAGAAAAGAGAGGTCTTGCATGAAAACGCTTGTCATGGTTATGGAACTTGCGATATTGGTTTAATTTACGCGATGCCGAAAAACTAATACTTACATAGTATAGAAAAGGTGTAAGAGTAACATTATTTAACAGGTGTAACATGGAAGAGTTAATTATTTGGGTAATTGTCCATAGTACAAACTTATTTGTAAATAATTAATTAAATAAATCGAAGTTTTTATTTATAATATTTAAAAAAAAATAGAAATTGACTTCAGTGTTAATAAATTAAAATAATTGTAGAATCTGATAATTCTATAATAGCGAAACTGGTATACAACAATTTTACAATCAAAAACGTCGATTTATTCAATTAATTATTTATGCAGTTAATTATTATTACTATTTAAAAATAATAAATGGATATGGAAAATAGCGCATAAAGATATGCGCTATTTTTTAAACCTCTACTTAAAAATTTTAAAACTAACTCGTAGGAAAATTGCGTAAAAAGAAATGTGAGCAAATATTAAAAATAGGAGTCCTCCAAACTCTAGATTTCTTGTTACACGATGCTTCTACTAATAAAATAATTTAGATCAATCAAACTTTTTCTCAAAGGAATTTCTGAGCGAAGCGTGTTAGCTTCTCAAGCCAAGATTCATGGGTTATGATCCTGTGAAGTACTTTGATATAGTTAAAATCGTTTTAAATCATTATTTAAGTTCAAATCATAACATTAAGGAGACATTTCTCAAACTTACAAAAAGTAACTACTAGGATAGAGACAGAAAACATAATATGGTTCGGGGCAACCTTGCAATGTACCAGATTGATGCATAAGTTCGTGAAGTTTTTGGTTTCCAAGGTAAGAGTGCTTTGGAAACAAATTTGTTTGAGAAATATCAATGTCATTTTAATGCCATAGTATTGTTTTATTAAATACTTGTTGAATTTTTCAATTTTTAGAAAGTTAGGGGTAATTGTTGGCTAAAGAAAATGGAGTGTCAAGTACAAAAAATGAACATTTCCGAAATATCCTTTTGTTTGAGTTTAACCGAGGAGTTAAGGCATCGGAGGCCGCTAGGACCATTTGTGGCGTTTACGGAGAGAACGCCATCGTGGAAAGCACTGCACGAAAATCATTTTCTTTTCAAAATATAAATGATTTCCCACGTTCAGGGAGACCATCCGGCTTTGATGATGACCGATTAAATGCTTCAATTTGTGATGATCCACGTCAATCTACTCGGGAATTGGGCAATATGATGAATTATGACCAATCAACTATCGTACGACATTTGCATTCCATGGGAAAAGTTCAAAAGTTGCGTGTTTGGGTACCATAGGTTTTGAGCGAAAACAACAAAAAACAGCGTGTTACCATTTGTGCTTCTTTGCTTCCTCGTCATTGTTTAGCTCGCCAACAACATCAGCCGTTTTTGTCCCAAATTGTTACTGGTGACGAAAAATGGTGCCTTTACATCAACATCAAGAACATAAAAGAATGGCATACCCCTAAATAACAAGCAAATCCTCGTGCAAAAGCTGAAACTCACCTACGCAAGGTAATTTTGTGTATCTGGTGGGATAAAGAAGGCGTCATCTACTACGAATTGCTTCCGAGGAATGTAACCATCACATCTGAGGTATAATGTCAACAACTGCGTCGCCTGGAGGCTGCAATTCAAGAAAACCAGCCGGAAGGACGCCATCAAGTGGTTTTGTAGCATGATAATGCCCGTCCGCATACTGCTAACATTACAAAAGCAGCTATTCAAGACCACATCCGCCCTATTCTCCTGATCTTGCCCCATCAGATTTTCATATTTTCCGCTATCTATCCAACAATCTTGTAGGAGGGTTCCTAGGTTAGGCTAGCTACCTGCCTAGGATAAAACACAATTTTTCTCACAGAACCGAAAGAATTGCCTCGGATGTTGGACGGAAATTAACGATGACGACGTACGCTAGAAAAAGGAAAAGGAGTAATTGGAAACGGGGCCACAACACCAGACTAGCATGCTGGAACATCACCTCTTGGAACGGAAGGGACCAAGAGGTTATATTGGAAATGAACAGGCACAACATAGATATATGTGCACTTTCAGAGACTAAAAAGAAAAAGGCTTAAAACAGATCGTCAGATCTTAAATAAGAATAAGAAGAAGAAGAAGTTTGTATCTGCTGGTCTGTTCCCAGGTAATATTGTCTCTGGCTAGAAACATTCCTGTCCAATATAGACGGCGTAAAAATCGTCTAATGACCTGATGCGGAATCCATGTCAAGCTGTAGGTCCTCTCTGCTCGTCAAATGATCACACAGACAGGGAATGAAACCAGGTCGCAAAACGTTAAAAACTGAATATAATGAATCAAAATTATAATTTATTGTATGTACATTCTGAAATTAAAACTCATAGATAACTTGGAATATCATTTCAATGAAATCTGAATGCATTTCCAAAAATATACTTGGTTGTTACGTTTCAACTCATCAGCGTGGTATTGATCAGGTGAAAATTCTATCAAAACGTATGTCGAGTTTCTAAGATGATAATATATGTCATCGTGATGCTACGAAGGTATCTAAACCATCATATTATGCAAATTATGGTCACGTTATTTACCTCAACACACGATCTTCACACCATGGTGTGATAAAACTTATTTGAAAGTATTCGGATGATACAATCATTTCAACTATACATAATTTAAAAAGAAATGGACTACATGCCTGAGGTTATCATATAAGTGTAAAATTTTGTATAACCAATTTAATTTCAACAGCTGTATTTTTAAATGGTTGTCACTTATTAGTAGGTAACAATAACAGGGAAGTTTGTAAATATTTATTTTAAATGGAATACGACTGCCGAAGTAATAATTAGTAATATCAGTTATTGAATTAAATACTATGATTAACATTTGTTATTTTTTAAAAGGGTTTACACATAAACAATAAATTCCTATTACAATACGTTATACGTATATAAACATAAATATGCTAATCCCACATACAAAGTGTGAGTCAGCCAAAAAAATTGCCCGATTTAGCTACGGGCAAGTATACGGAAAAGCACAACGCTTCAAATTTAGACATTAGGAAATGGGAAGGTGTAATTATTGCTTTATAATATTATACTATCTAATATTTTGTCTATGCAGATGTGCAAAATTAGAGAAAATCCCAACACTAGGTATTTAATGGCGAATAATAGAGATAGAAAACTCCCAATAATGGTTATTCAACTTTCAGTTTTCCATATTTACTATACCTGTTACGAACCGTTTTTTATCTCTGTGCAAGTACCAGAAAGTAAATTATTAAGAATAAGAAGAAAACTCAATTGCAGAATAAGTTATAATACAACACAAGGTGAAATCCGGCTTACTGTAGTTCCTTGGCTTCTATGCAGCTACCCTTCTGGTTTGAAAACTTGTTAGCTAGTTATTTTTTATGTCTAAACAATAATAAAATATCTTTTCAGGGCGGTGTAAAAATCGTCTATTCCCGTAGTTCGGGAATCTGTAGGTCCTCTGTGCTCGTCACACATTTTCAACACACAAGGTGTTTATTCAAACCTTTTTATCAATAAGATCAAGGCGATCTTGGGAAAGCAGAAGCCTATCACCAAATCGGGTATCTTATTAGACGCCGCTAAATGAACTCTACCTAACCCGAAGGCTAAAGTGATAGTGGTCTTTGTGATTTGAATGATTTGATACAAGATGGCCAAAACTCGATCGATATATTTAGCGTGTTCCAATATCCCCCAAAAAAAAAAAATTACCAAGAGGTTCAAAATAAAAGGCAAGAGAGAGTTTGACTTTAGTAGCAAACAGAACTGAGTGTACTAGCAACCGTATGACACTGACTCCCAAAACAGCGCCTCCTCAACATACAGTTCAAGAAAGAATCTAACCTTTTTACACGGGTAATCTCCGCATTAGGTAACTGCATTCGAAACCAAAAAAGTGTCATTAGCATACAAGGTTATGCTGAAATACCAGGTTGCAGTCCGGATAGAGTAAGAACTTTATTCTAACCGTCTCTCCTCCATTGAGTAAAATATTATTTACTAATAGTACATAATATACCTATATGTATACTGCTAGGTATTCTATTATATTCTTCCAAAAAACTACCTACTTTAAAACTATATAACTATATATCAATTTGTGACGGACATAAGTTTAAGTTTAATGAAAGAACAGATGTGTTAAGAAGAAAATTAAAAATAATACATTGCATTCTACCCCTATGAACGTTTAATTGATTGGTTCGGTGCATCATAGTTTGTTACATATAATATGTAAATAATAAAATAACAAAAGCAAAACTAACAATTTGTAAATTTTTAAATTGTGTGACACCTATTTATTACATTTTTGCCAGGTGGTAGGAGTTCAATGCCTTGTGGATAATACATTGATGCTAATATTTTTAAACAAAAACGTTTTGTTTTGCTGAGTATTGGCATCAAAATTTATATTTCCGTTTTTTTCATATAAATAGACTCGACGTGAAGTTCAATTTTTTCGCTGATTTACATGGTTTTTGCTGACAACGCCAAAGTAGGAGAATGTCAAAATTAAAATTGTAGTTTTTATAAAAACAAAGTAAGCGCGTTTTACCGCCAAACGTTGTAACTATGCATTCCTTCAGAAGATAATGAATGAATCTTTAAAATAACAGCGCAATAAAAAAAATAATTTCTTAAACTTCTCTATTTAACAAATAGATTTTTTAATTTGAGACTAAAGCAATCCCGCGAAACAATATTATGTTAAAAAAAATTAGAAAAAGTATAAATGATAAATTGATACTTGACAAGCTGTTTGACATATTGCTTCTATTTCTCAGCACATGCTCGACTAACACCTTTCCTTGTGCAGGTTTGTACTTATTAAATTATTTTTAATTTGCTTTTGTTAATTTTTATGTTAGGACTATATTTGATTATCACATGTATTTTAGTTTTTAAATTAATGGGCCATGAAAAATTAAAAATTAAATTAGTATTAATACATACACTACCGGCCATAAGTATTTGGCCACCTTAAACATCACCTTTATAGTGCTGTAAATCGTTATAAAATTAATAGATTATGGCGTATATATATATTTATTTAATTATTACATTATATTACATTATATCACAAAAAAAATTTTAGAATTATAGACGTTTTAATGTTTAAAATTAAATTTTAGATTAGGCAAAACATTCTCTTTCGAACTTCTTTTATAGTCATTTTTTCTCATCATTCCCTCAATTCTGACAATATCTTCAAGAGAAGACCCACCAAATCAACCCCAAATCAACACTGACCCCGCCCAAGTTTAACTAATGACACTATACACTGGTCTGATACGCGTACGTCAGCTGACCTCCGGACGAATACTTTTTGCTGGGAGCCAAAAATTTCGAATTTCGACTCTAACGCTCCACAATACTTGGGTCCAGTCGTCAAATGTCCAATTTTTGTGGAAGATAAGGGCTCGCCACATAGCCTGTGCTGTGCTATGCTATGCGCTATGTCAAAACAAACGTTGAACGATGTCATGGTCATGCGCAAAATAGCATAGCAACTCATAACTATGTGAACGTCACTATTGAAACCCTATGTTTCTACTTCAATGTTTGACATTAGCATAGCACAGCACAGGCTATGTGGCGAGCCCTTTAGCCCACTTTAGCCTCTTTTTTGTTTTTAATTTTTAATAACGGCTTCCTCGCCGCTATATGCCCATGGAGACCTGTAGGTACTACGAAGTCTTCTTGTAACAGTTTTGATATGCATTGGTTGAGGTCGATCTACAATGATTTCAGACGCAATTTCGGATGCGTTTTTACTTCTATTGCGTTTACTAATCATTACAATCTTTTGATTGTCCTTTGTTTTGGTGATTTTAGGACGATCCGACCATTTTTTATTCACTATACTGTAGCTACTAATGAATTTATTTACATTATAATTCACAATTGTCCTCAATATTTTTAAATCCTGTACTATTTCCCTATTGAATTTGCTATTCTTATGCTTACTAATAATATGACAACGCAATTCGGTTGAAAATTCCATTATTTTCGGCATATTTATTTTTTTAAGAATTTTTAAAGTTTTCAAAACTAAAAATTCGCAACGAAAAATTTTAACACGTTTTCATTTCAAAAACTTTAACCAAATTGAGTAAATAAACATGTAACAATTTAAATGATGTGTAATTTTAAAATATGACTGGTTAAACAAAAGTTTGGTCCAGGCAAATTTCTTAGACACCCTAAAGTAGTAGCCGCTTTGTTCCCTAACTACTTGAGGTAATAATAAATAAATTCCTCTCGGCTTATTGCTGGGATAAATAATCAAATTTTTTTTTAATTATGATGTATTAAGGTGACCACAATTTTAATAAATGTACCTACATTTTTTTTTTTAATTTCTGTAAATTAAAAAAAAATTAAATTTACAGGTGGCCAAATACTTATGGCCGGTAGTGTATGTACATACCTACATTAAGCCATTATGCATTACAGTATAAATTATTGAAAGTATTATGCAAGTATTATTGGCCATTATAGGGATTATTATACAACAGGTGTTTTATTATTGTGATTATTTAAACAGGTGATTATTATAAAGCTGAAATTTACAAAATTAGTAAGTAACCAAATAAGAAATAAATAAAACTCTTGATAATTGTAACTCGTCGTACAGATACTTTTGACGAACTTCAAAGTTTCATGGTATTAATTATTTTAAGGCATTTGCTGTGATGTTGGCGACCTTCTCTTCTATATTTGTGTTGTGTTTTCAAACGCGCTGTTCAACAAAGTTTCGCGTAAGTATAATCCACCTCATCTATGCAGAGAACATTTTTACTAGGCAGATTGTACCTTGGCATACATATGAAGGAGCGACATAATCAAGTTCTTACTGCACCCGGAGTCGAACCGAGTACTCAGCATAAAGCTTTCTGCGCATTACATTGGATCGAAACAGGACGGAACGATCGGAACAAATAAATATGCACGATAACATAGCACCGTGCACTACGGCGGAGCGGATCGGACTGGATTGTTTGTTTTGTTAATTGTTGATTTTTCCGATCCGTTCCGATCCCATGTAGTGCGTGGGAAGCTTAACCGGCAGTTGCGGCTCGTGGGGTGAAATATTGGTTAATCCCATAGCTTGTTAAGCATAGGTATAAGCTACGGGAGGGGGAATTTTTCATCAAGTAATGTAGGGGTCTAAAAAAATTTTACTCAAACACTCAACAAGACCCTCACGGGAAGTCTTTTTAAAACAATTTTTATTATTTCTGCCTTGAAATGGTCGCAGCACCAAAGCTAGTGATTTTTGAATTTTAATCGTTAAATTCTTTTTAACGATCCCGAAACTGCCTATAAACAAAATGAACGATTTAGGGTGTTATTTTTTTTAAGAAATTTATAAGTTTCCCCCCCTTTCAACGATATCAGCGTCACCTTCTACAGGGCAAGCAACTCTGAGAATAGGACAAATACCAGTTTTTCGGCGATTTGACAACTCTCTTTAAGCTTTAGAGCCAAAATAATTATATCCAAAATTAAAGCCAATTAAATTCTTGACAACAAAAGTACTATACAATTTTTTCGTTAAATTCGTATTTCACCAAGTGATCAGCGTTTACATCAAATATCTTACAAATTATAATAGATATCATAGATTCTGCAGTTGTAGAAAAGCTGGACTGTAAAGCTGGACTGTATTGTCAACTAATTTCATAAAAAGCGCTAGAATTTATAAAATTATAATATTTTTATAATTAATTAATTTTTAGCCTTGAAAATGGACCACATGTAAACGGCCCGAAAAGTTGGTTAATATTTAAAATATTAAAATACCTATACCCGATTAAAAAATATCTTATAAATTAACAAGACTAGGTCAACTATAATACAAAAATTTATTACAAATTTATTATACTCTAATCTTGAGATCCTGAGATAACCTTAACAAAACGAATTAATTGAAAAATTAAAACTTTTCTCCAAAGTCCTTTATTTCTTTAATAATTTGAGACGCGTCTAGAGAATTTAAAATATTCTCATCTTCGGTCGAAAAGAGGCTGTAGGATAAAAAAAACCAGAAATTAGCCAATGAAAACATTAACACGTAACATTATTATATACTTATACAAATGTAAAAGTTTTCAATAGTAGATAAATTAATCACAGACGGCCTGTATACATCGAAACTTTAAAATAAAATAAACAGACAGTGAAACTTACGAATACTATTAACAGAAATTCTAAAAATTACAAAAATATAATTTTTGTAATATTTCTATAGTCTCTTTCGACAGAAAATGAGGATATTTAAATTGTTGAAAAGCGTATCGAATTATTAAGAAGGTTAGCGTCGAATCGTCTTAGCGTCGAATCAGGTTTGCGCCTAAATGGGCTGCGCCGAATCGGCCTCGCCCCGAACCGTTCTCACGCCGAACCGTCCTCACGCCGAACCGTCCTCGCGCCGAATCGTTCTCGCGTCGAATCGTCCTCGCACCGAATCGTCCTCACGCCGAATCGACCTCGCGCCGAAACGGTATTATGCCGAACTGGTTACGCCCAATCGGCGGCGCCGAAAAGTCCCAATCCCCGTCTGATCTGTAGCAGTTTTTATAAGAACTAACTGTTTCTGAGTTATCAAAATTTATCTCCAGATGCTTATAATTTGTATATCACTGTCTGGTATTGTGTCTAAGACGTTTTCAAATGGTATTAAAAAAATTCAGAAAATCATTCGTAGGTATTATATTATTACTATACCTTCGCTATTTAAGCATCAATTTAAATTTTTAAAATTGAATTTTACAGAGAATTATTTTTATAAAAGTTATTCCTATTCAAAATAAATTATGTATGCAATATGAAATAAATAATAACTACACCTAGTTGTTTTAAATTTTCTATTGAATATAGATACATACGTTTTATGCTATAAAAATTATAAAACTATATCTTTTTATGAATATAATTATTGTAAAATAAATAGTTTGTCACAATGTAGTGAACAAAAACCACTAACATTATAAAATATAGATATGTAATAATATTTTAAAAATTTCAATGTCAATCAAGTAATTACTGCTATAGTCTCATTGCATCCGTTAATTAACCATCACAAATCACGTAGTTATAATTAGTTTATTGAAATGCTACAGGATACTTCCTAAGTAGGTAAGTGTATAGATTTTGGGAGTGATTCAGTGATTCTTCAGGTACATTTCAAAAAGAAATTGCATTTAAAATGTTATTAATTTCAGTAGTTTGATATAGATTTTTAACGTATATTAGTGTAAGTTGTATTTACTTTGATAAGGGAGCATGAGTAATTCGCTCACAAATGTCAAAAATTTAATCTTCAAAGGTATCGTTCTATCCAATTTTAAAGTATCTGTGATGGCAGTTTGACAGTTATAAGGTGCTACTGGTTTTCGAGAGGCAAAAGTAATTTTTAACAATGATTTTCTTAGGTGATTGTACGTATATCAAGTAATATTGTTTTGAGTTTTGATGGGTTTCTTGAATAATTAGTCCAATTGGCTTAAGATAAGTTCATTCGCAATTTTAAATTAAAAGCGAAGTTAGCGTTTTTTCACTTTAGAAAATTTTGGCGATATGGGTAACAGTGAGACATTTACAATGGGTAACAGTAAGACGTTGTATTTCTTGTTATCATTTTTTAAAGTTCTATTTTGTGAAGGAAAAATTGCAATTTAAAGCAGGGGTGCCTAGAAATGCACAAAATAAAACTACTTTTGGAACATTTACTTATCACAAAATTATCACTTCCCCATTAAAAATCAGTCATAGAAGAAGAATTTGTAAACCAAATGTAAACCAAAAGTATATGTTTAAAAGAGCATAGGTACTAAATCACTGCCAGTAATCTTCTACTAGCACATCGAGATGATGTGCGAGCGTCGCAAATAAGCTAAAATAAGAGATACACAATTGCTCGATTTAAAATAAGCGTATCCCGTGCGAATTTTAAAGATAGAAGCCATCAGATCAGCTAATAGAACTGTATGTTATTTATATTTAATTTTGTTTTGGTTTAATGCTCAATTTAATGCTAAATTAAGTTATCCACTTATAAATGTTGTTAGTCATATTAAAATGTTAGAGGCGTCCATAGCATTGGCAGTGAGGTGCATCTAATGCTAATACGAATCGCTCGGATCGAATCCGGGGAGGGTAAAAACTTTATTCTGACCATCTCTCCTCAGAGGACAATGACAAACCACCGAGGTAATCCGCCATGAAGGTCTATCTCGAAATGAAGTGTTTCCCTTGGTTCGGAGACCACGTTAAACAAATAGGTCCTCTATGTATGTGAAAACATTTCGAACCCATATCCCCTGTAGAGAGGCATATCGACCGAGGAGTCATGTTAAAATAGACGTTTATTTATTTCAAAAATTGGTACAATTTTGGAAAATTGTTGACTAAGATTTACTGCGTAACAAACAATGATGCCAACTGGCAATCGTCAAAATATCCCCATTTTTGCCGGTCTAGATCGGAAACAATGTGGTTCTGCATGCTGGCATGAAGGCATAAAAAATAATTATAACATTTTGGAATCCATGGAGAACGTTTAAGCATAGTTATAAGATGTAGGAAATTTTCACTTAATGAAAATGTTTATTCGCTAAAAAGATAATTTTGCAAAAGTATTTTCATAATTCCTTACTACTTCACCTTATATTCCTACTTAATATTACAAATAAATTGTACTCAATTTTTTAAGAAACTGTTATCTTTAGAAACTTTTAACTAGAGTATCTTTTTCATCTTATGCTAAATACATCAGATGCAATTAATGCAATTATCCCAAAATATGAAATAAAATTTACATTAAAATTTATGTCTACATTAAGAAGTTTATGAAATATTTTCGATTTTATTAAATTTGAGTTGAACATTATTTATTAAAGTTAAAATACTCAAAACTTACTTGCTGATTTTGAAAAAAAATTTCAACAAAGATTAGTGTTATGGTTGATTGAGACGTTATTTTAGCTGTGTTAGAACGATGAACTTCATGGCTGCCACGGAGCACCGGAGCTACGCCCCATATCTCCATCATCTGGTTTTAGGAAGCTGGCTGCGGAACTTTTTGAGGCCCATTCCCATCCTCCTTATGTTTTGCGGTATGTTAACCGAACTATTGAAAAAAATCAAAACTTAAGCGTCAGCGAAGAGAGTAGCGCCATCTGTGTAAGTTGTAAACACAGGTAGGTTATCAAAAAATGGACCACTTTGCCTTCTCGTGTAACCGAGGTTTTGTTGTCATCGCATTAAGAGCAGCGCTCGGATAATTTTTCGCTTTATTTAACTTTTAATTAACTTGGTAATTTTTGATTTTTATAAATGGTACATAATACTAATTTCCAGAATCTAAATATTAAGAGGAAGTAATTAGGTAGGATATTAAATTTATCTTTCTTTAAAAGGTATCAGTTTACACGGACGAATTTAAATGAAATATTTAGCATAACTATTCTAATAATATGTACTTGAACTTTACTAAAATAAAATTTGTCAAATAGTATGTTCATACTTGTACATGTAGGCAAGGTTTAGTTTTCAAACCCCTGGCCCGTTAAAACTGATGAACTAGAATTAAATACCTTGAAATTGATTTTAAAACATACTACCCGACACGCCGCTTGCGCCTATGGCGTTAACTATGGTATTATTTTTCCTTACCTTCCACAACCTTTCTATTAATATATACTCAAGTTAAGTGTCGAAGGTCAATTACAAAATTTTTTGTCAAAATAATAATTGCCTATATGTTGCTGCCTATTAATCAGGACAATTTAAACTAATGTTGTTTTGTTATGATATACAGTTGTTTGTGTAATGTTTTAATAGAACTGAAAATTCAGACATCGTCGTCTATACCATGAAGTGAAGAAGTAGAAATAGTCTGTAAACATGTGATTGAATATTGTTTAAATGATTATTCACCTCTCATTTATATTATAACAGCATTTGAACAATGAGAGAGCTCATTTGCTTAACTTTATGTACTAATTTGAGGTTGTATATATGTAAGTAAGAACACAACAAGCTCTAGGGCTAATATCGGGATTCACTACGTTAATTATTCCCCGGTTATTCTTTTTATTCAACATTTAACTAATAGTATGTTATGAATACAACGGATATAATAGAGCAAAAAAACAGCGATCGCTAATAATTTGATATCAAAAATAATTAAAATGTCGATCAACTGAACCCACGAAACTGATCCAAACTTCAGGTAAACCAAACACGATAATATACCGATATTGAAATTTATATATAACTTTTACAAAATAAAGGCATATACTGTAATGACCTTAGCCTCACGTTGGGCTGCAACTTGTAATGTCCACCGTGAACCGTGAACACGATTTTCTCTTATCTCAGGATGACAGGTTCTTTTGACTTTTACGACGGAATTACCTTAATCACACAGTCAAAGAAACTACGGACATCTTACTCTTTATAAACATTTAATTAACAAATTCACAAAATTAAAATAAACAATACATAAACAATACAACATTCGACAAAATTTAACGATAATGAAAATTTACTGTTACCTTTTAATATTTAGTTTTAGACTACGCGAACTCCCGCGTGCACTTCTCTTTTTTCTCGTCCGGATTTATTAATCTTGGTTCCGGTTTGTATAATTATCCAATTATCCAATTTAATAATATCTGTCTAATTTGGACTTAAATTATTCCAATTCCAGTTGTCTTATCTCAACTCCACACAATAAATATTCCTTTGGAAGAGACGACCTCTCACGCTTCCTCCCTCTAGGACACCGGTATTCAATATTCTCTTTATATGCGACTATCAGTCGCTTTCTTTTTAATGGCACTATCTTATGTGCGACCACTCTTGTCGCTTTTTCATTCAACAACGTTTATCTTTTAACGGAACTATTTAATATCCCACTACTTTGTCGCTCGATTTTATTCCACTCGTTTATCCTTTTAAAAAAAGACCTCTCTTAATTTCGACTACTCTCGTCGCTTGATTTTTATCGAACCCCTTTATTTCGCCTTCTAAAAGGAACTCTCTTAAATTGCGACCACTCTGGTCGCTTGATTTTAGTCAACCTCGTTTATTTCCCCTTGGCAACTCATCCTCTTTTTTTTAATCATGTTTGATTTTATCACGCATTTTATTCTGTCTTTTGGGTTGCCTATCACCGTTATCTTCACGCGTTTAAAATTTATCACAAAAACTTAATATAATAACTTAATTTAACATTTCAAAACATTTTTTATATAAATTTTTCTCATGCCATTATTTTCTCTGACTGCACGACAAACAATTTAATATCGCAACAGCCAAATTATTGATGGACACAACAATACATATAAAAGCTAAGATTGGAGTGTCTTAAATTATTGCATTACATATATGTACATACAAAGTATGTATGTACGTAACTTAAAAAGTGCAATTATTATAATATTCCACAATCTAATCTACACCTACGCATTGAAATGCATAGTTTGAAATACAATCGAATGTTGCAATTCACAATATTGTATACTTAAATATAAATTAAGCGAGATTTCTATGAAACCTTGGGATTAAATTAAATATTCCACTCCACGAGAGAATAAAGATGGTCATGTGTCTCAGAAAAGTTGTCACAAAACAGTAGTTTAATTAACTCCGTGGCATAAAAGTATTTTGACTGTCGTTAGCTAACTTTACCGCTCGCTTATTAAGTGCTATCGCTTGTTATTTTGCACCCTGCAAAAATAGTCTAGAGAAATAAAGATTTGCAATGCGCAATGTTAGCAACTAAAGAGTCGGTATAACGTTGGATATGGGTAATCACAAGATAGCGTTCTGGGAATTAATTACCTAATCGTTTACAAGGTTATCACAATCCCAGAGATATTATTTGCTATGTGATTTGTATTTTTCATAATCTGAAAATTTAAAAATAAAATAGAATGCATAAAGAAACGAACTATTTATTAAGAGTACAATAAAAATACAATACTTAAATAGTATATCGTCGCCTTAGTGCTACAACTAGATAACTTGAAATTACTCATATTGAGTAAACGGAGTTTAAAGTTTACAATAGCAAAAAAAAGTATTAAACTTCAAAATTATTTTTGTTTTAACGTTTGAAACTTTAGCTACTTATGTAAGTTAAATGTATTTAATACCCTCACAGTCTAATGTTTTATATTTTAGGAAATTTTTAATTAGAAGTAAGATATCTACATAGTTATAGAACTAATAAAAATTTGAATTACCGAATTGGTTAGCTAAGACGTAATGTTTGATACCATTGGTCCATCTTGGAAACCAAAGTGTATAAATTTGCATGTAGTTCATTTCTTGAGAGTTGATTACCGCCATCCGAATCGCTCCTCAGTTTTTTGTTGAGTTTGAGAATTTAAGATTTCTGTTTGATTTGTGGCACCTTATGAAAGAGGGTGTTAATAGAAGTCCGGCATAAATTGAACTACTCTTAGTAACACTTGGTATAGCGTTAAATTTCAATTAATGAAGATTTAGCAAATTCAAATAAGTTCCCGTTTATTGGTAACAGCAAGTGTATGGTACGATCAAGATTTCCCAAATTATTAATTAACACCTGGTAGAAGACAGTTAATTTGGTTACCTGTTCATCCGACAGAAATCTGTTAATGTACGTTTTTACATGTTCGCCCGCATTACAATCCAATATTGATAAAAATCATTTTTTCAATAATCATCAGAAACATTTTAAGTAACTTTTTAATTTTAACCCCGTTTTTGGAAATTTTTATTTTGTTGCGATGATCTGCAAGTACTTCTTCTCTTTTTCGCATTCTTTCTAATTTCCTTTGATCTTCTTTGAACTTCAGGACAGGTTGTTTCTCACGCAATTCTTGAAAAGCTCTTGTTAATATTGCGAACAGAACGCTGTCTATTTTTTTTCTGTAGAATCCTTGTTTAGCAAGTTCCTCAATCCACCTTAGAAATAATATTATTTCGTATTTTATATTTAAAATACGTTTCTTAAAAAGTTTTCAAAATCTTTAACTTTAACTCGTCTTATGCAGTAAGTACGGGAGCATGGTCGCTTGTATCTTTATATCCGGAATTTTTTAACTTAAATTCCAAAGTAGCTTATGGTATCCCATAGTTTTTCGCCGCTGCCCACCGACGATATGTTAGCGTCTTTTTACTTCAATTATTGAAAATTCAACATTTAACATCATAAAGATTCTTGTTAGGCATGATTCTAAGCAATAAAACTTTAGTTATTGGACACTTCTCTCAGTCTCTCATTCCGTTATTTTTCTAGTCGTTTCATTGTTTAGTTTTCTACTAATATGTCCAAGCCGTCTTATTCTCTGAGACTTAATTAATTTCACTATATCTTCATTGTCAGTTTCTTGTAATTCGCGATTTCGATTAAGGAAAATCACGTGACCAAATATTCAAAATGGCCGCTTAAAACGGGTAGTTTTATGTTTTGCCATCATAAGCAAGGTTATTATATGCACATTAACGGGTTCAGAAACGTGTTGTGGTTTGTTTATTGTATTCGTTTGTGTTTAAATAATATCTCTTCTTCTTCTTAGTCGTATTGTTCGTTTCCGAACGTCGTGATCCATCTCTTTCTATGCAAGTGATGTGCGTTCTAAGTGTTTTCACATACATAGAGGACCTACTTGTTTAACGTGGGCTCCCTCCGAACCACGGGAAGTGTAATACACTTCATGTTGAGATGGGCGCTCTTGGCAAATTACCTCGGTGGTTTGCCATTGCCTTCCGAGGAGAGACGGCCAGAATAAAGTTCTTACCCTGCCCGGATTCGATCCGAGCGTTTCGCATTAGCAGTAGACGCACTTAACTGCCAAAGCTATGACCATCTCTTAATATCAATAATATCTAAATATGAATAAACAATTAACAATAAACAATATTTTGAAATTCTGTGGGAGTTCTGAGGCTAGAAACTTTTGTGAGGGTGAAGCTTTGGCAAACGCTAAGCACGTTGTGTTGTGTGGGAAAACGCCTAGTAACGACGGATTTCATCATATTTATAGCTTAGTTTTACAAACTACAGCTTTGTCTGCACCGCCTCATGCGATATCAGGGCTAATTGACAAAAAACCTTGTTGATAACCATGTATTTTGTAGGCTCCTTTCCCATTTTGAAGCTTTTCATCCACGCTTTTCTGCTATCAATTACTTCCACCTCACCCATCGGATTTGTCCATTTCACTTTGAATTTTCCTTTCATGGGAAACTTGTTGAAACTAAGGTCAGAATGCCTAAGAACAAAATGCTCTTGATTTTGATTTACCTGTATTCATTTTGTCGTTTGCCTAATAACAAATTAATTTCGGAGGAATTTTCAAACACAAGCACTTAGAAGCAATATTTAACGTTAATACCGGCTATAAACATGCACTAGATGCACATGTAAACTTATGACAATGCCCGTTTTAGCGAGTTAACATTTCTGCCGCCAGACGTCGCTTCACTTAGCTGTAATCGCGAATATTTGTCTTTTAATTATTGTCAAGACATTATTGTCTTTTAATTATAAAAGGTTTTCCAATAAGAGGTGTTATTTTGAATAGCCCGCTATTTCGGTAGATGTCACTTTTGAAGCTGTCATTTTTTGACATTTGACAAGTAGAAACTACGCCATTAATAAAAATGGAACGATACACGCTTCAACAACGCATTGAAATTATTAAAATTCATATTTCATATCATTTCATTTCATAAATTCATATCAAAATAACACCTCTTATTGGAAAACCCTTATGTCCCAATATGTTTCTTAGTATCCTACGCTCAAGAATTCGTTATTTTCTTCTTCTTTTTGTCAAATTCATTGTCTCAGAAACATTTGTCATTACTAGTCTTATCAACATTTTGTAGATCTTCAGGTTTGTTTTTCTCGTTATGTTTTGGCTTTTAAGAAGCCTTTTCTTTGCATAATATGCTCTATTACCAATTTGTATCTTTTTCTTCACCTCTTCTTCATTGTTCATTGTTACTATCAATTATTGACACTCACCGTTACCACTTCAACGGGTAAACTCTGAAAAGATGGTTGACAGCTTAAGCGGTTAAGTGCGTTGCGCTAATGTTAAATACCTGGTTCGACTACGGGCTGAGTAAAACTTTATTCCGACCGTTTGCCCTTGGAAGGCAATGGTAAATTAAAGAAAAACGACAAAATGACAATATTTGTTTTTTAAAATGTATCAACGAATCAAGGTTATAGCACCCGTTTATTGCTAGTTTTTGGTTTGTGAATTTCTACTACTTATTATCTGGCATTAACAACATATTTAACAAGTTAAGCCCGCTATATACATTCAAGTAAATCGGCCGATATGGCTTGAGAAGCTAAAAGCACACCTAGTGTGCATTATAGTAATTTCGCGATTACTGCGATATTGCACATGCAGACTGGAATCATGATACAAAATACAATAGACTGGAATGACACCTACTGATGTACATATAATAAGGTTGACGAAATGTCAATCAATGATAGCTTTCAGTTTTACAAAAAAAGCACAAAAAACTTCATACTTGAATAATTAATCTCGGTGACAACTTCGGCGTACCTAGCAGATGATATTATAATAGTTACAAAAATAAAGTCCTGTCCTGACCAAGAAGGTAAGTAGTCGGGTTTGGTGTTCCGTATAATTCGATAGCAATTCGGTTCTCATTAGCCTCAGTGGCTTCTAGCGGAAATGAATGCTAATCAAAAGATTAATATGCAGCAATTTGCATAAGCGAACAAGTTGTTGATGTAATTAATAAGTCAAAGGTATCTTGATACTAAAAACATGTCTAAATAACCAAGGTGAATAGGTTGTTAGCGTTTTACTTTTCATTATCGATTGAAAAAAATTCATAAGGTAGTTAAATGTTTCTAATTCAAAACTTAAATATCTACCATTTAAAAAATGATAATGAAAGTTAAATTCAATAAACTTAATTTTGTATAGTCCATAGAAAACTTATGAAACAACTTTCAATCTTAAAATGATGTTAAGCTCCGTTGATCAAAATTTTAATAAATTAATAATTATTAACATTTACTTAATACTATTGTTGTTATTGATTTATATTTAAATTTATATTCATTATCTAATACCTACACCATTAAATGCCTTCCAGTTCCCATCTTAACAGATGGAACTTAATGGAAGGAAATTAACATTATTTGCTTATAATCATGCAATATTATTTACTAAAAATAATATGAATTTCAAGTAGTACTTCATTAAAGGATTACTTTTTACACCATAATTAATTAAACATATTCCAAAAATGTTGTATACAATCTTGTTTAAAATAAAATTCTTTAATCAAAAGTTAGAGGAGTATGAAAACCACATATTATAAGTACAACATAATATAGTCAAGTGCGAAAATTTGAATTAAATAAGGGCAGATATGTTCACATTTTCAAAAAGTTCACATAACTGCATACATAAATAACAACAATAGTGAATAGACAATACTAAGTATTATAGACATACTATTTAAGTCGATTAAAATTAATTTTTTTCGGAAACAACCCTTTAAATTTGGAGGTTTTGAATTTTTTTTTATATTGGCAGAACCGTTTTATTAAATTAGATAGATAAAATTACATAGATGGTTAGATAGATACATAGATATTGGATCTTATAATATCTAGTAATAATATTCTTCTTGCAATCGAGTTTTAAATTAGTTCTTACCTACTTTTTTTGTAGAATAAGTATTATATCTATCTATATTGTACAAAAATATATAGTATCTGTATATTAACTATACAGACATCAAACGAAAAAGAAATACCGCGAAAGCTAAAGATTGATTAAAAGGCAGGTAAAATACCACAGTCTGCGTTAGAACATCAACAGGAAGAACTGCCTCCTTTTAAGGGAATGGATGGTTACACCGGGGGATGCTCTTCTTGCAATTTTAATTGTAATCGTGAATAATATAATTAAAAACACCAATTAAAGGGCTAATAACAGACAAGGACAACCAAGTCTAGGCGTAGGCAGACGATGTGATAATCATAATATGTCCGTTTGCACCAACAATTCCTAACGTTAAGAGTTCCCTAACTTGCAGTTAAGAAACTCTTATGACACATTTGGTTTTCACCAAGTGCTAAGAGTTCCTTAAGAGGATTATGACCTGCTGCTGAGTTATCTTGGATTGTCTCGAATGGATAATAGAAGGAAGTATCTAGATTTGTGCTTCCTCTTTAAATTGTTGAACAACAAAATTGATTGTCCGGCTTTGCTGCTCAAATTTAATTTTTGGGCCCATCCCTGCGTGGTTCGGAACCCAGACCTTTTCTTGACGGATTTCCACAGGACGAATTATGGGATGCACTCGCCTGTTTCGGCAATACAAAATCTTGCCAACAAGTCCGATGCTGACTTCTTTACGAACTCTCTGGCGCAGTTCAAATCTAAGACGAGATGCTATCTGCGCATATAGGTGCTTGTTGTAGTATTATTATTTTTCTTTTTGTTGTATTATTTTATTAACTAGTTTCTTTGTTTGTATTTGTTTTTGTATTGTATTGATTTTTGTATATAGTTATAAGGATTTATTCCGTTAATAAAGGCATTATTATTAAGAGCGTGGAATTTTTTTTTTCTTGCGTATTTTTTTACGGAATACTTAGCGCTAAGAATTCCGTGGTAAAATCACTAACATCACAAAATAATATGATGGAAATATTCAAACTCTGCATGGGAGATGGGTTTACCAACGAATAGTGAACAGTGAAAAAAGGCGCGCATGTTCAGCATTACTTAAAAATAGATAACCATTAGTTTGAATAGGTTTAATTAGTTAGTGATGTTGATAAAACAGGAGGAAATTAAAACCAGAATCAAGTTCGCCAAGAGGGTCTACTTTGCCACTAAGAATCTACAGAAAGGTAATCAACTGACAAGGAGAACGAAATTAAAAATTTTCAGAACCCTGATAAGACGATTGGTCACGTATGTTGTGGAAACGATGTGTATGCCAGCAGATGATGAAGAACTTGAGACTATATTGGGACCAACGAGAGTTTCAAATGGAGGATTCAGGGCAATGATGAACCAATATGAAGTTACCAAAATCCTGATTGGAGAGGATATAGTCAGATTTGTGAAGTCGCAACGAAGTATAAATATGGATGTAGCACTTTATGAGATTCGGTGATGCATCGGCAGTGAAAACAATCACACAGTAGAAGCCCAGTGAAAGTCGACCTAGAGAAAGACCGAAGATTAGATGGACAAATCAGGCCACATTTGATTTAAAGAATGCAGAGATTGATGGAGAAATTCAGCAATAAACATGTCTAGAGGATAATTGTATTAATGGCTTTAGTTACCGTTGTAAGATCAGTAAAATGAAATAATATTGCCAATAAAAGTAAAATGGGAACTGATCCACTCCAAAAACTTGATTTCTAATTAATATTATATTATGTAGAATAGTGTGGTTGCATTGATCATTTCCGAATTTTAATGCTCCCACGCGCTAAAATGCCTCCAAATAAATATAAAATTACGTGATAAAAATTTTAGGTTATTTCTATCTAAATTCTATCGTGCCTAAATACCTGCCCTCTAATTTTCTCATTTGAATAGCATCCTTGGCAACATTACATCATTATTGAATATTCATTTACATTTTTTCATTTGCATTATTGTAATATTCCTTGAAATTGCTAAAAATAATAGAAATTATAATATTGCAATATTCTTGCTATATTATTCCCATAATATATTTGAGAATATTCCCAAAGAATACATATTTGTAGAATATGAATGGGAATATTCCAGATTCTCTGAGTGTTCCTACAATATTTTTGCAATAAGCATGCAATCTCCGAATCGTCATTACTAAATAATTCTACAGACATCAACCGTGCGCACATTCTGGCTGCCTCAGAAAAGGAATCCGGTGCGTGGCTAGAAGAGTACCCATCTTCGAAATAAGGCACGATTATGGACAAAGACTCTCTCGGAATTTGTGAGTCTGAGAGTTGGAGCTAGATTGTGCCAAGAGCATACATATATTTGCGGAGCGCCGGTAGATCAATTCGGTCATCATGGCCTTTCGTGCCCGCGAAATGCAGGCAGATTATCGAGACATGCCACTCTTAATGAAATCATTCGACGATCCCTTGCCACTACAAACATTCCTTGATTCCTGGAACCCACTGGAATTTCCCGTGACAATGGAAAACGTTCAGACAGGGTGAAGACGGGGATATAGCACTCTATCCCGAACCCCGAAATTGAAAATTTCCTATAGATACTCGTATTCGGAAAGCTGACGGTTTGTATAGTCTATAACGGATTTTGGACTTTACATCCGTTATGTTCAACCTTATACATCAATTTGGTTGGCCACTGCCATTTCATTTAAATTGAATGAGATGGCGTTGTGGACTCTGCGATATTTTTATTATCTGTTTCCGGAGCGCAGGTCGAGCTGCGCGCTGAGGGGGACTTGGGGGAAAAATGGCGGACGAGAAGGTCACGTCTTGTGGGCTGTGAAGTGATTTTCGGGGTTGGTTTTCGATTTTGCGGAATATGGTTACGTTTTGGGAGAGTTGCAGTCCGACAATCCGGATATTATATGGAATATGCTGTTTTTCCATCCCAGTAGGGGATTTGATTCGCGATTGGAGGATTGTGGTTTTTTTGGCCGTGCCATGTGTCCCTATCCGACCACCCTGGCCCATAATTTCTGGGAAGGATGTTTATCCGGTAGCATCGGTGAGTAGCACGATTTATTTGCTATTACTTCACAGTACCTGTCGATCGAGTGGCCAATAATTTAACATCAGAAGCTCGATGGCATGTTTTTTCCCTTGGCCTTTTTAATGTGTTTTATTTTTTTATTTATGTGTAACAATCTGGTATTCTTTTTTGTGCTGCAATTTTATTTAAATAATGGTTGCAATTGATAGATAAGTGACAGGTTACAACTTTCTGCACTTGGTGATAAATTGCAATCTATTACTATCTCACGTTGCATTCGTCGATAAAAATACCAAGTTTAAGTGTTGTTTTTGATAAATGTAGTAATGCTACTTATTTATATTATTACGTTTTGGTTATTAAACTTTGCTTGGGTATTATTTCCTTTAATTTTATGTCGACGTACTGGTAAATTGTATTAGCAGCAAGACTCTAGATTTATCGACGTAAGTTCAAATTTCATACTTGAAATTTTGTGTCGATACCTTTTTGTGTTTAATTATGATTTTATATTTTATTTAATAAAGGCTAAGATGTATGACTTACATATATACAGGGTGCGACATTGCACCGGGGTTCGCTGCCGCTTGGTTTGGTCGTCGGAAGCTCGATGTGGTTACCATTATGGGATTGTTTATGACCATTCGAGTGTTCCGTCGATTGTTGGTGGGGTGGTGATTTTTTGGTGCAATGTGGGTTGCTTCTGTTTAGTTCTGGTCGGCTACTGTAGTGGACTACTGTGTTACGTTCCACTGGTGCCATACTAACACCATAAGCATCGACTTTATCATTAAGCCTTTAAGCAATGACCACCGTATTGTTTATTTTTATGTTTATTTTTATTTTATTGTTAAGTTTATTTTGTGTGTGTTTGCAAAGCTGCTTCCTTGAGTTTATCCGAGGCGTTTTTACACGACCCATGGCCCTCGCATACCGACGTTTCCATCAAAGAGCTAGTTGACCTAACACCAGGGCTCCACGCATTTAAAAGCAGAAGGTTCTTACCTCCTTCGTGGACTTTATCTTCTCCAAGCTGCTTCTCATTAGAGCAGTAAGGAAAGATTTTGTATCAAGTCGATTTAACAAAACCATTTTCGAAAAAATCACAAACCACCATTTTATTAAGGGAAAATTGTCGGCCACGCCCACCATCAAATTTAAAAGAAATTGGTGTAATTTTGGTGCATTTTAAGAGTTTTTAGGTCCGAATTCGACTCAGAAGGGTTTGCGTTCTAAAAACCTACCCTCCGCTCCGCTCCGCCGAACTTAGCTAAAACAATCCTAAAGACGATCTATACACCCCACCGGGACCAAAAAAACCGGGATATAGCATTTAAAATTATTGTAGAAAAGGTATATACTGTTGCGTCCTGTTCCACCCTTTATAGCTCCAGGTGACGAGGAACAACAAACTTTCAGCACTTACCTTGAGCAGCTCTTAATCTCAGGATATGTTTTTACTTATTGCCTCACTTTACAAATACTTATTAGCATCAGCACAAAAGAAACACATTTGGGTTCAGCTAACAGATTTATTTTTAACAAAGAACACATAAAAATGGAAATATAACAATCTAAACTCATACACAAAAACAACAAACTTAAAATTATAATTAAATTTAATCCAAACCTTTAAATTATTGTGGATACTCGTGGCTTATCGCACAACACTATCGCACATACACTTTATTCCCGCTTCTAAACGCCTGGTCCAAATTGTCGCCTATAATCGCTAGGTTCCAGACCTGACACGATCCCAGTCCAAATGCTGGTTCTGACTAATCTTTCCCCGTAGAGAAACACACGGAATAATCTCTTTGCAGGATATGATGCAGCACATCGATTACACGTCTGTTCTCAACTTAATTGTCGATTAATTAATTTCATAGTTGATTAATTCAACTTTCGACTCAACAACCGACTACACGTCCGTTATCAATTAATTTTCGATTAATTAATTTAATAGTTGATTCGTTCAACTCACGACTCGACAACCGACTACACGTCCCCGTTATCAATTAATTTTCGATTAATTAATGTAATAGTTGATTCGTTCAACTCACGACTCGACAACCGACTACACGTCCGTTATCAATTAATTGTCGATTAATTAATTTTATTTAGTTGATTAACACGTTGAGTACGGTGAGACATCAAATTAGTGTCACACTCTTCAGGGTCTGCGGGACGGCGTGACATGATGGTGTGTCACAGTATGTTGGTATATTTAAACGGCGTGTATATCGCAGGGTGTCATTTATTTTAAACTAAATATATGGAAAACGCAACTTAGCCCTTCAGAGAACTAACTTATAATGCTGGGTCCCAATTTTTTTTAAATCGGTTTATATAAAGCATTGAATTGCAAATTTGTATATTTTGGAGTAAACTACGTAAATGAACTCTCAAAGTAGATTTTATTATTACTCACTGCACAAATACATTAAAAAAACTGTTACTACAATACAATTAAATACTATTAAAAAAATCATATTTACAGGTGTCAATATCAACCACTTACATGCAAGTTTGCATAATAATTATGATGCAATTATCTCCCCAGACGGCGAGACATTAATGTGGTGTCTCAAACAAAATACTCAGAAAAGACGATAAGAAATGCGATTTTCCGATAACTGCAAATACTAAACTGTATATAGGGTGAATCCTAAAATATATCAAAAAAAATTTTGGGCCCAGGGACCTAAAATTTACCTTTCCACACCCGTACTTAACGTGTTAATTCAACTTTCGACTCGACATGTCTTACCCGGACGCTCTCGTAATCGTAACTAACTTGCATCCCTTTTATTATCCTTGGATATGGATCCTTGTTTTGTTTTTCATCTTGGTTTTTTTTTCAGATATCCTTATTTTTCCCGTTGATTATTTTGCATGTCTTCAAGCCTACGTATTTTTTAAAATGTTTGGATGTGCACCAACTTAACTTAAATGCCTTAAAATTAACATAACAAAATGAAATTGAACAATTAAATTAAGTAAACAGTTTATAACAATTAAGAGTAATATGAACCTCCCCGAATTGTGCTTCCTTTGTAACTGGCTTTATCACGTCTCTCTTAGCTCAAAGCGGGTCACAACAATACTTAAGCATTTAACATTAACGCAGAACCCATAGAACCGAAAAAAGTGAGAAAATTGTAAATTTTCATACATGATAACAGTACGAGGGGCATGGTGCATTCGACGATGTGAAAATTTCTACAAGTTAGGGTATATGATTGCACGCGTACCGTCAACAGAATGTCGTGAGATTCCGTAAGTCACATTATGCGCGTCACTGAATGTGTAAATTTTCGAATTCCAAAATCGATTTATTCAAAAGCTTATGAACGATAAACCTTCCGAATCTCAATAGGAAAATTTCAATTTCAGGGTTCGGAATATTGTGCTTTAACCATCATCACACATTTGTGCTCTACCGATAGATGGTGTGGAAACCGATACTACTACTACTACTAAGTCGTATTGTTCGTTTCTGAACGTCGTGACCCATCTATTTCTATGCATGTGATGTGCGTACCAAGTGTTTTCACATACATAGAGTACCTACTTGTTTAATGTGGGCTCCGAACCACGGGAAGTGTAATACACTTCATGTTGAGATGGGCGTTCTTGGCAAATTACCTCGGTGGTTTGCCATTGCCTTCCGAGGAGAGACGGCCAGAATAAAGTTCTTACTCTGCCCGGATTCGATCCGAGCGTTTCGCATTAGCAGTAGACGCACTTAACTGCCAAAGCTATGACCATCTCTCGGACGGAAACCGATACAAGAGTAAATTTAATTTTGAGGATAAAGATTCTCAAAGAATAAAGATTCTCATTCATATTTGCTTAGTGACCGTCGTTGCAACATTGTCCGTAAGCACTAATGGCATTATTCTTCGAAAACATTGATAAAAACCTTAGAACCACCTTCAGATGCTCAATCTTATTTCACCTAGAAAATAATATTTTATTAAGAATAATTATTATAGTGCTGAATTGGAAATACTGCCTTTTCACTTTTCGTCCGTCGCCACACGCTAGTTTTTCTACGACAGAAAAATTACCACCTAGTGAATGAGCCCATATTTTCCCTACATGTGTTATTTATTAAATGACGTTAGGCTCGTAACGCCGTATTATTATGTACATCATATTATATGCTTTAAATATTATTGAAGAAGCTAAGAAATTTTCGCAAATTAAAATTATTGTTAGAATATTTTCTCTATCGTCCGAATGTTACTGGAAAAATCTCTAAAAATGTATCTTTCAGATCTTAAAAATATGATGGTAATATTTCTCTAGAACAATGCATGAATGTGAATAATAAGATTGGAGAAATATGCATTCTATATTCTGAATATAATTGGGAAATTCTTTAAAAATGAAAAAGGAAAATCTAAAAAAATATTTCTAGGAATATTTCTATAGGCATAAATCTATTCAAAATATTATGCATACTAATCAAATAATATTGGATAATTGGAGATTGTAGAATGTAGAATGTAGACATATAAAAGAAATAATCAGAGAATAAACCATGTTATCTGGGATAGAATTTTTGGTACTTCGCGGTTAACTGTTTTTCCTATCGCAGTGTTGGTTTAAAAGATCTTAAACTTGGCACATTTATAACTTATTTAGCCCGTGTACGGTCCGGTACTTTTTTTGCTTTGAAGCTCTGTCAACGCATTCGATTTGGGGATTTTTTCACGCTTTCAAACGCTTTATCTGCTCTCATTTCAGAATTTCGCGTGTTTTAAGCTTCTAAAATGGACGGAACTAGCGTTTGCAAGCGCTGAACAGCTACAAATCGAGTTATAAGAATATGTTCGATATAGCTTCAAAGCGAAAAAAGCGCCAGACCGAACACGGCCTTAGCTAGTAATGCATACTCTATAAAACTTTTGCCGATTTTGTTTGATGATTAATTTTTCGACAATTGATAAACAAAGTGATAAAAACAAATTTCTGTTGTATATACTGGAACTCCGAAAATTACATAGTAAATAGTAAAAAATCTGTAAATTCTTTATGGAATACGTGCTATCTAATGTTTCTTGCTTTCTTCAGATGTTATGTTTCCTTTATTTAATAATAATTAAAAAATCCTATATTTCCAATATTTAATATAGATACTATTATAGTTAGTATAAAAATTTGTTTTCTGAAATAAAATATTTCTCCGTATATAAATAATTGGAAAATTGGTTCTGTTTGAGTGACTTCTCCAGATGATTTGGAAGTGATACGTTCAGCATAATATTTAAGTTCATTCAAAAATATTAATTTATAACCTCAATTAATTTATTTTAGTGTATGCTAGTTGAACTACAGGCACTGTGGTTATATATTTTATTCTTGGTAATTTACAAATTATTAATAAATTATTTGTATTTACCTTGGTTAGGTTAGAATTAATTGCACATCAAGCTGTCGATCCTGCTATACTGTTCAGATTTGCATTTGGAAATATTTTCAAACACTACTGTGATATACAATATATTAAATCTGTATTGATCTTGATTCTTAAAGCTATTTGAAGTTCGTGCTGATTGCTATATGACTACATAGTATGGGGTACCTGCTATTATAATGGTGCATCATCGTTATATGAAGTGGACGTGATATATTTACATAGGCGTTGCGTAAGTTGTTAGGAACGGATCACGGATTATATAAAATGTTTATATCTAGTAAATTACGTTATTGTAATACTATTATTATGCACTATATTTGTAATCTTTTATATTTATACTTAGGACAATGAAAGTGTTTTTTGACTTGTACGAGTATATTTTACTTTTATGAAGAAACCCACATAAAAAATTTATTGTTGTAGGGAACCTATTTAGTTTTCATAAATTTTTGCTCGCTAGAACTGTCATAACGAGTTTTCAAAATTTTTGGATACCCAATAGATGGTGTGGCAATTCCATGTAACCCAATGTGCAGACCAATGCGTTTAATCCCATATTATAATGCACCGAACAACCTGATGAAGGCAGTATAGGTATAGAATAAAGCTCTCTGATATTCGACAATGCTATTATACATAATAATATAAGCGTGTTACCGTCTATCCTTAAGTGCTTTACAACAAATGACAACATTCATAAGAACAACAGGACAACGATGTATAATGTTCATCAATCAGTTGAAGGAAATGTAAAACTATACGCATTGGCGATCCATAATGGCGATATTATGCTTTTATTACCTTGAGCTAGTGTGAGGCGAACGAGCAGTGCACTAAAGCTGGTGGCTCGAAGTCATAAGCATTATTCCAATGTAGTGCAGACAATCGTAAATTTATATTGACGAATAGATACAAGTAGTGTAACAGAGACCTACTATTTGTCGAAATAATTCCTATAATTGAATCGCTGAGTGGAAAAAGGGTGTAACTTCAAAATGTCTAATGTTGGGAAATTAAAAAAAACTATATAGTTTTGAAACCGTCCGTATTTTCATTTTAACTTCTGTACAAGAGTTGTAATGCTACATTCAGAGAACACAATAGATAAGACGAAAGTTACCAGAATTCATTATGTTACTGCCTACATAAAAACAAAGATCATGGACTTACACCCATTTTCCACTCACCCATATTTTAGCAACTTTTTTTAGTGTTAAATGAATTAAAACTATACTTAATTAATTATTCTAAAAATGTTTAATTTTACTGCAAAATAATGATGTTACTGTAAACAAATCTAAAATGTATGAAACATAGTAACATAGTTAAATAATACAATTCCGCAATTTCAAACGATGGCGTGTTGAGTGGAAGAGCTTTTCCACTAAACGCCCATTCAAAGACACACGCTATGGAGTCTATTATAGCTTACTGTACACCGTTCTTCCACTCAATGAAAGATCTACGTACACTACCGCTCAAAAGTTTGGGTACACTTGAACTTTTTTTAAAATATAAAAAGTTTCACTACAAAATGCCACTTAAATTTGAAAAAATTTTGCCCAGAATATCATTTATTAGTCATAAATCTAAAATATTTTCAAAAGCTGCCCGCACGTGTGCGGTTAAACAGAATTTTAAAAAATTCCCAAATGTTGGGATTATAACAATTTCAGGTAGTCGGCCCGCGCCGGGAACCGGAGCACCCGAATTGCACCACGAAAAGATTAGTTCACAAATCTCCTACCCGAATTGCACCACCGTAATTTCAGGTAAACACCTCACCAAGGGTCGGTCGTCCGAATTGCACCACCTCTATTGTAATATTTTAGGTAAGGTGGTTTTATTGTTAAAAGTTAAAGCACAATGCTGGAGTTTAACCTGATGCCTCCTACATGTAACATCGATTATTTTTTGTTTTTACGCGATTTTTTGGGGGTGAAACGTAATAGTTTACTGCCCCATACCGCAACTATACTTTTTAATGCTATTTCGAGGGTCTCTCACATCCCGGTTTCATTTATCCCGGTTTTCTTGATGTGTGGCGCCTTCTCGTATGTTTAGCCTAGTAACCAGAGTCAAAACCGCCCTGGAGGGGTGCAACGCGGAGCGGAGCGCAGCGGCGCCCCGTAAGGGTAGGTTTTGACGATGGATTACCCTCCTTATCGAATGCACACCCCAAAATTCGAAGGCAAAAAAATTTTAATTTTTTCACTGTTTTGGGTTATTATTTTATTAATACCTGCTCCGACCCTGTATAATATAATATGAATTAATATATTAAACTCGAAATTTAAATTGCAAAGAATTTAGATATTTGTGTATTTATTTCTTTATATTATCTGTTTGCTTGTGATACCTGCTCGGTTTGCTCGTGGTGCAATTCGGTAAAGCGATTACGGAACGACATTTGACCGTGGTGCAGTTCGGTCAAGGGATTACATTTACCTGGGTACAAGAAATGACCCCTGATAAGCCGTGGTGCAGTTCGGGTAGCACCCCGGGAACTATTGAACGAATTTCAATACTTACAATTGTTTCATAATTTTTTTAAAAATTTTATGGTAGGTAGTAATAAACCAAAACATTGGATATACTTACCTTAAGGCCCTTTCAAGTTGCAAATATAAAATAATCTGTATTCAAAAAATGAATAACATTTGTTTATTACTAATTGAAACTGCGAAAATTAAATTTTTGTAATGGCAAGAAAAAATCAATTTAGTTTAGAAAGCGTAGTGCAGTTATTGCTGTTTACAAAGAGAAAAAAATTTTGAGTGATATTGCAAAAAAACCTGAACTTATTGCTGAAGGGTGTACACTACACTGGCATGCGCTTTACAGCTACTGGCAGTTTAAACGATGAAAAACGAAATAGCAGGCCAAAAATGACTTCAAACCAAGAATATTTATTTATACTACCTCTATCAAGCAAAAAAGACGACTGGCAGCATCCGAAATAAGGGCATAGGAAAATTATTTTAGACAAAACCCAGTGTTTTGAATCATGAAACATGAAACATGTTTTGAAACATGAAGAACCGTTTATAATGAGGACGATTCTTCATGTTTTGAGGTCTCAAAAGCGATTTTCGTACTGCTATGTACCCAAAAAAACCAGCATCCCCCAACCTTCTATTAACTGTGCAACTAACACTGGGTTTTGTCTAAAATAATTTTCCTATGCCCTTATTTCGGATGCTGCCAGTCGTCTTTTTTGCTTGCTAGAGGTAGTATAAATAAATATTCTTGGTTTGAAGTCATTTTTGGCCTGCTATTTCGTTTTTCATCGTTTAAACGTCCAAAACGTCCTTTTTCACAACTTCACTTCATATTATCGTTGCACAAAATTTAACATTCATTTACCTAACTCTACAATTAATTAGGTACTTAATTTGTTTCTTTTTGGAAAAGAATAGAAACGCACGACTATGCACTCTCCGAAGGTTTGGGGGAAAAAGGAAGATAAAAGGAAAAGATTCGCTTAGTGTCCGCCAAAGCGGAAAGACGTATTTTGATTTTGTATTCTTAATTTTGGATTGAAGATTGATAAAGTGTCCGTCGAGTAGTAAAGACGTATTTTGGAAAGTTCTTGATTATTTTTGACTGAAAATTTTACATGGTGTCCGTCGTTGGTTATGATATGTTCACGGATAAGAAAATTAATTGGAATATTTAATCACTTACCTATGGAAAATTTATTTGGTTATGAAATTGAAATACTCACTTATCAATGTAATGAAGATTGTCTGGTCAAGAATAATCTATGGTTGGCAGTTGTTTTATAATTCATCCAACGGAGAAGATTCAAGCTTGGTTCACGTCTACGCAACCGATTCGTGTGAGGCACATCACGCTGGCTACGTTCGACGACGGAAAACACCGGTAAGATATCGTGCGTACGTTGTTTTGCTCTTTTTGTTTTAAAGCGATCGCTAGACGTTTAAAATTCGGTTTTAATTAGTGCGATAAACGCGGGGGGGGGGAACATTATATTTAGTTTTTAAAATTACATGTTAACTTAATTTGTTTATTTAACATTCATGATTTGTTTATTAAATATTTCTTGTTCTATAATAAATGTACAGGTTTTTCTATTGAAAAGAATTTATGTGGTATTGTTTTATTCTTAAAATTACAGCAAATGTATAAGTCATAAATATTGTGGTACAGAAAATAGATTCATTATTTTTCATAGACTTGATGTGTTACGAACAGTCCGTAACCCAATGAAGGTGTCTTAATCTTATATATAAAAATGCTTGTATGTGTGTGGGTATGTGTGTGGGTATGTTCCGCATAGACGCCTAAACCCCGTAACTGTGGGCGTTGAAACTTTCACGAGATCTGGCGACATTCAATAGGAAACTTTTCGTCGTCTTTGATTTTACTAATTCGCCACCATAAGACGGTCATCAGCAGTTAAACGCTTCAGGTCACAGTAGTTGTCATAGTTACGATGCGATTTTGACGCTAAAAGATTAATTCAATGACATTGACATATTATATTAATTCAATGACTTTGACATATTATAGTCAGTAGCGGCTCGACAAATAGGGGGCACAACTTTGACATAAGAATGTTAACCTTAAAAATGACAGATGACATATACTCAGTGGCGTTCCAAATATTTTTAAAATTAAATGACTTAACCTTAAAAATGACAGATGACATATACTCAGTGGCGTTCCAAATATTTTTAAAATTAAATGACTTTGACATATTATAGTCAGTAGCGGCTCGACAAATAGGGGGCATAACTTTGACATAAGAATGTTAACCTTAAAAATGACAGATGACATATACTCAGTGGCGTTCCAAATATTTTTAAAATTAAATGACTTTGACATATTATAGTCAGTAGCGGCTCGACAAATAGGGGGCACAACTTTGACTAACCTTAAAAATGACATTGACATATTATAGTCAGTAGCGTTGCACAATATTTTTAAAATTATCAAAATCATTTTACAGGGTAAAACATAAATAGTGCGCGTTTTAGCAAGACCCTTTTCATAACCTAGAGAGTGACCCTGATAGTGTTGAATAGCCCCCATATGGGCCCCCCGATAGTGTCAAAGTGACGGCATTAACTACATAACCTAAAAATCATTTTGCACATACAGATTTAACTTTACATGAAGATGTAACTTTACGTGAAGATTATGTATGTATGTGTGTATGTATGTGTGTCTGTCTGTATGTATGACAGATGACGGATGACAGATGACGGATGACAGATGACAGCTGACAGATGAGATGACAGAAGACGGGTGACAGATGACGGATGACAGATGACGGATGACAGATGACAGCTGACAGATGAGATGACAGATGACGGGTGACAGATGACGGATGACAGATGACGGATGACAGATGACGGATGACAGATGACGGATGACAGATGAGATGACGGATGACAGATGAGATGACAGATGAGATGACAGATGAGATGACAGATGAGATGACAGATGACGGATGACAGATGACGGATGACGGATGACAGATGACGGATGACAGATGAAGGCCGAACAACTTTGGCCTTCACGGATCTATTATTGTCCGCCCTGTGAGGCCGAAGGCCGAACAACTTTGGCCTTCACGGATCTATTATGGTTTCACCCTGTGAGGCCGAAGGCCGAACAACTATGGCCTTCACCGATCTATTATGGTCTTCCCCCTGTGAGGAAGACTTTATATAGGTCGCAGAACTCGCCGGAATTGTGCAAGAAGACGCAAATCCACCTCTTCGTGGAAGATCCACCTCTTTGCGGAAGATTTAACTTTACCTGAAGATTAATTTGTTTTTAATTGGTTTTCTAAAGAAAAACTCGCCGGAATTGTGCAAGAAGACGCAGACCCACCTCTTCGTGGAAGATCCACCTCTTTGCGGAAGATTTAACTTTACCTGAAGATTAATTGAAAAGTGAAAATTGTGTAAAAACTTTGGACGTATGTAGCGCTCTTATTTACGCCAGAAATGGACGGGCTAACCGTTTTTGGGATTAAATTAAATGACTTTGACATATTATAGTCAGTAGCGGCTCGACAAATAGGGGGCACAACTTTGACATAAGAATGTTAACCTTAAAAATGACAGATGACATATACTCAGTGGCGTTGCAAAATATTTTTAAAATTAAATGACTTTGACATATTATAGTCAGTAGCGGCTCGACAAATAGGGGGCACAACTTTGACATAAGAATGTTAACCTTAAAAATGACAGATGACATATACTCAGTGGCGTTGCAAAATATTTTTAAAATTAAATGACTTTGACATATTATAGTCAGTAGCGGCTCGACAAATAGGGGGCACAACTTTGACATAAGAATGTTAACCTTAAAAATGACAGTTGACATATACTCAGTGACATATACCAGGAATGTGTTGTTCGAACGGCAAAGTTGTTTTGCCACCGCTGATTGATCCACCTGAGCCGCTTCTAAATTACCTTACTGGCACCACTGCAATTTCAAAACACTTCCTGCTAAACATTCGCAAGTACAACTCATGCTTTCAAATGACTTCACTCGGAGCAACAAACATTTTCTCCAACTTCGGTTACATGCCCACAGTCATTTTAAAGTTGAAATAATAAAAAAATTGTTCATAATGTGTTGGTTCTGTTTACTCTACGTATGTCTAGCGCCGCAGGCGCTAGTTATTATATAAGGTACTTTTCACAATAATGAAGTTTTAGTACGAAACATTTTGCTAATAATTTGAGATCATAATCTACAAAACCTTCGTTTCTCTGCATGGAATCTTCTTGATTCGATGTTTACTTCATTTGCTAAAAGTGAGGTATTTCGTTTTTTGCTTTTATTTTAGTAAAAGTTATTTTTGATATAATGAAAAGCATACCGTGTTCATAAACCGATATTGTTGTAAAGTGCCGTAATAAGTTTTTTAACATAAATTTATTATAATAGCTAGGTAGTTATAATTAAATTAATATGTACATTTTTATATGAAAATGTTTTACTAATTAAGCTATAAAATATTTGAATTGTTTTACCAGTGTATAATTAAAATGGTTATGAAATTAAGTTTTTATGACTTTTATTAATTTTAATATTATTGTGGCAACTATAGTTCTTCAATTATTGTAAATATTTGAAATTTTGTTTAACGATGTGCACAGTTTTTGTATGCTATAACCATTATATTGTTTGTCGATTCACTATTTGCCACTACCATTTAATGGGCCTTTTATGATAACTTGATGTGGTTAGTTAGTACATTTAAATTTACTTATTTCATTAACACCATGTATGCCCGCGTTACAAAATTCATTAGTAATAAAAAAAATATATAAATGATGCAAATTAAATAAGGTTACATGAAAGCGGTGTTGAGTGGTAGTTGGTGGCCGGGTGGTAATTCACTAATTAATAACTGGGACAGGTGCTCACCATGTACGCCTCGTTGCACCTATTCTAGCCCTTAACGCGTTTATTAATTTGCATTGTTACAAAGCAATTACGTTAACGGAATTTGTAACATGAGTAAAATTACACAAAGCTTCATATAGGATGTGGTTTTAGTGGTTTATAGAAGCCATTTAGAATTGATAGTTTAGTTAGTTTGTGGTTTCGTTTTGGCTTGACGTTAAAAATGGTTTTGCATCCGCAATGATACTACATGATTTCTAGACAGTTAGATTTATATTATTAAATTGTAAATTTCTACTTAAAATAACATAATATCGATTGCTTGGTTAATTTTAAAAAGATAATGTAAATTCACTTATAAAAATTAATTTCATAGCAATACACTTCGCTTTTAATTGTATTTTAATTGTATTCGGTGCCTTTGAGATTTTTATCAAAATTTTAAACTTTAAATTCGTCCGAAAACTAGATCATCCTTATTAAAATATGGCGGGTTTTAGATAATATGTACATATGTACATACATAGTACATACTAGATACTATCTACTAATGTGAAAAGTTTTAAATTTCTTTTCCAATTATTTATATTGCTACATAATACATATACCTATATTCAACTATACCTAGTGTAATGTATTATGTAATGTAATATCATTGTAATTTTGTAATAACAGAAAAAAAAAGTTATATTACCTATAGTTTTAAAACATAAATAAGTAAATATTATTATCGTCTGATATTAATATTAAATTAAAATTTAAAAATTCACAAGTTAGCAATTAAATAAAAATTTTCTCGTCAGCTTTTAGCAATAAAATATAATATTACTATTTTAATAACATTACTTTAGTTAATGTTCTGTGTTAATGAGGATACCTTAAAGTAACGGTAATCAAGTATACAAAATTTTACTGTTCTAGCAAGTGATTTTTCAAATTTTTCAGAAAAAGTTCTGCAAGATATCCACTTTTAGGAGGAACAAAACTACCTATTACTTCATCTTCCAAATTTATAACTAGGTCTTTTACCCTTGCTATTTTACAGACAAGGTGAGAAAATTTTGTCTGTTCTTGTAACCTGGCTAGATCAGCGCTTCCCGAACTCTTTTAGTCCGGAATCTTTTTATACGATTTGAAACATTGAGAAACCCTTGAAGATACAAAATGATCTATAGGTATAATATTTTATTTTTAGTTTAAGCAAACTGAAATTTAGCAGACTGACATGTGCTATATTTGAACGTCATGATAAAGCGGTTTCGGAATGTCGGTTTCTTCCCAATTGGGGAGTTTAGTATCCCCAATGTGGGTTTTCGAATAACTATAACTAAAATTGAATTATATAAAATTCTCCACAAATTTACTTCAGATGATAAAGATTAATGTACGAAATTTTTATCCAGAATAAGATTTATACAAAACCTCTTAATTTTTTTTGAACAACGCATTTTGTCTTTGTGCGTGTATAATTTTTATTTCAGAATTAATATGTTGCAGGGTAATTTATTCTGAAAAATGTATTATATACATAGATTATTTTGTGCTCTTAATTTTGGCCTAATGATAATTTTCACTGAAAATGAAAGTAATTTTCATTACTTATTATAGGTTATAAATATTATATACGTGATTATAGGCTCAAAACCCGAGGTGGTGGCTAAAATTCCCAATTGTGGTAGAAACGCACAGAGGATAATAAGAGACATTTGGGGGGAGTCCATTCGGATACACAAATATATTTGTTCAAATATTTGGGTTTTTAAATATGAGAATTAGTAATAAATTAAACTTTAAAAAATCGTGATTTAACGTGAAAATATTATTTTCTTTTTAACATGAGCTTTCAGCAGTGTATATATTTTCTTGTTAATTCCAACTTGACCGGGTTATTTGCAATTGATACTATTGTTTTGCCCTCCTTAACTGCACTATTATATCAATAATTTCATATTTTAAATTTTTCTGACAAAACCCATTTTGGGAACAGATGTGTCATGGAATCATCCTGATTTTATTTACCTACTTATTGTTAGATATGCTTAGGTCACTATCAAAAGCATAATAGCTTTTAACTGTACCATTAAATTACTGTAACTTACTTACCAGAACTTACTATATGATATAATTAAATCTTATAAAATAAGATTAAATAGCTTTGTTTCTAACGTATAGCTATTGCTTCAATTTTGGTTGTCGGTATGATTCAATTCTTCTAGAAATATTCATGAAAGTTATTGTTTCCGTGTCATAAAAATAATTCTGAAAATTTTTGCGTAATTTTGGAGAAAAATACGGTCCAAGATGATGATTCATCCTATGCCGCCTCATTTTCTGAATTTTTGGCATTGGTCAGCTTAGACGTAATGTTTGATACATTGGTCCACGTTGGAAACCAAAGTGTATAAATTTCCGTGTAGTTCATTTCTTGGGAGTTGATTAACGCCATCCTAATCGCTCCTCAGCAATTTGCTGAGTTTGAGAATTTAAGATCTTTGTGTTTAAATTTTGAGTTAAGTTTTGTGTAGCACTTCATGAAGGAGGGTGTTCATAGAAGTTCGGCATAAATCGAACCACCCTTAGTAACGCTTGGTATGCCATGAAAGTTTAATTAATGAAGATTTGGTAAATTCAAATTAGTTCCCGTTTATTGGTAACAGAAAGTATCTGGTACGATCAAGATTTTCCGAATAATTAATTAACACCTGGTAGAAGACAGTCAATTTGGTTACCTGTTCAACCGACGGAAATCTGTTAATGTACATTTTTAAATATAATCTGGTGATTTATTTGCGTCATTTGTGATATTGCATATTCCAGTTTTGAAAGAATAACTTTAATAGTTGTTCGATATTTTTTAGTTTTTATGTTCCTATGATGTCATTCTAGTTGAACCTACTCGAGTTCATAATTATTTTAGAACAAAATTAAATTTATTTGTACATTTTTAAGAAATAACTTGATTTATAAATTTTGATTTAGAGTATAATTAAATTGTACAGAGACGGTACCGATTGTTTTCATACATTTTCTTATTCTTTTTATAGAAATACAGTAGAACTCCAATTATCCGAATCAATTGGGACCGGACCCCATTCGGATAATCAAAAATTCGGATAATTGGATTTTTTCCGATAAAAGGGTATACTGTATGGATTTTTAATTAATTAAATGAAAAGGAAACACTTTTACATGTTATATAGCGTACTTACAAGTGCTGTACATTAGTATGTATTGTAAATGAAATGCATTGCTTGCTGAACTTCTCGGTCAAAGTAAGCTGTTTGACTGTCCGTTTTTGGGCATCCGCTTGACAGTGAGAAGTTGCATGTGGTCACACTCGGGCTGACGCAAAATCATTATTTTGCGAATCGCAGTACGTTTCCGTCTTAAATTTTTTTTCTGAAAGCGATTCGGATAATCAGCGATTCGGATAGTCGGAATTCGGATAATTGGAGTTCTACTGTACTAATAATTTTTGTCCCATTAAACTGTATAACATTATTATACAGATAACATTAAACTGGTTATCTATTTTCGGAAGCACAAATTGTAATTTTTGTGTTTCTAAGTTCTCTCTTTGTACGGGGTGAAAACAATTACATGGCGCCCAGATTAACACCTTTTTTTCGCTACATTTATGTATTCTTAGCGTCATCCCGTATAATTGTGTAACGTCAACCGAGGAAGGGGGGGTTCCGTTTTCTTCATGGTCCGAGGATACAGTAAATACCGCAAAGCCTGAGAGAGGTTATACTGGGTTATACTTTGGTTATACGCTATGTTGTGTTTTATTTTTTATTTGGGTAACGCTTCTTTCAGATTCTAAATATTTTTGTGGAAGAGACAAGTGTCGAAACAAATTCCAAGATTTTGTGAAGCATTAATTATAATAAAAATTGAATATAAATATGATTCAAAAGATATTGTGTAATTGTAATTAAACTAATTTTAAGAACAATATTGTAAATCCATTAATATTACAAATTATTGTTATTAATAAGGGAAATAAAAAAATAATAATAATTTGTAATATTAATTGATTTACAATATTGTTCTTAAAATTAGTTTAATTACAATTACACAATATCTTTTTAATCATATTTATTCAATTTTTATTATAATTAATGCTTCACAAAATCTTGGAATTTGTTTCGACACTTGTCTCTTCCACAAAAATATTTAGAATCTGAAAGAAGCGTTACCCAAATAAAAAATAAAACACAACATAGCGTATAACCCAGTATAACCTCTCTCAGGCTTTGCGGTATTTACTGTATCCTCATGGTCCGTACTTGAGCTAGCACTTCGTGGCATTGTCTATCTTTGTCCGGCGATCCCCTGAGTTATCAACAAAGATCGTCGGGGCAGTTTTTGTCGTTCCTTGGAGTGGCAAAAAATTGATACAGCCTATATTATTTTGTTTTTCATTGTGATTATTAAATTAATTTAAATGTTAGTCTTGAGTTTTATTGTGTCTAGACTAAAGTAAATCTAGCATAGTTTGTGACTTTGTGATTGAAGTAAAAGTTACATGTGGTACGCTAGTTAGTTTGGACACTAGGGGGTCATTATTTACTGGATGTTATAGTTTCAGAAAAACTGAAATCCAGAAATGCAGTACGAGTTTCCTTATCTGGATGTTATAACTCCTTGCTTTGGATTATTTGAGGAAGTTGCTCAAAGAAAGAATGAAATAACAAAATTTTCTTGTTGGAATTTTATTTACTCAGCATTAAGACGTTAATTTGGTTGCATTGGTTGCTATATATTTATAACGGTTCATGTGCGCACAATAAGTGGAAAATAAAATTAGTAGCTCATTTACGTATTCCTTTCTTCCTTTAGCAACTAATTTAAAAACAAAACGCTGTAAGGTGTGTATTTAATTTGGAAAATTAAAGCATTCCGTGAATGGATAGTGTTCGAAAACAATTTATTAAATCATAGCATTTCACTGCCTTTTAGAGAAAATTTAATTGATTTATCAAATTAGCGTAGAAATAAAACAAAATTATTTAAATTATTCTTTAATACTACATATTTTACATATACAATTTATATATTAAGATAAATAATTACAGTGGTTTGGAAACCATCAATAGATTCACGAATTTGTTAGTCATGCTACTGTTTACAAATCAAACATGTAACTTAGTTAACACTTAAGTACTATTGAATGGTATCAGTAGGAAACAAAAGAGCAGAACCAATATTAGAAAGTTGTTTATTTAAAAGGGTCCTTTCAATTATTGATAATTGTACATCTATGTTGTATAAGTGAATTTTTGTAATAGGTATGTCGAGTTTGAAATAAACAATGATATATTTTATCAAAATTATATATTAACCTGAAGTTATCCAATAACTCACTTATATTTTGATATAAATATATGTAGTATGTACATTTACATCAGATTTTTGGTGAAAAGTATTACAATTAAATTTGATTTAATAAAACATGATGTTCAAACGCATAACTATTATTATCAATTGTTTTCATCATTTATTAATGTAAACAATTATGTAATACCTTGTAGATCTACACGCAACATTGTCTATTAGTTTGTTCTTAAAAACAGTTTTTCTTTCTTTATACACATTTTAAACTTTACAGTGTTTCATACACTGTCGGTAAAGTTTTATTGCATAGTTTGTTCGCAGTTCTGAATCACAACTGAATATTTTATACACAACTCGGACGATTCACCAAAATTTAAGAAGCGTTTAAGCAGCAAATAAATAACAGTTCAGCATGTTCTTGAAATTATCACATGTTTTGTAAATTTGTACACTATAATTTATATTTATACATGAATAGTATCTTCGTCGTCACTAGGAGAACGTCTTCCAGCAGTTCCTGGTGATCCCGGATCTAAAGGAGTTTCTGGACTAGGTGTTCTAGGCTGAGGAGCCTCGGTAGTTTGACTATAATAACTCGATAATGAACTTAACGAACTACTAGCTGCTAAATTATTTAAATGTGCACTAGGTCCCGGCATTCCTAATCCAATACCAGGCGGATATAAACGATATGGAAGAGGTTTTTGAAGAGTAGCTGCAGCCGCTGCCGCTGCTTGCCTATAATACAAATCCGCCGCGCTGGGTGCTGCCGCTGCTGGAGCGGATTGTGGAGGATACCAACAACCATATGGAGGTGCACCATATAGTCTTTGAAACGCCGCATAATTGCCAGCTTCGGCAAGTAATTCTAAACCCACTGCCGTTTGTCTTTTCCATTTGGTTCTGTAACAAATATTTAAATATCAAAATATGTTTAGGATATGGCGAATATTATTTTCTATAGGTACTAAAGATAAATTCTATTCATTTAGGTTATAATAACCACCCATATCTACATTCAAAGATATACTTTAAACTAATCTTAATTCTTACACATAAAAAAATACATGCAGTATAAAGCAACTTTATTTGAAGTGTTATTGCTTTTAACATTAATTTATTAACACATTTATCTTTATTAGGTATTTTAGAATTTAATTTGTGATTTTCATTGATCAGTTTTAAGAATAAATATGTTACTTCCCACGTAATTTTAAATTTACTACAGTATACTATATTTTTAATAGAGGTATATCTATATTATATTTATGTCGGGCAAAAATGTAGAGTTACAACGGTAGCTGATATTAAGGTGACATAATAGCGAAATAAATTAATAACAAAATATTAAATCGGCAATCAATTAATAATTTAATACATTAAATGACGTTAATACATCAGTTGGACCAGGATTTCTTATATTTGAATCGGAATACAACCCTCTGCGGCAGAGTTGATTAAATAGAAGCGAAAAACGCCTACCCTATTACAACATGACTGTCACTTTCTACACTAATCTACTTATAATAACTTGTAACTGCTGCACTTGGGGAGTATTTACTAAAACTTAGCATAGGCGCCGGAGGTAAAACCACCAATTTACTAAATGACTACGTCGATATTTTCGGCAAATTTCTAAAAACAAGCAATTTGGGCACATTTAATGTGATGTTAAAATGCTTTACCGCAATGATATGGCAATTTTAAATTAAGCGTGAATTCAAGGCTATTGATTTTTTAAAAACGTTAATTAAAAAACATGCAGAAACAATTAACCATTTTTAATTCTGTTCTGCGGTAAATTTTTATAAAGCAATTTAAAAATTGTAAATGTATCTAGGAGGTATGAGAGTATGACGTATTATGGTGATATTTGGCTACCTCAACTTGTAGCTTTCAATTAAATCAGTCTCGAAGATTATATGATTGATCGTGAATAGAAAATGGCTTGACCTTAAGTAATTATTGTTTGAAAGCATTTTTAGTCACCTAATTGTTAGATAGAAGATCGTCGAAAGTGCTGACGTTGCATACAGGCGCCGACAACCAATTACAAAGATATAGATGGCGGCTTTTTTTTTGGTGTAGCAAACGCACAGTAATAATTAATACGGTTAAATATTTATAAACAGTTTCGACACAGTACTACTTGCAGGTAAACTTAAATATGTGAATTATCACTTAAAAAAAGTTCTGCCATGGAAATACTAGACTGGACTTCAGAACTTGTCATATTCTATAGATTATAATATTATGTAATAATCCGTGGTAGGTCAATCTTCCTGAGATCCGATCCTAAATATGAGAGTATTCTGAAAATAATATGATACAAATGACCAAAATTCTATACATTACGCATTAAATTAAATGATTATGATTAATATGAAATTCATGCACGAGCCTGGTTGACTTCTGTTAAGTCGACAGCCTCAAGCTTGAGCTTCGTTAGGTTCTAGCTAGGATCCGCCGCTGGTTATAATATTATTGTATTAACTAAAATTTTACGTTAGCATTTTTAAAAAACTTTTTGAATTTTTCATTTTTGGTTGAGCTTTGGCAGTTAAATGCGCCTACTGCTAATGCGAGAAAAGCTTGGTTCGAATCCAGACAGGGTAAAAAATTTATTGTGGCCGTCTCTCCTCGGAAAGCAATGAAAAACCACCGAGGTAATCTGCCATGAGCATTCATCTCAAAATGAAGTGTATTTACTTCCCTTGGTTATTAGGAGCCCACGTTAATGAAATAGCTCCTCTATGTATGTGAAAAGACTTGGAATGCATATTATATACATAGAAAGAGATTGGATCACGACGTTTGGAAATGAATAATACGACTTAGAAGAATACATTATTATTGCTATTGACAGTAGAGCTGAACGAAGATACTCCATAATGTTTGATATTCATACCACGAATTTCTGCTATATATTCAACTAGGTCGAGGGGTTGATCAATATTGAATTAAAAAAATAGATGTTGTGAATTAACGGACCATAATGGTGTGGTTTTTATAAAATATCCCACGAGGGCTTTAAAGAAAATGTTACATTTCTGATACTTATTTAAAACTTTTGAACATTTTGTGGGTATAAGGTCATACTTGTAAGCAATATAAATATGTACAAAATAAACAAGTTATACAAATTAGACTTCTATTTATTTGGTCAGTAGTGTTATCAAATAGTGGTAAGTATTTTATTAAAATAAAAAGTCAGTATATAATAATAATTTTGGGCAGGATAGATAATTATATATCAGTATCAAATATAGGGTGTTTTTTTAGCTGTATGAGATTTTTCAATAGGGATAACTTTTAAATGAAGTTTGTCAAAGTGACAGTTTTTTGACATTTATGTTCAGAAAGGTTTGCTATTTAATCATGAATAAATTAACACTTGAACAACGCTACCAAATTGTGGAAATTTAGTTTCAAAGTCAGAGTTCCGTTCGGGAAACTTATAGAGCTCTTCTGAGCACAGGCTATTGGTGCGGCGATAGATAAATTTCATACCACTTCTTCATTGCATGATGTAAGACCACCAACAAGACAAAGAAATGTGCGTACCGAAGAAACTATCGCTTCTGTGAGTGAAAGTGTGACAGAGAACCCAAACATTTCAATTCGCCATCGTGCTCAATAACTTGGGGTTTGTCCGTCCACTATGTTATGGAAAATTTTACATCATGATCTTGGTTTACATCCTTATAAGATCCAGTTGCTTCAAAAATAGAAGTTTAAATATCATTGATTGCGTCGTACGTTCGCAGATTGGGCTCACAATCAATTGGAAGTGGATCCATTTTTTTACCGTCAAATTTTGTTCAGTGACGAAGCACACATCTGGTTGAATGGGAATGTGAACAAGCAAAATTGCCGTATATGGACTGAGACCAATCCAGAACATTATCTTGAGACTCCATTGCATCCATTAAAATTGACTGTTTGGTGTCGAATACACGCCAACATATTTCTTTCGAAATGAGGAAGGAGCTACCGTTACGGTTAATGGTGTGAAATATCGACACCTCCTCAATACATTTTTGTTTCCAAAAATGCAACAGTTAAATATCGACAACTTATGGTTCCAACAGGATGGTGCTACGTGCCACACAGCCACCGAAACCATCGATGTAAGGAAAGGACAATTTGGTGACAACATTATTTCAAGAAATGGTCCTATCAATTGGCCTTCAACGTCGTGTGATTTGATGCCTCCAGATTATTTTCTGTGGGAGGAAGCCATGGTTTGTGCTAACAAACCAACAACTCTGGAAGCATTGGAGGTCAATATTCATCAAGCCATTTCTTAAATAAGGCCAGAAATATTACAAAAAGTGGTCAAAAATTGGACTGATCAGATGCGCTTCGTAACGATTAGTCGTGGTGGTCACATGTCGGAAATTATTTTTACTTTCTTAAAAAATTAATTAAAAAAACATTCCATCAATATTTTAATGTTTTATTTCAATTTGAAGTTCTCATGCAGCTAGGAAAACACCCTATAGTATTTGGTCAATATAATTTTGTTTTTTGGTGAATATAAATTTCATATTTTTGGTCAGTATAAATACTGTAATTACAGAAACTATTATACATTATACAAAAGATGTATCAAAATCTTCAATGCTGAAATTTTCGTCGCTATCAATTTCCAAATTGCTTATCTCAATAGTGATTTAATTTACATAATATTACATTTTTACTTAAAGAAATTAACTAATTACTTTGTAAGGTAAAAGTAAAAGTACCTACTTGGTACTTTTTTTTTAATGTAATAAATAAAAAATTACTTGTATACATACTCAAAATTTTTAAGTTTTTTTGTGGCAAAATATTGAAGATATTAGAAGAAAAATATTGAACTGATGAAATGTTCACATTATTTTGTTTGCTCATTGGTATAGCATTTTGTCCATTGGTGCAGTTCAGTTGTTGTCACTTGTATATTCTTTTGACCACTTTTATTAATAAAACAGTAAACAATGGAAAACTCAATTTTTACTTCGACTCTATTAGTTATTTCTTAATAGAGCATAATAAGTTGTAAGTTGGTATAATATAGATATACTAGTAATATCTATTTTTTTTCTTATTTTCAGATTTTCTTACTGCATACTGATATTTTAATATAAATACTGACCATCTGGTTAAAATATTGTATATACTATATTTGAAATACATAATACTACTTCAATTAAAATACTGCCTGTTTTTTACTGATATGTGTAATACTGACAATTTATATTACGTACTGATATTTCATTATAAATACTATCTATCTATATTCGGTTATGAACGTCTTGCGACATTTTCCCGATACCTCCCTGTCTCTGCTCGTTGCGTGTTGAAAATGTGTGACGAGCACAGAGGACCTACAGCTTAACGTGGATTCCGAACCACGGGAATAGACGATTTTTACACCGCCTACTCCATCAAGGAAGTTTTTTTAGCCATAAATAATGTTATCTGGGGCCAGCAGATAGACATTTGGTGAGCGAAAATTTCTTCTATAGATAGCACCTCACAGGATTTGAACCCGTGAATATTGGCTTGAAAGCGAACACGCTAGCATTTCAGCCACTCACTCACCATTATAAATACTGACCATTTATTAAAAATACTGACCAAACTTAAAAAAAATACTGACCCAATAAATAGCATCCTAAAAGTGAAGCAGAATTTTAAGACTCACGAAAGATTGGAAATAAAATTAAGATAGGTTTTCTTTCATATTTTTTACAAGCTACATACCTATTTATAGTTATTATAATGTTCAAATTTGAATAAATTTTAATGATATTGTGTAAAATTAATTAAAATGCACCGATTGTGAGTGCATTGTTTAATTACAAAAAATTAAAAATTAGAAAGCAAAAAAAATAGAAAAGTCTTGCTTTGTGTTTTACAATTAGTTATATGTCAATTATTGATGAGAAAATAGTACTAAATGTAATGGAAGGCAAATGTTTCCGTTTCTTCGTGCGATGAAACAATTTTAAAATCATAAGAATCTCTATATCACACTCGCGTGTGAATATTTTATATTGCAGTAGATGATAATACTGATACAAATTTTAAATGTCATCATACAAAGCCAGAATTCTCATGCCTCCTTATAGGCTATTGGCCAACGTTTGTTCCGCAACTTCTTTTAGATACCAAGTAAACAATCCGCGGTCGCACAATACGTGCTGTCATGCCAACATTTAACGCTACATTATATTAAAGAATTACCCAAAAAAAGAAACTGAAAATGTGTATCTAATTGTTTCACTTTTTATAATCTTTGTTTAAAAATCGCTTGTGTAAACATGTTTTAATAAAAATAAACATGAAGAAAAATCTTCAAATAAAAAGCTAAACGCTACGGAATTTCAATTTAGTTTATATAAAACGTTAACGATTCACTTTGCGCTGACTCATTTTATGTTAAAGTATAATATGAGAAAATGTTATGGTTAAATATTACTAAACGCATATACTAATTCTTAATAGAAAATTCAATAGTTAATTTAAATATAAACGCTTGATTTATTGCATTAATATTTTCATGAGAAAGTTTTGAAAATATCTAAAAACTATTTCAATTTTCGAATTTTATTTCAATCATTCATATTAAATCGCGATATAATAATAATCCAATACAATATAATATACCTACGGTTCCAAAAATAGAATTACTGTTCACTTTTATCAACGAGGAAACTGTCGGTGAAAAACTGAACTATTTTTTTATAGGTACAAAAATTGTTATGATACTACAGCGACCTACGTAATTGTATAATTTGGTGGTTATTATACATTAACTAAAAGAAACTTGAGGTTTAAACTAGTTTTCTTATACACCTAGGAAAAAGATAACGATGCTAAATAAATCTTCTGTAGTGACAAATGCATATTATAAACATTCATATTCAAAAAAACTCAACGAGTGTAATAAATTTTGGTACCGCAAGTGTAAGTCCCCTAGGCGATCTGGATTTTTAACAATACACTAATATGTAATAATAGATGTAATTTCACATGGCATTACACATTACAACATATGTCGGCATCGGTAGAACATGTATTATAATCACATTAGAGCAATGTGCTGCTTTTTGTTGAGACCTGGAACACTAATGTCCGCTTGGAATGTGTTTGTCAAACACTCTATTACTACTATTTGCAAGGTTCACTGCTTTTACCGCCAATTTGCAACGACATTCCATTAAAGGGTTTATTTACGTTGATGAGGATGTTAGGGTGACACAGAAACCATAATAAAATACTATATAATATATCAATAAAATCGACTAACAAGCGACCCATTATTAGATTAATAAATTAAACTACTTTATCTGTTGGATGAGATTTCCAAACAATGAAATAATTAATTTATTTAGATTTTTATAACATAATACAAATAATACTACTTATGTTCAACTTTCGTTATTTTTAAGAATTTATTAGATAGGTATTATGCTTCGTTACCAATTAATGTCAAAACAACTTACTATATTATATCTATAGGTAATTAAAAGATTAAACAAGAAATAATTTTTTTAGAGAAAGTGAATTACGGTAGAAAATCGTCTTGATTATATTATTAAATATTACTATTGTATAACAAATGGTAGTTTAAGAAACTTAATAGATTTTAATAAAAATTGTGCAAAACCTAATTATTAGGTAGTTATAGCACGTATAGCTAGTAGTGCATTAAAATTAAATTTTTAGTTTCTTAATCAATTAAAAAATGATCATTTCCTTATATGTAGGATAAACGTTAGTTATGAAAAACTAGTTTTCTTTATATTTACGTAGAAATTAAAAAGATGTTGAAATTGCAGGAAATAAGTGCAATAAATAAAGTTTTAAATTGAGAAAGATTTATTTAACCACAAAATTATAGTACTACATATATTAGGTATATCTCTTAACATTATACACTAAACACCTGAAGAATCCATTAGTTACTTGTCATAATTATAAAGAAAACAGTTTGCTATGGTTGTAAGTTAAACCTCAAACAAGAAACCGCATAAAAGTCCGAAACTCTTAAAATTCAATCTGCAGTTTTACAACCCCATGACAATATTTCTCTTGGGTTACTTTCCGAAAAGTCTATTTACATTTTCAATAGTAGCTATAAAATCATTAAAGTATCGTTGATTTATGAGCGTGTATTTAGAGTATAATTTATTTGAAGTGGAGGGCCAAAAGGGTGCACAATGGGGTGCTGGGGCTGAAACGGTCGCCGCCCGAGTTCCTAAAGTGGTGCTTACTAATGATAGCGTGTTTGATTGTGGTATGGCTCCCGAATTGTGTATATTTACAAGCTGTTCACATTGCGGTTTCTAGGATAATTAAATAGGGGAAGAAAATGATGCCAATAAAGAAGTTTAATTCGTTTTTGAATTATTGATAATTTGTTGTGGTGTAGTTACCGTGATAAAATTAAATGTAGTTAACTTTAATGTGGAAAACATTAACTTCTGTAAGATTTATTACTACCTTACGCTCGATTAAATTAATACGAATTCGCTTTTCTTAATTTCATTTTACAATAATTATTTTAAACACAAAAAACTCAATTTATATAGGTACAAAAGTTTAACTATATAAGAGCTTAGTACGTACAATCATTTTTACATTCTTTGTGTATTTGTAAAGAAAATGTAATTGCTGTGTTCCATGTACTCGGTTAATGAATGCCAAGTTATAAGCACGCATAATGTTGGTTATGATATAACATATGGACGAACAATTAAGTTATTTATCTGCCTGGAACTAATTTAACATTACGTAAATGAATGCATAATAATATGTCATTGTGTAAATTATAATAAAACAATTATACAACTATAATACATTATTGTTTGTGCTTTACCTGTTCACTAATATATAACTTTATAATTTTCAATCATTTTTTTAACTCAAATTGCTTGCTTAAATATACATAATGCCTCCAAAATACCTTTATAAACAATTTTGTTCATGTCGATGTTGAAATCATAACCGGATATGAGATTTTAGTTTTGTTTAGCTTTAACTAATTGTTTATGGAATTTCCGGATTTCAAAATTTATTCATAAAACATGAATGGATAATTTAGCACGATAGTAGGTGAATCAAAGTATTTTATTTTCACAAAAACAGTTTTATTTGTGTTCATTTTTTAACTACTTATTAAATTTAAACTTATAACAAAGTTCAAGCTTTCATTTTTTATTTTAATTATTTCTCGAACAATAACTTTGATTATTTCAATAAAAAGAATAATATTATCGTACACTTGAACATTAACAATAAATTTATATAATCTTATTCAACGCCTTTCATTTTCATTGAATATCATTAAAGATTTATTTACCAACTAATTGAAGTTTAACTAACGCGAATTAAAAAATTGTTTACCTTGAACAGTTAATAACATAATTGTTCAAATTTGTTTAAAACTTTTCGAATTAAGTAACTAAATTTGTAATGATGATTGCAAATAATGACTAAGCATAGTAATTCAAAATAACGTGAAAAATAGTTAAACTAATTTGCTGTTACTTTAAGGGTAGTTTAGCATAATATAAACTCCATAGATAAGGTAGCCACCTAAATACTTCCGACGGCCACTTTCAATTGCACTGCACAACATTGCCGTAGCGATCTCAATGGTGGTTAAGCACGCAAACTTCTAGGTCACACAATGTTTAAACGGTTTAATTTGCTACCTCCAGAAACGCTCTGTGCTTAAATGCATATTGCAGAAAACCGGCTTCAGAGGTTATAGACGTTTAAAGTATGCATTATTCGATTGCAATGTAACTTCGTAAGTTTTCCTGCTTAAATATCAAATGTGGCAGACAGCTACTTCTTCTATCTTATTTCCAATGCAACTCTTTTTTTTTCAATATTTAAGCAATTTTTAATAAAAATAATCTGATGTGGTCTGACAATGACTTTATTATTAAATAGTTTCTGATTCGCCACTAAAATAAATTCAATACGGAATATACCTAAAGGAGAAATTTTTTCTTTAAAGAAAATGCTGTACCAGGGTGCAATAAAGCTAGTGAAAATTAATAAATCAATGCAGGTAAACTATACTTCCGGTATAGTAATTTCAAGTAAAATTTGTTATAGCTTCATAATTATGATATTTACACTTACCTAAATATTAAAATATTATATTACAAAGTTCAAAATATATTGGTATAATGCTTTGAAGTTATCTATCATACATTGGTAAATATTATCTATCTATATTATATAAACTCTATTGCTGAGATTGAAATATATTATTTTTAAAATTATAATAAATTAAACTTTAAAAATAAAATAAGATAATTATAATAATAAGAAATTAATTTTTTTTAATCATAAGTTCATAAGCTTTCAGTATAGTGTGTACTACTATCATCAGATGTTTTCTGATACTGAAAGCTGATGATTAATAAAAAATAATTTTAATGTTTAATTAACTATTTTATTTTTAAAGTTTAATTTATGAGATTAATATAAGAAAATTAATAACTGCATTAAGGTATTTAATAAAATAAAGTTGTTAAACTCCAAAAAAACTTTGAAGTATACGAATGATTTGGTAAATAAATTTATCCTTCCTTAGATGATAATATGTTGTTACTTCACCATTCCCAAAAATACTGTTAAAAGACTTTTTGTTCCAAAGTATACATATTTTGTAGTGGACTAATGAATTATTTAAACTGAAGAGTAAATGATCTCTGTTATGTTTAATATTTTATGTAGTTAATTTCTATATCATTATAAAATACATTGTTATAAAATACCAAAAGTTAAGTACCGGAACAAAATTATCCATGTCCAGGTTAATTACAATTTATATAATTAAAATTTTTCTCTATATACACATCTCATCATTATAATTCTCAAATTTAAAAATAATTTTGCAATTTCTTTTGTATAATTTGAGACGATTATCGTGAACGTCAAGTTAATTTAAAAACTTAAAATAAGTAAAAACAATTTTTGCCATAAAAATACGTTAGTTTAAAACTGAATACCTATACTATTTTAATTTTGTAAAAAGTAAAAAAATATCTATTACCTTTATAAATATTTATTTATATCTAACAAACCGGTTGTATTTACTTTTTACAATACTAACAAAACAGTAAAAGTGCCACAATATATGTAAATATTAAAAAAATATTGATTGCATACCTAGAGTAATTATTTTATTCTTCCTAGACTTCAAATTAGTAATTTGGGAAAAACATCCAAAATAGTCCCTTTCGGAGGGGGGGATTCCGTTCTTGTAGTACACATAAAAAGGACTCCCCTCAGCAAGAATTTTTTTAAATATTATAGAAGGTCTAAACATCAACTATACCAAGTGACTTGTGCTTTTGCCAAAAAGTATATAGTACAAGCTCCCATGTCTTTAGCACCCATACTATTTTATTCAAACAGTTTTAGCGTGATAAACTATGGTGTTGCTATTAAACAAAAGACCGCAATGCTGACTTCATAATAACCGGAAATATACAAAGATATAAACGTCAGCTACGAAGCAATTTACAAAGCTTTATACCACATGAAATCCGTATAAAACCAAATAATAATTCATTCGACCTTTAAATATACACCACAAAATACATTTTATAATCCATTGCAGAACTATTAATTCCACGTAAGAGATACTTTGGACAAGGTTTATATTATATTTTATAATTAGTTCTAACGATCAATTTAGAGTTATAAAATTACTGTAGTTTACGAATTAGGTAAGTAATATGTAATTACTTATATATTAATTTATGTATTATATTTAACTAACTGCGTGAAAGTTAAATAAAATTAGTGTTGAACATGTGATTATCAATTAGTAACTGCTCAGTAAGCAAATTGTTTCCTTATTGCATACAATTTTTAAACAATAAAACAAACATTAAAATTTGTAAAATTTTAATTAGATTTTATTACTACAGGTACTAATATTACCAATACATGCAAGTAATAACTTTAATATGTAATAAAAAATTGTTAATGTCATTTTGTACTTATTATTATATCCAGAAAGCTTAACTCGGTAAATTATATTCAAATCATATTATTAATCCGATAAATATTTAAATTTGCGTTAATAAAGAGTAATTAACGTGTTTATTAAAAATTGATTACCACTATTTAATTACGTGAATATTTGATTATGGTCATTAGTACTGTTATAGTAATTAAATACAAATACCGTCTACTTGCTTTAATTGCATCATTTAATGCTTATTAGTTTTTTTATGCCAATTTATATTAACTCGTTTGACATGTCTTTTAATAATCTATTTTATTCCCTTATTAAATATTAAAGGACAAATGTTATTAGTTACATAATATATATTAAAAAAAATTTATTTTAACTGTTTCTGAATGTGGGTAGCTGAGCAAAAGGTTTTCTTTAAAACAATCGTTTTCTATTGTGGTCCGGTTAGTGAAACTTTACGTTAGCTACCTGGTAGACCACGGTCATTTCTGGTCTTTCTAACGGTATATCTATAATTTCTGATATTCCTTATCTCAGATTTTCTCCATCCCGGGACAAAAATTGGGACAAAGATGTGGCGAGCAAAAAATTATACTATGGATGATCCGCCGCGTGAATTAAATCTGTAGACCTTATCACGAGAAACTAACACGCTAACCGCTCGGCCATTCGTTCACGTAGTGCATCAATAGTTCAGAATAATTCTAGAGCTTATACTGATCAATTAGGTGCTTGCGGCGTCATATGATGACGAAAATGTTTACGAATACCGACACATAAAATAAAATAAAAATTTATATAGTATGAAATTTTATGCATTGCGATTTTGAATAGTATTTGTTTAATTTTTGATTATTCTAAAATAATATTCAAAACTACTATATTAATGTATCGGTGTCAACTCAAAATATTTGTTTAACAATTAAAAACGTATATTTTACCATGATACATTATGTAAAACAAAATTCCTATAAACGAAATTCATAGATAAAATCGCATTTTCTTTCATGATTTATGCTAGTTTAATACTCGTTGCGAACGAACTAATCTACTATACAAGTCTTATATATTTGTATTATAAGGCCTATTTTCCACATCGAATCTAATATATTTAAATTTGCCACGCAATACAAAGCAATTAGAAATAATTTTCACCTGCACCTACTTTGCAAATTGCACATTTTTTGTCAGATATAAGTACTACCACATATTATTACTTTACCTATATACCACTATACACAAACTATATTATGTAGAATATTTACAAAAAGAAATAAGGGAATGCCTGCATTGATTGAAGTTTTTTTTAATATATTCGTCAACTTTGTGTGAACATGTAGCGCAAAAATTAAGTTTATTTTTCTATTGGCTAAGGGGTGGTTTAAAAGGGGGGATGAAATTAATCATATTTATTATAGATGATTAATAAACTCGAATTAATAAAGATCATTGCTTCATAAAATTTTCTCTTTTAATTTTGAAAAGAAATTAATGCATTTTCTTGGAGATTCTAAAATACAGATATGACTACTATCAAGTTCCACTACGTGAACCAGAAGTTCATTGATTATAATAATATATAATCATTGATTATAACTTATAAACTTATCAACTTAGAATAGTTTACAAGAATCTAATTAAAAGAAAATTATAAAATAAATAAACATTAATTAAAATTGAAAGTCAATTATAATTATATTATATCGTGAATAATATAGTTCTAAGTTCAGAAATTAATTTAATTATTAATTAGTAATAAATTATTGGTTACACTAATTAAGTTGATTTGTTGTAAGTAAAAACATGTAAGATTTGTATCTATCAACATAAATAGTTTAAAAAATATTCGAAAAGAATAGATAATTGAATGTTACACCTATAGTACTTAATTGAACTAATTCCGAGTGTTTTAATAAATGCATTGATTAATTATCTATAATGGGTTTATATTTAAAAATTATAATCTGGCTTACCTTCTGTTTTGATACCACGTTTTAACTTGCGTATCCGTAAGACTAAGTTTAGCGGCGAGTTCCATTCTATCTTGAACGCTTAGATATTTTTGTCTTTCAAAACTTTTTTCTAATGTTTGTAATTGGAGATCTGTAAATGCCGTTCGTGCTTTACGTTGCTTTTTGCTTAAAGCTCCGTTTGAATTTTTTGATGAATTTAAAGATTCCTCACTCGTTTGTCCTAAAATTAAAAATAAATTCGTTGTTAAATTGATCTTAAACAGCCTAATATACAAACAAAAAATAAAAATAGTCAATACTGAAACATTATAAAATGTTCTTTGAGGTCAGAACCGAACAAAATTATTTAACAGGTATGTCTCACCTACACTCTACAAGAGAACGCTCGGTGGTCTTAATTTCCATTAGCAAATTGTTAGTATACCTTTAAACCCTTATCGCATTCAGTGTTCTGAAGACCATGTACTCTTTTCAAATCGATTTTAAGTTAAGACAATGTTTCAGATAAGAAAGACGTGAGAATTGTATAAGAATGTGTTTAACTTCTAATTTCACCAATCTTAATGTTACCTTATCAAAACATTTATTTAAATTAAGTATTTTGCCATGTTTCACCCACCTTCTTCCTACGTTTTAAACAATTAATATACGTTAAATTATAAAATAAAAACAAATAACGACAATTCCTATAGTAAAATACATCGAGCTTTTTAAAAATTTGTTTAAGATAACCGAGAATGATTAATTTCAACTGTATAAAATAAACACGGAGTAAATATTAATTATGAATATTAACGTACATGATTTTACGTTTTACTAAATAAAAACTTTAAAACGGTTAAACAATAAAACAAAATTAATTAATTAATTAATCGGCATTGGATCATTAATTAAACCGGTTACACCAATTAATCGTGTGACGATGTCATAGTATGACAAAAATATTGCACTGTATTTTATGTGCTTAGCGTATTTTTTAGTATTTCTAAAATACCAGTACCTATTTGGGTTTATAAATATTATTAAATATTTGGAAAAAGGAGTGCGAAGGACGCAATTATGGTATTCAATTTGAGAAATGTGCCTGCTATAGGTACAGTTTTAGATACTATAAAGTGATACACATACGGTAACTTAAATTTGTATTTAGTAGTGGAGACGGTAGAATAGGTAAGCTTAGGACGTAAAAGGAGTTCTCAACTTGACATCCCATGAGAATACAGAAGTTACGGAACATAAGGTCACCCTAAACCTAACAAACTTTCAGAAACCCAATGCGACTCACGTTTCCGCAATATAAAACATTTCTCCGCGAGATAAGTTTTATGTTCTGTGATTTTTTTTGTTTGTTTGCAAACTTATATAAAGTATGTACTACCTAGTGGTGCTTTTATCAAGTTTGGAAGTTTTTGTTCGATTATGTATAAATTTTAATATCTATTATTAATCGAAAAAATTCATAAAAGACCTTTAATTGACCTGCATGCTTCTAATTGAAAATTTAATTTTTATATAAGTATTATATTTCTGATTAAAATAAACATTGTTTTTTGCTTGTTTTACCTCATCAGCTTTAAGTATTAGTATGTACTTGCATATGTTTATCCTGTTACATATCAATATACTGATGAGAGTATTGATCTTAATACTTAAATGTCCCTCAGATCAACAGTATGCGTAATTTATGCTATATTAGCATTTTAAAACAATTATCTAAAATAGGCACTTATTTTAAATTACAATAACAAAAACAAGCAATAAAATTATTAAACCACTTGGTCAAGTATAAAAGGTTACTATTCTAAAAATATTATATTCGTTGGGTAATTATTTATATCATTATCGTAATCTGCATCTAGATACCTATAGTTGTTGGACGTATTAAAATAATTAAAATGTTTTGTTAAAAACACACAAAAATTTAAAGAGCGGTGTTTTGAATATATTAATGGTAGTTAAAGTTCGATTAACTTTATATCATTTAAATAAAAACTCTTAACTATTAAATAATTGCGTTAGTAAAAAAAACAATTTTATTTCCAAAATGATAATATGGTACATTTATTCTATTGTAATGTTATGGTCCCCGTATAAAATTATTATCTCGGTAATATAAATACAGCAAACTGTAAAGAAATATTCCAAATGCAAAATGAAATTAATTAGCAAATTATTCAATACATAAACTCCCTAAAATAGAGCAGTAAACGACCATTCGGTAGAGAATAGCAAACAGATATAAAAGGCATTGTGTTTTGGACGCATTGATCTCGGCCATTGTTTCAGCCGCCTCGACGGCGACGCGGTACAACTGTGTAGATAGGGGAATGAGAGGATAACAAAATACCGGAAGCTGGAACCAATCAGGATGAGATGCAGTAGAAAAGCATCGGTCGCGCACTTGGTAGGCGTCGCGGTCACCATCCATGTTAAACACAGGTCGATATTCAATGATAATAGCATAAAATACTTAAACAATTCCCTTTTATACTTTAGTAAATAAATCTCTACCATATTTAGATAGTTGTAATTGGCCCATTCAAACAACAAAACTTTTAAAATGTAAAATTATCATTTTACCAAAAATGTACAGTTAATATAACGTGCAATTTAGAAAAGCTTCGGTAAAATTCCAAATAGATTTCAAAAATTTAAAGATGCATCATATGTTCAAAGATTGTGTATTTGATGATAATTGAGATCTTAATAAATCCTATCAATGTATATTAACATATATTATATACCTACTTGATCACGTGATTATTGCTAACAGTAATGTCCATCAGAACATAAAAACACTTTTATGCCTATTAAATTTGAATATTTTTGCTATAAAGTTAAAAATAGGTACAAATTTCTTCATAATATAAATAATATACACAATTCCTTAAGAAGTGTAAAATAACCTTTTACAAAAAATTAAGATAGGATAATATTTTAAATAATTGGAATTCATTTAATATTTGGCATTTACTTGTTTTGGCGTAATACATATTGAATGGTTTTATGATAATATTCAGCTTTATTTATATAATATTTAAAGAAAGGGGCTAAAAACTTGATGGTGCACCATTTGACCATTTCCTAAGTACTTATTAATATCTTTAACCGGCAGTTATTGTAAATGGCACTATGAAAATCTCGGCACGTAACACAATTTATCGAGTAGCGGATCTTTGTGGCTTTATATACGAGTCATACAATTGCAAAAAACACGTAATGATCAAAAACTAACACTCTGAACGACTCGTGCGACACGCGAAGCTCTCATAATGTAATTGCCCCATTACAAAACGAGGGGGTGCGAACGCATAACAACTCGCTCTCAAATGCTAATCTAATACTCCTTCTTTACGTTCTGCTTTGTCGACATAAATATAAAATAAGCCCCAATAAAAAGATAGGTATATACATTTTTGCCATAAATGTTATTTAATTATAAACTTTTTATTATAACTACGGTGGTAGTCTAGCCAAATTAGTCAAACAAGTGGAAGGAAAAGCAGGATATATGAATTTTTGGAGTTGTTTATTAACATACTAAAGGCTCCCGCATTGTCGCTAGAATGGATTCAAATTTTGAAAAATCTGTTCTTCATGACTACCTTTTCTGTTCTTAAATTTAGTGCAAAAATATATTTATGCAAAACTAATAATCATTTACCCACATCCACAAATTTTTCCGCAAATATCCTCATTTGTATTTCGCAAAATCTAGATAAATTAGCAATAAAAATGATCGTATTAGTACTTAATGTTTTTAGCATGTTAAGGTATATTGAATGCAAATTATCTGCGTTAAGAAAGTTACAAGACAACAAAGGACCCTGCAAAGAAAATTCATTAAAATTAGTGTGCATGCTTGGTTAAAAAGTAGAATGGTACACTTAATACAAGACGCATTTTAACAAAGCAATAGAAAATAATGGTACTAATCAGGCGTAGATCTTTATTCATCGAGTTGTATTAAAAGCTCTGCGCCAGGATTCTTAGATCGTTCTTAGATAAAAACTTACAAAATGCCCGCTGTATTTATGTTTGATATACTTACGTGATATTCAAATTATCCTTCTTAACACGCGAACAAACTGTTAACGGCTCTTGTTCAATTCGAATGAAAGAATTTATTTAAATCCGTGTAATAATTAGCTTTAGGCAAAATAGAAGAAATTAGGAACACCGAAAAAACGCAATCTACACTCAAAACAAATCTTTCCAAAATCTGAAAAATTAGTAGCTATATATTAAGTTTTTGTTGCCACGCAAAAAGTTGTACTTTAAACATTTTTGGGAGCAGATTATTTAGCATTAACTATTATTAGCATAATATAAAGTTAGAAATTCAAATCAAATTATAGTTTATACAATTTATTTATACGGATACAAATTTAAGTGAGTTTATTATTATGGCAATTTAATTGTATGACTCCTATTATTTTCTGGATTATAAACACACTTTATTAAAAGCTTAATGGTTATCCAGTATAAAAAGCATAGGTAAAGGTACCCGAAGTAACTATAAAGTTATTTCGGATTTAATATGAGGTAGGTACTTTGAATAATTTACCTTTGTTTTGTATACAACCTATCAAACCTATGTATAGGTTTCGAAATTCTTCCCAAGTATTAATTAATTTTCATTTAATTTTTTAATATACCTTTAGTTCTCATTTGTAGTTGTTTTTAATTTTTCTAATTTTTTTTTGATATTTCCATTAGTTTAGGGTTAGCATAGATACCATGAAATATTTTTAATTGAATATACTTACTTAGAGCATCGTACATTTTTATTTAAAAAAAAACATGAAAGGTATAGCTGTAATAGCATGTTACAGAAAAATTTGTTTTACGTATTTCCCATGCTTCATGCTTATCTACATTACGTACGAGCTTATAATTAAGCGAAAAATAAGTGTTACCATGCATATCAAGTAACGCGATCGATTTTCATAGTAAGTAAATTAAAAGTTATAATATTAACTCTTAATTAAATCAAAGTTCGATATTATTTACATTTAAAATAATTAAAAATATATTTTTACTTATAAAATATCTAATACTTCTTGATTAACAAGTTGAATGAAAATTAGAGGGTTTGCTGTCAATACTTCTGTCATGATAATGGTTTTGTTAGCTTCGATAAAAGTTTGCAAAAGCTTTAGAGAAGCCACACACAAAAGGTGTGAAATCAATCTATCAACAAAGGTTCAGGTTTAACCCTTTTGTACGATACTGACGTTAATCCTGTCGCTATATACAGAATGCTATTAAATTGCTTTCTTACAAACTTTCGACAGCTTTTCATTTCTTGCACTTATTTAAAAGCTACCGTTCAATTTAGAAGCTAATTTAATTTCGTGATAAAGCCCCTATTTATCTTTATGGTAATAAAATTTTTAAAATATACAATACAAATCGATTAGGCATAAATATATTTTTCGCTAATGATTAATGGTCGAATAAATTTTAAAGGCATATGAAGTAATCTTTCCATTTCGTGAATTTTAAATAAACAAATATTATTATAAATGCAGGCAATAATGTTATTTTGTTGTGAAAAATGTTCAATAAACACAACGAAGGATTTCTAAATGTTCTCTGTATAATACCGTCGTTGGTTATAATCTTCTTACCCTAATGTGCATTGAACTGCATTGGCTTCTTGACACCGTAATAGTGGGATAAAGCCGATATATGTTAACTAGAACTATTTGAACACAATTTGCTCTTTTGGTTCGTTATAATATATCGCATATCCGATCTTAACCGTAAGTTTTTCACTATGCAGATTAATACGAACAGGAAAGGAATTTTATTGTAGATCCTAATCTTTAAAGCTAACGCAAAAGGGTGTAGGTTTGTACACTCGTTCAAATGTAAATATTATTTTATATACCTATATTATATAGGAGAGTTAATAACAAAAAAAAGAGATAAAAGTTGTCTGACTTTTTTAGTTATTTAAATTAGTTCCGCAATTAAACAGAGTAAATAGAAAATGTAACCATTTAACTAAAATTATTAACGTTTTCTTATTTTATAGCAATACAAAAAAAATATCGATTACCAAGTCGAGTTATCTAATATACAGTATACCAGTTTATAAATTAATGATATTAAAGTATATATCATCAAGGCATGAATTTATTAATCAACTAAATTAACATTAAAATTCAAATTCATATTAAGCATTATTAATTAAGTAGACAAAAGTGTTTTTAACAATAAATCAATTTTAACAATATCTAATCATACATACATACATTATACAGATTCCTCAGAGTATTACAAAATTTGTTTTATTTTTTATTAATTTGTATTACTACTAATACCTATACGTAACCATAAAAGGTAATTTATAATGGAAGCAAAAGTATATTTTAATTGCCAATTAAAGTATTTTAATCTGACATCCAATTAATTCAATATTTATCAGTTAGCGCTAAAAATATAATACAATTGATTAAAAGTATTATAAATATAATTAAGTAACTTAAAAAAGCGTTTAATAAGTAAAAAAAATAAAAAGCACGCAAGCATAGTTACCTACATTTAAATAAGTGCAGCTGTTATATAATTATTGTATAAGTTAAAAAAAATTATGTTTTAATAGCCTATACACGCTTTTGAATATTTTACTTCCTTTACAATAATGAATCTTTTACTGTTTATTATATTTCTTTAAATAACTATAATATTTAAATAAAATTAAAGGAACTTTTGATGTTGCAAAATATTCGACAAATTATTTTTCTAATAAAATTTCCAGGGTTAGAAATTTTAAGATTTTTAAGATTTTTTCAGTCATATTAATAGCATTATTTAGACTAATTTTTACACTTTTAGACAAATATGTAATCATATATCGTATAATTTCAGATTTATATTCATAGATTACCATATTTCTTATCTAATTTAGCAACAAATATAATATTATATCTGTAATAGATACAGTAGCGGTCAAAAAAACTGCATAGCCTATTTAATTAAACAAAAACAGAATTTTTGTCTAATTGGGTAAAATGTATTATTTTAAATTAGCACTGTTACTTTTTAGGATTAAAATGAAGTCATAATCAATATGATTCTAACACAATTTACAAAAGTTTTGTTAATTTTTAATTAAATCTATTAAATGGTGATTAATTAGTGAGTTGATTAATGAGTTAATTAAAAAGCAATAAAAATAAAACTTTCACATAACATGTTTTTATTGTAATTCAAATTTTTTTTTTATATATTTCTTATCAAAAGTATGTTTTAAACATATTTAATATTTCGTGGCCCCCCCCTTTGCTTTTATCACAGCCGAAATACGTGCCGGCATGGATGAAATTAAATTTTCTATAGTTTGCCTAGAAATATCCTCATACCATGCTTGTTTTAGAGCATTTCTCAGTTCCTGGTTAGTCTGAGGTTTCCTCTCTTTGATCTTAGCCCCAAGAATAGCCCACAAATTTTCTATAGGATTCAGATCGGGTGAATTTCCTGGCCACGGTAACGAAATAATCCCTTTTTCTGCTTTAAAATTAGTTATCTGAAAGAAACGTTTTATTTATTTGACACTGTATAGTAAACATTTCGTAGATAACAGTTTAAGCAAACATCTTGAACGATTACTCACCCTTTTAGCCCTGTGGCATGGAGCTGAGTCATCCTGAAAAATGCACTGTGATACCCTGGCGAAGTACTCATTAATGGATGGTAGCAAACAGTTCGTTAAAATTATTTCGTAGTCAACTGCCTTCACTGTTCCCTCCACAAAATGAAGTTTTCCCATTCCGTGAAAAGAAAAACACCCCCAGATCATTTGGCCCCCTGGTTTCTTCACGGTCCTCTGGAGACATTCATCGCTATATCGTTCACCAGCTTTCCGTCGCACGTAGTGAATACCATCGGATCCCCACAAATTAAATTTGCTCTCGTCCGAGAATATCACTTTCTTCCAGTCATTTATAGTCCAATTTCGATAAGTTTTTGCCCACTGTAAACGACTACATCGCATTTTTTTAGTAAGATGTGGCTTTCTTGCAGGAATTCTTGCGTAAAAACCACTGTCACGAAGCCGTCTTCGCGTTGTTTCGACACTAATTTTGACTCCAGATGAATCCTCGAACTCCTTTCTTATATCAACAGCCGTTTTAAAGCGATCCTTTGAACACATTCGCGTAAGAAGCCTGTCCTGCGATTTTGACGTTTTTCGCGGTCGTCCACTACCCTTTGTGCGATTTGTGATTTTTGTTTCGCGATATTTTTTAAAAAATCTTGCTACAGTCGACTGATTGCAACCAACTTTGATTGCAATTTGTGTTGTCGACATTCCTACAGACGAATATGCAAGAATTTCTGTTTTTTTATTTTCACTTAATTGCTTATACTTTGCCATATTTTTACAAAACTCTTCAAAATCGACTGTTCTTGTACAAAATATAACATCTACTGATATGATTAGAATGTTACCTGCTACTACCCTTATTTTGCATACCAACCCTAATTGAATGGTTATTCTTAGAATTTGTACCTGTTATTTACGTCTATTTGTAAATTTTAAACCTATGCAGTTTTTTTGACCGCTACTGTATATACATTATTTTGTTTTCCAAGATCAACAAAAATCGAGAAGAAAATAACGATAAATTTTTTGTCACTTTTCATGTCTTGAGTAATATTTACCTATATCTAATATATTATAAATATTATAATATATTATTATATATACAGTGTTTACATCCTCCTTTTTACTTCTTGATTTTTTTAAATTTTCAGTGAAGGTTTAATAATTCTGAGTAATTGGAAAAGAAAATGTCTAGAGTTATCGTAAATATTTCAATATTCGCAGTTTGCTGAAAAAATTATTTTCTGTTAAATATCTACCTATAAAGTAGACTGTTTAATAAAAACGTTCATCATCATAGGAAGGGTTGCCAATAGAGATTTAATGTTAAGGTTCCAACCCCGGTGGTTAAATGTGAACTTCAGCAAATCCACGAAATTCGTTTTAGGTTATGGGTACCAAGGGTATACAAATTAAAAGGTGTAATCTTTAAGTTTGACACATCGATTTTATATCGATGGTTTGACATTTATTATCCCTAGCAGCTTCCAAAATACGCCACTAGGCGTCGTCTTGTTCTGCTGCAAGTCCCTACAGTTGCAGTCACCTTCTAAATCACGATTAAATGCAAGTGCAGCCGAGTCAAACTAAAAATGCAAAATAATCTTACAGAATGTTGTTTCGATGTTAATTACCAAGTTTGATTCCGATTTTCATCTCTTCAGATTAGTATTGGTACATGAATTAAACCCCAATCAACGACCCACAGATCATCGACAACTTTCAGACATAAACTAAATATGTATACTACCAAATGTAAATGTTAAACTTGAGTTGCAATATTCAATTTTAACAGAATTAGTATTTTGGTATATATTATATCAATCAACTGAAATGGAATAAAATGAAATTCTAGTATATAATAATTAAGCCTTTTACTCCAGAAGGAGTTTGGCTGTCTTTCCAGACTTGACAAATTCGCTTTCTAGGTGGATTATCCTCTTTTATTATTTTATTTATTATTAGTTATTATTAGTCTACAAATTACTATTCGTTCTAACTTCTATCACAATTTTCTTTTATTCCTGTCTCCTTCCCATTTTCTTCCTCCAATCCTCCACCCCAATGCTTCTCAAAGAAAACTTTCAAGAGAGCCATCTTATTTTTATAGACTTTATTGTTCTCGCTATGTCTTCTTCATTCATTTCTATTAAGACCTCATGGTTCATCATCTGCCTACTGTTTTGCTCGTCTTCTCTCACCGGTCCAATATCTATCTCACAATCTTTGGTTCAAAAATTCTCAACCTCTTATCTTCCTCCTTACTGAGACTCATCGTTTCATATATTTTGTATTTTTTCGGTTTATTCTTAGTCCCATTGGTTTTGCTGCTTTCTTTATTGTTCCGATTATATTCTTCCCAAGCTTTTGCAATCTGTTGTTTATTATTTTGCCTAATATTTTATAGGCAACATTCAATAGCGTGATTCCTCTGTAATTCTCGCATCTTTGCGCATCTCCTTGTTTCTTTAGAGCCCCCGCAGACTGCAGACTAAACTATCGGCCGATAGTTAGTGGGTTTCTTAATCAGTATGAAGCTGTATGCAAGTGCGCAAATTATAACGATTCGGTATCGGCCGACACTTGCATACCGCTTCATACTGATTAAGAAAACGACTAACTATCGGCCGATAGAAAGTCTGCAGTCTGCGGGGGGCTCTTATAGTAATTATTATGCCTTACTTCCACTTTCGTGGCATCTTCTCTTCGCTCCACACTTGCTTCATAAGTTTATACACGCTCTCATATAACCTCTCGCCCCCATACTTCAACAATCATTTCAAGATTGAAATGATTGAAATAGTCGCGCTGGCTTCGCTATTGTGAACTAAATTGCCAGATCGGATCAGTAGGTTATGATTAAGCAGGAAGGCAACAGAAGAAATCATTTAATTACTTTTCTCTAGTAAGTCACTATGGTATAAAGAGACCCTAGAAGGAACCAGTATTCTTTTTTACGTGCTTCACAACAATGCATTCGGTGCGACCATGATTATAACCGCGATCTCTCGCTTATAAGTTTGCACATACAGTATGATTTACTATAATGCAAAAAGTAAAGAGTCTATTAATATTTCAAATTTTGATCACAACAGTGACTTTTATTATCTTTATTGTGACATTGCGTTGGAACACAATGTTTCCGGTTGTGGGGTCAAAAGTTCCTATAATACCAAACATGGAAATTTCGACGAATTTTAGAAGAAATGAAAAATATGTCATTAAACTTTTAAAAGAAAAAAACAAATAAAACGACCAACAGCTTTTGAACATAAAAAATGCGAGTATTAATTTAATAAAATAAAATGAAACATGCAAAAGGAAATTTAATATTAACAGTTGCAAATGTATTATAATAATCATCAGAATCACAATTTTGAATAATAAATAATTAATGTGCAGGCCCTTAGCGATATATTTTTTATCGGTTCAGTGTTTGCACAATGTTCCGAATGTTCTCCGACTTGACATAATATACTGCCAGTGTATGCTTCACAATGCCAAAAGTACTGAACTGAACTGAATAATGTGGTGATATATATTGAGAATAGGTATAATCTTTTTAATTTGAGTTAATCGTATTGTCGTGCTGGAACGGCATCAGCAAGATTTGCGATCATCGCTTTAGGATCAACAACATCTAAATTTGCAGTGAACATGCTAGAATTGTATAATCTGGAGGTAGGATGAACATACTATCAATAATTATGGTTAACGGAAAGCTATGGGTTTAAAAGTGACATTCAGCTGTCTAAAGTGTAGTTGGTAGTAAAACCGATAACATGGTTTTAAGTTAGAAAAATCAACATCTTAAACACAATAAAATACGCCATTTAAATATACTTATTCGAACAAAAAATCTGTTTAATGCAGAGTTCTATCTACAAATTAAAAGAAAACAAAAATGTAACTTTTTGAGCATAAGAATTTCAAATCTCTCGTTCCCTCGATGGGAAAGCCGTATTGTAACCAAATTTTCACCACGTGTTTCTCTATCACCAGTGCGACTATAAATGTACTCAATTTAGGCACCAGGTGTCCACATGTCGAAAAATCGCAAATGGTACGTTTTACTCGCGGCATTTTTCTCCCCATCCAACCCCATTATAATTTACTATAAAAAATATAGCTTATATTTATCTGCACGTAGCTCTATGAGAAAGAACCGGTGCGAAATTTTAAAAATAATTCAAATTCATACATTTTCTTTCATGTACATTATCAGATTTCTCTAACGTTGGCGATCTTCTCCAAAAAAATGTGTTCGTGCGTTTGAAGTGTTATCACACACATAACGCACTTACCGTTTAACATGGGGTCTGAACCAGAGAGAATATAATACACTTCATTTGGAGAATCGATTTTTCAAAAAAAAGCTGCGTTTTTCAGAGTTCATAATTTTTGTTACTGTCCGCGAACATGTTCACCTCTGGATCGTCCTACATATCTATTTTATTATTTATATTAATTATACCTACTGAATTATATATTGAATCATTCCAATCATATTATTGATACTAATAAGTTAATAATAAAGTTTTCCGGTTAAATTGGACACCCGATGAGTAACAAAAACTGTTAGCAAGCTTCAGCATAAGCATTTGAATAGAAAGGGCGCGACACTCAAATGTCAAAAGTGACGAGATTATTCTGTACCGATCTCGGGCACTTTATATTTAAGCTTCTTATATGTTTTATAACTGACTCCTGGTTTTAAAATTCCATTTATAAAAGCAACCATTTTAAATCGTTTTTATTTTCATGATTTTAACTTAACGAGCTTATAGGTAGTAAAAAATAAAATAATACCAATTTTTTATTAAAACATAAAAAAGGTCTTCATGGCAAGGTATTATTTTAAATTATTTTTAATTTATTTTATTAATTTAATTATTAATTCACAACCATTCAATTACTTTTTTTTTATTTACCACTTCAAGAATAATCCATTAATGATGGACATGTGCTTCAAGTTTGTTAGATCTCATCAGTATATGGTATAAATGAGGAATGCAAGTGAATAAACAAATATAAGTGATGTAGATACAAATTAATATATTATTATAATTAATATAGTATATCTAATATGTTAACTACTAATATATTAAGATTAAAATCAATATTAAAAGATTGATTACAATCTTTCCGTTACATGTTTAATTATGTTAAGACACGAAACATGTTCTGCCTGACGTTGGTGTATGGCTCCCAATTTGATTATCTTGCAAAGTCAATTTTGCGATATTCCGTATTAAACATAACACAAATCTATTATAGATTAATTCTTTTAATCGTTATACCTTATGATGTAATTTTCAGAACAAAATAAGATGATGTTAGTGGGATAAGTCCAATAATTCCAATAATTCCAATCTTACACTTAATATAATAAATTATCCAAAATAAATTGAAAACAATTTTTGTGTTTTACGTACTTAATTAATTACATTTAATAAATACTGTCCTTGTATTGTTCTGGTAAGTAATTAATAAATCTAATTGCTCTTATATTTCAATTGTCTATTTTTTATGTATTACATAAACGTTAACAAATTCTATAAAGAAATAAATATTCAGACTTAGTTTTTATTCATAATTATTGTAAGTAAATTTTTATTGCTTAATAAAAAATTTATATACATATTTAAAACAAAATAATATATTTAATTGTCGTCATTAAGTGGTATTATAATTACATCAAAAACTATTAAAATGAAAATTACAGGATTAGCCGCATGACGTATTGGATCAAATAAACCATCAGATACTTATTGTTATTATTCATACTCAGGTGCAATTAGAAAATTTCATTGTTCAAATATTAAATATGTAATAAACAGTTAGAAACCGATAATACAAAGCAAATAGAAATCAGATCGTTTCATCATTTATTCAAAATTCGATTACTGTTGTTCACATTCAAACACAATAATTTAGATCAACACGAGCAAAAGACTACAATTACATAAGTAAATATTTGATTGACTTATAATAGGATGTCATATCACGCAAAAGTAACCTTAAACGCAACCAACAAATAAAGATTTTATTGCGTTTACTTAGAAATGTTTTCCTAGCAAACAACTTAAGGGTAGATGTCGAGCGATACTATTTTACCCTTCAAACTTAAATACTTAATCAATAATTTACTCTGTTAGTCTATTTGAATTATCATAACCTATAAAGTTGTGATTAAAGATAATTTATATTTAAGACATTTATTATTTATATAATGTAATATAATACCTATATATAAATAACATAATAATATAATATAATAAATTATATAATATAATGATAATGGATTTTAAAATTAAATTAAGTAAATGCTCATTCCAACACATACGTTAGTACTCAAATAGTAGTACTATTCTCAAATTTGCTGTAATAATTTTAAAAAGTTGAACCTCACTCGAGTGATTCAGTTATAAAAAGTTAGTATATAATTTCTTTGCAACATACCTAATAGCATCATTAAGTATCACAAATAACTTTATTAAAGTAACAATTAGGTAGTTACATTTGTTAAATTAAAACAAAAAAGAATTAATGACCGAAACATAAAAAGTTGAAGCTGTGCAATTTGTTCCAAAATAATTAGTTAAGAAATGAAATGTCAGAGTAGTGACGTTAATAATACAAATGTATTACTTTTTAAAAACGTGATAACTAAAATTAGTAATAATTAACTACATCAGGCGTACCCCCTACAGATGACGAGCCGTTTTAAATCTCTTTCACACGACAATACACAAAATATCATGAATATACTGATAAAACATTTGGTTAAATAGAATCTTCCATACCGAGATACGTATCGGATACTGTACGACACGATACACATTAACATATTTTGAGTATGCACGTGTGAAAGGGGACTTACGCCACCTACGTGAATAGCCAATTGTTTATTTTATATCAGATCCATGTAATGAGTTAATAGTATTTTTATCAGTCACATATCCACGAAAACTGCGAGTATAAGTATAAGAGTATAAGCGAGCAATTAGCCGGTTGATTCGTGGCAATCCATGTCGTTACATCCATACTATAAATCAACAATACAAACGAAACGGGTACGATGCCGTTTAAATGGAAATTTGTATTAGTAATTGAAATCAGAGTATAAACTAATCGTAAAAGAAAGCAACCGCTATAAACCCTGATCTAATACCGCCACTAAATAACGACGGAGTTTCCATCTTGAAGATTTTTAAAATTGCATTAGCTAATAGTCTTTACATAGACTTCCCTAAGCAATACTCGCTTTTAATGTCGAAAAATAGGCCGCGTTTCACCTTTGAAATCTGTACAGAAAGTACTTTAGAATTTTGACAGTAGACGGTGCTTATTACAATCACGGATCATGAGATCAAGCAATTTTTCAATCAATTTTTGCGAAGAACGTACCGGCCGTATATGACTACATAGAAAAAACATCGTGTATAGTGATCAAAATTCGGTTTATGCCATCAAATTTCTGTTAAAATGCATTCTTTTACATTCAATAAAAAATTATTTACAAGCATTTTATTAATCATAGGGATAAAATTGTACCCGACGCTAAATAAACACGTGTCTATAAATAATATTATGTAAAATCATTACGGGTTATTATGTCAGGAAACAAATTACTTAATGTACATTTTTTGTAGGATTAGAAAAAAAATTTGCAAGCATTTTGCAATTATACCGCTAAGATCTTTTGAGACGTAATTATTGCCAGCTAAGCGTTTATGCTTTATATTCATAACACTTTAGTTCTATTCCTACGTTTTAGAATTATCATTAAAGGATGTTGCTTTTATTGTTTTCATTTCTATGTTTAAATAATGTTTCTATCGGAAATAAAAATTTGTATTTTTATATTTTTGATTAGTTTCGTGTATTAAGACCATTTGTTATTGTCATCAAAAACCCCTAGCTCCGATGTGATCACATTAAGCGACATCTACTGTAATACTATTTCAATATAGTGAAATTGCACGAAATACTTCTGTTCGCTATCTTAGCTCATATAAATTTTATCCGATCTTGTAATCTTCTTCTATGGTTTTCAGCCGTTTGACTGGTTTAACACAGCTAATTTAGTTTTTCACCGATCGGAAGCCAATTTCTTAATTTCTTCAAAGTTTCGGCTACCGGTGTCTTCAAAATTGTACCGAAGCGGTGGTCATCCTGTAAGGATTTTTCCTTCTATTTCGTACTTAATAGTTACCTTCTATTTTTAGCAAATATGTCCACTAACTTGAACTTTTTCTTCCTTTTATGTGTTCTTTTTCATTTATTTACCTCTTTATCCAGACTATATTTTCAGAGCTATTCTAATATACTTAACCTATATAATCCCCAATGCTTTCAACCTCTTTTTTGCATGTTACCAATTTTATTTTTCAGTGCCATAAAATGGTTATTTAACAGAATACTCACTTCGTTTAGTTTATCCTATACTATGTATACATAATATCTATAGTATGGACTGAAATATCATAAAAATGCTAAATATAATATTTTGTATTATATTATTACATTTCTATATTCAGAATTATATTAGGTATACATTATTAACTATGAATCCAAATTTAAAAACCATTATAATAATATTATATTAAGAATATTCATTTAAATCCTCATTAACATATCGTACCTTCTCCGTATGGCTCCACAAGGCATACACCTCGGTCAAAACAAATACCTCAATACAATACTATTTGCAGACGACCAAGCATTGATTACAGCCACAGAAGACGATCTGCAAAGAGCTGTGTATCAGCTAAATATCTTGTCCAGCAAATATAACTGCGAAATATCCGTAGGAAAAACCAAAATAATGGCGTTTAAAGGAAAAGATCCTATTAGGTCTAAAATATATATAAACAACGCTTGCCTGGAACAGGTTTCGCATTTCAAGTACTTGGGTTGCGATGTTTCTTACGAATATGATGAGGACATAGCAAAAAAACTAAATACCTTCCAGAGAATGTGTGGAACCATTACACGAACATTGGGAAAACAATGTAGACAAGAAACGCAGCTAAAGTTCTGCAAGGTCATGGCGGTTCCCACCTTGCTGTATGGAAGCGAAACTTGGACGATTACGACCAGGCAAGAAGCTAAAATAACAGCAGCAGAGATGAAATTTTTGCGATCAGTCAAAGGATGTACCTACATTGCTAGATATGAATAATAGAAATGAGGATATCAGAGAGGAATTGCAGATCTTTTCGGTGAAAGACAAGGTTTACGATTATAAACGTCAATGGAAGGAGCATGTGCAGAGAATGGAAGATCAGCGTTTGCCAAAGAGTGCCATGAAATATGATCCAAGTGGGAGAAGAGATGTTGGACGTCCAAGGAAGAGGTGGGCTGATTAGAAATCGGAACAGGCCTGGGGCCTACACTGTGAAGCAGACGACGACGACGACCTTCTCCGTAATATTAAGACTTTCCGAAATATGGTTTAGTGAATTTATCGAGCTTTCTATTGAACCATAAAAAAGAATAAAGGTAAAGGAATGAAATATGAATTTTTGGAAAAGGTCACTGCAAGTGATATAAAAAACGTTTTGTTGCAGTTGAAAAATATTCAGATGATGTCAGAGCTTGAATTGTCACAAAAGAAGTTCAATTAAAAAATCGGTTTACGTTTCTGAACGATAAAAATATCATTTTTATTAGTTTTATGGTTTTCTGTGTAAGCACCTATTTTTGTAACTAAAATTGACTTGAGGAACCGAAAAATTAACAAAAAATATTAACTGTTTATGAAAAATATGCTGATTTAATCTATATCATCAATTTTTCATACCTAAAAAACAATACATTAAATTTAAATTGAAATTTTGTATTTGAATTAAAAAATTAAATTGCTATTTAATAATTTTTTTATATATAGGTAATATGCTTTGAAAAGAACTTAAAACTAAAAGATGCGGTGGTATTATAAAATTAATTTTACGGTTATCATCATAGTTATATAGGTACCTACCTACATCAGTAGTTAATTTATAATATTCGTAATGTTGGTAGGTAGTATTTATAAAACAAATTTGATACACATATTCTTGTGTTTTTATAGTATTGTATTGTATTATATTGCTTACATTGTATAATATTGCTTATATTGTATAATAAAATTTAAAAATGATTAGGAAATTGAATACCTCAATAACTTGCAATAAAAGTTAGGTACACACCAATTACGAAAATAATATAACAATATTGGTTAGTTACAACGCCATATTGGTTAGTTCAAATGTAGTATAATATTAAATTAAACTTTAAAACTTATCCAGATAAATATTCAATAAATCAAAACTATTTTTACACACAAGCTTGCAGAACATCTGAAACTTTTGCAAAATGTGCGAAAATAATTTTGATTAAATGCTTATTTACTATATAAATTGTTAAGTTTAAATCTATGATACGCCAACACTCGACCTTGAGTATCGGGAGAATCAGATATTGTTTTTTTCGCGAAGGGTTTGTTGAGGCAACTTAATTGCTCTAAAATTAATAACGCGATTTCAACCAAGTAACAAAGCAGTAAATTTCGTGATTCGTAAGAATTATATGCAAAGTTTCATAAAGTTTATTAAGAAATGCGACCTGGGCATCTGAACCCAAAGTGATAATGGTAATAGATTACGAGAAAATCTTAGCTCGCCTTTATATCGCTCCCAAATTAAAATTGATAAATCAACCTCTAAATATTGAATATATTTAAATCATATGTTTGTGAAATATGACTTGTCCAGGATAGCTGTGCGGTAAAGCTTTGCAGTTCTTGAGTGATAACCTTGATTTGAGTCGTATTATAAATAATGTTCTAATTCTGACTTTATACGTATAATATGATGTTGACGTAATGATAATAATATTGTGATAATGATTAGGTTAGTGACTTTTGCCAGAAAATAAATATATAAAAAATTTATAATATAATCAAGCTTTTCCATTCCATTCAGAATATTGCTACTCTGCAAAGTCTTCACGATCAATTTTTTGAAGTGGATCAATCCTCTTCTTTCTCATTTCCTTTCAACTTCAACTTAATTAATCCACATAGTGTTGATGTTCGCCGGAAGGCCGCCCTAAGAAATTCCGTTAAGTCCGCGATTCGAACCTACAATTTCCGAGCTGTAACTCAATCAGCGATCACACTAAATCACTGCTGTGTTGTTTATATTATTATAGGTAATGTTTTACTGTTTATTAAAATGCTAATTATTAAATTTCAATTGCATAATACAGATATAATATTATTAATGTAAATATTATGAAATGATATCGTATACTGCCTTCTACTTTTTTCATGGTAAACTGGAAATGCATTTAGTATCTACAAAACAAAATTTGAAGATAATTTCTATAAATTACATCATACTTAACTAACAGTAGTTTGGGCAAATTCGCTTTAAAAACTAAAAAAAGAAGCTTGTAGCGATATAATTCAAATTTATGCCATTTACTTTTGAAGAACCATGCAAAAACATCCCATCGCATTCGTTCAAAACAATTATATTTTATATACTTTTGCCAAATCAACATTAATTACGTTATATTATTTTCATATGTATATTTTACGTAACACGCAAGCATGCATTTTATATAATCTTAATAATTGCGTTAATAAAATCTGATCATTTGTTCTACAACACCTATTGTACTAACTAAGTTGTATACACTTCCGTAATTTGAGGCTGAAGCCAAAACTCCAAGAACACAAAGTGGCTTATAGTGAGCAACAAAACCAAGATCTGGGAATGTTAACAGTAGGAAAAGAAAATGTGAAAAGATACAATCTTATACGTACATCAGGTTGTACCTGAATGATGTTTGGACATTTATTATGCACACGAAGTTCGATGAAGAATAGAACAAGTGAAAAATGCGTTTAAAAAATTGAAAAAGGTAACTTCAGCATTTCTTAGTCTTAGTCTCACACTATCTTGGAAGCGTGGACTTGGACAACAACCAAGTGAAAACGCTAGAAGTAGTTGAGATGTCGACCTATAGGTGTAGCTTAGTTTACATCCGTCGTATATTTTACCTAAATCATTTGGATAGTAGGTATATTGTAAATATTTATTGGAATATCTATCTGGCATAGAGTCAAGGCGCTATTTACATACATAACCTCGGAAATGCATATAACTTAATGGTATAGTTAAATAGATTATCTCAGATAGTCGAAGTGAAATCATAATTGTGGAGGTAGAAAATGTTAATAGGTAGTAGAGCTAAATTTTACCGATAGGCCTACACAAATGTACATGTTTAAATCCAAGTAAATCTTTGTCTTAGGCCAATGTATTGATGGTATTGATCAAGTAGCAAATTTCACAAGGTATAAGCTGGGCCAAAATAATACCGGGGAGACGAGGGTATCGAACCTAACGGTTTTGAGACGCATTAGTGAAAACATCACAAATCATATAGCTGAAAAATTTGAAGTAATGGTTTTACAAAGCATCAGATCCTTATTGAGGTAAGCTACAGATAAAGTAAAGATAGTGCTAATGGTAGCCAAAGCTTTTGGAGGACACGATACTTGAAGAAGAGAAAAACATTGAATGGGTCCTTGAAATTTAAGAATCTGCCTCGTAATTGTATATAATTGTTATTGTGCTATGAGTTGTGTAGCTCAACGGAATATTATGCTATATTATGTTAATTAAATTTTCGCGATCAATTGCGAACCAGTGATTGTCAACTTCTAAAGATAAATAAAAATATATTTTGAAGTTAAAAATAAATACTATAGTGATAATCTAAAACCTAAACTGTAATTATTTATTCTTTCCATGTAGGTATGTACTATTTCGTATAACTAGTAAACGATTTTGCTAACTTATAAATATTAAAAAATAACTGAAGCAAATTAATAACAAATATTATATAAAGTCATAAAGTGTAATAAAACTTATCGCAAAAGCATAAAATTAATTTTAACATTATTTGCCATAATAACTTTCAACATTTAACAATTTAACCACAATTAACATTTAACCGTTTACTTCTAATCAAAATATTTCTATTAAAATTTTATGTTAAACGCTAATTTATTATGTATGGATTCAGAGCGCACTAAGGTGTAATATTCTTCATAAAATCATAATATCATTAGGAACAAAATAGGCTGCATAATTTGTTTAATTTAGCACAGTTAAGTTTATGTAATGTAATTTTCCGTGTGAAAAATATTTATATTTTGAACATAATTATTTAATTATAACTTTTATGAAATAGGTACAGTTAAATTAATAATTATCTTATAGTCGTTCATTGTTTAGCAATATAAAATTTTCTTTTGATAATTACGCTAGTAACGGCGCCTGAAATTATGGGGGAAGTTGGGCATTTTAAGTATTTTTTTAAAGAAATTAATAGGTACATTGCATATTTCATTTTTTTAAATCTTTAGTCAACATGAATTAAATATCTATTTTCACAAAAGATTTGGTCGATAAGATCGGTGGTTTACTAATTGTTGTGACGGGGGATAGTCGCGCAAAGAGTTTTCCGATCTGGAGGATTTCAGCAGTGTATGAAGCTTTCAGCAGTGTATGAATAAACATCTGATTATAGCAGTATACACTGCTGAAAGTTATGTTAAAATAAAAAATATTTTATCGTTTAATGAAGTATTTTATTTTAAAGTTTAATTTATTATTAATTTTCAATAGCTAAAAAATTAAATATTTAGATATAGGGAATCATTGTGTGTATCCAACGAGGGAATGCTTACTTACTGGTTAATTTTTGCAATATTATTGTTTGATATTTTTAAAATTTGTTATTTATATCGATTGTTAATAAAAATCTGTTAAACATTTTCACATAAACATCATCCGGCATCCCCATACTGTCTCTAAAACTAGGGTCAATTCGGGGGTCAATGTGCAACAAATTCGCAATAATATTTATAGTGATGTTATTCGTTAGAAATTATGTAGAACCCATCATAGTAAGAATAAGAACAAACGTGCTAAACTGTTAGCAGATGCAATTTTTGGGCTGGAAATGCAGCAATAGAAGATATCAGTGTGACAGACTGCGCAATCAATTCTTTTTTTTTGTTGAGATTTTATTACTTGACTATATTCTATTGAGAGCTTACTGAAGATATATACTCTATGGGCAGTTTAAGGTACAATCTTCCACATGTACATTGAGCAGCTTAAAATACTCTATATTCAAATTATAAACTATAAATTTGAATTATACATTTTGGTGCCGATTTTTGGTGTCGGTTTTTGGTGTCGATTTTTGGTGTCGGTTTTTGGTGTCGGTTTTTGGTGTCGGTTTTTGGTGTCGATTTTTGCGAGGTAACGACCGTAAAAACATGTTCCATGTTAAAATTATTTTATTTTTACTTGAATTATTTAAATTGGAATTTAATATTTTTATGTTTCATTCAAAATGTATAGTTAGTATTAGAAAAGGGTATTGTTTAAAAATTGACTCGAGGTACACGGATCTCTCCTAATAGTTTATATATTTTAATCCATTCCTTATGAACTATGATGGTTATAACGTTCGCCCAATAAAAAATAACTCAATGCGCGGCGTGTCCAAACTCACTACTGATTGTTTTAAAATAGCTTACGTAAGCACAATGTGAATTTCCTAGGCCGAGATTAATAATAGCATTTAGAAATGATGTACATTTATTACAAATTAAAATAAAATATAGAATAGTTTTAGTATTTATGGTTCTTACATAAGGTCTTATAGTAACAGAAGAAATTATAACGAATAATATATTACGTTTTATTGCTCACAACAACACATTGCAGAAATTGCAATTTTATTACATATTATATACGTTTATTTAACTTTAATGTTCTATAAGAATTAAAAGGCCACTTATTGTTATAGCGCGCTTCCGCTGCATTGTATGCGCACGCAAACGTTACATAAAAGAAGGAAATACAACTTAATGTTTTAAAACTCTAGAAATTTAATTATTTAAAAATGAAAGTTACACCGAAACAATTATGTTAATAATTTTCAAAGACTATTTATGTGATGTAAACGTATAATGAATTTAATTGTTCCTATTTAAGCTTTTTAATTAATCATAGTATATCATAGGCAAGCATCAGGTATAATTAAAATTTTATCCGATTATCTAAATATATTGCGTATATATTTCGAGCAGACTTCCAATTATTTACATAAGCATTTACTTCACCTATATTCAATTTTGAGAGACATTTTGAAAATAACTTTTGATATCTGTTATTTTGCAAATTTTTCTGTTATATGATGCTATATTATAATTAGTAATTATAATCAATACTAAGTATGCTGATAAAATGACCAAAAAGTTAATCCAAGATTCATTCCTCAAGAAATATATTATGTAATATTCCCTAACTAATTAACACTGTCTTGAAAATTAAAAAAAGCTTTGTTTAATAAGTTGAAAAACGAATGGTACTTAATTCACTAAATTAGGGAATTACCTACCACAACGTTTTTAGACAATTATGTGCCACTAGTTTTTCTGCGTTATTAACAAAAATATTGTTTTCTACGAACGGGCATAAAATCATCATACTCGACGCTTTTGTTGTGGTTTCCTGCCATAGGGTGTAAGATTCTTTTCCGAGCCGCTTAACAATAAACAATTTGTTTGTATTGAAACTATTTTTTTTTGTCATATTTATTAAGTGTGAACAATTTTATAAGTATTTTGTAGTTTCAAAGGCTCGTAGACAAAATAGTGTGTGCACAACAAACGTCAAGTGCATTTCTCACCCTTGTCTGGTTGTTGGCCTCGACTAATTTGCTTTGGCGACAAACGTGCACTTAACTTCCTTATTGCTGAAATAACTATCTACTATTAAGTCAAAATGAAAATGAAATTCGGTTCTTTAGACTTTGATATTAATTTTGTTATGCATTTTTACTGCAGTTTAATTAATTGGACACATGTATTTATACTATTAAAATTTTTATTGTAGTCCAAAAGTTAAAATTCCATTTCTTTGCAGAAGGACTTGAAAACCCAAACGAACCGTTTAAGAATAGTTATTGTGTATAAACATCACATATTGAAAATTCCAGGTATCATTCTTTGTTTAACACGATAATCCTTAACATAAACTTTTTACCCATAACAACAATGGTTATTGAAACCCATTACGCTTTTAGTGGTGACGCCAGCACAGCCTCATTTAAATAACATAAATTTATTATTTCTCACGTTATCAATTTGTATTAAATTAAACTTTAAAAATTATCTAGTTAATAAACAATAATTCAAAATTATGTTTTCAAACTGTACAGCAGTGAAAATGGGCAATAAGTAGTAAGCATTGTTAATAATATTTTGGAATTTTTTTTTATTCTATAATAGAAGTTATACCGATAGAAATATTATATTGGCAGTATAGGTACTGCTAACTGCAAGTTAAATTTAAAAAATAATTTTACCAAGTCTCTCTCAGCAGTCTTTAAACTTTTGACAACTACGGTAGTCTTTTTAATTTAATAGGTAAAGCAAAATGTTTAAACATATATTCTTAAAAATAATTGCTTTTGCCGGAATCCCAGAAAATGTCCCACGGAACTCAGTTTGAATGCTGCTGATTTATATGGGTATTATTAGTAATAATATCAATTTCATAATATTATAAAATAAGTAAAATAATAAGTACTTTCCTAGGTAAAATGTACGAAAACCGAATCTAATATATGTTATCTATATTTACCATAACACGGAAATACTACACTTTACAATGTTTCCCTTATATTTATTTATTCGAGATTTTATCACCAACTCTCGGTTTTAAGTACCTATTAATCCATGATAGATTTTGTAATATAAAACCCAGTTTTTTTAATTTAAGTGATAGGTAACTGGTTTAATTATTGGTAGTTAAGAAAAATTTTATGAAAACGTTGAAAATGGTCAAATGAAAATAAGCTCAAACACCACACAAAAAATTATGTTCTTTGAAAATTATCTCTCTTAATTGGATAAAGATCTGTGCATTGTAAAATACAGTGTCTCCCTTTAAACAGTATTTGACTCCTTTCAGTTACGCTGCGATACGCCCCTAAAGTTCTTAATCCACATTTTCCATTGTATACTATTGGATATACGCGTATGTCAGTTAAATTATCTAAACTGTCTGAACACAAAATCACATTAATTTATTTCTATATATCAAAGTTTGCAGAGCTGGGTTTATTATAAAGACCAATTCACTAAACTCTGTTTTTTAAATTAAATAGTATTTATGGAAAAATCAGGAATGAAATTAATTCACAATATTTATTTGTTAACAGTTGAAGCAATTTTGATAATGCAAAATACAAACACCTTTGTCTATGTGTCATTCACCTACGTACCTATACGATTTTTTTATAATAAAAATTAAATTTTGTATTGTATTACTTCAAAATTTTTAAACAATGAAGTCAGGGATGCGATTTTTTGTTTAAAATATTTTCTAAATCTTCCGATAAATTATTTTTTAGAATGATGCTCTATGTAAGTATTTAGGATGTATTAGGTAAATATTACGTTAATTAACGATATACCCGTATAATATATATTAGAACTTTTAAATAATAAATTTTAACCTATTTCTTGAGACGCCGAGGGTCAAAACTTGTCGATAGTATAAATATATTGATAATAAGAAATTCATAAGATTTTTATCTGCATATTATTATTTTTTATTGATATGATTAATACGGTGATAAATTTTTCGCAAAAATTCGGAATTTTCCAAGTAAAACTTGTACTACTGTATTGGATGGGAAAATTATTATAGTTTTCACTGCATATAGTAAAGTTGATGAGATTATTGATCTGACTTACCATTTGAGCAAACACTAGAGGTGTCAGGATGACCGGAACTGTCCGTGTCGCTGTCGGCATGTAAAGGTACAGAGTGCAATGACAGATCACGAGGACCAGGACTAGGAGATCGGCCCCGGATTACAGCAGCTCCGTCGCCGGTGCTATTGAGGATATCCGTTATCATAAATCGGGAGCGCGTGGCGGCAGTTTGCGGCATGGCGCGAGATTCGTCCTGCACGGTCATACCCGCCACCGCAACACCAGGTGTAATTTTAATTTCTTCTTTATTCCACACTTTGAAAAAATTATAATGAAGAGTTCGGCAATAGCTTTATAAACATTGGCAAATTTATCCGGTTGCAATTTTACACAAAATTATTTTTAAAATCCAATATCGCTGTCGATGGTTCGTACAAAAAAAATTCTTGACACAGTCAATTACACATATTTTAAACAAACGCACAGATGTACAGATATGGCACCGTACTAATTAAGTTTTCACATAAATATCCTGATGCACAGTGTAGGTAAGTTCCAATAACTCGGAGTAAGTTCAACACTCAAACTGAAAATTTTATAACAACAAATAATCACTAGTGTATGTGTATATAAAAAAACTTGTTGCGCTTGAATGAGTTAAAAAATTGTAAACAATAAAATAACAATTTTGTTTTCCATACAATTTAAAATTTGAAAACAAAAATTTTCTTGTAAACTAAATCGAATGTTAAACCGTTACCGACTTAAACGTTAATCAACTAACTGATTAGATATCGAACGAACAGGTACAATTAACGTCCTCAAAGAAGTATAGTAGGAAACTAACCTCAACTATACACTTGAAAATACCGGCAGTAAATCAGCCATGTTTACAATCCCCACTTATTTGTACCCTCTCCTACAACCGTTTAACCAATAAGACTTTAAGCTTCATAAAAGGTCTACCAATCCAGCGTTTTGGTTAAACTGAGAGGCGTCAAATCTCTCAATATAAGTAGTTATTTTATGGGCAGGACCTGGTTCAGATTTTATTAGATTGAGTATTTAGAAAGCAGTTTTGAACGTTTTCATACCAAAATAAACTCCGTTGAGATTTTATTAAGTAGATTCTTATCTTCAATTTAGAACCGAATAAGAAATGCTTCCTAAAGATATATGTACATACCTATTAAATTTACTTTAATTTGATACAGTTACCAATTAGTCTTATAGCCGATATAATTTGAACGATGACGATTAAAATGTTTCGAGAATTGTGCCATTATATTATTATATTAAATTCAAATATTTATCAAGATTTTTTATATTGCTATGATGTACGTTTTTGTACCTGTATCTTTGGATAATAGGTAGATGACAATCGATCGAGCTCACTTGCTTTTTATTTTATATTATTTGCTTTAAATTTGAATGTTTTGAATTTTAATAATGTCATTTTATGTATATTTTGCTATAAATAAATACCAACAAATGTTATACAAACAAACCCTTTTCGGACGCTTATAAGTCCGCGACACGGACTAACATTTGTGGCCGGTTCAGTGTTTCCATTACTATACGAGTTTAGTGCATTATTGAATAGTTAGTATTTCCTGTCAGTTATTTCCAAAATGTTACAAATATGAATAAATAATACCTACTTAGTTATAATTTCCACCAATCTTTATATAGGTACCTACTACCTATAGCTTTTTATGTGCAAGTATGAAAAACTGAATTATATGTAGGTACATTGAAACATTGCGTAAATTGTAAACTAGGATTGGGGGATTCCCAAGAATTAATTTTCATTTCAGAAGATATTTGAATGAGTAAATTAATTTCTTTTGGCGATTGCCTATACTTACAGATATTTTAAGTTTTTTCTATTAATTGAATAGATTTTATTACCGTTTATTTTGAGATTTCTGCATACTGCAATATTTGTTCAGAAACTCATCAGTTTTTAAATGGTAGAGTTTCAACCTTCGTAATGAGAAAATAGTAGGTAATTTAAATTTTTCCTTGTTAAAATTTCTTTTATTTCTAATATTTTGTAGTTAACATAATGTGAATAAAATTTATTTTAATAATTTCTGTTTATTTATTATATACCTGTATAAATGCATAACAAAAGTTATAGGTATTTTAATTATTTATTTCACAGCGCGAAAATTCTGGGTTAGAAAATTGTTAGCGCAGCCTTTCGGTGAACATCAACACGTTCTGAATTTAAGAATTGGTTCTATAATGACATAAGTCTGGCCAATTTCCAGAAGGTCAAGGTCAACAGAGAGAAAAACAATAGGGACTTGGCGATACTTGTTTATTTCCCGACGACAGGCATTTCCAGAGAGTTTGTCCCCGAGGAAAATCAGACAAAATTACCATCAAAGAGCAAAACTTATCTTCGTCGCAGGACTATAGTTATTTAAAATTTTGCGTAAATTTACTTTTTTAAAATAGCTGGGATACATTAATTGATTCGGTATTTTTTTGTGGAATTATAACGAAATTGACCTCCAACCCGGCAGGACTAATGAAAACGCTCAATTTTTTCTGTCAGCTATCGATGACAACGTTGATGATAACCTCCGACACTCTAAGATTGCCGTTCGAATAAAAATAAAAAATTGAAATAGAGTACGTTTTTAACCTTATTTTTTTAAGTAATGTGGTGTTCTCTGGCAATTATGGACTAAATAGCTCACGTCATTTGATAAGTAGTATTCTGGGTATTATTGCTCTCTGACTATTATTCGGGGCAAAACCTTTAGTTTGACCGTCTGCACTCGGAAGGCAATGGCAAACCACCAAGGTGTAATCTGCCTAGTAAATATTCTCAAAATGAAATGTTATACACTTTTCGTGGTTCGGAGCCCATGTTGTAAGTCTACTATGGGTATAATAACACTTCAAACTCTCAAACACAAGCATGGCAGAGAAGGTCACCAACATCAGAGGAACCCAATGACGCACATTAAAGAAAAAAAAAATTTACAGTATACTCATTTATTAAATTGGACGCATTTTATAAGTGGAAAATATGCATAATAACCGGCGAATTTAATAAATGCTTAGAAATTAATGGTATTCGCCTATTCGCCAGACTATCTAGAGATTATACTATAAAATCCTTATTGATTATGACATGAGTATAATCTCGTATAACTTTTATTTTCCGTAACATTATAGTAGGGAAGAGTGGTGTCAAAAGTAACAGGTGTCAATTGTATCTAACATTGGATATAGCAACTGAATTATTACTAATTTTAATATACTCTTAGCATCCTCCACTAGAGCTCATTATTATGAGCCACCTCACTATAAATTTATCACTGTCTGTTTTATCATTACCTTAAAATTGGAATAAAACGTATTTGGAGTCAAAGAGTAAAAACGTATTAAAAAGTTAATATAGTAATATTGCAAAAATTGCTGTTAAAAAAGTAGTTTTTTGAGTACCTACGTAATCGGTAAGTAATGTATTTTAATATTCACCTTTTATAATAGTTTGCAAATTTTCAACATAATCTAATTTAACCTAAACTTCTTGGAAGATTCCAATTGTAACACAATCGAAGGTGTCATTTGTAACATGTTACAATTGACAACTTTCGGTAAATTTGCTATTATAATTACGATGCTTCCCTTTCATATTGACCTCTTTTGATTTGTTATTAGTTGATAATGGTTAAACCTAGGGAAAGAAAAACCTCTAGAGGCAGTACTCCTTCAGAAATTTTTAAAAATGCTGCAGATATAATCAAAAAAGAAAATATGTCAATTAGAAAAGCAGCAAAGTAATAAATTAATCACTATCAAAATATTTTTTCCGATATTTTTGCGTTAGAATATCAGTTTTGGTTTTAAAAAGTTTTAATTTTGATTTATTATTATAATAAGCATTTAGTTATATTTCACACCACCGTGGTGTCATTTGTAACAGTTTGAACTATCTTAAAAACTAAATATTTCTATCAAAACACATTGTAGCCTAAACCCGTTTCTACCTTACATAAAAATATTGCTATATTTGGAATATTAAAGTCAACTCTATCGGGCATTTTGTTGAAATTGTTACTTTTGACACCACTCTCCCCTATATTATAATAAGTAACATAAGGATTTTTATTAATGATTGAAATGCATAATTATATTATATTATATTATGCAGATATTGCTTAAACCATCGATGATAGCTTTTTTGTTTATAATCATCTTCACTTTTCGTTGTATAGCATTTCGTCACTTTTTACTAATTCAATTATTTTACTTGCATTTTTAAACTTACTGTCATGTAACTTTATGTATGTAATACCTACTACATAATAAGAAACTTAAGTGAATTATAAATCCCTCAAGATTTAAGTACATTATTAATCTCTCAGGATTTAACTGCATTAACAATCCCGAGGGATAAAAAATATCAATTTGCCTGAGGTATACGACATTATTTTATGCATTTACGGGAATTAAACTGCAATTTATTATCTCCTGCTGTAATTTCAATATAGATTACGGTTATGGCCTGAACGCTAATGAGATCAACTGCTACTGTGAGGCGCCCCGGTACGGCTCCGGGTGCAGTCTAAAAATGTCTTGACCGGTTTCCATGCTTCGGAGGGCACATAAAGTCGTCGGTTCTCCTGTGTTAATGATTTGCCAACATAATAATAAAAAACAGGGTGTAGACACATCAAAGGTAAGCCTGGCATGTAGCTTAAAATATAAATACAAACTCGCCAACACGATTGGCAAGCGTGGCGTTTTAAAAGCCAAAATTCATCTAATGCACAATGAAATCATTAGAAGAAATCTACATCCGAAATGGACTGCTATAAGAATAAATAAATTTAATAAAAATTGTTTTAATATAATCCTCTTTTAGTAAACGTCAGTTAGCGTTTTTTTTTAATTATAAAGTTGCATGGGGTTTGTGTAAATACCTTATTTATTTTTATTTGGTCGCTTGGGATTTAAAATCATGGGATTAGTATATTTCGTAGATTAATTGACATTAGGGGTATTCACTTCACTTCGTACTTTCGTTGTAAATGGCGTAGATCTCGATTTTCGTAAACTTAGTAGAATGTTTAGTTTACGAAATCTACGCATTCGTAGATGTTGGCTGTGATTGATAGCAGTTTCGTAGATGTGGTACATAATATACATAAACATAACCTAATTTGAAGTTAACAAATAAAAAATAAACCCAAAATAACAATGAATAACGTAAGTAAATGTGAATTAAATATTTGAATGAATAAATTAATTATTAATCCCCTAAAAATTCCAATACAAACATAAACTGTCAAATAAACATAACCTCAAATAATCAACAAATACAAGTACGAAAGAATTTACGCAACATTCACAAGGAGTATGTTCACGTCACGTAATTCTACGTAAATTACAAGTACTAACTTTACGCAGTGAAGTGAATACCCCTCTTGTTTTATTAAATTATAAAATTTTTATTGGTTATAGATCTTCATAATATTTTAATAATATTGCTGTGATTCAAAATGTACCAACCCGATGCTGATTCAATTTCTGAGTTAATTATGATATTTTACAAGTTTGACCTACTTTAATAATTTCAGATTGAAAAGATAAAAGCATTCACATTATTTCATGATTTTACAACCTTACAAAGATCTCTAAAGATCGGAATACTACATTAAAACCTGTTAAATAGAGTCATTAATGAGATGTCCATATCAAAATCTCACAAAGAGACATTTTAAAACAGAAATAATGAAATTTATTGCAAATTGTTATCTGCAAAATATAACCTGTACAATTTGTGTACTTTAAATTGAAATTTCTTTGTAAATAACTTATTGTATGAAAATCTATTTACAACAAAATGTATCTCATATTTAACTGTATGTGTAAATCATAATTTGATCTTCGAAATCGATAAAAAGGTAAATAAAGCTCAAAATCCATTGAAATGTGATAAAGTGGTTAAGTGATAACAAAGTGTTCAAATTCACTGCGAAATATGCCTACATCAACAGCTTCTGTATTGGAAAACTCTTGGAAAGTTATGGAAAATTCATCCCTACAAATATGTGATTGACCCGGAAAATTATAGAAAATTTGGTTTACATAAAAATTTGCAAAGTAATAATTTGACTTACAAATACTTCGAAATGGACACAAATTTGGAAATTTGCGCAACTTTAATCAGTTGAAATTGGATATTCAAATTGAACGGACGTGTAACGCAGCCAAGATTTGTTATTAAAATTTGATGTACGACTTCATCAAAATGGCCACCATTAGTTACGAAATCTAAAGATAAGAATGTGTTTATTCCAGCTCAGAACGCAAATATCTGAGAATTAAATAACTCCAAACAACTTACCAGTATTCAAACTAATTCAAACAAATAATTAGCAAGTCAAATTTGGACAATCAACACACCGCATTCACCACGTTCAACAGAAGCGATATTTGGTATCAACACGATAAAATTACGTCAACAGCTGAGTGCAAGTTCAACACTGTGCGCGAGTGAATCAAGATTGTGTTATCTGCGCATGCTTTTTATACAAGCTGGATTATTTGAATCAAATGGTATTTGAGCTTATTATTTTATTAACTTTTTGCAATTTATTATCATTACATTTTCTACGCATCAAAAACAAGAAGAATTGGATCGTCATCATTTTCGATATTTTGGTATTTTTGATAATTGTATAATTTTTGCCAGCAGATATATTATCTGTGTTTATTTGTTATTATAATTGCGCTTGCGAATTTATTTATTTAATATAAACAATATTTCTGACTTCAAATAATCTCTTTTATTAATTCAACGACAACAGAAACGTATTCCGAATTTTTCGATCAAGATCAAAAACAAAAGTAGAGCATTTTATCTATTCAAACATTTTTAAGCATTTCTTTATTAAATCAATTTACATTTTAACATTCCTAAAATAAATTTATTTCAACTCGATAAGCTGCATCCCTTAATTAAACTATAATCCGCAATACTCTGAGAGAGACTCAGGCTGAGCTATACAAGAGGGACGAGGTGGTGAGCTTTCTTGTAAAATTGGACACCCGAAAATTTCAATATCTGCATTTTTATAAATTTTCTTTCATTTGAAAGTGGCGCTCGAAGGCAAACCGAGGCGTACAATTTTATATAGAAAAGTTCATAGCAATATGTACCTACATTTAAATTAAAACACAAATCTTAAATTGTGTTTAATTGTCATTGTCAATTACTTGCAACCCAAAAGTGTTTAATTAGTAAGTAATAGTTTATTTATTTTTATCCTTGAAAATGGGCCAAATTTAAATGGCCCGAAACGTTGGGAAATATTATTAAAATATTAGAAAGACATATTATACCTACCCAATAAAAATTGTATCATTAAAATGAAATTTTAGTCTTCGAAATAAGGGACTAAAATAGCAGTTTAGGTTTCAAGATTGCACAGAAAACTTTAAAACTTAACAAAATTTAGATAAGAAAATAATAAAAATTACCTTTTATACAAGTTGTTATAATTCGAAATCAGATGAAATCAGCCTTTTATACACGGTTAGCAAAAATATCCAGAGGGGAATTTGTATAAAAGAGATAAGATCGATAAGGGATTTATTTCCTTTGTAAACAAGATCACAAATTAGTGGGAAATTAATCAAACTGAAACGATTAACCCGAAATATTCAAATTTTCCGGAAAACATGTTAACCACTTAACAATGGAAAATAGAACGATTTAGTTTGTTCAACGTAATCAATTTCAATCCAACTTATAACCATATATTATGTACCTATTTGTATTAAATTGTAATCATACAACTTACGTCATAAGTTTAGCAAACAAACAAATCTAATTCGTAAGGAATCAAAAAATGCATTAGGCACAATGTGTTACCTGTGTTCCGTTTGAGCGCTGAGACGTTGATAGATAATACTAACGCTGAAAGCTAATGGAACTAAATTTAGCGTTTTTAGTTATATAGGGGTAATTTTGTACTCATAGAAAGGGATTACTACTTTTAATTTATACTATAGGTTCATTGAATCAAAATAAAATCAGCATTTTTATCTCTAAATGGTCATTTCGTAGTAACGTTTTTGTTGGGATAACATAAATGATTTATCGGTGTACTGGGTTTCCAAATACGACTGCAGTACCAAGTCGTCTAAATCTTATCACGTTTCATCACGTTTTATCACAATCTTGTGTAGCTTTTCAGAGTACAAACTGAACACGGGTATAGTAAACAATTTAAATGAAATAAATGATTGCCATGTAGGTAATTAAAATATTAATTAACTGGCACTATAGCAAAAATTTTACTGCACATGGTTAATAAGTCTTATTAGCAAGTGAGAACTATTTGTATGTAATGCAAATGTCCACGTAACTTGAGGAAAATAAAGTGACAGGTGAAATAATTTATAAAGCTTTTATGTTGGGTATTTGTATTCTTAATAAGGTCAGCAATACGGATGCGAAAAGTTTCAAATTCCGCGGTGGATGAAATATCTCCATATCAGCGAAAATCCATCCTCAATGGGAACTTGATGCTGGATTTTCTCATTTTTCTTCCGAACCATTAGTCGGATAAAAAATAATGAGAAAATATTTATTATACCTTAATTTAATTCTACGCTAAAAATGTTATAATTGACTGCTTCGTTAAAAGTAAAACGTTAAAAGTCATAATTAGCATATAAAGGAATATTGGTGGAAATACATTGTATAGGTTTAAAAATTTGGTATACATACTCTTAAGTTGGGTAGAGTGAGGTAAAGTATTCCACTTTTTGTAAAGTTAAATAAAATAATATTAAGTTTTTCTGCATACCAAAATTATGAAGCTGTCAGTCAAGTACCTATTCCTAATCTTGAAAAACCTAAATAGATAAAATACAGAAAAGTCAGATTAAGTTTTCCACTTAGGTGCTTATGGTCAGATTAACCGGGCCGGGCAGGTTAACCGGACCATATGAAAAAGTTTATAGATAAACTAAAATAAACATATAAAAATAAGAAGCGAATAATTTATTATGGCTTAATATAAATTATTGGAACTTAAATCTAGGTATAGTAAAATACAGAATTTTAATTACTGTTGTCCAGAGAATTTTAAAATGCTTTGCTGGACTACGTAGGGGAGACCGAGGTAGGTTGCAACAAAATTCACATTATAATTTTTTAAAACCAAATCTAAAATCTTTAATTAATTTTTAATTGTGACAAAATAAAAGTAACTCTTAAGGAACATAACTTCCTAAGAAAAATAATAATTATATTAATATTTAAAACAATAAAATTTTTTGAAAAATAATTGCAATATGTTGCAATTTGCCCCACTCCTGGGGTAATTTGTAACATAGCATAGGGCAACTAAAAACATTATTCAGATAGACAATTAAAGCATATAAATATAATATTTCTGATTTTTTCTTCATTTTCTAAGGCTTCTTTTTCGGGGGTTGCAGTACTTGGCTGTATGTCATCGTGTTTTGAATTATAGGATTTTAAATCTATTTCTGTAGGTTCAGGCCTATCAGTTACAAAGGCAGGAGCAAAATCATAGCTTCCAAAAATATTTGGATTTATAGGAAAAATTCCCGACTCTGGAAACCCGGATATATTTTTTGGTTTCACAGCATTTAAAAATGCATGTTTTATTATTTCAGGCAAATCAAAACTTGTTCAAGTTTTTCCTGGGTGGATTCTTAACCACGCACTAATTCCAGTACTGCAACATTTTTTAGATGGTCCAAATACTGTCAAATTCAGAGGTTGCAGTCTATGGGAACAATGCGGAGGAAAGAAATTCGTAATGACACCGATATTAAAGTCTTTTGAAATTTTTCTAATTGAAAATTGTTTGTTTTGTTTGTTTTCTAAAACTAAGGTAGCCGCCCGTTCATAATATCTGCTGGTGTCTCCCCTCTATGACTTTTTTCTTGTAATTTCTCATAATCTGCGAAGAACGCAGGGTGTTAATAGACTGAAAAATTAATGGGGTAAGTTGCAACACCTGATTTAATTTGCCCCACAGCAACTGTTGCAATTTACACCGAAGCACATGCTATAATCTTAACCTCTAAAACTATTTTTTACTGCGAATTTATTTGTCAACTTTTTCATGCAATGAAATCTGTATTTGTATTATAATAACTTCCCACTAAAAAAACTGTGCAAAACATACACACAATATAAATATCGGCCTTACAAGTGTTTGTAAATCTTTGAAAATATTACATGAAACCACTCTTTCTGTCATTAGTCAGTTCTACACTAACTGATTAAATCCTGCCTTCTAGGGATAAAAGGTCTAACTAAAGGTTAACTACCTGCAATGTTACATTTATTAAAAGTGCCAGTTTAAATTTAAAATTTGTACAACCTACCTCGGTCTCCCTTACTTTCTTCATATACTACCTTATATGCCATTTTCTAGTACTTGATTTTGACAACGTTTCTGCTCTTAAAACTAAAAACAACCATAAATTGTCAAATACCAATAATCTGAGCTAAACTTTCAGTAGTGTTGGTAGACACATTCATTTAGAAGACCATGAAACTGTTTTCAATATTTAGGTACTATTAGTTCACTAATTTTTAATTCAAAAGGTCAGGTTAACTTGGAGGTCCAGTTAACCTCGTTTTCCCCTACTTGAGAATTGAATATCTGTCTAGTTCTTTTACCTCTTGGAAGTTTCATAACATAAAATTAAAAGGAACTCCGTCCAACAGGAGAATATGTGTAGTTTTTTTTTGCAATTATATCGTAAACGGTGCAATCCTCTGAAAAATTGTATATCAAGTAAAATTGATGTGGTAATAAAATTTTGAACAAAAATTATTTAACGGGGTTTGACGTAAACGCTGTAGTTCTTGCGGTATAGAGCCTGAAAGTGGGTGTTGGATTAATAAATTCCATATTTGGGTGCGTAAATTGTAAATTAACCAAATTCTTGATATTCGATTTCAGATTATAGCATTATACCTACTGTAGAATCGACTATTCAACGATTTTCACGTCTGAAAAATTATTTGGTAGTTATTTACGCCACTAAATACCTAATTTGTCCATACACTTCCCACTTCTAGCCTCTATACCGCACGAAGGCACGAACTATAATTTTTACGCCAAACTATATTATAAAAATTAGTTTTCTTGAATTTTACTTCATATTAAATTTTTGCCGAAACGTCCTAGACCGACGCACCATTTACGAGGTAATTGCGAAAAACTACAGATATTTACCATTTTAAGTGTACTTTTTATAATTTTATGTACTATGTGCTTTAGGTAGGCAGGTTCTTCAAAAACCTGTGCAGCTATTTTTGTTAGCTTTTTCAATTTATTAGCTATGAAAAAGTTTTCATGGAATTTGATATAACCCATGTTAAATGCAATTTAGCTCTTATGGTTACTTAAAACTTTAATTTTTTAATTTTTATTCATTAAAAATTTTAAATTAACCTGCCACCTTCAATGTCTGCCGGTCTAGGGGGATTTATTTAAACCCTCTATTGGGGTCTGTGCGCTTTTAGTATTACCGTGTCTTTGATAGCATAATAATTTTAACGCTTTCTTTATGAAATCTGATATTAAATAATATCTCTAACCAATGTAACATACTGACAGTTATTAACATACTAGTTACTATCGTTATATTAATGTGAAATGCTACTTATAAGTGCATATAGCATTATTATTTACTTCATTTTCAAGTTAATCGGCAAGTTATTAAAATATTTATTTGACAAGTCATATAACACAATAGCTTAATAATGTAAACATAAATTTAGAAACGTATAAACCATGAACCCTTACACTACTCTCAACCACCCTCAACATTCAACACGCAAACGATTATTAGACATAGTAGGTAGGCAACCTAATCTGATTGTTACCACTTCAGGCCGAAAGGAAACAGATGGTGTCGCGGTAACAATTAAGCTGAAATTTAGCCCTCTTTTATATAAGTCAAGCATGAGCGCTCACCACTCTATGGGTCCGTATATTAGATCTTGCGAGACTCCATATTGCTCGTCCAGTTTAGGACTAAATTGCAATGCTGCAGGCTACTATTGTTTCCAACAATGGATTGTTCGGTAGATAATTATTTATTTAGTGCAGGGTGAATTTAGATAAAACTCAGATTATGTGATTAAACATTTTAAAATGCATGTAGCGCCTATTAGATTTGTTTTAAGATAGCGTTACAAAATTTAAGGATATCCTGTAAGTAATAAACATCATGATTGCATTTGATATATTTTTTACTGATTGAAATGTTATGTTACATTTTGTATTCATTTTATTTAATGGAGTTGTTTTGATTTTCACATTAATAAAAACGATTCCTTAAAATAAATTTAGAATTGGTGGGTATTGTAGATTGTAGATCAAGTTCATGCGAAACTTTTGGGACAGATTACACATCATAATAGTTACCAACTTCTATGGGAAAAAGTGTAAGTAGTCATAGGGATATATAATTCAAATTTGTTATTATTTTCTTTAATTAGGTTCAGTCTAACATGACACACGAACAAAACAGCAGGGTACTTTTTCTACTTACTTATTTTAAATTAGTGGTTATGTATACTATACATACACTGATTTACTTCCGTGGTACCTACCTATGTCATAATATACAACTTTTGTTGGTATCATTAAATAAATTAAGATTATAGCAACCAAAATTTTCACTTTTTATAATTTTGTGTTTGTTGAACATAATTGCGATAATATTCAGTAATTAAAATAAGTGAGCATTCATAACAATGCTCAAGATTAACAAACCAAAGCGAGCTGATGGTTTCTCTAATGATGGTTTCTCAACTTATAAATATGTAACAGAGCTGCCGTGTTATTTGTTAACTGGCTCGTTTGTAATCTGAACACTCTCATAACGGACTTTCTCTCTAAAATAATAACGCAATTAGAAGATTCTTGACTTCACGCTTTAAACAATGTGGATATCTTTAAAGTTTATCGTTGTAAATTTTTAATTATGTAACCCATTTAATTACTTCTCATTACAATTATTATTATAATCGATGTATCCTTTATTTTTAGAATAATTTTTCACTTTGCCGTTATATAAATTGCAAAATTTTGTAAATATTTCCCAAATTAAAATAATTAATATTTATATAACAATTTTAGAAATTTAAATATAATTTACTTTTATTGATTGCAATTAAGATAAATTAAGTAACATTAACATTTGAAATAGTTCACGCGCATTTACTTCAAGTTCAGACTCCACATATGTAAATACGGTATACTACCTACTCTCGATATTATAAAAAATTAATGCTACAATAGAATTTTTCAAAATATGTAAGTATGTATGTATCTATACTCTAAATATAATATATTCTATTTACTACAGTCATCTTGGTTCAAAAAATCCAAATGAACACAACATAATATAATAAGTACCTACACTTCTTCGGAGTTGTGCATAAATTATCATTTCAATTGATCTTAATCAAGAGTGCGTATATACTGCATAATACATATTATATAGTTTTTTATTTTTGTAATATATTATTATTTCTCAGTTAGTGATTACAAAGTACCTATCTACACTGGTTTCATTTTCAAAGTAGCAATAGAATAATATTTTATGCACTTCCGGGAGTAAAACTGCTACTTTACCCGTCGTTTTCAAAATCTAAATTGCACTTTAAATCCATCAAGTTTATAATATAAATAATGCTTGCAAGTTTACGTTTTGCTGTGTATCTTCTCTCTTTTCATCGCTGAGATAAACTTACCAACATTTAATATTATATTGCATTGTAATTTTCGATGGTTTTATATCTATTTAAATACGTATTACCAACAATAACGTTATCACTTATTTATACTAATTCTTTTCGATTTCCTTGATTTCTGAAATGTTTTACTTCACTCTCATGTTGCGTAATGTACCATTACACGTATATGTATACAATTAAAACGTGCATGTTTTAGTTTGAGAATTATATTAATAAAAGCACTTTATTCGTGATCTTTTGAAAGATATTTGCGTTAAAACTATTTAAAACTTTTTATAACAGTGAAATAATGAATGCGTTATCCAGAGATGTAATCCATGTTATTCAATTTTAAACATTTAATTTGTCATAATTTACATAAGGATTTTATGTAAATTACGACTTTTTGAACTATATAACGACCTCAAGAATGTGTATAGTATTCGCTATACGTTGACTTACGGAACACTATGTACATATATGTAGATATATAGACGTAACCGCTTTTACAATACTATACGTACCAGGAAATAAAATCTTATAAAAGTATATGTAAAAAAGTTATTTTTGTGTAATTTACCGTTAAAATTTTACTTAATTTTATTTTAATATTAATTTCGCAGGTTAAAAGTTAAATTATTTTAAAATGTTATTATAATACAGCTAATAAATAAAATTTGTGCCACGAATATATCATGTTTCTCAATGAATTGAAATTGTTTTAAATTTAATTTACATTGTAAGTAAGTTATGCAACAATAATGCTATGCCGGAAAAATAATAATAATACAAGAAAACTACAAAGCGAGTAAGTTTAATTCATTAATTGCTGAAACTAATTTCCTCTTTTTCACTGTTCTGTGGAGACGCATTAAATGTGTCATAAGTTTTATGAACTATACATAATATGCATTCAATTCTTGCTATTGTTTTCATAATATACTTGCCATTTTTAATGTCAATTATTATTAATAGTTTCATTATTAACGGCTTATTTAAAATATCAAAATAAGTAATTCCTGAATTTCTCTTTTAATAATAAAAATAATTTTGATTTCCGCGATATGAACTAAATAGCATGAAATACTACGAGTAATTTTCGTTATTGTTGAAAAATTCTAAATAAAATTTTCTCTTAATTATGCATATAATTATGATTAAATAATAATCAATTGTTAAATCAATTTATGAAATATAAAACAAATAAAAAATATACAGTGTGACCTGTATGTATTGATACAAATGATTTTGGCTATATTTTCAAGAGTTTTTAACTAATTTAACTTTTTTTTTGATGATACATTGGAATTATATGTAGGATTAGATATAACAAAAAATTATTCAATTACTTCGCCTTTCACCTTCACAACTAATCAGAGTCTCTCTTCAAAGCTATTACAAGCTGCACGCTACATATCAAGTGGTATTAATGCTCATATTTTGATATAACTTGCTTAAATTCTTCCAGATTTCGATATTAGTTATGCTTAAGTTGTTGTAGCATATATCCCCAAATGGAAAAATCCAGAGGATTTAAGTCTGGTAAGCTTGGTGGCCATGCATTCTTAGCTATAAAATCAGTCAAATTATCTTGACACCAAGCTTACACTACACCAGCGGTATGCAATGGGGCGGGGCTGTCTTGCTGGAAGCAATAATATTCATCACCATACATTTTTTGAACTGCTGGTAACATGTTTTTGTAAAACGTCTTCTAAATAATACTTTGTATTCACTTTAACTCTTTTTTCTATAAATACCAGTGGCAGAGTCTTCTTTTGCATATAGCACCCCAAACCATTTCCGATGATGCATTTTGAAAACGTGAAACATATTTTTTTGTTTTTAGGAACATATTTAAGCGAATCAATACAGATCATATCGTTCTGAGAATTGTAGGTCGCTTGTAAAATAAATAATTTCTCATCTGAGAATATTATTTCGTCACCAACGTGCCATGATAGCAACATCTTACTTCTTTCGAACCTTTTCACTGCAGTAGCATCTGTAAGCCCATGAACTTTTTTTTTTCTTGTAAGGCTTTAGTGTAAGGTCTCCACGAAGTATTTTTCAAAGACATTCGCGGTTTATTTGAAGATTTTGAGCCATTTTCCTTGCCGCGCGGTCACAATTCCGTCTGATACGTTCACGTACAATCTTAATTGCTTATGGTGTCCTGCCTGATTTTTTCCTCCGGTTTTTTTTCGGTTTTCATTAGGGCTTGTGCCCATAAGTCTTTTTGTAGTACGATAAACATAAATTCGAGTCACTTTTAAATGCATTACTGGCCGAAAAATATCACCTCTAGTTACACCTGATTTAAATTTATTAACAATAATGTCGCGTAGACTTGTCATGTTTGATTGAAGCAACTATAACAAACTATATGAGAATATTTTGTTTTATATAATGTCAAAACATCCTAACGGGCTACTGCGATTAAAAAAATTTTTCATTTTTGTTCTGCAAAATAAAGTTTTAACAGTTGCAAAAATTGTATCAATATATACGGGTCACAGAGTAGTTACCTTCCCCATAATATATCTTAAACTTGAAATCACAGCAGTGTATCCCGGTATCCCGATGGATTAGGACCGCGGTTTCCCGCTCCCTAGTCGACTGCTTTACGATACTCCGCTGGTTCAATTTATTATATTCAATTCAATATAGGTAACTAAAACCAAAACATAGTGGTTAAGTAATTTGAGTGATGCTAATGCTGAATACCTGATTCTACCCTTAATCCAGCCATTAGGTATACTTTTGTGAAAAAATAACTCGGATATAAGATTTATTTTTGCTTAAACCCTTTAGTTTTCCATTGCAATATACCAGAATAGTGGTATATTTTCCGAAAAAGGTCCAAAAAATCATAAGGTCATGAATTGGCCGTTTCCTATATTTTAGCAATTTTCGTTGATCCAAAAAAATTTATTATTGCCGTAATAAATAATAAACTAATTTTATTAATAGATTTACTTTTGTCCAGACACAATAGAACTCAAAGCCAACATTTAAACAAATTTAATAATCGCAATGAAGAACAAAGTAATATAGGCATACAGTTTAATGGATGACCATAATTAGTATTTCTATAAAAAGAATAAGAAAATGTATAAAAGCAAGCGGTACCGTCTCTGTACAACTTAATTATTATACTCGAAATCTAAATGTATAAAACAAAAGTTATTTCTTAAAAAAGCATAAATTTAATTATGCTAAAGTAATTATGAACTCGAGTAGGTTCAACTAGAATGACATCATAGGAACATAAAAACTAAATATCGAACAACTATTAAAGTTTTCTTTTTAAACTGGAATGTGCAATATCACAATTGAGGCAAATAAATCACCAGGTAACAGATTTCAGTCAGATGAACAGGTAACCAAATTGACTGTCTTCTACCAGGTGTTAGTTAATTATTCCGGAAACCTTGATCGTACCAGAGACTTGCCGTTACCAATAAATGGCAACTTATTTGAATTTGCCAAATATTCATTAATTGAACTTTCACGCTATACCAGTTGTTAATAAGGGTGGTTCAATTTATGCCGAACTTCTATTAACACCCTTCTTCGTGAGGTGCCACACAAAACTTAACTCAAAACTTAAACACAAAGATCTTAAATTCTCAAACTGAGCAGATAGCTGAGGAGGGATTCGGATGGACGGTAAGCAACTCCTAAGAAATGAACTACACGGAAATTTATACACTTTGGTTTCCAACATGGACCAAGGGTATCAAACATTACGTCTAAGCTTTTTTTTTGTGCGTTGGGGGAGGGGAAAATACTTTATGTACTTACCCCGGCCTTGCCTAAGACCGGGAGTGTGGGACTCATCTCTTGATGTTAAGAGATGTTACCCACTAAAAACCCCTCCTCTGACGGTAGCTGGAACACAAGGTATGACGTCAGTCTACCGTCATGTATGAGGTTGTTCAACCTTTCGGGACTTTTTTCTTCTTTTTTACTCTTGTTCTCGTTGTCTAGCCCATTCTTCTTGAATTTTGCTCTTCATGATGCACTCAATGAAGTTGGCAATCACTATCCAGTCGTTCTCGTTTTGCAGCATCACTTCAACCACGTTGGCCGCATCTATGCCAACGTCGAAGTGCGCTTGCATTGCTTTCCTTTCTGCATTCCATCGCTGGCACGCAAAGGCGGTGTGCTCCGCGTCATCCACTTCCCCGCAGTAGACACACCCCTCTGTGGCCGCTCTCCCGAATCTCTTCAGATACGACTGAAAACAGCCGTGTCCGGACAGGAACTGGGTAAGTTCATAGGTGGTGCGGCCGTGGTTCCTTAGTACCCATTTTGCTAAGTTAGGAATTAGCTTAGCCGTCCACCTTTCCTTGTCCGAACACCCCCACTTTCGCTGCCAGTCGTGCAGGGTTCTTTCTTCTGCTACTTTCAGGGCGTCCGGGGTTTCGCCGTGGTATCTGTTGGCTCTTCGTTGAGCCAACAAGCGGATCGGAGCCATCGACGAGAGCACCAGGGTCGCGTCCGTAGACACGGTCCTGTACGCCCGGCAGACCCTGATGGCGTTCAATCTTTGAACTCTTACAAGATAATTTCGGTATTTTTCGATCTCCAATGCCCCCACCCAGATGGGCGCTGCGTACAGCATGACGGACGTTGGCCAGCAATCTTCTTTTTTCTTCCGCCGGGCCTCTAACATTAGGCATAACCTGGACAGCATTGATGTGATATTTTCCGCCCTCTTGGCCACTCTAGACAAATGTGGACCGAATGCCAGGTTTTTGTCGATGTCAAGACCCAGCACCTTCACCTGTCTTTGGGGATCTACTGCACGCCCGCCCACCAGGAAGGACATCGGCCTCAGGACCCTCCTGCCGGAGACGACCACCGCTTCCGTCTTCTCGGGCACCAGTTCCAATTTTTTTCCTTTGAGCTATACGACGATTTCCTCCGCAACCGTGTTGACCATTTCTTCCAGTTCGTCTTCGGTCTTCGCCTCCGCCACCAACGTGATGTCGTCGGCGAAGCCGAAGACTTTCGCTCCCGGCGGCAGGGGGATTCTCAGTACCCCATCGTACATCACGTTCCACAACAGGGGCCCGAGGACCGACCCCTGCGGGACGCCGCCGGTAACTTAGATTCGTTCTTTCCGTAATTTTTCCTCGATCAAGATGGCCCTGGTTTTGAAGTACTCCGCCAGTAAGTTGGTAAGGTAGGCGGAGACCCCCAGTTCGACGACTACGTCGAGTATCGCCTGCCATCTTGCCGTGTTAAAAGCGTTCCTGATGTCGAAGATCATCAGGACCACAATCCTTCTGGTGCGTATGGTTCCTTCTTTGGCCCTCCTGATCTTCTCTACCATTCCCTCTACCGCCCCGATGGTGGATCTCCCCTTGCGGAAACCATACTGGTTGTCCGCCAGGCCTTCCGCGGCTTCCACCTCTCGCAGCAATCGGACCGCCAGTAGTCTCTCATAAAGCTTGCCCACGTGGTCAAGCAAGCAGATGGGGCGATATGAGGACGGGCTCTCGAGGGGCTTTCCCCCTTCCTCAAGAAGACCAATCTCGCTACCCTCCACTCCTCCGGGTACGTGCCCTCGATCAGGCACCTGTTGAACTCGCCTCGAAGGAGGTCGGGTCTTCTCTTGTGGAGTTCTTTGATGAGGATGGCCGGAACGTTGTCCGGCCCTGGCGCCTTGTTAGTTACCATCTTCTCGACGGCAAGCTTCAGCTCTTCCCAAGTGAAGGGCTCGGGTGGATCCTCTACCGGCCGGACCCGGTAGACGACGGGGGGTGCCAGGGAAGTAGCACTTCCACTATCCTCCTGATCCGCTGTTCTGGGAGACCTGGGATCGGTGTTCTTCCCAGGGTTTTCATTACTATACGATACGCTCTCCCCCCCATGTCGTTGCCCACTTCGTCTACTAGTTCCCTCCACTTTTGCCGCTGGCTGTCGGATATTGCATATTCGAGTGCTTTCTTCTTTTGCATAAATCTTCGGTGTAACTCTTGTTTCGTCTCTTCTGCTGCTGTGCGCGAGCCCCTCGCCCTGGTGAACTGCCTCCTGGCTTTCGAACGCTGTCGATGGGCTTCGGAGACTTCCGGCGTCCACCAGTACACCGGTCTTCTGTGCATGGCTCGCCTTCTGGGCATCGACGCATCGCAGAGTCTTTCTAGCGTTCCCCGGAATCCGCTGTTCCGGAGTTCTTCCTGAAGAGTCTCCTCGTCTCGGAGATGTTCGTCCAAGCCCTCGGCGTCGAACTTTCTCCAGTTCCAGCCCGTGATGGTTTGGGTCTGGACCGTCGAGGACCGCCGGATTTCTAAGATGAGCAATCCGAAAATTTAGAAATAGAGGCGGCATAGATTGAATTATCGTCTAAATGTCCACTTCGGAGACAAAACAGTCTTGATAGTAGTCTCGAGACTAGACTCACAAATGGATAAGGGCTTGTGAGCAGTCTCGAAGACAAGCAGGCGTAGATATCAGGGACTGCACGTATCACAAGTGGACATGTTCATTTATGCTCTCGTGGCTTAGTCTCCAGTTTTCAGTTATTGTTGGAAGAGCTGAGACTTCCTCAAGTGACGCAAGTTTTTAATTTTTTAAATTTTAAACTAATTTTAATTTTTATTTCGCTATAAATATAATTTTTCAAAATGACCATGAAGAATGTTGACAAGGTTGTACCAAATAAACGAGAGTGAACCAATGTAGGAGTTTTTGACTTAATGCATCTTTATGAGAAACATGAGATTTTATGGAATGTAAACCTTCCGGAACTCGCACCGTTGTAATTTATACAATATTAGGCTCACTATTTTGTAGGAATTTTGAAAAAGAGAGAAATTGTGGCAAAGCCTTGTATTCCTTAATTCATTCCTGTTGAATCATATTTGGAAAAATAGATATAAATAAAAAGCTTGCGATCAAGTCACACAACTGATCACAAACGACTGTGAGTTGAATCTCAAGTCGAGACTGTCGAGTCTCCACAACTGTCTCGAGAGCGTAAGTGATCTCAATTGGACAACACCTTGAGACCAATTTCGAGACTTCCTTTCGAGATTTTGTCCGAATTGGACACTAGCCTTTAGACCTTAGTTTTGTCCAAAATTACGCAAACTTTTCAGAATTATTTTTACAACATGGAAATAATAATTTTTATGGACATTCCCAGAAGAATTGAATCATACCAACAACCCAAAATTGAAGCAATAGCTGTAGGTTAGAAACAAAGCTATTAAATCTATTAATAAATCTAAAGCTATTAAATTTTACAAGTTAACATTTACCGGTGTTGACACGGCGTTGACGACATGAAACATACATATTATGAGACCGTTACTTATGCATATAATTATGATTAAATAATAATCAATAAATTGTTAAATCAATTTAAGAAATAAAAAAAAAAATAAAAAATATAGTTACCTTCCCCATAATAGACATTTCTATCTTGAACTTGAAATCACATCAGTGTATTCCGCTGGATGAAAACCTCGGTTTTGCCTCTCCCTTATCGACTGCTTTACGAGACTCCACTGGTTCAATTTATTATATTAAATTCCATAGAACTAAACCCAAAGCATGATGGTTAAGTAATTTGAGTGATGCTAATGCTGAATACCTGATTCGACTCTTAATCCAGTCATTAGGTATACTTTTGTGAGGAAATAACTCGGAAATAAAATTTGTTTTTGCTTAAACCCTTCAGTTTGGCATCGCAAGAGAACGTCTAAGTTTCGACATCAAGTTCGGACCAGAATAGTGGTAAATTTGCCATCCAAAAAATCACGATATAATGAATTGGCCGTTTCCTATACATCCAATATTCAAAATAGGTATTAGAAAAATTAAGCTAAGTAAAATTGTGAAAAGCTAAAAAAAATTCTTCTTTTCGCTATAGTTTCTGAGAGATAGCTTTGCAAACAATATCGTTGTTTATCGATTTTTCTTCAAACTAACTTAGATTTCAGATTTTGATGTAGGGTAAAGTAGGGGAAATTGTACCGTCGGCTAAATCGTACCAGTGCATTATTTCTAAATTGACTAAATCTAAGAGCCATCTAGCAGTTAATTATTGTGTATAAATGATAATAACGTTTTCCGGAGTGAAATTAAATTTGAACCCAGTGTACTGTAGTTTTCCAACTTCGCTTCTAAGCGAATTGACGTACTATAGGTAAGTGTATTATTTAACTGTTAATAATTACAGAAATGTACAGCTATTATTAACCTTTAAACCGCTGACATTTTATCATAACCTCAAATCCATGAGCGGCAAAGCTAAAAATTTAAATCATTGTGGGGTCGGGTAAATTGTATCAGTACTAGTTGGGTAAATCGTACCGGTACAATTTAGCCTACTTCATAAAAATTTAGCTCAGATTTTGATCAGCCATTTTTTTTCAGAATGGCCACAAAAAGAAAATATGGAGAGTGGACATCGCAAGACATGGAATCTGCAATAACGTGTAACCTGAAAACGAGCGAGCAGCGCATTTAAAAATTTCGACAAAATAGCATGGCAAACTTATAACAAAAATTTCTTGTCGTTACAATTATTTTTCTAAGTCGAATATTTTTCGAACAGATATTTTTAGGTCGGGTTATAAAACGAAAAGATTGAAAGTATAAATTAACGAACGAAATTACATTTAATAAACGAGTAGTATTATTGAAAAATTTTGAAAGAAAAGAAATAGCTGAGATTATTTTTATATACGTATATCGAACTTTACTATGAACAAAATACCTTCACAGAGATTGACGTAGCATGTATCGTTCCTTCAAACCGTCAACAGACAAACCATTGTTCCAGGACAATTCAATCCGCACGTCAACTCACGTAGATGTTTATTTATGACGTTAAATAGGACTCAGGGACATTTTTATTGAGATCTATAAACTCGTGCCTCGAGTTAGTATAAAAACAAACATATGCAGCGGTCGAACTGTGGGAATTATATACATTTTGTTCGTTATCTGCCCACGTGTCCAAAACAATCGACCAAGTGTTCATTTATTTGTATGGAAGGTATAGGGATTTCGCAACTTTATAACGCGACCGAGCATAGAACAAAAAGTTAAAAAGTGAACCTTTTTGAATTGTAAATCGAGCAAAAAGTTGTTTATTTCGTTCACGTGTCTCGCAAAACTTCACGATGCACTTTACATAAATGAAGATAGAAGTGTGGCCGTCACACTCCTTTTGTCATCCAATTAGGATACGTCAAATTTGGTGTCTCGATTTTACAAATATTAAGATCCAATTAAAATGATCCAAATCAATCGCGTAGTGGGAATATTTATCCCCACGGCTAATTTTTGAGTCCAGAAATCATATAAAAGGCGCTACGGAACGCATTTTAGACAGAGATTCTGAGAGATCCAGAAGAATCCCATTGCCGTTCTCACGTACAGTCGCGCTAGTGGTATCGCTGAAAGGCGGAAGTGAACATAAAGTCTCGCAATTAAATTGAGATTTTTAAATCAATAACCATTCAGTTGTGCTTAACGTTTGTGTCTTCATTACACAGGTATTATTTAAACCATTTCGGGTGTATTTAAACAAATTAATGAACACTCCGTGTTATATCGTATTTAACGCAAATTTCGAGTTTATATAAATAATTAATGAACTGTATTTCGAATTATTTCGCATTTAAACAATTTCGAGTGTATTCAAACAAATTATTGAACATTATTTCGAGTTATTTCGCATTTAAACAATTTCGAGTGTATTCAAACAAATTATTGAACATTATTTCGAGTTATTTCGCATTTAAACAATTTCGAGTGTATTCAAATAAATTATTGAACATTATTTCGAGTTATTTCGCATTTAAACAATTTCGAGTGTATTCAAATAAATTATTGAACATTATTTCGAGTCATTTAGTAGTTAACGCCAGTGTCGAGGATTATTTAAACAATTATCGGACGTAAGGCAAATAATTTGCCGTTTACGGTGACTCTTCATTACGTGCACCATAGGTTACACGACTCCTGTACACAGATGTTTAAACCGCGCTTCGCATTCATCGGCCAATCTTAAAGATAGGTGTTACATCATTGAAACATATTTGCATTCAAGCATTTTTTTTGTCGTTAACCATTTTTACGATAACGTGCTTTCCTACAGTGCCGGCTTTAAAGAAATTCAGTTTCGCGAGTAATCATTTAGTGCCTTATTTCGAACGGGCTTCCCTTTTTGTCGGGAAACGGGGCGACTAAATCACCCTGTTGTTCCATTCATTTCAACATTACGATTTGGAGAGATTTTGGAGTCTGGGAATCACACCAACTTTGCTGGCAGGATTTCCGACATTTTAGTCAACTCATTTCCGTATTGGGAGGACACAGCTGCCCCCATCTGACGAGATTCTCACCTCTGGAGGTCTGTTCCAAAGACCTTGTCTGAAGGCCGAGCACCAGTAGCAGTATACGTAAGAAACTTTTGATTATTTTTAAGTTTTGTAATGTTAAGTGGTCACACCGACCACAGCTTATATTGACGGGTTTTCAACCCAAACCCCGAAGTCGATCGCAATCTCTTGTACTTCTTTTGTTATCAATTGGTTTTTATTGCCTCAAGGTAACGTAACTTTCATTACGCCAGTAAGGCGTGCATGTTTAGAATAGTTATTTCACGTAATATTTTACATTTAATATTAAAACTAAAGTTTGCTTTCCCGTTCATGGGAATCTTGTATTCAATTGGACAAGTAGTTCATAGATTAATTTTTGGTAATTAATACTTTCCGAAGTTGCATGTGATACATCCGAGTAACTATTTGTATGGAGTGTGGTATTCAATACGCACCCCTCACATATGGAATTTTCTGTCCATTCGCTACGAATTTTGTACAACAATACCTGTAAATATGATAGTATTTTGTATATATATTTTGTCAAACCCCCCCCCCCCCCCTTTGTGAAATTATTTTCATTATATTTATGTTATTTCCCATTTCTGTGTTTTATTATTGTGGTGTAGATGTTTATTTAGTTATTTTCACCGAAGGAAAGTTCGCCTCTTGTAAAGGTAGGGTCATTGGACGAGGCTTTTCCAGGGTGAGAATCAGCAGAAAGATCATCAAGTTGTCGCGTACCAGCTTAGAAGGTGTGATACTCCGTCCCCTTCAAATAGATTCATATCTTCGTACGCGTGGCGCCCATTTAAATCTCCCTCGTGTATATTATCCCCACCGATTTAGACATACTACCCCCTCGTGTAAATTATCCACACCGATTTTGACCATTTTTCAAATCGCGATCGAGGATTGCCCGGTCGGCGATTGGAGACATACGACTCGCGACATCACGTCACACGACCCTTTGACTCTTTTCAACCACTCACCCCCTTCGCGGCTGGAGCTAGCCACCCTTATTTTATATCTGTTGAAAAGGTGTCGTGGAAGCGAATTGTACTGTAACAAACGGCGTACAAAAGCGGACAATGCGGCTTAAACGAAGCTTGCCGTAATTTTAACGCACCAAAGCCAACGTTAAAAAGGCACTTATTGGGTAAAAATATTAGAGCAAATAACTCGGTCAAAATTTTTGGTCGTACTACTGTCTTGTCACCAGATGTGGAAAAGCAACTAGTAAATCATATACTTAAATTGGAGCAATGTTTATTCGGTATCACTATAACAGATGTCCGAAAGTTGGCTTACCAGATAGCTGAGCGGAATTCTATTAAACATAATTTTAATCGAGAAAAGCAAATGGCAGGAAAAGACTGGTATTATGCGTTTTTAACGCGCCATAGAAACATCAGTTTACGGCAGCCTGAATCCACTTCAATGGCTAGGTCAAAAGGTTTTAATAAAACTCGAGTTTATGAGTTTTTTGACATTCTTGAAAAATTGTGCGGTCAGTACCAGTTGGATGCCACAAAAATTTACAACGTTGATGAGTCGGGATATTCAACAGTGCAGAAAAAGAACCAAAAAATTTTAGGACAAAAGGGAAAACATCAAATTGGAGTCTTAGCAAGTGGTGAACGAGGCACTAACACTACAGCAATTTGCTGTGTTAGCGCTGCTGGAACCTATATACCTCCGATGATAATTTTTAAACGAAAAAGACAATGTGACGAGTTAAAAGTAGGTGCTCCACCTGGTAGTGTTATTGAAATTTCCGATACCGGCTATATTAACTCAGATCTCTTCGTTAAATGGTTAAAGCATTTTATTGCTTTTGTAAGACCAAATAAAGAGGAAAACATTCTTTTACTATCGGATGGTCATTCCACACATTCACGCAATTTAGAAGCGCTAGAATTAGCTAAATCTAATAGCATCATTTTGCTTCAGTTTCCTGAACACACCACACATAGGCTTCAACCCTTGGATGTGGCAATTTTTAAGCCTTTCCAGACTTATTACGACCAATCAGGGGAAAAATGGCTACGTACTAACCCCGGATTATGTGTTACTCAATTTCAAATTTCACAATTAATCGCAGAAGCTTTTGGAAGAGCAGCAACTGTAGAAAATGCTATTGCTGGAGTTCGTGGAAGTGGAATCTGGCCTGTAAATCATTATGTGTTATAACAACATCAATTCACCGCGTCTGAGGTTCTTACGGTTACTGATGATAAGCCTGTCGAAAACAATACTAAAGTCGGAGAACATTACAATTTAGATGAACCTAACAATTTAGAAGAACCTGACAATTTTGAAAAATTTGAAGTAGGTGAAAATATGGAAGATTTTGAATACTATCAACCAGAAAAGGCAATAGTAATTGAAGACAGAAACAATCGGAGTTCCTTAGAGACTTCTATAGACGAATTGTGTCCGATGCCTAAGGCAACTCCGAAGTTATCAAAACGGATAAGAAAAGGGTCACAACCTGCTGTGGTTTTGACAAGCACGCCGTACAAAGAGAATTTGAAAAAGGCAAAAGAAGCTCGCATAGCAAAAGAAAATGCCAAATTAAAGCGAGTAAAGAAACATTTCGTGACAACAAATAATAAATCTAAAAGAGTAAAACAAAACATTGCTTCTAATTCACAAGACTCTTTACCTTCAACATCAAAAAACGTAGAAATTCTGGTAAATGAAAAAGAATGGTTTTGTGAAATATGTGAAGAATGCTCGATAGAAGATATGATCAGATGCTTCAATAAAAAATGTAACAAGTGGTTTCATGAACGTTGTGTCAATGTAAAATCAAGAAAAAATATGTGTGTGTTTTCTGTAGCCAATTCCAATAAATCAAATATATTTTCTTGTGAAGTATTTAAAGCAATAAAATATAAAATAATTTTTGTTGTGTTTACAATGCATCGAATATATCAAAAATAGTTTATAATCTATGGCACTGACTATGGTATAATTAACCCGACACTATTTTTATAGATAGGTACGATTTACCCACCCGGTGGTACGATTTACCAGACTAGTTGGGTAAATCGTACCGATGACGGAAAATTCTAAAATCGTATTTATAATATTGTAGCTATAAGTTTGATAGCTTTAAATGCCGATAACGGAAGCAGAAGTAAATCCGTATTAACTAGCCACACGTACTTATTTTAAAAATAGTTTTTTTAAGCTTTTACAACGGTTTTTGTAAACCTGGTACAATATACCCAACTTTACCCTAGACTGTTTTACCTGTTCATGTGACAAAGAAGTTATCCCCAGATGAGAGAAACTAGTCTTAATTATCTGTAAATTCCCATATAGAACAACATTGGAGACCAAATAGATCCCTAGCTGTAAGCTTTCAAACTTGATAATTTCTACTACTTATTCTACTTTTTGCATTTCTTCAAATAGCCCAATTTCAGTGGAGCTGAAGTACAAATTTGATATAACTTAAAGTATAGAGAATAACTATACTAAATGTATACGCTAGTTGCGTAGCTCCCAAAAGCGTACGAAGCGCCGTCTCGTGTATAAATTTTGTCAAAACTGGGATGGCCGAATGTTCATGTTTATATGGTAATATTAGCAAAAATATTAATTATTTTTATTAATTTAAAATATTTTATTATGTAATAATTATTATAAACTGTACTAGTCGATCCTTTAATATAAGTTTATGTTGGTACATAACCAAGATGAATTTTACTATATAAAATAAAATAAACAATGTTTTGTTATCAAAATTTACAAGTTGCAACTAGCGTATAAACCCAAGTGTTTAGTTGAAATAATTCGCTTTTCACATTATGAATTTAGTGTCAGTTACTATTCAATGTGGTTATCAAAATATAAACATTATTGACTTTTTTCGTGGTGGTAAATCGTTATCAAAAGGCAAGTAAATATAATTACAATACAAATTAATCTGGTAAGGTCTTCCAGGAAAGCGATAAAATGTTAAATCAGGATTCTTATTCTCTGATTTATTGCATCCAACTACACAACAATACCTTTTTGCACTCATTTTTAAATCAACTTTTCTATGTGAATCTACTACTTATGTCAATTTTTAAATCACATAAAACCGTCAGCACTACCAACCATAATGCTATTAAGTTATATAGGGCATATAGAATATTATTTAAATTCAAATTTACTTCTTAATTCTAATTCTTAATGTTTAATTCGTAATTAAACTATTACTTGTATTTAAAACCGTTTGCGCTCACCATCCCAATTACTCTAAATTTAGCCACCAGGGCAGCGCCACTTGAGCTACGCAACTAGCGTATTAGAATGTTATAAGCACAGTAAGTTTGGAGATATGGCTTTCTTATTCTTCTTCTTCTTCACGTGCCTATCCGTTACCAGATGTTAGCATTCATATTAACTATAATATCCTGTTATTGCAAACTACATTCTTAGCTTTTTTAGCTATGAAATTCGTCCCTTACCCGGTCCTCTTTCTATGGACCTTTCCGTGGAGTATCAACTGAAGCAACCCATATCGCTGTCCGTTTCTCATTATGTGGCCCACATATTTGAGTTTCCTTCTCCTGAGGCTATTCATTATTTCCATTTTATTTCCCATTCGCTCCAGCACCTCTTTGTTCGTTACGTCCATGGGATTCTCAAGACGCTTCGATACAGCCACATTTCAGATGCATCAAGCATTTACGGATTTAAATCGTTCTTTTTAAACATTTGAGTAGATTTCATATTTTAAGCATGGGTAGGTACGTAAACGTAATTTATTTACTTAGGTTAATAAGGTATTCGGTCACACAATTTGCTATTCTTATTGCTCAAGTTATATTGCATTATATATGAAATAATTTAGATGTAAATTTTTCGGATAGTATTTTGAATAAAATATATTCTCAAGTTTCTGATGCAAATAATTCTTGAACTACATGAAGAACAAAGACTAAATTATGATCTATAGTTATTAAGATAATTTAAGTTTCTTTTATTTGTATGGCAGTAATGTGGTAATTGTTCATAAAAATATGTTCATATAATTATGTTAATTGCAATTGGAACAATAACCAGTTCAAAATTTTAATTTTTATAAATTATTTTGCAACATCTAAATTCATTTAGTAATTTTTTAATCGCTTTGTTGGTTAAATGATCTACCGGAAATTTAATTTCAGAATTTAAATGTTTATATTAGAAATAATAAAGTACAAATTGCTAAACATTTTTAAGTAGCTATTAGATACTACGAGTAAAATAAAGTGGTTAATTTAATTCAGGCAACTCATCATAATTATTTTAAGGTAAAAGTGCTGCATTTAATAAAGAAATTGAAATTTTTATTATCAGAGCGTGGACTATGATAACATTTAATTAAGTAGTACATTTTAAAAATGTTATGCAATTTAACGTTATTAAAATGTATTTAATAAAAGTATACTTTTCGCACAACTTTAATCAACGACTAATGAGCATTATATCATTGTTAAATAAACTCTAAATGTTTTATAGTGCTTACATTATACTTCCGTATAAACGTCTAAAAATTGGTAGGGGAGCACATTTTCAAAAGTTCAAGGTCAGTGTTTTTTGACTGCGCACTAGAACACTCCACTCTATGAGAACTGTACTGCATCTTCAGTACACTGAAATATAATTAGCTGATTTCGAGTTCCGTTGTGCAAATTTCAAGTAGTTGATTATTATTAATAATACAATAATATAATATTGAACAATTATGATCCGCTTCTCTTATAAAATAGGATATTTTATTAATTAATAAATACCTAAAACTTATGCAGTGAGTCGATCACACTAATTATTTTGATTATTCTTTTTCTAACTAGGTAACTGCAATTTGTAAATTATTAGTCCAACAATCGTGTAATAGGCCTCTGGTCCTGTTTCGTAAAAGTAGAAGTGTTCTATGTACATACATATTTTATATTATAATTTTACAAGCATGTGTAAGTTTCACGTTACAAGTGTAACGATAGTCGTTCACGTGTGATCGGATTGACAATCAGATTGGCAATCTCGTCGCTTTCAACCAAATTTCTCAAATATCTCATCACCAGTGGATATTCTTAATCAGATTACAGGTATGAATTTGGATATTTTAATTCAAGAAAGTATCAGTGGATGGAAAATGTGGAAGGAATAAAAAACGTATTTGTAAAATTGACATTATATAATAATTTTAACATTTCTGCATAAATGGGTAAATATCCCATTAAAAAACTAAAAATTTATATAAGGTACACAGGACTCGGAATACCAAAGATAACGTATTTCAAAAACTTTCAAGGTATTCCAAGATATTCTCGACTTTTTCAATGAATTCTTACTATTTCCAGTGATTTATAACGAATATCAACAATTTCCAAAAATTGACATGAAATTACAATAATTACTATAAAGAATTCATAGTGATATCCGGAGAATTTCCAGTGATTATCAAAAAATTCAAAAAAAAATTAAAGGTATTTCCATTGAATTTACACTTCGCGAACAGAATACCATAATAAACATCTCTCTCTTCGATGCTTACTCTTAAAGAGTGTGGTGAAATTTTTGAGCACACTACATCAAATTACACTGTTAACTATTAGCCGCCATTGTTCTCGGTCCTGGGCATGTTGCGATGCTCACGGTAAGTTCTCATCTATCAGCGGTTTTGTCTGGTTAAACCATCGTGTCGGAGACCGTCTTCTCGATCGCCGTCCATCCATTTTCCTCTGTACTACGAGGCTTTCCATTTTGCCTGTCATTCGCGCAACATGGACAAAATATATAAGATATTGCTGTCGTATTCTGGTGAGTAATCGCTTGGCTATATTTAGTTCTTGTAATATGGAGATATTGGTTCTGTGTGCCATCCAGGATATTCTTAACATCATCCTATAGCACCACATCTCAAAGGCATTTATTTTGTTACTATCTGCTTTCATGATAGTCCATGTCTCCGAATCAATTTTTTATATTCATTTGGCATTATATGTGATAATAATTATTGAAAAAAATGGCCAAAGTTTAATAATTGACATTCCTAAAAATAAAACAGCTAAGGAACCTATTTGTAAAGTTCGGCTTGGCAATTATGTAAATAATTTAAGAAAAGCTATTGGAATTGTAACACCGTTCGGAAATAATTCTCATAATGTGGCAGCTTTATAGAAAAATTAACGAAATTTTCATCAAATACAAAATTCGAAGACGTGACACAAAATCTTCGAAATAAATTTAATTATACTTTATACTATTTGTTTCGTCCCCCCGTACCTACCCTCACGAGTAATATTCTGTCTGCTCTGTGGAAATTTGAATTTTACGATGGAGGTTGTGTTTGGGTTTTCTTTTTAGGATCACCAACTGTACCTACCTTCCTAGGATGATTTTGGTAAATTATTTGTTTATTATTTAAAAAAAAAGATTTATTATTGTTTTGGAGTTCGACATGATGGATTTACATGCATTACATGGTTTTAGTGTTCGATATATCAAGTTCGACTGGTATATTTACAGTGGTATATTTACATAATGGTTTAGTTTCGTTATGATGAACTTTCAGCTCTTTTCGTGGATAATTGGTTAGTGAGTACGTTAAGTTTGTTGGTTGATGCATTACGCACTTGGTTCAATCGTCCAGAAAAGGAAGCATTCGTCCTCATGGTTGCGATAAGTATAGATAAGTTTATTAGTTTCATAATTTATTTCGTTAGTATACAGTCATATTATTTATTGGCTTTTAATTATTTGATCCAAAATTTCGCTTTTAGCTCGACGGTACGGAACACTATTTAAAACAAAAATTGAAAGTTACTGCTCATAGACTAAGACGATACATTAGTTGCACCAACAGGAAATTTAAAAATAAATTGCACAGAATTATGCAGATATCTAGAACCTATTGCTATGATGTTTCTCCTGTAAAATTGCACACCTCGGTTTTATATTTGAAAGTGAAAGAAAAATTTTATAATTGAAAATTGAAATTTTCAAGGGTGCAATTTTGTCAAGAAGCTCACCATCCTTGTCCCTCTAGTATAGCTCAGCGTTTGAGATTCCCTCAGAGTGTGGTAGGTTCAGTGTGTTTAAGGGATGCTTATTGAAGTTCAGATAAATCTTTTTAAGATTGAAAATTGTTGACAAAATAATTGTTTGGAGATAAACTAATTCACCTTTGTTTTTGATGATCTCAAAAATTGGAATGCTTTACTGTCGTTGCTATTTAGTCAATAAAAGATTGTAAGTAAATCAGAAATAATTTTTATATATTGAAATAATCAAAACGCAAGCGCAATAAATTTTAAATTAACAAATAAGTACAGATAAATTTTATCTGTTGATAAAATACACAATTATCAAATAGAAAAATGTCGAGATGCTTCAATCCATAAACTTCTTCTTCCTCTTGTTGGTGTGAATTAAATTCAAAACCTCCGCTGTCCATTAACGGGTTTAAATGTTTGTTTGTAAAATTTGTTTGTAAAATTTGTTTGTAGAAAAGTAAATAATCGAAAATTGTTTGTTGATTAAATTTTTACTGAGGATGGTGCGATTAATTCGTCACGTCCTATTTTAATACGCTGAGGGCCAAATTTAAATAAAATAATAAGTTTTTCATATACCTGTTTCAAATATCCTGCCTGTTTAAAAAGGCGTGCGCACTGAACACTATTACGATGCGCGCTCACTTCGTTGCGTTGCACTCAACTACGTCGCACTTGTGGATGTTGATATGAAGTTGCTCCTGTCTTTGAAGTGATTGTGCGGCGTTGATTTATTGATTGATACTGGTTGATCAGTTGTTTTAAATTTCTGGAGTACTGGTGAGTTGTTTGGAGATATTCGCTTCCAGGATATACGAAAGGTGAGTCGTAATTTAACACGTTATTGGTGGTGAGATGCTTCAACTAATCTGTAGCCATTTTAGATAATACACATAATCTAACTTTTAATAAATTTTCGGCGCGTTGAACATCTGGATGATTTTAATTTGGGTTGTTCACTTTGGAACCACACACGTCCTGTACTTTCAAGCGTTAATATACAACTTTAATTCTACGGAGCTGCACGTCCGTTCATTTTGAGCATTCGAGGAAGACTGACTTTTTAGTTGCGCACTTTTCCGAAATTCGTCGATTTTGATAAAAGGTAAGTCAATTTACCATCTTCGGAAAATTTTATTAAATCTAAATAAATTCAAATTTTCAGGATCGCTTCCATATATTATGATGTGATGAATTGTCCAATGGTTTCCAGACGTTTTCAAATACAGTAGCACTTTTAGTATGCACAATTTAGATGGATGTTTGAACATTTCTTATCAAGAAAATTTGTTATCACTTTTCAAGCGAATTTGAGCATTATTGACTTTTTTATGGATTCACAGAATCAAATTATGATCATTACAAAGAGCAAATTATCTTACACAACTGGATATAATCAGTTTTATACACAATAAGTTATTCATAAAGCAAATTCAATTTTTATGTTACCAAATTATTGGTTATGTTTCTGCTGATAACAATATTCAACGAAACTACTATTTTTGATCTAAATATCCTTTTTTATAAAATTTTGATGTGGCAATATCTTTAATGAATTTATCTAACAGCTTTTTATCTAGTGTTTCAATCTTTAAAGATCTTTATTTCCTCATAATGTTGAAAAATAGTGCAAATAGTTTATCTTTTCAATCTGTGTAGCTTTAAGTAGGTCAAATTTTATTTATTACATTAGATTGATCTAGAAATTTTATGATTTGTCTTGGCTCGGTAGCTTGCATCACAGCACTATGTACATTTAAAACTCAAACTTTTCCGAAGAATTTTGGTCAGATCTTTGGTCTTAAAATTGTGAGTATTAGGCATTCTGATTTAAAAAAAACTGAATGATAATTCGAGTATGAAAGTGATTTTATAACATTAGAAGATCTAACCACTACTATTAAATTTTTCTCTAATTGGAAATAGCCAGGATTAGATGGCATTTAAAATTTTTGGTTTAAAATGTTCACTTACCTTTACTTTTTAGGTTCACCTAAGCACCCAATGATCCTTCAGTTAGGTATATCAGAATTTTTATGCACGGATGTTACATAATATATTTTATATTTATATGCTTCTTAAAAGTGGAGTCCCGTTGTAACCAAAAAATTATGGATCGATTACCTGTTCACCAACTATTTTCAAATGCTTACGTTTATTTTGGCTTCAAAAATTAAACACCACTGTAATGAAAACAACATTGAGTGAACAGAAAGGATGTTAAGGAAAAATAAAACGAAAAATAATGTACTACATTGATTATAAAAAGCTTATGATTCTGTTCCCCATGATTGATCTCACGACATTTTACAAATCTATAAAATCGACTTCAAAATCATAAAACTTTTATCTGCTATGATGTCGAAATGGAACACCCTTATCATGGATGATCGAACTAGTTCCAATTCAATCAAAATTTTTATGTTGAATATTTCAAGGAGATTCTTTGAATCCACTATGGTTTTGTTTAGCTAGGAATTCACTTTTGGCACTATTAAGCGATTCCACGACGGGATTTAAGTTAAATTTTATAAACAATCGTACACATTTGCATTATATATTTAAAATTATATTCCAATATCAACGACCAACCTCATAACTTACTAGAAGTTACAAAATTGTTCAGTGACGCTATGTATTTGTATGGAATTTGGTTTTGATAAATGTGCAAAAATTAATCTTTTGATGGGTACTTCAATTGCAAATGGTGATCTGTTAAATGGAATTTCTCAGGAACGCAAGAAAGTTATGTTTTGGATCACACACTTTTAAAAATGAATTTAGGCAAAAATATATCAATAAAGTAAAAATTTTTATATGATTTCAGCTATAATCTCATGCGCGATGCCAGTCTTATCATATCCTTTTAGAGTTTTAAAATGGTCGATTACAGATCCCAATTTCAGAAAAAACTCCGCCATTTCTTCTTCTGTGCTAGCTGTGATAACCGTGTCGTCCACGTACCGTACCTTAGATATTCTCTTTCCTCCGATGGGTGGTCCCGCTTCGTAGCCCACTGTTTCTTTTCTAATTATTCATCCACATTTATATTGAAGAGCAGATGTGACAGGATGCATCCCTGCCTTACTCCTTTTTCTATTTGGAAATTTTCTACAGGTCGCTATCTACCCTCACGTGGGCCTTACTGGAGTTATAAAGGATCTGTATCAGATAGATCAAGTGTCTGGGGAAGGCCATCTCCCGTAGTACGCACCATAGATGGTGCCACTGGATAGTATCAAAAGTCTTGGTGTAGTCTAGGAAGCAGAAGATTCCCGGGACTTTGTATTCATAGAATTTCTCTATCATCTGCCTTACATTTATAAGTTATTTTCTGGTTTCCCAACCCGGCATAAATCCCCTTGTTCTTGATGGGTTTGAGGGTGTAGATACGGTTTCAGTATTTCGTGAATTATACAGACAAGGACTTTACTAGAGTGGGACATGATTGATATTGTCCTCTAGTTGGTGCAATTGCCTCTTGAGCCTTTCTTATGTATAGGGACGTATATTAATTCCGTCCAATCGTTCGGCCAGACTCCTGTTGTCCAAACTTTATTGCGCATATAGTGTATAGAATATCCGCTCCTTTCGGTCTTATTGCCTTCAGCATTTCTACTGGTATTCTATCTGACCCCGCCGACTTTCTTATTTTTGAGCTTATTAAGACCGTTTCTATCTCACCTCTTAGTATGGGGGGTTCTAGGTTTTCTTTGTCTGGTAGATTATGCCGTTCTTACTCACTATTATTTCCGTCGCCCTCGGCAGCCATCAGACTTTCACAATATTGGGGCCATCTTTCTATGGTTTCAGGTTTAGTAGGTAATATTTTGCCTGATTCTTCCTTTATTGGTAGATTCCGCGTTGAAAAAGTTTTGGTTAGCATTCTAACCTTGTGGAATAGGTCTCTAGGTTAGTTACTGTTGGCGAGTGTTTTTACTTCTGCACCTATGGAAGAGATGTAGTTGTTCTTGTCTCTTCCAGCTGCCCGGAAAATCTCTTTCATATGCGTCCTCTATGCTGAATCTCCCAATCGTAATCTTTTTGATTAGTTCCCATGTTTCTTTACTTATCCATGGCTTTCTTGGCTCCGATTACTTATGTTTTTGACAATTCTTTGCCCTTGCCTCCAGGATCTCTTTTGCTGGGTTCCACATTTTGTTAGGGTTGGCGCACTTTATATTCTCAGCTGAAATCCTGTCAGACTTCTTGTAGCTTCTCTTATATATTTTATGTCGCCTCCAAGGTGCCATCTGCTTGGCAGAATCGTCCTTTTCTTGGATGCGCGCAATTTAAGGCATATTTTCGCCACGAGTGCATTATGACCAGTGCCGCAATCTTTGCCAGGATTTCTTATGAGAAAGTAGTCAATTTGATTTCGCGTTCTTCTGTCCGGTTGCAGCTATTTGTAGAGTCGGCGTTTATTATGCTGACAATTTAAGTTAGCTACATAAGAGTACTTATAAGTAATCATAAAGTTGCCTTTAAGAAGGACGCTCACAAGGCTGTCGCAAAATACCTCAACAGATGTCTGACTGTATTGATGATTCTCTTCAAGTATAAGCTGTGGAAACACGCAAGTAGGTTTGAGAATCGAGGATGGTATCGCTTTACCAATGCGTGTCTGACGAGTTGAATTCCCTATGGGGTAACAACGAAACCGCGGTCACACGATAAGGCGAAGGTGTTTCATTTTTTGATGAGCTACACACGTTTACAATTTAAAGTGATAAAGTTACTCGTCTTCACTTCCGCTTAAAGCTTTTTTTGTTTTATAATGGTTATGTATTCAGCTAATATGCCGTTTCAATCAACCAAAACGCTTAACATGCTTAGGTATGAATTTTCGTTTTCATATATTTTATCTTTTTAATGTAACAATTTAATATGTCAGTGTTACAGAGCAAGCACGTTTCTTTGGGACATTCCATAGATGGACCTATACCCGCTCACTTTTACAACGTAAAGTTGTTGTCAGATCTAGTTGAAGCTCATATTCGGATAGCAAAATATTGGACGTAGCTGAGACAGATGTTGTAAAATATTTGAGTAGAGCAGCGTATGGAGAGATGGTATACATTATCCTTCATATTACGTACACTGTATGTATGTGATAGGTAATAAGGTACGAGTAATTGAAGCTATATGAAGGTTCCATTTCAAATTGACCTGAAAGACAATGCGCAAAAAAAATTGAAGCAATTCTAAACGATAAACTGTTTAGTAAGTATCTTATAAAACTGCAAGTTAGTTATCCCAATTAATAGATTAATAGTGCCTTACAGGTTGGAATCTTGAGCAATAAAAAATTCGAATTTTTGAATAAACGAAATTCGATAATTCTATAGTTAACCGAATTTTAACACCCCTGTTCACTAATTCAAATCGTTATCTTTTCCAACATTAGAAATCTAACGTTCGGTTTACAAGTTAGATTTTTAATGGAAGCAATTGAATTACAAGCGGTAATTTTACGTGCAAACTGAACTTGATGGTTTTTAAATATTAGTTCAGTCAAATTAGATTAAAATATAGCGAATAGAAAAAATAATTGGTAAAAAGCTATAAATTGGTGGATGCCTTTACCTTGGCATACTATTGAACATACTAAAAGTCCTGATGTCTATATGCACGGCTCGATCCGCCATTTTGGAAAAAAGGTGCTCCAAGTCAGGTTATTTCTTATATCTCGGTAATCGTTGATAAGGTTATAATAAAAAGTAAAGCTCATTAAATTCTCTATAAAAATAGTTCAATACATTTTTTTCATATGTTTAATAGTTTCTTTGTAATACATCAGTGAATACGTAAATAACACCGGCCGACATGATTTTCGTTGTCCAAGATATAATTAATTTTTTCCACTAATTTTGTAGTGCTGATTACGAAATCAGACCTAATTTTATCGTATCACATCAGATTTTTAGTAAAATTAATATATTCGCTATTTTCGATTTTTCAGTAAAAATAATTTAAATTATCGAGTTTTGGCGCTCTTTTCTTGAATTAAGCGACCTCTCGTGAGAAAATATATTAGTTAGAACAACGATACGCCCTTTCGAAACGCGTTACATGGAAATAAACCGTTATAGTTACTTTGTTTACAAACTTTTTACTGAAATCAGTGTGTTTATTTGAAAAAATTGTTTACGTTTTACTTTTGGTATTTAATATATGTAGTATTTAATTAACGATTTGTGGTTGAAAAACGTCTAAAAAACATAATGTCTTCAAGAAAGTGTCATAGTAGTCCAGATACATTTTGTTACATTTGTGGAAACTTTATGGCTTCAAAGCAAAAACTGAAAATAACTGAGTTTGTGGAAAATACGTATAATGCTTATTTTGGCTTCAAAATACAACTAAAATCGTGGACGCCGCAGTTAGTTTGTACTATTTGTGTTGAACAATTAAGGCAGTGGACATACCGCAAAAAACAATCTCTACCTTTTGGTAGACCTATGATTTGGAGAGAGCAAGTTAATCATATTGATGATTGTTATTTTTGCTGTACCAATGTGAAAGGTTTTAATGCTAAAAATAAAAATAAGATAGCCTACGCAAATGTAACCTCAGTTACACGTCCCATTCCACACGGTCTAGAAATTCCAGTGCCCCTTCCAAGTTCAATATCTGATCTCAGCTCAACATCGTCAGAACAAAATTCACAGAGTCAAGAGTCAAATGAAGTTTTCGAACCAATTTTAAATCAACCACAGAAATTCACACAAGGTGAATTAAATGATTTAATTAGAGATTTAAATCTTTCTAAAGAATCTGCTCAACTTCTTGGGTCTAGACTTCATGCAAAACACCTGTTAGCTCCTGATACACATTTTGCTTGGTATAGGAAGCGTGAAGAAGAATTTGTACCTTTTTTCAGTCAAGAAGAATCATTAGTTTATTGCCACAATATTCCTGATCTCATTGAAAAGTTAGGAGCGCAATATGATCCTGGAGAATGGAGACTTTTTATAGATTCTTCGAAACGGAGTTTAAAAGGTGTTCTTTTACACAATACTAATCAGTATGCTTCTGTTCCTGTCGCTCACTCTGTTCATTTAAAAGAGACTTATGAAAATTTGGAAACAGTACTAGATAAAATTAAATATGAAGAACACGGTTGGCAGCTTTGTGGAGATCTGAAAATTATAACTATGGTGTTAGGTCAGCAGTCAGGATACACGAAATATCCTTGTTTTTTGTGCGAGTGGGACAGTAGAGCACGAGAAAAGCATTATGTTCAGAAACAATGGAATCCTCGTACAAATCTCAAACCTGGAATCAAAAATGTTATACGAGAAAATTTAATTGATCCTGAAAAAATTTTATTACCTCCGCTTCATATTAAACTCGGTATGATGAAACAGTTCGTTAAGGCATTGGATAAAGAAAATGATAGTTTTAAATACTTGAGTAGAAAATTTCCAAGATTATCAGATGCCAAAATAAAAGAAGGAGTGTTCGATGGACCACAAATTAGATCTTTGATGACCGATAAAAAATTTGATGCAATACTAAATACTATTGAATTAGAAGCTTGGCTGGCGTTCAAAGATGTTGTCAACAATTTTTTGGGAAATCACAAACACCCTCACTATAAAAATATTGTGGAAAACTTATTAAATAAGTATAAAAAATTGGGGGGTAATATGAGTATAAAACTCCATTTTTTACATTCGCATGTAGATTTTTTCCCTGATAATCTTGGTGATTATAGTGAAGAACAGGGAGAAAGGTTATATGCCGAGGTGAAGGCCTCCACCAATTTATAGCTTTTTACCAATTATTTTTTCTATTTTTGCTAATTTGACTGAACTATATCGCGAAGATGACGATTTGAGTTAATGAATAAGGGTGCCAATAAAAATAATTAAAATATCTTTGTTGCAGATGGGCTACATTGCATACACTGGTTTCTACAAAGCAACATCAGTAATGATGATAATAATAATAAATAAACAAAGAAAGGTTTTCTGGATATTGTAATCTCTTCACTTCTTTCATGCGCCCTGTCTATGGCAAATGCTTCTGTATCCACTACCGTGCGAAAGAGCTGTTTTACACTTCTAATCTAGCAAGGATTAATCTAAGAAGAAAAGATACATTAACATTCAGAAAAGGTTACATTATATTACACTAAACAGATTTGGCATACACAGAGCTGTCTATTAAGAGTTTAAAATTAGATGTAATTTTGTACAGGGAAATAATTGTTCTTATTAAAAGATTTCACGGTTGATTTATTTAAGAACTGCAGATGTTATGAAACTTAATACAGTGTACGCAAGTGTATAAATATCTTAATCGTCGGTGTGTAAAATGTTTGTATTTAACGTAGCCTGACTATTCTATTGTCTTAGAAACTTAACTCTTGAGAAGTTCTGCTTTGCACTAAATTAACATCTAAATACACAAGCGTGCTCGCTTAATGCCGTTTAGTGCATAGAGCTTGGCATTAACTTGAATCCAACTTCTTCCTGCCATCACTTTATGAATATATTACTAACTTTGTTACTAAATTTTTCTTATATTATAGTACTATTATAGTATACACAGTATTATTTCAATATGCGTGTCTTATTATTTTTATTCACACAAAATGCTAACATATAATTTACATTAAGCAGATGCTTATTGTGGTAATATTTTTTAAAACAAAGGATAACAACTTAAATACATCAGTAACTAAAATTTCCAACTAAATTACACCTTCAGGAAGACTCATTCACTCATTTTCTTTTTGAAAACTTGGGAAAACAAGTAACATTTGATTCAACCTCAAGGACGATTAGCACGCTTACTTTCAAAACTCTATGATTTTCTAATTTTCTGAGTGTTTAAATTATGTTCTATGCAATAAAAATTATATCCAGATGTTTCTTGTATTATTAGTTTTTAAGTAAACAAATTTAAATTTAATAATACTTGAAGGGCCTAGTGGAAAAAGTAGTTAAGTCACTTTTTTTCACTTTGTTGATTTTTATACTAATTTGTAGAGAATAAATGCCGCAATGTGAAAATGTGCAAATTGAAAAAAGTGACTTAACTACTGTTTCCACTAGGCCCTTCAATATAATATTTATGTAAAGCTGACTTGCGAAAGCACTAAAGCACAACTCTACATGATTAATTAACATAATACATTCTTTTTAGTATTATAATATATCAAAAAAGTAGCTTTCAGGTACACCGCATCGTGAGTTGTGCTTAGATTGCAGTAACTGCAGCTTTAAGATCACTTCTATAATATACTCATACTAATAAGTTTGAATATGAATAATAATAATATATTATTATTTTTGGTGGTTCTATAGCTCTGCAGCACTTACAGAATAGCCGCCACTGGTCAGCATTCAGAACAAATGCGCTGTGGGATAAATAAAAAAGTTATTTTAACATCAATTTCTGACAGATTTTTTTGTGATGGCCACTAGAACTTATTGTTGTAATTACCCGTTTAGGGGTAGGTGCACCGAAAACATTGTTAACTATAATAATAATTAGCTAACTTAACTTAGTTAATACATTTTTTCACCAATCATAGGCAACCATTAAGTTTGCTTACGGTTAATCAAGGTTATGTTAACGAATTACTTAACACACATACATCAATTAACGTCGGTGTAACCCACCCTTATTTATTGCAACTTGTTGCAAAATCTTATCGTTTTCGAAATCCTTCGCTTACGATGTGTAGAAAGTGTAAGTTGTATTGTTAGGCGGAAAATGCGAAAACCCTACTCTTGACTACTCGATACATTAATTTTTATTACATTTGAAATTTTATTTATTTTGGATTATGATTTAATTATTCAATTTTAGAAAGTTAATGCCAGTATGTTTGGTTTATAATTAATCAAATTTGATGGAACTGATAACAAATACAACAACTACGATTATCTAAACTGAGGTTTGGGAAAATTTTTATTGCGAACTAATTCACATGAAACAATAAAATGTAATATTTCTTATTATATAATTGTTAATATGTAATTAACAAACCGTTTATTATTAGCCCTAACTCTATAAAATACAATTTCACAGCAAAACGAGCAAACTAAGAAGCATAGCGTGCTGGGAAAAATTTCGATAACATCAACACCAAAGCAACTGTCGCGGCCGTTTAACTGATATGCTAGTAACCCTAATTGTTTTGCATGTTTATAAAAACTATTTAACTCAAGGTTTTACATTTAATGTATAAACTCGTTCATTTAATTTTTTAGGAAAAATACAAAGGTAATTTAACTTACCTATGGTAAGTAGTAAATGAATATTGATAAAAAAAATTATCATTTATCTCATTTTTATGTGTCTGCATTTAAGGCATAAACGGTATATTTAATGGTCCATGGTATACTAATCATAAGGAATGTTTAGAGATAGTACAATATAAAATTTATTATTTAATTTTATTACAAAAATATTAAATTGCTATTAAAATTTTACTCTATTAGAATTCACTCAAAAGAAAACTTAAAAAAGTTAGTTTCGCTGCAATTGAACTGCGAATTTAATTGGGTGTGTGAGTAAAATTTATTTTTTATTTTATTACTCTAATATGAAAATATTCATGAATATTACGCCCGAATTATTTTTTTAATATTTTTTTGTAGATCACAAAGGCTTAAAAATTACCTTAGAAATTTGAAAATTGCGAAAAACACGAATACTACTGAAGCGTTTGTGACGTAATAGGTCGTATCAATTCTCAAAACCATAAGCAATACCAGGAAACGTAAAATTAAAAAATGTGAACGTCAAATGAAATATTAAATTTCTCTATGTGTTACAAATTATTGTCATTACCTAATACGTCATAAACGCTTCGGATTGTTGTCTGTTATCTTATTAGGTACCTTCAGTTTTTTCCCAAATGTATTTTACTTTAAAGTTTAGTTTCTGCACCGTTTTTGATGAGATAACATATTAGTACAAGAGTACTCGATCAGATTTAAATCCGGAAATTGTGCTGACAGTTTAAATCTTGTATATCCTGATTACGTAGCCATGTTCTTGAAGATTTTGAAGTGTAGTATAAAGCGTTGTTCTATAGGGACGACAAGGTAATGTTATCTGCCCCTTCAATATTTTATCCACATACCATCATTATACTGTTGATAGTATAATATGGATGTATGCAAGTACAAAAATTCATCCTACCTTCGCATTAAAACATTTCTCCAACTCCTGCTATACTCATACAGCCCCAAATCATCACCGATCCGTCACGATATTTTACTGATGGTAATAGATAATCAAGATAATAATCCTCTTCTGGATCTAAAAATATCCATATCAATTTGATACAACTATCGCTACAAGAATTTTGTTTCTTTAGTAGCATTGATTTAAAATCTTTTTGGATAAATTAATACCTCAATTTTTAATATTTTTATAAATAAAATTTCTTGTGTTAAAACGGTACAGCCATAAATATTACCAAAAAGAATATTTATTGCAAAACTTGATGTTTGCATTACAAAAAAGGAAAACTTGTACTAAAACTTGGCAGTTTCAGACCTCAGCCTCTTTTAAGTGCAGAGAGCTGGGTTGCAACTGATTGGATTCGTGAGTTCTTCCAATGCCTTCAGATGGTGTGCTCACAACTAACTGGGAAAAATGATATTATTATTTAAGGGCCCCAGGTAAATATAATAAAACAAGTGAAGACTGAAGAAAGTTGTTTTATTTGCTTCAATAAAAGAATTAAGTCAAAAAGATAGGGTTAAGTATGTATATTAATTCTCAAATCTAGGAAAATAAAATAAAAAATATATTTAAAACTAAATATCAAATCGAAGATTTGAACCTCAGATAAAAAAAAAGCACAAGGTGCGCTCCTGCGATGTATGCAATAGTCAAAATAAATATCACGCAGTCTCTTGAAGGGAAAACGTACGGCTTTCAAAAATGATAATAAAGAAAATGGGTCGAGGCGCCTAATGTTGACCACCCCAAATAAAATAAAAAATTTCCTATTGCAAAGAGGAATGTTTATATAGTATACTGTTAAAATTTTACATGAGAATGTATTATCAAAATTTTGAATAAATCGATTTTGAAGTTAGCAAATTTAACATGTAAAAGCTGACCGACGCGCGGGAATCTCATATGAGATTCCGCGCGTCGACTTCTGTTGACGGTACGTGTGGAATGGTATACCCTAACACTTAGAAAATTTCGTCAGATGCTGCTCGCACGTTCTACAGGTAACATGACTCGAATCCCGGGTTTCTTGAAAGATGGCGCCTTCAAGTATGTTTAGCTTTTGCCGCATAGCGGCCAGGCGATGAAAAACCGGCCGGAGCTCCGGAGGAGCGCAGGCTTGGGTTTTTCGATGCCCACAGCCGGACGAGTTTCGAATCCAAACCCCAAAATTTCAAATTCGATTTTTCAAAATTTTGATAATACATTCGCATGTGAAATTTTAACAGTATACTTATATAAACCTTCCTCTTTGCAATAGGAAATTTTTAATTTCATTTGGGGTGGTCAACATTAGGCGCCTCCCCCCAAGAAAATAAGCACAGCATACATGTATCGAACTGCATATAAAAATCATTGCGAGTCCGCTTACCGTTTTACCTTCAATCATCAGTATAGTCTCTGGATCTTTGTAAATTATGCATATACGTTACTTTATTCATAGTTATAATCTTGTCGATTGAGGCATCAGTGAAAACTAAAACTCACAAAAATATTCAAACACAAATCTCAATTTTTTCTTGTACCTGTTTAGCAATAAATTAGTGAGCATGAAATTTTCAAAAATTTAGGCATTAAATTAATAAAATGACGAAAACCAGTGACAAAAAAACATAAAATTTTCCATTTAACATTCTTAAAAACGAAATCCATGATCCAAATCATACATATTTCGGAAGCAGATGGGTTATCGGAAATCAAAGAGTTATCACGTCGCATAGAAAATCCTTCATAAGCGGAATATGTGGCAATAGTTGTCGGACTCCCTTCGTTTGTCCGCCAAACTATAAACTCGCCACAAAAAGTGCTACGTTTACTCCTAACTAAACAATATACAAAATTATATTATTTCTTATCTCCCTAAAAAATATTATACATAATAGGTTCTAGTATTGTATTTCTACTTAATTTGTTCTTAATGAATTTCTAAAGGAATTTTATATCGTTGATTAATTCAACATCCTCTATCACAGAGAAGAAATAATTTGCCATAAAGATTTAATATAGAATGATTGGCTAACGATTAATTAGTTTTTTTTTATATAGAAGTTACATTAACTGCACGCTACTCACGATGCAGTAGTAACCTTTAGCGTTTTACTTGCATTTACTTCAACTTATATACTCTTTGGGAAGTGATTTAAAAAACGAAATTATTTAATTTTAATTAAAATACAAAATAAACAAGTGAAAATCATTATTTATATTTATTAAAGTATTTGTTTAAATATAATCCTGAAGTTTCTGAAAAGTTGAAAATGCGTAATGATGCGCAATACTTATAACTTATAAGTAAGCAGATTAGTATTTTTTTTAAATCGGTTTATCCCTATTGAATATTTTATAAGGTCATGAATTAATAAGATACGAAAAATGTCGGTACGAGGGTGAAGATAATAATTACATAATGCGTATGTAATAAAATTTGTAAACAAATTCAACAAAAAACAACAACCAGTGGTTATTATACAAAAAGAAAAAAGTACTTTTGTAAAATACAGCAAGATACCCAAGAGACATCGGTAGGTTTGTAACGGAATTTAGCCTGCAAAGTTTCGTTACTAACGAGTTCTCTTGTACATTGCCTTGCACTAGCACCATGGTAACGGAAAGGATGGTGTGTACCACGCGAGTTTATTAAGTTTGAATTTAGAGTCCGGTTAGAATTGTCGACACGCACGGAGGTGTTAGATTGTGTGTGCAAGGAGTTTTCTAAATTTTAATTTTTAGATGCTATACATACTCGATTCGCATGAATACCTTTAGTGACGAAGTTGTTACGTTATCGATATGGTTTAGGGCGTTGTGGTTGTATTACAAAACTACAAAGTTGCAATGGGAAGACGATAGTTATCACAGTTTCCATAACATCTACGAGTACAACGTGTCCGTGTGTGGTAAACACGTCATGCTAGTGCAATTTGGGTTGTTGGTTACCAAAGTTAAGAAGTTCACTTTTACTACGATTAAATTGGGATTTATAGAATATCAGACGGCGATCATGACCTGATAGTTAGTGCGACTAAAGTACCTAAGGTTTCCCGGTTCGACCCTGGGTTTCAGGGTAAAAATTTCTTGACCGCCTTCCGTGCTTCGGAGGGGACGTAAAGCTGTCGATTTGCCACCGTAACAATAAAAACAGGATAATAGGCGCATCGAAGGCCAGCCTAGAAAGCTAACTAAGATGTAAAAACTAATATTCATAAAACTAATTTGAAAAAAATTGATAAACACAGGTCCCAGATCTAAAGTAAGAAGAAGAAAACTCAGCATTTGATTTGGTATTTGCTCTTCTTCGTCCTAGTGATAATCGACACCTGCCATTTTGGATTTCTGTTTGGAAGGTTATCAGTTGGTAGTTTTGCGAAGGTGAATTTAACGAACTGGAACATCCATTCGTTCCACAGAAAAAGTGCAAAATTGTTATTTTTTCGTTACACGTGAGTATATTATGTTGGTCGTAGTCTATGTGAGACACCAGGTTGCAAATATAATTATTTGATTAGACTATCGGCGCTTATTGCCATTGCTGATTGTGATACAACATCAATGTACTAGATGATAGCCCGTCCGAGGACGGGCAGCTAGAAGGACGGGCAGGCAGCCAAGGTCATATGGCTTTTGGATTGCACTGAGAGCTTTCCTTAATCTTCATTCAACTTAAGTTACCTTGGGTAGCTGCCCGTCCTTCTAGCTGCCCGTCCTCGGACGGGGTATCATCTAGTTAATATTACAACTCGTTTTTAACTTTTTTATTCGAATTTAGAAAGTTTTTTTTATTTAATGAAACATTTATGTATTTAGAAGTTTTTTTTTATTTAATAAAACATTTATATAATAATTTAATAACTAATAATAAAACTAAGTTTTACTACTACTTCCTACTTCCTCCTCCCCTACCTCTTCGAGTAAGGAATTTTCAAAATCACGCAGCGATATTGAAAATTCCTCAGCTTCTTCCTGTTTCTTTTTCTGTTCGGCAGCAATCAGTTTCTCCACTCTTTTTCTGTTTCTTATACGTTTTGCCGCCACTTTTTTTTTCGCAATATTTAAATCAATTTTACGCATTCCATTGCTGCTAAACTCACGAAGTGCCTCCTTTAACGAATTAATAGTAGCTCGTTTGAATTCTTCTCTGACTTCAAAATCTTCGAATTTTCCGAACCATAAGGCCCTCTTTAGCGCCTGTTCCACATCCTTTATTAATTCACCTGAAAACATTTTTCGTTGACGTTCAACACTTATTATTTCGTTATAATGTAATTCTGCTTATAAAGTAATTTTGAGTAGGATAATCGGATTAACTGATCCGATGATACGTTGATACGATGATACGTTGATACGATGATACGTTGATACGATGATACGTTCATCCGATTGGTTATGAAATTATCCGTTATGCGTTCGGTTCGGTTCGGTTTGCTTCGGGTATTTGCATTGTCGACGGGATTTCGAGGATAGATACGGATATCACGTTCAAATGGAGGTTCGCCGTCATCATTTACGAACACCATTGCAATTTCATTGGACGTTGGAGCATTGTAACGTCTTTGATCAGACTGCCGATCGCGCCGCATCACCATATTGACGACCGGAACTGGTTGTCCTTCTTCTTCGGCTCGTACACGCTCTTGTTGCTCAATTTCTTTCATCAGGCAATATGAAGCTGCGATACGATTGTTGACGCGGAAGAAACGATCGATTTTCTCAATCACTTCAGGTAGACAACCTCTATTCTCAGGCAGATTTACTCGTTCATTGACCGCTTCTGTCGTGTCCATTACATACAGTTGTGCAAACTTTCTTGTTTGTCCTTCAGGTGGATACAGGTTTGTGGTTCTGTGGTACGTCTGTCCATGAATTTTGAAAACGTATGGTCCGTTACCCGGCATTGAAACAATCTCTGCTCCCATTGAAGCGAAAGAAACCGAGGAATTGTAAGAGCGGATGTGCTGACGAAAGTTCTTGTAGTAAGGATTATCTGAATCTGAAAGCATAGAGCGAAGAAATTCGGGATATAACAATAGATTCCCATGTTGATCGAGCGGTTGCGGAATTTTCACTTTTCCTTTATGACAGCAGTTGTTAAATTGTTTATCAACTGGACGCTCCTTGGCGAAATTCTTGGAGCCGCAGAACTGACAGATGGAATTCATTTCTCCACAATCGTGTCGAGTAACGTGAGATTCATCAAATCTCAATGCTCTTATTTGGAGTTGAATTGCTTGACTTTGGTATCGATTTTCTTTCTGTCGATGTATCGCATGGGACCGAGCGTCAGCAGCTTGCCGCGCTTGAGTTTCTTCTAAAGTTTCACGTTGTTGACGTATCGCATGGGACCGAGCGTCAGCAGCTTGCCGCGCTTGAGTTTTTTCTAAAGTTTCACGTTGTTGACGTATCGCATGGAACCGAGCGTCAGCAGCTTGCCGCCCTTGAGTTTGTTCCAAAGTTTCACGTTGTCGACGTATCGCATGAGACCGAGCGTCAGCTTGTCGCTGTGATCGAAGCTGTTCTTCTGTGTTTTAGCTCTTGTACGTGCTTTTCTCTCACGATTCAATCGCCGTCGCTTTGCAGCAGGATTTTCAAAATTTTCATTATCCATTATGGAAGTTCACATAATGCTTTTTTGGAAATAGCTGTCCTATATAGACAAAATGATACGATGATACGTTGATACGATGATACGTTATGCGTTCGGTTCGGTTCGGTTTGCTTCGGGTATTTCCGTGGGACAGACAGAAAGAAAGACTTGGCCTTTTATAATAAGAGATACGGTAGATTATGTAAGCCCACTCGTTTAATATGTGTTGGACTTAAGGTATTTTGTGAGTTATTTTGATTGTACTTTATCATCGATCTGCAATTTGCGTCATTCCGAAGAGCCGATTGTTGGATCTGTTAACCTTCTGTAAATATTGGTTATTAACGAGATTATTGTTGGTCCATTTCATTCATTTAAATCTTGTATCAATTATTAGTTGAAATTTGATAAGTGCTATATTTTATGACTAAATAATATCTGTACAGTTATTTTCATTCTTTGTGATAATTTTATTAAACTATTTTGTTATTGTTGATACAGTGTTTTATTTCGAAGTGAGCATTTGAGTATTTCTTATTTTAGCTTACCCACGACTCTCGCACACCATCTCGATGCGAGCAGAATACAACGGGCAGTAATTTCTCTATGCATGTTTAAACAAATCCTACGGAATTTCATTTATAGATTCTGCTTCCATGAGTGGCCTTTTTTGGATAAGTGGAGGAAAAAATTTTCGTGATATAGGTGTTCATGTTGGACATGCGAGTTCCAGGACAACAACATTGTAACATTATCGTGCTTTAATAAAACCATTGTAACTTCCGTTTCATTTCCACTTAAAGTAAAGTCATTTCAAAGCACCAATCAAAATAACAAATTATCCGGCCTGTAGAAATTTGGATATTTACGAAAATCACGCTTCACGTACCTCTCTTTTTTATCATTAATCTCGAAGTAGGTGACGCTTTGCATATCTGTTAAATATATTATAAACAACTAGTCGGTCTTGGTTATAGAGCATCCTAAGCATCTTCTAGTAGGGTGCGTGAATGAGTAAAATACCAAACTAATATCAAATGCCATCCCCAGAAATAAAAAATTCTGGTGGTAAAAGTATCGGGGTAATCTCTATAACATCTTTTTAGCTTCAGTTAAAGTTGCAGACATTCCTGTTGCAGTAATTGGCGTCGAAATTAAAATTCATAGTTTACGTCATTAAACAACCAAAATGAACCGCCTCGGGCAGGATATCACTCACAGCGGGGGACTTTCCGATAACCGATACGGTTTCCGAAAAGGAAGATCCACGATCGACGCCCTGAAGACTATCGTCACCACGGTCCGGAAGGCTACCAGATGCACTTGGCGTATCGATAAACAATACTGCTTATTGATAACACTTGACGTCCGTAACGCCTTCAACAACGTGGGTTGGGCGCACATCCTAGACGCCTTGCACCAGAGAAGGTTCAAGCCGGAATTATTCGACCTCATCTACAGCTAATTCCACTGTAGACACCTGAGGTTGTTAGGGCTTCGTACTTGGCCCAGCCCTGTGGAACATCATGTACGACGGTGTCTTGAGACTTGGGGATATGCCTCGGGAGTTGAACATGGTGAGGTTCGCAGACAACATCGCCCTAACTCGCCAGGATGGAGAGGAAAGCGAACGCGGCCGTCGCTAACATTGCGACGTGGACTCGATCCAGAGAACTTATTCTAGTCCTCGAGAAGTCGGAGGCCGTAGTGGTGTGCGGTAGAAGAGCTGCGCCGCCCAACAGGCTGCAGTTCGATAGAGTCGAAATTGGCCTCCGTAGATATGTCACCATTCTGAGCGTAACAAGAACTTAAGCTACGCCACGCATATCCGGATAGCTGTAGAGAAGGCCTTGCGACCGACGGCCACCTCCATGACCCGTCTAATGCCCAACATAGGCGGCCCTAAGAGCACTAAGAGAACGACGCTTGGCATGGCGACACAATCCATCGTGCTATATGCGGCTTTGGTGTGGCACCATGCGGTGGACGATTAGAAGAGAGGGACCCAGAGGAACAGGGCCGACTCCACCAAGTCCAGAAACACGTGGCACCCAGGGTGTGTTGCATATATAGGGCAGTCTCAGGTGACGCGGCGCTAGTCCTAGTATCTGTTCCACCTTACGACCTGCTGGTACAAGACAGAGTTACCGAGTACGAGGAGCACGCGCCGGATGTGGAGTGCACGAGATGGTACCAGAGAGATGGTAGGCAAGATAGCAGTCATCCCCCAGCGACGCGTGGACGAGGAGACTTATACCCAACATCCAAAAATTCGTCTCCAGATCACACGGTGAGATCGATTTCCATCTCACGCAGCCACTCGGCCATGACTGCTTCAATGTCTACCTTTGCACAATAGCCAGAAGAGAAGATCAACAGATTCACGTATGAACGAATTAACGGATTAACGAATAGAAGTCAGCACTATAAAGGTTGATTGAGCTGAAAAATATACATAATTATTATAGCTTTATATTCGTTTATTACAAAGTTGCATTATGCCTCCCGTACGTCATGGCCGTAGGAACCTTAGAATAAAGTGAGTATCCATCTTAAATCGTTCACATTATACTACATAATATGACTGTTTTTAATCTGTACATGTAGCTTCCAAAAAGAACAGAAAAATATTTGGTGAAAGAGTTTATTCGTACACTTATGTTTTCACAATTTTTTAGTAAGTTTCAGGATGTATTTATGCATTTTCTCAAGCTCGTTCGCATACATTTCTGGTTTGATCCCAAAGCAGTCAGGTTCAGCAGTCAAAATTCAGCGATGCCGATCGGATTTCGACAAAATCTGAGATTAGGGGGTGCTTGATATTACAACCTTGCAAATGTTGTTTGTGGCTTTGTGAAAAGTTGTGGCATTCTGTTGCAATTGCATACTTACCATTATCATGTCGCGATAGTGTCATCCAGGTACAGTAACCAGTATTTCGTGCAGAATCCTTGCAGACGTACACGACATCACCTCTGACCCAAATGCCGCATTATAAGGTACAGAGTCTACAAAAATATTTCAGGTATCGATGATGAGCTATTTGTGAATTTTTAGGACGTCTGAATTTCGCGCTTTCGACCACAATGTTAACGTAATTTTGGAAGGCAAAAAATCCACGAGTAATTTAAAAACATGTTTTGACTATAAATGGCATCTTCTCAATACGAATATCAAAATCACAGCTTACAGCGACCCATAAAATCAAAATTGTAGCCTGTTCAAATCAGCCAGTGTAAGTTTGCCTGTATTGATTTGTATTTATTTAAATATTTTGAATTCTTAAATAAGTTATAATAACTATTATATTATTCTATTATAATTTTATATTTTCTAAAATGTTCTACGAATATCGAAGGTTCAAATAGCCAGAATTAATTAAATCTATGAAATATACCCTGAGATTTGTTTCCGCCCTTTCAGAACTCCCCGTGTAATTAAGTTAAACATAAGCGATTATCTAAATTACGAGCGCATTGATTAGGTACTTCTTTTGGAACGTTATTTTGCAACTACTTGAAGCGTCAACTTTGAAATCATTGCACGTGTAGGGTTCATAAAATATAATTATTGGATGTGCAGGTATCCATGTAATTTTTATTAAAGATTATAAAATATCTTCTAAATGCCAATTAATTTTAAAATCGGTGAATGAGTAAGCAATAAGAAACTTAGCCTTGAATTTAGTTCAACTAAAATTGAATTTAAAGAAACTACTCATTATATTACAAGTGCTGTTTTTGTCATTTTGAATTTAATTTTTGTGGTCGACCCGATACAATTATAAAGCCATTAGCACTAATGGATTTAATGTATTTTATTTTTGATTAATGAGAGACCAATTATGTTACCTACTGCTGCTTTTCTCATATGCATTATTTATAAAAATAAATTAAAATGTTTGTTATTGCTGTGCTAAAACCGGATATAGGCACCTAATGTTTATACTACACATCTTTACCTAAATGATTTTTCTATTCTTTACCAAACTGACTAATAATAAAATAGTTTAGTTTTAAAAATTGTTTAAGCTGAACGTAAAAAAGCAATTAAAGATTTTGATACCAACGAGTGTGAAAATATGGAAATCATGTCATGACTTGGTTATTTGGTAAATTTTTGAATAAAATTTTTAATTTTTTAATAAAATCAAGATTTTATAAAGCCGCCGAATTTTAATTAATCTTTTTTGTATTTTAAAAATTAAACTACCTATAGCTAACTGCCAAGGTTCATAACTTTTTAAGGAGACGAATGACATCCTGTTAAGCATTATAATAATAATTCGGGGACACCACTACGTGTTTATAAATATTAGTATATTTTTTAAAAATGAATCAGAACTAGGTTTAGTTGTGAGCTGGTGTTAATGTCCGCTCACTGAACCGATTAACTGACCAGTTCACCCTCGCTTATATTTTACATTAATTATTACATTACAAATTTAAATTATCAAGTGTAAATATTAATACATGCGAGTTACTTTTTCTTGCAGAAGAGCATTTTATTACACTGCAATGCTAATTCCAAATTAATAGTAATAATTTATGTATTATGTTAATAATTAAAATAAAAATATTTGCCTAAAATGTAAATAAAAATACTAAACAAAACATTTCATGCAATGCTTAGTTTAATTGAAAATGTAGATAGTTATTTATTTAGACAATTTAACATATTTTGAATTGTTTACTAAAATATAGTTTATACAACTAACACGAAAGTAAAGTCAACTAGCGTACAAAATGGCGTTTTCTGAGTACTTCCGGTCAGTAAGCTTCCGGTCAGATTATTATGGATAACCACTCTTCTACACCGGTTCCCACTAATTATTTACCAAATTATTCGCTCGTGATTATAAAATAATAGTCCAAAGTTAAAAATTATTTGCTTGTAAATTTTAACTGCAAATATAATAATCTATAATCAATAATTGGAATTAATTGGAACCATTTTTATGCAGGGTATCCCACTATGCTGTGGTTTCAACCTTATTAATTATGTATTTTCAGGCAATTAACAGAATTTTATGAAATAAATTTTTTTAAGTTGTTAAGTTTTTGTGTATATTTTAAAAATTATTACATATCTCAAACCTACTGCTTTTTAAATGAAACGGACAAAGATTTATACACAAAGAGAGCCTTTAAACGAATAGTACACTGTCTTTTTATTAACCCAAATTTTGAAACAATAGGGACAAAACACGTTCAAAACGTTCAACTAAACTGGGGTGAAATTCAGAACTTCTTTCCTTTATTTACAGATAAAATTTTTTTAATTTGTCAAGTTTGAAAAAGTAAACAGCCCAGAACTTAAACTGGATTTGAGATCACTTTGATAAGGGCCTTGAACCGCCACCAAAATTAATTTTAAAGTTTAACCATATAGGATAGCTGCTCGTCTAGCAGTTTCATCTCATGAAAAACTAAAAATATTTTTTTTTGGAAAATCCCAAAATGACTGCCGAGGTAAACAATATTTTGAATTTGGATTGCACAGCGATTACGAAACCATGGACCCTCAATTCACTATTATGAAAGCGGTCAATAGAAGTTTTCCTTTCCTAGATATTTCTGTTTACATCTAAGGCACCGAATTGCTTGTTACTTTATTCATAATAATTTCCTCTCATTCTACATTCATATATAAAAATATAGTTCTGTCCGTTCAAGATTTCTCTAAACAAGAATATATTATTTACTAATTTGTTAAAGTAGGTCAAAATTCTAAATAGAACAACAATGACAAAGCATCTTCCATGTGCTATAAAATTTTTACGTAATATGTTGAATGGAATACGGAAAAATTAATTAATTGATCTGTTTAATGCCGGTACTGAAAGTCAGAGGTAATTCTAAATTCCTTAATCTTATAAAATTAAAAATAGGCACTACTATTTGTGATCTACAATCACACACCGGTGTGATTAGTTTCGTCCCATCATTGTTCCTGACAAATAAGGACGATACGTAACTTGCTCGGAGTTTTCGATACTTTCATTACCTTTAATCTTCAAGTCGTCTAAGGGATAATTTATTAATCTCCAGTTAAAGCTTCAGTTAGACTTATCTTTTTTTATGCTTGTCGGAAGGGGGAAATTCTTAAAGAAGACACCACCAGTCCGTACTGGGTGGTAATGTGGGGTCACCCCACTAAAAACTTGCTTAAAGTTCGCTTAAAGCATTTAACCGTGTATCTATCGCCTTCTGTCTGTTAGTCAAACGCCTTCTGTCTCTTCCGGTCTTTCACAACTTTTCTCTTGCTTAATCCTTTTATTTAGCTTTGTCCTCATTTTGCCTTCTTCTCTCGTCGTCTGCCTTTGTTGACATTATGAGCACTAACATTTTTTCAATAGTTTTCCACTTCTCCTCGCCCTCTAATATGTTTTCAGGCTGTAGTCTGTCCCTTAGTTGGGCTTGGGCGTCCTAACGTTCTTGTTCCCATTTGATGTAGTTGAAGATGGTGTGCTCTGCGTTGTCTGTTTCCGTGCATGTTGGGTTCTCTGTTCTTTTGAACCTGGACATGTATTCTTCGAAATAGCCATGATTTGTCAGGCCCTGTGTGGTTTCGTATCTTAGTTGCCCATGTTTTCTACATAGCCACGGTTCTATATTGGGGATTAGTCTGTGTGTTCACCGTCCATTTGCAGATGTATCCCATCTGGTTTGCCATTTTCCCCTGATTTGGGTCATCCTTTGGTCAACTTCTTCCTGTGCGGGGGAGTTAAATTTTGCCTCCCTTTCTTCTGCCATTAAGTCTATCGACATCTGTGATGCAAGGACCAGTAGTGCTTCTGTAGATGTTGTTCTGTAGCCTCTACATATTTTCATTGGGTTTTTTCTCTGATAGGATTATCGGATAGGTGGGTAGGGTTTGACGTCTTCTTAGTGTACTAAACGACGTCACATGGTAGATTTATATGATAGGTAAGTTTATCTCGAGATTCATAAACTGTCCCTTAATGTCAAAATGGTAGGAGCTGAACTATCGAGATATGAATTTTTAAAGATTACATAATTCACACAGATAATTCCGATATATTTACTTTTTTATGCAGCATTACGGATTTCCAAAGATTGGGTTCCGAGTTTATGTAAAGCTAGCACCCCCACGATTAAAACGATTAATATAACTCTAAAAAAGAAGTTCACAAAATTTTCTAGAGATTCACAAAATTAGCATTAAATTTACACATAATAACCGACTAATTTTATTTTAATGAATTGAATTTATAACTTTGCTGAAAATATATAATGAAATTACTGTTGTAAAAATATTGTCCATGTTTACGATGTACAAAAATTTGTATTTTGAAATAAATTAGGGCATTCAATTTTTAAGTAAGTGTTCATTGTAACTTGTTAATATTTTTAAAAGACTAACTTTATTCTAATGCTTTTTATTTTTGCGAAAGTGGGACTAGTAGCTTCATACAGGTACTTTGCAGAATTAAAAAAAAAATTAAAAATTTGGTTTTTTAAATCTCTTAAATTTTTTAAATGAAACACTATTAAAGCATGATGATGTAACAGTGTTGATGAAAACGTTCGCAAATTATACCTACAGTATAGTTCACACAGTTACAATTAAATGAGACGGTCATAGCTTAGCGGTTAAGTGCGTCTACCTCTAATGCGACATACCCAGACGGTATCTGGGCAGAGTAAGAACTTTATTCTGACCGTATTTAATCGGAAGGCAAAAGCAAACTACCGAAATAAACTGTAACGAAAGTCCATGTCGAAATGAAGTGTAATACACTTCCAATGGTTTGGAGTCCACATTAAACAAATCCTCTATGTAGTAGATGTGAATGAATGAACTAGGTGTGAAAACACCTCGAACCCATATCACGTGCATAGAAGAAATGGATCGTTGCTTCTGTCAAGAAGCATAGCGAAGAAGAAGTTACTTGTGAAATCTGAGCGTTTTATTTCTGAGGAGTATCTTGAGTGTTTTATGAATTCCTAGGTTATTCTAAAAATACAGATATGATTGGTATCAATTTTCACTACATTAACCACGATTCCATAGATTATTTTAATTTAATTAATAGAAAGAATTTAATCATGTTAATGCTCATCTCAATTTTGTCAATGTTGTTAACTAACGAGTGTCGTGAAGAGCAGTGATTAATATAGTATCGTAGCAACAGCCGGAAAATTAAAGTAATGTGTGACTCAACTCCAGATTAAGTCTCAAACCACTACCATTAATATGGGCATAAAGAGTGTCTCAAACGTTTATATTTATTATAATTGGGCTATACGTAGCCCAAACAAGATCTTACATTTTTATTTCAATAATAAAGATCGCGTCGCCAAGTTATAAACTGCGATTTAGTTTACAATCCTTGCGGAGCTCAGCTGTTTATGTAGGATAAACTAAATTAAAACTAAATGTGGGGTACTCCCATATTTTTCTAGAAAACATTTCTCCCTGTCTTATGCGTGCACATGATATTTACTAATCATCTGGTAAACAACATAATACATAATTTTTATTCAAATGTTTCGAATTATGACCATGATCGTTAATTTTGATGAAAAGTGTGCCCGCTTTAAAATTTGGTATGCAAATACCCAAAAAAGATAATATTTAGAGAATTTTAAATTAAAAATTTTTTTGGGAGAGGGGTGCTCAAATTCAAAATTTGATGGGGCCCCCATTTTTTGACCATAATTATTTACCCACCAAACTCACTGAAAAAGCCTATTCAATATCTTCTTTTCATAAAAAAATTCGTGTCTGTAAGTGGTACGGTTTGGCCAGTAGAAATAATGTATCGCAGCTCTCCTCAAGTCAAATTTGAGCAAAATCAAAGAGGGACATGAAAATACTTTGGTTGAAGTTGAACCCATATGGAATGGGCCAAACGTAGGTATTGTAACATCCTGAAACCAGTGGTTTCTAAGAACGTTTTAAAAAAAGAAACCTCCGGAATTCTTACTTCTTTTAATTTATTTTGTTTCAATAGTGATCAAATTTTCCAGTGAATTCGGGTAAATTCGATCACGCTTATAAAGCCAAAAAAAGGGGTAAATTTGATTACCGATTTTGTGATTTAAAGTGTTCATTTTGCGTTTTTACAATATGTACATAGTTTTTGACAATATTTTTATAATCGTCGTAGAAGCTTTTGAGGTAATTACAATATTAATTACAAAAAGATAACATTTTCCTTAAGCTATTTATTTTATTCATATGAATGACGAATTATGCTGACGATGACCATGGGTCGAAACTAGTTCATATGAATAAAATAAATAGCTTGATGAAGGTGCAATCTTTTGTTAATTAAGGATAACCCCAAGATGCATATATGAGGTTTTCCTCTCCAATCCTACGAAGGGAATTTATTTTCAATGATTTAGTCGATGCCACAGATTTTATTTTGCTTTATTTAAAGTGGTAAATTCACTGCACCACAATCTCGATTTGGATCGGTTAGTAATTTCTTACCATGGTAAAATTTGTCTCCTTAACTTCTGACTTTTCGTATATCAGCCGAAAACGCTCGTGATTTTGACTGAAACCAGTTCAATTCTTTTTCTAATATAAGAGATGATCAACCCTTCAAAAACATTATTCATGTTAACTCGCTAGCTCCTAGATATAGTCCACACGGTATAGAAGTTCTCCGTACAAAAACTAATCGCCTCGGCAGCGCAGTTGTTTGAGCTTACGTCTGGGTTCGAATCCAAGTTGAGGACCATATTTTCAGCATACCATCTTGCTAAATGTACGTATATGGAAAATCAATAAAAATTTAATTCCTAAAAAGTGTGACAACCATACCCGGTCTCCATATATCCCGAAGTGATTAAATTTACTAAAACAATAATTATTATATTAACGCATCCAAGTTCAGAATACATTGAAGATAAACTTTACAATGGCACTTCAGTATGTATGAACTAGTAGGTATTTAAGAATGCACTAAAACATTCGCTATGCACATCTACTCTAAATTGGGAAAATAAAAAATATTGGAGTAAAAAATTTATCAAAAGCATGATTATAATCTAAATTGTCAAAAATTTGGGCACCAAAGGTATCAAGTACGTGAAGATAATTAAGCATTTACTTCAAAAGGACAATGAAATCATTAGCATTTTGAAAGCGTTAAAATATGCCAAAATTATCATCCATTATCAAAAATATCATATTTCGATATAAAAAAAGTACCTTGGTAAAATCAATAATCGTCGACATACCATATTCGGTTGCGATCCATGGGTTGCGATAACATATTTATTAACAATTAAAACGTCAAAGATCTACGCACGGCAAATGCAGTTCAATAACTGCAGTCGTTAATAAATACAGGATGTTCATAGATATACGAATTTTCGGAGAATAATTTATTTATTCCTTGGGCAATTTCTTACAAAAAGTTCACATACATAATTATATTCTGCCCAAAACGGAAGTCATTGAGTTACAGACTATTGAAATAATAAAAATTGAGATTTAAAGAAATTTATTAGTGCAAACACACAATAATTATCACAATATTAAAAAATTTTTAATTACAACCGCGAGAAAAGTTTAATTAAAAGATCTATTAAAATAATCAATGGGTAAAAGCTGGAATCTAAATCTCGATTAATCAAACTGGTTTCTTCATTAGGACAGTTAAAAAAAATCATCGAAAAATTAATGATTGCGCGTAACTTGAAAATTTTGAAACTAATTTAAATCTTTGTAGGTATTGGAATTAATACATCTGAACATTTTATTTTCGATATGTTATTATTGCCTTTTTGTAACTAGTGCAATAAATAATACTACAATTTACACCCTTACCCTGTACTTTCAATACATATAGCTACTGTATTTCTTTAATTAAGGCAATTGCGAATTATAACATTACGCACTAGAGATGCAAATCACAAAAATAACAATTACTACTTTTATGGAAAATAAAATGCAAGCTTCTTTAAATACAATGTATCTATACTATGTTAATCTGTAGAGTAGGTAAGTTGAGAAATAATAAAGTAATTCAAATAAATTTCCGCATTCCAAATACAACCATATCGTGACAGAGTTTGCAATACTAATTATTACTAATGCTTTTGTATAATTTTATAACAACTACGATTTTGAATAGCGTGAAAATTTTCTAACACGTACATTGTTTGCATTGATATTACTGATAATAAACATTGAGTAGGTAATTATATACAATGTGATTCAACCTAATATAAAAACATTCTGGTATACTTTTCTTATAACTATAACGGAAATAATATTATAAAGTTAAAGTTTAATGGAATCAAAAATTTCTACATTCAAACCCATTAATATTTTTTCGATCCTTATAATATATGGATATTATAACAATTATACCTAAAAATGATAAGAATTAACGCCTGGTCATTTATTTCATACGTAAAATTTTTTTTTCTGTTTGAAATTTGAAAGCATAGGTATCTTGTACTTATAAAAGTTTTATATATTATCTTATGGACTAAAAGATGTGTTACAGATATACAGCATCTTAATTTCTAACGGAAACATTAAATATCTTCACTACTACTTACGTAAGTGACACATTATAATATTATAATATATATCCTTATCGGACCGTCTCCGTCCCGTCGTAACATAACGTTACCGCTCATTTTTTAATTGCTATCGCTTAGGTGCTATATTGCACACCGGTAAATATAGTCTAGGGCAATATATACTTGGAATGTAAAACTTAGTATATGCACGTGCACCTTATCGATAACAAGTTTATCATGCTGGTTTTTCTCATATTTTATTTTTTACTTTATCGGCATCTATTTACTTGTCGGTGTGAATAAAATATCTTACTAAAACTCGGGTGGTAGTTTTTTTTACCGCCCTTGTGTAATAATACACTATTGCGCCACGAAGCAGACGTCCGATCACTATTATTTTATGCATATGACTAACAGAAGCTTGTCAAATGGAAATACGGAATTCACAAAAATTAAATCTGTATTATCTTGTTTAAAATTTTTTGAGGTATTGACATTCAAGGTTAGGGGAGTATGGGTAATCGCGACATATTTAAAATGCGTAACAGTAAGACGTTCTATTTTTTATTACTAATTTTTTTCAGTTCTGTTTGGTGTAGGAAAAGTTTCAATTTACAAGGATGCCTAGAAATCCACAAAATAAAAATTCTTCCTTTTTATCTTATTTGAGATCCGTTGATCTATTTTACCAATTTTTTCAAATCAGTCCTGTGAGGATACTTAGTTTTTACATCTTTGGTACATATAGCTTACTAAGCTGACCGTCGATGTGCCTGTTACCCTGTTTCTTTTTATTGTTATTAATGCAAATCATTAACACATGAGGACCGATGGCTTTCCGTGCTCTCCGAGACACGGAGGCGGCCAAGAAATGTTTACCGAAAGACCCGGAGTCGTACAGGGGAAATCCTACGTTAGCAGTTAACTATCGCGCTAACTATCAGCCCATGACCTACCATGACAGGCCATATTTTCCAAAGAAAAAATGAGTAGTAGTAGAAGCAATTCTCAAAAGAATGAAGTATAAGATTTGTGGAGAAAAAGAAGAATTTAATTTTTATTCAGTAGATATTTGCTGAAATTTTGAACTTAGAACCTGAGCACATAGTGCTTACACGATGCTTAAAAGCGTCTCACTTATACCCATCCTTTCCTAAGTACCTTGAACTGAGGCAAATAAAGAAGAAATGTATTAATAATAAATAAATTTTCTATGATATATTATTATACTAATAAGTAGTTTATTTATAAAAATTATTATTATTATAAATTAAAATTTTATTTTTAACTAAACTTACATTGAATGTTATGAATGAATCTTAAAAGTTTCTTAAGAAAATTTTTTTTGAGGACCCACTACAAAATAATGATATTCTCGTTTGGAAAGAAAACAAATATTAGGGTTATATTTGAAATTTTGACGTTGGAGTGAGGCATTGGTGAAAACTCATAATGTAATTGTTTGTCTCCCTTCTTGCCTTCCGTGTAAATATTTCAAAAAGTTCTCGAGATATATCAGATGTGGATTGTTTTTATTGAAACACACGGTATATTGTAGCAATGTAGTAAAATTGAACTAATTGTTCAACTTTTACTAAATAGATATACTTACGTTAACATTAATACTATTATTTCTCTTATGATGTATTTGATTTTAATGTTATTAAAATCTTGTTTGAGGTAGAGTTCTCGTCCAATATTTGTAATTAGGGAAAAGGATCTCGGGTCAGTGGACATAAATCAAACAATATGTTGTCGAGTCGACGTTTCGGGCCTTATATTGTACCCATCCTCAGGACTAAAACAAAGAAAGAATGGGGGTCACACACCAATAACAAACAATAATTCCGAGGGCAAAAAGTGACATACCTCAACAAACGGATGTACAATAATTGTATATTACATCGACATTCAGATTAAGAACAGTAAAAGAGGCACAAGGCGCCATCAGCGGTGTCACTAAATTAAGAACGGTTAACACATTACAGGACTGAATAACGAAAAACAAATTGGTCACTATATATAAAATCTAGTAGTAAATAATTTATGATAAAAACACAATATAAAAGTCAATAAACGAATCTTAAAACATTTTAAAATGAATAAAATAAAAATTTTTATATGATGGAACCGTTCACAGTATAAATTATTAGCAAAATATTTGACCATGATAGCGCCAGGTGGAAAAAGATAAGTAACGAAAACACGATACACATATATGCCGAAAGTAAAATATACAAAATCAATTCATAATTATTATCGGGTGACAACAAGTTATGAAAGTCAAAACATATTAAAAAATTACTGTGTGGTAAAACTGAGCTGAGGCATCACCTCAGTAAGGCCGAAAAAAGTACAAAATGAAATAAAACAATAACCGACATAGGCAAGATGTCGAAATCAACGCGATAACACAGAGGCACTTCACCAAAAACCGCAATCGTTCAAGTCTGGTCTGTTTTTTCCAAATACCGCTGCAGGACACGGTAATATCCCACATCAACACTGGTGGAGTCTGTCTGTTTGTTGACGTTGTTGTCAGTCGTCATTATGTAGGCAGCCTCCAAAAAAGTACGTCTGTGGTAATTAGTTTCATTGTTCAGGATTTTCACCCCATCCACATTGAATCTGTGTTTACTGGTAGTCGCATGTTCACATAGACCTGTCTTGGTAGAGCCATTTCGGATATCATTAAGATGTTGGGAGAGGCGTTTAGATAGTCTCTGTTTGGTCTGTCCGATATAAACACAATCACATTGGCATTCTATTTTATATATCACGTTCGCACGCTCCGGGATCGGGACCTTGTCCTTACTATGCGAGAATAGTATTTTCCCCAGCTTAAAAGGGTTATGGAACGCTATTTTGTAATTGTCATCGCCTGCTATCTCTCGAAACAGACGGCGTATTTTACTTGCCAAGTACGGGTGGTAGGTGATCCTGTTGTATTTGACTTCGCTGTGTGAATCATCATCCAATGTCCGGTTAGACAAACCCATATGGGGGGGGGGGGTCGACAGACAAAATCAAGTTCAGTAGACGCTCCGGATAACCGTTCCTGAAGAACTGTAGCTTTAAGTCATGTAGTCTCCTTCTTAGTAGTGTATCTGGCACGCTTATCATTACCCTCTGCTTCATGGTCCTTATCAAGTTTACTTTTTGGGTTAACGGGTGGGATGAATGGAAGCTAAGCAATCTGTCAGTGGAGGAGGGTTTCCTGTAAACATCGGTGGACAACGAACCATCGCTGTGTCTGTGTATCGTTAGGTCAAGGAACGGAATTTTATTTTCTTTCTCCCTTTCATATGTGAAGGTAAGCAGCCTATCGTAACTGTTTAGTATATTGATACAATTATTTATTTCACTGGTGGGTACCGCAGTGAGGAGATCATCCACATATATGGCCAGGAACGGTATCGGAAATCTAATCGAGCCATAGAAGTTGCACAGCAGATCATTCATCACCAGAGAGGCAAAGATCGGGGAGCAAGGGTCACCCATGGCTGATCCGACAAGCTGAGCATAAAATTCACCATTAAAGGAGAAGTAGCTGTTGTCGAAAATAAGTTCTACCAGTTGTGTGAATCTCTCTATAGGGATGTCTGTGAAAGGTTGGACCAGATCCCAATTGTTTTTTATGGCCTCGACAGTTGACTCCCGAGAGATGTTGGTAAACAAGGAGTTTACATCGAAAGATACCAGCGAGTACCCTTGGGGAATAGTACACTTAGTTATTAATTCCATTGCTTCTTTAGTGTTTTTTATAATAAAAGGAAGTGAAGGAGTGACATTTTTTAGGATGTTCACGATGTACCGAGCCAACGGGATCTTTCCTTCACGATCTATTTTCCGAAGTCTTACTCTCTTACTTGACAACTGATTCACAGCGTATCTATGTTCACCGGAGGACCGAGCTAACTTAAACGCCATTGCAACCCGGAATTTTCGCATCGTGGCTCAAAACCACAGAGAAGGAAAATATAGTCAATTTTAATCAGTCTATAAATTTTTTAGAATATTTTCACACTATTAGTTGATAATATATCTCATTTATTAAAATAAACTATAAAAGTAAAACTATAAAAATTTAATATTTCTTTATATAATAATTATAAGCTTTCTTATGTATTTCATAATCCTGGTTAACTTTGAAAGTTCATTTTAATATTAATTTCAACAGGTAAAAATGTATATTATACCTATAATAAGTATATTATTATATTAGATATTAACCATGGCCTAAATACTAACAGGCTTAAAACTTTTTTTGTATATTAATATACTAGTAATATAATCCAATCTACAATCCAAATGTGTGAAAATATCACTCCTTTTTCCAATTTGATTGTCCCTTTTTTATGTTTTTTTTGCAATTTTAGTTCCTTTAAGTTTAATATTAATTTATTCTTGTTGTTTCGTGGTTGTTTCCATACTTAAAATTTATTTATTTTCAAGTCACACACATCTGCGTCCGCGATTATTGCTTGAAGGCACCTTCGTTAAAATTGACCATGTTATCTTTTTAATTTAACCTTATTTTTTAAACTTAACATTTTTGCGAGGGATAATTCGCAACACATATTTTGTACATCAGATTTCCCCTTTTGCTTTGATTTTCCCCAAATTCTCCTGATTTCTACCTGATTTCTTAAAATGATTTTCCGTAAGTTTGCAACAATCGCTCGATTGCTGCTGTGCGTGCAAACTGTTATTTCATTAATCATTAACTAACTAAATCGACGCTTTTGTTTGAAAACTTATTATCATTTGCAAGGCTTATATGGGTGGGTGTAAGGGTAACATAATCAACGGCGGTAGAATCTCCGTTCTATATTTTTTTCTTCCACGTGACAACCTTGGAAATTCAACACTTGCCATTATAAATAACTATAACTCAATTTTTGAAAAATCAAAGCCAAATTGAGGATCCTGGAAGAAGAAAATATAAAACGGAGATTCTGCCGCCGTTGATTCTGTAACCCTTACACCCACCTTTATAGGCCTTGAAAATGATGGAGCAATAAAAATGGCCTGAAACGTCGGACAATAAATTGTTGTTTTTACTAGACTTATTCCCAACGATATATTATACTATTAATATTAGGGTTATATTGGAAATTTTGAAGTTGTGGTGGCTAGGATTTCGAGGGTGGGTCCGAGATGAATACTCATATCACGATTTGTCCCCTTTGATGCGTCGGAACTTGCACTATAGGCCTATTCTGTAACTTGCTCGTTATCGTAAACGAATTTCGTAAAGTTTGGATTCGTAAACTAGTTTTAAACGATTTTCGTTGAAAATGGTACCTATTCTGTAACCACACTCGAAGGAATTCTTAAATGGGTTCGTTCGTAACACGTTCTAAACGAAAATTCAAGCTTATTTTTACGATTACTTACGAAGTTGTATTGGCGTCGTTCTCGAGTTTTCAAATTACATTTTTTTTAAATTCGAAGTCGGAAACATGAAAATTTATCAAGAATAAAACCAAAATAACAGGTATTTTGGAAAATCCCATATACCAATGGACACAAAGAAAGCATAGGTAGGTATAATATTTATTTTCATTTGTCACTTTCACAAAATAATATATGTAAACATTGGACTGCATTTGGCCTAAACGAATTCCTAAAACGGATAACGCTAGCTAAAGACCATGCGTAAAATAATTCGGTCTTTCCGAATGCCGTAACGAAGACGAGGTGTAGTGAATACCAAATAATCAACTTTACGAATATTTAGGCGTAATGAATCATAAACGTTTTACGAATGGCTTACAGAATAGGCCTGTAATTTATTAATTTAAAAATAAATTATCAAATTCGAGATATAACTTTATGAAAATAACACTTCATGAAAAAGCGCTTTTACATAAAAAATATTTTGCTCGTAAAATTTTGAGGTTAGAAAGGGTAGAGAGAGTTTCTCAAAAATTACAAAATTTCTGTAAGGCATAAAAATCTTTTTAATAAAATTTAGTTAATTTTACATACTCCTGAAAGATTTATCACTTTTTCTAGAACACCCTTATGTGTAATTTCAGCATTTACTATACTGTTTACACCGTTTCCGGCCTATTTATACCGGTATTCGTGGTGCGTTGATAATGTAGGAAGCTCACAGCAGACAGAAGTTTAACGTGAATTCAGAACTACACTAATAGATCATGTTTTCAATTTATTTAAGTCGAAAATCAGGGAATTTCAACGACATAATACATGTTTCGATTGTATTAGATGATTTCATCAGGGCGTAGAGAAACAAAACAACAGTCATAGCCAGCATTATGAGTGAGGTTTAATCCTCATCACTTAATTCCGACCGCTTAAGATTTGTACATAACATAATTATAACCTCAAGATCAAAGTAAATTGCGGTGTAACGCAAGATTACATTTTCCAAATTTTAGATTGAGATTTAGATGTACTGTAGCGTCTGATGCTTATAAAAATGCACGAGTACGCACACAATCGGTTTGCGACACCTACCTTCAATCGACTCTTATTTCTCAGGATAATTTGCGTCGGGATCGGACTCAACCAACACTTTTATACGAGCTTATGGTACTAAAACGAATTCTTGATTCCAACAAAGATAAAACTACAGTTGGAATTCCGTTAACAAGTTTTTAATTAACTCAACAAATTTAAACATGTAACCAGAATTCAAACAATCAAATAATCTTTATAAATACTACTATTCTACGCACTGGGTATGATAAAGGTAGCTAACCTGTGATCTGTCGTGCACTATCTTCTTTCTTCCAATGTTCCACTTCCAATCCCCAATCTCCAATCTCGAATAACCTGGTATTCGTATCTCCTCACGTATCTATTAGACACGATCTCGAACTCCACCTTCGATGCCAACACTAACTTGTTATCTGCTATTTTGCAGTATCTTAAATTTTCCAAGGAAAATATCTTCTTGGTTAATGCCTCCGTATCACGTTCACGTATATAATCTATTTCAGTTATATTTAAATTTTCTAGCAATTATCCGCACTACTGTATCTCGCTGTAACGAAAATGCGACTGTCGCGCTTCGTGAACTTGATCGAACTGTTTATTTACTTTTATGTAACTTGAGTTACATAGAAATTTTGTTTTTAAAATGGAGCTTCTTATATTCCTGGTTGTTTATATATGGCCAACGGTTTCTGCACGTTTGATTAATTTTGGCATGTTGTATATAATGTTTACATACAACATGCAACGCGAACAAACTTAAAATTAAATTCAAACGACAAAAAAAAACAAACACATGTAAACAAATGTGTTTGAACCTCCGGTCCCCAACTGTAGTTCTCTCCTTGTTGGTACGACTCTATCCTCGACATGGATAGCGCGTATCACAACAAATGCCCCCTGCTAAGTTTACCCACAGTAGTGCAATGCAACTAGCTTGGTAAATCTTCGCATTCATTCAACATCTTCATTCATACTTCACACCCTTCTTCCATACCTGACCCCCTTTCAAACCATTCAATTGACCCTGACTTCCCTCTAACATCTTCATTCATTCTCTCTCTTGCTCCAATCACCACCTGTTCCTAACGCTTTTATTCTTTTGCATCGACTTAGGGTCCTCAAACTCTGCGATGTCTTATCCCCAACTGGACTGGCTTTAGCCAAGCCTCTTACATTCTCCCTGTACTGTGCAGTCTTACCCTAACATACCCTCGGGCTATGTTGGTGCATACACCTCCCTCTTAATGGACCTGCATAACCTGCAGTAGTCACTTACATTTATCCCTTCCCTTCCCTTTGTAGCGTCAGTGGTTTGTAAACATAAACTTGAGAATGCACACGAGATTACCCGTGTAAAATTATTTTTTATATGTACGAGGTACTGTTAGTCAGTCAATTCATCCTTATGGTGACTCTTCTTCTTGCGGGTCCGCAACGTATGTGCATCTTAGGTTAATGTGAAATTTTCTAATTTTCCCCCCCTTTATGTGCCAACACTGTACACATTAAAACTCGAATTAAACTCGAATAGTTGTCGACTAACGACAACTTAGCTATCATTCATTCATCCTAACCGTCATTCAACATCCACTTGTCTCTCCTTCAGTACCGCTTAATCAAAACTTTGTTGCCCCAGCTTCCCTCTCTCAACTTCATCCATCCTCAAGCTCTCTTACCATTCTCTTCGACGCTTAATTAATATTCCCCAACTGGACTGACCATTGTCTTGCCTCTTACGTTACCCTGTTACTGTGCAGTCTTACCCTAACATACCCTCGGGCTATGTTGGTGCGTACACCTCCCTCTTAATGGACCTGCATAACCTGCAGTAGTCACTTACATTTATTCCCCACCCCCTGTATGTGCGTCGATGGTTCTTAGAAGCATTTCCGAGATGTCTTTGAAATTATTGTTGCATGTCTTCATGTCCGAGATGCTATTCATCTGACAACTTGCTTGACTTTATAAAGGATCTCCTTTTATTTGTTCCGTACCGTGTGGATGTAATCAACTTATTTGGATTTTCCATTTGGATCCGAATTGGATCCCAAATTATTGGTTTCGGATGTTTAATGAACTTTAAATTGTTGGTTTTCAAACTTGGATCTAAAATTGAATAATCGTTAAATTTCATCTGCTTTGTGCAAATTTTATTTTATTTTGAGTTCAAACTTGGTCCTAAATGTGATTATTCGTGCCCCCATTCGCTTTCTTCCGATGAAATGCGTTGGTGCCTCATTTCGCCGGTTATTTTGCCCTCATGCAAAATTGAACCCCATTTGACATTGACATTTCCGAATTCGTTGACATTTAAATTATGACTAATTTTTCAACTGAGCTCCAACCTGCTTGTTCGTGCCCCCATTCGCTTTCCTCCGATGGAAATACATCAATGCTTTCACATGGTTTGTGAAATTTGTATTCGTTTTCAACCTTGGTCCTAAAAATGGTTGCGAATTAACTGCTTTCACACGGTTTGTGACATTTTACATTTTTAATATTCAAACTTTGGCCTAAAATTGATTGTTTTTGACTTTGTCATTTTCCTGACGGTTTGATAATTTTTCCATGTTTTACCGACAATGGAATTGTTAATTATTGGATTCAAATGTGGGCCTAAAGATGAACGTTTTATTTTCTAATGTGAACCTAAACTTGATCCTCCGTTTCTTTGTTCACGCCTCTATGTACTCTTCCCGGGGTACATAGGTATTAACCCCCCCTGCGTGTGCTTTCCGCTTACGGAAAGTTCGACCCCGAATGCAAATGGAGCGGATCGAATGGTATCGGTCGAATGGTATCGAGCTCGATCCGATTTACCTCCTTATTGTCGTCTTTGCCCGGCGCGTCTTCCTGATTGCGTGGTGGCCAGCTTCTCCGATTTATCCCGCGGTGATTCTGGTATCCCCCCCTTCGCGTATTGTCGAATCCATTCCTCGCTGGATCGTTTCCCTTAACTCGCGGGTCTTGTGACTCCTGCGGTGACGCCCGCCAGTCGCGTTCTTCCCATCGCACATATGGAACCGCTGATTGTCGCGTTTCCTCGTACTTAAAGTCGACACTTTCGTCGAATCTTTTTAACAGCTCGAGGAAACCTTCAATCGTTTCGACCTTTTCTATCCCAATCCGGGCTTTAACATCTTTCTCAAAATGCCCCCCGATTGCTCTGACTAACAGCACTTCCTCATATCGTGGCTCGACCTGTTGTGCTTGGTTAATCAAACTTACTGCATAATTCTCCCGAGTGCCCCCATGTCCTCCTCGGTATTTGCCCCCATTAACCTTTTCTTTTACCTTATTTTGGTCCATATCGCCCCAGCATTTTTTTAAGAAAAGTACCTTAAAATCACCGAAATTCTTTATTTTCTCCTCTATCATACTAAACCAAATTTCGGTATCCCCCTTCATCGTGGCGCGGATAATATTCTTTTGTCGGACTTCGTCCCGAACGCGGATTAAATTATTTCCCAAATTTTTGATGAAAATTTTGGGATTAATTTTTCCGTCATTATAAAATTTGGTATAATTGTCCATGTCGCCATCCCGGTAACTATGACCTTTTAATACTTCCACCAGGTCCCCTAACGATTTGTCATTTTGAGTACGATTTATATTTTTGACCTCCTCTCGCATGGAGCCGATCGCATTCTCATTTGCCACAAACACGTCTGTTACCTTTGTCTCAATCTCGGTGATTTTCACATTCACCGTCTCAAATCTCTTATTTACCCCTTTCTCTAAACTGATCACCCCCTTCTCATTTTCCTGCCGGCATTCTGTTATCCTCTTATCCATCGTCTTTACCACCTCGGTGATTTTCGTATCGACCTTGATATTGACTCTTTCAATTTCCCCTTGCATTTTCTCTAAATTATCATTCATACTTGTCAGTTTCACCTCCTGTCTATCCAATCGTTCATTCATACTAGCATTTCCAGCCCCGATTTGCTCCCTTAAATTAACATTCATCTCCTCCATTTTTGCATTCATACTGGCGTTTATCTCATCCATCTTTGCATCCCTCTTATCCCCCTTTTCATTCATCTCCCCCATTCTTGCATTCATCTCCTCCATTTTCTCATCCATCTTTGCATCCCTCTTATCCCCCTTTTCATTCATCTCCCCCATTTTTGCATTCATACTGGCGTTTCCAGCATCAATTTTTTCACTCAAACTTTCATTCATCTCCCCCATTCTTGCATCGCTTTTCCCTCTATCTTCCTTCATGCTTGCATTCATCTCCCCCATCATTTCCCTCATCATTGCCATCATCGGGCTTATATCGGGTACTGACACCACCGGAACTTCTTGCACGTTTGAAACTTCCGGTACATCTCCCGTGTCTCCCCTATCCCCATCACTTTCATATCCAACATTTACACTATCTTCGTCGCTTTCATTCCCCACATTTACTCGCCCCCTTGCATTTCTACTGCGCGTATTCATGTTAATCTTTGTTGGATCTTAAGCTCGTATATTTCTGATTTGAATTGAATTCTTGCCCCTTATCGTTGAGGTGCCACTTTTATGTAGCGTCTGATGCTTATAAAAATGCACGAGTACGCACACAATCGGTTTGCGACACCTACCTTCAATCGACTCTTATTTCTCAGGATAATTTGCGTCGGGATCGGACTCAACCAACACTTTTATACGAGCTTATGGTACTAAAACGAATTCTTGATTCCAACAAAGATAAAACTACAGTTGGAATTCCGTTAACAAGTTTTTAATTAACTCAACAAATTTAAACATGTAACCAGAATTCAAACAATCAAATAATCTTTATAAATACTACTATTCTACGCACTGGGTATGATAAAGGTAGCTAACCTGTGATCTGTCGTGCACTATCTTCTTTCTTCCAATGTTCCACTTCCAATCCCCAATCTCCAATCTCGAATAACCTGGTATTCGTATCTCCTCACGTATCTATTAGACACGATCTCGAACTCCACCTTCGATGCCAACACTAACTTGTTATCTGCTATTTTGCAGTATCTTAATTTTTCCAAGGAAAATATCTTCTTGGTTAATGCCTCCGTATCACGTTCACGTATATAATCTATTTCAGTTATATTTAAATTTTCTAGCAATTATCCGCACTACTGTATCTCGCTGTAACGAAAATGCGACTGTCGCGCTTCGTGAACTTGATCGAACTGTTTATTTACTTTTATGTAACTTGAGTTACATAGAAATTTTGTTTTTAAAATGGAGCTTCTTATATTCCTGGTTGTTTATATATGGCCGACGGTTTCTGCACGTTTGATTAATTTTGGCATGTTGTATATAATGTTTACATACAACATGCAACGCGAACAAACTTAAAATTAAATTCAAACGACAAAAAAAAACAAACACATGTAAACAAATGTGTTTGAACCTCCGGTCCCCAACTGTAGTTCTCTCCTTGTTGGTACGACTCTATCCTCGACATGGATAGCGCGTATCACAACAGTACATATGTATTTCATGATCCAATAATTTCAATATGATGCGTCGATATTATCAATTTATACATTTTGTCCAAAAGACTGAAGTCTAGACATTAATTCTATAATTAATGGCAAAATATTTTACGACGTGAAATTGAATATTATCTCAGTAATGGAAATAGCTGATCTATGGGTCGACGGGTCCTTGAACTCGGTTTTAACCAATAAAATTAATACAATTTTATTAGGTGACGGTAGGTAGTTGCAGTGAGACTTCAGCCTAAATAACAAAGCGACAATAATCCTGGAATTGTGAACTTCGCTTTTCTATCGAATTGTGGGATAAAATATATCCAATATGAAGATGAAAAAATTAAGAACTGATGAAGATGGATGTCAATAAAAAGATAACAACTCCTACCTTAGCAGATAAGCAAGCTTTTAACAAAGAGAAGCAAATAAGAGATGCTATTATTGGAACAAATAACAACTTTCAATTTATTTAAATTTGTATGGTAAATCATAGCTTAGGCAGGGCGAAAGACGTATTACTTATGTTGCATGGGTTAATCAAATACAACATCAATATTCTTTTTCAGTCGTTATACTTCTTAACAGAAGCATCATAGCCCATCTTCTCTATGCATGTGCTGTGCTGCATTCGAAGTGTTTTCACATACACTACCGGTCAATAAATTAAGCCCACCCTGTATATTATTAATTATTTAAAATTTACATTTAAAACAATTGTTTAATATATTTATATTAACTCTATGTATGTAAACTCTACCGTTTCATTTATTTACAACATAAATTATTATATATTTTCGATAGGGGGCGTAACTAAAACAAAACATTTTATTTTCAAAATTCATGTCAAGTGGAAATTAATCAAAATTGTAATGTTGTAATTACAATTAGGGCAAGTATTATAATTTTTACTGCTTAAAAATGGTGAAAAATATCATGCATTAAGAATCATGATGAATTCAATATTTTAAGGATATATTGCTAAAAATGGGGAAGCACCAGGATATATCACCCACAAAACGAAGTGTTACAGTATATTTTCATCAATCAGGAGTCTCATCGAGAAATATTGCCATGAAAGTTCAAGTTTCAAAAGAGCAGTTAGAAATGCTATTAGAATTTTCACGAATTGGAATGATTTTAAGAGCCGCAAGTCCACCGGAAGGCCGCGAGTGACCACTAAACGTGAAAATAAGATACTTACCAGGCATATTATCATGAGAAATAAATGGCTTACAGTACCTTCACTTGCTCATAATCTTAATTGCAGTCGAGTCAATCCAGTAAGAATTTCAACTCTAGGGAGGCGATTGAGAGCTGCTGGATTACATGGTAGAATCGCTATGCGAAAGCTACTTTTAAAAGCTTCAATCAAAGTGAAATGATTGACCTGGGAAAAATATCATCAAAACTTGATTATTAGCCAGTGGAAAAATTGCTTATTTTGCGATGAGCGATGAGTGAAAGTTTGAGATTTTCGGTTTTCACCGGCGTGTTTTTGTACGATGACGAGCAGAAGAAAGGGCTTTAAATGATTGCGTAGTGCTAACCATCAAACATGGTGGAGGCTCTGTAATGATTTAGGGGTGTTTTGGTAATAATAATCTGACTGGTGACTTAGTTAGAATTAAACGAATTCTAAAAAAGGAGGGATATCTCTGAATATTGGAGGAAAATGCTTTACCATCAGGTCAGCGTTTAATTGGAAGAGATTTCATTTTTCAAAAAGATAATGATCCTAAACATTCCTCTAAGTTATGTAGAGGGTATCTGATGGAAAAGGAAAGTCGCAGAGCTCTAAATTAATTGGAGTGGCCTCCGCAGTCTCCAGACTTGAACCCTATCGAGTTGCACTGGGAAGAATTAGATCATCGGGTTCGTCCCAAAGGTCATTCTTTAAAACATCATCTTTAGGATGTTTTACAACAAGCCTGAAATGATATTGGTCAAGATACGTTAAATAAGTAACAGCTAAAATGCCTCGTTTATGCAAAGTTGTAATCCGAGCAAAAGGAGGATATTTCGAAGAAAGTAAAATATAATATTCTATTTTGTAATATATAAACAATTCCGCATTAAAAGTATATCTCTAATATTACTGTTTCATTAAAATAATATTATGTGTAAAAACGCACCACTGAATTTGATGAATCTAATAAAAACTAAAAAATTGAAGGTGGACTTAATATATTGACCGGTAGTACATCTCATATCCCTACTTATTTAACGTGGGTTCCGAACCACGGGTAGTGTAATACACTTGATTTTGAGATGGGCGTTTATATGAGATTACCACTGTGGTTTGCCATTGCTATCCAATGAGAGAACGTCTGAATAAAGTTCTTACTCTGCCCGAATTTAACGCATTTAGACTATCTCGAACTTCAATATATACGAGGTATATTCAAGAAATATGTTACCCTATTTATTTATAATGAGTGAGGAACCCTACAATAATGAACTTTTTTTCTACATGATCTTCTTTTCTGTTCTTAATCATTGCTTTTGATAGAAGCCTGGGTCGTTTTCTCTTAATAGCAACTCGTAAGTTTCATAGTGTAATATAATATGCAACAGTAGTTGTTCATAACCCAAGTAATATTCAACATACACCTCGGCATCGGTAGTCACAAAGCTTCAGACACATGTCCACTTCAACATTATAAGGCCGTTACACGGGAAGCTCCATCTAATATTATCTACTTAATATTAGCTTAATATTAAAATTTTTAACTTTTTCTAGAAAAAGTAGGGAAAGTTATTTTTGAAATATTCCAAGTGTAAAATAATATTTTTACACTTATTTATAGTGTGTGAAGTATCTCTTCTTGCCAAATTCAGCAAGCGAGTATGTAGTATAGTTGAATTATAATTTTACTCGTAGGTAGGTACATAATTAAGATAAAGATTTTAATCTTCTAAACTTTCGTCTGAAAAGTAATCGTGTACAATTCGGTACTTAATAAAAGTATAGACAGAAAAATCATGAAATAAAATATTAAAAACATAATGAACAGTTAGAATAATTTGTATTGATTACAAATTTTTAAGCATGCACTTGGATATTGGAAATTGTTTAATTCTAGATTTTTTGTAAAATAATATAATTACTCTTAGTGAACATATAGAAAGTTTAATGTAGTGGTTAAAAATATATATAATTAAATAAAAATGCCATATTCCAAGATATACAATTCCAATAAACACTAATTACATACAGCTTTTAATGATACACTTGAATACGAATTACGTCTATTCTCAGCATGTGCATTTGACGATATCAATTCTATCTCTGAAATGAAATAAATTGGCTTGAAATATCACGTAAAAGAATTAAATACAGCATTCAGATATCCTTTTACTTATTTTATTTTATACTATAAGCATTAATGTTGATCTCTTCCAATTTTCCATTGGAATATTGGGTAGTAATAATTTAAACTTGATATTTATAAAGCGATTGGTCTGTTGAGACACTCAAAATCAAGTCTGTCATTTTGTCATTACAAATGGTCTATAACTAGTATTATACATTCAGAATGATTATCTGACTTTTGAAAGACGCTCAATATGGCGAAGTACGTTTTGTGATTGGTCCTGATTACTAGTTATGTCCTAATACACCGATCCCAACCAATTATTGAATAAAACGAAATCGTGGATTACTATGTGTTTAGATATAATGCTATATGGTGGAAATATCATTTTGTTAGACTTCGCTACAGTTTAAAACCTGTATGGGAATGACAATTACATAAATGACATTTTAATTTTTAACCTTATAATTTTTAGCCATTATTTCTCTGCTTCGAGAAAAGATATTATCAATTTTTTGCTTCACCAGCTGCCTAAAATACAAATGGGTTGATTTTATCATTTGCTAAGTAATTTCCTTTTTATTAAGTTTTCTTTTGCTAAACGACACAATTCTCTATAATGAAATAATACATTAAGAATTCGAATACCTACCTTTCAAGTCCTTTTTTATATTTTACAACCTTAATGTCAAACCTTTTTATTACTGAAGTACCCCCTCAATTATTATAAAATTTATCTATTTTAAAATAAATTAAATGTTTTTTTTAACTGTTTAAACGTTATTCAGAAATAATAATACGAAAATCTACAAAGTTTAATACCTGAAAGTTTTTACTAATCTTAAAATTTATTATTTTAGTTCATTAGCATATTCAAGCGGTTCCAACAATTAAACTTATAAAAATTACATAAATGTTTAATATAGTTGCATAACAGTTAGATTACTTGTGTAGAAAATGCTTTTTATAATTTTCGTACTCATTCAGCATGAAATAGTGTTAAGTTGTGTGCGCTCTCAGGTCTCACACATTAATATTGAATGTTCAACTAAGAGCGGATGTTATACAAAAAAAACTAAACATTAAACGTAAACACATTACTTTAATTTTATTTTCCCAATTAAGAAGATTTTATAAATTGATAACCTTTTAATTTCATTTGTAGAATTACTCATAATATATTTTATTATACATTGTCCTTAACCATCAAGTGAATTAAATTATAACCTTTTCTTTAAAAATAATACCTTTGTCTACTACAAGAACAAAAGTAACAAAAACAGGTAAAATTGAATTAATTTCAGAATTAAAAATGTTATAATTTTTAATTAGATACTCTTATTGATGATATACTAGATGACAGGGTACTTACTCAATGTTACTAAATTTTATAATATAATTCATTATATAATGCCGGTAAAAAATAATAAATAATGCAATATATTATCTAATTTATTTAAAATGCAATCATTGGAATGAGCTTTCACAATTTTTGTAAGCCTAAACAACATAGTACAATAGTTATAACTTCTACACGCATGCTAATACATAGTATTATTATTTAAATTTATTGATAATTAATTATAAGTAGGTATACCTAATATAAAATTAATTTATTGTTTAGACTTCTTCAGATACATAATTGTACCATAACATTAAAAGTGAAATTACGAAGATTGTAAGTGAAGTTATAATAAAGGTACTGCAAAATTCAACCTCTACAATAAAAACTTTAGATACATTCAATAGCTATTTACGAGTAAGCAACAAAAACAGATACTTTAAGGAATGAGTAAGCAATAGTCGGAACGAGCCCGAAGGGTGAGTTTCGATAGCTTACAAGTTACATAAAGAATTTTGTTTTTGGGCGCACCGCGTATGCAGATTTTCTTCAGGACAGAGTCATATCCGAAATCAAAAGAGTACAACAAATTGCATTATTACAATAATTATCATAATAAATTAAATAAAAAATACTTTAACATAATTTTATTTCGTTGTTATAATTTGAAATATATATCGTTACTCTAGTCAAAATTAGGCAATCGGATATGCTTAATTGCAAATTGATCGTATAATAAGTTACTACTTACACTAAGATATACAAAATGTATCCTGAAAACTATAACATCGACAGAAAATGTACAATATGATATATAACAAGAACAGAAAGTGTCATTTTCTGTTACAAGGTTACATCTTGTGTTTAAGAAAGGATACCATTCTCTGCAATAAATCTACTACAATGCGTGCTACAATGCATTATTTCCTTTAGTCATGGAGAAAAACTCTTTCCTCGGACCGTTGATAAAATTTTGTTCCACATGTTTGTGTAAATCTCAAATCTACGAGAGATTAATGAAAATTTACAAGCGAAATGTTGTAATTTCGCGGGCAATAGTACTATTTCCTTTTATTTTGATATATGGATGTTCTAAATTACATTTATTTAATTTAGCTCATTAGAAATAATTTATCATAGCCCCACAAGCCCAATTTCGTCACTTTATGGACAAATAAAAAAATAAGGGTATGCTCATTTGGTGCATCTTAGAATGGTAGCAAGTTTCAGCAAAATTGAAGATGATTATGAAAATAATGGAGAAAAATTAGCTGATTTGATATATAAAAGCCCAGTCGATAAGTACAATAACATATTGACAATAATTTTGTACATTTTGTTAGTTTGATTCGTCAATGTTTACAAAATCCTATTTGATTAAACGTTCAACTTTTAAACCATACCAAAATATTGTTATTAGCTTTTAACCGTTACATATTAAAAATTACAACATTCTGCAAGTGCAGTAAAGGAAAGCTACCATGAATGAGATACTTTTTTCATAACATTGCTAGACATTATGTAGGAAGTTATTTCTTAACCCTACTATCTAAACACAACATTAAAATGCTAAAATACTTGGAATTTAATTTGAAACGTGCTATAAAAATTACTTATTATATTACCAGTTTTTCCCACCGAATACATCAGTGTATTGAATGAGACACATACACTGCATTGATTGCGACATGTATTATTTTACATTCAGTGTAGTGCCCGTGTGTTGTGAGTGGGACAATAAAATTCTTCAAATTATTATTAATTTATATAAATGGCTAAAATTGGCTATTTATGGCTAAAAAACTTCCCTGATCGGAGTAGGCTGTGTAAAAATCGTCTATTCCCGTGGTTCGGAATCCACGTTAAGCTGTAGGTCCTCTGTGCTCGTCACACATTTTCAACACGCAACGAGCAGAGACAGGGAGGTATCGGGAAAATGTCGCAAGACGTTCATAACCGAATATACATACATATTAACATACCAACTATATTTCACAGGATTTCTCACCAGCTTCACTTTCTTTTACTATTATTTTCTTTATGTTCATCCGTTTTACCATAAGTTTTGCCATAATTGCAATTTTTCTAATAGGTTGCAGGAGCACCATTTAACATAATATGTTCCCTAAAATTTACTTTAGGCAAAAATATGAAACAGAACATTATTCCCGGTGCCCTGTTTAGCAGAATAACTTTCCGCACTTGAGCGCAAATAATGAATCGGACAATGTGTAATGAATGAAATAGTGTCCCAGCAATTAAACCATTATGCAATTTTAAGATTGGACAAGGTTAAACCTTTTTAAATGTAAAGTACAGCAGCTGATGATGCTAATCACGTTACATACTAACACATATATCCAACTTGTAACATACTGAAAGCTTCTCGCTTTTGCCTTCCATACGGCTGAATTAAATTTAAAAAAGGCGAAATGATTGATTTTTTACTAACCATGATAAAAAAAACTTCAAAATACGCGTAGCTTCAACTCCATACCATTCAGTATGTTCAATATATCTGTAAAAATTTTATATGAACCAAACACAGTAGGTATAACTAGTATGACAATCTATTAATACTCGTATAAATAGAAATGAAATATGCAGTGCATGAGCGAAGATTCGCACATTGTTCCATCCAATACTACTTGTCTCATTTCGTAGCATCTTTCCCCTACTGCGTTCATAAAGAATGACGTCAGATACTCATAGTATGTGTAGGATATTATTAAGATCATTTTGTCCATTACATTTAATAAGTTGCAACAATTTGCACTTTTCAGAAGGAAATGTTCTGGAAATCCGCATTGCATCACGTTTTGATGCCATGCTAAAACACCTCTGAAGTAATTGCATCCCGTGTTGGTTGAGAAATAACCATGTTCTTAAATACCTTTGTTCAATTCTAAATCAAAAGAACAACTCGGTACTGTCTGAGGTTTTCGTAGGTTCAATTGAATAGGTTCAATTTCGGAAATTTAGTTAAGCTTGGACATAAAATATTGGGAGCCAAATTTAAACATACCAAATATTGTAAGCATGCTTACTCCTTTACAGACTTGAAATTTATTGTATCCTGACTTGGCATGACTTCGAAAAAGTGACATATAGATGAAATATGAAATTAAAATTCAAGTTATTTAAAAATACATATCTACAGAAGATACCTATTGCATAATTACATATTTATGTAACTAAGATCTTATCTCCCTTCTTGTAGAATTACATGCGTGGTAAGTCGTACTCCAAATTATTGAGAGTAATTGCCGATGGAATTAATGCGCTTTTGTGTAGAAACAAAGAAGAATGTATGTAGTGCACGAACTACTGCTGTTGTTCGCACACTATTTTAAATGCAAATTATATCAAAAAGCTAGCGAGCTCATTAACTTTTATAATAATTCTTGATTAAGATCCCACCGACGATTAGCAGTAAATTGTTCTCATTACGGCAATTTTGTATTTTTAACCGGTGCATATATTACTTGTTCACTGAACGTACTTGAGATAAATGAATGGCCTTTTTTCAACGGAAATTCTTTTTAAACGCCTTCGATTACAATACTAAGTTAAATTTCAACTTTAATTTATTTTAAAAGCTTTTTGCTTATGTCATGTTATAAAATAATTTGATAAATTAGGTACCTAATTAGTTTTTGATTTTCTAGTTATTTATTTACCTATTATTTCAATTGGTTACATTAAGTTCACTCAACATTAACAAAAAATAAAACCATTAGCACTTTGATGCGCTTTACAATAATACACTTGAATCTAATATGAATTAAATTTTATTATGTATATATTTAAACAATCACCAGGCTGAAAATTTCAAATATAAATTACTTTTAATTAATTGTGTTAAATAATTTCGCTCAATTAGTTATCATATTTTATTTATTATTTTTTTATTTTGCGGCGTTTATCTTAGTTAGTTAGTGCAGTGTGGTCTGCGGTTATTTTCTATTTAGATGACACACTGACGGAATGCCGCGCTATTTAGTGCAGGTGTTTCTTCAATTTAAGGATTTCTTGCTCTTCCTAAAATTCCTGAATTAGAAGAAAGTTTTTTAATTTGTATTTAATTAAAATTTTAAAATATCGGCTTATAAAGCACTCTATGAAAAAATGTATAGTTTTTCTTATTGGTTATATACCATATAACCATATAACAAATGTATATAAGTACATTTAAATATGCATACGCAAACTTGACCTCCCCTATTACCGACATACTAAGTATTAGGTAGTTATTCATTATACAATGCGAGTTGAAATTGGATTTCGACTTTATTTCTTCAACCCCTAAATAAAAAGCAATGCTTCTGATTTTTTATAGCAATCAAGCTGGTATAAAAACGGGAATATGAAAAGTTTTATTTTGTTTATGGCCAGTTTCTCGAATGCTAATTAAAGTTTAATCTGTGATTAAAATATAATTAACTAATATCTGATTAAATACAATGCCTTTTAATTGTTGTTACTATGGTTATAATTTTTAACACACTTTAAAGTAAAGTTAACGTTCGTGAAACTGGACATTAGTTAAACAACGCTGTCAGTATAATAATAATGGCGACGGGTGATGTATCTGTTTCCGTCGCAGAACACATTGTTATTAAATATTTGGTTAATGAGGATATAAAAAAATGACTGAGATTTATCGTCGGCTGCACGGACAGTTTGTGGAAGAGTGCCTATCGCGTAGTTCAGTGTTTTAATGGTGCAATTTGTTCAAGGATGGCCGCAACCGTGTGTGAAACACTCCATACGCCGCCCAATCTGCCACTGTAGCATACCAAATGAATATTATTGAACATAATATAATCCACAACAAGTTTTTGTTTCATAATGTTTGTGCCCGATAGATCTCCAAAGCACTTTCATCTGAACAAAGACACAAGCTTCAAGACTTTCTGTTACGAATAATCATTACGTATGAAATCTGGGTTCACTATCATCTTATTACCTATTAGACTCCAGAGAGAAATTAGCTAGCTAGGATTTGCGCTATGCAAAAGTTCACCTACAACCAAATAATCAAAACCCAATCCTCTAATGGAAATTCTTTTAACACTTATGTTTTATCCAGATACTGCCGCCGGGTCCAGTACTTCTGCAAGTACCTATCTAGAACAGAAATGCGATCAAACGCAGTCGGATTTTTCTTATGGATTATAACCGGAACTGAACTGTTCTTTTTGTTAAAGATCCAAACCAAAGAAAAATTTCCTTTTTCCCAACGGTAATGTTTTGTTTTATGCTCTTAATATACAAATATTAATAATATATTATACAACGACAGATTGAAGGAGTATTTTTAAATTATAAAATTGTGTTGTGTTGTAACAAAATTTTGTCCATTTTGCTACGAAATTAAATATTATTTAAATTTTATTTGTCTCTTACCAATACCTGACTATCTGAAAGCAATTCTTTTGTCATTCCTTATCGATCGATCATTTCAAGTAAAAATTCGCTCTTCAAAATCTGAGATAAAATTCAACAAAGCTGATGTGCCCCAGGGCAGTGTATTGGGGCCAGACTTATACATCCTATACACTCATGATATTCCTTCATCAACAAGTGAAATTGGAACGTTTGCTGATGACAATTTTGTTCTGACAGCTAGCAAAAACATCGAAAACAGCATAGAACACCTTCAAGTAGCCACTAACTCTATATTAAAGTGGTTCTACAAGTGGAATCTAAAAATTAACTACTCAAAATGTGTAGCTAAAATATTCACATTAAGAAAAATTATGGAACCCACAAAATTGTCCTTAAATGGTGAACTTATTCCTTGGAACCCGGTGGATAGCTCTGTTAAATATCTAGGAGTGCAATTAGATTCAAAACTTAATTGGAGTATTCACATCCAGAAAAAACTAGTAGAGGGCTATGTGAAACTAAAACTCTTATATCCACTTATTAATAGAAAATCATCTATGAATCATGAATGTTGTATTCTTCTCTACAAATCATTAATTAGATCATCACTAATGTATGCTTGCTCAATTTGGGGCAACGCAAACAATACCAAAATAAACAAATTACAAATACTCCAAAATAAAATTCTCAGGATAGCGGTAAATGCTCCATGGTTCGTAAGAAATTCATCTTTGCATTATGAACTCAACTGCCCAACAATCAAAGAATTTATCAAAAAAACAACTACGAATTTCCATGCTAATTCACACACATGCTCAAGCGTACTTCACTACTCATTGGGCGAGAAGGGAATACATCAGAGGCTTAAAAGACGTCTACCCCAAGACAAATATCTGTAAACAATAATATTGTATCGAGGTACATGACCTCACTAGGCTATTCTTAAAGTTATTATATTAATTTATTATCACTACTATGTATAACAATGTAATTTTGTTGAACTAGTAAATACTATAATAAAAAAAATTTTTTTTTAAATAATTTTATTTGATACCTCTAGCGCACCTTTTAGCTGATTCTTGCAACGAACTTTTATTTGATATGAAATGATAACTCATGCGCATTAGAATTAATTCTGGTTTGACGATCGAAAGTGAACGGTCGACTTTTATGATCGAGTGAATAAATCGATAATTTTTAATTCGATTTACAATCGTCAGTATATCGTGCGTGTTATATTTTCACCGCAATAACGGATATAAGTGAAATTAAGCGTATTCGATATCAGTCTTACCTAATTCAACCGTGTTGGATTATATGGTTCTGGGTTTTTTTATCTCGTTCGACCACACATTTTTCCATTGTACGATAAACGCTCAGTATTGCCAACTTGTTTTGGTGAAAAGGACTGGTGACTATTTTGACAATCAACTTGCTGTCAATTTAGATGATTGATTATTTTCTGGATAATCATCATCATTATAACATTGGATTATATAAGTGTACCATTCCATCACATAATTCTGAGAGGCGTGGGTCCATCATCGTTCCATCCTGCCAAAACCTGCTGTCGGGTCATCACGTCGGTGTTTTCCGTTCATGGATCTCAGAAGGGAGCCTGTAGTGTCAATACTCGCAACCACATATCCATTCAAGAAGCCGTCTGTCACCTTTCATTTGTAAACTTACCGGAGCTCTTGGTAAAGTACCTTTTATTTTCTTGTTTGTTTATGGTGGTATATTACTTGTGTTCATTGAAGCCAATCTTTGCATTGGTGGGGTACCCTTCTGGTCTCCCCAGTTTGTGTAACATCTTTGACGTGACGCTTGTCAATTTAATTAACGTGCATTTATTATTGAGCACGTTTCAGCCACGTATGTTTTGTTGCTTTTACTATATTAAATACCGTCACACAATTATTGTTTTATTTCAACGGAAGCGTATCCTCATTTGTTTTTCAGCATTGCACAGAGTGGGACTCACTGCCCTCGTTCACCGCAACATTCAGGGGTTAGCTTATATCAACATCAGGGTACTCACGAATATAAGTAGAAAGTTTTATTTTCTGCGTGAGTAGTGTTCTTTTCTGGGCTGTTCCCTTATTAGGAACAGGGAGAAAAGAGCGAACGTTTCCGTGTTTATGAAAAAAAGAGTTTAAAAGTGACTTCAAGCTCAAGTTTTACATACTATTTTAAGGAACAGAGAGAGTGAAACAACAGCAACCCTAAACAATTTTAAATTAAAAATATCTTCTGAACTAAACTTAAATTTTTAGATTAAATTTAGGAAACGTGTTAAAGAGCACATATTCTTAATGCAACAAAGTATTTGTTGCAAACATTTACTTTACAAGTACTTAGTTTTGTAAATTATTAGGGGTACACATATCTTTTTGCAAATCAGTTAATTTTGAATTAGAAACTTCAAACAAATCTTTGTAAGTGGAACGTCAAAAATAAAATTATAGATTACAAAATACATAGTGAGAATAATTTCATACCTCTATATAAAATCGCCAACTGTGACTTCTGCATGATATTTTAAGCGAGATTTTCATGAAACCATGGGATTAAATTAAGAATTTTACTCTACGAGAGACTGAAGAAGGTCATGTGTCTCAGAAATGTGATAACAAATATAAGTTTCACTTGCATAAAAACATATTCTTCAATCGTAACAATTTTTTCATTTCCATATTAATCAGTTTGACAATTTTTACTTTTTATTACAAAACGATGAAATGGTAGTCTTCAGAAAATGTCAACTTGCGACATCTTTTTGTTGTCAAGTACGAGCGAAAAAAGCCTGTTTTCCATGTCAACAAGGTAGAAAAGTACTATTTTGACGCACGAATGCGAAACAAATAAATTTAAAGTTATTTCATAACATTTTAGTAAATTTGAATTTTAAATAGCCCAAGAAGGCAATAATCTAATGCTGAAAGTTTAGAAAATAATTTGAATTTCATCGTTTGTTTGGTTTGTTAATTTTTAATATTGAGCTTTAATTTGCTGAGAACATTTAAATGTTATATTTATATTTTTAAAAACCAAGTTAATAAAATGTAACTTACATGCAATGAATTGTATAAGAATAAGACACTACGACGTCGTTTCGCCCTAATTAGGATTGTCAGGTGTCTTTAAATTTTTTAATTTTAATGTTAGTATAATCTTAATTTTCATTTAAATTCAATTTCAAATGCCATTCTCTAACATTTGGTTGTGCGGAACTTTCCTTAGGCTGCGGTTACATTGGACCCGGATCCTACCCGGATCTGTCGGTCGTCGGTTTTTACAAATGTTGGTTAGTCTGTGTTCGTCCATGCGATCAACGTGGTCATTCCAAGCTCTCTTTCGGTGCTTTATGAACTTTACTATATCCACTACGTCACATCGTTGTCTAATATTTTCGTTAGTTTGTCTATGTCGTAGTGTTAGGCCCTGTATGGTTCGTAGGATCTTCATTTCAACGGTTCTTATTTTTTGTTCAGTTCTTTTTGTTTCAGCCTTTGTTGCTGTGGCGTATGTTAGGACGGGGCGAACCATTGTTTTTTATATTTTTATCTTGCTGGTACCTTTGTTTCTGTTCGTTCTCATATATTTTTTGCTCCAAACCATAGTTCTTAAACTGCCATATCTTTGAGTCGGTTTGATGGCCTTTTGCTGTATCTCGCTCATTAGGTCTCTCGTGCTGTTAAGTTCGGTAGCTAAGTAATTGAATCCCATGACTAGCTCAATTATATCTCCGTTTAATTTCAATTTGCAGCGGATTGGTTCCTTAGCAATTACCGCTGTTTTCATTTTCTTTGTCGAGATTTTCATGTTATATTGTTTGACTGTCGTGTTAAATTGGAACAATTTCTTTGTAGGTTGTCCTCATCATCAGCAATCATTACCACATCATCTGCGTAGCATAATATGTTGATGTTTTTATTTCCCATCTCATATCCTTCCTTATTGTTTACGGATTGGATAAGCTTATTCATGATCAGATTGAAGAGAAAGTACTGTGATGTTTTCTTCTTTTACGTATTGGGAAATCGACGGAATGAACAAGCGACAGGTATAATGTTAAATGAAATTTGAAATTACGAGAAATAATGGCAATGTGACGTAAAGATAGCATCGTTAAATTATAATGTTAAATTTATGTTTAAAAAAATATGTGTTAGTTATTAATTTATTAGTTATTAAAATTTGTTAAAACTAGGTTAAATAGGATTAGTATTGGTAATGAAATAAAAAGGTTTTTCTTGAATACACTTGGTGACGGCTTGATGTATAAATTTGAAAAACAATTATCGTTCCAAAATAAACTTAAGGTGCATCGAAATATTTCAAATTGACATTTCTTAAAGTGATTATGTGTCCAATGAACAATTTCCTAAAACAAACATTTAATTAAATCAAATTTTAAAAGTGGCAACATTTTGAATAAACTCACCAACCAATGGGAGACAACCAAATCACCAAAAACAAACATGCCATGAAAGGTAACAAAAATCAAGTTACTTAGTAACGAATGTTATTTACCTTAGAAACGTAAATTGATAAAGATGGTACGCACGTGTAATTTTGTGCGGGAATAAAAATGAAATAATTTGTGAAAATAACCAAATGTAAGGTTAATATGCTTATATGCTGAAAAGGCAAATTAAGATAACGTGTGATAAAAATTAAGACGACACTTGCCAAAATAAAATTTGTATGATGGTTGTGAAATAATTTAGATGGTTTGTTGAATTTTGTTGATTTTTGTTGAGAATAAAATTGAATGCAGTAAAGCGAGGTAAAATTTAGAACAACTTATGTGTGGGAAGCCGATTGCGCAATTCGTAAGAAACAGTATGACAAACTTTACATCGGTAAGCGAAATATGATTTATTTAATAGTGCGGGAATTTTGAAAACATTAAAAATACGAAAAATCTTTTTATTCATTCGAACTTTATTTAGATTTAGTTTAGTAATAGTAAAATTGTTAAATTTAAATTTGCATAACACATGTTCATTATTTTTATTGTCTCCATGACAACGATTTACAAAAATTTATTATTTCAAAATAAAGTCACTCTAATTTTGTAGTGTCGGAAGACCGAGAAAAAGATGGAGGGACCAATGATTGATGGTGTCGTAACGGGTATACTTACCTAACACGTGCAGAAGAAGAAGAAGAAGAAGAAGTCACTCTTGCCATGATAAATTTATTATTGAATTTAAAATCAAGTTTACATAAGTGTAAAATTACCAATCTTGTTCATTCTGGAGATAAGCAGATGCAGTAAAGGAAAGTTTAACAACGATAAATAATTTCTTTCATAAAAATTTGGGCTAGCCGTGGTTAAGTTATCATTGTGGAATAAGCATCCAGGTAAGGGCAATTTGCATTGTAGGTGTTAATTACATAATAATAAAGGGACGATTAAGGGCAAAGGAACATAGCAGTACTAAAGGAATCACCTTGTCGTATTCCTGTTTTAATATCAATAAGATTCGTTAGTTTGTCTGATGTTATTATTTTTGTTGTCTTATTTGTATTTATATCATACATCATAATGATCAGTTGTTCTACATTTCCTTCATTTAACTCTTTTACGATGTCTTCTTTGCTTACTCGGTCGAAAGCTTTAGTGAAATCTACAAAACACATTAATACTGGGTGATTATATTCTATGGATTTGGCGCAGTATGAAAATCGCATCTATCGTACTTTCGGAACCCTTGTTGTCCTTATTCTACTAAGATATTTTTTTGTAATTTTGTAGTAATTACAGAGGTGAGCAGCTTTAATGTGGAGTTAAGAAGTGTGATTCCACGACAATTATCTTTTAAACATGGGTACTGTTATTAAGCTCTCTTTCCATTCTGATGGTATCTTTCCTTTCATTATTATTCGTTCGAATAAGTTGTGTGTTTGCTTGAGGAAAAGCTCACCTCCGTATTTCAATAGCTCGTTGTATTTTCCATCGGGACCAGGCGATTTTCTATTTTTTAATTTATTGATCTCTAACAATTGTACTTCTTCTGGAGTTATTTTTACTTCGTCATTATTTGCGTTGCCTTCGAAATTCATTATATCGCAATTTATATTATCTGTGTATAATATTTCAAAGTGATGTGTCCATTGTTGCTCTTCTATATTGATGAATGATAGATGTTAAGTTATTTATTTCTTCTGGCTCAGCAATATCCTCCATATTTTCTTGTTCGCATCATACAAATAGTATTCCATATGTTTTGTGTACTTTTCCCAATATTCCTGCTTGATAATCCGTATATCCCGATTAACACGGTTCCGTGTATAGTACGTACATATTACGATGATGAAGGTACGGATGGACCCCGTCAATCGCAATTTAATAAAATTTTCAATGTTACTGATTATCACGTCTAACTGGGTTCTTGTTGCATGTAAACTTGCTTATCTCAGTAGTGGTTTCTTTAGGAAATTGTAAATCAAATCTTTTAAAGCTGAAAAATAAATAGCCGGGAATACAAGAATCCCCAAAAATAATCCGTTTTGTAATATGATAATTTTTATTATAATAATTATCAATAATTTTGATGCAAATAAACGTATACAAAAATTAAACAGTTCCTTATTACTTAAATTCCCCACAATTAAATCTAAAAGCGTGGCGTCGTATTCCGCAATCGTCGCACAAATAATAAGTTTTTGGTAAAAGTTTTCGCTTACCCTGTATAAATATGGTTCTCTCCTCCTTTTTGGTCTAGCGCATGTGTAGTATTCAATGCTTCTTCCCGTGGATGACTTCGTTTTCACCTTAATATTTCCAGATCTATCTTCGATAAAATTTGTAACCCTCGTGGCAAGATTTTTATCTTCTCCAAAATATTCACGATCGGTAAGTATTTTATAATTATTTTACCGTATTTACATTCACATTTATCATTGATCACTTTATTTTTGTAGGTTTCACCTTTTTATCATACTTTTATGTAATTAATTAATTAATTTTCGAGCCGCTAAAAATTACACGTGCGATCTCGATGCAAAACTAGGAAGAAGACCTTTTGTTTTTTTTATATCGTCAAGGTGATACAAATTCATTGCTACTTGATTATTTAACCATAAATTCTTAAAGTGAGTCGAAACCACCATGTTTTTGTGGCGCGAAGTTTAAAATTGTCTTTTAATTTATTTTTCTTATGTTTTTAGGTTAACCGTTGACTTGAAGCACATAATTTCTGTTTATCACTTGATTTGTCCAACGATGGTTCCTCGGATGACCTATCACTCTGTTTTTAATTAATTTTATCGACGCACACGTAATGTTTAAATTTTTATACCTAATATTTTAACAAATTATTTCTAACACCTTAACTAATAAATTTTACATCTAGTTTATAAATTTCTTATAACTAAACAATTTTATTATATTAATTTTAACAATTTTTGTCATTACGGATTTGAAATTGAACATTTTAATTTATTTTGTTAACCCTTGTATTCTTTGTTGTTATGATTTAAATGATTCTATTTGTTTTGACTTTGTAATGATAATAATAAACCTCCTATTTAAATTAACAAGTTCCATGCATTAATTTTTCTATTCAACCAAATTGAATGTTCGTATTACGAGTGGCGTCTCCATCAGATCTCACCGTAATATGATGAGCATTCTTCAACCGTTTGTTTTTCATTTGTATTTAAGGAATGCTTTCTTTTTCTCTTTAGACATGGGCCGCACAGAGGTCGGAGTTGGTCTAGTGGTTACGCTAGAGACTTTACAAAGCAACCGGCCTGGTTTAAAATCTCGCATATGAAGATGGGCATACAGAATAGTGGAGAGGCGCATCGAAAAGAATGTACTATCTGAGAGAAGAGTTTGTGTTGTTGTGAGCTTTTATAGGTTTTCGAGCATCCGATCTGAAACTGTAATCATATTTCCAATCATAGGCAATGGAAAACATGGTCGAAAAGATTAATACCAATAAAATTGAATGAAATAAAGAAGCATTCGATGGAGCAAACCCAATAGAGAAAATCGAAAACTAAATCATGCAGGTCATGTAGGAAACAAATTAATTCGCAAAAGTTGCTGCTCCGTTAGGAATATTATTCGGAGCTATACCATTGTATATGAAATGTCTTTATGAAAAATAAAATCCGAAAATTACCCTTGTAATATTTGCACTTACTTAGAAAACGTATTGTTTTCTTCTCCCTTTCATTATCTAGGCATTGTTGCCTGTTTCGACCCTACAAGTCACGAAAACGTTTTCTCGGGCGGCCAATATTTTTCTTTTTGGGTTGTACGAAACATGTTTTTGGGGATTCTTTTGTTTTCCAGTCTATCTAGGTGTGCCCTCCAATTTTCTCTATATTCCGAGATTTTTTCTTTGACCGAAAAGATTTCGTTTCGTATTTGTTGCCCGTTCTTGTGTATCCTTTAGTTCTTCTTAAGAACTGAATCTCCGCCGCTTGCAGTTTTGATTCGTCTCTCTTGGAAGGGACCCATGTTTCACACCTATGTATGTATATTGTAGTGAGCTTTACTAGGGTTACACGTTTTAGTATTAATGTCTTGTACAGGTGTACGTAAATGTACCCCGTCAATAGAAATGTATGCAAATTTTTATTGATAAATACAAATAAAAGAAATTTATACCTCGGCTTAACAATTTCGGTGAGCACAGACCTACCTTTTCTCAAGTTGGGTTCCTTCCTTGACCAAATCGTGAAGCTGAAATAGAATAGTATGATCTTCGGAATGATATCACAAAAATTATGCTCCGTTTTAGAATGCAATGGTAAATTTTATTATATGAAATGTAATTATTTTTAAATAAATCGTGAACATCAATTAAATAAATCCTTAATATTACCCCAAAACTATAAATGCTACGTCGACGCCACGCGGTAGAAATTTTTATAAGTCCGCACTAATTTTTGTTAAAATAAAGTTGTTTGGCTTTACCTTTAAAAATCTGGTTCTTTTCTGGTTACCAAGATGAATGACCATGAAACCCAGTATCAATTTCTTATCGATGGTGTACAGTCGCATAAATACGAGTGGATGCCTTTTCCAACACGTGTAAATTCGTATATCGTTATTTGTGAAAATATCGTCGATCCTTCAATATTTTTGATCCAAAACACTTGTAACACACGTAAGTTAAGTTTAATTTTTAATTTTTATACCTTTTATTCGGTTTGAATCGAAATTTTTACTAATAAATTAATTTCTTGTAGGACGCTTAAATTTCACCACGCCATTCATCGAATTAATTCAACAACAACCTTCTTTCAATTGTTTCACCATCGCAACTTGTGTTTTTCCAGGCAAATGTGATTTTGCTACTTTGGTCGATATAAAATCAATATTCTTGACGTTACCGTTTGCAGGTTCGGCTCAAGCCCAAAGTGATTTGTAAAATTTTAATAAAATTTTTATGTTTCAGATTAAACCAAAGTTCTTGCATCTCCTGTGATCTTCCAGTAAACTTTTGAAGAAAATGTCTTTCCCATTTGTGATACATTGAATTGCGAGACACTCCGATACGTGTAAAGATTATTCTTATTTAAGTTTTACGTTTTAACACATTTTTATAAACTAACATTGAACAATTATTTTGATTTCAAATTACATTTCTTATTATTAATTAATTTAATTTATAATTTTTAACAAACATTTTTTTTTATTAACAGAATTAAAACGTTGCATTTTTGAATTTATTTTGTTATCTCGTTCCGTGACCCTTTCTTCATATAAATTTATGACGTTAAACTAAATTTTTGGTTTCAGATAAAACTTTTACGTTCGAACAAATAAGTCATGTGCTCTCTTTATTAATAAACAAAATTTTAAATCGTGACGTTATCATTTCTATTGACGTGGTGGTCAGTGTCGGACATCGCAATATGTTAGGAAAGGTATCGCCATTGTTTTGTAGAATTTTATTCGTGTTTCCTTACGTTGTAGGTTTTTCAGGTTTCTATACAATTATCGTTCCGCATATATGCTGAAACCTATTTATTTTGTTGGGTATGTCGTTGTCTCGGTTTTCTACCTATTTATTTGTTCTACAGGTTGGTCTTCTATAACAATTGTACTCCCGGATATCTCCCTTCCTTTAAACACCATAACCTCGTCTTCTCTTTCGATATATTCTGATCATATTTGGTACACAGCTTCTGCGGAGCAAAAATCGCTCTCTGCAGGTCGTCTTCTGTCTCTTGTACAAGATCGTACGCGAATAATAGGCAATTTACGAATGTGTCCGTATTCCTAAGTAAATTCGTGCTTTCCATTCTCTTATCATGTCATCAAGATATAAATATTAAACAAAGTAGGTGATAGATCACATCCTTGTCTTAAGCCTTTATTGGTTGTGATTTTATTTGTTTATTTCTATCGTAATATCTATGAAGATATGAATATATGAATATCGTCACCCTAATTCTAAAACCTCGTAAGTCTAGTAAATCAAATTTTACAGGAGGCTGAAAAAAGTGAATTTTAAGAAATATATTATTAGTATTGACTTGATTTTTCACACTTAATAGTTTTATAGATGTCACAATAAGTATAATTTTTTTATTACGAGGTTTTAGAACGATGTATTTTGGATTTCTCTATATCATACAACTAAAATCTCAAAATCGCATAAATTTGTATTTACGAAGTTTTAGAATTAGGCTGCCTACAGACCGATCAAGCAAAAACATTGTGCGACAAAACGTTTTTGCTTGATCAGTGTGTAGGAAGCCTTAGGGTCATGATATATTTCCAATGACTGAAATTAGGTGTTCGGGATATCCTCTTCTTTGCAGTATTGCAATGAGCTTTCGTCGGTTAATGTTTTGTAATAAGGTTAAAGTACCAGTTGGCACTGTCCAAATTATCGTCGATATCGCTACATTTTTCTAAGAATATAAAATATGCTGATGAACCCACTTTTGCAATTTCAGTAATATTTTGTAGTTTTTAGTAAGGTTAGGTTTTCAGTATTTCGGAAATGTTACCATTATTTATAATAATACAACTCTGTTAATTAGAATTTGATCAATAATTGACATGTTATGTGTATCATTTAGTTTGTAAAAAGCAAATCTTAAAAGGTTGTTACTTTTCACAGGCAAATGAATTTCTATAGTGTGGTCCGGGTATGGTATACTGTATACGGTAAAACACAGGTTAGGTCCAATTGCACCATCTCAGGTTATCAAAGTCAGATTAATTTCTGTAGAAATCGTTGTTTCAACAAATGAAATCCAATATTAAAGGACGAACACAGTAAAAATGAAATAAACGGTTCATTTGTCATATAATATGCATTGGATTTTTTTATAGATAATAAATAATTTAAATAAATACAAAATGACCTATTGTTTCTTAATGTATATGCTGAAAATCTGTTATCATCCATCACCTTATAATGATTAAATAGCGATTTTATATCTTAATTTATATTTTATTCTCGTTACTGAGGAATATAAGGTAAAAATGTATCGAATGCTAGGTCATAGGCAATTTAACCATGACAATTACCTATACATAGCACTTTAATTTAAATAAGCACATTTAAGCTCATTTACAATTTCATATTTACATATTCACACAAAAATTATGTTTACAATTGAGAAAAATACCGATGCCCTAATTGCACATTTAAAAATTCTGTTCATTGTTGAACTAGGAACTTGCCACTAACACCTTATATAATTAAAATATAAAATCTTTAAAAATTAAATCTTTCAAATTTACAGGGTAGCAAAACCACTTGGCAAATTACTTAAATTGATTTTTAAAACTCGTAATTTCTTGGTTTTCTTAAAAATGACCGGAAATGATATAAAACTTGCTCTATTATTTTCGTTCACAACTAATTTGCCAGCACCAATTTGCCTTCAGGCTTTACAAATTCTAGTATTTCCCACAAAATAAGGGTGTCTGAAAATCGCCGATTTCTGGCAATTTAGTATCTTGTTCCATTCAGTTTACAATCTAAATGGAATTTATTGAATGACATTTTATACTACTTATTTTAGAACTAGAAATGAAAAAAGGCAGATAAAATATGTGCTATGTCTTTCGTATTTCTCAATATCAGATCGAACATATTACGAGTAACAACAGGAATGTCCTTAAGGTGCATTTACATTTTCAAACAATTTGCGCAAACTTACTATTCAATTGCTGCATAAATTTTTAAACCAATTTGTATTGGTTAAAATTAATGGGTTTGCGCAAATTGTTTGAGCGTCTAAATCTCTAAATGCACCTTGACTCGTTTTTGAATGCATTGATAATTTCGTGTAATGAAATACCTACAGATATATTCAGATACCTACTCATTATTTCTTAAATTAAATTGGAAATACAAAACTGAGAATATTTAATTCATATGTTTTTGCATTACGAAATTCTAACACAAATAGTAATGGAAATCTACAACTTATTTAAAATATTCTAGATAATAAAGTTAAATGTATTTTGTTTAACTATTGAATATAATCTTGAAAATTAATTAATTCCTATAAATAAACAAGCAAAATATTTAAATGTATCATTTAAAGAAATGTTCAGAAATAGTTTTTACAAGTCAGGTAAAAAAATCTTGAATGAATCAGTTGACCAGCGGCGGATGGTGGTCGTAATCTTTTACTTGGACACTAATTTCACTTAATTTTGTGAAGGTGGGTTTCTTGACTTGCCGAAGTGGCGACATATTCTGCCGCTGGTAGTGATGTGGGTAGACGGTAACACTTATAACCACTTAACATACAATTTTTTATGGTAATATAATCGATCTCTTTTAAATACAAAAAACAATTTAATATTTAATATAAATATTGGTAAAAAATGCTATGCTAAGTAACTTTATAAAAATTAGGTATCTGATAGATTGCCTTGTAATTAAGTTTTTAACTAAATCTTTGCGAAAACAAAAAATTAATCTGTAAATAGTTTTGTAATTATGAGCTCCAAAATAATAATATGCCCATAAATATTTACACGAGGACAGATTTTATTTTTTAGATAATACCGATAAATAATATACCATTTAAATCGCTTAAAATGTTAATTTCTACATACTTTTACAATCAATAAATAAATGAACAACATAGTTTTCATGAAATCCTATATAAATCGCAGAGGTGTCTCGACTGAAATACTGCTTTAAATATATCAGTAAATATTATTTAATTTCAAAGGTTACCAAAAAATTCCTGTAATTCCTAAAATAATAAATTAATAGTAAATTTTTTGCAAATCTTACAATTTAACAAAAACCGTTGAATTATTTTATGTCAGCTGTCCTTAATAATAATAATAATTATATTATGAAGCAACTATTCTGATCATGTGGAAATATAATAATAAATTATTATATGTACTATAATTTTATACATTTTATTAGAACTTTTATTTTAAATTGTATAACATAAGTAGGTACCTATAATAAATTTATCGGTTTATTAAAAAAATTCGTAAATATAACAGTTGTGGGATGTTATAACAGGTACCCATACAATTTTAGATTATATCGAAAGACATTTTTTGTGGTGAGCATTCTAAAAGTAGAATAATTTTATATCATTTTGTGTAGCCCTTAATGTTAACTTTGTTCTGATTGCCGAATAAGTATCATTCTGGCGTAGGAAGACACTAATTATGGATCGAACGGAATGGAACTAAAGGTAGACTAAACACATGCTTCAAATTAAATGGCATTATAGCAAAAGCCGAATTGTATGTTATTTTTGACTTGTCAAATTATACTATTTTATTCTCAAACACTGTGTGAACATAGATAAAAAATGGTTGCTTTTATTTTAGTAAGTAGTCTATTTAATTAAAGTAATTTAACCAAATTATATTTTAATATGGAGTACCTACTATTTAGTTCCATTAGCAAGAAGACAAGATTTGGTAAAAAATGTTCTAATTTAATTTAATAATTAAGTTAGTTGACTTTTTCAGATTAAGCATGCCATAAATAATTAAATTATTGATATTATATCACTTCTATGTTAAAAAAAATTTGTTTTCATATTTGGTTCTTATTATTACATTTTTTAAAATGTAGTTGAAAGTACAATTATCAGTTTTGTTGGTTTAATTTTTGGGAAATTAAAAAAATTTTCAGGACAAAATTGAAAACCGCATTAAATAGCTACTCAAAAACGTATTTCTTTTCAAGATCCAGTAATGACTTTTTATAATACTGCATAGAAGCACTAAACTAGTCTTCCGTATAATGTCTTGGTCAATTAATATACAAAACTGTGGGTACCTATTATAATATGTGATACATTTGCATATATCACATCATCAATCTTAAAATCATAACAAAAATTAGAAGCACCTTTATATCAATCCTGTTTTTTTTTATTGTACAATATAGACATTTATCGCAACCAATACTAAAAACAATACGGTATTAACCGCATAATAAGTTCACGTTCGTTTCGCTATTATAAACTGATAAACAAACAATCTTGTTATAATCGTCATAATGATTTTTAATATCTAAAAATTGCAAAAAATCACAGGCGGTTGGTTTGGTATATTATTGTTTCATTTTCATCGTAACTTAAATTCTAGTAGCAAATCACGTATCATTGTGGTTACACATTAAAAAATAGTTATAATGATGAGAACATTGAAAATAATTTGATAAATCTACATTGTTTAAATAACAATTAGCAATTTTTTTCTTTTTTTAACAATTACGTACTGTAAAATTAAATAAAACATTAAATATGTTTTATTTTGCTTTTATTTAAATACGTGACATATTTAGATCCTTATACAGCGTGTTCTTTTTACAATAAAACTTTACATATTTTATCATGACATCATGTTTTATTTAATTTTTTAATAAAAAATATAAGATTCCACTTTTAATGCTCACACGGGATTTTTAATTTTATTTACAGTGTGTGTTAAAAGTATTCGTCAATAATTAACATATTTTGAATTAAAAACGATAAAACTTTTTTACATTACACGTAATTTAAAAACTAAAAAATGCAATAGAAGCTATTAAAATATCGGTGAGGATTACCTAACCCTGGCAACTCCAAATAAATTGAAAATTTCCTATTGTAAAGAGGAAGGTTTAAATAGTGTAATGACATAATTTTAACAAGCGAACATATAATCAAAATTTTGAGAAAAATCAATTTGAAAAGTACGGAAAAGTAGCATCTTGCATGCTGTAGAACCGGCCGGTGCCACTACTTCGCTCGGCCGACGCGCATTTTGTTGACGGTACGTGCACTGGGATATACTCTTACACTTAGAAAATTTCGCACCGGCATCAGTCGCTTGCTTGCATTCGACTACACCGCACGTCAATTTTTGCGCTCTTTAATTTTCACGAATTAAGTTCAAATAGCAATTTTCATTGCTTTTCTCTCAACGTAATTTAAAATAGAAGTGAATAGTGACACCTCAAGTTCCTTTTCTATTTAAATTTCGCCGACAAAGCGTTTAAAAACGCTTATAAGTGACCCTCCCAGTTTTCCCGGCAAAAATAGAAACCATCTGTTAAGTGACGTAGCTTGCTACGTCACATTAATAAGAACGCGCGTTCTTTTGCCCCTTCCCCCTTCGAAGTCATCAGCCGATGTACAGCAGTGTACATAATCAGGTCAGTAAACTTTTATTAACCTAGGTTATTTTCAGATAATATTATCGCAACATAACGTAATATTTTCAAATCATCAAATTCTTTTCAAGTTCATTCTGATTAAAATTTATTTCATTCATCAAATTCTTTTCAAGTTCAAGTGCATTTAGATAAACTATTTCAAGTCAGCAAATTCTTTTGCATTCAGTTAAAATCAAGACCAAGTAGATAAATTTAAGGTTGCCTCACAACATTTTAAATATTTTACAGATTTTACAACATAATATTATTTTAAAAATTTATTTTTATTATTGAATTATTTGTAAAAATGACGACCGACAAAGACACGCTCCAACAAAACTACGAAAGTCTTCTCCTGCGATTTGACGAACAATTAGCCATTTCAACCTCCCAGGCTGCCACAATTGAACGCCTAAGCTTAGAAGTCAGCAGACTAACCGCTCTGATAATCGCCAGAGACGAACCCCCCAAGGTCGTGCAACCACCTCCGGTAGCACAATCACCCCCGACTACCCAAACACGCCCGACTGCCCCTTCAGGGAAAAAGAAGGACAAGACCCCCTTCCCCCCTCTACCGACTACCTCCGCCAAAAAGACAGTCCCAAAGACAAAAACAACTAAAACAGCCACGACCACCAAGAAAGCCGACCCACCGCGCCCCCTTATGGAATCCAGTATTTCAAAGCCGATAACACGTTCGCTCTCCGCAGTCAAGACTGCACCAACCCTCTCCACCGCCCAACCTCCCTCAGAGGCAATGGAGACCCACGCTTCCACCTCCACTGGTGGTGACACCTTCGTCACCCCCAGCGACCGAAACTTAAAACGCGCCCGCTCCAATGTCAGCAATGACAGTGAAACTTCAGGGCCTGCTACCAAGAACAGGTTCTCCTGTCTCCAGGTAGATGACACCCCCCCCGACACCCAAGCCGATTGCGATGACGATGACGGCATGGACACTACCAGCCCCCCAATCGATACTAACGCCCCCCTCTCGAACTCCCAGGGTGCATCACACCCAACATACACCTCCGCCAGCCGAATCCCCCCTATTGTCCTACGGACAAAGGAAAACTGGCCAGCTATTAACCGTTTGATCCATCAAGAACGTAAAATCGCCACAACTAAAATTCGCACTCTCGTGGATGGCATCTCCATCCAGCCAGCCACCGAGACAGACTACCGGGCCCTCAGCCGTTTACTTGAGGAAAAATCCCTCCCCTCACACTCATTCTCCCTCCCCCAAGATAAACCACTCAAAGTGGTCATCCGTGGTCTTCCGATCACAATCACCCCTGCCGAGGTCAAGGAAGACCTCGAATCTCAACATTTCGAAATTCAGTCCGTTTTCCAGATGCGCCAAGGTCGCGACAAAAAACCCATGCCACTATACCTTGTCCATCTAACCCACAATTCAGATGCCAAGAGAATTTTCGACATGACTTCGGTCCTGTCAATAAACACCCGCACCGAAACTCCCCACAAACGTACAGAGGTCGGTCAATGCCACCGTTGTCAACGGTTCGGACACGCCCAAACCCTCTGCCGCGCCCCCCCCAAATGCGTCAAATGCGCAGGGGATCATCTCACTCAGGCTTGCCAAAAAATCCGCGAGGACCCCGCCACCTGCGCTAACTGCACAGGAAACCACCCCGCAAACTATAAAGGTTGCGTTATGTTCCCCAAGCCCAAGCGGCGAGAACTTTCAGCCCGCGAAGCATCTTCCCGCTTCGCTGGCCGCCCCACTTACAATTACCCCTCCTCCCAAGGCCCCAATCGACCATCCTATCTAGGAGTCGCTAGCCAGCATGCCCCTCACAGGGAAGCAACACATCCCACCCCCACGCCCACCACCTCCTACGATGAGGCTCCCTCCCGACAAACAAAAGCAATTTTTGAACAACTTCGTAATTTCAATGCCAATGCTGAACTCGTCCGCAATATTGAAATAATCATGAACGCCAAAGCCACTAATTTCACACCCGTTAATGTCTAAACCCAGATTCCAACCCACCACTTTGCAGACGGCTTTTTGGAACGCCAACGGCCTTTCAGCCAAACGAAATGAACTTCTCGCGTTCGCGCACCATCACGACCTTGATGTAATCTTGGTCAACGAAACCCACTTCAGAGCTGGCCAACTGGCAAAACTCCCTTGCTACTCACTTTATAGGAATGACCGTGACGGACGCGGCGGCGGAACCGCAATTTACGTAAAATCATCCATCGAACACGTCGCAATACCGACCCCCGACCTAGAGTACCTTGAAATCACTACGGTGAGCATCCACACCGCACATCACGGTTGGTTGCAAATCTCCTCCGTCTATAATCGCCCTCAGCAACGCATCCTCAAAGAGGACCTAGAAACCCTCCTCGAAGGCCCCGACGCGAAGATCATCGCCGGCGATTTCAATGCTAAACACTCCAACTGGTTGTGCAAACACACAAACCATGTAGGACGCGACCTACTTTCACTAGCAGACGAGCTGGACTTCGCGATCATCGCTCCCACCTCCCCCACCCACTTTTCTAACGCAGGTACGCCGTCCATCTTGGACATAGCCATTTTCAAAGACGTACAACTCCAATACGATATCTCCACCAGCGAAGAACTAAACTCAGATCACTACCCGGTCCTTCTGACACTCGGACCGTTGTTACCCCCAAAGGGCCCTCCCACGAGAACGACAACAGACTGGACCTCTTTCAAAGACAATCTGTCAAAAAACCTTGGACCAATCCCATTCTTTGAGTCCCCCACTGACCTAGACCAATTCATTGCCAAATTCCAAGACAACATCAAAAAATCCGTTGACGAAACCTCTTTTCAAGTTAACACCACGGACGTCAGAGACAAACTCACTCTCTCCCTCAAAGATCTTATCAGAGCCAAAAATCGAGCGAGGAAACTCGCTCGGCGAACTCGCAACCCTGATGACCAAAGGTCATACAACCGGCTCAAAGAGCAAGTAGACGTTAAAGTCAAAGAATTTCATGACAATGAATGGTTAGACACCATTAACTCCCTTTCATTTAAAGACATGTCCGCATGGCGCATGGCCGCCGCCCTCCAGGGAAAAAAGAAAGTCACCATCCCAATTCTCTCCCGCCCTGACGGCACTATTGCCCGGAGCGATCTTGAAAAGGCTGAAATCTTCGCCGACAGCCTCCAAGCTCAATGCTCCCCCAACACCACAAGATTAGACCAAGACCATATTAATTCGGTCGAAAATTATGTCACCACCACCCTAAACACCTCCGATGACACACATATCACCCCCGCCTCCCTTCTGGAGGTCACCATTGCCATTAAACGCCTCAAAAAGAGGAAAGCCCCAGGTCCCGATGGCATCACCAATACTACCCTCAAAGAACTCCCCCAAAAAGCCAAAGTTGCCATCACCGGCGTAATTAACGCATGTTTTCGACTCAACTACTACCCACAAATATGGAAAACCGCTGACGTAGTGGTAATCCCCAAACCCGGTCAAAATCTCAAACTTCCGAAAAGCTATAGACCAATCAGCCTGCTCCCTTCCATCGGAAAAGTAGTTGAAAAAGTCATTTTCATCCGTCTCCAAGAAGCCATGTTCGATAACAGTATTATTCAAAACGAACAATTCGGCTTCCGTGCTGGACACAGCACGACCCACCAAGCCCTCCGATTAGTTGAGCACGTCACGCAGGCACTCAACAAAAAAGAATTCACCGGCCTAGTACTACTCGACGTATCGAAAGCTTTCGATAAGGTCTGGCACGAAGGCCTCCTGTTCAAAATGCTTCAATCTAAAATTCAAATTCCACTAGTCCGACTTATTGCCTCCTACCTTCACGACAGAAATCTCCAAGTCAAACTCATGAACACCAGATCCACAAAGCGCCCCATTACCTCCGGGGTCCCCCAGGGTTCGATCCTTGCAGCTTCACTGTTTAACATCTTCATGAGTGACATTCCAACCCCCTTAGATCCCGCAACAAAAATTTCACTATATGCAGATGACACTGCAATATACACATCCTCAATCCACCCGGACATAGCCACAACCCGCCTCCAGGAGGCGATCACCGATCTCGGAAGGTGGTACGAAACTTGGCGCATCGAGGTTAACTCGAGCAAAAGTTCCGCGATCATGTTTCGAAATCGTTGCAAGCCTCACAACTCCAGTGTCTGGATGTTCGAGGAGCAAATCCCCTGGAAAACCAAGGTCAAGTACCTTGGCATTACCATGGACCGGCGCCTCAAATGGGACGCTCACATTTCCTCCGCAGCCGGTAAAGCCAAATGCCTCTTCAATAGACTGTTCGTCCTCATGAACGCAAAAAGTACCATGTCCCCCGCTAACAAACTAAGATTATACAAAGCCATAATCCGCCCGACAATGATTTACGCCTCCCCTGTCTGGGGATATGCACGCCCCAGGGCCATAAATAAACTTCAAGTCATTCAAAACAAAAATCTCCGAGCTATTTTCAGCGCCCCCTACTACGTCACTAACAGACGACTACATGCAGACGCCAAACTAGACCTAATTAACACTCTTAATCGTAAACATGCCACCAATCTCTACAACAAATCCAAATTCTCAGAAAACCCACTAGTAAACCAACTAGGTCAATACAACCCAGCTGACTTTCTCATTCCCCGTCCCAAATCACTCCTGACCACGGACAACTCCTGACCATAACTCACCCCCACACAGACTAATGTATGTTCATAGGTTTAACTTACACAAATTCTCTTCGAAAGTGAATTTATTCACTAGATTTGTGTAATTTTTCGATCAATTATCACAAGCTTCGTTAAATCACCCCCCATAGCATCACTATAATCCCACTAGTCGCCAATTCTGACTAGTTCCAAGTAGAAGCCACTCACTCCGAGGTCATCAATAGAAATTAATTCATAATTTCTTTCTTCGAATTAGGGACTCTACTATATCGGCAAACGTAAAAATTTTCTTTTTCTTCTCATATTACATATTCACAGTCACAGCTCAGGTTTTTACCAGTCAGTCCGCCAAGCGCCAATTCCCAGAGACCCACCGGTCTCTATAAATTCCAATGTCACTAATGTATTCTTTCAGATGAAGGAGAAGGCCGGCTGCGCCGGGATGCTCCATCAAATACATATCAGGTAAGGTAAGGTAGGTTTCGCACCGGCAGATGCAGCTCGACGCTCCTACATGTAACATCGCTTATTTTTTGTTTTTACGCGATTTTTTGGGGGTGAAACGTAATAGTATACTGCCCCATACCGCAACTATACTTTTTAATGCTATTTCGAGGGTCTCTCACATCCCGGTTGCATTTATCCCGGTTTTCTTGATGGGTGGCGCTTCTCGTATGTTTAGCTTAGTAACCAGAGTCAAATCCGCCCTGGAGGGGTGCAGAGCGGAGCGGAGCGCAGCGGCGCCCCGTAAGGGTAGGATTTGACGATGGATTACCCTCCTTTTCGAATGCACACCCCTAAAATTGGAAGGCAAAAAAAATTTAATTTTTTCACTTTTTAGGCAATACACGAGTTATTTTCCATTTTTTTGATTATATTTATTACCAATATCCACTAATCACACCCCCCTCTATCCGAATTTCAAAGAAAAATTCAAATCGGAGCCAAAAAATTTTACGCATTTTCATCGAAGTACGGCCGACTGGTGTCGCATCGACCCGGTTCGGAGGCATATCGGGTTACATTCCCCGTACTTTTCAAATTGATTTTTCTCGAAATTTTTATTATATGTTCGCTTGTTAAAATTATGTCATTATACTATATAAACCTTCCTCTTTGCAATAGGAAATTTTCAAATTTTTTGGAGTTGCCAGGGTTAGGTAATTCTCCCCAAAATATCTGTTTATGATTTATTTTTTCAATTTAAAAAATTTCAAACACATTCGTTTAAAATATAAAATAAGGATATGCCATACTTTTCTACATGTCAAAAGTATTCGACAACATATAATTTGAGACAAAAAGCGACAAAAGACAAAAAACGACTGCTTATAATTAAAAATTTGCTACTTTGGCTGAATTGTAATACTTTCTGTAAGCTAATATAGACGTGATTGTAAGTATATATGTTACCGATAATGTGGATAATGCAGTAAAAGTAAATAATTACTAGGGACTGCAGACATTTACTGGACTACTTAGGAAAAGTAGATAATTTACTTTTGATTCACAAAAAAGATCAACTCTTACTAGTGAGAGTCTACAACACCTAGCGAATGTATACTATTCCTACAAGAGGTCAGGAATAGTAGATTTTAGGGGTTTTAGTAGAATTTTAGGGGTGTGCATTCGAAAAGGAGGGTAATCCATCGTCAAATCCTACTCCTACGGGGCGCCGCTGCGCTCCGCTCCGCTCTGCACCCCTACGGAGCGGATTTGACTCTGGTTACTAGGCTAAACATACGAGAAGGCGCCATCCATCAAGAACACCGGGATCTATGCAACCGGAATGCGAGAGACCCTCGAAATAGCATTAAAAAGTATAGTTGCGGTATGGGGCAGTAAAAATATCACATTATGGGATTAGGTTTACATATTATTCCACATTTCCTAAACGGTATCAGTGACTGTATACATTCGCTAGTGAAAGTGTTTTTTTATGTTATTGTAAACTTTCACTGCCCATATTAGTGAGAGTATACCTTCACTAGAAATTGTATATATTTCCTAACAATCCACATTATCGGTGACATATACACATTTTAAAGAAAAGCAGCGAAAACGACCACGTTAAACAGTGCAGACAATTATGGAAAACATTTTCTCACAAAAAGTTTTTAAAATAAGTTGCGTGGAGGGCTTTCTCAAAAGCTAAGTTGTATTCTCATTCAATTATTATAAAAATTAAAAATTCCTAAATTTAATGTGGTGAAAATGACACCTGAACTGCAAAACACATTGTTACGTTAACAAATTTTAATATTTTTTAAACTACAACAATTTTCTGTTTCCAAATGTTGTAATATTCAATTATATCCCAAAGTCATAATTTTTATTTTATTTCAACATTCACCAGAAACTACCCCTATTATAGTAATTTATTTGTTCAGATTTTAACAAGAAGTAAACAATTTTAAAATTAAAAAGTGTTCTGGGAACACATGTTATATACAAAATAATTTTAGTGAATAGGAGTATTCTAAAAAATCAATTAGTTTCACAGAATTTTTAGTTGCCTGAAATCAGTTGTCATATCGCACCATTTGCAGACAATAAATTAGTCTATTTATTGTCAGGTTTGAACGGTTTATTATCACATTATATCTTGTTCAATTCAATTTTCTGTTACGTGTAGAACCAATTTCTATGATTGGCTTAAGAAGAAATATGTTAATATCATTGGTCTCCCTATTTTAAAAAAAGATTTCTTAAATTTTAAAAAGAAAAGAATGAGGCATTAAGTTGACAATCTCTGTAGAGGTGAGATGTAGAATTTGTACATCTTACATAAAAAATCAACTTAGTCAATTTTATAGAAGTCTAACTATTTGTTAATAAGTTAATCAACTACATACTAGAATAAACCAATTATAAGAAGCAACAAATGTGAGAAACGCCAAAATATAATAAATTATATTGGCGAATAAAAACGCGTTTCAAATGGTAAAAAAAGGAAATCATTTGAATTTTTCCTAATTTAAGTGAAGCGAGAAAATTATAAATTAATAATTAATAAATGTGCGTGACGCTAAAATAATAATTTAGTTGATAAAAGTGCGAAACATTAAATAAATAAACTATCTGAATAAAAATATGTTTCCATTGTAAGGATAAAGACAATTTTAAACATTTACATATTGAAATAGTGCAAACAATAAAGAACTGGCAACTAATGAAGACAATTCTAAGTTACCCCATTACAAAAACTTACTAAGGTAAATTTTTAATTTAATTTTAAGATAAATAGTGTGATAGGACATTCTTTTTTATAATTTTTAATATTAAATTTTTAATTAAATTATAAAAGCCACTTAGGCATACTTTCATAGTTATAATTGTTTTTGTACAAATTAATTTTTATTTTGTTTATTATATTTAAATTTTTGTAGTTATGTTTTTTATTCTTCGTATAACCTTGCCTTATTTAGTGAAACTTATAAACATAAGAGCCTGAGATAGTAAGAACCGGTGAGTATTTTAGCCAGGGTATAATTCACATATGTGAGATTATTACAATCTCTGATTGTCAATTAAAGTCAGGGGTTTGTAACAACATTAAGGACAAAAATATACAAACCGGTACTATGCATAATGTTTCACAAAAATTATGATTTTTTTGAAAAATTACCCGTGGAAAATATTTTATACTTGATATCAATAGAATCGAACAAGAATAAAATAATTTTCATTTACAAAACAATATAAAAATGCGACGGAGAACTTTGGAATTGGACGATACTTTCCGAATGAGCCAAAATTAAAAATTTTATATGTACATAAATATATGAACATTTTACGACAAAATTTACCCAATACTTGTGTATTTAATGATCACAATATGATCATTTATAGCGCACTGAAATATTTGGAAATTTCTTCTGAAATCCCAGACATAAATCATGTTGAACATTTATGCGATCAACTTGACAAAAAAATTAGGTTAAGACAAATTAGAATTAAAAATGATTCGAAAACTGTTCTTAAGAAGAATGGGATAAAATCACGTCTTCAGTGACACGAAAATTAGTAGAATGTAACTTGCAGGTCACTTAAAGAATTGCAAAAGAAAAAAATTTGCGCTTTCAGTTACAGTTTGCCTCTTAATGCTCGTAGTTGTAATTAACGAAGCGGCTTAGCTATGTACGTTTAGTACTAAGTACTCGAGAGCGGGGTAGCGACGAAGTCGCTTTCGTGGGTTCCTTGTTGAGCTTTTCTTCGTGTAGTAATGTTCTCCGGTAGGGCGCCAATATCGAATACGGACGTTCAGTGACCTTAGTGATCCTTATCGATATAAAATAAATCAAAGTAGAAAATAAAAAGACTTCTCGTTCTGAACACACAATTTTAATATAAAGTAATTTGGGGTTAATCGTATATAACATAAAAGAATTCTTGCTTACACAGATTATATGAGTATTGAATGTTTGTATTAAAAAATAAAAATTGGTAACGATTTACAAATAATGTTGAACACAAATACATATACTTGACATGCAGAGCGAATCGACAGATGTCGCTGCGTTGGAGTTGGAATGTCGAACGGAGAGAACCTTCGCACTTGGTTGTCGTCTCTACGAATTTAATTGTCTTACCAAAAAAAACTTGCGATAAAAACTCGCACTAGTACTACTAAAAAAGCAGGAAGTACTAACTACGTCATGCAAGCAGGTAATAAAATGTTAGCTACAAGCTTGGTATTTTTTTGTTAAACAATAATCATATAGTAAGTGTTTATAACTACTTACGATTTCTCTTGAAATGGTTACTAGATAACATACGATCAGATCTGATTGTTTCCTTATCCTCCTGGTCAAAATCGTCAGGATTTTGAATGACGAAGTGTGATCTAAAATATAGTTAAAACACGATATACGATATTGTAATAACATAAAGAGTGTAGCAATAAATCTGAATTATTTGAAATATTTAAATAAACAATTAAATTCGTTTTGTCACCAATATTGCGTTTTGTTCCTCCTGAGGTATTCGAAATGTCGATTGTCTTTACACACATGAACTTCAGAAAGGCTGGCAGATGTTTAGCAAAGCGGCGATACTCGTTGGCCCAAAATGGTGGAATTTTTGTTCGTGTTTGAAATTAAACGAACAGATGTGTTGGTGGCTTTTCGAGTTTTCTTTTCTTATTGGAAATTTTACACTTCTCCGGATTTGTCCAATGATATTGGGATCAATGTTAAAAAAGAATGATTCACCTCAATAGATTGGCTGCGGTGTTTTGCGATATTTTCCGGATTTGGAAAGAATGGACTCGCTCGATTTTGCACGTGTGTTGCGACAAATTTTCGATGATCGTAATAAAAATCGGTTTTCGTGATCATATATTGATCTTAGGTAATCTAAAAAGGCAACACTCACTCGCATTGACTTTACTAGTCATAAACTTAAAAACTTTGTCGATAAAACTTAATCGCACAATATTAAAATTAATAACTTTACTGAGCTTGAAATTTAGCGTGTTGTCATTACTATGGTCGGTTTGCAAGAGAGAGATTTTTAGTCGAAGCGTTCGATGCAACCTTGAATGTTAGCGGTTAGCGACCTACTCTACCGACATTTTATTAAAAGATCATTGATTAAGTAAATAAGAAAATTACGTTTTATAACATATAAATCAATGGTTTATAACGAGTTGTTAAGAAATGTTACTAATTTAGAATAATAATTGTAGCAATTAGTTGTAAATCATAATAATAAGAAATAAAATCAACTTTGTTATACAAAGCTGGTCGAAAAATCATACATAAATTTAATAATAAATTCATAAACCCTAGAATTAAAAATAAGTTCTCGCATTGAGATCAGGGTAACAGAATTCTGTTACAAGAATCTATGCCTAAATAATTAAAGGCAATTATAAAGGCTAAAGACAATTCCACTAAACGTTAAAAACTTCTTTAACTGCGTTTTTAAACTTTATAATTTGGAACGTCGAATACTTGACACGTGCATATAAATGTGTTTTTTTCGTATTTTATTTTTTCAGCGAATGTATTTGAATATTTTTAAATATAAAAAGTTACGGTGTTTTATTTAAAATTTGTTTTATTTTCTGTGTTCAATATATTTACATACATGTTTAACGTCCATCATGATGGTTATGATCATTAGTATGATCAGCAGGTGATTGCTGTATGCCCACAATGTACACCAGATCTACATTTATGCGTTCCTCAATTACAAAAAAATGTAAAATCGTAATTCTTATAGGTATGGCAACGAAGGAGAAATTTCGCAAAGGGGATTCACATATACTAATATATAGTTTCATGGCTAGTCAAATTAGAATTTTAAATGGAACTATATCAGGAGTCGATCAAACCTGCGCTATTGGATAGAAAAACTATTTTAAAATGAAATCAAAAAAGGTTAGATGTAATTCAAGATCGGGCAATATGCAAAAAACCAAAACTCTGAAAACAATTCACCCCGCGACTTTGCGTTCCAAACGCTGCGACTACGGTAAAGAATACCAAAATTTGTATAGGAACAATTTTGTGGGCAATGAAATTTTAGAATGTTGTTGTGAAACTGACAAAACCTGCGGGATTCCTAGATTCCCTTTGGGTACCCTTAGAAACCGAACGGTGTGCTCTAGTCACCTCATTTTTTTCTATATAGTACTGGTAATGACGTTGTCTATCATCCTGAACATAATTTTTTACGTCAAAAAATAGATACTGGATCACGATAAACTGGAATTTCCATATAACGATCTTCGTTTTTTTATAGGAATTTTGATTTTCATAATAAATGAGATCCATTTTTATCGCATTGTAACGAAATAAATAAATATTTATATATAGCGAATTTTTTTCAGATTTTGCAATGTACAAATCTATGATCAGAATGAAAGGTACGGAAAAACTTCTAAAATTGGTGATTTAACACTAATATAAAAAAAATTTTGTCACAGAGTCGCTACTTGAAGTTTAAACATCTCGAAAATTGTTTATCGTACAATAAAATAATTCCAAAGTATTTTATAGCTAATTTTATGTTTTACAAAATTTGTTGTTGTTATCGCAGGATTTACAGGCCGTATGGGTAACAGGCAGACCGCATGTTTTATAAACTTTTCTTTTTAGCTTTATTTTCTTTGGATATTACATTTGGATATTATAAAATATTATTGTACTTTTTGGCAATGCAGTTGTATAAAATAGAACTCCTATAAATGTTTTTAAACGATTGACAAGTTATGTTTTTTTTGAAAAGATTAAAATTTTAATAATCTATTAATACTTTAAATTTTTCTATCTTACATGTTGCATGTAACGTATTAAAAATTATTAAAATTTAGATTTCTTTAAAAAAAAAAAAATTATTTAGCACAATTTATAGTTCTATTTTATACGACTATATTGGCAAAAAATACAATAACTTTTTTTATAATATCCAAATTTCTATGGGATTATTTATAACAATTAATAAATAAAAATAAAACCAAAAAGCTTTAAATAAAATAAAATTTGATAATTTTTAAATCATTGCTTTAGGTCTCTTATTAAAAAACACTGATACATTTTCATAAAATAAATTGTTAACTTTCTTTGTAACCAAGAAAACAACGACAGTAACTTGCCAATTTAGTGGTAATTTGATACTGGCGAAACTTTCGATAAAATATCAGAAGGTCGATTTGGTAGAACATGAAATTTGCTATGAAACAAAATTCTTTGTTCTGTGATAAACAGTTTTCGATATACATATTTAAATTTAGAAAGAGACACTGTAACAAAGAAATTTTTTTTAATTAGTATCAAATTACTAATTTTTTGACAAAAATAAAATGTTTTTCCGTACTTCCCAATGTCATCATGAACTTTTTCGAAAATTTTCTACAATGTAGACGTACCAATATTGAATTTTACAACTATAGAGTACGAAATACAAAGTAAGTAGGGTAAGGTGGGGTAAGAGTGAATACGGGGTAAGTGAGAACCAGCTTTTTAATTTTCGGGCCTTTGTTGTAAACATTGCACCGTTGGTAGAATGGCCAACGCATATCTTTGAACTAGTTACATTCGGAAGCGCTCGGAGTGTTTACGTGCTAGTGTACAAATCGAAACACGAAAATTTAAAACGATCTGCAAAATCGCTGTTGGTGCAAACATTCCCTGTTACCCCGATATTTATAATTACATCAAATATTAGAAAGTAAGTAAAGATGCTTATTGCAATCATTTAAAATATGTTGGCGAAGGTCCTTCCAAAGGTACTTCATAAAATTAAAGTAAAGCAGTTATTGTGGCAAGAACTATGCTCATTTTCTCAGTAAATGATATGATCTTAAATATAAATTCTCCGTCGTCATTCCCACTTTCCCCAGACACCAGGGAAAGTGGGATCACTGTTACCAAAATGAAAAATTTTTTTTTGCGTAAAACTTAAAAGATTAATGCCCGTATTCACAAACGTTCGTAACTGAATTTAATGGTCTGTTAAATTAATGAGTGATTCATATTGGTCTACTAATATCAACAAACGTTTTCTATTGGTTGTTAAATTTAACAGAACGTTAAATTCTGTTACGAACGTTTGTGAATACGGGCATAAATATTCTACTTTCTATTGACGGTTACTAATACCCCATACATGTTATAGCTCAAATTTGAATTTTTTTGCAACTACCACTTCTAAGATATTTACAGTTCTTGCCAACTATATCAAAATCCGTTCGCACTTACCGCACCTTACCCTAATTAAAAATGACTTTCAAAATCTACGGCTTGGGATGCCTTCCATGCCGCACCTATCAAAGGTGGCACAAATATATTATTTGTGCTATATTGAACTTTTTTGTAGATAATTTAATCTCTCACAAAATTATTCCTATACAAACTTTGATATTCGTTGCCATTGCTGCAGCGTTTTAAACGCAAGGTTGTAGGGTACATATTTTTCAGTTTTTTGGATTTTTTGCATACTGTCCGGTCTGGAATGTCATGTAATTGTTTATTTTCAAGATGGTTATTCTATCAAATGAATCCGCTTTGAAGGATTGCTGTTTGAGTTCCATTTCAATACTGGCAATATGACTGACCAAGAGTATTTCAATCACGTGAGGAATAATTACTAATCTACTCAAGTCTCATAAGCATCATAGTAGTGTACTATCTGTCTCTGATTTTTGTATGACACTTGAGTAGACTTACTTATGTCCTGCTTTATAAAATTTTCAATAAGTCAATTAACGGATAATTTCTATTGTCCTGTTAGCGCTAACAGGCACTGCTCCATTAGTTAGTTAAATTTAATGGTACATGTTAGAATTAATGTTAGAAATGGAACAGTTTGTGGGAGATATTGAAACAAATGGCTGGTTCAATACATTTGATATGTCCCATGGAAAGCTTGTATGAGAACAATAAAGCAATAGTAAAACTGGGTAATCAAGTCTCTAATCCTTGCTGTGTAGGAAAAGGAGTTAGGCAGGTCTATATAGCATCGCCAGATTTGTAGAACATCTATAGTGAAATAATAATGAGCAAGTTTCTCGAGAATTTTTCGTGTAAGAGAATAAACGACCTGAGATATATGCGGACGATACGGCTCTCATTGCAAGTAGTGTTGAAGAACTAGCAGAACTAGTCGCAAAATTGGAATACGAGAGTCGACAATATGGGCTACACATTAATTATGAAAAGACAAAAGTAGTGATTATCGACAGGAAATCGGAAAATAAGCCACACATTAAATTACAATAGCCAATTGCGAAGTAGTGAGCCGGTATATATTTGGGTTCCATAATTACAAATGATGGATACTGCACATCAGAGATTAGACGTCGCATAGAAATTGCCACAGCAACCGCAAAAAACTTACATTAAATATGGGCTGATAGACATATCACAGACAACAATAAAAAAACATTGTTGAAGGCACTTATCTTCGCCATTCTTCTCTATGCCTCGGAAACTTAGATCATAAGAAAATACGATGAAAAAAATGAACGCTTTCGAAATGTGGTGCTGGCGAAGACTGCTGAGGGTGCCCTGGATAGACATAAGAACAAATGTTTCCATTTTGGAAGAAATTCAGGAGCAGGTATTGGGCATGTAAAGCGTAGAAAGCTAGACAATAAGGAGAAATTGGCGATACAAGAAATGGTTCAGGACAAAAGAACGCTATTAGGTCACCCCAATGAGATGGAATTGCGAAATCAAGTAAATAACAGACGGCACATTAGAGCAAGCCGTAAGAAATTCCCGGAACAGATGTCGATGGAAAAACATCATAAGCAGAAATATTCAAGATAAATAGTCTCAGAGGGTCACGAAGCATAGTACGATTTAGAAGAAGAAGTTAAGAATGTGATACATACGGAGTGGAGTTTAGACTAGGGCCGGGGGGGCAGTGGTAGTTCCCCCCTAGGAATATTGATTTAAGGAGACAATATGAGGTTGCTAGCTTTAACATTTTGGAGCTAGCCGGTGATATCCTATCTCTCTAAAAACGGGAGATAGGTTTTTGAATAAAATTATCAACAGAGGAAGGGGGAGGAAAGAGTTACTTTGCACCCCTTCGGTATAAATATTAATTTGTGGACTAACTATAATATTGTGCTAGCTTTAATATTTATAAGCTAGGTGGTGCTAAACGGGAGCTAAGTTTTTGAGCAATATTATTAACTGGGAAAGCGGGTGGCATTAAACGATTGCAGCAGATTGTATTGTTAGCTCAGGTACGGTCATAAAAGCGGCGCCGCGCCGGTTGCAACTGCAATTCCAAATCACTTTGTGACGTGATATACCTCTTAACCACCCCTTAGCAGACATAGTAAAATTTAGTTGGTATAAAAGTTCTTTTAATCGGGAAATATTTTATTTTAAAATTTTTTATCTCTTATTCAAACAATAATAGAAAAACTTATGTGAAACACGTGCGGAAAGTTCCTTTCCGTACGAGACGTGAGATTTTCTTTATAATTATAATATTTCACCATTTTCACAAAAACATAGTAGATACTATTTCAGACAAAAACGGAACAGTATAAACGATTTCTTCATAAATATGCATACAGAATTCTACAAAAACCATTGTGTATCGTAAATATCAATTAATTTTAGTAATGTAAAATTTTGTTTAAATTTTTTTACCTATTTCAAAGTAAAATACATGAAGCATAACCTTATATTGAAAGAACACGAATCCCGTTTCTTTCAAAAACTAATACCTAGCTGATTACCACAAAGCGAGATAAAATTGACTCGAGGTTTGTAGATATGTTGAGATACTCATTTTAGTATGTAAATTGGCGTCGCAAGGAGCCTGATCTGTCCCAAGCCATGAATAGCAATCAGATAACAGTTGACTGCATGTGCTCGCTTGATTGTCTACCGATTGACAATTTTCTACCAATCCACACTTTATCCTTTATGCCATATTCTACTCAAAATTGGATTTCCAATGCAAATGTCTATAAAAATATTTTGCGAATAAATAACTGAACTTTTGCACTTATTTTTTGAGGTCGTGAAAATATCAAACGAATCACAAATATATTATCGATTTATATCTGTAATTTCTATTAAACTCGATTAAAAAATATAAATTTAAAGACATAACGTCAAAATTTAAAAAATGGAAATGTCTACTCGTAAGTATTAATCATTTAATTGTTTTCTACTTTTATCTCCTTTACGATTTCATAAAATCCTTAACGCGTTTAAAAAACACTTAAAACTTATTTAGATACCCATCCCATCTCATTTAAAAACAATCTACAAAGTAAATGTATTGATAAGTTATATTAATCAATCATGCTGAGGTGGTATTGGAAGACAGATATATAAAGAAATATATAAAAGAGTAAGGTAGAAAATAACCAAAACCGTAGGATGGCAAATTAAAGTATCCTAAACACGAAAAATACGTGATAAGCTTGCAAGCTTACAAGACATTGTCGGCGACAATTAGAACTTTTTAACACGAAGGGTGCGTCTCCATTAAAAATACTTGTACACAAGACACGATCTTTTTTAAACTAATTTTTTTCAGATAACGTATTAAATAATTAAAATGTATTATCAATTTTTATTTCTAATTAGTATTTCAAAATATAAATTTCTGTTTCTATAATACGAGTGTATTATGTTGAAACATCGTGATGTGAAAGTCAAGAAAAGGCTTTTATCAGGTTAGATTTTATTAGTAAAGGGTGATTCATAAGAAGCGTAATTTTGATGAATTTATTAAAATAACATATTAATAATAATTATTATTGCAGAAATTAGAAAATTTTTATTTTAACATTAAGACATTATTTTAACTGCTGGCATGACATCATTATTTTGGCAAAACTTTCCGCTACTTTTTCGCATAAAATAGACTCAATGTTTGGAATTTAGACACAGACTTTTTTCTTCAAGTAGCTCCAAAGAAAAAAATTTAATAGCGTCCAATCGCAAGTCAATGCGGCCAATTCGTATCAGCATATCGAGAGAAAACGCGATCTCTGAATTTTGAATGCAATAAAGTTATTGTTTCGTTTGCTGTATGGCATGTTGCCCCGTCTTGTTGAAACTACATATCTTCGAGATCCATATCAACAAATTTTGGTTAAAAAAATTTGTTAACTTGTCACGATAACGAGAACCATTTACCGTAAGCGCTTGGCCGGCATCATTTTCGAAGAAGTACGAGTATGGTTTAATTACCCCTCCAGCTCAGAAAGCGCAACAAACAGTGATTCTGCGCGAATGCACGGGTTGTTCCAAGAAGCTTACGGTTTTTGAACTCCCCAGATTCGGTAATTTTGTTTATTGACGTATCCATTCAGTTGAAAATGAACTTCATCACTTGAAAAAATCAGCAACAACAACTTTGTTTTTCAACACCCAACTAACAAATGTACGGCACGGGAAGAGCACGAATTTAAGGACCCGGATTTTAAAAATTCGAAAAGCTGAAGGAGATTTATATAGTAGAAATATTTAAAAAAAAAGCGGAATATTTAGGTTTAACCCTCAAAACCAACCTTTGAATTTGATTGAGTTTAATTGTTAATTTTAGAGAGCTCCTCCAGCAATCAGAACTTCGCAGTCGTTTTGCCATGTATTACGTCACGCATTCTGTTGATTGCTCGTGTGCTTTCCTATACCCTAACACTCAGAAAAGTTTCACCTCAGAAATTCATCGTTCACTTTACATGTAATATTTTAAATTAAATTACATTTTTACAAGTTCACCATAAAAATCAACATCCGTGTTTTTAAAGATTTGTCGTATTTCGGATCTATCGTATTTCGAATCTGTCGTGCTCAGGGATATTTACTTTCCGAACCCCTAAGTAAGGAAAGTATTGCTATCAGGTAGGTCGTGTGTACTGCCAAATAACAAGGACGTCCACATGAATTGATCCAGATGACCAGGAAGCAGAGAGAAATGTAACACACCCAGCCGACGACAATACTGCTTCAATTTGGTCCAATAGCCCTGGACCGAATTTGTGCACACCCCCGTATGGGGATCCACAAAATTCCGACTATGGTTGACGATTTTGTGGATGTAGGGTATCCAAGGGTATTCAACCCAAAATAACCCCTCCAGTAATCGGTCCAAATCTCAGTTCCAGGCAGCACGTACTGGAGAATGAAATTTTGCCACGTTGCGGAAGCTTATTCTTTTTCTCCACGTACTTGATGACACCACGCTTCTCCGTGGTGATGTACAGCCTCACTACCCATTGCTGCTGGCTGATGGAAATCCTGCCAACAGCATATTTACGTCGCGTGATGACGCTTTCATCAATCTGCATCACCTGGCCTGGACCGCCTATTGCTAGAACATCAGGGATATTCGTGATAAACCATGTGGAAATTGCCCGAAATTCCAGATAAACCCGGTACACGGTGTTCATAGGTATGCAAGCTATTTTACTGACCACCCCTCCTCGCATGCTCACATTCTCAAAACCTGAAACACAGTCTTCGGCGAATTAAAAAGTTATTCTCGACAAATGCATGTTGCTTCCTGCATTTTGGGTATCTGAAGAAATGGTTTAACCAGTACGGCTTCTTTCTAATAAGGATAGAGTAGCGACTGCAATTACGATTGCGACATCTCATTTTCACCTTTATTGTATTCAACCGCTCCATCGTATCAACTGTTACTACATCATCATATTTGAAAAGCATCGTAATGTCATTAAGAGACCGCACTGCTGCCATGATGCGTAAGATAGTAATGTAAAATTGCTCTAAGTTCTGTATTTATTTCAAAGTAGGGGTGGACGTGGCCTATGAGCACCAACAGTCAATGGAAGCCCCAGTTTAATTTTCCTTTGAAAAGCTGTTTTGGGGAGTTAAACTTAAGTTTTCCCCAATTTTTTTAATTTCTACTATATAAGCCTTCCAAATATCTATAGGGAAGTTTTTAAATCCTGGTGCTTAGATTCGTGCTACTCCTGTACGGCGCTGCCCAGATCTGCAGACTTTAGTTCATGCGGTAGTTGAATCCTGTCAGAATGTAAGCAAATAGAGTGCAGTTAACGGTGACGCAAAGAGGTGCTCGACACTTTATTTCAGTGTAGCGATATTTATAGGAGAACGACCACCACGACGCGACGTGGACAAAGCGTTCCTACATTATTTAATGAATCAGTTTTCTCAAGTTATTTTTATTACATTTACAATTTCGCTACGAGAAGGTGCACTTCTTCTACCCAAATCTTTACGAATTTTATGAATTGCATGACTGCAAAATGTTCACCATTTTGGTAGTGTGTTTCACAATAACTATACGTTCGTCGATCGTGTAACTTTCCAGATCAAATCGTATTACTTGTAGATGAAATATTATATAATATGAAATATTAGCGCTGTCAAATCTGTAATTCAAAATAAATGATACCTCTGATTGAAATCGCCCTTTATATGAAGAACATTATTTTGAAATACTAGTCGGATGTTTCTACTGATTTTAACTCCAAAAAAAGTTGTGACAGTAAAAATTATAAAACATAATTAATATTAGAAACAACTAAAAACCTAAATATTCATGACGAAATGTCTCAGTTTGAACTTCTGCAAACAAGATAAAGGTAAAGGCGTGTAGGTAAATGCGTGTTTAAAGGTATGTAAATCATCAGATAGTTACTTTGAAAGGTACTACATCACGATTAAGTTTAGAAATTTCCACATAAGTATTATAAAATAAAAATAATTGGTTGTAAATTATAATAAACAACTAAGGGATCGTAAAGCATACATCGGAATACTATGAAGCGGGAAACGGCAATTTTAATCCTGGCCGCTCCGGGTATACACTGACGGAATGTGAACTTCAAGATGGATTTGTGGGCTATGGGGAAGGTAACTGAAAACCACCATATTAATTAATTATAGATTTCACTAGTAAATAATGTTAGTTTATGTAAAAATTCATGTCAATTTGAGCAAAATACAATTCTAACAAATGAAAATTTGAAAAATGATAGCTTCCTAAAATAATTATTGTAGGTTCTTATTAGATTTTCCTTAGGCACGTAGCATAATTGTGAAAATAAAATTTCAAGAAAAGACAAAAAGAGTAAATAAAATTGTATTACATGAAAAATAGAAAACTTTTCATACAAGCAATGCTGGCAACAAATTAAACCATCATCATGATAAAATAAAAATATACTGGAAAAACAAATTAAAATAACGGTGAGACCTGAAATTAAATATTAAAATGGATTAAATTTTATCTGTAAGTTTAAATAGGTATACATGCAGATTTGAACAAGTATTAGTAGTTTATTCTTTACTGAAGTAGTAGGAACTGTTTAACACGTTAGTTTTTCAAATCATTTTCATTTCTAGTTGTCTGCTTGATTGATGATTAATAAATATGTAAAAGTGACGTTGATAATTTTGATTGCAGACTATCGTGCGAGATAAAATTTGAACAAGGTTAATCAATTAAGTTTTCATATTTAGAATTTTAACAGTTGAAATAATTTTAATACAAAATAAATTAATTAAGATCTGGTTAACCTTTTAACAAAAATTTATAGGTACAAAATGGAATCATTAATTTATTTTGCAGTAGTAGCTACTGTAAGGTTTGTTAGAGAAACTCAATAATTTATAAATTTAGTGTGAATTAATCTTGATATGGTAAACTTTTTGAAATCTGTCACGAACACTCAAGTGAATGACCACAGAACAAGTCTTGTTAGCCAAGTCTGGCGCCTCATCCTGATGTATCACCATTTGATCTTGGAACAAATTTGTTTTCTCGCTAATATACGGTATCTTAATAGCGATTTTAGCCTTTTAAATTGTTTGAAGTCATTTTTATTGAATGTATTTTATTTATACTTTTATTATATAAAATTATATAATATTGTGTTTATAAGTTTTATTGTGATAATAAATAAGCAATTTAAAATACTGAGCACAATGGAGAAAGTTTTCATTTTATTTCAAATTAAAAGTTATCTCATAAATGTTGGATTTAGTTAGTATTTTTAATCTTGTTTATGCTACATTATTATGTTTATTTTTACTAAACAATTGCAATTTTATAAAAATATTTAGATAATTATTAGAAAGGGGATATATTTTACGTTTAATTCAGTTCAATGCATGCATTTGGAAGAGGAACTAAAAAGATTTATTTTTATTTATATAATACCTACTATAAATTTTTGTAAAAATATGAAATTAATCTAATATAGTCCATATAATATTTTTTTAACGTTTGGACATCATGGGTAGCAATTAAATGAATTGAATCTGATAGGCAGTTAACGTATTGGTTCTTATTAGATAGAGGTAAAACATAATAGGGTTAATTAATAAAGTAATGGTAGATTATAAAATTTAGGAAAAAAATTATATTGAAGGAATAAATAATTTAAATTATATAAACAATGCCTCCGGCGCTTTTCTATGTAGATTTGGAATATATATTTAGATTATTTATTGATATAACTAACATAGGGTGTTTTCTTAGCTGCATGAGAACTTCAAATTGAAATAAAACATTAAAAAATCGATGGAATGTTATTTTAATTATTCTTATATGATAGTAAAGTTAATGCCATTTATAATTTGAAAAAGATTTCCGGCATGTGACCACCACAACTAATCGTTACGAAGCGCATCCGGTCAGTCCAATTTTTAACCACTTTTTCCAATATTTCTGGCCTTACTTCATAAATGGTTTACTGAATATTGACCTTCAATGCTCCCAGAGTTGTTGGTTTGTTAGCATAAACTATGGATTTAAAATACCCAGAAAAAAAAATCTGGAGGCGTCAAATCACACGATCTTGGAGGTCAATTGATAGGACCATTTCTTGAAATAATGTGGTCACCAAATTGCTCTTTCAATAAATCGATGGTTTTGGTGGCTGTGTGGCACGTAGCACCATCCTGTTGGAACCATAAGTTGTCCATGTTTAGCTCTTTAATTTTTGGAAACAAAAATGTATTGAGCATTCACACCATTCACCGTAAAGGTAGCCCCGTCCTTCTTTCGAAAGATATATGAACCGATGATGCCGTTGGTGTGTATTTCACACCAAAGAGTCAATTTTAATGGATGCAATGGAGTCTCAAGATAATGTTCCGGATGAGTCTCAATCCATATACGTCAATTTTGTTTGTTCACATAGCCATTCAACCAGAAATGTGCCTTTTGTCACTGAACAAAATTTGGCGGTAAAAAAATGGATCCACTTCCAATTGGTTGTGAGCCCAATCTGCGAACGCACAATCATTAGGCTTCAATTCTTGAACCAACTGGATCTTGTAAGGATGGAACCCAAGATCTTGATGTAAACTTTTTCACGTAGTGGACGGATAACGCCCAAGTTGTTGAGCACGATGGCGAATTGAAGTATTTGGGTTCTTTTGCACACTTTCACCCACAGAAGCGATAGTTTCCTTGGTACGCACATTTTTTGTCTTGTTGGTGGTCTTACATCATGCAATGAAGAAGTGGTACGAAATTTATCCATCACCGCACCAATAGCCTGCTCAGAAGATCGATTATGTCGACCATAAAATGGGCGAAAAGCTCTATAAGCTTCGCGAACGGAATTCTGACTTTGAAAATAAATTTCCACAATTTGGTAGCGTTTTGCAAGTGTTAATTTATTGATGATTAAATGGCAAACCTTTCTGAACACAAATGTCAAAGAACTGTTATTTTGACAAACTTTATTCAGGGTTATCCTTATTGAAAGATCTCATGCAGCTAAAAAACATCCTATATAATTTTTTAAAAATCTTATCAAAAAACTTTTCTTTTCTATATATTATATTGCTTGAAATGTCTATTTATAATTTTAATTTTGCTTGGTTGTGGTGGATCGAAGTTCATCAAAATTGAAATGGATTAATTTCTGTCCTACGGTGTACGGATCTAAAAAAAATAAATTTATTATATTGGATTATTTACTTCGTCTGAACAAATAAGCTAATGAAACCTGTTGATTAATTTAATTTAAATTTAATTATTAATTTGTTGTATAATATAAAACTAATTACGTCAAATTGTTAACAAAATTTTTCCAAGTAATAAGCGTTGTGTAATTTGGCACTTGACTTTTTGCCAATAGTAAAGTGCTGGCTATTAGTCATGGGAATATTAGTTGCCACAGTTCACGAATTGCTTCCACCATTGTAATGTACATTACTTTTGTATTATAGTTTTATAGACTCTTGAAAGCAAAAGCTTTATAAATTACTTGCAAAAATTTCAGTGGCGTATCAAAATTAAACGTTATACTTTATTAACAATAATTTAATTGAACAGTTCGAAAAAGTGAAATTTTTACTTTAGTTGTTAACTATAAAAATAATTTTCAGCTTTCAAACAAGTTGCATTAATATTTAATAGTTAAATTTGTACATTAGTTTGCTGTCTAATTTCATTAACTGATTCAAATTTATAATTAATTATACATATAAAAAATTATTTGTAATTTTACTATTAGAGTAGGTAATTAGACCATTCGAATATATTTTATTCATGGGGCGCCACTGAAATAATTAAAGGGCGAAATAATTGTCCATCTAGTGCTAACGTTCATGCACACGCAGCCACTGCATTGTGTTATTGTTATCCACTAAACAGCCCTTACTAATAATCAATCACCCTACCCACACTTAATGCCAAATAAAAGCTGTACTTAACTCATATATTGTTCAAAATGTGCATGTAATATTGTTGCACTTTTAACGAATTTTATTGATTAGAAAAATATTACAACCTCTATAAGCCCACTTACTAGAGGATTTATAATTTTTATTAATTCATAAACAATTAATTTTCTCTACTAATTTTATTGTGAATTTTCGAGTATAGTATATTACCTCCACGCAATTTTAGTTCCAAAATTGTACTTAATTATCGTATTATAATAAAGGTGGTATATACAATCGCGTTTCCAATTTTATTACCTCCGTGGTATTATTGCGGCTTTAAATCTTTTGTCCATTTTGTATGTGATGTTATGATATACAAATAATTAAGAGTATTTAAAACACATAATAAATTTCGTGTTATTCGTACATTAATTTATGCCGACATTGTACATTAAAATTAACTAAAGTAGCTACCAGAAATAAGAGCAGTCACGCAATGAACAGATTAAACAGTATCCAATCAAACTCACAAGTACTTTTCGCTTCTTATCAAAACCACAATCGCGTTACTCAAATAATGCATTCTACTTGAAGCACCCTGTCGCTGAACGTTACGACAATTATGTACGCATATACTTCACGCACCGACACGTGCCACTTTTTCAGCAAACTAAAGTGCTTGTTTACGACGTGTGTCATGCCGCAGTCAAGTACTTTTATTACACTTCAAAATACAACAAATCAAGTACTGCTTGCAATTTTGTTTCTTTTGTAAGCTATTTGGGGTTAAATATTATAGCAATAATTTATTTTTAAGCAATGTTTAAATTGAAAATCGTTTCTTGTCGTTTATTACAAAATCATGATTCACGAAAAGTTGCTAATTTTGTAATCGGCGATTACGAAGTCACGATAATGTATAACGGTGGTAAATAATTATGGTATTATTAATTATTAATTATTGTAGGTTACACTATATCTATTTTACTAATTTATTTACATTCATTTTTAAATAGTTTAGTTATGGAACAATGAAAATAGAAAAAAGATGAAGTGAAAATATATTAGTACTCGAGAATGTTATCACACCAAATACAAATTTGTCAATCATAAAGCAGAAGCTTGACCACAAATTAATAAAATTTTTCGTGTATACCTTCAACGGCTTATTTATTTAATTCATTTAATAAATTTTAGGCATTGTTGAGTAAATCATAAATATTAGCTGTTGTTTTTATGAGCACATATGTAATTCGCACTCCATTATTCCATAATTGTAGGTTAGGAAACTACACACAACATCGGGCACTTGGTCTCTTCCATAGCAATCATTTTTCTTTGTGTTGCCATATTGTTATGAATATAATATGAAGCAGGATACGATTCTGTACACATATATCGGAATCGAATCGATTGAACCAATTTAAAGAAGTAAGCAAACAATCAAGTCTCTAGTCAAGAAACTCTCCAACTTAAAACAAGTAAATCCAGATAAAAGAACGACATGGAAGAACTAAAAGATATGTTAATGAACCCGACAGGGGATGTGAATTGGGGGTTCATGGAAACCAACCAAGAAATCTCTAGATAAACAACAAAGAAGTTATAGATGTAAAAGATAAACTGAAAGGACTACAGATGAGGTGGTGTGAGGAGAGGCAATAACTAAATAGATAGGTATTCAAGAGAGTAGAATAGTGAGACTTGAAGCCCAACTTGAAAAAAGGAGAACAGGAAGAAAATGCTTAATATTGTTATTAAGAATACCCCACCTGTTGGAATAGTGACATGCAGCAAAGTAGAGGAGTATTTGGAAAAAAACTTATAAGTACAGCTGAATGTTACAGATGTATTTAGGTTACCAAAAATACGGGAAGAGAGATAATCGTGCAAAAGCTTAACCAGAAAATGTTGGTTATGTCAAATAAAAACAAACTAAATGGAACTTAGACATTTATTGTGAGCGACCTTACTATATCGGACAAAACGTTCCACAACAAAATATGGGACAAATGTAAAAATTGTATATGAAAGAATCTATAAACAAGATAAGCTGTTTCTCTTTAAATCTCTGAAAATCTGACAATGAATTCGGGCGCAGTAACTGGACCTTCCCAACCAGATGCCCTGTACAGTGGGAATGGGACATTTTCGACAAAAAAGCTAAGAAAATGGACAGAAGAAAACGAATACAACAAGATTTATCAACGGAGCAACATAGCACGGGGGAAGAAACAAAATGTTAAGCATAAAGTAGTAAGGTACATAAAGTATATGGAATGTGAGGACGTTTCTGATGCCCAGTAAATAATTCAACGAGATGGCAAATGAACTGAGGAACTACACAATAGTGGCGTTACAGGAAATTAAATGGAAGGAACCGGGTGAAGTCGTTGAGGGCTGTTTTTTATATTTTTATACTCCGGGGAAAATATGCAGGGAAGTAACGGAACGGGCTTTATTATAATGGAAAGGTTATAATAAAACTTGGAAGTTTGAGAAAAATCTAAAATAATAAGATGACGTCTTTTCCAGAATATTAGAGAACAATTTTATCCGTTCTTCGAGTAAGGCTACCACAATTAAAGAGTATTTTATAACACAACCAAAAAGGGGGCTCGCCGCTTTCAAACCAGTGTAGTACTAATAATATGGAATACTACAAATTTCGAATAAATGAATGAAAGTGTTATAATATTTTTCTGTTTAAAACAAAATGAAAGTAAATTAGTTAACGTAAATCTGGGTAGGAAGAACAACAATAAGACTTTATGATCCTTATTTGCAATGATTTTAGATTTATTTGGAAATATTGCATAATCAATTACAAAATGTTAACCTCTGTAACAGATCTCAAGTGTCGATTTGTAACATTAAATACATTCCACCCAAGTTTTTCCCTTGTGGCCATCAGAAAAATTTTCACCATAAATCTAAATTTCCTATTCCATATTAGAAATATGCAAGTATTCCATATTAGGAAGTTAACTAATTTTGAAATGAAACAAATTTATTGAAAGATTAGTTTTGTATTCGTAAAAAACAGAAGTCGCAAGCAAGCCATAATTGTACTGCCCGTAAGATATTGCTATCACTTTTGTAGTAAAACAAAATTTACTGACTCGATAAAAGTTATAAACGTGCTTATAACAGATAATTGACTCCCATATGACCAATACTGGTGGTGAGGTGCTCAAATTATTTTATGTAAAACAATCAAATATTGCTTCTAAGGTGTTAATTATTCATAAAATTGATAAATGACGCAAGTAGTAAAAAAATCGCGACGATATTCCATATTACATAGATATAATATATTTCATATTTGGTCCATTGCCTCTACGTATTTTTATATAACGGGCCAAAAAAATACCAATCTAAAATATGTTTTAAATGTTTGTTATTGCGTAGTATTTTTAGTTGACCCGCATCCTTACGCAATGTGCAACCTTTCTATGCGATAGTTGCGCCACTGCCCCAAAATCCAGTATAATTTTGGTAACACGCATTTTTTTGCGTATCGACATAAAGAGCTGAATTGTAATTTTGAGCAATTACATATCTGTAACGTTACTACTTAAATTTAATATAATTTTTATAAATACGAATAGGAATTATAATTAATAAATTAATGCTTAGAAAACTACCCATTTTACCCAGTTGACGGTACGTCAAATAAGAGAAAATCTTAATGCTTGACCAAATATACTAAAACATTAGGTTTAACTTCGCTGATGAAATTGCACCCTCATCGCTTTTTTGTGCTTCTATTCTCCCCACATATTTGAAATCGTGACATTGCAGTGATTTTTCATCATTTTGATGGGATTTTGTAAGAATTTAAATTGTAGGATTACTTAGGGATTTTAGCGAGATTATAATAAATCACCTAGTGTGGATATAAAAATTTTTGCCTATGACAACTTGTTAGAGAAATCGTATGATAACTAAAGGAACGAAAATTGCACTTAACATGTATGTTCAATAAAGCAAGCTTAATAGTTTTATACTTACCGTAGAAGTTCTTTGACAATGTAAGTTCAGGAAACTATAAACTACACATGTCAATATGAATGCGGCCATTAACAATGGTGACAAAATAATCAGAAAGAAATTTCCGTCTTTACTTCATGGGTACTCTACAATATTTTGCATTTGTCACGAAACTTCTGACGCATCCTATATATACACGTAAATTTTTGACGTGACGAGTCGCACGAGTGATGGGTAAACCGCGCGGGTCGATGCTATTCTGGGGTTGAAGCTAGAAGGTTGAGTTTTTGGACGACCATTTATCTCGGCTTTAAAATGTTATTTTCGTGGCCTTAATTAGTATATCGTTACCAGTAAGGTTCGTGCAATTGTCTGATCCTGGAAGCTGTGCGTATTTTTTACGGATTTCACACAGTAGTTCTGGACTCGAAACGCAATTTTGTTTGCACCTAGATGGTGAAATTTGGGATTTGGACGATTGCATTATTATTCAGTTTAAAGGGGGTGCGCTAGTCGCCAATTTTGTGATAGTTCGTGCGCATTTACTAGTAGACGAATTCGAATAAAGCGAGTATTAAATACGTTATGCTTTCAGCAAACATCCGTTTGCAGCTGATGCTATTTCAAGTCACCTTTGTTGACAGCTGCTTGAAGTCCCCACACTGTTTTGCATTGTCAATATTTCAATAATTTTAATACGTTGAATAAATTTATTGTCACTAAACTGTGCTTTACTTATGAGAAGCATTTTCTTCATTACATCAACTGATAACGATCCTAGCCTCCGCGAAAATCAAGAGCTAGCCTAAACGGCGATCAAAAAGCAACAATAATAAAAGTAAGTTTCTGTTTACAGGAGCGTGAGACAATGAAATTGCCTTCTCGTTTCTTTCTCGTTTTTTCTGTATCAGATGTGTCCAATATTGTTTAGAAGTATGGTTTGTATTTACCCCACTGTTTCCATTAATCCCAATTGAATGTTATTCAATTGTTATATGAACGTTGAGAATTTTCACTGTTTCTCAATGATACTGGAGTTCGTCGTGCTGTGGATGTTGATCGTTGAGGGAAATAGTTTGATGATGACAGAGACCCTTGAAAGACATCAAATACTTACGGAACTATATATACTCTGTGAATGCAATATATTCCATTAAAACTTGCAATTCTCGCTGTAGTTCATAAATAATTATAGCTTTCGGTTATTTGTTACGCATTTAGAGGAGACAGGGGACTACTTTAGAACTAACAATTTCCTGTATGTACTTTTTCGCAAAGAAAATTAAGGTTTACTTTTGCAACCGGTTTCGCAACATTTATTGCATCTTCAGGCAAAAACTACAAAAAAAATTCGCATGATCTCGGTACCAATTCTAAAAGTCATTATAAAACCCTTACCAGTCGTCGATTATAAAACTTTTTAAAAATATTTATATATTTCGTCAGCATCACACCGTGTCTTTTCATCAAAGTTCTCAGCATTAAGTATACAGTTTTTTGCAGAGTGCATTACAATTAAAACTTAAAATTAAAATGAAGTTAAAAATTTCCAAACATAAAAATAACAGTCACTTGAAAATATCAAATAAGTTTCCTACAATTTCCATATTAGACAGCCCAAGGTCAAGATAATGTTGAGCTGATTTGGCCTTAAACTATTTCAAAACTATTTCCTGAATATTCGACACAATTATGTTGGGGTGTCCTTCCCTGCTTTTTTAATTTCATAAGTCTCCCAAAGTTCTCGTTTTATTAAGGTGTTCTCATTAAAATTGTTTGACATTCAAATATGTCGTGTAAACAATGTCGTGTTAAGCTCGATTTTAGACAAGTGAGGGGGGTCTTTGATTTGTGACCATAGGACGTTCCTGGGGGGGGGGGGGATCCAAAGATTCTGACCAACTTTGACAAGGGGGGTTTCGAAAAATCGGAAAAAATTGCGGACGTCCTTTATGGACGACCCTTAAGACCAAATCAGCTTAACATTATCTTGACCTTGCGCTGTCTGATATGCAAAGTGTAGGAAACGTATTTGTTGTTATACATATTATGCTTGAGAGTTTTTAACTTCATTTTAATTAATTTTTAAATTGCAATACACTCTGCAAGAAACTGTATACTTAATGCTGAGAACTTTGAAAAAGACAGTGTGATGCTGACGAAAAATATAAATTACTGAATACAGAATACAAATTACATAAAAATAACAGAAAATTGTTGATCATTTAGTTTCGCGTTGGTAACACTTGAGTATACTTTAGAACGAGTAATCGCTATCTTCCTTCATTTTCTCACTTTTGGAAAGGATTACCAGCTTCGCTTTTGCTATTTCGAGCAATTGATCGTCTATGGATTTTTTCCAATTTTATTGCATTGGGGAGTTCCATTATTTTAATCGATGTGTAATATTTTCAAGGTTGTAATTTTTATTATATCGTTATTTGATGTGGATGATTTCTGGTTTTTATAAAAAAATTTCTTCTTAGAGCCGTACCCGATTCCAGGCGTTGGCGACCTCTTCCTAGTTGTGAATTTGAAGTAATATTTATTATCATACACATAGGGAACCTACTGCTTTCAGCGGACTCCGAACCGCGGGAAGTGTATATATGTCGCAGTCGGATCCCAAAAACCGTCAGTTTGCAAACTGACTAGTCAGATTGCAAACTGACCAACGTTTTCTAAAACGCTTTTAAAATACAGATCGTTTTACAATCGGACTGAAATTTTCAGCCAGTTTGTAAACCGCGAGCCACGTCTTCGACGGATTGTCAACTCTTTAAATTTGTCGCAGGCGGATTCCAAAAATCGTCAGTTTGCAAACTGACCGACGTTTTCTATTTTAGAATCTGCCGAGATAATTTCAGTCAGTTTCTAAAACAAACAAAAAACCTTTATCCAAATAAGTTTTGTGAAGTTTAAGGTTAATAGAGTGATATTCAAAAATAAAATTCTTGGATGGGGTCCTTTTAATATGAAAATTATTACTTTGAAAATCGTTAATTTTACATGTTTCACTGACGCGCGGGTGGAATCTCGTTCTTTTTGTTGACGGTCCGTGCGAGATGAACTAGTCTTAGCCGTTTACGGACCGGGAGATGCAGCTCGTGTCTCCTACATGTAACATCGATTATTTTTTGTTTTTACGCGATTTTTTGGGGGTGAAACGTAAAAGATAACTGCCGCGTACCGCGACTATACTTTTTAATGCTATTTCGAGGTTCTCTCACATCCCGGTTTCATTTATCCCGGTTTTCTTGATGGGTGGCGCTTCTTGTATGTTTAGCCTAGTAACCAGAGTCAAAACCGCTCTGTAGGGGTGCAACGCGGAGCGGAGCCCCGGAAGAGTAGGTTTTGACGATGGATTACCCTCCCTATCGAATGCACACCCCAAAAATCGAAGGAAAAAAAATTTATTTTTTTATTTAATTTAATTTAATTTAATTAATTCTAAAATAGAAAACGTCGGTCAGTTTGCAAACTCACGATTTTTGGAATCCGCCTGCGACAAATTTAAAGAGTTGACAATCCGTCGGAAGCGTGGCTCGCGGTTTACAAACTGGCTGAAAATTTCAGTCCGATTGTAAAACGATCTGTATTTTAAAAGCGTTTTAGAAAACGTTGGTCAGTTTGCAATCTGACTAGTCAGTTTGCAAACTGACGATTTTTGGAATCCGACTGCGACAGATACATTTCATCTCCAGAGAGGCTGTACACAGGCATACTACAGCTCGGTGGTGTAATCAATTGCCATTACCTTCGAAGGGAGACGGTCAGAACAAAGTCGAGAGCAACAATTACAAAAGGTATTAAAACACACTTTAGTCCTATGGTATAAACAAAACGATTCTTTGCAATTTCGTTTTTAATTTTGAATTTTAATATACTGCTATGTAATTTCAATCAAAATTTGCACACCCCGGGTTTGTGTTGAGCGCCAACTTTCTGAATGAAAGTAAATTTATAAAATTGAAAAATGAAATTTCCAAGGGTGCAATTTCTCAAGAAATTCACGATCCTTGTCCCTCTTATATAGCTCAGTCGTGGAGATTCACTCAAGGTATGGTAGATTCAGGTCAAACTCAATTAAGGGATGCTTATTGAAGTTGAATAAATATTTGTAGATTGAAAATTGTTGATAAAATGATATTCGAAGATAAACTAATTCGCTTTTGTAGTTGTGATGATCTTTTAAAATTGAAATACTTGCTGTGTTTGAATTGAATCGTTGGAATAAAAGATTGTATTTGAATCAAAAATAGTTTTATATTAATCAAAAATAATTAAATCGCTTGCGAACACAATTCAGATAAATTTTTATCTGAGGAAATGACAATGTTAAATTAATATCAAATAAATCAAAAATGAGTATATCCAAAAGCTTCTTCTTCCTCTTCTTGTCGGTTTGAATAAATTAAAAACCTCTGCTGTCCAATAGCAGTTTAAAATGTTTTTAAATTAAATTAAATGTTGTAGAAAATTAAATAATCGTAAAATGTTTATTGAAATTCGTTGATGAGGATAGTGATAAGAATTAGTCACGTCCTATTATTAAATGCTTAAGGCAAAATTTTAATGTAAATAATAAAAGTTTTCTTATACCTGATTTTCAAATATCCAACCTTCTAATAAAAGGCTTGCGCACAAACACAATTTAGCTGCGCGGTCACTTTACGGCGTTTCACTCAACTTGCGTCGCGTTGATGATTTGTTGATAAAACTTTCGCTCCTGTTTTGTGATTTCGTACGACGTTGATCTGCCAGTTGACACTTGTTGATTGTTTGGATCAAATTTGTGGAGTACCAGTGAATTGTTATTGATATTCTTTTTCAAGTTATAAGAAAGGTGAGTCGTATTTTTAACACGTTGTTCGTGATGATCTTCAACTGAAGGTAGCCATTTTAGATAAAACTGATATCTAATTTTGATAAATATTGGGCTGGTCGAACATCTGGGTGTTTTGGATTGAATTGTTCACCCTGGAGGTATACACGTCTTGTAGTTTCAAGAGCTAAAAATAGACTGATAATTTTATGGACACACCTGCCCGTCCATTTTGATTATTTTTGGAAAACTTTCATTATTATGAGCCGCACATCCGTCGTTTTGAAGCGTTCGAGGAAGACTGACTTTCTGCCTGCGCTGTATTCCAAAATCGGTCGAATTTGATTATCAGTAGGTCAAGTTTCATACTTTTTGAAATTTTACATTAACCAAATGTTTTTATATTTTCAGGATCGCTTCCAGATATGATGACTTGATTTATGTAGTGGTTCCCAGGCGTCTTTTGAATACAGGAGCACTTTGTAGGCAAAATTTAGATGTGGTTTTGACTTTCTTATCACAAGTTTTTCTTATCACATTTTCCAAGCGAAATTGAACTCTATTTACCTTTTTGTAGATTCACAGTAGCAAATTATTACCATTACAAAGAGTGGATTAAATAACACATTTTCATATAAACAATTTTATGCAGTATAAGTTATCCATGGAGTACATTCCATTTTTGTAAAGTAAAATTTTTGGTTATGTTATCAGTGATAACGATTTACATTAAAATTACCGTTTTTGACTTAAATAATCTTTTATACAAAATTTTGAAGTGGCAATCTCCTTCATGAATCTATCTTACAGCTTTATGTCATATTTTTCAATCACTAAAGATCTTTGTATTCTCATAATATAGAAAAATTGCGAAATTGGTTTATCTTTCGTATCAGTCAAGTTTTAATTAGGTCAAATTTTATGTGATGTTTTAATTTAAGTTGGAAATTCAATAAATTGCATTGGCCTGGTAGCTTGAATCACAGCAATACGTATAATTGAAAACTAGAAAGTTTTGAAAATGAAAGTGGGGAGACTGTGGTAAAATGATCCTTGAAGATTAAATATTGTTTTTGTTCTTGTTCAAATCTTGTTTTTAGTAACACCTCTAGTGCCAGCTTTCTACAGAAAATGAGTAAAAATCATGGATTTAGTAAGTTTTTTAACACCTATATATTATATTTTCTTGTTTAAAAATAAATTTTTATTCTAAACAGTAAATGTATTCTAGTTTGCTATTTAGTTATTGCATAATTACTTCAGTAAATTTAATTTATATTTTAAAATTTTTCGTTTCTTTCCACCTTCTGGCTGGTTTCGCTAATTTCGATAATTTTAGCTTCTAAAGCAATTTTTTCTTTAGAGGATCATTTTACCACACCCCCTTCCTCCTATATTATAACAAAAATTTCGTCAGTAACTAGGTTTACCTTTTTAATAAATTTTAACTTTTTCCCAAAGAATAAATGTTTTTAATTCACCGATGATTAAAAGTGATATCATGGTCCCTGAAAATGAGAATTAAAGTAGTACTTTACAGCACGGAAATGACAAAAACAATAAAAGCAACATTATTTTAAAAATATATTTCATTTTGTAGATTTGAAAAGAAATAACTATTTATGTACACAATTTGTGTTACTTATTTTATAATAAATTACATGATGGTTATTTGTGGCTTTCTATGTGTGCTTATTTTCTCAGTAATTTCCTTCCACAATTTTCGTTCTACGTCTCTCATGTAGTGTAGTTTATATCCCTCATATCCCACTAAGACTTTCATTCAATATGGCATATATTCTATGCATACAGAAAGATGGTTTTAAAAATAGAGAGAACAAACTTCTGATGGCCGTAGTACTGATAAACTTTTATTGTTTGTATTGTAAAACATTTATTACCAGTTAATAAAATTTATTTTCTGGAATTAAAAATGAAATAGTCACTATAGCTGTCCTGAACTTCCCCTATTCTTTCAATTCTTATAATTCCGAATATAAACATCGCCGAATATTCATCGGGAAAATCGATTAGCCTATGTCTACACATTAGTCGCTCATAAATCGCATTCACATAGTTTCACAACAGTTTCTTTTTTTATTTAAAAAACATATCAACTCACAATCAGTGAAGAAATCAAAACAGTTTAAATCAATATATTAAAATTCGTATATAAACGAATCTAGAGTTTTATAATAATTATTGACGAAAATAACGGTGTAATTATCGAAACTATTCTAATGCAGATGAAGTTAATAATTTGGGTGGAATAAATTAGGGTGTGCACGTGTTGCTAATCTCTGAGCAAGTTATCGTTCTACTATTAGATTAGATACAATGTATATTATAGTAGGTATATGGATGTGCATAGTATGTACACGATAATTTCGACTATCATTTAATTTTGAAACTGAATTCCCTAACTAAACTCTAATCATTCAGTATTTTCAGTAAATAATCACTCATAGTTAAAAATTTAACCAATTTTAAATACTCATCTTACTTATTACAACATCAAAATACTATCGAAATGTTTTCGTTTGATGTGATTCGCTATGACAGAATACGATGGACGCCAATTTATTCCATATTAGCGTCTCGGCGCGACCAATGAAGCATCTCGGCGCCCTCAAATAGCAACCCTCATTCATGTAATTGACATGTATTACGTACCAAAGAAAAAAGTTACCTTTTAAATTCACTTGAAAAATCTACCAAAGTGAGTTTTCTATAATGAGTTTTTTAAAACCAAAACTCAACAAAATTTTAATAAATTATTTGATTATAATTATATATTATATTTATTAATAATATTTACTGCGAATTTAAAATGAAATAGCAGGAATTTTATTGGGAAGCTATTAATTAATTTCAAATAGTAAACATAATATGTATAAGTTCTCAATGGAGATCCATTGTAAAAATGAAGTAGGAACAAATTATTTATTTATTTTAGTTGAAGTAAATGTAAGTTTGCAAACTTATATGCACAATAAGCCGCTGGTTTGTCCACATGAATAATATCAAAGCAATTTCGTCGGTCACTAAAAGCTTCATGAGTGAAGCATCTCGATCGGAACTTCTATCCTCCTGTGGCTTTGCCCTTTCAACCAATCAAGTTACTAAAACTTTTACAAAGATTCGTAAGAGCTTTTTGAAATTTTTATAAATGAACAAAAGCTTTAAAACAAATTGTTTTGTATAGTACTAACAAAAAATATTATTCAAGTTTTATCGAAACTTGTGTAAAAATTTAGGCGCAAATTATATGGAGAAAAATGAAATTCCTCTGGACTTGATTTAATCTCTTTGTTGTGGATTAAAGACGCGACAAAGCGTAAGACCATAATACGCGGATTATTACTTTTCGCAATCATTAACTTAAGTAACGTACAAATTAAGAGGGTTTTCTTTCTACTGTAGTGGAAATAATGCATATACGCATTTGTCTTCCGGACGAAGCCGCCCCATGCTCTTTTTATATACACATATATCACTGCAGAGTGACTTTTCTTTGTACTGTTGGATACATTTAACTGAAAAGAGCTGTTACCTAATAAAATTATTACAATCGCGCATTTGCAAGAGCATTACAGAACAAAACAAACATTTTATGAATGATTTATTAATTGTTTTAAGCTTCTAAATAAGAATGTGATATATGATGCGTTAGTTTTTTCAAGCTTAATATTATGAAAGTTCATACAAGTAGGTAGGTATATATATCATATTTTGTTATTTTATTATATTGTAAAATAAATTATTATTTTTTTGTTTATTTATTATTAGCTACTGTTTAAATAAATATTATTGTATAGTACTACTGAGCTTTTCCTTTTGTTCTTATTGCTGTCTAAACGTTTAAATATTTGCATTAATATTTCAAGTAAATTTTCTTTAAAAGTTGTACTAATTAAATATGTATCTTAATTTATTGATAACATATTAACGTCAAGTTTTCAATAATTAATTCGAATTTATTGAAGTGGGTAGTGCAAATTTTATAATTTAAATAAATTTAAATAATACAGTGTTCATTTATCGCAGATACAAAAATATTTTATGTACCTAATATTAAATAACAGTAGACTCAAATCAAAGACAATATCAAAAGTCTATTTCGTGCAAAATCTTATCGTAGATATACCCCCGGTTCATATATTAAATCATACGAATAGAGCGAATTTGAGTGGACAAACCGTAACCGGATATGTTTACCAGAAACTTTTAGTCCCAGCCCATGAATAACAATGGACCAAAGCGGGATCATCTTATCGATAGAAACATCAGAAACATGTGTATTTTTTACATGTATTGCATGGTTTCAAATTTAAATAAAATTTAAATCGTGGCTATTCCCTATAGGAACATGAATAATTAATTTGCATTTTAGTTTACTCCATTAAAATTTGAGTTTTAAAACCTTATGTTGCATTTGCTAATCTTGTTTTAAATTTTATCTGATACTGTTAACCCCTAAAAGCATTTTGTTTTAGTAATCAGAGATTGATAAACACATTTTAACATAATACTAGCATATTAATAAATATTTTTTAAAGTATCTAATATTATTATTATTTGTCATTGTTTTAACATATTATAATAGTGAGCTCATAAAGTTTGGAACAAATTTGATAAAAAATTTTAGAGTGATGTTTTCAGAAAATCATCGGAAACATCAACTTTATATTTCTTTAAATGTCACTTTTTTGCCAACATGGACATTTTTATCGTGTTTGGTTTTTTTTAAATTTATTAATTTCTTTAAATGGTATCCCTTATTTTTCTTTACAAATTTGAAAAGAGCGTAATTTTCTGAGTAAGAAAATGTCAAATAACCCTGGCTTAAAATTTTTCAAGGTTATCAGTCTCAAAGTTACAATAAATCATTTAATCAATTATTTGAATAAATTTAATGAAAACAATAATTGCGATATTAAGGTTATCGCGCAAATGATGAAGAAAAAGATCAAATTAAATGTTCGAATTGACCACCTTTCTGGTGATTCGTGACCTTGAATTCTATCCTTTAGTTGGTTAATGGTAGTTGGTCTATTGAAATAGACTTTGCTCTTGAAATAGCCCCATAAAATGTAATCAAGCGAAGTAAAATCAGGAAAACTAGGTAGCCATTCGATCGTTCCCCTGCAACCAATCCATTTGTTTGTAAAAACTTGGTTCAAATATTCACGAATGATCACTGCAAAGTGGGGTGGAGCTCCGTCTTGTTAATATTATACTGTGTTGTTGGGCTAATCTGGATCTCTATCATTTGGGTTTAGCACCTCAAGTGCAGGAATAAATTTTTATCTTAAGAAGTCAAGATATGTCATCTGTTAATGTGCTTTCAAAGAAAAATAAGACAAATGTACGGTTACCTACTGTGTCATGGTAACAAAATGCCAGTACACAACAAACTGGCTATGAGTTGCCAATTTCTAGTGCAAGTTGACAGGAGATCAATATCTACATTGAATAAATTGCAAAGTTCTAATTTATTGAAGTCGAATTCTGCCCCCGTAACCGATAATCATCAGAAATTCAATTCTTTGCCTGTAAGACCAGCAATGAACCATTTTAAAATAGTTAATAAAATAGAAATGAATTCTAACTACCATTTGGGTAACGATTAATAAATTAACAAAATACTGGACGGCCGATTGCAAAATTCTAATTACTGTCTAATAATTTTATCATGCATTTGAGAAAATTTAGAACTAATTATCTCGAAAACTTTTCACTTCAAGGTTATAGTTTTTTCTTACATTTTCATGCTCAGATAGTTGTTCTAGCTAACTCCAGAAAGAAGAACAAGGATGAGGGTATATGTCTAGCTTAACAGGAACTCCCCTAAGAATAGCTGAGGACGTCAAGTATCTCGGAATAATACTGGACAAAAAGCTGAACTAGGAAAACACTTAAAGAAGAAATTAAAATAAGCGAGGATGGTCTTCTGGCAATGTCGTGGAGCATTGGGATGGTCATTGGGCCTTTCCTCTAAGTCACCCTCTGCTCTGCTCTGCTACGCCGCCTTCGTTTGGTGGCCCAGAACCAATAAGATAACAATAGCGCCCTCTTTGCACTAGTTCCAAAGATCGATCTGTCTGGCTGAACCGGAGTGATGCCAACAGCTCCCACTCCAGCGCTCCACCACTTGATCTTCGTGTGCAGGAGATGACGGTTAAGGCTGAGCAGTTGGAAGGTGTGTGAAGGTGCAGATGGAAGAGTCAATCTGCGGACAATTGCAGGGATACTAACTGGACACTGCAGATTAAATAAAGAACTCCATACAATTGGGTATGCAGAGGACCCCATATGGCGTGGTTGTCGCAAAGCAGAAGAAACAGCCGAGCATGTGCTATGTCACTACCCGGCGCTGACTTCAATGAGAAAATGCGTATTGGGGGATTTCCGGCCCAACATGGCCGGAATCAGCGGCCCCCCACCTGACAGGATCCTGAAACTCATCTTTCAGCTGGGATGGCTCGGGAAATGAGGTGGACGGGGATGCTGAAAAATCGGAGGCAGTACAATGAGTCCGCTTAAGATGCTTACGTGTGCGCAAGTGTTAAATACTTGCCCTCTACAACTATTCCAGAATCCAGAAGAAGGGTAGCAATTTAAAAATATTTACGAAGACGTCATGGTACAAAAAGAAAACACGATGAAAAAATGTCATTGGCAGAAAAAATAAGGTTGGTGTGTCAGGGGATTTTCTGGGAAAATCGCCCTAAAATATTTAATCGAAATTGTTCCAAACTTTAAGAGTTCACTGTAAGTACCTATTATTATCTAACGATACTAATATCACAGTCTTGAAACAATTATTTGTTCCGAGAGTTTTCTGGTCGATTTCTTAATATTGATTAAATGATTGCCTTCTCAACTAAATTTCAAGAAAAATTTAAATGGTTTGATATAAACTAAATATTGAAATAAACTTTATAGTCAATTAAACAATAAAAATGAAAGTTATTTTTGAATGAGCTTTCAGCAATTTGTAGTTGTTATCATCAAATGGTTTTACAAAAAATGTGGTGATACGCAGCAACATTCAAATAGGCTCATTAAAATCTATTTTATTGCGATATTTTTGGGTTCATTTAGTTATTAATTTATTAAAATATATATTTTTATTTTATGTTTAGAACTTGTATCATATTATGTTAATAAAAAGCTTTGATCAAAAACGTGTTGCTTTCTTAATTTTTACCTTTAATATATAACATTGGAGATTGTTAATTAGTCGTCTGACGATGTCGTATTATGATGAAACCCTTTGAGAAATGAGTCCTGCTGTATATTTTAATGGTATTAATTTAAACCTTAAAAATAAAATAGTTAATTAAACATGTAAAATATCTTTTACTTTTACATTAAGTTTTATCATAAGATGTTTATTAGTAAACATTTATTATTAGTAAACTGATAGCAGTGTGCACTGCTGGAAGCTTATTTTAAAATAAAAATATTTCACTTGCCTAATTGACTATTGATTTTTATCTATTAAAGTTTGATTTAATATTAGTTCTCAATAGTTAAAAAATCAAATATTTAAATATATTTTATGTACCTATAACTTTTACGACTTTAATTATAAAAATTGTATTGTACCTATATTTTTAGAATACGTATGTATCAAACTGTTAATAGTTACTCAATTCATGCATGATTTTATGCATTGTAAAATTACTGGATTTATTATTAACTATAGTATAATTATTATGTTAGTTATTACAATTTAATACAAATTTAAGATTCTATATAGTACCTACCTATATTAGTCATACTAATCGTATAATTCTTTGAGAAAAACGATCTGGTGTAATATCTTGTAGAATGTTGATAATAATAATATAAACGGTTCTACTTGAATGTTTTTGTCCGTTGTCAGTTTTTTACTGGTAATAACAGTTTCACAATTAAGTTAAAAATTTACTTGAAAATTGTAGTTTGCCTATAGGTATTAAAAGTAAAAAAGTTAAAAATTTGTTGAATTTTATATATAGCGTTTTTTTGTAGATGTCTTATTACTATTTAATTGATCTCGATACCATTAGCATTCTTTAAGACAGCACTACTGTGTAGGAAATGGTAAATGCATGTTTTAATGTCAACCTAATTTTATAATAAGTACTATAATATCATAGCAGAAAGGTTAGTTATTTGCTTAACCATTTCTTTAAACATCGATGACAATTTTATTAGTCAATTTGTCCTACCAAAGAACAAAAAATACAAAGATAAAAAATTGCCCCCCCCCCTCTTTAAATTTAGTTCTTAATTTTTGTTTCAATTTCAATTTTTCATTTGAAATTTCTATATGTAGTTTGATTAATTACTCATTAGAATAATATAATATAATACAATGCACTCATTTAAGAATTAATTATAAAATTTTATAGGCTTAAGACAAATTTGCGTGATGAATTATTATTGTTTGTTTTTCAATAAAATAAATCTGTAAGATATAATAATTATGTTTTTTCGCTGGTAGGTAATTTAAATAATTTAACAGTTTATATTAGTAACAAATGATAAACCCTATCGTAATTTTTCTTGCTTATCTCCATTAATATACTTTTTACGACAATAGAATACGCACACAGCGATGTTAAAAGGAGAAGCCAATGAATTCAGATTGTTACATTTTGTTATCACCAACTGAACAAAATTATATTACTTTAGAAGAATAATTCTTAGTAATGGGTTTACATTAGATTCAGTGTAGTGTATCGATATTATTACAGCTCCCCCGCTTGGTTTCGGACCCAGTGGACCGGAAGTGTTAACGCTGCGTTATTAGCTGTGTATTAGCACACCCCATGAGATTGGGGTCGCAAACATTGGGGGCGACATAATGTTCCCTAACTTACTTCCAATAATATACGACTGAGGACGTTTTTATTACCAATTTGTCTAGTTTAGATTGTTCATATTATAGTCGACTTTTATGCTGATAATATACTTACTTACATAGTAATTATTTAATGACTTTATTGAGTAATTCCTATTAAATAATTTTAAATCTTTCTTTAGATGAAAATAGTTTACAGTTAAGTTTTGCTAAACTTATTAATTGTTCAGTTATCATAGATTAAATGTACACATTAGTGAAATGTACAGGAAATTTTGTTGAGATCATGTTCATCGAAAGGCTGAAGAAAATACGTGATATCCGAGATTTTTACCCCAAACTTCCAGATTACAATTCAGCTAGCTTTCACACCAAACAAAGTCACTGCTTATTCAAACAGCGGTCTTGTCCATTGTGATTCATAATTTCTATATGAATTTATTCAATTTTAAGAAAGCAAAGTAATAGTATTAAGAAAATTAAGTGCACCTCAGATTATTGCAAGATATGCAAATATCTGTATTGTGCAGTATTATTCTAACTATTTCTCACGTATTTTAAAAACCAATGAGATTTAAGCATTTTAGAAATTCACCTAATAATTTAAAAATAATAATATAAATAATTAAACATCCAACATAATAGAAAAAAATTTCTCTGTAAAGATTCAAAAGGAAAGAAAAAGACGCGAAATTTATTACTAGTACGGAAAAACGTCAATTGTTTCACTAATTGCACAAATAGATATTCTATTCGGAAGCTTTTCTTAAATACTTATGTAAAATTACAAATCAAATCTGTACAAATAATTTTTAACAATTATTTCCCCAAGAAATCCACATTTCTTAAAAACCTCTTCATTTCTTCTTGAATTCTTAACAATAATGAAAGAGAAAATATTCTCATTTTTATCCATAACAATCGGAAGTAGAAACACAGGAGTAGTTGGATGTGGTCGTTGATTGAGTTACTGCGCGGAAATTGTGGGTGCAAATCGCGGACTTCAGAATTTCTTAGCGCAGCCCTCAGGTAAACATCAACACTCTGTGGATAAATTAAGTTGAAAGTAAAAGAGAAAGAAGAGAATTGATCTACATCAAAAAATGGATCGTATTAACTTTCCAGAGAAACATACTAGCACTATTCCGAATGGAATGGAAAATCTTAAGCAATGGGAAGCAGAAACCTTAAAAAGCTAATTTATCGGGTTATTTCCCTACGTTCGGATGGTCGACTAGCCACCCGTCATAATCGTGAGAGTGGAAACCTATGCGATTATCATCTGGTTGAAGATTGAAAGTCGATTGGTGTGCACATTGATTTTAAACTCTCGCACTTGGGGATTTAGGTTGGTAATTTAAATATGAGCCAAGGAGATGCGCTTGTAAGCGTTAACTCGCAATTTCATACGTTTTGGCTGAACCGTTGAACTCTTTCATTTGCCAATATTTTTCAGCAAATATTGTACTCGCAAAAACCTATCTTTAGAAATCGCAACCAACCCCGTCTAGAATTTATTTATTACAGCTTTTTTACATGTTTTTCTTTTACATAAATTACATAATGATTACATAATTGAAATGAAATTACATTATAAAATATTAGTAATTAAAACACGTTTTCCCGTTTTGTCCATTTAAAAGTGCAATGAACGTCAGACCACCTTTAAAGATAGGCCCTACCTGCTCTATTGATGAGCATCTATTGATAATAATAATAATTATTATTAAGAAAATAACAAAACGAAATTGGCTACAACTAAGCTATTTAAATTTCACATCTGTCTACTGTGGAAGTAAAAAAGTTCTGACTACTGAGTTAGACTTTTTTTGTTCCGAAAAGTTATTGATGATATTTTATGCACAACAAATAGACAGATACAGAATTTAATACTATATTACATAGTTAATACTAATCTTTCAAAATTATGGGCTAAACAGTTTGATTTTTGAATATAATAAATTCAAAATAAATTTTGTATGTTTGCTGGAAAACTAAATTTGAATTAAAAAATTATTGGATTATTGAAATTAGGGATATAAATAACAGTTTTTCTCAGTTCTTTTTGTCAGTTTTGAAGGTACCGTCTAAAACCACGACAACTTTAAATTGGCTGGCCCAACGTGGTGCTACTTTTTTATAACTACGATAAGGCAAATTTTACAATTTTCACAGTATTTTGATTTTCTTTCTCTATCCCTGATATTCTAGTTCTTGTTAAGATGGGTGATAAGGATAAACCTTTAGGGAGAGCACCCCAGATAATATAAACGGAGATGCATCGGTAGAAGAAAATTCTTTTAATGCAGTTTATGCCTTTCGGAGCACCATAAATCCTGAAGTTGGTTGGCAAGAAGCGATAACATTTTTAACGAAAACAATAAAAGAAAGCGCAAACAATACCAATGAAAATATGAAAGAATTTATAAATAAAAGAACCGCAAAATAACATGAAGAAGATAGTTGCGAAAAATGAAAAACAAATAAAAAAGCGCATACATGATGTAAATGAATCACAAATCGAATTCCTGATATGGAGATGGACAATGTGGGGCAGTTCTTCGAGATATACGGGAAAGAGCTGTAACACAAGAAAAATTGAATAATAGCATACAAGAAATAAAAATTAATTTTGCATAAAAAATTAAAGATTTTAAAGGACACCGTAGACGAATATATGAAAGATAATACAGATAATATGTTGGAAATAATAAAGAAAAACTTTGACAAAACACATAACAATGGATAAAATGTCAACTGGTGAAATCCTACATGAAAATTTTATCATTAAGAACGAGGAAATTAGAGAAGACGCAAGAGACAATAAAGAATTTACTAATAAAAAGATTGATAAAATAGATAAAAGATGTAGACAACACAATTGGGAAAATTAATTAAATGAGAATAAGTTTAGAAGAAGAAAGTTGATTTGATATTGAAAATGATTTTCAGATTTTGAAATAGTTGGATTCGGTTCTAGGACAATTAGGCGCGACCGATTAGGCGCCGTGTCATTTAGGCGCGGATACAATTGGTCATAAACAAATTAAATTGTTAATCTGTTATAAGTCTGCGACAATTCATCGCCGCGACAATTCATCCGTACGACAATTCATCGCGTGCGACAATTCATCGCAGCGACAATTCTTCGCTAATAACACGAACCTAACGACAGATCCACCTCTTCGCGGAAGATCCACCTCTTTGCGGCCGATTTAACTTTTTGCGAAGATTTATTTGTTTTTAATTATTAGTTTTCTAAAGAAATATCAAAAACTAACACTAACCTATCGACAGATCCACCTCTTCGCGAAAGATCCACCTCTTTGCGGCCGATTTAACTTTTTGCGAAGATTTATTTGTTTTTAATTATTAGTTTTCTAAAGAAATATCAAAAACTAACACTAACCCAATGACAGATCCACCTCTTCGCGGAAGATCCACCTCTTTGCGGCCGATTTAACTTTTGGCGAAGATTTATTTGTTTTTAATTATTAGTTTTCTAAAGAAATATCAAAAAGTAACACTAACCTACCGGCAGATCCACCTCTTTGCGGCAGATCCAACTCTTTGCGGCAGATCGACATCTTTGTGGCCGATTTAACTTTTTACGAAGATTTATTTGTTTTTAATTATTAATGGACTTTTGTGATTTAAAAAAATAAATACAGACTTATAACAGATTAACAATTTAATTTGTTTATGGCCGGCGCCTAAATGGCCGGCGCCTAATTGGGCCCGCGCCTAAATGTCTTTGCGCCTAATTGTATCCGCGCCTAAATGGCACGGTGCCGGCGCCTTGGATACAGCTATGAGAGGGATCCTATAATAAATTATTAGATTAGCGATTTGTTAATAGTTCGGGTCAGTCTGATTTGGAATCTTTATTTACTTAAAGGTTAATTAGGAATTTAAGGCTTTATGTTTAATTTTATAAAAATGTGTAAATAATTGAAACAATGATGTGTCTTTATAATTACAATAATTATCTACTATTGTGATCGCATGGAATTTACGAAAATTGCAAAAATAGTTTGAACACGGCATTCTTGCTCACAATTTTTTCTATTTTCAAGAGGGATAAATGCTGTGGTTTTTTTTGTAAATTTTATAATAAATTTGAATATTTTTAATAATTTTGGTACGTCTATGTTTCACCGATAATTTTTGTAAAGCGGATGGGTTTGTAATCGACTTGGACGTAGAGATTTGCCCAGACAAGTCGCGTATGTTTTGATAGAAAATTAAAAATTTATAGAATGTAAAATCTTGAGAATAAAGAAGATAAATTAAAAGAAAATTTCGAATTTGATGTGTAAATCTAAGTTGTGTAAATAAGTGTAAATAAATTAAGTTGGATAGTGGAGGTTACTAATTGAAAAATTAAAATAATTGGAAATAAACCGAGCGCGCATATTGATGGAGAAGGCAGCTGTGGTGACAGTCCAGCAAAGGTGTTGAATAAATTTTACAATTTGAATTGATAAAATAAAATTTCAGTGGCTATATTTCTAGCAATTGGTAACACCCTCCATATGTTGAGAGATATCCCGACAACATTTAAACTTATGATTTTTAACTATTGAGAATTATTGTAATAAATTAAACTTGAAAAAAGTAAAATAGTTAATTTACATCTGATGATGGTAGTGCTGAAAGCTTATCTTAAAATAAAAAATATTTTCTTGTTTAATTAACAATTTTATTTTTTAAAGTTTAATTTATAACTACTCTATATTACTACAGTATCTGGCCATAAATATACACTCAAAACAGAACTAGATAAATAACACCGGCCGACAAATGAAAACTTTTTGAACGTTGTTTTGATTTGAGTGAAAAATATCACTAATTTATAGTATTTTGAACACAAAATTATACCTACATAATTACTCTATCACATCAGGTTTTTTTACAAAAAGGAAAAAACGTTTAATTTAAAATAAATTTTTGCAATCACAAACGCGTGAGCGGCAGACATATGTTTCAAGCTTTTTTGCTATCATCAGTACCGTATACACATGGAAAAACACTACACTTGTAACTGCAAAATGACACTACGGCAAATCGTTCATTCAGGTAAACAGAAGCACAATTTGCCCACTGCAAAACCGTCTGAACTAAAGCCTACGTGTTCAACAACCAATAGGTAATTAATGTTTAAATTGAATTTAGCGCAGTTCATAATCCTGCTTTGATAATATAATAAATTTTTGCAATCACAAACGCGTGAGCGGCAGACATATGTTTCAAGCTTTTTTGCTATCATCAGTACCGTATACACATGGAAAAACACTACACTTGTAACTGCAAAATGACACTACGGCAAATCGTTCATTCAGGTAAACAGAAGCACAATTTGCCCACTGCAAAACCGTCTGAACTAAAGCCTACGTGTTCAACAACCAATAGGTAATTAATGTTTAAATTGAATTTAGCGCAGTTCATAATCCTGCTTTGATAATATAATAAATTTTTGCAATCACAAACGCGTGAGCGGCAGACATATGTTTCAAGCTTTTTTGCTATCATCAGTACCGTATACACATGGAAAAACACTACACTTGTAACTGCAAAATGACACTACGGCAAATCGTTCATTCAGGTAAACAGAAGCACAATTTGCCCACTGCAAAACCGTCTGAACTAAAGCCTACGTGTTCAACAACCAATAGGTAATTAATGTTTAAATTGAATTTAGCGCAGTTCATAATCCTGCTTTAGTAGGCTTTAGTTCAGACGGTTTTGCAGTGGGCAAATTGTGCTTCTGTTTACCTGAATGAACGATTTGCCGTAGTGTCATTTTGCAGTTACAAGTGTAGTGTTTTTCCATGTGTATACGGTACTGATGATAGCAAAAAAGCTTGAAACATATGTCTGCCGCTCACGCGTTTGTGATTGCAAAAATTTATTATATTATCAAAGCAGGATTATGAACTGCGCTAAATTCAATTTAAAGTTTAATTTAAATTTTTAGGAAAAAATTAATTATTATGTTATAAATACATATATTTCAAAACTAACAAAGAAAATATCAAGTATAGTGTATTTCAAATTAATTGGAATTAAAAAAAGTCTAGCATCAAATTACGTTGTTATAAAAACATACAAACTTACTGTACACCTGGTACACGCGTCCACGTGGAGTCGCAAAGAGAATTTTCGTAATAGAAATATTATCCAATAATAAGTCCTTATTATAAATATTAACCAATTAGAACTACACTACTCCACGTGGAGTATGAAATGCGGGCTTTCGTTGGCGCGATAATCTTATCTCTTATATTGTTTCTCCTTGCATAGTTTGTATGTTTTTATAACAACGTAATTTGATGCTAGACTTTTTTTAATTCCAATTAATTTGAAATACACTATACAATAATTGCTACAGGGCTAGTTTGTGTGACATCTCTTACGTTTAGCGATAAAATTACGTCTGGGTGTAATTTTTTTGTGAGAATCATCAATAATATCACGTTTTATTGACCAGCAGTAATCAGCCATCATATTCACATTCCATCGACCTTGGTACCTTGTTTCCATAGTTTTTATGTCTTGGTGAAACCTTTCTCCCTGTTCTTCACTATAATCACCAAGATTATCAGGGAAAAAATCTACATGCGAATGTAAAAAATGGAGTTTTATACTCATATTACACCCCAATTTTTTATACTTATTTAATAAGTTTTCCACAATATTTTTATAGTCAGGGTGTTTGTGATTTCCCAAAAAATTGTTGACAACATCTTTGAACGCCAGCCAAGCTTCTAATTCAATAGTATTTAGTATTGCATCAAATTTTTTATCGGTCATCAAAGATCTAATTCGTGGTCCATCGAACACTCCTTCTTTTATTTTGGCATCTGATAATCTTGGAAATTTTCTACTCAAGTATTTAAAACTATCATTTTCTTTATCCAATGCCTTAACGAACTGTTTCATCATACCGAGTTTAATATGAAGCGGAGGTAATAAAATTTTTTCAGGATCAATTAAATTTTCTCGTATAACATTTTTGATTCCAGGTTTGAGATTTGTACGAGGATTCCATTGTTTCTGAACATAATGCTTTTCTCGTGCTCTACTGTCCCACTCGCACAAAAAACAAGGATATTTCGTGTATCCTGACTGCTGACCTAACACCATAGTTATAATTTTCAGATCTCCACAAAGCTGCCAACCGTGTTCTTCATATTTAATTTTATCTAGTACTGTTTCCAAATTTTCATAAGTCTCTTTTAAATGAACAGAGTGAGCGACAGGAACAGAAGCATACTGATTAGTATTGTGTAAAAGAACACCTTTTAAACTCCGTTTCGAAGAATCTATAAAAAGTCTCCATTCTCCAGGATCATATTGCGCTCCTAACTTTTCAATGAGATCAGGAATATTGTGGCAATAAACTAATGATTCTTCTTGACTGAAAAAAGGTACAAATTCTTCTTCACGCTTCCTATACCAAGCAAAATGTGTATCAGGAGCTAACAGGTGTTTTGCATGAAGTCTAGACCCAAGAAGTTGAGAAGATTCTTTAGAAAGATTTAAATCTCTAATTAAATCATTTAATTCACCTTGTGTGAATTTCTGTGGTTGATTTAAAATTGGTTCGAAAACTTCATTTGACTCTTGACTCTGTGAATTTTGTTCTGACGATGTTGAGCTGAGATCAGATATTGAACTTGGAAGGGGCACTGGAATTTCTAGACCGTGTGGAATGGGACGTGTAACTGAGGTTACATTTGCGTAGGCTATCTTATTTTTATTTTTAGCATTAAAACCTTTCACATTGGTACAGCAAAAATAACAATCATCAATATGATTAACTTGCTCTCTCCAAATCATAGGTCTACCAAAAGGTAGAGATTGTTTTTTGCGGTATGTCCACTGCCTTAATTGTTCAACACAAATAGTACAAACTAACTGCGGCGTCCACGATTTTAGTTGTATTTTGAAGCCAAAATAAGCATTATACGTATTTTCCACAAACTCAGTTATTTTCAGTTTTTGCTTTGAAGCCATAAAGTTTCCACAAATGTAACAAAATGTATCTGGACTACTATGACACTTTCTTGAAGACATTATGTTTTTTAGACGTTTTTCAACCACAAATCGTTAATTAAATACTATATTAAATACCAAAAGTAAAACGTAAACAATTTTTTCAAATACACACACTGATTTCAGTAAAAAGTTTGTAAACAAAGTAACTATAACGGTTTATTTCCATGTAACGCGTTTCGAAAGGGCGTATCGTTGTTCTAACTAATATATTTTCTCACGAGAGGTCGGTTAATTCAAGAAAAGAGCGCCAAAACTCGATAATTTAAATTATTTTTACTGAAAAATCGAAAATAGCGAATATATTAATTTTACTAAAAATCTGATGTGATACGATAAAATTAGGTCTGATTTCAGCACTACAAAATTAGTGGAAAAAATTAATTATATCTTGGACAACGAAAATCATGTCGGCCGGTGTAATGGTTGATTATTCAGGTTTTTTACGTTATATACTACCATCTATTTTATATATTTTTTTTAATTAAAAAGATATACCTACACTGAGATCTCTGTTTTCACTATAAAACTTGACAGAATTTAATTTTAAGACGATAATTCACAATTGTGAATTATGTAAATCATCAGTACGTATGCCTCGACAGAAGACGGAGATGAAACAGAAGAAGACTGCTTTTACCGGGAAATAGAGGATATATACGAAAGGGTTGAAAAGAAAGACGTAGTGCTACTGGTAGGCGATTTCAACGCCAAAATAGGAAGAGAAGAATACATTGGCGGAGTGGTTGGAAAGTACAGAGTGCATAATGAGACAAGCGACAACGGAATCAGACTTTGTAACCTGGCGGAGGCAACAAATATGGATATATCCAGCACAAGATTTAAACATAGGAAGTTACATAAAATAACGTGGGTGTGGCCAGGGGGAAAGAAGGAAGATGAAAATTAAATAGACCACGTGCTAATCTCTGGAAAAATGAAAACAATGGTCAGAGATGTGAGAACATACAGAGGGGCAAACGTAGTAGCGGAAGTGAAGTAAAAGAAAACTTGGAAAAATGGTATTGGAAAAAAAGGCAAGATGCTGGCGATTGAAAAGTTATATAACGAGAACATAAAGAAAGAATACGAAAACACATTACAAAAACATATTAAAAGTAGCGAAAAATGCATTACTGGACCTAGATTTCGACAGAATAGAGCACAGTATGAAAACAAGTGCAGAACAAGTAATACGACGATACAGAGAAGCAAGAAAATATAATGAATACAGAGAGATTGGGAAGTAAAAGAGAGAAACTAGAATGAAATGCTTGTATACAGGAAATGAAGAAGATTCGGAGAACTATAAAAGAAAAATATGCGAAGCTAACACACATCGGCTGAGAGAAGCTAAAATGATTGCTCGTCGCCCAGCCATAAAACATAAGTTGTCTCCTGCTATGATATTAAAGCGAATTATCTGGACTAACAAATATAAACACTGTGGGCCTAACTACACATTGTCAAAAGTAAGTAAAATATCTTAATCATTTTTGACTAATTTGTATAATACAAGGTTTGCTTCTCCGATGAATCCTCAGTCCTCAGTGCATATGAATAACGACCGCATTATATTCATTTGTTGTCGACCTGAAGAGAAGAGATTTCAAGAAGATTGCGTTAGTCAAAGAGTTAAACATCTCACACAATTCATGATTTGGTCAGTAATTTCTGCAAAAGGGGTTGTAAATCTTTATTTTGTTGATGGAAACATGAATTAGCAGCAGTCCCTAGAAGTCCTCAAAGAGGAACTAAAGCCTCAATTATGAAATTGGTTTCGTAAAGATGAAAAATGATGGAGCATCATTTCACCGAGCGGTGGTGATTAAAAATTTTCTAAAAATTCAAAAAGTTGCACTTTTGGACTGGCCCGGTAATTCACCTAATGTGAATCCGATAGAGAACGCGTGGAAGATTTTAAAAGATGCTCCAAGTAAAAAAATTACAACAAAGGCTGAAATTATTCAAAAAATAAAATACTTGTGGCATAACCATGAAAAAATTTACCCAACAGCAATAAACGGAGTGCCAAGAATGCAAATAAGAGCTCAAATGCTTCTCAAAACTATATATTTATTATCATGGCCAGGTACTGTAAATTAAGGATTTGAAATTGTATAATAGGTAATACTTACATATTTCTTGATAAATTTTCAGTGGACAATATTTTTAGATGGGATCCTGATCAATGATTGATTTTGTGACGGTGCATTGTAAAAACCCATGCTTACTTATGTAAGTAAAATATTGATTGATATTAAATTTCTTCCCAGGTCAATGATGAGAGAATAGGATGTTGGGATAGAGGAGACCAAATAAAACTAAAAATTTGCTATAGCCAACGTTTCGGCGTTATTATTACACCATCTTCAGGGCTAAAAGATACAAAGATACAAAACCTTGAGAGGTTAAGATCAGCTATTCGCATCCCGATGTGGGTTCGCGGCATCAATGTACGATGGCGCTGTACCGCTTATCAGTTTTCACTGTTTAGACCGCGTTCGGTTTGGAACTATTTTCGCCTTCACGCCTTGACGCTAAAAGCGTGCAAAATTTGCGTTCGGTTTGGAAAATCCGAGCTTTGAAGGCGTTCCAAACCGAACGGGGGTTAGCGCTATGGTGTTTAAAATTTAAACTTGAGGTTGTATTTTAACCTAACTTATTTGTTATAGCGTGTTGAGCGTGTTTGATTCGAGATTGTGCGAACTTTGATTTGTATTTTGAACTTTATTAGTGTTTAATACAAAAGTTGTGATCGAAAAACGACTGGTGCGTAAAAACAAATAATTTATTATTACAAAAATTTAAATTCAAAAATTCAAATTCAAAAATTAATTTTAAATTTTACCACCGCAGCGCCGCGCTATTGCTGCCCGACCTATTTCAAGAAAGCGTTGAAAGCTTCTGAAATGGGCGGAGCTATAGCGTTTCATGGCGAGTAAAAGTCCCAAACCGAACGGGCAAAAAGTGTTTGTTGGCGCCACGAAGCGAAAATAGCTCCAAACCGAACGCGGTCATAGTTATATCTAAGTTTTCGCGTTTTTTGGTATGAATTTAAAATTCTTGCATTTTTGCAATACCCTATTGGAGGAGATAAGATTATACAGGTGTCTCACACAATCCTAATCATAATTTGTTTGACAATCAACAAAAGTTTTATTCTGCTTTTAACAAAACTTACTGCCGTTTATTCTATTTTAAATGTAATGTTACAATATGATTTTTGTTCAGTTTTTAACGGCTTTGACGACAGTTGTAGTGTAGACTTATCCTCCATACCGTTTTTCATCTCGACATACCAACACATGACCAGAAACATTTTTCATCTTGGTTTGCTTGGTGAGTCTGCCTCTCAGGGGTGATTGTTTTGAGTGTAACATTTTGTATCTTTTAGCCCTGAAGATGGTGTAATAATAACGCCGAAACGTTGGCTATAGCAAATTTTTAGTTTTATTTGGTCTCCTCTATCCCAACATCCTATTCTCTCAAATAAAATATTATTAATTAAAATAATTAAAATATTAAAATACTCATAATATATTATATTGTATTCAAATTACTCAAGTTATATTAAACATTTCACCAAAAATTAAAGTACGATATATTGGCGTTTCTTCAGCTTGGTGGGTACTTTAGTATTTATACCAGCATATCATAAGTATTACACTTGCATGTTAATGGAGATATCTACTGTTTTGCCGAAATTTAAATTATAACATTTTGTAACAGTTAATCATGTATTATTTGGCCTAATTTCTAAAGCTAAATGGCGTATCTGTATTAGAATTTACTACAAAATCCATATAAAGTTATTTATCGACTATTATATCTGCACCACATACTTATAAATTTTGGGAAGAAAATTCTATATAGAAAAACCATCCTATGACTTCCTGTTGAAAATTTCTTCAGCTTGGCGGGTACTTTAGTATTTATTCCAGCATATCATAAATATTATATACTTGCATGTTAAATAAGTAATACAAAGTCTTAATTTTCCTCCTAAATGCCTACAGATTTAAAGGAATTTGAAATTTTTCTTAGGAATCCCTGAAGTATTAGAATAAAACCAAATAAAACTCACATTTTATACATTTAAATTTATTTTTACATAAGATTAGGTAGTAGCTGATTGGGTTTGAACACATATTCTGACAGTAAAACTGCAATGTAGGTACTATCAATACTTATTTACCACCGTTACTTAATATCAATAAGTAATATTATTTTTCTAACACAAAGTGACTTTAAATATCTATTGCTCTTGAACCATACCACATTTTGAGCCGTAATGTGGTATGATAATAGCATTTTCATATTTTGGTTGGATGTACATATATGCAATACAATTATAAGTTATTATCGACATAAAATTGGTTGTCCACATCATGAAACAATTAATTTTGGTTTAAATTCTCTATAGAATTCGCAATAGACTATTGTTAAAGGACAATCAAAACTATGTAGAATTTAACACGTTTTAAAAATTATAAATTTATGATTACATAAACGGCATAACAAATGTGTTGCTAAAAATACAAATATAGATTACGAACAGGCAACAAGTAACAACTCTATTATAAATCTTAGGTTAATTAAAAGTGTTCACACCACATTATCTTTATTTATTTCAAATAAATCTTGAACTATTAGGCCTTAAAAATATATAGAAAAAGTAGGTTTCTATTTTATATATTATTTTATTAAATACACAGCTGAAGTGGGTACTAAGAGGTAATAAGTGAAACACTTAATCATCAATTTTATCTCGTCGGGACAATTTTTCTTGCACATTAATTATTGTTAAACTCGTTTTTAATGAGTACAAAAAACAAAAACTATCACACATAGGTAGGTAGAATTTAATATTAATTTGTAAAATTCTACGCAGTGAAATCTCGTTTTCATAAATAAATTTTGAAAATTTACGTTCGTACTTACTAGGTATAATTTTTATTATCTCAGTGTTTTAATGTTTATAAAACACTATAGTTAATAAATAACATTAATTATAATTTTATAGAAATCACTAACCAATATTATATTTGAGTATTTAATTAGTTACCAATAAATATTATAATTTTTTTAAACAAACCATTAAAACCATTTTAATATTTATTATGTGGCACCCAATTAATATCCCAGAAATTAACTGGGAATAATTTAGAATTGCTACGAAGTTAAATGTGATTAAACTTTAAAAAAATTTATATCTAACATGTAAAAGCTGTCTGTTTGAAAATTTTAAATAATGGTGCAGTGAGAGGAATCTAGCGTTAGAAAAGTGAACTAAGCTTACATTGAACATAATTTATTCGGTATGTTCTTACAATGTTATAAAATTTTTGTATTAATTTAATTTGATGTTATTTGAAATAACTCCCAATTTGTGTAGGTACTATAATACTGTTTAAATTTTAAAACCAAATTCAAGAACGGCTGGAAAATTTAAAAAAATAGTTTATCTTTCCTAATGTAGAGGGAGCTACAATTATATGTTTAAATATTTTTTGAAAATAATTTAAATAAATAGGAAATTTACGTAGTAGCTATTTTCGTACATGTGAAATTCATTAAGTTTAACAAAGAGACATACTTTACATGTAAATGGGATTTGTAACATCTTAATTATTATTTAATGTAATAAAGATACAACTGCACGTTTCCAAAAACATTGTTTGTTTTAAACTATCACTAACATTCTATCACAACATTTAGAATTATTTGTTTTATAATATTGTGCTATTAGTTAATCACGATTAAATTAACTTTAAATTCAAAAATCATACTGTGAAAAAGATGTAAAGTAGTAATTATCCCACCCATCATTTTTTTTTATTAGAAAAATGCAGTCGATCGAGCTTTTAACCTATCCGGTTTTTGCAAAGTTAATTAATGTAACTTTATTTAATAATAAGACTAAGTATTGCAACAGCAAAATCAATGTAATTTATCAAAAAGTATTAAATCACTACTTGTTGAAGATATAGGTATAACTAACTATTGCTGTCTTATGTTGAAGGAGTTAGTCTTACCATTAAATAATACCTACTTAACAATTAGGTTGAAAATATACGATTTACTAGTAATAATTTATGGCACACAATAAGTTTACACATGAAAATTGCAAAACGTGTTTCACATATCAATAACACTGTGACTTGATCACAAAATTATTTCCTATAAAAAATGACATTCTTCAATTTCTTGCAGTTTTTCATTCAAATATTGATGACGTTTTGAAATGGATAATGATTAAGTTTTATTATAATTTTTACTAACGTAGGATGATATTAATTTACACACATTGAGCCACTTTCTCACTATAAGGTATTACGCTAAGTTGTCTTAGCTCACATTTTGCAATTATTTTTGCGATCAATAGCATGATATAACATTAAAAAAATATTTTAAATGATTTACTTAGTAGATTATACTTAAAATATAAATAAAAAGTGTTAAATTATTCACGAAAAACAGCGGAGCTTTTATGACTGTACATTGACGCGATGTTTTAAAACTATCACAACAGCATTTTTGTCACTAACCATTGAATTATTCTATAATTCCTAAGTATGTATTAACTATACCACTTATTAACAATTATTAACATTTTCGTAAATTCTCGACTATTTCTCAAATTAGAATCTCTAAACTATTTTTTAACAAATAAAAACTACTTCAACAACACCAAAATAAATCCCTGACTAAATTTTTAGTATCGAATTGACTTTAAACTTCTGCACTATAAACAATAGGCAGAGTTAACAGATTGTTCGTTATCATTAGTTAATAAAATTTGCATTCATTAAGTAATAATCAAGTTTAAAAGCATTATTATTATAATAACCTGAGTTGTTGAGATTTTTTTTCAATTATGTTGTAAAAATCTATTTTAATAGATAATTTTTTGTAAAAAATTCTAGACCTAATCTAATAGTTATTTATGTATCAAGGGCACAATCAATAGATTATAGCACCGAGGGTAATTTAAAGCCCGACGCGTTAGCGGAGGGCTTTAAATTACTCTCGGTGCTATAATCTATTGATTGTGCCCGTGGTACATACAACGTTTTATTTCATTTTGGTACTTGGTACTTGAATTGTCAAAATTGAAGAATTAAGTATTTTAGGAAAAAATATCATGTCATTTTGTTTGTGCTATGAATTTTTGAATTTGATGTGAATTGAATTTGATGTGAATTAATTTTTTTATTTAGCAATAACTCGAAAACGGCATTAGATATCGAAAAACTGAGCAAAAAATTCTCCCCCCCCCCCTCGCAAAGCAACCCCCCCGTGAATTGTCGGTAGGAAGGCATATGCAAAATTTCAGATCGATCGCGCAAAAAAAACAGAGTCTGGACTAACTCTTGTTTTGATATTGTTGTCATTGCTTAAACTTTATAGGCCCTCGGGCTATAAAAGCCATATTATGCCCCCATTTCTGTGCTAAAAAACAAGGTTATGATACGAAAATGAAATAAAATGTTGTATACTCGACAATTAGCCCGTATTTTATTAAAATAAATAATGATATTATTGTTTGTGTTACCAAACTTATTCGAGCTAAAAAAAAATAAAGCGACGAAATAACGACTAATATTTTATTAATTAATTCTGATTAGTAGGTACTTTATAAAATTACGAATCCCAACAGCACCGATATTATAAAATAATATTTTTAGTTACCCCACGACACTTTGTTCGAGTATTATTTAATATGGTAAAGCACAGTGTGTTGAATGCAATGTAAAACTTTTTATAGTAATAAGAACTTTCGAATAGTTCTAATATGTTGTTTTATAAAAATTTTAAACAATATTTCGATTATTAATTTTTACTATTTTTCAATATGTCTTTAAGCAGTCTATGAATTCGTTCTAATTTAATTGTTTTCACGTTGTAATAATATTAATGGTAAAAAACAAAAATAACACTAAAATAATGCCAAAAATGGCAAATAAATATACCCTAACAGCATTCATTTCTAAATTATAAAAATTTTTTACATACCTACCCAATTATACAATCAATTTAACACAATAATCTAGATTTTCTATACAGTATAATTAAAATAAATAAGTAATATTAATCTGTTGGTTTAGCACCTTTAATAACAATATACCCACCAAACAAGATGGCATGAAAAAATATTTCGTGGTGCAATATGTGCGCATAAGTCGTACAGCATCGACTAAATATGTTCATCTTGTGTATCTGTCAAAAAAAAGAAAAAGATCTCGATTACTCCCAAAACTAAATAATTCGCTACATCTCGTTACAACATAAAGACAGCGATCAAAACTTATAATTACTTTTGGGAGTAAAAGATATTTTTCTTTTAGAAGTGTACATTTATGTTATAACGAGATTTTACCACATAGAATTTCACACATTAATACACATCTAAATGCAACAAAAGTTATATATTTATGGATGCAATTTTCTAACTATAGATAATTTAAATTAAACGATAGCATCTAACAGCAATTTAGAAAAGAATTGAAGTATACTGTGCTATTATATTGCAATGATTTATGCAAGTAAGTTCAAAACCAGCCAGTAATTCAGTAAAATTAAAAAGTAACATAATAAATTAATAGAAAAGAACTTTAACATGCTAATAATATTGGAATTTCAAAATTGTTTGTTTAAAATATTGCAATTATTATTTAGGTTAATATTATTGTTGGGAATAATGTTTATAAAATAATAACTGAGATTTTGCCGAAATAATAGCCAAATTCAGGATCGGACAAGGACAAGGTATCCCCAAATGCCCAATTAAGATACATTAAAATTTATTGCAGTTTTTTAATGATTTTCTTTATTCATATAATTTATCCCCCATGTTAAATAGCCTAATAATTATTGCAAATTTATCGATAACTTTGATCAATGCACACGAATGGTGTATTATGCAAAGAAGATTAAATGGGATTCCAGAACGAGTTTTATGACCAAGAAACGATATACAAAAGAAGGCGAAAAAGACGGCAGTTTATTTTCAGCCAAAGCTGGAAAGCTGGTCTGAAACGACTTCCAAACCAGACAAACAATGATCGAAAGCAGGATTATTTGAAAAAAGTGTACCTAAAAATGTGTTTGTGAACAATCCCTGCCACTGATCGACTCGTTGCGTATAACAATGTTTTAAATACACATTTTAGGTACTTATACTTTTTAAAAATATTCTTGGCCACGAACATTTTTCGTCGTGGTTTGGATTCAGCTAAGACCAGCTTCCAGGTTGTTACCGTGGTAAATTTATAGCCACCTGCGCATAAGCGGTCTATGATCAGTTGCCAACTCGGGGCAGTGGCTAATTTATATTTTGCCCGTCATTTCTGAAGCTTACAGCTAAATAGATAAACTTCTGTGGTTTCTTGTTGTAAATTTCATGTTATAACATGTTCATGTAAATTCAGAAAATAAATTTGTCGTATAGTCTTCCTTAGGTAAAACTTAAGCATTATACATTGAAACCTGTGTAAGTCGAAAACTGGAAAAACTGGAATCTCCCCCTACCACGAACGTTTTTCGTGGGAATTATTAAACATTTCTATGTTGATTGAATTGATGTGAATTAATTTTATTTCAATTACAATTCGATTAAATTAGATTCCGTTGTTGCCTTTAATATGTTCTCTTTAAAAGTTCCCTGTGGCAAAATCGCTATTAACAGTGGAGTCTTAATTTTTTTAATTTCTTTTTAAATTAAGTTTTAATTTCTTTGTAGTTTGAAATTTCTAGTTTATTTTCCTGTATTTTCCTGCTATGGTAGATACTTTGAGAACTTTAATTTTTGAATTGCACGTACATGTGCATTATAAATTTTGTAAGTTTTTTACGGTGCTGAGATGGTTCTTTTAAACACCTATTAAATTTTGAATTGAGTATTCATAGTGAAGTGATTTAAGGTATATCAAGTTAGTGAAATTTTGATATTTTGTGATTAATACCCGATTTCTTAAACGTTTAATAAGCCGTTACATTTAACTAACCACTAGAAAACGTTTCTTAGTACAAATAGGTCAATAGAGATCGTCCGGCAATTTTATTGGTTTTTTAAAAGTTTTATGAAATCGGGTATAAGTGTTTTGTTAATATAATATCGTCCCCTTAGTGCTACAACTAGGTAACTCTAATAATTGGTATGCAGATGGAACTTTCAAAACGGTTCCGTCTGTGTTCCAGCAAATGCACACCATCCATGGCTTACCGGATCAAGATCTTTGCGGCAGATCCACCTCTTTGCGGCAGATTTAACTTTACGCGGAGATTTGTTTGTTTTTAATTAGTTTTCTAAAGAAATATCAAAAACTAACACTAACCTAACAGCAGATCCACCTCTTCGCGGCAGATCCACCTCTTTGCGGCAGATTTAACTTTACGCTGAGATTTACTTGTTTTTAATTACTTTTCTAAAGAAATATCAAAAACTAACACTAACCTAACGGCAGATCCACCTCTTCGCGGCAGATCCACCTCTCTTTGCGGCAGATTTAACTTTACGCGGAGATTTGTTGTTTTTAATGTCGAACAAATGCATTTCGAATAAAATTCCATGTCAATCAAATGCTAATTCGTATAAATGTTGAGTCGAACAAATGCATGTCGAATAAAATTCCATGTCTAACAAATGCTTATTCGCATAAATGTTGAGTCGAACAAATGCATGTCGAATAAAATTCCGTGTCGAACAAATGCTGTCGATTAAGTGCTTGTCGAACAAATGCTGGCGAACAAATTTCCGGATACGATTATATCATGTTATATTTGTATATTTGTGTAGGTAATAACTTAAAGGGTCACTTTGTAATTGTACAAATCGACTTGCCTAATTTTGACTATTAGGGTGACGAGCATTTCCAGATATTTTAAATTATAGCCAGCAATTAAATTGTGTTAAGGTATTCTGTATATAATTTTATTGTAATAATTATTGTAATAGAGCGGTTTGTTTTCCTTTTTTTATTTCGGATATGGCTCTGTCCTAGCGAAAAAGCTGCATACGTAGTTCGCACAAGAACAATTTTTTATGTAATTTGCAAGCTACCAGAACTCGCCTTGCGGCTCCATTCGGGTTTGCTTGCGCATTGAGTAAAAGATTTGTTTCGGTTGCTTGCCCGTAAATAGCCGGGATTGGACATTTGACCGCGGCCATAATAATACAAGCCAGAATACCGCAGGGACAAAATACCGCAGGCAGAAATACATCAAGCAAAAATACCGCGAATGTTAGATATTTTGTATCATTATATAAAAAGAATTTGCCAAATAACATTATATTGCATATTATTAAAGGTAATTATTACAAATAAAAATGCATTCATTTGATTTTGTTTCAAAAATTTGTGAGTTTTTGTTATTTGATTATATACGTATACTCTCTGGTATATGGCTGGAGGCAGCCAGGAAATGGCTGGTAGTCAAAATTTCGCAGGTGTTTTGTTTGTAATTGGAAGTAATATTAATGGGGACTTGTAGATTGCACCGAGGGTTGAAGGGTCTCATAATCTGACATGTACATAGATTGCACCGGGTTCGGTTAGGGGTCATATTTTATGTACGTAGACTGCACCGAAGGTCACTTAGTAGTTAATCTTATTATTTAGGATAGTGGGCGAATGAAAGTCTCATTACACTTACACTTAGCATATCTCACAACTTCATCGTTCACTTTATGTGGGATATATTATAACGAAAAGGTAAATCGGCCCCTCAGAGGTAAATCAGCCGGGTCGAGTTTAGGTTAGAGTTAAGAAACGATTTTATTTTCGCAAGTTGAACGTTAAAAGTTGAAAGATTATAACGAAAAGGTAAATTGGCCGCTCAGAGGTGAATCAGCCGGGCCGAACTTTAGGTTAGAGTTAGGAAACGATTTTTTCTCGCAAGTTAAATGTTAAAAGTAATCATGATTGCCAAAAATGATTAACTACTTGCCATGGCCATCGGTGCAGTCTACATATCTCCGGATGCCCATGATTGAATTTCTTCTAGATATTTAGGTAAGAATATAAAAATTATTTGAAGGTTTTTAAATACTTTTAATTAATATATTGTTTCAAAATTAAGTATTAGTATGACGGCAACAAACTGCTATTTCGAACCTTTTAAGTTTTATTAAGATATTATTACTTTGAATATCAAAGTAATAATCAAATTTGGAAAGCAAAATTGTATAAAATTGTTAGAATTTCTTCGTATTTTAACTTTGCGGTATTTTGTCTTTGCTGTATTTCGGCGGCGGTCAAATGTCCTAGACCGGTAAATACTAGCTATATATACCGAGCAGTTTAATAATTCCGGATTAATAAAACTTTCCAAAGTATGCAAGATTGCAGGTTTTCTAGTATCCGGCTATCGCAGATTTCACAGAATGAATTAATTGGTAGGTACCTTTTTCTATTGTAGTACTTTATAGTTATGGTTATGTTGATATTGTAATGTCTTGATGTTTATCTTATCTTTATGTTTCTAGAATTAATCACTTCACATACAATCATTTGCTCAATTTTAAGGAAGGCGTATCTACTAATGTAGTTTAACAATTTGCGATTTTGATTTTAGGTGGTGTCTTCAAATTGCAAAGGAATTTTATTCGAAAAGATAACACATATTATGAAGCTAAAAAAATGATCAAAATAAAGCTTCAACAGCATAGAGATTTCATAAGAATCGTTGTAATACTTAATTTGGTCAACGTTTTGGCGCCCAAAATTTTGTTTTTAATAAAATATTAATACCATGCACTCCGCATACTATCACCATATTGTTTTTGTAACACAACTACTTATTATGCTATGATATTGATTATTATCAGCCCCGTAGAAAAAGTGCGTAATAGCTAAAAGTATTGAAAATAAAGTTTTGACCTTTTTATAGATATTTATAAACCTCCATAAAAAATATTTATGGAAAGTTAAATTTAAATTAAATTAATTGGATAAATAATAAAAATAAAAAATATTTAAAATCAATAGTAGTTCCTTACCTGGTGAAGTTCCAGAGGTACTGTGTCATTTTAAATACAGATGGGAGTGGTGCAAAAAAATGACTCTGTACAACTGGACTACCATAAAAACAACCACAATAATGCACATGAATCGAGTCCAGCTTTAGTTTTTTCATTAAAATTATTTACATTTTTAGTGATTTAGTCATGTATGAGTTTTGTCACCTAAAACTTACATTTCATGGGAACTAAATCATACTTTTGATGAAAATTGTCCGTAAAAAGTACAAAAAAGTAGTTGCAAATTAAATTCTGATTTTGTTAAACTTAAAAAGCTCTTTCTTGGGGCCAAAAGTTGATCCTATTAAGCTGTAGAATGACTTATGAATTCTCAATCTTGTCGATATTTTCATCTACGCACCATTTTTTTTGGTAACAAAGAAATTCCCCAGAATTTTCAATTTTTGATAGATAACTTCAAAACCTGTGGGAGATGGGACTAAAATTTGGTCAAAAAGGTTTTTGATTATACAAATTTCAGTTCGAAAATTTTACATGCTTATCCCTTCCCATTGTAATCAACATTCTTTTTCTCAAACTCATTATCAAATTTATATGTATATTTATTTTGCAAACAGAAAAACTTAGATGGAAACAAGTATTGATCGATAGACAAGTTTCTTAGAAATTTTATTATTCCTTTGCGGAGATCTAGGAAATATTATTTAGTCTATGCAAATAAATAATATTTTTAATTTGGTATATTGTTTTATGGTACCTAATGGCAAAATGTAACCCACTACATTAAATAAGAGATCGTTACCGATGAGAGCATTTATTTTAACTTCTTTTCAACAAGGGATTTGAATTTAAGCAGGAAACTCGCGAGGGCTAAAATCAATCCCGTAGGTCACAAAGGTCACAAAGCTTTTATATGAAATTTTATTTGTTGGGCGTTCTCAGAGAACGGTGGGTCCTTGTCAGCATTTAAACATTTTTTATCAACTATTAACCGAATTAGGTTAGTGATAAAAAAGGATCGATTTAAACAGGACTATCAATGTGTATAAGTCAAAGAAATTTTAATGTATCCCAAACCTGATAGTGTGCCATATCTTCTGCATCTAATATAAAACGGCAAACCCATTATCACACTAACCCATTATGACAAGTACTATTAATTGGCAGGATTTTTAAATTGTAAACACGTGGAATTTTTAACTTGCAATAATTATTATTACGTATGAGATTAGCTATCAAAATATCAACCCTATCTATTGGTATACCCTTCCGAACTGTGTATATTTGATTTATAATGTTACATACTTGAACATAATATTTAAAATTATTTGAAACTGAATTTATTATGCTTGAATAATTGAATCTGCATCAAAACTAAATTTTAGTTAAATATTCAAAAAAATACAATAATAAAGATTATTCGCCAACAAAATTGTGCGGGTACTTTATTAAATTATTTTTAATTATTTTATAGTGTAATTATTAACACTAGTGCAGTAAAAGTAACAGGTAGTACCAATTCCTGAATTGCGATTTACAATTTTGTATTTTATGCATTTTAATTTTATGATTTTATTAATTCTATTTAAATTATTTACATTATTAAATATTATTTAAGTGCACAAAATTTGGTTAAGGTAAAATTGGCATCATCGTGTGAAAAGTAGGGAGGTGGTATAAAAGTGTATAATAACAAATTAATATAGTAGGTATTAGTCCAGTCAAATTATGCATTGTGGGGACCTAATTATAATCTTGTTAAACTTTGCACTTTAATTATTAGCATGTAATACCTAAATATTTAAAATTAATGTTTACCACATACGCTCAAGTATTTTAATTACCCACACAGCTGAACTTTAAACTATTACTTTGTTCTCAACTTGTAGCTCAAAAACGGTCACTATATTACGAGTATTTCGAAATTAATAGAACCTTTTAATATAATTATTGTAAAATAAATTTTTTTATTTATTTATAAATTTATTATAAACATCTTCTCTAATTTCTAGTACTATTTAAGACAATCATCTTGACATTTTTGACTTAAATACTTGCCCAATGGTATCATTACTTATACAGTATATTTTATATAAAATTTAGTTTTGAAAAGAATATTATTGTGATTAACTATTCTAAAATATATACATATTATGTATAATTATTATGGTATAAAAATTCAATTTTCTATAAATTTCGTAATCTGTATTTTTTTTTGTTTTGATGTTAATAATAACCGTTTGGAACTACATGTGAACGGCAACTTTTTTGGCAAGAAATATTGAAGCGTTTGGTGTAGTCAAGTCAACTTTTGATATGCAGGATACTTTAACTAACAATATAATGCAAAATTTAAATTTTTATAAATTATTTCCCCGATTGGCCAAAACAGTGAATAATTTGATTGGAAAATATTTACATCGTCCTTAAATTGTTAAAAATATTGCACATTTGTTTATTTATACTAAGGTTATCAAAAATATCATTATTCATAATAAGGAATTTCACTAATGTTTCCTAACTATGAAAGATAAGGGTATCAAAAATATTTAAAATGGTGAAAATGGAGTGCAGGTGGATTTATCATAATATAGTGGGATGCTCTCTTATTAAAGGTTACATTTATAATGACTTTCATTTTATATTACTTTATAGTAAAGTATAATAAATTTACTAATTTTTGGTAAACTGTTCATAAAACAAATCCCCACAACATTAAAGGAGTAACAATAATTCATGCTTGACACACTAAATGAAAATAACAAGAATTTTTCTAGAAGGTGAGCTTTTGGTTTAGTCTTAAATTTACTTTATCTTCATTATATTAGAAACAAACATCTATGTTTATAAGTCAATTAACATCTGGAATAAGTTAAAACTGCTTAAAATTTGTAACAATAATTATTGTTTCAATATTTAATCTGTATTTGAGTGTGAAGAAAGTTTTTTAATTCTTCCATCATTATCACATCACATCTTATCCGATGCGTTATTGTTTTATATTTATTATTTTTTATTAAATTAGATAAGTATTATGTATAATTGACTTAATATCTTACAAAATAAAACATCAATTAAAAGCAAAAACAGAAAGATAAAAAAATTAAAGATAACTTTCACTAAAATCTATGTCAGACTGGCTGGCTCTTGATGAGCGAGTGTAAAAGGAACAACCACCAAAAGCAGAGTCAGATGTGCCTGCGTCGGTAATGAAGTCTGCCACTAATTCATTATCCTTACCTTGGGTAATAACTGGAGGAGTTAAAAATATTCCACCTTTTCCCGTATCTTTCTCAGATAATCGCTCTTTCAACAGCTTAATTTTTTCTTCTTTCTGAAATAAATAACATAAAAAAAATTAATTTAATATTATTTACTGTATGCAATTCTGCCGTCAGTAGTAAAAGAGCGGTAACTACATTTTTTTTAGATTTTCTGTTTTTGATATTTTTGGGTATGTAGGAGTATGTGCGTCTTCCCACGAAGTTTAAAAGGCGTAAAACATTTGGAAATGCTTAAAATCATTAAAATAAAATAGCGCTAACTACACTACGTCATCATTTCCAGCAGAAAGAAAGCGCCAAATACCAAATATTTAGTAAAACAGTGGTAACTTAATATGAATCTGTTAACACTTGTGCCGCCTTTTTACTACAAATTACGGTCATATTACGGCATTATAGTGGTTTAGTTCTTGTAATTTAGGTAAATCCTGATTACTTAAACTAAAACTAGTATCATTAGCAATAAAAGAAAAGACAATGGTATCAAACAGAATTATTAACAATAACAACATAAAGGGAAAAGTCATTCTTAATGATTGCATATTTTCCTCATCTCGGGCGTTAAATGTTTACTTTAGATGGATTTACAGAAAAAAATAATTTTAAATATTGATTTTTTAACTAAAAATAAAAAAAATTGCATAAACGGAACTTATTATTAATTATGGTAACCAATATCAACCCATAAGTAGCAAAAAAGCAGTAACTGTAAATAATTACAGTTGCCGCTTTTATGCTACTTATTTTTACGTTTTTAACAACATAATTGTTATTTTCAAATATTTTAAAGCAAAAATCTACACAAAGTTAGATTATATTCCAACTTCTTAGATACGAGTATGTACTAAAAATTTGGATTATACGACATTTGTTCGCAGCACAATCGCTTAAATTTTTTCGTCATTTGCTCTGAACTGACCTAAATGCAGTTACTAGTGGCGGCAGAATAGTGGTATGAAGTTTAACGTGGAGACCGGTAAACTATAAAATAAAACTTACATTATTTATCAACTTGCTCACCTGCGCTATAAGACGTTGTAATTCTTCATTTTCGTTTATTAGTTTTTGATATCTTTCTTCTTCTTCTTTGGAAACACCTGCATCTGGATTATATTTGCTTTCCGCTTTATCACGTGGATGCTTTATTACTTCTATTACCTAAAACAATTGTGTGACGTTAATTTAGTTTCCATTTTTGAAATCGGGCAAAGGAAATAATAATATATTATATATCAAGGTTGTGAAGGCCGTCATTATTGCCCTAGCGCCAAGATTATATTCCGAGGTGCTTTGCACCGAGCAATATAAGGCGCGGAGGCAATAATGGTCTTCATAACCGTGGTTTATATACGATTTTTTCCACTACTAGATTTATTACCATTTTTTAAAATTCTTTTTAACAAAAAAATTTTCAAATTTAAAATATTTATTTCAAATGACAGTTTTGTTTTGTTGATGTGACAGTTGTTGACAAATTTAGGTTATTAAATAAAATAAATCGCGGTTCGTCAAATTAACAATGGATGGCGCTGTCACTTGCTGTCACATTTAATTCGATTATAATGAATTTTTAAAATTAAATTAATGTATTAAAAAAGCGTTTTAAATAGTTTAAATACAATTAATTAGCATTTCTTGGTTATTCTAAATCATTTAATAACAACATTTTTTCTTTAAAATAGTCGTCAAGTTATCAAAAAATGTCATTTTGTTCATTATTAACATTGGTTAATAATGGAAAAATTATTCACCACTAGTCGAAAACGTGTCACTTCTTGAGCAACTAACCTAAGTAAAAATGATAGCCTATATGACTAGTAGTGGAAAATAGTATATTATACTCGTACAACGAGAGACCAAAGTAGGAATTTTAATCTCAAATGTGTTTTTAGCACGTCTAAAAAAATTAGAGATTAAAATCACTTTGAGCTTGAGTTTTATATACTATTTTATACAACGGAGAGAGTGAAACAACAGCAATCCTACAAAAATTATTGCCTGTATGAAATTTTGAAATCTTCTATTCAATTATTTCCGGTTAATTTTAGGAAAAGTATGTATTTAAAAAATATTGAAATATATAAATAAGATTTCAATTGCTATAAAATATTAATTTCTTGAATTTGATATGAAAAAAATGCAACATAATAGTGGGATTTTTAAACACCTCAAAAATGCAAAAACAAAGATCAATTTCACTCTTTCCGGTGCATAACATTTTTTTTAATAAGAAAATAATTGCTTATATATAGGAAACTTACCTTAGGTACAAAAATAAGTGCCAAACTTAAAAAGCAACAAAATATGATGGCAAGTGATACAAAGGCATAACTGGCATCTTGTTGACTTCCAATAACCAATATAACCGGTGCCGTAATTAAACACAGCACTACTACATTGTAAATACTCATTGCTACATATTTGGAATCATTTATTTGTTTCACTTTTAACGATCGAGTTTCGTAGGCAAGGAATAAACCAAACACCTGAAAAATTGAATATTATTCAAACGAGAAACTTCCTTGTACATAAAAAATTTTTATTAACAATGGCCTGGTTTACACCGTACACTTGGTACGCGAACTAAAGCCGTACCGAACTATATTTCCGAAGTATATTTTTAGTCCGCGTGGTGTAAACACATCGAACTAAGTTGGTCCTGCTTTAGTTCAGTCCTCTAAAATATGAGTACTGAACTAAAAACGACCAATGGTTCGACGTGTTCGACTACTTTCGACATCACTCGAGTATTTTTAATTCCGAATGACACACATTTTTAATTTTTATAGGTTATAAAATTTGACATATTTAATTTATAGTTTAAATTAAATTATTTAAAAATTATGTAAAGTGTCAAACAACTATTTTTTTTTAGGTTATATGACACATTTTGGTCCTCGGTTCTAGTGTACGGTGTAAACACTTGCGAACCACTTGCGAATTATATTTTGTCGCATCGAACTATCCCCTCCCGCTTAGTCCGATCGGACCGAACCAAGCAGTTTACGGTGTAAACATAGCCAATTTTAGCATTTAAATGACTCAAGTCGTGCTCGAGGAATCACAATGTATTAGAGAACAACATGCTAGAGTTCGTGCCATATAGGAATGAAACCGTCAATCATCGCAGGCCCTACCTCCAAGATATCGCAAACTAATCAAAGAAGTAGGAAACGTTTTGGTTTACAAACTCCAGTAAAAGGAAATTATGCAAAATTTTAGTTCCTCTGGTTTGCTTATATTTTCCACTCACCATTTTGACATTTCTTATAATCTACCTTTATATTGTTCACATATTCCAATATTTATATATAAATATTTTTCTAGGGAAGAGCACGTTAAATGTGACCCGACGCTATGATGTTTTACGTTAAAAATTTAGTGGAATTAGTTGGACAACATTAAAATTAATTCGATAACCCCTGTAATTTTGGCAATAATCGATATTGAAAATCGTTAATTTTCATGATTTAAACCAATCAGAAGTTCGCATTCGATTTAGGGCGGATCTTCCTCACTATTTTGATGACGGTACGTGTACTTTCACCTAGTCTTAGCACTTAGTCGCATTTTTGTCAGTTAACCTCAGAAGTTTATTGTTCATTTTAAGTGTATTAAAATAGATAAATTTCACCCATTTTTCCAAGTTTACCCGAAAAAATCTGGATGCGTGTTTTTGCGGGTCTGTGATTTTTGGATCTGTCGCGCTCAGGCAAATTTTTTCCAATTTTACCGTAAAAAGCTATAGTATATGTTTTTAACCGATCTGTCGTTTTTGAATCTGTCGCGCTACGGAAATTTTTTTCCCAAGTTTGCCGTTAAAAGCTAGATCTGTTTTTTGCGAATCTATCGTTTTTCGATATGTCGCGCTGAGGCAATTTCTTCCAAGTTTACCGTAAGCAGCTTGATGCACACTAAGACGAACTTCTTCCATGACGCTTGTGAGCTACGTACTGCTGCAAAACTCAACTTCTTATTATAAATTCGGGGTGGGGCGAGACCTATGAGTACTAACAGCCAACGGGAGGCTCCTGTTTAATTATAAACTTTAAGGGCTGTTTTGAGGGTTAAATATGAATTTTCCAAAAAAAATTTTTATTTAATTCTAATATACCTATAAACCTTCAGCTTTCAGAATATCTAAAGAGAATTGTTTAAATCGCGGTCAGGTATAACTGCTATAGCTATTGTCATTTTTTAAAATTCTGTTACAAACATAACGATACTATAAGATAGTAATATAATATAAGATAATACATAAGATATCTTTTACCATGTAACATAATTACATTTTTTGCGCACCTCAAAACTCACTTCTATGTAATTATATAATAAAATTTGAATTACATTTCAACATTTGAATGACATCACTGTTGCTAAAATCGGACAGCGTGAATTACATGGTTTAGATGTCACAATCGTTTAACCTTATAAATCCAAAAATTTGCAAAATTGTTACAGCCAATAAAATAATTTGGTGGCATTTTGTTAGAACTAAAACGAACACATATTATTATTAATTTCCGCTAGCGTTGACTGGAAACGCTAATACGAATAAATGAACGAATATAACGAATAGTATAACGAATTTTGTGAGGAATGTAATTTCCTACAAACAAGTCTGTGGCAGCAAAAATTTGGACGCAATGCAAAGTTGCAGATTTTGAATATTCAGTTGTCATCCGCAACTGTGAATATCTTCAATACCTGAACTAGTATAGAAATTAAAGAAAATATAAATAAAATAAGGACGTTTCGTAGGAAGTTAAATTCGTTATATAATATTTTTTCGTATCATGTATGGTTTAGCAGTGTTTTCAGTGAAAACTCACGAAAATTTATAACCCAATCAATAAATGTTTGATTTAGTTCTATCAAAAAGCCAGGAAAATATGTTGAAGATTAGAACAGTTGTGTAAATTTTTAGATTTTTAACTTTAATTAAGTAAACTTAATTCACGCCGTGCGATTTTAGAACAAGTGACGTCACACGCTACTTAAACGTAAAAATTTACTTCGAATTTCATAATTTAATTATATAAAAATGAGTTGCGCAAAAAATCTACTTACGTCACATAGCAATGGACAGTTTAAGGCTCAAATTTTGGTAAAAAAACACACAAGAATGTTTTGTGTCTGTACCCTATTGTTTAGGACCGCATCCAAAAACACTATCAATATATTGTTAAGGATTTTGAATTTTATTAATTTATTGCTAATTTTTCGATGTATAATATTTCTGGATGAACAATCATTATTGGTTTTATGAAGGTGCTGGTAGAACACAACCATGTCTTCTTATATGTACATTTTTATGTTGCCGTTCAATTTTCAAATACCGTTCAATTTTCTTTAAATGTTTCAAATCGTTTTTTAACAATCAGTCAACTTAATATAAAATTTTGCTCATTGTTCAAAAATTGAAATTTCTTTTATCTCCCTTTATTGTTTGAAATCTATTCAGTAAATGATTTGTATTATTCATAACACGTTGTTCAACTTCATCAGTCTGTCTTGATATTTTTTCACTAGTTTTAGGGATTTCATCTTTTGCATTATTAGTTTTCCGATCATTATGAATAACTTTATTTTACCCTGTGGAACTCCCGATTGGATCGGATAGAATTCAGAACATTCATCTTGAAATTTCACTTGGAGGACTCTATCTACGAGGTATAACTTCAAAATTGAAAAGTATGAGCGTGATAATATCAGTCTTATTTTATCAGTTTTGTGTAATGTCCAGATACGCTACAGTGCAGAATCTCTTCTTGACGATTTTAGGGATTCTAGGAATCTGCTCTATAGTTAGTAGCAAGTTGTTTTCTGAAGCCAAATTGGTGTACTGGATCACGTACTCCCTCTTTAAGTGAGGATACAATCTTTGTAGTAGTAGCTTCTCAAAAATCTTCGATGCAAGTGGCAGAAGACTAATAGGGCGATATGAAGTTGTTTCCACCAGTGCGCAGTGGTTTCGCCAATTAGTTGATCCACTTTCCATTGAGCAGTCAAAGCACTGCATTAAACAGATCTGTCATCAATAGCATTTCTTTCTCGAGTAACTCCCGCAGTACTTTACCGTTAAACGGTGCTTTGTTGCTATTGGTTTTCTTTATGGTGGAATCGCTTCTAGCCCAGGTTCCATCTTGTCTTATTATTGAGAAGGCAAGGGATAATTTAGACTACTTTAAATTGGCGCCTAAACAGTGTTAGATAAGAGAGCCCAAAAACAGCGCAATGATGTTTTTACCATTACCAAGGGTTGCATAAATATACCTTAATAGTAATGGTTTATTTGATTCTTGCTAATTCTTATTCTTGAATAAATAACTACACGTAGTAGTATATAAATCTCTTCCTTTTCAGTCGTTATATCGTATATTATCATAATTTTGGTTCAAGAATGTATGCACATTCTTGTACTGGTATTTAAGATTTAATTATGTTGATATGACTTATTTTTATTTGGTCAGTATTTTTATCAAATAATGGTAAGTAATTTTTTAACTAAAGCCAGTATATAATAATATTTTTGGTCAGTATAAATAATTAAATATGAGGATCAAATAGTATTTGGTCAGTATAATTTTGAATTTTGGCCAGTATAAGTTTATTTGTTGAAGAATAAATTTAATATTTTTGGTCAGTATAAATACTAAAATTGCAGTAATAAATACTATTTTTAAACACACAAGCGGATGTTTCCGGAGGTTTACCCGCTCGTAATAAATATCATCGATATAATATTATGTATGTATCGAAATCTTCAATGCTGAAATCTTTGTCGCTATCAATTTCCAAGTTGCTTATTATTGCAATTAGTGTTTTACTTAAAAAATTAACTCTACTTTATACGGTGGTAAATATTCTCCTTTAATGTGAAAATTGAAAAATAACTAACATACTCAAAACTTTTAAGTTTTTTTTATTAGTGAAATTTTGATTTCCTCCCCTGAAATATTAAATTCTTCATTGGGTGAAGAATAATACTAGTTAGATACTAGTATTTGTTGCGCAGTATTGTTAAAAACATAATAATGGTCCGAAATATTGTGTATAGACTAAATGTAGCTGATCCAATAATAAATTGATTACAAAGAATAATACTAAACTGATTACTGATTAAATGTTCACGTTCTGTTGTCGGAGCCGGACAAAAAGGCCGCGACCGAAAGGACGCGAGCGTTTGGACGCAGATCCAAAAGAACGCAGACCCAAAAGGACGCAGACCCAAAAGGACGCAAACCCAAATGGACGCTGACCATAAAGACGCAGACCCAAAAGGACGCGGCCGAAAGGACGCGAGAGTTTGGACGCAGACCCAAAAAGACGCAGACCCAAAAGGACGCGGCCATATAGGCGCAGAACCAAAAAGACGCGGCCATAATAATAAAACTAAATTAAAAACAAACAAATCTCTGCGTAAAGTTAAATCTGCCGCAAAGAGGTGAATCTGCCGCGAAGAGGTGGATCTGTCCTTAGATTAGTGTTAGTTTTTGACATTTCTTTAGAAAACTAATTAAAAACAAACAAATCTCCGCTTAAAGTTAAATCTGCCGCAAAAAGGTGGATCTGCCGCGAAGAGGTGGATCTGTCCTTAGATTAGTGTTAGTTTTTGATATTTCTTTAGAAAACAAATTTCAAAAAACAAATCTCCGCGTAAAGTCTAATCTGCCGCAAAGAGGTGGATCTACCTCTTAGATCCTCTTACCTGATAGTAACCCTATCACCATTTTCAAAATATTGGTATATAATCAGTATAAAATGTCAAAATAATTTTTTGCGTCTATATGGTCGCGTCTTTTTGGGTCTGCGTCTTTATGGCCCGCGTCCTTTTGGGTCTGCGTTCTTTTGGGTCTGCGCCTATATGGCTGCGTCTTTTTGGGTCTGCGTCTTTATGGCCCGCGTCCTTTTGAGTCTGCGTTCTTTTGGGTCTGCGTCCTTTTGGGTCTGCGTCCTAACGCTCGCGTTCTTTCGGTCGCGTCCTTTCGGCCGCGTCCATTTGTCCTAGACCCTTCTGTTGTGCCCATTGGTACCCATTGATGCAGCTTAATACATTGTTGTCACTTGTATATTCTTTTGACCACTTTTATTAATAAAACACTAAACTATGGACAAATCAATTTTTACTTCAACTCTGTCAGTTATTTCTTAATAAAGCATAATAAGTTGTAAGTTGGTATAATATTGAAATAGTAATATCTATTTTTATTGACAGCTTTTCTTACTACATACTGATATTAATACTGTCCATCTGGTTAACATACTGACTATCTATTTGAAATACTCGTACTTTAATTAAAATACTGATGGTATTTATACTGATCTGCTTGATACTGACAATTTATATTACGTACTGATACGTATTTCATTATAAAAACGGACCATTTATTAAAAATACTGATCAAGATTTTCAAAAACTACTGACCCGATAAATTAATAGAAGCCTTTTAATATTAGCCCTTTTTGAAAATATTTCATTATGTTTCTGTAACTGCTTTAGTCCTTTAATCTCAAGTTTGGTAAAAATAACGATTTACCTAATGTTGCACACCGGGTTACAAAACAAAACACAGATGCAATATTCATTTAACCGTCAAATGAGCAAAAGCCTGCATTTTAATATATTGACATTAGCAATTCATAAAAGCACTCTAGCCAGTTTGCACTACTTCAGACGTGCCAAAAGGAGTTTATTAAAAACGTTTTCTCCGTTCATTCCAAAACGTTGAGCAGTAAAATTGAAGTAATGTATTATAATACTGCTTCCTCATATGGAACCAGTTAACTTCATTTTATTTAAAAATTCTGCATTTAACTTCAAATTAGCTTAATTTAAAAAGGTAAAATTTCAACTGTCACAATGAAACCATTTCTTTTTTTAAGAAAAGGACAACAATAAATTTTTAAAAAAGTTGGTGTCTTCATAAAAACGTTGCCTTTATAAAAAAACTCCAGCTTGTTCTATTCTCGAAACAACGGTTTAACACTTCTGCGTCTTTGGGAGCATCACTTTAGTTATTATAACTGCCAGTGTTTTAGTTAACACTTTACATTACCGGATAATAAATAATAATCAGGCAGTATTACCTCGTGGCACACAAAGTTTTTGGTTTAGATTAAAAAGCTGAATTGTTACTTTAGCATCTTCATATTATATTGTAATTATCCGAAATTTAATGTCACACTGCTGTGTGCAAATATCATGGTAGTAAGTATTAAACTCGGGACTATAAACTGTAGATTTTATTTATTATTGTCCAATTCTGATATTCAGTGTATATGTTAAGGAGAAGTTGATTAAAGATAGAATATTCTTTTCATCTGAATCTACACCTTCAGCCTTATGCCGTTCACTCCTGAACGTGGACCTTTCTTTGCTAATTTCCACACACTTTATCATTATTTCTATGGACGAGTATGGGGGATCTACTGATTAAATAATGTTTTAAAAATGTTTCGGGCCATACCTTACCACGTTGGTCATTGTTGCTTCATAGGGAAACAGCGACAATCAATATTCTTAAATCATTGATAGACTTCCGTGATCTGACGAAAACGGTGGCTATTCTAAATTTATAAACAAAGTTGTTTTATACCGTATTAGAAAATTTACAACTGCAAGCGGAAGAAAGACGGATGAAACAGTAGTAGTACTAATATATTATGTATATATACCAGACACTGACAAAACGTTTTGCAATAATTGACTGTATCAAAACAGAATTTATCCATTTCCCATCTCAATCAATTGCAGATGTCGGTTCCTTGTAATTCTTTTCATTTTTGCCGATCTTGGACTTTTACCATTCAGTTATAATCTACGGTTTTCTTTATGTCGTTCGTTCAAGGCATCAGAGGTTCAGCTCCAAATATACCTAATAGTTTTTTTATGAGGGATATTCATACAACAATCACTATTCAAATGCAGCCGGGCTTTTCTCGTGATTTCTTCCTAGGAAATATGCAGGCCTAAATAGTTGTAACTTTCCTACTTCGATAGTGGCAATGGCAACAGGGCAGCATCAACTATTTCTTATGATATTTGGCTCGTATACCAAGGAACATTAGATGGTACCGATAGAATAAATAATTTTACGGAAGCCTGCAATCGCAAAGTGCAATCCTACTTTGTGGATTCATTTGAATACAAATAAATTATGTACATTACGAAAGAATCGTTGCCGGACCTGAACCGCCTCGAAAACGACCAAAGTATGAAGCAGCTGACAAAAAGAATTTTAAATAAATATGGTCAACGGATACAATTCAGAGAAAATTTTATATAATATCTTCGCGGCATATCGAACAATTGTAACTTGGATTAAAAACTATTGTTCATTTGTGTGTGTATGTTTTAAGAATAAATAATGGTTTATTTTAGGAATAAATAATATTTTATTTATTAATGTTTACCGTCGTATCGTTCAATTTACACCGTAGCCAACATTACGTTATTTAGTTTACGTCGTCTGGTTGACAGTCGCCGAAATAATCGGCGTCGACTTGACCGATGCCAAATTGTCGCTTCCTAGTTGTAGTTGAAGTATCCCAGTTGTTGCGTACCGTCGTCATATGTGTTTTTAATGAGGAGTGTACATATATTGATGGTCTATTCGAAATTTTGCAAGCCTGAAAGAACGCTTGTATCTCCATCGAATCGATAAGCCCATTTTAAAGTCCATGACCTGGGCAGGTTATATTTACTTGTTTTTTCAATTAGCAGGATTATTCAATTAACAACAAAACAGGCTAATCCTCATGAACTACGTACCAAGCATGGAAAATGGTGCTATTGTATGCTAGATATATGCATATTAGTACATTGTAGTTGTACTAAAGGGTTTATAAAAGCTAAGTAGATTCTCTAGAAAATTGATAATGTAAAGGAATCATAAAGATTATATACATATTTTTAACGGTGGGGATTCGAAAGTTTCAATTTATTGCAAAATCAACAAATCCAATGTTAAATGTGATTTATAATACTAACCACCGGATATTTTAATTAGTATAATAATATAATCTTATTAATTTGTAGTAAAAAAATAGGCGATTATGCACAATCTCCGGTGATTATGTATATTCGTCGAATTAATAAAATTTTCCGTAATATAATATTCTCTAGAGGTTTTACAGAAAAACAGATATTGCAATATTGATCCCTATTATATCCACGTAATATTTATCATAATAATTATAGATTATTATAGTATTATAATAACATATTAAAAAATTATATAAGGACATTATAAAATATGTACTATATTTTACAATAGAAAAGTTTGTATGTAAATACACATAATAATATATTATTTTCGATATTAAAAATTAGATTATTAAAATTAACCTGCATTAAAAATCAATTGATTAAACTGCTGTCAAATATTTATTTGTGAAAGGTGGATCATTAAAGTTTGCAGATTACTACGGGACGTAACTGTGTCAATATTGATAAATTTATTACTAAAGAAGCCGTCACGATATAAATAGCGAGAGAAAATTTTTTTCTTGCAAAAAAGTTTAAAAGAAAGAGAACGACTTATCTTCTTAAAAATTCATGTCATTCTTGCTGATACTTACGTAAAGTAAAATATGTGCTGGAATGTTCTTCAAAATTGTTACAACTTCTTTTCTAACAAAAGCTTTGAGATATAAAAAAGTTGCAGTATTAAATAAAAGTCTTATAGAGCTAAGAACTTAGATCGCATTATAAGAGGTATTACCGATTGAGTAAAGTACCCAATCGAAACGAGTAACATGTAGTGCGGACTGAAGAGAGTTTCGATTTAGAAAAAGATTCCAGGTTAAAGGAAACTCTCATATATGAAAAACTCCGAGTTACAGGCTGTTATACTTTTAGTTATCCGGAAATTCACTCGCCGTTTGATTTGTTAACAATTTATTTTATAAATTAAAAAAATAACTCGATGTAAATCAACAAAGAGGGGCGATTAATAGATAAAGCACAAGCGCAATAAAATAATAGCTATAGGTGAAAAGTTTTCAGAATGGTTGTAGGAAAGTTCAAAAGTGGTATAAAAAGCAACTGTTGTTTACACAAAACTTTTTCACATCATTCTTTCCTGAAATATACGTACACTACTATCGAAAAATCTGAACAAGTCGTAGTTTTTTTCCAATAACAGTTACATGAATTTAGTTTAATAAAAGTTGATAGGCATATTATTAGTGTAAACGTAAATTATCATTTTGAACATACCAAAACAAGTCCTTTGTATCCATAGATTATACCAAGCCACACAGTATTATTGTTACTAGCACAATGCTCTAATTCAGGTCTAATTTTTGAATCATCTGCTAATGACTGCGGATTTTCTAATGGAAATGGTTCTATATGCCTTTGTAATGGATCTTGTATTTGCCACGCTAATAATATAACCAAGTCTAAAACTAGAAGTCCTGTCACCATGGAATATAATTTCCACGGTTGTACTTTTTTCTAAAATTGAGCAAATTATAGTTTTATCGTTGCAGTAAATTAGTTATTAAATTTATTACCATTCTCACTTTAGGATCGCTTTTAGCTTTAGTGGTAAGTCTGTGAACTCTCCACACTTTGCTGAACATTGCTCCGTATGCTAATGTAAACCCGATACTAAGTAACCATGATCTAGCTTGACATATAGTAGGATACACTTCAGGTGTAACGAAATTACCATCTAATCCCAATAGACACACACTTATTAAACATACTATTACGCCACATAACATAATGGTATTGCAAACAGGATGTGATGATTGAATTACCCTGAAACATGGAAAATTTCAAATTATTGCTTTTACACATAAAAATACTAAAAATTTTAAAACTCGTTAAAAGTATCGCCCCGTTGAATAAAAACCAATTAAAAACAACTTTGATTTGTGAACATTAATTGAACTTAAATATGTTAGCATGAAACGTTTTAATTACTTTTTCTATAATTACACACATAAAATTTTCAAAAACTTAAATTTTTTAAACAGTTCTTTTAAAAATATATTTTTTCAGTATTTTAGTCGTACTTGAAAGGTACGATATTATAGACAAGTTATCGGTTTGCATAGAAGTAAATTTAATAATGTAGTTAGGACCATCATTTTTCTTTCAACATTTTAATATTGTCAATAACCGTGCCTGTTTGATATAGTATAATGACCATTCGTTGTAGGAAATATATTAATAAATTCATATGATATAAATGGATATTCAAAATGTAATATTACCTTCTGTGTCCATTCCATATATTAAATATAATAAGTGAAATGGTAATAATAATTCCTGTCCCGGAAATAATACACATACATATAAACAAAGGCAAAGAAACAGTTCTTAGCACTTTTCTTATGATCGTTCTATCTTGAGGCACTTTTCCACCTTAAACAATAATAAAACTTTAAAATATAAAAATAATAATGATAAATGTAAATGTTTACCTGTCCACATTTCCCTATCAAACCATGTAAGATTGTCAGCCTGTGTGTCGTAATATCCTAAAACTACGTAGGTACCATTGATTACCTGTTCTATTTGAGTTAAGGCAATTCTATCGCCTTGAGAGCTAAATGCTACAATTCCCTGCAAGAAATAATTAATTAAAATTTTGAGCATCAATTATAAACGAACATCTTACAGAAATTCCTAAAAATTGCGTCGAATTAATTGCAGAATAAATGTCATCGGCGATTTCTTTATTATTATAATTAAATTCTTTAAGACTCTTTCCATATTTATGAAGATGATTCATTGTCTTGTTAAAAGCTGTAAAATGAAAAATATAAACAACGGCGTATAAAATAGTATCAAAAATAAGTACCTAGAGCAACAGACCACACAGCATCGTAAGCTAAGGGAGCTTCTTGATATCCCTCGGGATATCTCTTTTTATCAATATCGTATCCCTCATCTCTTAATGCATCATTTAAACGAATTCTAAATTGTTCCGATGTCATACCAGATATAGTACGCTCATTCAAATTTTGATTCCACATCAATGCCTCCGTAGTTAAATGACCTTCGGCCGCTTTTCGCATTTGTTCTTCTGTACATTCTATACCTTCCTTTTCTAAATTATTAACAAACCAATCATCTTCATACCAACCTATGGAACAAGCAAGAAAAATCGATAAATATTTAAAATATCGTGATTGCATTTAGCACATTTGCAAAATAAAGATAAAATGGAAATATTTAACTACTTAATCAAATAATCACCCGTAGGTCATTAAATTAAAAATTAATTCTAATTAAAACTTTCACTCAAATTTTAAATAAAAGTTACTTTAGGTTGCAAAATAAGTTAGCATCATTAAGCGCGGACTTAAAAGATTAGCCGATTAAAAAAGTTACAAATAAGTTGAATCCTTAATGCAAGTTGAACCTCAAGATTCTTTTTTATTGAAATTAATTACTAAAAGGTTTCAGTAAACAAGAAAATGTAAAAAATGGTTTAAAACACTGTTGTTTCAGAAGTTACTATATACTGTGTTCATCTAGAGATCAATCTTTTCTTATGCCTTGAAAAAATGCAGAAGTTCATAATTTATCTTAAATTACTTGCGTTACTAGCATTAATGAATGATTAATTAAAAAACCAAAAGAGTTAATTATGAAGGTTATCTGAATAAGAGGGTTTAAATTAATTATTCAATGCTTAATAATAGGAAAGTATACCTTTGTGTATATCCTAATTCCATACAATACTTGGTAATTCAATTTCAACCTGACTTCTGGACTATTCTTTTACCGTGAGGTGTAATTTGTGCTATAGTATCCGTAATAATGTTTTAATATTTTTTCATCTAAGTAAGTACAAATTTCCATTTAAGGTGAACTTACAGAAAAAATATTATTATTAAAAACATTTCATTTGAAATGCTATTTCAACAAATTAATAATGTAATCATTATAATATTATGTTTTCAATCAAGAATTTGTATTCTACATGTTATAAAAAAAAATTAATAAAAATGTGTTATAAAAATGAAAATGGTTCTTTTCTTTTATTTTTGACCTAGACTTTCCAATTGGTCAGATTTATTTTAATAAAGGGTGTCGCAACGGTAAATGCAATTTTAAATTGATCACCATTCAGAAACTCTCATCCATATTTTGGAATGAAAAAATAACCGAAATATTACAAATACAATGCGTAAAATTCGTAAAATTTTTGGAGTGGCCGTGTGATTGGACGAGCGATCGTCAATGACAACATTATCAAGGCACAGCAGTTACAGTTAATCGAATTCGCTGTAGATTCATAATTCAAACTTTTTATGGCACACATTACATGGAATTGACTTAGAGGATATCTGGTTTCAATTGGACGCCACGCAAGTAATGAAACAATGGCATTGTTGCAAAAGGAATTTTCTGGTTGCATAATTTTTAAAAAAGGAAATGTTAAATATTGGCCGCCTAGATCGTGTGATTTAACACTTTCAGAATGTTTATTGCTATCTGCAGATGTTTTATTAATAAACCGTAGGGGGGCATGGATAACAGTAAGAAATTTGAAGTATTTTCTATTCTAATTCGTTCACATAAATGGAACTTCAGTATAATATATTATTTAACATTAGAAGGAACCGTTCTATCTCATTTTAATATACCTGTTGTTATATGACAACGCGAAGATACTCGTCCAAGTTCTCTTTGGGAGTTGGTTGCCGAAGTTTTAATGCAATTGCTTTTGTAACGATTAAATTCGGATTTAAAGGGAAATCAGCATGTTTTATATAGTTTTATATCGTATCGCTTATTTTACTCAAATTATATTATTATAATTATGTTGACATGAAATTCCAAAGGTATTGAAATTGTGACAAATTCCCAAAGTTAAATTTGAATTAAAATTATCATGCCCACAATTTCGTTGAAATATGAAATAAATTTTGAATGCTCATTGAATCAATTATTTATAATTGAAAATATCCAAATTCTTGAAATTAATAACAAAAGAGATAAGCCGAATAAAGCAAGGGAAGATTGTTCCTGAGCGGCAAGATGTTGTAAATTAGATTAGGGTAGCTGTTTTCTTCTTCATGTACACCTGAAAGTGATCGTAGTTTGATGAAATAATCGTAGGATTGGTATTGCCAGTTTGAAGTTGTGTTTAATTATGTTCATCTGAGTAAATTTTCTGATTGTTTGCGTTCAGGTAGACCCCGGAGCGATTGGCACGGGCATTCAGCGCGAGACCTCCAGAGTGAGCAGGTCGAGAAAGAAAACAAAAGATCGACCGCCATATCGAGGTTTAATTGAAGCTATGCTTCTTATCGCACGGGTATCGCACGGGCAGTTAACTGAAAAAAATCGTTCGTCACACAAATTGGTAACGGAAATATGTAACGGAAATTCGTCACACAAATTTCGACCGCGGCTTTCAAATTTCGAACTTCCCTTCAAACACCATAACTCCGGAACCGAGAGGGCTAGGACCCTGGGAATGGTGGCTATGGATAGGGGGCGGAGGTGGAAACCGCCCCCCGACCCCACGCCGCCCTCGCCGCCTCCAACCGGTTTTTAGGGAAAATAGTTTTTTGACAAAACTAAAAAAATTAAAACATTTTTTTTTTTAATTAAAACCCCCCTCCCCTTTTTGTGGGTCGGCAAAAAACGTCAAAAAAATTTTCACAATTTTTATTTTTCAAAAATTTTGAAGCTAGTTTTAGTTTTTTGACAAAACTAACAATATTAAAAAATTCCCGCCCCCCCCTTTCCACCTTTTCGTGGGTCGGAAAAAAACGTCGAAAAAATTTTCCCGTATTCTTATAAGCAAGTTGGAGGCCGAAGGCCGATCCGTATTCTTAAATGTCAGTGGGAGGCCGAAGGCCGACCCGACCCATGTTCTCTAAAGCAAGTGGGAGGCAACCGCCCCCGACCCCACGCCGCCCCCTCCAACCGGTTTTTAGGAAAATAGTTTTTGACAAAACTAGAAAAATTAAAACTTTTTTTTTAAATTTAAATCCCCCTCCCCTTTTCGTGAGTTCGCAAAAAACGTCAAAAAAATTTTTATTTTTCAAAAATTTTGAAGCTAGTTTTAGTTTTTTGACAAAACTAAAAAAATTTGTTAGTTTTGTCATTCTCCCCATTATCCCTTTTCGTGAGTCGGCAAAAAACGTCGAAAAAATTTTCCCGTATTCTTATAAGCACGTTGGAGGCCGAAGGGAGACCCGTATCCTTAAATGCCAGTGGGAGGCCGAAGACCGACCCGTGTTCCTGAAAGGCAAGTGGGAGGCCGATCCGTAGTTTTATAAGCAAGTTGGAGGCCGATCCGACCCGACCACACCCGACCCGACCCGATCCGTGTTCTCAAAAGCAAGTGGGAGCAAGCATAACTCCGGTACCGAGAGGGCTAGGACCCTGGGAATGGTGGCTATGGATGGGGGGCGGAGGTGGCAACCGCCCCCAACCCCACGCCGCCCCCGCCGCCTCAACCTCCAACCGGTTTTTAGGGAAAATAGTTTTTTGACAAAACTAAAAAAATTTAAAAAATTCCCCCCCTTTTCGTGGGTCGGCAAAAAACGTCGAAAAAATTTTAAAAATTTTTCACAAAAAGGCCGAAGGCCGAACAACTGTGGCCTTTACGGATCTATTATGGTCCTCCCCCTGTGAGACCGAAGGCCGAACAACCACTGGCAATCACGGACTAGCAGTCAAGACAGCTGAAGGCATATAAATATAATCTATTATGGTCCGCCCTGTGAGGTCGAAGGCCGAACAACTATGGCCTACACGGATTTATTATGGTCCGCCCTGTGAGGCCGAAGGCCGAACAACTATGGCCTTCACGGATCTATTATAGTCCTCCCCCTGTGAGGCCGAACGCCGAACAACTATGAACTTCACGGATCTATTATGGTCCGCCCTGTAAGGCCGAACAACTATGGCCTTCACGGATTTATTATGGTCCGCCCTGTGAAGTTCAAGACTGAACAACTATGGCCTTCACGGATCTATTATGGTCCTCCCCCTGTGAGGCCGAAGGCCGAACAACTATGGCCTTCACGGATCTATTATGGTCCTCCCCCTGTGAGACCGAAGCCAAACAACAATGGCCTTCACGGATCTATTATGGTTCGCTCTGTGAGGCCGAAGGCCGAGCAACTATGGCCTTCAAGGATCTATTATGGTTTGCTCTGTGTGTAAGAAGCATAGCTTCTGTGGACGGTCCGACGACCGCTCTCATTTTTTTAGTAATTACCGAGCAAAGGTAATTTTTGTGATTAAAGTGGAATTATACGAACGGATAGTTCGATTTGCGAAATTGGTTAAATTGGATTATTTTGGATCTACACAAGACGATCCAGTAATTAATTAAAATTCGGCAGAGTTTGAAAATTTCACATAATTTGAAAAAGGGAGAAAATAACACGGAAATATAAAACAAGGATATAAGCTGTACTGAATTGGCACTATCAATATAAGAAAGTTACTGTATTTGAGACACATTGTGCGAAACCCGAATGGATACCATCTGCTACAGTGGAAAAGAGAACGTGACAACATGGTTTTTTGAAGCTGTGCTTCTTATCGCACGGGTATTGCACGGGCAGTTAACTGAAAAAAATCGTTCGTCACACAAAATTGTTAACGCAAATTGTTAACGCAAATTCGTCACACAAATTTCGATCAATGAAAAGAAAAGTATTTTAAATCAAGGAGGTAATTATCTTAAACGTCAAAATCTCAATTATACAATCTCAAAGTCAAAAATTATACAATCAATTATAAAATCTCAATTTATAACGTCAAAATATAATTATATTTTATTCAGCGTCCAAAAAGAGTAGTTGCTTAAACAGTAAGAATCATGGTAAAGACGAAAGAATATTCCGAAGATCTGAAAAATGCGATTTTGAAATCATTGAAAATTGGAGACTAATTAAGGACAGCATTTAAGAATACAGGTCGGCCTTCAGCCTCCAACGAAGGCCGACCCGTATTCTTAAGTATTCTTAAAATGTTAGTGGAAGGCCGAAGGCCGACCCGACCCGTGTTCCTGAAAGCAAGTGGGAGGCCGAAGGCCGACCCGTATTCTTATAAGCAAGTTGGAGGCTGAAGGCCGACCCGTATTCTTAAATGCTGTCCTTAATGAGTCTCCAATTTTCAATGATTTCAAAATCGCATTTCTCAGATCTTCGGAATATTCTTTCGTCTTTACCATGATTCTTACTGTTTAAGCAACTACTCTTTTTGGACGCTGAATAAAATATAATTATATTTTGACGTTATAAATTGAGATTTTATAATTGATTGTATAATTTTTGACTTTGAGATTGTATAATTGAGATTTTGACTGTATCATATGTATCATTCCTAAAAGTAATTAGGCTAATACTGATTTTGACGTTTAAAATTTTATTAAATTTTAAACGTCTTAGGTCCAGTTGTTCAGTTTCGGGTTATTTTTTAACCTGGGTTATTTTCCATAGAAATGATTGTTTCAAGAATTGTTACCATGGAAAATAATTCAGGTTAAAAAATAACCTAATACTGAACAACTGGGCCTAAATCAGTATTAGCCTAATTACTTTTAGGAATGATACATAATATGATACAGTTAATGTAGTGTGCGACACTACTTGTTTTTAACAATACTTAAAAATAATTACCTCCTTGATTTAAAACTTTTATTTTCATTTTAACTTAGTCGAACATACTGAGCCTAATGTATTTCCCCACCTCATATTTTAATGTGCGTAAGAAGCATAGCTTCTGTGGACGGTCCGACGACCTCTCTCATTTTTTTTTTATAACAGAGCTTTTCCGCACTGCAGTAAATAAAGTCGCAATCGCCAGGATGATAGCCAATAGCCGGAGTGGATAGGCACCTAAAGAAGAAGTTCTATAATTATTGCATAGGTTAGTAGATCCTTTCTTGTACATGGGAATCATGGTAGAAGTAGTGAATTGCTTCGACCATTTTCTATATGTATCTTTTACATCTACATATTTTTGTCATTATGTTGACTCCCATCCCACCCATTGCCCTTGTTATCTCTGCCGTGATGTCCAAAATCTAATGTTGCATCACCATAACTATATTATATTGAAATGTTTTTTTCAATTTAATAAATTTTTATGTAGCTTCGTTATAACATTTACTTAAAAGCATTTTCTCCAAAGTACCAATTTGTTACTTAAACTTCAAAAAGGATTTTAATTTTGCACCGCGTTTAATAAATTCATATGTTGCCACTTTTTTTCTGTAATATTACACATTCATAGCATATTTTGTTATAAGGTACATGATCAATTTTTAATAAGTCTAAGCTCACAAGGAGTCTGATTTTTTCATCTATAAAATATATTTTCAACCGTCTCTCTGTATTTTCTTATCTGTTGTAGTAATTTAAAATAAGCTCTATATTGCTGTGCAGCCTCGGAGTTTTATTAGGCTTGCACTCTGTAATGTTAATGCCTTGTACGAGTGTACGTAAAAGTACCTCGCCAATAGAAATGTAAGCAAATTATTCTTGACAAATACAAATAAAATAAATTTATGCCTCGGCTTAACTATTTCGGATAGCACAGAATTACCTTCTCTCACGCTGGGTTCTTTCCTTGGCCAAATCTTAAATCTGAAATGCAATATTGTGGCTCTCGGAATTATCATACACAAATTATGCTCCGTTTTATATAGCTAATCGTTTTTTTATTATGAATTTCAAAATGTAAATGACTAAAATTAATAAAATTCTTATACCTAATGACAAAGATCTTAATTCTATGATAAACCTAAACGTTTTCCCGCACGTGTGTAGTTAATCGTCAATTTTCACTAAATTTTATGTTTTTAATAATTTTGAATGGGACGGTACCTTTTATCTGGTGTATTTCTATTTGTTCGGTTCATATACCATGAAATTATGCAGTGGTATTCGTTCGATGACCTTCAATGGTGTGGAATCTTTCTGGATTAAATTTCCTCGTGGTTGCTTCTATTTGTATCGTGACTAAAGTTTTCTTTCAAAATAATAGTGATTCTTCTCAATTTTGCACAAATTTTCACTTTGTAAATACGTAAGTATAATGTTCTTTCAATTACTAAGCTTTTTATTCACTTTCTTAAACAAATTTTATTATATTTTTAACTTTTTAGCTGGACACACATAAATTCACCGCCATTAACTTTTTTAAGCAATCAACAACCTATTCCAATTGTTTTTTCCATAGCTACCCGTATTTTCCAAGGCACTTCTGATTTTGTTTTATTGGTCGATGTAAAATCGATATTTTTTTACGTTATAATTTCCAGGTTCGTACTTAGCCCAAAATAATTGTAAAATTTTTAATAAAATTTTTATGTTTCAGATTTAATTGAATTAAAGTTCTTGTATCTTTGCCGATCTTCCAGTAACTTTTGAAGAAGATGTTGTTCCCGTTTGCGGTACATTGAGTTACGAAGCACTTTGACACATGTAAAATTTTTTGTTATTTTAAAAAGTTCTACGTTTCAACACATTTTTATAACTAATGCTTTGAACAACTATTTTTGATTTCAAATTACATTTCTTATAACTACTTAAATTAAGTTACAATTTTAACAAACCTTTATTTTATAAACAGAATTAAAACGTTGCATTTGAATTTATTTATGTTATTTCGTTCCGTGACCTCTTTTCTTCATGTATATTTCTGACGTTAAAACAAATCTTTGGTGTCGGATGAAACCTTTTCGTTTGAACAAATAAGTCTCGTGCTACCTTTGTTAATAAATTAAAAACTTTGAATCAAAACGTGATCATTTCTATTGACGTGGTAGTGGTACATTGCAATATGTACACCCCATAACAACCTTATGTATGTTAAAATTACAATATTTGATTCCCATTATCTTCAATATGGATCAGATGAAAATTCTAAAAAAATTCCGAGGATGATTTTATTGCTCTCCTGAGAAAACAGTGTTAACTGACACACGTGGTTTTGAAATTAGGCTGTCTACAGACTGATCAAGCAAAAACGTTGTGCGACAAAACGTTTTTGTTTGATTGTGTTGAAAACTGTTTTTTATATGTATTAGATATGATCCAACACACACTGATCAAACACGAAACGTAATATTGGAAATTTCTAGTCAATATTGGTACAACATTGATTTTGAATATTGGAGCGATATTTAATTTCAATATTGCACCTATATCCGCAAATACGCTGCGCTACGCTACGCTCGTGCAATCTCCTTGCTAAAATCTGTACTCGCTGAATCTTTGAGTATTTTCCTTACCCTTATGCTGTTACATACGAATATTGATTATGTATATTGTGCCAATATTCTGTTTGAATATTGCACCTATATTGTAGCAATATTTAAAAATATCGCTCTAATAAATATTGCCTAGAAAATTGCATTACTAGTGATTTTTAACATTTGATATTATATTATATTGGTGCAATATAATTCGAATATTGGTGTCTCTAGGTCTTCACAAAACTCACTATAACTATATTGTTCTCCACATTCAGTTTCTCTAACTCCATATTATTTGCTCCTATCATCGACTACCTTTACTACGAAAATCCGTCTCACATATTTTCTCGCCCACACCTCGTGTAACGTTTGTTCTTGTTGTCTCAGGGCCCACACTTCGCATCCGCAGGTCACTGTTGCCCTTATTATTGTTTTATACAACCGCAATTTTAGTGCGCGTGAGAATAATTTACTAGCTAACATTGCTTTAATCGAGAAGGAGTGTCGTGTTCCAGCCATTATTCTAGCTTTCAGTTCACGTTGGTTACCTGGTCGTCTTACTATAACTGTTTCCAAATAGGCAAGAAACTCCACCCTTCGAATTAAAATTTTTTACTTTCGATAATTTTTAGGCTCAACACTAGATCTCTTCTAATGTCTTCCCATGTCACATACTTTGTTTTTCGTTCGTTTACTTCTAGTCCCATCTTGTTTGCTTCGTTCAATAGTCTTCTCACTATTATCTATAGTTAACTTTTTGTTCTTGTTGCGATGGTTAAATCATCCGCAAAGATCAAACATTGATGTCTCTGCCTGTATATCGTACCACTTCTATTTATGTTTGCCATCCTTATCACTCTCTCTAGGACCAATTTAAACACTACTGATACCAAAAGGTCATCAAAACCTCTTGATACCTCACCGTTCACACTTACTTTACGCTGTGTGTCATTTAGTGTTAATTTAATTAGGAAAATTACTTTTACTGGCATTCCCAATTCATACATTGCCTCACATAACACTTCTCTATATCCTTTATTCCTCGGTCCTTTTACCCTAGCGAAGGATTACTACTTATTTGACGTGGGCTCCGAACCACGAGAAGTGTAATACACTTTATTTAGAGATGAACGCTCATGCCAGATTATCTCGGTGGTTAGCCTTTGCCTTCCGAGGAGAGACGGTCAAAATAAAGTTCCGATAAAGTTTTTACTCTGTCCGGATTCGAACCGTGAATTTCGCATTAGAGTACCCGCTAAGCTATGGCCGCCTCTAGTAACATATTACAAGCTTAGATCAAGATACGATGACTTTTAGTATGCTCAGTTACGGACAATTATCTAATAAAATCCGTTAAAAAATCGCAAAAGCCTTTTTCTAGATTTTTGTAATATTTTATTACACTATTTATACCGTTGACAATTAATAGTAATGGTTAACAAAAATGTATGTTCCTTGATTTATTTATTCATTGGGGTTGTTTATTAACACTGTTTCGTTTATGTAATCATGTGGATTTTCAGACAAATGAAGTTTGAATCCATTTATAATAATTTTGAACAATCATTTTGCAATAATGATGTAGGAATATTATAGCTTCATTTATCTTTTATTTATTTTAAAAATATACGATGAAATCTTTACACATTTGCACGTACGATAAACTTAGCACCAAAGGTAGGAACGGCATAGTGTTACAAATGGTTATCATTTTTTAAAAACGAAAGGACAGGTATTGTTGAGTAACTTTTCAGTTAAACTGAAGGTTGTGGTGTATAGATGAAATTAATAAAGCAGATGAGTAACTATCTATGTCACTTGCTAAAAAATGGTTGGAAAAAGTTTTAATTGTTTAATTCATTTTATGAATTTAGATATTTTTTATGAAATACATTAAATATACACATTTTTTTTATAAAAATTAAAGAAAGATTAGTTTTCTACGGTATAATTATTTACTAACAGTATTGCTGAAAGCATTGCATAATAACTGCATGGTTAAAGTAATATTAACTGCTTTTGCCTAAATTATTATTTCAAACGTGTAAACATAATGGAACTTCAAGTAAAATCGCGACTTTATGAAGCTTTGTGAAAATTGAAGTAATAACTTCAAATTAAAGCTATGGAAGAAACATTACCTGAAAATTTCTTGTCCTTTGCACTATTATAGTGATATAACGCCGAGATTCGAGAGGTTCTAGACTAGAGTAATAATGAGTGGGGGGTTTCCTAGGCAATACTCACATTTAATGAGAAAAATAAGTCATTTTACCTTTTAATTCTGTTCAGCAAGTCAAAAAATATTTACATTATGTAGATCGTTTTTTTTGTGAACGACGCATCGCTTATAATGATTCACTTGATTAAGCAAAATTAATTAATCTTCAAAATATCGAGACAAGCTGAAATTTGGCATACATGTGTTTGGGTATCTGTGTGAGACCAAAATCTCTTAAAATCCATTGTCGGGTTATCCTCTGTTGAGGATTTTCGATTTTCAGTTAATTTTGCCAATAACTTGCTTAATTTCATATTTATGAAAAATCTTATTTTTTCATCGTCAGACCAAAATTCTTTATATTTATACCAAATTCAATTCAAATGATGAACATGATATATTCTCATATGTATAAAAGAATTTTATTCGGAATCAGAATTATTCTAAAACTTGGTTCCAATTATTTGAATTTTTAAAATAAAACGCACATCACCTTTCTAGAATTAAGTTTCATTTTAGAAATAGTATGACAGAGGAAACTTGTCAAAAATTTGTTTTGTAAATAATTTAATAGTAATAGTAGTATATTGGGCTTAATCACGTATCATTAAAAAATCATATAATACATCAATTATGCAACAGTTAGCTGTTTCCCCAATATTCACCCCTATCGGTCGTATATCAGTTTATCATCCAAACCTTGTATAGCCTTTCGCATGCCTTCAATCCATGATATTCGGGGACCCACCTCTCTTATTTATTCTTGGTGGTTTCCATAAGAATACTTTTTCCTCTGGCCAATCACTTTTTAAAAGCTTTTATTTAACTCGTACAAAATTGACCTCGCGCATATCCTATACGCGCAACTTGAAAATGGCTTCGCGAATATCGCGAATATTTAATAAAATATATTAAATTAATTCCACCGCTAACAGTTGTCATGGCAACCGAAAGCATAGCAAATGGTTTAAATACAAAGAATTTCTTAATACGGTTATCATGGCAACGGAAAGCATAGGATCCCTTGGAATAATCCTTATTACGGTTACCATGGCAACGGAAAGCACAGCAAATAGTTTAAATACAAAGAGTTTCTTATTACGGTTGTCATGGCAACGGAAAGCATAGGATCCCTTGGAATAATCCTTATTACGGTTACCATGGCATCGGAAAGCACAGCAAATAGTTTAAATACAAAGAGTTTCTTATTACGGTTGGCATGGCAACGCAAAGCATAGGATCCCTTGGAATAATCCTTATTACGGTTACCATGGCAACGGAAAGCATAGCAAATGGTTTAAATACAAAGCGTTTCTTATTACGGTTGTCATGGCAACGGAAAAAGTAACACATGGTTTAAATACAAAGAATATAATAATATTTGTCCTTATTACGGTTACCATGGCAACGGAAAACCTAGCAAATAGTTTAAATACAAAAATAATAAACAATTTTATCCTTATTACGGTTACCATGGCAACGGAAAAGTAGCACATGGTTTAAATATATAAAAATAACAAACAATTTGTTTCCTTACTACGGTTACCATGGCAACGGAAAGCACGGCAGTCCGTTGAAATGTAAAAATTAAAATAACATATTTTTAGTTATTGTGGTTACCATAGCAACGAAATACATGGCAAATGGTTAAAATAAAAAATAATATATTTTTGATATTGTGGTTACCGTCGCAACAGAAAGCATGGCAATCCGTTGAAATATAAATAATTAATAATAATGTATTCTTCGTTATTGTGGTTACCATGGTAATAGAAGCAATGAGAATCAGTTGAAATATAAAAGGATTCAATATCTTTTATTTACAATAGCTTTTATTTAACTCGTACAAAATTGACCTCGCGCATATCCTATACGCGCAACTTGAAAATGGCTTCGCGAATATCAGATGTTTCACAAAAGCGCGCTTTCTGTAAGCCGTTGTTATAATTTGGTGTATTGTCTTATAATTTGGTGTATTGTAATAATTTTTGTGTTAAAATCAGATAATCAAACTAGTTTTGCGGCAAATATCTATTTTTTATTTTGATTTTGTTTTATTATGGTTATGTAAAATTTTTTTATTTATTTTTTTTGGTCTGGTGCTGCTTCTGGGGATATCTACGCCAGAGCCACATCTGTGACGCTACCGTTTATTTCATTCAAAGATTGTGCCTGATTGTTGAAGCACCATTAGAACCTTGTTTGTTTTTTTGTGTGCCAAACATAATTTTCATGAATTATATTTTATATTGGCGTGTTTTATTTATCGACAAGAGTGTACCCGTTTCTTTAAAGCATACAGTTGAGCATTTTACCGAGAACCTGAGGCCATCGCTCACCGCTGTACACGAGTTAATTGAACCGACCATCAGGGTTCTGCTCAAGCAAATAAAAGTAGGAATTGATTTTTCTGCGTGCGCGAGATTCTTTTGTTGATCTTGTTGAAAGTTGATCTTTGTATTGGCATTAAGACTATTGGCTACAGACGATTAATTTTCGGGACCATTGGCTCCCAGACCAATCGATGTTCGCGAATATTTACCTCATGGCCACGGTTGACGGGTCCGCTTCTACTTGCTTTTATATAACACGTTAAGCGCCACGTATACCAGAAATATCTTTGGTATATGAACCACATGATTTTTTTGTGCTTAAATTGTTGGTAAGGTCTTTATATTTGTCGAGATACAAGCAAACTGTGATTCAAACCTTGCGTTTGTATCTTTTAGGATACATGAGGCCCCACAGAAAATATTGACTTGTATCTTTGAGGATACAGGTGGCACTTAACGTGTTAATAAGACACATAATACATTGCTTGACACTTAAGCTCTGTTTGCATGTGCAGGAGTAGTAGATATCTAAATGATAACTTCACAACCAGTATCCCTCTGATATGTACTTATGTGTGTTCAGAATTTTTTTATTTGATAACTCTAAGGCACAGTTTTTCAATCTCGGGTTATCTTTAATCAGAGGGTTATTTTCATAGAAATAATTGTTTCAAGAATGTGATCCATGGAAACAACCCTTTGATTAAAGATAATCCTGGATTGAAAATCTGGGCCTAACAGATTACAAGAGAAATGACTGGATAAGGCAACAGACAGAGCTAAAGGATGTTGTGGAAAGGCATCTAAGTTGAAGTGTAATTGGGCAGGACACATGGCCACAATGAAAGATAATAGGTGTACAAAGACCGAGAACTGCAAGGAGGAGCTCGGAGCACGGCTAAACGTGCCGGAAGATAGAGAGATGTAGAATGGCGTGGAAGGTCTTTATCCAACAGTGGAAAGAAATAGGCTAGTAGTAACAATAGTAAGTGAACATTATTATATTTATGCAGGCGTTAGTGAAAACCAACAAAAGTATTTCAATCAGGATGGTGATTTTCATTCAAATTTGCTCGTTCATGCCCAATTTGTTAATCCAGTTCATCCGTTCAATTTTATCATAACTGCGAATTGTTACATTGGAAATATAATATGAATATACCTACTAGGATTTTATGGAAAAAGAATTACTCACAGCAATACTTATTTTTACTATTGATATGAAGTTATGGAACATCCTGTACAAACTAAAAGAATTTCAACTAGACTTTGAAAATTGTATGATGTAATTAATATTGAGACTTGAAATAAATCAAATTATCATAAACAATACTGGAAGAACTTTGATTTATTCGGATAATTTTTAATTTCCACAAATACGTGATTAGCAATTTGGATTAGAAAACTTGGTCAACTAAATCACAAGAGCAAGCGACAGCTCGATCGCTTGAAAGAATTAATCTGAACAAGTTTTCTAGAGCTAAATTTTAGAAGTAAAGGAGTGATTTGAAAGTAAAAATTATCAAGATAAAAATCAAAGCTTGAGTTGTATGTGCTAAAATCCGTCTTACGCCATCAATAATTACGATCGCAATTATGGTCATAATCTGCGCACACGAGTTCAAAAATTTGCATATTGCGCATAGCGTTTTGCGCAGACTATGACCATAATTATGATCGTAATTATTGATGATGTAGGAGCGGTTTTACTTCAATATTTATCCGGTACCAATCCGAAACATTGGACATTTTATCACACGGACATTAAATATATGGATATTATTATATACGAATGGAATTACCGATATTATATTATTGTAATCTCAAAAATCTCTCCCCTCGGAAGGCAATGGCAAACCACCGAGGTGTAATATGCTTAGAACAGCCTCTCTGGAGATGAAGTGTATACACTTCCCGCGGTTCGGAGCCCGCGTTAAACAAGTAGGTCCCCTATGTGTGTGATAGTACTACAAATGCACAACACATACATAGGAGAGAGGTCGCCAACATCCGGTAACGGATAGGCACGCGAAGAAGAAGAAGAATCTCAAAAACATCTTGAACCCAAATTATAATTTACACTAGTAATTTTGCTATGTTTTTGTTATATTAAACCCATCTTACATCTCAATAATTTATTACGGGTTTCAGAGACCTGCATCGAAGTAATGTCTTAATAAAAATATCAATTTCAGCTAGAAATTGGTGACTTTATTTTGTAAATATAAAATTTTTGTAAATTATGTACATCTGCAATCAGAAAAGGAATACTGATTTAACTTCAAGATATAAGATTTAATTAAAGTAATATTAATATTTCTATCAAATAAACTACTTTTCTGTGTTAAAAACTTCAATATTTTGCTTTAAGCAAAATAATATTAAAAGAGGAAATTGCCTTTTTTTCATTAAAAGAAAACCAATTACTTCAACATCTGGATTTTTAGAAGTTCAAAGTAATAAAGTTTGCAACAAAGTGCTATTTTCAAGATAAACATACTAGATAGTAACGATTTTCTTCTGAACATTTATTTGAATTGTTTTAATAAGATTTCAATTATTAAATCGAATTAGTTAATTAATTTAGGCATACTATATAATGGTATTTTATTGATTTAAATTAAAGTCAATTTTGTAAACTTAATAAACTTTAATTTTCAGCAGCCAAGTTTACGTAAATTTTTGCAATATTTCTCTACGAAGTAAATATAAAATGTGCTGGATATATGACTATACATAAAAAATATAATAAAAAAAATACAAGGAAAGTATTTTTAATCTTGGCACTACTATTCATAAAAAAATAAATTTAATCAAAGCAACCACTTTTCTTAACGTACTTACCAATAAAAAACCATACATTTGATCTACCATATAATTGTTGCTTATAAACTTCGCAAAGAACTCTTCTAGCTGCAACAACATAAAATAAACCAACTATTACTCTGGCATCTTGTCTTCTTAAATTTCGTACAGCATCAGTTGGATCAGAAAGAAAAGATTGCCTAGTAACAATTTCTATTCCAGCTTCTAAACAACGCGACTCCAGATCTTCTACAGTTGATATGAAAACTTCTTCAGCTTCTTGAAGAATTGCTACTCGTGACCATCCATATTTTCGCATTAACTTAATTCGCGTTGGATTATGTACAGTTGCAGATGGATGCGTTCGAAATAAAGTAGGAAATCGATTTCTGTCGGAAAGAGCTGGCGAACTTGCTCCATAACATAACTGAAAATTTTAAAATACTTTAATTATTACCTAGATTTTAGTTAATCTGAAAAATAAAGTTTAGATACTATAAACTAAATTTACTACGAATTTGATTTATTACGAAAAGTCCAAGTCATCGCAGATAGCGCCACTACATCACATGCTTGAAAGCCTAGCTTATTGCATAATGACCTAAAACCTATTATTTTGCTTTAGTCTTTACAAAAGGACAAAACCGATTATCCCTTCCTTTAAATGTCTGGTTCGGGCTTTAGATAAAACGTCAAAAGGATCGCACATGATAGAGCGTTTAGACATGAAAATTGATTAATAATGCAATTGTACAGGGTTTATCAAATTCAATGTATTTCGCGATAGCTCAGTAACTACAATCGAAATCAAAAATCTGACATCAATGTTCACGGTTATTTTTATACATTCACAAATCTTATATTTTATTTTATTTTCAAGTTATTTATAGTATAGCAAGTATAGCAACTTACTACTTCATATTTTACATCAAAAATGTATAAAATGGCAAGTGCCTTATTAAGGTTTTTAGTATTTACATATTTTAATTTTTTGTAAAGTAAATAAATATACCAAATAATGTACACTTAGATTTATTATATTTAATTCATATCTGCAGTACAATTTGCAAGTGCATTTTAATTAGAAATTTTATTCCAATTAAAAATAAATTTTTATTTCTGCAATTTTTGAAAAAGTTTTTTACACGCAGGGTTATAAATAATGTTAATTACCACTTAATCCATACAAAATTAATTTAATTAAAAAATCCCATTTGTGAAACAGTTAATGCATACCGAATTGTACTTATAATCAAAATTACATTTACGGCTATCTTTACTCCTTCACGTATTTTACTGTATTTGAATAAAATTTCAGCATTTCCTTACTGTCACTGTAGGTTCCTGGTATGTAACAATTCAATATATGTCACATCTGAGTTTCAAATTACATGACAAGGTTTGCATTCAAAATTTTCCTATTTAAAGTAAATTTATTTTACTGATATATGAATGTGATACCTAATGCTTATAAAGTTTTGAAAATTTAATTGACTACATCATTCATTACATTTTACCTTATGTATTAATATTGGTACAGCCTCTTGCTACGCTTTTAACAATTACTTTTATTACAAAGGATTTTACTTTTCGTATAAATTTAATGCAATAACAAATGTATTATTAAAAATAAATTAATAAAAATTGCTTCGTATCCGCTGGCTTATTGAATTCTAAAATTTAATTTTACAATAACTTTGATTATATTGCCGAATTGATAAAATCTTTGAGATTCTATTCGGTTAAAGAATAAGAAGAATACAAGTTTTATAAATCAAATAATGGCCATTTAAGTATGGTTACTAATTAAATATTGGTAGGCAAAGCCATAGAAAGCTTTTCGTCTGCCCTGTGTAAGGTCTGTTTTTTGATCCCCTCAACTTAATAAGGGAAGCAGTACAGGCAATTCCTCAAGAAGTTTCAAGGTCAAACGCATTAAAATTAAAAGTCCAAATTTTTTATAAGCTTAAAATAAATTTAAGAAGACATCATAATTGATCAAAATTGACATTAATTTCGTATTTGACTAATGTTATTTTTTTTAATTTTGCATTTACACATAGTTTAGAACTACATTATATTATTAATTTTTGGAAAATTGGATCATTTATTTAATAAAACTTAATCTATCGACATTTCACCTAATTTTATTATAGACTTCTGCAAGACTGCTATGAACTCGAATGGTTTTTTCAATTTTTCCAAAAATGATGTAATGGTTTAGAACATTTAAACATAGCTGTTTTACATAAATATAAAATATTTCAAATATGCAGTGCTGTGTGCTTATATTTCCATAGTCTAAATCAGAATATTCTTTATTTTCACAATCGGGTTTAGAAAAAAGTGGTACAGAAAATTAGATATTTATATGAATTTTGTATAAAAAGTTCATAACTAATTGAAACAATTTTTTTAACTGAACAATAAATTTGCAATTACAGCCAAATGACTAAATTGGTTCTTGAAGCCTTTAATTCTAAAGAACGAAATGATATAGATTCTTAAAATGGAAGTCTAAAATAAAACACAGATGTTCATAAAAAAATATTTTTCTGTATCACATAAGACAGGAGGGACTCAACGAAATAACCAGGTAAGTCTACCTGGATAAAATGTTCAGGAAAGCTGAAAAACTAATTATATGCAAGAAGCAATGTTTGGCTATTTGGTGTTTAAGGATAATTTCAAAGAACTCTTCTTTAACATTTCGAGCTTCCAAGTCACCACATGAAAAATATGTATATGATCAAAACACCGATGGATTTACCTGGCTATGGCTGGGAATACTCGAATTACCAGCCCTAGTTACTGCACAGTATATCCAAAAAGTGTATTAAATATTAATATTATGTAGGTTACATAATTTTTAAATAAACAAACCAAATTCCCTCAACCATCGACCAAAATTCTTACGGTAATCGTCAATGCTTGGTATTTATTGATTTATTTGATTTACCGATTGTTATTAAAAATATTGAAATAAATCACATGCTTTATTTCTAAATTACAAAAGATTGGATTTCCTACTGACGCACTATTGGGAACTGAATTTGACATTGGGGGAGCTGCAAATGTAACAAATATGGCGGTTTAAATCGGTTTACTTAAAGAAAATAAGTTCACAATAAGAACAAGTTGCTGTGAAAGAGTTCCAGTAATACCACAATCACTTCAAATATCAGTTTTATCACTCAAAACTACGATAAAAACATGCACAAGTAAATAACGCTTTTAATTTAACCACACTTTAACCACATACGTATATTACAATTCTATAAGCAGTCACATGGTGGCGTTTTCTTATTTGGAGTTGCCAATACTTTACTACTGTTACTAAATCAATGTTTTGATAAAATTTTGATTTGTTATTTTGAAATTATTAATTTTTCACGGTGGATCTCTCATAAAAAATTGTATTAAGTGACGCTTGAAATTTAACTATTCATCATCATATTTTTGATTTATAAAGTTGGTTATTACACAGGATGGTAGAGAATTTTTCCCTGAGCAAGTGTAAAAGTTGAATTGGACTCCTAAGTAATGGGTTATGGCACTAATCAATCTTGCGATTTACATCTAAAATAGTATTTATTACCTTTACAGGTCTAACTGTGTTTAAAATGGGACTCTATACTAATCAGCCTAATAAATACACAAACTTAAGAAATATGAACTTTTCAACGAGATAGGAAAATTACAAAATTTGTCATTTTGGCCAATTTTGTCCAATTGGAAACATATTCATAAGAATATTATTTCCCGTAATAGGGTTTCTTCTTCTTCTTCTTCGCTTTCCTCTTATCAGAGGAGTCGTGATCATTCAGAGGAGTCGTGATCTCTTTCTTTCTCTTTTAGGAGAAAGATCGGCATTTTCAAATAATGCAAAATTGTGATATTAGGTCCAAATCCAAAAGAAACAAAAACATTCATCATATCAAGCACTAAGTTGCGGCACCCTTCTAAATGAAAATACAGTAGTTTATTTGCGAATCTAAAATAACCTCACCGGATCCCATTTTGAGGTTAATCAAGTTTTATCCTGGTACCCATCTCCATTGAGATTGGTATTGGTTCAAGAGAAAACAATCCAATCTACAATCCGCAGTTAATCAGAAAAATGGAAAATGATTCTTTTATGAAAAAAAACTATATTCAAAGTATTTAATTTAACATTTTACAATGTGCGACATCTGGTCCCATGTGTTAATGATTTGCCATCATAACGATGAAAATCAGGTTTATAGGCATATCGAAGGCTTACCTAGCAAGTTACCCAAGATTTCGGATTACATTACATTAAGTACTTATTCATAGTTAAGTTAAACGTTAAACACTTCCACAATTTCTTTGCTACAGCTGGAACTGTTTATCCGTGCCGTTTCGCCAAGCATCTTCCGAAGCTTGGTTATGATTCGAGGAACTTCTTGTCTTCTTTATAGGTGATGGCAAGCTGGCTCATCTCCCCGATCCCCCAACTTAGAGGATCAGGTTTTTCTGTAGCGGTTTTCTCCCTTAGTCAATATGTTTCGGTTTTAAGGCGCCGAAAACTCATCTTTCATTCTTTTATGTTAACTATAATCTATTACGACTACTGTCGGGATGCACGGCGTAAACGTGGAAATAAGATTTGTTGATATCTGCTCATGCCGGAGACCTTTCTCGAGATTTAGTAGGAATACTTAATTGGCATCAGTATTCCCTTCGAAGTGATACCAACCCTTCGCCTCTACTTTTAATTTACTTTAATTTAAATTCAAATGTCAAAATCAATAAATCAAAATTTTGTAATTTAACACAAAATTAAGGTCTAAATCGACTCAATTCGCACTCCCAAGCTATTAATTAGACTTTGTACGTTTTAATATTTTCTAAATGGTTCCAATATCGCAAAAATGGTAAAAGTTGTGGAGAACTCGAAATTCACGTCATAATTTGAAGCAAAAAATTACACAATTTCAGTTATTAAATTTCATTTATTGAATTGATTTATAATTTGCGAAATAATGATAATAAAGTTATTCTTTTAAAAACTATAACGAAGTTAATTAAACTTACTTGAAAACTCGAATCGCAAAATGCTAAAAGCTCGTCAGACTGCTATAATATCAAAAAAAGTAGTTTCAAATTTGTTTTAAAATTGGTTTCCAAATTTTTAACTGTTTACATTAAATAAAATAGTATTTAGTTATTACGGTTTTCATTATCTCGGTTATATTCTGTGAAAGAATAACTTTATTATTGATTACCTATATTATCATTTCAAACTTTAAAATTATTGGTAAAATCGACTATTTTGAAATGTTGAATTTGACTATGTAATATTTAGCTTTAAGTTCATTGTTCAACATTATCAGATTAATTTACTTATTTTTGGTTCTAAATTCAGAACCAATTGAAACGTCTTTTTTATTATAATTTGAACCTTCGATCATTTCTAGAAATATAAATACTACTAATTAAATCCTTCAATTTTTCAAAATTCGCCGGATTTGGTATATAATATTACTGTATATATTGCGATGATACCCAGCCTATTGTGTTCAGGTCCAACGAAATATCTCCTTAAAAAATTAAAGTGTAACATCCAGGCAGGATAAATGAGAAAAATATTAGAATTAAGCAGTTTATGAAGTGACCAGATTGAAAAATGCATCGTATCCATGGGACCGTTTTTTTAAATAAAAAGCAGGCAAAAATATAAATAGCAGGCTAAAAATTGTTTTGCGGGAATGTTTATGAGTAGGTAACCTAGTAATTGAGATCTGGCGGAGAGAGGATTTAAAAGCATTCCTCCCTAATAATAATAATAAAAGTTATAGAAAAACACAGGTACAATATTGAACAAATAATCAAATCAAGTTAATGGTTAAATCGAATATAAATTGTGGATATAATTTACAATAAGGGTGTTCTAATATAATATAATTTACCTGGTTATTTTTATGCCTGGTAATACTCGAATTACCAGCCCTAATTAGTTATTGCACAATATATCCAAATAATAATAATAGAATTAGAAAATGCAAAACACATTCGGTCATTCTCAAAATAATGTATTCAGTATTAATATTAGGTTACATTGTTTTTAGTAAATAAACAAACAAAATTCCTTCAACCATCGTCATTGAATTGGGACTCGCGGTAGTTATCTTTTGTCAGGGTCTAGAAAATTCTTATGGTAGTCGTCAATGCGTTGGTATTTATTAATTTCTTTGATTTACTAATGTTATTGAAATAAATCCAATGCTTTATTTCTAAATCACAAAAGACTGGATTTTCTATTAACGCACTATATTTTACTACTGTTACTAAATCAATTCTTTAGTAAAATTTTGATGCGATATTTTGAAATTTATTATTTTGGTACGAAGGATTTTTCATGAAAATCAAATCAAGTTTATCGAGGCAATGGATGATTGAATTAAGATTGTAAAAATTAAATCGCATATAAGTTGTGGATACTATTGGAATAGCTTATGGGAGTCTATTTAGAATAAGTTTGGGAATGAAATTGAAACTATGGTAAGGTTGAGTATGATACGGTAAAAATCGAAGGAAGAATTAGACAAGGAACAAATCAAAGTTAGTAATTTAGTGTAATCTATTAATTAATTATATGCATCCTTTCAAATTGTAAGGCTATTTCATTGGACTAAAATTAAAAAGGAAATTTTAACTAAATAAAAATCAGAGGAAATCAATTAACGAGAGGCGAGAAAACGAATGGGATTTAATTACTTTAAAAAAATTTAGAACATCACTTTAATCGATAAAAAAAAAATTAACACAAGAAAAATTGTAAAGGATACAGATAAGGTTTTATATAAACAAGGTCAGATTAATCAAGGTGGGGCAAAATCTAAAAGAGAAATTCATTGTAAAACTGGCACCGAACGTAAGGGCTTCTTCATCAACAAAAGAAAGTAAAGTGGGAATTTAAAGACGGAGGTCATAATATATAAAAGTGGCACCCAACGTAGGGGCTTCTTCATCAGTAAAAGAAAGTAAAGTGGGAGTTTAAAGTGGGAGGTCATAGCAATATGTATATAATAAATCAATTTATTAATCACAGATTTGATAAAAACATATTTGTGTAATTCCGGGACTTAAACTGCTATTTTAGTCCCATTTTAGGATGACTAAAGTTAAACTTGGGAAATTTCATTAAAACGAATTTAAATCCCAAGGGACTTACGTAAAAATAAATTGGTTGTTTCCATAACGATCGCTTAGAACTTGATTATTAAAAGCGTAAATTATTATAAGTTTAGGGGAATTAATTTAGGTCCCGGAAGTGCATAATAGTATCAGCCTCGGATAATTACCGGTAAACTGCACTTACTGCCTTCGATTATTAATATAATACTATTTAAATTAATATTTCAAAGCTCATTCTCTCTCATTGGTAATCTACACATAATACAAAGCTATGAGTCCTCACTCACTCATCAGAAAATCAGGATTGGTTTAAAATGAACCAATCAGCAAACTTAAATCGCTGGTGTCAAATTGACAAGTGACAAGTTAGTAGCGTAATGGTATTAAGTAATTAATTTTGGACAATAACGGACACTATTAATTATTCTTATCCGTGACCGATTGATTTTCTTTATCTATATAATATAGGTAAAAACTTGAAAAATAACTAAAAATCTTTATTACCCACATGAACGACTACAATCAACCTTACTGAAGCCGACAGCCGACCAACAATGGTAATCATGTACAAGATGAGTACTTTCTGCAAGAGGCCGAAGGCTAAACAATTATGGCAATCACTTTCTAGATCGCTAAAGGCGACCGGTGTGCAAACCATAAACTAAGTAAATGTTTGTAGGTATTAGCTACCTATTTCACATTAAAACATTTAATGTGAACTTGTTAACAATTTTTTCACATGCCCATCATGTGCACTTACACATCAATTTGTATTGTTTCCACAATAACCGATTAAAATAATTATTAATGACAAAATTTAATTAAGACTACAATGTATGTTTTTAATTAAATATTGATTTTATTTGTGTACTAAACAATAACGAAATATATATTATGTAGGTGAAACTTGATCAAGTGTTTGTAAATTTTTGGATTATTCCTTAAATCTCATTCACATCGATGTGCAAAATTAAACACTAAGTGCAGAGATTAAACTTGGTTACCGCAAGCTTTAAGTGTACACTTCTAACAGACGATTGAGCAGTAAAGTTGGGTTATTTCAAGTCTAACATCATGTACCTAAGTATCGTTGTATTTTCTTTTAAAATAAAAATCGCAATTCATAAAAATTTAGCAAAAAGCAGGTGCAAAAGTGACTTTCAGTTTAAGCAATTAAGTATTAATTAATAAGCGTGCAAAACATTAATCACCTAAAGAACCCAAAATTATTTGACTAGAAAAACGTGCTCGTTAACCCTACTAATGTGTTTGTTAAACTCACAACTGCTTACAAATGCTTGTTTAGTGTGTTCAATAAAAAATAAAAATGCTATTCAGCAACACGCAATTATCTTAATAGTCCCTACCTATACTTTTTCAACAAATAAAGTTTAAGGATTGTGTGGTAGTTCTTCTCTAAAAAGAAAACTAATTTGTAATTATTAGAAATTTAATAAGACACGAACAAAATATTCCTTATACACTACGGCTGGCTACAATCTGTGGTGGAAGACAATGGATGTAGTATGACTATATTTCATCTTAAGGGTATATAATAATTTATTATATTATCTAGAATTTCCACAGCAATATTATTACTATTCTTTTTACGTTTCTATTTTAATATCTGTACCTCTTAGATTATTTAGGCCCGTCTAAAGCAGTTGGACTCCATTCCAGAGTGCTTTCTCTCAGTGGGCGCCAAACCGTACCACTGCCGGTTTTAGAGAACAGGCAGGTTAGGCCTGGCCTACCCAAAAAATGAGGCCAAAAATAATATTTGTGATGTACTTATATTTTAATACAGCAAATTGCAAATTTCTCCGCATTTTCCTATGCAAATCGTTCTTTTAGCGAAGGTGGTGACATACCATAATTCTAGATTCTAAAGTAATTTGAATTGAAAACTTACAGATTTAGAGAAAGCTTGTAATTTAGCGATCTCTAAAAAGAATTTAATGACTCAAAATTCAATAGCTAGGATGCCACTACCGCTTTAACCCTTTGTGGCCTAGATTATTTCTTTGTCAAAACTGTCGAATTTTTGATATAAATTAGGTTAAAAATGTGCATACTGGGATGCTTGGAAATAATTATACTTTATGTGGTTCCACAGTGGAATCACTGGCACACAAAGGGTTAAGAGGTACATTTAGCCGGTCCTCCCCCCACCAACGCTAATTTTTTAATGACATTAGACATTATTGTTAAACGTTTAAGCTTCGTTTGAGCCCAATAAGCTTCCATAAAAATCGTTTGTACCCCAAACGCAAAGGCTTTTAATAAAAATTCCATTCTTCAGAACAATTTTGGGAGAGAGTATAGAAATGCTTTTTTTACGATGTGATTTTTTTAATACAATAAACACCAATCGATCGAGAATCGTTTGAGCTCCGATTTCAATCCCCCCCTCCCATGCGAATTTTCCAATGAAATTTGTGTCAATCGTTTGAGCTTTATTTGAGCTTTAATAGTTTCTATTCTCGTCGTTTGAGTTTCAATGGTTTTTAATAAAAATTGAATTCTTCAGAACAATTTTGGAAAAATAACACTCACATGTTGAGCGCTACTTGCTTGAACCGATATTAGTAAAATGTACAATTTCATAATCTTTTAAACGCTCTAACATTTTACCTTTGGAACTCAAATGATGGGAATTGAAGCTCAAATGATTCTCTATCGAATGACAACAATTTTATAAAAAAAAATCGAAGAGCTGTCGTTTCAACAGCCTCCCAACCTCAAAGTTTTCGCGATGCATGTGGTACTACCGATTTTTAAGGAAGCTCATTGGAGCTCAATCGTTTGCACTAATTTCACTAAAAAATTCGCGATGGTGAAATGTCGCTCAATTTCACACACCTTCAAACGCTTCAACTTTTTTTATAGGAATTGAAATTCATTGGACCTCAAACGATTCTCGATCGATTGGTATTTATTTTCTTAAAAAATTCACAGCTTAAAGAAAGCATTTCTACAATTTATTAAAAACCTTTTGGGTACAAACGATTTTTATGGAAACTTATTGGAGCTCAAACGTTTGACAAGAATTTCATTAAGAAAATCGGGATGGGGTAGCGGGGCGGTGAAATGGACCTCGCTTTAAGATAGAAATAAGAAAAATTGTTTCATGAGGACTTCCCCAGCGGGTCTTGTTGGGGCAGCTAGTTAAGTTTTCCTTAAGAAAACGGCTTCTATTACCATCTTCGAGTTTTGTATCGATCAGTGGGAGACCCTGTTCATTACTTTATAAAAAAATGAGAGCGGTCGTCGGACCGTCCACAGAAGCTATGCTTCTTACGCACAATAGAATGTGAGGTGGGGAAATACATTAGGCTCAGTATGTTCGATTAAGTTAAAATGAAAAGAAAAGTATTTTAAATCAAGGAGGTAATTATTTTTAAGTATTGTTAAAAAAAAATTTTATTAGTAACGAAATTGCTATTAAATTTATATTACGAAATTACAAAATATTTAAATTTTTTTTCTTGCAAGTGAAGGGGGGAACCTTCATAGGCACCACCCCTGTCTGGGGTGGTAGTGTCAGATTCTTACTGACTAAAACTAAAAAGCAAGTAGTGTCGCACACTACATTAACTGTATCATTTGTATCATTCCTAAAAGTAATTAGGCTAAAGTATCATTCACATAGACTTAGTGCAGAAGTGTAATATTGGTACTGCAGTGGTAAGAATCGTTTTAAGTTCGGATCATTCACATAACGTCGTAAGAACAACGGTGATTTCGTATGGTAGTGTAATTATGTTGGTAGTGACATCAAATTAACCTTAAAATAATGCGTATATAAGCGTAATATCACGATTAATACTTTAGAATTAATACTTAATTTTCAACTTTAAGGTTAGAATTCAAAAATATCTCGTCATTAAATGTCATTCAATGACATGCGTCAAAATGCGCATCATCTGATTGGTTGCTTGTAACAGTGTACTGCAGAAGTTAAAAAGCTTGTAGCTTCTGCAGTACCACTACCATACCAATCTTACCGCTTAAGTCAATGTGAACGTTCTCATAAGAAACAGTTGGCTAAACTTTCTTACCTTACCACTAATCCTGCACTAAGCCTACGTGAATGAAGCTTTACCTTACCGCTAATCCTGCACTAAGCCTATGTGAATGAAGCTTAATACAGATTTTGACGTATAAGTTTTATTAAATTTTAAACGTCAAAATTAAAATTATATTTTATTCAGCGTCCAAAAAGAGTAGTTGCTTAAACAGTAAGAATCACGGTAAAGACGAAAGAATATTCCGAAGATCTGAAAAATGCGATTTTGAAATCATTGAAAATTGGAGACTCATTAAAGACAGCATTTAAGAATACGGGTCGGCCTTCAGCCTCCAACTTGCTTATAAGAATACGGGTCGGCCTTCGGCCTTCCACTAGCATTTAAGAATACCTAAGAATACGGGTCGGCCTTTGGCCTCCAACTTGCTTATAAAAATATGGGTCGGCCATCTGCCTCCCACTTGCTTTAGAGAACACGGGTCGGGTCGGGTCGGCCTTCGGCCTCCCACTGGCATTTAACAATACGGGTCGGCATTCGGCCTCTCACTGGCATTTAAAAATACGAGTCGGCCTTCGGTCTCCAACTTGCTTATAAGAAAATACGGGTCGGCCTTCGGCCTCCCACTAGCATTGCCCTTGCGATGTTCGAAATTTGTGTGACGAATTTTCATTAACAATTTGACGAAAGATTTTTTTCAGTTAACTGCCCTTCCGATGGTAGAAATTTGTGTGACGAATTTGCGTTAACAATTTGTGTGACGAACGATTTTTTTCAGTTAACTGCCCGTGCAATACCCGTGCGATAAGAAGCATAGCTTCAAAATTTTGTACTAGAAAAATTCAGTAGTTATTATTGTGGGACCAACTCTTACCATTAGCCCATAGTCAAAAGTATTTTTGAGCTCGACCTGATATTATCCTATTGGAGTATACAACCAACCAGTAAACCTTTCTCATTAAAAATTTTGTACTTCGAAAATCATTAATTTTGTTAACGACGAGTTTTATTTACTTGTTAGAATTTTATTACATTCTGTTAATTAATTTAGTTATAATGCAATAAATTCACACCCAAGTGGTTTACAATTGAAGTACTATATCGAATACAACACACTTTTGACAAGTCAATCTTCCCTAATTGCTGAAACAAAAAAATGTACTAATTTAAAATTATTTCTGCATCCGTTTGAAAAATTCTTTAAAGGATAAAAACACACTTTCCTCAAAAATAATTTTATTTTGTGTACTATCATAGTTTCTACTTAATAGTCTTCTTTAGCACATCCTACGAAAACAACCCAATAATTAAACCCCAGATACAGAATAATGTAGATATACTACAGTTAAAGATTTCTACAAAAAGCAAATACTTAAGATTGAAAAAAAATTGTTACAATGTAAACGAATAACGTCAACAAATTATAAACTGATATCTATGAATCCGTTAATCTTTGGCTTAACAATTAAAAACAACTAAAATATTTCAAAAATTGGCGAGTAACTTAATCCTCCTGTTCGTTAAGGCTCATGACAGATCGATCTTTTTGTATTCTTATTATTTCCATTTATTCCAATAAATCTGATTTATAACCCTTCCCAACTTGATGCAATACCTTTATGTTATTTTCTGTGAAGGTATTTCCGGTTTCTAGTGAGTGTTGGGAATACTGGTGAGAATTTATTTTTGTTTTGATGATTATAGCCAATCTAATTTTTCACTTTCGGCCTATATGGTCTACGTATCTTTATTTTGCGGTTTTTGTGCATCACACCAATACACAAAATTTATTTTTGTTTCGATGTTTAGCCGATCTAATTTTTAAGCCTGTCTGGCATTATCTTGCACTACAGACAGGCCAAAAATTAAAAATTAGATTGGCAGAACAGGGTAACAAAAATTATTCTCAGCAGTCTTCCAACACCCTCTACAAACTGGACATAACGTCGTTGTTCTGGCAGAAGTCACTACGTCCAAAACTACAGAAAAACAAAAAACTACACTATTTAGTGAATATTAAAAGGTTATTTTTGTAGAATGCGCTGAAAAAGTCGAAACTAGTATACAAAATAAAATTATTTTTGAGGGAAGTGTGTTTTTATCTTTTAATTAAGTACATCTAGGGGCTTCCCAATAATTATGAAAATTAGTTGTTTCTTTTCCATTAGTACGTAAAGTGCGGGGGTGTGAATATTTTATTAATTTACAATTTTACTCTAAACTGGAAGCGAGAGAGAATATCATATTTGGTTGTCTGTGATCAAATTAATAAACAAAATATTTTCAACCGCGCACTTTGTATATCGCGTTAATTCTCATTTCCGCTCTATCGCTTTGGCCTGGGAGCCTTGATGCTTCTCATAAATCTGACTAACGTTGAAAATGTACCTATCGTGTGGTACAATCATTATATTTGTATTATGTAATAAACTCTGAATATCTATTATTAAAATCTTTTTTTATCCATAAAAGTGTACATAGACAATAGAAAAAAACATTCGGCTTGATAAAACATTAAAAATAAATATAAAAAAAACATAATTATATTACAGATAATTGTATCCGAATTAAATGAAGAAAAAAAATTGCCTTAAAATCCAGTCACTAAAAGAACAATTTACATACACAAATATTGCACAATTAAAATTTTAAACGTCATAACAATAAATTATTATTTTGTCACAAATTAACTGTTTTGACTACAACAATCAGTTACTGTTATTAAATGAACACGAAACACAATTAAAAAAGTTTACACAGTTGTAAAAATAATAATAATTGGTCTTTCTCTATAATGACATTTACTAAATTAAAATATTGGTTTTATATCGATTTTGCACATAGCCAATAAATTAAAGATAATACTTATTCGTTTTATTTTCTTTTTTATAATTTCTTTTTTAAACCTTGCATTAAACTTTTGGAAAAAGAGTGAAACATAAATTAGGGAAAATGTGAAAATCTAAAACAGTTTCTTTGCAAAATTCTGATTTAGCACGATCTCAACCGTATCATAACAAAATCACAAATTTGATTTAAAGCACACGCTCTTATTTTCATCATCTTCTGTTGGGGTATATTTTTTATTTTGTGCGTAACTATAAAAAGTGAGCGCATCACCATATGTTTCTAAGTCAGTTTTACTCGTTTATTTCATTTTATTTTACGAAAATGTCAATAGCACTTGTATAGTATGGACGTTACAGGCTTTTTTCACAATTTTCCTCCGCTTGTTTTTACTTTTTCTCAAAATAAAGTTCAAAAGTAAAACACTGTTTTTTATTTTTAAACGAGTGCTTTATATCTACTTAAAGAAAATTCAAGTTATATAAATGACAAGGTCTCGTACAAACTGCATTTAACAGAAATACTAGAAATTTTAATTTGTGTTTTTTAAGTGCCATAAAAATCGAAAGTTCTATAGATTGTTTTATATTTATTAAAAGTGACCATTTAATTAATATCTAGTATTATACGTAATAGCGAGGCGGTCATAGCTTTGGCAGTTAAATGCGTCTACTGAGCTAATGCGAAACGCTCGGATCGAATCCGGACAGGGTAAGAACTTTATTCTGACCGTCTCTCCTCAGAAGTCAATGGCAAACCACCATGATAATTTATCTCAAAATGAAGTGTATTACACTTCCCGTGGTTCGGATCCCACGTTAAACAAGTAGGTCCTATATGCATGCGAGAACATATTGAAGGCATATCATATGCATAGAAGAGATGGACCACGTGCAATGTAACAATGGAGGTAATATTATGGTATGGGTTGGAGTTAGAAATTATAGTTTATTGACAATACAGTGAATATTGACGAAATATGAAAATTATAATTTTTTATTAAGTTTATGAAGAACAATTTGAAATTTTTAACTGAGAAATAATTTTATTTACTAACAATGGATCTTTCTGAACTCATGAATATGTTTCCATAAAATAACATTAGTGTACTTAAATGGCCATCAGCTTCGAGTTCCGATTCGAGCCCTATTTATAGTTTGAACATTTTTAGGCCATATGCTCGAAAGCAAAATAGGAGATAGATATAATTCGAGAGAAAGACTGATCAAATAACTGTCATTTACATTATTTGTAAAAGTGTGAACACTACCAAGAATCGATGCCCTCCCGTTTGTTTGCAGGCAGACATACGAGTATTAGTGAAAGGTATTGAAAAAATATTACAATTTATTGAATGCAGCCAACATCGTAACAAAACTTCAGATGTAATACATTTAATTTTTTTAAATGGATACTTTTGAATTTAAATGGATAAATGGAAATATTCGATGCATACAAAAAATTTTATTTTGTGCCGGAGCTGACCACTGCAAATTTAGTGTTCAAGATGTTGCAAATGTCTGCAATCCTTTCAGTTTCCTACACAGATCAGGGTTATTTGCAATTTTTTTTGTCAATATCGTGCATATTTTACAATTTAGATTTACAAATTGTAAACCCCTCCCCTCCCCCCGTTACATACTGTTAAGGAGTACTACGAATGTAATAACTACAATACAAAAAAGAAGAATACTAATATACTTAAGAATATAAGATTATCGTTGAAATAATTATAATTAAAAGATGTAGTTAACAATTTATTAAAATAGCTCGTTGACTTTACAATTAACGTATCAGTCGACCACCCTTAGTGGAATATCCTTCGGACATCGTCTTCCTTCTCCTCTTAAGCGAGCCCTTCGAGGTCACATATCATCTCTTTGCTAGCATCATCGAACTTGACTCTCGCCAAATATACCTCATTTATTCTTTGTTTATAGAAAATAGCTAACATTTAACTAATTAAATGAAGTAGGTTATATGTATAATATAAACTATATATAAATATAATAAATTGTGACTCTTTCTAAAACCATTCTTCGATTTTTATTGCATTTAAAGAAAGTGTAAACTTTTTAAAACTTTTTTAATTGCAAAGTTCGCTAATGTTGATCAATTACTTCCAACACTTAATAAAACCGCCGCCGCCGGCCGCGCCGTTCACGAAGTGATTTTCTTTGAAAAAGTTGAGTTCTTTCAAAATAAATAGCTACTGATTAATAATCGACTGTTATAATTAAAACTTCATATAACTTTGTACAATTTTGGCTTTATGTTTATATAATAACAATTTTTTTTAATCTAAACCAACAACGATATTATTGGAAAAACTCGGAAAAAACTGAAAGTCAAAATTAATTTGATATAAAAGGCTGTCACTGTAAACTCTCTAGAGGTGATTTTTAAGAGTATTCTGAATGGATTAATTAGGTAGGTACATTAAAGCCATTACGTATAAATACAAGAATTATACATTAGTTTCGTAAATTTAGACAGGACATCACAGCAGTGTAAGATTCGTGACTAGGAACAGAACTTCAACTTTTTTATCCCTAATTTTCTGATGTATACTTTACACCATACCTTTAAGCGTATTTAAATTTACAATAAATACTTTGACAAGCAATTTAAAGATATCAAAACCACATATGTAATTCCAACAACGTCATGCATGTTTCGATCTTATTCGATATGTAGAAGAAAAACTGTGATAATGTCGATAATTTTATTTTATTTATATAGACATCTTACTGAAAGAAAGGATTATTGTACAATAATTCGCGCGATATTTATAAAGTGAAACTTCGACAGTTTTTGTTTTAAATCGAGGTCGAATTAGGGCTTCCATTGTATAGCAATGCACTTTTAGTTGATCATTTGATAAGCTTTCAGGTTAGACACATTTGTTCATTAAGGTTTGAAGCTACTGAAAATAGTATATTATACTATAGTCAATATATAGGGTGTTTTTTAGCTGCATGAGATCCTTCAATAGGGGTAACTTTTGAATTAAGTTTGTCAAAGTGACAGTTCTTTGACATTTGTGTTCAGAAAAGTTTGCCATTTAATCATGAATAAATTAATAATAATAATAATAATAATCTTTATTACACACAGAACAAAAATAAATCCTACAAATTTACAATAAACGTTCAGATGTAAATGGTGGAGATCAGCGTATGCCGGTTTTCATCTCAACGCAAGAGTGCCATTTCATCGTCTCAGAAAATCCTCGACGTTGTATAGTGCTTTTTCTATCAACTCTTCTTTTATTTTTCTTTTAAACTTGGGCAACGCAAGATTTTTCACTTCTGTCGCTAGTTTGTTGTAGAGCCTTACTTTCATGTTTTTATTTTCGGAACATTTCAGTCGACATCTCTCGGTTCTGATCTCGTTACACTGTCGCGTGTTATATTTATGTGTGGCGATGTTTTGTTGTGCCTTTTGATCGCATCTTATTTGCAGTACACTGGCATATACGTATGCTGATGGAAGAGTCATTATGTTAAGGGAGCGGAATAGAGGTTTGCAGTGTGTTCCACTCTGTGCCCCTTTCAATGCTCGTACGGCTCTTTTTTGTATAATGAACACCTTATTGATTTGTGCATTATTACCCCAGATCAGAAGACCGTACACCATCCTAGCATGAAACATAGAAAAGTACACGATTTTTGCTGCCTCTTCTCCGGCCGTTTCCTTCGTCCTTTTTATCGCATAGACAGCTTTCCCCAGTGTCTTAATTAGATAAGATATGTGGTCGTTCCAAGTCAATAAAGTATCCAGAATCAGGCCTAGATACCTCGTGGAGCTCCTTTCCTCCTGCTCAGTTCTTCTATTTGTTGTGAAGTTTATTTGTTGTGTTTTGTCAGGGTTCAGCAGTAACTTGTTGGATGAGAACCATTCCATCAGCTTGTGTAGCCCTTCTTGTACGGCTCGCCCATTTTATAGTCGACATAATCGACCTTCTGAGCAGGCTATTGGTGCGGTGATGGATAAATTTCGTACCAGTTCTTCATTGCATGATGTAAGATCACCATCAGACAAAGTAATGTGCGTACCGAAGAAAATATCGCTTCTGTGAGTGAAAGTGTGCAAGAGATCCCGAACATTTCAATTCGCCATTGTGCTCAACAACTTGGGCTTTGTCCGTCCACTACATGGAAAATTTTACATCAAGATTTTGGTTTACATCCTTACAAGATCAAGTTGGTTCAAGAATTGAAGCCTAATGATCATCGATTGCGTCGTGCGTTAGCAGATTGGGCTCACAACCAATTGGAAGTGGATCCATTTGTTACCGCCAAATTTTGTTCAGTTACGAGGCACATTTCTGGTTGGATGGGTATATGAACAAGCAAAATTGCCGTATATGGACTGAGACCAATTCGGAACATTATCTTGAGACTCAATTGCATCCATTGAAATTGACTGTTGGGTGTGGAATACACGCCAACGGCATCATTGGTTCATATTTCATTTAAAAATCCAAGAGTTGAACATCGACAACTTATGGTTCCAACAGGATGGTGCTACGTGCCACACAGCCACCGAAACCATCGATTTATTGAAAGGACAATTTGGTGACAACATTATTTCAGGAAATGGTCCTAGCAATTGGCCTCCAAAATCGTGTGATTTGACGCCTCCAGATTATTTTCTTTAGGGGTATGTTAAATCTAAGGGTTATGCTACCAAACCAACAATTCGGGAAGCATTGGAAGTCAATGTTCAGCAAGCCATTTATGAAATAAGGCCAGAAATATTGGAAAAAGTGGTCAAAACTTGGACTGATCGGATGCACTTCGTAACGATTAGTCGTGGTGGTCACATGCCGGAAATCATTTTCAAATTATAAATGGCATTAAATTTACATTCATAAAAAAAGAATTAAAAAAACATTCCATCAATTTTTTAATCTTTTATTTCAATTTGAAGTTCTCAAGCAGCTAAAAAAACACCCTATAGTATGTACTAAATAGAGACTGTGGACTTGTCATTAACTTCTTTAACTCTAAATTCCATATGTGTATAACAAAATTTGGTACTAAAACAGTAATTACTATAATAACCATGTTAATTGTTTAAATGTTATCACTGCCAAAATGTATTACACAGAATAATCTCAAAATATCCACTGTAAAGATATTCTATTATTCAAAGCCATCTTATCGATACCCTAGTTCAATAGAGTAACAAATCCAAAAATGCCATTTTTGAGTTAGTCATACCAAATAAAAGAAAAATGTGTATTTTATATAGTTCAAAAGAGTAATAAGTCGAACTTTGCATGTTTGCCAACATATGACACAAGTTACTATATGGAAGTGGTGGAATATAACACAAGGTTATATGATGATAATAATTAGCATGAGTTTTTAAAACGTCAATATCTCAAAACTACAGTTTTTGAGTTGTTACGCTATTGAACTGGGGTATCGTTATGTAAATAATATTAAAGACGAGAAAATTTTGAATAACGTATTAGTATTATTCACTCGTGTAAGTTATATTTACTAATAAATTATATTAATGAAAATTAATTACTTAGAGAATGTTTGGTTAAACTAACGAAATATTTCGTAACAACCATTTACCTGATTAGTTACGTTAAAGGATAGATTGTAGATAGCATCGTCGACAACTTCATTACTTAAGATAACACCTAATAAAAGATTGATTGCGCAAACAATAATATATCATAAATTGGAGAATTTGTAACATGAAACTTTCATTTACGCTCTCAAGATTAAAAATTGAATGTTACTAGCCTATATTTATATTATTCCTTCGTTTACTTTATGATTTCAGTCATAACAAATTACGAAAATTTAAAATAATAGGAAAGTTTATAAAAAACCTAAAATGTTAAAATGACAAAAATTTTTAATTTTTTTTAAGTTAAAAACGCATACCTACAGCGTTTTAGCCCGAAGAAAATTAGAAATATAATAAAAATGTAAATTGAAAACTTTTCCCCCGGGTTTTCTATTGTTCCTTTTGTTGTTATTACCTTCAATTTTAATTTTCTTGAATGTTGCTAATTTTGTTCTTTTTCTTTAATCCATTTTATTGAAACAATTTTATAATTATGCTGTAATTAACAATTATTATGTAGGGGAGTTCTGTAGTATACCTTGAACATAGTACTTTCTTGTATCTTGAACCACTCTGAATTTTTAAACTAAAAAAATAATTTTAATCCGCAAATTTATTTATAATGTAGTTTACTGTTGTCCATTCCCTTTTCTAACTTTTATTACTAGATTGCTTTTAAAGTATATAAATTTACATTTTTAAATAGATATCTATAATTTTAAGTGCAATTAAAATCAGCAAAGGGAATACCCGCAAGGAAAACTTCACTTTCTAGGAATTTATTGGCAGGAACGTACGTAACCATTATTAAGTAAACCACAAGTGTATTACAATACAAACTACATATTTAATTACAAAGAGCGCCTCAAAGCACCTATTGACCTAACATAAGATCGACTGAAAATATGTACGTATGTAACATGACTATACATCAATCGAAAACATCGTTTTCAGTTGATCTAGGATCATGTTACATTGATAGCGTAGATTGTACCAGAATTGCTGACTTTCGAAGAGATAAATTCTAAAGAAAGTAATGTTTTCGCGCTATCCTGGAGAAAAAAATTACAAAGTAGGCTATGTTCGGGGACATGGCCGTATGGTTTAACGTGAATACGTCGTCGCAGGATACCCGTTTTCGCTCAGGTCATCCATTTGAAACCATACAAACAACTTCCAAGCTTTTACTGAATAATGACAATTCGAAATTTATCATTTCTACACATTTCGTACACACACACAATTTTCGTTACATATTTTTATTAAATTTTTAAAACGCTACCGATTTTATAGACGTATTCACGTTAAAATATTTTTATAAGAAAAACTTGAGTTTTCATTATTTTATTCAGTATGCATAGAGAATTTGATAAAACAACTATTGAAAATATTAACAAATTATTATATAACAATACAATCTTGTAAATCACATGTCGTTTCAGCGCACACATTTAAGTAACGAATTGCTGTTTAGCACGTCATCCTATTTAACAGGAGCAATTTAGACATAAACAAAATTGTATAGTATCAAGAAATCGTATGATAAAGCGAAATTGAACTAGCTTTAAGTATTAGGTGCGGGGTTGGAATTTTCAACCGGTGCTCATCAAACTACCGATCATCAGAGATAACATCGGTGTTATCATTATGTGCAATTTTGTATACATGCTACCATCAATAATTATCTAATTCAGAATTCGTCTAGCATTTTTACTTGTGTGTTCGCTTAAAAGCTCGACTAGTATTTTTATAACACCCGTATTATTAGATTATTACAATAATCAGCGCTTTGCATACAAAAGTAGTATACAGAAAATTTACAATTAATACATTTTTTTTAATCTTAAACAAAAAGAAATTTTGGGGTAAATAAGGCGGAGATGAAAGTGTCCTTTTTATTTAGTAGCTTTTATTTTAATTACTACATGGATAAGCATGTACGTAGTGAATTATTTTGTCGACAAGGGAAATGGTACTTTCTACCCCATAAGTAGGATGGAAAGTACCAGGCATTGAATAAAAAATTCCTAATGTAGGCTGCACGTATAGGCCTTATATTTTACCTAACATTTACTTGTTTAGTTCATTTCTAATTTTTTCTTTTGTTGATTTTAGCATTTTTTGACTTTAAAGCTTCTTTTAACGGCTCAAGTTATAGCTGTAATTCTAAATATATCTAATTTATAAAAGAATTTCATCAAAGTGCAAGTAAGTGGGATTTGTTATGTTTGAGTGCCACTTGTGTAACTTCATCCCCTGTCGGTTAAACTTCTAACTGAATTAAATATTAATTCTTAAACTCATAATTTCACCTTAAATTAAATACATCCCGGAAAAAATAGGTATATTAATGCAATAAATTTACCTTGTTTCGATAACTGCATAATTGAGACTTAATAGAAATCATAGAATAGATTAATTTTTTTTCACTGGAGACATCAAAAATCACATTTTTCTACATCTTACTCTTCTTAGCGGGTGCAGCTGAACATTATTCCCTCCTCCAGATGCATCTGCATCTTCAAAAATGCCCTATTGTAGAATTTGTTAAGTGTGGTACTTTTGTCCAGCGGCAATTATAACCCTACGAAACACTACAGAATACTATCGAGCTACTACTGTGATTTTTAATATAGTAGAATGACCATTTTCGAATCGTTCTAAGGATTCATCTCTAACAATATTTCCAATATAATGTCATCAGTTTTAAAATGTAAGCCTTTCAAAGTTTAAATTAAACTTAAATCCATCATATATAACATTTTAAACTATTGTGATGTTTAAATTTGAAACATACAGGCTGGACTAATGATTACTTACTTACTTTAAATGCAAAAATGCTTAAAACTTCAACACAACTTTTGTACAAATTATTTTTCTTTTATCCGTGTAAATACGCTTAAATAATTATTGTAGTAACCCCATGCTATACACATACCATTCATAAAGTAAAGCTGAAAAGAAATAATATTCCTAGCACGTCGTAGAATTGGATATGCCATGTTGTGGCTATTGCTGAAAGAGCATATTTGCAACATTATCTTCAGGAAACAAATTTCACAATTAGGGTGAGAGACCGTTCATGTGTATGAAAATACGTATTTTGTTATTCGTAATAAAGGGTGATCCAATAAAAGGTTTCATTTTGTTTCATTGGTATTCTTTCAGAACAGTCGTTCGTCGTTCTAATGTTCCTCCAATTTGTACTTCATATCGAAATAAAAACAGCAAGTTTTTTCTAAGTTATGGGTATTTCATAAAATAAAAACAACAAAAATGTATTTGATCACCCTTTACATCAAGGGACATTGAAGTAAACCGTAATTTTTGTAGGATCCTGTTGTAGCCAGGTACATTATTTAGTAGAATAGGTAATAAAAGTTTTAAAAATAACAAATTTTCAATTTTGATTTTCTTATTAGATTTAATATTATCTAAAAGTATGATACATAATATTATCCATATTGCTATAAATAGAATACAGAACAGTGAAATTATAATTCAAGTAGAACTGGATCAGAAAGAATTTCTAAATGAAATAAACAAAAGTTACGTGGAAATAAAGTTTGGATATTTTATGTACATAAAAAAAACAGAATAAAAAAGTACGCCACGATGTTTCACTCAAAACACTGCGACAACGATAAGAAATATCAACAATTTATTTGTAAACAATATATCTCCGGCCCTGGATAATAATAGTAATAAATAATATTTATTAATTAGTTATTGTTTAAACTGTAGTTTTTAAATTTTTGTTGCGGAGTGTGTTGACAATAAAAACGTACAAAGCGATTAATAACATAAATTCACAATAAAGATATAACAATGCCATTCAATTTTATTATAGGTGTATAATGAAGGTTTAGTCTAGCTTTAAAAAATAATTTTCAATTTAAATTCACTGTAAATTTTTTGTAAATTGAAAGTTTATGTTCAATTTTAAATTTAAATTAAAACTTTTAAGTTACGTTTTATTATAAATTTTGAAATTACCAGAATTATATTTCCACATATTTAATAACTATTAACAAATTTACTTACTTATTTATTTAACCAATAGCAAACAATACCTAATAAATACTAGGAATTCATTATTTGAGTTTGCTTTCATAGTGGTTGTAATTACTAAAGTATATAGGTACCTATAACTACATAAACTATCTTATCAAAACTTTTAACAAAAATTATTAATCAATAGTAACTATAAGTTAACAACATTAACAACACGCTAAAGTTGATCTAACATTTGATCTAAGAAGAGTTAAATTGGCATTAACAGAGTTAAATATTAACTCTTTTAACCAGCACACCCTCATAGACTTGATAATTAATTTAGTTTAACGAGCAAAATACCAGTTAAACAATATTATCACATCATAACACTTATAATACTATTTATATTGACTTAAAAGCTGACAGCCATTTGGGTAAAATAGGAATTGGAGTTAACCTTTAAGGTGGGTGTTAAGTGAAGTAGAATTGATCCATCCATTAATGGATAGACAAATATAAAATTTGCCTTTCTTTCCTCAATGAATTTTATTTTCTAACACTTTCAAGTTAAAATTTTAGGATTAACTATTGTTTATATTTACAGATATACGTCTACTAATTATTTTCAATAAAGTTTTAATTTTAATTGAATTAAAAAATTCTAAAGTTAAAACGGTAAATAATTCCGAATGTGAAATGAATCTGTATAGCGGAATCGATTAAAAGAAAGCAATACCAAATTGAAACGTGACTTTTATTTCTGGTTTTCGTATCAAAAATTAATTTCAAAGTTGATACAGGCTTGTGTATTTTCTAACGTTTCAAGCAATATCAATTCTTTAATTTATTTTTACGTTATTTTAATATTAATTTTGTTCAGAAAAATAAAAAATTTATATGATAGCTAGTATATATTTTATTAAATAAATTGTACTATATGTAAAACATACATAAATGTATGTGTAAGATATGATGGGTTTTATAAGAACGACTTTAGCTTCAATCTATTATGATTAAATATAATGCATTTTAATTATCAATAATTTGTAATTATCGTTATAATTTTAATCGTAGATTAATTTATTCAATTTTAGAAAAAAATATTTAGAAATAATCCAAGTTTAATTAAAAATTAATGAAGAAACAAAAGGTTAATACACATATAATCTTACTTTATGTCACCATCATTTTTTATAGGTATCTGCCTTCGTAACTCTGCTAACATGCTTCTAGCAAGTCAGATGTCAGATGACAATGCACTACTGTCGTATAATATATCAAGCTTGTTGGATAAGTTTATTGGTTTGAAGCCAGCCAGGGGTATTGTTTGAATGTTTTTTTGGATGCAATACATGCGTATTTACATCTATTCCTCGTGTATAATAAAATAATAATATGATTAGATCGTTGATTTAAAGATCGAAGTTCATTTTAAATTGATAAAATTCTGTCTTAAAAAATATTTCTCTGTGATACAATTTGATAGAAATACATGAAGCTTAAAAATATTTTTTAGATTTTACTTTTATAATGAAGTTATTATGAAACTCAATTGAGTATCATAATGGCTTTCATTACAAGAAGGAATATTTTATTTTGAAAGGTTGGTAACATAAAGCAAAGCCATTAACATTGCCTAACTTCAAATATCGTAACCTCTAAAATCTATTTTCAATTATAGCTTTAAATTGGGTAAAATCTAAAACTTTTATTTAGAATTGACACAAACTTTGAAATTTCAAATGCAACCAACTACCACAAAACATATACAAAATTTCTGAAAATTTACCATATATTTATTTATATTCAAATAAAACGAAGATTTTCGTTATTTTAAGACATCATATATTGTAGAACAACTATCTGACCCAAGTAAATCTTGGGTAAGTAGATATTTAGATCTATCGAACTTTGCCTAGGGTAACTAGGACGAAAAGGTTACCAAAGCGGTGTCCTTTTAATAACGAAATGCAGGTTATAACAAACTATAATAATGCATGAAATTAAATCTAAACGAATAATAAATCGGATTTTGAAAACTTCCAAAAATCGGTATTCCGAACACTATGAAACTAACTACTGAATATTTCTGGTTTTAGGTACCTACTCCTACAAAGGGATAATAAAAATAAGAAGCTACTACTGAACCAAAATGGACTCGGAATGGAGATCTCTCAATTTAAAAAAAAGAAAACTATTATTACAATAGGAAACTTATGAATGGAACGGAAGCTGTGCCAGCCAACTGCAGTGGAGTTGACTCACGCGAAGGCACAAAAATCGATGCTGCTGGACTCTTCTGTGGCTACCTGGTGTTAACTTGATTGAAGTTCGAAACACAGAATGGATGACATCTAGCTAAGCGAAGTCTGTCACACAGGAAGGGTTTTGCGGCAGTGGAATACTAGATGTCCCGCTAAGTAAGGCTCATCTAATTTGGATACACTGGATTACTTTCTCGTTAACCAAAGTACAGCCAAAGGATGTGGAAGGGTAATATATGGAAGAACCAAGTTCTTCAAAGCATCTCGTTAAACTGAGTCAGTTTTTCCAAACTTTTGAGAGGACTCTACGGCTGTTTGGTTCAAATCTAAACCGTTAAACACACTACTGGAAGCAATCATCAACGATAGCTCTTGGTAATACACAGTCGCTGATTTTACAGCAATATATTTCAAACTTCGCTACCACACTGGAAAAACTTATACTTATTATGTACAAGAGTTCCTGAGGTCCTCGGTGCGTCTTTTTGAATAGTGAAATATTTTAATTCATATAAATTACAGTTGTCCTTAAATTGAATAAATAGAACTTGGTTAATAATAATAATGCAAAAATGCAAACCTTGAAGTTTAAAATGATTTGAAATTAATTAAATTATGTCTGATATCTGAAAATTCTTCCTCCTAGTTTAACATGATTAGTTTAACATTATTGGGGCAAACAAAGTTATGAAAAATCCTACAACAGATGTAATTCGATAAATTATTATTTTAATAATTTCGTACAGGACACAGTTATACTAAAATAAATTGTCTTTCTGCGATAAGATTGCATTTACTATTTATTACAAAGAAACGAGTTCTTATAACAGTAATGCTTGACAATGTCATGTTAATGCGCAACTGATGGAATACAAGTTCATTGAAATATTACTTGAAGGACCTGGTGCAAAAGGATTGTAGGAAGTGTAAGTGCACTTTTGACAATATTGAGTAATTTAGCTTCATAGGCACTTGCTATTTTAAAATTCCACATGAAACTTGGAATGTTTATAATTTATAAATATAATATGCAAAAATTATATACTTACTTTTCATATAGGTAAGTAAATGAAAAGTCTGACAACATTATTTATTCTAATTTTTTAAAGGTTACCTACTTATGTGCACGTATAACTTACTTTCACAAAACAATTTTTAATATCTACATATGTAGCTATTACGAGTGTTACATGTAAAATGCAGTAAAAACTGTAAAAATTTCCAATCTTCCCGTTAACGAGACGGTCTAATTAAAGATTTTAACATCTTCTAAGTAAAAAATACTCGGCAGTAAATTTGCCGAAGCAGATGAATCCTGGTGGTCGGTTTAAACTAACTCGCAGTACGTTACGGAGGAAAAAGGGTAGTAGGTTTCCTCTGCAAGAAAATTGCTTTTCGTTGCTAAAAGTAAAAAACGTAATTTTAAATTGTATAATAACTTCGGTTACTAGGATACAAAAGTGAGCATATGGTATCTTTCACAACAAAATACTGCGTGAACAGTGATTTCAACCAGTAAGTAACTTGATGTCAACAACTCAACAACCCCCGTGTGTAGCTACTCAAAGTATTAGGTAGTTGATAATGAAAATGTGGTTTCATAAAATACTACAATTTATACAATTAAGGAAAAAATAACAAATTGACTCAAACCTAGAATGCATTCAGCGTTCATACGACCTTTTCCCAGCAAACAGTGCGAGTTCCTAAACTGTGATGTAGCCAAAACCAACACGAACGGAGCAATATGGGTTGTTGCTTTCCTGAACACAACTGATAACTGTTGACTTCAAAACAATACGCAATTGCATACGATGAACACCACGGACTCAAAAAAATAGCGTTGATGAATAGTAGCTGACTCCACATTAATAAATGACTTGTTACTGCAGAATTTCCAAAGCTGCATGAACTAGATTGTAAACAAACAATGTTCGACAGTTGGCAATGAAACAGTTCTTTGTAGGTATATGATGGCGAATGCCACTTTGGTGGTTAATTGCATATTGCCATAAGATTGACCCTGATAAGAATTAACTTAAAGTATTGGATTACCCCAAATTTTATAAAATATTCGGGAAAATAATGCAAAAATCAGCAGTAACTGTCACTTCGTCAAGATGCCGTGAACATGAAATAACATACAGGGTATTGTAAAAGCTGTCATACACAAGGTGGGACAAAAGCTTAATTCGTAATGAATGTATTGCATTACAATGAAACAATTCGTTACAAAACAAACTCGACGGATATTCGATTCTACGTTGCTCAAGGATTTAAAAACAGTATAATTTGTTTTATTATAAATTAAAATATATCCAATTTTTATGTAATTCAATCACTTAGTATTACCAAAATCATCTGAAAAGCTATGAAAAAAAACTCGTTTAGTTGTTCTAATCAAGGATTTCGCTCTCTCTACAATTTCAGTTATGAACATTTTTAACGCTAAGCTAATAAATACCTTTGATTTCTAATACTAATCACTTGGTAATTATTTACGAAATTTTATTCAAATTAAATTTTAAAAAGTGAAGAGAATCTAATGAGATCTAAACAATGCAATAAGTTATAGTCAAATTGTCATTAATTTATAACTGGCCTCCCTTTTTAAAAATTCAAATCTTCATTATTTTCTGCTATTTCAATGTTTCATTTTCTGAAATGTCCTTAATTATATTTTACTCAAATCTGTATACCTAGTATTTAATCTTACAGTTAATGTAATTCATTTAAACATTATTTTTGAAAGGCTATAAATAGATACATAAATATTATGCACTAATTTATGTAAATATTTAAAGCTAACTTTTATATTGAACAAAGCTAGTAAAGTATTGCATTTAATAAAATTGACCTACACTAATCGACTCCGAATTAAGTGTTCAAGCATAAAACGTTACATAAGGTATATACACTACCGTCGGAAAGTTTGGAAGCAGACACAATTTCTACATTTTGTTCAATAAAACACACATAATTTTCAAAAATTTAATTATTTCAAAAGTAATATTAAGAAAATAGGTGAATAGCTATGGATTCTACAACATACAAAAATTAAATCATTATATAAAACATTTCTAAATGTCTCTCATCAATATGTCCTCCTTTCGCACGTATATTACTGCGTTACAAATTCTCGGCATTCTTTCTATTAAACTGATTAAATAATCAGGTGTAATCTGTTGCCACGCATCTTGCAGATATTCCCACAACATATTTTCATTTTGTGGCAGGCGTTGTTTAGCTTTTCGGTCCAATTCGTCCCACAAAAGCTCGATAGGTGAAAGATCGGGAGACTGGGACGGCCAAACCATTATTTGAAGTTCCCCAGCGGTTTTTTTAAATTCCAAATGGCTTTTGCATAATCGGAAGGGATGTTTTGAATCATTATCCTGCTGGAACACAACATTTTTCCCAGCGATCCGCCGTCCAGATGGAACTGAATTCTCTTGCAAAATTTTTAAATGTTGCTCTTTCCGCATTATTCCTTCTTTTTTTAACTAAATCGCGGACCATATCTACAGCAACACATCCCCAAACAATAATACCGTCTCCACCGTGTTTCACTGTGGGCACTAAACATTGCTCTGCTATTCGCTCACTGGGTTTACTCCGAATATACAAACGTCTTCTAGAACCGAATATTTCTAATTTCGATTCGTCGGTCCAAAGTACTTTTTCATTTTTTTATCGACCAATTTGAATGTTGACGAGCCCAAGAAGCCTGTTTTTTTTAAAACTGGTTTTAAAAGTGGTTTTTTTCCGAGGTTGTGCAGAATACACAACCCCTTAAACCTGCTGCCAACAACCGCGTTTTAACGGTTGTAACAGAAATTCTTTTATCCCGAATTTAATTCACCCTGTGGGTTATTTTGGGTGCGGCAAGTTGTCGATTATGTTTAGACGTTGTTACAATATAATTATCTTCGGTACTAGTTGTTGCACGAGGTCGTCCTCTGCGTTTCCTATCATTTACCTGCCCGGTTTCGCTTTTACAAGCTATGATGTAATGTACCCCTTTGTAAGATACATTTAATATACTTGCAATTTCACGTTCTGTTAAACCCTCGTCGTATAATGCACAGATAGCAGCACGTTTTCGAATTGATATTTGATTTTGTTTGGCCATTTTTCAAAAATTTTAAAATTATTATACAAATTAAGTTAAACTTGATCTACTGCTAAAAATACTCACTTCTAGACGTAAACTAAACAAGGCAATAAAAACACAGATTGTTAATATTTCGTTGTGCTTGACCGGAACTTAAAATCCAGACGAAGAATACCGTTAAGTAATAAAATGCGATTTTGTGAAATGTGTTTGAAAGAAATATTATTTTTAAGTTAAAATACCACCAAAAATACTTAAATACTAGCAGCCTTATGCATAGTCGTATACTAGTGGCCACTAACTTTCAGTAGCTACTAATTAGGCATTTTAAGAGTAGGTATGTACCTATTCCAAGGCACATAATATTTTTTTTAAAATTGTTGATTTTATTTTTGCATTTTACATTATAATTAAAGAGCAAAATATTGAGCTTTAGGTATCTTTCGATGCGGAAGAAAAATCTATTTCGATTGGATCATTTAGTTTTATATCCAAATGAATAATTAAATTACCAAATAAATAATAGTAAACGTCAGAATTAGTATAATTTACTAAAATGACAGTACTAACTTTTTAATTTCAAAAAACCATGGATACCTACATATTATTAGTGGCTACTAACTAGTAGCCACTAAAGTACGACTATGCATAAAGCTGTATATGTATTTATAATGACAATCAAAAATATTCATATATAATACCACAAGAGACTATCAAATTGTCGGCAATAATTTTTGAAACTGGAACTGAGTGTTTGTCGCCCTTAAAATCACCATGAGTGCTTTAGCACGAATGGTGATTTGAAATGGCGACAAACACGAAGATTCCATGGTTTAAAAATTAACCGACAATTTTATAGTATCGTGTGGAATTCGTTTGACAATTTCGTAAATAAAATTTCAATTTTTTCTGACAGCAAATAATTTATAGTATGCGTTCACGTAGTTTCCATCGTTACTATGGAAATTTGACAATACAGACCACGGTGGTCGTATTGCCGCGACAATACACCACCGTGGTCTGTATTGTCAAAGGAAGTAGATTATGATTGGTTCAAATTGATGAGATTGTAACATCATATTGGTTGAATTATTATGAACGAAATTGTCAATAAAATTTTTTTTTAAATATTAATTAAATATTTTAATTAATGAATGCTTGCTTCCAAACTTTCCGACGGTAGTGTACGTTTCGTCCTCATTATGGACTCCTCAGACGAGTATAATAATCAAACAGTTAGTTTATGTATCTATCGAACTACAAAATAAAATTATTTTTTAAAAATTTTAAATTCAGTTATAACTATTATTATATTTTGTTCGATTTTAATTAGAAGTTTTTTGTCTTTTTAATATTTTCGATATTTCATTATACTGTGGGTGTTTATTTTTTGTTTATAAATGTCAATTAGACTTCATAAATATTTTGTAAGTGAATAAGAATTTCCAATTTATAAAAAGTATTTCTACAAGCGGTTGCTGTGCAGTTGTTCTGACAGCTCGAAACAAAATTTCTTCTGATACACACTAAAGAACACACTTATTTTAGCATATTGTAAAAGTAAAACATATGAACCGGGTCCAAATTACTGAAATAATCGATTTTGAAAATCGTTAATTTTACATGTTAATTAGTGAGATTCCGGGCGCATCAGCCATTCTATCGTCGGTCCGCGCACTGTGATATACTCTAACACTTAGAAAATTTCGCACCGGCAGATGCAGCTCGGCCGTCGTACATGCAACATCGATTATTTTTTGTTTTTAGGCGGTTTTTAGGGGGTGAAACGTAATAGTATACTGCCCCATACCGCAACTATACTTTTTAATGCTATTTTGAGGGTCTCTCGAATCCCGATTGCCTTAATCCCTGTGTTCTTGATCGGTGGCGCCTTCTCGTTTCTTTAGCCCTGACGCGTAGCGGCTCTGAGCATGAAAAACCGCCCGGAGCCCCGGAGGTGCGTAGGGTAGGTTTTTTGTTGCTCGCAGTTCTGACCAAGCCAACGTTTATTATGTTTATTTACCCCAAAATTAAAAATTTAATTTTTTCACTTTTTCGGCAATACACGGGTTATTTTCCATTTTTTTGATTTTATTTATTACTAATATCCACTAATCACACCCCCATCTACCCGAATTTCAAAGAAAAATTCAAATCGGAGCGAAAAAATTTTACGCATTTTCATCGAAGCACGGGCAACTGATGTCGCATCGACCTGGGTCGGAGGCATATCAGGTTACGTTCCCCGTACTTTTCAAAAGTCGATTTTGGGGTTGTTTTTACTCCGTTCACCCTTTTTATTGTTTTATTAGACAAATATAAGCCTGTTCTTTAGTGTGTAGCTGAAGAAATTTTTTTTCAGCTAGTCAGAGTAACTGCACAGACGCCCTACAAGCTATAATTTTAAGTGTAAACCTAACTCTACGCCTTTTAGCATTCCGAAAAATACACTTTGAGTTAGAGAAAAAGGAGGTAAGAAGCCTTTTACACTTCGATGGCTTAATCCTATTAAAAATTTTAAAGTGTCAGGAGAGTGCAATAGCTGCTATAATTTTTTCGAACACTTTGAAAACATTAAAAATATTGTAGCCACATTTATTTTAACTATTATATGTATTATATTTTTATCGATAACTATTATTATGTACTAGATGTTTTTTGTTTTCAAATATTGAGTTAATATTATGTATAATAGAGTGGAAATATCGTTAATCCATGTATTTTGCGCGTCATTTGCATAAATCGCAAAATCATTGGAACCGTAGGTGTTGCTAAGAAACACTATGAGAAATGAATGAAGCACGATAAAGCCCTATCGATGCATTAACGATCGCCTTATAACCCAAAAATAATGCTTCAAATTAGCGTGTTTGCTGCCGTGAAGTCAGCAGGCACTTGATAAAAACGGTGATATCTCCACAAAAATAGCTGCTTATGAAAACATTAATTAAACACTAGGAGGCACTATCAAAGCAGTAACGATTGCGACATATTTTGAAGGCAGTACTTCCGGTGTGCTTCCAATTCACAGAGCTCAGTTTACCACCTTTGCATTTTGTCACCTTATTACGCGCATTGGGCGCACCCTTAGATTTTGTTTTTACAATCCATGGAACTCATATTTTAAATTTCAAATCGATCCGGTGAAAATTATTCTTTTAGAAGACATTTTTAGGTCGGGTTGTAAATTAAAAGATTGAAACATTCGCTCAACCAACAAAATTTACGTTTTGCAAATGTATAATAGTCTTAAGAACTGTAGAGGTAGGAAAGTATGTTCATAATATTTTTATTCGCGTCCCATGAACCATGCGGTAGTTAACACAATCTTTATAGAGTTGACGTAGCATACATCGTAGATTCACGCCATCAGCAAGAAAACCATCATTCTATAACGTTGCGAACTAAACGTCAATGCATGCAAATGCATTACTATAAATTTTAGGTAGGATCGAGAGACACTTTTATACGATCCATAATCACGAGCCAGTCGTCAATACAAGGACACACACGTGCATGTTTGAAAATCGTGAGAATCAATGCCTTTTGTTTTGCTATCTCGACCATGTGCAGATAAGCAACCAAATGTGCTCGGGTTTAACATGGCAAGGATAGCGATTTCGCAATTGCAGACTTCGATAAAAACAAGTAAAAAGTGCAAAAGTTAGACCCTTTTCGTCCAACCAGACGAGCAAAAAATTGTTTTGCTCGCACGTGTCGTACCAAATTTCTCGATACACTTTACATGGAGAAAGAAGAAAGCGTGTTCTCACACTCTAGGCATTGTCCAATTAAATCGCGTCTCCCTTCTTTCTAAATTTATAGGACCCAATTACAAGGTTCCAAATCAATCAGTAAGTGGGAAAAATCCTAAATTATAGTAGGGAAAATGCATAAATTGAGCTACAAATTGCATATTCGGGGAGATTCACTTAGAATCCGATACTACCTTTTCGTATCGTAGCGCTTCCAAAAGCGGAATTAAATACCGAGGTCTCACATTTATTAGAGATCCTTAAATAAATACAAGTCATTTGTGCTAAAAATTAGTGTGTGTCAACTGCAGGTACTATCGAACATTAATATCGTCAATTGTCATTAAACAATTAATATTTTATCGAACACTATTATCGTCAATTGTTACTAAACAATTAATATTTTATCGAACATTAATATCGTCAATTGTGACTAAACAATTAATATTGTATCGGACATTAATATCGTCAATTGTTGCTAATATTTAATAAGTGATCGAACAATTAATATCGTCAATTGTTACTAAACCTTGAATCAATTATCGGACTTTTTATACCATCTGTTTATCACGTTTAATCACGTCGAGTTATTGCTTGCCGCTCATAAGGCAATTACGTAGCATTGCTTTTATCGAATGGTACAAAACAGGTGTTGCACTTCGAACCCATGTGTGCATTCCAATCGTTTTTTTTTATCGGACACCACATTAACATTTCTTACTTAGACAGTGCCGGCTTGAATTAATTGTCACTTCGCGAATAACTAACTTAGTGAATTATTTCGTACGGAGACCCCTATTTTATCGCGAAATACAGTGCGTGTACCACCCTGTTATTTCACCACCTTCCGATTTGAAGAGTTTTTGGGAAGCTGGTTATTGCGCTGCCCTTCTGATATGGTTTGAGACATCACATTCAGCTCCATTCTACATTCTGAAGACGAATCTCACTCCTGAAGGACTCGTCATCGACTTTGCCTAGAGGTCGAACATCAACCACCCAAATTAAGTAAGAAACCTTTTTTTATATTTTTAAGATTGTGATGTTAATTGGTCCTATTGACCATTAGTTGTGTTTATGAACGTTCAGTTCAACCCTGGAAGACGATATCGCAACCATTTTGTACACCTTTTATGTAACTTAATATTATTATCTATTATTAACGTAACTTTTACCACGCCATTCGAGCGTTTATATCCGAACTAGTAATTTAACGTAACATTTTAAGTTTGGTGCTGCAACTAAAGTTCATAAGAATTGAGCGATCACTTTGATTGGCTTTCATTATCAATTTTATGAGTCACAGTTTTAGATGTCATCGAGTTGCACTTAAGTAACTAGTATTTTTGGGTGTGGAGTGCTGTATTCAATACGCCCCCCCCTTTCATGCAAATTAACCTTTTGTATTTTTGTAAGAGTAATTGTTTTACGAATATTAGTTTCGCAACGGAAACCACACTGAAAGGTTCCGTCAACTGTACATATTTATTTTTATACAAGACATGTAAATTTGATAGTATCTTGTGTAAACTTTGTCAACTCCCCCCTGATATTATTTTATTTAATACATTTTTATTATTTCCCAACTTTGTGTGTTATTATTATTGTTGTGTTAATGTTTATTTAGCTATTTTCACCCACGGAAAGTTCGCCTCCTGTAAAGGTAAGGTCATTGAGCGAGGTTTTTCCGGAGTGAGAGTTCGCCGTAAGATCATCAAGTTGTCGCGTACCAGCTTGGAAGGTGTGATAACCAGTCCCCTTCAAAAAGATTCATTTCTTCGTATGCGTGGCGCCCATTTAAACTCCCTCGTGTATATTAACCCCATCGATTTTGACTTAACTCCCCCCCTGTGTAAATTATTCACACCGATTTTGACAATTTTTAGAATCGCGATCGAGGATTGCCCGGTCGTCGATTGGAAACACCCGCTTTGCGACGTGCCGTCACACGACCCGTTCGTTCCTTTCACCAACCCACCCCTTCGCGACTTTGAGCTAGCCAACCTTTTATTACCTGTTGGAAAGGTGTCGTGGATGCAGAACGTGGTGTAACAGGATAATAATTTGGCGCCCAACGTGGGGCTGTCGAGAAAGCCTTTTTGGCATCTCGTATCGAATTTTTGTAGTAAATCAAGTAAACGCCAAATTAATTTTTGTAGGTTTAAAAAATAATTTGACGCCGCCAACGTAGTGGCTATCGAGAAACCCCTGCCTATCGAAAAGCCCTTTTGGCACATTACGTCAAATATTGTAAATCACGAAGTTTCGATTTTAAAAGTAATACCGACGCGCATGAATGGACTAACGAGATTCCATGACGCCCCCCTATTTAGAATTAAAAGTAAAAATTATCGCGATTTTAAGATCAAATATAGTATTTCCGTTCACCATCAATTGTTTAAAGAACAAGTAGAGTCGTGTTTCGCGAATTTCTTTTGTATTCAATTAAATTAATATATTTCACTTTATAATGGCGTTCAGGATCGTACCGGACAGATTACGCAAGGACGAAGTCCAATACGAGTTAAAGATTAGAGGTTTACCTGTTCACGGTTCGGTAAAAGAATTACGTGTTGAACTAGTATCAGCCCTTATGAAAGAAGAACAGGGTGAAAGATACATTTTATTATGGTACCCATTTACTTTCACGGAAGATTTGGCAGCGTTAAAAACGGGCGTGTTAATCATTAATAAATTACTCGGTCGTTTAGAAATTTTTAGTGAAAATGAAACCGACATAAGAATTCAGGTAGAAACGAAATTGGCGCACTACTTTAATAGATTATTTAAATCGAGACCCTTGCTAAATAAAGACAAGGACTCTCATCTCGCAATTTTAGACAAATTGGAAGATTGTAGGTCAACATACGGGTTATTGTTAGCGAACTCTCGGACGAATTTTGCAACAGAGATCGTGGAAAAAATTATCCAAGAATCTGTTGATTGCGTAAGCGAAACTGAAAATTCACTATCGAGCATGACCTCGGCAGTTTCAAATAAAATAATAACCGATGCAAATTTTATCGACCCTACAAGTAAATTTCCGGACGAAATTTGTCAATGTAGAGATTTCAAAATATCGACTCCGGTCGTGAAATTACACCTACGAATTTCCGGTCAAGTCGAAGCCGTTTCGATACTGACAAATGAACACATGTCAGTAAAAGAAATCGACAATTTATCTCGAGTCGAGTCCGACAGTTTTAGCGGACCGCAAAACAACGGTCAAATTAATCACGAGTTTGTTTTTAGGAACCGTGTTAATAATAATAGTATTAAAACAAATAATAACGCCTTTTTGTGTTGGAATTGTGGTGGCACAGGACATTTAGCGTCGCGTTGTACCGTTCCGCGGAAACGTATATATTGCTATCGTTGTGGGAGAAAAGATGAGACCACAAAAACTTGTCCCCATTGTAACTCCAGACAGAGTAGGACCAAGAAAAAAAATCGTTGCAGGGCATAATGCTCCAATTGAGAGAAACTAAAGCCCCGATTTTAATATTAAGATTTTTGTGTTTGTTTGTTTTTTCGTGTGAATGTATGAATGAATTTTTGGTGCGTGTGTCTCGTTGCGAATGTATTTAGTTCTTAGTAATTGTTGTTAAATTTTTCTCGTTGTATTGTAAAATGTCATCATAACATTTTACCTTGCTTTTTGTACTTTTAAGGAAATGTCGCCATAACATTTCGCTTTGTTTTTATTGCGTGTTGGTTAGGTTGAATCGAAGAGGTCAGGTCTGGTGCGGACCACCGCTGACTGTAGACCGAAACAACTTACATTTTTTTTTATCGGTTCATAATGCCGTTTTGGCGTGTACAACCCTTTTTGTCCCGTGCATGACGTAAAACTGCGAACACCCTTACCGCCCTAACGTGGCGATGAATACCGCAACCCTTAAATTTTGTTGAAAACTCTTACTTGTCACTCAACTTAGTTTAAAGTTTTTTTTGTTTCACCATTTTTTTTGTGTGAACCCTTACCGTCTATATCGGACGTTGAAAGTCTACCCTGTATTTCGCAACCCTTTCTGTAGAACGAAAACCACCCTAACGCACAATCCCTTAACAATGCCACCCTCCCTCGCATCGACAATTTTAGTAACAAATTTTTATTAGCCTTCAGCAATTAACGATAAAAGATTTTAATCTGCGTCTTCTACGCACCCTTACGCATTATCATTGCGTACCATTTATAGCGAACCTTGTTTTTTATTTCCATCTTTAGCAAATAGCGATAGAAAGTTTTTTTTTGTTGTGCCTAGCACACATGGTTACATTTAGATCGTGTATGTTTAAGTACGCATGTTATTTACGCACTCGTTTCCACACGTATTTTATGCTAGTAACACCGTACACTCATTACGCATTTTTTTTGTTTGCATGTGTCTCGAACAAGACACAAAGCGTTTCGTACGCATTCTTACGCTTTACTACGGGTCACGCACTTACGCACCTCATTAGGTTACGCATTTATTTTTTTTGACTTTTTTTTGAATTTAGTTTCAAGGTTCAATCTTCGAAGTTAGTTTTGTGGGTGTAGTCTTGGAAATTTTACGCACACATTTAGTGGAATAGTAAAAGTTTTTTTTGAATTTCATTTGCAGACGTATTTCCGAATTTTGAGTTTGATCTAGAGCAGTTTGAGTTATTGTTAACTTTAAGTTTTTTTAAAGTAAACATTTCGAATTTCATGTTACCATTTAAATTAAAGTTTTTTTTGAATTTAACGTCAAGGTTTTGTTAATTAACGTAAACATTTTAAATTTAATAGTGATACTTAAATTAAAATTTTTTTAGTTTAACGTCAAGTTTTTTTGAATTAAGAGGGACGTCTTGAATTTAATATCGGCCTTTGGAGCCAAGTTTTTTTTCAGTTTAACGAAAAGTTTTTTCGAATTGAGGGGAATTTTTTTTTGAAATTAATGGAATGTTGTTTTGAATTTAATCAAAAGTTTTTCAAACTTGATTAATAGTTTTTCAAATTAGATTGAAAGTTTTCAAATTCAGTTGAAAGTTTTTTTTTTGAATTTAAGTTAAAGTTTTTTAAAGTTTTTTTTTGAAGTTTGACGTCAGTTAAAGTTTATTTTTGAGTTTTTTTTGAATTTAAAGTTTAACGTAAAGTTTTCTTTGGTGAATCAAATCAATCAAAGAGTTTTGAATCCCAGTCCATTGAGACATTTTTCTTTAAGTTAGTGGTAGGGTAACATCTAGTTATCATTTCGGGTTGAGGTCAGTGCGTCACTGTCGCTTCATACACACTGACCATGTCTTTTTGTCCATCGCACGACGTTAACTTGCCCCCACCATCCCTCACCGTTCTTTCTTGGTACCGAGTACCGTTTAAAATAGATTTTTTTTTAGTTTTTTTTCGTTTTCGTTTTCGAAATTGAAATTAAGATCAGGGCTGAGAATGCAATTGCTTTAGACATTGCCTCATGCCGTGTTGTATTGTTTGGACTTGTGTCCAATTTCGGACAAATCATTTGTCGCAACACACCCTTTAGGGGAAGTTTTTTTTTGTAACGTACCCTTTAGAAAATTTTACCGAATTTTATTTTTTTTGTAGTAAGGTTGTCATAGTTAATAGTTGTTTAGAGTGACCCACTTCTCATCGAGCTATCGAATTATCATGCTGGACATGGTTCCACTGCTAGATAAACATTTTTTTTGGACGTCGATCCACATATGGACGACGATCCAAACCCCAGGGTTATAAAGTAATTTCGTGGGCTTAGTCCATTCCCCGGTGAATTATCGTCCCATTTATTTTTTTTGGCGGATGACAATCTGCCCCAAAGGAACCTTCTTAGTAAGGGAATTTCGTACAGAAGTAAGGGGTTATAACTCGAAGCAACACTCTGGGAAATTTACCTTTTGTTAGGGAATAATAGATTGACTACAACTATGCTACACGGTCATAACACCTGCCGGTCTAGGAAGAACAAACCCATTAGGGGTGAACTTGTAAATTTGATCCGTTCATCCCAGAGGCATATATTTTGACGCCTCCCAACTTTTACCACGTACTCGGGTCCAACCCAAGCTAGAGTTCAGCGTCTCTGTTTGTGATTGTGGGTCTTACGGCAAGCGAACGATCCCGTGACTTCGCGAACCGCCCTCTCTTGCAGCGGTCACAGCGGCTTTAGATTTGTTTGAGACTTGGGACGTGGAACATTTTTTTCTGTGTAACTTTTTTTCTCTCGCGCTTTTAGTATGTAAGGATTAGTTTAGATTTCGGTTTAGGTAGTATTAAGTTCAGCCTAGGTTTCGGTTTAGTTAATTTTAGGTATCGGTTTAGTTAGCGTAAAGTTTGGGTATTTTTAAGCTAGTTTTAAGTCAGTAAGGTTAAGGGAGATATTTGTTATGTCCTTATCGTACGACATAAAACTACGTGCCCCCAAAGTATAAACGGGTCATTTTTCTTTTGCTTCATTGTTTATCTCGCGTGTCATTTTTGTAATCCCGAGTTTTTTTTTGTTTTGAATTTTTAGTCATGTCATTTTGTAATCTCGAATTTTTTTTGAATTTTCCGTCAACCATTTAAGAAATTATTTTACATGAAGTTATAGGGTACGCTTAGCGATCCATTGGGATTAGTCACCCAGTAAATCGTGCAGTAAGCCAAGTATCGACTGGTGTTGCGTTAGATCGACTACCTAGTGTCAACATTAGTCATGCGTTAATTTCGTAGTCACTTTAGGCCTTTTGGAGAAATATTGTTTCTCACATTCGTCAGTTTCATATAGTAGAGTCACTTCATATATTTTTCAGCAAACATTTAGGTGCAACCCGGACGGTTGTCACCATTTCGAATTTCAGTCAGTTTTCGTATATCTTTTTTTTGTTGTTAAATTTTTTTTTCGTGTATAACGATCACTTTAGTCCCGTTTAAATTAATCAACCCCCCCCGCCTACCGAATTAGATAGGACCGGCTTTGTAAATTTGATCCAGCCGTCGTTCAACTTCTAAACCCCCCCCTTATGTTACATGTTATGATCTTTTGTGGCCTTGTACCCTAGTGGATACGTTCCACTGGTACAACGTCCCCGTCTTGCACTAACACTACCTGTGTAAGACAACATTTAGAGTGAAGTTTTCTCCGGTGCCGACCACCGCAGGACTTCTCAATAAATGGTCGATGTATTTTGCGCATCAAGACTCACCACTAGCGTTGGTAGAGTCAACCAAGCTTTGATAGCTTCATTTTTTTGTGGCAATAGATTGTGTAGGTCCACGGTTAGGCCCCACGTAATATTTTTTTTTGTATTCAATGAAAGCTCCCGTTTACATCAGTGTGGTTCAAGGACGTTCCCTTCGACTACACTGATGAAAGCAAACCATCCCGACCCGTACCGTCAACTATGCCCCACGAATATTTTTTTATTCAGTGGAAACCATCTCAATTTTTTTTCTCGCCCCCCCCCCATCATTACCTCTTCTCTCTCTTCCGATCATCTCGTCCGGATCGAAGTCATGATGAAGGTTAGTGATCTCCCAAACGGCTTTGTAAATTTGATCAAGCCAAGCGCAAGTTTTTTTCTCTGTTTCACCAACGATAACTGATAAAACAGACAGTCCCCATCTACTGAAGTGCCCAAACGGCTTTTGTAAATATGATCCAGCCAAGCACACGTCTTTTTTTACTCTGCTTTTTCAACGATATTGAAAAAGGCAGACAGTCCCCATCGACTGAACATTTAAGAGAAGGCTTTGTAAATATGATACGCCGATGAAGTGTTACCTCAGTTCAGGTCTACTTTGATCTAGAGTCCGGTGTCTTCACAGACATTTGTGGGTCACACGGCCAGCGAATGATCGCGTGATTTCGCGAACCGCCCTCTCATGTAGGAGTCACTACGACGCACGGATTGACTAAGCCTAGGGTTAGGTGAACCTTCTCTCTTTTTTTTCCCGGCATATACGTATAGTCTAGTCACTAGTTTGAGTAGCTATTTCAATACTACAAGTGTTGATGGTTTATTGTAGGACAATTTTTGTTTCGGTTGAGGTTGCGCGCGTCCCAGTTGAAGAGTAGTTAGGGATAACAACTCTTGACGTAAGGGCAGTGTCACCTTATTACGCGTATTGGGCGCACCCTTAGATTTTGTTTTTACAATCCATGGAACTCATATTTTAAATTTCAAATCGATCCGGTGAAAATTATTCTTTTAGAAGACATTTTTAGGTCGGGTTGTAAATTAAAAGATTGAAACATTCGCTCAACCAACAAAATTTACGTTTTGCAAATGTATAATAGTCTTAAGAACTGTAGAGGTAGGAAAGTATGTTCATAATATTTTTATTCGCGTCCCATGAACCATGCGGTAGTTAACACAATCTTTATAGAGTTGACGTAGCATACATCGTAGATTCACGCCATCAGCAAGAAAACCATCATTCTATAACGTTGCGAACTAAACGTCAATGCATGCAAATGCATTACTATAAATTTTAGGTAGGATCGAGAGACACTTTTATACGATCCATAATCACGAGCCAGTCGTCAATACAAGGACACACACGTGCATGTTTGAAAATCGTGAGAATCAATGCCTTTTGTTTTGCTATCTCGACCATGTGCAGATAAGCAACCAAATGTGCTCGGGTTTAACATGGCAAGGATAGCGATTTCGCAATTGCAGACTTCGATAAAAACAAGTAAAAAGTGCAAAAGTTAGACCCTTTTCGTCCAACCAGACGAGCAAAAAATTGTTTTGCTCGCACGTGTCGTACCAAATTTCTCGATACACTTTACATGGAGAAAGAAGAAAGCGTGTTCTCACACTCTAGGCATTGTCCAATTAAATCGCGTCTCCCTTCTTTCTAAATTTATAGGACCCAATTACAAGGTTCCAAATCAATCAGTAAGTGGGAAAAATCCTAAATTATAGTAGGGAAAATGCATAAATTGAGCTACAAATTGCATATTCGGGGAGATTCACTTAGAATCCGATACTACCTTTTCGTATCGTAGCGCTTCCAAAAGCGGAATTAAATACCGAGGTCTCACATTTATTAGAGATCCTTAAATAAATACAAGTCATTTGTGCTAAAAATTAGTGTGTGTCAACTGCAGGTACTATCGAACATTAATATCGTCAATTGTCATTAAACAATTAATATTTTATCGAACACTATTATCGTCAATTGTTACTAAACAATTAATATTTTATCGAACATTAATATCGTCAATTGTGACTAAACAATTAATATTGTATCGGACATTAATATCGTCAATTGTTGCTAATATTTAATAAGTGATCGAACAATTAATATCGTCAATTGTTACTAAACCTTGAATCAATTATCGGACTTTTTATACCATCTGTTTATCACGTTTAATCACGTCGAGTTATTGCTTGCCGCTCATAAGGCAATTACGTAGCATTGCTTTTATCGAATGGTACAAAACAGGTGTTGCACTTCGAACCCATGTGTGCATTCCAATCGTTTTTTTTTATCGGACACCACATTAACATTTCTTACTTAGACAGTGCCGGCTTGAATTAATTGTCACTTCGCGAATAACTAACTTAGTGAATTATTTCGTACGGAGACCCCTATTTTATCGCGAAATACAGTGCGTGTACCACCCTGTTATTTCACCACCTTCCGATTTGAAGAGTTTTTGGGAAGCTGGTTATTGCGCTGCCCTTCTGATATGGTTTGAGACATCACATTCAGCTCCATTCTACATTCTGAAGACGAATCTCACTCCTGAAGGACTCGTCATCGACTTTGCCTAGAGGTCGAACATCAACCACCCAAATTAAGTAAGAAACCTTTTTTTATATTTTTAAGATTGTGATGTTAATTGGTCCTATTGACCATTAGTTGTGTTTATGAACGTTCAGTTCAACCCTGGAAGACGATATCGCAACCATTTTGTACACCTTTTATGTAACTTAATATTATTATCTATTATTAACGTAACTTTTACCACGCCATTCGAGCGTTTATATCCGAACTAGTAATTTAACGTAACATTTTAAGTTTGGTGCTGCAACTAAAGTTCATAAGAATTGAGCGATCACTTTGATTGGCTTTCATTATCAATTTTATGAGTCACAGTTTTAGATGTCATCGAGTTGCACTTAAGTAACTAGTATTTTTGGGTGTGGAGTGCTGTATTCAATACGCCCCCCCCTTTCATGCAAATTAACCTTTTGTATTTTTGTAAGAGTAATTGTTTTACGAATATTAGTTTCGCAACGGAAACCACACTGAAAGGTTCCGTCAACTGTACATATTTATTTTTATACAAGACATGTAAATTTGATAGTATCTTGTGTAAACTTTGTCAACTCCCCCCTGATATTATTTTATTTAATACATTTTTATTATTTCCCAACTTTGTGTGTTATTATTATTGTTGTGTTAATGTTTATTTAGCTATTTTCACCCACGGAAAGTTCGCCTCCTGTAAAGGTAAGGTCATTGAGCGAGGTTTTTCCGGAGTGAGAGTTCGCCGTAAGATCATCAAGTTGTCGCGTACCAGCTTGGAAGGTGTGATAACCAGTCCCCTTCAAAAAGATTCATTTCTTCGTATGCGTGGCGCCCATTTAAACTCCCTCGTGTATATTAACCCCATCGATTTTGACTTAACTCCCCCCCTGTGTAAATTATTCACACCGATTTTGACAATTTTTAGAATCGCGATCGAGGATTGCCCGGTCGTCGATTGGAAACACCCGCTTTGCGACGTGCCGTCACACGACCCGTTCGTTCCTTTCACCAACCCACCCCTTCGCGACTTTGAGCTAGCCAACCTTTTATTACCTGTTGGAAAGGTGTCGTGGATGCAGAACGTGGTGTAACAATTTTTCAATAATATTTAGAGAATTAGTGGTATCTTATGCTGCAATTTGGCAAAATTTTTCGTTTTGCCATTCGATCCTGCCATTTTTGTATCAACGTAAATAATTCATTTGTAACTAGTTCCACGTTAACTAGATTTCTATTCGTAGTGATTGGGTTAGCTATATTGCTAAGGTGATCAGATAATATTATTGAATGAAATATTATTTCATTCTCTTTATACTAATTTAAAGAACAAATATGGTTTTCTAGTTAGTTAATAGTTAATTAATGTATACATAAAGAACTGTGATAAAGAGCACGGTATACAGTGAGTAAATAAATGATTCGGACACCTAATAAAATTGCAATAATTTCCTTATAATTCAATTATTTAAAAAGAAAATAGCGATGTCAACTTATCATTAGATACATTGCTTATTAAAGCCACTAAATCACTAATAAAGTTTGAAAAAATCTACTTATAAGCAAAAATAACGGACACTTTACCATTTGATACGCGATATTGAAGTCAATAAATGAATCGGACAATATACTTTGTATTACTTTATTGCATTTTCACAATGCAGCAACAATTTTATAATGCTGATATTGCACTCTAATGATATTACAAAAACAATATTATCTCTTAGAAGTATTAAATTTAATGTTAGAACACAATGGAACGGAGAAGTAAAGATATCAGTTTTTATTTACGTCAGTAGATGAATTTTCATAATGCCAAGGGTAAATCTTACAGTCAAATTTTCAAATTATTAAATTTTGTTAAAAATACAGGGCGTGACATTGTGAAAAACCTTTAAAAATGAAAATCGCATCGATTCTCCAAATGCATTTACTGTTTGAGAACAAAGTTATATTGTACGTAATATTAACAAAAACAAAAAAATTTATTAGCACGACCACCACGTGGCGAATTTTACGTAAAATTTGGGTTTAAAACCTTATAAGTTAGTGCAAGGATTAAAACCAGTCGACCATTATGCTCGTCGAAAATTCGATAATTTCATCCTTAGGTTTTTCTGAAAAAATCATATTTTCAGATAAAGCTCATTTTCATTTTAATGGTAACGTTAATAATAAGAAAAATTGCCGCATTTTGGCTTCAGAGAAGTCCAAGAGTGATTGTTAAAAAGCCTTACATTCCACTCGTGTTACTGTTTGGTGCGTTTCTTGGTCTGGAGGTGTGATTGAACCGCACTATATTTTTTTAAAAATGAGGCTGGAAACGCTGTTATTGTCAATGGATTGCGTTATCGGGATTTGCTGGCTCTTTTTGCCTATTAGGCATTCCACATCACGTGACATTTTACGAATTCAATATGGACGCATGATGGCAATGCCAAACATTGTATGTATTTACAAGAATTTATAAATGTTTATCCGTTGTTTTTCGTTTTTTCTTCAAATATTTAACTTATTTTTACTAATTTATTTATTCAAATACAAAATTTTGCCAAAATAAGACAAATATTTTTGCCAACAATGTAAACAAACAACTGACGTTTAACTGACTTTGCCATTAGGCGGTCATTTTGACATCATTTGACATGAGGTTAGAATGCCTATAATTATTGCTGATATGGATGTGAGTGATATGTGGTTTCAACAGGGTGGCGCCACATTACATTATACAGCCACCGAAACATTTAATTGGCCGCCTATGCCGTGTGATCAATTCTATGAAGATAATTTACAATCCATTGAAGCCTTGAAAACCAACATCTGACGCGTAGTTGATGAGATAGAGCCGTAATATGCAAAAATTTAATCGTAAATTCTTCGTCGAAAGGATAAACGTTTGTATACGTGGCCTTGGTGGACATTTGTCCGATATTATTTTTCATTCCGAAATTGTAGACTTTCTGCTCACATATCAATAAAGAAATACCGAACATTCATTCTAAAAGTGTTGTATTTAAAATTTAAAAACAAAGTCACTGTTGAAAAGCCCTTTACATAAGTCTTAAGGGCTCGCCACATAGCCTGTGCTGTGCTATGCTATGCTCTGTGTTATGTCAACACAAACGTTGAACAATGGCATGGTCCATTTTGCGCATGACCATGACATTGTTCAACGTTTGTGTTGACATAACACAGAGCATAGCATAGCACAGCACAGGCTATGTGGCGAGCCCTTTAACGTAATGCTAGGGCCACATCTGCGTTAACGTCTAATGGGAGAAAACGGGTTAAGTATTATTCACATAGACTTAGTGGTAGAATCGGTAAGAGTTAAAACGCATTAACTCAGGTAGGAGCATTCCTACTTTCTTAGCGTTCCTTACCCGAACGCTCCTACCTGAGTTAATGCGTTTTAACTCTTACCGATTCTACCACTAAGCCTATGTGAATGTAGCTTTATATAACGAAAGAAAATATTATATAGGTACGCGCTAAATTATATATTTTTGAATGGCTTATATTCATGCGTTATGTTTAATGTGATGTTCAACGTAGTTCATTGTACATTAAATTCAAGATGGATTCTAAAGCGGCTGCAGTGGTCAGCGGCCAAGCGTCACTTTGAGCACCTGTCACGCTTTCACGATTAATATGTGATAAACTTTTGAAAAAGTTCCAAAAACTCGATTGCTTTTTCGTTAGACCAATCCAATGTGTACCAGCAAACACTATAAAACCACGTGTAGGGTAGGTTGCCGATAGCGCGAGATATAGAATGAGTGATACAACTGTAGCCACAACTGCGCGATATCTAACGCATTAAGTCTCTTTGATGTGCCAAAAGAGACCGCTACCCGAGTTATCGCTTAAGGTCATCAATAATGCAGTTATGAGATTAACACGTTAACTTGTAGCTATACCTGCATTTTAGTGCATTAGTGCACGTTAAGCATCACATTAGACGCAAGTATTGCCCTAGCATAACAACGACTATTACTAGTACACACAAAATACTGTTTGGAGTAATATCCGTCAGTAGTGGCGAAAACTGGACATCTTGTAAATAATTTTATAAAAATTTAATAAAAAATTTTTATTCTAGTTATGCTCTATTATATTTATGTATTCATACTTAAATAATACCATATTTTCCCGGGGGAGCCTTAAACCCCTATGGGAACGCGTCCCCAAGGTGGTGGATAGGGGAGTGCTCGCCTGGTTCTGCGCAAGTAGAACCGGGAGGGTAGGAGTGAAATAAAATAGTTCCCGCGGACCAAAAGGTGGCAGAAGGACACTGCGATATAAAACCCTTGCTGCGGGCTTCTTCGACATCTCCGGAGCAGAGGCCGTAGCAGTGCTGTGAGTCTGGGCTGGGGCTCACAGAAGAGATGGCGGCGGAAGAACCCTTCGGGGCCAACGGCGGTGCTCACACTCCGTAGCGGGTGATAGTCTTGGCGTCAGGTGGCAACCAGCCGTAAAAACCAAATACCAAATGCCAATCTACCTTCTCCTTGTACAAGGATAGAATATCCTGGCGAAGAAGTACAAGGAGGCCCGACCCCAAATAAGTTGGGACAAAGGGCAGGAAGAAGAAGAAGAAGAAGAAGAAGACTTAAATAATACCATATTATTGAGTTTCTTAATATATTCTATATTAATCACAACCACGGACGACTAGTTATTTATTAAAAACGGAGAAAATGGAAATGAATTCGTGACAAAAAATATTTATAAAGAAATCGAAAAACATGAATATGCTCTGTGTATTTAATAATACGTAGTTAACAGTATTAATTGCAGTAAACTATAATTATTATAGTTTAGTGCACATAAATAATTAAGAAATATATAAAATGATCTATGTATTATTTATTTATTTGTAGCTATTCTCGTTACTGATGACGGATACGGATACAAGATACAGATACTATTTGCCGGTTGAAATTAAAAACGTCTTTCATTTGCAAGATGAAGAAGATTTCGGCAGTCGTTAACTTTAATATACTGAAAAATCAAAAGGCCCGAACAGGTACATAATGGTGGCATTCAGCAGAGGTAACAGTTGTGCAACTGTTGTGGATTTTTCTGCTGGCACGTCCGCTACCTGCTCGATTCTCCCAACATGTTGAGGAACGGTCGGCCATTTTTTGTAGCTAAAATTCTTCGCTCGTCTTTGGTTACTGTTGTGGAAAAATGACGGGAAGTGATTATTCGAATATTTATGAATATATATTTTTGTGGGTAGCCGCTAAATGAGTTTTAAAAATAAATTTAGTAAACATTGACAACTGTCACTTCAAATGTCAAAATTATATCGACATTTGATATAATTCTGCTAAAGGTAGCAGAATTCCGCTACCTTTACTCAACTGTTGTACAACAGTTACACAACTGCTTTTTCTGCTGAATGGCACCAATGTGTCGAATATACTACGACCAGAAAATTTCGCCATGACGATTACCGGTACCTACATACTACATGGCATTTTTATAATTTAAATCAATATTTAAAAATATTTCACAAAAAACCACAATGACAGCTAAAGGTGATTGAACTCTTTGATAGAACTAAGAATAATACCAACTTAGTTCAATAAATCCCTACATAGAGGTAGTACAGGCGATTACAAAACACACTGTTAAATTTCTATCGTAACGTTTATGAATAGTTAATTTGATTTTACGGTCGTAAAAATTAAACGACGGATTTCATAATCCTCCGTTATAAAATTGCTTGTGAATACGGGCATTATAGTGTTGTATATATCTTACCACTAACATGATGATTATTGATGCGTTTACCTTACGCTGCAGATAGTACTTTGGTAAAAACCACAAGAGAATGACAATTGCTATCACCACAATCAAGTTCTTTTTGCAATTTATTGTCAAGTCACAAGAAGATTTGTACCTAGGTATATACTATATAGTATTTATCATCATTTAAACAGTTAAAATTTGTGTATTAACTAAATGTGTTTCTACTAGATATATAATAAAAACTCATGTACTATATACATATACATTAATTGGTATGTTGGAAAGAGCAAATATATTACGCGTCTCGTTAACGATTAATATCTCGTAAGCTTTCTTGTATAAAGGTGTTCTACATAGCGGAACTGACAACAATTAGAATTTGGTTCAACGTGACTTCTACTTTGATTTAAATTATTTTAGATAGGCGAATACACTAAATTACTTTTTGAAATATATGCTTTTATAATACCATGTAAGTTAAAAGTATATTTTCCGGTTCCTTGATAGATTTACATAAAATTTATGTTCTTGTTTTCAAATAATTATATCTATTATGTAATTATAGATATTATTCTCGTAGTAATCATTACTATAATACTATGTAGTATTCACATAATCTAGTTATCATTAGTCACATAATAACGTTAACATTACAAACTTTTAGTTGAAGTTTCTTTTTTACAAAGGAATGTAGTAATAAAATAAGGTAAATTAGTGCTTAAACCAAACTTTAATCTTGTAACATTTATGTCTATTCAAAATGTCATTTAACTTAAAAACTGTTTAGCCACTAATAGCCTACATACGTATAGCTTTTATCGTCGATATCAGCAAATGTAACTAAAAATGTTCGGTTAGCAAACGGAAAGCTCAATCCTGAAAACCACCCACATTGATAGTTAAATAATATAGTATAATGACAAAAGTTATTTTTGAAACAATTTTTGAAAATAATAAATGTTATTCTCTTTCAAATTGCTGGTTAACGATTTCAAGTATTAAACCAGGTAGACTTCTCAAAACCATTCGGAATACAAAAGAAGTTGGAAATTAGAAATTTATATAAGTTTCCAGTTCGGAGTTTAATAAAAAATTTCTGTTTCCTTCATTAAAGATGAGGTTAATTTTTAAATAAATTATTAACGAGATAACGTGAACCACCCAGGGATCTTGAACCTTTGCGAAATTTAATAATCATCAAATCTGATATTTTAAATATGGATCGTTATAATATTATATTAAATTAAAATACAAATTAATATAACGATAAATAGCGCCGTAGTTCTAAAAAACAAGCAAAATTTTGTAATTTGCAATACGTTCTTATTTGGAGTTGCTTTGTCCTACCGGTTTAGCAATCACAACGCGACTGCGATCGATCCTGCACCTAAGTTCCAAAATAGAAGACCAAGAAACAAAATTAGAACAGCAATTTTGCTTTTTACCAATTCTTAAAGTTTCCCTCCAAAGTCAATTTACATCAACAAAATATAAAGGAAGTATACAGGACTCAACCCTTCGATTCCGCAATTCTATTATTTTCAAGTTCAACGTTTGCTCAAGCTGTGATTGAATCTCTATTTATAAGGTATAAGGTTATAGTTTGTTTCGCGGTAAATTTAATATTAGATGCATGTGACTAAATACTGAAAATGTGATAGTGGTTAATCGATCATTAGCATCGTAAGCTTTCGCTTTTAATGCTTAATATTTTGTACATTAGGTATACTAATAGTGCATTATATGAGATATTACTATATGTACTATGCAGTGTACTCGAGATAAAAGTTCAGTGCATGGGGATCGCATAAAATGTATCAGGTAGATTTGGTTTACTTCGTTTCTTTAATTATATTTCAAAAGATTTTATATAAAATTTTTATCATTAAGTTTCTCCGAGTTGGCTGTAATAATTTCCTAAATAATTAATTGAATAACTTACTGTATTAATGGTCTACACGATTTTCTTCGAAAATCAATGTACGCATAAGATTTTATCGTAAAAAATTATCCAATTACTTGTAAATTTCAAGAGTTTGTAACTTATTAACTAAATGAGTCGTTTTGTAAAGGCTGCGGGCAGTGCCGCATTTGTCTCTTTAGCGCCACTAGGCAGTGCAGACTCAAGCGCCCCTTTAGTTCACGAGAAACGCAAAACAGAATTCGCATAATAAAAGCTAATTAAATTATTTGTACTTATTAACCAATTACTTATTAAACCGCAAATTTGTATTTAATTATTTGTGTACCACGTCCTGAAAATACACTATTTTATTTGCAATCTTAAGAAGTTGCATAATTATTAAAGGAAAATTAATGATATGCGACATAATTTTACAAAATGTAATAATTAACCTACCAAGTGCAGCAAAGTTAATTATAAAAACTTATATTATACCTACTTCTTCTTCCGCTTAGTATAGGTATATGACCTGTTTTTTAACTAATTCGTGAAAGTAGTTCTATGAATATTTAAGTTTTACATCTTAGCTAGCCTTCGATGTGACAATACTCTGTTTTTATTGTTATGATCGCAAATCAATAAGACCAGAGGGACCGACTGCTTTACGTGCCATCCGAAGCACGGAGACGGTCTAGAAAATTTAGATTGTAACTGCAGTCAAACCGGGAAACCTTACATTAACATTCAAACCATGCCCGTCGTCATTATAATACACACAATTACTTACAATAAGTTTTATAGATACGCATGATGTAGACACGAAAAACTATATGTGAGGAAGTAAATGCCCTCTGAACAGTTATATATTGGAAATTTGCTAAAGAGAATATTGTCTTTATTACAAAATTAATTATTACTAATTGACGGTAGAATACCAGAAAGTTTAATAGTACCATAAAGTAATGTTTTGAATCCTATTTTGTCTATGGCAAAATGTACATTGCAGTGCGATTATCCATAATGGTGCATATTATACACTAAAGGACTTACATACGTGCATTATTAATCACGAGTGTGAATTTTTTTTCCTGAAATGAAGTCGAGGATAGAAATTCACACACGGGATTAATAATTCACTCAAGTTTAAGATATTACATTATTTTATGCAATTCCGGTATTTAAACTGCTATTTAAGTTTCTTTTTTCAAAGACTACAGTTTAACTTTCAATCTCAAGGGATTTAAAACCAATTTAAATCCATTAAATTGATATTTGTTTTGAGAGGGTTGTTGAAATTATAGCATTAAAAATTATAAATTGCAGTTTAAGTTCCGAAAATGCATAAAATAATATAAATACCGACATAATAGCAGTTTAAATCCTGAAATAACATGAAAGAGATTATTTTATTTTATTTTGGGCTGAGTGAATAAAAATTACCAAATGCTAAAACGTAAACATTTTAACAAATTTGTTTTGGCTTAAATTTCAGTCTCTGTTAATGACAATAGTGTTTACTCACGTGTCTAGAATTTGATTTGCATCTTGAAAAATTCTTCCTAAACTCAGTAATGTAAATAAGATATTCATAATAATAGTAAACACACTTTATTTGGTATAGATACTATTATGTACATCACAACAAATAAGATATCATTATATACACCACAATAAAAATACCGCACAAAAATGGAAAAAAAAAGAAAATCCAAATTAAATTAAACCCACAAATTCCAAACCTATATTATAATCTTTAACTTGCCAATTAACTCTTAAAACCTGACAATTTCGTCTCCATCTTAAAATGCAAGGGCAATCCGTTATTTATAATCTCAAACTGTTATATTTTATATGACCATATTTTGGGTTCTATTATTGCGGTATAAATGCAATAAAAAATCATTCCTATTGCACACTACGTGTCCATGGATATCTCCCACATAAGTACTGCTATTGAAGAAATAACTGGGAAGCATATTATTTTTTAATTTAAATATAAAAGGCAGAACATTTATCACAATTCTCTGATATATACACTTTGCCACTGTAATACATTAAGCAAAACATGTGATGATGTAAATCTGTTGACTCAAAATTATTCGCATACCTCTATTTTGAAGTTTCAGTAACCTGCTCAACTCCCTTTGTTGCCCATAAAAAGAACAGACGAACAATATTCAAAATGTGGCTTCAACATACTAGTATTGTACATTTTGATAGCACTCATACATTCTTTCTAATCTTCATAGAAAAGATATAATTTTTTTGTTAACTTTCTGCAAACATAATCAAAGTGATTCTTAAACTTTAGTGCATCATCTATAACAACGTCCAAATATTTAAATTGTCTAACCACCTCAATTTTAACACCTTCCATCTCAATCTTACTACCTCTATCCCCCTTTTCACTTAATAATAAATTATACTCTTTGTTTTGGTTACATTAATATTAAGCTTATTCATTTCAAACCAATAATATAAATTCCCCGATTCTTTGTTTATAATTTTAACACAGTAATCCGCATCCTCTCTACAAAAATTCAAAAGCGCATTATCTGGAAATTGCAACAGTTTTTCCCTACCTATCGCCTTATTAATATATCATTAATGTATGACAAAAACAACAAAACACCCAAAACGGTTCTCTGGGGAACTCCCAATGGAACATCCACCGCTTCTGAAAAAACTCCGTTCACCCTCGTCCTTCGTTTCCTATCACACAAGTACGACTTGATCTTGATTCACATGTATTCCTAGTAGTTTGCCTCATTATCTGCCTAAAACCATCATCACTGATAATATCATTTATCCAACCTTTTGGATTTCAATCTCTTATTATATAAAATTTCTTTCACTTTTTAAATTGATACGTATTGGCATAGACTAATTTTTATTCATGTAGCCCATTAATTTAATTACGTCGTCCCCTCTCTGCCAAACTGGCAATTTTTCTGGGAATTCAAAATTATTTAGATAAAACCATTTCAATTTGTTACAATTTCTTTCACTTTTATGGTAACATGTTACTTGATTCAGGTTCTCTTGAACAAATACAAGAAATCATAAGATAAAAATAATGGATATAAATGATTGTATCTAAATAGTTTTACGTGTCCAGAAAAGTTGACAAATTTCACTTTTCTTAGTTTGACAAAGAGGAATCGATCTCCAAAATAACATATTAATGTATACATCTATTAGTTATTGAAATTTAAATGCAGGATTTTTTTAATGCAAAAGTATTAATTAATATAAATTCTCTAAAATAAAAAAATTTATAAAAAAAGAAGAGAAATATCTTACTTATATAAATTGAGCCTTAGTAAGAATTACTGAGATTAATAAATTGCTATTACTCTTAGCTAGAATCAAAATTCAACTGAAATTGTGGATATATGTATAGTTTGTTTCAGAATAATTCAAATTAAAAAAAGTCATAGAATCAAATTACGTTGATATAAAAGCGTACGAACTATGTGATAAGATATGCTGTCGACCAAGCATAATATGTATTGCTAAAGGCTGGCGCGGGATTAAAATAATTAACCTTATCTCTATATATTATGTTTCGTTTATAGTTTGTACGTTTTTATATCAACGTAATTTGATGCTATGACTTTCTTTAATTTCAATTATTCTGAAACAAACTATACATATATCGTATGTGGGTATACAGTATAAATATGTATAGTACTAATATCATTAAGAAAGTTAGGTACATTTCACCGCCCTTCTTCCGAATAATTAATGAAATTAGAGTCAATCGTTTGAGCTTCAATGAGCTTCCTTTCAAATCGTTTGAACCAGACTCGTCACGAAGTTGTTTGCGAAAACTTTTGGGCGGGACGACGAAATGTACCTCTGTGATTCAAGCTCAGAATTTCCGCTCTGTAGTTCAACCAGTGATCATATCCAGCTACTGCTGTGAACTAATAAGTTATTGTTTGATGATGATTGTTTCCTTTTATAATATTAAAAATTAAAAACTCTATTAATTATTATCAACAACGCCCAACAACGCTACGCGCTACTTGCACCGAGCGATTGCAAAAGAAATGCAATTTCACGATATTTAAAATGCTTCAACTTTTTCACCTTTGATGTTCAATTAATGAGAATAAAAGCTCGATTAGTATTAATTTTATTATAAAATTACGTAGGGGGCTAGCATTTCTATAGACCTCTCCAAAATTGTTCTGAACAATTCAATTGTTAGTAAAACCCTTTAATAAACCCTTTAATAAAGTATGAAGCTAATAAAGCTTCAAACGATTGATATTAATGTTATTAAAAAATTAGCGATGAGAGAACTATCATTTCTACAGCACCCTCCCAAAAGTTTTTGCCAATAACTTCACACCCGTGTGGTTCAAATGATTGTAATAGAAGCTCTTTGAAGCTCAAATGTTTGACACTGATTTCATTAAAAACTTTGCAATAGAGGGAGGTAGCTTATTGTACCTAAATTATTGTATTAAGCCAACCATTTTTGCCTGAATTAATTCATGAATTACACTTCAAAGCACCAATTACACCAAATTTACACTTGTCGTTTTAATACGGCCGCTATTACTATAGCACCGTTTTTAAGGAAGCTTTATCTTTATAGTTGATACTAAATACGTTTTCAATCGCTATAACAAGGAAAAGTTAGTTAGTTGTAGTACATTAAAATATTCTTACAATATTATACTAATTTAGAAAAAGAGATTTACATGTTCCATACTGGGTGCAGCATTGTCTAGTAGTGTACTGATTAAAACGATTGTTTTCGGGTTTAAAATGTACCTACGTATTTGACGTTTTAACTATTGAGAATTAATATTAAATTAAACTTTAAAAATTATCCAGTTAAAAATTAATTAGATGTTTAAGCACTGCTGTAAGTTATGTTATAAAAACATAACATTATTCGTTTAATTAAGTAATTAAATTTTAAACTTTAATATAAAATGTATCTACTAGGTATTTTTTTCCTTCCGACCCATTTAGGCAACGAAGTTATTCTTATGAGGAAAAATTTAACCCCCAATATTTGATAGATTTAATTTTTGTGGTTGGCGGAATCCATTTTGATATTTTTTAAAAGTAAGTCTGTGAACACAATAGTTTCGAAACGAAGCAACGAAATTACTTCCAATCTTAAAGTTAAGCTTTTGTCTGCTCTCGCAGTAATCTTAGAGAAAATAAATAAAATCACATACAGGGAAAGGGTAGTTTACTTGAAGCGCTAATGACATAATTCATCTTAATTTCGGCAACGAAACGACATAAGTGAAAATACTAAGGATTAAGAATTATGACTATAAAATTTCGTACAACTTTTGTTCTATATTTTTCTCTCAATTTTACAGCTGAGACTTAAGATAGATTTGCAGGGAATATACAGGGTGTTTTAAAATGTTTTGGCAAACTTTGTTGACATTCTACTAATAAAAGGAGAAAAATTATTGTTAAACCTGCCCGGAAATGCTTCGTTTGCGAGATATGGAACTTGAAAGGTTCTTTCTTTCCATGTTCTTATGAATGCCATAGTACCCTTATTTATAAAGCAATCGTTAATATTTTAGAAGAATGAAATGAACAATTATTGTATAATACGATTTTTGCATAACATTAGCAGCAAATCATTTAAATGATTATAACTCAAAAATATACTATCAAATTCCACCAAATATATTACATATAGCACAAAAAATTACAATAATTATAAATAATATAAAATTTTCCGCAGGTTTGCTTGTGAAATTATGTAAAAAACTATATTATAATTTTATAAAAATCGTATAATAATTTGGAATATTACTAAATATGGTAATTAAAATAATAATGTACTTTTCGGCAAGTCGGAAAGTCAGATTTTTATTTGTAAAATTGTTATGTTATTAAATTATAATATTCTTTTTCGAACAATGACAATTTTCTGTCTCCAAATGGTGTTATATTCAATTGTATCCCACGGTCATAACCCAGTAGACGCAGGTATCACAGTTATATCGCTGTGACACCTCATTTGTGTCACAGGTGTGATATCACAAAGTGATATCCACGTGATACCCATGTGATACACATGTGATATTTTGTGACTTACTTGTGATTCTTGTTGATTTATCACCAAAGTGATATCGCTGTGATATCTGATTTGTGTCAGAGATGTGATATCACACTGTGATATCCACGTGATACCCACGTGATATCCATGTGATATTTTGTGACTTATTTGTGATTGTTGCTGATTTATCACCTAAGTGATATCGCTGTGATACCTCATTTGTGTCAGAGGTGTGATATCACACTGTGATATCCACGTGATACCCATGTGATATCCATGTGATATTTTGTGATTGTTGCTGATTTATCACCTAAGTGATATCGCTGTGATATCTTATTTGTGTCAGAGGTGTGATATCACAATATGATATCCGCGTGATACCCATGTGATATTTTGTGACTTATTTGTGATTGTTGCTGATTTATCACCTAAGTGATATCGCTGTGATACCTCGTTTGTGTCAGAGGTGTGATATCCCACTGTGATATCCACGAGATACCCATGTGATATCCATGTGATATTTTGTGACTTATTTGTGATTGTTGCTGATTTATCACCTAAGTAATATCGCTGTGATACCTCACCTGTGTCAGAGGTGTAATATCACAATGTGATATCTGCGTGATACCCTGTGATACCTCATTTGTGTCAGAGGTGTGATATCACAATGTGATATCCATGTGATTCCCGTGCGATATTTTGTGACATTTATTATACTTATGATTGTTGTAGATTTATCACCAAAGTGATATCGCTGTGATATCTCATTTGTGTCAAAGGTGTGATATCACACTGTAATATCCACGTGATACCCATGTGAAAAACAATCGCCTACAAATTACAAATTAAATTTGTGAAAATAATAAATTTCTAAGCGATTATTTTTCTCAATTTATTCTTGCATTCTTAACAATAATGAAAAAGTAAATAACAAAAGTGTCGGATATTATCTTCAGACGCGGAAAACAAATCTCCTTCGATTGATACCAAATTTAGTTTTATCAATAATTATTATAGGATGAGAAGCAGTAATCTTAAAAAACTGATTATACTGCATACTTTATCTCCGTGTTCGGGTGGTGGAGTATATATATCAACCAATGGGTACATTACGAGGTGTTACACTTGACACTTTTGTCTGAAAACAAATTGACATAATTTTATAAAAATATGTTGATGATGATCTACTTAACCCTAAAATTGTTTCAAGATATGCAAATTTATAAGGTCGTATAAATTTTTTTATATTTATTAACTCTTTTTATAGATTGACATCCAATACTCTTGCATTTAAGAAAAATTTTATCCATTGTTGATTACTCTTAGATAATCCAAAGGATTATCCATTGTTACCAATTAAAATTTTTTCTATATATTATATTAACTAATTTATTAAGAATAAATAAAAACAAGAAAAGCAAAGAAAACATTGAAATTCAATCGTCATGAAAATTACTAAAAAGCCAATACACTTATTGACATCTCGTCAAAAGAGACGTCGAGTTGTACAACAAATGGACCTATATATTAAACAGAATAGGATTGATAGTATAAGAGAACGAAATATTGTCACCGAAGATGTTATTGTGGCCGAACACGTTGAAATTGAAAATGTTCAAATCGAAAATATCCAGAGCGACAGTACAAATTCTGTACCAATAAGCTCATCGAATAGCAGTGATACTAGTGTCGAAGAAGATCATATGAGTACTAAAGATTTTTTACGAAGTTGGGTGCTGACAAACAACATCAGTCGTGACGCTACAAACAGTTTGTTACGATTTTTAAAATGTCATGGTCATCCAAGTTTACCGGTTGATAGTCGTTCTTTGATGATGACACCAAGGTGCAATAAGCAGGTAGTAAATTCGTCAAGTAAAAGTGATGTAGACAATGATGGTAAGTGCTACACATTACTTTATTTGATTCTCTCACTGATACTATACAATATTTCAGATTTACCACCACCACCACCACTTGCCGTAACTCATAGTGAACTGCCGAGCGTGAGTCAGGCTGAATGCAGCAATGCTAAAAAGAGTTGCATCAATGGTAAATATAAACTGTTTTAAAAAGTTTTACATGGATAATATTCAACATTATTTTTTCAGAAACCAGCGGAAATCTTGCCATCGTGGTACAAGAAATCGAAAGCCAAATCACATCCCCGGTGCAGGGAATATCTATGGAAGGTAAGATTATATTTGTAAAATAAAAGAAATTAGAAATTTTTAACCTCTTAATATTTTAGAACATTTAAAATTAATTTATAAAGCGCTTGCGGACATGAAATTACAAGTAACGTCAGTGCAAGAGCAACTGCACGTTTTGAACAATAAAAAAGCGACGGAGAAAGCATACGAACAAAAATATAATTTCAAAACAATATTTCCTATCCAGTCGATAGATCAATTGCAGCAGTTTGAAGAATTGCTGCAAAGCGATAAGAACATGCAACCAAGTTTTGTAAGTTTGCAGCAATTATTAATATATTAAATTGTTATGATTTAATTTTTTTCAGGAACAGTATATAAATCAGAAGGGCGGTACCACGTGGTCAACTAATCTGACTCGTATATTAACAAGTCTATTTACGGACAAATTTGGTTCCTCTTGTTCTTGGAAAGGGAAACAAGGAAACCATAGACTTGAACAGTATGTAATGATGTCCTACATATTTGGTGAGTAATATATTAACTAAGATTACTAGTGACTAGTGAGACAACTAGTGGAATAATTAAAATTTTATTTTATTACAGATGCAGTCAAAAGCAGATTTACAATTACAGACGCAGATTTGGAGAAGGAAGCAGCTAAATGGTTTCGGTACGCGCTTCAAAGAAATCAGAGAGCTGAATCTCGAAGCGCGCTATTGCAGCGCACTTCGAGCGAATTGTAAAAAATATTTGAAGTGAATAAACATTTATTAGATTAATCATTATTTACTTGTCATAAATTTAACCTTTCTCCTAATTATTGCCCAAAATCAGTGTAATCCTTGAAATAATATGCCATTTTGTATCACAATCACAAAAAGGCGCAAAAACATCACAAAAGCGTTGTATTGCTATCACATGACCGTCACAAAAAGTCGCCCGAATATCACCAGAGTGTCACATGCGTATCACATGCACAATCACAAAAAGTCACAAAAGCGTTGTATTGCTATCACATGACCGTCACAAAAAGTCGCCCGAATATCACCAGAGTGTCACATGCGTATCACATGAACAATCCCAAAAAGTCACAAAAGCGTTGTATTGCTATCACATGACCGTCACAAAAAGTCGCCTCGAATATCACTAAAGCATCTCAATATCACTGAGGCGTGTGAATGCGTGTCACAGTGATATCGCTAAGGCGGACATTGATGCATACTGCGGTGACACTACGGTGATATAACTGCGTCACAAATGTGTGTCACAGGAATATCACTGTGAGATCGCTGTGACACACATTTGTGATATCACCGTAGCATCACCAGTATAGATTAATATCCGCATCAGCGATATCACAGTGATATCACAGTGTGATATCACAGAGATTTCATTATGATATCACACTATGATATCACTGTGATATCGCTGAGGCAGACATTAATCCATACTGGTGATGCTACGGTGACATCACAAATATGTGTCGCAAGGATATCACTGTGATTTAACAGTGATATAACAGTGATATCACAGTGAACTCACTGTGATACTACACTGTGATATCACTGGGATATCGCTGAGGCGGACATTAATCCATACTGGTGATGCTAGGGTGATATCACTGCGTCACAAATCCATGTCACAGTGATATCACAGTGATAACTCTGCGTCGACTGGGAATTTTTATTTTATTTCATCATTCACAGAAAATACCCCTATTATACTAATTTATTTTGTTCAGATTTTGACAAGAAATAAACAATTTTAAAATTAAAAAAGTGTTCTGAGAACACATTCTAGATACAAAATAATTTTACTAGTGAATAGGAGTATTACAAGAAATCAATTAGTTTCACAGAATTTTTAGTTGCCTGAAGTCAGTTAACGTCATATCGCACCATTTGGAGAACAATAAATTAGTCTATTTATTGCAGGTTTGGACGGTTTAACCTCATGTTATATCTTGTTCAATTCAATTGTCGGTTACGTATAGAACCAAGTTATGTGATTGGCTTTATAAGAAATGTATTAAGATCATTGGTTCCCCTATTTAAAAAAAAAGATTTTTAAAATTTTAAAAAGAAAAGAATCAGGCATTAAGTTGACAAATCCTGAAGAGGTAAGATGTAAAATTTGTACATCTTATGTAAAAATCAACTTAATCAATTTTATACAGTTTTAATTATTTGATTCCAAGTTAATCAACAACTAAAATAAACCGACATAATAAGTTAATCAACATATGTGCGAAACGCCAATGTAATAAATTATCTTGGCTAAAAAGGGCGTTTCTAATGGTAAACAAGGTGGAACTCGCTTTAGCGGCAGTTCTTAGGCTTCTATACAGCTACCTTTCTGGTGTGGAAAGTTGTTATTATCTGGTTATTTTTGATCGCCATATAATGTAACACCACATAATCAGATAATCTGCACCAATTAAATTTTTTGCGATTGGTAATTATCATTTACTATATAAGTAATAACAATCAAACTTTTCCATTCTATTAGAAATTTTACTTCTCTGTAATGTATGGTCTTAGAGACCCTTGAAATAGCATTAAACAAGTTGGAACGTGCTTTAGCAGCGGTTCCTAGGCTTCTATACATTCAACTACTTTTCTGGTGTGAAAATTTGTTGTTATTTTTGGTCGCCATAATTTTATAATGTGATATCAGATAATCCGATAATTCGGAACCGAGAGTTACAAACTTAAAAAAGTTGTTATTATCTGGTTATTTTTGATCGCCATATAATGTAACATCACATAATCAGATAATCTGCACCAATTAAATTTTTTGCGATTGGTAATTATCATTTAGTATATAAGTAATAACAATCAAACTTTTCCATTCTATTAGAAATTTTACTTCTCTGTAATGTATGGTCCTTTTTTTGAGGTGGACCAATCCTCTCCTTTCTCTTTTATTTATAACTTAACTTCACTAACCACATCAATAAAAAATTATTTTTTCACATCAAAGTAAAACAAGTAGTTTATATAGGGAGACCTCTTCGAAAATATCTTTAACTTAGTAAATTTCTTTCGAACATTTGCGTATTTATAAATTGCATTAGCGAATCGAAGCAACGGATTAACAGATTAACGCAATACTATATAGACGAAGTATTTAAAATATAACAACGTATCAGTTGATCAACGTTATGATTGGCTCTGAAACATGCGGACGGACACGAAGCCAGACCATAAGGCTTCTTTCTATACCTTGTATAGAAGCCTAAAAGTAGCGCACTGGCTACCCAGTTCTTAGACCTCTATACACACAGAGTATTTCCAACACGATTTGAAACGCTCTGTATGATTTTGAATTATGCGGACGGACAGACGGACAGACAGACGGACACGGAGCCAGATCATAAGGCTTCTTGCTATACTTTGTATAGAAGCCTAAAAAGAGAAATTTTGAATTTTTCCTAATTGGAGTGGTGCGAGAAACTTATAAATTAGTTAATAAATGTGCGCGACGCTAATATAATAATGTAGTTAATAAAAGTGCGAAACACTAAATAAATAAACAATCTGAATTAAAATACGTTTCTTATTGTGAGAACAAAGAATATTTTAAACTTTTACGTATTGGAATGGTGCAAGCAATATTAAGAACTGGCAACTAATGAAGATTATTCTAAGTTATCACATTCCAAAAAATTACCAAGGTAAATTTTTATGTAGTTTTAAGGTAAATAGAGATGATAGGACATTTTTTTAATAATTTTTAATATTAAACTTTAGTTAAAATATAAACACCACTTAGGCATACTTTCTTAATTATAATTATTTTTGTACAAATTAATTTTTATTTGTTTATTATATTTAAAATTTTGTAGTTGTTATGCTTTTTATTCTTCATATAACCTTTCCTTATTTAGTGAAACTTATAAACATAAGAGCCTGAGATAAGTAAAAGCCAGTGAGTATTAGCCAAGGGATAATTCACATATGCGAGATTATAAGAATCTCTGATTGCCAATTAAAGTCAGGGGTTCGTAGCAAAATATACAATTAATGAGAAGTAAAATTTAAATTTGAAAAAATATTATTTGTCATGAACACATTGCATTGTTTTATTAGCACCATTGCACTTCATGCTTTTTTATGTTATTCTATGATAAAACAAAAAATCTGATGTGACAACACATTACTTTCCCATTTAGTAGATTCCACTTTATATTATATTAAATATTAATAAAACAGATGTTAACACAAAACAATTTTTAACTCGATAAAATACACAAATTACTTTGAGATATCAAAGTTACGAAATTTAATTTGTAATTTAACATGGTAACTCATATTTTTTAAAAGCACTTATTTTATATTTTCATTTTAACAATAATTATATAACATGTTTGCATTGAAAAATTTTTAAAATTGACATTTTCCAAAAAAAATTAGAAATTTGCGGAATGCCGTGCCGTCTATATGCAATAAAATTTTAACTATGGGCGTAATGACGTCAGAATTAATTTTTTATAAGTAATTAAAAAATTCGTTTGGTATTAACTACATAATATGGTAATAAAAGTAAGTTAAAATATTAAATTATAGTAATGAACAATACAAATCACTTTGACAGATCAAAATTATCCAAGGCAAACCATATTTATTTAAATAGCCCTTATTTTATTTTTGCATTTTAACAATAATTTAAGAGGGAAATATCAAGTGTGGGGTATCAAAAGATGCGGAAAAATAATCTCTTTCGATAGATATGATTTTCAATCCCATATGTTCCACCGGCAAGCGGCAATGCTCTTTAACAATTTTCATTCCCCTAAAAAAGGGGTTAAAAATGGACGGTTTTCAACCAAAATCTAATCAGCTCTTTAGACAGCTACTTCAAACTAGTGTATAAAATTTCAACTCAATCGGTGCACGCGTTTGTCTGAAAACGTTGACGAGAAAATCACCACACATCACACTTCATACTTCATACATCACACTTCATACTTCATACATCACACACACATCCGGACATCATTCCAAAATTGGTCTTAAACAATTCGTATGGGCTCATAGACCATGGGAAAAATGCTAACTCAAAATTTTTTTTTAACTCGATAACAATACTTTCCTTTACTACGTAAATGGGAAAGTAAAATTAATGGCATTCACAGCAAACTTTCAGCAATGATTCTGCTTTATGGTAGCATGCTAATTTATTAGATTAAATATAAGTATGTATTTACTATTAAAGTTTTATCTTTATAGTTATGTACATTATTAATGAGTAAACTAAGACAAAAAAATAGGCTATGTGAACATTATAAATATAACTTTCCCAGTTCCAATTTAGGATTACAAATAATATTTTCGTTAAATAAATGAGGTTTAATAATAAATTAAATTGGACACCATTTGTAATTGCATTAGAGACCGTAATTATAGTTCTTTCTTCTTAGTTTCATAGATTTTGTAGAGTTATTACTTACCGAACTATTGTTAATTTTTGAGCGACCAGCAGAGGTCATAACAACACTCTATAAAGTTAACTTCTAGCTTTTATTTATATATTTTCCAACAACGCAGTCGCGAAATGGTATCAATGAAGTTAACAAAAAAGGATTTCCTAGATAAATCCAGTTAAAGATTCATAATTAAATTTATGAAAATTGAGAATTATAACGGATTTTGCTAAATTAAACACCAATTTTGAAGAATATTACAAAGTTAAAATAAGTTACTTCAACCATAATTTAACATAATTTTCAAAATTCGGTTAACTGAAAAAATTAAATCAACTGACGTTTTTTGATCATTTATTCTTTAAACGTCAAATATAAAAATGACTCACCTTTTGCCACTTTTTATTCACTTTTATCAAAATGATGAGACCGAATGAAAAAAACAAAGAATGAAAAGATTTAAATAATAATAAAAATGGTGGTCAAAAAGAAATACAATTTAGCACAACAAGCCCAAGGCTTCTTCATTCATCCGCTCTCCCTTATTTTAAAACTCAACGCTACGAAGATAAGAGTCGTCATACTCATCCACCATAATGTTGATATACATTGGAGGGCCGTGCTAAGAAATTTAGTGAAGTCCGCAATTCGAACCCACAATTTGCGCACCGTAAAGGGTCATTCACATCCACGTAACGTACGTTCCGGACATACAATACGTAACGTAAGGAAAGTTGAAATGCATTGTTTCAAATGGCACCATTCACATTCGAAAAAACATGGCAGACGTAACGTAACGTAACAAAAAGTTCGTTCAACTTCAACTTGTACGTTATGTTTGCTATGTTTGACCAATGGAGATGCTTTTATTTTATTAGGCAACACCCCTTTTACTGTATTTTCAATTTTAAGGTTAAGTCACAAAAATGAATGCTGTCAAACTGTCAACCGATAGCCAATGCAAATACAAGTGCCCGTGCTTTTCGTTTCTATGGAAACATAGTATAAACATAGTAAACTAAGGCCCAGTTGTTCAGTATTAGGTTATCTTTTAACCTGAATTATTTTCCATGGAAACAATTCTTGAAACAATCATTTCTATGGAAAATAATCCAGGTTAAAAGATAACCCGAAACTGAACAACTGGGCCTAAGTGGATGTGAATGGCAAATAAAAAACTACGTTTTCTACGTTACGTATTGTATGTCCGGAACGTACGTTACGTGGATGTGAATAACCGTTAACTAAACTAGCGATCACACCAAGCTATGCCGCGGACTCCAAAAGAACTAATCGCTCTAATTTTTTGAATTTAGTTGTAATTATTATGTTACGCTTACATACCTTATAGTGGATAAAGTAAGAAGTTCACACAACGTTCTCTTGTTAGTAGAACTAAAGGGGTCGGTGAAAACACGGCATGGGTGTATAAAATGGATCTACTAAAGGACTTATGAATTATAAAAGAAAATTAGATATTAAAATATTTTAATAAGTAGAATTATTAGGTATATGGAAAATGTTAAAATAAATTAATTATTTTTAAATAAACAATTTAGGCGCAAACGCAAGTGCACTTTATTAATCAGCGGCAATGTTGCTATAATTAATTCACATTTTATTGCCGTATGTTTCATATTAATATTTTAATCTATATGCCACTAATTTTAATTTTAGTCATTAATTTTCAAGTTTGTGTTTTAATTTTTGTCTCTCTTAGTTTTACCTTCTCTTGTTTAATGGTTTTATTTTTTACCTTTATAATTTAATCAACAAAGATTTTTAAATGTTAGGTTCTACGTAATAGTTAATTTTTTTGTACAGTATCACCTTTTTCTTTTCTTTCCCTTTTAACAATTTATTAATGAGATGAAAATATTTTCTACTGTCATTAAAATAAGTAGTACATCAGGTTATATCGTAAATTTAAGAATCGCGGTTTAGAGTTTTCATAAATATCAGAGCTGTTCATTTTTTTTAATTTACTAATCAAATAAACTTGATTAGTTAAAACATAAGTTAATGATAATATTGAGTTTTAACTTATTGAGAATGTTCAATAATTTATATTTACTTTTTTTAATAGCCAAGATAATGAAATCAAACTTACATGCAATAAATTGTTTAAATATAGGACACTACGACATAGTTTCTTTCTCATTGTGGCTTGTCAGCTCACCGTAATATTTAAAAAACCAAAGAAAAATTCGAAAAGTACGGTCACTTGACCAACCGCAAGATGGCCGAAACGATGTCGTAGTGTCCCATATTTAAAAACATGTAAGTTGCTTTTCATTAACTTGGTTATTTAAAGAACTAAATATACAGTGGCTCACAAAAGTGAGCATACACCCTGAAATCACGTAATAATTATATTATTTTTCAAGGAAATACATATATGAATTTTTAATACCATATTTTCATAATTATATTCTGTTAACTTTGATGTATTATAATTCGAAAAAATGATCTCTTATCTTCTATTACATTACTAATTATAGAGTGAAATATGATAATACGCTTACATTTTATATCACAAAAGTGAGCATACACTTGCAGATTTTCTAATATTATGAAGCGACAATGCAATAATAATTGAATTACTTAGTTGCATTAGTTACTAATTAGTATTACAAAAGATAGTGGAGACGTTAGCTGTAAATTTCAACAAAATGAATTAAAAAGAAATGGTACGGACTTATCTACAAGGAAATTGATACCTACTAAAATTAATTTGCGAAGGAAAATTTTCACTCCAAATTGGGAAATTAGTTGGCAAATCCCATGTTACTGTACAAATAATGATAAATAATTATAAAAATACCGAAACTCTGTAAAATAAACCTCGTTGTGGCCGAAAAAGTAACTTAACAGTTGCAGAATTAAAATTTTATTATAAGGAAAAAGAAACGAGAACCCAAAAGAGTGTACCAAAATTGACGACGAAAGTATCTTTTATGATTAATAAATCAATTGAAGCAATTGAAAATCCTTCTCCAAACACCGGACATTAACCCTATAAAATATTTGTGATTTGTATTAGCCCAAACAGTGAGAAATAGTCATTGCAGTATTAAAAGAGAATTCAAATCAAAATTTTTAGAAAAATGGCAGAAAATTTCTCCTGAATTAACGAAAAAATTAGTGACTTTTATGCTAAAATGATTGCAAGCGGTTTTGCAATCCAACGGATACCCTAAAATATATTAAGGTACATAAAATTGTGTATATTTCTACATAAAAAGTGTAGTGTATGTTCACTTTTGTGCCATATAATATATGTAGGTGTTTTTTGATTAATCGTTTTATAATTGGTTAGATAAGACAAATTTTTAAACAATTTTCGCGTATATAATACTTCCTTCAATAAGGTTTGTAGAAATTAATTATCAAAAATTTACATTAAAAATACATATATTTCCTTGAAATATAATCCACTTATTATGTGATTTAAGAGTGTATGGTCACTTTTGTGAGCCACTGTATAAGTAAATGACAAGACGGTATTAATTTAATAATCATTAAATTCGTTCTCTTTCATGTGATTATTACAATTAATTAAAGTAGACGACTTAAAACATGTTCTACTTCTCCTTTGGTTTTCTTAGTTGCCTAATGCCCGATTTCTTCACGTTTAGACCAAGTTCCTGACAACTAACCATAAGTTAAGTTTATCTCACGGACAAAAAAAAAGATTTTCTTCACTCTAATAAAAGTAGGCGTCAAGTATAGGATATATAACTTAAAGTTGACTTGGCAACACAGCATTTTATGTCATTAGTTTATGCAATAACCTAACTTTTAAGTGCATCCGTGACATGAAGAAAACCAAAATTTGTTTTAATTTACAGATATCTATCGAATCAAGTTGTCCCCAAGATAACTATAGATTAAGTTTAGTGAAGAAATCGGGCATTAGTCATCGTGAAATGAAAACAATAGATCATAATATCTTTAATGGTTTACATATAGTTAACTTTTGGCTATTTTTTAACCTCAAAAAATTAACCCTCCAACATATTATGCATAACAAATACAAAAATCAGATAAATAACCAACCTGCTATTCTTAAAGTGTCGTTGACTAATCAATTTGATCCAAGCGAAAATTACTACTAGTAGGGAAATGTAATTAACGGGGTAATTTCCCGTTGTCTAGTACGTATTATGATTTACGCACTGCGGATCTCAATAAATAACCGTTAACATTCTATTGTTCTTCTTCCGAATTAAAAAATTTACTTAGAATGCCTAAAATAAATTTTAATAACCATAAAAATATAACAATACTGATTCAATACCTATTTAGTTTCAATTCGTAAGAATAGTATAGCAATAGTATCACTGATTAAGATAACAAATTTCTATGTTGCACTTGAAAACAAATTTCAACACAGATTAAAAATATTAAGGTATTGCATCGGATCTTGCTACTCATACTAGAGTTAGAAAAAAAAAAGGATCCTAGATATCATTGGAGATGAGACACATATAAAAGAAGTTTAGTAATGCTGTATTAGTATATTACATTACAAGTGGAGAAAGTGAAAATTTCGCTCACGGATTTGCGAGTTTTGCACGCGAGCCGTCAGGCGAGTGTGCAAACGCAAATAAAGTGAGCGAAACGGTTTCTCCACGAGTGATGTATAAGGTTTTGTTTAATCCTGCGTTTATAAATCTAAAAAATTTCTGAAAATACAATTTGTTAATATTCGTGACATCAATAATTAAATTTAAATATAAAGAACGTAGGCAGTTGAGTTGTTACGTTGCTAGGATATGGTAATATGTTTCAAATGTCATTATTGTTACGCGCGGTTCAGCATCCCGAATAATTTGCCTTATAATAGAGAGGTTCAGTGACCAACCAACGTCGACGTCAACGTGGACGTCAACTTGGCGTTTTTGTCGACGTTTGGACGTCAAGTTTTGTCGGTTCAGAAACCACATTTTAAAATTTACGAACGTGAAAGCGTACGTGAGATAGAGCATGCGCACTTTTCCAAAAGTTTCTTGAATTGCAATAGTAAAAATTTACCTCGACGTTTATCATTATATTAAATTATGAATTAATAATTTAATTATGAATAATTTAATTATTTATGATAACTAATATTATTATTAGCAGAAAAAATTATTAAGTTTTTTGAATCGTGGTTTTTTGACATTTGTTTACAGGAAAGGGGAGGAGTTAAGACGACGGACGTATCTACGTCAACTAGCCATATCTCACGTTCAAACGTCGACAAAACGAACGATATAACATCGACTTGACGTCAAAGTCGACGTTTTTAGTTGACGTTTGTGGTTTCTGAACCTCTCTTATTAATATTATTGCTAAAAAAATGGAGCAAAGTGAAAAATTTGCTGTGCTCAACGATGTCAAAAAAGCTGCTGATGCCGCTACATTTCATTTGTTGCCAGAAAAGTCAAAGGGAAGATACATGAAAGAAATTTGTTACTTGTAGCGCCATCCCTTATAATTTTTTGAATTAAAAAAGGTGGTTGAAAGTTTACTTTCGCTCACTACTTTCGCCCATCCGTTACCATGAAAACAACCTGAGTGAGCAAAACAAATGGTTTCTCGCTTGGTATCTAAGGAAGAAACAACATATTTCCATAGTAGGATTAAACAAATATCAGCGATGTACAAAATTTTTCCTTCAAACTGTCTCGTTCAAAATATAAAAAAAGATATGTGAGCAAAAAGTATATACCTACTACATAATATGTCTATATAAAAATAACATAAGAAAATTGTTTGAGCCTCCATTTCTTTTTGAATTAATTAGAGTGTTTCTTATATCCACCCTCAATAACAACTTATAATAAAATGTTTCAACAAGCAACAAAAACAATATTAAGGAATTATGCATAAACATCGACGAACCGCATAAAATTTCAATTAGGGTCTCATGCGGGCCGCGTATTGCGTAGGTATTATTGTTATAAATCACGGTTAAAGGTTGATGACTGACGCTTAGGGATGGAAAAATATTTAAAAAATTCATTTGCTGTAAAACAACTAGCGGTAGTTAAAAAATAACATCCAATAAGAGTCCTACGAAATAAAATGCAATTAAGCTTCAATATTGAATCAAGGGGCAACCTTCTCAAGTTACATATCTTATCAATTTATATTATGAAATTCGGAAAATACTTGTGTTTATCAAACAAAATAATAGCGAATATTCGAGCCAGCTGTTGCTAGCTTACCGCTCGCCATTTAACAGCTAAATGCTATTTGTACGAATAGCTTGTTACAATTTATTTAAAGGCTAAACCTATTACTTGGGATAGTAAATATTACTCGGAATTAGTAACGCAGCTAGAAGTTTAATTGATGTTCACCATTCAGAATTTGACTCCAGGCAACAATGAATTGCTTCCGAGTTACTCTAAGAACCTAAAAATTTTATTAAATAATTTTCTGTGTGATAAGTAGGTATTGGGGCAGTAAAGGCTTTCCACCAGTCAAGTTTCGATTTGAAGCCTGCAAGATCAAACAATCGTGTGTTTACACAATTTAAAATTTCAAAAGTTTGTCCCAACTTCCCACCGTTTCGTTGCCTGCAATAGACTTAGCAGAGCAGATGAATAAACCTCGAACCCCCCAAATTTGATTAAACCACGGTAGACAGCGTTTGATCATTTATTGTTGTACGAATTAATATGAGCACTTTTGGTTAAAGTATTTATTCCATTTGTATCTACGTATATAATTAATTTATTAACACATAATTATATAGCTTCGTATTTTCTCCACGGATTTTCATAATTACAAAATGTTTCGCTGAAATTAATTAGGTAAAATTCAAGAATGAACATGGACAAATACACCAACTGGTTGTAAATGTTTATATCCTTGCAGACATAAGCAGTATAAGTATTATACATTTATGTATAATTAAGAATAGTCCAAAGTTTATGACTAAAATTTAATTTTACTACTTTTAAAATATTTAAACTTAAAAGAATAAAAGTTCAGCAAACCAAAAATGTTTCCGTGTAATTTAAATAAAAACCAAATCGTCACATTTTACTATGCAAATAGAGAAAATAAGTGGCGTCTGCCTTAAAATTTTCTACTAGAAACTTGAGCTTTAGCATTCACTAAACCCTTTCCGCAAATAAAATTAAATGATAACTTTTCTTAACTATTATTGACTTTAGGGTTTCTCAAATAAGTTTGTAAAAAGAGCTTAATTAAAATAAGAATTTAAATATTGTATTATAATAGCACTGTGGTTTTAGAATAGTATAAGTATTAATAATTTACTTAACTGTAAAGTTAAGATAATAGAATCTTTAAAAGCGTTTCTCAAATAATACGAAATAAAAATCCATTAAAAAATATTTCCGTCCTTTGTTCTACATGCTACCTACAATTTCTTTAAGTGTTTTTGCTACAAAGCGCACTTAACTCAATTTTGAATGCTTTTAAGTAGATCAATAGCGATAATTTAAATCTTATCTATGCAAACGTTTAAAGGGGCTCACAACCAAAAAAACATACACTATGCTGTATTTAAGCAAAATAAGTTTAATAAAGGAAGGTGAAAGATTTACGAAAATATATGCAGTTTAGAAAAATTACTTTGGTTTAGCTTCTATAGCGATAAGAAAAACTTTTCGACATCTTATAGCAGAATAAGTGATGTAAGAGTTTAAAGCAATATTAAAAACAAGCGTTCGTTGGGCTTTTGGTATATGAAAAATTGATGTTAATAATAAAATATTCTATTTTAATAAATATAATTATATTAATCTTGTGCAAAAGCGGAGTATTGGATAAGTTGGATAGAGGATTTTTTAGTACTATAATATAATTATAATTTATTGTAATAATAATTATAAGCGGCTCTTGGGTTAATCCAGAGATCCCAAGAATAAAGCTTGGGATTATAATTTTGGTCCTGCATCAGCATGGAAATCCCTAATTGTAGTCCCTTCAAGAAATGATTGCTATAGCATTTTATGTGTTAAATAACTGAAAATGCTAAATTGCTCTACTCTAAGAAACATATTTAAAATTTTTATTACTGATTAGTTAAAATTTATACATGTTCACACTGCTGAAATTTTATTGGAATTTGAAATGTCCCATTATTGATTATATTGCTCAAGAACCAATCGCTCGTCAAGAGCACAAAATGTTAAAACTCTTTCAGTGTATCATTCTAAAGATAAGAGAGTTAAGTGTTCATAGTTACGTTTAAGCGATTCGACTTTATTTGGTTTTATTTTTATATATTTTTTGGAAATAAACTGATAGTTTGGAGCAGTGGAAATTGAGTTTGATTATGGATCCAATCAATAGTTAGGTATGAGTTGGAATCTCGATAACTCTGAAACTGCAGTTTAGATATTCGTTAAACTTTTGCTCCTGTTACATAATATTATGTATACCTACATAATTATAATTAATTAGCAAGTAAAAACTGATTACTTCGAATCTGGCTGTGCAAATTAATACTACATCTCGTCAAATAGTTTTGTCCTAAATAAATAAATAAATGCTATCTACTATATTTTAATTTGCATTCATTGAAAAGATTTCTATTGTTAATATTTATTGATCGAAATAATTTACAAAAAAAATTAATTTTAGGTGTTAAATCAATATTTTTAATTTTACTTCCATGCTACTCTTTTATATTTTTATTATGAGAATAGTTTTACGTCCTACTAAGTATAATTATTCAGTGGCGTAACTATAGTCCATCTGGTTTTGGATTGCAGTAGAGGTCGCCTTGAACGGCAAGTCAGATTTGCACTGGGAAACGTCAAATAATTAAAGTGCAAATAGCAATTTATCTCTTGTACAAATTATTTAAATTTGCCAGAAACTTTTAGAAAAAAATATTCGTGAGTCATCAATCGCAAATAAAATTTTGGCAGTGTAAACCTGTAAAAATTTTAACCAATCGCGTTCCGAGTTCACAATTTTAGTACAATCTAGTTCTGCATTCTTAAAACGAATGGACTATAGAGGTGGGGGCGGACCGCCCCGGGTGTCACCCGTCTGGGGGTGTCACCCGACCCCAAATATTTAAATTTCCTGACTAAAATTACTTCGTGTGTTGGTTTCTAAAAACAAAAACGAGTGACCTTTATGGATTTCTAGGGGTGGAGCCCTTAAAAAAAGGTCATCAGCCTAGGTGGGGTATCACCCATGCTAGCTACGCCACTGAATTATTTGATATATTATCTAAACTAGCTACTAAATTGTAGGGTGCATTTATTTCAAAACGTGCTTTAAAAATTAGTTCTATTCGCACTTCAATTTTAAAAGCTAATGACTAGCTGAAATGATTTGGCATATTACTCTAAGGATTATAAATATATCGGTCGTACAAAATTCCTATGGTACAGAGGATGGGTAGGGGTAATTTTGTGATTTTGAAATAAAAAATTTTGTTGTTGTAACATCTGAATCAGACCGTGACAAAATTTTGGAAACGAGTCATGTATTAGAAGTACCGCAAAATAATTTTTAACTGCGAAAAAATGTACGTGTGTATATGGAGCTGTAAAACTTATATGGAAAGAAAACGTTTTTGTTATAAATCACAAAATTACCCTTATCCATATACCCATATCCAATTCTTATGGGCAGAGGAAAGAATTGTGTACGACCGATAGATATGTAATCCTTAGAATATGCGAAATCGTCTTAGGTAGCCATTAGCTTTTAAAATTAAATTGCCAACAGAATGAACGATAGAAGTATATGAGCACTCTACTATAAAGCCGTATACAGAAAGAAAGCTGGAAACTTATAAGCGCTTACCGCGCTGGTCCGTTCTACACAAAGGAAGCAGGTTGAAGCAGACCAAGCAAAATGTCGGACTCATCGGACGATGATTTGGTTTTGTTAGAAAATGTGTATTTAAAAATGCGAAAAGAAGCTATACATACCATTAATAGAGATACGCCGGTAAGCGCTTATAAGTTTCCAGCTTTCTTTCTGTATAACGGCCTTAGAGTGTATAAGCTGTAAACAAGCGTTGTTAATAAGTACATATTATTTTTCAAAATTAACTCGTTAAAGAATTACCCAATTTTGATTTCCTTTACGCTAAATAGTAGCTAATACTATAACTTTTTAGAGTTTCATATAATACACCCAGCGTCGGATTAAGGTAATCTGTGGTTTCCCTTTGTTGTCTACATTTATAACTAACAAAATGGAAATTTTACGTAGAAACAGTCAAAGAAAAATTAAATTTAAGAACTCTTTTAACTTTTTTTATTATTGTACTTTATTAATTTATATATTATGATGCCATGTTATTTTTTTAAAAAGCAAAGTTAGAAATTGTTTAATGGAGAGTGCGTGTCATTTTGATAAAGAAATTGATTATTCATTTGAGCTAGAGGTGATTGTAAAGTTGTGGAAATGAATTATTTTGAAAACACACTGAATTTATTTTAGTTTATTTGTTAATTTTGTAGATATCGCCAGTAGTTATATCGTATTTTTGATATTTGAAGGACTAAAAATTAATAGTAATTTTATAGAAATGAATAAAAAATTTTAATAAGGTGAACAATCACGAATCTTACCAAATACAAAATAAAAATGACAATAAACATTGTGTAAGCGACTAAAAACTAAATTGAATTTCACAGTATTATTTTGAAATGGTATCACTTATTTGGCATAGCAAGTTTGAAAACGAGAAAAGGCGTAGGAAAAGTAGGGATTCTCGTATGGACGTATAATAAAAGCGCAGATGAATATATTTTTAAAATTTAAAGAAATTGATAATAATTAAGAGGGGTCCTATTGTTAAAGTTTCAAAATGAACAAGTGTCAGGAAGTGTTTTGTTTGAAAGCAGGAGATAATATTTAAAGTAGAAAGAAATAAATAGTTAAAAGAAAAAGTGCTTATAAGAATTAAAAATTGAAAAATCATAATATGAAGAATGGGATATTTTCCAAAATTTATTGTCGACAAGTGGACGAACCCAAATTTTAAAAAGCCAATTATTCGATTTTATGTCCACATCTGGAGGCCGGAAATGAAATAAAAGTTATGTGAACATGTTTGCAAATGAGTTACAGTTTTTGGTAGGAACAATTTCAAATAATTTTAAACCTGCAGGTACCTATATAAATTAATGAACATTTCATTTTATTTATTGTACGAGTATTAACATGTAATAATTCGATTTACGGATTTTAGTTTTAATTAGGTTTAAGAAAATTGCAACTTGTAACATAAAATTTATAAAATTACAAATTAAACATTTCTGCAAAATTAAATACAAATGTTCAGCTTAAATAATTTTAATTTTCAACTAAAACACAGCAACTGTTAATATCGGGTTGATGCAGAAGTTCGTAACGTTTTTTTTTAAATATAAAATTTAAATTTTTGAATATGAAAAATACATAAACTAATCAATAATATCTTCTCCTGCATTGTTTATGATTGACTCCCAACGTTCTGGCAGTTTTTCGATTCCACGCCTGAAGAAATCCGGCGGTTTGGAGGTGAAGAAGTCGTCGAGCCAGTTTTGAAGAGCAACGTCATTATTAAATGAGATTCCACGGAGATTATTGGATAGAGAACGGAAAAGATGAAAATCTGATGGAGCATGTTACATTCCGCAGAAGAAATTTATAGTAGATGACGCCTTCTTTATCCCACCATATGCGTGGATGGACATCAGCTTTTGCACGAGGATTTGCTTGTTTGTTAGGGCTCAGCCGTTCCTTTCTGTTCTTGATGTTGATGTAAAGCCACCATTTTTCGTTACCAGTAACAGTTTGGGACAAAAACGGCCGACGTTGTTGACGAGCTAAACGATGACGAGCAAGCAAGGAAGCACAAATGGTAACACGCTGATTTTTGTTGTTTTCGCTCAAAACGTATGGTACCCAAACACCCAACCTTTGAACTTAGCCCATGGAATGCAAATGTCGTACGATAGTTGTTTGGTCACAATTCATCATAATTGAAGCATTTAATCGATCTTCATCAAAGCCGGATGGTCTTCCTGAACGTGGGAAACTATTCATATAGAACGCCCTTTTTGGAACGAGAAAACCATTTTCGTGCAGTACTTTCCACGATGGCGTTCTCTCCGTAAACTTCACAAATGGTTCTAGCGGCCTCCGATGACTTAACTCCTCGGTTAAACTTAAAGTAAAGGATATGTCGGAAATGTTCATTTTTTGTACTTGACACTCCATTATCGTTCTTCTTCTTTGTTTTGAAGATTTGAAATTGACAAATTGAAAGATTCAATAAATATTCAATAAAACAATAATATGCCATTAAAATGACATTGATATTTGTCAAACAAATTTGTTTCCAAAGCACTCTTACCTTGGAAACCAAAAACGCTACGAACGTATGCATCAGCCTAATAAACCCATAATAGAAGGCAAATCAAGAAAGTCTCCAGGCCCGGATTAATTTTAGGCAAAATGCTTTATATTAATGGACGAAGATACAATACAGTGGATAACAAAAATATTTTGCAAAATATATAACAGAGAAAATTTGAGTTTATCACAATTCCAAAAAACAGATGTCAAGAAGTGTGAAGAAGGCAGAAATATCAATGTGATGAGCCACCTTCTAAAATTTTTTTTAACAATCATACACAGACGAATATATAAACTCTCCGAAAAATAAATATCGCCTACACAATTTGAATTCCGAGATGTGGTGAGATCTTGGGAGGAACTATTTTGTATCCAGCTGTTAGTTCAAATGTGCATAGACATGAACTGCAACGTGTAAGTACACTACTTGCTTTGTGAAAGCTCACGAAATTAAGTATCGAATAGAAAAGGCAAGAAATATATTCATCAAAATGGCCTGCACTGTTCAGGATTCATAATTTGACAATGGAGACAAAGAGGAGAATGATGCGATGCTACGTCTTTTCGGTATTGCTTTATGAACGCTGACGGGGACGACTATATAGAAACTCCAAGCATTCCAGATGTGGTTATACCAAAAAACTTGTTTCGTGTTTGGAATACGTAACCAACCAAGAGATACTGAGAAGAATGCCGAAAGATCTAGAAATAGCGGACATAGTCAAGAGTAGAAAATTGCACTATCTCGGCTACATATGCGGAACGGAAGTAGATTTTAACTGCTACAATGCATCCTTCCAAGGCAAAATAATCAGAAACGGAGGTGTCTGCAAAAGGAGAATATCGTGCCTAAAAATCTAAGGACGTAATAGTCCATAACGACCATGGAACCTTTTCGGCTAATAAGATCTCGATAGTTAGGATGATAGCCAACATCCGGATCGGATAGGCACTTGAAGAAGAACACCAAATTTAGTTTTTTTGGAATCTGCTCAACGTCCCGCTACACGCATGTATCTCGAACTAGCCCGTCATCATCATCGCGTTATAATCGTTAAATAGTTATTTTTAGAACTATTACATACTATACCATCTAATCTCTTTAAATAGGGATGATCGACTTCGAGGTTGAAACATCAAGTTTATTAAACCAGAGCGCGATGGCATTTTCTTCTCAACAGAATATTTTCCGCGTAGAAAAATCTAGCTCAAGACGTTATAGCAGAACGAAGCGTCAACAACATCAAAACAAACTGGATAGCTCGTCCTAGTTGTCGCATTTCCTTTATTTGTAAAACTTTTTTTTTTGTTAATTATTTATTACGAAGTCTAACAGGATTCTGCAATCATTTGGCCGATTGCATTTGAACTACTAGGGAAGAAAATGCGAAACATAATATTTTCTATAAGCTTTACGATTTTCTTATTATTATAGTAATTATCTCTTCGATTCTTATTTCTCATTTTCTAAACCCATTATAATTTAAATAAAAACATTTTATTTTAAAATGTTTAATATACAGTAGTAGTTTTCTTAAACTAATGAAATTATTATTTCAAAATCTTAATTTCGTACAAGAGCTAGCATACTTATATTCTAATTAAATATTTTAATTAAAAAGACCAATTTGCTGTTGGAAAGTTTTTGGAAATATAATAAATTGAATAAACTAAAACAGTGTTTTTGTCATAGCTACGATTACACAAGTCATCAACATTGGCTTTTTGTTTTTACTGTTATGGATTTTTTATTGTCGTCTGTGAAATCAAGGAAATAATTGCACGAAAACTGGCTACTATCGTAAAACAAAAGTGCTTACAGCTTTAATGTGCTTGACAAAGTTTTTTTAATTATATTTTATGTTGTGACAAAAAAATTTAGCAATACATAATATAAACCTAATTGGGTACCTCCTTACTTGATTCTTGTGTGACAATAAAAATCATATATTCTATATTTACATAATAATTTTATTAGGCGCAATATAAAATAGCCCATGCGCGTGCTCTAAAAAATAAAATTAATTACTCTCTGAATTTCAAAAGCATAATATTGTAGCAACATAAGTAAATAAAATAATTAGGCGGCAATTACCATCACATGCTAAGATTTGCAGGAAATAATTTAATTTTTATTGCGTTTAGTTCATTTCTTAATTTAAATTTAATATGCTAGGGTTTTTCAATCAATAAACAATTAATGGTTTGGTAATGGTAACGGTGAACATTAATACCATGTAGATAAGTGGTCCGTCTAGGTGGCTCCTCCATTTTAAACTTTTATATGCCAATGGAAGGGCTTGCAAAATGCTGTAAATTATTTTTAAAATGCCGGGTTCGTTTAATTTTTGATAATAATAATTGAAAGTATCAAGATTTGGTGGCACTAACTTGACCCAGTCCTTCCACTTTGTTCTGAAATGCTGACGTGAGTTACATTTTTTTTAGGAAATTTTGGTGAACAGTCGCGGGATATGGGTCAATGTAATAAAAACAAGTATGTATGATTGACTAGTTTCGTTTCTATTTATGAAACTTCTTCAGAATCTACAAAAAAGAGACAATACAGAAACATAATATGGAATAAAAAAGCGAAGATAATTTGCAAAATGGACAACGACCAAATTGTGGAAAACATCAGACCAATATATGTATAACAAGATTCCGTACATCGAGGGTCTGTCGAGCAGACTTGGAGCACTCTAAAGTCATGAACGACTTAAAGTTGTGTTCTATAGCACAAAAACCATAGGATCTTTGTTTGATTATGGGAAGGACAAAGTGGAGACACATCTAAGAAGTGGAGTTATATATAAGATCGACTGCGAGTGTGGAGACTCGTACATAGGACAGACGAGACAATATTTCCGAAATAGATTGAACCAGCATAAGAATGACATCAAAAATAAAAAAGGAAATACGGGTTTAGCAGCACACGCCTTAGAGAAAAAACACGAAGTCTTATTTGATGAGGCAAAAATAATAGATAGAGAATCCAACGAAAGAAAAAGACTGATTTTGGAAATGTTACACATCAACATCAACCCCAATTCTCTAAATCTTAAGAGTGACACCATCTATTTGAGCAAAATTTATGCCGGTTTATTGAACAAACAAATGGGTCCTCAGTCCGGCCCTGTGTCCGTTGATATAGTAGGGATTGACAGCTAGTGAAAGATAATTTATAGCATAAGTGGTTACATGTGCATTTTTGACAAAAATGAATTGTCGTTTAATTTGTGGTTTATTTAACTGTTCCAACATATTTTATTATGTATTATGCAATTAGTACCATCGTTTTAGCCTTTCATAACTGTATAATTGGTAGGTTTTTGAGAATGTTTTTTCATTATCATTTTATGTAAAATTAAATTTTCTGTAGTGCTTGTTCTGTTGTATTTCTAGTATGTTTCTGTATTGTCTCTTTTTTGTAGATTCTGAAGAAGTTTCATAAATAGAAACGAAACTAGTCAATCATACATACTTGTTTTTATTACATTGACCCATATCCCGCGACTGTTCACCAAAATTTACAATACGATTGGGGTCACGACCTACATCCAATATTTTTTTTAGGATTAAAGTATTGACTTTCGGCAAAACGTCAAATATTTAAATTGTCTTTTAATCATTTAAAAGCGTCCGTCAAGTGCTGACGAATGCTGTAAATTATTTAAATATACGACATCGGATATTTTCTTATTTGAAAGTTTTTATTAACGAATTTTAAAAAGCTCCGAGCAAGATACATTGAAATTCAAAATATCTTAAAAGGTACTTTTACAAAATTATAAAGATTATGCCTTTCCAATGCGCATATAATATAATAAGAAATCCAAAATGTTAGGGTCAACTTGACGGATTCGTGGAGAAGTTATAATGCGTCAATCTAGCTCTATTCAACTGAAGAATGACCCCACCATCACCAATTTCACAAATGAGTTCTTCAGATTCTTTCATAGCCGTCGTAGAATCCACAAGAAACGACGAAATTTTTTTATGCTAAAATTCTAAGCATTTAATTACATATTAATACCTTCCATTTTTCTTTCTTCCACTTTTATTAAGAAGTCTCCCTCTTAACATAGGTTCTTTACTAATTTTTGTAATTAGTTCTATGAGCAGTTTTGGTTTTTACATCTCAAGTAGCTTGCTAGGCTTACCATTGGATGTGCCTGCACCCTGTTTTTTATTGTTATGATGCCAAATCATTAACACAGGGGGACCAATGGCTTTACGTGCCCTACGAAAGCACGGAAGACGGTCAAGAAATTTTAGATTGTACCCGGAGTCGAATCGGGGAGCCCTACGTTAGCAATTGATCGCACTAACTATCAGGCAATGACCATCGTCCCGATATTAATCCCGATCCCTTTAAATAAATATAAATAAACAAAGGCCCGTTTCGAAAATTGGGTTGAAATAGGGTTAACATTAGAAAATTAATATATGTATTTACGATTTGAAAAAATGAAACATGGTTGAATATTTAAATTGAATGTTCATTTATCTTTACAAAACAATCTTAATTTTTAATTTTACAATGGAGTTTCAGTTTTTTCCTACAAAGCTGCGTTATAGCACATTAGAGCATTTTTACGGACACAAAAGTTGTGCGGGCATTAAAAAGTTGTTTGCAAAATTTTTATTAAACGCATTTGTACAGATTTCGTGCCGCAACGCGCACAGCTTTCACGCCTTTAAAAATGTTTTAATTATGTAAGCACCTTAAGACTACACAAACTTTTTGACGTGTAAGGATGAAAACAAAGGTCCTATGGACAAATCCATAAATTAGTATTTGTTATGTATAGTATTACTATGACGGTATCTACAATTTGTTCACCTTTGGTGTGGGTCAAGTTAATTTTGCAAATTTTTCAGTTGATTTGTGCTGGAAAGACCCTAATGTAAAATAGGGAGAAGATGATTGATGCATCTCGGAGAGTGTACCGTAAAGACTTTGCAAAATAAACCAAAGTAGCTATACTTATTCCGAATGAATTGAAAACTTGATTGATGGAGTAATACTTATAACATCCAAAATGTTCAAGTGTAACTGCCACACATACGTTGGAAATATTTCTATTCTTATTATAAATAATATAGGTTGTACTATAATATAAGTAGTATTAGGGTGGACATATTAAATTGAAATGTTCAAAATGTTAAGAATTATCTACACAAAATGGATGGCGCAATGGGCCATGATGATTATGTACTAGGTGGATAGAGATGAGATTGACAGCCTGTATAAATTATTAAAGAAAACCATTATAAGAATAGTTGATGAGCATCGTTAATATAGAATATAATTATGTACTGTTGTGTTTCGCGTCATTCACAGTAGGAGCTCGATATTATGCAATCCAATATAAAAGGAAACGCCAACTGGGGATGTGCAGGTTGTGTTTTTATCGTTGTTAGAATTTAAGTTGTGTGAATGTTAGATTAAATTTAGTAGCGACATTAAAGACGAGCACCTAGCAACGAAGAAAATAGGTAAGCGAAAAACAAGCAGGATAACATTCAGAAATTAGGAGGGATCCAGTAAGAAGAAAACAAAATTAAATAATTTGGTTTCTATGATCAACAACTGTGAAGCAGTTAGTCACATACGAGGTCGCGAAGAACACAGACATGTTTCATTGCGGGATAAAATAAATTCGTGTCTTTGAAGAACAAGTACGTAATTTGATTACAACACAGAGGTGGACTACTGAACTCGGCCGAGAGTTCTTAGTGGGAAATCAGAAAAACTTGCCAAAGAAGACAACAAGTGACGATAAAGGTTTTATCGAATCACTAGCCAGTGACAACCAATCAAGAAGCGAATCCTGTTAGCAGCACGAGAAGCTGCAAGGAATCAGGAGAACCGAGAACAGCATTTGGGCTGGTTTAAACCATTTGGACCAGGCGTTAGACGAGGAGCAAGTGTAGTGCTACGCCAAGTACCCAAGAGTTACAAAGGTTAGCGAGTGTTTTATTGGATTTTAAGTTCTGTTTTTGATTTGTTGTTGTTATTGTTTATTTGTTCTTTTGTTGTCCGTTGATAATTCGTGTGTTTATTTGATAAATTTTATGTTAACTAAACCAGCTGGATTTTCTTTTATGCTTTTGCTAAGCGAGATAAGCCAATAAAAAAGAACCTGAGATAAGAGCGTGCGGAGAACGGTAAGTGAGAGAGATTTGTTGTTCAATGTCCTTTAGAGCTTAAAAGGCGTAGATGCAACAGTACATAAATATACCTACATACATAAGGTATATTTATGTAGTACCAATTTCAATAAATATTAAATTTTTGTTAAAATATGAAAACGATTATATTATTTAATATGTAAAATTTTGTAATTATTTTCTCGTAATTTCTGTATATTATTTTTAGTTCACCACTAATTAAGTAAGTGGCACATGACATATCTGCTTACAGCACATGTAAGGCAGTTGACCAACTGCTTATTATTTCTTTAGCTTGTTATTTTACCGCCCGCTTTTTATTCGTCTAGAGCAGTAAATACATGGAATCTTCACTGGTAGCAAATTATGGACTCGTTTAGGGTTCGATGTGCGGAATCAAAAATAATACACTCGGTAATTTATAAAGCCTTTATTCTCGGAATTAGGCAGATTATGCATGTTATCGCTTATAAGGGTATTATAATAATAATTATTGCTGTGCTGATTTTTATTTGTCATAATCTGAAAAGCGCGTGGGCCACCGACTATCCATTGTGGAAAGTTATAAAAAAGCTTAAGAAACCACAACAATATATCGATACCCCAGTTCAATAGCGTAACAACTCAAAAACTATAGTTTTGAGATATTGACGTTTAAAAAACTCATGGTAATTATTATCATCATATAACATTGTGTTATATTCCACCACTTCCATATAGTAACTTGTGTCATATGTTGGCAAACATGCAAAGTTCGACTTATTCTCTTTTGAACTATATAAAATACACATTTTTCTTTTTTTGGTATGACTAACTCAAAAATGGCATTTTTGGACTTGTTACTCTATTGAACTAGGGTATCGATTTGTATACCACCGATTAAAATATCTAGTAAATGTTTTTCAACTTAATCAATCAATTATCACAGTCGAGGAAGAAACCGAAATAACAGATATTTTAAAGCCTTTCTTCAAATGGACCATTATATTATAACTTTTGAGCTGAAAAAAGTGAAGAGAACAATTATTAAAGAAATCAACCCGATGAAGGCCCCGGGATAAGATCTGAGCACCGGAAAAGTGCTGCAAGAGGCAATACAAAAATGATTCAGAGCAATTCTGCAGATATTCAATGAGGTGCTTAGACTTCATCACTTCCCGAATCAGTTCCTTAATCAGTTTTAAGCCAGGCAAAACATCTCAAGAAGTACCATCGTACAGACCCATACTATCTAAAGTTTTCGAAAAATTACTCTTGAAACGTCTCAAGCCAATAATATAACAACGAAAACTAATACTAGACCATTAATTTGGATTCAGCAACCCACATAGGACACACGAGCAGGTGAACTGAATAGTAAAACAAATCAATCGAAATTTGGAAGGCAACCGTTACTGTTCAGTAGCTTTCGGTGATATCAGCCAGGCCTTCGACAAAGTGGCTCTACAAATAAAAAAAAAACTATTCCACACCAATTCAACTTAATTCTAAAATCATACTTGAGTAATAGAGGTTATCTTGTTAAACATCAAAATAAATATACTGATCTACACAACATCCATTCGGGCGTACCCCAGGGCAGTTTTTTGGGTCCAGTCCTGTACTTATTGTATAATAATAACCTGCCAATAACAAAACTTATAACAGCTCCCACCTTCGCTGACGATACTACCCGCATCTGCATCCAAAAACTTGCAAACCAACTTAACTTCTTCTTCGAGTGCCGTGACCGTTATCGATCGTTGGCGATCATGGCAGCTACCATGTTGGCTATCATGATCTTGTTGACAGCCGATCTAAAAACCTGATCCAAACCATTGTCTCAGGTTTTTTAACCAGGAGGCAGGAGGATGTGTATATCCACATTTCAAATGCTTTTACTCGGTCAAGAGTTGCCTCGGTAATCGTCCAGGCTTCCATTCCATACATTAGGACAGGGAAAACATAACACCTCACCATCCTCACCCTAAGACTCAATGCCAGATCACGGCCACAAAACAACTTCTTCATGCATACAAATGTTGCACGGGCGTATTTTCACTTCTGCAGAATGGTGCCAATTTTCATTCATGTTGCATTCGAGATATACCGCTCTTGTGACTCTTGTCAATGCTACTTCTCTGGTATATAAACCCTCGTCTTGAACTGGATTCTCCTTGCTTATGATCATATACTTCGTCTAATTTATGTTCAATTTTAATCCGTACTGATCACAGGCTTTGACCACTCTATCTAATAGACATTGAAGATCTTCACTTTTCGATACCAGAAGAATGGTATCGTCCGTATATCTTATATTGTTGAGCTTTCTTCCATTAATATTTATTCCAACCTCTACCTCTTGGAGTGCTTCTCTAAAAATATGTTCCGAATATAATATTATGTTAAACAGTAACGGAGAAAGTATGTATCTTTTTCATCAATTCCAGTTGTTTTAAGGATTTGGATTAACTTTTCGTGTTTTACTGTATCAAACGCTTTTTCTAAAACTATTAGGCACGTATGCACATCGAAATTTACATCTCGACGTCTCTGTATGAGCACCTGAACCCCAAAAAGTGCTTCGCGCGTTCTCAAACCCCTTCGAAAGCCAAACTGAGTATCCTCGATTCTCTCTTCTAGTTTGTGATAAATTCCTCCATGTATATTCTTAGGAATATCTTTAGCACATGGCTCATTAAGGTTATGGTGCGATAGTCGTTGCACCTGATGCTTTGGTCTTTTTTGGAATTGTAACAAGGGTGGCTTTTAACCGGTCTGGTAAAATGTTTCTTGTGTTATATATCGACACCCCCAACGAAGAAGGATGTAACTCAATTTTACCTATTTTTCAGGAGAGTGACTTGGAAGTTTGAAAACTTCTAGAAGTATTATTTTAAGCCCCAAAAAAATATTACAAATGGGAACAATTTAAAAGGTGTTCCCCATGATTAAAGGTGTTCCCCATGTAGTTCTATGAGCATTTTTGGATTTTACATCTCAGGTAGCTTGCTAGGCTTGCTTTTCGATGTGCCTGCACCCTGGTTTTTTTGTTATGATGGCAAATTATTAACACAGGGAGACCGACGGCTTTACACGTGTCCTCCGAAAGCACGGAAGACGGTCAAGAAATTTTAGATTGTACCCGGAGTCGAACCGGGGAGCCCTACGATAGCAGTTGATCGCGCTAATTATCAGGCCATGACCGTCGTCGTTTAAATTATTGTAGTTGGGACTAATTTTGTTTTTATTTATATTTTCAATTTCCTTAATTAGTAATGAACAAAATATCTTACTGAAACTTTGTGTCCTCGACGGTAAGTCATCTCTACCGCTTTCCTATTATATTTCAATATTTTATGATTATAGTGCCGCGACATGATGTAATCCATGACAACATTAGTTCTACAAATATGTACCATACATCCTTGGATTCGTAGTGAAAAGATTACTACGCTCAGTGGTAGCAGAGCGCTGCAAAGCCCTTTTGACTGCCATACAAAAATATCGCCGCGATTCCATTATTTATTGACCGACTTCAATAAATATAATACATCACTTAATCGCTAATTAAATTATTAACTTAACTTAACATATTAGCTTCAATATCTTTTTTAAATAAAGTGCTTAGTTTTTTAATACGAGTACAAACAGAAATTGTGAAAAAGGAACGGGAATTCTAAAGTTGCTGTAACCATCTTAATTTTTTAACCTGTTTTAACACTAACATAGTTTTAGAAAATGGAAATTTAATTCTTAACTTTATTTATGACAATTTTTTTTAAAAGTACAGTTTCTTCGAAAAAGGATAGAATATGATGCCATAATGATGAACATGAAAATCGCAATACAAAACTTCCTCATTTTTCTAATCACGTTTATAAGAAAATCATTTGTAGATCGGAATTTCATTTTAAAAAACTTTCTTTAATTAATATTTCATCGAAAATAATACAATAGTTTCTTTGAAAAATGCATTTCATAATGAATTTAATATCAGATTCCTGATTCTTTACTAAATTGCCAATGCATACTTTATTTCAATAAAATTTTGAAATATGTGTTTATTAGAAAACTTTTTCGAGAAGAGGGCATCAATATTATTAATTTCTTATACTATACAGTTTTAATTTCAAAACCCTTGTCTGATCCCTGTGATTCCACAAAAAAATTTAAACGCCTGTAAATACAAATACCGCAAATATTTTCATATGATTTTTTTTTCTGTGAAATCAATAATAAATAACCTCTTCTGAAATGTAGTGCAGTTTCAGTAACGCGTTTAACTACTTTTCCGAAACATAACGAAAATTTAATGTTCTTTTACATACAATTTTTGCCCAAATATTTTTTTTTCATCATTTAGTCGAAATTTTTAAATAAAAGGTATTTGAAAATATCGTGAAGTAAATGATCGTTTATAATAAAAAAAATAGTACAACTCAAAATACTGACTTTGGTTCTATATGTACCAAAACGCGATTTGGGACCAGGATGCAACGGGACAGTTCAACAAAATTATTTCTTTGCGGATGGAGCTAATTGTTTGAATGTAATATAGCTTATCGTGACCTATGAAGACAGTTTGCATTTGTAATCAGAAGTGGCATTACAGCGTTTTCATTGTCTTCCGTAACTTGGCACAGGAAATCACGAATCGTACGGAACAAACGTATCTCAGCATTACTTATTTGACCTTGTGAAGCTTTAAGAATATTGCTGCATTAGACGATGGAAAACTTTGTTGTTTTGTATGTTTAATTATTTTACAGATATTATGAATAATTGTTGTGTTTTTAGGTTCAAGATCCAAGATAATTCCCACGAAAATAATATTCATCGAAGTTGATAGACTAAAGGAAGTCCGGCTACGACAAACTACTTACGGTCGCAAAACAAATTTTTAATAACAATAAAACATCCTCAAAGGGAATATAAGTTAAATACAATTATAATCACTGTTGTTTACTATAGGATATCAGGCACCAATAATAATGTGTCGAAGAATGGTCACAATTTATACTGTAAAATGTTTGCTGAGTGAATTGAATATTACTTGACCAATAAATTTGATATGCTACTAAAATTGCTATCATAGTTGAATTACCAATAAATTAAATAAAGTGTGATAAATATTATTATTAAATCAGTAATCAGAAATGTTCACTTGGTTTAATATTAATGGAGGGTGACAATCATTATTATTTTGTTTCTCTTTTGTGCGGTTCTCCGTCTTTTATTTTGTTCTTCTTTATTTTGTATATTATTATACAATATATGAAATTTAACCTCATTTATACTTTATTGAGTCCATAAAATCAAATAGGAATACACTTAGTTAGTTTCCATTCTGTTCCATTCTACTTACAAGAATTTTAGATCAAACCAGTACTCTACTTCCACTTCGAATTGTAAGATGCTGATAGAAATATAGATTTGACATGAGGTTAATGCACACTTTACATCTTGTGATGTCTCCTTCTAAATGAAATCTTCGAGGTGCACTATGGCGCGGCGGTTTAATTTACAACATGGTTTTAAAATGTTTTATTGACGATCATGAACTTACGACGATTAGTTACGACGGAAGATTCAAATTTGAAAGTTCGACATTACAAGCTATTTATTTTTTTTTTTTATTTACCCAGAATATTTACAATCTGTCTTTAACAATAAGTAAATGTATTGACGATTTCCTAAGGAGACATATTTAAGTGAAATCCCAGTGGTTTCCACCCTTATGGTATTAATTCACATGAATTCAGTTTTGTACAGGGTAATCTAAGTTATACCATCGAGTATCTTCAATGTTTAAGCCTGCTTCTTAAGTCTTGAGGTTTGAGTCTTCTCAGTCTGCGCTTGCCTTCCCTGTGTTGGTCTTCCATCAAGCCCACTGCTAGTTTGTTTGGATGTGCACTAAGTCTGTTTTTATATTTATCGCTGAAGGAGACAATTTCCTCCTTCACCGTAGGTATAGCCAGATCTTTCCTTATGATCTCGTTTGTAACGAACCATGGGGCGTCGACCAGGTTTCTGAGCATCTTTGATTGAAATCGTTCGAGTATTTCTATATTGGAGTTGGATGCAGTGCTCCACAGCTGTATGCCGTACGTCCAGATGGGTTTGATTATTGCTTTGTATATTAATAACTTGTTTTCCAGGGAAAGTTTGGAGTCTCTACCTATCATCCAATACATTTTATAAAATTGTATATTTAGTTGTTTTCTTTTCGTCCATATATGTGTTTTCCAGGTTAGGCGCCGGTCCAGGTGCATGCCCAGGTACTTTACAGTTTCTGTCTGTGGGATCTGTTTTCCGTTCAGGGTCACTGGAGGACAAGTCTCCTTCCGCAGTGTAAACGTAACGTGTGCGGACTTCGTCTCGTTTGCTTTTATTCTCCAAGTCTTTAACCATTTTTCTATTTTGTGTAGGTTTATTTGTGTTAGCTCAGATGCAAATATGGGGTTGATGTGTGATGTCATGATGCCCGTATCATCCGCAAACGTGGCCGTAGTGTTTTGTGCCATTGTTGGTAAATCTGAGGTGTAGAGTAGGTATAAGGTCGGCCCCAGGACGCTTCCCTGCGGTACTCCAGCTTCAACTGGATAGATTTCTGTGTATGCTTCTTGATATCTGACAAGTAAGTGTCTATTGCTGATATAAGATTTTATTAGTTGATATAAATCGTAGGGGAGCATCTTTTTTAGTTTATATAGCAATCCTTGGTGCCAGACCTTGTCGAATGCCTGTGACACATCCATGAACACCGCCGAGCAATATTTTCTCTCTTCTAGATCCGTATTGATTTTTTCGACTAGTCTATGGACTTGCTCTATAGTTGAGTGTTTCTCTCTGAACCCGAACTGGTGATCGGGTATGAGTTGTTTTGTTTGAAGGATTTTCTTCAAACGTTTTGACAGTAGTTTTTCAAACACCTTCGATATAACTGGGAGCAGACTTATAGGTCTATAAGACGTCACCTCCTCTGGATTTTTACCTGGTTTTGGGATCATTATTATTTCTGCTACTTTCCATTGAAGAGGGAAGAAGCTCAATCTTAACGAAGAATTAAATAATATAGTGATGAATTTAATTGCTTTCATTGGTAGTTCTTGCAAAATTCTACCAGTTATTAAGTCGTAGCCTGGTGATTTTTTGTGGTTAATTTCTTTCAATATGATGTTCTTTACTTCTTTTATTTTGAATTTTTTTATAGGAAAATCCATTTGGTGGGGCACTTCTAAAAATTCGGTTATTTTTCTTTCCTCTTCATTGCTTATTTCAGATGGGAAGGGTTGAAAAACTTTTTCCAGATGCTTTGCGAACACTTTTGCCTTTTCCTCATCAGTTCTAGTCCATTTTCCATCTTCTGTCCTGATTGGTGGGATGTGAGTCTGTGGTTGTTTTATTCTTCTAGTCGCCCTCCACAAAGAATACTCGGTGGCCTCCGTTGAGATTAAATTTTCCAGGTGTCGTTGAATAGCTGCATTTTTTTCTTCATTTATTAGATTTTTAAGTTCTTTAATGGCTTTATTGAACTTTGCTTTGTCGTGTGGAGATCTTGTTGTTTGCCAGTTTTTTCGCAATTGACGTTTTTCAAGTATTTTAGCTTTAATAGATGTAGAACAAGTTAGTGTTTTTCTAGTCGCTTCATACTTCGGAGTGACCTCCCATGCGGTTTCCTGCAATTTTATGTTAAATTTTTCCACTGCTGTTTCAAGTTCTTCTTCAGTTTTTAATAGTATATTAGTGTTGATTCGGTCGTTTAGGATATTTCTAAATTCATTCCAGTCCGTTTTTTTATTATAAAATGATGGGTATGTTTGTTTTCCTGTTAACAGTGAACTGACTGTAACTATTATTGGGGAATGATCTGAAGATAGGTCCAAGCAGGAGTCGGCTTTGATGTTGTTTGCATTTATTCCTTTAGTTACGCAAAAATCTATCAAATCAGGGATCTTTCTTCGATCTGCAGGCCAATAGGTGGGCTCTCCAGTTGACACCGTTTGTAGGTTGTCTTTTTTCAGGGCTAGGTAAAGCTGCCTACCCTTCGGCGTTGGATTTTGTGATCTAGAGCCCCACCACGGGTGTTTAGCGTTAAAGTCTCCTCCCGCAATAAATCTATTTCCAAGCGTTTTGAAGAATTGTGTAAATTGCTCTTGTTTAATGGTGTATTTTAGTGGACAGTAGAGAGCTGTGAGTGTGATTGGACCAATGCAGTCTTCTACGGTGACGCTGGTTGCCTGCAAGTATACTTCTTTGAATTGTTCTTGTTCGCTGTGTTTAATTGATGATTTAATTATTACTGCAGTGCCCCCATATGCCGCTCCGTCCGGGCGCTGGGTGTTGTATATTTCGTATCCTGGTATTTTTAGATGACTCTTTTTAGTGAAATGCGTCTCAGAGATCATCATTATGTCAATGTTCAAATTAGTTAGAAATGATTTAAGTTCTGGTACTCTTTGAGCCAGACCGTTGGCGTTCCAGACTGCCATTTTTAGTATGGGGATCATTATGGCATTTTTGTGATAAGGGCTGTGAGTAAATTTAGTATGGTATCCATTTTAGTCATTAGTTGTGTCAGCATCGACAAGCTATTTATAAAGCATTTTTTTGTTGTAAGAAAACTTTCATTTTATGCTAGTCGCGTCTCCGCTGCGCTTCGCTCGTGCAATCTCCTTGCTAAATCCTGTACTCGCTGAATCTTTGAGTATTGTCCGAACCCGCGATGTTGTTGCGATGATAATTCCGTGAAGAAACGCCACAACTTAAAAGCACAACATCACATACGAAAATCGACATTTCAAACGCCATTTTTAATGTCGAAAATGGTGAAACAAATTGACCATATCGTATCACAATCATTGCAAAAAAAAATCAAACAAAAAATTTCGTAAGTACCGAAAAAAATGGAAGCATAATCGGACTAAATTTGTAATATAAAATTCGTTAATATAAAATTCGTTAAAAGTACATTGCTTTAAGTGAACTCGGGTGGGAACTAATGCGTTGAACCGATTTCCTACATCGCATCGGTTGCGAAGTGCGTTAGTCTACAAATACACACTACAAATATTCGAAGAGATTTTTTATTACGTATGAATTCTTTTACGCCCCACTGCAAATATTCGATATTCTGGTAAGGTATTTGGAATATTTTTTATTTTCGGATATTATTCCACTGTGCATGCGTCGTTATCATTTAACTACAATGTAAAATAACGCACGCTGATTGGTCGAAACGCCAAAATTTGACCCTGAATGGAATTATCATAAATATAATGTATGAATAAATTTGGAAGTTAAAAATTTTCAAAAATTATTAAAAATTAATTTTCAGCAATTATTGGTTCAAGGATTAAAAAAAACTAACATTTCATTAACTTGAATTATAAAAGGCAAATATAATTTAAATATTCTCAACAAGCAATAACTTAATATTATAAGGTAATTAATGTGAGAACATATTTACTTTATATGGGTAATTAATTGAAATCACATTACAGTAATGTTATGCAATATTGCCCATTCCTGCTTTAAAATAATATAAAATGCTTTTTAAGTATCAATTAAGTAAAAATGTAATTTAATAATGTGCAAAAAAGAACTGAAAAGCTTTTAGATGAACTTCGTAATAAAATGAAATTGTTTTATATGAAATAATAAACTTTTCGAAACTTATATAACAGATAGAGCAACGAAATTAATTAAATTGGCAGTATTATTGATAACATAATTACGATGTAGAATAAAGCATACATCGGTAGACTAGGAAGCGGGAAACCGTGGTTCCAATCCGCGTCGCGCCGCATAAAATGCTGTGATCTATTATAGTCTAAGATCGATCTGTAACAACGGGAAACCACTCCATTAATTACATATCCCTATAATAAGTCATCTCGCTTTCGGTCAAGTTGATCGTCTACGCATTGCACAGTGCTTGACACACGAAGAAGAAGAATTAAATTAATTAAATGGTTCATATAACTTTATCACTTTTTTTACTTTATTAATACCTAAATACTCGAACATAGGACCGTATAATTTAAAAATAAACTGTTTCTTTATTACATTTACTACCAACATAGAGGTGCAGATTCTGAAACGCCACTCTACAGCGCTACACATACACGCTTCTTGATGATTACTGCATGGACCGATTTTCAAGTCACGACGCGACGCCTCGTCACGTTATTGCTTACTACATCGCGCACATCTACAACAATTCTATATTATTGCAATCGCAATTATGTTATCTAATTTACAAATTTCAATGTACACATGTTGTTCATAATAGAGTACATAATCAAGTAATATGATATAATGTGCATCTGAATCCGCCAGACATACATACTGTTATGAACGGAGTCCTTTAAGAGAGCCACACGTTTTACGGTTGATGTTTTGTACGAGTGTACGTAATTGTACCTCGTCAATAGAAATGTATGCAAAATTTTATTGATAGATGCAAATAAAATAAATTTATACCTCGGCTTAACAATTTCGGTGAGCACTGACCTACCTTTTCTCAAGTTGGGTTCCTTCCTTGACCAAATCGTGATGCTGAAATAGACTAGTAATGGTCTTCGGAAATGATAAAAATTATGCTCCGTTTTATAATGCAAATTGTGAATTTTATTATATAAAATGTAATTAAGTTTAAACAAATCTTGAACATCAATTAAATAAATCCTTAATATTACCCCAAACTATAATTATTATTGTCGGCGCAACGCGGTAGAAATTTTTAAGTTCGCACTAATTTTTGTGAAAATAAAAGTTGTCTGGCTTTACCTTTAAAAACAATCTGGTTCTTTTCTGGTTACCAAGATGAATGACCATGAACTCCAGTATAATTTTCTTGTGGATGATTTACAGTCGCTTGAATACAAGTGGATCCGTTTTGCAACACGTGTAAAATCGTATAACGTTATTTGTGAAAAATATTGTGGATCCTTTAATATTTTTGATCAAAAACACTTCCAACACACGTAAGTTGATTTCACTTTTTATATTTTATACCTTTTTCTGGCTTTAATCGCAAAATTTACTAATTAACTTTATTTTTATTTTAGCAGCTACACAAAACTCGACCACCATTAATTAAATTAAAAATCAACAACCTTTTCCAATTGTTTTTCACCATCGCTCCCTGTATATCAAGGCAATTGTGATTTTGTTCCATTGGTCGAAATAAATCAATATTTATTGACGTTATAATTTTCAGGTTCGGCTCCAGCCCAATGTGATTTGTAAAATTTTTAATAAAACTTTTATGTTTCAGATTAAATTGAAGTACTTGCATCTCCTGTGATCTTCCAGTAAACTTTTGAAGAAAATGTCTTTCCCATTTGTGGTACATTGAATTACGAAGCACTCCGATACGTGTAAAAATTTTTCTTATTTTAAAGTTTTACGTTTAGCACATTTTTATAAATTAACTTTGAACAATTATTTTGATTTCACATTACATTTCTTATAATTAATTAATTTAATTTATAATTTTAACAAACATTTTTATAAACAGAATTAAAACGTTGCATTTGAATTTATTTGTTATCTCGTTCCGTGACCTTGTCTTCATATAAGTTTATGACGTTAAACCAAATTTTTTTGTTATCAGATGAAACTTTTACGTTCGAACAAATAAGTCATGTGCTACCTTTATTAAATAAACAAAACTTTGAATCGTTACGTTATCATTTCTATTGACGTGGTGGTTGGTGTTGTACATCGCAATACGTACAGCAGTCTCAATAAATTAGTTGACACTTAAGTTTATTATATAATTTGAAACATCTTGAAGTTATTTTTCCATAATTGCATAATATTTCATAAGAACCATGTTTATTATAAAATAAAATATATTCAAATCAAAGAACCTTTAAAAACAAAAACCTTTAATGAATAATAATAAAAATTATTAAAACGAAGAAAAGATAATATGATCTCAAAAAGTTAGTTGAGAGGGAATAATTTTCAACTTAAAGAACATTTATAATATTTGGTATGTCCTCCTTTGGTTTTAATAACTTCTCCAAATCATTTAGAAACACTTCGTACTAATATCTATATGCAAGACAGAGTCCTCTATAGACTTCCATATAGCACGAATTTGGGTTGTGAGTAACTCCTTGCTTTTATTTTCGATTTATCAATTTACGACCAATTTCATCACATAAATGCTTTATTGGTTTATTGGATTTAAGTCCGGAGACATTGCCGGCCAATCCAACACTTAAAACACATTTTCGGATAAGAATTTCTTCATTATACGAACAGCATGTTTCCGATCGTTGCCGTGTTGAAAGATAAAATCACGCTCTAGACCCAAGTGTTCAGCAGATGTTAAATTATTTATCAGAATTTCGCAATAATCAAACCCTATCATTCTAGCATCCACAAAATGTAAATTTCCAAGACCTTTCCACGAAAATCACCCGTATAGGAGCATATTGCCACCACCGTGTTTTAATGTTGATGTCAAGTACCTATCGGAATCTCGATTTTTGCCCCTCTTGCGCCAAACAGTAACTCTGTGATGATTCCCAAATAGTTGATATGACCTTTTTCCAAAACTCTGCTGGTTTGTTTATATATTTTAACATAAATTCTAACCTTGCTTTTGTGTGACATTCTTGCAATAATCGTGTTTTTCTTGCCAGTCTACTGAAGAGATTAGAATCATGTAATCTATTGCTTATAGTATTTTTAAAAACATTAATTCCGATGTGCCTTACGCTTTATTGTATATTTCGCGTTGTTAATTTTGGGTTATTCTTAAATTTTCCAACAATTTCACCATCAATGCGGTTTGTAGTGTTTCTGGGACGCCCGGTTCTCGGTAAATCTTGTAATAGTTTACCAGAATCGTGCTTTCTAATAATTTTTCTTACAGCTTCCTGAAGTATTCCATGCATATTGGCAACTTTTTGTAATGATTTAATGTGTTGGTATTTTTCCACTATGACTAATCGTTCATCAGGCTATAGATCTCTATTGCACTATAGAAAAGATTTGATCTTTGCACCAGAAAAGACGATTATGTATACAATTATACAATTGGTTGCACGTTACAACTAAAAAATACAGTTTATAAAATACTAACTTATTGCGTACGATAAAAATACTACTGTTACACTGATTCATTGCATCTTCTTATCAGATGGACACAATAAATTTCGCAGTATTATAATACCTATACATTCCATCAGGTTAGTAGTTTATTATTGGGAATTATTGTAAAAAAATTGTAAAATTTTATAGCTGTCAACTAATTTATTGAGAGCACTGTATAGTAGAAATGCTTCGTATGTGAATTTTAATATAAATAATAATTACGTACCAAATATTTTTTTCTAATAATTCATTTTAAAATTTCTAATTTTTTGACTTGAAATAATATGTTAAATACTAAAAATACATGACTAAACTTATATTTCGTTATCGGAAGTGCATAAATGTATGAGACATAAATATCTCATTAAAATTTATGTTTTGCTCATACATATTAGCATGTTATAATGTTATAGTGTTATATTATGTATTATAATATCAACAGTTATCAATATATCAACAACAAGAAAGTGGAGTAATTTTATAGGTGTAGCTTGTTGATTGCTACATATATTAAATTTGAGTATGCTTAATTTCAAGTTACATTAAAAGTTTCGTGACCAGATCTATTTTTTAATGTCAAAAGTATATCGATCGCTTAATTTAAGGTATCAAGTCACAAAGCGATAAGTGTTGTGTATAATATGAGAGTGATTAAACAATTTAAAGCTAACACACTAGGAATGAAAGTTACTACCTATAGCATGACTCTTATCACGAATGCAGCCGCCATAAAATAGATTTTACCAGACTGCTTTTTGTGTTACTGCATAATAAATTAACTAACTTTTAAAAGTCAAAATAATCTCGAATAATAATTACTTTTTCGATTTTTTTAGTGTTATAATAAATTTGTATTACTATTGCGTTCTAAAAAAAATATCAACATGTTCAATGGTTAGCAAACGACACAATATATCTCATTTTTAGCTTATGTTTGAGTTTCTTATATGTATAGTGTATTTCAAATTAATTGGAATTAAAAAAAGTCTAGCATCAAATTACGTTGTTATAAAAACATACAAACTATGCAAGGAAAAACAATATAAGAGATAAGATTATCGCGCCAACGAAAGCCCGCATTTCATACTCCACGTGGAGTAGTGTAGTTCTAATTGGTTAATATTTATAATAAGGACTTATTATTGGATAATATTTCTATTACGAAAATTCTCTTTGCGACTCCACGTGGACGCGTGTACCAGGTGTACAGTAAGTTTGTATGTTTTTATAACAACGTAATTTGATGCTAGACTTTTTTTAATTCCAATTAATTTGAAATACACTATACCATCTACTGCATCAATATAAATAATATGTACAAGCTCAAGTGATCTCACAGTACTGTAGTAAATCAAAAATATATATTTAGGTAATTAAAAAACGAAATTTATTATTTATTTATAGTTAAAATTTTTATATTTCAGCTCATACACAAAGAAATATCGTTGATCACTGAATCTGAATACGACCCCGACCGTTGATGTTCGTTATGCTATTGTTTATAGTATCTATAATAAAAATAAATGCATGCATTTTTTCGATTTCAATGATTATTTACATATTGCTCGTCAATCATTCATGCAAATTTTATTAGTATGTGACAACAATATTGTCAAATTTACAAAAAAAATTTTGTCAAATGCACAAAAATCCATTTAGTCCAGGTAAGGAACACTTTTAGTTTCCTAAACATCAACAAAGCAAACTGAAATTTAGCAGATATGGGTATTTGAGTGTCCAAATGAGCCCCCTAAAGGTCCCCTAAAATCCTACGTCGCCTTCTCCCACAATTGGTAATTAATTCCTCCAACCTGATTTTTCGTCGTCCATAATAACTCGTTCAATTTCAATTTTGGTAAAAATTATCATCAGCTTAAAATTGCTCAAAATTCTGTATAAAATTTTTATTTCAGAATTAACTTCGAATGAAACATTTAAAAGAAATACGAATTATTCAAAACTTTTTCCAATTTTAATTTATATTATAGTAGGTATATAAATTTTAATAGTACAGCATACACCAATTTTGAAAAACTGTTTTGTAGATATTTTTATGCCCCTTAATGAAGTTTGGGGAAGGGGAGCATTCAAATATACATTCCTACAAAATTTAAGCTTGCGATTGACGTTATCAACCATATCGCCAAACTGTCTTACTAGGGATGCGAAGAATCAGTACTAAAGTTACTTGTCAGTTATTTAAAAGAAAGAATCCAAAGCGTAAAACTGAATGCCAGCACGTCTGATGAACTTGCCATTAAACTCGGTGTTCCTCAAGGTAGTTTTGCCCCTTTTCTATTTGAGATTTTTACATCTGATCTTCCCAATCTGATAACTACCTGATAACTGTAAGGTTTATATTTATGTACTCTGATAATACTCAAATATACATTTCAGATAACCCAGCATCCATTAATGATTAATGAATTTTTCTGCAACATTGGTCATATGGCAATGGCTTATTGCTCAATCGTAGCAAAACTGTTAGCCTTTGCATGGGCACCTCGCTCTGTTATGTAGTTACCGATAACTTAAGACGTACCAATGTTCACCTAGACAACAACGTGATCGACCTTAGTGGGAAGATAGCAAACTTTAATGTAATGTGGTTCTACAGTTTCACCTTTGAAAGCCATGTCAACAAACAATATAGTTTCAGCTACTTCAATCTGAAGTCTCTACGCAGATGTAAGCATTTCCTCCCACCAGAAGGCAAGCGGAAGCTAATCCAAAGCCTGGTATTCTGTCACCTCCATTGCTGTTCCATCGTGCAATATGGTTTTCTAACGCGTTCCTTAATGAACAAACTACAAGTTCTCCAAAATGCATTTTTGCAATGCAGAGCTTACCGCATTTTAACAGATTTTCCGATCTCTAACTGCCGGATCTACTAAGCTTATGTTTAAGTTCCACGTTAAGAAACGCTTGATGACCGCTCAAAGATCATCAATCGTTTAGGTGTAAAACCTATTAAACAATGCCCTATATTTTCTATGTATTATTTATTTACATTATTTAATAAATGGTTTATTATTATTAATTGAGGCAAAGCCATCAAGGGATTTAAGGGACTTTTGGATGGTTCATTAGGACGCTGAACTACATATGTCCACTAAATTTTAGATCGCCCGGAATTTTTTCAAGTTTGGGAAATATTTTTGACTTCGTTTCCGAGACGTTTGTCTCATGCAATAATAAATAACGCATTGAACGAAAATTCATATAATACACAACATAAGGGCTCTTTTTCCAAGAAAAAAGAAGAGCTGACTTTCTTTAAACCCAACTTTGCTTTAAAAATATGCAGACTTTTTTATAATATTAAGTACTGTTTCAGTATTTTTCTCAGTTGATAATTTGGAAAAATCTGTTATGTTTCAAGGGGCATGTTGTTTAATATATTGTCATATTATCTGTCTCATGTAGCACACAATGTTGGCGCAATATTGGGGAAATATAGGGCCAATATTGAATCTTGGCGCAATATTGTAAGCTCCAGCCAATATTAAACCAATATTTCTTCAACCAATATTGGTTCAATATTGATTTCAAATATTGCGCCAATATAGGAAATCAATATTGCACCAATATTATATTGTCTAATAATAATAATGTCATATTATTTTCTACATTAATATTGCTTATGTATTATTATTTAAATTATTACTTTAAATTAACTTTTAACAACTTAACATTCATTAAATTTCTTAATTTACGATGTAAAATCTTAAATGTTAAAAAAATTTAATTCTAAAATATAATGCCGGCTTTTTCAAAAAAAAGCTGGCTTTAAAAAACTAATTAGTTTTTTCAGATATTAATTTATTTAAGCGATGTTCATTTTTCATGAATAAGGTTTTTTAAACTTTTTCTTAAATGTTTGGAAACGGAAGTATTTCTAGAAGCAAGAAGAGTAACTGATATAAAAAGTTGCTTTGCGCGACAGAAAACATGAGACTTCCAAGACAAGGTGATGACCATCAACGCATTAAAATCTTTCATACTAGTTTTTCTGAAGTATTTTTCTATCGATACAAAAATTCTAAGAAATCCTCCAAATATTGGTCCCTCCAATATTTATAGCAATCGATTCGTCGATAAGCTCCTATAAGGATAAGAAAAATTTAATGACGTCACGTAGTGCAATAAGTAAATGCATTATAGTGCACCATTAAAGATCAATATGGCCTAAAGCTTTTCTTATTACAGTAATACTGATAGCAATTGGCAGTAAAAGTAAATTCTTACTTATAATAATAATTTATTATTGTCAATGTGATAATAACAAAAAGTTAGGATACACCATGTTTTCATATATGGCGTCAATAACATTTTCTTATTGCTGTAGAAACTAAACAAAAACCAATTGTTTCTTCTTCCTCTAGGTCTATGATCTGTTTGCTAATATACATTTCGATGTGTCCGTACCCTGTTTTTATTGTTATGATGACAAATTATTAACATAGGTGAACCGATGGCTTTATGAACCCTGCGAAGCACGGAGACTATATGCATATAATATAATTCAAAAGATTTTCGGTATGTTATTAGATTCTTTATTTAAATACTAATATACATATCGCTGGCTGGCAAGAACAACGGCACAACTCAAAAAAGCACTTTTTTCAGGGGAGCGTTTTTAAACTTTTTTCTTAATACGATTTCATATAATTCCGCTGCTATTTAAAATTTAGTTGTTTAAATTTAACTAACAATTATAAAATTTCAATGGCTACAATTGGCATTCAAAAATTTGAAGAAAATTATTTTTCAATAGTATAAAAAATGTATAAATTCCTGCCATTTGTACTTATGTCTATATTCCTGATAACAACATAAGTCTAAGTTTTAGTCAAGACAACAGTAAGATTTTGCAAAACACTGTGTAATTCTTGTATAAATCATAAAGAATTAAAGTTTGCAATCGATTTTGTTAATTTTCACTAGGTAATTAATAAATAAAATATTGCAATCACTTTAATTGCAATTCCTTCCTTTAAGGAATCTCGATAATCCATTCATGCGCGTCACTATGGGACTCTCATAGATTACAATAGATTCTAATTCCAAATAAGCCGATATTTAACAACAAATTAACCAACACAAACGTACTAATTAAAAATAAGCCTATTTTAGCGTAAAAATTAGCATCAATTCACTTGACATCAGTGATACAACTGAAATAGTGTCTTTATTCATGATAAATAAGTAGTAACTTTGCATTGCATGCATAACGACACTTCTGCCATACTAGCGCCGGATTATTAAAATTTTGAATTCTGTCATTATTAACAATAAAATATGGTCAAATGCTGTCGATTTATATGGTTAACTCAATTTTGCCAAATTTTGAGTTGTGCCGTTATGCTTGCCAGCCAGCGATATGTACCTACTGGGTAATTAATAATTTACCTATCAAGAAAGTAAAACATCACCTTTTAACTCAAATTACTTTAATTCGTTATCTTTATATAATTTAAGATTTGGGTAGGATTTAAATTCTTGTTATCTATAAATGTAATCAATTCAGTTCGATGAGTAAATTGCCTTTACTGCTGTTGTATAGTAATAAACAATTACTTGACTAAAAGCCCGTATTTTTATAATGTGGTAAATCGTACGAATTGTGTTAATTCTAAACGAAAAAAAACCTCCATCCTAATATTATAATTTATAATATAGTAGTATATAGAGTTAAATCATTACCTCTGCATTTTTTCTGAGAACATTACCTAAGAAGTTAAATTGGTATCACAGATCAAATTTAGACCGCAGTGTGCAATTAATGGAATGTCATCTTTTTACAATCACTGTGATAACAGAAGGAGCCCTATAAAATATTTAGCTTCCGGCTCCAAAAAACTTAGATCCGCCATAGAGTACAACCGCTATTTATTATGTAAATCGTTTCTTTGTTGTTTCCTTCATTTAAATTATTTAATTCGTAATGGAAAGGAGGACATAACAAGCACTACATATATTTTGTTTATATTGAATTACCGTTCAGTTGTAAATTAGTAATTGCAGATCGGATAAACCACACAAGGTTAAATTTGATTATTGTCAGTGTAATCGTAAATACCACGATCCTCTAATTTATTTCAAACCTCAACTGAAATACTAACTTCATAATTACATAATAACACACTCAAACGTGTATCCAAAAATTAATATTATAGTAATTAGACTTATAGTACATAATATTACAAAAGTTTAAGAAATCTATATATTTCCAAGTCGTTCTAAAATGTTTCCTCAGTATGTATTAGTAATTATGACTTTTTGTATAACATTTTGTTTTAGCTAATAATAAGCAAATTAATTAGTTAAACCAAACCATAAAATTTAAATCAATTCATCCAAGCTAAAACTTCATATATTTTGTTTAATTCTATTAATATATAAAATTTATAACACAGCAGTGGCTTGGTGTGATCACTGGTTGAGTTACAGCGCGGAAATTGTGGGTTCGAATTGCGGACTTGACTGAATTTCTTGGCGCGGCCCTCCGGTGAATATCAACACTCTGTGGATAAATTAGTTGCAAGTGAAAGAGAAACAAGAGGATTGATCCACCTCAATAAATGGATCGTAAAGACTTTACAGAAAAATCAAAGTAGCAATATTCCGAATGGAATGGAAAAGCTTGATAATATATAAAATTAATTTCTGTATTGTATTTTAGGAACATGAAAATAAAGAATTTTTTACGACTAGCAATATAGGAATGTGTATCAATTGAAACAACTTCTTTTCATCGTTGTTCCTGAGGTGTTTTTAAAGTAAACCAACAAACACCTAACATTATATTAAATTTTTAACAATTAAAAACACACCTACAGAATAACTCGGAAAGATAAAATGTAAATTATAAATCATTTCTTGAACTACAATATTTATGTTCTAAATTTTTCCCTTCTTTAAAAAAAATAATTACTTTTAGCTACCTACTTATAAATATGTATGTACCTACTATGTATGTATATTCATCTATTATTTATGTTCTCTTCAAATTAAAAAGAATTTTAGCACGACATTAGTTTTTCTATAAAAACAATGCCAAGGTGGTAATATAAAATAAAGATACCTAATCTGCATACTCTAAATATTTTCAGCCAATCAATTTATTGAACTTTATATTTTATTTTTCTTTGTAGTAAAGAAGGATTATATTTTTTGTTGCTGAAAAGTTAATAACAGGTGGGAATATGTGTTTTATTGAAAACCCGCAAATATTTTTTATTTTAATAGGAATTTATTTTGAAAGTTTTAAACAGTATAGTATTTTAGAAATATAAAAGAATATAAAAAATAATATATTTACGGGTGTGTTGACGAAAAACTGTATTTGCAACAATAGCGCATTCCAGATACCCATGAAGATATATCAAAAATTGCAGGAAAGAATTACTTCTACCCGCACATCCGGCGAAGGTAGATCGAGAGTAAAAAAACTTCTAGCAATGTCTCTTGTAAAGGAACACGCGAGGCGAATAGTTTTGACAAGTGCATAATTAATAAATTTTCCTTTAAAATTAAAAACTTTATGGAAAATTGGAAGTGGGCCTAGACATTCAAAAGACCTTTGATAAGTTTAATTAAGTGCTTCGTAGTAAACAAAATCAAATATAATTTTTGGAAAACGCAGCCAAAAGAGATGGTAATAATTGGAACGCAGCTGAGCTGAATTTTGGAACGTCAGATATCTGAATGAAAATTATTGGTAGAATATTATCTAGTTATGATAAAAAAATCCTGCGGGTATTATGCAAATACATAATTATAAAACTTTGTATTTTTGTATTCCGGCAAAAATTTTAAACATTTCAATTTTCTATTTGTACCAAGTATTTTGTAAAACCACTTCAGCTAAAAGGAATAAAAATTTATTTTTATTTAAATATCAATTTCAATTTGTAAATTAATACATTTTGTAAAAACATCACAGTATTATTAAAATTGTAGGCCCAACGTGGAACAAATTAGATTCAAATTCAAATGATAAATTTTAAATTTTTATAAGATATCACAGCAATATGTACCTATCTAAGTATATTAAGTTGGTCCTTACTTTTGTCCTTTTGAAATTTTAGTGCTCCCGCTCGTTAAAATGTCTCCAAATAAATCAAAAGAGTTGTATTAAAAATTTCAAGTTCCTATCTCAATTCCAAATATCTCCCTAAAACTCTCCAATTTTCGCATTTAAATAATATAGGACTTTTGGAATTGTACTGTTATGAAGGTACGAATTTAGTTATCTATAATTCCGAAAGAAATTATGTATACAGTATCAGAAATATAGTTATACTAAATAATATAGAGGATAAAAATTTAGTAGAACTCAGAAATAATAACGACATTGTTATTTATAAGAAAAATGAAAATAGCAATTTTCAAAATTGTACGAAAATACTAATTTTCGAATTCCCATCAAATTCTTACGAAAATACCGATTTTCGAAGTCCTATTACTTCTCTATTGCATATAGGTATTTTTAGTCGGACTTCGTTCGAAGGTAGGACTTTTCGAAGCCTATCGGATATTTCAAAAATCAATATTTTGTTATAGGTACTGGGAAAATTTATATTTCTATATTGTAAAAGTACAGGACTTCGAAAATCGGTATTTTCATTTTGGTTCGGTATAACGGGATGGGTATTAATTCCGAGTATAAAGTAAATATACTTTTTTAAATGTAGTAAAAAATTTCCATGTTGAACTTGAAAACAAATTTCAACAAACATTAAATTTTAACAACCAGTAATAGTATAAAATAAATTAAAACATAAAATATGTTTTAAAGGTGTTCTGGTTGATCTGAAACAGCATTCAGGTGAATATATAATAATTGCAAAAACAAATGAATTGTTTAGCGGAAGCATATACGAAGCTCCATTCATTCAAGTCATGAAGGTAGGTAGTTTATCAAAAATGGATCGCCATCAACTCATCGTGTGACTGCAGTTTCGCTGTTACCCTATATATGGGATGCAACTCGTCAGACACGCATTGGTAAAAGCGATACCATTATCATATCAAATAACATTTATTAATTACGAGGCTCGAGGATACCTTACAAGTATGCGTTACATAAGTTATAGAATATAGGGGCATAAGCCCCTCTCCTCTATATTTAATTAAGTAAGTTATAAATTTTGTGAAGTGGAAGTTGAATAAGTTGCAGGATACAATTTTCAAACCCTTCTGATACCATTTTCTACTCACAAACCCACTTGTGTGTTCATGTAACTTAAACTTCAAGAAAAACGTGAGCACATTCCCCACATATTGAAAGTATCTTGCAACAATTTATCTAGTAAAAAAAACAATTTAATGAAAAATTCGATTACCTCGAGGAGGTATTTACAATTAAGATGGGAACCTGAAATTGTGACATATCTTTTCTTTATTTATTTGTAGTCATTTTAGCCAGTGGAACCAATAAAATTAGAATCTGTCCAAAATCAAGACAACCCTAATCATATATTAAAAACAATAATATATTTTTATATTAAAATTTTATATAGGTATCTAAACATTTTTTTCTGAAATTTCAAAATAAAATTCTGAAAGGGTCGTTAATATGCAAATCAAATCTAACCAGATTTTAAATTAATTTTAGACTGAGGAAAGCTGGGTTTAAAAATATTATTCTGATAGCTCAAATTTGTTTGTCATTTACACATATATAACGAACTCCATCAGCATACTGTGCAGTTAAATTAATATAGGCATCAAGTGGTAATATAACATTTTATAAACTCGGTCATCAATTTTACTTTTTGAAGTGTTTATGCAGGTATTTTCCGACATCAATGTAAAAGCGGATGAAGACGTTAGAAACGCAAAACGGTATCATTATTCAAAATTATACGAATTTTTCAGAAAATTTATTTTACAAATGTGGATTATTTCTTATTAACAAGGTGCTTTCTAAGCAATACAAAAAATTATTTTTGCAGGTCTTTGTCGTTAACGCATTCATTCCACTTAGTGGAGAATATCGTGGGGCATCAATACGTAGTATCGGATCCGCCTTATAGACGTAATAACCCCGAATGATTGGAATGGACCATTAGGGCATCGGAAATTGATATGCAGAATAATTTTTATATCGTCCCTGTTCTTGGACAATATAAATTGATTTGGGGATAATTTACCTATTATGACTTTTCGGAACCAAACTTTAAAAACTCATACTATATAAAATTAGTTATTTAATAGGTACATACATATGTGAATTCTGGGGGTAAGGTTCCCAATTTTCATGATTTGGGAATTAGCACTTTCTTACGCCTCAGGTACCCACCATATTTTTGCTAGGACTTAAAATTATATTAAACTAGCGAATTTTTATAGCCAGCAGTGAAACCTAGTTCTCGTGGAGCGGAAATCCAAAATCTGGCAAAAAAATTAATTTGAAAAGATGAAATATTTATTGCGTTATGTTAGTAGATAAATATATTTAATAAGTTTATTTAGTCAGATTCTGCGGAATTCAGGATTCACAATTTTTACGCCATGAGAACTAGGGTTATATTCTAGACCATTTCATTTACAATCATTTAGTTTCAAAGAGCAATAAACAAATACATCAATTTATTTCTGAGATAGTGCGTTTACAAAATTAAGCAAATAAATAATAATTTATTACGTATAATCGGCATTGTCGTGATTAATTACGTCAATAGCATAACCTATAATCAAATCCTCAGTTCACAAAGTGGTCACTTTCAGAACCCACCCTAGTACATATTGCGATGTCCCTCTTCTATTAATTCTGACAAACGCAATATTTATTTTTATTTATTCCGAAACGAATTAATCGCAGTTATTTTTCATTTCTGAATTCAAAGTTGTTAAATTTATTTTCCCGGCTAACTTTTATTGTTTCAGAGCATAACCTCTTCATCCCAGAAGCGAGCTCCTCAATTATTTAATATTCCCTTGCTTATTTTTCCTGTTAGTTTAAATGCTATAATAGCAAAATGACAATGCCTTTACAAAATTAATTAAGTTTTATTATCATAAAAATTGTAATTTGTTTACATTACAGTTGTTTTGTTTAATTTGTAACATTGTAAACTGTTTATTACCTATCTTCATTGTTAACAAACTTATGATTAAATTTTCTAACTACATATTTGTAATTGTGTAATTGTGTAATAAACATTTATTTTAAATTACCAAAATTGTTTCTTTTAGCATACCTATATACCCTTTTTATTATACTACCCCACTGTTGTTCAAAACTCCCGCAAAATCGGCATGCGCCGTCGATACCCGATCAAGCGTGTATTACTTACTTGTTCGTATGCTTTCGTAAGTTCGTTTGTTTTGTTTTGGTTGAACGTTTATGTTCTTTCATAAATATTAACTTTTGGCAAATTTCTCCGGTGCATCCAATTCCTATTGCTTCAGTAATTGTACAGGCTCAACTCCTGTATTATTTCTTCCGTATCTGGTAAGTGCAATTTATTATTCACTAGTTTTTCTTTATCATGAACAACCACGTGTTCAGGTTAATTAATTATCCAATATCTTTTAGATCAATCTTGATCCAACACAGCTCAAATTAAAGACGTTTTTGAAGAGCGTATCTTTTATACGTCTTCTAATTTTGGAGTGCTACGCGCCTCCCATCATTTATTAATAATCAATAACGTTGTCCTGGTTATCCAACAAGATCAAACTTTTTATCACTGGATCCTTTTTAGTATTACGGTGAGTTAACATCCTTGATTATTCGATGCACTTAATTGTTTTTTTGTTGCATTAATTGAATTATTGTCTTTCAGGAATTGTTTACCACTCCATCACTAAAGTTTGGTTTCCATCAGCGGTTCTCAAATGGCGGCGTCGGACCGCCATACTCCGTCCTTTTCCGAATTCACTTAATGGTACCGAACTGTTTATTACCTATCTTTATTGTTAACAAACTTATGATTACATTTTTTAACTACATATAACATTTTAGTGAATGCAGGCATCATCATTTTGTATTGTAACGTTCTTTACTTTTCAAACTCGTTGAGTATTTTATTTTGTACCTTAATTTCATCCCTTTGAGGAATCCCTTCCTTCTTGAAGAACTTATGCTTCCTTTTGTTTTTATTTATCATTATTTATTATTTATTGCCTTAAATTAGCCCTTGAAACACGACAATATGTATGTACTACATAGAAAGAGATTGGGTCACGACCGACGTTCGGAAGCGAACAATTAATACGATTTAGTAGCAGTAGTAGTATGAATAAAATTACACTACATACTTATTATTTTAGAAGGTGAAGTTATTGTTGATTATTTATACTAATATTAACAATATAACAAGTAATGTTCATAATATATTAATGTAGCATTTTTTCCAGGACTTTCATATGTCTAAAAGATTAATTTCATTGGTATGTACTACATGTAGTAGGTACATAATACATACATAATATTTATTTTTGCACATACAAACATTTTAGCAGATATTTAAAATTTGCAAAAGGTGTAATAATAATATAAAAGGGTTTAATGACGCTGTAAAATAATTCGTTAGTAAAATCTGCATTTATATAAAAAAATTATTATGTAAGATCACGCTTTAAAATAAAACGTGAATAAAGTCAACGATTATGAATTTAAAAGGTTTTTATGTTGAAGTTTAATTTAAAAACTTAAAACTTAAAAACGTGAAAAGCCATACACGATCCATCGACATCTGAAATATGTAGTTATAAATTTTCGTTCTTTAAATGTTAAACCAAAATCAGTTAATCTAGAAACCAATAATTGATTTCGTTAAATTTATTACAGAGACTAACTCGGCTAAATCATCTAGCGCAATATTAACAAGCCTATTAATAACGTAAAGGAGTTGGAAGTCTTATTTAAACTCCGAAATTTTCACAACGTAGATTGGAGATGCAAACAGTAAGAATCAGAATTTAAACGGTATTACATCAAATAGAAGATTTTAACATTAAATAAAACAATGTTGCATATTAAAGGTTTACTCACCATTCACCAATATTCTATACAGTTTTCTTACTGTATTTTTCATTATTTCAGATTTTATTATAATCTACTTTAATTTTCAGGCATCTTCCATTTTCAAACGCTTTGTTTGCCCACATGATAATATATTACCTTGTGAAAATAGTATAAAATTCAATATTCAAGAAGGCAATAATTAATTATTACTGCAAGTTTAAAAGGATATTTTAAATTTGAGTGTATATTTGTAATTTAACTGTTTAAATTTTGATTTTATAGAAATGTAATGACTGTAAATGCTCCTCTTAAAACTAAAATAAACTCTTAAAGTTACTGTGGTAAGGAGCAAGGTTTATAATGTTTAACTTTAACAAAACATGTACTACTTCGGCCTTGGTAAAACGATAAAACCGAAACTAAAACTTATTCCTCGTCCGGTGAGTGTACTGTTTCTTTCTAAATTTATTTATTTATTTACGGATAAACCATAATATTAAATAAAATTACAAAGCTACATTAAATATTGAATATCGACTAGAAATCTATTACATTTTTTATTGATTAGTACTTGAATGACTAGATGCAGGTATCTTGAAGGATATTATGCTTATAAGTTACAATTCAAAGAAAATGTACTCTTTTGTTCGTACGAAATACTTATAGCTTGAACTAAAATCGTCAGCTCTAAAAGCATTTGCTTCACATTTATAAGTAGAAGGTTTGAACTTCCATTTTTATTCATACTACTGAAAGGATTTGCTTCATATTTTGCATAGATACTGATATGCTTCTTTTTAATCACATCACTCAATGTATGATTTAACATACCTTATTAATCCATATAAAGTTACGAACAATGGCGGCTCGTAACTTGCTTCAATGGGAGGGCACAAAATTTAAAGAAAAAAAGAAATATAAATCTACTGTAGTTAACATTATTATTTTTATAATTTATTTTTATACTTGTGCCAGATTTTGCATGGAAGTGTGCCCTTTAAGGTATGCCGCTACTGCTCAACATGAAACAAAGTATGTCTGTATGTGCATGTTCCACTGTTCTATTTGTTTCTTCGCATACAGGACATACTGATCTGTCCAGCCAGCATTTGTTTATTTAAATGAATTACTAAAGGGGGGGCTGAATAAAATAAACCGAAATAGTTTCTTCGAGGTTTTCTTCAGTGATTACATGAAAACCGACGTTTATATTAGATATTTATGTGGACTCACACTGTTAAGAAGGATTGTTTGGTTCGAATAAATTTAGTTTATTCTAACAACAAAATATTTATAATACCAAATGTAATAAAATTTTGTTAACTATAATAATTGTTTTGAAAATAACAAATTAAGTTTGTTAACGGAACTACTGTTAAAGTAATCAAATCAAAATTATTTTTTGATGTAAACAAAAACTTTTTACTGTACAGGACCGCATTAATTGAGTATGTTAGTGCTTGTACCAGAGATGTTAAACTTTAACCTAGATACATAAGTGTGAATAAAAAAGTGAAGCCTGATCACGTGATCGACGCCATTTATAGTTGGGTCAAGCAGTTGTATACTTTGGTTGTATAGTTGTAAACATTGAATATTCGTGCTTAATATTTCTTAAAAAAATACGTTCTTGATAAGTTTCTTAATTAATAGTGTTTAAATAAACTCTAGTGGTTGTACATTTGTTACATTATTTGAGGTTAGTGTGATATTCTACTTAATAAACAATAACATAAAGTCAATAAAAACTTTTAAATATTATTTAATTTTATAGATAATAATAATTGAAAATATGCCAAATACTTGTGCTGCATACGGTTGCTCTAACAGAGGTAAATCTAAAGATGGATTGTCATTTTTTCGGTAAGTCAATTCGTTTTTAATTTATCTAACCTAAAATAGATGAATGTCATGACTTTTATTTTTTTATGTATTAAAGTTCAATATTTTTCAATAATTGCAGCATTCTAAATACGGAATAATATGATTATACTGTAGCGAGTTGACCCAACTAAAAATGGCGGCGATCACGTGACCAGACTTCACTTTTTGGTATACAAAATATACACAGTTAGGTATCTAGGTTACAGTTTAACATCTCTGGCTTGTACACAGTACCCGCGAGATAAGAGTGGAAAAGGCCTGAATCATCATCGTTAGCGAAATATATAATAGCCTAATAAAGTTATCTGTGTATGTAAGGCTAAATTGAGCGGATTCGTTACCACAATATCAGCCAGCTTAATATTAAGGTTTAAAATGACCGTAACTCGAGAACAGTAAGGCAAAATAAGTTAAATATCCAAATTTTTTGCAAAGCAACAAAGTAGTAACAAAATGTTATGTCATTATTTTTTTCCAGCATGATGTCCGTGAAGTTGGCCCCCCTTTTTTGGAAAATCGAAAATTTTTTTTTTGTATTATGTTGTTTTCAATTTGTATTGCGTTGTATCGTAAATAAAAAATTCATTTCGCGAACGGTTCCACTAAAAATCGCGAAAAACGGGTTTTTGAGCTGGCCCCCCTTTTTTGGAAAATCAAAAATTTTTTTTTTGTATTATGTTGTATTCAATTTGTTTTATGTTGTATCGTTGAAATTAATCTCATAAATTTAATATTAACCGCGTAATCCGCAAAATAAAAATTCGCGCTGGCCCCCCTTTTTTGGAAAATCGAAAAATTTTTTCTTGTATTATGTTGTATTCAATTTGTTTTACGTTGTATCGTTGAAATTAATCTAATAAATTTAATATTAACCGCGTAATCCGCAAAATAAAAATTTGCGCTAGCCCCCCTTTTTTGGAAAATCGAAAAAATTTTTCTTGTATTATGTTGTATTCAATTTGTTTTACGTTGTATCGTTGAAATTAATGTCATAAATTTAATATTAACCGCGTAATCCGCAAAATAAAAATTTCAGATCGGATGTAACGATACTCAATGTAATTACTCGTATTATAGGCGTTGGTATGTAAGTTACAATGTAACCAATAGATGGCGCTACACTTGTATGTCGCTGGTTATCTTATTATACCTGCAGGTAATATAGGAAGACCTGCTTGTGGTCGTATATCCCAGTCAGTCTAGCTCAGCGCTATTCCGCGAGGCCCACCGGCCTCCATAATTTCAATGTCACTAATGTATACTTTCAGATGAAGGAGAAGGCCGGCTATGCCGGGATGCTCCATTTTGGTCAGTCCAGAAAATCGAAAAAAAAAAAAAAAAGTGGTCGTATATGTTAAGACAATTAGAAAATACCCACAAGTGACCAGTGAAAATTCAGACAATACCGCGTGTGTTTAAAAAACAATGCAGACAATTCCGCGTGTGAATAGTTACGTGCCCATCAGACGAAATTTTTACGATGACAAAACCTCCCCCCTCCTCTCCCTTAAATTACCATTGAGACTCTGCCCAGAGCATTGTCCGGAGCTACGCTCCGAAGTTTGATTTTTTCAGACAAATCCATCGCCAGCTGTCCGTTGAGACCAAGAGAAGGCCGGCCATGCCGGGATGCTCTAAAATCAGTTCAGCAAAATAGCAAATAGCAAAATGGTCGTATATGTGTCGACTGTGTGTTAACTCACGTACACAAGCAGGTCAGTGTTTTATATTTTACTATTATGTTTTATTGTTGTACTTCTTATTAAAATGTAAATTTATTATAATTTAAATGTATAAAAAATGGACAAAAATTTATATTTCTACATAAATACATAAATGAGGATTTTTTTCTCTTGGCTGATTTGGTGGGCATGCAGGTTTCTTTAACAAGTCATCGAATTCCATCCAATTCGTACCTCTTTTTATCCACGCTGTGTAGTGTCCAATTGATGTAATATCAATGCCACCTTTATAGATAACTATTCCAGCTAGTAGATATTGTTTGTTATGTAATTCCATTTTGTCTGGAAATTCGTCCACTAAAATTTCTTTATCCAATCCACATTCAATAAAAATATGGGAACCGTACGTGACACTAACATCAAATAATTTTCCACAGCATCTTCTTGTAGAAAGTCCACCGTATTTCAACGCTTCTTCCATTTTTTTAACACCATGTTTTTGAACGATTTCTATGTTCATAGGGGCGATGGTTTTAGGCTTCTATACAAAGTATAGCAAGAAGCCTTATGATCTGGCTCCGTGTCCGTCTGTCTGTCCGTCTGTCCGTCTGTCCGTCTGTCCGTCTGTCCGTCCGCATAATTCAAAATCATACAGAGCGTTTCAAATCGTGTTGGAAATACTCTGTGTATAGAGGTCTAAGAACTGGGTAGCCAGTGCGCTACTTTTAGGCTTCTATACAAGGTATAGAAAGAAGCTTTATGGTCTGGCTTCGTGTCCGTCCGCATGTTTCAGAGCCAATCATAACGTTGATCAACTGATACGTTGTTATATTTTAAATACTTCGTCTATATAGTATTGCGTTAATCTGTTAATCCGTTGCTTCGATTCGCTAATGCAATTTATAAATACCCAAATGTTCGAAGGAAATTTACTAAGTTAAAGATATTTTCGAAGAGGTCTCCCTATATAAACTACTTGTTTTACTTTGATGTGAAAAAATAATTTTTTATTGATGTGGTTAGTGAAGTTAAGTTATAAATAAAAGAGAAAGGAGAGGATTGGTCCACCTCAAAAAAAGGACCATACATTACAGAGAAGTAAAATTTCTAATAGAATGGAAAAGTTTGATTGTTATTACTTATATAGTAAATGATAATTACCAATCGCAAAAAATTTAATTGGTGCAGATTATCTGATTATGTGGTGTTACATTATATGGCGATCAAAAATAACCAGATAATAACAACTTTCCACACCAGAAAGGTAGCTGTATAGAAGCCTAAGAACTGCCGCTAAAGCGAGTTCCACCTTGTTTTTAAATATTTTAGGTTTCTGGCATATATCACACGTAAAATTATCCATAATGCTCCAATCCTTGTCAAATATATATTGACATAAGTTTACGATATTTGAAGCTGCGTCGATATTAATAACATCTGCAGTTTCTTTGCTGTTCACAAAATGTTTCACTTCTTTCAATACCTTAGCGCGCATTTTATATATTCCCACGGATGAACCATCTTTAAGGAAACATTTTAGAAATGAAAACGTAGTTGTTTTCCTTTCATTAACAAATTTAAAGAATTTTTCATTCTTGCACGCCATGGCTAATATTTGTATAATGCTATCGAATCCACATGTATTTTTTACAACAGTATTTTATACCTTCCTTTAATGATAGGGCATATATTTCCGTTAAGCAATAAGCCGATATCTAATTGCTTCTTTTTATGGTGGATAATATCCCAATCAGGATAAGCGTCAATGTATGAACGTTTTTTCGATTGTCCAGGGTTTTTGTTTCTCCAGTTTTGTTCTTCGGTTAACTTTAAAGTTCCTGAAGCTACGTCGATAGCTTCATCAATATCTTCGGAGGAATTTACCACTTCGTTCACATTTTCCTTATATGTAGTACTCTCACTATTTTCATTCGTACGTTGAGCAAGTACATCTGTACTTGCGACTGCTAGTTTGGCTTTGCCCGAGAAGGATCGCATATGCATGACTAAGAACTTATCGACACGTAGGGGTAAATTTTCATTGCGGAACAGCCTGTGCTTCAAGTCATTAAACTCGCTCTCTACTGCCGCCGAACTTGCATTTATTTTTCCATATTCAAATAGTGAAATCATTACTCCGGAATAAAGCGGGAAATAAGGCAGCATATATTTAAGTCTTTGAGCCATGGATGGACAGTAATGCGCATTAATACCAACCCCAATTGCTACCGATTTCGTATCATCGACACAATTTTAAAAAAACGTATTAGCCCAAACATCAATAGGCTTTTCGTTTTCATTGGCGCACTGTTTTATTTCTATCTCTTCTTCTTTGCCATCATTTTGAACATTGTCTTGAACATTATTGAAATCTGTATTTCCTTTAATATTTTCGCTAATATAAATACGGGCATTTTCAGCTAGAGTAACTTCTCCATATTCGGTGCTTCCAACTGTTTCACTAACGCAAAGAACTATGGCGGATTTAACTAACTTTTGGAAAATGTTGAAAGTAGTTACTTTAGTTAATAAACACATAAAAATCGTATAAAACTTTTTTACTTGGGGATGTAATGACGCCAATATCTTCCACCGAACCACTAGAGCAACATAATGAGATATATCCAATCTTAAATAACAACCAGGTAGATTATTTTTATCTTCATTTACAACCGCCAGAAAACATTTTGACAAATAATCTCGAAGATCCTTGCATTGACCAAACGCTCTCGCCACCGCACCCATTAAGGCTTTATCGAAATCACAAATAACTTCTTTTGGCGTTGGAAAATTATATTTGTGCGTGTAGCCTATTCGGATAATTTCAAAAAGCCAGTACTGTATAGCATTCGTATTTTGCACGGCACTTAGCATTTGAAAAACAAGCATTTTTGACGTAGGAGTTTCACAAACTATTTGATATAAAAATACATGCGATATTAATTCCGAATTTCCTTTTTTCCATTTTTTAATTAATGATCCTGTAGCATCTATATAAACTACTGTTGTGTCCATCAATATTTGGCTGTTGCGATATTAAATTGTTTGTCGTGCAGTCAGAGAAAATATGGCATGAGAAAAGTTTGTCAAAAACAATTTAAAAAAAAATGTATTATTGTAATTATAAAAATGTTAGTAGGCAAATTTAGAAATGATAAAAAAAAGGTAACCATAGCAATAAGAGGATAATAAAAAAACGAGAGTTCCTTCCAAATTGGTGAAAGCGGGTAGCTGGACGAAATTTGCTCCCGACTTTAAATGGTGATAAAGGGGAAATAAACAGAGGTTGAATAAAATCAAGCGACGAGAGTAGTCGCATATAAGAGACTTCCTTTTAGAAAGTGATACGGGAAGCATGTAAAAGAGCCCGTGAAAAGAGTACTACCACTCCACAATAAAAATATTTGGTTAACCAAGAGGTTAGACCTGGATGGATACAAGGTGGTGTAATGAGAGAAGAATAAGCGTTATAAAAGAAATTAAATAAAAGTTTATTTACCTTGTGCGGTGAAGAGCACAGAGAAAGTTGGAGATATTATTGGAAGGAATTAAAGAAGATACAATTTGGTTGATAAATCAATGCTGAAAGAGTGGACCGTGGTATTAGCGCGGATAGAAAAGAAAGCCGATGAATTATGAAGGAAGTGACAATTGTTTGTGCGTAAAAAGGGGTAAGCTTACCAATTTATTTACTTAGAGTGTCGCGAAATTCGGAAACATAACGGTGATAATTAAAAACAAAGGGTAGAATAAGGTTTGATTTTCGTATGATTAATTTTAAGAATTTGTTTGATTATTGTTAACTTTGTTATTGCTGTTAATTGTTTATTTTAATTTTGTGTTAATTTGTTAATTAAATGTTTATAAAGATTAGATGTCCGTATTTTCTTTGACTGTGTGATTAAAGTAATTCCGTCGTAAAAGTCAAAAGAACCTGTCATCCTGAGATCAGAGTAAATCGTGTTAACGGTTCACGGTGGACATAGCAAGTTGACAGCCCAACGTGAGGCAAAGGTCATTGCAAATTGACAGCCCAACGCGAGGCTAAGGTCATAGCACTACATTAGAGTGCAAAATGTACGTTGCCATTTGTTCCAATGTCCAGTAATGTACAAAAAATGGGTCTAATCCAATGCCATGAATCGCTCCAGAATATCATTCGTATTTCAATTGAACTATAGCTTGAATCGGATCCACACCTTGCACCAAATCTAACATTTTTTCTTTTTTTTTCTTGTTTAGCTTTACGTAATGTACCAATTTTGGGTAAATAAGGTGGTTCTGCATCACCAAATTCCATTAATTTGTCAGCTTCATTTCTACGCCACACGCATGGTTGAAAATTGTTTTCAGCCAACATCTTTGAAACTTCGGCTCTTCGACTCTTCTTATAGGCTCATTTATTGTTCTCGCAAACCCGTTCTTTGGAATTCAACTTATTGTCATGATTCCTGGAAGGTGGATCGAGGCATTTTCTAAATGGGCTGAATTGTTAACTTCAGCCCTCAAAAGGTGCATTTCCACAGTCACGAATATTCAGCTGAACTGAACACAACAACAAAATAACATTTTAATAAGAATAGTACAACAATAAAACATAATAGTAAAATATAGAACACTGACCTGCTTGTGTACGTGAGTTAACACACAGTCGACACATATACGACCATTTCGATTTCGATTTTCTGGACTGACCAAAATGGAGCATCCCGGCGTAGCCGGCCTTCTCCTTCATCTGAAAGTATATATTAGTGACATTGGAAATTATGGAGGCCGGTGGGCCTCGCGGAATAGCGCTGAGCTAGACTGACTGGGATATACGACCACAAGCAGGTCTTCCTATATTACCTGCAGGTATAATAAGATAACCAGCGACATACAAGTGTAGCGCCATCTATTGGTTACATTGTAACTTACATACCAACACCTATAATACGAGTATTTACATTGAGTATCGTTACATCCGATCTGAAATTTTTATTTTGCGGATTACGCGGTTAATATTAAATTTATGAGATTAATTTCAACGATACAACGTAAAACAAATTGAATACAACATAATACAAGAAAATTTTTTTCGATTTTCCAAAAAAGGGGGGCTAGCGCGAATTTTTATTTTGCGGATTACGCGGTTAATATTAAATTTATGAGATTAATTTCAACGATACAACGTAAAACAAATTGAATACAACATAATACAAGAAAAAATTTTTCGATTTTCCAAAAAAGGGGGGCCAGCGCGAATTTTTATTTTGCGGATTACGCGGTTAATATTAAATTTATGAGATTACTTTCAACGATACAACATAAAACAAATTGAATACAACATAATACAAAAAAAAATTTTTTGATTTTCCAAAAAAGGGGGGGCCAGCTTAAAAACCCGTTTTTCGCGATTTTTAGTGGAACCGTTCGCGAAATGAATTTTTTATTTACGATACAACGCAATACAAATTGAAAACAACATAATACAAAAAAAAAATTGTCGATTTTCCAAAAAAGGGGGGCCAACTTCACGGACATAAGAGCAACAAATTCTCGCTTGCGGCAACAAATTAACAACAAAGTAGCAACAAACTCTCCATACATTTTGCTTTGTTTTGTTCAAGTGGGGGTTCCAGCTTAACACGGATATTCTTTCAGTGATTTTTCCACTACGGCGGCGAAAATAGTAGCTCTTTTTAAAGGTCCTAATAAAGATATGTTACAGTAACGAAATTGTAGTTTCGAATCGCGGACTTAACGGAATTTCTTAGCGCGGCCCTCCGGTGAACCTCAACACTCTGTGGATAAATTAAGTAAAAAGTAAAAGAGAAAGAAGAGGATTGATCAACCTCAAGAAATGGATCGTGAAGACTCGGCAGAAAAGCAGATTAGTAATATTCCGAATAGAATGGAAAACCTTGTTCAATAAAGATAAGAAAGAGAATAGAAATAATAAAATTTATTCCAGCTACATAATAACAAATGATAATTTATTTTAATACAGTATAATAATTTATTTTAATTAATACAGTATAATATAAAATCTAAATATATAAAAGAGAAGATCTGTTTGTTTGCGTGTTTGCGTGTTTGTTCGCTATACGTTCCTAGACCCTTGGACCGATCTCGACCAAATTTTGCACAGTTATTTTGTAGCTCCAGGCGCAACTATTCTCGCATATATGGAGAAGAAATTCGAGCGGGGAAAAAAGTTATTCGCTTTTTTCGAAAATCAAATCACAAGTTTGACAAAAAATTTAATTTGTCAAAAATCGAAATATATTCTGACGTACTGTCAACAGATGGCGCTATGATAAGCATTGAGTGACAGATGACAGGTGACAGGTGAAAGATGACAGATGACAGGTGACAGGTGACAGGTGACAGGTGACAGATGAAAGATGACAGGTGACAGGTGACATGACAGGTGACAGGTGACAGATGAAAGATGACAGGTGACATGACAGGTGACAGGTGACAGATGAAAGATGACAGGTGACAGGTGACATGACAGGTGACAGGTGACAGGTGACAGATGAAAGATGACAGGTGACAGGTGACATGACAGGTGACAGATGACAGATGACAGGTGACAGGTGACATGACAGGTGACAGGTGACAGATGAAAGATGACAGGTGACATGACAGGTGACAGGTGACAGATGAAAGATGACAGGTGACAGGTGACATGACAGGTGACAGATGACAGATAAGCGTTTTTCGATAATATATTCTGACGTACTGTCAACAGATGGCGCTATGATAAGCATTGAGTGACAGATGACAGGTGACAGGTGAAAGATGACAGATGACAGATGAAAGATGACAGGTGACAGGTGACATGACATGTGACAGGTGACAGATGAAAGATGACAGGTGACATGACAGGTGACAGGTGACAGATGACAGATAAGCGTTTTTCGATATTTTTCTTAAAAATCAAATTGCAAGTCTTTCAAACAAAATTTGATTATGTATGTATGTATGTATGTATGACAGGTGACAGATGACAGATGACGGATGGCAGATGACGGATGACAGATGACGGATGACGGATGACAGATGACAGATGAAAGATGAAAGATGACAGATGAAGGCCGAACAACTATGGCCTTCACGGATCTATTATGGTCCGGTCTGTGAGGCCGAAGGCCGAACAACTATGGCCTTCACGGATCTATTATGATCCGGTCTGTGAGGCCGAAGGCCGAACAACTATGGCCTTCACGGATCTATTATGGTCCGCTCTGTGAGGCCGAAGGCCGAACAACTATGGCCTTCACGGATCTATTATGGTCCGGTCTGTGAGGCCGAAGGCCGAACAACTATGACCTTCACGGATCTATTATGATCCGGTCTGTGAGGCCGAAGGCCGAACAACTATGGCCTTCACGGATCTATTATGGTCCGGTCTGTGAGGCCGAAGGCCGAACAACTTTGACCTTCACGGATCTATTATGGTCCGGTCTGTGAGGCCGAAGGCCGAACAACTATGGCCTTCACGGATCTATTATGGTCCGGTCTGTGAGGCCGAAGGCCGAACAACTATGGCCTTCACGGATCTATTATGGTCCGGTCTGTGAGGCCGAAGGCCGAACAACTATGGCCTTTACGGATCTATTATTGTCCGCCCTGTGAGGCCGAAGGCCGAACAACTTTGGCCTTCACGGATCTATTATGGTCCGGTCTGTGAGGCCGAAGGCCGAACAACTATGGCCTTCCCGGATCTATTATGGTCCTCCCCCTGTGAGGCCGAAGGCCGAACAACTATGGCCTACTCGGATCTATTCTGGGTCTAGATGGCTAAGGGCGGCGGATGCCGCCCGTGCCAGCTAGTATATTATATTTTTAATAATAATATATTTTTATTAAAATATAAACCACCTAGAATGTGATTGAGCAGCCAAAAGCCGCACTGAATGGGGATTAACGGATAAATTTAGAATTATAGACACCCAGATATATGGAGAAGAAATTCGAGCGGGGAAAAAAGTTATTCGCTTTTTTCGAAAATCAAATCACAAGTTTGACAAAAAATTTAATTTGTCAAAAATCGAAATATATTCTGACGTACTGTCAACAGATGGCGCTATGATAAGCATTGAGTGACAGATGACAGGTGACAGGTGAAAGATGACAGATGGCAGGTGACAGGTGACAGGTGACAGGTGACAGGTGACAGGTGACAGGTGACAGATGAAAGATGACAGGTGACAGGTGACATGACAGGTGACAGGTGACAGATGAAAGATGACAGGTGACAGATGAAAGATGACAGGTGACAGGTGACATGACAGGTGACAGGTGACAGGTGACAGATGAAAGATGACAGGTGACAGGTGACATGACAGGTGACAGATGACAGATGACAGATGACAGGTGACAGGTGACATGACAGGTGACAGGTGACAGATGAAAGATGACAGGTGACATGACAGGTGACAGGTGACAGATGAAAGATGACAGGTGACAGGTGACATGACAGGTGACAGATGACAGATAAGCGTTTTTCGATAATATATTCTGACGTACTGTCAACAGATGGCGCTATGATAAGCATTGAGTGACAGATGACAGGTGACAGGTGAAAGATGACAGATGACAGATGAAAGATGACAGGTGACAGGTGACATGACATGTGACAGGTGACAGATGAAAGATGACAGGTGACATGACAGGTGACAGGTGACAGATGACAGATAAGCGTTTTTCGATATTTTTCTTAAAAATCAAATTGCAAGTCTTTCAAACAAAATTTGATTATGTATGTATGTATGACAGGTGACAGATGACAGATGACGGATGGCAGATGACGGATGACAGATGACGGATGACGGATGACAGATGACAGATGAAAGATGAAAGATGACAGATGAAGGCCGAACAACTATGGCCTTCACGGATCTATTATGGTCCGGTCTGTGAGGCCGAAGGCCGAACAACTATGGCCTTCACGGATCTATTATGATCCGGTCTGTGAGGCCGAAGGCCGAACAACTATGGCCTTCACGGATCTATTATGGTCCGCTCTGTGAGGCCGAAGGCCGAACAACTATGGCCTTCACGGATCTATTATGGTCCGGTCTGTGAGGCCGAAGGCCGAACAACTATGACCTTCACGGATCTATTATGATCCGGTCTGTGAGGCCGAAGGCCGAACAACTATGGCCTTCACGGATCTATTATGGTCCGGTCTGTGAGGCCGAAGGCCGAACAACTTTGACCTTCACGGATCTATTATGGTCCGGTCTGTGAGGCCGAAGGCCGAACAACTATGGCCTTCACGGATCTATTATGGTCCGGTTTGTGAGGCCGAAGGCCGAACAACTATGGCCTTCACGGATCTATTATGGTCCGGTCTGTGAGGCCGAAGGCCGAACAACTATGGCCTTTACGGATCTATTATTGTCCGCCCTGTGAGGCCGAAGGCCGAACAACTTTGGCCTTCACGGATCTATTATGGTCCGGTCTGTGAGGCCGAAGGCCGAACAACTATGGCCTTCCCGGATCTATTATGGTCCTCCCCCTGTGAGGCCGAAGGCCGAACAACTATGGCCTACTCGGATCTATTCTGGGTCTAGATGGCTAAGGGCGGCGGATGCCGCCCGTGCCAGCTAGTATATTATATTTTTAATAATAATATATTTTTATTAAAATATAAACCACCTAGAATGTGATTGAGCAGCCAAAAGCCGCACTGAATGGGGATTAACGGATAAATTTAGAATTATAGACACCCAGATATATTCATATTATGTACATAGATAAATTAATATTTAAACGAATAAATATCTTTCATATAGTTTTGAGTTGGTTGATTTTAATTTTTCAATAGAGTAATTAAAGCTATTGTATTAAGTTTTAATAGTTAATATTAACTTGTGAAACGAATATTAACTTAAATTAAAAATTTAAAAATTACTGAAAGCTTTTAAAAATATTTGATTTTTACTAGTTGTTCATTGTTAATTTAGTATCATGTCGAATTATAATTTAAATAATAAATTCGAACGTGCAAACTTGATTCAAAATCAGATCAGAATTATTATTTAATATTAACGACGTCATCTTGCGGAACACCCTATACAGTTGTGGTAAAATAAGATTACAGCCGAACGCTAGTTTGGTTTCTTCCCATTGAGAAGGGGGGCCGAATAAATCAATTAAGTTTTGCAAATCTGCTACCTCGAGGGGGTTTACTTAACTTTTTCATCAGCGACCGCTTGTGATTTGTTTATTGGGGGGAGGGGGCAACTACTAATTACATTTTCAACTTTATTGATACTCTTTAAATCGCACTTAACCATTTAAGCTATTGCAATGCAGATTTACAAATTACTATAAGCTCCAGCTTGAATTTTAGCAGTTTAGTTGACTTCTATGCTTCTACCTACCATTACATAATGTGTTGTTAATTCCACGTTATCGAAGTGAATTCGCGTACCCTATTTGTGATTGCTAATTTTATTTGACAAAACCCAAAATTTATAAAAATCATTACCCACCTTTTCGTTAGCATTCATTTATGAAGTTAATCGGTCGTGTTGCAAAAAGTAAACATCATTTGGTTATGCATCAATAAAGGTGCATTTTTATCGTATCGTATCGTTGCAGTTCTATTCACTTCTTAATCCTAACTTTATAAGAGTTTTTAAAAAATGCCACCGTGAGTCAATTTTGTTTTATTTAATGTTTTACATCAATACTCCGTTTGGAGAAAGAAATGACGATCAATTATTCAACTTGAACCTGTGTGAGAAGCGATCGAAATTATTCACCGTTCTACTGTTACCTTTTAAATAATCGTTTGAAAAAGATATTGTACCTCTTTTCCCTAAAGGATTGACAACCACTTTTTATATTACCGACTTGATGTGTAAATTAAAATTGTGATTTATTTTTGTACTTAGTTAATATTTTATAAACTTTTGTAGTTCCAGTTATTTTAAATTGCATTATTACTTATTTAGGGGGTTAAATTTAATTTAAATATTTAATTTTACTGAAATTCGTCCTCATTTTAATTTTTCCTTTACTCAAAGTAAAATTCGGTGTTTTATTAATTTTAATGTGTTAGATATTTAGTCTGCAATTTTGGTAGAAGGTCGCCGCCATAGGCGTCCCATTTGTAATTTAATTAGAGTTCAATAAATTATATATAATAATATAAAACTTTTTAAAAATGAAATAGTTAATTGAAACTTTTTAAAAAATGTTTATTTAAGCTTTCGGTGTTGTTTAACACCATCATCAGAAAATAATGAACATTTACATGGAAACAATAACAAGATTTCAACGTATTGTCATCTGATACGATCCAAAAAAATAATTAATAAAATGTAAGAGCCACGTGTAAATGAACAACCTAATTGGTAAAACGATCCAATTAGGAATGGGGGTTACAATAGACCGTGAGTTAAGGAAACGACCTGATATGTGAGGCTACTCAGGAAAAAACTTAACTCCAATACGTTGAAAAATGAAAAAGATTATACAAGTAGATGGCTATATACCTATAGTGCTAAGGCCATCGATATCAGTTTTTCGGTTCATAGCATTTTTCTCCCTCTTGATGCATATCATCTCATGTAGTAGGCGATCATTGTAGTTCTTAACAGATTTGATAACTTCTGGGTTCTTAAAATCGGCATCATGGTTATCGATAAGGATGTGTTTAGCAATGGCCGTACTTTCTGGTTTATTGCATCTAACAGATGAGATATGCCCACTCATTCTCTTATGAAGATATTGGTTGGTCTGTCCAATGTATACCAGATTACAATTATTACATTGGATTTTATATATAAGATCCGACTTCTTTCTATGTGGTATATTATCTTTCAGTTTACTGTAGAATTGTCCAATGTTGTTAGTAGATTTGAAAGTCATATTGATATTATATGGTACTAAGGTCTTTTTGATCTTTTCACTAAGTCCTTGAACATAAGGCATAACCGTGAATTTGTTATTAGATCTAATATAGGATGCGTTGCCATTATATAGCCTATCAACACGATCTTTAATAATCTTCCTTATTAATGCTATGGGCTAGTCATTTTTTAATAAAGTATGTTTTGCGATATTAAGTGTTTCTTTTCTAAAATCGCCATGTGTAAGTTTAAGAGCCCTATCGATTAGTCCTATAGCTGTGCTGATTATTTGGCTCTTATGGTGGTAGGAATGATAATTAAGGTATCTTCCGGACCAAGTAGGTTTTTGGGTCCATTTATATTTTAAGCCATTATTATCATGTATAAGTTCGATATCTAAAAAGGTAATACGATTACGGATTTCTTTTTCCATTGTGAATTGAAGACGTGGATGGAAGCCGTTGAAATGATCGATCATAATATCTTCTTTGTTCTTAGGGATAGCGGTTATAATATCATCCACATATCTTTTATAGAAAGGAAGTTGGAACGGAAGTGCAGCAATTCTGTTTTGTTCTAAAATTTCCATGACTAAATTAGAAATAGTGGCTGATATCGGGCTGCCCATTGCTGTCCCAAAGATTTGTTGGTATAATTTATCATTGTATTGGAAGTAAGTCGTGTCCAAACACATTTTAAGGGCAGTTATGAATTTCGTTTTAGGTACGTTGGTATAATTCTTTATGTCATTCCATTTTTCTTTCACCGCGTCAATAGCCAAGTCGATAGGAATATTGGTAAATAGAGATTTGACATCTAAAGATATAAGAATATAGTCATTAGGGATTTCAAACTTCTTAACATCTTCTATGAAAGTCCATGAATCTTTCGTGTAATATTCATTTTTTCCTATGACATTGGAGATAACCTGTGAAAGAAATTTAGATAGATTATAAGTTGGAGATTTTATACTGGCCACTATTGGTCGGAGTGGTGTTCCTATTTTATGGATTTTAGGTAATCCGTATATTCTTGGTGGAATGGCGCTGTTTATCTTCAGTTGGAATGATGTTCTTTTATCAATATAGTTATGCTTAACCCAGTCGGAAATAATTTGGTTGTTTTTAATTTGTAGATTGTTCGTTGGGTCCTTAGCTATAACTTTGTAGGTTGAGGTATCATTGGTTAAGTCGTCCATTTTATCCTTATATTCATTTTTATTCATAATTACGGTAGTATTTCCTTTATCAGCTCTGAGTATAAGAAGTTCAGGATGCTCTTTAATGAATTTTTTAACATTCATTACGTCTCTTAAACTTGTCGAACTTTTGTTCCTTTCTTGTAATTTGCTGAAAGATTTGATGGAATTGCTAAATTCCAATCTAAGCAGATTTTTCGTATCAACGTCCAAGTTCTTGATAGCATTTTCAACTCCTACGATGATGTCATCTGTGGGCAAACTCTTATTAGTGAAAGGTATTGCGTATTTTTGCCCTAGTTGTAATGTTTTTTCAACATTATTGGGTATCATGGTGTTGGTCATATTAATAATCCATTTTTGTTCGATCTTTCCATTCTGGGTTGTAAGATTTGCTTTATTCAATAAATTATTAAACTTTTTAGTTTGCGTTTCCTTACAATGTTGAAATTTATGGTTGAATTTTATTTCTTGTTTATCTAGAAAATTTGTAAAAATGTCATTAGGTACGCAATTACCCAATTTTTGTTTATGGAAATTCATCATTCTCATATTCTTGTCTAAATTCCTATAACATTCTGCAATATGCTCTATCAATACGGCTTTGTAGAAATTTTGGAGTATAATTATCTCGTCTCCTAGAACAGCCTAAACTATTAATATAATTTTTATTTAGTTTGATGCACATGGGGATTATGTTCTTTGATTTGCATCTGATTAAAAACACGCGTTGATTTAGCAGAGCAGCATTCTTTTTTGTTCCAATAGAAATTTTTTTCATGCTGTAGACAGCTGTCATTCCATATAAATGTTTAATGTTATCGTAAAAAGGCATAATTAATAGCCTAAAAATGAAAATATATAATATAAGACTTTTAACTATTGATAATTAATTATAATAATATAAAACTTTTTAAAAATGAAATAGTTAATTTAAACTTTTTAAAAAATGTTTATTTAAGCTTTCGGTGTTGTTTAATACCATCATCAGAAAATAATGAACTATTTCATTTTTAAAAAGTTTTATATTATTATAATTATCAATAGTTAAAAGTCTTATATTATAAATTATATATATTATGAAAATTAATAGTTTCCATTTCATCTTAAATTTTATTCACGATATTATTGTGTGAAGTGTTCAAGTGCCCCTTTTAGGTTTTGTTTAAATAATGATGATTGGTAAGCGCTATGGATTCCCTAAAAACGAGTTTACCGAAGAACTCTGTTTTGGTACTTTTCCATTATTTGAATTTATTCAGTGGTGCTGACTTAATTTTGACTTTTCGATAAAAGCTGACATTATTTTCGTAAATAGGAACTACTCCTCCCGTTGCAGCTATAGCCGGCACTTACTTGAACTTAGGGTAGATGTTGTGGTGCGCGTTGAACCCGTTACAGCTCATGTAGCCATCGACCAGTACCTCAATTTAGCGAAGGGCTGATTTAATAAATATCGAAATTTATTTTAAACCGAAATTTCCATTCTTTAACTCGATCAGCGACCACAGCTTTTGAAGTGTTCATATGGATTTAAAACGAAAGAATTAAATATGAAAAGAGCACCGTGGAGAGGATATCTAACAATTGAAAATATACAACCAAATTTCGTTGTGCCAAATAACTGTCACCATTTGGTTTCGTAACAATCGAGAATCTATTCCTCCGTATTTTTTTGGTCGGGTGATAAAAATCAATTATTACGTCCCAGAAGAATGGATAAATTCCGAGAAACTAAGTTTAAAATGAAAGGGTTGTTGATTTTGTATTACGAAAACGGTTGTTTTTAGTACAACAATAGAAGCACCAAAGCAAAAATCGTAAACCAGCCAGCCTGGTACAACCTAAACAAAATTACACAAAGTAGTTACTTTAAAAGTCAACAGCTATTGAAATAAGTTAAGAAGCATTCAAATTATCACGTAGAAACTTTAAATAAAATGTTTAAATTTTCAGTTAATGGAAACGATTGTGCAAGACTAATTATTCCTTATTATTCACTTATTGCATTATTATAAATTAAATTTAAACGTAGTTTTAAAATAACAGATAACAGAAATTCCATTTAAAATGATGATTATGATTGTTAAATTATGTATAAGAAGCATGAATACAAAAGAGTGTATACAAGGAAGTTAAATTGTTTTTGTTGAGGAAAAATTTTACTTGGCAATAAGCTTCTAACGTTTTATTGAAAAATTTGTTATTAATAGATTTTTCCTTGTCGGTTCTGTTCTTATCCTAACATGTTAAAAATTTTATAAAAACGTATCTTTCCAACTTTCAATCTACCAAATTTTCTTTTCTATTAATATCGATAGTAGGTAATTGATTTAAAATAAAATTAATTAGATAATTGTATAGGTACTTTATATAACTCAGGTCAAATATATTAAGAATTTATGAGGAGTAGCTTCATAACAATCTAATGTATTGACGGTTGAAATTTCGATCAATATCAATTTGATCTCCAACGATGCATTATTTATTTCATATTTGACGGTTTTCTTGTTATATGGATGACCTTAGGATTGATATAGCTTTTCACAATTAATCTCTTCAGATAATAGTATTAGAGAGGAGCAGTGAAAAACCACCTTATACTATTCAATCTAAATTAAGTTACACAAAAAATATCGTTATCAATATGTCAAATTATATGAAAATTTTGAAGACAGTGCAATGAAAAATGTTACAATAGCTTTCTCAAAAGCTATTAAACATTATTGGTCACGTGTATAAAGTCAGTCATAAACTCAAGATCCCGGTTATCTAAATTAATTAATTTATTATATTATTTGAGAATAGTTGGAAATTATATTACCTGATGCTCTTTATAACCGGAAACCCTTTCAGATGTAATCTGTTTATAAACACATTTGGCAACAATTTAATTGATGATAATGCATTTGTGGTTTTGCTAGCTTTTCGAGTCATTAGCCTAATGCTACTAGTATAAAACAAGTAGTATGATCACTAGAGAATTTCACGTTTGTGTTGGAAATGTACATCATATTACATTTTAAACAAACACCATAAGCTACAGTGTAAATACGAGGGATGTGCGGTATTTGTTATCCCTAACATAGATGGCTTTAAAATATGAAAAGAAAAGTTAGCTCAGTGGTCGCGTTGTAACGGAATTTTATGTTACATGACATTTTTATAAATTTAATAATATTATTTTGGATAACAAATAATATTTGTTAGTTGCACTTGGACTCTTAAAGAATGATTAGTGTTAGCCCCGCGTAGTTGTAGTAGAGAAACTGATAATTTCCGATTTCCGACAAACTTGATTTTGTATTATGAATTGATTTAGTGGGTTACACTCTGATCCTCACGCGAGTTGTAGCGTGTTTGTAACTACACGTTGTTTGCCTCTCCGAAAAAGTAAGTTGGATTTTTGATTACGCCTTGCAGTGGTCATATTTTATTTTGAATCGTACCATATCGTGACGTTTTATCATCTTTTCATGGTTATTTAAGATTTGGATGTGCAACACCGACACTCCGTTTGGAAGAATTCATTCCAATCCAATTGCTTCATCTTTAATTTGTACCGAGCTACTAACAAAATCCATCTGCAATCTTTCGAATTGAAGAGTTATTGTAAGAATTGTTATTTCATTCCGTTGAAAATGTGACAACCATTCCAACTAAAATTGATTGAGGTTATTTTTTACAGTAACTTATTTATTTGATTTTTAAATTGAGTTAGCTAAAATGGTTAAAATACTTAAGATTTTGAGGGAATTGATTTCAACAATATGGGTAGATAATTTTCAAAGAGCTCCGCGATAAATCTTTCCATTTTCTTAGTTTTTCGTCCAAATCGTCAATTATAGAGTCATTGTCTTTAACTAAAGCCTTTTTTGTCTGCTTCCATTTGTAGCGGCTAGTTCTTTAATTCTTTTATGAACATTAAAACCATCGTGTCAACAACCAAAAGCTTGACTCGTGTTATTTTGCGGCGAATTTTGATGTACTATGTATATATGTTTCTATTCTCTTCACATTTCATTGATGCTTCAACTGTCTGTTGCTTGCTTCAGCCACATTTAGCATAAAGGACATCCATTTTTCGTTTGAGTCTTCAGATTTGTTTAGTTGTTTTCTTTGAGATTATTATTTATTTCTTTTTCAAATGTTCTTCTTTGGTGGTATTGTATCCATATGTCTTGGTCTGTGACCAGTTGCAATTAACACAATCCGAAGTTACATAATATACCATAAAATGCACCGATAAAGATAGAAAAGCTCTAGAACCCGACCAGCTGCCATCTGAAATACTAATACTGAGAAAAAAAGACCAAATAAATGTCCTAGTAGACTTATTCAAGTCAATATACCAGACAAACATAATACCTACGGAATGATTAGGGTCAGCGTTTATAGCAATCACAAAGAAATCAAAGGTAAGACTGCAACGATCACCGTATCATTAGAAACATGAGTCACACCATGAAGATGGTTTTGTAAGTAGTTATCTATCACAAATTGTACTCGTATAAGAAACTGATTACTAAAAAAAAACAAAACTAAAAGATTACTAAACCCGAACAGCTCGAAAGGTTTGTGCCAATATGTTTTCTTTTAATTGTGTGCAGATTGTGAAATCAACACCAGTTATTTTTTGAGCAGCTACCCTCCGTAGTTGCAAGGTGTGATTGTACGCTGATACTGGTATACTATACATTCATTTCAAAATTATTTGTGTTATACAATATCATTTCTTTACTGTATCGAACCTCAGCGATTACACGATTTTAAATTTAACATCTTTTATTTTCTTATGAGCGATACCCTCAAGATTTACGAACCACGGCCTGCCTCCGACGCACTGAGAGTTGGCTTAACCATAACACCAGGGTCAATGTTTTCACAGCAGGGTCAATTACATTATGGAGAAAATTGTTCATAGGGCGCTAATAGATGAAACGGCAGGTTTAAAAGTAAACGGCCGGCCGATCAACATCAGATAAGCTGATGACACAGTGATCCTTGTAGAGAACATTGAATATCTCCAGAGGGTGGTTAATGAGATTGTGCAATGCAGCAAGGAATATGGACTGTCACTTAACACAAAGAAAACTAAATTTATGGTCATTTCAAAAAGGAGCAATAACAACAACCAAGTATACGACATGATAAAATAGAAAAATCTATAAAAAAAATATTACTATTTGGATACGTTAATGAACGACGGATACGATTATACGGAGAATAGTATATTATATATCAAGGTTGTGAAGACCGTCATTATTGCCCTAGCGCCAAGATTATATTCCGAGGTGCTTTGCACCGAGGAATATAAGGCGCGGAGGCAATAATGGTCTTCACAACCGCGGTTTATATACGATTTTTTCCACTACTAGATTTATTACCATTTTTTAAAATTCTTTTTAACAAAAAAATTTTCAAATTTAAAATATTTATTTCAAATTACAGTTTTGTTTTGTTGATTTGACAGTTGATTTGACAGTTGTTGACAAATTTAGGTTATTAAATAAAATAAATCGCGGTTCGTCAAATTAACAATGGATGGCGCTGTCACTTGCTGTCACATTTAATTCGATTATAATGAAATTTTAAAATTAAATTAATGTATTAAAATAGCGTTTTAAATAGTTTAAATACAATTAATTAGCATTTCTCGGTTATTCTAAATCATTTAATAACAACATTTTTCTTTAAAATAGTCGCCAAGTTATCAAAAAATGTCATTTTGTTCAAAGGTTAATAATGAAAAATTATTCACCACTAGGTGAAAACGTGTCACTTCTTGATCGACTAACCTAAGTAAAAATGATAGCCTATATGACTAGTAGTGGAAAAAATATATTATAGACGGATTGGCAAAGCAAGAAGCATCTTTAAAAATTAGAAACAGGTGTTTTACAATCGAAAACTGAGTCAGAACCTAGAAGTCAAAACGGTGAGATGCTATTCCTTCGCGGTCATTTTTCTACGGACTGGAAGCGAGGACACTAAATAAAAGGAGTATTATAGGATAAAAGCGTTCGAGATATGAGTCTATAGACGAATCCTCTAGGTTACTTGGACGGATAGAATGACCAACTTGGAGAACCTCCTTGCTTAACTTCCTTGAGATCTGTTTGATCTATTTTGTTACCAATTTTTTCAAACTAGTTCTCTGGGCATAATTTATTATTACATCTTAGGTAGCTTGTTAAGCTGGCCCTCGATGTGCCTGTACCCTGCTTTGATTGTTATGGAAGAAAATCATTAACACAGGGGAACCAACGGTTTTACGTGCCCCCCGAAGCATGGAGGCGGTCAAGAAATTTTTACGCTCATTCCTGGAGTCGAACCGGTAAGGCTACCGCTTCCCTCACTACCGCAGGATCCCAATTCGCACGCGAGATTAAATGGCCTCCTTTTGCCACTTTTAATTATATTTTATTATTTTTGCTAAATTTCATATTTGAGTTATAATTTTTTAATAACGATGGAGTTTAAAATGGTAAAGTCACCCCTTCAGCTGGAAGGTTTTCATTTTGTTTTTAGTTAACTATTGGTAAGCGCCAGGATTTTTCCATATTATGAGTTTACCAAAGAAGAGCTTCGTTGTGGTACTTCCCACTAATTCAATTTCTTTGATGGCGACTTAGTTATTTTAGACCTTTCGATGCGACGCGCACATTTTATATTTCAAAATTGAACCACCCAAAATTGAATTCTTTTTTGACTATAATTATTCTGTAATTATATCAATAGATAATAACAGTTTACTATCTAAAAGTTTAAAATTTTTGAAATTTTCAGGACTTAAATGTTTTTCACTTTTTTATTAATGGGCAACTGAAAAGATTTTGTGAAAATTTTCTTAATAAATTGCTTTTTATAAATCAGCCGAATTTTGGTTATTTTAAAATAAAATAAAAACCTAACCTAAAATTAGCGTTTACTAAATTTGCTTAGTTTAAAACTAGTCAACGTATTTGTTATTATATATTACAATAACTGTTTTTATATTAGCCAGTTGAAATTGGATAGTTCAAAAATTAACCAAAAATATTGGCTATTATGTTTACTTTAATGCTGATAAGTTAACCAGCCAACTTTCTTGGCTAGTTAATAAACTAGCCTATAGTCCGTCTGGTTTTGGATTGCAGTAGAGGTCGCCTTGAACGGCAAGTCAGATTTACACTGGGAAACGTCAAATAATTAAAGTGTATGAGTGACAAAAACCAAATGTCACTTATTTTATACTTGAAATAATCGAGTTAAAAGTATTTTTTATCAAATAGCAATTTATCTTGTACAAATTATTTAAATTTACCAGAAACTTTTAGAAAAAAATATTCGTGAGTCATCAATCGCAAATAAAATTTTGGCAGTGTAAACCTGTAAATATTTTAACCAATCACGATCCGAGTTCACAATTTTAGTACAATCTAGTTCTGCATTCTTAAAACGGATGGACTATAGTAAACACTTTATCCCTAACATATTATATAAGAATTTTTTTTCTGATTTCTTTTTATTAATGTATGTAGGTATATTCATGTTCTTTTATAATTTTTTAATTGTCTTTTACTCAAATACATTAGGTGATATCGAAAACTGTCACGCATTTTTTCAAACGATGGATGTTTTACAGTGAAACCATAGTAATTAAATAAAGATACTCTAAAAAATAAGCATTGCAAAATTATTAATTTTCAGTTGTTCGCACTCGTTCAAGGGTGAGTTAACTTATGCGGTCTGTGACACCGTACGCGACCACTCGTGTCTTAAAATCTAACACGACAACCGAAAGGTTAAATTCCTTCCAAATAAAGGTTTCACACCTAAAGAAATTCGTGCAGATATGGTTGGCGTGCATAGAGACTCTTCTCTTTCCTATCAAGCAGAACGAAATTGGTTTCGGAAGTTAAAATGTGGCAGAACAACCTGCGAACATGCAAAAGGTGATGGCTGGTTGCATTCTGCGTGTAGTACTTGAGAAAACATTGATCGTGTGATCAGAGAAGATCGTCGATTGACTACAAGATGTATAACAGAGATAACAAACCTTTCAAATGATCATAAATGACTATTTAGGGAAAATCAATTTTCTCAAAAGGGTGGAAAAAGCTTTAATAAATCAAGATCGTACTGTGTTCGTGATGTACATGATAGGTTTATAATCACAATCAGAGTTTTTGACATGTTTTTTTATCATTAATAGACGTACCCCGAACATCATAATTTCATAATAAATGAAATAATATCCGAACCATCGGACAAATAAGTTCTTATTGCTTTTATTCAACACATCCTGAATCAATTATACAATTTTTCATAGAAATTTTAATCTAACTTAATCAATTGTTTTTTATTGAGATTTTAATTAATCCAATGATGAATTCACGATTTAATTAATAATAATCAACTTGTTGATTTTAATTATTGTTGGCTACAATTACATGTAATTTCAATATATTCAATTACACATATTCATTAACCATTCATGAACGCTATTTTGATTCACAGATCCCGTATTCAATTTCTTTATGTAATCACCCTTAGGATAAATTAATCAATTTCAATTAATTATGCTTTAACCTATTTCATGACAAGGTTTTATCCCATTGCCAGCGAACTGTTATAAAGATTGACATTAAACGTAACGTAAAGTCTTTCTATGATTTCAACCGGGTGTAAAAGTAGCTCGCTATCACCTCGTGTACTTCTTTGGGTAAAATGGTTCAAGTTCAGCATTGGTTTACTATTGTCAGTTAAATAAACGTCATCGATCGCTTATACTCGTAGATTTGACATTTAGATTGACATACAAAGATGCTATTACTGATTTAAATGTTCAGTTTAGACAACCGACTTTGCAAAGACTCAAAAGTGTATCTTGCTCTTTTTGCCTGTACGTATTTTCTCTCCCACGTATACATATATGGTATTTGTGGAAAGCTTAACGCGGACTCAAAGCACGGGAAGTGCAATAGACTTCATTTTCAGAAGTTTTTGCTAGACATCGCCGATTTGCAGTAATATTTTATTTAATAACAAAGTTAGTGTCAAAATTCAAAATTTGCATGATACATTGCCTGCCAAAATCATTTTCTTTTAGTCTAAATCTAAATCTGAGCGTGTTTAATTATGTTACACATACACATGGCAGTCAACGTGTGAGGAATATAAAAGACATTGCGGTACCATCCATAATTAAAAACCAATATCTGCATATTTTTAAAACTGTAAAATACAGTTTTTCCGCTTGTATTATTATGTATTATTCCGTACTACTACGGAAAAGTAAAAGTTGTGAGTAAATATTGTGCTTGTACTAAGTGAAAACGGTTTAACTCGTCACGCCTTGATGGCAGCCCATCACACAATGAGAAAGTAACGGGTTTAAGTTTAATTACTAAAGGTTTAGAAATTCACTTAGCAATAATAAATAAACAATGTAATTAATTACATTTTATAGTATTTTAAAACAATAAAAGAAAAAAATCTTGTATGAAACACATATAAAATATGAAATTTTACCGTACAGAATGAAGTTTAATGTCTCGATTAAAACTGTCATATCTGGTACGGAAGAAATACTCTTTTCCTTACTTGTTGCACAAATAGCTTTAAGCATATTTATATTCATGTTCTCATTTAACATCCTTTTAGTCAATACTTCTTCAAATAGAAACAGATATTATTAATATCATAATATTTTTTATTCAAAAATCTAGGTTTCTCTTAATTATGATGATTTTCAAAATCGATAGAAAATAACACTCAATATAGTTTTTAAATATCCAAAGTATAGAACTCATTTACTAGAAACGCCATGTTACTTATTGTCTTGAAACTAAGGTATATAACATTTATAATCAACGTAAATAAATGGCTTAGCTTCGTTGCAATTTGTAAAATATTTACTACAAAGCCTCTTACCGTTCTTTGCGAAATTAAAAAGATTGCAACGTTTCGCTGCCACACTACTGATAACAACAGCAATTTAGTACAGTTTAGTGCTAATTTTTATTTCAATTTGGAAAATTTCAACAAAAAGTTTTATGATTAAAAGTATCTCGAAATTAGTATTTGTTTCTAAGTTGAGAGATTAAATTTTATTTAGCAATTTCATCCTTCTATAAGCTTCTCATAAGAAGTAAAAAAGTGTGTACTTACGACTACTAAATTCCACATTTTTGCGGCTTCTGCTACAGTTGTACACACAGTACTACATCCTGCAAGCAGCATCAGCTTCGTTGGTTCGTTATAGAGTAAGTTATACATGACACTAGCTCCCAATCCTGGTTCACACTGAAAATAAAAAATTACGTTATACAAAATTTGTGAAACACAGTGTTATTTTATATTTCTGAACTTACTATTTAAATAGTTTTAAGTTTTTTGGGCAAATTAGACATAACATAATATTTTGAATAAAAGAAGAATCTAGAGCTTAAAATGCATTTAAGAATATTATTCTAGAAATGTGAAGGTAATTCGTACCGTGTTATATCACAACCGTATTCTCAGAATACCCCGTGTTATATAAGGCTTGCTTGTACATACATAAATAAATACATAGTACAACTTGTTAAGAAATGTTTCTTTTACATTTATTCTAACTTGTAAAGCAAATAATAATGATGGCGACATTTTAATTACTATAGTTTGTTGCTTCTACATGGTTGTAATAAATAGTTTAGATAATCTTATAGAAATAATTTTCTTATCGTGGAGAGATGTTTCATAATAAATACATCTAGTGACTATAAAATTTTGGGATATTTTTATAGCCTCAAGAGTATTCTTTCCCTAAAAGTTTATGAAAAAAAGAACAAAAACAAGTTGGTCAAATCAAAGCAAATAAGTACTTGAAGCAAAATATAGTTTAAAACATGTTGAAATATGAAGTGTGAATGAAAAAATGTAAAGTTAATTTGTCATGAAATTCCACACGGTTGAGTTTCTGCCTCTAATTCACCTTTCCATTGGTCAAATTGTATCGATTGCAATATGCTATTGGTTAGATATACAGCGAATTGAATTGTCTAACGTAATTTAATAACAATAATTCAAACGCATTTATGTTCGAATTTGATATCGATACATGTCAGCCTAGTAGCATGAACCCATTACCTACTATATAACACAAAGAAACTTTGTGTAACATAAACACAAGAAACTTAAAATTATTATCCTGAAAGGAAACTTTTCAGTTTGAATGTTTACTATGTATGTATATCTTGTTTTACGAAATTATAGTATAATAATTACTTCCTCAAATTGTGCGGAATCTACTTTAAAATCTGTAAAATTTGAGTTGAAAATTTATGAATAAAATTTCAAGTATCGCACTTTTGGTACATCATTATAAGATGTTGAAAACTTTTCTTTCATAACATAAAATGAAATTTGATCTTGACATGTCATTTCACATAAATTATTTATACATAGTACATGTAGTATGTCAAAGCATAAAATTCTATTTTCTACTCTAATTTGAAATTCATACGTTTCATCCAATTAGTTTCACTCAGTTGAGTTAATTAAAAGTTAAGTTACTGTTGCCCAAGCGTGGTATAGGGTCATCATTTTGTCTTTTGATCTTTCTGTTGTGACACAAAATTGTTAAAAGGATTTTAAATGTGTTTTAAAAGTATTATTATTATATTTTCGAGCGAAAACATCAATCAAAAATGAAACCGTATTAGGTACTTGAATGGATGTTATAATTTTATACTTGCCAATTTTATCGGCAGCCAATTTGCCAATTACATTAAATAGGTAGGTTAAAAAATTTAAAAGTTAAATGTTTTATGATTTAAATGATCTTAGCCTTAAACCCCACTTTTCTGTACTATATTTTATATAAATTATAAAATTATTTTCTATTTTCGTAAACGTTTATTATACGGTTTTATCAAAGTTCTCTATCTTTATATCAGGTATATCTATTTTACATCAATATCATAGTTATTATGCCAAGAATTTACTATTTAAGTACTTGTATGTATATTTTTCAATATATATTTTGGAAATTGGGGAAGATAGAAGAAAGAAGCAACGGCGTTTTATGTAAACTATTTAAACTTTATAAAAAACCTGCAGGTACGACAAATAATTATTATAAAAATATTGTCACATTTTATGTTAGCGAAAATATGTTAAAATTAGTAAAAAGATGTTTGTAAGGCTTATTCATCAAACACAATAAAATCTATTTTGAAATAGAATTTCTGCTTGGAATAATTCAAATTTATTTTTTTATATTTTAAAAGTATCATAGCAATATATTGCGAAAATTAGTAGTACTTTAGTTTTAATTTTAAAAGTTTAAATAAGAAAATTTTGAACATGAACAAACATATCCTACCAAGAACGGTATAACAATAGAAGTGAAAATAAAAAATATGCAGGGGTTTAAATTAGAATTATACGGGTGTATTAAGAAGAACTGCTTTTTAAATATGCGTGGAGGTGTATGAGGAGTGATAACTCGACCCTTAGGTTTCGACTCTCGAAGAGAGAACACGCATAAAGTAAATTCGGATGAAAAATGATTGAAATTTAATTAAAATTTATAATTAATGGAGGTAATATTGATGGGGTTTTAAGAAAGAAAAAAATATTAGTGTGTGAAAGTGTTTTTTGTTTATACTATGGAAGCGGTAAAAGAAGTTTAAAAGTTAAAAGCAATTATAATTAAAAATCAACGTGGTTATAAGAATGAAATGAAAAAAAATTAATATTAAGTATTAAAAATTTGAAGAATAAACAATAAGACGAAAATATTCATTATGTCTCTGGCAAAGAAGTGGACAAACCCAAATTTGAAGACGCTGCATTTTTCATTTGATGAACATCTGGACACCAAGAGTAAAGCGAAGCTTGGCAAAATATTAACATTAAATGAAGAAGAATTACAGTTTTTGTTAGAAACCATTAATAGTTAATATTAAATGAAAAAAGCTACGGGTGTGAGATTTTCGAATACATATTCATCTTTGCAATTTTTAAATGCAAATTTCTGCATGAAAATTTTATGTACAAAAAGGTATTCAATATAATCAGCTAAAATAAAATAAAAGTTTCACTTCAGATTATAAATTATTTGAAATTATAATTGTGTTAAAATATCATAGCAATATGTTAACTTATTAGCGGAAACCAGCAGAATGGTTTGAAATGGTTTATTACTTATTAGTGATGATTTTTAATTTGCCGCCATCAATTTTCTATTGATTATTTTCCTACTTGCCTGAAGATTTCAGTAATGATTTTATTGAGAATTGCAACAAAACGTGCTAGAAAGAAAGATAAGTGTAGTCGTTTCAACCCTGTCATTGGGTCCTGAACTACTAAAATATTGCTATGTCCAGTTTGACGCTAAATACTGCAGTGTTGTAAACCATGCTTGGAGATTTTTGGTCAGATTGGAAAACGAGTTATTGAATACAGCAGGGGGACAATATTTGGACTTTTGTGCCAAGTGTTAAGTTTTCATGTGGTTGGCAAGTTTTGTCTCAACAAATTTGCTTTCTCGTGGCGGACAAAGAGTATAATTTTGTTAACAAGACTTTTAAATTTTGTATTCTGATATTGTAATCAATAATTTATTAGGGATTGTAAGAGTAATGGGTGGTATATATTTTAAGAGCATCGCCAAGTTGTTTTTTTATCATTTATGAGATTTCATTTGTATGCTTGGCCGTGCTCAATTTATATTTTCAAACACAAGCCTAAATAAAAAATTGGCATGGTGTCAAATAAATAATTACCAATAATTGATTGGAAGTCTGTGATTTTATTATATAGAACGCGTACGTTTCATGCGGTCAACGTGTTTGAACATAGCCGTGGCAGCCTTTAATCAAGGAAGGAACAAACCAGCTTGCAAACATTTCATCTGTTTATAAATCCAAAATTAATTATATTTCATTGCAAGTAAAAAAATATAATAAAAACTCGACAATATATTATATTATGTTATTTTTTAACTATTGAAAATTAACATTAAATTAACTTGTTTACTAATAAACTTAAAGACTAGCAATAAGACTAGAATAACTAGCAAAAAGACTAGAAGCAATATAATCTGCTGAAAGCTTATCTTCAAAAATAATTTCGATTTGTTTGTTTAACTAGATAACTTTAAAATATAATTTAATATTGTAACTATTGTATTTTTTGTACTGGTCCAAAAAAGTACTCTTTAATCAGGGCTGAATTATGACTGAATTTTAATTTTAGTATTGGCAAGTCGGACAATGGGGAAGATGCATAAATTTTTTTTATAGCGTAGTTGGATCAAAAATAACTAAATATACTAATTAATGCTATTTAATTTATTTATTTTCGTTTTGATAATAATTTAAAAAATATTTAAAAATCCGTCAATTTTAATTGAAGGAAACGACCGCACTTATCGGGGTTATGCCTTGTGACGTCAAACCAATGGCGTTGCGTTTAAGGTCACATGATTTATAGTTATTTTTGCTGATTTGATATTTAATATATAGTATTAAACGGAAAATACTGTCTTAACTAAATTTTTTGATTCATGCATGTCCCTATTATATCAATTAAAAAGAAAAAACAGCCACGAGTAGAGTAAACAAGAAAGCGGGGTTATTGTGCCGTGTAACGTCAAACCAATGGCGTTGCGTTTAAGGTCACATGATTTATTTTAAATTATCATTGAATTTTAAAATGGATTATTTATAACATAATACAATAAATAGAAGTTATTTTTGCTGATTTGATATTTAATATATAGTAGGATTAATCGGAAAATACTGTTTTAACTAAATTTTTTTATTCATGCATGTACCCTATTGTTTTTCAACAATAAACTAAGTACCTCAGTGTATCTGTATCCAAAGTAGGGGTGTCGATCGTGAACCGCTCAGTGAATGAAACAGCAGAAACAATTCCATTTCTCTGTATTAGACCCTCATCAATGAAGTGACCACTTACGTCAAATTAATGTGGAAAGTGCGGGGACCGAAATCCTACTCACACCTCCTCGGGGTGGTCCCTGGTAACTTGCGGAGGACGAACACCAGTCTCCTTCAACGCCAAGCTGAGGGAAGTCGACCCGACAGCGGTGCAGACCGGGTCAAGACTCTTCACATCAAGGTGCAGAGAGACGAGCCTCGCGGGCCACTACCTAGTGGCTCCCAACGCGCACCAGTACACAGCGATTCGGGTGATGCCGGGGGGTCATTGCAATCAGCCCGGGCCACGTACTCCGTTGGTGCCCAGCGGGAGCCAGCTAACCGGTGACTACGGGAGGTCGAAGAGAAACGACATGCCACAGACCATAGTAGACGACAGCGGAAGTGATACCGAGAAGGTAAATCCCGCTGCTCGTCGGGGAGGGGGTTTTAGTCGGTAAGAATCCGACACTACCACCCCAGATCATCGGGGTGGTGTCTTTTGAAGATTTCCCCCTTCCCTGGATTAAAAAAAATGTAGAAAGTGCATATAATCATATTGTATCTCGACAGTGATAGCTTAAGCGGTTAATGCCCGGTTTCTGAAGCTCGAGTTATATTAAGGTTAAGCTTAATCTTAGTAGGTATAACTGCAGATTTTGAGTTTCTATAGCGTCGATGTACTACCGTCAATACGGCTACGTTACGCTAGTGAAGATTAGTAGTGATTATAGTAAGAGAGTGACGATAAAAATCGAAAAAAGTGATAAACTGGAAGGAGGAAGTAAAGTGGAAGAGGTTTTTCTATAAGTTTTCGGGAATATTAAGGTGGTAGAAGAGTACTACTAGTACACAGTTTTAATTACTGAAATTTGTGGAGGTTAGAAATTGATAAGAGGTGAGAATTTTAAAGTACGTTGGGTTGCATATAGTACAGCGAAAGTTTTCTGTTGATAACAGTAAACAATTGGTGCTACAGAAAACACTTCTGAATTCGGTTTGAGTTTGGTTGGTTGGGTTTATTGCTTCCGAAGGGTCGACCTGAGCAGTAAGCTTGAGCGCGGTTCCAATTGGTATGTTTGCAGAAGATAGGCAATACGATAGCGAAAGCTCTACAACGGAAGAGAGCTCCAGAAAAAGACAGGCGAGCTTTGAAATTTTTAATAGAAGTAAGAGGACAAATAGGACCCCTCCTAAGAAACCAACAAAGGAAGGAGACAAAATGGAGGAACTTAAAGATATGATGAAGCAAGTCCTAACTGAGATAAAAGAAATTAAGGAGGGACAGAAGGTATACGAAAGCGAGATCAAGACCCTGAAAGAGGAAAATAAAGCGCTGAAGGAGAGGGTAGAAAATCTCGAGGTGAGGCTAAATCTTATGGAAAAGAAAGATAAGAAAAACAACATAATTCTGAAGGGGATGCAAATGGTTGGAAAAGACACCAAAGAAGAGGTGGAGACTTTCCTAAGAGGTAAATTGGGCGTTGAAGTAACAGTTGGCACTGCCGAGGTGATCAAACCAAAGTCATCACAGCCATTTGTAGTAGCAAGGATGAGTTCATGGCAGGACAAAATAGCAGTTATGAGAGAAAAAAATAAACTGAAAGGTATCAACAGCTTTATTGATGATGACCTAACATTGCAGGAACAGAAGATGCAAGCCAGGCTGAGAGAATACGCCAAAAAGGAAAAAGGAAAGGGTAACGAAGCAAATGTGGGATATGGAAGAATATATATAAACCGAGACCGATGGGACTGGGATCACCAAAAAGAGGAAATTGTGAAGAGCATTGTACCCCCTATACCAAAAAACTAGTAATAGAAAATGCCGGACGGAAGAACGATGCAAAAACGAATGAAAAGGGACAATCGAATAATGGACAAATGGAAGGAAGAGATGTTATGTTATTTGCAACTTGGAATGTGAGAGGAACTTTTGTGGGGGGTGCGTTAAAACAGTTAATAGCGGTGATGAAAAAGTACGGGGTAGAAATCATAGCATTGCAAGAGACAAAACAAAGTGGAGAAGACACAATAGATATAGGGGAGTTTACCTTTTTCAAAAGTGGAGGGAAAGACAGAAGGTTGGGAACTGGTTTTATGGTGAGCGAAAGTGGGAAGGAAATGGTGATTGGTTTCAAGCCGATATCGGATAGGATGTGTGTACTGAGAGTAAAGAGAATTAATAGGAAAATAAGTATAGTTAATGTACATGCACCTACCGAAGAGAAGGATATAGAAGTTAAAGAACAATTTTACGAGTTGTTGGAAATGGAGTATGCAAAAATACCTAAACATGACATTAAAATGATGGTGGGGGATTTTAATGCGAAGCTGGGTCAAGAAGAAACATACAGACCCACAATTGGCCAGTTTAGTTTACACAGTGAGAGCAACGAAAATGGAAGATTTCTTGTTGATTTTGCAATGGGAAACAAAATGAAAATAAAGAGTACTCACTACGAACATAAAGACATACATAAAGCAACATGGATAAGCCCAGACGGAAACACAGTAAACCAGATAGATCACGTTTTAATAGAGAGTAGGAGCGAAAATATTGTTAAAGACGTCAAGACTTGCAGAGGAGCAGACATGGATTCGGACCATTTTATGGTGAGGGTAAAGATGAAAATAGCAAAGATAAACACAACGATAATGAGAAAGCAAGTAACAAAACAGAAAAATAGAATACAAGTCCAACTCAAAACCGAGGAACAGAGAAGAAAGTATAGAGAAACAATGGAGAAAATTTTGGAAAAGACAGAAGCACAACAAGATGTAGAACATATGCAGATAACAATTGAAAAAAGTATAATCGAGGCAACAAAGACACAAAACACAGGTACTACAAAGAGAAAAAATGAGTGGTATGATCAACAGTGTGAAGAGGAGGTTAGGAAAAGAGAGAAAATAAGGCAGGTATGGCTGGCCAATCGAAGTGATGAGACGAGAAGGAATTATGAAAGACAAAGACGCGAGTGTAAAAGAGTTATAAGAGAAAAGAAAAGAGAACATCAAATAAAGAACCTGGAAGAACTGGAAGAGAAATACAATAGCAAAGAAATAAGAAACTTTTACCAGGGAGTTAAACGAATAAAACAAGGATATCAAACAAGCACAACATTTTGCAAAGATAAAGACGGCACACTGTTAGGATCAAAGAAAGGAGTAACGAAAAGATGGGCAGAATACTTCCAAGAGTTGTTAAACGGAACAGAAAAACAAAATAAAGAGAGAGAACATGTAGCAACCGAAATGAACGACGAAAATGAGGACAGTGTGGAAATACCAAATGAAGACGAGATAAGAAAAGTGATAGCGGGGCTGAAAAATAATAGAAGTGCTGGTGAAGACGGCATACAAGCAGAAATGTTAAAATATGGAGGTGAATGTTTGCAAAAAATAGTCATCGACATGATACAGAAAATTTGGATGGAAGAAAAAATGGCTACATCTTGGAGGCTGGCACTGATATGTCCGATTCACAAGAAGGGTGATAAAACCGAGTGTGAGAATTATAGGGGGATCGCACTGTTGGATGTTGGGTATAAGGTACTCGCTGCATGCATAAAAAATAGTCTACAAGAATATGCGGAGAAAATTGTAGGAGAGTACCAATGTGGGTTCAGAAGAGGCAGATCGGTGACGGACCAATTGTATGTTTTGAGAGAGGTTCAGGGAATTAGCCATGAGTTTGGTCTGGAAACACACCTAATGTTTTTGGATTTTAAACAAGCATACGACAGTGTTAAAAGAGAAGAACTGTATAGCATTATGGTAGAGATGGAAATTCCTCGAAAATTGATAAATTTGGTAAAAATGACACACGAAGGATCGGAGAACAAAGTAAGAATTAGGGGTGAGTTGTCCGACAGTTTCACAGTTGATATAGGACTGAGACAAGGTGACCCGTTGTCTGCGCTCTTGTTTAACTTTGCGTTGGAAAGTGTAATACGGAAGTCGGGTTTAAACAGACATGGTACAATTTTTAGAAGACGACAACAGGGCTTGGCTTTTGCGGATGATCTAACAATCATGGCAAGAACAAAGAAGGACATACAAGAATTCACAAGAAAATTTTTAGAAGCTGCTAAGAGAATTGGTTTGGAAGTGAATGAAAACAAAACAAAATACATGAACTGCAGTGATAGAAATTTCGAGGAAAAGAAATATATAAGCATAAGAATGGAAGATAAAACCGTAAATTTTGAAGAAGTTTGTTGCTTTACGTACCTGGGAACGGTGATAACGAGAAAGCCGGGACTCGGAGAGGAGATTAAAGCAAGAATGGCTGCGGGCACAAGAAGTTTTTTTGCTTTGAAGTCGATCTTTAATAGTAAAGTGTTTTCTAGGTCAGTGAAAGTAGGAATATACAAGACAATTATAAGACCATCGGCTATGTACGGATCGGAGGTGTGGACACTGAGAAAGAGAGAACAAGGGATGCTGGAAGTGTGGGAGAGAAAAGTATTGAGGAAGATTTACGGTGGGAAGTGCGTGGACGGTCAATGGTTTATACGGTCAAACCGAGAACTAGCCGAGATGTACGGTCAACCAAGCATAGTGGCGTGTGTGAAGGCACAGAGATTGAGATGGTTGGGGCATCTGGTGAGGATGAATGAGGACAGAACCCCAAGTGAAATTTGGAAATTGACATTCGGAGGCACAAGAAGAATGGGGAGACCGAGGAATCGTTGGAAAGATGAAGTGCAGGAGGATCTGGATGTAATTGGTATGGAAAATTGGAGAGAGTGTGCTCGTGACAGGAGAGAATGGAAGATGATGATTGATAAAGCCATGGGCCTCCTAGGCCTGTAGGGCTAACATACATAACGAAAAATAATCTCTGGTCAAAGTTAACCTACGGTTTTATTGGTTGTTAACTTTCTGGAATATGCGCATTGTGGATAACTATAACTTTAAGCTTAGATTAGTTATGTAGAGTATAACTAGAGATCTTCAGAAACCGGGCATAAGTATGTTGCTGCTAATGATGAATGCCTGGTTCAATTCCGGGTGCATTAAGAACTTGAGCCAATACAAAACAACCTAGGTGTAATAAAATTTACCTGGTGAACTTTATCAAAATGATATGTCTGTGGTTTGGAGTCTACGTTAAAGTCCGATATATGTGTTAAAACGCATCAACACGTGCATTTGAGAGAATGTAGTTAACGTCACGGACACCTAATAACGAACATTAAAGAAGAAGTACATTGTACCTTGGCGAGAATATTGATACAAAATCAAAAACTACTGTTTTCCATAACTAAAAAAAATAATACTTTCTTGTAGATTTATTGCAGAGAATGGTCTCTTTTCCGAAACAGAAGATGTAACCCTATATATAACATGAACAGAAAGTAAAATTTTCTGTCCATTTCGTATTAGGTTACATATTTTCCATATTAATTATTATATGAACTACTTTAATAAAAAATTTGCTTTTCTTATTCACAAATATCATAGGTTAGCTAGAATAAATAAATCAACAATAATCAAGATAACAAATAAACATTGATGAACTAGTAAACAAATGGTGTGGAAGCGATAAGCATCTATTCAGATCAGCGTTTAAATAGCATAATATGGAATACCAATGGTGCTCGATTTATTTATGTACATGGTTTGTATTATGTTAGTTTGATTATAAAAATGTTTGTAATTTATAATTATTGTAGAATTTTAGAAGGGAGGTAAATAAAAGAGTTTTATTAAATTTCTCTAATTTTAGATTAATTAACATTTCAATAAATTAACATTTCCTTAACAAACTCAACAAACTCAACAATACAACAATATGATACTATCTACATCGTAATTAATACATTCATTATTTTCATTAGTCAAGCATGCGGTTAGCCCATTGGTAGAGCGATTGACTACAAAGTTGAAAAGTTCGTTTCTTGGCAAGATCATTTGATAAAATTAAAAACTAATTCTTAATCCAACCCCATACAATTTCCCAACCTGAAGAGTAACCTTGGGGTCTAAATGCCATAACCTTTCTCAGACATTTATCGTTCGGAATTAACGTTACACTGTAAGTCCCATATTATATTACTCAACTTTGGCGCTGCGCGCTGATGATAGTATTATAGAAAAGAAAGACCTATGTACATCCGCAACGGATTGAAATAGGAATTGATTGATCGATATTGAATAAACATTTACAATTGAAGGGCTTAGTGTGAAATAATGATAAGCCACACATTTTAAAAATATGGGCTTTGTTCATTTTTCAGGTCTACTATAGTATAACAAGCAACAGAAGAAATAGTTTAATAAAATTCTTACAGCTGACACTGTAATATCAAAGTAAATTGCAAGAAAAAAAATCAAACTTTGATTTTATAGATTTTGCACAAACTTTAAATTGAAATTGTCAACAAATTTCATTTGTGGCTTATCATTATTTCACACTAAGCCCTTCAATTGTAAAACTATAAAGAAAGCAATTTTCAAGTAATTTGGTGGTAGTTTGGAAATTTATTTGTAAGTAAAAATTATATCAAAGATAAAACTAAAATATACATAAATTACAAAATTCTGTTCAGCATCTCAATCATTGCTCTGCCTCCTTTCTCTTTCTAAGCTCATATCATTTCTATACTTCTATATTTTATATCTTCAAAATTAGGGTTTCTTAAAAATCGGCTTCTCCATTTCCCCCTCCAGTATAATAAGCCTGTACATCGTTATCACAGCTACTGATATTATTATATTTTCTGCTACATTTCTTTCAAACTAATCTTTATTTGAAAATTTAACTGTGCCCCCATACAAACTACTAGACTTGATTTTGTTTTTGACTTGAATATAATTTTTATCTTAGCTCTAATAATATCGCTTCGACATCAGTAATAATTAATAATCTTTTTCCATCTCCTTGTTTTCGTAATGTTCATCACATACATCATCATTATTATTATCCTTATCGTTCACATCAATTATTGTATTATGATTTTAAATTTCCATATAGTACATACTAACTTCTATCTGAAGTTTCAAAAATGTATTATAAAATTATTATAGCAAAGCATGGTAATTAAAATTATAGCAAGAAATTAAATTAATGAATAAGTAATCAATCGATGCATGGGTTAAATTTATAATTGGTTATAAAGCATACAAATTAATTTACTTTATACATAGATACTAAAATAATATTCCATAAAATAGTACATAACGTAATAAATTAATGCTAAAAAATTTGCGACTTGGTTAGGTTAAGTAAAACCATGCCTTTAAAATTTAACAATGATTATTATTAGAATTTATTACGTTTACCTACTTTAACTTCTAAAATTACGTGTGGTTCCACAAAGTTGAAAACTTTGTGAGGTTACGGAATTTAGTTCATAATGTATGTAGGAGAGTGTGTAGTAAATGGAACAAAATTGAATTATGGTTACAACTACCGACTTCTAAATTGAATGTCATACCTATACGATAAGTTAATTGAATGTTAGTTAATTAAAATTATTTGGGAGTTACTTTAGTTAGCCAAGTGATTATTACAATATATTCATGGTAATGGGAAAAAGAATGAAGTTTTTAAATGCGTAAAAAATTTATATACTCATATGAAAAATGAACAAAAAATTATAGCAAATACGAGAGTTCGATCAAGTGAAAATTATATTTGAAGATTTATTATTTATTATTCACTTAGTACTTTTGGTCGAAGGACGGGCCTGGTGTTTAGAGTCAACAGTACTAGCTGATGGTATAAACTTAAATTTTACTAATATATTATGTAACTAATTTTATTGTTCAAAATGAATAATATAAACATTGTTTTCTTTATACATAAGTTGCATTTTAGCTGTTAATTTTCATTAAATTTTTTTTATGTGCAATTGAATACATTTTTATTGCCGCATCTGATATAATAAAATTGTTGATAAATCTCTATCGTTGATATACTTATTATAGTATATTCTAGTTTCCGTTCCGCTTTTTCGAGAAATAAATTTTATCCTCTCATCTCACAGCTAATATTATAAAATAAATTAGCATCGATAAGTTATTGAACGATTTATTTAAATTTATTATTCTAACAAACTAAAAGGATCGGGTTTAAATTTTGATTATAAAACAAGTGGTTCATAATTTTCTTACGACTTTGTTACCAACCTTATAATTCATTTTTGTATTAATTAAATTTTAACTAATTCCGTTAGAATCCTAAATCAATATTGACCATTATGTTGGAAATTAATTAATGCAATTTGAAGCTCTGCTTATTTAATGAAAATTTAGTTTTCTACTATTACGTTTCAAAGAATATTCATAATTAAATATTAACATGTTTTTTAAAGTAAAAATGTTAACGAATTAAGATCGACCGATTAAACGACAAACAAAGTTTAACGACATTGGTTTGCAATTTTTAAAGTTAAGATTTTAGAAAGTTTTAACAATAAAATTTATGGAAATTTTAAGCAAAAAGTTTACAAATTGCTGCCTCTATCGAGGCTGAGTCTTTATAAAAATAAATTGAAAATTTAAAAGGTCAAATTCTTGGTTTTTGCTTAAAAATCTATTAAATTTTTTTTCTTGCCTTTTTTATTCTATTTTTAAAATAATGGAAATTTTGACTAATTATTATTAATAGTAATTTTAGGTTCAGTTTCAATTTCATATGAAATATTGTAGTAACTTAATATGTATTTTATCTATAATTTAGTGTAATTTTTTCGGTATAATAAATTGCTGAAATTATATAATTACAGTGCATTTTATTTGCCAAACTTGGGCGAACTTTAGTTCTGCAAAAAGTTTTTGCTGAATTTTTTGTTTAATTATTAATTTATTGACACCTTTAATTACAGAATTACACAGCTGTAATTTTAAGTTTATATGTACACATTTAGAACATAATTACATATAGTAGCACATAATTAACGTGGATTTTGAGGCAAGAAATTCCGATATTTAAATAGTAAACACTTTTGTGCTTTATACGTTAGCATCAAATTGCAAATTATTGTAACTTTACAGGTGAACATTTTTACAATTATAATTTGTTGTATTATTATTATCATTTGAAAGGGGCTTGTTTTCAGGTAACCATTCATTATTGAAGAGCGTTTACTTTTGATAATAATACTTTTCCTCTCGTAGTTCTTCGATTTGTTGAGTAGCAATTTGTAGATGTACGCGCGCACGTACTACTATGGATAGTTTTCCTCGAGGAAATTAATCGCGGCAATTTATCCACTCACCCCCCATTTCAGGCCTCTATAGCTCTATACCTTACACACTGGAGCTTTCACATCAAACTCCGTTACATAGCTTTCGTTCAAAATTTGACTTCTATGAATTTCACCGGATATAAAATTGTTCAGGAGATTCACCGCTTATGAAATAATTGCGAATTTTATGTGATTAAGCTTCCGGGAGAAAAGGGAACTCGACAAATATACGATTATACGGTTAATGCCCGTATAAATAAATACTTTGTATTTCTATTATATCAATATATAAAACATTTTATTTAGGGATAAAATCCACACTAACGAATTATAAGTTCACAGGTTAACCTACATACTATACATGCATGTACATAATAGGACCTAGAGCTTTACGTGGACTCAGACCCACAGCACAAATTATTCGGGAGTAACTGATATTCGAACTTAGATAATCAGGTCCACAGTTCAACTCCTACAATCCCACCTAAAGCAAGCAAAGTAGTTGTTCGCTAGTGTTTCACATGTCAGATGGATAAAAAGTCGGTTCTTTTTAGAATCCAAATAATTTACGAATTGGGTTTCTTGTTATTTTTGTGTGCATCTCACTTTTTGCGTTCAACTTGGAAAAAAATCCTAGAATGCGACAGATTCGACATCCGATAGATTCAACATAAAAAGGGATCTGGATTTATGGGGTACCCTTATTATTTTTATGTCCATGCCACTTTTTGGGTTCAACTTGAAAAAAAAATTAACTAGTGCGACAGGTTCGACATAAATGGATCTAGCTTGTAAAGAAGTAAATATTATGGTTAATTGTGATTTATTTTCAAAATTTAATTTTGTAAATTAAACACCATAATATGGCTGAAGTACTGTTGGTTGCCTAAACCACCAACCAAATTTATTATTGGGTTACAGGAAACTGAATTAAAACAAATAATTAAAATTACAGTTTGCTAATTTTTATTAGGATACATTGAGGTAGATGACAATAGTGAAATGACCAATTCATTAAGTTTTTGTCATTACGGCAGGAAGCTTGTTGAAGTTTCAAGAAAGTTGTCTTTGGACCACCAATCCCCGGTGTCTTTCAGACCACCAATCCCCGTTGTCTTTTGACCACCAATCCCCGGTGTCTTTAGACCGCCCGTCCGTTGTCTTTTAGACCACGAGCCCCCGACCGACCGTTATCCCGATCCGAGCTTTCCTTTAAATTGTTTACGATTCTAGACAATTTCTCCAGTTACCAAACCTTCTTTTGGTTACGATTCTAGCCGAAGGAAACTTTCCGATTTCACCAGCGACAAGCTTACGGATCTAGGCTTTAGCTGAAATTATAACATAACCTATAATAAACTACTTTCCGAGACTGCCCCTTACCTGTTCTCAAAAGATTCAATCTGCTCCCGTATTTGAAGCCAGCCACTGGCCTCCTCCGTTTTCCGTTATTGCAATTGGATCTTCTAATCTAGAAAGTTCAGTAGTCACTTCAAGTAGTTTCATTTCATTTTTTTATTTCTTTATTTGTTTTGAAAATTCAGTAACTTACCTTAAGTAATTGCTGAGTTAAGATTAACCGCCACCAGAAAAATTCAGTTTCATTTAAAGCATAATAAGACCACTTAAAAATACAAACTTCAAACATAATTGTCAAAGGTTATGTTTTCTGTCTTATCCCAGTGCCGTGCGAAATAAAATTTTTGTTTCAATTCAATAGAATAAGTCATTTACTTCCGTTTATTTTCAGTTCTAAATTTATCTTTATTAATTTGCTTCCGTCCTTTTGTTGTAAATAAATTATTAAATTTGTTCATTGTAAATATATTGCTTTCATTTCTCTTTTTGTAAATATAGTTAATAAATTATTAAATTTAATATAAACATTTTTTTTTATTTATTCTTTTATTTTAGTTTTAAAGTTTTTCCCTTTAAAAAACTTTTGGCGCCTGTGTGACAAATAAGTGTCAAAAGAAATCGACAAGACGTCCTCAGCCCTGGCTACCCAAGGGGCAATTTGAACGAGGACCAAATAGCGTTACAAGCTTTTAACGGCAAACTTGTAAAAATTGAAATTAAGTTAAAGCACACGCACAGACAACAGAAAACGTGACGTATGTATGGTTGAACTCTGTAAAAAACCTATTTTTAATCAACTTCAAGGGTTGTTTTATACTAGTAAATGTTAATATAATGCAAGTTTTCTTTTTCGATTCTACTATATAAACCTTCAACTTTTCGAATCTCTCTTGTGAATTTATCAAATCCGGGGACCGTTTTACGTGCTCTTCCCCGACAAACATGACCTGGATGTTTGCGAGATCAACTGCCAATGTAACGTTCCCCGGTTCGACATTCCCCCCCCCTTTCCAATTTAATGTCAATCGTTTTTGTGTATCGTTTGAGTACGTTCGTGCATTTATTTTTTTATGTTAACACCGTTCGTAAAATATTTCCAATTTAAGAGGGTGGGCCTGAGGAAATTCGAACCCCCTACCATCGCAAATTTTGGCTCCAATTGTGAATCTTTTGTGTATTGATTTGTGTACGTTTGTATATTTATTATTTTCGTTTAAATTAGCACCGTTCGCGAACTATATTCAACGTGGCAGGGGGGAAATGGTCACCGTGGTTGGGTAAGGTATGGCCAAATCTTTTTATTTTATAATAAACTTTAAAAATTAAATAATAATTAAACAACCAATATTGAAGTGAAGTGTACTGATTATAGCAATAAAAAATATTGCCGAAAAAAATTTGATGTTTATTGTTAAATTAAATAGTTAATTTTCAAAGTTTCAATTACAATAGTTAAAAGTTATAAGAGTATTTTAAAAATAATACATCTTCACCATTTCAAGTTTCAAACTTAAATAATAAGGTATTATCAATACATCTGTTGAAAAATATTTTTAGGATGATTATTTTTAAGGGTCGCATTCAAAATTTCTGTAGAAATTTTGACGATTATTACAGAAATAAGCCGATATTTTAGAGAGATATTATATGTATAATATATAACACAAAGAATACAAAGTTATCTTGTCAGAGATCAAGTATCAAAAAAGTCTGGATATTTTACGAAGTTTCAGAAGACTCATAATATTACAAAATATTTGTAGAATATCTTAAAAACAAGCCTTAAGATAATTCTCATTTTCTGATAAATATAAGTGCTTCCATTTTTGAAAGCAATATTATCTTAATTGCATTGTTTTTATTCAGAAACTAGTGATGGATAAATTTATTTATTAACAAGTTAGCTTAAAATTAATCTTTCAGTGGTTTATAATATGATTTTCCGGTTATCCTATATTACTATTTTCAAAAACAAATAATATCAAAACAGAAAATCGGAAAATATGATAAAAATGTTCTTCGATTCTTTTATTTTTGCTAATGTTTAATTCATTCGTTCATTAACATTATTGATTATTGGAGAGTATTGTTTAATGTATATCGGCATATAATTTTTATTTTAAGAAAATATGTCCCAATCCAATAATACTTCAATAGGTAAGTAGTAGATAGATATAAATTTTAACACATTACTAGAGTCATTACTCATTACGAAGAATAAACTAATTCTTTTAAAATTATTCGATACGTAAAATATATCTATTATATAAAAAAGGAAATGTGTCCAAAGTCATACGTAAAATTAATCAGGTGGAAGGAAAACATTTTATAAAAATTATAATCATAAATTTTAGCTAAAAATATCCCGACTTTAGATTATTTATTGAGGGCATTCCTTTTCGAGTCGAGTTAAAAGATTAAAGTGCTGATTTAAAAACGTGATCGGTTTTCTATCGATTATACTGAAATACAAAATAAAGCTGTATTTTTAACTTGATAGAAAGATTTAACGCATTTAATTATTATTATCAAATTTGAATTCTTACTTAGTTTACAATTTTTTTTTTTATTTTTAATTTATAATAAAAATTGCACTGTAGAGAAATAATATTAAAAAAATTATTTCGTAAGTTTCTAAACCGTGAAAATTGAAATTAATCAAAATTTATGTACCTATAATACTGTGTAGGTTATTAAGTTTTGCATATAAAGGAATATTGTCAACACTTAATTAATTCATTGGATTATACTAATGTGGATGATATCTTGACATAATTTGCAGTAAATGGCATGTCAACTATTAAATGAGATTTACAAACACGAAAGTTTTATTGACTTGACATCAATAATTTCCTTGTGTGATTTTATTTTGTTTTAATAAATTTTTAATTTACTTATTCAACAATTTTTTTTACAATTTACCTCTGCTTGCATAATTTTTAAGATAGTAATATATTATTTTGGTGTATTTCCGTGCAAGTACTTTTAGTAAAACCAGTAATTTAATAAAATTTATATTTTATATGCAGATACGTTTTATTTAATAGTATTTTATTTGTAATTTATTTCATGTTTAAAAACAAACATAAATCGTTTATCAAAATTTGAATTCTAGTACTAGCATCGCTTCAATAATATTGTACAGTTAATGTACCTACCCATAATAATTAATTATTATGTTGTCACTGTATAAAGTGCACGAACTGCTGCAGCTGCATCAGTGCAAAGATAAATTCCCGATAAATTCACTCAGTCAATTCCGATGGCTTTCTTCTCTCCCCACTGAAGAGATCGAATACGATCGAAACATATTATGTATACTATATCGTCGGTCGTTGGAATTCCTGGTTATGACTTTTTCATAATCTTAAAATTTATAGTCATTATTTCACAAAAGTTTTGTATTCCACTTTTACTTAATTTCAATACGTTAATTTTTCGAATGTTTTGAGCACATTGAAAATAATCAATCGAAACTTAATGTAATATTGATGATCCCACAAGAAGTTTTAAAACTGGACATATTAAATGCAATCCTCGCAATTTTTAAAAAATAAGTTAACAATTCTGATAATCTTTCAACCGATCAAATTGTCTGAAATTGTGCCTATACAATTTTGATGAATTCGTTTAATAAAAGATTACTTTGAACTTAATAATAAATTTTAATTTTAAAAACATTTATACTTTATAGAGGCTGCTCTCTTTAATTTCAAGATTTAATATTAAAATAAACTTTAATACTTAAGTAAGTAAATTAAACAATAAAAATCATAATTATTTTCTTTGCATAAGCTTTCAGCAATATTTTTTTAATCGTTTCTAGTATTATATTTTGCAAATATTGCCGTCATTTCTACCGATTTGTGCGAAATGTGCGCGATATTAGGAATACAGTGATATTGTGAAATTTTGTGAATTCTTAAATTAATTCATATCGTTTCATAAGATTGGATTTAAATTTTATTTCTTCAAATGTTCCATTAATTCATTCTATAATAAAATTTCTCAGTAGATTCGTGATTTTTTGTGAATGTTTTATTCTGCACAATACAATTTCGTTTATTTATATTTCTTCATCTAAATCTATAAAAAGTTACTTATATAAGATACAAATAATTATTTTTAAATGAAATAGCAAACAATAAAAGTAATATAGGAATTCTCTATAATATTATGATTCATCGTTTCTATGTTTTTATTTTCGTTAAACAGAACAACAATTTCTAACAATCGTAACAAAAGTAAATAGAGCGGAATTTATACACAATGGCAAGAGAATAGTAGATGTCGGTAATATATAAAATGGAATAATAGTGTAAGTAGTTTTGCTAGGATCAAGAATCTCGTGGAAATGGCTTAATATTAGGAAAACCTACATGTGTAAAGTACCCAGAAATGTACTAGCAATAAGTTAAAGTTTCAGTGCTGCGCAATTTATGAGAAGAGATTTTAGTAATGAGTAATATTTTTCTTGTATGTTATGTGAAAGTAGATATACAGTAAAAAGAACATTAAGTATTTTATGATATTTTTTATAAACCTTAGCTGTTGCGAGCAATTACTTTCCTAATTTTAATTACTTCCTTTTTATTGTGTTATTATGAATTGTTATGATCTACAGATCGTAAAATATTACTTTTAAACTAAATTTTTCACAGATCCTTCTACGTAAAATATAACATTTCACTGTTTTTTATAGATAATAACCAGTCAGGGTTATATTTAAAGTTTTGGATTCCTAAGAGTGGAACGTTAAGTTATGTTTTTCTTGTACTTTACTAATAAGTACATTAAGGAATTTAAGGAGATGAATTTCACTAATCGTGGTTATCGTCGAAACGTGTCACCTATTACCTAAGGTTATATTAATTTATATCTGATACTGAAAAGACTACTGACGTTTTATGTTGATTTTTGATGAAACCAAATGGTTTCATACCATTTATAACCTACTAATAAGTTCCGATTCTAGGGAAAATATTTATGTATAGCAGTTAATGTTGCATTTTAGTTCTCAACAAATATTCTTTATTTTACACGAATCGCCCTGAAACATCAATAATAAAACACAAAATAATATTGAGCGTGCGTGATTATTTCATATTATATTATGTTTATTAACTTATACCTAAATGCCTACGATAAATTATCATCATAAAATATATTTGAAACTAGATATAGATAATGAGGAATTTCTTAATAATCAATGTACCTATAGGATAAAAACAATTTATAAATTCTTTTCAACGTACCCACATAATATTACAACTATACTTTTCAGAAAATTCACGGGTAGAAAAATATATTCATACGAAAGTTGAGTTTATAATTTCAGATCACGCACGGAAAGAAAATTCCTGTGATGTGTGATGATGTCGTGTAACACATAACCTAATGGTTCAATTTCGACCTGCTGGTAAGATATACATAACTAAATTTTTTTACAAATTGAGAACCTAAAATATGCATATGCATACTTCAAAAGAAGAACTAAGTAGCATAAGAAAAATTAATTTTACACCATTTGAAATCTTAGAAATAATAATATAGAAATAAAAATATAAAAAATTAAGTACCTATTGCTAGAATTATTTATAAATTTATTAACAATTCATTTAAAACTATTCATTTAATTTGGAACCTGCAGATGCATAACATTCGACTCTAATAGAAAGACCATAATAGGTACAGTATACATGTCAAAAATAACAAAGTTTGTAGCTGTACACCCCCAAACCACAACTAGATCTTATTCCACTTGGAGAATTGGAAGAAATCCAATAATCTGTAGTTTTGCTACGGGCATAAAGCAACATATCCGTATAATTCTATAATGCAACAGCGATGCATTTTTAATTCCGCAAACGTGGACCGTGAACACATGCATGCAATACATTCATGTTTAAGTACAAAAGTTTCTGACCGCACAAATAAATACACAAAGGTCAATTATTGACGTAGTTTTTAGTAGTACGCCATAAGAGCTATATTATATAGAATTACTATCTCTGTGCGACTTTCCATTAGTCCGTTCGGCTGACATACTGTTGATGAATTACCAGTATGCCTTTAGGTATGGGATTGTGTCAAAAGGAAAAATATGTGCTACCTCCTTTATGAAATATTTTTAAATAAACAAATGTTGTCGAATGTTCTTCTATTCTTCTACTCACCAAATATGACTTTATGAGGATTGTACAGCGCAAGTTGTTATTTTGTTTTATTTATATTCATTTTATTTTTAAGAACTTCGACTCAAAGTTGTATTTAAAATTTAGCAATCAAATTTAATTGATAATATTTTTCTAAATTCTAGTAAATTGAATTTTTTTATTTATTACAGATTTTTATTGCTACGTACATACATAATTATTATATCTAATATAACACCGAAAAAGCAACAGTTTTACTTAGCGTTTTTTTTTGCAACCCCGATACCCATTATTTACTAAACCATCTCATAATTTAAATACTTTGAAATATTTATTTGGCTACTCAAGCAGCTATTTCTTTATCAAATAATATAAACGTAATTATAATATAAAAACAAATTTGGATATTTCATTTGCAAAACTGAATATTTATATTTTATTTGAAATTAAAATAAATATTTTGGTAAATGCAATCGTTCATCATTGTCAAATTTGCATACTTAACGGCTGCACATTACTTTTTTAATTTGTATCATTTTTTATTACACATCAACATCATTGAACTTTTCCCCGTTAGAGCACTCTTGGTCTCTTCATTTTTGTCTTGGTTTACTCACATTTTTCGTGCCTCTAGGCTTAAGCTTATAATTATTTTGTTAAGGTGTACATTGGTTTGTCATTATTTCTAAATGCTGTTTCCAATTATTTCTATAAAATTTAACGTGGTCATTCAGGCTAAAGATGTTCATGCTCAGTATACTGTCGGGTCCCATTGATAAGAGATTAGGGGTATGACGTAATTGAGTCATTTGATCGAAACACTCATCATTTTATTAACTCAATATTAGACCATAATAGGTAATCACTTAGTTGTATCTGAGTTTTCCTTGATTGGAAGATTGATTGACTGCTCTGCCTCACATCCAGAAGATGCAGACGCTATTAAGATCTGAAGGAGATGAGAAAGTTTGTAAGGGATAAAATATTGGTAGTTGTATGGTTCAATAAAAAATAATAGGAAACAAATTAGATTTATTTTATTTATTTGTTAATTTAGGATTTTTGCGTAGAATAAGTAAAGTGACGGTTTGTGTAATTTGCGAATGCGCGAGTGAGAATCTGGTGGGATTTTGGAGAATGATAAGGGAGCGAAGTGGAAACAGGATTCCGAAGCCGACCGTCTAAGTGTAAGTCGGGTCGATAGTATTTTGGAAATAAGTTTTGGTATTGAGGACTCTCCAGAGATGTTGGAGAGAAAGGACGTAAAGTTATGAAAAATAGTTTGAGAATCAATTTAAAATTTGTCAAGTCAGTCTTCAGTAACGGAAGACATAATTAGAATTTTCGAAGATAGTAATAATTGGAAGGTGTTAGTATTTGATGATAATTTTATGGAAAGATATTCATTCACTGGTCATTCCTACCTGGTTTGTTTGGTTCGAGATTAGAAGCTATTTTGGGTCTACGATAACATTCACGATTCAGCGCTCCACATATGACAACGGCCGCAACAGAAAATTACGGAAGCACGGTATACGTCGGTAAGAGTTTTTCTTTTGTGACGCACTTTCTTTCTATTCGACAAATAGACAAATCGTTTTCGTTAAAAATTCGGTCGCGCATAAACTTTGGTGAATTTAATTGCGAAGATTTATTTGTAAAATTTAATTTGTTTAATTTTGGGAAACCAATATTTTGTCTTTAAAAATTTTTATTATGTTAAATAAATTTCATTGTTTTCGTTTTAATAGCGTATGAGTTTGGTTTCATTTATAGCAGTAGTCGATCGAGGAGAAAACAGATACAATTTTTACATTTATTTAAGTAGTCTTTATAAGAAACATCACAAATTAAGGTGACGTATATGAGTGTTTCGATTGATTAAAATGAGCCCACCTTTGACCCTGAGAGTTTTCATGCATTGCTGGCCGGTGCAAAATTAATTAAATGCCATAATATCGTCCTCGCTATAAAAATCAAATTTTGTGAATTTACAGTAGCGTTACATGGCAATACATTATAGAGCGAATTAACTATTATATAACGTATATAAAACCAACAGTCGCCAGTTTTACCACTTATTCACTAACTCAACATAAGATTGGGCTACTTTCCTCTCCAATGGAAAATCTCACAAATAATTATGATATCTAAACAAGGAAAAGATGGGAATATCGCCTCCTCATATAAACCCATTAACTTATTGCCACGGATGTCTAAAGTATATGAAAAGCTCCTATTAAAAAAACTGCGTTCCATATTAAATTAAAGAAGAATTATACCAAATCACCAGTTCGTCTTTATGGACATTTCGCAAGCGTTCGACAGGATCTGGCATGAGGGTCTCTTGTATAAGATCAAAAGAAGCTTACCACACACCTACTTCATAATACTCCAATCATATCTAACAGAGGGGTACTATTTAGTAAAGCAACAAGAGACTACATCGGGATTACATAAAATCTACTCTGGAGTGCCACAGGGGAGTGTTCTGGGTCCGATACTGTACCTAGCCATATTTTATCGCTTTTTCTACCAATAGGTGACTCAAAAAAAAAACATTTTGAGTTTTATGTAAATTTTCTTAATAAATAAATTTGTATAAATTGGTTTAATTTTGATTATTTTAATAGAAAATAAAAACCCAACCTAAAATTAGCATTTAGTAAATTTTCTTAGTTTATAAACTAGCCAAAACCTATTAGTTATTTTTTATTACCAGAATAACAGTTTTTATATTAGTCAGTTGAAATTGGGTAGTTTATAAACTAACCAAAAATATTGCCCATTACGTTTACTTTTATGTTGGTAAGTAAACTGGCCAACTTTCTTGGCTAGTTTATGAACTAACCAACTTTGCAGCTATTATGGTATAAGTTTTGTTTTCTACTAAAATAACCAAACACTTTTACAAACCACTGACATACGAATTACCATATCTAATTTGTAATAATTTTGTTGGTGGTTGTTTATTTAAAGCAACTCTTATTTTAATAATAATTTAAGCGAAAATTATCAGGAACTTGTTACGGAAAAATGAACCACTCTCGACACAATCACAAACTAAAGTTTCTCGGCCATGCTCAGTAGTAGGGAGTGGGTTAAATAATACACATAAATATGAGAGATAAGATGTGTCGAGTGGGGAAGGTGGTGGCCAAAGTAATGACATATGCGAGATAGGGTAAACTAGGGGATATGAGAAAGGTTCTTATAGGCACCACCAGTTGTAGGGTGTAATGAGCTTGAATAAACCTACTTCGCCACTGGGCGAAGTCGGAATAGTTATTAATTAAATGGGAATAAAGACGCTAAAATATATTAGGAGTAATAATTAATTCACAAACTAAATACAATACACTATTCTTTTCTCAACGATGCGATAACGGTACGATAACCACACCATAACGATCCTTCTTACTTTTATTTTTTAATCGCCTTGGTATACAGTACTGTTAAAAAGTTTACATTAAATAAAATAATGTGTGCATGTTTTAATTTAATTAATGACAAAAAGTTTATCACGCATCGCAGTAAAAAATTTTCATAACATCAGCATTAATTCTAAAAATAATATAATGAGAAAATATGTATAACGAAGTTAAAATTATCAAATTAATTGATATTGATCTCTGAAGATAACAATATTTTGAGGTACATTTCGCCGGCCCCCGTCCCATCACGAATTTTTTAATGAAATTATTGTCAAACATTTGAGCTTCGTTTGAGTTCAAATGAGCTTCCATAAAAGTTATTTGTACCACACGCATCGCAAAGTTATTCACAAAAACTTTGTCTTTATTAAAAAATTATATAAAATTATGCCAATTATAAATTGGTGTCAGTCGCTAGAGAATCGTTTGAGCTTCAATGAACTTCAATTTCCATCGTTTGTATCCCAAAGGTTTTTAACAAATATTCAATTCTTTAGAAATGCTTTTTTTAAGATGTGATTTTTAGTGTTTCCATTTCCATCGTTTGTACCCGAAAGGTAAAAAAGTTAGAGTGTTTGAAACATCCTTACGGATAGATTAAAAATAATTAATTATTGGTATAGTATATTTCACTTTAATTGGAATTAAAAAAAGTCATAGAATCATATCACTTTCATATAAGAACGTACAACCATTGTAAAACTATGCAAATTATTGCGATAAGACAGGTGCACAGTAATTGCTATACAGTGTAGGAGTTAGGTACACTTTGTGCTATACTATTTTATTTTGAGTTCTTGTATTTTATTCTTTCAATTTAAAAGTTTTACAATTTCCTGAATACGTGCCTTTAGCAATGCATTCGTTATCTTGTTATATACGTTATCTTATCTCTATATTATATTTCGTCGCATAGTTTGTACGTTTTTATATCAACGTAATTTGATGCTATGACTTTTTTTAATTCCATTTAAAGTGAAATATACTATACCAGAAGGTTTAATAGTGAGAGAAATTTGTGAAAAGACAAACAAATCTAATGGTGCAATAGATAACACCATAAAAAAATTTCAAAAACTATTCTGTAAAGCATTTAAATATAAGTGGGCATCCTAAAAAGTGTAAAGATAAAGTAAAACAATACTTAAAAGTATTATTTTTATAATTTAAACAGAAAACTTCACCTTCAGTTTAAATATTCTTTATTAAATTATATCAAAATAATATTTGTTTGACAAATAAGCGCTATCTAATAGTCCGATTGGTCATACATTTTAAATTATATTACAGATACAGGAGCCCCTTGCGATGACACAGATTAAATTGGAGAACGAACTAAGTTATGTGATTTGTGTTGGAAACTTGCAGTAGTGGAAAGAAAACTGGGTGGCAGTTAGTTAAAGATCATAAAGATGTGACGAATATTAAAGTTTGTTCCTCACATGTACGATACATTTTTTTTTAATCCGGACTAAGAGAATGTATAGCAAAATGAAAGTTTTACATCAGAAAATAAATAAATCATGGCCGTTACATATTTAACTGAAAACAAGTATTAGAACAGATGGATATAAAAAATAATCCTTAGCACATACCATCAAGCATGGGGAGAGCCTGTGAAGGTATGGGTATATTTTTGAGCAGAAGGAGTTGGGGCTCTTCTAAGTATAAATAAGGGAAAATAAAATGTAGAACAATATTTAGAAGTTATTAAAAATCATGCGATTCATTCTGTATTGAAACTAATCGGAAAATTTTACACTAGAACAACATAATGACCCAAAGCATACGGCTAGATGAGTAAAACATTATTTAGAAGAGAAACAAAACATTAGGAAACTAAAAATGGTTTAGTTGGCTCTCTAGAAGCCATTTATGCCAACACCTCGACAGACTGAAGAACGAGAAACGTTTAACAAATGGGAAAGACTTGTGTAAAGATACATCTAACAGAATGGACAGATATACCGTATGATATTCGTAAAATTAACAAATAATATTTTAAAAAGAATTAAGACAACTATTCAAGATTAAAGGGTATGTGCTCTAATTATAGAGGAATTTCGTTGGTTAGCACCGCATACAAGGTATTAGAGAACATCGTGCTGAGAAGATGAACTCATTTTGCAGAGAACAGCATAGGAGATTACCAGGTGGGTTTTAGACCAAACAGATCCACCACAGACCAGCTGTTTATTCTTAGACAACTGCTAGAGAAGAGTTAGAAATTCAGCAGAATTATACATAATTTATTTATCAACTTCTGGAGAGCATACGACAGCGTAACCAGAGCGGAACTCTGGAATGCCATGGCATACATATCGATCCCAAACAAACTTATACGCCTGACCAAAATCTGTGTGCAGGACTCAAGATCTAAGACAGTGTGATGCACTGTTATCTCTCCTATTTTACATCGTTCTGGATAAAGCCATAAAATCATTTCAAATTAAGATACAGCGGTTTGTAGTGGACGGATCCAAACTGTTACTAGCATATGCAGATGATGTGGATACAATGGCTAATAGAGTGATCAACATGAAAGCTATATTCCAAAACGGTGGAGAGGGAGATAGAGAAGATGGGTCTTGCAATATACGGAGACTAGCAAAAATATGTGTGTGTGAATACACGACCACACAGAAACAGACTTGAACAAAATGTCACCATCGACCAGTACAATTTCGAAAGAGTTCAACATTTTAAATACCAGCGGTCTACTGTCGCTGCAGACAATGACATAACCGAAGAAATAAAGGGACGCATATAGAGCGGTAACCGATATCCATTTTCCATGGACAGGCTGTTCCGTTCGAAAAATCTAACAAGAACTCCAAAAATCAAGATCTATAAAACCATGGTAAGGCCTGTTGTGATGTACGGCTCTGAAGCCTGGACAATGATAAAAACAAACGAAGAACGACTCAGACGATTTGAAAGAAAAGTTTTTAGAAGGATATTTGGCCCAGTATAATATAATCCCGTAGAAGAGCAAAATCGGATAAGAACAAATAGAAAACTTAAAGAACTATAATATATCGATCCGGATATAGTATATGAAATAAAGGCGCAATGGCTGCGTTGGACCGGACACGTTCAGAGACAATTGGCATGGGAAGAGGCTCCAGGTGGTAAAAGACCGGTGGGACGACCAAGAAGGAGATTTTGTTTTGATTTTGTACAAAAAATTTTCTGATTAATAAAAAAACTACAAACGTGCTATTAGTGAAATTAAAAAATTCAACAGTCTTACATTAATTAGTTCGGATTATCGAGATTGCACTGTATTTTTATTCCACATATGTTATTAGAAAATATTATTTTTAAAATTGGTTTTTCATTTTTTAAATTTGATGCAACTGTTCATAATGTACTATGTTATTGGTACAATTTTTACATGTGACAAATAAATGCAATAATCAGGATAATTTGGTTATAGAAATGGATAGATTTATTAATACAAGGTCAAAATTATAATTATTAGAAAAGATCTTTCAGGTTTGCAAATACACCAATGTCATTTAAATAAAAGTAATTGTATTATTAATTTAAGTATCAATTTTAATTACCATTTAATTACAGCGCATTGTTAAATATTAGTATTTGACATAAAATTACTACCTTAATTGAAGAACGATTAATTTAAAGTGATTATATTTGCTATATTTTCTAAATCTTACACCACAAATAAATAATTTTGTGAGTAAATATACCATTTATATATTCCTTGGCCAATAGTTAGTACAATTTCTGTAATGTTTGATGGTCATGTCGGTCGATTTGACTGATAGACCGTTTATAATGTCAGATAGACTGAATTGAGTTTGAGAGTTAATAGACATATTATTAACCCTAATGTCTAAATCTAAATCATTCCTGTTTACATTACAAATTAATAGTTACTTGAAAAATTACATCGGTATAGGGAAAATGTAATTAAATAGTTAGTTAAAAATGTATACAACGCAACATGTGCTATAACTAATTTTCATTTAATTGTGTACAAATTATTTAGCATAATTTTAATATAATAAAACTAAACACTACGCTTAAGATCTTATTACGATAACTTTCTTTGCAAAATATTCAAATCATGATTTAAAGACACGCGAAAATGTTAACAAAAAGTACGAAATCTTTTGTTGTTTTCGTTACCAATTCAAATTTACTGCCGAATTATTTTTTATTCAATTTGTTGCGTTACATCAGTAATGAATATAAATCCCTGTTGAATAATATGAAATTAAAAAATTCGTAGGTTTCGTCGTACTTTATTTAACCTCGGTTCAAATAAAATTTAATTTGTGTACAAGCTTTTCTTGTCTTATTGAACTTAACTTAATATTGAAAATTTATTAAATAAGCATTTCCAATTATTGTTTTTTTTATCAAAAAATAAACCGCCTACAACTTTTTAATTTAAAGAAAATTTATGTGTGCCTCGTTTTCTGCTCTTTCAATTGAATTACATGTTACAATAGAATCTAGACAATTGGACACCTTAAAAAATAAGCTTTAGCTTCAGGCTGAACTTTCTATCTATCAACAAGATTTCCCCATTTCTAACATAAACCTTAGAATTTGATTGTTTAAAAGTCCCTTAACGACACTTGCTAGGATTTTTGGATTAGGTGTGACAGTCTAATCTTTTGACCTTTGCTAGAATCTTTCCAATGCAATTTTCTTTCCAGGGATATACACTTATGTATAAACCTTATGTGCTTAACCTTTTAACTTTACAAGAAATACTAAACTATATAATACAGAATAAAATGGGAACTTTTAGTATTATTCTGTGTTATTGATAAATAAATTATGTATATAAATAAAATGTATATCTATATTATAATATTTATACCTTATATACAACTGTGTCAATTTTTCAAAGAAAATAAATTTACGGTGTGTTAATTTCAAAACTATTCCTCAATTACTATCAATTTTACGGAAATTTGATTTAAATAAAAACCACGTCGAATTGATATCGGGAAGGAACTTTAAAAATAATATTGATTGAATTTTATATTTCACCCCCTACCTTACGATATGTCATTTCTAAACTTAAATAAATCCTCATATACCCGCGTTAAAAAAATTGAATTCGGTCGATCCGAAATTGTATACCAGCTGAAGATCGGCCATTGGATACTGGAATACATTTGAAAAAGATCTTATCTTTGCGTTTCCTGATAAGATCACTTGGGATACAAAGTTGGTACGCGCCGTTACGACAAAGAGTACAGTATTTGATAATTTGACCGAATATGGTACGATAAAAATGTCAAAGTGTATTTCTAATTTTTATGATAATATCACCATTAGAAATATTTTTATACGCAATCGTATTGTTAAATAATTTTTTTTCAGGGCGAGATACGTACAGTTGAGAAATTAAGTGAATACAGATAAGCAGACTCAAGAAATATACAAGAGGGTTTTATGCAGTAAAATATTCATTTTTAATATTTGCGGCGAGACTGCCGCGACGAGTGGGCTCGCGGCGAGATATCCGCGGAGAGTCGGTCACGGCGCCGCCGTTGTGTTCTACCCCAAAATAGAATTTGTATAATTATTTTAATAGCTATAAGAAAAAGGTTTACAGAAAACACGCTTGTTTAAATAATTAGTTACTTTATTATCCAATTTTAGTTACCGGAATTTTTAATCAAACGCGTTACAATTTTGAATTTTCAGATAATACTCGTATATGTATTGTAAAATTTCAAACAAATTAGAAACTACAAACTAGACTTGCTTTGTTTAACTGCTGATATTTTTTCGGAATGCATGTTGTGTAGAAACAATATCTATTTTGTAGATACAATGATCCCAACTGCAATTTGTTCTAAAATAAAAAATGTTATTTTTGATTAAAATGCAATGTTTACCCTCTACTTACTACATACCGTGTAAATAATGTTTGTACTATAAGAAACGTAAAAATAATTGAAAAATATACGAGTAGAACCGCATATGATTTTATGAGTATAAAACATTATTTGTGTGTTATTTTATTGCTATGCTTACTACCAACCATTTTCTTTATATCAATAAAAGATGGATTTTATATTTTTCGTAATAACTGTACCTATTTTACGTGCAATATTTACTTCGCCATAAAAAATATTCTACATTATAATATGAATGCATAATTATAGATAGAAAAAGTATTGTAACCTAACTGAAAATTGAAAATCAAAACTTTTATATAAATGATTTACAGATATTTATAATATTTTAAAGAGATTTCCTTGTGTCTGTTACTACACACCTACTAAAAAGTTGCGATGGCAACTACATGAAGGATGCTCCCTTTTTCATTTACTTATTTAATTTTATTATTAAATTCTTTACGAGATAAAGCTGTGCTACGGTCACCATCCTGGAAAATGGCGGCCGAAATTTCATTTCAAACAATTATCTCGGAAAATAATATACATGATATCAATTATGTTCAAACAAAATATATTTTTCATAAAATTGTCTATAATTTTGGTTTTTGTCAAAAAACTGGCAGGATCAAAATTAAAACCATGCGATAGTAATTCATCTTTACTACTTTCATTTTATTTCGAGGTAGGTATCCTTCCAAGCGTCAAAAGAAAGATTTCCATTTTTTTAGAATCTTCCAAAAAGGAAGAGTTTTGTACTTCTCTAATGAAGGATTTTTCTGCATGTCACGAACTTCCAGGGTTTGGTCTAATATTTGATGATTATACAGCAATTAAACTCTTCCGAGATGGACTACATCCCTTTCACTGTTCACCGAGGTTTTCAGAGATTTCGAAAATGTATTTCCGAAGGCATGCAAAAAAATCCCAAGAAAGCAATTTCTATATCATGAAGTTCAACAGATTTTCTGTAAGTGGTTCATGGAGCACAATCCATTTTCAGCATAACTCGAAGAAATTAGTAAATCTATCTGCAGGACCAGTTGAGTTAGGATAGACCAAGAGGTTTATCTGGTATGCAAGGCACGCTTATAATAAAAATGTGTATCTTAGATGGTGGGCATCTCCTCTACAGTGTAATATAGTCCCGACCTGTCACATACGGAGAAGTACTTAGCTGCTATATTTCTTACATAAAATCTCACTACGAGAGTAGTTTTGATATGTATCCTGAAAGTGCTGCGAATAGAAAAGAAGGGCTGCCAAAAAAATCGTGCTATGATTCGGTAATAAGAAGGTACCATGAGAATAGCACAGGCCGAATTCTTAAAGAACATTTGAAACAAACAAATTTGCCATTAGTAGTGTACGATGCGGATCTGTAGTTGTTTCTACTACAAAATTACTACAATAGTGGTTATTGCCAAAGATACAGATTTGCGTTTTCTTTTAACTTCTTATGTAAATAATAAGCTTTTGTTCCTACGCTCTTCTTCTGGTTCTAAATCACAACAAACCTCGTTCGATATAATATATACAACAGCAAACCCTATTGGGACAAACTTGCGAAGTCCAGACCCTACTGTTTGCACATGCATTACCTCCGCCATTGCTTAAAAAAGATAAACAAGACAGTGTTATGAGGGAAGGTATACAAGTACTAATAGTAATCTTTTCCAAACAAAAACGAGGTAACTGCTGCAAGAGAAGAAGTTTTACTTTGCTTATATGGGCCATGAGTAAGTAAATACCTTAGATGATTTACAATACTACATAATATGTTGTTTCTACCTACAGCTTAACGTGGATTCCGAACCACGGGGATAGACGATTTTTACATTGTCTACTCCAACCAGGGAGGTTTTTGAGCCATATATAATGTTACCTGTGGCCAGCAGATAGACATTTGGTGAGCGAAAAATCATTCTATAGATAGCACGACCTCACAGGATTTGAACCTACGAATCTCGGCATGAGAAGTTAACGCGCTAACCGCTCAGCCATTCGCACACCACCACGATACTACATATACAAACATAATATTTAAGTCAGTCAGAAACATTTTCACCTCGCATCTTTGCCTCCAACTAGCGATACATCAGCTCAGCATTCATACTGTGTCTCCAATAGGATTCAGCAATGGAAACATAATGAGATGAGCCCTAGTAATTGTAACTTCAACCAGAGTTTTTAAAATTCATTTCATGCACTTGTAAATGTGCTTCGATAGATCTGAATGTGGGTAATTTGGTTTGACATGACGTGCCACTTAAACTCTCAGGACCATCATGCATGAATTCTGAAGAAGCCATTAAATTTCTGATAATTATATTATATCTGTGGAAGATTATAAGAAATCTTGTTACGTTGGAGCTCTCATTTATGATAGTCAGGCATTATAAAAAGAGACTCACATTCCGTAACCTCATTTATCAACAGTAAAAACTTAAATTGATGGCTTAATGGTAGGGCTTTTCAAAAAAATGATAACCAAAATTAAGAAAATTTTATGACAAATAGTTTTTCTTTAGTTTAGTGCAAAGACTACATCTGGACAGGATGAGCATATAATGAATTCCGAAACAAATATACAAATATAAACTCAAACGAGGCAGAAGAAATGTTAGTCGACCCAAAATAAGAAGGAGAAACCATGAGTGACGCAAACTAACACATGTTTAAAGCGTGAAGATGATAACAGTTTTTGTTTGAAATATTTTTTGATAACATTTGTATAGTTTCCGAGATAACTGTTAACAATGGGATTTCGGTCACAATTTTCCAAAATAGTGGCCGGAACACAGATTTATTTTTTGGGGACTTTTAGTATGTTAGTTGAGTAGCGAAACACTACATGCGAGTATATACCAAATTTCATGCTTGCATGAATTATTTTAACTAACTGTGAAAATTTTGTTCTAAAATGATTAGCCTATGTATAATTGTATTATTATCTAAATTAATTAGTCAAATCCTGCTGCTTTATTATATACATCAGCTTAATTGAATTTTAAAGAAAACGTCAATTTAGAGATTATACAAATGAGGAAAAATATTTTCCTGCAAATTTGATCATCAAAATCGTAAATTTTGGTTAAAAACATTATTTTTTGTTGTTTCTTGTTATTTCTACTTAATAAAAAATTAATGAGTTTGAACTTTTTTCAATTAACTGATTCTTAACACGATTCTAACTATTTTTCGTATGATGATCAATTTCAAAATCCATTATCTACTAATAGTAGCTAATAGTGATCGCTTCCTCAAAATGTTTTGATATTTTTATTAAAATAAAGTCATTTATTATTTTTGAAAATAAATAGTCTAAAATTTAAAGAATATTTTTAGCAATATTTTCCAACGTTTCGGGCCATTTAATTTAGGCCCATTTTCAAGGTTAAAAAATAAATTATTAATTAATCAAATTATAAGCACCGTTATTTTATCAAATTATGAGCAGTTTTGAAATAAAATTAATTGAAAATGTCAATTAATTTTATAACTAAACATAAAAAGGTCAACTATAATGCAAAAATATGATAATTTTTTTAATTTATTACACTTTTTCCTTAAAAACAATAAATTGAGGAATGAGGCGGATTTTAACAAAAATTTACTATGAATTTCAAAAGACCGTGTACCTACATTTTTTTATTTGTTTCAATATCCTAAATGTAAAATACCATTACAAAATAGTACACGTATTGATTTAACCAATAATTGATTTTACATTTTTATGGAGAAATTATGCGATATACCGTAGCTAACTTTATCTAACCGTGCTTTGAGAAAATTTCCGCAATATAATCTTGTTAGAGACGAAATTGTGCTGTAGAAGTACTGTGTTATACAGGGGGTTACCTATATATAAACCTATATGGATTTTTTATTCAATTATTGCATTTTTGAGTGATTTATTATTTATGCTATATATTGCATTGCAAAAGTAATACAGTAGCGTTCATAATATATTGGCAAAATAGTTTTTTTACAATAACTTTTTCAAATTCCAACTTTTGTCTTTGATATTTTCAAAATTTATTGTTTATGTAGTTGGGAATTAAAAAGTATAACTACATCTCTTTGAATAACCACATACGTCTTTAAAAATTTTATTTAAAAGAAAGTGTAAATATTTCCTTAAAATTTGTACATTTAAAAATCGCGTAAAACAAAAAATACGGTAGTGTAATTGAATAATCAAGTTCAGAAGTATTTAGTACTTTGTTGCGAATCCTTTTGCAGCAATAACGGCCCTGTACCGTGATTGCATAGAGTCAACCAGCTTCACTAAACACTCTAATGGAATTTTTGCCCATTCCGTCTGTAAAGCTTCCCATAACTGATTTGTATTTCGGTATGTTGCACTTCTAATGCGTCTTTCGAGCTCTTCCCACAAATGTTCTATCGGATTTAGATCTGGAGACTGACTAGGCCACTCAAACAGGCGAATTTTGGCCTTATTCATGTATTCCTTTACATGTTTAGATGTGTGCTTTGGATCATTATCTTGCTGAAATGTCCATCCGCGTGGCATTTTACTCTTAGCATGTGGTAGCATATTATTCTTCATCATACACGAATCGATCCATGATGCCATCAATTTTGTGTAACGGTCCAACACCATCACGGGAAAAACAGCCCCACACCATAACATTTCCACCACCGTGCTTTATAGTAGGAACTTGATACTTAATATCATATTTTTTACCTTTCGGACGTCGAATATACCTTATACCATCCGAGGAATACAAATTAAATTTACTTTCGTCGCTCCAAAGAATTTTAGACCATTCTTTTATATCCCAGTGTAAATAATGATCTTTTGCAAATTTTGATCGGGCCATCCGATTTTTCGTTGATATTAATGGTTTTTTCGAAGGACGTCTACCAAATAGTCCACCAGTATTATAGTCGACGTTTTACCATCGAAACGCTTATTTTATCTTCGCGGTTTTCGTTAAAATCACGAACGATTTCAACAGCTGTGAGGCGAGGATTTTTGTTTGCTTCACGGACAATCATTTTATCGTCCCTCTTTATCGTTTTTCTTGGTCGTCCTGTTTTTCGTCGCGAGTCCGCGGTTCCATATTTTATTCTTTTCTTATTCCAAAAACTTATTGTTTGATGTGGTACCCCAAATTGCCTTTTGGCTGATGTCATTGTGTTTCCATCATCAAACCACTTTAAAACTGATTTTTTTAAATCTTCCGAATAATTTTTTTTACTTGACATGATACTGTATGTCTTTCAAACTATAGTAACAAATTAATTATAAAAAATATCTAAATTATATTACTTTAATTTGCAATTAATTATGTTCCAAACATTTTGCCAATAAATTTTGAACGATGAGTAAAATTAAATTCTCTTATATAATATTCGCGTTATTACCAATTTGAAAATTTTTTTCAGATAATCTTTATAAACCTACCTACTTATAGCAAATATAAAATAATTCGCGAAAAAGTTTTTATTTCTATTCATTTTCGGCAGAAAACTGTTTTGCCAATATATTATGGCATAGAACATAAACAGACGCCAGTTTTTCCACTGTAAATATTAATTAAGAATGTTGTCCAATGCTGTACCAAATAACTCGTCATTTAATTCCAGAATTGTACAAAAATTTAAATATGTAAACATATGCAAAAATAAAAAAATTGATTTACTCATTGCAACACTACCTAAAATTAAATGTAACGTTTGGGAATCCTCGAATGCTAGTTTCAGTTTACACAATGTTCCTATGGGTAACTTAGAATTTTCTTCATACTTGCACGTAAAGGTTATTTAAAGACTGGTAGACAGTAGCGGTTATTTAAATTTTTGTAACATTCTGGAAATAAATAAATACCAGAGTTATAATTTGATAGGTTTTTCTTATATGTAGTACATACATTTCATCGATGGTTTTTGTTATTTTGTGCATGAATTCATTATTTTTATAATAAAAACTTGATGTTAATATTTTACCTTATTATATAGGGTAAATATGTTCTGTAACTAAAATCTTGTACAGACCAGCACCACCGTAATAAAACCACAAAGAGAACACCGAAGCAAACATGAATTAAATTTCACGATAATTAAAACCTTTTTGAAAAGTTAATTTCCACATGATGCTTTAATAATTTCTCAAGCATGGAAAATGTTACTAAGATCAAATCTGCATTTATAAATAACATCAATGCATATTGTTACAAAAAATTACAAAAAGAAAGGTTTCGCTTGAATAGTTATTATTGAACCGCAAATCACCCAATAAGATTAACTTTTTCTAATATTAAGCAACACGACGCTAATGGACGACAGCTCTAAAAATAAATATTATAATAAAACATGAGTCCAGATTTTCTATAAAATTTTTGTTCGCTACTAATTAAGTTAGTGACGTATTTCATATCTACTTTTACAGCACATGTAAGGCAGTTTTACCACCCGCTTATTATTGCTCTAACTTGTTATTTATCTAGATTGGAAAAGAAATACAGTCGGAAAGTTACAAAGTAGCGTGTTATGAAACGTGCGAAATATGACAACCTTAAGTTTTATTTGTCCAAATAAATTTTCCAAATTTATAGGAACTACTCACTTGTTACAGATGGCTTACGGTCCACAACAGTTGGTTGAGGACTGTAATAGTCAAGAAACAAAGACACACAAATGCAGTTTTAGTTCAGATTACTAATTTTATTGTAAAGGCCATCTCTCAAAATAGAACACAGTGTTGGAAAGACACCGATAATAAGTTGACATCAAATCAAAAACAAAGAAGATGTTCATAAGCTGTGTTTAAAATAAAGAATGTATAAATTTGGATGAACGGATTACTTCAAAATTTGAGATAATAGAAAAATGATTGCTGACGAAAATATCAAAATATTTTGTATAATTAATTTGTGTAAGTGTTGAAAACTGCAACATGAAAACTGTTAAAATAATTTCAGAAATCAATTACCACGCCAAAGTCAAAGTTGACAAAACGTAAATTGTATAATATGCCAGTCCAATTGTTTTTCGCGTAAAATTTTACTCTAAATTTATTTGTCGGTTTAAAATAGAGCGATTTTAGAATGAAATAATTTTAAAATAAATTTTAATTCGGAATATTTTATCATTTAAAATACCTACTATGTTTATTTTAAAATTTTGTACAATGTAGTTTACATTTACACTAAATGTTGCTCTAAAATCACTCTATTTTCAATCGGCAGGCATATTTAAATAACTTTAGTGTAATATTTTTAACGAAAAACAAGTACTAAACCTATACATACCAATTTTGTGAAAAATTTCGTTCTGCATTTTTTCCCTATACGTTAACACGCTCAACCATATGTGTAAATCCACTTGGATAAAAAATTAAAAAACAAACATTTGCTAGTTCAAACTGATCTGCACAGATCGGCTTGAATTTGACATGTTATTTTTCAATTAATACAAGACCCAAGATGATACCTCGAATTAAGGAAAGCTATACATCTTGTGATAGAGGAAAAATGTCATGCGGTTCGAATAATACGAATTTGTAATTATTCTTTACCGTTGCGGAATGAACAAGAACTTCTAGTCAAGTAAAACAGCAAGTTGGAATATTAAAGTAGTCGGGTAGAAAAACTCAAATAAATCTTAAAGACAAATTTAAGCTCGAAAATAAGTTCGCGAATATGAATGTTAATAAAAAAAGGTTACAGAAGTTATGCTAACTAATTCGATTCATTAATTTTAATGTTATTATATTATTCCATAAAATTTAAAAACTCCTAACTAATTTACATAATTTATGTAATTCTACCAATGTAGTACTACATATTTTAAAATCCGTAATATAGTTAATTACGTTTATTTAGCTTCCCATCTAGCTGTGTTTTTAAATACGTCCAATTCCTATAATTGTGGAAATTCAATTTTCTTGAGTTTTGTACTGTAACTTTAGATTATAATTAATGATTTAATTTAACTATTGGCCGTGGTCAGTATTACTGAGAACCCTCCATTCAAATAATTGCTTAAATTAAATGAAGCACTAAGATATTCAAATAGAGAATTAAACTCGTTCAATTTATACTCTGATTTAAAATAATGTATTTTATTAAGATCGTTTTAAATTAAAATATCTACAGCATTTCTGTATAATGTTTAATTATGTTTTGTATAGGTAACAGGAATAATTGGGGAATTATTATTCTTTATTTCTATACCATAGTATTATATTTCTAAAACGATTTCCAAACTATTTGTGGCGTGGATCAGATTTCACGTTAAGTTGTAGGTAGCTCTTATTACGTACATTATCCATAATCGGTAAGTAAACTATGCCGGCTTGCAATTTAGTTTTTCGAATTTTTCCGGAAAGTTATAAAATAAACCATCTGCAAATAACATTAAGTAAATATAATAGGGCACCCTGAGTGAAATTCTTGTGAATTACTCAGAACATTATTTAAAATAGCACTACTGAACTACAAACGGAGTTAGATCTTATTTAAATATCCACTATGTATATTTAAATGTTCTCCTTATTCGGATCAAGAAAACATTGCAGTTTAAATGACGTACAATGGGGTTCGAAACCACCCTATGTGGTAAGTGTAACACCAACTTTTTATGGGATATTAACTGCTACAGAAAATTACTAAATAACAGTTGAGGAATTAAGCCATTACCTTAAAAGTTGTCGACATTTTCTTCAAAACAGGAGAAAAATGAATTGGAAAAAGCGCCCAAGAGTATTTTCATTTAATTTGAATTTGAATAAAACTAATAATATGATAAAATAGAACATGGAACATTACTTTTCGAGCACTGAACTCAACGAAATAAATATTATACTCAATATTCTTTCACATCAGGTTATGTATTTCAACATCTTCAGAAAGAATTAGTAATGTACAGTGTTGAAATAGTTTTTCTCTAACCATCTTAAAAAGCCACTTCTTTTAATACAATTCTTCATTAGTTTTAGCCCCCGGTTTGTTTTTATTAAAAAAAAACTTTTAATTACTTTTAATCCTAGACGTTAAAGTATTCTTTACAACCACCTGAATCGGAAGTGAACTATTAGTGATATAAGATTAGAAGCGTAATAGCACAGATACCTAACTTATTACTTCAGATAGACCACCTAATGCATTTTACTAATTGTCTATTTTAAGTAAATGGAAACCAATCAAAACAGCCAGCGCCTCCCTTACTTTTAACCAATAACTTCTCAACTAATGTTTAATTGCTTCCAAATACTGTTGTTAGGAACACCACTTTTACCATAACCATGGGCTATCTGTACTAACTTATCTCCTTAGGGTGTAAGAAAATTCATCAAAATAAAAATCCAAAAAGGACAAACTGCAATTTCTAGACAGAGATTTCGTTTAGTAATGTTCCGTACTTTTAACATACTAAACTTTCTAGCAAACTCTTCGTCAAAACTTGAAATTTTGAATGAAAACTTGAAAATGATTTCGGCGTAATATTTGTTACAATATTTCTATGTTAGCTATATTACACATATCGTCGGTGATCTGACAATAACTGCTAACTGCAAAATCTCCTTTTTACAGGAGAACAAAACAACTGAATAAATTTACTGGATGGGAATTTTGGAAGTTATAGGTAATTTGTTAGCATTAAATAAAATTTATTTAATGCTAATTATTCAATCGAAACAAATTATAACTTCCAAAATTCCCATCCAGTAAGTTTATTCCGGAGTAGGTCAACTCGGCAAAAGGTACAAGGGATAGGTTAATCCTACCGGTCAACTGGGCAAATGAAAACCAGAGGCCGTTTTAATTTTCTGTCAGCTCGGCAAACGCGCTGAATAATGCTATTTCGAGGGTCTGTCACATCCCGGTTGCATTTATCCCGGTTTCCTTGATCTGTCGCGCCTCTCGTATGTTTAGCGCCCGCCGCGTAGCGGCTCGGAGCACGAAAAACCGCCCGGAGATGCGGAGCATCGGAGGGTAGGTTTTTTGGTGCTCGCAGTTCTGGCCAAGCCAAAATTTATTACTTTGCCGAGTTGGTCTATGTATTTCCAGGTAGAAAATTTGGACCCGGATTAAATATCTGACCATTTGCCGAGCTGGCCTACAGCCGTTTATTCTGTTTCTTTGTTCTCCTGTAAAAAGGGGATTTTGCAGTTAGCAGTTATTGTCAGATCACCGACGATATACTGTTATTATATAATTTGTTGAAAAAAATTGTAGCATTTAAAATTAATTATTTAGCAGCAGCTTATAAAGCATGAAATGAAGAGTTGCCTAAAAAAGGTCGGATAGTTCCGATTTTTGGATATGTTTCAAAGTCTAATAAAAAATTAAATTAGCTTATATTCGTGTTAAAGCTAATAAAATATTTAAGTTTGCGATCCCGGCAAGCCTATATTGAAGTACAGAATAATACGTAACTGAATTCGCCGAAACATTGCAGAAGACCGTTTTCAAACTTTTCTTCGTAATATTCTTATACTGTAAGAGGAATTCAATAACACGTTCAATAGCACAAAATATTTCTACCAACTATTAAGAAGACAAAAATCAGTACACAAAGTAAAGCCTAGAGGCATGTAAAATAATGATGGAAAACAGAACATAGTGCAGAAAAAGTGCAACAAATCTGGGTGAGACATTTCCAAAAATTGCTAAATGGACAACAAGAGGAAGATATCGATAAGCACTCCGAAGCAGCAAATGATATTCAAGAAATATTGACACCAACACACCAAAAAATAATAAATGTAATTCATAGAATTAAAAATGAAAATGCACCCGGAAGGGACGACATAAGTATAGAGCTTGTGAAGTATTGGGCAAAATAACTTTACGAAAGGATATACGAGCTAGTGCAGCACGTATGAAATGAGGAGAATATGCCTATAAAATGAAAGGAAATCTCCTATGAAAGGAGATTCCGAAGAGTGCAGGAATTACCGAGGGATAATGCTTCTCAATTTTTTTTCCTGTTGCTCGAGAGGAAGTATATTCATGCAATGTGATACATAGTACATATAAACAATATAAACAATAAAAACTTAACAATAAATTGGCACAACTAAAATGGTGGTGATAAATGGTGATGAGAATTAATGTAGATGAGTTTAACAGTAAAAGAATTAAATATTTAATTATAAATAGAAATTAGACAAATGAACAGCGGGTAAGTAATAGCAAAATTAAAATTGGAATAAATTGAATGAAGTTTAACAGATTTATTGATAAATATTGGTGGGGCATAAATCCCTTTTAGACAGACTAAGGGGGGGGGTGTTAAATTGTTTTAGGGTGTTGATAATTGACTTACAAAAGGTAATAAAAATTTTGGTTATGGATTTATTAACGATAATATCTGAAATGATGTATGGTGAAATATTTAGTAAAGAGCAATGAGAAGTGTAGGAGTGGCGTTGTTGGACGTATTTCGGGAAGGAAGGGGCACACGTCAACAGGACTGATCTTGAATCTGTATAGATACTCGCGCGCAAACGAGTGACCCGTCAATACCTGCGTCATTTCAAAGGAGGTATCAACGGTTGCTGCTCAATTCAACTTATGAGGTGATGATAACAGTGAGATACAGAAGACTGAAAGAACATACAAGAAATAAAATAGGGGAATACCAATTTGGTTTCACAGAGAGCAAATCAAGGGAGGACGTAATTTACACAGTTAAACAAACACTAGGAAAGGTGTGTGAATATACTATGTAATTATAGATCTGCACATGCAGTTTTTCAACTTTCAGCAAGCGTTCCACAAAGTTGACAGGAGGAAATTATTCAAAGCGATGGGAGAAATTAAGGTTCTAAACAAGTTATAAATATTGGTAAAAATGACAATGAACAACACAAAGACATGCATCAGAACAGAAGAAGGAGAGACGGAATGTATTGAGATAAACATTCTTTTAATATTGTTTTTGAAAAAATAACTGGATAAATGGCTACAAGAGGTTCAATATAGCAATAAAAAAGAGTCAGCTACTCGCCTATGCAGGCGACATACTAATGATGACAGGAACACGCAAGAGAATGGTAGAAATGTTTTAAGAAATAGAAGAGGCGACGGAAGAAATGGGCCTGAAGGTGAATGAGAACAAAACAAAAAAATATGAGGTATGTAAGGAGGCAAACATGTATCGGGAACAATTAATGTGGAGATAGACAAGTACACATTCAAAGAAGTAGGCAGTTTCAAGTATCTGGGAGTATGCTATGTACGAGGGTGGTCTGAAAACTTTCCGATCCAACAAAGATACAAGACATTTTTTCTTAAAAATTATTTTTATTTCTCTACATAGTCTCCTGGTAAGTTTCTTTTAAGTAAGGAAACATCTGGTAAGCATCTTTCTCTGCTTTTGACAAAAAGCTCAGTCCTTCGAGCGCAACGTTTAGCTTAGGGAACAGAAAAATGTCGCTTGGGGCTAGATCTGGTAAGTAAGGAGGTTGGTCAAGCAGTCCAAACCGGAATTCATGGATTTTCGCCCTGGAAACCGCTGAGATAATAGACGGCGCATTGTCTTGGTGAAACAAACTTTTTTTTTACAAATGTTGCCGTTTTCCCGCAATTTCTACCTTCAGCTTGTCAAGTAATGGATACGTAGTATGCTCCTGCAATGATTTTTCCTTTTTGAAGATAATCGATTAAGATAACTGCATGACTATCCCAAAAACAGTTGCCATCACTTTCCCAGCCGAAAAAACAGTTTTTGCTTTTTTTGGTGGTAAATTAAGGTAGTAAATGATCGTGCAGAGTCCCCATACACAGCGTCCAATTCGTCTTTGATTTGGGTAGGCGTATTGCCTTTCAAAAACAAATATTTAATGACAGCTCGATACTCGATTTTTTCCATTTTCACAAAAACACTCCCATTGACTCACTCAAATGATTGTCAAACAACTGCGCGTTGAAATGGCTGTAATTTTGGTGAGTACCTTTCAAAAGATGAGCAAACACATTATCTAGCTATTGTTGACGAGTGCTGCCATCTTCATGGTCTTAGGCCGTGTTCAATCTGGCGCTTTATTCGCTTTTAATCTCCGTCGAAAATATTCTGATAACTCGATTTGAAGCTGTTCCGAGCTTGCAAACGCTATAGTTCCGTCCATTTCAGAAGCTTAAAACACGCCAAGTTCTGTAATGAGCGTTTGAAAGCGTGAAAAAAAGAGTCAACAACAACTGACTAAAATGAAGAAATATTGATCATTTTTTAGATAACTTTTCGTTTAGTATTATAATTAGAAGTGTCGTGTGTTTAAGAATCATTACTCATCAATTATGACTTCAGTTTGTATAAATAGTTCGTTTCCAGTCACAATTATTAATAATTCGTATTATGATTAAATAGTTGAAAGGGGTATGGCACTGGACAATCCCATCATGTCTAATTATTGTCAATCAAATTAGTTAATATTCAAATGAACTGTGTAATAGAAATAATATTGTGTATTAAAATTAGGTTTTACAAAGAAAACCTTAATTACTTAATAATTTGATGGTTATTAGGATTGGGATAGTTTGTGGTTATAATATGAAAAACGAAATTTTAAATAACTTGTAAAGGCATTATTAAAAAATAGTCTGCAAGTTGCCAGTTAACTGAAAAAGAAAATAACTAACTAAAACCTACTACTTCAACCTTAATTTTTAAAAATTACTACTATATAATGATAAAAGATTTAATTAAACTTGGAATTAATATTTTTTTCTTTGTGCAGTATGTATATGGTATATTTACATAAAAGTTAATTTAACAAGCTGCATTTTTTATGCGAGCAGATATGGTAGGAGTTAAAATGATAAGTTCCTTTTACATCAAAAAATTAAGTAATCAAAATCTGAATTTTACAGATAAGCTAAGCGCCTCGTTATTTGGTATGGTTCTTTAGCTCGAGCTCGTAGTGATTCTCGGTATAATTTCAGCAAAATTATATCAAGATCAGACATAATTAATCAAAGAGTTGAATAAATATGAAATGAAAGATATGTACTGATTTGTTACCAGACATAGTCGTATTATGTTGATTCCTATTAATAATTTAATATACCTACAAGTTAACTAATTTGTTTTAAAGTACTATAGTCCAGTTACATCAACCTCGATTAACCGTAACCAAGCTCATTGGTTGCCTGATGTTGGTACAAACAATGCATTAACTAGCACGAGTTAGTTAATTGGTTAATACAGGTTGTCGGTACAATAAGGTATATCTGAAAATCATCAGTTTTTCTGTTTTTTTTTCTAAGTTGGTTGGTTCAGAAAAGAAATATTATAATTAGGTACTTACTAGATGATAAAATAAAATTATGAAATCAAAATATCATTCTCGGTAACACGTTAAGCTCAGTTAAATCAACTTTACAATTTACTCAATCGACCTTGGTATATGTTGAACATTGTGGTGTAAAATTTAGAATCATGAACGGAGGAGCTTAAATTGTTTGTAGGGATTGTATAATATGAATAAGAATCCTTTACGCTTGATATACATAATATATTGAAAATTTTGTGACACACATAATATTAAATTGAGAGTCAATAGCTAGCTACATAGGGTTAACCCATTTTAAAATCTTGACACTTTTAGCTAAAATTTTGTCAGCTTAAATTTCTTGAAAAAATTTATCTTCTTTTAGTAAAAAAATTTATTCGAGACATGTAGGTAGACATGAAAGCTTTTTATCCAGATTTTCATATAATGTATATGACAAGTTGAAATATTTGAATCGATGATATTATTTTAGCAATTCTGTAACAGGTTTGATATAAAAAATTATAAGAGCGTTACAATGGGGAAGTTGGCAATTTTTTGTTTTTTACTATAAATAAAAGATGAGGTAAAAATAAAAATTTCCATTTTTGATTTAAAGATGAAGTTTCCAAAACATGTCTTAAATTTTAAAAATTTATAAAAGCCTTTTTAGAGCTGTCATTTAGCGACATTCAATTCTTTATTGAAACAAATTTAAACAATAAATTAATATAAATTCTTAAAATAAAAATAAATGTGGTAACTATTATATTATAAATTAAATTATTATGAAAACTTATTTCGCTAAAGAAAAATAAATAAAATCAGTCAAATAGCGCATGGAAACATAGATATTTTTTTTGCATAATATTGAAGTTTCTATTAATTTAGGTATATTAAATAAATATACACATCATTTGTCAAAAAATGTTATAATTATGTCAAGGTATATGCTATTTTTAAATATAATAAATATTGCCTTGATGTTCACGTTTATGTCTACCGTCTATTTATATTTAAAATCGGTTTTATGGGGATAAACCGTTAAACGGTTGACTAAAAAATTAAGTAACCTTTGCATAGAAATTGTCAATTACACCAGGTATATCGAAGAAACTGTTAACTGCAGTATTCTTATTCACTGAGAATAAAACCTTCGCGATGTTAAAATTTAAAAAATAAAATCTTTTATTCAAACCACATTTTAATTATTAATAGGTATGTACCTATAAAAACATTACGGAATTTTAAAAATTGATAACACCACAGATAATACTTCTGATATACCTATACTGACGTGATTAATATTTAATGATCGACCTTATTCATTATAAATACTTATGTAGATTTTTTTCTTTAACGATAATTTTCGAAAAATAGAAATTATTGTACAAATAGCCCGATTTTTAAATAAAATTTGTATTATGTAAATTATAGTTATAATCTTCTAACCTGAGATCACGTCATAAGCATTCCAATTTAAGATGATTGGAATCACTTATATAACAACGAATAGAAACAAAAGTAACAAAGACCCATTGGTCAATATAAATACCAAATTAAGATGCGTATGCGGGAAATCCCAAGTTAAAAGTAATATTATTTCTTTTAAAATTATTGTCTTATCAAAAATATCTGACATGCTTACAGAAGCAGACCGATAGATATTTCGAACAGACATTCTAAAGAATTGAAAACGAATGTTAATAATTTTCCCAATACACATTTAAAAATATCTAAAAAAAAATGTTGATATAATATACAGAAATATTACTCAAAAATCTATTTTACATTTATTACATAAGCTTTCGCTAATCTCATCCAATTTAAATATGAAAAAATTCAGCACCGTTAGTAAAAGCGTGAGGTAGAGTAAATTGTACCCAAATTGTATTTCAAATTTAAATTTCAAGTTTTCAATTGATCGATGAAGAAATATAAAAGTTTATGGTTAGTTTAACTCAATTTATGAAATTCACACAACGACGACGGCATCATTTACTTTAAAAATGGTTGCTTGGCATGTGCATAAAAAAAGTGCACATTAAGTACACTTTTTACAACGGAATGAATCTATTATGTTTGTCAGTAAATAGATGTATTGTTTATATCAGGAAAATATTAAATTATAATATCGTAATATCGATTATATTGCACGAGGACAGAGCTTAGAAATACATTTTGATATTGGTATATTTTACGCTATAAATTAAGCGTTAGGGAGTTACTAAATATACTTAACATTGTTTTGATACTATACAACCCCTGAGACAACATCCTCGCACTTCTCTTTTATATTTGCTTTTGTTTAACGCACTAATATACTGAGGTAGTCCTACTACTACAAGTATAGGGTAGGCAAATTTCGTTGTTTCTGTAAAGCGCCTCAGGATACTGCACGTTTTCGGAAGACATACGTTTTCGTAATTTCATTTCTCTGACCTCAGTAGTGGTCAATACGAGTAGTGTTCAAAAAACAAACTTTTTAGCAATAAGTAGTAATGATCCATTGTCATCATTAACCGTCAGCCAAATTGTTAAATGACCATTTCATCAACTGACAATTTTATTTTAGGTCGTCATTTTATTTAAATTTTTCAAAAGTTTGAAAAAATCGCATATTTATAATCATGGTCTATCAAGTAAAAATATTTCATCAAAATTTCCATAAATGAATTTCGATTTTGAATTATGGAACCTGGAGGACCACCTGGTCTAAACATAGAATAATTCGGTAGGCAATATAATATAATAATTGTTATTTAATATAACAGGGAAAACCAATAGATTACCAAAAATGGTTACTATTGATTTAACTTATTTTCATTTAGAACCTAATTATGTTATCACACGCTTCAAAAGATTACTGGTTGGCGAAGAAATTTTGTGCAAAACGGTTTTCTCAAAACTCACATCAGTTATGTATGTAAAAGAGCCAGCATATTTATACCTCTTATTTTACTCTTGTTGTACATCTCAATGTTATGTCACTTATTGGAATTTACTTATAATTTGAAGATGAATTAATTAATAATCTAAACGTCGCACAGCCTGGTTATTAAAATGTTTCACTGACCTATCCCTCAATAGTAATAACTAGTTTTAAATTTGTTGTATGCTTATTTTACTTCTTGTCGTCTTCTAAGCTCTAAGTGGCAACCAATCGTAGCGGTATAAATGCTGGCTTATATCGCTCCAGTCGTTTAACTCTCTTATTAAATAATTCTATGAATTATTTTCTACTGATTACTGGTTACTAATTTGCCATCATAATAATAAAAAATAGGGTACAGACACATCAAAGGCAAGCCTAGCAACTTACTTAAGATGTAACAACCAAAGCTCACAGAACTAATTAAATAAATTAAATCAAAAACAGAGAAAGAAGAACATCGTTTTCACACTTGATCATTTAATTAAAAAGGTATTTTTATTACCACTTTATTACAACTACCAAGCATATGTTTGTTTTGGGGATGAAGTCTTTACTCCACACGGACCCAATAAACCCGCTATTGTCCTCTAAACCAACGGTCACGGACAGTAGTTTTAATTTCAGTTCACTTCACTTTATTTTAAATGTTTCATTATTTTACTAAATACTCGTATGTAAGAAAATAAAAAAGGCAAGTGTACGAAAAGAGTAGTCATTTAAAATCTGTATTTAAACATTTTTTAAGTGGAAGTTTTTTACGAAATTTCCGCTACACAATGACTATTTACCTTTGCGGAAATCAAGATGCAAGACGCTGCAGAATGCACAATTCATAAATACCAGTCTGGAATTCTCTAACTCGGCTCTTATATACGAAAGAATCCCTTCACAGAAGAACAATAAGTTGAGTATATACTGAAAAATGTCTATCTAAGCAATTGAATTACAAGCTATAATTTTACGTGCAAACCGAACTTTACCTTCTGTAAAAGGATCCTTACATAAAGGAGGAGGTACAGAATACTAATGTCATATATCAAAGAACGAACCCTGAGGCATACAGAAGATATTCAAAAGTTTGTGGATAACTTGTTTCATTTACAAAGTTTGTCGAGAAGAAAAAGTGCTTGTTTTGCGAACGCTGAGTTGCTGTGTTATATTGGAATAGGGTTAAGCGGGATAAAAGTGCCACGAAAAGAGATTTCAATGCGTTAGAAAATATATTTTTCATACTTATGGGACGACACAGGGAATAATGTTGACTTACACCCGCTTGCCAGCTTAAAGTACGGCAGGTACCTTAAAGCAGAAAAAATGTAAATTTCGATGTTCCCAGTAGAAAAAAAGTGAATCTATTCTATTAATACTATTGATCCAGATTTTGTAGTTATCGAAACAAGGCAAATTGTATATTATATGGTATTCATATCTCTGTTTCTTCTAATATATCATATCTAAAATTATAGCTAAAAAACATCTTCTTCCCTCAAAAATATTGCGGTCATTCTCCAAAAGCAGGCCTGTACCACATTAGCTGAAAAAGAAGCTTTGAAGTCGGAAAAAAGCTTTAAAGTCAATGAAGATAAAAATAGAAAGGAACCAAACAAGTACAATTTTAGTTAATATAAAAATATATACCTAATTTTTGCAGCGTTACCTTAAAAGTTTTTAGCCCATGCCTGGGGCTGACCCGTATGGGGTTCATAATATGGAAAAACTATTATTTTTATTCGCTGAAAAAATACTATAGGAAACACTTTCTAAGAGCTAGAAATCGTTTTGTTTTGTTTTTGAAAATTTTCTGTTTCGCATAAGAAGCCAATAAAAGAAAATGGCGCTTTCATCACTCCCTACCCTATCTTCGAACGTGTGCTAGATTACACGTAGATTTTTATATATGAAAGGAAATTATAAAATTAAATTAACAATAATAGAAAAAAGGAAAGTTGAAGTGGAGTATTAGGATAATCGTAACTTAAGGTGTTTAATTGTATGAAGAGAAAAGTAGATAAGGAAAAATAGCAAATTATATAATTAAAATAACTACAACTAAAACTACAATTGCTCGGATATTTCGGTAACTCTTGGTGCGTCTTTGAACTTTCCATACTATGTCTAAACACTTCAATTTATTCTACTGTAGGGGTTCAACAAGGTGATCCATTATGCCCCGCTGTTTTTAGTTTGCCTAATGAGAAACTTATTAAATTGTTGCCTTCGGAGTTTCATATTTGGTATTTAGATGACGGTCCTTGAACTGGTAATATGGACACGGTATTTTTAGAATTAAATAAACTGATTTTGGTTTCAAACATTGGGGTTACAATTGAATTCTATAAAAAGTGAAATTTTTATAAACGAAACCATTTCATTGGAAAGGAAACTGGAAATTACAAATAATTTCGAGAAACTAAGTCCCAATTTAAAAATTATTGATAGTCAAAATTTAACTCTTCTTTGCTTTATTTAACTCAAAAGCTGCCCCAATTAAAGATGAAGCGATTCTTCATCTGATTATCTAAAAAACACAGAGTATATTTAAATTTCCGATCATTTAAACAAAATTAATCCTCACATAGCTTTATTCATTTTAAGACATTACGGATTCATTCCAAAATTAACTGATTTCTTACGTACAAGTCCAATTTGGAAATATACCGATTTAATGTCCATGCGATTTTACAATGCGAACTCTTCTTCTACTTTTATTAAGAAGTCTCTCCCTTAATAAATAGGCTCAGGACCTATTCTTTACTAATTTTTGTAATAATTTCTATGTGCATTTTTGGTTTTTACATCTCAGATAGCTTGGTAGGCTTGCCTTTCGATGTACATGCACCCAGTTTTTTATTGTTATCATGGCAAATCATTAACACAGGGGGACAGAAGGTTTTACGTGCCACCCGAAAGTACAGAAGACGGTCAAGAAATGTTTTAGACTGTACCCGGAGTCGAACTATACCATACCATACCACACCAAGTAAGGGGAATAAGAAGTAACTTTCGATCATAGAGCAACGATCTATGGACTATGAGAAAACCAATAGGAAACCACTTCATGAATTACTCTTTCTTAGTACTAATTATTTTGGCTTCAGTTAAGTTCATTAGTTAATAATTAATTAGGGTCATCTGGGGTAAATATGAAGTACACAGAAATTAGGGTAAATGTGAAACAAGCATGTAATTAATTAAGTAAGATAGTTTAATTAAATAGATACAAAAATCTGAAATATTAGTTCTCAAATTTGCACTGTCTAATACGAAGTGTTTTCACAAACGGTGTAAAAATGTGCAAAATAAATTTTAGTTTTATTAGTATAACTTTGTCTATATCTACAAAATAAATTGCAGCATCAATTTAATATTAATTTTTCACATAACAAATAGACATCAGGTGATGATGTCCTTTTAGTTATGGTTTTTTGTTAATTATTTTTTTTTATTGTATTTGTAAATTTTGGGAAAAAGTGAAACATCAATAAAGGAAAATGTGAAACAGCGTCTGGGAAAATATGCAACAATTTAGTATATGCAGCTTTCTGCAAGCTTTTGCAGGTTTGTGTATACATACGAGTATAATATAAGACCCGTAGACTATAAGGATCTTTAACCCTTTCAGTTAAAGATCGTCATGCATTTGATAACCCATCAATACTAATATTATAGCAAGAAAGCAATAAACTTCAGAATTAACTGTGTCTTCCCACATTCAACGTAAGATTTCTAGTTGCTTTCATTCGATTTGTTTATTTCTGTAGTAATAATTTTTATCAAATTTGTATCGAAAATTAATTAGAAATTATGTAGTATGTAAGTCACTTTCAATGCTTATCAAAATACTGCGTCTACTTGTTGAATATTTTATGTTCGACCTTCAATGTATATAATGCATTATAGCGCCCGTCCTGCATAGGTTAACAAAGTTCTCTTATAATAGTATGTTACACACCAAGTTGCTAAAGCAGGCCATTTAATCTCGCGTGTGAATTGTGAACCTGCGGTGGTGGGGGTAGCGATAGCTACCCCCTCCACCAAGGGGTCGCAAGCACAAGAGATTTAATGGCGCTTTAGCCACGAGGTGTGTATACTATTTTATGCAATCCTAATAACTACCGACAAAAAAATAGCCGAAAAGAAAAATTGAAATAAACAGGTACAAATTAAATTATAAAAATTGAAGTGGTAGTTAAAAAGCGCATTGCAAAAGATAACAGTGTATGCAAAATTACTTTGTAATTATGCAATTTATAAAATTGTCTATTAATGTATCCCATTACAAATGATAACAGTGGTTGTATGATTAAAAGAAAGAGTGCTTACGTATATGAAGCTTTGGCGGCATAAAATGCCTACAGGTCGAAAGAATATCTCATTGCAATGTGATAACGCATTCCTTTCAAGGAAGCGATAAATAATTCTAACGTAAGATAAAATATAGCATGTAGACTATTGTTTAGTCAATAATTATGTCATACCATGATCCCAAGGGACTAAATGACATCCCAAGGGACTAAATTTTAACGTGGGACTGAAGAAGGTCATTACGAACCGCAAAAGTAGTAATAAATCCACGATAAACACGCAAGGATTGCATAAAATATTTTTTCCACTACTAGTCATATAGGCTACCATTATAACTTATCCAAGTCACATGTGAAGTGACGCATTTTAGACATGCGGTAAATAATATTTTCATTATACAAATGAACCAATGAAATGATTTGACAGATTCATTATAGTACACTTAAGTTAAAAAAATGAACCAATGAAATGATTTGACATACGTGATTTAAAATTTGTCAACAACTGTCAAATCAACAAAACAAAACTGTCATTTGAAATAAATATTTTAAATTTGAAAATTTTTTTATTAAAAAGGATTTAAAAAAATGGTAATAAATCTAGTAGTGGAAAAAATCGTATATAAAAACCACGGTTGTGAAGACCATTATTGCCTCCGCGCGTTATATTCCTCGGTGCAAAGCACCTCGGAATATAATCTTGGCGCTAGGGCAATAATGACGGCCTTCACAACCTTCATATAAATAATGTACTATTATAGCGTAATCGCTATCTTGTTTATAATCTTTTAAACAAGATAATAGCGACTACATTCGTTCTTCCAATTCTTCCAATTCCATAAATTATTCGTATAAGTTCTGGTAAGGTAAAACATGTATTTCTAAAACCACTGCCTGTCATTGAAAAGTAATTTTTATCTTGTTTCATTTTTACCCATTGTTAACTGTATTTTGTGTTTTGTTTTAATTAATTGATATTATTTTAGATTAACATTTTTTCCGAATTTAGAATTCTTCTTATGACGGGTAGTTTTAGTTTGTTATTATGGATTTGCTGTTTGCATTATAAATTAATCCGATTTATTTCAATAAAATTAATTGCTTTTTAATAAAATTGGAGCCTTCATTTTAATTTTCATCACCTACAGTTGCATTTCATTTTATTTACTACCTACCGAAAAATAACTAAGAAGTGCAGCACATGGTTTCGATGCAGTTTTTCTCCCTTGTTTCATTTTAACTTCTAAAATGTTAGTAGCACGTATAGTTTAAACGTTACACGCTTGTTTCACATTTTCACATGCCTGTTTCACTTTTTCCCAAATTTAAGGTTAAAAGTGAAACACGGTTTTTATTTATTTTTTTCCTCAATGGATATGTATGTGTTATACAAATATTTAGGCAAAATTGTCAAGATCACGAAATACTGCATGAATATTTAATTTATATTTCCAAGTGCCCTAAAAATTGAAAGTTTTATATTTTGTTGCATATTTACCCCAGATGACCCTAACACACCTAAAAAAATAACATTTTCATAACTCCCTAATACTTGTCAATACCTGTTAACATTTAATCATCTCTGGAAAAATAGAAAATATACGTTGTAAAAGCAACACATTTAACTTTAGTGTTTCAATTGGCTAGGTATTAAACGATTTACACTGTAACAATTTACATCAATACGGCCAGTAACATTCCAAATTTGTATAAGCAATCGTTTGTAAAGTAAATTCTAAAACAAACATCATATTAAACGCATCGTTTGTCTCGAGAGAAATTAAATATAAATATAAAGAAAAAATTTTGTTTGGCTTTATTTTTTGTTGACAATAACAACACAAATTTAAATTTATTAAATAAATATCAGAAAATATTTTTTATACAAAATATTTCCTTTATTTTGGGAGCATATATTTAAAATAGTAGGTGATCTACTAATTCATAATAATAAATAGTGAGAACGTAAAATATGAACTAAAATTAATCAAATTTAATTATTTTAAGAAAAGAATTGACCATTAAATAATATAATTATAAGGTTAAATCCAAATTGTTATTTTTTCTTTTAAAGTTTCGATTTATAAGCAATCATCAATTTGTTTTTCTAAGTCTGCACTAATGATGCCATGCCTTTTTGCATTGAATTAAACCTATTGCAGTTTAAACAGTAAGCTGCGCATTTAGCAATTTTTTAAGATTTCGATATTTTAATCAAAAAGCTGGAATTTTATGGAATTTGTTCCGCGCATAGAAAACTAATTAGATGGCAAATCAGTGTTATTTAAGATGCCCGCTTCTAAGAAATATGACTTTATTGGGAAAAACAGCCGCCTACAAATTATAGGTAAATTAATTTTGGTCATTTGGATATGTTATAGTAATAAATATCAAATACGTATATAATTAATAAAAACATCCTGGGCCAAATTTATTAATGTAAATAATCTGTGTAAATTAATATGTATTTTCATACACCATTATTGATTTTTTGCAATTTTTTAGAAATTTTAAGAAGATTGAAAGCCTGCCATCAAAACCTGGCTTTTGATTGGCGTCGAGAGCCTACAGTTTATTTAAAATTTCAATTTTACCAACTTCAACTGTGTTCAAGTCTCCAGAACTGATGCTAATAAAGCAATTCAATTTATTATTTATTTTCAAATTAAAAAGAATTTTACATAGAGGTTTTTTTATATATTATGTGTAACAAGAATTACTAAGATTATATTTCAAACAGTTCTTACATAATTAAACATACATTTTCAAACAAAGAGGCTTCAAATTTTTTTCAGGAATGGTAGAAAAGTGTCTTATAAATTAATATCAAGTTATTTGCGAGAAAAAAATAAAATTGTTTGTTGTGAATAAAATTGCTTTTTTTTAATGTTGTTAATATTACAAAATATATTAAATAATGACATTAAATTGTGAAGTGCTTATATCCTAATTACAGATTATAGTTAATTTGTTATGAAGTACTATCATACGAGATAGTAATTATAGATTATATTATCAGAAGAAAATTGATAAAAACATAATTTTTTATGAAGTTCTTGTATGCGTTTGCACAGGTTTAATACTAACTGATAGAGTTTAATGACATTTTGATTATAGCAATTTCGAATCATCAAGACTTTGATAAGGCAAAATAAGTAACAGTTGTATTTTTATGTTGAACGTACTGTTACATGTATCAGGGTATTTTGTTGTAACTCTGTCAAGTCAACGAAACAGTTTTTCATGAAATTGAATATATTATTGAATATTGAAATTTGATAATACAAAATCTCCATAACAAATTGTGATCGTTTTAGGATACATATTAATACTCTACGGAAAAAATTCAATTTTACTTCTTCGTGAGATTTCATTCTTACCCATAAAACAAAGCATAATTTACTATGATATTTATTTTGCTGTTAATTATTTTATAGTTAATCACAAAAGTAACAGGAAGGGAAATTCTAATCTTGGATTTCGCAAAGATTCTTATTTAGGTCCCATAGTAGCAAAAAAAACTGTATCTGGTTGCAAACATATTTTGGCCATTTGCTGAACAGCCAAAGCTAGTACACAAAAAGTTTTAAACTTTGTAACATTTAAAGATGCAGTAGTAGTTAGTACTACCTACATATAATCAATAAATTTGTTTTGTTACTTTTAATTTACTTTATTTAATAATTTTTTGGGTTTTTTAAATAAAACTTATCAACACCATGTCTAAGAGAAAAATATTCCAAATATTTAAATTTATAACAAAATTAACATAGGACAAGACATGGTGAAATTGGTAGATACCTAAATAATTTTATATCATTAAAACATAACAATAATAATGACTGTCAATTGTCCGTTTATAAAACTCGAAGTAACACTCATCATTAAACTTAATTTGAGTAAATAAAAAAGCTTATTGATCAACTCAATTATTTTTGATGTTGGTTGTATTAATTATTAAATTACAAGTTTATAACAGCTGGCAGCGTCATGTTAGTGGCTTGTGTAAAATAGCCAATTGATGTATTTTAAACCAACTTTTCAGAAAACCAAACTGCTTTTATTGATGTTTTATGAAAATTTTTCGTAGCTGTTTACTACCCCTCTTTACGACATTACAACCTAATAAAAAATACAACAAACTCTCAGTTTTTTATCAATAATAAACAGTTTTTATTGTGTACATAAATTTTTATTATTAGTTTTATATGTAAATAAAGAAAGTGGAAATAGCTTTAAAACATTAAACATAAAGTCTATTATTTCTGCGTAAATATATTTTTTAACATAGATATTATATTTTTTTAAAACGTCAGAAAACATGACATTTTGTGACTTGAAAGTATAACCTCAACAAAATTTAAAATTGGGATTGAGGGCTTATTTATTTGATAATGCAAATTAAATGGTTGAAGATAAATAATTGATGTATTCGGTTAGTAATTATTAACATAGTTTAAAATATGTATACTACATCATATTTATCACAAAAAGCATTAATATGTTATAGTAAAATGACTTTCTGTGGCTCGTATGTAGTTGTTGCAATAGCTACTCTCGTCCATCCAACCCTACAGACTCGCCACAAAAATGTACAACTTTAAGGCGGTGCCACATGCGTGTAGATTTTTTCATAAATTTTGTCAAGTAACAAACATGTAAATTTTCGTGAAAATTTAGTTGCAAATTTGTACGTAAATTATATAGGAATAGTTCTATTTTTTCTAGCTAAATATTTTCATTAACTTCATTTTTATAGTTTAGCCTTATTTTAATAAGTAATTATTTTATTATACAACAATGTTATGAAGTGCCATTCGCGTGGACTTTATAATTGATGTATAAATAAAAACTTTTTATTTCATTTTGGTATCATAACCTTCTTTTTTAGCACGGAAATGGGGGCATAATATGGCTTTTATAGCCCGAGGGCCTATAAAGTTGCTAAGCAATGACAACAATATCAAAACAAAAGAGTTAGTCCAGACTCTGTTTTTTTTGCGCGATCGATCTGAAATTTTGCATATGCCTTCCTACCGACAATTCACGGAGGGATATACTTTGCGAGGGGGGGGAGAATTTTTTGCTCAGTTTTTCGATATCTAGTGCCGTATTCGAGTTATTGCTAAATAAAAAAATTAATTCTCGCCCCTCCAAGTTTCTCGCCATAGGAACCATGGCACACCAAAAATTCATAGCACAAACAAAATGACATGATATTTTTTCTCAAAATACCTAATTCTTCAATTTTGACAATTCAAGTACCAAGTACCAAAATGAAATAAAACGTTGTATGTACCACGGGCACAATCAGATTATAGCCCTCGTGCAATTTAAAGCCCTTTAAATTACCCTCGATGCTATAATATATTGATTGTGCTCTTGATACATAAATAACTATAACATTAGGTTAATATTCAACAATATTTTTTACATAATATTATAGTAGTCATTATAATAATTAAGTTACCAATAAGTAATTATTACTTATGTCAAATAATTATTGTGAGATTATTTCCTACTTTAATAAATATGTTTATCAGTACATTTTTTTTCACGTAGTTGTCGTAATATCGACTTATATCGGTGTCATGTTATATTATGTTTTTATCTTTAATTATAAATATACTTTCTTATTTGTGACTTCGGTTATTTAAATTTTACAGACACTTGAAGAGCCTCAATTAAGGAAAAATGACGTCGTAGTGTCTTATTTTTAAAGAATATTAAAAAAGGAGGTATAAAATATAAATATTCTTCAAAAGTTAAAGGATGACGTAAAGGTCATCTTTCGTGATTTTAAATGTACCAATAACATGTTGCGTTGCTTCATTGGAAAATTTAAGCAGTACAGCAAATTACTTTGTAATCACCAACTGACATTGCATAGCATACGAGTATAAACAAAATACTACAAGTGTGTATTACGCTAATTACATTAAAACTGCTTGAACTCTTGATTTATCCATAACTGCAAAGCACTCACAAGAATACGTATAATATTTGTTATGGCTCTCGAGTTCCGGACGCCCTATATACATTATAATTATTACCCTTGCAAAGAAAGATAATTTAATCCTATCATGTTAAGATTCAGCATTATGTATTAGGTAGTATTTGTTTAGAAAATTATATTTAATAAAATTTACATATACCAGAAAATTGGATTGCTGTTTTAAAAATAAGTATCCTACCTGTATTTTAAAATGTAAAATTTAAAAAAAAATAATAAATTTTGATTTAAGAACTTGTCAGAATACATATCAAAAATGTGTTTACAAAATTTTAGTTGAAAATATTTTTTCAGTCTGTGCCTAATTCAACTTTTTATCTTTCTAACTTATTCTGTTATCTTCAGTTTATATTGAAGCTTCAAGTTTTGCTTTCACTTTAGAGTTTGTAATTCAAAACCTCCCAATTCATCTCAAGGTACCTCGCCTCGAATACTTGATAAAATTGAATTGATTATTCAAATTTTCGTAAAAATTGACATCAGTAATTGTCAGAGAAGTTGACTTCTGCTTTTTATTATTATATAAAGTTTTTTAAATAATGCAGTGTAAAATATTATATAGCAGTTGGTGCATAAATATGTTATTCCAGGCTTTTAATTTACCTGTAAATATTTAAATTTCCCGTAATAATATTGCTAGGCGTAAACCAGATTCTTTTTTAATGTATGTAGGTATGTAGTATTCGATATGGTATTAATACGAGTATAACAATAATAAAACAATTTTAATTGTCTATCTTACTCTGCCATAGTTTAATGTAGAAATAGGGTTTTATTCAGGTAACATTTTCACTGCGTCGAAAACTTTTAGATCAATAGCGTAATTTTAATTAAATTATTTCAATAATTTAATTATTACTCACACTTTTTTATATTTACGATACCAGCGTGTAACATTTTTATTTTTTTATTTAAAGTCAACAAACTATTTAGTAGTCTACTTTTATATAAAAAAAACGACAACAAACTTTAGGAGTACTGAACTCAAAAATTCTTTAAAATATACTATAAATTACAAATTTACTTTTTGGATTTTATTAAACTAATTAAATATGTAAATAAATTAAATATGTAAACATATTCAACAATAATTATTTTAAAAGTGTTAACATTAAATTATAGTCAAAATAGAATATTTTAAAGTAAAAACTATATTATAAAGTACAATTTTGACATAATCAATACAGCTCTGCCGTCCTTAGTGAAAACGTCCTAACTAACAAATTGGTTTTAAGGAACAAAATGAGTTTGTAGGGATGTTATAACGTCATTTTCATTTCATTTAATAGAAATTTGATATAACCGTATATTGTAGACAACAATATTCATATAATATGAAGACATCATTATAACATCTATAACAACTCACCTTATAAAGTCATTCTCTCCCGAAAATAAATTCGTTCGTTTAAACGTTTCAACTAAGTATGTCATACAACGATATTCATTTAATATTTATTAACCATCTTTTAAAATTATAATTAGGGTTAATATTAAAATGTAATTTTCCGTCAATAGTCCAAGTTAGGGTTATTCAAATTTTGAAATTGTAGCCACGTACTAACGATAACTTTTTGCATGCTGAATTAGCATTAAGAAACTGACTTCAGTAAAATAGACGCAATGTTGGTCCATTTACACTCACAATACTCCCTACGATCTAAAAGATCGACCATCTTCTGGGAAAATTATAATTTACCGCCATTATGCAATGTATGGTATCATTAATATGAAATTTTGTTAAATTTGTGGGTGCGTAAAATAATTGAGTTCAGAAGGAGTTATAAGAGTGAAAATTTGAATTTTATACGTGATTTAAAAAATGGTTTAATACAAGTATATAAAACTATCTGGAAATCAACACACGATTTGACTTGATCAAAAAGGGAAACTTCCAGTCCGATGACAGCTGGCTACAAAGCCGCCAGGCAAAGCGAAGTACAGGCAATCGTACTCGGGTTGCAATTAGAGCCGTGCTCAAGACGCACGGAGAGAGGCAGTCATTGAATTGTGACTAATAGTTTTTACCATTAGTTTTGCGCACGATAGACTTACAACGGTATGCTTATTATTTTTCTCAAACACGTTTACTACAGCGCATTACGTCACGTGCGAACTAAATTACAAACGATCGTGTACGAACGTGGTACGAACCGTACTCGTGAACTCGTACTGTTTGTTTCTCACTCATTTCTCACTCTTTCTGTCTTCTGTCGAATTCAAATTATTTGAAATTATTCGAATTTGTGAAAATTGAAAATTCTATTATTAAATTCGAAAATGCCGGGTTGTGCAGTTGCGAAATGTGGTAATAATAATAAAACGACAAAAGGGACGAAAATCAAATACTTCCGATTTCCACAAATTGAAGACATTTGTAAAAAATTGATTGTTGCATGTCATCGTGAGGATAAAATAAACCTAAAAATGGTATGTTTTTTTATGAAACAAAAATTTTCGAGAACCGTTGAAAAACAACCCCAAAATCGACTTTTTAAAAGTAGGGAAAATGAGCATCGAATATGCCGCGGCTCCGGCAGACGCGGGGAAATGCATCACACGTTCCCTTCGAATCGAGTGAAATTTTTTCGCTCCGATTTGAATTTTTCTTTGAAATTCGGATAGGTGGGGGTGTGATTGGTAGATATTAATAATAAATATTATCAAAAAAATGGAAAATAACCGGTGTATTTGCGCAAAAGCGCAAGATGGTTCGCATCACAATTCCAATTCGCACGTGACGTCATACAACATGCGTATGAGCATACCGTTGTAAGTGTATCGTGGTTTTGCGTAATAGCGTACGATTATGCTAAGTTTTATTGTAAAGGGTCATTCACATCCACGTAACGTACGTTCCGGACATACAATACGTAACGTAAGGAAAGTTGAAATGCATTGTTCCAAATGGCACCATTCACATTCGAAAAAACATGGCAGACGTAACGTAACGTAACAAAAAGTTCGTTCAACTTCAACTTGTACGTTATGTTTTCTATGTTTGACCAATGGAGATGCTTTCATTTTATTAGGCAACACCCCTTTTACTGTATTTTCAATTTTAAGGTTAAATCACAAAAATGAATGCTGTCAAACTGTCAACCGATAGCCAATACAAATACAGATGCCCGTGCTTTTCGTTTCTATGGAAACATAGTAAACTAAGTGGATGTGAATGGCAAATAAAAGACTACGTTTTCTACGTTACGTATTGTATGTCCGGTACGTACGTTACGTGGATGTGAATGACCCTTAACGGTTGGTCTGAATTAGGACGAGATCAGACATTTTACCGCGGTCATAATATCGCTGCCGATATACCGCAAGACAGAATACCGCAGTGACATAATACCGCCGGGTTAAAATACCACAAGGATAAATTACCGCAAGCAAAAATTTCGCAAGAATAAAATACCGCAAATGTTAGATATTTATTCTAATTTTATGATTTATTATATTGAAATTATATTGCTTAATTATATAAATATTGAAATTATTTAAATCACATAATATTATAAATATTATTACAGACTGTATGGAATAGAGGTGGACTACATTTATTTGATTTCGTTTGAGATTGATTTTGACTGAAAAAAAAAATGCAGACGTGACAATTAGCACACAAAATACATTTCTGATAAAATTCTAGTAATTGAGACCCAGGCGTGTTTTTATTTTTTCCAGGAACTTTCGTTATATCCGATCTAGTTCTGAAATTTCTCGCTATTACCGATCTGGGACAAAACAAAAATCTCGTTATATCCAACTCAATGTTAAAAATATACTCGCTATAGAGGAGACGGTCAGCTAAAGCGGTTAAGTGCGTTGCTGCTAATGCTGAATGCATGGTTCGACTCCGAACTCAGTAAAACTTTATTCTGACCGCCTCCCCTCGGAAGGCAATGGCAAACCGACAAGATGAAGTGTATACACTTCCCGCGGTTCGGAGCCCGCGTTAAGCAGTAGGTCCCCTATGTGTGTGATAATACTTGAAACGCAAAACAAATACATAGGAAAGAGGTCGCCAATGTCCGGGGGACCGGATAATGGCACATGAAAGAAAAAGAAGAAGATAGAGGGGAAATTTTACAAGGAGTAGTACACAAAACGGCAAGGGACCAAACGATTTACTCGTTATAGCCGGTTTTTCGTTACAACCGGGACTCGTTATAGAGGAGTTCTACTGTAATTATTACCTATTTCAAATTTAATTCAATAATATTTATTTATAAAATACCAAATAAAAGAGAAAATACATTTTGATTCGGGACTAGGGATTTTCTAGTATTACAAGAAAATAATTATAATACTTACGAAAACAACAATAAATCAGGTACTTACAAAATTTTAAAAGCGGTAAAAATGAATGAAAATTGTGGAATTAACTAAGTAATTAGCTTTATGGACTTACTTAGTATGCGATGGTGTATACTTCATTGTATTGATGCGATTAAGCTTAAAATTTTAAAAACATATTTTTGAAATATTGGAAAAATCTAAATTTAAAACGAAGGCATAAACATCCTCTTCAGTAAAATTAAGGTTTTGAAAAATAAAAACGAATTAAGTTAAAATTATTCAAGGAGAACTTATAATACTTCATAAGTAGAAAAAAGTCCATGGTGTATCTAGTATATGAATTAAATTCTAAAATAAAATTTTTTAAAAATTTAAATAAATAGCGTTTTTTTACAAAAAACTTGCTTATAACCATAAAATGTATTCAAGAAAGTTAATTGTTTAAATAATTTAATCTGTTTTTATATTGATTTAAATATTGACGTTGATTTAAAAAGAATTTTAGTTTGTCCCCTGCGAAAAAATCTTATGAACGCCCATCCTTGCATTTCTTTTGTTCATTATGAACATAATAAATTATATAATAAATAAACAACATAAATTGTTAATTTCAAAATTAAGTATTAGCATGAAGGTAACAAACTGCTATTTTGAACATTGTAAGTATTCTCCGGTTTATGACTTATGTTTTCATTCTGTGAAGCATTGAATGAAGATACATATCGTACATAATATTGTTTATTTCAATCTTTAAATTTTAGAAATCCGCTAGAACTCGGCAAAATCCTTATTATTTTTCATACATCATGTACATTCTTGGAAAGGTAATTAAACTGTATCGAATAATGCAATATTTTAAGTAATTGAAAATTATGAAAAACAGATAACGAGAAAAATTAACAGTATTTTGCAGATTACTGAAATTCCAAAGACAGAATTTCGATGGCCATTTTTTGACAATGATTTCACTCCTACAATCGTATGGCTATCCGACTTGAATATCTTCGTTTACTGAATTATTAATAATAATTATTGGTTTTCACGTCCCATATATTTGTCATATACTACATGAAGCTTTGCTTATATTAACAATCTGTATAAATAGTTTTCGTAGCTGTAGATTATGTAATATTATTTAATGAAACTATTATTTGTTCGCGTGGCGAAATAGCATATGAACTTCCACCTTAAAGTAAATACTAATAATAAATTAAATAATAAAATTTGGTATTTGTGATCGAATTAAATATTATGTAATCTAGGCTAGGGTTTATGGGGTTGATTCAGTTTATTACCAAGTATGAAGAATTTGACAACGTCTGCATGAAAACATATCAATATTGGTTTAGCAGCTGATGCTATAGATCACTTCTTTCATTGGATTGTTTATAGCCGAAGCGGAACATCTTGCGATTTAGAGAAAACTGCATATTTTAAGAATTGTGTTGGTTTAATGCCAGAACAGTAACTTTTTCTGTTGGGAATGATTTAGCGAACTAGGTAGGAACTTATTTTTCTATTTTTAAAAATGTTTGCGATTTTGATAACAGGGAGACATTATTGTAAGGTGGGTAATAGTGAGAGGAGTCTTAAGCTGGATTTATAGTTTGACGTACTGTAAACGTAGACGCACTGCAAAAAGATCGACTAAGAATTTAGGTACTCTTGTTTATAAATAAAAAAACGTAGACGTATGACGTAACGTAAGAGAAACGGACTGTAACGTAAGAGTTGGTCAACTTTCATCTTTTACAGTGCGTTTCTTACGTCCGACCAATCAAAAGAAAGAATTCTGTGTGTTTAATCTATGTGTATATTTGAATTTAAATTATTTTTTAATTTGCATTTAAATTATTTTACGGTTGCCTATGTTAGTAGAAACTACCAACTGTACATGTAATTTCACGATTTGTATAATTTGTAGGTTATATTGAATCGTTGAATGTCACTCACTTTATATTGTTATCACCTCTACGCATGCGCGAAAATTCCGTTCCGTCGAATTATAAATTTGAAAATATCTTACAGTCCGTTTCTTACGTATCCAGTGCGTCTACGTTTACAGTACGTCAAACTATAAATGCAACTTTAGTCTAAGGTTACATTGGATGCGTAGTCGTACGATATTTTGGTCGTACGTATACTGACGAGTGTTTAAATAAAAACAAACGCTTGAAAATGCATACGAGTGGTTATACTGGCGACGGGTTGATAAGTTTTGCGACGGGTTACACGTCCGACATCGCATCAAAACAAACACGTTTGTTTATTTCAACAGATCGTACGACTTTTATTATAAAACATGGTTATAGAGAAGTTAATAATTTGAATATTTCTGGATATTTTCTTTTATCCCATTTAAAATGTAATTGAATGTTGATAAAGACATTCTAAAGTACTGATAGAATTTTTGAGGTTTGTTCACATAACTTACTGAACAATCTCGCATATTCATTTTCCGTATTTCTATGTACCTTATATGTATACATATATTAAGCATCATTACGAAGCCCAAAATGATATATTCCACGGTTAATGCGAAGCCCGCAGCATCAATACGAAGCCCGGTTTCGGGCATGATAAAAATCTGCGTGTATATAGAGTCAGTTATGCTGGATATTGACAGAGGACCGTATGTGTCGCTTTTTGCTAGGGCTTCATAATTCTGATTTATATCTCAAAACATCCACGTTTAGTTAGTAGAAATTTTGTGCAGAGGGCGCGTCGGTGTGCCTGTATATAAAAGCTGTATGTCCTGTATATGTATAACCGATATTATCGCCCCCAACATGTACAACAAACTACGCGAAGCCCTAAAGTTGGCAACAACGCATACATTGATATCTTGAGAAGGCAGTAATATTATTCTAATAATAGCCTTGACGAGTTAGCATTTAATACTCTCATATTAATTTGATTATTTTAATTTTAACTTTAAACTGTTCATTTTGTAATTTGCTTTTTTTGTATTTCAATAAAGAAAACGCTAATGCATATTTCAGGCATATTTAAATTAAACATTTAATTTAAAAAAAATTAGTACAAATTTGAAATAAAAAAATTTAAAAAAATATAAAAAAATCTTCTCTTTCGGCCCATCCTTTCTAGGTCGTCCAACATCTCGTCTAAAATAAATCATATTAGTAAATACTTAAAAATATTGTAACATTAAATTAACTTATTTATTCCAAAATGTGTTGTATACAAGCGTTTTGACTCGTACCCAATCTTTATTAATAAAAATATCGTTGATCGTTGTGTTTGGCAAGGAGGTCGTTGCATTCGTGTTTTTTAGGAGCCGTTTTCTTTTGAATATGTTTTTGAAAATGCTCCAATACCAAACTCTTCTCTTTCTTGGACCATTTAACACGACCATTTATTTTAGTTTTTCCTTTATCTTCTGCATACACTAAAAACAAATAATAATGGACACTAACATTATAATATTATTATAGTAAAAGTAAAATTCATTAACAGTCGTACGTAAAGGACGTCCATTTCTAGGAGGAGGGTCAAAAAATGTGAATGAGTGTGATCTGGAGGGGGGGGACCAAATGTAACGTTCGATTTTTGTGTTTGAATAGCTATTAATAAATATTAATTTAAAAAATTAATGAATAGTTTAAATAGTCTAAAACCATAACTTCATCTTTAGAGAAACCATAAATCTTAGAATTGTGGCCATCAAAGGTTCCTGGCCAAAAAACAGATTTTATTTAAATACTCATAATAAATCAAAGGAGTAAGTAGAAACTAAAAAAGATTACTCCAAGAGGATGGTGGGGTACAAATCCAGTTTCGGAAGTTTTAACGGCATATGTTGTCATTTGCGGGTAAATTCCCGAAAATCCACGTTTTACTGATGCAATATTTTTTGTTCCCGGTTCAATTATTGTAACATTTGAAGTTGATGGTTTATTTTTCCGTGTTGATTTATTTATAGGATTCCGGATTTCCAAATTTTCTAAATAATGCAATACTTTTGAATTTGGTGATTCTTCAAGTTCAACATCAAAGCTTCCATCACTAGTACTACTTAGAGGTATATTGGAAATTTCTGAAGGAACATACTCAGATCCAGAACTTTCAAAATCTTGAAAACTCGTTGATAAAATCTCCTTGAAAAATAAAGTGGTGGATAGGTTAAATTAAATACAAAACTTTTTTTTTTACTTTTTGGCAAAACATAACATCAATAGTAATTTAAAAAGAGTTCACATAATCGCCCCCGCGAAGTTAGCGAACCAACTTGAAACATCAAAAAAAAATTTTTAACACTTGTTTGGTCATTTGGTCATTTGTTGGTAGTTTTTGTCGTTTGATGGTCAAAATTGCCAGATATTTCATTTTTAAGTTTGTTGTGTTACTTCATGCTTACGCGTCACATTTTGGAATTTTTAAAAACATGATGATCAATTTATTTGGTGGTTGTAAGGTGGTTATTACGAGATCATTTTTGTTGTTTGGTGGTTGAATTTGCAATAGTTTTAAATGACAAATTGGCGAAATTGAATAGCACCGTTGAGAGTGGGTCACCTTGCCTTAGCCCGCTATCGATATTAAACCTTCTTAATATTTTGCCGTTAATTTTCACCTTGTTTCTTGTTTCGGTTAGTGTCATTTAGTCACTAGTTTGGTAACTAGTGTTACCAAACAATATTGCTTTAAAAAAATTTTGACGGGGTTGTATAATCCGCATGTAAAGTAAGCACCAAATATCTATGCCCCTACGTCGCAAAATTCCGATTAATAAATGACATACTGAATGTAATTTAGGACGTCACTCGGCTGTATTTAAAGAGTACAAAAATATTTGCATGTCTTGCTGAACGAAACCAATTAACTACGTACGTTACCAATATTGTATATAAAAACAAACAATGAAAAATTAATACCTACTATGTATTAATTTTTATTAATACATAGTTCAACTATTCAACTATTACTGCATTGTAGTAAAATGCTCTTACAATAGAGTGCAAACTCGCTTTTATTTTGACTTTTGTGAGCATTTTGAGGAAAAAAGCAATAACCTATCCAAATTCCAAATCAATATTCCTCTTGCTTCACAAATTCCAAATGTGCAAGTCGTCAACGACTTGCACATGACGAATGCACTTGCACATGCAACGACGAATATTTTTCGTTCAAAAAATTTTCTTTTTAATGTTCAAATATGCAATAAAATAATCTAAAGAGTTCGCTAAACTTGCTTATTTTTGCTGTCCTAAAAAATTCCCCCAAAAACGCATGATCCTGCCTTAAGGCGACCATTCCCAGAACGTATTCCTCGCGTGGGACGGGGGGGGATTACCTGTACTCTTCCGGAAAATGTGTTTACTATTGCATTATTTTAAGTAAAATTAAATTTTATATTAAAAATTTAGACAGATGTCCTGCTAAATACGGATTTTAACCTCTTACCCGAAATAAATTTTATAAAAAAATTTTACTCTACTTGCTACAAAATTTTTATGGTTCAAATTTTAAAGCATGTACCGGGAAAAGTTAAAATTATGAATCTTCCAAAAATAAAGTACCTACTAAATCTTAATTACAAAAACCTAATATAAAAAAAATTTACATACATATACATCAAATAACGGAGTTTCTTCATATTCCTGTTCTGTTTCAGCAATAATCGAGAGGGACTTTTCATCGACAGTTTTCTCGACATAGTTGTTTTCTGATTGAGAAAAAGTAATAATTAATATCTTCACTAATTGGTAAATTAAACTTCATAAATAATATATTGTGAAGTACAGATTTACTTACCCCTCTGATTTTCTGTCGCTAATTTAACTAATAATTTTCCACGCTTCATTTTTTCACTAGAAATCGCACTTCAAATCAAAATTAAAAACAGCAGATAAATAATTAGCAATAGTTGCACTTTTGAAACAAAGAGGCGGGCATAATAAAATCTTTATGACATGATTCATCAGGTACTGTACCTACGTAACATCCTTGAGTTGTGATACCTTATCACAACTGCAAATTTTACAATTTTAATTTTCTAAAACAATTTAGAAAAAATATCGTATACCAAAATCAACATTATTATTTTTATTACACATTTAAAAATAATAAAATTTATAATTTTCTAATTTCATTTTAAACTCTGTAAAAATGAATTCACAGATGTTGGAAATGTTCGAAAACTCCGAGCAACATGCAAACGGTAAAACGTCTGAAAATTAATCTGACATTGTTCCACCATGATACACGTCTTTGTTTTGGAAGTTTTTGGCTCTTTGGTGTAATGAATACGTTTTAGCCTATTGACTTCACTAATAAACGGATTTTTTCCAGCCACTCGGCCGTTATAACTAGGGGTGCGCGATTATGAAATTTCATAATCGATTATAAAAAATAATCGTTTGTTTTCGATTAATCGATCATAATCGTATCGAGTTCATAATCGATTATTAACTCATAACTCGATTATGAATTCATAGTCGATTATGAACTCATAATAAGGGTTACTAAGTTACTATCTAATTTATTATACAAAAACATAACAAAAATTAACAATTACAACTAGGAACGTTTTGGAACATAATTGAAATTCATTGACAATAAAATCAATTGTTCCAAATGTTCAGATGCCAGTGAATTTCTTAAATCGGTCACATTTGGCCTCCACGGCTAAACACTCGTTCTGAAGCAACACTTGTGTTCCTTGAATACATAAATATTTTCTTGCCATAGCTGCCAGTGCCGGAAATGTTCTCCAATTCCTAATGTGAGAATTTTCATTATTTATTTTCACAATCGATTATTTTCATAATCGATTATTTCCACAATCGATTATTTCTATAATCGATTAATCGATTATTATAAATTATCATAATCAATTATGTAATAATCGATTATTCAAATTACGGTGATCGATTAATCGATTATATGCGCACCCCTAGTTATAACTCTTACTTTTTAAATCCCTTTGGATTGTGGCAGAATGGACATTTTTTCCTCTAATTCACGGAACACTTCAGTTTGTGATTTTGGCACACTAATTATTCTAGGATTTTTTGTAACTTTTCTAATAATACAACTTTCTTCTTGACAATTTAATTCACGTGGACGAGTGGTACCTACCGTGCTCTAACCAAATTTTTATTTGTAGTAAAATCTCTCTTGGGCGGACAGCTTCGGGACCGTAATAACTGTAAGAAATGTGTCCACTTAACGGAGATGACATAATATGTTGAAAAAAATTAAGGAACTTTTTGAGCTGTTTGTATGAAAAACCGTGTCCGCGTCCGTCCAAGAGAGTGGAGTAGAGAGTTTACATTACATGAAATTTCCTATTACCAACTCCGGACTATAAAAAACGTCCGTTTAATAGGCATGAAAGTTATTGTAATTTTATTAGATGGCTCACTTCTTTTTCGACTAACTGTAAGAATTGTCAAACTAAACCAATACTATGGAAAAAATAAGATTTTTAATATTTGATTGATTTAAAAATCAACAACTATTAAAAGGCTATTAAGGCAGTTTACTACCTTAAATTTCTCCCGAACTACACGAAATATCTAAAAAATGTTTAAAAAAACTAATTTTACTGCGTAAAATTTCTTTGACTTTGTAATAAATAAGTTTTATGCTACTAGATACTAAATAATTATTTAGACTACAAAAAAACTGTCGACCTACAAATTTTGTTTTATCAACGTTGTAAGCTGCTTTCGGTACTCTTGAATGCGAAGTGTGCGAACGCTTTGAATTTTATAAAAGTTTTAATATTTGCTAGTTTTCCACAATCTTCAAACAACCTAGTATATTATGCAAACCATATTTTACTTTTTTTTTATTTGATGAAATCATTTACAAATAAGAATTTGGAATCCCCGAATAAATTGGTAAAATAAGGTTCTTGTTTCTTTTAATAAGGAAAGAATATTCTGTTGACATTTTAGCAGTACACCATTGGTTAATAGGTAGGTACCATTAAATTTTAGATATTAGGAATATAGGTAAGGTATTTCCTTGCATTAAAATTCTGATGATATTTATTGAATTCTTAGTTCGACCGGTTTCGGATTATATTACAAACCCATCATCAGGAAGAGCGTCAAGTTAGAGATAACAATTTTGCTCATTCATACAATTCACAAACTTCCAATTTTCAAATCAACCTCCCAATCTCAAAGTCAATTAATAAAATATTTACAATACATATTATCAGGGTTTCCGCCGATAACTTTATTTAATAATTCAAATTAGTGCCAATTGCTTTTACACGTTATGGTAGGTTGTTCACATCAGCAACTTACATAATATTATACAAATAATAATCAGACGCGGTGTGAGTAATCATATGTAACTTAAAACCGGTAAAGCGACTATGAAAACTGGCATCACTGGCGGGATTCGTAAACCCGTAAAATAGTTGTACCATATACAATTGGGCTTAATAAGGTTGTTGTATGTGTAGGGAGCGGTAAAAGCTATTGAATATGTTTTTGTAATGTATCATATAAAACTTTACCCCTCTCTGTTTGCCTTACATTACATCACAATAAGTTGCCTATATACTTCGATATTTTACTCATAATATTAATATAAAGCCCGGGAGTCAGGAGGCCTATAGTATATACCGGGCGTAGGATCCTCCGTCAGTCACGTAATGATAAATCATTCACCCAATATGATCTCTTTTTCATAAGGACATATTTTAACAAACTATTTTCCATCAAGTACAGATCGGCGTTCATCTTTATACTACACTGACGTGTTTAAAACCAGTGTCAGTGTAACCACTTCACTCGTACGAAAGAAATCGTATGAGCACGCACGTCTAAAATATCGCACGCATATGCATCCAATGTAACCTCAGACTTATACCATGCATAAAAATCTATAGTTCCAATAAAATTTTAAACTTTAAATTTTATATTTCAAATGAAATTTATCTACGAATTATGGTGTGTCGCGACTTTCACTGAAAGAACGGCTTAATAAATGAGGAGAAACTTAAAATTTCAAACGTTAAAATTATTTTGTGACAATATCGTAGGTAGGTATTTGAAAGAAAGTAAAAATTTTATCGCATAAATAATATTGAAAATTTTAATTTTTTTTTAATTACCAAAGGTACCTACAGTAAGTAAACTCCGTAACCTCACAGTTTTGTATATTACTCCAAAATAATCCAATAAATCAACATTTGCTAATCAAATGAAGTTAAAGCTTATAGTTTTATCTATTCATTGATATATAAATGTTAATGATAATTTTTGTTTCAACAAAAATTGTTGCAATTGTACCGTTATTGTACCGAATCCACGTATGTTCACACGCAAAAACGTGTTCAAGAGTGGACAACACGGTCACAATTCTTCTTTTGCTCCCTGGGGTTTTTCGGACTTTTGCTCGGGCACCACTCCAATTTTTTTCCAAAAAAATTTACAGCTATTAAAATTTTATTGAAAAAAACTATTTACCAAAGTTACATTCAATTAAAATTAATTTTTCCTGTTTCTGAACCTCTCTAATATTTACAACTACTCATCAAATATTCAAGGGGGGGGATTTCATGACTTACAAATGAATAATTCGGCTGGAAACCATACGTGGTGTTCTTACCATTATGCACAAAATAATTACAATCGGAAACTAATGACGGTAATTGATAGGGTTTTATCTACACAGAGTTGTTAGGGATTCTATCCTAGTAACAGAAGCTACTAAGTCTTCACATACGGGAACGGAAAGGCGATCATAATCTTTATGGTAGGAGATTAGAGGATCTTGAACGGGACAGTCGGACCTATGTATATGAATCGGGAGCGGATTTCTTGCCAGTATAAGAAATTTCTACCTGTACAATTCTATGAATACTTATCCATTAACAACAGCTTTCATTCCAGCGTCGTATCAAAATCATGTGGATGAGTAAATAACCCCCAGCACATTTCTGATCGACTAAAATACGGAAGTTTATCTCGGCGGTGCCGTCATACAACAAGAAGGACATCATGGATTCAGACGACTCGCTATGCAGAATCGTCTGGTGGAAATTTAATGTTAACGTCTCGCTACGTTAAACATTCTAAGGACAGATATCTTGTTTGCCGAAAACACACTTGGATGGGAAATCAACGACTCGCCATACAGAATCGTCTTGGACCAAATGCCTCGTCAACCTGAAGCATTGGTGGGTCGAGCGTGTCTTATTTACCGAAAAAATGTTTCCCATAAACTATGAGCATACTTTAGGGGAGCCAATGTAGCTGAAGATTTTTGCAAAATTTTGAGCTTCCGTTAAAATGCGGCGAAAAATTCGAAGCGTCAACTTGGCCCCTCCATTTTTGAACTTTTATTTTTTTTTAACGCCAATCGGAAGTGCTTGGGAAGTGCTGGCGAATGCTGTAATTCGTTTTGAAAGTGCTGGGCTAGTTTAATTTTTATTCGCGATTGAAATATTAACGTTGACGAAGCGTCAACTTGGCCCCTCCATTTTTGAATTTTTAATTTTTTTTAACGCCAATCGGAAGTTGTTACCTGGATTTTACGCTCGCGTACGATGTAAATTTTTGTGTAGGATGGTCGGTAAAATAATAGAAATTATTTTCGTCTTTGTAACATTTTAAAAATTAAATATTAGTAAGTTATCATTGTAACGTTTAAAAATCAAATATCGTAAGTTAATATAAAGTCAGTTATTTTAAAATTAAAATGAATACGATCCAAGTCTTAGCTAAAATTTTATCGTTTGAAAATATTACCGATCTAGGTGTAAGAATGTCAACTTACATACCATTGAAATTTATACATTAGGAAGTAACTCAATCGAGCTTATGTAGCACGAACCTACTAGCAAAATTTTATGCTGACGATACCTTTTTAAAGTTATAGATTGATTTTATATTCACGCCGTTAATTTGTATGTAATAACAAATGTATGAGCTATTCGCGTATAGACATTTTCACGTGGAATAGAATAGACTGCTTGCAGGTGGCCGCACGTGTTAGTGTAGGCTTGTATTTTGCTCGGCGTTATCGAGATCCACATGGTTACATGTGTTTATTCCTATGCTATTTTGTAGTTATGTCGAAATTTTACTAGATAAAAAGCAGTAAAAACTATTAAGAATCGCAGCTGCATGGGCGATAGTAACTTAAAATTTCGAACAAAAAATAAACACGTTTCTGCAAGTCTCGACAAATATTGCAGTGTGTCGATCAAAAAGTGGGAACCATATGCACGCTAGTTAGAACCAATGCAATTTGAGCGCATTATGCTATCCTTTATTTTCGGCCGAATTTTTGAATACTACAACCAATCAGCATGTCATTATACCGCCGTAGGAGAAATTTAAGTTCCCCTGAAATGCATCTTTTGGTTACATTTTTCGGGAGAAATTATATATAAGCGAGGTAGCTGCATGTAAAAATTAGAGATTCTACGATCATCAAGATGCTACAATAAACTATGCCCGACCGTGTGTAGACGCTTTTAAAAGCGGAGTTAATAAATTTACCGCAGTAAATTAATTTATCGAGTCTTATGATGTGCGTCTAAAAACTATAGTGATTGTGAAACACAGGCAAGTTTGACGTTTAATTTTGACGTTGTTTTAAAATTCCTTTTGTCGCTTTAAATTAAATATTGATGAACGCTGTTATAAATTGTCGATTGTTTCGAATTAAACATTTTACGAACATTAGTTGAAATCATTTTCGAATTAAATATTACCTTAAAATACTGCCGTTTTTTTTAATATGTTATGAACTGTCGATTGTTTCGAATTAAATATTAAGAATGTGCGTAAAGCTTGATAAATTATAATTAAAAATATTGAATTAAACATTTTTTACCATGGTGTACCGTGTAGTGTTGGGTTGTTCTAGCAACAACAACAAAAAAAGCAAGAACTTGTCGCATTGCCGCTTTTTTAGATTTCCAAGGGTTGCGAACAATGAGTTCTAAAATGTTATCATTAACACAAAGTTAATGTGAAAACAGCAAGTTTTAATAATTTTAATGGGGAGTCATTCTAATTGACCAACAATTATTTAACAGCCCTAATGGATTTAGCGGAATCTGTTAATTTAAGTACAGAGGCCAAGCATCTTTTCTTTAGGTGTAAAATATTAAAGAAAAATCCAACGTTAGGAAGAAAAAAATTACAAAAATTGTAAAATAAATTCTAAATAAAAATTTGTCTTTTTATCTAAAGTCCTTTTAGGCTTCTATACAAAGTATAACAAGAAGCCTTATGATCTGGCTCCGTGTCTGTCCGTCTGTCTGTCCGTCTGTCTGTCCGTCTGTCTGTCTGTCCGTCTGTCCGTCCGTCCGCATAATTCAAAATAATACAGGGCGTTTCAAATCGTGTTGGAAATACTCTGTGTGTATAGAGGTCTAAGATCTGGTAGCCAGTGCGCTACTTTTAGGCTTCTATACAAGGTATAGAAAGAAGCCTTATGGTCCGGCTTCGTGTCCGTCCGCATGTTTCAGAGCCAATCATAACGTTTATCAACTGATACGTTGTTATATTAGGCTTCTGCTATACAAAGTATAGCAAGAAGCCTTATGATCTGGCTCCGTGTCCGTCTGTCCGTCCGCATAATTCAAAATCATACAGAGCGTTTCAAATCGTGTTGGAAATACTCTGTGTGTATAGAGGTCTATGAACTGGGTAGCCAGTGCGCTACTTTTAGGCTTCTATACAAGGTATAGAAAGAAGCCTTATGGTCTGGCTTCGTGTCCGTCCGCATGTTTCAGAGCCAATCATAACGTTGATCAACTGATACGTTGTTATATTTTAAATACTTCGTCTATATAGTATTGCGTTAATCTGTTAATCCGTTGCTTCGATTCGCTAATGCAATTTATAAATACGCAAATGTTCGAAAGAAATTTACTAAGTTAAAGATATTTTCGAAGAGGTCTCCCTATATAAACTACTTGTTTTACTTTGATGTGAAAAAATAATTTTTTATTGATGTGGTTAGTGAAGTTAAGTTATAAATAAAAGAGAAAGGAGAGGATTGGTTCACCTCAAAAAAAGGACCATACATTACAGAGAAGTAAAATTTCTAATAGAATGGAAAAGTTTGATTGTTATTACTTACATAGTAAATGATAATTATTACCAATCGCAAAAAATTTAATTGGTGCAGATTATCTGATTATGTGATGTTACATTATATGGCGATCAAAAATAACCAGATAATAACAACTTTCCACACCAGAAAGGTAGCTGTATAGAAGCCTAAGAACTGCCGCTAAAGCGAGTTCCACCTTGTTTGATTATATTTCGAGACGCGTTTCGAGAATTTACAATATTCTCATTAGCGGTCGATAATGGAGGACAAACGTAAGAGTTGTTAAATTATCAAACATCAAATTAATAATACTGACCGACTCTTGTTAATTTGATATTAAGAACTCTTACGTTTGTCCTCTATTATCGACCGATAATGAGAATATTGTAAATTTTCGAAACGCGTCTCGAAATTTAATTCAAAAGGACTTTGGAGAAAAAGACAAATTTTTATTTATAATTTATTACATAACTCCAAAACATTGGGAAAATGATTTTCGATATAAATTAATAAAGCTTGGTTTTCTCGTGTAAATTTGTAAAATTTATAATAAAAGTTTTAAACAAGACTTAACATTAGTTATTCTTTGTTTATTGTAATCACCTGAAGAGCTTCAATAAATCGAAACACTGTGACCTTCGTTTTAATTTTTGGGACACATTTTCATAATTAATAAAAAATTGGAGGGCTGGGATTTTAAAAAAAAAGAAGGATAATAAAAGTCAGAAAAATTAAGATCGTCGTTGTTTGTAGGAAGGTTTTTGATTAGTTTTTGGGGGTCAGTGCAATTGAAAAAGGGAGTGTGGGAACGGCAAGGTTTTGTCTTGTGCATGTGGGGTGATTGCGTTTCGCAAAATTTACCACCGTCGTCCGTCGTTCCTACGGTACTCGTTGGTTACGAGTGGGTAACCTGCTCCAAATATTGGAGAATAAAAGTCGCTGGCGGTCCTACATATACTAAGGTATCGTGAAATCTGTATTTGAAAATTGTTAAACCTTGATATCAAAATTGTTTAGTTGGTTATTATGTTCTGTAGTTAGTTATTAGTCGTTAACCAATGTTAGTTATTTGTTTAGTTTTGATTATTATGTTCATTAGTTAGTTGTTAATCTTGTTAAATTTTTGTTAGTTTAAGTCGGGTAATTTTAGGCCGTTAGTTTAAGTTCTTGTATTCGTTAATAAATTTTGTTGCCGCCGTTAAACCGACCTTATTACCCGTCGTTAATTATTAGTTATTCGTTAGTCCACGCTATCTCTCCTTCGTTTGCACCCAGGACTGCGAACGAAGGACCGTTGGGAAGTGTGGGCGAATTACTTCGTCTTGGTGGCGCCCATCCTTTCCCCCCATTTAATAGAAAGAGAGGTAAGTCCCTTACGCGCCGGCCAGTTCCCCCGGGTATTTCAAATACCAAATCGACCACGACCACTCCACTGAGCCAGCCGTCGTGCAACTGGTCCCGTATCCGCGTACCCTCTCTTTGGGTCTATTTAGGCCCGTCACAACACAGTATCATGATTAGTAACAAAGAACACTGTTATGATGGTAATTTAATTTATATAAATAATTTTAAAAATTTACCAATCTTCAATTTATTTTAACTTCAACAGTAAGTATTTTTATTAACTTGATTATGTAAAATGTTTCATTTAATTAAACATTTTCAATAAATTAAATATTCGAATATCAATATTATAATAAATAATAATAAAATATACTAAATATTTATAAAAATCGCTCTAAAACAATGCTTTACCATACCGACATGCAGAGTTATTATCACCAAGTGACGTAATGCGCAACGCCGTACGAAATTGGATCGCGAAGTGGGTTTATCTTACTAGTAATCCGCACGCGAGATTAAATGGCCTGCTTTAACCACTAGGTGTGTAACATACTATTATGCATTTATTAATAAATACATAATATTAATTTTAATATTTGCTAGTACTATCCACTTACTAATTTGACTATGCACATCAATCTGCTTATTAAAAAATTTAAAATAAAATAATTCTAGATTATTAAATTAAAATGCTAATAGTACGTAAATAATTATTGAAATAATATGAGAAGCGGGTATAACTTACCTACCTAGTCTACATACTACATAATATTCGATTTGACATAAATGGCATCAAATATTGCGTCACTTATGATATACTATCGTGTAAATCAGCCACTCGAGACATTAAACAAATTTCTATGTATGTATGTGTATAATGATTTTCAACCACTAAAATTAAATTACTATTGTGGTATAAAGGTGGTATACCTAAAAATGTTTACTACGCACTACATTATTTTATCAATTTGAAGCAAATTTTATAAAAGTATTTTAGTGAATAGCACCCGCAATATGTGTCAACAATCATAGATGAAATCAACCGTCAAAAAATGATATTAATGATACCTATGATATATAATATTATATATATCATATAAATGATATATTGACTTTGCGAGGAATATCTTTCAAAACGTATACCTACTACGTGTACGAGAAGTAAGTAAACGGTAAGTTTTCAATTCCAACGAAAGATAATGTTAAAATTACTTTGTAGCGAATATGCGTAAATTACATTTATTCAAAATAATTCGTTTAAATAATATGCACTATACGTAGATGTACATATATGTGGGATTCACAGAGCAAATAAGTTTTTAAATAAATATTTTTTCAATTTAGTTCAATGAACCTACATACACAATTATGTAGAAATATTTCAACTAGATATAATTTTAACCCCTTGGGTATGAAATAATTTATAAAAATTTAAATTCATTTTTCAGCGGGAAATTAGGTATTAGAAATTTGAAATTTTTTCTCCATTGCCAAAACAAATTTTTCCGTTTTAAGGTTATTAAGTAAAATGTGTCAACATAAATTCGAATTAATACTTTCCCAATAACCAAAAAACTTCTTATGAATTGCTATAAATATAATAATTATTTACCCTCCATAAATTTTCTTTTACAATAAATTTTCAGACCGCTAGGCTTCTATATTCAGATTGTAAATTGCTTTACTTGGCTAAAGCTCAAAATCGTATTTTATGAAGACCCTTTGGCTGTTTTTTTGATGTCCTTTAGTAACTCTTTCGATGATCAGTTTTACTACCAACTACTTGACTGACCTCAAACAATTTGATAAGGCTCTTATAGATTTTTCACTCAAAATGGAAGCACTAAAAACTTCTATGTAAATAATAAAATATTAAATGTCTTTTAGTAATCTTTTATAAGTAGTCCCCACTTCCTTTTATGTGACAACAAAACACCATTTTCAAATATTTTTTTATAATTTCGTAGCAAGCAAATAGAAAAGCTTTTACTCAGACTTTGGATACAAATAAGTTACGAAATCAACAAAGTTGCTTTATGTTTTGTCAATGATGTTAACAAGTAGTAATGATGAACTCGCTGTTTTTGTTAAATTCGCGACTTATTTCTTCAATTTGTCAAATCTAAACCTTAATTATTGTCGACATCATAGAAATCTTCAATTTTTGAATTAAATAATTCCAAGTTAAAATTATTTAACGATTTCTTAAAGCAAATAATTTAAACAACTTAAAATTTTTTATCATTCAAAATCAACTGAAATTACAAATTGAAGTTCATTTAAATCGCGTCGTTAGATTTGTAGTATTATAAGTTTTCGTCTTCTAACTTCTTGAGATCGGTTCAGCAACTTATTTATAAGCTCGTGGATTTGTTTCAATTTTTGTTTTAATATTTTTGAAAAGAATTTTTTATTTTATTATTTACTGACATCATTGCATCAAAAATCATTTAGCACATAGCATGAGACATTTATAATAAATCAAGAGCATATTATTTTGAAATATTTAGAAGATTTCAATGCTTTATATTATTATGTTTTATGCGTTTCCCAAACCTGGATGCCGTAGTTTTAGATTTGTTTTAAAACAACTTTGTGTATCAGGTCTTTATTTATACAAGACGAATACAGTTGTCTAAACTTTTATTGCTAACTGTTTGCCTTTGTTGACCTAAATATTTAGTTTCATTCATTTAGGGCATAGTCATTTAAAGTGACAGGTAAACACGTATCTTTTCCATTTTAATTTTAACGTGTGAAGACTTGGTTTTATTTTCCTTGATCTTCCATTTTTTAAACCAAGTTTAAATATGTATTATGTGTGATGGAATATTTCTGTCGTCAGGAAAATAAGTTGCTACTGATATTAGTCTAATGGTTGACAGATGAACGGCGTATAACAAGTTATAGAGAATTTTATGTTCTTTTAATGGTAATTTTTCGTAAAAGTAAAAATATGTGAGCTATAGGCGAAAAACCGCGCTCAGGGGGCTAAAATCCTCATTTGGAGGAAACGCCGGCTTGGGATTTTTATAAGACATTTTGGGAGTTTATGAGAACACTGCAATATACATCTTTGCCAAATTTCAGCTTTCCCGGACCTTCTGTAAGCTCAAACCAAAATTTCGGTTTTGGAACCGCCGCACTGTGGGAACGGATCATTGACTCCATTTAACATAACAGACAGACAGACACACACAGATACATTTAAACTATTATATAATATATCAATAATAATGATTATGACTTTTACAACTTTTATAAAATAGGCTCCTAAATCTGCTAAGTTGGCAATAAAACAATTAAAAAATTTTCAATTTATCGTATTCGCCCCTCTCTTCCCCCAACTATTTACTTAAAACTTAAATAAACAAATTAATGCTGACTGGACAATCCAGTATGTCGTTTATGTCAAGAAATAAGTGGGAAATCAGAACCTGCACTTTGTTGTTCGGATTGGCTAGATGATGTTTATGTTTCGCATTAAGCAATGGCAGTTTAGTCTAAAGGGTAGACTTGCACGCGCCCTCTTATCCAAAAATTGGAAACCATTATACAAAAATAATGACAAAAAAATAATTTTAAGTAAATAAGTAAATAAAATACAATAAGTACTATATAGTTTTCCTTTCTCTTTAGATTTTGTGCCCTACCACTGAAAGAAGTCACGAGTCAAAGAAACCTGGTCACTGATACACTGCTGTGATCAGTCACCACTGAAGGTAAAGAAAAAGCACCCCATTAAATATATTTCCCTAGTAATCATTTTGAGTTTGGCTAAATTGATAGCCAACATTCGCTGAACGGATACTGCACTTCAAGCAGAAGAAATACTTAACGTATATTTATAATAATTATTGGAATATGGAAACCCCAAAAATAGCAATTGCAAGTTTAGTGCTGATTCGCAGCATTGGTTTTTTCTTCTAGAAAATTTTCAAGATAATTTTGAGCTACATTCTTGAGACCGTCAATCATGAGACGGTCGGCAGCTTAAGCGATTCATTAAGTGCATTGCTGCTAATACTGAATACCTGGTTCGACTTATCGTTTCCCCTCGGAAGGCAATGGCAAACCACCGAGGTGCAATCTGCCCAGGTGCAGCCTCTCTGGAGATGAAGTGTATGTATGTACTTCCAGCGGTTTGGATCTCGCGTTAAGCGTATGCTCCCTATGTATGTGATAATATTTCAAACGCACAACACATGCTTGAGCTCGCCAAGCCAGTAATCAGGCACGGCACTCTAAGAAGAAGAAAGAGCTTTTCAACCGGGAAATTTTAAATAAGAATACATTTTAGATGAAAGTTCTGTATTTCATTATAATTTGGATAAATGTTCATATCAAGACCACGTAGACAGATGTCGATATTTTTGTCAAACTTCTTTATTACATTTTTGCATAATTGCGACGCTATCTCACCAATAACGAGTCGGATGTTGGTTTTCAAGGTTTTAATGGATTGTGCTTTTGTTAATACCCAAATTTATTTGAACCGGAAAGTTTTTTCGCAATAAATACAATGTTTCAGTGACTGTGTGGCAAGATGTAGCGCCCTCCTGTTGAAACCACATATCACTCACATCCATGTCATCAATAATGGGGCAAAAATATTATAATCTACAGCGATTCCAGCCCCATCTTCAATAAAATACGGTCCAATCATTCCTCCAGACCGAAAAGCTCACCAAACAGTTACACGAGTGAAATATAAAGACTTCTCAACAATCACTCTTGGATTTTCTGAATCCTAAATACGGCAATTTTGATTATTAAGGTAACCATCAAATGAAAGTGAGCTTAATCTGAAAATATAATTTCTTCAAAAGATAACATCACCTTGTTCAAGTATGAAATTAGCGAATTATCAATGAGCAGATTGGTCGGCTGGATTTAATTCTTGCACTAACTGAACCTTATATGGTTTTAGACCGAAATCTTTACGCAAAATTAGCCGCGAAGTGCTCGTGGATAGGTCCAATTGCTGAGAACGCCATGAATTTGATTAATTTGGATCTTCAACAAAACTTTCACTTTACAGCAACAATATTTTCGGCTGAACGACCCGGAAGAACACGTATTGTTGTTGGTATGTTAGAGCCGTTTTACATTACACTAAATTTTTCAGTACTGAAAGTTTTAGTACTAAAAATCTAATGCGCGCGTCGAATAAGGAAGATAGAAACCTTGTTGTAATTCTTTCCTGTTTGCAACTGCAACTGACGATTTTAACTTTTTCAGCGACTGAATATGCGCCGCGCGCATTAGGTAAATTGTCAAATGTCAATTGGTTGATTTAAAATAATTAAATAAAAATGCAAATTAGCAAATGAAAAAAATTATGTGCTGCGGCTGTGATAATAATTACAATGTTACTTGTAAAAACAAAAAATCAAACAACTTTGAAAAAAAAGCGATTATGGACTAAACCGTGGATTGAAAGAAGAAAGGAAGGAAAAGGAATTTTAAATATGTTGAACCAAGAATTATGTAGGAGCGAGATACAATCCAGCGGGTGGTCTGGCGGTATTCAACAGGGGTGCCTGAATGTACATGGGTGGACCATCGAGCGGCATGCGGCAAGGGTCTTCAGTCTTGTAACAGCTAGGGGCTCGAGAGGTTGTAGCACTACGGTCAACCTGCTATTTTATTCGAATGTATTTTTACTTATGTATATATTTTCATTACTAATAAATAATTGTTATAAAGCCAAACTATCAACATCTAATTAATTATATCCCACAATTGGGGCTCTCGTCCGGGATAATTAATAATAATTATTTTAATCGTGATTAAAAGTGTATAAGTTAAAAATGGACAAAACGACGACGGCGAGTGATTTTAAGTTAAACGATTTGAAGGAAATCCTACGACGAAATGGATTACGAACGACGGGGTCCAAAGCGGTTTTATTCAATCGTTTAATGACGAATGACCCAACGGGGTCATGGAAATTACCAAGCAACGATGGGGGTAATAACGACGGTGATATCAATAACGACGATAACGATGTAAACGACGTGAGTGATAACGAGGTGAACGATGTAAACGACGTGAGTGATAACGAGGTGAACGATGTAAACGACGTACGTGAGATATAATTAACGAGACGTGAGAAAGAGTTAGCGGAGCGTGAGCTACGGATGATGCGATGTGAATTGGACGACCTGCGTGCTATGGTTAGTGCAAATCGAGAACGACGGATTGAGTCGACGCCTAAGGCAAACATCAGTGCCATAGCAGACTTACTCAATTATTTTGAAGGTAACGGAGAAGATTTTAGTGTATGGGAAAAGCAGGTAAAACTCCTGCAAACGACGTACAATTTGAACGAAGGGTTGACGAGAATTCTAATTGGAATGCGTCTAGGTGGAAAAGCGCGTAATTGGTTCAATTCAAAGTCGGAATGTCTTGAAATGCCGATCGCGGATTTGCTAAATGAAATGCGGTCAATGTTCGACAATAGACGAAGCAAATTAGTACTACGAAGGAAGTTTGAAGCGCGCAAATGGAAGACCGAAGAAACGTTAAGTGATTATATCCACGAGAAGATAATCCTAGGTAACCAGGTGAAAATAGACGAGATGAGTTAGTCAGTTTTATAATCGACGGAATACCTGATGAAACTTTAAGAAATCAAGCGAGGATTCAGCGGTACAATAGTACAAAATCATTGGCAGAAGCTTTCGCAGAAATATCACTAAAACCAAAAACAATTTGGAGTGTAGTGGAATTAAATCCGACAGAAAAACAGTGTAATGGCAATGTGCGTGATAAAAATTGGCGTCCATCGAAGAGATGCTATAATTGCAACTCGAGCGAGCATCTTAGTGCGCGGGGTCCGACAAAGGCACGGGGTGTTAAGTGTTACGAATGCGATGAGTTCGGGCATATCGCGTCAAGATGTTGTAAAAGACTTCAAACGGCGGCAGAATTTACGGTTAATACTTGTGACACACTACGGGGTGTTGAACGGAAATTTGTCAAAGACATTATAATAAACGATAATCGAGTTGTTGCAGTTGTGGATACAGGCAGCGATTTAACTATGGTCACAGCTGAGACATATTATGTTGAAATCGGAGCTCCGGTGCTCACAAAAAATAAAATAATGTTTCAAGGAATTGGATCGCCGGCAGAGGTACAAACTATGGGATATTTTGAAACTGTGGCAACGATCGACGAAGAGGCGTATCAACTAAAGGTGCATGTCGTTTCGAGTAGATTTATGAGTTTCCAAATGTTGCTGGGGGCCGATTTTCTTAATTCAGTAGAATTGTGGGTCCGAAAAGGCAAAGTAAACATTCATAAATTGGTAAAAGACGAGCGGTCCACTAGAAGGAAGACCACACATCTGTGAAATCGAGCGCGTACAGGATGTGAACGAAGTTTGTGCAACACATGTGGTCCCACCTAATTATACGGAGGAGATTAAAGAATCAGCGTCAAATTACGAGTGCGAAACAAACGTTGAACATTTAATAGAAAATGGAAGTGTAAAACCAGCTGCACACAAAACAGCGGCGGTCATGAAATTTATGGAACAACCAAAAACGTTGAAATGAGTGAAATGAAAATTGACAAACAAATCGAACGTGAAATGTGTTTAAGTGTAAGTCGAACAATGCAAACTCAAGTGCTAACACATGAAAAAGGACATTTTTCGGCAGGTGAAACGGAACATTTAATCAAGAGAGACAATTGTTTTCCCAATGCGCGTAAAACGATCGATGAAGTGTTAGCGGAAATTAAAACATTAATGAAATTTAAAGTTTATTTAATAGGGATTTCCATTAAAATGGTTACGAACTGTAAAGCATTTATGGTAGCAATGAAAAGGAAAGATTTATGGGCACGGGTGGCTAGCTGGGCGGTATTTGTAGAAGAATTCGGTTACTTAATTGAATACGAGTACAAGCCAGGGTTATAGCTTGTTACGAAATATTTACAGATTTTGGAGACCAACTATCAATTGTCAAGGAAGGGCCGAGTTGTAGGAGCGAGAGCGAGATACAATCCAGCGGGTGGTCTGGCGGTATTCAACAGGGGTGCCTGAATGTACATGGGTGGACCATCGAGCGGCATCCGACAAGGGTCTTCAGTCTTGTAACAGCTAGGGGCTCGAGAGGTTGTAGCACGACGGTCAACCTGCTATTTTATTCGAATGTATTTTTACTTATGTATATATTTTCATTACTAATAAATAATTGTTATAAAGCCAAACTATCAACATCTAATTAATTATATCCCACAATTATTAACCGAAGATGTAATGGCATATAAAAACTTTTTGCGAATGAACAATGCCTCATTTCAATACCAATAGTTATTTTAAATTATGAAACTAATTTTACATCATGCGCGCGTCGAATCAGGACACCGACAACAAGAAAATAGAGCAGGTTCTAATTTCTTGTTGTCAGTGTCATGATTCGACGCGCGCATTGGATTTTTAGTACTGAAAATTTTAGTACTGAAAAATTTAGTGTAATGTAAAACGGGTCTTATGTACTGAACCACTAGGCTCAAATTTAAGCACCAAATTTTTAATAGCGGTCTCAGAAGGACGATTATAACAACCGAAAATATCCTAAATTTGTGATATTTATGTAGTTTTCACAGGTACACCATTTTCCTAGTTGATTTTATTTATTTTCATGCGATTTTCGATTGGAATAAATTGAAGACATTATAATAAGTATTGTACACCCTCTACTTACAAAATAGAATGACAAAACTGTCACCACATACAAAATTGCTTTTATTAAAAAAACAAAGTCCCTGTTGAAAATCCCTGTGTTTGTATTCTTTAAATATTCTGTATATCGAATTTTTTACCGTACTACGAATTTGGTGTTTTATCCAACATGTTATAACGTAATGCCGTTAACAGAGGTTCCGGAAAGTGAAAAATAAAGGTAAAAGTAGGCCAAGTATAAAAAAAATTACAAACATTTTTCTTATAGATTTAATTATTAAATATAAATAAATACTAACATTTTAATTTACATTTATCGTACAATGATTAAAAGATACACATTATATTTTTTGCGTACTAAAAGATACTACGAGTACTATATATTAGATTGAAAAGTGATCATAAAAATAATAATTGGTTATCTGCAAGTTTGTAAAGTTAGTAATTATAATTAAAATTTTCATCATCAGACTTTGTTTTTGCAAATCAAAGTAACAGAAACTTTTGTGAAATTAATAAAATATTCAAATGTCGTTAAAGGCATTTGAAAATGTGCCGCCAGTTTAAGTTTCACTTCAGAAACTTATTCACGTTTCACGAGATTTGCAATCCAATACTTCGCCAAATTCTCATCCTAGATTATTGCATCAAACAAATTTCAAATTTAAACTATTGTTATTAAAGTAGATGTACGCGACATAGTCGTCTAGTCATGATGCTTTATTATTAAAATGCACTGAAAATATGTCTAATGACGAGAATACATATAGACTGCTCAGTATTTATAAAGGATTATGAAGTTACCACTAGCATCTAAGAAAGATCGTACTACTAGAGTGGAATAATTTATTAGTTCAAGAATTTAGATCCGCAATTTATAGGGACGTTATGCAGCACTGCATCCGGATATTACAAGCATTAATGAGCACTTAATTAATTCATAAGTTTTAATTAAATTGATCATTCATACTACACGAAGGTTTATAGTCGATTTCCGTATTCAAATGAAGATTAAAATTTAAATTACGCTCAGTAAGAAATTCGTAGTCACGATTAATAATTATTGCATTATATTATTGAGTTTGTATTAAATTCATTTAATTGAGTAAACAAAATTCAATTTTTTTTTCAAACGTGTATCTTTTGTTTGTATTGTTACGTGGAGATAAAGAGTCGACATTTTAAACAAAATTCTATTTGTTAAATAATGTAAATATTGCAAGTTTACGATAGACTACGTGCTCAACTGGTTGTGACGTCTTTAGTAAGATACAAAAGAGGTTACAAGTTTGTATGCACAGCTTTTTTAATATATTAAAATTTTTTGTTCTCGTTTTATTACAGTTTTATGCTTACCTATATCATAGAGTTGATATTGTTAACAATAATCAATAAAGTTTTTAAACAAATTAATAATAAATTGTACATGAAACACAATAGGCTACGTGTGAAAACTGATTACGAGAAAAACGTGCTGCTATTAATGTTAAAAGGACCGAAATTGTGAATATCAAAAAATGTACCTGGTACATTTAGGAACAATGCAAAATATTTTCATTGTGAAAATAAAATTTTATTTCAATTCTTAAAAGTTTCCTTCTTTTCTTTATTATATATTACTAAAAACTCTATACGTGTATATGTTAAACGTTACTTCTTCTTTTCTTTTGAAAGTTTACAAATGCGGTGTGTTCGTTCACTTTATGTGAAGAATTACTGCATCTACGAGAGTCTGGTTCCAAATATCATGCAAATTGTTTGTTTAAAGTTGGTGGCGTATTTGTAAACGACCACTGCATTTACTGCTACAAGAAAGAGGTTCTTTTGACTCAGTTTAGCCTTCGAAGTAGATTTAGATATTGCTGATATAGCTATTGAGGTTAGTCGTTTTAAGAATTGCATCAACGGTAGGTAAAGATATGACTATACAGATTGGTCAATAAGGAAAACTATATTAAGTTGTAGGAAATCTGCAACAAAATGGTTGCATCATCAAACTTTAGTGTGCAAATACTATATTAAGTTATATTATAAGTTTCCTGAAGTCAGTAGTAACAGAACGATTGCATCATCAAACTTGAGTGTGCAAAGCTTGAGTGAGCATTGATTGAGAATCATACCAGGTCAAGACTATCAAATGAGCCTAATTGCAATATGTATACAGCAATTATGTCAGAGAAGTAAATATCAAGTTTACTACAAGTTAATGATAAAGGAAATATTAAATAGCTTGATCCTAGATCTCTGGAAGTTCCCATTGTTAGTGTTAAAGATAAAAAATATTTTTGGAATAATGGCATGTAGAAATACTTTAACTCAAAGTTTTCCAATCAAAAACGATCTCCCGGGAGAAGCTGAGATTATTTTTATATGAAACAATTATTTTTTTATTTACATAAACCTTTATTGCGGACAATAATAGGAACATAAATATACACCATATATAGCACACCTACTTGCATAAAATGATAATGAAGTATTAGCATAACTTTTAAAATAAATACTAAGATTAATTCTGTGGCAATTCGGAACAACGGCTTAAGTCATTTTTTTTCACTTCTTGAGATATATTGAACTGAATTTCATAGGTTTCAAAAATTCCAGCATATTTCAGATTTCTCTTTAAAAAAAATTGTATAAAAAAATAATTCAATTTAAACATTTAAAAATGTTAAAGTCAAAATTAATAAAATTTATACACCTACAATTCGTTATATTATGAGACGAAAACATTTAAATGCTCATTGCGTCACATAAAATTTAAAGAATAATATTTCAAGTTCATGAACAAAAATTATTAATACTAGTCGATTATAAGGTTGATTTGTTCCTTGTGACTATTTTATAATTTGTAACAAAATTGTAAATTATTTTTGTACACAAACAAATTGGTTAGATACATAAATGAAAAATTAAAAAGGTGCGCGATTTTAAAAATTAAGATGTGATTGGAACCTATGCGCACAAATTTGAAGTTGGTAACAAAAGTGGGGAACGCGAGTGAAATTTTGGCGGCATCTCGAGACTATTAGGTCGAGGTTGTATGTAATTATTGCCAGTACGAAGCGCGGGCTTGAATTATATTATTGATCAATATTGATAATTGCGATATTATTATTGCAAGCAGGGAATTTCACAAAATTTTGGTGAAATAAGGAATCAGGAAAAAAAATTTAGAGCCAAAAAAGGGATGATATATAATTGGATACACCGATTGAAATGAAAAATGATACTGAATCCATAGATGATCCGAAATCGCAGGAAGAAAGTCTAAAACCAGATGCGAGTAAGATAATGAACTGATAAAAATTATAAACTTTAATGTTCGGGACACACATAGGTATGCGAGATACCGAATTAAAACAAATGTGTCGGATAGTGCATTTAACCAAATACTTTAATTTAACTGACAATTTTGAAACCAGATGTACATTATTAAAATCAAAAGAATATTTTTGATTAATTTGATATTATTATAACTGACCATTGTTAAACAAATAAATTTTAAAATTTGTATTCAGATGAATCTGGAATTTAATTGCTCAGAAATTAAAGAGCGGGTTTCAAAACATAACGATGAGATAAAATGAAAATTTTGGATTTCAAAATCTTGAAATTGATTTGATACTAACGCTCAAATTTAAAGAAAAATTTTCTTCGTTGCCGGGTTTCATTTTGGAACACGACAATATATTATGTCAAAAAATTCGTTTTATTGTTCACTTTGAATATATTTGTTGATTTTGCCTTGGATACGAAACATGAAAACATATCCATTTCGCCCGCGCGGGCATAATGGATCCATTTCGCCCGCGCGGGCGAAATGAAAACAGCTGTTCTTATGTCAAATATAAAATATGGTATTTATTTTTTATATTATAATTTATTCAGAAGTTGAATATTATGTGGAACATTTAATCTGCTCTCTCAGCTATTATCTGTGGAATTTCTTCCATTTTAAATAAATGTAACATTGCGTTTTACAAAATGTCAATATAGTTCATAAACAAATTGAAACAAAAAAAACATTACCAACGCTACCCATGTCTATTTAAACAAATTGATATTTAAGCTTATCAATTTACTAAATATCAATAGAAAATATTCGATATATACAAATAACATAATATTCAAAGTGAAAAATAAAACGTTATATGCACCACGGGCGATATAGGTTATGCCCTTGACTGCTTTCAACCTCGGGCCGAGGGCCCTCGGCTGAAACTTGCATCCGCGGGCATAAACATACCTATATCGCCCTTGGTACATAAATAACTATTTCTGCACTTTATCGATCTGGAAAATTGGCATAAGTTATTTCGTAATAGTTTAGGCTGTATACAGTGCGGATCATTTGGCACAAGTCAATTCAGAAGGTAAATATCACAAGTTTGATTTGGAAAAAGTGACCTAAGTCACTTGGGTCGTTTTACCAAATCAAACTTGTGATATTTTCCTGCTGAATTGACTTGAGCCAAATGATCGCCGTACTTGACGACTTTCGAAATATTTTATAAACGTCAGTTGTGGGTCTACAATTTAATAACATGACTGTGTATCTGGACAAGCATATTGTTATACTTGGAACGAAACCTAGGCTTCAAGAGGTGGTAACGAAATCGCGTCCTGTTTATATAAACATTTCAAAACTCTCCCGTCAGAAGTTTCTCATGTAATTCTTTATTCGGACAAACTAAAAATGCACACGTAAGCGCTATGTTTTTGACTGCCGTCAAGAATTTCCCAAACATCAAGACTATAGATCACAAATTTTTGGTTCCTGGGCACACTCATATGGAATGTGATTTAGATCACTCCATTATTGAGAGAACAAAAAAACGCACGAACCTGAAAATTGAGCACCCATACGATTGGAACCAACTTATTCGCATCTCTTCCAAAAAAATACCGATGATCGTGATAGATATGATGCAATAAATATTTATGATTTTTCCAGTTTGTTGAAAGACGTCTACCAAGTACATAAAAAAAAATAAATTGGTAACAAATTTGCGTGGAGACCAGTACAGTGATTGAGTTATACCGAAGCTGAATCTCCCATTGTATTAATATAAACATTCCTTGAGAGAGGAAGATGGAGTACTTAGAATTTCATTCCAACGAAGAAAATCAAATACTGGTGGGGGAAACCACTTAAGAAGGAAGTATGAGGCGTTGTTGCCTATTAGCTAAGAAAAGAAAAAAGGCTTGCTAAGTATTGTCCGTTTGATTAGCCCACGCCATCACGATTTTTTAATCGTCAGTTATCATGCGACAACATCGCCAACATTCATCCCACATTCGAAAGTATTTCCGAAGAAAACTAATCTTCACAAAAATAAAATATAATTTTTGTTTCTTTTTTAATAAAATAATTGCTTATAATAAAATGATTTAAATCAATAAACAAAGTAAAATTTTTATATAACACCATGGGCTTAAGTAATTTCCTCGAATATTTTACTTATACGAATAATATACGTTTTTAAAAACGGCCTAAGTTCTTGTTATTTAGTTAAAATTTATTATTTTGTTAAAATATTAATAACATAATATTGTCAACATGTCTACACATTACTAATACAAAAAATATTACCGCAAACTAATAAGTTGACTTTTAAAAATGTGCATAATTTCATTTCCACCCTGTATCTCATAAAACCAAATAGCCAGTAAATAATATTGAAGTCTGCAACGTTAAAATCGACTTAAAAAGTTGACCAAATATTGCTCCATAAGGTTTTCTAACTCCATTAATAAGGTGTATTAAAAAACCATCAAAAATTTACCACTCTATGGTCCATTATATTATATACGGCCGGTAAAATTTTAATGGTGTCACCTTTTTTATTTATTTACAGATGAATCATTTTACATCAAATCACATATCATTTTTCCATAATATCGTCAAAGTTATTTTCACTAAGGCTCATCAATTAAGACTTCTTCGAGATATTATTTTTAGTTTGATAAGAACGCCAATCTCTTTATTATTGATGGGTACCCTTCCTGTACAGTAAGCCGAGTTGTCGAGTAAAATCAAAGTAAAATAAAATTAAATTGATAAAAAGAGCATGTAAGTCGGTGACTTATGCGGTTTCTCAACAGAACGGCTTTTTAAATCACCCGCCATTTTACTACGACAGTATGGATTAACATAATGTGTCTCAAAAATATATGTAAGAGAATGTACAAAAACCACAAGAGCATATTTTGATAAAATAACGCCATTCTTACATAAAGAGCTCAAAATAATGTGTAGTGACATTTCTTATACACACAATTAATTTCTATTATTTTAGTAGTAAACGCCGCCAAACTCTCTGACATTAATTACAGCAAAATAATTTTTTTTATTGAGTATTAATGTATATAATAGAAAAATAAAGAAAATTACACACTTATTTTTGAAATTGCACATTTATTTTAAAAGGGCTTAAATTTTTGTATAGCTGGAAAAATATATTTTAGTTGTCACCCAAAGTTTCGTAAATTGCTTTCGAGACAAGTCTTGAATAGGAAGTAGGAAAGCAAAAAAAAGTAGATGTAAAAAGCGGAGATAAAAGTAATAACACAATACAACTGTCAATTTGCATAACAACGTTAAATTATTGTTAATTAAAATTTCATGATATATTTTATATTATATTATGACATTTTAAATTATTTGGCACACAGAATATTTTCTTTAATAATGATTAATTAATTTGTTTTTCCTTAAATTAATTCTAAAATCAATAGCCACATTATTTACGTAGACATGTAATAGGTTAATGAATGTGATAAATTAAATATTTTAAAATTAATCTTTTAGTTTAGCCAGGAACTAGGTAAAATTTTTGTTAAATCAAATAAAATAATTATAAATCAATATAATATAGTACAGTACAACCCGGATATAAAGAACCTCAAGGACCTAAATATCCGCAATGCCCGAGTGTTTGTTATTGTAACTGAATTGAAACAGTGCTGCATGTTGACAAAGTATGACGGGTACAGAGAACATACAGCTTAACGTGGATTCCAAACCACAGCCATAGAAAATATTATAACTGTTTTTTGGCAATTCATATAATAAATAATATTACCTGGAGCTAGGCAGGTCGGCATTTAGTGAGCTAAAAATATTCTTCTATAGGTAATACAAAACGAAAATCGAACTCGTAGAAAGGCTAACACGCCAACCGCTGGGCTATTCCCTAACCTTGTTTATTCTTTATTGGCTTAAGTTAATTTTACAAGAATAATAGTATATTTTGCATGTACAAGAGTGAAAAACCACTTACACTGAGTAGATTGTAATGGGTTTTGAGGGACGTCCAGATTGGATTAACGAATTTTATTATAATCAAGAAATCAATATTTTTCAATTTTAATTCGTAATAATCAGTTTATTTAAATAATAAATTTATTTTCTGGCATTTTGGATGTTGGATTTTTATGTTAGAAATGTAAGGTGTAATTTTTTGAGAATTTCAGAGATACGACGCGACGTATAAAATTTCTGTATTTTAATTTAATTTAATGCAGGTATAATAAATTCTACACTATAAATTTTAGGTAAGACATGGTAATATCAGATTTTTATTATTCATGCTAAACTAACAAAATACGTACGTACGAGTAGGTACGTAGTATATCGCTGAAATAATAATTGAAACCAAACATGTAAATTCAATAATCTGCTACTTCGGGCGCTATGCACTATGCAGTATATAATAGGTGACCTTATTATCTCCTATATGGGTGGTTTTAAAAGAGTTTTTTCACACACATAGGGGATCTAGTTTTTAACGTGGACTCCGAACCACCGAAATTGTTAACGATTTGGTTCTGACCATCTCACCGAAGGCAGTAAACCTACAATCGAGGTCTAATCTGTCTAGTAAAACCTTTACAAAACGAAGTGTATAACTTCCCGTGGTTGGGAATCCACGTTAAATAAACATGGGACATAGGTTCGCCATATGTGTGATAAAACTGTGTTAAAACTATAAACATAGGATAGAAGATCACATTAGTACGTACTACATCATTCTTAAATTTCATTTTTATTCTGTCATTAGTTAAAGTTCCAATTATCAACGAAAACCAAAATTAAAAAATTCTCCAACAAGATAAAATTTACTTGTCTTTTTATTTATTTGATGGAATTTATTTATTTCCGTTTTTACTCGCATTTTTATATTTAGTGAGATTCATACGTTAGCTCATTTATAACAAAATACTCTGTAAATAACTCAAATTTATGGAAATACTCTTTCGCAAACTAGTAATTCAAATATTGTAATTTTTAGCAAAAAGCATAAATTGTGAATTTATGTATGTACATCAAACTGTTTTGCACTTTAAAGGGTGCAACTAAACAGCTATGTCAAACGATAATTAAAATTTAATTTTCCGAGCACTATAAAGTACACACAAGCTCCAAACGGCATTCAAATTACAGCAAGAAATTATAACTTAGCTCGTGATGCTTTATTAGCAAGAAAATCAAAAACTTCGTAATTTTAATGGAAATGTATTGTTGATTTTAGTGTTTATTTTAAATTTGGAAAATTATATTTTTTTAACATAAAAGCTAATTTGATAATATTAATGAACTTTTTGAGAGGCGATCGATAGAAAAGTAAAAAGATTCGTTACAAAACTTTGATGGTTTTTTTATTTTTGTAAAACACAGAATTTGAGTACAAAATTTTTTATTTACGGTGCTAATCATAAATAGGGGATATTAATGGAGTGCTACTCTAAATGTCAACCTCACCTTCACGTGGTACACCCTGACTATGTAAACAAGGTTCTAACGACCGAGTTTTGACGGTATTAATAACTTGTATAACGAAAATGGAAGATAATATTTATTCTCCTAGCAGTTGAGGAAAAGAAAAATTGGGAGCGTGGTCAAAATGCTCTGAGAGTTCAACCGCCCTACCTTACTGACCTTTCCTGCTGTATGATAGTCTCCAATTTAGGGACAAAAGATTACTTTCAATTATTCACATATAGCCTCGGATAAACGGACAGAAACAAATTATTATAAAATGCAACCTAATCAAGAATAAGAGAATAGATATAATGGATCACATCAATAGCGGATCTGGTCAAAGTTTATGGAGGGGGTAAATACATGTTTTGTAATAAAATTTAGGGAAAATTAAGGTATATTTTTAAAATTTGTATTGAAATGAAGATTCATGGGGGGTAGTTACCCCCATTACCCCCCCGTAGATCCGCCGTTGGATCACATAAATGTGGGCTGTTGGAATGTCCACAGAATAGCAAATAAAGTGGAAGAGTGGAGCGGGTACTTGCGGCAAAATAGATCTATATTGTTCTGAATAGTGAAACCAAGAAAAAACTGTGAGGTAGCTATGATATGGTGAAATACAAAATGATGTACGGTGAAGTTCCACAAGAGAAAAAGCCGCTGTACATGTAGCAAAACAGAAAATGCAAAAGCAAAATCACTTGTTATGACTTGATTACTGAAAGAATAATTACATTGCGATGCAAGTTAGATAGAGAAAATATTACTTTGGGAGTGTAATCAAACTACCGAGGTAATCTGGCATGAAAGTGCATCTAAAAATGAAGTGTATTACACTTCCCGTGGTTCGGAGTCCACGTTAAATAAGTAGGTCTTCTGTGTATGTGAAAACACTTCGAACGCAGATCACATGCATATAGAAAGCGATAAATCACGACACTTCTATAGAGAGCACATCTACTGAGAATGGACTTAATAAATATAAAAGCAAGATGGTTAAAGAAAAGATGCAATAAGGTGAATTATAGGAAATGATTAAAGTTTAACATTTTAACTGAAACTTTGCTCATGAAACGAGTTGCTTCACGACTCATTCCAAAAACACTGAATTTTCTCCAAAAAATGCAACGAAAGGAAGTGGTTTTAGAGATGGTTTCTGAAGTAACTAATAACAGTACATTCATGAAACACATCATAACTGGTGACGAGACATGGTATACCAGTATGATGTTGAAACAAAACAACAATCATCCGAATGGCGCCTTGAAAACGAATCAAAACCCAAAAGCATACGTCTAATTCAATCAAAAATTAAAGTTTTGCTCACTGTTTTCTTCGATTATCGTGGTGTAGTGCACCATGAATTTCTTCTTACTGATACTGGTGAAACTGGGAATAAAGAATATTATTTGAGCGTTATGAAACGTTTGTGAGAAGCTATCCGCTAAAAAAGGTCGGATTTGTGGAAAAACAATTCATGGATTTTGCACCACGATAATGCATATTCACACAATTTTTAGCTTGTCCGAAATATTTTGGCCAAAAACTCAACCAACACCATTCCTCAAACTCCATATTTACCTAACCTGGCCCCGTGATACCTTTTTCTCTTCTCTAGATTGAAATTACCATTTCGTGGGGATCGATTTGAGTCGATTGAAGACATAAAGAAAAATTCACTGAAAGAGCTCAAAGCCATACCAAAAATCGCGTATGAAAACTGTTTTGGGGATTGGGTTAATCGTTGGCGCAAGTGCATTACTTGCAATGGAGAGTACTTTGAAGGAGACAAAGTTAATATTGAATATTAAAGTTGAAGTTTGAGTTTTATTCCATCAGTCCCGGAATTTTTTTGAACAGGGTCTAAAGGAAGAACCTGGTGAAGTACAGCTGTGGATAAAACTATTCAACTTTTAGAGTGACCAGCGATATGTCCTGATATGAATCCTACAGAAAACTTGTATGGTATCCTGGTAAGGAAGGTTTATGAAAATGGAAGACAATATTTATCGGTTAATGAATTAAAATTAGCTGTATCTCGTGTGTGGAAAGCTATTTCCATTGATTGATTCAATGCCCAACCGAATTTTTTCAACTTAGTTCATATATCTAAAACTGGAAGCAATACAAAGTATTAAAATAGTTATTTCATACTAAATTAATGTACATAATAACTATATGTATATGCAATAAATAAATAATTGATAAATTATCACAGTGTTTTTATAGCTATTTCCAACCTGAAAAATGACTTTTGTTCAGTTTTTCCGAGAGATTATAAAACTTTATATCAAATATAGTAGCAAATATAAAACAAAAATATAACAATCCGTAAAAAATAGTTTGTCTTTATAGCTATTTCCAGCACTGTGAATGCAATAGATTTACCATTAAATACGACACTGGACCAAATCAAGAACCCGAAAGCAATGGGGAAATTAATTGATTATAAAATTAATTGTAACATTAATTTATTTGAAAAAAAATGGGCCACTTTACACACTTTACGTGATTAACTTACTGTAGTAGTCAACAATAATGGGCCACTAACTAAAGAAAGAAGCGATTCCAAGATGTATAAACTTGTTATATTTTAATGAATCTATGTACATAACATCATTATTACATTACCGCGTTTAGAAAACTTGAAACATTAAAATTGAACAAGATGAGATAAGATTTCCGAAGCATCTAGACAAATATCATTCGATGGATGAAATTATAACAATTGAATATTGCACAAAGCTGAGCAGATGATCGACGGATATTCCACAGAATCTGTAAAAATGGATTGCAAGTAAAAGTTATGGGAGGTTGAAAAATATTGAAAATTAATAAAATCACTTAATTTGTCAAGTTCGGTTTGATCACGGTTAGAACAACTCTAAAACTTATTTCTGTGAATAAATTTTACATTTATTATACGTTAAATTACATAGTGTAATACAAGCATTAACAATATAATGTAGTTATAACACGATGCAGTTTGCCGAGCACAGAACGTTATAAACTCGTCCAAAATAATAAACTGACAGTTTTTTGCATAAAAACTGCAGTGTTAAACGACGTTTAACGTTGAACTAACCGTTCCAATGGTAAATAGCTAACAAATTGTCTATTATCGCATGGTCTGAAAAACAGTAAGAAAAACGAAGTTTACCTTGATAAAATAGGTGCATAATTAAAAATTTTACATATTCTGTTAAAATAAAAATCCGACACTCGTTATACGGATTATTATAACGAATACAATAAAATATTAGGGAGAGCTGTTGACATATAATACATTGTAAAAGTTTCTCAAATAGAAGCTGTATAATATAATATTTTAAATTTAGTTTTATATTACCCAAAAATTTTAATTTAAATGTAAAATGATTTTGGTTTATTCGTGTAAGTATACAAATATTTTAATAGGGATATCCTACTCGCCATATAAAATATAACTTGAACATATAAATTTAGGGCTTATAACAACGCCAGTACGGTTTATGTACATTTTTGCTTAGAGTAAGAAAAGTGATACAGGAATAGCATTTTGTTAGATAGGATGTTATGTAATATTTAAAATTTATGACTTAAATTTTGAAAAAACAATTACAACTGTTAATAAGCAAGTCGTAACCTAATAAATTAATAATATTGTAAGAAGTCACGCTAAGTAATATCACAGGTAATATTATAACATGCAGCCAGTGGTGGCTCACAATTTGCTATAAGCTATAATCGGAATTTCACTATGTAAATTGTAAAGTAGCCAGAAATAACTATGAAAGGTGAGCCATTCTCGTTTATTGAAATTGGAAGAAATGCAGTATACCTAGTATTTAAACATATTCCAATCCAAATATACAATTTAGTTAAAATCATACTTATTTAACATACATAGTTAGTTTTCAACTATCGAATACTTTTGGTTTATTGTTTTTTAACTAGTTAATTTCTTGAGTTTGGGATCGAAAAGACAATTTAACTCAACGTATCCGTTTCCAATTGTACTTTGTTAAGTCAGTATGCTGCTTCTAAATTCTTTAAAAATAAAATTTTTGCTAATAATGAGTGAACGTTTGGATCGATTTGGATGATAATTATTTACTATGATAGGTATAAGTCATAGGTATAAGGATAGGTGTAAGTCATCACTTAACCCTTTATTGACGGACGGTACTTTAAAGTCCACAGATTGTTAGGATCCCAATTACTCACCCCTATAATTCTTATGATTTTTAACTACTTTTTTTACTTTTATGGTCCTCAATGATGTAAATAAAAGTACTGCGACCTATTTTTTTTACCTTTGAGATATCAATAAAATACTGCTCCAGTACTTTGACGTATCGTCGGGCCCCACCAACCAATTCCTGAACACCTAGGAGTTGGGAGCACTTCAGGCTCTGCGGACAAAAGCGGAACCATGCATCTGCTAAGTTTGTCAAATATTCGGCTTTCCAAATGTAATTGGAGCAATTAATAGCACACACATTAGATTGCAGTCTCCGGGAGGGAAAAATGCTGAAATTTACAAAAATCGTCTGGGCTATTTTTTCTTGAATGTACAAGTAGTTTTCTATGCGAAATTAAAAATTAGAGATGTGGTATGTCGGTGGCCAGGTTCAACATTGCCAGGGATATGGAAGAGCCAATGATGTTTCGTAAAACATCTTGATCTGCTGCCCATGTCTGTGACCGGTGTTGCAAGTGGTATTAGAATCGAATTAAACTTTGTCCCATGTATCACTTTTCTGTTTTACACTTTTCACATCAGTTTTCTTGCATTCTATAAGTCTGCTGTATTTTTGTATTATATCGATAATCATTTCTTTTTCCGCTTATGTAAAATTCTTTCCTCGACATCTTTTTATATCAATCGCTATCACTCTTAAAACACAATTTGACATATCCTGTATTGGCAGCAGATTAGTTCTTATAAACCATCAAATGGATTAAATTGGTAGGCAGTTACTTACTCTGCAATTTGTGTTTAAGTTCCCCAAATTTAACTTGGGAGATTTAACTCGTCAAGTAAATTTACTTCAAGAGTACTGTCGATTTATTTGTCCTTTATAATCCCGGCCCTCTATCAACCAGAATGTTAACATACCCAGAAGGTCTACAGATATTATTCGATAAAATAAATTAATGAAATCAGCACCGCATATGGTCTCGCACCAATAAAAAACACTAAAGTAATGGTCAAATTCAAATGTCAAATAAATAACATTTTATGTGTAAATATCGGAGGTAATCGATTGGAAAGGGTGGATGAATTTGAATACCTGGGCTATTGACTTCACTGTGACTAGAATCCCTATGATGATATTAGAAAGAGAATACAAATAGCACGCAGCCCCTTCTTTAAAATGAAGACTTTACTATGTGACCAAGAACTAAATATGAAAATCCAATGGCGAATCGCAACATGCTACATTCTGTCAATACTATTACATGGCGTTTAAGGATTGACAACGAAGGTTTCCACCATCAATAAGCCGGATGTCTTCAAAATGTGAATGTACAGAAGAATGTTTAAGATCTCCTGGGTTGCGCATGTCACGAACCAGGAGGTTCTTCGTCACATCGGAAAATAGGGATAAGTGGTAACCACCATTAAAATACAAACAAGGCAGCTTATTTTGGGTATATGTATATATTCAGAAAGGGCTAATATTCCCTTCTCCAGCTAATCATGGAGGAAATGGAGGTCTTGTAAGGCACTCCTAGCTGAAAATCTAAGACAGTAGTTCAACGTTAGGGATGCTGCAATGCTGATTCGACTGGTGAAAACCAGAGGAATACGACATCATGGTAGCACACCTCTTATGAGCAGAAAGCATCCTAAGAAGCAGAAGTGCACTGGGAAATCACTACCATTTCTTGTTTTTATAATTAAATCAAAACAGATATAAAAAATTATATAGATACAAAAATATTTGCTACTAGGTTTCTCTTTCAAAAATTTTTATAATGTATCAGCCATTCCGGTAAATAATTATTATTGTTTGATCTGTGTCGTGACACTCATGTTTCATACACTAGTGGTCCATAATAATAACCAAAATCATTTTAAATGATGATTTACAGCTATATGGAGTATCATACTGAATATCATCCAAATTTATCCAAGGAAGTAGAGTTCGCTTGCATAAGCAAATATCATGTTTTTAAAGAACTTCGAAGCACAGTACTGACTTAACGAAACGCATTTGGATAGGGTAAGTTGGGTTAAATCATTTTATTTTTGGGATACTCTGTACAATTTTTGTTGTTGTTTAGTTAAGCACAATTATTCAAAATGAATCTTATTGCATTCTTAACTTTTAAAATATTAATTTCAATAATTGTTAATGTAAAAACCTAAGTGATATACATAGTAATAACATTAGTGATGCAATAAAAGAACTGAAAAATATTGGATAAGCAAAATAAATGTAATGATCAACATTTAAAGACAACAAAAATAAATGTAATATTTAGCTTGCAAATTTGGAAAGCAAAAAGGATGAGTAAAAAAATAATCCAGATTACATTCAAAATATACGCCTAAAAATGACTCATATAGGTAATACAAATACAAGTTAATTTCAAAATAATTTCACTATATTTATAAGTACTATATTGTAATGATCCAAGGGGTGCGCTCGATTAGGTAATGAACACCTCTTGTTTTAACAACAAAGATTAAGATACCACTTTAGAATGTACCTGAGTCGTACAAATACCTCTAGTATTTTTAAAGCTGTTTGATCTAATATCTGACAAGCCAAAATTAAATCTCCTCGGAAATTAATCGATTCCTGAAAAGTGTAAAGAGACAAAATTGTGACTAATTTGAAAATGTTCAGTTGGTTAGTAAACAAATTAAGTAATTTCAAATTTGTAAAGTTAGGTAACGCGAATAATTCAAAATATGTGATAATAAAAGTGAAGGCTACGGAAAAAGGACAAACATAGTTCCGAGAAGTTTTGGAAAATTGGTCAAATACGCCGGTCTATAAATTTGGAAGGGAGAACAAGGAGATAATTTGGGGATTCGCATGCCGTCCATAGACAAGTGCGGACGTGGTTGGTTTTTTGATAACTTTTGGTTGAAATTCGTTTGATGTCCGTTAATAGTAAGGACGATTATTATTTGTTTCATTTTGGATATTATTTTTGAAATGGATTCGATTGATGTTAACCAGTAAGAAAGACAATTGTGGTTTGAAATAGTATAAACGTTAAGAAGCAACGAATATTAGTAAATGAAAATTTTTGGTACCGCTGTAAACGTTTTATTGGTTAAAATTTTGGATTATGGTTATAAGTTGTTATATGAAGAAGTTCAATAATTTACCAGAGACAACAGAAAGAAGATTAATTTTTGGAAAGCAAATTATCTATGGTCATCTATTATTTTAGCAATTCAAGCTGTGGATGGACAAATTGGATGCGAGATCACGTCAACATCAGCGAAGTCTACAACAACTGTACTAGTTCGTTTTTTCGACGGTGGACAGAAAAGCCGGTAAGAAATAAATTGTGTGCGCACCGTTTTGATTTGTTTGACAATATTTTAAAATTAACTTAGTGCGAATAAATCGGGGGGTAGTAGAATATTAGAACTTTGTAATAATTGTACACTTAATTTGTTTCTTTTCTCTTTAGATATTATAATTTTGTTTCTTGATAAATTTAATTTGTGTTTAATAAATGAATCGATTATTTTTCTTGAAGAGGAGATTTATTTGAGTTTTTATTTAAAAGTTTGATACAGCAAAAGAGGTACGAGTCGATTCAGATACTCATAGGAATTAGATTCTAAATTTGAATAGGTCGTAATTAGCGAACCGATGAGGTGTTCAATTACTTACCAGCGGACCATTGACACGCCCACAGTAAAATTCTAAATAAAGCTAGCCGGAGATTTTATAAAAAAGAGCCGTTATTTTCCCCGCTATACAAATAAAAAGATTTTATTCAGTAGCTTATCACGGCAATACCTATATTATGAAAAATACCATTTCGATTAATTGTATATTTTTTCTTTTTTACGATAAAATATTTTAATGTAGATATTGAAATATCAAAAAAATACAACATATACGTATTTAAATTTTGCAAACGCAGTTCAATACCGAAAAATTCAAATCATTTTGCGCAGTCTAACTAAAATAAATTCAAAAATGTGTATTACTCTATTTTTCCAAGTTCCATAAAAACCAAGCAATCCTGAAATAACAAAGTAGTTTTTCCACCCAGTACATTCTTACATTACCTTGCAAATATGTACCTACTTATTGCATATTGTCCAGTAGCAACCATTTATCTCATGCCCAAAAATATTTTTAAACGTATAAATTTGGTGCATAGTATTTCCAATAGACAAAATAATTCTACAAGCGCTTTATTCATCTAAAAACGTTACTTTTAACTGTACCTATACGAATTTTAATTCTCAAGTTACAGCACTAACACTTCTAGGTATATCATTACAGTATATACAATTTTCTGGAGTATATTTATCGTCCAAGCGACGTCCGACTAACAAGAATTAATTATTATGGCACATAATATGTACATATAATATTATAAGAGAACACATTCCTAATCCCACTTCACAAACACCCGACACAGTTTGCATTGTTTTACACATTATATTTCTTAAACTTTTATTAAAATTACCTTTTTCATACTTTGTTGTCCAATAATTAACCTGTAATGCAAATCAGCCCCTAAATTCTTTATACTAAATTTGTCACATTTTTCATCTGTGGTACTACAGCGGTCCTAGAATGCGATACGATGTAACATAGTATAGTATATTTCACTTTAATTGGAATTAAAAAAAGTCATAGAATCATATCACTTTCATATAAGAACGTACAACCATTGTAAAACTATGCAAATTATTGCGATAAGACAGGTGCACAGTAATTGCTATACAGTGTAGGAGTTAGGTACACTTTGTGCTATACTATTTTATTTTGAGTTCTTGTATTTTATTCTTTCAATTTAAAAGTTTTACAATTTCCTGAATACGTGCCTTTAGCAATGCATTCGTTATCTTGTTATATACGTTATCTTATCTCTATATTATATTTCGTCGCATAGTTTGTACGTTTTTATATCAACGTAATTTGATGCTATGACTTTTTTTAATTCCATTTAAAGTGAAATATACTATACGTATATTATGTAAAAGTTAGTAGCGTTGTGGCTTAGTGCGGGTGTTCATAGCTAATATGCCAGGGTTCGAATCCAGATTGTGGAAATTTTTTAACATACAATCTTGCTAGAATAAGATTTTCATTTGAAAAATCAGAATATACCTGTAATTTTCTGCAAAATTTCTCCGGTAATTTATTTTCAATAATTTTACAATAGGAATTTGACAATTGATATATAATAAATTATCATTTTACTGCAATTTTCTAAACAAAACTTAAATTATGTTCTGGGTGTTTTTCTTTAAGTGGTAGGTAATAATAAAATTAATTTGTAATTTATTATAACGTAAGTATTTAACTAACTGAATCACATTTTCTCAAACAATTGACAATTTAATAGATTAAACCTGTTTCTTATCTTACATAAAACGGCACGTATTACAAAATGTTCTGCAGAACAGCAGCACATTTATAAGCGACTTGAGCTGTGGAACAATATTATGATCTCACCGATGTAACCCTTATTCAAGACATATAATAAGCAGTAAGTTCTTGGTAATGCCAATGGAAATTATATATAATTCAAGCTTCAAGATAACAAGATCGTGTAGTTAGGCTTCATAATATTTTCAGTCAAATAAATTGTAATGTTCTTCATGAAATTATTCAAATTATTTAAAAGGATGTTTGTTTTAAAACAATCTATACGACATAGACATGTAATCGGTCCGGGGAAAAAATAGTGTAGCGTTCCATGTCTAAAAAATTTTATCGAGTGAAAACTCAATCGCGAATAAAAGCGAATTTAAAATTTATAATTAAAAGTACTAAAAAGTAAGAGTGTCTATCGTCGATCTATGTGGTAGATTTATTTCTTTTCTTTAACTAGGTACTTCCTAACATTATGTAATGAATATTGCGAAGTATTTCTATACCTACATGTAATCAATCATTGCACTTATCTATCAATTTAGGAACGATGACTTTATATTGATAGCTCACAAGACCACGAAAGCTAAACTAAAATAGCCATTAAATATGATGAACTACATGTCACGACTAAATTCCTACTCATAAAATCGGCTAAGAAACTATAACTATCCACCAGAAAGTACAAACTAAATAATGAATTGCTGTAAAAGCGTGCGAGCAAGAATTACTGTGTGAAGGCAATCCTGGCCGGATATGCCACTGATAGAGACTAAAATCCACATCACCATAACATGCAGAGTTCAAATACATAACAGGACCGGTTTAAAGATTTTAGTCAACAGAAGGAATATTCGCGGGGGCAAAATAAATAGCGGACGTCACAATTTTATGAAATTCAGATGTAATTTGATATTCGTGTACTAAATTTCAGAAAATTGTTCAACTCATGTAAAAATGAAATCAAATACAAAAATAACAAAAATCAAAAACTGCGAATGTCCAAGATTTACAAATAAATGCAAGAAATGGCCATTGTATTTATTGTTATAGGATGTCATGTTGTAGTAGGATATATAAACATATTAAATGCGACAATGTTGTTTCGTGCTTCTTGGGACTTATCAAGCATCCTCAATATTTAAATAACTGTTCCAAGTTTTTTAAATACCAAAAAAAGAAATCCGAAGGATAATTCTGAAGTCACGAACAATGAAAACAAAATGTTTTAAATATAAAAGCACATAATAATCTTGTAGAGATTGTTTGTAGAGAAACTTTTCTTTGAATTGTCTTATCATGACGATGAAAATCCAAGTACTCAAAGACAAAGTATGAAAAATAATAATAGCTTTGATGTTGTTTTCTTTGATTTCTTTAAATTTGCTTCCATTTTATTTACATATTTTTATACTCATTATAATATTTTTAATTTTAAGTATGTTTTATAGGTATAAATAATATCAAATGTTTTAAATTAATAATGAAAGTACTATTGATTAAAGAAAAGGATATCGGGCTATTGGAGTAAATAAAACACTTAATGCTTTTCTAAGTCGACGTTTCGGCTACTTTATGTCAAGACTAAAATAGAGAGAACAATGTATTACTCCCAAAAGGGCAAAAAACTCAACACCATTCACTCACCATGAACAGCAGGATGGTAAAAGGTCTATATACAATAATAATATGACGCAACATGGAAAGGCCAAAATCACCAATCTCTATTTTAGTCTTGAAAATGGCGACATAAAGTAGCCGAAACGTCGACTTAGAAAAGCATTAAGTGTTTTATTTACTCCAATAGCCCGATATCCTTTTCTTTGGTTAAATCAGTTGGAAGAGATTTTTGTCTTATCAGTACTATTGATTGTTTAGCATATATATTAAATTATGAAACGTTAAATGATAAACCATACACTGTTTAATATGAGATCATTCAAACATTAAAAATTGAATACCTAACTCAAAACATTGCTGTTCTGACGTACCCTGCTTTCTCTGTGGACCCTTCATGTGACACAAACACATAAAAATCTTTGAGTGCGTTACAGAATATAGAATATTTTAAGGAACGATGGAGTAAATTTTTAACTGTTTTGCTGCTTTCTGGAAAACAACGTATTTATATAAGGTGTCATAATATAATGTGGTACCAAATTTTAGGAATAGTACCTATTATATAAATTAATATAACTCGTTAAAATAAACATAAATTAAACGTTGGAAAATTTTAAAATTAACAAACAGTAACTTAGCACTAACTTTATAATATGATTTCAATTTTATATACCATAAATGAGGCATTTTCTTGGAGGTTTAATTTGAAGTATCTCAAGAGGGAGGGTGCCATTTACAAATGTAAAGTTGAGGCAGCCGTAGATAAGAGGGTGACACATACTATAATTTCATTAATGACTTATTCTTATCTCCCCCTTCCTACATGTTTTACTATATTAATATTTCCTTAGATTAAGAAAGCAAGTCTATAGTAAAAACTTTTTAAATTAATTATTAATTAAAATATGAAAATAAACTCAGTGTTCAAAAAAAGGAACGATGTTTATATCATTGTCTTCAATGAAACAAAATTGCACTGCTTGGAACCATTTCAAGTCGAATCGAAAATTTACACACACGAATAGAAACTTAAAATTTTTGGGAGGATTTTTGCAATAAAGTTTTGAATGTAATTCTTTTTTTATTTCGATGTTTTCCTTGTATTGTACCTTGTAGTACCTTTAACTAGTAAAACAAATTTATTATAAAGACCCCAACGTTGTAATTTCAGTTGAAGTTTAAGAGCTTACGTAAACTTTTCTTTCCAACATTATATAATATATGTAATATAAACTTGAAACAACTTCATTTATAATTATTATAAACTAAAAGTAATTGTTAAAATTAAAGTAATTATAACTTATTAACTGAATTCTAGATATAACAGAAAACTTTCAAGTTTTTCTTTATTCATCATCTGCCCCGAAAAACTTGTCTGGTTGTTATAGATATGTATGTATGTTACCCCATATATTACACAAGGTGAAAACCTCTTTAGATGTAAAATGGGTTTTTGTTTCAATTTACAGTGCTGAAAAAGTTATTTCAAATAAAATACATAAATAATCAATCTCGTTTAACTTTCAGATTTCAAATTCAGTTCTCCAATAATTAGAATTTATAGGTTTAAATTAAATAATGATTTATCCATTTTTGTTTAAATTGTATTAAAAAATATTTTCTGAAAGCTTTGTTTCTTGATCTTTTGCTATAATGTTATACTGGAATATTTTATTCCTTAACTATTGCTTATATATAGCCTCCGATATTCGATTATTGAAATGTATTGTACTGTATTTTTATTTTACGCATTGTCACCATTTCCCTAAATTCAAATACTGGTATAGCCATTCCATTTATTGAAATACGATCAAATTCAAATACTAATGTACGCATATTATGCAAAATGTAATTTTTTAAATAAAAAAGTTTGGTTGGGGGACATTCAAAGTAAGGTAGGTAAGCTAATTAAACAAAGAACATAGGAATTCTTAAGATTTTTTAAATTTTACGAAAACAGCAATGCCTTTCCCCAGCACATAGTTTTGCGTAACATGATCTTAATTAAAAATTTATTTAGTTTTTAATAAGGTTTTTAAAAACTACTGTAGGTACACCATATTAATACAAAATATTAAACAATATAAACACAATTCGTTTTAATTGTTATAGCTATAGTTATAATTTTAATTGCTGATTAAATTTTAAATTACTTTTGTAAAATCCACCATAAAAGTATAATTTTCTTCTTTAAACACTTAAAAAGACATTAGAAAACTTAGTTTTCTTTAAACTAAGGGCCATGCTACATGATCAGTTGAAACGTGGTACCTACTTTGCACTGCTATCAGATGTTAAATTTCGCTTAATACCTACACGAGCGTTTTCGTCACTGCGTACTGTAGCAAAAAACGCCATTGCAATCACTAGCGCCAAAAAGTTAATTCAAGTCACACGTCAAATTACAAGCGTAATGGCATTAATTGGTACCTATTTATAAAAAAAGTAGGTTCTGTAAAAGTAGAAGCGGAAAGACCTACCTTTTAACTGCTCGTGTAGAATAAGCCTAATATTTTATTAACTATTTAACAGTCGTGTTTTAAGAGTCAGTTATAAATTCAAGAGTTTGGTCGCGGTTGTTAGTGGCCGAACTGCTACGTTTTAACTTCTCGTGTAGAATGAGCTTTAATTACACTCTGTGCTAATATCAACGAATTAACCAGAAAAGAATAACAATAAATGCCTTGGTGTTACTTCCAAAATGGCAGACATTTGTATCACATAAAATGCATTTACTCTTAACTCGGTTTATTATCATCCGATTTAAAAATTTCTTTTTTTAATTGCAGCGGTTTTTATGTTTTTTTATTAGGTACATAAAGGTTAAGAAGATGACTTTCATATTGAAACGCCAAGGGATACAAGATGCATGGTTTTGTATCGTAGTATGTAGTCTCAACCTTGAAGTACGTACTATAATATAATACTATTTTTCATTATTAGCGCTTTAGGTATGTATGTAGTTATATATTATAATTATTATGTATGTATTTCGTCTCATTCTACAATTTTTATATTTATAGTCTGAATTTAAAATTTTGTAACGAATTTTTGCATTGCGTTACAGGATAATTTTTGCTGCACTCGGTACGCAAATTTTTCCATTATGCTATCGACTAGGTCACGTGAATAGCGGACATCTTTGATCCATCTTGGTGACATTGGTCAGATGTCAATTTTTCTTTTCTATGATTAAATTTATTACATTAACTTCAGAACCAATTGGACAATTTTCCACAGAATCTCGGCTAATTAACCCGTAACCGGTATTCTGGGGTCTGGGAGACACACTTAGATGCATAATTCTTTGTTGCACTCACGCCTTTTGTAATATAATTGTCATGTTATCAATACTTTCAAATTAAATCATTTCTGATGTTGTTGCAAAATTTGGGCGGTGTAGATAAATGTAAAACTTATTTATTACACCTGAAAGTCTGAGAGACCACTGCGTACCGTTTACGTATGCAACTTAACCGTAACCATTCCGTAACGTAGTCGATTTGTAATCGGCTATATAGGTGTTTTTTTAACAAAAGAAAATATATTTGGGCTTCTATATGGTATAAATATTAATTTATGATTATTTCTCGTTTTTATATTCGAATTTTTAAACCACTTGTTATTAGTTTATTTATTGTTATTAGGGGTAGTTAGTTTTTATGTACGTGTTAAAAATTTTGTATTATTTTAAGTTTTTATTATAGTTTAATGTATAAACATTTAATATTAAATCATTTTGTTTAAATGATTTCAATATTTTTATAATTATAATTACAAATATAAAAACCTATTATTTCGCCGATATTTGAAAGAAATTCTAATTATTCCTTAAATTAAATTTCGTTTGATTAGTTTTTTCGCGTATGCTAACTTTAAAAACACGTACTAATGTTCTCCAACCTTCAGATAACAAATATAATAACACAAACTAATTTTAAGGGCTAGTTGTCTCTCAGACCACGGCGTACCGGTTATGAACCAAAAGTAGGACTGTACCGGTTACGGGTTAAGTCAAGAACAGGGTGAAAGATTCTATTCGGATATTAAAACCATGATGGAAGACAAGTAGGTAGACGAATATCTACATATTGGCAGATTATTATTGGAATCTTATAGGAACTTGTCATTCTAGAAAATTACTTAAAAGGATTTTTTGTATGTAGAATCAGGTTATTATCATATTTTTAAATTAAAATGTATTTTTATCGTATTTCTCTCATGATCATGTATTTCCAAAACCATAGCTAATACGAAAAAATTATTGCCATTTCTTGAAATGGACATTAACAAAGTACCTAAGGGGGTGTTACCAACCAAGTGATATAGTAATACACGTTTTTAGTGAGCTCACAGAAATTCATCAAACAAGGTAAAATACTCTAAAGATTTTAATACAGACAATTTTAAAATCATCCCAAATCACTACGCAAGTAGTGGAAAATTGAAAATAGCCGACCGACTAATGTATTCCACTAATTTGGAAGCAAAATAAATTAAGAATCAGCTGTCACACAAAAGGCTGGGTGTCAAAGTGTTATTATGGAAATTCGGGCGGAGGTAAATGTGCCACCAAATGTACCTGACCAGAAAAGGGTACCGGTAAATGTGCCACCGACCAAAAGGGTTCTTTAAATAAACACAGGTATTTGTGCCACTAACAGTGAAAAAATTAAATTTTTTTTGCCTTCGAATTTTGGGGTGTGCATTCGATAAGGCTGTAGGCCAGCTCGGCAAATGGTCAGATATTTAATCCGGGTCCAAATTTTCTACCTGGAAATACATAGACCAACTCGGCAAAATAATAAATTTTGGCTTGGCCAGAACTGCGAGCATCAAAAAACCTACCCTCCGATGCTCCGCATCTCCGGGCGGTTTTTCGTGCTCCGAGCCGCTACGCGGCGGGCGCTAAACATACGAGAGGCGCGACAGATCAAGGAAACCGGGATAAATGCAACCGGGATGTGAGAGACCCTCGAAATAGCATTAAAAAGTATAGTTGCGCTATGGGGCAGTAAACTATTCCGTTTCACCCCCAAAAAATCGTGTAAAATCAAAAAATAATCGATGTTACATGTAGGAGATGCATCAGGTAGATGCCGTTTTCTCCGGTGGCACAAATACCTGTGTACTTTTAATATCCTAAATTCGTAGCAGGTAGAATAACATTACTGGTGGCACATTTACCTCCGCCCGGAAATTCCATCAAATTCTCAAACTTCACCGACAAACAAAGATTCAACTTACTCCGAAAACATCTCCTTCGCAGATAAAGCAAAAACCACTAACATTTTCCCATCTAAAGAACAAGCAATAATTATCCAAGCTGAAAATCAAATCCAATTGAAATCATACGTTACAGCAGTCGGACAAATAATCTTCCCTAAAAGCATACTATTTGCATCTCGACTATCAAATGGACGAATTTGCATTTACCTAACAAACAATAAACTGGTCACCAACTTCGTAAACAACCATCCCATCTTGAAAGTAGAAAATACTCTTGCACAAGTACGACGATTAATTACTCCAACCAAAAGAATTGTTCTCTCCAATGTATGCCCTTCAATCCCCCACAGTATCATCGCAGAAGCACTTAACAAACACAACCTCAAGACAATATCACCAATTAATTTCCTAAGAGCAGCGATGTATGAAACGGAGTATTCACACATTTATAGCTTCAGACGCCAAGTTTACATAGCGCAATGTAAAGACAGTCAAATCTCATCCTCCATAATCATTAATGATGAAAACATTGAATACAAAATATTTCTAGCTACTGATACGCAATCCTGTTATAAATGCAAAAAAGATGGGCACCTGGCACAGAACTGCCAAAACATCACTCATGAACTCCCCCTAATAGCTCCTGAAACAGTGTCCAACCTAGAAACCACAGTAATACATCATCAAATGACAAACCTGAACAGCTTGAACTCAATGACTCGTGCACAAAATTCTGAAACTATCATCAAACAAAAAGCACTACCAAACCAACAAATTGCAAATCCCAATGATAAAACCACTAAAATGTCCATTGCAGAAGACGGTGAAACAGCTTCCGCCAACTCAATCCAAAAACAGGAAACTGACAAATCCAAAAAAGCCATAAAACGGCCACTGTCTCTCTCTTCTCCCGAAACAACCCCGGATGCAATCAAATCAACATCTATGACAAAAGAACCACTTGCAGTAGCAATAGCACAGAACACCCTAGCTCCTCAAAAAGAATCTAGCACTGACTCAGAGAGCAACTCCAAAACAGAAGAAAGCTTTAAAAAAACAAAAGCAAAAAAACCAAAAACACCAAAACTGAACCCCAATGCACAACAGAAATTTTACTAAAACCGATAGAAAATCTATTATTATCTAATCCCATAAATTATTCATTCAACTTCAGAGAATTCAAACAATTCTTTGAAGCAATAGCAAAACGTTCAACTCCATTAGAAGAAGCAAAAAAATTAAACAAGGACCTAGAATCATTATCAACTATTCTAAAAGACTTTAAACCATTAGTCCATAGATCAATAATATATAGACTTACAAAAATTCTAAGCCTAATTGAGAAATCTAAAGAACAAAATATAGAAAACGACTCACCGCACGAATCAAACCTCGACACCGAATAAATAAATAAACCCCTGTAAACAACTACTAACCATTCCAAAAACAACCCAATGAATAATTGTTTCATTCTACAATGGAATATTAATGGCCTAATAACAAGACTCCCAGAAATTAAACAACTAATATCCCACAAACAACCAAAAATCTTATGCTTCCAAGAAACCCGTACAACTCCATCAACCAAAATTAGAATAAACGGATACTCAGAATTTAGGCAAGATTATGATGGAGGCCTTATTGCCTCAGGAGGCACAGCTATCTACATACACTACAGCACCATTATAAAAGATGAACTAAAAAACAATTAAATAACAAAACCAAATAATGTGTATGATACTAAGCGTAATGACCCTAGCAGTTAAAAAAGCAACTCTCAAATAAAAAAAAAAGTACCTAAAACAGATAAAACTTATTCGGCACCAAATTGTGTGTAGATGTAGACCTATGTTATTGATGTAAATTTCGAGGCATGCGCTTTTCTTTTATTATTTACTCAACAATATGACAACAATGTATTTTAATTATTGTAACTATGGTTATAATTTAAATCCTTATTATATTTTAAATTACCTTCATGAAACGCACCATCAATAAACCTCTTATACCAATAAGCCTTAATTTATTATTATTATTATTATTATTTTATAGCAATAGCAATATAATCTTGTGCCTTTTACAATAATTAAGCTAAATAATTTTAGTCATTGCCATGAAAGAAGACGTCTCGTCATAGATTGACTGAATATAGCAACGACGTATTGCTTATGAGCATTACCAGTCATTTTGTATTGATATGACAAAGCACGAAAATATATTGCACGTGTTTCCAGTAACGACATACGCTGTTGCGTTTGTTAGACGATAGTAAAAGACAGATATATTCATAGCATGTCGTAACTAGTACCGGAAAAAGAATTTGATTCGCGTAGTAATTTATATAAAATTTCTGTCACTTTTAGTATTTTTGAAGTTTGGAGTTTTCGTGGTTTAAGTTTTCGGTTTGTGGATTTAAGCTTGTCAAAATTAGTCAAAATACAAAATTAGTTCTTTTCAGAACTCTCGAAATGTCTAGTTCTGTACGTGGAAGAACATTAAAATCTCAATCGCAACAGTTGATTTTAAATTTATTAAATTATTTTGAACCCAAAAAGGGTGATTCGAAGAACGGACGTATAAATTACGGGTTCCGTGTAAAAGTTAATAATCTAATGATCCGAATTCGGTGGTAGATATCTGAAAAGTGTTAAAAGGTTAATTTATGAATAAAACACGTGTGTTGGTAAAAAGTCATTACGGAGTATAAAAAGTGTTTTGTAATTTGCAGGAGTATTTTGCATTTCTCGCTAAAAATGGTGAGAACCAAATTTGTAGAGAATTAAATTCTCCACCTTTTTTATACGAGAAATTTTGTTGTAAAATTATTATTTATTGCTAATTAATGCTAATTAATATGTACAATTTTTATGTCCAAAACATTAATTATTTTTGTTTGATAATTAATAAATAATTAAATTAGAGCGATTCTTTTTTTTATTGTTGAAATAATTAAGACGTTGTTTAATCTTAATCATCCTACGACTTCCGAAATTCGATCATGGTCAGCGCTACGTATTCCCAAATTGAGTGTTCATCGTAAAGCTCAGGTTTCAGGTAAAGTAACCAAAAATTTTCGATGTGGTGGCAGTTAATCCGAAAAATTTCAATTAATTCAACTCTTTAACGCCGTGGGGTGTTACACAATTTTGTTTTTCTTCAGGTCTGTGTGAAAAGGCAAAACAATGTAATTGCCAAAAGTTAGTTTTGAGTAAAGCTCTGAACAGATTGACAAAGAAATTATCAACGCAACGGTACAAAAATCTCAAAATCGCAATTTTTGCCATTCATTGTTTTGCTTTTGCATTGCACAGGTGCTGTATACCTATACTTATGCTGTGTCTTATTTTGAATTTGTTCATAACTATTGCTTAATAAATAAATAAATTTGGTAAGCGACAATAAAAACATAAAAGTTTCCTTTCAGCATAACCTATATTTGGTTTGACAGGTGACAAGTTCAAATTTGTTAAACTAAAAGGAAAGTGAGAAAGAAAATTAAAAAAAAAGATAACCAATATATTCTTATTTTAAAATACACTTCATTTGACTAGGGAGTATTGGCTTAGTTCAGACGATTATGCTTTTATGACGAGATGTCAACTTTCGTGGCAATGACTATACTATATTATTTTTAAATAATAAAAACAAATTCATTAGTTCACAAAAAGCGCTTTTCTGAATATTTGATATTGTGTAAGATGTTAAGTTTTAACGAAAAAACAAGAATGCAAAAAAATTTTACATACTTTTCCTTTTACTTTGCGGTAAAATGCTTTATAGTTACTTATCCACTTCCAGTAAACCATTAATTTTACAAGAACAAAGCTATATTTATAAAATTTATGTGTAATCGCTGGTTCAGCTACGATGGGCAAATTTCGAATTCGAATTGTGAAATTTCTTAGCACGGTCCTCCGTGCTAAAATACCGAATAACACGACCTTGTTTTTTAGCGGCCTTTCGGTTTATTGAGTTGAGTTGTAAAGTAAGGGAAAGAGGATGAATGAAGAAGCCTTGAGCCTATACGACCTCTTGAGCTAAATTGTATTGTATACCAATTTTTGTTCATTTATAACTTTTTTTTAATTTTAAAATGCCTGATTCCGAATTATAAAAATACCGGAACCTTGTAAAATAAACCTCGTTGTGGCCGAAAAAGTAACTTAACAGTTGCGGAAGAAAATTTTATTACAAGGAAATAGAAACGAGAACCCAAAAAAAGTGTACCAAAATTGACGACGAAAGTATCTTTTATCCTTTTATGGTTAATAAATCAATTTCAACAGAAACTATTCGAGACACCCTTGGTTCAAGGCGGTGCGGTGTAATGATCGTATATCCAGAAAGAAACCATTCGTTTCTAAATAAATCGACTAAAACGTGTACAATTTTCTAAAACTTACTTAAATAAAAGTATAGATTTTTGGGAGAGTGTAAATTTTAATGATGACAGTAAGTAAAATTTATTTGGTTCGGATGGCAAACAAATTGTGCGTCGAAAAAAGAATTTTGAACGAAATAAAGAAAACATGTGTGGAACAGTGAAACACCATGGCACTTCAGTTTTAGTTTGGTCGTATATGGGGTCGAATTGGTTTCGCAATCTCGAATTTATCGATGGTACTGGATGGTATTATAGACAAGTATAAGTATTTACCAATTTTGCATAATAATTTACAACCATCTGTTGAAAAATTAAACATTCCACCTATGTTAGTATTTCCAACAGAATAACGACCATAAGCATTCGTCGTATTTAGCTCAGGAATGGCTTTTGTACCATTTACCCAAGCAATTGAAAACCCTTCCCCAATCATCCGTTCTTATAACCCTATAAAACATTTGTGGTTTGTATTAGCCCAAAAAGTGAAAAATAGTCATTGCAGTATTAAAAGAGAATTCAAATCAAAATTTTTAGAAAAATGGCAGTCAACTTCGCCTGAATTAACGAAAAAATTAGTGCATTATATGCTAAAACGGTTGCAAGTGGTTCTGCAATCCAATGGATATAGCCTACAAAATATTAAGGTACATAAAATTGTGTATATTTCTATATAAAAACTGTAGTGTATGCTCACTTTTGTGACGTGTAATATAGGTGTTTTTTGATTAATCGTTTTATAATTGGTAAGATGAGACAAATTTTTAAACTATTTTTGCGTATAATACTTCAATAAGGTTTGTAGAAATTAATTCAAAAAATTACATTAAAAATACTTGTTATGCGCTTTAAGGGTGTATGCTCACTTTTGTGAGCCACTGTAGATGCATGGATTGGTCGCCGAAAGTTTATCAAATTTCAAATTCATTGCAACGTTCATTAATAAATTTTATTATGCTATTCTCTTTCATTTTGTAAAATTTTCTACAAAAGAGATTTTGGTGAAAAAGGTATGAGGTGTTAGAAATTTTTTTTACCTAAAGTACCTACTCAGACAATACATGAAGTAGTTTAGAAGTAGGTGAAGTACACGATGTGAATTAAATTAAATACTACTTATGCAGTATCTGAAGTATGCAGTCTCAATGTTCAAAAATTTTGGTTGTTGTTACCCCTTTGTTTAAAACAGGTAAATAGCTAAATCTATTATGTATGTAGATCTCACAGTGGGAATTTTACAATTAGAAATCTTTTCAAATTTTTAGTTTTTATGATTTATTTATTTATTTGTTTAACGTAAGTAAATAATTACTATGTATAGTAAGCATACTATAATATTATGAAAATAATACAATAATATAAAATTCAACTGATTAAAATCATACATAATAGGTATTATACTATTATTATTCCATTATAAAACTCAATCACTTATTATACTTAAGCTAACAAAAATCCATTAAAATGTAACAATTTCTTTCAAGTCGTTTCAGAGCTTTTAAGACTGTTATTATTTATTTAGTCTATGATATTAGAAAAAAGTTTTAATAAGTTGAATAATTTTATTCTATAAAATGTAATTATACGAAACTGTTAATAGTATTTCGGAAACAACCCCGCCTACGAAAGAAATAACGCACAAATAAAGGCATATAGTACCTATAGAGTTAAAACCGTAAACAAACTTTGCTATTTATTTTCAAATTGTAAATTAAATTGTTAAATCTCGTTACATTTAAAACGACTGCTGTTAATTTCTTTGCAGTAAAGTTTTGAACTGCTACCAAATACAATTGTAAGGAATCGTGGTTTGGAGTAATTGGCATTTAGGAAATGCTAGTGGAAAGCAAGCAAGTCAAGTTTTAATAAAAGTTAATTTTGTGTTTTTATGTTCTGAATTGCTACAGAATTCAAATACTTCGTTCATTAATTTATTTTGTAACAGAGACATACCAATAACGTGATTATTTAAGTAAATTAATTTGTACGGTGTAAATTTTATATTAATTTAAAATGAAAAATATTTTTTTAACTTTTCATTCCAACTAAGCTGTAATAATTTATCATTAAAATGAAGCAGGTATAAGATACTAAAAATATTAAATATTTTGCTTTTCTGAAAATTTTAACGTACACTAAATATACTGTATTCATTATATGTAAATTTTATACACGCGAAAGCTTAATATTAATCTGTAACAAATTCTAAATAAGGAGAGGTTTCTATTTAAAAATATAGTTAGTATATCATAATAAATCTCTATATTGGATTTAAATTTAAATTTATTTTTAATCTGTAAGATTTAAGTTATCAAAAATTAATATACTATTATAAAAACCGTAATTAAAAATTACTTTATTCCTCTAATAATAATTTAAGTGCGTCAATAGCGTTAACAAAATTTATGAGATCAATTCATGGAGGAAAATTTTTTTAACCCTTGTATTCTAAACCACTAACGCGACGAGATGGTGCCACAGTGCATATAATTTAACATGTATCATTTGGAAAACCATATTTTCGGACATTATCAGTCCACACTTTAACAGCATCTTCGTCTAAAGTACGGTTTTAGTTATTTAGTTACCAAATTTATTTTGAATTAGAGAACTGTTATTGATTGGCAAATGCTACAAATTTGGAAGTATCTCATTTCCTACTCCATCCATAATAATATGGAAAACGGAAGATCTTACGTAACATCTAAAATTATTTTTTAACACATGGAAGGTATTCTAATCGACGCAGTTTCCGCGTTCGTCAATTTAATTTTTAAAAAAGGTTATCATTACTATTAAACAATTTCGCGAATAATAATCATTTATTATAATGCGGTTGATGCAGGTATACAATTATTTTTAATATTTGAAAATATTTTAACCAAAGTTTAAAATATTTAAGATGCCTTAAATCTTATAAGTGTATGAAATGCTAACATGTTCACTAATACAACATAATAATTATCCGTAGGAAATAAGAAAAATTATAATTAATTTGAAACACGCAACTCAATGTTGAATCACTATAAGATTTATGAATTGTAATTAGTATACTGATTTAGATTAAATTAATTTTTCTATAAAAATCATTCCAGCCAATATGGTAAAGGAGCATACTAATTAAAGTATGTAAAAAACTGTTAACGTTTTTGTCAAATTAATAACTGAAAACCAAATAACAAATCACGCATATATAATGAGCTAATAATCGTTCAAATCCTTGCAAAAGAAGCGTATTTTCATAAATTCATTTTTAATTAAAAAATACATTTTATGTAATACACCTAATTTTTTTAATTGATTATTTATGTTTTATTCACAATGCTTAATACCCCTTAGTTCCGTTTAATTAATATTCTAAATATCGATCGTTACTTCTGCGATTTTCTTAGTGATACCTGTATTTTAGTATTTTGTCACTTCGCAATTTATAATTTATCCATTAATAACCCAAATTTGCAATATATTAAATTATGTGGCCATGGTTATGTTAAAATATTACAAGAATAATAAATATTTTAATAAATTTACAACCTAAAATAACTCGGCAAAACAGCAAATTTGAGTGAGCTTGTACAAAAATTTTTAGCGTCCTTTGCAGATAATATAATTATGTAGATCACGATTTTCTCTTTACATAATATACTTCTATATTCTAGTAAATATAATACATATTTGAAAATGAAAGTAAACACCGCGGAATGCTCACTTATTTGCTAGTTTAGTGAGTCAATTGAAGCAGTTGTTAATATATTACATTATAATATATTATATTGAATAATAGTACAATAATGACAGTATATCTCCAAAATAGTATCTATCCAACTTGATGGACGTTTGGCAAGCTTTATTATCTAAAATTAATTAAAATTATTACCTTCGTTTTATTTAAAGTAGACTATTTCTTTTGCGTCTTTGGTTAAATCATATATTGCTTTATTATTACCTATTGCTTCGTATTAAATCTGTAAAATTTCCCCCTAAATAAAATTTAATTTGGCATTTCATCACCATAATATAGTATTGTATTAAGTTTATAACAAGTTTATCTTTTAAAGTTTAATATAATAATAATTCTCAATAGCTAAAAAAATAAAATATTTACATAATACAACCTTTAGTCGGATTCTGCTGAGTAAATTCCAGTAACACGTTTATTTATCATATTTAGATTCGCTTGTTAAAGTTAAACTACTAATAATCTGACAAAATCGTAACAAAAATTCTCCCTATTTCTTTCTGATTTAATGAAGATAAGATTTAGATATTAATTAGATTAAGATAGATTTAGAAGATTAGAATTAGATAGAGAATAAGATACAGAAATAGGTTTCGAGAACAATTCCTTTTATATTAATAAAAGATTATTTCAAATATTAAAATATTACATGATTTATTTTGTAATGCATGCAGGTAAAGCCGAACATCTTGCAAAGTAACTGTTCTACATAATTGTTTGTAGGTACACATGAAGTTCTGGCATTGTCTCTTCGCCATTGTATGATGAAGTGTCAATTGTTTGTAGTCGTCAAGTACAGCATGTTAACGAACAAGGGTTTCATTTTAGGTGGAAATAGTTTTAAATAAATATTACACACGTGTCAACATACAAGTGTAAGTGATGTGAACCGCTTAATCATTTAGTGTAACTCACAATTTTATATTGTTGTTAATGTTTCAGACACGTTATTTCTTTAACCGCTATTATTGTTTTGTAAAAATAATTAAAAAATATATATTATAGATAAGTTAGTGTGTATTTTAATGTGTAAATAGAACATAATATACACTTCAATAAATAATTAATTAAAAGGAGTTTGGGAATCCCCGGGTTTTAGTTTTCATTTTACACGAGATTCAAATGAATAAACTAATTTTTTGCATTTTAAATAAATAACGTTTTAAATTAAAAACGAATTATTATTTTCATACTGGATTTTGCTATTATTTCTAGAATTTCTATGAAGTCATTTTTCTTTTTTATGACTGAATTAAATTCTATGTAAAGATAATTTAATTATTTTAATAACAAAAGTACATACTTTGTTTTGTTTTTTTTTCAGTAAAACGTTAAATTTCACTTGAAGGCATCTTTTTTGTTCCCGTTTTGACAAACTATAAAATTTAAAGCTTTAACCATTGTGCAAAAGAATTAATTTTTTGTTATTATGCTTTACTATAATTATATTAATCCAACAAACCAAACTCAAACACATAATAAAGTATATTGATAAATGAGCTGTACGAAAGGAGGGTTGAAATTTCAAGTGTCCTTTTTTGAGTTTTACTCGAAAGAAAAAGAGCACTCAAACAGGACTTTATAGTGCAAAGATAAAATTTGATGTTCCCATGCGAAATGAAAACTCTAAAGGGAAGATTGTGATCAATCTTAACTATAATATTTTGTAGGTACGTAAGAATATAAAATTTTTTGTTATTCAATAAAATTCTAAAAATAATAATAATTACGATTACAAAATGAAATAGTGCATTCATGCAAATTTATCTACTGAAAGTAACGTCCATTTACTCGTATATGTATTTCGAAAGAAATGTATAATAGTATAATACCTTTCTGAATAATATTAAGAAAAGCATTTACTAGAAGTGAAGTGAGAATCTGAACTTGTAGTGAAAGATAATTGGTGAAATACGTCAATGATTTCTTAAATATTATATATTGCCATGTTTCGCTTCTGTACAGATTAAAAATTTTTTTACTTATATAGCGGGGAATGTAATGGCACTTAATTCAATAATGCTCCGACCAGCTATGCATGACAGACTAATTTGGGTCGGAACTTGGGTTCATCTAGATCAATCAAAACACTCATATACGTCACCTTAATCAGTGATCTTTCTTATAAAGACGACTCAAATAAATGGAAAATTGTATCTGTTTATTTTTCGATCACTACTGCTATGAATAAATGAAATTAAACGCAAACGTTATCAAAACGAAAATAATGGAATTTATTTAACACAATAGAAATTTTAGACAAAATATTAGTTTTCTTATACCTAAACAAATTAAATTTTACAAAATCAAACATTCGTAATAAAATCCCCCAAAGTTTATACGCGCCCGAATTTTAAAACGATTTGTCTATTTATCAAATAATTAGTGCGTCACAAAAACTCTTACCGAAGTGTAACGTTTTTCCGGAGTTTACCGATGCGGCCGGTATGATGTGGAGCATCAAAGCGTGAAGATTACAGTTGAAAAACAGCTTCTGATCTTGGACCAAACAAAAGCAGGTAGGAACGACCAGTGAATAATTATCTTCCTCCGAATCGTACAATAAATGACAGGTAAGCAATTTGAATGATTTTTCTCCAATAAATTCCCATTTACACAACCATAAAACATAACCATGAAAGTTAGCGTCAGTGGTTCCAAAACTTTCCATAAATTTCTTCATCAAACACAATATCAACTTTCAATTGAACTTAATTTTACTCTTTCAGACAATATAAAATTATAACCAAATCCAAATACAATCACTTCCAATTATTTTCTATCATCAAAAATAATAAACACGTCTTTTCTTGCTGACGACTGACTCGAAAAATTCTAACTTAATATCCAAAAACTAATTTTCTCCAATTCCCAATCCATACAAAAACTAAATTCAAAATTATAATACGAACAGCACGTCTTCACTCTTCGACGGCCGGCTTGGGAATCTTTAATCCAAAAACTTATTTCCCAATACTAATACGAACAGCACGTCTTAATACTCCGACGGCTCGCTTGAGAGTCCTCTTTCTGCTCCTTTATCATTTCAAACTCCACTCAATTCTCAACTCGCGCATTCGCGAATCTCAAAAATCGTCACTTATTTTATTTAAACGAAAATCCTACTTTAACAAATAAACCAAATTAATTTAATTTGTTTTCTCTTATTTTAATTAAATCAAACAACCACCAATATTTTGTCCTTCTCAATTTAATTATATTTTTCAGATTTAACAGCGTTTGCATCTTCCAGATATGTGAGGCAGAAGCAGTCAAACAATTTTTCAATCAAAGAAGATTCAGATACAATCTATTAATTGCTTGTTATGGTCTTATTGAATTAATAAAATTATGAGTGTTTTAATAATAAATCGACCCAATTACGTCATACCCCCTATCTCTTATAAGCGGAACATGACAATATGTACGTATATAAATTTTAATAATTGGTAATGTAACGACAAGTTACAGTTATTATTTATTTATATTATCACTAAATTATTACTTTTCTCTTCTCACCCATATTGTTGGCTTACGAACTTTGTGGTACTATCTCTGTATAAAAATTAAAATTTTGTAATGGAAAAGAGATTAAATAAAGAATGATTGTGTTTATATGTTACCAATTTCAAAATTTTGAGGAAGAATAAGAAAACCCAAGTAACATCAACGTCGGTTTTATACCGGTATACCATTGAAGTATAACGAATATGTACATATATTTTCATACCTGAAAATTAAGTACCAAAATGGTACCTAAGCGGCACATAAATTTTAGTTCATATTTACACTGTACTGTTTAGGTATAGTTTCAATGTACATATTTTCGGACCGTTATTCTGAAGGCAATTGTTGTATCGGATCGGCATTGAAATTTTATTAGCTAAAATATATTTGAACATACGGTACCGTTTAGGTAATGTTTTGATCGTTTTGTTTTGTTACTATAAAAGCGATATCTAACATGTACATGTATTTTATAAGATGGAATGTACGATATTTCCATCACCGGTTTGATACCTTAAAGTACAGTTTAAATAGTAATGTTTTAGTTGCTACAATTCCGGTATATAATATGTAAAGATGCTTTATTGGTTAAATTTTATGATTTTTACCTCACCGTTTTGATATTGTTCAACATAATAATATTTGTCCATGACAGGTTTAATAAGTACATAATAACATATTATGAAATATATTATATAATATAATAATTTTTATTAATATTAAAATGTGAAACATACGTAACATTAAAATATTTATTATAAAAATAAGTAATTTAAAGATCAATGAATTTTAATTACGTTTTAAAACAGTTGTAACCAATCAGAACGAAGAAAAATTTCACCGTTAGCAAAACTCTTGTTTCTCATTGGTTACAAATTATTATACGCATTTTATATTACAATTATTACCTGAAAATTAAGTACCAAAATGGTACCTAAGCGGCACATAAATTTTAGTTCATATTTACACTGTACTGTTTAGGTATAGTTTCAATGTACATATTTTCGCACCGTTATTCTGAAGGCAATTGCTTTATCGGATCGGCACTGAAAGTTTATTAACTAAAATATAGTTGAACATACGGTACCGATTAGGTAATGTTTTAATCGTTTCGTTTTGTTACAATAAAAGCAATGTCTAACATATACAGGTATTTTATAAGATGGACGGTACGATATTTCCATCACCGGTTTGATACCTTAAAGTACAGTTTAAATAGTAATGTTTTAGTCGCTTACAATTCCGGTATATAATATGTAAAGATGATTTATTAGTTAAACTTTGTGATATTTATTTCACGGTTTTGATATTGTCCATGACTACTTTAATAAGTACATAATAAAATATTATGAAATATATACTCGTATAATATAATAATTTTATAAATAAAAATCCGTCTTATTCTCCAAAATCCCTTTTTATTAAATTAAATTTCGAGACGCGCTTTTTATAATTTTTATTAATATTGAAATGTAAAAAATATGTAACATTATAGTTATTTATGTATCAAGATTATGTATAAAAAAAAATTTCGCCGTTAGAAAAACTCTTGTTTCTGATTGGTTACAAATTATGATAAGCATTTTATATTACAATAATTATTATATGAGATATTATTGGGGTAAGAAGGGCGGTCAAATTTCTAAATTGGGGGCGGAAATTTTAAACCTCTTACGTCCGGTATTATCAACCCATATAAAAAGCCCTTTAGTTAACTAGCTTTTGTAAAACGTGTATTTTAAATATTTTATGTTTTCTAATAGCTAATTAACTAAAGGCCCTTTTAAAGTTTTAAGTCAGGAAATTAAAATTTAATAAATTTAAATAATAAATTTAATCCCACCACCGCTGTCGATTCGAATTAAAGTGACGCCGGAGTCGTAGCATTTTTCTTCAAAACACGTGCAAAATAACAACTTTTATTTAAAATAATTCATAATGTAATAAATTTTAAAGTACCAAAGCAAAATATTTGATTTATTTTAATTCAATATTAGGTAATATTTTTAATCTATGAATTGAAAATAAAATTGACCATCAAATAAGAAATATCATAGTTTATACCGTATACCCAGGTAGTCGAGTTGGCTTAGCAGTTGGTTTTCAGACGTATAGGTACAGTACAGCTTGGGTTCAAAACCTGGCCTCGGAAAAAAAAAGTAAGTAAAAATTATCACATTTATAATGTCAATTTTCAGATTCTGGCGCAGACAACAGGGAAACTTAGCAGTATGTAAAAAATAGAAATATTTAAAAATCAAAAATTTTATCTTTTATAAAAATTATTTTTTCTATTAAATAAATATCTCGTTCATAAAAAATCAACACATAATCGGTATAAAAACGATGTACTAATACAGTAACTGCAAAAGGGGCAAATCAATGCTGAACCGTTGCAAAAATACCTGTAATGTATATGTACATAAATGATACATCAATACAGTAACTGCAAAAGGGGCAAATCAATGCCGTACCGTTGCGAAAATACCTGTACCTTATATGTGCATAAATGATACATCAATACAGTAACTGCAAAAGGGGCAAATCAATGCTTTACCGTTACGGAAATTTCTGTAAGGTATATGTACATTTATGACGGTAAAATGTTACTTGGGAATTAATTAATTTGAAGCCGAGGAGACATAAAGAATTTTAAAGGTTGCTATGCGCAGCTGTTAAAATGAAATTACGGGGGCACGTTTAAAGAAAATTTTAATTCAAAAATATATTAAAATAAATTAAATTTAAAGAGTTTCGCGATAACGAAATGGCTGACGGCGAAACAATGGCGGCGAGATGTCCTAGACCGGTATGATATAGCCCTCCCCCACACGCCCCGGTTAAAATAATACTACAACATAGTTTTTTTAGAATTAAATTATTTTGTAAGTAAATAAGCAAATTTATATGACTTTTTATTTAAAATGTGTGCCCTCCCATTAGAACAAGACATGAGCCGCCACTGCACGTTAATCAATTATATATGCCCTCTATCGTAGATACGTGAAATACTTCGAACGCACATCACATGCCTAGAAAAAATTGGGTCACAACGTTTCTGTTAAGAAGCGTAAACAATAAAAGATGAGAGTATGACTTCCATATTCTCGATGCTACACAATCTCGAATTACAATTTATGCTCGATGAATAAATCGCACTTACCGGCAGTGGCGGCTCGTGACTTCTTTCAATGGGAGAACACAAATTTTAAATAAAAAAATATATATTTATATAAATATACTTGGGGGGCGGGTAATTATAGAATATTCCCAGTCTATCAAGATGGCCATTCTGATCACTATGTGCTGGGAGATATTCCATATTATATACCCCGGTCTGGGGACGGTTTCTGCAGCTGCCAGTTTTTTATAACTCAATTTTCAATATCGACTCGTGACATTTGGAAGGACACAAAATGCACGGAAAAGGGAAAACTAGAAATTTGTTGTATTTTTATTTACTTATTTATTCTATTTTGGATAAGGGAGAACGTGCTTTGTGCATTGCCCGCCACTGCATCAACACGAATGTAGGTGTCCCATTTATTTCTTTACATGCACGACATACTGTCGTACTTTCCGGCCAGTATTTGTAGGCTAACTACCCTACTAATCAATGGCTACTCGTTTGTTTATAATTGGGGGGGGGGGGGTGAAGGATTGCAAATTATTTTTTTCACTGTTTGGTCAAGTTTTTCAATCCGTCCAACCGTTTACAATCCAAGCGACATCGGATTGCCCAATATTCAGCGGCGTAACTACACTCACATTAAACAAAATTTTTCAGAGCCCCTATTTGAATTTGGGACGGCGGCGCCCCGGCGTCCTTCCCGTTACAGCCGCCATTGCTTACCGGTCATGTATAATAAAAACTGTTTGTCTATATGGAATTTTTTATTTATAGCATGCATATTAACCTCTTTAGAAAGAGGTTAAAGTAAGGAAATTAAAACATCTGAAGAAAGCAATTACTGAAAAATTATGGGCAAAATATTATTTCCATTAGGTACTTATTTACTTTTATTTGTTAATTTTCAAATTTAATATAAATTATATTATCTTTTTGTATTTACGCTATCAATATAAAAATGAAATAACTGAAATTTCCAATAAGTCAAGTTTGAATTTTAGTAATGAAATCAATTTTGAACATTTCTTTTGCCATTCTTTTCAGGAAGTCCAGTGTCTATATCACTTCAGAATGTAATAACAAACATTCATTCGCTTAACTTTTCAATTTTTGGATTATATTTAATACGGTGTAACCCCGATTATCCGAGTCTCGGTTATCCGATCTTCCCTCTGTTAACCGAGCCAAACCTCTTAAAACAATCTGCCGTGTTATATGAGGCTAACATAAAATTCACTTTAGCTTAACTTTACCAATTAGATAATAAGTATTTCCTTAGGTACTGCCGCTTTATCTGTGGTTATCGATGACCTATCGAATGAAGTAATTATGTAATTAGTCAATCAGTCAATCAGTCAGTATAGTGTAATACATGGTGATATTTAGTATTTTTACTTTTACACTATTTTACGATAATTCTGTGTATGGCTAGTTTCTGATTATCCGAGGAACTTTTTTCCCACACTAGCTGGAATAATCGGGGTTCCACTGTATTGATATTTAAACGAAGGGGGCAAAGACAAAAGGTTGAAGATGTAGTAAGTACGAGTATATACTCTAAAATATTATGAACCTATTTGGTTAAATTAATGAAGTAGACTTTCTTAATTTTAGGAATGGGCTCATAGCTTGCTCTTTAATTAACAATTCTTCATTACTATGAATAATAATTTTGTTTAAACAAGACTGGCAGAATGATTTAGTGAAGTAAGTGACTAGAAACCAAGGAGTCGTGCGTTCGAATCTTGCATCCGTCACGTCGAGTAAAGGAGTACGAATACCAATTATAGACCCTCGGCAATTACAAAATTAATTATTGATTATACAAACCCAATTATATTAGAACAGAATCTAAAGATCATATTCTTAATAAAAAGTTAATAATTTAAAAAAAGTAAATATTTTTTAAACATTTTCGTAAAATTTAGCATATCCTTTAACTAAATTGTTGGCAATATACCTAAACCAGAACATCTTGGACTATTCGGATAAAAATTATGCAAGAATCGCTGAAGTCATTTGGTTTGAAATAGAAATGCTGACAGCTCTAAAAGGTTCGTTGAATTTTATTGAAGTATACTTGAACGCTTTTAGTTAAAGCTTTGCGTTTGCGTTTCTTTTAAAAATCATTAAATGAAAGCATTTTTCATGTACCACTAGTAATTATTACACGATTTAATCAACGAAGAAGTCACGTATAATTAATTTGATATTTACTCAACAAATAATTTATTTTCCGTTTTATATCTATATAAGAATAATTTATTAGATGAATATTCATTACTTATTTGAAGTAGTGTAACTCAATTAAAATAAAAAAATTTACTCTACTACTACAAACTTTTTCACTTTAGCATGACAATAAGCTAAAATTTGGTTTAGCAAGAAAAACTACAGTACACTAAACAAAATTTATACATAAAGTATGTTAGGCGTTTTGCTAAAAAGTTGTTTTGGTAACGACGCTCACAAGGCCCAGTAGAAGGCCTCCAAAATTCCCGCAGCCAATCCCAACGAACCGATGAAGGAAATATGGGGTTCTACCACGATGCTCCGTCTCAGCCTTGAAGTCCATCGAAGATTGTATCGCTTTGCTAATGCGTGTCTGACGAGTTGAATCCCCTTACATAATCGAGTATATACGGGGTGACCACGAAACCGCGACCATACGATAACACAAATGTGGTCTATTTTTTGATGAGCTACCTACGTTTACAACCAGAGTATTTTTGCTACCGCTGATGCTGTGGTTGCATTTGCAATAGCTATGTACATATTCGGCTAACATGCGGTTTCGATTAACCAGAACGTTTAACTACTACTGGTTGTTAATCTTGTAACGATTTTTTGAATCGTTACGTTTTTCTACTTTGCATTTCACAACTTTAGCAACGCCCTGTATGGTGGATTCATGCATTAATTCTAATGTTGGCGGTATTGCTGTGTTTTCGATAGCGGGGTCGCGACAGCGACTCGAAAGGAGGGAATAGTTTTGGGAAGTGCCGAGGAAGGTTGAGTTTTGGGAGAGCTGGTCGATTCCTGTTTGTGATGGAGCGATAGCCATGGATGTGGTTCAAGTGGCTGTGGCGAGGATTCGTTTTTTGGCTTGCGCAATTCTCGTTAGAGGATTTTTTAGTTCGCGTAGGTGAGTGCGATATTTTTGCTATTCCATTGATTTCCGTTCTGGTTTGTCGTCTCTTGACCAAATTTGGGCATATGGCTTTGTCTTTTTTGTATTGCTTCCGCAATTACGCAATTTGTGCATAATTGTTATTTTTTTACTCCTTGGTACCCAGAATTATTTTTCCTTGTGCGTGTAAATACAAGTTTGTTCTGTGTAGTAATTGTTGCCTCATACTGTATGTTTTTTTGATCTAAACGGTTTGTTTAGAGCCATTTTTTGTGTAGTTTTAGTACTGCAATTTTGATAAAGGCGAATTTATTTGAATGGGAACGTTGATAGCGCAAGATACGACCGCTTCACCTGCGAGATAACAACGTTGTCGCTCGCATTGACAATTCGATTGCTTTCCGATGTTAAATATTTTAAGTAATTTTAAATATTTAAGCATTGTATTATCTTTTAGCTTTATTAATATTGTGTGTATTTTAATACGATTACCATCTAGGGGTTGGCATGAGTGTGATGTTGTGGATTTATATTTGCTTTTAGCAAATCACGTTTGACGTCGCATTAAATGCTCGCTTCTAACAGGAGTTCTAATCGATTGTTGGTGGTTGGTTTTTTTGTGTTTTATGGTAGCGGTCAATCTTGCTATTTTAACACAGATGAGGTGGTGTCGTTCGACGAGTCGTTATATATTTTTCTGGTCACGGGGGCATCCTCCGACCTTTGGTTATCTATTTTCGGAAGCACAAATTGTAATTTTTGTGTTTCTAAGTTGTCTCTTTACACGGGGTGAAATAATTACATGGCGCCCAGACCAACACCTTTTTTTGCTACGTTGATGTATTCTTAGCGTTATCCCGTATAATTGTGTAACATCAACCGAGGGAAGTGGGGTTCCGTTTTCTTCATGGTCCGTGCTTCAGCTAGCATCGTGGCATTTTCTATCTTTGTCCGGCGATCCCCTGAGTTATCAACAAAGATCATCGGGGCAGTTTTTGTCGTTCCTTGGAGTGGCAAAAATTGTTACAATCTGTGTTGAAATTACTTTTTCAAAATCAGTATTGAAATTTTTAATATAGTCGAACAAGAACATTTTACGAAGCAAAACCATTTAGATATTTAACATAGCCATTGATTATAATGAAATGAAGCCATTTGTTAAGAATACTACCAAAAGTTATTACATACGAAATTTAAAAAAAACAATTATATTACATTATAAATGAGTTATATATTTGGATTATAGTAGTTATATCATATTAGGTATTTGGTTTGTTCATAAAGCTGTCATTGATGTTAATAAAAGTTTCAAAATAATTCTTAATGGATATAATACATTTTAACAACGCTTTTTCACTCTTCAAATATTTCTGAAAGACATTTTCTAGTTTCTAGTTAAAACAGCGAAAGTACAGCATATTATGAGTACAACTACCTACTTAAAATGTTAGAATGGAACGCAAACTCAAGTTGAGATCCAGGATAGACTACAATTCAGAGCTAACGACATACGTACACATACTACGTACTATGTGGTGGTGCCATCGACAAAAGTTTCACAACTATCAAATTGGAATTGTTTTCTTGAAAAACATCATTTTCAACACTTGCATTTATTTTAAGTGATATTTTAATTTTACACCACTTGGTACATTAAAAAGCTAAAATTGCAATCTTTTCTATCTATCTATTATCGATAAAGGGTTAATAGCTTTTCTAGGTTACAAAAAATGCACACTATAAAACATTTTCTCGATACATCAATCAACTACCAGGAGGTTTATCCTTTGCAATTGGAACAATTTCACGAATAGATATACCATTAAAATTACTATCGTCGAACATTTACAGCTTATGGTTAAAATGATCAATTATTCATACGTACATAAAATGCGTATTGAGGTACTGATCTATCTCTCATCGAGTATCTCATTTATCACAAGCATTTACATATTATATGAAGTAAGGAGAGCAAGAAGAGAATACCCACATTTTATTTATAAGCATTTCAAAATTGTAGATATGAGTAGTGAAATTTACTTAAATTTTACACATTAGTTCAAGAAAAAAAATAAAATACCACGATCTAATAAGCTAATTTTTTGTAATCACGTTTTGTTATTTTAACCCTACGGAAATTTGGTATAACAAGAATTGGAGATGGCTAAATACTTTCAATTAGCATAATAATATTATAATGTACTTACAACACCAAAATAGTTCTTGATGTATAAATTTGTTTAATACTTATATTATTAAGTTTGGAAATAATCTTTCATCGAAAGTTTTTTTTTTAAATATAATGATGCCTATACGGGTATTACGTCTTACGGGTAACGTATCGGCTTATACGAAAGTTTTGATGGATTGGAATTGCGAAAGAATAGTTTTTCAAATCTTTCATTCTAGTTAAAATCACTGCAATATTAAAATATTCGATAAAATATTAATTTTATTGTTTTTTGTATATTCTGTACTTAAATATTGATATTGTATTATATTGCACATTATCTATATGCACATTAAATTGTTTACAAATAATAAAAATTCGAATGTGACCTAAGTATATGACTTTTTCAAACACTAATACAATAAATCATAGTAACACTGTCAATATTCTAGAATAACATCATTTCAATAAAAGTGGTATTGAAGAATATTGAAAAATGTTTGTTATAAATTTGGATTGATACAATGATCGGTTTTAAAAATATTTTAATTAAAGGAAATCGATAAAAGCAAACGCCTACTTGTTAAAATCTAATCAGTTCCATCGATACATTATAGAGCTTCATTAATGATGGGCTATACTTTACGGACTTATATAGCACAAAATGGTATAACGTGTTCGCAAACTCTTCTATTTCAATCTTTGCTTCCGTTTTATAAAATAATGAGAGGCTATTAAAAGTTTTGCACTTATCACTTATGTATATAATATAGGTATATCTACGTCGTTCAATAAGTCCCGAGACTAACCCAGAAATGGCGCATTTAAAGTACCTAATATATTTATGGTTTTTAGAAAGTAGTAACCTTCAAGCGATATGTGTCAAAATTTCATGACAATCGGACCATAAGATACTGAGTTATAGTGATTTAAGTGACGCTACTTTTGCAATTTTAAAAACAATGGAAACAGAAGAGTTTCGTGTGTTGATAAAATATAGCTTTTAAATGGGAAAAAACACCGTTCAAGCTCAGCAATGGCTTGAAAAGTGTTATCCGGACTCTGCTCCGTCGAAAGCAACTATTTGTCGGTGGTATGCTGATTTCAAACGTGGTCGTAGGCACACAAATGATGTTGAACGCTCTGGTCGTCCAAATGAAGCAGTGACTCAAGAAAACGTCAAGCAAGTCCTGAAAATCGTGTTGGAAGATCGAAAATTGAAAGTGCGCGAAATAGCTAAAATCATGAAGATATAAATTAATAGTGTTTTCACTATTTTGCATCAAAATTTGGCAATGAATAATCCTTTTCCAAATGGGTGCCGCGCTTGCGCACATTTGAAAAAAACCAACAACGCATTGATGATTCGGAGCGCTGTTTGGCATTCTTTACTCAAAATAAAAAAGATTTTTACGTCGGTATGTGACAATGGATGAAACATGGACTCACCATTTCACTCCGGAATCAAAACGACAGTCAGCTGAGTTGAGAGCACCCGGTGAAAGCTATCCAAAGTGTCCGAAATCACAACAGTCTGCCGGCAAGGTTATGGCCTCTGTATTTTGGGATGCGCACCGCATAATATTCATTGACTACCTTCAAAAGGGAAAAACCATAAATAGCGATTACTACATGGCATTATTGGTGCGTTTAAAGGACGAAATCGCCGAAAACGACCGCAAATAAAGAAGAAACAATCTTTCACCAAGACAATGCGCCGTGTCACAAGTCGTTGAAAACGATGGCCAAACTACACGAATTGGGCTTCGAATTGCTTCCCCATT